>JAWWNH010000017.1:4655000-9655000 GCA_034641385.1 Darevskia mixta
TTAAATGTTTTGTGTTCCAAAACTTTATGCAAGTTTATATTTGGCTTCATAGTCCATATAAATACTGAGATTCAAGTTGATTACTCTTGTTTTCAACAGATCATTAAGTGGTCAACAGGCTCAAGCTTGCAAACATCTACCTTCTTAGGTTATTTCATTTAAAGAAATACTGTTGGTACATGTGCTTTCCAGTATGTTTCTTTTGACATTTTAGGATGATAAATCTTTCCCAGTTTCTCTTTAGAAACGGTTTACTCAGTTTAAAATACTTTTTAAAATAAGTAAATATTTGAGGTTTCCTTTTTTTATTTAGACATATTCTTTGAGTTATCAGCGAACTTCAAAAACCATTATATGGTGGAAGCCATTATGTTTCAGGAAATTTTTATTCAGTATCTTTACTCAAATTGAGCTTTAAACATGGAGAAATTACTTCAATATTTCAAAATATTTTTTCTTTAGCCCCACTTCTGGGTATTAATCAGTTTCTCGAAAGGGATTTTTATCAAGGCAACAGGAAATATAAATTCTTACTTAAAAATTCATAGTAACTGGTTTGCAATAGCTATAACCATTCAATTATTTCAGACAAATTTTGTAACTTCTTTCTTAATGTCTGTACTTCCTTGTAATGTCTGCAGTATGTACAGGATTCCCCTAAATTGGGGCAATCCTTTACAGAACATTTTCTTTGCGGGTTCCAGTGTTGATGATACTTCATTGCTACAACAGAAAATTCATCTCATGGTTAACTAACTGGTTTTTGTTTTGTTTTTTGTTTTAAAAAGTCTACCTTCTTTTCCTTAAAAGTCTCTATTTCAGTATTGCTGTAAAAGAAATCTTATGAGAACATAACAAAAACAAAGCACAAGTAACCATATGATAGAATACAGTAGGATACAGTGTAACAAAGCTAAAGTAATGAAATGCTTAATGTAATAGCTACTCAAAAAAGATTCATGAGTAAGTAGTCATTTGTACTTGTGTTTAGATACATATATATACTAATACTAAACAGTTTACTCTACACTTGTCACAAGTTTGCTTGAGCCTAGTTGTTAACGTCTCTTAATAAACCAGAATGTGAAGTATATATCGAATCTGCATAAACAGAACAAATTCTGAATATCATACAAATATATACCATGTAGGTAATCTTTTAATCCCACTTATTATGCATGTTTGTCAAAGGGTTATATAAAATGTGTGGTTAATTTTTCATGCATAAGCAAAGTGTCCCTAATTAATCATTGTGAATGCTTGTTCAGATCAACAGAACAATATTTGTCACTGCTGAGGCTCTTGGTGATTTTATTCGTTTTGCCAATTTACTGAGAGATTGGGGTGCCATCTATCGACTCACTGAAACTATTGCACTTACATCTATCTTTAGCGCAGATAATGATGTGTAAATAGTGTAACCGGTGGTTATGTGTTGTTCTTAGGTTTTGCTTGTGCTTAAGATCTTTGAAATTTTAGCCCTTTGAAAAAGCTGGTGTCATAATGTCAGGCATACCTTTTCTGTATCCAAATGTGCTGCCAGAAAGAAGAAATTGCAGATTATACGAGGGATTGAGAGATTTAAAACAATGTTTTAATTTATTTACTGCAAATGTCTTGTTAAATATCGCAGTTAGTGTTGGGCTTTCTCATAATAGCAGTCTAGGTGTACTGGTTGCTTTGCATGCAATGGTTTCTTTAAGTTGACAAATTCATTTCCTTTTAAAAATTTTAACATAGCATAAAACATAGCATATAACATAAAAGTACTACAGAACTAATCATATTAAATTGTCATTTCTCTTTCCATTTTTTAAAAAAACTTTTCTTGGAAAGTAGATTTTGCAGGTGGCTGTTTTATTATTATTTTTTGAAAACCAAGATGTTGTTTTAAATGCTCTTAAGCCTAGAGTGGCTGACATACTGCACCAAAGAGTTCACAAATTCAGAGTCACTTTAACTGAAGTTAAAGTGTATAGTTTGGTATACAATTAATTCCTTGTTTTATCTGTACAAAGTTAATGAATTATGCCCCGTTAAAGCTTCATATTAATATTTTACATTTTTTATCTTTACATTTGTATTTTACAAATGTATCCATGCCACATTTTCCTTGGGAATATAAGGCCTAACTTGAAGCTCCTTCTGTTGTCTAGCCTTCATGACTCCAAATATATTGACTTGGAAAGAGTGAGAGGATTGCAATTAGGCATGTAGAAGATGGCTCCATGAAGCTTTAACATTGGGGTGTGTGTGGATAATGCCCCCATTACGTTTTCTGAAACGTACCCAATACCAACTAATAATGTATATGATAACTGTTAGTAATGGGTGCATGTTTTTGGTTTTTTTAAAAGCTAGCTGGGATCCAAAGAAATCTGGGTCAGTGGTGGGGAGGAACCTGGAGGTGGTAGATTTTTCCCTCCAGTAGCAACTCTTCATAGGATACTGCTCTGGATGATTTTGGGCAGCTTTTTAGAGGGTATGGGAGGCTGTTGTCTGAAGGATGGAGATTAAAAGCTTGGATCCCAACTATAATGTTTAACATATCTTTCAGGATATAGTAGAACTATTTTTTTGCACTGTAATGTAACATGTTTCTAGTAATAAATCATTCATTGCAATTAACAATTAATAAATAACTTGCTATCTAATTTTCTGTTTCCACCCAGAGAACAGCTTCTTTTATTTGACTCTCTGTATCTGTATTGATAAAAGTATGTGTATATATGGGGCAGATTAACTGCTCGCTAATATTGTCTCCATAAAGTTAAAAAATCAGGGAATATGTATAATGTACATGGATTCCTTGCAATGCAATTGGAATATGGCCTATGAAAAATGCAGGATAATACTGCATGGGGTAGAAAACAATTGAACAAAACATATACGATATCTTCATTGGAACAAACCAGGGTCGACCTGTACTTACTTGAGGCTTCATGTATATCGGTTACAGTATGTCTGGCATAAAATGAAACTGTGTAACTGTTATAACCATGTAGCAAATCATACTTAGGAAGAATGTGCATGCACAAGTATATCTATCCTGGCTCAAAATCTAATATGCCATTGGTGTGCTATATATTATTATGGACATTGCAGATGGAAAAATGTGTTTCATATAGTGTATAATGTGATTGTTTATATATATATATATATATATATATATATATATACATACACACACACACACACACACACACACACACACACACACACACACAATATATTTCTTTGCTATGGAGCTGGGTTTCTTCTTCTTCAGGGCACCACAGTCTCTCCCATTGCCTTGCTCTGTGCATGCAGTGAGCCCCCCTCCCCCATCGCCTGCCTTTTCTCATTTATATCAAATCCCCTCACCCCAAGATGGCCACCAACAGAGTTTTACAGCCATCAGACTTTAACCACCAAACACTATCATTTAACACGCTTTTTGACAGTTTGTTAACCTTACTTTTAATCCACTTACGTTAAAAAAGGTGAACCAGCAATTGCTGTTTTGGTATGCATATCTAAAAGACATGAAGACACAATACCTCTTTTGTGCTTAAATTTTGTGTTTGTATTTCTTTGTATATGATCATTAAAATTCTGCTTGTTCTCCTGCCTTTCTTTGAAATAAAAATGTAAGTATGCTTACTTTTAAATCTGAGCTGCACAAAGCAGCTGCTGAAATTAAGCACAACTACTGTGTGTGTGTGTGTGTGTGTGTGTGTGTGTATTCCCCTCAATTTAAAGAAATTATAAGAAACTTTATCATCCACAAGGCCCATTCTACAGAAGAGCAATGATTTAGCCTTTTGGCTGAATTGCTGAGAGATTGGTTCCTCATAATCGCACCAATGCCTATCCTAGTCTGAACTACGGCATTTGAACATATAAGCCTGCTAATTGTTGTTATATTATGGTGATGTTTACAAAAGGACGGCCTGGGGTTTCCTTCATTTGCTTTATTTAAAGGAATCTTTAAAATAGTTGTATGGCTTTTATCTAATTTCCCCCCATATTTTGAAAACGTACACAGTATTTTGCCATCCTGTTCCCCAATCCTATTCATGTTTACTAAGAAGTACCGTAAGTCCTGTAGAATTAGGTTGGATGTGCTTGGAAGTAAATGTGCGTAAGATTATAGCCTTCATAAGATTGTGTTAGCTCTCAGAGCTTTCCAATTGTAGTATTTACAATTCGTATAATCTATTTTAAAGAATGTATGTCATAATATTATGTATAATTTGGAGACTTTATCATATTTATTCTAAGCTTTCCATGCCCAAATGTGTCTTTCTGACTAATTAAAATTCATTTGAAACTTAAGTTATCTTCACTTTGTATGTGAATTTATGAAGACAGAGTCATTTGTAGTTTGGGGTAGAGAAAATTGTCAGTTAAAAAGATAATTTATGCTAAAAATAAAACCTGGTTTCACAATAAATTTTACCTCTTTATCCAGTTGTGATAGATAGATAGATAGATAGATAGATAGATATAGATAACAAAAGCTGCATTAGTTGACATTTTAAAAATCATTTTGCTGTTTATTTCCCGGAAGGCAATACTTGCATTTTACAGGTTTCCATTTAATTCATAAAATGTATACCTGTCAGTGGCTTTTCAGTTAAATTGAGAAATCAAGAAAGAAATTAATTAAACCTATGATAAGTAAACTAAGTTGAATTTATTTTGTCTTGATTTGTTTCAGGGTGCTTTTTATTAGTTTTGTTAGAAAAACTTGTCACACACGTGTAAATAGTGAACATGCACAAATAAAGCAACACTGCATTATCTGCACTGAGAATCTCCTCTTATCCATAATCTATCTTTTTCCCAGTAAATATCAAAACACCATATATATTACTTTTTATTATCATATGGCAGACAGCAGCAGTAACTATCTGTAATCTTATCAAAAGCAGCATTAAGTCTGTAATCCCACTGAAGTAAATTCAGTGGAAGTTCTCAGCTAACATACATAGACTTGGTCCATATGATATGTTCATGTTTCCAACCTGCTGAAATGCAAGATGTTACTTTTCTTATAAGGTGCCTTTTTCTGGAGCAGTTTAACAATACTTAATTCTCACTGAAATTAGGATGACTTCCATTTAAACGATTACTGGGGGCCAGACTAGATGACTCTCAGGGTCCCTTGCAGCTCTATAATTCTGTGGTTCTATGTGTTGTATTGTATCCTCTGTGATTCAGATATTCTCTAACTACATAGTGATTTCAATATATATGGTTTGAAATATGAGTGTGATGTAAGTGCAAATGTGGAGGATTATATCCAATGGTAGTCATACTTGGAGTAGTTTCATTGATTTCAGTGCTTCTCCTACCGTAGTGTTGCCTTGTTAAAAATTGTTGATGTTTCTAAATATTTTTACGGTCAGGGTATTACAAAATACTATGCTCTGGCAAAAGCATTACCAGTAAGCATTGCTAGTTTACATATTTTTGATATTTTCTAGTAAGAGGCAGGCTATGTGAAAGGGGGGTTCTCAATGCAGATGATATGTTTATGTTTGAATGTTAGCTATTTCGCTTTATGCTTTTGTTTCTGAAGCTTGGCATATTGGACCACAGCTTCTGCATCATGCATCTGTTGTACATCCTTACCTATAAAAGCTCATAGATAAAAAGTCAGTTTTAAAGAATGTTAATGTCCTAGTTGCTGCAACAGGCCCTTGTACTTTATTTTTAATTGTGGTATGTACAGTCTCTCTAGTTAGAAATATTCACCCAAGCCATCATGCTTTTAAAAGATATTTACATGTGACTTGTATTGAAATAATGTGGATGGGGGCAGGCATTTTGATTTTACATCCCATTGAAAGCAGTGCAGTGCAGATATTGTAGCAATGACACACAAACGTGCATTCTTACCTAAATCTATCACAGTTAGGCATGCTGTAGCCCACTGAAACATCTCTTTGTGCCAAACCTAAAATACAATTAATGAAGAAAAATGTTTTAAAATGTTGCATTAAAGTTCTGAATGGCATTAACTTGTAGAAGAATATAGGATATAAAATTGAAATTGGATGACATTGGTCTGAAATTGCAGGGTTGATTATTGTTGCTACACTATTGTTCCTTAATAGTGGAAATGACATACTCAATACCTAAGTTTCTTGCTGGAGAAAAGAAGAACCTTGCAGAAACCTCTGTATCAGCTGCTATTAATCAAATGAATATTTTGTATTATTCATATAAGAATTGCTGTAGAAATAACTTGTTACAAACTATACAGGCAACAGTTAAATTTTCTACAACTCCTCCTCAACATCTCCATTGGGAGAAATTTTTTAACAATTTTAAACTCCTTGGGCTGTTTGGTTCTACAAACATAACTAACATTTTTTAAATATTTTAAAATAATTCCTAAGCCATGTAGGCATCAGTTCTGAAATACCGACCACGTGAAAGTGTCTAACAGTACAATCCTATACATACCTATTCAAAAGTAAGTATCATTGAGTTTATTGAGACTTACTGCCAGGAAAAATTGTAGCTTTCTCTGGGCTTATGACTTCAGATGTTTTCAGAGTTAAGAGTAATTGAAATTAGTGGGACAAGCTTGCCTTGAATCCACATTTGTAACTTGCTGTATAAGGCATGCAGAATGAATTTTGTGCAGTTAATTGCAGATTTGCATTCTGCTTAGTATTTTCTTTTACACAGTTTAAATGAGAATTTTTTAGAGGAAGATTGGTCAAAAGCTTGCATAGATCTGAAGCATTCCATCCATTAACTTTTATTGAGTGTACTTGCTCCCATGCTAGGTGGCTTACCCACACACCTTGCAAGTCAAAAAAGGGTGTTGATTGCAGAATTGGTTTGGCATACTCCTGCCTGACTCAATAAAGGATTCTATAAATCCTTCCAATGTCACTGTTTTTCTTATGGAGTGACTTGCTTATGCAATTTGGGGAAATAAGGTTGTAACCACGGCCTTTTACGAGGACGTGGCTGCCCTTTCTTTGCCTTTGAAAGCCCTGACCGAGCGTTTATTTAGCTCATTTTTGTGCTGAAAGGTGGGGCTTAATCAAATTTATGATGTTTTCTTCGAGTGTGCAGTATTTTCACTAAAGTAAAAGAGGTGTGAAATTATGCATGTTTTATGCTTCCATTTGTGTAAATATTTGCTCTTTGATTTGTGTACAAAACATCATTGAACAAATTTTACTACATCTTGTAGAGGCTATGTATTTTAAATGGGTTGTATTTATACTTTAAAGTTTACGTTAGACTTGTGGCTTTAGTGAGGTATATAAAACCACTTCTGATATGAGCCTTGTTGATATTTGTTTCGTCTCCAGCTTCCAACGGGACTAATGGCATTATTTAATTAAGATATTTATATACCTCACTAATTGGCACCAATGACACCTAAAGTGGCTCAGCACAATAAAAAATAAAATAATATTAACAAATACACCAGACTGAATACATCAGCATATAAAAACAGAAACATTAAAAGATATAAATTATCCAGCTAACAGTTACATTAGCAGCCAAACATTGTTAATTCAAAATATTTTATTGAACAAATACTGATGTGTGGAGGACAGTGGTGCAGTTGCCTCTTGAATATTACTGGGATAACCTTCCAAACTTTGGGCACAACTACAGAAAATATCCTACACTGTGCCCAGGCAGAACAAACCTGCCTACATGGAGCAAAACTTCATTTTAAGAATGTAACAAATAGAGGAACCATCAGCCTTGCTTGTTTGCAGCATCTTTTATAAGTCCCCCCCCCCCCGGTAGTTAGGAAGGGCCTCAAAATATGCTTCTAGAATAGAAGAGGCATAGCACCCCATTTCCAAATTCTTGAACCACTTTAATTTCCTTCAACGACAGTACAAATTAGGATTTTTGTTGTCAGAGTATCAGTTAATGCAGCACATCTAAAACACAAGAATGTAGTACTCTTCTGGACACCAGGGTTACTGGGTTCATATTGGGCATGCTAATATTAGCTGTGCGTTATCATTGATATTAGCTGTGCGTTCTATGGCACTTTAAAGATATGAAATAAAAGGAAAACATAGGCCACAATGAATTTCCATAAGCAAGATCAAATGCATGAAATGGAAAGTGAAAGGGTTAGATTCTCTTGTAAATAAAGATCTGATTTTGAGATGTATTCCTTTCACTTTCAGTCCTATATTATAAAATGGAGGAGAGCAACATGGTGACCCTTCTAGAAGCTAGATTTTGGGATATAATCCCATGGACAGCTTACATTTTCATTCCCCTTAGAGTGAAAATGTTAGAGTGTTAGGGTTAGAGTAAAAATGTAGACTATCCACAGAATCCAATACTCATTAATATATTTTGTCTTTACTTGAAATTCATGTCCTGACAGTTGAATGTAGTGAAATACACATTGGACTTTGAAAACCTTGATTCATATCATTGCTCAGTCATTAATCCCTTGATGGCCTTGGGCTAGTCCCTATGTCTCCATCTAACCTACCTCCCAGGCCTGTTATGATAATGTCCATGTGCAGCCCAGACCTCTTTGGAAGAACATAGCAATTATGGGGGGGGGGACTGACCCAGTAAAAATAATAGTGACTTCTCAGTTCTGCATCAGGATGCAAAAGTATAATTGCTGGTTGCATAAGTACAATAAGTACAATGAAGTTCAAGTTAACAAACTGTCAAAAAAATTTTTTAATACAAATACTGATTCCCCTCTGCCCCAAATTTCTTTCCCCAAAATTCAGTTCAAATGTAACTTAACTGGTGTTGTTGTTGTTTTTTAAACTGTTGGTCAGTTCTCTCTGATTCTCCATGCTTGCTTAAAGAGGAGAAATCTGAGACAGAGTCATGGGAGGTGAAAGACAGAGAATGAGAGAGGGGTGTAAACCTAGGGGAGTTGCTTAATGTGGAGTGTAAAGGTGTGATCTTTATAACCATTACATTCACTCTAGAGTGAATTCTTCAGAATCGACCATCCTAGATGAATGAATCTTCAACACATGGTCACTGCACTTTTGTGCTTACCTGGGTGTTCAGAGTAGTTAAAGGATGGAGCTATAGAATGTAGTTTTAAACCTGAGCGTGAAACAATTTTAGGTTTCCTTCCACTTTTAAATCTACAATTGCTAGACAATAATATTGCATGAAATCATACACAAGTATTTTCTAAATGTATATTATAAGCTTTTCTGTGTTGTGAAACTACTCATACTTCAGTTTTCCGTATAATAAAATGTTTATATTTGTGGATTTTGAATAACTGATGATCACCTCCTGTACCCCCACCCCTACTTTTCAAAGTTCTGAATTAACTAGGAAGTTTCGTACTTAACTAGGAAGCAGTTGAGTGGGCACATGTGGAGTATGGCAATCCTGCAAGTAAACTGGTCCCAAGCTGTTAAGGTATTCATATATCAGTATAACACCTTGAATTTAGCCCACTAACAAATCAGCAACTCGTGCAGATTACAGGTGAAACTCGAAAAATTAGAATATCGTGGAAAGGGTAATTTCTTTCAGTAATTCAACTTAAAAGGTGAAACTAATATATGAGATAGACTCATGACATGCCAAGCGAGATATGTCAATCCTTTATTTGTTATAATTGTGATGATTATGGCGTACAGCTGATGAGAACCCCAACTTAACAATTTCAACTTTGGGGTTTTTTATCAGCTGTACACCATAATCATCACAATTATAACAAACAAAGGCTTGACATATCTTGCTTGGCATGTCATGAGTCTATCTCATATATTAAACTCCAGTAGCTAATGAAAACAGTTGCTTACATAAATGGACTTTTCCACGATATTCTAATTTTTCAAGTTTCACCTGTATATTCTGACATGGTCCCACTCCTGTCTGCAACTGTGCTGCAGCATTCTGCACTAACCAAAGTTTGCGGGTCAGTCACAAGGGAAGCTCCACAAAGAGTGCATTGCAGTAATCCAGTCCATAACAACAACAACAACAACAACAACAACAACAACACAACAACAACAACAACAACAACAACAACAACAACAACAACAACAACTTTTTATTATTTATACCTCACCCATCTGGCTGGGTTTCCCCAGCCACTCTGGGTGGCTCCCAGCAGAACACTGAAAACATGATAAAAGATCAAACATTAAAAACTTTCCTAAACATGCCTGCTTTTAGATGTCTTCTAAAAGTCAGATACAGTGGTACCTCGATTTACGAACTTAATCCGTTCCAGAAGTCCGTTCTTAAACCAAAACCATTCTTAAACTGAGGCGTGCTTTCCCTAATGAGGCCTTCCGCTGCAGGTGCCCTTCCACCGTTCGAATTCTGTTCTTAGACCGAGGTAAAGTTCTCAAACCAAGACACTATTTCCGGTTTTGTGGAGTTTGTAAACCAAATCGTTCTTAAACTGGACTGTTCTTAAACCGAGGTACCACTGTAGTTGTTTGTTTCCTTGTCATTCCACAAGAAGTCCCTCTGCCTGGTACCCAAATACAGCTGGTAAAAGGCACTTCTAGCCAGTGAGACTACCTGGAACTCCAGTGACAAAGCTGGATCCAGAAGCCTTCAGGCTGTGTACCTACCTACCTCAGGAAGAATGCAACTCAATTTAGGGCAGGCAGTTGACCGATTTATCAGGCATGGCAACCACTCACCCACAACTTGCCTCCAACTTGGCAGAATTCAAGCTCAGCTTCTTTTCTCTCATCTTTTCCACCACTGCATCTAGGCACTGATCCAGGACCCATCCACCCACTCGTGATTCAGCTGTTATGGAATAGAGCTGAGTGCCATTAACATAGAAATGGCACCTTGCGCCCAAACGCCTAATGACTTCACCCAGCAGCTTCATTTAGATATTAAATACCGGTAGCATTGAGTATAAAACACTGCCCTCCCAGCAGTCCAGAAAACTCTCCCAGTGCTACTGTCTGGACTTGGTCCTGTAGATAGTAATGGAACCAATGTAACACAATGTCTCCCGTTCCTATTCCACAAAGCCAGTCAAGGGGGATACCACGAACAACAGCACTGAAAGCCGCAGAGATATCGAGTAACGGGAGAAAACTTGTACTCTATTTGCCCTGCTCTCTGTAAAGGTCATCATCTGTAAAACAAACAACAACAAATGGAAAAAAACACCTATTGGTGTTATTAGTGCAGCCATTATTTTGTTAGGAATCTGACGTGTATATTGATTTTGAAATACAAAGCAATTATTATTATTATTATTATTATTATTATTAGCAGCAGCAGCAGCAGCAGCAGCAACAACAACTGTACAGTTTAGGATCTCATTTACACTTCTGCATTTTCCCCCTTAAAATTTATGAACAAGTCCTATCTGCAGTAACTTACGGGCTTTTACCAGATGTGACATGATTTACACTTATTCATTGTAATACAAGAGAAAATTTAAAATTAAACAAAAATTTAGTGAAATTTCATTCAAATCCCAAAACGATCATATGAGAGTATACAATACTATGGCTGACTGAACACCATCCAATTTTCATGTTGAGTGTTATGAAAGAATGACTGAGTGACTAATGACACACAGGGGCGTTGTTACAGGGGGGCCAAGCTCTGGGTCTTTTGAACCAGGCCTCAGATCTCCTACCCCTTTCTCTCCTTTTAAACTTACGTGGTGTTTTGTTTTGTTTTTTAAACTTTGCTTATAGGGTGACTGGGCATACAGCAATGTGCAATGCTGGTAGGATGCCAGTCACCCACTATCTTAATTTGTCTAGAGGCACCTATGCATCTAAACAGGCATATGCATATTTATGTCATGGACCTGTGTCCCAGAATCCTTTGAAAGATCTTCACTCCTTCCAATGCTGCATCACGGATCTCTTCTCTGTGTTTTGTCTTTTAAAGTGGTGAACAGCAATTCACCCGGAAGCCTAGCTCTGACCCCTATTTTGTAACAGCAGGATGTGTGATTACTCCTGCAGGATTTATGGCAGTGTGAGCATATAGCTGAAGGAAAAAATGTGCCGTATTAATCATTTGGTAAGCTCCTAGGTAACGGTTTGTTAGCAGCATGTAGTTTGGCATCATTTGAAACTTCTGCACTGTGACATTAAAAATTTCACAAGTATTCAGCAGCACAGTGGGAGAGGAGATGTTGTGTTACACATGTTTCACTGTTCTCTCTCTGCATCTGAAATGCTTAGCCACTGATAGTTTCTGTTATCAGTGATCCACATATCAAGATCTGATTAAATGCTCATATAGATTGAACTGATATTTTCCTAAATATTACACTCACTGTAAGGCTCACAGTGTTTTATAATAATATGTGATGGTGTTGGAGTTGAGAATTCAAAGACTGATTCTCTCCGTATTGTGCAGTGGTATGCTGTCATGTCTGTAGCAGTTACTACATGCTGCTGGGATCTGACATGGCGGGCAAGTAGTTATTACTTCCTTCCTGATTTTTAAAAGGCTTTTAGTTACATCAGTGATTCTTCTACTTTGCATGCAGTTTTCAGAAGTCATCGGTTCCAGATTCTTTAGAGGAGATGTACAACTACTCAACGTGGCATGGAACCAGCCCAGTCAGTCCCAGTTGATCATTTCTACCTTCTAAAAGCAGAATGGCCGAGGATATAAAAATTATGGCTGAGTTTTGTAGTTGAGCATTAGTTTCTACTGAAAAGTCTGTCCTGACCATAATAGCAGAGCAATGATCCATGCATTTATCAACACTGATGCTGTCCGGTGAAATTGACTCATACTTTATGTAGGCTGATGAATGCATGAAACTACTTTTTTACTTTTAACCTATGATTTATTCCATAGTTTTAGATTATCTTTTACTTTTCAGTTTTTTTAAAATAATTTTTTTAACTACTCTTCTTTCCTAGGCCCCCAGCACATACAAACTGGCCTCAGCAGAACAGAATTCTGTTTGTAGGGCTTTGGGCTGCTGAATGCTTGATTTGGATGCTCTGGCACATACCGGTAGTCAGAGTGCCAGCAGTTTGTTCTGAGTTGGCCTAGAAGGGGAAGAAGGTTAAACTTTGCTATCTACACACAGAGTAAACATGATTATACCCCAAAGCAAATTAATGTTAAATCATCTCAAATATTTCTAGTTAAAAGAGTTAATTTCAAGGTATAATGCAGACAACTATTTTTAATTGAAAAAATGTTTTCCAATCAGGACAGTGACTGATTTAGCAGTATATTGCCCAAATGCAGAAAACATTAATTTGTGATAACTTAAATTCTGTTACCTTTTAAAGACAGTTCCAAAAAGGCATGAATATGTAACACTCAGTAGTCTGGTTTGGATGTAATGCTAAAGTATGATGTGCTAGGTGCATGTGTACAAACACACACACACACACACACACACACACGGTAATCTGCTTGATCTGCTGATACAACAGCAGGATATGGAACATGAAATAAACCATCCATGCAGTAATCCACCATACAATAATAAAACACCTGATCGAAATAAATGAAGGTGTTTAAGATAACACAGCAAGTTTTGTTAACATTCACATCAGGTAGTCTCTTCATAGTATTTTGAAACTTTGATAATATTTTGAATCATTGCTAACGTTCAGCAGCACAACCCAAAGATAATACAATGTATTATTTAAAATCATCAGGAATTTTTAATGACAACTTTGGGAACTTTAATTTTTTTATTTAATTCTGTATATTATAAATTGTTCATAAACAGAATACAAAGTAATAATTAAATATGGAAACTAATAGGGACTCTCCAAATGAGTTTTAATAAATAATTTAAAATTCTGTTACTAAATGTAAAGTCGACAATCACATTCACAATTAAACAGCTTAATTCTCATAAGCTGTTGTTGTTTTTTAAAAAATGATTTTTTCTTCTTCTCACTTCCCTCTCTTGAGTGCTTCCAACAAAAACTGCCATTCTATATTATCGGAGGCCTTTTCTGCATACACAAAGCGTAACTTTGCTTATTCAGTTTTAATAAAATCTTCCCTTTTATAATATTATTAATACCTGTTGATCCATCAACACAGCTTTTCTGTGATGCCATTCAGCCGTTTTTAAGGAAATTGCAGTGTTGGCTGAGTAGCAAACACAGGTCTGCTTTTCTAGTAGGAATTTCCTGTTAAATAAATAAAGGGGAAGACATACTGTCATCTTTTTGCTCCTCCATCTTAAGTCTGATCTGCTTCTGAGCACAAGGAGTCAAAAGGATTCTGAACTGGAGTTGCAGATTTCTCAAGGCCAGGATTGTCTTTCCTTGGCAAAAGATATTGGCCCAATCTGCTTTGTTTGTTGCTTGGATACACCACATTATCATCATTATAAAAACTAATGGGTCTTATAAGTCGCCCATCTCCACTGTTGTAATGAGCAATTGCAGTTAATTGGGGGGGGGGCTGTAAAAGAATTAAACTAATGCAAATGAAAAGGAAAATATTTTAATTGCATATGCTCAAACTAAAAACAAATGGTGTAGCTCAGAACAAAGCAACTTCTATCACTGCCATCTTGAATTAGCATCACCCTTACACGTTTGTAGTTCACTTTCTGCCCATTATTGCATATTTATCAATTACATCCATAATCTTATCCGCTACTTCCTCCTGCATTTGGACCTGTTTCTGCATATCTTGAATTATTTTATCATTGCTTTTGAATCATTTTCTTGAAGTATCTGGAATTCTCTGTGCCTTGCTTTAATTTTTCCTCTGTTAACCTCATTAGTTTCTTTTCTCTTAACAATTCCTTTCCCTCATTCATATATTTTTAATTCATTAGAAAAGATGTCCTTCATATCCTCTGTTTGTTACATGCCTACTTGCCTCCTCCTATCCAAGTTTCTCTCTTTTAATATTTCCCATTATTAAAAAAATCACTGATTTCCCATTGCAAGCTCCTTCTCTCCATGCACTATACATAACACTATTAATTCAAATCTTAAATTTGTCCAATTCATTCCTCTCTATAAGCAAATGATCCAATTCCTGAATCAAAGTTCAATAATTATTTAATTTGTTCTTTAGGCAATTAATTTTTTAACTTACAAACATATTATAAAAAACTGATTAGCCTATTACTCTTATTAAGTTAGGGCACTAGCTGCTGTCTCAAGAGGGGGATGGCACACCACAGGGAGTTAATTGCAATATCAGGAAAGAAAAAAGGGGGTAATATGAATATGAATAGGCTTCTAATACAAAATAATTTTCCAAATTCCACAGGTTCTTTAATGAGAAGTCTTGAACTCTGCCCAGTTGGATTTGACCCAAAGCTTACACTCTTTTTGACAGTCTTTCCTTTGTGATTGTACAGGTGTCGATTAAGTTAATCTCAGGTTCAAGAATATAATAACATGGCTAGAGCAGTTACCACAGTTGGTTCCTTGGAAGCACATTCAGGCCGTCAAGAAGATACAGACACTTCCTTAAGGCTGAATGATTCTCTCCACTGATCTACCCCATCTCTTGTAGTCATTAGTGAAGCTGCCTTTTTTTGTACTTTCCTTTGATCCTTTCTTTGAGAACTGTGCAATCACCAAGGTGGGGCACTGCCTCAGCATCTGCTGGGAAGACACACACTTCCCAATCTCGTCCCAGCCCTTAAAGGAAGTAGACAGTCCATCCCTTCACTGCAAGAGGTCTGATGAAGTGGCAGCTGAATAGCAACCCTTGCCCACACTTCCTTCACTATCCACCAACAAGGACCCTTCCCTTCCCAGCCTCTTCCCAGTCCTTCAATTCCGTAAAAGGGACTAGACGAGACTAGGCTGTCCATCCCATTCCTGTAGGAGGTCTGGCGAAGCAGCAGCTGAAGAGCAACCACAATCTTCTCATCCACCAGGAATCTATTTGTAGGACAGCACTAAAACACACACACATACCGGTACACCATGTTTAAATTTATTTTTACACTTTCTCAACACCTGTTGTTCTGTGGTTTGTTCGTTGTGGTCTGCTCATTATGCTGTTTTCTTATTGCGAACAAAAATAATATATTTCATTTAATGCACAGTTCCTTTTTTAAAACATGCAAACACTTTAATGTTGCAGGTTATTTTGGGCACTTCCTGCATATTTCAAGTTGGTTAAATGCAGTAGTAAAGATCAGAAAGTGAAGCTCCTCAGCATGTTACTAACAAATATAACTGATTCAGTGATATGTATCTACTAGGTTTATAAGCAGTGCTTTTCTTCTAGAGAAAAGGGTGCCAGTAGTCACCATGAAGTTGTTGCAGTAAGTGCCACACTTTTAACCAGTGCTTTTTTCTAGAAAAAAAGAGCTGCCATACAGATTACCCTTGAGTACCCCCGGAAAAAAGCACTGTTTATAAGTACTGCAAATGTATCCATACAGGTTAATATACAAATATGCACACATGTTCATAAGCATGCAGGACTCTTTATCATATGCCATTGTACTTAGGCTCATTTAGAAAAGTATGCTAGCTTCCCTCATAAATGTCCTGATAAAATGAACATGGGATCTCCTTTTTCCCCTCCACTCCCAATCATCATCCAAGCTTGTGGTTCCTTTCCATCCTTTTAGCTAAGAGGTTTCTTTGTGAGCTAGGCCATTTGTCCATCATTGTTTGAGGTCCAAACATTGGCAAAATACCCTGTCACTGATCCAGAGTGTTGTGAATGGTAGCCCCTCGCCGACAATTGGTGGAGGTTCCTAGAAATATTCCTGAGAGGATTATTTAACCTTTCAATTTAGGGGGCACAAAGCCTTGCTGATTAATGAACTTTCTGATGGATGCTGATAAGCGGCTCTGTTTCTTTATTTCCTCTAAAAGTGATTCCTCCTTCTGCCCCATATTACTATAATCTTAAACATAAAATGTGGCAAATAGATTAAAAAAAACAGCACTGAAGAGTTTATCTGGTTGGCAAACTGAAGGAGCTAAATTAAAATTGGTAATGAAAGCAGTGGCTGAGCCCTGCGTATGGTTTTTAAAATGTGCTCTGTATTTTGAAGAGACTTATTCTCTAGCTTGCCTAGTAATGACTCTGCTTTTGGTGCACAGTCCGGGGCTGGCTTCTGTTATCCCCCCCAAAAATGAGTTGTGTTATCTGGATGACTGCAGACACATATGCATCCCCCTTTCTCACTGCATGGGCAGACAAGGTCGATAGCATTACAAGGTATTTGTGGCAGTGCTTGTTTCAGTTTTCAGAGCTGCCAGTTTCCAGCCAGATTTGAATTACAAAAGAAGAAGCTGGCATGAAAATTGAAAGGGTTTATCGGCTAGTCTGAAGCCTCATAGCACATTGCTTATTTATGCAGTCCATTTGCACCAGGAAATATATAAAAAAAGGAAATACATTTTTAAAATAAGGCCATAAAGACCCAGATATGTTTAAGATGGCAAATAAAATATAGATACCTATAATATCTTTCCAGGAAACGATTTCACTTAATGTTGCACATTACTTTAGAGGAGCATTTATGTTGCTGTCATAAATTTGTGTGTTTATGTCACTGTACAGGTAGTCTCTGGGGATTAAGCAGGAAGCCTCTGCTAACTTACTTTAAAATTAAAATAGAGGAAAGATAGGTCTGGAGCTTGAGAGCTCCATAGGAAATGGTTGGGATTTTAATGCACCACCCTATTTAAATAATGCTTTTCATTCCATGTAAAATTAGCTATGGACCAGTGAGTATGTGGCACGACCTTTGGGGAAAATTAGGATGCTTTTTAAGCCATGAAGATTTTGGAGCGTTTAGAATTTGGCTTGCATTTCTCAGTCTAGGGTGTGTGTGTGTGTGTGTGTGTGTGTGTGTGATATTGCAAATCAGTATTTGAGAGTACTACATATATGTAAGCTTCAAAAGATTATGTTCACAGTGGCTTTTTCTCTGTAGATTTTAACATTTTTCCATAGTAGTAACTGCTATAATTTGCATCTATTTACAATTCATTATGTAATGTCTATTCTGTAGAAGCTATTGTGTCATACCACTTGTACTATGTATTGAACAACTTACATGTCATTTTTCTGGCCATTTGCAAGTTCTAGCCCAATTAAAAAGCCTGCCATTTAAACAAAACCTAATATCATACTCCACTCTATGACAGTATTCAGGTGCATTTAAGCATTTCCCATAAGAGCCCTTTACTTCTGGAGTTTGGTCATAACTCCATAGAACCATTCCCAGCTTTAATCTTCAGATCAAAGTTCACAACCAGAATACAATCTATGAAGGAAAAATGTAAACCTTTCTGGAGAATAATTTTGGTTTTTTTGTGTGTTTACTTATAGTAAAAAAAAAAGTTTAATTTAAATACGTCAAACATCAAGTCTGTTAACATTTTAAGTACTTTCACCTTAAAGTCAAAATGTTGACGTTCACACTTCTATAAATTAGTAGTGTGTGCTGTTCTTTTTCATGAATTTTCAAAAGGATTGTTATTTTGTAGCATGTGTGACTTAATGATGCAATCACTCAATAGGACTAAAAAAGAAGAAGAGAAAAACATCCAAAGGAGCTGTTCCGGTCTGTTGTGTACATAATACATGTTTCAAAAATCTGCCTAATTAAGGAATTACCCAGTGGAGTGGGAATCTATTGGGTGCGTGACATGATTCAAACCCCCCACCCGACCGAAGAAAGTACACAATTATGACATTAAATTATATCTGGTATTGGCAGTTTTTAAACTGGAAAAATGACCCACGTAGTATGTCTCCTAAAAAGGATGAAATAAGGTAGTTCATCATCTATACTTAATGGAGTGTTATTTGAGATAGAATAATTTGCTTGTTTCTACTTTCCATGATATGGTGCACCTGCCATTAACATGTATGGGTCACAGATTTGTCCTTCATATCAGAGGCAGACCATTTTAACTATTAGAAAGTTGCTTTTTAAACCTTGCATCATCTTAATTGTCTATGATGGTTATGCACATTTCAGGTTCATTTACGTGTGCCATGTATCAGCAGGGCTCGTAACCATAAGCTCCTTTCTGCAGAATTTCTGCTCGCTGTTAATTGCTTGCACCTGACATCAGCTACTAAGATATTGCTTGATACTTAGCCATACCTTAGGTGCTCTACATATAATGTATATGGGGTGCATCGCTAGTTACATTACCATAATAGTGTGTGTGGAGAGTCTTTGATGATTCAGAGGCACTTTTGCTTGCTTCAGCTTGTCTCAACCAATCTTTTTCTCCTTATCAAGTCAATGAAAGCTATTCTTGAACCAATCAGCTCTGCAGACCAGTCCTCAAGAACTAGACCTATAGTCTAGAGTTTAAAAGGTTGTGGAGCTTTTCACTCCACTGGGGAGATGAATGGAGCAACTGCTTCAAGATGAATACTTTATATCAGTTTCAAGGGTAAATTATGTAGTTTCCACTGAAGGTTTAATTATCTGGATGGAATGCAAAATAGCTGGCACCTTTTGACACCTTTAAAAAGTTGTACTTGGTGACTGGCATCCTATTTGCTGCATATGTTAGGAAGCAAGTTTGTCCTCCTATCTGGTGTCTAGGAAATGTTGATTTAAAAAAAAGAGTTTTGCAGGCCTGTCCAATAATAATTGAAATGAGTTCATTGGGTGGGAAAAGTTATAACTTGGGACTCCTGGTTCCAGTGACTATACAGTAGTTATCCAGATCTTTTACAGCTTCTCCCCTCTTTCCCATTCCAGTTCCATCTTTTACAGCAACTTCACCACCATACATTTGCCTGGCCAATGCATAGCCGCTGCTTCTTCTTTCTCTCTGCCTATCACAGATTGGAGAAATGGAATGGAGAAAGTGCATGAGTCTATATTGTAGTGTGGCGTCATTTCATTCAGGCTGTGTGGTCTGTCTGGATTAATCTTCTGGAGAAAGGAGAGTGCCTACACATGACAGTCACTGCCTCCTGCTCAGAGCCCTTCCGAGCAAATTCTGTTTCAGCTGAGGGCCATTTGGTTAGCATATACCGGTAATGCTTAGGATTTTCCCAAATGAAAGGTTGCAGTTTCCCCATGTGCTGTCTACTGCCTCCTGCAAACCTTTAAACATGATAGCAATGCCATGGAAAGAGCTCACAAAAAGGTGCTGCTACTATAACATTTTACGGCTCCTCAGGAGAAAATACCTTATAAATGAAGTGAAAGCAAGGAGTTGTGGCTGGAATACACGGTTTTAGATAGAAAAATCTGCTATATTTTGGAAGGTTGTTTGCTGTGAACACTTCTTAAGATACTGCAACCAAATATTGCATGATGGTTCCTGAGATCAGGGAGCATGTTTACCTATGTTTAGATAGAATTGGACATCATTTTGAATCAAGATGGCAGACTGAATCTTTCAGAATGCCACTGATTTTAACACCTAATTTTAAAACTGCACTGATTTGGGAGTTTCTTAGATTTCCCAAACAATGCCAGACATGAAGTTGCCAGCTGACTATAATCCCAAAGCTATGGCTATGTTACATGCTACTTCACTCCAATCTAGTGTGCCATCTTAGCTTGTCATCTGCATCTTCCTGGGCCTGACAGGTTTGTCTTCTTAAAAATATTTCTGTGGTAGGGAAGAGCAAGTTGAGATGAAGATTCTCGTACTGAAGATAGTGCCAGAGTATTCTGTTTATAGGAAGTGAGAGGGAGAAGTAAAAAATGCCTTGGTCAGATTCCAACTGGAAACTAAGCCTTATGAGGAACGATTGAGGGAGTTGGGTATGTTTAGCCTGGAGAAGAGAAGACTGAGAGGCGATAGGATCGCCATCTTCAAATATCTGTAGGACTGTCACATGGAAGATGGAGTAAGATTATTTTATGGTTCTTCGGAGGGTAGGACCCAAACCAGTGGATTCAAACTTTTCCTGTTTTTTTGTTTAACTGTTAGAATCATTACAAGTCATGTATAATTGTATTTTAAAGTTTAGCCTTAGGCTTAATTATTACCAAGCCAGAGAGGGAGAGAGAACCGCTCAGCTTCTTGTCTGAAGGAAATTCTGGCTCTGCCTGTGGCAGTGGGAGTTGAACTACTTTCCCCTCTCCAACAAAAAGGAAACTTCATAAAGTTTTCTGTTCCTGGGAAAAAAATTGGATTCATGTAATGAATTTCTGAAATTTTCCAAAACGTAATCTAGAGAGGGGAAATAATAACCCACAGGCCTCACCTTTGAAACCAGGGAGATGGGACAAGAAAGAAGCCCAAGTAGGAAAGGAAGTTTGAGCAGTTCTGTATTTAGGCGACATTCACTATGTCCCACTTATGAGATTTCTGTCCACTTTACAGGAGGATAGCTGCAGTGGAGAAATGTTTTCTTTTGAAAACAGGGACTTAACCTCATATCTTAACACTACATATATTTCAAGATTGTTCCAGTAAAGGATGGTGTAGTTCAGATGCATATTTGTTGGCTAAGATAAGCAAAAATTCATAGCAAAAATTCTGATGCAAACAAAGCCCACGTTTGGGCTTATGGACTGTATCCAATAATAGCATTAAGTAAGCCTCCCATCAGTACAAGGATTCCCTCTTGCGCAACAGGGCTTCCCTCTGCATGACCCTTAAATCTGTTCTGGGGGTTCCACCAACTGTCCACAGCAGATTTGGAGAGGGCACAGGGCGGGAGGGGGGGAGTCACAAGTGGAAATGCTTTCACTGACATTTTTCTGTAGAGCAGAGATGAGGAACTGGATCTGGTGGATGAATAAGATTATTATCTCCCTGCCCTTAACATTTCCATCACCTGAATCACAGTGATGCCAGGCGACCTTTTTATACCAGCAGAATGATAGCTGGTATAAACTGATTAATGTCACAAGACTGTAACCTCAGATTCAGGAGATCTTGGAAGATTTGTAAGCAATTGCCGCTTTTTGTGTTTTATTCTTTTTTCACAATCTTGCCATTAAACATTTCTCTGCTGCATAAGATTGGATTTTATGAGATTTGGGTTTATTATTATTATTATTATTATTATTATTGAATTTATATACTGCCCTATACCCAGGGGTCTCAGGGTGGTTCACAGAATAAAATCAAAATATAAAACCACATAATACATAATCAAAATAAAAACAACAAGCCATTACCCCCACCCCCACCCAAAAAACCCCAACCACAATTTTAAAAGGACATAGGATATCAATCAAATCAACCAAAGGCCTGGTTAAAAAAGAATGTTTTTGCCTGATGCCTAAAGGTGTAATAATGAAGGCCCCCGGCAAACTTCCCTGGGGAGAGCATTCCACAGATGGGAAGCCACTGCAGAGAAGGCTCGTTCTCGTGTTGCCACCCTCCGGTCCTCTCGAGGAGGAGGCACACAAAGGAGTGCCTCAGAAAATGATCTCAGGGTCTGGGCAGGTTCATATGGAAAGAGGCAGTCCTTGAGCTTTTGCGGTCCTGAGCCGTTTAAGGCTTTATAGGTCAAAACCAGCACTTTGAATTGGGCCCAGAAACTAATTGGTAGCCAGTGCAGTCAGACCAGGATTGGTGTAATATACTCAACCCGTCTTGCTCCGGTGAGCAACCTGGCCACTGAATTCTGCACTAGCTGAAGTTTCCGAACCATCTTCAGAGGCAGCCCTACGTATAACTCATTGCAGTAATCTAACATTGAGGTTACCAGAGCATAGACAACAGTAGTTAGGCTATTCCTGTCCAGATAGGGGTGCAGCTGAGCCACCAGCTGAAGCTGATGAAAGGCACTCCGCGCCACTGAGGCCACCTGAGCCTCAGAGGAAATGTAACCCCATCAAGAGCAGGCAATCTCCCACCTAGGGAACCACCCACCCACCCACCTGGATTGAGTTTCCGTTTGTTGGCTCTCATCCAATCCATTACCCAGGCAGGACACTGGTCCAGCACTTCCACTGCCTCACCTGCAGATGTAAAGGAGAAATAGAGCTGAGTGTTTTCTCAAAAACAAGTTGCAAACTTGGTGGATCAGGGGAATGCCCTGGATGATCTTGAGTTCAGTAAGGCCATTATATTCTTGTGGAGAAGGTGGGAAAATGTGAACTGTCTTCATGTGTCCTGTGGATGATTTCGCGTCTCTTCCCCCACACCCTGGCAGTAGTACACCTGTCCCATACCAACCTGCTTTCTGAATTCCAGATAATTTCAAAAACAGTTTGCAGTGTGACACAGGAGGTGATGGTTAAGTGGGAAAAAGTCAAAAGTGCAATCCAGGTCATTGGAGTCTTGGATCTGACTAAAGGAGCTTTTTGGATTCTAGACAAAAGTGTTGTTCAAATCTCATACTGCATGGTCAGCAGTGGGAATATTGTAGTGTGCTTTCACTGAATGCTATGGGAGTACTTGAAGCTGCAGCTAAGTGGGTATGTACCTGAACAGAAATCTGGATAGGAGACTGTTTGGGAGTGACTCATAAGAGCAGGGTGTAAATAATTTGTAGCATCATTCTTGAGCAAATTTCTCCCAAGTCACATTTGAATGAAAAGAAATTAGTGTTCATTTCATGTCATGCTGTTTTTTTTTCTTGTGTACGTGTGTAGTTGGAAGATAGAATAGGGGGAAAATGTGAATAGGCAATTCCTTTTAATTAGTGAAATTTAAGTCAGATGCATATCTTAAGAAGTAATGAGCTTCATAAAAGCAAGACCTCATTGGATCAAAGTCAGTTTAAGATAAGGGCATCTCAAGGTCACAGAAAGAGCTGCCCAGCAGTTCCATTTGCATAAAAAATTACTGTCAGAAATAGGCGGTGGAGGCAGCCCTGGCATTTTGATCTCTTGGCCTTTGTCATGGAGATTCCTTGCAGAGAAGGGAGGAAGGCCAGTGTCCCAGATAATGATTAACTGTTTTAATGGCATTCATTCATTCATTCACTCATTCCGCACTAACTACTCATGCAGAAAAAAGGGTTATGTAAAATGACATTAGAAGAAAATCATTTGTAATCGTTGCATCGGGGCTGCACTTTGAGGAGACATTAGGAGTAAATCCGTGGCGTGGTAGGCTTATGCTTTATCTTCTGATATTTACTGAGTTTACTGGTGCATGAAAAGCTTTCAGCAAGAATAGCAGATGGGATGGACCTTTCATAGGTAATGCTATCTACTGGGTTATTACTTCTATATATTGATAGTGAAGTAATCTTCAAGATATCACCCTACAAAATATAGATTATTTAAATGTTTGTAACAAAAAATCCTATAACACAGAGCAGCTACTATCATGAATACTTCATTTTGTACCTATTGGATCAGAGGCCTTAAATGCTTTTTAAAATCTGAAATAATGAGAATATAGTGAGCTTGACAACATATTGGGTTTCTTTTCTTCTTTCCCCCCTCTCCTTTGCCTTTTGGACAGCTGTAGGGAGATATGCATAGTTAATCTGAATAGCAAGTATTCAATTTAATTTGTCTCCTTAAATCTGACCTTTTCTATTACATAAACAAAAGGAGGTGCCCTGCAGACATCTTTTGATGTCGCATGAACACACATTCTTCATGCATCCAAAACTCCTTAAGGATTTTTGCAAGTTTTATAGAACAGAAAAGCAGGCTCCCATTGTTTCTATTTCCAGTTGCTGATGTACAGTCATATCCCAATGAAAAAAAAATTGTTGCTATACTTTCTATACGTTGGGGAGCAAGATAATATTGGTTGGAAGTATTTCCGATCATTATTACCAGTTTACTAAAATAAGCAGCTCTGGAACAGAAACATTGATAAGCAGCAATTTTTTAATCTGTCTGCTATTTGCACTCAATAGAACATAGAATCATAAAACTGTAGATGTACCACAAGTCTACAGAGGTAGGTTTGTTTACCCTTTTTTATATTCCATACGATTATTTTAAGAGTGGCTAAGAGAATTGGGGAAAAACACCTACATATCGCGCTGATGAATAGGTTCGGTGATATATGTTTATTTCATAAAATAGAAGACAGATGATTTTTCTTTTCAGTAAGTTAATATTGTGTTACCCCAAGCATTATTTTAAGAAATCAGAAGTTGCCTTCCACAAGGATAGCCAATGTAGTCCCCTCCAGATGTTGATGCATTCTAACTCCCATTATCCCTGACCATTGACCAGGCTGGCCGGACCTGATGAGAGTTGGAGTCCAACAACATCTGGATGGCCTCACATCGGCTACTCCTGTCTTATCCCAAGTTCAGCACATGGTCTTTCTAGTATTGTGTACCTTGACTACAAGGTTTTTCCAGGGCGTCAGAAGTAGTTCTTTCTCACCCTTGAATCTAAGGACCTGTTCATCAGAGACAGCTAGTGCAAGCAGATAACTCTGAAAAGGTTAAGGATCTAGCTGTAAGTTTGCTAAACACACATTTATAAAGATAGTTACCGGTAGGTAAGTTTTACACAGCTTACCTGGGAATAAGCCCCACTGAACTCAACAAGACTTGTTTCCAAGTAGACATTTTAAAGATTGTGCTGTTAAAAAAAATGCATCAAGACAGATCTTAGAACTTCATGCACTTTTAGCAGAATTTACACCTAGGCTAAGACCCCATGAACACAATTAGTCCAGCTTCCAGATAAATGTGTATGGAAACACAGCCTTAGCTGATAAATAAGGTCAATTCAAAATTTAGAACTGGGTGACATCTCTAATTGTACTGTTATTGATTAGGTTGTAGGTGTGTGTTGCTAAATTATTTTAATTAGTTGTATTTGGGATCTTGCTATGTGTAATTCTTGCTATTTTTTCTGTTGCAGACCAGGCCGGGACCACTGAAGCAGGCTGAAACACAAGTTGAGCATTCTGCTTCCGTGTACTGTTACAACTGTGCAGAGAAAGGCCATTATGGATATGTAAGTCCTAGCAGGGTCTAACTTTGCTTCTAATTATTCTGCTAAGAAGAAAGCATTGATCACGTACCCCTACTCAGCAGTTTGGAGACTTCAGCCACTCAGAATAGCTAGGCTAGTTGGAAATTTCAACACAGAATAAGGCCTTAGGCATACAGTCAACTCACAGTTTGTGTGCATTGCATTACCTTGCACAACCCAGCTTTACGCACTTGGCGGCCAGCCAGTTGCAATTGCACAAATTTAATGCACACAAGGTGGATAGCTTAAAAGCGCTTTCTGCGCTGGGTTTTCCTGCTGCCGAAAGAACTTTTAAGTTCTCTGCCTTGCTTACTGGGTTCTAAGAAGCTCTTGTGTGGACTCTGGGAGGCTCCCATGAGAACTTCCAATACCTCACAAGGCCCACTGGCTTCATGCTTGGCAGCACCAGCAAACCCTGATCAGAAGAGCGAAAGAAGGTGGAAGGTGAAAAAGATTTATTATTTGATCCCTGCTGCCGTTGGCATAATCACATCTGCCTTACCTGTCCAAGAACCACATTCTCTGGGGGTTAAGTAGCACCAGTAGCTGATTGCACAAATGCCTCCGCAGCTTTCCTGCACTTTCCCATAATTTGCAGGGGTGCTGCATGTTGTCTCAATTGCATCCCCTGTCTCCCACAATGACTTGGCTCATGGGCGAGATGTGTCTGATGCCCATATTGGCCTGTTGGGTCCAGGCAACCTAACCTGATGCTGCAGCCTTGCTAATCTCACAGGTGAACTGGGAAGAAGTGAGTTCCCCATTTTCTGTGGTTGATCCTGGGGTGGTGCCTACCCAGAGGGAATTCCTCAAGTTCACACCCTGGTTTAAAGGGTTTATTTCCACAGATATCAAGGAATCTGCCAGTACTGCCCTGCAACCCCTCAGTGGCAGGTCTTCTGCCAAACGATTGCATAAGGAGCAGGAAAAACTTAAGTCCCGGGGGCAGGCTCTGTATCCTGTGCACCCTGAGCCCTCATCCTAATATCTGGCTACAGGTGCTCCATTTTTTCCCCCTTCAGTTCCTGCCAACCACCTACACATTTTTTTTCACTAGCCTCCTGTAATGCTTGGCGAGCTGAGTGGATGTTTTTCAATGTGATAAAATTGGTTTCTGGTTTCCTGCTTTGATGGCTGAGGATATGTCCCTTTTCTCAGTCTTATCAGCCGGTGTAAAGAATTTTAATCAAGGTTTGGGGAGGTTGTGTTCATCACTCAGGACTGCGACAAATAAAGTCAAGATACACTCCAGATGACACAGTACCCCCTTCCCCCTTGTTTTCCAGCCCTGAAATGCCAGGATTTTAGGTCAAGGAGCGGAGCTATGGATTTATGTAATGTAATCGCTCATGTGGGATGGCAGGTGGTGGTTATCTGGAAATCCAGTGTGTTCTTCCTGTGTTGATGGGATACACGTTCCTTCAGACCTTTGTCAACTTTGAGGTTATCTGTCAGTTCCCTCTCCCCCAACTCAAACCATAAGGGGTGAGGTGTTCGGCGGGGAATTCTAATGAGTTTCCTATCTGTTTCTGTAGAAAGGCTCAACATTTTCTCCTCAGAACAGAGATCTGAGCAATCTGGGCAAGAGAATAGGAGTGTTCCTATTTGAAAAGCAACTAGAGCACGGGTGTCAAACACAAGGCCCGGGGGCCGAATGCGGCCCGCCAGACCTCGTCATGTGGCCCGGGAAGGATGGGGAAGGGGGGCGAGAGAGGAAAGCGGGAAGAAGAAGGACCAGCCGCCGCCGCAGCCGCCGCTTCTCCCCTCAGAACATCAGTCAACAGCGGCAGCAGCAGCGAGGAGGCGAAGGGCTAAAAAAAAAAGCCTCAGCCCTCAGCGGCGTCGTGACAACAAGGGAGGCGGGACGGGGGTGGGGAGAAAACTCCGAAGTGACAGCGTCGCCGCCCAATCGCGGGGCACCCAAGGAGGCGGGGCCAGGCGGGCCGGTAAGTGGCACCGGCGGCGCTCAATCCGGACGCGACCCTGCTCTTGAGTGACGGCGCCGCGGAGGGAAGGGCGCCAATTGCTGCCCAGCCGAGGCAGGGCAAAGGAGGAGGCTCCTTTTGGGGGGTGAGGGGAGAGAGGGAGGTCGAGGCTGGCTCGCTCGCTCGCTCGCTCGCTCGTTTGCTCGGCCAGGGAAGATGGTGCCTTTGCAAGCGGCCGCTTCTGGGGAAGAGGGAGGAGGGGGGAGAGGAAGGAGGTTGCGGGTTCATGCACTTGTTTCAATGCATGCATGCAGTGGGGTATTGGGGCACGGGGGCAAGCTGGGGAGGCGCGTGCATCGGAGCGGGCGCCCCCTCGTATAATGGGGGTGGGGGACACACAATAGGAGCAGGTTGCTTTGGAGGGAAGGGGAGGCGCAGATAGGAAGGGGCGGAGTGCTTCTCAGGTGGGCGACCTGGCTTGGGTTCCGTCTACCTTTATGGGGGATGCATCCCAGTCAGGGAAGCTGCTGCCCCACGCGCCCTGGCCCTTGCAATCATTTAGCAGGGTCATCTCCCCCTTGCAAGCATTTTTCAGGGTCATGTGTGTGTATATGTGTCCCAACAACCTCCTGCAGAGATAAATACGCTCTTTTAAAGAGGGCATGCACTTCGAAAATAGCAGCGCGGCACCTTCGCTGTTGGGACTCGCTGAAAACGTCACAGAGCTTTTGTGAGCGAGCTTGGCAAGTTTTGTGTAGGGTTGGGTGTTCAGCAAAACAAGGGGACAAACGGGGAGTGGGCGGATAGTGTGTGTTACTGGACATGAGGGAGAGGAGAACCGCAGGTTGCAGTTAGTAACCATCCTGAGGGATGGAAAAGAGAGGTGCAACCTAGTTTGCCTGTGTGTGGGAGGAATACTTTCCTTACACCCAGGTCCTCAGGCATAGGAAAATACTACTGTTGGTTTATTTAGGTACAGTACTTGCATCTTTCTTTCCTTCTTTTTAGCCTACTGAGGCATTCAAAGCAGCTTGTAAAAGATTCTCCATATACACTCCATATACAATCACACTCAAATCTGGTGCAAGAGCAGAGATTGCATGGCATCCACAAGGAACCCGGAATATCTAGGCAGGATTTCTGACATTCATGCAACTCCCTTTGAGGTTTTCTGAGGCAAGGGACTGGGGCTAAGTGGTGGGATCTCTCAGCCTAGATGGCAGAGGCAGCCTTCATTCACTGGTTCGCAGTCGCCAGGCAACACCTAAGGCCCTCTGAAGTAAAGGACTGGCAACTGGATCCCTCTCACCCTGAACAGAATCATAGAATTGTGGAGTTGTGGAGAGGGACCTGAATGGGTCATCTAGTCCAACCCCCTTTAATGCAGAAATGTGTTACTCAACATGGGGCTTGAACCCATGACCCTGAAATTACAGAGTCTCATTCTCTGTAATGGTTGCTTTGTAGGGCCTTCCCCACAGTTGACCGATGTAGCTACTGACAAATTTTGTCCATTGGTTTTTCTAAAACTGTTCAAATATTCATCTAGTACATTTTGAAGCAAGTTCTCTTTTGAGGATTTGAGCCATTTCATTAGTTATTCCTGCAGTTACAGGATTCCCTGTTGGTTAAACCCCTCCGAAGCAGATACAATTTGCAGGTAACCGGCCCTTTGAGGGTGACCAAACTGCTGATGCGGCCCCCGATGAATTTGAGTTTGACACCCCTGAACTAGAGGGTTAAAGGGACAAGCCAGAGACAGTTGTTGAGAAGAGTTAACATTTCTGGAACATTTCAAAGATATGCTCAGAAATGGCAAGACTATAAATTGAAAGAGCCACCCCAACATAACCTAAATTGCAAACTGCCTCTTGTAGCAATTCGGAGTTTGTGCCCACTGCTGCTAAGCTAAAGAAAGTAGAGGATTTGTAGATGTGCCTTGCATTCACATTCCAAGCTGTCAGTCAGATAGAACGCTTCTCAGGTGTGTTGGTAACAGGCTGAGCTTTCCGTCCTCTGTGTGTTGGCTGTGGTGCTAAGGAGCATCCCCCAGAGTATTTAACAGTACAAAGTGTGTGGCAGCTTCCCTGAAAGAGAGAGGTCTGAGAAAGTGTGTGTCATACACTATTGAGATGGTTGTTCAATGCAGTGATTTATTATTTTTTTAAAAAAGAAAAGAAAAAAGCAGGAGTTCTTGCTTCTGGAGGCTTGTGCTTTTTTCACCCACTAGGGCTTTACTGTCAACGTATTGAGGGGCACATAGGCCATCTGTCTGTGGCATAAGTTTTAGACTTTGTGCAACATCTCCAAGAAGACACTGGGAGAGGGGGGAGCCTGTTCCACAGCCATCAGAGATTAGCCATGCTTCTTCACGTAGCTTTATCTGAAAGTATTCAGGGGAGAAGGGTTCTTGGAAAACATGTGGTACAAACAGATGGAAAGTCACTGGCAATTCTTTCTTTTCAGAAACACTCAGCTGTAAATTTCCTACCAACATTTTTTTTTTAAAGTTCTCAAATGTTTGAAACATGGTTTTCACTAAAAAACAAAACCCTACATCTTTCATTCCACATGCTCTTTGCCTATTGATGGTGACCTATCAGGGAGAAGCATAGAGTATTCAGCATGAAGAGGGAGATGTATTCATCCAACCTGGTCTGCATGTTCTTTTTCCTCCAACCCCAGACATTTGAAACACCTGGCCCTTCAAGCCAATTAAGTGTGTGTGACCTGATGTATGCCCTTCAGCAGCAAGATGATGTAGCCTGTGCTATCAGGAGTGATGGGAGGCACTCCACTTGCCTCAGTTCTCTCAACATTCCCAGTTGCCTTACTCTGCAAGAAGCTAGAGAACAGATGGTTGGCCTCAGACTTCCAAGTAGCTAAGGCTGCAGGCTATTTCTTCAAGGATTCCAGAATTTTTTCTGGCTCCCACCAGTCTCTGGGGGCAGACCACTGAATTTGTTTCTCAAACCCTGTGGTAGTTACAGGTAGTTTTGAAGTCAAACGACCTCAGGCTCAGGTATCAGCTCTCCTGTCTTGTCAATTGTTTTATAATACAGTGGTACCTTGGAACTCGAATGTAATCTGTTCCGGAAGACCGTTCAACTTCTGAAACGTTCGAGTTCCAAGGCACGGCTTCTGATTGGCCAACAGCTAGATTTTTGCACAGCAGAAGCCACGTCGGACATTTGTGTTCCTAGGAACGTGGAAAATTGGAGCACTTACTTCAGGGTTTTCGGCATTCGGGAGCCGAAACATTTGAGAATGGAGCCGTTTGAGTTCCAAAGTACCACTGTGGTTTGTTTTTAATGTGAACTGTTTGTGTGTTTTTTAATATCAGAACGTCAGGATAGGATATTCCTATAAATTAAGATATTTTAAAAAAAAATCTTACTGTCCAAGTTCACCTCCTCCAAATTATGCACCAAATATTACCCTTTCAGTTAGTTGGTGATGATACTCAAACAGAAACAAAAAAATGTATTTCTCTTGTAGACCAGCCACCTCTGGTTTCACATAAGGATATTAGCTAAAGTCAGTTATCAACCATCTCTTCACCCCCAAGTCAGCAAAACCAACTGATGCTGGTTCATTTGTCTTGTTTTCCTGGATAAGGTTTGAATTACTGAATTTAGCAGAAAGAGAAAATGTGCCTAAAAGTTGCCGTTAAAATATTACTTGCAGGAATGTTCAGAGAGGCGGATGTTTGGAGGGACATTTCCTACTTCCCCCTTCATCTATTACTATGATAGCAGATACGATATCAAGAGGCGTGGTCAGAGAGTAAAGAAAAAAGTGCAAGGTATGATATAAATTTGTTGAGCTTTCTAAGTCCACATTTTTGTTTTGTTCCTCTTTAACCATGGCTGCTGTTAGGTTTGCTGCTTCTTGACTTAATCTGGATAATTTAAAGGAGTAGAAGTTGGGATATTTCAGAACCAGGATGAAAGAACCAGTATTTACCTTCTCTGATCGTATGGCTCTAGACAGATCTGCCTGAAATTCTGGCTTCAGAGTACATAAACAAAGAGGAGAAATATTTTACAGTTATGGGATTATTTACTGAGCACTCAAGCCACATTTGATCTTTACTGAGAAATTGTGGTTCTCTTTTAGCTTCATTGTGTGTTTGAGCTGCTGCATTTAAATGAAATGTTCTGAACTCTTCAACCGGTGCTCAAATTTGTGGCTTTTTATTTCCAAAACACTGGAATGCAGAGTTGGCATTTTGATAAAAGGTAAATCATGTTATTTTGAAACATGTCTATAACTTCCAACTACTTTACTGGGCGATATTGGCAACTGTTGCCATTACATTTCCTATTTGAGGTTATAAAGTTTGGGGGACTTAAAGAGCAGTATGAACTCACTGATACATCTGTAAAAGATTTTTAACATTGCTCATAGTTTCTGGCTGCAGCTGACTGCTTAAATTACTTTGCATGCAGAGTACAGGGTGCCCTACAAAGACTTCAAATTATAAACAGTAGTAGGTGTGTGTGTGTTTGTGTTTGTGTATCAATCATTTGACCTCTTTAGTATCATCAAGTGTCTTGGTTTTTACAGAACTTCAGGATGCAGGCCTTGTGCCAAAGGCTCTGAAGAGACCACGCATAGACAATGGCCAGAAACTGGACAGCCATAAGAAAAAGAAGAAAACATTAAAGGACCATGACAAGAGAGGAGATAAGCATCATAAAAAGCTGAAGAAAATGTCCCAGGCCAACATACTCAAAGGAAGGAAGGATAAGAAGGTGGTCCAGAGTAACTATAACATGGAAGAGGACTTTCCCAGAGGTGGTAACAGGGATGCTCTTAAAAAGAGCAGGAAAACCAGGGCACATGGCACCTTTGGCCTCCCAGCAAATGGAGGCAAAGCAGAAATCCTTCAGGTTTCTTTGGAGACAGCAAAAAAGAGGAAGAAGAAGAAGAAGCGGAGAAACAACACAAGTGGTAGCTCTCCCAGGGATGAGAGTTTATTCCTGATAAAACAGAGGAAGAAGAAATCAAAACAGAAACCCAATTTGTGACAGAAGGGGGAGTGGATGTGGGGTTGGGGGCTCAGCTTGAGACAGCTTTCACACCCCCACACCCCATTCCGATGTGGAACATAAAACCATCCATAAGTGCAGGCTGGGATACAAAAAAACAAAAACAAAACCCAGTGAGTTTGCCTGTGCCATTTCATTTGGTTTGTGACAAAAAATGATAAATGTATACAAGATTATACATTGTACATGTTTTCTACAACTTCTGTATTTGGATTGGACATGGGGAGGTAAGGGGTTGTGCTGCAGAGTTAAAGCAAAATGAGGATTGGTCCACTGTGTTGCATACAGTCTTTTTTCTCTTTTTAAAAAAATAAATCCTGCTGTTTGTTAAAGCACTTCTCTTTAGCACATGTGATTTATTTGCATGCAGGCTTTAGAGAAGAACTTCGCAGAGGGCATGGATATTGAACAGTTCGCAGAGGGCATGGATATGAACAAATTGACTTAAAGCTGCTTCACATGTTTGACAGAAATGGGAACAGAATTACATAAGACCTGATAGCAGGAGTCACTTTGTGCTGTTTCTGTTGGTGCTTCTGTAGGATGTGTGAAACAGGTTTAGGAAACAGGATTGAAGACTGAAGAGAGTTCTCATCTACATCCTAATTTATTTTCATCCCAGAGTTGATCCATGATGTCGCCTTCTTGTGCATTCTTCTGCCTTGAGGAATATGCTGAAGTGTCTTTAACTTATCATAGATGCATCACCACAAGATGGACTGGCAAGTCTGGTTGTAAGAGCTAGTCTTTTATGTAGGAAGGCTTCAATTCTGAAATCTCAGCCCCTCAGGTGCTCTCCTGCTGAATTTCAAGGGGTTTACTAGTAAGTGACTTCATGGTTGTCTCCTAATGTATTTAACTTGCCAACAAACAAAGAAATTAAATTATTATTTTTTATTTTAAAACCCCCAATTTAAATAGTTAATTAAATCTTCATAGAGATAGCTGTTCAAGTTATAGATAATGATTGTGTAAGTTTACATGTTCTCAGAAATAAATTGACATTTATTCAGTTGCTTTAAAATTAGGTATTTTTGTACTTTAACTGAATTACAGTTAAAATTTTATGGTAGGAATAAAATGCAGTATTCAAGCAGGAAAACAACAATTTTAGTGCCTGCCTTGTTTCCTTAAAATCACACTTATACTGTCTTAACATTAATACTGCCAACCCATGTTAGCTCTAACTCAAGGATTTTGGGCTGCTTCACACACTACTTTTTCTGAGCCTGACATTAATCTCCATGTTGGAAAAGGTAGCCTTGGTACTATACAATAGCACTGAAACCTTATTGTCATGATAAACCACTTTTCTAGTAAGAGCTGTATCCAATTATATCCCTCCCTCCCCTGACAGAATGCTCTTTGATTCAGCAAAGGTTTCTGTGAGTTGAAAGGGGGGGGAGTGATTTGTCACTGAATTCTCTTTTCCTCTCCAGCCCTCTCCCTCAACCTCCTTCACAGGGTTGGAGGAACCTTTAACAGTGTGGAAAGGGGCACAGTGGACTCTGAATGAGAGAGGAAGCTTTTGTAGGGGTAGGTCCCTCCCCCACCCCTTCCTGCTCATGGAAGCATCTGCTGAATGAAAGATCCATCAGTGGAGGGTGGGGCACCGGGACGCGGGTGGCGCTGTGGGTTAAACCACAGTCCGAAGGGCCATCTAGTCAGACATTCTGTTCTCAATATGGCTAGAGAGTTGGCTATGGGAGCCCATAAGTGAGGCATGATGGAAATACCTCTCTTCTGCTTAGGGACCCCAGCAACTGACACTCAGAAGCCTATGGCCTCCTCTACTGGAGGTAGTACTGACTATTGGCCATTGATGGCCTTAGCCTCCATGAATTTGTTTAATCCTGTTTTCAAATCAACCAGATTGATGGCCATCAGTACATTTCCCATAGTTCTAGCTATGTGCTTTGTAAGAAGTATTTCCTTTTGTCTGTCCTGAGTCTTCCAGCATTCATTGGATGACCGTGGCTTCAATTATAGGAGAGCGTTCAAAACTTCTTTATTTCCAGTGTCTCAGCACCATGCATAATTTTATAGCTTCTATTTCATCCTCCCTCCCTTACACACCATTTTTTTCCTAAACCAAAAAAGCTCCAAGCTTCATATCTTCATACAGGAATTTCTCCAGCAACTTGATCTTGTTGGTTGAAAATGAAAATGAATATAAACCCACTGCTATATAATCTTATTGGGCAAGTTCTGTTCTGGTGCCTAGACAATCTAATGGGATGGTCTACCCATTCTGTGAGGTTGTAGAAATTGACATATAAATGTAATTGTGATTATGCAGGACACCATGCGTGCAAGTTACAGGAGTGAGGAGGCAGAGTTGAAAAAGAGCTTAACAACTTGGAGCCCATAAATAAGAGACAAATAGTGGAACTAGATGACATCATATTGGCTGGCTTGAAAAATTAGATGAGACGCAACTTTCAGAACAGTAAAGAAGAACAAACATGTCAGTATATAGCAATAATCTAAGCAAGGTAGGATGATAAACCGCAACATTTAGGCAATATTTAAACTGTATGATTATCCTGCACAATTCTGTTCAATGACATATCTGTCCTCTACATGTTTATTTTGGGTCAGTATAAATTACCAGTTCCTATTTTATCTCTTCAAAGCTATATGTCATCCCCATGTGTTGGGTTTTGTTTCTTTTTAAATAACTCTTAGTCTTTACCCTGAAGTTGCCTGGGACTGAATAACATTCTTATCCCCGGAGAGGAAGATGTCTCAAGGTTGCAGTTGACGTGCACTGGCAAAGTATCACGAGGGACTCTGCATTGTAAGAATAAATAAGGGGCTTCCGTTTAACAAGTTGGGAAGCAGGAATGATCTGGTTCTGCAGTGGTTTGGGTGGGGAATTGTTCAAGGTATGAACAAGTGGCAAGAATATACTTAGTTAATTATTTGCTGTGGGCTTCAGGTGGATAGTTCTGTAAGAGGAAAACATGCAGCAATTTCTGAAGTCTGCTTATCTTCTGCTTGTAGCAGAATATGAATTCTGAGGAATTGAATTTACAAGGAGGCAAGAAATGCTAAGGAGTCGGAACACTTACTTTCAAAGCTGCTGAAGTTTAATACTACAATGCACATACAACAGAAATGACAAAGGCATCCTGTATCTGGCATTAACATTTCAGTATGATCAGGGTTGACGGAAAGCAAGGTAGGGAAAAAAATCCATGCCATAATTGTCTAAATTCCACATCAAGGAAAAGAAGCTGTCTTCTGCAAACTCTGTTGCTGATGAGAGTGCAGCATAGTTTCATGATTCATCTAATTTTGTGTAATTTGGTTCCCCAAACTTAACCCAGGATTGCAGAGTGGGAGAGAGTAAATGACATGTTCAAAGATGGTGAGGTATTGCAGTCTGAAAAAAGGCCCTGCTGCACAGAAAAACAAACAAACTGTGACATGTCAAAATTATGCACATTGAATCTGCATATTTTAGGTTATTTTACATAATTTATTTCGCATCAGATAGTGATGGGAGAAGGCAATAAATTGTTACTGAATTGTTAAGGCTAGGCTGACACTTTGGGCCACTTTAGCTATAACAATATTGGTTTAATATACCATAGTTTATTAAACTGAGGATGAATGCCATGCCTGTGCCTCTTTCACCTCCCTCCGTTTGACACTTCTATCATGGTTTGTTTAAGCCAGTCTCCTCTGACATCCAGACCAGGAAACTAGTTTAATCTCAGATTACTAACCAAGATATGAAGCCAGGCTCAGAAAGCTGGTTGCCAAAAGAAACTTTATAGAAAGCAAATGCATGCCCTTCCCAACAGTGTCTGCATTCCAGCCCTGCCAGGTCCCAATAAGAAGCTGAAGATGCTCCAGTCCCTCAGATAGGAAAGTGGTGGAGATGGCAGCTAATGGAAGGGGAAAGGGTGCAAGAAAGTCTATTGAAGAAGAAGCACCACTTCCTCTCATCTTCCTGTCATCTGGAAACAGTGCTTTGCTTCTTCCACAATCTAAGGTGATGGCACAACAACTACAGTTTTATACATGGTGCCATTTTCATGAATGTCCATCCTTTGTCCGCTTTATGCTTAATATTCCTTCAAGATCAGTTCTCGGGTAGCACTGAACATCTACTGATCTTCCTTTGCACACCCTTCTCTTAAAGGCACATACACAATTTGCCACATATCGTCCGCTCGTGAGGTGTAGCACATAGTTCAGGCCTGGTGTTATGTCAGAACAGTGCTCCTCTCTACCTTGTTTTTCTTCAGGAAGTTCAAGAAGTTCTTAATGTGCAGAACTGAAGGACCCAAAGAGGAGGCCCTCAGCCATCAAATCCAGACCATTCAAAATTATTTGTTTAAATCCAGCTATAAGTCAATTAACCATGAAAGCTATGTGGGCTGTTATAAGCTGTTTTGACTTGCAATCTCAACAAGCATACTTTAAAAAAAAAAAACTTTCTAAAAGGCAATGTTAATTAGGATTCTGGTCCTTGAGGTGCTGAATCTCCCATAATTTGACTTCCTAATCATTCCATAAAAGAGGTGACGCTTACCTAAAAATACATTTTTTTATCCTGTTGTTTAGGGCTTACACAGATTCTAAGCTTCAGGAGCCATAGTGTATGGCAAATTCACCACTTGCTGAGCAGCATACGTCTTAAGAGGTTCTATTGAACTCCAGCTGGATTTTCTATGCACTGTGGATTTTCATTTTGACTTTTAATTTTTTACTTTAATGAATTACTTTTAACAAAAGAACAAAGTAACAACCAAGCTTTTAAAAGAATAGAAATGTGTGGACCTTAAGAGAGAGAAATTAAATTGACTTGGGGAAAACTAATTAAAAACTTGAGAAAATTCCATTCAAAATGGCTGGCCTGTACGTTAAAGAACATAGGAAGCTGCCTTATACGATTGTTCCATCTAGCTCAATATTGTCGACACTGGCTGGCAGCAGCTCTTTGAGATTTCAGAGTGGGTATTTCCCAGCCCTACCTGCAGATGCTGGGACAACCTGGTATAAACAAAACTGCTCACAGTATCAACAAAACCACAACATCATCCATTAAAATGACAAGGTAGAAGAGAATAAAAACAGCAGCAATGTTCAGAGCAACATCATCATCATCATCATCATCATTTATTATTATTTATACCACGCCCATCTGGCTGGGCTTCTCCAGCCACTCTGCGCAGCTCCCAACAGAACACTAAAACAGAATAAAATTTCAAACATTAAAAACTTCCCTAAACAGGGCTGCCTTCAGATGTCTTCTAAAAGTCAGTTGTTTATCTCCTTGACATTTGAAGGGAGGGCGTTCCACAGGGTGGGCGCCACTACCGAAAAGGCCCTCTGCCTAGTTCCCTGTAACCTCACTTCCCACAGTGAGTGAACCCCCAGAAGGCCCTTGGAGGAGGACCTCGGTGTCCAGGCTGAATGATGGGGGTGGAGACGCTCCTTCAGGTATACTGAGCCGAGGTCATTTAGGGCTTTGAAGGTAAGCACTAGCACTTTGAATTGTGCTTGGAAACGTACTGGGAGCACCCCAAAAGTCTCTTGTCTTTGCTCTGCCAGACAGCAAGCAGCAGTGAAGCCAGCTGGACTTCTCTCAATCTCTCTGTTACTTTCTTGGGAGGCTTTTCCTGGAGTATGTACGCAGTGGGTAGGAAGCATGGTAAACATATGCTTAGCTGAATTTGTGGCCTCTGGGGTGGTGGTGGAATTGCCTCTTGATAACCATATTGTTGTGGTTTGATCAGTTCCTCAGTAGTCCTGTAAATATTAATACTGTGACTTCCCAGGGCAGATCAGGTGGTAGTTTTGCCAAGAAGGAAGTAATTTCAGCCAAAAACACAAATTAATCGCTTCTTACTAAAGCCACAGCTATCCAGGGACTAGCTTGGTGTCACCTGAATCTGTTCCTTACAGCAAATGTGCATGTTATATCATTGTTAATATACCTGGGATGAAAAGTGAATGAGAGCAAATGTGAAACTTTTTCCTGAACTTGGGTTTCTTCCTGTTCTTCATTTGGAATGAGAGTCTCTGCTCAAAGACACAGAAAAATCTCTGCCTCCTGCTGTTACTGTGAAGAAACCCAAAGCACGAACCTCACCATCTAAAGTGTTTTGCTAGATTTCACAATCTCCCTGTTATAGTCAATGTACCTTAGAAAGCGAGTAACAGCAGGAATCAGCACTGCATTGTGTGACAGTCCAAAATTAGTCATTTTGCATTGCAAAAATGATTATTAGCACTTCAGTTCATTATCAAAGCAAATTTAATTTTTATATGTAGAGGGAGCTGACTGTATTTAAAAAGGAAGTTTTGTTTATATAGCCTGAAAAAATTAATTCCTGACAAATGTGAAGGAAATTGATAGATTTTAACCAGGAATATATTTGTGTATGCCTAATTGTCCTTTGTGAAAAGTATCTGCTCTACATGCCAGCATAGATCTCTATTACTGTCGCGACCCGACTAGACAGGGTCGCGCCATGCGGGCGCCAGGAAGGGGAACCTTGCAGCGGGCCAGGAAAGGGGGCGACAGCGGAGCCAGGCGCGCAGGGGTTAAACCGAGCGCAGCAAGACCCGACCTCGCCCAGGCATGCCTCGAGGGGTAAACAACCCCAGGATGGGTGCGTACCTGATGGCCCAACCCCAGGTGCGGAAGGGAACCGCAAATCATCAGCGGCGGGCGGGAACCGTCAGCATCGCAATAACAATGTAAAAAGCACCCATGAATAGTGCAGGTAGACCAGAGCAGTTAACTCTCTTGTCCAAGCCACCCCGGGTGGGGAAGAGGATTAACCCCGGACCTTTAGGGCAGAAGGGAGGGGGGAATTGGGAGTCACCCAGCAAGGTGTACATAAGGGGGATTCTGAGATGGCCTCCTCAGAATCCTCACGGACTTTCCACGTTTCTCTGTGTGCTGTACAATAAACTTCAAGACATCTTCCGCTGACTTCTCGGAGTGGCGTGCGTTCTTGACGGCTAGCTACAGTTACCATTGGGGACACGACAATTACAAATGAGTAATTTAAATTGTGGTGTTTGTTTGGGGTTGGGTTGTTTTTTTTAAAGCTACCTGATCCCATATTATAGCCCATTAAATTCAACATTGTTTACATACATATTAAGTATGAATAGGATTGAACCCAATGTATTTCAAAATTAAGTTAATTTAACAAAGGGAAGCATCGATCACTTATATCAAAACTGTTATCCTAGTCAGAAAAAAATGCAAAAATATTGGTAAATGTGATGTCAGGCAATAGCCTTCTGAAATCAAGTAAGCTAAAAAATAAATCAACTTCACATTTTATGTGGCAGCTGTGCTCATTAAATGATCTTACACCAGTAATCGCTCTCTGCCCAGCCCAACATATGTGAGTGTTACAAAAATAAAATGGAAGAATCCTCTACATCGCTCAACCAAGTGCTTTGAGAATGCTTACCATCAAGGCATAAAAGCAATGACTGTTCCCTGTAGTTTGCCCCTAGAATATGATATTCAAAGATATACCACCTCTGATCATGAAGAAGACCCCATTTAGTTATCATGGTGGATCTACCTCCATAAATCTGTCTAATCCTATTTTGAAACCACCTAATCTCTAAGAGGAACTACCATTCCATAAGGATTCTTGCCTCTCTCTTCCCTCCCACTTCATTTTCGTCTCCCCTTATAATTCATATTGAAACATAGTTTATTTTTGCTGATTTTACTCTATAAAGGACCACATATATATCAATGGTACTATATAAATATGACTGCCCTTGAAACTTTGCCCTTGCCTTTAATTTGGCCTATGCATTGCCTCTGTTGCATCTGTTTGTTTGTTTGTTTGTTTGTTTGTTTGTAAGAGTATAAGAATCTCCTTTCTTGTAACTTGAATCCATTGCTTTGGGTCCTAGCCTCTGGAGCCAAGAGAAAAGAAGCTTGCTCCATCTTCTACGTGACAGTCCTTTAGATATTTGAAGATGGCTACCATATCACTTTTCCTCTTTTCCAGGCTAAACATCCCCAGCTCCCTCGACCTTTCCTCATAAGACTTACCAGTTTCCAGACACTTTATCATCTTGCTCTCCCTCCACTGCACATGTTCTAGCTTGTCAATATCCTTAAATTGTTTCTCTCCACCTTTTAGATGTTTTTGTTTTGTTTTGTTGTGTTGTGTTGTTTAGTTTAAGATTGTGCCTGAAGAAGAGTAGCACCAAGCTCAAAAACTGTTGTATTTGTTTACATTATTTTGAATTGAAATCATATATTGGATAATCAGAGGTATTGTTTCATTGCTATGGTTGTGAGCAGCCCTGAAGGCTTTTTTGACCATTAAGGAGGGATATAATTATAACGGATGCAACCCCAACATGGAAAACAATTAAATAATCGATGGAGGGAAATGTGTTGCCTAGTCATTTGGCATCTGCCTGTTCATTTAAAATTAAGCAAACTCCATCTTTCCAGTTGTTTAAGTATTAAGGCACACTTGGATGTTGTTTTAAACTGATAGGGGTGACCCGTTACGTTGGTCAGCATGATTTTTAAACCGGAAATGTATCAGTATTGTCACTGAAGTGTTTTATTCTATCAGCCACTGTGTCCGAGGAACTCAGGGTAGTGGCACAGATTCTTATGCTCTCTTCTCACTTTAATCCCCCACCTTTGGCCATGCTGGCTGGGAATGATGGGAGATGTAGTCCAACGACATCGAAAGGGCATCCAGTTAGCAATCCTACCTGAAAGGTACCCTATATACTCGAGTATAAGCCTAGTTTTTCAGCATATTTTTTGTGCTGAAAAAGCCGCCCTCGGCTTATACTCGAGTGAGGCAGGCAGTGGCTCCTATGAAGCTTTCCCAGGTTTTTTGTGGTAAAATTGGGTGCCTCGGCTTATATTCGGGTCGGCTTATACTCGAGTATATACGGGTAACAACTGGATCAAGATCCCCCAGTGAGCTTCATAACTGAAATGGAGTTTTTAACCTGGTCCAACATTTCAGCCATGAAACCACACAGGCTCTTTGAAAAAGGCAAGCAAAGATCTGTTCATTGCTGTGGTGCCTTTCATAGTGCTGTGGTCTTCATGAGACTCTTCTCCCTCCCCCATTACCACATTACTTCCTCCCTCCCCACTCTACTATTCCTAGTGCTGCTAATAGCAACACAATGTTCTACTGTTTCACAAATCTGAAGACTTGTTTCCTCCTCTGGATAAACTATTTGGCCTCTGGACAAGATTATTTCCATATGGAACAGGATTGTTATCACTTAATAGAAAATAATTATCCAATGCAAATTGACTTACGGGTTGTCGAGCTGGCTAGAAAGCAGCAAGCTTCACGGAGCATTTTAAAGGCTGCCTTGCTGGCTGTTTAAGTACATGTAACTGCAGAGATAAAGCCCGATATTTATTTTTCCTGAGACTGAGGGGCATTAGGAATTCAGAACATAGACGCAAAAAATAACCCCCAGTGCTTTGAAAAGTATGCATATTCAAGAATGGAAAGTAATGGCAAATTTCAATAAAGGTGGCATAGACAAGAGCAAAGGCAGCTAACCTGTGGCACTTTCAGAGCTTGCTGTACTCTGACTCCCATCAACCCTGGCCATTGGCCCTGCAGTCTGGAGTGACTGCCCCTCTATTATTGTCCATGTCAGGTCGCTCAGCGATTGCTACTGTGTCCTTTCTTTTAGCAGATCAAGATGATCAGGTGACAGCAAAAACTGCAAGGGTTTTTTTAGCGGGGACAATTAGAATAAGATATATTATTTGATTGTTGATGTAAACCCCCAAAATGTATTTTCTATAGTTACGTTTTTACCTCTATCTCCAGTACATTTTATTTTATTTTATTGCTATGGCTAGTGGCTGATGCAAATAAAGATTCTTCTGATTCTGGAGAAGTTCCCCCAGTGTGCAGTTTGCAATAGTCAAGAGATTTTCAACTTAGTCCACAGCTCTCTTGACTAACTACTGTACATTCTTTCTGCGGCACCCCTGCAGTCTATCTGCTGCTGTGGCTCCTAATGCCTGTTGGGGTAAGGGAAAAGAGAAAGAGAGCATTAGGGGAGGGAGGAGGAGAGGAAGGGGGTAGCTGCACACAGCATGGGAAGCCAACCCACTCACTGTTGAGGAACAGGCAGGACTTGGCCCAGGGAGTGGTGCCACTCACACCAGGGGCGTAGGAAGTGGGGGGCGGGGGGCGCCCCAGGTTCCATCATGGAGGGGATGACAAATTATCAAGGAACAATTACTGCCCTACTAGGGTGGTTCATAAGAAACTTTAAAAAAAAAAAACCTGCTCCAAAAGTCTTATCTTACTACACTAGAGATTATATAGCTATATATGAAATTTCATGCATATCAGTTAATATCTTGACCCTCCTCCACGAAAATAGCTGTTTACTTGGCTGTTTTCCTATGTCGTGAAGGCTGAAATTTCAATTCAGTGGAGCACTTACTGTTCCCAACCCAAGACAATCCTGTACAGAAGCAATAGACTCCACTTGTACCAGAATACTCATATTTGTAAATTAGGGATGGACAGTGCCTTTTGTTTTCAGGGGGTACTCAGGGGTACATAGTACCGGCACCTCTTCTTGTTAAAAAGTGTGGCACTTACTGTAACAACTTTATGGTGAGTATCAGCACCTATTTTTCTAGAAAAAAGTGCTGGGGATAGAGGGATCAGCCCATTCTGTTTCAGGTTAGTTTTGCATGCACTCAATCATAGGTCTGTTCCCTCCCATATTTTTGCAGATTAAAAAAGACATGAATAATTTAAATTGTACACATTTTGTATGCCTTTTACACACATTCTTCCCCTGGACTATGCATTTTTGGTATGCTTTTCAATGCATTTCCCCCTAAGATAAGCATTTCTGTATGCACTTTCCCCCATAAAATGCACATTTTTGTGCACAACTTTTGAACTGAAATAGTACCACAAAATTCACAGGTGTGCATAATCCAATCAGTGGTTGTATTCCACTCTGCATAAAAGTCCAGGACTGAAAAATTAGCTCAGTTCACTTAAAAATGTGGGCCCTCCATTTTAATGTATTTTAATATCTGTTGGAGGCCGCCCAGGGTGGCTGGGGGGACCCAGCCAGATGGGCGGGGTACAAATAATAAATTATTATTATTATCCCTATTGTAAACACTTTGGTATTACAAAATGCCCTGTAAGATTCCAGTATTTACAAGGGAAATGACTGACAGCTATCCAGAAAGAATTGCCTTCCTTTGCAAGGGCCAAAGTCATTTAGCACAACAACAACAACAAACCTGTGGCCATAAAATATTTCTATGGAATTAAAGGTAAAGGTACCCCTGACCCTTAGGTCCAGTCGCAGACGACTCTGGGGTTGTGGCGCTCATCTCGCTCTGTAGGCCGAGGGAACCGGCGTTTGTCCGCAGACAGCTTCCGGGTCATGTGGCCAGCATGACTAAGCCGCTTCTGGCGAACCAGAGCAGCGCACGGAAATGCCGTTTACCTTCCCGCCAGAGCGGTACCTATTTATCTACTTGCACTTTGACGTGCTTTCGAACTGCTAGGTTGGCAGGAGCTGGAATTAGTTTGCATCTAACTTTTTCCCATGTTTGATCTAGGACTGCAAGATTTATTAAATTAGAATTACTCTGAAGGGCTGGAGCAATAAGGGGCATTTCTTTTTCTTTCCTTTTTTAATTGGAACATTTTGATATTGTTTTAAAGATACTGATCACTCCCATTTTTCTCCCCTCCAATTTGGATTCTAGTAATTAAAACACTTTTGAGGATGCTCTGCTCCCCCAAGTAATAAGTAGTTTACCCAATTAATTACACTATTAGTTAAATATGTATTTTTGTAACATGCATATTCACCCAAGTATTTACTTGAACTACCAAATGCATATTTAAATATGTATCATAAATTTTAATGCATAATAATTATTTGGGAGAAAGCGAGAATCCTTCTGAGACATACCTCTCTAGGGAACAGAAATGCATACCTGCCAGTAGAGTTTTGCCTCACTATGAACATGGCTGCCACTCTTGTTTTGAGGGTCTTCTACAAGAATCTGGAAATCTGAACCCATGACCACCACCACCACCTCTTTCTCTCTCTCTCTCTCTCTCTCTCTCTCTCTCTCTCTCTCTCTCTGTGTGTGTGTGTGTGTGTGTGTGTGTGTGTGTGTGTGTCTCCTATGGAAAGCAGATGGCATTTTAGTCAGTTTTCCCCCTCCATGAAAGCCACCACACAGGAATTGAGTGTCACATGTAGCAAGTAACTCAAGTCTGTGAACTGAGTATTTCTGCTGCACTTAATCTAGGACACTGGTTCTTCTTCCCTGTTTCCCCAACTTGTAAGACATCCCAGGATGAGTTTCCTTGACAGCAGAGTTGTAGAAACTTAGGACTGTAGTAAGCTGGGCAGGAAGTCTGCAGGAAGCAGCGACACTAAATTCATTCTGGTGGCTTAAGCAGAAGGAGTTACTGATCTTCATCCAGGCCCCCTTCCAAATCTGCATCTTCCTGTAGGGACTTCATCCCTTCTTGGTCTTCCTTAAGCCCAGTCCCAGAGGTGTGTTTCTGCACTCATCACCCAACTGGGGACAATAAAAAAGGAATAGCAGTCCCAAAAGAAGGTCAGTTGTTCAGAAGACACATTTGAAGACTTTTTTTTTTTATGTCAACAGGCCTATTAGGTGGTTTAAATTGTTAAAATGAACCAATCATTTTTATGACTCCCCTGTATTTTTTTTTTATGGCAATGTATCTAGTTTCACCAGAAGCGGCTTAGTCATGCTGGCCACATCACCCGAAAAAACAGTCTGCGGACAAACGTCGGCTCCCTCGGCCAGTAAAGCAAGATGAGCGCCGCAACTCCAGAGTCGTTCGCGACGGGACTTAACTGTCAGGGGTCCTTTACCTTTATCCTTTCTGTAAATCTTGTACATCTTCCTGGTGCAGGATTGTCTTTGAAATAAGTAACAAAATGTGTAAATTTTATTATTTAATTTATTTATAAAAGAATTCATAGTCATATGTTACAAAATGCTGTAAACAGGAGACAGTGCAGCTTAAACGCAATGTTCAATAGCTAGCGCTATTGAGTACCGTTGCTTCTGAAGAAGACTCAGGAATGCAAAATAGCCATGCGACTACATCATTTACAGATGTAGGTGGGCATTTTGCTATTTCTAACCAATCACAGGCATACTTGACGCTGAAATACATGCCAACAATTGCCACCAAAACAAAAAACACACCAAAAAAGCCTAAGCCACTTGGGGCACCCCCCCCACAGTGTCACTGAAATAAATGGGAGACACACAACCCTTGCACCATCCGGTCAACTTCCAGGGGAAACGGTCCCAAAGAAATATTCTCATTATTTGGCAGCCTAGTTTGCTTTCCTTTACAAAATCAAATTTTCAGTGTGGATTTTGGCTCTGGGGAAGCCCACTGAACTGAGGAATATTCAACATGTGTATATTTTCATAAATGTTAATTCCACACTTAGTCACTTACAAAATATTGTCTATTCACTGCATGCAGCTAACTGATCATATTGCATCTCTGTTGATAGATCTGCCCTGCAGTTAGACAAAGTACAAGGTCAGTGGAGTGGGTCGCCTCTACTTTTAATGACACATGTTTCCTAGGAAGAGCCCATGTGCAATGAAGGATGCAGTGCAGGAGGCAACATTCTCCCAGTGAATACTCCTTAGCTGCCCTGGTCAGTCTCAGAGACTTCATAAGAAACATACAAGCAGGCAATAAAATGAAAAGCATTCATGTGAAACAGCAGCCCATAGGTTTCTCTGATGTCCGCTGCAGACGGCTCAATTACCCCTGACATTGTCTCTTGCAGGGGAACAGAGAGAGAGAGAGAGACTACTTTCCTGATGGGGACTGTCTTCTGCAAGCATGGGGCAGGGCTTGTTTTCACAAACCCCTTACATTGAGATTTCCTTCTATCAGGCATTCTCAAGTTTCGATCCTACAGAGCCTTCTCAAGCCAAGGAACTGTTGACTGTCCTATTATAACGAAAAGCACATTCATACTACATCTTTTTCTCTCGAGTTGTCTGGTTTTGACTCTACACTTGCAGACCTTCCAAGTGTCCCTATTTTCCAGGGACAGTCCTGGACTTACAAAAGCCACCTAAGTTTCGATCCCAGAATGTCCTGCTTTTCTAGGACATCCCAGTTTTCATCTGTGAAATGTTGGAGGGTATGGAGTTATGCGACCCCCAAACCAAGGAGATAAGTAACTATACAACCTTTAGAAGAAATGGGGAAACAGCCCTGTATAAGGAAGGTTTTTTTTTAATGTTCAATGTTTTATTATAAAAAAATTCCTTCCAGTAGCACCTTAGAGACCAACTAAGTTTGTTCTTGGTATGAGCTTTCGTGGGCATGCACACTTCTTCAGACACGAAAGCTCATACCAAGAACAAACTTAGTTGGTCTCTAAGGTGCTACTGGAAGGAATCTAAACTTCGTAGGTCGAGGAAACCCTATCTAAAATGGCCGCGACTTCCTTTCGGAAGTCGAAAAAATTCAGAAGCGCGCGGCCGCTTTGATCCCTCGTAACTCGAAAAATACGGAAGTCGGGTCATTCGTAAATCGAGGGATCACTGTAGTAATATACTATTTATATGCTGCCCCTCTGACTGGGTTGCCCCAGCTACTCTAGGTGGCTTCCAACAAATTAAAACATGAAACACAGTAAAACCTCAAATATTAAAAACTTCCCTATACAGGGCTGCTTTCAGATGACTTCTAAAAGTCGTATAGTTGTTTATAATATAATATTTCCTTGACATCTGATGGGAGGGAGTTCCATAGAGTGGTTACAACTACCAAGAAGGCCTTCTGCCTGGTTCCCTGTGGCTACACTTCTCACAGTGAGGGAACCACCAGAAGGCCCTTGGAGCTGGCTGAATGATGAGGGTGGAGACGCTCGCTTTAAATGTCAGCACCAACACCTCGAATTGTGCTTGGAAATGTACTGGGAGCCAATGTAGGTGTTATATGGTCCTTTCGACTGCTCCCAGTCACTAGTCTAGCGGCCGCATTCTGGATTAGTTGTAGTTTCTGAGTCACCTTCATAGGTAGCCCTACCCCATAATGAGAGAGCAGACAGCTGCTGTTCATACATGCCCCAAGACAAACATTTTGGCAGGCAGAGGCGACAGCAGCATTCTTCAAGACAACTGGCACTGATAAATTGCATCCCAAATAGTGCTGAGTATAGTCCAGACCGCTAATACCCTGTACACAACTGTCTATAAAAATTAAAAAGGTCTTCTTAGAAACATTTGTAAAAAGGGAGTGAAAGAGTTTAATCATTGTAGGAGACTATACCTTAAGGGTATCGTTTCAGAAATACAGGCAGAGATTAGAGGGGATTTGCGAGATGGTGTTTATTCCCAATTTAGGTGCTTTCCATAAATTAATTATAGAAGCAAGCCAAAAACAAGGGAGAAGTACACTGGGAAATTCTCAGTGTGTTAGTCATTTTCATACACTAATATTCATGCCATCTGCCTTGGGGTTTTTCTCACTCTCTTTTCTCTGAATGTACTATTGTTAATTTGAGGTTGCTTTCTTCTGCAGAGATCGATCTCTCTACCTCATGGCAGGAAGAAGCGCCACATCATGGGCAGTTTATTAAAAGTACAAATGGTTGATCACAGAGACACCATTACATAGCAAGCAGTTCTTCCATGGAGTTCCTTGCTGAGATGTTTTCTCATCCCCCCCCCCCTTTATGAAGCAATGGGAAGTTTAGGGCAACCTTTGAAAGATCTGTTTCCTTTGAAAAAGGGAATTCCAGAGTCTTAGGCCTGTTTTGGATATAACTAAGTGTGTGATGAATGATTGAGCCTTGGACTTGTGCACTTCCCTTTCCTTTCCAGCATGGCCATGAGTAGGAAATTGGGAACATGTGCTTCCTGGTTCAAATTAACCATGGTTTATTGTTATGTCCTCAAAGGGCAAACTGTAATAAGTCTAAACTATGGGTTACTAAAACAAGCCCAAATCAAACTCTGGTTTATAACTCTAGCTTGTTTTTTAAAAAAAAAAAAAAAAAAAACCAACACCATAGTTTAAGCTAACCAGAGTTTCCAGCCTAAACATATGCTTCCAATCTCCTCCTTGTGGCTGCACCTGGGATTTCCTGGTACTTGTTTCCATAATGCTGAAACATGGTTTAACTTTACGTCTGAACCCATTCATAATGTGTTCTCATTTTTTCTCATGAGAGGACCATGGCCCAAATGGCCACTGTGATCTCATGCGATTTCAGACCACATGCTTAGCCTGAAAAAGTGCTTTTGGGGGGCAGCAATCTTGCGTGGTGTCCCAAAATATGTTTTGGGGTGCTATGTCTGGAAAAAGCCCTTTTGGAGGGAACTACAATCTCGCACAGGTCACTAGACTTGAGCAGAGTGCGGCTCCAGAAGATACCCCAGTTTTGAGCCACTGATAGGGACGTGCGTGGCGCTGTGGTCTAAACCACTGAGCCTCTTGGGCTTGCTGATCAGAAGGTCAGCGGTTCAAATCTGTGTGGTAGTGGTGAGCTCCCGTTGCTCTGTCCCAGCTCCTGCCCACCTAGCAATTCGAAAGCATGCCAGTGCAAGTAGATAAATAGGTACCGCTGCAGCGGGAAGGAAAACGGCATTTCCAGGCACTCTGGCTTCCATCACAGTGTTCTATTGTGCCAGAAACAGTTTAATCATACTGGCTACATGACCCAGAAAGCTGTTTGTGGACAAACACCAGTTCCCTTAACCTGAGAGCGAGATGAGCGCCACAACCCCATAGTCACCTTTGACTGGACGTAACTGTCCAGGGGTCCTTTACCTTTATCTTTTTTTTTACAAAGCAGCTGGTAGTGCGGTCCCTCCCAAGGCAGAATCAACAAAGTCCCAAGAGTTTAACAAACTTAGAACAGACCAGCTTCCTTTTTGAAACCTGGACCTCTGGACAACTCCAAATATTTCATGTTGACAAGTCCGTAACCTGAAACACTTTTGAATTCCAAGGAATAGTGAAAATTGCCTGGCTGGCCCACCAAAACAAATATGGAGGATTGCTGTCCTCAATCTAGCAATGACTTAATTCAACTTGCCTGGCCTGGTCAGAGATTGACAATCCCTGTGTAACGGAGGGGATAGGGAAGCCCCATTGCCAATCCCTGACAATAGTATTTGCAGCATACATAATTTCTAGCACTGCACTGCTACCCGGGAGTTCTGTTCTTTTTATATATGTACTTTGTTAAGTACTGAATCTGCATTTTACTGCAAGCCAGATCCTAATTGGTTTGGCAGGATGGTAGAAGGCACGATGCCATCTCTGTTGTGTAGCCACCCTGCCAATGCCTGTCAGCCTGGACCCAGTTAGAAAGACACTCTGCCAGGACTGTCCCTCTGAGAGCAAGCAGCAGTGGGAGCTCTCAGACTTGAATGGTGTCCCATCCTGCACATGTCAGCCCTATAAAAAGCCAAGAGGGGCATCCTAAAGCCTCAGAACACTGGGACAACTGCCTAGAGGAACTCTAGCATTCCTTCATGGGAGATAATTACAGAAAAGTTAATTAACTATTTGGCTGGGGGAAAGCAGGAAGTTGGAGTGAGATGGTCCATTATAGTCCCCCACTGTTTGAAATATGGCAACCCTAGTCTCACCATCAACGCCAATAACATCTGTTGGAAAGAGAAGGGGAAAGGGTGGAAGAACTGTGAACAGAGTAAGAGAAAGACTGATAGAAGCAGATGAGAAAAGGAGGAGAGGCTTTAGGCGGACGTAGTTGTCAATATTTCTTTAGAAAATTTAGAAAAGCAGCCCCTGTACTGTAGGTTGTGGTCAAAGGCGGGACCTCCTGGGTCTGGAAAAGTTGGAAGATGGCTGCTCTAAGGAGCTGAGGGGTGCGTGGGTGTGGGAGTGTTCAGGGTCAGCCCGAGACATTTTGGCACCTGAGGCAAACTGCAAAATGGTGCCCCTTTCCCCACCAGAGAAGAAGGGGGGGGTGAGTGAAGATCTCATCAGGAACAAGGGGGGGAATAAGGATCTACATCAGGATCTGCTGACCCTGTGGAGCCTGCTGCCTGAGGTCCACTTACCTTGCCTCATGGGTGGGCCAGTTTTGTGTGTGTTTAAGATGACCCCCAGCCAGGCACTGGGCAGGCCTAAACTCAGCAGCGTTACTACCCACCAATTCCTTTTTGGCTGTTTTGGGGCTAGGTATTAGACTAATGCTGAAATTGTCACATGTGAGGTCTGAGAGATGTAAAAAAAAGAAAAGAAAGGGTAGCGTCTAGCTTGCCTTACAAAAGAAAGAAAAATAGAAGATTGTTCCTTACAATATAATTGCCCCAAAATGTTGTTTGCAACTAGCTAATTACAAAATCTCTGTAATGCTGAGCAAAGGATTAAATGATCAGGTTAATATCCCCAGTGGAGGCAACACGTTTTGTTTTATTTTATTTTATTTTTCCCCTACAGGAAACTTTAAACTTATTAGGCTGAGATTATTTCTGTAACCTTTCAAACAGCCCCAACACATACATTTGCACTCCAGTGAGCACAGACTTCCATCTGGGTAATGGACTTCTGAGTGTCACAAATTCCCAGACAAAAGGTGCCAGCTTTCTGATTCTGTATGCAAAAATCTCTGGCAACGTACACGGCGCAGAATGCCGCCGCTCAACATGGTGTGTGTTGACGCCTTAACAAGGCAGACTTGACGCGGATTCTTAGAAGCCCATTCTTAGATTCCCATTTGAAAGCTAAATTAAAAAGCTGACTTCCAGCCATCCCTAGGACCAAGGTAGTTAAGCTGCACTCTCTCCAGTGTCCTTGTGTGCTTCCTCTCCCATCTTGCAAAAGAGGCAAGGTGGCGCTGTGGGTTAAACCACAGGCTTGCTGATCAGAAGGTCAGCGGTTCGAATCCCTGCGACGGGGTGAGCTCCCGTTGCTAGGTCCCAGCTCCTGCCCACCTAGCAGTTCGAAAGCACGTTAAAGTGCAAGTAGATAAATAGGGACCGCTCCAGCGGGAAGGTAAACGGCGTTTCTGTGCGCTGCTCTCGTTCGCCAGAAGCAGCTTTGTCATGCTGGCCACATGACCCGGAGGCTGTCTTCGGACAAACGCCGGCTCCCTCGGCCTATAGAGCGAGATGAGCACGCAACCCCAGAGTCGGACACGACTGGACCTGATGGTCAGGGGTCCCTTTACCTTTACTAGTTTCCTTCTGTGGGGTTCTGCTGGCTGGGGAGCCCACAGCTGCTTAGCTGGAAAATGAAGGCAGGCCTCATTTCCTCCCCCCCCCCCACTGCAAAGCAGAGGGGAGACATGGAGAGGTCCGCTGCCGAACAGCTCTTACTGTCAGAAAGTACTTTCTGGTGTTTAGTCGGAATCTCCTTTCCTGTAACTTGAAGCCGTTGGTTCAAGTCCTACCCTCCAGAGCTGGAGAAAACAAGCTTGTTCCCTCTTCCATGTGACAGCCCTTGAGGTATTTGAAGATGGCTGTCCTATCTTCTCTCAGTCTCCTCTTTTCCAGGCTAAGCATACCCAGCTCCTTCAACCGTTCCTCATAGGGCTTGGTTTCCAAACTCTTGATCATCTTGATTTCCCTCCTCTGCACAAATTCCAGCTCGTCAACATCCTTCTTAAATTGTGGTGCCCAGAACTGGACGCAGTATTCCAGATGTGGTATGATGACCAAGGCAGAATAAGGTAAAGGTAAAGGGACCCCTGACCATTAGGTCCAGTCGTGACCGACTCTGGGGTTGCGGCGCTCATCTCGCATTAATGGCCAAGGGAGCCGGCATACAGCTTCCAGGCATAGCTGTCAACTTTCGGATTTGAAAATAAGGGATGCCGCGAGGGCGGTGCAATGGCATCAAGTAGCCTTGCCACCCTGCGCTCCAGAGGCTGCGCGCAAACGGGTGAGCGAAAGAGCAAGCGCATAGACGGCAGGCAGGCTGTGAGGGTCTGGCTGCACAAGGCATGCAAGCTCTGCCCCCAGTTGATCTCAGACTCCTTATTGGCAGCCGAGCAACACAGCTGAGGAGCCTCCCTGGCTGGCAGGGAGGGAGAGGAGCTGCTTCCTTTGAAATCTGGGAAATTTAAGGGATATCAACAATCCGGGATAGCAGTGGGAAACGGCATTGGAATAAGGGAGTTTCCCGCAAAAAAAGGGAGGGTTGACAGCTATATTTCCAGGTCATGTGGCCAGCATGACTAGAGTGGTACTATTACTTCCCTTGATCTGGACACTATACTTCTGTTGATGCAGCCTAGAATAGCGTTAGCTTTTTTTGCTGCTGCATCACACTGTTGACTCATGTTAAGCTTGTGGTCCACCAAGACTCCTAGATCCTTTTCACATGTACTGCTAGTAAGTCAGATGTCCCCCATCCTGTATTTGTGCATCTGGTTCTTCCTGCCTAAGTGCAGAAAGGAGGGAGATTCAAGGATGTAGGTGTCACTGTCAAGTGTTGATGTTTTGACCCATGGGCTTCTGTAACTGAAGTGCTTGTTCCAATAGCCAGTTAAACTGTAAAAAGGAAGGGCAGGGGGAGGGGGGTGGGATTTCCTGCACACAGCACTCAAAAGAGATAAACACAAAGATGTCACCAAGCGGATATACACTTCTGACATAAATCCTCTCCTTGATCACATAGGAAGATAAGCTCCACACTACACATCCCAGCCCCATTTTTTGAAAATAATCAACTTTTAAAGCAATTATTAAAAATAAAAGGCTTAAGTCTGAGTAATCTGACAATGTGCAGGATGGCGGAATAAGTGATGGATAAGCGATAAAACGAAAATCCTATCAGGAGGCTTCAGTCTCATTAGATAAGCCGATCTCACACATAATACTATGTGCAATTCATAGTGGGGTGGGGAGATATACTACAGTAAGCCTATGGTCTCTGAGTTTATTAAAGCTGACGAACACTTTACGCTGTAGACAGACCTGTTGTTAAAAGCTTTTGCCTGGTATCTGATGCTCTTAGGTGCTGGATCAGCATCATAGAGAGGATGTCCAGAAATTGGGTGGTAGATAGTTATTTCCTTTTTCCTGACGTGTAGGAACAGAGGATAAGTTCGCATTTGAAGGTGAACATGCCTAAAAAGGACATATTCTGAAGCAATATGAAAACACAAGCATAGCCCTCCTTCAAAATCCACTTTTCCACGTTTTGCAACACAGTTCTCAATCCAGCTATCGTGTACAAAAATGCACATACTGAGCTAAAGTGTGCATAGGAATGCATTGACTGGTGAAAATAAGATGCATATCTACATTAGGGGGAACGGCTTTGCAAAAATATGTACAAATTGCGTACAAATATGTGTATATGAGAAGAAATGCACACTAATGGATTTCTGATGAAGTTTCGCGAGTATTTTTTTCAATAAAAAAACACACAAACAGATGTGGAATTGTGGAGGACTGAACTTAAGAATCGAAAAATGAAAAAAGGAGAGAAACTGAAATTGACAGGTTTGCCCCATTCCTTCATGAAATGGAAAAGAAGTTATGAGCCTGGGTGCTTTGATGTTTTAATTTATTGGAAGTCTCCTAGAGTGGCTAGGGCAACCCAGTCAGATGGGCAGCATCTTCTTCTTCTTCTTCTTCTTCTTCTTCTTCTTCTTATTATTATTATTACCGTATTTTCCCATGTATAACACGCTCCCATGTATAAGACGCCCCCTATTTTGGGGGACTCCAAATTAAGAAAATGGGGGGAGATTGCCCAGAGTTGCTGAGCTTTTTGGGGAGGAGGATTGCCCATAGCTGTTGAGCTTTTTTTTTTGATGGGGTGGTGGCCCCGAGTTGTTGAGCTTTATTTAGGCGGGATTGCCAAAAATCGCTCACATGCCTGAACTACGCTGCCACTCGCATGCGTTGCAAAACCTACCTATTGACAGCCCTTGCAGCAGCCACCAATAACATGCCCAATAGCCGACGACAATCTATGGCTCGCAGCAGCAACCAATCCCACGTCCCCTATGCACTGTGTATAAGAAGACCCCCAATTTTTAACATTTCCCCTCCCCATAAAAACTCCTCGTCTTATACACAGAAAAGTATTGTATTATTAGGTGGTCAGGTTGCAGTTCCTGTCTTAAGATGTCAGAAGCAACTATACCTCACAAATACGCCTCCTGCTTCTGCTTCTGAACTTCCCTCTGCCACAGACTCTCCCTTCTCACCTAGCCCTGTCAATTCTTCAGCTTCTGACACCTCCTCTTTTGCATCTTCTTCCTCTGACCACTCATCTGTTGGGAAATTCCATTCCACCTTAAGTTGCAGACATGGAACTGTGGCGTGTCACATGTCTGTATCACACGCCAGCAAGGATTGCTGGGAACTTCCATTTGTGTATAGCTTTTGCTTTTGCTTTGGACATGAAGGAGAGCGGACATGTTTCTCTTTGTCCTGATTTATGCTTAATAAATCTGCTTGTAAATATGCTACTACATTCTCTCTTCTGTTCTCTCTTCCCACCTCTTCTGTTGCCAAGTGGACTCTGCTGTTACAGTGTGCTCAGGCTTCTAGGTGCTGAGTCACTATTTCATGTCGCACCAGAGATCAGAGATCGCTTGCCAGTTGCCCTCCCGACTCTCCTGGTTGCTGACATCATCATCGTCCCACCCCCAATCCCTGGACTCTGAGCCTTCTTCCCTTGGAGGTTCCCCAGCTGGTTCTCCCACCATTCCTCTCCATCCAACCAGTCAATGGCATTCAAAGACTCTTTGTCCAAGCCCCGGCAGCTCCTGATAAAATCGTAATATGGTCACAGATTGTAATGGTTGGGTCTCTCCCACAGAACTGAGACAACTCTGGCAGCAATTAACTCAGGTTTATTGCTCAAAACACACAAATCACTCTGGAGCTCAGTCACTCAGCGTCTGCTTCCAAATTAGCTGTTGCCGAGTCTGAGCCCTTTCCTCTTCCCCCATTTAAAGCCCCACTTTTGCTTCCTTTCCTGTTCACGCCTCTCATTAATTCTTGCTCACCTGTGCGTCATGGGATGGGCTATTTCCAGTGGCCCTCCCTCTGAGTCCGAGCATAAACTGTCAGTCTGTGTCTTCCCTCTTGAACTCCCCCCTTCCTTCTCCATGTTCTCGGAGCTCAGGCTTCTACTGCAACTAGGTTGCTCCTCCCTCGGACACAGCTGACACAGATCATGTGAAGCTGGAAAACCAACCATTATTGCCTAATGGTAAGTACAGTGGTTCCTTGATTCCCGAACAGCTTAGTTGTCAAACAAATCGGCTCCCAAACACCGCAAACCTGAAAGTAAGTGTTCCAGTTTGCGATTGTTTTTCAGAAGGCGAACGTCCAACACAGCTTCCGCTTGAGTGCAGGAAGCTCCTGCAGCCAATTGGAAGCTGCGCCTCGGTTTTCGGACAGTTTCGGGAGTCAAATGGACTCCCGGAACGGATTAAGTTCGAGAACCAAGGTACCACTGTATGTATAGTTCCTGTTATCTGATGAAGTAATTCAAGTTTTGAAATGGGGGTGACATAAAAAAGAAACCCACCATGCACTACACACACAATTCATTTCTTAGAAAAACGCACTTTGTTTCTCCAAGGGTGCCCCATCCCCAACCAAAAACACACACCTTCATAATGGAAGGCAGGATAGAATGAGACTACTTTGGGTGCACTAGACAGTTACCTTGATTTTTAAAATAAAATGTCAGGGGAATAAAGACTGTTTCAGTATCTCCTGAACAAGCCGCCAAACACAACTGGTCCATCAATGGATAACAAGCTTGCATTCAAGATGGTGCCACTCTTTGGAGAATGGAAACGGAAGGGCTGGTGGAGCAAGATTTGGTCCGATAGACTCCAAACCCAGACAAACATCTTGCCTGGATTAATGCAGTCTCTCATTGTTGTACGGCGTTTGAGCTGCAAAGGTCCCGTGACATTGTGGTAATGGGGGAGACCTGCCGCCCATAGGTTTGTGTTCATTTACATTTTGCTTTAATGACAAGCTGTCAGACCAGCTGCTGATTGAAAGCACCATTGTTTCCTTAATCTAGAGAAAGAATGGGCTGATTCTCAGAAGAACAGAGAATGCTTTATGGCCATCAGATCTCCTGTGTGCTCGTTCTTGTGATTTAGCATGGCCGGACTCCTCCCTTAAACCAGCCTTGAGTTTGTCCATTTGCTCATTTAGTTAGGGGTGTGTTGCTGCTCTCTTGATCCCACAAAAGACCAAAGCAATGGAATAGGTAGCTAGAAATAACTGCAGGATCCCATATTGTGTAGCTGGAGAGGAAAGGTGGGGAACTGGGGAGGAATCCAGTGGGGAAAAATAAATTTGGAGTAGTGACTAGTGATAACCAACAGCTGCCATCATAAACTTTTCTAGGTACAAACTGGATATTGGTCTGGGTTATTTTATCAAACCTAAGTAGAACATGTCTGAACATTCTTAGCCACTACTGGCCTTCAGAGAGCTTAAAACAGAGTTTCCAGCTAAAAATAAGCTATTGACACAACCAGAACTGGAGACTTGAGTCACTTGCAGATGGTCTGTTTGGTGGGTTTCCATCCTGATTTTTTTGTACAAAGTATGTGGGGAGGTTAGAGGACACGGGCTGTTTGCTGAGCATTTGTTTGTTTGTTTGCAGGGAGGTTATATGACAGGTGTGGAATTTGATTTGACTTGAGGTCTGTACCCCTATCTCCCTAACCCCACATGGGCTGCCGCCCCCTGTCAATCACCTGATATCACAGTGACACCTGACCTATTTTTGCCTGCATAGCAGAGGCACAGTCAACAAACCACCAATGACCTGCTGATCACTGGAGGTAGTGAAGCCAGGTGCACAACACTCCACAACCCTGGCTATCAGCTGATTTGATTTTAGCTCCTAGAGTGGGATTAACTCCCAAGGCAGAGCTGGATGTATGAGCAAGAAAAGCAGGGATTTAGATTTTGTTGCTGGGTGAAGGAAGGTAACATTGGGGACAGAGGAGCAAGAAGCAGGAGTGGGAGAATCTGGGAATAAATTGGGGGGGGGGTTAATTAAGTGGAATTAATTGTATGGGTAATTTGGGTGGGAAATTAATGTGAGGGAATTACAAGGAAGATGAGATCTAGGAGAAAATCTAGGAGGACTCTAGAAGGACAGTGAACCTATAAGGAGATAATATTCCCAGTACCTTAAAAAAAAAAGAATAATTATTTTTTGTTCGAGTGGGGATTGGAACGGATATACACCGAATGCCTGAGCCAACAATCTACCTATATCTGCAATCAATAATGTTGTGGCCATTTCTAATCCAGATCATTGTCTGCTTGAGTTTATTAATCACATCTTACGCTTAGCCACTGTCAGGGCAGGGGGGTGGGTGGCACTGCAACTGAGCATGTAATAAACAAACAAACAAAAACAAACAAACTTTGTGGTGAGTTCCCCCACCTTTCCCCCCAGAAAACCCCCCACTGTCTTTGACTCTCCTCATCTGACTTAGAACTCAGGGCTCATGACACATATTGGCAGTAGAATCATAGAGCTGTCATAGAGTTGGGAGGGACCATTAGGGCCATCTAGTCCACCCACTCCAATATAGGAATATTTTAGAATAGAATAAAATATATTTTATTGTCATTGTCCCCTTCGGGGACAACAAAATTACTCGGCTGCTCCGTCCACCCAGATAGGGCATTTTGCCCAATGTGGAACTCGAATCCACAGCTATGGGATTAAGACTTTCATGCAGGCTGTCTGCATATGCTGTGTGCACTTTGCTGAAGTCCCTTTGAAAGGCTTCTTCCCCCCTTGGGAGGAAGGGATTTTGCCTGTGCTCAGAGGCACTCTGCCCTGAAGTGCCCCATTTTTTGTAAACAAAATCTGGCAACTCCACAATATAGGTATATATATTCCAGGGAGCAAGCGTAAAATATTTCCAATGAGTATCCCTGAAGTAGCATTAAAAAGGAAGGGAGGAGTAACAGATTGACTCGTACAGGCCCAGATAACAGTGTCTTATGTATAGATAATGGATGTAGAAAATCACTGAGCAGCGGTCAAGGAGGCTGGAGCAGCTCCTTCCCGGCCGTTTTCCTTGCCTCTTGGCAAATGATGAATCCTATCAACCGTAACTTGTGTTAAACATAGCTTTTTCTAATTAATTACATATTGCTCTGTGTCTCTCCAAAGCTTTTAGCCATGCCGCCAGGCCTGTAGACACAGGCTCTGACATTAGCAGTGATGTTGCTGCTGCTGTTCTGCTCATTGTGGAACATGAATGTCACCGAGAGATAAGCAATCTTTTTAGAATGTGACCTTTTTTAAAAAAAAGAGAGAGAGAGGAGAGAGAGAGAGAGAGAGAAGAAGAAAAAGCCAACTTGGCATTTGCGAAGGGGGAGCCGGTTCATTAAAATTATCTGTATTTCTTACTGAGCATTAGGGCAATCTGCAGGGACGATCTCCAATATATTTGCATTTAAAGAATGGGCACATTCCCAGAAATAAAATAAAATAAAATATTCTACATCTTATCAGCCTTGGCACTTTTTACTTTCCATTTTCTTTGTGTATATAGAAAGACAAATCAGCTAATGTTCTCTTGCAGGGGAACTTTCAAAGAGCCTTTCCGTGCTCAAATACAAAGAGACCTTGGGGTTGTCTCCTGCATTAAAGACGGTTTGCAAAACCTTGAAAGTCCCTGGGTTTCATCCTTTAAATGAAACCAAAAGATCACACTATCTTCTTAAGGTGGTCTTCTGTGTACACTTGCTTTCATAGCAATTTTCCCCAGAGGGTATAAAAGCTATGCCTGGAAATTTAGCTCTGTGGGGATTATTTACATTATGAAGCCAGGATCTCTCTGAGTCCCGTTTGGGTTCCCTACCCAGCAAGAAATATTTACAAGAGAAGAAGTCTTTGCTGGATATTAGACTGAAGGACCATTAAGCAAAACATACTTTTTAACAACAGTGACCATCCAGAAGTGTCTGGGAAGCTTATAAGCAGAGCATGAACTCAACCATCCTCTCCTGTCATTAATCCCCAGCATCTGGTATTCTGCCTCTGAACATGGAAGCTCTTTTAAACAACATAGATAATAGCTATTGGTAACTGTTCTGCCGTGAATTTGCTGTCCAAGGCTCCTTGGCATGTCCTCCCCAGTGGAGGAGCGACTTCCAGACACTGCACTCATACACTGCAGAATTGTGTGTGTGGATAATCTCAGTTTCGTCATGTAAATAAGCATTGGGTCGCATCCTACAGTCTGCCAGCAGAAAAGGGAGGGAAGCAAGTTTCATTGATTCAACAACAACAACAGCAATCTTTATTACGGTCCATAGACCCATCACTTTGTTACAAAGCAATACCCAATTTGGACAGTCTGCCTTCAGGTCACACAAGCGTTTTGTTCAGACTTAAAATAGGGTTCATTGGTTCTTGCAACCACCGATAGAAACTTCGCCACTGCTAATGTTCTGCCATTTGTCAGGTCTTCCAATAGGAACCTGACACACTGATCCTCTGATTTTCCTGAGAGCGGAAGTAGTAAGGGTCAAATCAGTTCAGCCCTGGCTTGCTCGAATTTCACACAGTGCAGCAAAATATGTTTTATAGAATCTGTGACTTGGGCACACGAGCACAGTCTTTCCTGGTAGGGAACTCCTCTCATCCTGCCCTCCAACACTGCAGAGGGAAAAGCGTTTAGTCTGGCTTTTGTGAATAGGCTTCGGTAATTTAGTACAGTCCGGTTTTTAATGTAAGATGTTAACTTAAAAGCATGCCCATATTGTACTCCCCATTGATTCTCTCCCCATCCTCGCCTCCCCAATTGCAGCTCCTCACCCAAATCTGCTTTGGAGGGTGTCCCAATTCTCCAGACCAGTTTTCAGGCAGTAGGGGTGGGTTTTGCTGCAGGGGCAATTTTCCCATTTGCCAAACATTGCTTCCCTCTCTGTTCCCTTGACAGAAGCCTTTCTGTAAACTCCGCAACATGGTTCCCTCGCCATATCAGCCATGTATAGGGAAAACTTTTAAGGTGTAATGTTTTGTTATGTTTTTACATACGTTGGAAGCCGCCCAGAGTGGCTGGGGCAACCCAGTCAGATGGGTGGGGCACAAATAAAACAACAACAACAATTGCCACTCGTAATTTTATACCACACACACACACCTTGCCCTGGTTATCATTTATCTCTAAACCCAAAAACCTCTGGCGACAAAGGCACAAAGTTAGGGTGGGGGTGTCATGGAGACACCTAGTGGTCGATGGTGTGAATGTTTACTTATTTACTTACTGGTCTTAGTGTTCTTGAAGCTACTAACATGAGTGTGACCAAACTGCGGGAGGCAGTGGAAGACAGGAGTGCCTGGCGTGCTTTGGTCCATGGGGTCACGAAGAGTCGGACACGACTAAACAACAACAACAACAAAAGGGAAGGGGCACCAAAATTACTGAATAGCTAATCATATTGAAATAACGTTCATCGGTTCTGTCCTTTGTTCTTGTTACATTAAAAAAAGCATATATATATATATTTAAAAAGGTAAAGGAGTACCAAATTGCTGTGAAAGCACTGTAACTCCTTCTAATTTGTTTCTTTTTTCCAATTCATTTCATTTTTCTCAGCTCTATCTTTCCCCTATTTTATCTACAGTATAGCTATTTTTTCCCTTAGGCTTTTTTTTTTTTTAAATGACTGCAAACAAGCTTTGCCACATTTTGTGTGGACAGGAAGACCAGCCAGCACTGAGTTAAGTGTGCAATGAATTTGGGGATTTGTGAGCATAGCTGTGCCTTGGATTATGACTAAGGTTTCTCAATGCATATTTACTGTGTTTCTCTTTTGTTGTTGTTGTCTCTTTTGTTTGTTGTTAATTTTTTATTATATTTTTAATGTTTTGTTGGAAGCCGCCCAGAGTGGCTGGGGAAACCCAGCCAGATGGGCGGTGTATAAATAATTTATTATTATTGTTATTATTATTATTATTATTAATAATATTGAAAGATTCAGGACAGGTGAAAGAAAGCAGCACATAGTTAATTATGTAGTCGCTGTCACAGGGTGCAGTGATGGCCAAAAACTTGGTTATGGCTTTAAAAGAGGATTAGACAAATTCATGAAGGATAAGACTATAAGGATATGGTTGGAGACAATATGCCTCTGAACACCAGTTCCTGGAAAACACAGGAGGGGAGAGTGCGCTTGTGCTCAGGTCCTGCTCTCAGGCTTCCCAAAGGCATCCGGTTGGCCATTGCTTTTATGTTTTTACCAGACTGTTGTTTTCTGCACTTTTCCGCAATATGTATACCAAAACCAGAACTGTAGCTGGAGGGGGCGGGGCTAGCCAGGAACGCGCTCCCATCAGATGTCAAGGAAATAAACAACTGTCTGACTTTTAGAAGACATCTGAAGGCAGCCCTGCTAAGGGAAGTTTTCAATGTTTGATGTTTTGTCGCTTTTTTATTATCATTATTAATATTCTGTTGGGAGTCACCCAGAATGGCTGAGGAAACCCGGCCAGATGGGCAGGGTATAAATAATAATATATTATTATTATTATTATTATTATTATTATTATTATTATTATCATTATTATTATTATGCCCCAGGTGAAGCCTCCAGAGGGGCACCATTGAGGCTCCCAGCCTGTGTGTGTGTGTGTGTGTGTGTGTGTGTACGCAAACACACATAGGGGCCTACCAAACTGGGTCTTTGACCCAGGTGAAATAAAGCCTACTTTGGCCTCTGACCAAACTCTAATAAAGTCCCACATTCTAGCCCCCTGCTACACCACACTGACTATATGACAGACCCGAAGCTCTATTTGCATCCCCCTTTCTGCAAACAATCCTCATGCAATTCATTCTTAGCGGGGCAAATATGCGTGACATTGGGATTTGCAAGTTGCCTGCCTGAGATTTTCTGAGGAAACAGATATGCTACTATAAATTTGTTTCCAGCAAAAATCACTTAGCGGCGCAGCGAAACCACTGAGCAGCAATCTGCCACAGGGAGACTCTGACCAGTCATGGCTAGCCGAGCTATATTTGAATATTCTCCAGGGATGCTTCGCAACACACCAAGTGAAAATAACTTGTGGAAACTAGTCGCTGAATGTTTGTGAAGACCAAACCTTCGGCGACACCAATCTGAATACCTATTTCCTTTATGAAATATGTATGCATGTGTGTTCATGCACCACACACACACACACACACACACACACACACACACAAACACACCTCCAAGAAATTTGCTCCATGCTAGCTCTTATTCAGAATCCAAAGTGCTACTTGGCTCACATATGAATCCTAAATAGGGTTGCCTGCTTCTCTCATGTAGAAAACCCCAAGTTCAACCCAACATATCCAGGCAGTGCTGGAAGTAAATCCTGCCTGAAATCGTGCAGAGTAGGACTGGGTGATGTATCACATCAAACCAGTTTGAAGTCTATATTGTGCTATCAGTTTAGTAACTTTTGACATGGCAATACTGTATATTGTGAATCATGGTGTGTGTGTTATGCAAAAATCACGATGCAGGGGAAAGCCAGCAGATGCCACAACATAGCTCCATCCTTATTTCAGACATTGTGATAGCTGATGATACATCACAAAGTTGAAAACCGGATATCACCCATTCCTTCTGCAGAGCCACTGCCAGTCAGCATAGACCTGGAATAAGAATCCTGTGGCTTTCCAGGCATTGTTGAACTACAATTCCCATCATCCCTGACCATCGGCCATGCTGGCTGAGGATGATGGGGGCTGGAGTCCCAACAACATTGGAGAGTTCTGGGTTTCCCACCTTCTGCACTATGAGGTATGGTATCGAACTAAATGTTTGTCCATAGACTGAGCATACATAACCATGCAGGAAATTACCTCTGCATCTCCCGTCTTCTATTGATGTACGTCCTCCTCTTTTTTCGTCCACAAATTTTTTAGTGATCAAAAGCCTCCTGAAATTGGGAGGGGGGGTCACACACACCTCAGTATTTATCAATGCTATTTTCTTTATATATGTCATTTGTTGTTCGAAGGCAAAAGTTTCACATCTACTTAATTCCTGGCACAGCCCTGGAAGGGCTTTGTTTAAATGTATTCCCTCTGCATATTTTTCGCTCAATGGTGCTTTTTTTTTTTTTTATTCATCACTGAGGAAACGTCAGATTTGCCCATGTTTAATAGCATTTATTAGTCACTTTCCAGCTTGCTCAGCATTCCTCCACCAATTGGATCCTGTCTGTGTTTATTTGCATAAACAGCAGCAGCTTTGTTCTAATATGATTTATGTATCGCTTCTGAATCCTATCAATGCCTATTCCCTGTTTCTCATCACAGCTGTGTTGGCACCGTATATATTCGACCAGGCAGGAAGAGAAACAGGAGAGAAAAGGTAAAAGGGGTAAGGATTTGGAAGTCACAATATTGCAGAGCTGATTTACTTGCCGTCACTTAGCATTTCCATCAATGGAAGCAAAGTGTTTATTTACATTATAATCTTACTTGTCATCTAATTTCAGTGTGCAGGTCACCACATCCTTGCCCTTTTAGTGACATCGGCAGAAGGATATTGGCCTGTGTGCAGGTAAATGGGGGCATTCTGCTAGGGAAGGGGCAGAAATTTGATTTGGTTTGCATTTTAATGGGAAACTACCTAATTTGCACCCCTCAAACCGGTTTGCAAATGGCAACACAGCTATTCTTAAAATCACACTATTGTAGATTGTGCTCTGCTATGATAGTTTGCCATTGGGGTGGGCTAACAGGTAAGGGGGGGGAAGCAGCAGTGGATGATTTGGGGCTCTCAAATTTCAGAAGCACCCTGTGTGGCGCTAAAATTTGGTGCCCCTTGCCCCCTACATCATTGTCGCTGTGCCCTCTGCAGCGCTGGCACCCAGTGCTGCCAAACTACCGGTAGTCATGCTACCCTAAAAACCCCTCTGGGTCCAGCCACCTCTGGCTATAACAGGGCCCATGACTCCACTCAAGATTACATATTTGTAAGTCTTGCAAAAATTTGTATATTAAAACAACATGCAAGCGTGGGTTTATTGGAGAAACGCACACTAAAACGCCGATGACTTCTCATGTGTTCTTTTTAAAGTGTTCAGGGGATTTCTAAATCTAAAATGTCCTTACGTTGCTTCCCTGTTTCAGTGCCTCAAAGCTTCAGCTAGTTTCTTACTCTAAGAAGGCACCTTGAAAGCAGCAGGAACTGTTTCCAGCTTTTTGTGGGCAGCGTGGTCTCAATAAAAGATTACTTGCAAGGGGGATATTTCAGCTGGAAGGCATGGGTCAGATAATGCTGGCAACATTGCCACCCCCTCCTAAGGCTGCTGTTAAAGGCTCAGGTGTGAGTGAGGCTCCGTGTGTGTGTGTGTGTGTGTGTGTGTGTTTAAATCCTTTTATCATACAGCCCAGTGTTCAGAGGAGGATGTTTCAGATCTACATGTTTTCCCCTCTGTTCGTGTTATCCTCACAACACCCCTGTGAGGTAGGTTAGGCTGAGAGACAGCGACTGCCCTAAGGTCACCCAGGGAGCTTCAGGGCTGAGTGGAGATTTGAACCCCGGGCTCCAAGGTCCTAGTTCAAAATACTCTCACCGCTGGCTCTTTCCGGAAGGTTCTTCTCCATCCAGATGTACAGAGAACCAGCTCCACCTTTAGAAGACATCTGAAGGTAGTCCTGTTTAGGGAAGATTTTAAAATGTTTAATGCTTTATTACGTTTTTATATGTTGGAAGCTGCCCAGAGTAGATGGGGCAACCCAGTCAGAGGGGTGGGGTAATAATAATAATAATAATAATAATAATAATAATAATAATAATGGAGGAATACTCTCCAATATTTCTCTGATGAAAATAGGATGAATATTGGAGAGTATCTACCAGTACTAGTGCTGTCCTCTAGCCTCATGAATGTGCAATAGAAAGGAGCAAGCAACAACAAGAAGTCGTTGTCTGTGTTTGCTTGTTACAAGGTTTTTTTTTTCTAAAAGAAGGGAAAGTTTATTAATTTGTGGTGTATTTTTTTTAAAAAAAGTTTACTGTTATTTACATCTCTAAAGATGAGAACCCACATCACAGAATGCTTAGGAAGTTCTAAGAGGGAACAAGAATATAATCAGTTCTACAGTACAAACCAGATGAAAATCATTAAAATATGAAGACTGCCCCCGCTTGCAAATCCAGGTTGCATATGGGTTCACGGTGACTATTGGATAGTTGGAAGTACGGCATCCCCCATCTCTGCCACTATTGCCATATTACAAGGAAAGTCTCCATTAATTTAAAAACTAAAAAGCTGCCAATTCTTTCACTCCACAGTAAAAAGCCAGCCAATAAATAACCTTACAGGTATGAAGGAATTGGGAGCGCCACTCCTAATACGCCACTTGCAACCAGTGCCGGATTTACATATAAGCTAAACAAGCTATAGCTTAGGGCCCCCACTCTCTTGGGGGCCCCCAAACAAATTAAAGGAAAAAAACCTGGATGTACATTTCCAAAATATAAGATAAAAAACAAATAAAATAAAATAAAACCTACATACAGCAACAGTGTTTTATGTTGTGTAGGCTCCTATGATGTAAGTAATGGGCCTTTGTAAATTATGTTTCTAAAGGAATTTTTGTTATTGCCAAACGCCAATGTGTTTGCATTATCAAGTTTGTTATGAATAAAAAAGCATTTTAAGTTAGAGCTTAATAATTAGTTCTCTATTAATATACTTCTTAATTGTATTTCACTATTAATATACTTCTTAATTGTATTTCAGTTCAACAATTACTTTGATAAAATACTTATCTAGATACCTATTAGGTCCAAAAATTACCATATATAGCATATATTCAACACAAAAAGCAGTGACAATTTGTTGTTGACAAAGGACAGCTGGACACATAAAGGGCCCCATTAGCTTAATCAAACCTAAATCTGGCCCTGCTTGCAACCAGTGCGTTTTTTCCTAAAAGAATGTTTAGGGCTACTCTCATTTTGAGTCAAGAAAATCACCATTTCATAGTTCAAACAAATAAATACAGTAAATGAACAAACGTACAAAGATTCACAAAATGTTTAGGGGTATGCGTACCCCTGCGTACCCCCAGAAAAGAAGCACTGCTTGCGACAGCTAGGAAGTAAGCAGACAGTAGGACATTGCCCTTTGGAAAAGAACCCCACCAATGTTAACTTGCTTTAGTCTCAATCCCATTCACCCGCAGGATTCATACAGTTACAAGGATTTAAAAAGAACACGCACCAACATCTGGGCGAGGCGAACAGTTTGTACGTGGCCAAGGATGGGCACCAGGGGGCGCTGCCGAGCAAGCCGCTCTCAGCCGGACGCCGCCCGGGCCAAGGGTTAAGGGGGCGTGGAAGGAGCCGCTTCGCCCGGAGTCGCCTTTGCAACGCGGGCGCATGAGAGCGGCGGTGCAGAGACTCATGAAGGTGTTCGTGACGCGGAGGATCCCCCCGGAGGGGCTGGCGGCCTTGAGCCGGGCCGGAGAGTAAGTGGGCTGGCTGGGAGACGGGCTGGTGGTGCAAGGGAGGAACCCCCCTTCTCCCCTTGGGAAGGTTGCCCGGCTGCTCCCCGGACTCTCTTCCCCGTCGGCGCTTGCTTACACGTACGTGTGAACCTCACGGCCGCTGTTTCCTTCTCTTGCGTGTGCACCTTTGTGTGTGTGTGTGTGAGAGAGAGAGAGAGAGGGGGGGGGGCTTTTTGTTGTTTTGTTTGTTGCTGTCTCTTTTTTGTATCCGGATCTCGTTGTGATTTATGATTTATGGCCGTGCATCTTTTAAATGTTTTATTTATTGTTTAGGACAGTGATGGCTAACCTTGACACTCCAGATGTTTTGGGACTACAACTCCCATCATCCCTGACCACTGATCCTGTTAGCTAGGGATGATGGGAGTTGTAGTTCCAAAACATCTGGGGTGTCAAGGTTAGCCATCACTGGTTTAGGACGACCTTGGTTACGTTGTGCCTGTGTATTCCCCCCCCCCCCGCCCCCAATATCGTAAGTCGCCTCAAAATTGTGGGTGGGCTGCTTACTAAGCAAAGCAGGCCTGTCCGTAGCATTAGACCAGGGATAAGAAACTTGCAGCCCTCCAGAGGTTGCATCCCTCCCAGCCAGCATGCCCAATAGTCGCAGACAACGGGATCGATGGTCCCAACAGTACAGTAGTTGCTGGGCCATTGGTTTTCCATCCCTGCATTGGACCCAGAGTGCATATATAGTAAAGGTAAAGGGACCCCTGACCATTAGGTCCAGTCGCGGACGACTCTGGGGTTGCAGCGCTCATCTCGCTTTATTGGCCGAGTACAGCTTCCAGGTCATGTGGCCAGCATGACAAAGCCGCTTCTGGCGAACCAGAGCAGCGTTGGAAACGCCGTTTACCTTCCCGCTGCAGCGGTACCTATTTATCTACTTGCACTTTGACGTGCTTTCGAACTGCTAGGTTGGCAGGGCAGGGACCGAGCAATGGGAGCTCACCCCGTCACAGGGATTCGAACCGCCAACCTTCTGATCAGCGAGTCCTAGGCTCTGTGGTTTAACCCACAGCGCCACCTGGGCATATATAGTAGTAGTCCAGATAAAGTGTGTACCATCTCCTGATACCATACTTAATAACATTATTGAAAGTGCGTACACACAATTGGACTATAATGTAACTTAAATAGAACACTATCTTTAGAAAGATTTTCCCTCCAAAAGCATTTTATTTTTTAAAAAATCCAATTTAAATAAAAAAACAATTTTTAAAAAATCTGATTTAAATTTTAAAAATCCGATTTTAAAAAATAAATAAATCTTTGATCTTTATCCACCCTGCCTTGGAGTAATTTTGTCTGTTTAAACTGTTATGTGTGCTTACCAGCTGACTACATTAAAATAAGAGTGCCATTGTTCCAGGCCAGCTAATGGTTAATCATTTGTGCAAACCAGGAGACTAAAATTGGCTGGGATCAGTACCTAGGCCATAACTTGTGGTCACTATTGATGCTTCCCCTCCCCCTCCACGCCACCCCTGGGGTGGGTGGCCCAGAGTGATGTGAATCCCCTACCCCAACCCCCCCCTCCCGCACATGCTGGAGCATTCAGGAGAGGGGCGGGTGTTCCTCATGTTGCACTGGACTTCATCACAGGCAGAAGTAGTGCAAGAGACTCATGCTGCCCTGGGTCACATTGCCCACTCCACAAATCCTCCACATGCCTGGCAACTCAGGGGGGAGGAGGAGATCTGGCTGAAAACCTCGGCAAGCAGCCGTTGTGGAAGTGGAACAGCTGGGCATCTACCTGCCAACTCTCCTCCTCGCTTTGCTTGCTGATTCTCTCTTCACATGCTGCTGCCCATTTCATTTTTAAAAAAATTTCATTTGGTTTTTCAGATTAAAATTTTACAGTCACATATCCAACATCCAACATAAAAACAAGATTCCAAGGAATCTCTTGGACTTACCTCCTCCCCTTTGTGGGTCCTATTGTTAACCATTTCCTCCTGCATCTTTTATGATAATCCAAAACTTTTATCTCTCCATTGTATCCAAAATTCACCATTAAACTACAAGTGTTATTCCAATCCTATTAACGATTTTAACTGTTTACAATGGTCTTTAAGATAAGTTATAATTTTTCTGCATTCCTTATTAAAATTTTGGTCTTCCTGGTTTCTGATTCTTCCGGTCATTTTAGCCCTTTTGGCATAATCCATCAACTTGATCTGCCATTTTTCTCTGGTCGGGACCTTATCTTCTTTCCATCTCTGGGCCAATAACATCCGCACAGCCGTAGTCGCATTCATAAATAGTCTTTTCTGCTCCCTTAGGATTTTGGCACCTAGAATTCCTAAAAGGAAGGCTTTGGGTGTTTTTTTAGAAAATGTTATTTTAACATTTTTTTCAACTCATTATATATCATTTCCCAAAATGCTTTTACTATCTTACATTTCCACCACATGTGATAAAAGGTGCCTTCTTTTTCCTTACACTTCCAGCATACATTTGACCCCATTTTATACATTTTTGCTAATTTACTAGGAGTTAAATACGACTGGTGGGATTGGGTGGTGCTGTGGGTTAAACCACAGAGCCTAGGGCTTGCCGATCAGAAGGTCGGTGGTTCGAATCCCCGCAATGGGGTGAACTCCCGTTGCTCAGTCCCTGCTCCTGCCAACCTAGCAGTTCGAAAGCACGTCAAAGTGCAAGTAGATAAATAGGTACCGCTCCGGCGGGAAGGTAAACGGCGTTTCCGTACGCTGCTCTGGTTCGCCAGTCATGCTGGCCACATGACCCGGAAGCTGTACGTCGGCTCCCTCAGCCAGTAAAGCAAGATGAGCACCACAACCCCAGAGTCGTCCGCAACTGGACCTAATGGTCAGGGGTCCCTTTACCCTTACCTTTAAATACCAATGGTACATCATTTTCATATAATTTCCCATCAACGTGTAACATGCTGTGAATTTTAAATCCCAATTCCAAAACTTCTTCCATGCTGCAAGTTGTATATTATGCCCAAAGTCTCTTGCCCAACTGCTGCCCATTTCAAGGAGCGCTAGGATCTACTGTGTCCACAAATTGCCTGGGCAGTGGTGGACCTTGGCATCTCACATTTCAGCAGTGACTTGAGCAATGCCAAAATTGGGCCAGTCTCTCTGCCATCAGCATCAGCCTGAGGTCACAAAGGGCATTATTCAGTGTTGCAGCAAGGTCACAATGGGCAGTTTCCATGGCAGGCAGCAAAAGCAGGGGCATGTGGGCACACTGTTTCTCTCTGAGCAGATAGAAGCAGGTGCGTCTGGACACAGCCCCCTTCTCATTGAGGTGGGCATATGCAGGAGGATGTGGACAGAGTGTTTTTCTTCCCGAAGTGGGCAGAGGTAGTGTGGCTGCTGGAAGCCAATGGGAGGTGCTGTTTTATTTGGTAAAAAATGCAAACACCCATTTCCACAGCCTTGGGCTTTTTGAAATGTTAAAGGGAGTGTGGGATAGTTTCCTTTCGGATTACAGCAAACTTTCTCAGCACGAGTGATATAATTTAATATCTTCATTCGTCCCCTGTTACAATACACGACACTCCTGCAACAGAACAGCTTCCGGGTTAAGCAACCGGTGGCCAATCTTACTAAAGTTTGTCCTGGCCAATTAAAACCAAAGACCTAAAGTGGCGAAAGCTGTGCGGCCTCTAGCACCTCGTGTCGACTTGTGATCTGCTCTGTGTGATTCTGCCTTTCCTGCTTCCTCTAAAGCTGCAGCGTCCAGCAATGGGATTCAGATGAACCAATCCCACAGTCTGAGTTGCTGGCGGGGGTGGCTGGCAAGGATGGGATCCTGTGCCTCTTGTCTGACCGGATTGACAAGGAAGTCCTGGATGCTGCAGGTGAGACCTCGGGTGGGAGCTCAACGGAATGGTGTCAGAGTGGGCTGTAGAAACATTAACACGGCCAGCGGCTGCCACTCCATGTGACAACCTGGGCAGGCAAAGTTAGTGGCTGCTCCCCAGATACTGGTGCGAATGCAGACCAGAGCCCTGCATCTGTATGAGGCTGAAGTCGGTGCCTAATTCATTTCAAGAGGTGGAACTGGAATAAATTCATGGGGCTGACATCACCCCAGCCTCATTCTTCTTATCTCCTTTTGGTGAAGGTTTGCATTCAGGATTATCTGGCCAAACAATCTGTATCTGGGGGAAAAGTTCCACAAGCCAAATGTGCTGTTAAATCCCATTTTTATACTGTGTATCTGTGAGTTGTTGTTACCCCACTGATTAATCTGGGTGTGCGAATCTTAATCCTCAATGCAATACAGTGGTACCTTGGTTCTCAAACTTAATCCATTCCAGAAGTCCATTCCAAAACCAAAGCGTTCCAAAACCAAGGCGCACTTTCCCATAGAAAGTAATGCAAAATGGATTAATCCGTTCCAGACTTTTAAAAACAACCCTAAAACAGCAATTTAACATGTATTTTACGATCTAATGAGACCCTTGATCCATAAAATGAAAGCAATAAACAATGTACTCACAATCAATGAATCAGTAGCTGAACTGGGTTCCACACAGTCACAAAAACAAAAAAGAGCCGCAAAATAAATAGCAAAAACAGACAGACCTCAGCATAACACTCAAATGAGAAACGTAACACTCAAAACGGAGCATGTTTGGCTTCCGAAAAAAGTTCTCAAACCGGAACACTTCCAGGTTTGCAGTATTTGGGTTCTAAGTTGTTTGAGTACCAAGGCTTTTGAGAACCAAGGTACCACTGTATTTTGTTGATCAATTGCACAGATTAATGAATGAAAGCTCACAGTTTTTAATGGCTCAAAAGCTAGGTTTCTATTCATAGCTGACATTCTTTTATTATTTTGTTTCTTTTCAAGCAGGACCTTGTGAAACCTCATCAAAGAATCGCCTTCTTCATTTCTGTGTTTTTATTAGTAACCAGACAAAAACCTTGACAAGTCTGCTGCTGCCAACTTCTTTAGCTTTTAATGCTTTTTGAAGCTGGTAGGAGCTTTGGTGTTTGAGGTGAGCACTTCACTGCTTTTCTCTGCCAACTAGTTGTTGGGAATCTCAGTGCAAGTTGCTCCCAGTACCAGTCACCACACGGAAGAAGCTTAAGGTCCAAATAGTTTACTGTTGCAGAAGATAAAGCTCACTAAAACAGTTCTGAATGTAGATACAGACATATACAGATACATACAAGTACAAAATATCTCCATTGCTCCAAATAAACTCCAGCAATTCAAGATGTAACACTGGACAAGTAACACCAACAGACTGACAACTCGCAGACTAACTGGAAACTAACAGACTGAGGGGCATTAATCATAGATATAGTTGGGACACAGGGCCGTTACCATAGCAATTGGCTCGACTGACCTTGCACCCATGATTAACTCATCCTTGGGGTGATTTATGCATATTAAAGGAAATTAACCCCTTCTCATGCCCAGTTATTCCAACACTAGTTGCCTTCCTCTTAATGACCTTTTGTTCTGAGCACGTGGTCTTCATCTTTTTCAGGACCATCCCTTAAGGTAATCAGTACGTTGTCCGTGGGATATGACCATCTTGCCATTGAGGAAATAAAAAAGCGGTAAGACTCACATCTTTTTAAAGATGATTCTTAGAGGCAAACTATATCTTATCCTGACAGGGAGAAAAGAGAGTTATTGTGGAAGGGCTAATAATCACGACAGCCTTATATAACCCACCCTTGCTGTTCCCCAGAGGCTTCTGTGTTGAAAATCGCCTCTTCCCAGAGCAGCTTTTCCCAAAGAAAATTAGCGGCTGGGGTTTAAATGCATGCCATTGCCCATCTGGCCTATGGACCAAACAATTGATGCTCAGGCTACCCTTGTGTTGAAGAAATGATGAGTACCCCAAAACTAGTCAGTAAGTGCCTTGTGGCTCAAAACACAGAAGATCTGACTGCTTCTTTTAAATTCTAGTGGGATCCGTGTGGGATACACGCCAGACATCCTGACAGATGCCACCGCTGAACTCACAGTAGCTTTGCTCCTAGCAACGTCCCGCAGGCTGCCAGAATCTGTGGAGGAAGTGAAGAAGTGAGTGTCCAAAGTGGTATTTATGGGACTTCCACACCACACTGATTGGACTGCTTGCAGGGGGTGGTTGTGTCCTATTTTGTCTTTTCGCCTCATTCAGCATATTAAAAAAGGCAACTGTGGCTCACAGGAAAGCAGGAAGGTGCCTTAATCAAAGTCAGGTGGTTAGCCTGTTCAGTTGAGTGTTGTCTACTCTGAATGACAGTTCTCTGGGGTTTTATGTGGGCTTCTCGGACACCCTACCTGGAAATGCCACTTACAGTACCCTTTGTATGCAAAGCAGATCCTCTACTTGCTTTACAGAAACTGTGGATGCACTTATACAACCACTAGTAAATTAAGCCCGTTAAGATAACGGGCGCTAGAAAGTATATGGGGGGAGCGGCGGCCACCCTTCTCAGCCCGAGGCAGGAGCCCGCCGAGCAGCCGCTCCTCACGCGCTTCATCACCACAGCCGCGAAGAAAGTTTGCTCCTCTCTGGACGGGGCGGGTGGGCGGAGGGGCTGGCTTGGCGGCGCTTCTAGAGCATATGTGGTCAACCAAGCCTCCCACCCCCTGCACCCCTAGACCACCCCAAGCCATGCAGTCAAGCCACCCACCCCCTGCACCCCTAGACCACCCCCAAGCCATGCAACCAAGCCACCCCCTTGCACCCCTAGACCACCCGAAGCCATGCAACTAAGCCACCCCCTTGCACCCCTAGACCACCCCCAAGCCATGCAACCAAGCCACCCACCCCCTGCACCCCTAGACCACCCCCAAGCCATGCAAGCAAGCCACCCCCCTGCATCCCTAGACCACCCGAAGCCATGCAGTCAAGCCACCCACCCCCTGCACCCCTAGACCACCCCCAAGCCATGCAACCAAGCCACCCACCCCTTGCATCCCTAGACCACCCCAAGCCATGCAGTCAAGCCACCCACCCCCTGCACCCCTAGAACACCCCAAGCCACCCACCCCCTTCACCCCAAGGCATGCAACCAAGCCACCCCCTGCACCCCTAGACCACCCCAAGCCATGCAGTCAAGCCACCCACCTCCTGCACCCCTAGACCACCCCAAGCCATGCAACTAAGCCACCCCTTGCACCCCTAGACCACCCCAAGCCACCCCCTGCACCCCTAGATCACCCCAAGCCACCCACCCCCTTCACCCCTAGACCACCCCCAAGCCATGCAACCAAGCCACCCCCCTACACCCCTAGACCACCCCCAAGCCATGCAGTCAAGCCACCCACCCCCTGCACCCCTAGACCACCCGAAGCCATGCAACTAAGCCACCCCCTTGCACCCCTAGACCACCCCCAAGCCATGCAACCAAGCCACCCACCCCTTGCATCCCTAGACCACCTCCTAGCCAGGCAGCCAAGCCAGTCTGGAAACCGAACGTGAAAAGCTGGGACGAAAGAGAGAGGGGAGGGGAGGGAGAGAGAGAGAGAGAGAGAGCAGCGAAAGCTAGGGAGGGAGGAGAAAAAAGAAGAGGGCCTTGGATCTCGGCAACCACCATAAAGTGGGAGGAAGAAGCGAAAACAGCTGGCCAGCCAGCAGCCGAAGGGTTGGCTTTGACCCCCTTCGGGCGCTGCGCCCTTTTTTGGAGAGGGAGGCGGCGTGTGTGTGTGTGTGTGTGTGTGTGTGTGTGTGTGCGTTGCAAAAGGAGAAAGCAGTAAGAAGAGCGAGCAAGGAAGGCAGAAAAAGGAAGCAAAGGGAGAGGGAGGGAAGGGGCGGGAGGGTTCTCTGCTTGGAAGCTGCTCTGCCGCCGCCGCCTTGGACCCGCCGCGCGGAGAGGAGGAGGAGGAGGTTGGGGCGCTTCGCTCAGCATCCCCGCCGGCTGCGTCCGCCTCTCCGCCTTCTCCTCCTCCACCGGTTGGCTGCCTGCCTGCCTGCCTGCTGCTGCTCCTCCCGCCGCGCTCAGGGAACAGCAGCAAACCAAGCCCAGGCCAGCAGCTGCTGCCGGGAGCCCGTCGGACGCAGCAGGCGGCGAGGAGAGGCACCTTCTCCTCACGGGAGCCCCTGAGCGGAGCGCAGGGAACAGCAGCGGGAGGAGCAGCAGCAGCAAGCAGCTCAACCGTCTGCTTGCCTGCTTCGCGCGCGCCCAGCGTTCGGCCGGCCCTGATTGGTGCGCGCGTCTCTGCCCTCCAACCCCTGCGTGCTTGGGGCACATGCGCAGTAACGAAAAACCACGGACGGACGGACGGGCACGCAGAGACACTTGAGCTTTATTATATAGGATTGCTGGACTGTGCTAAGGAGGACACACAAATGATTTAAAAATCCATGCACATTGAAAACTAGTTGCCAGAAGGTGACAAAGTCCTCTGAACTTTGGGCTTCAAGCTATTTTGTCTTTGGCATCTGGTTTTATTTCCATTCAGCTATACAAGCTGACACTTGCAGCAGAGTTCAGTTGCACTACAACTACAGTCTGAACCAGGTCCCCTCGGCTGAACTGTGAAGTGGGAAAGTCCCGGTCCAAATCTTGCTTTTTGCCACGGACTCATCAGATAGCCGCTTGCAGCATCCTGAACTCTCAGCTTCACCCTCCAATATGAGGAGTAATAATAGTGACCTACATTACAGGGTTGTTGTACGGATGAATTAGAGGGTGTGCATGAAGTGTTGCTTTCCTTTTAAGCGTTCTCAAAGAGTATATAATAATCTTAGTTACATTTGAATAAATGCTTTAGTTATATTGTGGTGACAGGCTGGTGCAAATCTAGCAAGGCAGTGTTCCCCAAACTTGGGTCTCCAGCTGTTTTCAGACTACAATTCCCATCATCCCTGGCCACTGGTCTTGCTAGCTAGGGACTATGGGAGTTGTAGTCCAAAAACAGCTGGAGACCTAAGTTTAGGAAACACTGGATCAAGGTATCTTAAGTGTACACTGCTGAACCTCTGATAGCTAGATGTTGGCTACACAACTGGCAGAATTTAGCATCTATCCCTGGACATTATAAGACAGATGTTGGTTCCAGTGCCCATTTGATATTTGTCTGTTATTTTACGGAGTCCACCTAACTGATACGGGGATGATAGAGAGTAGAGAATGGGATTAAGCCTGAAATCATTGTGGGCCTTGCAAGATAAAGGGTGGATCAAAGCTTTTAAAGCAGGATTTCTTCCTTTGTCTTAAGGTAACAAGATAACAGTGTCTGTGGGTTGTCATTGTCCACAGCTGCTCATTTCTGGAATTTTAGCTAAGAGCCTGTCTAGCCAATGCAGCTTTTTCTTGCCATTATATATATATATTCATGCTTGTCTGCTAAGCTCTGGGGCTGTTCCTTAGCTAACGTCCCATTGTAATTTGGTGTCTTTTTCGCAGCGGTGGCTGGACCACATGGAAGCCCCTCTGGATGTGTGGCTATGGACTTTCTGGCAGCACCGTTGGGGTTATAGGGCTAGGAAGAATAGGTAAGCGGAGTTCTACATTCATTTTCAGCCTGCCCTTCCACATCACAACGTCTTTGCAAGGTGGGTAGGTTGAGAGAGAAACAAGCATTACACGCGTATCCAGGTCCAAACCTCAAGTCGCCACCCCGAAGGATATATCTGCAGCATCTGTGTGGAGACATTTAACTGAACAATCTCTGCAGAACTGAGCCCCTGAGATTAGGCTCAGGGTATCAGTCCTAAAGCTTGTACTGTTCACTTTATCACAAGGTGGACTTTCTACTATTGATTGTCTCTTTGAACAAATATCCATGACCCCAAAAGGAGCCGTGCAATGTTTGATGTTGTCTCTCTCACATACCCTTGAGATATATGGTGCCGTAAATGCCTTTAGTGCAGCCATTGCCGTCGCCTTTTCAACATAGAGCTGCTGGTAGCCCGCCCATTCTGCTACCCGTCGGCACGATAATTCACTGGGAACAGCAAGAGCTTAATTTCTGCTCATGGCTCGTCTGCCATTGGACCAACTGGGGAACTGGAGAAACTCAGTTCAGAATAGTTGTGGCCTGTAACCTGGAAAGATTTCCCTCAACACTCTGGGTAATAGTGCAACCCTAGATGTGTTTACTGAGAAGGAAGTCCCATTGTATTCAGTGTAGCTTACTCCGAGGCATGACTAGGACTGCAGCCATGGGGCAGTTTTGCAAATAGAGTGGATCCTTGGTTTTCTAGCGTCTCGGAAGCCGAACGATTTGGAAGCCGTACGCCAAAAACCTGTAAATAATCGTTTCAATTTTTGAACATGCCTCAGAAGTCGAACGGCTTCTGCTGCATGTTTTTCCATTTTTTCAATGGATTTTGCCGACCGCCCATTGATCCTTGGTTTTTGAACGTTTTGGAAGTCAAACGGTCTTCCGGAACAGATTACGTTCAAAAACCGAGGTTTCACTGTACACAGTTTGTGTGTAACCAAGTGGCAAAGTTATCCTGTTGCCAAATGGTAAGATTTTAACCATGGATCAGGTATGCAGATGTGGTAAAATGATTGTTTGTATCTACCCCGATTTACCAATTTTTCTCATCTGCTTCTCCTCTATCTGAGAATGCTCAAGTGCTAAGTTTTTATTTGGGCGCTCAGTGTTAAAGAAAGCCTTTGATTATGTGAATTTTGCATGTACCTGTGAAGTGCTAACACCATTTTCAGAAGCCCCATTTCTCTGTCTTGAAGGATGAAACATCCTTCCCTAGAGAGTGATGTGATGACCTTTGGTTCCTCATGTTTCTAGGACAGGCCGTAGCGCATCGTCTGAAACCATTTGGAGTCAAGAAGTTTTTGTATGCAGGACGTCACCCCAAACCTGAAGCTGCTGTGGAACTGAAAGCTGAGTTTGGTGAGAGTTCTATCTTCGTATTAGTGGAATTTCTTTATGTGTTCAATGCTACATTCCCTCCCTCCCCCCCAATTGATGCGGAGTAGAAAACTGAAGTTGAAGTCCTATCAGTGGCTACTGGGCACTGTGGAGGCTATTCACTGCCTCCGTAGGTCAGAGGCAGCGTGCTTCTGAATACTTGTTGCTTGAAACTGTAGCAGAGAAATTGCCATTATGCTCAGGTCCTGCTTGCAGGCTCCTCTCAGGCATCTGGTTGTCCACTGTGAGAACAGGACATTGGGACTAGATGGACCAGGGGCCTGATCCAGTATGGCTTTTTGTAAGTCACTTCAGTGAGGAAAAAATATACATATGAAATGAGAAGACTTGGTGTTACATTGGTTGAAAACCGGATTCACTCAATTCCTGCAAATGAGAACAGTTGTTTCAGTTTGACAAAATCTTAAGATTTATTTGTTCCTGTTCTCAGTGACCATAGTTAAAGTGAGGAGTATACATCCCTTCGTGAATGAGGGCTATGCACCCCACCCCCTAAGTCATTTGGTCATGCAAGCATTGCCAAAGCAGGGATCCAGCCATCACCAGTTAACCTTAGCCTCGCTTAGAGAACAGCAATTCCCTTCTGGAGACATGCTGTTTATAATGAGATGTACCGATTGCTGCACCAGGATAGCACCGCAAGTCAAGAGTCAATATGGAACAGACATGGCAGCCACATGCACCTTGTGCATGCGTGTTTTGGAAGATCAGTCATCCATCCCTTCAGGCAAAGTACAGCACAAATTGGATGGTTGTTAGGTTTTTGTTCAGAGCAGTTCAGAGCCCACAGTGCCACGGAGTTCAACAAGAGACAAACAGGATCCTTTTGAAAGAACAGAACACTTGGATATGCACACATCACTGTACATCATCGTCCTCATGGTGGTGGGGAGAACAGTACACTCTGAAAACAGAAGTAGGGCAATTCCTCCCATTTGCCTTGGCTCATATGAATGCCGCGACAGGGTTCAGGGAGTGCCAAAAGCATAATTGTGCAGACTCAAGCATGCCTGAATCATCCCTGCTCTCCTGACTCTATTCAGAAGGACCCTTGCTGTTTTGGTCAATAGGAAAAGCTAGTGAAAGTAGGTAAACCTCTTAAACAGACCACAGTGAGTTTCCTCTTTCTTTCTTTCTTTTCTCCAGTGCCCCTTGCCAAGCTAGCGAAAGAGTCGGACTTTGTCATTGTGACATGTTCTCTGACACCCGACACTCAGGGGATGTGCGATCGGGACTTCTTTTGCAAGATGAAGAAGACGTCTGTGTTCATCAACACAAGCAGGTAAAACCAGATGTGGCCCAGAGTGGAGGCTGGGAATCGGGGGCACATCCCCCAAGACAATGCCATGTCCCAGTGCTACTGTATAGCATAGCATGACTGAAGTAACATGACAGTATGGAGGAGCGTGAGCCTAGAGCTGCAACATACCCTTGTCTATCATGAGTTTTTTAAAATGCACAAATCATTCCCCCTCCCCGTTTTAATTAAGGGCCTCCACCATGTCCAAATCTCTTCACTGTACGATAAATACATTTCAGTACAAGACGCCACATCTTCCCTCGCAGCTGTGCTTCCTTTTTGAGACATTTGCCCTGGTTTTGTAAAGAAGCTGCACTTGTGGAAATAAGCTTTCATATTCACAACACTTAACTAGCTGGATCTCTCTTGGGTCTATCACTATCCAGGCCTGCACCACTCAAAATATTCTGCAGTTCTTCCCTTAGACAGGGGATTCATTGCTCCTGTGAGTGCTGTATATTGCTCAGTCTATCTAATAACCAGTTGCCTAGCTCCATACCTATTGCATTTCTAAAGCAGCAAACACCAGCCAAAATAGAAAACGTAGCATGTACAACAATATCAGCAGGTTGTATTCTGCATAGTGCTAAGGTCCCATCAGTTCAAGCATTTCTGTTTGCCTGACATAACAATCTCCCTCCACCCACCCAAAGAAGCTTGGGTGCAGGGTGCAATGGGAGGAGGGGTAAAGTCTCATTGCACTAGCACGAATCATTGTGCTGTCTTCCGTTAGTGCAATGAGTTGAATAGTAAGCAAATGACCCTGGTAGTCATTTAGCCTTAGCACCGTTTCTATATCACTGCTGCTTGCACCGATTGGGGGAAGCTGCCCCCCCCATATGATTTCCTAGAGTACCAGAGTGATGGGAGATGCAGCCCAGCAAAGCAGCACCCTTGCCATTTCTGGCAAGGCATAAACAGTGTGGTAGTATTAAGCTGTCAAGAAAAGCCACAATCCTTATTTCCCCCATGAGAGTCTTGTTGAATTATTTACTGCAACGTGCAGTATAGGCTCAATAACACCTTCACACCCCACGTTTTCTCACTTTGCTCTGTTAGGGGCACTGTTGTCAATCAAAAGGACCTTTATGAAGCTTTAGTCAATGGCCACATTGCAGCAGCGGGCTTGGATGTTACAACCCCAGAACCTCTGCCTACTGATAATCCGCTTCTTTCCCTCAAAAACTGTGGTAAGCTGACTTAATTTCATAGAATCGTAGTTGGAAGGGTCATCTAGCCCAACCCCTTGCAATGCAGGAATCTCAGCTAAAGACTTAATATGCACATGGCTACTTCTGCACTGTCTTCTCCTGGGGAATTAACGGCTGCCTTTCAGAAGCAGACAGATGCTGCTCAAGTCTCACTCGCACTGAGTCGGCAAGGCTCAATAGCAAGCAGAAGTTTTTCCTTGTGGAAATGTGTCAAAAGAACATCTTTGCAACCATAAGGGCTAGAAACTTGTGGGTCGTTCTTTTCTAAATTGGGAGTTGTTCTTAAAAGAAATCTATGCCTGCTGCCACATCCTGTGGCATTTCTATACTCTCTCCCATGATGTTCCCCTAAGTATGTGCATGGGTAAAGCAAGAAATGAAATGCAGAGGGCATCCTCTGAATTTTGCACTCCTGCTCCTCTCCGCAAGACAGGCATCTTTGGGCTGTAATTAGATTGGCATGCCCTACGAAAGACAGATAATATCATCTTTAAACACTGATCTAACAGAGGAGGGGCCCTGGAAATAGAATACAGAGGGAATGGGTTTGCCTGAGCAAATGATTTCATTAATCAAGATATAGTATCTGATAAAACGATATATTCATGAACTAGTGATTACAAGTTGATAAAAACTATACTGGCTTGTTTCCTAAATTGCTCCCCCCCCCCCCCCGGTGCCTTGAGCAGTAATTTTGCCTCATATTGGAAGCGCCACCTACGCCACAAGGAATGCCATGTCAGTGTTGGCTGCCAACAATCTTCTGGCTGGACTGAAAGGAGAAAGCATGCCAAGTGAACTCAAGCTGTGAGAAGCAAGACTGGAAGAGTTTTGAAGGATTTTTTTACTTTTTGCCCCAAATGGATATTAAATGGGACAAACTGTCTTTCAAATAAAGCATTAAAACAGTGGCAGTCTTTTGTGTATTATAGCAAAAGGTTCCAGTTCGCACCTATTTTTAAAAGCAATACTCTGTATCTTATTCAAAGTAATTAAGATGCTGTGTACTGGAATGTTTTCTACAACTGTTCAATCAGAAGCAGACAGAAAGCATCAGACTGAAAATAATGAGCTTCTCTCCCTTCTCCCTCCTATAGTGGCCTCTACTGCTGGAAGTTACTTTGTCATAGGCTTCAGTGGGGGAGCTCTTACCATGACTTGTTTTAAAAGGTAGAGGACTTCTAGGCTTCCCCTACTGTAGCCAATCCACGAATTACTGAGAACTGATGGTTTCTCATCCTGCCTTATTGATATTTGATTAAATGTAAGGAAACAAATCTCCAACTGTCATGGCAGTTTTTAGGCTGTGTTCAGCCCTCTGCCCACCCCAAGCAGTTTCTTTGGTCCCTGAGGCCTCAATGCAACTTGAATTCTATCCAAATGACAACTTCCCTACTCTCAGAAGAACTGAGTGTGTTCTGTTGCTGCCAGTTTGCAGTGAAGATCAATGCATTACAGTATAGATGCATTTTAGTTTTGATCATGCACAGGCCTAAAACAAGAGCAAGTTGTCAGACTTTAAAGCTCTATCTTAGACCATCTACATCTTTTTTTTTTTAAATTAATTATGGGGATACCGTAGAGAGAAAACCTTTTATTTAAAAAAAAATCACTGTAATTTACTTGAAATAGTAAGATTGCCTACAGTTGCTGAGTGTATTCCTTGTGGGGAAGCACACTTTTACAAAGTTGTCTTTAAACTGCCATATACAATAGTTCTTGTCGTTAGGTCTAAATGGGGTGGTACCCTCCCACACATTTTATCTCTCTCCCATCCACCCCTCAAACCGTAATTCCACTGTCAAAGTCAAGCAAGTCGCTTGCATTGTGCTGCTTCAAGCCCACTATCTGCTAGTACCCACACCAATTTCTGTGGCTCACCTCTTTCTCCGCCCCTCTCCCCGGGGAAAAAGCCTGCCCTCTGTGTAATAGCCTCTGCCATGTGCAGTTCCAAAGCATTCCCCCAAAATGGATGTGTATCTGTTTTCAACAGCCTGAACTTAAAAGGAGGGTGTGGGTGCTCTCCTACTTGTTGAGGCTCTGGTAGCCTTAGGGCTAGGGAAGACTGAAACCAAACTCGGAAGCTCTGCCCCCTACATAGATGTGCAGAGAGTCGTGGATGTTTTTCAGTGGTAAGACAATGGCACTCTGCACTTGGTGTAATGGCACACGTTCCTAAAAAAAAAAAAGTACCATATGAGTCCTATTGTGAGGAAAACAGCAAGATTAAAAACTGTAGCCCTACCACATCAAAATGTTACTAGCCACCACTGACTTTTAATATTAAAATGCACATTAAAGAAGGAAAAATTATTTGAAAATGGTACCATAAATTCAGATGAGCTTGACCAGCAACACCTGAAAAGGCAACTTTCACTGTCAAAGGACTTACAAGAATGCCTTTTGAAATAACAACAGTAGACGGATCATTTACGACGTAATGTTGAGTTTAACACATGAAATACAAATTGATTAGAAACACTACCAAGCATGACACAAACACACTTCACTTTTCAGTACAAGATCTTACAAAAAGAGAAACTATGAAACACCTAGATTTTGCTGTATTCAAAAGTATATACACACATACATATATCAGACAGTCTAAAAGTTACTTGCATTGGACTCAAGGTAAGCACCTTCATTACACAGTGTATGTTACTGCAAAACAACCAAAAATACATTCAGAACCCCTAAAACTATGTTATTCTATAACACACTCCAAAAGCACTTTGAGGTGCAAAGGTCATTTCTCTTCAAGATAAGCAGTCTCACAATAAAGAGCGCTTAGTAACGTTCACACACTCCATGTAGCAACCTATTTTACAGATAAATGCTTTCACATCATTTTTTAAAAAAACCATTACAAAGTTTGCACTTCAGCTTTTTGAAACATGCTAGTTAGTTATGTGCTAGCTACACTTTCATTCTTCCAACCCTTCTCCTACTCTTAGAACTAATGACACTAAGGATTGTATCCATATATAATACATGCAGTCCAATCCTAAGCATGTTTATTTGGGAGCAAATCCCACTTAGTTCAATGGGGCAAACTCCCAAATGTGTGTTAAGACTGCATTCTCAGAACTACATTTGTGTCAGAGCTGGAGAATTTCAAAGCGCTTTTTAGAAGTTGTTTAAGCCTCACAACACCCCTGTGAGGTAGGTATGGTACAAGTATTAAAAAGCTTTTTTTTTTTGCGTGTGTGGCACAATCACACTGCAAATGTTCGCCTCTTGTGTTCCATGGATTATTAAAAATCTGTATTGGCATCATGGAACTGAGGAAGAGAGTTAAAGCAAAGTGCTGGGTAGATTGCTGCTTTGCCAGCGTAGGCAAGTAGTTTTGGAATGTTTATACAAATGGCTTGACTGACTAAACCTCTTGCCACACTTTAAACAGGCATACGGCTTCTCGCCTGTATGCACACGGATGTGCTTCTTGCAGTCTGTTAAAGTCAGAAAAGTCTTGCAGCAGATTTTGCAGGCATACTTGCGGGCACCTTCTACTACCAAGACGTTATGTTCAGATAAGGCTTTCTTACATTTTGAAAGAACATCAGCAGAAGCTCTGGTCAGCTGCGGTGGGCCAGGTTGGGAAGAATGCCCGTTTTCAAAAGAGGAAGTGGCTCCGTTCATCAGCAGCTGAGAATTCGTAGCATTGTCTGGAATCTGAGAGCTCCGAACAGAGGTCACTACAGGCATTTTGGGAGCTATGCGGCGATACCCAGGAAAGGTGGTGGCACCGCCTCTCGAGTTCATGACTGCCCTCGATAAAGAATGCAACCCCAAGCCAGATCTTGGGAAGTCCATTCCAAACTGCTCTGCTGCCCGGTAGCTGGAAGTCTGTACACAAGGAAGACCCATTACATCCTGCATAGGCCTGACAAAATGGGAGTCTGCACTCTCGTTGAACGGATTCTCTACATGAGAGACAGTGGCAGAGGAATGACCATTAGCAGGCCCAGATTCTTGGCCAATTAAATAAGAGGCATCACTATCCATTCTACAGTCACTGGTTGTATTTGGAATGTTGTCCTCATTCGGGCCAGCACCAAAACTGCTGGCTCTGCTCTTATTCAGAAAATTTGAAATACTGAAGGTAGATTTGTGTTCCAGGTTATTTGTTACTTCCATGATATGGATATCTCCCACCCTGTCAGTACTAGACTGTGGGTCAGAGAAGCTACGGTCGCTACTCTCGGGGCTCAGTTCTATCTTTTCAGCACTTGCTCCTCCGCCTTCCACTTCAACAGACTCGCTTCCCTCTGCTTGGGAAGTCACATCACTCACTTCATCCTGGGGCTCTGGAGAACTCAAAGGCTCAGATTTCACCACTACCCTCATGTGTTCTTTTTCATTTAGTCCAACCTCAGGATTCTCACACTGAAAGTTATTTTTTTGGGAAGCTGTTTCCTGGTCAAAGCTAGTTTCCACTTGAGTTGCCTGTGATGCCATAGACATTTGAGAAATATTTCCCCCACTGTTGTCCGACTGGCTTGGCACTTGTGCATCTTCCTGGGCACCAAAAGACTGGTCAAACATAATAGTATTATCTTCCTGGTTGTCAGTTACACCATCGGGTTTAGAATTGTCTACAATTTTCAGCGAGTCTGGAGAAAAAAATTCATCTCGTGAATGAACCACAGTCTGTGCGCTCTCTGGAGTAACATCTGACATGATAGAATCATCTATGGGGGCCCTAATGCGTTGTCTCGCTCTTTCTTCAGAAGTCTGCTTACGTTTATGGAGACGTCTGATCGGAAAAGCACTCCGTTGCTCTATGTTACTTCTGATTGATGAGCTCATAGAATTTGCCTGTTCTTCTGTGCTTTGGGTAGAAGTTAATGCAGAGCTCACTATGCTCAATCCCAGCTGCTGAAGCATGAAAGACCGTTGCATGCGTGCATTCTGCTCCTGCACTCTATCGTTTGGTGGAGACATTGGTAGTGTCCTTGTAGTAAGGTAGTGTTTGCAGGCTTTAACCACAGAGTTCAAATGGAGGTGAGAAGCTGCTAGCAACACATCCATAACATTGCTCTCTCCAAGCATGAGTGTGGAAGTGTACATCATATCAATGAGAGCAGCAAAAGCTTCAGCTGTCACTACTTCACTGTCCAACTGGATCATGTTCATGGTCTGATCGCCTTCTGCTACGGTGAAAAGAGCACGAAAGTGTGTGCTGCATGCTGCCAAGACTGAGCGATGTGCTTTGAAGTGCCGGTTCCCCACCACAATGACACAGTCACACAGCTGACCATGAAGCCGCTGATAGTTCAACTGCTGAAAGATTTGCTCGAAGTGCCCTGGAAAATCCATGATCCTACGAAAAGAGAGAATATGATGTAAAAACAAGGACCAAACTTCTGGTTTATAGCACACAAATGGGGCACAAAATATACCGTATTGGCCCAAATATAAGCCACACCCAAATATAAGCCGCACCTTTAAAATTGATGTTGTTGTTTTTTAAAAAAAAAAAACACCAAATATAAGCCGCTTCCTTCCTCGCTGCTCCTGGCTGCATACTGGGGGGAGGGGCCGCGCTGTGTTGCCGGCGGCCTTTCCCCTTCCTCACTCTCCCCCTTCCCAGCCTTGGGGGAGAGGACAGGGGACTACGCGCGGGGCGGGCGCCACTTTGCTGCACTCCTGGCGTTGTTTGCCTCATGCTCCTGGCTGCATTCTGTAAGGTCACAAATATAAGCCACACTTTAACTTTTCACGGTCAGAATTTGGGGGGAAAGTGTGGCTTATATTCAGGCCAATAAGGTAGACGTTTGATAATAGAAGCTCCTGTACTAGGCTTGTTTTTAAAACTTATCACCACCATATTGAAATACACATGATTTCCTTAGTTTGTAGGAATGTGAATGCAACGGCTTCAGGCCCGAGACACACAATGGGATTCTGCTTGGAAATGGAAACCAAAGTTTAGACTGCAATACAAAAGAGCTGGGCAAGTCCAGGAGATCAGTTTAGGAGCATGTGGCTTATTTAATGTTAGAATGCAGAGACTGTGCTGGAGAGAAGTATAAGATACCTATACAAAATACTCAGATGCAATTAGTCGAAAGAAATTACAGGGGGATACCAAGAAGGGGAGGAATGTTAACAGCTGAGCAAGCAGACAGATGAAACACCCACAAAAGAAATGTCTGAATTCCCAGCACACTCAATAGCTGCATATATAACAAGGCCATAGGACAACTAGCAGCTTGAGTTGCATGGGCTGCAACAGGTTACCTTATCCAGCACTCAGCAGACCCAACATAAGCCTGTCTTATGTCATGGTTTGCTGTACAATCTGGCCCTGGGGTTAGATTTGTCACTGCTCATTAATAATCATTTCTTCAACTCTGAAGAAATTCTGGGATTAGCCAAGAGAGAGAGAGTAATTGAGTGCAGTTTTGCAGTTTGCCAGTGGCAAGTAGAACTGGCTGCCCAGGAAACACAGCACACAACAGGTTTGACTCTACTGCCCTTGTGGGCTCCTACTCCACAAAACGTGCCAGAACCTGGTCAATTCCTGTGGTCAGATGCCCCTTGTGCATGTCAGAGAACAATGAAGACCAATTACTTGGGTAGTTGGGAACCCCCAGAGAGGGAAACCAAGGCCATGAAGATGGAAGACCACTTTTCAGCTGTTTCTAGAAAGAGGCTCTTACCCTGACAAGAAAGGTAACAGGTTTAGTTTTGGCATCTGAAGTATGTGAACCGTTCAAGATCTGCTTATACTCTATGCTTGTTGCTTATGCTTCGTTGAGTCAGTTTATCAAATAATTTCTTTTAGCTTGAAAATATTTTGAATTATTTTTTGAAATGAACATTTCATATGCATAGCTGAAAACTGAAATTTTAAAGTTTTCCCTGCCACCTTCCCCTTTGAAAAAGTTTTCCCCTCCATCTACCGTACTTGGGTCCAAAATATGCCAGTTCTTACCTTTAAAGGCTTTAAAAGGTAAAGGAGCCCCTGACCATTAGGTCCAGTCGTGGACGACTCTGGAGTTACGGCACTCATCTCGCTTTACTGGCCGAGGGAGCCGGCGTACAGCTTCCATGTGGCCAGCATGACTAAGCCGCTTCTGGCGAAACCAGAGCAGCACACGGAAACAGCGTTTACCTTCCCGCCGGAGTGGGACCTATTTATCTACTTGCACTTTGATGTGCTTTCAAACTGCTAGGCTGGCAGGACCTGGGACCAAGCAATGGGAGCTCACCCCGTCGCGGTGATTCGAACCACCGACCTTCTGATCGACAAGCCCTAGGCTCTGTGGTTTAACCCACAGCGCCATCCACATTTAGTGCTCAGCAAATTGCCATCAAGTCAGAGAACTGAGTTCTCTTTCGATTGCCTTTTTTGAAACTGCCAGTTTGAAGTCTTTTTTTCAACCGGTAAAAATATTTTTGGTAAAATGGCCAATTTTCTTTATGCCAATCATTAAGTTTCATTTTTGTTCTTATTCAGAAAATATTCACCAGGCCTTATTCAGGAATAACTAATACTGTATTTACCACTTCTGTCATTCAGTTTAAATACATATGCACTAGCGGAATCAAACAAATAAGTCTACTGATAACTATATTTAATATAAAAAGCAGATATGTTGATTCATAAGATTTCAAAATCCAAATTTGGCAATATTTTTATTAAGCTGAACAAAATGTCAAAAGAAATAAAAACTGAATAAACCAATTATTTCCTCAGTTCAAAGTGGTAAGAATAATAAAAGAAATACTGTGACAAACTGAGGGATGCTCCTCCATTGGGTGCTAGGAACTCAGTGACCATAATCTAGAATGACAAGTGGTTCCATGGCTGCTTCCATGTACTCTGCTAGTTTCTGCAAGAAGGTCCATCTAATCCCATTTCCAATAGTGGCCAAATGTCTCCAAGAACAACCCATGGATAATGCAACAGCTGTGCCAGCAGCAAGTATGAGAAGATTTAATGCAGAATTGAAGACCACCCATTGTGTTTACTTTTTGACAAAAGGATTCTATCTTTAGGAATTGAAAGCTGATGCCCATAATAGTTAAAGGGACTGACTTTATCCATGGGTGTTATTCCATGACACAGCCAAGTATTCTTACGAAGTATCCATTTGCTATCTTAAGATACTGTTAACATTACACAGGTAACTTGCCAGAACTATGGTAGCCATTCCTGTTTTGTAAAAATTTGGTGCCTAATTAAGGTGGAATTGATAGTTTGGTACAAAATTACTTATTTTTGATGAAAAGGGGTGGATGTGTCCTCTGGACATCTGTTGGGTAGGGAATTTGGCCCTTTAATCTGTTTTGAATTCAACTCTCCTGCTTTAGGGAAAAATAGTAAGAGAACTAGTCTTGCTTAATCGTGTCCAGCTCTCAAAGGGGAATGCTTTGTGACTAAGATTAAGTGTGCTCCAAGCATTTCAATTTATAATTCAGAGTGCTAAAAAACTATTTAAGGCATTGTGAGCTAGTGACTCTTACGTGGCTATGTGCAACTGTCATATGCTGTATGGTAATTCACTTTCCCCCAACCTGGTGCCCTCCAGATATTTTGTACTACAACCACATTAGCTAACCATCTGCTGTGCTAGCTCGGGCTAAATGCAAAACATATGGAGGGAACCTGGTTATATAAGTTCCAGAGATCAATTGTGCTCTTAGCATGTAAAACATGCTTGTTTAAACTTAGTAAAAGTCACCCTAAAAAAGAACATTATAAGTTTACAACAGCAAAACACAATCACATTTTACAGTTTGTTGTGGCTTCCAGCATCAAACTTAAGGCCACATTTTCTAAGCTGATAAAAAAGCTTAGAAAATAGTTTTTCCCTGCTCATTGTTTTGAGAGATAAACTACAGCTAAAGACACCATGAATTGCACCATGGCTAAATCATGAACATTTGTTTTCTATACTTTCTAGTCTTTTAGGTCATTCCTTGTGTTCCTATTTAATGATAAGAACAAGTCATTAAATTTTAGAATTTTCTTTGTAGGATACTACCAAGTTCTGCTCCAAAGGTTTTTTATGTTCTCTTCTCTTTTTCTTCCTGCAAAGAAAGAATTAGTAGTAGCTGTGGAAGAGCCATGGCTCAAAAGAGTACAGTATATGCTTTATACAAAGAAGGTTCTAGGTTCGATCCCTAGCACATCTAGGTAGTGTCTGAAATACTCAGGAGTTGCTGCCAATCCTATATTATAATCTTCAAGTGTCCCTGCGTCCACCTGCAATTTTCTGTGTGTCACGGAAGTAAATTCTGCGCATGCCACAGATGGACACAGGGATTGGAGGGGGCGGAGAGGGGGGCGGGATGACGCAGAGACACTTCCGGCCGGGCGAAACTGCGCCGCCGCCATTGCCGCCCGCTCTCGCTGCCGCCGCCCGCCGCCGCCTGAAGGAGGCCCCCCGTCCGGCATGCGCCCTTCCCTGCGCGCTGCCCAGCCGGCGGGGGTCCGAGGCGAGGCGGCCTCCGCTGACGGGCCAGCCGGTCGCCCCCGCCGAAGCCTCCCGGTCCCCCGGCTTCTGCTGCTCCGGCTCCGGCTAGAGCCCGTTTTTTCAACGGTCTTAATATACTAGTCAGTATATAAAATCTTGAGCTAGATAAACCAATGGTCCGATTTAGGATAAGGCAGCTTCCTTTTCAAGTGACTTTTTATGTTGCAAATTGCAACTGACATTCAGTGATAAGAACTTAATTTCATAAAGAATTTCCAAGAAGTAGTATGTTTATGGACAACATAGCCGAGAAAAGAGGCAACATAGCAGAAATTATTCTGAAATAGTTTCAGTCCTAGATGAAAGGAGACTTTACATCCAAAATACCCCCATGACAAAACTGTTTAAGATTTATAGTTACCAACTGGTTCTTGGGTACTTCGGCATAAGTCCACACATGACAATCCCTGCAGTCTCATCTGGTGTCTTTCCACACTTGAAAGAGATGTGTGGACAGTTCTAGAACAGAATGCAACTATGCCTGTCTTCTTGGATAATGGCAGTAGAGCAGAGGGTTCTTTTTAAAGGCAGCACCACCAATACTTATTTACTCCATGCAAAGGAATCTGGGATGGCTCCTGTATCTTTTACTCAGCAGGGCAAATGAAAGTTAAGAGTAAAGTGCCACTCTTTCCAAAACACTGAACACACTCCAAGCTGATGTCAGCATTGGGTCCTGAGGCTTGTTTTCACAAGGGCCATGCTGGCCTATTTATAGCCCTGCCATGCCCTTATGAACTGCAAGGAAAGGCGAAGTTACAAGGCACCCGAGCCCACTTGAAATTAGGCCTGCCAACTCCCCTGCCCCCAATTCAAGCTTTTTCTGCGAGGAGGGGGGTGGGGAGAAGTGTTCAAAGACAACTGTGTCCTGAACAGCCTTTACCAAAGGTGTCATGGGTTTTGAAGACGCTTGAACACAGGTCGAAAGGGAGAAACATGCTAAGAGGAAGGCACACTTGGCAAACCCTCACTGTGATCAACTCCCACCTGGAAACCTATGGAAGGACGTGTGGATCCAGAATTGGCCTCCACAGTCACTTACAGACTCACTGTTAAAACCATGTTCATGGAAGACAATCTTACTTGGCTACAAGTGATCGCCAAAGAAGACACTTGATTTCATGCATCTGTTTAGATCCTGCCTTTCTAAATTAGTATTCAAGGCATGATTTTTTAAAAACCCAAACACTAAACGTTTCACAGCACCCTCCCTTCAAAGGGCAGAAGAGCGACACAATGGAGGCTCTCAAGTGCAGCCCACTCCCACCCCCACCCCGTTAGTTAGGCCTATGCAAAGCGGGCTGATAACAGAGAACGGGGGGAAGCCCACCCGTCTAGGGCAGGAGGCGCCCCTCCCCACAGGCCACTCACCAGTCCATGCCCCGCCCTCGCCGGGAGGGAGCCCAGGGAGGAGGGGGGAGGAAAGAAAGGGGGCGTGGCGGCAGGAACCTCGCGCTCCCTCTCCGTTGACAGCCTAGCCAACGTCTGTCACGGAATCACGCCGCCCCTCGGACCACCACGGAGCATGCGCACCTGCGCCGAAAGAGCCCGCCCCGCCCCCCTCCGCTTTCCTCTCTCTCTGAAACAGGCCGCGCTGAGAGGATGGAAAGCAGCCGGTCGGGCGCTCTCGGCCAACCGCCCGCAACGGGCTCCTCTCGCCCAGGCGGCAAGTGCGCGTGCTCGCGAAGGAACACCAGCCCCCCCACACACCTCCCGCGACCCCGCGGCCACCCAACCGCAGCACGCCTCGCCTCGCCCCACCCCCGCCGCACGCCCCGCAGCCAATCGCGAGGCTGCGCGCCCGCCGCCGCCTGCCACGCCCCTCCCTCTCGCGCTCCCCACAGACACTCGCATGTCATGGCCCAATCACGGCGCAGCGCCCGCGCCCGCGCGCCCAACGGCCGTTTCCTCCTGTTCTCGCGGCCTCTCTCACCTGGGCTGTGTGGTGGGCGGGGGGAGGAAAGGGCGGCGGCGACGACAGTCCCCTCCCGTCCCGAGCCCCCGTATCTACGGGAGGGAGGGGCGCCCGTTGTTCTCGGCTGTGGCGCTGCCCGCTTGTCCTTCCTTCCGCTCCTCAGAGGCGGGAGGGGGGCGGGCTCACTCGTCCACGGAGTCTCCGCCTTCGCCGAATGGCTGCTCTTCCCCCCCCCCTCAGCGGATTCCGGACGGAAGTGACGTCGCTCCCTCAGACGGCGACCCAGAACCCGTTGAACGCTGAACCGTCGCAACGGGCGGCTAGCTACCCATGCTTGGGCTTCGGCCAATGGGGTGGGCAGTTCGGGCTGGTTGCGAAAACTGATTGGGAGCATGTGAGGAGAGGGGCGGGATTACCTCAACAAACGGCTCGATGATTGGACAGAATGCAGACACTTAACTTACTGAGAATTCAGTACGAAGTGGAGAAAGATTGGCTTTTGCGCATCCCCGTTTGACTCGCTTTATAATTTGGCGGCTGTTGCGCGTCCACAAACTTCAAAATTAACACCATAAACAGCTAAAGATGTGAGCTGGGTATCCGTGCCTGTTATATTGAGTATATTCTATGATTATTATTAGTAATTGTATTATAATTTGGTATTGTTATAATGAGGCTATTATTGGATTGTAATTGAAAATTAATAAAAAAGAATCAAAAAAATATTGAGTATATTCTGCTACAACCTGGGTTATTTATACCCTGCCTTTTAAACACAGTATACAAGCTAGCTTGCGAAGATAATATAATTCATAATAAAACGCAACTAAAACAATTTACAGCTCCTGTCAAGAATCTTCTCAGCTGCATTCTTCAAGAGTAGATCCTTGTAAAGCACATTACTGTAAGCAATCCTGGAGATGACAGGAACAGGACTGACTGAGATCAGGTCAAATTTCTCCAGGAAAGCAAGCTATTGACATGCGAGACCAGGGGTGCCAACTTCAATAAAATTCCGGGGGGGGCAGGTAGGTCCCCGCCCTCCTGCATAATCGATCACATGTTGCGGTGCATGGACACCATTTGAATGGCATTGCCTATTGGGAGGAGGGCCAAAGGCTTCAAGGAGTTAGTTGGTTCCTGTGTGCAAGATGGAGTTGGTAAAACACTTGTGGCCATCCAATTTGCACGTCTGAGTCCAAGAAATCTTCCAGACTCCAAACCTGTTGCTTAAAAATGACTGCAGTTCCATTCAGATCAGGCTCAATCCAGGATCACCAGTACTAAACCTGCAACTAACGGTGCTTCTGTCATGTCTAGATTAAATTTTAGCTTGCCCATCCATCCAAAAGAGATTTATTCAAGAACTTCTGCTTCCTCCTTGGGATCGGAAGCTGGGACTGAGAGAGCTGGGTGTCACCTGCTTATTTATGATTGTTGTTGTTTAGTCGTTTAGTCATGTCAAACTCTTCGTGACCCCATGGACCAGAGCACGCCAGGCACTCCCGTCTTCCACTGCCTCCCGCAGTTTGGTCAGACTCATGTTGGTATCTTCGAGAACACTGTCCAACCATCTCATCCTCTCGTCCCTTTCTCCTTGTGCCCTCCATCTTTCCCAACATCAGGGTCTTTTCAGGGAGTCTTCTCTTCTCATGAGGTGGCTAAAGTATTGGAGCCTCAGCTTCAGGATCTGTCCTTCCAGTGAGCCCTTGCCCAAATCTCTGGATAATCACCCAGTAGTTTCATGTTGCAGCTGTTAAAAAAAAAAATAGTTTTCCCTGTGGAGGAATATTTATGTTTTAAATTCCTTGGTAAATTATAACTGTTTTGCTTCAAGTGGTTTTTGGTCTTTTCCTTGGTCTGACTTTAAAAGTAACTTATAAAATGGTCTTTATATAATCAGGACTAGAGATGTTTAAAAATTCTTGCAGAAAAGCTGAATGCTGCAACGCAACCTATAGAAATGATGCAGATTTATATATTTTTTTACTTATTTTGCATAATTTGTTCTTCAGCTAGTTATGAGAAGCTGCAAGGGGTACCCCCAAACAAGCCAGCTTTTGTATCCATAAGGCAGCTTGTTCTTTTTAAAAGCCAATCTTCTCCAGAGACAATGATGTCGAGCAAAGAAGACTGGGCGGAAGAAGATCTCAGGATCGAGTCCTGGATCCTCGAGAGGGTCTAAGACAGGAACTACACGTGAGCGTGATCTCCTTTGGGAAGGGATCTGGAGTCAATCTCTTGCCAGTTCAGTGGCTCTTTCCCGTCTGCAGGTGGCGAGAGAGGCTTCAGTGAGCAGCACAGGCGGAAGAACCTCGCGTCAGATCACTCCTCCTCTTCCTGGACGCTGGAGGAAAATCAATCGGGAGACCCGGGAGTTCTTGCGTGTTTTGCCATGGCAGCCGAGGCCAGGTGGTGCTACCGGGGAGATCCCCAGGAGGAACAGCGCGCTCCGCTCGGTAAGGGGAAGGAGAGAGAAGCCGAAGGCAATGCTCTTGTACCCTCTTCCGCTTCCAACTGCGCGATGATAACTTTTCCATCTTCCTCTGCTCCACGTGCGAATGTGTAGCTTGGCAGCGTGCAAGAGATCTGGCGTGTATTTGCTCGACTCTCGGCGCCCCTAGGGCAGCCGGCAGCTGAGCTTCCCTCCTGGGCAGGTGAAAATGGAGATAGAAAACCGATTGAAAGGATTAGGACCAAGAATCGCGATTAAGGTTTGCGTTAGCACTGGGTAGGAAGTTTACGTAAGGTTACGAAGATGTTCCTCCTTGAGTGTCCTTTGAGGTTGCAGCAAGACCTTCGATGTTGGACATAGTTCAAAAAATAATAATTAAGCCTCTTCAAGCCCTCTTCTTTCAATAGGTATAAGAATAGCAAATCTTGTGTTGTGTTGTCCTATTATATTATAATATTATATATTATATAATTTATTTTTATTAGAACCTTTATTAATATTACACACAATATTACACACAAACATTAATAACATAAATAACATAGATAACAAATCATACAAAACCAAAAACATTACAATAAGAGAAATAAATACACGAAACAGAAAAAACAAATACTAATAATACATTACATTTAACTAAAAGTTTACAATCAATGACTTCCAATCATTTTCACTATACTATGAGGCTATCCTAATTTTCTTACACAGATTTATGAATTATATAGATCAACTATGTTATGTACTCTTGTGCATTATATTATTTATTATATTGATATGGGTGGTGCTGTGGTCTATACCATGGAGCCTCTTGGGCTCGCCAATCAGGGGGTCGGTGGTTCGAATCCCTGCGACGGGGTGAGCTCCCGTTGCTCTATCCCAGCTCCTGCCAACCTAGCAGTCTGAAAGCACACCAGTGCAAGTAGATAAATAGGTACTGCTGCGGTAGGAAGGTAAACAGCATTTCCATGCACTCTGGTTTCCATCATGGTGTCCCGTTGTGCTAGAAGTGGTTTAGTCATGCTGGCCACATGACCCAGAAAGCATTGTGGACAAACGCCGGCTCCCTCGGCCTGAAAAGCAAGTTGAGCGCTGCACCCCATAGTCGCCTTTGACTGGATTTAACCGTCCAGGAGTCCTTTACCTTTTTACCCTTAATATTATTATTACCGTGTTTCTTCCCCACCCTTTCTCTTACTCTAGACTCATTGCCAAAACAAAATAAAAAATAAAAAAAATTCCTTCCAGTAGCACCTTAGAGACCAACTAAGTTTTTTCTTGGTATGAGCTTTCGTGTGCATGCACACTTCTTCAGATACACTGAAACAGAAGTCACCAGACCCTTATATCTAGACTCATTGGTTTGTTCTCACCATTTGCTTACAGTTCAGTTTACAAATGGGAAGTTGAAGAGTTCGGAAAATATGAATTTTACCTTGTACAGAAACAAAGACACCAATAATCCCCAAAAGAAAAATAAGCGAATGTTGGTAAGTGACATTCCCATAATACAGGTTCTGTTTTATGTTTCTGTGGAACTGTATGTGTGTTTGTTTGTTTGTTTGTTTGTTTGTATTATTAGTTTTATTATGTACATTCTGCTTTTCCTTTATTAAGCTTTCAGAGGTTTATGTAGGGCTCCTGTGGTTTTATCATGAGGCTTTCTTTGTAAAAAATCTCTTTGGCCGCTGGGAAAGGCCTTGACTATAACATTTCTGTTATATTCCAGTGATAGGAAGTTGGGAATGCGGTCCAGGGTGAGATCTGAGATCCTGAAACGCGACTTCACAATACTTTTAAAAAACCACAGCTGCGCTGATGTAGGCCACATCTTAAGATGTGTTAAAAGGAACACATCTTAAGGAATTGCTTCATGTACTCACATATTTTGCCATGCATATTTTGCCTGCAAATCTTAATAATTGTATAGAAAAGACAGGTTCAGGAGGTACATTTTCTCCCACCATAACAATGGGACAAGTTGCAATTTCCAAAAATCTCATTTTTGACAGATTTTCCCAGCTCACCCATGTCAACGTTCCCTCATTGGGAAAATGCAATTCTCAGGGCAATTTCTAGTATTGTGTCAGTGGATGTGATGGGACTTCCACTTCCTCTTCTCTCTGCTGCAGCACTGCAGCTCTTCAATCCGGTGCAGAAAATCCTTCAAGTTTTTGGAGCAGATTTTGGGAGTGTGGTGGGTGGGAGGAATAAATAAATAAGTATAAAAATGTGCACCCCACCCCGAGACCATTCCATTGTAACTATCCAACCTCCCAAAATGTCAGCACCTCTTGCAATAGTTTGACCCCTTTCCGTTTTAACAGTACAAATTCTACAAACACCCTCCATATCTCCTCAAAATCGTTTCTCCTGCATCTTCCCCATCTTACCTTAATGGCACATGGCACATGTTATCATTACCACACCTCTTCATACCATTCTTCCATTTTATATTCTGCTTGCCCCTTCCACTTCCTAGCTATCATAATTTGTGCAGCTGTCAATAAATTTGTGAGCAAGTCCTTCATAGCCTACGAACCTTCCACCCCATCGTAAATGGATAAATAGTGCTACCTCTGGAGCGAGGCTTACAAAATCTAAAACTCACAGGAAAATAACACAACCTGTGATTGTTTTTTGTGTGGAAAGTGGCTGCCTAAGAAAGGGCCCATGGCATCGGTGGTGCCAAGTACTGGCAGTTCTCTTGCCAATGCCATTTTTGTTAAAAATCTGAAGTTTTCTTTAAAAAAACTTATTTATTACTTTGACTAAGGGTCGGGGATTGGCAGCCTATGGGTACAACCTGGCTCAAGGAGGGAGAACAGCTGGCTCCATATTGCTACCGCTTTACAGTGCCAGGGCAGCAACAGTTGTGTATCTTTCCAGCTAATCTTCTTCTGACTGGACTCAGTAAGCCTCTAGCTGGAAGGAAAGGTGAAATAGGAGAAAATCATGTGTTTGATTACTGGGCAACCACGTGTGTTATCGTTTATTTGGGACTTTGTCAGTCTTGAGGTTAGCAAATCCCCATTCTGAGGTGGGGGGAAAATGGAACTTTTAGGGAGTATTTAAGCCGGTGTGGAAATCTGCTTTCACCTAGAAAACCTGCACCCAGAACTCACTCTTTCTTGTCTTCCTTCCTGTTTAGAATGCGGAAACAGAAAGACTCTCTTATGTAGGAAATAACTTTAGCACAGGAGCTATGAAAAGCAGGACTTCATGCAGGTATAATTTGTGAAGCTGCCTAAAATGCATGAGTATAGCAGTATGTTTGCTTTCTGTAGACTGTCAGCACGATGCTGGTTGTAAATGTTAATGAGATTGTAAGTATGAATTGGTTCAAGATTGCAATCTTTGTTTCTTAACATTTAAATAGAGTGTTTTTGAGTCACAAATACAAATATGTGGTCCGTTTCATAAACTACAGACACCATAGACAGATAACGATGCATGTCTTAGAGCATAATACCATAATGGTGCTTATATTTATTCAGTAGTTCCCAGCCCCTTGGTAAATTACCAGTGGAAGTGACAAATGTAAAGAGCCTTGCAAGTTTAGGGGTCCACCCATTTAGATTATTATTCAATAGTTTCCTTTATTGCTTCTGGTGGGTTTGTTTATTGGCTAATTGCCTGTTTCATTATTCTGTTTGCAACATTTATATGCTGCCTTTCTGCCAATGCATTGATTGAGGTGGTTCACAGTTCAAAATAATTGCTTTGAGTATAATGGTTGCAATACAAAAGGGAGCAGGGACAGAGAGGAAGAGGAAAGTAAGTAAAGCTGTAGTCAGTAAGAGGCAGCCGAGGAATGAACCAAATAATAATTTTAGCCAGCCTTTTGGCACAGAAACAGGTCCTCAGGAAGCTTACAGTCAGTGGCGGAGCTTCATGCTCTGGCACCGGGGGGCGGAGAGCAGGCGGGGGCGGGGCTGTTGCACATCCCGGGGGCGGGGCGTGCTGCCCACAGGGGCGTGGCACGTGTCCTGGGGGCGGGGCATGCCACCTGCGGAGACGTGGCGCCCAGCGCTGGCAGGAGGGCAGTTGTGATGGCACCCCACTGGGATCACACTGCTGGGGGTGGTGCACTCCCCCCTCACTCCTTTTCCTCCGCCAGTGCTTACGGTACAGTGATCTCAAGTAAGAAATACTATTTGAGTCATAGACGCAAAAACTGCTAAAATAATAAGTCTGGCTAACAATTACAATTGCTGTACAACTCTAAAGATGTCCTCCCAATGCAATGTGCTAGCTATTACTAAACTAGGAAGAAATAGTACAGCCGGCTAGCTTTTGAGATTAAATATTCTCTCTTCCATTAGATACTTTGTTGGTGTATTAGACAAGAACTCTGGACAAATGGAAGTCTATAATGCAGAGTTATTCAACATGCAGCCATTGATTTCAGGTGGGTAAAATATGCTTCTTCATATTTATAGTGGTTTTGAGGGGCACTGCTTATATTCCTGGTGGCCTGTACTGAGTCAGGTAATTTACCGAATGTTGTCTAGGTTGTATTTTGATTGCTGTTCTCAACGAAAAAGTTGGGGCTTTCTATGAAGCCAGCTGCATTATCACCCCAACTGTATGACGCACTCCTTGCCGGATTGTTCTGGCTTGAATGCTGTTGCATGTTAAAAATAGAAACCTAAGCCTGTCAGGGAGAGAGGCTAGTAAAGAATACTTCTCCCTCATATGCGACTTTTCTGTGTGCAGGATTCCTTTAATATGAAGGAACGTGCAAGCATGTGATTTCCCCCTCCCTTCAGTACTGTGAAGCAATACAGTCTAGCCCAGTGATGGCTAACCTTGACACTCCAGATGTTTTGGAACTACAACTCCCATCATCCCTAGCTAACAGTACCAGTGGTCAGGGATGATGGGAGTTGTAGTCCCAAAACATCTGGAGTGTCAAGGTTAGCCATCACTGGTCTAGCCAGAGGTGACTGCTGACAATGTAGCTCGGCGCTAAAGAGGAGCATGCAGCCCATGAGGAGCCATTACCTCCAGTTTCAGGCTAGAATGCATGGTTTGGTGTATTTCTTTTTGGTTTAAATGAAACCCAGATACACTGCTGTTGCCTCACTCCTGCCCTCTTGGTGTTGGGATGGGTTTCTATGGTCGAATATGGATTACACTCACACAGATGCATCAAGCCATGTGAGAAGCAGTAGTTGCTCCACGGTATCTTCTACCTGCCCACTGCTTGGAAGATTCGAATGACTTGTTTTGGTCTTCTGGAAGCTTGCTGAGAACAAGCCAACACATGAATGCAGGTGGCAAATCAATCACGTGGACCTTCCACATCCAACATTCCCTGCCTGAGAAATGCAAGCATGTGAGGGACAAGGGTTCTAGGCTAGTTTCCCAGACAAGCTAATATTCTGCGCGCTACAATTTAAGAAGGATAAAGCTGGAATAGGCAGGCAAGCAAGGTGATCAAGGGTCTGGAAACCAAGCCTTATGAAGAATGGTTGAAGGAGTTGGATATTTTTAGCCTGGAGAAGAGAAAACTGAGAGGAGATAGGATAGCCATCTTCAAATATTTAAACGGTTGTCACATGGAAGACAGAGAGAGCCTGTTTTCTCTTGCTCAGGGCAGGGGCTGGGACCCAAACCAATGGCTTCAAGTTACAAGAAAGGAGATTCCGACTAAACATCAGGAAAAACTTTATGACTGTAAGAGCTGTTTGACTGTGAAACAGATTCCTATGAGAGGTGGTAGACTCTCCTTCCTTGGAGGTTTTTAAGCAGAGTTTGGATGGCTATCTGTCATGGATGCTTTAGTTGAGATTCCTGCATTACAGGGGGTTGAACTAGATGGCCCTAAGGGGTACCTGCCAACTCTACAATTCTATGATTTGGGAGGATATTAAAACATGTACTTCCTAATCCTGGTTAAGTACATGCTTTTTTCTGAATGTTTAAGTTGGTTCTTGGACAGCACTTTAGAACCCCTTATTGGCCAAAGAGAACATGGTGTTGTCACTAACCTCTGATTGGCAGAGCAAAGAGATCCTACAGGAAAGCCATTTCGATGAGAGGACCTGTAACGACAGCTTCATTGTGCTTCGTGGTGTTGTAATGTAGATGCTTTCATTTCCCCATGCTTCAAGTTCCCTTTGGTGGGGATCAGGGCCAGACTGACTTTGAGGGCTGTCAGTCCTGATTTTGCTAAATTGTTCTCCTTTTCTTTTCTTTTAACAGATGGTGTAGCTGATGATGACCTGTCAGAATATTTGACTAAATCCTATCGAGAGAAGGTACAATTTACAAAGTTGTCTGTGGACAAATGCCGGCTCCCTCAGCCTGAAAGTGAGATGAGCGCCACAACCCTATAGTCACCTTTGACTGGACGTAATCGTCCAGCAGTCCTTTACCTTTACTAGATAGACTCAGAGGTTCCTATAAAAGTATGTGAATGACCTCTCATTCCTACTTTTGCCCTCACACAGGGTCCTCCTGGAGTGTTTAACTGCAATTAATTTCAATCTTTGATTCCAACAGTAGAATCTCAATAGAATCTCTGGCAATTGTATACGTCTGCTCATAGTTTAATTGTTTAATACTCCCTTTGTTTTTTTAGTGGATTATTGCTTCAGCAATGTTTCTAGAAATCACTACATAACAAGCTGTTTTTATGTTGCTGAATCTAAAAAGATGATCCAGCTGTAACTAGGAAGAGAATGGGTATGTTTTGTGTAAACAGTGTTTGCCAGATAATTTGGAATAATTTAACTCCCTGGTTGCCTTCTCATAATTCCACTGCCTTCAATGGGTTTGAAATAAGAGACTTATTATTACACCTTATTAGCTGCCCCCAAAGTGAGGTTGCCTTGTGACTTATTCCAGTGAGAATAGCCTTGCGGTGCTGGTGCAGCAATTTCTCGATTATGTTTTTGCAGATAGATATGTGCATTGAAGCCTTTGGAACCAACAAGCAGAGAAGAGCCCTGAACTCTCGGAGGATGAATGAAGTTGGCAAGGAGGTATTGAATAAGGCTGTAACCAAAGCGGCAGAAGACATTATAGAGACAAAGGGGGTTGCTGGTAAGTAACGACAGCTTTGGAGAAGGAAAAATTGGAGCACCAAGCCTGTCTAATAGATTTCCCAGAGTCCATTTCAGTCTCTGAACGTATATATTTGATCTATTAACAGACGTGGTTTACAAGAAGAAAAAAACAGAATGCATAGTTGAAGCACACAGATAATACAGTCAACAAAGTTCTGATTATTTACCTTAAGAAAAAACCTTAGGCAGCATAAACACTGTTCACACAACCACTTTCATAGCATCTCTTTCACCACTCATGCAAATAATAATAATAATAATAATAATAATAATAATAATAATAATAATAATAATAAATTATTTATACCCCGCCCATCTGGTTATCCTCAGCCACACTCACTGGGCGGCTCCCAACAGAATATTAAAAACACAACAAAACATCAAACATTAAAAACTTCCCTAAACAGGGCTGCCTTCATATGTCTTCTAAAAGTCAAGGAGATAAACAACTATCTGACATCTGATGGGAGGGTGTTCCACAGGGTGGGCGCCACTACCGAGAAGGCCCTCTGCCTGGTTCCCTGTAGCTTCACTTCTCATAGTGAGGGAACTGCCAGAAGGCCCTCGGCGCTGGATCTCAGTGTCTGGGCTGAACGATGTGGGGTAGAGACACTCCTTCAGGTATACTGGGCTGAGGCCGTTTAGGGCTTTAAAGGTAAGCACCAGCACTTTGAATTGTGCTCGGAAATTTACTGGGAGCCAATGTAGGTCTTTCAGTGTTATCTCGGCAGCCACTCCCAGTCACCAATCTAGCTGCCGCATTCTGGATTAATTGCAGTTTCCGGGTCACCTTCAAAGGTAGCCCCACGTAGAGCGCATTGCAGTAATCTAAGCAGGAGATACCCAGAGCATGCACCACTCTGGCAAGACAGTCTGTGGACAGGTAGGGTCTCAGCCTGCGTACCAGATGGAGCTAGTAGAGAGCTGCCCTGGACACAGAATTGACCTGCACCTCCATGGACAGCTATGAGTCCAAAATGACTCCCAGGCTGCACACCTGGTCTTTCAGTGGCACAGTTGCCCCATTCAGGACCAGGGAGTCCTCCACTAATAATAATAATAATAATAATAATAATAATAATAATAATAATAATAATAAAATTATTTATACCATGCCCAACCAACCACTCATACCCAAATTGCTCATGCTCACCAGAACTACAGGCCACATGCTCACTGCACATTCACATTAGTTGGGTGTAGTCACATTAGTTGAGCCAATGCACTGGCGGACCACGGTGGCTGTTGCAGCTATTGCATTTCGGTGTTGCATATTCTCCCTGCGTCTCGGGGTAACATCCCATTTGCTTTCATAGCTTTGGTCAGCGATGCAGCAGAGGGTGATAAGGCCGATGTCTCTCTCGTTCTTCCCCCATGCCATGAAGATGCTGGCAGACCAGAGGATGTCTACAAGCTCGAGGACAGTATCCTTTATAAGCTTGCGTTGCAATGTGGGCAGAACCTAACCTTAACGTAAGGGAATAGGCTTCAGTGTCACGGGGCTGGAGAAGAGAAAGTGTGTGTGGCCGAGAGTATTCCTAGTTCAACCACAAGTGGCTCATTAGCCTGTTAGACTTACAAGTTGGATCTCTTTGGGCGTGATAAGATAAAGTGGACTGATGTGTTGGGGATTTCAGAAGCTCAGTTTTAGTGGGAAATGGTACGATGTTTAGCATTGAACTAATGTGTAGGCTAGAGATTTGGGCACTCATGAAGTCTGATCACAAATAAGCCTAACCATTGTAAGGAAGGAAGCATTTTTCTCCTTATCTAAATGGTATCCTTGGGGGAATCCTGCCTTGGTCTGGCAGGTTGAAGATTCTCTCAGCTTCCATAAAATCGATCTGCCCCAGATTACCCTCCTTTATTTCACTGTTCCATAATCATGGTTGATGCCAGTGATTGGATAGCAAAGTGTTCCCCCCCTCCATATATAGATTTATTGTGTGTGTGAGTGTTGAGTATCCCAGTACCTTGCTAGATTGCTCTGTCCTTTCATAAATCTTGAAGTGATGCTATAGCTGAAACTGCTTCTTTGAGGGATGAGGGCTAGATTCTGGTAAAAATAAATGACACTGAGACATTAGCTCAAAGTCTGAAATATACTGGAATTCACTCATGGTTGTGCTATAATCTGCTTTGCTATACAGTTGTACCTTGGTTGTTGAACGGAATCTGTTCCAGAAGCCCGTTCAACTTCCAAAACGTTCGCAAACCAAGGCGTGGCTTCTGATTGGCCCCGGAAACAACGCCGACAGACGTTTGCAAACCGGAGCACTTATTTGTGGGTTTGTGGCGTTTGGAAGCCAAAACGTCCGAGTACCAAGACGTTGCAACAACCAAGGTAAAACTGTAAAAGAATAGAGTACTTAGAAAGCTGTGGCGCTGTGGGTTAAACCACAGAGCCTAGGGCTTGCTGATCAGAAGGTCGGCAGTTCGAATCCCTGCGACAGGGTGAGCTCCCGTTGCTCGGTCCCAGCTCCTGCCAACCTAGCAGTTCGAAAGCACATCAAAGTGCAAGTAGATAAATAGGTACCATTCCGGCGGGAAGGTAAACAGCGTTTCCGTGCGCTGCTCTGGTTCGCCAGAAGAGGCTTTGTCATGCTGGCCACATGACCCGGAAACTGTACGCCGGCTCTTGGCCAATAAAGCGAGATGAGCACCGCAACCCCAGAGTCGGACACGACTGGACCTAATGGTCAGCGGTCCCTTTACCTTTACTTAGAAAGCATTTTTCATTGGCACAGTAGAGACCATCCCTCCCTCATAGGCTAAATAGATCTGGCTAAAGACGTTTTGTTGCCCAAGTGGAAAATACATTTCCCCACTAATTAGAAAGTTCTCCTACATGTGCCTAGCTGAAATGAATGGGGATGGTGCAGTCCTGATGGGCTGGCTGCCATTCTTAATGGTGTCCCACCTCACTTCACTTTGCCTCATGGTAGGGCTGCCTCTGGGAGCTAAACCTTGCTTAGCATTTGGAGGACCCTAGGGAGACATCAGAAGCCAGCTGTGTTGTTGTTGTTTTTCTGAAAAAAGCTCTAGTTATTCCACCTGCTGAGTATGCGGCACTTCAGGCTCCTGCTGCAGCTTTCATGAATGTAACCTCAGAAGAAATCCTCAAAATGACGGAAGAGAAAAGGTATGGGCAGTCTTAACGTTTTGCTGAGGAAAGGGGGTATTGAAATACTACCTTGCGCTAACCAAAGAAGAGTGGCAGCTTAAGTTGACAGAATGTTGTGCAGCCTGCAGACTTAACATATAGAATAAGAGAACAAGAAGAACATGCGTTTAGAGGAGATTGGAAAACTTTTATTGATTATACGGGAAATAACCGTGTACAGCTGAAAATGCTGGCAGAATTAAGATAAATTCAACAGTGTAGATAAGTTTTGATGGATGAAATAATGGAATACTGAATGGTTTAGTTTATGTAAAATATGCAGGGATTTATGATATGCAAAATGAACAGTGGAAAGAGAAGACGTTATTGACATTTTAAGGTTTAAATGAATATTCTAAATTGTAAAACAGAAAATTTAATAAAAATTACACACACACACACACAAAAGGACAGGTAGACTTTCCTTTTCTCCTCCTAGTGTGGGTTTATTGCAAAATTGGCATGCCACGCTACTGTAGGCTTTCAGAATAGTTAGGGAATCTTTTACTCTTTATTGGAATTTGCTACCTGCTTAGACTGTAACTTTGCTGTCTAAAGCAGCATTTTTATATATTCTGTCCCTCCTATTTTCTGTAATAAACCAAGCTTTCTTAAAAGAAAAGAAAAATGAATTGAGAATAGCCTGGTAGGAGCTGAGCGGCATAGCAGGATGAGGAACACTATACAGGAGGGCATGATTACGGGTACAATGAGCTGGATATCCATCCAGCTTCTTAAATCTGTGTTCCTTAGTTCCTTATAGAGGGTGCCAGGGCATAAACAAGCAACAGTAGGTTTCACAGAACAGTAAATGATGTCCAAAGTAAATTCTAATCGGAGTATACCCATTGAAATTAATAATAAGGATTTCATTCCTTTCAATGGATCTACTCTGAAAAGGACTAACATTGGACACAACCCAATATCTTCGTTTTAACAGGGCAGCTTCTGTTGATGTAAGGCACTGCTTGCTTTTAAATCACACAGAATTCTGTTAATTTGCAGTAGCCGGAGAAGATACTTCTGTTGCCAGATGCATTTTGGCCTAATGACAGCCTCTTCTGTCTTCCCTAGATACTGCTCCTTTGTCCTGGATGAACTTAAGGCCATGCCTCTGGATGAGAAGAGGCGGGATCACAAAGCTCGATGTCTTTGGTTTTTGGATTGTCTTGTCAAGCTGAGCTCGCAAAGGGTAGCTAAAAAGAAACGTAAGATTTCCCTCCTTGTACCTCTTACTTACCTGAAAGATAATTGATTCATGTCACCTGTAATCCTTTTAACCCACTTGGCTTTCGATTCATTGAGAATCACACCTCATCTACAGAGGTGTCATGGGCAGTGTGAAAAAATCTCTTTGCCGTCACATATCGCATGCTCTTTTGACATGTTTGGCAACTACTTATACAGTGGTACCTTGGTTCCCAAACTTAATCCGTTCCGGATGTCTGTTCCAAAACCAAAGCGTTCCAAAACCAACGCACGCTTTCCCATAGAAAGGAATGCAAAACGGATTAATCTGTTTCAGACTTTTAAACAGCAATTTGAAACAACCCCTAAAACAGCAATTGAACATGAATTTTGCTATCTAACGAGACAATTGATCCATAAAATGTAAGCAATAATCAATATAAAAGGTAAAGGGACCCCTGACCATTAGGTCCAGTCGTGTCCGACTCTGGGGTTGCGGTGCTCATCTCGCTTTATTGGCCGAGAGCCGGCGTACAGCTTCCGGGTCATGTGGCCAGCATGACAAAGCCACTTCTGGCGAACCAGAGCAGCACACGGAAACGCCGTTCACCTTCCCGCCAGAGCGGTTCCTATTTATCTACTTGCACTTTGACGTGCTTTCGACCTGCTAGGTGGGCAGGAGCTGGGACCGAGCAACGGGAGCTCACCCTGTCGCAGGGATTCAAACCGCCAACCTTCTGATCAGCAAGCCCTAGGCTCTGTGGTTTAACCCACAGCGCCACCTGGGTCCTTTATAATCAATATACTGTACTATAAAATAAATAAAACAGTATTGTAGATCAGGCATGTCCAACTTCAAGTAGGCTGTGTAGGGTGGGAGGGCAGATGCTGGCTGCTTCCCCTGAGGGGGCTGGGGTGGGTGCAGGGGGGGGCGGCCCTGCAGCTCTCTCTCCCCCACAAACCAGCATGCGATCTCCTCAAATCAGCCGGGCTGCGGAGCTCTGCCAGGACGCATCTCTCCAGCTCCCCAATCAGCGTGCACAGTCACAAAAACAAATTAACCAAAAAAGCCTCAAAAACAAAAACGCAAAATAAATAGCAAAAACGAAAGGGCCAAATATAAGCTCCAAATATCACCTCAGAACATCGCAATTACAATGGGGGGACGCAAATTAGCAGCGCAACAGTAAAGACGGAAGCTCAGGACTCAAAACGGAGCACGTTCGGCTTCCGAGGCAAAGTTCACAAATCGGAACACCTACTTCCGGATTTGTAGCATTTGAATTCCAAGTTGTTCATGAACTAAGCTGCTCAAAAACTGAGGTACCGCTGGATCAGCTGTGCAGTATACAGAATCTGATTTTTGCTGTTCACTTGCGCACATACAATATCTGGCAAAAAAGCGCAATGCAGTTCACGTTGACTGCAATGTGTCCACAGCGTTTCACAGCATAAAGGTAATGAAGCTATTGTGGATTTCAAAATGGTAATTTAAGCCTACAGGACGTTCTGTGGTGCAAATATTTAAGCAGATATATTTGAGCAGGTCTTGGAAGCATGTGGACAACACGCAGATGTAGAGAGGTTGAGCTTCTGCTTTTGAGGAGACCCAGCTGATCTTTCTGGAAACTTGGCAGGATGGGAATTTTTGCAACCTGCATGAGTTTTATGCAAGTTAAGCTTGTTTTGTATGGTTTAATCTGCTAATCAAGGGGAGGGGCAACCATGCCATGAACCTACAGAGCTCTCCTCTGGCTTCTGTTTTCAGATTTATACTTTCAGCTGGAAGGACGAATGTCTTCCTTTTTTAAATGGAGGTTGAGATTTTTCTGGATATTGCATTGTCTGCCCAACAGCTCATTCTGTCCTTTTGATGTGCATGTTCAACTCTGCAGTGAGCACTACCGGGTTGCACCTTACAGTATTTGTATATACAATATATACGCCATATATCCAGATAAAGTGTTTTTTGGGGGGGTGAACTAACTTTACAATGCTTCTTGTTCTAGTTCCACTGGGACCCGATTGTCCACACATTGTCAGCAACCAACTTGTGAAAACCTTTACAGCGCTATCCTTTGGCAACGGCAGGTAAAACATACTAATTTGCTCTTTCATCTATCAAAAAAAATTTTTTTCTTTACCACCCCCCCTCATTTTTTAATTAACATCTTTATTGAAAGTTCAAAAAGTACATAACTGTATACTGTATAACTGTATACTGGACATGATGTACTCAGGCCTGTATGTGGGCCAAGATTTCACACTTCAGGACAAAGCATAGAGCAAACGAAGTAAAAGAGTAAAAACTGCCGAACATTTATGCAAAATGGGGAAAATGATTCAAATTTGCAGCTGCAGAATTCATCTTTTGTCCCAAAATTAAAGTTTTTTTATGGTGAAGGACTTCCGTTTTGTTCTTTCTGAGCGTGGGTTGGCCTGTAGGGTGTACACTGCCCTGATTCCCCCTCTCCTCTTTTGGTGTCTTAGACTACAGAATCAAGTTTCTGCTTCCATGAAAGTGAAGATCACGGCCTATGCCATAGCGCTGGCTTTGCATATTAACAACTTCCAAACAGACCTGACAGTGTTACAGCGGGACCTGAAAATGCGGGATTCCAGGTGAGAGTAACCTTGACTGTACTTATGCGAGTCCTTCATGGTTTCTGTAGCATCTCCAGTTCTTCCTGGGGAACCTTAAAAGACTCTCTTTCCACACCCCACCATTGATTTCAGTCTTGGTCTCAAAGCCTATTCTCTTCTGATCCAGATATGGGGATTTTTTTATAAAAAATAAAGATTTTCTCTATCACAGTTTTCAGCCAAAAATGTCTCACAACAGCTTACAACGACGCGAGTGGCGCTGTGTCTAAACCACTGAGCCTCTTGGGCTTGGTTTGCTTATATGGCTGACTTATGGGCTTGCAATTGGAAGGTCAGCGGTTTGAATCCCCGCAACGGGGTAAGGTCCCGTTGCTCTGTCCCAGCTCCTGCCAACCTAGCAATTCGAAAGCATGCCAGTGCAAGTAGATAAATAGGTACCACTGTGGTGGGTAGGTAAACGGTGTTTCCATGCGCTCTGGTTTCCGTCATGGTCCTCCATTGCACCAGAAGCAATTTAGTCATGCTGGCCACATGACCCGGAATGCTGTCTGTGGACAAACACTGGCTCCCTCAGCCTGAAAGTGAGATGAGCACTGCAACCCCATAGTTGCCTTTGACTGGACTTAACCGTCCAGGGGTCCTTTACTTTTACCTTTTACAAAGATTAGGAATAAGGCAGACCCTGCCCTCAGGTTTACAGTCTGAGAAGCTACAACACAAAAGGAAAAGGGATTGGAAAGCAGGAGGAAACAAGCCCGGGCACTATTTCTTAGTTACAAAGTTCAGCCAGTAATTTATGGAGCTAGATCCAAGCACAGGGGAAGGGCTGCTGGTTCCTTTCTTTTGATGGCCCAGCACGGCTGTTGGTAACTCTGCAGAAAAGGGTGCCCTCGGTCACAGCTGTATTTGAGCATGATGGAGTGTCTGGTTTCAGGCATGTCGGATGACCTCCCCTCCCCAGGAATGGCCATTGCTCCCAGCTCAGCGAAGGAATGCTTGTGAAATATTTTCTTGGCCTTGTGTGTATGTAAGCCATTTCTGGCCCCTGGCATGCTAGAGCCAACATTGCACCCTCCAGATGTTGATAAACCACAACTCCCATCCGTCCCTGACCACTGACCATGCTGGCTGAGGCTGATGGGAGTTGTAGTCATACAACATGAGGCCACTGCACTCCCTGTGCTAGAGTGGCCAAAAAATGGAGGTCAGTGAAGAGGTGGGCTGTGCAGATAAGGGCTGGCTCAATTCTCAGTGGCCCCCATTTGGTTCTGTGGGATAAAACTAACGGATTGCCAGTTGAGAGACCAGTAAGAGGAAGAATAACCAGAGTCACCCTGGACAGGAGGGAAGTGGAATCCCCATCTTCAAAAGATCCTCTTGGTGCAGTGTATCCCTTCCTCACTTTATAAGAGAATGATTGGGTGTTTTTCACTTCTTTGCGTGCGTTTGTGTGTGTGGAGAGATGCAAGGTGGTACTTTTAAAGTGGGATTCAGAAGTAATACAAGACACAAGTGAGTGAGAAGATTAAAGGTTTTATTCTAAACAGCAAGCAATATATACATAACAAGCAAGCACTTCAATCTGCCACTTGCAAGCCCTCAAGAAGCGGTGAAGTGACTCCCCCAGGTAGCCTGTTTGCATGGCCCCACGGCTGTCTTTCTGTGCACAATCTTCTCTCTAAAACTGCCCACAACCATCCGATTTATAGATTAGCTAGCCTGTGTGGTTTGCCCAACTGACTACGTGCAGATCATTCATTACTGGCTACGTGAAGATTATTCATTAGCCATCCCTTCCTAATGTCTCACTTTCTCAAAACAATGTCCAGCATCAAAGAAGGTACCTAGCACTATCTCTTCCTCCCAAATGATTAGGACATTAAAGGCTGTTCTCATCCCATCAGAGAACTTAACAAGAGACAAGAAGGGGAAGCAACAGAGGCAGGAAGAAGGCAACCAAGTCAGATCACCAACTCCTCGAAATACAATTTATCTTCTGGATAGATTGCCCATACAAGAGGATGCAGCATCACCTCTGTTTGTTAATTCCATCTCCATCCTTCCTTTGGTCCATGGAGCTGATGGTGGGAACAGTATTGTTCCCAGGAGGCATCCTGCAAAAGCACTGACTGTACCCAGAACTTGCTTTGCTTCAGCAAGGACCCTGTATCAGGTGTTTTCACATGTGCCATTAAGACAATATTGCAGGGAAGGATAAGTTACCCCTTCTTTCTGATGCTGGGTGTTTGGCCTTAAAGACAAGGCTAACAATATGAAGGTGGTGGAACACAAATACAAGTAAAGCCGTCTCTTTACATGCATATTTTACTTTCTCCTGTCAGGATACTCGACATTGCCAAGGCAATGAGGCTGAAGATCTCCAAAAGCAAAAGCCTCTCTGGATTGGATGAACACAAACTGGGGACACTATCTTTGCCCTTGCCTGTTTACAAAATGCCATCAGGCGGAAGGAAACGCAAGAGGAACTAAATGGCGACTGTCACTCTTTGTCGAGCCCTGACTGTTCTCCGGCGTCACACCAGGCTGAAGGAATGAATTGGTCTTCCGATTGTTGCAACCGAACACCTTCTTGAACTGGACAAGGCCTTAATAAAGGATTAGACAGACATCTGCTCTTGTAGAGTGAGTTGTAGTCCAGCAATAGCTCAGGACCCAAGTTTGAGAAACACTGCCAACTAGCAGCACTCAAGATTCTCTTGGCCCAGGAGTAGGAAGTGGGGAAAGCTGTATACCCCAACTGTAGCTGGAAGGCCAGGAATTATCCATCCCTTTCCTGGACCCCAGTCAGTCTTTTAACCTTTTCCACACTATACCCCAGGCCCCTACCCACCCCACTCCTGGTGCTTATAGAGGCTCTCTCCTGACCATGCTTTCCCACCTCATCACCTCACATAGTTGGGACTCGTACCAAAACATCCTTGTACCCAAGGACCTCTGTTCCACTCCCTCTAAGAGCTAACTTCTATAAGGTCATGCTTTCTGGTACTCTAACGAAGGTACCTACTATATGCAAGTTGATCTGAGAAGTCTTATTTTTCTGTTGTATGCGAGTCTTTGAAAAGAATAGCTATCCATTTCCCAGGAAGAAAAATGAGAAGCATCAGCATGCGTCACTCCACTGCTGTTATTATCATGCCACAAACGGCGGCTGATGCTATCCTCCCACTGACTGTGGAAGCTGTTCATCGTATGATGAATATGGGTGTGCCTGGCTGTGTTTTGCTGCTGGCATTTGACAGCCGTTTTCTGCTATTATACTGCAAAACTTTTGACAGCAAAAACCTTTTAAAAAATCAACTTGGTTGTCATTTCTCCCTCTTGTATCCCGCCTCCCACTGTTTTGAATGGAGCGTATGGAACAGCGTGTTTCAGGCCCTCTGTGTACCTGCCCTTTATTCCAGGGAGGCAAATTGCAACAAACCAGGCTGTCATGCTTTTGATGTAGAAGCAGCCATCAAACTCTAATCAGAAGTGGTCTTGGTGGCCCCCTGCACACACAGCCACCCTCTTGACACATAAACAGAGATACATGTGCCTGTTGTTGTATATGATCAGAAGAGCCCCGCAGAATCAGGCCTGAGGACCATCTAGTCTAGTGTGCTGTTCTCACAGGTGGGAAGCCGACAAACAGAACCTGAGTGCAGTGGCACCCTCCCCACTTGCAATTCCCAACAATTGGTATTTATTTGCTCTCGATAACAGTTGTCCTGTCAAAGAGCAAGTCAGCAGTAAATCACACCATTCAAGTTGGAGTTAACCTTTTATTAGCAAATCCCCCCCCCCGATCTTCAGAGACTTGGATGAGCACCAGCCCTAATGAGCCCAACAGCTCATCCCCCGGTAGGTCTTGCCCCATGGATCAGTTGCCAAGACCGAAAGCCCTCACCTCCCCACAGCCACCCTAAGTCCCCTCCTCTCCAGGGCTTTTTCTGAGCAATTGGAGATTGCACCTATGTGAAGCCAACCTCTCCTCCGCCCTTTTCATGCCTCTTCTGGTTCTGGAAGACCAGCAGGGAGGGTCGCTTGTCGCAGTAGGAAGGGGAGACACCTGTGAATCTTCCCCAGCCTGACATCTCTGCCTCTTGGCCTCCCTCCTCTCCTGCTTCAGCTTCTGCCTCTTGATTCTGGACTTCTGTCTGCCAGATTCTCCCAGTTTACTAAACCCTGTTACCTCTTCAGCTTCCAAGACCACCTTTCCCCCATCTCCTCCCTCTGCCCATGCATCGTTGTCCCACCATCACTCCCCAGGCTCTGAGCCTTCTTCCCTTGGGGGGTTCCCCAGCTGGTTCTCCCACCATTCCTCTGCGTCCAGCCAATCCATGAGACATGCTATCTAGTAGTCCACTACTGATCTCTCCTCCAAACAAGGCACACAGAGTTTGAATGCTGCTGTCACCAAAAAATTCAATTTTCACCAAAGCATCCACACTACTTTGTAGAGATGGAAAGAAATGACAGCTAGGAAGCAGTACTGGAAGCCTGTCCAGATCTGGCCTGATGTAGCTGAGCAGATCCCAGAGCACCTCTTCCCCCACACAGCTGGACCCACATGCTTGCTGCTGACATTATAGGAGCCATGGTGTCCTTTTGCATCTGGCTGTCCACATGTCTAACAATATCTAACAAGCCGGTTAATTAAGAAGGGTTTGGTGTTTAAAATAGAACCTTTTATTCTTGCAATATACAGGTTTTCCTTCATAAAACTTTACATAGAATATTTAACTTCTGTTTTTAAAAAAGGAACATGTAACACATAATCCGACAAAAAGTTAAAAGCCTTATAAAGTTCTTAGAAAGGTTAGTGGCCTTCTGTGATTGAAATCCAGCATCTCTGTGTCTACTCAAAAGACCCATTGAATTTTGTGGGGAGGCTTACTCCTGGAGAAGCGGATATAGGATTATAGCCTAAATATCATTAAAGCAATGAGGATTCAATTAGTTTCAATGGGTCCATTACAAACTATCTTGATCTGCATCAGAGGACCTATTTATAATTCATAGCTTGGTTTGCTTCTATGGCTGACTTATGGGCTGGTCTAGTGCATTTTATTCCAAAATATATGCCACTTGTTTCAGTGGGACTTCCTCTGGAGTAAGTAGAGAGGATGGCAGCCACATCCTGCAAGGAATTTCTACAGAAGCAGTTTCTACACTGCATCCAAGATTTATTGTTGTGGCCTGTTGGCTATGCAGTTTTGACTTGCCTTGCATGTACGTCTGCTTGTGTTTTTGCTCAAGAGAACTCTTCCATGTCGTGCTATCAGAATAAGCCAGTCCAACTTGCACACTGATGAGATATAAACAAAAGGCAATTCGGTCCTTGTTCATGCGTGTCACTGGTATGTGTTGCCAACTTAAAACTAATGCTACCATCTTTGCTCTCTTAGCGCACAGCCCATCCAGCTCTTGTATCTATAAAAAGGGGGCCTCAGGCTCTCTTCAAGAGGTAAGGCAGGGAGGAGGAACCAACAGAACTTCAGGTCTCGTTGGACTCCCATCAGCCCCCAACAAGCATGGGCAATGGTCAGGGATCATGGGAGTTGAAGTCCAGCAACAGTCCCACAGTATGCATTCTTCTTTCAGACGAGTTTTCGCTTGCACATGCAAAGTTAATGCAGAATTAGTCAATCTACTGCCTAAAACTCTGGTGGTCACTCAAGTAAGAGTTCTTGAGTGGCCTTCCTGCTGCAGACCAAAGAGCTGCTAAAGGCACAAGAGTGAAGGCCATTAAAATGGAAATGAAGTTGGCAACTTCACAGAGAAACCCAAGGGGTTAGAATTCAACTACAGTGGTACCTCGGGTTAAGTACGCTTCAGGTTAAGAACTCCGCTAAGAACAGAAATCGTGCTCTGGCGGCGCAGAGGCAGCAGGAGGTCCCATTAGCTAAAGTGGTGCTTCAGGTCAAGTATGCTTCAGGTTAAGAACGGACCTCCGGAACGAATTAAGTACTTAACCCGAGGTACCACTGTATATACATATAGAGAAAGAAACTTCTCTGGGTGCATATGCTATAGGCAAGCCAGAGGGCGCCACCGCTGGGTAAGGAATAATATAAGCAAAAAAATTCAATTCCTTCTCTGTTTGCCATTTCTGAATGCACAAAAAAATAAATCACATTCTTCATCTAACTTGCTTAATGTGGCTTTTCGGTTCTTGTACAGTTTCCTTCCATCAAGTCTGGAGCATCTGAATTGTGCCCTAATGTTGGGCAACCCCCCCACCAACCCCCACAGTTTTGGTGCTTTTAACAGTTGCACTAAAACAATAATCCTGCTTGCAGATCCTGACATGCAGAAAGCAATAGGGAGGGCTTCATCTGTTGCATTTCTGCCTGCTGTGTACCTGTTGAAAGACTGAGGAAAGATAAAAGGGGGGTAATCCTAGTTCCTCTTTGACCAGAGGAATGGCTACTGTGCCCCCGAGTCTCATAAAAAGAGCACAGAAACCCCCCCCATTTATTCACCACTATCCAGCTTCTGCTTTGTGTGTGTCTAATAAGAAGCAACTCAACTCATTATTTAGGCGAAGGAGTTCCATGAATACCTTTCCCCCATAATTGTACAGGTCCATTTTCTCTTGCAGATAATTTTCAAAGGCACAATGTGCAGTTTTTGCCATATTCTGTTTGGCCCTCTTGCATAAAATCATTTCAAGTTCTGAGCTGCCCTGGTATGAAAATGGTGGCCAGATGCCTGGGAGTCAATTTTGTCGGTGGTTTTTGTACATTATTTAAAAAGCCAACACCATTATTTTGACATTGCTAGTCAAGAGTAAGTTACAGGTTTTTCTTCTTGCAATGTACAAGAGATGCTGTGTTCATCTGCTGAAACTTCACGCAGCAAAACCGCCTAGAAACAGTGATCTGTTTGCCTTCTTGAAGAGTCAGCATATTCCAATTCTGTCTGCTTTACAACCCTTTTTTGCCATGGTCCAAGCACTTCCCAGCACAGAAGAAAACAAAACTAACATTCAATGGAGGAAAGGGAGATTCATTCTGAGCAAGGCTTCACTGTCTTATCAAAAAGACCAGCTCCGTGGCTGAATAGTCAACATTACTGTGGCAACTTGACCAGCTGGCTTTTTGGCAATCACTAAAAGGGGGTAGGTAGGTAGGCAGGAAGGAAGGAAGGAAGAGAGAGAGGGAGAAAGAAAGAAAGAAAAGAAAGAAAGAAAGAAAGAAAGAAAGGGGGGAGGGAGGGAGGGAGGGAGGGAGGGAGGGAGGAAGGAAGGAAGGAAGGAAGGAAGGAAGGAAGGAAGGAAGGAAGAAAGATGTTAAATAGTTATCTAGTGGTATTTATCAGAAGAGACAACATCTTCCAGGATGATGTCACTCTCATTTCTATTATCTACTCACCACCACTTTGCTTTTAAGGGCAGGAGAAGTACCGACTGAAAACTATGGGGAAGTAACCGACTTTTTGGGAAGCTCTCAATCTTCCACCTAGAAGGGAGCCCATCGCAGCACCCTGGAACTTCTCCCCACCTCTTAAAAACTGTATGTAGGGGGAAGTACTGGTTTCCCCAGCTTTGTGACATCAGCAACCTTTGTGACATCATCCACTAGGCGAATCCCAGAGCAAATTTTGAGCAGCCAGTGTCACTAAGGGAAAAGGCGATGAGAAGTCAGACAGGCGTGAGAGTTGGCATGGTGGCTGCTGACGTCACAAAGGCACTGCTTTCCCCTTCACAAACAAGACCACAGCTGAGGAGGACTGCAAGGAAGAGGAGGAGGCAGCAGCTGAGGCCTGAGGTAAGGGTACAGGTGAGGGAGCAACCATGCCAGGGAGCAAAATCATTTCCGTTCCCACTGTGCTGCAGCCGCTGCACTGAAAAGGAATTGAACATGAGCTCGTTCACTCCTGCAACGAGCATGCATGGGGGGGGGCACTTTCCAGGGTGGCCCCTGAGGAAGGCTGGGGTCACACAATTGTACAAAAGATGCTCCCATTGTTATGGCAGCCCCCATCCACTCTAGCCGCTATCCTGGCTGTCATGTTCGAGACTTTTTGACTATTCCCCGCTGTTGATACGCCACGGGAGGCTCCTTCGATGTGAGGCCGCGCTGGGGGGTTCTCCAGGGTCCAGGCAACATCCGACCTGGAAGGACAGGAAGACATTACAATGCATTCGTCAGAGCTGCTGGAAACCTAGTCTGAATTAACGCCGCCTTACACATGGAAAAATACGGTAGGCTTAAAATGCAGAGGGCATCACCTGTATGGAATAAGGGTCCTTGTATTCTCGAGTCCCCAAAGGGCTACCTGGCTTACCTTTTCTTGAATGCCAGGAGCTTGTTGCTTTGAACGACACAGGCGTCCGTGTTGGATGCCTGCTGCAAAATGCTCTTTTTGGACTTCCCTTGGAAAATCACATTGTCTTGCACCAAGGCCTTGGTCTGGTCAAGCATCTCAATCGCATAGCCTCGAAAGGAGTGGAATCTGTTCTTGGTTACCTTGGAGGAAAAGAGGAGAACACAATGATGGTAACATAGCACTCCAACAGCAAAATTAGGCGATTTATCATTCTGGAAGAGAATGAGTGAGTCGGTTTTCCAGAAGCAGGTGATTTAAACAAGAAGTCCCCAAGACAGCTTGGCAGGGACCTGTGAGCTTCTGAACACCAGGGAAATTTGGTGCCAGTTGAACCTCAAGACAGAAAAAGTCTAAAGCAGGCATAGGCAAACTCGGCCCTCCAGATGTTTTGAGACTACAATTCCCACCATCCCTGACCACTGTTCCTGTTAGCTAGGGATGATGGGAGTTGTAGTCCCAAAACATCTGGAGGGCCAAGTTTGCCTATGCCTGGTCTAAAGGAACTAGAAGTCAGGAAGACTGTTCCCTGCGAAGAGGAACTGACAGTTATGTTGCTCTGAGGAATAAGGGTCTCCTTACCAACTACTGTTTCCTGCCTGGCAGGGGGTTGGACTGGATGGCCCTTGTGGTCTCTTCCAACTCTATGATTCTATCATTCTACTGGCACCCTTTACAAAAGTTCCCAGGATTCTGCGGCAGAAGCCATGTCTGCTTCAAGTGGTATTATGGTGCTTGGGAGAAGTTATGGAATTGGGATTTAAAATTCATGGCATGTTATACGTTGAAAGAAAATTATATGAAAATGATGTACCAATGGTATTTAACTCCTAGTAAATTAGCAAAAATGCATAAAACAGGCTCAAATGTATGCTGGAAATGTAATGAAAAAGAAGGCACCTTTTATCATACGTGGTAGAATTTTAAGGTAGTAAAAGGATTTTGGGAAATGATATATAATGAGTTGAAAAAAAATGTTTAAAACAACCTTTGTTAAAAAACCTGAAGCCTTCCTTTTAGGAATTCTAGGTGCCGAAATCCCAAAGGAGCAGAAAAGACTATTTATGTATGTGACCATGGCTGCACGGATGTTACTGGCCCAGAGATGGAAAGAAGATAAAGTCCCTACCAAAGAAGAATGGCAGATGAAGTTGATGGACAATGCTGAAAAGGCTAAAATGACTGGAAGAGTTAGAAATCAGGAAGACCAAAATTTTAATAAGGAATGGGGAAAATTTATAACTTATCTTAAAGACCATTGCAAACAGTTAAAATCGTTAGGATTGGAATATCACTTGTAGTTTAAGGTTGAATTCTGGACATAATGGAAGAGGCAAAGGGTTTGGATTATCATAAAAGATGCGGGAGGAAAGGATTAATAACAGGACCCATAAAGGGGAGGATGGAAGTCCAGGAGATTTCTAGGAATCTTGTTTCTATGATTTGATTTATGTTTGATATATCTCTGTAAAAATTTAATTTGAGAAACCAAATAAATAAATTTGTAGGAGGAGGAGGAGGAGGAAGAAGAAGAGGTATTATGGTACTTTGCATGTATTGTGCAAATGTAGCTCTAGAACACTGTAGCACCACGTTACACCTGAAATGATATGACTCCATCACAAAACCAAGGCCCTGGTAAGTAGTCCACTGGGGAAGGCGGTTGATAAGGTTGTCTAAGATTAAATAAATAAATCAAGTAAATAAATAAAAATACTTAACTAAAAGTAGAAATAATCAGAATATTTATGTGTGTTGGGGTTACTTGGATGATGTTGTGACGCAACCGGCAACCCGAAATTGCAAGACTTCAACTCCGAAGCTGAACTACGGTACACCATGTTGGAAGGAGAAGAAGCTCAGCAGTTAAAAGAGCTGAAAATAGCAGACCTAGTAAAAGAGGCAGAAATCTTTTAAAGGTAAAGGTAAAGGGACCCCTGACCATTAGGTCCAGTCGCGGACGACTCTGGGGTTGCGGCACTCATCTCGCATTATTGGGCGAGGGAGCCGGCGTACAGCTTCCAGGTCATGTGGCCAGCATGACTAAGCCGCTTCTGGCGAACCAGAGCAGCGCACGGATACGCCGTTTACCTTCCCGCTGGAGCTGTACCTATTTATCTACTTGCACTTTGACGTGCTTTCGAACTGCTAGGTTGGCAGGAGCAGGGACCGAGCAACGGGAGCTCACTCCGTCGCGGGGATTCGAACCACCGACCTTCTGATCTCTGATCGGCAAGCCCTAGGTTCAGCCCACCACAAAAAAAGCCTCGGCTCATCTCTCTTGCTCAGCCATGCACCTCTTGTACCGCAGAGCAGTCATTCAGTACCTTGCGGAGGGTAAAGACTGTGACAGGGGAGGGTCTCAATGGGCTCTGCTTACTGAGTGTGCACAGAAAAACTGCATTGGAAAAAAGGCGGAATTTGAGAAGGAAGTGCTGAAAGGTTTTCAGCAAATCCAAGAAAACCTGTTTCAGTTTAGTTTTTTTTTTTAATAAGGTGGAAAAAAGTGTGTTCTTTGTAATTTGGCAAAATACAGGTGAAACTCGAAAAATTAAAATATCATGGAAAGGTTCATTTCTTTCAGTAATTCAAGTTAAAAGGTGAAACTAATATATGAGATAGACTCATGACATGCAAAGCCAGATATGCCAGGACTTTATTTGTTATAATTGTGATGATTATGGCATACAGCTGATGAGAACCCCAAATTAACAATTTCAACTTTGGGGTTTTCATCAGCTGCACGCCATAATCATCACAATTATAACAAGCAAAGGCTTGACATATCTCGCTTTGCATGTCATGAGTCTATCTCATATATTAAACTCCAGTAGCTAATGAAAACAATTGCTTACATAAATGGACTTTTCCACGATATTCTAACTTTCCGACTTTCACCTGTATACTCATTAACTGCAGGAAAGATACTCGCTGGTGGTGTTTTTCTTTTTTAGACTTCCAAGTTTTCAAATGACTGAAGATTTTGACAGATTTTTCGGAGCACTTGGGGTCAAAATAAAGTAATTTAAAACAACTGTTGTTGAGACATTTCATTCCAAATCTGAGCCAGACAGAGGATGAGGTCAGGTGGGTGTCCTGTCGTCGTCGTCCCCCCCCCAACAAAAAATCTGGTTATGCCCATGTCCAAGAGGGAAGTAGAAGGGCCAACAGCAGTTCTGTGGGAAACTGTAAAATTACCAGCCACTGGTGGTGCAAAATGGAATTCCACTATATGGCGACAAGAAATCGACAAGAAATGGGAGCATTTCCTGGAGGTTGGTACACAAATTAAGACACAATTTACTTTTAAAAATATTTACTGCAGAACTTGCATGTTTGTGTGTTGCTGGGGTGTTAAGGGCTCTCGGTGTCAGTGAATGGATCTGTAGATCCTCATCTTCTCCCATTTCTTTATTTCTTTCGCCTCCTTCATGCCTGTCATTTTCTGGGACCACATTCAACATATTTCTCTCCACAGCAGCCGCTCCCCCCCTCCCCCCGCCTCTCTGAGGACTGTTCCAACCTGTTTACTTGCTCGGCTACTTCTCTTGGGGTAGGCAATGGATTCTTGCCAGAATGCAAATGAGGAAAAAAAGGAGCAGAGGCAACAAACAACCCTTAGGCTTCCTATTAAAATGTACTCACTTTTCAATATAGAGGTGTGTGGGCCCTTTGCACCCTTCCCCATTTTTGCAATTGTTTTTTTAAATTGAGCAATGTCGGATTTTTAGGAATTTTGTTGTTGTTTGGCTGTAGCTTGTTTGGCTGTTTTATTTCTTTGGGAACGTGTGTGTAGGTGTTTTGACTCCTTTTGGGGGTGGTTCTGAGCATCGCGTTTTTCTTCCTTTCTGTGAAATAGGTATTTTGCGGAGTTCACAGTAGTTTCTTAGCTCTCCAAGTGTGCTCCTGGCCCCAAGAAGGTTGGGGACCCCCTATGTAGAGTGTCTGTATGGCAGCGGGAATAACCTGGTGTTAGTGGGCAGAGTGCTGGGCCACAGAGACCTGGGTTTATATCTCCGCTCTGCCACAGAAGCTCATGGGAGGACCATGGGCAGCCAACCAAAAAAGCTTCACAGGGGCATCCAAAATGCTATGGAAAGAGTTAATGTAGTACTGAATTCTATGATGTCACCATAGTAGGCAGTTTTTTCAGTTAGGTCTGTTATTCAATGTACAGTGTTAGTGAGTTTTACTGTGAGAGCAGTAGGAGTTTGTTTTACGCTGCCATGTGCCTCAGAATAAGTCTGTAAAGTCTCATAAGTCTGTCAGTCTCTCATATTAATATACAGTGGTACCTTGGTTCCCAAACGCCAAAAACCCGGAAGTGTTTCGGTTTTCAAGTGTTTTGCGGAAGCCAAGCATCTGATGCAGCTGTCGGCTCTTGTTTCCGGGGCGCCTGCACCAATCAGAAGCTGTGCCTTGGTTTTCTAACATTTCAGAAGTCAAACGGACTTCCAGAACGGAATAAGTTTGGTGCTTTTGTTTTCGCTATTTATTTTGCGTTTTTGTTTTCGAGGCTTTTTCAGTTAATTTGTTTTTGTGACTGTGTGGAACCTGTGGCGAACCAGCCCTTTTGGCCGTGTAGAATGTTAAGTTTCCCCCAGCGTTTACAAGGTTAAACATAGAACCTATTAATTGACAGTTCACTCCAGAGAGGCGGAACCTCCTGGGGGTTTTAAAGGGGAGGAACGGCAGTTGGTCAGGGGGAGTTGTTGGTGGTTGGTTGGTGTGGGAGTTGAGAGAGGTAGATAGAGAAGGGAGGAGATAGATAGAGCAGACTGAGGGAGGTATATGGGTAGGCTATAGGAGTAATCAGAAACTGTAAAGAACTGTAAAGAAACTATGAATTACATGTGCTAAAGTCTGAAACCATTATGCTTGTTAAACAATAAAAACTAGTTCTTGTTTAAACCATCGAAGTATCGTCGTCCATGAGGTCCAGTGTGTTATACCAAAGCTCAGTGTAATGAACTCAGAGAGAGGACAAAACTAGGAACAGTTTGTGTCCTAGAGATTCATTAAGGAGGGGCTAGGAGGGTGTGAACCTTAAACGCCACAGTGTAGCTAGTAGAGGCTAGCTAGCTGAGACAGCAAAGGGGGGTTTCTTGGTGATTAGAACCCAGGGCTGTAGGTTAAAAGGTTTTCATCTGGATAGCCTGGAGCAGGGGGTATAACTGGACGTGAACACTCTTGTCACTGGGATCTCCAGAGTTATAAGGAGATCGGTCTTTAGTCGAACCTCGGAGAGGGCAGGGTGTGAGAGGTTTAAGATAAAACCAGGGCACCTGCATTACTGACAAACATTTATAACAGGGTGACACAGAGTGCGTAAAGGGAGGTTCGCGACAGAACCCAGTTCAGCTACTGATTGATTGTGTGACTGCGGAAATGGCTAAAAGCCCCCCATCCAAACAATGACTATCATCAGTGCAGGTAAGAAAAAAAAATACTTTTTATCATCTACAATACTGTCTTATTTATTTTATAGTACAGTACATTGATTAATGCTTTCATTTTATGGATCAATGGTCTCGTTAGATATTAAAATTCATGTTAAATTGCTGTTTTAGGGGTTGTTTTTAAAAGTCTGGAACTGATTAATCCGTTACTTTATATCCATTGCTTTCTATGGGAAAGCGCGCCTTGGTTTTGGAACACTTTGGTTTTGGAACGGACTTCCGGAATGGATTAAGTTTGAGAACCAAGGTACCACTGTGTGTGTGTGTGTGTGTGTGTGTGTGTGTGTGTGTGAGAGAGAGAGAGAGAGAGAGAGAGAGAGAGAGAGAGAGAGAGAGAGATGGTTAAGGTAAAGGACCCCCGGACGGTTAAGTCCAGTGAAAGGTGACTATGGGGTTGCGGCGCTCTTCTCACTTTCAGGCCAAGGGAGCGGGCGTTTGTCCACAGACAGATTTCCAGGTCATGTGGCCAGCATGACTAAACCCCTTCTGGCACAACGGGACGCCATGACGGAAACCAGAGCACATGGAAACACTGTTTGCCTTCCTGCCGCAGAGGTACCTATTTATCTATTGGCACTGGTGTGCTTTCAAACTGCTAGGTTGGCAGGATCTGGGACAGAGCAATGGGAGCTCACCCTGTCGCGGGGATTTGAACTGCCGACATTCTGATCGGCAAGCCCAAGGGCCAAGAGGCTCAGTGGTTTAGACCACAGTGCCACCTGTGTCCCTATATATATAAAAAAAATTCCTTAGAGCACCTTAGAGACCAACTAAGTTTGTTCTTGGTATGAGCTTTCGTGTCTGAAGAAGTGTGCATGCACACGAAAGCTCATACCAAGAACAAATTTAGTTGGTCTCTAAGGTGCTCTAAGGAATTTTTTAAAATTTTATTTTGTTTCGACTACAGCAGACCAACACGGCTACCTACCTGTAACTAATCATAATGAGTCATCTAAAAAGTCACAAGTCATCATAATGTTTTGACTATTTAGATGACTCTTGGGTCCCTTCCAACTCTAATTCTATGGAAGGCAAGCTGCCAGGGATTCTTTAGCTGTAATTCCTGCATTGCAGGGGGCTGGGCTGGATGACCCCTTGGTTTCCCTTCCAACTCAACAATTCTCTGGTAACAAGCAAGCTTGTTCTCTTTCATTTCTCTACCCACCTTCATATCGGCTGCCTGCAACAACTTGAGGCCACAGCCCTGATTGCCCAAAATGTCGTTCTCGGTGACGATCCCGTCGCCCTTGGAGGCCACCCCATGGCTGCTGTTGTCATAAATGCCGTTCCCACGGAGCTCCACCCGGCACTCGGCTTCCACCACGACTCCCCCAAGGCTATTGCAAGAGATGCTGTTGTTTGCGATTCTGGTGAGCTGCGAGCTTTGGAACACGGAGACCCCGCAGTCGTGGTTGGCGTGGATGGCGTTTCCGATGATGTTCAGGGCTTCGCTGCTCTTGATGTACAAGCCAGCAGCTACGAGAGGAGGAAAAGCACCCCTGAATCAATTACATATCTCAACCAAAACAACAACCACCACAACAAAAACCTGGGGCAAGAAGGGACAGAAACCCGGAAATGCACCTACATGGAAGTCAAACGATTAAGATGCCGCAATGTTAATATCTGCATTAAAAACAAAAAATTGCCCCCAGTTAAAACAGACCCCAGCTATACAGCTAGGACAATGATTTAAGGAAGGTGTGGTATTTTATTATACCAACTGGCAGGGCTTTTTTCAGCCGGAACTCACCGGAACTGAGTTCCGGCACCTCTTTGCTAAGTTCCGGTACCACTTTATAGTGTTTGGGCATGGCGGCCCGGCGTCACGTTGCTCGGGGTTGCGGGCGGGGTTGGCCTTTCCCATGGACAATGCTGGCTACACAATGTTCCTGGCCAGCACTCACCTCCATTGTGGTTGATGTTGTTCGACTCCACGAGAGCCACACTGATCGGCCTGCGGGTAGCCAAGCGTTCATCCTCACTCTCCAGGTCATTCTCCCAGTTGGCAGCTTCTCCTTCGTCATTGAAGTTCTCATTGCCCCCTTGGTTGGCGAGGTAGTCATTAGCATCATCTTTGCGGCAAAACACCGCAATCCCATAGATGCTGTTGTGACCGATTTGGTTGTTTGTGATGTGTGGGAGGCTGGAGGACATTATCCAGACGCCGCAGCCCTTGTTCCCTATGCCAAGAGAAGAGGAGGAAAGCACATTGGCCTGTCTTCCTGATGTAACATTGTGCAAGAGACTGAAGAAGCTTGGGCTGGGAACTAACTGGGTCCTAGGTGTCCTGAATTGCTTGGAGGCTGAGGAATGGTGAGAGGCAGAATCTCCACAGACTGGGCTGAGTGTCAGGCCTAATAAGCAGGACAAGCTAATTTCTGGTGGTCTTCCTCCATGAAAATCAGTTGCTGAGGCAGAAAGTCCCTGCCTCCCCACAGACATCCAAGTCCCCTCCTCTCCAAGCAATCGGAGACTGAGTCTGTATGCAGCCAACCCCTCCTCCGCCCTTTTCATGCCTCTTCTGGTTCTGGGAGACAAGGAGGGAGGAGAGCTAGTTGCAGCAGGAGGGGGAGACACCTGTGACTCTTCACCAGCCAGACTCACCTCTGCTTCTTGGCTTCCCTCCTCTCCAGCTTCTGCCTCCGATTCTGGACTTCCCTCTACCACAGCCTCTCCCAAGCTCACTAAGTCTTGTTTCCTCTTTAGCTTCCAACACCTCCTCTTCCCCATCTTCTCTCTCTGACTCATTGTTGTCCAGCCCCAAAACCCCAGGCTCTGAGCCCCTTTCCCTTGGATGTTCCCTAGCTGGTGCCTCCCACCATTCCTCTACGTCCAGCCAGTCACTGACAGGCCATCATCCATTTTGAAACTGGATTCTAGAACAGTCTGTGGAGAGCTGCTCTGCTACATACAGCACACAAGACCCAGGGAAACAAGGATACGGAGGGGGTAATAACCCCCGTCAGCAGAGGTTTACCATAAATGGTGTTTCCTTCTATGAGACCTTTCCCACGCTCCCCGACCACCACGCCATCTGAATAGCCACAGCAGATCAGGTTACTTCTGAGGACAGGATCACCTCCACGACGGATGTCTGTACCTCCCCACTGGTTCTCCCGGATGACGTTTTCTAAAGCAGTTTAAGGAAGGAAGGGTAAACAAATGACTGCCAATTATCCAAAGGAGTATTGAAGGACTGAAGTGAAAATACTATTTCATGTGAAGCCAGTTTCTACCTCTACTTCTGTATCAACCTGAGGCAGCCCAAGGCTGTGTCATCATTCAGCATGTAGCTAGCAAAATGCTTGTTGTTATGAAAGGTTATTATTATTGTTGTTGTTGTTATGACGGACACGGGTGGCGCTGTGGTCTAAACCACTGAGCTTCTTGGGCTTGCCCATCAGAAGGTCAGTGGTTTAAATCCCTGTGAGGGAGTGAGCTCCCGTTGCTCTGTCGCAGCTCCTGCCAACCTAGCACTTCGAAAACATGCCAGTGCAAGTAGATAAATAACTACTGCTGTAGCGGGAAGGTAAATGGCGTTTCCATGCCCTCTGGTTTCTGTCACGGTGTTCCGTTGCGCCAGAAGCGGTTTAGTCATGCTGGCCACATGACCCAGAAAGCTGTCTGTGGACAAACGTCAGCTCACTCGGCCTGAAAGCAAGATGAGCGCCGCAACCCCATAGTCGCCTTTGACTGGACTTAACCATCCAGGGGTCCTTTGCCTTTCTTTTTGTTATGAGAAGAAGGGGGAACAGGAGAAGGGAGGAGAGCTTTCTCTCTCCAGCGAAGATCCTTGGCTACTACGACAGACTGGGAGCTGCAGTGACAGACCACTAAGGGAAAGCTTTCCAAATTGTGTGCCGCAACACATTAGTGTGTTGGCTGCAGTGTGTAGGTGTGTCGCACAAATGCTCCCTGCACTCCTCCTGGGGCTGGAAAGGGTTCGTTTAACCTCCAGCTTGCCAGTAAAACTGAACTGCTGTGTCGTGAAAGGATGCAAAACTGAATTGCTGTGTCATGGAATGATGCAAAACTGAATTGCTGTGTCATGGAATGATGCAAAACTGAATTGCTGTGTCATGGAATGATGCAAAACTGAATTGCTGTGTCATGGAATGATGCAAAACTGAATTGCTGTGTCATGGAATGATGCACGTCCAAAAAGTGTGTCACCAACGTGAAAAGTTTTTAAAGCTCTGCACTAAGGAAATGCTCTGGCCGCGCTCGATGAGGGAAGTTCCGAGAGGCAGGTGGTGCCAAACGGACAAGAGAAATAGCCATGAAACAGTCACCAGACTTTTGTTGTTCAGAGCTGCAGCAGCCCTGAAGGGACTCTCCTATGAGCTAGGAAGCCCATGGATCAAAAAGCACTTCAGCCATGAAGTCAAAAGGTGGCTTTAGGCAAGCAACCAGAGTCTCTTTTCTGTAAGATGGGGATGTGCACACTGGCCTACCTTACAGAGTTATGGAAAAGGACCACTAAGACCTTGTCACATGAAACTTGAAGCACTTGAAGCACAAAAGTGAAGGAAGTTGCCCAATACAGAATCAGCCTTATCAAACCCAGTATTGTCTACACTGACTGCCAGCAGCTCCTCGGGGGGTGGGGGGTGGCTCAGGCAATTGACATTCATTCCCAGTTTTATTTGCTCAGCCACTGAGCCACGGACCTTCCTGCCCAGGAGTGTAATTTGGGGGGGCGTGGCCCTGGGCACATTAATTTTGAGGGGGAATGAACCAGGCAGCCCCATGCAGGTGTCCCTAGCACAGCCCATGCCACTGCTCTTCTTGGCCCACCAAGGTCAGCATTAGCTGGCTGGGCTCCCCCCTGCGAAGGCGGCTCAGCGTGGCTGGTGGTGGTGGGGTTGCTCTGGCAATGAGGGCAGGGCTGTAGCCCCCCGGCCCGGAACACACGCGCCCCGGGCACTGGCAACCGATGCTATGCCACCATTCCTCCCAACGTGAAGTCTTGTTAATTAAGAGAGCACGGGATCAGACATGATAAAACCCTGCCAAAATTGAAATGAGGATTCACTGCTTGGAGGTTAATTTTCGCCTGACTCAAACCCATGCGCCATAAATGCTTCCCTTCCCACACCTGTTATTTGGCCTCTTCCGTTCTCATTCACAGCGATGCCAGCAGCAAGGCCTTGGAAGATGTGGTTCCCACTGGAACGAAAAGGGGTGGAGAGCACTGTCAGTGTTTTATACAGTTTGCTTATTTGTATAACAGCACAAGGTGAGAAAATAGTAATAGTTGGAATATATGCACCGAATAAGGTCAGAATTTTTAAAAATGCTAGAAGACAGATTGTTGGAGTCTATGGGCCAGAAGATAATATTAATGGGAGACTTAAATGGGGTAGTCTCTCTAGAGATACATAGGACAAGAAGAAAAACGGACTCAAAAGAAGGAAGACTACCTGTAACTTTTTTCAAAATGGTGGAGAACTTTAATCTGATTGACATATGGAGATTTAAACACCCACTGGACAGAGAATTCACGTTCTTCTCAGAACCATATCAGAATCGACTCAGTATGGATTTCTAGAGAATTATCAACACACACCAAGGTAGTAGAGATACTACCAAGAACACTTTCAGATCATAATTCAGTAATACTGGAATTAAGAGAAAAAAATACCCCACTTAGATGAAAGATTTTACTATACTGTAGAGAAGTTTGCCCATCTCAACAAATGCCTGCCAACACTTCCATAGGAGAAAATATTACAGCAAGTTTTATTTTAGTGGTACCCAAAAATGATTTTGATTGTCACCAGATGCCGATAAGTGACTATATCTGAATTTAAAAAGTCATTATCTTAAACTTTGCTGTCGTCAGACTGAAGACAGAAGTTTCAAAAGGTATCAGCAAAGAGTATGGTAGCCGAGTGTCCTTAACATGAAGCAGTTGTTTTTCATTATGACAGTTTGAGCCCTTAAATATTCTGGGTAATTTTTATAGTATTGATTTCCTTCAATTAAAAAATATTATTATTTTTTTAAAAACAGTATTGAAAGCTGCTGAGAGATCAAGGAGAACGAGCAGTGCTTACCTCTACCCTGTCCCTATCCCTTCCCTGAAAATGATCTTTGTGGGGGAATAATAGTATAGTGAGATCTCAGTCAACCTAAAGAGAATCTCCTGGAGCCATTCTCTGGATGCCTCTGGGATTGAGGCTTTTAAGAAAAAATGCCGGAGAAACAAGCTTTCTGATTGGTCCAAAGACCCAAGTGAGACTTCTGTTTGAAATACATTCGGGGCTGCTTGGGAATAATTAGCGTAGCAATAGTATCTTCTTAAGAATAACAAGCCTCATCTCCCACAACAAAAACACTAGGCAAGATCATCAAGTCAAATGCCTCTTGTTTTAGCAGGGACAAACTGATCTCAATTATAATAGACTTGCAGGGTGTTTTGGGTTTTTTCTTTTGATGAGCATGCTGCTGACAGTGTTGTCTAGGAAGAGAAATTATGTCTCCGCTCTGAGCTCCCTTCTGCTTTTATGTTCATTTCCTCTAGACTTCATTCGCTGCATCATAATCACCAGACAAGACAGCTGCCTATTTAGAAATTGCTACTTATTTGACAGGTCTGTTTCAGCCCAGTCGTGACCCTTATGGTTTGCAGATTAATAAAATCTGTTTCACACTTGTCAGTCGAGTTATTATGCCGGAACAAGCCGTTCCCAAACGGATGCTTAAGACTGTCTAGGTTGCTTTGTGTTTCGGAAGAGTGTTGTGGGGCTGTCGTTTTCCTGCAAGAAGTGTCTGCTGTTGCGTTCGAAGCACAGCCCCGACATTCATCTCAAAACAAGAACCGCCAATCAATCAGTAGCAGGTTTGCATGCCCCTATACCTATAGACTCCCAAATTTGAAAATTCCACAACCTGGAGGGTGATGAACTGAATTTCATGGCCAAGTTGGGATTCAAACTCTGGTTTATTCGAACTCTAGCCATTTCGCCACACTGGCTCTATGGACTGCCTACCCAAAGTAGCCCTGTGCCAGGGATGGAGAACACTGGGGCCATTCAGCTGTTGTCAGAGTATGGCTCCCATCCCCCTTTGTGCGTTGGCAAGGTGGTCTGAAACTGCCACGACTTGGAAGCTAGCAATGTCTGAAGAGCCGCAGATTCCCCACCCCTTCGCTACACACCCTCAGGCCATGTCCCATTGGGATGGACCACTGCCCTTGCATGAACTACAATCCGCTGCTGCAGGACTGGGTGAGGGAAAGCTGCCATTCTGGGAAGGCAGCCATGTTGGTCTGCCATAGTCAAAACAAAATAAAAAAATTCCTTCCAGTAGCACCTTAGAGACCAACTAAGTTTGTTCTTGGCATGAGCTTTCGTGTATCATGGTATCTGAAGAAGTGTGCATGCACACGAAAGTTCATACCAATAACAAACTTAGTCGGTCTCTAAGGTGCTACTGGAAGGATTTTTTTTATTCTGGGGAGAACAACCATTTTTTATATGCAAGACATCAAACATTAAAAACTTCCCTAAACAGGGCTGCCTTCAGATGTCTCCTAAAAGCCAGATAGTTGTTTATTTCCTTGGCATCTGACAGCAGAGTGTTCCACAGGGAGGGCGCCACTACCGAGAAGGCCCTCTGTCTGGTTCCCTGTAACTTTGCTTCTCGCAGTGAGGGAACCAGACAGAAGGCCCTCAGAGCTAGACCTCAGTGTCTGGGCTGAACGATGGAAGTGGAGATGCTCCTTCAGGTATACTGGGCCGAGGCCGTTTAGGGCTTTAAAGGTCAACACCAACACTTTGAATTATGCTCGGAAACGTACTGGGAGCCAATGTAGGTCTTTCAGGACTGGTGTTATATGGTCTTGGCGGCCACTCCCAGTCACCAGTCTAGCTGCCGCATTCTGGATTAGTTGTAGTTTCCGAGTCACCTTCAAAGGAGTGGGAAACATTGCTCGCCATTCTAGATCAGCAACCTTAAAGTTGCCCAGAACACACAGTATGAAAGCTACTTCCCCACAAAGCGACTGCAAAGACGCAGGTACATTGGCCTAAAGACTTCATCTCCCTGTCAGTGCTCATAATAATAATAATAATAATAAACAACTTTCCTGCTCTTTAGCTGCATGGAGGACGTGTGGGTGTATTGTTTCAAACCGACATCCAAAAGACGGCAAGAAATGCTGCTGTTGAATAACATACCTCACCAGAGGGTTGCCGTTATACAGGATGTAAATGCCAGCCTCTTTATTTCCATATATTTGATTGCTACGGATGATGCCTTTCCCGTTGCCCAGGACAACGATGCCGGAGCGAAGGCCGCCGTGGATCCTATTACACTGCCGTTTGATTTATGCACAAGCACAAGAGGAATGAAAAACAGAAAGCAAGAGAGGGGAGAGGGAGATCAGCCACAGAAAAGTCAAGGACTCGGTACAATAGCAGAAAGGTCAGCAAGCCTCCGGACAAAAGCGCCAGCTCTTTCAAAGCTGGAAGTGGTTTGTTTTCGAGAGGAAGAGCCCAATTTTGTGTCTCCTTGGGGAAGGCCTGGCATTTCGGCTACGACTAAGCCTTCTGCCTCTATACTCGATATGGAAATCAAAAGGGCTCCCATCTTGCCTTGGCCCCGTTACTCAGATAAATACATAATCTCGTCCAGCAATTCCCAAATCTGGGGCAGGAATAAAGGCTTATGGGATCAACCAGCTCTTAGCAGCTTCTCAGTTGTGTCTCAGCTGTGGCTTTCAATATGCAGTCATTAGCAAGTGGTGGTGTTTTAGTTTCTTGCTGTGTAAAAAGCCTCACCTACTGATTTCTGCAGATTAAACTGCTGTTAAATAGGCACGGGAGTTGGCCAGGCAGGATTTCTTCTTCTTTTCCTGGTCAGTTAGCAACCCTAGCTCCTGCGGGCAGAGAGAATAATGGCGTCCAAGGGGCAATGTTAAATTTGTAGATCTGATTTTGGGGGGTGAGTGATCCAGCTAAAGTTCCAAACGCAAGTCAAACACTTTGGAGACAATCTTGTCGGGTCTCCTCAATTTTCTGCACGTGCCCCATTTATTCAGAGGTGTTTCCTCTGGGGGCACCCCAACTTCAGAACACCCTCCCCTCTGAGGCCTGCCTAGCACCAATATCAGCTCAATTTGGACACCAGGTTAAAACATGGCAATTTTCTCAGGCATTTTTGAATTACCACTCCACTATGTAATAACAGAAATCAGCTACTCAGTGTTCTAAGATTATTTGTTCTTTTGCCAGCTTTTTGTTTTCCTGATGGAATTACAGTATTGCTTTAAATGGGTTCTTTGACACTGCCCTGAGAACAGTTTGACGGAGGATGGGATAAATGCTTTTTATAAATACGGGCACATATCTGAATGAGCCATTAAACGTCACCAATCTATCATGCCATGCCACTGTATTGTGAGGAATCAAGACCACAATGGACAGGAAAAGGTTTGGTCCGCTCTGTTTTCTACCCCAAGAAGGGTGGGGAAAGAATGCATGGGAATGAACCACATCAGACAAGGAAACCTCCTTGCACCGACAGGTCAGAATGAATGGGACGTGTCTCCAGTCCCTCCAGCCCTTGTCTTGGGCAGCTGATTCAATTTTGAATTGTTTGCTCCTCCTTAAAGGGAAGCTGCTGTCCATCAGCAAGCCTAGGTCCACACCTGCTTGCATTGTGCAAGGATGGAGCCTCTCACTAATGGTGCCTCCCTCTTACACAGCACTAGGAAAAGCTCTACAGTAGCGGGGACATAACACAACCCAAATAATAATTTATTCTTTATACCCTGCCCATCTGGCTGGCTTTCCCTATCCACTCTGGGTGGCTCCCAACAGAATATTAAAAACACGATGAAACCTGAAACATTAAAAACTTCCCTAGTAGTAATAACAACTAATTAATAACTTGTTTGGGCTCTTGGATGGCAATGAAAGCTGCTTGATCATTACGGAGCTCCAACCTCTTTAGCATGGCATGAGGATAACCTAAAACTTACTGGAAGGGAGTAGCTGAGAGCTATAGGTTTTTCATGCAAACATAGGAAGAATTTGAGGATAAAATGAGTAGCCTTACATCAGGCATCCCCAAACTTTGGCCCTCCAGATGTTTTGGACTACAATTCCCATCATCCCTGACCACTGGTCCTGTTAGCTAGGGATCATGGGAGTTGTAGGCCAAAACATCTGGAGGGCCGCAGTTTGGAGATGCCTGCCTGAGATCAAAAGCAGCTGTTATGCAGCAAACATGGGATTCCCAGGACTCTGGCTGCAGCATAATGTGAATTCAGGAGAGGCATACTCTGGGGAGAAGTTTTTACGGGTCGGACTGCTTGGCGTTACACCCCTCCCTGCAACCTCTGTCCCCAGGCTCCTTTCCTTCCCAGCCAGGCTCTTTTTCCAGCTTAAGACTCCAGCTAGGAGGAAGAGTGCCCCGGGGAGGGAGACTTACAGGGGGAGTGGGAAGCACCTGCCTCCCGCCTGTTGCTTCTCTCTTACTAACGCCCACATTCACCAAACATTTGTGTTAGGCGGCTCCCAAGTTGGTTGCGTCAAACCCTTTGGGTAAAAACCCGAGCATGCAAGGGTCAATACCAGGATCAGAGGGTTGGCTCCCTTCCGAATGTCCACGCCAGCTTCGCAGTTGGAATGGATGTTGTTTTCTGCAATTAAGCCTCCCGCCCCGAGGCGCAGGAAGATCCCCGAGGTCTTGCAGTGGTGAATGTCATTCTTCAGCATGACGATCTAAAGGAAAGGAAAGGCAAATGCATTTCTAGAAAAAGGCCAAGGAGGAGCTTGCAACAAGCGCATGTTCCGTTAACAGACGTCGGCGTTTGTCAGGCCGAGGTGGTCAAACAAAACGGGGTCGAGACTGAGCTGTGATTCAAGAAGTCCCTAATTTGAATCTTGTCTCTGCCTCAAATTGCTTTGGTGGCCTTAGGGAAGTCCCTATTCTCCTTTGATGCTATCCAGCCATCCTTACCCCTTGTGCATCGAGGGAAAATGAGGGACAGCACCTCAGCTCATCTGCTCCCTATTTTACTGTGCCTGCATAATTATTTCCCAGACTTCTCTCAGCTGAGGTGCATAATTTTCTGAATTAAAATGGAAGCACGCTTCACTTTCGCATCCAGAAACAAGTTGACTTTTACAGTATGAAGGAGAGTTACCTTCTCCCAGGAGGCCCACCTCGTTGTGTCTCTGCATGAGTCATCACTGCTCTGGCACGCTTCTTGACTAGGAGGCAATTCCAAAGCAGTAACCCATACAGAGACAAAGGGGGTGGACTCCTCCGGTGGGAAGTAATTGTTCATTGGAAGCGACAGGATTGCTCCATACTTGCCCTCACACCCCGAATTCTCTGACCCACGAGTCAGTGCCCAGTCAAGAGGCATGGTCAGAAAGGAGCAAACTCAGAGCAATGACTCATGCAGAGACACAGAGGGGGCAGGTTGCTGTATGCTGAAAAATCCAGTTACTCTCAATACAGAGACTACAGAACTGCCTGCCTTTGGAGGAACCCATTTCATGCTCTTAATAATTAATAATAATAATTTATTATTTATACTCCACCCATCTGGCTGGGTTTTCCCAGCCACTCTGGGCAGCTCCCAGAATATTATTATTAATATAATAATAATAATAATAATAATAATAATAATAATAATGTGATAAAACACCAAACATTAAAAACTTCCCTAAACAGGGCTGCCTTCAGATAGTTGTTTATTTCCTTGACATCTGATGGGAGAGCGTTCCACAGGGCGGGCGCCACTACCGAGAAGACCCTCTGCCTGCTTCCCTGTAGCTTCACTTCTCGCAGTGAGGGAACCGCCAGTGACATGGGCTTTCCAGAAAACGTTGAGTTGGAAAAATTTCCCAGATAGTTATGGAGATTAGTTCTCAGGGAAAGGACTCTGGGAGAAATCATGCGTTATGGACAAAACTTGATGGTCTTACTCCGAAGACTCTGAAAAGGGTGGGGGAGCATAAGCTGGGTGGTTTTTTGTTGTTCAACCTTGCTGATAAAGAAGAGAAGAAGAGTTTGGATTTGATATCCCGCTTTATCACTACCCGAAGGAGTCTCAAAGCGGCTAACATTCTCCTTTCCCTTCCTCTGTGAGGTGAGTGGGGCTGAGAGACTTCAAAGAAGAGTGACTAGCCCAAGGTCACCCAGCAGCTGCAGGTGGAGGAGCAGAGACGCGAACCCAGTTCCCCAGATTATGAGTCTCCCACTCTTAACCACTACAACACACTGGCTCTCCCAGTGCACTGTTTAAAAAGTCTTATGCAGGTTAGAGTAATTTGCATGGAATAATTTAACTCAGAAATTGTTCTGATGCCCTAGGGCAGGAATAGCCAATGTGGTGCCATTCAGATGCTGTTGGGACTACAGATCCCATCATCACTGATCAATTACCATTCTTGGTTAGGGATGATCAGAGATGGAGTCCAATGACAGCCACAGGGCACAATGTTGGCTACCACTGCCCTAGAGAGGGATCTAAATTAAGCACATTCGTTTTACTTGCATTTAGTAAAGCTTAGAAAAACGCTGAAACTGCCAAGCTCGCCCAATATTTATTAAAAGCTGACACCCATTCATTCTTGCGTATGAACTTAGGAAGCGGAACGTTCTCTGTGGAAGGACAAAGCACTGGCAAATATTCCATAAAAGTTTCCGCTCCGCATCACTGTTTTCAGAACAGTGACTGAATAGAAAACATGCAGGTGGTGCGCTCCTCCCAGGTGAATGAATACCTTATGTGCATTAAGAATGAAAGCTGTGCAGAAGGAAGCAAGATGAGAGCAGTAAATCATGCAGAGAAGCAGCAGGCCTCCTCCTCGGTGCGGGGACACTTTGAACTCACAGCATGCTAGCAGCCCCACAGCACACAGTTTTGAAGTTCCTGGTTCACAGAGCAAGAGGAGACCAAGAGCAAGCAAGCAAACACACAAGCGGGCGCGCACGCACACACACACGAAGCATAATCTACGCAGGCTGGCAAAAGTGAAAAGTGAGGAGACGCTTTCAATCCCGGCATTGTTTTATTTGCGCATGTAAGTGGTTTAGATATTCATGCGTACCACGCTGCCTAATTCCATTCCAGTCGAATAAACCTTTAAACCCATGTCTGACAAGCGTAAAGGAATAAATCTACAAATTGCAATATCCTCGCCTTGGTAAGCGCCGCGTATCAAAGATTATAATTAAATTACGCCGCCTTTATTTGCTCATTTGAAAAGGTGGCTCGCCCCCCAATCCGTTAATTAAAATGCTGGAGCTGGGGGGGGGGGGAGATGGCTGTGCTCCTCTCCTTATTAGTCACTCACCATTGACCTGGCATGGAGGTCAAGCTCCGATTAGAATACTAAGCTCGGCTCTCCGGCGCATTAACAGAAAATACTGTGGTTATCCCCATAACAGTTAATAGGATGACAGGTGTTTACAGCTCTCTTAATTTCTGACCGGGACGGATCCACCTCGGGGACTTAGGGAATTATTCAGCCGGGCCAGGGGTGGAGGAGACGGACGCCAAGGTCAGTCTTGTAAGCAACGCCACAAAAGTTACTGGCCTGCAACAACTGTTTGGTGAGAGCCAGGCAGCCGGTAATCTAGCTACCGATTCGTGAGCCACTCTCCATGTAATCGTATGTCCTAAATATGTAAATACGAACATTTTATTAGGTATATCGTGACATATTTGCTGTATGGTTGAACGGAGACTTTGGGTGGAATTCCACGTCGCACTGATGCGACCGGTCCATCAACGCAAGCATTCCCGCTTCCCCGACAGAACGATCTCCCTTCTCCTCCATCTGCGCAGTTCTGGGGGGAAGGAAATCCCCAATGTATACCTGAAGGAGCGTCTCCACCCCCATCGTTCTGCCCGGACACTGAGGTCCAGTGCCGAGGGCCTTCTGGCGGTTTCCTCGCTGCGAGAAGCCAAGTTACAGGGAACCAGGCAGAGGGCCTTCTCTGGCTATCGGCCACTTGCGACCAAGTGAAGATGCCCGGGTGCCAGGATAGCGGCTTCTGTCACCACCATCTGGAGGTGCATGCCTGGGGATCCTTGGATCTTGCCCGTTTTCACACACTAACAACACACCCTGTAGAATTCCATCAGTTATATTTTATCTGTAACAATCAGAATGAATTTCAGGAACCAAAAGTCACATTGAAAAATACGACTTTTGAGTCAAAATGGCAACTAGACATTCCGTTTGGGCAACTGCTACCCTGCATTTGGCACCTAGCTTATATATCTGAGTTTCTAACACTGCCCCAGCCACTCTGGGTGGCTTCCGATGCATATAAAAACATAACAAAACGTCAAACAAAACTTCCCGATACAGGGCTGCCTTCAGATGTCTTCTAAAAGTTGTATAGTTACTTAAATCTCCCTGGCATCTGATGGGAAGGTGTCACTGCCGAGAAGGCCCTGTCTGGTTCCCTGTAACTTCACTCCTGCAACTTAAACTGCACTTCACAATGTTACGAGAATCAATGAGATACAGAGTCTTTTCTCGCTGCTCTTCTAGGTTTAGGGAATGCGGTGGACTAGGAACCCAAACAAATGGGATTCCATCTTCTAAAGTACACATTCCTTTAAGAAACAAACCTCTGCTTCTGTTCAAAGTTCTGTTCTTAAAAGCCAAGAAAACAAACTTCCCTCCGCTTCCTTTTCCTCCCTTCCTCCTCTTTGAAACAAGTGAGCAGCAAATTGCTGGCTTGGAACGGCAGGCTGAACGCTGCTCAGAAAAATGCAGGTGTAATTGCAGAGCATTTCACCAGGGAACAATAGCTGGGTAACGAACGGCACACAAACCCCCACTTAATGTTTCACTCATCAGCTAAGCTGAACGCTCAGAGCGCAGGAGTCCTGCACTGAAAAATGACATCTCCCGGTTTGGCTTCTGCACTTCTCGATGCTGTTATTGCAAAGGAGCAAATCCAGGGGTGAGACAAGAGAATGCTCACGCCATCCTCCACAATCTGCAGTGACCATCCCTCCATTTCCAATGTCTGTATATGGTGAGCGTTCCCATCATGTTGAGGCTGGTGCAGCAAAATCGACAAAGACTCCTGTGATACCTTAAGGCTAACAAATCTGTTAATGGCATAAGCTAGAAGTAGCCAATGTTGCAGACTGCAACTCCCATCACCCCCAACCATTAACTATGCTGGCTTAGGCTGATGGGTGCTGTAGCCCAAAAGAGCTGGAAGGCATCACATTGGCTACCGCTGGTATAAACTATTGTTGACTACATCACATGCCATCAGACAGAATCATAGTGTTGTAGAATTGGGAAGGACCTTGAGGGAGTCTGATGCAGGAATATGCAGCTTCCCCATACAGGGATCGAACCTGCAACCTTGGCGTTAGCAGCACCACACTCTGACCAGCTGAGATGCATGAAGTGCTATCCTTAACAGATGAAGAAGCAATCTTCAAGGGAGACTGTGATATGGAACCTCTGAATTCATCAAGAAATTCAATGCCATCAGTTCTAGACGGAATCAGGACAACAGGTTTCCACCACGCTGCATGCATTACTTGGCTTACTGGTGCCAGGATCACTGCATCGTCTACTACTGTTTTGAGAATTACTGCTATTAATGATGCAATCATCACTATAATTTCCTGAATTCTGTTTCCCTCTGAATTCACTGCTTATAACATGTGCACCCCGAGATGAAAACACAACCCACAGGTATATCTGCAACTGAGGATAACAATTCATGCATTTGATGAAGAGGACTGTGGTCCACAAAAGCTTACGCCACCATAAATTTGTTAGCCATCAGGGTACAACTCAATACCTTTGCTGTAAAAAGCGGCAGACCCCCAGCCCTGGGGGAACAGATTCCAAGGAAACAGTTCTACTGTTTTGGAAGCGGCAGAAAGAATCCCTTGACAGGGATGCAAATGGCCCCCTCACCAGTCATCAGATTGGGGATGAGTCAACAACCCCCTCTCCAAAGACCCAGTGTGGTGTAGTGGTTAAGAGCGGTGGACTCATAATCTGGGGAACCGGGTTCACGTCTCCGCTCCTCCACATGCAGCTGCCGGTGACCTTGGGCTAGTCACACTTCTCTGAAGTCTCTCAGCCCCACTCACCTCACAGAGTGTTTGTTGTGGGGGAGGAAGGGAAAGGAGAATGTTAGCCGCTTTGAGACTCCTTCGGGTAGTGATAAAGCGGGATATCAAATCCAAACTCTTCTTCCTCCTTGTCACAATTAAATGAGGAAAGAGTGGTGTGTGTGTGTGTGTGTGTGTGTGTACATGCGCACGCGCGCATGGAAAAATGTATGTGCAAGAGTGTGGGTGGCCACATCCCCTGCAGGCATGTGGCTCTCAGATGCTTGACAAAGGTCAAATGTGGCCCTCAGTCCCAAAACAAAGGTCAGCCAGCCCTGCAGCAAAGCATTCATGGATGAAGGGTGCAGCATAAACAATTAACGTGGCCCAATTTCCCTTTTCTGTACCCAGGAGCTGCCAATATCCTGGCCACTGTCTCTGAATAATTAGGATCCTAAAATCTCAACAGCTCCCTACACAAAAGGCTTCCTTTTTAAAGGTTGCTAAGCAAGGAGAAGCAGCACGCTCACTAGATTGTTGAAGAAATATGCGCAGAATTTAAGACCTAGCCATAAATTGTTGCAGGCACCATAAATTACAATTCACATAACATCTCCCAAGCCCTTTCAAGACTACCTTGGCTAGACCTCTGAATTCTTCGGCATGGAAACAGCAACCAAGGAGGATTCCCGCAGCTCTGCCTTTCTCCCCAGTGCCCCCCCTTCTCTGAGGAATGACCCACTTTCAGCAACCTGGCGCCCTCCAGATGTTTTGGACTACAAACATCTGGGGGTGGGCCCAGGTTGGCGGAAGCTCGTTCAGACAAACACTCCTGAGTTCCAACATGGTGAAGGCCATACTGAAAGACCAGCCAATTTCAAATCAGGGCAGTGAGGACACGCGTTTATACATTTACCTCACCACAAGAACACTGAAAACAGATCATCTCTCCGTATTTTGATCTCTGACTTTAAGGAGCGTGGCTGGGTGAAATCAGCTCTTTGGACAGGTCTCCACAACTAAATGCACCCCACAACCAAGCGCTCAAATGAGCTTTCTGGTTCAGGGGCTGGCAAAAAGGGCGGGAAAGCTTTAGGTATGCTTTGAAAGCTAAGTGTGGGGAAATCACAAATTAATTTTCCTACAAACTCCCATTTTCTGTTTTCCCAGTGCTACGGCTTCGTTTTAAAGAAAGCAAGAAACCTTATGGTTATGATGATACGCCTGCAGGTATACAGGCAACGGACGCCTGGTGGCTTGAAACCAGGGGAAAGGCTGGAGATGTTTTTCAATGGCCGTAGGGTCGGGGTTTCAATACCCTTCATAGATCCTGGTCCTTGCCATTCTCCATAATTAGCAGAAGTTTGCAAAAAATGAGCAAAAACATTGTTGAAGAGTTCAGCTGAGAAAAATAATAAATACTCATGTGAATTATCTTAATCTGTACAATTTATACAGATGGCAGAATTACTGGCCTCTAGAATTATCTGCCTACTTGTTTTAAAGTAGGCTGATGAGGGATAGCTCAGTCGGTAGAGAATGAGACTCTTCATCTCAGGGATGTGGGTTCGAGTCCCACGTTATAATAATAGTAATTTTTTTATCTGTACCCTGCCCAACTGACTGGGTTGCTCCAGTTGGATGAAAGATGCCTGCACTGCAGGGGATTGGACTAGTCAGGGGTGGCCAACTCCCGCAGTTAAAAACTGACAGTGACCTACCCCCTTTTGGGGGGTTCGGATCAAAGTTGTTGAGTTTTTTCTGGGAGGAGGTAAAATGTTGAGCTTTTTTAGGGGAGCCACAGTTGTTCAGCTTCTTTGGGGGCAGCCAATGATCTACCAGTGATCTACCACAGACGTCCAGTGATCTACCAGTAGATCAGGATCTACCTGTTGGACATACCTAGATGACTCTTGTGGTCCCTTCCAACTCTACAATTCAACCTCCATTTGGCTTCTTTGCTGCCTCTGTTTGGGAGGACAGTGAACTTTCCTATTTAATCGGTCCTTTATTTAATCTTAGCTTATTTGAGCTGCTGTTGCTTTACTGCTTTCTACCATTTCTTTATATTCTGCGGTGCTCTGCTGTTTCCAGCACACAACGCTCTGGTCTCCTTAGGGAGGAATGGCAGGCATCAATTATTCCAAATCGCGACATAAATTAGGAGGCCGACACCCCCAACTATTAATAGGCGTGAAGCTCAAGGTTGTTAAAATGTTTGGCTTTGAAAGGAAATCCCAAGCCGACCGAACACTACCGCTGACTTAACCCAGGCATGCGAGATTTTGCTCCTCGTCTTGTACGGCACCTTACTGTTTTGTATGCATCGCAAGGCATAGGTCAAGTCCCGGAAGACGCTCCCTTCCACTCTTGCTTGCCCCTGGGAGCAAACGAAGATGCCGCCTTTCCCATCCCTGAAGAGGCACTTCCGAACAAGGCATCCTTGCATGGCGTTGGCAAGAGACTGCGCCTCCTTGTCTTTCTGAAGCTCCTGCTGCAGGGTTTTCAGCTCGTAGTCACTCGGAAGCGCCGCCAAGCCGTCGGCCTGCGGCCTGCCGTCAATCACTTTGGCCAGCATGTGGCTCAGGCTGTGGGCCTGGTAAGGCAGCCGGCACATCGACTCATCATCGTCCTCGTTCTCGCTGCTCATGCTCAGTTCGCTGTCGCTAGAATCCGTCTCCATTGTCGCGGCCTCCTCCTTGTTGGCCCCGTGGAGATGCCCAGTGACGTCGCACCCTTTCTCGCACCCCTTCTTCGGCATCGCTGTAGGGTGCGAAGCGGGCAGCGTGTTGCCAGGGTCCCCACCCACCACAATTTCACAGGTCCGTACGCTTGTCAGCAGCGGCCCCCGGCTCTCCAGCTTCGATGCGCTGCAATGCGTCTGTGGCTCCGGCATCTGTAGCGAAGCGGAGCAGGATTTGGCCAATGTGCTTAAGTGCTTACAGGCCCAGTTCCTGTCTACAGATGGGCAGCCATCCACAGTCACCGAGGCATTTTCACTGCCCACAAACTCACAGTTTTCTAGGAGGCAGATGGCTACGCTGTGGAAATTGATGGTGGACTGGTTGAAAGTGCAGAATTTAACTTGGCAAGTGCCCGGGGCGTGGATCTGAAGCTGTCCGTTCTCAAAGTTGCAGTTGTCGAACTGGACGTGGCCCGAGGTTGTCTAAAGAAAAAGAATGACACCAGATCAATCTATGTTCAGGGAAGTTTTTAGTGGTTGATGTTTTATTGTGTTTTTCATATTTTGCTGGAAGCCGCCCAAGTGGCTGGGGCAACCCAGTCAGATGGGTGGCATAGAATTATTATTATTATTATTATTATTATTATTATTACTACTACTACTACTTGGAAACGAGCATGGGGACAAACGAAGGAAGATGCATTCACCCCGGTGTGGCTCCCCTTTATTACATATGTAGGCCAACAAGACAATGACCCAACAGCATACAAATCGATATGGCTAATTTGATACAGTTACATTCCCGTCACACACACACACAAACAAAACACACTGCAACCAACTGGCTACAACCGGCCATGCCCTGGGCTTCCTGGTCTCTTGCACCGCCGGCAAAAAATAAAGATACCTACTCAAGTGATGCCGACACAAAACTTCTGCTCATACACTATGTAAAAGAATGAAAGTGGGGAAATTTATAATTTACCTTAAAAACCATTGTAAACAAAACTGTTAGTAGGATTGGAATAACACTTGTAGTTTAATGGTGAATTTTGGATATAATGGGAGATGTAAAAGATTTGGATTGTTATAAAAGATGCAGGAGGAAATGATTAATAATAGGACCCGCCAAGGGGAGGAGGGAAGTCCGGGAGATTCTTTGGAATCTTGTTTTTATGTTGTATGTTGGATATGTGATTGTAAAACTCTAATTTGAAAAACCAAATAAATAAATTTATTAATAAAAATGGATCTTTACTGTCTCCCCAACACACTTCTTTCTCCTCCCCTCTCTCCCCACTTCTCTCACCCCCAACCCCATACTGCCTACAACAGTAATGTCTCTGTAGAAAGGACCCTATGATCTGAAAACTGAGAACCTGCGTGTACCTTTGTTACCAAAGAAAACCTTTTAATAAAAACACATTTTTAAAAGCAATAGTCATAAGCACAGGATCTCCCAGTTTACTCTTGGTTTTCTACCTGTCCTGGGGGGAGCAGAAACCTATGACTGGCATGATCCCAACGTACCCCTGCTGCAGGACCACTCTGACATTTTCATGCCCGGAATAGAAAGCATCATGCTCTCGTGAAGCTCTCGTTCAATGTGCTACAACTTGAGCAGGAGAACCTTCAATGGGCTGTGCCACTTGGTTCAGATCCATCCATTGCCCATTCTGTTATTCTTACTGGTGCCCAGAGTTCACTGCTTGATCCACACAGGTAAGTGGTAGACAAGGTGGTGGTAGCTCCAGATGTTGGGCTCCCAAGTCCCATCAGCCCCAGTCATCGGGATGATGGGAGTTGTAGTCCAATGATATCTGGAGTGCCCTACAGTCCTCCAACCAGGGTGGATTTGATTTAAATCAAATTGATTTAAATCACGATTTAAATCACTAGTCAGTAAGGCTTGATTTAAATCACTAGTCAGTAAGACTTGATTTAAATCACTAGTCAGTAAGACTTGATTTAAATATTTTTTTTTACAGAAAGACTCATTCTTGCTGGTATAATCTTAATATTTACAACCATATGAAGGTTTCATTTTTGGAATAATAAATTTTCAGAGTGGTTTTTACAGTTATATCAAAATTACTGATTTGGTTATACTACTAGAAATACATAGACAGACAATTATGAAATTATGGTGAGGTTTAATAAGTTAACTGTTTATATTTGGACAACTTTTCTGCTGTACTTTATTGGAAGGAGAAAAATAATCATTTCCTTAATAACCATTTAAACAATTTATTTAACTAAAACAATAACATGATAGCATATGTATCCATGTTTGTTAACTGATGTGGTTAAACATTTTTTTAAAAAACTTGGACTGAGTTTTAGCACACTTGATAAACTTAAAACAAATCCTTATTTCCTGATGAATAGCCTTTGGACTACAATGTAACTTAAATAGAAGACTATATTTAGAAAGATTTTTCCTCCAAAAGCATTTTATTTTAAAAATCCAATTTAAATAAAAAAAATCCGATTTAAATAAAAAAAAATCTGATTTTTTTTTATTTTTTTTAAAAAATCATTGATTTTTATCCACCCTGCCTCCAACTCATTCACACTCACCTTATATACGATGGGCGTGAACCACGCTGGCATGAAGACCAAATTGCATAACCTCATGGTTGGACAGTGCTGGTCGAAGCTCACCAGGAGAGCTACGTCTCCCAGTTTGCCCCTTCCCATAATTTCCACAGGGGCCTTAAGGAAGATTTCGCTCTGCTCTTCGTACACTCCGGGCAACAGGACGATCCGGTCATAAACACCCGCCGAAAGCAAGGCGCTCCGGAGATTGTCGAACTCACAGCCGGGACCCACGCAAAGGACGCGCCGGTCCTTCTTCCTTCTGAACAGGTAGAAGCAGTTGGAGGATTCGAGGTCCTGGCTGTTCTTGGTCCAGGTTTTCGAAGCGAGGTAATGCTGCTTGAAAGCTTCTCTCCACGACCAGGGCTCCACGTCGGGCTGGTTGGGCCAATTTGGGTGCCGGCACTCGATGCAGCTGAGGCAGAGCTGCCGCCACCGGGTGTTGTCCAGGCTGAGGATGAGCTCGTACCACGCTCTGCACACCAAGCTGCAGCGGCCAAGGTCAGGAAGGCGCAAGTAGGACAATATCAGGCGCCACAACTCCAGTGGCAAGCCACTGATTTCCATCGTCACCTATGAATGGCAAGGCACAAAGACTTATTACTCGCTAGACTTAATAGGAGATGCTCACCTCTTTCCTCCCCTTCCTTTCAAGGGTTGTATGAGGGACGGGGATCAGAGAATCCAAGAACTGTAAATGGCTTTTGAAAATGATGGAGTAGGTGGAAATGGCAAGATTAACAGTAATGATTAGAGGCCAAAATGACCCCCAAAAAATCATTGAGGACTGGAAACTTTTTATCGAGTATTTAAAGAACTATCATAGCAAAATGAAAACGTGAGCACGATTTGAAATACAAGCATCAGCATTAATTACAGTGGAACCTCGGTTTTCGAACATAATCCATTCTGGAAGCCCTTTCAACTTCTGAAATATTTGAAAACCGGGGATCAATGGGCGGCCGGCAAAATCCATTGAAAAAAATGGAAAAACACGCCGTTCGACTTCTGAGGCGCGTTTGAAAATGGAAGCAATTACTTCCAGGTTTTTGGCATTCGGCTTCTGAATCGTTCGTCTTCCGAGACGCTCGGAAACCGAGGTTCCACTGTATTAAGATAAATAGGTTAAAATGGCTGTATTGAATATTATACGTGAAATATGCAGCTTTAAAGGGTAAATATGGAAACCATGGAAAAGGGGGGTGGGGTGGGAAGTCTATGGCTAAAGTAATTTATGGTCTGTGTCAAAACCTGTAAAGATTTGAGCCGTCTTGCCCCAAAATGGCAACTAGATATTCCATTTTGGTGACTGTAACCTCGGTTTAATTAGCCATTCAGAGCCTAGCCTATCTATCCAAGTTTCTAACATTGTTGACAGTTTGTTGTGTATGTTCTCTTCCATTACTGCCAAACGAATTTTACCAAGTATTTTCTTTTAGGATCACCTTCTGCTCTTATTGACCATTAGCCTTCATTTGCTTTTTTCAGGGGGGAACTCTCACCCCCACCCTCTAAAGTGGAATCCTATTTTCCCCTTCTTGTTTTTGCCGCTCTATGGGGGCTCAGGATGTCCCTTAACAAAAGAACATGAATCACTAGCTTCACTGGAGGGAAACTGTTATTATTATTTTTTAACCTGGAGGTAAATTGCTATACTGTAGTTCCTCGACTCTGCTAAAAGCAGTTCCTCAAGGCCACCACTGACATGCACATTCAGAGCCAAACTGCACATGACGCAGGAGATCTATTGTTGAACATCTCAATGTCTTCAAATAAAAAATAAAAAGCTCAAAGCAGCTAAATTGGCTCGGAGCAGGTGGTGCTGGAAAAGGAGCCGTTAACTCCCCCCACGTTGCTTTTTAGACTGAAGTCACCCCCATCTCCTGAAAGCAGCTATTAGTCCCACTTTAATCAAAGTGGTGGCTTGCGGGGTATCAGCATTTCAAACATACCCCATGGCTTAATAGCTCCCAGGACCCACATACAACAACACCATTAAGGCAAGGTAGATGTCCCACTTCACCATCCAGATATTAGTGTTAGAAACTCAGATATATAAACTAGGCGCCAAATGGCTCCTTAAATCAGAACTGCAGTCGCCAAAACAGAATGTCCAGTTGCCATTTTGGGGCCACACTTGCTCCAAAGCTGCATTTTTCAATACGACTTTCTGGTTCCTTGAAATTCATTCTGATTGTGCAGATAAAAATATAATGGTTAGAATTCTGCAGGGTGCGTTGCTAGTGTGTGAAAACAGTCAAGATCGAAGGATCCATGTAAAATGACATTTGGCACCTGCTTCGTATAATACAGTATAGGCAGGTAGTTGAAAAACTATTTTGTTTCCTCCGGTTTTTAATCAACACATTGTGGCTGGATTTTGGAGCTGCTTTGGAAATGCTTTGCAACACTATGTATTGCTTTGTGCTGTATTCTCTGTTTTATTGAATTTGTATGTAGCCGCTTAAAAAAGAAAAAAATCCAAGGATCTTGAAGGCGTGTACCTTCAGATGATGGAGACGTCAGACACCATCCTGACGCCCGGGCATCTTCACTTGGTCACATGTGGCCGATAGGCAGGTGCAAAATGCACCTGGCAAATTTCGAATGCTGGATACACAACCGTGTGTAAAAATGAAACCCACCCTTTCATTATCCTAAACTGCAAGTATAACAAGATGGTTAATTGCAAGCCTAATTAAGCCTAAGAGTCTTAGAAGAAGTGTGCATGCACACGAAAGCTCATACCAAGAACAAACTTAGTTGGTCTCTAAGGTGCTACTGGAAGGAATTTTTTTATTTTGTTTTGTTTTGACTATGACAGACCAACACGGCTATCTACCTTTAACTAAGCCTAAGAGGAAAGCAAAGGCCACACAGTCGCATGAGCCCCTAAGGGTTGAAAGCAAGTGTTTTACCAATGCAAACTAAAACTTGTATCAACTTCCTTAACATCAGGGTCTCTCTCTAGCTCACTCCTTTACTGTGTAGGGGAACTGTTAAGTCGGAGGTACCTATTCCCTACCTGCAGCCCCCAAATAAATGAAAGAAGCACCCAGACTTCTTCCAAGGCAGGTAAACCCCATAACATTTTAAGAAAGGGTGGCACCTCAGTGCTAGAGCAGAAGGTCCCAAGTTCAGTCCTTGGCATCTCCAGGCAGGGCTGGGGGACAGTAGCCAAGGCTGTAGTTAGATGGACCACTGGTCTGGTTTACTATAAAGCATTTTTCTAGGTTCCTAGGATCTGCTTGCAAATTGCATTTCCGTTATCTCCTGCGCTACTAATAATAAGAAAAAATGCTAATCAAACGCATCTTATGTGCGTCTTGCAAAGCACATCCTATGCACAGAGCTACCACTTAAAAACGTTGTGAATATACATTGCTAATGCCCCCCCCCAAAAGTGGGGAGCCCACCGGGTTTTCAAACATAGGGATTGATGCTCTGAGCACAAAGAGCGAAGCCAACAAGTCTAAAGCTATTGTGTGGAGGGGGGGAAATCCCGCCTTCCTCCCCTCCAAAAAAAAATCACCCCAACCACCCAGAAATCAGAAGCACATCCGGACAACATCCACAGATCGCATTTTGTGAGCGCGTTGTGCAACCCGCTCCATGTTTGCTCTCCCGAGGGGACTTGCTCCAAGAGAAGAAGGAAAAACACATCCCGAGAAAAAACTATGCATGCAGGGGGAAAAACACCCCGAGAAGAACTATGCATGCAGAAAAACACATCCCGAGAAAAGCTATGCATGCAGAAAAACACACACCAAGAAGAACTATGCATGCAGAAAAACACATCCCGAGAAAAACTATGCATGCAGCCGACCCTGAACATCTGCAAAAGCGAAGCGGGTTGCACTGCACAAGGCGCGCGCGCGCCCCGGCCCCGCTTGCTAGCAGAGCTAAGAAAGTGCAAAACAACAACAACAACACCAAACATGAGTTTCCCGATCTGGTTTTGCTCTTTTGTTTCGTTACCTTATGACGGCATCCCGGTCTCTTGCAAGAAAGCGCCTCTCCGCCAGCGAGCCGAGCCCGGAGGCTGCTGGAAACACCCCGGGATCGGAGCCACTCCCCCGGCTCCGGCGCGCACGGCCGCGCCGATCATAGAGATCTTCCCAGGGAAGGGAGGCGCACGAAGAGAGCATTTCCTCGGGATCTCTATCATGGCGATCACATGGTTGCCGGGTCCTGGAGGAGAGAGATCGGCTGCAGCAAAGGCGGGAGAGAGAGAGGGGCGGGGAGCCTGGTTTGGAGGAAGCGGGGTTGCCAATGTCTTTGCAGCCCAGCCACGTTCACTTAGTTGCAAACGCACGCGCACACGCATGCATCTTTGGCGATGTTGTTTCTAAGTAGCCTCGGGGGCTCAGGCTGTGTGTACAGGGAAGCCCCCGGAAAACTCCTTTTCATTATAGGGCAGGCACACGGGCGTAGCCGGGGAGGGGGCAGTTGCCCCCACAATCAAGTAAATAAATAAAAATACCTGACTCAGTATAGAAATTGTAGAAAGGTTTTGAGAGATTTTTTTCCCCCTGAGCACTTGGGGGTCCAAAGAAAGTAATTTCAAAGAACTGATGTTGAGACATTTCATTCCGAATCTGCTAGAGTGTTTCCCAAACTTGGGTGGCCAGCTGTTTTCGGACTACAACCCCCATCATCCCTAGTTAGCAGGACCAGGGGTCAGGGATGATGGGAATTGTAGTCCGAAAACAGCTGGAGACCCAAGTTTGGGAAACACTCTGCTAGACAGAGCCAGACAGAGGATGATGATGATACACTCAGTGATGCACTGGGCAATAGATGTAAGTCATAATATAGGTATGGAAGCATGGGAACGATTGTGGGATATAAAATTTACAGCATGTTATGGTCTAAGAGAAAATTATATGAAAATGATACATTGTTGGTATCTAACACCGAGTAAACTGGCAAAAATGTATACAGTGGTACCTCCAGTTGCGCACAGGATCCGTTCCGGAGCTCCGGTCTGGTTGACAAGTCTTATCAGTCGCTGACGTATGAGCGGATTTTATTTGCTGCTATTCTGGGCTTCTGGTGCACCAGGGTTTACACCAGCGTAATAGAGTTGGCCAGGATGCCAGAAGGGATACAATTTAGGAGCTTTCTCCATTATCTGCACAGCAGGGGGTATTCAGTGAACAGTTCAAAGGCTGAGCTGAAGCGTTCCCTGCTGGTTACCTGCTTTCAGCAATGGGGGTCGCTGTTTGGTAGTACCCAATTGGTTAGCTGTCAGATTATAGAGCTCCCTATTGATGGCTCTTAGGTAATTCACAAAATACAGAGTCCATTAATAAAACACAGTGTTCATTCATAAAGCAGTAACACGAATCTCCATTGCTACATATTGGTTGTATATTTCAGCGGTTGAACATACAGGTTTATGGCCATGCTGTAGTGTAGTGCTTATGCGACAGTGAATAAAAGGTGGCTGGGCTCATTGTCTCAGGGTTTTTTTTGGGGGGGGGAGGTGACAAAACTGATTTCCAATAAGTGCCCCCCCTTTATTTCCATAACAAGTCCTTGAGTCTGTACTCTGAATAGTGACACCAGGGACCTAGAAGGTGCAGGGCTTGTCAGTCCAACCCCTGGCCTTAAGGCAATTGGAGCAATTTGGCCAAATTGGGCCCCGCGTGCCGCTCCTAAAGGTCCCCCCGTACCAGGGCAATCTAGATGGATTTTATTTACCATATATCTGTAAGATATTACAGACTTTGGCTGTGAACTGGAGCCCTATTCAAGTTGCACCCCACTGCTTCAAATTGGGCCCCACTAGCTAGTCCTGTGTCTTATAGTTGCTGGGCTGAGTTGCCCTGCCCTTGCATGAAGTCTTGGGTTTACAATTTTGGGAGCGGGGAGACTGCGGCACTGGGGAGCAGGCAGGCTGGCGAGGCCCCCTAGATTTAGAGGCCTGAGTTGTAATTTCTACTCTGCCTGGTTGAGAATCAAGCAGATAGTTTTCCTTAATCCCCTTTATTTAAAACATTTCTGTCTTGCCTTTTAGCTCCTCACAGGCCCATAAACGTGGTTCACAATCATAAATAAAAATACAGTATGCCCAATAAAAAAACAAAAGAGGATAAATCCGAGACAATTAAAGACATACAGTGGCAGGGGTAAAAAAACCAAACCAAATTAAAGCAAAAAAAAGGTGTAATGTTGCACCGAAAAGCCATAAAAGCAGCATCCCCCAGATGTTTTCCCGTCCTCCAGATGTTTTTGGACTACAATTCCCATCAGCCTCAGCTATCATAGGCAATGTTCCCTGCACCCCAGTATCTGTTGCCTGAGGCAGCCGCCTCATTATCCCTAATCGTAGAGCCAGAATTCCTAGTGATGTTGAGCGACTGACCTTGGACCTTGGACCTTGGACAATTGCTCTGTCTCTCTTATACAGCTGAAGTTCGATTGACTGCATGGAAGGCAACTTTTAAAGACTAATATTTATTGCAATATGGCTTTTATGGCTCATGACACATTTAATCAGTTATATCTATTCCCTAATCCCTACTGCATCCTGAGAACACTAAACACTGCGGCTCCAAATGTGGGGAGGTGCCATAGCTTGGTGGGAATGCATCTGTTTTGCATGAAAAAGGTCCCAGATTCAGTCTCCAGCATATCTAGATAGGGCTGGGAAAGACTCCCTGTTTTAAACCCCAGAGAGGCACTGGCAGCAGTGAGCAAGATGAACCAACAGTCTGGGTCCGTTCAGGGCAGCTTCCAATGTTCCTATGAAATGTGGGCACCTGTGCAAATTGTGAAATTTAGAGGCTTAGACACCAGATGGCAGCAGAACCTCATTGCCTTGATTTATCAGCATTGATTAAGTGAGATGTAAAGGTATAGGTACCCCTGACCGTTAGGTCCAGTCGCGGACGGCTCTGGGGTTGCACGCTGATCTTGCTCTATAGGCCGAGGGAGCCGGCGTTTGTCCGGAGACAGCTTCTGGGTCATGTGGCTAGCATGACTAAGCCACTTCTGGAGAACCAGAGCAGTGCACGGAAACGCCGTTTACCTTCCTGCTGGAGTGGTACCTATTTATCTACTTGCACTTTGACATGCTTTTGAACTGCTAGGTGGGCAGGAGCTGGGACTGAACAATGGGAGCTCACCCCGTCGTGGGGATTAGAACCGCCGACCTTCTGATCGGCAAGCCCTAGGCTCTGTGGTTTAGACCACAGCGCCCCCCGCGTCCCTACAAGTGAGATGTAGGAAGGGATTAATACCTGCAAAACTGGAAATCAAGGTAGCTCTGTCAAAGATGTTATAATCCCTATGTAAGTGCTAATAGAATTGTGGTAGTAAAATTTGCCAAGAGAAGAATGGCAAAATAAGCTGTTAGACTATGCCGAAATGGCAAAACTGACCGGAAAGCTCAGGAACTAAGAAGACCAAAACTTAAATAAAGAATGGGGGGGGATTATAATTTTCTTGAAAGACCACTGTAAGCAGATGAAAACATTAGCAGGATTTCAATAACACTTGTAATGTAGAAGATATCCTATATTATAATCTTCAAGTGTCCCTGCGTCCGTTCTGTGTGTCACGGAAGTGCGCTCTGCGCATGACACACGCGGACGCAGGGATTGGCCAGCAGAGACTTGGAGCGCAGAGGCGGGTCCACAGCCCGGAAGTTCCTGATAACAAATATGGCGGCCGCTGCGGCGAAGAAGCCGCCGTTCAGCCGCCGGCTGCCCTCGCTGCCGCCACCGCCGCCTCACCCTGAGGGGAAACAGCAGCCCCCGAAGCGCTGGCGGCCGCCGCGGAGCGCGCTCAAAGCGGGGGCCGGGAGCAGGGCGCGCCGGCGCCCCGCGAGCCACTCTGCCGCCTCCTGCCTCCCTAGAGCCCGTTAGTCAACGGGCTAACTTCAACTAGTTATGGATAAAAAGGAGAAACATAAAATTTGGATGATGAAAGAATATGCAGTTGAAAAGGTTTATAATAGGACACGATGGAGGGGAATGTGGGAAGTCTGGAGATTCAGAGCAATCTCCAAATATGGATATGTATTTTGTATTGTTGTAGCTCTGTACTTGTAAAATCAGATAAAAATTATTAAAATAAAAAATAAAAATAAAGTTTTCCATGATGATGCAATTCTACAGCAGTAGTTTTCAAACTGTGTTCCGCATGATTATAGGAGTCCACAGAAGTTTACCAGGAGTTACTTAAGTATAGTACAGTAGCAGTGGTGTAAAACTGAGCTGAAATAAAGCTTTTCAAAACGTCCAATATTCTCATGTAATGCAGAGCTGCAAGAAAATGTGGGCATGCATTCATTGCAAGGATATTCCTCTGCCAATGGAAATGGCAACAAGTACAAAGAGCATAGCCTTTTCAGTTTTGGCACCAATATGTTGGAGTGCCCTCCCTCTCATTGGACGTATGTGCATCTGGCTTCCTTTCTTACTTTCCTTTAGGTGAGCAGTAAATATGGTTTTGCTTCAAGAGGCATTTGGCCCTACTGCTTCGCTGGAATATCTGGTCTTTTGTTTGTTGCTTTTATAGTCAGTCTACATTTATTGTTCATTTAAAATTGTCTCAATGAACAATAAATGGTTTTTTTTAGCAGAAAGTTGAGGTGGAAATGCTGAGAGATACACAGTGCTTTTTTTTCTATTAAAAAATGTTTAGGTGTACTAATTAGAAGAAAATCCCTAAGGGGGAAAACAGCTCAATGAGGACTGAGTTTGCTCAGCTGATTGCTGCTGTAGAGGATGAATGGAAAATGGAATTGAGTGGCTTGAACCTGCAACAGTAGCATTCTACAGTGTCAATTTTTTTTTGTAGATCCTACTTTTGCCTGATAAAACTAAATTACCAGTAACTGTCTTTTGGGCAGGACTTTGTACTTGCAGTTTGTACTTACTGCCTTTTGCATGTGGAAGTACATTCTAGTTTTTCCAGTTTAACAAGTTAAAGCATTGGGGGGGGGGGAATAACACTTGAAGTGCACCATCAACAAATAGCAGCAGAGTAAAAAAAAAAAAACCTTTTTATATTTGTTACAATCATTTCCAGTGTGTTCATTGCCGTTGCTTTGAACAAGTTTCAATTTGTTAGCTGATCTGCATATAATTATGGCGAGGCAGGGTATAAACAACATAAATATAATCAGTGCTTTTTTTCTTTTAAAAATGTTTAGGGGTACTCTCATTTTGATTCAAGAAAATCAACATTGTATAGTTCAAATTGGGGAAAATAAATACAGTAAATGGTCAAAAGTACAAAGATTCACAAAATGTTTAGGGGTATGCGTACCCATGCGTACCGCCAGGAAAAAAGCACCAAATATAATAAATAAATACATATGAAGACCTTGGGAAAGAATATTTTAGAAGTCACAGACAAAAACCAAAGAAACAGGCGGAACAAGGTCATTTGAGTAGTCTGTGAGGCTTTTGGAATTATTATTTGCATTACAATTTTTTGTCTTCAGTTTGACTGCTCCAGAAATGCTTTATAAGGAAGGAAAGACTGTTTCTCGGAGAATATCTGGTGCTTAAACTTATTTGCTGGTAGTTTCAGTCTTCCTGCAGACAGCGGACTAATTTAGATTTGGAACTGTGCCTTGTTTAAACAGTCTCTGGTTGTAAAGGCAAGCAGGAAAGAGAAACAACAATGGAGACTCTGCTCTTGGAAATACTGTCCATAAAAAGTAGCTATCCTCCTCCTTGTTAGTATTAGTCAGAACATGCAGGACTGGATCCTGTGCCCCTTGATCTTAAAGAAAAACATAATAATGCTTGCATTAGCAATGCTGGAGATTAATTTTAGATAACACACAAGGTTCAGTAGAAGCTAAAGTTCATGCTTATCCTCTAGAACATCAAGTAATAAAATATTTCACTTCTTAACTCTTCACTCTCCTCAGTAGGGAGTAAACTGAGTTGCCAACACAGACTTTACAGAAGTGAAATACTTTACCAATGCAGTAATTCAACTGGTTTTGTTTTTTTTTAAATTGGGCCTTTTTGTCAGAAAATGTGACAGATGGATAAATATTTGTGCCCCACCATAATTTTGCTTGATGCATTTCACATTATTATCGCTATCTGTGTAAACAGGGGCTTCCCTGTGTGTGTGTGTGTGTGTGTGTGTGTGTGTGTGAGAGAGAGAGAGAGAGAGAGAGAGAGAGACAGACAGACAGACAGGCAGGCAGGCAGGCAGGCAGGCAGGCAGACAGAGAGAAACCTCAAAAATTGCTGCATAATGCTGCAGCATGATTGCTGACAGCAGTAAGACCTTGTCAGCATATAACAGCTGTACTCAGAGATCTGCACCAGTTGCTAGTTTGCTACTGGGGCAAGTTCAGGGTGTTACCATTAGCATATGAAGCCCTTAACAACTTGGGATCAGTTTACCTACGAGATCTCCTTACCTCACGTGTGCCAGCTCAGAATTGGCACCACTACAGGTGACATACAGTAAATACCCATTTCACATTTGTAAGAACTTGATCGTTCAGTGTTGCAACACCTGCACTCTGCCCGTTGAGATCAAGCAGGCACGCTTGCTACACTATTTTCTCACCTGCCCAAAACATTCCTGTTTAAGACAAGCCTATGCAGCCAGATGCTTAGTAAAGTCAAAGTAGCTTTTAATCTGTTGCAGTATTTTAACTTCTGTATGTTTTAAAAGGGGTGTACGGGGTGTTACGGAAGGGGTAGTAGGGGACACGTCATGCTCCTCCTGGGGTAGTTGGTCCACCTTTGGTCCCCACGTGACATTCACCTTTCACCTGTGGCTCCTAGAAGCTGCCAGCATGCAACAGCAGCCACACCTCGGGAGAAGGCATGGACTGGCCGGCTAAACCAGGTAATGGGTCTCAAACCCTTGGGAGTTAGGGACTTCCACTACATGCAAAGACAGGCTCCAGCAGATTGAGCAGACAAGACCAATAGTGGGTCCAATGGTCAAGAAGCTTTCTGCACCTGCTGTAGAGGGAGGGAAGTGAGGGGCAGATGGGGCTTGTCAACCTGGGAAGGTAGCTCACCTAGAATATGGAAAACCCTGATCCTAAACCTCTGCTGCTTTGTGGGATATTTTGGGGAGAAGAAAAGGCTCAGGAGTAAACCCTACACAAATCTGGAGTGGAGTCCCTAAGGCAGTTGGATGGCACCTTGTACAACTCCTTGTGGCAATTCCTGCAGCCAAGCTGGTGCCAAACATATTGCTCTGCTTTCCTTTGGACCACATCAGCAAGCCCAAGAGGGCGGTCTTGTTGTCTGAGCAGCCCAGGACCTCCATACACACTACCCAGGGACGCGGGTGGCACTGTGGTTTAAACCACTGAGCCTCTTGGGCTTGCTAATCAGAAGATCAGTGGTTCGAATCCCCGCGACGGAATGAGCTCCCATTGCTCTGTCCCAGCTCCTGCCAACCTAGCAGTTCGAAAGCATGCCAATGCAAGTAGATAAATAGGTATCGCTGTGGCAGAAAGGTAAATGGTGTTTCCATACGCTCTGGTTTCCGTCACGGTGTCCCGTTGTGCCAGAAGCGGTCTAGTCATGCTGGCCACATGAACTGGAAAGCTGTCTGTGGACAAACGCCGGCTCCCTTGGCCTGAAAGCAAGTTGAGCACCGCAACCCCATAGTGGGGTGGACTTAACCGTCCAGAGGTCCTTTACCTTTACCTTTACACACTGCCCAGGCTTGCGCCTCCGGAAGGACACTTTGGTGCTGCTATCACGGCAGTTTGAATTCTTTTTTTTTTTATATAAATAATTTTTATTTGGTTTTACAATTTTATAAGCAAATCACATCTCGGTTAAATGTTTCCTGCTTCCCCCCTCTCACCATAGGAAGCCTAAATTCATCCCCCCCTCTCACAGAGGTAAACCCGTTCATTATGCATTTAACCTTATTGCAATTATTTCATAACATTTGCTTTGTTTGAATTCACCCCTGGAGACCCACTCCATTGTCTCTCGAGGACAGATGCCAACATGTTTTAAAAGAAGAGTTCTGGGAAGTGGGAAGAGAGAAAGGAGGTTTAGGACAGGCAGTAGAATTTCATTCTTTTGCATAGTATATGAACAAAAGTTTTGCGTCAGCGTCACATTAACAGGTACTTTATTTTCCACATAGCCTGCAACAGTGACGTCTCGTTTTGAATATGACCGATTGGTTTGAGTGGTTCTGTGACTTGAAAGCTTCGAAGAGGAATTTTTAACAGAAACGTATATTTAAAAAACTGGGTTGTGAATTTTCCTTTTCCTTTTTTTGTGTAAACCGCTTTGGGGCTGCTTGGTGTTAAGAAAACCGCAACCAAGCGGCTTATAGATCTTACGAAGTAAATAAACAGATAAAGTTGCCCTGTTTGAACAGCGCCCCGCTCGTTTGAATCCCTCTCCGCGCAAAGAGAGCCGCCCATCCAAAAAGCGCATGCGCTATCCGAGGGGGGAGTGACAGAGGAGGTGCCTGTCACGTGAACGCCGTCCTCCTCCTCCTCCTCCTGACGTCACGCGTCTTTTGCGTCAGGGCGTGGCGAAGGTCCAGCTCCCCGGCCGGTTCCCGCGGGGCTGCCACTGTCAGAGCAGTTGCCGAGAGCGAGAGCGTTCCGCGCGGCGCTCCTTTGCGCGCGGGGCCGGGCTGGGCTACAGGACGCGCACGCGCGTGCACGGGAGCGCGCGCGATTAGGGGCATCCTTTCGCCACCATGAAGCCCCGGCGGGTGAGTGTGGTGTCAGCTGGGATCGGGGGTAGGAGTGGCTAGTGGTTGGAGGAGGAGGGCGAGATGGAGAGGCGAGCGGGACCCCGGCCGGGCCTTCCTCCTCCTGCAGGTGGCCGCCTGCTGACCTCGGGCAAGGGTAAGGCCAAGGCCCTTCCGGACCGCTGCAAGGCGGGGCTCTCTTGCTTTCCTGCCGCCTTCCTTTCGCGGTCTTGCTTTCCTCCCTGGCCTCGTCTCCTTGTTGCTGGAGGTGCTTTTCTTTGCCATTGTTGGGGAGGAGAGGTCGTGTTCCTGTTTTGCTTGGAAAGGCGCAGGGGCAGGGCTGGTGAAATAATAATAATAATAATAATAATAATAATAATAATGTTTCCTTTTGAAAGGCACAGGGGAAGAGCTGCCAAACTAAATAAATAAATAAATAAAAATAATAATGTTTTGCTTTGAAAGGCACATGGGAAGAGCTGGCAAAATTAATAATAATAATAATAATAATAATAATAATAATAATAATAATGTTTCGTCTTGAAAGGCACATGGGAAGAGCTGGCAAAATTAATAATAATAATAATGTTTTGCTTTGAAAGGCACAGGGGCAGGGCTGGTGAAATACTACTACTACTACTAATAATAATAGGAGGCAGCGCTGCCTCAAAAGTGTGGGAACACCCCCCCACCCCACCCCACATATTTTCATGCACAAAGGAGGCTAGTTCCTGTGTTTGTTATGGTAGGCATGTGTTAGCAATACATATAATACAATGGGGTGGGGGTGGGGAACCTCAAAAGAGAAATATTTTGATTCCCAAATGAATTTGAAGAGGATTTCCTTCTTGCCAACTTGCAGGGCTAAGGCTGCTTGGTAGGCATAAAGAAGCTGGCAAAAGAACTTTGGTTGAGGGTGTGGGGTGCAGGGTGGGGAGGAGAAACAGAATATATATGCACGTGAATGGAGGATTTTCAATACAATGACTAACCAGTACTCACATTTGCTTTTCAGCAGGTGAGTCATAAGGACTAGACGTGCAAAATCTTATATACGCCTGCAAAAAAAACCCACACCAGCGCAGAAGGCATTGGCTTTCCACACCAGGTCTAAAAAGGATCGCAAACTCAAATATTTCCACAAAAGTAGTTGGTCAGATTTTTCTGCCTTCCTCACAGCAGCTCAGTTCTTCACAAACCAGCCAGACAGTTTAAAGCACATTTCCCCCTCCCCCCCAAAAAATAATAATTCTGGGCACTGTAGTTTGTAGAGGGTTGCTGAGAATTGTAACTCTGTGAAGAGTAAACTACAGGTCCCAGAATTCTTTGAGGGAAATGATGTGCTTTAAAGGTCTAGCAGCCTCATCACCAAAGGATGAAAAGAGGGGTTTGGAGCAAAACCACTGGGTTCCCTGCCCACTTCAGAAGTGGAAGAGGGGAAAGAGAAAGAGAACAGCTGTAGGACCACTTGTCAGGAGGAGGGCAGAGGCGGAGGTTGGCGAGGTTCACCTTTCCTGGGCCGGTTCACTCCGCGGGCCCTGCATCTGCGCAGACGCGATTTCCAGCGCCACGGAAGCGAGTCCCCGCGCCGCATTGCGCTGGTTTAGGGGGCTCGCCGAGCAGGTAGCTTGGTTCGGGGGCGGCTCATGGGCCGGTCAAACGACCCCTGTGAGCCGCTTGTGGCCCATGGGACTTAGGTTGCCGACCCCTGGGCTGGGGAATGGAGAAGGAATCTGTGGCAGATGAAGAACTTAACAGACTGAGGAAAATAAAGTGGAAGTTTTAAAATGCTGACTGCTGCTTCTGTTCAGTCAACCAGGAACGTGGTTGGGTGGCAAGATTTAAGACGCACCACCAGCAGTTTCCTGCAACTTGTGTCGTGATTCACAGAAAATGAAATATATTTATCACATGATTGGCGGCGATAGTGATCTACTTAGTCCGTGAATATATGAGGAATGACTCAGTTGGTAGAGCATGAGCCTCTTCATCTCAGGGCCATGGATTTGAGATTGGTTGAAAGATTCCTGCATTGCAATGGGGTTGGACCACATGGCCGTCATGGTCCCTACAAGCCTGTGATTCTGCAATGCAGATTTGTTATTGACTGTTACAGTTTAAACATCGAAAAAGAATGAGTAATGGATATGGAGGAGCTGTTTAAAAGGAAAATGCTGTCGGTTTAAATAAAAACGGCGAAACATTGGATCTTTTCCTGGCTAGGCCCCAGCTCTTTTAACCAGATGCAAATGCTTGGTTGCCATGACAGCTATGTGGGTAGACTCTTGCAGATGAGAAAAATTCCTCAGATAGTAAATGAACTTTGCGCCGGTTGCTGGAAATATATTAATGTAGCCTCCAGCTGAACCACCTTGGGGATACAGTTCTGTAAGTGGGGTGTTGGAGTGGGGGGAAGGCCCTCCCTCTGGTTTCTAACCACTTCATCTCAGTTGACAGAAGGGCCTCTTCAGATGATTATAATACAAGGACAGATTGATGTGGAAGCCAAGATTCTTCCGGGTACCTCAAGCCTCAAGTTATGCCTGTGCAATAGAGTAGAGCAGCTTGGACCAGCCATCTCTCCCTTTCCCAACCGCCACTCCAGATATTGCCCAAAAAGCAGGGGCGGAGGAAGCCTCCTCACCACCCGGGGCGGCGAACGGAGGCTTCCCCTGGGGGTAGGGCGTCGTGACGTTGCGCCGTGACATCACGACGCAACATCACGACGGAGTGCGCATGCGCGAAATGCCGTGCATGCGCACTCGGTTGCCAGGGCGCTGCTGCTCCCGCGGCGCCCTTGGGAAGCGCTGCACCAAAAGCAGCAGCGGCGTGCGCACTCCATCCAAACCGGCACCGCTGCTTCTGCGGCGCCCTTGGGAGGCGCCACGCCAAAAACTGCGGCGGCGGCACCCTCCCGAGCTGCCGATTGCGTGCAGCGGCTGGGGGGGTGCCCCGCCGCTGCTGCTTTTGGCGTGGCGGCTTGCAAGGGTGCTGCGGGAGCAGCAGCGACGCCGGCGGACGGGCCCCGCACAGGGCGGGGCCAGCCCAACTGTCGCCCCCTCCCCGCGTGGAACCCGGGGCGTACCGTCCCCTCCGCCCCCCTTGCGACGCCAGTGCCAAAAAGTACAAGAACATTCCCTGTGCTTCTCTTTTTAACATGGCCTTTAAGTCCCTGCTTTCTTTGTGAAAGTGATTATTTGGAGAAAGTTGTTTACCCAGAGCTCTGCAAGAAGAAAGTAAGAAAATGAAACTGTTTGGGAACTATGGTGAAACTTGGAAGCAATTTATCTGTTTGCTGAGCCGAGTGAAGTGCGAGTAGATAAAATAAGATAGCAAGCAGTAAGAAAGGGAACTAGGCTTGCAGGGTTATGTTTTTCTTTTTGAAGAGAATGGTTTGCATTATACATGTTTTCTGTCCATGGAAGACTTAACTTTTCTTCCCAGTTGCCTTCTGTAATTAAATACAGTATGAATTTTATGATAATGGTCCCTGCCAGAGAAACCTGAAATTAACTTTGCGTGGACCTAAGATAGTGGTGTGCGAAATGCAGGCATTAAATTCCATCCTAAAAAACCCAGACATGGGGTGTCAATTGAGATGGGATGAGGTGAAGATTGCATAAGCTGATCAGACTACTAAAAATTACTTTAAACTTTTCTTTGCTGACTTCAATATAAATATTTTCAGGGTGGTTCATACTATTACAGGAAAAATAGTTGGCCCAGACATGTCCATATGTGTGTGTGTGTTTTCAAATTTTAACAAATCCATCCAAATTATTTAAATTTAATACATTTTCCCAAAAAGTAATTAGGTTTTCCACTCCTGTCGCAAGCATTTGTCCATTAAATTCCTGATGTTACCGCTTCATTCTTCTTCTTTGATCACCTTCTCAACCTTCTACTAGTTTTAATCCATTTTCATAGCTAGCCGATTTTGGCTCAGACATGTCCTCAATGCTTTTAAAGCCAGATGTTCCCCTTTTACTCAGTGTTTAGGGTAGAAAAGAATTTTTCAGGGGGGGAAATGCATAGCAAAGTACATAAAACTAAGCCGAGTTATGTACAGCTTTGTTCACTCTTCCTTTTTGTAGGAGAAGAGAAGTCAACTGTGAAGACAGAACAAGCAGCATGATGGATTCAGAAGACCTTGTCCTTAAGAAATCAAAGGCAGACCAAGTCAGTCACCGCATTGTAAAAGTTAGCTCAGGCAAACATTACTTCTGTGGTTATTGTGCAGCCATCACAAATGTCGGAGTCACCTTCCCTATCCAGAAAGTCCTCTTCCGGCAGCAGTTATATGGCGTACGAACCAGAGATGCAGTACGTCAGCTGCAGAAAGATGGGCTCAGGAATCTGTACCGTGGTGTCCTTCCACCGCTCATGCAGAAGAGCACAACCCTGGCAATAATGTTCGGCCTGTATGAGGACCTGTCTTCCGTACTCCTGAGGCACATGAGTGCGCCTGAAATTTTGACCCGGAGCTTGGCAGCCGTGCTCGCTGGGACCACGGAAGCGGTCATGACCCCCTTTGAACGCATTCAGACACTTCTGCAGGACTACAAACATCACGACAAATTTACAAACACTTACCAGGCGTTCAGAGTTCTCCGAGACTATGGGGCCAGGGAATATTACCGGGGGTTAGTGCCAATCCTGCTCCGGAACGGCCCTAGCAATGCTCTCTTCTTCGGTCTCAGAGGACCTATCAAGCAGTGTTTGCCTGAAGCCACAACTTCCAGTACTCACTTGATCAATGATTTCATTTGTGGAGGTCTGTTGGGTGCTATGCTGGGGATCCTCTTTTTCCCACTGAATGTAGTAAAAACTCGCATGCAGTCACAAATCGGCGGGGAATTCCAGTCTTTTTCCAAGGTTTTCATGAAGATTTGGCTGGAGCGTGACAGGAAACTGACGCACCTCTTCCGAGGCGCCCATCTGAATTATCACCGGTCTCTGATTTCTTGGGGAATAATCAATGCGACATATGAATTCTTGCTCAGATTATTGTGAAAAGTGCTTGTGAAGTTCATTTTCTTAGTTGGGCGCCAGACAAACACAGAACTGTCAATTTCCAGGGAGAAATCAAACACACTAATAAAACACTGAGCTCCAACATAATAGTTAATCAGTAGGTAAAGATGCCAGTTTTAAGCAGTGCCTACTTAGCTCAAAATATAATTGTATTCAGTCATATTAATGGACTTTCAATCTGTGGGTGCGAGTGAACTGTACGGCTAGAACAATTGTTTGAAAAGTTTCCTCGGATATGTCTGAAGATGGATTCACCCACGGCATTTGCTCCAGATCACCGTCAACTATTCTCAGCACTCCTGGTGATCCAAAAAATGCACTTTGAAGAAATGTGTAAATGGGCGGAAAACTGATATTTAATTTGTCGCTTGGCCCTTTCGGAACAAACAGTGGCATGCTGTAATAAACTCCCAAGATGCTTCGAGTCTCCCCTTCCCCACTTTTTTTTTTTTAAACTGAGCAGAGACTGCCAAATTTTGAAGAGAAATCCTTTCCCCCAAACCTTAAGGTTCTGTAAAAGTTGTCAAATAGCTTCTGCTAGACTGTTGATACAAATGACACCTTGTCGAGATTTCGTATTAAATTTCAGAAACTGAATTCACTGTAAGCTCAGTGGTGGGAGTATCTGTTTAAAAATAAATAGGTGTGTGTTGCTGGAAAGGTGAGGAAAGATTCTAAGTGGCCTTCATGTTACACTGCCACCTGACTTGTCAATGTGGTCTTTTGTGTGGCTGTTTATACTACTAAGTTTTGTTGCAAGTGAATATACTTCTCCGAAGGGTTGCTTTAGGAAGGATGGTGCGAATGACAATTGGTGCAATCCAACCAAAATTATGCATTTCCCCCATTGAATTCCCTCCCCCACCCCCACCCCGGTGATATTTAAACTGCTTTAGCTTTTTCGGTGGGTTGTGGTCTATTTGTTAATACTTTCTACAATTCTGGCCACGCTAATTGGTATTCGGATCTGAAATGTTACCTGCTGTCACCTAAACTTTGAATGCTCTAGTTAAGCAAGGCTTTATGTGCTTGAATGAAAATGACTTACCCCGGCATTGCAATTCTCAGGCTATTTCACTGTGGTTGAAAAAGGAACTTAAATAGCTCATTTCACACGCTGCTCAGGCTTGTTTTATGTTGGGAATGTGCCTCATGCATGGCCCCCTCACCTGTATCTCATTCAGTATAGAATCAATACAGGTAGGCCCAGTTCATGAGATCTGTCCACTCATTTTACAACAGTGAAGTTGTTGACTCAGGCCTTGCTATAGTTCGGTACGAAGGACCATGCATGTATGTAAAAAGGACATAAGCTTCTGCAAGCTGATTTTCTGTGTTTATTCAATCATGCTAATAAACATTTCTCTGCACATTGGAATTCAGGTAAAAAGCAAAAGATGAACAGAAGCAACCTAAGAGGTTTCAAGTCAGAGAGGAAAGCATGTCTGAATACCAAAATAATGCTCTTAACGGGGTGGGGGAGGGTGAAATTATTTTGTATAGGTGTTTTTTTTTAATGCAAATAGGAATTAATATTTTCCTTATTTGTGGTATACAGGAAAGCTTTCCCTAGCTGAATTGATAATCCTCAAGCGTTTATCCTCAAAGTGAGGTGTTTTTAAAAAGTGGAACTAATATCTCACTATTGAGATGGTGTGGTTTTTTTTGTTTTGTTTTTTACTTTATGTTGCCTGTTGTCAACCTGAAAATTGCCCTTCAGCAGCAATTTGTGGACCCATTTATCCTATTTCTTGATTCTTGTACTGTACCAGTGTATGCTGTTTAGCCTCACAGATTGCCAAGCACAAAATGAAAGAATGTTTGATATTTCGAATGTTGTGATTATATGCATTTAAATAAAATGTCTGTTTGAATGTTGAACTGGTAAAATCTGATTTTACCAGTGTGTTTTTTATTTTTTGATATCTTTCCCTTGATGGAATAAACAAACGTAAATTTATTTGCTGCAATGAAGTAGACTAGCATTTTTCAAACAAATCTTACAAGTTTAGGCCATGTGAGATTAGAAGTATCTTGAACACTTGAAAAAGGAAGGCAATGAAGAATGTTACACTTGTTCTCAGACTTCCCTTTTTTCTTCTCTATTTATATTGCATTGTTAGAAAATAACTTACTCTTTTGCATATAGATAGCTCTCTGTACACCATTTAAAACGTATTTCCAGAGCTCTATACAGTAGGCGATCCTTGGTTGCTCATACCTTGACTTTAGAATGCCAGAAACAAGCATGCTGCCCTGTCCTGTGCTTTTGTTAGATTGCATTGTTAATAAATACAGTAAATTGGGGAAGTAGAAGAAATAGGGTGATAATTGCATAAATAGCTTAATGTCCACGAGTGAGTTTTGGGCTGCGGAATCCTGTATGGCGGAGTAGAGACTATACTACCATATTTAGGATTACAGTCACAGGAAACATTCTCAGTAATAATAGCCATAGCCATCAGCTGGGCAATAACACAAGAGTTAGGTACCACCATGGTAACTGTCTGCCTCTTGCCCAGTTCATGGGGTTCAAAGGAGGACACTGCACAAGCATCTCACTACAGCCTCGCTGAAGTTCGAACAAAGCCCTCGCTCAACAAGGCCTTGGCTACATTCAGCAGGAAGGTTGGTAGTACAATAGCTTTGTAAACAAGCATTTTGGTTTCCCTGCGAATGTCCCGGTCCTCAAACACTGCACTTCAATTGGGAGAAAGCTGCACTCGCAGAGCTCAGGCGATGCTGGATTTCGTCTTCCAAAGCAACCACTCTATTCCGAACTTAAAAATGGTAAGCGTAATGCTGGTGGTCATCAAAAGAGGTTCAAAGACTCTCTCATGGAAAATCTTAAAAGTAGTATAAACACCAACAACTGAGAACCACTGGCCTGCGAGTGCTCCAACTAGAGAACAGCCTTTACCAAAGGTGTCATGGACTTTGAAGACGCTCAAACTCAGGACGAAAGGGAGAAATGTGCTAAGAGGAAGGAACGCTTGGCAAACCCTTGTCGTGATCAGCTCCTGCCCGGAAACCTATGTCCCCACTGCGGAAGGATGTGTGGATCCAGAATTGACCTCCAATGTCACTTACGGACTCACTTTTAAAACCATATTTATGTAAGACAATCTTACTCTGCTACGAGTGATCGCCAAAGAAGAAAGAAGAAGACATTCAGCAAAACAGATGCATCCAGTTTCTTCTGGTTTCCCAAAGCTAGCTATGATTATGGACATTGATAACAGTCCCAGGCTGTGGCTGCTGCAAGTTCCAAAACTATATGATGAGACTCTGGATCTTCTGCTGTTGAGTCTGATGGCATCAAGGCCTTGGCTAGGCATTAGTGATTTTATCCAAAAAGAAGGCCACAAACCCATCACAGCAGGTCACTAAGGTTCTAAGCCTTCTAATTATGGAAACTGGTTGTTTCAGTACTTGGAAAAGGTCCACTCTGGAGAATGCAGAGATCTATTTGCTGCCATCATAACCTTGGAATGGGTATTTAGGTGAAACTTAGAGCTTACTTGGCCAAATCCACCATCATTGCATCTGCTCTCTTGTTGCTCAGAATTGCCCACTAAAACTTGGAGACACCTGGAGTTCGCCCCCAGGTAGAGGATGTCCAAGAGCTATTATTTTGTCAACGAATACAAGTCAAATCTCAGCACAGTCTTCAGCTTGGGGTTCCACTGAATAATACAAGCCATTGCAACTTAATTCAGAGCACAGTTGTAACACGTTTATTTTGCAAGCAAGATAAATTGATGAAACATTAACATCACTCTCATAGGAATAAATACAAGTTTTTCCAGCCAGCTCTTGGAAGTGTGCTGTATTTAAAGCTCACAACTATTGTTATGAAATTTTAATAATTTTAAAAATACATGCACAAATGTGTACTTCTGCATTATGTATTTTTTATGCCAAATGAGAAAATATTGTATACCAATAAGTTGTTGCCACAGATCCGTTATAAGATGCAAATCAAACAAGGTACAGTGGGTGGCTTCCGTTGTTTATCCTACTTTCCAGGACCACCTTCAGCCTCGTGGGATTTTATTTTAGTGACTTGAAAGTTTCACCCAACACTTTGCTGAAATGATTGCTTACGGAGGGGGGGGGGGAGCCCTTTCTATACCAGCATTAGACTTTCAACCCAATCCAATGCATGGAAGACCCACTACATTCAACAGTGCTTATACCACAGTAAGTGTGCACACAACCTAGGTATTTGCTTTTCCTTTTACAAATGTATTCACAAAATCCTTCCTCAAAATGTGCAAAAGTATTTCAGTATTGATTCTTCAAGTGTTCACAGAGACTGTCTGACTATAACATCCAATAATAGTGGTATTTGATAGTTGACATGCAAGAAATAATAGCTGAGGTTATTGGCCCCTAGTCTGCTGTGATAATGCTACAGTGGCTTTCATGCTTTAATTAATTTATTGATTATTATTATTATTTATACCTCACCCATCTGGCTGGGTTTCCCCAGCCACTCTGGGCGGCCTCCAGGAAACATAAATAGACTCTCAAAGGGGATAAACCATTTAAATGTATGGAGCATAGAAAGAGTTTTCCTCAGTGTTAACTCTTTCCTTCACATCAACAAACTCAGTTACGGGAAAATCAATGTTAAATTCTTGAAGTATATATGTGATGTTCTGGTGCTTGTATGTAAATTTTATGCACAAGTATTTAATGAAGGTAACATCTCACAAACTAAGGTATCATGTAGGGCCGGGGAGAGTATGACTCTCTTGAGTGATGGTGGTGAGTGATGTTGGACAGAGACTCGAATTCTGGTCTTCAGCAAATATTTCCGAGTAACATTTTCTACGTTGCTTCCTTTGCAAAGTAACTTTGGTGGGTTTTTCACCGGGGGGGCTGTGCAATAGTATGCAGAATTCTGTGGTATGTTCTATGGCGCAAACCCATTTCACAGAGAGTTTTATTGGGTGTCACAATTTTGAATGGAGAGTGCCCTCTGGGAAATCCAACATTCGCACACTGCTGATCTTTTTCTGTAATGTACAATTGTGGTCGTCAAGTTGTCTTTCAGGAAAGCTTGTCCATGCTTACTGATAGTTTCACCAAGGTTAAAAGGGGGGGGGGAGAGAAACCCCTTGCTTTTAAAATGTGAATTGTGAAGTTGGTGCAATCGACAAACTTTTGAGTATTTGCATTTTTCATTTCTGGACATTTTGAGCCCATTCAATATCAGTGCAACAAGTTAGGGGCCATCTCATTGAGCATGTCTAACTCGCTTGCAAATTGGAGTTGCAATGTGCTTTCTTAGTCAGGTTGGACTAGATTCCCTTTGGAATCCCTTCTGGCTCCACAATTCTAAGAGGGTTGAGAATTAAGTATGACCTCTAGTGGGGTTTTTTGAAAAGTGCACCATCTGCTCAATACTGTGTTCCCTGGACCAACACAACAGCTACCAGCTTCAGATACATTAGCAGTGGGTTTTGGTAAACGTTCTATAAGTTTTGCTCTTCTTCCAAAATATAGCTAGTTAATTTGCTTCTGGCTGGGCAGGCATGCTTCTTTAGGCTGATGGTATTCTACAGGAATTAAAAGGTGACGAAACAATGCTTTCAAAGCATATGTGTGTGTACGTTTCACACTTCAAAATCACAAACAGAATTGCTCAAGCTTTAGATGTGTGATCTAATACATAAATGTATAGGAATAATGCAAGGTCAATCCAAGAATAAAACATTTGGCGTTAACCCATAGCTTAGTTTACGTCCAGATTTTACCCATGTTTTCTTAGAAAGAGCCACTGATTTCTAAGGAACTTTGAATAAATAAGCATAAAATAGGCATTGCTCTTCAATGCTGTGTTTTATAACCTGAGAACAAGTTACCGGTAGCTATTTTGGTATGAATTTTCTCTTAACTGAGGGATGGAAAGTTTTTCCTTTCCTGGGGACAATGTTAGTTTCTACTAAGCCAGAGTAAAATTAACCTTAAAATGTTCTCACTGTGAATTTTTGCATCTCAATTAAAAAGAAAAAACCAAAATGGGGTGATATTGCATGTTCCATTTTGAGAGCACTAGTTTCCTAACAGAGTATAACTAGAAGGCATATAAATCACTTACATGCCACTGAAATTTTTTTGCAGTGAAGATTACACACTACTTAATATATTCCCTGGAAAATTTTCAAAACAAGATTAAAATCAGTATCTAAGGTTTTCTAATAGCACTTATTTGAATCAACCAGAAAAGTTAAGGAATAATCATGTAGCATAGAAAAAGTGTTTCTATTAGAAAATGTGATTATATATATCTACTGTATATATTTATATCTATATCTATATATCACCACATGTGAAGACCACTAAATTTAGCACGTGTGCCAACCTTTGCTTCAAGGGGCCTGCTCTTTTGCCCAAGGTAATAGTAACAACAACTGTTCCATCATTGCTGGTACAGTGGTACCTCTGGATGCCAACGGGATTCGCATCATGAGCAGCGTGCATCATGAAGCATTGTGTCAGCGCATGTGCGCAATGCGATTCGGCGCTTCTGCGCATGACATCATTTTGTGTGTCTGCGCATGCACGAACCACCGAACCTGGAAGTAACCTGTCCCGGTACTTCCGGGTTCGGCGCGTTCGTAACCCGTGACGAACGCAACACGCAGCATTCGTAACACGAGGTATGGCTGTACTGTGCACTTTCAGAAGGAGCTATGTACATTACAATTAGATAATAGATTAGATGAGATTAGATAATTAGATAAGAGAACTTTGTCATCAACAGCACCAAAGCAACATATCTTTTAAAAAAAGACCATGTTATAAGAGGTAGATTTTTCTTAAACGTCAATGCATAGAGAAGCCTGCTCTTTCTTTAGTCTTTCTGGACCACATTCTCACTCACAAACACAAGTTTTCAAATTGCACATTTGCCAGCTGCTTCCACTCGTGCCGCAAAAATACATGTTTAACCCAGCAAAGCCAGTAAAAATGGTAAGGACACTGCCGTCTGTAGGAAAAAGGGCTTTCCAACTCCTGGGTGTGTGGGGGCAGAAACCTTTCTTATTCCTTTATGATTAGCTATCTGAGAAAGTTGGTAATGGGTAAATAGTGGCATTATTGTGGAAACTTTTCCTCCCAGCGCCCCTGGTTCATTTCAGGTGCCCTTCCCTCAACGTTTTCCAGCTTAGCAATATCCTTTTTTTTAATGGGTGTGGCAACCAGCATTGAGCACAGCATTCCTAGTGCAGTCATAACATAGATTGGCACAAAGGCATTGCAGTACCGGCAAACACAAAAATATTAAAATTTCGCTACTAAAATCTAAAATTAGGTCAAGTTTATCTTGCAGTGGCCGCTGTGGAAGAGCCAACAGCTCAGAATTCAAGAGATAAAAGAACAAGATGTGGAGTGTTTTGCAAAATATTTCCCCCCCTCCACCCCGTTTCCTTTTTTCACTTGGGAGCACATCAGGTCCAGGGTTTTTTATTTATTTGGGAGCGGGGTGGAGAGCTGCTCCCTATCTCCATGCTCAGCAGCCTTTGAGACTGTGAGCATAGCAGATAACCTCAAATATGATTATGGGTAGATGGGCGTTTATGGATTATGACCCCATTTTATTTTAAATGCCTTTGGGGCAAATGTATCATCCTAGACCAGACACGTCCAACTCCCAAGAGACTGCGATCTATTCCCACTATAAAAAAGCCTGGCAGTGATCTACCCATTGTTGAGCTTTTTTTAGGGAGGATGAGCCAAAGTTGTTGAGCTTTTTTGTGTGTGGAGTGTGGGTGTCTATTTTTATTTAAATCCCATCAATGCTCAGTCTTACAAATCAAGTCTCACCATTCAAATGGATGTTTAAAACAAAGTTCGTAGACAGAATAACTAGCTTTTGCAACACAGATGTAGGTATATTGGATTCAAACGACATTTCAGGAAATAAGAAACCAGGGATTTCTTATTTAGGTATTTAGGGCAGCTTCCCTGCAAGCATCTCCAGAGGAGTCAAGCTCCACAATCTCATGAGAAACATTCAGAGAACCAGAAATTCCCCATGTAGGCAACACACTGACTAGCCACTGCTCTGAGGGCTCAGTCAAAAGGTTTGGTCAAAACTGTACTGTATTTGCAAATGTATTTTTATTAGCCAAATTTTATACAAGTTTAACACTAACCTCCTTACGAAGTTACATATTTCCTCCCCTATGGTGTATTTATTTTACAAATTTATACCCTGTCATTCTTGTCAAAACAACTGACAGTGACTAATCGCAGCTGAAACCATTGTCTCAATTTCAAAAACTCCTTTCTTCGTAAAAACTGCTTTTTGGCCTTCCAACCATGGTATCGCTTTTCAGGGTTTCATCATTAGATAAGAGCACATGCCACATAGACTCTAATTTTTCAAACAGATAGTAATCAGATTATTTTAATGGTTGTGATGGTCGTTTGAGCTGCCAGAGCACTTCTGTGCACTAATGTGGAACATACCCGTTTCTTTATAATCTCATGTAATTTAAAATCTGTTGCAATGGTCTTGTAGCTCTCCTGCCAACCCCCAAATCAGTAAGAAATACACCATATCATCGGTCAAGTTCACCTTCCTAGCCGATTTCAGGATGCCGAACCTCTTCTGTGGGAGTGAGGCAACACCCCCCCCGCATGCCAGCTCTCTGTTGCTTGCATCCTAGTGATGGACCTAGCATTCATTCGGAGCATTGGTTTTGATGACATTTCTCTAGATCTTTTTGTAATCTGCTCCAGCAGTTCAGGACAAATTACTTAAGAAACACTGCTGTATTCTCATGAACATTGATGGTTGTGTATAACTGGAGTAAGTGATCCAAACATTCAGTCTGTGCACAACATGTTCAGTGAAGACTCGGGGATCCTTCACGATCACAGATTCTACTTTGCCCATCTCTTTGTTGTTATGGGGAGTTGCAAGCCTTCTGTTTCCTGGATCTTCTTCATAGCTTTTGCTGCCACGTTTAAATTCCGCTGTCCAGTGTCTGATCCTGTGGAATGAGGCAGAGCCGCCATAATCATATGCAGCAGGTGCTATTGACTGCCTGCAGTATTTACCCTTCCTTTTGTCAAAATGAAACTACACAAATACGATGGTTCAATTTATTTCACACAAGCGTCTGTAATGGTGAAACAATTTAAAGCTACTTTAATGAAGATCTGCAGAATGCTTCTAAAGGATGTAACAATTATGCGCTAAGAATTATGTGTTGTTACTGCCACGGGAGAGAAAGTATCATCCTCACAAAACCTTTTGACCAATCCTCATATATGGTGGGCCTTTTCTCAGATGGAGTAGCATACTTTCGTGGCTCGCAAGGCACATAAATAACAGCCCAGCGGGCCTTTATAATGTTGCAAAATGGAAACAGTACGGGGCAACATTTTAGTTTGATATTGGGGAAAAAATGATTTTATTAATTCCAAAAGCCTTCCACAGTGATGGAAGCCATCATACTGTGTCCATACTGTTTGGACACAGTTCAACAGAAAATTCTGCTGTTCAAGTCTCATCTCAATGAGATTTGTGCAGGTCTTCCTGCTGGATTGTATATCTAAGTTTTTGGGCACATATTCAGGTGAACAACTAACACTCCTTCCCATGCCCATACATTATTATAGAAGGTGCTCCTGTACAAGACTCGTGAGGGCAAGATGTTAAGCTATCCAGTTCTCAATAAATTTTATATCTAGTAAAACAAGGAAGAATAACTGTGCTTCCAGTCATTTTGGGGGTGGGGGTGGGAAGAACTGGCAATAAACAGCGTACAATTTTAGGAACTCCAGCCAACAGATTGAACTATAGCAGAACAATACCAAAGTGTAGCAACAGCATTTCCCGTAGTTCACAAAAAACAAACAAACAAAAAACAATGCATTTGCTGGCTTTATCTAATCTAGTGTGCGAGAAAACTGCTTCATTCCTAGAAGAAGAAGAAGAAAAATACAGCAAACTCCAGGCAAAGGAAGCATGTGGGCTGTGTCTGGGTGTGTCCCCCCCTTCTCACGCCCAGCTAGCATCTTGCACTAAGAGTCACGTGGAAAGACAAGACTTAGAAGTGCTGCCATGCTACATCCAAACGACACAAGTGGAATCAGCAGGAGGAAAGAGGAAGAATGAGCAGGAAGTCTGGTGTGTGAATTCAGAATCACAGCACACACACATACGCACGCACACACGCACACATAAAGGGCTGGACTGAACCTGTCTTTTTTTTCCCCCAGTCCAAGGGTCAGAGTAACTCTGTACTTGTCCAAATTTACAAGTTTTTCTTTTTTTAAAAAAAGAACACTCCAACTAAACTGAAGTAATTAAAAAAAAAAAAAAGTCAAATGTTCTTTTCAAGGCAAGAGGTGCCTAGAACTTTGGTTGATATAAAGAAACACGACCGCTAAGGCACCCGGAGGCAATCTGACAGTGCGTCGGAGAGAACTTGGTGGTCAGGACCACGTCGTTGTGCGAGTAGAGCGAGCGGATCTCTTGCAAGGGGGCGGCTTCTTTGGGCAAACAGTCCACCAGTTCACTGCACTGGGTGTCAAATCCCAACAAGCGAATCCCGTAGCCGTGCGGGGAGGAGATCATCCGGCCGTCAGGGCTGAAACAGAGTTCTTTGATATAGCCCCGGCCGACATTGGCTTCCTCAATGCAATGAGTCAATCGGAGGGAACAGCGAGGAGAAACGGGCCGGACCGGAGTTCCTTCTTGGAATTCGTAGACACAAGTCCACTACAGCAAGGGGCGAGGGGGAGAAAAGTACAATTAATCCAGTTCATCCTACTCATGTGGGGCCCAAGAATGTATCTTGGACTACTGCAATGTGCTCTACATGGGGCTACCTTTGAAGGTGACCCAGAAACTACAACTAATCCAGAATGCGGCAGCTAGACTAGTGACTGGGAGCGGCTGCCGAGACCATATTGGCTCCCGGTACATTTCTGAGCACAATTCAAAGTGTTGGTGCTGACCTTTAAAGCCCTAAACGGCCCCGGCCCAGTATACCTGAAAGAGCGTATCCACCCCCATTGTTCAGCCCGGACACTGAGGTCAAGCGCTGAGGGCCTTCTGGCGGTTCCCTCCCTGCGAGAAGTGATGTTACAGGGAACCAGGCAGTGGGCCTTCTTGGTAGTGGTGCCTGCCCTGTGGAATGCCCTCCCATCAGATGTCAAAGAAAGAAACAACTATCTGACTTTTAGAAGACATATGAAGGCAGCCCTGTTTAGGGAAGTTTTAATGTTTGATGTTTTATCATGTTTTTAATATTCTATTGGGAGCTGCCCAGAGTGGCTGGGGAAACCCAGCCAGATGGGCGGGGTATAAATTATTATTAAATTATTGTTATAATCATCTATGAGGAGGCAAGAAATGCCTTGCTGCATTACAGCAAGAAGTCACCTAGACCAGCACTCAAACTTACAAACAGGACATGAGGGCAATTGTCCCTCTGCTATTTATCACCTGTTTCTGGTATTCAGAATTAGATGACTCTATGAATATAGAACATTGGGACCTCCAGATATTGCTGGACTACAACTCCCTATCTCTGAACATTGGCCACACTGGCTGGGGCTGATGAGAGCTGAGTCCAGCTATGTGTCTCCTGGATATACAGTGGGACCTCGACTTACGAAGATAATGCGTTCCGACGCGATCTTCAGTAGTCGAAAACACTCGTAAGTCGAATCCCCATAGGAATGCATTGAGCGAAAAAAATTCGTAAGTCGAAGAAATCCTATTCAAAAATTCGTAAGTCGAAGAAATCCTATTCAAAGCGGCCGCGACTTCCTTTCACAAGTCGAAAAATTCGGTTGCGGCGGCCATTTTTTTTCTTCCGGAAGTCATTCGTAAGTCGAAAAACACGTAAGTCGGGTCACTCGTAAGTCGAGGTCCCACTGTAAAGGTTTCATTGAGCAGTTATGCCCCAAAACCTATACTCCATGAATTGGATCTAATGCAGTGCTTTGCAAATTGCAAGTCCAACCAACAGGTGAGTCCCTGTGTGCTCCTGGATGGGTCTGAGTCCCACACTGCGAGACCTGTTTTCATTTCCAGGGGCTCTCTTTTGGCCTGAGCTGAAAGCACTCTCATTCTGTCGTACATCGCCTTTGCAAGACAGGCCTCTGCGTCACACTTACACTTTTATTAATCTTTCCCTTTGAAGATTTATATCCAAGTTTTCAATCAAAGGATCCTCAAAGCAGCTTACAATAGTTTGTAATAATATAGCACACAATTATACGTAACTCCCAAACCCACACACTGCAGCACACCTTACTCCCCTGGTTAATGGCAGATGCCAGAATGAGATTTTCTTCTGCCCTGCAAACTTGTTCAGTGTTAGCGACAAATATGATATTCTTATATTTTCTGGGGGAAATAGGCCTCAAAATATGGAGTTGAGGTGCACCTTAAAAGGCCAAGCAGCATTTTTAAAGCCAGCCACCTACCGGTAAGCTGTGGTAGTGAATTTTGTTCATTACACACTTCTGTTTGCCTGAGGCATCTTAAAAATAAATCAGTGCCAGAAGCAGGGGGATACCTCCATTTCTCAGTTGCTTCACAAAGTAGGACATAAAGACAGCTTCAAAGAGAGAGACGGTGTAGCAAACCAAATGTTCATCTGTCATAAACATCCAAATTGAGCATATGCAACATGTGCCCATGTACGGCTTCTACTGACATGTGGCAAATGTTCCAGTTTGAAAAGAGAGCAGGATACACAGAACTGCCAAGCTGCATTAGAGAAGGGGGGGGGGGGAGAGGAACCAATTCCCAAATTTATCAGTGGGATGACACTTCTCTCCCATTCTGGGTGTAGATTTTTAATGCGAAAGAATTCTAGTTTCTTCAAGAAAAGAAAATTATTTGCATATAAGGTAAAGTAAAAAGTCCAGTCAAAGGCAACTATGGGGTTGTGACGCTCATCTCTCTTTCAGGCCAAGGGAGCCAGCGTTTGTCCACAGACAGCTTTCTGGGTCTTGTGGCCAGCATGACTAAACAGCTTCTGGTGCAACGGAACACCGTGACGGAAACCAGAGCGCACGGAAACGCCATTTATCTTCCTACCATAGCAGTACTTATTTATCTACTTGCACTGGCATGCTTTAGAACTGTTAGGTTGGCAGGAGCTGGGACAGAGCAACGGGAGCTCACCCCGTCACAGGGATTTGAACCGCCGACCTTATGGGATAACCACACACACACACACACACACACACACACACACACAAAATACCTCTTGGTCATCAGTGTTACTTGAGCACCGAAGAAGTGTAGCCCATCCTTTGGGATGGAGCTGCAGCGATGTGATGCAGTTCCCGCGATCTCTCTCTCCGGGAACTTCTGGGGTTAAAACCTCAAGACTATTGCGCGGAGATCCACCTGCAGGGAGAGAAAGCATCACTGTCGCTATCCCCCTTTCATTTCCCAAACTGCTTGTCAGCCAAAGGAAACAATGGACCATAAGAACTATGGTATGAATGAATGGAAGTCTACTGTACTGCACTGGGCCCAGAGCTCATCGACACACGCAAGTGTGTGGCCTGTAGTTATCAAAGGACAAGCATGAAGTTGTGAACCAGTGCTCAAGCAGCCTACATGGAGATGCAAGGCTGCATTAACTTTATTGAACCTGAATGTAGGAGACCGTTTTTAGTTTCTGGGACACCCTTGTTGATGGAAACCTTCCCGCCCCCTACTTGGTTTAACCCTGTTTAAACACACCTTCTCGCTGGGTAGCTCGTACCATATGCTTCTCAGACACTGGGTTTGTGTCACTCTGATGACACGGTGACCCAGCGCTCCGAGGAATGGACGACGTGGCAGATGTCAAATCTGAGAAGAAAGCAGTAACATATAAAATGAAATTTACAGAAGGGATCCTGTTCAACCATTCAATCTCATGTGTTCCATCACTTTAAACCAGTGGTTCCCAACCTTTCTTTGGCCATGCCCTGCCTAAGCACCTCCAAAATCCTGATTCCCCCCCGCCCCCAGTGACATATAATTCTTATTATTCAAAAAGTGAACTCCTATTCACGTGGAGGAAGCCTAAAAGGCCATTCACTGTTAATAACTCATTCTCAAATTGCCCCCCTTAAAAATCAAATTGCCCCCCTGTGGGGAGTGTGCCCCATTTTGGGAACCACGGGTTTAAACTCTTCCCTGTGGATATCTGCTAATGTCAGAGCCCATGGAACTTCTTGATAAGCTTCTATTTTGGGGAGGCATTATTTAGGTTTCTCTTATTTTCCTCCTAAGGTTTTGGACAACAGTTTGTATTTAATGGTTACTTGTTGTAGTCACAGATAAGGAAAAAGGCAGCAGGGGTTTTTAAAAATTTTTTAAAACACAACAACTCACCACCACTACAAAGCAAAGATTTACAAACTGTCTTCCATAAAACCCTGGGTTTCTGGAAGCTGATCAGAGTTCTTCAGTGAGCAGATCAGTAATGGTGAATCTGAAAGGCATCTTGCACACACCACTACCAATGTTCCTTCCACAGATGCTGCAGCCACAGGGAAGCCTTGGGGCAGGGGAAGTGTAACACATTCAGTTCACATGAGCTGATGGTGGAATCACAGCAGGGACTATATATGAACTTTGAGCGCATGCCCTAAAACACTACCCAGAATCCAGTGCATCATGTAAAGGCTCCTCAGTGGACAAGTCGATCTCCTTTTGTAATCGGCTTTGAGTTTTTTAAAAAAGCAATGAAACTGTGTATAAACTTGATGAAATGCAATAAATAACGGAGGGGTTGGCTAATTCACTGCTCACGGCACAGCTCCCCCAGCGCTAACTATCTCATGTTAGGCAAATGAATAGCAGACATGACAGGAGTATATACTAATCAAAACACAAGGACTTACCCGAATTGGATGTCGTTCTCCTAGCTCTTAAAATCGGATAGCTGACAACCTCTAAGGATTTGGTTAAGTCAAGATCGTGTAAGATCAGGAGATACCCAGACGAGGTTGAGATCAACATTTTGGAACAGTCTGGTGTCAACCTCATGCGCATGAGAAAGCGGGTGTGAAAGAACTTCTTGTGAGGGCAACCATCTTCTGTGCACCTGGGGAAAGAGAAGCATCAAACCACATCCACTGTCAGCTTCTAGTTTCAAGAATTCCATTTATTTATTATTTTTTATTAAATTTCTATTATCACCCTTCATCCGAAGATCACAGGGAAGATTACAATATAAAAGCACAAAAATACGTAACATAGTAACAAACATAAACAATACTCCCTCAGTTTAAAAGGTCATAATTACCCAAAGGCCTGGGAGGAGAGGAATGCTTTTGCCTGGTGCCTAAAGATATGTAACAAAGGCGCCAGGCGAGCCTCCCTGGGGCGAGCATTCCACAAGCGGGGAGCCACCACAGTAAAGGCCCATTCTGTTGCTTTTCGTGGAGTAGGCACACGTGGAAGAACCTCAGACTTATATTTAAGGTGGTATGTATCTTAACAGTAATATAGTGCTCATTTTAACTCCTCCCTTTCTACTTCATACAATGAAAGTAGGAGATAAGGCTGGTCTCACTGGGTTACTTTTCTGGGCTGGGGTTTGTCTATATGCAAGCTCTGCTTACAAGACAAGGCTACCTGAGCCAGATCTCACGGAGGAAATTTTGCATTAACATATCCAGCTACACTGGGTGTTTTGCTGTGAATACTGGAAGACTGTTGAGACCAAACCACACAAGTTCCAATGTTCTTTCATTCCTTCTCTTTCTCAACTGTTCCATGTTTTCAGGCTTAATACAATACAATATTGTTTAGTAGTGACAAGGGATTACTACCTCAAGCCATAGGATTGGTTAAGTATAAAGCACTGTAATTGTAATTCAGCGATTAGTATTTAAACTCCCTCTCACGCTTTGACTCCCAGTATGTTTCTAGGCACAAGTCAGTGGTGGTGCTGACCTTTAAAGCCCCAAACAGCCTCGGCCCAGTATACCTGAAGGAGCGTCTCCACCCCCATTGTTCAGCCCAGACACTGAGGTCCAGCTCCGAGAGCCTTCTGGCAGTTCCCTCACTGAGGGAAGTGAGGTTACAAGGAACCAGGCAGAGGGCCTTCTTGGTAGTGGCGCCCGCCCTGTGGAACACCCTCCCATCAGATGTCAAGGAAATAAACAACTATCTGACTTTTAGAAGACATCTGAAGGCCACCCTGTTTAGGGAAGTTTTTAATGTTTGATGTTTTATTGTGCTTTTAATATTCTGTTGGGAGCTGCCCAGAGTGGCTGGGGAAACCCAGTCAGATGGGCAGGGTATAAATAAATAAATTATTATTATTATTTGGAACTATCAAGGTTTGCTTCAAGTGGGCATGCTCAGAAGTTCATTCTTATCAACTGAAACCAGAGTTATATCTGTTATTTGAATTTTGAGAGGGATGCCTTGGCTTACTGCAGACTGTGGGGAGACGGGGATGACAGCGGACAGACTTTGACCCAGCCCCTTTTTCTATACACATCTACTTGGCACTTGTTTAACCCACACAATGAGTCTATGCAACCCCAGGTGCCATAACACCATGTTTGCAACAGGCAAGTTTGCAAATGAGGTACAGAATGAAGGCATTTCAGAGCAACAGACATCTATCTCCCTCAATATTTCCATATCAAGAGGGATGCCAGTTTAAAATCTGCTTACCTGTTGGTATCCCAAATGATAACATTTCCATCAAATCCCGATGTTACCAACAGTCTTGTGTTAGTGTCATATTCAATGTTCTTTACCCAGCTAGTGTGACCATGCAGAGTACACACTTTTGTGTCCAGCTTCCTCAGATCCCAAAGTGCTATGGTAGTGTCATCAGAGCAAGTTGCAAACAGTCTGTTATCAAGAAACCTACAAATAAAATGGACAGGGAGGGAGGCCGTTTAGTATCTTGAAATTCATGCAAAACCACTCTAAATCGCCCCCCCCAAAGCAACTTTGAGATGACAGCCACATGAAGAGAAATGCCAGGATATTGATTTTCATAACATCTTGATGTGGAAACAAAGACAGACATTGTCAGATTGGAGGTGAACATTTGGGAGCTAGCTAGAGTTTAAGAAACAGATTTAGCAGGCTGCCAAAACACATTCCCATGTTTGGATTGGTTTCATCATCCCTTCAATGCACATTTGTTCCCGAGATTTCAATAACATCAAAACATGCAAAATTTCAATAGAGTATTACACTGTTATCCGATGCAATGAGCTGTCCAAGATGCACACACACCTGTGCTTCTTTAGGGAAGGCACCAGCCGAAAAACAAAAACACTTAGCAATTTTTTTGGGTGGAGGGAGAGAATGGCAATTGACAACTACAACTATTTGGGGATGGGTGGTGAAGCAGTGTACAGAGGGAAAGGTCCAACTTGTACACCAAGAAGGCAGTTTCCTTGGTTCCATTGCAGACTAGCTTCACACCAAGAAACAGATGCAGGGATAGGCAATGCAGACAGGGGCTGCCTCAGTTTTCTGTGGCTGTTTATGGGCAACAGCATTCAAGTTCTGGCTTGGGTTGCAGGAAAAAATTAAAAATTAGTACCATGACTCTCATTACTAATTGATGAGAGGGAAAAACATAAAAGAGAAAATAGAATATATGTTTGTCACTACAGCATCAATGCTTCCAGAGCTTAAACAAAACAAGTACTGGAATTTTAGATATCTGTAACTGGTTTTCATTTCCCAGCCAACCAACCTGATATTATTTACACAGTCCTCGTGAGCTTCGGAGAGAGTTTTGATGTGCTTTGAAGATATGGGATCAAAAAGAAGGACTTCTGTCTGTTCACAAGCAACAGTTAGCACTGACCTGGATAGGAAAGAAACAAGAAACAGACTATTATGCCCAAAGAAACTCAACACCCTCTCGATGACGTCTGATAAAGAACAGAAAGGTTTCCTTATTTAAAGGGCACACAAACACAGAGCTGAAATGTGAATAATAGTTCCAAAGGCAGAGGCGTTCCATGGAGTGGCTTGCAGAATTTCTACGCGCTGGATTTTCTAATTAGAACCACATTTATTTTCTCTCATTTTCTGCAATGTAGTGGGTCGTGAATCAATTAATTAAATGCCACCAACTGATCACATGTTATATGACCACAATCAAATGGTCCATGAAATCAGAAGTGTTATTGTGTAGGTGGTAGGGCTAGGTGATACCTGCTTTCCAACATCGTAATATATCACCAGCTAAATTTCGTGATATCCTGATGCATTATGATGTCGGAAAGGAGATGGGAGGAAGAAGGAAGTTGCTGTCCACGCAGTCCTATTTGTCTGCAATTTGCAGATTTCTTTTCCAGGGGAACCTGCCGCCTATCTTTTAATTTTCAGACCAATTGTTGTCAAAACACCACAGACGATTAAGTGACCCCACTTCAAAACTACAATGACAATAAAGATATTGCCCTTGCAGGAAATCCACAGCAACCATCCTACTGCAATTTGGCAGGATTCACGTACTTGGAAGGGGCAGTCTTGTACAGGCACCACAAAAATGGTTTGGGGCCCAATCTGGTGCTTCAAAGCAGCCCTCGCTCAGGTCCAGACCCTAAACCAATTTGGAGGCCTTGCACAGGTCCAGACCCTAAACCAATTTGGAGGCCTTGCACAGTCATGCAGTCAGGCAAAGGGATATGCTCCTCTCCCCACCCAACCATATGTTTAATCAGAGTGTATTATACCACTTTAACTGTCACAGCAAGAATTCTAGGAACTTTGGCTTGTTAAGAGTGCTGGGAATTGCGATGTCCAGAACTGGACAGAGTATTGCAGTTCAAAAGGGATCTATTTAGATACTGAGCTACAATGTGTTTTGCTTCTTTATATTCTCTCTGTCACACCCACCCACCCACATACACCCACCCACCCAAAAACCCGAAGTATGGGTCTAGCAGCTGGTATTGAAATTTGAAGCATAGAGCACATGCTTACTGACTTTCGCCCCCATATCTTAATCTTCTTTGGAGATACTGTATTGCATTGCAATGTGACTTCAGATCTTTCTGCCCCCTATGACTGTTTGTGAAAGTGTTGAGGAATTATACAGTCGAGTAATTGGCCCCACAAAACTTATGAAGTGTACTCCAACATGAATGTAAGAACACAGTATTCATAAACTACATGAGGGTTGATGCCACTTTTAAAGCTGTTGGTGTGCATTCGTATGGCACATACAGATGTTTTTAAAATAACCTAAATCTGATTTGTAAATCCACCTTCATTTCAGTCTTAAGTCAACTAGAGATAGTGGTGCAGCAATAAAACTGCTAGCACATTTGCAAACTAAGCAGGGTCTGGTATGGTTTCAAATTGGATTGGGGGGGCACAGCATGTTGAGATTCCTGCATTGCAGCGGGTTGGTCTAGATTACCCTCAGGGTCCCAACTCCACAATTCTGTGATTCTATGAACTTGTCCCTTACTTTCAACAAGGTTTTCTGCTCTTTCACCCCATCTGTTGGGCATCCCTGGAAACACATGACATATCTCTGATGTCTACAGTTTATCAATAACTGATGTCCATAAGTGCATTTCTTCCCAGTCTAAGCTTCAGTACTTATTGTGCATTTTCTAGTAGCAGGAATATAGGAAGCTGCCGGATAACAATTCAGACCATTGTCTGTCTAGCCTGGCATTGTCTACACCAGGAGTGGAGAAGTCTTTCCCCTTCCATACCAGTCATTTACTCACAGGAAAAGTAAATTGGGTGCTTGAGATAACGGTGACGAGAGTCATCTCTTCTCTTTCTGTCACCTCTTTTCTTTAATTCTGCACCGCTCACCCCCAGTGATGCTTGGTAAATGGTGGTCCTAATGCTTAGTCCATTGACATAGCAACTAGTGAGTCAATTGGCACTGGAAGTATGCTTTCTGAGTTTTATGGAAGAAGCAACTGAGTGGTATTCATCTGTGTTTTACTTAATGAACATGATGACATCACACCTAAGAGTTTTGTTGCACATACCTAATTGGGGGAGGAGAATTGGACACTGAAGTTTGATCAAATAGGAGTAGCATTTTGGGGTAGGCAAGAGCAAAGTAACATGCACGCCATACTGTTATACGACTTTTAACAGTCGTTCTTTCCCCAAAGAATCCTGGGAACTGTAGCTGGTCACAGGGCTACAATTCCCAGCACTCTTAACAAGCCAAAGTTCCTAGAATTCTTGCTGTGACAGTTAAAGTGGTATGCAGAGGAGGGCGACCAAGATAATCAAGGGTCTGGAAACCAAGCCTTAAGAGGAGCAGTTGAGGGAGTTGGGTATTTTTAGCCTGGAAAAGAGAGATGATAGCCATCTTCAAATATCTCAAGGGCTGCCACATGGAGGATGGAGCAAGCTTGTTTTCTCCTGCTCCGGAGGGTAGGACCTGAACTGAATAACTTCAAGTTATAAGAAAGGAGATTCCGACTAAACATATGGGAAAACTTTCTGACATTTGCAGATTCGTCTGTAAATGTAAATTTACAGGTTCCTCCGTAAAATTTACAGATTCCTCTGTAAATGTGGATATGAATGGTTGTATTGTTATAATTATATACTTGTAAAACCAAATAAAATCTATTTCAGGAAGAAAAAAGAAAACTTTCTGACAGGAAGAGCTGTTGGACAGTGGAACGGACTCCCTCGGAAGGTGAAGGACTCTCCTTCCTTGGGGTTTTTAAAGCAGAGGTTGGGTGGCCTTGTATGACCCAGCCGAGATTCCTGCCTCGCAGGGGGTGGGTCTAGATGACCCTCGGGGTCCCTTCCAAGCTTCTACGATTCTACCATAGGAAGGCGAACTTCCCAACGACGGTCCCTCCGCCTTACCCGCCAGGAGAATACTCCAGGTTGAAGACGGCGCCGTGCGTGCGGGTGATGGGCGAAACCGAATCGGCGGGCTGGATGGCGCCATAGAGCCCCGTCATAGCCCGGAACGTGTCCCTCGCCGGCTCCACGCAGCGGCCGCCATGGCCCAGGCGCCGCCCGCGAACCCACGCGAACAGGCCCCCGCCGGGCACCGAAACGGCGGCCGCCGCCGCTGCTGAGGAGGCTGCTGGGGGCAGCGGTTCCCGGGGGGGCGACGGAGGCGGCGGCGGCGGTGACGACTGGTCCCCCTCGCCGCGAGGCGGCCGCTCTGGGGTAGGGCCCCAGCGCGCCTTCCAGCTCATCCCGAGCCCGGCCCCGCCGCCACCGGCAGCGGCATTCCTCTCTCCCCCTCACACAACACACACCCTTCGGCCTCCTCCGCCTCCTTCCCCCTACTTCCGGTGCGGTGAGCACCCTTCGAAAAGGCGCCGGCCAGAAACACGAACCCGGCTCCAAAGGGCCGCCGGGATTTCTTTCCCCATAGGGGAGGCTCCCTTGCGCGAGCGAGCAGGCCCGTCTTTAAAAGCCCCACCCATTCTGAAGGCCACGCCTCCTCCGGTGTGGGTCGCCCCGCCCCCCCCAAAATAAATGTCTGTTGGGGAACTCTTGTAATTTAAGTAGGAGACAGCTGTAAGCAGATGAAAACATTAGCAGGATTGCAATACCACTTCTAGTAAATATTATGGACCAAAATAGAGAGGCATAAAATGTGTATTACTAAATAATGCAGATATGCAATTGAAAAGGTTGATAGGTCCCATGGAGGGGAAGGTGGGAAGTCCAGGGATTCAGAGAAATCTCCAAAATTGGATATGTATTTTGCATTTTTATAATTGTAAAACCAAATAAAAATTATTTTTAAAAAAAATACGTCGGTAACCTGGGGAGGAATGATCTTGCACTGTTGAGATTGCTGTGTTCCTTCATGCCGTCAGATTTATCTGATTTTTTAAAAATAAACCATTTGTTTTTGTGTGTATTCTCACTGAGTAGCAGATCCATCTGAAGTGTAATTTCAGCACTTGTTAGAATGATTTCAAATTGCCAGCTGGCTGCTAAGATCGTACACACAGCAATTGCCACCAGAGTAAATAAAGGAGTAAACTGTTTTCAGGGATTTAGAAAGCACACTAGGACCATTATACTTGACCATTTTTATCTTATTTATTTACCAGTCTGTGAAATGCAATGCAGCTACCAAAGTACATCATTAAACCTGCAGAGATGGAAGATTTACTTTCTTGCACAATGGGGTTGGTTATTTATTTATCTGTATATTTTCACTCGCTTCCTTGCATACTGGGGTTAAATATTGACTTCCTGGAAGACACAGGATGATGAAATGAGAGGCTCCGTAATTACTCTTCGTAGGCTCGCCCTATTAATTTTAACAGATAACTTGGGAAACCTTTCACATCTTTATGATTTGAGAGTTTGAGATGGTGCAGATGGAAATGTTCCTAAGAAGATATATAGGGATATAGTTTATATACAGTAATTGTAAAGGGCTATCCTCTTCAGCAGGACCTCACCTAACTCAGTTCCGGCACCTCTCAAGTGGGTGCCATTATAAGAGAACAAGGGAGGCATTCATGGTGAGTTCCAGCACCTCTTTTTCTAGAAAAATAGCACTCCTCTTCAGGACTATTGTGCAATAGAAAGTACATTTCCCTTCTCACTGCATTCTTTGCCTGCCATTTTTAACTTGTACCCGCCACTTACTAATTAGTGAACTTTGGCCCTGGCATCCGGAGTCCAATTTCCTTTCAAAGATTCGGGTGCTATTTGGTCTTCTCTTTCTCTCTCAGTGTCCTTCCCATGGTGTAGTATTCTGGGTTTGGACGCATATCTGTGAACTGAGCTATGCGATTTGCCATGGCAAAAAAGGCTGAAATGGCGCCTATGTCCCAAGCATCTTCTCGGCCAAACCCGTGTGCCTCCAGCTTCTGAAAGTGCTCTTTGGTGATGGTATCTGCTCGACAGACAGCGAGTGCAAACTCAAGCATGGCTAGCTCACGATCACTTAGGTCAGCCTTTTTCCAGTTCACCATGATCTGCACAGAAACAAAGCAGCAGGAAATCATAAACACAGCTGCTGGGGTACGTAATGGCCAAGTGTGGGACATAAAGGACCATATATACAGGCAGCATCAGACCAGTGACAAACAGACTCAGGGCTGAAAAGAAGGATTAGGGAATGACATTGAATATGAACTGCATTGCATCACTGCCAGATAGTGAACAGGGTGCTCCCCCAATCTTTGCTCTTGTTTTGGGTTGTTGGCATTAGGCTGTCTCAAGAAACAATGGAGTGTGCCTCCGGGGGTGAAGTCAAACCACTAAGTTAGCAGCACTGATTTGACCTCCCTAGGACACACGCCTGGGCAGTGTGTATGGAGGTCCAGGGATGCCCAGACAACCAGACCCACCATCTCGGCCTCGCTGATGTAGTCCAGAAGAAAGTAGAGCAACATGCTTGCAACCAGCTTGGCTGTACAGGAAAGGGAATATTGCCAAGTGCGACCCCTCAGCTTTGTGGCATGAGAATTAGCACCTAGCAAATTGCCCTTTTCCATATAATTCTTAGCCTTGGGCAAGGGCCTTTTTAAACACTGCTGCATAAGGCTTTTAAATGCACTTATCTAGTTATAAAGTGCCCAGCACCTTGTAATGTTATAGTCTTCCCCAACCTGCTGCTCTTTAGATGGGCTCCAATTTTCATCCGCTGCAGCCAGCTCGATCAGTGACCAGGAATGATAGAAGTTCCACTACAAAACATCTGGAGGGCACCAGGTTAGAGAAAGCTAATATAAACTAATCATAGGTTTGTATAAATATGAATATAATAAATTATAATCCCATAATTTTTGTTCAGTAACCTTTCAAAGTTTCTTTTAAATTGCTATACAGTGGTACCTCGGTTTACGAACAGTCCTGTTTACGAACTATTCGGTTTACGAACTCCACAAAACCGGAAGTAGTGCTCCGGTTTGCGAACTTTACCTCGGTCTACGAACGGAAGCTGAACGGTGGAAGGGCACTGGCAGCGGGAGGCCTCATTAGCATAGCTGTCAACTTTTCCCTTTTTTTGGTGGGAAATTCCCTTATTCCGAATAGGATTCCTCGCAAGAAAAGGGAAAGGTTGACAGCTATGCTCATTAGGGAAAGCGTGCCTCGGTTTAAGAATGGATTTGGTTTAAGAACGGACTAAGTTCGTAAACCAAGGTACCACTGTATATGCTAACTTACAATCATATTTCCAGTGCACTGCACAAAAAGGAAAAAAACCTGCTATAAAGATTTCACCAGAATAATTTGCATAAACTAGCATCCAAATTCAGACTCAGGTTCCCTTCATGCAATTCATTCATCTGCCTTTCTCTTTTGCAAGCTGTTACACATAGGTAGAGCCTGAAGCAAGGTCGTAAATGCAGAAGCAAGGTCGTAAGTGGATGCTCGCTAGTTAAAACAGCACAGAAGTGAAACGCACACATACACACTAAGACTAGCAAATATGGGTTCTCGCCTGATCTGCCAGCACTGGTTTCTTAGAATACATCCGATGTAAGGCACCGTGTGCAACTGCACAGTAGGGAACCTGGTTTGCAACACTCGTAGCCACGATAATGAGCTCTTTGTCAGCCATGCTAAGGTTTCCTGTGGGAGGAAAGACATGCAAAGGGTGGATCATATATCTAGTCAAGGGAATGAGTCACTTAATCCTGGGTTTATGCGCTTATATCCTGTATCTGAGTTTGAGGGTACTATGCATCTGTTCTATAATTGCTTTAGTGCCTAGGTTTTCAACCAGTGTGCCGTAGCACCCTGGGGTGATTTGAATGATGCTCAGGGGTGCTGTGAACAGCACTGGCCATGGGCGTACCCAGGGGGGGCAGCTGCCCCCCCCCAGAAGCAAAAATGATCAGTGTCCGTTCAAAGCAAACCTGAACGACCATGGTTTGCCCCCCCCCCTAGTTTTGATCCTGGGTACGCCCCTGGCACTGGCCCCATCCTGTCCTCATTCCTTCCCTCCTCTCAAGTTCTGGGCGTTTCCTAAGTCAGCTTCGTTTCCTTTCTGATGAGCGGGTAGGAGAAAACTGAAGCCCCAGAGCGCCTTGGAAGCTTAAGGATTCCCAGGTCCACCTTGAGGCATCTCGTTCATGGTATGATGCATCTCAGAAACCTGAGGCCCAATTTGCCCTATAATTTGGAGTGCACACAGAGCCGATGCTCACCCCAGCACAATATGTTTGATTGCATATTTTGATGTGAACTACTCTGGGATTTCTTTTTTTAATATATGAGGACTGGTATAAAAATAGAAAAGCAGATGATAATAAAATTGCCACTGGTGGTTTATGACTGTTGGGGCAGGAAAGAAGTCCATAATCTGATCGCCATGCTTACCTGTCTCGTTGTTCATGACGGCATTGAAATAAGCAAGGAATGCTCTGAGTTCTGCTGGGCGGTGAGACATCACCTTGAACACATTGGGCAAAAAACCACGCTGTTCGGGAATCGAGGGGGGGGGGAAGCTAGTCAAGACACCTTAAAATTGCCATTAAGGGAAGAGTCTATACAATGCCATCCATTCTCAGATACTGCACAATTAGCTAAGGGCCATTCACTAGAAAACTGCAGGCTGATGCCAAGTCTCTTGTTCCGAATCATCCAAGCAGTGGAGAAGAGCCACAGCTGACGTGCTTTGCAGAGAAGACCCTAATTTCTCAGCCTAATCTCTCTACTCAGAAGGATCAGGCAGTGGTAGAGATCCGCTGTCTGAGGCTCTGCAGAGCTGCTACCAGCCAGAATAGACCAGAAGTGGGGAACATGCTTGATGCTTTACTGTGCTTAATGTGTTTAATTAACCTTTGACCCTCCAGATGTTGCTGAACTACAACTTCCATAGCCCTAGGAAGCATGGCCAGGGATGCTGTGAGTTGTAGTTCAGTTCAGCAAAGCCATGCAGGGCAAGGTAGATAAACCGGCTGACCTGGGATAAGGCAGTCTAGCGAGTATTATTTGCCCCAATTTTGCAAGCCTCTAGCACGCTAAACCTAATGGAAGAAGAAGAGTTTGGATTTGATATCCCATTTTATCACTACCCTAAGGAGTCTCAAAGCGGCTAACATTCTCCTTTCCCTTCCTCCCCCACAACAAACACTCTGTGAGGTGAGTGGGGCTGAGAGACTTCAGAGAAGTGTGACTAGCCCAAGGTCACCCAGCAGCTGCATGTGGAGGAGCGGAGACGCGAACCTGGTTCACCAGATTACGAGTCTACCGCTCTTAACCACTACACCACACTGGCTCTCTGGAGTGAACCGGTTGGCCTGCTAGGTGCTCAGCTGTCTTATATTTACATTTTTAATTGTTTTTTATTAAAGATTTTCTTGAGTTACAAAAGTATGTGCAATGTCTCTCTCTCGTATTTTTTCCATGTAACGTTTTTACAAATCAGTTTCATTTGTTGAGACATTAGGAAGAAAAAGGACAGGAGGAGATGGACCGGGGGGTGGGAAGATAGGTGGTTCCAATATGTCAGTCTTACCTTTGCTGCTTCTCTCTTCATAAGCTCTGCTATATCGTTTGGCAAATCCTCCTCCTTAGGTATCGGAAAGCGCTCAGTAGACTTAGTGGTGTTCCTCTCGTCTGTGCTATATGCATGGTTCGAGGCTACAGTTCTGGGTCTTACCCCAAAGCTCCCCAATGTACCAGGAGGCAGGAGCTAAAACACAGAAAGGAAGAAATGCCCCATTTGCCGTAGTATTGTGCAAAGTTGGCTCCATCAGCTTCAAGCGTTATTTGTAAAATGATTAACTGCACAGTTTAGGGCCTGAAAACACTCTTCAGCACAGAGATGGGGAACCTATGGCTGTACAGATGTTGCTGGCCTTCCGCTCCCATGATCCCTGACCACTGGCCATGCTCACTGGGAGTTATGGAAGCTGGAGTTTGGTCATGCTTGCTGGGACTAATGGAAGCAACATCTGGAGGGCCACAGGTTCCTCATCTCTGCAATAAAGCAATCTGATGAAAAGAGCTTGGAATCATGGAATTGTTGCGCTGTAAGGGACCCTGCAACCTTGGCGTTATCAGCACCATACCCTTATTTATGTAGAAATATCCTCTATTCTTTTGCAATGAAACAGATGTTTGTGCAATCAGAGATATTGGGAAATTGTGCTTTTACCGTAACGCTTACAGGAGTCAGGTATTTGTGTAACGGCCGGATAGCAACATAGGGAAACACTCTTTCTGCTGTTAAGATTAAAAGTTGATCCCATTGACATCTTGTTCCAAGGCATATTTATGGAGTAGTAAAGGCTCATTTAAATCAGCCTGACGTTCTTTGGATAAACCCGGCCAAAGAATCGTGCTTAAATCAATATGGTTTGGCTTCTCTCACAGAATGGATGGAAAAGGCCAGTCTCTTGTCAGTGTTGATCCTTGGTATTTTGCCACATCTTGCTTGCATCATTCTACAGTAAGGGCTGGTTGCTCTAGATGCATGAGCTTGTGGGGCGGAGGGAACCCCATGTCCCCCTCGCCAGCCTTACAGTCTACAACACTGGTTCTCAAAGGGTGTGGCAGGAAGATTCAAGGACTATCAAATAAACATTTAAACAGTTCAGTGTAGTATAGTATGGTATAATTAATATTTTAAATATTAATATTTAATATTGATAGATATCTTTTCAAATTGAGAGCAAGCCTAATTGTGATCCAGAATCGCTGTTCAAAAGTGCTGGAAAAGGCTCATTTATAATTATATTTTGGGAATGATCCATGTTCCTATGTAGCTGCATTGTTTTATACTTTCTGGATGTCCTCCATTCATATTATAAAGTAGCTGTGTCCAAGTTATAAATCAAGCACTGCTAGGAGTTGCTTTTTTGTTTTCTTTTTTTTTTGTAAATAGCTTTTATTTGGTTTTACAAATTCATTCACTTATATTCACCCACAGTAAAATAAAAATAAAAATTACACAAGATTCTTCCGAATCTCAAGACTTCCCTCCTCCCCTCCATGGGTTCTTTAAGTAACTTTTTAACTGCATATTGTAAGTCCATCCAATTCACAGTCCTCCAAAATCTATGTATCACTGCAAGAGTTATTTAAAACCTGCCAAAGAGTTCAAGGGTTTACAGTGGTCTTTCAAATATAATACACATTTGTCCCATTCTTTGATGAAGTTTTGATCCTCCTGGTTTCCGATTTTCCCGGTTAATCTAGCCATCTTTGCATAGTCCAATAGTTTCATCCAGTGCTTTTTTCTGGGGGTATGCAGGGGGTACACATACCCCTAAACATTTTGTGAATCTTTGTACTTTTGTCCATTTACTGTATTTATCTTCCCCGATTTGAACTATAAAATGGTGATTTTCTTGAGTCAAAATGAGAGTACCCCTAAACATTTTTAAAGAAAAAAAGCACTGCTTTCCAATCCACTGCCAATCCACCCTGGTAGGTATCTTTTGTTTTCCAATGTATTTCTTATCAATAATAGTAATAATAAACCAGTGTGGTGCGAGCAATTTTTTGTTCTGAAAGTGTGACCCAGAGAATTTTTTTTAGAACCACTAACCTAAAAAGACCAGTTGTGCTGAGGCAATAAATAATGAGAAGGGCTCCCCACTTTCTCCCTCTTTAATGATTTACTTTAATGGTTGCGCATGGCATATAGGTGACCAGAGAGAGGCGCGGGGGGACGGGGACGGGACACTGCGAGGCAAAACTGAAGAAGTCAAGTGCCTACGCCAGCCGGAAGTCCCTCGGCTCTGGCATTTGGCACTCACTCTCCTTAACAGGAGAGTTTTGCACCTCTCGCCCTCGGAGGAGCGCACCACCTTTTCCGAACCAGCGCTGCAGGCATTTGATCTCCCAGCCCGGCAAGCTGCCAGTCAGTGCAGAGCAGACAATATACTGTACTAAGCTAGGGGGATGAATGGTCTGACTCGATGTCACCTGTCTGGCCAGGGGCTGAACTAGTTTGACCTGATCCAGGTGCCCTCGGTCGCGCAAAGACGCAGGGAGCCAATGGCATCGCTGCGCCAAGGAGACGCGCCCCTTTCTGGACCGTTGCCATCCTCCAAAGCGTGCATCGGCAGCCAGGGTTGAATGCCTGTGGCGATGGAGATACTCACGGAGGGAGAGCCCCGACGGCCGAGCTGCAGGAGTCTGCTGCGGAGAAGCCGCCACATTGCCAAACCGCGGCTGTTTTCCTTGCGCTCCTGGGCGGCACCGGCGGAGGCGCAGGCGAGGCGGAGAGCCGTCTTCTAGTAACTCAGCCAAGAGCGCTTGCAGGACGACGTCTCCCCTAGCCCGCCCACATTTCGACACTTCCCCAGTGCAAGGGGGGGACGGACACATCTATTTAGACCACAAGGAACAGCAGCCCGTGGAAGAGGAAAGAGTAGCAAGTCCCGCCCTCTTGAAATCCCTACTCAGTCAACAATTGTTCCACAGCAGGAGCGGGCAGATTTCAAGTTGTGGACTCTGCTTCTGTTTTCTTCTGGAATCCTGAGATTCCCCTAAACTGGGCCTGGTGCAAAATTCATGTACTTCCTTCCTAACCATATCTATGTAGAGGCAATTGAATTCAGTGGAAATAATTCTCAGGTAATTGGTTAGGATTAGGATTGCAGCCCTAGAATTAAAGAATTCTGAATCCAGGAAGTTGAGTTGACAGAAGTCACAGGAGCTCACAGTCCTTCCACACACAAAAAGCAATTATTGTTTACCCAAGCTTTTTTGATTTTAAAAATATAATTTGGGGAGGGAAGGCAATTGTGCTGTTGCTGCTATTGTTAAAGAAAAGGGAGTCACAAATGTTTTTCAATCTACTGCAAATCACCCAGAGATCAGGAGATCCAGAGATTTCCTGCCTGCCCCTAATCTAGTGACTGGCAGCAGTTCTCTGCAGTTTTAAGATAGGATTTCCCTGCCCTTCCTGGGAACGTCAGGGATTGGACCTGGACCCTTTTCTATCCGAAACAAATACTCTACCACAAAACTACAGCCCTTCCATTGATCAGAAAAGACACTACCCATGTGTTGTCAGTTGAATGCAGATATATTTTATTCATGGCATGACTGGTTGCACAAGTGTTGTCAAATTATAAGGGAAGGTCTGATCCTTAGGGCGTTTATCAGGAAAGGCCGATGGCAATAGATGTCATTGCAGTAATTTCATAGTGTGGTACACCTCATTCTTAGACACTGAATCTCTTCTTATGCCCATCTCTCAAGATCAGTATTTATTAGACTTTCTACCTCCAGGGCAACCTTTTCACAGAGAAGAAGCCCAGTTTGATCTGGGTTTGAACTGCAACAGATCCCATACGAGCCTTACAGAGCCTCTCATCTATGCAGGGGACAGAATTAGGTGAGGTTCAACTCCATTTTAGTTATGATGTTTGATGAAAAATGCAACAAGATGTGAGGCTGTGAATCAAGCAGAATGCATTTTGGACCTAGTACCTGCCTACAGGTAGTTCCGAGATCTCCTGTACAATGGGCAAAGGCCTCAGACAATTTAGTGTTAAAGCAGATATGGAATCCAAACTTTAAAGTACATTCTTTCCAGGAAAGACGTTTATATATATTTTACAACTAAGGTCAAAACTGCAACCAATGTGTGAGACAAAGAGCATGTTCCTTCATAGAAAATAGCTGCTTATTCCCCTTGTAAGAATTAAGGAAACAGTAAGACATCAAGTTTGCTTAACAGAGCTGTGGGATGCTGACTTTAGAAAACTTTCCCCATTTGTATAGGTTGGGAAAATGCAGATGGAATTGTTCCTGAGAAGACCTTCCAAGGAGACCAACAGAGCAGAGATTTTATACTTGCAGAGGAAAGATCTTCCTCCAGATCTTCTCCAGTGTATACATAAAAAGCTCTTTCTAATTTCTGGCCATTAAAGGATTTGCTACAGCAGATACAAACTTGCTCAAATACCTTTAATAGAAACAACAGATATGACAAAAGTGATAACTCTGCAGTTATGAATAAATCACAGTATACAGCTTATGACAACCAAAAGAAACAGAGCAGCAAATCTCCAATCTTGCCGTGTCTTCAGAGCACCTCATTACAATTGAAACCCTACCAGAAAACATTTCTCAAAAGTATAGCACAATAGCAAGTGAAGCACATTTCATTTCTCAGCGGATGCAACATTTGCCCATCTTGACCTTCTGCCTGTCACTAAGCCCAATGTCCTTGCAATGATTTGGGAGCCAGCAAGCCTCGTTAGGAGGCATTGCTCTTCTCTTTCTCTCTTGGTATCCTTCCCATGATGTAGAATTCTGGGTTTGGATGCATATCTGTGAACTGAGCTATGCGGTTCGACATGGCAAAAAAGGCTGCAATTGTGCCTATGTCCCAGGCATCTTCTCGGTCAAACCCGTTCGCCTCCAGCTTCTGAAAGTGCTCTTCGGTGATATTATCCGCTCGGCAGACGGCGAGTGCAAATTCAACCATGGCCCTCTCCCGATCACTCAGCTCGGCCATTTGCCAGTTCACAGTGACCTGCACAAAATCAAGAGCCACGGGAGGGTTATTGGCAGTTATGGTCAACCGCTAGACCAGTTAAAGGGACCAAATTTACTGGCAGCATTAGGTCAAAGAGAAGGAGGGCCGAAAAGGATTAGGGAGCATCCGTGAACATGAACCACAATGCATTGCTGCCAGATCCTGAACAGGGTGATGCAAAGGACTAAAGGGTTCCTCTATCTTTGCTCCTTGTACAAGAGAGGGAATTTTGCCAAGTGCAACTTCTTATTTATTAATTATTATTATTATTTATTGGACTTATATACCGCTCTTCATCGTAAGATCTCAGGCGGTTCACAATATAAAAATGCAAGGTAAAAGCACAAACAAAATAGTTAGAACAAAGACAACAAAACAATACCCACATCGCCCAAACACATTTAAAAGACTGCGGAATATTAAGGCCTGGTTGAAGAGGAACCTTTTTTTGCCTGGTACCTAACGATATGTAATGAAGGCACCAGGCGAGCCTCCCTGGGGAGAGCATCCCACAAACAGGGAGCCACTGCAGAAAAGGCCCCTTCTCGTGTTGCCACCCTTTGGACCTCTCCTGGAGGAGGCACACAAAGAAGGGCCTCAGAGGATGAACGCAGAATTCGGGTTTGTAGCATAACGCCATTTTATTTATTTTATTTTACTTGACAAAATTTTATATACCGCTTGATTGTAAGAGAACCTCTAAGCAGTTTACAAAAATAGAAAGCAAAACATTAGAATTATCAATAAGAACCAGGTATTTAAAAACATTCAAAAATGATTAAAAGTGCATGAATGGTAGCAAGGTTAGCATCTGCCGAAAAGCCCTCTTCTATAGAATTCTAAGCCTTTGGAAAGCAGCTTTTTTCAACTGCTTCGTAGGACCTTTAAATGACCTGATCCAGTGGCAAAGCACTCAGCATCTAGTACTCCAATACAAACTGATCAAGTCCACGGTTTCCTATCATGCAAGAATGCAAGGAATCATAACTGCATAATTTTTGTTATGCCTTCTTCAGTAACCTCTCAAGGTCAATATCAACCTGAAGGCACTTTTAGACTGCTTTGCCATCATATTCCCAGTTTGAGGCGCAGGAAAGACTAAAACTGCTTTGCAGATTTCACAAGGGCAATTAACATATTGAGAAAATTAGCATTTGAATCTAGAAAACAAACAAACCACTCCCTTTCATACAATTCCCTTCTCTGTTTGGCAATTCTTTCGCCAAGTATCTGTGTGAAACTAGCCAACGAGTGGCAAGGAAACAAACAAGTACAGGAGAGAAATCCTAAGCCAGGAAGTGAAACATAAGAAGATGAGGCAGACGAGCAAACAAGACACGTGTACCAACCTGATCTGCTAGCGCTGGTTTTTTGGAGTATATCCGATGTAGAGCACTGTGTGCAATTACGCAGTATGGACACTTGTTAACAATACTCGTGGCCACAATAATAAGCTCTTTGTCAGCCTTGCTTAGGCTTCCTATAGAAGAATAGACATGCAGAAGGTGGGTCATATTTCTAGAGTGGCAGTGGGATTGAGTCACTTAACCAACATGCACAAATACCACCATATAGAGATAGATAGATTGGACTCCTAAATAATAAGGGCCGGAAGATGTCCAAATGCTATCAGCTAGAAGCAGCAGCAGGTATATTGAAAAAAGCTCTGGACAGCTCAGTTGAAACAGCATGAGACTCTTAATATCAAGGTGATGGGTTACAAAATACGTAATAAAAACAAAAACAAGAACAACCCAATAATCCCTCCTGCCCCCCAACACATTTAAAAGGGCATTGGATGTCAATCAGCCAAAGGCCTGGTTAAAGAAGAACGTTTTTGCCTGGTGCCTAAAGTCACCAGCCACGCCTCCCTGGGAATAATAATAATAATAACAATAATTTATTTCTACCGTGCCCATCTGGCTGGGTTTCCCCAGCACTCTGGGCGGCTTCCAACAGAAGGTTAAAAATACATTAAAACATCAATCATTAAAAACTTCCCTAAGCAGGGCTGCCTTCAGATGTCTTCTAAATGTCATATAGTTGCTTATTTCTTTGACATCTGATGGGAGGGTGTTCCACAGGGCGGGTGCCACTACCGAGAAGGGAAGAGCAGTCCACAAACAGGGAGCCACTGCATAAAAGGCCCGATCTCATTTTGTAACCCTCCAGATCTCTCATGGAGGAGGCACATGAAGAAAACCCTCAGAAGATGATCTCAGGGTCTGGGTAGATTCATTAGGAGAGAGGCAGTCCTTGAGGTAATGCAGTGCTGAGCTAGGGGTTCTGGAATGCCATTATTTGTTTGTTGGTTGATTAGAGACCTTAAAGAACCTTGGAGCCGGTGGAAATTATTATTGTCTGGTACTTGTTTCTGTTGACAGAACCAAGGAAGGCCCGTAGCATGAGTGCTCATCTTACCCATGGGTAACCCTAGTGGAATTAAACGACAGTCACATTAAGATAGATAGACCAAGTATGGTTTCTGTTCTTACCTGTCTCCTTGTTCATGATGGCATTGTAATAAGCAAAGAATGCTCTAAATTCTGCCGGTCGGTGAGACATAACCTTAAAAACGTTGGGCAAAAACCCACTCTGTTGGAGAATTAAGAAAAAACACCAGTCAATCACCTTAAAATAGTTAAGAGAAGATGCTGATACAGTTTTCTTTATAATAATAATAATAATAATAATAATAATATTTATAATTATAATTTCAATTTAGATACGGTACTACCCTTTATCAGAAAATCCCAGGGTGGTGTACAACATTAAAAACACATTACAGAACATCAATAATAAAAGCATAATAAAGATATGACAGACAGCCTAATAGTAAAATAATCATCCTAGTAACATTCCACTCCCCCACACTTTCACGGGTCAATTACTAGAAAACTGCAAGTCTCCCCTTCTCAATCCTCCTAGCAGTGCGGGATGAAGTGCCAGAGCACATGTTTTGCACTCAGGTCTCAGCTTATCAATCCTTGGCTTCTCCACTTAAAAGGTTTAGGCAAGCAGGGACTAGGAAAGATCCTTTCCTCTGCCTAAAATTCTGGGTAACTGCTACCTGTTACAGTAGACAATATTGGACAAGATAGACAAATCAGCTGAGCTGGGATAAAGGTAAAGGACCCCTGGACGGTTAAGTCCAGTCAAAGGCGACTATGGGGTTGCGGTGCTCATCTCGCTTTCAGGCTGAGGGAGCCAGCGTTTATCCACAGACAGCTTTCGGTCATGTGGCCAGCATGACTGAACCGCTTCTGGTGCAACGAAACACCATGACAGAAACCAGAGCGCATGGAAACGCCGTTGACCTTCCCGCCGCAGTGGTACCTATTTATCTACTTGCACTGGCGTGCTTTCGAGCTGCTAGGTTGGCAGGAGCTGGGACAGAGCAACGGGAGCTCACTCCGTCATGGGGATTTGAACTGCTGACCTTCTGATTGGCAAGCCCAAGAGGCTCAGTGGTTTAGACCACAGCGCCACTATTGAACACATCATAGGCCACTTGTAAGAGAACAAGGGTGTGTTTAGCGGCATCACTTGGCGATGTCTTGATGTAACACCAAGAAGTGCTGGTGGGACAGAGGACTGGACCTTTGAATTCTTCCTCACGTTAAAATACAGCACTTTCAAAGCTAGGATGTCAGGTAGGAGTCTTCTCCCTAACACACTAGTTGTCTGTGTGCAAGAGGAAGACAGTTGTGCTTTTGAACTGCTAGGTTGGCAGAAACTGGGACAGAGCAATGAGAGCTCACCCTGTTGCGGGGATTCGAATCTCTGACCTTCTGATCGGCAAGCCCAAGAGGCTCAGTGGTTTAGACCACAGACCACAAATGCCAGGTTGGCGACTGACATCTCCATCTGCCTGGCCCCTCCAGCTTTCTTAAGAAACTAAGCAGAAGAGCATATTTATCGCATTTCTCTCCCAACTTTTTTTCCAAGGAGTACATGGTTCACCCTCCTCCCCGGTTAATCCCTACAACGACCCTGTGAGGTAGGTTTAGAGGCTGTGACTGGCCCAAGGTCACCCAGTGAGCTGCACGACTGAGAGGGGATTTGAACCCTGACTCCCAAGTCCTAGTCCGACACTCTAACCACTACACCACACTGCCTTCGTAGACTACTTCTGCTATGGGCAAGCTACTAAAATTCAGTAGGTAAATAAATATGAGGAAAACAAAATGCCACTTATAGACAAGGATCTGAGATATTTTCCTCTAAGCTAGAATTTGTTTTATTCTGGATTGTTTTATTTGATGTTTTAATGTGTTGTAAACTGCTTTGAGATTTTTTCTTTAAAAGGTAAAGTGGGTATTGAAATGAAATGAAAGAATGAAAGAATGAATAAAATAATAATAATAATAATTAGTATTTTATTATTTATACCCCATCCATCTGGCTGGGTTTCCCCAGCCACTCTAATAATAATAGTGCATTGCGGAAAAAAGGCGCTTACACATTCCATTGTGGTGCCCATAATCTAGGTTTAAGGTGCCATTTGGTGATTAGCTGATATATTTGAGTTTCTAACACTGTTTCTAGTCAATGATAAACTACACAGCTCAGTAACTTGTGATATGAAGGCCATATCACCTAATGTGCCAAATCAAGACAATCTGGTTTTCGGTTCTCCCTCCCTCAAAAATCCAACCATTCATTAATATCTGGCTTTAAGGTAGTTCACGTTTCTTTGAAAGAACAAGATCCCACCTTCACCAGCAGATTTTCCTCTTACCTTTACTTCCACTTCCTCCATGAGCTCTACTATATCATATGGCAAATCCTTCTTGTTGGGTACTGGATAGCGGCCGGACAGTTTGCTGGCACTCCCTCCCTCTGTGCTGAACAAATGGTTCTGAGGTGCAGAGTGTTGAGGAGCTTTCGGGGAAGACGCCAAACTGCGAGGCAGAAGCTAGAAACACAGAATAAAAGGAAAATATCTTCTGTTTGACATAGCGCAGCATCATGATGTTGGCTTCGTCGGTGTAAAAAACAAACCCAAATTGTAAACCCACTAGCATGGGGATGGGGGAACATGCGACTCTCCAGATGTTTCTGGATCCCTGACCATCATCAACCATCCCTGGAATGGATAGGAGCTGGAATCTAACAACATCTGGAGAACAGCTGGTACCCCATCTACCAGCTCCATGCAGTTCTAGAATAGCTCGATCTCTCTGCTCTTTGGCACCACTGCAGGGCTAGGATCCAAAAAAAGGCTAGGATCCAACACAGTGGGTTTTTTTAAAAAAGAAATTCAACAAGGTAAAGGTAAAGGACCCCTGGACAGTTAAGTCCAGTCAAAGGTGACTATGGGGTTGCAGCACTCGTCTTGCTTTCAGGCCGAGGGAGCCGGCGTTTGTCCACAGAGAGCTTTCCGGGTCATGCGGCCAGCAGGACTAAACCGCTTCTGGCACAACAGGACACCGTGACGGAAGCCAGAGCGCATGGAAATGCCATTTACCTCCCCGCCACGGCGGTACCTATTTATCTACTTGCACTGGTGGGCTTTCGAACTGCTAGGTTGGCAGGAGCTGGGACAGAGCAACGGGAGCTCACCCCGTCGCAGGGATTCAAACCGCCGAGAGGCTCGGTGGTTGAGATCACAGCACCACCCATGTCCCTACAATGCTTGAAGAGGAGAGCTTCAAGCAGTGCTGAAACTGAGTGACTTTTAAAAAGCAAATACTGTAACTGTTCACCAGATGGCAGAGGACAAAGCCGCCGGCCGCATGCAGAACCACTTGCATGGTTCTATGGCTTCTGGCACAGATATATAAATCTGAGTGTCTTCTCTTCTCATTATTGTAGAGGGGAGGGATAGCCAATAGCTCAGTTGGTTAGAACATGGTGCTGATAACACCAAGGTTGCAGGTTCGATCCCTGTATGGGACAGCTGCATATTTCTGCATTGCAGGGCGATGGAGTAGCATACCCTCCAACATTTCTCTGATGAAAATAGGGACATCCCATTCCAGTGATGGCTAACCTTGACACTCCAGATGTTTTGGAACTACAACTCCCATCATCCCTAGCTAACAGGACCAGTGGTCAGGGATGATGGGAGTTGTAGTTCCAAAACATCTGGAGTGTCATGGTTAGCCACCACTGTCCCATTCCATAATGATAATTTTACTATTATCCTATATACTATTATTATAATAGTATATAGGATAATAGCTCAGTTGGCTAGTGCATGGTGCTGATAATGCCAAGGTTGCAGGTTCGAACCCTGTATGGGATGGCTGCATATTCCTGCATTGCAGGGGGTTGGACTAGATGATCCTCAGGGTCCCTTCCAACACTATGATTCAATGTGGTGCCTTCCATATTTTATGGACTACAATTCTCATCATCCTTGAATATTGGCCAAGCTGGCTGAGGCTGATGAGCGTTGAAAACCCCCATGCTGACCAACCCCGACTCTTAACAGCAGAAGTAAGAAGGCTGCCAAACATTTTCCTACTTTAGAGCTCTTAAAATTAAAAGGTCTAGCGTGCATTCACAAGAGAGGGAAATCAGCTAAGCTTTAAAGTCAATTTGCATAGGCAGTAAAATTTGCTCGTGCTTTCCCAAATCGTATTTCTATTCTCGTGGGCTTTTTGCTTTCCTCTGGGCAAATGATGTTTTAGAGACACCGTGTTCTTATTTTTAAAAGCAAACAGACCTATTGTTCTAATCAAACATGGTTGCTGCCTTTCCTAAATGCACCAAGCGCTCAAGAGGCAGCATATACAGTGTTGTGATAGAACAATGGATTGACTGTTATGACTAATAGCTTTTAAAAAGAAGAATGGTATCACCAAATTCGAAATAAGAACTCAAGTGTGAACATGCAGAATTGAGGGAAGGATTTACTTGTTGGGCCGCAGGTGCATAGCTGTCAACTTTCGGATTTGAAAATAAGGGATTTCCCCAAACTTTCAGATTTGAAAATAAGGGATGCCGCGAGGGCGGTGCAATGGCACCAAGTAGCCTCGCAACCCTGCGCTCCAGAGGCTGTGCGCGAACGGGAGAGCGAAAGAGCGAGGGCGTAGACGGCAGGCAGGCTGGCTGTCTGGTTGGGCGTGAGGGTCTGGCTGCACAAGGCATGCAAGCTCCGCCCCCAGTCGGTCTCAGACTCCTTATTGGCAGCCGAGCAACGCAGCTGAGGAGCCTCCCTGGCCGGCAGGGAGGGAGAGGAGCTGCTTCCTTTGAAATCCGGGAAATTTAAGGGATATCAACAATCCGGGATAGCAGCGGGAAACAGCATTGGAATAAGGGAGTTTCCCGCAAAAAAGGGAGGGTTGACAGCTATGCGCAGGTGGGGATGGGCAAATCTGGCCCCCCAGATATTGTTCAACTCCATCTCCGATCTGCCTCAGTCAGAGATTATAGGAACTGGTCCAACAATATTTGCATGGCCCTGGGTTCCCGATCCTTGGCATAAAGCAATGAAATGAGCTGTTCACAGTGTGAAAAAATACCAGCCATTCTTTTGCAATGAAACAAATGCTTGTGCAATTAAGAGACACAGAGCAATAAGCCATTTCACTTAGACTAGCAAAGGCAGAACTAGTCTTTCTGTTGAAATCTCCTTGCATTGTTAGTCACACAACACCCAGCTAGCGAAATTTCTTCCGTAATCTCTTTCTTCCTGTGCATAATAGAAAGTCCATTTCTGAATGTAAGTGTTATCAGGATGCCCCCCCCCCGGGTTAGAGTTTCACCAATGGGTCTGCATAAATAAGCCTTTAACAAGCAGGGGTTTTTTTTGAGAATATCTGTGGCAGTTTGTGGAAAAGTGCATATAAAATACAACCCCAACATAAAGCAATGCAAAACATTAATATATTTCAAAAAGCAGGATTTATTTTTTTACCGTATTTTCCGGCATATAAGACGACTGGGCATATAAGACGACCCCCAACTTTTCCAGTTAAAATATAGAGTTTGGGATATACTCGCCATATAAGAAATATGACCCGGCGTATAAGACGACCCCCGACTTTTGAGAAGATTTTCCTGGGTTAAAAAGTAGTCTTATACGCAGGAAAATACAGTACTTTGCGGGGAGTGTATTTATGAATTTCTAACCAAAAACTAACCAAAGACCGTTACTCGGTCCCAGCTCCTGCCCACCTAGCAGTTCGAAAGCATGTTAAAGTGCAAGTAGATAAATAAGGACCGCTCCAGCGGGAAGGTAAACGGCGTTTCCGTGCGCTGCTCTGGTTCGCCAGAAGCAGCTTCGTCATGCTGGCCACATGACCCGGAGGCTGTCTTCGGACAAACGCCGGCTCCCTCGGCCTATAGAGCGAGATGAGCACGCAACCCCAGAGTGGGACACGACTGGACCTGATGGTCAGGGGTCCCTTTACCTTTAACCAAAAACTGCTACAGTTCTCAGGAACTTCTAACAACAGCACCACCACCCTCTCTCTCACACACCCCTGCCTTACATGTAAACTTTTCCAGTGGTTAAGTAACAGAGGGGTCACTGGGGCAGCTTCTCTTTGCTGGACTGCATTCCAAAAAAGTGACCCCGTGAGTTCATTTTAAAAGCTACCCTGCCAGTGTTGGTGCAAACAAAGTCTTATCATTAATACACTCATATTGGAGGTGTGGGGGGCTGTGGCTACGCCAGTCCTGCAAAGTATAGAATCATAGAATTGCAGAGTTGGAAGGGACCCTGAACATCATCTAGTCCAACCCCCTGCAATGCAAGACTACACAACCGTCCCATACAGGGCTTGAACCTGCAACCTTGGCCTTATCAGCACCACGCTCTAACCAACTGAGCTATGCAGGCTCCATAGTTCAAATGCTATACCCATTTTGCTGGGTGGAATTACAAACAGTATGTGTAAACTTTGAAGTGCTATCCTTGCTTTTAAAAAAAAATGAAAATGTGTCTGGAGGAGGGGAGGGGCTTCTGTGCACCTGAAATTAATTAAGAGTTAGAGGGGGGCCAAGGGATTAAAGGAAAGAACAGAGGTTTTCAGCACTTAAAGCACATTCAAAGCACACAGTTCCCCCCAAAGGGGAATCCTGGGAGCTGAAGTTTGTCAAGGATGCTGGGAACTGTAGCATCATTTTCTTTGAAGTAGTTTTGGAGTTTTTGCGAGACTCTCTAATTTGTTTATTTGTGGTTAGGACGGAAGGACCCTGATCGGGTGGTTTGTGTTTCTTCTCCTGTTTTAAGGGTAACTTCTACTGGGGCGTGATCTGTGATTTTAATGTTACCTATGTTCGTTGATTCAACCAAGGGGATCAGACCTTGCGCTAGCAGAATGCTTTTTAGTCTGGACACTGTGCAGTGGCGCCAGGACTGGAATATGTGGCTGGCGTTTCCCGGGTTAAACGTTATACCGGTAGAGACCCCTGTTTTTTTAAGCATTTTTAGACATCTGTAAAGGGGGGGGGGGTTGGGCTAGATGGCCCTCGGGATTCCTTCCAACTCTACCATTTTATCATCGGTTGCCTCCCCTTGCCTCCTGGGTGGGCCGGCCCTGCCTAGCCAGGGCGCAAACGCAACCTGGGCAGCGCGTAAAGACGCAGGAAGCTGCGCCAAGGGGAAGCGCCCCCTTCTGGAACGCTGCCCGCTTCCTGGAAGCACATGTCCGTGAAGACACCCCAGCCGAGCCGGGCTGCCTTTTGTGCTGGGCTCGGGGATACTCACGCCCAGGGAGCCCCGACTGCGGAGCTGCAGGAGGCTGGTACCCAGAAGGAGCCGCCTCGCCATCATGGTGCCGCGATCCGGCCTCTGCGCGATTTGGGAAGGGCCGAAGGACGAGCAGGCGCGGCTCGGCGCCTCCTCCTTTATACCCAGCGCTCCTCCGGAGGCGAGAGCATGCGCGCATGCCCAGAAAAGCCTCCCTTAGCCCGCCCCACCCCCCAAGCCACCGCCCCCCCATTTCGACGCGGGGACCCTACTTCCCAACGATGGAGACCCTAGTTGGGTTTCCTACGCGCGCTGCCATGCACGTGTCGCGCGCTCCCATGCGTGTGTGCATTGCAGTGGGGTGGACTAGATGCCCCTTGGGGGACCCTTCCAATTTTATGATTGTGTTTGTGTGTCACATTGCACCTTCCGAGAGCGAATGGCAAATGTGGCCGGGTGCTATTGCAGTAAAACTCATCTTTTGTAGCTGGGTTCGCAGCCTCCCTGCAGCCAAAAAGCCTTTATTGCAAGGTGTGCAATGAGAGTCACACGACCCCGGCTTCTTTAATTGCACAGACACTTCACATTGTTCTTTTTGCAATCAAGCATTGTATAAATTTTATGAAATAAATAAAATAGCCAGGTTTCCCACAGTAGGCTTTTATTTACAGCCTGACCCGCAGATGTCGAGGAATTTCTCCGTGCAAAAGGATGGGAGCTACCACTGAATTGCAGCCCTTAATGGATCAGAAATTAACACATCAACTTCCACCCTGCCGCAAATAACTACCACTTGCTCTGGGTCTGCATTGCCGAAGGGGAACTTTTTCTGGCCAGCCGCCGGAGGATTGAGGATTGTCGGGTTTCTGTGGGCTCTTGAGTTTATGCGTGTGGTTTTTTAAAATTACAATCTGCTTTCGAAAGGCGAGGTAAAAATCTTCCAGGAAACTGTTTTAAAGATGCTATAAGTATCATGTCTCCGGCTTCTGGGTAAGCAGTGAGGGAAACCAGCGGCTCCTTTAGCGTTAAGCACCAGAAATCAAAATATAAAATGGCTTTTCTTCCAAATAAAGTGATAACGATTTTTGAAACACTCAAACGCTGCCTCGTCCCAAATATCACCGCAACTGGGATAGCTCATGAGTCGTGGGTTCAAGTCCCATATTGGGCAAAAAGGTTCCTGCATTGCACGGGGTTGGACTAGATGACCCTAGTGTCCCTACCAACTCTTACCATGCTATGAATCAGAGCCGTCCAATTAAGTGAACTACAACCCCCAGAATGCACCTGACTGGTTTGTGACGTTAGAGGGAAGTCGCGCACGGTGATACCGCATCCCATGTTCAAAGCGATCTGCACGTTTTCAAGGAAACAGCTGCCCCCAAGGCGCCTTTAACTGCCTTATTTTTGCAATCAGATTGACTCCGAAGTAGAGAAGAGGAGCCTATTCAGCATCTTGTTATTTAGTCTCCGAGGGAGGTGAGTTGCAAACGTCCAGCAATTGCCGACCATTAAATGACAGTAACTTGGGCGTTGGTTGCTCCCGCATGAGAGCTAGCTGAGTATAAGTGGAGTGAAGTCGGTTTTATTTTACATTTAAGTCTTTCGCTTGATTAAACGCTGGCCCTTTTTTTTGTTGCAATGCTTAATTAAGGCATCCTAGCTGATTGGATCCCATTATGTAGAAACAGCCCCTTTTAAGACGTTATATAGTGGGAGGGGAAGGAGGAGTCGTGTACCCCTGATCTCCTTGTGTTTATTGTAACGTCTGAAGGAGATTTTATCTAAGAGCACCTGTTGCCTTGTCCAGCGTGTCTTATACTTACAGTTTCTAAATGCTGCAATGGGATTATGTATTTCTGTGCCTTATCTGTTAAATACATGAGTGCAGAGGTGTGCATTTCATATAACCCCACTAGTGTTTTTTTCCTCAGGGCCTGAGGAAATGCTTGGTAAAATCCCGGAAGGGATTCCTGAGGCCCAGTTTGTCTGTGGAGTCCGCTTTCTCCCTGCCAGCCTGCCCTTTGAGGCAATTCTGCTCATTATGATCACTGTAGCAGACACATAAAGCACAGACAAGAAATGCAAATCTAGTGCTGCATTGGCAGCAGTTTAGAGGGCCGATTTCTGCCAGATCAAGTTAAAACCTGTGTTTCAGCGTATTAACACCTTCTTCATTTGTCTCTGCACAGCTCCCCAAACTGACCTTCAAGGGCATAGCAAAAATGATGACCTGCCCTGAGTATGCAAGCGAGACGAGCGCTTGTGGAGGCCAGCAGGATCAGTGTGAGAAGCATGGGGTTGTTTTCCAGGAAAGTGGCGATGGGGAAAACCTCTGGGACACTTTTGGGCTTCTGCAGATTGATGTGGGATGTGAAAGCCCCAGGGACCGGTTGGCAGAAAACAAGAATTGGTGTTCGGTATGTACAGTGCAAACGACAGACCTGCATTTTGAGTCTGTAATGCTGTGGGGCCACAATAATCCACACGAACATCAGCTGCTGCCAACATAAATCCAGCCATGTGGTTTGAGAGTCTAAGCATTGATTGGCAATTTCTTTTTCAAACAAGGGTGATATTTTGCTTTAAGAAATCCTGAAAGGTCGGCAACGTTGTCTCGGCCTGCTGGCTTCCTTACTTGCGGGGCAAGACACAGGACACTCTTTAATCCATTTGTTAGCAGCACTTGTTGAGGCAGAGGGCAAGGGTAGTGCAGTGTAGTGGTTAGAGTGTAGCACTAGAACTGAGGAGACTAAGGTGCAAAGTTCCATTCAGCCATCAGGGTCCTTGCATGACCTTGAGGCAGTCCCTGCCTCTTGGCCAAGCCTACTTTACAGGGTTATTGTGAGGATGAAATGAAGGACAGGAGAAGGAAATATTGGATATAAGCATGGTGGGGGTGGCAGCCACAACCGTAGTAGTTAGCCCCTTTCTTCCTGGTGTGAACTGCAGTCGGCGGCCTTGCATAGCTTCCCCGATAAGATAAGAGAAGATAATTTATTGTCATTGCACAAGTACAAGCACAACGCTATACAAGTGCAACGAAATTGCATGCCATCCCGTAAAAACAGAAAGAAAGAAAAAACAAAACAAAAAACAGCACAACACCCCCCCCCCCCATCACAGCTCTCCAAGGTCATATTATCTGGTTACAGCATTTAAGATGGTTATAGCTCTTGGGTAGAAACTGTTCTTCAGTCTATTTGTTCTTGATCTAATTGTTCTATATCTTCTACCCGAAGGCAGTGGTGCAAAGAGACTATATCCTGGATGAGATGGATCCTTTAAAATATTGTTAACCTTTTTAAGGCAACGGGAACTGTATAGTTTTTCCAGAGATGGGAGAGGATGACCAATAATATTTTGGGCTGTGGTTATGACTTTTTGAAGTATCTTCTTCTCCCTGGCTGTGCAGCTGGAGAACCAAGCACAAATACAGTATATAAGAATGCTCTCTATTGAGCCTCGGTAGAAGGACACCAGCAGTCGCTCACTCAGATTGTTCTTCTTTAAAAGTCTGAGGAAATAAATTCTCTGCTGGGCCTTCTTTACCAGAGCAGTAGTATTTATGCTTCTCAGCTGTTGACTCCTTTGTGTGTGAGCCAAGTTGGCGTGAAATGAGGGTAACTGGTGAATAAGGAGGGCTGGCTCTGTCAGAATTCCTATTGTTGCTTGCAGTGTGAAGGTGGATATTAAAGAGCCCAATGGCTTGTGTATATGCACTTCACTTCTCTCTACCTGTGTAAGTACAGATCTTTTAAAAGTGGTGTAACACACAGGATACCTGCATTGCAAGGGGTTGGACTAGATGACTCTTGTGGCCCCTTCCAACTCTATAGTTCTGTGATTCTATGTGTCCAAATGTAAACATGATTACATCTAAGTTAAGACTAGGGCTGCAATCCTTGACGCAAGGAGAACAAGCAAGGTCAATCAAGTGTCTCACCAGATAATGTGCACCAATGGAGCTGTGTATGTTTAGGAGGTGAAAGTTTGGGAGCTTTTAAAAGAACACACACCTTTTTGAATTCCAACAAGACAGTTGTGTTGATGAATGCTGAATGCTTCCCCCCCCTCCCCTGAGTAATTTTAGACTTTTTCCTGTTTTCTTTACATTAAGAGAAATGTTTTAAGGAAACAGAGGCACTGGGAGAATATAATTTCAGCAAAAAAGAGCAAAAGGAAATACGAGCGAGAGCGGCGCAAAGCTAAGCAGGCAGAAGGAAAAGGTACGAGCGAAATTGCATTTTTTCTCTCCACGTCCCTAAGACCATAGTATGGGGAACCATGGGGTTTGGTCACAGCTGACCACAGGTCCTTCATGAAGTGGGACAAGCTTCCCCAAAAGACAGGAGCAGAACATCTGCTTTGCGCTCAGAAGGTGCCAAGTTCAAACCCTGGCATCTCGAGGTAGGACGGTTAAAGGCTGCCTAAAACCCTTGCGAGCTGCTGCCAGTCAGTGTGGGCAGCCTGACTCAGTGTAAGGCAGCTTCCTATGTTCCTGCTATCATTAGCCTTCTCCTGCAATGTGCAGCTGCAAGCGAGTGCTGTCTGTTTTAGGGCACACTTTCAGTTCCTGCAGGGTAATGTTGAGGCTTTACAGACCTGGCTGCTCTTCTGCATGAGCTGAGATGGTCCACCGTCCTTTGCAACATTCTGGGTTTGTTGGCAGAAAACATTGAATGTGGAAAGGCTTCTCTGAAGCTAACAGGCATGAGATCCACTGTCTTCAAATGGTGTTGCTTGATTTAGAGGCGTTGCTGATTTATTTTCTCAAAAACATCTTCCGTAGGACCCAGAAATCTGTTTATTTTAAGACTCTCTGTGTACATAGATAGTTTTAGATGTGGGGTCTGAGCTTTTTAGATGTGGGATCTGAGGTTGAAGCAATCAACTTGGGATCTCTTAAGGGGTCTTGTTGGCACCCAAAACATTCAAATAAATGGAGTGTGCTTGTGTATCTTGCTCTCACATACATTCTGGTAAGATGCATAGCTACTGTTCTTCCATGTATGAATATGAACCGTGATAATTCCTGCCAGACTCCACTATCAAGCTGTAAAAAAGACCTCGGTACCCAGGCGAATAATCTCACTGACTTCATCAGACAGCCTCTCTGTGCAGGGAGATTTTGACCCATGAGGACTTTCAAATAGGGCACAATCTCATCAAGGACCTTACTATGCACCAATGCCACCTCTGCACATTTTAATTTGGCTTAGATGTGAGTGACTGGATGTTCTCTCTCATACAATTCTCATATTTGCCTGGGTTTCAGATGCTGTTCCCCAGCTCAGCAAGCGGGATTTGAAAGTGATTGCAAAAGAGCGCCTTCTGGAGGCCAAGGAATCGGGCCCTCGGCTGTGTATCGATTTGAGCATGACCTCTCACATGACGAAGAAGGTAGTGGCAGTGAATAGTCTCCACCACTTTTTTTTCAAGGCTAGCTTAAGGGTTATTGTGGACCTGTACTCTTTGGCTGAGTAGCCACTATTGAACACATTATAGGCCACTTGTAAGAGAACAAGGGTGTGTTAAACAACATCACTTGGCGATGTCTCGATTTACCACCGAGAAGTGTGAAGTTAAGCCATGCTTGAGGAGTTGGTTGCAGGGTGAGCTGCGCCAGAGCGAGCGGATTGCGAGCTCGGCAGAGACTCTTTTTATTAGCAAGAATGTGCACACGTTTAGGAACAGTTTGACCTTTTAGCAAGGTTACATCATGAGCTGACACGTATGTTTCCTCTGACATTTGCGAGACTTGCTCCACCACGTCATGTTCCTACCCAGTGGAAAGTGAGCCATGCCTCTGCAAAGGTGGTAAAGGTCACAGACATGAGCGTGACGCATGGGACAGGCTGTGGCCTACCCAGGTCAGGCCAGAGTGATTGCTACAGAAGTGCTGGTCGGGGAGAGGACTGGACCTTTGAATTCTTCCTCAAGTTAAAATACAACACTTTGAAAGCTAGGGTGTCAGGTCTGTGTGCAAGAGGAAGATATATTTCATTTCTTTTTTTCAAATTATTTGTTAGTTTTTCAAATGGTTACAAATCAAACCAAATTGCTTTAATTTAATACAATTTATTTTGAAAAAATCAGGTTTCCTGCTCCTGTTGCAAACATATGTCCATCATTTCCTCCTGTAGCCCCCTCATCTCTTCTTTAATATCTATTTCATCCTTCACTTGTTGTTGTCCATTCTTACAGCAAGCCATTGTTTCCTCCCCAGAAACAGCGCCTCTGTTATTTCTCATAAATATAAAATCCATTTCTCGTGTGTAGTCCTTCATAAACCTTGTTGTCTCAGACCTGGTGTGCTGGGAGAGTTGATTATTACCGAGGAAGATTTATTTCAACGCACAGGGTACTGCAAACATTTCTCCCGCATCTGCAGTCTGAAATAGTACAGGCCTGTAAGATGGGGGTGAAGAACCTCTGCCCCACAGGCCAAAACACACCCGCCGGATCTCCCTATTTAGCCTGCTAGGCCGTTTTTCAGAAACCACGCTCACTTGCCCCACACCATGACATCTAGTGTAGGGCAGAGAGCAGGCTGCAGAAAGCAGGATTGAACTCCTTGCACACCAGCTGATCTGTGGCGAGTTCAGTCCTGCTTGGACTGCTGCTGGCATGCCTGATCCATGCACAAAAAGTGTAAGAGGTTCCTGTTGTTTGGTTCTGAGTTACGCAGATTGGAGAACAGTGGAGTCCTACTCAGAAGGCACTGACTTTTACTTGGCCCTAAATGGCCTCGGTCCTGTATACCTGAAGGAGCGTCTCCACCCCCATCGTTCAGCCCGGACACTGAGATCCAGTGCCGAGGGCCTTCTGGTGGTTCCCTCACTGCGAGAAGTGAGGTTACAGGGAACCAGACAGAGGGCCTTCTCGGTAGTGGCGCCCTCCCTGTGGAACGCCCTTCCAGCAGATGTCAAGGAAATAAGCAGCTATCCTATTTTTAAAAGACATCTGAAGGCAGCCCTGTTTAGGGAAGTTTTTAATATTTAATGCTGTATTGTTTTAATATTTGATTGGAAGCCGCCCAGAGTGGCTGGGGAAACTCGGCCAGATGGGCGGGGTACAAATAATAAATTATTATTATTATTGACATGGATTTTCCAGGTTTGCTTCCTTAGCCCACTTAACTCTGGGTTAAGTGGTGAATGGGTCTGTTTTACCAAGCTGGTGAGGAGTAGCAGCTAATTGAGATCAAGAGCTATGTTGAGTTTAACAGCATCCCTTCATTTGTACCGAGTGTATGGTGGTTGAGTCAGCCATTTTGGAAAGCACACACAGTGCTAGGGCAAAAAGGCCCGTTGCCAGTTTTCCTGATCGTTTTTCTTTTCTTCCTCGCAAGGAAACAAGCCGGCTTGCTGCTCAGATAAGGCGGCTCTATGGGTCAAACAAGAAAGCTCAAGCCCCCTTCTGGATCTACCTCACTGGGTTTGTGAAAAGCAGCCCAATTTATGAAGCATGCCTGAGGATGAATGATGGATTTGCCAGTTATCTTGTAAGTATATCCCCCTCCTGCCTTCAAGAAATAAAGTCAGGGACATTTTGAAGAGCAAACAAAGCCATTTCTTGCTGGAAGAATCAAGAATGTTGAGGTGATTAATCCTGGAAATGTTCTTACTTTCTAGAGCTGCTCAATGTTTAAGCCGTGGATAAATGCTAATTTCATTCTCTGGATTTGTAATTGCCATTTGCTTATTATTTAGCAGACCTTGGAAAAACAAATATCCTCAGGCTTGAATTAGGCCAGAGAAGGCCTTTAGTTTCCAAAAGGTGTCTGCCGGCTGCCTTTTAAAAAATTCAATTGTTTTACTATTTTTCAGATGGATGTTACTCCAGAAAGTTACCTTGACCTGTTTCCTTTAGAAAGAATTGTGTACCTCACTCCAGACTCCGAGAACGGTACGGCGTTGCAGCTTCGGCATAAAAGATTTCTGTTAAAGCTTTTTATTCTTTTAAACAAATAATTTCTTGCCTTGGGGATTTAGGTTGCAAGTCATCCAAACTGGTCCCCAGCCTTTTGCTTGTCTTAGGCTGTGATATTCAACTCTCGAATTTTCATCTTGTTTCAGCATCCTCTCGAACCATCAGCGTAAGGCAATGCTTTGTGATGATAGTGCTGGACAAGCCGTCCGCATATCCCATCCTAATCAACAAATCTTAGATTCGGTTCTTGGTCAGAACAAATTGTGGCAAATGAGAGAGATCTCTGCAGCATTAAGTAGGCCTCTGTATTTTCAGACTCAGGTCTTTTTTCTAAATTGGAAGTCAGGGATCAACTTCACTTTGGGGTGGGTGAAACAGATCCCAGGCTCTCTGCAGATGTTTTTGGCCATGCTGGCTGGTGGCTGAGGGGAGTTGGAGCCCTAACCACATCTGGATCTTCCACCCCACTCTGGGGATAGTATGCAGTTCTGCCTATGTGCTCATTGCTAACAGAAGTACAAGCAAACCTCTGATGCGAAGCGTGGAGAAACTGATTATCTTGAACAGGGGCTAGCAAACGTTTTCAGCAGGGGGCCGGTACACTGTCCTTCAGACCTTGTGGGGGGCTGGACTATATTTTTGGGGGGAAATGAACGAATTCCTATGCCCCACAAATAACCCAGAGATGCATTTTAAATAAAAGGACACATTCTACTCATGTAAAAACACGCTGATTCCCGGACCGTCCGCGGGCCGGATTTAGAAGGCAATTGGGCCGGATCCAGCCCCTGGGCCTTAGTTTGCCTACCCATGATCTTGAATAACGGAATACTGAATGGTATAGTTTTTGTAAAATATGCAGGGATTCATGATATGTAAAATGAACCATGGAAAAAGAGGGGAAGTCATTGATATCTTAAGGATGTAAAATGAGTATTTTTAAATTGTAAATCGGAAAATTTAATAAAAATTATATGTAAAAGAGAGAGAAAGAGAGGGAAAGTGAATGTCTTCTGCAGCAAATTTCGCATGGACACCTCAGATTTCCAGAGCGCTTGTTAGCTTACTTGTGGATCAGCTTCATATGTCCGGAATGACACGTTTTTGTCTCTGTCAGTCACTAGAACAAGAGACAATCTCAGGGTTGTGGGTTCAAGCCCCAAAAGATTCCTGCATTGCAGGGGGTTGGACTAAATGACCATCAGGGTCCCTTCCAGCTATGCAATTCTATAATCTATGTTTCTGTTGCCATTCTAATGCTGTCATATAAATGTGTCACTGTTTTTTTTGTTTACACACGTGCTCACGTTTCTTTTCTGCATTCCAGCTCTCGAGGAAGTCGACCCACGAAAAGTGTACATCCTTGGAGGGCTGGTGGACGAAAGCATCCAAAAGGCAAGAGCGTTGCACACGATATAAGCTATGGTTTTGATGGAAACTTCTGCACGTTTTCAACTTTTAACATTAGTCATGTTGCAGCTTATACCCGTGCTTCGGTATCCTCTCGTAGTAAAAAAGTTCCCGTACCTTTTCAGGCGGTTGTTGGGAAGAGGAAATTTCAGCGAGTGTAGCTTTCCTCGCCTTTCCACAACTCTGTATTCCGGTTCTTGCTGCTAGAAGAAAATTATTAGGGTGTCCAGATGCAACTCTGTTCCTTTTAAAACTAGTGAACGCTCTGTGGGGTGGCTGTAGCAGATGTTGAGTCTTTGTATATAATTTTATTAAGTTTTCTGTTTTACAATTTAAAATACTCATTTTACATCCTTAAGATATCAATGACTTCCCTTCTTCTCTTTCCATGGTTCATTTTACATATCATAAATCCCTGCATATTTTACAAAAACTATACCATTCAGTATTCCATTATTACATCTAGCAAAACTTATTTGCACTGCTGAATTTATCTTAATGCTGCCAGCGTTTTCAGCTGTACAGTGGTACCTTGGTTTTCAAGTGTCTCAGAAACCGAATGTTTCGGTTTTCAAACGCCGGAAACCCAGAAGTAAATGCTTCCATTTTCGAACGTGCCCCGGAAGTCAAACGGCTTCTGCTGCGTTTTTTTCCAATGTTCTCCATTGACTTTGCAGACTGCCCTTTGCTCTTTGGTTGTCGAATGTTTCGGAAGTCAAATGGTCTTCCAGAACGGATTACATTCGGCAACCAAGGTACCATTGTACACAATTATTTCCCATATATTCAATAAACGTTTTCCAATCTTCTTTAAACGTATGTTCTTATTGATCTCAACTCAGCTGTTGAGTCTTTGGGTTGAATTGCAGCTCACTCACGGGCTCCTGGTGAGACAGTCCCCAAGGGACCATTTGTGTGACTTTTCTCTTATATATATTTACAGAGACTCACCTTCCAAAGAGCCCAGGAAGAACATCTGCAAACAGCACGGCTGCCAATCCAAGAGTACATGGTAAAGAACGTCAATGCAAAGAATTATCACTCCACAACATTGGCCATCAATCAAGGTGAGGCTCTTGCAGTGGAAGTTTGCTGGAATGCATCCCACCAGTTTTCCAATGCAACCCACAGCTGCTGTTTGTTCCATTAAATTGGAGGGTATCATAAAGTATTTCCCCCTCTTTTTGAACTGGGACACCATAATGTCCAGTGTGGTGTAGTGTTTAAGAGCGGTAGACTTGTAATCTGGGGAACCGGGTTCGCGTCTCCACTCCTCCACATGCAGCTGCTGGGTGACCTTGGGCTAGTCACACTTCTCTGAAGTCTCTCAGCCCCACTCACCTCACAGAGTGTTTGTTGTGGGGGAGGAAGGGAAAGGAGAATGTTAGCCGCTTTGAGACTCCTTCGGGTAGTGATAAAGTGGGATATCAAATCCAAACTCTTCTTCTTCTTCTAATGACATTGTCTGCTCACAATGTCACAATTGTATCCCGCCCTTCTTCCAGTTCCCACGAATCCCTGTAATAATCACCTATGTTTCTCTCAGTGCTTGATGCCTTGTCAACTTTCTACGAGACCAAGAGCTGGGAAGAAGCCCTCAAGGCTGCAGTTTCTCCTGGAAAAGGATACATTCTCCGAGACACAGGGCAGTGACGTGCGGAATCGGCATGCAAAAGTGGGAGAGAAGTTGATAATGAGGCGGCTAGGTTAGGACCTGTCTTCAGTGACCCTCACCTGCTGAACTGATCCCCACTTCTCTGGAGCTAAACAGTTGTGGGGCTAAACAGTTGCTTGTTCTTGTTGAATCTGTGTTAGGAGAGGGGATTAAAATACCCTTTAACTTCTTTAATATTGCTGTTAGCGACCAATGGCGAGAACATGTTTTCCTTGGGCAAACAGGGCATTTGTTCTGAGAGCTGCTTTTTTTAGCGGTAAAGCGTTTAATAAATTTATTTAATAAACAAGCAAGTGTCCCATCATTGGCTACTGGGTGGATGGCTCTTCCAACTCCTTAGCGGCAAGGAAGCTGATTATATGACATTCTACTTCTGTGTGCCAAGAGAGTGATGCCTTATACCAAGTGGCAGCAGCTCTCCAGGACTGCAGATCGGGCATTTCTAGCCCTCCCTTGAGATGCTTGGGATTGAGACGTTACGCATGCCAAGCAGATTGTCACAGAGTGAGCCGGACAGTCAATTACACAGTTCAAAGTTGGAGTTACGCAACTCTTCATTAGCAAAAACACGATGGCTGAGTGCCGGGCCTAATGAACGCAGCAGCTCATTACTGGTAGGTCTTCCTCCATGAAATCAGGTGCTGAGACTAAAGGTCCTCACTTCCTCACAGCCGTCTATGTCTCGGCCACTCCAGGGCTTTTTCCAAGCAATTGGAGACTGTGCCTGCATGTCTGTCTTTGCTCCTCCTGTTTCATGCCTCTCCTGCTTCTGGGAGTTGGGGAGCTAGTTGCAACAGGAGGGGGAGACATCTCTGTCTCTTCACCAGAGTAATCTCATGTCTCCTGGCTCCCACCCTCTCCTGCCTCTGATTCCGGACTTCTGTTACAGACTCTCCCAGCTCACTAAGCCCTGTTACCTCCTCAGCTTCCGACACCTCTTCTTTCCCCGTCTTCTTCTGACCACTCAACAACAGTCCATGACACAGAAGCTCTAGCACTGAACTGTGACCCTTCCAGGAATGTGTAGCTCAAGTGGAGGAGAACCTACAGTGGTGGATTATGGGACTTTAGGACAGGACAGTAACGTATCAGTCATTTCATTTATTACATTTGTCTTAATCAAATTTTGTCAGGCATCCAAATGTCCTGGGCCATCTCATCTAGGTTATGCCTAGCAGGATGAGAAAATGGAATCCTCTACATCCCATGGGATGGGGCTGACACCTGGTGTGGGCTTACCTGAAAGTTGTAGACCACTCGAGTTTTTCCTTGTCTTCTTCCCAATTGAGGACGGGGACATTCACAGGGAAACCAAAATGCTTGTTTACAATGCTATTGTACTAGCAACCTTGCTGTATGCTTGTGAAACGTGGAGCACTTATAAATGCCATCTCCAGCTCCTTGAACCAGTCAATTTATTCTCAATTTACGATGGGGTGGAAGGTTCCCAGGCTATGAAGGACTTGCTCACAAATTTATTGACAGCTGCATAAATAATTATAGCTAGGAAGTGGAAGGGGCAAGCAGAATATGAAATGGAAGAATGGTATAAAGAGGTGTGAGATATAGCTATGAATGATAAATTAACATGTGCCATTAAGGTGAGATGGGGAATATGCAGGAGAAGTTATTTTGAGGAGATATGGAGGGTGTTTGTAGAACTTGTACTGTTAAAACGGAAAGGGGTCAAACCATCGTAAGAGGTACCGAAATTTTGGGAGGTTGGATAGTTACAATGGAATGGTTTCAGTGATGGGGTGCACATTTTTATTTATTATTTTGTCAAAAAAGAAAAAGAAAAGAAAGTCATCCTGCTCAGACAGCACCATGAACCAGGTGTTCAAATAACATTTTAATATCGAGTAAAGAGCTGTTTTCCTTAAAATCAGTGCAATCAGCTCAGCTGGTTAGGGTATGGTGCTGATAATGCCAAGGTTGCAGGTTCCAAAAGGGACAGCTGCATATTTCTGCATTGCGGGGGTAGATGATCCTCGGGGTCCCTTCCAGCTGATTCTTTTAGTACCACTTTTTTTTTTTTTACTATATTAATTTTGTTCCTGGGGCTCACTTGCATCCTTCCTTGCCTGTCTGTTATGAGTTTGGACTCCCCAAATCTATTGGTTCTGCCTCCTTGCAAGATGTTTAATGAGGTTTCCACCAGAGACCTGGTTGGTTTCTAGTGAACAGCGATTGTTTAAAAGTTAGGGGTAGCCAACGTGCTGCCCTTCAGATGTTTTGTAGTACAACGCCCATCATCCCTGACCGTCGGCCATGCCGGGATGTCTTACTCCAAAGCATCCGGAGGCAATCTCACTCACCGATTATCCTACCTGGGGGAATCTCTGTACCCTCATGTCAACCGCAATCCATCACGTGGGTACCAAATTCAAGCTCTTGTGGCTATTGCCAAAGTACCCTACAATTTTGAGATCCTAAATGTAGCTTTTGGATGGGGGGGTGTTTATTTGCTTTTAAAATAAACCGTTTCCGGTGAGGGCTGAGCGATTGGAACTCAGACGAAGAAAGCTCTATGACAAAACTAACGAGTTTATTGTGGCAGGAACTTTGAGAAGGCAACAGCTCAATCCATACGAGATGCATGAAGTAGACAAGAGTACATACACAGGAGGTCTGACGGATGAAAAGCCAACAGGGGGCCGTACCTCTAGAAGTGCTGCTAAGAGTTTGTGGAAAGGTAACAAGCAGTGGACAGATTCTGCTCCTCAGAATACCGGCAGCTAATGGAATCCATTTCCCAAGGAAGTTCTGTACTGAAATCCAATGAGGAGGCATGCCCAGCATGACAGCTCCCCACTGTGGCACTGAAGCAAGTGGCTATAAGCATAGGAAAGCAGGAAGTGTGTATCCCGTCAGCCATGTCCACTGACAGGCCACTGCTGGGGAGCCATTAAGTCAAGGGTGGCTAACCTGTGGCTAACCTGGACTACAACTCCCATCATCCCTGCCCACTGGCCATGCTGGCTGGGGTTAATGGGCACTGGCCCAGGTGCTGGGTTGCCTCAAAGACTGAGAGGGCCTGGCGTGCATGTGTGATGTCATGTGCCTCTTGGGAGGCCGGTGCAGCCTTCCGCTAGGCCATGTTGGCCTAGCGGAAGGCTGCACTGACCTTCGCAGTGTCGGGAGCTCCTGCGCACAATGCTGCAGCCTCCTGCTGGGCCACGCAGCATCGGGAGATGCCCCAAGGACCGGTGCGCTTGGCGCGAGATCGCCCTAAACTGCACAGCATTTCCCGACACCGCCACAGCTGCGGGAAGGCCCAACGGGGCCTGCCACAGGCCATGGAATATTGAATTTTTTGGGGGGGGGCCCTCAGCTACCCAAGATAGCACCCCTGGGCGTTGGAATCCAATAGGTACAATGAGGCACTCTGTCCCCTACACTGGAGCCACTTGGATTAGATAATTATCTGCTCTGCGTGTTGTTTTGTTTTAAAATCCATCCTAGTCTGCGTTGCTTAAGCATGAGAAGCCCTGATTTTCACCCAAGTGCACGGAATCGTCTGATGCGCTTCCCTCAACCTTGGCAGATATCTGTGCAGGTTGGCACACCCAAACTATAACTTTAGAATGTTCTCAGTACTTCAGTCCGGGCGACAGACCACACTCTCTCTCTGCTATTATGGGTTAGTGGCAAATTGACACTGGAAACTGCATGCATCTACCTGCAGCTGTTAACACCCTGAGTCACGCAAAAGAGACAAATCTCTTGTGTTCTTTACCTATGGCACACGGGGGAAAGCAAGTTGGACATGCACCAAAATACTATTCTGCATGAAGGCTGAGCAATCCTGCCAAGTTCAACTCATTTAAGCCATGAGCATTGATATCCATTAGAGAGGGGGACTGTTCAATTGGTTGCTTCAGTCCAGCTGTTATGTATCGGCTTGTCTTTACTGGGAGGAGAGCTTTTAAGGGCAGACACTTGGCTAGGTCGTCCCCCGTTGAAAGTCGAGACAGGCACCTGTGCAAAATCCCCCCATCTCATACACAAGACGAGGCCCTGAATTGTTGCACGAGGCAGAAGAGGGCTGCACTGAGGGCAGTGTACTGGCACACAAGGAGTCTTATGCTCAAACTGGGATAGCCCCTCTCCCAGGCTTGCTGTGCTGCTTGGACAAACTGGCGATAGCTGTACGCGACATCTCTCAGGTTGACCGTGAGGTCTTTGTGCCTCTTGCTGCAAAGGCCACAGTTTGTGAACTGGAAGCACACTTCGGTCAGCTGGAGAAGGTTCTGGAAGGTCTCCCGAATGGCGTTTTGCGTCTCCGAGGAAGGCCCATGTGCTTTGATAACTTTCTGGCAACTGGACATCAGCCTTTGTGACTCTGTGTGCAAGGTGTTCTTGTTTTCTGAAAAATGGGCCAAACATTTATCCCGAGGGTGCTTTATTCTGCTTCCCCCAAACTGCCGCAAAATTCCCTGTAGGTCTATAATATTATCTAGCAACTGGTGGAAGTCAAAAGGTGAGGCACGCGTTCTGTCCTTTAAACAGCTCAGCACTTGAATATGAGAGTCTGGAAGCAAGACGTGATTTCTACAGGCTTTGGGGTTACCATTCACATAGTTATGCTCTAGAATAAATCTCGTGGAGTTAAAATCTAAAGATGGTGAACTTCTTGTTGTTGGCGGGGTTGTTAACGGCTCCTCAGAAGGGCCACGTGCAACTGGATTGGCGAATTCTAATTCTGCCTCGTCTAGCCCATGGAAACAACTTGCATAAGTCAACTGGCAACTGCATCTGTCTGTTTTATGTTCTGGCGAGAGTGACTCTGTGGTGTTCACCGCAGCTGGAGAATCTCTTGTCTTAGAGCTCATTGGTGCTTTAGCGTCATCTGTTGAGTTACCAGAACACAAAAAAGACGACTCTGAAATACTGCTTTCCTCACTGAGCCCTGTAGACTTACACAGATTGTCATGCAAAAAGCCATCCACTCCATCTGAAATGCCAGCTCTTCTCTGCTCCACACTCTCCTCTGTACGGACAACTAGTGGACTGGGCCGTTTATTTTTACAATCCACATGGGAGGCATCATTTGTGAGTGCTCTCTCCTCTGGCTTCTGGTCACCAGCAAGTTCTGAAGACCTATCCAGAGGAGGAGCCATGGTTGACGACGACCATTGACTTGGGACATCATCATTTAAAGAGACCTGGTCTGCAACCAGGTCACTTTGGCCAACAATTCTCTGGTGCTTGTCCTTTACCTGCTGCTGTGTTTCTCTTTGACCTCCCACTGAACTAAAACCAAGCTGGGAGTGGTGTGTCTTGATCCCTGAAGCTCCATCACACTTGGAAAGGAGCTCATTTGCTTTTGAGAAACCCAGCCGTTTGGCATCTTCAGATGTTGCTACAGAGCCTTCACTCAGCGTTTTGCTGGTGTCTTCTTGGAGCAACAAACCTCCGGGTGCCTGGCTTGAGCCACGTGAGGCCAGGTCACCTTTGATTCTTTTGCAGGGACCTAGCACAAGCTGCTCGTATTTCTCCACCTTCTCAGTAGGAAGGAGATCCTGTTCCGAGGTTGGCACACAAGGCGACACTTTCCCTTGGTAGCTGTTCAGAGACCCGGAGGGTTTGGTAGTGGTGTGTATTATCTCCTCAATCAATACGTAGCTGACTCCTCCTGCTTCACGTGAGACTTTTGCTGTCCCTGCTGCATTGCCAGGTATTTTATTTCCTCCAGAGACACAATGGTCCTCAACTCTGCTAGCTGTTTCTGTAAGACCTTCTGGTTTTTCTTTGTAAGTGGTGTCAAGGTCGTGAAAGGAGATTTCTGACACAGCTAAACTACCGTCTTGCTTCACTGTGGAGAAAGAGCTACGGGTGAAGTCTGAACTCTCTATCCCTTCCTGAGCACCCTGGAGACGAATGGCCAAGACAGGACACACAACTGAATTGGTTAATGACTTGGTTTCTAGTGAATCGGGCTCCATCTCCATTAAGACAGGTGTATTTTTGGCTATCTGAGCTATCTGTTCGACCTCAAGAAGAGCAGAATCTCCCTCAGTGTCCCTCAAGGAGGTCATAACAGGTGAGGAGGAAAGACCTGAAGACCCAGGTTCTCCTTCATAGGACAACTGATCAATGTTTTCCAGGGACTGAGTTGGAGCTTGAGGGAAAGTAACTTGGGAGGTGTAATTTGTCTGCAGGAAAGACCTCCTCTTTCTCAGGCTGTTGTTGCCACACCTTGGCTCCTTTTCTGGCCTGTGTTTTGTCCTCCTGCTTTGCCTTGACAGAACATTTTCACCCAAGCCGCAGCTGGATGACACTTTCAGGGTGCTGCAGTCTTGTACATTTGGCCGGGCCGGGCCTGCAGAACCTAAAAATAAGGAAGAGACTATCAGTGTGAATAAATAAATGTTATTTTAAAAAAATATTATGAGGATAAATTATCTGTTCGTTTAAAACCAGTGGCTGTTGATACCTCAGTATTTGCACTACCAGTTTTTAAGGCTTTGTAAACTGCTTAGATGTTTACTTTGGCATTAAGCAATATACATACATACATACATACATAAATACTTGCCTGAAACACTTTACAAATATGAAAGCACAACATTTATGTTAAGAATTATTATTTGCAACCCACTACTATCCTTGCTGGGACGCAGGTGGCGCTGTGGGTTAAACCACAGAGCATATGGCTTGCTGATCAGAAGGTTGGTGGTTCAAATCCCTGCGACAGGGTGAGCTCCCGTTGCTTGGTCCCAGCTCCTGCCCACCTAGCAGTTCGAAAGCACGTCAAAGTGCAAGTAGATAAATAGGTACCGCTCCAGCGGGAAGGTAAACGGCGTTTCCGTGCACTGCTCTGGTTCGCCAGAAGCGGCTTTGTCATGCTGGCCACATGACCTGGAAGCTGTACGCCGGCTCTCGGCCAATAAAGCGAGATGAGCGCCGCAACCCCAGAGTCGGACACGACTGGACCTAATGGTCAGGGGTCCCTTTACCTTTACCTTACTATCCTTGCTGGGCTCTAGTCCTCAGACTGAAAGTCAACACAAAACAACATTTGAATTGTGGTGAAAGTCCACTCCCCCCCCATTTTCCTGTCTCTGTGGTACCTCACTTAAAGCCTTTCTTGTGTTATCTTCACAATCAGTACATTCATAGACTATTCTCTCCAGGGAGCTATGCCAGGCGCCATCACTATCTATTTTCAGGAGCTTGCCACAGCATTTTCCGTTACCCAGGTTTTCGGTTGTTAATTTGTGGCCTCTTTCTGTAGGTGAGATGCATTAGACCTGCATTTTTAATATATGGATGTGTTTTGGGGTTTTTATTCTGTTTCATCATCATCATCATCATCATTATTAAACTTTTATTGAAACACAAAACGGTATACTTTACAAGGTTGTTACTGTACTTCACCAGATCTTAACCTATTACAGTATTTGTAAGAATGGATTCCAAATATCATTGAATTTCTCCATGGCAGGTCTGCATTGATATGCAAGTTGTTCATATGTTGCGAGTTTGTATAAGTCTTCAATCCAATCATAGAAGGGAGCCACATTTTTATTTTTCCAGTTAATCAGGATCAAGGTATTTCCCCTTCCCCCTTTATTTTCCCTTCTACACAGGTTCTGTTTCTCTTTCTCTCTCTTTTATTTACGTCTCACAATGTTTAGTGCATATATAATTATGTACTTTTTGAACTTTCAGTAAAGATGTTAAAAATAAAATAAAAAATAACAGAAACGAAATACCGCCTTTCTTCCATTTCCCTGTGTCCTCTTCTCATTTAGCGCTGGGCACTGTGTATTAAAGGCTTTATTCTCTTTTGGTTTTATCCTGCTTGTAATCTCCGTCCCATTTTGCAAGGTTACTTTTTTGTAAAAGTAAAGCGACCGTTCAGCGCAATCTGTCAATCAATCCATCAACTGATCATAACCCCCCACCCTGGGGAATCCCTTTGGTCTCACCTCCTTGCGCCTCTGCCTGTGTCACCCTTTCCGCTGCGTCGTAGAATTCCTCATCTGAGCTGGCGTCTCCGAAGCCGGGGGGAGGAGCCAAGATAAAGCCCCGCATGCCACCTCCGCAGAGCCGCTCGTCTCCCTCGGGGCCGTTCAAAGAGCCACCCTCTGGGCTGTCACTCTGGGTGGTCTTCTCTCCGTTGCTGGCCGGGGAAATGTTGGCGCAAAGGCTGTAGTACTCCATGATGTTGCTCTCCGACAGCTTGGACTCTAGAGCGGAAGCGGCCAGGTCACTTTCCCTTCGGAATTCTCCGTCCGGCTGCGCAAGCGCTGGATTGGACGGCTGGGGCGGCAGGAGGAAGGAGAACAAAGACTCTTGGGCCACTCGGTTTCCCTCTTCTCTGTCTGCACCCAAGAAGGCCTTGCCATTGCCCATCAGTTCCTGAAGGGTGGGGGCACACAGGTGGAAAAACTCTGGCTTGCTCGAGGAGCACGTTTCAAAATCGTCCTCCTCGAGAGCATCCAGAGAGTCGCTCGAACCGCTGGTCTTCAGCCCCCGACTCTCCGTGTTGGCCGAGTCAGAGGCTTCTGACAAGCTGTCGTTTGTGTTGTCGTACCCGTTGCAAAAGCTCGTCCCTTTGCCCTCCAGGTCCTTCCTTTCTTGCTGCAGCGCCTCCTGCTCTCCTTCGTCCTCAAGTAGGGGGCTGATGCGGCTCTGCCGGGGCGACTGCGTGTCTGAAAAACGGTCCAAGGAGGAGTCCGGCTCAGACGACTCTTCGGAATCACTGCAGGTCCTCGACTCGTACCCTGCCAAGCAAGAGATGGAAATAGGGCTTGTCGGTAAGGGGTCAAACCATCACAAGAGGTGCTGAAATTTTGGGAGGTTGGATAGTTACAATGGAATGGTCTCGGTGGTGGGGTGCACATTTTTATTCTTAGTTATTTATAATTACAGTGGTACCTTGGTTCTCAAACGCTTTGGTTCCCAAACACCAAAAACCCAGAAGTAAGTGTTCCGGTTTTCAAACGTTTTGCGGAAACCGATCATCCGATGCAGCTGTCGGCTATTGTTTCCAGGGTGCCTGCACCAATCAGAAGCTGTGCCTTGGTTTTCAAACATTTCAGAAGTCAAACGGACTTCCGGAACGGATTAAGTTTGGCGCTTTTGTTTTTGCTATTTATTTTGTGTTTTTTGTTTTTGAGGCTTTTTTGGTTAATTTCTTTGTGTGACTGTGTGGAACCCAGTTCAGATACTGATTGATTGATTGTGTGACTGTGGAAATGGATATAAGCTCTCCATCCAAACAGTGACTATCATCAGTGCAGGTAAGAAAAAAAAATGTTAATAATCTATAGTACTGTCTTATTTATTTTATAGCACAGTACATTGATTATTATGGGACGTGGGTGGCGCTGTGGGTTAAACCATAGAGCCTAGGGCTTGCCGGTCAGAAGGTTGGCGGTTCGATTCCCCGCGACAGGGTGAGCTCCCGTTGCTCGGTCCCTGCTCCTGCCAACCTAGCAGTTCGAAAGCATGTCAAAGTGCAAGTAGATAAATAGGTACCGCTGCAGCGGGAAGGTAAATGGCATTTCCGTGCGCTGCTCTGGTTCGCCAGAAGTGGCTTAGTCATTCTGGCCACATGACCCGGAAACTGTACGCCGGCTCCCTTGGCCAATAATGCGAGATGAGCGTCACAACCCCAGAGTCGGTCATGACTGGACCTAATGGTCAGGGGTCCCTTAACCCTTTACCTTTACATTGATTATTGCTTTCATTTTATGGATCAATGGTCTCGTTAGATAGTAAAATTCATGTTAAATTGCTGTTTTAGGGGTTGTTTTCAAATGTCTGGAACGGATTAATCCATTTTGCATTACTTTCTATGGGAAAACGTGCCGTGGTTCTGGGACGCTTTGGTTTTGGAATGGACTTCTGGAATGGATTTATACCACTGTATTCCTTTGTCAAAATAAAAAAAGAATGTATAAAATGTATTTTAAAAAAAAAAATGAGAAATGGCTTGTGTGGAGTTGTTCAGGTCTGCATTACTGCTTAGAGCAGTGGTTCTCAAGACTTTTTCTCTCTGGGCTACATATTCAGAATAAAAACCTGCTTGTGCCACACCGATTTTTTAATTGATAAGAAATACATTGGAAAATGAAAAGAAGAAACTCCTAGCAGTGCTTGATTTATAACACAGAACACAAATACCGTATTGGCCCGAATAGAATCAGCATCTTTAAAATTGGAGGGGGGGGGGGAGAAAAAAAGAAAAAGAAAAAAATACCCGAATATAAGCCGCTTCCTTCCTCGCTGCTCCTGGCTGCATACTGGGGGGAGGGGCCGCGCTGTGCTGCCGGCGGCCTTTCCCCTTCCTCACTCTCTCCCTTCCCGGCCTTGGGGGAGAGGATGGGGGACTACACATGAGGTGGGTGCTGCTTTGCCAGGCTGCTGGCTGCATACCGTAAGGTCGTGCATATAAGCCGCACTTTAACTTTTCATGGTCGGAATTTGGGGGGAAAGTGAGGCTTATATTCAGGCCAATACGGTACTTCGTAATATGTTCATGGGGCTGTAAGAGTCTTCCTAACTGTTTGGTCACTGCTCTCAGGTTGTTTTTACCTTCCTCGGCGGAGATCCGATGCACCGGAGGCTTTTTCTCCCCCCAGACAAATATGGAACTGCTCGAATCGACAAACAGCCTGTAGTAGCCATGGATGAGACAAGCCAGGTCTTTGGCGTTGTTCGTTTCCAGCAGCAGAGTTAGCAGCTTGAAGGAGGGGAAGAAAAAGCAGGCTGAAGTCATCTGCACAAACCCTCATCCACACTAAGAAACCACCTTTGCCTGTGCCATCTTTTCTACGCATGAAATGCTCATGTACATGGTATGACTCCATGCATGGTGAGTGTCTCCACACAAGTTGTCTATGTACACTCACATGTGTGGTCCAAGGAGGAAGAAATGCAACAGGCATTTATTATGGTTTGCAAAACAAAAGGAGAGGGTGCCCTCAAACTGGTTCCAGCTTCTGGTTTGTTCGTACTGTGAACAAAATATACCCTGAAAGCACATCTGAAGCACATTTCTGTCCCCACTGGAGTTTGTTTAGGGTTGCTGGGAATTGTTAACTCTGCGAAGGCAAAACTACAGCGGCCAGAATTATTTGAGGGAAAGGATGTGCTTCAAACATGGTGTTACAAAAGTTGGGTGCCTTGACCTCTCTCTGTCGAGCGGTGGCAAGAGTCCAAGGGGTTCCAGGCACTCACCCAGGACTGCGTTCCTTTGGAAGATTGAGACGCGACAGACACCATTGTAGCTTTAAGAAATATGGTCTATTCACCTATTTCCACCTTCAGTCTGCATGGGGGGTGGTGGAGGCTCCATTTCCTCTTTCTTAGTAAAGCACAAAAGTGTGGATTTTGAAACATGACATAAAATAGATCTCCCTTCCACCCATAGTCCAAAGAATTGTTAAAGTTATGGCTCAGGACCGCAATACCTCTTTCCATATGAACCTACCCGGACCCTGATATCATCTTCTGAGGCCCTCCTTCATGTGCCTCCTCCTTGAGAGGTCTGGAGGGTGGCAACACAAGAATGGGCCTTCTCTGCAGTGCATAGCTGTCAACTTTCGGATTTGAAAATAAGGGATGCCGCGAGAGCGGTGCAATGGCACCAAGTAGCCTTGCCACCCTGCGCTCCAGAGGCTGCGCGCGAACAGGTAAGTGAAAGAGCGAGCGCGTAGACGGCAGGCAGGCTGTCTGTCTGGTTGGGCGTGAGGGTCTGGCTGCACAAGGCATGCAAGTTCCGCCCCCAGTCGGTCTCAGACTCCTTATTGGCAGCCGAGCAACGCAGCTGAGGAGCCTCCCTGGCCGGTAGGGAGGGAGAGGAGCTGCTTCCTTTGAAATCCGGGAAATTTAAGGGATATCAACAATCCGGGATAGCAGTGGGAAACGGCATTGGAATAAGGGAGTTTCCTGCCAAAAAAGGGAGGGTTGACAGCTATGCTGCAGTGGCTCCGTTTGTGGAATGTTCTCCCCAGGGCTGGCGCCTTCATTATACACCTTTAAGCACCAGGCAAAAATGTTCTTCTTCAGCCAGACTTTTGTCGGATATCCGATGCCCTTTTAAAATGTGTTGTGGAAATGTGTTTGTTTTTATTATGTAATTTCTGTTTTTTTAAATATTGTGATTCTGTGTTGCGAACTGCCCTGAGATCTAAGGGTATAGGGTGGTATACAAATTTAATAAATAGAAATAAGTGAGTAAAAGTCATAGTTACCTTGATATCTTGGAGGTAGATTTTCACCATGCTCACTTTGTCGGATTCTTCGGTCAGCTCCAGTCTGCTGATGTTCGCAAATTCTGCTAGCATGGTGACAATGTTCAGTTTGTTATTAACCACTTGGCTGATTCCATATTTGGCTCCTACCAGGAGGGCCACACATGATTCTCTGTCCTGCAACTACATGGAGGAAAAGTTGCTTAAACTCCAGCAGACAACTTCTTACCCATGGTAAGATCCCATGCATGCATGTTCATGGTCAATGCATCACACTGAGGATTTGCATGTGGGAATGAGCCCCCATGCATCAAAGACCACAGACAAAACTTTCTACCACCACCCTCACCAAATACACCAAAATACACCAAACGCGTATTTCAAAGATTGCTGCCCCACTATGTTAAACAGATAATGACCTTACCATTAGAGTGGCATTGAAGATCTTTCCTCCGTAGAGTTTCAGATCCCCCAGGATCTGCAGATAACACAGACGCACATGTGCTGCTGAGAGGAGGTGCTGCAATGGTGGAGAGGAATGCTTAGCAATAGTTACAAAAACCAGCTATTGTACAAAACAATAATCGAAGACAGGAGTGGGAAGCCCTGGGAACTAATGCATACCTCCAGGTCTCTATATGACCTTTGGGAGTCTCACCAGACCACACCCTCTTCCCACCCTCTTTCCACAAACCACACCCCTTGCCAGCCCTACTTCCTACGCTCCTTGAGTACTTTGCCTGACTGGAATTTGTCCTTGGACCTACCTTCTACCCTGGTACAAGTGGTGGTGACTATAGTGGTACCTTGGTTCTCAAACTTAATCTGTTCCAGGAGTCCATTCGATTCCCGAAACCATTCAAAAACCAAGGCGTGGCTTCCGATTGGCTGCAGGAGCTTCCTGCTCTCAAACGGAAGCTGTGTTGGCTGTTCAGCTTCCAAAAAACGTTTGCAAACCGGAACACTTACTTCCAAGTTTGCGGTATTCGGGAGCTGATTTGTTCAGCAACTAAGCCGTTTGGGAACCAAGGTACTACTGTACTGCTCTATCAAGCTCCATCACTGCCAGCAGACTTAACATATAGAATAAGAGAACAAGAAGAACATATGTTTAGAGAAGATTGGAAAACGTTTATTGAATATATGGGAAATAATTGTGTACAGTACAGCTGAAAACGCCGGCAGCATTAAGATAAATAAGTTTTGATGGATGAAATAATGGAATCCTGAATAGTATGGTTTTTGTAAAATATGCAGGGATTTATGATATGTAAAACGAACCATGGAAAGAGAAGGGAAGTCATAGATATCTTAAGGATGTAAAAATGAGTACCGGTACTTTAAATTATAAAACAGAATATATATATATATGTATATGTATATATATATATATATATATATGAGAGAGAGTTTAATATTCAGCTTGCATCACATGCAAGCAGCCAAACCAATCTAACTCTTTTCCACATTGTGTTCTTTAGTCCATTAAATCTGGAATGGAGAATCTAGACTACTCTAGAATACTGATCAAGGTCACTGAACAGATTTGTTCAAACAGCAACAAGCAAACTCAGCAAAACAAAGCAGTCGGGGATCTCTCTGAGATATGCTAAACTAAAGCCACATTACCTTCTGTCTCGGATCCAGCAAGAGTTGATTCCTCTTCATGTGAAAGCTGATGGCCTTTTTGATGTCTTTGCCTTTCATGTTTCGGAGCAGAGTTGGGGAAATAAAGTTTTCGATTCCCCAGTCCTTCCTGTTCCAAAAAAACAAAAACAAAAACAAACAGAGAGCAAATGTCTGAGAGGATAGCCCTACAAAACTCTCTTTGTGTTTAAAGAAAGTCATCCCAGAGGGGGAGGAGGAGGAGGATCATTGGCTGCATATGATAGAGGTGATCAGAAACGGCTTGACTCTGCCATTCTGGTGCTAATGGCATAGTAAAAGGAAGCATTTGCTTTTCCACCAGTGCCATCATTATTGCAGGAGATCATATGCAATGGGGAAGAAATTAGCACACCAGGAGTTGCCATTGTGGCACTAAGACATAGAGATGGGAAAATCTGTCTCAGTTTCCCCAATCCTAAATCCTAAACTTGGGATAGTTTTTTAAGCCCTCATAAAAAATTTCTCAGCATTTGGGTGCAAATTTACCCTGATACACATATATTTGCAAGCAATTTCCCCTAATACAATGCATGCTTGTACGTTATTTCCGCTAACTTTTATGCATTTCAACACGCATTTGACACTAGTTTTGTACCTACTACTTGGCTAGAGAAGTGCATTGCCATATTCGGAGAAGTGTGACTTTTAGAGTAATTCCACTTACTCTATATATTTCAGAGAGACTTTCTGTGGCTGAGCACAGGCGATAATCCGCTCTTGGATGTGCAGTGCAGCCAGCCGTAAAGCAACGCTGCACTTCATCTCGACAGCAAATCTCTCCTGAAGCACATCACTGCAACTCTGAAAACGACAGAGCCAGGTTAGCAAGGGGAGAAAAACACCATTTCATTTATGCAAGCTATTCCTACCCACAACCACAAGCAACCACTCCACCCCCCCCCCGCAAGGCCAGAAGTTGGTGTCCCTGGTGAATGGTCCTGTCAAGGCAGAACTTTAGGGCAGAAGTCCAGGGTCCCACTCAGCAAAATGAGCAGGAGGGCCCCCAAATGCAGCTGATCTGGCTTACAGTGGCGGAGCAAGCTGATTGGGCGCCTGGGGCAGGACAAGCCGCCCGTGGGGCGGGGCCAGCCGGGGCAGGACGCTCCATGGGGCCTCCAAGGAGTCTGCCTGTCTCCTCCCACTCAGCTGCCCTACAACTGAGGGGGAGGCTGCGGGTGGACCGTTTGGGGCAGTGCAGAGCCTGCGGGCACCCAAGCCACAGGAGAGACATGTGGCTCGGGTGTGCTGCAGGCTCCGCGGTGAGTGCCGCCCGGCATTTTGTCATCCCCCTCAGTGGTGACACCCGGGGCGGTCCACCCCCACCGCACCCCCCTTCCTCCGCCCCTGTCCAGAGTGTAAGAAGAAGAAGAAGAGTTTGGATTTGATATCCCGCTTTATCACTACCCGAAGGAGTCTCAAAGCGGCCAACATTCTCCTTTCCCTTCCTCCCCCACAACAAACACTCTGTGAGGTGAGTGGGGCTGAGAGACGTCAGAGAAGTGTGACTAGCCCAAGGTCACCCAGCAGCTGCATGTGGAGGAGCAGAGATGTGAACCCGGTTCACCAGATTACGAGTCTACCACTCTTAACCACTACACCACACTGGCTCTCCAATGACCACTGATGATGGTAGAGGACACCTAGCAACAATTCTAACAGTAATTGTTTGCTTTTGCCAATGGCTTGCCAAAGTTGCAGGGTCATAGCATGTCCTACATATGCATACATGAATATATACACACATATGCGAGCACATTGAAATCCCAAACAATGGCTTTCAAAATGTAATGAAACACAAATGTGAATGAGCATGCATAATGAATTTACAAATACAAAATACTGTGCACACCCTGGTTCACTTGCTTTTATATTCTTATTACTGTATTTATGGAGATTTATAACACACTAGTTGAAGTTAGCCCGTTCAATAACGGGCGCTAGAGGAGGAGGAAGCAGGAGGAGGCAGAACAGTGGCCGCTGGGGGGGTGGAGAGGGGCTCCCTCCCCCTTCTTTGTTTTCCCCGGGGGCGGCTGTAGCGGCGGCGATAGCGGCGGCGAGGATGGGGTGGCCCTCTGCGTCCGTGCGAGGCAGCGGCGCTGGCACAACTGACAACGCGCGTGCGCCGCCTCTGCCTCGCGGACACGCCCCCCTCTCCGCACGCTCCAATCCCTGCGTCCGTGTGGGACACGGACATGCGCAGTAGCGTAATTCCGTGACACACGGACTGGACGCAGGGACACAGCAACTTTATTATATAGGATATGTTTTGGGTTTTTCCTCTTCAATAAAATTCAAGTAAAAAAAATCATAGATCAAATTATCTGAGTCTGATTCACATCTGAAGGTGGATGCTGAAGTTCTCAAGAGCTGCAAATTTGAAAACCCTATCGAGTGCATTGTGTTTTGGATCTTGCTTTAAAAATGTATTTTTAACAATAAATAAAGGAAAAGCACCATTTGTGTTGGATCTATGAGCTATGTATGTGATGCACAGTTGCTAATCTATGCAGGCACTTCAGTGGGATGTGAGAGCAGGAGAGCTGTGGCAAAAGTATAAAACTTGAAAAATACCTTTCGGGTTCCTGTTAGGTGTTGCTAAAAACCCCAACCAAGGCACACAGGACTATAGACTGACACATGATGCATTACCACGTCACCTGCAAATAGAGATACTCAAAGGCAACTGGATCTTGCTGCAGCAGATCCAGTGGATCCTTGGGTATAAAGCAGACTCTGAAGAGGCACCGGTAATCATGAGACTCTTTCCTCTGAACTACCTGAAATGAAGCAAAAAGAGAATTATCGCCACAACGCTGTGATTTGGCTCGCTATCCATCTTCCTGAGAATGTCCACTTTCATTTTTGTAATAAGTTCTTACGGTTTGCAAAGATGGTTGCTTGAAAAAGTGTGGGCAATTCTTAATTCATGTGTGTGCGCTCTAGTGGAATAACATTGAACTAAGAAAGCTTGGTTGTCATTTTCTTTCAAGATCAAATCAATATTATTTTGAACTGTTTTCATGGGGCCCCTAAAAGGCATGGGGCCCTTAGGCAGGTGCCTATTCTGCCTATTTGGTAACCTGGCACTGGGGGAACTATTGAATATGATATCCTATGGCTAAGTGGGTGGAGTTTCACTATCCAGTTTAGCTCCTAGCACCTCCCTTGTGTATAGTGGAAATGGAATTTTTTTTGCAGAACAGTATATTTATCAGGATTATCTGGAGTTTATTGGGGGGGGAACCATTTGCCTGAAGTCCACCTGAAGTATGATATGACTGAAAGGATATTCCAATGGTGCTTTAGACAAAGAACAAACAAACAGATGATAAAAGTCTAGCACTTATGAGCTACCACCAGCAACACCTAGAAAGAGGGCCAGATATTTGCTTTGAGCCGCAGAATGCATGGCTGTTGTAACACTATTCTGAAATGCTAGCAGGAACAGATCCTTGTGAGAACTGGCATTTTAGAGGGCTCCAATGAAGCTGCTCCCAGTCACCCACAACCCACACATTCTGAGGAGTCACCCCACCTTTTTAGTAGATGCTAGTCTAGATGGACTAGCAAGATCATTCATTTATTTATGTCTTCCGATTTCACAATACAACATAGATTATTGCATATATATTTTTTGAAATCACCTAAAAGAATTACACATTTAAACATGGGCCCTGCCTCAGTTTGGGGCCCAAGGCTTGGATTAGTAAAGGAGATCAGAGGGACGATTGTGCCAAACCATTGATGGTAAATTACAGAGACAGAGTAAACAAAAGCTGTGAAAAATCTCTAGAACTGGTAGTTATAATTCAATGTGAGAAAAATGCAACAATTTAACGTTAAATTGCTTAACGCAAAAATATAGAACCTAAACAAGGATTTAGATAAGGGCTTTCCTGAAAGGAAATAAGCCTGGAAAATAAATCTAGAACCTAAACAAGGATTTAGACAAGGGCTTTCCTGAAAGGAAATAAACAGGTGAAATGAGATTTTTTAGCCGGCAACCGGTCAGGTTTATTTTCTAGGTTTATTTCCTTTCAGGAAAGCCCTTATCTAAATCCTTGTTTAGGTTCTATATTTTTGCGTTAAACAATTTAATAGATTTATTTTCTAGATTTCCTTTCAGGAAAGTCCTTGTTTAGTTTCTATATACTTTTGCGTTAAGCAATTTAACGGTAAGTTGTTGCATTTTTCTCACATTGAATTATAACTACCCGTTCTAGAGATTTTCACGGCTTTTGTTTACTCTGTCTCTGTAATTTTCTGTCCCCGTGACTGTCTGTTTTGTTGCTAAAGCATTGACAGTAGCTCAAACTCCCTGCAACAGGAAGTTATCGATTCTGTAATGTACTTCCTGTTGCTCTTCCCACTTGTCTACCACCCTTCGCTGATGGCAGCACCAAAAGTACTGCAACTGACCTGTCCGATGAGTTCATCCTCATGCAGAAGATACATCTTCAACACATTGTACTGCTCTTCCAAGACCAAGGCAAAATAACCAATGCTCCGAATGGAGAGCTTCTCTTTCAAGGTGAGAATAATGTCCTGCCAATTATTGATGGCAAAGCAACAAATTAAACAGCAAATCTATTCCCCGGATAAATTATCTAGGACTACACTTGGGGATTCCCGCAGCTGGGAGTACACGTCAGGCAACGTGAAGTGTCCATCTTGGGTGGCAGATCTGGAGCACCGTTAATGGCAGCAGAGTGGGCAAGAGGCAGAGCTGACCCATGGGGAGAATTCCTTGGCAAACTACCCTTTCAAATGTGTCCAAGATGTTTCAGAGTACAGTAGGTTTCTTGATACAAAAGCTTACCCATTGTGATGGATTGTTTAATTCCAGGGGTTACTAAGCACCCCAAATCTCATGGGTTTCACTGGGATTTGATTGGGGGAGGGGAGCAGAAGTTATGCCCATATGGGTTAAAATAGATATTAGCATGGGGTACAACCCATCACAGAGTTATGGATGCTTGCCTTGTTTTTGTATTTTGCATCCCCATTTTGTATTTGTATGTTGTGAACTGCCCTGTGATCAGAGGCATAGGAAGGTCAGGTGGTACCCGGTGCAGAAAATTTCTTGTCACCCCCCCATTGATTTTTTAAAAAATATTTTATTTTTTGCCTGCAAAATGGTTTTACGTTATTTCCTATTTTCTTACAAATGAATAATAACAAGTAATAATAATAATAAACTTTTATTTATATCCCGCCCTCCCCGGCCAAAGTCGGGCTCAGGGCGGCTAACATCAGATACATAACATTGGTATAAAATCAAACAATAATTAAATTACCTCCTAAAAACATGTCAAAATCAAATTAAAGTCTAATTAGATGGCTTTCCGCAGGGTTAGGGTTGGGAACAGTAAGTGCTCCACTGAATTGAAATTTCAGCCTTCACAACATAGGAAAACAGCCAAGTAAACAGCTATTTTCGTGGAGGAGGGTCAAGATATTAATTGATATGCATGAAATTTCATATATAGCTATATAATCCCTAGTATAGTAAGATAAGACCTTTGGAGCAGGTATTTTTTTTTTATAAAAAAGTTTTTTATGAACCGCCCTAGTAGGGCAGTAATTGTTCCTTGATAATTTGTTACCCCCCTCCATGATGGAACCTGGGGAGGCCCGCCCCCTTCATCCCCCCTTCCTATGCCTCTGCCTGTGATGTTCAGATGAAAGGCGACAAAGAAATTTAACAAAAAAATAAATATAAATAAATAAATAAAAAGAACCAGTGGTACTTAAGCATGCATAACCAGATGGTGGACATAGATTTTTGTGATAAAACACATCAGGCCACTGCAGAATCTACTACGCAGAGCACCCTATGGAAGCAACATGAAATCAAAACTAGATAAGCTTACCAAATAAGCCCTAGATGGGCATTTCTCTCTACACACATCAACTGTAGACCCATCACCTGGTCCCCTGCCAGCTCCACCCGCACTCTGTCTATGCATTGGGGAACATCTGAATAGAGAAGCCCGCTGAATGTGTGTAGGATGCCCACATGACCCTGTGCTCAGCAGACTTCCTCCCGTCAATTCTTCCCCCAGTGCATGGATAGCATGAAGACAGGGCTGGCAGGAGGCAGGACAGTGGGGTGGCACTAGCATGCACAGCCCTGCTACCCTTTTGCACAATGTTACATGGAGAGGGGGCAAAATTGCATGAATGGGGCTATTGATACAGGTAGGAAGTGCTTTACTGGGATGGCACAAATCACCCATTCAAGACTGGTGTGTGTGTGTGTGTGTGTGTGTGTGTGTGCAACCTCCATATTCTATTTCCAAGACACTTCTCAATACCCAAATGTTGATTTGTGCATCAGGCCCCAGCCAGCACTTTCTGCAATATAATAGAACTCAAAATATAACAAGTAAAATCTAGGGTCCAGCTCAGAGTACCTTGACAGTAGTGCTTGAGTCAAACTTGAAAGCTTTCGTCTGTCCGTTTTCTAGGTACACCTTGAGAACGTTGGGCATACACAGCAGAGAACTTGCCTGGAAGACCAAAAGACACCATCTAGGCGCCATACAGTTTTCCCTTTGGTTCAAGTGTTCTGCTTGGCAGATCTATCGGGAACATAATAAAAAAATTCCTTCCAGTAGCACCTTAGAGAACAACTAAGTTTGTTATTGGTATGAGCTTTCATGTGCATGCACACTTCTGAAGAAGTGTGCATGCACATGAAAGCTCATACCAATAACAAACTTAGTTGGTTACTACTGGAAGGAATTTTTTTTATTTTGTTTCGACTACCTACCTGTAACTATGTCATCTTCGGCGATCAAATATGACCCAAAGGCAAACAACGGGATCTCTTAATACAATTATTATCGCACCTACAAAATAAGCTTCACTTAACCCGAGAACCTCAGACCTGGGGGCCTGAATATGGCCCCAGACCTCTCTATTTGGCTTTCAGGGCTCTTCCCAGACAGCACACCCCTCTCCCCAGGTCACACTTTGCAATGGTCTTCCTTTGCACCTGGAGTGGTTTTGCCTGGCTGGAATGTGCTCTTGAACTCTGATAACAACTCTTCCTTATCTGGACGGAGGATAGAGAGGGGTGAGTGAGGATGTATAATAATAATAATAATAATAATAATAATAATAATAATAATAATAATAATAATAATTTATTATTTGTACCCCGCTCATCTGGCTGGGTCTCCCCAGCCACTCTGGGTGGCTTCCAGCAAATATTAAAATACATTAACAAAAAATAAAAACTTCCCTAAACAGGGCTGCCTTCAGGTATTTTCTGAATGTCAGTTGTTTATCTCTTTGACCTCTGCTGGGAGGGCGTTCCACAGGGCGGGCGCCACTACCGAGAAGGCCCTCTGCCTGGTTCCCTGTAGCTTTGCTTCTCGCAGTGAGGGAACCGCCAGAAGGCCCTCGGCGCTGGACCTCAGTGTCCGGGCTGAACGGTGGGGGTGGAGACGCTCCTTCAGGTATACAGGACCGAGGCAGTTACAAAGGTAACAGATGCATTCTTTGTTTCACCCCCCCACTTTTTTGCCTCTGGCCCTCAGACTCCCCATCCCTGGCTTAACCAAACTGAATGTCATTGCTGCATTCCCCATCTGCTACATCCCCAATGCCCACCAAAATCAATAGGGCCCGAGGATTAATTTAAATTAGGGAGGGGTTAGAAATTTGATTCAGTTTCCATTTAAAAGCGAACTTCCCAGATTTGTCCTTTCCAAAACGATACAAAAACTGAAGCGCAGCTGTCCCGCAAAAGGCACACTGCTACAAATTTTGCAATGCACTTCCCGAGCCAAGTAACGCATGCAAAAATGCATGTACCTGACTGGTGTGCATAAAAATGCCTACATCAGTAAAAATAATGTACAAAAGCATACAGTATTGTATTAGGCAAAAATGCTCTGTAAAGTGTGTGACAAAATGGCATACAAATGTGCATATTATGAAATTTTTGCCCCAAAATGCTAATGAGTGGCTGGGGAAACCCAGCCAGATGGGCGTGGTATAAATAAAAAATTTAAAAAATATTATTATTAATGAATTTTCGTTAGGACCTTTAAAAAAAAATGCAAATCAACATGGAAATGTGGAGAACTGAATCTGAGCCAGATAAAATGAGAAAAGGAGTGGAAGTGACCTTGACAATATTCACTCATCCCTATTTTAAATTGTGCTGCTATTATTATTATTATTATTATTATTATTATTATTATTATTTTGTATTAATTTATATGCCACTTATATGCCAAATTGGCTTCTAAAGGGTTTACAAAGTAACATATCATGAGGGAGGTAGCACACCACTTCATGTCATTTTTAATTTTTTTTTAATTAAATTTGTAAACTGCCCTTCATCCAAAGGATGAAGCATAAAAACACAAAATAAAAACACAAAACACACAATGTAACAAACCAACCAACCAACCAACCAACCAACCAAAACACCAATGTTGGGGAGAAGTCCAAGATTCTTTGCCATTTCCACTGGCGGAAAATATTCTCTTGCCAGACATCTGGCAGCACATTGCCTTCTCCAGAACACACTGTTTTATAGCAACAGAATCAAATTAAAGTGTTAGTCCTATTGCGGCACTGCAGCCACCAAGCAGACACTCATTTGCTGAGTTGCCCAATGCAGGCACGCTCTATTCTACTTGCCCCATGGGGCCAGGATCCTAGAAGATGTGATTTGGTCAAGCGCTATCAATTTCCAGGCCCTTGGTGCAATGTGGTTTACTTATATTTCTATACCATCGTCCCAGAAAAAGGTCAGGGCACAGCAATGCAAAAACATTAAAAAAGAGGAAAATAATCAAAGTCAGACCATTTGTCTAGTGAGCTCAGTATTGTCTACTACAGAGATTGCTAAGAGATCTCCAGTGTTTCAGACAGGGCACATTTTCACCTTCTACACTAGCGGCAAACATTGTGGAAACCTTTTGGGGGAAAGTGTATTTCCGAGGTTTGATGGGTGGCGCTGTGGGTTAAACCACAGAGCCTAGGGCTTGCTGATCAAAAGATTGGCGGTTCGAATCCCTGCGACGGGGTGAGCTCCCGTTGCTCGGTCCCAGCTCCTGCCCACCTAGCAGTTCGAAAGCACGTCAAAGTGCAAGTAGATATATAGGAACCGCTCTGGCGGGAAGGTAAACGGCGTTTCCGTGTGCTGCTCTGGTTCGCCAGAAGCAGCTTTGTCATGCTGGCCACATGACCTGGAAGCTGTACGCCGGCTCTCGGCCAATAAAGCGAGATGAGCACCGCAACCCCAGAGTCGGACACGACTGGACCTAATGGTCAGGGGTCCCTTTACCTTTTAACACCTGATTGGCTAACTAAAATGAAGGAAAGCTACTGCCATATCAACCTAAGCAAGTTGTGCTTCCTTTTTCTGGTTATTTGGCTATAACCTTTGATAGAATTGAACAAACTTTGTTGCATTACATTCTTCATTAAATTATCTTTCCATTTCTTTGGCAAACTTTGAATAACTCTTGCAACGTTACAAAGACTTCAAAGGATTATACAAAGGATTATAATTTGGAGGAACTATAATATGCAGTTGAATAAGATATTTAAAGGACGCACAGAGGGAAGGAGGGAGTCCTAAGATTTGGTAGAATCTTGTTTTATTCTAAAATTTAAATGTGCAAATTGTGTGTATTATTTTGAAAAATCAATAAAAAGCATTATTAAAAAATCTTTCCATTGATAAATAATTTTATATTACCCCAAAAAGAAAGTGGTGTTATGAGCCATCAAACCTCAGAAATACACTTTTCCCAAAAGGTTTCCACAATTTTGGCCACTAGTGTACATGCAGAACAGATGTGCAACCGCTGTCCATCCCTGCACTAGCTTACTTACTTAAGCAGTTTGTACAGTCAGTCAATGACCATTCTGCTTCCAGAAGGCATTTTGTGGCTATCCGTGGTGGATTATTTCTTAGCAGCCATTCTTTAATATTAATAAACTTCAATATTAAAATTCCCAACCGAATAGCATTTTGCTGTTGGGTTTTATTATTCTGCGATTTTGGTTTTAAGTCTCCTTTGAGCCCTTTTAGCAGAACAGCAACTGGCAAAACATTTGTAAGCTGAAACCGAAGTCTCGGGTTGAATCAAAAGCCCAGATTGCGCAATGCACTTTCAATGGACAAGACAAAGTATGCCGATCCGGAGCTCATCATTTTTACCTTGCAAAAAATCCTTAGATGACCTCGTGCTCCCATATAGCTTTGCCTTAAAGCAATAAACAAGACTTACCCTGGAAAATTAAGGTTTTAAAAGCATTTGGTCTCATCAACAATTCATGTCCTCAGACCGAAGGTTCATATTTCAGCTGTGTGAAAGCACTTCTGGGCTTTTTCCAAGCAAAACTTTTGTTTCGGAACAATGTTCTCATTTAAACTGATCATTCTGATATGCTTTTTTTTATTTTTTAAAGCAAGTTACTATGCCGTTTTTGAAAACTTGCTAAAATTTTTTTGAAGTGCTCTTTTCCTGCACAGCCACAGTGGCTGTGCTCAGAGGGATCACCATAGGGTACAACGATGTGTCATTCTCTTCCCCCCCCCCCATTGCCCTTTGGGGCATGCATTCTGGGAGGCCAACAGTAGGTGGAGCCAGGTTCAACATTAAACAGAGTCAACTGGAGTTGACTGATGGGGGGGCAGTAACCCTTTCCCCCTAACGGGCCAACCTGCACTACTATATCTTATCGGAGACATGGGTGACACTGTGGTCTAAACCACTGAGCCTCCTGGGCTTGCCGATCGGAAGGTCGGCAGTTTGAATCCCCGCGACGGAGCGAGCTCCCGTTGCTCTGTCCTGGCTCCTGCCAACCTCCTAGCAGTTTGAAAACATACCAGTGCAAGTAGATAAATAGGTACCACTGTGGCGGGAAGGTAAACAGCATTTCCGTCATGGTGTCCCGTTGCGCCATAAGCGGTTTAGTCATGCTGGCCACATGACCCGGAAAGCTGTCTGTGGACAAACACCGGCTCCGTCGGCCTGAAAGCAAGATGAGGGCCACAACCCCATAGTCGCCGTTGACTGGATTTAACCGTCCAGGGGTCCTTTACCTTTTACAGTATACCTTTACTCTAGCTCAGGGGTTGTCAACCTGCTGCCCACTAGTGGGCGTTTCAGGATTCTAGGTGGGTGGTAGGGGGTTCTACGGCACAAGCTGAATCCTCCTTCCACCGAACACTGGTGGGCGGTAAGAAAATTTTACCATCAAGAAAGACGCATTAGTGGGCAGTAGGTATACTGTATAAAGGCCTCCCATTCCGTGTAACAATAACCCGTTGCAGTGTTTGCTCCATGTACATTCATGCAACAAGAGGTTTTGTGAGGAAAAACAAGCCTCTATATGAGGATATTTCAAGTGTGGGCTCTGAACACCCATGGAGGAAAGTTTTCTCTTTATTCCAGAAAGTGTAACCTGCTTTTCTGCAGTTGAACACAAGGCAGCTTGCAATCAACACACCCCCACCCCCCACACCCCCACACGGACTAAATCATGTAAAACAATTTTAGTTTCCCTTTTCTACCAGAGGAAATCTTTTTTAAAAGAACAGTAAAGGGTTAATTGCCTGACTTCAGTACTCTTTTACCATGGTAGGGAAATAAACTATTAAAGCAGCCAAACCCTTCTAAGAATGAGCAGTAGATTTAGTTTATTGTACTTGTACTCAATAAAGCTGCCTCCAGGATTTCTACTTGAAAAGCTGTGCATCGGCACAGGCTTGTTTCTTTGGTTTATTGGTGTGCACACCTCAAAAGTTTTCAAGTCAGATGCTACAGTTTTCAAGAACTCAGCTACGTTAGTAAAAAAACTGAGATTTGAATGTGCTATAAATACCTGATGGCGCCAGAGGTGTTGAATGTGCAACACCTGATGGCGCCAGAGAGCAGGAAATTTAAAAAACCGATTTCCCATAGATTTTTTTTTCTTTTGTTATAATCTAATTTCTGACTTATTTATAGCAGGTTTTCCCTGTGTTTATTTTTATTTTATTTTATTGGGTTTTATAAACAAGAATAATGTTATACAAATAAGTATACCAAGTTTTCTCATGTCATTTGTATATCACAAAAATAGCACAATAAATGTGGAGCAGATAGGCGTGCCTGGCGTGCTCTGGTCCATGGGGTCATGAAGAGTCGGACACGACTGAACAACAACAACAACAAATATCTACAACATATGGTTCATTATTAGTGGTCAATGTATAAGTTCTTGGTTCATGAATTGGTCTAAACAACTAGGATGAAAATAGGGGGAAAGACGGGGAGGGGGGAATGATAAGTGGGGTTGGGTTGGGTCGTTGTGCTTCTATTCTGTTTTTCCTGTGTTTAGATCCAACCCAAGTTGGATTGAAGCTGGCTGGTGGCAGGCTGTAATGCGTGAAACCGCAGCATTTTGCAAGAAACCACAGGATAGTTCTGTGAATTAAAAAAACTCGAGCCGTGGAAACGCACAGGAGTCAGAGTAAACCGTAACGGGTACACAGCCAAAAAGGGGCACAAACAAGGAGGTTTTCGCAATACACACACATATATAAATTTAAGGAACTAATAAACCAGTTACAAGGCCAATAACTAGTCAGCTAAGTTTTCATAGAGCACAACTTTCAATTCCACTAGCCCAGTGCAGGGGCAGCCAACAAGGTGCCTTCGCGATGTTAATGACTGACAACCCCCATGCATATGCATTTTGACAATCTGACCATTGCTCCAAGGCTGTTCCTTCCGGCATAAATGGCACTGGCACATACCTGAGTATGTCCGTTCACGACTACTTCTTCTGCAAAGCGGACTTTGACGGGGTTTGTCTTTAGCCTGGCTCTTTTCTCGGCTGTAAGAAAGGAGGATTTAGGGCCACCCTGAAAAGACAATGGCATTGGGTTTGCAAATTACAACACCCCTGAGAGCAACATGGTAACATGACAACAAATCCTGTCGGCTCGATATCATCGCGATTTTCTCCTAAGGAGCAGAGACTGAAATACTGTATATTCCTGCGTATAAGACTACTTTTTAACCCAGGAAAATCTTCTCAAAAGTCGGGGGTCGTCTTATACGCCGGGTCGTATTTCTTATACGGCGAGTATATCCCAAACTGTCTATTTTAACTGGAAAAGTTGGGGGTCGTCTTATACGCCCAGTCGTCTTATACGCTGGAATATACGGTAGGTGTAAGAAAAACCAGAACTATCAAGCAGGGGCAGAGGAAGGGGGGAGGTGGGGTGGTTCGCCCCGGGTGTCATCACTGAGGGGGGTGACATTCGCCGTGCTGTCCGCCCGCCTGTGACTCCCAAGCCTACCCCGAGCCGTCGAGGGAAGGGGAGGAGCTGCGCCGCTTTGCCGGTGGCCTTCTCCCCTCCCCCTTCATTTTTACAGCTCGGGGGAGGCTTGGGAGTCACAGGCGGGCAGCACGCCGTTGCCCCCCGCTCCCGGGCTGCTTCCTGGGGGGTGGAGCCTCCCCTGAGCTGTCAAAAGGAAGAGGGAAGGGAGGAAGGCTGCTGGCAAAGCGGTGCGGCTACCTCCACCCACCTCCAGGAAGCAGCCCGTCATGGGCGGCTCACTCCACCCCCATGGGTGACTTGACCCCTGGGACGCTTGTGCCAGTGCCCCCCTGGGACTCTCACCCCGCCCCCCCATGGGCGGCTCGCCCCGCCCCTGGGAGCACAGCATGTGTGCCGCTCCGGGTGCTGGAGCAGCTAGCTCCGCCTCTGCTATCAAGCCATTAAAAATAGTCCTACTGGATCCGATCAAGAGTCCATTTTGACCAGCATCCTTTCCTGCAACAGTTCTCCTGATGCCTCTGGGAACTTCACAAAGGGCACTTTAAGGAGAAGGACTTCCTTTTCATTTGCGTACGGCAGGGGTCAGCAACCTTTTTCAGCCATGGGCCGGTCCACCATCCCTCAGACCATGTGCTGGGCCGGACTATATTTTTTGGGGGGAAATGAAAGAATTCCTATGCCCCACAAATAACCCAGAGGTGCATTTTAAATAAAAGGAGACATTCTACTCATGTAAAAAACACGCTGATTCCTGGACCGGCCGCGGGCCAGATTGAGAAGGCAATTGGGCCGGATCCAGCCCCTGGGCCTTAGTTTGCCTACCCATGATCTTGAATAACGGAATACTGAATGGTATAGTTTTTGTAAAATATGCAGGGATTCATGATATGTAGGCCTAAAATGAACCATGGAAAAAGAGGGCAAGTCATTGATATCTTAAGGATGTAAAATGAGTATTTTTAAATTGTAAATTGGAAAATTTAGTAACAATTATATGTAAAAGAGAGAGAGAAAGTGATTGTCCTCTGCAGCAAACTTCGCATGGACACCTCAGATTTCCAGACCGTCCGCAGGCAGGATTGCGAAGGCGATCCAGCCTGCGGGCCTTAGGTTGCCTATCCGTGGCCTACGGCAACCCAGTGCAGAGAAATGGTAGCCTAATGATCTGTTGTTGTTGTTTTAACAAAAACTGCTTGCAGGAAGGGGGCGGATCAGAAATGGAGAAATGTGTGGAGCGGGAGACAACGCTTTCGTTGTTTCAATTGCTCCAAATTTATTGACCGAATGTGCATCGTCGCCCAGAAATAAATAAATAAGTGGCTTACAAAACAAAACCACGCTCAAAACGTGAAGCGCCGTCATTAAAGCCCACCGAAAAGCTGGGGGCAATATCCAAGTTACAATGGAGACGGAGCCAAACAGCTCAGATTGAATGGATTATTGCAATAACCTGCAGTTTTATAAGAGTCTATATTTAAAGCAGGTGAATAAATGAGCAAATTGAGTTAATTTGGATAGGCAGAGGATATTAAAAATAAATTTAAGGAACGGCAGAAAGAGGGGGAAGGAAGTCCAGTTTTGAAATGTTAAAATGATTGTAAAATTAGCGAAATGTAGAAAACTAGTGAAATGTATAAACTTTGAAAAATATAAATAAAATTTGAAAAGCTGAAAAAACCCAAAAAACAGCTCAGATTTAAAACACAGTGAAAACGTCAGAGCAAATTAGAAAGTCTTCACTGGGCACCAAAGTGGACCCCACCCTTATGGCTGTTCTCACGGGAGGGTTCTAAATGCAGGAAAACATATTTGGAGAGTGATTTGAATTGGGAAAACAACAGGAGGGCAAGGGTTAAGCACCACCTTGTGCCTGCTTTTCTTTACCCCTAGCTGCCCCCTGGAAGCAGCTTATCTTCATCTCGACAGGCTGTCAACAGGATACGGTCACACACGTTGGCATGCAATGGGTGGCGATTATGGCCCAGCCTCAACCCTCTGTCCATAGTGTTGCACTAATGCCAGGCTGGCAGCAACATTAGGGTGAGGGCAAAATGTCCGCCACTGATGTGTGTGGCCTCTCCAGAGCTGCACAAAGTGCATGTTCCCTAGTCTTAGGGACACCTCCCCCTACCCATCCTTTGTAACTCTTAATATTACCTCCGGGAACATCTCGTTTGCGCACACCCATCAGGAGGCCAAACCCTTACCCCCCCAAGGAGCATTTCAAACCCCAGGGGTACATGAAGGCAATTTACCGAGGTGCAACGGAGAACTGTAAACTGGAGAGAGTCTTCTGATTCCCTATAAGGCAAAAAAGAAAGAAAATGAAGATATACAACAGTTGTTTCCACAAGGGAGGTAATACATACCCCGGATAGTAGCAAAGCCACCTTTTATCTAAAGACATACTATGAGTTATTGACTTCATTCAGGCAGGGGCGTAGGAAGGGGGGAGGGGAGGGGAGGGGGCGGGCCGCCCCGGGTGCCACTCTGGGAGGGGTGACAAGATGGCCCCTGCCTCCCCCAGCTGTAGAGCGGCCGAGGGACATATGGGCTGCCGCGCATGCGCACTCCGTATGGGATGCCGCTCATGCAAGCGGCAGCCTGTATGGACGGCGTGCAAGCAGCAGCCCATACAGTCGCCGTGAGCGAGCGGCAGCCCGTATGGAGTGTGCATGTGCGGCATTCCGTATGGACTGCGCACATGCAGGATGCTGCACATGCGCAGTTCATACGGGATGCCGCATACAGGCCCGGTGCTAGGGCTTTTCGCGCCCTAGGCGAGGGAGCGGGGCCACGTGACGTCATTGCACATGACGTACGGTGCCCTGCCCCCTGCCGCCGGGCGCCCCGCGATTTTCGCCGCTGGTTGGGGCGGCAGCGGGGGGCGAGGGGCAGGCTGGCCAGCGCCCCCTCCATTCCCGACGGTGCTCGCTTGCTCCACATCCGCCCCTTCTGCGGAGAGCGGCAGGGCGCGCGCGGTCTGGATCGGGCACGCCCGACGGCCGGCGTGGTGCTGTTTTTGCGCCCCCTCCATTTCGGCGCTCTAGGCAGCTGCCTAGTTGGCCTAAATGGAAGCGCCGGCCCTGGCCGCATATGCACAGTTCGTACGGGCTGCGCCGCCCCGGGTGCCGGTGAGGGTTCCTCTGCCACTGCATCCAGGCCCGTTGCTTTCAGTACCACTTATACAGAGATGGTAAAAGGTAAAAAGGTAAAGGACCCCTGGATGGTTAAGTCCAGGTCAAAGGTGACTATGGGGTTGTGGCACTCATCTCGCTTTCAGGCCGAGGGAGCCGGCGTTTGTCCACAGACAGCTTTCTGGGTCATGTGGCCAGCATGACTAAACCACTTCTGGAGCAACAGGACACCGTGACGGAAACCAGAGCTCACAGAAACGCCGTTTACCTTCCCGCTGCAGCGGTACCTATTTATCTACTCACACTGGTGTACTTTCGAACTGCTAGGTTGGCAGGAGCTGGGACAGAGCAACAGGAGCTCACCCCGTTGTGGGGATTTGAACTGCCAACCTTCCGATTGGCAAGCCCAAGAAAATGACACCCAAGTCAGCTCTACCTTTAAACTGTCTTCCTCATTCAAGTCCTGCATCTCCAACTGTCTCCCCAATATTCCTGTCTGGATGCTGCATTGCCATCTCAAACACCATATGACTTGTATTCTGTAAAGTGCCGTGGGACTACAGAAATAAGTAACTCTTGATTGAACATGGCTAGGAGATGCCACAGAAAAATCTGGGTCCTCCTTGGGATACCCAAACCCTGTCTTTGCTAGCACAAATCCCTGGTGAGAACCTAAGCTGTCCCTGTCCCTACCAGAGAAGAATGGCAGATTAAGTTGATGGATTATGCCGAAATGGCAAAACTGACCGGAAGAATCAGAAATCAGGAAGACCAAAACTTTAATAAGAAATGGGGGAAATTTATAATTTACATTAAAAACCATTGTAAACAATTAAAATCGTTAGTAGGATTGGAATAACACTTGTACCGTAGTTTAATGTTGAATTTTGGACATGAGATGTAAAAGATTTGGATTATTATAAAAGATGCAGGAGGAAATGATTAACAATAGGATCCACAAAAGGGAAGAGGAAAGTCCAGGAGATTCTTTGGAATCTTGTTTTTATGTTGTATGTTGGATATGTGATTGTAAAACTTTAATCTGAAAAATCAAATAAATAAATTTATATATATATATAAAGAGAGAGAACCTAAGATTTTCCTGGAGCCCAGCTGCATTATCTAATGCTCTGGGCATGCTCATGCATAGCACCTTAAAAGAGCGGCTGCTTGTTCCCCGGTAACGTCGCCTTCAGCTGCTTCGTTGTTTATTGCAATGATGTGATCCCCCGGCAAAAGCTTCCCGTCAGCGGTGCTGCCTGCAAAATGTCAGGGCCTTGTTAGGGACAAATTATCTCTCCAGGTTTACAAAATCAACTCGAATTGCAGAAAGTTGGAGCCTCACTTCAGACGTCTTACGACATGAAAATGCAAACCAAAGTTACCCGAAGAGCCATAACTGCACCACTGAGTGACTCCATCCCACCCTAGTCAGCTCAGGAAGGAATGGTAGTGCTCCTCCTCAGAAGCAGGAGAGAGTCAGGCTAGTGAAGAAGCCTGGGTATGCTCCCCTCTTGCTGAGACAAGCTCCCCTCTCCTTGGTCTCCCAGGACCAGAAGTGGTATGAAGAGAGAGGAGCAGAGACAGGCACATCGGTGTAGTCTCAGATTGTTTGGGAAGGACCTGGGAAGGAGGAGATTCAGGCAGTTGCGTGAAGCTGGGGACCTTCAGTCTCCACAACTGTGACATAGGGGCAAGACCTATGAAGAAGAGTTGCTGTTCCCAAAAATGGAAAGAAGAAGTCCCAGCAAAGGAAGAATGGACACAAAAACTTATGGAATATAGAAAAATGGCACAAATTACCGGAAGAATAAGAAATCAAGATAACAAACTTTTTATAAACGAATGGAAATGGTTTATTGAATATTTACAGATAAATTGTAAACAGATAAAAACACTGGCGGGATTATTGTAATAACCTGCAGCTATATAAGTGTGTGTGTGTATATATATATATATATATAGAGAGAGAGAGAGAGAGAGAAGATAAATATATGAGTAAGTTAATTTGGATATGCAGAAAATACTAAAAATAAATTTAAGGAACTGCAGAAAGCGGGGGAAGGAAGTCAAGTTTTAAAATGTCAAAATGAATGTAAAACCAGTGAAATGTACCGTATATATCTGAAAAGTATAAATACAATTTTAAAAAAGAGAGAGAAGAGTTGCTGTGCTCATTAGACCTGGCGCTCCTGACCAGACCTTGTTTCTTTGAATAAAGAGTTAACCTTGCCTACTCTGTATGATTCATTCTTGCCCCCCACCCCGAACCCCCTGTCATCACTGCATGCCATTTGGTGTTACCTTAGAGAGAAATCACAGTCCCCAATGTGGGACGAGAAAGGAAATGCATCCCCACCTGCAGCAACCGAGGTGATAAGAAGGGGAAGATGCTGGGAAACTTCAAAGCCATAATGTCCAAGGAACACATCTTTTTGGACCTCCACTGTGAGCTTCACACGAGTTGCAGGCTGATTAATGCTGTCTGATGCTTTGTCACCCACTGATGCTCTCCCCCTGCAAAAAAATAAAAAATAAAAAAATAAAAATAAAAAAATGCATAAGAAGGTTGCCCATAGGAATTGATATATAATGAATTGAAGAAAAAAAGTTTAACATAACTTTCGTTAAAAAACCAGCAGCTTTGTTAAAAGGAATTATAGGTGCAGAATTACAACCCCAGAGTCGTCCGCGACTGGACCTAATGGTCAGGGGTCCCTTTTCCTTTACCTTATATAAAAAAGGTTGTCCATAGGGATGCAGGAAGGCATCATTTTTCATCCCACTCTGTAGTGCTTTTAATTCTGTTGGGAGCCGCCCAGAGTGGCTGGGGAAACCCAGCCAGATGGGCGGGATATAAATATATTATTATTATTATTATTATTATTACTACTACTACTACTATACTTTTCAGTGCATTTTTCTGTCACTTTCCATATTGCAGGAAGTCTGATCTTTTTGGAGAACTGAGTCTATTGCACAGGGCCTCCCAATCGACTAGAAATTCACAACCTGAACTTGCCAGGACGTTATTGATTCCTTCCTGAAAATAGCAACAGTCTGGAAGTGTCTGTCATGGACTGGCTGGACACAGAGGAATGGTGAGAGGTACAAACTGGGGAACCCCCGAGGGAAGAAGGCTCAGCTCTCCAGGGTTTCAAACAGGGCTCTCTCCCAGCTGTACCCAGAGACACTTTGGATGGAACCTGAAATCTTCTGCATGCAAGGCAGATTTCTCCACCACTGAACATCTTGATGGGCAAGAAATCAAATACATGCAACATGAACTTACTCCACCTGTGAGTATCCATGCACTTACTCTAACTTATCCAATTTCACATAATAACCCACAGCAACGCGTGGCCGGGCCAGCTAGTTATTAATAATAATAATAATATTTATACCCCGCCTTGACATCTGAAGGGAGGGTGTTCCACAGAGCGGGCGCCACTACCGAGAAGGCCCTCTGCCTGGTTCCCTGCAACCTCACTTCTCGCAGTGAGGGAACCGCCAGAAGGCCCTCGGAGCTGGACCTCAGTATCCGGGCTGAACAATGGGGGTGGAGACGCTCCTTCAGGTATACGGGACCGAGGCCATTTAGGGCTTTAAAGGTCAGCACCAACACTTTGAATTGTGCTTGGAAATGTACTGGGAGCCAATGTAGGTCTTTCAGGGCCGGTGTTATATGGTCTCAGCGGCCACTCCCAGTCACCAGTCTGGCTGCCGCATTCTGGATTAGTTGTACAGTGAGTAACTAATAAGTCATGGCAATGACAACAATGTGCAGGCATTGGGGCATAACATTTTTATTTTTTTCTGCCAGAAGGACAGCAGCTGTGGGAGGGGACCATGAATCTGTTCCTGCTTCAGGTGGGCAACACCAGGATGATGTCACAAAAGCCACTGTCTGCTTCGGAAAATGTCAGTATGAGGTCACAGCCTTTGTTCTCCAGGCAGGCAGCCTGGGAGCCCAAGGAGAGAGCCTCTTATTGAACTGGGCAGCGGCAAGGAAGGAAGGGGGAGACTTGGCAGGCAAGTTGTTGCAGCCATTCTAGGCCTTCTGCTTGCAGCAAGTGCCCTGGGCGGCCAGGGAGGGATGAGAGGCTGGCATGAAAAGAAGTGGAGATAATGGAAGTAGGCACAGGAATGTTGGCAGCACACCGGGTATCGCAGGGTGACAACTTCCAGAGCTTGCCAGGACGTAGCATAGTTTAAGTGGCAAACGGGCAGAAAGAATAGCAAGCACTGGCATGGCAGCCTGGATAGATTAAGGCTCCAGCTTTCAGCATATTCCCCAGAGAGGGCAAAGGAGGTGAGAGAGAAATCAGAGAGCGTGTCGAGTGGAGCAATTGCAGGAGGCAGAGGCGGGTATTTTCTGAGACCACACAGCTTAGTGTGTGTGAGAGAGAAAGGCAGGCGGGCAAACCAGGAACAGAAGGATATGTGAGAAGAGGAGAATAAAGAGAAGACTGGCAGGGGCAAGCAGGATTTGGACAGGAAGGGGGGGAGTGTGTGTATGTGAGAGAAAGAGAGAGCCGTTTCACGGTCTCTCTCAACAGCGCCCTCCCGACTTTATGCAGTTTCACATATATGTGCAGAGCCCGGGTACATAATCCTCTCGTGGGGGGATGCCTGTTTCCAACAATCTATTAGAATGCATTATACGTAGGGCTGCCTCTGAAGACGGTTTGGAAACTTCAGCTGGTGCAGAATTCAGTGGCTAGGTTGCTCACCATAGCAAGACGGTTTGAGTATATTACACCAATCCTGGTCTGACTGCATTGGCTACCAATTAGTTTCTGGGCCCAATTCAAAGTGCTGGTTTTGACCTATAAAGCCTTAAACGGCTCAGGACCGCAATACCTCAAGGACCGCCTCTTTCCATATGAACCTACCTGGACCCTGAGATCATCTTCTGAGGCCCTTCTTCATGTGCCTCCTCCTCGAGAGGTCCGGAGGGTGGCAACACAAGAAGGGGCCTTCTCTGCAGTGGCCCCCTGCCTGTGGAATGCTCTCCCCCGGGAAGTTCGCCAGGCACCTTCATTATACACTTTAGGCGGCAGGCAAAAACATTCCTCTTTAACCAGGCCTTTGGTTGATCCAATTTACATTACTTTTAAAATTTTGATTTTTTTTTTTCTGGGGCTGGCTGGCTATTGGGTTGCTGTTTTTATTTTTATTAGGTATTTTTTGTGGTTTTATATCTTGATTTTATTCTGTGAACCACCCTGAGACCCCCAGGTATAGGGCAGTATATAAATTCAATCAATCAATCGATCAATCAATCAATCAATCAAACACAATATAATTAACTCTCAACATGTCAGCAAGTAATAATTAAACAGAAACCTACTCTTAATCACAACAAATAATTACTAAACTATAATCAATAAAAACAACAGCAGGCTGCAATGCATGAAATGCTGCAATTGAGGATAAAAACTGAGGGTGTCTGCTACTTGCATGGTGGGCTAGAGAGTAAAGGACTGCCGTAGGAATATCAGCCGAGTGACTGGTAATAGGTACTCCTTGCTACAACTACCACCTGAGGCCCAGGTGACAAGAGGAGGTACAAGAAAACACCCACATCCAAACTATGCCCCTATGAAACTAGGGTATCCCACATCCCCCCTTTAATGACATTTCCTTAAAATACCTACCTGGCTGCATGATCCCGTGACCGCCGCAGCCATTTGGCTACCATCTGCTCTATCCGACGTGCCTTGCGTGTCTCCAGATCTTCCATTTACCTGTACAAGAAACATACCATCCCTATTATTATTATTATTATTATTATTATTATTATTATTAGAATTTATATGCCCTATACCCAGGTGGCGCTGTGGGTTAAACCACAGAGCCTAGGGCTTGCTGATCAGAAGGTCGGCGGTTCGAATCCCTGCAACGGGGTGAGCTCCCGTTGCTCGGTCCCTGCTCCTGCCAACCTAGCAGTTCGAAAGCATGTCAAAGTGCAAGGAGATAAATAGGTACCGCTCCGGCGGGAAGGTAAACGGCGTTTCCGTGCGCTGCTCTGGTTTGCCAGGAGCGGCTTTGTCATGCTGGCCACATGACCTGGAAGCTGTACGCTGGCTCTCGGCCAATAAAGCGAGATGAGCGCCGCAACCCCAGAGTCGGACACGACTGGACCTAATGGTCAGGGGTCCCTTTACCTTTACCTATACCCAGGGGTCTCAGGGTAGTTCACAGAATAAAATCAAGATATAAAACCACAAAATACCTAATAAAAACAAAAACAACAACTCAATAGCCCCCCCCCCCCAAACCACATTTTAAAAGGACATCGGATGTCTTTATCAGCTGACAAGACTTGTTTGGATTTTCTCCAAGAAGGATCACTTTTGGAGTCTTCAGACAAGGAGACCCCACATTCCTTTCTGTTACAGAAATATTCTCCATGTGCAAGGTTTTGTTAAGAGTTATTACTAAGACCTACGGTATCTCTGTAAACCTAATAGCAGAAGTTATCGGTGTGTAGATAATGAGTCCCAAACTCTTTTCAAAGGTAGGCATGCATAAAGTAATTTGGCAGCATGGGAGGGAGAAAGCAATCTTTTTCTAAGGATGATCTCTAACTAGGGAGCCAGTGTGTTGAGTTTGAGCTGGAGGAGACTGGATTTAAATAATTATTTCAGCCAAAACGCTTAGGCCCCATCTGCACTATACATCTAAAGCAGTATCACATCACTTTAAACAGCCATGGCCTCCTGCAAAGAATCCTGGGAACTGTAGTTCGCTAAGGGTGCTGAGAGTTGTTAGGAGACCCCTCTTCCCATCACGAAACTACACTTCCCAGAGTTCCCTGGGAAGAGGTAATCTGAGGCCACAGTCCCTACAGCTTCGCTTGAAGGAGGGTTCAGGGAAGCTTTGGTTATTACCTTGCTCAGCATCTGCAATTCTGATTCTCTGAGACTCTCCCATGCCCTTGAAAAGACAGAACTTCAGCAGAAGTTACCCAGCAATGGGGGGGGGGAGGTTATTGATTCTAGGAAACTGATCCTAGAGGAATAGGGTCCAATTCTACAGCAAGGATAGGGAACCCGTGGCTCATAACAACAACAACAACAACAACAACAACAACAACAACAACAACAACAACAACTTATTATTTATACCGTATCCATCTGGTTGGGCTTCCCCAGCCACTCTGGGCAGCTCCCAACAGAATATTAAAAACACGATAAAACATCAAACATTAAAAACTTCCCTAAACAGGGCTGCCTTTGGATGTCTTCTAAAAGTCAGATACCGGTAGTTGTTTATTTCCTTGACATCTGGTGGGAGGGCATTCCACAGGGCAGGTGCCACTACCAAGAAGGCCCTCTGCCTGGTTCCCTGTAGCTTCACTTCTCACAGTGAGGGAACCACCAGAAGGCCCTCGGAGCTGGACCTCAGCTGAACGATGGGGGTGGAGACGCTCCTTCAGGTATATTTCAGGTATACTTCAGATATTGTTGGACCTAAACTCCCATCATCCCTGACCATTGGTCATATTGACTTGGTCTGGTGGGAGTTGCAGTAACACCCAGAGGGCACCAGGTTCCGCACCCTTGTTGGAGAAATCGACCCTGATCACATGGGGTCTCCTACCCAGAACCTGCCACCTACTTTCTATTGCTGGTTAACATCTGCTCAAGTTCAACCCTTGGAAGTTCTAGCTTAGATCCTGTTGCTCCCAAAAGATGGCTGGAACAAGGCAAGCATGAGAGCGAAGGGAAGAGCAGTATAATCCGGAGAATAACTGCTGGATGTTAATTGCCTCAGGTCTTTATTATGAATGTCTAAGATGCATTGCAGGACGGTACTTCAGAAGACCAAAACCCAGAGGGGAAAGTTTTACGAAGGCAACAGTGGTGATCACGGACAAAGCATTTGTTCTCCATAAGTATTACATGCATACATCCAGTTTCTTCCAGGAAGGTTGAAAATGTTCTTTGCTGGGATGCCTTACGAGAGACAACAAGTTCTTTGATGAGTGTTCAGTATGGAAACATACACTGTGTCCCGGGTGCATGAAGAGACTGTAATGGAAACAAAGCCCATTGCTGCTTTGAAAACTCTAGCTAATTAGAGAAATTGGCTGACCCAAGGAGAGAACTGACGGCTCTGCTATGGGGTGGCTGTCTCAGGTGGGTCATTAAGGCTGCAGATGGGAAGACAGACAGATCTGACTCAAAGAGTCTGCCAGGAAACTACTTGGAAAACCCATACTGAAATGAATGGGCAGCTTGCAAGACTCACACTTGGCTAGTTATCATTAAGCAAGCATTAGAGAGCCAGTGTGGTGTAGTGGTTAAGAACGGTAGACTCGTAATCTGGGGAACCGGGTTCGTGTCTCCGCTCCTCCACATGCAGCTGCTGGGTGACCTTGGGCTAGTCACACTTCTTTGAAGTCTCTCAGCCCCACTCACCTCACAGAGTGTTTGTTGTGGGGGAGGAAGGGAAAGGAGAATGTTAGCCGCTTTGAGACTCCTTCAGGTAGTGATAAAGAGTGATATCAAATCCAAACTCTTCTTCTTCTTCTTCCCTCCTGCCCTTGATTGACTTTGCCTAAGCCAGGGTAGGCAACATGGTGTCCATTGGATGTTGTGGGACTCCAACTCTCATCAGCCCCAGCCAGCATGGCCGATGGTCAGGGATGATGGGAACTGTAGTTCAGCAGCATCTGAAAGGTGCCATGCTAGCCCCTACTGGCCTAAGCAATAGCTTTATTTACATAACACCTCGAAGCAATACATGTGGGATATTTACTGTGATGTTAAACCAACAATGCATGTTTTCTAGATAGGCACATAATAGGAGCTGAAGCTCAGAGCTTTCCTGTAAGTTTGCTAGAGAGAACTCCCATTGTGCCCTGACAGGGGAAGGCCGTAGCCATATAAATATTCTCCTTACTTGTGTGCAGTGCTGGATTTACGTATAAGCTAAACAAGCTATAGGCCCCCCCCCCAAAAAAAATTTAAAGGAAAAGAAACACCTGTATGTACATTTCCAAAATATAAGATAAAAAACAAATAAAAGAAAACCTACATGCAGCAACAGTGTTTTGTGTTGTGTAGGCTCCTATTATGTAAGTAATGGGTCCCGCCTGCTAGCCTGCTCCCTAAAATATCACTGGTTTGCTCCTTTCTACATATAGGGTGCCTACATTCTGCATGGACTGGTTGCATGGCTACATGTGCAAATGGCTTTAGATACCTATTAGGTCCATAAATTACCATATAGCATCTATTCAACATGAAAAACTGACAATTGGTTGTTGACAAAGGAAAGCTGGACATATAAAGAGCCTAGGGCTTGCCAATCAGAAGGTCGGAGGTTCGAATCCCTGCCACAGGGTGAGCTCCCGTTGCTCGGTCCCTGCTCCTGCCCACCTAGCAGTACGGCGTTTCCGTGCACTGCTCTGGTTTGCCAGAAGTGGCTTAGTCATGCTGGCCACATGACCCGGAAGCTGTACGCCGGCTCCCTCGGCCTTTAAAGTGAGATGAGCGCCGCAACCTCAGAGTCATCCACAACTGCGCACGGAAACGCCGTTTACCTTCCCGCCGGAGCGGTTCCTATTTATTTACTTGCACTTTGATGTGCTTTCGAACTGCTAGGTGGGCAGGAGCTGGGACCGAGCAACGGGAGCTCACCCCGTCGCAGGGATTCGAACCGCCGACCTTCTGATCAGCAAGCCCTAGCTTCTGTGGCTTAACCCACAGCGCCACCTGGGTCCCTAGCAATCTGCATATCTGAGCTTAATTGCTCAGACACCATCTTAAACTAGACTTAAGCATGTCTTTGTAACTGAATTACCATTTTAAGCCTGCCTGAACAAAGCTGCTGGATCTGATATTCTGCAAAAGAAACTATGAGTGAGTAAATGTTATTTTTTTATCTTTTACAAGGCTGTTTGGGTGATTATGGTTTTAAGGAGGAGAAAAGGGGGAAATACCAGGAGAATCCAGTCTGTCTTAAAGCATCTTGGATTACTTAAAGGCTAAAACTAGCCTATCCAAGCTTCCTTTTGAGATGCAAAGGGATGCACTCTGCTGAACTCACAAATGTGAGGAAGGATGGATAATATCTAATAAATATATCCTCTCCTAGCATAGGTATTTCTGCACCTCTTGGACAATTCCATTTACCCATATTTGTGGCTTTACGGTGGAGCCTTCTGAGCTACAGTTGATGAACATTTTCTCTTTAAAATCCTATTTTCTCATTGAGGGAGTCAAATTTATTTGCCTACCACCCATGTTCATTAGAAAACAAGGCTCCATTTAGAACATGATAAGAGTCGTGCTGCACAAAGATGCAAGTCAAATGAATACAAGCACTGAGATTGCTATGGTTACAAAAACCAAGGGAAACACTATCTGGAAGAGGAAGCTGATAAGGCATTTCCACAGCAGTTTATACCGAACAACACAGGGCATTAAATTAATATCCTCATTTCTAATTTTCTCAGCAAATCAAGTTTCTTATAGGTGGTAAACTTGCCTGAGTCAGATAAACAAACAAGCAAGCATATTGAACTTCTGGGAGCGGTGAGTCTATCTAGTAAAACACTCTGAAGGCAAAATGTTCTCTGGCCCTGTTCATTCATTCCCATGCTACATTGAGGCTCCATCTGCACCATACAGTTAAAGCAGTACCGTACCACTTTAAACAGTCATTACTTCTCCCAAAGAATCCTGGGAACTGCAGTTTAAGAGCGCTAACAGTTGTTAAGAGAGCCCTATTCCCTTTGCAGAGCTAGATGGGGCTTTAATCTGATCCAGCAGGCGTGATCTTACATTCTTATGCATTCCGAGCATGAAAATGTGCTTCATTTTTCTAACTTAGAGGTGAGCTTCAGTTACTTAAGATTTTTGTATGCGTGGAAAGCACAGAAAAGTTTGTCCCATCTTCCATTATTCCCATGTAGAATCCGCATTGTTGTTAAGTATAGTGAGCAAATCACATGTAGATAGTTGCGTAATATAATGGTATGAGTTTGTGGGTGCCTTGACTCCCCTAAATTCCTGGGTGCCAGATTCTCCGCTAAATTCCTAGGTCTAGTGAGTGTTGGGGTTTAATCATTGCTTGGAGTACTGAGATGGGCTGCTAGATGCTGAATTTAGCAGTGTCGAAATACAGACCAAACCAGATTTTCTGAGCTCTGGAAATCACTCTGGAGAAGAGCCATTAGGGAGAATAAAAGAGAGGTAACAGGTGATTAACAAGGAGATACTCTGTGCTGGGTGGCAATGAGAAGAAGAAGAAGAAGAAGAAGAAGAAGAAGAAGGGGGGAGGAGGAGGAGGAGGAGTTTGGATTTGATATCCCGCTTTATCACTACCCGAAGGAATCTCAAAGCGGCTAACATTCTCCTTTCCCTTCCTCCCCCACAACAAACACTCCGTGAGGTGAGTGGGGCTGAGAGACTTCAAAGAAGTGTGACTAGCCCAAGGTCACCCAGCAGCTGCATGTGGAGGAGTGGGGACGCGAACCCGGTTCCCCAGATTATGAGTCTACCGCTTTTAACCACTACACACACTGGCTCCCAATGAGCCTCCCCTTTCCCTGGGGGGTAGTTAGCAGGGGAAAAGCAGAGTTGGCTGGGATGTGGGCTAGACAGAAAAAGTGTTGGTTAAACACAGAAAGCTGAGCAGGGGGACAGTGGGCCTTTCTGATTTCTGCTGGCATCCAAGACTAACCGTGGGAGAAGCAAGAACCTATTGGAGTGTAATGCTGTGGGCCCCTCCATCATTGGCTCAGGTTGTATATATACATGTAAATAAACCATATATCATAAAGACACCACAGTTTCCACTGCCTCATTTCCAAAGGAAACACAAACCCTGGATAAACACCTAGACTCCTGGAATCTCGCACCACTGAGAGATTGGGATGGTGTGTAACCATATGCCCACTGACTCATGCAACCCTCATACAGGCCTCATTTGTACATTGTGGCCAGCCATGGTTAATGGTGCACCATGTTTGTGCCTTTCTAGGCTGTCTCTTTCCCCTGCTAATACACAGAGGAAGCAAACCACGATTTTATCCGAACCAGGGCTTTTTGGTTTGTTTCACTCTCAACAAACCACAATCTGTAGCTTGAGTTTGTTCTTGGCTTGCCAACCATGGTTTGTCGGAGTGAAACAAACCACAATCCTGAGTTCAGACACAATGCTAAGCCAGGGACCATGGTTTACTTCCTCTGTGCTAGCTGCGAGGAAATAAATAGTCCAGAAAGGCACAGTCATAGCAAACCGTTAACTTTTCTGAAATGCACAACTGGGCCAAAATGGCTTCTCCCTTTCTAGAGCTTTCTTTAGGGCCTAAGGTTTAGGCCAAAGTTATGCAAAAAAAAGTGCAGTCCTGGATGAAACAAGCTGCTGAATTAAGTGCACACGCCTGCAAAGGAAGAGAGTTCAGCACTTCAGCAGCTATTGATCAACCTGTCATGATCTTTCCAAATTTGCTGTGGTTAAAAGGTAGCATGACTTCTGTTTGCTTTGGGCTTTTCTGCCCTCCCCCAGGATGAATGATCTGACTCAGAACCCAAATGAATAAACTGAATCCAACCGCGCCGCGAGACTTACGTGTGTGTACTTAATGTTGGCTTTAACCCGGCGGAGTTGTTCACGTGCTTCACATTTTGTGAGATCGGCTCGCGCCTCTGGATGCTACCTCTTGCTTAGTGTTTGGGACATTGGTTCATCTGCCTTTATGCCTGTACAAGAAGATGAGAATTATGTGATAATTCAAACAAGACTTTCAGTAGTACATGGGTCTAGGATATTCTCCCCTTTTTGTGCTATACAAATATTAGTGTTCTAGTATGGTGGAGGAACACGGCTGGCACTGTGGTCTAAACCACTGAGCCTCTTGGGCTTGCCAATCAGAAGGTTGGAGGTTCAAATCCCTGGGATGGGGTGAGCTCCTGTTGCTCCTCTCAGCTGGGCACCATTGCCATTATAAGAGAACAAGTAAGTTCCAGCACCTCTTTCTCTAGAAAAAATAGCACTGAGTATGGGACGCGGGTGGCGCTGTGGGTTAATCCACCAAGCCTAGGGCTTGCCGATCAGAAGGTTGGCGGTTCGAATCCCTGTGACAGGGTGAGCTCCCGTTGCTTGGTCCCTGGCTCCTGCCAACCTAGCAGTTCGAAAGCACATCAAAGTGCAAGTAGATAAATAGGTACCGCTCCGGCGGGAAGGTAAACAGCGTTTCTGTGCACTGCTCTGGTTTGCCAGAAGTGGCTTAGTCATTCTGGCCACATGACCCAGAAGCTGTACGCCGGCTCCCTTGGCCAATAAAGCGAGATGAGCGCCGCAACCCCAGAGTCGTCCGCGACTGGACCTAATGGTCAGGGTCCCTTTACCTTTACACATTTTTTGCAAGCAGTTTCTCCTAATATAGTGCACTTTTCATGACATTTTCACTAATATATCTGCTTCTTAATATATTCATTTTTGTAATTACAGTGGTACCTCTGGTTACATACTTAATTCGTTCCGGAGGTCCGTTCTTAAGCTGAAAACGTTCTTAACCTGAAGCACCACTTTAGCTAATCGGGCCTCCCGCTGCCGCTGCCCGATTTCTGTTCCCATCCTGAAGCAAAGTTCTTAACCCGAGGTAATATTTCTGGGTTAGCAGAGTCTGTAACCTGAAGCGTATGTAACCTGAGGTACCACTGTATTGTTTGGTTGGAGAACTGCATTGCAAAATTCGGAGGAGTGAGAATTTTGAAGGATAGCTGTGTTTCAGTTCTCATATTGTTTTGGAAAGTCCAAGTTTGACAGAGTTGGCTTTAAATGCACACTGAATCAAATTCCTCCCCCATCCCTGCTCACTGCCCTTGCAAAAATCAACACAGAACTCCTTCTCAATGACCCTGGGTTCCTTAAATGATCCCCTTCTAGCAGAAGTGGTTAAATGTAATACATATACTTTAAGCAGGAAAGAACCACTTTCTTGCCACATCATGCACTCTCTCTCCCTGAAGAACAAATGATCATTTAAAAAAACCAGGCTTGCAAAACAGACCTTAGGAAGGGGGAAAAAATCCTAAAGCTATAGCTGACAAGCTTAAAAGCTTTTGTGATGGGCGCAGAGATGCAACTGCCTGTGATAATTGCCAACTGAAGGCACATGATGCTTTTCCATCATTTCAAGGACAGGAGCGTCGAGAACTGTGAAATCCCATCGGAGCCGATCCCTTGCATTAGCCACGCCGATTGTTAGAAATACGTCAGTTGCCATTTGGACACAGACATCAAGCAACCCGGCCTTGTCAGCGTGGGAACTGCAGCAAGCACATCAATTGCATCCAAAGAGCACCCTTCTGTTGGGAAATGCACAAGAAGGGCAGGTAGTCACAGGCCACCCAACATTTTGCTCCTTTCTACGTGCTGGTAAATCACATCGGTTTCTGCTGCTGGAGGAGTGTGTGTGTTTGCAAAACCTGTTTTCCTGCAGTACATCCTATCCCACAATGTGCATCATTAGGGTTTGTGGCAGGAAGCAGAGTCCCTCATTAAAAAATTGAGAACAGACCCTCCAAGCGTCCCCCGAGACAAGGAGATAAGTAAATATACAACCTTTAGAAGACATCTGAAGGCAGCCCTGTACAGTGGTACCTTGGTTCTCAAATGCCTTGGTACTCAAACAACTTGGAACCCAAACACTGCAAACCCGGAAGTAAGTGTTCCCGTTTGTAAACTTTTTTTTGGAAGCCAAACATGCTCCGTTTTGAGTGCCACACTTCCGTTTTGAGCATCTGCCTGTTTTTGCTATTTATTTTGCGTTTTTGTTTTTGCGGCTCTTTTTTGTTTTGTTTTTGTGACTGCATGGAACCCAGTTCAGCTACCATGTTCCGCCTAAAATAAGACACCGTCTTATATATTTTTTCTCAAAAAAACACAGTATGGCTTATTTTCGGGGGATGTCTTATTTTAACCGTTCCGCGTCAGTACGCTGCATAGCCACACCTATCCAGACCGTCTTAAGGGAGAGACGCCGCATCACTATGTCTTATTTTCGGGGTATGGCTTATATTTCGCAAATGCGTAGAAATCCTGCAACGGCTTATTTTATGGCTACGTCTTATTTTAGGGGAAACAGTAGTGATGGATTGATTGTGTGACTGCAGTACATTGTTTATTGCTTTCATTTTATGGATCAATGGTCTCATTAGATAGCAAAATTCATGTTAAATGCTGTTTTAGGGGTTGTTTTTAAAAGTCTGGAACGGATTAATCTGTTTTGCATTGCTTTCTATGGGAAAGCACGCCTTGGTTTTGGAACGCTTTGGTTTTGGAACGGACTTCCGAACGGATTAAGTTTGAGAACCAAGGTACCACTGTATAGGGAAGTTTTTAAATGGCTTGGGGGTTGTGTAACTCCATACCCTCCAATGTTTCTCCAGTAGAAGTAGCAACATCTTACCATACCCATCAACATTTCTCTAATGAAAATAGGGATGTCCTAAGGAAAAGCAGGACATTCCAGGATCAAATCAGAAACCGGGATGGCTTCTGTAAATCTGGGTCTGTCCCTGGAAAATAGGGAAACTTGGAAGGTCTGCATCCAGAAACTCAACAGACCAACACCTGCTTAGGTTCACTCTGACTATCTAACAGCTATGCAGAAGATGACCTTGGCAGATGCAGTCTCTGCCCCACCCCAAACTTGCATAACATATTTGCAGTTGCTGAAAACCCCTTTCTGTACAGGATGGGAAAGGTGTACAGGAAGCCTCTGGTCAGACTGGAGTCTTTGTATGGAAAAGTCCCTTCCCACTCTATAAACAAAAGACTCTGGCTAAACTGTCCATAATAGCCAGAACAAGACCGACACAGTAACTAATGTAAAAAATCTATCTGTTCAGTACGAAACAATGTGGCTTCTTCTGTCTGCAAAGGCTAGACAAATGTGTTTCCTTCAGGAACAATATAAAGCAACACACATTTAATGCATAATGGGCTGTATCCGTACAGCCACTCTGGGGTTCGGTTCAAAATATTACAAAAAGAAAACCCTATGATTTTGAACAAGAGCTGCGCAGTTGGAAACAAGATGTCCGTTCCCTTGTCTTCTTGACCCCCCCCCCCAAAAATCTCAACATAACATTAGATGCTTGTGGCAGATAACACAGGCAATTCACTTTTCATGTGGACCATATTTTGAATGGACAGTGACAGAAGGGCCCTTTGATTCTGCCCACTGTCTCACTTCGGCGTAAGTGACGGGAAAGACTCTGTAATATTCTGTTCTGCAGCTAATAGAGGCTTAAAGTATACTCATATAAGAGAATTAGTGCCACTTTTTTAAAGGTCAAGAGACTTGCACAAGTGATAAAGCAAAGGCTGTTGGCTGACACAGCATGGGAAGCAACTTTTCTGCTTCGTATTAGAAGAATTTAAAAATAACTAACTTTAGAATCATAGAGCTGAAAGGGACCCCGAGGGTCATCTAGTTCAACCCCCTGCAATGCAGGAATTTCAAGACACAGTCCCCCATCCAACTTGAAACCCTACCAGACCCTGCTTAGCTTTGCAGATGTGCTAGCAGTTTTATTGCTGCCCCACTAATCATAATACAATCAACCACCACCAATCTATCTCTCCATTTTAAAATGTGCATCTATTAAAAAAAAATTGGGGGGCAATTGGGCTGTTGTTTTTATTTTTATTATGTATTCTGTGGTTTTATATCTTGATTTTATTCTGTGAACCACCCTGAGACCCCTGGGTATATGGTGGTATATAAATTCAAACAAACAACAACAACAATAACCATAATTTGTGGCAGCAGCATTGCAGAACACAACTTATGAAGCTGTGTTCACTCAGCTAGTGAAGAACCTGCGGTCACTTCTCTTAAGAGTGCCTGGGATGATGCATAAATTGCACCTCGTCGGACTTGCTCAGTTTTAACCAATACTAAGCATTCTCCTGTGATGCATTTTATGAGTGGTCCTCTTTGTCTTCACTCTTTGCTACAACTTTGTTGATCCTTCTTCTGTTCCTCAGGTGTTTTCCATCCCATCACCCAAGAAAAACAACTCCTCGGGAGCACATGGTCCGATCCTTGCAAATCTCCTTAATCGGATTAGACTCTGTATTATTGCGTCAATTACTTATCTGATCGTTTCCCCCAGTGGCCTAATTTTGGTTACTTTGGTAGCAGGGAACAATTCACTTTTATGAAGAATGGAAACAGCAGCTGTGTGATCATTGCTCCTTCTGGGTGGGGGGGAAAGCAACTCTTGCTAAACGAATCCTCAGGACAAAGGCAGGCTCGTTCTGGCAGAGTTTAACCATAACAACACAGAACTACCCAAAAAATTCATAGTCAAGACACAGGAGCTTCCAAGCTGTTAGCCTAATTATGATGGACAATTAATGGGACTTCACTTCTGAGCCAGCAGCTTTGCAACCCAGAAACAATGTGGCATAACAAAGCCATCTGTTGCAGACAATACCGTACTACTCCTGTCCTCTTGAAGCCTCAGGGGATCTGATAGCAGACAAGTTGCAACGGAGTGGGGGGGGGGAGAACATTTTCATTTGAGAGAATCTGGTGTTTCCAAGAAGCGCAGTTCAACTGGAACTCTGCACATGCCCCCGAGACCAGGCATGCCTGTTGGTTTTGGCCTGAGCAATGAGCCTGGGGCTCTAACAGGGGATCAGAGAAAGCTAGCAGACGTTCAAGCTGGGTTCTTCACAGCAGAGGAAGTTCAAGCTAAATATCAAGGGAAGCTCTTATAAGTTCTTGCGAAATACTGAGATACAGCACCGAGGGCCTTCTGGCGGTTCCCTCACTGCGAGAAGCAAAGCTACAGGGAACCAGGCAGAGGGCCTTCTCGGTAGTGGCGCCCGCCCTGTGGAACGCCCTCCCAGCAGAGGTCAAAGAGATAAACAACTATATGGCATTCAGAAAATACCTCAAGGCAGCCCTGTTTAGGGAAGTTTTTAACCTGTGATATTTTAATGTATTTTAATATCTGTTGGAGGCCGCCCAGAGTGGCTGGGGGGACCCAGCCAGATGGGCGGGGTACAAATAATAAATTATTATTATTATTATTATTATTATCATTATTATAAATATCTTCCCTATAGGGGAATTTAACTCCATTGATGCAGAAGCATCATGCAAATGTGCAGCTAATTGGTCCCCGGAACTTCTGCTATATCTTAATGCAAGTAAATACACTTGCATTTTTTCCGTGACATGCTATTGATGAAATAATAGTACCGGTACATTAGTGGTGGATTTATGCTGGACCATCTGCACATCATTCCACTTTATTTGTTGCTTTGCGGTGCTTGCTCAGTCTTCCTGCACTGTTGCCCTCCGTAGGGGCACTGTTGTACTCTAGCACAACAAAAGTAGAACAAAAACAACAACAACCGCCTTCTTGGGACATTTGTGGTATGAAAAAAGTTTACTTGATTTCAGCAGGAAGCTACAGGACCAGCAGAATGTCCAACTCAAAACTTCTGCCGATGGAACAATGTTGAAAGCAGAATCATGCATAGCAGCCCTGCTACCATCATGAGCACAAATAATCTTGAACACAGAATGAAGTAGAGGGGTTGTTGTAATTTATTTAATCCTATCATCCTAAAATCCCAGGTCAAGTTACAACAATTTATAACACAACATTAAAAACATTTTTTTTAAAAAAACCTTACAATTACAAAAAACCTCACAAAAAATAACATCAAATAAAAATGACAACATCTAATAAAAAGCAACAAAAGTTCATAAAATTGCTTATATTTAGATTTCCAATCTTTCTGCATTGGGAATATTCAAGGCGACATTCTAAAAAGAAAGAAAAAAAAGGGGAGGGGGAGGATTACTTTCCCCATGCCATTTAGTTTTAAATTAATTATGGAAGTCAATAAGGGACACTGGGAAATTTTAATTTCCTGGGGAAATGCCCCTGTCCTGATGTAAGCAATAATTTACTATAAGAGCAGGCTATGATTGCACATAGACCCCATGTGACCTCCCTGCCACTCTCAGGCAGGAAGCACCATCATCTGAAGGGTCACGACAACCCATTGACATTTGACATCCCTCCATCCAACCCTGTCCTTATGAGATGCTGCTGTTCGCCAAATCCCCCACCTGTTAGGAAGTCCCTTTCCTGCAACTGGGGACTGCTCAGACCCCAGTTTGCTCAGTCTTCCCCATGCCAGCTTTTCCATGCTTCTCCCCATGGTCAGCATGCTGCCCAGATGTCCTCTAAGGCTTCCACAAGAGGGCACTGGACACTGTCAGAGGGTTCATGAGCACGTGAGCAGATGGGCGAAGGTGCTGAGAGACGGCTGGAAGAGGCTTATCCACGGGTAATGACAGCAGCTGTCAGAACTGATAGCTGCTCCAGCCACACTGGCACGAGCCCAAATCGCTTAGGAGCTGGTAGGGTGACGGTGGAAATCCTCAGCAAACCCTCTTCCCCATAAAGTCCAGGGCTTCTTGGTGCGCAGAGGAGTGGTTTTGCCATGCCAGTATGATAGTGCTGTGGTCTAAACCACTGAGCCTCTTGGGCTTGCCGATCAGAAGGTTGGTGGTTCGAATCCCTGCGACGGGGTGAGCTCCCATTGCTCTGTCCCAGCTCCTGCCAACCTAGCAGTTGAAAAGCACGCCAGTGCAAGTAGATAAATAGGTAGCACTGTGGCAGGAAGGTAAATGGCATTTCCGTGTACTCTGGCTTCCGTCACGGTGTCCCGTTGTGCCAGAAGCGGTTTAGTCATGCAGGCCACATGACCTGGAAAGCTGTCTGTGGACAAACGCCCGCTCCCTCAGCCTGATAGCCAGATAGTCGTCTTTGACTGGACTTATCTGTCCAGGGATCCTTTAGCTTTACCTTTACCTTGTTGGATTTCTTTTTTAAAAACCCCACTGCATTGGATCCTAGCCTTTTTTGCATCCTAGCCCTGCAGTGGTGCCAAACAGCAGAGAGATCGAGCTATTCCAGAACTGCATGGAGCTGCAAGATGACGAACCAGCATCTCTCTAGATGTTGTTAGATTCCAGCTCCTATCAACTCCAGGGATGGTTGATGATGGTCAGGGATGATGGTCAGGGATCCAGAAAAATCTGGAGAGTCGCATGTTCCCCCATCCCCATGCTAGTGGGTTTACAATTTGGGTTTGTGTTTTACACCGACGAAGCCAACATCATTCTGCTGCGCTATGTCAAACAGAACCTATTTCCCTTTTTTCTGTGTCCTTTACCTTTTGTCTTAGCTATGCCGCCACGCCAGAGTTACACAGGAACCCAGCCTTAGCTGAAGGCAGCTTTGAAACGGTACTCGCTACTCTTAAGAATCTCAGGCGTACAGTCCATGCACAGATATGTTTAGACATTAAATCGCTGTTCCAGTCAGTCTGGTTATTCTGCTTGTTCCTGCCACAGCACACAAGTGTCAATTGGGCATGCAAACAAAAGAGGATACACAAGCTCGTTGCGGAAGTGAGTTGGGTGTGTACAATGTAGAAGCTGTACTTTTAAAGCACATCATTTCCCTCAAAGAATTCTGGGGGTTGTAGTCTACCTCTCACAGAGTTACAACCCCACAGTGCCCAGAATTCTTGCTTTGCATTTATATTGGGCACACAGACCATTGTGCGAGGGAAAAAGGGAGGCTCTGATATCAACTCTCTGGCAGGCAGGCAGCCCTTCATGATTCTGATCAAATTTAGAATCAAGTACAGATTCCTATACTCCCCCCCCCCCCCCCCGGATGATATCTACCTTTCAGCCCACTTCTTCCACAAAAAGGACTGCCTCTCTACTCTCAAATCTGTGGGGTGCCACAGAGCTAATTTAGCATGAGCATATGGGTCAAATGGCAACTGAAAAGACATTATATACCCTAGCTGTTGTAGTTGCAGGTATATATAGTGCACAGAACATAGCCGGACATCATCAAGGAGTGCCAAAAACCATCACCTCCACGATTACCTATGCATTTGCACAAAAAGAAGCCTGTCAATCATTTGTACGAGTTAAAAGATATGCCTAGTGGTATAAACTGATGGTCATGATGAAGAAACATTTGTGTTGTCTGAGTCCGACAACTTTGTGACAGTTGCGAGATTTGCAGTGGCTGCCCCAGAGTGGAGGATAACTTTTATTGAGGTCAATATGGTGAATTGCAAAGGTTTAACTGGATGAGTTAATTAAAGATTTAATGGAATGATCTAATTTAAAGATTTAATTGGATGATTTAAATGTATTAATTCCTTTAACCATTTATTTATTTATTTATTATTGGTATATTTTAATGTAAACATATTTTGGCTGATACTGTTCTTTAATATTGTATTAGTGTATAATTTTTTGGACTTTTGAAACTCTAAAGATATATCCTCTGGGGTTGTGTATACATTGTTGCATTAATTCTTAATTAATGGAATATAATTTCGACCTTTTTTGTTGTTGTTGTTCTAAATGGAATACTAAAATTTTACCCATCCTCTCACCACTTTCCCAATACTTCTGGCGCAAACATCGCACTTCAAATTCAACTTTAACTGAAAGTAAATTATCCAGTTTATATGTAGCACATTACAACTTTTGATAAAGACTCAAGGAAAGACATGGTACAAATGGACTTAATAAAAACTTCAAAATCCAAATTCCTCTCGTGCGAAGCCCTGTGCTTTTCCTCCCCCTCATATGTCTTGCAAGACTCCCATTCAATATCACAGGACAAAACAGAACCTTCATTATATTCAAAATATCCCTGAAGTTCAGGCTCCCCCTGCATTTTGAAGTTACCATCAATCAAAAGTGTAACATTCAAGCACCAGGCACCAGAGGATTAAACAAAATTAGGCAGCAGCATAATAAGAGAAAGTGGAGTGTGATCTGAAATAGCAATTGTATCGATATGTCATGCTGCAAAACATTGAACTAAAAGACGAAAAGAACTCTGATCTGAAATAATTTTGATGCACTGACCAGAAAAGGTACAGCATCACTCTGTAGAGTGTGCTATGTGCCAAACATCAATAATTCCTACTTGAAGTCAGAATGGGGAAGGATCTCATGGCTAGGAAAATTTACCCAGCATCCAGTCAGCTTTCGTATAACAAAATTACTGAGCGTCTCTTGAATGTCAAACATATGGCCATGTTGACCACTCACCTTTTGCGGTGGGCAGCGTTGCGGCCGGACATCTGGGCCCTTGTAGTAACCTGGCTCAGGGGTGGGGGAATAGATGGGCTTCCCTCCCATCTGCAGGGTTTCCCTCTTCCTGCAGATGGGCGGGAGTCAAGATATAGCCTGGTTTCACCCAATGCCTAAACCAAACCGCTCACACCTGTAACCAATAAAGTTGTGGCCTGTTTTAGCCCATAATCCTAAATACTGGTGTTCATCTGTGGGGAACTGTGGGGCACGGGGCCTTGGCAACCAAAATCCGGGGATTAGACCAGCTGGCTGAGAGCACCTCTAGCATGAACAAGACAACGGCAAGAGGAGAAGAAAGTGCATTCAACCAGTACCCTACAACTTCTTGAGGACATTTCTTTTCTGGTTGCCAAATTGCACCATATAGCAGAACAAACAGGATTTACAGGAATGCATGCTTCTAATTAAGAGCAGAGCTGGTGTGGTGAGCCAGTTTGCACATAATGCTTAAGCCAAAACCATGGTTTAGTGTGAATGAGCAAGCGTGGGTTCATTGGGACTCACACCTCTTCTGGTCATTTCATGCTGCTGTGAGCTGTGTCATGGTTTGGCTTAGGATTACATCTACATGCGGGTGGCACTGTGGTCTAAACCACTGAGCCTCTTGGGCTTGCTGATCAGAAGGTCGGGGGTTTGAATCCATGCGATGGGGTGAGCTCCCATTGCTCTGTCCCAGCTCCTGCCAACCTAACAGTTTGAAAGCACGCCAGTGCAAGTAGATAAATAGGTACCACTGTGACAGGAAGGTAAACGGCGTTTCCGTGCACTCTGGTTTCCGTCACGGTGGTCCGTTGCGCCAGAAGCGGTTTAGTCATGCTGGACACATGACCCGGAAAGCTGTCTGTGGACAAACGTCGGCTCCCTTGGCCTGAAAGCAAGATGAGCGCCACAACCCCATAGTCGCCTTTGACTGGACTTAATCGTTGAGGGGTCCTTTACCTTTACCTTGCATCTGATCCCAGACTCATGGTTTTCATCTCCCCTGACAAACCACAAGTGGTAAGCGATAGAACAAAGCTTGCCTACTGTGTGTGGTTTGTCTGAAGTGAGATAAACCACAAATTCAGACACATTGCTGGGTTCAAGTCCCAGTGGAGAAAACCTTTTGGACTCCTCAACAATGGCAGACTGGCTTTACATGGGATATCAAATAAATGTGTGGCCTCATTTTTATTTTAATAATAAATATATTATCTGTACCTGTTGATTATATTGAGATCCTAAAGACTAAGATCAATAATATAAGCACCCACACAATTGCTGCTGAACTAACCATACACTTTAAGCGTTGAACTTGTATGCATAACACAACACAACACAACACAACACGATATGTATCATGGAACAACTTCGTTGCAGTTGCACGGTATTCACTTAGTAAAACATGCAACTGCGACTGCGCATAATCAGATGAGGCTGCACTGTCATGCTGTCAAAGCACAGAAGCGAATGTTTGCATAGAGTCAGAAATGTTCAGAAGCTGTTGTTCAGAACGGCGCATGCACCGAACATGGAATATACATTTTGCTACGAATTACATGAAACAAACTAACAAAGGAAAAACAAATTTAAACAATTACAACTGGAAAATATATGGGTTGTCAATGTGAAAGAAACCCGCCCCCCGCAAAGTCTAGCATGCTATTTATTTAACGTTAATATATTAATTGTGGTTTTTTTTTATAAAAACAACAACAACTCCACATGCTCCAGTGCTCATTGATGCCAGTGCATTTGTACTTATTCGACCAGTGCACCAGAAGATGGGAACATGTTTACTTCTTACTGAGCAATTGGTTTGAAGACTATCTGTATAATTTTCCCTTATCTAACTAAAAGGGCGAGAGATTTTTGTTGTTGTAAAAATGTAGTTAATAAAAATAGCAGCTGAGGTTTTAGGGAAGAGGCTTGGAATGCCTCTGAGGAGACAGCCCCCACCCTAACATTTATTATTCTTATATAGGCTGCAGAATGCAAGAGGGATCCCGTGCTGTTGTCACTGACAATATTCTGAAAGGCTAAAATGGAAATGGGCACATTTGGGTTATGGCAAAAAACCCCTGTGGGGATCTGGTTTATTTCAGAACACAAGCATGGAAGATAATAGGAATATTGATGCCGAGGTCACGTTACTAGAGAACAGTGGAATATGATTCTAAAACAGAAAGGCCGAATACGTGAGGGATGGAAGGAATCGATACGTCGCCTTTTAAAGGGTTTTTGGTTCTAAAAATATACCTAGCTGAAGTGTAAGGAAGACGTCAGTTCCTCAGGCAATAGCAGGCTGGGGTTGGAAAACAAACATAATATAGATCAACCTGCAGATAATATTTTCCCTGACTCACTTTCCTTGTCTAAGGGCTCCTTCATCACAGACCTCAGACCAAGGAAGGTCATCAAAAACCCACTTTGGGAGGTAACTAGAGCTGTGTGCATGCCAACATTCTCCCAGAGCACAAAATATGGTCCTAGGTGCAAAATTCAGCTTTCTGAGCATCTCTGCTTGAGAAGGAAACTTCTATATCTTTTCGGTGGCTAAAGTATGCTTGAAAATGTGCAGGCAGCAGTGCCTGCCAAAATCTCAGAAGCTAGAAGATTTGCTGAACCAGGCGGGGCTTCATGCCCTGTCAAAGATGCTGAGTTCTGCCCAATGTTGCAGGGGGCCGAGGCATTGCATGCATGTGGGGGACAACACACATCATGTGTCATGCTGCAAGGCTCCTGCAAGGCCCGCCACTGCCGCCATGAGCCCTAGTGAGGTCCGGCAAGGCTCACAGCCACCACCGCAAGGGCCCAGTGAGGTCCGCCACGGCAAGACCCAGCCCCTCAAGATTTGGGGGTGAGGCTCAGCCCCATCCCAACAGACTTTGGCTGGGGCTGAAGACACCACAGTCCTATAGAGTTGGCGCCTATGTGCCCTATACAGGTCCTTGCCCCATGCCATGACTCCAGAATTATGTAAGTTGTCAAGATGGCAAAATGTGTTATGCAAAGTGAGAAGATTGCCTAATCTGAATAACTCACATGGGCTGCGGAAGGCACGCTAAAGAATGGGCATATTTTTTCCACACCATAGGATCCTGTTTCTCCCCTCCCCTCCTTTTAAGCGCATGCTAACCAGGATGTAACATACATATGAGATCGGATCCGAGATTTAAGCTGATGAATTTAAGGATGAGGAAGTTTCCTGCAGTGGCCCCATGTCTTGGAAATCAGTTTTCAGAGTGGTGCATGCTCTAGTTATCACCCGCTTGGGCTACTGCAATGCACTCTACGTGGAGCTACCTTTGAAGGTGACCCGGAAACTACAATTAATTCAAAATGCGGCAGCTAGACTAGGAATGGCCGCCGAGACCATTTAACACTGCTCCTGAAAGACCTACATTGGCTCTCAGTATGTTTCCGAGCATAATTCAAAGTGTTTAAAGCCCTAAATGGCCTTGGCCCAGTATACCTGAAGGAGCGTCTCCACCCCCATCGTTCTGCCCAGACACTGAGATCTAGCGCTGAGGGCCTTCTGGTGGTTCCCTCACTGTGAGAAGCAAAGCTACAGGGAACCAGGCAGAGGGCCTTCTTGGTAGTGGCGCCCGCTCTGTGGAACGCCCTCCCAGCAGATGTCAAAGAGATAAACAACTATCTGACTTTTAGAAGACATCTGAAGGCAGCCATGTTTAGGGAAGTTTTTAATGTTTGATGTTTTTAATATTCTGTTGGGAGCTGCCCAGAGTGGCTGGGGAAACCCAGCCAAATGGGCAGGGTATAAATAATAAATTATTATTATTATTATTATTATTATTATTATTATTATTATTATTATTACTCCAACAGGTTCTTTCCATTTAGGTACTAGGAAAGCCCTGAAGACCCCATTGTTCCCACTCCTCCAAGTTTTGGTGGCAGTTTTGTATCTCACTGTAGTGCTTTGGTGCTGAATTGTTTGTGGTTTTATTATAGCTGGGTGTTTTTTTTTTATCAATGGTTTATTTGATTGGTTGCATTGGCTCGATTATCAATTATCTGTAGCTCTATTCTACTGCATTCCATCCTAAGCTGCTTTGAAATGGTTTTTGATCCTTAAAAGCAGGCTAAGGACGTTTCAAATAAAAATAAATAAAGATCCCGAGAGTGGAGTTCTCTCCATGGAAAGGCCAGGCGCTCCTGGCACCGACTAATGAAAGCAATTTCCACCAATTTCCCCATTCCCCTGTGGCCCTCTGGAAATCTGCTGGAAATCTTTCCTCTCCAGAGCAGTGTGGCGAGGCTGCAGAGAAAGGAGGAATTGGCAAAACACGAGACACCTTCCTCCACTTCTGTTAGGGAGCCTCAGAAGTCTGAAGGCCTTTCTGTGCGAGAAAGGATTTGCTTTATTGCAGGCGTAGGGAGGGGGCCAGGGAGCAGACTTGTTGAATACTTCTCAGCTGCCCTCCAATTGGAGGGCACCGTAAGAAGGGTGCAACCGTTCATGGCACCCTCCTTGCGAGCCCAGTGCCACTCGCAAAAGCAGTGCTGGGCTCACAGGGCCAGGGCGCATGGCTGCTCATGGTGCCCCGCGAGCCCAGTGTCGCTTTTGCAACTCTTGCAAAAGCTGGGCTCACGGGGTCTTGAGCATGCCCTGCTTTGTAGCAGCGGGCAGGACTCACTCCCATGGCTTTGCATGCAGAAGGTCCCAGGTTCGTTCCCTGGCATCTCCACGTAGGGCTGGGAATCTCCCCAAAATCCTGGAGAACCACTGCCAGTTGTCGCAAGCAATATTAGCCCTGAGGGATAGCTCGGTTGGCAGAGCATGAGACTCTTAATCTCAGGGTTGTGGGTTTGAGTCCCATATTGGGTGAAAGATTCCTTTGGATTAGAAGATGACCCCTGTGGTCCCTTACAAGTCTGTGATTCTGCAAGCGATTATTATTATTATTATTATTATTATTATTATTATTATTATTTAAATTTTTACATATCCCTTCATTTGCAGATATCAAGGTGATTCACAACATAAAAATACAGTACCAGAGAGGAAACACAACGCACATAATAAAAAGAACAAAAACAAACCAATAACCCCCTCCCACAACACATTTGAAAGGGTATTGGATGTTAATTGGCCAAAGGCCTGGTTGAAGAGGAATGTTTTTGCCTGGAGCCCAAAGGGGTTTAATGAGCTAGGTGAACCAATGGATCACTTCTGTGTAAGGCAGCCGCCTACATTTCTTGTTGCCGGCTGACAACCTCCATCTTTATGAACTTCTCTGCCCTATTGTTACCCAAGACTTATTTGCTAAAACGTTGTTCCGTTCAAATCCCTGCAGAGAGTTTGCAAACATTCCCGGCTACCCACGATGCCCAACAAATGAAAACACGGCAAAAACTTGCTGCAGTGGGCAGACACAGTGAAGCAGGACACAAAGGGAGCACTGTCCCAGACAAGCCGTTCCAATCTTGGCAAGATTTCCATCAATAGCCAAGCCTGCCAGTCCTCTCTTAGCAGTCAGGTTTACAGCTGGAGTTAGGAAGGGCTTTGTCAGCCCATTGTCAGGGACATGGGGAAGTGCACCCAAACCCAACTTAGGTGAAGGTTGATTTTCAACACAGTGTTCCTCCTTGTCCATTGCTGGAACAGGAGAAGTCGGGTTTGAGCCTCAAGTAGGGCTTACTTCATTCTGATGGTTTTTTTGTGGGTTTATTCTACAACAGGTCACTGGCGCAAAAAGAGAACACGGGTGGTAGATTTCTGACAGGAGCACCTGCACATCATTCCCCTTTACAGTGGTACCTCGGGTTAAGTACTTAATTCGTTCCGGAGGTCTGTTCTTAACCTGAAGCGTACTTAACCTGAAGCACCACTTTAGCTAATGGGACCTCCTGCTGTCGCTGCGCCGCCAGAGCACGATTCCTGTTCTTAGCGGAGTTCTTAACCTGAAGCGTACTTAACCCGAGGTACCACTGTATTAGAGGTTCTCTGATGGTAAAGGACCCCTGGACGGTTAAGTCCAGTCAAAGGCGACTATGGGGTTGCGGCGCTCATCTCGTTTTCAGGCCGAGGGAGCCTGCGTTTGTCCACAGACAGATTTCCGGGTCATGTGGCCAACATGACTAAACTGCTTCTGGTGCAACGAGACACTGTGACGGAAGCAAGAGTGCACGGAAATGTCGTTTACCTTCCCGCTGCAGCGGCACCCATTTAACTACTTACACTGGCATGCTTTTGAACTGCTAGGTTGGCAGGAGCTGGAGCAGAGCAACAGGAGCTCACTCCATTGTGGCGGCAAGCCCAAGAGGCTCAGTGGTTTAGGCCACAGCACCACCTGCATAATTCCCCAATGATTGCCATCTGGAGGGGAAGTTGCCCCATGTGCAAAATTGTTAGTGAGGGCCTCAAGACAGCTGCTAGTGCGGCCTCAAGACAGCTGTGTGACTCCTCATCTCTGTGGCTGCAATTTCCTGGGCGAAGTGGATGCCATTAGGCAGTTGAATGAGCATGCATACTCCCTCCATTTCCCTCCCTCCCAAACACCAAACACCCCTCCATGTGGCCCCGGGTACTAGCAATCCACTGCACTCTTCTGCTGCACCTCAATGAAAGCAGGACATAGAAACTCCACAACAAGGGAACATTTGTGGCATGAAAAGTTACAGGATTTCAGCTGAATGCTACAGGGTACACACAAAGTAGTATGCCCACCCCAAAGCTTTTGCAGCTTCAAACAGTATTGAAATAGGACCACGTATATAACCACCCCGCTACCGCCGTGAGCATTAATTATCACAAATGAAAGGATGTCAAGAGGAGCCCTAGATCAGGCAGAAGATACTGCTCTATTACAGGGACGCGGGTGGCGCTGTGGAATAAACCACCGAGCCTCTTGGGCTTGCCAATTGGAAGGTCGGCAGTTCGAATCCCTGCAACGGGATGAGCTCTTGTTGCTCTGTCCCAGCTCCTGCCAACCTAGCAGTTCGAAAGCATGCCAATGCAAGTAGATAAGCACCGCTGTGGTGGAAAGGTAAACAGAGTTTCCGTGTGCTCTGGTTTCCGTCACGGTGTTCCGTTGCGCCAGAAGTGGCTTAGTCATGCTGGCCACATGACCCGGAAAGCTGTCTGTGGACAAACGCCGGCTCCCTTGGCCTGAAAAGCGGGATGAGCGCCGTAACCCCATAGTCGCCTTTGACTGGATTTAACCGTCCAGGGGTCCTTTACCTTTTACCTTTACTGCTCTATTGAGCAGGCATTACAATACTACAAAACAATACTATAATAGCAACATCAGTAAAAGCATCAGTAGCATCTCAATAAAGGCTGGTCAGTTAAAAAAAAAGAGGCGGGGGGAGGAGTTCCAAAGACCTGCCTGAACAGTAAAAGAAAGTCTTGTCAATCCAAATGCTTCATACTGGATGCCAATGGCAGAATAATCCAGTGCTAATAGATGCTAAATCGTATTGTGCCTGAATAGCAGTTTGAGGCAAGATTACAACCACACATGAGTGAAACTGATAAGAGTTTCTGCAGCTTGTCAGTTTCACCATATCAGGGCAACAGGGAAGGATGTGGTGGTGGAATGAACCGGCAGACAAATACAGAAAGGGGAGGTTGATCACTCTGCAGGACTGTCATCGACTTCATCATGATTAGAGGACCTCTCAGTCTAGTTGCAGGGTTTTTCAGGGCATCACCTGGGATAGGAAATTGGCTGCATTTTCTTTGTAATAAAAACGGACTATTGAAAATTTATCCCTTTTTTGTAAGCACAAATAACTTAAGGTGCAGTTTGGCTCTCAGTCCATCGGGTTATTATAAAAATTAGGTGCTACCCCCCATTCTGTGCAAGATTTCTTGGAGTTCCAGGCACTCACACGGGGTCTGTGTTCCTTTGGAGACTGTCAAAGCTTTAAGAAATATGGTTTATTCGTCCCTACCAGAGAGGAATGGCAAACTAAGCTGATGGACTATGCCGAAATGGCTAAACTGACCAGGAAGCTTCGAAACCAAGAAGACAAAAACTTCAAGAAAGAATGGGAATTTTTAAAAATAATTTATCTAGGAGACTACAGTAAGCAGATGAAAAAATTAGCAGCATTTTAATTTCACTTGTAATGTAACAAACACTATGGACAATATGGACAGATACAAAATACAGATTATGAAACAATATGCAGTTGAAAATGTTGACAATAGGACCCATGGAGGGGCTGGTGGGAAATCTTGAGATTCAGATAAATCTCTACATACAGATACGTATTAGGTATTGTTATAAATCCACATTTGTAAAATCAAATAAAAACGATTTCAAAAATAAGATAAAAAATGGTTTATTCAACTATTTACACCTTTGGTCTGCATGGAGGGAGTCTAGATCTTGCAGCATATTTTATGCCACACCTTTCCTTCACAGTGTTCAAGGTGGCCTGCATGGTTCTCCCTTTCCATTTCATCATCTCAACATCCCTGTGAAGTAGGTTAGGCAGAATGGGGCTTTGAATCCTGCTCAATCAGATCCTAGTCTAACCTCTAACTGCTGCACTGCAACAGTTCCCAATTCAAGCTCAATGGTACTGGACACACATTGTTTCATGGCATGTGGCCAGTGTGGTGCAAATTATCTGCTATTCTACTTGAAACTTGCATCTCCTTGCATCCACAGCAGTTTTTCATTGCAGGCACACACAACAATTATAGCATGCCAACCCCCACTTCCTAGCTACCCCTGGAAGATCCAGCCGTTGCGTCCCAGTGGAACCTAACCCACATGATTCTGCAGCTTAGAGTAGCTGCATTTGCCCTCCTTTGCAGGAGCAGCTGGCCAGAGCATACTTTTATCATAAGCTCTGCAAAAGGAAAATGGGAGAATAGCTGTTGCCAGTCTGAAATGCAGGAAAAGAGAAACCAGAACAAATGAGAGGAAATTGCATCAGGAATAATTAGAGTGCATTAAGTCTCTATCAGATCTGAGACAAGGCAGGGTACCTATTCCTTTTAATAATTAGAAAGGGAGAGGAAGATGCAGATTCTGGCATCACCACCTCTTTTCCAGCTTTGCTTTAACAGCAAACCGAAGCTCAGAAATTTAACAGGTGAAGTGTACCACCATGCCAGGAAAGGCCTGCTGTATCAAATGCCATTAAATGACAGGAGTGGACATGCTCAGAATGAACAAAGTTGCCTGAATATTTTGGCATTTAAGCTCAGGTGCACTTTTGTACCTAGGGGTGGCCAAATGCAAGAGGGGGCAGGTTTTGCATCAAACAGGAGATTTAATCAAGGCACCTTCGAAATTCTCTCTCCTACGTAATTGTTAAAGCCCTTGTCCTCCTTTGTGTATGGTCACCACAATCATATCAGTTTTTAAGAAATGAAGTGGCTGTTACTTATTCAGTAACGCTTAGGGTCCTTGACTGACCACCTGCCTTTTATTTTTATTTATTTAATGAAATAATGGAATACAAAAGAAAAGAAAAGGTGCGGTTAATGTTCTTTGCACACACGTAGCGATGCACAAACTACAAACTACAAAACAAATAATAATAAATTAAAGCATTACAGATCAGAAGCCTTCTATAGGGTCAGAGCATCAAAAAAGTTATCTTTGTGCCTATTCAGAAGTGTTTCTGGAGGAACACCTGCCTTTTAACCAAATTAAACTTAAGTAAATGTGCACATCATCAAAACCAGAATAAAAATACCTTTTCAGTTATTCAACCAAGCATGAGTTTTTGCAAAATCATCATTGTTGGCATCTGTTTGTTAGAAGGAGTAATTGTCAGTATTTCCCTTTTTGATTTCTTTTGATTTCAAAAATAGCTTTGAAAATGTAAATACATGTAAACACATGGTCCACCTATTATAACCGACCCCCCACTGATTATTCCAGTAAATCTCTAGTTGATTAATCAAGCGATCAAAGACTGCACACTTAGTAATGGGGTACTGAAAGCGGGCTCACAGGTTTAGCCAAAAGCTGATTTGCCAAAAAGACTGCGGCATCTACCGGAACTTTCATTTCTTCTGAAAATCCTTGCTAATATAGAGGTAAGCCACAAAGAACAATTTAGCACCCTATAACATCAGTGCCAGTAACCTTGGGTCTTTCTAGCTTAAAGCAGCTCTGAAAAACTTGCATTACTGTGCTATGAACAACAACAAACTTGGATCAATACTTTTTTTTGGGGGGGGGACTATATTTATTTATGGTCTATCTACGAAAGCACTCTATGTGGCAAGAGTACGCAGAATAGAATGGTGGGACCTGAAAAAGCCAGGAGATTCAACCTCCCTTTAAATCCATATCAGCGAAAAGACAAGAACTCACTCTGAAATTCACTTACAGGTGGTACCTAACACCATGGAAACTAACACTAATACGCCCAGGAACCTCATCAAAATGCTGGAGAGGATGCACCTCCACAAGCACAGACCTCCACATGTGGTGGGAATGCCCTAAAATCCAACTCTTCTGGGCATCAATCATACAAGAAATATGCAAAATAACTAAGCAAGTATTAGAAGTCACCTCACAACTGGCCCTACTAAACATCTTCCAAGACAATAATGCCCACTCACATCACAAAGAGCTCATAACCCACCTACTCTCAGCAGCCAGGAGCATCATAGCCAGACACTGGAGAGACCTGTCAGGAGTAAGCATAGACCAATGGTATCAAATCGTATGGGAAACAGCGTTATTAGAAAAATTAACCAATAATCTGAAACTGACATGGGGACAAATAGAAGACGCCTTCACCCCGATATGGTTACCCTTTATCACATACACAGCCCAACAAGACAACAAGAATCCGCCGACAGTATACAAATCAGTATGGCTAACCTGATCCAAAACACCCACCCACACCCCACTCACACACGAAAACAAATTTCATTACAGGTCTCGGTGGTGGGGTGCACGTTTTTATTCTTATTCATTTATGATTATTACTTTGTCAAAAAACAAAACAAAAAACCCACTGGCCTTCATTTGAAGGACGAAAGCCTTGTTCACATGTCCTAAGAAGTGGCTGTCGAGCTTTCTGCTTTTCAGAGAACCCCTTTCCACACTGGCTGGCCTGCCAAGGAATTCTTGCATGTTTGTTACGCAATCCGCACACACTGCAAAGGGTTCTGGGAAATTGTTCAAGGGTGTACATTCAGTTCAAATTGGATGCTGGCCAAGGCTCTTACCCTCACTCTTCTTGTCCACAGGAACTGATAACACACCCTCAGGCAGAGATGGAGAATGGGCAGCTCTCCAGAGACCAAGGGATAAGAGGAGTCGCATCCACCAACCCCTAAAGGGCTCTTGGCTCCCCATCCCTTCCCTAAAGACTCCCCCAATATCCCCCGGCACCCCCTCCCTATAGCAGCATTTTGTCTTGGATGGAAGTAATGAACTGTCTTCAAAGGAAACACATCCACCACAACTGATCTTTTAAAGGAGCCATAGTTTTCCGCTGACCACGGTTTTGAAGCTACTGCCAAATAGGATGGGAAGAAGGGGAATAGTGCAGCCAGATCCACACCATGCATTTAAAGTTCAACCAGTGTGCATTTAAGGTACATGGCTTCCTTTAAACCACTTGGAGTTTCAATTTACAATCCAGCGGTATATGCAGTTTGCTAAATAAAAAAACCTTCAGTGGCCTGGTTTGCACATGATAAATCAGGGTTTATTAAGCCATTGCTTAGCATTATCTGTGAACCCTGGCCCAGCGGCTTAAATAGAGTTTGTTTGCTGTCCACAAACTAGGATCTGAAGCCATGGTTTGTTGCTGGCTTGCAAACCTCGATATGTTTAAAGCATTGCTTGGCATTGTGCGTGTTTAAAGCATAACTTGGCATTATGCATGCTGGAAGCTGCCCAGAGTGGCTGGGGAAACCCAGCCAGATGGGCAGGGTATAAACAACAACAACAACAACAACAACAACATCGTAGCACTTTTCCTTAACTATGATTTGTTTGACCACTCGACCCCAGAAGCTTGCCAAAGTGTCAAAGGACAAGGCAAATGAAGTTGGAAAACAAAGCAACTTTAGAGAAACGAGCCATGGTTTCATCATCTGTGGTTTGTTTGATCATCTTGAAAAGCACAGGGCCTGAAGTATTTCGGCAGAAATCGTTTGCATGATGAAATGTGTAGGATTTGATCCGTGAAGGCATGCAACTTGTCACTTACTCCTGCTGTCACCGAGTGAGGAAAGTCCATGTTGAACTAGATCTATTATTATACTGTGTGAGTGCCAGGTGGGTTCATCTCTGTAGGAAAATAAGCATGTACGCACCCCTAGCCATAATTTCTCTCAAAGATGTGGCACTCTTTACACCATTGCGCTTTTGTGCACGTGGCAAGAATGATTGTTTTAAAGCTTCTTGTCTTTTTAAAAAGAAGGTAGATTCTTGGGGGTGGAGAGAGGGAGGCATGTCTTTATTTTTGGGGGCAAACTCTGCTCCTGTGTTTTTGACAGAGGGCTGATGCTGATATTTAGCATGTGTAATAACTTCCCCCATCACCATACCCATGTCAGGAAAAACTTTACCTGATGAGCTTCTTAAATGTCAGATTGGGGGGAGTAAAGAAATTCTGATTATTCATCTGTCTGCTATTTAAAAACAATATGCACCTCGTCCAATTCAATATAACACCCCACTTTCTGAATTTTATTGTTCTAACTTTCTCTTTTAACCTCTGGCCCCCTCTTTCCCCACAACAATTATCTTTTTAAAAAAGTTTTTATTTATACTTTTCAAATTTATACTTTTCTTTAGTTTTACAATCATTTTAACATTTCGATGTTTGACTTCCTTCCCCTTCTTTCCGCAGTTCCTTAAATTTATTTTTTAATATCTTCTGCATATCCAAATTCATTTAATTTGTTCATTTAAATATCTACTTTAAATATATACTCTTGTGAAACTGCATGTTATTACAATAATCCTGACAATGTTTTTGTTTGCAATTTATCTGTAAATATTCAATAAACCATTTCCATTCTTTTATAAAAAGTTTTATAAAAAGTTTGTTATCCTGATTTCTTATTCTTCCGGTAAGTTTCGGTAAGTAATTTTTCTATCTTTCTCTTTTAACCTCTTTCTTATTATTTTTCTTTTTAAGAATAATAAAAAAATCTTCTTCCTTCTCTATTTCTCCTCCCCCCTTCATGATTTTATTGTATCTAAATAAACCACAGAGCCTAGGGCTTGCCGATCAGAAGGTTGGCGGTTCGAATCCCCACGACGGGGTGAGCTCCCGTTGCTCGGCCCCTGCTCCTGCCAACCTAGCAGTTCAAAAGCATGTCAAAGTGCAAGTAGATAAATAGGTACCACTCCGGCAGGAAGGTAAACGGCGTTTCCGTGCGCTGCTCTGGTTCGCTAGAAGCGGCTTAGACATGCTGGCCACATGACTCAGAAGCTGTACGCTGGCTCCCTCGGCCAATAAAGCGAGATGAGCACCGCAACCCCAGAGTTGTCCACGACCGGACCTAATGGTCAGGGGTCCCTTTTCCCTTTACCTTTAAATAAAGCCTTGGTTTGGTTTAAAAAAGGGAACAGATATTAAGTTTCATGTTTTTCTCTATAAACCTTAATAAATTTTATTTTAGATAAATAAAATATCAGGTGGCGGTGGAGAGAAATGGGAGCAGAGCAAATAAAAAGAAAAAGAAAAGAAAAGCTGGCAATGCTTTTGTTGGGCTTTAAATTCACATTGCTAGCGGCACTATAGAACTAACGCCAAACTTTCTCCCAGCACAGATAGATGTACATCCAAACAATGGCTCAACAACTGCCAAGCACACGCCTACCTAACGAACAGGCAGGATGTCAAATCCTGCTTTTACTAAACATCCAAACTTTAAAAAAACAAAACAAAACAAAACCGTGCCTGATCTGTGCTTCTTTGTGGAAAGGGCGATCATTAGTCTGTGAATATTTCATGCTCTTGTTCCCAGGTGGCAGCCAGGCATTTGCAACCAAGTTGTACTTTCAAATTTGCACCTGGATTGCTATTTCTGCAAGCTGTTCAGTCCTGAGGTCATGGCACTTTAGAAGCAAGAATGGGGTGATTCTGTGCACCTTTAACCCCTGTATAGAAGGGGTTGTGCCAGGTATAGCTCATTCGAGTTGTGCCAGGTACAGCTTTCCTCATTTCTCCATTAAAGGTAAAAGTACCCCTGGCCGTTAGGTCCACTTGCAGATGACTCAGTCTAAATCTGCAAAAATTCCCTCATCCACAGGATAGTTAAAAGGAGCTAGCGTGATCTGCTGGAAAGGCAGGAAAAAAAACCCAGACAGGTCTCTTGTACCTTTAATTAGCCGTGTAAACTTTTGGACGCAGCTACGGTATTAAAGGTATGGGACGCGGGTGGCGCTGTGGGTTAAACCACAGAGCCTAGAGTTTGCCGATCAGAAGGTCGGCGGTTCGAATCCCCGCGATGGGGTGAGCTCCCGTTGCTCGGTCCCTGCTCCTGCCAACCTAGCAGTTCGAAAGCACATCAAAATGCAAGTAGATAAATAGGTACCACTGCAGCGGGGAAGGTAAACGGCGTTTCTGTGCGCTGCTCTGGTTCGCCAGAAGCGGCTTAATCATGCTGGCCACATGACCCGGAAGCTGTACGCCGGCTCCCTCGGCCAATAAAGCGAGATGAGTGCCGCAGCCCCAGAGTCGGTCACGACTGGACCTTATGGTCAGGGGTCCCTTTACCTTTACCTATTAAAGGTACAGGAGCCCTGTCTACTTTTTCACCAGGCCCACCCTAATAGGAGTCCTGAGTAGCAGGAGTTCTATAAAGGAAGGACTTTGCTTACAGAAGGTCTCAACTTCAATCCTGGGCATCTGCAGGAGATTTTGCATGTGGGATTTGCAAATTAAGGTTGCAAAGTTAAAGGGGATTTTGTGCTTTTCCGCAACAGCCCCCCACCCCAAATCAAACTAGTTGCCCCTTATGGCAGGTGATGGGGGAATGCACTTGAAAGTACGGGTTCACAGTTGCTTGATGCAATTGTCATATAACCTCCTTGCAGACAAATCAGAATGAATGCTGAACAAGCAGCTGCTGCTGTATGGCCTCCCCACAAACTGTGGGCACTTCCAGCCTAATTTTTGGGTGGGATTCAATCACAAAGCAGAAAATCCAGGCCGAGCAGTTATTGTTGATTGGCAGTGCTTGCAACACGAACCTGCTCCCCCAAAATATCAGACTTTTTTTTTGCAGAAAGGAAAGTGTGGGATAACACTTATTTTGACCGTCTAACCTCCCTGCAAACATCTAACCTCCCTGCAAACAAATAGGAACAAACACTCATTAAATAGCCACGATAATCTCATCTCATTGGAAACAAACTGGGAGGACTGCTCAATTGACAGGTCATCTGGTAGCAACTGAAGACTGAGGAAAGCCATCAGCTTCGTCTGTGAACACATTAGCAGCTTGAAATGCAACAAGGTTGCTTCATCCCCCGCCCTGCTGCATTTCAAGTAATTTTTTTTAAATTGCTGTACAGACCAGAAAGAGGGCAGGGGGTGTCTTCACCTGATATGCATTACCTGACTTGTTTTCCCTGCACCAAACTCCCATTCACCGGCACTGTCATCTGAGCATGTGCAATGGCTGCTGGAAGTGTACACACCCCAGCCTAACTTCAGCTTCCATTTTCAAACTGGATGGAAGCTAGTTTAAGGGAAAGTGCACCAGACAGAAGTATTTCCCCAAAAACTACAGAGTACCTATGGATGTTGGCTCACGCTGCATGTGCTGAGCTTCAACCACTGGCAGTGGTGTCGCACTGGAGCCAGAGGAGAGGGTAATATGCACCTAGCCTGGCCTAGATTATTGCTACTCAGTTAATTATGTGTTTAGCCCGATTTAATACTTTGTGGGAAATAATTTTTGGCCAAGAACAATCTGCTTTCGAGTGATGGCATTTCTGCAGAGACTGTTGCCTGGTCTATTGGGGCTTGAATATCTCACACTCTTTCCCGGTCTGACATTGTATGCCCTTTTAAAATGTGGCTGGTTTTGGGGGGGGGGAAGGGGGGGAGTTATTGAGTTGTTTTTATTTTGATTATGTATTTTGTGCTTTTATATTTTGATTTTCTTCTGCGAACTGTCCTGAGACCTCCGGGTCTAGGGCAGTATATGAAGTCAATAAATAATAATAATAATAATAATAATAATAATAATAATAATAATAGATGTCTCAAAATGTCTCCAATATGAAGGCAGCTATTTATCCTCAGACCGCTTTCCTAGCGGGTACCCAGAAGAGACGTCGGGAAGATCATATGGATAGGATCCAATACCCCATACTAGTGAACCCTGAAGATTTCCCCGCCTCCTTTTTGCGAGGGGTTTGATATTGCGTTACCGTACAACGAAAGAAACGAAGCACGAGGCTAGTGTTTTCTAAGCAGATCATGAAGGAGACGCGCAGAATTGCAGGTTACATTGAACTCAGCATCATTACGCAGAACGCCAAGGCGCTCCCTAAGTTCCAGGCTAGGAGCAAAGCTAGGTTAGGAACGCGGCAGTCCCGAAGGCGTAAATGGATCGACTTCCTAGCAATGGGATCTACCACTTTGCGCTGATGCCACCAGGTTTTGGATGGGGGCCACAGTCCAAGCGCAGTAACTTCATTTGGGGCTTGCTTGATGGGAGGCAGAAGTAATGCACAACAGAAATATTGGGCGTAGCGGGGGGTTGCGTTATTTTTGACTAAAGCGCCTTACGATCGGGCTATCTTACTTTCAACTCACTCTCCGGCGACATAAGGAGGCGGGAGGGAGGAAGCGATTTCACATCGCCAGGGAGTGGCCGGATCGCAAAAGTTAAAACGCACCATTTCAATCCATCCTCGCGGAGGACGGACAGAGGAACGCGGAGGGTGCGAGAGCCGCCTGCCACTTTCCGCCAGGGGTAGGGATACGGACCCCCCCCCCTAGAAAGCAGCGGAGAACCCCAAGGGAGGAATGGGGTGGCATGGCAGCGCTTGGCACCCGGAGGTAAGCGCGCCCTGCAGCTTGGAGCCGCGACGGTCGCCTCTCCCTGCCCCCTGCCTGCCTTCTCTGGCAATCGCAGGAGACGAAGGGCCGCCTCGGCCGAGAGGAATAGCCCCGTCGGACGCCTCTCCATCAGGGTGACTCAATTCAAGAAGCGCAAAATTGCCTTGCGCTCCCGGCGCTCGCTTCCCTGGGATTAAGTCCCCCTCCTTGCTTATTTCAAGCGCAGGATCGGGACGCTTACCTCTGCCGCCAAACCTGCCCGAGTGATGCTCAGAGCGCGCTTTCCCAGCTCCACGTCCCGCCGTCCAGGAGTCGGAGGTCTGGGGAACTTTTTCCGCCGGCGCGCGCAAAGGAGATGGGGAATTACGGTACCTGAATTACGCCGCTCCGTCCGCACGAAGCAACTGCAAGCGAGCGAGACCTGGGAGCCTCCATCCGGCCAGCAGTGGCAGGTGGGGGCTGTGCTCTGGGGCCCCGCCCCGCCCGGGAAGCCCCGCCCCTTGCCCCACCCCTGCCGGCTGGAGCCTCTGCTTCTTGGAGAGCCTGTGATTCAAGACATTCAAAACTCTGTGATTCAAACTCCGATCTTTCCGGGAAGCAGTTTTGCTGCGCAAGACCTTGAAATCAGCTTTAATTGTGCAAGCTGAATTTACTAGGGTGTGATTGGATCTCATCTGATAAATAGCGACAGTCCGAAAGTGCAATCCAAGTCTGCATCCAAACAAATGTTTTAATTACCTTGTTACAAGGATAGAAATGGTTACCTGTCCCATTTAATTACAACATTGTATTTGCCAAGAGCAAAAATAATGACTAGCCCCTTGATATATGAGCTACTGCATGTAGCTCTATCCTTTTTTATATAATCTTTTTATTTGCTTTTCAAAAAGAGAAAAAGAAAGAGAAAATAAACATACATCAAAAAATAGTACTAAATCCAAATACTGTATCGAGATTGCTCTGAATCTCCTGACTTCCCCCCATCCCTTCCATGGGTCCTTTTGATTACATTTTCACCTGCATATCAACACATCTCCAATTTTTCATCTTCCTAAGTTATCTATGCGTTCTGTTACATTACACGTGTATTTAAAATCCTGCTAATGTTTTAACCTGTTTACAATAATTCTGCATATAAATTATAAACATTTCCCATTCTTTTTTAAACATCTTGTTTTCTTGATTCCTGAGCTTCCCAGTTAGTTTTGCCATTTCGGCATAGTCCATCAACTTGATTTGCCATTCTCCTCTGGTCAGGGCTGTCTCTTCCTTCCATCTCCATGTAGCTCTATCCTAAGCTTGTTTAGCAGAAACCCAGCCAGATGGGCAGGGTATAAATAAATTACTACTACCACTACTACTTGGATACAAGGTCTGCAGAGAGCAAACTAGCAAGTTAAATATGAATGCATGCAGGGGCGTACCCAGGATCAAAACTAGGGGGGGGGCAAGCCATCTGGGGGGGGCAAGCCATGGTCGTTCAGGTTTGCTTTGAATGGACGCTGATCATTTTTGCTTCTAGGGCTGCCTTCTGGGGGGGGCAGCTGCCCCCCTCTGCCCCCCCGGGTACGCCCATGAATGCATGCAATAAAACCCCAATGGCTGCTTCTTCTAGGGAAAAGCAGCTTAAGGAGGGAGGCAACTGGAAGCAGGGACTTTTCACGCTGCACCCACAAAATCTGCCCTCGGCACCCTAACCCACGGGGTCAGGTTTTTGCCAAAAATCCGACACTGTCCAATTCACTCAAAAGTGGTGTCAAAGACCGACAAAGAGCCCCCTGCAACGTTTGGCGATGGAAACAGCACGTTTTACAGAAGGCAAAACAATCAGCCCTCGGTGCCCCAACCCACGGGGTCAGGATTTTGCCCCAAATCCAACATCGTCCAATTCACTATAAAATGGCACCAAACACCTGCAAATGGTCCTCTACCACATTTGGCGGTGCAAACGCTATGTTTCACAGTAGGCCATAAAATGAGCCCCCGGCTCCCTGATTTGTGAGGCAGGGATTTGCCAAAAATTTGACATCGTCCGATTCACTTCAAAATGGCACCAAACACCCAGAAAAGGCCCTCTGCAACGATTGGCGGTGACAAGACTACATTTCACGGTGCCCCACAAAATCTGTCCCCGGCGCCCTAACCGGCCGAAAGTTGATGTCGTCCGATTCACTCCGATGTAGCACCAAACACAGACAAAGGGCCCCGTGCAATGTTGGGCAGTGAAAACACTACATTTCACGCCTAGCCAAAATATCAGGCCTCAGTGCCTAACCCGCGGGGGTCAGGATTTCACCAAAAACCTGACGTCGTCCAATTCACTCAAAAGTGGTGCCAAATACTTGCAAACAGCACATTTCACAGAAGGCCAAAAAATCAGCCCTCGGTGTCAGGATTTTGCCAAAAATCCAACTTCGTCCGATTCACTCAAAAGTGGTGCCAAATACTTGCAAATTCTCCCCTGCAACGTTGGGTGGTGTAAATGCCGTGTTTCCCGGTAGGCCAAAAAAGGAGCCCTCAGCGCTCGCGGGTCATGGTTTTTGCTTGAAAGTGGTGCTGGATATTTGCAAATTCTCCCCTGCAACATTTGGCAGTGTAAATGACACATTTTACGGTAGGCCAAAAAAATCAGCCCTCGGCGTCCTAACCCGTGGGCGGGGTCAGGATTTCGCCAAAAATCTGACTTCGTCCAATTCATTCGAAAGTGGTGCCAAACACTTGCAAATTGGCCCCTGTTCTATCACTGAACCACAAGCTCTTCCCCAAAGAGGCGGTTCTCTTGGTGTATTATTCTCAGAGAGTGAGTGGCACGTACTCCTCAACAAGAGCACATAATTGAAGTTTAAAGGCCGTGTTGTGTTTATGTGGTGACTTCCAGTTCATCTCGCTCAGCTTCCCATCCTGATATTAACAATGCCTCTTGTGTCTCTGGCACATATTTTTAATAAGCTACTCCCTGCCCTGTAAGTACTGTTGAGATCACATGATCCCTCCCTCCCTCTGATAATAGCACACCAGATCTCTGTGTGATGCTCGATGCTGTATTCTGTTCTGCAGGAGATGCCTCTTTCATAAGTCAGAGAAGGGAGTTTTTAAAATGGTATTCAACACCAAATTATAAACATGATTCACGATGACATTGGGGGATCAGCCTGAGCTGGCCCTGACTTATGGGTTTGCCAGCTGATTTGGACTTAGCAAGACAAAAAAACCTCTGTGTTGCAATCTTCAACAGAAACAAAAACGAATATGAATATGACCACTGCTCCTTGAAATAACTTAACATTGTATGTTAAGTTATTATATGCTGAAGAAGACGTACATGAAACAGTGTCAATCACTGTCCGTTGTCTTTCTGTTATTATAAAAGAAAAATATATACACTACTTTCATTGGCCATCATGTTGCTCGTTTTTGTTTCAGCTGATTTGGACTTAGCAGAGACTGCCTTTTTTTGAACTAAAAGCCAGGCTGAAAATCAGCTGGAAATGGCTCTCGAGGGATTACAAGATGGAACAGAACAGTGACATCAACTTCCCATTCCTTCTAGCAACCAGCTATTGCAATTTGATTTATATTAAATTACTCAGCATAAGAGTTTTCGTAGAAAAAGTTTATCTGGGTGACCATCTCTCTCTCTCGTGGTTGGAAATTGAATTTCTAGCAACAGATATTAACAAATTTTCACAGATTGCTCCCCAAATGGAACAAAATTAATGGAACGAAATAGATTCACAATTTGAATGTGAGCACAGTCTTATACATGTCTGCCCAGGGGTGAGTACCACTGAGTTCAATGAGACTTACTCTCAGGTAAGTATAGTATAGGATTGCCCTTTCTATCCATCGGCAGAGTACTTATCTGGGAGTAAGTCCAATGAGCAAAGTAGATTTGACTTCTGAGTAAACATGCATGGGATCACACCGTTAACGATGGGTGGCATTTGGTGTTTTTGCTCTCGGGGAAGAAAGGATTTCTGAGGATCCCAATTCTGTCCTTAACTCCTAAAACCTGCACCTCTCGCTGAAGCCCTTAACCTCAGAAAAGATCGTCACATCTCTCTTTGGCATGTGTGATGCTCCTCCACCTGCTGCTCCCAAGAGGCTCAGGATTCTGCCGCTGCAGTGCTTCCAGCCTCTGCCAAAGGAAGGAGTGAGGATGAATTATAGATAACCGCTAATTGCCAATGTGTGAATGTGTGAACTCCCTAGATGCCGCTGCTTTCCTCAAACATCTCGTATAAAGGGCAGAGCAGTGACAAAGCACTTGCATGATTTCACTCTGATCCCTTAGGAACCTTCAAGCAGCGAGAAGATCAGGAGAAGCTTCTCTGAACCTGTGCAGTGATGATCAATCTCCTTCTTTGGCGATCACTCGTAGCCGAGTAAGATTGTCTTCCATGAACACGGTCTTAACAGGGAGTCCGTAAGTGACTGTGGAGGCCAATTCTGGATTCACACGTCCTTCCACAGTGGGGACATAGGTTTCCGGGTGGGAGTTGATCACGGTGTGGATTTGCCAAGCATGCCTTCCTCTTAGCACGTTTCTCCCTTTCGTCCTGAGTTTGAGCGTCTTCAAAGCCCATGACACCTTTGGTGAAGGCTGTTCTGCAATTGGAGCGCTCACAGGCCAGTGTTTCCCAGTCGTCGGTGTTTATACTACATTTTTTTTAGATTTGCCTTGAGAGAGTTCTTTAAACCTCTTTTGTTGCCCACCAGCATGACGCTTTCCATTTTTAAGTTCGGAATAGAGTAGTTGCTTTGGAAGACGATGATCAGGCATCTGCACAACATGGCCAGTCCAACGAAGTTGATGTTGAAGAATCATGTTGAAGAAGAGTTGCCACTCTTCTTTGGTTGGAACTTCGCTCGTTTTCCTTTTTTGGGCTAGCAAAACAAGGGCTGCAGTAGTGGCATACATAAATAACCTTTTTTGACACCTGGGAATTTCAGTCTGAATTATCCCCACCAGAAAGGACTCTGTTGTTATTGGTTTTTTTTTTTGGGGGGGGGGGAAGTACTTTTTAACATTTTTTCCAATTCATTATGGATCTTTCCCCAATACTCTTTTGCCCTTTTACAAGTCCACCACATATGAAAGAATGTTCCCTCCACCTCATTGCATCCCTAGCACTTGTCTGATTCAGTCTTATACATCTTAGCAAGCCTAAAAGGTAAAGGTAAAGGGACCCCTGACCATTTGGTCCAGTTGTATCCGACTCTGGGGTTGTGGCGCTCATCTCGCTTTATTGGCCGAGAGCCGGCGTACAGCTTCCGGGTCATGTGGCCAGCATGACAAAGCCGCTTCTGGCGAACCAGAGCAGCACACGGAAACACCGTTTACCTTCCTACCAGAGCGGTTCCTATTTATCTACTTGCACTTTGACGTGCTTTCGAACTGCTAGGTTGGCAGGAGCTGGGACCGAGCAACGGGAGCTCACCCTGTCACAGGGATTCGAACCGCCGACCTTCTGATCAGCAAGTCCTAGGCTCAGTGGTTTAACCCACAGCGCCACCTGGGTCCCTCTTAGCAAGACTACTTGGAGTTAAATACCATCTGTAAATCATTTTCAAGTAGTTCTCCTTCAAGGAGTAACATGCTGTAAACTTCAAGTCACTTTTCCAGAGTCTCCCCCAGAGGTTAAAATCTACCGTATATTGTGTCCTATATCTATTGCCCAAATCAGCTGTACTTTCCGCTCCGATTTGAAAGCTGCAATTTGAGTGCCAGGCTATGACCCAGAAACCTCTACCTGCAACCCTCCACTGGACAATGCTTGGCACATCGGTTGCCACCACCCAAATGATCCTGTCTGACTAAAAACAAGAAGTGCGGCTCAAACATTCACCAGTGCTGCAATGTGGGTTTGCCATTATTCTGCCTTGCGCCTTTGGGATTTACATTCCTGTTGGATCGACACGGCTACCTGCAATTGTGCCAATATTTGGTTGCACAGGGAGCCAGAATGAAGGAATGACCAAGGACGCTGTCTTGAGAAGGGGACCTGGGCTTAATTCCATGCAATGGCAGATGTTGTCTTAAGCCAGAACCAACGGCTGCTCCGTTTAATCAGGTTACTGGCTGCAAGCAGCCGAAATGAAATCCACATTGTGCCGCAATTGAATTACACCCCTGTTGTGATGCCTAGTGGTGGTCGCAGTGGGAAATGCAACTATCCTGCTGTGGGTGATTTGTGATCAAGGTCACATACATTAGGAGATTGCCTGTCAACCTGCTCTCGTGCGAAACGGGCCCTTTCGACAGATGGACAACCAGGTATCACAGTTTTCCACCTGCGCCTGGATGCTGCTTCTTATAGGTTTTGAATTCCTGGGTAGCCTGGCCAAGCTAGGGCCATTAAGGGAAGACGGGACGTGGGTGGCACTGTGGTCTAAACCACTGAGCCTCTTGGGCTTGCCGATCAGAAGGCCGGCAGTTCGAATCCCCGTGACGGGGTGAGCTCCCGTTGCTCTGTCCCAGCTCCTGCCAACCTAGCAGTTCGATAGCATACCAGTACAAGTGGATAAACAGGAACCGCTGAGGCGGGAAGATAAACGGCATTTCCATGCGCTCTGGTTTCCATCACGGTGTTCTGTTGCACCAGAAGCAGTTTAGTCATGCTGGTCACATGACCCGGAAAGCTGTCTGTGGACAAACGCCGGCTTCCTCGGCCTGAAAGCGAGATGAGAGCCGCAACCCCATAGTCGCCTTTGACTGGACTTAACCATCCAGGGGTCCTTTACCTTATTATTATTATTATTAGAATAGAGGGCCATTGAGGGCCTGTTGCCAGTGCAAGAGAACTCCCCCCCCTGCCCTGAAGTGTGGACAGAGACAGAGGTTTGCAAGGTTGACAAGGTGATGGGGTGTATATTTGAGGTGACAGGAAAAGGGAGTCTGGTCTGGGAGTAAGGGTTGCTGGAAAGAAGAGGCAGGAAGAAGAGCCGAGATCCATTTGGGGCAGGCTGGCTGAAGGCTGCCTGTGTTGCTGCCTCTTGAAATGCTCATGCTGTATGATCCATGCAGACTGAAGGTGCAAATAGGCGAATAAACCATATTTCTTAAAGTTACGGCAGTCTCCACAGTGACTTCCATCCCCAAAGGGACACAGACCCTCTTTGGGTGCCTGGGACCCCATGGGCTTTTGCCACTGCTCGGCAGAGAGATGGGCAGGCACCCAACTTTTGCAACAATACTATTCCTTGCCTTTGGTCTACCCCATCAATTTGCTCGTGGCGTGTTTCATCTCTCTGTAGCTTTTGGGAACAGGAGCAAACGGAAAGATTCGCTTATGCAAGTGCTGCCATAGACTGGCAAAATGAGTTTCTAACAGGGAATAAGGGAGGGCAGAGGATCTGGTTTGCATACGGAAAGCCGCAGGTTTGCCCTCGGCATCTCTAAGTAGGATGGGGAAAGTCCCTTGTCTGGGAGCTGCTGCCAGTCAGTGCAGAATACTAGGCCATTAGTCTGACTCAGGATAAGGCCACTTCCTATGTTCCTGTGAGTCTTAAGAACATGGGAGGGTGTGGCATATATTCACAGGAAGGTCCACGGAGGAGAGTGCAGGTTGTACCAAGACCTAGAATCATAGAATCATAGAGTTGGAAGAGACCACAAGGGCCATCCAGTCCAACCCCCTGCCAAGCAGGAAACACCATCAAAGCATTCCTGACAGGTGGCTGTCAAGCCTCTGCTTAAAGACCTCCAAAGAAGGAGACTCCACCACATCTGCTGGAACAACCAGCACAACAGCGGTTAATGCCCCATTTTCCAGAAATGAATCTCTACTACTGTTGATATTAAGGATACCTAGTTCCTCTTCCTTCCTGTTTTCCACCTACCAAGGAACATGTGTGCTTTGCCTAAGGATGGAGGCAGACCTGGGAAACAGGTGGGTTTTGCATTTCCAGATGGCGATAATGATAATAAAATGATGGTGGTGGTGATGATAATGAAAGCAAAGCAGACACAATAGGTCCGTTTACACAGCATGCAAAGGATTGCCACCTATTAAGCTGCATTGTCAGTGCGGCCATTCACCATGTCATCGGGGAAAATGAATAGGTTATTTAGGGGCTTAATTTGACTAGTGTATAATCACAGCTGTCTGGTCTCATTATTTACAGGTAAATCTATTAAAGACAGAGCTGGAAAATCGATGACTAATGCCTCCATTCAAGGGTCCTTCAGCCCATGTCATTTTTCCAGGGATTGCATAATTTGCTCAATCACACACACACACACACACACACACACACACACACACACAGTGTGTACATTTGGCTGAGAGAGTGTGACTGGCCCAAGGTCACCCATTGAACTTCTCGGCTAAATGGAAATTTGAACTGTGGTCTCCCAAGGTCCTTGTCCAACCCTCTAACAACTACACCACACTGCCTCAGACTGTTGCATTTTATTAATTTCTGTTTCGTACAGAAACCAGCTGCTTTGAAGGACTTCAACAACTAGCTTAAGGCTGCAGAGAGGATGATGATGATTTGGAGTGGATGTTTAGAGCATAGTGATGTGAAATCTGGATCTGCATGAATACTGACAACTTTCCCTTCCCTCATTTCTCCACTTCATCCCAGCTTGAATTACACATCTGATTTCCACCAGGGCAGTTCAGGGTAAAGAACCATAGAAAAAGGATAGCATGAGATGCTCTTAATTTTAAATCTAACAGAGAACGACCCCTGCTGGCAGCGTAATAATTATTTCCATGCAGAATAGTAAAAAAAGCATGCCTGTTGCTTTTGCCATCATTTGAACCTCTGCAGCTGCTGGTAGTTCTAGAAGGCTCAGCCAATAATAGTAATAATATATTTTTATTAGGTACTTCCTCCCCCCCCCCCAATGTGATTTATATAAACAAGGATAAAACAGCCCAATATGCACAAATAATATGTACAAGAACAGATACTGCTCTACTGTACCCCTCTAAAATCAAGATCCAAAGGGTGGTGTGAATTTGAATGTTTTGCCTGGCACGTAAGAGCAGCTAGTGATGGCACCAGGCGTGCCTCCCTAGGGAGAGCACTCCATAAATGGGGGGCCACCACTGAAAAGGCCCGTTCTTGTGTCACCAACCTCCACACCTTCCTTGGAGGCAGGCACACAGAATAGGCCTTAAGTGAAAACGAAGGTATTAGATTCATCTGAGCCTCCTTTCCCCTTCATCTTCTCCTCTGGTGGGAGTGTTGATGTGCCCCCCCCCCCCGCCTGACAAGTGCAAGTGCCTGGACAAATTACCCGTTCCCTCCCCTCCGAAAGGCAACAGCACAGTGTCCCGAAAATAAAACGAAAATTCCCACAACAGAGCAGGATGAATCTGACAAAGCCCTCTGTGAAAGTTTATGCTGTAATAAACACAGATCTGTGAGTGCCCCGCCTGCAAGACTCTGCCATTTCTGCCGTGCTTAGAAAGACGTTGCTTTTTTGTGCGTTTGCAGAGTGAACACACTTTCACCCAGTCACAATTCCTAGGTTTCTTCATTTGTTTTGCCCCACCCCACCCAATAAGCAGCTTTCACTTCCTGTCCAGGGAGGTGAAAAGAAGAAGAAGAAGAAGAAGAAGAGGAGGAGGAGTTTGGATTTGATAGTCTCAAAGTGGAAATACTCAACGAAGCTTCATTCTTCTTCTTCTTTGCAAACAACTGTTCTTCATTCTTCTTCTTCACCACCACTGATATTTGAAAGGTGCTCTGGGAGCCAGAAGAGTAGGGCAAGTCTTTTAAAAAACAAAAAACAACAGCACGCGCACACACACTTTTTATTAAATCTTCTGTTTTGCAATTTAAAATACTCATTTTACACCCTTAAGATATTGATGACTTCCCTTCTTCTTTCCATGGTTCATTTTACATACCATAAATCCCTGCATATTTGACAAAAACTATATACCATTCAGTGTTCCATTATTACATCCATCAAAACTTATTTATACTGTTGAATTTATCTTAATGCTGCCAGCGTTTTCAGCTGTACACAATTATTTCCCATATATTCAATAAATGTTTTCAAATCTTCTTTAAAATGTATGTTTTTCTTGTTCTCTTATTCTGTATGTTAACATAACATAGAGCAAGCGCTCTTTGATCTGATGTGATTTAAATATTTGCATTCTGCTTTTCCAACTACAAATGTTCAGCTGAAAGCGGCTCACAATAATCCATTGGTGACATCCGTTTGTCTCGGGAGACAGTGGAAGAGTGCATCTTTTTGGGTGAAGTTAAACTGCTGGACATCTACAACGCCTGCTGTGGCTGTAGAGTCGGATACGGGAGAAACATGTTTTGTCACAGCTGGGCAAGATGAAGGTGTCCGGTTGTGCTGCTACAGACGAACCAGTGTCTCTTCTCTGTGGTTATTCCTCCTCTGGTCACTGTTATGGATGCACAACCTGACTGCCCGTCTCCAATGGTTGGAGTTTGTTTCCCCTTTCTTACACACTTACACCCACACACCTGGATTTCCCTCCTTCCCTTTGTGGGTCCTACTGTTAGTCATTTCCTCCTGCATCTTTTATAATAATATTTTATGTAATCTCCATTATATCCAAAATTCACCATTAAACAACAAGTGTTGTTTCAACCCTACTAACGATTTCAACTGTTTACAATGGTTTTCAAGGTAAATTATAAGCTTCCCCCATTCCATATTAAAATTTTGGTCTCCCAAAAGACGATAAATTCAATTCAGTGGAGTCACAGCAATTTAAAATGTTGTTTCCTCGGATTTAATAGGGCTTTTTATACTTCTAAGTAGACATGGCTAAGGGCTGCCCTTCATGCAAACCTAAAAAATAATAATAATCCCCTGGGCACTCAAGTGGCATTGCTCCATCTTCTTATGGATCGTGACGCTGCTACTACTTTTCCCACTCTCTGGTTGGTTCTGGTGGAAGGAAGGAAGATTGTCCCTAGCGGGCACCCATACGGGAGAGCTGGCTGGGAAGGAAGCTTGTCCCTAGCGGCGGGCCGTAGACGGCACAAGGCAACCGTGGGGAAAGGAGGTTTGTCCCTAGCGGGCACCCGTACAGAAGAGCGGTGCAGCGACGGGGAACGAAGCTTGTCCCTAGCGGGCACCCGTACAGGAGAGCGGTGCAGCGAAGGCGAAGGAATCGTGTCCCTAGCGGCGACTCGTAGACGGCACAAGGCAACCGTGGGGAAGGAGGTTTGTCCCTAGCGGGCACCCGTACAGGCAAGCAACGGTGGGCGGGAACAAGGAAGGACCTTTCCGGCGCGAGTTCTAGCCAGCGGCCGTTTGCTCCAGCTGAGAGTTGAGGAGAGACGCTCGCTCAGCCGACGCCGGAGGGACGTGGTGGTGCAGGAGGCCATGTTCCGCATCGAGGGCCTGGGGCCCAAGCTGGACCCGGAGGAGCTGAAGCGGAAGATGCGCGAGGACGTCCTCTCCTCCGTGCGCACCTTCCTCATCTACGTGGTGGCGCTGCGCATCAGTGAGTGGCGGGCGAGGGGAGAGAGGCCTTGGGGTCCACGCCGGCGTGGGTACAACGGGGGCCGGCCCAAGACAGGCAAGCCTTCAGCTGCCAGCAGGAGGGAGCTGCCAGTCCTAATTTGTCTAGGGAGGGAGTTCCAAAGAGCAGCCCAGCCAAGGCCTTTTTATCATCTCCCTTTCCACACACACACAAGGAGTCACAATTGGTTGCAGTTACTTGCAGTGTGTTTATGTTGATATCTGTGAATTGGAAAAATATGTTTGCACTGAAACATTTTTTTTTTGGGGGGGAGGCGGGGGTGGTAATCAGATGTACCTAAATGGAAAGGACATTTGATTATGTGTTGTTATTATTTACTGAATTTATACATCGCCCTATACCCAGGGGTCTCAGTCGGTTCACGGAATAAAATCAAGATATAAAACCACAAAATACATAATAAAAACAAAAACCCAATAACCCCCCCCCCAAAAAAACCCCACCACATTTTAAAAGGGCATCGGATGTAAATCAAATCAACCAAAGGCCTGGTTAAAGAGGAACGTTTTTGCCTGGTGCCTAAAGGTGTATAATAATAAAATAATAATAATAATAATAATAATAATAATAATAATAATAATAATAATAATAATTTATTATTTATACACCGCCCATCTGGTTGGGTCTCCCCAGCCACTCTGGGCGGCTTCCAAAAGAACATTAAAATACAATAATCTATTAAACATTAAAAGCCTCCCTAAACAGGGCTGCCTTCAGATGTGTGTATACATTTGTGTATACAAATGACTAGCTCTATAGCAGTGCAAGTGGAATGTCTGTGCAACCTTCTGGATGCAAGAGGGAATGCTGCATGGCGCGAAAACCAAACTGCTGCTGTTTTAAGAGAACTCCCGTTATGACACGCCAATTCTTAGAGACGAGATTTTCACTCCACTTTGTAGATCCAAAATGCGACTGAATGTAATTCATTTGGCAGATGCGTCTCCAAACTTCAAAACTCCCGAAGCTCAATTCTACAAAGAATTGCTGGAAATAGTAGGAATGAAAATCCCATTAGAACCACACACACTTAGCTTGACTCCTTTTTCTTTCTGGGTCTCTGAAGCCAGACAGTGGGCAGGACATGATGAGAGTGGCCTAGTAGGCCAGAGATTCCCCACTGGAGTTGTAATTGTAGTGTTAAGATATGAAAATTCAAAACATGAGGTTATTTTTCATCATCAACTCAGGGTAGGTAGGTACAGATTGCTTGCTAGTTTTTGCTGGGACGCGAAATGGAGATTCCATCGATAAAGCAGTGAGACAAGAGAGTTGGGCAGCTGTATGTTCCTTGGACGCGCTGTTGCTTGGTGGCGCTGTGGGTTAAACCACAGAGCCTAGGGCTTGCCGAGCAGAAGGTTGGCAGTTCGAATCCCCGCGACGGGGTGAGCTCCCGTTGCTCGGTCCCTGCTCCTGCCAACCTAGCAGTTCGAAAGCACGTCAAAGTGCAAGTAGATAAATAGGTACCGCTCCGGCGGGAAGGTAAACGGCGTTTCCGTGCGCTGCTCTGGTTCGCCAGAAGCGGCTTAGTCATGCTGGCTGTACGCCGGCTCCCTCGGCCAATAATGCGAGATGAGCGCCGCAACCCCAGAGTTGGTCACGACTGGACCTAATGGTCAGGGGTCCCTTTACCTTTATGTTGCTTGAAATTAATATATAGATTGAGTTGGAGAAGGGAAGAGCAAATATATTGAGAATGTTAGATTAATAGATACATTTTCTAGGAATGAAAATGTAATTGGTTAGATTGAGTATTCGAGGAGAGGGGGGAGAGATGATCTAATAGGTATATACTAGGAAAGCTTTATGGAATAACTGTATCAGAAGCAACCAGTGAATATTGGGAGATGCTCAAGTGTAGAAATGATGTATAATTCAGAAGCTTCATTTGTTCCAGCATGTGGTTGACCAAATTCTGTGCCAATGCACAGTTAACTTATGGAATTCACTGCTATGTGGTTATGACTACAAACCTAGGTGGCTTTAAAAATGGGTTTATGCTTCTTTCTTCAGCTCCATTCATTTTAAAGAAGCTGGAAAGCATATGAAAACAAAAGAACACCAAGGACGGGCTGACTGGAAGACCCAGGCGGACAGTGGTTGCTCTCCCATTGAATGGGCTGCGAAGAAGAGGCTCTGTATCCTGACAAATGCATCCAGACATTTCCTACTGAAATATTTGGGAAGATTGTAGAAGAGCCGAAAAGAGAAAGCCAATAACAGTTATTTACATGTGTCAGTATGCTGTTTCTTTATGTTTGATACAAATTTATTGTTCTTCAGAGATTATATCAACTGATTTAGGAAAATTGCTACATGTAAACAAAGTTATTTGGAACAGCTTATTTCTGAGATGTTGAATGATATGGTTATCACCAGAGTATCTCATTGTATCCTGTGCAGCCTTGGTGGTTAAATCTTGAATGGCTGAAATAAAATGTGGCATATGTTCTAACATGGCATTCTACAATTACAGTCATTGTAGAGAATTTTATTCCCTTTGCAAATGTCTTTTCACATATAATGCGAGGAGGATAGTAGAAGCTTAGTGTGACTAGACAGGAATGAAGAACAGTGAGGATAATGTTCTAGGCTTTTCAAAATGCAAAGATTAAAAAACCAATTGATGCTAAGTAGTGCCAAAGTTGGATCTGCCTAGTCTTCCTGTTTGCTTAATGAATCAGGATGACATTCTGGGCAGACAAAAAGAAGCCGTTTATATCAATATGTGGCTCGTGAATGAGAGCTAAGGTTATGCGTGACTGGTATGTTATAATCACAAAGAAGCAGAGAAGCCATGGTGGCATAGCTACTCCCATCTGAAGTGAGAGGACAGCATGCATGGATAAACAGGGCTGGCAGCATTACTCCCCATACCACCATTGGGAACAGCCATATCACAGTGGCTTCTATGCTATTGCTTGCAGCATATGGATGGGGCCTGAGATGGCTTTTTAAATGGATTAGACAAATTCTTGAGAGATAGGTCAATTAGCTGCCAGAATACCTAAATGGAACATCCACAGTTAGAAGAGGCATACTTTAAAAGGGCACCTGGCTCTTGGGAGACAGAGTACTCGTCTTGGAGCGATTCCACAAGGCAATCCTTGAAACTATTAACAGGCTGGCAATCTTATTAGTGAGTCTTCCTTTCCCCATATCACATAATCAGCGATGCCAGATTTACTATAAGTGAGTTAAAAATCAATGATGTACCAGTGTCAATTGGTCTCCTTAGCAGAGAAAAGAAATTGCTGCGTGTTCCAGTGTATGAAAGTAGCCACCAGGTGTCAGCAGCCAGTAGCTTTTTCTTTGCAAAAATCTAGCATAGCTGTTTTTAAATAGCTATTTCAGCTGTTGGTCATGCAGATTAGTGTAGATTTCTTTGATCAGGAATGAATCCTCTCTTTCGAGGCGTTGGAAGTAGAGAAATCACAGATCTGCTAGAAAATTGCGCCTTGTAAGCAATCACTATCTTGGGAAGGAAAGCTATGCCTACAATTCTCATGCAGGCTAATGCTGAGAATGAAAAATGTCTTCTGTTTAAGCATCTGAAGATGCTATTTTGGCCCACAAGTGATACCAGAATGATTGAATTTGCCTGAAAGTTTGTGGCAGTGTCACAGCACAATCCTATGCTTATGTGGAAGTACGCTCCATTGAATTCAATGGGACTTATTCCTAGTTACCGGTAAGTGTATGTAGGATTACATCCTCCTTTTTTTGCCTGCCCTGCTCTTCTGCCTTGCTTAAATTATGCATGATAGGTTAAAGGCATAGGAGTATGGACAATGAGGGGAAAGGTTGCAATCCTTTTCTTATTTAAAGATTAAACAGACAACTGACAATGTACTGCCAGAAGTCAAGACAACAACAAATAGTCTTTCTTTGGGTTTACTTTCAAAGATACAAGTATTATAGTTCAACTGCTGAGATTTGTCTTTTATAGTAAATTGCAGTGAGAGACCAAGGAGAGGGTGCTTGGGTGCTGTGCTAGAACTACATCTGAGCGGCAGTACAAAGAGAGAGAAAATTAAAATAGTAAAAAACAACAACATGCTTTTATTGAGCATTTATTACATCATTAACTACATGCCCAGTATTAAATCAGACACTCTAAGAAAAAGGTGTGCAAATTACACCATTAATCAATAAGAATATCAAAATGGTATCTGCTAGTCTTCAGCAAGTTAAAAAAGCAAATCACTATTCCATGGGTTTCTAGTCTGCTTGGCTCTGATTCCCTCAGAGGTAGTCCGATCACTTCATCCTAGAAGGAAGGGAGGGAAGGAAAAAGACAATTATTGGGTGAGATCATCTGGAGATGCATTAAGACTACTAACCTCCCCACAAAGGTTGTGCAGCAAAATCCACTTTGAAAGTTACTTTGGCCAAATTAGAGGGCCACATTGCTACTGAAATTGTAGAAAAGCAAGTACCGTATATTCCGGCGTATAAGACGACTGGGCGTATAAGACGGCTCCCAACTTTTCCAGTTAAAATACAGAGTTTGGGATATACTTGCCATATAAGAAATACGCCCCGACGTATAAGACGACCCCCGACTTTTGAGAAGATTTTCCTGGGTTAAAAAGTAGTCTTATATGCAGGCATATACAGTACTACTATTCACTTCTCTTTTTAACCCATTTTCTGATTGCTTTCTCTCTCAGTTTGTCTCCAGGCTGTTGATATTTTGTGGTAGGGATTAACTCTGAGATTTTCTTTCAAGTGGATATGTTATGCTAGGGTCACATGACACTTTAATTGTGCAAACCAAAAGCATCTGCATGAATCTCCTGCAAAATACTGACATCCCTGGAGGCATACCTAGAAGATGGAAGTTCTCAGTGCATGTCAAGAATCTTTGCTCTCGGAAGATACTTCCAGCAACATGATCCACTATTGTTGGAACAGTGCAAATAAGAACCGCTTTCCCTATCCTGGATTTTGGAGCATTTACATTCAAAGAATAATTTCAATGCTCGCTTGCTGAGTTGTTTTGAGCCTTATTAACCCCCTCCCATTTGATAGCCTTAAAAGGCTTTCAAAGCAGCTTGCAGCGCTGTGAAAATGCAGTAGTTGCAATAAAATCACATTTAAATGACTGTCACCTGAAAGAACATGTAACAAAAAAAACTACCTGTCAGCAATAAATTGGGAAAAACCTGTCTACATGTCCACATTTTACCATGTAGAAAGCAGCTCAATAATGAACACTCCTCTCTAGGAAGGAAGTTCCACAGATGGGAGGAGAATGGAGTGTTTTAAAAGAGTTGCAACTGTTGTATCCACCCATTTACTTGACAGCTAAGAGGCAGAGACACTTTTAAGCTGGGCTTCCTTAGCTGATCTTAAAGTACATAGGGGGGGAAAAGCAGACTGAGAGGTCCCCTGAACCAGGTGTGATACGTCCTCAAACTTGACACCATCTCACAACACACTTTATCCTGCAAGGGGCTTTGAAAACGGAATAACGAGCAAAATGGAATTCCCCTACAATTCCTCTTTTTTTAAAAATAAAATAAATTTATTTATTTGGTTTTTCAGATTAAAGTTTTTCAATCACATATCCAACATATACCATAAAAACAAGTTTCCAAAGAATCCCATTTGTGGGTCCTATTGTAGATCATTTCCTCCTGCATCTTTTATAATGAAATCTTTTACATCTCCATTATGCCCAAAATTCTCATTAAACTACAAGTGTTATTCCAGGAACGTCCAACTCCCAAGAGGCCGATCTACTCCCAGAAAAAAATGGCAGTGATCTACCATTTTTTTGGGGGGGAGTTCACAGTGGTCAAGCTTTTTTTAGGGGGGCAGCGCAAAGTTGTTGACTTTTTTTAGGGGTTCAGGTCAAAGTTGTTCAGCTTTTTTTAGGGGGGCAGGCCAACGTTGTTAAGCTTTTTTGGGGCATAATCCATCAACTTAATCCGCCATTCTTCTCTGGTCGGGACTTTATCTTCTTTCCATCTCTGGGCCAAGAATCCCTCTACAATTCCTTTTACCTGTCCTCAGTAACTACACTAAGCTGCTTAAAAGTGAAACCTTTGGCTCAACCCCCCCAGTCCTGAGGGGGGGGGACCCTTAAATACATTGGAACGAAGCATGATAGTACACCAGGAATTTCATGGAGGTGAGCGTAGAATTCCAAGCAGGTGAGAGAGAGGGAGGAGGGACGGATCTCCCCAGTCCACTTTGTGTGCTGGCTGCCGAGGAAAGGAAACTCATCCATCTGCTCTACTCTATTCCACTAGCTTGTTTGGGAAAAGGCTTTTCCCAAACTAGCCTGCTAACTAGTATTTACATGCCGGTTGCTGAGGAGGGATTTCCCATGTTTGGACAGAAACACTGGCTGCCAGCCTTTTAGTGCACTATTATGAAGACTTATTTTTAAGGCTATTCTAGAAGTTGCTTGGTATTCATGCCTCTGCCTTTCTCTCCTTGAGTTGAAATTAACACTGTAAGCTCCTCCGGGCAGGAACCTTTTCATTAAGAACGTCATGTAAACTATGTACAAATCAGTGCTGACTATGACCCAAGCTGGACATACACAATGTCTTAAAATGGCACTCCTAGACTCAAAGAGGACTAGCAGCATCAACATTACCTTGCTACTTCATGTCATCCGATGCCGGGAAATTACCCCTCTTATTTTTGCTTTGCTCTAGGACTTTAATATTCCCCTCTGCCTGTGTCTCTCCCACCATGTTTGTAGCATGGCACTGGTAAATGCCCTCGTCTTCTTTTGTCAATGGGTTGATCTGGAAGGGAAACAGACACACAAAGAAAAGGTGAACCGTAGCAACCAAAAGGGTTAGTTCATGTCTGTACAATTCATAGATTCAGAATTCACGGCAGCTGCCACAAGGGAAGACTGGTGGGGTTTTTTCCCCGGGATATTCTGCAACACTGATGCAATAACATTTGCTTCAGCAATGGATTTATACCAGATAGTCCACACATCATCCTGCTCTATTCGTTGTTCAGCAATGCTTCTCCATTACTTCGGAACGGAGATACAGGACGATGACAACAAGAACAAGCCGTCTTAGAAACAGCTTCTTCTCCAGAGCGATCTCGGCCTTGAATGGGAAGCCTGGACTTTGAAAGTCATCTAATCTTACCTGTTATGTTGTATCATATTGTATGGTTTTAATCAGTGTTTTTGTAGTTGTTTTGTTTTTGTGTGGAGTGCCCTATCTGGGTGGATGGAGCAGCCAGGTAATTTCGTTGTCCCCGAAGGGGACTATGACAATAAATATATTCTATTCTAATCTATTCTACTGCTGTACAGAGGTTCCAGTTACAGGTAGGTAGCCGTGTTGGTCTGCAGTAGTCGAAACAAAATAAAATTAAAACATTCCTTCCAGTAGCACCTTAGAGACCAACTAAGTTTGTTCTTGGTATGAGCTTTCGTGTGCATGCACACGAAAGCTCATAACAAGAATAAACTTAGTTGGTCTCTAAGGTGCTACTGGAAGGAATGTTTTAATTTTGCTGTACAGAGGGACACTCTTGAACTATATAGTGCAATGGGAACTTACCAAAACCCAGCCTGTGCTCTCATGTTTTGAAGGACCGCCTCGGACCTGAACTGCCATGTTGACTCTGTCTCCAGGAAGTTCTTCTAAGAGCTTCACTCCCTTTGGGGACTCCGTGACCTGCAAAGTTTTAGCAAGGTGAAAACACAGTAGACACAGGCTTTAAGTCCAGATCCGATTGTGAACCCCACCCTCCATGAAACTAAGCTTTCCTGGACTCTTCCTGGCCCATAAAATCGGATGCTGTTTTTGCATTGGAACCCTTTGGTTCCTATTGCTAGTATTGTAAGCAACCTTGAGTGTTGCAGCTATACTACTTCGAGCTTGGTCGATAGAGCAGGAGACTCTTAAATCTCAGGGTCATGGGTTTGAGCCCCACGTTGGTTAAAAGATTCCTGCATTGCAGGGGGTTGGACCAGATGATCCTTGTCGTTCCAACTCTACAATTCTATTATTCTAAATCTGATGTAAACATCCAGGCCAGGGGGTCAGCAAACTTTTTCAGCAGAGGGCCGGTCCACTGTCCCTCAGACCTTGTGGGGGGCCGGACTACATTTTGAAAAATATATATGAACGAATTCCTATGCCCCACAAATAACCCAGAGATGCATTTTAAGCAAAAGCACACATTCTACTCATATAAAAACATGCTGATTCCTGGACCGTCCGCGGGCCGGATTTAGAAGGAGATTAGATCTGGCCCCCGGGCCTTAGTTTGTCTACCATATAATCTAGGCCAGAGGTCGGCAACGTGCGGCCCATGGACCGGATGCAGCCCATGAAGACAGTTTTATGGCCCATGAGCCGCTCCCGAACCGAGCCGCCCGCTCGGTGAGGCCCCCGCAAGCGGCACTGGAAATCGCGTCTGCGCACGCGCAGATACCAGAAATCACGTCTGCGCATGTCCAGTCGCTGAAAATCGCTTCTGCATCTAACTCACATCAGAAACAAGGCTGGCTCAGCTCTAGATCTCTACCCTTATAAAACACTTGGCATTTTTCACATACCTTCTTCCAGGTGATGATGGGTGTTGGGACTGCTTTCACTTCACAAGACAGGTAGACTTGGGCTCCAGTTACGTTGTGAATCCTCTTTGGGGGTACAACAATAGCGGGAGCTGGAAGAGCAGGGCGGAAATACATGCATTTCAGAATGGCAGTTTAGTGGGCTTGTCATATACATTGTCCTTTGGCATAATGAGTTTTCTATAGAATGGGAAACTAGCTAAAAAACTGATGTGGCTACACTTTTTGTTGTGCTTAAAGTACCTATATACTCGAGTATAAGCCGACCCAAATATAAGCCGAGGCACCCAATTTCACCACAAAAAACCTGGGAAAGCTTCATAGGAGCCACTAACTGCCTCACTCGAGTATAAGCCGAGGGCGGCTTTTTCAGCACAAAAAATGTGCTGAAAAACTAGGCTTATACTCGAGTATATAGGGTATGCTAATTCTTTGTGTTAAGATCGGGGAAATGAAATGCATCCATTGGCTTTAGGACTGTGTTTAGTTTGCTGCCCTGAAAAAAAAATCTGTCCAGCAATTTATAGTATGCCACATTCACAAAATCTGAACACCATAAACTGCTACTTTTATTTCATTTTGTTCATCATCCAAGCCCTCGCGGTTATGGAGCTGCCTTTGAGGACAGAAAGGAAGCATCAAGAAAAGACTCTGATTATCCAGCATGTGGAGCTGTCTCCCTTTCTCATAGATTCAAACTGTGTTTCCTCATACTGGACCCAGACTGCTTCTGCATAGCTTTCTTCCCGCCACTATTGAACTGTTTGCAAGTTGATTTCAGACCCTGAAAAATGGGTTTTTTAAATAAATAAATAAATAAATAAATAAATAAATAAATAAATAAATAAATGTAAACCGAGCATGAAGAGAGGGTGTATCAATTAATATTCAGGACAACCAGAACAATGATGGGAAAAGTAAAACTTTAGCTGGATTTTTCTTCACGGCTGCAAGAATATTAATTCCTAGGTATTGGAAATATTTGGAAGGTCTCTCTATAAAGGCACAGTATGAAAAGTTGTCATTTCTAGCAGTTTCTGAGAAGCTAACCACTAAAGTGCGACAATTTAGGGGACATATTTAAAAAGGCAAATTTTACGCCATTAGTGTAATGAGGTTGCTCGAGATTCAGGAAAACACCCTCGCCCAACTCCTTCTCCTCTTCTTGTAAGGCCTTAATAATAATAATAATAATAATAATAATAATAATAATTTTAATGAGATTTTATTAGATTTCAAAAGCAGTTTACAAATAAAGAAAAAACAAATAAACATTTTCCACATACATCAACAAAGAAATGGTCATTTTCATATATATCACAAACAGTACAATAATGTCTACCTCCTTACATATACATTAATTTCCTTATGCTCTCTCAAGCATCTTGACTTCCCTCCTTTACACCCTGGGTTTCTTATACCACCTCATTCCTACGCTTTCTATTACCTAAGTTGGTTTTATACTTGTTACATATTTTCTATATAGTTCTACTATTTACATTGTAAGTGTATTATCATACCCTGTGAATGTATTCCCTTCGTTGCAATATTTCTTCAAATGTTCAATAAACTTATTCCATTCCAATTGAAGCTCGTGGTTTTTTTGTTCTCTTATTCTATTTGTTAATTTTGCTAATTCCATATATCCAATCAGTTTTATTCTCCATTCCTCCAATGTTGGTACTTCTTTAATCTTCCATTTTTGGGCCCATAATAACCTGGCGGCAGTGGTGGCATACAAAAATAATTTTTGATCAATTCTTTTAATTTCTCCTCCCACCATTCCTAACAAAAAACTTTCTGGTGTTTTTGGGAAATTATACCTTAATATTTTCTTTAATTCATTATATATAGAGTCCCAGAAAGTCTTTGCTTTCCCACATTTCCACCACATATGGTAGAGGTTTCCCTCTTCCATCATACATTTCCAGCACTTTTTGTCTTTTTTCTTATACATTTTTGCTAGTCTGGTGGGTGTTATGTATATTATTTATACCCCGCCCATCTGGCTGGGTTTCCCCAGCCACTCTGGGCGGCTTCCAACAGAACATTAAAATACAATAATCTATTAAACATTAAAAGCTTCCCTAAACAGGGCTGCCTTCAGATGTCTTCTAAAGGTCTGGTAGTTGTTGTTCTCTTTGACATCTGAAGGGAGGGCGTTCCACAGGGCAGGTGCCACTACTGAGAAGGCCCTCTGCCTGGTTCCCTGTAACTTGGCTTCACGCAGCGAGGGAACCGCCAGAAGGCCCTCGGCACTGGACCTCAGTGTCCGGGCAGAATGATGGGGGTGGAGACGCTCCTTCAGGTATACTGGACCATAAGCATCTGTTCCCTCAGTTAGACCAACCACAGTTTGTCTTTATGTCGCTACTGGACCAATTTGTGTTAGATTCAAGTGTAGCTTATTAAAGCAAACCAAGATCAAGCTATGTGGTTTCTAATCCTGGCTTGTTTCAGCAAACCGCAGTTGAAACAACCTGCTGTTCCCGTTCCCATAATGCGAAACTAATGGTTTAGTTAGCGTTGCATTTGAATTGGGCTAGTGGGTTGCAAGTATTCTCCAGTTGCATCCAGTTGCGATGTTCTTGGGTGTCTACAGTCTGCTCACTGAGCAGAAGGGTTTTCATCGTTGGAAGAAAAAATGCCGCGATGTCTGTGGGCCAACAAAGAGCTTTTCATTGAGTTAAAACAGGTTTGAGAATGGGGGATCACAGCAAGAAAAGAGAATGCCTCATGGTTTTCACAGACTGCTGGAGCTGGACTGATGTGAGGGTGGGGGTGGGCTGAAAAGGATATATTTGAATCTGATTTTTCTTTCTGGCTTGAAGGACTATGATGTTTGGATATGGTTAATGGCTTAAATGATTATATGTTTAAATAGGAGCTAAGTAGGGGAAATATAGCTAAAAATTCTGAGATCAGAGGGAGGTAAGGGTGAAAAAAAAGTACAAATTAGGAGTTTGAAATTTGGTGAAAACAAGGTAACTGGATAAGATAATAGGAAAAGAGCAGAAGTACCAAGACACTGAGGTTTGGAAAAAGGAGTGTTTTAAGTAAAATGATTTTTGTATTTTATGATGTTTTAAAATTTAGGAGTAAGTAAACTGTTAGAGAGGAATGATAATGAATTCAACAGAGGGGGACTTGAGGAAGTCAACTGAAACATGAAATTGAGGGAAGAAAGAATACCTGGCCCACAGATTTGGGTCAGGCCCAAGCAATGATTTTGAACACTGTTAGTAAGGTTAAATGTACAATGATTATGACTACCCTTGTGAGAGAGGGGAATGAATGTTGCTTCCCACAGTGAGAGGGGGGAAGTATGGAAGTTTAACCGATATGTTATGTGCTTAAAAATTGTAAAAACCAATAAAAATTTTTTTTAAAAAAAGAGAATGGGGGATCACTGTCTGTGAAGTACACACAAATGTATTTTGTGTCGTGGTTGCTTTTGATCAAGGAGGTTTTGCGATACAACGGCAAAACCTTATCAACCAGAAGTAAGAAGGGGCCGAGCGTGCATTGCATACCACCAGAAGCAAGTCCTCTTTCAACCTAGCTTCACTTCTATGAAAATCTCTTGGGGGTGTGTGTGGCAGAGTTGCGTTTGTGTGTCAAGCCTGTGGCACAACAAAGGGAATGCAACGGTTCAGGTGCCTTCATTTCCCTACATTTCCCCTCGTTTTATTTCACGCAGAGTGCTTTGTTGGCGGTATCTATGGCAACATTTCAGAACGGCGGCAAGCCTCTTTTGCGGGGACACCCTGGTGAAATTAAGCCAATTTTCTTCCGGCTTTTACGACGCCGAGGAAGACGCAGGCTCCCTGGATTCCCTCGGCATTAGCCCCCGTTCCTTTTAGATGGCAATTATCGCAGGGGGAGACCTCTGAATCAGTCTCGGGAAGCACAATGCCAACCCTGCTAGAGTTCCCATCTATACAGAGCTTAGCTCTCCGGAATTGACATGGCGGCACGTCTTCCATGGTGCTGCTGCCATCGCACCTGCCACCCGCCACAGATGCGGGGGGAATAGAGGACACGGCAGAGGATGCCTTCAGCTCAGGAAATAGGAAGGACATGGGGCTTCCTCCTCCGTTGGCACCTGTCCCTGGCTACACTGCTCTTGGGTGGGTGGGTGGGGGGAGAAAGGCAGGAGGCCATCTGTTAGGAGCTCTCCCATCTGTAAAATTACCATTGACAAATGAATATTTGTATTAATGCTACTTAACTGAGTCTGTAAGGAGATGAAGCTTCCCATACAGAATGCAGAGTAATTCCCTTTGGATCCCAGGATTAATACCTGCTGAGTCCCTTCTGTTCCGAGATTTTTGTGTGTGTGGTTTTTTGGGTTTTTTTTTGCAGTGTGTATGTGTCTATTGGCATAATTGTTCACACCTGCTTTGAGATGCGGTTGCCCCTCAGATGTAAATGTAACATTTCGTGTACGTGTGTGAAAAACCTGCATCTGACGTACAGATGGCATAATGAGATCTTGTTTTATGGTTCTTCCAAGGTTTAATTGTCGGCGGTTCGTCGTGTAACCCCTACCACTGCTCTTGGCTTGCTGAAAAGATTTGAAATATGCACCAAGGAAGACAATCCAAACCACCTGCAAAAATGCAAATGTTTGGGCTCTGTCTAATAATACAGTGGAACCTAGGTTTTCGAACGTAGTCTGTTCCGGAAGACTGTTCGAAAAGTTCAAAAACTGAGGTGCAAAGGGTGGTCTGCCAATTCACTTTTTGTCTTTGGCCATATTCACAAGTATGTGGCTCTCAGAAAGTTGTTGAAAAGGTTCCTTACTCCTGGTGGAGAAGTATAGCTAGCAGGACTAGGTCTCCAGTATATATTTGGTTTTTTTATTTAAACAAAAGGTTGGGGATGAGGTACAAGTGTTGGATTTTGGGAAGCGTTCTGATCCAGCCCTTTGTCTAACCAACTTAGCTCGGCTTTTCTTTCTCAAACTGTATTGGCAACAATAGAATTGGCAACAGGATTCTAACGTGGTGTTTCTAACAAACTGTTAATAAGCAAGAGAGAGAGAGAGAGAGAGAGAGAGAGAGAGAGAGAGAGAGAGAGAGAGAGATGGTGTGGCATTCTAGAGTGTTACTCGCAACTGCAGAGACCTAGATTGCCATGAAACTAGTCAGGGGACCTTAGGCTAGCCAGTGTCTCTGAAGCTCAGCCTGCCTCATATGGTTGTGGTGCAGAGAAGCAAAACGGGACAACTTATGTCCCACACTCTAAGCTCTTTAATAAAAAGGCAGGATCTAAATATTGATGAATATTTGATGAATAACGGGGCCGATTTCAGTCCGCTATATTTTAATAAGATGCTCATGTGTGCATTTGTGCTGTATTTCAAAACCAGTTGGGGACAGAACCTTTGATCCATTCTCAAACTTGACCATTACAAAGGCTTCCCCTTGTGGCTATTTTGTCCCTTTGCTCTGGCTCTGATCACCACCTCTCTCTCTCTCTCTCTCTCTCTCTCTCTCTCTCTCTCTCTCTCTCTCCCCTCCCCACACTACAGAGTGCCACTTCTATAAGGCCGTTTCTTATCAGCACAATTTCTCACCACCACATGCCAACACAATTCTTTCCAGGCGCAATCCACCCCTGCCCCACTACAAAGACCGACTGTACAAGCTTTGTGCAGGGAGCTAAGCCAAGTTGTGAGGCAGATGGAGACACCCTGGCTGTTGCTCGTCTCTTGCAGCTTATCCAAGACTCTAAGGAAGGAGGGCGGGAGTGCAAATTAGTGCACAGCGCATCCTTTCCCAGAACTCCTTGATAATTAGCATTTGCTGAATATGAGGAGCTGTCATATCTATTGAAACTAGTTAAGGCTCCTGCAGACAATTTGTTTATTCGGCATCCATCCATCTTTGCTTGCACAAAGTGCATGTGGTGGTCAGACTATGTCTGGTCTTTATCAAGCATTTGTTCTGAGTGGGTACAGCATAATGAGCATTCATCCCAATTTGCTTGTGGGGTGTTTACATGTCTTCTTAGCGCACCACATACAAGGCTCCATCCAACTGTCTTGGGATGCTACTCCAGATTTGTGTAGGGTTTACTCCTTTGCCTTTTCTTCTCCTGAAGACATCCTGCAAGGCAGAAGTTTAGGAGCAGAGTTTTCCTTCTCCTAGATCGGCTGCCTGTGAGAATGTTGAGGATAGTAGGAGAGGATATATTGATTAAATATTATCCTTTCTCACTCATGCTAGTGAGCTAGTAGCAGAGCACATTCCCTTGTACACTGCAGGAAGCTAGTTGATGGATTTGTTGTTGTTGTTGTTTAGTCGTTTAGTCATGTCCGACTCTTCGTGACCCCATGGACCAGAGCACGCCAGGCACTCCTGTCTTCCACTGCCTCCCACAGTTTGGTCAGACTCATGTTGGTAGCTTCGAGAACACTGTCCAACCATCTTGTCCTCTGTCGTCCCCTTCTCCTTGTCCCCTCCATCTTTCCCAACAGCAGGGTCTTTTCCAGGGAGTCTTCTCTTCTCATGAGGTGGCCAAAGTATTGGAGCCTCAGCTTTAGGATCTGTCCTTCCAGTGAGCACTCCGGGCTGATTTCCTTAAGAATTGATGGGTTTGATCTTCTTGCAGTCCATGGGACTCTCAAGAGTCTCCTCCAGCACCATAATTCAAAAACATCAATTCTTCGGCGATCAGCCTTCTTTATGGTCCAGCTCTCACTTCCGTACATTACTACTGGGAAAACCACAGCTTTAACTATACGGACCTTTGTCAGCAAGGTGATGTCTCTGCTTTTTAAGATGCTGTCTAGGTTTGTCATTGCTTTTCTCCCAAGAAGCAGGCGTCTTCTAATTTTGTGACGTTAGAACCATATAGTAAGTAAGTAAACTTTAATACGGTCAAAGACCAGCAATAAATAATACAATTCAGTTCATAATTAGAACCATATAAATTGAACAATCCAGTCTGGCTTGTCCAGATTGGATTGTTCCTAGTAAATTCCCCTTTAGTTCCCTCTTAAAAACAATAATGATACGACAGTCTTCTTTTAAAAGTAATGGTGAAGTTTACTTACGTTCAGTTCACAGTATGGTCCTGAAGGCAGGCTTTAGCTTGTAGTTACAGTTACAGAGAAAAGTGTGGGTTCATCCTCTGTGAGGGATGAGCCCATGTGCTGCTGGCTGAGAGCCAACAGAGAGGAAGATGGCAAAAGAGCAGTAGCAAAAGAGGCAGATAGGGTTTATTTTATAGGGTCTGCTAAGGTCATGCCCATCTACCTGGTCACACACAGGGGGAGGATGCTCCAGGGCAGGTATGACAGGAAGTCCTCCCTGTCTGGAGCAACATTCCCCTGTGTGTTCACTCTAGGAAACAGGAAATGTTCTATTTGACTGCTACAGTGAAGACACATCACACACTGCCTTCCCAGCCTGCCTGCCGTCTATGCGCTCGCTCTTTCGCTCACCCGTTCGCACGCAGCCTCTGGAGCGCAGGGTGGCGAGGCTACTTGGTGCCATTGCACCGCCCTCGCGGCATCCCTTATTTTCAAATCCGAAAGTTCAGGAAAATCCCTTATTTTCAAATCCGAAAGTTTGGAAAAATCCCTTATTTTCAAATCCGAAAGTTGACAGCTATGATTCTGAGTAATGCTATTATAGAGAAAGGGTGCTGGGCCTGAGTTTATGGAACCAAGGGAGCGGTCCCCTGAAAAACTTTAGGAATCAATGTTCCGAATGTGGGCACTCTAAGTTCTATGACAATGACCCACATGTTTTTTTTGGGAGGTGAATACAGCTGCAAAATTACATCCCCCCACACAACCAAAATAAATAAAGGGTAACTCTTCTATTCATTATCACCAGAATCTCTTTTCATTTGGGAGTGGGGAGAGAAAGAAAAGAGGCAGGACATTTCTAAACGTCGTATTTCTACTTGCACTGTTGCAAAGCCATAGCTGGCATCAGTTAAAGCTCAAGGTTAAGCCAGGCACCTGTCAATCAAGCTCCTTGTGCAACTATCACAGAAGAAATCTCTTCTGCTTCACCCTCTCCCCCCACTTGCATCTTTTCCCTCCACCAGGAGGAGAGAGGGAAGCAAGATGCAGATGGGAACTTCTTCAAATCCTCCGACTGGCTGATCAGGTATGATGTGCGTAGGAGAGATAAGCTAGCCCAGATGGCAAAATCCACCTGGTTTTGTTTTTTAAAAGCTCCTCTATGTTATGGTACCAGCAGGTTTCACTCTGTCTTTAATCTTTAGTACATCCAAGGTCACAAGGTTTTTTTAAAAAGAGTCAAGCGAGAGTTGGTGGTTAACACTTGATGGCATAGGCAGATCAAGGCTAGCTGGAATTAGATGGGGAATAAGTACTATTTGGTCCTTATAGATGGCTGCAGCGTTTTCATCAAAAAATTCCTGATGAAAATAAGAAAACAAATCCAAATGTAGCATTTTAAATAGTACCTTTTACCTATTATAGTTGTATTTGTTTTCAAATTGAGGTCTTCTCCCCCCTCCCCTTCACTCTTTTAAATACCTTCTACTGTATATCTTCTGGTGCAGACTAGCACTGGAAATTTGTGCATAAAGGCTGTAGAGAGAAATGCTGAAATTGACAAGTGTCTTTGCCTTCTTTATTATAGAGATGCGGAGGAATCTGGTCGTTCGCACTGCTAGATGTTGCATGCAGTTCTGAGGACTTGAGCACAAAGATTGCTTATCCTTAGAGCTGAAGTGAAACCGACAAGCTCCAGGCCAGACAATCGCCTTCAGAGTAGAAACGAAAGGGGCAAAAGGTTTCAAATTTGCTGTCGATTTCAACTCTTGTGATGAAGGAAATTCTCTGGGCTGGCTGAGGTGGGAAGGGAGAACTCACATTTCTTCCTGTGAGTCTTGGCCATATTGATTTTACAACAACAACAAAAATACCCATTTTCTTTCACTTGCAAAATGAGGAGGATGAAGCGGGAGCAGAAAATAAGCGAATAATGCTTCCCTTTGCTGCTTCGCAAGGAGCCAGAGAAAATACACTTTCTCTTTCCTTTGTGCTTCAAATGCAGTATGCAGTGTTTAGGGAAGTTTTTTATGCTTCATGTTTTATTGTGTTTTCAATATTCTGTTGGGAGTCGCCCAGAGTGGCTGGGGAAACCCAGCCAGATGGACGGGGAATTAATAATAATAATAATAATTTATTATTATTATTATTATTATTATTATTATTATTATTATTATTATTATTATACCATCCAACATTTCTCCAATGAAAATAGGGGTGTCCTAAAATAATAATAATAATAATAATAATAATAATAATAATAATAATAATAATAATAATAATGCCCCACCCATCTGACTGAGTTGTCCCAGTCATTCTGGGCATCTTCCAACATATATAAAAATATTAAACATTAAAAACCTTCCCTATACAGGGCTGCCTTCAGATGTCTTCTAAAGCTTGTATTACAGCGCTCCCCCCCAAAAAAATATAGGTGCCAGCTGACACCAATGACACCATGAAGTTGTTATAGTGTCACACTTTTTAATGACAGCAAAAAGTAGTACCGCATAAAAAAGTACTAGTTGTATAGTTACTTATCTCCTTGGCTCGGGGGCTGCAAAACGACATCCTCCAACATTTCTTAGGGACGTCCTAAGGAAAAGTGGGACATTCTGGGATCAAATCAGAAACTGGGACGCTTTCTGTAAATCTGAGGCTGTCCTTGAAAAACAGGGACACTTGGAGGGTCTGGCGTGTGTGTGTGTGTACACTTACACCCAAACCTCAGGGATATGTGAGATTTGTATATCTATACATAAAACACACCTCAGCTATATGTGCGTGCATGCGCGCGCGCTGCGCGCGCGCGCACACACACACACACACACACACACACACAATTGATCCCTTTCCTGAAGGCTTTCTCTCTCAATAAAACTACCTGTCTGAAACTACTTTCCCCACCTGCCCTGTTCACATGCAGAATTGCAGCCTAACGAATTTATCGTAGCTTACGCTTGTGTGTATTTGGTGCTGAAATATTCTTTATTTATAACAAAGGAAAGAACATTTGGTGGTTAGCAGATGGTATTCAACAGAGCTTCAGATTTCTAAGAGACCTCCAAATAGGTTTCATGATAATCGCACTGGTTTCCCCCCTTACTGTAAACTAATAATACCCTCTCCCTAATAATGCAAACTCCTGAAGCAGCATCTGCAATTTGACGCTTTTCGGCTGCAAATCTAAGCAAAGGATCAGCTCTCATTTTTTTTCCTCTGAAGCCACTCAGGTGGCAATGCAGCATTTGTGTCACCCTGGTTCCTGTCATCTTAAGCCATTTCTGAGATCATTAAAGTGTCAATCTCCATGCATCTAGAATATTCCGGTCCCCCCAAGCCTCTTGAACCTTAACTCTTCACTTCCCTGGAATCTGATGGTTTAGCACCACCATGGATGCAAATTCAACGATACTCAGCTGGTGTTCCACCCGCTAATTAGCTGTCCTGTACATCACATGCAGATTGGGCTCTTTGCTTCTAAGTGACAAAAAGCTTGACGTTAAAACTATGACAAATCTAAGATTATAACCATAAAGAAGTACAACCGTAAAACCAGGGCTCTGAGCAGGTGATGTTGCATGGGGAATTAGAATAAGCAAAGCTGATCTGAGATGAGAAGCAGCAGCCCCAGTTATCATGAGAAAATTATTCCCGTATTGTTATAGATTTAAGGGTGAGAACCCCCCTAAACCCTAGAAAATAATAAATGCTAGGATTTTGATTATTTGGGACATGAAGGGAGAATGCAGGCTGCAGAGGAATTCCTGTGGCTAAGCTAAGGAACAATAAAGGTAAAGGACCCCTGGACGGTTAAGTCCAGTCAAAGGCGACTATGGGGTTGTGACACTCATCTCACTTTCAGGCCGAGGGAGCCAGCGTTTGTCCACAGACAGCTTTCCGGGTCATGTGGCCAGCATGTCTAAACCGCTTCTGGCGCAGCATAGCACCGTGACAGAAACCAGAGCGCATGGAAACGCTGTTTACCTTCCCGCCGCAGAGGTACCTATTTATCTACTTGCACTGGCATGCTTTAGAACTGCTAGGTTGGCAGGAGCTGGGACCGAGCAACGGGAGCTCACCCGGTCGCAGGGATTCGAATTGCTGACCTTCCGATTGGTCAGTCCAAGAGGCTCAGTGGTTTAGATCACAGTGCCACCCGTGTCTCTTTTAAGGAACAATAGAGAGCAATTGAGGGACATTAACAGTACAAGAGAACTCCTTTCCCCTTGCCATGAGTTGTGAAACGGAGACTGGTGATGTGGAAGGTTGCCAGGGTAAATGCTCTGGGAGCAAGGGGGACTGGGAGGAAGAAGGAGGAAGAAGAGCTGAGATCCATCTTGGGGGGCTGGCTGTAGAGTTGGCTGTAGAGAAGGACTGCACTTCTGTGGGGTACAAGCCCCTCTTGAAAGGTCTGTGCTGTAAGATCTGGACTCCTTCCATGCAGACTGAAGGTGTAAATAGGCGAATAAACCACATTTCTTAAAGCCATGACAGTCTCCGCCGTGTCTTCCGTTCTCTAAAGACCCTGTGTGTGTGCTTGGGACCCCATGGGCTTTTGCCACCGTTCGGCAGAGAGAGGGGCAGGCAGCCGATTTTTGTAATCATATGTTTTCTGGAAAGGGAAAAGAGCCTGCTGGATCAGGCCCATCCAGACCAGCCTCCGGTGGCCCATGTTGATGGGAAGCCAGGAAGTAGGACCTGGTTGCAACAATGCGCTCTCTCTCTCTCTCTCTTGTGATCAGTCGGATTTGCCCCAATTTGAACTGCATCTGTGTGCTGTGCAATCTGTCTTGCAGAATGGAGAGACACTCATTTCTTCAGGCTTGGTGCTAAGATTCAGGGAACGGGTGTAACACCCCCTGCAAGCTTTTCCCAGTCTCAGTGCTGAAATTCTGGGGCTCTGCTAGCTCCTCTGGCCTCAGCCTTGTGTCACTGCGGCAATTGTCCTTCCGTGAACATGGAAAGTGAGAGGTGATCATTAGCAAGGCTGGGATCAAAGCTGCCACTCAGAGAATAAGAAGGGGCCAGGGATCCCCTGCAATCTCAATTGACGTCTGTCCACCCCTTGATTTTCTGAGCAGCCTTCCCTCCTGGCTCTCTTCCTGAGTGGTAGTCCTACACCTCTAATGATGATAAATATTATTTGTGTCACTATTCCTTGGCATGTGCTGTGCAAATGATAAGATAAAGGAGATAGTAGTACCCTTGCCTGAGGCTTACAGTGGAAAAAGATTTGCATTTTTCCACTTTTCATAGAATCACAGAGTTGTAGAGTTGGAAGGGACCCTGAGGGTTGAGTCCAACCACACCTTAGGGCTGGGCAACATATCAATATATCGCCCCAAACTGGTTTGAAGTCCATATTGTGATATCGGTTTGATGATTTTTGACCTGGCCATATATTGTGAACCATGGTATGTGTTATGCAAAAATCACAATGCGGAGAAAAACGTGAAGCCAGCCAATGCCTCTACATGACTCTGTCCTTATTTCAGACATCGTGATGTATTGTGATGTTTAGCACGATGTTGAAAACTAGATATCGCCCAGCCTTAGGTAAAGGTAAAGGGACCCCTGACCATTAGGTCCAGTCACGGACGACTCTGGGGTTGCGGCGCTCATCTCACTCTATAGGCCGAGGGAGCCGGCGTACAGCTTCCGGGTCATGTGGCCAGCATGATTAAGCCGCTTCTGGCGAACCAGAGCAGTGCACGGAAACGCCGTTTACCTTCCCGCTGGAGCAGTACCTATTTATCTACTTGCACTTTGACGTGCTTTCGAACTGCTAGGTTGGCAGGAGCTGGGACCGAGCAACGGGAGCTCACCCCGTTGCAGGGATTCGAACCGCCAACCTTCCATTCGGCAAGCCCAAGAGGCTCAGTGGTTTAGACCACAGCGCCACCCGTGTCCCTATCACCCAGCCTTACCGCACCTTGAATGTTGATGGGACCCAAAGAAGGAGCGCACCTCAGGATCTTAGCGCCTGGGCAATTTCGTAAAGGGAGATAATGATCTTTCAGGGAGTCAGTTGCTGTGATTGGCCATGCTAAGTGAATAAGAACTGCTTGCAAAACCCACCTAATTGCTTTGAAAAAATACAGCCCCTTCAGATATTTTCTTCCCTTTGTTTTGTGGCAATCCACTCAAGCCCCTGCAATAAGTGTCTACACCCTGTCTTACACCTGATTTCAGCAAGCTGAATGGGCAAGAGAATGCTAATAGGCTATGCTAATTGGTGGCGAGATCATACTTCAAACAAGAAATTGCTGAATGCATCTCGCTGCAAGACTCTGAAACTGACATGTTTCAGAGGTTCTCAGGCACGAAGGCTTCTCCCTCCTTTTGTCTCTTGCAAGAATGGTTATCCCAGCCACTTCATAGTTGCTTGGTAACATGCCACCAAACAAGATTCGGTTGTTTAATCACTCTCCATCTTTTAATTCATGCTAAACTTTTGCTGTGACAAACATGAGCTGGAAAGTCTTCATTATTTACAGAGGTTACTGTTGCAGCATCAAGCCTTTATTGGGTTGCATTCAAATAGATTCGCTTTATTTCACTTAGCCTGCTGAACCTCTGAGGTTGCCAAAATGAAGAGCATTAAATGTACCGTAAATTCAATCTGATACAATACATTGCAATTATCTTCTTCTGTATCTAATGTCTACCTTCCAGGGGACTTTTAGAATTGTGATATTTGCCTTCTGAACAAAATTTCTTAATTTATTTTTGTTTTAAAATGTTTTTGTTTTTTTTCGGGGGGGGGGGAGCAGAATTGGAGCCAGAGGCCAAGATATATTGCCCTTTATTATTTTATTCAACACAGGTTTCGGGGGGGGGGAGAGTTGATCACGGTGAGGGTTTGCCAAGTGTGCCTTCCTCTTAGCACGTTTCTTCCTTGCATCCTGAGTTCGAGTGTCTTCAAAGCCCATGACACCTTTGGTAAAGGCTGTTCTCCAATTGGAGCGCTCGCAGGCCAGTGTTTCCCAGTTGTCAGTGTTTATACTACATTTTTTTTAGATTTACCTGAGAGAATCTTTAAACCTCTTTTGTTGACCACCAGCATTACGCCTCCCATTTTTAAGTTCCATTTTTAAGTTCGGGCAACACTTAGTTTGACACAATGTCACAGGAACATAGGGGGCTGCTTTTTCCTGAGTCAGATTGTTGGTCCAACTAGGTAATAGTTGGGTTTTAGCTAATGTTGCTCCTGATTTTTCTTCTTTAATTAATATTGATTTTCAGGACAGGGCAGGCTCCGTAACCAAAGATTGAGCGAGAGCGCCTTTGGGCTCATGGAACTAGATGGGGACTCGCTGTCAAAGACAGTATCTCCATATTGATGTTTTTATTATGCTTTCATTGCTAATCACTTTGAGGTGTATCATGGGAAGTCAATTCATAAATGAAACGAAAGGAATGAATAAATTAAGAATATCTCCTTCTCTTGGGAGCACATGGTGTGATGTTATCACATTCCAAGTTTTGCCTTACATTACCTACTCCACTCGGTCTGTAGAGGAGGAAGAAGAAGACATATTATCTATTTTGTTTAGTTCAGTGTTTTCAGTAAGGTAAAGGTAAAGGGACCCCTGACCATTAGGTCCAGTCGTGTCCGACTCTGGGGTTGCGGCGCTCATCTCGCTTTAGTGGCTGAGGGAGCCGGTGTACAGCTTCCGGGTCATGTGGCCAGTATGACTAAGCCGCTTCTGGCGAACCAGAGCAGCACACGGAAATGCCGTTTACCTTCCCGCCGGAGCGGTACCTATTTATCTACTTGCACTTTGACGTGCTTTCGAACTGCTAGGTTGGCAGGAGCAGGGACCGAGCAACGGGAGCTCACCCTGTCGTGGGGATTCGAACCGCCAACCTTCTGATCGGCAAGCCCTAGGCTCTGTGGTTTAGCCCACAGCGCCACCCGCGTCCCAGTAGTGTTTTCAGTAGTAAACCATAACTCCTGCTTGGTGGATCCACTTGGTGGATATTGTCAGTCATATACTCGTATGACAAGGACAAGTTATCTTTAGCACACTTCCTCCTGGGGTGACCTGATACTGCTTCAAACAACATATTTGGTTAAACTCAATCTGTCTTTGGCTCTCAGTCAAGACGGGCACAGCTATTTGAATGGGCAACACCAAAGTGAGTGGTTATTTCATCTTTCGGATTTAGCTTGGCATTTCCCTTCCACTTTACTATTTCAGTATATTTGCCACCGTCTCTTGCATTACTGCCAACGGATATAAACATAACAGGAGCTCCAATACGAGAGATAAATATAGAACCATGTTGCTCCTCTTTGCAAGATTGCATTTCAGATTTCTAATGGAGAGAGAGAGGTAAAAACAGCATGCTTTGATGTCAGTGTCGTATCTGGAAAAGCAGCACATTTCATAGGAATGCTAGAAGCTCAAAACGAGCTGGGCATGATTCTGCTGCTGCTTCCTTGCAGTATCCTGTCAGGACCTGTGGCAGCTGAGATCACACATTCATTTCAGTTCATGTCAGGGTGGATACAAATCAGTGATTAAAAACCCCCACAGATTTTTAAAAAAATTTAAACCAGATTTTTAAATATTTAAACCAGATTTTTTAAAATTTTAAATTGGATTTTTAAAAATAAAATGCTTTTGGAGGAAAAAAAATCTTTCTAAAGATAGTTTTCTATTTACCGTATATACTCGAGTATAAGCCGACCCGAATATAAGCCGAGGCACCCAATTTTACTACAAAAAACCTGGGAAAGCTTCATAGGAGCCACTGCCTGCCTCACTCGAGTATAAGCCGAGGGCAGCTTTTTCAGCCCAAAAAATGTGCTGAAAAACTAGGCTTATACTTGAGTATATAGGGTAAGTTACATTATAGTCCAAAGGCTATTCATCAGGAAATAAGGATTTTTTAAAATTATGTAGCATGAGGATTTATATGCAATGTTTAAATTTTTTGGTAAATGAACTTTATTAATCCATTCACAATGTCATGCTCTTCCAGAGGTTTCTGTAAGATTATTTGGGGCAGTTTTTCTAATGAGAAGATATTATCACAGATGTTTGTTTTTGCAGTTCTCAAAAGTGTGAATTTGTGTCTGCAGAGAGAACGTGCCTTTTCTTCACAAGAAAAATGTTATATTGTGTGGGCAGGGCGGTCCCTCCCCTTACCTGGCCAATCCCCTGGCAACGCCTCTCCAGGCGAGATTGTGCGATTGGCTGAGGTAGGCGGAGACCTCCAGGTATCCAGCCTGGGGAGGATGAAGCCAATCTGAACTACCAAGAGCCACACTGGGATCCAGGGGGCTGCGCGCGACCACGCAAATGTTGCCCCCCATTTGATGTGGGGAGCGGTCATTCTTCACAAGAAAAATGTTATAAAATAAACAGAGAGTTGAGGGAAAAACCTTAATCCCATTGTTCCCTTGCAAATTTATATCCACAGAATCAACCCCTTACCTCTTAAATGCTAAGTTCCAAGAGGTTCAATGAATAGATTGTTTGGAGTGGAGTAGATCTGCAGAAGTAGCTAAGTGTGAAGCAGTAAAAATGAAAGTGCAACCTTGTGAGTAGAATACTCCATGAGTCTTGGGATCTTTGTGGAATAATTGTGCAAGTCAGTAATTTTTGATAAAACTGTAAAAACTACTCTGAAAATTTATTATTCCAAAAATGAAACCTTCATCTGGTTGTAAATATTAAGATTATACCAGCAAGAATGAGTCTTTCTGTAAAAAAAATGATTTAAATCAAGTCTTACTGACTAGCGATTTAAATCTTGATTTACATCAATTTGATTTAAATCAAATCCACTCTGGCTCATGTCAACATCTAAGACAAGGGTGGGCAACCTAAGGCCCAATCGCCTTCTCAATCTGGCCCGTGGATGGTCCGGGAATCAGCGTGTTTTTACATGAGTAGAATGTGTCATTTTATTTTAAATGCATCTCTGGGTTATTTGTGGGTCCTGCCTGGTGTTTTTACATGAGTAGAATGTGTGCTTTTATTTAAAATGCATCTCTGGGTTATTTGTAGGGCATAGGAATTTGTTCTCCCCCCCTGCCCCCCAAAAAATATAGTCCGGCCCACCACATGGTCTGAGGGACGGTGGACCGGCCCATGGCTGAAAAAGGTTGCTGACCCCTGATCCAAGAGGACCCGAGCATTGACAAATGCTTGGACTGCCAAGAGACACTTATGAGGATGGCTTGCAACAGAGGAAGGTAATTTGTGGAGCCTCCAGATGTTATTGGACTTCAACTTCCATCAGCCTCAGCCATCATGGCCAATGGCCAGAGGTGATGGGCTTTGTAGTCCTGCAACATCCACAGAACCCCAGGCCCGCCCCTCACAACCCTGTCATAGAATGAGAGCGAATTTGGACCTCAACCTTGGCTTAGTTTATCTGGTGAGTTTGCCGTTTGGAATCAAAGAGTTCGAAGGGATCTAGTTCAACCCCTTGCAATGCAGGAATCTCAGCTGAACTAAACTCTTGGGGAGAGCGTATTTATTTAGCACGCAGAGAGCACCCCCAGGAGATGGCATCACCGTCCCTGCTGTGAAAGAAGAAGTAGTAGTATTTCATCCCTGCTTATCCATGTTCCACTCCACCACTAACTTTTTCAGTTGTGGTAAGAAGAAAAGCAATCAAGGAGAGAGATTTTGAGTGAATAACGGGACGGAGCAATGGAGAACTTCTGAAACCACAATGGGATATTAGCTCCGCCCAAGGCATGATGGAGAACAGCAACAACCGGGAGAAGGTAGACATGATATTTTACAAGGACAGGAAGAAGCACCACGGACAGAACAATTGCCACACACAGGAAGAACAAGGATATAGTTTGAATGCTTCACCTGTAGCTTTCTCAATCATTTAATGTGTCAATATGAATGGAAGTCGTTAATATTGCAGTTGTTGTATAAGGGATTGTTATTTTGACTGGAGTGCAATTGAAATTAATAAGAGTTTGGAACGCAGAAATAAAGTAAGTCACCAAACCATCAATTCTAGCACGCGCGGGGGGCACCTAAATTATATCATTTGGCACCTGAGTGATTGGTATTAGTAATTGTTTTATAATTTGGCATTGTTATAATGAGTCTATTATTGGATTATTGTAATTGAAAACTAATAAAAATTATTATAAAAAAGGAGAGAAGATATATTGAATGAATAAAGGCTCAGGGAAATAAACAGTTAACCCCCCCTAAACACACACACACACACACACACACAGAGAGAGAGAGAGAGAGAGAGAGAGAGAGAGAGAGAGAGAGAGAGAGAGAGAGAGTCTCCTGTGGCTGCTTCTGGTAGGTTGGCAGGAAGAAAGAGTGGCTGTTCTTCCACATTAACCCTTACTCTCCTATCTGATTTACATGCTATAAAAGTGCTAGACTTTGGACTGGATCGGGCCCATATGGTTTTGGAGGACTGGGTTTTGTTTTTTTTAGAAGTTCCAAGCAAGCCTCAAAGCCTTTTGGTGCAATGGGATACCAGTTTGCTTGAAAGTGAGGTCCCCGAATTCTCGCCCTTTCATTTTCCTGAAGATTAAAAGTGGATTTTCTGCTTGTAGCTGGCAATGTTATGGTTGTCAGACAGCATCACCGTTCATAAAAGCCCTTTGTGGGGTGGGGGTGGAGGGTGGGCTGCCATTTCTTGGCTGATTTGCATGCAGTTTTCCTCTTTTAAGTCAGATCATTTCTGAAGATTTTTCCTTCCAAGAGTTTTTTGTATTCCAAGAGTGCTGTGGCCGCGAGGCCTGTGAAAATATGCACACTATTAATGCATGTAGCAGGAACAACAGAGAAGCTTCTCCCATTTGTCGTGAGAGATAAATATATAAAATTCTGCGAAATAGAGGGGAGGGTTGCTAATTTCACGATGGGGGGGTACAGTATGCAAAATGCAGAATATGTGAATGCAATCATATCTTGAGAACAAATGAATTCAGAAAAGGGTACTGCCATCTGAAGTAGCTGCTATTGTCATGTTTTGCAGAACACAGGGCAAATTCTTTTTTGTTCCTAGCAACAACCCATTGAAAATGTTTCACAGCCAACGGTTGTACTGAAGTAACTTTTACTCAGAGTTTAAATGAAAGGCCCTGACTAACAGGTTTCAGTTAATTTCCATGAGTTAATTTCCCTTTCCCTAATGGGGTATTCCGGAGCATGTAAAGTAAAGGTAAAGGGACCTCTGACCGTTAGGTCTAGTCGCGGATGACTCTGGGGTTGCGCACTCATCTCGCTTTATTGGCCGAAGGAGCCGGCATACAGCTTTCGAGTCATGGGGCCAGCATGACTAAGCCGCTTCTGGCGAACCAGAGCAGAGCACAGAAACGCCGTTTACCTTCCCGCCGGAGCAGTACCTATTTATCTACTTGCACTTTGACGTGCTTTCGAACTGCTAGGTTGGCAGGAGCAGGGACCGAGCAACGGGAGCTCACCCCATCGCGGGGATTCAAACCACCGACCTTCTGATCGGCAAGCCCTAGGCTCAGTGGTTTAACCCACAGCGCCACCCGCGTCCCTTGTACCGTGTCCGGAGCCTGTATAGAGTCCTTAAGTGGGTTCCCCTTTCGGCAGGAGAAAATAACAGAGGCCAACCAGAGTATACTGAGAAATTACCTATTTACCTTTAGGGGCATGGCCATGGGGTTTGTCATGAAGAGTGCCTGTACTTCGGAATTTATCCCTACGCTAGTGGGAAAGATATATGATTGCAGGGTGGTAAGAGGTTGTCACTGACCTGACCTCTGGCCGGTTGCATTGCTGCTGCTTAACAGAAGGTAGAGGGGAAGAGGCAAGGAGATTGGCTCAGTGTTAACACACTGACTGGAGTGCTGGATGGGCTCCACTGCTGCATTTGCACTGTGTCAATCTCCCTTCCGCCACCCCCACCCCCTAGTAAGCTGCAACAACATGGCCAACCAGAGGAATGCCTTCTCTTTCCCTTCATGGATGGGAAATTCTGGCAGGATGAATGGATTTTTGAACAAATAGGAGGTAGGGAAGGGGTAAAGCACATCTTCCCCTTCATTTTTCTGATTCCACTGTCAGCCTCCACTACTGGTGCTTACCCAGATCTGTCTCCATCCTTCAGCGAAACACACAGACAGAAATTGAGAGAAACCCTACTACAGTGGTACCTCGGGTTAAGTACTTAATTCGTTCCGGAGGTCCGTTCTTAACCTGAAGCGTACTTAACCTGAAGCACCACTTTAGCTAATGGGACCTCCTGCTGCCGCTGCGCCGCCAGAGCACGATTTCTGTTCTTAGCGGAGTTCTTAACCTGAAGCGTACTTAACCCGAGGTACCACTGTATAGGTATTTGTCAGGGACTGGGCAGAGGAGGAATGGTGGAGACCGCCTCCCCAGCCTGACCCTTCCAGAGAAGAAGACAGTTCAGAATTACAACAGGGGTTTGAGGGAGGTCACAGCTCAGAGGCAGATGACGAGAAAAGCTGGGAAATAATGGAGGAGGAGAAGGAGGAAGAAGAAGAAGCACCACCACTGGGGGGGTGGACAGCTGATGGACACAGTATATTTAGAAAGCATTCCACACATAGACACCCCTTCCAGAACCCGGCGAGCATTGAAAGTAGGAGAGCAGAGAGCTCAAAGGCAGAGGGCACTTTTCAGCACCTGTAGCGATGACTCATGAGGAAGTGGGAGAGACGGAGGAGGTGGAGACCCACTTGGGACAACATCATTATTCAAAAGAGGCTGCATTCCCAAGCCTCTCTCTGTGAATATTGGAATAAAAGCAGATGGTATGGACTTTTCCTTGCCTTATCCATTCCTGGCAACCTGCCGTGGGGGTTGGTTCGTCGGCCGCCTGACAGTATTGTCCCAATTTGGAGTTTTCTTATGGGTGAACATGACTACTTAAACACAATATCAATGACTACTTTGGCTTGTCAAACTTCACCTTCTTTGTTTCCTTGCAGAAGGTTGCTAGAGCAGCCATAACAATGCTGATGCCTTTAGCTCAGCATAGGACTCCTACTCTCAGGGTCGTGGGTCCGAGCCTACGTTGGGCAAAAGATTCCCGCATTGCAGGGGTTGGACTAGAGGACCCTCACGGTCCCTTCCAGCACTACAATTCTATGATTCTATGACACGTGGACACTTGCCAGTCTACATTTTCCTCCACAACAGTATACAAAACACTTTTTTGTCCAAACACACATGTGGGAGGGGCGGGGGAAACCAGTCATGAGCTAGCTGGAATGTCAGTCTTCTTAAAAGGGAATTATTCGGATAAGAGGCGTGGGGAGGAACCAGGGTTATGCAATGAAGGAGGCGTCCAGCCACCTTTGTTAACAGACCTGGAAGAGATCATGGGTGGGGTTGTCACCTGTTGTAATATTCATTCCCTGTGTGCAGTCATGGGTTTATTGTTTTTCACATGACTGGGTATATGTTTTCATTCCACAGTGTGGGAAGTGGGAAGTGACGGCAGACAGGATGTCTTGTCTTGCTATGTTCCCTAAAGTAGGACTATTGTCCTTTGTTCTTTCTCTTTGCTGCCTGATGCTAGTGAGAGAGGGAGCCATGATGTAGAGCTCCGTGGGTGTAGATATGTAATAAAGTAGATTTAGCCAAGATGCTGAGCTGCTGTGGTCTGTTATGCTACTGCACACACTCTGCGGATCCCCAAGTGTGCTGGATGTCTTCTGACACCAGTCACTGTGATGTTCGGGCTGAAGAAGCTGAGAAGCTCCCGAATGATAGCCCAGGAAGGAGGGAACATGCCAGGGGGCATGTGTCTCTGCTGAGCCTCTACTCGTGAGTAGAGACCGTTTCATTACAGACCTGGAAGAGATCATGGGTGGGGTTGTCACCATCCCTGTAACAAAAGATACAAGGAAAGGAGAGCGCAGAGCTGAAAGCCAAGCTGCACGATTTCGCTACACCCATGCAAATATATTGTAGGGGAGGGGAAAAAATCTAATTTATGAAAATGTAACCGCACAGGCAGTGAAACGAGCTAAGCTCTGAACTAATCTTCTGTTGGCGGAGTCAGCAAGAGGATTAAAGAGTGCGAAAAGCACTGGCGGGGAGAAAAGGAGACCTGTCATTTGTGACTTGATCTGTTCAGAGTATTGTAAAGCGAGCATCGGGTTGGGACGGCTCAAAGGAACCACAGGTCCTTTGAAAGATTCCCATCTCTGGTGAGATCCCCATTTCTCCCAAGTTTTGCCTGAGGCACAGGAAAGGGAATGGGGTGGGCTTTGTTTCGAGAAAGTGCGACAAAGCCATGAATGAATAGATCTGGAGACACACAGACACAAACACACCCACACACCTCTCTTCAATCGGAACGGCATTCCATTAAATAAATTAGGGCATCCTCTGAAGCCGGCAAAGGCGCAGACTTTGAAATGTACTTTTGAAGTTGGGTTGTGCTAGTATCAAAATGAGAACAATAAAAAAAATATGGAATCCCCCCAGATTCCCACAATGCTCATTAGGAAAAAAGCAAAACAAAAAACACACACAGAGCATATAACAAACTAGAAGGAATGGGCTTGATTACAAATGGGGAGAGAAGCAGCTGTTACACACAACCCTGTGTCCCAAAGGGGACTGTTAAATATTACCCCACTGATTATACATGAATAAATTAGTGCCCTTGGGTTAAGATATAATGAGGTACTTACTGACACATAAAAGCCCCCTCTTTGGCAGAGCTTTCATTATCATCAGAATGGACAGCTACAGAGGCAGTCGGTGATATAATACCAAGCACCACCAAAAGCTCCATTCAGACAGTTCTTTGTTACATTTTTATCCTGGTCCAAATAATTCCGAGGAGTCTACATGGCATCTCTCACCTGCTCCCCCTGGTTTTATCCTGACAACAAGATAAATAGGTACCACTCTGGCGGGAAGGTAAACGGCGTTTCCGTGCACTGCTCTGGTTCGCCAGAAGCGGCTTAGTCCTGCTGGCCACATGACCCAGAATGGTCAGGGGTCCCTTTACCTTTACCTTTATGTGGATGAGACCAATAGTGGGTCCAATGGTCAAGAAGGTGGTTTCTGAATGTGCTCTAGACTAGAGAGTAGTGAGGGGCATTTGGTAGCCCATCTAGGAGAAGGAAAACTCTGTTCCTAAGCCTCTGCTGCCTTACAGGATAACTTCAGAAGAAGAAAGGGCTAAGGTGTAAACCCTACACCAATCCAGAGGGGAGTTTCTAAGGGTTGGATGGCACCTTGTGAAAAAAAAATGTAAAGGACCCCTGGATGGTTAAGTCCAGTCAAAGGCGACTATGGGGTGCGGTGCTCATCTTGCTTTCAAGCTGAGGGAGCCGGTGTTTGTCCACAGACAGCTTTCTGGGTCTTGTGGCCAGCATGACTAAACCACTTCTGGCGCACTGGGACACCGTGATGGAAACCAGAGCACACGAAAATGCCATTTACCTTCCCGCTGCAGTGCTACCTATTTATCTACTTGCACTGGCATGCTTTCGAACTGCTAGGTTGGCAGGAGCTGGGGACAGAGCAATGGGAGCTCACCCCGTCGTGGGGATTCAAACCGTCGACGTTGTCCTGGTGACCCACACCTGAAATCATATACCACACCAGGTATGGAGCAGGTGGAGGCTAGATAGGCTGAATGTCCGATTATGCAGATTATGCAGATGATCCTTGCAGAAAGCCGCTTTCTCAGCCAGCTGGTTGTTGGGTGTTTGGGAAGAACTGCACAAAGGAGTCTGACAAGCGGGCAGGACAACCCACAGCCTGAGGCCTGAACATATTGCAGGCAAAGCCCCTAGTGCTCTGGTTCCCACCTGCCTAACAACTAGCTGGCTGTTAGGTACTTGGGAAACCTTGACGTCAGGTGATTGGCAGACACACCTGCCAATGTTGGCCTGCAGGAATGGGGACAGAGAATTATCTGGCCTGCTGGGCTAAGAAGTCCCAGCTGGGTGCTGCAGCTCACAATGGGTGGGGAGTGCCTGACTCCATCAGAAGGCAGAATCTTCTCCCCAGGACATTCCTGTGCTTACCACAGAAGCCTGGACATGCTGGACCTTTCGCTGGTGCCTGTCAGCTGTCTAAGATCAGCAAGGGACCCATATGGGCTGCAGCACAACATGTGCCTTGGATTTGCAGAGGGTAGAGAAAGTCTGAAACATTGCCAGGTCTCAAAATTAGAACCACAGGAAAAAGTGGGGTGGGGGATCTTCAAGGTTTAGATTCCCAGCTGTAGTCAGCAGGGGTGCCAAGTTGAATAAAATATTGGGGGTGGGGAGATAAGTCCCACCCATATAATTGATACTGTGATGAGGTGCGTGCACAGCTCCATATTTCGCAAACAAATCTTCCCTGTGTCCCTAACTTTTCTATGGGCTTCTTCTTCACAGCCCTCAATTCTTAAGAAAAAAAAGTATCCACTATTCTGTAACTTTCTGTAAGCTATGCTAAATCCATCAAAAGTGCCATGCATCGAAGTACCCACAACCCCTTGCATGTAGAATCATAGAACTGTAGGCATTTAATTAATTTTCTCTCCAAAAAAGAGACAGGGGGCTGCAGCTTAATGGTAAAAAAAAAGGTAAAGGTAAAGGACCCCTGGATGGTTAAGTCCAGTAAAAGGCAACTATGGGGTTGCGGCGCTCATCTCGCTTTCAGGCCGAGGGAGCTGGCGTTCGTCCGTAGACAGCTTTTCAGGTCATGTGGCCAGCATGACTAAACCGCTTCTGGCACAATGGAACACCGTGACGGAAGCCAGAGTGCACAGAAATGCAATTTACCTTCCCGTCGCAATGGTACCTATTTATCTACTCACACTAGTATGCTTTTGAACTGCTAGGTTGGCAGGAACAGGGACAGAACAATGGGAGCTCACCCTGTTGCGGGGATTCGAACCGCCGACCTTCCAATCGGCAAGCCCAAGAGGCTCAGTGGTTTAGATCACAGCGCCACCCGCTCCCTCAGGCTTATTCACGCTCGTCTGAAGTAAGTTCCACCAAATGCAGTGGGATGGACTTCTCAGTAAACATGGATTGTATTGTATGAGTCAACCGAACAACAAGACCTGACCAGAACACTATTTTTACTTGAACACCTGCCACTCGTTTACTTCCCCTCTTTTCCAGCTGGGTCTGTAAGTCTTCAGCAGCCAATGGAGATAAAGAGACACCTGGATTCCAGGGGTTTTCAGACAGCCAATGAGCTGCCATTGTGCTCTTCCTCTGAAAGTGCAGGCAGTTATTTACGGTATGTATGCCACTATTGTGGCCCATGGTTTGTTAGCCCCAAAATGGAAAACGAATGAGATCCCAACTAAAGAAGAATGGCAACTTAAACTGATAGTATATGCGTAGCTTGCAGATCTAACTTGTAGAAAAAGAGAGCAAGAAGAACACACGTTTAAAGAAGATTGGAAAACGTTTATTGAATATATGGGGGGAAATTGTGTACACTTGAAAAGGTTGGCAGCATTAAGATAAATTCAACAGTGTCAATAAGTTTTGATGGAAGCAATAATGGAATACTGAATGGTTTAGTTTATATAAAATATGCAGGGATTTATGCTATGCAAAATGAACCATGGAAAGAAAAGAAGGGAAGTCATTGATATTTTAAGGTTCAAATGAATATTCTAAATTATAGAACAGAAAATTAAATAAAAATTATATGCAGGTGGTGGTGCTCTCTCTTTAGTACTGGCGCTGCTGGAAGGGGGGGCACCCCAGAGAGCGGGTTGCTTTGCCTGCTCTCCAGCCCAAAGCAGTGCATCACTTTGTAATTGAGTGTCCCAGCATCAACACCCTCCCTTCAATGTCTCTGGTGATGGGAAAGTAGACAACCCCCATTAAGGCTGCAAACGCACTTCCGAGGAAGGAATCTCCATTTAACTTGGTGGTACTTACTTCTGAATAAAGAGGCTTAAAATTCTAAGACAGTGGTTCCCAACCACTCACCTAAGCATCTCTAAAATCCCGATGCAACCCGCCCCCCCCATGGCATATAATTCTTATTATTCCAAAAGTGAGCTCCTATTCAAGTGGAGGAAGCCTAAAAGTCCATTAACTTGGTCTAAACAAGCTTCCAAATTGCTCCCCTTAAAAATCAAGTTGCCCCCTGTGGGGCGTGTGCCCCACGTTGGGAACCACGGGTCTAAGAGGTGTGGGCGTCTCGATTTTAACTGTTCAAACAGACAAGAAGGATATACTTATCTGGACCAAGGAGCAACCATGCAAACATTCAGAAATACAAACATTTCCCGATTGGCTGACTAACACTAAGGCGTAGAAATTTGGCTAGGGCCAGTCTATAGATGGCGACTTTCGGAGGGTGAGCGACACCCCAACTACTGCCCCCCCACCCCACAGAGTCTTACCGAGCTTGCACTCGCCGTCGTGCGCCTTCCGGACGCGCTCCCGGCCGCTGTGCAGGGCGCGCCAGCTGTGCAGGTGCAGGGCGCACACGCTGCTGTAGGAGCGGCCGTCGGAGCCGCAGACGGCGCCGTCCTCCTTGCAGACGCAGCGCCCGGTGCCTTCTTCCTGCTCCTGCTCCTCTTCCTCGGCGGCGGGAGGCTCGGCTTGGCGCTGGCTGACGCACACCAGCCCCGGGCCGCAGCGAGCGCCCCGCGCCCCTCCGCACCGCTCGCCCTCGGCGCTCAGGCACCGCTCGCAGCAGCCGCACTCGTCCCGCGCCGTCAGCTCGGGCGCCGCGCACCGCGCCGTCTCGCACAACTCGGGCCGGCAGGGAGCGCACGCCGCCGTCTCCGCCGCGCTTCTCGACGCCAGGCACAGCCAGAGCGTGAAAAGCGGCGGCAGCAGCAGCAGCCGCGGCGGCGGTAGCGTCGAGCCCCAGACGGCGGGCATCATGGCGAGCTGGGCAGGCAGAGCAGGCAGGCGACGGCAGCTCAGGAAGGAGCCGTCTAAAGGGGCGCAGCGCGGACAGCAGAGTCGTGGGAGGTGGGTGGGGGATGGCGAGAGAGACGCCCCCTAGACGACCACGCCTCCACACTAGGGCGCCTCAGCGCGCGAGCAGACGGCGACCTTCCTGCGTGCGGTTCCTTAGCTCCAGTTTTGAACTCAGTGGAGCCCGACGGCCAGCACCTCAGGATCAGGCGCAACGTCCCACTAGCACGTGGCTAGCGGAGCGCTGGTTCTGGAGAGAGAAGAAAAGCCAAGCAGTACGAGAATGGACGGGGAGTGTCGAGAGCAGAAGCGGATGATGCGTCCTTGTGCGTAATTATCCTTTCTCCGCCTGCCTTTTCTCCTGGCCAAATCACCTCCGCGCCAGTAGCGAGACCCCCACTCGCCAGCTGCGCTAAGCGGTTTGTGCGTGTTTTGTTCTAGCCACGAAACAGTGTGCTGCTTCAGCTCCTATCTGCTTCGCTTTGCGGGTTTTGCACGGTGTTTTAAAAACATTATCAGGGATTGACCACATGCAAAGACCTACGGAGGCTTCCTTGTGCCATTAGCGAAGAGGTATAGCGCCCCCTTGCACCCTTGGCAAGGATCAACTGGCGTAGCGTGCGGGGTGCCGGGGAGTCGTTGCCCCGGGCGCACAGAGATGCCCGTCATGCGGCTGGGTTGGTGCGGAAGGTGAAGAACAGCACCCTCTGCGCCCTGCCTGGGAGACGAGGGCTGGGCGAGCAGAGGGCGAAGAGTTCCCTCTGCGCCTCTCCCACCCGGTCCATGAGCGCCCGCCCGTCGGCAGGAGGGCTGGGCAAGGCGCAGTGGGTGTTCCGCCGCTGCAAGGAGCAGCACACCCTCCGACATTTCGCCAATGAAAATAGGGATAATAATAGTAATAATAATTCCCCACCCATCTGACTGGGCTGTCCCAACCACTTGGGCAATTTCCAAAATATATATAATGCACAATAAAACATCACACATTTTTAAAAAAAACAACACTTCCCTATGCAGGGCTGCTTTCAGGTGTCTTCTAAAGGTTGTATAGTTACTTATCTCCTTGGCTTGGGGGTGCATAACTCCATACCCTCCAACATTTATCCGATGAAAATAGGGATGTCCTAAAGCAGTGATGGCTAACCTTGACACTCCAGATGTTTTGGATTGGGACTACAACTCCCATCATCCCTGACCACTGATCCTGTTAACTAGGGATGATGGGAGTTGTAGTTCCAAAACATCTGGGGTGTCAAGGTTAGCCATCACTGTCCTAAAGGAAAGCGGGACATTCTGGGATCAAATCAGAAACCAGGAGGGCTTCTGTAAGTCCGGGACTGTCCCTGGAAAATAGGGACACTTGGAGAGTCTGGAACTGTATCGTCACCCCCCTCTCTTGCACCCTTGGAGCCCTGCTGGGTGCTCCGCTCATACTTCTAATACTACCTGGCATGATTGGCCCATGCCAGGGATGGGATTCTTCCGCCAAGATGCCCAGAGAAGCATGCACACCTTGTCCAGCAGCCTAGACCAGCAAAGGAGCAGCTGGGGGGGGGGCGCACAGAAAATAGCAAATGCGAAAGCACCTGAAGTTACAGTTTCAAATTAGGTCATTCGCTTTATTATATGAGATGAAGATAAAAGTGATCCAGCTTTATTTAGGCCATTTTGGAGTCCTGTTCTAGCTAGGTTTACAATCTGTGCTATTTTTTGCTCATGTGCCAAACCCGGCCATTGTTTTGCAAGGTGAGGCTGCCCAATCCAGCTACGCTCCTCAGTGCATTCATTTGCAGAGTGTCTTTGCTTAATCCTTGCTCAGTAGCAAGGGATTGTTTATTCAGGCGGCTTCCAGAACTGCATTGTACAGAGCATAATAGCAAGCTGATTCCCACAGCATTACTGCTGGACTGGGATTAGCATTTTTCAGCCTGGCGCTTTTAATGGGATGGGGATATTGTGCTCTGTCTCAACACTTGGCTAAACAGGCTGGCCTCCACTCCAGTCAAAGCAACACACAAGCTTTGATGAGTGTGAAAACGGCAAAGCTTAAAACCAATCTAGAAACCTCCGTAAGTTGTCTGTCTAGAAACTGAACAGTGGAAAGCGGAGTTGTCAGACTCTTGACTGCAACAACATTGGCTCTGGGGGCATCTTAAGCAGAAACAGGTTTTTATGGGGTGGCAGTGTCCCCCAAGGTCATTGGAAGAGGCATGAGTCAGGAGCCAGCACCAGCAGCAGTGCTTGAATTATTTCTTTCTTTCTTAGCTTTACATACCATCCTTCATCATAAGATATCAGGGTGGTTCAGAAAATAAAATACAGTGGTACCTCAGTTTTTGAATGTAATCCATTCCGGAAGTCTGTTCGAGTTCTGAAACATTCGAAAACTGAAAGTGGAAGCCTCAAGCCCTGCACCTTCTAGGTCCCTGATGTCACTATTCAGAGTACAGACTCAAGGACTTGTTATGGAAATAAAGGGGGGGCACTTATTGGAAATCAGTTTTGTCTCCCCCCACAACCCAGAAACAATGAGCCCAGCCACCTTTTATTCACAGTCACATAAGCACTACACTACAGCATGGCCATAAACCTGTATGTTCAACCGCTGAAATATACACCCAATATATAGCAATGGAGATTTATGTTACTGCTTTATGAATAAACACAGTGTTTTATGAATGGACTCTGTATTTTGTGAATTACCTAAGAGCCACCAATAGGGAGCTCTAGAATCTGACAGCTAACCAATTGGGTACTACCAAACAGTGACCCCTATTGCTGAAAGCAGGTAACCAGCAGGGAATGCTTCAGCTCAGCCTTTGCACTGTTGACCAAACACCCCCTGCTGTGCAGATGATGGAGAAAGCTCGCAAATTGTATCTCTTCTGGCATCCTGGGTAAATCCTATTTCCCCAAAGAGTTAAATGATAACTAATTAGAGGCAGCTACAGTTGTAAATGGCAAAAAATATCTGTGAAAGGAAGAGGAGCAGGTTTGCTCAAGCGTGTTGCAGGTAGAAATACTGTTTGTAATGAAGTAATTTTCTTGCTCGAATTAACAAATAAGAAAGTTTTGAGAATTTAAATTCTAGATTAAAATTGATTACTTAATTGAGAAGGGGATTGTAAGAAAAACACTGGGGCCTAATTTGAATAGTAGAGTGCCTGGTATCTGGAGGGCATTCTCATCCTTTATTTCCACACTGTGGCTGCAGACCAAATCACCTGTCAGGAGAGTTATGACATTCAGGTGAGGGTCAGATGCCTTTTCAATCCCAGCAGGTATATAAGAGGCCTTTGCCTTGGCTAGGCCTGGTGGGTTTTTTTTAAGAATAACATTACAACTTCATTTTCCTAAAAAAATAATGCTTATTCCACAAAAGGTTTACAAAGTTCAGTTATTGCAAAAGTTTTTCAGTGTTAATTTCATGCATTTTTAAAAATCACCATGGTATTTAACACTTATATCTTATGTCCTTTAGAGGAGAAATTGTGAATTGTAGAATTTTAAATACCCGTCATCATCCTTGGCTTCACTCAGTTTTGTTTATAATACTTCCATTTTCTTCTAGTTGCGAGGGTGGGGGATGGGGAGGGGCCTCAAAAGTGGAGTAGCCTAGGACCTCTCTTCATCTGAATCTGGCCCTGAAGAGGGCTGTCCCTAAAGGTAAGGCATCAGAAGATCACCAGGCACAACAACAGTCTATACTAAATCATCTCCAAAAATAGGCCTCCATGAAGACTATGCCCTTCTCTGTGGTGGCTGGTGCCCATTTGGACTGGAAGGGCAGACTGTGAGGAGACCAGAGGACAAAGACAATGGCAGGCAGAGCTTCCCTGACTGCTACCGGTACCTGTTTCCTGAAAACCTTGTCAGGGCTTTTGGTTTCTATGTTTGGCTTCTGCCAACACCTGCCCCTCAAAAAGCAGGTTCTGGGTCCAGCAGCATCCCCCAAGCTCCTCACCCAATCACAAAAGGGCACCGTTGTTCCTTTATTTATACTGTGACTGCATTTCTAGAGTTTACAAATCTTGTAGCATCTGAAGCAGCAGCATTCATCTGAGCTTCCAGCTGACTCAGGAAGGTTCTCCCCCACAAGAGGCGGGGATAAGAGCGGCCTCAGAGATCACTCCAAAACTTTTGTTGGCTAGGGGTGTGTGTATTGGTGTATATTAATAAATTGTATTGCCATCCATCCAGCTTGGGAGACAATGGAGGAGTGTGCCTTTGGGGGTGAAGTCAAATTGTTGCAGGGGTGCCATTTCGCCTTCAGGATTGTGGGTGCCCATCGCCACAACACGGAAGTTGCAGCGACCAGTGGCTCCTCTTCTTCTTCCTCTCCGCAGCCAGCGAGGCACCCTTTTCTGTGAGGAGGGGCTCAGACTTGGAGCCAGAGAGACTCTGCCTCCATGTCCGAGCCCCCACCCCCAGAAAAGGGTGCCTCACTCGCTGGCTGCGGAGGGCGAAGTTGAACTGCTTCTCTCTCGGAGGCAGCACTGTTGCCGCCTGCCAGCGTTTCTCATTGACTTTGTGGGTGCCTGGCTCCCACAATTATAGCCGCTGGCGAACCAGAGCAGCGCACGGAAACGCCGTTTACCTTCCCGCCAGAATGGTACCTATTTATCTACTTGCATTTTGACGTGCTTTCAAACTGCTAGGTTGGCAGGAGCAGGGACCAAGCAACTGGAGCTCACCCCGTTGCGGGGATTCGAACCGCTGACCTTCTAGGCTTTGTGGTTTAACCCACAGTGCTACCCGCGTCCCACTTGAGGATAGTAGGAGAGGATATATTGATTAAACATTATCCTTCCTCACTCACATTAGTGAGCTAGTAACAGAGCACATTCCCTTGTACATTGCAGAAAGCTAGTTGATGGATTCATGAGAATCATTTGAGTTAAGCGATCCAGTCTGGCTTGTCCAGATTGGATTGTTCCTGGTATATCCCCTTTAGTTCCCTCTTTAAAACAATAATGACACGACAGTCTTCTTTTTAAAAGTAATAAGGTTTCTTAAGTTCAGTTCACAGTATGGTCCTGAAGGCAGACTTTATCTTGTAGTTACAGTTACAGAGAAAAGTGTGGGTTCATCCTCTGTGAGGGATGAGCCCATGTGCTGCTGGCTGAGAGCCAACAGACAGCAAAAAGAGAGAAGGGATCAAGAGAGAGAGAGATGGCTGCATGACTGGCCCTTTTGCAGGTTCTGCCATGGTCACGGCAGGGAGAGGTTGCTCCAAACCAGGTGTGACAGGAAGTCCTCCTGGCTGGAGCAACATTCCCCTGTGTGTTCACTCTGGGCAATCAGGAAATGTTGTATTTGACTGCTTCAGTGATGTTACATCCCACATGATGCTGCCAGCCTTCATGTCATGTTTGCAGACGTCTTTGTAATACAGAGTTGATCTGCCAAGTGTCCTGGTGCCTGAAACCATCTCCCCATAGAGCACATCCTTGGGGATCCTGCCATCTTCCATTCTTCGGACATGACCAAGCCAATGTAGATATCACTGAGACAGGAATGTGAACATGCTGGGAATGTGGACTTGGAAGAGCACATCTTTGTTTAAAACTCTGTCCTGCCGTATGATCACATGTGGAAGGTGTTCAGACATCGCTCACTTGTCAAATCAGTGGTAATAGCCTGGGATATCCAGGTGATGGGATCTAATTGTTAAGAAGAATTAATTCTTCATAGAGGATCACTTTGGGATGTTCTGAAAAACTGGCCAGATGATACCCAGCCGAAGATGATGTAATCTACTGTAGGTCTGTGTGTGTGTGTGTGTGTGTGTGTGTGTGTGAAACCTACAGACACGGCAGTTATGAATTGGGGGCTAGAACAGAACTAGATAGACACATCACCCTTGTGGATTTTGCCACCTGAGGCAGCTGCTTCACCTTGCCTCATGAGTGGAACAGCTTGGTAGGAGTATCTTGCTATGGAGCTCTGCTGTGAGATCAGTAGATTTGCTTTGTTGGAGTTTTTGCAGGTTGTGCCTCCACCTATGTTGCACCTGTATATTTATAAATAAACATGACATATTACAAAATGCCTTAAGCTTCCAATGCTTCCTTCCAAAGAGAACCAAACGTGGGCATTAAACTCACTGCTCAGACAAGTGGGATGCACATCACGATATCAAATAACTGAGCAGAACTAAAAAAACTTCTAACAGGAATGAGCAGCTATTTCCCCAGGGAGTTAGTTACTCAGTCTAAGGGGGCTGGAAGGAGTCGCTTCCCAGGAAAGAGGTTGCAAGTCCCCCCCAGGGAGGTTATTAATTTTTCTTATCTTTCTGTTTCAGACACTACTTCTGCCTGTGCCATCAAAGCAGTTCAGGAGAAAGTCGACAGGCTCGAGAGGTATAGAAAACCGTGATAGAAAAATAACATTGTTTTCGACTGGTGCCTTGCATAGAAAATTTTGCACCTTGCGAAAGCTGAAATGGTCTTCGCTTCCACATCACTGAAAACCTAATTGGTTGTTGCATTCCTCCACTCTGTAGTTTGTGATTTGAATTGATGCAGTTTTTGTAATGGAGCTCAGTTTATGCAACACTCACTGCGTTGATTGCCTTGGGAGAAGATGTGGAGGGTATTGTTCCGTTCTGAAAAGTGCTTTGCCCTCACTCGACCCCAGGGCAAATAAGGACACACAAGAGGTCACTGTGCAAGATTAGAATGAGGAAAGTTACAGTCCCTTGCCTGTGGAGTGAGCACCATCTACCGGACAATATTAATCTAGCTTTCCTAGCTTCATGCATGCCTGTTTACTGTATATGGATTGGTTTTGTAACGGTCTGATAAAATTGTTTTATTGTCTGGTGCTTATATTTCATCTCTTTATATTTACTTGTTGTCAGCTTCCTTAGGCAAGGGGGCTGTTGGCTGAAAGGCACTATGTGAATGTAAGCCTAAGAAATAAGGTTGCAAAATATACTTATAGGGTTGCATCCAGTTGTGGCATATATAGGATAGAGCCACTGAAATTAGCCCTGGCTAAGTATGGAGACAACCAGTGAAATCAATGCATGCATAAAATAAAATTACAGGAAAGTGCTTGAGCACAGCATTCAGGCATAGAGAGTTCACTTTTTATATATTTTTAAAAAAATTATTTATACTTTTCAGATATATACATTTCACTGATTTTACAATCATTTTGACATTTCAAAACCTGACTTCCTTCCCCCTCTTTGTGCAGTTCCTTAAATTTATTTTTAATATCTTCTGCACATCCAAATTAACTTAACTTACTCATTTATTTATCTTCTTTAAATATATACTCCTATGTAGCTGCAGGTTATTACAATAATCCTGCCAATGTTTTTTATCTGTTTACAATTTATTTGTAAATATTCAATAAACTATTTCCATTCTTTTGTAAAAAGTTTGTTATCTTGATTTCTTATTCTTCCGGTAAGTTACGCCATTTCTGCATATTCCATAAGTTTTTGTATCCATTCTTCCTTTGCTGGGACGACTTCTTTCCATTTTGGGGCAAGTAACATTCTTGCTGCTGTAGTTGCATACATGAATAAATTTCTATACAATTTAGGTTGTTCTAGCGGGTGGCGCTTTGGGTTAAACCACAGAGCCTAGGGCTTGCCGATCAGAAGGTCGGCAGTTCGAATCCCCACGATGGGATGAGCTCCCATTGTTTGGTCCCTGCTCCTGCCAACCTAGCAGTTCAAAAGCACGTCAAAGTGCAAGTAGATAAATAGGTACCATTCTGGTGGAAAGGTACCGGTAAATGGCGTTTCCATGCGCTGCTCTGGTTCACCAGAAGCGGCTTAGTCATGTTGGCCACATGACCCAGAAGCTGTATGCTGGCTCCCTCGGCCAGTAAAGCGAGATGAGCGCCGCAACCCCAGAGTTGTCCGTGACTGGACCTAATGGTCAGAGGTCCCTTTACCTTTATCCCTATAATTCCCAAGAGAAAGGCTTCTGGTTTCCCCCCCAAACCTTATTTTAAACATCCTTTTCATTTCATTGTATATCATTTCCAAGTAAGCCTTAACCTTACTACAAAACCACCACATATAGTAAAAACAACCTTCTTTCTCTTTACATTTCCAGCACATATTTGATTTAGTTTTATACATTTTTGCCAGTTTACTCAGTGTTATAGGCATAGAGAGTTCAGCTTAGTTTCTGGGCCCATTCAGAGTGGGGCTTTTTGCCTTCAAAGACCTTCATGGGTTCCAACTGAAGTACCATCCATCATAACTTATTTACACTGTTGAATTTATCTTAATGCTGCCAGCGTTTTCAGCTGTTCACAGTTATTTCCCATATATTCAATAAACATTTCCCAGTCCTTAGGTGCCTGAAGAAGAGGTTTCTCCGTTGGCAGACCTTGGGTGAGTTAACATTCTATGGCCTTTAACATTCCACAAACACATTTTAAAGGCCATAGAATGTTAACTCACCCAAGGTCTGCCAACGGAGAAACCTCTTCTTCAGGCACCTAAGGATATGTAATGAGAGCACCAGGCAAGTCTCCATGAGGAGAGCATTCCACAAATGGGGAGCCACCACAGAAAAGGCCTGCTCTCATGTTGCCATCCTCAGGAAGTCTTGTGGAGGAGGTACATGAAGAAGGGTCTCAGATGATGATTGCAGGGTCTGGGTAGGTTCATATGGAGAGAGGCGGTCCTTGAGGTATTGTGGTTCTGAGCCACGTAGGACTTTATAGGTCAAAACTAGCCCTTTGAATTGGGCACAGAAAGTGTGGGAGAAGCTGTGTGACATCAGACTCATGCGGTGGACTGGTATGAAGCTGGCCAAATTTTGTGATGAAGTGCTTAATGAATTTACTGGAAGAAGGGCAGTTAAATGCCCAGGACGGGCTTTGTTCAATCTAGTGTGTGTGTGTGTGTGTGTGTGTGTGTGTGTGTGTGTGTGTAATGCAGATGTGTGCTGTATTATTTGTGGCAAGACTTATGGTAACTAGGTACAGTATTGGAAATATATGGAAGGAGCCTCCCTGATGAATTGGTGTAATAAGGTCTGGAAATTGGCACTTGCTGAGAAATGCACAATAAACTTAGAATGGCACAAGGTATAAAACAAAAGGACTCCTTTACGGTAGAGCGGTACGGTTTTTATTATGCATACAGTGAAGAATGATGATAAAGGACTTCATAAAAGCAGTTTTGGTTGGTTTGACTACTTTTTGTCTTATGTTTTGTGGACCTCGTGAATTTGTATATATGATGGAGACATGCATGGATTTGAATGCAGACTTTACTTTTCAGGGAGATATCTATTAATATATATATATGCCATAAATGTATGGTGTGTGTACACAGCCCCCTTCTCTCATTCACATTTGTGCTCTTGTACTATGCACACATGTCAGGCTTTGGGGAATCGGATCCCTCCCCTGGTGGCAGTAAATAAGCAGATCAAATGAAAGGAGCGTTCTTACCAGATAAGTTATTTAATAATCACAGAGAGAGACAAAGGAATGCAGATCTCTCTAGAAATGGTGTTGCTCCCACTAAAGGCTCACCCCTCCGTCCCCATTAATGCATGCCACTTCTGTGTTGGGTAATCTGAGCTTGTTGCCATTGCACTTTCTGTTCTGTCACTCTCCAAGCCCGTCTAGTCTTAGGCGAAGGGGGGGGGGTCAGGAATGCTGTCCAAGTACACTGAATCTGCCAGCTGTCTCTCTCCTGGTGTTTCCTCTTCTAGCTGTTCCTCACCCAGTATTTCCCAGCTTTCCCCCTCTGGACTATGTCCCTCTGCAAACCACTGTTCTAAGTCAATACTGTCCTTCTGCCCTTGGGAAGGTTCAGGAAAAGGGGCGGCGGCTCCCATCATTCCTCCTCAGTCTAGCCCCTGACAACACAGTAACACATACACAACACACATGCTTACTAAACAAATAAGCAGATCTCTCTCTCTCTCTCTCTCTCTCTCTCTCTCTCTCTCTCCCTCCCTCCCTCCCTCCCTCCCTCCCTCCCTGTCCACGCTTCTATTTGTTCCATAATAATATAATAATAATAATTTATTATTTTTACCCCGCCCATATGGCCGAGTTTCCTCAGCCACTCTGGGCGGTTTCCAGTCAAATGTTAAAACAATACAGCATTAAATATTAAAAACTTCCCTAAACAGGGCTGCCTTCAGATGTCTTTTAAAAATAGGATAGCTGCTTATTTCCTTGACATCTGCTGGAAGGGCATTCCACAGGGAGGGCGCCACTACCGAGAAGGCCCTCTGTCTGGTTCCCTGTAACCTCACCTCTCGCAATGAGGGAACCGCCAGAAGGCCCTCGGCGCTGGATCTCAGTGCTGAACGATGGGGGTGGAGACGCTCCTTCAGGCATACAGGACCGAGGCCGTTTAGGGCTTTAAAGGTCAGCACCAACACTTTGAATTGTGCTCGGGAACGTACTGGGAGCCAATGTAGTTCTCTCAGGACCGGTGTTATATGGTCCCAGCGGCCACTCCCAGTCACCAGTCTAGCCGCCGCATTCTGGATTAATTGCAGTTTCCGGGTCACCTTCAAAGGTAGCCCCACGTTCCATGCTTTGTAGGCATGGGTCTGAGCGGTTCTGCCTTTACGCCACTGCTTTCCACTACTAAATCAGAACAAACAGCAATCCGCAGAAAACCCAGTTGCAGTTTGTTCCAGTTCAGAGCTAAAGATAGGGTTTCCCTGGGCGGACAGTGGTAGGGCAAAAGGAAGTGTGGGTAAGCCCCTCCCCTCAAGTACATAGATATTGGCAAAAAACAACAACACCCACACAGCACTCTCTTCTCTTCCTCCTCACTGTGATGGGAAGGAGACAGTGGCGTAGCATAGGGGCAGTTGCTCCGGGTGCGAAATTCTTATGGGTGCAAAATTTCAACATGCTGTGCTGCCTCAATACAGCTGTGCACTTCCGTAGCTGGGCTCCGTTGAAAATGGCTTTTCCATGCAAACCAGGAAGTGTCCTCTCCAGACAACAGAACGACTCTTCTTTTCTTATCTCTGCGGCTGCAATCTCCTAGATGAGGGCGGATGCTGTTCGGCAGTTGAATGTGCATGTGCACTTCGTCCATTTCCCTTGGAATAAAAAACCCAAACAAACCAGTACTTGAAGGCAGAACCTAGAATATGTCTGGACGTCCAGGCGGGTAGAGCCCAGCAGGAGCCAGGCAGTTTCTGCCTGATCTGGATGTTCGTGGAACAGTTCATTCATCTACCCAAGATAATGGCAAACAGGGTTTGGAATGCCTCAAAGACTGCCTCTTTCCATACGAACCTACCTGGATGCTGAGATCATCTTCTGAGGCCCTTCTTTGTGTGCCTCCTCCACGAGCGGAGAATGGGCCTTCTCTGCAGTGGCTCCTCATTTGTGGAATGCTCTCCCCAGGGAGCTTTGGCTGGTGCCTTCATTATACACCTTTAGGTGCCAGGCAAAAACGTTCCTCTTTAACCATGCCTTTGGCTGATTGACATCCAATGTCCTTTTAAAATGTGTTGGGGAGGGGGTTTATTGGGTTGTTTTTCTTTTTCTTTTTGTTATGTATTTTGTGTTTTTATACTGTGATTTTATGTTGTGACTGCCCTGAGACCTGTGGCTATAAGGCGGTTTACAAGTTAATAATAATAATAATAATAATAATAATAATAATAATAATAATAATAATAATTAATAGTGTTGCAGCTCTTTTAGAAGTGCAACCAGATTCATTGCAAGACTAAACATTCTATTAAACATTATTCAGTTCAACAACAGCAGGAGGCTATTGTGCATTAAATAAATACTGCATAAATCTGTTAGAGAAGAGCCTTCAACAACATATGATGGGTCACTCAGATAGTGATCCTCTGTCCGTTGAGTATGAGAGAGTGTCCCTCTCAATTCATCTGAGAAAAGCTATAACCAAGTAGCCACCAGAGGACAGTATATGCCAAGTTATCACCAGCAGTGGCTGCCCCCCCCCCAATCTAATTTGGAATCTCCTCAGGATGCAGCTTCCTGGCAGAAATGTTTAATGGGCACAAGTCACACTATCTTATCTCCATGAATTAGGTGGAATGGAAACTGTACTGATGAGAGAACCTTTATTGAGGGTCAAATTAGATATTAAGTGGAGAGATGGAACCGGAAATCTGGGGTAATAATGTAAATGTAAAATGTATGTGTGTTGTGGTTTTGGAAGGAAGAAACACAGAGTGGGGAAAGATGTGTCTCTCCTGCCTCCCAAGTAAAGTAAAGTAAAGAGCCAGTGTGGTGTAGTGGTTGAGAGCGTAGACTCATAATCTGGTGAACCGGGTTCGCGTCTCCGCTCCTCCACATGCAGCTGCTGGGTGATCTTGGGCTAGTCACACTTCTCTGAAGTCTCTCAGCCTCACTCACCTCACAGAGTGTTTGTTGTGGAGGAGGAAGGGAAAGGAGAATGTTAGCCGCTCTGAGACTCCTTCGGGTAGTGATAAAGCGGGATATCAAATCCAAACTCTTCTTCTTCTTCACCATCACCCACAACATTTTGATATTTGGCCTCTGCCAAATTGGAGAGACAAAGGGGTGCACCTCCCAGGGTGAAGTCAAACCACTGTGTTAGCAGCACCAAAGTGACCTCTCCGGCCGGGCACCAGACTGGGGTGTGTGCGTAGAGGCCCTGGACTGCCCAGATGACAAGACTCTGCTTTTGGTCTCTCTGATGTGTTCCAAAAGACAGCGGAGCAATATATTTGGCCCCAGCTTGGTTGCAGAAGTTGCTGGAAGGAGACGTACAAGGATGTGGGTGGCGCTGTGGTCTAAACCACTGAGCCTCTTGGGCTTGCTGATCAGCAGTTCGAATCCATGCAACAGGGGTGAGCTCCCGTTGCTCTGTCCCAGCTCCTGCCAACCTAGGCAGACTATGTGGACGCGGGGGCACTGTGAATAAAGCCTGGGGCTTGCCGATCAGAAGGTCGGCGGTTTGAATCCCGGCGACGGGGTGAGCTCCTGTTGCTCGGTCCCAGCTCCTGCCAACCTAGCAGTTTGAAAGCATGCCAGTGCAAGTAAATAGGTACCGCTGCAGCTGGAAGGTAAATGGTGTTTCCGTGAGCTCTGGTTTCCGTCACAGTGTTCCATTGCACCAGAAGCGGTTTAGTCATGCTGGCCATATGACCTGGAAATCTGTCTGTGGACAAACGCTGGCTCCCTTGGCCTGAAAGCGAGATGAATGCCACAACCCCATAGTCGCCTTTGACTGGACTTCACCCTCCAGGGATCCTTTACATTTTTTTTCCACAAGGTGCCATTCAACCCTTAGAAACTCCCCTCTGGATTGGTGAAGGATTTACACCTTAGCCTTTTCTTCTTCTGAAGTTATCCTGTAAGGCAGCAGAGGTGTAGGAACAGAGATTTCCTTCTCCTAGATGGGCTACCTTCCCAGGTGGGCGAGCCCCAAATGCCCCTCACTACTCTCTAGAACATATTCAGAAACCACCTTCTTGACCATTGGACCCACTATTGGTCTCATCCACATAAAGGTAAAGGGTAAAGGTACCCCTGACCATTAGGTCCAGTCGTTTACGACTCTGGGGTTTAGGCTCTCATCTCACATTATTGGCCAAGGGAGCCGGCGTACAGCTTCCAGGACATGTGGACAGCATGACTAAGCCGCCTCTGGCGAACCAGAGCAGTGCACGGAAATGCCATTTACCTTCCTGCCGGAGCGGTATCTATTTATCTACTTGCACTTTGATGTGCTTTCGAACTGCTAGGTTGGCAGGAGCAGGGACTGAGCAACGGGAGCTCACCCCGTCGCCGGGATTCAAACCGCCGACCTTCTGATCGGCAAGCCCCAGGCTTTATTCACAGTGCCCCCGCGTCCACATAGTCTGCCTTAACTCACAGAAAGTTTGATACCCATTGTCTGCCCTCACCTGCTTTAGCCAGCCACATTAGCATATAATGCACAATGTGGATGTTCTTTTTGTGCATATACAAAAAACTTGCTTATGCACACACCATTCCATGTGCTATGAAAGCATTACTGGGGTCTTCAGTCAGGTCCTTGTAAAAGGTTATTTTATTAATTTCAATGAGGAGTCATAATTTGCCATTTACGTTTTGGTTACTTGATTGGCCACATTGCACGATAGACAGGCGGTCAGCTCTTGAAGCAGACTGGAGGCTGTGACTACCTCTCTAATTTGATTCTATCTCAGTGGTTTAGCCAGCTCTGTAATAATCATGGATCTATTTCGAGTTTCCCTTTGCAGAAACCCATTTGGGATTCAGCTCCACATATTTTTTTATCGATCTCAACTCTCGTGCAAGCATGTGCCTTATTCTAATCTCCTCATTTTGAGCAGCATTACCTGCTAGATTTGCTACTTTATAAACTCGGCCTCATCTCGAAATTTCGGAGGCCCAATTTGAGAGCTTCCCAAGTTTGCAATGACAGAAAGGAGCCACTGTACTTTCAAATCTCTTACACACATCATCATAAAGCCTGAATTTATGTGTCATCTAATGAAATATTTTCCATTCTGCTCGACTTTACTGCTTCATTACGGGCAGGACTTCCCAATCCATCACCCACCTAAGACCGCAGCAGGGATATTCGGCTATTGATTTTCCTCCTCCAGGGAGCATAGGGAGAACTTTGTGTGGGTTTTTAAAAGAAGGCACAGCGTAATAATCCCGAGAGAATGATTCATGTCTACTCAAAAGTAATTTCCACTGAGTTCAATAATAATTACTCCAAGGTAGGTATACATATGAGTGCAGTCCAACCAATGTTCTGGCAGCTGCACATCAAGACAGAACTGGAATTTGGTGAAAAGGAAGTACATTGGTACCTTGGTTCCCAAACGCTAAAAACCCGGAAGTAAGTGTTCCGGTTTTCAAACATTTTTCAGAAGCCAAATGTCTGATGCGGCTGTCAGCTATTGTTTCCGGGGCGCCTGCACCAATTAGAAGCTGCACCTTGGTTTTTGAACATTTCGGAAGTCAACGGACTTCCAGAACGGATTAAGTTTGGCGCTTTTGTTTTTGAGGCTTTTTCGGTTAATTTGTTTTTGTGACACTGTGGAACCCAGTTCAGCTACTAATTGATTGACTGTGTGACTGCAGACATGGATAAAAGCCCCCCATCCAAACAATGACTATCATCAGTGCAGGTAAGGAAAAAAAATAATTTTGATTTTTATCATCTACAATACTGTCTTATTTATTTTATAGTACAGTACATTGTTTATTGCTTTCATTCTATGGATCAATTGTCTCGTTAGATAGTAAAATTCATGTTAAATTGCTGTTTTTGGGGTTGTTTTTAGAGTTTTTGGATTTGATATCCCGCTTTATCACTACCCGAAGGAGTCTCAAAACGGCTAACATTCTCCTTTCCCTTCCTCCCCCACAACAAACACTCTGTGAGGTGAGTGGGGCTGAGAGACTTCAAAGAAGTGTGACTAGCCCAAGGTCACCCAGCAGCTGCAGGTGGAGGAGTGGAGAAGAGAACCCGGTTCACCAGATTACGAGTCTACCGCTCTTAACCACTACACCACACTGGCTCTCCAGTGTGAACGGATTAATCCATTTTGCATTACTTTCTATGGGAAAGCGTGCCTTGGTTTAAGAATGCTTTCATTTTGGAACAGACTTCTGGAACGGATTAAATTTGAGCACCAAGGTAGCACTGTACATGGGCACCTTTCATCTTTCAAATAATGCATGTGCTTCGAGTTTAGGTGAATACATTTAGAATCTTCCCTGCCACTGGGAGCGATGTGCAATCTCGAGCCCCAGTCTTGGTTCAGGGACAATGTCCCCTTAGGAGAGTCCTGGTACCTTGTCACCATCTCTCAGAATTGGGCTGATCTCAGAGCCCCATGACAAGGTGGGTTGTGGTTGAGAGGGTAACTGGAAAATGGCAGTGCATCAGGTATTGGCTGTCGATGCCTGAAAGACTCACCATCAATCATAATTTAAATATCTATGCCTTTGGCAGTCAATTAAAAGCACTCAAAAGTCTTAAACGACCCATCGGCTAATTGCAAGCTTAATTCTGAAAAATGAACCAATTGGTGATCATTAGGGTAGGATAATGTGACATGATGACATTCCTCCAGATTGTAGAGCCACGGAGAGAACATGCTAATAACCCCATGTGACTGTACGAAATATATGCGTGATAATTACAAATTGGAGGCATTGGTTGTCTATCAAGGTCCTTGCCAAGCCGTTGCTTTTTCCTGGCATGAGGTCTTCCAGTATATCAGATGTCACTAGATATAAATAAAAATTCCCTTTTGTAAATGCAGGGTCTACTTATATGTTTACCACTCATTTATGCCTTCAGAGGTCAGCACAATTTGGATTCTAAGAGCTCTACTGCTTGCAAGGAAATTAATTTATGCTTGTGCAAATCAGTTTCCCTGGAATACAGCAATAGGCAGAGGAATTAGTCCACATGACAGAAAAAGAAAACGTCAGACAAGGGACCAGAATGTTCTGCAGAATGCTTTAGGGGAGGCACCTAGGACAGCCTTCCCTAACATGTGCTTTCCAGATGTTATAATAATAATAATAATAATAATAATAATAATAATAATAATAATAATAATTTTATTTATATCCCGCCCTTCCCAGCTGAAACCGGGCTCAGGGCGGCTAACATCAGTAAAATTACAATAAAGTATAAAAAGAAAAACCGTTAATTAAAATACAGGTTAAAAGACAATTTAAAATTTAAAATGCCGCTTCATTTATCGCCCATAATCAAAACCAAGGGGAGGAAAACATCAGACTGAGTCCAACAATAACTCCCATCAGTCAGCATGGCCACTGATCAGTGAGTTGTGGTCCCAAAACACCTGGAGGGTACCAGGTTTGAGGAGACTCAAGAGGGTGAGTTGTTGTCCAGTTGACAACTCTGAGAAGTGCAGGAGGACACAAGCAGCGGGAAATGGAGAAATGTCCAACAGGATCTGACCAGTGGGCCCTGAGTTAGTAGGGGCACTATCAACTGTCAGACAGAGGCGGGAGAAGGACCTTGACTCACATTCTTGTCTCAAATGCGGTTTCTTTTACAGTGGTACCTTGGTTCTCAAACTTAATTTGTTCCGGGAGTCCGTTCGACTCTCGAAACCATTCGAAAACAAAGGTGCGGCTTCCGATTGGCTGCAGGAGTTTCCTGCACTCAATCAGAAGCCACGGAAGCCACGTCAGATGTTCGGCTTCCAAAGAACGTTCAAAAACTGGAACACTTACTTCCAGGTTTGTGGCATTCGGGAGCTGATTTGTTCGGGAGCCAAGCCGTGCAACTACCAAGGTACCACTGCACACACAATCTCTTAGAAGCCATTTTAGCAAGTGAGCCATTTTAGCAAGTAAGCAGCCCAGAAAAAAGAGCCTTTTGGGGACAAGATCTCAGTGTGAAATTGCACGAGATCACAACACCCAAAATCGCCACTATGATCTTGCACGAGAAAACGGGATGTCCCGTTTTTTCTGGGATACTTGCAGGATGTGCAACAGTCTTTTCAAAAAGTAGTGTAAGTCAGTCAGTCAGTCAGTCAGTCAGTCAGTCACACACACACACACACACACACACCTTACCTGTAAAAAAATGCTATTTCTGAGGTAAAACGAAGGGATGTGGCCCATTTCCCACGGACTTCTGTGGAATAAAATCCCACCTCTTTTAACAAAGCTGGAACGCACCCCAGGAATTTAGATCAGACTGCACATTTGGCAAAGGTGTGTAACTTTCAAATATAAACTATGCTGTCTTGGTAAAACTTCTTAAGGCTGCCTTAATTCCCTGATTGGTTAGATGAGGCCTCGGCAATTTGAAACAAGCCTAATCTGAAATAATCTGAAGCTTGGAATTTTCTAAACAAGAGGGGATTAGCTATGTGTATGTGTGTAAGGAAAAACCCTATCTTCTGAAGCTGAAACAAAGTGAGATATCACCCCCCCCCAGTGCTTATGGTGGGTTCTGAAGACAAGCAATCCTCTTGGTTGGGTTGTGGGCTTTCAGTGAACATCTGCAGTTACATGAAAAACAAGTGCTTGGTTTACGGAGCAACCCTCTTCTCATCAGTAGCCAGAATCCAAGCCTAGCTTTAATGTGATTATTTTCCTTTTGGCTCACGGGAACACTGGGAGACGTTCGGAAAGCAACCCTGCTTCTACAAACTGTCCAAGGTCATCTTATCTTTGTTTGTTTTTTTTGCCTTCAGAGACAGATCAAAATATTTTGCTGCCTGACTTGGAAAACTGGAATTTCCACCCCTGGGATAAGGCAATGGTGAACCTCTGGATGAACAGTAGTTCAGCCTGTGTGCTGGTTTGAGATTCATGTTGTTGTTGTTGTTCAGTCGTTCAGTCGTGTCCGACTCTTCGTGACCCCATGGACCAGAGCACGCCAGGCACGCCTATCCTTCACTGCCTCTCGCAGTTTGGCCAAACTCATGCTAGTAGCTTCGAGAACACTGTCCAACCATCTCATCTTCTGTCGTCCCCTTCTCCTTGTGCCCTCCATCTTTCCCAACATCAGGGTCTTTTCCAGGGAGTCTTCTCTTCTCATGAGGTGGCCAAAGTACTGGAGCCTCAACTTCAGGATCTGTTATCATGATTCATGTTATCGTGGCATTTATCTTTTCTTTTTCTTTTTTTTATTAAGGATTTTCTCGATTTACAAAGGTATATGCATTGTCTCTTTCTTGTTCTTTCCATGTAACATTTTTATACATCAGTTTCGTTTGTTGAGACAATAGGGAGAGAAGGGGAAGAGGTGTGGGTAGGATGGGGAGATGGGTAGGATGGGGTGGCGGTATTTCTATTCTACTTAACATATGCAAGGTTAGGTGTCAGCGTCTTTTATGCAGGTTCTCTGTTGTTTGCTTGTGCTCTTTTAGTGGTGAGAGAGGTCAGGGTTGGTGTAGGGTGTGATTGTTCATTTGTGGTAGGCTGTGGTGATCTTTGGTTTCCTGTGTGAGAGGGGTGGGTGAGTGTTTTTGGTCAGGTTAGCCAAATTGATTTGTATGCCGCCGGTAGATTTCTGTCATTGTCTGTTTGGGCTGTGTGTGTGATGAAGGGGAGCCATATTTATTACAGACTCTTCGCCATATAAATCGAGGGAGGCCCTCCAAATGTCGTGGAACTTCCACCAGCTTCAACCAGCATAGTGAATAGCAAGAGATGATGGGAGTTGGGAGCCCAGCCACATCTGGAGGGGCAATAAGTTCCCCACCCCTGATTTAAATCTTGGTTATCAAAAGCATCTTTTCAGAAACTCCGTTTAGCCAACGTTCTCCTTACCCTAATCTTATAACTGTTTCCAGACTCTTCCTCTTCCTCTGTCCTGGATATGTGTTATAGCTTCAGATCAGGACCACAGGATCTTCCGACATAAATCTGGAGCTAGCACAAGTTGAGGGACATCTTGGGTGACTGCATAGCTAAGCTCAAATTACATCATTGCGGCCAGAACTCATGAAAACCACAGCTATATATAAATCTCTTAGATGAATGCCTAATCAGCGGGGGAAAAAGAAACAAAGGCTAGGGTGTGGGAAAACCCCAGCTATATTTACAATTGAATTTAGCAAGCCCAAAAATCAAATAAATTTGTGTCTGTACAGCACATGCAACCAGCATCATGCCTGTAAATTAAAGACACCTACCCCAAAATATCTATGGGGCATAGATCTGAGATGATTCTTTTTGTGTGTGGGGGGGGCAGGGGGAGTCTGCATGTATCTTAGAAGATGTTTTTGCTTCCACATCAATACCGTGGGATGGTGTGCAGGAGGGAGGGGAGAGGAAAAGGATTAATAACTCCAAACCCTGCAGTTATTGTGAGTGATGGTTGTTTGTGCACAACCACATTTCCCCCCTTTTAAAAACATATATACATGAATATTTATAAAGTACTTTGAAAGTCTCAGATGACAGCAACTACATAAGAATCTTATTATTTTAACCTTAACGAGCAGAAACTCCTGCCTAAGCAATTTAACCATTGCTGGGCTGCAGTTGCACACTTGCGGGCAAGGAAAAACAAGCAACTTTAATGGGAACATGGATTTTGTTCACGGCATGTATGCTAGGAATCCCTCTCCCTCTGCTCAAATCAGAATAGGATCAAGTACTATATCATACCCTCCAACATTTCTCTGATGAAAATAGGGACGTCCTATTCCATAACAAACAACAACAACAATTTTATTGGAAATTGAAATTGTTTGGAATTAATATTTACACTATCTTGTATACTTATAAAGTCTTGATTACCACTAATTTTATTGCCAATAATTTTAAATTCAACTGTGTGAGTGTAACTGCTGTTCTTGTGTTATGAGCTTAAAGCTGAAATAAAGTTGATTGAACAACAATTTTATTACCGTATTTATACCCCACCCATCTGACTGGGTCGCCCCAGCCACTCTGGGCAGCTACCAACATATAGAAAAGCATAATAAAACACCAAACATTTAAAAAACTTCCCTATATAGGAGTTCCTTCAGATGTCTTCTAAAGACTGTATAGTTCAGTGATGGCTAACCTTGACACTCCAGATGTTTTGGGACTACAACTCCCATCATCCCTGAACACTGATCCTGTTAGCTAGGGATGATGGGAGTTGTAGTTCCAAAACATCTGGGGTGTCAAGGTTAGCCATCACTGGTATAGTTACTTGTCTCCTTGGCTCGGGGGTCTCATAACCGCATACCCTCCAACCTTTCTCCAATGAGAAGAGGGACATCCTAAGGAAGAGCAGGATATTCCAGGATCAAATCAGAAACTGGGACGACGTCTGTAGATCCAGGACTGGAAAATAGGGATACTTGGAGCTCCTGCTATATATTCTGACTGGTGCAATCTATAGTAAATACTGGGTTAGTGGCAGGATCTACCAGGCATGGAGAGTCTTGGCAGATGTAGGCTGCTGATCCTGGGGCAACCCAGTCAGATGGGAAGGGAATAATAATAATAATAATAATAATAATAATAATAATGGAATAGGATGTCCCTATTTTCATTGGAGAAATAGGAAAGTATGAAGTGGTTTCTAGCACAACCATGAGCTTTCTTCTGCCCTTGCTCTGCTACCCCACTCATTTAATCACTCCACATCTGTGGGCAGCTGTAGCTCTGCTACATGGAAGAGGGTGCTTGGTACTGATTATGCCACTGAAGGATGAATTCCCATATAATTACAAGACAAAGAAGAAGACCCACTGAACTGACTTTGTTATAATAGCTCACGGTCTCACAGTCCTCAGAATGCATGGGGGTTTCACACTTAGATCCAGCAAATGGAATTAAGGTCTCATAGTGTCAGGGACCGTGGAGAGGAGGGCTGCACTGAGGAGGAATGGTGGGAGGCTTCCTCTCCCCTTGCTCCTGCTCTGGATCCTGAATCTTCCCAGGAGCAGGAGGACAGTATAGATTTGGAACAGTGGTTTGCAGAGGGGAATAGTTCAGAAGACAGAAGCTGGGAAATACAGGATGGGGGACAGCTAGGAGAAGAAACACTGGGAGAGAGGGGGTTGACAGATTCATTGTCTCTGGAAAGCATTCCTCCGCTCAGCCCAAGGTCGAGAACAGTTGAGAAAGTGGCAGAACAGAAAGCACACAAAGCACACAGGGGACCAACTCAGATTACAAAATGTAGGAGTGACGTGGATTAATAGGGATGTAAGGGGGTGGGATTCTGAATTGGGAGCACCGCCATTCTTAGGAGATGGGTTTTTTGTTCTCTCGCTGTGATTAGTAAAGTTTCTAAGTGGTAAGAAGACTCATTTCCCTTTATTCTGCTTATCTACTGCCACGGGGGGGGGGGGGAAGGAACCCGATTCCCTGAAGCCTGACACATAGGAGCTGAGAGGGGGAGCAGGGGAACTGACCACTAAAGGGAGGTTGTGGCAACAGTTCCTCTGGGACTTGCCAAAATTCCTGCTCCCTGGTTTTTGCTGCTGATCTCTGGAAGGAGCATTCAGAATTCCCCATGGCTAGAGCCTGGCTTTCACATGGCTGTTTCTGACAATGATGGATGCAGTGTATAGCTGGCTTCTCAGATTACTCTCTCTATTTCTGACATGGCAAGGAAATTCTCTTGAAATTCCCTGCTGCTGACATGCCCTCCCACCTTCCACCTGACTCTTCTCTATTACTGCATCCAAATGCCTCTCTAAGATGCATGGTTTTTCTCTGGCTTTTCCCAGTATATGATCCTTTCTTTTCAAAAAAATTGTTTTTATTTGATTTTGCAAATGAAAAGTTATGACAATACCAAATACATATTCATATATAGAGATTTCTCTGAATCTCGAGACTTCCCCCCAACTCCTCCATGGGTCCTAATGTCAAGATTTTCAACTGCATATTATTTCATAATCTATATTTTGTATCCATCCATATTAGTATTTGTTACACTACGAGTGTTATTGGGTTATTTTAAACACCCCCTCCCCAATTCATTGTATATCATTTCCCAGAAAGCTTTTATTACCTTACACAACCACCACATATGATAAAAGGTACCTTCTTTTTCTTTAAATTTCCAGCAGGTATTTGTACTTGTTTTATACATTTTTGCTAACTTGCTAGGGATCAAATAGCACCGGTTCATCATTTTCATGTAGTTTTCTTTCAGTGTACAACATGCCGAGAATTTCAAGTCTGTTTTCCATAACCTTTCTCAATTTGAAAGCTGAATATTATACCCCAAATCCCTTGCCCATGATCCTTTCCTTTCTAATGCATCATCAAATATGAGAATACCTCTCAAAAATAAAGTGTAAGATTGTGGCTGAGACTTTTTTATTTTTATTTTTTTGTCCAGTGTCTAGTGCATTTAAATTAAAAGTAACAATTACCACCACCACCACCACCAACAATTTGATATTCTACCAAAGGAAAGCTAAGACTGCTCACTTACTGATTTCAGTGCCCTGTATCACATTGCATGAGCTTGAATAGAATCACACAAAATAGGAAACCCTATACATACAACACAATTTAATTTCAATCTTGAGTTGTTTGCTGTTCTTCATCACCTTCCACAGGCAGAAAAGTGCATATGGCAATTATTCTGGCAGACCTTGATTTGTCTGCTCTGAGGACAGGCAGGCGTTGCAGAAGTGGCTGCAAAATTTCAGCTAGCAGAACATTGCAAACACTCAACGAGGAGTATAAAACTATAAGCTTTCGACTAATTTACAATTTTTTCTAGGACAGCTGGTGAAAAAGCCAGGGATTTCTGTTCAGAAAACAACAACACACAAACCAGCCCCTAGCAGATTCAGAAATCCATTCTGGACCATATTTCTGTTCAATGGAGATGGATGAATTAATGCAGATATCTCTGCAATTAGTGCAAATTGCTCAGCTAATTCTCATGCAATGTAAATTTAATGACCAGCTCTGTAGAACGGAACCCAAACATGTCCCATTTTTATTTTTTTTCCAGAGCACTGCATATAACTTATCAATAGGAAATGTGTACGATTATCATAAGACTACAACCCACTCATTCCATCTTTGTCATTATGTCAGGGGCGTTTGCCATAAAAAAAAAAAGAGTCTGTCTGAAGGGGGAATTCTAAGATTCAGGAGGAAGCTTGAGTCCAATTACTACCCGTGTTACATTGTATTGATTGAAAATGATACATCTTGTTTTCTGTCTACCCCCTAATTACAGGCTGCATTAGTTAAATTAGAGAAAGTGTCAGAGTGAGCTGGACTGGCCATTAGGGAGAAGACAAATCCCCGTTCACATCTCATTTGTACCAAAATCAACTAAGTTGAATATTCTTAGACAATTTTTTTTTTTAGGGGGAGCAAACAATGGCCTTGGCAAATGAGTAAAGAGCTCACCCTAAGACAGGGCACAAATCAATCACAGAACATCAAGTGGGGGCATGAAGGAGCAGTCAGGGTTTGCTTTAACTTAGACTGGATGTTAAAATTTTAACAGCTAATGGCAGTGTTCTTTTTCTTTAAAAAATGTTTAGGGGTACTCAGGACTGGTGCCGGCAATTTTGGCGCCCTAGGCGAGGGGGCGGGCCACGTGACGTCATTGCGTATGACGCACGTTGCGGAGCGGTGCCCCGCCCCCTGCCCAGCTGGGCGCCCCCCGCCGCCGCGGTTTGCTTGCTCCGCCGCTGGTTGGGGTGGTGGCGGGTGGCGGCGGGGGGCAGGCTGGCCAGCACCCCCCTCCATTTTGGCGCCCTCGCTGCCGTGGTTTTCGCCCCAACCTGCTTGCTCCGCCGCTGGTTGGGGCGGCACCGGGCGGCGGCGGGGGGCGGGGGGCAGGCTGGCCAGCGCCCCCCTCCATTTTGGCGCCCTAGGCAATTGCCTAGTTCGCCTAAATGGACGCGCCGGCCCTGGGGGTACTCTCATTTTGACTTGGCCAAACTGCGAGAGACAGTGAAGGATAGGCGTGCCTGGCGTGCTCTGGTCCATGGGGTCACGAAGAGTCGGACACGACTGAACGACTGAACAACAACAACAACAAATGGACAAAAGTACAAAGATTCACAAAATGTTTAGGGGTTATGCGTACCCCTGAGAACTTTGCCCCAAGATGAGAACGGAAATCGTGTGCCTGCGGCGCAGCGGCAGCAAGAGGCCCCATTAGCGAAAGCATGCCTCTAGTTAAGAACAGTTTCCAGTTAAGAACGGGCCTCCGGAATGAATTAAGCTCGTAACTAGAGGTACCACTGTATATGGAAAATTACTGTGTACAGCTGAAAACGCTGGCAGCATTAGGATAAATTCAACAGTGTAAACAAGTTTTGATGGACGCAATAATAGAATACTGAATGGTTTTTGTTTTGTTTTTTGTAAAATATGCAGGCATTTATGATATGTAAAATGAACCATGGAAAGAGAAGAAGGGAAGTCACTGATATCTTAAGGATGTAAAATGAGTATTTTAAATTGGTTCCCTGTAGCTTTGCTTCTCGCAGTGAGGAAACCGCCAGAAGGCCCTCGGCGCTGGATCTCAGTGTCCGGGCTGAACGGTGGGGGTGGAGACGCTCCTTCAGGTATACAGGACCGAGGCCGTTTAGGGCTTTAAAGGTCAGCACCAACACTTTGAATTGTGCTCGGAAACGTACAGTCAGTTGAGGAATTATTTGGAATATATAGCAGATCCTCCAAGTGTCCCTATTTTCCAGTCCTGAATTTACAGAAGCTGTCCCAGTTTCTCATTTGATCCCGGAATGTCCCGCTTTTTCTTAGGATGTCCCTATTTCATTGGAGAAATGAAGGAGGGTATGGAGTTATGCAACCCCCAATCCATCTGAAGGTAGCCCTGTAAAGGGAAGTTTCTTAATTTTTTAAATCTTTAGTTATGTTTTTATATGTGTTGGAAGCCGCCCAGAGTGGCTGTGGCAACCCAGTCAGATGGACGGAGTATAAATAGTATTATTATTATTATTATTATTATTATTATTATTATTATTGAATAGGACGTCCCTATTTTCAGTGGAGAAATGTTGGTGGGTATGAGATCTTTCTGCCTTGGACCTGTGCAAGTCGACCCAATGCCTACATCATTCCAACCCCTATCAAAAGCATTTACTTTTTCTTGGTGTTCCCTGTTTGCAAAACTCTTCTGCATTTGCTAATTGCATTTACCCAGCTGGGACGAGTCTCTTTTCTTGCCAACCCTGCTTGGTAGTTATTCTGCTAATGCTGCTCATGCAATCAAAGGAGAGCTGATAGGAGCAACAGCATCTCTGCGAGAAGGAGGCGCATGTAACATCGTAAGGTTGCTTTGATATGAAGTGCTGTACAGACTCATTTGCCTGCTTTTACACCCTGCCTAAACTTCAAAAGCCCAGCTTGGAATCACATTGTGGAATAGAGTTGTCAATGTTCTTCTTCCACCTACACTCTTAGTTCAGAATGCATAATAGATGAATGTGGCTTCTCTCTCTCTCTCTCTCTCTCCCTGGAGCCCAACGCTTCCTTTGCTCCTTAAACAATGTTGGTCGGTAAAAGTCGGAAGGAAGGCACGTTAGTTTAACCAAAGCTGATGCCCAAAATGCCGCTTCAATCACAATTCTTGAATAAGTTGGAGTTCTTGTTACAAGATACACTGAAATAAATAGCTATACCAATAACTCTGGCCAGAAGTTTCAACAAAAGAAATAATATCTACTCGTGAGTCAAAATCAAATAAGGTATGTATTCTGTTAAGAATTACAGTCTTAAATGCAGTTGCAGATTAAAACAAAAGTTATAATTTCAAACAAAGATACAGATTCAAACTCACAATAATATGTGTAGTATGATATTATGTAATATAAGGCACACAAAATACCAAATACATTGAATATAAATCTGTGTCCAAAAGTTCAAAGAGAGCGTGGAAAACGCACAAAAAACACACAGAAAAACTTGGATACACATTGATCCACCCATTCAAGACGCTACATTTGAAAAAGATTTCCAAAAAGACAGAAATCATATGATACCTCTCCATAAGCCTCTGGTCCCCTAGTTTTGCATCGTACATCTGGTCCTCATTTTGGAAGTCCTTACTTCGACTCCTGTTAGACTCTTCATTTCGGCTTTCAATCACAATTCCGGCTTTATCCCAACATCTACATATCATGAATAGGTATGCCCAGATGGGCATTGTGTTGTGACTACTTCCTATGGCATGGCCACTTAGGTGTTGAGTGACAAGTGAGGACATTAATTTGGGGAAGGGCCATACTCGGTGGCAGAGGGTCTGCCGTGCCAAGTTCAATTCCTGGCATCTGCAGGTTGGAAGCCTGGGAAGAAAACTGCTAAATATACAGGACTGTAGTTGAGTAATGTAGCAAGGGGGTGATTTTTCTGTTCCTCTCCGCTGCCTGCTTCTGCGGGTGCCTGCCTGTCACATCTAATCTGTCCCATAGCTGGAAAATGAAGCGACTGCATTCAGATTGCTGAAAAGCCCCTGCGACTACTTCTTCCTTCTGATGGTTTGTGAAGGCGCTCGGCAGGAGGCAGAATGCCTTGATCACCTTCAGCTGTGTGCTCATGTAGTCTTTATTTCAGCGGAAATGGCATCAGATCTTCCATCTACACTCCCTGTGGTTCCTTCCTGTCTTTGATATCATCCAGAAGTTACGTCGAATCCCTGCCGTAATTACTCCCAGGCTGCTGAGATCAAGCGTCTTCCTCTCGGAAATATGTTTCGGTGTGGACAGGAATAGTCCAAACCCCGAAGCTGTTGTATCACGCTGCTGAAAGGAGCAAAGAGCTGTAGGCACAGAAGGATCAGCAGACAAGAGACAAGGGCATTCAATGGAGAGGATCTCATGTACTCTAATGTGACTTCCTTCCACAATAGAGCCCTTTTGTGTGGCTGAGACAGGGAAAGATGAACTAAAATGGAGATCTCGCATGATATTATAGAGCTATATTATCCAGAAATGTCCTGCCTCAGGGCTGAGATTCTTCTAGGGTATTTACTCAGAATGAAATTCCATTTAATAAAGGTCCCTTCCAACATTCATTGAAACTTTCCTGCTTGATGGAGGGAACGTTCTTTCATATGTGGTGGACTTGTAAAAGGGTAAAAGAGTATTGGGAAATGATCCATAATGAATTGAAAAAAATGTTTAAAAGTACTTTCCCAAAAAAACCCAGAGTCCTTTCTGATGGGGATAATTCAGACTGAAATTCCCAGGTGTCAAAAAATGGTTATTTATGTATGCTACTACTGTGGACCATGTTTGGTTAGCCCCAAAATGGAAAATGAGAGGGGTCCCAACTAAAGAAGAATGGCAACTTAAGTTGACAGAATATGCACAACTCGCAGACTTAACATATAGAATAAGAGAAGGAGAAGAACATACGTTTAAAGAAGATTGGAAAATGTTTATTGAATATATGGGAAATAATAGTGTACAGCTGAAAAGGCTGGCAGCATTAAGGTAAATTCAACAATGTAAACAAGTTTTGATGGAAGCAATAATGGAATACTGAATGGTATAGTTTTTGTAAAATATGCAGGGATTTATGTTATGCAAAATGAACCATGGAAAGAGAAGAAGTCATTGATATTTTAAGGTTGTTTAAATGAATATTCTGACATGTAAAACAGAAAATTTAATAAAATTTATAGAATAATAATAATAATAATAATAATAATAATAATAGCCCCCCACATGGGAACAGAAGCTGACTAAAAGGGCCAGTTAAGAGTTTGTTCCTCACTGATCTTCCAGCCATATACAACAAGAAATAATAAAACAGACTGAACCTCAAACAGGCCCCCTATGTGTGCATTTCTCCCAGCACCCATCAGATATCCGAATATCTGCATCAGCCTATCCCTGACTCTCTCTCTTGCTGCTGTGCAACATTTCTTGCAGGTAATGCCTGTCTTCAGTTGAGTGCCTCCAACAGCCCAGCATTCCACCCCACCCCCCAATTTGTCCTGGATTTAAACTCTGTAGTGCTGAAAGATAAATCGTTCTTCATCTGTTGCCTTGTGAATGAGAGGGGATTGAAAATTAAAAGTCTGAATAATATTCCGAATGCGGCAGGCATCTTCGCATGGTTTTAATTTATGGCTTTCACTTTGAGTTTCCATCTGATATGTGGTACCTGTCTTTTCTTCCAGGAGTAGCGCCTCCTCTAAATTGGATTGAGAGGCTCATTGTTTAGGAGCAATGCTGATCTGGTATGCGCAGAAAATTAATGCTCCTGCGCACATCAGATTTTCTGCTCAGTTGCTTGCGAATCCATCCTGGGCCCAGGCGCATTCATGATGAAAAAAGGACCAAGGTCAAATGCAATCAGATGGCTCTGTCTAAATACACCTCTTCAGACTGGCATGTTTTACATTTCTACATGAAGCAGAGGAGCAAAAGGCTGTGTGTTTTTCTTTGTAAAGAGCTGATCTTAGAAAAGGGAGCACTTGAAGGAAATATTAACTAGGTGGAATGAAGCATGCAACTGGTTTTAATAAAGGAGCCCTGAATATAATGCTGCTACTTAGCATTTATATAGCTAAGGCTTTGAGCTGAGCTGTTCACATATATTGCCTTAGTAGTCGTAACAACGACCCCGTAAGGAAGGCTTGTGCACTGAGGTCATGATAATGCAAATGGGGTGGATGAATCTGTAACTATTGAGTTCTCTCTGTTTTTAATTTCCCAGTCTTAAAGTCAGTTCTCTGTATTTTGCATCAGTTTGCAAAGGTTACAACTTATTGTTAAAAAGAAGTTTCTTGTTAAGAATTTACCTCCCCCTCTGATTCCCTACTAAAATATCTAACTAGCTTCAAAAAGTAACGAGTCTTTTTTGAACTTCAGTGCCTGTTGATCATAGAATTGTAAGAGATGCTGACAGTCATGTTGCCCATATGCAACTGTCCCATATGGGGATCGAACCTGCAAGCTTGGTGTTATCAGCACCACACTCCAACCAACTGACCTATCCATACTGTCAGGGACTACCGTATATACTCGAGTATAAGCCGACCCGAATATAAGCCGAGGCACCCAATTTTACCACAAAAAACCTGGGAAAGCGTCATAGGAGCCACTGCCTGCCTCACTCGAGTATAAGCCGAGGGCGGCTTTTTCAGCACAAAAAATGTGATGAAAAACTAGGCTTATATAGGGTATGCAAAGGAGGAATGGTGGAGATTGCCTCCCCAGCCTGGCCTTCCAGAGAAGAAGAAGAAGAAGAAGAAGAAGAAGAAGAAGAAGAAGAAGAAGAAGAAGACAGTTCAGAATTACAACAGGGGTTTGAGGGAGGTCACAGCTCATGCCCATAGTGTTTCAAGTTAGGATAACTGGATATGCAGTAACTTACATACTGTGGACCCATTTATATTTTGAGGATGCTAAGGCACCATGGAAGCTGATGGGATTTGGGTGGATTTGCAGCTCTGCCAGTAGCAGAAACAGCCCAAAGTGTGCCGAGGGATGAATGGCACACTGTCATTTTAGGAGTGCAACTTAATTTTGGCACATTTCTTCAGAGAGGGGTCTGCTATTATTTTTGTGATTGGATAACATTCAGCTTGGTAGGTCTATGTTTGCTGAAGAAGCACATAAACTGCTTTTGGAAAAAACAAGTAATTTTATTTTTTCATTTTGAAACTGTTAGGTAATACTAAATGATGATGATGATGATGATACACACCATCCTCCATCTGTCAGGGACTGGGCAGAGGAGGAATGGTGGAGATTGCCTCACCAGCCTGACCCTTCCAGAGAAGAAGAAGACAGTTCAGAATTACAACAGGGGGGTTGAGGGAAGTCAAAGCTCAGAAGCAGATGAGGGAGAAAAGCTGGGAAATAATGGGAGAGGAGCTGAGCCGTCCTGATGACATTAGTTTGGTCACAGGCAGACATTGTCCAAACAAGCTGAAAGGGAGCCGCTTTGTTTATGAGCCTTGATGTGAGCTGGCGATGGCATTGCTCCTTCTGCATCCCACTAGCTACTATCACAACATCAGCACCGCTGAGTACTATGGAGCGACTGCCAAGAGAAACACATCTTCACGCTGCCTCTTTAGTGGATAACCTCTGCCTTGGTGTCTGAGGCTTTTTGTTTTGTTTCATTTTGCTTTGCTTTGTGTGTGTGTTTACATGGAGCGTAAGAGGGTTGTCAGATAAGACCATTGCCTCGGGGACAAGCACAATCACAGGCGCATTCATTCAGAAATAAATCCCACTGGCTTCAATGGATCTTTCTCCCAAATAAATGTTTATTGGATTGCAATGTTAGTGGTTCCGTGGCATGCTATAACAACAACAACAAAATTTTTATACCCCTCCCATCTGGCTGGGTTTCCCCAGCCACTCTGGGTGGCTCCCAACAGAATTAAAAAACACGATAAAGCATCAAACATTAAAAACTTCCCTAAACAGGGCTGCCTTCAGATGTCTTCTAAAAGTCAGATAGTTGTTTATTTCATTGACATCTGATGGGAGGGCATTCCACAGGGCGGGCACCACTGCCGAGAAGGCCCTCTGCCTGGTTCCCTGTAACTTCATTTTTCACAGTGAGGGAACCAGTAGAAGACCGTTGGAGGAAGACCTCAGTGTCTGGGCTGAATGATGGGGGTGGAGACACTCCTTCAGGTATACTGGACCAAGGCCATTTAGGACTTCAAAGGTCAGCACCAACACTTTGAATTGTGCTCGGAAACATAATGAGAGCCAATGTAGGTCTTTCAGGATCTGTGTTATATGGTCTTGGCGGCTACTCCCAGTCACCAGTCTAGCTACCGCATTCTGGATTAGTTGTGGTTTCTGGGTCACCTTCAAGGGTAGCACCACATAGAACGCATTGCAGTAGTCCAAGCGGGAGATAACTAGAGCATGCACCACTCTGGCAAAACAGTCTGCAGGCAGGTAGGGTCTCAGCCGGCGTACCAGGTGGAGCTGGTAGACAGCTGCCCTGGACACAGAATTGACCTGTGCCTCCATGGACAGCTTTTCTCATCCCTTCCCCTTTTATCAGTCCTTTGTCTAGGTCAATGCTAGTGTGAGGCTTTCCTTGAAACAAGTGGCAGACAGAGCAAGTGTGTATTCTTGGGAACATCACCGAAAATATAGTCAAGGCATACCTTAAAGCATGTGAAACATTTTGCATGAGCGACAAGTTCTTTTGTCTGCATGTGGTTGTCCCCATCTCCCAATTTCTTGCGACACATGGTGCTCCTCTATCTGCAAAGAACTTCCCTGTTCCTTTTTGGTGGAGGAGCAATTGGGCAATTAAAGCAATGGATCTGGCCTCTCCATTGAACTGAATGTGGAATCCCCTGGGAGATGGACACTGAAAGTGAACTGTCCAAGAAACCACGATGCTCAGCAAGCATTAATTGAATTATCAGCTGTAAGAGGTTTGATTTATGTTTCATTGTAACCCTTCAGCTCTACAGAAAGCAAATCTTAAAGGATATCTTAGGTGAATGAATGGCCAGAGAGAAGTATGCAGAGGGGCTGAAGTAATGGGTATTAGTCAGTGACATTTAAATGTTAGCTCACAGTGTTTGGTTGGTGAAGTCTATGGAAATTGGCACTTTCATGCATTGTATTCAACCAGGAGTGTCATCGGCTGGAGCCCTGAGGTCAGCATAATGTCATGCCCAGTGTTTCAAGTTAGGATAACCAGATATGTAGTAACTTACACACTGTGGATCCATTTAAATATTGAGGATGCCAAAGCACCATTTTAGCTGATGGGATTTGGGTGGATTTGCAGCACTGCCAGTAGGAGAATCAGCCCAAAGTGTGCTGAGGGATGAATGGCACACTGTCATTTTAGGAGTGAGACTTAATTTTTGCAAATTTCTTCAGAGAGGGGTCTGCTATACTTTGGCTGTGAACTGGGGCCCTACAAAAAAAAGTTCAAGTTGCGCCCCACTGCTTCAAATTGGGCCCCACTGGCTAGCCCTCATAGTTGCTGGGCCTGAGTTGCCCTGCCCTTGCATGAAGTCTTGGGTTTGCAATTTTGGGAAAGGGGAGACTGCCCGCTGGCAGGACCAGTGCCACGGATTTTGGCGCCCTAGGCGAGGGGGCGGGCCACGTGACGTCATTGCGCATGATGTATGGTGCCCCGCCCCCTGCCCTGCTGGGCGCCCCGTGCCACCGCGGTTTTCGCCACTGGTTGGGGCAGCACCGGGTGGCGGGGGGGCAGGCTGGCCAGCGCCCCCTCCATTTTGGCGCCCCCGCCGCCGGTTTTCGCCCCAAGCTGCTTGCTCTGCCGCTGGTTGGGGCGGCACTGGGCGGCGGGGGGGGGGCGGGCTGGCCAGCGCCCCCTCCATTTTGGCGCCCTAGGCAACTGCCCGCTGGGGAGCGGGCGGGCTGGTGAGACCCCCTAGATTTAGAGGCCCTAAGCTTCAGCCTACTTAGCCTATACATAAATCCGGCACTGGGGGGGGGGGGGAATGAAAGCAGGGGAGGAACTGACCCTCAAAATTGTACATGTCCAACTGAAGAATGACCAAAGAATCAGTAAATGGTGTGTACTGCAAGCAAGAGACCTGAGTGAAGGTTTCAGGAGGGGGGAAAATGCTTCAAGTAATGTTCCTTGGGTTTGTTCAGGGCTCACAGCAGCATTTACTTTCCAGCAAATGTTATGGCCAAAGGTTCTGTGTGTTGCATACAGAACTGTTATTGTATCTAATGATGGATTGCTTTTCTTAAATTATACTTTGTAATATATGCCACTGATTGGTTTACTACTGTATCGCTTATGACAGGATCTAATATATCAGTTTTATAAATTGTTTTGTAGCCTTTGAAATTTATTTGGAAGAAAGGGTCTAGGTTATTTTTTTGTGCAGCTGTCATGTTCTTGAATAGGGATCTTGGAATAAGAGGCCCCTGTACGGACTTCCTTTGTACATCAGCAAGAAGATTCTGTTATTAGACAAGGCAAGGCGGTTGCTTTGGCTAACAAATCTGGGGAGTGATTAAGGAGTCAGAGAGCATTTACTCAAGAGGTGCAAACCAGTGGACATTCTGCTGCATAAGACCTGTTGATAGCAACAGGCACTTCACAAGAGCACAGAACTACTCACAATCTAGTGAGTTGGATGCTAATCGGTTACATGTGACTGCATGGAATCTTTCCTCAGAGCCTTATTTTGGGCAGTGCAACATCGGCCTCTGAGATTGGCTGGCAATATGAACCCCCTGGATTGGCTAGGCCCAGTATAAATACCATGAACCTGGATTTGCCTGGTCATTTTTGCCATTTTGGCATAGTTCATCAAGTTGGTCTGCCCACCTGCCTTAAAATGTCTGATGTATTACAGCATTTTGTCGATCTCTTGTTCTTAGTTGAAGCATTCGTGCCCGAATTAGTGGTATTTTTCAGACCTCCAAGATTTCCAATTAACAATTCATGCTGCAATTAATACATGTGAGAGACTCTCTCCACTTCTTTATCTTTATCTTGCTGCATCAAATTAGCTTAATAACACAGTAAAACTGAAGTGCTCTTGGATAGATTCAAACTCATTATCTGCTAGATTTTTATGCAATATGCCAGTCCAAAATTAATGGATTTTTAAAGATTTATAGTCCCCCTTTTGTTTATATTTGCTCTAGCAAAGCAGGATGATTTATGACTCATAAAAATGAATGAATTTTGCGTGCCATCAGATAGCATCTTGAAATTCTCTTCTTTTGGAGCAGGTTATAGGGAGGGAGGATGCCTGCCTGTCCTTTAACCAAGGACCTTTCCACATGCCATCTGTTAATTTCAAACTAGGAGGCAGGCAGGGTTTAAAAACACCTGGGAGGCCGCAATGCATGGCTGGCGATTTCTGTTTGGCTTGGTTGATCACAAGTTGTGCAGCCCTGAGATAAGGAACCAGCAACCATGTGGTGGAGCTGTGGGGAGTTTCAAACGCTGGGGAAAGAAGATTCTGTTTCCACACAGAGCCTCTCTCACAAAATTCCATTACTGTGAGAGGAGGCCCAGAGAAATGTCAGCCTCTCAGTGCAGACTTGTTTTATTTTAAGGGGCAAAGTGTCACGTTCCCCAGGGCCGACCCTACAATGAGGCAGTGTGAGGCAGCTGCCTCAGGCAGCAGATGCTGAGGTGTGGGGTATGGTCAGAGCTGTGAGTGTCATGTGGCCTTCCCTCTAACCCCTACACTAAACTGCTGCCCTCAAGTTCAGTGGAGGACACTGTCCTTCCACTGGTATTGGAGTACAATTCTACCAGTCCAATTGGCTTCTGTTTGTGCCTTGGGAAAGGGTGCGAGCTTGACCTCAGGCAGCAAAATGTCTTATAATAATAATTTATAATAATAATAATTTATTATTTGTACCCCGCCCATCTGGCTGAGTTTTTTATATTGCATAAAATGGCGATAAAATGTGTGTGTGTGTGTGTGTGTGTGTGTGTGTGTGTGTGTGTGTAGAAATTAGAAGCATGAAAGCCCAGGAAAAAACTATTTTTTTAAAAAAAAGACTGTCCCCCCCCTTTCCCCCCATACTGACTTATGATACTGACTTATGTTAAAGAAGGTACATTTCATCATATGTGGTGGACTTGTAAAATAGCTAAGGCCTTCTGGGAAATGATTTATAATGAACTGAAAAAAATGTTTAAAATAACCTTTACTAAAAAACTAGAGGCCTTTCTCTTAGGTATAATAGGAGAAGAATTACCGAAGGATAAGAAAGTACTGTTTGCAATGACAGCGGCAAGAATACTATATGCCCAGGCATGGAAAGAAGAAAGAGCCCCATCGAAAGAAGAATGGATAATGAAGATGATGGACTATGCGGAGATGGCAAGGCTGACCGGGAAGATGAGGCACCAAGAAGATAACAAATTTAATAGAGAATGGCATAACGTTATAGACTATATTAAAGAACACTGTAAAAATCTAAAAACGTTAGCAGGATTGACATAGCACTTGTCAAAGGATAAAAATGAAGTACAACAATTTGGACAAATGAAATTAGATGCAGTTAAAAAAGCAAGATAATTTTTGGAGGGGTGGAGAAAAGTCTGGGGGTTCAGGGAACCACATAAAGGTACTGATATGGACTATGGTTTAATGTAAACGTGTGTGTGTGTGTGTAAAAATTGTTTTTTTTCTTTTTGAAACTTTGAAAATATATTTTTTTTACAAAAAGAAAAGAAAACATCTTACTGACCCCCTCTGAGGTTAGTGTCTGCTCTCAAGCCAACTTTTAGGCTGAAGGGATTTGATCTTAACGTTCATAATAATTAGCAGCGCATACTGTCATATTGCCCTTGTTGCTAAGGGATGTAAGACCTTAGAGCTAAGTGCATGCTAAGCTGCCATCACACACACACACACACACACACAGGCTTGTGCTGCCCATTTGCCAACACCGGTTACAGCCGAGATGTAAGCCAAATGGCGTGGCCACTACAGTTCAGCTAATGACCTCCTGAGCAATCGATAAAACCGGGTGTCATAGCAGCATAGAAATAATCTTCCAAGAACTGAGAGATTCAAGGCTACTAAGGGGATTTAGACTCCCAGCACCCATTAAAATGAGTGACAGGAGGGTGTTAAAAAAAACAAAAAACCCTTAGCAGATTTCAGGATGTCAGGTGTCAATTTCAACAGTTGTGGAAGAGGGGAGAGGAAAGAAGCACATTTTCTTTATTCCAGCATTTCTTCTTCTTTCAGCTGTCATTGGGAAAGAGTAAACAAAAGAGTGTCCATGTGTTGGCATTCTTCATACCAGCGAAAAGAAACAGGCTGACCGAATAGTCTTCTGCCCTCATACTGTTAGGGACCCTCTAGAACTATCAATTCCACCACTTACTCCAGAGGTGGAGAAACATTTCAGAGGGCCACAGAACCAGTGTGGTGTAGTGGTTAAGAGCGGTAGACTCGTAATCTGGTGAACCGGGTTCACGTCCCCGCTCCTCCACATGCAGCTGCTGGGTGACCTTGGGCTAGTCACACTTCTTGGAAGTCTCTCAGCCCCACTCACCTCACAGAGTGTTTGTTGTGGGGGAGGAAGGGAAAGGAAAATGTTAGCCGCTTTGAGACTCCTTAGGGTAGTGATAAAGCGGGATATCAAATCCAAACTCTTCTTCTTCTTCTTCTTTGCAGGGAGTTTCCTCGAGTCATTCATCTATGAACATATTCCTTTGAACCACCCTGAGACCTGCAAGTCTAGGGTGGTATACAAATTTAATAAACAACAACACAAAAAGCAACACTGATATTACCTAAAAAAGCCAATGCAATTCTGGGCTGCATCAATAGGAGTATAGCATCTAGATCAAGGGAAGTAATAGTACCACTGTATTCCGCTCTGGTCAGACCTCACCTGGAATACTGTGTCCAGTTCTGGGCACCACAGTTCAAGAAGGTTACTGACAAGCTGGAACGTGTCCAGAGGAGGGCAACCAAAATGGTCAAAGGCCTGCCCAAAATGGTCAAACGATGCCTTATGAGGAACGGCTTAGGGAGCTGGGTATGTTTAGCCTGGAGAAGAGAAGGTTAAAGGGTGATATGATAGCCATGTTCAAATATATAAAAGGATGTCATATAGAAGAGGGAGAAAGGTTGTTTTCTGCTGCTCCAGAGAAGCGGACACGGAGCAATGGATTCAAACTACAAGAAAGAAGATTCCACCTAAACATTAGAAAGAACTTCCTGACAGTAAGAGCTGTTCAACAGTGGAATTTGCTGCCAAGGAGTGTGGTGGAGTCTCCTTCTTTGGAGGTCTTGAAGCAGAGGCTTGACAGCCACCTGTCAGGAATGCTTTGATGGTGTTTCCTGCTTGGCAGGGGGTTGGACTGGATGGCCCTTGTGGTCTCTTCCAACTCTATGATTCTATGATTCTATTCTATGATTCTACCTTGCTTGTGTGCTCAGCATACCTGGGTGCTGTGGGGCCTCCTACTTACACGCCAACCAGGAAATGACTCTTTTTCTCATTTTTCTATTAACCCCCCCCTTTCCTTCTACTTACTATGAGCCCATCTGGACCGAATGCTGAGGGAGCAGAAAATATCCCCCCCCCTCTCAACTGTCAAGGGAAACCAACATTTGTTAAAGTGACTCCTTCTCCTTACAGTTTCAGGCCACGACAGCCTCTTGGCCGCCTGCTGAGAGCTCCTGTCTATATTACTCGCAGTGACAACTCCTCCGTGAACGTGATGAACAACACCTTCGCTGCATTGCTCCAAGTGATGCTCATGTCATTAGCTTTGTGTAAGTGATGATGATGTACTGGGGCCTGGTGGGCTCTTTTTGCCATTTTGTTGGGTACTACTTCAAAGACAGGTTCTCTCTGTGGCCACTTCAGATAATTTTCAGCTCATTTCAGGCCAATGGCATGCTGCTCAGTCCCCCGTGAAAAGGTTTAATCACCCTCTGTTATAACCATTTGCATAGTTGGTAGCTGGGGTGTTATGGGAGGGGTAGTACCTCTGGTGCGGGACACAATGTGCTCCTTCCCCACCCTGCACTCAGCTCTCACCTGTGGCTCCTAGAAGCTGTCCAGCTAAACCAGGTGAGGATAGCCAATAGGGCTCAAACCCTCAGTGAGTTAAAGACTTTTCTTGCATGCAAAGACAAGCTCTGGCGGATTTAGTGGACGAGACCAATAGTGGGTCCAATGGTCAAGAAGGTGGTCTTTGCACATGCTGTAGAGCAGGCATCCCCAAACTCGGCCCTCCAGATGTTTTGGACTACAATTCCCATCATCCCTGACCACTGGTCCTGTTAGCTAGGGATGATGGGAGTTGTAGTCCCAAAACATCTGGAGGGCCAAGTTTGGGGATGCCTGCTGTAGAGGGAAGCGAGGGGTAGATGGTGCTCATCAACCTGGGAAGGTAGTCCATCTAGGAGAAGGAAAACTCTGACCCTCTATTTTGTTGTTTATCTTCAGGAGAAGAAAAGTCATGGATACTTTAACTGAGATTCCTGCATTGCAGGGGGCTGGACTGAATGACCCTTGGGTTCCCTTCCAATTCTATGATTCTATCATTCCAGGTAGAGTAGACTAAGGGACAGGGGCTGGCCTAAGGTCACCCAGTGAGCTTCACAGCTGAGTGGGGATTTGAGCCCTAGACTCCCCAGGTGGATACTATACAGCCCTACTTTCAAGTTACTCTTGTCACCACTATTTACCTCAGTTCTTCCGATCCCTTTCAGCTGCAGGGATCTGCCCTACATCTTCCACAGTAAAGACATAAAGAACATTACATCATATTACATAGATAATGTACAAGATAAGAAGAAGATGGTACTTTACACTTGGTCACTTAAGGCATATCTCAGCAGAAGAACTGTCAGCATAAAGGAAGATTTATATGTTTTTGGTAGGCCACAATGATTCTGAGCAAGAGAACTGCATTACCCAAGAAGAATCACTGGACACAGCTGACAGCTGGCAGTTAAATGGGGAAGCAATGTATTTTGGGAAATGCAATTTGAGAAAATCCTAGGCTTGCTCATCTTGGATCTAATATCACACTAAATGAAAGCCCTGCAGGATCCGACTCATTTGGATGACTTCCTTGGCAGTTGGTTTATCTTGCTTCATATTTACAGAAAGTGATGATGTTCAGGCTGAACAATCAGTTTAATATAACCTAGTCTCTCTCTCTCTCTCTCTCTCTCTCTCTCTCTCTCTCTCTCATCATCTTCATACACACAGAGAGAGAGAGAGAAAGAGAGAGAGGGGGGGTTCTCATGGGGGAATATGAAATTGTTAAATTCCTTCCTAATAAGCAACAAATGCCCCTGAAAATATGGTACATGCACCTAAGTTTCTATAAAAATCTGGAAAAAAGAGATAGTGTGCACATCTCCCTCAATATGGGGGACATTGGAACCCTCTTCACATGCTTTTCTATGTAAAGGAGCTCTACACCATTAAGGGGAATGCTGCCTCACTAATTATCCTACCTGACCCAATATCCTGTTTTGAGCGATGGCTCCAAATGGTACCATGGACAGCTCCAGGAAGAGCTCAAGCTGGAGACTCAATAAGAGCTCACATGTTGCTTCAGCAGCAGTCATCGGACTCAGCTTTAAATAGAAGCTGCAACTCTTATGTTATGGACAGAGTGGGATAGACTGTGGTTGTATGAGAGCTTCTCAACCTGAGTCAGAGAGGGATACAACCTCATCAGGTCAGAGATCTACTGGCACAATTGGCTCCTCTTCCACCAGGGCAACTGGCTTGGTATGTACACCCCGAGGGCAATTTTCTCTTCCACTCCAAATCTCCAGCCTCCTGGGGTCAGAAGTAAGGGAATTTGACCCCCAGGGTTATGTCACTCTGATTGAGAGAAGGCCTGAAGGCAGGGCTGCCTCTACTTGTGGAGGTTCATCCAGGCAATTACAGAGTCCTGATCACAGATGGCCGTGAACAGTTACACAGCTGGCTTCCCCTTCAAGCCTTCTCTATGTATAGAGGTGGCAGGCAGATCTAGGTTATCAGGCACAACATTGCGGGTGGACCTGGCAGCACAGAACAGCTACCTTTTCATTGTGTGAAGCTCCTTTACTTGGATTAGCATGGGGGTGGGGCTTAAAATGAACCTCCAGGAAGCTGAAATTTGGTACCCAGGCAGCCTGATGCCCTGAAAAGTCAAGTTTTTAAATTTTCATTTTCTGTATGTTAATTGTGAATGGGATTAACAAATACTATCCTTTTTCTTTATTAACTTTTCTTTAAAAGCCTGATTTGTTTTTGCTTTTGTTGACATCTACTTTAAAGTTGATTGTGGCGTTTGAAAAATCTTTAAAAGAAGTAGTTTAAAAGAAAAGAAAACCCTTTGCCTGAGAAATTGAGTTCTCTAGATCCACTCACCTGAAAACGCTACACAGATCAGCTGCTATTGGCACAGCTCCAGAGACTAATGTTATCATTATTTTTATAATTATTGTTGTACTTCAAAGCAATTTATGCATCAAAATTATAATAAGCCAGAAAATTGTTGTCTCTGGCTTTGCAGCCTAGATTTCCTGAAGGCATCCAACCACTCCATGCATGCAAATCTGAAGACGCAGCCAAGAGAGAAATTGCCAGCCTAAGCATTGGAGATTGTATTGTAATAGCTTGTGTTTTAGAGGGTACATTTAATCTCAAGGGTCCCCATAGCACTTGCTCCTTTTCTTTTGTTTGGATTTATACAGGACTCGTGTCCTAACCCCCCCCCCCAACATGCAGCAAACCCCAGCTACATAACCACTCAGCAAAGTGTTTGAAAGCAAAAAAAAATTAAGCTGTGCTATCAAAGCCCGCCAACGTTAGCATGGGAATTGAAATACAGTGGAATAAAATTATTGCTTGCTCTAGTTAATGCCCCAAGTCTTAGAGGAGGTGCCATGGGAGATTTCATGAATGCATATAGCTAGAACCTCTCCTCCTCACTAACAATCTCATTGGAAAGATGGCTGTTGTACAAAGAGTGTCCCTTCCATTCTACAGTACTCCCGTAAAGACATGCAGGCTATGTACTAATCCAGAAGAGATTTCATTGAGTGACCCAGTTTAGAAGACTCTCATATTATCCAAATGCTTTGTCCACATGAAATGTGTTCTGCAAGTGATAGGAAACCTTGGAATGTATGAGCTCATAAAATCCTGTCTACCACAAATGGTCCTTACTTACGGCAACTTGTTTCTGATAAAACACTGTTGCTATTTTGCCTTCTGAAGCTTCCTTCATGAAATGTTGCTAGCGTACATATGGATGTAGTAGAGATTCTAAGTATCTGAGATCTCTCAGTACAGTGGCTGATGGCTCTTGAGCCTAACACCATGCAAGTAGGATTGCTGACTCGTTTGAGTCCTTTTAATAATTATGTCTTCTACCTTCCTGCCTTCTTGGGTGTTAATCCCTTTTGTCCCTCTTAAAAGAAAAATACACATGCATCTGAATGATAACAAAATAAACCAGTTTACTGTCAGATTCATTGAGTACATACTTAGGTTACAAAAGATATGAACTATACCTGTATATTAGATATTAGTGAGTCCTAAAAAGACTCCATCAGAGCATTTACTGCTTAACACTTCTATCATCAGCAGCCTAACCAACCAACGGACCAAACTGACTGTCACATAGAGGCAGTTAGTCCTCTCTTAGAATGCTGGATTTGACTGACATATCCCACATTTTCCAGTCCTCCATATTCATACCAGGGACACGGGTGGCGCTGTGGGTTAAACCACAGAGCCTAGGGCTTGCCGATCAGAAGGTCGGCGGTTCGAATCCCCGTGATGGGGTGAGCTCCCGTTGCTCGGTCTCTGCTCCTGCCAACCTAGCAGTTTGAAAGCACGTCAAAGTGCAAGTAGATAAATAGGTACCGCTCTGGTGGCAAGGTAAACGGCATTTCCGTGCGCTGCTCTGGTTCGCCAGAAGCGGCTTAGGCATGCTGGCCACGTCACCTGGAAGCTGTACGCCGGCTCCCTCGGCCAATAAAGTGAGATGAGCGCCGCAACCCTAGAGTCAGTCACGACTGGACCTAATGGTCAGGGGTCCCTTTACTTTTACTATATTCATACCAGTGCAACTAGAAGAATCCAATAAAATGAAACAGACTAAACTGAGGGGAAGGTGCAGCTCAGCCACCCCTTCCTTTCCCCTCAAGTCTTTATATTTCCTATAAAGTGCATTAGTGCAGGTAAATCAATGAAATTGTATTAAGATAAACTGAAGGCCTGAGGCATAGGCTATCAGGCAGCCCTCATATTTGATCTATTTCAGAGGTGTTGCTTATTGGATTTGTTTTACCGAGGGGGTGATGTGTTTATGGAGAGGGTACACAAATGTTCATCTCTGTCATTTCTCATGGATTGATCATGGCGGAGGCCAACTGTTTAGAAAATGCAGGAGGCTCAGTGAAATCAATATCGTCTCTAGCATTTTGTGAAATATGCCTCCCTTGGGACGTGCCGAAATGCAAAAAGCCATAGTAATTGCACTGTATGTCGTAGAAGCAAAGCAAAGAAATACTGTCATATTCTGAGCACTAGGGAGCCTTAAGCAAATATTGGGCTCTTTAGCTGATGCTACACCCCTTAAGCCAATATCATGCTTTCAACCAATTAAAAGGTTTGGCTGAAGGCTGAGCATAGCCTGGGGGGGAAAAACTCATTATCATGTGATGCAAAAGGTTCAGCAAAGTTTCCTTGATTGATTTCAAGTCTGATGGGTGCTGGTACTTTCTCAGATCCTCTTCGTTAAGCCTTGATGAAATCTTGCAACACAGAGATTGAAATGGGAGCAGACATTAATAATAATAATAATAAATAATAATAATATATTTTTTATTTGTACCCCGCCCATCTGGCCGGGTCTCCCCAGCCACTCTGGGCGGCCTCCAACAGATATTAAAATACATTAAAATATCACAGGTTAAAAACTTCCCTAAATAGGGCTGCCTTCAGGTATTTTCTGAATGTCAGATAGTTGTTTATCTCTTTAACCTCTGCTGGGAGGGCGTTCCACAGGGCGGGCACCACTACCGAGAAGGCCCTCTGCCTGGTTCCCTGTAGCTTTGCTTCTCGCAGTGAGGGAACTGCCAGAAGGCCCTCGGCGCTGGATCTCAGTGTCCGGGCTGAACGATGGGGGTGGAGACGCTCCTTCAGGTATACAGGACCGAGGCCGTTTAGGGCTTTAAAGGTCAGCACCAAGACTTTGAATTGTGCTCGGAAACGTACTGGGAGTCAATGCAGATCTCTCGGGACTGGTGTTATGAGGTCCCGATGGCCACTCCCAGTCACCAGTCTAGCTGCCGCATTCTGGATTAATTGCAGTTTCCGGGTCACCTTCAAAGGTAGCCCCACGTAGAGCGCATTATATAGGAGATCTCTAATGGTCTAAAATATGATCCAAGAAATGCTTGTTTTCCTCCTCACCAAATAATCATGATAGGGTGGATTAATTATATTTCACTGGCCATCATGAAATGGGTTGTACTTCTGAAATAAAGGAAATAGAGAATTTAAACTAGGGATGAGAAACCTGCGGCCCTCCAGATGCCATTATACTACAACTCCCACCATCCCATCATGATCCCTGTGTCATTGAATTCTACTCAATATTGATCCAGAGTAGAACTCCAACGTATAGTTAGCAGAGTAAAAACTAAAACACGTTGCAGGATTAAAAAAAAAAAAAAATGGACCAGAGGCAATAAATATTTCATCCAGCAGAGCTTGACTGCTACTGAAGGCAAATGAGCATAATGGTCACAAATCCAATACATTCAGTATTGGCACTGTCCATAAGAAATCCAGACCTAGCTTAAACTTACAATAATTTATAATAAGACTAAAGACTATACAGAACACCACACCAGAAGGAAAAGAGATAGAAAGAGAAAATGAAACCCAAGCTCCTTCTGGCCTTACTTTTATAGTCAGCATGACCTTGACAGAAAGAGATAAGAGAACCAGTTTAAGCCAGCTGTGCTCAGCTTCTCAGAAGGAATAACCCAAACATCATGAACCTTCTGCTTGTTTCTTTCACAAGCAGAAATAGGAAAGATCTCTATACATCAGATCAATACTTTCTGTACCAAGAAATAGTTCCGCCTGGCCTTTGGCCTGGATCCAACTTGATCCCCTCCCCCTCTTTTCCTTTTCCTTCTGTGATGGAACCCCTATTTGGGGACTTCCCTGGCTTTTTTCTGGCCCACATAGGACCAGTCTGGATAGTTGGCCTTGGTGAAGATTTGACGTTTTCTCCCCCAAACAGTTTTTGATCTGGGCTTCCACTGAAATGAGGCTGCATTTTAAGTTGTATTTTAATCCTGTTTTTAAGTTGTATTTTAATCAATTGTTTTTGTACCTGATGTTAGCCGCCCTGAGCCTGGTCTTGACCAGGGAGGGCGGGGTATAAATAAAATTTATTATTATTATTTTATTATTATTATTAAATGCAAACTGACACACTGGTCATGCTGGCTGGTGTTGATGGGACTTGGTCTGTGCATTTCTAGAGGGCCACATGTCTATCATCCCTGCCTCAAAACCAGCACTGTTTTGGGTAATACATTGGTTTGTATCCAACCCAATTCTAATCAGAGTACATCTGTTGAAATTAATGGACATAAATTAGTTATGTCCATTAATTTCAGTAGGATTAGCATTGAATCTAACAAGTCCTTTCTGTTGAAGCCCTGCACAATGACTTCTCCTTGTGCAAAGAGGCTCCCCCTGTGCAACCATGATATGTAACTGATGAAAGGGGTTTTAAAAACCTTTAAATAAATGAATAAATGTGGGGGTTTTCTGGCATTTGATTTTATGTACCCTTCTTCTGTCTGTTCATTTGTCTTTCTTAGGGTTGGGAAATATATTAATTTAGTGTGCATTTTAATGCAAGCTTTCCAAAACTGCATTTTTTGAACCAGTGTGTGAACCAACACACAGCTCTCCATTGAAATATGAACTTCCTTGAATTTTGCGGTGCAGTTCTCGAACCAACCAGCATGTGCATTTTCATGGAAATAACATTCAAAAATGCATTCTGTTGGGGATAAATTGCAAAAGTGCAGATACTGGGCAAAACTATGTTAAAAATACACAAATCAGCAGAAATGTGCCGGGGAATTAATATGGATTTTCATGCAGACCTTTTTTTGGGTTGGGTGGAGAATCACAATGGGGTGAATTGAGCCCCGTTGGGTTTGAGAGAAACTAAAATTGACCGATTTGTACACCCCTTTTTGTTTTAGAATCATAGAATCATAGAATCATAGAGTTGGAAGAGACCACAAGGGCCATCCAGTCCAACCCCCTGCCAAGCAGGAAACACCATCAAAGCATTCCTGACAGGTGGCTGTCAAGCCTCTGCTTAAAGACATCCAAAGAAGGAGACTCCACCACACTCCTTGGCAGCAAATTCCACTGTCGAACAGCTCTTACTGTCAAGAAATTCATCCTAATGTTTAGGTGGAATCTTCTTTCTTGTAGTTTGAATCCATTGCTCCGTGTCCGCTTCTCTGGAGCAGCAGAAAACAACCTTTCTCCCTCCTCTATATGACATCCTTTTATATATTTGAACATGGCTATCATATCACCCCTTAACCTTCTCTTCTCCAGGCTAAACATACCCAGCTCCCTAAGCCGTTCCTCATAAGGCATCGTTTCCAGGCCTTTGACTATTTTGGTTGCCCTCCTCTGGACACGTTCCAGCTTGTCAATATCCTTCTTGAACTGTGGTGCCCAGAACTGGACACAGTATTCCAGGTGAGGTCTGACCAGAGCGGAATACAATGGTACTATTACTTCCCTTGATCTAGATGCTATACTCCTATTGATGCAGCCCAGAATTGCATTGGCTTTTTTAGCTGCTGCATCACACTGTTGACTCATGTCAAGTTTGTGGTCTACCAAGACTCCTAGATCCTTTTCACTTGTACTGCTCTCAAGCCAGGTATCACCCATCCTGTATTTGTGCCTTTCATTTTTTTTGCCCAAGTGTAGTACTTTACATTTCTCCCTGTTAAAATTCATCCTGTTTGCCTTGGCCCAGTTCTCTAATCTGTTAAGGTCATTTTGAAGTGTGTTCCTGTCCTCTGGGGTATTAGCCACCCCTCCCAATTTGGTGTCATCTGCAAACTTGATCAGGATGCCCTCAAGCCCATCATCCAAGTCATTGATAAAGATGTTGAATAAGACTGGGCCCAAGACAGAACCCTGTGGCACCCCACTAGTCACTTCTCTCCAGGATGAAGAGGAGCCATTGATGAGCACCCTTTGGGTTCGGTCAGTCAGCCAGTTACAAATCCAATGAATGGTAGCATTGTCTAGCCCGCATTTTACCAGCTTCTTTACAAGAATATCATGGGGCACCTTGTCAAAGGCCTTGCTGAAATCAAGATAGGCTACATCCACAGTGTTCCCTTCGTCTACCAGGCTTGTAATTCTGTCAAAAAATGAGATCAGATTAGTCTGACATGACTTATTTTTCAGAAACCCATGCTGACTTTTAGTGATCACAGCGTTCCTTTCTAGGTGCTCACAGACCGTTTGCTTAATGATCTGCTCTAGAATCTTTCCTGGTATTGATGTCAGGCTGACTGGGCGGTAATTGTTTGGGTCCTCTCTTTTCCCCTTTTTGAAAATAGGGACAACATTTGCCCTCCTCCAGTCTGCTGGGACTTCACCTGTTTTCCAAGAATTCTCAAAGATTACTGCCAGTGGTTCTGAAATCACCTCTGCCAGTTCTTTTAATACTCTGGGATGTAGTTCATCTGGCCCTGGAGACTTGAATACATCTAAACTAGCCAAGTGTGCTTGTACTACCTCCTTACTTATTCTGGGCTGTGTTTCCCCTGCTGAATCATCTGCTCCATATTCTTCAGGTCGGGCATTGTTTTCTTTTTTGGAGAAGACTGAGGCAAAGAAGGTATTGAGGAGTTCTGCCCTTTCTGCGTCCCCTGTTCGCATTTCACCTTCTTCTCCTCTAAGTGACCCCACTGTTTCCTTGTTCTTCCTTTTGCTACGGACATACCCATAAAAACTCTTTTTATTGCTTTTAACCTCTCTAGCAAGCCTGAGTTCATTCTGTGCTTTAGCTTTTCTGACTTTGTCTCTACATGTGCTGGCTATTTGTTTGAATTCCTCTCTGGTGGTTTCCCCCTTTTTCCATTTCTTGTACATATCCCTTTTAAATCTTAACTCAGTTAAAAGTTCATTAGATAGCCACCCTGGCTTCTTTAGGCACCTTCCATGTTTTCGTCTCATTGGTACTGCTTGAAGTTGTGCTATTAATATCTCCCTTTTAACAAACTCCCATCCATCATGAACTCCCTTCCCTTTTAGTATTACTGACCATGGGATCACACCCAGCATTTCCCTAAGTTTTCTGAAGTCGGCTTTCTTAAAGTCTAGAATTTGAGTCTTAGTATGCTTGGTTGCTCCTTTCTGATGTATAATAAACTCCAGAAGAGCATGATCACTCCCACCTAATGATCCTACCACTTCTACCCCACTAACCAGGTCATCACTATTGGTTAGGACCAGATCTAAAATGGCTGATCCTCTTGTTGCTTCTCCCACTTTCTGGACAATGAAATTGTCTGCAAGGCCCGTGAGGAATCTGTTCGACCTTATGCTCTTGGCTGAGTTTGACATCCAACAAATATCAGGATAGTTGAAATCCCCCATTACTACTATCTCATTTCCTTTTGAATGCTTGGTCATCTGTTCCAGGAAGGCATCATCTATGTCCTCAGTTTGGCTTGGGGATCTATAGTAAACTCCCACCATGAGATCACTGTTATTTTTCTCTCCCTTAATTTTGACCCAGATACTCTCAATTTGGCTTTGAAGTTTTAAATCATGGATCTCTTCACAGGTATACACATCCCTGACATATAACGCCACTCCTCCTCCTTTCCTGTTTGGTCTATTCCTCTTAAATAGATTGTATCCCTCTATTACTACATTCCAATCATGAGATTCATCCCACCAGGTTTCAGTGATGCCTATTATGTCGTATTTAGTTTGCTGTACCAAGAGCTCAAGTTCATCTTGTTTATTTCCCATGCTCTGTGCATTTGTATACAGACATTGAAAACCATTGATCATTCCCCCTAGTCTCCTACTTAAGGATTTTTTCCTCCCACCACTAGGTCTGTGCGCTGTTTGCTCCATTTGGTCCTTGACTTTTGGATGATCATCTTCAGCCTTTGATAGACTCCTACCTTCAGGACCACTGTCTCCCTCCCCCACATAAGTCAGTTTAAAGCCCTCCTGATGAGGTTTTTGAGATTGTTGGCAAAAACATTCCTCCCAACCCTTGTGAGGTGCAGCCCATCACTTGCCAGAAGTCCATCTTCAAGAAACTGCAGACCGTGATCTAAGAAACCAAACCGTTCCTGCCGGCACCATTTGCGAAGCCAGTTGTTCACTTCTCCTATTTTCCCCTCTCTTCCTGGGCCACGGCGTTCAACTGGGAGGACAGATGAGATGACAATTTGTGCATTTAATTGCTTCAGCTTCCTGCCCAGAGCCTCATAATCACTTTTGATCTTCTGGAGGCTATGGCTTGCGGTGTCATTGGTTCCCACATGGACTAAAAGGAAGGGGTTTTTATCCGTGGGTTTAATTATTCCTTGCAGCCGTTCTGTAACATCATGGATCTTGGCCCCGGGGAGACAGCATACCTCTCGAGACATCTTGTCAGGCCCACAGATCACTGCTTCCGTACCCCTCAATAGGGAATCCCCTATCACCACTACACGCCTCCTCTTAGGCTTGGTCGGGATTCTTACATGTGCTGTCCCTTCCAAGGTCGCCTGCACATTCCCAGAGGACTGACTATGTTGCTCGTCTTCATATACCTCATCAACTGTGATGAGGGAGAGATCTTCCAATGGAGTCTGTTCTTCATCTTCCAGATTTGAGAGCACTTCAAATTGATTTTGTAGTTCTAAACACTCAGAGCGATCCCTGGGCATTCTACTTCTGTGAGTCACGTTCCTCCATACATCTGGCTCCTGAGTTGGGGAACTGATCTCCTCCTCAGAGATGTGCCCTGTCTCCTGCTTGGTGGAGACAGTGTGCTCTGCTGCATCCAAGAAAAGCTCCAGCTCTTTAATTTTCTGGAGCGTAGATACACGGGCCTGAAGTTGCTGGACCTTGTCTTCGAGTAGGGCAACCAACTTGCAGTTGCTGCAGGTGTAGCTGTCTACAACCTTTGGCAAGAAGACAAACATTGCGCAGGAATTACAGGCGACTACAGTTGTTCCCTCCCCGTTCTGAAGTTGCCGGACCTTGTCTTCTAGTAGGGCAACCAACTTGCACTTGCTGCAGGTGTAGTTGCCTACATCCTTTGGCAAGAAGGCAAACATTGCGCAGGAATTGCAGGCGACTACAGTTGTTCCCTCACCCTCCATCTTGAAGCTTGAAGTCAGGACACTCAAAAAAGAAGCCTAGGTCTCCCCAAGTAAACGTTTGAGACTAGCTCTCCTCTATCAAAAGACAGGTAAAACTGCGCGCGCCGCCAGGCGCGCGCCGCTGCCCTCTAGGCACTGATTAGCTCCGCCCACAGCTAGTCACCAGACAAACACACTCACACAAGCCAGAAACAAACTCTCTCACACACACAAGCCTGGGAAACACACAAACAAATAAGCACACAAACTTAATCACACACAGCCCCAAAAAGACAAACCCACAAAACCTACAAGCTCAGCTCACCTTGTGCTCCCTCCTCAGTCGCTGCCCTCCAGGCACTGGTTAGCTCCGCCCTACAAGCTCAGCTCACCTTTTGCCTACTTCCTCAGTCGCTGCCCTCTAGGCACTGATTAGCTCCGCCCACAGCTAGTCACCAGACAAACACACACACACAAGCCAGAAACAAACTCTCTCACACACACAAGCCTGGGAAACACACAAACAAATAAGGAAACAAATAAGCACACAAACTTAATCACACACAGCCCCCAAAAGACAAACCCACAAAACCTACAAGCTCAGCTCACCTTGTGCTCCCTCCTCAGTCGCTGCCCTCCAGGCACTGATTAGCTCCGCCCTACAAGCTCAGCTCACCTTTTGCCTACTTCCTCAGTCGCTGCCCTCTAGGCACTGATTAGCTCCGCCCACAGCTAGTCACCAGACAAACACACACACACAAGCCAGAAACAAACTCTCTCACACACACAAGCCTGGGAAACACACAAACAAATAAGGAAACAAATAAGCACACAAACTTAATCACACACAGCCCCAAAAAGACAAACCCACAAAACCTACAAGCTCAGCTCACCTTGTGCTCCCTCCTCAGTCGCTGCCCTCCAGGCACTGATTAGCTCCGCCCTACAAGCTCAGCTCACCTTTTGCCTACTTCCTCAGTCGCTGCCCTCTAGGCACTGATTAGCTCCGCCCACAGCTAGTCACCAGACAAACACACTCACACAAGCCAGAAACAAACTCTCTCACACACACAAGCCTGGGAAACACACAAACAAATAAGGAAACAAATAAGCACACAAACTTAATCACACACAGCCCCAAAAAGACAAACCCACAAAACCTACAAGCTCAGCTCACCTTGTGCTCCCTCCTCAGTCGCTGCCCTCCAGGCACTGATTAGCTCCGCCCTACAAGCTCAGCTCACCTTTTGCCTACTTCCTCAGTCGCTGCCCTCTAGGCACTGATTAGCTCCGCCCACAGCTAGTCACCAGACAAACACACACACACAAGCCAGAAACAAACTCTCTCACACACACAAGCCTGGGAAACACACAAACAAATAAGGAAACAAATAAGCACACAAACTTAATCACACACAGCCCCCAAAAGACAAACCCACAAAACCTACAAGCTCAGCTCACCTTGTGCTCCCTCCTCAGTCGCTGCCCTCCAGGCACTGATTAGCTCCGCCCTACAAGCTCAGCTCACCTTTTGCCTACTTCCTCAGTCGCTGCCCTCTAGGCACTGATTAGCTCCGCCCACAGCTAGTCACCAGACAAACACACACACACAAGCCAGAAACAAACTCTCTCACACACACAAGCCTGGGAAACACACAAACAAATAAGGAAACAAATAAGCACACAAACTTAATCACACACAGCCCCAAAAAGACAAACCCACAAAACCTACAAGCTCAGCTCACCTTGTGCTCCCTCCTCAGTCGCTGCCCTCCAGGCACTGATTAGCTCCGCCCTACAAGCTCAGCTCACCTTTTGCCTACTTCCTCAGTCGCTGCCCTCTAGGCACTGATTAGCTCCGCCCACAGCTAGTCACCAGACAAACACACTCACACAAGCCAGAAACAAACTCTCTCACACACACAAGCCTGGGAAACACACAAACAAATAAGGAAACAAATAAGCACACAAACTTAATCACACACAGCCCCAAAAAGACAAACCCACAAAACCTACAAGCTCAGCTCACCTTGTGCTCCCTCCTCAGTCGCTGCCCTCCAGGCACTGATTAGCTCCGCCCTACAAGCTCAGCTCACCTTTTGCCTACTTCCTCAGTCGCTGCCCTCTAGGCACTGATTAGCTCCGCCCACAGCTAGTCACCAGACAAACACACACACACAAGCCAGAAACAAACTCTCTCACACACACAAGCCTTGTGCTCCCTCCTCAGTCGCTGCCCTCCTCAGTCGCTGCCCTCCTCAGTCGCTGCCCTCCAGGTTTTCTAAGGCCCTAGCATGTAAATGTGTTTCTGCTTTTATAAATGAATCAAAGCATTGTCATAGAAGAAAGTTCAGGGGGTGCTCATTGAATGGACTCTTGGTGAAATGGGCTATTTTTGTGTGGCCATGTGTGGGTCATCAGAGATATGTATTGTCAGGCTTCGGAAAAGCAGCTTCCTCCCTCCCATTGGCCGTGGATAAGCAGAACAAAGCAAAATTAGTCTCTTGCCATTTAAAGAGATTTTAATGACCACAGCTCAAGAACAAAGAGTCCATCTCGGAGAAAAGGTCAGTTAAACTCTCTCTCTCTCCCAGTTCTCCTCCTCCTAGCTGTTCACCCCCCCAGTTCTTCCCAACTTTTGTCTTCTGAACTACGTCCCTCTGCAAACCACTGTTCCAAATCTATACTGTCCCACTACTCTTGAGAAGATTCAGGATCCTGATCAGGAGCAGGGAGAGGGGGAGGCTCCCACCATTCCTCATCTGTGCAGCCCTCCTCAGCACAGTCCCTGACACATAATTGCACACTTGCTGGCAAATCCATCCTTTAAAAGTTTGACAATGAAGTTTGTGGAAGGCACAAAATGACACCAAGATGGAAGCACTGTAACTGGCAGCATAAACTGTTGTCTCTTGTCACTGCATTATTCATAGTTCGCTGCACAGGTCTTGCCAGTGTTGATATGAGCAACTGTTTCGCCCATCTGTAGTTGCATATGCTAATTCATTTTAATTTTTTAACAGCAAAATGACAACCTACGAACATTTTTTAAATGTACAAGGCTGGTTAAGTAAGAAGAAAGATGAGAAAGCTGGGGTTTGGGTAGCCAGAAAAATTGCAGTGGGGTAGGAGGTCTATAGGAAGGATGCAGCAACTCAGGTGCCCAGTAGCTGCTTGTACCTCAGGATTGCTGGTCATGGGCACCTGAGTGTCTGAAGAGGGTCTGTCCTCCTGCCACAGGTGCTGCTGCTTGTAAGAAAAAAAACGATCCTTCCCCATACTTAGGCTTCCATCTTCCTCTAATCTTTCTAGGAAACAATATTAGGATTTAAAGTATTTCAAATGTTTTGGCATCTCTGGTCTAAGGATACATTTAAGAGGGACCATCGTAAGTCACTGTGATCTTGCCAAAACCTAAAATAGCCAAGCAAAATAATTCAATAACATTACTTTTAATACCATTAACAAATACATGCCAAGTGCCCAAGGAGTTGTGAACAATTCTAGGCTGGAATCTAGTGGCGGTCATTTTTAAATTTAGTTTAATATTATTACACCAGTCTCCAGTTATATACCTTCCAATGGGAGATGAAAGATGATAAAAAATGTGTTTATTAGGAAAAGCGTGGACTATTGATGAATTTTCATGATTATTGTTTTTTTAATGGTTGGAGAAATGTGGAGACCTGCATTTCAGATTGGATAACTGAGAAACGGGAAGTCTTTCCACCCCTAACTACTTCTCCACTGCTAGGATCACCAGCTCCTCCAGGGCCTCTTCCTCACCATTGCTTGCTTGCTAAGGGAGAGCCAATGAGCAAGCACGCAGGGGCATCTACTGTGACTCCTTCTTACCACCACTGTTGCCTGGACCAGACAAGCAACCATGGGGAAAAGGAGGTGCATGCCCAGAGAGTTCGTGTAAGGGAGCCCCCTACTGCGGCATGGGCCCTTGGCAGATAACCCCGGGCGCCAGCCCTGCCCTCACCCTCCTTCTTCATGGACCTCCAACTGGGTTCCCCCTGCACTCACACACAATTTGCAGCTGGGCACTTTGGCCCCAGTTGCAGCTGTTTGCAGAGGCGTAGGAAGGTCAGGTGGTACCCGGTGCGGAAAATTTCTTGTCACCCCCCCACATTTATTTTTTATTTTTGCCTGCAAAAATGATTTTACGTTATTTCATATTTTCTTACAAAGGAATAATAATAAGTAAAAATAAACTTTTATTTATATCCCACCCTCCCCAGCCAAAGTCGGGCTCAGGGCAGCTAACATCAGATACATAACATTGATATAAAATCAAACAATAATTAAATTACCTCCTAAAAACATGTTAAAATCAAATTAAAGTCTAATTAGATGGCTTTCCGCAGGGTTAGGGTTGGGAACAGTAAGTGCGCCACTGAATTGAAATTTCAGCCTTCACGACATAGGAAAACAGCCAAGTAAACAGCTATTTTCGTGGAGGAGGGTCAAGATATTAACTGATATGCATGAAATTTCATATATAGCTATATCCCTAGTGTAGTAAGATAAGACCTTTGGAGCAGGCATTAAAAAAAAAGTTTTTTATGAACCACCCTAGTAGGGCAGTAATTGTTCCTTGATAATTTGTCACCCCTCCATAATGGAACCTGGGGTGAACCGCCCCCCTGTCCCCCACTTCCTACACCCCTGGCTGTTTGCTTGTGGCCCTTTTTAGATGATACTTCCTGAGCCAGGGCTGTTCAACAGCACAAGCCCAGCAGGCTGCATGCATCCCACTACTAGCCATACTGTGGCTGGGATGAATCATCCTGTTTGAAACTGACCCGGCTCAGACATCACTGGAGATGCTTCTTGCTTCCCCTTAATTCTTCAGAGGACTGCTAAAGTTGTGGTTTGTATCATCTGTCAGAAAGGTAAACTGATTCCAAGGCATCCTTTCACACGGGAGCACCTAATGGCTGGCTTTCTGTCGAGAGAGTGCATGAATCACGGCGCTGGCGCGACAACCTCGTAAGGTTATGTAATTACCAAAATGCTGCCTCTCTGCTAATGGGATCAGAAGACAGCGAGAAACCAGAGAACTTTAATCTTTAATATCAACCCCCCCCCTGCTCCCACCCTCCACATCTCCAGAAAAAAGGCCTCCTCATCAATTTGGATTTTGTAGGGATTTGAAGCATTCCTTGCTGTGTGGTGATTTTATGACCAAACCCAGAGAGAGGGTTTGATGCAGGCAGGGAGGATGGGGCGGAGGCACTGTCAGAATTCAAACCAAAAACCCTCCAGTAGGAAAAGCAGGCTCAGTAGGAGAAAACAGAGCAAGGGACCCATCGTGCCTGATGAGAGCTGGTGAAAAGTATAAAGCTGTTTTGGCCTGGATCCTAAGAGAACTAGAACATTAAATATACTATTTGAGGACATGGTTCCTGGGCCTTATGGAAGGTGATGCGCCAGCCTTTCTGAAACGCCTTTGAATCAATGCCTGGGTGAAAAGTCACCATGCACAGCACCACATAGTTTGCATTTCTTAGTGCAGAAAGTATTGATCTGATGTGTAGAGATCTTTCCTATTCTACTTAATTCAAGAGGGTTCTGGAAGCTTGTGAAAGAAACAAGCAGAAGGTTCTTGATGTTTGGGTTATTCCTTCAGAGAAGCTGAGTACAGCTGGCTTAAACTGGTTCTGTTATCTCTTCTTCAAGGTCATGCTGACTATAATAAGAGACCTGGGTTTCACTTCTCTCTTTCTCTCTTCCTTCTGGTGTGGTGTTCTGTATATAGTGTAAAGGTTTAGACTTATATAAGTTATTGCAAGTTTAAGTTAAGTCTGCTGCAACTGGATTTCTTACGGACAGTGCCAATTCTTAATGTATTGGATTTGTGACCATTATGCTCATCTGCCTTCAGTAGCAGTCAAGCTCTGCTGGATGAAATATTAATTGCCTCTGGTCTGTTTTTTGGGAATCCTGCAATGTGCTTAAGTTTTTACTCTGCTAACTATACATTGGAATCTATTCTGGATCAATACTGAGTAGAATTCCATGACACATAGTGCAACATAGCAAGCTCCATTCATGATGTAAACAATCTCTAGCTCTACCCTTGGCCACACACCCAGTAACATGGCCGGAGACTAGGGAAAGAGCTTTTTCAAATGGCATGTGCTAAAACATCCATGTAAGGACAGAGGGAACTGGTGTGTCAAATTGACATTTGCCATATCTCTGGAAAGGGGGTATCATTCGTGGTAGAGCACTCGCATTTCAACCAATGGGCCATGTGCTCCATCTATGAGCACCTTCACCTTGCCATGTAACAGGGCTGCAAAAGATCTCAGAGTAAATAGCACAGGTCCAGATGGCTTGATGGCCTGACTCACAGCTTCATATTGTCAGGAGTGCGTGCAGGAGCCAGGCCCTGTGACTGGGGCCTTCCTGAGTTTGGCCTGGAAGAGCAAGGCGCGGCCGCACAGGTAAGGCTTGACAGAAGACTCGTAGCACCTGGTGGCAAAGGCCGGGAGGGGTATATAAGACCAGCATTTCCCTCTGGCTCTTTGCCACAGCAACACGCTACCCACCTAGCTGTGCTTTGGCTTCCTGACTCCTGGTATCCTGACTCTTGGACCCTTGGCTTCCTGACTCCTGGTCTCCTGACCCTCGGACTCTTGGCTTCCTGACTCCTGGTTTCCTGATTCATGGACTCTTGGCTTCCGGATCCCTGGACTGCTGATTCCTGCTTCCCGACCTCTACCCCAGTCCCGATGTACCAAGCCGGGACTCCGACTGCCTGTAACCCGGACCGTGACACATATGTTTGTCTCTCACCTTTCTGATGAGATGTAAATTTGGTTTTGGCATATTGGATGGATGCTACATATGACCAGTCCCCCATGTGGATACAGACACTGAGCAGTGATTTTATAATCAGACCAATGGGTGCATCTATAAAGGTAAAGGTAAAGGGACCCCTGACCATCAGGTCCAGTCGTGTCCGACTCTGGGGTTGTGTGCTCATCTCGCTCTATAGGCCGAGGGAGCCGGCGTTTGTCCGAAGACAGCCTCCGGGTCATGTGGCCAGCATGACAAAGCTGCTTCTGGCGAACCAGAGCAGCACACGGAAACTCCGTTTACCTTCCCGCTGGAGCGGTCCCTATTTATCTAATTGCACTTTGATGTGCTTTCGAACTGCTAGGTTGGCAGGAGCTGGGACCGAGCAACGGGAGCTCACCCCGTTGCAGGGATTCAAACCTCTGACCTTCTGATCAGCAAGCCTGTGGTTTAACCCACAGCGCCACCTGGTCCCTGTACGGGTGCATCTATAGATCCACCCTATTTTGCATATCTAGAAAGGATTGTCTGTGTTTCACATGTAATTTTTAAACCAAGCAATCTAGGAATGTAGTAAGTTGCCTTATAATGAGTCTGACCAACTGGTCCATCTAACTAAGCTCTGTCTGCACTGATGGGCAGCATGTCATCATGTTTTCAGAAACAGGACATTCCCAGCCCTACCCAAAAATGCTAGGGATTGAATTTGGGACCTTTTGTATGCAAAAGTGATGCTCTACCACTTGGGATGGGCAGAGCTGTCAACTGCTGTTTTTCTCAGCTTCGACAGCTTTAAGTTCAGTTCTTCACAGTTCCACATCTATCTGCATTTTTTAAAAAAACAAACCCCCAGAATTTTAGTGTGAATATACACATTTTTGCATTGTAATATTGCCTGATAAGCACAACTCTGCACAACAGTTTCCCCTGATGTAATACATGTTTGTATTTGATTTTCAACAATATATGCACATTTTACCCATGCATATCCCTTGGTAAACACATCATTTGGCCATAGAAAGAGCTTTGCAAAATTCGGAGAAGCATGAAAGTGTGGCTGCGTTTTGCCCCCCCCCTAATTATATTTTATTAAGTTTTGACATTTTTAACATAAAGATCAAAACACAATTTTGTCATTTTTCATATTTTTGTCGACTTCCCACCCTGTTTCCCATGGAGTTGCTTTTTCTCCCCTTCTACTGCACCCTATCTCCTATCTATTAAATTGTAACCATGATATTATAATCGAATTTCTTCTGTTGCTCATAGCTCAAATCCTACTCGCAATTGCTTTTATTCTTGTATTGTTTCCCAAAGTGTGATCCAGGTAGGTTCACCTTTAAATGAAAATGGAAATGAATTTATCCCCACCACCACCACGGAGCCACTCCTCCCCTCCCCCACCGATAGAAATAAAAAACCGCAAGATTCATTCATTATGGAAATTGAGCAATTTTGGATCGTTCCTCTTTTTGCATAATTCATTCCATTTCTGCTAGACATGGGGAGTGAGGAAGAGCTATGTAACCAGACACCAGAGATGTTAATCAACCACCCCTCTGGCTTCTGAAGCATCAGCAGGCATTAACTGCATACTTCAGTTGTCATAAAAAGATATCGCCCATCAAAAAGGATACCCCCCAAGTAATCAAAAGCCCGAGAATATGTGAGCAATCATAAGGGCTGGAAACTTGCTTTCAAAAAGAAAAGCAAAATTTTCAGGAAGTCAAAGGTGTGTGTCTTTTCCCTGCCCCACAATTCTTCAGAATCGGTGCATACACAAAGCCCTGACAACAGGGAATACAAGGAGTGGCTTAACTTGGAAACTATAATCTTCCTTGTGCCTCTGCCCTGAGAGATGTATCAGTTGTTGGCCCAAACCTCTCTCGCTATGCAAATGGTTTTATTCAGCAGAGAAAACACACCTTTTGTTTTAGCTAACCTTGCTTTTTGTGGTGTATGTAAAGCGCATATCCGGAAGCGCTGCTTTTTAACATTTGCCGGGGAGCGTTTTGTAAAGCTGCTTATTGAGAGGAGGGTTTTGCAATGTTATGCGGTGTAATGGCCGATGCAGAAATTTCCTTGACCTGGTTTCAGTGTTTTGTTTTAAATAGCATATTCCACCCCGGGGTCTCCAGTTAAAATAAGGAAATGCTGAAACTCAAGAATTTGCCTGTGTGATTTGGCCAAGGTACAAAAAATGCGCAGATCTCAGCAGTGAAAGGGGAAATGGGGAATTCTTCAACAAAATGTCAGTGTAGAGGATTTGGAGTGTGCAAGGAAGGGAGGAGCTGCGGTTTAGTGGGGTCTGGTGATGAGCCACTGTGTGCCTAGGAGAAGGGTTTGTGAACTGCACCCAGAATGTGCCTGTCAAAGTGTGGTAGCCCAACATTCAGTTATGGTGGGTGGGGGATCCAACTCTTCTGGACAGCAATCATGGAAGAAATATGCAAAATAACTAAGCAAGTATTAGAAGTCACCCCAGAACTGGCACTACTAAACGTCTTCCAAGATAATAATGCCCACTCACATCATAAAGAGCTCATAACGTACCTACTCTGAGCAGCTAGAAACATCATAGCCAGTCACTGCAGAGACCTAACAAAATAAAATAAAAAAATTCCTTCCAGTAGCACCTTAGAGACCAACTAAGTTTGTTCTTGGTATGAGCTTTCGTGTGCATGCACACTTCTTCAGATACTGCAGAGACCTGTCAGGAGTAAGCATGGACCAATGGTATCAAATAGTATGGGAAACAGCCTTATTAGAAAAACTAACCAATAAATGAAACTGACACGGGGGAAAATAGAAGATGCCTTCACCCTGGTATGGCTCCCCTTTATCACATACACAGCCCAACAAGACGACGACAAGAATCCGCTGACAGCATACGAATTAATCCGGCTAATCTGATTCAAAAATACACACACACACACACCCCGCTCTCACACACAAAACAGATCTCACTACAGCCAACCAAAGAAAACCAACCACCCCCTAGGCTACCCCCAACATCTCTCACCACCAAGGAAATACAACGAGCCAATAGTAAGAAAACCCACACAAGTGACGCTGACACAAAACCCCACACATACACTAAGAATAGAAGCATTGCCACCTGACCCCACCCTACTCACCATTCCCCCTCCCCCTCTTCCCCCCTCTTTTCTTCCTAACCGAACACTGTATGTAACACTAATGTCTCACAACAAATGAAACTGATCTGTAGAAAACACAACTTGAAAAGAGACAACACACGTATTTTTATAAACTAAGAAATCTTTAATAAATTTAAAAAAAAGAAGTTATGTGGAGGGAGGGCTTTAAGCCCAGGGGTCAAATGTTGCTTCCTAGGCCTATTTGGCCTTCAGACCCATTCCTAGGCCACACCCCTCTCATCAGACACACCTCCTCTCTCCAGGCCACACCCCTCACAGTTATGGAGAATGCAGGTGGCTATCAACCTGTAGAGCTTGGTTCAACTTAGTCTTGACCCCATGCTGTTGATTGTATGGAGGAAGTCATCCTAAACCAGTGTGGCTAACCTTGGCATTCCAGATGTTTTGGAACTACAACTCCCATCATCCCTAGCTAACAGGACCAGTGGTCAGGGATGATGGGAGTTGTAGTCCCAAAACATCTGGAGTGCCAAGGTTAGCCACCACTGTCCTAAACCATCACATGTACTGGAGCAGAGGACCTTCTTGCAACCAGAGGACCAGATCCAGAACTGGTTCACCCACCATGAGGCCACCCACTGATCAGTCACCTGATTTCTAAAGGCTTGTGTCCCCAGTGAAGGTCAATCAAACCATAGGTTCATGGGGAACTGCTAGACGTGCCCCATCAGAGGATCTCAGTGATGGAGCATAAGAAATCAAACAGTCCTTAAGGTACTTAGCCCCAAGTTGTTTAGAGCTTTGTGAATTAGCTCAGGTATCGTGAATCTGGCCTGGTAGCCAATTGGCATCCCCACTAAATGGCAATAGATTGGTGCATGCGTGTGAAATGCACAACCCGCCCCCTGCCAGCCTCTAGTCTGCTGCCACTATAGTTGCCCCAAGCCTCTCCACCCCAGGCATATCAGAGATGGTCAAACCGATTGGCTACAAGATTCACTAATTACGGGGGCTGACTTTAACCGAACCGATCAGTTAATTAAATTTAAATAAGTGTGCATGTTTGCAACATCTCATAATAAATCTTTTTTGCAGTGTTGATATTAAAAGGAAAGGGAATGCAGTTTAATAAACAGAAGCTGTCATTCATCCTTAAAAGGAAGAATTCCCTGCTTCAATAATGCACCAAAGTCAAAATAGCTTCAAAAGAAATATTCCATTTGTTTCTCCAATAAAAAATTGCCCTCACTAAGAAATGGATGAAAGCTTTACGTGATTTATATAGTGATTAAACCAATTAAAGCTTGCATCCATCTAACCAATTTTAGATGTGGAAATCAGTCTTTTGGTTCCCGCCTGCCCCAATTTCCCCACAATCTCCACCCTTTCCTTCCATTACATAGCTTCTAAATTGAAGCTATGAGGAGTCCTTTATAACAGTGTTTTGGTGAATGATACAGTTTTGAAAAGTGCTAACAATTTCAAAAGAGTAGAAAGAGCGGCAGAACTTCCCCTTCACAGTTTCAAATCTGCATCTACTCAGAGCAATTGGCTCTCTTCCATGCAGCAAAAAGTGAGCGAATGCTAGAATACAGAAAATATAATTAGATTTATATTGATTTTCCCCTCCCAAATATTTGAAAGACCAGCATATTTTCCTCCAATGCATTAATTACTAAGGAAAAGAGGTGTGCAGAAAAGGAAGGAAGTTAGTGATTGAGAGGCTAGCTATAATATTATTCCATTTCTATAACTTGCACGAGTCCAGAATTTGTAAATATATTATCAAAGGCTTATTTACATCTAGTGCCTTTTGGGTGCCTTCTCTTTGCTTGTGTTAGGGATGGGAATCTTGCTGCCCTTCGCATGTTGCTGGACTACAATTCTTATCCCCAACCATTGGCCGTGCTGTCTGGGGCTCATGGGAGCTAGAGTCCAACAGCATCTGGAGGTTCCCCAGCTCTGGTTTATGTACTGAAGCCCAAGTCATACTTACTAGTTGTTGTGCGGGAGCTCCTTCCCCATAACTGGGTCCTGTGCTGCTCTGCTGAGCATTTGAAACAAGAAACCACATAGAGAGGGACATCTGCATCATGATATACAGGCTTCTTGAACTCTGCAACTCTTTGGAGCAACCTATGTGCTGCTCTGTAGCTGTCCTTGGTACTGAGGAGCTGGCTTCCGTCTCTGACCTTGCTAATCCTTGTTATGCAGCTTCTTAAGATCGCCACTTACCAGCTACTTGATACCACTACCTGTTTCCAGGTGTACCTTCTTGCTTGAGACTAGGGAGCCTGCCCAAACAGTTGTTTGAAACAGTTCTTTTGCTGTTCCATTTCTCATCACACCCTCTTTCCATCCTTAGGCTCAAATCTCATGTGAGTAAACCTCACTGAACTCACTGAGATTTACTTCTAAGTAAACACACACAAATGCTTGTGTGCTGGTCAGGATGATCCTCAGAGCAGGTCCATTTTCTGTTCCAATACCTAAAGAAATGCCTGCAATGAGCAATACCAAGAAATGTCATACCGTCTTGGAAGTAACTCATCAGCTCAGCTAGACATAAAAGTGAAACAAGGTGTAAAATACCTTGAAAGCCTCAATTTATTTTCGTGCCAGAAAGAGACTGTTCATTTAATTATTATCATTTTGTTCAGGAGGCCTAAATAGAATACGGTTCTGGAGATTTTAAAAACTGCCTCCTATTTTCCACCTATTGTTCCACTATGTAGCAATGCATCTGCGAGATACTGGGTCCAATTAGTGGAGGGACATTGCTCTAAGACAGTAAGAAGAGGTTATGTGTCCTGATTTACACCTCCCATTATGACACAACTAGAGAAAGAACCGCCACAAAAAAAAATGTTCAGCTGAAGCCAAGGGTGACCAATCCAGGTGTAATATGATCACAGCTCCATCTTCCAAACTAATAAGGCTGCCAGTTGGCGTCAATGGCCAATTTTCTCTTCAACAATCAGGTTATGAGGCTATATGAATTTCACTCAGATGTGGAAAGGGGCCAGACCTCCCCAATAATGTCCTTTTCTTCCTGATAATAGACTAACTCCACCCTGATTAATAGCGAGCTCCACCATTGGCCTAAAGGATTTTTGCTGACTTTGTCACCAGAGAAATATATGCCCTTGCCAGGCATTATGTATTCTCCACTTCTTAATGCTTTTGCTTCTTTATGCTTCTGGCTCTTCTTCCTTACCCTGTAAGTTCCAGCACCATACAGCACGTGCCAATGAAAAGAGAAATAAATCACAGATTTATAAATTACCACAAATCATGCGGCCTATTTTTCCCTCTAGCCCATCATAAATACAGCTTCCTCTTGGCTAAATTCACCTTCCTGTACCCATTACAAATTTACATTTCGCCTCCTTCCTTTTCCTTTTGCATAGATCACAGTACTGTCTTGGTGTGTAATCATTTACTCTCACATCTGGGGCTCTCGGGGAAATGAGATCTAAGTTTTCGGATGCATTTTCCATCAACAATTTCCCATGAATAAATTCTTAGCTATTCTGCAAAATACTAAGGAAGCACACATCTCAAACTTTGTCACTGGGTTTTTCCTTTTCATGAGACACGGATGATTTTGCAAGGAGTAACACTAGACCTTTCTTTCCACCCAGGCCCTCTCCCTCCATGACTTGGGAGCGGTGTCTCTATCCTGGGCCACTAACCAGTAACTTTCGAAGCCAGGGAAAGGTGGGAGGAGCTGGCAATGTCACATCTCCTGGGAGCTGGAGCAAAAGCCATGTTGAAAAGAGAGTACCTGTCTATTTCTGGTCCGCATTAGTTTTGCATGTGTCCATTTTTTAATTCAATCCTGTTCTGTTTCCACACCCATCTGTGCATTTTTTAAATGCACAAAATTCACATGATTTCTGTATGCATTTAAAAATAAAATATGCATTTTGTAGGCATTTTACCCTAAAATACGGATGCATCTTAAAACTTAATACATGTTATAGGCCGCATTAATATTTTTAGATGCGGAGAAAGCTTTTGATAATATTTCTTGGTCATTTCTGATTAAGGTATTAGAGAAAACGGAAATAGGTAATTCTTTTCTGGCTGGAATTAAAGCGATCTATACTGACCAATCCGCAAATTTTTTAGTAAATAATATTCTTACAGACAAATGTCAAATAGAAAAAGGAACAAGACAAGGTTGTCCCTTATTTCCATTGCTGTTTATTTTGACATTAGAAATATTGCTTCAGAATATAAGGACAAATTAAGGAAATTAAAAAGTAAATAAATACATGTTACGCTTTTGGTGGAGTGGATAACTGTATTCTGATCTGCATATTGCATGTTGTCTGCAGCTTCTGATGGAATAGTGCACGAAGAAGACACAAGGCAGCAGTATTTGCACCACTGAGGTCATATTGGAGAAGACTCTCATACGAATGGTTTGGTTAGCAAGGCAGGAAGGAGGAAATAGCAACATCAAGCTATAGCCAGAACTGTCAACATCACATGAGCTGCCTGAAAAGCGATTGATGGACTGCTCCTGCCTAATGGCCCTTAGGTTTCCTTGGAGACACCAGTTTGATAAATTATATCACAGCCTCCATCTAGGATTAAATCTGGCTTCACAGCAGGGCAAGGGTAGCCACAGTGTCATCCAAGGTCCCTATGGTAGTCAAATCACACAGTCCTTTCAACTTGCATGAACTGTGGTATTCATTCACCTTAGCCTACAGCCAGGAAATCATGCAATTGCACCTATGGTGGGGGGCAAATTTAGCTTGAAGAATCTCACTTCAATTCTGGAGACAGGTGAAAGTTGTTTCTGAGGGCTGGGAGAAATCAGCAGGCATTAGGACTGAGGAGATACTAGCAGAATATTGCACCTTGGCCATTGTACACACACCCGGGGATGGAAACCATGAGATTAGACCTGCTGAAAGAAGGTAAGAAGGAGACATGGCAGGAGCATGAAAAACAGCTGGGAGAAAGGCCAGGGATAAGGGGAACCTTACTTGCTGTTGAGAGTGGTAGAAATCATAGGAAATTCAAATGGTACTCCTTATGGCTTTGCCCCTTTTTGTTGATTATATTTATTAATTAATTTATATACTGCTTATACCTCAAAGCAGCTTCAAACAGTACTGAACTAGACAGACCAATGGTCTGGCTTAATACAAGGCCCTCTCCATACCACTGGGCTTTGGCTATCTTGTGTAGTGTATTGTATTGTATTGTATTGTATTGTATTGTATTGTATTGTATTGTATTGTATTGTTTTGTTTTGTATTGTATTGTATTGTATTGTATTGTATTCCTGTGCTCCTAATCAGCAAATAATGTTCTGAACATTAATAGGCCAGATAGCTCATGTGGCAAAAGTCTGACCTCTTCAAAACAGCTTCCAGGTCATGCCAGCTGTCTGGTATGGCTCCTTCCATTTCCCACAGGTGTTACCGGTACTTTTTCAGAGGGGATGCGGGTGGCACTGTGGTCTAAACCACTGAGCCTCTTGGGCTTGCTGATCGGAAGGTCGTCGGTTCAAATCCCTGTGGTGAGTGAGCTTCTGTTGCTCTGTCCCAGCTCCTGCCAACCTAGCAGTTCGAAAGCACGCCAGTGCAAGTAGATAAATAGGTACCGCTGCAGTGGGAAGGTAAATGGTGTTTCTGTGCACTCTGGCTTCCGTCACGGTGTCCCATTGCTCCAGAAGCGGTTTAGTCATGCTGGCCACATGACCTAGAAAGCTGTCTGTGGACAAATGCCGGCTCCCTTGGCCTGAAAAGCGAGATGAGCGCCACAACCCCATAGTTGTCTTTGACTGGAATTAACCGTCCAGGGGTCCTTTTTACCTTTTACCTTTTTTACTTTTTCAGATCTCACCTCACCAGAACCTTTACTCCCCATTCATTTGGCAGCAGCTGGATTGGACAGCAACAGCGAAGGAGAAAAAGATATATTTGAAGAGACCTATTCTTTTGAAGCAACCTCCATGACATGAAATACGACATAATTCTTAGGCCCCTTCGAGAGAGGTCTACATCCCTCCCTGCCATGCCCATTTGTTTTCAAGATGCAGAGTGGAATTCTAGGTCCCAGGCACTGCGTATATACCATGCTTATTTATTTATTTTTAAATATCTATTCTTTTGCACTATTTCTTCAGCAAATTAACCTTCCACTCAAAGTATCATTTGCAGCAGACATAGAGCAGACAGGTCCCTTATCTGACAATCCTTTCCTGTCCAGCATCCATAAAACAAGGATAAACCTCAGCAGGACAATGGAGAGCATATGGGCTTCTGGACGTTTGCGTATTTGCCAGATTATGTAATCCTTCCGTTATCAGGGCAGTGCCCTACATCTGCTTACCGCAAAGCCCAGCAGTCGAGTCCTCCTCCTGGCCTCCTCGGCGTGGCACCTGGCATTAAAGCTACAGGTCACCAAGTGAAAAGCTCTATTCATGAGGCTTGGCTCCTGGCCTTCTGGCCAGCCATTCATGAAGCAGCGATTGCTCCATTCATCTGTCAATCTCGCATGAGGATTTAATTAAATCCCTCTGTGGCTAGCGCTCCCAGGTGCAAAGGGGGTGGGGTGGGGGTGGGATGCGGCCATACAATAATGACGATAATTATTTATACTTGAGCCGAATGACCTAAGCATTCTTTTGTTGGGATGTTATTACCATTTTTCATTAAAAATGAGTCGGCTTGTTGTTCCGTTTTACTGCTAAATGGAGGGAGAGGGCTTCAAAGCCCTGGGTGCTCCTTATATGAAGCTACAAACTATAATCTCAAAAAATAGAAGCAGTTTGTCATTGCCAAAGAATGATAACTGCATACCCTCCAACATTTCTCTGATGAAAATAGGGATGTCCTATTCAACAACAACAACAACAACAACAACAACAACAACACCTCACCCCTCTGACTGGGTTGCCCCAGCCACTCTTCAGGAGGTCACTTGGACGACACTTGGAGGGCAAAGGTTGCAAGTAGCCCAGATTCTTTTGCTCCCACCCTCCTTGTTCCCTTTCAGCTGCTGGCTTTGTGAATTTGGCATCTTGCAGATCTGTGTGCTCCCTCCTGTCCTGCTGGTTGGGATTTTCCAAGCCTCTGCAAAGCAGCATGTTAGATGCCCAAACAGGTAAGGGATTTTGTGGCAGTGATGAAGCCCCAGGCAACAGCTGGATGGGCAGGGATGATGTCACAAAAGCTGGGGGGGATGATGTCACAGTGAATCTGCGCAGCAGAGGAGAACTTAGGAGTTGCTCCCAGAGTCAGGGTTCCTATCCACTCCATTGGATGAAGCATACCCACCAACATTTCTCCGATGAAAATAGGGACATCCTATTCCAGTGATGGCTAACCTTGACACTCCAGATGTTTTGGGACTACAACTCCCATCATCCCTGACCACTGATCCTGTTAGCTAGGGATGATGGGAGTTGTAGTTCCAAAACATCTGGAGTGTCAAGGTTAGCCATCACTGTCCTATTCAGTAACAACAGCAGCAGCAATAATAATAATAATATTTATACATCACCCATCTGACTGAGTTGCTCCAGCCACTCTGGGTGACTTTCAACATATATAGAATAATAATAATAATAATAAACTTTTATTTATACCCCGCCCTCCCCAGTCAGAAACCGGGCTCAGGGCGGCTAACAATCATAAAAACCTCAATAAACTACAAACAATCAATTAAAACACCGAAATTAAAATACAATATAAAATTCCAATTTTAAAATGTCACCTCATATTAGGCAGTCCACCAACAGAAACAAAATAAAGCATTCAACATTAAAAAAACTTCCGCATACAGGGCTGCCTTCAGATGTCTTCTAAAGGTTGTATAGTTACTCCTTGGCTCGGGGGTCACATAATTCCATACCCTCCAACATTTATCTGATGAAAATAGGGACGTCCTAAGGAAAAGCGGGATCAAACCAGAAACTGGGATGGTTTCTGTAAATTCAGGACTGTCCCTGGAAAATAGGGACACTTTGAGGGTCTGTAACTGAGGTACGAGGTCACATGGGAGCTACTTTTCCATGAAGTGGCCCCATACATCTGGATGCTGTGCTTCTGTTGGAACCACCAATCCCGGAACAGATTGCTTTGGCCTTTCACATGAAAGGTCATACTGGAGCAAGTTTTCCGTGAAGCTGCATTTACGTGGATGCTGATTTTCTGGGACGTGTGACCTGCCAAGTCACATGGTTGCCTCATTTACTCAGATGGCCAAACGAGATGACATCATGGGAAAGCAAGTCCTCCAACCCAACGGCCCTGTAAAGAAGGTACATGAGAAAACCCTCTTAAGGCAAGAACTAATGTCAGGCATACAATCTGATGGGCAAACTCCTCTTGACTCAATTTTGAATTGACTCAGTAAATATTAACTTTGCCCTGTGAGTGTTTCAAGAGTTCTCTCTCTCAGTTCATAATATTTGTGCTTGTGTGCTGATAGGATCACATTGAGGCACTTTATATCATCCCCCAGAATTGTAGTGCCTGGTGTAACAGAGAGGTATTTGCATGTTCTAGATTATGTTAAAAGATGCAGTAAGAAAAGTATAACAGTAAGACCCACAAAGGGGAGGTGGGAAGTCAAGGGGATTCGAGGGAATCCTGTATGTAGATAAAATAATGTGTGACGAATGTAAAATTTAATACAGTGGAACCTCGGTTGACAAACGTAATCTGTTCCAGGAGACTGTTCGACTTCCGAAACATTCGACAACTGAGGTGCAAAGGACTGTCGGCAATTTCAATGGTGAAAATTGAGAAACACACCTCTGTTGGGACGGTTTTATGAGTCCACAAGCACACCATACATGCTGTACACCATGCTGGCATACCACAGGTGTCTCTGCGCCGATTGGGAGCAATGTGCTGGCAAACCACGACGCTCTGAACGTCGGAGTGGCAGGACACGTGTCGGGAACAACAAAGGATAACGGTGGACGCATGGAAAAGTACCAGGAAGCACGAGATGAGCACGAGGAAGGTGCATGGGGGGAGCATGGGGAACAGTCACGTACGCAATGGCAGGGTCCTGGGCGAGGCTTGGGGGTGTCACCCCTTACCATACATGGGGTGGAAAGTTTTCAAAGTTTTTCCTTGTTTGGAACTGGGTTGTGCTTGTACTGGTTAATGATTAGCATGTTGTAAAAACCCAATAAAAGGGGGTGCTCGCAAAGAGTCGAGGTCGCCTTTCCGCACATTCATCTTGTCTCAGAGTCTCGTTGCTTCGCTGCTCCCGCACACCTCAGAAGCCGTTTGACTTCTGAGGTGCATTTGAAAATGGAAGCAATTACTTCCAGGTTTTTGGCGTTCAGGTTCTGAAATGTTCGGCTTCAGAGAGGCTCGAAGACCGAGGTTCCACTGTATGGAAAATCAAATAAATATATATATTGGGCGGGGGGAAGTGGTATTTGCATGTTCAACTGCTTCCTCACTCCCAAACCAAACACAGAGGAACACGAGAGGGTTTTCATTCTGGAAAGGAGACAAAGGTCACATACAGCAATTGCAAAAGATAATTCAGAGAATTGACCCTAAAGGAGAAGATACAAACAAACAGCTGCTTGATCATCTCATATAGTTTACAGCCGTCAATGACAGTTTTATCAGGGATAAGGGGTTAATGTTAAATTTCGATCCTTGGACCTACAATACATCTGACCATTTGCGGGATGACTCCAAAAAAGTGTGGCGGATGGGTAGAGTTTTGCAAGAAATTTGCAGGATGGGATTATTATTGTTAATTAAATTTGTAGACCACCCTCCACCCAAAGATCCCAGGACAGTTCACAATCAGTGGCGTACTGTGAATTTTGTCATAGGGGAACAGTTAGGACCAGAGGTAAAAGGTAAAGGTAAAGGACCCCTGGATGGTTAAGTCCAGTCAAAGGCGACTATGGGGTTGCGGCGCTCATCTTGCTCTCAGGTTGAGGGAGCCGGCGTTTGTCTACAGACTGCTTTCCGGGTCATGTGGCCAGCATGACTAAACCACTTCTAGTGCAACGGGACACCATGCCGGAAACCAGAGCGCATGGAAATGCTGTTTACCTTCCCACCGCAGCAGTACCTATTTATCTACTTGCACTGGTGTGCTTTTGAACTGCTGGGTTGGCAGGAGCAGGGACCGAGCAACGGGAGCTCACCCCGTCGCGGGGATTCAAACCACTGACCTTCTGATCGGTAAGCCCAAGAGGCTCAGTGGTTTAGATCACAGCGCCACCCATGTCCCAGAGGTGCCAGCTTGCAAGGAGTGATGTGGGGGATGTTGTGCACATGAGCATCGTGCCTCCCTCCCTCAGTCGGGCAGAAACTTCCTGAAATTTGGAAAGGAGGTGCCATGTCTCTGAAAGGATAATGGAGCCTTCCTGCCTCCTTTCTAAAGCTGGGTGGGAGGGTGGCAGGAGAGCTCTGGGACCCTGTCGGAGCATTGCGTCTCCCTCAGTAAGCTGGGCAGAAGCTTCCTGAGCTTTGGGGGCGCCAGAGGAACATTTAAAAGACCAGCCTAGTCCACTGTTCACAACAGAAAAATAGAAAATAAGTATGTGTTTGTGTGTGTGTACCTTAAGCTCCACAGATTGCCACTTGCATAGCTCTGTGGATATTGCTGACAGGTCCTGACAATCAGCTGATCACTGGCGTGGGTGTTTATGTGTGTGTGTGTCCACTTGATTGTAGAAAAAAAAAATCTCACTTGATTGTAGAAAAAGAAATCTCAAAGCGATTTATAAAAATCAACTTGATGTTATTGTGATGTCAGATGATTGACAAGTTGCTGGCCCTGCCCAACTGTCAAACTTGACCCGGGTTCATCAGCTGTGCCTTATAAACCTAATGAGAAAAATAAAGGGTGTCCCCCCCCCCCGCAAAAAAACCCCACACAATAAAAATTAAATCTATAATCAAATGTAATGTATAATAGCAACACTAATCATAATCATAGCCCTTCCCCACCCTTTTCATCCCCCCCCCCAGTATTCTGCAGATTCTTTCTTGAGATGGGAGTGATTACAACTGAAGTCAATATTGCAAATCCTATATAATAAAGTTGCTGTGTCCCTGCGTCCGTTCCGTGTGTCACGGAATTGCGCTACTGCGCATGTCCGTGTCCCACACGGACACAGGGATTGGAGCGGGCGGAGAGGGGGGGTGTCCGCGAGGCAGCGGCGGCACACGCGCGTTGTCAGTTGCGCCAGCGCCGCTGCCTCGCACGGACGCAGAGGGCCGCCCCATCCTCGCCGCCGCTATCGCCGGCTCTACAGCCGCCCCCGGGGAAAACGAAGAAGGGGGAGGGAGCCCCTCTCCACCCCCCAGCGGCCGCTGTTCTGCCTCCTCCTGCCTCCTCCTCCACTAGCGCCCGTTATTGAACGGGCTAACTTCAACTAGTGTGGTTGATCAATATAACAGTATTCCAAACTTTAAATTTTATTTCCGGTCCCTTTTATTTATAACAGCTAACATCAAATTTGCTTTCACCGTCACCTCAACTAATGTGACGCACAGATTTTGCATTTTAAGTAAGTGTTCCAGTGTGACCCCTTGCAAGATTACGGGCAATGTTTGATTACTGCCAGAGCCTCATGCAAGAAAACCTCCCTTCCCTAACTCATCACCCATAAAACTGGGACCATTTCACTTGCCCGTCCTCAGCCAGTTTCAATCTTAAGTTTATCATTGGTATGTCATGCTGACTTGCCACAGATTTTATTTACCTTTGATGCTTACACTGTGAAATTGCTTGGAGATATTTCATAGAAAGTGACTCTTGGCATGAAGTAAATAAATAAGTAAAATATGTAAATCTCTGATAAATTTAAGAATGGCGGTGGGTTTAATTTCCTGCGCTCAACATAGGCTCTCCGTTTTACCCTCAGTTACCTTTCAAAATGGTGACACTGGTATAGATACCTTTGCATTTTGAAAGATATGCGGTGGCTTACATGTGGATTATGAGAGAGAGAGAGCGAGAGACAGACAGAGAGAAGCAGTAAGGCAGACTCTGATTGTCATCAGAAACCCTCCCTCTCCCACTGATGGAGACGAGTCTTAAGAGGGCAAATTTCTAATTCTACACCACGCTTCTGTGCTTCCTAGGGCATTCTGCAATATACGGGCAGATTAGGCACTAACTGGTTTTGACTGCATTATTATTATTTTTAAAGACCATCTTGTGTGAAAATCCTGGCTTCCCTGTGTGCCTCATTAATTTCAGATCATGCCTTGTCAGTCGCCAGCATTAGATGCTGCGAGGTCTTAACACCTGTCGTGCATCTAATCGGCTCACCATTTCAGGTTTGGAAAAGAGCCATATTTTTGCACAGTGTAAAGTTACACCGCAAAGAACCTAAGTAGCAGAAGATGTCACCAGCAAAGGGGCTGATTCCTGAGACAGAAGCTGATGGCAGGCCTGGCACATGAACACAGAGTGAGGCCAGAGCACCAGAAGTGACACTGAAAGCTCCAAGTAATATAATCTAAGGCTGAGAAAGAGGTTTTCTTTCTGAGGTTCATTTCTTCTACATTTATTTATTTATTTCCCTGTCTCTTAGGGAAATCTGTCAATTGTGGTTTCTCTGCATTTCTCTTTAAACAAGTTTTTTTCTCTACATTTCCAAACATTTTGAGTATTATTATTATTTGTTTAATAAATGTCCTCATGAGAATCCACCAGGGAATTTCTCCTAATATACCCACTTCTGTTTGCAATTCTGCTTAACGCACACATTTATTTATTTTTGCAAAGCCATTTCCCCCGAATGTAATGCATTTTGAAATATCATGTTTGGTGACATGTGCATTTTTATCCACCCTTTAACCTAGAGCATGCATTTTCATACATATTACATGACCGGAGAACTGCATGGCAAAAAAAAAAAAAAAAAAAAAAAAAAAAATCAGAGAAGTGAGAATTTCGAAGGATGGTTAGGTTTTGAAAAGTGTGAATTCATAAATTAATTTGTACCTCGCGCTTCAGTCAAAAAGGCTCCCAGAGTGGCTTACATACAGTCAATTAAAACAAAATAGTCCCTGTCTGCAGGCTTATGATCTAACCAAAAATGGCACACAAGGGAAAAGGGATAGGGAGGGGAGAGGAAAAAATCAAACTCAGGCACCAATTTTATTTGAGGTGAGCTTCTATGAGCCGCTGAAGTTCAGTCCCCAGCATGGCTTAGAAGAATGTTGTCAGCTTCCTTAAGTGAGATGCCATGTGGGCTGATGAGAAAAGCCTCTGGGCAAAATGACATTTCACAGCGGTCAAAACTACATTTCCTGGTCTCCTGTCAGTGGCAGATAATGATGTCGAGTTTGGATGGAGAGAAACATACAAATACCTGGGATAACCATGTTGCATCAGGGGGTAAGTTAAACTACTGTCAGGGATTGGGCAGAGGAGGAATGGTGGAGACCGCCTCCCCAGCCTGACCCTTCCAGAAAAGAAGAAGACAGTTCAGAATTACAACAGGGGTTTGAGGGAGGTCACAGCTCAGAGGCAATTGAAGGGGAAAGCTGGGAAATAATGGGAGAGGAGGAGGAAGAAGCGCGGGGTGGCGGCAGGGAGGACGATGGACAGTTGACGAACACAGTGTCTTTAGAAAGCATTCGAGACCCCCCCTCTCCCAGAACCCGGCGAGCCTTGAAAGTAAGAGAGCAAAGAGCTCAAAGACAGAGGGCACAAAGCAGCGCCCGTAGCAATGACTCATGAAGAAGTGGGAGAGATGGAGGGAGTGGAGATTCACTCGGGCCAACGCCATTATTCCAAGAGACTGCATTCCTAAGCCTTTCTGTGAATATTGAATAAAAGCAGATGGTAAGGCTTTTTCCTTGTCTTGTTCATTCGTGTCAACCTGCCGTGGGGGTTGGTTCCTCTGCCACCTGACAACTACTGACTATGCACAGAGAAGGAATGGTGGGTGGTTCTACAGGGGACAAGGATGTGGTATATCCAGTGTCCCACCTGAGGCATTGGCATGCCGAGAGAGGGGAAGGCCAGGAAGCAGTCCTGGATAGCAAACTTTACTGTCCTTTTCACTTTACTCCTTTTTATTGCCTTTGTTTATCTGTTGCTTCTGCTGAAGGGGGTTGCACACCATCATCACCACCATCATCATTTTATTTATACCCCGTCCAGCCACTCTGGGCAGCTTCCTACACATATGTAAACATAATAAAACATCAAACATTAAAAACTTCCCAATACAGATGTCTTCAGATGTCTTCTAAAGGTTGTCTAGTTACCACATTTTTCCGTGTATAAGATGCCCCCAGGTATAAGACGACCCCTATTTTTTTTAAATCCAAAATTAAGAAATCAATATTTTAAACATCTAACAGAAAAACTTTGATGTTTTATTAAGTATTCAAAGCACTGACACCGGCGTAGAAACCCCCTCTGGGACCTGCAGCAGAGGAGCGTACCCCACCCACACTTGAGATCACCCAAAATTGTTGAGCTTTTTTTGGGAAATCACCCGACATCTGGGAGGGACGGTGGCTCCAGAGGTTCTAGTAGCTTCTTCACAACAGCCACTGGAAGGTAGGTAGTTGGTTGTTGTTGTTTTTTTAAAAAAACCCTGCACATTCACCATCTGCGTATAAGAAAAATTGTCTTTTGCATGGAATAAATACTGCATTTATCTCCTTGACAGCTGATGGGAGGGCATTCCACAGGGAGGGCGCATGTGTCTTGGCCTTGTTATAGTTGGCTTGCCTTGATCCTGTTCCCTAAAAGCCTCACCTCCTACTTCCAAAGCCCCTGTTTAGGAAAGGGATTCACAATGGGAGCCCAGCTAACTGACGGGCGTCTGACTAAGGAGTCAACCCCAGTGATCAGAGTTGGAACTCTTTCCTGGTCCACAACAGTTTCTGCAGCAAAATCCCTCCATTATATATATATATGTGTATACACACACACACACACACACACACACACACACACACACACACATGGCTATGGTTTTCCCAGCAGTAATGCACGGAAGTGAGAGCTGGACCATAAAGAAGGCTGATCGCCGAAGAATTGATGCTTTTGAATTATGGTGCTGGAGGAGACTCTTGAGAGTCCCATGGACTGCAAGAAGATCAAACCTATCCATTCTGAAGGAAATCAGCCCTGAGTGCTCACTAGAAGGACAGATCCTGAGGTTAAGGCTCCAATACTTTGGCCACCTCATGAGAAGAGAAGACTCCCTGGAAAAGACCCTGATATTGGGAAAGATTGAGGGCACAAGGAGAAGGGGACGACAGAGGACGAGATGGTTGGACAGCATTTTCGAAGCTACCAATATGAGTCTGACCAAACTGCGGGAGGCAGTGGAAGACAGGAGTGCCTGGCATGCTCTGGTCCATGGGGTCACGAAGTCGGACACGACTAAACAACAACAACATACATATATACATAATACACACACACACACACACACACACACTGTGGAATTTAGTGAATGATTGGACTACCAAGGAGCATTTAAGAAGAGAAAAACATGGATTATCAACAGCTCCAGCCTTGGAAAGGTACTCTGTCTTGGGTTCAGTCTCTTATCTGCACTATTGTAATAATCTATCTAAAAGGTCTGTTTTAAGACTCCCTAAGCTAATGCCTCAGGGTAGCACTTTATCTAAGGGGCACAACATCAATGCTAACTATAATATTTTGAAATGTTCAAACTTATTTTTAAATGGAGCTTTCTTCTAACAAAGCACAGTAGAACCACCAGACTGGCCCTAAACAGCACGTGCTATGTCATTATATCATTAGGGAATCAAAGCCTCAGGGCCAGAACGGATGCAATGTTAAAGTGAGTTGACAGCTGAGTGTATTTAATGTGTCTTTTTACTCTTTCAGCAAGAGTAGCTGTGCCTCTCCTGCAACTGAGGTTGGAGCCATGGCACACGGCACAGAGAGGGTCAGTTGCTCAAATCCTCCTCACCCCCAAAGCTGCTATTAGTCCAGAAATGGAAGCTCCCTTTGGGGCAAGAATGTTTTGGGTAAAAAGTTTTCAAAAAAGAAACCACCTTCCCGGTGTGCCTTGGTTCTAATCCAGTTCTGCCCCCACCTCCCCGAGGCTGCTATCGTTAAAAGAAAACAAATGTGTTCAGTGCATTCACCCATTTAATGGCACAAATGTTTTAGCTTCATTGCAGCAAAGACTGATATTTATTTCATTCCGTCCTTATCTGAGAAGAGGATTTGAAGCTGGATCAACTCCTTCATTTTTTTAAAAAACCACACAGCTCCTTGCTGTTATTTACAACCCAGCTTTTTTTTAAAAAAATTAAGTGTCTGACTCAATGCTCCCCTAATATGTTAGAAAACTTTTTGGTGGAGATCAGACAAACTGCATTTTTATTGCTAAGATTTACTCTACAGAACTTGCTGTGGTTTTGTTTTTTTTTGCAGCAGCCTTAACTCACTAGGCATTCAACTGCACCAATCTTGATGTCTTCAATGACATCATGGAAGGGCCTGCCAGCAATATTGCTGCCAACAAACTGGGCCTTGTCAGGATCTCCTTAATGGTTTCGGGGCCAAGGACCAGGGCTGCATTTGCTGGGAAATGTTCACAATCTCATCAAAGCTGATGTTGCCACTGTGCTTAACTGTAATGAAGAGAGAAGCCAGAAAGCTTCTGTGTGCATGCCAGCAAAAGGGATATCCAGGAACTGCACAGAGCGAGTCACCAGCCAGTGCTCCATAGGAGAGAGAGAGAGGTACTTACATCTGATCTTCCCCAGTGCTTACCTAGATAGGATTGGTCCCATTTTGCATTGCCGCATTTTCGATGTAATGTATTTGATTTAATGCCCATCCCTGAATGTCTTTTAAGGGTCTGATCTCAGGGCGAACAAAGGCACCTGGTCACCTGAAGTGGCGGAGACATGAAATCACGGGAGAGCAACACAAAGTTCACACTTCATACAGCTGAGGGCAAGGCAGGAGGACCCTCAGATGGGAGATCAAGAAGCTGAGAAAGGATTCAAACAAATGAGGTACAGAGGACTGGCTCAAGACATCTGCTGTCGGGGGTGAGCGACAAGGTTGCCCCCCTCCACAATCCATGTACAAAAGTCTACAGGGCTTGCAGTACAGGTGGTGGAAGAAACACCCTCCACCACACCTGAGGTAGCCCAGATTTGGCCGTGGCAGACCTTGGGATCTCAAATTTCAGCAGCGTCCTGTGTGATGCCAAAATTTGCTGCCCCCTGCCTCTCGTAAAGGTAAAGGGGCCCCTGACCATTAGGTCCAGTCATGACCGACTGGGGTTGCGGCGCTCATCTTGCTTTAGTGGCCAAGGGAGCCGGCGTACAGCTTCCGGGTCATGTGGCTAGCATGACTAAGCCGCCTCTGGCGAACCAAAGCAGCGCACGGAAATGCCATTTACCTTCCTGCTGCAGCGTGTGCTGGTCCCAAGGGATATCCGATAGGCGGGGTCTAGTCCAGTCCAAGGTCAGTCCAAGCCAGAAGTCACGAAGCCGAAGTCATGAAGCCGAGGTCAGGAAGCCGAGGTCAGGAAGCCGAGGTCAGGAAGCCGAAGTAACCAAGCTGAGGTCAGGAACGCAGGAACCAGGAACAGGAACTAGGCAGCACCGATGTTGCTCCTGCAACTTGGGTCTGGGACTGGCTGGCTTTTATCTGCCCCGAGGGAAAGGGCGGCTCCGATCCTCAGGTGCCTCGCCTCTCCTGGCTTGGAGGCGAGCACTCCTCCTGCGGGAACTTAGTTCCCTTCGCCTCTCTGCCCTTAGCCTTTGCAGCTCAGGAGAAGCTGGAGGGTTACCGGACCCAGAGGCAACCTCAGCTTCCCCTGACTGGGTGGGGAGTGGAGCACCTGCAGGCAATAAGTCCTCCATCCCATTAGAAGCCAGATCAACCTCAGCCGATGCCTGCACCTGAGGATCCAGCACAGGTGAGTCCCCTTGAGACTCAGGCCCCAGCCCTGGCTCTGCTGGTTCTGGAGGCAGTGAATCCTGTGCAGGCTGGGATCCCTCAGGTTCAGCGTCTGAGTCTGACTCCCAGGTCATCACACCATCCCCCCTCCCAGGCCCCCCCCTCAACCGAGGGGCCGGACCAGGCTTGCTGGGGTAAGTCGCATGGAAATCACGGAGGCAGACAGGCGCGTGGACGTTCTCCGCTGGTTCCCACGACCGATCCTCGGGCCCATACCCCTTCCAGTCGATGAGGTATTGGAGCTTCCCCCTGCGGTATCGGGAGTCAAGAATGTGCTCCACCTCATACTCGGGCTCCCCCTGAACCAAAACTGGCTGCGGTCGTGGATGGTCCGGGTGGAACTCGTCTGGCGGGGCGACCGGACTGAGTAGGGACCGGTGGAATACCGGGTGGACCTTCAGGGTCGCGGGTAACCGGAGACGGAATGCCACAGGTGAGACACGGTCCACGATCGGAAATGGGCCGGTGAAGCGGGCATCCAGCTTCCGCGAAGGCCGAGAGGGGTGCAGGTGGCGGGTGGAGAGCCATACCAGGTCTCCGACACGGAGTTCCGGCCCCTCCTGCCGGTGACGGTCGGCATGGGCCTTATACGCGTCCTTGGCCTGGCTCAGTTGCTCCGTCAGAAGCTGCTGCTGTGACTGGAGCTCTTGTAGCCAGTCTGACACTGCGGGAACTGCGGATGCCGGCAGTATGCTTGGAAACAACCGCGGGTGGTACCCATAGTTTGCCTGGAACGGGGTCTGTTGGGTGGAAGCGTGCACTGCGTTGTTATATGCGAACTCGGCCAACGCCAGGTGGTCGACCCAATCGTCCTGGTGGAAGCTGCAGTAGCACCGGAGGTACTGTTCCAACACCGCGTTTGCCCGTTCGGTCTGTCCATCCGTCTGTGGATGGTAGGCCGAAGATAGGCAGACCTCCGTCCCGAGAGCCTGATGTAGAGCGCGCCAGAACCGGGAGGTGAACTGGGCACCACGATCGGAGATCAAACGTTCCGATAGGCCATGTAAGCGGAAGACGTTTTGTAGGTACAGTTGCGCCGTCTCCTTGGCTGAGGGTACAGACGGGCACGGGGCGCAGTGCACCATTTTAGTGAAGTGGTCTGTGAATACCAGGAGGCAGGTACACTGACGGGATGGGGGTAGGTCTACCACGAAATCCAATGAGACCGTGTGCCATGGACGAGGGGGAACTGGCAGTGGCTGTAGCAGTCCCGCAGGTCTCCCGGTCGATCCCTTGGCTCGCCGGCAGACCTCGCACCCCCCAATGTACCGTGCCACGTCGGCCTTCAAGCGGGGCCACCAGAACTCCCGGCTGACCAGGTGGGTGGTCCGATACCTCCCGAAGTGGCCAGCTGCCGGGGCGTCGTGTGACATTTGGAGTACCTCGGCCCGCAAAGGCCCTGGTGGGATGTACAACCGACCACGGTGCATCAGCAAACCCTGGTGCACAACCAGCTCTGGGTATCGAGGACATGATCCACTGGCCAATTCCTGAATCCGTTCCTGAGCCCACGCGTCAACCCGTTGCTGCTTCCGCACTCGGTCCAGCAGCGACTCAGTCTCATGAACAGCCAGGAAAGCTGCTGGTGGGATGATCGTTGTTGGGGCCGCCTGCTGCACCGTCTCTGCAATGTCCTCCGGTTTCCGGGACAGTGCATCCGCCTTCTGGTTTTGGGAGCTGGGGATGTAGCGGATCCGGAACTGGAACCGGGAGAAGAACAGTGCCCACCGGATCTGCCGCTGGTTTAGCCTGCGAGTGGTCTGGAGGTACTCCAGATTCCGGTGGTCGGTTCTCACTTCCACCGGGTGTCGTGCCCCCTCAAGATGATGGCGCCAGACCTCAAAGGCCACCTTGATGGCCAGTAGTTCCCGCTCCCACACGGTATAGTTACGCTCCGCCGGAAGGAGCTGCCGGGAGTAGTAGGCGCAGGGTAACAGTGGCGCATCTGGTCCGTGTTGCTGGGACAAGACGGCACCGAGAGCCGTACTGGAGGCGTCAGTCTCCACCACGAAGGGACGAGAGGGATCAGGATGCTGCAAAATTGGCGCCTTCTGGAAACAGGCTTTCAATCCCTGGAATGCCACCTCAGCCTCCTCATCCCAGGCGAAGGGCGTCTTGGGGCGCAGCAGTCGGGTCAACGGGGTGGTGCGATGAGCATAGTCCGCAATGAATGTCCGGTAATAGTTGGCGAACCCCAAAAACCGCTGTAGGTCCTTGCGGTTCCGCGGCGCCGCCCACTCTCGAACCGCAGACACCTTCCCGGGGTCCATCTGTACACCGTCAGGGGAGAGTCGGTGTCCGAGGAAGTCCACTGACCGCTGGTGGAACTCGCACTTGCTGAGCTTAGCGTACAGGCGGTGCTCCCGCAAGCGCTGCAACACGGTCCGGACATGACTCTCGTGGCGAGCTGGGTCACGGGAATAAATCAGAATGTCATCGAGGTACACCACCACATACTTGTCGAGCAAGTCCTGGAACACGTGGTTGATGTACCGTTGGAACACGGCGGGCGCGTTGCATAGTCCGAACGGCATGACCAGGTACTCGAACTGCCCATAACGGGTCCCGAATGCGGTCTTCCACTCATCCCCGGCACGGATCCGAATCAAGTTGTAAGCCCCCCGGAGGTCCAGTTTGGTGAACATCTGCGCCCCTTGCACCCGCTCCAGCAACTCTGCAATTAGGGGCAAGGGATACCGGTCTGGGATGGTGATCTTATTCAGGGCTCGGTAATCATGGCAGAGGCGAAGCTCCCCACACTTCTTCTTAACGAAGAGTACTGGAGCGGCGGTGGGAGAGGTAGAGGGCCTAATGAACCCCCGCTCCAGGTTCTTGTGAAGGAAGTCCTGTAAGGCTTCACGCTCTGGCTCCGAAAGAGAGTATAGGCGACTCACAGGCAGAGGCGCCCCAGGCTGGAGGTCTATGCCGCAGTCAAAAGACCGATGAGGAGGCAGCCGGTCTGCCCCCTGTTCCTCGAACACGTCTACGTAGTCCCGGTACACGGCGGGGAGCGTTGACGCAGCCTCCCCCATGGAGGCGGCCGAAAGCATCTCGGACTGAGCAATCGAACCCGAGTCTGGGAAGCGTACAGTTCGATTGACCCAATCGATCTGAACATTGTGAGACTCCAGCCAGTCCATCCCCAGCACCAGGGGAAACCGGGGCATGGTGGCAATGTCCAGGGTACGCACCTCCCGGTGCTGCTGGTGGCACAGGACCAAGGGCTGGGTCTCCCGAGTAACGGCGCCTGACCGCAAGAGCCGTCCGTCGATTGCCTCCACCTGCACCGGTTCTGGCTTGTTCTGGAGTGGCACCCGATGCTGAGCGGCGAAGGCAGAGTCCATATAGGAGCGGGTTGCCCCTGAATCCACCAGAGCGTGGGTGAGAATCCAGGGCCCGCCTGGGGGGTATAGACGCACTGGGATCATGAGGTGTTGCAATTCCACTGGTGAGGGCCCATCATGCGATGCTTGGGACCCCAGATAGCCTGGGCCATTGGCTACTGGGGTTGGCGGTTTCCCTGCGGCTGGCGTTTCTCGGGGCAGGTTCGGGCGTAGTGTCCACTCCCCCCGCAGTAGAGACACAGGTTTCCCTCCCGACGTCGTGTCTTCTCCGAAGGGGAGAGGCGAGGCCGTGCTGCCCCGAGCTGCATCGGCTCCTCCAGTGACTCGGCTCTGGCCGTGGAACTGCTGGGGAGCACTGGAGTCGGGAGCCCAGAGTGCTGGCGGGCCCGGGCCTGGCGCCGGTCCTCCAACCAATCGTCTATCTGTAGACTCCGTTGGATGAGGGCCTCCAGCGTGGCGGGGCGATCCAAGGTGGCCAGCTGGTCCAGTATCTCATCCGAAAGCCCCTCGAGATACTGGTCCCGAAGTGCGGAATCGTTCCAGGTCAAGTCCTGCGCCAACAGCCGAAATTCCGTGGCATAGGCGGCCACTGTGGACTTGCCCTGTTTCAACCTCCGAATTGCCCGATTGGCTTGACTCCCCTTCTGAGGGTTGGCGAACGCGGTTTCCAAATGGTTGCAAAACCCCCTATAGTCTGTCAGCAAGGGGGAGTCTTGCCGGAGCAGCGGCAACGCCCACTTGGCCGCCTGGTCCTTCAGCAAGCTGATCAGGAAGTGCACCTTGGTGCGGTCGTCGGGGAAATCCCGGGCTCGCCCCTGAATATACGGTTTGGCCTGGGCGAGAAACATGGGAAAGCTGCCCGGGGACCCATCGAACTTTTCTGGCAGGGCCACTGGGTACTTGCCTGGAGCTGGGGCGCCGGCACCAGGAGCCGGTAAGGCGTCCAAACGCTGCTGAAGCGCCGTAACCGCATTGCTTAGCTGCTGCACTGTGTGGGTCAAGACCTGGTTCTCCTGGGCCAATGCCACCAGCGCAGCCGCCTGGTCAGTCATGACGACAGGTTCCTCCCGAACGCACCCCAACGAAGGGGGAGTGCGGGTGTGGCAGGAGCAAACTGTGCTGGTCCCAAGGGATATCCGATAGGCGGGGTCTAGTCCAGTCCAAGGTCAGTCCAAGCCAGAAGTCACGAAGCCGAAGTCATGAAGCCGAGGTCAGGAAGCCGAGGTCAGGAAGCCGAGGTCAGGAAGCCGAAGTAACCAAGCTGAGGTCAGGAACGCAGGAACCAGGAACAGGAACTAGGCAGCACCGATGTTGCTCCTGCAACTTGGGTCAGGGACTGGCTGGCTTTTATCTGCCCCGAGGGAAAGGGCGGCTCCGATCCTCAGGTGCCTCGCCTCTCCTGGCTTGGAGGCGAGCACTCCTCCTGCGGGAACTTAGTTCCCTTCGCCTCTCTGCCCTTAGCCTTTGCAGCTCAGGAGAAGCTGGAGGGTTACCGGACCCAGAGGCAACCTCAGCTTCCCCTGACTGGGTGGGGAGTGGAGCACCTGCAGGCAATAAGTCCTCCATCCCATTAGAAGCCAGATCAACCTCAGCCGATGCCTGCACCTGAGGATCCAGCACAGGTGAGTCCCCTTGAGACTCAGGCCCCAGCCCTGGCTCTGCTGGTTCTGGAGGCAGTGAATCCTGTGCAGGCTGGGATCCCTCAGGTTCAGCGTCTGAGTCTGACTCCCAGGTCATCACACAGCGGTACCTATTTATCTACTTGTACTTTGATGTGCTTTCGAACTGCTAGGTTGGCAGCAGCAGGGACCGAGCAACAGGAGCTCACCCCGTCGTGGGGATTCACACTGCCAACCTTCTGATCGGCAAGCCCTAGGCTCTGTGGTTTAACCCACAGCGCCACCCGCGTCCCTGCCTCTCATACTCCATTCTAAATAATAGTTACGGTGCCCCCGAGTCTCCATGCCCAGTGTGACCAAACCAGTCACACTCCTCTAAATCTGCCTCTGGATTATTCGGCCTTGGAGCACCTGACTCCCAAATTCAGGAGGATTTTCTAATCTACAGTGTCTGTTGCCTAGAGGCGCCAGCTTCTCCAGAGGATTGAGGGGGCCCAACACGACGTTGTGCCACGTCCTGACGTCACATGTGTGACATTGAGTTATGTCCTGACTTCAGGGGGTGGAACAGAGCACCTTCTGAAAATTGAAGGCCTCTGGTCCCCTAAAAAAAATACACTGGGGCATTGAAACTGCCTCAGCCCCTAGGAGTTGGCACCTATGCTGTTGCCTGACCTGAAATCTCTACCATTCATTCCTCCAGCTAGAGGCTCAGCAGCTAGGAAATTGGCACCTGGTGATTTCACCCCGAAGGGGCCTGGTAGCTAAATGGACTCTTGGAGGGCTAGAGGCTTGCTCCAACGTAGGGCAGCGTTTCAGCTTTGTGGAGTAGCCTTGTATTTCCAGTGGTAATACAATCCCAGAGTACTCCCAAGAGAAATAACGAGATTGCCTACTCTGCCTCTTAAGTGGTCACACATTTCAGTAATGGATGCTATAAAATGTACTTGGGGAAGATTGGTTTCTTTATAATGCCCAGATCTACACAACGAACTGTGAGGGAAGTGAACGATTCCCCTGTCTGCTGTTGCCGTGATAGGTCAAGGCCTGAAACCAGCAGATTTGCGGAACTGGTTAAGTAAGAACAATGTGGCCCTTCAGAAATAGCACAGTGGAAAGATGGTTGGGTGTGAATGTTTCTACAAAGTATATACAGTGGTACCTCAGGTTACATACGTTTCAGGTTACATACTCCGCTAACCCAGAAATAATGCTTCAGGTTAAGAACTTTGCTTCAGGATAAGAACAGAAATTGTGCTCTGGTGGCGCAGCGGCAGCGGGAGGCCCCATTAGCTAAAGTGGTGCTTCAGGTTAAGAACAATTTCAAGTTAAGAACGGACCTCTAGAACGAATTAAGTTCTTAACCCAAGGTACCACTGTATTGGAAGTGAACTGTAGAACTGTGATCCTATGCGCACTTACCTGGGAGTAAATTTTATTGAGCTCAGTAGGACATCCTTTTGAGCAGGCATGCATAGGATCATGCTCACAGGCACACCCATTACTCCACACATATGGCACAATGAACATAACAGTCACCAGCATAGTTAAAAATAGAGTTGTGCTGCTCAGCTGACATCCCTCCTGCATTGATATTCTTTTCCTAGGAACCAGCCTCTCTGAATTTACTTTATTTCCCCTCCATGAAGGCAGCCGTGTTTAGGGAAGTTTTTAATGTTTGATGTTTTATTGTGTTTTTAATATTTTGTTGGGAGCTGCCTAGAGTGGCTGGGGAAACCCAGCTAGATGGGTGGGGTATAAATAATAAACTATTATATTAATTATTATTATATATCTGCCATGGATGGTGCAGAGAACACACCAGTGAGGGAGCCAGCAGATATAATTAAGTCTGCCGCCATCTAGTGATTAAATTATATAATGACATTATCCACACAGTAGCCAAATCTAATTGGCTACTTGATATTATCGTTTACTCCTAGGAAAAAGAAAGCCAACCTATTTGAAAAACCAACCACCCAATGCACCAAATGTGGCAATTCAAGGTGGACTTCTTGTTCCACCGGAATATCGGGCAACAGGGAGAGGGCGTTCTCACATTACGCTCTACCGGAGTACAAGTCACCTGTACCAGTGTTCAGATACATTTTAGAAAGAGTTTGTATATGCCAGCCTTAAAGGGCTCACAATGCAATTGTAACTAGGCCTACTCAGAAGTAAGTTCCTCTGAGTTCAATGAGATTCACTCCCCAGTAAGCAGAGTCATGGTTCCAGGGCAAACAAAAAATCCGTGCCAGCCATTTGCAATCAGAAATAAGAGGCATCATGAATATCAGAGCTTGGAGAGTTTTATTTTATGTGCTTTCAGTTCCCAAGCCTGCATTAACATTTCTATGGTTTGCTCTGAAAGCAAGGAGATCAAATAGTTACTTGAACATTCTGAATGATGAATCACAAGACCTTCAGTGACATTAGAAAAGTTGACAATATAGACAATAAGTCATCTCTCAGACGACAAGCACAAATGTTGTGAACACAGTCAGAAAGGACTGATTAATTAACAGAGCGGCAAGCCTTAATCACTTTAATTTGGTAGATTAATCAACAAAAAGCATTTTGGTTGATATAACAAAGACAAATTGTTAATTGGTGCATTGAAAAAAAATAATTTACTTTTTGAGGGGATGTTTGTTTTGGTGCGTTACAATAATTTGGAATGGGGGGGGGGAGAATGACCTTTCCTTCTAATAATGTTAGAATTATTGGTATAAATTATCTCATGTTTCTTTTGGTTTCTCAAAAGAGGCACCTATGTGGAGGTTTTGATAACATGCAGTTGGAGGAAAGTCTTGGCTTTGTCAAGAGAAGGTCTTTCCTCATGGTAACCCCTTATGCAGCCCTCAAAGTTTTTGCATTGCAAAGATGGACTCAGCCAGTTCTTACACCTGTATGTTCATCAGTCATTGACAGCAGGATCAAGCGATGATTTGTACTTGAACCACCAAATGTAAATACATGACTACAGATAGCATTCTCGTATCCCCAGAGACAACAGTGAGGAAAAAGAAAAATGCATGTGTGCCCCATAAACTATGGTGGTTCTATTTTACCTCTTTCACGACTCTTAAATACTGTTGTTAGGCAGCCCAATCAACTCTCATTATAAACAGCACATTTATAAATCATTTGTATAATTTTGAGCTGCCTCAGGAGCCTTTCATCTCTCAAATGTCTGCAGAAACCATATATATGTCACTTCGAGGGTCAGTGATAATACTGACACCCTTCCAGGCTTGCTAACACAGGAATAAGATTTCCCAGTCCTGTCAACCAAGCAGCACACCTCTGAAATGGCACCTGATTGGCTAGGATAACATTTGCTTCCAAATACTTTGACAGCTTGGTGCTCATTTACAAGAAATTCTATCTCTTTATCCCCAAAGAGCATTGTTAAAGGTAAAGGGGCCCCTGACCATTAGGTCCAGTCGTGTCCGACTCTGGGGTTCTGGCGCTCATCTCGCGTTACTGGCCGAGGGAGCCGGCGTACAGCTTCCAGGTCATGTGGCCAGCATGACTAAGCCGCTTCTGGCGAACCAGAGCAGCGCACGGAAATGCCGTTTACCTTCCTGCCGGAGCGGTACCTATTTATCTACTTGCACTTTGACATGCTATCGAACTGCTAGGTGGGCAGGAGCTGGGACCAAGCAATGGGAGCTCACCCCGTCGTGGGGATTCGAACCACCAACCTTCTGATTGGCAAGTCCTAGGCTCTGTGGTTTAACCCACAGCGTCACCCGCATTCCTAAAGAGCATTGTTAGCAAAGAACAATTGGGGAAAAGTAATAAAGCCACATTTTCCCCTCTTCACCTTGAAAGACTCATTGCAAGGGCAATTTTTTCCACATGTGGTGGTTGTGTGACAAGGTGAAGACTTTTTGGAATAGTGTGTATAATGAGCTTTAGGTACACCTTTAATTAAAAAACAACAACCCAGAGGCATTTTTGCTAGGAATGGTTGGAGAGGACATTAAAAAGGAAGATCAGAAATTCTTCCTGTATGCCACAACAGCAGGAAGACTACTCCTCACACAGAGATGGAAACAACAGGATATTCCGACAATTGAAGACTGGCAACAGAAAGTATTGGAGTATGTGGAAATAGCAAGGCTAACTCGAAGAATACGACAGAAGGACGATGAGAAATTAAAAAAAAAAAAGGTCCAAATTTATGGTATACTTAGAGAAAACTGTACATAAATAAAGACACTCACAGGACTGAAATAAAACTCATAAAGCTTATTGTAAACATTTGGTTAGACCATAAGATGTAATGCTGTAATATAATAAGGATTGTATGTTTAAAGTATAATACAAAAATTTATTAAGGAATTATAGACATTTATAGAATGTATCTATAGTAAACACGCTTAAGTAAGAGCAATGTAGAGAAGCCAGAAGAGGGGTGGAGGGAAGTTAATTCGGATAAGATATAGATTTTAAGGAGAATAATATTGCTAAGTTGTAATGTGTTTAAGATATTTGAAAAAAAATTAATAAAAATTATTGGCGGGAGTAAATGAAAGACTCATAGCAATAAAAAGTTTAATGTAATCATCACAGGGGCTCAATTTTAGCAGTTCTTAGATGTTTTTTTTTATTGAGGACCATTGTTCTAGCGAACCACAGAGATGGTCAATCTCTTGCCCATCTGGTTTCCATTTTGGAATCTAGAACTATCTATTTGATTCTATCATAGAACCAGCCGCATGTGTGATTTGGATGAGTCACACACACACGACTCAAGAGCGTGCGTGACATCACATGTGCGCCATGGGCCTCCTCAGTGTTGGGCACAACTCACCGCCTCTGGACTGAGCTGCTCTCTGATGGCGTCTCCCACTTCCCGGACTTTTTGTTTCCCAGCTTGGCTCCTCGCCTGACGGACATGTGCTTGATCCATTACCCACAAAGCCCTTACCTTTAAATTCAAGTGCTTTGTCATGCAAAGCCTTTTCCCTCCCTTCTCACTCCATGCTGAGTTTTTACTTTCCTTACCATTCATAAATATGGAACCGAAACGAGGCGCAGGCCCCCACATTAAAGAGGAATAATGACCTCTCTAGATGCAAAGAGAAGAGAACCTGGCGACGTTTGTGAAATATTTCAATTTCCATGCAAGCGCCTTCACTGCCCTGCGTGCAGACTCAGCAGATTATGCCGGTATCATGCAGGAAATATTCCCCCTGGGGACAAATGAGCGTAATATATAAGAAGCAAATGTAAATGTCTGTTTCTTTCTGGGAAGGGGGTTGTGCTGTTTGGGTTGGGGTCAGAGAGAGAGATTTCTTATGCATAGCAGGAGCAGGAAAGCTGCAGCAGGGAGATTATTCTTGTTGGTCAGCAACAAGTCATCCTGCCCCTAGAGAGCCCACGCTGGAACTCGTTAATTTCAAAGTGTTGCTGACGGTTCTGACCACAAGCTTTTATAAGATCACGCTGGGTGAAACCCAAGCTCTTGCTGGCCCTCCAAGGCCTTTGCCAGGCTGCTCTTTCCTATCAGCATCAGAAATAAAAATTAACATATTAATGCAGTGGAGATGAGATAAATGTTTCCTATGGGACATGGATCACATCTCAGCCATGCAGAATATGATTTGAGGATTGCTTCCTGTAAGCATTTCCAATTTAGCTCATGGTCACCAGTAACTAAAGGGGTAATTGTGGGTGTGGGCGAAGTCACAACAGGGAAGCTATTAATTTTCATGTAGAAGGTCGCAAGCAAAGGACTCTGGGATGGAGATGGGGGTATGTTTGTAATTTGCTCCGGCTTCAAAAGCAAACCATCAAAGTAAATAGCAACTGGACATTGTTGCCCATTTCCAAACAAATAGGTCTTTGCTGTACCCAGTGCTTTTTTTCTGGGGGGGGGGATGCAGGGGTATGTATACCCCTAAAATTTTTGTGAATCTAATTTAAAAAATGTAGTTTCTTCTCTAGCATGGTGAATCGCCAGTTCCATTGCTCTCCTCAATGGCGGCCTCATTTCCTGTCATGGTGTTTCCTGAGTCTCAGATGGAATGAGAGTAACCCTAAACATTTTTTTAACAGAAAAAAACACTTTCTGTACCCAAATTTGTTCACCAAATTTATCTCACCCCACCCATTTTTTTAAAAAAATAAAAGCCTAATAATTTGCAAAACAAAAGCTTCACATTGTTGGACGGCAGGTCCCACCTTAGATAGCTCAGTCAGTAGAGCATGAGACTCCTAATCTCAGGGGCATGGGTTTGAGCCCCGCGTTGGGCAAAAAAAATCTGCATTGCAGGGGGTTGGACTAGATGACTCTCATGGTCCCTTCCAACTCTACAATTCTATGATTCTATGAGCATACGGGGAGGGGTAAACCTGGGGGTTGCTCTGCTCCAGCCAAAAACCTAAGAGATTTCTTCCTGTCATTGGATGCAGAAGATAAGGTTGGAAGGTATGGACAGTGCTGTTGAAAGCAGAGAAGTTTGCAAATTCCCCTCTCTGCTCCCAAAAGTTGCAGTAGCTAAACAGGACTTCCAGCAGCTTCTGGGTGAGTTTAGTCAATAACAGGATAGCTTTCTAATTTTGGGACGCAGGTGGCACTGTAGTCTAAACCACTGAGCCTCTTGGGCTTGCTGATCAGAACGTCAGCCCGGGAAGGCTGTGCGCCGCCTTTCGCCAGGAAGCAGGAGGAGGACAATGACCGTGAGCGGGGCTCTCTGGCGGGGCACAGCTGGCGGGAGTGCAGGGAAAGGGGAGGCTGCTGGCAAAGCTGTGCAGCTCCCCCCACTCACTAGGGCTCCCTTGAGAGGCTGGCACCCTGGTGCAATGAACCACTAACACCAATGGGAAAGACGGCTCTGGATCCCATTCTATTAAACAGGACGGATGAATTTTCACAAGGATTTTCTTTTTCAGTGGTAGATTGCTGCAGAAATGTGTGAAATTGCGTTTAAGATTTAGAAAATGAGAAACTGAGAGAACCGCAACTGACTGATCCATCCCTACCATGATGCTGGTTCAAGCTCTTTTGCTGCCCTGTTTACTCAGGGCTCAGCCTCCTCCTTCCACCTGCAACGTGGAGAAAATACTTGCCTCCATCCCCATACAAGTCTCCTATATGGATTAATGGTAAAATACATCATGCAAAGTGCTTTGAACACTTGAAATGTGCTATTACTAAGACTAAATGTTATGTGTTGAAAATGTGCAGAAGAATAAAAAAATCAGTTGCTGATAGCTTCCAAATGACCCCCCCTTTAATCCCACTGCTGTGGAGGAAGAAATAACATTTATTTGCAGTCTGATTGAGACCCTCTAGCGAAGGGTTGGCTCCTTTGTGTAACACAGACAGATCTTAGCTCCACAGGGATGTTTGCAAGCTGCAAGGACCCAATGATTAGGAGAGGATCTTATACCGTTGGCCATCTGTTAACAAACCCAGTGCTTCTCTAGGTCTGCCCAGGATCATGGTATTACTGGAGAGATAGAAACAGTAATCAAAGGGAATGATGATTATATTGGAGATGGGCTCTGCAAATCTGTAATTCTATTGACCTTTATCCCTCTGCCTGTGGGAATTATCCCATTCTCTAGCCAATGTGCTGGGTACAATTTGCTTTCCCCTCCAGTATTCGGTGACAATTGACAAGAGAAGCCATTTGATTACACAGCTCATCTTCTCCTCTCAAACTCAAAGATCTCATGGTTTCCGACGAGGGCAAGGCTTACAGTGACAGCTGGTGATAGAACGCCACTGTTATCGCGTATAATAAAGTGGCAATGAAACTTTCTGTTCTGCAAAAGTCTTTGTCTTGTAAGCGGGCTTATCGGCACATCCATCTCCAACTGCCGGGAGAGATAGGCTAATGCAGTAAATCAGCAGATAAAACAAACTCCGATATTCAAATTCCTGCTCGGCTTCATTCACCCATCTAGGCAAATGTGCAAAGCTGATTAACTAATCAGATATAACCCAGGTAAACGGAAAGCTGGCTCAGAGGCCCAAATCGCGAGCAGAAGCCAACTCTCTTGGAGCCAAGCAAAGGAAGGAACTGAAAAACGCAAGGACACGGCATGTTCTTTAATTAGAAACCTGATGCATATCCTTGGCTCTCTGTCTTTTCCCTTCTTTGATCAGTGAAATGTGAAGGGTGCTTCTTGGGTGAACTGAAACACAACAAACAATCAGGGAAGCAAAGAAGGGTCTTGTTAATGAACAATGCTTCAAATCTATCTACCCACCTACTACTTACATGCCAAAATTACACCTGGACATTTATAATGAATAGGACAGGTACACCTCAGTGGGGCAGGAATAAAGCTCTGAGTTGGGTCCCCATCGACTGAGTGGCACCTACAACAGGGTCTCTCCCTTACTGACCATAAAATCCTGAATGGTTGATACTAGAGGAGATGATGGTTTTGACCTATAAAGCCTTAAATGGCTCAGGACCACAATACCTCAAGGACTGTGACAAGTGGCAACATGAGAACAGGCCTTCTCTGCAGTGGCTCCCCATCTGTGGAATGCTTCATCAGTTTAAGTTGCCATTCTTCTTTAGTTGGGAATTCACTGGTTTGCCATTTTGGGGCTAACGAAACACGAGCCGTAGTAGTGGCATACATAAATAACCTTTATTGACACCTGGGAATTTCCCCAACAAAAAGGACTCTTGTTTCTTTAAGTACAATTAAACATTTTTTTTTTCAATTCATTATGAATAATTCCCCAATACTCTTTTACCCTTTTACAGGTCCACCACATATGATAGAACATTGCATCTCCAACACTTACCTGATTCAATCTTATACATCCTAGCAAGTCTTGTTGTTGTTGTTCAGTCGTTCAGTCGTGTCCGACTCTTTGTGACCCCATGGACCAGAGCACGCCAGGCACACCTATCCTTCACTGCCTCTCGCAGTTTGGCCAAACTCATGTTAGTAGCTTCGAGAACACTGTCCAACCATCTCATCTTCTGTCGTCCCCTTCTCCTTGTGCCCTCAATCTTTCCCAACATCAGGGTCTTTTCTAGGGAGTCTTCTCTTCTCATGAGGTGGCCAAAGTACTGGAGCCTCAACTTCAGGATGTGTCCTTCTAGTGAGCACTCAGAAGGACAGATCCTAGCAAGTCTACCCATCTATAAATCATTTTCAGGTGGTTCTCCTTCAAGGAATAACATCCCATGGATGCAAATCACCTCCTTTCCAGTCATCAAATCAATCATTGGATGAGGTGAAACCGGCCAAAAGGGGTCCTCCTCATTGGTCCTGCATGGGACTTGTCCACTTGTGCGTCTGTTTTGTGTGTCCACATGTGGGAGTGTGGGATAGCTACATCCACTTTTGGCCAGAGTTGCTGCTGGCTTACAAACAGGGGCGTAGCGTGCCGCTTGGCTGCCGGGGGAGCCAAGTGACCACCCCCACCCGAGTGTCACCCCCACCAGGGTGCTTCCCGGGGCGGACCGCCCCCCCGTCCCCTTGCTACGTTCCTGCTTACAAACCCAAGTTCGTATGGGAGGGCGGGGGGGGGGGGGAGCTTGCCCAGGGTTCCCTAATATTTGGTGCCAGCCTTGCTTCCCAGGGAATGAGGTATATGCACTTCAATTTTCTCCCACTGTCCTCTCCAGCAACATAAGTCTTCAGGTACATTGAAGCAATGCATCAAACTTGCTAAGCCTGTTTACCAAGAGAAATCTCCCTTTCAAAGCACCTTCAGCTTTTGAATGAGCTACGGTTAGTCTCTAGTATCTAATGTTTGGGGTTTTTTCGGCGTGGGGTGGGTGGGTGCGGGAATAATATCTTAAAGTGAACTTCTTTTTTTTGAATGAGAGAAAAGTGACAGATGGGCAACTGTTAGCCCTGCTAGACAATTTCAGGGAATAATGATAACTTGCAAATGGATTCTCCCTTATTGATATCGGAGCCAAGTACCTGCAGAATTCGTAATACCTGTATGTCTTACAGCGTGCGGGATCTAAACAAATGCACACATACGAACAATATTTCAGAGAGTCTAAAACAAATGCATTAAATAAATGCAAATAAACACCTGTTTCTTTCTTACAGGACGGAAGAATGCTTTTTAATAGATTTGGGAACCGGAGTCTATAACACTCTCTCTTTGACTCTTCCTAAAGTCTCTATTGGGACCCAGGTGGCGCTGTGGGTTAAACCACAGAGCCTAGGGCTTGCCGATCAGAAGGTCGGCGGTTTGAATCCCCGCGATGGGGTGAGCTCCCGTTGCTCAGTCCCTGCTCCTGCCCACCTAGCAGTTTGAAAGCATGTCAAAGTGCAAGTAGATAAATAGGTACCGCTCCGGCGGGAAGGTAAAGGGCGTTTCCGTGCGCTGCTCTGGTTCGCCAGAAGCGGCTTTGTCATGCTGGCCACATGACCCGGAAGCTGTACGCCAGCTCCCTCGGCCAATAATGCGAGATGAGTGCCGCAACCCCAGAGTCGGTCATGACTGGACCTAATGGTCAGGGGTCCCTTTACCTTTACCTTTTAAAGTCTGTATTGTAATACCTTGAGCAGGGATGGCGAACTTGCTTTGACCCCTAAGTCATTTTCATTTCTTGTGGGTCTTGTATGTGTGATGTGTTGATGTACCTGTCCGAATATAATGCAGTGCCTGAATGTTAGATAGTCCATAACAACGACGCCCTTGTCGCTAGCTAGTGTCAGCTTTATATTACAATAAAACCTGACCACTCATAAGGGTGTTTAGGTAGGATGTATAGGAAATGATGGGCCTCCATTTCCCAGGAGTTGAATTTTTTTTTTAAAAAAATAACTTTGTGAAAAAACCAGAAGCTTTTTTTTTTTTTTTAAGGAATTTTAGGTGCAGAAATACCAAAGGAGCATCAAAGACTATTCATATACATGACGACAACTGTGCGAATACTTTTGGCTCAGAAATAGGAAGGAAGATAAAGTCCTGACCAGAGACGAATGTTTGAAAAAGATGATGGACTACGCCTAAATGGCGAAAATGACTGGGAAGATTAGGAATCAAGAAGACAATAAATTTAATAAAGAATGGGGGAATTTTATAAGTTACCTTGGAGAATACTGTAAACCAGGGGTCAGCAACCTTTTTCAATAAGGGGCCGGTCCACTGTCCCTCAGACCATGTGGTGAGCCAGACTATATTTTTTGGGGGGGAATGAACAAATTCCTATGCCCCACAAATAACCCAGAGTTGCATTTTAAATAAAAGGACACATTCTACTCATGTAAAAACACGCTGATTCCTGGACCATCCGCTGGTCGGAATGAGAAGGCGATTGGGCCGCATCTGGCCCCTGGGCCTTATGTTGCATACCCCTGCTGTAAACAATTAAAAACATTGGCAGGATTTTAACAACACTTGTAATGTAACAAGAACTATGGTAAGAACTGAATTTGATAGGTGTTAGGATAAGGAGGCACATCTCATCTGACGGCAACTTCCTTGGTTCCCCCCCCCCCATTCTTTCTTTACAGTGACCTCATGGGGGCCATTTAGGCAGAGAACAACTCGTTCAGGGTTACTCTGTGAGCTTCATGGCAGAGTTGGGATTTGAACCCAGATCCCCATGGCACCGTCAGCAACAGCATGCCCTGTTGCATTTTTCTGTGGAGTATTTTGCAAAGGAATAAAACGCTGACGGCCCACAATCCAAACAATCGAGTGAAGTGTTTTGACCTTAATCACAACACTTTGAAACAGGATGATATAGCTTCCTGGAGGAGCTGCAGAGATAAATCCATCAACCTTTGTTCAGGTACTTGGATAGTGCAGTGATGAGCCCTGATAGGGAAAGTCTACAAGCAAATTAATCATTCTGTATTCAAGGATGCAAAGTCTAGGTAGATAAGATGCAGTTATTCAGGCACTGGAAGACACTTTCTCTAGTTAGAATGACTTAACCCACCCCACAGCTCCAGCCAATCCACAGGTATGGGTTGCTACCTGTCAAAATCCCCCTTTGTTTGGAAGGCAAAAGGCACACTGATAACCCCCACTTCTGCCACATTTATCTCTCCCAAATCTCAAGGCAGCTCCAGCTGGATGTTTTATTGCAGACGTATGCACCAATGCAGTTTTTGTTGATGTACCGTAAGAGTAGCGAAATTGCAGTTAAGAAGCTCATATCATATATACATGTGGTAAAAAAGGTAAAGGACCCCTGGATGGTTAGGTCCAGTCAAAGGTGACTATGGGGTTGTGGCGCTCATCTCACTTTCAGGGCGAGAGAGCCGGCGTTTGTCCACAGATAGCTTTCCGGGTCATGTGGCCAGCAGGACTAAACCGCTTCTGGTGCAACAGGACACCATGATGGAAACCAGAGCACATGGAAATGCTGTTTACCTTCCTGCCACAGTGGCACCTATTTATCTCCTTGCACTGGTGTGCTTTCGAACTGCTAGGCTGGCAGGAGCTGGGACAGAGCAACGGGAGCTCGCTCCGTCGCAGGGATTCGAACCGCCGACCTTCCGATCGGCAAGCCCAAAGAGGATGGAAAGAAGAAAGAGTCCCTACCAGAGAGGAATGGCAAGCCAAGCTGATGGACTACACTGAAATGGCAAAGCTGACTGGAAATCTCAGGAACCAAGAGGACAAAAACTTTTTTTTTAAATGGGGAAAATTTATAATTTATTTAAGAGACCACTGTAAGAAGATGAAAACATTAGCAGGATTTTAATCCCACTTGTAATGTAACAAATACTATGGATAACATGGATGGATATAAAATATAGATGATGGAATAATATGCAGTTGTAAATGTTGACAATAGGGCCCATGGAGGAGATGGGGGAAGTCTCGAGATTCAGAGTAATCTCTATATATGGATATGCATTTGGATTGTTATAAATGTATATTTGTAAAATCAAATAAAAATGATTTCAGAAAAACAACAACAATGGTCTGGGCTCAGCTGAGTAGAAAAAGAATGTGTGTGTGTGTGTGTGTGTGTGTGTGTGTGTGTGTGTATTGTGTGAAGGTTGTATCCAAGGTTGCAAGAACGAAAGTGCACCCAGAGGTGTGTTACAGAGGCACACTTTGTGTGCCTTCAGACTGTAAGGGAACAGAAAATATGTCACCATTTTCAGCTGTTACCTCACTGATTTGTAACACAAATAAAATGCAGTAGCATTCCCCATTCGCTCACCCAATAGGAACAAAAGCCTGCACCTTTTGTTTTCTCAATAAAGGAAACAGAAAACTCGCCTGAATAGTACTGAATGGCAGCCTATAATTGCCTTACCTCTTTTTCTTAATACCTCAACAGACATTCACGATCCTCTTTGAAGTCTTGCCACCCTGCTATCAGAAGATGAAGAAGGCACTTGGAGGCTGTCCTCTTCCATACAGTTGCTGTATTTTAGTTATTAAGTAGGATCTTAGCCAACAAGCAAAGAAAAACATTCCAGGTCCCCTGCCGCTGAATAATTGTTCCTGTTGTGACTACAGATCTGCTCAAGGGTGCCAAATAAAATTTAATTGGTTTAAGGTCAGCAGAGTCACTGAGTTCCTGAGGGTACAGAGTCAAAGGACATTGCTTGGAAAAGTAATCAGGGGCAACTGGAGACCTGAGGGAAAAAATATTGCATTCTTTACTGTCCAGTAAGTCATAGTTATGGTATGTCTCAAATCTATATTTAACCATTGTTCAGGGAAGGGGATGTTTATTGGAAACATGATATGTTTGCCTAAGCCAAGCCTTCTCCAACCTGGTCCTAGGTGGGGCTGATGGGAGTTGTAACTCAAAACATAGGAGTATTGGCGCATGAGGTTGAACTCAACTAAAATTTACTCATAATAGACCCATTGAAATTAATAGACCTGAGTTGGGGAGTGGACTGGAAGTAAGTGGAATTGATATAAGAGAGGAATCAAACGCTCCATAAAGTCAACCCTGGTCAAAAATGACCCGGCTGAATTTTGTACTAGCCAAAGTTTTAGAATGCTTTCCAAAGGCTGACAAGTACCTTTGGGTCAACCTTGCAGGATGCACATGTCAGCTCTGCCCCCCGGCATTTAGACTTTCTTAAAATAAAGGTCCCATTCCTACAAATGAGTCTATTTTTGCTAAGGCTGATTGCTCTGAGAGGGATAGGGTGTGGGTTGCCCTATGTGGGTGGAGGGTGGCGCTGTGGTCTAAACCACCGAACCTCTTGGGCTTACCGATCGAAAGGTCGGTGGTTTGAATCCCTGCAATGGAGTGAGCTCCCATTGCTCTGTCCCAGCTCCTGCCAACCTAGCAGTTCGAAAGCATGCCAGTGCAAGTAGATAAATAGGTACCGCTGCGGCAGGAAGGTAAACGGCTTTTTCTTGTGCTCTGGTTTCCATCACGGTGTTCTTTTGCGCCAGAAGCAATGGGACCTTTATTTCTAAGCCTAATTGCCACATGGAGTGAAGGCAGGAGTGAAGAGGGCTGGTAGCTCAGATGGTTGGAGCGTGGTGCTGAGAACGCCAGTGTTGCAGGTTCGATTCCTGTATGGGACAGCTGCATATTCCTGCATTGCAGGGAGTTGGACGAGATGATCCTCAGGTTCCCTTCCAACTCTACAGTTCTATGATCCAAAGGCACCAAGGGCTGAATCTGGCCACAGTCTGGGACTTCCTCACCCATGCTTTTCCAAGCACATAAACAGAGCCCTATTTATTGCAGGGTGCATGCTTTATTTGTGATGGGTTATTAAGATGCACTCTTATTGTGCAAAGATGTCAGAGACTGGACAGAGGAGGAATGGTGGAGACCACCTCCCCAGCCTGATCCCTCCAGAGAAGAGGAAAACAGTATAGATTTACAACAGTGGTGAGGGGGAAAGTTGGGAATTAATGAGAGAGGAGGAGGAGGCAGAGCCAGAGCAGCTGGCTGATATGTTATGTCTGGAAAGCATTCCAGACCCCCACTTCCCAGAACCCAGCGAGCATTGAAAGTAGGAGAGCAAAGGGCTTGGAGACAGATGGCCCCAAGAGGCAACCGTAAGGGGGGTTGTGCTGTTGATGAATGAGGAAGTAGGAGAGAAGGGTGTGCGTGGAGTATTACTTGGAGCAACCCCGTTACTCCAAGAGGCTGCATGTCTAAGCCTCTCTCTGTGACTATTGAATAAACAACATTGGTAAGATCTTTCCTTGTATTGTCCATTCCTGTCAATGGAATGGATTCCGGACAATGGAATGGACTCCGGACAAAAGAGCATAAACCAACATTTAGCCAAAAGAGGGGGGGGGGATGCAAAAGTGAGAGTATGGGGGTGTCCTCTCTCCCACTGACAATAGCACATTGTTGGGAAGGCTTTTTGTTGCGTTCAACTTTGCTGACTTTTCCCGCTTCTAACAAAGTCATCTTTTAAAATGCGAACTTTATTGCAAGAGTATTCTCAACGGGTTTATTATAGCATTTAGAGTTTCTTTATAGTACATCCTCATTTAAACGGTGGTGAGTGAGTGTGTGTTTGGCGGCACAGCAGGGCCAGTTTGTGAAATCTTCTCTAAAATATTTTGATCAGCTGCAAATAGCCCCAGAGCTTATGAAAGAGAGACATTGCTCAGCAAATTGCAAACATTATGATAAACTAGTCATGCTGAGATAAGACAGAAATTACTCCTAATTGTATTTTTGTGCATGTAAACTCTTCCCCAGTAACATAATCAAAGGAGTCCTTCAAACGCAAAATAAAGAAATATTTTAAATGACATATTCAAGGGCTTTGGCAGCATAACAGTGTCTGGCAAACATCATTAAAATATGTTGGATTCAATCTGAAGCATGTTTATTTCATGCACAGTTCTAGACAATGCAATTAGTCCCTAATCTGTATCTGTTCCCAACGCTAGCCTTAACACTTCGCCCTTCATCTCAAGGCTGTCTCCTTTGACTCAGGTGCAGTGAAGCTTAGCAAAACTCAACAATGCTCTCTGCTGCCAAAAGAAGTGAGATCTATGAGATGGTAACAGGACCCCTGGATGGTTAAATCCAGACAAAGGTGAGTATGGGGTTGCGGCGCTCATCTCGCTTTCAGGCCGAGGGAGCCGGTGTTTGTCCATGGACAGCTTTCACGGTCATGTGGCCAGCATGACTAAACCACTTCTGGCACAACTGAACACTGTGATGGAAACCAGAGCACACGGAAACGCCGTTTACCTTCCTGCTATAATTGTTTCTATACAATTTAGGTAGTTCTGTCCCTATAATCTGGTTTGCCACTGTTAGAAACAGGATGCCACACCAGATAGGTTTTGGGCCTGATCCACCAGGACTCTGCTTATCTACAGTAATAAAGTGCAAGTGTCTCTGCGTCCAGACCCTGTGTCCGTCCCTGTGTCCTACTGCGCATGTGCCCCACGGACACAGGGATTGGAGCGTAGAGACTTCGGCCGGCCGGGCGAAACTGCGCATGTGCCCCACGGGCACAGGGATTGGAGTGCAGAGACTTCGGGCGGCCGGGCTGTTGAAGCGGCGGGTGCGCGCTCGCGTGGACTTACTTCTAAGCGGCAGCGGCCGTTACAAGTGGCGGCTGAGTTGGCCTGCCGGGGCCTGGCTGGTGCCAGTGCCGCCGCCGCCGCGATGCGCCTCCTGCGCTGCCTGCTGAAGGGCCATTCAGCGCTGGCCAGGGCGCCCAAGTACATCGAGCACTTCAGCAAGTTCTCACCGTCCCCGCTTTCCATGATGTTCTAGAGCCCGTTAATTTAACGGGCTTAAAGTCTACTAGTGTCTTAATAAGAGTAACTGCATTCCAGTTCTCCTAACCAATTCCCCCCCCCAACCCTTCAGACCTCTGATACAGAGAGTATCTGGGAACGCCAAGTAGGCTTACTGTATCATTCAGGCAATCAGTCATGGTGCAGCAAGTTAAGAACAGCAGTGTGTAATTTTTAAGGCAGAAAACAGCAAAAGATGGGGAGCATCAACCAAACCATACAAGGGACTGAAGGCACTAATACTGAGAAGGCCAAATGTCCAAGCACTCAATTTTGTCATTATAAAATCTGGAAGAGATGCTTTCCTACATCTGCCCTGCTCATCAGATGATATTTGTATATACATGGGCCCAGTGCGGTCTTTCAAAGTTCATTTTGCAAGGAGCACTCTACTGGATTTGGCAGCCTCATTTATATTGGCCTGTAATTTAATTCCCATCTAAATTACTGCATTATAAGCTGCAAATGGGAGGCAATGTCAATATGTAACCATGTCCTTTTGGATATTTTCCCGTAAAGTAAATTGACTCTAAGCTAATTTTGGAGTCAGCACCAGTTTCAGATTTCTGACTTGGAAGGGATCCTAAGAAGAATGCAGGAGTGCTGCAGATATATTTTTTTTCCTGGGGATCTGGTACAAAATTTGGCTTCCTAGTTAGTTCAGAGTTTTACTTATTTTCTCCTTTAGCTCTCATGTTGCACAGGGAAGTATGAAACAGCAGCATCATTGTTAGAAACGTAGACCTGACTTTCCTCACACGTTGACAATTGGCTGCAAGAACAGCTTTTGGCACTATTGGGACCAGACAAGTGAATGCTGGGAAACTGAATCCCAAAGGAGGCTTTATGTGATTGCATACTTTAGTCAGTGCAATCACACAAATGTAGCACAGGAGGGTTAATCTGGAAGCAGAGCCTAACACAGCCTAGAATGGAGAGTGGGAGTGGTCTAGTCCAAAGAGGTCATCTGAATAGGGTTGGCCACCAGCCAGTACTTTATATTTCTCTCTCTTTCTTTGTCTGATAGGCAGTTTGGAAAGTCAATCAACTCTCAGTTATCCATGCTCCACTGGAGGTAAAGGGACTGAGCCGTCCATTCTTTCTCCAAAGTGGTCGTTAGTGGGGAGGAATCCTCCCTCCCACAATTTTATATTGATTCCTTTCTTGTGTTTATAAATGTTGGATGCACTGATTGTGCGAAATATTGGTGGTTGTTTCTTTAAGTCGTTGGTAACGGCTGTCTTCCTCCTGCAGCACAATAGGCAGAAGCGTGGGTCTGCAATTTCTCATTTTCTTTTGGTGCTTTATCATCATCATTATTTTTAAAATGTCATTCATCAGAATGGGCTTCATATCCCCTTGGAAAATTGCCTGAGTGAATGGGTTCGGGATATCTGCTCATTGTTTTATAAGGGTTGTTGGCTAGCAGTCCACCTGACCTTGCAAATCTATTCGAGTTATATTGTTTTTATTGCTTCCTTTAATTCTGCTGTGTGTGCATGTGTGTGCATGCACACACACACGCACACACACAAATCTGTATATTGTGTTCAACAGAGAGTCTTCTAAGAGAACCTTTTTTTCTGCCATGTATTTACTCTTCCAATCTTAGTCCTCCACTGTAAATACAAAACACAGATGGCTCAATATCTGGTGTCTATTAAAGTCAGCTGTTATCCCATTTCCTTTCAATGGAGAGGAAACCTGTTTGGCTGATCATCTCTGAGCAGAATGTTCCTCTATTACAGGGGTCAGCAACCTTTTTCAGCCATGGGCTGGTCCACCATCCCTCAGACCATGTGGTGGGCCGGACTATCATCTACCTACCTACCTACCTATCTATCTATCTATCTATCTATCTATCTATCTATCTATCTATCTATCTATATTTGGGGGGGGGGAATGAACGAATTCTTATGTCCCACAAATAACCCAGAGATGCATTTTAAATAAAACATTCTACTCATGTAAAAATACGCTGATTCCCGGACTGTCCGTGGGCCGGATTTAGAAGGCAATTGGGCAGCATCCGGCCCACGGGCCTTAGGTTGCCTACCCCTGCTCTATTACATGGGTCGGCAAACTAAGGCCTGCGGGCCGGATCAGGCCCAATTGCGAACGGTCTGGGAATCACCGCATGGATCGCCAGTGCATGGATCGCCAGTGTGTGCATTCTTTCCCTCTCCCTCTCCAAGACATGGCTGCAGCAGTGGCACCTCCTGCCTCCCTCCTCCTGGCTTCTCCCTGCCCTGCCAAGAGGAGGAAGAGGGCTGGGCTTTGTTGGTGCCAGCCCCTCTCTGGAGCCCTTTCGCAGGCCGCTCATCATCCCTCCGCTGCCGCGAGCCCCTGCCGCTCGCAAGACACAGGAGCTGCGCTTGGCTGAATGCCCCTCTCGAGCGGCCGCCATTTAAAGCAGCCCCTCTCCAGAACCCTTTCACACGCTGCTCATTGTCCCTCGTTCATTTCCCCCCCCTTCAAAATATAGTCCGGCCCCCCACAAGGTCTGAGGGACAGTGGACTGGCCCCCTGCTGATGTCTTCTAAAAGTCAGATAGTTGTTTCTTTCCTTGACATCTGAAGGAAGGGTGTTCCACAGGGAGGGTGCCAATAACGAGAAGGTCCTCTGCCTGGTTCCCTGTAGCTTCACTTCTCACAGGGAGGGAACACTGAGCTGGACCTCAGTGTCCAGGCAGAACGATGGGGGTGGAGACGCTCCTTCAGGTATACTGGGCCGAGGCCGTTTAAGGCTTTAAAGGTCAGCACCAACACTTTGAATTGTGCTCGGAAACGTACTGGGAGCCAATGTAGATCTTTCAGGACCAGTGTTATATGGTCTCGGCGGCCACTCCCAGTCACCAGTCTAGCTGGTTTAACGTGGTTTCCAACTCTGTAGTGACTAGTGCTCCTGTACCTTTAATAACAGCTTGATCTGCAGACAGAGCAGATACTAATGCTTATTTCCATGGTGTGAAAAGTGTTGGCTGCTGGTTTTTGCACATCAAGCTGCTAGAAAGGACACAAGAGTTCGTTTGGTAACTCTGCCAATTTTGCTTCCTATTCTACTCTCTCTTACCATTTTTTTTTGTGCCAAAGGAATTTATTACACAGAAACACACATACTTTCTCTCTCACCAACCCACACATAAACACACACACACACACACAGCAGACCTACAGCAACAGAATGAAACATTTTTGTTGCAGCCTCTTGCACTGTATTGCCAAAGCCTCCTGTGAATCATTTTTATGTTGCCAGTAAAGGCTACATTAAATGCCCACAACAAGCTGCAGCCGTCATTACTGAGAATGATGATGAGACAACACACTGATGCTGTGAGTAATCTTTCCTGATAGCAAAAAAGATAACAAGTAGGTTTATATCAGCCCTAGTTTATGGGGACCCTGGAGCATAACAGGGATCTTGGTTTCCTGTATTGCTATTTGTGTTTCCTGAATGGTAATGGCTGGCTTCCTGTGCAATATTCAGTAATCTACAAAATTGTTCAGAATTCCATATTTCATGTTTAAAGTTTCTAGTCCTCATGTCATATAAGAGGGTGAATAGGACTTACAATAGAGGCATTCCACCTTTTCCCACGCTGCTGCTATGCCTGTTACCTGGGTACACAGAAATTATTATTATTATTTATTAAATTTGTATAATGCCCTGTACATGCAGGTCTCAGGGCAGTTCACAGGATAAAATCACAACAGAAATACATAATCAAAACAAAAACAACCCAATGACCCATTGGGACACAGATATTCAGTAGATATTTTTGACCGCTCATATATATGCTACCTCTATATCTGAGTGTCCAGTTACTGTTAAAAGCATAAGCGCAGAGCCAGAGAAAAATGGGTCATGTCAGGCTGCAGAGGATCCAACCCCCACTGCAGGGTGCCAGGAACGGAGAAGACAAGGAAAAGTTCTTACCAAGTGCTTTTTATTCAATATTCACAGAAAGAGGCTTGGAAATGCAGCCTTTTGGAATAATGGCATTGCCCCGAGTGAGTCTCCACCCCCTTCCTCTCTCATGCATCACAGCTATGGGTGCTGCAAAGTGCCCTCTGTCTTTGAGCTCTCTGCTCTCCTACTTTCAATGCTCACCGGGTTCTGGGAGAGGGGGTGGTCTGGAATACTTTCTAAGTACACTGTGTCCGTCAGCTGTCACCCCTCTGGTGCTGCTTCTTCCTCCTCTCCCATTATTTGCCAGCTTTTCCCCTCATCTGCCTCTGAGCTGTGATCTCCCTCAAACCCCTGTTGTAATTCTGAACTGTCTTCTTCTTCTCTGCAAGGGTCAGGCTGGGGAGTCTCCACCATTCCTCCTCTGCCCAGTCCCTGACAGGTAGCAACCCTAGTTGGCCCTTGGCAGCCAGAGCTGGTAGGCCTGCCCGTGAAGAAACAAGCTCCCTATGGGACCGAAATCCACAGTTGGGCAATATCGTTGTTAGTTCAAGCAAAATGCCACAAGGTAATCCACAAGCTTTCAAGCTCTCAATAACTCTTCATCCAGTTAGAGCAGGGGTAGGCAACCTAAGGCCCCTGGGCCGGATGTGGCTCAATCGCCTTCTCAATCTGGCCCACGGACGGTCCGGGAATCAGCGTGTTTTTACATGAGTAGAATGTGTGCTTTTATTTAAAATGCATCGCTGGGTTATTTGTGGGGCATTCATCCCCTCCCCCCAAAAATAGTCCGGCCCACCACATGGTCTGAGGGATGGTGGACCAGCCCACGGCTGAAAAAGGTTGCTGATCCCTGAGTTAGAGGGTATACAAAGTGTGTGTGTTGGGGGGAGGGGGGACTGAGCTAGTGGTGAAGCCATGTGGTCTGCATTTAGTCAATAGCTCTACCACTTGCAGAGTTTCCCCCTCACTCACCTGGTTTACTATCTTGCCTCATGAAGAGTACAGTGGTACCTCGGGTTAAGTACGCTTCGGGTTAAGTACGCTTCAGGTTAAGAACTCCGTGAAGAACAGAAATCGTGCTCTGGCAGCCCAGCGGCAGCAGGAGGCCCCATTAGCTAAAGTGGTGCTTCAGGTTAAGTACACTTCAGGTTAAGAACGGACCTCCGGAATGAATTAAGTACTTAACCCAAGGTACCACTGTACTGGGAAACTTGCAAGCTTGCGTGCTATTTTGTGACCTAATAAAGGTATTGCCCTAGTTGGGATTTTGGCACCCCCCCCTCACATGGGCTAGCACAACTAGCATTACTTCAGTGACCAGCATTCTCATTGGCCCATTTCTGAGCCACAATCTTATTCTTAGGCCTCGGGTGAGACAAATGGTTACCCCGAACATATGGCAAGATACACATTTAGCGAGTGACAGGAAAGGAGTGAAAGTTTTCAGAACAGATCTCCATCATCTTCTCCTTGTGGGCAAATGGATTCCTTGGAGAAGGTTTTTGTTTTTTTAAAATATATAATGCTGCAGCAAAAATGTGCAGGCGAGAGTTTCCACCTATAACACCCTGTGGGCATGACATTGTCATGCGCCTGAATGTGTCTGTGCCTCAATGTCAAGTTGATGTCTGCTCAGCACTCCAGAGTGCTAAGACTGGATGCAGCAACTGTTCGCTCCCTCTGCAGTGACCATTGACACTGCCTCCCCCCCCCCCCCGCCTGAGACACAAATATGCTTTTCCATCTGTCTCTTTCAAAGGTCCCTAAGGGCCGCCCTTCACGTCTTACTGCTGTATTCTTAGCTGCCCAACAGCAGGCAAAGAACGACACTAGGACCCCCGTCTTCATTTGTGGTAATTAACACCTTTCTAAAAGTGTGAATGAAAGCAATTAATATGCTAAGCCACACCTGCTCTGGAAGAGAGAGAACCAATTATCAATCATAATGTGTGAAAAAGTGATTGGAAGCAGAGGCTAGGCAGGCTGTGCTCAATTATTCCACCATGCATGGGGGGGGGGAGCCATACATCCCTCAGAAACAGCAACGGATTAAATGCAATAAGCCCGTGAGTCACTGTTCCTGTGGCAAAGGATTTTGGAGCAGGGCAGAGTATGCCTTACATTGAATCAGACATACATGGTCCTATCTTCTCTGACTGGGAAGAGTTCTTTAGCATTCTGCTTTGAACAATGGTTTCAGCAATAAATAGAGGTGCAGCAAAATTTCAGTAGCACCTTGGACAGCTCCATGCAAGGCTCTAGGTTAGAGACTCCATAGAAGCAGAGCTGAAATGTTGCTTCAGCAGCAGCCATCCTCTTACACCTTAATAACTGTTGGTATATACCAGTGCTGCACTGTGTATTTTGGGTCTATGGACCACAATAAAGCTCTCTCTCTCTCTCTCTCTCTGTGTCCTCAGATAGAGTCTGAAACAGGAGCTGAAGTTCTAGCCTTGTCTTAATAATAATAATATTATAATAATTTTATTATTTATACCCCTCCCATCTGGCTGGGTATCCCCAAGCCACTCTGGGTGGATCCCAACAGAACACTAAAAACACAATAAAACTTCAAACATTAAAAACTTCCCTAAACAGAGTTGCCTTCAGATGTCTTCTAAAAGTCAGATAGCTGTTTATTTCCTTGACATCTGATGGGAGGGTTCCACAGGGTGGGTGCCACTACCGAGAAGGTCCTCTGCCTGGTTCCCTGTAACCTCACTTCTCGCAATGAGGGAACCGCCAGAAGGCCCTCGGCGCTGGATCTCAGTGTTCAGGCTGAACGATGGGGGTGAAGATGCTCCTTCAGGTATACTGGGCCAAGGCTGTTTAAGGCTTTAAAGGTCAGCACCAACACTTTGAATTGTGCTCGGAAACGTACTGGGAGCCAATGTAGATCTTTCAGGAACGGTGTTATATGGTCTTGGCAGCCACTCCCAGTCACCAGTCTAGCTGCTGCATTCTGGATAAATTGTATTTTCTGGGTCACATTTAAAGGTAGCCCCACATAGAGCGCATTGCAGTAGTCTGTAAGAGGAACAGCTATGTTTAAAGCGGCCCAGTCTGCTTAACAGTCATGGGGTGGAATTCATTGTAGAGCTAAGGAGATTGCCCCATCATTGCAAGCATTTCTGCTTGCTCAACAGAATGTTCTCCCCTCTCCTCCTGCTGCCTGCCCTTCTAGGCGGTTCTTCCAGAATGTGGAACAAGGGAGGGAGGATAGTGGGAAAGTCTCACTGCACTAGTGTAAGCCTTTGTACTAATTTCTGCTAATGGAACCAGATAGTTGAATCTGGCCCAGAGACTCCAATAGCATGGGGGGGGGGACTATTGTTACATTTGAGTTTCTGAGATCAGTGCAACCTCTTTGAGATGGCGAAGCTCTGCTCTAATGACTCCTCTTTCTCCGGTGCCTCTTGTTCTGTATCGACATCTGGAGCTGGTTGTGAAGAGAATTCCATCACCCACTTTGAGTCCCTGGACTTGTCCCCCAAAGAAATAGAGACTGACTCAGGGTCATGACAGCCAGTGATTGTGAGCATATTTAGAACTGTCAAAAAGCACTGCTCTCCCCAAGAATTCTTTGATGACATTTATAAGGTACATGCCAGTCCCAATCTGAACAGAGCCTGAAGGAATATGGGGGAACTTGCTTGTCATTACCAATCACTGAGGATCCCCTGATAAGCTTCCAAGGAGTCCCTGGTCTCAGTTTGAAAAATGCTGCACTATAACATCACTAAGGGCCAAGTGCATATGTTAATTGTTACTCTACTAGTACTACTACTACTACTAATTTATTATTTATACCCCGCCCATCTGGCTGGGTTTCCCCAGCAACTGTGGGTGGCTCCCTACAAAATATTAAAAACACGATAAAACATTAAACATTAAAAACTTCCCTAAGCAGGGCTGCCTTCAGATGTCTTCTAAAAGCCATTTCCTTGACATCTGATGGGAGGGCCTTTCACAGGGCGGGCGCCACTACCGAGAAAGTCCTCTGCCTGGTTCTCTGTAACCTTACTTCTCGCAGTGAGGGAACCGCCAGAAGGCCGTAGGCCTGGGCCTCAGTGTCCAGGCTGAACGATGGGGGTGGAGATGCTCCTTCAGGTATAATGGGCCAAAGCCACTTAGGGCTTTAAAGGTCAGCACCAACACTTTGAATTGTGTTCAGAAACATACTGGGAGCCAATGTAGGTATTTCAGGACTGGTATTATATGTTTTGAATTATGGTGCTGGAGGAGACTCTTGAGAGTCCCATGGACTGCAAGAAGATCAAACCTATCCATTCTTAAATAAATCAGCCCTGAGTGCTCATTAGAAGGACAGATCCTGAAGTTGAGGTTCCAGTACTTTGGCCACCTCATGAGAAGAGAAGACTCCCTAGAAAAGCCCCTGATGTTGGCAAAGATTGAGGGCACAAGGAGAAGGGGACAACAGAGGACGAGATGGTTGGACAGTGTTCTCGAAGCTACTAACATGAGTTTGGCAAAACTGCGAGAGGCAGTGAAGGATAGGCGTGCCTGGCGTGCTCTGGTCCATGGGGTCACGAAGAGTCGGACACGACTGAACGACTGAACAACAACAAATTATATGTTCTTGGCAGCCACTCCCAGTCACCAGTCTAGCTGCCGGATTCTGGATTAGTTGTAGTTTGCAGGTCACCTTCAAAGGTAGCCCCATGTAGAGTGCATTGCAGTAGTCCAAGCGGGAGATAACCAGAGCACACACCACTCTGGCAAGACAGTCCACGGGCAGGTAGGGTCTCAGCCCACATACCAGACCCTGAGACAGCTGCCCTGGACACAGAATTAACCTGTGCCTCCATGGACAGCTGTGAGTCCAAAATGACTCCCAGGCTGGGCATCTGGTCCTTCAGGGACACAGTTACCCCATTCAGGACCAGGGAGTCCCCCACACCTGCCCGCCCCTGTCCCCCCAAAACAGTATTTCTGTCTTGTCAGGAGGGGAGGGAAGAAGCTCTCTCTTTGGCCCACACCTGCATCATGGCTTTTGCATCCAAATGCTTATTTTTAGCTATTTCATTTTCATTTTCCCCCTTCCTCTAATACACTCCAGGTGGCACGTATGGTTCCCCTTACACCAACCCTGAGAGGTAGGTTTGGTTGAGTGGTAGCGATTGACCCTCATCTTAGAGGAATGGGTCTTGTATGTATGAAACAGAAGATGCGGCTGGACTAGGCAGATTCATTCCTTAGTTTAATTTGAAACAATAGAGGAGTGACAGGCTTGCCAATAAGGTTCCAGCCAATCAATGAGCTATGCTTTGTCAATGGACAATGGCTGTTTATTGCACTGAGAATTGCCTTTCTCCATCTGACCATTAAAAGAATGGGAATTCAATTTGGGACAGTTGGGAGGGCTGCTAAATGCATCTCTCATTCTGGCTCACCATAGCAGGTTCGACACCCGTCCCCTTTATTTTCTCCCATTTAGGCTAATGCTTCCTTTTATCTCGGGGGCCATTAAACAGCCCACTTTGGAACATATGGAAATGCACTGATGACCCAGCACTCCTCAATACAGCAGGAGTGCGGAACGTTTTTCGGTACATCCCTTCTGAGCAGCCTTCTGGGGGCCAAATGCCAGTGGTGGGTGGAGCCAGAGGCAAAAGTGGGTGGAGCTATGAATGTAAATGTTACCTTTGTACAGTAGGCTAATTTCTGTACACACTCCTACACCCCTCTGTATCCTCCACTCAGGCGAACAGGAAACAGGGTCAGAGTTCAATTCCAGGCAAAAATAGTTAGGGTACAAAACAGAGGCAGAGAGGGGAGAATTCTGATGACCACATTTCGCTGCTGGACCTGAGATTCGCCACTACTGCCTTAATAAATATATAGGGCAGTCTTCCCTCCATCATGCAGTGGTGGGCCTTTTCTAAATCCTAGGCAGAGTATTCCCAGCCACTCGTACTGAAGTGCCAAACAACCTTTGCAGTTGCATCAAGCCTTTCTCAACAGCTTGTTGTCGCTGCTGCTGCTTTTCCTACAACCCATTTTACCACCCCTCCCCTCCCCTCCCCACTCTACCCCAGCCTTGGAACATGTGTTTGCTAACCACTTCTGAGCACACAAAAAAGTCCTTTGGCCGCGCAGCCTTGTACCTATTACTTGGTGCTACCAGATGCAATCTAAATTCATTAGCGAGACACAATAAAATCCATGTCCCTCTCTGCGGCCCATTCACAGGTTGATTTGTGTGGCTAGCACGCCTTCCTTTGTCTGTGCGGAGCGGGCAGAGTACATTCTGTACAAATGCATTAATTAAGGCTGCTTTGGCTAACAGATGGGAGAATCTTGTCTTTCCAAGCCATGAATAGCAATTTGGTGTTTTGTTTTGTGTGTGTGTTTTTTTGACTGGCACCAAGGCTCCATTTTTAACAGACTTTATGACTTTCAGCGATGAGTTGGGAAACGGTCCTTATTATTAGCAAAGCTGCATCCCTTATCTGCCCATCTGTCTCCCCATCCTTTCTAATTTCCTGAATCACTTTGGGTTCCTTTGCAGCAGTTGCCCTCACCCCACCCCAAAGGATGGCACTGCCTTGCCTCTGGGTCTCTATGCAGTGTTTTGCATGGATAATATCCGCACATCCTTCCTTGAATGCAAGAAACTGAACTATCTTACAATGGTCCTTTCTTGGCTCTCCTGTTCATTCACCACTCTCAGTTTTTGTTACCTTCATCCAATATCCTCTCCAGTGTCTTCCCATCCAATATCCTCTCCAGTGTCTTCCCATAGCAGTAAAAAATTCAGATCAGAAGCTCTTTGGGGCATGAGCAGTAGGGCCAATGGGGTTGCCCTGGTGGGGCTACGTTGCTCTCCCATCTTCCCAGTGTTGCATGTCCCTGCCAGTCACCGAGAGAGGGAAAATGCAGTAGGACATCAGTATGGGCACATCAGTGGGTGTGTCAGAATGCCTTGCCCCTCCCATTCTCAGTAAGCAGTAGCAATGCATGGCATTGGGAAGACAGGGGAGCAATGAAGCCTCACCCAGGCAACTGAAATGAATTTCTCTCCCATGCTAACTCCAGGCCCAACCCAGCAAGACAGTCCACAAGGATAGCATGGTCAATGGTAGGGCTGCCATATTTTTGAAGAGCAAAAAAAGAGGACACATTTGCCAACTTCTACTTTTAACTATTGAGGGACGCGGGTGGCGCTGTGATCTAAACCACTGAGCCTAGGGCTTGCCGATCAGAAGGTAAAGGTAAAGGACCCCTGACAGTTAAGTCCAGTTGCGAACGACTCTGGGGTTGTGGCGTTCATCTCTCTTTACTGGCCGAGGGAGCCGACGTTTGTCCGCAGACAGTTTTTTCCGGGTCATGTGGCCAGCATGACAAAGCAGCTTCTGGCGAACCAGAGCAGCGCACGGAAACGCCGTTTACCTTCCCGCTGGAGCGGTACCTATTTATCTACTTGCACTTTGATGTGCTTTCGAACTGCTAGGTGGGCAGGAGCTGGGACTGAGCAACGGGAGCTCACCCCATCACGGGGATTCGAACCACCGACCTTCTGATCAGCAAGCCCTAGGCTCTGTGGTTTAACCCACAGCGCCACCCGCATTACACCCATTGGTGTAGTGGCACTCAAACCAGGACGCGGGTGGCACTGTAGTCTAAACCACTGAGCCTCTTGAGCTTGCCGATCAGAAGGTTGGCGGTTCGAATCCCTGCGATGGGGTGAGCTCCCGTTGCTCTGTCCCGGCTCCTGCCAACCTAGCAGTCCGAAAGCATGTCGGTGCAAGTAGATAAATAGGTACCACTGTGCCGGGAAGGTAAACGGCGTTTCCGTGCGCTCTGGCTTCCATTACGGTGTTCCGCTGCATTAGAAGCGGTTTACTCATTCTGACCACATGACCCAGAAAGCTGTCTGTGGACAAACACCGACTCCCTCGGCCTGAAAGCAAGATGAGCGCCGCAACTCCATAGTCACCTTTGACTGGAGTTAACTGTCCAGGGGTCCCTTACCTTTTACCTTTAGTGGCACTCACCCTTTTTCAGATAGGAAATGCTCTGTGTGAGGGGAGGATGACCAAAAAATGGGGGGGGGGTCATGGAGGGTCATTTGAAGAGGGGGAGTGAGAAATGTCCCTATTTTCATCTGAGGAATGTTGGAGGTTATGGTTTAGGGCAGGCATAGGCAAACTCGGCCCTCCAGATGTTTTGGGACTACAACTCCCATCACCCCTAGCTAACAGGACAAGTGGTCAGGGATGATGGGAATTGTAGTCTCAAAGCATCTGGAGGGCGGAGTTTGCCTATGCCTGGTTTAGAGGGATCCCCTCACAACCTATAATGGTATTGCATGCCATTAAGGTGTCTGGCAGAACCAACCATTTCCATCCACGTTGTGCAGGTAAGTGTCCCGAGTGCGAAATGCCAACTGGAAGGGGTGATCTCAGCAGAAAAAAAACCTGCCAGCCCTGTACGCTCGCACTTGGCTGGCATCCCAGAGCAGCAGCCATTCAGCCACGCTGCCTTTCTTCTTTGTGCTTGGGAATACGTGGGAGCTTTTCAACCTGGCACACAAAAGGCACAAAGAGCAACTTGTGTCAGCCGCCGGTTGCCAAAGAGGCTGGGAAAGTCCCAACCCTCGCTGTGCCTTGCCTTTGCACCTGGAGACGAGAGCCCCGTTTGGACAGGGCTGCTACTGTTCAGGCTGTTAACGCTCAAGTGGGCAAATATTGGCACTGCGCGAAAGTGCCTGTACAACATGCAAGACGTCGCAGGCATTGCCAGCTCTGGATGCTTTGCATCAGAGGCAGCCAAATCTGGCTTGGGAGTTTGTTGTGACTGCTGCCTGGGGGAACCATATACAAGAGATTCCTGCACCTTTTATACCTTGCATAACTATAGCATCCGTATACACATATTCCCATCTCTCTCTCTCTCTCTCATTCTTCTTGTTCTCTTATTCTGTATGTTAGGTCCGCAAGCTGCGCATATCCTATCAGTTTAAGTTGCCATTCTTCTTCAGTTGGGACCTCGCTCGTTTTCCATTTTGGGGCTAACAAAACACGGGACACAGTAGTGGCATACATAAATAACCTTTTTCGACACCTCGGAATCTCCGTTTCTGGACTCTAACTCCCATGAGTCCCAGCCAGCATGGCCAATGGCCAGGAATGATGGGAGTTGTAGTCTTGAATGGAGAAAAGCTCATGCACAAAAGCAGTAATTTATTTTGCAAAGGGTATTTTCCTTTCACCCTGCTAGACTTTTTTATTTTTTATTTTTTGGTGTCGCCTACCATTTTCTCTTACATAACAGTGCAATCCAAGCCACATCCATTCTTTTTTTCTTTTTCTTTTTTGAAATAATTTTTATTTGATTTTACAAGTCTGAAATTATAACCCTACAACCATATATATCCACATTTGTAGATTCCTCCGAATCTCTGGACTTCCCACCTTCCCCTTCAATGGGACCTATTGTTAACCTTTTCAACTTCATATTATTCAATAGTCCATTTTTTATATCACTCCATTATCTCCATAGTACTTGCTACATTACAAGTGTTATTGCAATCCTGCTAAAGCCGCATCCATTCAATTCAATTCAATGGGGCTTACTCCCAGGTGGAAAAGCAGCCCTGGTTTTTGTTCCAGCCATGGCCCTTCAGGATCCCAGACAATACCTTTGCCTCTCGTGACACTTCAGGAAGAATGGGCTTAGCAGGGCCCCTCAACCCTAATTGTAGGAGGCTTCTCTGCAGCGTGCTAAGCAAGCCAGCTTGTGTGCAACTAGACTCCCATGGTCAGGGCAAAGCAGGTTGTCTCAGCAAAAGGGAAACCTGCTGCACAATGTACAATTTGTTAGTGCTGGATGACAAAGCCGGCCACAACGGCTGCCATCCCTGTCCCTCCTACAGGCAAAATTTGACCTTTTGCTGCTTCAGTTTCACTGGGAAATGCTTCCTATTTACGTCTCGCTGTTGCAGCCTTGCTTAAGAGTTAGCACAACCCTGTCGTTCCTGACCACACAAGGCTCCCCGTCGCCATCTGACAGCAGCAGTATCCTGGAGGGGCCCAGCATGCTGCGTTTCCAAAAGCAAAAAAAGGATTTCCTGGTGAGATCAGCCGCAGCTGCTTGCCTGCTTCGAAGCACTCGCCGTGAATGGGGGGGGGGAGGAGAGGGTTTAATTTTTATGGCTCACTCTTTTCCATTCAGTCCATTGCCCATTTTAAACCCTCTACTGGTTTCATTAGGCCTGAGGGTCTGATCCTCCCCTTTCAGCACACATGGTGCTTCAAGAGGTGGGGGAAGAACAGGAGCTATAAGGAGAGCTAGGGGTCCAGAGATTTCTGGAAGCTAAACAAGCAGACGCATGGAGACAACGGCCTTCGTCTGCTGATTGTCTCCAAAATCTGGCATTCTGAGATACACTGCCTCCTACTATGGAGGTTACTGTCCTATGTCTGTCCCACCACATGATAACAGTGCCCTTTTCTTGAGAGTAAGGAAGATATCCTAATTCAGACTAATAACCAGCGCTATTTTTCTAGAAAAAAGAGGTGCCAGAACTCACCATGATCATTTCCTTTGTTCTCTTATAATGGCAATGGCTCTCTGCTGAGATGTGCCAGAACTGAGGTCTGGTGAGAAGGGGATTGTAAGAAAAACACTGGGACCTAATTTGAATAGTAGAGTGCCTGGTATCTGGTGGGCAATCTCATCCTTTATTTCCACACTGTGGCTGCAGACCAAATCACCTGTCAGGAAAGTTATGAATTTCAGGTGAGGGTCAGATGCCTTGTCAATCCCAGCAGGTATAGAAGAGAACGACCACTCTGGCCAGGCCTTCGCCCTCCTCCAGACCTCCTTCACAGGTCCCATGTAGAGAGGGCCCCACATTGTGATCTTGTGGTCTGGGCAGGTTCATGTGAGGAAAGGCAGTCCTTTAGGGATAGGGATCCCAAGCTGTATGAAAGTCAAAACCTGCCCTTTGAGTTGGGTCTGGAAGCAAATTGGTGGCCATTGCAATTAGGTCATAACCAGTGTTACACAAAGTTTCCTAACAATCTTCAAAGACAGCCCCATGTACAGTGCATTGCAGTAGTCCAACCTGGAGGATGCTAGAGCATAGACAACTGAAGCTAGGCTATCCCTGTCCATATAGTATCACAGCTGGAATATAAATTAGGAAGGAAGTGGCTTGTGCAACTTGTAGTATACCTGAAGGAGCGTCTCCACCCCCATCGTTCAGCCTGGACACTGAGGTCCAGCTCTGATGGTCTTCTGGCAGTTCCCTTACTCCAAGAAGTGAGGTTAGAGGGAACCAGGCAGAGGGTCTTCTTGGTAGTGGCACCCCCCCCCCGGTAGAACACCCTCGCATCAGATGTCAAGGAAATGAACAACTACAGTGGAATCTCGGTTTTCGAGCGTCTCGGAAGCCAAACGATTTGGAAGCTGAATGCCAAAAACCCGGAAGTGAATGCTTCCGTTTTCAAACGCGCCTCGGAAGTCGAACGGCTTCCGAGACGTGTTTCTCCATTTTCTCAATGGAATTTGCCGACCGCCCATTGCACCTTGGTTGTCAAACGTTTCGTAAGTCAAACAGTCTTCTGGAACACATTAAGTTCAACAACCGAGGTACCACTGTATCTGACTTTTAGAAGACATCTGAAGGCAGCCCTATTTTGGGAAGTTTTTAATGTTTGATGTTTCATTGTGTTTTTAATGTTCTGTTGGGAGCTGCTCAGAGTGGCTGGGGAAATAATAATAATAATAATAATAATAATAATAATAATAATAATTTATTATTTGTACCCCGCCCATCTGGCTGAGTTTCCCCAGCTACTCTGGGCGGGGAAACCCAGCCAGATGAGCAGGGTAGAAATAATAAAATTATTATTATTATTACTAGATTTCAGAGAGAAGATCAGGGCTACATACACTATGCCACTCAAGAGAATTACACTCAGTTGTGGAGAGCAGGAACAGTGTTCTCACAAGGGATGTAGAAGCCACTCCCCCCATTTCTTTCTTTCCTGGTCAGCAGGTGCTATGAAGAGTGCAGCTAGTTCACTTCAAAATGCCGTCCCTTTCAATCTGCCAAACGAACGGAAGGTTTTAAGTGCCTCACAGTATGGCTGGGCTTGCTGGCTTCATATGTTGGACTGCAAAACAAACAAACAGGATAACCACAAGCCAAGTTGGCACTGCAATTGAAACCTAATGATGGCCTTGGGCTGCACAGAAAGAGGCTGTGGTGAATCAGTGGGATTTACTTAAAGAGCTGTTTCTGTGCTGGGCAGCACTTACCCTAGACTGACCCTTGCCGGGTATTCTCTGAATAAACATCGGTTAACATGCCTGGAAGGTTGTTCTGGATCCAAAGAATCAATCGAGTTGAGCCAAGCTGCTTTTCACAGCAGACTCAGCACTGGAAAGAGAAATGGGGAACCAGCTGCCACACTCATAGTGGCACCTTGCTCGGAATAGCAGCCAACATCTGAAGTGTGGCACAATAATAATAATAATTCTTATCACTAACTTATTGTAACCCTAAGATGAGAAGAGCTCGGGAGAAAGTTGCACGGAACTTAGCCCCCATGTTTTCTTCTTCTTTGGCGATCACTTGTAGCCGAGTAAGATTGTCTTCCATGGACATGGTCTTCACAGTGAGTCCATAAGTGATTGTGGAGGCCAATTCTGGATCCACACATCCTTCCACAGTGGGGACATAGGTTTCCGCGCGAGAGTTGATCATAGTGAGGGTTTGCCAAACGTGCCTTCTTCTTAGCACGTTTCTCCCATTTGTCCTGAGTTTGAGCGTCTTCAAAGTCCATGACACCTTTGGTAAAGGCTGTTCTCCAATTAGAATGCTCATAGGCCAGGGTTTCCCAACTGTTGGTGTTTACACTACATTTTTTGAGAGTCTTTAAACCTCTTTTGATGACCACTAGCATTACATTTCCATTTTTAAGTTCAGAATAGAGTAGTTGCTTTGGAGGACGATAATCAGGCATCTGTACAACATGACCAGTCCAACGAAGTTGATGTTGAAGAATCATGGCTTTGACACTGGTGATCTTTGCTTCTTCCAGTACACTGGCGTTAGTTCACCTGTCTTCCCAAATGATGTGTAAAATTTTTCAGAGACACCATTGATGGAATCTTTTGAGGAGTTGGAGATGGTGTTTATATATAAGTGGTCCACGTTTCACAAGCATACAGTAAGGTTGGCAGTACAATAGTTTTGTAAACAAGCATTTTTGTTTCCCTGCGAATGTCCCGGTCCTCAAACACTCTGCACTTCAATCGGGAGAAAGCTGCACTTGTAGAGCTCAGGCGATGTTGCATTTCGGCATCAATATCGGCTGAAATCCGTGTAGGATTTATGCCCAAGAAACATACTTCAGACAAGGTCTGTTGATTTCTCACTTGGGCAGGAACAGGAATGGATACTTAGGATTCCTGGGGTATGATCAATTTGTAGGCTGTGCCTGGTTATGAAAGGACCCATCCCTTTGTGCAAGGTCCTATCATATTATCAGCAGTGGTTGGATATATAATAGTACAAATGGTGCACTTACACCAAAGCCCGTAACTGGAAGGGGACCCAGACTCATTAAAAAGGAAAGTAAGTCTCTAGCCCTACTAGATGAAAAGGTATAAAACAAAATGTGCTGGCACCCTTCTAAATGATTTTAGCAGCTCTCCAGGGTTTCAGGCAGTCTTTCCTACCTGGAAAGGCTGGGAAATTAACCAGCGACCTTCTGTACAAAAAGCAGAGTCTCAACCACTCAGCTATGGCCCTTCCCCATAGGAACAAACAAACAGTTTAAACTTAGAGCCTGTGATATATCCCTGCCCATAGATTTCTTTTTCTCTTAGGGCTGTAAAACTCACTCCCTGACATAACCTACTTAAGGGCAAGCCAGGTTTGGAAAGACTATTTATGCAAAATCGATAAGTATAATTTGAGGAGGGAATTCACTCATGCTAGATTTCAATCGATGCCATCTGCAGTTTTAGCCCTCGACTCCATTTAACTCATGTCTCTTGCTATTGTGGGACTAGTAGAGTGGAAGATTCCCCTCATTACTTATTTGATTGCCCACTGACAGGGGGTGCAGGAGGAAAATATGTGTTAAATGCTCCCTCTTTCAAATGATAACTATCTGCTTTTCAATCATGTCACCTGGATAATAAAAAGGGGCTGCCACTTTTCAAATTATTAATATTGGCATGATGAGTGGGGTTTATTAAGACAAATGTCATTGTGCTACAGGTGCATAAATGCTTCTATATGTCTGGTTTCATTTTTAATTTCTCTCTCTCTTTTGTCATTGCTAATGGAATTAATCTCAGAGAATTCTCTCTGGTTTCTTCCAAGCAATCAAGATTTGGTGAATAGAACAGAGAGAAAAAACTGAATAAATACTAGCACTCACTGAAAAGGTCGCCCTGCTGTGGCAACTCTGTTTTCCTATGATTATTCTGCTAATGGATCTCAATCTGCTCCTGACAATGGCCATTTTCAGAATGGATTCTGATGGGCTATCAAAGCATAATGGAAGCACCGGAACAGCTGGAGAGCCCTCTAATCTCCAGGATGCTGTGAGCTCCTGGCCTTTGAGCACCACAATCTTGACCTGCCAACAGTACCAGGATGCCAGATGCCCATTCATTCTGCAGAAGCAGAGAGGGTCTTCATTGTGGCCTCAAGCTGAACTTTCCCAGCTGCAATGGTTAACAATGAAAGGTTGTTATAGCTGCGTTGACCACAGGACTGGGTACATTTATGGCTGGTGTAGGAAGACAACAGACTGAAATAATCGTGTCCTTCACAGGGGGAAGGAGAGCAAAGGGAGACTGAGAAGCCACAGGCATAGGGAAAGGCCTTTACCCTCGGAATTGAGTTCCCTGTCACAGGACTTGCTTATGTGATGGTTGATCCGAGAAGGGTTGGCGAATTACCGAATTCAGAAATGTTGGCATGATAAGGAACCTTCTCGTGTGTATGCACTGACAGTTTTACCTCACATCCTGAGATAATTAAGTGTGTGTGTGTTTGTAAGAATTTACATACGGCTTGATCATCCATAACTTCTAAGCAGTTTACATAACATATAAGAGGGTGAATTACAGTAGTAATCAGATCTGTGATTGCAAATCAGCCAGTGTGTTAGCAGGACAAACAATACAGCTGTGTTCTATCAAGTAAGGGCTGCTGGAAACTGAAGTTTGCATCCAACTAAATCATTGCACACAGAAAACAACTTCCATGAGCACAACAGCAAAAACCCCTGTGCCTCTCCAAATCTGCTTTTGGGATTCTTCTATCCCTCTGGAGCAGAGTTTGGAGTGAGGCAGGGGGCGCAGGGGGGCCAGGGAGAGGTAGGGCAAGTTCTATTGTGCTTGCATCCAAAGATTTAGTTGGGTACAACCCTAAAATTCAGAGTAGGTCTACTCTAAGAGACTGTACCATGGAGAGAATGCTTTCAGAACCTATTGAGAGCCAAGCCTACATTTCTGAGGTCCCTCCTTTTTCTCACACGCCAAGAAAATAAGCCCATTTTACAGAATTTTCTCTAAATATTCTCAACAACTATTTTTGTGGTGGCCGCCATACCTCCCTGCAATGCCTCAGAATGACAAAGGCATTTTAGAGGAACCAGAAGGGTGAAAGGGCTGCCAATACAGTTCCTGGTGGTGGTAGTTGCTGCCACAAGTTCCATGGAAGCGTCTTGGAGGGGATGCTCGGATCTGGAGGACGAATGGGAGGAGCTCAAGGAGTTGGACATGGACAACCAAGGGGAAGGTCCTAGCAGAATGGTGGTGGTGGTGGGGAGGGGTGAAATCAGGACCCCAAGAAGTGTCTGAAGCCAGTATTCCAGGGAATGGAATTCTGGATCCAAGGGAGGGACCAAGCAGGTAGGTGGGAGTGTTCTGCTCCAGTGACACAGGAATTGTAAGAAGCAGGCCTGAAAAGCCATAAAACGCAAAGGGTGGTGGAGAACTTCAATCCAGTCTGCATTTAAAGCCAAATCAATCAAATTCCAAAACAATCTGCAAAACGGAGCACAGTTATCTTTCAAAATTCACGCTTATCTGAATTTTGCGATCCAGTTCGCCAGCCAAGTAACGGCGAGGTAAATGAATATATTAGGGATAAAAAGGAAGGTGTTTGTGAGAGGAGCACACAAATCTGCATTCTAATAGGGGAAATTGCTTGCAAAAATGGGTACAGTACATTAGTCAAAACTGCATATTAAAATGTGCCTCTTAGGAGGAAATTTGCACTAGAATGCTGATGAATTTCCATGAGTTTTTTTTTTTTAATTGCAAATTACTACAAAATGAGGAGAGCCAAATTTATGATTGGCAAACTGAAAAAAGAGAGAACTGGATTTAATGGATCCAGGTAGCAGTCAGTGGGTCGCAGTTCTGTGCTGAGCAGAAATGCATATAAGATAACATCAGAATGATGCCCTCTCAGCTTATGAAGGCTTCTTCAGACACTACAGAGGGCCCAACAACAAAGACACAGAATTTTATTCTCCCTCTAGCTCCACAGTGTCCTACTGTTAACTTCTTCTTTTTTTAAGTCCTAGCAGGAAAACCCAGCAGGAATCCTGACCTTTCAAAATATTTCTGTCTATGTCAATGGATATCATTCTCCCTTGTTCAACTCCATCTTGGTGGGCTGCTTGTCAAGAGGGTTTATAAATCTAATGCAGCCTTTGGTAGCTTAATCTGGAGAACAAAGTATTTGATAATGAAAAAAATGACATGAAGTAATGAGCACTGTTGAGTGAGGAGTGCGCACGGGGCTGGTTAGCGTATTGAAGAATCAACCCAAATGTTCAAAGTGACAGAGTGACATTTTTCAAGAGCGGTTTTGGGTGACTGCTTCAGACAGGTGACAAGACAGCGTCTTGATCAGATGGTAACCTTTCATTTTCTGTGGACAAGTGAGGTCCACGGGAGAAAAAGGGCCTGGGAGAAAAATCCATCACTCAGCATGCGAATGCAAAGTGGCACATGAACACACGCTGACAGGCCAAGGCTCGGCCCTGTCCATCAATGTTGACAAGCAGTCGCCACTCAAAAATCCCGACATATGTTTCGTAAACTGCGTGCAGGCCTCGGCGATTGCCGTCCGACTTGTTGCTTCCTTGCTGTTCCTGGTGCAGGAGGAAATGAGCCCACCTCCTGGGGTGCCAATACGACAAGGGGACCTGGCCCCCAACTGTGCGTCTTGGAAAGCGGCAGGACTTTTGGAGGAAGACCACAGGGGCAGCTTCAAAGCTTATCAGCAGGTTGAGAACTTTGCAAAAGGAAACAGCCTTTCAGCTTGTGATCATTTTCTTTTGGAAATAATTTTTATTTGATTTTACCAATACAAAACTATAAAAAAGACCAAATATTTATCCATACGCAGAGATTTCTCCGAATCTCAGGACTCCCCCCCCCCCTTGGAGTCCCATTTTAAACATTTAAAACTGCATCTTGTTCCAACCTCTAACTTTTATGTCAGTCCATATTATCCATGGTAATTATTACACTACAAGTGAAATAAAAATCCTGCCAATGTTTCCATTTGCTTACAGTGGTCTCTTACAGGTAAGGTAAAGGGACCCCTGACCATTAGGTCCAGTTGTGACCGTCTCTGGGGTTGCGGTGTTCATCTCGCTTTAGTGGCTGAAGGAGCCGGCGTACAGCTTCCAGGTCATGTGGTCAGCATGACTAAGCCGCTTCTGGAGAACCAGAGCAGCGCACGGAAACGCCGTTTACCTTCCTGCCGGAGCGGTACCTATTTATCTACTTGCACTTTGACGTGCTTTCGAACTGCTAGGTGGGCAGGAGCTAGGACCGAGCAATGGGAGCTCACCCCATTGCGGGGATTCAAACCACCGACCTTCTGATCGGCAAGCCCTAGGCTCTGTGGTTTAACCCACAGCGCCACCCGCGTCCCACAGTGGTCTCTTAGATAACTTATAAAAATTTCTCATTCTTTTATAAAGTTTTTGTCCTCTTGGTTCCTGAATTTTCCAGTCAGCTTTGCCATTTTGGCATAGTCCATCAGCTTCGTTTGTCATTCCTCTCTTGTTCTTCTTTCCAGGAAATCACCTGGGAGATCAGCCATTAACAAAATGGCCCATTACCTACCCTTTGTATTTTGTTAATGGCTGATCTCCCAGGTTACTTCCTGAGCATGGGAAGCTGGTTTGGGCTATACTTTGCTAAATTCAGTGCCTGGCAGTCTTTTAAATACTCCAAGCATTGATTAAATTATAACATTTATCAGACCCAGGGATTTAGAGGAATCTGGGGCGCACAAATCATAACAATCTCTCTCTCCCCCCCAACACAAAATCTCTCCTGATCTGCAATGAATATATATATCTCAGCAAAACAGGAGGAGATCTTCCCAGGAGAGTTCTTAGTAAAGGATGAATCAACCTCTTTCTCTGCTATGGGTACAGAAGATAGGTAAAAGGTAAAGGTAAAGGTAAAGGACCCTGGATGGTTAAGTCCAGTCAAAGGTGACTATGGGGTTGCAGCGCTCATCTTGCTCTCAGGCGGAGGGAGCCGGTGTTTGTCCACAGACAGCTTTCCAGGTCATGTAGCTGGCATGACTAAACCGCTTCTGGCGCAATGGGACACCATGACTGTGCTTTCAAACTGCTAGGTTGGCGAGAGCTGGGACAGAGCAATGTGAGCTCACCCTGTTGCACGGATTCGAACCGCCAACCTTCTGATCAGCAAGCCCAAGAGGCTCAGTGGTTCAGACCACAGCATGGTCCACAGATACTATAGCTCTGGCTCCATGCAAACACAACTGCTCATTAACCAAAGTCTTGCTGAATTGTCCACTTAACAATGCAGAAGGCAGCACATGAAAACAAGCAAGGATAAATACACTTGGAAACAATTAATATATACAAGCAAGAGGCCGTGATGATTCCATTGTTTAAGGGGCTATTAAGGAGTAATGGAGAAAGGGATTTGTTAGCTGCAGTTCTCAAATACTAAGGGCGGGATTCTATTAATGGAAGCCCCTGCAAGGACTTCTGCTAGAGCAACGAGGCTTTCCTCTTCCCCTATGTGTCCCCCACAGTCCCCCCAAAATTGGTTCTTGGGGAGTCAGGAGAATTCCTAAAACAGGAAGAGAGAGGGAATCATTCTGTCTGGGAAGCAGAAAAGCTTACACTGGTGCAACAAGTGCCATAGCGCTAATGTCGAATCCCTCCCAAAGTCTACTAATCTTTGGATAGCAAAAAATTAGGCCTTCTTCCGCCCGTAATTGCCCAAAACCTCAGGAGAAAAGTCTAACCTGAGTATAATCTTCTCCATCTCTTTGATCCATTGACTAATAAAAGGGTCTAACAGCAGTAAGGAGAGATAATTAATGTGATTAGTGTCATTTTCCCACTGGTGACCCTTGGGCATAGAATTCCAGTGTGGGGCAGTATGAAGTCGAAACACAGAACCTGAGGACTCTGCAGCTGTTTGGTGGACTTGCATGACATATATGAACTATTATCCCCATTTCAATATTGTACCTGCCAAATATCTATGGAGCTATCATGCCATCTACCTATGTCTTTACATACAAAGAGCTTGCAATGCCTGTTGTGCCTTTGGGTCTTTAATCAGATGCTCCCTTTTCTTTTCGCCCTCCCATCCTTTCCCCACAAGTCAATGGAAGAGCTGGTAGTTTGCTTACCATTCACTGAGTTATCACTGTTTTCATATCTCTGTTGATTGCTGAGTGTTCATTTTGATGAATGAAAATTCATCAAAATAACAAATAAGGTAAAGTAAAGGTAAAGGACCCCTGGACGATTAAGTCCAGTCAAAGGCGACTATGGGGTTGCGGCGTTCGTCTCGCTTTCAGGCCGAGGGAGCTGGCGTTTGTCCACAGACAGCTTTCCGGGTCATGTGGCCAGCATGACTAAACAGTTTCTGGCACAACGGGACACCGTGATGGAATCCAGAGTGCACGGAAATGCCGTTAACCTTCCCGCCACAGCGATACCTATTTATCTACTTGCACTGGTGTGCTTTCAAACTGCTAGGTTGGCAGAACCTGGGACTTAGCAATGGGAGCTCACCACTGTCATGCGGATTCAAACCGCCGACTTTCCGATCGGCAAGCTCAAGAGCCTTAGGAGGGGAATGGGGAAGTAGTGGCTGAAGAGGTGGTAGAAGGAACTCATGGGGATAAAGCAAGGTGTTGCCCCATACATGCTGCCAGCAAGAACTTCCTTGACCTGCACCTCCTCATGAATGAAGGATTCCCTGTCTCCATTTGTAGCTGCTCACACCTTAAGATCCTTTTCTGAGACCCTTCTCCAGGTAGCCCACCAGGGTGGTGTGCAGTAGGTGGCTACTGGAGGAAGGACCTTCTCAGTGGTGGCACCTCAGCTATAGAAAGGCCTCAGAAAAGCTTGCCCAGAACCTACCATGTTACCAGGCAAAGACTTACCTATTTTCCCGGCCAGGAAGGAGCAATAGGTAGGCGGGAAAAGGTTTAAGACCCCATCCCTCTCACTCACCAGCTCCTTTTTACAAATGCCCCCACATCAGCCTCTGCATTAGCAAAACAGGGAGTTGAGAAAACAGTGTTTCCATTGTGTCAGCTAATCCCACCTTAAGATACTGGGCTAAGTTGGTACAATAGTCTGACCCACTTTTGCTGTTAACTACATTTGCAACAACTTTGCTAAAGTTCCAGGAGAACTCCTTTAAAATAAAAATAAAGCACCCACATAGAACATTCTGCAAGTCCAGCAAAAGTTCTGTTATGCCACCCGCTCTGCACTCCCTCCCTCATTTTACCTCCTGGGGATTTTCCACCACTACACCAACTATTACAGGAAGATATATATTTAAAAATCCACTTCAAGGGCTATATTGTAAAATCAAATCAAATAGCCTCCGGGTCCCTGTGCTGGCTGTTTCATCTTCATAGAAGCTGAAATAATTTTTATTTTTTTAAAAAACCATACTGAGTGGGAAGGAAGTTCTGCAGCCAGCACAAAGGAAGAGCAGAGGGAAACGGAGATTGTGTGAGGGAGTTCAGTGCCCCCCTGATGGGCTTGAGAATGTACAGCACTAAGAATAACCGGCCACTGCTGAGAAAATGGTGGCCCTTGTGTCAATAATTGATTAACAGCCATTGTCAAAGCCCGGTTGGCACATCTGTCTTTTCTCAATAACCTCTGAGGCTCTGAAATACAGGATGGAAGCAAGAGAACATGCCGCTCTGCCAATGAAATTGGTGCTCCCGGGACATTTGCCCTGGACAGGGTGGGGCGCGGGTGACAGCAAATCGCAGCAGGCGTTGCTAGTTCCTCTCAATAATTCATAGGTGTATGGATGACTGGGCGACCTTTGGGAGATTAACGAAACAGAAAATACCAGAAAGGATCTCTCTCTCTCCCTCCCTCCCTCCCTCTCTCTCTCTCTCTCTCTCTCTCTCTCTCTGTGTGTGTGTGTGCGCGCACACACACACACAAAAGGAGAGGCAGGGATTTGGAGCATTAGTAAAACAAAATGTTAGGCTGAGAGAAGCAACAGAGCAAAAGAGGACGCAGGCTCTCCAGCATTGGTTACAGTGAATTTTCAAGCAAAACATTCCTAAACGATGTAGCACGGGCAAGGTCCTTCTGGGAAACGGGATGCCAACAAGGTGACTCAATACAACATCATCATCATCATCATTATTGAAGTTTATTAATGTATAGGATTTTTTTTTAAAAAATATTATTTTATTGGTATGTATACTAGGAAAGTTTTTATACAAACATTATGAGAGATTTGCACTAAAATGATGATGAATTTTCATAAGGACTTCTTAAAAAATAAATCTCAAACCAATGTGGAAATAGGAGAACGGAACTAGAGATATACCGTATCTGAACATGGAGATCCCATTGGATTTTCCTGGCTAATAGCCTCCAGTTCAGTTAGCTTTTAAAGCCATGAAGTATTAAACAATTTTCACCATGCATTGTGGTAGTGAATTCTGTAAGTTAATTATTTGCTCTGTGAAGCCATCTGTCCTGAGCCTACTGCCAACCACTTTCATCAGAAAATAGTAGAGAAGGACCATCTCTCTATCTGACCACTTTTTCGAAGCGAGAGCAGCACAGAGAGCAGGGGTAGATTTCTCATCAGGAAGGTCTACTCTGAGTATAGTGGGATGCTGGAGAGAGAGGGGGGAGACTAGTTAGTAACTCAACCCCAACTTTCATGGGTAGCCCTGTCATAATAATACCATGTCCCAGCTTGGTTCAGAGGATCTTGCAAAATACTCTTAGATGTGGTTGTCCAACTCCTGTGATCAAAACTTTGGATTTGCGTTCTCCCCAATTAGGTGCCTCAGACTGCCATTCTAGGCTAAGCTGCTTTGTCAGCCCTGTGCTGCTTGAATACATGCCCATTGCTTTGCAAACACTTGAAATTAATTGGAGGAGTGTCAAAAGGCGGCGAAGAATTGCTCGCTTGTTTACACATCCCTCCTGCTTGTTCTTTCACAAAGCTCAGAGCAGCTTCCATGGGACTCCCATGCAGTCTCTCAGGCATTGCTCAGGCCGAGACTTTCCTATGGGCTTTAACAAGGTTGCTTAAGGCCTTGCCTTCTCAGGAAATAAGATGAAGTCCCTACCAGAGAAGAATGGCAAATTAAACTGTTGGACTATGCCAAAATGGCAAAACTGACCAGAAAGTTCAGGAACCAAGAAAGCCAAAACTTCAACAAAGAATGGGGATAAATCTATCATTTATCTTGGAGACCGCTGTAAGCAGATGAGAACACTAGCAGAGTTGCAATAACACTTGTAATGTAGCAAGAACTATGGAGATAATGGAGTTATATAAAACACGGACTATTGAAAAAGATTCAGTAGAAAAAAGTTTAACAATAGGACCCATGGAGGGGAAGGTGGGAAGTCCAGAGATTCAGGGGAATCTTTTAACTGTTAATGTGTATGGTTGTACTGTTATAATTTTATACAGTGGTCCCTCGACTTGCAAATGACCCGACTTACGTTGTTTTCGAGTTACGAGGGATCAAAGCGGCTGCGCGCTTCCGAATCTTTTCGACTTCCGAAAGGAAGTCTCGGCAGTTTTAGATACGGTTTCCTCGACTTACGAAGTTTAGATGCGGGTTTTTTCGACCTACGAATTTTTTCTCCCCAATGCATTCCTATGGGGACTCGACTTACGATGTTTTCGATCTACGAAGGTCCCATCGGAATGGATTATCTTCGTAAGTCAAGGGACCACTGTATATGTAAAACCAAATAACAAAATTTTCAAAAAAAGAAAAGAAAAGAAAGACCTTGCCTTCTCAGATCACTCTCAGGGCCCAAAGAGAAAGCTAACCATGGCCTCTCCCATGCCGCCTTGTCCTAACCCAGAATGGCCCGCCAGCTCCTCATGCTTGTTAGAGTGAAGGAGCTTCCTCCATTCAAGAAGAGAAGGTGAGCATTGGACAGGATGAGCCACGTAGGGTGGCTGCAGTCCTCCTTTACAGAGGACAGTCTTCTCCTTGGAGGGCTATCCAAGGTAAAGGCAATGGGCCTTCCAGATACTGTTAGATTCAAAGTCTCATCAGGCCCAGCCAACATGGCTAATGGTCAAGGAAGATGGGATTCCATCTGCATGTGGGGTTCCAGTGAGATCTCTCAGACCTCTCACAAGATCTTGCTGGAACCCAGAAGTTGCCACTATATGACCCCAGAAAATGAGACTTTGGGGTGTGTGACAGCAGCGGGGAGACAGCTTCTCATTTCACCTCAAGGGGGGAAATGGGATGGGTCGCCCCTGCATATCAGAGAGACATTCAACCAAACACACAGAGGAGAAACTCCCTCATATCTACACAGCCAATCTGGGCACCTCTTACTTCAGCAAACAAATGCCACTCTGTCTGGTTGCTAAGCGACACCTCCACTCGCCATCCTCTTGGCTGTCTTAATCACCAACACAATCAGCCCTCACACAGAATTATCCCTTCGTGGGCCTTCGAACCAAGCCTCGCACACATTTTGTGAGACTTTGGGGGGCTGCTAGACACTACCCAGAAGTGGCTGGCTGTGTTGAGCTGCCATGACATTGCCTGACCTCATCTCTCTGCAAGCCAAAGCTGCCAAACTCAACAGGGTGATGCCGGCAATTTATGAAAGTGTTCTTGGAAACACATGGCAACACAACACGCTCATGTCTCCGACGAGATAGAAAACATCCAGAACACAGATAAATCTTGTTCCTCGTGAAGGAATATCCTGAAGTACAACCCACAATTTCCCTTGCCAGTGGTTTGCTTGGCTCCACGGGATCCATTTGATAGCACGCAGGATGAAATATTAATTAATTGATGCTTTTTTTAAAGAAAGGGGGGACACCATCATCCATGATTTAAAGTTTTGAAATAAAAATTATGATGGTATTAAATGTGCACTTTGGTTCCCTTGCATCCTCTTATATATTTATAATTGCACCTTTGTTTAATTAGGCCTTCCTTAACACATTCATTATTAATTAGACCCGTTAATGCTTTTGTAAGTTGGGAGTCACGAGGGGATCATGTCTCACGGTTCTTAAACCTTCGTAATTGCCACAATCAATTAATATTTCATTAATGCAGAGCTCATTTGCAATTCCGCATTGAGGGGTTAAGAGTCTTTTGTTAGAAAATATTTGCAAAAAATAAATAAATAAAGGAGTTTTTTAAAAAATCCACATATGAATGGGGTATTGACCCATCGGCTTGATGGCTTTCCGACTGCATCCTTTTTAAAGAGACGAGGGCTTGCATCAAAACTGGATGTTGCAAAGACGTCTGCCCTGCGAAATTGCTGGAACCTCCAGTGGGAGCCAGGGCCAGGTGTTACAGCACAGATACGAGCCCTGCCGATTCATTCGGCATTCCGGTCCATGTGGCATCTCGTGCCCTTTGTTTGGTAAACAGCTGTTGCAATTGACCTTCTGTGTTGCTTTTTATCCCAGCGAAGCAGCAAAAAAACAAAGAGAACATGACACTCCTGCGCCGTGCTCTTAGATCTTTGAAGGGGGGAAAAAATACAAAGTGAAATATTATGCAGCCTTAAACATTGGCGAGTGGGAATAATTTCTCGGAGGTGGCAGCAGGAAGGGTTCCCCGGTCTCTGCTGGTGCATTTGTAAATTAAACCAAAACAGTAAGAACTGTTTGGAGGGAATATGAGAAAAACAGGAATTTGCTTAAAGGTAGATAGCCGTGTTGGTCTGTCATAGTCAAAACAAAACAAAACAAAAAAAATCCTTCCAGTAGCACCTTAGAGACCAACTAAGTTTGTTCTTGGTATGAGCTTTCGTGTGCATGCACACTTTTTCAGATAGGAATTTGCTTGTTATTATTCAGCTAATTGTGGGACGCGGGTGGCACTGTGGGTTAAACCACAGAGCCTAGGGCTTGCCGATCAGAAGGTCGGCGGTTCAAATCCCCGTGACGGAGTGAGCTCCCATTGCTTGGTCCCTGCTCCTGCCAACCTAGCAGTTTGAAAGCACGTCAAAGTGCAAGTAGATAAATACCGGTAGGTACAGCTCCGGTGGGAAGGTAAACGCTGTTTCTGTGCACTGCTCTGGTTCGCCAGAAGCGGCTTAGTCATGCTGGCCATGGAAGCTGTACACCGGCTCTCGGCCAATAAAGTGAGATGAGTGCCGCAACCCCAGAGTCGGTCATGACTGGACCTAATGGTCAGGGGTCCCTTTACCTTTTTTATTCAGCTAATTACAGGATACACGTTTGTTTGTTTGTTTGTTTGTTTGTTTGTTTGTTTGTTTGTGACACTTGCATACTGCCCTTCCTCCAATTAGATTCCAATAAAACACTAGAATGATAGCATTAGCAATAATATGACTCAGCGGCTAAAAATATGGAGTAGACTAAGGTTGCTATCCTAACCCTGCTTAACTCCATTGAATTCAGTAGGACTTGCTTCTAAGTAGACATGTTTAGGATTGTAGGGTTGCCATATTTCAAAAAGTGAAAATCCGGACAGAAAAGTTGCTGAAATTCACAAAGAATTTGGATGTTATTTATGTATGCCACTACTGCAGCCCGTGTTTCGTTAGCTCAAAAATGGAAAACGAGCGAGGTCCCAACTAAAGAAGAATGACAACTTAAGCTGATGGAATACGCACAGCTTGCATACAGAAGAAGAGAAGAAGAACATACATTTAGAGAAGATTGCAAAACGTTTATTGAATATATGGGGGGGGAAATTGTGTACACTTGAAAATGTTGGCAGCATTAAGATAAATTCAACAGTGTAAATAAGTTTTGATGGATGTAATAATGGAATAGTGAATGGATTAGTTTATGTAAAATATGCAGGGATTTATGATATGCAAAATAAACCATGGAACCAATGGAAAGCCATTGATATTTTAAGGATTTATAAATGAGTATTCTAAATTGTAAAACAGAATGTGTGCGTGTGTGTGTGTGTGTGTGTGTGAGAGAGAGAGAGAGAGAGAGAGAGAGAGAGAGAGAGAGAGATTGAAAAGCAATCGATGGAGGTGATCAGGGAAGCTCCGGCATCCGAGGCATGGGAAGTCCATATATAAAAAATTTACTATAACAATTAGGCATAATTGGAATGTTTCTTTTAATTGGGAATTGTATAATTAATTTGGATTGTAATTTGAAATGTAATTGGGAATAATTTCAATGTGATTTGTATTGGAAAATTCAATAAATAGATTATAAGAGAGAGAGAGAAACTGGAAATTTTGGAGATTTTCCTCAGGACTGCCGACATGAGCTGCCATACGTCCCAAACATCTCTCCAATTTCTAGATGTATGGCAGCCCTAGGATTGCAGCCTAAGACACTTCACATATTAACATTCTGAGGTATCTTGTCCTTGGGCTAAAGGGATGGCTTTGCCTCCTTCCAATCATCTATTGCTGGTGGTAAGTAATTCTGGCCTATCTAGGAATCTGGAGCATGACTGGATCTTTCAGTTGCAGAGCATTTTGCCATCAATGGAGGCTGGTCTGCATGAGCCACTGTTCTTGGCTTTCCTTCTTCAAATCAGGAGATATGCTCCAAACACAGATTTATGCATAAACATATTTCCAGTTGCATTCTACTCGTCTGAAGTTAAGTCACCTTTCCTTTCTCTTATCCTCAATTCATTTAGTCTTTCTGTGCATTGATGACTCTTCTGTAGCAGCTCCCTGTAAAAATAAAAACTTGTCAGCTTCCTCCAGGCCAAACAAGGCCCCAAAGTATAAACAAAACTCGGACAGGAGATAACCAATCAATCTTAGACATTTTAGAGCCCCGTCAAGTGAAATCACAGCCATCAATCTCCAGGCCTCAGGAGGCGTGTGACAAGTGGCCAGGAAACTGAGTGAGCACAGGGGTGCTTCTGCCTTCTGGACTCAATGTTGTTTAGAAGCAATTGGCACAGCAGGGTCATCTGCGTTTTGGCTGTCAACATTCCCTTTCTTTTCGCCCTCCCCAAAAAGAATAAATTGCAAAGTGTGCAAGATATATAAGGAATGACAAGCAATGCAACAGATGGGGGAGCATGTTGGGTGGTCTGCTTTAGTGGTCTTTGGCTAGACCCCATGTGGAAGCTCTGCAAGAGTCTCAAAGCGGCAAAGGCAGAGAGGTGTGGGGACCACATTTCCCAGGAGTGTGGTTCAATGAGACACGGTGCTGCAGCAAGGTAGTTGTTTATTATTATTATTATTATTATTATTATTATTATTATTATTATTATTTATGGGCTTTGAAGACACTCGAACTCAGGACGAAGGGGAGAAATGTGCTAAGAGAAAGGCACGCTTGGCAAACCCTCAACGTGATCAACTCCTGCCCGGAAACCTACATCCCCACTGTGGAAGGACGTGTGGATCCAGAATTGGCCTCCACAGACACTTACGGACTCACTGTTAAAACTGTGTTCATGGAAGACAATCTCACTCAGCTACAAATGATCGCCAAAGAAGAAGAAGAAGAGATATAGATGTAAATAAATCTTATTTCAAAGAAAATGACACCAGTCTCCATTTTCTTTGATATAAGATCTATTTACATCTATATCTATCTATATCATCTATCTATCTATCTATCTATCTATCTATCTATCTAATCTATATCTACAGTGGTATCTCGAGTTACAAATGCCTCAGTTTACAAACGCTTCAGGTTATAAACTCTGCTAACCTAGAAGAGTTACCTCGAGTTGAGAACTTTGCCCCAGGATGAGAATGGAAATTGTGTGCCGGCGGCACAGAGGCAGCAAGAGGCCCCATTAGCGAAAGCACGCCTCTAGTTAAGAACAGTTTCAGGTTACGAACGGACCTCCAGAACGAATTAAGTTTGTAACTAGAGGTACCACTCTATCTATATCTATATCTATCTCTATCTATCTATCTATCTATCTATCTATCTATCTATCTATCTATCTATCTATCTATCATCTATCATCTATCTCCTCCAGTTTGGAGGAGACCACACCCAAAGTACTTGATTATACCTATGAAATCTCTCACCACTCAAGAGATTAGGGTGCATACCTCGGAAGTTGAACAGAATCCGTTCCGGAAGTCCGTTCAACTTCCAAAACATTCAGAAACCAAAGTGCGGCTTCTGATTGACTGCGGAAGCCTCAGAAGCCCCATCGGATGTTCGGCTTCCAAAAATAGTTTGCAAACCGGAACACTCACTTCCGGGTTTGCGGCATTCGGGAGCCAAAACGTTTGAGAACTAAGGTGCTCGAGAACCAGGGTATGACTGTATTAGGTTTTGCTTGTCTCCGCTGACTGGGAAAAGCCATACAATCTGCCCAACTCTGTACTGCAAAGCAGAATCATTCTACCAATGTCCCAACAACAGATCAACAGTCCCACATAACTGAGATCATGAGGTGCTACAAGTAGAGAACAGATGTACATGCCTCCACCTGCCGCCCACAGATATTTCCTGTAAGACCCACAACTCCAGTGACATTGCTATCCTGTTCCACTTTGCAGAGCCGACATTTAATTTGTTCCCCTCAAAATACTTCTGTCTGAATGTTGATCTCGAATATGGCCAGGCCCTTCTTCAAATATTTGAAAGTGTGCTGGATATTTCACATCTGTATTTGACATCCGGTGCATTTGATTCTTTCAATATTTGAATTCCGACTGCCATTTGAAGGCAAGCCTGTAATGATATGCAGCAGCACCGATGGTTTAGGATTAGATTTACAGCCTGGCGAGAATTGGAAAGGAAAACAAATCAAGTGAAGCGAATAAATCCGAAGCACCCAGCTTTCCAAACTGAAGGTGAAACAGAAGGTTCGAGATGTGAACGAATTTGAAATTTTGTGTTCAAATTGAGAATGGCAAATGGTGGGAGTCTAGTACAGTGGACCCTCGACTTACGAAGGTAATCCGTTCTGACGAGACCGTCGGATGTCGAAAAAATCATAAGTTGAGTCCCCATAGGAATGCGTTGGGCAAAAAAAATTCATACGTCGAAAAAACCCCCATCTAAACTTTGGAAGTCGAGGAAATCCTATCAAAAACGGCCGCGACTTCCTTTTGGAAGTCGAAAAAATTTGTAGCCGTGCGGCCGCTTTGATCCCTCATAACTCGAAAAATACGAAAGTCGGGTCACTCGTAAGTCGAGGGATCACTGTAAATATTGAATCTTAGCAAATATTTCAGCTCGATTTTCAATCTTTTTCTGGAATACACTGCAATTGTGGGTGGTGGGTGGGTTTTTTGCCCCTTTTCACTAAAATTCTTATAAAATTCTTATAACACTGTTTTTTCTCAGGTGGTGAAACAAGCCAGGCCACCGCTGCTTGGCCGACAGGCCACCGGAATCTGCCAAACCTTGCCAACCTTCTGTTCTGGCCAAGCAGGCTTCCCTTAACCAGCCTCCACTTCATATTTCCTTTCTCCCCCCCGCTGCTTTTCTGCCACCCCCCCTGAAACCCTCACTTCCCGCTACCTGCTTCACATGTCCTACTTTGGGACAACGCAGCTGCGGCTGTAATTATGGCGCCATTTTGGACGACCGCACAGGCAAATGCCATTGTGTAAACAGCACCTCGCCTGATCGGTATGCAATGCTTGCCGTCGGTGTCAGGCGTTTCTCCCAGAAGCCGGAGAAGGTGAAGGCTCCGGCCCGGCCGGGACGTACGCGAGCTGCACGCGCGTGTTTTTACGATGCTTTCCCAGCAAGAATATTGAAAGTGATGTTTTAATGGAACAATCAATCTGAAATAAATTAGTACTACAAACTAATAAAAGCTTTTATTGCTCGCCTCGCCGAGATGTACTGAAAGCTCCGTGCCGTTGGGAGGCTGAGGTGGGGAAGGCTGCTTGACTGTGCTCATGCTGAGTGACTCATACATAACTCCCGCTCGGGCAGAGAAGGAGGGGGGCATTTCACAAATAGCTCCACTCCTTGTGAAATGTTGCCTGCACACACATATATACATGCATCTCAGCCATGGTGTGAAGTATTTGGGGAGAGAGCTTGAAGCTGAGGGAGGGTGCCCTCCTAAACATAGCCTCCAACATTTCTCTGATGAAAACAGGGACGTCCTATTCCAGAATAAGGGACCAAGGTGGCGCTGTGGGTTAAACCACAGAGCCTAGGGCTTGCCGAGCAGAAGGTCGGCGGTTCAAATCCCCGCGACGGGGTGAGCTTCTGTTGCTCGGTCCCTGCTCCTGCCAACCTAGCAGTTCGAAAGCATGTCAAAGTGCAAGTAGATAAATAGGTACCGCTGCAGCGGGAAGGTAAAAGGTGTTTCCATGCGCTGCTCTGGTTCTCCAGAAGCGGCTTAGTCATGCTGGCCACATGACCTGGAATCTGTACGCTGGCTCCCTCGGCCAATAATGCGAGATGAGCGCCGCAACCCCAGAGTCGGTCACGACTGGACCTAATGGTCAGGGGTTCCTTTACCTTTATTTCAGAATAAGAATAAGAATAATTTCATTATTTATACCCACTGGGTTGCCCCAGCCACTCAGGGTGGTTTTCAACGTATATATAAAAACACAATAAACATTTAAAAACTTCCCTATGCAGGGCTGCCTTCTGGTGTCTTCTAAAGGTTCTATGGTTACTTATTTCCCTGGCCCAGGGGTTGCATAACTCCATACCCTCCAATGTTTCTCTGATGAACACAGAAACGCCTTAGGAAAGGTGGGACATTCTGGGATTAAATAAGAAACCGGGGTGACTTCTGTAAATCCTGGACAGCCCCTGGAAAGTAGGAACATTTGAAGGGTCTGAAATGCTGGACCAGAACAGCTATTGGTCTGATCCAGCAGGCTCTTACGTCCTTACATAGTTCATCTATATACAGAGGGCACCACATTGACTACCGTTGTGCTAAACCATCCCTGCCAGCATGTTTGTAGCAATGGGCAGGTTAGGTGGTATAGCTCAAACAAAGCATTACCACCTCAGTGAGAACTAGGCCTTTAGTGAGAACTTGAGAAAGGATGGCTAGTCTTAGACATGGTCTTCTTGGTTTCTGTGTAGTCTACTAGAAATTTTGGCAGTTCGTTACCACCAGCCGCAGCCTTTTCAATTTAAGCTATAAATCTGAAAAGACATTTTAATGGTGCATGTTTATATTTACAAGCTTGGTCCCTATCATTACAAGATTTTAACCCTGCCTGCAGTGCCAATTAATTTTCCTGTCCTTTTTTTTTACTGCATCAGCTTCTGCCTTCCCAAACGACTGAAGAACAATGAAATACGACTCCTAGTGCATATATGCATACAAGGTAAAGGTAAAGGGACCCCTGACCATTAGGTCCAGTCGTGTCCGACTCTGGGGTTGCGGCGCTCATCTCGCTTTATTGGCTGAGGGAGCCGGCGTACAGCTTCCAGGCCATGTGGCCAGCATGACAAAGCCGCTTCTGGCGAACCAGAGCAGTGCATGGAAATGCCGTTTACCTTCCCACCAGAGCGGTACCTATTTATCTACTTGCACTTTGACGTGCTTCCGAACTGCTAGGTGGGCAGGAGCTGGGACCGAGCAACAGGAGCTCACCCCGTCACAGGGATTCGAACCGCCGACCTTCTGATCAGCAAGCCCTAGGCTCTGTGGTTTAACCCACAGCGCCACCTGGGTCCCTTATGCATACAAAGTTTGATTCAAATCTCTTTTTTTTAATGACAGAACTGGGTCTGGGGTGGGATCCCACGTAACTACCAAACAACTGCAAGTAGTGGAACGTGCGGTCTGCAGCAGAACTCGGGGGCTTAACCCTTCCTCCACCTGCTGCTTTCCCCCCGGTAACTGCCCCCAGTAACCACCTCCTCCTGGTGGCATGCAGTGAAATGTTTTGTAGGAGAACATTTACGGCCAGAGGTGCCAGCTTGCAAGGGCAAATGGTGGGGGCACCAACATCCTGACATCCCGGCATCGCGCCTCCCTTTCCTAAGCCCGGCAGAAGCTTCCTTATCAGGACTGCAATACTTCAGGGACTGCCTCTTTCCATATGAACCTACCTGGACCCTGAGATCATCTTCTGAGGCCCCCCTTCATGTGCCTCCTCCTCGAGAGGTTCGGAGGGTGGCAACACAACAAAAGAAGAATGGCAACTTAAGTTGACGGTACAGTATATGCACAACTTGCAGACTTAACATAAGAGAACAAGAAGAACATACGTTTAAAGAAGACTGGAAAACGTTGAATATATGTGAATAATAGTGTACAGCTGAAAACGCCTGCAGCATTAAGATAAATTCAACAGTGTAAATAAGTTTTGATGGATGCAATAATGGAATATTGAATGGTATAGTTTTTGTTCATTATGCAGGGATTTATGATATGTAAAATGAACCATGGAAAGAGAAGAATGGAAGTCATTGATATCTTATTGATGTCAAATGAGAAAATTTAATTATATGTGTGTATGTGTGTGTGTGTGTGTGTGTGTGTGTAAAGTTGTTTTCGCTGTGGGTTAAACCACAGAGCCTAGGGCTTGCCGATTGGAAGGTCAGCGGTTCGAATCCCCGTGACGGGGTGAGCTTCCGTTGCTCGGTCCCTGCTCCTGCCAACCTAGCAGTTCGAAAGCACGTCAAAGTACGAGTAGATAAATAGGTACCGCTCTGGCGGGAAGGTAAACGGCGTTTCCGTGCGCTGCTCTGGTTCGCCAGAAGCGGCTTAGTCATGCTGGCCACATGACCTGGAATCTGTACGCCGGCTCCCTTGGTCAATAAAGCAAGATGAGAGCCACAACCCCAGAGTCGGTCACGACTGGACCTAATGGTCAGGGGTCCCTTTACCTTTAAAGTTGTTTTGGCGATTTCTGCATGCACACTGCTTGCGGCTGCAGTATTCCGGCCATATGACAACCCTATTTATATCATGTGCATTCTTTTTGTTGATTGCCAAATTCCACATTCTTGCCATGGTTGTGTCCACAATGGCATAATAAGCAGATGCAAACACCACAGAATCTTCATATGGTCCTCAGCAGGCAAATTGGGCGTGGGATTTCTCTGCCATTTTACAAAATCCAATAATGAAAATGAAATCTCTGGGCCTCTGTGTCTGGCTACCTTGACTGCATGCTGATTGCATTTCGAGAATGATGTCATCGGGAGAAACGCACACCACTTTCCTAATCTCAGCTGCGGCATCTGAGGGGCCTTCGAAACTTTCCATCTTCCAAAGTCACCATTATCCCCAGCAGCATCCTTCGGCTGCAGCACCGATATATCCTCGGCGATATAACAAAAGATATATGACCACTTAGAGGAAGGGTTTACACAAGAAGACGGATTTCTATTGCTCCCCAAACATCCAGCATCATCTGTTACCGTAGGTGACCTTATACATCGTCCGCATGTGTGGCTCCTCTTAGTCTCGGCGATGAATCATACTTCCCTCGGAAGAGGAATGAAGCTGTATGGGAATGAGAATGGCTTTGCAGTCCTTCCGTAGTGTAAGCGCTTTCCCTTAGAGCTCTGTTTACCATGTCAGGAAAGATCCAAGAGCTGTTGTGTGCCTAGAGGCTAAGAATATCGTTGCGATCGTTGTTAGGACTGGTGTTAGGACTGGCAGCTAGACTGGTGACTGGGAGTGGCCGCCAGGACCACATAACACCGGTCCTGAGAGATCTACATTGGCTCCCAGTACGTTTCCGAGCTCAATTCAAAGTGTCGGTGCTGCCCTTTAAAGCCCTAAACGGCCTCGGCCCAGTATACCAGAAGGAGCGTCTCCACCCCCATCGTTCAGCCCAGACACTGAGATCCAGCGCCGAGGGCCTTCTGGCTGTTCCCTCACTGCGAGAAGCAAAGCTACAGGGAACCAGGCAGAGGGCCTTCTCGGTAGTGGCGCCCGCCCTGTGGAACGCCCTCCCATCAGAGGTTAAAGGGATCAATAACTACATGAGATTTAGAAAATACCTGAAGGCAGCCCTGTTTAGGGAAGTTTTTAATCTGTGATGTGTTAATGCATCTTAATGCTTGCTGGAAGCCGCCCAGAGTGGCTGGGGAGACCCAGCCAGATGGGCGGGGTACAAATAATAAATTATTATTATTATTATTATTATTATTATTATTATTATTGGATGAAGAGAGAGACTTTTCTTGCATAGCCTTGTGCTGGGGAGATAGAAAGGGGAGGATATGAAATTTGGGCAGGAAACTGTAGACATTGAGCGCCAATTGGATCCAGCCAGGACCCCAACTTTTATTACCAATGAATCCTCCAGATACTCTGCCTCCCCTATGGCATATCTAGCTAAACTTGAAGTCCCGGCTGTCCTTGAAGGCTGATATAGGAAGATTGCTTATGTGGAGAGGCAATGCCCCTGTGACTTTGGACAAACAGAAACAACAGAGCATGTGCTTCTCCAGTGTCTTTATTATAGAGACATTCGTACTAGCCTCCTCTTACCGTCACTGCATAAGTACCCAGGGCCAGGGTCGGATTTAGGTTTGATGAGGCCCTAAGCTGCTGAAGGTAATGGGGCCCTTTATATGTCCAGCTGTCCCAGTTTTTTATTTGATCCCAGAATGTCCTGCTTTTCCTTAGGACTTCTTTATTTTTATTGGAGGGTATGGAGTTATGCAACCCCTGAGCCAAGGAGATTAGCAACAATATAAGTTTTAGAAGACATCTGAAGGCACCCCTGCATAGGCTTTTTTTTTTTAGTGTTTAATGGGTGGTGTATAGATAATAGAATTATTATTATTATTATTATTATTATTATTATTATTATTGAATAAGACGTCGCTATATTCATCAGAGAAATGTTGAGGGTAGGGGTATAGTGTCCTGTTCTGCTGCCAAAGAGGAATCCATAAGGAGCAGCGAGGCAGGTTCATTGCTGCAGCACTGCTGAGAGATCCAAATGACCAACTTGCTCTGGCAAAGACTGGAGGCCTCCGGTTCATCTTTCATACGCTGCATCTATCACACAGTGGATAATGGCAGGGCATGATATCAGACATCGGGTCATCGGCTTCCTCCCCCATGGCAGTAAATAAGAAGATCAAATGGACCGTCTTACCAGTTAGAATCTTTAATAATCACAGTGAGAGAGACATGAACGTCTCCCTAGAAATGGTGGTGCTCCCATTTAAGGCTTACTTCCATCCTCCATCCCTATTAATCTACGTCACTTCTACGTCTTGTAACATGAGCTTGTACCCTCTGCGCTTTCTGTTCTGACACTTTCTGAGCTCTCCGTGTCTTTGGGGAAGGGGGTGTGAATGCTGTCCAGAGACAGTGAATCTGTCCATGTGAGAGTTAGGGTAAAAGCAATGTCTTTGTGACATCAGCCATCAATATACCAATCTCCACCCTAATCTCTTTTCATCCCATGCCTTAAGTGCGCTAGTTGCTAGGTATGCAAAGTTTTCTGAGCAGAGCATGGGTATTGGCCATATTACCGTTGATGTCACAAAGCAATGAGTGTTGGGTAAGGTGTTTGTGACAGAGGAAGCAGCAAAAGTGATGGAGACAGCAACTGTACAACAGACCTCAATGGGCAGGATGTGAGGATGTAACCGTAAGCGTCAGAATTGGCAGAAAGAGGGTGCAATTGGTTGGCTGAGAAAGGTGGTGCTTTGGCGAAATACAGGACCAGCTCCAGGTATGAAGAGGCTTGAGTTTAGTGGTCCATTGGTGGCCCCTGGAAGGCTCACCTGGTGATGGGGGCAGTAGGTAGAGCAGTGCCCCAAATGCTGTCAGAAGCATTGTGGGAAATTAAAATGGCTGCTAAAATTAGGCTGCTCATGTCAGACAAAGACAAGGTACTTTAAAGGGGGGATGGTGGCCAGGGACCATTATCAGCAATGGGGGTCTGCTGGGTTCCTGTCAGGCTTAAGGGAATCAGCTTCCTCCCCCCCCCCCCCGTGGCAGTAGATAAGAAGATCAAAGAAAGGAAAGTCTTACCAATTGGAATCTTTAATAATCACTGTGAGAGAACAAAGAACCCGTCTCCTAGAAATGGCGGTGCTCCCAATTAAGGGTCACTTCCCTCTCTCCATCCCTATTAATCTACATCACTTCTATGTCTTGTAAACTGAGCTTGTACCCTCTGTACTTTCTGTTCTGACACTTTCTGAGCTCTCCGTGCCTTTGGGGAAGGGGGGTGAATGCTGTCCAGAGACTGTGAATTTGTTAACCCTTTCTCTTCCAGTATTTCTTCTCCTAGCTGCTCCCCCTCCAGTATTTCCCAGCTTCTGCCTTCTGAACTATGCCCCTCTGCAAACCACTGTTCCAAATCTATACTGTCCTCCTGCTCCTGGGAAGATTCAGGATCAGGAAGAAGGGGTGGCTCCCACCATTCTTCCTCAGTGCAGCCCTTCTCAACACGGTCCCTGTCACACAATCACAGAATAGGACTTGTTGGGAGAAGCAACTGAAGCTGCAAATCTAAAACTGAGCAGAGAAAAACAGAGCTCAGATGAAAGTGTGGGACGTTTCCGAATTATTTGGGGGAGGCACAATCTCCAGTTGAAGAAGGGCTTACACCCTTCCATTTGGTGATGGAATTAAGCAGACAGAGGAGAGTTCAGATGAGTGAAATGTCGCCACAACTCTAATCAAAGAAAGATGTTCAGAGCTTTCTGGGAATGCTAAATTACCTGGGGAAATTAACTTATCCACAAACGCAACATCTCTAAGGAAACCTTTGGAACATAAAAATGAACGATGCCAGGATGAGCAAGAGGAGAAATCATGAATTACTGTCAAACAACAATGTACAAGAGCTGGTATTAGTTTTCTGCCCCAGATAGGCCCATCAAAACTTCAACTGATGTGTCACCGTCTAGGACGGGAACAGTATGTCTACAGAAACATGATGCCTTCTGCCAGTGGGGTATTCATCTAAATCAATTACTGACACAGAAACAAGATACACATATTAAGAAAGAGTAGATGGGAATCTTGTTTACTTGTGAATGCTTTCATCAACATATATCTAAGGCCAGACTTTTCAGGTTGAAACAGACCACAAGCCCTTTATAGCATTGTTCAGAAAACCCCTGAATGACTATACCTTAAGGACTCAAAGAAAATCAAACTGCACAAAAGTATTATTTGGCTGTAAGCAATACATCCAGTAAATTTATGTTTGCCGCTGATGTCTTTTGCAGAACTATAAATCTTACTTTGAAGGCAAAAGGGGGGGGCTTATTTTGAGGGACAGAATTATTAGATTTGTCAAAGCACACCTCGAAGGAAATAAAAGAATAAAACAAATCAAGGTGGAAGCAGAGCAACAGAAAACAAAGCAACAGAAAAAGGCTCTGAGAATGGAAAATGATTGGCCATTCAGGTGTAGCCAGAAGACCAAGATGCCATGTCAGAGACCACATTTGCTTTGTGGGGGGAAACTTTCATATTACCCAAGCTGGCAAGCATGTACCCAGCCTGTACATGTAAGTTTTCCCTCAAAGGGTAAGTTATTATGATAGATAGATAGATAGATAGATAGATAGATAGAGAGGACCGCCTCTCCCATTATGCCCCGCAAAGGACCTTAAGGTCTACTAATAATAACCTGCTGGAGATCCCGAGCCACAAGGCTGCCAGACTGGTGTCAACCAGGGCCAGGGCTTTTTCAGTTCTGGCCCCAACCTGGTGGAACACTCTGTCGCAAGAGACTAGGGCCCTGCGGGATTTGACATCGTTCCGCAGGGCCTGCAAGACAGAGTTGTTCCACCTGGCCTTCGGGTTGGACACTTAAAGTCTGATGGTTTCCTCCCCTTGGTTAGGTAATGGGTGCAAATGAATCGGCATTTTAAACTGGTTTTTAACTTGTATTTTAACTAATTGGTTTTTATTCTATTGTGATTTTTGCTGTTGTTAGCCGCCCTGAGCCCGGTTTCGGCTGGGGAGGGCGGGGTACAAATAAAAATTTATTATTATTATTATTATTATTATTATTATTATTATTATTATAGAGGGATAGATAGATATAGATAGATATAGATATTCCTATACCCACAAGTCTCTCTCTCTCTCTCTCTCTCTCTCTCTCTCTCTCTCTCACTCACTCTCTCTCTCTCTCTCTCTCTCTCAGGGCTGAAATGTTTATTTGTTACCTGTCTTTTTTTTTAACATTTTTTATTTGAATTTACAAATGTACATTTATTGAAATACCAAATACATATCCATAAAAAGAGATTTCTCTGAATCTCAAGACTTCCCCCCATCCCCTCCATGGGTCCTATTGTCAACATTTCCAACTGCATATTATTTCATAGTCTATATTTTGTACCTATCCATATTGCCCATAGTATTTGTTACATTACAAGTGAGGTTAAAATCCTGCTAATGTTTTCATCTGCTTACAGTGGTCTCCTAAATAAATTAAAATTCTTTCTTAAAGCTTTTGTCTTCTTGGTTTCTGAGTTTTCCGGTCAGTTTTGTCGTTTCAGCGTGGTCTAACAGCTAGGGACCATTTCTTCTTTCCATCTCTGGGCTAGTAACATCTGTGCTGCTGTTGTCGCATACATAAAGAGTCTTTTCTGCTCCTTTGGGATGTTGGTACCCACAGGTCTCAGGGCAGTTCACAAGATAAAATCACAATATCCACCACTGGCATGTAACAGCCTTCCTAAAAGGTTACACAAGAGGGAATGAGGCCCTCAAACTGAAAAAGATTTCCTGCTTTTGGTTTCTTGGACAGGTGGAAATTATATACATGGGTGAGGGGAACTTAACCCTCCCCGTCCTCACATACCACATTCAATTACCCTCCCTTTTCTCCCAGGTGAGTTCTGATACCAGATGAGAACCAGGCTGAGAGAAAATTGTCTGAAGAGAGGACCAAAAACCAATTGTCAAGAACCAATATGGCTGCCTCATCTATGTCTACTTTGGCCCTCAGGGAAGAAGCACCCGTGTAGAATTTCTCCAGAACCTCCATTCCACTTCATAACACCGGTTACTGGCAGGCATGGAACTGCAAGGTCCTTTCACTTGCCATAAGAGAAGGAAAGGATAGGTGCAATTTCACCAATAGATATAAAGTGTATATAGTAAAGTGTATATAGTCTTTAGCAGAAGGATGGTTGGATAAATATGTCAAGTAGAATTATATTACTGTTAAGAATTACTTCCAGGACATTTCAGCTCATACCTCAAGCCTTCATCAGCTGAGGTAAAATGAGTTGAAATGTTCTGGAAGTAATTGCTAGCAGCGCTGAAGAGATAAGAGTATAACTTCACCTGACAGGGCTAATCTCAGCGGACGCCTCCATTTGCCAGCCTTTAATCCTTCCTCAGATGAAAGGAGAGAAGACATCTATGGTCCCAGGCAGGAGTGCAGCTGATAGAGAAGGCTTCTGGCTCTCCCGAAACATCCTGAGGGAAAGTCTGGCCCAGATTTTGGACGTCTTTGTCAGTTTTGTCAAAAGAAGAAGAAGAAGAAGAAATTGCTTTCAGAACAGTTGTGTCATGCCACCCTGAACATGTTGAGATTTGTAGACTGGAAGAATTGGGACTGCCAGATTGTTTCCATGAGGCATGTGCTTTTGTCACTATACTCTAAGGCAGGGAACAGAGAAGCCCTCAACTAGAAAGGATTGCCTCCCTCTCATGGGGCATGGAGAACTTCCCTTGGGGCGAGCATACAGAGTTTCTGCTTCTAAAACCTGCACAGCTTCCCCAGGCATGCCTCTTTAGGAGTTTCACAGCTTCAAGGATGCGGACTTTCCTCCTGCGCAACAACCTGGGCTGGCTGCAGGGGTGTCAACTTGAATAAAATATTGGGGGGCAGGTAGGCCCCACCCTGCATAATCGATCCCATTTGAATGGCAATGCCCATAAACTTTGGGGGCCCCCTATTTTCATCAGAGAAATGTTGGCGGGTATGGGATTAGGCCCTCTGGTAGACCTAGATGCCAACTCTGTCCCCATATCTACTCTAGTACAGTCGTACCTTGGCTCCCGAACACCTTGGGTGTCGAATGTTTATGATCGAAAACCGAACTTCCAACAGGTGAAAATTCTACAACTGAAATCAAGTGAAACATGTCCACGGGAAATCACAGACACAGAGAGACAGGCAGAGAAGGAGAGGGAGAGGGAGAGGGAGAGGGAGATCCATGCTTACCAGGCATTAAAAAAAAACCCACAGCAGAGCTTTATCCCACGCTATTAAAATGCTAACTAAGGTTCTGTGAAAGCAAGGGATAGGTAGCTTGCAAAGCAGACTCTAGCAATGCCAAATACCCATTAAGATTAAGGGCTGCATTAAGATGAAATATGAAAAGTGCACATCAGGTTAATGAAATTATCCAACAGCTACTCTCCATAATGAAACCCCCTACCTGCCTCTCATCAATCAAAGGCCACCTTTGTGCACCTCCAAGTCCTGGAAGCAGATTCCTCTCTCTATAGCCTTATGCATGATGGAGCAGAGGGGAACTACCGAAGAAATATATTGAGGTGGAAACGTAGACCAGACAAACAAAACCAACCAGCAGTCATGATGCAAGCATGGAATGGTAAATGAGGAATCTTCCACATTAAAAAAACGAAAACAAAGAAACAAACTGATAATTATTCCCAAAGGGCAACTGATAATATACTTTCCTGGGGAATAGTTTGGCTCAGTCTGTCTATGAAGACCAAGCACTTTTCCGAAACTCCACAAGTGTTCAGTGTAGTCTACTGAGAAGTATATATGCTAGACACCACAATGAGAACGCATGCTGCCAGATATTCTGATGCTAAGACTTAGACTAGTGTCAATTTTATCCACCATCTTCTTTGGCTTCTGAGATTTCACCAGACATTGTCCGAACACTGCTCTGCATATCTTTCTATCCATAAGGGTTAGGCACTTTAAAAAAAACCCCATACACCAAAAAAACTGTGGTTCTCAGGAAACTGAATTCTTCAACCAATTCTATTGACTACTCATTTTCTGCCATCCTTACCCTTCCTACAGATCAAGAACATTTAAAAGAACAGTCCCACTGTCCTGACAATGACCCTGTAAGACAATTTGGTGATGACACGGGTGCTAGCCAATTCACACACCCTGCACAGTCCAGCTAACTACACTGTAAAATTGCAGGATATTTTTTTAAAGCTCTCAACAGAATACTGAAAAAGGCATGTTTGTACTAGACAGCGTCTCCTTCTCCTAAAAATTACATCTGTTTTCACAATTTGGTCAGATCCCCTTTTCGCCTAAGGTCTGAATGCATGATGAAAGACTTAAATAGACCGGTGAAAAGGGAACTTCACACTTAGGAAACTCTGAATTCACAAAGTCAAAGGAGACAAGGCTGGGATTTGCTCGAAGCTCTGAGAGTGGGTGCAACTGTCTGCCACCACCATACATGACCGTATATAATGCGATTACATGGCTGCCGGATTAGCCACATAATTGTCCTTTTTGATTTTGCCGCTTTATAATTGTGCTCTTTAACAAGACAGGCTTTCAGAGGAAAGAAAAAAGGATTAATCCTTCTCCTCCTTTGGGCTGAGAAAGTAACCTTCAAAATGTGATCTCAAAAATAAATCATTTCTCGGAAGAATTCCTGAATCGGCAGAGAAATAAATGCAAACTACTTGGTGCTTGATTTTGAAAAAGGAGATTCTCATCTATATGGAAGCGGTGCTTTTTGCACCTTATCAAATGCTGGAGCAGGTAGCAGAAGGGAAAGAACACAAGAAACTGTCTATATGTGACTGGCAACAGGATTTCTGGCAGGAGACATTCCTAGCCCTACCTAGAGATGCCAGAATTACACCTGGGGCCTTTTCCGTACCAAGTCCAGTCAAAGGGTGACCATGGGGTTGCGGTGCTCATCTCGCTTTCAGGCCAAGAGAGCCGGCGTTTGTCCACAAACAGCTTTCCATGTCATGTGGCCAGCATGACTTAACCGCTTCTGGTGCAACAGGACACCGTGACGGAAACCAGAGCTCACGGAAACATGGTTTACCTTCCTGCTACAGTGGTACCTATTTATCTACTTGCACTGGCATGCTTTCAAACTGCTAGGTTGGCAGGAGCTGGGACAGATCAATGGGAGCTCACTCTGTCACATGGATTCGAACCGCCAACCTTTCGATCGGTAAGCCCGAGAGACTCAGTAGTTTAGACCACAGCGCCACCCGCGTCCCTTAGGTATAACGCTGTCTTAAGGCCCACAAGGCTGAATTCACTTCTCTGGAGTCATGCCAAGTAACAAGATTCTAAGAAGATCTTTTTAGATTAGATTAGATTAGATTAGATAAATTTATTGTCATTGTCCGTATATACACAGTATACACAACAACGAAAATCAAACACCCAAAGACCGGATTTACCATACACATTTGCACATATCTATTAAAACATAACATAATCCAGAATGTAACATAACCTATTAAAAGCATAACATACCTAAACCTGTATTTTATTCCATACAAGTGAAATGTCCCTTTGCTAATGTAGCCATTCTCAAAGGGTTAACAATGTCTGTCTACGTTGCAGCAAAAGCAACAAGAGTCTTGTGGCACCTTAAATACTAACAAATGTATTGTGGCATAAGATTCTGTGGACTAAGGTCCACTCCATCAGTTCCAACCAGAGCAGCCTATGATCAGAGATGATGAGTGCTGAAACCAAACAATGTCTGGAGCGGCACAGGTTCTCCATTCCTGCTCTAGTCTATGAAATACCATATATATCAGGGTTAGGGGACCTTTGGCCCTTCAAATGTTGCTGCATCTCCCATCAGCCTCAGCAAGCATGGCCAAAGGGATGATGGAAGTTGTAGTTTTGGAACATTGGGAAGGTCAAAGGTTCCCCATACCTGATACGTATCACCAGTGTCAAAGCAACGATTCTTCTTCAACATCAACTTCGTTGGACTGGACATGTTGTTCTGATGCCTGATTATTGTCTTCCAAAGCAACTACTCTACTCCAAACTTAAAAACGGTAAGCGTGATGCTGGTGGTCAACAAAAGAGGTTCAAAGACTCTCCCAAGGCAAATCTAAAAAAAATGTAGTATAAACACCAACAACTGGGAAACACTGGCCTGCAAGAGCTCCAATTGGAAAACAGCCTTTACCAAAGGTGTCATGGGCTTTGAAGACGCTCAAACGCGCTAAGAGGAAGCCACGCTTGGCAAACCCTCACCGTGATCAACTCCCACCTGGAAACCTATGTCCCCACTGTGGAAGAATGTGTGGATCCAGAATTGGCCTCCACGGTCACTTACGGACTCACTGTTAAAACTGTGTTTATGGAAGACAATCTTACTCGGCTACAAGTGATTGCCAAAGAAGACATATCACAATAAATTAGGTGTAAAAAGACTCTTTGCCATACTTCCTAATGTACCAGTATTTTTTTCCTCTTAAATAGCCTGCACAAAATTAGGAACAAATTAGGCTTAAGGAACTCAGAATGTCTGATATATAATGAAGCTGCCTCATAGTACATGAAAGCAATGGCCCATTCAGCCCTGTTTCTAGATTGAGTCACTGGTTTCAGGTCGCTCCCAGCCTTATTATCCGAGGTCCTTTGACTGGAGATGCCATTGATTTAACTTTCTGAATGCCAAGTATGCGCTGGACTGCTGAGCTATGGCCTTTCTCCAGCCACTTGCTCTAGAGTTGTGCCACCACCTTCAATAAAAAAGGCATGAAAAGCATCCTGGGGCAGTGGGGGGTGGGTGGGATTATAGTTTTACAATGAGCAAAATTCTGAGGAATTTTACCCAACAGGGTCTATTTGCATTTGAAAACCCTAAAAAGCATTGCCCCCAAGTCCTGGAGGTTTAACTGCCCAGGCTCCCTATTCTTATGCAAAACCGGCTCATAAAACAGATGTACATTGCAGCCATAAATGGAAGGCAAGGGATTGCTAGCAATAGGATGTGAAATTAAGCAGTGGGAATGTAAAAAAAAAGGGGGGGAGGGATAAAGGCTGAAGAGCCAGATGCTGTTTCTTATAGAGGGGTTTCAGACAATGATTCTCATTTTAGTGTCTCGATAAGACTTGTAAGAATAGTGTCCTGGGTACACAGGGCTGTTAATCTCACAGTTCCTGAGAATTTCTACCAAATCCACAAGCTTCCAATCATGGATGTCAACGGAAGATCTCAAGAGTGCCCCTACACCCATGGGCACCACATTGGCAAATGTGGTGCTAATGTTTGGTTACTCAACTCCTCGAAAGAGGATACATTCAGGAGAGCTGGGCAACCCAAATGATCAACTCAAAAATCCACAGTTGGGCAAAAGCTTTATTGTTGTTGTTCAGTCATTCAGTCGTGTCCGACTCTTCGTGACCCCATGGACCAGAGCACGCCAGGCATGCCTATCCTTCACTGCCTCTCGCAGTTTGGCCAAACTCATGTTAGTAGCTTCGAGAACACTGTCCAACCATCTCATCCTCTGTCATCCCCTTCTCCTTGTGCCCTCGATCTTTCCCAACATCAGGGTCTTTTCTAGGGAGTCTTCTCTTCTCATGAGGTGGCCAAAGTACTGGAGCCTCAACTTCAGGATCTGTCCTTCTAGTGAGCACTCAGGGCTGATTTCCTTCAGAATGGATAGGACTCTCAAGAGTGGGACTCTCAAGAGTCTCCTCCAGCACCATATTAGAACCAGCAAAAATGTGGCAAAATAGTGGCAAGCTTTCGAGTTCCTCATCAGACAAAACGTTACATGAAGCAGAAAAGAGAGGAGAGGGAAGAGAAAGGAGGGGGGGAAATAAAAAAGTGTCCTTATCACCTCTCCTGCTTCATGTAACATCTTGCTTGATGAAGATTTCTCCAAAATTCAAAAGCTTGCAACTATTTTGTGACATTTTGGTTGGTGCCAGTAAAATTATTGTCCAGCTGTGGATTTTGGAGGATTTCCCACCCGCTTATGGACCAACACAGCTACCTTTGCTTTTTATGTGCCTTCACAAAGTTATGAAGGAGATGAAAAGCCTTTCTCATGAGGAAAAGGTGAAACATCTGGGGCTTTGCAATTTTGGGAGAGGGAGTGTACAGATGGTAGAAACAGTGACATTCTTCCCCATCTCTCAAATATTCTCAGTAACCCAATAAAATCAGTTGGCAGTAGGTTAGGACAGAGGGACCAAAGAAAGTATGTACTCATTCACTAAACACTTAATGGACTTATGGAACACACCACCACAAATTGTGGAGACGGTCACAAGGTTAGACGGTCGAAAGGGATAAGGTACCGGTAAATTAATGGAGAGGTAAGCCATGATATTTAAATGGAGCCTTCATTTTCAGAGGCAGAAAACCTCTGAGCTTCAGATACAGACAAGGGTGTTGCCTTCAGTCCCTACTTGGGGGTTTTCCATAGGCTGGCCTCTGTTGGAAACAGTGTACTGGACTAGGCAGAAATAAACATTCCCAGCTGTCCTCGGAAAGGCAGTGTCCTGTTCTGACTCATGCCTGGTTGCTGAGAGATAAATATTAGGGGATTGAAAGAATGAATCATCAGCTGTTGCCAAACCGGGGTTACGCTAAGGCAAGGTCCTTATCGGAGCTGCAATCCTTGCCTTGCTTTTACAAATTATGCTTCATAGTTTCTCAAAGTCAGTATGCTGCTGCAACTGCACACTCACAGGGCAATTATTCTACCCTCCTTTCTGAAGACGATGGATGCAACATTGATGAGAACCCTTGACCAACGGAGAGTTTGCTCTGCCTCCAGAATAACAAGGTGGAACAGCTCCAGGGTTGACATCTTCAGACGATGAGTAGAAGATTTAAATACTCTCTCACACTTTTTTTTTTAACCCGAGCAGCAGTATAGAAATGTTTTTATAAATACATTTATAAACGGCCTTAACCCCATTCCAAAACACAGAAAACTAGCCCACAAAGGAAAGTTTTAAACTTGCAGTGAGTTTAGAAAGAAGATAAAGTCCCGACCAGAGATGAATGGTTGATGAAGCTGGAATGACGAACATGACCGGGAAAATCAGAAATCAGGAAGATAGAAACTTTAATAAAGAATGGGGGGAAATTATAAGTTACTTAGGAGAACACTGTAAACAACTAAAAACTGGCAGGAAGATAAAGAAGAAGAAGAAGAAGAAGAAGAAGAAGAAGAAGAAGAAGAAGAAGAAGAAGAGTTTGGATTTGATATCCCGCTTTATCACTACCCGAAGGAGTCTCAAAGCGGCTAACATTCTCCTTTCCCTTCCTCCCCCACAACAAACACTCTGTGAGGTGAGTGGGGCTGAGAGACTTCAGAGAAGTGTGACTAGCCCAAGGTCACCCAGCAGCTGCATGTGGAGGAGCGGAGACGCGAACCCAGTTCCCCAGATTACGAGTCTACTGCTCTTAACCACTACACCACACTGGCTCTCATTGTCCAACGGATTTGAGTAACACCTTGTAATGTATTAAAAACTAAGGTAAAAATGGGCTATTTTAAGAAAAATGGAGAAATTATATGATGCAGTAGAAAATGTTTGATAATGGAAACAATGGAGGGGTGGAGGGAAGTCTAAGGATTCTGGGAATCCTAAATGTTGATGATTATGATTAATGTTTGAATTCAAATGTATAGTGTAAAATGGAATATATATTTTTAATAATAATAATAATAATAATAATAAAAACCTGCACTGAGTTATGTTGTTTGAATGTTTTTGCATGAGGGAGCAACCTGAGATAAGATAATGAGTGCCTTGGTAAACCATGGTTTGGGGCAACATGAACTAGTAGCAGCAACCTCAAGCTTACATTCTCTGCTGAGAAGATTTGAAGCTTCCAATCACACTTTCCCTTTTTATTAACCATGGCTTGTTTAAAAGCCAGATAAGCCCTACTTAAACAGAGACAATTAGCACAGCAGGGAGAACTTTCTTCCCTGTTAGATTCCATTCATTTTCAACTTACAGGGAATTTTTCTAACGTGGGAGAACATTCAGAAACGATTTCTCCCATCTGCAATCCCCTCTGCTACCTAAGAACATATTATCATCACCATCCATGTGTAATTTGCTATGTCAGTCCGTGAGTTAAGTATTTTTCAAGTGGCTTTAAAAGCAGGCTGGATCATTTTCAGACAAGTCAATGCCGTTTTGGCATGCAACGGGAGCGATAAGAAGCACCGAGACCTCCTGCTGCAGGATATGAGGTGACAGTTTGGGCGAAAGGAATTTCTCCCCTTGGACAGTATTGCAAAAGAAGCTAGGAGGGTTTCACATACCTCAGAAGTATCTGGGACTGAGCAATGCAACGGATTGCATGGACCTGTTCTGAGCAAGTCCAGCACATTCAGATCCTACTGCGGGTATGTGCTGGATTTCGGGTGCAGTGAAACCAACTCTCTCATGGTAGTATAGAGGTGTCACTCCTTCTTTTTAACTGGATCTGTTCCAGTGCCTTTAAGGGTAGCTCAGCAAAGAGAAGTGGAACAGGAGACGCTTTTCCAACCATTTAAAAAAGGTAAAAGGACCCCTGACCTTTAGGTCCTGTCGTGATTGACTCTGGGGTTGTGGCACTCATCTCGCATTATTGGCCGAGGGAGCCAGCATACAGCTTACAGGTCATGTGGCCAGCATGACTAAGCCGCTTCTGGCAAACCAGAGCAGCACACGGAAACGCCGTTTACCTTCCCGCTGCAGCGGTACCTATTTATCTACTTGCACTTTGACGTGCTTTCGAACTGCTAGGTTGGCAGGAGCAGGGACCGAGCAACGTGAGTTCACCCCGTCGCGGGGATTCGAACCGCTGACCTTCTGATCGGCAAGCCCTAGGCTCTGTGGTTTAGGCCTGCACAATTTACGGCCCTGGAAACCAAATTCTGCCTACCAGCTATGTAATGAGGCAAGCCAAGGCACAACACTGCATTTTTCCTTTCCATCTATTTTCTCAGAGTACAAGTTTATAATCTCTTGCGCCTCAGATTCAATGGCTGCTATTCCAGAATGCAAGTTTTCAGGGCTGCAATATTTACAGACCATCCAACTGTCCCTATTTTCCAGGGATGTCCCTGATTTAGAGAAGCCATCCCGGTTTCTGATTTGATCCTGGGATGTCCCACTTTTCCTTAGGAGAAATGGTGCAGGGTATGGAGTTATCCAACCCCCAAGCTGTCAGAAGACAATCCTGTATAACGAAGTTTTAAAAATGTTTAATGTTCTACTATGTTTTTATATATGTTGGAAGCTGTTCAGAGTGGCGGGGGCAACCCAGTAAGATGTGTGGGGTATAAATAGTAAAATTATCCTTATGGAATGGGGTGGCCTATTTTCATCGGAGAAATGTTGGAGGGTATGTATTTAGTCAACTAACAAAGAATACGAACCTTCTATTAGTTGGGCAGCAGGGATTTTAGTGCATGTGCTAAACACAAGAATTTGGCATAAGTGGGCATACAGAGTTTTAGATAAGCACTTTGAAAAACCCTGGGTGAAAGAGGGCACCTTAGAAGTGGCATTCCTCCTCTCTCACAAAACTTAGAATGTCTCTTCTAAGATGGTACCAGTGCTTGCAGCATCTAAAAAGCACCTAAAAACAATTAAAGAACAATAGTTTTATTCATATGCAAATTTAAAGTGCATGTACTCATCTAATTAATCAGTTGCTTATGCATCATTCAATTAATCAGAGATTTCTTACAAATTATAGGTTCTCCAATCTAGGCTTGTGGGTGGTGCCTTTTAGTTTTTCCCAGCAAGTGCCAACTACCCCACTAAAATAAATTAAGCCAGCCCTTCAACTAGGCTGATAAAATATTTACTTCTGTTTGCTTTTATCTGTGGGAAGTGTTCATCGCTATCTGTCATTACCCCTTTCTGAGATCCACTTTGGGAAAGCCCTGGCAGAGTTGATATTTCATTCATTTATTTTATCCCAGGGCAATAGTTGCCCGAGAGGCAACAAATCTAAGACGGGGATAAATCAAAAGGAGAGGATGAGAAATGGGGGCGAGAAGATTGCAGTGGTTTAACACAATGAGGGTTTCTGCAAAATGTCAATTCTGTTATTTTCTTTTTTAAAAAAAGCTGCTATGTGCTATTCCCACATTCGCCCAATGCCTATGCATATTTAAGTACCGCAGGATTAGAGCATTGGGGAAACAAAAATGGGTACGTGCCAAACTGAATAGTCCAGCAAGCTTGAATGAAAGCATCATGTATTTGGTATTTCAGCCCAATTTGAAAGTGCTCCTGTAAAAAAGGTAAAGGTAAAGGACCCCTGGACAATTAAGTCCAGTCAAAGGCGACTATGGGGTTGCGGCGCTCATCTCGCTTTTAGGCCAAGGGAGCCGGCGTTTGTCCGCAGACAGCTTTCCGGGTCATGTGGAAAGCATGACTAAACCACTTCTGGCGCAACGGGAAACCATGACAAAAACCAGAGCGCACAGAAACGCTGTTTACCTTCCCCTCACAGCAGTACCGTACCTATTTGTCTACTTGAACTTGCATGTTTTAAAACTGCTAGGTTGGCAGGAGCTGGGATAGAGCAATGGGAGCTCACTCCGTCGCGGGGATTTGAACGATCGGCAAGCCCAAGAGGCTCAGTGGTTTAGACCAGTGTTCCCCAATCTTGGGTCTCCAGCTGTTTTCGGACTACAATTCCCATCATCCCTGACCACTGGTCTTGCTAGCGAGGGATGATGGGAGTTGTAGTCCAAAAACAGCTGGAGGCCCACGGTTGGGGAACACTGGTTTAGACCACAGCGCCACCCGCTCCTGTATGGGAAAGTGGCAGCTATCACTACAATTGACCGTGGGCACAATGGAAAGGAAAACAAAAGCAGACCTGGAGTTATCCATCCCAGGTGGTGAATGGGAAGCAGTTTGACCACAGCAGCTATTGTGTACTACCGGTACATCTGCTCAGCTATGAGAAACTGCTCTGAAAGTCATCTCTATAGAAGTGCCAAATCATGCCTGCTAAAGATGCACCAGATCAATAGGACCATCTCACCTAAGGGTCGGAGGGGATGCAGAGAGCTAGGCTCACCGATTCAGAAAACTACAGACAGATGATTTGGGTGGATGATCTCAGAAATGACAACCGAGACGCTGGTTCCAGAGGCTCCTTTGGCCATCTTGTCTACACATATCCTTCAGAAGAGTTCTGCATACAGACTGGGCCAACTATTCACTAGCTCAACTCAACTCATTTTATTTCGGCTTTAAGCCCATAGACATAACAACCAAAAACAGAGACAGCACAGTCTGGTTTACAATTGCTAACAGTAAAATAGATTAAAAGGGATACTCAATTGAATAAAATATGATAAAAATTAAATTAAAATTTCAAGCTGTATATAACAATCCATTGCGTTTCTTAAGTGTCAGAACTGATGTCAGAAATTTTGCCATATGTAGGGTTACAGTTGAGTCTGAATCTTGCAACAGAAGAGCAAGGTAAGACTCTTCCAAATACCTCGGTAATTTTTGGGTTAATGGAAGTAATAAAGTCTTTCGAGCAGCAGAATACAAGGAGCAGACAAACACTATGTGATGAAGAGATTCAATCGAACGGTTATCACAGGCACATAAGACCGAAACTTGGCCCCTAGAAAATCTATGAAAAAGGATGTTTGAGGGGAAGACATTAAACCGTGCTTTAATAAAAGCGAAACGATGACTAGCAATAGAAAGAGTTGATAGATAGGCTAGTACTTGAAGTGGGGGTACAATCCCCAGGGATCTCGGTGAGCATGTCCCCCCGCCCAGCATAACATTGCGTTGTAACTCAATATTATCCAATCTTTGAGAGATGGTCTTTTTTGCTGTATTTAGATCTTGATTCAGAATTTCTAAGGGCGAAATTCTTGTTAAGGGCGAAATTCCAACTATTCGCTAGCCGTGGCTCATAGGGAGCTGGCCCAACACTGGAAATTGCAGGAGGGTTTTATGCTGAGAGGCTGGGTGACTAGGCAAAGGCTGGGTGACTAGGCAAAGGCTGGGTGACTAGGCAAAGGGAAGAAATAATATCCCAGGATCACTTCATAGATACATGGGTGCTCTTCATTTGATGCAAACACAAGGAGCCAGATTCTGCTCTGTGAGCCATGCAATGACTTAAAAAAAAAACAACCCCTAGGTCTTAGGGGGAAGTTAATAAATGTTATCAATATTTGCATGTTGCAATATAATTATAGAACAACTATCAATGTTCTCTATGAAGGGGATTGTTCATTTATTTTTATGATTCTTCTGTTAAAAAAATTAAATAAACACTCTTTTTGGGGGGGCGGGGAGACAAGGAAATAACATTTGAACAGACACATTGATTTGCATGGGTCCTGGAAGTAACCGGGAATGCAAAATGAAGAAACAGCCTAAATAGGCCAGATCATACGCTGCTGGGGGAAAAACTTCATTTTGACACCCTGAGAAGTTATTAACAACTTGGCAGGTGAGATGTGTTTATTCTAGGCAGTGCCAATTTAAATACACTCGGAGGAGCGTGGCAATGCCTCTGCATTTATTTACCGCGCTTTGAATTACTGTCCTTTAGGTCTTGCAATTTAATGGCATGTCTAATTGGGCAAGAAAATCAACATGAGAAAGGACTGGGGTTCTGTGCGCGCGCACTAGCGCAGAATTTAGCTGCCTCCTGCTTTTTTTAAAAAAAAGAAGAAGGAAAATTCAACTGGCACACAGGAGAAACCGGCAATAGAAAATGCTGTATCACCTGGAGCTCCTCCGATAAAGGGTTGACTCAATTCACTCAACTGGCCAAGAGCAGGGTGGCTGGAAGCAGTGGGTGCAGAGGGATGGTGCAGGGGGGGGCAGAGCTGAGGGAGGAAGGTAAAGGTAAAGAGACCCCTGACCATTAGGTCCAGTCGTGACCGACTCTGGGGTTGCGGCACTCATCTCGCTTTATTGGCCGAGAGCCGGCGTACAGCTTCCGGGTCATGTGGCCAGCATGACTAAGCTGCTTCTGGCGAACCAGAGCAGTGCACGGAAATGCCGTTTACCTTCCCGCCGGAGCGGTACCTATTTATCTACTTGCACTTTGACGTGCTTTCGAACTGCTAGGTGGGCAGGAGCTGGGACTGAGCAACGGGAGCTCACCCCGTCGCGGGGATTCGAACCGCCGACCTTCTGATCAGCAAGCCCTAGGGTCTGTGGTTTAACCCACAGCGCCACCTGAGGGAGGAAAGAAGCCTGCAAAGAGAAGGATGCAGCTGCAGATGGAAAGGGGATGGAAAGAGCCAAGCAAGCAAGCTGGTTGGGATGGAGAGAGGCTCTGGACAGCAGAGCCAGAGGCTGAATGCAATTCTGAATTGTAAAGGGGTCAGAGGGAGGAAGTCTTCATTACCTTCTTCTTTTTAAAAAAACAAAAACAAAACATTTTTATTTGATTTTACAAATAAAAGTTTATAACAATCCAAATACATACCGTATATATAGAGAGAGATTACTCTGAATCTCAAGACCCTCCATGGGTCCGATTGTCAACATTTACAACTGCATTTTTTTTTATAAATAATTTTTATTAAAGATTTTTGCATACATTCTTTTAAACAACATTTAACATTCATATGTTATACAAATTTTCTGACTTCCCTCAACCACTTCTCGAGATTTTCACTCTTCATAACTTCCTCTTGTATTTCATATTTCACTATTACTTTTAACAACCAAAATCAAATATTATTTTCCAAAATTATTACTGTAATATTTCTTAAAATAAACCTCACAAAACGTCCTGTAAGCCTATTAGCGTGATTTGTTGTTTACAGTTATTTTTCAAATATGTCTCAAATTTAGTCCAATCTTTTAGAAATTCCTGGTCCTGTCGGTTTTGAATTCTTCCTGTCATCTTATCCAATTCTGCATAGTCCATTAACTTCATCGGCCATTCTCATTTACAACTGCATATTATTCCATATTCTATATTTTATATCCATCCATCTTATCCACAGTGTTTGTTGCAATACAAATGAGATTAAAATCCTGCTAATGTTTTCATCTGCTTGCAGTGGTCTTTTAAATAGATTATGAGTTTTTCTCATCCTTTTTACGAGTTTTGATCCTCTTGGTTCCTGAGATTTCCAGTCAGCTTTGCCATTTCGGCATAGTCCATCAGCTTGGTTTGCCATTCCTCTCTCGTAGGGACTCTTTCTTCTTTCCATCTCTGAGCTAGTAGCATCTGAGTGACTGTTGTTGCATACATAGTCTTTTCTGCTCCTTTGGGATATTGGTACCTATAATTCCTAATAAAAAAACTTCTGTTTTTTTAAACAAAAGTTGTTTTAAGCATTTTCTTCATTTCATTATATATCATCTCCCAGGACGGTTTTTATTACCTTACACGACCACCACATATGATAAAAGGTACCTTCTTTTCCTTTAAATTTCCAGCAGGTATTTGTACTTGCTCTATACATTTTTGCTGAGTCTTCATTACCTTCTATGGAGGTCTTTTATATGGTTGTTTTTGCAAAGCTGCAGTGGGTCACCCTCAGTGGGTCACCACTGGAGAGCCAGTGTGGTGTAGTGGTTAAGAGCGGTGGACTCGTAATCTGGTGAACCGGGTTCGATTCCCCGCTCCTCCACATGCAGCTGCTGGATGGCCTTGGGCTAGTCACACTTCTCTGAAGTCTCTCAGCCCCACTCACCTCACAGAGTGTTTGTTGTGGGGGAGGAAGGGAAAGGAGATTGTGAGCTGCTTTGAGACTCCTTCGGGTAGTGAGAAAGCGGGATATCAAATCCAAACTCTTCTTCTAAGGGGTGATATGATAGCCATGTTCAAATATATAAAAGGATGTCATACAGAGGAGGGAGAAAGGTTGTTTTCTGCTGCTCCAGAGAAGCGGACACGGAGCAATGGATTCAAACTACAAGAAAGAAGATTCCACCTAAACATTAGGAAGAATTTCTTGACAGTAAGAGCTGTTCGACAGTGGAATTTGCTGCCAAGGAGTGTGGTGGAGTCTCCTTCTTTGGAGGTCTTTAAGCAGAGGCTTGACAGCCACCTGTCAGGAATGCTTTGATGGTGTTTCCTGCTTGGCAGGGGGTTGGACTGGATGGCCCTTGTGGTCTCTTCCAACTCTATGATTCTATGATTCTTCTTCTCAGTTAATGAGAGAGAGACTGGGCAAGCCAAGGCATTGTGGAGCCCTGTACAGTTCTTAATTTTTATTTATTTAGCAGAATTTATATATCACCTAAGGGACCAGGTGGTGCTGTGGGTTAAACCACAGAGCCTAGGGCTTGCCGATCAGAAGGTCGGTGGTTCGAATCCCTGCAACGGGGTGAGCTCCTGTTGCTCAATCCCAGCTCCTGCCAACCTAGCAGTTCGAAAGCACATCAAAGTGCAAGTAGATAAATAGGAACCGCTCTGGCGGGAAGGTAAACGGCGTTTCCGTGCGCTGCTCTGGTTCGCCAGAAGCGGCTTAGTCATGCTGGCTACATGACCCGGAAGCTGTACGCCGGCTCCCTCGGCCAATAAAGCGAGATGAGCGCCGCAACCCCAGAGTCGGACACGACTGGACCTAATGGTCAGGGGTCCCTTTACCTTTATATATCACCTGATTAAAAGTATGTTGGTTTTCCCAGTATTTTTTTTAAATTATTTTATACTATTTCATAGAAACGGTTAACTTTTGGATGTGCGCTTAACTGCAAGACTGTCTCACATAAATAACCTTGTTCATCAAAATCCCCATCTGAATGTTTTTGAAGTCTGCCTGTCAATTTGGATAAAGGAGGCTGAGCTGTGTGTATCTGGAAAGCTGGCATATTTTACACCTTGGGACGCTGGCAGCATTATAGAGTTTTCAAGCCTTTTATTGTTTCTTGTTCAGATAGGAGGTTTGTTAAAAAAAAGAAAAGGAAAGCTCGTGTTACTTTTTAAACAAAGAACAAGAGAGACATTAGCCCTGAGGGCTTTCAGCGAACACCAAGCGCTACAGATCAAGGAATGCCAAAATGCAGGAAGAAAACAGCATTTTTATGGCGCGTTTTGACAGTTATTGCTGCTGTTGGCCCAAGAGGGAAAAAAAAACTTTAGGAACATTTAGAAACACAATGCTATTTAGTGAGATTTATATAAAAAGAGCAGATTCTGCTCTTTTGCTCAGCCTGGGCTAACCCTGCAAGTCATCTGCAGCCAACACAAAAGCAAGGAATGCTCTCATCCATACTCTAGTCTAGACAAACTACTTACCCAATTGATAGGAGTAAAGGTAAAGGGACCCCTGACCATTAGGTCCAGTTGTGTCTGACTCTGGGGTTGCGGCGCTCATCTCGCATTATTGGCCGAGGGAGCCGGCGTACAGCTTCCAGGTCATGTGGCCAGCATGACAAAGCCGCTTCTGGCGAACCAGAGCAGTGCACGGAAACGCCGTTTACCTTCCCGCCAGAGCCGTTCCTATTTATCTACTTGCACTTTGACGTGCTTTCAAACTGCTAGGTTGGCAGGAGCAGGGACCGAGCAACGGGAGCTCACCCCGTCGCAGGGATTCGAACCGCCGACCTTCTGATCAGCAAGCCCTAGGCTCTGTGGTTTAACCCACAGCGCCACCTGGGTCCCTATTGATAGGAGTACTTAGCAGTTAAGACAGCCCTTGTGATACACAGACCCTCCAGTATAATGGTGGGTATTTGTCTCAACTCAAGACCCTCGGTTATTTATCCTCCCGGCAACTCCTTGCTTTGGAATTTTGCTTGCTCCGTTCCCCCTGCCCACTGCATGTGTCTTCATAGCTTTCCACGGGCTAACTCTGTTCCAGGTTTTCCAAACTTGGTAAAAAAAAAAAAAAAAAAAGGTAAAGGACCCCTGGACGGTTAAGTCCAGTCAAAGGCGACTATGGGGTTGTGGCGCTCATCTCGCTTTCAGGCAGACGGAGCCGGCATTTGTCCACAGACAGTTTTCCGGGTCATGTGGCCAGCATGACTAAACCACTTCTGGTGCAACGGGACACCGTGACGGAAACCAGAGCACACGGAAGCGCCATTTACCTTCCCATCGCAGAGGTACCTATTTATCTACTTGCACTGGCGTGCTTTTGAACTGCTAGGTTTGCAGGAGCTGGGACAGAGCAACGGGAGCTCACCCCGTCGCAGGGATTCAAACTGCTGACCTTCTGATCGGCAAATCCAAGAGGTTCAGTGGTTTAGACCCAATGTCATATCCTCCAACATTTCTCCAATGAAAACAGGGACATCCTATTCCATAATCATAATAATTTTATTATTTATACCCCACCCATCTGACTGGGTTGCCCCAGCCACTCTGTACGACTTCCAACATATATAAAAACATAATAAAACATTGAACATTTTAAAAAAAAACTTCCCTATACACGGCTGCCTTCAGATGTCTTCTAAAGGTTGTATAGTTTCTTGGGTCAGGGGATGCATATCTGTATACCCTCCGACATTTCTCCAATGAAAATAGGGATGTCCTAAGGCATGGGTTGGCAAACTAAGGCCCGGGGGCTGGATCCGGCCCAATCACCTTCTAAATCCGGCCCGCGAACGGTCCGGGAATCAGTGTGTTTTTACATGAGTAGAATGTGTGCTTTTATTTAAAACGAATCTCTGGGTTATTTGTGGGGCATAGGAATTGGTTCATTCCCCCCCCCCAAAAAATATAGTCCAGCCCCCCACAAGGTCTGAGGGACAGTGGACCGGCCCCCTGCTGAAAAAGTTTGCTGACCCCTGTCCTAAGGAAAAGCAGGCATTCCGAGATCAAATCAGAAACCAGGATGGCTTCTGTAAATCTGGGATTGTCCCTGGAAAATAGGGACACTTGGAGGGTCTGTGATGTTTTGGACCCCAACTGCTATCACCCCCAGGCAGCATAGCCAACAGGGATGATGGGAGCTAGAGTCTACCAGTTGAGGAAGGCCGGCGTTTCTGCTCTTGCCTCCCAGAGCATCCCAGTGTTCCTTTTCCATGAACTTTGCTCCTACAAGCCACAGATCTCCTGAACAATTTCATTCCTCCACCTCTTCTCTTCTTACTGGAATTCTGCCCCAGAGCACACCATACAGGGCCAACTCTCCTTGTCGTTTTTGAAACTCTCTCCCTGGAAAGCCACCTTTCTGAGAAGTTTGTGCTTCTCCTCAGCCCCACACAACACTCCCCTCTCCGATTTGATTCTCACCACCAAAACTAAGGCTTTTCCAGAGAGCTGGAAGGAGGAGTGTTGCAGGTGATATGTTAAATATCCCAGCAACACCTCTGACACAACAGGTTTGGCTTGGTGGCTTGTTCTCAAGGAGACAGAACCACCCGTCTCCTACTCTGCCACCCTGAATTGTTGGTTTTGAGTGGCCTGAGTTCTTCTGCGGCTTGTGTTTGTTTGTGTGCAGCCAGAGAATTTGTGTGGTTTAGCGGTTGAAGTGCTGGATTAGGGCCAGGGAGACACAGCTCTGAATTCCTACTCGGCCACAAAGATGAAAACACATCAAGCTAGGCACAAAGGCAAACTGCTTCAGTATTATTATTAATTATTATTATTATTATTAGGGACGTGGGTGGCGCTGTGGTCTAAACCACCGGGCCTCTTGGGCTTGCTGATTGGAAGGTCAGCAGTTCCAATTCCCACAATGGAGTGAGCTCCCATTGCTCTGTCCCAGCTTCTGCCAACCTAGCAGTTCGAAAGCATGCCAGTGCAAGTAGATAAATAGGTACCACTGCGGCGGGAAGGTAAACGGCGTTTCCATCGCTCTGGTTTCCATCACAGTGTCCCATTGTGCCAGAAGCGGTTTAGTCCTGCTGGCCACATGACCTGGAAAGCTGTCTGTGGACAAACGACGGCTTCCTCAGCCTGAAAGTGAGATGAGCGCCGCAACCTCATAGTCACCTTTGACTGGACTTAACCGTCCAGGGGTCCGTTACCTTTACCTTTTACCACCCATAATAGCACTTCATAGCAGCCACCAGAAGTGTTCCAACAGAGAGCTGGCCAAATCACATATGCGATGGTAATGGAAGGACTTGGGATTTTCTCCATCACACACTTGGACCAGTCTCAGACTGCGGGAGGGAGGTTTTGCGACGGCAACCAGGGATAGAATTACACTTGCGGAACACAAGCTGTGTTCACAAGTTATTTCATAGGAGGCTCAGTGGTCTCTGTGTGTTATTTCACCAAAGAACCCTCGCTCTCTAAATTTAATTAAGACTGGCATTCTGCATCGCTGTTTTCATTTAAGAAAGAGCTGCCAACAAAAGACCATTGTGCAAAGAATGAGCTGAAATGATTTTGCTATCGAATCTCTCCTTTATTAGGTAAATAACAGAATGTGCTGAACTGACTTTCTTTCCAATTTCTTACTGGGGTGATTAGAAATCAAAGCATAAGCCTTTGGGGCCACAGCTTCACTGGAAATGTATTTGTTTTTAATCATTAAGCATTATGATCACTAGTTTTTATTTATTTATTTATTGTACTGTAGATTTATATCCTCCCTTTTTTTCTTCATAGAGCAAAAGGGATTCTGAATGGAGTTCACAGCTGGTCTCTCATCCAGGCACTGACCTGATCCAGACCCACTGAGTTTTCAGCAAGGTGGCTGCTTTCTGTGCCCCTTGGACATGGCCTGGGACCTCCATACAGCTCTGCCCTGCAGTTTTGCAGTCTCATTGTATGGTCGAGTGCTGTCTTCAGGCTAGCAAAGCGGAAGAGAAAACTTGGCTCATGGTACAGACATGTTTGTGTCAGAGTCAGTATTCCCTTCACTTCTGGGGGTGGCAGAACAACCCCCTCTGCTGATGTTAACACTGAAAAAGGCTGTCAGGAGTGTGTGCAGGAGCCAGGCCCTGGGACCAGCGGGGCTTCGCAGGACTGGGGCCCTCTTCGGCTTGTTCTGGAGAGGCAGGGCGCGGCCACACAGATGAGGCCGCTTGGTAATTCGCTGCACCTGGTGGCAAGAGCCGGCAGGGGATATAAGGCCAAAATTTTCCCTCGGCTCTTGGCCACAGCAATGCATTCCCTGCCTCCTTGCTTCTGGACCGTGACTTCGTGCTTCTGGTTTCTTGTTTGTTTGTTTTTTAATAATTTTTATTAGGTTTTTCAACACACACAATAACAAAAACATAACAAAACATACATTGCATTACAAGATATAAAATACAAAATACAATAAAGCAAACATCATATTTTCCCCTTCCTCTTTCTAATCATATTTGGGGTGACTTCTGTGGCGAACCAGCCCTTTTGGCCTTTTAGAATGTTAGGTTTTCCCCAGCGATTAAAAGGTTAAACCCTAGAACCTGTTAAATGGCAGTTCACTCCAGAGAGGCGGAACCTCCTGGGGGTTTAAAAGGGGGGAACGACAGTTGGTCAGTTGGTTGGTGTTGTGTGGGAGTTGAGAGATAGATAGAGAGGATCTGGAGAGGGAGGAGATAGATAGAGTAGACTGAGGAAGGTTTATGGGTAGGCTGCAGGAAGCTTTAGAAACTGTAAAGAAACCAAGAACTACATGTATTAAAGTCTGAAACCATTATGCTTGTTACACAATAAAAACTTGTTCTCGTTTAAGCCATTGAAGTATCGTCGTCTATGAGGTCCAGCGTATTATATCAAGGCTCAATATAGTGAACTCAGAGAGAGGGCGAAACTGGAAATAGTCTGTGTCCTAGAGTTTCATTAAGGAGGGGCTACGGGGGTGTAAACCTTGAACGCCACAGTGTAGCTAGCAGAGGCTAGCCAGCTGAGACAGCAAAGGGGTTTCTTAGTAAATAGAACCCAGGGCTGTAGGTTAAGAGGTTTTCATCGGGCTAGCCTGGAGCCGGGGGTATAACTGGCCACGCCAGCTGGACGTGAGCACTCTTGTTACTGGGATCTCCAGAGTTTTGAGGGAGGTCGGTCCTGAGTCAAACCTCGGAGGGCAGGGTGTGAAGGGTTTAAGATATAACCAGTGCACCTGCATTATTAACAAATATTTATAACAGAGTGAATCAGAGTGTGTAAAGGGAGGTTCGCAACAACTTCCTCCAGTTTCCCCTGCTGCGTTTCATTGTCAATCATCTTTAGTAATTCCCTCTCATCTTTCAATGTTCTTTCTTATCTTATGTTCTTATCTTATAGCTATCTTAACCATATATCATACCTTATTATTACTTAATCCTACTTCTAATCTGTAGACTAACATTTCTTCCAACTTTTCCCTAACTTTCAATCTTACAATAGTTCTTTAAATATACTTTAAATTTCTTCCAATCTTTTTCCACCGTCTCCTCCCTCTGGTCGCGGAGTTTTCCTGTCAGTTTGGCGAGTTCCATATAGTCCATTATTTTCATCTGCCATTCTCCTACCGTTGGTAAATCCTGTGTCTTCCAGTATCTTACATTCAGAATCCTCGCTGCTGTTGTGGCATACCTAAAAAAGGTGTGGTCTTCCTTAGAAATCGTGCTTCTGGTTTCTTGACCCTTGGACTGTGACTTTGTGCCTCTTGCTTCTTGACCCTCGGACTGTGGCGTCGTGCTTCTGGTTTCTCAACCCTTGGACTGTGACTTCATACCTCTTGCTTCTCGACCCTCGGACCCCTGCTCTTTGGACTTTCGTTCCTGCCATCTTGCCCCCGGTTCTGATGTTCCTTGCTGGGACTCGGTTTGCTACCAGCCCGGACCGTGACAAAGGCCTCTAAGTAGTGATCTTTCGGATTTGGGGGGCCCAAGTCATTTACGACTTTAAACACCAATGCATTTTGCTTCATTTGGGGCCACCTGTCCATTTCTGTCACAGCAAACTAGTTGTGAATAGGCTTGACTGAAAGCGGCAAAAATAACTCTTTCTTGTGGTGGGATGGGAAGTGAAACCAAATGAACATGTTGGGGGGTGGGGAGTGTGAGGAAATTTTTGGAGAAAATTTCAGCTCCTGCCCCTCAGCCTTCCTTTCTCATGCTTAAAAAGTTCAATGAGCATGGATCTAGAAGAAAACCTGACCGTCAGCTGACTTGAGTGAAATTGTTCCCCTAAAATAAATTGAGAATATTGGCATGTAGACTGCATAAGCAACAACAGGCTAGACTTGTGGCTTCTATTAAATTAGACAACAGGCAGGCAGGCAGCCACAGAGTCAGACGACATTAACAAAAGCTTTTGCTGAATACGACACAACTGTCTATGCCTGAACTTGACCCATCACAGAGACACAGAATGATCTGGCAAGGCTCCGAATTGCCGTTACAGAGCCACACACAACGAATGCAAAACGTCAAACAAAATTGCACCTCAGGTAGAGTCAAATTACCGCAAAAAAGCTGGAAAATAACACCTTGTCAGGCATAGAGGGGTTTCCTTTGAAATGCTAGTATTTGTTGTTGTCAGTGTGGGTCCTTAGGCAGCCACTGAGTGTGAACCAAGGAGGAGGGATGGGTTAGTCCAACAATTTCAGTTTCTTATTTTCCCATAAAATGCTTATGAAATTTCATGAGGACTTAAAAAAAACATTGCAGACTGATGTCGAAATGTAAACTCAAGTTGAGTTTACATTTCGACATCAGTCTGCAATGTTTTTTTTAAGTCCTCATGAAATTTCATAAGCATTTTAGTGCAAAATTCTAATATGCAGAGGTTTGTTGAAATGATGGCAGTGAAAATGCAGCTAAGAAGCTGAAATCATATCTATGATTGACATCCTTCTTTGGAAATTATACCAATGTCCAGATTGAACATTCATAAACTTGCAGAAACTTGTAGTTATAGAATAATTAAAACATATTTACAGTCACATGCTTCACCAAGCATGGGTTTAGTCTCTTCTTCTAACCTCCAAACAACTGTATTTTCCTTTCTTTCCAGAGCTCAGCACTCAGCCTTCTGTTTCTCAGTTTGGCCATGCCTTATAGCAGTGTTCCCCAACCTTGGGCCTTCAGCTGTTTTTGGACTACAACTCCCATCATCCCTTGCTAGCAAGACCAGTGGTCAGGGATGATGGGAATTGTAGTCCGAAAACAGCTGGAGGCCCAAGGTTGGGGAACACTGCCTTACAGCTCCTCTGAGAGATTTCCACTTTTACCTTCTCCTGCAGCTTTGCTCTCTTTTTTTAAAGCAGAGGAGAAGCACTCCAACACTCTATTCAACGTAGCAGTGTTCACAGTGGATGAGTCTCTCCTTCCCTAGATACCTCCCATGTGACCAGCATTAACCAATCACATGAGAATTGCTAGAGAACTCTCTAGAATTCAGTTACCAACCAATCAAATTCAAAAAACATAGTGATGCATACAAGCATTTACAATGTCAGCAAATTAAATTACTATCCTTAACAAGGTTAAGAATAATTCCAATGGCGGTGCTTGGCCCCATGCCCAGGGCCAGGATATATTGCCGGCTTCTATAAGGAGTAAATGCTACACAAATCCAGAGTGGAGTCCAAGGGCATTTGGATGGCACCTTGTATGCTTCCTTCTGGCAACTCCAGCGGCCAGGCTGGTGACAAATATATTTCTCTGCTTTTCTTTGGACCACATCAGTGAGGCCAAGAGGGGGGGGGTCTTGTCGTCTGGGCAGCCCAGGACCTCCACGCACACTGCCCAGGCTTGTGCCCCAGAGAGAAGGCACACTCAATTGTCTCTCATGACAGATGGATGCCAACAAGTGCAACAGTGCCCCTTCAGATGGCAAAAATGTAGTAATATTGGGGAAGCAATGCAGAACAACTGAAAAAAAGCAGAATTATATGTGGACAGTCCAGTAAAATTCACCACTAATGCACTCTTCTTGTGTCAATGATACATTGCAGAATACACTTGCAAACAAAAAACAATAAACCCTCCAGTCTGGAGGTGCCCTTCGTCTCTCTCTCTCTCTCTCCATCATACTTCTTCTTCTTAATAATAATATCTTAGGTCTAGAGACTCATCTAGAAACATATTGCTTCGGTAAATCAGGATGCAGAAACATTTATCGCAGTCCTTGCAAATTGAATTAATACATTTGCAGATGCATAACAACTCAAGGTGGACTTACTTCTTAGCAGCAGCAGATGGACTCTGTCAGGAGGACACTTTCCATAATTTATTCAGTGAAACAAAACCCAATTCCCTTTTTCCTTCCTGTCAACAGATGCTGACAAGGCATTCGGCAGAGTTGGACATTGCAGCACAGCCTTGGCCAACCTGGTACCCCCCCCCAGATGTTTTGAACAACAATTCCCGACAGCCCCAGCCAGAAGATGCTGAGTTGTTGTCCAAAACATCTGGAGGGAACCAGATTGGCAGAGGCTGTTGTGGCACTCCATGTAGAATACAATGCTTAGAGTTTAGTATGATTTTTCTATCACCAGTCTTAAAGCAATCAATTATCAATGGGTGGACATCACAAAGGTTTCTTTCAAATGGGGCAGTGCTTTTTTTTCAGGGGGTACTCAAGGGTACGCAGTACTAGCACCTCCTTTTGTTAAAAAGTGTGGCACTTACTGTAACAAATTCATAATGAGTACCAGCAGCTATTTTTCTTTTTTTTAAAAGCACTGAATCCCATTGGGATTTTCCTCTTCTTAGCAGTTCTGTGCACCTTAAAAGCAGATGTTGTTTTGACCATGAGAGCTGACAACCAACTGAAAATACATCCCACAAAATTGCACTTTATGCTGATGATATGACTTTCTATTTATCTCATCTTGAAAGATCATTACCAGCAGTTGCGTTGGGACTTAATCAATATGGTGCAGTCTCTGGACTCAAAATAAATCATTTCAAGTCAGAAAATATTGAATGTCACAACTCGGATTGAGACACAGGGATGTTTGCAACTACAATTTGCTTTTCAACAGACGGCAAAGCCATTGAGCTACCTATGCATTAACATAATCACTTCTGAATCTCAACTAGGCTAGAAGAATTATGGTCCTTCGGGACTGTAAAGAAAGATTTAGCTGCTTGGTCAGATCGTCATTTTAACTGGTATTGTAAAACGGCTCACTTAAGAATGACCATCAAAATGTTATCTTTCGGTCTTTGGTACTTATTGAAGGGTGGGGCCCCCTACATATATAAATAAATGATTTTTTTAGTTTGCTGATTGCAGTTCCCCTAAAGCAATTAGCAAAATGACATGGCAAGTTGGTGAGCTCTATATGGGACAAACAACTTTCTAGCATAACTTGGAAAAGTTTGATCTGTAAATTGGGCAAAGGTGGTCTCACCTTGTCCTTCTTGGCTTGTGCACATTTTATGCTGGGAATACGGGATGCAGGTGGTCCTGTGGGCTAAACCACTGAACCTCTTGGGCTTGTCGATCAGAAGGTTGGCGGTTCGAATCCTCACAACGGGGTGCCTTCTGGCTGCCTTCTGTACCAGCTAGAGTTTCCAAAAAGGGTTTTAAAGGCAGCTCTCATATAACACATTTCAGTAATCTCATCTGGATGTGAATACGGCTTGTGTAAAGGAGACTGGGTCTGCTTTCTCCAAATAGGGCTACAGCTGGAGAACCAGCCTTAGCTGGTCAAAGGCATTCCAAGTCACCGGTGCCACCTGTAGCTCCACCGATAGCACTGAGGCCAAGAGATAAAAGTAAGAGGATTTGCAGATTTACCAGCAGCAAGGCAGTTCTAGCAAACTTGAGAAAAAAATGCAAAGGGTCCTAGTTTTCAGTACTTGGAGGACTTTCTGAGCCACAGCTTTCTGCAGAAGAATCAAAAGTTTGTCTCATCTAGTTTCCAAGCCCTTTATTCCATCTGACATGTTTGGTCCAGAACCGGTCTGTTGCCATAAAGGGTCTTATCTCCAGAATTCACATCGTTCTGTTATGCCACAGCTTGGCACAAGCAATGACCTACATGCTTAAACAGGAGGTGTTTCTTAGTTTTGAGAGAATGGAAATGAGCAGATTGAAATCTGGAGGAAATGCAAATAAAAATTCATCTGTGTGCACACTTTAAGGCTTGACAGATATTCCTTCACATTCTGGTTATTTGAGATTATAAAGAGTGGCGTATTTATTTTATTATTCGTATATTAAATTTGCTTGCCGCCCTTTCTCAGAAGGTCACAGGGCGGTTCACAACAGAAAAATACCAAATGAGAACTCAAGTTACTTGGCTGAATGAAAGCAGTCCATTTAGCACTGTGGCCAGGGTGGGGCAAATGAGGCATCACCCCCCCCCCAAGCTGTGCTTTGTTCCCCCTGCCAGTAATTTTTTTGGGGGGAATTATATATATTTTTACTTGTGACATGACAGACAATGAATGACAGCCTCCACTTTTTCTTTCTTTAAGGCAGTTTGTTTTACGAACAGGAGCAATTTAAGAACCGGGCTCTGTGAAAAAATCAGTGAATAAGGCAAGGCGAGTACACAACAACAGCCTCATCTGGAAGAGCACCCTGAAAACTTGCTCAAGATTTTCTCTGACTGAGGGTGAACTTTTCATGATATACAAACACCATATAGTTATTTAAGTGATCCTGGGGGAAAGCCTGTACCGTAACATACCCTCCAACATTTCTCCGATGAAAATTGGGACATCTTATTCAATAATAATAATAATAATAATAATAATAATAATAATAATAATAATAATACCCATCTGACTTGGTTGCCCCAGCCATTCTGGACAGCTTCCAACATATACAAAAACTTAATAAAACATTTAACATTTTAAAAGCTTCCCTTTATAGGACTGCCTTCAGATGTCTTCCAAAGGTTGTATAGTTACTTACTGAGTCCATTCCCATTATGCAATGGGATCTAAGAAATGGCCTGGGTGGAGACATAAACTCATCAGCTTTGACTTTTGCAAGGGCAGCAAAAGGGGGGGGAGGGAGGACTTGTTTCCTTCAATATGGTTTATTTCTCGACAAATATTTAAAAAAACATTCTGCCATATGACAGATCTCAGGAATATGAAACATATTTACATACTAGGAGGATCGTAATTTGTATGAGGTCACTTGCTGGTTCATTCTGCTCCTTGAGTTCATTGCTCCGCTTGTTATTTTCTTTTGAAGTGATGGGATGTTTGGAGTGCTGTAATGAAGAAATCCTGCCAGATTGCTGGGCCGTAGCTTATTATGGACACTTTCTGAATGCAAAACAGTTGATATACCATAAGATATTGGATTGCCTCGATCCACTTATACTGCAAACATCTGTAACATATGGTAGCCAGCACTTTTTACAAAAGGGGTTCTGGAGGAGTGTGGCTTTTGGCATGGGGGGGGGTGTCTTTTCAGGTGTGCTTCTAGGGGGCCAAAGCTACCTCGGCCTCCTTGATATTAGTTTTAAGGGGGCAAGGCCCGCACTTCAGGTAGCCCTGCGCATATTGCACCTGCATGACGGTCCCCACAATCTTGGGGGCAACCCGGCACCTCTGAATCTTTTCATATGGCTACTGCAGGATTTGCCTGGTGCATTCTATTAGGGTTTTTAAAAAATAACAAATGGCTAAAATTTCAGTAAAAACAAAATCAAAGAAGAAGATGACTTCAAAGTAGTGGAACACATCAAACTGTAAGGGAGGAAAACATGCCCTCCAGTCAACAAACATGGAGGCAGACTCGTGGCACCCTATGCCCTGACGAAGGAGCACTGTTAGACCCTGAAAGGCAAATAATAAAGTTACAAGCTTTTCCCAACACTGCCCCGAAAGTAATCTAGTTATGATTGCTAAAATCAATATCTGCTGCATGGCCACTGGGGGATTCTGAGGGGCCCCGATGCCCTTCTTGAAAATTTGGGGTGAGGGCTCAGCCCTTCGCCCTTCCAGATGGCACGCCTGACCCTGGAAGTGTCAGCAAATACCCCGCCTGGGGCAGTTTGTAAGACTGCCCCAAAGCCAGAGCAAAGCCGTGTGCGTACATCCCCGGCTACAGAGAGTCCGGTGGCGCAGTCATATGTGATTGTTCCCAGGATGAAGAACAACACACACATGCCATAATTAAGGCTAAACTATTTATTGTAGGAATAGTGCAGAGAGAATCTCTGCTCCAGCTCAGTAAGATAGAGCTGCCATAAAGGCGTCTGTCCGGCATCTAGGTCTAGCCAGAAGAGAGAGCACAAAGGCTAGGATTACAACAGTACAGTAAAACATAAACATTCCATGTAGGAAAAGATAAGGCAGCTTTCTCATGGCTTAGTGAGACAGGCAATAGTCAGACCAGCCTCGCTGCAGCTGTTTGCGCTCGGCTTGGACAAAAATCACAACAGGAAGACCCCTTGCTGAATGGGACTAACTTCTGAGTAAACATTAGAAGAAGATATTGGCCATGGGGAACAGCGCTGCAGCATAGCAGACATGTGGGTTGCTGTTACTTACCAGGAGGGAGCAAGATGGTGGCGAGGTCAGCGCGGTGCAGTCACACTGGCAGGAGCGCCAGATTGGCTCTGCCAGCGCATTTGCACTTCATAAACCTTCCTGCCTGCTTGCTTGTCCCCCTCTGTCAGGGGGCAGAGAACCAACCCTGATGGCAGGTTGCCAGGAATGGACAAGACAAGGAAAAGTCCTTATCATATGCGTTTATTCAATATTCACAGAGAGAGGCTTGGGAATGTGGCCTCTCGGAATAAGGGCGTTGCTCCAAGTGAAACCCCACCCGCTCCGTCTCTCCCACTTCCTCATGAGTCATTGCTACGGGTGCTGGAAAGTGCCTTCTGCCTTTGAGCTCTTTGCTCTCCTACTTTCAAGGCCCATCGTGTTCTGGGAGAGGGGGGTCTGGAATGCTTTCTAAATACACTGAGTCAGCTGTCCCTTCCCTGGTGCTTCCTCCTCCTCCTCCTCCTCTCCCATTATTTCCCAGCTTTCCCCCTCATCTTCCTCTGAGCTGTGACCTCCCTCCCTGTTGTAATTCTGAACTGTCTCCTTCTTCTCTGGAAGGGTCAGGATGGGGAGGCAGTCTCCACCATTCCTCCTCTGCCCAGCCCCTGACACCCTCCCAGTAAGCAACCACAACCCATCTGCCAGGCAGCCAGCAGAGCTCCATCCCCCCACCTCCAGCAAGCCAGCTCTGGCTCCCATAAGAATCGCTGTGTGGAACGTTCATTGAGATCCCTCTTCCAGCCAATGACATAAGGACAATGACCCAACAGTATGCAAGGACTGCAGTCTCTGTCCCACCTGCCTTTGCCACCCGTTGGTGGAATCAAAGGCTCGCCTCGCCGGAAAGCAAACACAACAAGCAAGGAGATATAAAAGCGGGTTTCCCCCTTTCGAGCTGAGCTTTCTTCGCTTTGATTTCCCAGGCTACCATCCTTGGCAGCCTCCACCGACAAAAGCCTCAGAGGGAAGCAAGTCAGGAAGATCCGTCAGTCCGGGGCATGTTTGAGCAGATGCTTAGTCAAGCAGACAAACTGTGGCTGACAGCTAACATCTTTGGAAGAAGGTAGTTGAGCGGGTGTCAAAGAGGCTGAAGAAGATGGATGGGAAAAAGGAAAGTGACCAACAGGATTGGCCACGCCCATATCTGGACCGATCCACTCCCAGCATGAAATAGTTTGGTCCTGGGCCAGAGAGTTGCCTCTCCCTGCCCTGCAGTCCAGCTTCTTATCTTGTACACTGTGTGAGGATGGGGAAGATCAATTTTTAGCTTGTTTGCATTTTCGTGAGAAAATCCACACTTTACGAACGAACACACAGCTGTCCTTCAAATTCCCATTTCTCCAGATTTTGCAATTGTCTAACCAAACAATGTGTACTAAAATGTATATTTTACAGAAAAGTGTGAATAATTTGTTTTCATTTTCATTTCAGATGTTCATACAGCTATACAGTCGTACCTCAGAAGTCAAACGGAATCCGTTCTGGAAGTCCGTTCGACTTCCAAAATGTTCCGAAACCATGGCACGGTTTCCGATTGGCTGCAGGAACCTGCAAAACCCACGTCAAAACCCGTTTCAAAAAACGTTCACAAAGCGGAACACTCACTTCCGGGTTTGCGGCATTTGGGAGCCAAAACGTTTGAGTCGCAAGGCATTCAACTTCCAAGGTACGACTGTACCGTATAATATTCAGAATTTCTAAGTGATGTGCAAAGAATGTTTTTAAAGAACCACACAGAGAAGAAGAACAATTAAAATTCATCATAAAAACAGAAAACTCTCTTAAAATGAATGAAAATAGCACATTAAAATGCAATGTAATAGGAGGGATTGTGTGCAAAAATGTCTGGGTTAGAAGAAATTAGAATAAAGATGCTAATGAATTTTCATGATGATTTATTATTATTATTTTAAAAATGCAAACAAATTTGTAAACTGCTGCGGAAATGTAGAGGACTGAATTTATGATTGTAAAAATTAGAACTGAAAGAAACCAAAACTGACAAATTCATCCATCCCTAACTCTGAGGAAGTAAAATTCCCCAATTCTTTAAATCACAAATGCTTAAAAGTAAGTTTTCTAAACAAGTTGATATGCTTCTTTCATAGCTTTACCTATCTGTTGCATTAGCAAGCCGGGTGTTTCGTCAACAGAACAGAATGGAAATAATTTAAGGCACTATAAAAACATCATTCTGCAACAAGCCATGTCGATTTTCAGAAAAGTTGTCCTATTCCACCCCCCCCACCCCCCACCGCAGCCAGATATAGAGGTATTGTAAATAATACTGCAGTTAAGGAGTGCTTCAGCTCTCCTCATATTCAAATATCTGGAGGGCTAGGGAACCCCAACCACTGGAATATGTACCGATGTGATTATCTTTTAAAGTAGAGATTAAACTACACCTTCCATCCGCTCCAGTCCCACAATGTCTGGAGGGTCACAGGTTTCAACATTTAAAAATATGGTTTCCAGAGGCAAGGAAGGAAATGAAAACTTTTTTTTATGGAAACGGCCAACACAGAGTTAGTTACAGGAGATAAGTGGCTTGCTCTTCGTTTCACTTGGAAGGTCCTACTCGGTTCCTGCGGTGAAGAAGAATGATTGCAGTGACAAGCTCCCTTGTGCGGCTAAAAGAATTATTGCTCTAAGCCAAGCCTCAGAGTGCAGCATCATTAATAAGCTTCCTCCAGGAAAGACATCATTCAGCCAAGCACTGATCTGTAATCCTGATGGTTCCTTAAGATCAAGCTCTGCCACAGCAGGCGCTGCGATGCCCGCCTCCATCTATGGCTTGTTTGCTGACTGATTGAGGCTCTGTTCAATAACTGAACAGAGGGAGCATGTAAAGCAGGGGTCAGCAACCTTTTTCAGCCATGGGCCGGTCCACCGTCCCTCAGACCATGTGGTGGGCCGGACTATGTTTTTTTTGGGGGGGGGGGATGAACCAATTCCTATGCCCCACAAATAACCCAGAGATGCATTTTAAATAAAAGGACACAGTCTACTCATGTAAAAACACGCTGATTCCTGGACCGTCTGTGGGCCGGATTGAGAAGGCGATTGGGCCGCATCCGGCCCCCGGACCTTAGGTTGTCTACCCCGATGTAAAGGGAGGAAAGTGGGGAGAGAGGCTTATAAAATTATGAATATAATAGTGGAGAGTGAGGCTTTCTTCCTTCTCTCACTCATAATGCTAAAATTCTGGGCTCACCCCAAGTGAAAATGAACAGCATGGAGCGTGAGATAGAAGAAAGGAGCTGCTTCATACACTGGGCAGAATATGTGAGGACCAGTGCTATTTTTCTAGAGAAAGAGGTGCTGGAAATCACCATGAACACCTCGGTTGTTCTCTTATAATGGCAATGGTGCCCACCTGCGAGGTGCCGCAACTGAGTTCTGGCTGAAAAAAGCCCCAGTGATGACGGTCACTAGGTTAGATTGTGCTGGAAAACGATTAAAACTAATTTGTAAGGCTAAATTTGCTGCACCTACATTCAACTGATTAGCTTAATTTGGACCCAAACTGTGCAGAATAGGACTATTTTCTTTCAGTGACTTTTAGTCACGAAAGCAAAGGATGGAACCTCAAGCAATGGTGTATCTCTGAATGCCACATGACTGGGCAACAGATGAAGACCATCAGCTTTAGGTACTGCTTGGGAACAGAACTCAATGACAGCTGGACCTCGGGCCTGATCCAACATGCTTCTTCTTCTGCATGCCATGGCGCTCTATATTAATACCTCATCTGGGAGAGAATACTCAATAATCATGGCTCCTCCCCCTTAGGACAGCACTGCATTGTCCTGCTTTAGGGAGCCACCGTTACTTCTGTGGCACCAGCTGACATAACAGCAATTCCCATCTTGAGCTCATTCTTATTTGCATGCTTAGCAACCAGTATGCTCCATACTATCACAACATAGTATGTTTGCCGTAAGTTTCATGATTGCTTTTACATATTTTCTCTCCTTTTCTTATAGGAATACACTACAAGCAACAATTTCTGCCCAACAACTGATGTCCCTGTTGTGGGACTGCTCATGCTTGCAATTACCGTGCATCAAATTTCTACAGGCTGCTACTCAGTGTCACCTAAAATGGTTTCAACACAGAGCTACCACCGGGGACATGCGAACCCTGCCACGGAAAGGGCTCGTCCCTTGGTGGTTTGCTTGTTAAATCTCTTGTAGAAAGCGGACGTGCCGGGGCTTGTTGGCGAATGTGACAGTGTGGATGAGCCAAGCATTGCAGCTTCACAAGCCTTTAGCTGAGCTGTTGATGTTTCTGCCTTGAAATGAGTAGCTAATAACTCATTTGCTTGGTCTAGCTGACTGCATTCATTGTCTCACCTGTCATTTACAAATGCTGGGGGGAAAGATACTGTTTCAGAATCAATAAAAAGCAGTGAAATGCCCACTAAGTCATGGATATCTATGGAAATTTGGTCCTGGAGATACACTGTATGCCACCCTCAACTTCCTTTCCAAGCTGAATTTCCTCCTACCTTGCTTTTCCCCACGGCTCCCATTTCCTCTTTCTCTTCCCCCTTGCAGGGCAAGCCCCAAGCTTGTGGACCTGTCCTATGCCACTGGGATGCGGGTGGCGCTGTGGTCTAAACCATGGAGCCTCTTGGGCTTGCCGATCAGAAGGTCGGCGGTTCGAATCCCCGCAATGGGGTGAGCTCCCGTTGGTCTGTCCCAGCTCCTGCCAACCTCTTCTGATTGGCAGTGCCAGGCCAGAACATAGCTTCAAAGCTGAATAGAAGGGGCCAAGGGTACGTATTACCAGTAGGTCCTTTCAAAGCACTACGGCCCTAACTAGTGCCAGAGAACTCTGCATACTGATTCTGAGCCTGATCCATCAGAGGGTGGGGGAGAAATTTGGTTCACTTTACATCTTAAAGAGAACCTGCTGGGTTCACACTTCTCCCCAAAACAGTACCCAAGCCAAAACACAGCTATTCTTCAAAATGTGCACCCTTAATTTTTTGGGGGGGAATGTAGTCTTCCAACCAGATGAGCGCTGCAACCCCATAGTCGCCTTTGACTGGACTTAACCATCCGGGGTCCTTTACCTTTCACACACACACACACACACACACACACACACACACATTAATAGGCAGACCCACGCCCATCCTCAAAGCACAAGACTTCAATCTCCTCGTTTGTTAGACATAATGATGAAGTGGAATACGTTTTGCTTTTGTGCTCTTGCACCTAGGATTTTTAAAGGGTGTGTGTGTGTGTGCACAGATACATACATATTTGTGTATTTGTGTCCAGGTCATAAATGAGAAATGTGTCGTGGAGGATGAGTGATTCAGGCGATACATTCCATCAAGCTCTGCCCCCTGGCGCAAAGCCCAGGGGCAGGACAATAATTAATACTGTGACCAGAGGGAAACAGAAGGGTGCAGGTGATCACATGCAAATCATACACAGAGAGGGGTAAAGCTGATCTTCAGGAGCCATTTGCAAGATAATGCTTCCATTTGTGTGTGTGTGTGTGTGTGTGTGTGTGTGTGTGTGTGTGTGTGTGTAGCAGGAAACATGAACAGGTGGAGGCTACGCCAAGCAGAGACGGGAGCAGCCTGGGACGGAAGGGAGAAGCAGAGAGCTGCCACGGAGGTCACAGCAAAATATTGCTAACTTCCTTGCTTCCGCCCTGGTACAGTTACCCAATCTCGGTGCCTGAAGGTTACAGGCAAGGACATGAGATATTTGCTGTACCAGGTTAATCATACACTAGAATCTGCTTCATTTCCTTAAATTCTTGATAAAAGTCTGAGTCACGGCGCTGAGCTCTGTCAGTTTATTTACTCTGCTGCGTGGGCCAAAGAGGGAGACGATGTGAATCTCCCAGCAAATAGCTGGCATAACCCAAAACCTTTTGACTGTGATGGCTAATTTCACAGGAATATTAAACTTGCAGTACAACATGGGGAGGGCATTGGGAGGGGTAGCAATGGCCACAACCACTTTATAATCTGATAATTCATTCCTATACAAGTGAAGCGGAGGCAGGAAATGCACTCAAGAAAAAGATTCTCATTCATTTGGCTCTCCTTTCTCTCAGTGGACTTTGGTCAGAAACTCCATTGACCTCTGGCTAAACACTCCCAATATAACTTCTCGCAAGCCTTTCTCATTATTTTTTTTTATTTTTTTTGCTAAAACGCATCTAAAGGCACAGACCTAAAACCGACTTTTGCACCCTGCCAATTTAAAAGCTGGAGGCTACGACGTTCACACCGCCAGTAATTTGCTGCCAAGAATGCTCAGAATGCCTGGAACAGATCCACAATGTAATAAAATAATTAGTGGAAGCATCAGGCAAAAAATTAAAAGAATGCAGAATAGACAGGGGGGAAGCCTAGGACACGTGTGAGGAAATGAGCAGTGGGGAGATATCGTCTCTCAGCTTCGCCTTCTGCACAAAACTGTTCATGGAGCCCTGAATTTCAGGGCAAAAGAAGTTGCCATACACCAAGACAGACCATTGGTCCATCTCGCTCAGTATTGTCAACAGAGAGACAGTGTGGTGCAGTGGTTAGAGTGCTGGACTGGGACCTGGGAGACCAGGGTTCAAATCCCCACTCAGCCATGAAGTTCACTAGGTGACCTTGGACCAGTCACTCGCTCTCAGCCTAACCAACCTCACATGGTGGTTGTGACGATAAAATGGGGAGGATGCCAGCTCAGCTCCTTGGAGGAGAGGTGAGGTCTAAATTTAAGAAAGAAGGAAAAAATGAAAGAATCGGTGAGTGGCAGCAGCTCTCCAGGGTTTCAGGCAGAGCTCTCATCCAGTGCTGCCAGAAGATGCCAAGGATTGAACACGGGACCTTCTGCATACAAAGCAGTGGTGTAGCATAGCTTGCTGGTGCGGGGCAAGTGTTGCGCCCCCTGGTAGATTAGGCAGCTGGGTGGAGGAATGTGCCAGGGGTGGGGGGCTTCCACCCTGGGACACTTTCCCGCCTTCCTCCCTCCTTGGTGGGTGGGACTGGCGGTGCCCTGCCCCTCCCTCTCGGCCAGGCCTGGCAGCATGCAGGTGGTGGTGGCGAGGCGTGAGGGTGGGCAGGGGCATGCTGGCAGGCACCCACACTGGGAGAGCTCAGTACTCTCAGCATCTGGCTGGGATTTGCTGGCAGCAGCCTGACAAGGGGCCATTCCCCCCTCCCCCCCCACACACTATGCCTCTGATGCAAACTAGGTGTGCTTCCACTGAACTGCAGCTCACTGGTCTGTTGGCTCACTGAACGCATATTATACTACAATATTTCCCTACTATTAGAAACTTGCCAATAACCAGTGATAGTTCTATTAAGGGGAATTGTAGGGGGGATTCCCCCCCCATATTTCTCCTTTGCCTATTGTCTCCGATACTCATAGCATTTTGCATATTTATGTGCATCTTGTTTTAATACCGTGCAAGTGGGTGAAGAGTAAATGGATGGATATTTACAATAATTGGGTGTGGGTGTGGGTTTTTGTTTTTGTTTTTAATGACAAATGCATGGGTTTCTCATGGAAAAAGAGCATACGAGGCCCAGTCCAACGATTTCCATTTTGTGTACTATTAAGTTCTATGCAATTCTCCGAGGTAGGAGATAGCACAGCGCCGTTAATTGACTACAGTGGATAACATGGTACTTTTAACCTACTTTTCCATTTTAAACAATACTCACGCGGCTCACAAAATCCGCACAATGCAATCCATCAGAGAGCAAAATGAACTAATAAAACAGAAAGGAGAAAACAGAAATTTAAAATGTTATCAGTCCGTGGAGATTAAAAGACCACCTCAACATGTTTTTGGAAAGAAAGAAAAATACAGTTAAAAGGCATCACAAAAACACAGAAACACCCTTCAATGATTATGTCTTTACTGCCGGCCAAATGGAGAGCAGAAATGGAGTTGGGTGAGGCTCATTCAGGAGGACATCCCATAACCTTGGTGCCACAGTAGGCTGGGCCTATTTCCACCACACGGGGAAAATAGACAATGGAGTGCACCTCTGGGGGTGAAGTCAACACTGAGCAGTGTGCATGAAGAATTTTAGTGGACTGTCCACATATAATTCTGCTTTTCCAGTTCTGCATTGCTTCCCCAATATTACTGCATTTTTGGCATCTGAAGGGGCACTCTTGCACTTGTTGGCATCCATCTGTCTTGAGACAGGGTGAGGGGAGAGACTCCATCAGGCAAGGCATCTTTCCACCTGCCCTGCCCCACCCCCTGGCCCTGGGACTCCTCATGAGGAAGCTGGTCCTGGAGAAAGAACTGTGAGGGGAGAGACTTTGTCAGGCAAGGCCTCCTTCCACCTGCCTTGCCCCACCCTCTAGTCTCTGCTTCTCAATTTGTATTGTATTTTACATACATCAACCTTTTATTGGCATCAAACGAACAACAAAAACAAATCAATACAGAATTACCACTTCCCCAGTGGCACAAAACTTTGCTAAAAGAAAGGAGGCACAGCAGTCTATCGTCACATCTCCAGGTCTCCAGGGAGATCAGACGTCTGCAGTGTATTTCGACGACAAAAAACCAAATGGAGATATTTAGCCACTAACTTGGTGAGCTCCTGATCTTTCCCCAGTAATAGGAAATGTATGACCTCCAACTCTGGTTTCCATTTGGGGATGCAGAGTTGATCTAGAAATTGCTGACGGAGATCATCATATAGTTTACAATTAAGAACCATATGTGTAAGGCTTTCCACCAGGTGGTCTTCACATGGGCAAGTTCTTTCTCCCTCCACCCTGCCTGAGAACCTTCCCCAAAGGAGGTTTGATGGATTTGCATTAAACCTGGCCAACGAAAATGCCCTTCTTTCTGGAGGGTTAAGCAGAAATTCAAGGTAATTGTGGTTAATTGTATTTTATGTACTGTGGATTGCCGTACAATGGAGAGCCAGTGTGGTGTAGTGGTTAAGAGCGGTAGACTCTTAATCTAGTGAACCGGGTTCACGGCTCCGCTCCTCCACATGCAGCTGCTGGGTGACCTTGGGCTAGTCACACTTCTCTGAAGTCTCTCAGCCCCACTCACCTCACAGAGTGTTTGTTGTGGGGGAGGAAGGGAAAGGAGAATGTTAGCCGCTTTGAGACTCCTTCGGGTAGTGATAAAGCGGGATATCAAATCCAAACTCTTCTTCTTATTATTATTGATTATAGTTTAGAAATTATTTATTGTAACTGTTGAGTGGATTTCTGCTTAACTTTTATATGTTATTATTATTTAAAACTATTCTAATGATTGTTGAATGTTACTTTTTTAATGTAGGTTGCCTATTTTAAAGTTATGTTTTATTATCACATTTTTGTATTTCATTGGATTGATATAAGATGTACATTTTTTTGTTTCTTCTGCTAGTAAACCGCCTTGAGTATTGTAAGATAGAAAGACGGTATACAAATTAAAAATGATGATGATGATGATGATGAAAGTGCCTTCTCTCTGGGGCGCAAGCCTGGGCAATGTGTGTGGAGGTCCTGGGCTGCCCAGATAACAAGACTCCCCACTCTCGGCCTCGGTGATGTGGTCCAAAGGAAAGCAGGGTGATACATTTGGCATCAGCTTGGCTGCCACATAAATCTTTTTTTAAAAATATAGTTTTTATTGAATTTTCCACAGAATTAAACACATATATATTACAAATCATCATTTCTCCATCTGATTTTACATATGATTTCTCTTCCTCTTTTTCCCCACAGATATTCATTAATCCCAAAACAAAAAGAAACACAACCACAAACACAACAAGAAAAGAGACAACCACAACAATCAACCAAACCTCCCTCCCACATCATCCCCACCCCCACCCTTCCCCCCTCAGCACAAAACATCCACCAACAACCCCCCCTTCAGGACAACCCCTACACTTATTAACCATGACTTTCCCCCCTACCTTCTCCTGTTATCTTTATGTATCTTTTTTGTTAACACGGTTTATATATTCTTTATACAGTACGTCATATTGTATCTTAATTTTTCTGTTTGATGTAATCGTCTATTTTCAATCCTTTAATTCTACTCCGGCTGCCAGATATATCACCCCCCTCCCCTAACACCCCATACCTCCATTGTGGCTACATGGGAATTTAAGGATACATGTCTGTCATTCATTCCTTGAAGGAGATGCCAGTGTACCCGCAGCCAACGGAATTGCTGTGTAAAGTGTGGAGCAGCTCTGACAGTGAGCGAAAGGAGCCAGACCGCTGGTTCATGAATAATTCACATTTTTCAAAATAAAATAAAACAGGGGCCGGCGTCCCTCCTTGCCTCGCAAACACTGGCATCAAATTTCAAAACAGTAATTAAGTCTCCTCCAAGCAGAGATGAAAAATATCCTGTAGGACTTAAGCGCTCTATCAAAAACCTCACCCGATCGGACCTGAATGCTCTCTGCAAACTTTTCACGGCACCAGACACCAAGAATTATTTGTAAGATTTTCACAAGGGGTTTTCAGGGTGGAATAAATCTCTGAGACAATCAGGTTCCATTTGGGAACAATTCATCAGCAGGGAGACAGACAGAGTGTGCAGAATAAATTACTCTTCTGATCTGGCAATGATGGGTCACCCATAAGAACCTTTGGAGAGAAGCAACTGAGCTGGGACCACATAAAAACCAGAATGCAGAGTTCGCAAATTGAAACCGGAATGCACTTTCTCCCTCTTTCCCCACCTACATGTTTAATGCTTTATTATGTTTCTAAATATGTTGGAAGACACCCAGAGTGGCTGGGACAACTCAGTCAGATGTGTGGGGTATAAATATTATTATTATTATTATTATTATTATTATTATTATTATTATTATTAGTGCTGCTGGTGCTGTTGTTGTTGAATAGGACGTCCCTATGTTGAATAGGACGTCCCTATTTTCATTGGATAAATGTTGGAGAGTATGGAATTATGCGACCCTCGAGCCAAGGAGATAAGTAACTATACAACCTTTAGAAGACATCTGAAGGCAGCCCTGTATGAGGAAAAAACATTTTTTAAAAATGTTTAATGCTTTATTTTGTTTCTATATATGTTGTCCAGAGTGGCTGGAGCAACTCAGTCAGATGGGTGATGTATACCGGTAAATATTATTATTGCTGCTGTTGTTGTTACTGAATAGGACAGTGATGGCTAACCTTGACACCCCAGATGTTTTGGAACTACAACTCCCATCATCCCTAGCTAACAGGATCAGTGGTCAGAGATGATGGGAGTTGTAGTCCCAAAACATCTGGAGTGTCAAGGTTAGCCATCACTGGAATAGGACGTCCCTATTTTCATCGGAGAAATGTTGGGGGGTATGCTTCATCCAATGGAGTGGATAGCAACCCTGACTCTGGGAGCAACTCATCTGCTGCTCAGCTTCACTGTGACATCATCCCCCAGCCTTTGTGACATCATCCCTGCCCATCCAGCTGTTGCCTGGGGCTTCATCACTGCCACAAAATCCCTTACCTGTTTGAGCATCTAACATGCTGCTTTGCAGAGGCCTGGAAAATCCCAACCAGCAGGGCAGGAGACACACAGATCTGCAAGATGCCAAATTCACAAAGCCAGCAGCTGAAAGGGAACAAGAAGGGCGGGAGCAAAAGAATCTGGGCTACTTGCAACCTTTGCCCTCCAAGCCTCCTCCAAGTGACCTCCTACTTCAAATCAGCTTTGTTTGTTTAAGCCCACTGGCAATTGCTGGTTCAGTGTAAATCGAATGCAACTTTTCCAAGAGCTCATGAAAACTTTCCCGGCAAAGGTCAGTGACTCTTTGTCTGCAAGAAGCCTTTAAACAGCGGGGACCGGCGTTGGGCTGAGAGCGGCTTTCAGTAGGGGATGAATGGCATGTTGACCTCCTTGATTCAAAGGTGAGCAGGGTTCATGTCTTTTCGTTTGCAAACAGGGACCCATCTAACCTTTACATAATGCAATCTATGGCTCAGCATTTAATTGAATGTCTTGAGGCGCGCATCTATTTGGGCAAAGAGAAACAGTCCAGTTGATGCCATTATCAAGAGCAATTCGAGATAAGGAGCAGTATGGGGGGGGGGAACCTCGTGTAATTTGTTGAAAGGCACAGTAATTCACTTAAATCCTGACACCTTTGATAAAAGCTAATTTATGAAGAGGCAAACAGCAATCTGCTTGCAGGGCCTGGGATGAGGATCTTGCTGTTAATACAATCTGTCCTTCGCAGACGGCTGGGGTTGGCTTTTGGAAAGGCAGATTCGTCCTCCAAACTGGGCAGAGAAAGGGCTCGACCCTTTGGAAACTTTCAGCAGAATCCTAAGTGTGTTTGCTTAGAAGAAAGCCCCACTCAGCAGGGATGGACTTTGGTAATATGGCGCCCTGAATGAGGACAAAATTTGCCCCCCCATCTTTGAGTAGGTACCTTTATAAATAAAAAGGTAAAGGTAAAGGGACCCCTGACCATTAGGTCCAGTCATGACCGACTCTGGGGTTGCGGCGCTCATCTCGCTTTATTGGTCAGCGGTTCGAATCCCCACAATGGGGTGAGCTCCCGTTGCTCTGTCCCAGCTCCTGCTAACCTAGTAGTTTGAAAGCATCCCAGTGCAAGTAGATAAATAGGTACTGCCACGTTGGGAAGGTAAATGGCTTTCCCATGCACTCTGGCTTCCGCCATGGTGTTCTGTTGCGCCAGAAGTAGTTTAGTCATGCTGGCCACATGACCCGGAAAGCTGTCTGTGGACAAACGCCGGCTCCCTTGGCCTGAAAGCAAGATGAACGCTGCACCCCATAGTCGCCTTTAACTTGAGTTAACCATCCAGGGGTCCTTTACCTTTTTACCTAGTGGTGTATCTTCCTTTAGCAACATCGCTGCATGTGCTCAGTAGAGAGTCGGTGCATGGGTTACACCATCAGCCTGATATTGTCAAATGTTCACTGCTGCTAGAGTCAGGTGTCAAATCCTGGCAGCTATCATGTGTCAGCTGCAACTTTTTTTTTCCAAATGATGCAAACCTAATTTACACACACACATCTTCCAAAGCTATTTTCTAATGGAGAGAAGCAGTGCACATGCGCCTAACCCAGGGCTAGGCAATGTGGTGTATATATATATTCAGATGCTAACTGCTACCTATCTGATAATGCTCAGAGCTGACAGCTGCTGCATGCCAGCTGTCAGATAGTGTCAAATGACTGGGATTGCAGCATCTTTCCGTGTCGAATGCTGGTGATGAAAGGCGAATATGTGCACATCCAGATTGGGGGGTGGGGGGCAGTCGCAGGAGTTGAGGAAGCAAATTTGTTTCGGCTCCGTATGACAGCATTGCTCAGGCCTGACCCCCTCTTTCTCACTCCATTCCAGCTCTACTCAGGCCTCTCTACCTCCATCTCGCCACTGCCCATCACAGAGTCTTAGTTCTGGATGAGGGGCTCCATCGCACAGAGCTTATTTCAAGGTCTGAGCTTGCAGCCCAGGACCACGTGGGTACAATCCATGCAGCAACGCGTGGGGCGGTGGGGAGGGTGAGCTTGGTTTGAAAGATAATAACCAGGGAGGCAGAGCTTGTTGCTCCTCTGAACTGTCTGCTCCATCCCTCCCTTAAAGCTCAGGGCAGGTAAATGAGAAAGCTCCATCAAAGTGCAAAATGAATGGGAAGGTGGGGGGCATCATTTTGTCTTCTGTCTTTTAATCAAAGGCTTGGGAGATCTTACAGAAAGAAGGGAATGAAGCCTCTGGGCAATCTGATCAGATAAATGAGCAACTAACAACAAGCCAACATCGTTTAATTAGATCTGCAGCCAAGTCTGAGACAAAGACTTAAACTCAGATGAGCTCGTTCCCAACTGACTTTCAAAAATTCCCCACATGCTAAGTATGCTGGGGAGGTGGAGTCACTCCAGTAATTTTGTCCGGACACATTTGTATACTGGAAAGGCTGCCAGGGAGGAAAATCCTCTGGATCCCAAAATGGTCAGAGCGGCATAATGACAGCTGGCTCCATCAGGATCTCAACCGAGGAAGGGCGAGATTCTGATTCCTTGCAGATAAATTGGTTTACTTTTGAGTTGGGAAGAGAGTTGGGAGGTACTGTAAATAGGACCAGGGTGGGGAAAGTGTGGCTCTCCAAACACGGTTGGACTCCAACCGCCCATCATCCCATGCCAACAAGGCCAAAGGGATGATGGGAGTTGGAGCCCAACATCTGGAAGACCACAGGGTCCCCATTTCTGTGGAATAGGAGGTGATGGTGAATAAATCCAGACCAGTGTAACAATCAAGACAGATGCACCCTTTATTCAGGTTGTCAGGACTGTGTTCCAGAGATGCTGAAGACCTCAAGGAAGATCACTCTGCAGGACAGCCAGGGGAAGAGGATTCTATGCCTGCAAGCAGGCAGGGGGTCAGACTCTTTAAAGAAGGGACCAGAATGTTTCCCTCAACCACCACACCAAGCACTCAAGGGATCCTAATTTTCCAGGTAAGCTGTCAGAACACACAGCAAAGGTCTCACCTGGAGGTCCAACAGCAATGCTGGAGTTCATGGTTCCAAGACAAGGTTCTGCCTTTTATATTCTTGGCAGCTCTCAGCTACGGGTCTAAACAATCCTGGCCTCTAGACAGGGCCAGCCAAAGAAATTTTGGCACCTGTGGTGGACCCAAAAATGGCTCTAGGGAAGAAGGGATGAGGGAAGATCTACATCAGGAAAAAAGGAGGGAAGGACATTGGGATCTGCTGCCCCCATGGATCCTGCCACCTGAGGCACTTGCCTCACCTTGCCTCATGGGTGGGCTGGCCCTGTCTCCAGAAGCACCAGAGGTCACCTTTGGCGAGGACAAGGCAACTTCACATGGAGCTGTGATGTGTGAGGAGGGGAGCAACTAAGATGATCAAGGGTCTGGAAACAAAGCTTTATGAGGAATGGTTGAAGGAGCTGGATATGTTTAGCCTGGGAAAAGAGGAGACTGAGAGGAGATATGATAGCCATCTTCAAATATCTCAAGGGCTGTCACATGGAAGATGGAGCTAGCTTGTTTTCTCCTGCTCTGGAGGGTAGGACTCGAACTAATGGCTTCAAGTTACAATAGAGGAGATTCCAACTCAACATCAGGAAGAACTTTCTGACTCTACCGTAAGAGCTGTGGAACGGACTCCCTTGGAAGGTGATGGACTCTCCTTCCTTGGAGGTTTTTAAGCAGAGGTTGGATGGCCATCTGTCATGGATGCTTTAGCTGAGATTCCTGCATTGCAGGGGTTTGGACTAGATGAGCCTCAGGGTCCCCTCCAACTCTACAATTATACGATTCTTTGATTTTAAGAGGAGCTGAGAAGGGAACAACGAGCAGAAAGAAGCAGTGAGTTTTGGAGCCAACTGGCAAGATGAAGCATTGGGGATCCACAAGATCATGTCATTGCTTTTGAGGTGGTGGTGAGATTTTGGTGGTTTAGCACTAGCAAGGCCTGACCCTGTCCCTGCTATCTCCTCCCACCCTCTGGGCCGCTCAACCTGCGTATTTGTCGGTAATCAAATATGACTTTTAAAATACTGTAGGTCTCCGATAATCTGTCCCCACAAGGCACTTGACCTTGAAAACCTGCCCTGGAAATGTCTGCTACTTGGGGAAGCAGAGAACACAAACAACAAGAATAGTAACTGGCGATCTGCAGCAGCCTTTTAATGGCACTCCCAATCCCTTTACTTCCTAGGAAATCGGGCCATGATTTTGGATGCCAAGAAATATAGCCACTAAGAGTAAGCCTGCCTAACACGAGTAGACAATCTTATATATATAGAATTAAAGCCAGCAACAGAGCAACCATTAGTCTTGGGGGAATGCACTGTAGCATGCCCAAATGCCCCAAGATCACCCATCATATCATTTGGCACATTGCTCAAAACACAGTGCAAAGAACAAGCAGGAGACAGCAGCTACTCGGGGAAATTTCTGTAGCCGTTTGACTTCTGCCTAAAAAATGCTCTCTTCTTTTCTGGTATTTTGAATCTCATTATGCAACGCCGGCTCGCCTCTGCAGATGGGCATCCGAGGCAGATGGCTTTTCTCACGTGAGCAAGCTCCCAAAATCATTCAGGAATGCAGCAGAAAGATGCCCAGCCATGCCAGTCTGGAATGAAGTAAAAAGTCTGGCATGATGGGTGTGGCCGTATTTGAAAGATGCTCTGTTGCCCAGGACATTTTTGCTGCTCTAAGCAAAACTGAAAATGCTGCCCCACTGGGAGGAGGGCCACTGCGGAGGTGGTTTTAGGGCAGTTTGACCAGTTTCCCCACAGCGGGCACTGAGCAAGGCCACAACAGCCAATGCTCTACCTGGACCATCAGAGGAATCAGAAGAGCAGAGAGGGCTGCTGTTGCACTCAGGTCCTTCCCCTAAGCATCAGATGGTGGGAATTGGATGCCATTGGCCTGACCCAGCACAGTAATTCTTGTGTTCTTATGAGAAGTCATTTTCAAGAAAGGGGCTGAGTGGATGGAGAAGTGTCAGCACTGAGAGATGCGCACACACATGTGTTGAGGAACAGGACCAGACTCAATAAACTCGTAGGCTCCTCCAGACACCCATATTCAGCATTCATCCTGATTTGCTTGCGCAACGCTTACATGCTGGTTAGACTATGTCTGGTCTCTATGGATGTCTGGGACCATGCTGAGGAGGGCTACACTGAGGAGGAATGGTAGGAGCCATCCCCTCCCCCTGCTCTTGCTCCTGAATCTTCCCAGGAGCAGGAGGACACTATAGATTTGGAACAGTGGTTTGCAGAGGGGCATAGTTCTGAAGGCAGAAGCTGGGAAATACTGGATGGGGAACAGCTAGGAGAAGAAACACTGGAAGAGAAAGGGTTAACAGATTCGCAGTCTCTGGCCAGCATTCACCCACCTTCTCCAAGGCCACAGAGAGCTCAGACAGTGTCAGAACAGAAAGCGCAGAGGGTACAAGCTCAGATTACAAGAGTGATCTTGTAGATTAATAGGGACAGAGTGGGGAGTGTCCCTTAATTGGGAGCACTGCCATTTCTAGGAGTTGTGTTCTTTGTTCTCTTGCTGTGGTTATTAAAGATTCTAACGGGTAACGTGTTCCTTTCGTTTGATCTCATATCTACTGCCATGAGGGGGGGGCACCAATTCCCCAAAGCCTGACAATGGAGCATTTGATCTGATATGCTTATAGGTCAATGAGTATTCATCCTGCATTCAGGATGTGCTTTAAAAAACATATTTCCCCATTAATCATTCATTCATTCATCCCACACTTTTTGATGCATTTGCCATCACTTTCCCAACTGCAAAATGTCTTCTTCTTTTTTGTTTTTACAGTGGATTTGTTGCACTGCAGCAAGAAGAACACTTTACTTGTTCAAACTTGGGAGTTCCGGTCTGCAGTCAAATCGCTCTTACAGAATAGCGACAGTCCGAAGATACCTTGAGATGCAGACCGATAGGGGAATGATAGGGGATAATATTCAGCCAAAAGACAGGAACATAATGATGTATGGAATGGTAGCTGCTAGATTACTTGTAGCAAAAAATTGGAAATCACAAAAGATTCCGAGTAAAGAGGAATGGCAATTAAAAATGATACGATATTACAACTTAGCATCAAAAAATAATGAAGTTAAAGGAGAAAAAGAGGAAGTGGGAAATGGAGAATGGGAGAAATTCAGAGAATACATTAGTAAACAAATAGGCAACGCCAACCTCTTGGCAGTTAAGTAAAGGCTCAAACAAATATGTATAAACAGAGAGGAAACAATAAGAAAAAGATATGCGAATAGACAAAGATAGTTGGAATGTAATATAGACAGGACTGTGAAGCAGTACGGGGGGAGGGGGGATATATATATGTATGTATGCTGTGTATTAGAAATGTAATAAGGAAATCAACACATGAAAAAATTTTGTAAGATGTTTTTATTTATGTTTGTATGTGAGTATTTCAATAAAGTTTTATTTAAGAGAGAGAGAGAGAGAGAGAGAGAGAGAGAGAGAGAGAGAGAGATGCAGACCCCGCTGTTCAGATCCGCATGCACCCAAGGGAGGCCGCATCGTTCTTCCTCCCCTCCTGTGCCTTTTCCCACCCCCTCCCACCCGCGTTGTGTGTTGCAAAATGTTCTGTCCGCTGCACGGCAGTGCCTGTCGCACACTTAAAAAGAAAATTTCGCTGATGCAGCAGGTTCCGCCGAAAGCTCCCTCCCTCCCTTGCTCCCTCTCTTTCCTTCTCACTCTCATCAAAATAATTAAACAGTTTCAAGCTTTGCCAAGTTTCTTTTCTTTTCTTCCTTAAGACCCGAGTGCTTATTGATTTCTTTCTGGGCTATCGTATCTTCCAACTCTGCCAACAACCGGCAGGATCTTTCAGTAAATCTGCTTACATTTCAGTGGTGGTGTTTACTTATTGGATTATTTAAGATGCATTTATTTATGAAGAAGAGCTTTAGGAGGAATGGACGTGTGGCGAGGGGGTGGCTACCTTCCTGCCCTTTCTACTCGAAATGCCTTCTGGCTAAAAATTGCCGGTATGGGAGTTCAAGAGCAGAAACCTAGCTTTCAAAGGCAGATTCCCTTGCAGATAACCAGGAGAATGTAGGGTTTGTTTATTTGTTGTATTCCAGGATATGCGGGGGAATAGAATATGCCATTACCCACTGCTCCTACATTAAAAGTATAAGTTAGTAATAAGAATTCAGGCAAAGGCATCAGCTGGATGGTAGCAGGATTACCATTTAACAAATGTTTTTTTTGAACTGACCAGTAAAACCAGTTATCACAGGTGACCAGCAAACTCCAAAGTCTGCCAGGCTCTTCCACTCGTAATCTGCCATGTTTCATTCTAGCTCTCCCCCTGGTATGCCCGGTTGACCTCATGGCCTTGCTCTGGGAATCAGTATGTTTGAAAATGAGCATCGACAACCCTTTTGGGAAGTCCTAATTTTCACTAAAAATGCCCTATGCCCATGCAATCCTAAACAGGGGTGTGGATTTCCATAGAGTCATTAATCCTCCATTTTGGTACCACCTGACTCCATATTTGGTAGGAAACTGCTGGAGACCACTGTAAGCAGTTGAAAACATTAGCAGGATTGCGATAACTCTTCTAATGTAACCAGAACTATGGAGACAATGGAGTTATTAAAAAAAAATATGGATTACTGAAAAAGATGCAGTAAAAAAAATTTAACAGCAGAACCCATGGAAGGAAAGGTGGGAAGTCCAGAGATTCAGAGGAATCTTTTAATTGTGAATGTGTGGTGCGGTATTACTATAGTTTTATATTTGTAAAACCAAATAAAAATTATTTCAAAAAAGAAACTGCTATTGTGAATATGAAGGAATGTCTGCCATCCTGCCCCAGATGCACTGGATGCATTAGATAAGCAATCATCTCATCAAACCGCATCTTTTCTGCATTGCATTTAGTTGGACAATTGAAAACACAATTGCGCCTTTCAGGGTTGTCTTCTGACAACTTGCGTTCTATTGCAATGGAGGTAATGTTATAAGCCTGGGGGGTGGAGTGAGGAAATAGTAAACCTGTCACATCACACGTACCTGGCTTTGAGCATCATCAAGAAAAATATAGTCCCTTTACAAAATCTCAGTGTAGCATAATGAAAGCAATAAAAACAATTGGTCCAAGTTCCGCTTGGATTTATTTACAAGCCTCTGATCCTTGCAATAACAACTGGACACAGGATTTTCTTCTGCTGTCCATGTCCAAGGTTGGTTGCTCTCGATATGCACTCGCACGGAGAAACGTAATGTGTGAAAAGGGCCACTGTGGGTATAAACCCACGGCAGTTCCCTTGCCCCAGGTATTGACAGGGATTCTTTGCCAGTGTGGTGTAGTGGTTAAGAGCAGTGGACTCATAATCTGGGGAACCGGGTTCACGTCTCCGCTCCTCCACATGCAGCTGCTGGGTGACCTTGGGCTACTCACACTTCTCTGAAGTCTCTCAGCCCCACTCACCTCACAGAGTGTTTGTTGTGGGGGAGGAAGGGAAAGGAGAATGTGAGCCGCTTTGAGACTCCTTCAGGTAGTGATAAAGTGGGATATCAAATCCAAACTCTTCTGTGGACTGCATCTATGACAGGGCATGGGGTGAGAGCACATGACACAACCACCTCACTAAAGTTGAGCAGATCTACCTCTTGGAGAGGAGATTACCAGGGAACACCATGCATGTTGTGAGTTCCACAATGGGGAAAAAAAGGTGTACTCAAAATGTGCTCTAGAAATCAATGATTGTGTCAGGATGCTGTCAGCAGCTCCCAGCTGGTTGCCCAGGAAAGTATAAAGGCAAGGAAAAGTTTCTTACTGTCCTTTTTTATTTCAGTCTTTACAGAGAGAGGGTATAGGACCCAGCCTCTTGGATAATGGTGTTCTCCCAAGTGAATCTCCACCCCCGTCTCTCCCACTTCCTCATTTGTCATTCTCATCGTCTGCTCTACAGCAGGCATGTCCAACAGGTAGAGCATGATCTACCGGTAGATCACTGGACGTCTGCAGTAGATCACTGGTAGAGCATTGGCTCCCCCCAAAGAAACTGAACAACAGTGGCTCCCCTAAAAAAAGCTAAACATTTTACTTCCTCCCTGAAAAAACTCAACAACTTTGACCTGAACCCCAAAAAAGGGGGTAGATCACTGCCAGTTTTTAACTCTGTGAGTAGATCGCAGTTGGCCACCCCTGCTCTAGAGCTTCTGCTACATGTCCTCTGTCTTTGAGCTCTTTGCTCTCCTACTTTCAAGGCTTGCTGGGTTCTGGGAGATGGAGGGTCTGGAATGCTTTCTAATCACAATGTGTCAGCTGGGTGTTGTCCCAGCTCTCCCATGATTTCCCATGATTTCCCAGCTTTTCCCCTCATCTGCCTCTGAACTGCTACCTCCCTCAAACCCCTGTTGTAAATCTATACTGTTTTCCTCTTCCTCCTCCCTGGAAGGGTCAGGATGGGGAGGCAGTCTCCACCACTCCTCCCCTGCCCAGTCCCTGACAGATTGTTTGCTTCACACACTTAAGTTTCCCCACATGAGTGCATATCTGCAAGCATTTGGATCAAAACTTCTCCCATTGATAAAGTATTACATAAACGGGCACTAACTGAACCCCTTGAATATGATTTCATTATAGAACTTACCTCGCCAAAGTACAAAGAGCAGCAAACAGAGTCCAGGGGAACTAAATTCTCCTTACACAGGGAAAGGGGTGATTTATCTGACCTTTGCTTCAAGCCCCTGATCTTTTTGTGGAGTCGGTGAAATGAAGAAGTGACCTTGGCTGCTGTTCTGCTGAAGAAAAGATCTTGTGTTGAGTGACAGCTTCATTAAACGAGTTAAAGGAGCAGGAGGAGAGGTGAAGAGAACGCAATGGCTGAAGCAGAGACTCTCTCTTTCGGCACAGTTTACTGCCCATAGGCAATGATGGAATTGTCCCTTCCTTCCATCAACAGCTCTTTTTTATGGCCCAAACATATCTATGATGGCATCTCATATCTATGATGGCATCTGACAATCAGTCAGGATACTTTCTCCCTGCCTATGCAAATTTATCATCTGTGCATCTGATAGGATGCACAGGTTAAGGAGAGAGAGAGAGAGAGAGAGAGAGAGAGAGAGAGAGAGAGAGAGAGAGAGAGGTTTTAGCTGATAGACCAGAGACCATTTCTTTGGGCACCTCTTGCCTGTCTCTGAGAAATGGGTGTCCGACAGAAAACAATTATGGTTTCACATTTCCTTAAAAGTAGAAGGGCTGCATTTTGAGCGCATTTCAAGTGGCAAAATACCCGCCTGGGTTATTGTCTTCACGGGGGGGAAATCTTGCTCTTACTCCATTTCTGTGAGGATCATTCGGAAGCCGAGTTGAACATCAATCCGTGCCTAATGAGTTTTCAAGTTTCAGATCCTTTTTATTTCCATGATGAAAAGGCAAAGCGTTTTTCATGTCCATCTCACTGAACAGAGAAATGTGGCTCCTTGATCATTATCTGTGTTCCAGATAGAGGTGCCTTAATACAGAGGAGATGGAAAGGGGAAAGCACTTTCCGTTCAGCTTTTTTTTTTTTTTTTTAAAGGCCGTTCCTCTAGTCTTAGTTATATGCTTTCAGAAACCACTTCTCCAAGGACAAAGCTTTTAAGTTGTAAGGCGTGTCCCTTTGCAAAGTCAATGTAATTGGGATAATTGCATCTTGCAATTGATGATGAAAGAGACTTCTGATGGGGACTGTGTGCGATCTATTGAGGAAGCAGGGAGCAATGGGTCATCGCTCCCAAATACACAAACCCATGCAAACACGGGTTCGGGAATGCTAAGTGAAAAAGGCTTCGGAAGTAAACTCTGAAGAAAAATCTGTAACCCACTGCCTTGTGGGACATCATCTGGAGAAGAAAAGGCTAAGGAGTAAACTCAATTCCCTAAGATGAAGTCCCTAAGATGGTTGGGTGGTGCCTTATATGCCTCCTTCCAGCAACTCCTGCAGCCAAGCTGCTGGCAAATGTATCAATCCACTCTCCTTGGAACCACATCAGTGGGACTTCCATACACACTGCCCAGGCTTGCACCCCGGAGAGATCACTACTAATGCAGCAGCCAAAGGAGGTGCTGTGATTCTCCAGCGGTTTGACTTCACCCCCAGAGGCGCACTCCATTGTCTCTCAAAACAAAGTAAAAAATAAAAAAAAATCCTTCCAGTAGCACCTTAGAGACCAACTAAGTTTGTTCTTGGTATGAGCTTTCATGTACATGCACACTTCTTCAGATACACACGAAAGCTCATACCAAGAACAAACTTAGTTGGTCTCTAAGGTGCTACTGGAAGGATTTTTTTTTATTTTTTACTTTGTTTTGACTATGACAGACCAACACGGCTACCTACCTGTAATTGTCTCTCAAGACAGACAAGATGCCAACAATGCTATTGTTTCTTCTTTGGTGATCACTCGTAGCCGAGTAAGATTGTCTTCCATGAACACGGTCTTAACAGGGAGACTGTAAGTGACTGTGGAGGCCAATTCTGGATCCACACATCCTTCCACAGTGGGGACATAGGTTTCCGGGCCAGAGTTGATCATGGTGAGGGTTTGCCAAGCGTGCCTTCCTCTTAGCACGTTTCTCCCTTTCATCCTGAGTTCGAGCATCTTCAAAGCCCATGACACCTTTGGTAAAGGCTGTTCTCCAATTGGAGCTCTTGCAGGCCAGTGTTTCCCAGTTGTCGGTGTTTATACTACATTTTTTTAGATTTGCCTTGAGAGAATCTTTGAACCTCTTTTTTTTTGGCCACCAGCATTACGCTTACCGTTTTAAAGTTTGGAAGAGAGTAGTTGCTTTGGAGGACGATAATCAGGCATCAGAACAACATGACCAGTCCAACGAAGTTGATGTTGAAGTATCATTGCTTTGACAGTCTCAAGTGAAGAGAGAACTGCCTTTTGTACATTTGATTGTTTGCTAAAGGGCAGTTGAAGAATCTAGAACCAGCTGGGTAGAATGTTTCCTTGAACATAGTTGGTGGCCACAACCTATAACACTGTTAGGAGCAGTCTAAAGATAAAACAGTTTGAGAATTTTGCCGAGAGAGACAGAAACCTGGTTTTGCAACATCTGGAAGAAGGAACAGGGAGGGGGCCTCTTAGTGGTTGATGTCTTGCTTTAGGGGAAGTGATGTAGCTTCTTCGACTGATGCCATCTGTCTGGGTGCTACCTTAGCCATGTTCAGCTTGCAGATTTGAAAACAAACAGATGCCACCAAAATGTCATGAGTCTCCTCCCAAGCAAATAGACCCTGCAGTGATTGCCCCAGAAATTCCCTTTTTCCTTAGGAAAGTGGAGAATCACATGCACCTCAGGATATTTGTACTAATTATTCTGGTGGGTCTTTCCTGTTCCAAATGGCAGATGACCCACCTCTTCTAACCTCCTGCCAAAAAATACGTGTTCTACCTAGTTTGCATGTGACAACACGCTTAGACCTATGGTAACTTGCCTGTAGTAGATTGCATCTTATCTTCAAATGAATTCCTATGTCTCAAACGCTTTGTAGAAGACACGGACCCTGACATTACGCTGAAAGTAGCCAAATACTGTGCAGCAGCCATAAAGCTCAGAGAACAATCGGTGTTACCAATATGAATAGGCCCCAAATGGCCATTTTTAGGCCATATTTTAGTGCCACAATTTTAATTCATATATTTTAAACTTTGCTGTCTACGTACTACTGTTGTTATGTAAATTTCAATGTATTATTTTTGTATTATTGATTTAATAAGCTGGTCTGTGACCGTAAGAATAAATTCATTCATTCATCTTATCTTACACCCCTTCGTCTCTTTCAAACATCCATGCCCTGGCTCTGCTGTTGGTTGGATGCAGGCAAAGGCGGTAGGTCTCATTTGAGTTCAGATTTTCACCATTCCTGCATATTTTGCTATAACCAGCTAATTCAGTTCTCCTATCTCCTATCTGACATCACTCAAATGCTCATGGGTTTCCTATGGGCATTGATCTGGCCAATGTGAAAACAGGAGGTTGGATGAGACAGAGGCGTCGCAAGGTGGGTGCGGTGCACCCCAGGTGCCACCTCCAAGAGGGGTGACAAAATACTGTGCAGCAGTCAACCTGACCTTGCTCTGCCATTGCGTGCCGGATGGCACCCCTGGCGTGATCGCGGCTGCTCTGGATCGCCCCACCCCAGATGCATGGTATGTGCACTGCCCCAGGTGCCAGAGCGGCTAGCTCCACCGCTGGGATGAGATGGTCCTTTGGTCTGATCCAGGAGAGCTCTCCTTCTTGTGTTCTTAAAGGGTTCTTAAACCATTCCTAATTCAGCTCTCGCTTATTATCAGGGGCAAGAGAGGGGGCTGGGAGTTCTGTGTGTAGAATTGACTAGTTATAGGGCGGCCAAAATCCAGGACATTTGTTTTGAAGTGTAAAATTTCCCCCGGATGGACATGTAGGCCCCCCAAAAGAGGACATATCTTGGAATTCCCAGACATATGGCAGCCCTAACTAGTTATTGACAACCGAGAAAGAACCAATGTAAACAGGCCTGCCAAGAAGGACTTAACTGGTACAAAAAAAATTATCTGAGAATTTGGCTTGAGGCAAATGCAGAAGAAAGTGGGGGGGGTGTGGAGATAATAATTTTGCTTATGTGGCTGCCTTGTGCAAGTATGAGTTCTCTAAAGCGCATTCTTTCTCTAAGCCCGTTTCCCAGTGGAAATGATTGTTCATTCTTTCATCCTCATGCTTGACTGAGGTTCTTAATTACCACTGGGGAGTTAAGTTCATTATCCCCTCTTCTCTGCATGCTTTTAATAATACTGTACCAACTTCAACCAAACAAGGCTAAAAATGAGCAAACGGAAAGCTTCCCCCCTGCTTTTCATTCCTGCAGCTCTAAATAAAATGCTGGACAACAAGGGTGGTTTACTGCGGCAGGTGGCTTGAGTGACAAAAAGGATAGAAACATTCCTTTATTTATTCACCAACTCTTATATTTGAGCTAGTCTTGCTCAGCAGTGTTTGCAAATTACCTAGTCCTCATCGTCTAGCCCCCATATAAAAGGGGGAAGGAACTATTTGGAAGGAAGGCAGCCCTCTGCAGACCCAGCAGCACGCACACACACACACACACACTCCTTGTCTTTGCTGCTGCTGAAACTGACAAGGGCAACATCCAACATTGCTGATCGAACTTCTGCTCATACAATGGGACTTCCCCTTCTTCACACACACCCTATAGAAGCCAACGCCAGGGGGCTGTGGGTGCTTGGGCACCCACCATAATATAATTGTGGGAGCTGAGCACCCACAAAGTCAATGAAAAAAGCCAGCAGGGAGAGAAAAAAGTTCAGCTCTGTCCTCCACAGCCAGAAAGCAAAGCATCCTTTTGTGGGAATGTTAAGGATAGCAGGAGAGGATATATTGATTAAATATGATCCTTCCTTCACTCACGCTAGTGAGTCATGTAGCAGAGCAGATTTCCCTAAATACAGTAGGAAGCTAGTTTGCAGATTCGTTTGAATCTCTTTAGTTAAGCAATCCTGTCTGGATTATTCCTGGTGTCCCCTTTGATTCCTCTTAAACGAATAAAGACACAAGGCAGACTTTAGCTTGTAGTTGCATAACAAACTGTGAGTTCATCTCATATGGAGACTGAGCTCATGTGCTGCTGGCTGAGAGCCAGCAGACAGCAAAAATACATTAAGAGAACAGCATCAAGAGAAGAAAATGGTTGCAGGAGAGCAGCATGGCAGCAAAAGAGAAAGATGGCTGCTTGACTCAGCTCTTTTATGGAGTCAGCCAGGGTCACGCCCATCTCCCTGGTCACATGCAGGGGGAGGAGGCTCCAGACCAGTGGAACAGGAAGTCATACTGGCTGGCGTAACATCCCCCTGCCTGTGCCCACTCTAGGGAAACAAGGAATGTTGTATTTGACTGCTCCAATGGATTACATCCCACACCTTTTCCAGGTGTGGGGCTCAGATGCGGTGGCACAGCCTCTCTGCCTAGGGATCTGAGTCTCTCCCCACAAAAAAAGGGGGCCTCGCTGGTTGCAGATAGGAGGAGAAAGAGTAGACGTCGGCCATCACAACGTGGGCACCCACAATCCTGAAGGTGAGATGGCACCCCTCTCTCACACACACACAGCCTCCTCCCCACCAAATCTGCCCCCCTTTCACACCAGATTATTTGGGGGTGCATGAGGGGGTTGCAGAGGGACGAGACCTGTTCTGTCTACTGTGTCAGCTGCAGGTGGACGGCATGGGATTTCCAGGTTCCTCCCCATCACATTGAAATTGGCACACTTTATGTTTCCCCAGGTTTCTCTAGACCAGTGTTTCGCAAACTTGGGTCTCCAGCTGTTTTGGGACTACAGTGTCAGGGGCTGGCCGGTTTCCGAAGCGGTGCCAGAGGAGACAGCTGACCTAGATAGGGCTCCGCTGACGCCCGAAGAGTTATTGAGGGTCTGGGATCAGGAACAGGCACAGCCCCTGCTGACGCCAGAGCAGGTAGTGCAGCAATGGGAGGAAAGCTCCACCAGAGCGCTAGCACAGCCAATGGGAAGGGATCAGAATATGGAGACCGAGGAGGAGTTGAGGCTTAGAGAGCCTACCGGAGCATCAGACACCACAAGCGGGGAAGGTGAAAGCGAAAGGGAAGGGGGAGCCGTAGGGCTGCCCAGGTCAAGGGCGCGGAAGCGGAAAAAGGAGAGGCGGAGACTAGGCTTTCCGAAGCTCCTATGCTGGGGGCGGAGCCGCAAATCCGTACTAGAAGGATCTGACTCCGAGGGGTCGGATGCATAATCGCAAGGTCTGGATTATCAATGTTATGAAATAAAGTGATTAGTTTAGCAGACTGCGTTTTGTGGATGCTTACTTCCGAGGAGACACCCATCCGTCTCACAGCATCCTTCTAGTCATCGTCACCTCCTCAGAAGTAAAGCACAACCAGCATGAGCAGCGCGGAAGAAGCCGCAGCGTTAGCTGCCCAAGGAGCCGGCGGTGGAGGTGCCCCTACCTGGGAAGATAGAGCTCGTGAGCTAGAGGTACTGTACCGAATTAGTCAAGCCAGGTTGGAGGAGGCAAGGATCCACGCTGAGCAGGGCAGGAGTGCGCAGGCGGGCAGGCGAATCACCATGCTAACAAGCAGGTTTCAGGGCAGACCAGAACAGTACATAGGTTTTAGAACGGACATGCTATATGCCCTGGAACTACAAAAAGACTCATTTAAAAATGAGGAAGAGCAGGTCGGATTTGTAATTTCGCATTTTGAATCACATGCTCGAGATTGGGTGAGGCCACTGATTATGGCCAAGGACCCAGCGCTTCAGAGAGTAAAGGAGTTCTTTAAAGCGATGGACGCTGTTTATACGAGCAGTTCGGAACAGGAATTGGAAGCGCAGGAACTTTTGCTTTTGAGGCAAGGGAATATGACGGTGCGCGAGTACCAGGCAAAGTTTTTGTCGTTAACCCATCGTCTGGGATGGGAAATCAATACGCCTCAAATGATAGCGCTCTTTAAGTTAGGTCTGGCCGATGAAGTAAAAGACTCTTTGGCGAGGGGGGGTCCCTACAATGACATGAAGAGCCTCACCGAAGCAGCGATGGCAATCGGCATTAGACTGGAACTCAGAGACAAAAGCAGGAAGGAGGGGAAGGCGGGAAGGTGGTTCAACTTCCGCATTCCCACACCAACAGAGAGACCGGCTGGCGCGCAGACGCACCTCCCGGAAGAAACGCCCATGGAATTGGGAGGAGCGCGCGCGCGCCCTATTTCAAACGCAACGGTTGCCAAGGGGAGTGACACGCAAGGCGGGAAGGCGCCCAGAAAATGCTATGTGTGTCACCAAATAGGACACCTCGCAAAAGCGTGTAATAAGAAAAAGGTGTGGCAAGGCATGACGGGGGCTGTAACAGGAGGAGGGGAGGAGCAGACGCCGAGGCAGGGAAACGGGAATGCCGGCTGGCAAGTCACGGGGACGGCCAGCCCGGCTCAGGAGCAGTAAAAGGTCCCCCCAGCAACGCACCAGAGACGCCCCCCCCCAGCCCGCCAGAGCACACCCTCCCCAACCCTCCCAAGCCAGGCATCGTGATGGAAGTCACACTGGAGCTACCCAATGGCTTCACCATGCAAGTTCCCGCCTTGGTAGATTCGGGAGCATCGGCTGATTTCCTGGATATAGACTTTGCACGGCAGCACCAGCTTCACCTCCTGCCTTTGCCTGTCCCCTTGCAAGTCACCACCATTGATGGGAGGGAATTAAAAGGAGGGGCGGTCACGCAAAGCGCTCCACCTATGCGGATGGGGATGGGAAGGCACTCTGAAGTTATTGCTTTCCACGTCACCACGTTAGCAGGCCCCCCCTTAATACTGGGGATGGGGTGGCTGGACAGACATGACCCAGTAGTGAGCTGGCATCAGCGCTCTCTAGTGTTTGGTTCTGCGTATTGCATGGAGAATTGCTTGCAGCAGCTCAATCCCAAGGAGCAGGCAAAGGCTGCCGTGATGCAAGCAGGGGAAGTCACCCTCCCTGCACAATATGCGGAGTTTCAACAGGTGTTTAACGAAAGGGAAGCAGACAAGCTACCCCCCCACCGCCCCTACGACTGCCGAATCGACCTGGTGCCAGGAGCTCAGCTGCCACCGGGCAAGCTTTATTCAATGTCGGAGCAGGAGATGGCAGATCTGAAGGACTTCATTGACAAAAACCTGGCCAGAGGGTTCATCAGGGAAAGCAAGGCTGTAGGGGGCAGCCCAGTGTTCTGGGTGGACAAAAAGGACACCCCCCAACGGAGATTGATTTGTGACTATCGGATTCTCAACTCCCTGACCCTCCCTGTCTCCTACCCCATGCCGAAGATCGACGACCTGCTGGCGGCGGTACGCAAGGGCAGGATCTTCACCAAGCTGGACCTGAGGGGTGCGTACAACCTAATCAGGATCAGAGAAGGCGATGAGTGGAAAACAACCATGTTCACACCCCTGGGTGCTTATGAGTTCCTCGTGATGCCCTTCGGCCTCCAGGGAGGTAGTCAATGCTTCCAAGCGTTCATGCATCACGTGTTGGGACCCCTGCTGTACAAACAGGCAGTGGTCTATTTAGATGACGTGCTGGTGTACTCTCAGAACCCAGAGGAGCACGTGCACCACGTAAAGGAAGTACTGCAGAGACTCCAGGAACACCAATTAGCGGTCAAGCTGGAGAAGTGCCGGTTCCACACCACGGAGGTGGACTTCCTAGGCTACCAACTCTCAGATACAGGAATAGCCATGGATACCAATAAGGTGGAGGCGATCCTGCAATGGAAAAGCCCCAAGACCAAGAAGGACGTGCAGCGCTTCGTCGGCTTCGCAAATTTTTATCGCAAGTTCGTAAGGGCGTTCGCAGACATGACAGCACCAATTACGGACTGCTTGAGAGGCAAGAAGAAGTTTAAGTGGATGGACGAGGCGCAACAAGCCTTTGAAACACTCAAGAAAGTCTTCGCCTCAGAGGAGCAGTTGCTGCATGTGAACCCCAGCAAGCCCATCAGAATAGAGACAGATGCATCAGATCGAGCCATAGGAGCGATACTACTGCAGCAAGATCCAGCAAAGGAATGGCGGCCCTGTGCGTTCTATTCCAGGAAGTTGAGCCGGTCTGAGGCCCATTACGCCATTTGGGACAAAGAACTGTTGGCAGTGGTCGCAGCATTCAAACACTGGCGCCACTTCTTGGTGGGGGCGCAACACCAAATCCAGGTTCACACTGATCACAAGAACCTGGAGTACTGGCGCACGGCTAGAGTGCTCAACCAGCGCCAAATGCGATGGGCAGAGTTTTTTGCGGAATTCAATTTCCACATCCAGTATGTTCCTGGCGAGCAGAACAGCAGGGCGGACGCCCTATCCAGGAAGCCAGAATACATGGAAGATGAAGGACCTCCGGTGGCAAGGGCCATCTTCAAGCCTGAACAGTGGCGGTGTGGGGCGACATTGGGTGGTAGGGAAGATCTGGTGCGCCTCACACAGGCGGACGCCTTTGCCCAGAACAAACTGAGGGAACTCAAGGAGGGGAATCCCAGGGCAGGAGGGTTTGAGGAAAAGGAGGGGCTACTGGTGTACAAGGGGGCACTGTATGTGCCAGGGGAGGATATGAGGGCCAAAATTCTCAGACAGCTTCATGACAACCCCACAGCAGGGCACTTTGGGCAATTCAAAACCATGATACTGGTCACTAGAGAATTCTGGTGGCCAAAGGTCAGGCAGGACGTTAAGGACTACGTCAGGGGGTGCGAGGTCTGCCAAAGGGCCAAGGGGGAGAGAAGGGTACCAGCAGGACTACTGGAACCGCTTCCCACCCCAAGCAAGCCCTGGGAAGCGGTTTCGCTGGACTTTGTCACGGATCTCCCCAAGTCCAAGGGCAACACGGCTGTACTAGTCGTAGTGGATCTCCTGACCAAGATGGCTCACTTCATTGCCTGCCCCAAAGTGGTGTCGGCGGAGGAGACGGCCCGGTTGTTTATGCAGCACGTGTTCAAGCTGCATGGTATGCCAGTGAGAGTAATTTCGGATCGCGGCGCCCAATTTACCTCCCGTTTCTGGCGCAAGCTCATGCAGATCTTGAAGGTGCAGGTGTGTCTATCTTCAGCACGCCATCCTCAAACTAACGGTCAATCGGAGCGTGTTAATTCCATACTGCAGCAGTATCTGCGCTGTTATGCTTCCCAGCAACACAGCGACTGGAGTGACAAACTCGCCCTTGCAGAGTTTTCGTACAACAATGCTCAACACTCCTCGGCAGGCATGTCCCCGTTCCAGGCGATCTACGGCAGCCACCCCAGGGCCTTTCCGGGAAGGGAGGGGGAACAGGGGGATGGAGACGTGCCCGCTGCACAGAATTTCGCTGAGGAGTTGGAAGCATTGCACCAATTGCTCAGTGACAATTTGGAGCGGGCTAAAGCAGCCTACAAGACGGCAGCGGACCGGCACCGCAGGGAGGGGGAGGACATCCAGGTGGGAGATATGGTATGGTTGTCCACACAAGGGCTGCCCATTCGCGGCAGGTGCAAGAAGCTGCAGCAACGTAGACTGGGGCCTTTTGAGGTAGTGGAGCAGATCAACCCCGTGGCTTTCAAACTGCGACTGACGGACGACATGAGGATTCACCCGGTGTTCCACAGGTCTCTCCTGTCCAAGTACAGGGAACCTCACAGGTACCAACAGGGCTACCAGCAGGGGTCGCAGGGGTTACCGATGGTGGAACCGGAACTCTTCAACGAGGCCACCGAGATTTTGGACTCCAGGTGGCAAGGGGATGAACTGCAGTATTTGGTAGCGTGGGAGGGGGAGCCAGCGTCGGAAAATGCATGGATCCCGGCAGAGGAAGTCACCAAGGAGCATCTGGTGTGGGAATTTCACGAACTATTCCCGCACAAGCCCAAACCATACCGTTGGCAACTAAGAGACGTGTTTCAGCCCACAGACTCGGAGGAAGGGGACTTCTGGGGTTTCCCACCATCAGGGGGGAGTGAAGGGTACCCAATGGTAGGAGAAGGGACCGAGAGTGCAGAACCCCTTTCTCCACCCATGGCCAGGGAGGATTGGGAAGACCTGTTTGCCTCATCGTCCAGTGGCGACACCACAATATTCTTAGGTTTCCCTTCCTCCCCTGACACAGCAGACGAGTCTTGGGGGGAGCTGGGAGATCTAGCAAGGGACTCCGAAACCAATCTGCCCCAACCAGGTGTGCCTTTTCAGGAGGGGAAGGGGGGCTTGGAAGGGGGGATGGATGTCAGGGGCTGGCCGGTTTCCGAAGCGGTGCCAGAGGAGACAGCTGACCTAGATAGGGCTCCGCTGACGCCCGAAGAGTTATTGAGGGTCTGGGATCAGGAACAGGCACAGCCCCTGCTGACGCCAGAGCAGGTAGTGCAGCAATGGGAGGAAAGCTCCACCAGAGCGCTAGCACAGCCAATGGGAAGGGATCAGAATATGGAGACCGAGGAGGAGTTGAGGCTTAGAGAGCCTACCGGAGCATCAGACACCACAAGCGGGGAAGGTGAAAGCGAAAGGGAAGGGGGAGCCGTAGGGCTGCCCAGGTCAAGGGCGCGGAAGCGGAAAAAGGAGAGGCGGAGACTAGGCTTTCCGAAGCTCCTATGCTGGGGGCGGAGCCGCAAATCCGTACTAGAAGGATCTGACTCCGAGGGGTCGGATGCATAATCGCAAGGTCTGGATTATCAATGTTATGAAATAAAGTGATTAGTTTAGCAGACTGCGTTTTGTGGATGCTTACTTCCGAGGAGACACCCATCCGTCTCACATACAGCTCCCATCATCCCGAGCCAGCAGGACCAGGGGTCAGGGATGATGGGAGTTGTAGTCCATAGACAGCTGGAGACCCAAGTTTGGGAAACCATGCAGTCTATCCTCAGGGCTATGGCAGGGGGAGGTTAGTTTCTTTTGCTATTGCTTAAATAAAATTTATTTAAGGTATCGCTGTGGGTTAAACCACAGAGCCTAGGGCTTGTCGATCAGAAGGTCGGTGGTTCGAATCCCCACGACGGGGTGAGCTCCCGTTGCTCAGTCCCTGCTCCTGCCAACCTAGCAGTTCGAAAGCACGTCAAACTGTGAGTAGATAAATAGGTACCGCTCCAGCGGGAAGGTAAACAGCGTTTCCATGCGCTGCTCTGGTTCGCCAGAAGCGGCTTAGTCATGCTGTCCACATGACCTGGAAGGAAGCTGTACGCCGGCTCCCTCGGCCAATAATGCAAGATGAGCGCCGCAACCCCAGAGTCGTCCGCGACTGGACCTAATGGTCAGGCGTCCCTTTACCTAAATAAAATTCCAGCAGCAAAGGTTAGATCAGGTGCTGCTAGAGGGAACTGCAGTTGATGGTGATACTTACCTGTCTCCTCTGCCCTCCTCCTACTTCCACCTACCTTCCACTATTTCTGCAGGGTGGAAGTAATAATAAGAAAGTAAACAGATGCAAACCTTACATTGTGGAATGAAACATCTGCCTTTCCACATCCCAGGGCCCTCCAGATTTTTTTGATTATTTTTTTTAATTGACTACAGCTTCCATCAGCCCCAATCAGCAAAGGACACCCGGTTGGGCAAGACCATAATGTGTTTAACTGGGAAATATGGATCAGAGAAATATAGCACTGGCCCAATGGCAGAAAAATCAGCAAAGGCTCCTGAGCTTGCATCTATTGGTGCTCTGGTCTCTCTCTAACAACCCTACCTGTCTCCTAGGCAAGCATCTCATCAGATGAAGAGAAATCTGCCCCTTAACACAGCTGTCCTTTTGAAATAGGAAGATTTGCTGCCACTAAGTAATCAGGACAAACCTCCATGATTGTGAGATCATGAGTGATGTCATAGGCTGCCACCCCTCCTCCCCCCAGGTAACAATACTTATTAAAATTCCAATTACAAGCTCAGCAGGCAGGAGAAAAAGAAGAAGAAAACCTGGGGCTGCTTTTTTTTTCACTTGGCAGAAGTGTCTGGCCCCTTTCAATGATGCAAAACTATTAATTTTGGAGGAAACCCGGTTCTTCAGTAAACTATTTCAATCTGCTAAAAGTACAACCCTGCTCTTGTAAGTTCCAATGCGTCCATCGTAATTATGATTCAGTTGTTTGGCTTTCAACTTATTGCTTATGTATGAACTACGCTTTGGGCTTCTTCTGTTTCTGTTAGAAGTATGCACCTTACTGCACCCCCCTCAAAATACAACAACGGCCCATAATAGCCAGGGCTGTACACTGGTACCTCCGGTTGCGAATGGGATCTGTTCCAGAAGTCTGGCCAGATCCCGAGGTTTTCGCAACCCGAGGATCACTGTTATATGCATGCACATTGCGGGAGACCACTTCTGCGCATGCGCACACGGCGAAACCTGGTCAAATACTTCCGGGTTTGCCACTTTTGCAACCTGAAGTTTACGTAACCCGAGGTGCTACTATATTGATTAGCTGTTTTTTACATTGAGATGTAAGTATAATGGGGGTGGGGTTCATTTTTTCTTTGGCTGCTTTGTCCTTTGTGTCTGATACAACTATTGCCTTTTTTTTCCAAAAAAGACAAACATTCATCTCTAATAATAATAGAACTCTGGAAGAGGCTGATAAGGCAACGAGACTTTAGCGGTTGCATGCGTATCAATTACAAGTGGCTGACTTTGCAGGCTCAAAAGCATTCCCATCTCCCAAAGGCATTATCTGCTTTAAAAAGAAAATGGCAGTAGTCAGGTTAAGCAAGCAAGATATTAATAATCATAGTGTTATAAGAATTTAAGGTCTCAAATATATAAATTAAATGTTCATAAATGTACAAGGCAAATACATACATAAGTATATAAACCATGTGTCTGAAATAGTACAGGAGAACAATCCTGAAACCATTTTGACTCTCCCAGTGACCTCAAATATTCCTCTGCAGTGAGGAAGGAAATGGGAAAAGTCTCCCCATTGTCTCTTTGCTCACAAATCCTGTCTTAAGGACATATTTGTGTATGAATAGGGTGAGCTGGATTCGGGAACTAAGCATTTAGCATCTCCAAAGGAATGGCCAGGCTGCCCAAGTAAAGCAATCAGTGACCGTTATCAGGTATCCTGACAAACAGGATTTATTTTGGAGACCACCTCCTTCATTGATGTATGTATGGTGTTTTTTTGGGGGGGTGGTCTTGAGCTACAGGCTGGGCAATTTCAAAAGTCTATATAAGGGCTTGTGCACCAGTGTTCAGGGTCCCTCCTGCCTCCTGCATGTGGTGAGTGAGCACCCTGTTGCAACTGTTAATAAAGATCAGGCTTGCTAGCTGCCTTGCTTCTCAATATTCTCTGCTTGGCCTCTGTTATTTTCTCCTACCGATAGAGAATCACAGAATCACAGAATCACAGAATCATAGAGTTGGAAGAGACCACAAGGGCCATCCAGTCCAACCCCCTGCCAAGCAGGAAACACCATCAAAGCATTCCTGACAGGTGGCTGTCAAGCCTCTGCTTAAAGACCTCCAAAGAAGGAGACTCCACCACACTCCTTGGCAGCAAATTCCATTGTCGAACAGCTCTTACTGTCAAGAAATTCTTCCTAATGTTTAGGTGGAATCTTCTTTCTTGTAGTTTGAATCCATTGCTCCGTGTCCGCTTCTCTGGAGCAGCAGAAAACAACCTTTCTCCCTCCTCTATATGACATCCTTTTATATATTTGAACATGGCTATCATATCACCCCTTAACCGTCTCTTCTCCAGGCTAAACATACCCAGCTCCCTAAGCCGTTCCTCATAAGGCATCGTTTCCAGGCCTTTGACCATTTTGGTTGCCCTCCTCTGGACACGTTCCAGCTTGTCAATATCCTTCTTGAACTGTGGTGCCCAGAACTGGACACAGTATTCCAGGTGGGGGTCTGACCAGAGCGGAATACAGTGGTACTATTACTTCCCTTGTTCTAGATGCTATACTCCTATTGATGCAGCCCAGAATTGCATTGGCTTTTTTAGCTGCTGCATCACACTGTTGACTCATGTCAAGTTTGTGGTCTACCAAGACTCCTAGATCCTTTTCACTTGTACTGCTCTCAAGCCAGGTATCACCCATCCTGTATTTGTGCCTTTCATTTTTTTTGCCCAAGTGTAGTACTTTACATTTCTCCCTGTTAAAATTCATCCTGTTTGCCTTGGCCCAGTTCTCTAATCTGTTAAGGTCATTTTGAAGTGTGATCCTGTCCTCTGGGGTATTAGCCACCCCTCCCAATTTGGTGTCATCTGCAAACTTGATCAGGATGCCCTCAAGCCCATCATCCAAGTCATTGATAAAGATGTTGAATAAGACTGGGCCCAAGACAGAACCCTGTGGCACCCCACTAGTCACTTCTCTCCAGGATGAAGAGGAGCCATTGATGAGCACCCTTTGGGTTCGGTCAGTCAGCCAGTTACAAATCCACTGAATGGTAGCATTGTCTAGCCCGCATTTTACCAGCTTCTTTACAAGAATATCATGGGGCACCTTGTCAAAGGCCTTGCTGAAATCAAGATAGGCTACATCCACAGTGTTCCCTTCGTCTACCAGGCTTGTAATTCTGTCAAAAAATGAGATCAGATTAGTCTGACATGACTTATTTTTCAGAAACCCATGCTGACTTTTAGTGATCACAGCGTTCCTTTCTAGGTGCTCACAGACCGTTTGCTTAATGATCTGCTCTAGAATCTTTCCTGGTATTGATGTCAGGCTGACTGGGCGGTAATTGTTTGGGTCCTCTCTTTTCCCCTTTTTGAAAATAGGGACAACATTTGCCCTCCTCCAGTCTGCTGGGACTTCACCTGTTTTCCAGGAATTCTCAAAGATTACTGCCAGTGGCTCTGAAATCACCTCTGCCAGTTCTTTTAATACTCTGGGATGTAGTTCATCTGGCCCTGGAGACTTGAATACATCTAAACTAGCCAAGTGTTCTTGTACTACCTCCTTACTTATTCTGGGCTGTGTTTCCCCTGCTGAATCATCTGCTCCATATTCTTCAGGTCGGGCATTGTTTTCTTTTTTGGAGAAGACTGAGGCAAAGAAGGTATTGAGGAGTTCTGCCCTTTCTGCGTCCCCTGTTCGCATTTCACCATCTTCTCCTCTAAGTGACCCCACTGTTTCCTTGTTCTTCCTTTTGCTACGGACATACCCATAAAAACTCTTTTTATTGCTTTTAACCTCTCTAGCAAGCCTGAGTTCATTCTGTGCTTTAGCTTTTCTGACTTTGTCTCTACATGTGCTGGCTATTTGTTTGAATTCCTCTCTGGTGGTTTCCCCCTTTTTCCATTTCTTGTACATATCCCTTTTAAATCTTAACTCAGTTAAAAGTTCTTTAGATAGCCACCCTGGCTTCTTTAGGCACCTTCCATGTTTTCGTCGCATTGGTACTGCTTGAAGTTGTGCTTTTAATATCTCCCTTTTAACAAACTCCCATCCATCATGAACTCCCATCCCTTTTAGTATTACTGACCATGGGATCACATCCAGCATTTCCCTAAGTTTTCTGAAGTCGGCTTTCTTAAAGTCTATAATTTGAGTCTTAGTATGCTTGGTTGCTCCTTTCTGATGTATAATAAACTCCAGAAGAGCATGATCACTCCCACCTAATGATCCTGCCACTTCTACCCCACTAACCAGGTCATCACTATTGGTTAGGACCAGATCTAAAATGGCTGATCCTCTTGTTGCTTCTCCCACTTTCTGGACAATGAAATTGTCTGCAAGGCCAGTGAGGAATCTGTTCGACCTTATGCTCTTGGCTGAGTTTGACATCCAACAAATATCAGGATAGTTGAAATCCCCCATTACTACTATCTCATTTCCTTTTGAATGCTTGGTCATCTGTTCCAGGAAGGCATCATCTATGTCCTCAGTTTGGCTTGGGGATCTATAGTAAACTCCCACAATGAGATCACTGTTATTTTTCTCTCCCTTAATTTTGACCCAGATACTCTCAATTTGGCTTTGAAGTTTTAAATCATGGATCTCTTCACAGGTATACACATCCCTGACATATAATGCCACTCCTCCTCCTTTCCTGTTTGGTCTATTTCTCTGAAATAGATTGTATCCCTCTATTACTACATTCCAATCATGAGACTCATCCCACCAGGTTTCAGTGATGCCTATTATGTCGTATTTAGTTTGCTGTATCAAGAGCTCAAGTTCATCTTGTTTATTTCCCATGCTCTGTGCATTTGTATACAGACATTGAAAACCATTGATCATTCCCCCTAGTCTCCTACTTAAGGATTTTTTCCTCCCACCACTAGGTCTGTGTGCTGTTTGCTCCATTTGGTCCTTGACTTTTGGATGATCATCTTCAGCATTTGATAGACTCCTACCTTCAGGATCACTGTCTCCCTCCCCCACATAAGTCAGTTTAAAGCCCTCCTGATGAGGTTTTTGAGATTGTTGGCAAAAACATTCCTCCCAACCCTTGTGAGGTGCAGCCCATCACTTGCCAGAAGTCCATCTTCAAGAAACTGCAGGCCGTGATCTAAGAATCCAAACCGTTCCTGCCGGCACCATTTGCGAAGCCAGTTGTTCACTTCTCCTATTTTCCCCTCTCTTCCTGGGCCACGGCGTTCAACTGGGAGGACAGATGAGATGACAATTTGTGCATTTAATTGCTTCAGCTTCCTGCCCAGAGCCTCATAATCACTTTTGATCTTCTGGAGGCTATGGCTTGCGGTGTCATTGGTTCCCACATGGACTAAAAGGAAGGGGTTTTTATCCGTAGGTTTTATTATTCCTTGCAGCCGTTCTGTAACATCATGGATCTTGGCCCCGGGGAGACAGCATACCTCTCGAGACATCTTGTCAGGCCCACAGATCACTGCTTCGGTACCCCTCAGTAGGGAATCCCCTATCACCACTACACGTCTCCTCTTAGGCTTGGTCGGGATTCTTACACGTGCTGTCCCTTCCAAGGTCGCCTGCACATTCCCGGAGGACTGACTATGCTGCTCGTCTTCATATACCTCATCAACTGTGATGAGGGAGAGATCTTCCAATGGAGTCTGGTCTTCATCTTCCAGATTTGAGAGCACTTCAAATTGATTTTGTAGTTCTAAACACTCAGAGCGATCCCTGGGCATTCTACTTCTGTGAGTCACGTTCCTCCATACATCTGGCTCCTGAGTTGGGGAACTGATCTCCTCCTCAGGGATGTGCCCTGTCTCCTGCTTGGTGGAGATAGTGTGCTCTGCTGCATCCAAGAACAGCTCCAGCTCTTTAATTTTCTGGAGCGTAGATACACGGGCCTGAAGTTGCTGGACCTTGTCTTTGAGTAGGGCAACCAACTTGCAGTTGCTGCAGGTGTAGCTGTCTACAACCTTTGGCAAGAAGACAAACATTGCGCAGGAATTACAGGCAACTACAGTTGTTCCCTCCCCCTCCTGAAGTTGCCGGACCTTGTCTTCTAGTAGGGCAACCAACTTGCACTTGCTGCAGGTGTAGCTGCCTACATCCTTTGGCAAGAAGGCAAACATTGCGCAGGAATTGCAGGTGACTACAGTTGTTCCCTCACCCTCCATCTTGAAGCTTGAAGTCAGGACACACAAAAAAGAAGCCTAGGTCTCCCCAAGTAAACGTTTGAGACTAGCTCTCCTCAATTTAAAAGATAGGTCAAACTGCGCGCGCCGCTAGGCGTGCGCCGCTACCCTCCAGGCACTGATTAGCTCCGCCCACAGCTAGTCACCAGACAAACACACACACACAAGCCAGAAACAAACTCTCTCGCACACACAAGCCTGGGAAACACACAAATGTTTCCAGGCACTAAACCAGGCACTGATTAGCTCCGCCCTACAAGCTCAGCTCACCTTTTGCCTACTTCCTCAGTCTCTGCCCTCCAGGCACTGATTAGCTCCGCCCACAGCTAGAGAACCTATATATGGGCTCTTGGATACCCCATAAGGGATAAAGGAGCAGTTTTGTCTTAAAACAATAGCCAACATAAATGTAACTGAAAGATGGGATGACCAGGGAGCATGAAGAATCGGCTGGCGATCACGCTGGGCAAAAGGAGTTCTGGCTAGAGAAGGTGTTGTTGAGATTGAACAAGAGAGGAAAAGAAGCTTTCAAGAGGATGGAAAAGTTGCGTAAAGGAAAATCCACAAGCTCTCATCAATAGGGAAGCGACCAGTTTGACAGCCACCTCAAGCATGATGTAAAACTACAGAGAGAGATTTCAGTCTCCAAGAATACACCAAAGGAAGTGAATTTGTTATGGTTACATACCGGTACATGGTTCTGTTTAGTAGTGTCTAGAGATGCGGGTGACGCTGTGGTCTAAACCACGGAGCCTCTCGGGCTTGCTGATCAGAAGGTCAGCGGTTCAAATCCCCATGATGGGGTGAGCTCCCGTCGCTCTGTCCCAGCTCCTGCCAACCTAGCAGTTCAAAAGCACCAGTGCAAGTAGATAAATAGGTACCACTGCAGTGGGAAGGTAGACGCCGTTTCTGTGCACTCTGGTTTCCATCACGGTGTCCTATTGCACCAGAAGCGGTTTAGTCATGCTGGCCACATGACCCGGAAAGCTGTCTGCGGACAAACGCTGGCTCCCTTGGCCTGAAAGCGAGATGAGCGCCACAACCCCATAGTTGCCTTTGACTGGACTTAACCGTCCAGGGGTCCTTTACCTTTTTACCTTTACCTATGTTAGACTGTAAGCCAGTTTACTAATGTGTCCAGCACAACACCATTTTTTAAATTATTATTTAGCAAGATGATAATGACACCAATCTATTTCACCTAAGGGTTTTGCATGCTGCAGCTGTATTGCAGCTGATGAGGATGCCTGATGCAGTGGCAATAACCCCAAGTTTCTGATTTGTCAAAGTGTCCTGGGTCACTCATGACAACAGGTGCAAGGCCACGCCGGGTCACTGATCTGGATCATCAGCCGTCGTGCCTAAAAATCCACTTCTTTTTCTGCCACAACAGCTCATCGGATCAGACCATTGACTGAGCAAGGGGTGGTCGTGTTTTTTACCTGGAGGTTTCCTTTGGTGAACAATGTTAAGAGTGATGTTTGAGCCTCAAATCCAGCCTTGCTGTTCTCCTGGAGCTGAAGGCAAGGCCCCCTTGCCTTATTTGAATGCGTAATCTGCATACAGAGGCAGCCGCTCCAGGGTTATGCAAATTCCTGAAGCAGATGGTTGCGGCTGAGCTGCAAATAACAAAGCAAAGGATGAAGTGGAACATTCTGAAACTGGCGCTGTCAGGGGAATGCCTTTGTTTGAATTTCATATTTTGAAACGTGACAGGCAAGAGTGCTTTGCACATTCGACAGGTAGGCTTAGGCAGCAGGTGGAGTGATGATGGAAAGAAAATTGGGGGTGGGGGTGGGAAGGACCTATTTTCCTATCTGAGATTTTTTTAAATGTTTTTATTTGTTTTTTCAAATGTAAATTTATAACCAAACCAAATACATTCCCATATACAGAGATTTCTCTGAATCTCAAGACCTCTCCCCCATTCCCTCCGTGGGTCCTAATGTCAACATTTTCAGCTGCATATTCTATCATCCTATATAATAAAGTGCAAGTGTCTCTGCGTCCAGTCCCTGTGTCCCTGGGATTGCGCTACTGCGCATGTGCCCCACGGACAGCCGTTGGGACTTAGAGCGCAGAGGCGGATCGCGTGCAAGGCTGCGATTGGCTGAAGAAAGAACTTGCTGGCGCCAATCGGAGAGCGCCGTTCTGAGCGGTGATTGCTGAGGCGAAAGACATGGAGACGGGCTGGGGGCTTTTCCTGCGGGCGGCGACGGCGGCGTGGCTCTGCTTGGCCGGGGCAGCCTCTGCCTCGGCGCTCCCAGATGCCCCACCGCCCCCGGCCAGAACGCTTTGCAAGAGCATCCCGGGGGGACTTGGATGAGGGCCCTTTCGGAGGTGGCGTCGTCGGATGAAGGAGCGGAAGCACTTTGAAGTTTCGCGGAAGCGGAAGCTCGCCCTTGAAGGATTATGGCAGCGCTGGTGAGGGTTGTGGTGAGTGAGGTTGGCGACTCTGCCTTTGCGCGCTGCCTTCATGAGCTCGGCGGCCGGCCCCACTCTCTCGGCCTGCAGGACCCGAGGGAGAGGGCTAGGGAGGCCGGCTTTGGGTAGCCTCTCCGGGGCCATGGGCTTCAGCCAGCCAAGGGGCGCGGGGTGGGCGTGTGTTTGGGGGGGAGGGAGAGAAGGGTCCGCAGGGGGCTGTCGGTGGGCAGCCCCACAAGCTGCGACCCGGTTCACGGTGAGAAGGCTGAAGAAATCGGGAGCGAGGGCTCCTGCTCTCGCCATGGAAGGCTTTGCCCTGTGTCCGTGGGATTGCGCTACTGCGCATGTGCCCCACGGACATATGTTCTAGCGCCCGTTAATTTAATGTGCTTCATGTCTACTAGTAGTCTATATTTTGTATCTGTCCATATTATCCATAGTATTTGTTACATTACAAGTGTGATTAAAATCCTGCTAGTGTTTTCATCTGCTTACAGTGGCCTCCTAAATAAATTATACATTTCCCCCATTGTTTCTTGAAGTTTTTGTCACCTTGGCTCCTGAGCTTTCCGCTCAGTTTTGCCATTTCGGAGTAGTCCAACAGCATGGTTTTCCATTCCTCTCTGGGAGGGACTCTTTCGTCTTTCCATCCCAGGGCTAGTAGCATCCATGCGGCTGTTGTCACATACATTAAAAGTCTTTTCTGCTCCTTTGGGATGTCGGTATGTACAATTCCTAATAAAAAAGCTTCTGAGTTTTTTTTTACAAAAGTTATTTTAAACATTTTTTTTCAGTTCATTATATATCATTTCCCAGAAAGCTTTTATTACCGTACACGACCACAATGTATGATAAAAGTACTTTCTTTCTCTTTACATTTCCAGCAGGTACTTGTTCTATACATTTTTGCTAGCTTCTTCTTCTTTGGCGATCACTCATAGCCGAGTAAGATTGTCTTCCATAAACACGGTTTTAACAATGAGTCCGTAAGTGACTCATTCTGGATCCACACGTCCTTCCACAGTGGGGACATTGGTTTCCGGGTGGGAGTTGATCACGGTGTGGATTTGCCAAGCGTGCCTTCCTCTTACTAGGATACTAGTAAGCTATCTGATTTTATTTTGATTATTTGATATAATGTCAAAAGGGGCTTCTGCATCAGCAAACCCCTGATGAGAAATTTTGGTTGGGTCCCTATGGCAAAAGGGGCATTTAATTACAGTATTATGAAATTATTATGGTATTATGCATACCATAACCTGCGTAATCCAACCTTTTGCAGGATCCAACTTACCTCAATGACTCTCGAGATGCTTCCTGACTTAGAGAGCTGCTAGCACTATGAAATAAATTGCTCTTCTGTATGAAGATGGAAATGAATTGCCATTCAGTGCCTACACTACAGAGGGGTACAGTAGCTTTTCAGTGTGTGCATCTCATTATATTCCATCCACATAGTGAGCTTCATGCCCAGTGGACAGTCAGTCTTGTCCTCTTTCCCAATCTTTCATAGTTGCCACATGCCCCCTTATCTAGACATTTTGAAGTTGGTGATTCTTACCAACATTTTAGCACCATGAGTGTGTTTACCAGTTTTGAATCAGACCACAGGCATCTATGGTGCATTTGTAGAACTCGGGGAATTACCAGTCGTACCTTGGTTCTCAAACGTAATCCGTTCTGGAAGTCCGTTCCAAAACCAAAGCGTTCCAAAACCAAGGCACGCTTTCCCATAGAAAGTAATGCAAAATGGATTAATCCGTTCCAGACTTTTAAAAACAACTCCTAAAACAGCAATTTAATATAAATTTTACTATCTAACGGGACCATTGATCCATAAAATGAAAGCAACAAACAATGTACTGCAGTCACACAACCAATCAATCAATCATAGAATCATAGAATCATAGAGTTGGAAGAGACCACAAGGGCCATCCAGTCCAACCCCCTGCCAACTGATCAATCAATCAGTAGCTGAACTGGGTTCCACACAGTCACAAAAACAAAACAAAACAATTCTTGCCACAGTTGTTGCATACATAAACAGTCTTTTATCTTCAAAAGAAGATAAAATGTTCCTTTATAACCAGGCCTTTGGTTGACCTGATTGACATGCTATACCCTTTAAAAATGTGGCTCTTTTGGGGGGGGAGGTGTTATTTGGTTATTGTTCTTATTTTGATTTTATATATTGTGATCTTTTCTGTGAACCGCCCTGAGACCTCCTCCAGGTATAGGCCAGTATATAAATTCAATACATAAAAATATATCTAAATGTAAAGAATAAATGCAACTAAGTCCCCTTTGCGCTGTTGAGTACACACTGTTTTTAAAACGCAATAAAAAAACAGTTTACAATAATATAAACGTACTTCTATAATGCCCAGCAAAACTAAGTGGCGTCTGTAAATAATATCTCCAGGCTTCTTCAGCGCCATCATGACATATTACCTTTTGCAGGGGAAAGCCAAAAGAAAAGTATGATTGACAGCCAACCGGACCTGCTGAAAAATTAGCTCCTGGTCACATACTGGTAACAGATAGTGAATTTCACTGCCTCAAACATTGGGATGCAAATTCAACCTTCTCAGCTGTGGCTGGACACATTCTATCACATAGAAACGAGCATTAATTAAAGGAGAGGACCAGATGCCGGAATGAAGCATATGTGAGCACAAGATGGGATACAATGTTGGCTGGCTGCTGGTATCCTCTGCCCCCTGGGCATGGCAGTGACACTCGCCCCAGGCACAGGCAAACATACAAGCGCTCATTAGCTCTTTTGGGCTGATCTGATACGGCTGTCCAATTCCTCCCTAGCTGTCTGTGTAAATGAAGGAGTTGTGAACATAGCCAGCAGAGCTGGCAGTCTAGTTATTGGACACGGTGTTTAACTCGAGTCTAAGTTTTCCTCAAGTTTCACCCCATAATATGCATAGGTAAGCTGTTATCATGGAGTTGGTGGGGTATGTTGGTCCTAAAGGTAAAGGTAAAGGGACCCCTGACCATTAGGTCCAGTCGTGAACGACTCTGGGGTTGCGGCGCTAATCTCGCTTTATTGGCCGAGGGAGCCAGCGTGCAGCTTCCAGGTCATGTGGCCAGCAGGATTAAGCTGCTTCTGGCAAACCAGAGCAGCACACGGAAACACCGTTTACCTTCCCGCCGGAGCGGTACCTATTTATCTACTTGCACTTTGATGTGCTTTCGAACTGCTAGGTTGGCAGGAGCTGGGACCGAGCAACGGGAGCTCACCCCGTCGCAGGGATTCGAACTGCCGACCTTCTGATCGGCAAGCCCTAGGCTCTGTGGTTTAACCCACAGCGCCACCCGCGTCCCTTATGTTGGTCCTAGGCAATCTCAATTAAGGACTTAAAACTGCATCGAGTGACTGTGCAGAGAATGAAATAGCTAGGTCTTTGGTGGAATGGTTTGCAGCCCAATCAACAGGACACGCTGGGAAGAAAAGACGGTGGAGGGAAGTGGAAAATATGCACATTCAAAGGTCGGGCAAGATCACTTTACAAATGACCGGGTGGAATGGCTGCATATGGAAGCTCTTAGGTTCTAGAGGGGCCCAGTGGCGGTTGGACCCAGCCAGACTGATGGAGAAACTGAGCCGTCTCTCCCCTCTAGACACCTGCCAGGTGGAACAGCCACCAATTTTTATAGCCTTTGGAGAAGCCAGCAGACTAATTCTGATGTAACTGTCTGGTTTCATCCCCTCCAGAAAAGTGGTCGACTGAGCCATTATGACATAACCACATTCTATGGATATGTAGCTTTGAACGGGCCTCGTTGCATCTACTGTAATGGATTCTGTACATTCACATCCCCCAGATAGCATCACCAGGTCTCGAATTCTAGGGTGTTTTTTGTCCAGATCATGTGGAACAGCACCAATAGCCAGATAAGCATAACTATCATGCTTAGCATTATAGTACTTATGCAACACTTCAGAGTCCCCCTCCCCAGCCATACCCCTACCAAACCTGCTTTATACCCTCCTTAATTTCCAGGCTGGAGTGGCTGATGCCTCTGTTTGCCTGGATGGAAGATGTGAGTGTGTGCAGAAATGAGGGTTGCTACTCACTCCTTAAAACATGGCATTGTCCCCTTTTTTAGGGCACAGAGTTCCCTGCCCATTTGGCCGCCCATTTTGGCCTGCTTTTGAAGTCATCCTACTCCACAAAAATAATAAAATCAGTATTGGCACAAGCACAACTGGGCAAACCTAGCTAAATTGTGGGAGCGCTGCAACATACACTCCAGGCACCCCGATTTTCCAGGGACAGTCCAGAATTGCAAAAGCCGTCCCGGCTTCTGGTTTGTTTTAATATGTTTATTTTATTTTGCAACACAAACACACATAACACTAATAAAAGAAAAAGAAAAGAAAAGAAAAGAAAACTTCAAAAGAAGATACAAAAACCAATACGGAACAAATAATGGACAATGAACATGTAACCATATTTCAATTCTTCTTTTCTTCCAGTTGACTTCTGTCAGGGATCTGCCCACCCCTGCCAGTCAGGCTCTGAGTGCATACAGGGACCCGCAGCCTGTGTTGACGACAGATTCATCTTCGGGGGAGGAGCAGTTAGTGGCTGGGAACCAAGGAGTGCCAGGTGTCCAGGGAGTTGCTGAGAGACCTGGCACCACCCAGCAGGCTCGCTCGGAGGGGGAGGCGTCAGTTCCGGCGCCTATCTCACGTAGGAGGAGAAGGCGGCAATTCAGGATGCCGAGGCTTTGGTGTTGGCACCAAAACAGAAGGGAGGCACTTCCAGATTCTGCTAGTGACTGAGCAGACATGATAAACTGAACTCTGCACTGTAAATAGCTGTGCACAAAATAAAGAGACTTAAAGACAAGATGGCTTGGTCTTACTATTGAACAACCGATAAGAGAATCTGACAACTTCCTTCATCCTCAGCACAGTTCTACTTTCATTTTTAGTAAACTGTTTCCTCCTCACTTCGTCCCCCCCCCCTTTCTTTCTACAGTCATACCTCGGGTGGCAAACACTGCGGGTTGCATGTTTTCGAGTTGCACTCCGCGCCGAACCCGGAAGTACTGGAATGGGTTATTTCCGGGTTTCAGCGCTCGCGCATGCACAGAAACACAAAATGACGTCACACTTTGTGCATCTGCGTCTAGTCTTGCCCCTTTCTAAAATTCATTTATTGGTGTGTGTTCTTTTTGTAAATCTACCAAAGAATAAAATTTTTAAAAAATTGGAGATTAAGGGGGTTTCTCAGGACGGTGGAGGGCATGTGTGCTGTGTCCCGTTGGTGAAGTGGTGATGGCACTCGCCCGTCTTCTGATAGAAAATGTTCTGCAGGTGGAGGGGACACCAAAAATTGGGGGTTGAGGAGGGTCAATGGGTGGGGGGAGTGAAATGTCCCTTTTTGTCATCTGAGGAAAGTTGGGGCATATGCTGCAATGTCTTGAGGACTGCAGTCCTTAAAGCCAGGAGGACCTTCATAGGTTCAGTAGCCATTGCCCAAAAGCAAACAAAAGCAGAGCAGATCCTACAAAACAGATCACTTTTGTATTTTGCCATTCCCGAGGCCTCTGGCCTAGTTCCACCGCTGTTTGGTTAAGGCTCTCTCCCTTTTCTGTATACTTTTGCTGAACAGTTTAGGCTAATGAGTTCATGTAGGAAGAGCCGTTGTTTTGTATGACTGCCAATTATTCATTATAATCTAAAGAGCTGTCGGTTAACCAAAGCAGCTGCGGCGACTTGCCGGAGTGTAGAAGGAGCCTTTCGGTGACTCACACATCTGCTCTGATGCGGCTGCCTTGATGCCGAGCCAAAATCTGCTTCCAATAAATATTGTATAAATATCGGTGCTTTACGAAGCTCAGCATCTGGCCAAGGCTGGCCAGCTCAGAATGGGCCTTCACTAGTCATGCGCTAGACCAGTGTTTTTCAACCTTTTTTGGGCAAAGGCACACTTGTTTCATGAAAAAAATCACGAGGCACACCACCATTAGAAAATGTTAAAAAATTTAACTCTGTGCCTATATTGACTATATATAAAGTAATTCTCTTGAATAGGAATCAAATAAACACAAAGAAAGTATTTTATAATTACTTTATTATGAAATAGTAAGTAAACAGAAATATGAAAAATTATAAAATACTTTATTCAGTATTTTTCAATTTTTCCCACGGCACACCAGGCAACATCTCGCGGCACACTAGTGTGCCACGGAACAGTGGTTGAAAAACACTGCGCTAGACAATGTAATAAAAGCTTCTGCCCTCATAGCTGAGACTTGCGTAATGTTTCAAGTGCAATTATAACATTCACAATCAAGCCATGAAGCCATCCAAATAATCTCCTGTCTTCTCCAATTAGTATAGCATAAAGAAAAAAGGTCTTTATATGTATATTTTTAATTGGAATGAGGAAAGAAAGACAGACAGAAGAGATGGGCTGTGGCACCTACTATGAACTTTCCAGCTCAGGTTGACCCACCTCAGGCGGCAGAACCCACAGGGGCAGCAGATCTGTCCTCCAACAAACGCATTACCCACTGCTGCCTCCATTGCCACTCGCTCCTTGGAGTTGGAGTTGGGACACGGGTGGCGCTGTGGTCTAAACCACTGAGCCTCTTGGGCTTGCCTTTCAGAAGGTTGGCGGTTCGAATCCCCATGATGGAGTGAGCTCCTGTTTCTCTGTCCCAGCTCCTGCCAACCTAGCAGTTCGAAAGCACACCAGTGCAAGTAGATAACTAGGTACCACTGTGGTGGGAAGGGAAACAGCTTTTCCATGCGCTCTGGTTTCCGTCACGGGGTCCTTTTGCACCAGAAGCAGTTTAGTCATGCTGGTAACATGACCAGAAAAGCTGTCTGTGGACAAACACCGCTCCCTTGGCCTGAAAGCAAGTTGAGTGCCGCAACCCCATAGTCACCTTTGACTGGACTTAGCCATCCAGGGGTCCTTTACCTTTACCTGTAAGGTGCTGAACCTGGTATATAAAGTCCTACTATGCACCTATGACTCAGGATACCTGAAAAATCATCTCACAACCTCCTGCAGATGCCATCTTATCAGGCAGAGCTCTGCAGCAGCACTGGAAATTACTCAAGTACCCCCTGCAGTATCTCCTGTTCGCCTAGAATTCCCTTCATGTCATGTACTGCAACAGAAATCTGTTCCCCAAATTCCCCTTGGAATTCTCAGCTGCAAATGTTGAAGTCCCTGGCGGTGTTGATATCAGCAAAATGCATGCTCCTGCCCTAATAGGTCTACAAATCTTAACTGTTAACAGCGGAAGAAACAACAAAACAGGGAAGGGAGGGAAATACAACAAAGGGAAGTTCAGCAGAGGAGGGATTAATATGCACAAATGCAGAATATTCATCAGATGCACTCTCTCTGAAAGTGGGCCAAACATTCACTATTTCTGGGGCATCTGACGGACATTATAATCAAATATTTGTCCTCCTGTGTTTTCCCAGCAGTTTTTCCACCCCCACCCCACCACAACTGCAGGAACCTCTTTTGGAAGGAATGGAAAAGGAACACACAAAACCTCTTCTTCTGCCCTTCCTAGAGAAACGATGAGGGAGGGAGACTTTCTGCTTGGCCATCAGGCAATGTCTTTTTCCACCCGCCTTGCCCCAACCTCCAGCCCTAGGAGACATTTTTGTACAGATTATTTATAAGGTATACGATCTTTGTTGTTTCTTCAGCTTATAAACCATTTTGTGTACAGTGGTACCTCTGGTTACGTACTTAATTCGTTCCGGAGGTCCGTTCTTAACCTGAAGCGTACTTAACCTGAAGCACCACTTTAGCTAATGGGGCCTCCCGCTGCCGCTGCACCGCCGCTGCCCGATTTCTGTTCTCATCCTGAAGCAAAGTTCTTAACCCGAGGTAATATTTCTGGGTTAGCAGAGTCTGTAACCTGAAGCGTCTGTAACCTGAAGCATATGTAACCCGAGGTACCACTGTATAATAATGCAGAAAGGCAATATACAAATAAAAGTGAAATGAAAAATGAAAAAATGGAATGGTTTCAATGTGCCTAGTGATGTATTGAGCTAGTAAAAGGATCATCTCTTGGCACACCCCTTTGCTATATTTAAGACTATTTCTGTGGGTGCCATGCTTGTTTTTAATCAGCATTTTAAAAAATGCTTTCCAGGGTTGTATTTTTAATATAGTGAAATATATGTGCAATTAGCATTGAAATAAAAGAGCATTATAGCACTAATTGAAGAATTGATTTTTTTATATTTTTTTCAAAAGCTTGGCACATTTCCACTATCCACCGTTGCAATAATCCCCACCCTTTTTTAAATTAACCACTTTTGAACTACAATTCCTATTTTAAAAAAACCCACGTTAAACACTTTTGATGTTTTGTAGGCAATAATTGGGCAATCAGGCTTAGTGTTTTAGCACTAATTATATAATGTGGGGTGGTTTTTTAAAACTTAAATAAAGCTCAATCCATCAGAAAAACACTCAGCCATGAATGAGATGAACTGGCCCACAGGATTGTGGGCAGATTTGGAAGACTGAGCTAGACAGCAACTAATGATTTCCTTCTATTGATCCATGATAGAAAGGGTTCTTTCATACTGTATCATGGTGTGGTATGCTGGTTTGACATTCATGGACAGAAAGTCCCTACAGAGGGTGGTAAAGACAGCACAAGACATCATGGGCTGTCCCCTGAGTCCGCTAGATGTTATAGCAGAAGACCGTTGCCTCAGAAGAGCGAGGAACATTCTCAGGGATGACTCACACCCTGGCCAGCACCTTTTTAATCTCCTGCCCTCGGGTTTTTCTGCATACCCAGTAAGCCTAGCCCAATTGAGACGCTCATCATCAACTGCCATTGTCAACTACTTTAGCCAGGTCTTTAGGCCTACTCTCCGCAAGTTGCTGAATGACCACTCTACAGTACAAGTGGCCTCAGCGAGCATTTCAGTTTCAAATATTCTGATTATTTCTGCTTTTAGTTAAGTATTGTTATTTATTTACTGCCCCCCCCCGCCCCGGCTACACCCATGCCCCTAGCCTAGGTAATGTGGAGGCAAGGGATTCGTGGAAATTTCAAAATGGCTGCCAGGCTGTGCTGATACTCCTTCAGGAAAATGGTTTTTTTAAAAGAAAGCAGTTGTGCTACTGCCATTGCTAATGGGGAGCCCGACTCCTAAAAACACTTGGGAATTTGTGGCTCTTGGCCACAAATAAGATGGAGAATTGCAAGGGGCTGTATTTTAGTTTACATTCTTTGGTGATGACTGCATCTTAAGTATTCACCCCCCCCCCCACCCTTGAGCTATTTTAGTTACTGTGGCAATGTTACTGTGAGTTACTGTGGCAATGAATGGAAACAAACAAATGCTCAGCTTTAATATTTTCTCTAACAGATCAGCAGCAGCTGATTTTTACTTGTTCGGTTGTAAGTTATCGTTCAATCCGTATCTCAAAAGACACTTATATTAAGGTTTGCAGCAACATGCACATTATTTAAATCTATGTGATTAATGGATCAGTTGGTTAAAAAGCAGATGACTGATCAATAAAAATGGATGATAGTCCTAGTTCAGACATATGCAATGTGGTTAATCAGAAATAAACTTGAGAGCATAATTCTAGCATCCGAGGCAGCGAATGGTATTTACACTTGATTTACAAAAACGTCCTCTCGGCTTCAAAGTTATTAGTTCCCAAGTAACACATTTTAATTACGGATGTCATAGTCCCTGCATGGCTGACTTGAATTTAATTGAAAAACTCATACACTGCCATTGGAACTTCAGCATGAATGATAGTTGTTTACATATTTCCGGGAAAAGTACATTTTATTTCTTAGTCACTTGGCGGTTTATTTCCAAGGTAGAAAATCTGGTGTTTGATTTTGCCGTAATCTGTCTTGCAGTGCATACAATAAACTTCGCTCTAATGCCCTGTCAACAATAACCTCAGGTTGCCTCTGGAAAGAGGAAAGAAAATTGTCGACAGAGCCCTGGTTGCCAGAATGAGAAGAGTGAGGCAGTCTGAGAATTCAAACTAGACTGAGTTATTGTTGTTGTTGTTATAAATTTACTTATTTGGTTTTTCCAGTTAAAGTTTTACAATCAACTACCCAACATACATCATAAAAACAAGATTAACAAGGGTCCTTTTGTTAATAATTTCCTTCTGCATCTTTTATAATAATCCAAATCTTTTACATCTCCATTATATCCAAAATAAACCATCAAACTATAAGTGTTATTCCAATCCTACTAACGATTATAACTGTTTACAATGATTTCTAAGATAAATTATAAATTTTCCCCATTCCTTATTAAAGTTTTGGTCTTCCTGATTTCTGATTTTTCCAGTAATTTTTGCCATTTCGGCATAGTCTTATCAACTTAATCTGTCATTCTTCTCTGGTCAGGACTTTATCTTCTTTCCATCTCTGGGCCAATAATATCCGCGCAGATTTCGCACCTATAAGTCCTAAAAGAAAGGCTTCAGGTTTTTTTTTAGAAAACGTTTTTTTAAACATTTTTTTCAATTCATTATATATCATTTCCCAAAATTCTTTGACTACCTTACACATCCACCACATATGATAAAAGCTGCCTTCTTTTTCCTTACATTTCCAACATACCGTATATATGACCCTGTTTTATACATTTTTGCTAGTTTACTGGGAGTTGAATACCGACGGTAACTAGACTGAGTTGTAACCTCACCTGCCACAATGGTTTGGCAGAAACGGGGAGTATCCACTTGAGCTGTGGATATCAGGGGGCGGGGAGGAGTGCCAGAATGGTTCCACTAGTACATTTGCACTGCACCAGCCTCCCTGCTACTGAACCACCATCCTATCCACTATTGCCTGTCTCCCAGCATTTTCCACCTGAGGCAGCTGTCCGTCACGGACTGGTTGGATGCAAAGGAATGTTGGGAGGAACCAGCTGGGGAACCCCCAAGGGAAGAAGACTCAGAGGAGTGGATTGGTGGTGGGACGACGGCGAGTGGTCAGAGGGAGAAGACTGGGAAGAGGAGGTGTCGGAAACTGAAGAGGTAACAGGGCTTCGTGAGAAGGGAGAGTCTGTGGCAGAAAGAAGCCCAGCATCAGAGGCAGAAACTGAAGTAGGAGAGGAAGGAGGCCAAGAAGCAGAGATGAGTCAGGCTGGTGAAGAGGCACGGGTGTCTCCCCCTCCAGGTGTGACAAGTTCCCCTCACAGCTGCTCTCCCAGAACCAGGAGAGTCATGAAGAGGACGGAGGCAAAGTTATCTTCATGTAGGCATCATCTCAGATTGCTTGGGAGAAACTCTGGGGAGGAAGGGACAAGCAGCTGTGGGGAGGCGGGGACCTTCAGTCTCAGCAAATGCTTCGTGGCAGCAAGACCTGCCGGAGATGAGTTGCCATTCTCATTGGGGCTGACATTCCTGTGTTTGTGAATAAAGAGTTGACTCCAACTTACTCGGTGTGATTTACTGCTGGCTTACTCCTGTCACTGCCTCACTCTGCCTAATGGTAGGTCCAGTCTTGGTCACATGGGGGGGCCTTGCCAGGAGCAGCTACAGCTGTGAGAGTTAAAGAAACATACATGATTATGACATCACTAGCACATGACATTGCTGACAGGTGACATCACAAAAAGTGCTACTAGACCCAGGGGCCTCTGCAGTATATCATAATGTGGTCTTCAATATCAACTTCGTTGGACTGGTCATGTTGTTCAGATGCCTGATTATCGTCTTCCAAAGCAACTACTCTCTTCCAAACTTAAAAATGGAAAGCGTAGTGCTGGTGGTCAACAAAAGAGGTTTAAAGACCCTCTCAAGGCAAATCTTTAAAAATGCAATATAAACACCAACAACTGGGAAACACTGGCTTGTGAGCACTCCAGTTGGAGAGCAGCCTTTACCAAAGGTGCCGTGGACTTTAAAAAAGCACTAACTCAGGGCGAAAAGGAGAAGCGAGCTAAGAGGAAGGCACGCTTGGCAAACCCTCACCGTGATCAACTCCTGCCCGGAAACCAATGTCCCCACTGTGGAAGGACGTGTGGATCCAGAATTGGCCTCCACAGTCATTTACGGACTCATTGTTAAAACCGTGTTTACGGAAGACAATCTTACTCAGCTACGAGTGATCACAGAAGAAGAAGAAGAAGAAGAAGAAGAAGAAGAAGAAGAAGAAGAAGAAGAAGAAGAAGAAGAAGGTAAGACTGCTCTATTCCCTTGGGGATTCATGATGCACAAAAGAGGGAACAAATGAGAAGAAATGGAAGAAGTGATTATGCCACTCTAAGGCTTTTCTGAGCTAAATGCAGCAGCCTCCTGCATGGGAAGGCCAAGGGATGAATACCTAGTTAAAAATGAATATCAGTGATAATCTTCAAAATATAATGAAATGGCAGAGCGATGTAACTGGCAGGCGGTGCAGTCCGAGTCTTGTTAAAAGAACATCTGCGGGTGGTGACTGTCAGCAGAGTTCCAGGGAAGAGCAGGGCTGAATTACACTAATTGGAGAGGCGCTCCATAGGCTGGTACAAGCAGAAAACAAAAGGCCACTTGTTCACCAGAGGACCAAACAAAAGTTTGTGGGCCTGGCTCCTGGGTTCACTGTTTAGCTCCTGCCTTTTGTCCCTCTTCCATTCATTAGATTAGAAGAAAGGTGCTCCCTTTGGAACACGAGCAAATTTAACTCTGGCGTGCCTGGGTGGACCTGAAGTCTGGATCTCTGCTGCTGCTGTTGCTGCTGCAATACATAAAGGTCAGGGCCAGCCCTGTCATTGGGCAAAGTGAGGCAATTGCCTCTGCTGACATATGCTGGGGAGAGGCAGTGAGATGTTGGGGACAGAAGATAAGGGAATGGGATATCACAATTAATGATAAATTAACATGTGCCATTAAGGTAAGATGGGGAATATGCAGGAGAAATGATTTTGAGGAGATATGGAGGGTGTTTCTACGGTTAAAATGGAAAGGGGTCAAACCATCGCAAGAGGTGTTGAAATTTTGGGAGGTTGGATAGTGGGGTGCACATTTTTATTCTCATTTATTTATGATGGCTACTTTGTAAAAAAAATCAAAAATGTTTTTTAAAAAAGACATAGAGGATTTAAATAATCTTGGAAGAATTTTGGAAGAGTTATTATCACTATCATATGTTTATGTTCTATACCTATGCTATTTTTTAATGTATGACTGTAACATAGCATGTGTTGATTATGAGACATAACAGAAAAGCAAATAAAAATATATTTAAGGAAGAAGATAGGGGAAATAATATCTGGGATACAGCAATGCCTTAGCATCTCATCAGACACAGAAGGGAAATTAAAGGCATGACAAATAGAGACACTGTCCAAGGTGAACCCCTTGCTTTAAGTATGTTAATGACCCAAATCAAGAACTTGTTATACTAACTGCTCCATCTTCTCAGTGGAGAGGTTATGTTAAGTCATAGGTTTTAATATGGCATGTGTAAGCTTGTGTCTAAAGTCAATGGATGGAACAAACACTATTAGGTGTACTGTTGGATAAGTGTTTAATGGTTCTTGTATTTGTATTTGCTTAAAAACCAATGGTGTGTGTGTGTGTGTGTGTGTGTGTGTGTGTGTGTATTTAAAAGTTCAAGGTTACTACACCCTCCCTCAGCCTTCATTCAGACAAGCAAGTGGAACTGTCATGGGCAGGACCAGTGCCCTAGGCGAGGGGGCGACCCAAGTGACATCATTGCGCATGACGTACGGTGCCCCGCCCCCTGCCCGCCGGGCGCCCCGCACCACAGCGATTTTCGCCGCTGGTTGGGGCGGCACCGGGCAGCGGCGAGGGGCAGGCTGGCCAGCGCCCCCTCCATTTTGGCGCTCTAGGCAACCGCCTAGTTCGCCTAAATGGAAGCGCGGCCCTGGTCACGGGGCAAGGGCACATTCCAGCACATGAAAAGGATACAGATCAGCGTCAGGACAGGATGTAAGGTAAAGTAAAGAAAGGTAAAGGACCTCTGGACATTGAAGTACAGTCAAAGGCGACTATGGGGTTGCGGCGCTCATCTTGTTTTCAGGCCGAGGGAGCCGGCATTTGTCCCCAGACAGCTTTCCGGGTCATGTGGCCAGCATGAGTAAAACCGCTTCTGGCTCAACAGAACACAGTGGCAGAAACGAGAGCGTACAGAAATGCCGTTTACCTTCCCGCCACCCCTGACCCCTGACACAGTGGTACCTATTTATCTACTTGCACTGGCGTGCTTTCGAACTGCTAGGTTGGCAGGAGCTGGGGCAGAGCAACGGCAGCTCACCCCGTCGAGGGGATTCGAACTGCCAACCTTCTGATCGGCAAGCCCAAGGGGCTCAGTGGTATAGACCACAGCATCACCCACTTCCCTGTAGGACAGAATGTAACCACCTGGGAAGAGCATGGTGTGGCTTAGGGGAAGTCTTGAGGGCCAGGGACTTGAGTCATCTTGGCTTCGAGTTCCTGACTATGGTTCCACTCAACAACCAGTTACGACTCAGCTCTGATCCTGACTGCTGTTCAATTAACTTGCATGACCCATATTCTCTTCTCTTCTGTTCTGTCCCCCCCTTTTTTTCTTTACTTATTTGTGCAATGTTTTAAATCCCACCCTTCCACACAAATGCTCTCAGGGTAGCCTACAAATTCAAACATTATCTCCCTCCACTTTTACCCTCACAACAACCCTGTGGGGTAGGTTAGGCTGAGAGAGATAGTGACTCATCCAAGATCACCCAGTAAGCTTCATAACTGGGTGGTGGAGATTTGCACCTGGGTCTCTTCCCCAGTCTTAGCAGAACACTCAAAGCACTACATCACACTCCTGCATTTTTGTAACGTTCTCCGTACTCTCCAGATGTGATACCTTTTTTCTTTTTCGAGATGCTCCAAATCCAAGCCGATCAAAAACAAAGCACAAACTTAACTTCTCAGCAATTCCCCGAAGAGCGACCATTATAAATTTAAACAAAAGTCTGTCTTGGCAAGGAAACTGGAACTTGCCAGCGACTATCTCCTATGCCTGGGTGGTGGTAAATATTAATGGTGAAAGATAAAAGCAAATCTCTGGGTGCCGGAGATGGATATTTTAAAAGGCTTGCGCAGACTTCCCATGAAAAATGAAAATGGTACAGCGAGTGATTTACATATAAAACATTGCTCTTTCATTCCATCAGCCTAAGTGATGGATGCTGTAATTGGCCAAGGCAACCAAGAGGACACTTGCCAAGTCGCTTGTGTAGATTTTTATGATGCGTTAACTACCTTAGTCACTTACAAAGACGATCAGCTCAATGAATAAGCATCAAAGGTCAAACTCTGTTTTGATAGATTTGTCAAGCAAAGTTGCCACCCTTCTTCTATCCAAGTCCTGGCACAGGGAGTATTAATGCCTTGCTGAGCTCCAGACCTACTACTGATTGAACAGAGAGCCTCCAAAGAGAAGATAGACTGGCTAGCGCCCTGAACAAATTAATAATTTTGACAATTATGTAATGGGCTGGCAGCAGAAACCAGGTTGGATCTAGACCCACAACAGAATGAAGTGGGAGAGCCCTGGGATGGTAGAACAGACCGTACCACTTCAGACCGTACCACTTCAGAATTATAAAGATTTGGGGCTCCTCCCAATGCCTGTGATGGAGACCTTTCCCAAAGAAACACAGACTAAAATACTACATTACTTCAAACCCAAAGACAAGGTCACTAGAACAACGGAGAGCTTGCACCCCCTTGAATGGTCTATTGACCATAACTGGAACGGGAAGAATTGGGGAACAGGTGGAGAAGGAGAGGGGGTTGATCTGGCGACTGAGTTGATACAGGCTTCCATGCAAAATGAGACTACTGAAGTCTCCATGGGACAGGAACAGCAGATGACCACCTCAGACACCCCAGATGGACCTGACGTGTTGATTAGGCGTGAAAAAAGATCGGAGTCCTCTAGCTCGATGGAGTCCGGGAAATGGTTGTGTGACCCTAAAGTTCAAAGATTGCAGGTAAAACAATCACATCTTTGTGTCAGGCTTCAGGGAACTGGCTTCCTCCCCACGTGGCAGTAGATAAGCAGAACAAAGGAAAAGGAGTCTTCTTACCAATTAGAAACTTTGATAATCACAGCGAGTGAACAAAGAACCCTAATCTCTTTTCATCCCATGCCTTAAGTGCGCTGGTTGCTAGGTATGCAGAGTTTTCTGAGCAGAGGGTGGGTATTGGCCATATTACTGTTGATGTCACAAAGCAATGAGTGTTGGGTAAGGTGTTTGTGACAGAGGAAGCAGCAAAAGTGATGGAGACAGCAACTGTACAACAGACCTCAATGGGCAGGATGTGAGGGTGCAACCGTAAGCATCAGAATTGGCAGAAAGAGGGTGCAATTGGTTGGCTGAGAAAGGTGGTGTTTTGGTGAAGTACAGGACCAGCTCCAGGTATGAAGAGGCTTGAGTTTAGTGGTCCACTGGTGGCCCCTGGAAGGCTCACCTGGTGATGGGGGCGGTAGGTAGAGCAGTGCCCCAAATGATGTCAGGAGCATTGTGGGAAATTAAAATGGCTGCTAAAATTAGGCTGCAGCCAGGAACCATTATCAGCAATGGGGTCTGCTGGGATGCTGTCAGGCTTCAGGGAATCGGCGTCTTCCCCCCGTGGCAGTAGATCAGAAGATCAAAGAAAGGAACATCTTACCAATTACAATCTTTAATAATCATAGTGAGAGAACAAAGAACCCATCTCCTAGAAATGGTGGTGCTCCCAATTAAGGGTCACTCCCCCTCCCCATCCCTATTAATCTATGTCACTCCTACATCTTGTAATCTGAGCTTGTACCCTTCTGTTCTGACACTTTCTGAGCTCTCTGTGACTTTGAGAAGGGGGGGTGAATGCTGTCCAGAGACTGTGAATCTGTTAACCCTCTCTCTTCCAGTGTTTCTTCTTCTTCTAGCTGTTCCCCATCCAGTATTTCCCAGCTTCTGCCTTCTGAACTATGCCCCTCTGCAAACCACTATTCCAAATCAATACTGTCCTCCTGGGAAGATTCAGGACCCGGATCAGGAGCAGGGGGAGGGGAAGGCTCTCACCATTCTTCCTCAGTGCAGCCCTCCTCAGCACAGTCCCTGACACTTTGGGAGTCCCTCCACATAAAACAAACACGCAGGATTCTCACAGAAAGGAAAGGACTGAGTTAGAATATTTCTCCATCCTTGTGTTTCTACATGCCAGGATTTTTTTTCATGTGAGGGAGCATTTAAATATGATATGCTCCACCTGCACTCTGAAATGGTGCAATGCCCTCTACAAGGATGAGGTTGCCCTCCAAATGCTGTTGGACTACAACTCCCATCAACCTTGACCATGGGCCTGCCAGCTGGCACAGATAGGAGTTGCAGTCCAACAACATCTGGAGGGCCACAGGTTAACCATCTGTGCTCTACAGTCTCAGGGCTCTTTTATCTCATTCTTCCAGTACAGGAAAACCTTTTCCTCTTTCATTCATTCTTTCTTTCAGTTACAGAATAAATTGATTCAGATAAACAACTGAAGCATTTCCCTAATTGTCTGAAAGCACATCGGAGGGGTCCACTGACTACTTATCAAAATTGTACTGCACACAATGCCTCCACCATGAAAACTTTAGCCTCTCCCCACTTTAATAACCTCCAGCTCAAACCAGTCCACAGGCAGAGAGGATAAAGGAAAGGACACTGAACTCAACTCTCTAAATGGTTGTGGTTTTGGACTCTGCATAGTTTCTGCTCAATAACAGCTTTTACGGTGTAACTTAAGCTTTCCATTGTATCCTGGCAGAGTGGAATCAGATATAAAGTCTAATGCTTACCTATGTGCTGAGTTTTTATTGCTTTGCTTTGCTGTTGAGAGACTTAAGAAATATGCCCTTTTCTGTTGGTGCCAACTGTGTGAGAGAGGTGGGGAGGGGAGGGAGGGAGAGGAAGAAATCCCTGGATGCCACGATCCAAGTTTGGGGCAAGTACTCTTTGGTGAGAGAACCTTAGCAGAGATTTAAAATCACAAAAAATATGCAGCAAAGTAAAGCATGGAAATATTGACTGTTAGACCTTTAAAATATGCCCTTTCAAGTTTCCCTCTTCCCCCAGCATAGGGAAAGACCACACATTTGGTAACTTTAAAAATGGCTTACTTACAAACTCTCCAAAGGTCAGTTTCATGTGCTTTTCGATACATCAGTCAGAAAAGTTGCATAGGCAGTAAAACTTAGCTTAGTTACAAAGTGGTATAAGTTCCTAAATTATTGGTATAGGAACTCAAGAATGGCTGGTGAGAGCCATGCGGTTGAGCTGAAACGGCCACTGTAAACCTCTTCATACGCTGAGCCTCTCAGGTAGACTGGGGGCCGGGGGATAATATACTTGCTTATCATATGCCAGAGGAATATGAAAGATAATATTGTGAAAAGATATTGAATTCCATGGAGAAAGACCCTGAAAAATTACCTGGGGATTTGGATTACTCAAGATCTGGAAGATTTAATTCAATATAATCACTCCAAACTGATGCAGGAAGTAAGAAAAGACTGATCCAGCTGGCAAGGCATAAATCTCTTGTGGCTGGCCTGGTTATAAAAATGAATATAAAGCCTTGTATTTTCTTCCTATGATTAAATATCATGTTAAAAGTAAATGATTGTTTAATTAAAAAAATGGCAAGATCTTTGGTTTATCAGCAAAAAAATAAAAAAATCAGAGGGCTGGCATTTGCTAATGCAAAATATTATTGTGCTGCTATGCTTGGACATTAAAGATGTGGCTTGAAAGTTGAGCTGTTACAGGAAAAAGTGGACAAACTGGTCTGTCTACTGAAAAAAAATCTTTTATATATTAGCAGGAAGGATTTCACAGTTATAAATTCATACCCTATTAGGGACATTTGTGCAGTTTTTGAAAAGTTTAAAAGCAAGCGTAGTCTGGGGCTATCTATCTATCTATCTATCTATCTATCTATCTATCTATCTTTCTATCTATCATCTATCTATCTATCTATTGATAGATTATTAGGAGAAATGAAGCTATGGGAGAGAAACAGGTTCATAGAACCTGAGGGGCTATGGGTTTTTTTGGTTTTTTAAGGAATAAGCAATAAATATATGACTGATTTAAACATGTAATGAGTTGAGAACAGTTTTCTTTTATTTAAAATCCTCAGTAATGGATCAGCAAATATATCAATTTCAGTTTCTCGTTTTTCCAATCTTCCGCATTAATTTGTGAGTATTCATTGTATCTCTTTTTTAAAACTGCTTAGAAACTACAGTGCTAAGTGGTATCTGGATTGTTATGGCCAATAAATGAAATAAAACATTGGCATGGGTGGGTAGGTGTGCTCCTATCCTCACACATACACCTAACAGTGCTGTATTTCGAGAAAAAGAGGTGCCAGAACACACCATGAACACCTCTCTTGTTCTCTTATAATGGCAATGGCACCCACCTGAGAGGTGCCAGAACTGAGTTTTAGTGAGTTCCGGCAAAAAAAAAAAGCCCTGTACATACATATAAAGAAAATCCCACAAATGGGGAGGGGTTAAAGGGGGGAAGTCAATACAGGATTGTAGCCTTAAGTGCCTAATTGAAATAGATTTCACATTACCTCAGATCCTTTTAAAGAAATGTGCTACACAGAACAATGTGCTACATGGTCAAAAAGAAGGACCATAGATTGGAAGGGACCCTGAGGATCACAAAATAATAATAATAATAATAATAATAATAATAATAATAATAATAATAATAATAATATATTATATTATATTATATTATATTATATTATATTATATTATATTATATTATAATAATTATTTATACCCCGCCCATCTGGCTGTGTTTCCCCAGCCACTCTGGGCGGCTCCCAACAGAAAATCAAAAACATGATAAAACATCAAACGTTAAAAACTTCCCTAAACAGGGTTGCCTTCAGATGTCTTCTAAAAGTCAGGTAGTTGTTTATTTCTTTGACATCTGATGGGAGAGCGTTCCACAGGGCAGGTGCCACTACTGAGAAGGCCCTCTGCCTGGTTCCCTGTAACCTCACTTCTCGCAGGGAGGGAACCGCCAGAAGGCCCTCAGAGCTGAACCTCAGTGTCCAGGCTGAACGATGGGGGTGGAGACGCTCCTTCAGGTATATCTAGTCCAACCCCCTGCAATGCAGGTATATGCCGCTGTCCAAAACAGGGATCAAACCTGCAACCTTGACATTATCAGCACCACGCTCTATCCGACTGAGCTCTCCGGGTCCAGCCTGCTCTTGTGCCCCTAACTGCAGCCTGAAGTGCAGGAATCAGCAGGGGGAGCTTTGAACGTCACAGAGACAAAGATGATCACCCGAATACATTTGCGCAAGAAGCCCCTGTTAAAAGCAACAGCTATGACTGTCAGCTGAAAAGTTGGCAATCCTACGGCCCCAGGAAGTTCCCGTTGACAGCTTTCTGTTCTTAATCCAATTGAGAGCAATAAAAGTAATCACATCCTGCAAGCCCTGATCTTGCCACCAGTTAATTATAAATGTGTTTCGAGTTCCCCAGTAAACCTGGGAGGTTCTGCGATGCCTCTCCCATGCTGTGCAACAAACCACACAGTGATACTTATTAAAAGAGGGGTGGATCCTCATTAAGTAAGCTCGTCGCTCCATTAAAACACACACACAGGGAGAAACACACCGAGTGAGAACAAGGGACGTTTTCTTCCACTTCCTTTACTGCTCTCAGAAGCTCGAAAGATTCCAGGTTTAATGCTTTTTAAATTATAGCTCTCCACGGTCACTGCATGTTTGGTCTTGGGTTGCTGGAATGTGGCAATGGCACTCCCAAGAGAAGAGACGCAACACGAGATACTTTGCCACTAAAGGCATCTCCACATTATACAGTTAGAGGTGTTGTTGAGTTGGAGGGGGATCCCCCCCTAAACCCTAGAAATTGATAAGTGGTAGGATTTTGATGAATTGGGATATGGGTGAAAGTACAAGCGGAATGGGAAAAATATATACTTTAAAAAACCATGGTAAACAGCTAAAATCGTTAGTGGGATTGGAATAACACTTGTAGTTTAATGGTGAATTTTGGACATAATGGAGATGCAAAAGATTTGGATTATTGCGTGTTTAGACCTTTTAAAAAGGTAAAGGGACCCCTGACTATTAGGTCCAGTCGTGTCCGACTCTGGGGTTGCAGCGCTCATCACGCTTTATTGGCCAAGAGCCGGCGTACAGCTTCCAGGTCATGTGGCCAGCATGACAAAGTCGCTTCTGGCGAACCAGAGCAGCGCACGGAAACCGTTTACCTTCCCGCTGGAGCGGTACCTATTGATCTACTTGCACTTTGACGTGTTTTCAAACTGCTAGGTGGGCAGGAGCTGGGACCGAGCAACAGGAGCTCACCCAGTCGCAGGGATTCGAACCGCCGACCTTCTGATCAGCAAGCCCTTGGCTCTGTGGTTTAACCCACAGTGCCACCTGGGTCCCTTTTTTAGACCTTTTAACCCCACCCAAATAAATTCAGACAAGACTCAATTTTTTGGTTTGTTTTTTGGCAGAATTTAGGCACAACTTTATTGATTACAGCAAGTGAGTGGTTGCATAGGCTCTGGTTCGACTAGCTCCCTGCACCGTGGCAGGTAGTGCTGACCCAGGGCACCAGCATAGGTCAGCCTAGGGTAAACACCTGGAACAGCGGAAAGCGGGGTCATGCTAGTCCACCACCCAGATGTAGGGCACGGGCACAACCCCTCTCATGGTTGACCAAACCATTGAGTCCCTGGATTCCTTTAATGGAATACCCCATGCATAGGGATGGCTAGAGTGTTCTGCCATCCCATCACCTGAACCAGAGCCTATCCACAACCTTACAAGTTGTGACGATTTGCTACGCGGCAGGCGAAACCCAAATGGCACCAGTCAATCAGCCAAGTGGGTAAAATTCCTGCCGTGCCCCTGTCCCAACAACAGGCGACACACGGCAGCATAGCAAGGTCAAGCGCAAGCCCTAAATATAGGGAGAGGTGGGCGGGTGTTCCGATGCACTGGCCCAAACAGGAAGCTCAGGGACAGGTGCATGGGCCTTAAATAGGTCCCTCGTTCCGAATTTGCTAGCGTCCCATTGGTCTGAATACACCCCAGCAACGAGGGACCTACCAATAGGGTGTTGTGGCTATCCAATAGACCCCACCCACAACACAGGGTTTGGTTGCCAGGTTGCACTGCAACACATGCCCTCTTTGAGGGAGGACACGATTTATAAAAGATGCAGGAGGAAAGGACTAAAAATAGGATCCACAAAGGGGAGGAGGGGAGCCCAGGAGATTCTTTGTTAATTTGAAAAACCCAAATAAATAAATTTGCAAAAAAGAAAGAACAAGCTACAGCACTGTGTCAAACAAGGAATCCCTGGGCTGGCTTATGCAAAACAGCCGGACGGGCCTAGCGAGGAGCAACTCTGTTAACATGACAAAAGGGGTTGGTGGGCTATCTGAGAGGAATCCTTTGGCCTGAGGAGACAGGTGTTGCCAAGGTGATGTTTGAAGTGACTGGAAAAGAGAGATTTTTGAGCAAGGGGTGCTGGGAAGAAGAAGAAAGACTGGGATCCATCTTGGGCAGGCTGGCTGAAGGCTGGCTGCACTGTTGTGGGGGACAAGCCCGTCTTGCAATGAATGACCTGCTGTAAGATCTGGACTCCTGCCATGCACATTGCAAACAAATTAAAACATTAGCAGGATTGATATATAGACACGTGCAGCAAGAGTCAGCTAGGGAGAACCAAAGGGGAAATTAGTAAATAGATTTTACTAAATTTATTATTTATTATTTGTTTAACTAAATTTATTCTTTATACCCCGCCCATCTGGCTGGGTTTCCTCAGCCACTCTGGGCGGCTTCCAACAAAATATTAAAATACAATAGTCTGTTAAACATTAAAAGCCTCCCTAAACAGGGCTGCCTTCAGATGTCTTCTAAAAGTCTGGTAGTTGTTTTTCTCTTTGACACCTGGTGGGAGGGCATTCCACAGGGCGGGTGCCACTACCGAGAAGGCCCTCTGCCTGGTTCCCTGTAACTTGGCTTCTCACAGCGAGGGAACCACCAGAAGGCCCTTGGAGCTGGACCTCAGTGTCCGGACAGAACGATGGGGGTGGAGACGCTCCTTCAGGTATACTGGACTGGGGCCGTTTAGGGCTTTAAAGGTCAGCACCAACACTTTGAATTGTGCTCGGAAACGCTCCTATAAAACCACCACGTTAAGCCCTTCCCAAATAACCTAAAGAAAAGAATTCCACGTTGCAGCATTTTGTTGCAGATTCCATATGCTAATACTAAAGGGAAAAGTTGGCTTCCCTGAGTAGTGATCTGGCAACCCAGTTTCTCACAATAGCCTTCTGGTGGGAGTTAGTAGTTGTGCAGAAGAGGCAACTGTTTCAGGGGCATGGTCTCCCATGTAGGCGACAGAACTTCCCCCAGACCTTCTCTTTTGCACAATGGCCTGTCCTCCATTGCATCTGGTCACCCTTAATTTATGTCACGGTTTGGCTTATTTGAGATGGCATGACTTACCTATCTCCACCCTGCTGGGCCTTAGAGGCTTTCTCACCAACTTGCTTCCTGGTATTGAGGCTGCTAGTTGTGTGGTTTCCAATTTGATCACCTGCAGTGATATCACACACACACCTGCTCTGGATCTCTTCCATCAACCAGGCAGCCTTTGATTCGACCACATTGATCTTGGAACGCTGCATTGGCAAAGTAGGACTCTTCCTTGCCTTTATTCAAAGTATCGTATCTCTGGGTTCCATCTTGAAAGAAACTTACATGATTAATGGATCCCGTTCTTCTCCTTGAAACCACCAGCTCATTTGCCTTTGTGAACTGGGCTACAGAAGACAAGCCAAGTGATCTGATCCTGTGTGAGATGCAACAACATTCCCAAGACTGTATTCTCCTGGGATTCAATGGCGGAAAGGCACAGCTACTGTGCCCTGGAGGAAGAAATAACACCAAAAACCCCAGACCGGGGGCGATAGCCCATGCGGGCAATCTTCCAGGGTTGGTGAGAAGTGTGGCCTGGAGCCGTGCAGGTGCAGGGCTATTTTGCACTCTAGGTAAAGGTAAAGGGACCCCTAACCATTAGGTCCAGTCGTGACCGACTCTGGGGTTGCGGCGCTCATCTCGCTTTATTGGCCGAGAGCCGGCATACAGCTTCCGGGTCATGTGGCCAGCATGACAAAGCCGCTTCTGGCGAACCAGAGCAGCACACGGAAACACTGTTTACCTTCCCGCCAGAGCGGTTCCTATTTATCTACTTGCACTTTGACGTGCTTTCGAACTGCTAGGTGGGCAGAAGCAGGGACCGAGCAACGGGAGCTCACCCCGTCGCAGGGATTCGAACCTTATTTGTTTGTGTGTTTCCCAGGCTTGTGTGTGTGAGAGAGTTTGTTTCTGGCTTGTGTGTGTGTGTTTGTCTGGTGGAGAGCTAGTCTCAAACGTTTACTTGGGGAGACCTAGGCTTCTTTTTTGAGTGTCCTGACTTCAAGCTTCAAGATGGAGGGTGAGGGAGCAACTGTAGTCGCCTGCAATTCCTGCGCAATGTTTGCCTTCTTGCCAAAGGATGTAGGTAACTACACCTGCAGCAAGTGCAAGTTGGTTGCCCTACTAGAAGACAAGGTCCGGCAACTTCAGAACGGGGAGGGAACAACTGTAGTCGCCTGTAATTCCTGCGCAATGTTTGTCTTCTTGCCAAAGGTTGTAGACAGCTACACCTGCAGCAACTGCAAGTTGGTTGCCCTACTCGAAGACAAGGTCCAGCAACTTCAGGCCCGTGTATCTACGCTCCAGAAAATTAAAGAGCTGGAGCTTTTCTTGGATGCAGCAGAGCACACTGTCTCCACCAAGCAGGAGACAGGGCACATCTCTGAGGAGGAGATCAGTTCCCCAACTCAGGAGCCAGATGTATGGAGGAACGTGACTCACAGAAGTAGAATGCCCAGGGATCGCTCTGAGTGTTTAGAACTACAAAATCGATTTGAAGTGCTCTCAAATCTGGAAGATGAAGAACAGACTCCATTGGAAGATCTCTCCCTCATCACAGTTGATGAGGTATATGAAGACGAGCAACATAGTCAGTCCTCTGGGAATGTGCAGGCGACCTTGGAAGGGACAGCACATGTAAGAATCCCGACCAAGCCTAAGAGGAGGCGTGTAGTGGTGATAGGGGATTCCCTATTGAGGGGTACGGAAGCAGTGATCTGTGGGCCTGACAAGATGTCTCGAGAGGTATGCTGTCTCCCCGGGGCCAAGATCCATGATGTTACAGAACGGCTGCAAGGAATAATTAAACCCACGGATAAAAACCCCTTCCTTTTAGTCCATGTGGGAACCAATGACACCGCAAGCCATAGCCTCCAGAAGATCAAAAGTGATTATGAGGCTCTGGGCAGGAAGCTGAAGCAATTAAATGCACAAATTGTCATCTCATCTGTCCTCCCAGTTGAACGCCGTGGCCCAGGAAGAGAGGGGAAAATAGGAGAAGTGAACAACTGGCTTCGCAAATGGTGCCGGCAGGAACGGTTTGGTTTCTTAGATCACGGTCTGCAGTTTCTTGAAGATGGACTTCTGGCAAGTGATGGGCTGCACCTCACAAGGGTTGGGAGGAATGTTTTTGCCAACAATCTCAAAAACCTCATCAGGAGGGCTTTAAACTGACTTATGTGGGGGAGGGAGACAGTGGTCCTGAAGGTAGGAGTCTGTCAAAGGCTGAAGATGATCATCCAAAAGTCAAGGACCAAATGGAGCAAACAGCGCACAGACCTAGTGGTGGGAGGAAAAAATCCTTAAGTAGGAGACTAGGGGGAATGATCAATGGTTTTCAATGTCTGTATACAAATGCACAGAGCATGGGAAATAAACAAGATGAACTTGAGCTCTTGGTACAGCAAACTAAATACGACATAATAGGCATCACTGAAACCTGGTGGGATGAGTCTCATGATTGGAATGTAGTAATAGAGGGATACAATCTATTTAAGAGAAATAGACCAAACAGGAAAGGAGGAGGAGTGGCGTTATATGTCAGGGATGTGTATACCTGTGAAGAGATCCATGATTTAAAACTTCAAAGCCAAATTGAGAGTATCTGGGTCAAAATTAAGGGAGAGAAAAATAACAGTGATCTCATGGTGGGAGTTTACTATAGATCCCCAAGCCAAACTGAGGACATAGATGATGCCTTCCTGGAACAGATGACCAAGCATTCAAAAGGAAATGAGATAGTAGTAATGGGGGATTTCAACTATCCTGATATTTGTTGGATGTCAAACTCAGCCAAGAGCATAAGGTCGAACAGATTCCTCACGGGCCTTGCAGACAATTTCATTGTCCAGAAAGTGGGAGAAGCAACAAGAGGATCAGCCATTTTAGATCTGGTCCTAACCAATAGTGATGACCTGGTTAGTGGGGTAGAAGTGGTAGGATCATTAGGTGGGAGTGATCATGCTCTTCTGGAGTTTATTATACATCAGAAAGGAGCAACCAAGCATACTAAGACTCAAATTCTAGACTTTAAGAAAGCCGACTTCAGAAAACTTAGGGAAATGCTGGGTGTGATCCCATGGTCAGTAATACTAAAAGGGAAGGGAGTTCATGATGGATGGGAGTTTGTTAAAAGGGAGATATTAAAAGCACAACTTCAAGCAGTACCAATGAGACGAAAACATGGAAGGTGCCTAAAGAAGCCAGGGTGGCTATCTAATGAACTTTTAACTGAGTTAAGATTTAAAAGGGATATGTACAAGAAATGGAAAAAGGGGGAAACCACCAGAGAGGAATTCAAACAAATAGCCAGCACATGTAGAGACAAAGTCAGAAAAGCTAAAGCACAGAATGAACTCAGGCTTGCTAGAGAGGTTAAAAGCAATAAAAAGAGTTTTTATGGGTATGTCCGTAGCAAAAGGAAGAACAAGGAAACAGTGGGGTCACTTAGAGGAGAAGAAGGTGAAATGCGAACAGGGGACGCAGAAAGGGCAGAACTCCTCAATACCTTCTTTGCCTCAGTCTTCTCCAAAAAAGAAAACAATGCCCGACCTGAAGAATATGGAGCAGATGATTCAGCAGGGGAAACACAGCCCAGAATAAGCAAGGAGGTAGTACAAGCACACTTGGCTAGTTTAGATGTATTCAAGTCTCCAGGGCCAGATGAACTACATCCCAGAGTATTAAAAGAACTGGCAGAGGTGATTTCAGAACCACTGGCAGTAATCTTTGAGAATTCTTGGAAAACAGGTGAAGTCCCAGCAGACTGGAGGAGGGCAAATGTTGTCCCTATTTTCAAAAAGGGGAAAAGAGAGGACCCAAACAATTACCGCCCAGTCAGCCTGACATCAATACCAGGAAAGATTCTAGAGCAGATCATTAAGCAAACGGTCTGTGAGCACCTAGAAAGGAACGCTGTGATCACTAAAAGTCAGCATGGGTTTCTGAAAAATAAGTCATGTCAGACTAATCTGATCTCATTTTTTGACAGAATTACAAGCCTGGTAGACGAAGGGAACACTGTGGATGTAGCCTATCTTGATTTCAGCAAGGCCTTTGACAAGGTGCCCCATGATATTCTTGTAAAGAAGCTGGTAAAATGCGGGCTAGACAATGCTACCATTCATTGGATTTGTAACTGGCTGACTGACCGAACCCAAAGGGTGCTCATCAATGGCTCCTCTTCATCCTGGAGAGAAGTGACTAGTGGGGTGCCACAGGGTTCTGTCTTGGGCCCAGTCTTATTCAACATCTTTATCAATGACTTGGATGATGGGCTTGAGGGCATCCTGATCAAGTTTGCAGATGACACCAAATTGGGAGGGGTGGCTAATACCCCAGAGGACAGGAACACACTTCAAAATGACCTTAACAGATTAGAGAACTGGGCCAAGGCAAACAGGATGAATTTTAACAGGGAGAAATGTAAAGTACTACACTTGGGCAAAAAAAATGAAAGGCACAGATACAGGATGGGTGATACCTGGCTTGAGAGCAGTACAAGTGAAAAGGATCTAGGAGTCTTGGTAGACCACAAACTTGACATGAGTCAACAGTGTGATGCAGCAGCTAAAAAAGCCAATGCAATTCTGGGCTGCATCAATAGGAGTATAGCATCTAGATCAAGGGAAGTAATAGTACCACTGTATTCCGCTCTGGTCAGACCTCACCTGGAATACTGTGTCCAGTTCTGGGCACCAGAGTTCAAGAAGGATATTGACAAGCTGGAACGTGTCCAGAGGAGGGCAACCAAAATGGTCAAAGGCCTGGAAACGATGCCTTATGACAGGGGTGTCAAACTCAAATTCATCGGGGGCCGCATCAGCAGTTTGGTCACCCTCAAAGGGCCGGTTGTATCTGTAGGACTATGTGTCCACTCTTTATTATCATAAATTATTGTCACTGCATTCAATTATTACTGTTTTTTGTAATAATGTAAGTAATAACATGCATATACATGCATACACACATAGCTAATGTACACACACACCCCGTGGAGGGCGCAACACGGTATGCCTCCCCGCCTTCCACTCGCGTGCCCGCGGCCATTTCTCGCGTGCCCAATAACTACCGTGCCTCAGAGCTGAGGTGATATTATTATTATTATTATTATTATTATTATTATTATTATTATTACTAGTGAATTTAGCCCATTAAAAACGGGCGGTAGCGGTGGCGGCGGCCGGCGCTCCACGGGCCAAACACCTCCCGGCTGCCGCGCTTTCCCCTCCCCCGCCCCTTCCCCTCCTGCCGCTGCCACCCCCCACCTCAGCCCGCTTTCCTCGCAGGACGTCGGGAGCCCCCCTTTGTGTACCCAGCTCTGTGCGCGGTAGGCGAGGAGGAGAAGCGGCAGCAGCCAGTCCCCTCGCGCTTCCTTCCTCTCTGCGCCCTCCTCCTGGTGCCACCTGTTTTGGGGGAAGGAAGGACGGGTGGGCAGAGCGGGGTAGGAACGGAGGGCGCCCCCAGAGCGAGCGCCTCGCCGGTCTGGCGGCGGTGTGCTGTTTTGGCAGGCGGGCAGGTGCGCGCGCCTCAGGTTGGCGGCGGCAGCAGCATCCTCGCGAGTAGCAGCGGCGGCGGCGCGGCCAGCTCCTCCACTCACATCCTCGAGGGGGAAGCCGGAGTGTCACTCTGGGCTGCTGCCGCCGCCGCGCGTTCCGAGTGCAGCTCTGCCCCTCCTGCTGGCGTGGCGCTCCATTGGCCTCTTGCTCGCTCAACTCCCGCGCTCCCCCCAGCTCGGATGCCACGCGCGCTCGCTCCCCCACCGCCGCGCGCTCGCTCCCCCCCCAGCCTTTGCAGTTCCCCTTTCGTAGCACTCACTGGCTGGCTGGCTGGGCAGCTCCCTCCCGCGTCCTCTCCTCTCCCCTCCCGCCCCACACTTCCTCTGTGTCTACAGACAGGGAGGCGAGCTGCCCATTGGAAACCAAGGAAACTCTCTCTCTCTCTCTCTCTCTCTCTCTCTCTCACACACACACACACACACACACACACCGAAGGCCATGTTTGGAAGATTAAACACTGGCTCTTCCCCCTCCTCCGCCCTCCTCTTCTTCCCGTCTCCTTCAAGGCAGCTTCCCCCAAAGGAAAAACGCGGCCAGGAAAGCACATGGAGGAGAAGGCAGTCAGCAACTTTATTTGAGTGCGGGGCGAGGCAGCCCCTCCCCTCCCGCACTTCTGCCCCTGGCCTCGGGACTGAGAGCTCTGGCCAGCCCTGGGGAGCGGCAGCTTTGCGGCGCAGCCTTGGGCAGCCCGAGAGCCAGGAGGTGTCGCGGGGAGAGTGGCGGACTCCGCCAGGAAGCCCCCGCCGTTGCGGCTGTTCCGGGCAGTCGTAACAGGAGCCGCTCCTCAGGCAGCCAGCTTGCCCGCCCGCCCTTGTCGCCGCGGCTCCCGGGGGGCTGGATCCGGCTGTCACGGCCGGAAAGAGCGACGGCGGGAGAGACGGCAGCGGAGGCGGCCAGCTCCGTGCGAGGCGGCGGCGGCTCCCGGGGGGCTGGACCCTCTTACCGAGCGAGAAGCCCCCTCAGTGCGAGCCCCTCGAGCGCGCCTCCTCCCCGCTCCATCCGCAGCGCTCGCTCCGTGGCTCGACTCCCTCTGCGCGGCGAAGGCGGCCCAGGCGCATCCTCTCTCCGTCGTCCCACCACAGGCTCGCGTTCCACCTCAGCGCCCTCATTCACTTCCGCTGCCAGCGGCGGGCAAGGAGCGGAAGGAGCCGGGAGGGAGGGAGGGAGGGAAACGCCCCGCCCGCCTGCCCGGCTAGCGCGAGGGACTGCGCATGCGCCGCCCCGGGTCTCGCGGCGGCGGCGGAAACTGCTGCTGCTGCTCGACCTCGGCTTCTTGGGAACTCCGCCCGCCGCGTCCGCCAGGCGCGGAGGACGCGAACTCTCGGGGGGGGAGGCGGCGGCTACACGGGCCACATGACAAGGTCTGGCGGGCCGGATTCGGCCCGCGGGCCTTGTGTTTGACACCCGTGCCTTATGAGGAACGGCTTAGGGAGCTGGGTATGTTTAGCCTGGAGAAGAGAAGGTTAAGGGGTGATATGATAGCCATGTTCAAATATATAAAAGGATGTCATATAGAGGAGGGAGAAAGGTTGTTTTCTGCTGCTCCAGAGAAGCGGACACGGAGCAATGGATTCAAACTACAAGAAAGAAGATTCCACCTAAACATTAGGAAGAATTTCTTGACAGTAAGAGCTGTTCGACAGTGGAATTTGCTGCCAAGGAGTGTGGTGGAGTCTCCTTCTTTGGAGGTCTTTAAGCAGAGGCTTGACAGCCACCTGTCAGGAATGCTTTGATGGTGTTTCCTGCTTGGCAGGGGGTTGGACTGGATGGCCCTTGTGGTCTCTTCCAACTCTATGATTCTATGATTCTATGATTCTATGAACCGCCGACCTTCTGATCAGCAAGCCCTAGACTCTGTGGTTTAACCCACAGCGCCACCTGGGTCCCTTTTTTTTGCACTCTAGGCAAGGCTAACTACTTGCACACACACACACACACACACACACACACTCCAAAAATTGCTTACTTCAGTTTTCAAAAACAGATGTATTGTAGTAAACAACAAAATGCACAAACCTTGAAACTGCTAAAATTGTTTTAAATTGCAAGAATAAGAAATACAACCATAGCTCGGAAGTAGAACTGAATCCGTTCCAGAAGTCCGTTCGACTTCCAAAATGTTTGGAAACCAAGGCGCGGCTTCCGATTGGCTGCAGGAAACTCCTGCAGCCAATCAGAAGCCGCGGAAGCCATGTTGGACACTTGGGTTCCAAAGAATGTTTGCAAACTGGAACACTCACTTCTGGGTTTGCGGTGTTCGGGAGCCCAAACGTTAGACTCGCAAGGCGTCCGGGATCCAAGGTACAACTGTACAACAATCTTCAGTCTTTCTTAAATACAAAAGAACATGTTTTAGCAAACAAATCATTTAGAATAACCTTGCGAATATAAACCCACTTTCAAAATGTTTGACGTATGGGGTGAAGAGTGGTTAAAGTGCAACCCTTAATAATTCCACCCAGTTTACTGCATGTGAGGCTATGTTGTGCCAGGTGCTAAATTTAGTTAATGAGCGGATTAATCAAGTTACAGTTATACGTCCCTTCGATTTAGAGCAATTTATACACTGCCTTATCCCTCAGGCTCAGAATGTTTATGGTGTTGTTAAAGAAGTTAAGGAGAGATGAAGGGAAATATGCTAGAAATATTAGCTTCAATGCCGCCAATTTCAGGAGAGATTTAAGCCTGTCCTCAACTTAGGGTGGCAACTTGAACAGAGGAAAGGGGAGAAATTAGATTCAGGTCACATTTTAAAGGCAAACCTGCCTAATCAGCACTTTCCAAAGTTATCCTTGAGCCAGAACACAACCATCTGTCAAAAATTGCACATATCCAAATTTTTTAGTTCAGTTTTCCAGCCGATTAATTTGCACTAGGATAGAGTATGCATAAAATGCACATCTTGTTTAAAACTACATACAAAAATGCATTCTATTAGAGGGAACCGCTTTGCAAAAATGTGTGTGTTGGATGCAAAAATGCATACAAAAAATAAATTCGCATTAAAATGCTGGTGAATTTTCACAAGGCCTTTTTTAAAAATCACAAACTGATGCGGAAATGTAGCTAAAGTTAAGATTGGGAAAACAAGAAACCAGAGTTGACAGATTTCCCACATCCCTACTTGTGCCCCATTAAAGGGAGAGGGAGTAAAAGAGAAGACAGATTTGCAGAACAATTGCATATGCTAATTTTTATTTATAGATGCTAATTCAAAAATAGTTATCATCACCAGTCTGCTATCTATGTGCTGGGCAGCTAGCTTCAAAGCTCCCACTCACCTTTCTTCACTTCAGATGTCTTTTAAAAGTCAGATAGTTGTTTATTTCCTTGACATTTGATGGGAGGGTGTTCCACAGGGTGGGCGCCACTGCCTAGAAGGCCCTCTGCCTGGTTCCCTGTAACCTCACTTCTCACAGTGAGGGAACCACCAGAAGGCCCTCGGAGCTGGACCTCAGTGTCTGGGCTGAACGATGGGGGTGGAGACGCTCCTTCAGGTATACTGGGCCTTAAAACCAGACCAACCATGCAAGCTGTTTGGTACAACAGAGTGGCTGTGTGTTCTGCTTTACAGAGGGTAGTTTTCACGGGCGAGCCAGCAGTAAATCACACTGTGCAAGTTGAAGTTAACTCTTCATTTGCAAGAACATGATCTTGTGCAGACTTGGCAGAATGTCAGGCCTAATGAGCACAACAACTCATCTCCAGTAGGCCTTGCCCCATGGATCAGTTGCTGAGACTGAAAGACCCTGCCTCCCCACAGCCATCTAAGTTTCCTCGCCTTCAGGGTTTTCCCCAAGCAATCTGAGATTGCTCCTCTGTGAAGCCAACCTCTCCTCCATCCTTTTCATGCCTCTTCTGGTTCTGAGAGACAAGAGGGGAATGGAGCTTGCTCATTATTGTCCCACCACCACTTTTTGTGATGTCACATGTCAGCAATGTCATGTGCTAGTGATGTCATAATCATGTACGTTTCCTTAACTCTCACAGCTGTGGCTGCTCCTGGCAAGGGGCGGGAGCACTATGTGATCAAGACTGGACCTACCATTAAGCAGAGTGAGGCAGTGACAGGAGAAAGCCAGCAGTAAATCACAATGAGCAAGTTGGAGTCAACTCTTTATTTGCAAACACAGGATCTACACAGGAATGTCAGCCCCAATGAGAACGGCAACTCATCTCCGGCAGGTCTTGCTGCCATGAAGCATTTGCTGAGACTGAAGGTCCCTGCCTCCGCACAGCTGTCTGTCCCTTCCTCCCCAGGGTTTCTCCCAAGCAATCTGAGACGGTCCCTACATGAAAATAACTTTGCCTCTGCCCTCTTCATGACTCTCCTGATTCTGGGAGATCAGCTGCGAGGGAGCTTGTTGCAGCAGGAGGGGGAGACCTGTGCCTCTTCACCAGCCTGACTCATCTCTGCCTCTTGGCCTCCCTCCTCCCCTGCTTCAGCTTCTGCCTCTGATTCTATACTTCTCTCTGCCACAGATTCTCCCCGTTCACTAAGCCCTGTTACCTCTCCAGCTTCTGACACCTCCTCTTCCCAGTCTTCTCCCTCTGACCACTCATTATTGTCCCACCGCCAGTCCCCGGGCTCTGAGCCTTCTTCCCTTGATGGTTCCCCAGCTGGTTCCTCCCACCATTCCTCTGCATCCAACCAGCCTGACAATATTCCTATGTTTGAAGGGCTACCCAGTTTAATGAAAAACCGTAAGATGGGAGAGCAAGGGCCTTGAAACCGCCCCTTGAACGCACCTGGGCAACAGACTAGTCGCCTAGTCACAACCATCTCCACCATGGCGAGATATTTTGAATCTCTCTGTTTAAGTTACAGTAAAGGTAAAAGGACCCCTGACCATTAGGTCCAGTCGTGTCCAACTCTGGGGTTGCGGTGCTCATCTCGCTTTATTGGCCGAGAGCCGGCGTATAGCTTCCGGGTCATGTGGCCAGCATGACAAAGCCGCTTCTGGCGAACCAGAGCAGCGCACGGAAACGCCGTTTACCTTCCCGCCGGAGCAGTACCTATTTATCTACTTGCACTTTGACGTGCTTTCGAACTGCTAGGTGGGCAGGAGCTGGGACCGAGCAACAGGAGCTCACCCCGTCGCAGGGATTCGAACCGCCGACCTTCTGGTCAGCAAGCCCTAGGCTCTGTGGTTTAACCCACAGCGCCACCTGGGTCCTTAAGTTACAGTAATCACTTCCAATTTTGCATCTCCATATATGTACCCATACATTATTTATAATTTTAAATATTTTATGTGTGTATAAATCAGCACATGCAAAATTTATGCATACCTGTGTCCTTCTTTGTCATATTTTGGGGGTGGGATTATGCTCTCTCCCCCCCCTTTCTCTCTCTCTCTTTTGGCTTTGTATAAACAGCCACTTTATGGCTGAGTCCAGGAAAAGCTTTGATTGTGCCGAGCATACAAATGGGTTCAGTTTTAATCACAGTTCTTCATAATGGGATTTTTTTTTCCCTTTGCAGATCATTCCTGTAAATATTCATCTTTCAAGAAAGAGAATAACATCACAGCCGCGTTCTTCCTCTGGAGAGGCTGAGATGTAGAAACAACTTAAAATTGTACGCAAACACTTTTATTTATGAGCAGTGGGCTCCTAGCTGTTCCTTTGCTGGGAGGAAAGAAAAAGAGCTTCATTTGAAAATAGCTCATTCAGTAGCTAGCCTTTCCGCCTGACTAACTTCACACTTTATCTTTCCATTCATATATGAGCTTTTATGTTTCCAAGGGCTAAATCGGAATGCGAGCCACAAAGAAAATCAAATTGTTGTCTCAAAGAAAGGTGCATGTATAATAGCTCAGAGTCTTTATTGATGGCATGTGCTGTTGGCATCTCTCTTCAAACGCTCAAGTCCTCTCGGATAATTTATGGGCCTTCTCCTCTTTGCAGATGTGAAATATATTAAGGCCTCCCAGAAACAATCCTTTTGAACAATCTCGTAGGGAAGGCAAATGAAAGCACTGAATCTTCACCGGTTTCAAAAGGTGATCTATATCCAAATTAAGCAAGGCAGGTCTCTTCCCTTGTCTTCTCCCTTCCCAAATAAGCCCTCGGAGCTTTGCAAAAGACAGGGAAATTAAGTGACAAACCAAAATCGATACTTCAAAATGGCCTCTCTGTTTGCCCGAATGCATACCCTCTAACGTTTTTCCGATGAAAATAGGGACGGCCTCAGGAAAAGCGGGACATTCCAGGATCAAATAAGAAAACTGGGACAGTTTCTGTGAATCCGGGACTGTCCCTGGAACACTTGGATGTCCAGTCTGGTCATCTCCATCTGGTCCTCAGGGCTTTCCTCCAGCCACTCATCCTTCCACAGCTATACCCCTCACCGGCCCTGCATCACACCCTCCTTGAGAGTTTTTGCCTTGTTGAAATGTGTCCTTCAACTCTGAGGAAGGGGATGAAAAGGAGATAAAACTCCATCAAAAGAGGAGTGGGTGTAAAAATGCTTGAATACATGCATACTAGCATATGACGGAACAGATCAGAGACCGATCAACCCAAAAGTTCAAAAGAGAATGGGAGATCTATAGACAATATTTAAAAGAACAGTGTCCCCATATGGAAACTTTAGAATGCTTCAAATAACTCTCGGAATTGGTTAAGGTATAAAGAAGTCAAACAAGGTTTAGTAAAGACAAAGTTTATTGAAAAATAAGTAATTAGGAAAACAAAGAACCCATATCAAGGAAGTTGATCAACTGGTGTTGATGGTTGGAATATTTTTGTGAATTTGTGGTGTATTGTTCTACTGTTTTTTGTTTGTAAGAGATGTGTCATGCTTCTTTTGTTTTGTCTTCTTTTCTTTTTCTTTCTTTTTCTTTTTTTAAACTTTGGTTGTGTGTGTGTGTATGTTTTGATTTTAAACCAATAAAGATTAATTTTTAAAAAAAGAACTCTGATGATGCCTCTTGCATGCCAAGACGTAAGACAGAGTGTCTCTGAGGGTGGGTACAAACTAGTCTGCTGTACAACATTAAGATTTACATTCATTTTTGCATCTAGCCGCACCTCCATTGGCATGTGGTCCCTGGAAGCAGAGCCGGTCCACTCACAAGGCAAGGTGAGGCAACTGCCTCGGGCAGCGGGATCCGCAGGGACAGCAAATCTCAATGTAGATCTTATTCCCTCTTTGTTCCCAGTTTAGCTATTCACTTACCCCTTCTTCCCTGGCAGAGGGAGGAGCCATTTTGTGGCTCCCCTCAGGTGATAAGATGTAAAGGTAAAGGTAAAAGACCCCTGGACAGTTAGGTCCAGTCAAATTCGACTATGGGGTTGTGGTGCTCATCTTGCTTTCAGACCGAGGGAGCCGGCGTTTGCCTACAGACAGCTTTCCGGGCCATGTGGCCAGCATGACTAAGCCGCTTCTGGTGCAACAGCACACCGTGACAGAAACCAGAGCGCACGGAAATGACGTTTACCTTCCCACTGCAGCGGTACCTATTTATCTACTTGCACTGCTGTGCTTTCAAACTGCTAGGTTGGCAGGAGCTGGGACAGAGCAACGGGAGCTCACCCCGTTGCTTGGATTCGAACTGTCAACCTTCTGATCGGCAAGCCCAAGAGACTCAGTGGTTTAGACCATGGCGCCTTTCCCTTTCCCTGCTAAAATGTATTGGGCCATCGTCCAGAAAGACCATAATAAACAAACACGCTCTTTGTGGGGCTACCTTTGAAGGTGACCCGGAAACTGCAATTAATCCAGAATGCGGCAGCCAGACTGGTGACTGGGAGCGGCCACCGGGACCACATAACACCGGTCCTGAGAGATCTACATTGGCTCCCAGTACGTTTCCGAGCACAATTCAAAGTGTTGGTGCTGACCTTTAAAGCCCTAAACGGCCTCGGTCCAGTATACCTGAAGGAGTGTCTCCACCCCCATCGTTCAGCCCAGACACTGAGATCCAGCGCCGAGGGCCTTCTGGCGGTTCTCTCATTGCGAGAGGTGAGGTTACAGGGAACCAGACAGAGGGCCTTCTTGGTAGTGGCGCCCGTCCTGTGGAACACCCTTCCATCAGATGTCAAGGAAATAAGCAGCTATCCTATTTTTAAGAGACAGCTGAAGGCAGCCCTGTTTAGGGAAATTTTTAATATCTAATGCTGTATTGTTTTAACATTCGGTTGGGAGCCACCCAGAGTGGCTGGGGAAACTCAGCCAGATGGGTGGGGTACAAATAATAATAATAATAATAATTATTATTATTATTATTATTATTATTATTATTATTATTAAACAATAAATCTGCCCTCAGGATGGAGAGGTTCCTTACCCTGCTAGTGTCAATGTCCTTGTGAGAAGAAAGCACAGGAAGTTTATGGTTTTTAATTATTTTAATGCAGGCAACGGCCATTTTGTGTAGTGGTTTCGTGCACCTGTTCCTCAGAGCAACCTGCATGTCCTTCGAACACTTATTGTTCCAAGAATGCAGTCAAGAATTTGAGCTGCTGTTGCTTTTGCCCCACCTGGATATATGTGGGGAGATTGCAGCTCAACAAATGAGGCACCACAGGCAAATTCTGGATGGAAAGGCATTGGCAGATCTGAAACGCTCCATATCTTTTTTGCTTCCATGAAAGCTGACCTTTTTTTTACTTTTCTTCCCCACCCCCCACCCCCATGCTTTACATCTTTCTTTTTTTTGCATTAGAATACTGATAGGGGGTTAATTAAAATGGCCGGATCTTAATAGTTTTACATAAGCCACAAATTATTTCCATTCCAAAACATTGCGGGATACCGAGGCATTGGCAATTCCTTCCATTCCACCCCCTCCCTTCAAGAAGATTAGCCTTCAGCATCTATACAAGGTGTCAAGTAAGAAACCTTCAGGCAGGGGGGCGGAATGCACACTTCTCTGCGTTTACCTCAAAGCTACCTTTCTGTCACTCGCTCCACACATTTTGAAGATTTATTTCCACGTTCCTGTTATCCAAATGTCATCTAAACACAATACAACTCGGTTCAAACCCTCAAACACCCGATTCAGCTTGGGAGGGGAATGAGCAGAGCAAGATTATTAGCTGTTTCACATGGTTGTCTCAACCCTCACAAAATCGGGCCCTTCTTAGACCTATTGGTTTAAAACACACACACACACACACACACACACACGGACTGTTCCTTCTCTCTCTCTCTCTGTGTGTGTGTGTGTGTGTGTGTGTGTGTGTTTTAAACCAACACACGCGGGTGACGCTGTGAGTTAAACCACAGAGCCTAGGGCTTGCCGATCAGAAGGCCGGCGTTTCGAATCCCCACAACGGGGTGAGCTCCTGTTGCTCGGTCCCTGCTCCTGCCCACCTAGCAGTTCGAAAGCACGTCAAAGTGCAAGTAGATAAATAGGTACCGCTCTGGCGGGAAGGTAAACGGCGTTTCCGTGCGCAGCTCTGGTTCGCCAGAAGCGGCTTAGTCATGCTGGCCACATGACCCGGAAGCTGTATGCCAGCTTTCAGCAAATAAAGCGAGATGAGCGCCGCAACCCCAGAGTCAGACACAACTGGACCTAATGGACCTCACAAAATTGGGCCCTTCTTAGTCCTATTGGTTTAAAACACACACACACACACACACACACACACACACACACACACAACAGAGAGAGAGAGAGAGAGAGAGAGAGAGAGAGAGAGAGAGAGAGAGAGAGAGAGAGACTGTTCCTTCTCTCTCTCTCTCTCTCTCTCTCTCTCTCTCTCTCTCTCTCTTTGTGTGTGTGTGTGTGTGTGTGTGTGTGTTTTAAACCAACAGGACTAAGAAGGGTCCGATTTTGCGAGCTAGATTCCAGCCTTTGTTTTCATGTGTCCTTACTGCAACTCCTTGACAGGGATGGAGCAAATGCTTTGAATTCCCAAGTCCTGGGTTTGATCCCCAGCACTTTCACTTTTTAAGGTAGAGCATGGTGTTTGACGTACAGAAGGCCCCCAATTCTATACTAGGCACCTCCAGTTCAAAGGGTTCAGCAAGTGATGGGAAAGGTCCTTTCCCCCCTTGTCCCCTGGAGAGCCACTGCGAATCAGAGTGAACAATATTGGGGGTTTCTTACATTTATTTATTTATACTTTTCAAGTTTATACATTTCACTAGTTGTATACATTTCACTGATTTTACATTCATTTTGACGTTTCAAAACTTGACGTCCATCCCCCCTCTTTCTGCGGTTCCTTAAATTTGTTTTTAATATCTTCTGCATATCCAAATCAACTCAATTTGCTCATTTATTCATCTTCTTTAAATATATACTCTTATCAAACTGCAGGTTGTTACAATAATCCTGCCAATGTTTTTATCTGTTTATCATTTATCTGTAAATATTCAATAAACCATTTCCATTCTTTTATTTAAAAAAATGTTATCTTGATTTCTTATTCTTCCGGTAAGTTTCGCAATTTCTGCATATTCCGTAAGTTTTTGTATCCATTCTTCCTTTGCTGGGACTTCTGCTTCTTTCCATTTTGGGGCAAGTAACATTTTTGTTGTAGAGGGAACAATATTAAGCTAGATCAGGGGTAGGCAACCTAAGGCCCATGGGCCGGATGCGGCCCAATCGCCTTCTCAATCCAGCCCGCGGATGGTCCAGGAATCAGCGTGGTTTTTACATGAGTAGAATGTGTGCTTTTATTTAAAATGCATCTCTGGGTTATTTGTGGGGCATAGGAATTCATTCATCCCCGCCCCCAAATATAGTCCGGCCCACCACATGGTCTGAGGGACTGTGGACCAGCCCATGGCTGAAAAAGGTTGCTGACCCCTGAGCTAGATGGAACCTTCCTTACCCAACAATGGGTGGTTGCGTGGGTGTGTCCAAGGCAGTTCCGGCACCTCTCAGGTGGGCGCCCAAGAGAGTAAGAGAGGCATTCATAGTGAGTTCTGGCACTTCTTTTTCTAGAAAAATAGCACTGACCAGCACCAATGGTCGCCATCCACCGCTGTGTTGCTCCTACCTATAGGATGATGCTTCTCTGCACATTGATTGGGGTGGGGGAGAGGACATAGCTGTCAACCCTCCCTTTTTTGTGGTAAACTCCCTTATTCCAATGCCGTTTCCCGCTGCTATCCCGGATTGTTGATATCCCTTAAATTTCCCGGATTTCAAAGGAAGCAGCTCCTCTCCCTCCCTGCCGGCCAGGGAGGCTCCTCAGCTGCGTTGCTCGGCTGCCAATAAGGAGTCTGAGACCGGCCAGGGGCGGAGCTTGCATGCCTTGTGCAGCCAGACCCTCACGCCCAACCAGACAGCCTGCCTGCCGTCTATGTGCTTGCTCTTTCGCTCACCCGTTCACGTGCAGCCTCTGGAGCGCAGCGTGGCAGGGCTACTTGGTGCCATTGCACCGCCCTCATGGCATCCCTTATTTTCAAATCCGAAAGTTGACAGCTATGGGAGAGGAGCTACCCATGTTGCACGACGTCTCTCTCCTGCAACGGGCATATTGTGTATCCAAAACAATAGCTTCTTTTTTCCTCTTCAGCCATTCTCATAGTAATGCATGAAAAGGCTTTGGTACGCAGTTTAGGAATGGCTGTGTCAAAGGTACCGAGATCCCAAAGAGCAGAAAAGAGTTTTTATGTATGTGACAACAGCCGCACAGATGCTACTAGGCCAGAGATTGAAAGAAGATAAAGTCCCTACCAGAGAGGAATGTCAAACTAAGCTGTCGGACTACGCTGAAATGGCAAAGCTGACCAGAAAGCTCAGGAACCAAGAAAACTCAAACTTTAATAAAGAATGGGGGGGATTATAATTTATTTAGGAGACCACTGTAAGCAGATGAAAACATTAGTAGGATTTTAATAATACTGGAATGTAGCAAGTATCATGGACAATATGGAAAGATATAAAATATGGACTATGAAATAATATGCAGTTGAAAAAGTTGACAATAGGACCCATGGAGGGGAAGGTGGGAAGTCTGGAGATTCAGAGAAATCTCTAAATATGGTTGTGTATTTTTGTTTTGTTATAATTCTACACTTGTAAAATCAAATAAAAATTATTTATATATATATTAAAAAGGAACAGCTGTGTTAAGTATGGCTGTCAGTGAAGTTTCTGGAAGCCAAGCTCAAGCCCCGCTGTCTTCAAACAGGGACTTCCCCGAAATGAGATCAAGCCCATTTTCAGCCTGGAGGGCTTTGTGATGCACATAAAAGGAACGCAAAGCAGCCAAGTGCTCCTTTACATTGTGCTGACATCAGCAGCACGTCTACCCTGAACACACCTAGGCAACCACCCATTGTTGAGTAAGAAAGGAAAGGTGCCATGTTCCCAGTCCTGCACTGTCTGATAAGAAGGGAAGGGGGTGGGAACATCACCCACTCCTTCTCCTTAGTGCCATTCATTGCTGAAAGAATTGAAGAACGGTTATCCCTCTTCTGACCTCCTAGCTGAGCCAACCTCTCCTAGGGTGAGTTCAGCAGTCTCCTTCACTGACACAGTTAATCATATTTGACATTTTGATTTCCAGGTGATGACAGAACCGCAACACAAGCTCAGCTGCTTCAGAGGATGAGCTGGCTTCTAGCTCAGGTATTAAATAGGTTCCCCCTGTGCACACACATCACTTTTAAATTAATGCTGCCGGGATCTAGTCCCATTCCATGCCTAGCCCCAGTTGAGAAACATGATGTTCAGTGGGGCACTGTGTGCCAGGCGTTGTGGGTTAAAATCAGTACCCTGTTTCTCCTAAAATAAGACGTAGCCATAAAATAAGCCGTAGCATGATTTCTATGCATTTGTGAAATATAAGCCATACCCCGAAAATAAGACATAGTGATGCGGCGCCTCTCCCTTAAGACGGCCTGGATAGGCGTGGCTATGCAGTGTACCGACGCGGAGCAGTTAAACTAAGACATCCCCCGAAAATAAGCCATACTGTGGTTTTTTGAGGGGGGGGAAATAAGACGGTGTCTTATTTTAGGAGAAACATGGTAGTGGAGGAAGTATATTATTATTATTATTATTATTATTATTATTATTATTACTATTACTATTATTATTATTATTATTATTATTATTATTTATACCCTGCCCATCTGGCTGGGTTTCCCCAGCCACTCTGGGCGGCTCCCAACAAAATATTATTAGTAATCATAATAAAGCAATCAAACATCAAACATTAAAAAAACTTCCCTAAACAGGGTTGCCTTCAGAAGTCTTCTAAAAATCAGATAGTTGTTTATTTCCTCGACATCTGATGGGAGGGTGGGTGCCACTACCGAGAAGGCCCTCTGCCTGGTTCCCTGTAACCTCACTTCTCGCAGTGAGGGAACTGCCAGAAGGCCCTGGGAGCTGGACCACACACAACAGTTCTCATTAATCATGTTGAAATAAAATAACTGATTCTAGGTCACTCCTGTACCAGCCAGAGTTTTTCTGCAAGACTGGCGCAGCTGAACACGGGACAGCTTTCCGTTGTTTGCTGTGAAGACCCAAAACACTCAGGTGTGCCTTGAGGCCAATCTAGATGGTACATGCAACAGCATCACCCAATACCATTTTTTAAAGCAGTTGGATAGCAGAGGATAGCCCATGGATTGTGGATTGTGCTGGGCCCCAAATCACTTCCCCCCTTCTCTCTTCTCTACATTTTTTAAGAGCAACTAGGCTAGTGGTGGCTAACCTTGGCACTCCAGATGTTTTGGGACTACAACTCCCATCATCCCTGACCACTGGTCCTGTTAGCTAGGGATGATGGGAGTTGTAGTTCCAAAACATCTGGAGTGCCAAGGTTAGCCACCACTGAACTAGGCACACTGCAAAGCAGTCCTGATGAGACACCACCCACCCTCTCTCTTAGTTTGTCCAAGAGTAAATTACGTCCTGAAGGCAAAGAGACAGAGTTTGAGGGGAGGTCCCCTTCCATCTGCAAGTTGGTCTAAATGTCCATCTTAATTAGAGAATCATAGAATTGTAAATAAGGGACCCCATGAGTCATCTACTCCAAATGCAGGCATCTCAACAGGTGGGGCCCCATCCAATCTGAAACTATACTGGACCCTGCTTAGCTTTGCAAATGTGCTAGCAATTTTATTGCTGCATCCCTATACAGATCCTAAAGAGGAAATTTTGTAGTTCAAAACAGGTAGAGCAAAAAGAATAAATAACATTCTTCTATCAGCACTGGAACTCCTCTTTATCTGACCCAAGACTGATATGACCATGTTTTGTCCCATCCTATGGCACAATAAATAATAATATTTTATTTTATTTTATTTTATTTTATTTTATTTTATTTTATTTTATTTTATTTTACATCTATCTACACCAGCAGGTACCTGGGCAAGTTACAATAATTTAAAATTCAGAATTTAAAAAAATTAAGACATATTACATTTACAAGAATGTATGTTCTTTCATAATCAGCTTATTTACAGTATTTACTGCCAAGCTAGCAGTTCGAAAGCATACCAGTGTGAGTAGATAACTAGGTACCGCTGCAGCGGGAAGGTAAACACCGTTTCCGTACAGCTTAGATATATAATGATTTACTGGGAATTGTCATGGTTTCTCCCATTGAATCCTGGGAACTATAGTTTGGTGAGGATGCTGAGAATTCTCCCTTGCCCCCACCCCCCAACCTCCTAGGACTGCAATCCTCAGGATTCTCTGAGACATGGAAATGACTATTAAACCAATAGAAAACTGTTGTAAATAAGCCCAATGCCCAGTAGCAAAAGAAGGGGGGCAGGGGCCACAGGAGGCACTGGGGCTACAGGGCACCCTCCAAAGTGGGGAGTGGGACACGTGGGGCATGTGGCCTGCAGGGTGCCCCAGCTGCTGTCCCCCTCCCTGCCCCTCTCATGCTGAGGGGGAGGTGGCTGGCGGACTCCCTGCAGGCTCCATGTAGCATGCCCTGTCCCAGCTAGCCCCGCCCAGTGGGCAGCTAGCCCCGCCCATGGAAGCTAGCCCTGCCCCGGGCGCCCGAGCAACTAGCTACGCCACTGCTAATGCCTTTCCTGTTCCAAATTGGTGTTTTCAACTTCTTGCCCCTTGGGGTAATTACTTTCATCCCATGTGTCACGTCTTGTTCATTAAAGGCGCTGGCTGTTTCTGGAGCCCATTTCAAAGTTCATCTTTCCTGCTAATGCAAATCTTGAAATCACCTTTTCTTTCCTTAGCCGTGGCGCATTATATCCAATTAGGTTCTGTGTGACACTGTGTGCAATTGGATGTCAAGATCATATCCCGCTTTTTGCTCAAATATAAATGGATGTGGGCTTGGCCTTTTGGCCAGAGGCAATCCAGGTCAGGCATATGACGAGCTCTGCGAAAGTCCAAATTGTACTGCAATATAGAAGAGCTGGGTTCAGAAGTTCAAAGCAGAATCCATGCCGCAAGATGACAGGGTGGAACTGCCAAAGCTAAGTGGAAAGCTGGTAGAGCAGAAACCGAACAAAGAGGGCAGGCAGACATAACATTTGCAGAGCAATGGCACTAGTTCAAAAGCACAGTTGTTCCATTCATTACAAACGTACCTTTTCCCATCTAAGGCCAATCTCAGGAGAAAATAGCTCTGCAAGTTGGGCTACTGGAGTTAATGCTACGAAAGCACCTCAGCCCATCTATCCTGAAACAGCATAATAAAAATGTTTCCTTTCCCCCCCCCCAATAAGGCGAAGCATGAATGTGGATAATGTCATTATACAGTTTGGTCACTAGGTGGCCCTAGACTTAGCTGTATCTCGAGAAGTCGGGAGTTGTCTGTGTCTGTGTCTGTTCCTAAGAGAGACAATAATGAGGTTAAGGAATAGACCAGGCATCCCCAAACTGCGACCCTCCAGATGTTTTGGCCTACAACTCCCATGATCCCTAGCTAACAGGACCAGTAGTCAGGGATGATGGGAATTGTAGTCCAAAACATCTGGAGGGCCGAAGTTTGGGGATGCCTGGAATAGACCTACACAAATCCAGAGTGGAGTCCCTAAGATGGTTGGATAGCACTTTGTATTCCTCCTTCTGGCGATTCCTGAAGCCAAGCTGGTGCCAAACATATTGCTCTGCTTTCCTCTGAAGCACATCAGTGAAACCGGGAGGGGGGTCTTGTCATCTGGGCAGCCCCGGACCTCTACACACACTGCCCAGACTTGTGCTCCAGGGAGGTCACTTCGGTGCTGCTAACAAACACTCCATTGTCTCTCGAGACAGATGGATGCCAACATTCTGATTTGTTTGTGAGGTCCAGTGCATTTTCCCATCACTTTTCTTGTCACAAATAACTCTGATCTTTGGGGGGGGGGGCGGGTTTCTTGCACTAGATCTCCTAAGAGATGATATTGTGCAACCTGAATTTATGTGATTGACTCCCTTCCAAAAATGTTATTATCATTTAGATAGATAATAATGTGAATCATTATGTGAATCATTAGAATCATTATGTGATTGACTCCCTTCCAAAAATAGCAAAAGTGCTGCCTAATGGGTTTGCTGAGTGAGTAGGGATTGGAATCCATATCTCCCCTCCCCACCAGTGCCCCAGTTGTCGCTGTGGTCTATACCACCAAGACTCTTGGGCTTGCTGATCAGAAGGTCAGCAGTTCGAATCCCCGCCATGGGGTGACCTCCTGTTGCTCTGTCCCAGCTCCTGCCAACCTAGCAGTTTGAAAGCACGCCAGTGCAAGTAGGTAAATAGGTACCGCTCCAGCGGGAAGGTAAACGGCATTTCCGTGCGCTCTGGTTTCCGTCATGGTGTCCCGTTGCACCAGAAGCTGTTTAGTCCTGCTGGCCACATGACCCGGAAAGCTGTCTGCGGACAAACACCGGCTCCCTCGGCCTGAAAGCGAGATGAACGCCGCAATCCCATAGTTGCCTTTGATTGGACTTAACCATCCAGGGGTCCTTTAGCTTTTTACCTTTTTTACCCCCATTTCACCACACTACTGCGGATTTTAATATATTTATTACTGGTCATAAGTTCACAATTGCTGAGTGAAATGAGGACCCAAGGTTCCAATATATCTCCTTATTCAAGTCCCCGTAGTCCTTGTTTAAACCCAGCTTGCAGCCTTATCTGGGTGGGAGAATTGCTGCAGGGGGGGGCTTATTTCTCTCTCTCTCTCTCTCACACACACACACACACACACACACAAAAAACTATATTGAGAATTGCAGTTGTAGAGTGCTGTCTGCAGTATTTGCTGCCATATACCTGAAGGAGCGTCTCCACCCCCATCGGTCAGCCCGGACACTGAGGTCCAGTGCCGAGGGCCTTCTGGCGGTTCCCTCGCTGCGTGAAGCCAAGTTACAGGGAACCAGGCAGAGGGCCTTCTCGGTAGTGGCACCCGCCCTGTGGAACGCCCTCCCTTCAGATGTCAAAGAGAACAACAATTACCAGACCTTTAGAAGACATCTGAAGGCAGCCCTGTTTAGGGAGGCTTTTAATGTTTTATAGACTATTGTATTTTAATGCTTTGTTGAAAGCTGCCCAGAGTGGCTGGGGAAACCCAGCCAGATGGGCGGGGTATAAATAATAAATTATATTATTATTATTATTGTTGTTGTTGTTGTTGTTGTTGTTGTTGTTGTTGTTGTTGTTGTCATCCTATAGAGGAAGAGATAAGAGTAAGTTTTCCCAGGAAAAAATATTCTATTTATAGTGAGCTTTTCTAAGATATCTACCTGCAAAGGTTCACGGTATACAAACTAATCTTGGGGTATCCACACCAGCTCTCTTTGACCTAGAACCCTGAGCTCTTGGTCCCACTTTGCTGAGGAAACAGAACTGAACACTCAGCATGCAAAAGATACCCCAGAGTTATGAGGATATTATGTGCACTTTTTCCCCCCAGGAAGGGTTTGGAATCCCAGTGTTTGTGTTAGTGTAGTAATGAATACAAACTGCAGGGAGAGAACACAATCTATTTCTATTAGCAACAGTTGTCACAGCATGAATGCTATGCCAGGAGAATGATGATAAATTGCGCTGTTATTGTGGCGCCCGCCACAGAATGCCACTTTCTCTTCACGTCACAGAGCTACGAAAGCAACCTCTTCCAAGATCTCACAGTTAATGCCAGACCGTTGTCTCTCGGTTGGACTGCATTGCATCTGAAAAGGGAGGGTGGACTTACATAGACATGTGTCTCAGCACTGGAATAAGCCAAGGGCACTCAACCACTCCTCACCAGGAACGAGCACAAACAGCTGTGGATGTTTCAGGGTACCACTGAAGGGATGACAAGTTCTCACTGCTCAGAGGGACTGTTCCAGAGAAGCTGTTGCTCAAAAAACCAGTGCAGGGGGCAGCCCTAGACATTTTGCTGCCTTAGGCGGAATAGCAGACAGCTCCCCAAGTCTAGTGTTCTCTGTTTAAATGATGAGCGAGTCAGAGGAGTTGAATAATAAGTAGTTTATTACAGAACTATGTACAACAGGTCTCCTCTCCGTTAGCTGCGTTCTCAACTCTGCCTCCTGCTTGGGCATAACCTCCTAGACACAGGAGGTGCCCTTAAAGGTATACTGAACGTCAACTTTTTTGGACTGGTCATGTTGTTCGGATGCCTGATTATCGTCTTCCAAAGGAATTACTCTATTCCGAACTTAAAAATGGAAAGCGTAATGCTGGTGGTCAACAAAAGAGGTTTAAAAACTCTCTCAAGGCAAAGCTAAAAAAAATGTACAGTCATACCTCAGGTTACGATAGCTGTGGGTTGCGTTTACTTCCGGGTTTCGCTGCATGCGCAGAAGCATTCTGCAGGGTCTGTGCATGCGCGCAAAAGCGTTCTGTGCATTTCGTGCATGCGCAGAAGCACGATATTGCGCTTTCGCGCATGTACAATATCGCCGCTCAGGTTACGGACTTTTTGGGGTGCAAAAGGCACCCCGGAACGGATCGGGTCCGTAACCTGAGGTACTACTGTAGTATAAACACTGACAACTGGCCTGTGAGACACTGGCTGTGAGCACTCCAATTGGAGAACAGCCTTTACCAAAGATGTCATGGGCTTTGAAGACGCTCGAACTCAGGACGAAAGGGAGAAATGTGCTAAGAGGAAGGCATGCTTGGCAAATCCTCACCATGATCCACTCCCACCCGGAAACCTATGTCCTCACTGTGGAAGGACATGTGGATCCAGAATTGGCCTCCGCAGTCACTTACGGACTCATTTTAAAACCGTGTTCACTGGTGATCTTTGCTTCTTCCAGTACACTGGCATCAGTTCGTCTGTCTTCCCAAGTGATGTGTAAAAAAGTTTCGGAGACACCGTTGATGGAATCTTTTGATTACTTCAGGAAACACAAGTTAGCATAGCTGGATGCTGTGGATGAAGTGAATGTCTAATGTGGCCCCAAAGCCTTGCTTTGGATTTCTAAACCCTATGAGGTATGATGCCTGTTGTCTTTGTCCATGGAGTTTTCTTGGCAGGGATACTGGAGTGGCTTGCCGGTTCCTCCTCCAGGTGGATCACATTTGGTCCAAACTCTCCATTATGACCTGTCCATCTTGACCTGTCCATAGCTTCCCTAAGTTATTCAAGCCCCTTCACCACGACAAGGCAGTGATCCATGAAGGGGTAGTGATCAATTCTTAAGGAAATCAGCCCTGAGTGCTCACTGGAAGGACAGATCCTGAAGTTGAGGCTCCAATACTTTGGCCACAACATGAGAAGAGAAGACTCCCTGGAAAAGACCCTGATGTTGGGAAAGACTGAGGGCACAAGGAGAAGGGGATGACAGAGGACAAGATGGTTGGACAGTGTTCTCGAAGCGACTAACATGAGTCTGACCAAACTGCGGGAGGCAGTGGAAGACAGGAGTGCCTGGCGTGCTCTGGTCCATGGGGTCACGAAGAGTCAGACACGACTAAACAACTAAACAACAACAACAAATGAGGTATGATGGGCAGGGCCTTTTCCATGATGGCCCCCCACCCTGCGAATGCTCTTCCAAGTGAGATCATGCTGTGCTTTTCTAGGCATTTGGTTCAAACACGGCTGCTTGGAAACATTTGGCTGAATTTCCCCCTGCTTCTTCGGTTTCATACCGTTCCCTTTATAGTTGGGCTTTATGACATGGTGCTTGCAGCATGTTATTACAAAGCTATTATAAAGTTATTACAAAAAGAGAGAGCACGGGATATGCTTTTTCTTTCTTTCCTGACCAACTGACTGAATTGTGCTGCCCGGGAACAGTCTGGCCATTTGCCCTTCATGTGACCCAGATGGCCTATGGCATAAATCTCTTCTTTCCTCGGATGTTCCTCTGAAAGCGCTACGTCTCGTGGAATAAGCAGAACCTGTGGATATAATTTATTTAGGCTTCTGATAAAGTTCCTCACACACAGCCATTAAGAAAATGAAGTAACTCTGGAGTGGGAGTTTAAAAGTCCGCCGAGGGATTAGGGGCTGGTTAAGAGATTGGAGGGAAAAGCTGGGAATCAACGGAGGAGCCCGAGATTGGATAGAGACTCGTAATGAGCTAAGCTGCCTGTGGGATCAGATTGAGGAATGCTGATGCTCAGTAACAGTAATAACCTGTTAGACAGAATGACTGGTGAGCTGGCAAATTTTTGCTGATGACGTGAAATTATCTAGGTTACATTAAACTGGGGGAGATTTTGAGGAAATCCCAGAAGGCTGGATCTAGCAAAAGCAGGCAAGTTGACAAACTAAGGATAGGAACCTTTGGCAAAAGGGGAAATATATTGGTTCTGTATCTCAGCAGAATTTATTATGATTTTCCCAGGGGGGAGGGAAGATATTGTCAACTGTTTGTGCAGAGCAGGGTTGAGCCAAAATTATCCATTCCTGTTGCCACTGAAAATCTCTTTTGCAACAGACCCAAATGTTTTCCCCAGGACATAAATGGTTGCTGGAAATGTAATCTGGTCAGTGCAAATCCATTTCATCTTCATGCCTTGCAGCACAAAAATATCAGGATATGGATCTTCAAGATAGAGATGCAGATGCTTTCATATAGTAATTGTTGTTCAGATTATTTGGGGGGGAGAAGGAATTAAGAGACAGTGAATTTGTACTGAACCTATTTGTTACCATGGCTAAAGTTGTTTTATTGTGATGTTGAAAGCAAGAACAGTACGAGACTGAAAATAAAAGTTTTCAAAATAACCTTTCCTTTTTTTGGTTATTTCCGCCCCGCCCCGCCCCCCAATTTAATTTCACGTTAACATCAGTAAAAAAGAACATTTTTACACACATACTCCAAAACCCATGTATAGCAATATCTTTTCAAAACATTTCCTTTGAGATTCCAGGAATCTCTGGACTTCATCCCCTCTTCTGGTTTTTTATATAAACAAAATTCTCTTACATTTCCATATCCATTTACCCAATTTTCTAATAATTACACATAATTAATCAAAACTTACTAACACTTTGAATCATTTACCATTATTTAACACAGATGTCATCAAAATAGCCTTTTCAAGACATTTTCTGAGGAACCATTACACTGGTACCTCGGGTTACGAACTTAATTCGTTCTGGAGGTCTATTCTTAACCCGAAACCATTCTTAACCTGAGGTGCACTTTCGCTAATGGGGCCTCCCACTGCTGCCGCACCACTGGCACACAATTCCCGTTCTCATCCTGGGGCAAAGTTCGCAACCTGACATACTACTTCCGGGTTAGCGGAGTTTGTAACCCGAAGCGTTTGTAACCCGAGGTACCACTGTATCAGCCTGTATAAATGTCAAGTGCTTGTTGTAAGATGTGGGATTTATCTATCATCTATCTATCTATCTATCTATCTATCTATCTATCTTCACTGTACACCACATTGTATACATTATATAATTACAAATATATTATTCAAAAGAAAAGCTGTCTGATATTCCAGAAGCCCTCTTGAATTTTTCCAGTGTTTCATCTGAGTTATGGTCACAGACCACTTCTCATGGGGAGGGAACCCCAGGAGGCCATTTATTTATTTATTTATTTAAATTTATTTATTTATTTAAATTTATATATTGCTTGATTTAAAAAAACAACCCCCCCCAATGTGGTTTACAAAAATGTTCAAAGTTTTATAGGCTGCAGGGAACTGTCCTGTCCTTCACCAAAGCCTGAGAAACTCCCAAACCAAACTAAGCCCATTTTAGTTCCTGTGTAAAACCCCATCAGCTGCCCATGTGACTGGGGGTGGATCTACACAGAGGGGGAGAAACCCGCTATAAATAAGTCAGAAATTAAATTGTTGTAACAAAAGCGGGGAACCACTATGGAAAACGGCAAAGACATTTTTGCTTGCTCTCCAGTGCCACCTGGTGTTGCATGTTTATAACACATTCAAAACACAGTTTTTTGACTAATGTAGCTGAGTCCAGAATGTGGGCCTGCAGAAGAGCATAAACAACAAATATGTGCAGTATTGTAAAGAAAAATGCAATTTGTGCTGGTGCTTAAGGTAACACCAGAAAAAAAGAAAGAAACAGATTTTGCATTGGTCTTTTGTAGTGAGATATTGGGTTGTATTCAACTCAAAGTAAATCTATTGAAATTAATCAACTTAAGCTATTCATGTTGATTAACTTCAACAGGTTTTCTCTGAGTAGGGCCAGCAATGAATACTATGCATTGACCCCTCTTAAGCCCCTGTAGTACTTTCTGGACTGTACAGTGGTACCTCGGGTTAAGAACTTAATTCGTTCCGGAGATCCATTCTTAACCTGAAACTGTTCTTAACCTGAAGCACCACTTTAGCTAATGGGGCCTCCCGCTGCTGCTGTGCCGCCGCAGCACGATTTCTGTTCTCATCCTGAAGCAAAGGTACTATTTCTGGGTTAGCAGAGTCTGTAACCTGAAGCGTCTGTAACCCGAGGTACCACTGTATTCAGAAAGCTTCACTCCCTGACTGCTTCATCAACCAAATTTGTAAATGTGATGGAGCTGTCTCGCTTTTGAAAATTCTGCTATACGGAGTCACTGATTTCATCATTCAAATCATGTGCATGCAAAATTAAAGTCTTCCTTCCTGTTTGATTCCTTATACGCATGATTCCGTGCTGTAACAGAAACAAACTTTCAGAGTTCAAAGCCATGCATCGGGTTTCCTTAATTACTGGGCAGCTTTTGGCTGCTCAGTAATAAGTGGGTTGTGCTGTAATTGGTGTGGTGTATCACCAAACAGTCACTGAAAGGCAACATGTTGTAATTATACATTTATGAGAAATGTCACTGGCTTATCGCACCAGGAAGAGATAACATCTCCTTGTGTTATGCGCTGCTAATGTAGGAACAAGTAACAAGCCTTGGCCACCCATGCATTCTCTTCCCTTGGTTCTCAGGCTGTTATCCATTCTAGATGTTTCAGAAGCAAGATCTGTGCACATATACTTTTATTGACCCTCCAGAAGCTAGAACAGGGACTGTGGATAGAGAACTCTGAGTGATTCCCCAGAACTTCTCCCATTCATGCTGTTGTCCCATCTCTCTCCCTCCACAAGAATTGCACAGCAGGCAAAAGAGGGAGGCGAAAGGTGACAAGACCTGTGACAAAACAGTTTGCAAATGCATCTGGGGAATGGAAAAGGTGTATGCACACTCCCTGGGTCATGACCTGGCAGCCCTATGATTCAATGTCTATGGGCCAATGGCCGTAATAAACATTACCTACCTGTCTTACCTACCTATGATTCAATACATTCAATATAGCATACTGCCTGCGTGCCATTAATATGGAAAAGCTCCCGAGGATTTGCTCCACCTTCAAATGGTTGTTCCTTTAAGCCCATGTACAAGAAAATCAGCAGCCACAGAGCTGAGTACAGGACAAATCTGAACTTTCTTGAGTTGTGTTTACATCATAGCTGTCAACCCTCCCTTTTTTTGCGGGGAAACTCCCTTATTCCAATGCCATTTCCCGCTGCTATCCCGGATTGTTGATAACCCTTAAATTTCCCGGATTTCAAAGGAAGCAGCTCCTCTCCCTCCCTGCCGGCCAGGGAGGCTCCTCAGCTGCGTTGCTCGGCTGCCAATAAGGAGTCTGAGACCGACTGGGGGCGGAGCTTGCATGCCTTGTGCAGCCAGACCCTCACGCCCAACCAGACAGCCTGCCTGCCATCTACGCGCTCGCTCTTTCGCTCACCCGTTCGCGCGCAGCCTCTGGAGCACAGCGTGGCGAGGCTACTTGATGCCATTGCACCACCCTCGTGGCATCCCTTATTTTCAAATCCGAAAGTTTGAAAAAATCCCTTATTTTCAAATCCAAAAGTTGACAGCTATGGTTTACATGCTGCCCAAAAAGACAACAAGAGGTGGGCAGAACGCTTGTTGAAAATTAAATAAATGGAGCAAATGCCCCAAAGCAGCCTTTTTTCAGGGGGGAAAAACACATTTGATGCCAAATTTTAACCACATAAAACAGGCAACACTCACATAGTATGGTGCCAAGTGCAGATCTTTTCAGATTTCGGAAGCCGTGTCAATCATTACTACATGTTCTCTGCATCTGTAGGCTTCTTTATGTTGTATATGGCTGTCTACATGTTCCTCGGAGCCTCTTTCTGCCAGTTGTTTGGCCTTAGCAATATCCAAAGTACTGCAATGAACTGACAAGGTAAGCCACAGTACAAAACTTTCTTGCCGTTTAAAAAAATGTGATTTTTATTTTATTTTTTGAACCAGGCTCCCACTGGCTGTGTGTAAATCCAAACAGCGTGATATTTTCAGGATTAAGTCAAAGTATTTTGACGTGCTGTCTTTGTGTATGTAATTACTCTTTCTAAATTCTCTCTTGCATGAAGGTAGCCGTGGTTCAGATTGATTAACCTTGACTGTGGACTGTAAAGGCAGCTCCTTTCCCTCTGTCAGCTGGGCCATATTTGCCTTGAAGTTTCAGACATCCAAACCATTCGTCGGCTTTTGCTTCTTCTCCCATCTCTGCTGCTAACAGCGGATGGAGAAACTCAGCGAGCACTTAAGCAGCCAGCAGGGCAATCACTAATCACTTGACATGAAGGCAGCAGCTGAGCAAGGATTGGGGAATGCGGGGAGCTAGCAACCCCAGAAAGGGTTAACATGCACTTGTGAAAATGAGCCACTATAATCACATACCAAACTGGGGCCTAATGGAACACAGGTAAAGGTAAAGGGAACCCTGACCATTAAGTCCAGTCGCGGACGACTCTGGGGTTGCGGCGCTCATCTCGCATAATTGGCCAAGGGGGCTGGCGTACAGCTTCCGAGTCATGTGGCCAGCAGGACTAAGCCGCTTCTGGAGAACCAGAGCAGCGTATGGAAATGCCTGCCAGAGCAGTACCTATTTATCTACTTGCACTTTGACGTGCTTTCACACTGCTAGGTTGGCAGGAGCTGGGACCGAGCAATGGGAGCTCACCCCGTCACGGAGATTCGAACCACCGACCTTCTGATCGGCAAGCCCTAGGCTCTGTGGTTTAACCCACAGCGCCACCCGTGTCCCTATGGAACATAGGGAGCAGCATTATACCAAGTTAGACCTTACTTAGTTAGGAGCCAACTACTAGGGACTGACAGCCCTTCGGACTTCCCAATGAAATATTTGAAGCCCCAACCCCAGTTGATGGGCATTGCCATTTAAATGATGTTTGTGTGCTGTGCCTTGTCTTGTGAGTCTTCCTGTTTGATTCCTTATACGCATGACTCCATGCTGTAACAGAAACAAACTTTCAGAGTTCAAAGCAATGCATTGGGTTTCCTTAATTACCGGGCAGCTTTTGGCTTACTTAGTTGCAAACCCCTTGTGTCATAGCATGGGGGGGGCATAGGGGAGGTTAGGGGCACAAAATTGTTAGGGGCACAAAATACAGCTGGTCATTTCTGTCAGTGGACTACGTTGAATAAAGCTTCTCCATGTGAACCAGGAAGTGACCTCTCTAGACAACGGAATGACTCTTCTTTTCTTCTCTCTGTGGCTGCGATCCCCTGGGTGACGCAGATGCCCTTAGGCATACTTCATCCATTTCCCTCCCACTCACCCGCCCTCTGTGTGGCCCCGGGCACTGGCAATGCATGCTATGCCACTCCCCCATTTTTCATTCAAGTTGCCACCACTGCACCTAGCTTTATATCAGTCACACTGACTAGCATCAGCTAGCCAGGTTGTCAGACAGGGGCCGGGGGGTCTCTTCCAGCCCTATCAGAATAATAAGACTTGTTCTGAGCCAGTGTGGTGTAGTGGTTAAGAGCAGTAGACTCGTAATATGGGGAACTGGGTTCGCGTCTCCGCTCCTCCACATGCAGCTGCTGGGTGACCTTGGGCTAGTCACACTTCTCTGAAGTCTCTCAGCCCCACTCACCTCACAGAGTGTTTGTTGTGGGGGAGGAAGGGAAAGGAGAATGTTAGCCTCTTTGAGACTCCTTCGGGTAGTGATAAAGAGGGATATCAAATCCAAACTCCTCTTCTTCTTCTTCTGAATAAGAAACATGGGAAGCTGCCTTATACGGAGTCTTTCACGCCATCAGCACATCTAGCTCAAAATACTCCATCTGGTGACTGGGAGTGGCTGCCAAGACCATATAACACTGGTCCTGAAATACCTACATTGGCTCCCTGTACGTTTCCGAGCACAATTCAAAATGTTGGTGCTGACCTTCAAAGCCCTAAACAGCCTTGGCCCCGTATACCTGAAGGAGCGTCTCCACCCCCATCGTTCAGCCCGGACACTGAGGTCCTCCTCCGAGGACCTTCTGGTGGTTCCCTCACTGTGAGAAGTGAGGTTACAGGGAACCAGGCAGAGGGCCTTCGCGCCCACCCTGTGGAACGCCCTCCCACCAGATGTCAAGGAAATAAACAACTATCTGACTTTTAGAAGACATCTGAAGACATCTGTTTAGGGATTTTAAAAAAAATGTTTGATGTTTTATCGTGTTTTTGGGTATAAATAATAAATTTATTATTATTATTATTATTATTATTATTATTATTATTATTATTATTATTATTATTACTATTACTTCAAACAGGGAGTCTCTCCCATTCTTACCTGGAAATTCTGAGGACAGAGCCTCAGGCCTTCTCACTTTCCCCTCTTCCCTTAACACTTTCCCCTAAAGGATGATGCTGGAATAACATCATTAGCTGCATCCTTTACAAACAGCAACAGATGCAGCATAGAATTGTGGAGCTGTTGGAAGGGACTCCGAGGGTCAACCAACCCCCTGCAATGCCAGAATCCTGCCCTCAGCCATTCCTGGGTGGGCTTGAACCATCAGCCTTCTGATTAACAGCCAAATGCACTGACTGGTTGCGCCACCGGGGCATTCAAAGGACTAGGTAGCAGTGGGTGTTTAGTTTATTTCTCCAAAGGGGAAAGCACCTAGACGCCCAGGCATTTTGTACAATCTCAAAGGTGCTTTGTTCTACAATATATTGCTTCATACTCATGTTCTTTCTTTCTTTTTAAGGGCATGGCCCAAGATGGGAACAGTGATGCCAAATGGGCACAGTTCACGGAGAGGAGGGGTGGGGCTACAACACTAAGACTAGAGTCACTTGCAAGAGATGCCACCCGTCCCCTCCCACAGACACACACACACACACACACACACACAGCTGAAAGGCAAGACTGAGAAGAGAGAGATTTGAGGATTAAAACACAAGAGTCTAGGAAGAGCTCTTTAGTCTTCTGACAGTGCCTGTTTGACCAGACCAACACTGGGCTGGTTGTTACTGGATTGCACAACTTTGCTGTTGCTTGCCATCCGCTGGCATGAGATGGATTGCTCTACCTACCGTGTGATTTATAGCCACAGCTGTCATGTTCAGCCTATGCTTCTGACTTTGAGTTGGTGCAAGGCAGTATTTCAGGAGGGGAAAATGACCTTTGGAAACCTCATGAGAGCAGTGGACTTGCTCAGCTACTGGTACAACAGCTCTTTTATTTATTTCTTTTTTATACTTTTCAGGTTTGTACATTTCGCTAATTTTACAATCATTTTGACATTTCAAAACTTGACTTCCTTCCCCCTCTTTCTGCAGCTCCTTAAATTTATTTTTAATATCTTCTGCATATCCAAATTAACTTAATTTGCTCATTTATTCATCTTCTTTAAATATATACACTTATGAAACTGCAGGTTATTACAATAATCCTGCCAATGTTCTTATCTGTCAATGGAATAAACAACTATCTGACTTTTAGAAGACATTTGAAGGCAGCCCTGTTTAGGAAAGTCTTTAATGTTTGAAGTTTTATTCTGTTTTTAGTCCTGTGTTGGGAGCTGCCCAGAGCGGCTGGGGAAACCCAGTCAGATGGGCGGGGTATAAATAATAAAACTATTATTGTTGCTGTTGTTATTGTTATTATTATCTGTTTACAATTTATCTGTAAATATTCAATAAACTATTTCCATTCTTTTATAAAAAGTTTGTTATCTTGATTTCTTATTCTTCCGGTAGGTTTCACTATTTCTGCATATTCCATAAGTTTTTGTATCCATTCTTCCTTTGCTGGGACTTCTGCTTCTTTCAGTTTTGGGCCAAGTAACATTCTTGCCGCTGTTGTAGCATACATGAATAAGTTTCTATACAGTTACCGGTAGGTAGCCGTGTTGGTTTCAGTGTATCTGAAGAAGTGTGCAAGCACACGAAAGCTCATACCAAGAACAAACTTAGTTGGTCTCTAAGGTGCTACTGGAAGAAGTTTCTATACAGTTTAGGTACTTCGAGACAGCAACTCTTCTGATCATAGAAGATCGCAGCAGTTACTGCAGTTAAAAACAAACATCTTTTTTATGATTGAAGAAGCCCAGTTCAAAACATTATTCTTCAGTCCATACACAGCTCTACTGAGCAGGACATGCGTCTGTGCACAAGCACTTATTTGCAAAGGTAAGCTGTGATAAACCACATTGGCACATGCCTGAGGAATTCAGTCTTTGCACATTCCTGTACAAACTAGCCTGATCCGCATCTCCTGGACTAAGGTGCAGATCAGAACATTGTTATCCCCTGACTTTTGCACTCCTCATGTCAAAATATATCAAAATGCATTTGAAAATGCATATTTTGAAAGAACATCGGTTTAGAAATGCATTTTTAAAATCGTCTTTTTGGGGGGGCACAGATTATGTTTTCAAAGTATAAGTTAAGGTGGAAACAGGATGGAAGGGATTTATGAATGAACACAGGCAAAAGTGACACAGGCTGGAAAGAGACAGATTCATTCATCCCTATGGCAGCTCTTGGATTCAGAAGCTTTGCAGCTATAATCAAAAAGCCTGGCTCACGCATGCAACTTGATGTCACCATCGTCAAGGTACATCTTGCAGGTGTGGCTGAGCCATTGCAGCAATGCCACTGACAGCATTTTCATGTGACCCGGCTCTGTCACCACAGTCACAAAGCTTTTCAGTGGGGTAAGTTCACACAGTCAGCTGCCGGTTACTAAGTCAACAGTAATGAAATATAGGACAACCAAGTGATGCACAATGCATGAGTGGATCAACCTGCCCTTATTTTACTGCGCAATATGGGAATTTCATTTGCCCTAACTGACTTTTTAAAAATCCAACCATAAGCCTTGCAGCTCATTTATTTCATTTATCCCCTTCTGTGTTTATATCCCACTATCCATTAGTTGGGACCCAGGTGGCACTGTGGGTTAAACCACAGAGCCTAGGGCTTGCCGATCAGAAGGTCGGCGGTTCAAATCCCTGCGATGGAGTGAGCTCCCGTTGCTCGGTCCCTGCTCCTGCCCACCTAGCAGTTCGAAAGCATGTCAAAGTACAAGTAGATAAATAGGAACCACTCCAGTGGGAAGGTAAACGGTGTTACCGTGTGCTACTCTGGTTCGCCAGAAGCGGCTTTGTCATGCTGGCCACATGACCCGAAAGCTGTACGCCGGCTCTCGGCCAATAAAGCGAGATGAGCGCCGCAACCCCAGAGTCGGACACGACTGGACCTAATGGTCAGGGGTCCCTTTACCTTTACCTTTATCCATTAGCTACAGCTTGTAGGTAGGTAGCTGATTATGCACATTAAATACTTTGCTTGGAATATGCTTGGAATAAATGCCATAGATTATTAGAACTCTGCTGACGCATTAGATGCAAAACAAGGAAAAGTCCAAAGGGAAGCTGAATTTCTAGCCATATACAAATGTTTTCTTCTGGGAAAACAATGACCATGCAGAATCCTTCTATCAATTCCATACATTGCCCAAGAAATTAACTCTTTGGTTTCTTTGGGTGTGATTAAGCCCAAAATGAAGCATTTATTAAGCCCCACTGGTAGTCAGGAGAGAGTTAAGTATGTGCCTAAATCTCTCCCAATAAGATTGAAAAGCTTTTCATGTCGGCTGGAAGGAGCTCTTTGTGACCTGCCAACTTTTTTTTGTTCCTCCTACAGTAACACCTAAAAGTTTTCAGCTGGAGCCAAGCTTTATTGTCCTGCAGCGGCAGAGAGCAATTCATTCTTGGCTGTCCCTAAACTCTTAATTGAAATGCAGCTCAAACTGAATGGGGATTATGGGTGGATTCCCTTCAATACAAAAAAAGAAAAAAAGAATTGTCTTCCCTTTGGTGCTATAGCAATTGTTTGATGTTTACACATTGACACTTCAGCAAATGTTTGGATTAAGTGTTGTATTCCTGTTTAACACCCTAGCTGGGGGTAGGGGGTAGAATTCATTCTTCGGATGCCCGATAGCCTTAGTTCTCACCTTGTTAACTTTCAAAAGGGTAGCTGCTGTCTCTTTCAGGAGAGCCAGGATCCTGGAGCTCCTTAAAGATTAACACACATTATTGTGGCTTTTGTAAGCGAAAAGCAATTTCAACTGCTTTGATCTTTTTATAAACTGCTTTGAGGGTTGTTGTTGTTTTATAATCAAGTGGTACATACATTTTATTCGAGAAATAAATTACCGGTAGATGGTCACTGTGAGAACAGGGCGCTGGACTAGATGGGGCAATGACCCAATCCAGCAGGCTCTTCTTACTTTCTTAAAACACACACACACAGAGTTCCATATTCTTGATCTGTCTATCTGCTCGCTGGCTCACAAAAATACATAGCAACCAAATGCATTTCAAGCCTATACACAGCTTCTTGTTGAGTGCTAATAGTAAAACAGATAGTAATGTACAAATTATAATGTAAAGTGAGATGCGTTTTCAAGATGAGGCTGGAATCCTATGAGTACATGCATTGGCTGGTTGCACTGTAAAGTGGTGCTGCTGTAAAAATGGGCATTATCCATGCAGAAAGCTTTCCATTCTTTCCCCCTGTAATGTTTAGGAACACTTATCTAACGATATGATTGTGTTGTGAATGTCCCCATCTCCACTGCCATGCTGTATATCTTCAGGAGAAGAAAAGGCTAAGGGGTAAACCCTACACAAACCCGGAGTGAAGTTCTGAAGACAGTTAGATGATGTCTGGTATGCTTCCTTCTGGCAACTACTGAAACCAAGCTGGTGCCAAACATATTTCTCTGCTTTCCTTTGGACCGAGAGGAGGGTCTTATTGTCTGGGCAGCACAGGACCTCCAGACACACTGCTCTGACTTGCACCCTGGGGAGGACACTTTGGTGCTGCTAACGCCATGCTTTGACTTCACCCCTGAAGGCCCACTCCATTGTCTCTCCATAGCTGTCAACTTTCGGATTTGAAAATAAGGGATGCCGCGAGGGCGGTGCAATGGCACCAAGTAGCCTCGCCACCCTGCGCTCCAGAGGCTGCGTGCGAACGGGTGAGCGAAAGAGCGAGCACGTAGACGGCAGGCAGGCTGGCTGGCTGGTTGGGCGTGAGGGTCTGGCTGCACAAGGCATGCAAGCTCCGCCCCCAATCAGTCTCAGACTCCTTATTGGCAGCCGAGCAATGCAGCTGAGGAGCCTCCCTGGTCGGCAGGGAGGGAGAGGAGCTGCTTCCTTTGAAATCCGGGAAATTTAAGGGATATCAACAATCCGGGATAGCAGCAGGAAACGGCATTGGAATAAGAGAGTTTTCCGCCAAAAAAAGGGAGGGTTGACAGCTATGTGTCTCTCAAGACAGATGGATGCCAACAACAGCTCCCATGTCATTGGGCTACCATTGGATAAGCATGGGGTATTCCTAAATAATAATAATAATAATAATAATAACAATAACAATAACAATAATAATAATAATAATTTTATTATTTTTACCCCGCCCATCTGGCCGAGTTTCCCCAGCCACTCTGGGCAGCTTCCAGTCAAATATTAAAACAATACAGCATTAAATATTAAAAACTTCCCTAAACAGGGCTGCCTTCAGATGTCTTTTAAAAATAGGATAGCTGCTTATTTCCTTGACATCCGCTGGAAGGGCGTTCCACAGGGAGGGCGCCACTACCGAGAAGGCCCTCTGTCTGGTTCCCTGTAACCTCACTTCTCGCAATGAGGGAACCGCCAGAAGGCCCTCGGCGCTGGATCTCAGTGTCCGGGCTGAACGATGGGGGTGGAGACGCTCCTTCAGCTATACAGGAACGAGGCCGTTTAGGGCTTTAAAGGTCAGCACCAACACTTTGAATTGTGCTCGGAAACGTACTGGGAGCCAATGTAGTTCTCTCAGGACCGGTGTTATGTGGTCCCAGCGGCCACTCCCAGTCACCAGTCTAGCTGTCTAAATGTTACAGTGGCATTCCCATGGAGCATCTATTGCATATCTCAGCCCTAGAAATGCAACAGAGATGGAGACCCATCAACTTTCATCAGCGATAGCTGGCATACCCAGTGGAAAGAGATTGGGGGAGTTGTTGTTCAACAACATCTGGAAGGCCACACATTCCTGAGTCCTTCCACACAGCAATTGGGAGCTGTATTGATCACAGTCCTGACTTGATTTGTTAGAATTGCGCCATAAGTGTCGCCCATGCTCTTCATTTTATTTTTTTAGTTTTTGCAGAGGGGGTGACATTTTCCTGCTTTAGTATAATTCCACAAAGCCCTTTTCAAACAGAACCACAAACATATGCAGCGTTTTTTGGGCAGGGGTAGCAGATGTAGTTCTAAGTGATTCTTTCTCCTGTTAGATACCTGTTAGGTGTCTGAAGTATCTGAAGAAGTGTGCATGCACACGAAAGCTCATACCAATAACAAACTTAGTTGGTCTCTAAGGTGATACTGGAAGGATTTTTTTTTTTTAATGAGGTTTTAGAGTTGGCCTATTTTTACATCATCCCAAATAAAATAGTCTAGCATAATTCACATTACCCACTGCCCCAGGGCACAAAATAACCTTTGCATCGAAGACTGGTCTTGCACTGTTTTTCTGCCTATGTGTTGCTTTTTCCTCCCATTTTAAATATGCATGCCTTTTGGGTTTTCAGTTGCATTTCATGAAGTCTATCACTGCTGTGGTGCACGATTAAAGAATACACTCTCAGCAGCAGCATTTGCCTAATTCCGTCAAGAGCTGCTATTTGGTAATTTCATTTTCAGGGCCAGAGAAAGCGCCAGAGATGATGGGAAGCAAGAGAGGGAATCGAACAAGGCTAAATGAGCTCTAAAAGGAAAGCAACATTGTTAGAGCAGCTTCTGAGAATTTTATGAGAGAGTAATGGTTTGAAAAGAGTGCAGGCTAAACTGAGTGAGTGGCAGAAGAATGAGCATCCATTAGAAGCGATCGCAGGCGGAATTACCACCGAATTAAACCCGAGAAGCTTTTTCAAGGCAAAGGCCAGAGCTCGCTGCAAAAGAAGAGGTTGGTGGAGGAAGGCAAATGAACTGGGAGATTGCTACCAAGGCTCAACAAAGAATGCCAAAAGGCATTTTAAAAAGTGGGGCACAGAGTTCATATGAAGAAACCGACACACGGGATGCGGAACCGCAGAAGACTGGAGAGTCAGTCCGTTGCAGTTCCTTTCTGATTGTTATTCCAGTTCAGAAACTGTTTTCCTACTAGCATTCCATTCTAAATGCTGGTCCCCCGTTTCTGCCAATGGTACACAAGTGCAGTTTTCACCATTCTTAAATTTGGTAACCCCCCGCCCTGAATCTGTTGACCTCTATACTCGCATTCCCAGTAGCTCAACAGCAACCTTCCTTCACTCTGGGGTGCAGCCCTGAAATGCTAAGTATACCCTTTGCCCTTCAGTTTCATGCCCCCTTGAATGGCCATTGCAGACATCACCAGCTGCATGCTCATCATACATTTAAAGCCCATTCCCCCTGCTCCTAATAATTCTGAGAACTGTAGTATGTAACGTGTGCCGGGAATTGCAGATCTGTGAGTAGTAAACTACAGTTCCCAGGATTTAGGGGGGTGCTTTAAATTATTTCTTTATTGCATTTACACACCATCTTTTCCTCCAAGGTGGGGTGCATGGTTCTCCTGCCCCCCATTTAATCCGTACAACAACCTTGTGATGTAGTTTAGCTGAGAGGCAGTGATTGACTCCAGACCACCCAGTGAGCTTCAAACCCAGAAGGGATTTGAAGCCTGGCTTCCCAAGGTGCTAGTCTGACACTCTAACCACTGCACCACACTAGCTCTCAGTGCATGGAGTGTAAATAGCCAACATCGCTTTCCAGGCAAATCCAATTTTCTGCCAATGTGGTAAAGAGCGTTACCTGGCGGCTGATTAATATCATCTTTCAGGTGTGCTCAGTGCCGGATTTGTGTATAGGCTAAGTAGGCTGAAGCCTAGGGCCTCTAAATCTAGGGGGCCTCACCAGCCTGCCCTCTCCCCAGTGCCGCAGTCTGCCCTCTCCCAAAATTGTAAACCCAAGACTTCATGCAAGGGCAGGGCAACTCAGGCCCAGCAACTATGAGGGCTAGCCAGTGGGGTGCAATTTGAAGCAGTGGGGCACAACTTGAATTTATTTATTTTTATTTATTTTTGTAGGGCCCCAGTTCACAGCCTCCACAGTCACTTATGGACTCACTGTTAAAAGACAATCTTACTTGGCTACGAGTGATCGCCAAAGAAGAAGAAGAAGAAGTATGTGCACTGCTCTCCATGCATGGAGAAAGCAAGGCCCCTTCCTGTTTAAAGTGCACTGATACTCATCCGTGATTCCAATGCTGTTTATTTCAGCATCTATCTCACCTAACCAAGCATTCTTCAATGCAGACTGCCTGCCTTTAAAATATCTTTTTAATAGAGTATCGCTTGAAGGAATTTTTCTTCCATTGTTTTAGTTTTTAAAAAAATAAATAAATAGCAAGGCTACACTGTGTGTCTGGGCAGAGGTTTTTGTGATCACAGATGCTAGCCAAACAGTGTTGTATACAGCAACTTCTGCTGCAAAGTGGCACTTTGAAGTTCGATCCCGGGAAAGAAATTGGTCATCTGAATGTAGCACAGAAGCACAACTGCCAAAACGGCGGTTTTACATTTCACCTGGGGGGGGGGGGAGAGAGAGAGAGAGAGAGAGAGAGGGAGGGAGAGAGAGATCCCGGAGACCTGCAGTGGCAGCGGGTGGGCAACAGCCTTTCGGCAGGGAGGTGGTGGAAATCCCTTCCAACAGCAACGAAGCAAATCCACTGGCTAGCGAAAAAGCGCACCCAGCCAGGCAGCTCATTGGTCCGGCCTCTTCCCCTCGCCGCCACGAGGAAGGGGGGGTGGCTCTCGGTGCAATTGGCGCCTCCCCGCCGCCGGTGCGCGCTGAGCGCAGGCCAAGCTGCAGCAAGCGAGCGCCGTGCGCGCGCGAGGGAGAGAGAGAGAGACAGAGAGCGCCAGGCGGCGGCGAAGGCGAAGGCGAAGAGATAGTCGCGGGCAGGCAGCCCCGGCGCGGAGGGCAGGGCGGCCAAGGCGGAGCCGCGCCTGCGTGCGTCAGGCCCCCGCTGTGGCAACTCGGCAAAGTTCCGCGGAGGCTGGGCGAGCGGCGCCTGGGAGGAGAGCCGAGAGCGAGCCGGAGCTCGGGCAGGAGGACCCAAGGCGCTTTCCCCGGCGCGCACGGGGAGCGCGCCGAGGAAAAGTTTGTGGCGCGGCCGGCGGAGCTGTGGCGCCGGCTTCCCATGGAGGGAGCGCAGCCCGAGCCGGAGAGAGGAGGCAGCAGCAGCGGCGGCGGCGCGCAGCCCTGAGCGGCGGCAACGGCGGCGACCGGTTCCCGAGGCGTCTCCATGGTGTCCCCTTGTCGCCATGGCCAAATGGCTGAATAAGTACTTCAGCCTGGGCAACAACAAGACCAAGAGCCCCCCGCAGCCGCCGAGGCCGGACTACCGGGACAAGCGCAACGGCACGGCGGGCGCGGGCGGCGCAGGGCACCACAACCACCACCACCACCACAACAGCCACCACCACAGCCACCACCACACGTCGCCGTGCTTCCCGCGCCACGACACCAGCGACCTGCTGCGCGCCTACCGCGCGCAAAAGGAGCGCGACTTCGAGGACCCCTACAGCGGGCCCGGCTCGTCGCTGCGCAAGCTGAGGGCGCTCTGCCGCGCCGAGTACTGCGCGCCCGAGGAGCTGCTGGTGGAGCCGCCCGCCAACGGCGCCGGCGCCGGCCCCAAACCCTTCTCGTCGGCGTCGTGCTGCGGCGGAGAGGGCGGCGGCACCAGCAGCAGCAGCAGCCCGGCCGTGGCGTCCGCTTCGCCGCAGCTCTTCCGCAGCCACAGCGAGCGGCGAGCGGCCACGCCGCCCGACGCCGCCGTCAAGTACATCTCGCCCAAGCACCGGCTGATCAAGATCGAAAGCGGCGAGGGCGGCAAGGGCAGCGGCAGCGGCGGGTCCCCCGTCACCTGGAGCCCGTCGGGAAGCGGCCACAAGAAGCTCAACAAGTGCCCCGAGCAAGCGGAGGGGGGCGGCGGCGGCGGCAGTGGCAGTGGCGGCTCCGGCACCAAGAAGGAGAAAGTAAGTGAGCTTGTCAGCCTGGTGGAAACCCGTCTGCCCGGTTCGCGAGGGTAGTGGCGCTGGATTTCTCCGCACCTGGCGCTGATTCACACGTGCATTCCTTCCCCGATCGCGGCGCGCTTGTTGATTGGCAGGTGAATGTGGGAACGGGCTTAATGGGCAGTGAGGTGACCCGGAAGCTTCCGTCCATAGGAACCAACAACTCCTAGAGGCAGAGGTGCCTTCGCCGCCACCCTAATAAAATATTTGAGCCGCCCCCCCCCCCAAGTTGATGGGCATTGCCATTCAAATAGTCTGTGTTTGCGCCGCGTCATGTAATAGATTATGCAGGGCACCTGCCTTCCCCCCCCCCCCGTATATTTTATTCAAGTTGGCACCCCTGCTTCCATCTGGGGTGGTGTGTTTAGTGATGACTCATTCGCACATGCATAGTCATAGGGGGACTTGCATAGGTGACCCTGCTCTTCTTGAATGGCAGCTGAATGGGAGACCTCCTGTTGAAAAGCAGAGCATTTGAGGTGATGTGAAAGAACCATTCCGTGGTGATAACTCTGTTCAGTGCCCATTTGTATGTGTAAACCCGCCCTCCTTGTTGTGGCTTTCATCCGATGATTGGCATGCTTGTGTGAACCGGCGCTGTGCATCTGCCTCTCACTGTTGCACTCTTATCTAGTGTCAGTGGCATGGAGGCACACTCTGGAACATGAAAGTGATACCGACAAGACAGGGATGAGCAGAGAGGATTAACGTGGTAGGGAATGTATTCAGAGTCTCTGCTTATGACAGACCAGTTACAACACCAATAACCTATTGTGGCTTTTGAACATAGAAAGACCCCAACTTGCTCAAAGAAAGGCTTGGCTGGGTTTCCTTGAAGCTCTTTGTGTAGAACAGACGGGGGAATAATCTGTCTCTGTATTTTATCAGTCTAGTAACCCTCTTTCCTCAAGGAACTGACATGGTTTGTCCCAAGTGATCCTCACAATTGCTGTTGGGTAGCTTAGGCAGAGAGGTGGTGACTTTTTCCCAGGCCCATCCTGCAAGCTCATGGCTGAGTCAGGATTTGTAGCCATAGCCTTTCCTGCCCAGGTCTAACTTACTATCCGCTGTCTCCCATGCTGGGTCGCCCAGCTAAACTCCTCTGTTTGCACAGTTCTGTGAAGCAGTGTGCATTAGGCAGGCAACTGTTGTTGTCTTTGTGCTGGAATAGAGACTTCTGTATTCAAGGATCTGTATGTATGTATATATATATATATATATATATATATATATATATGTACATACATACACATAATACATATATATATATACACACACTCTCTCTCTCTCTCTCTCTCTCACACACACACACACAACTATATACACACACACTCTCTCTCTCTCTCTCTCTCTCTCACACACACACACACAACAACAACAACAACAACAAATACAATTCAAACAATCATAATTCGTGAGGAACAGCTGCTCAGTTAGCACTGGCAATTTTTGAGCATTAGTGACTAGTTTCCTTTATTGTTCTTGGCTTTCTTTCCAAGCGAGGGAAGGTGAATTCAAAGCAGAGATGTCAGTTTCCTCACAAGCGCACTATCTCAAAGTAGGTGCCGGTTATTAGGTCTGTTACACCCACCCAGACACTTCCAGCTCCAGCACCTATTACACAGCTGTCAAATCTAGAAACTCTATTGTGTAGTGTGTGCATACATGTGTGGCTTGTTTATTGACCCACCCCTCCTCTGGCTTAGGCACTGCCTGCCTCCGTTCCTTAAGCAAGAGAGAGCACTTCAACTATTTGTCTTTCCTCTCTCTCTTTTCCGGGGGACCCATGTTAACAGCAGAGCTTCTAAGTGGCATTTCCCCCCCAGGAAGGTGCTGCAGCTCAGCTTGGGAACCAGACCTAGACATTTCAGGCTTAGCAGGTCTTTGAGCGACTGTTCTAGTTTTGTGATGGGTAAATTACAGTTGTTGCCAGTTTTGTCTTCCTTCACACTGTGATTGGATGGTAGGTCTGAATTCAGAACTTTTCGACCGCACAGAGCATGAGACGCTAGGGTTACTCTGGTCAACTTTTAAGACAGCCTTGGGGACATGAAGGGTGAGGGAGAATGGTGTATGGCCAGTGATTCTTTGTCCTTTTCTGTGTAGCAGGACAGATTGCCCTGTGACTCAGCTGCTTTTTATATCTGGCCAACTGAAAGCTAGCATGACTCCCTGCAATTGTGTCAAGGGTATGCAACAGATAGTGCTTGTGTTTTCAGATCTGTAAAAGAGAAAAGACATTTTAATCCCTCAGATAAAGCACTAAGGAAATAGGGCTTGTTTGTACGGCAATAACCTGAGTCATATGCAAAGTACTTCTAACTGCTTGAGTCAGTACTGACGCTCTCTGTTAAGAGATTTTTTTTTTTTAAAAAAAAGGTGTGAGCATCCAGGAATTTTAAGGGTAGGTCTGCTGTCGCATGATTGTGTATAATTTTTATGCCAGCAAACGTAAGAGAGAAATGATTTAATCGGTTTGGGTATTATGGCAAACTGGCACATGTAATCTCTTGCAGTTTAAGAATCAGAGGCATATTTGAAGAGGAATGTTCACAGTCCCAGCCCTGCACTTTTGAGGTTCAAATCTGAATTTTTCAAAACATGCTTATATCCCAGGAGAGGGAGTTTCATGGCCTGTTGGCCCTGATGATTCAGATGACTTCTAAAGCTGGTAATCATGCAGATAACTCTGAAACAATCTGAAGTAGATAGATAGATAGTTTATTACGGTCAGAGACCAGCATATAAAGCATATAAAACAAACATTTAAAACAATATACAACAGTAAAATTAAAATTTTTAGATGCAAAAAGTGTATGGGCAGTTAAAGCTTAAGATAAGCTCCCATAGAAAAGTGACCCAGAATTACCCATGGAACCGAGTTTAGGTTTTTTACGGACTAATTTAAATCAGGGGATGGTCTGCGCCTGCAATACAATAAAATACAATAACTTTGTTACGGTCATATACCAGCTATTAAACCTAGAAAAGCTTAACAGAGCTATGGGGGTTGAAACTCGGGGTGGCTATAACAGTCTTATGAGTTTGGAGGGGCTATGTTTTCAGAGTGGGAATCCAACTGGCCTTTTCCCAGGTACTGCTCTGGATCTTCAGTTTTATATCCAAACAAAGGGACTACTTCCCACTGTCCAACACCGAATTCGCTGTTTCGTTGGATGACTTGTTCTGGGAGGGAGGGCTGGTCCTGCCGATCTGCGAGCAGAATCTGGCTACCGTCCGAGTTAGCTTTTGCTCCTTTCCTAGTAGTAGGGCATTAAGTTTGGTCTTCTCTGGGAGGTCAGCCAGATTCTCCAGAATGGGGGCGATGGTATCTTTTCGTGCCTTATCGTACAGAGGGCATCTAAAAAATAGATGCAATGGGCTGCCCACCTCCCCCAGTGAGCAGGGGCAGATTCTCTGTTCGTATGGGATCTTTCCAAAGGAGCCTAACAGCACTGGCGAGGGCAACGCCGAGCTTCGGGCGAGCGTGAAAGCTCTTCTTGTTTTTCTGGATTCGAGGTAATAGAGATACGCTGCCGGAGCAGCAATGTATCTCTCGTTTTCAGCTATGATGTAATCCGGGGACCTCGTGCAACAATCTGAAGTAATGGACGGTTTCATCACTGCTTGAGCAGGATCCAAGGAGCAGCTTTAGGCAAGGGTCTCTTAATTCCTTTTTGACATTTATTTCTTTGAGAAACATGTGTTGTGCCTTCAGGGAAACCGTTTCCACATTGACTTATCTGCTGAGGAACTGTTGCATGTCTGCTGTGTTGCAAAGGATTCTGGGGATTCCTATGACCCACCCCAGTTCATGCACAGGGTTGATGAAGAAGACGACACTCTTACAAACCCTTCTTCAAGGACTCTCTAAAAGTAAAATAATATAAAAATCCAATTAGCATCAATAACTCATATCTAAAAAACACAGATGTGTTGCACTTTACATTTTGATGTTCATTTCTTATGGTGCATGTAACTTTTTAGTGTTAGGAGTTTTGGATTTGTTAAGTGGGTTGCATTTAATTTCCCTTTCAGAGTCATGAGCCTCGAAATGCATTGGGCTAAACAGAACATTTCCAGTGCACCTCTGAGGTCTTTAGAACATAAGAAGAGCTTGCTGGATCAGGCCAGTGGCTCATCTAGTCCAGCATCCTGTTCTCACAGTGGCCACCCAGTTGCTTGTGGGAAAGCAGGACCTAAACACACTCCCCTCCTGCAATTTCCAGCAAGTGTTATTCAGAAGCATTGCAGCCTCTGATCATAGAGGCAGAGAATAGCCATCATGGCTAGTAGCCATTGACAGCCTCCATGGATTTGTTTAATCTTTTCAAAAAGCCATCCAAGTTGGTGGCCACCACTGCCTCCTGTGGCCGTGAGTTCCATAGGTTAACTGTGTGCTGCATGAAGAAGTCCTTTCTTTTATTTGCCCTGAATCTTCCAACGTTCAGTTTTATTGGATGTTCATGATGACCAGTGTTACGAGAGAAGGACAAGAACCTTTCTCTGCCTAATTTCTGCAGGCCATACATAGAATTATAAACTTTTATTGTGTCATTTCTTAATCACCTTTTCCTCTAAAGGAAAACATCCCAAACACTTAAACCTTTCCTCTTTGGGGAGTCGCTCCATCCCCTTTTCTGAACCTTTTCCTTTTTTAAAATAATAATAATAATTTTTATTCATTTTATCATGTATAACAAAACAAACACACAGCAAAAGAATAACATAACACAAACAATTAAACACAACAATGAAATATACAATTTTTACCTAATTTCCTTCACATCTTGTTGGGACTTCCCTCCATCCTCCCTTCCTGGATTTCAATTTATATCCTTTTTTAAAGGCAGATTCATCTTCATATCTAATTTTTTTATCTTACCTCTTGTTTTCCATTTGTTCATTTATTCATTTTATTACCCAGTTTTAATCCGGAAATCCCTAACCTCTTCCCTAGATTTTCAAAAATTTTCTGAACCTTTTCCAACTCTACAATATCCTTTAGAAGGGGAGGGGACCAGAACTGTCGCACCATAGATTTGTATAATGGTGTTGCAATGTCAACAGTTTTCAGTTCCTTTCTTAAACTCCCTACATAGGCATCCTCTGTGCTTTCTGCCTCTGGGTTTGCTGGACCTTTTACCACCATCCTCTGTGAATGGAGAATGTGCCCTGTATTGCTTGCCCAATAAGCCTCCTGTAACTGCACATGGCACCTGATGCTCAGTGCTGCGACTGACAGCATTTCTAGAGTTGCCTGCAAGGTTTCCCTTGAGATCCTTCCGTAGGAGATTGAATCCAGGTCTTTCTGCATACAAAACAGGCATAGGCAAACTCAACAGTCCAGATGTTTTGGGACTACAACTCCCATCATCCCTGACCACTGGTCCTGTTAGCTAGGGATGATGGGAGTTGTAGTCCCAAAACATCTGGAGGGCCGAGTTTGCCTATGCCTGATACAAAGCATCTGCCCAAGCACTGAGCTTATGTGGGTCTTACCCTGCCACATCCTCCCCAATCATTTTACATTGGTCTGGGTTTTTTTTGGGTGGGGTGGGACAAACATGTGCGCACATGTTTTCAGAGGGCTCAAGTAGATGTAAATATTTGGACTGTGCGCACACGATCGCTTAATTGTATCCAGCAATCGTGGAGGTTTGGGAGTCAGACCAGATAAAAAAAGCAGGGAGAAGCAGATGGCGATAAGTTTGATAGAAATATGTGTAAACAGAGGAAGAAACTCGGTTGTAGAGGTAAGGCAGAGATCAAAGTTGAAAGGACTGTTATCGGTTGCAACATATTTATGTTGCTGAGCTCTTGCAGCGGGAAGGTATAATATCAAAGCAAGCAAACGCTAGAGGCATAAGCAGAAAGCATCTGCTTTGTTCAGAAGTATTTCTACATGTTTGCCAAATGTTGCAATTGCCTATAGGTCTAGGACAGCAATGTCCAAACTGGCCTGGAGGTGAAGATGCAATCCCTTTCTGGAGCTGTGAATACGGCAGGGTGGATAAAAATCAATGATTTTTTTTAAAAAATCAAAATCGGATTTTTTTGATTTAAATCGGATTTTTTTTGATTTAAATCGGATTTTTTTGATTTAAATTGGATTTTTAAAATAAAATGCTTTTGGAGGAAAAATCTTTCTAAATATAGTCTTCTATTTAAGTTACATTGCAGTCCAAAGGCTATTCATCAGGAAATAAGGATTTGTTTTAAGTTTATCAAGTGTGCTAAAACTCAGTCTAAGTTTTTTTTTTAATGTTTAACCACATCAGTTAACAAACACGGATACATATGCTATCATGTTATTGTTTTAGTTAAATAAATTGTTTAAATGGTTATTAAGGAAATGATTATTTTTCTCCTTCCAATAAAGTACAGCAGAAAAGTTGTCCAAATATAAACAGTTAACTTATTAAACCTCACCATAATTTCATAATTATCTGTCTATGTATTTCTAGTAGTATAACCAAATCAGTAATTTTTGATATAACTGTAAAAACTACTCTGAAAATTTATTATTCCAAAAATGAAACCTTCATATGGTTGTAAATATTAAGATTATACCAGCAAGAATGAGTCTTTCTGTAAAAAAAATATTTAAATCACGTCTTACTGACTAGTGATTTAAATCAAGCCTTACTGACTAGTGATTTAAATCATGATTTAAATCGTGATTTAAATCAATTTGATTTAAATCAAATCCACCCTGGAATACGGTACTGCTGATGTGGAAAGAGAGCCAAGTAGTTTTATAATTGGTGATTTTTGTCCAGGGCAGGAACAGGGAACCTATCACCTTCCAGATGTTACTGGATTCCAGCTGCCATCATCCTTGGCCATTGGGCATCTTGGCTGGGACTCCCAAAACATCTGGAGTGCTGGTGGCTCCCCATTTCTGGTCGAGGGAAATAGATCTAATCTATAACACACTGTTTTGTGCATTCTAGAAGTCATGGTCTACGACAGAAGCCTTTCCAGAGTTCCTTGGTGAAAATATTAGCATGCATTTTATTTATTAAAGCTTCCCAATTTACATCCTGCCCCAGCAGCTACAGTGTTTCAGATGTGCAAAATCTGGCCCTTTATTTTTGGGGAGCTTTCTGCTCTTTTTGTCCTCTCACATCAGGTATCTAGGAAACTCCGTAGAGTATCTTGGGGTACCCTTTCTTTTAGAAATTGCAGCTGGAAAACCAGTGTCGTCCTGAACATGGAAGCTCCTGCTTTCAGTGGGATCCACATTTGGATACATATTTGAATGTGCATTTCCTTTCTAGCTAGCTTGCGCAAGAGTTACACATCCTGCTGCTAATTATTTGCTACCCTGCCTGAAATTAATGGAAGGGAATCAGACTGGAATTTGAATATCAGATCATCATCCTGCAATGGTGGAACTCCCAACTCCCAACACTGGAAATAACACTTGCTGGGTTGCCACATTATCTTAAATTCAGAGCCCACTACGGAAGAGGTCCTGCTTGAAGTTAATGCCAGTGTTGTTTGAGCTGTTGAAGAATTTCGAAGCCAGTCCTCAGTGGAAGGTTGCAGTCAATGGAGGGGCAAGCCTTTGCTGATAGATACTGAGCCCAGATCATTTATAGGGCTGCTGCTGGCTAGGACTGCTGAGAGTTGTAGCCTGAAACTTCACATTGGGGAAGGCTGATTTGAAAACTGAAAACCAGAATCCTGAAGTGTGTGCCCAGAAGCTAGCTAGCTAGCACTACTGGAGCAAACTGGGAAAACTGCTGGAGCAACAGGCTGGTAGCATAGCTGTCAACCCTCCCGTTTTTTGCGCTGGAAACTGCCTTATTCCAATGCCGTTTCCCGCTGATATCCCGGATTGTTGATATCCCTTAAATTTCCCGGATTTCAAAGGAAGCAGCTCCTCTCCCTCCCTGCCGGCCAGGGAGGCTCCTCAGCTGCGTTGCTCGGGTGCCAATAAGGAGTCTGAGACCAACTGGGGGTGGAGCTTGCATGCCTTGTGCAGCCAGACCCTCATGCCCAACCAGCCAGCCAGCCTGCCTGCCGTCTACGTGCTCGCTCTTTCGCTCACCCGTTCGCGCGCAGCCTCTGGAGCGCAGGGTGGTGAGGCTACTTGGTGCCATTGCACCGCCCTCACGGCATCCCTTATTTTCAAATCCGAAAGTTTGGGAAAAAGCCCTTATTTTCAAATCTGAAAGTTGACAGCTATGTGGTAGCCATTAGCATTATTCTGATGTGCTGCCATGTGGAAGTGTTGGGTGTGTTCTGGGATGCTCTTTCCATTTGTATGGGGCAACAGTAGGGTGGCCGCCACTCCACACAAGCAGAGTGTTCATGCTAGAGCTTGCCCCAGGATCCTCTTGCCATAAGCAGGGGACTCTGTGGCTTGGCTGATGCTGAGAGGTTTCACAACAGGCAAAGGGGTGTGGGAAGGTTCCTGTAGTTTAAAATGCTTCTGGTCTCGTGTACGTAGTTCTAATCCAGGCTTCCTCAAACTCGGCCCTCCAGATGTTTTGAGACTACAGTTCCCATCATCCCTCACCACTGGTCCTGCTAGCTAGGGATCATGGGAGTTGTAGGCCAAAAACATCTGGAGGGCCGAGTTTGAGGAAGCCTGTTCTAATCTTTTTTGGCTAGCCTCACGCTATAGCAGTGACTTTTTATTCACTAACAGTGGTGAGTGGTAAGAAATTTATTATTGCTGCTGTTACTACTACCACTACTAGTTGGCACTTACATTGCACAGGTGTCGCTGTGGTCTAAAGTAAACCACTGAGTCTCTTAGGCTTGCCGATCAGAAGGTCGGCAGTTCAAATCCCCGCGATGGGGTGAGCTCCCATTGCTCTGTCCCAGCTCCTGCCAACCTAGCAGTTTGAAAGCACGCCAGTGCAAGTAGATAAATAGGTACCGCTGTGGCGGGAAGGTAAACAGCGTTTCTGTGCACTCTGGCACTCATCACGGTGTTCCGTGCACCAGAAGCGGTTTAGTCGTGTTGGCCACATGACCCGGAAAGCTGTCTGTGGACAAACGTCGGCTCCCTCGGCCTGAAAGCGAGATGAGCGCTGCAACCCCATTGTCACATTTGACTGGACTTAACCATCCAGGGGTCCTTTACCTTTTACCTTTTTTACCTTACATTGCACTTTAGTGTCCAAAGCACTACACATGCAGCAATTACGTTGCTGCTGTCCTTCCAACAATCCTGCAAGGCAGACCAGTATTATTTCCTCTGTGTTACAAGTGGAGGGCTATGCTGCTGATTAGCTCATAGAAGAAGCAAGATTTGGACCAGGGACATGTGAGGCCATCTCCTAGGCACTATGCTGTACCCTCATTAATATCTGAAGAAGTGTGCATGCACATGAAAGCTCATACCAAGAACAAACTTAGTTGGTCTCTAAGGTGCTACTGGAAGGAATTTTGTTATTTTTTATTTTGTTTTGACTATGACAGACCAACACGGCTACGTACCTGTAACCTCATTAATATACATTTGTGTATTTCTTTAAATAAGCTAGCTAACAGTGCAGTCCTAACCTTTTCTACCCAGAATACCTGGGGTTAAATCCTATGGTATTCAATGGATTGTAGCCTGAGTGTTTTACACAGTGCTATTTTTCTAGGGACCCAGGTGGCTCTGTGCTATTTTTAAAAGGACCCAGGTGGCGCTGTGGGTTAAACCACTGAGCCTAGGGCTTGCTGATCATAGAATCATAGAGTTGGAAGAGACCACAAGGGCCATCCAATCCAACCCCCTGCCAAGCAGGAACAGAAGGTCGGCGGTTCGAACCCTCCGATGAGGTGAGCTCCCATTGCTCGGTCCCAGCTCCTGCCAACCTAGCAGTTCAAAAGCACGTCAAAGTGCAAGTAGATAAATAGGAACTGCTCTGGCGGGAAGGTAAACGGCGTTTCCGTGCGCTGCTCTGGTTCGCCAGAAGCGGCTTTGTCATGCTGGCCACATGACCCAGAAGCTGTACGCCGGCTCTCGGCCAATAAAGCGAGATGAGCACCGCAACCCCAGAGTCAGACACGACTGGACCTAATGGTCAGGGGTCCCCTTTACCCCCTTACCTATTTTTCTAGGAAAAGAGGTGCTGGAACTCACTATATAAACACCTTCATTGCTCTCTTAGAATGGCAATGGTACCCACCTGAGAGGTGCCGGAACTGAGTTCCCACAAGTTCCAGCTGAAAAAAAAGCCCTGGTTTTACAGCAGTTTAAAGAGACGCATCCCTGCTTAAAGATTGCTGCTGAAGAGCTTAACTATACGTTACTGTGAATGTGTATCAGCTGCAGAGTTCCATCTCCCCAGTGATGTTCATCTGTCATGTTGATGTCACAGTGCTCAGTATTTCCCTGACCTCACACCACTTTGTTAGCTGTCACTTGCCGGATTGGTGGAAATGCTGTGATGTCATGCCATGCGTCGTCTTTAACGAACTGCTGCCAGGGAGGTGCAGAAGGGAGGCAGAGGCAGCCCAAAGCACCAGTGAGAGCCACTCAGGCCACATTCACACCATACATTTAAAGTGCTATGATGCCACTTTAAATGTTCAAGCATCCCCCAAGGAATTCTGGGAGCTGCAGGTTTTTAAGGCTGCAGAGAGCTGTGAGGAGGCCCTTATTTTCTCACAGAGGTGGAATTCACAGTTTCCTAGGAAGAAGGATTGATTGCTAAACCCTTCGGAGAATTGCAGTTCCCAGATTCTTCTGAGGAAGCCACGAATGTTTAAAGCGGTGGCATAGTGCTTTAAATGCACGGTGTGATTGTAGCCTCAACGGGCAACCCCAGTGCAGAGGGAGGAGGCCTTTTGAAGGCATCTTATACTCCCCACCCAGTCCAAAAAAATCTGGAACCATCACTAGTAGGGAGTGGGGCAGAAAAGGCGACCAGGCTATGTGAGGGAGCATCAGGAAGGGGTCTTCATAAAAGAATGGGCTGTGATCGTTTTTTTAAAAAATTGTAAAACAGAAAAAAAAGATTCCTTTGATATTTAAGGCAGGGATCGGTAAACATGTGTCCCTCTGTATACAGTCATACCTCGGGTTACGGCCGCTTCAGGTTGCGTTTTTTTTCATGCTAAGAATGCGGCAACCCCGGAAGTGTTTACTTCCGGGTTTTGCCGTGAGTGCACGTGCAGAAGCGTTCTGCGCGCTTCGCGCATGCGCAGAAAGCGCGATTTGCGTGTGCACAGAAGTGCCGTTCTGGTTGCGGTTCGCACCCCAGAACGGATCATGTCCGCAACCAGAGGTACCACTGTATGTTGTTGAGCTACCATCCCCATCACCCCTGACCTTTTTGGCCATGCTGCCTGGGGCTCCGACAACATTTAGAAGACCACAAGCTCATCACCCCTAATTTAAGAAACACAATTTTTGAAAAGGTCTCCAGTAGTCTCTTTTTTAAAAGAAGAAGGAAAAGCTCCATGGCAAGGAAAAGGAAAGAATATTACAGGACTAATAGGAAATACAGTATATATATTTATTCTGCCCCAGTGCGAGCTTGGGGCACAGATTCAGTGGGGAAGACCCTCCTGTGCAAGCCCCATTGAAATGAATGGGGCACACACGGCAATTCTCTTGCACACATCTCTCATTCTTTTCAGTGGGGCTTGGCGCTAGATGGGGTTCCCTGTGGATAGCACACATGGCAAATGGTGTAAACCCACATGTCTTGGGGAGTAGAACATGAAAGTATTGGGTGGTGGCACATTTCTAAGGTGATAAATTACGTCCTGTCTGCATGTAATTCCAAAATAAATCACCTTGTCAGGGTGAAGGAAGATTAAAGCTCTGATAAAATATTTATTGCCTTGTCAGTCGTCTACCTTTTGAGTCACTGACTGGAAACACTTAATTCTTTCAGGGAAGTGAGTGATTACATTGGAAATATTCATTCATATTGCAGTATTTTTCTTTTTTCTTTTTAAAAAGCAGACTTAAGTTTTACTTTAAAGTGCAGTGCCATTGGCAGGTTAGTGAAATTCTAGCATCTGGATACGTAGCACAGCCTCAGAAAAGAAATGAGTGAATGTCATACAAAGCTGAAGTCCTGTGAGAGGCAGTGTGGTACAGTGGTTAGAGTGTTGGACTATGAGTGAAAAGACCCAGGTTCAAATCAAGACACATGCTGGCTATTTAGCCATGATAATAAACATTCTCTCAGGACACAAGATGATACAAAGCCTATAGAGTAACATTTCTTGAAAATAAATCTGCTATTGTGCTATTAAGGTATGAATGAGGCATCTATTAGCATTTCATTTTTGTCTGAGACCAGGGACATTTTTTAAAAAACAGAAAATTGAATTCTTCTCTGAACCATTGAGCAAAGTTTCTCTGAACTCTGAAGACACAGATCCAACAATGGAACTTTCCTTATTTTCCTGTTCAGGGACTTTTGATGATATTTCTGCTAACTTTTGTAGGAGTGGACTTCCTGAGTGTTAGCTTTTACAAAGGAGAGCTACAAAGCGTTCCTTCGAAGTTTATCTGCTTCCGCCCAAGTTGTGGCAGTGAGATCTCTCTGGCTTTTCTAGTGCCCAGAAAGTGCCGAGTGGGGGGAGGTGGGGCAGCCTGGCAGGCAATGCCAAAATGCAAGTGGTAATGAAAGTAAAAGGTAAGGTAAGGTAAAGGACCCCTGGACGGTTAAGTCCAGTCAAAGGCGACTATGGGGTTTTGCCACTCATCTTGCTTTCAGGCCGAGGGAGCCGGCGTTTGTCCCCAGACAGCTTTCCGGGTCATGTGGCCTGCATGACTAAACCGCTTATGGCACAACGGAATACCGTGACAGAAACCAGAGCACACAGAAACCCCGTTTACCTTTCCGCCACAGCAGTACCTATTTATCTACTTGCACTGGCATGCTTTCGAACTGCTAGGTTGGCAGGAGCTGGGACAGAGCAACGGGAGCTCACCCCATTGTGAGGATTCGAACCGCCGACCTTCTGATCAGCAAGCCCAAGAGGCTCAGTGGTTTAGACCACAGTGCCACCCGCGTCCCCGGTATTACAGTGGAACCTCGAGTTGCGGATGTAATCTGTCCCGGAGGCATGTCCGCAACTTGAAGCGTTCGCATCCAGAAGTAGCGCTTCTGCGCACACGCAAAGTGCGATTTAGTGCTTCTGTGCATGCGCAAAAGCGATTTAGTGCACACCCCCTAGCTAAGAATCCTGGAAACTATGGTTTGCTCAGGGTGGTGGGAATTGTAGCTGTGGGAGCAGTAAATTGCAGTTCCCGGGATTCTTTTGTGGGAAAGCATGTGCTTTAAATGTACTTTAAATGTATGGTGTGTATGCAGAGTTAATAACTGGCCATGGGCATTCAGTGAGCTGAGTTCTGAACACAGGTCTTCCCAGTTCTATGTCCAACACTACCCATTGCTCCATACTGCCCGAACGCTTTTCGTATGATCCGATTAGAGTCTGCCTTCAGGGATATAGATCACTGTGCCATATACAATATTTGAAAGTTCTTTTATTAGGTACTGATTTATTCCCCATTAGTTGAAAGGCAAATCCTTCAAATGCTGAGACAGGCAAAAGACCGTTCCTTTAGGAATATGTGACTTGATTTAGCAGTGAAAAAATTCATACTCATCCTTCACTGACAAGGAAACTGTGCTTGTGGCAGGTTTATAAGGTGGCCTTGAATAACCTGTCTCTTTTTTAAACAGCTAAAGAATCCAAACTTGTTGGGAAATGAAGCTGTACAAGAAAAACAGGTATTGGGTGAATAACCAGGCCCAAACATCTCAGACATTCCAGATGTTCACAATTGCACGATCTCTGCGCAGGTCTCCCAAGTGGAATTTGAGCACAGTTGCAGAACTGTAATCTCTTAGATTATCTTTTTGACAAAAAAAATGTTAGGAACTCATTGTGGCTGGCTCATTCAACAGTTCCGTGCACTTTGCCGAACTGTGTTGCAATGGAGACCGAGATCTTCTTGATTGTCTGGGGCCTGGTTCAGAAGTAATGCAAAACCACGATTTCCTCCTGCTAGAACAGGCTGCGGCAAATCCTTTTCTTCATGTGCAAACAGAGGAAGTTCAGAGTATCCCATTTTCTGTTCCCCATTAATGTTTGAATGCGGGAAACTGTGGTTTGTTCAAACCAAGACCAAACATGATTTCAGGCCCTCCCCTCCCCCCTTTTAAATGAATGAAAAACTGCAGTTTGTTCTAAATTAGAAACGAGAGCTTTAAAGTTCCCTTGCATGTACAGGAGAATGGGGAGACAGTGGAGGAAGCCAATCAAACCTCTTGCTCCTTGTTAGCATAACAGGAAACCTTGGTTCTCAAAGAACAATCTGGAGGCTTGAACCCGGAACTGCATGGGACTCTCTCTGCTTGGATTCAATGCCTCTATTTGCCCAAGGAAGACCCTGGGTGTGCAACATTGGATTCTACGTTTTACACAGAGAAGACCCACAGAAATGAATGAGCATGACTAAGTTAGTTTTGTTAATATCCGAGGGTCTGCTGTGAATAAAACTTAGTTGAATACCACCCCAAATATAAAGGTATTCTGTCCCCCGCACTGCCCTGAATTGCATATTAAGATGCATGTCAACAGGGAAATTTCACATCTCCTGGGTTGATTTGACCAACCTGTGTTGACTTCAGCCAGACAGATTTGCATGTAGTTTGGAATCCATCAAGTCGCACATCTTTGATTGCTTTCTGAAACACACTCCTAATACAGTGGAACCTCGGTTTTCCAACATAATCCATTCTGGAAGACCGTTCGACTTCCAAAACGTTCAAAAACTGAAGCCTGCATTTCTGGAAGCATTTACGTCTGGAAAACTCAATATGGAAGCCACGTCGCACACTTGGCTTCCAAAAAGCGTTCTAAAACTGAAGCATTTACTTCCAGGTTTTTGGCATTCAAAAGCCGAAATGTTTGACTTCTGATACACTTGAAAACCGGGTAGGTTCCACTGTATTTGGACTGGGAAAAATAAAGATGAGAAATTACTCTCAGTGAACATGATGAGATTTTCAAAAGATTACCCCTCCCCTTTCCCCTAAAAGCACATTTTATTGTGCTCTTTTGAAACCAAGGCTGTGATCTGGTGCTACTTGACTGTGGGAAGTCTGCAGCATGTGGATTATACCCGCAATGAAGTCTGGATTCTGTGGGAAAGTGCTCCTGGTCTTTAGCGCTATGAAAAAGGCACATGGAGCAATAACCAAAGATCCATGCAACTAGCTCAGCATCACCTGTGGTTTCTCGAACCGATTCCCTTCATGTCATGCAGCAAATTAAACTGAGAGGGACTTCCAGTGGCAGATTCTGATACTGTGTGTTGCTGTTCAAAGGAGGGGAGGGAAGTCGAGAATCCCATGAGGCCTGCCCCCAGCCCTTGGGCATGTTTAAAGTACCTCTTCAGATCCTGGCTGTGCTAAATTCTGCTTGAAAGCCTTGGCTGCGGATTAAATGTGCCTTTGAGCTTTTAGGCAGGTAGGACTGACTTTTGTTTTTGCATACAAGGAAGCAAGAACCAAAGCCAGGAGACTGGAAACCAACTACAATTTTATTTAATATCAAAGCCAAAACAACAGATGCTCCCTTAATTTTAAAAGGCTGTGTTTTTAATACACTTTAATAACCTTATCCAACGCTGGCTATTGCTGTGTGTGTATGTTTTTTTTTTTTAAAAAAACAAAACAAAGATTCACTGAATAATAATAATAATTTTTAAAAATAATTTTATTATTTATACCTCGCCCATCTGGCTGGGTTGCCTCAGCCACTCTGGGCGGCTTCCAACACATATAAAAACAGAATAAAACGTCAGACATTAAAAACTTCCTATTACAGTGGTCCCTCGACATACGAATTTAATCCGTTCCGAATGGACACTCGTAGGTCGAAAAGTTTGTAAGTCGAAAAAAGCGATTTCCCATAGGAATGCATTGGGAGAAAAAATATTCAGAAAAATTCGTAAGTCGAAAAAACCGCATCTAAAATTCGTAAGTCGAAAAAACCGCATCTAAAATTCATAAGTCCAAAAAACCGCATCTAAAACCGGCAACGATTTCCATTCGGATGTCGAAAAATTCATAGGCGTGCGGCCACTTTTTTCATTTGTAAATCGAAAAATTCGGATGTCGAGTACTTCGTAAGTCGAGGGACCACTGTACAGGGAAATGAAATGGTATCCTTCTTTGTTCCTGCTATCTGTGGCCCTGGCTATATGTACAGTGGACAGGCAAGTGAGTCTCTCTTGTACTCTGTTAAGTAATTCCACTAATGTGTGAGGGATTGGCAAGTGTCAGGGATCTGACAGCAAGTAATGTGGGAGATGCTCTTAAAATGGCGCACGGCAGCTGTCATTCGACAGGGTCTTCGCATTTGGCTGTAAGAGCTTGACTAATGTAGAGGGGCTTCTTTCCCCCTCCTCCAGCCTCCCCCACTCCCAATCCCGTCCTTTAAGGTTTGTGGCATGTGCATAATTCCCTTGATCCATCTCGTGCTTGGGCTCCATATTGTTAGCAGCTGGCCTGATTTAATGCCACATCCACTGGCCTCCTCTTGAAAGGAAGTGGTAATTTGGGATGGATGTCAAAGCCTCCCTCGGATGGAATTTGCTTGCTTTCTGATGTCTGCAATTACTAAGGCATCATCTGTAACTTTAAGTGGTCCTGTATAAATAAATCAGAAAGGGGACCGTTGCTTGAAAGGCCGAGATCTCAACATTATTTCCGAAAGGCGCAAATGCATAGAACGGCGCAGATGTTGCCCTCCTTATGCTGCTCTTGCCTTGACGGAGGCTCAACTGTTCTTCTCCAGTGTATACATTAGGCATTCCAAACTAAACTTGGGTTGGAAGAACTCAAACAAATGTTCTCTAGGTAGTTTGTGGCTCAAGCAGTAGGCCTAGGCCTGGGCCATGTGCCTGCACGGTGGCAATAGATGTTATGGCGAAACACAGGGATCCAAATAAAATGCTAAATAAAAAAATTCCTTCCAGTAGCACCTTAGAGACCAACTAAGTTTGTTATTGGTATGAGCTTTCGTGTGTATGCAAATGACAATCAGGTTTTTTGTGGATTGCTGTTTGCTTCGATTCAGCAGTAAACCATGTGTTTTCCTAGGGAAAAACCCTGCTCAGACACAGACCTGGAAACCCCAGACATGTGCCTAGAAAATGTGGTGCAAAGGTAAATGTGGATGAACCCTTAGAGAGCAAAACGCCAGTTTCTTCCACCAGCTCTTGGTTGATATTGGTTGATTTGACCTTCCACTGATTTCAGAGGACTTGAAGTCAACATGATGGAAGGAATGTATGAACCGGGGCCCTCTCTTATCATATTGAGTCACATGGCAATTGCCCACAGAACTTGGTAACCTGAATGCTGCTATTGTGATAATTATGGTGATGAATCATCTGCGTTCATCTTATCTTGGCTCTAGGTCGTTACACAACAATAGGACCAAGCTGGGGCTTATCTTCTGCCATGTATTACCTATTGCAAATAATTGAGATGGTTATCTCTTGAGCTGAATGCACAGATTTGCCCTAAACCTAAACTGTGTTGGTGGGGTTCTTTCTGCTCATTAGAACAGAGATTAAGCATCTAATAAAATGTCTCTGATTGGTATCGCTATCTTTCGTCACATGCACTGGTTAGCTCAGCGACAGTCAAGATGCCGCAGTCAAACTGAGGATGTTGCTTTATGCCACACCTCTGTCAAGTGCTCAGGTCTGACTGATGTCAATGTACTGCATGCCACAGTCCGACATATCTGAAGCAGAGTGGTTAACAAGTAGGCTAGCTGGAAGTGCAGGGGCAGGTAGCACTAGTGCCTTTTCTCAGGGATGACTTTCCTGGATGCAGTAAAAGGTAAAGGGTAAAGGCCCCCCTGACCATTAGGTCCAGTCGTGTCCAACTCTGGGGTTGCGGTGCTCAGATTTAATCGACCAGCAGACCAGATTAGGCCCCCCAAACGGACTTTGGACATGACTGCTCTAGAGTCTGGTCTGACCCCAGTGGCTTGCTTTCTATTTCCACCTCCAGCCACTGGCTGTTTTTAAGCGCTGTCAATCAGCAGCTGGAAAAGGGGAGGGGGGAATTTACCCATCAGCTCCCACCTCTGCCATCCAGCTGTGTCATTGGGCTTGGAGAGTTTACCTGGACGACACGAGCAGAATTAGAGCGCGTTGCAGACTTTGGCCATAGCATTTAGAATTTGATTTTAAAATATCAAGGAGCATGAGATAGATGCAAGTACCCTGTTAAGAGAAATGCCACGTTTCAGAAGTGATGGGCACTGAAGTAGATATTTTGTGGCGTTCCAGAGTTGAGTTCTAGATCTGGCGAAGTAATAAGAGAATTCTGACTGGGGGTTCAGTGGCCCTTGAAGAAATGGCGACTGCTGCCTTTCCTATAAGCAGGCAGCTAAACTCCTTAATCCGACACTCAGAGTTTCCTTGAGTCCTATATTTTCACCATCTCCTGCAAATCAGTCTCTTTGGCCTGGAATGTTTTGGGTGTGGGGAGGGACACAGCTGCAGATTCTTCAGCCCTGTGGCTGCTCAGACTCTGAGTTAACAAGCAAATTTGCTGCTTGAGGTTTCAGTGAGAAATCTGATATAGCCATCTACTCTTTTTTCCCTGTGGTTTCATGGCGGCAAGCTCCCATTCTCTTTGCTGTAAAGGAAATCATGCATGTAGTCCTATGCGCTGGGAGACCAGGTGCCATGGAGGGTAGGTTTTCTGTGCCCTCAAAAGTTGTGGAGAAGAGGAAGATGTTGTCCATTGCCTATTTATTGTCCACCCTGTCTCCAAGGTACTTGGGGGCTTATCTTTCCACCACCCTTCAAGGTTTCCTGGGGCACTATCCAGTGAAATCGAAGCAGGTTTGAACCCAGGTTTCCCAAGTTCAGCATTCCAGGCACTGCAACATATAATGGCTCTTAAATGACTTGGTATTCAGTGCCTTCATCCTGAGCATACAATTTTCCCGCAAAAACGGCCAAGTGTTAGGGCAGTGATGGCTAACCTTGACACTCCAGATGTTTTGGGACTACAACTCCCATCATCCCTGACCACTGGTCCTGTTAGCTAGGGATGATGGGAGTTGTAGTTCCAAAACATCTGGAGTGTCAAGGTTAGCCATCACTGTGTTAGGGAGTTTCTATCAGAATTATTAGAATTTCTGCCGGGCACTTTGATGGTGACGAGAAGCAGCAACACAAACCTCTTGGGATGATGAATCTTTGATTAAAAAATACATTGTATTCAAGACTCGAAGGTTTGTGTTATGATGCCGCATAGTATTTGAATAAGGAAGCTTTGCGTTGTGCTTCTCAAGGCTTAAAGGCTTTTTAATTGCATTGTGATGCTCTTTGCAAATTGAGAAGTGGTTTGTTTTTTTGCCAGCACCTGATGGAGGACAGTTAAGAGTTTATGAAGTGCCTGGTGAAGGGCTCATCTCATCCAGCATCTGATTGGTCAGGTGCTTATGGGGGAATTTGCAAGCAGGCAACATCCCTTGCCTGTTGTATGGGATTCAGAAGGATGCTGCCTCCGCAAATGGAGGTTCTGTTTACATCACTGATTAACTATTGATAGACATATGTATCCTCTGTCATTTTGCTAGTGCCTTTTGAAAATGCCATCTCCGCTCTGGACTGTCACAGTTAGCTCCATATGTTAACTATATATTCTGTGTAGAAATAGTACAGTGGAACCTTGGTTCTCAAAACAGCTTAGTTGATGAACAAATCGGTTCCCGAATGCTGAAAACCCAGAATTAAGTGTTCTGGTTTTCGAACATTTTTCGGAAGCCGAACGTCTGATGCAGTTGTCGGCCATTGTTTCCGGGGCGCCTGCGCCAATTGGAAGCCGTGCCTTGGTTTTTGAACGTTTCAGGAGCCAAATGGACTTACAGAATGGATTAAGTTCGAGAACCGAAGTACTACTGTACTTCCTTTTGTCAGTCTACTACTCTCTCTTTTTGAAATTTTTATTTATGATTTTCAGATTTATACATTTCACTAATTTTACAATCATTTTAACATTTCAAAACTTCTTTCCCCTCTTTCTGCGGTTCCTTACAAAAAATACAAAAACAAACATAACATAAACAACACTTATATAAACCTAACATTTTTCTTTAACATATTGGGGTGACTTCCTCCGATCTTCCTTTCTGGGTTTCATTTCCCTTCTTCTTTTAACAGTTTCATTATTAACCAAATATTGATTATCATATTTTAAATCTTATTGATTTATTATCCATTATAAATTTCCTAAATCCTTAATCTAAATCCTAAATCCAGAGGTGCATGCCTGGGGATCATTGGATCTTGCCTTTTTTCACACACTAACAACACACCCTGTAGAATTTTATCAGTTATATTTTATCTGCACAATCAGAATGAATTTCAGGAACCCAAAAGTCATATTGAAAAATACGACTTTCGGGTCAAAATGGCAACTAGACATTCCGTTTTGGGAACTGTAACCCTGCTTAAAGGAGCCATTTGGTGCCTAGCTTATATATCTTGAGTTTCTAACACTGGCTCTAAACCCTTGATCATTCATGTACATTGGAACCTTGGTTGTCGAACGTAATCTGTTCGGGAAGACCGTTTGACTTCCGAAACATTCGACAGCCAAGGATCAAAGGACTGTCGGCAAAATGGAGAAACGCGCCCCAGAAGCCGTTCAACTTCCAAAAATCATTCGAAAATGGAAGCATTCACCTCTGCGTTGTCTGTGTTTGGGTTCTGAATTGTTCGGCTTCCGAAGCGTTTGACAACCAAGGTTTCACTGTACGTCTTTCCTATACCTTTGGGGGCCACGTTATATCTTTCTGCAATGCAACCAGAACTGTACACAGCATTGCAAATGCACCACAGATTCATACAAAGCCATTTCCTGATACTCGCTATTTTCAGCACTGTAACTTTAGAAGCCTGCAATATGGATTGCTGAAGCTTTGTATGGAATTTCGACTTAGGGCGAAGATTTCAATCTTGAACAGTTGTGTTGCTTGGTTATCTGTCAGCCAGTCTGCAGTGAGCTTGAATGAACTTTGGACTCTATACTCTTCTTCTGCATTATAGCAGTGGTCACAACTGAGCCCTTGGTTATTGAAAGCTGTATCTTAGAAAAACATTTCTTTGACTGTTTTTAATTTTATGCAATGTTATGACGCAGGGTTTGATCCTTAATTCTTTATGCAATTTATTATCAGTTGGTTGTTCCTAATCATTTTTGCTTCATCTTGATTGGCCTCTGGTTGCTGAGCCCATCCCAGTTCTGATGTAGGTTGTCATGAATTGGTGGATAAAACCTGCATGTCCTGAAATTCCTTATTTATTTTGTTATACACACCTATCAAAAGAGCCCTGCCCTCCTTTGGGGCTTAATTTGGACATCAAACCAAGCTGTGGTTAAGGAAACTTAACTATGATTTGATGTCGTGTCTGAAATAATAGTTTGTAGTTACAGCTGTTGCTCTGGATGGTATCCAGCTAAGTCATTGTGTGTGCCCAACAACTTCCATGAGCACAACAGAACTTCCTCTACCACTTTTTCTCCCCCACTCCGTCCCACATATGCACTGAAGGGTTCGGGGAAACCCCAGAGCAGATTGGGGCAGGTGCAGGGGAAGGAGAAGAAGTTCTGCCATCCCCATGGGTGTCACCTATTGCATATAATAATTTAGTTGGATACAACCTTCTGCCTACAGAAGGCCCAGTACTATGTTGTTGAGCAAATCAATAATGAAAGCAGTTGACTATGGTTTACTTGTAATAGTCTTTAGAACAGGGGTAGATGAGTAGCATAATCATGGTTTATGTGCTGTATTCTTTAGAACAGGGGTGGCCAATGTAGTGCACACCAACAGAACAAGTAGTCAGATTGATGGAGGTTGTAGTCTAGCAACATCTGGAGGCACCATATCGGCCACCTTTGGTTTAGAAGCTCAATGTATGGCTTGGCTTCTAGGCTATAGTTCATACAGACAGTTCATACAGACAGTTCATACAGTTTGATATGATGTTATAAACGCCATCTCCAACTCCTTGAAAGATTCCATCAACAGTGTCTCCGGAAATTTTTACACATCACTTGGGAAGACAGGCGAACCAGTGTCGAAGCAATGGTTCTTCAACATCAACTTCGTTGGACTGGTCATGTGCGGATGCCTGATTATCGGCTTCCAAAGCAACTACTCTATTCCAAACTTAAAAATGGAAAGCGTAATGCTGGTGTTCAACAAAAGAAGGTTTAAAGACTCTCCCAAGGTAAATCTAAAAAAAATGTAGTATAAACACCGACAACTGGGAAACAGTTGTGAGTGCTCCAATTGGAGAACAGCCTTTACCAATGTTGTCATGGACTTTGAAGATGCTCGAACTCAGGATGAAAGGGAGAAACACGCTAAGAGGAAGGCACGCTTAGCAAACCCTCGCCGTGATCAACTCCCACCGAGAAACCCATGCCCCCACTGTGGAAGGATGTGTGGAGCCAGAATTGGCCTTCACGGTCACTTATGGACTCACTGTTAAAATTGTGTTTATGGAAGACAATCTTACTCGGATACGAGTGATCGCCAAAGAATAAGAAGATGATGTTGGAATTGAGTATCTAACAACAGTTAAATTAACGCTCTAAGGAGAATGACAATAGCATGAGATGTACAGGCAGAAGCACTAGTTGTACCTTTTCTGAGTAGCATTGCCATTTCATTTGCAGATTTGACTGGCTTGCAGTTCAGCCGTGCCTTGGTGTTTGTGTTCTGTGACTGGATTACATGTGGTTTTGCTTTCTTAAAGGCTGTAGGGTTGAGTCCTCATGCAGTGGTTCAGTGGGTAGGACTACAGCATCTACCATTTGTGTTCTGGAGCTGTCTTCAAATGCATCTTCCTAGCAAAACCAGTTCTGGCACTTGTTCATCCCACTTCTTCTTTTTTAAAAAAGAATAAAAATCAGTTTTGTGGAGCGTACTGAGAACTTCTCGGAAAAACTTTGGAATGACGCAAACCACAGCGAATGATTTTAGCTTCCACTGTAAGAGACTCACTGACAGTACTTTTAAAAATAGATGTACATGGAGATATCCAACTGGCCACCATTACCCCCAAATTAACATGGAGAAATATATTCGTTGGCAGAAAAGATTTAAGATGCTGGTTGACAATTTCTTCTTTTAAACCAAGAAAAGGGGTAGGGAGCTGATTTCTATCAAGTTGAACTAGATGACCCTTGGGTTCCTCTACAATTCTAGATACTTCCTGAATAAGCGTGCATACTAATTGTTTGCTATGATGATTGAAAACATACCTGTTTGCAATTAAATAAAGGAGCATAATAATAATGTTCAGACCATGCAGCCCATATGCTTTTGTATATCTGCTTAAGAGAGCAGCTGTGAAATTGAGGGTGGGTTTCGCTAGGCGCTTTTTATCCACATGTTACAAGACAGAGGCTTGCAAACCATTTTTATGCCCTTGAGAATATTTGCAAACCAGGGAAATTGTCGTGGGTGCAACAACCACACCCCTGCAACTAAGCACACATCACAGCCTATTTGATTGGCTGCAGTAGAATGCTTTAAAACAAGGACCTGAATTTAAAAATCTGCCTCCCCCTCTCAAAATTATGGAAAATACATTTTTGCTTCCCATAATGTAGCCCATTAATATAGATAGACAATTCCTGTTAAGCTGCTAATGAATCATCATAATGAGAGAGCCCTGGGCTATAAAGCAGTTTATGCATACGAAAAATAAAATAAATAAAATCATTCTGCCTCCTAACGCAGAGTTTGTCTGATATGCAGAACGGCACTGCAAGATTTGGCAGAGGAAAAGCTGAAATAAGGATGTAATTTATTCAAAAACGAAGGTGACACCATCCTCTCTCTTGCAAAAATGTGTCTGCCGAGTTACATCATGGGCTTGGAGTAGCTGACACCAGAAGTCTGCTGCACAGAGTCTGGCATGGCCAGAGGCAGACTCTCTGGGGAATTCACAGCAATGCAGGATTTTCCGTGGGTGTTTTCCCATCACACTGGGGTTAAAGGATCCAACATTTTGCAGAGACTCAGAGGCTAGCACAGAAATAGGCAAACTCGGCCCTCCAGATGTTTTGGGACTACAACTCCCATCACCCCCAGCTAACAGGACCAGTGGTCAGGGATGATGAGAGTTGTAGTCCCAAAACATCTGGAGGGCAGAGTTTGCCTATGCCTGGGCTAGCAGACCAAAGGGCCCAAAACAGAATGTCTAGTTGCCATTTTGGGGGCAGACAGCTTGAAAATTGAATTTTTCAATATGACTTTGGGGTTCCTGAAATTCCTTCTGATTGTGCAGGTAAAATATAAGGAATAGAACTCTACAGGATGTGTTGTTAGTGTATGAAAACAGACAAGATCCAAGGATCTCCAGGCGTGCACCACCAGATGGTGGAGATGTCAGGCACCATCCTGGCACCCAGGCATCTTCACTGGGTTGCAAGTGGCTGATAGTTTAGTGCAAAATGCGCATGGCAAATTTCAAACACTGTTCGCCACCACAGTGGCAGGCACAGTACACCAGAATAGCCCCAAAGTATTACTGATGGTGCTCAGTTTGCATTTGACCAAGAATGCGCATGAGGATTTGAACAGTAATGTCATCTTCTTTGGCGATCACTCATAGCCGAGTAAGATTGTCTTCCATAAACACAGTTTTAAAAGTGAGGTCCATAAGTGACTGTGGAGGCCAACATGACTAAGAGACATTGATAGACCTATTCGCTGTGATATCGTTGAACCATTTCTAAAGTCATCTAAGCCTGAATTTGTGATATATCTTGCCTTATGAGTTTATTAAATTTATTTACATCCCATCCTTCCTCATGAAGGAGCCCAGGACAGCAAGCCACACGTGACAAAACAGCATAAAACATTTAAAATCCATACGGATTCAGACTAGGAAGGACTGCAGTTGTGTGGTCTATCCGTCCATTATGCATTGTGTGAAGAAATGGTTCCTCATAATTTTATAAGCCTGTGTCTCCTCACAGCTGTCTGTTTTCCGTTACTCTTAAAAAGTCCCTAATGCTTTGGACCTCTGTCATGAAGAGAGTGCACCAGATCCTTGAATCATTTGGCTTCTCATTTTCAATAGTTTTCTAACTTAATTAGGGTTTCCAGGCATGTACAGTGGTACCTCGGTTTTTGAACATCTCCATTGACGAACATTTCGGTTTTCGAATGCTGTAAACCCGGAAGTAAATGCTTCGGAAGTCGAACGTACCAGGCGGCTTCCACTGAGTGCAAGATCCTGTCGGCTATTGAGTTTTCAGTTTTCAAACGTTTCAGAACGCGAACAGTCTTCCGGAATGGATTACGTTCAAAAACCGAGGTACCACTGTATTTCAAATGTGGTTGCACCATAGCTCTATGTAATAGCAGTAGGATTCTTGCTGTTTCGCTTCCAGTCCATTTCCTATCTCTTTCTGTCTTCAAGGACATTCTCCCAGAATTTCTGCCCCGTACCACTTGGGTCCACTTTTTCTTGCCCCGCCCCAACCTCAGCGGATAAAGGAAACTTCCTCTATTTATTGTCAAAACAAAATAAAAAATAAAAAAATTCCTTCCAGTAGCACCTTAGAGACCAACTAAGTTTGTTCTTGGTATGAGCTTTCGTGTGCATGCACACTTCTTCAGATACACTGAAACAGAAGTCACCAGACCCTTATATATAGTGAGAGGGTGGGGAGGGGTATTACTCATAAGGGTGGTGGGAATGGGTGATAGGCTGATAGGTGCGGTAAACAACCTGTTGATGACTGCAATTGGTCTTGCAGGAAAAAGCAAGGGGTGAGATGGCTTAAAAAAAGCTTTGTCATGTATAATGAGATAAGAATCCAATGTCTTTGTTCAGACCAGGTCTCTCCATGGTTTTAAGCTTGGTAATGACTTGGTATCATTCCAAAAGGGGCCTTTCAAAATTTCACTAAAATTAGGGGCAACCTGGAGTGTACGGGATGCTTTGCAACCCTGCTGCTCTGAATACTGTGTGTGTGTGTGTGTGTGTGTGTGTGTGTGTGTGTGTCCCACGAAGCTGGAAAGAGTTGAGACTTAACTGAAGCAGATGGTCAGTGAAAGTTGACTGTCAACTTTCTGTGATATATCTTTCTCCCGCTCCTCCGTTTTTGATGCGTCTCCTAAAGTAACGAGCTTGACTTTGGCTTATGTTTGACAGGCTGTCTGGAACTTGAGCCAAAAATCTCCCGCATCAGATCTCTCAGAGATGCAGACTCTCTCTCTCTCTCCCTCCCTCCCCCTCCCCCTTTGTTAGGGCGCTTGAAGCCTGAAAGTCATCTGAAGGGATTTGTTGCACCTGGCAGCTACATATCTCTGGCCAAAGATGTGTAAAGCTTTAGCAATCTCCTCAGAAGTTAACACCAACAAATCCGGCTGAGACAGTTTCTCAGCCAAAGCGCTCTATGGCATCACTGGTGCCTGCCTGGGCTTTCGGGCTTCGGGAAGGAACAAAAAAATTGGGTGGGGAGAGAGAGGGAGGGAGGGAAAAAGAGATCAGTTCCAAGTTTGTCAGTGTGTTAGCTGCCTCCTGCAATCTGCCTTGGAAGTTTGAGAGTGGTTTGGAAAGCACCATAAAAGGAATTTCAATAGCCTGGCCTGTCATCTTGAAAACGTACTGAAGTTATATATGAGCCCTTTTAAACATAAGGCTTACAAGATGCTAGGGTTGGTTCCGGGTGAAATCCATGTTCACTTCAAAGAGCAAAAAAAGCTTACTGAAGTATTATTTATTTAATTTACAATTGCATTTATGTTCCACCTTTGCTCTAAGCAGCTCAAGGTGGGGTGTAAGTGGTTCTCCTCCCGCATTTTGTCCTCACAACGTTCCTGTGAGGTAGGGTAGGCTCAGAGATGGCGACTGGCGCAAGCGGTGTTAGAAACTCAGATATATAAGCTAGGCGCCAAATGGCTCCTTAAACCAGTGTTTTTCAACCTTTTTTGGGCAAAGGCACACTTGTTTCATGAAAAAAATCACGAGGCACACCACCATTAGAAAATGTTAAAAAATTTAACTCTGTGCCTATATTGACTATATATAAAGTAATTCTCTTGAATAGGAATCAAATAAACACAAAGAAAGTATTTTATAATTACTTTATTATGAAATAGTAAGTAAACAGAAATATGAAAAATTATAAAATACTTTATTCAGTGCGCAACCTGGGCATGTTTGGCTGAACACAAAGCTGATATTCTGGCTGGAATCGAAGAAAGACACACACGTGTCTTTTTTTAAAAAATCTTTCGAATTTTTCAATTTTTCCCACGGCACACCAGGCAACATCTCGCGGCACACTAGTGTGCCACGGAACAGTGGTTGAAAAACACTGCCTTAAACCAAGGTTGCATTCGCCAAAACTGAATGTCTAGTTGCCATTTTTGGGCAAAGCAACTCTAAATAGGAATAGGAATAATTAATTGGCCAAGTATCAATCATACTTGGAATTTTGCTTCGACTACATTGCAATGTAAAGAAAAAGGTACCTCATACAAACACTATTCCCCTCACAATACAACAGCACAACAAAGGAACCCCATACCACCAACTGACCTCCCTTCCGCACGCAACTACGAATTCAACAGTTTGATGGCACAAGGAAAAAAGCTATTCCTGTGCCTAGACGTTTTTGTGTATAGAGTCCTGTAACAATGTCCGGATGGAAGTAAATTAAACAGGTGATGACCAGGATGCGAAGGGTCTGCGACAATTCTCTCTGCTCTCTTCCTGGCTCGAGCAGCATAAAGTGTCTCTATTGGAGGCAAACTAACACCAATTACCCTCTCTGCAATTCTTACTGCTCGTTGGAGTCTCTTCTTATCCAGCTTAGAGGCTGTGCCATACCAAGCAGTAATAGAATTACAGAGAACAGTTCCAATGATACCTCTGAAAAATTGGATCAACAATTCTTGGGGCAAATTAAATTTTCTTAGTTGTCGCAAGAAATACAATCTCTGGTGGACCTTTTTAATAATACTATTATTAAAAGTCTTTTTTTTTCAAATGATGGACAGACTGGGATTGATTATCAGTTAAACACCTGGCTAGTTCAGATGAAAGCCATGAGCCAGGTTAAGAACTTGAGAACTTAAAACAAGAAAAGTCACTTGATCCAGGGACAGTCCACATACCGTATTTTTCGCTCCATAAGACACATGTGGGGAAATGTCTGTGTGTCTTATGGCGCGAATGTGTGGTCCCTGGAGCTGAACTGCCCAGGGGCAAAAGCAGATTGTGCTTTTTAAAAAAAAAATCGAGAGAAGGGGGTGTTGAAAGGAAGCCCGCTGAGCAGCTGCTCAGCAAACGATCCGGAGAGAGATAAGGGAGAGAGATTCCAGCCCCGCCCCCTTGCAGAGGGAGGCTGTTTCCCCAGCGACATGTGACTAGCTGATTAGATTATCTGTCTGGAAACTGTAGAAATGGCTTCCTGAAGCTGCAGAACTGTGAGTTAAACCCCATAAAACAGGGTTTTTCCCCTTTGCAAAGTAAGCTCAACAACTTTGAGCTGATCCTCAAAAAATGGGGCTTTTCTCCTTTGCAAAAGAAGCTGCAGAAATTTGAGCTGATCCTCAAAAAAATGGGGCTGTCCCCCTCTAAAAACTAGGTGCATCCTATGGTCAGGTGCGCCCTATAGAGCGAAAAATATGGTATATATTGACCTATTCCTACAGGATGTGTTATTAGTGTGTGAAAATAGTCAAGATCCAATGATCCCCAGACATGCACTTCTGAATGGAGGAGACATCAGGCACCATCCTGGCGCCCAGTCACCTTCGCTTGGTCACAAGTTGCCAAGAGCCATGCGAAAAATGCGCCTGGCACCTGGCTAATTTCAAACGCTGGATGTCACTCAATAAGCTTCATAGCTGAGCGAGGATTTAAACCCTTGACTCCCAGGTCCTTGACCAGCACTTTTAACCAGTACACCAAACTGGCTCCAGACAAGTATTGCCATTGCTAAAAAAAAACCCACCAGCACCATATTATATGGTTATGTAGTGCAATGGCTGGGCAAAATGACAAATAGTATTAATTCACAAATGTGTCATCAGTTAGAATGAAGACATGCCCCTACCCCATCAGAGCTCACAGTCCAAACTTTAGGGGGAGGCTATACATGGTGTGAGGGAAGAACAAGTGATTAATGCATGTCTTATGCTCATCCCCATATCACTGATGTTCAAGATTTTAGTAGGGTTTCAGTCTGAAGGTGAGTAATATGCAGAGGATACTGATAGAACATTGACATTGAAGATATTGATAGAAAAGTCTGCCATGCTTTCTTGACGGACTCCTTTGGAGTTGCTTCTTGTGTCAGTGTTTGGACCTTTCTGGTGCAGGACGTTGCAGTTCCTTGTTCGACAGAGCTCTTCTTCTTCAGGCACGAATCAAAGGCATGATTGAAAGTGAAACCATTCTGATTCTAGTCTTCCTAAGCAGCTGGCCCAAGGCTCTGTGATTTCTTTAATCATAGACGTCTCTTTTCCTTGGGATGAAAACAGGCCTGTGCAGAAACAGGATGCCTTTTGGCTCAATGCCATTGGCTTTGTCTGAAAGAAGAGTTCATGAAACGACGGAGATGACTTTTGCTCCACTGTCTTATAACAAATTGATCAGTCATACTTCCTTAATTTGTACTTCGTTCTTCCTCCCAAAGTGACATAGTATTCACACAACCGTGGACGGTAGGTTAGACTGAGAGTGTGTGACTTGCCCAAGGCCATGCAAATGAGCCTTGCGGATGAGCAGAGATTAAAACTTGGGTTTCCCACATCCAGGCTGCAGGGACTACAATCATGATGTATTAATTGTATATTTGTCATGATTACTGGCAGCCAAATGAAGACGATGTGGAGCATGTTGTTGGAGTCTTAGTGGTTGCTCCCCAACTCACAGCCACCACCAGCACCCGGGAAACATACGTCTTGTGAGTATGAATTCCTTGCTGTCACAGTGTTCCTGAAAGGTGACAGTGCACACAGTTCCTCTGGCCAGTTTGGCTGCCCACTTAGGAATTGCTAGAGCACCAGCTCCAAGATGCACAATTCGTTTTTGTGATGCAACTTGCATGCTTTTGGTGCATTTGGAAATGTATTGCTAGATGAAGGTATTGCTAACAGAAGAGTAGCTGGTGACTTCAAGACTGGATTACTGCAGTGCACTCCATGTGGGGCTTCCCAGGAACATCTCCACCCCCATCGCTCAGCCCGGACACTGAGGTCCAGCTCCGAGGGCCTTCTGGCAGTTCCCTCACTGCGAGAAGTGAGGTTACAGGGAAGCAGGCAGGGAAGCGAGAAGTGAGGTTACAGGGCCTTCTCGGTAGTGGCACCCGCCCTGTGGAACTCCCTCCCGTCAAATGTCAAGGAATCCGACTTTTAGGAGATATCTGAAGGCAGCCCTGTTTAAGGAAGATTTTAATGTCTGATGTTTTATTGTGTTTTTAATATTCTGTTGGGAGCTGCCCAGATGGGCGGAGTATTAATAAATTCTTATTCTTATTCTTATTCTTTTATTCTTATTCTTATTCTTATTATACCTCTGCTCAGAGATCTGCATGGGTTGCCCATTTGCTGCTGGGCCAAGTTCAAGATGTTAGTATATAAAGCTCTTAACAGCTTGGAACCAGTTTGCTGGTGCGACTTTCCTTTTCATTATGGATCTGGATGGAGAATGGGTTTGCCTGGGGCTGAGGAACATTATGTAAGATCCCTGTCTCTCTGTCTCTTTCCTTCTCATATACAGCGGTGGAGGTCAAATAGAGACCTCTGACTTCTTTGTGGATGAAATGCAGCCCACAAAGTGCTGTAGAATTGCTCCACCCACTGTTCCCTCTAACCCAGGGGTCAGCAACCTTTTCCAGCCGTGGGCCGGTCCACCATGTGGGGGGCTGGACTATATTTGGGGGGGGGGGCGATGAACAAATTCCTATGTCCTACAAATAACCCAGAGATGCATTTTAAATAAAAGGACACATTCTACTCGTTGATTCCCGTATTGTCCACGGGCCGGATTGAGAAGGCGATTGGGCCGCATCTGGCCCGTGGGCCTTAGGTTGCCTACCCCTGCTCTAACCCCACCCATCACTGCAATGTGACCCCTAGGCTAAAAAGTTCCCTGCTCTGATCTTAGTGTCCCTGTCTTCTAAAGCTCTTGGAATACATACCGTATCTGCATTTGGGAAGCGATTCTCCATCTGTGGAATATCTTCATTCTGTTAACTTTGATCAAATGAGCTTTGCTTTCAATTCCCTCTTTTTTTAAAAGAAAAGAAAAGAAAGAAGAAGCAGAAACTGTCATGCAGCAGACTGAGTGAATTTTAATAGGCCCCTTTCCCCCCTCAAATTACAACATAAAAGGGAAGGTTTAGTCGGGGATTTGGCTAGATGATCAGTTCAGAACTTGCTGCTTCTGTTCTATGGAACAGAATTAACTAGAGTTAACTTGAGTTGGGATTAATTTGCCTTTGTGTAGCAGGCAAGTTAATCCCAACTCAAAGGGATTATTGGCTTCATACGTAAGGGATGGGAGGGAGTTAGCTGTGCTGCCTCTACCTTCAGTGCACGGGGGATAGAAGGGGGTTCAGCTGAAACAGAAGGATCGTGCCCTATTGTGTCGGGAGAACTATTTTCTCAGTTTCTCTTGGAAAGCCCTCTTGCTGCAGAGTTTAGAAGGAGAGGTAAATGTGAGGCTTCTGTAAACAGGATGCGCGTGACACTGTTTGGACAGGTAAAGCTGGTCCACATGTCACCTGTCATGGATGCTTTAGCTGAGATTTCCTGTGTTGCAGGGGATTGGACCAGATGACCCTTGGGGTCCCTTCAAACTCTACAATTCTGATTCAGAAAGTGTCAGAACAGAAACCACAGAGGGTACAAGCTCAGATTACAAGACGTAGGAGTGACGTAGATTAATAGGGGCGGAGGGGGGGAGTGACCCTTAATTGGGAGCACCGCCATTTCTAGGAGATGGGTTCTTTGTTCTCTCACAGTGATTATTAAAGATTCCAATTGGTAAGACGTTCCTTTCTTTGATCTTCTTATCTACTGCCACGGGGTGGGGTGGGGGGAGGAAGCCGATTCCCTGAAGCCTGACAGCATCCCAGCAGGCCCCATTGGTGATAATGGTCCCTGGCCACCACCCCCCCTTTAAAATAACTTGTCTTTGTATGACATGACCAGCCTAATTTTAGCAGCCATTTTAATTTCCAACAGTGCTCCTGACATCATTTGGGGCACTGCTCTGAGTACTGCTGCATACCACCCCCATCACCAGGTGAGCCTTCCAGGGGCCCCCAATGGACCACTTCATACCTGGAGCTGGTCCTGTATTTTGCCAAAGCACCACCTTTCTCAGCCAACCAATTGCACCCTCTTTCTGCCAATTCTGACGCTTACGGTTACATCCTCACATCCTGCCCATTGAGATCTGTTGTACAGTTGCTGTCTCCATCACTTTTGCTGCTTTCTCTGTCACAAACACCTTACCCAATACTCATTGCTTTGTGACATCAACAGTAATATGGCCAATACCCACCCTCTACTCAGAAAACTCTGCATACCTAGCAACCAGCGCACTTAAGGCATGGGACAAAAAGAGATTAGGGTGGAGATTGGTATAGTGATGGCTGATGTCACAAAGACATTGCTTTTACCCTAACTTTCACATGGCCACAGAAACTGTCCATAGCCGAAAAGGTCTGAAGGAAACAGCGGAATGAAATAATAACCTAATATGAGGGTGCAGAGGGATGCGGATGGGGCTGTGGGTTAAACCACAGAGCCTAGGGCTTGCTGATCAGAAGGTCGGCAGTTCGAATCCCCACGATGGGGTGAGCTCCCGTTGCTTGGTCCCTGCTCCTGCCAACCTAGCAGTTCGAAAGCATGCCAAAGTGCAAGTAGATAAATAGGTACCGCTCCGGCGGGAAGGTAAACGGCGTTTCCGTGTGCTGCTCTGGTTCACCAGAAGCGGCTTTGTCATGCTGGCCACATGACCCGGAAGCTGTACGCCGGCTCTCGGCCACTAAAGCAAGATGAGCGCCGCAACCCCAGAGTTGGACACGACTGGACCTAATGGTCAGGGGTCCCTTTACCTTTTATGAGGGTGCAGAAGGAAAAGTCCCAGGAAACACAAATGGGAGACAAGGGCGGAAATCAGGTCTATTTATGGGAATTTCCCTATATTCTTTGCCACCATTTGACAGGCATTTCACTGGCCCATAATAGCTCTGCCTGCTTGCTGCAATATTTCTACATCCTGAGCTTTCTAAAGGTCTCTTCATCATGGTGTGGTGTGAGTGAAAACTAAAGAAAGCTGCTTAAAATGACAATTGTCAGTCTATAAAGTGCATAGTTACTATAAATGTATATGTTAACTTGTAATCTTTTGTAGTTCTTTGAAATAGCAAAAAGTTGATTGTGCCCTCATGTATGGCAACCCTCCATGTTTCTGGAATGGAGATTTAAAAGACATGGGGGTGAGGATTGGAGTCCTCTTCTTAATGTTGTTACCCAAAGTCTGTGTCCAAGCACCTCACACCTTCATTGGTTTGGCACCTGGTTTTTATCTGTCCAATGGACAAGTTATTTACATGGGGGGTGGAATTGTGGATCTTTAGCAATAGTATGGGGAGTACAGTACTTTTTAGCAACATGGGCAGTTTTCGTTATCTTTGAGCCCGCTTTCAAAACAAAATAATCACCACTGAGTTCCACAGTGGTTTTTTGATATTTTTCCGGCCTTCAAGGACTGCTTTTGGCATGAGATGAGGGTGCTGCCTCCGTGTGTGGCTCTTTCCAGCAGGATCATACCCTTGTGCATGTTTCATTCATCTTCAGATTTGCCAAGTGTTTTTCTTCACAGCTGTAACTCAGCTACTGTGCCTGTAATTCCTAAAGTTTATGCTGGCACACACAGATTTATTTTAGAAATGTTTATCGACGTCCCTTGCCAAAGCATCTGTGACTCTTGCAGAGAATTACAAAATAAAGTGTTACAGTTTGCATAAAGCTGCCTCAGCCATCAGTTCTTTGTTAAATAATACTTAACACAGTTGGTCAAGTAAAAAAGGGGGGGGGTTGGAGATTCACCACCATGTGGAAAAAATATGTTTCTGAGAATTAAATTAATTAAATGGCTCTTCACAGGGAGCCAAAATTATACTCATCATAGTGAGTACATGGACAGCCTTTGCTAAGTATTGTATGTCCCTGAGTTCACAGCAACTGAGAACAGAGGAAGCCTAGAATTGTTTTGGCTCTGTTGTCTAGCTGGTATCACCAAGCACCTTCAAGCTCAGAGTCAAAGTAAGTCTCTGCCCTTCCTCCCGTTCAGAGACATGGGACAGGGAATAGGCTGGGTGATATATTGATATATCATCCAAAACCAGTTTGAAGTCCATATCATGATATCAGTTTCATTCTGGGATACACCAGTGGGAATAGTGATGCTCGAGGGATGCAGGTGACGCTGAGGTCTAAACCACTGAGCCTCTTGGGCTTGCCGATCAGAAGGTCGGCAGTTCGAATCCCCGCAATGGGGTGAGCTCCCGTTGTTTGGTCCCAGCTTCTGCCCACCTAGCAGTTCGAAAGCATGTCAAGTGCAAGTAGATAAATGGGTACCTCTCCAGTGGGAAGGTAAACGGCATTTCCGTGCGCTTGGTTTCTGTCCCAGTGTTCCGTTGCGCCAGAAGTGGTTTAGTCCTTCTGGCCACATGACCCAGAAAACTGTCTGTGGACAAACGCCGGCTCCCTCAGCCTGAAAGCGAGATGAGCGCCACAACCCCATAGTCTCCTTTGACTGGACTTAACCGTCCAGGGGTCCTTTACCTTTACCTTAGCGATGCTCAGCTTGCCTGTCTTACAGGGTGACTGAAAGGCTTGCTTTGAGAAAATATGCATAACAATATACTTGGGATTCTTGGAATAGTGCTCTATGAGAGCCAGTGTGGTGTAGTGGTTAAGAGTGGTAGACTCGTAATCTGGGGAACCGGGTTCGCGTCTCCACTCCTCCACATGCAGCTGCTGAGTGACCTTGGGCTAGTCACACTTCTCTGAAGTCTCTCAGCCCCACTCACCTCACAGAGTGTTTGTTGTGGGGGAGGAAGGGAAAGGAGAATGTGAGCCGCTTTGAGACTCCTTCGGGTAGTGATAAAGCGGGATATCAAATCCAAACTCTTCTTCTTCTTCTTATAAAATAACAATGAATATTGAAATTTATTATTATTATTATTAATTTTGTTTCTATACCGCTTTATATTTTTAAGAAAAATCTCAAAGCGGTTATAGCATATTAAATCAATAAAACATAAATAAAACAATCTGAAGAAAGTCAAATATAGAGTATATAGTCAATGCAACATAACAGAAAACATTATCTTAAAGATTTCAAAATATTATATTTGAAATAATATATTTCATAAAAAAACCTAACATATTTTTGTTAGGAAACTTTGGCTATCCTGTCTTGGCAGCCAAAGCTGGCTCTTACTTGGGCATTGTATAACTAGTTATTCCAACTGCGTTCAGTAACCACTTGGTTATCATTTAGCATTTTTTGGCAGAAGATGAAGAATCTGCATAGAAGATCTGAGCTTGTCAGGCCCCCAGGCCCTCTCCTGTTATTGCACATCTGTAGATAGGTAGTTCAGCATACTCAGGTGGCAAACGAAGCAGATCTCTAAAGCACAGGGCAGCGTCATTCATTAAACTGGCACAGCTGCCACGCAGACTGAAATGCAGTTTCTCCACATGAGCTATGTATCGTTACCTCCAAGCCTCGCATTGCTTTGTGTTTGTCAAAATATGGATTCGCGTCAGGATGGAAAGTGTGACAGGTTCTCCCCAGACCCTGCAAATGGCTGCCTTTAACCGGCTGGAAAACCAAAGGGCCTTGGTATTGTGGGTGACAAATGGTCCAAATAATGAGGGCTTAGAAACCAGGAAATCTGAGAGCGTTGTGTTTTGGTGGGCTTCTGGGTTTGTTTTGCCCTTTGCAATTTGTGTTAAGCCTTTTCCTTTGTATTCTTGTCAAAGGCACTGGTCTGGTTTCGTGTTAATACGAGTGGAGATCTGGGAAGCAGGCAATTCCAAATATTCCCAAAGTAGTTGTTCTTCCTTTCCTTTGACAACTTATTGATTTTTATTTTTGGTCAGGGATGCTGGAGATTGTTCAGGTTGCCTTGCCGCCTGAGGACAGGAATTGGCATTGTGAGGCTCCTTGGACTAACTGTGCAGGCCTTGGAGCATTCTCCAGGCACATTAGGGCCATGAACCATCAGTCCCTATCAGTGGCGTCGCAGGGGGGCGGGGGAGGGCGGTCCGCCCCAGGGGAGGGGGGGTGACACTTGTGCCGGCCCTGCCCCGCCTGCGGGCCCCGAGCAAGTCGCGGGCGGGGTGCGGCATTTCGCGCATGCGCACTCCGTTGTGACGTTGCATCATGACGTTGCGTCATGACGTCACGACGCCCCACCCCCAGGGGGATGCCTCCGTTCGCCGCCCCGGGTAGTGAGGAGGCTTCCTCCGCTCCTGGTCCCTATGACTGACAAGACCATTTGAAGCCTCTGGATTGATGAGGCTGGTATAAATGCTAGGGGTTCGGCTTCTGTCCTCAGCAGTCAACAGAGCAGTGCTGTCTGCACTTTAGCCTCCCATTTCTAGCAGCTTTTCTTGGGGGCCCTTTTAGTCTGCAAGTCCAAAATGCTGGGCTTCCCTGTAGGGGTAGGCTCACATCCTTCCTTAAAGGTAAAGGCACCCCTGACCATTCGGTCCAGTCGCGAACGACTCTGGGGTTGCACGCTCATCTCGCTCTATAGGCCGAGGGAGCCGGCGTTTGTCCGCAGATAGCTTCCGGGTCATGTGGCCAGCATGACTAAGCCGCTTCTGGCAAACCAGAGCAGCGCAAGGAAACACCGTTTACCTTCCCGCTGGAGCAGTACCTATTTATCTACTTGCACTTGACGTGCTTTCGAACTGCTAGATGGGCAGGAGCTGGGACTGAACAACGGGAGCTCACCCCGTTGCGGGGATTTGAACTGCCGACCTTCTGATCGGCAAGCCCTAGGCTCTGTGGTTTTAGACCACAGTGCCACCCGCGTCCCCACATCCTTCCTTACTGCCCTCTATTTGAAGGGCTGCCTGATCCATTTCCCACTTTAAAGGGAGAAAGGAACACAGGGATCTTGAAGTTGCATCTCAACAGTTTGCACCTGGGTAGCAGACAGAGAGAATACATACAGGCCACCTGGTCGCAGTCTTCTCCACTATGGTATTTTTGCTTGTATTTATTTCTCAGTTTGAATCTTTGCACATAAATCTGCACACGCAGTCTCTTATCTTCTGTCCTTCTCCCTTGGAAATCTGCCAGTGGCTATCCTCCTTCTCTGTGCTACACAGCGATCTGTATAGCCATCTTGTGACACTCTTAAGAACCAGTTGTTGCTTCTGTTTGGCGGGTGCTGAAATTGCTCCTCTGAAATTCAGAGAAATGTTCTTGGAAGGGGCAGAGCACCTGTGCGCTGTGATTGCCCAATTCCAGATGTGCCGAGATTTTGCAGAGGCTGCAGGTAGCAGTGCAATGCTTTGCCTATAAGTTGTCTGTCTGCTCAAGTGCAAATGCAGTCCTTAGCTTTCACCATTAAGATAAATTTATAGTGCCTTTCTTACCAGAAATGCTGAGGCAAGTAATTCTTACTGGATCTCCAACCTGCGTTTGTGAATTCTTTATTGACTCAAAACTTGATAGGGGAGTTATTGGTGGTTTCAGCTTCTGTTTTTCCTTCCCACTTTTTTTTTTTAAAGAACTAAAACTTGCACTGCTTTTGCCTTCAGGAGCATTTTCCATGTCAGCCAGAACAAATTGGGTTTGTTTGATACCAACCTGGGGAAAAAAGAAAAGAAAAAAAAACCAGTGAATGCATACATATACATCCAACTTCTTCCTCAATTACCTTTTGAGGCTTTCCCTCCTTATGGAGGGTCTCAATGATGGTTTTCTGCACAGTTGTCAGGTCAGCAGCCTTCCCCATGATTGCGATTCCTACTGAACCAGACTGGGAGACCATTTAAAGGCTCAGGAACCCTTTGCAGGTGTTATGGATTGAGTAGCTACTGCACCTTTTCACAATATTCTAATTTTCTGAGATTGTGAATTTGGGGTTTTCATCAGCTGTACGCCACAGTCATCACAATTATGACAAATAAAGGCTTGACATCTCTCGCTTTGCATGTCATGAGTCTATCTCATATGTTAGTTTCACCTTTTAAATTGAATTTCTGAAATAAATGAACTTTTCCACGATATTCTAATTTTTTGAGTATCACCTGTAGAAAGGATTTGCATTGGGGGGAAATACACCGGTATCTAGCGGCAAAAAGACGATGATTGAAAGCGTAGATGTGTTTTTTGGCACTGTCGCCAGAAATTTGGATTGTATGTGAAGCCTTCTGTGTAATGAACTGTCCTAATCCACCTGCTATCCGGTAATTAATCATGATAGGATTATACCCCAACTAATCCTGGTGATTAGGAGAGCAACTGTATGTGAAGGTAAACTTAATCTAGTTGCTAGGCTTGATCCCCTTCATGGATCACTGCCTTGTCGTGGCGAAGGGGCTTGAATTACTCAGGGAAGCTATGGACAGGTCAAGATGGACAGGTCGTAGTGGAGAGTTTGGACCAAATGTGATCCACCTGGAGAAGGAACTGGCAAGCCACTCCAGTATCCCTGCCAAGAAAACCTCATGGACAAAGACAACAGGCATATAAAAGATATGACGCTGGAAGATGAGCCCCTCAGGTCGGAAGGCGTCCAACATGCTACTGGGGAAGAGCGGAGGACAAGTACAAGTAGATTCAGAGCTGATGAAGCGGCTGGGCCAAACCCGAAAGGACGCTCAGTTGCGGATATGCCTGGAAGCGAAAGGAAAGTCCAATGCTGTAAAGAAAAGTATTGCATAGGAACCTGGAATGTAAGAACCATGAACCTTGGTAAGCTGGATGTGGTAAAAAATGAGATGGCAAGAATAAACATTGACATCCTGGGCATCAGTGAACTAAAATGGACGGGAATGGGCGAATTCAGTTCGGATGACTATCATATCTACTACTGTGGGCAGGAATCCCGTAAAAGAAATGGAGTGGCCCTCATAGTCAACAAAAGAGTGGCGAAAGCTGTACTGGGATGCAATCTCAAAAATGATAGAATGATCTCGATACGCATCCAAGGCAGACCTTTTAACATCACAGTAATCCAAGTTTATGCACCAACTACCAGTGCTGAAGAAACTGAAGTTGACCAATTCTATGAAGACTTACAACACCTTATAGAAATGACACCAAGGAAGGATGTTCTTCTCATTATAGGGGATTGGAATGCTAAAGTAGGGAGTCAAGAGATAAAAGGAACAACTGGCAAGTTTGGCCTTGGAGTTCAAAATGAAGCAGGGCAAAGGCTAATAGAGTTCTGTCAAGAGAACAAGCTGGTCATCACAAACACTCTTTTCCAACAACACAAGAGACGACTCTACACATGGACATCACCAGATGGGCAACACCGAAATCAGATTGATTATATTCTGTGCAGCCAAAGATGGAGGAGCTCTATACACTCAGCAAAAACAAGACCTGGAGCTGACTGTGGCTCAGATCATCAGCTTCTTATAGCAAAATTCCAGCTTAAACTGAAGAAAGTAGGAAAAACCACTGGGCCAGTAAGATACAATCTAAATCAAATTCCTTATGAATACACAGTTGAAGTGAAGAACAGGTTTAAGGATTTAGATTTGGTGGATAGAGTGCCTGAAGAACTGTGGATGGAGGCTCGTAACATTATACAGGAGGCAGCAACGAAAACCATCCCAATGAAAAAGAAATGCAAGAAAGCAAAGTGGCTGTCAAATGAGGCCTTACAAATAGCGGGGGAGAGAAGGCAAGCAAAATGCGAGGGAAATAGTGAAAGATACAGGAAATTGAATGCAGACTTCCAAAAAATAGCAAGGAGAGACAAGAGGGCCTTTTTAAACGAGCAATGCAAAGAAATAGAGGAAAACAACAGAATGGGAAAAACCAGAGATCTGTTCAAGAAAATTGGAGATATGAAAGGAACATTTCGTACAAAGATTACCACAATTAAGAACAAAAGTGGAAAGGACCTAACAGAAGCAGAAGACATCAAGAAGAGGTGGCAAGAATACACAGAGGAATTATACCAGAAAGATATGGAGGTCTCATACACCCCAGGTAGTGTGGTTGCTGACCTTGAGCCAGACATCCTAGAGAGTGAAGTCAAATGGGCCTTAGAAAGCCTTGCTAACAACAAGGCCAGTGGAAGTGATGATATTCCAGCTGAACTATTTAAAATTTTAAAAGATGATGCTGTTAAGGTGCTACACTCAATATGCCAGCAAGTTTGGAAAACTCAGCAGTGGCCAGAGGATTGGAGAAGATCAGTCTATATCCCAATCCCAAAGAAGGGCAGTGCCAAAGAATGCTCCAACTACCGCACAATTGCACTCATTTCACACGCTAGCAAGGTTCTGCTAAAAATTCTACAAGGCAGGCTTAAGCAGTATGTGGACCGAGAACTCCCAGAAGTGCAAGCTGGATTTCGAAGGGGCAGAGGAACCAGAGACCAAACTGCAAACATGCGCTGGATTATGGAGAAAGCTAGAGAGTTCCAGAAAAACATTTACTTCTGCTTCATTGACTACGCAAAAGCTTTTGACTGTGTTGACCACAGCAAACTATGGCAAGTTCTTAAAGAAATGGGAGTGCCTGATCACCTCATCCATCTCCTGAGAAACCTCTATGTGGGACAAGAAGCTACAGTTAGAACTGGATATGGAATAACTGATTGGTTCAAAATTGGGAAAGGAGTACGACAAGGCTGTATATTGTCTCCCTGCTTATTTAACTTATATGCAGAATTCATCATGCGAAAGGCTGGACTGGATGAAGCCCAAACCGGAATTAAGATTGCCGGAAGAAATATCAACAACCTCAGATATGCTGATGATACAACCTTGATGGCAGAAAGTGAGGAGGAATTAAAGAACCTTTTAATGAGGGTGAAAGAGGAGAGCGCAAAATATGGTCTGAAGCTCAACATCAAAAAAACTAAGATCTTGGCCACTGGTCCCATCACCTCCTGGCAAATAGAAGGGGAAGAAATGGAGGCAGTGAGAGATTTCACTTTCTTGGGTTCCATGATCACTGCAGATGGTGACAGCAGTCACGAAATTAAAAGACGCCTGCTTCTTGGGAGAAAAGCAATGACAAACCTAGACAGCATCTTAAAAAGCAAAGACATCACCTTGCCAACAAAGGTCCGTATAGTTAAAGCTATGGTTTTCCCAGTAGTAATGTACGGAAGTGAGAGCTGGACCATAAAGAAGGCTGATCGCCGAAGAATTGATGCTTTTGAATTATGGTGCTGGAGGAGACTCTTGAGAGTCCCATGGACTGCAAGAAGATCAAACCTATCCATTCTTAAAGAAATCAGCCCTGAGTGCTCACTAGAAGGACAGATCCTGAAGTTGAGGCTCCAGTACTTTGGCCACCTCATGAGAAGAGAAGACTCCCTAGAAAAGACCCTGATGCTGGGAAAGATTGAGGGCACAAGGAGAAGGGGACGACAGAAGATGAGATGGTTGGACAGTGTTCTCGAAGCTACTAACATGAGTTTGGCCAAACTGCGAGAGGCAGTGAAGGATAGGCGTGCCTGGCGTGCTCTGGTCCATGGGGTCACGAAGAGTCGGACACGACTGAACGACTGAACAACAACAACAGGCTTGAGAATTCGAAGTGCCTAGTTTTGCAACAGAAGCAGGCCAAAGTGGGCATATGGCTAGTAGGGGCCTGCAAGCCACAGAGCCAGTAAAACCTGTGGGATATCTTCCCAACAATGACCCACCATCTGTCTGCAGCCCAGGCTACTCAGCAATGCTTGCTTTCAGGAACTCGCTCAGAGAACTCAAGCAGGAAGGGTGTTGCTGCAGAGAGATGGGACACCAGGGTGGATGTTTAAAGCAGTGTTTCTCAACCTCCTCGGGGCAACGGCACACCTGTCCCATGAAAAAAATCTCGCGGCACACCACCACCACATGCACCCCGACCCCCCCCCACCCCGGGGGGCGGGGTGTCCGCGCGCCCCGGCGGGAGGGAGGGGAAGGACCCAGGCAGGCGAAAACGGAGCGGGAGATCGGCGACCGCGGCGGGCCAGGCGCCCGCCCCCCCTCCGCCTCCCGCGCCCAGCCCCCCGGCAGCACCTCCACCCGGCCCCGAGCGAGCCCGGCGGCACCGGCACCTCCCGCCCGTCCCCGACCGCGACCGGGGCGGCAGAGGCAGCAGGCGAAGCGCCCGGCAGCCCCGGCGAAGGCGGCGGTCGGCGAGCAAGAAGCGGAGCCGAGGCGACGCCAGCCCGGACTGACCCGGAAGCGGCCCAGGGCGGCACAGCAGCCGGTGTCTTCCCGCGGCACAGCAGCCAGTGTCTTGCGGCACACTACTGTGCCGGGGCACACCGGTTGAAAAACGCTGGTTTAAAGGACTGTAATCACTGAGAAGTGTTTGTATCCATTTGTAGTTATGACACTGTGTAGTTGTCAGCCCAGATACAGTGGTACCTCTGGTTACGTACTTACCGTAATTCGTTCCGGAGGTCTGTTCTTAACCTGAAACTGTTCTTAACCTGAAGCACCACTTTAGCTAATGGGGCCTCCCGCTGCTGCTGCGCCGCCAGAGCACAATTTCTGTTCTCATCCTGAAGCAAAGTTCTTAACCCGAGGTAATATTTCTGAGTTAGCAGAGTCTGTAACCTGAAGTGTCTGTAACCCGAGGTACCACTGTACTGGATTTACCCAAGATAAACTCTGATACTCCAGCAGTGATTTTTTTTTTTAAAGAAATTTTTTTTCATAGAAAATGAAAGTTTGGATTTCTCCGAAGTGTCTTCATAAACTCAGGATTATTGGTTCTGTCCCTTGGTCCAGATTGCAACAGATGGTCCTTGTTTCCTCTGCTGCACTGCCTCAGGCCCTTGCCAAAAGCAAGCTTGGAGCATTTCAGCCCTAGTAGGTACCATTTACCCACCTTTGTAAGCAACAGCAGTTAAAAATCAGGGTAATGAAAATGGTTAGGAAAACCTAACTGACCACATTAGCGAGGCCAAGAGGAGGGTCTTGTTGTCTGGACAGCCCAGGATCTCCATACATACCGCTCAGTCTTGCACCCCAGGGAGCTCACTTCAGTTCTGTCAACAAAGTGGTTTGACTTTACCTCTGCTCCACTGTCTCTTGAGACAAACGGATCCCAACAACGACAAATTTAGGTTCACATACATTTTGCCAAAAAGTGCAAAACATTACATTATGACAGCGTTGTAAAATGTAGTTTAACTCCAGCCATGTAGGATGAGGTTCCATTCTACCAACGGCAAGTGAAAAAGCACACTGTGTTTATGCTTGCATTAAGGCAACGGAAAAAGAAAAATCTCTGCAGGAACTAGACATTTGAGAGTTGCTGCCAAGTGTTGCAGCCTGGTGTTTTGTGGTTATGGAAATGTGCAGGAAAGGTGATAGCTGCTGTAAAACAAAACACAACAGTCACTGGCTGAATTTTTTATGTTTTCTGGCCAATTAGGTTACCTTAAATGCTTTGAGCTTTATCTTGGAAAATAGCTGGCAAAGATCCTTCAGTCTAGGAATTAATTTGTTGCAGCAGTAGCAAACCAAGGAAAAAGTAATGGGAATGTCTAGCCTGCCTTGTGCACTAGAGTTCTTGCAAAGTGAGATTTGGCACCTTTGAAATTCTGTGCAAAGGCACACATGGCATTTAGATTCTTGCTGCAGAATCACCCATAACATGGACCAGCCTTGTATACGGCAACTTGCCTGGGGCTGCAAGTGACTGTGGAGGGATGAATCCTCCATCCTGTCTTCTGTGACCAGTGTGGAAACCAAGCAAGCTGGAGGAAGAGGGATGGGGAGACATGTCCCTCCTCTGCCAATCTCTGTCACCAGCATGGAATTTCAGGCTGACTTTTGTTTGCCATTTTCTGCGGGCTTATTTACAGGCTGCCATGAAGCTGGCTTTCCAACTTAGATACAGCCATAGATAAAATTAGATATTGCTATATAAGGAACGGGAAGTGACAGTACTCTTAGACAATGCTTTGGCTACCTTCACGTTCTATATTAATCCAAGTTGCTGCACATCCCCTTCCTCCAAATACCCCTAAGTATTTATTGCTTGATCGCTGCACTGTCAAATCATCACTCTTCTTTGTGGAGCAGGGAGAATTTGCATATCCTTCTCAGAGACACTGCTTTCCAAATAGACTTACTTTGTCCATTCAGTTACAGGTAGATAGCCGTGTTGGTCTGTCATAGTCAAAACAAAATAAAAAAATTCCTTCCAGTAGCACCTTAGAGACCAACTAAGTTTGTTCTTGGTATGAGCTTTCGTGTGCATGCTTTCGTATCTGAAGAAGTGTGCATGCACACGAAAGCTCATACCAAGAACAAACTTAGTTGGTCTCTAAGGTGCTACTGGAAGGAATTTTTTTATTTTGTTTTGTCCATTCAGAAGCAGGTCTCCCATTGATGAGTACACACAAGAAACATTAGCATGTGTGAATGATTGGAAGGGAGAAGCAGCATGGATTTGGCAGTAACCAGATAATTACCCAATCATCACCAGTTATTCTTAAATGTATTCTCATAGCCTTCAGATATGAATAGTGCTTCTCATTATCTTAAACGACTTGGGGTGCCCCCCCAGGCAATATAGATAAATGAATGCTGTGCTGCACTTGGGTCTAGCACTGCTTCCTTCTTACTGGCATTACCCAATGAATTCCATGTTCTTTGGCAAGCATCTTAATGGGGTTTTTTTTTCTTTCCGTTGTCAGGTGGGAATGTGATTTGGCTTACAGAGAAATTGAGCTGGGATCAATTCTTCCATTAAATGTTCATGTTCTGAGCTGGCACACTATCTAGCGATACGGAAATTATCTCATTTTTTAAACTGACATTTACATCAAGTTATATTGCTGTGCTCGTCTGAAGACAGTTACTGGGTACTGGTTTCCTAACTTGCCACTGCTGATCTCTGCCATGCACACAACCTGTTCCATACGGTGGGTTAAATATAGTTTATTATCTCTTTTAAAGTGGGCTAGTTCAAATTCCCTTCCTGGTGGAAGAACATGCGTAAACAAGAACCCACCCTCTATAACAGAAAGGTCTTCTTCTCTTTCTCAGACAGAAGTGTCTAACCCATGGGTAGGCAAACTAAGGCCCGGGGCCCGGATCCGGCCCAATCGCCTTCTAAATCCGGCCCACGGACAGTCTGGGAATCAGTGTGTTTTTACATGAGTAGAATGTGTCCTTTTATTTAAAATGCATCTCTGGGTTATTTGTGGGGCATAGGAATTCGTTTGTTTTTTCCCCTTCAAAATATAGTCCAGCCCCCCACAAGGTCTGAATGCCAACCTAGCAATTCGAAAGCATGCAAGTGCAAGTAGATAAATAGGTACCACTGCAGCAGGAAGGTAAATGGCATTTCCGTGCAATGCTCTGGCACTCATCACAGTCCTCCGTGAACCAGTAGTGGTTTAGTTCTGCTGTCCACATGACCCAGAAAGTTGTCTGTGGACAAACGCCGGCTCCCTTGGCCTGAAAGCGAGATGAGTGCAGCAACCCCATAGTCACCTTTGACTGGACTTAACTGTCCAGAGGTCTTGTACCTTGACCTTTTACCTTAATGCAACCAGAGGTACTTGAATGCATGTGCTCCCTCAGTAAGAAGCTAACTTGTAAATTTGCCCTCTGTGAAGTGAAGAGTACTCACCCCCTGCTGCACCCATTCTGAAGTAAGTACAGTACTATGAATTTAGCAGCAACCAGACAAAATTAGGCACTCTAGAAACCTGTAACTGTAAATCTCTTAGCCTCTGGGTTTTTTTCTCTCCACATCTATTTTGGGTGAAAACATCGCACTTTGAGCAAAACTTCCTGCGTATTTCAGCTTAATATATTGCTGTTTTAAGTACTGTACTGTATTTTTCCGTGTATAAGACGCCCCCTATTTTCTTTTTAACCCAAAATTAAGAAATTAAGTTGTTTAGCTCTTTTTGGGAGGTGAGGGAGGTCACTTCCGCCAATCGCTCACCCGCCTGCCCGCCACTGTTGATCACTTGCCACAGCCATTGCCGATCGCACACCTCGCTGCATCCACCAATCGCCTGCCCAATTGCCACAGCCAATCACCAGCAGGCCTTGCCTCAGCCACCAATCACCCGCCCATTTACCGCTGCCAGTCTCCTGTTTGCTGCTGCCATTAATCGCACGGCCCCCCTCTGCATTCACTATCCGTGTATAAGACGACACCCAATTTTTGCCTAATATTTTTTTAGCAAAAAGCATCGTCTTATACACGGAAAAATACGGTATCTAAAAACTGCCGAAATGTCCCAAGGGAAAGATGTCGTGACTGTAACTAGAATTGTGAAATAGATTCATTGCAAGCCCCCGAAATTCTAGTAGGTGTTAACATGATTTAAAAGGAAACAGGCATTCTATTTATTTATTAAAAACTTCCAAAGAGTTGGAACTGGCTTGATCTAGAGATCACAATTTTGTCTGGCCCCACCAAATATGGATCAGCTCCCATTAGCCCCAGGTATCGTGGCCAATGGGCAGGGATGGAGGGAGATGTAGTTATGGGATATCTGTTGACTAGGGAAGGCTGTGCTAGCCTAACAGCTGTGATGAGAATAAAATGGGTCATCTCCCTGAGCTTCTAGGAAGAAACCTGAATACAGGTGTGACACAGTCTCTGTTTTGTGATCTGAACTTGCTATCCATATGAGCTTAAAGCTGCAATAAACCTGATTGATTGATTGATTGATTGAACTTGCTATCAATGGCTACATGTCATGAATCGTGACGGCTATGTCATGGCAACCTCTGACTTTTCAGAGGTGCTACAGCTGGCATGAAACTGCTTTATAATCCTAAAATCATAGAATAGCAGCATTGGAAGGGACCACGAGGGTCATCTAGTCCAGGGTTTCCCAAACTTGGGTCTCCAACTGTTTTTGGACTACAGCTCCCATCATCCCTACGTAGCAGGACCTGTGGTCAGGGATGATGGGAGTTGTAGTCCAAAAACAGCTCGTGGCCCAAGTTTGGGAAACCCTGATCTAGTCCAACCCCTGTGATGTGGGAATATTTTGCCCAACGTGGGGCTCGAACCTCCAGAGTGCTTCTGTCTTGCTCACCATGGAAAGAGAACCCAGCCTGCTTGAGGCTCTCCTGAAGAGGACAGGCCCTTTCTCCGGTGCTTTACCATGGCACAGCACAAAGTCACCCAGCATTGTTCCCTGGGGAACTGTTACCAGAGCCAAGGCACGTTACGGGAGTCGCTTAAAAAGCAGTCTGAAGTGCCCCAATTTGTGGCAGCTGGGTTGAATTTTTGTTTTTTGAGGCCCATGCCAAACAGAAACCTCCACAAAAGTTGCTCTTTGCCAGATCAGTGACACCACAGAAATCTCTCCCCTGCCACAATAAAGCCTCTGAGCTTTTATGTACGTGTGATGGGTTTTGATGTTTGTAAAAGTTTCTAATTGGATGCAGAGTGGCTCAGTTTCACACCCGAGCAAGGGAACTTTATAGAACGGCAGTAAACTTCCAGCTAAAACCCCTTAGCAATTGTATATCTGCTTCCCGGCAAATTTTCTTGCAGAGGGCTACTATTTCGCTCTTCCTAACGGAGAGAAATAAGCATTGCAATGTTCCTTTTCCAGGAACCCAAATGCCTCATTATTGACTACAAAACAATTAGGTATTGATTTCCTCTTTTCTCTCTGTCTCCCCATCCCACCCCCCCTTCCCTCTTGTGTTTTCGAAGTAGAGTTTTCACAGGAGTGTAAAGAAACCTTGACTAGACGGATTCTCCCCCCCCTTTTTTTTAGAAAAAGTGTTGTGAATTTCAAGTGTGCAATCAAATTCATTAACATGCCTTTTGCACTGATGGGGATGTTTGTAACCAATGAGACACTTATGTACACTATGAACATATGAAAAGAGCTGCTGGAGCAAACCAGAGATTCATCTCGAACAGCATCCTTTTTCCCACTGTTGCAAAAACAGATGCCTCTGGGAGTCTCCCAAGTAGAACTCAAAAGGCAGTAGTAGTCTTCAGTCCAGGATGGATTTGATTTAAATCAAATAGATTTAAATCACTACTCAGTAAGACTTAATTTAAATCATTTTTTTACAGAAAGACTCATTCTTGCTGGTATCATCTTCATATTTACAACCAGATGAAGGTTTTGTTTTTTGGAATAATAAATTTTCAGAGGTGCACTATATTAAAATAAAGTAAAAAAAATGTTTTTAACTATTTATTTAACTAAAACAGTAACATTATAGCATACTAGTAGACATTAAGCCCGTTAAATTAACGGGCGCTAGAACATATGTGGTCAAACATTTGGAGCGCAAAGACTTCAGCCGGCCAGGGATTGGAGCGCAGAGACTTCGGGCGGCCGGGCGAAACTGTTGCTCGCCCGCCGCCACTTGTAACGGCCGCTGCCGCTTAGAAGTAAGTCCACGCGAGCGCGCACCCGCCGCTTCAACAGTTTCGCCCGGCCGCCCGAAGTCTCTGCGCTCCAATCCCTGTGTCCGTGGGGCACATGCGCAGTAGTGCAATCCCACGGACACAGGGACTGGACGCAGAGACACTTGCACTTTATTACTGTAGATATGTATCCATGTTTGTTAACTGATGTGGTTGTGTGTGTGTGTGTGTACACACACACACACACACACACACACACACACAGTATAAACTTAGACTGAGTTTTAGCACACATGAAAAACTTAAACCTTTGGACTATAATGTAACTTAAATAGAAAACTATCTTTAGAAAGATTTTTCCTCCAAATGTATTTCATTTTAAAAATCCAATTTAAATAAAAGAAATGCAATCTTTTATATATATATATATATAAAAACCATTGATTTTTATCCACCATGATCTTCACCTGGTCTTGTTTCCTAACATCCTGCCTCTGAAACCTCAGGTATTGCATAGAGCCATCATGACTGGAGGATGCCACTGATAGGTTCCCCCACCCCAATGAATTTGTCTAGTCCTTCTTAAAAGTCATCTAAGCCACTGTCACTACATCTTGTGACAGCAAATTCCATGCATTAATCATGTGCTATGTGAGGAAGTAGGTTGCTCTCTCATTCAGTTTCAGTGGATGGCCCCAGGTCTTGGGGGGAAACTCCCTCTCTCCACTTTTTCTTTTATGTCCCCCTAGCCCAGTGGTGTCCGGATCTCACTTGGATGCTCAAGTAATGTGTAAAGGCAACTTTTGAATATTCAGGGTGCTTCTTTCTGTCCGTTTGAGTGTTTACAGGAATTATATCCCATCTTTCTGTTCCAACTGAATGCTTAAGATGTTTTGCAATATAATAAAAGCAGTGCCATATAGATATATGGATATATAATTGAAATTTGCTTAAAACTAAACCACAGTAGTGCGAGAACAATATACCCGGGAGGCTGAAAACCATCAAACAGAAGGCAAATCAAATGCTTGCCTGAACAACAAAAAGTCTGGGCAGCAGAAAATCATAAAAGACACGGCAAAAGGAATCCCATAAGCCACAGTGTTTCCACAGTGTGGGAACTGCTACAGAGGCAGAATTCAGACATAATGCTAAACTATGGTTTAACACAGGCATTCCCAAACTGGGCCCTCCAACTGTTTTGGGACTACAATTCCCATCATCCCTGACCACTGGTCCAGTTAGCTAGGGATAATGGGAATTGTAGTCCCAAAACAGCTGGAGGGCCAAGTTTGGGGGTGCCTGGTTTAACACTACAAGGATGAGCTGCAAAGAATCTTAGTCCCACATGATCCCTCTTCTCTCTCCCCTGGCATAATGAAAAAGAAGAGGCAACCATTTTAAATTAACCGCAGCTTGTCATGTTGTCAGAACCCTAAACAGCAGTTAACCTTAACTGTACTTTGTTGAAGCAAGCCAGCTTCTTAAACTATGGTTTAAGTTGAAGTTGACTTGTTTGAACAAGCTGCTTTTAAGATTATTTAGGTTTGTTGGGTTCAGGTGGCACAGCAAGCTATGGTTCGTGGAAGCGAAAGCTTCTGAACTCTTCTCAGACATACCAGAAGGAAATGGGGGAAGAGGAGCACGTGCGTCTGAAGTTCACTATAGCATTCCCCAATGAAGGTGCGGCAGCTGAAAAGGCCCTGCTCCCAGTGCTCACCTGCCACATTTCAGATGGAAGGGGAAAATGGAGCAAGAACCCTGATGTTGGGGCCCTGGTCCTGACCCCTATAGGGTTTTACAAACGCTCACTTTGAACTGACCTTGGATACAGATAGGTAACCGTTGAAGATCAAAAGTGACTGGCCAGCCATTTCTAGACAGCAGTCTAGTGACAGTAGCATTTTAGTTTCTGGTGCATTTATATTTCTGAATTCCAGGTGCTGGGGATCAATGTTTCTCAGGGACATCTGGTCACCTGTTGTTGGAGATGAATGTTGGACTAGAAGGGCCTTTTTGGTCTGACTTCAGATCTAGGATGTTACTTTAGGGGGGGGCGACGCTAAAATAAAAAATGCAGTGTTGAAGCTCAGTCACACACAAAACAAAACCGAACAAACCCTGAAATACTCTAAACTTAAAAAAAAGACCCTGTCAGCAGGGATAAAAGAAACCGTGTGTCAGCACAGGCCAGCTGCTTTATCTAAGCTAAAAAATTCCAAATTGTAATTTAAACTGAAATAGCATCATGGGCAGCTGGAGGCTCTTTTGACAGCCCATGAGTTGTATATCTAATCTTAATTAGAATTTAGGGATGTGGCTGCTCTTGAAATAAACCAGGTTGCCATGTTTGTCCAGGTACCGGATTAGCTGATTTTTCTGCAGCGCTCTGTGTTTACGAGAGCTAAAGCCCTTGATTTATTTCCGATATTGATTTGGGGATTTATGACGGATAGTTTTTTCAGAACCACCTATCACCCCGGTCGTCTAATCATCCCTCTAGTTAGAGATAGACCGTGTACAGTATTTGCAGCATAGATCTTGGCTGGCTTTGTTGCTTTGCTGGGCTTGGAAACCTTGCTAATTTGTGAGTCTGAAGAAGAGATCCAGTTGCATGGATCTATGATTCCCACAAATCGCAGGGCCTCTAATTGATTTTGTGCTAGGGCTGGGACTCCGCCGGTCAATTGACCAGTCAAATACTGTCAATTGACCGGTCAATTGGCAGCTTATTACTTGACCACAGTCAGATATTATCAAATATTCCATGAAAACCCAAAATGCCCTCTTGTAGGTTGTGTTAATTGCTTGATAGTATCATCTGGTAGCAGAGGCAGGTTTGAAAGCGTTATCTCCCCGTCCCCTATGCCACGGGAGTATTTGTATGTATATCACGTATATGTGCATGTTTTCTTCCTTCCTTTCCAAGCACAAACATTTTTTTTAGGAGCAGGCACCACCCATCCCTGCACTATCACCATCCCCGGCAACAGATTCTGTGGTTTATAGTTGACATTAATTTTGTTTAATTTCGTTCTAAAGCAAAATTTGTAACTGCTTGGGCTCGCTCTGGGATTCTAGGATTAAAGCCAAGAAGAGTTGCTCGGTGTCTTCAACATCATTTGCATAACATTTACATTTGCAGTAACATTGTGAGCTGTAAGCAGTAATTGACTTACAACCATTTTTAATTTAATTGATTCATAACAAGAGTTATCTGAGGTGGGATGTAAACCTGCAGTTTTGGCAGTTGCGCTTCTGTGCTGTGCTGTATTCAGATGAACAATTTCTTTTCCCGAGAACGAACTTGAAAGTACAGCTTCTGCCACTTTGCAGCAGAAAAGTTGGCTGTATACAGCACTGATTGGCTAGCATCTGTGACCACCAAACCCTCTGCCCAGATCCACAGAGAATCGCCTTGCTACTTAAAAAAAACACACCTAAAACAATGGAAGAAAAATTCCTTCAAGTGATATTCTTTTTTAAAAACATTTTAAAGGCAGACAGTCTGCATTGAAGCATGCTTGGATAGGTGAGATAGATGCTGAAATAAATAGCATTGGAATCACTGATGAGTATCAGTGCACTTTAAGCAGGAAGGGGCCTTGCTTTCTCCATAGGGGTGCATGGAGAGCAGTGCACATAGGTAAAAGGTAAAGGTAAAGGACCCCTGGATGGTTAAGTCCAGTCAAAGGCGTCTATGGGGTTGCTCCATTCATCTCGCTTTCAGGCCGAGGGAGCTGGCGTTTGTCCACAGACAGCTTTCCAGGTCATGCGGCCAGCATGACTAAACTGCTTCTGGCACAACGGGACACTGTGATGGAATCCAGAGTGCACGGAAACACCGTTTACCTTCCCACTACAGTGGTACCTATTTACCGTATCTACTGGTGTGCTTTCAAACTGCTAGGTTGGCAGGAGCTGGGACAGAGCGACTGGAGCTCACCTCGTCGTGGGGATTCGAACCGCCAACCTTCTGATCAGCAAGCCCAAGAGGCTCAGTAGTTTAAACCACAGCGCCACCCGTGTCCCTGTAGAGCACATGCGGCCCGCAGTACAAACCACCTTCCCTTCTCTAGTGGCCTCTGCTATGACTCAAGTGGGCCATTCAAGCCTTGTGATGCGTTACCCTCAAACATCACAACTCCGGTTCTTCTCCAGCCCCCTAGCAAAGAGGTCAAATAAGTTCCCAGCACATACGCTTTTTGTTAATTGCTAGCCTGTAACTCTGCCCATTGGGTTTTCCACTTAAAAGTCTTCCCTGTGAGGTGGTGAGACTTTTCAACCTTGACTTAAGCCCTAACAAAAACCCATCTGGTAAGAGTTTCTAGTAGCGAAAGCGTTTGGTGTTTTTTCGTTTGCTTTTTTACAAATGTTTCCTTTCCTATAGAATGCATCTCTATCCCTGTGCCTTGTGTTGTGTTGAGTCTGGAATACGTTACGGATGCACTTAAACAAAATCAGCATTTGACATTACTCTGTTTGACAGGTTTTTATGTGTTTAATTTACTCCCTTGTGTTTTGGGGGGGGGGCAAATAGGAAAGGCGAAATATCAAATAAAAATACATTATCCACCTTAGGCTCTCTCTCTCTCCCCACCCCTGCCCCCGACCCCCCCACGGCCGCCTCCACTGCCAAATCTCATGTCATTTTAGTGCAGTTATTTTTTCAAAAGAGGCAACTATTACAGCGTCAGCCCCCATATCGGGGGGAACAGCGGGGCGCCCAAGATACGTATCTATCAGCAGCTGACAAGTCATCATCAGGGAAGTAAATGGATGGTGTTTCAGCTGCAGGGCTTTCGGAGATAAAACCTGCCCTTGTTACCAGGAGAAATTACTCCTGCCTGATGCACACTGTTGTCTTTGAGCTAAGCACCCCCAGCCTCTGACACCGCTCTGACAGGGCTGCTGATTACAGCCCGGCCCCACATTAGACAGAAGATACGGAGCAATTCTCTCTCTCTCTCTCTCTCTCTCTCTCTCTCTCTCTCTCTCTCTCTCCATTAGAGCTGCAATAACAAGCCACTCATTACAGTTATTTGGGGAGGGGTGGGAGACCCCCTCCCCCTCCCTCCATTTTGCACATGTCATTTTTAGCCATTTGCATTTAATGAAGCCCTTGAATGCAACCATAAATTGCGCCTCAAATGATGGACAGAGTTGGCTTACACTTGAGTGGTCCAAAATAACCACCCAAAAAACTGAAGATGAAGCAATAATTACTCTGGGATTGTCATCCCGTAACAATAGGGAGGAGTTGGCAGGGGCTCTTTAAGTACATAAGGGTGTTTGAAACTGTCTTGCTTGATCAGACAAAGGTCTCATCTAGAACAGCTGTAGCCATGCCTTGATTTTTTTCGTCCCTCTGCTCCCCAATGCATTGTGATTTGTCATCTTATTAGGGGAAAGAGGCTTGCTTTCAGAACTGGGTTTCCCAACTCAGTGTTCTCCAAACTTTCTCTCTCTCTGGAAAGCCCATTTTATATTTGCTGAGGAACCTCTGAACATCTATGACAGAATCTCTGTGCATCACAGAAGGCTCTCGGACATATTGTGTACCAGTTCATGGGGAGCATTGGCTAGGCCTGTTTAGCACCCGCTGTCACCCTGGGTGACTTGAGCAGGCCCCCGGAATGGGCCCAGAGCTCTTCTGGGGCTGTACACTGCATGAGCTACACCGTCAAGGAATTTGTTAGACATTACTGGTATTCTAACTAGGGAATCCCGGATAATCTTCCAAGGAACCATGTCTAGAGCACCGTTTGAAAACCACTGCCCTAGGTTAACTTCTGAAAGGTCTTGAAAGACAGCTCGTAGGAATAGTCAGCTGTATAGACTGTTGAATGGAACACTTACTACCTAAACTAGACTTAGCTGAATTGGAGCATATCAATTTATGAATGGATTTAAAATTAAATGGCTTTTCTCTGACAATTGCTTCAAAATATATGCAGATCAAAGCATAATCTAATCCATTGGCTGGTAAAAGTGCTCCTACCTTTCACTGATGAATGCAGCCAACATGCTCAGATAGTTCCTGCTTTAATTGGTTGCATTACAGGCAACTCCCCACTTGCGCATGACCAGCACACATGCTAACGCTGACACTCCCATGTATTTTGCTTTCCCCACTTTTTGTAAGGAGATTTCACATGCTAAAACTGAAATATGTTTGAAAACAGCACTGCTCTGATAAACCTTCAGAATCTGGCTCCAGAATCAAAATTCTTAGGTGTCTGCTTGAACTACGTCTGGGATTTTTCCAGCTCTGTGTGTTTGTCTCTGTGTCTCGGTAATGGATGTGTCAGAGAGCAGACACATAGCACATGATTCTGGTACAGAGTTCTGCAAATTCTTGAGCACAAAGTGCTGGATTATGCTTAGTAAACATATGAAAAATGCAACAGAGTTGTGTGTAATGTCTTCCCTAACTAGACCTGCAAGGTGTGCACTGTTCCAAGTAAGTCGTATTGGTTGCATGTAGCATACAAAATGTATTGGCATTTAACCGGCCATTTAAGTTGACCCTGCAATGCAATCCTAACCATGTCTACTCAGCAGTAAGTCATATTGAATTGATTGGGGCTTATTCCCAGGTAAGTGGGGTTAGCCTTAAAACACAATCCTAATCCCACTGTTCTGAGAGTAAATTCTATTGAACCTAGGTAAGGCTTCCTTTTGAATAAACTTGCATTGGATTGTACTACTGAAATAAGTACAAATGTTTTGAAAGAGAAGAGGCGATCCTGTAAGGTAGTTTACAAAGTGCTATAGCAATGAACTGAAATTTGGGAAAAAAATCACCTGTTGAAACAGCAGAGTTTTGTGGCTCCTTGAGACAAACAAACTCATTGTGGTGTAAACTTTTGTGGTATAAACTGTCTTGTCTCTCACACACAGACCTAGTGAAATACAATAAATGCAGTAATGAGTTAGCACTTTTCAGTGAATGTGATCTGATTTGATTAAGCAAAGATGGAAATAAAGCCAGGAAAAGAAATATCACCCAAATGCAGGCTGGAATGAAAACATTTTTCCTTCTCGGCAGTAGTCTTAAGAGCACCGTTGCCTTGTGTCAATAGGCAAAGCATTCTGAAATTTAGGGGCTGCAATATTAAGGAGTTTGTTCTTAGTCAATGCTACTCTAATCTGATCCCTCCTTCCCAAAGCATATACAGCAGGGACTGATCTGCTGCTGTAAACGCTGATATGCGTGCAATGTGAACAGATAAAATGCGGCAATAACTTTCCCTGCAACGGCTTGCTAGTATCTCGTGCAGCAGCAGCAGCAGATTTCAGAGGTGGCACTATTTCCCCCTTTCTCTCAGCCTCTGTCTCTGTGTCTCCGACATAGGACCGAAGGGGTATATGTGTGGAGTTATTGCTTCTGCCGTGAACATATATTATCTAGCACCGATTTGCTTATTTCATGCGTGGCTGTAAGCTGGTCAAAACATGTCAGGTGTGCAAGGACCCGAGGGTCGTAGTGTGAATAAGTGGATGCGAATGAAGATCCTGAGTAAGAACAGTGTAAATACCTTTCCTTACTTAACCAGGTCTTTCTTTTACTGAGTTTGTTAGAAGAAAATGGGTACCAGTATCCTGGAGGTTTAAGCCCTCGTGATTTTAGAGCTGTGAAAATTGGCAATGTGTCCAGTGATTGGGAAATTCCTCTGGTTAAGAGTGTGCTTATTTTTTCCCCCTAGGTCCTAATAGCCGATGACTACTCGGACCCATTTGATGCCAAAAGCGAGGGCAGCAAGACAGGCAAAGGAGAAAACACTGGCTACATGGAACCATATGAAGCCCAGAGGATCATGACGGGTAAGGATGTATATAGAGTGGCATATGCCATGTTATGGGTGTGGCGTTTCAGCCAGTGCTGCTGCTTTTCAACTCTTGGTCATTTCACTGAGGCTTACCTGAGAGTGGCACTCAGGCGGACCGCACTGTTTATGTATAGCAGGGGTGGCCAACTCCCAAGAGACTGCGATCTACTCACAGAGTTAAAAACTGGCAGTGATCTACCCCCTTTTGTGGGGATCAGGTCAAGGTTGTTGAGCTTTTCTTAGGGAGGAGGAAAGCCCAGTTTTTTAAGGGTTCCAGTCAAAAATGTTGAGCTTTTTTTTAGGGGAACCAAACTTGTTGAGCTTCTTTGGGGGGAGCCAGTGATCTACCACAGATGTCCATTGATCTACTGGTAGATCACGATCTACCTGTTGGACGTGCCTGATGTATAGAATTGCCGAGCCTTGCTGACGTAAGCCAGCAGACTTCTTTAACCAGTGCTTTTGGCTTCCCCGCATGCACTTCCCTTCCTTCTCCAGAACTGGATGATGGTCCACAGACTGAAAACTCCCTTTGCAATCTGTCTGCTTGCCATTTCAAGGCCCAGTCCAGGATTGAATCCTGCCAGGAAGCTGCGATTGGCATTGGGTTCCTTCTTTATCTTTGTAGAGGCAATAAATAGTCATGTGCACATTCTTCATGTGTGACATTGCAGGCATAGTGCATGTGTTTTCCTCTAAAGGAAGTAAGCAGCCATGATTTAGAGGAATAATAGCCTAACGTGGAATATGGCACTCAGTAGATTCCTTGAGGTTCTTGAGAGGTTGTTTGGCTTGGCTGAAGTTGCTTTAGGGTTGGTTTGTGGCACATTGATCCCATGGCAATGAGCTTGAAACAAGCAAACAGCCTACTGATTTTCGATGGTAGTTTACTTTGGATCCTTGAATTTAATTTCAGATGAGAACACTTACTGTTTAATGTATTGTGCACACTGAGAAGGTTTCTATAGCAGGGTTTTGTTTCAAACTGTTTGCAGTAAATTACACAAATGGGCCTCTTTATTTAATGAGATTTAGAGCCTCTAGGAGTTCTGTAGATTTCCATAACTTCCAAATAAACCTGTTCAGCATTGGAGTGCTGAGTTTCATGTAAGGAAAAACCTGTCTCCAGGTTCAAGGAAAATAACAGTTTCAGGTGGATTCATTGTTAATCTGAAATGTTTTGGTGTATGTCTCTCATTGGTGCCTTGATTTTCTTCCTTACAAACTTATTTATTTTTATGTATTTATTTTGTTGTTGTTATTGTTATTTATTCTGATTATTTTTACCGTGTAGTTGTTTAATGGATACACTCTTTGAGGCTTTTAAAAAAGATGGTATGAATAGATTCGCTGTTTGTCTTAACGCAGCATTTCTCATTCAGTACAGATAATAACGCTTAATGGATTGAACTTCTGTTTCTTCATGAATGCTAATTTCTTTCTCTGAATAGGAGTCCCATAGTAAACAGAATATAGGAAAAGGCACAGGAATAGCCTTGCTAATTATGGTGCACATTAGCAGCCATGGCAGACAAAACAACAGATGTAAATGTATCGCCATTTTATGAGGTTTGAGTAAATTGGCTACGCAGCCAATCTATTTTCAAGGTTCCGCAAGTCTTCAACGTAGAGGCATAACACTGTCTAGGAAACTCAAAGGATATCCAGCAATACGATTAATGATTGCAGTTTCCACTCTGATTACAAAGATTAAACATTTATATATTCCTCAGAGGGTAGATATGCATGATGGAGAACTTGTAATGTCACAAAGCTTACATACAATCCAGCTGTTAGGGTCTCCTGTCTTAGAGGACTACAGAGCGTTTTAGAGCTTTGGAGCACATTCTGTAGTCAGTAAGGGACTGTTGCCCCTGATGGATATTCTGTGGCAAGTCTCTGCTGTGTTATTAAGAAAAGGGTCATTCAACACGGTGCCTTCCGGATTATTTTTGGACTACAACACCTATCAGCCCCAGCTAACATGGCCAATGGTTAGGGGTAATGGAATTTGTAGTCTAGTAGCTTTTGGAGGGCACGGTGTGGTTACTCCTGATCTGCAAGTGCTTGATGTATTGACCAGAATCTCCATATCCCTGCAATGGGGAAGAAGTTGGCCAATACTTCTAGGTTCAGAGAAGGCCTGTTTAGTATTTGTACCTCAAATCATTGCCGAGCCCTGAGCAGCCTACAGTGCATGACTGATGCACCGTGTGCTTGATTTGTTGGATCACATTCTCTACCTTAATCCTAGTTCCCATGCCTACAATTTCCATTGCTGCTGTTGTGGTTTCATAGGTGAACTCAGGTGTGCTGCAGTACAGCAACAGGCGTTGCAAATGCAGAAGGCAGTAGTTAGCAAGGTACAGATAAAATATGTCAGCCAGGCTCAAAAAATGGCACCCAGACTTTTTGAGGTGCTCACAAATGGAGAATCTTTAGGCGCAAAATGCACCTGGTACCCTGCTAATTTCGAAGCCTGACTGTACTTTGAGTTGTATGCTGCTTTTTACGGCTGCCTTAAGGAGAGAATTCAGAGTCTTATGTCTGAGATTTCCACCACCACCCTTCTCTCTCACTCACACACACACACTTTTTGTTCACTCCGTTTGCATTTTCAATAGCTAACAACGAAGGGAAATTCCCAGATTTATATGTTTCATTTTGATGAGCCAGACTGATGTTTCCATTGCATTGTCTCTTTCTCTCTCGTGATCTGATTGGCTGGAGCCCAGCTGTTGTAAGTGAACTTGATACCGTGACTCAAGTTAGCATATTTCAGTGTACCTAAAAGTTGGAGAGAGACTTGCCTTTTACAAGACATAGACAGCAATGGTATCATGATGGTATCTAGTCATATGTATGACTATAGGAACACAAAGTTAAGCATTATACAGAAAGCAACTTTCCTCTGTGGCCTTGGTCCATAGATTAGTTTTGCCAGAGGACCATTTTGAGAAAGGAATGGAGGAGATAAGGCAAGCTCCTCCCTCCTGCCAGTGGCCTACATCATTCCTTTCACTTCATTTTTTTTAAATCTCTGGTTTTGTAACTGAGGACCAGGCAGCATCTCCCTGTAGACAAGATTTGGTCCAGGATCGTCTAGTTGCCGAGACCTACTTTTCATGAGAGCTGGACCATAAAGAAGGCTGATCGCTGAAGAATTGATGCTTTTGAATTATGGTGCTGGAGGAGACTCTTGAAAGTCCCATGGACTGCAAGAAGATCAAACCTATCCATTCTGAAGGAAATCAGTCCTGAGTGCTCACTGGAAGGACAGATCCTGAAGCTGAGGCTCCAATACTTGTGGCCACCTCATGAGAAGAAAAGACTACCTGGAAAAAGACCCTGATGTTGGGAAAGATGGAGGGCACAAGGAGAAGGGGACGACAGAGGACGAGATGGTTGGACAATGTTCTCGAAGCTACCAACATGAGTCTGACCAAACTGCGGGAGGCAGTGGAAGACAGGAGTGCCTGGCATGCTCTGTTCCATGGGGTCACGAAGAGTCGGACATGACTAAATGACTAAACAACAACAACTTTTCATAAGCAAGTACAGTTTTTCCCCCAAGCTGCAAAAACAAAGAGCATGCTTTCATTCTTCCTTAATTTAACAGTGCTTTGGGACAGGCTTAAACCCCCTGATCGACTCCTGTCAAGCAGCAAGCAGAGAAACCCCCTCACCCAAAGTTAGTGATATTCTGTTCAATTCTAAATCTACAATTTAAAGTTTGTGACACAACCGAACCACAAACACATGAATCGGGTGGCAGCTGTATGACGTGTAACAATGAGACTAGCCCTCCCTTGGCCAGTTTCAATGGCCACAAGCTGGTGTGGGGCAGAGCAGCAGAGAGCCCATCAAGCTGACTCAGATCATGCAGAAGCAGCAGCAGGTGGTGACCAGTAGCCAGAGGCCCTGTTCGGCTAGGGAGCCGGAGATGGAGCCGTCAGGACACAGCGGTCTTCAGGACTGTGGACAGCTCTCAGTCACCTCTGGTGGTTTGTACAGGTAACCTCCAAGACAACGGAGTCTACAAGGCTGCCTCAAGCCCCACCTTCTGGCCTGTAGTCTCTTATTCCTTTTGCAACATGTGTAATCTCTTGTCAGGCTCACTGGTGCCACAGGTGTGAGAGAGAACCGGGCCATGGACAATGACTGAGGTGACTCCTCAGAGAGGTTGGGGCTCTCTCCTCAGTCGCTAACTACATATTATAGGGAATGCGGGTGGTGCTGTGGTCTTAACCACTGAGCCTCTTGGGCTTGCCGATCATAATAATAATAATAACAATAATAATAATAATAATATTTATTATTTATACCCCGCCCATCTGGCTGAGTTTCCCCAGCCACTTTGAGCGGCTCCCAATCAAGTGTTAAAAACAATACAGCATTAGATATTAAAAACTTCCCTAAACAGGGCTGCCTTCAGATGTCTTTTAAAAATAGGATAGCTGCTTATTTCCTTGACATCTGATGGGAGGGCGTTCCACAGGGCGGGCGCCACTACTGAGAAGGCCCTCTGTCTGGTTCCCTGTAACCTCACTTCTCGTAATGAGGGAACCACCAGAAGGCCCTCGGAGCTGGACCTCAGTGTCCGGGCTGAATGATGGGGGTGGAGATGCTCCTTCGGGTATACAGGACCGAGGCCGTTTAGGGCTTTAAAGGTCAGCACCAACACTTTGAATTGTGCTCTGAAACGTACTGGGAGTCAATGCAGATCTCTCAGGACTGGTGTTATGTGGTCCCGATGGCCACTCCCAGTCACCAGTCTAGCTGCCGCATTCTGGATTAATTGCAGTTTCCGGGTCACCACTCTGGCAAGACACTCCGCTGGCAGGTAGGGTATCAGCCTGCGTACCAGATGGAGCTGGTAGACAACTGCTCTGGACACAGAATTAACCTGGGCCTCCATGGACAACTATGACAGAAGGTCGGCGGTTCAAATCCCCGTGACAGGGTGAGCTCCCGTTGCTCTGTCCCAGTGACCTTGGGCTAGTCACACTTCTTTGAAGTCTCTCAGCCCCACTCACCTCACAGAGTGTTTGTTGTGGGGGAGGAAGGGAAAAGAGAATGTTAGCCACTTTGAGACTCCTTCGGGTAGTGATAAAGCGGGATATCAAATCCAAACTCTTCTACTCTTCTTCTTCTCCTGCCAACCTAGCAGTTCGAAAGCACACCAGTGCCAGTAGATAAGTAGATAAATAGGTACTGCTGTGGCGAGAAGGTAAATGGTGTTTCCTTGAGCTCTGGCTTCTGTCAGAGTGTCCCATTGTGCCAGAAGCGGTTTAGTCATTCTGGCCACATGACCCGGAAAGCTGTCTGTGGACAAACGCCGGCTCCCTTGTGCTGAAAGCGAGATGAGCGCCAGAACTCCATAGTCACCTTTGACTGGACTTAACCGTCCAGGGGTCCTTTACCTTTAGCTTGCCTTTTTCATATTATAGGCAAATGTGTTTAAGAGAGCCCCAACCCAGAGCTTCTTTTTTAGCTGGAGCTCACCGGAGCTCAGCTCCGGCGCCTCTCAGGTGGGCACCATTGCCATTCTAAGAGAACAAGTTCATGGTGAGCTATTTTTTCTAGAAAAATAGCACTTCCCCAACCCTTTTTAAAGGGAAAAAAAATCTGCTTCAGGGGGAGGGAATTGGGTAAGGTGAAGTAGTGGTATGATTACCTCTTTCCCTGCCTGCCATTTCTCTGTTCCTGATAGACCCCCATGCATACTTTTTTCTGCCTGTGTGGTTCAAGTTGCTTAAGTGTATACATGTGTATGTTGGAAAGACAGAGACAGAGCATGCTGCTGAGAGCTTTGAGATGAAACAGGACATAAATTGAACACATGGTTGAACAAATAGGTAGTTGACTGCTCAGGTGGCCTGAGCCTCTGGTTCATGTCCGTTCTGTGGCACAATAATCTCTTCTCTCTCATGCACACACACACGGCTGCTGTAGAAACATGCACACTCTCCAATGCTAAGTCCACCAGGTCAGGGTCTGGTCCGGAACCATAACACTTTCCTCATGAGTTAACTTTAGTGTCACTAATTGGGGCCATGACTCTCTATATGAATCTGCCACATAAGAATAAGAAATATCCACTTGCAGTTTGTTTGTTTTTAAAAAAAACACCAGATACATATTTTCTTACTCAGCTTTACATGCAAACCCTGTAATTAAATTAAATTGTGTATGCAACAAACTAATATTTTGTGACTACTATCTAAAAAAAACCTTGTAGATTTTTATCCACTGAAATGTTAGAAATGAACATTTGGATGAATAAGACTTTTTTTGTCACTTGAAGCAATACTGTGCATATTTAAGCAAGTACAAAAGCAGTGTATAAAAGAGAGAAATTAATGTTAATGTCTCTATTGATTTCTGTAGAACTAGATAGCCTGCTGTTTAATTATGTCACAGCAGCACTTAGGCAATAGCCTTGATAAGATTATTTAATGGGTTGAACAGCAGGGCAGAACAATAAAACTGATTTTTTCATTTGTCTTATTATGGCCGGCTAATCTTTGGTTAAGGCTCCGCAAAATTCTCCTTGGGCCCTAGGCCTCTAAATGTGTTCAGCAATCTTATTCTTGCTAAATTTATGCCCTTTACTTTATTCCAGATTTGCTTTTAGTTTTTCCCTGGGGGGTGCAAAGTTTAATGGATATGGCGCTTTGAAGACTCTTCTAATGCATTTCTCCAGCCCCGCCAACAATGGGATGTTAGCTTAGGCCGTGTCATGGGATCTGCCTCCAGCCCTTCAGGGAGATATAGAATCCATGAAATGGGAAGACTTATAATGCTCTCACTAAAAGTCCAGATGTAAAATTACCATGTCTATTATTAATGAAACACTTAAAATATGGTTGGCCTGGGGTAGACATGACATGATATTTCTCATTGGTGTGGAGAGTGTTTGAACGGAACATCTGGGGAACCTTGGTTGTTTCTATATGGAGCAAAGCCCTTTGTTGGAATATTCCCTCCTCCCAGACACTTCCCATCCTCCTGCTACAGAGAGCAGCACAATCATTGCTTGCAAGCATCCCAGCATGCCATGTGGAGCAGGAGACAAGGACTTTCTTGTACAGCTGCTGGAGAGGAGCGCTCCAGCCTGCCTCCTGAAATGGAACCCTTCCCAACCAGCAGATCTGCCGCTGACGTCTCTTGTTGAAGGCAGATCTGCAGGTGGGAGTAATGGATCAGTTTCAGGAGTCAGACTGGAGCTCTCCTTACTTAGCAGAGCCACAAATTAATAAGCGCTTGGCTGTTCTTTGGGAGCAGGTCTGATGTTCCCTGTGAATTCTTCCTTTACAGATCATGCAGACTGCTGGCCTTCAGCTGCGTGGTGGTGGTGCCCCTATTGTGACCTCAGGCTGTGAGCCACTAGTGCAGAGCTTTCCAAACTGTGCTGCGCGACATGTTAGTGTGTCGGCTGCATTGTGCAGCACAAATGCTCCCCGCGCTCTTCCCGGGGCTGGAAATGGGTTAGTTTAAAACCTCTGGTTTTCTAGCAAATCTGAATTATTGTGTCGCAAAGTGATGCATGTCTAAAAAGTGTGTCACCAACATGAAATGCTTGGAAAGCACTAGTGAGCCAGAAACCCACTAGTATGGGTCGGGACCCACTAATGGGTCACAACCTGATCCAAGGTAGGTCACAATAGGAAAACTAAAGGTAAACGTAAAGCAGACCACTGGCCGTTAGGTCCAGTCGCAGACGACTGGGGTTGCGGCGCTCATCTCGCTTTACTGGCCGAGGGAGCCGGCGTACAGCTTCCGGGTCATGTGGCCAGCATGACTAAGCCGCTTCTGGCAAACCAGAGCAGCGCACAGAAACGCCGTTTACCTTCCCGCCGGAGCGGTACCTATTTATCTACTTGCACTTTGACGTGCTTTCAAACTGCTAGGTTGGCAGGAGCAGGGACCGAGCAACAGGAGCTCAGCAAGTCCTAGGCTCTGTGGTTTAACCCACAGCACCACCCGCGTCCCTAATAGGAACACTACCACCATGCAAATCTATGGCAAAAGATTAAGAAATGGGTTCCTAAATGCATGTTTGGCTTACAAGTGCGCCCTAGATCTTTAAAAAGTTGAAGATAGCTAATGTAGAACATTGAGGGGAAGTTCATAATTAGTTTTTAGTGAGAGGCTCACCTTTCTATCATAAAACCTGAAAGCAGAACGTCATTTGGTGCTTTTACCTGGGATGTGGTGAAAATTTGGCTAACCATGAGTCAGAACCTTGCCGGCTTGCTCTGACTTTTTTACAGATCTCCACCACTTCCTACTCTTTTCACATGTCCCAGGCTGAGCTTGCCTGGCCTAGGTGCAGCCGCTGCCTCATCCATATCTGCACTTCTTCAGAATTAGTGAGCAGAACCTGAGCTGCATGATTGTGTATGTCTGGAATTTCAATATTGTAAGTAGGCCAAGTCATAATGATTTTTCCAGCACAATAATGTTCTACCTCCCTCCTCCTCCTCCTGGTTTGTAGCACAGTCTTGTGCCAGGACGTGTTCATTCCCTCGGTGCTTTTAATTTTCTTTTCGCTTTGAAATAATCTCTTAATACTTGGCAGAATTTTAAGGCAAACTAACTCTGGAATTTTGGGAATCAGCCTCTCTGACTCCAAGCCAATGCAGACAAGAAGATGAACTCATTGCTAGGGCTTTCTCATGGGGATCAAAGAGTCAGGAGGATTTTAAAACAAATTCTACAGTGGAGAACTGTGGAGGGGCATGTGTTTGCGTGGGCCTTTTCCCTCTGATCATCAGCGGGACTTGAAACGCAGTGCTGCTGTTTGCAAAGCTGTGTTGAAGCCATCAATGAAATGGGAAATTGGTGGCGTGAGTGGCTGTGTGTTATGGCACACAGGAGTCAGCCCACTGTTTCCTCTTGACCAGAGAAGTCCAACTCCCAAGAGACTGCGATCTACTCACAGAATAAAAATCTGGCAGTGATATACCCTTTTTTGGGGGGGGGGGTTCAGGTCAAAGTTGTTAAGCTTTTTTTAGGAAGGAAAGTCAAAGTTGTTGAGCTTTTTTTGGGTTCAGGTCAAAGACTATTTCAGGTTCGGGTCTAATTTGTTGACCTTTTTATGGAGGGGCAAGTCATGCGCAAATGGAGGACGGGCCGATCCACACAAAGGAAAAAGAGCCCGCGATCAACCCAAACCTCCCAGGTTTCCCAAATCGGGTCACCAGCTGTTTTTGGACTACAATTCCCATCATCCCTGACTATTGGTCTTGCTAGATAGGGATGGTGGGAGTTGTAGTCCAGCAACAGCTGGAGACCCAAGTTTTGGAAACCCTGCTTTAGAGTTTTAAGATGGCAAAGCTTCTGCAACTGTTGGATTCCTCCCTGTGTGGGTGTCCTAAGATTCTCATTTGAGCTGCAGTAGGGGAAGAGGTTTCTGTATCTCTTGTGTATCTCTTAGCATTTATGTTGCATTTTAGAGCGTACAAAGCATGTCACCTATATGATCTTAGTAATCCTACAGGAGCCCTGTAAGGCAGGTCAGTAATATTATCTCCATAATAACGGAGGTGACAGGGAGAACGATTAGTGGCTTCCCTAAGGCCATCTCTTGGCTGAGATAAGATTTTAATCGTAGGCTTCCTAGTACATAGCTCACTTTCAAGTTACTGTTGTGCTCAAGTCCAGCTAGTTTCTGATCAGAGCCTAGTGCACAACTGTTTTCAGCAAGGGAGACCTGCAGCCTGTTTCTATTCCTAAAATGCTTGGGGCGGTCATGGTTGGAGAGGCAGGAAGTCCATTTTGCTCCTGTCTCCTTCATTCCTGAATCATTAACCTTACAGCTTGCCTGAACTCAAAGCATTCTTGGTCCCAGTCTTGTTGCAGCTTGAAAATCTCCCAACTACGAGTGGGCTTTTCCCTTCGTGGTAGTGATTCAAGATGGATTCAATTGGAATTGGAATTGTGGCTTGGCCCTGTTCCATTCCTTATACTGCCTGCCTGGACTTCCAGGTCAGATAGCCTGCCGTTTCATAAGAGTATCTATTTAAAGTAGATGAATAAATGAGCAAATTAAGTTAATTTGGATATGCAGAAGATATTAAAAATAAATTTAAGGGACCGCAGAAAGTGGGGGAAGGAAGTCAAGTTTTGAAATGTCAGAATGATTGTAAAATCAGTGAAATGTATAAATCTGAAAAGTATAAATAATTTTTATAAATAAAAATTAAAAAATACACTGCTTGCCTGACAGTGGTGGCTTCCTGTTCTTTGGGTTTGGAGCTATAGCACACAGCAGGAAGTCTCTCTGGGAAAGGAAAGTACCTTTTCCTTCCTCTTAGCCTGTCTAGAAGGTTGTTTTCCATGACCAGCACCTGGTTTGGGAGCTAGACCAGGAAGTCAAGGAGTTCTGGAGAGAGGATGAGTGTGCTAGATTGAGTGCAGTAGACATTAGTGAGCTCAAAAGTGTTAACTCAGCAATCTTCCAGAAAAGCCTGAGAAAACTATATACTGGTACTTGATGACTGTTCCTTGTCTACCTCCTCACCTTTCTCCTGAGCAGACACCCGGCAACAGAATTTTCTGATAGCCAGGTGGACACTCCTTCAGCCACTCTGGGCTTACCACTGGGTTTGCCATTGGTCTTGAGGCCTAGGAAACAAAGAGGGAGAATTAGGGATCAAGGTTGGGATTAGGATGCACTTGGAGGAGGGCTGCCCTAGATGGGGCTCTTGAGTCTCCCTTTGGACTGCTGTGGGTTCCTCCAAATCATCAGTGGTCATGGGGTTCTACATGAGGTCTCACCCCTCTTCCCCCAAAGAAGATTCTCCAGGGTTCAGGTGAGATGGAATCCTGACATCTACCTCTTCAGGTCTCAGTGCCCCCTTCGAGCACAGGGAATATGGGTTATGCAACATCAACCCTCGCAATTGACAAGCAGTATGAAGCTTCTTGATTGGCTAGGCCCAGTATATATTCTATGAACCTGGCCCTGTGGCTTTGCTTGGTCAACAGAGCTGTACCTCTCTACACCTGCTCAACTACAGGTTTCACAACTAAGCCTTCACCTGCTGGAACCCAAGCACAAGTGTCAAGAAGCTGTCAGGCGAGCACAGGTCATCCACAGGGCAGTAAAGAACTTGAGACATGATATGCAATTAGCTTTTATTCATAGAAAGTAACAACACAGTGGAGTTCTTCCGGCTCAGCTCATCTAGCTGGAGACATTGCTGAAACTGACCTCTGGCCCCACCTTTCCCATCTAGCCTCTCACTCTGGATCCCTTCCAAGCAGATGGAGACTGCAGCTAGGGGGTGGGCTCCTCCTCTGGGCTTGTCTGACCCGTTGCTCACCAGGACTCTCCACGAATGAAGTGTCAGGAGAGGAGGAGAGCCAGCAAGACTGGGATTGCCCTGCTGCTGGGTATCAGGCGCAACCTCTGACTCCTCTCTATCTGAGTCTGTGCTCACATGGAGACAGACTCTCCGCCTCCAGCCCTGTCCTGTAAGGGCCTCTATAGTCTGACCCACCCCTCTCACCTTGATCGCTCAAACCTGCTTCTAGCACCTCCCAGCTTGTCCTTTCCCCAGACTGCTCCCCAGTGTCCCACCACCACAACCCAAGGTCTAAGTCTTCTTCTTCTATGTCCTCCTTGGATGGCTCTTGCGCAGGCAGCAAGCACCTTCCTCATCCGGCCAGTCCCTGACACAAGTCATCTTGGTGGCCCTGAATTGGAAACACATCCAACCACTCCTGTGGCTTTATCGAACCTGTTGTTCCACCAGAAGGCCAGAACCATGTATATTTCAACTCTGGGGATTAGATGAAGGAGTGTGCCTGATCGCCTCACAGCTGAATCATCTAAATGCTTTTGATGTGACCAGCAATTTAACAGCGTATGTTACTGGCAAAGGGGTCGGCTCAGCATCATCCTTGTGGTTTGTCCACGTACAATGTTTGTAGCAGCTGTAGCAGCTCCTTTCAAGAACTGGATTCCAGATATCCTGGGAGTGCTGAAGACCTGGCCTTCCCATGATCCTGTGTCTACTTGAGGCAAGCTTCTGAGTGCCAGCTCCTTTTGTAACTCATCTTTGTTTGGGCATGTAATGTCATGCACTATGGTAACAACGGATGTTTCAAGCCGCGGTGATTCAGTTCTTGCAAAATCCTTAATCCTCCTTCTGCACAGGTGGTTTACTAGCAGTGCAGTTTTGCATCATCTCCAGTAAAGGGCAAGGGATGGTGGGGACACAGAGAGAGAGAGCGCATTGGCTAGGCATCAATATTTCATATTTCCCTGGACACTTCTTCAGCGACAACATAAAATGTTGCTCCCCAAGAGCATGCAATACTCTATATTTCATGAAAATGACAAGCTGCAGAATGAGGGAATCAAACACTGAAGCCTGTGCTCCCTAGGCAGTTTTATAACCAACAACTCTGGGTGGCTGGAGGTGGGTTGCATTGATTATTATTATTAGTCACTTTGCTCATAAAAATGACTAGAAGGCAATTTGCAAACAAAATAAAAGCACTAAAGCCAATTACAGTAAACAACAATCATCTGTACAAATAAAAGACAGGTCAAGGAAGCCAGAGCCAAAATCCAGGTCATTGTTTTCTTGAGAATTCAGATGTTAATAAAATCAATGGGTTGAACCAACCTTCTCAGGTAGTAAGCTGCTGCCACTTCTATCTTCTGTCCACCCAGCCTGAGCCAGGAGATCTCTGGCTGTACTCTGGACATCCCTTAGATCCAAAGGGGCCTAAGTGGCCTCAGGAAAAAGAAGGCAATTTTACACAGCATTAAATGTCAAAGGCCTGGAAACGATGCCTTATGAGGAACGGCTTAGGGAGCTAGGTATGTTTAGCCTGGAGAAGAGAAGGTTAAGGGGTGATATGATAGCCATGTTCAAATATATAAAAGGATGTCATATAGAAGAGGGAGAAAGGTTGTTTTCTGCTGCTCCAGAGAAGCGGACACGGAGCAATGGATTCAAACTACAAGAAAGAAGATTCCACCTAAAGATGAGAAAGAACTTCCTGACAGTAAGAGCTGTCCGACAGTGGAATTTGCTGCCAAGGAGTGTGGTGGAGTCTCCTTCTTTGGAGGTCTTTAAGCAGAGGCTTGACAGCCACCTGTCAGGAATGCTTTGATGGTGTTTCCTGCTTGGCAGGGGGTTGGACTGGATGGCCCTTGTGGTCTCTTCCAACTCTATGATTCTATGAAATGTGACCAAGAGACCCAAGACACTGGCTTAGTTTCAAGTGCCTTTATTTTAGTTATCAAACCCTCTGGTGGGTCTTGTTCAGCCCCAGTTGCCAGCTTAGAGGTAAGGGGGATGTATGAGTATTGAGTGGCAAATGCAGCCATCGCCTCCATTGCCAGGGGGGTGATGTAGGACCCTGGCTTTCCACCCACTGTCCTCTTCCTAAACTGGTCCTCCAGCAAGACTAGTAGCTGATCAGAGCTGCGTTTGGATCCCCTTCAATGCTGGAGTTTTCCTCTTACAGTTTAAGTAAGAGGATGAAAGTAGCATTGCTTCCCAACTAGCTTGCTGGTATGAAATAGTCCGTACAGAAGGAGTGGAACCGGGAGCTGACTCTTGTGGTTGAGGAGAAGCATATCAACGTTCTCCCTCATCTTCGACAATTCCTCTAACATTAGGCCTGAATGATCCACAATTTTCTCCTTTGCTCAGCCTGAGGATATGCTCTTGCAGGCACAGATTTCCTGGTGCTAAATGAATTTTTTGTCTAGAACAAATGTCTTCTTGCAGTCCAAACATCTATACAGAAGGAGTATATTCAGAAGCTCAGATCTAGAAAGGCCAACACACAGAGAGAGAGAACAATAAAGGTACAGTGAGCTTATAGACGGTTGCAATTCTTCTTCTGAATCACTAGTGTCGTTTTATTTTTAAATAACCTATAAATATTCATGTACAACTTGCCTCTTACAAATAAGTGAAGTATAAAGTGGATTAAAAAAAACTTGCTCAAAAATTCATTTCAAAACCTAACAAGAATGTACAGGTGGCGGTGTGCTTTTAACATGACAATGATAATATAAATCTCTTTATATCACAAGTTACACTATTACTTGGAGACAGAATTAGGCCAATGGCATAACAAGAGCTAGTGCACAATAAGGGAGAGGCCCGATTCTCTGGCTTGGAGAATCTTAGCAGCTTTCCAGGATCTAGTGAGCAACTAGACTTGGGATGGGCTGGTCCCTCACGTTACCCTTGAGACTCCAAAAAACACCCTTGGTCGCATTAGCCTCTTTCTCCCATCCAAGGTATACAGCCCTTGAAATGGAGATTCAGGCAGCCTCCCTGCCCTTGCATTCAATGGCTGTGTGATGGGAATACAGGGCTGCACAGCCTACCACCACTGCAGATGCACACCAGCCATGCTCTCCTCCCACAAGCCACATATTCAACCAGCATGTGGACATTCTGTGCACACTGTGTACATTTTACATTGTTCTGGTCCTCCATACGGGGAGGGTCACTGGTTAGGCCAGGACACCGCCTCCCTTACATGGACGAGCTCTACATCAAGGGAGAGGGAACCCTGTGATGTCCTGGCATGAAGCAGCATGTGGACATCTTTAAGAAGAGTTTGGATTTGATATCCCGCTTTATCACTACCCAAAGGAGTCTCAAAGCGGCTAACGTTCTCCTTTCCCTTCCTCCCCCACAACAAACACTCAGTGAGGTGAGTGGGGCTGAGAGACTTCAAAGAAGTGTGACTAGCCCAAGGTCACCCAGTAATAATAATAATAATAATAATAATAATAATAATAATTTATTATTTGTACCCCGCCCATCTGGCTGGGTCCCCCAGCCACTCTGGGCGGCCTCCAACAGATATTAAAATACATTAAAATATCACAGGTTAAAAACTTCCCTAAACAGGGCTGCCTTCAGGTATTTTCTGAATGTCAGATAGTTGTTTATCTCTTTGACCGCTGCTGGGAGGGTGTTCCACAGGGCGGGCGCCACTACCGAAAAGGCCCTCTGCCTGGTTCCCTGTAGCTTTGCTTCTCGCAGTGAGGGAACCGCCAGAAGGCCCTCAGCGCTGGACCTCAGTGTCCGGGCTGAACAATGGGGGTGGAGACGCTCCTTCAGGTATACAGGACCGAGGCTGTTTAGGGCTTTAAAGGTCAGCACCAACACTTTGAATTGTGCTCGGAAACATACTGGGAGCCAATGTAGCTCTCTCAGGACCAGTGTTATGTGGTCCCGGCGGCCACTCCCAATCACCAGTCTAGCTGCCGCATTCTGGATTAATTGCAGTTTCCGGGTCACCTTCAAAGGTAGCCCCACGTAGAGCGCATTGCAGTAGTCCAAGCGGGAGATAACTAGAGCATGCACCACTCTGGCGAGACAGTCTGCGGGCAGGTAGGGTCTCAGCCTGCATACCAGATGGAGCTGGTAGACAGCCGCCCTGGACACAAAATTAACCTGCGCCTCCATGGACAGCTGTGAGTCCAAAATGACTCCCAGGCTGCGCTCCTGGTCCTTCAGGGGCACAGTTACCCCATTCAGAACCAGGGAGACCCAGCAGCTGCATGTGGAGGAGCGGAGACGCGAACCCGGTTCACCAGATTATGAGTCTACCACTCTAAACCACTACACCACACTGGGTGTGCCAATGCAAATAGGAACTGAGCAGAAAAAGCAATCTACCACGCACCATGGATTGTAAAGGGAATGTTTACAGAGACTTCTTGCACTGTCCCGAGGAGGTGCTGGTGGGCACACTGACACCCACTTCCACCCCGATGAATAGTTGCAGACATTATTCCACCCAAACACTCAGGAAGATGTAAATACAGTGGTACCTCTGGTTACGTACTTAATTCGTTCTGGAGGTCCGTTCTTAACCTGAAAACGTTCTTAACCTGAAGCACCACTTTAGCTAATGGGGCCTCCCGCTGCCGCTGCGCCACTGCTGCCCGATTTCTGTTCTCATCCTGAGGTAAAGTTCTTAACCTGAGGTAATATTTCTGGGTTAGCGGAGTCTGTAACCTGAAGCGTATGTAACCTGAAGCATATGTAACCCGAGGTATCACTGTACTCAAGACTGGTGTGTGGGGGTGCTTAATCTATTTCTTTTCTTCTTTTTTTTGTGCTCTTGCATAGGCTTATGATACTAGGCCTGGATCAACAGGACGGAGAACCAGAATTTTGTGCAGTTGGATGGAAGTCTTGCCCCCTTTCTGAGCTTGCCTTTTTTAATGCGCCGTGTTAGAAATGTGGAATTTGGAAATAATAATAATAAATGAGCAAAAACAGGTCTGAACTCGGTCGTCCCGTAGCTGTTGTGAAAGGAAAAGATTAAGCAATATTTTTTTCCTCCCCTTCCTTTTCTTATTACCTTTTGTTGAGGTAGCGTTGTGATTATAATAACTAAAGGGCTGTTTCCACGCACTCCCGGTTCCTTTAATTAGAGCTACAAAAGGCCTGGATCACACGGCGAAGGCGGAGGTGGCAGGGTGTTGCATTTGCACTCTGTCCACCTCATGGAAATGTGCCTGCTCTTGTCAGCTCTGAGGGGTTAATGCCATGAAAGTTGACAGGTGCTGCAAGAGGCTGTAATTTTTCACTGCTGACAAGGGCAGAGAGAGTGGGGTAGTGCCCTTCTGGGTATGTCTATCAACCAACAAGGCTGCATTGTTTGGGAATTTATGGAAGCTGAGCCCCAGCAACGTGGTTCATCACATGCCACAGAAAGGGACTGTCTGATGCTTCAGTCACACACAATCTACATTTTATCCAGAATCTGGAGTTAGAGGACAAGGAGATTAAATATGTTTGTATTGCACCGTCAGTATACGATGCCAAACTTTCTCAGCATTTTCTGGGGGAATGTTTGATCTTGTCAGGAAAATCTTCCTGTGTATAGTCCAGACAATATTTTCTTTCTTTTTTTCTCCAAATTTTTTTTATTGGTTTTAACAAAATAATACCATTAAAAAACAAACAATATTAAACAAATAACAAAAAAGAAAAACAACAACAAAAATACACATAAAACATACATAATTCCTTTTAACGTATTAATCCTTCTTATCATTGTGGGTTGACTTCCTCCCATCCTCTCTTCCTGCGTTCCTTGTATATCATCTTTAGTAATTTCTTGACATCATTGAAAACATTTTTAATTAATTAACCTCAAATATCTCTTCTATCCTAGTGTCAATATCATTTATTCCAACAATTATAAACCTTAAATATATCCTCTAAGTCTACAGCCTCCTTAATCTTCCAGCTTACTTCTACTCTTTAATCTTACAATATTTTTTTAGATATACTTTAAATTTCTTCCAATCTTCCTCCACCGCTTCCTCCCTCTGGTCACGAAGTTTCCCAGTCAGCTCAGCAAGTTCCATATAGTCCATCATTTTCATCTGCCATTCTTCTATTGTTGGTATTTCCTCTTATTTCCAGTTTTTAGCTAACAAAATTCTAGCTGCTGTTGTAGCATACATAAAGAAGGTCCTATCAACTTTTGGGATTTCCTGTTTTACAATTCCAAGTAAAAAGGCTTCTGTTTTTTTACTAAATGTGTTTCTCAACACCTTTTTCAGTTCATTATAAATCCTTTCCCAGAAGTCTTTCACCTTTGGGCACGTCCACCACATATGGAAAAAGGTTCCTTCTACTTCCTTACATTTCCAGCATTTATTACTCTGTGCATGATACATTTTTGCCAATCTAACCGGTGTAAATACCACCTATACGTCATCTTCATAACGTTCTCTCTAAGAATATTTTCATGCTGAAAATTTAATCCCCGATTTCCAGAGTTTTTCCCAAAGTCCAGACAATATTTTCAATGCTTGGTATATCTTATGTTGTATTGTGCCACGAAGCCCCTGACACTGGTGCTGTGGAATATTCCTCTGACATCCAGAGCTGACATCCATTCCTCTGACATCCAGAATATTCCTCTGACATCCAGAATAGGTTTCTTGGGCACACTGAGGAATTGGAAAAGGTGCCATGAAATAAGAGAAGCTGGGATCCAGAAGCGAAATGACGATAAGCAGTGTTCCGAGAAACGACCATCTAAGCCAATGGTCAGAGGAAGAAAGGGCCAAGGAGAAAAAAACTGAGTCAAAATTACATTTGTTAAGTGTCTTTGGTTACAAAAGCCAAGAAGATCCCCTGTGCATGCCCCACATTTTAGAACAGGCACAGACGAACTCGGCCCTCCAGATGTTTTGAGACTACAACTCCCATCATCCCTGACCACTGGTCCTGTTAGCTAGGGATGATGGGAGTTGTAGTCCCAAAACATCTGGAGGGCCAAGTTTGCCTATGCCTGTTTTAGAAGCTGCTATTGGTTACAATGGCTTGGTACAGATAAAGCAAGTGAAATGTAGAGGTTTTTGTTTTGACTTGGTTGGACTTGTATCTGAGTAAGCATCTATGTGGGTTGGACTGCAAGATGTTGCTTAGAGAATGCCATCTTTTTAGCTAAATCATTTGCCATCTCAATGATACTCTTCTGGTGGTGGATGCATTGAATTTGACAGTGGTCTTGTGGTCCCTAGAGACCGAAGCTTTCAGGTAGTGAATGAGACATGTGTGAAATTTCAAGTGAATGAGCTGCTACTCTCTCTCCTTACTGTGTGTCTGTGTTGACATCATCTGTAATTTGATGGTTTCTGTTCCTTCTCTCTCCCTCTCTGTCTCTCGGTTTAACAGTGTGCTTTCCTAGAGATACTGGCTTGAGCTGTCTGCTGGCATAAGCTCATTTAGTTTCTGAGTTCTGGGGAAGAAACTAAAGATAGTTTTAGGTTGTGCTGTCAAAGATGCAATATATCTACATTACCGTTGTATAGATAAGGCCTACCAGACACCATATGTCTGCTTCCTGTGCTGTGATAATGGAAAAATTGGTGTCGTTTTATCTTCCTTTTGACTGCTGTCACTGGGTCTTCCATGTAAAGCTTGACTTGATAATTTTTGCCTCATTTCGGGGGCCCGATTGGGAAGCCATCTTCAGACAGGCATTCCAGCCCCACATGAAGGGCTGGGGCTGAAACCCTGTTGGGAAAAACCTAGCACATGAGTTATTAGTCAAATCTGCATAAATATATACATACGCACAAAACAAGTCTGAATGAAAAATATATATTTCTTGGTTTTTAGATGATGCATCCAGATTTCATGTGTCTTTGAACACTGATGACGCCCGTTGCCTCCTCTCGGATGGAGACCATGATGGAGGGACATGTGATTGGGTGTAGAAAGTAGACTACTGCAACATTTGCATTTGTGGCCCCGCCCACTTTTGACTCTGGCGACACCCACCACTGCCTGGCAGCGTTTCTCCAGCCAGTGGGCCTTTTCCTCCGCCAGCCAACCACAGCGGATGATGGTGGCAGGGGGCAGGGAGCTAGCTGAGAGAGAAGGGCCATTGTCTGTCACGCTCCCCAACTTTGCAGTCTGAACGATGTGGCTAAACCTGTCTGGTGGTGTCACAGCTGAGTCAGGCAGCAAAGCAGCAGGTTAGAGGAAACGCTGGTTTCATGGTGGTTTTCGCAATACATGGCAGGGCTTTGCTTGCAAAAGTGTGCGCTGGATGCTCAAACTAGCAATTATGGACTCAAAGCCAAAGCCAAGATTGAAGGGGGGGAAGTACAAGGAATTTTTGTTCTTTCCATGGGAGGGGTATTATTTTTCATCTTCAGAGGTGAACCATGTGTTTATGGCAAGCTATATAAAGCAAGCAGCTTCAGCATTGTGTATAAAGATCACAATCCACTGTTTTTGTGATGGTGCTGCCATCTAAAACATGATCCCTCTCCCACCCTGATGAGGCTTGTCCTACTTCTTTTGTTGCATTGACACCACTGCACCATAGTTGTTCCAGACTTCAAAATCCGATTGCGCCAATACATTTTCCATAAATGTTCTGATAGTGTTCTGGATTGCGGTGAGAGGGGCGATAGCTTAAGCACCAGTTTTCATTTTATGAATCGAAGCTGTTGTATGTAATATCTATGTAATATATCTATACATACATACATACATACATACATACGCACTGATCTATCTATAGGGTTTATTTCAGATTCTGCCACTGCTGAATATCTTGATTCTGATATTTAGGGTATGCCTTATATTCCTTGATACCAGACTGCTCTTCAGGCTGCAGTGGATCCCAATGCTACAGTGTGGTCTCTCCCATTTTCTACTAGGGTGTCATAAACCAGAGATATTATTTCAGTCCACAGTAGAGAGCCAGTGTGGTGTAGTGGTTAAGAGCGGTAGACTCGTAATCTGGGGAACCGGGTTCGCGTCTCCGCTCCTCCACATGCAGCTGCTGGGTGACCTTGGGCTAGTCACACTTCTCTGAAGTCTCTCAGCCCCACTCACCTCACAGAGTGTTTGTTGTGGGGGAAGAAGGGAAAGGAGAATGTTAGCCGCTTTGAGACTCCTTCGGGTAGTGATAATGCGGGATATCAAATCCAAACTCTTCTTCTAGACCGTGAATAGGACACACTATTTGCTTCTTTGCCTCTCCCCCAGACAGCTTGCCTATTGTCTCTTCCCCTGTTTGCAACCCACACCTTCCTTGGCACTGCTTTGAAAAGCAGACAGCAGTTGTTCAATTACGCTGCAGCCTTCTGGTGCAGCCTGCCTTGGCAGAAAGAGCAAACCTTGCAACCTGCCCACTGGCATCTGTGTAGCAGGCAGGCGGCAGTTCAGGCATCCTCCTGAAACTGAGGTTGGATTAGCAGGTGGCAGAAGTGGCCAGGAGTGCTTTTGATCAGTTGCATCTGATACACCAGCTACGTGCCTTTTGAGAGCCAAGACCTTGCGACAGTTATCTATGTCTTTTGTAGACCATTGACTATGAGAATGCATTCTGTGAGGAGTTGCTATTGAAGACAGCCCAGGAGCTGCAGCGGGCAAAGAATGCTTCAGTCTGCCTGCTAGTGAGCCTTGGCTGGCAATCAGGTACCCAGTTAATTCAGTGCCAACTGGGCTTGGTTGCTGGTGAGAATCTGGATCAAAATTTAATGTGCTGGTTCTTGCCTTTCATGCCCTGTATTGGCACACAGGAGAGAGCAGTGTTGGATAAATGGCTCCTTAAACAAAGGTTGCAGTTGACAACATGCAGTGTCTCGTTGCCATTTTGGGGCAAGATGACTCTAAAGTCTTATTTTTCCAACGATGGACTGACTGTGATTGATTCTCAGTTAAACATCTGGCTAGTTCAGTTGACAGCCTTGAGCTCGGTTAAGAAATGTGTGGATTTAAAGAAGAAAAATCACTTGATCTAGGGACAGTCCATATATATGTTGTCCGATTCTGACCTCTTTCATAATAATAATAATAATAATAATAATAATAATAATAATAATAATTTATTTATACCCCGCCCATCTGGCTGGGTTTCCCCAGCCACTCTGGGCGGCTTCCGACAGAACATTAAAATACAATAATCTATTCAACATTAAAAGCCTCCCTAAACAGGGCTGCCTTCAGATGTCTTCTAAAGGTCTGGTAGTTGTTGTTCTCTTTGACATCTGAAGGGAGGGCGTTCCACAGGGCGGGTGCCACTACCGAGAAGGCCCTCTGCCTGGTTCCCTGTAACTTGGCTTCTCGTAGTGAGGGAACCGCCAGAAGGCCCTCGGCACTGGACCTCAGTGTCCGGGCAGAACAATGAGGGTGGAGACGCTCCTTCAGGTATACTGGACCGAAGCCATTTAGGGCTTTAAAGGTCAGCACCAACACTTTCAATTGTGCTCGGAAACGTACTGGGAGCCAGTGTAGGTCTTTCAAGACCGGTGTTATGTGGTCTCGGCGGCCGCTCCCAGTCACCAGTCTAGCTGCTGCATTCTGGGTTAGTTGTAGTTTCTGGGTCACCTTCAAAGGTAGCCCCACATAGAGCGCATTAATGATGACTGCTCCTGCTTAGGCTGCACAGAGAAAGCATTTTGCTTCCAGAAATTCACTCTGATTGTGCAGATAAAATATATGATAGAATTCCACAGGATGGGTTGTTATTGTGTGAAAACAGTCCAGATCCAATGATCCCCAGGCATGCACCTCCAGATGGTGGAGATGTCAGGCACCATCCTGGTGCCCAGGCATATTCACTTGGTCACAAGTCATTGAAAGCCAGGTGCAAAATGCACCTGGCTAATTTTGAACATGGGGGCATCTCCCTGCATGAGCCAACTCACCTTCTAAGGTGGCCTTGTGCATTCGGCTTGGTGCATTCTGTATGTTTTGGACTGTAATTTTCATAATTTCTTAGAGATGCTGGCTTGGGCTGACGGGAGTTGTAGTCCAAAACACCTTGAGGGCACCAGGTTGGGGAAGGCTCTTTTAAAGCTATTGAGACCTCTGCTCGAAGATAATTTTGTCTCTCTTGAGGTTAGATTGCCAACAGCAAAGCAAGGCATCCTCAGCTATTTGCTTTGGTTCTGTGGAGTCTCCACTGCGCCCGTCCAAGAGATTCAGCAGAGTTTCTCGCTCAGGGTCTCTAGATACCTTGGAAAAAACCTGTCCGTTTTGAGAAGCGTTTGGAAGAGAATGGAGGGAGGGCCTTTGTTGCTGCTGTTTAATGTTTAACAGGTCTAGTGTTTGCTTTATTGTACAGAGTTTGCACATTGTTCCAGTTGATGCGAAGAGCCGCCTTGCGCAGTTGTGAAAAGCCCGGGTGTAAATGATTTAAATGCACTTTTGCAGCCAGGCCTCTCCCACCGCCATGCTTTTCCTCGGGGGAAGCCCCTTCCACCTCCCTGCCATTTCATAGAAAATAAGAATGAGACCAGCAGAGCAGGAAGGGGTGTGGGGGTATTTGCAGCTGGGGAGGGAAGAGGGGGTTATGCCATTGAAGAGGAGAAGGGTTATTGTACCCGCAAAGCTGAAGGATGCAGCATTGCATAAGAAGCTTGAGCTCTGTGACATATTGTGATTGTCACAGCTGGGGTGGTGTCTGGTTTTTCTTTTTGCTTGTGTGGTTGTTTTTTTTATGGGGACAGAAATAAAAGGAGAGTGAGCCATACCACAAACTGTTTCTAAGATCATAATGCAGTTTGAAATGAAAAAATAAAATAAAATAGAATAAAGGTTGGTGAGCCAAGACCTTTTAGAGCTAATATGCAATGTTGACTGTGGGTTTTTTGTTTTGCTTTTGTTCAAATGTGGTTGCTGACTGAAGTGCAGCACGAAAAAGAGAAAACCCAGCAATGTGGTTGACGCTATCGCATGGAATATGAAACCAAACAATTACCTTTCCTTAAGAACGATGGAGCGAAACAAAAACATCATCATCGTCTTAGCTTTTGCATAAATAATTCCAGATGTTTCCAATCTGTCTGTACATTGATGTAGAATGCTGTGCCCGGGGGGTGGGGGCATGCTGTATGGCAGCTTTCCCCCCCAAGCTGGTGACCTTCCATATGTTTAGGACCAGAACTCCCGTCAGTTGGAAGTAGTGGCCCACAACATCTGGAAGGGGACCAGGGTAGCAAAGGTTGCTTTCTGGAATGAGTGTATCCAAATGCTGGGCTGGTGGGCAGGGGTGTGTGGAAGCAAAGAGACGAACACTGAAAACCAGCCTTGCATGCAAGCAGCAGAAAGCAAGTAACAGCTAGAGACCAAGTTTGCATAGAGAAGGTCTCGCTTCGTGTTTAGATTGTACCACGGATGAGAACTCGCTGGATGAAATGATCCTCCGTGCAAAAGCAGGTTCTTGCGAAACGTGAAAATAACTTGTCAGGAAGCAGGCTAGGCTCAGACTCTTCTTCTTGGCTGGCTAGTTTTCTCTCTGTAGGAATCTTTCTGTTGGGTGAGGATCATTCCATCCCAGGATCCCCCCACCTGCAGAAGTGCAGATGTACAGACCAGGCAGAAATTAGTCCCCTCTACAGCAGCTAGGGACCTAGGTGGCGCTGTGGGTTAAACCACAGAGCCTAGGACTTGCCGATCAGAAGGTCAGCGGTTCGAATCCCTGCGACGGGGTGAGCTCCTGTTGCTCGGTCCCAGCTCCTGCCCACCTAGCAGTTCGAAAGCACGTCAAAGTGCAAGTAGATAAATAGGTAGGAAGGTAAACGGCGGGAAGGTAAACGGCGTTTCCGTGCACTGCTCTGGTTCGCCAGAAGCGGCTTTGTCATGCTGGCCACATTTGTCATGCTGGAAGCTGTACGCCGGCTCTCAGCCAATAAAGCGAGATGAGCGCTGCAGCCCCAGAGTCGGACACGACTGGACCTAATGGTCAGGGGTCCCTTTACCTTTACCTTTACAGCAACTAGTCTCATTGGCAGTATTCAAACTGCCAAGGCAGTGTGAAGTTGTGATGAATTCTCTGTCTTCCAAGAAGCATCTGGTTGGCCCCTGTGAAAACAGGATGCCACTGGCCTGGTCCATCGGGCTCTTCCCATGTAAAAAAGGTAAAGATAAAGGACCCCTGGACAGTTAAGTCCAATCAAAGGTGACTATGGGGTTGTGGCGCTCATCTTGCTTTCAGGCTGAAGGAGCCGGTGTTTGTCCACAGCCAGCTTTCCGGGTCATGTGGCCAGCATGACTAAACCGCTTCTGGCACAACAGGATACCATGATGGAAACCAGAGCGCACGGAAATGCAGTTTACCTTCCCGCCGCAGTGGTACCTATTTATCTACTTGCACTGGTGTGCTTTTGAACTGCTAGGTTGGCAGGAGCTGGGACAGAGCAATAGGAACTCACTCCGTCACGGGGATTCAAACCGCTGACCTTCCGATCGGCAAGCCCAAGAAGCTCAGTGGTTTAGACCACAGCACCACCTGCATCCCTATGTACACTTGTGTCGTGGGCAGACTGAGCTTTGGGACTGGGAAACCAGAGGCAGGATGGCAGAAGAAAGGGAGCAAGATAGGGAGGAGGCTAAGAAATAGGAACCCAAGGTAAGGCTAGATGGAGTGACAAGAAACTCTGCTCTGGGGGTAGGGGGGTTGAGTATTAGTAGAAGAAGCAGGAAAAGGTGGGAGCAGTTGGGCCAAGAAAAACAAGAGCTTCGGAAAGGGAGAGGAGGGTGATGCACAAGGCATGTAGAAAAGAAAACGGAGAAGGATTTTAATGATTTTAATATCTGAAGGAAGATGCAAGGTTGATCAGCTGCAATTTCATGGCGGCTGTCATTTCTCCCCTTATAATAAGCAGAACTGTGATGAAAGGACAGGCTATGGCATTTGCGTCGTTGCTGCTTTTTTTTAATTAAGAAAGTGAGAGCCGTCTGGCCAGATCAGACCAGTCCAGCATCCTGTTTTGTGTCTTCTGAGGAGCCCACAAGCAGAGTTCGAAGGCAATAGCTGTCTCGCGCTATTGCTGCCTGCCTGTCCCCCAAACAGAGCTAAGTGTGCAGTGACACACAGCCTCTGGACATAAATAAAAAGACTGGCATATGTCAGCCTCTGAGATAAGTTAGCAAAAACTACCTGCTCACAATGTTTTGTGTTATTTTATTGGCCCAACTATCTTTGGATTCCTTTGTTTAAAAATGGTGTGAGCAGGGAAGGAAAGAGGCACGAGGAGACTGAGGGACATTGGGGCCTGAGGTTGAATAAAGGTAAGGTAAAGGGATCCCTGACCATTAGGTCCAGTCGTGACCGACTCTGGGGTTGCGGCGCTCATCTCGCATTATTGGCCGAGGGAGCCGGCGCACAGCTTCCAGGTCATGTGGCCAGCATGACAAAGCCGCTTCTGGAGAACCAGAGCAGCGCACAGAAACGCCATTTACCTTCCCGCCGGAGCGGTACCTATTTATCTACTTGCACTTTCAGGTGCTTTCGAACTGCTAGGTTGGCAGGAGCAGGGACCAAGCAACGGGAGCTCACCCCGTCGCGGGGATTCGAACCGCCGACCTTCTGATTGGCAAGCCCTAAGCTCTGTGGTTTAACCCACAGCACCAGCGAGTGATAAATAAAAGGACTAGAAGCTGGACGATGATGTTGTTGAATGCTAGACTTGTCTAACCATGCCAGCTTCCAGAATGAAGTAATGAGTAGGTTGTATGTAAGGTATACATTATGTGCTCAGAAATTGTTTTTTGGTCCATGCACTCTCTTTTAATATTAACCCAGCTCTTGAGACATGTGATATGTATTGTACTTTGAACCCCTCTGCGCTGTTTGTGTGCTTGGGCCAGTACCAAGTGGTTACACGGGGCCTTTTTTTTTTAATCCTTAGAGATGGTTTCCTCCCCAAAGACTGTAGGAAATACTGTCACATAATTTCCACTGCAAACCAGCTTTCCTTTATGTTCTGCAGGAGAAGGTGAGCCAAGTTCTCCAACTAAGGAAATGAACAAAATACCTCAGCCTTTTGTACAGGGAAGTGACTCTTATCTAAGTAATCCAGCAGGAATATTTTCTGCCTCCTCAAAAGGCCCTTTGAGAGTGCATCCGCTAAGAACATTATCACAAATCGAGCTTTGTTATACTCTTGTGGTATGCTGTGTGCCAGTTGGTGTGATCTACCAAGCTTGCTCTTGGTGAATTGATTTGTGTGGTCAGACACTCCTGCAGAGGAACCAGACATCACTGACAATGTGGACATAACTCTGGCTCCTCAATGGAGGTTAAAAGATTCAGAGCCATCCATGGCTCACATGTTTTCTCCTCTTCTTGAGAGGAGACTTCAAATAAGTGTGACTAGCCCAAGGTCACCCAGCAGCTGCATGTGGAGGAGCGGAGACGCGAACCCAGTTTACCAGATTACGAGTCTACCACTCTTAACCACTACACCACACTGACAAAAATGATTGTCTCCCAAGTACAAAAAAACCCCAGCACTTGGATCTGACATTGCAACAGGCCAGATTTGCCCACTGTCTGTGAAACTGGCCAGTCCAGTTTCTACCATCAGGAATTAGCTATAGGTGTATTTGGGAGTCCTGTAGGTGGGAAAACCTATGAATAGCCAGATCTCTGGGGTTGGCAGCTAATGTGTTTATGAGGAATGACACACGAGAGACGCCTTATCCCTCAAAAGGGTCTCAGCAATATACAGCCACATGAACCCCTCTGCACAGCCACAGAACATCATAAAGAAGCCAGTGTTCACAAATGCATGTTAGAGTACACTGCCTAGAGCTGCTGTTGCATTCCCCCCCCCCATTGGTATATTGTAGCCCTTTAAAAACTGGCAAGCATAAATAGCATCAGTTGTGCTCCAGCTAGAAATTGATTTCATTGGCGAGCTGTTCAGAAACTTCTGCTGCACAGAAGCTTTAATTTCCAGCATGTTATCAGCGCTGTCAGATCAGGTTAAACAAAAGCTTGGTTAACATGGATTTTCTAAAACCAAACAAAAAAAAAAAACAGAAAGTTGACTGAATAGTCACAATAAGAGAGCAAGTAGCAAGCAGTAAGGCTCCAGGTTTGAATCTGCGGACAAAATGTGCGAATCCATTTGTCTTCCTTATTGCCGATCTATTTGGGTCAGCACTCCTTGGAGTTTGACACAGGGTTGAATCAGGCCAGATTTGTCATGGCACAGTTGATTAGCCTGCTGGTTAATGTATGTCTGTATTTAATTACCCTATATCAGTGAGGCATGCAAACCTTCCCACGCACTCGGTTCTGCGCTGGATGCTTGCTTGCTTGCTTGCCTGCATTGCTGTCAAAGAGGCTGCAGGGGTTGTTGTTTTTTTACACACACAGCTGTGAAGAGCCAATCTTTGGGAGAGGCGGAGAGGGGGCACTTACTGTTTGCTAGCAAAATGACTGCTGTTATCATGGGGCAGAATGTACACAGAGGAAGAGAGCTTTGTAAAACAGAGTGAATCTTCAGACACTTCCAAGCAGGGCTGGGAGAAGCCTGCAACCCTGCAAAGTCAGTGTTTGGAGTCAATCAATCAATCATTTTATTTGTATGCCGCCTTTCCAAAGTTAAAACTATGCTCAAGGTGGCTTACAACGTGTAAAAAACCCCACATAACTACAAACATAAAAGCAGCTATAAATAATAAACAAAACTTCAAAAAGTATACAACCAAATTGAACAATTTCCACATAAATCCAAAATAAAGATACAAAAAAATTTAGTATCAACAGCAATAATACCCCCTCCAACAAAAAACCCTCAACAAACCCCAAGACAAATAAATACTTTGGCCACCTCATGAGAAGAGAAGACTCCCTGGAAAAGACCCTGATGTTGGGAAAGATGGAGGGCGCAAGGATAAGGGGACAACAGAGGACGAGATGGTTGGACAGTGTTCTCAAAGGTACCAACATGAGTCTGACCAAACTGCGGGAGGCAGTGGAAGACAGGAGTGCCTGGTGTGCTCTGGTCCATGGGGTCACGAAGAGTCGGACACGACTAAACGACTAAACAACAACAATGCATCTGTTGCATATTTGAAAGCACCTCAAAATGAGCATTCCATGCAAAACAACCTGGGTTCTGTTTCTTGGTCATGCCATGGTAGAGAGGAATATTTGGAACCCGGATATATTCATTATAGGGCACTTTGCAAAGAAACGCATGTCAGTAAGACAGGTTCCTGTCCTAGAGATCTTTCCGCCTATGTATTGTCAGTGGGAAGGCCACAGCTACAAATCAAGGAATGGCAACTGATTGCTGGAAGAAATGGAAGGGGCAAAAGTAGCAGGCACAGGATCAACACGAGCAAATATGAGGCATTGTGATCATAGCTGTCACATAAAAGTTGCTTTCTGGTCCCTTAGGACCATAACTATAGTATACTAGGGGCTGCTGCCCCTGCTCACATTGCTCAGCAACCCTGCCCTGACTTCATACAAATCCAGGATTGTGAAGAGCACTATAGTTCCTTCACTGGGGGCTGCATGATGACAGTCTTACGTTTTTAAGTTTATAGGAAGGAATCTGAGAGTGCTGAGACAGACTCTCCATGGTTGTCTCTGTAGAATTTCTGCAGTTCGAAGCTCCCCCAGCCCTTGTGAAGTAGATCACTTTTATGGTGCAGGAAACCTCTGCAGATGCAAAAAAAAAAGCATGAGTGTCTCTGTGTTTTGTGGAGCAACCCTCCCAATGCCGGTTGGCAGAGATGGGGCTATGAGAGAGGCTGAGTATACCCCATGTCAGTTCCCAGCTGTCGTCTGGGCCCTCCGCCAGTTACCGAGCTTGGTTACGACAAATTTAAGCAAGCAAAGGGTGATCAAAGGTGATCTGTTTCTCAAGAGAGCCCAATCCCCGGTGACTCAGAAGACTGGGCAAACAGCCAGAGTTACTGCTCCCAGAGGGCCCCTTCCCATGTCCTCCAAAGCACAGGTATTCTACACAGGGTATTCTTCAGGGAGTTGGTACAGTGAGGAGGCACCAACCCTCTAACCCACATTCGAACAGCTGTTTAGTCGCTTCTGGGTCCTGGAGCAACTGCATAACCTTTCATCTCTGTTACTTAATCCTCAGGGGGACTTAAAGGCCTGTGGAGCAGAGCTGAATTGAATCCAGCATTTTGAAATGCCAACACTTATCTCAGTAGTTTGTACTGTGGCATCTAACTCTACAGCCTAGCTTGGTCAATTGGGGTGGAAGAGCCCAGTTACCTCCCGTCTTCTGAATTAACCCTTTCCTTGCTGCTTCTTTTTGGTTGCTTTGACAGAGAATGCATTTCAGTTTCAGCATCCAGTGCCACTGGGTGTCTTTCCAGCCATTAAATCTTTGTTCCCATCTTTAAGATCCCCCTCCCCACCCCACTACCCTCTGTGTGGCAGGTGGTTTGCCACGAATGCAGTGAACTCTCCTCCTTCACTCCTTCTCTTTAGTAAGCTGGGGCAGCTAACCTGGCTTAACATTACAACCCTACTGGAGATCATGGTTTGTTTCACCCCAGGCAAACCAGTTTGTTGAGCCATGGTTTGTTCTCGACTTACCCGCTATGGTTTTGAATGGAAACGAACCACATTTTCTATGGTTTTCTATGAGGACTGAGCGATCCAAACTGCATGTCACACTGACACATATATGGGTAATGGGAGTCTACTGACCATGGGGAAGAAGCTGATCCCATGGAAGGGATTGGAAAGTGCATTTTCCACTTCCCATTTTTACTTGCTCCCCAGAAAGTGGAATTCTGGGGAGCAAGTAAAACTCCGCAACACGCCCACCATACTCGGCCTAGGACCCTCGTACCTACGGGACCGCCTCTCCTGGTATGCCCTGCAGAGGACCTTAAGGTCCACAAATAACAACATTTTGGAGGTCCCGAGCCACAAGGTTGTTAGACTGGCCTCAACTAGGGCCAGGGCCTTATCAGTACTGGCCCCAACTTGGTGGAACACTCTGTCACAAGAGACCAGGGCCCTGCGGGATTTGACATCTTTCCGCAGGGTCTGCAAGACAGAGCTGTTCCACCTGGCCTTTGGGTTGGACTCAGTCTGATGTTTCCTCCCCTTATGGTTTTGATTATGAGCGATAAATGAAGCTGTATTTAAATTTTAAATTGTATTTTAACCTGTATTTTAATTAACGGGTTTTTCCTTTCTTTTATACTTTATTGTAATTTTATTGGTGTTAGCCGCCCTGAGCCCGGTTTCGGCTGGGAAGGGCGGGGTATAAATAAAATTTTTTTTTATTATTATTACCTTCAAACCTCTCTATCTGTCACATGTAACTTGATTCTCAGAGTTTTAACAAGCAAATAGGGTTGTCCTGACTATTCTTGAGGGTGAACCAACTTGGGTCTCCTTTTTTCCTCCCCCCCCCCCCCCATTTTGTGTTTTCCGCCTGGGATTTTTCTATTTGGTGTGGCCGGACAGTGTGCCAGAAGTTTCCCATGCCAGATCTCCTAAACTCCTTCCGAATTCTAGTACATATTGTTTCACATTCTTCATACTTAGGGCTTGGAAAGACGGGGATTAATCATGATAAGCTAAAACTGGCTCCCTCTTCCCCCAGTGCCTAACAAAAAGATAGCTTCTTCAGTTTCTGTATTAAATGAGTATGTTGAGTGTATTTTTAACAGCGAAAATTAAATCCAGCTTTTGAGAATTACAATTGCTATCAAGCTGCAGTTCTGTACATACTAAATGGGGGATAAATCCCTTAAATTAACTGGGACTTTCTTCCTAGTAAGCGTGCAAAGAATTTCATTTTAGGAATACGTCCAGACCCTAGCACACACATCTCATTAGCTGCTGCCATATCACAAATGAAACATGGCAGAATCTACCTTGGTATGTCATACATTTGGGTTCTACCAACAAAGACTAGGTATCTTAAAGGTAAAGGTAAAGGTAAAGGGACCTCTGACCATTAGGTCCAGTTGCGGACAACTCTGGGGTTGCGGCGCTCATCTCACTTTACTGGCCGAGGGAGCCAGCGTACAGCTTCCAGGTCATGTGGCCAGCATGACAAAGCCGCTTTCTGGCGAACTAGAGCAGCGCACGGAAACGCCGTTTACCTTCCCGCTGCAGCGGCACCTATTTATCTACTTGCACTTTGACGTGCTTTCGAACTGCTAGGTTGGCAGGAGCAGGGACCAAGCAACGGGAGCTCACCCCGTCGCGGGGATTCGAACTGCTGACCTTCTGATCGGCAAACCCTAGGCTCTGTGGTTTAACCAATGTGAATTTCATACCATGGGAATCTGTGAGAATACATAAACATATACTGGGCACAGACAGTCCATCATTATAAAAAATCTAGCAGTGACAATTTGTGCCTTTTGAAGTTTCGTTTAACAGTAGGCCTGTGTAAAGTGCATTGCAATGGTGCAATCTGGAAATCACAAGATCGCGAATGACCATGGCCAGGCTGAATTTATCCAGGAAAGGGTGCAGTTGGCATGCCATCCAAACCCAATAAAAAGGCATGCCAGTCACTGCCACCACCTGAACCAGATCAGCTTCAAGTCTGTGGCTTCAAGGAGCATGCAGCCCCTATTTGTAGATCCAGGGCCTATTTGTAGATTATCCCCCAGCCAACAGAACCCTGGCTGAAATCCACAGTCATGCAATTTGCAGGATGCCCTTAGGAAAGATGTGTCTTGCTGCACAATTTCCTCCTAATGTTGTTGTAAGGGTAAAGTAAGATGGGTGGTCTGCTTGAGATTGCTGAACTTGAAGAAAGGATGGGAATTGTGGGGAAAGGGGAAAGACAATAAAATTAACAGTTCAATTATTTACATGTCTACGCAGAATAAAACCCCACTGAGTTCAGTAGTGTTTATTCCCAAATTAGTGGATATCAGATTGCAGCCTATATATAATAAAAGGTGCTGGTCAGGGTTTATACTTTTCCATTTTAGCCCCTCTTACCTGTTAATAGCATTTTATATGACACTGAAAATTAGACGGGGGCTGTACTGTCGCTGAGCTTATATCAATAAGCATGATTTTACAACAAAAAGGCATTTTCTTCATTGGCATTAAGAGATCAAAGGATAATATTAATAATCACAAAACCAGGGCATTATAATGTAATCTTCAAAGAGAGCTTGAAATGGTCTCTCTGAAGCCTTTTGTTCAGGACAGTCTTTCGATTGCTCTTCTCCCCACCCCCAGTCATTCTCTCTCTTTCTCTTTCTTTCTCTCATATATATATATACAAACATACTCCTCATGGCCTTGTAATCCCCAAAGCTAGGTTCCCAAGTAAGTAGAGTTAACACACACAGTTTGATTCCTTGGTCGTTCCAAGCTGCATTTTAAAGCTTAAAGCAGTAGTAGCAATTACAGCTTTCATGATGGAAAATGCCCCAGTTCTGCCTCTTAAGTATAGCTGATACTTAGGTATTCTGGTCCAGGCAGAGCTGTCAGAATCCATCATGTTAGCGCTGTGCTTACAGCACAGTTTGTGAAGGGGGAAGTGTATTTTGATTTCAATTTCAGGGAAATCCTTTCCATTGACTGCGGTTGAGTAAAATTGAAACTCAAAACAAATTAAAGGTGTTTTAATATTGGTACGCCTGGACAATGGCCTTATGGGAAACATAATGTTTAACCATAGTGCTTCCCCCCCCTTTAATCATGGTTCAGTACTGCATGTAAATACCTAAACCGTGGTTAAGCGTTGGCTGCAAAACTGAAAGTGAGATCATGGCTTGAAGTAAGTTCGCATTAGCTATGGTGCTGGAGGGGAGACTCTTGGGAGTCCCATGGACTGCAAGAAGATCAAACCTATCCATTTTGAAGGAAATCAGCCCTGAGTGCTCACTGGAAGGACAGGTCCTGAAGCTGAGGCTCCAATACTTTGGCCACCTCATGAGAAGAGAAGACTCCCTGGAAAAGACCCTGATGTTGGGAAAGATGGAGGGCACAAGGAGAAGGGGACGACAGAGGATGAGATGGTTGGACAGTGTTCTCAAAGCTACTAACATGAGTCTGACCAAACTGTGGGAGGCAGTGGAAGACAGGAGTGCCTGGCGTGCTCTGGTCCATGGGGTCACGAAGAGTCGGACACGACTAAACAACAAAATTATTATTAAGCATTAAGTTGACATTGACCAAACCATGGTTACATACATTCCAACAGGACACAGCCCAAATCCAGGACATCTTTTGGGTTTGCACTCCTGTGTGAGTCACATGACCCCCCCATGAGATTGCAGCCCCCCAAAAAGCGCTTTTCTCAGACACAGTGCCAAAAAATGCATATTTGGGGACTCCACACAAGATCACAGCCACAAAAATGCTTTTTCAGGGCAGCGATCTTGTGCAGCCCCCCCCCCCAAAAAAACACATGTTTTTGGACGCCATGCTTAAAAAAAAAGTGCAGCCCCAAATTACGTGAGATTGTGACGGCCATTTTGGTCGCTGTCCTCTCTCAAGAAAAATGAGGTGTCCCTTTTTTCTGGGGCAGTTGATGGATATGTGGTTACAGCAATTTCTCAAGGCCTTTATACCTTATGCTGTATAAGCATATCCTGTTGGTGCCTCACTAGACACATTCTCTGGGAACAGGTTTTAGTTCAGGCAGTTTTACTGTATGTGAGACCATCTTAAACAGGGTTAAGGCAAGAGACTAGGGTTGAGGCTAGCCACAGTTAAGTGTTACATTTGCATCAGGCTAGTCTCTTCTCTTTTTGTTGTTAGGTGTAATGTTCGCGATTTCTCTCTAAAAGACAGAGAACCGCGACCTGCCCTGTCACTTCCCGATTTCATTGACAAACAATAAAAATAGCTTGTGACTTAAGGTAAATGTTTGACGAGTCTTCCGTATTATGGATTTCTGAGGCAGGAGGCTGCAATTCATGCCTGAAGTTGCCCGAGCCGCTTACAATTTGATTCAGGCCCTTAGGAATTTCAAGTATTTATTCAGCCTCCAGTTCGTGACCTTCCAGCATTCAAGAAATCCTGTCTTAGCCAGCCCAATATTGACCGTCTAAACCTGATTTCATATGTGAATTTTAGAAACATGAAGCCGCATAATGATCAAGCATGAATTGGTGGGAGGGTTCTATGACAGCTTAAGGTGAGCAGACTTCAGAAATGGAGTATTAAAGTTCTGCCCCAGATTTCATATAAGACAGAGATTTCACAGAGATTGTCGAGCCCCTGAGATGCCGTAATACAGTGGTACCTCAGAAGTCGAATGGAATCCGTTCCGGAACTCCGTTCGACTTCCAAAACGTTCAGAAACCAAGGCGCAGCTTCCAATTGGCTACAGGAAACTCCTGCAGCCAATCAGAAGCCACGGAAGCCGCGTCAGACCTTTGGCTTCCAAAGAACGTTCCCAAACTGGAACACTCATTTCCGGGTTTGCGGCATCCGGGAGCCAAAACGTTCGACTCGCAAGGTGTTCATGAACCAAGATACAACTGTTAAATTGTGGGGTGGGGCTGTGTTGTGCCTCTTGAGCTGCAGATAAAACAGGCTTTCTCTAAACTATTGCTTTAATTAGGGTAGCATTTCTTATCTTCACTGCTATTTTGGCTGATTTATTTTGCCATTTGGTGAAAGAAAGAGAGAGGAAGAAACTACTAAACGTTGCAAGTGTTCTAGTAAACTCTTATTGAAATCATTGATCTGTTTCTTGTCTTTTTCTGCTCGAGAGGAAAAGTTAAATATGGAAACCTTTTAGCAGCTTCCTATTTCTGTACTGTGCCGTTTTGATGTTTGCATTCATCCGCCATCTAGTAGGGCTTCCCCACCCCCGGACCTCACACTGCTTGCATGCTGCCGTAAGCAAGCAAATTAACCCAATTATTTCTTTGCCTCCCTTTAGAATTCCAGAGGCAAGACAGTGTGAAGCCCCAGCAGAAAGACATCCAGCTGTATGACACACCTTACGAACCTGAAGGCAATGGCGTGGAGTCGGATTCGGAAAGCGTCGTGAGTCAGCGCTTGCGAGAGAGCAAGTTGCCACAGGACGACGACAGGCCTGCAGACGAATACGACCAGCCATGGGAGTGGAACAAGGTCTCTATTCCAGCTTTAGCAGGTGAGGCCCTTTGGAGCAAATCTTTGCAGCTCTGCTTTTATGTCTTGAAAGAGACACCAAAGAACATTTTAGAACATGGCAAAGGATCTTCAGTGGTTTTGACTGGACTTTTCTGGCTGTTATTTATTATTATTATTATTATTATTATTATTATTATTATCATTATCATTATCATTATTAATTGATTAAATTTGTATACAGTCGTACCTTGGTTGTCAAAATGACATTTAGAAAACACCTGAAGGCAGCCCTGTTCAGGGAAGTTTTTAATCTGTGATGTGTTAATGTATTTTAATGTTTGCTGGAAGCCGCCCAGAGTGGCTGGGGAGACCCAGCCAGATGGGCGGGGTACAAATAATTTATTATTATTATTATTATTATTATTATTATTATTATTATTATTATTATTATTATCAAACGCCCTGGAACTCAGATGTTTTGGCTCCCCAACACCGCAAACCCGGAAGTGATTGTTCTGGTTTGCGAACATTCTTTTAGAACCCAAACTTCCAACGGGAACCCAAACTTCCAACGCAGAATAACTTCTGCGGCTTCTGATTGGCTGCGGGAGCTTCCTGCAGCCAATCTGAAGCCGCGCCTTGGTTTCCAAACGTTTCGGAAGTCGAACGGACTTCCGGAACGGATTCCGTTTGACTTCCATGGTACGACTGTACAGTGGAACCTTGGTTTTCGAACGTAATCCGTTCCGGAAGACCGTTGGAGTTCCAAAACATTCGAAAACCGAAAACTCAGTACGGAAGCCTCAATACGGAAAACTCAGTGCGGAAGCCACGTGGCATGTTCAACTTATGAAGCAAGTTTGGAAACGGAAGCATTTACTTCCGGGTTTACGGTATTCGAAAACCGAAATGTTCGAAAACGCAGAACCGAGGTTCCACTGTACCGCCCTTAATCCGAAGATCACAGGGTAGTTCACACCATAAAAATACAAAATGAAAACACAAGAATATGTAGTAAAACAAAGGCTTTTTTTTCCAGGCAGAACTCACTGGAACTCAGTTCCAGCACCTCTCAGGTGGGCGCTTTTGCCATTCTAAGAGAATGACGGAGGCATTCATGGTGTGGTCCAGCACCTCTTTTCTAGAAAAATAGCACTGAATAAAACAGAAACAAGAATAAAAACAAACCAATAACCCACCCACCTGCAAAACACATTTACGTTAATCAGCCCAAGGTCAGGTTGAAGAGAAATGTTTTAGCTTGGCACCTAAAGATATGTAATGAAGATGTCAAGTGAACCTCCTTGGAGAGAGCATTCTACAAGTGGGGAACCACCACAGAAAAGGCCCGTTCTTGTGTTGCTACCCTCCACACCTCATGTGGTGGAGACACATGAAGATAGGCCTCAGGCGATGATCGCAGGGTCCAGGTTGATTCATATTAAAGTTTGTGTGTTTATCGGTATCCGCAGCACTTTGTTCAGAAATCCAAATGTGCTCACGGGCCTAGAAAGGCTGGCAACCCCTGGCTCAGGGCACCCCAACTGTAGCTGCCATAATCGAGGAATGTCAACAGGAGGAGGTTGTAGCCTATACAGGCTTGCTCCTTGTGGCCAAACAGGGCTGGAGCTGCTATGAAATTTCAAACCTTTTCTTTGGCAGCAAGCCAAATGTAATTTCTTCATTAACCAATCTTTTTTGGGGGAAATACAGTGCTCATCAGTGACTACATAATTGCATGAGCACTGTTCCAGAGTATTTTTCATTTTCATGTATATTATATCTATTCAAAAAAAGATTGGTTAATGAAGAAATTACATATCTTTCTACTGAGTGTTATCCGGAAACACTGTTCACAGTTGGACATCAGGGACCCATGTGGCGCTGTGGGTTAAACCACAGAGCCTAGGGCTTGCTGATCAGAAGGTCGGCGGTTCGAATCCCCAAGACGGGGTGAGCTCCTGTTGCTCGGTCCCAGCTCCTGCCCACCTAGCAGTTCGAAAGCACGTCAAAGTGGAAGTAGATAAATAGGAACCGCTCCGGCGGGAAGGTAAACGGCGTTTCCGTGCACTGCTCTGGTTCGCCGGAAGAGGCTTTGTCATGCTGGCCACATGACCCGGAAGCTGTACGCCGGCTCTCGGCCAATAAAGCGAGATGAGCTCCGCAACCCCAGAGTCGGAACGACTGGACCTAATGGTCAGGGTTCCCTTTACCTTTACCTTTATTGGACATTTGTTGATTATACAAAGCTTCACAGCTTGTTCTCCACTGGGTAAAGTCTGGCACCGTGATTCATTTAAGGACTTTCAGAGACTTCCCTGGTTTGAGGCAGACCGAAATACAGGCAAGGTCTGTGGGTGCTGCTGTTACTAGAGGGCACTTGCCATTCCGTGAATGTGAATACAGACTTGGAGCCTTCAGGAGATGTTACCCCATTTCCTTTCACTGAAAATGAATGCCGTGCTTACTCATAACTGTGTAACCGGATGCTGGAATGATTCCTTATCGCTAATTGAATTCCTGGCACAAGTGGCTGCTATTGCAAAAGAAGAAAAGAGCGGGGGGGGATTTCCTTAGCCTATCTGTCTGTTCCTGTGTTGAGTTTAAATGTTTTACTTAAATTGGGCTGCGGTCAATGAGGAGAAACCTGTGTGTTAGAAAATGTTCCTCTACATCCCACAATGTGTCTTTTTTCCTATGTGAGGCTATGGCTGGGCAGCAAATTTATGCCTCCCTCACTTTTCCACTATATGTTTATGCTTCATTAGTTTTCTACGTAATTGAAAAACCTAATTAACACACTTCTTACATCCATTGTGTACAGAATAACAACCAGGTATAGCTAACACCAAGGACCATAGACGGGGGGTGGGAGATGATGCTCCTGGGGGTATTCCTATTCTCTTCCCTAAATTTTTAGGTTTGGGTTTGTTTTCTTTTACAAATTGTCTCTAGCTTTTTTTGGGGGGTAGGCAGTGTAAACCCAATTTTTCAGACTAAGCACCCCACTTATCAGTGTTTCAGCCAACGAAGGCTAAGAGACTTGGACGCTTACCAAGCACTTGACAGGGGTTTTGTCTGTTCATTATCAAGGCAGAGCCGCACCATATATTGAAAGCACAGTCAAAATACATTTAGAAGCACACAGCTCCCCCACCCAAGAATCCTGCGAACTGTAGTTTCCCCCTCACATATCTACAATTTCCAGTACCATTAACAAACTACGGTTCCTATGATTATTTTTTTTTGGGGGGGGGGCATGTGCTTTAAATGTATGGCATGGATCTGCCCTTGGCCACAGATATTTTGTTGCCTGAGGTGGAGCCCAGATGACACTGGTATGCACAGGAGTGTGCACACAACTCTTGCTCCCATCACTCAAACACCAATCCTGCCTTTGTCTTTTCTCTCCCTGCCATGCCAACTGAAGCAGGTTACTTCACCCTGTTGCATTGCAGAGCCCCTTCTGTGTGTGTGTGTGTGTGTGTGTGTGTGTGTGTGTGTGTGTGTGTTTTGCTATTAAAAAAAGATATTAACCAACTTTTTAATAATTGGAGAACTTTAAATTCAACCAGATTAGTTTACCTGTATTTTAGGTTTCTGCACCCACCACAACATTTCAGGCTCGGGTGCTGCTATTAACCAAATATACCCCTACCTAACAAACCTGCTGCCAAATTTCAAGGCAAACCTGCTGCCAGATTTTAAGGGACCATCATCAAACATTCAGGCACCTGGAGTGAAGGAAGGGCCTGTAATTCTCCCCCCCCCCCATCTTGTTTTACACAAGGGAAGGGGGATTTATTTTGTTCAAGTGATGCTGGTTTTAGTCAAACTAAACCACCCTTTTTTGTAAGCGATGCTGCAACTTTAGTGTTGCCTTATTGGAGAGCAAACTGGATTGAGGTGTGGTTTGCATAATAGATGTGAACTGTTACGTAAGATTTTGACTGGAGAGTTTAATGTAGTGCAATGCAAAGATTGAGACAGAGAAAATACACATCAGTTTAGGGGGAAATGTAGGAGTCTTAATCTGCCAACTGGACAAGCTCAGTCTGTGACATAAATTAATACAATGAGCTTGGCTTCTAACACACAATATAGAGGGTCTCATCCAAGTGAATACAGTTTAAAAAACAAACCAGTGGCTCCTAAATCCTCAACAGAAATATTCTGCCAGAAAATTCTCTTTGATGGTATGTATGTGAGGAGCTGAGGACATTGGATGCTGAGGTGTAGTCTAGCATATTGCTGACCACGTAAGATGGCAGAAGTCTTCATCCTCTGCCCTTCATATTTGAGTGTGGCATAGGGAGGAAGAGTTCTCATGCAAAAGCTACAGTTTATAGTTGCTCAGTTCAGACATCATGCCAAACCATGTTTCCTATGCATGAGGAAAGCCATGGTTTACAACTGCCACTCAGCAGTTGAGGATTGTCAGGTTCGCTAACGGTTGCTCATGAGTAAAGACCAAGTCCGTCTTGTCTTTCAACTATTTTATTGTGCAAAGTATGTACAGTGCGGAGCTATCCTAAAACATGACCATCTAGTCGCTAGCAGAATCCGGAAGTGCCCCCCTTCTGCTGCGGCGCCAACACCAGAGTCTTGGCACCCTAAAGTGCCGCCTCCTTTCTCCTGCGTAAAGCAGGCACCGGAAGCGGTGTCTCCCCCTCGGAATGGGTCTGCTGAGCGGTGCCAGGTCTCTCTGCATCGTCCTGGAGACCCCTTCCCACCTGGCTCCTCCCTGGTGACTCCTCCTTCCCCGGGGAGGAGCTGGCAGACTCACTGGGAGACGTGTCCGTCGACAGCAGAGGCTGAGGCTGCCGGTACCCACTCAGTGCCTGACTGGCACGGGAGGGCACGTCCCTGACAAGGATCAAGGTACATGAGTCCCAATTCTATTTTGCTATCTGATCTCAAATTATGGTTTATCAGTTCAAGCGCCACACATGCCATGGTTAAGCTTCCTGAACTATGCCTTGCTGTGATGTCTAAATTGGCACACTAGGCATGTTTGCAGATCAGAGTAAGGGATGAGCTGTTCATGCCCACATTGCTCCTCCTAGTTCATGCTGGGGAGAAGCAAACCACAATCCCTTGTTTAGGGTTGCATCCAAGCCAGAGATTGTGGTTTGTTCTGCTCCAAACAAACCACAATGATAAGCCAAGGTTTGTTATTGGTTTATGGTTACCAGATGTGCAAATACAACCACACTGTTGAGGCAGGCATAGTTTAAGTTTCACATTTTGTGTTCAGTATGAAGGGAAAAAATGCACCATGTGTAACTCCATGATACTCTTTACTTGAAGGTGGATTTAAAAAAATACCTTGGTTAGAATAAACCTCTCTTATCATGCTAAAGCCAGCTGGAACTTTTCTTTACTCCCGTGCAGCCTGCACCAGGCATTGGGCTTATTACTTGACACTCATTAATTGCTCTTAAAGCCAATTTCATATTTTAATGACTTAAGTAAATACCTTGAGTAGCTTGTACCCAGCTGGTAGTATGTATCTGAATAGGCCTCTGTTTGGATTCCTTATACCTGGGTTTGATCATGTATGATGAGCAAAACAACAGCTGCAGGAGAAGGTTGCTACTTGTTCTTTGGAGATCAGAAGGCTTTTATGATCTTGACTGTTTGCATTTGCTCAGTAGTAGGGTTATTTATTCTCATTAGACCGCTGGACAGAAGACTGTCACTACTTTTGCGCAAACAGATGAGGTGCCTTACTCTTGCCAGCAAACTTTGAAAGTTATTTGGGAGGACAAGCCAGGCAGCTGAATGAATTATGGCATCCCTGTATGATGCCAGGAATTATGTGCACACAGAAAACTTCAGCTGCTCCTGTGATTGTGATGAGTAGATGCTTTTTATCTACCCAAATGGATGTTGGGCCTGGCTGTCTAGTAAAGGGAGATACGGTATTAAAATATTGCTGTATGTCAAGATGGATGGAGGACCATGTTAGCTATGATATCTAAATTATTATTTTTATCTACAGAGGCAATATAGCTCTATAATTGGGGTAGCCAATGTGGGGCTTTTCAGATGACATTGAACTAAAACTCCCATCATCTCAATGGTTAGCCATGCTTGCTGAGAGGTAATGGGAGTTGAGAATCCCACAATACCCAGAGAGCATCAGCCACCATGCTCTGGAGGAATAGAAATGTTGTTGCCTTCTTTAACCCAGAAATCTCTGGTACCTAGAGCTGCAAACTGCACAGGTGCCCCCCTGATTTTTCCTTTAAATCATGAAACCCCCTCCCCAAGAAAATCAGTCTCTTAAGGGTCAACCTGGATGCGATAGCAGCAAGCTCAGGTGTGTGTTTAAACTGTTTAACCCTGACCTGTCACAGACACCCAGAAGTTGGGAGGTTATGGGGGGGGAGGGCTGAGAAGGGGAGTGTGGACGAGGAGTGCAGAATCCTTACCTCTTTGCAGCCCATCTAGCCAAATCTTTTTCTCTTAGCCCTCCATCTGTTTTGGACTGCAACTCCCATCAGTCCCAGCTAGCACGGCCAATGGCCAAGCATGATGGTCGCTGTAGTGCAGAAGATCTGGAGGGCACCAAGTTGACTATTCTTGGATTAGAAGTTGAGGTTAGTTTCCGCAGCCTCAAGGCTTAAAGCTTGTTTAAACTTAAAGAAGGTATCCAAGCAGCTTTAGCATATAAAATGAAAGAGCATGAACATCAACACCCATAAACAGCAGCAGGGAGTGACAAATTGGTGGCTTTCTAGATGTGGCTGGACTCCTGACTCGCAGCCAGCATGGCCAGTGGTTAGGGATGATAGGAGTCTTAGTCCTGTGGCCCAAGGATGTCCTCTCCTTGCTATGCAGTCTACTGTTAGCCATACCAGCCATTCTTCAGCTAGAGTGCCACTCAGCACTTCATTTTGGCCATTATCTTCCTCAGCCTCCTTCCTCCCTTGCATGGGCTTACATACTGTTTTTTTTCGCTCCTCCTAAAAAGTATGGGGAAATGTCTGTGCATCTTATGGAGTGAATGTGTGGTCGATCGCTGGCTCCCTTTCCGGCTCCGCCCCCTTGCCCAGGTCTCCATTGTTGAATGTTCTGCAGATGGAGGCTGTTTGTTTCCCCAACGACATGTGACTGGCTGATTAGATTATCTGTCTGGAAACTGTAGAAACAGCTCCCTTTCCTTTCCTAAAGAAGCTGCAGAACTGTGAGTTGAACCCCATAAAAATGGGGCTTTTCCCTTTGCAAAAGAAGCTGCACAACTTTGAGCTGATCCTCAAAAAAATGGGGCTATCCCCCTTTCCTCCTCTAAAAACTAGGTGCGTCTTATGTTCAGGTGCGTCTTATGGAGCGAAAAATGTGGTAATTTTCTCCTGCTCCTCTCACTAGGCCTAGAAATGAATTCTTCAACTGCGAGGTGCAACATTTATATGAATGTGGGGTATCTTTTAACCCCAGTTGTGAAACCCAGAGACTTCGTAGGGGTAGAGGAAGCAGATGAACCTCAGGCCTACTTCCAAAGTCTCCACACAAGATTGAGCCATGTCTCTTTCCTCTTGGTAGAAACCAACCAGTCTCTGACAGACATTTCCCTGCAAGCCTTTCATCAGGCAAAGCCCTAAGAAATAGTAGGGTAATCTTTTGAATTGGCAATTAGCCATCTCAGGCTTGTACAGTTAGTTGGGAGCAAGCCCCGTGGTTCTCTTTGGGGCTTCCATCAAAGTCAGCAAACATATGACCGGTCTGTCAGTCATGCTAAGCTTTTCCTAACCTGTGACAACCATTCTTTCCAGCTTCATCAATAAGTCTTCTCATAGATTCCACTCACCATATTGAAATAACTTGGGAGTGCAAATGTTAATTGTAAAATGCAAGGTTTCTCTACCTAAAACATCTCATTATCAGTATGGGGGGGAAGCAGGTTTTTGCCTAGTGTGTATCTAAGAAAGCGCTGCTCCCTCTTCCCATTGTGAAATATTTCAGAATGTGTTCTCTGTTACAGATTTCATTATAGGAAGACTCCCTCTGCTTGTGTGCGTCTGTGTGTTTTAAAAAAATCCTCATATGAGTTGTGTATTCATCAAAGTGGGCAACAGTTTTTTTCAAAGTCTGCTGCTACTCCGTGGGTTGATTGCAATTCTTCTTCTGATGCATAGGAACTGCACAGTAAACATGTTTGAACTCCTTTGAAGTTATTAGTTTTGATTGTTTTCCAAATCCAGTGAATGCCTGAGCTGCTGCTGCTGCTTCCCACACAGGTGTGGTGATTATGTGCAATCTAGACATGTTTCCCCCCACCCGCCCACCCCCCGTTTTGTAGGCGGTATATGAAAAGCTAAAACAGTAGCTCAGTTGTCTGTCTGACACCGAAACAGCAATCTGAATATTTAGCGCATGATTCTTACAACAGCAAAACACCTCCAGCTGGAGGGCAAATTTGTGTGCGGAAAAATATTCTTGAACTGTGAGTAACAAAATATATGAAATCTCTTGCCCTCACAGCTATGGGCTTGTTGGCAAAAGCTGGGGGATATATTTCCCAGAGTTTTAATAGCTTTCAATAAATAAACCCAAGAGTACCCAACCTATGGCATGGGTACCAGAAGTGGCACAGGCCATGGGGACCTGTTGTGTTCCTGGACAGGGCACGGTCTGGCTTGCATCCTTGTGCACTTCTCTGGTTCTGCATCTTTTTCCTCTTCTCCCTCTTAATAGTGTGTCTCAGTTAACTGAGATTTGGGTGGAAAGTGCTCTAGACTTATCCCATATTTGATGGACCAAATTCCCCAGTAAAAATGATGCTGGGCTTGATAAATGTTAAAGTCAGTATTTTGTTATTTCAGTGTGTCATTTCCTTACCATCTACACACCCACCCCTAGGAGAGTTTCTTGTTTGACTTCTCACATGTTAAATAAGGCTTCTTTTAATTGCTTGCAGCTTTTAATTACTTGCAGGTTGTTGTAAATGAATTAGGTTCCTTCCGTGGTGTTTGGCTGCGTGATTTGTCTCAGCACAAATATTCTTTCAAAGGATTATGTGCGGGTTTCTCACAAAAGATCAACAACGTTAAAGATATTTCTTATTTAGCAGAATAAATAAGTGAAACATAATTAAATTTTATGAACCATTTAAATTGGTTAATTCTTTCCAGCACCTTTGCTTCTCGATTAGGATTCCATGAGCTTTTGCACATTTAATATTCATGAACCAATTCTGTAATTATACCTTTCATGCAGTGCCATTTAAAGGCGCCCTCAGATAAGACTCTCTACATGAGTTCTGCACCCACACTTAAAAAAAAAAGTCTGCAATGTTACAGCAAACACATGCATGCCTTTTTTCTCCATGCACAGAGGGTGAATTAGACAAGAATGTATGCCCCAATACTGCAAGATGCCTCCCATTTTTAATTGTTTTCTGCATGTTGTCTCTTTTATCTGACCCAGCGCAGACATGATATAACTATGTTAAAAGGAGAAGCAGCATGCTGGGGTGTAAAACTATGCTTTGTAATGGGATTGCCTACCATTATTTATATCAAATCTGGTTAAAGGCTGGTTAAATCTGGCTAATGGGACGCAGGTGCCGCTGTGGTCTAAACCACTGAGCCTCTTGGGCTTGCCCAAGATCAGAAGGTCAGTGGTTCAAATCCCCGTGACGGAGTGAGCTCCCGTTGCTCTGTCCCAGCTCCTGCCAACCTAGCAGTTCGAAAGAACACCAGTGCAAGTAGATAAATAGGTACCACTGCAGTGGGAAGGTAAAAGGCATTTCCGTGCTCTCTGGCTTCTGTCACTGTGTTCTGTTGCGCCAGAAGCGGTTTAGTCATGCTGGCCACATGACCCGGAAAGCTGTCTGTGGACAAACGCCCGCTCCCTCGGCCTGAGAGCAAGATGAGTGCTGCAACCCCATAGTCGCCTTTGACTGCCAAGGAGTGTGGTGGAGTCTCCTTCTTTGGAGGTCTTTAAGCAGAGGCTTGACAGCCACCTGTCAGGAATGCTTTGATGGTGTTTCCTGCTTGGCAGGGGGTTGGACTGGATGGCCCTTGTGGTCTCTTCCAACTCTATGATTCTATGATTCTATGACTGGACTTAACCGTCCAGGGGTCCTTTACCTTTACCTTAAAAGCTGTATATGCACCAAGCAAACACAGTTTGCCTCAACCCATCAGCCTCTCTGCTTGCAAGGTGACAAGTCGTCTCAAGCTCTCTCTCTGCACTGGGGGTGTGCCTCAGATTCAGATGACCACAGAGGTGAAGTGGGACGTCTTGGAAAGATATGTGGCTTGCCAGAGGCAAAGCAGGGTCTCTTTGAGGTGGTACTAGCCAAAGCATGGTACTAATCCTTGAAGCACTTCGTGGTACATTGGTGATCCAGATGTTGGGGGGTAGAAGTAAAAGTAATGCCTCAAGGTAAAGGGACCCCTGACCGTTAAGTCCAGTCGCAGACTACTGTGGGGTTGTGGCGCTCATCTCGCTTTATTGGCCGAGGGAGCCAGTGTACAGCTTCCAGGTCATGTGGCCAGCATGACTAAGCCGCTTCTGGCAAACCAGAGCAGCGCACGGAAACACCGTTTACCTTCCCGCCAGAGCGGTACCTATTTATCTACTTGCACTGGTGTGCTTTCGAACTGCTAGGTTGGCAGGAGCAGGGACCAAGCAACGGGAGCTCACCCCGTTGCGGGGATTCGAACTGCCGACCTTCTGATCAGCAAGCCCTAGGCTCTGTGGTTTAGACCACAGCACCACCCGCGTGCCTCAAAGTTTACCATAATTCTACTTGCGGGGTGCAGGGAGAGTGAGGAAGGAGTCAGGAGATTCCTGTTGTGAACAGCAGGGTAAATCTGTAATAAGACGGGGGTGGTTTTACTCAGGAGGTGAATCCCTTTTCGTTCTCCCTCCTGCTGCACCCCAAAAATCTCCTAAAAACTAAGCTGCCGGTTCAGTAAAGAAACTCTGGCATATGGTTTGATGAGTATTATAGGAGTCTGTCTGGCTTCCTAAAAGAAATACAGGGTTTTATTCTGTCAAATAAGTCTACTGTTATTTGCCAGGAAATTATATAAATACTTAGGGTAGCTGTTCCCTGTTTTATAGTTTTACACATGATAAAGCAATTGAGAAGAAGTCTACAGATACAGGAAAGGCTTTAGCCTCCAAAAAGATGCCTAGTCTTGTCTCCTGCAACTGATGTCCCTATGCTGAAAATAATTTACCATAATACCGGTGCTTTTTTTCAAGGGGGACGCAGGGGGACGCATACCCCTAAACATTTTGTGAATCTAAGTCTGGCCTCAATATGAGTAGGAAAATGAGAATACCCCTAAACATTTTTATGGGGGGGGGGAAGCACTGCATAATACCATTCTAAGATATGTGAAATGTTTTCTTTAAAAATATATATATCCCTTGTTAAGGTATTAGGGCATTTCTTCTCACTCTTAACTATCGTCCGTCATTGTTGTGTGTTGGGGAATGAGCCCCTTTTAAATAGAATTATAGAGTTGGAAGGGACCCTGAGGATCGTCTAGTCCAGGGGTCAGCAACCTTTTTCAGCCGTGGGCCGGTCCACCGTCCCTCAGACCATGTGGTGGGCCAGACTATTGGGGGGGGGGAGAGAATGAACGAATTCCTATGCCCCACAAATAACCCAGAGATGCATTTTAAATAAAAGGACACATTCTACTCATGTAAAAACATGCTGTTTCCCGGACCGTCCGTGGGCTGGATTGAGAAGGCGATTGGGCCGCATCTGGTCCATGGGCCTTAGGTTGCCTACCACTGGTCTCGTCTGACCCCCTGCAATACAGGAATGTGCAGCTGTTCCTTATGGTGATTGAACCTGAAACCTGCAGAGAGGGAATAGCTGTTAAACTGGTGTAAATCTGTGACATAGTTATGTTCTTCGTCTCCGTTTAATAAAGCTGGGTGTTCTTGCTTGCAGCACAAATAACAAGCCCAGGGAATATCATCCCGGCTTTGCCTCCTGCAGTTGGCAGCCAGACAAATCAGTGTACCCCCACATTGTCCTTACAAATCTGCTTATCCACCTTAAACGTCTAAACTGCTGATGAAATTAGTGCGATTGCAAAGGGAAATGGTTGACTTCTTGTTTCGGTGCCGTACCGTGGCTTCAGCTTTCTGGAAAGCCTCAGTAACTGTTTGCAGAGGAGAAGTTCACCCATGGAAGCCCTCCTTGCCCTATGGCGAACGCCCCGTCAACACGAGCATTGCAGCTTGCAAAGTGGAACAGCCTCCCTCCTTCCCACTGCGCACTTTTCCGGGGGTTCTCCCAATCCCCTCAGTGCCTTTTGGTGGTGGGGGGAGCCACACCACACAAGTGGAAGCCCTTGCACATGGGTTCTGCTGATGAGCTTCCTTAAGCCATCAGAACTTCCTTTGGGACTGGGTGCTGCTGAAGATTTTGCGGGGCGCTTCTATCTGCAGGGAGTTGGTTGATTTGGAGCTAATCGCTTTGCCTGAATGTTTCTTTCAGCCCAGTTCAATGGGGGAGAAATGAGGCAGTCTTCACCTTCCCCATCTTCAAACGATCGGCGTCGACAGCTTCGAGCCCCCGGGGGAGGCTTCAAACCTATCAAGCACGGTAGCCCCGAATTCTGTGGAATCCTGGGGGAGAGAGTGGATCCAACCATCCCACTGGAAAAACAAATGTAAGTCGAGTTGGAAGTTTGCTGTGTAGGTGGATGAGGAGAACAGCAGAAGTCTGTTTGCAGAAGGTTTCTGAGGCCATGGTGGCTGCGTTGCAGATGAGCAACAGAACTTTCTCACCTGCATGTCTGCTTTGCATTGCAGTCACAACTCCTTGACCTGTAAAGGTGTAACAATTAAGTGTATGCGTTGCAAACTGGCTGGTCACATACCACATTTCGAATAAATCGGTGCATGCTTAAAACAAGCTTTAGGTAGTCACCTAGAAAATGCAACATGAAATAGCTTTTGGAACATCTGTTGTTTGCACTGCCAGATTTACGTATAAGCTAAACAAGCTATAGCTTAGGGCCCCACTCTCTTGGGGGCCCCCAAAAACAAATTTAAAGAATGAAAACAAGATTTACATTTCCAAAATGTGTGGTGTAGTGGTTAAGAGCAGTGGACTCGAAATCTGGTGAACCGGGTTCGCTTCCCCGCTCCTCCATATGCAACTGCTGGGTGACCTTGGGCTAGTCACACTTCTTTAAGTCTCTCAGCCCCACTCACCTCACAGAGTGTTTGTTGGGGGGGGGAGGAGATTGTTAGTTACTTTGAGACTCCTTAGGGTAGCAATAAAGCGGGGTATCAAATCCAAACTCCTCCTCCTCCTCCTCCTCCTCTTCTTCTTCTTCTTCTTCCAAAATATAAGATAAACTTCTTATATTACCCTATAGCATATACTCAACACAAAAAACAGCAACAATTTGTTGTTGACAAAGGGCAGCTGGACATATAAAGGGCCCCATTACCTTCAGTAGCTTAGGACCTCATCAAACCTAAATCTGGCCCTGGGTGTTTGCCATGAAAAGGATTGTTTTGGAACCGCTCAGGCTGCCCTAAGGGATATTGAGAGCACAACTGGATATCAAAAGTGTCTCTCACCCCCTTTTTGAAATCTACTTTGAAATCTGTAGTTATCACCCTGGCTTTGAAATAAGCATCCCTTGCCGCTTCTGTGCCATTTAATCCAACAGTGACCATCTACATTATTGCACAAAGCAGGACTTTATTTCAGCTGGAACTCCCTGGAACTCAGTTCCAGCACCTCTTTTTCTAGAAAAAAATAGCCCTAACACAAAGTGTAATCAACTTTAATTTTTTTAAAATGCAACTCCTGCCTTTTCAAAAGTGTATCAAGGAATAGAAGGGCAGGAATACAAGAACATAAGACTGATTCTGGGCACACTATGTAATCATTATGCCACATTACATTTGTTTAAGAAGTATTGGGCATTGAGAGGACAAAATCCAAACTTTGCATACGTAGTCTGAACTATTTGTGATCATCAGGAAGAACTTGGGATTATGGTGAGAAGCTTTCAGAAAACCCAGTCTTGCTAGGTCAGTGAAAAAGGAAAGGATGGGAATTAGGAAAGGGATTGGAAATATGGCATTAGCATTGCAATAGATAGATGCACACACAAACAACATTCTGTTCATAATGGAAGTTCTATAAAATGAATGTCCACAGAGTTGCCTGCGCTACTTGTTGTAGATCTTCTCCCACTGAAATCCATGTGCTTAACTTTTTGTGAATTGTGTCCTCCGCGCTTACATTGCCCTTAAAATGCTAAAACAATTATATTGTGAGATGTTTTGTAAACTCAAGGCATGTTTACCCAAATGCTTGATTGCTGTGCGGCTTTTGGTTTCTCTTGCAGATGGTATCATGGAGCAATCAGCCGGACAGATGCAGAAAACCTCTTGCGGTTGTGTAAAGAATGTAGCTATCTAGTGAGGAATAGTCAAACCAGCAAGCATGACTATTCACTTTCATTAAAGTAAGTATATATATATATTTAAAAAACTGTATGGGTGTGACTTAATTTAAGCGCGGGGTTCTTGGGTGCAGTAAGAGCAAAAAGAAAATATTCCTTCGCGTTGACACTAGAAAGGCCTATCCTTTCCCCATAGGAATTTTAGAATTCCAAACGTCAGGCTGTATTGCTTTGAATGACAGTTACTAGATTTGGTTGTAATGCTCCAGGGACGTGCACAGATTTTTTAGTGTTTGCCTGGCCCCTTTTAACAAAATACACTTTATCTTTTCTAGCTGCTGATTAAATTGTTTCTGCTCTTCGTTCCTCCCTCCCACCCGCCTCAACATTTAATAAACCCATTGTTTTACTAGTTTCTCTCTCTTTCTCTGAGGCGGCACAAGAATAGTAACAAGTGTAGAAATCATCAACAGTCCTCCTATAGACTGGCAAAGTACCATGTGAAAGTTCATCAAATAAAACGAATCTAATCTGTTCTGAATTTTAGAAAATTCAGATCTAAGCCAGTTTGATAGTCAGTTTCATTCCTTCCTTAATCGGGTATGACTCATTTCAGGTGATCATCAGTACCAGATTTGTTTGGGTGGTCATTAAGCTAAACACTAAGGGATAGGAAAACTAGGACATACTATTGAGATCAACTATAATATTACATGCCGTAATACAAATATGAAAATTGCTATGATGCAAATATATATTGTTGGTGGTGGTTGTTTTAGAAAAGTAGCTTTTCAAAGAGAAGTGCAGGGAGTTCTTGTTTTGTTTTAATATCGAGGCACACTCTGCATTAAATTCCCTACCTGCAATCTGAAGTGGTACAGTCCTAGGGAGGCTGTACCATGTGATTGTGTGGCTCAACTCTTTGAGACTTTGCTTTTTAGGGAAAATAACTGCCATAAGATGTTGAGTGCAAAAAAGCATGAATTGCACTATACAGTGGTCCCTCGACTTACGAATTTAATCCGTTCCGAATGGACATTCGTAGGTCGAAAAGTTTGTAAGTCGAAAAAAGTGATTTCCCATAGGAATGCATTGGGAGAAAAAATATTCAGAAAAATTCGTAAGTCGAGGAAACCGCATCTAAAATTCATAAGTCGAGTAAACCGCATCTGAAACCGGCAAACATTTCCATTCGGATGTCGAAAAATTCGTAGGCGTGCGGCCACTTTTTTCATTCGTAAATCGAAAAATTCGGATGTCGAGTATTTCGTAAGTCGAGGGACCACTGTATATATATATTGTGCAATCAGGTAGTTTTTTAATTCGAGGTTCAGTAACTGGAGGTCTGAGGACCAAGCCTTTTGCCCTTGAGAAGAGTTGACCTGCCAGTGCTTGCCCTCTCCTCTTCCAAGGAACTGTGGAAATGGGAAGCAAGAGACAGCTGGGAGAGGGCAAGGTATATGGAGATGGATCACATCCCAGGGACTTTAGTATTCCTGCAGAGGAATGCAATCCAGCCAGCTAGCTGTGACTTCTGCACATTGGCCTGAGTGGTTCCTCTGCCTTACATGAAGCCTGCAAGCGCCGCCAGGATTTCCCCTACTGAGGTGGCTCCCTTACTGTGATTCCCCACATGCAAGGACTTATTCCTGGTCGTACATTCCCAGATTTTCAGTGTTTATCTTATGGAGCCGTCTGCTTCCGTCATTCTTTGGCTGAAGAGCGAAACAAAAGTGTGGTGTATTTGTTTTGAGTTTACCCTTCTTCTTCCTCTGTGATCAAATTTCCTCCTTACTGGGCAGCAGCCCAATATTTCGCTTTGGCGTTCCTGAAGCCGCTCATGGAAATCGACGCTGTGCCCGATTCTCAGTGGGTGGTGTTTTCGTTTTGTTTTTAAACGCGCAACAAATGCAGTTTATGCTTACAGTTACAGGTGATGGTAGAGGGTTTGGGGGGGGGAAGGATTTCACCGTGTCACACAGACTTAGTTGCTTAAACGCTATAGCCCTGCCTTGGGTTTTAAACTGTTTGTATGAATTAGACTGAGATGTTTCTGAAAAGCATTGCAGCATTTAGTGCAGGCCCTGTGCACGGCTTGCAGATCCCTAAGCCAAATGCAACCAACCAGCCATGTACGGCCTTCCGAGCGCTTCACAAGTCTGTTTTAGCAGTTCCAGGCATACAACAAAACCAGGACGTGTATTGAGACCTAGTGGGTGGTGGGGCTGCTGTTGACTGGGTGGGTCACAAGTTGTACAGGCTTGATTTAGTTTCTCCCCCGCCCCCCAAATACCACATAGCTAAACAGCTGCAGGTTTGTGGTGCTAGTGATGAACTCTTTCTTTTTTTAAAAAAAATAGCTTCTCTGTTAGAACAAAACAAACAGCGGAGTGCTTTTATTATTATTATTATTGAGTTGTTCAGCTTAGAACAAAAGGAACCTCGCCTTTCCCACCAAGTTTCCGAGGTGCCCTGAAGTGTGACAAGCTTTCTCCTTTGGTGGTCCATGTCTCTAGGATCAACCACATGAAGAAACCTTTGCTCATAAACGAATCCATCACGTTCCCCACTGTCGCACCACAAAGCGCTCTGATAGTTTTATTGCATGGTTTTCATAGCGCCGAGGCATGTCGGGTGGGAGTCTGCCGGGCTACTGGAATGTCAATAAGAGCTGGAAGGAAAGGTGACTGGGGGGTGAAGTGTGTTAGTAGGTGGGTGGGGAGAGAGCTAGCTTGTGTTTTAGACCAGTGAAGCCTTAGAGTGCAAGGTGGGCTGCTCCAAAAAGCACACAATGACTTCTGGACAGCAGGTTTGGGGAGGAGGAAGCCTTTTCCTCCTACATGTCGGAGGGCTTTGGGTTTGAACTGTGCTAGATCGGAAGGTCGGCAGTTCGAATCCCCGCGACAGGTGAGCTCCCGTCGCTCTGTCTCAGCTTCTGCCAACCTAGCAGTTCGAAGGCATGCAAGTGCAAGTAGATAAGTAGGTACCACTGCGGCAGGAAGGTAAACGGCGTTTCCGTGCGCTCTGGCACTCGTCACAGTCCTCCGTGCACCAGTAGCGGTTTAGTCATGCTGGCCACATGACCCAGAAAGCTGTTTCTGGACAAACACTGGCTCCCTTGGCCTGAAGTGAGATGAGTGCCGCAACCCCATAGTCACCTTTGACTGGACTTAATTGTCCAGGGGTCGTTTACCTTTTACCTTTTTATGGGATTCAGGGAAATGTCTTGCTTTTTGCTGAAGTTCTCACCCACTCCTAAGTTGAACGGGTTACACCTGATTTCCACCATCCAAGAATCTTAAATCAGCATAAGTAGGTTTGACATCTGCTCAACGATGTCTCTGAGTTCCCCCTGTTGCTTTTCTCTCACATATACACTGTGTGTGTGTGTGTGTGTGTGTGTGTGTGTGTGTGTTTATTTAAAAAGAAAGAGCTAGAACAGCCCTTGGTGGCACCTATTCTGTAGGCGTAAACTCTTTCTTCCCACTTCTGACACCGGGTTGCAGAGAGTAAAACCCAACAGAGGATACATTATGGTTGCCCCCGGGGGACCATTGCAATGATGGACTTTTATAGGAATGCTTCATCCTATAAAAAGTATGTCTCCTGTTGTAAGTTAGGGATTGAACAGGGCAGTATTGTTTTCGGACTCAAAGCTGTTTCAAAAAGTCCTCCTTACCAGCCACACAGTGGGATTGTGAATATTCCTTCTAATAGTGATGGGATCAAGTGTTTCCATAAATTACTCTTCCACACACCTGAAGTTCCAGGTGAACATAGCTCCCCAGGCCAGATCATCTGTGTGGTTTTCAGAGACGTTTCTCTTTCAACATGGCACGTCTGTCGATAATTGCTGATAAGACGTGACACTTGCCGCTTGTATCTTAGGCTGCTTTGCAGAGTGTTTCCAGTTATACAACCCCTTAATCTTCATTCATCTTCATTCTCAAATGAAATGAGACCTCCTAAGTGCATTTTAATTGCAAGCGCTTGCATTCATCTCCTGTTGCCCTTGCTTCTGCCATCCCTCCATTCTCTCCCTACTGTCAAAACTATTGTAAGCTCTTCAAGGCAGAAACCTGCTTTCTTCAGAAATGCTGAAGAAATCCGTGCGCCATGATGTGCGGTATAAATTAGTAATCATAATTCTTTCAGGTATTCGTTCCCCCCCCCACGCCCCACCCCCAAACACAAGCCTTTCGGGATGCAGACAGTAGTTTCCTTAAACAGTGTTAAGCTCCGATTATGATCTTACTGGCAGCACAATTTCAAAATATTCTGATTTACAGACTTGATAAATAATATGCATTATCCCAGCAGCCCTCTGATTATTCTAAAATGCTCTTAGTTGCTTTTTTTTTGTTTTTTTTTTTGTTTAAACATTATTTGCTCACAGGGATGCAACTGTGCTTCCACCAACAATTCACAAATATATATTTGAGCCGCAGGATTTTTCAGTGTATCCATATTTGCTCAGTGAAGGGTGTATCTTTTGAATGTGTTCCCCCCCCCCTTTAAGAAATGACTTTCAGTAGCCCTTCATGTCATGATGGGACATGTCCTATAGGTGACAAGGCTGCTAGTGGTGTCGGCTTGTAGGAGCAGTAAAGAAAATGGGGAGGGTTCAGTTGACCTCTGGGTTATGGCTTTGAATGAAAGGTGTTTGTCACACACAGAAATATTCCTCCTTTTAAAAAGCCAGGAGTCGGTACCAAAGTTTGCGATTTGCTAAACGTGGAATACTTCAGAGTTATCTTTCTTCCTTTTGTTTGCCTTTTGTCAATTCCTGATAATAGATTCTGACAATTGAGTTGTTGTTGTTGTTTGCTAATTAAGTGTATTAATTTGAATTGCATCTCTTCTCGTTTCTTTGGGCTAATGGGGAAATCTGTGTGCTCTCTCACATGCCACACAGTGTTCCTTTTGGCTCTTTCGCTTGAGGGCAACTAGGCTAGAAAAAGCCTCGCCTCCTGATTCATTAAAGCCATGAATGACATCTGGAGTGTGTGCCGTTGACTCTCTGAAGGACCATATAAGATTTTAGTTTGGAGTTGTTGTTTTTATTAGCCCCAGAGTATTGTTGGTCTCGTCAAACAGTCGCTTAGTTTTACAACAGAACGTGACAAGCATGCCTTGTGATTTCAAGAGCCTGGCATTCAGAGAGCAAGAATGGCATTTTGAGCCGTACTTTTAACGAGGGCGAAAATAAAGCCACACAGAGAAGAATTTGTAGAGTGGTGTGATCTCACAGGAAGCCATGTCGCGTGACAGTAAATAGTCGTCCCTTGAGATCTTCTCACTTCACAAATGAGATAAATTCATCCTTCGGCCATAAGGGTAATGAGAGAGATCTTCTACAGAAATGCAAGGAAGTCTTAGCTTTGAAAAAGCGACTTCCTTAAAAAGCACACAACAGTCTTCTGCCCCGTTTTTGTAAAGGGCACTTAACCTAGTGCTGATTCGAATCTCCCTGGAGAAATCTGATCCAAGCCATGCTGATCCAGAATCACGCAAGGCAATGTCTCCAGGATTTCTGGATATATGCACTGGATATATGCACATATATATATGGATATATGCATATATGCATATTTAGAGGATCTATATGCACATGCTCATTGTATCATGGGATTTATATTGTTTACGGTGTGGGACCATTGTGGCATATGCAGTTGCATATTTCATGGTCACAACACAATGCAGGATTTATAGAAATGAGAGCATTGTTGGTCTCTCTCTCTCTCTCTCTTCTCTGTCCCCCAACAACCATTATGTGCCAAGACAGCACATAGCTACTGTATGGCATCATGAACTGGAATTGTGAACATAGATAACAGACAGGTAAACTACTATGTAAAAGTTCATCGAATAAAACTCATCTAATACCGTATGGCCTGATTTCTAGAACATTCTTATCTTGGCCAGTCCAACAATCCATTTCAGTACCTCCTTAGTCAGGGAACAACTCAATCCTGGTGATTGTCAATACAGTTATACCTCAGGTTGCGAACGCTGCGGGTTACGTATTTTCAGCTTGCGCTCCACGCCGAACCCGGAAGTACCGATCAGGTTACTTCCGGGTTTCGGCACTCGCGCATGCGCAGAAGCACCGAAATACGTCACGCTCGTGCGCAGATGCGGCACTGTGGGATATGAACGCTGCGGGTTGCAGACGTGCCTCCGTCACGGATTACGTCCGCAACCCGAGCGTCCACTGTACCAGAATTATCAGGTGGACATTAAGCTAAACAATAAAAGAAAGTAATATTTATTAACGGATTTCTTAAGATGACAAAAGATGACTTGATGCCGGGGCTTCCGGTCGGCGCGCCGGAGGGGAAGGTCGGGGGACATGCCGCTGCTGGCATTCCCCGACCCGGCCGGCTTAAAGGGGTGCTTGCGACAGCAACGCAGCCCCCAAAATTCCCGGGAGGTTGTTCCCGGGACCTCAGGATCCGGCAGAAGCTCTCAACGTCGCCCCAACTCCCGCGGCGGCCACAGTAGAGGCTGCCGCGCGAGACGCGGGGCGACGGAGCTCCTCGGATCGCCATTGCCCGCCGGGTTGAAGCTGCGAGCCCTTCCCATCTGAGCGCGCTGATTCCTCCGAAAAAGGACAAGATTGGATACCCTAAACGTGAGTACTAGAAAAGTACTGAAGAATTTGGACTAATTTGGCGAAGTACAGGGATGTAATTTACGGAGGTCCGTCCCTTGCTATTGTGGCACTAAATCAGGAACTTTATTACCGATGCGGTTGAAACTGTAACGGAATTTGGCTTTGCAACAGAGATTCGACCCTTTTGACACCCCTGATCGGGGGGGCAACTAACTAACAATTTTGACATGTAGAGGATTTGAATCGGACCTGTTTGATTCTATTGTGGAAATCTGGATTTTGACTTTGGATTTGGTTCGGTGTGGAACTTTGTACAGCTATGTCTTTGAAAATGGAGGATGATTTTGAAAATGGAGGCTGGAAGAAGGTCCTTGAAAAAATCTGGGAACTGAGAAAGGAGTTCCAAGCGGATACTGCAAGAATGAGAGGAGTCGTAAACAACAGTGATGTCATGCCAGCTGCACAAAGGATGGAAGGGGGAGAAATCCCCTCCAAGGTTAAAGACAAGCCTCGCCGCAGGAAAATCTCTTCTCGGCGCAAAATATCTGGACTCAAGAAAAGAATCAAGAAAACAACATCTACAAAAGTCTACTCTTTTCGGCGTAAGAGGACACCAATGAAGGAGAAGAAGAATTTCTTTAAAAACTGGGAGATGGAACAGCCGAGAAGACAAAGAGATGATGGAGCCCAACTGCAAGCAAGCACTTGGGCTTGGACTGGGGAAAGGCGAGGGGAGGGCTGAGCAGGGCAGGTGGGTAAACTGGGACTGATTACATATGTGGATTTTGAGCATTTATGCCGGACATGGTTTTGAGCTAGGATTATGTTAGGATCTTTCGAAGTTAGGAGCCTGAAGATTAAGGGGAGTCAGAAGGAAACTTATAGAAGATTTGGGAGGAGGACGCGGAGGTTGGAACTAGAAGATGAGGTGAAATAAGAATTAAAGATATTGTATTTGAGTTAGAATTATGTCTTGAAATAATGTTAAAGATATGTTTAGTATACCCATGTACCTGAACCAGAATTATGTTTTGTTTAATGCAGCCACTGGGGAGGTGCGGAGGAAGCCACCATGATTATGATTTGTAACTAAGAATGGTCTACCCGAGAATAGGGTTAGGCCGAAGCCAGATAATGATTTGTTTAAGGTCAGGGGAAATAATGAATGGGTTTACCTCTGTGAGAGGGAGGGTAAGATTAAATAACTCCCCAAGGTGAGAGGTGGGGAGTAATGAATCCTGACCGAAATGTAATGTTCTATGTTTATAAAATTTCAAAATTAATAAAAATTATTTAAAAAAAAAAAAAAAAGATGACTTGATGCCAAGCAGTTAACATAGCATAAGGATGTTAATATCACTGAATATATAATACTCACTGATAACCATGAAATAAAAGCCTTGTTTGGATACTGAAAAACATGGCAGATTTTAGTAGGACCACATAACTTTTTGGAGTAAGATTCCCTTGATTCAAATCAGGTGTTCTTTGTCATTTCAATGCAAGTCATGTCTGTGGCTGACTTCCCTTTGGAATGCCTTTTTTCTCTCTCAGCTGACAAGTTTGTTATTTGGCTTTAGGCATGAAGAATCAGCTGTGGCAATTTCAAGATGTGCTGCTCAACAGTCCAGTCCATGCTTTCTGTGTTGATTTATGTAGTGAGAAAAGATTTTTCTTTCCTTTTCTCCCCCCCCCCCTTTTCTCTCCTCCTCCTTCCAAATGGTAGACACGTTCTGTTCCATTTATGTACACATGGCAATAAATCTTGATTTGTAGCTTCTGGTACCTAGAGAACAGGAAAACAAGACTTTCTTCATTAAAAACACTCTGCAAGCTGACAAAAAGCCTTCATGGTAATAAATAAGAAGGGTAAGCTGCAAGATTCCGCTTTGTCTGCAGTGCATGAGGTAGATAATAGAACCGCAGGATAAACTTAACATCAGTAAGGTCAGGGAGCACAGCTGAGCTATCTGACTTTGACCTCCGTGCATAGCACAGGTCAGTTGCATTTCCTTCAGTCATTTTGCTGCATCAGGCTGGCTTAAGCTGGATTCTGCCAAAGTCATCTTCTGGAAGCATTTGCCATTTTTAGTTCTGAAGGGAAGCTAAGACCCTGGGGCAGAAGTGGAGAGACATTTTCAGCAGCCTGAGAGCCAAATTCACCACCTGGCAACTTTTCAGGAGCCGGTGCGTTAAGCAACCAATGTAAATCCTACCATAGTAAAAAAAAAAAGAAAAAGGTAAAGGACCCCTGGACAGTTAAGTCCAGTCAAAGGCGACTATGGGGTTGCGGCGCTCGTCTCACTTTCAGGAAGACAAGTTGGTGTAAATATTGGGAATATGTGAAATCTTTCTACTCTTTGCAGTATAAATATTAAGATCAGACTTGCAGTGAAATTGAATTTGCACACACCGTGGCGCTGTGGGTTAAACCACAGAGCCTAGGGCTTGCTGATCAGAAGGTCGGCGGTTCGAATCCCCAAGACGGGGTGAGCTCCCGTTGCTCTGTCCCAGCTCCTGCCAACCTAGCAGTTCGAAAGCACGTCAAAGTGCAAGTAGATAAATAGGTACCACTGCAGTGGGAAGGTAAACGGTGTTTCCGTGCGCTGCTCTGGTTCACCAGAAGCGGCTTTGTCATACTGGCCACATGACCCAGAAGCTCCCTCGGCCAGTAAAGCGAGATGAGTGCCGCAACCCCAGAGTTGGTCACGACTGGACTTAATCGTCAGGGGTCCCTTTACCTTTAGCATCCTCTTGGAGTCAGGGGCAGAATTCTGGCAATTAGTAAATCAGAGCTGACGAGTAGGGAGTGAGCTTCCTGACCACATTCCACAGATGGAAGATGATGTGCCGGGGAATATTTTCCAAAATGATAACCAATAGATCATTCCTCCCTTTTCATCTGTTGCTCACATGTTTCCTTTGTCAAGGAAATGCAAGGGATATAGAAAGTTTTACTGCAGCCAGCTTTTGAAATGGCAGGCGTATCCCGACACTTGCCGGAGACCGGTAATCAGCATGACACATCCAGTGTGTGGATTATTTAGGGAGATGACCCCTCCATGCCCTGCCATTCATCTTGCTTGGGCAGACTATTCTGTCTTCAAGTGTGCCCGGTGCCTCTGGAAGCTCAACAGTAGAGCATGAAAACAGGAGTTCCTCCTCCTCCTCCTGCCCTTTTATTTGTCCCCAGCAACTGGTATTCAGGGGTATAGTGCCTCTGAAGATGGAGGTTATATTTAGCTTCTATGATTTATAGACATGCATTGAACTACCCTCTGAATTTGTACAGTTAATGTAAAACCATCTCAACTAGCAATCATCAGCTCATTGTAGAAAATGCCCTGCAAATTTTGCACCCTGAGAATGCAGGGTGCTGATACCTTTATATTCAAGCTTCTAGTAGCTACCCACCTTTTTGGGGTTCCATTTGTTTTTGGTCGAGTAGCTCTTTCACGCTATCTTATTTTAACCCGTGTGTAGTTTTAGAAATGATTTGTTTGCTTGTTATTAGAAACCATGCTACCCTTTGTACAGAAGGTTCAGTTACAGGTAGGTAGTTGTGTTGGTCTGCAGCAGACGAAACAAAATAAAAAAATTCCTTCCAGTAGCACCTTAGAGACCAACTAAGTTTGTTCTTGGTATGAGCTTTCGTGTGCATGCACACTTCTTCAGATACACTGAAACAGAAGTACCAAACTTAGAACCATGGAGAGACCTGGTTTGAATAAAGACATTGGATTCTTATCTCATTATACATGACAAAGCTTTTTTTAGCGATCTCACTCCTTGCTTTCCCCTGCAAGACCAATTGCAGTCGTTAACAGTCATCAACAGGTTGTTTACCTCACCTATCAGCTAATCACCCATTCCCGCCACTCTTCTGAGTAATACCCCTCCCCACCCTCTCCCTATATAGAAGGGTCTGGTGACTTCTGTTTCAGTGTATCTGAAGAAGTGTGCATGCACACGAAAGCTCATACCAAGAACAAACTTACCGGTAGTTGGTCTCTAAGGTGCTACTGGGAGGAATTTTTTATCTTGTACAGGAGGGTGGATGAGGTGTTCATTATGGACATATCTGGCATTAAAATCTACAACTTAGTGAGGGAGGGGAATAATCTTGTTGCAAGGTAATGATGAACATTTGGAAAGACCATTAAGGGCGCATGATACCTCAAAAGCCCAGTCCTGATTTTTCATGAACACCCAAGGGAAAACACCTTCCTTTGAAGTAAGAAAACTTAGCAGAAGTTCTATTGCTTGTTAAAGTGTTGTACTATTTTCCTGCTCATCCAAGCCCCCCCCCCCCGGCACACGCATACACATACATATATCATAGCTTATAACCAGTGCTTTTTTCCCTAGAAAAATAGGTGCTGATACCATGAAGTTGTTACAGTAAGTGCCATACTTTTTAACAATAACAGAAAGAAGTACTAGTACTGCAGACCCTAGAGTACCCCCAGGAAAAAATCACTACTTAAAGCAAAGCTTAAAGTTAAAGGTAAAGGGATCCCTAACCATTAGGTCCAGTCGCGGATGACTCTGGGGTTGCGGCATTCATCTCGCTTTACTGGTCAAGGGAGCCGGCTTACAGCTTCCGGGTCATGTGGCCAGCATGACTAAGCCGCTTCTGGCAAACCAGAGCAGCGCACGGAAATGCCGTTTACCTTCCCGCTGCAGCGGTTCCTATTTATCTACTTGCACTTTGACGTGCTTTCAAACTGCTAGGTTGGCAGGAGCAGGGACCGAGCAACGGGAGCTCACCCCGTCACGGGGATTCGAACTGCCAACCTTCTGATCGGCAAGCCCTAGGCGCTGTGGTTTAACCCACAGCACCACCCGCGTCCCAAAGCAAAGCTTAGCATACATATAATAAAGTCTCCTTTATTATGGCCTTAATGGGCCAGGAGTTATCTACCCCTGGTTTAGACCAATAAACATGGCACATAATAAACTAGCATAGAGCTGCGGCCCTGAAAAGCCTTTATAAAAAAAAGATATTGCCAGCACATTAGCAACCTCCTAAATAAAAGTGCTTCCAACGTGTGTTTAAATGCATAAAGAAAGCGGACTGCCTGGATTTTCCCAGGGAGAGCATTCCGTAGTCAGGGTGCCACTGCAAAAAAGCCCCTGTCTCTGGCACTATCCAAACAACTTCTCATTCAGCGTGAGACCAGAAAGCAGGGCCTAGGGTGTTTTAAAACCAAAGCAAGTTTCTGTGTTTTGTACTGGTCTTTGATCTTTTGCCTGGAGCACTTTTCTGTGGAAAGGGGTTATAAATAGTTGTAGAGAAAGTCGTGGCAATCCACTGCGGTAGCAAGGGCCATGGGTCTACCTCAATGTGACTGGTGTGAACATTCATTTAGAAGAAGGTGGGGAACCTCAGCGGCCAAATGCCCTCCCCTGTCTGGCTGTTGGGACTCTCCCCAGGCTTTTCCAGTGCAGATCTGACCCATAGAATTGTAGAGGACTCCGGGGATCATCTAGTCCAACCCCCTGCAATGCAGGAATCCTTTGTCCAATGTGGGGCTCGAACCCACAACCCTGAGATTAAGAGCCTCATGCTCTACCAGCTGAGCTATCCAGCAGACATTGTTTTCTACCCTTTAGCTTCTGAAGGTAGCAGTATAACAGCCCATCAGTGCTCCTGTCGTAGCAATGCACCAGCCTGTCAGCTCTTGCAGTCCATTAGAGCAGGTTCCCAAAGGCCTAGTTTATTGAATTTCCTCTCTGTGTTGTCTAGTCAAGTGTCACACTTTGCAGCTATTCCTTCTAGGGCTAATAGGTTTTTGTTGTTGTTGAGATTACTTCACCCAGATAGGAATACCAGTAATAAATGCTACATTGCGGAACCCGCTTAATGAAAATGACGTTAAATGCCCACAATGGCTCTTCATGTTTTAATTAATATGCTCTGAAGATGGCAGGGTTATTTATAGAGTGGGTAGTTTTCCTCCTGTGTGAGGAATCCTTATTCAGAGATGCTGGCTTGTCGTGTCTACCAAGTTGTGTGTCCATTAGTTATTACAGCACAACGACTTGCTAAGAAGCTCATCTTGCTCACTTAGCTAATATGTATCCCCAAGAACAATTAAGCTTCTCTATGTTCTTAACAGATTGATGGGTACATCTTGGTATAAGCCATTTACTATTCCCAGAGCCAATATTTTTTAAAGGGTAGAAAACAGTACCCACAGCATTGAAGTTCATTTTCTTGCTTCCTTTGGTTAATAATAATAATAATAATAATAATAATAATAATAATAATAATTTATTATTTGTACCCAGCCCATCTGGCTGGGTCTCCCCAGCCACTCTGGGCAGCTTCCAGCAAATATTAAAATACATTAACATGTTACAGCCGCCCAGAGTGGCTGGGGAAACCCAGCCAGATGGGCGGGGTATAAATAATAAAATATTATTATTATTATTATTATTATTATTATTATTATTATTATTTATTTATTATTATTATTATTACAGATTAGAAACTTCCCTAAACAGGGCTGCCTTCAGGTATTTCCTAAATGTTATATAGTTGTTAATCGCTTTGACCTCTAAAGGGAGGGCGTTCCACAGGGCGGGCACCACCACCGAGAAGGCCCTCTGCCTGGTTCCCTGTAGCTTTGCTTCTCGCAGTGAGGGAACCGCCAGAAGGCCCTCGGCGCTGGACCTCAGTTTCTGGGCTGAACAGTGGGGGTGGAGACTTGGAGAACCAAGTGCTCATGGCAAATTATTATTATTATTATTATTATTATTATTATTATTATTATCATCATCATCATCATCATCATCATCTTTTTTTCCCCACACTGCCCATCTGGCTGGGTTTTCCTAAATGTTTCTCAAACTTCTGATATAACTGAGGCCTGCTAGTGAATTAAAATTATAGGTACATGGCCCTCTTATGCCGACACCGATTAATTTTAAAGAGTTTAAATTATTCATTTTCAGAGAAGCCTACTCCTTCCATCTCTACATGGTCTTTTCTGAATTGAGGGAAGTCATTCCAAAGCTGTGGCTCAAGCAGAGTTGCAACAGGGACCCTCCTCTCTGGATGGATACCTCGAACTCTCATTTAGCCAGATTATTTCTCAGAGCATTCTTTTATGCCACATCACACATGTGGAAGATTACTGGCTCTCCATCTTAAAAGCCTTTGGCGCATTTCTAGCGGAGCAACTTAAAGATTTAGAGCATGATATAGTTAGCATAGCATAAAATGGCTTAGCGATGATCTTACAGGCCAGAAAGGCCTTCTTGGTTCACTTGTGAGTCATGAACTCGCTAAACGTCTTTGGGCAAACTGCTAGCTTTTGTGAAGGTTGCGCTTCGATATCCTCCTTTCCCCTTGGCAATACAGGCAGGTGCCTAACCACTTGCTTTTAGCAGCCATCCATGTTTATTCAAACATGATTTTGGGATTATCAGGTATCAAGCCATCCTCCTAGAGCCTTGGACCTTTTCTCAGGAAAACAAAATTTAATATATCAGTGCATTACCTTTCATTGGCAAGGATCTATCCATGGAAGGGGAAGAATATAATGAATGTTGACCTGTCCCTTGATACCATTTAAAGCAGGCACCCCCAAACTCAGCCCTCCAACTGTTTTGGGACTACAACTCCCATCATCCCTGACCACTGGTCCTGTTAGCTATGGATGATGGGAGTTGCAGTCCCAAAACAGCTGGAGGGCTGAGTTTGGGGCTGCCTGATTTAAAGAGGAAAAAAACCGTTCTCATAAATGTACCCATGCAATGAGGATGTAGCCACCAAACTGTTAGGAACATAGGAAATAGCTGCAGTTCATAAACTGTTGGTGGTTTCTGTTTTGCGCTTGATTAAAAATTGAAAAACAAATCAGTCTGAAGATAAAGCAAAAAATTTGGAACTCTATTTCAGGCAGCCATACTGCCGAAACCTGTAATTAATGTAGGCACAGTGTGGTCTAAATAATAAAACACAGGGGTTTGTTATGTATCAGTACATAAATCAATTGCATTTAGAGAGCACAGAGATGGAGATTTAATTTAGAGAAAAAAATTTCACCCTGTGGAAATGGGTTGTCAAGAAATTGATAGAATACCAGCCTTGAGAGATTTTGCTATCTGAAGACCAAATTACAAAGAGATGAAGCTGACCTTTGTAAATTGCATTTTTCAAGCTGCCTTAAGTGCGGCTGAAGCCGGGAGTTCTTTGCATATGAATTCATTTAAGTGTGTTACCTTTTCCTGCTTATTTTATTCATTAAACTACCGGCACCTTTTCCTCAGATTAAGGCAGTTTATGAGCCGGATTTTGGTCTGCAGTTCGCCAAACCACTTGGACACCCAGAGCCAAGGAATCGCATTACTGGGGCAAAAGAAAGCTTGAAAGGAGGTTATCCTGCAAGGCTCCTAAAGGCAAAACATTGGACCATGAGGGATAATGAGTCAGCTAAGAACATTATTAGTTTGTAGTAGGTATAGGGTCAAGTAGCTGAGGCCTAGGACTGAATTTGAAGAATCGGGAATTTCAAGGGCTCCACTATGACCTTTGGAAAAACAAAGGGGCTGACAGGCAACCATTGGCATTCATAGAAATCTGTGATGCTCCTGCACTCGGAATATTGCATGCAGTTCTGTTTGCCAAGCATATGCGTAGCCAAGCATATGCGTAGGCAGGGGGCAGCTGCCGCCCTAAATCAAATAAATAAATAAAAAGACTTAACTAAAAGTAGAAATGGGCTATGCTTACTGTGTGCACAGAAAAACTGCATTGGAAGAAAAGGAGGATTTGGGGAAGGAAGTGCTGGAAAGGTTTTCAGCAAATCCAAGAAAACTTGTTTTAGTTCAGATATTTTAAAATAAGACAAAAAGGAGCGTGTTCTTTGCAATTCTGCAAAATAGACTCGTTAAACCGCATGGGTGGTACTACCTGATGTGAATTTTTTATTTAACTTCCTTGTTTTCAAATGACTGAAGATTTTGACAAGATTTTTTTCCTGAGCTCTTGGGGTTAAAAGAATGTGGTTTGAAATAATTGTTGTTGAGACATTTCACATCAAATCTGCTAGACAGAGCCAGACAGAGGATGGTGACCCCCCAAAAAAACAACAACATAAATACTGGCTACCCCCGTATTGCCATGCCCCATAAAACGACATTATAGATCTGGGAAAGATTCAGAAAAGGGCAGCCAAAATGAGGCTGGAACAACTCCACCTGGGAGTACAGCATTTGGGGCTTATTGGTTTAGTAAAAGCAGTGAGTAAAAGCAGACTTGATAGAGGTACCTATATGAAATTCTGCATAGAAGATTCAGGACAGGTGAAAGAATGTATGAAACTATGGAATTTTCTCCCACCAGGTGTAGAGATGGACACCAACTTGAATGGAGAGTAGACAAGTTAATGGAGGATAATGGCTACTAAGTCGTGATGGCTTTGTACCACCTTTGTAGTTTGTGGTGGAGGCAGCAGGGTTCTGAATACTAGTTACTGGAAAGCTCAGGATGGGGAAATGCAGTTGCTCTCGGGTCCTGCTCGAGGGCTTCCCACAGTGTCAGGAATGAGCCAGCTCCAAGCGAAGGTTTGTGTAAAGAGTGGCCAAAAGGCCGCATAATGCAAGAGCACAAATGAAATGGAGGTCCGTTCAAGAGGGTAAAAAAAATCAACTGAATGGATTTGTCCTCCCTCCCAACTGTTGACGCGTTGGCAAAGCGAAGTTTGCAGAAACCCCTGAATACGGCGAACTAGTTTATGTGATGGAGCTTTGAGCTGCAGTCTGATAGAGGAGGAGAAAGAGAAAGATGGACTAAATGACTCTTGCGGTCCCTGCCAACTCTACAATCGTATGATTCTAAGAAGAAGAAGCAATTGGGACTTTCCCACTGTGCTCTACCCCTCTTAAAAGATGCCCGCCACACTCACTCCCCAACCCTGTTTCAAATCTGTTTATACCATTTTTTATTTTTTTTAATGTGTTGACAGCAGGGTGGATTTGATTTAAATCAAATTGATTTAAATCACTAGTCAGTAAGGCAGTAAGGCTTGATTTAATTTTTTTTTTTACAGAAAGACTCATTCTTGCTGGTATAATCTTAATATTTACAACCATATGAAGGTTTCATTTTTGGAATAATAAATTTTCAGAGTAGTTTTTACAGTTATATCAAAAATTACTGATTTGGCTATACTACTAGAAATACATAGACAGATACCGTAATTATGAAATTATGGTGAGGTTTAATAAGTTAACTGTTTATATTTGGACAACTTTTCTGCTGTACTTTATTGGAAGGAGAAAAATAATCATTTCCTTAATAACCATTTAAACAATTTATTTAACTAAAACAATAACATGATAGCATATGTATCCATGTTTGTTAATTGATGAGGTTAAACTTTTTTTAAAAAAACTTAGACTGAGTTTTAGCACACTTGATAAACTTAAAACAAATCCTTATTTCCTGATGAATAGCCTTTGGACTACAATGTAACTTAAATAGAAGACTATATTTAGAAAGATTTTTCCTCCAAAAGCATTTTATTTTAAAAATCCAATTTAAATTAAAAAAAATCGTTGATTTTTATCCACCCTGGTTGAGAGTATTCAGCCCTTAGATGCAGTTTCTGCACCAGTGTAAAACAATGCATGAAAATTGCAGATCAGTTGGGGACTGCATTTCTTCACTTTGTAGAAATGCAAGGACAGTAGCTCTGGCCAAGGTCCAGGAGGATCCTTTTATCAGATAAAAAGGAGGTATTCCAACAGCTAAAGTGCTTGGCCTCATGCAGTATTGATCAACGTGAAGTTTCTTCTGCCCAGCAAAGATTGACCTGCTGCAGTGCATTTTGAACAAGTTCTTTGCTGTACAGTACAGGAGCCTCTCCTTTCCCCCTCCACCAAACCACAATTCAGATATCCGCAAGAAACCTGAAAGGGGTCAGGCATTGCTCAGAAGTGTGTTCTCTCCAACAAATGCATATTGTTTTGCTGCAGTAAGGAACTTCTGTCTCACAGGCTTAGAAAAAGCTGCAGCTCAGCCGTAGTTTAAACCATGTTGCGAAAGCTGCTCTGACCTCCAGCTTCATGCAAAATTTATCTTGTTTGATGTATTCATCATGTTAGGGAAAGTCTTGAAAGAGAGAGAGATTGATCCTTCAGCAGCAGCGAACGGTTTGTTGGGAGTGGGGGGTGCTCCTTCTCTGCTTCTGGTAACTCAAGAACCAATCAAGGACGTCTAAGCATAAGTCTTACATCCTAATGTGAGTCTTAGCAGCCCTTTCCCCTCTCTGTTTTCAAAACAGCATCATGCCCTCCAACATTTCTCCGATGAAAATAGGGACATTCCATTCCATAATGATAATTTTACTGTTTATACTCCACACATCGGACTGGGTTGCTCCAGCCACCCTGGGCAGCTTCCAGCATATATGAAAACATAATAAAACATTAATCATTTTAAAAACCTTTCCTATACAGCAGTGATGGCTAACCTTGACACTCCAGATGTTTTGGAACTACAACTCCCATCATCCCTAGCTAACAGGACCAGTGGTCAGGGATGATGGGAGTTGTAGTCCAAAAACATCTGGAGTGTCAAGGTTAGCCATCACTGCTATGCAGTCAAACCTCGGTTGTCGAACGTAATCGGTTGCAGAAGACCGTTCGGCTTCCAAAATGTTCAACAACTGAGGCGCAGCTTCCGATTGGTTGCAGGAGCTTCTTGCACTCAAGCGAAAGCCATGTTGGACGTTCAGGTTCTGAAAAACATTTGAAAACCGGAGCATTTACTTCCGGGTTTTCAGCATTTGGGAGTCAAAATGTACGATACCGGAGGCATTCGGGAACAGAGGTTTGACGGTACAGGATTGCCTTCGGACAACTTGGGGGCCAGATAACTCCCTACCCTCCAACGTTTCTTCAATGAAAATAGGGACATCCTAAGGAAAAGTGAGACATTCCGGGATCAAATCAGAAACCAGGACGGCTTCTCTTAATCAGGGACATCCCTAGAAAATAGGGACACTTGGAGGGTCTGCAGCATCAATTAGTGCCACGAAACTGAGCTTAGTCTTTCTGCTGGGGAAGGCTTAGGGGATGACCTCTCAGAATACTGGATTAGCTTGGAGCTTTAGTCTGATTCCGGCAGGGCTGCTCTTAAAATTCCTACATTCAAACACATTCCAGTTCCAGGCTTCTGTGAATGGAATGTGAGGCTGGCTTATTGGTTCAGCAAGCTATCTCAAGTTGGTAAGAAATATGATATGGATAGCTCAGTTGGCTAGCGCATGGTGCTGATAATGCCAAGGTTGTAGGTTCGATCCCTGTATGGGATAGCTGCATATTCCTGCATTGCAGGGGGTTGGACTAGATGATCCACAGAGTCCCTTCCAGCTCTGAAATTCTGTGGTTCTGTGAGTCAGACACTCCTTTCCCTTCACTGGGGCTTGGAGGACAATGAAATCATAACAAGGCCTGAAAGACCAGAGAATGAGGCTGCATTCAGACAGCACTTTATACTATTTCCCCCCAGCTTTTCCTGACCTGATAGTTTTCACGTTTGATCCATAGAAGTTACTTCTGGAAATCTAGTTCAGCACTCATTTCCATGCTAATTGTTTCCAGAGGTGGGAAAATCCATTTGCAACCCAATTAACTTGGAAAATCGTGGTGTCTTTGTGCTGTCCTTTCTCTGCAGTGTTTTATGGATCGCATGACTGCCACTCACGGCAAAATTTGGGGTGGAAGTCCCAACATAGCAGTTCTTTCCTGTCATTTCCAAGCACGCATGAAGGATGACAACATGTCGAAGGACATGTGCTGTTGCTTCACACCAAGCCCACTGGTGTGCGTGAAATTTAGTGCTTAAAAGCAGCATATAGTCAAAAAGCCATAGTTCCATAATGCAGCAAGCAATGCGGTGTAAAAGTAGTATTAGGTACCAGGAGGAACGTGCTAGTATTACAACCAGGAAAATGAATGTAATATTCCCCACTTCTGAATGCACCCAGAGAGAGAAAGAGATTTTTGTGCCCTTACAAACATAGGATCCTGCCTTATACCTGGTCAAACTATTTGTCCGTCTAACCCAATATTATAAATTCTGATGGGCAGCAGCTCTTCCAGGCATCAAGCCAAATGTCTTTTATATGACTTTCTGGCTGCCTGGCCTTTTTTTTAAAGTGCAGATGCCTAGAACCTGGGATGCTTTTCAGGTGGTATTTCATGCCACCTAGACTTATTGGGCCTAGTTGGGCTGGCTGAGAAACATGCCCTGGAACTTGCTAAGCATGGGAAGTTCTGTCATAATAGAAAATGAGTCTTTTGTATCATGAACTATCTCCTGGAGGAACCTGAATAAACTTCTTGAAGCTGTGGGATCCACAGTGGAAAAGTCCAGGTTGAGTAATAGGCTTGTCACCTTTCTCTGCTAAAGAAATAGAAAAAGCATGTACAGATAATTGCACACACCGTATTCGTAATTCTGGAGATTCCCACGACCATATAAAGCACATTTCAGCAGATGAAAGGTACAGTCTGCTTGAGCACAATGCTGGTCTAATTTCTCAAAATGCATCCATGGCACCTTCGCTTATAAGAACTATAATGATATTGTTTTGGGGGGGTTGTTTTGTTTTTTGTCGGGGGTAAATTTCTGGCATGACTCTTTTTTTTACTTGCATGGGGGGAAACCATCTTAAAGTTCTCATGCAAAATCAACACAGATTTACAGTGAAAATGTGTGAATATAAGCTTCCATTCTTGCTTGCTCTTGCTCTCCCAATTTCTGTCCTACAAAAATGTGCATTGATCTTGTTTTCACATACAGCATTTTCCCGTGTGCATGGGAGGGGAATCTTTCATTGGCAACAGACATTTATAACCCCACAAAGCGTTACAAAGTTTTGCGTGTCTGCTTGGACACACCGATAAGCAGTGTAGTTGTTTGAACTTCAAGATGAATGCGCCTCGCCTCTCTCCAAATAAATAGCGCATCAGAAGGGCTTTTGTTTAAAACCGTATTCTGAGTCCACCTAGCATTTAAGCAGAAGTGACAGGGGCCCCTGCTGTTTGCAAGCTGGCTTTCTGCCAGCAGCCCTGTCATTTGATGCTGTCCACCAGGTTTCTCCATCCTTTGTCCCTCTTTTCAAAGCAGCTGATTAAAAAAAGGAAAACCCTTTCTTAATAAAAGCAGCTGACACTAGTGCTTTAGCTTCCTGACTTGTTGGGGGTGACGCTACAGAGCAGCATGATGTCAACCGGAGCCAGAGGAGAGGCACTGTGTTAATTGCTCGGCAAAGATAGTAGCTGTCAGATATAGAATGAAATATTGCTGCACGTTTGGCTCTCAGAAAGAACCTCGCACCCCTCAACCCAACCCCAGATCAACAAGTGGAGCACTCCAGGCAGCAGAATCAGACCATCAAGCACTTGCATAGATTAAAAAGAAGAATTATTTCTCATTCGCCTTCTTACAAGGAAAGCTTCATCTGCTACCTCTTCCAGTTGTGGGTGCTACAATTAGGAGGAGCTCATCAGAAGAATTGATGCTTTTGAATTATGGTGCTGGAGGAGACTCTTGAGAGTCCCATGGACTGCAAGAAGATCAAACCTATCCATTCTTAAAGAAATCAGCCCTGAGTGCTCACTAGAAGGACAGATCCTGAAGTTGAGGGTCCAGTACTTTGGCCACCTCATGAGAAGAGAAGACTCCCTAGAAAAGACCCTGATGTTGGGAAAGATGGAGGGCACAAGGAGAAGGGGACGACAGAAGATGAGATGGTTGGACAGTGTTCTCGAAGCTTCTAACATGAGTTTGGCCAAACTGCGAGAGGCAGTGAAGGATAGGCGTGCCTGGCGTCCTCTGGTCCATGGGGTCACGAAGAGTCGGACACAACTGAACAACTGAACAACAACAACAACATCAGGAGGGCTGCTTCTGACTTGACTTTCCTCTACTTACGTTCTGAAAGTGATGCAGCCAGAAAACGGCTTCAGAAGTATGTGTTTGTAAGGTATAAATCAGGGGTCGGCAACCTGTGGCCCATGGGCCACAAGCAGCCCACGGGGGGTCGTTTAAACGGCCCACAAGCCGCCCCCAAACTGAGCCACCCACTTGGCGAGTCCCTGTGCGCTGCGCTAAACCAGTGGAGCGGGGACTTGTTTCCGCGGCGCTGGAAATTGCGTCAACGCAGACGCCGGAAATTGCGATCTCCACGGGAGTGAACTGGCCCACGTGAGGTAAACCTTGCCGACCCCTGGTATAAATGACCAGGTACAAGCCTGGGACTTTCCCCCTGGCAAGGTTCCCAGTTTTCATTGCCGTTCAACCTATTTCATGTAGGCCCATGCCCATCCACTCCTATGTTGCAACGAAGGGTCTCTGTGGACATTTCCCCTTTGATTTCCTACTTTCGTAAGGCTAACGACACAAGGGGGACTTCGCTCATATAAGCAGGTGAAATAAACAGAAATCTGCTCTTATTCCCTTATGGGGTGCACAAGAGCCTTTTGAGGTTCTCCATCGGAAGGAGTAAATTACAGAGGCCAACCAGAGAAAATTGAGAAGCAAAATCTTTATTATATCTGTTGCACCAGAGGCCCTCACTCCCAAAATGGAGGAGGGAGGAGGAACCCCCAACAATGGTGTACAAGCTCCTATATAGACTTTTGAAATTCCCCCCTCCCGCTCAAGACCACCCCCCTATACATCATACATACATCACAAAAAGGGGTGTAACCCAGGACCACCTCCCAGATACATCACAGTTACATCATGAAAGGGGAGGTCCGGTAGCAGTAATCTGAGCATCCTTGACCCTCCCCATGCCTCCTCTTGCCCTCCACCAAAAACCCATCAAGTAAAACAAAAGAGATATTTACATTTCCCTGTTTCCCAGCCAAGTTAATCACACCCTTTTGTCTGGCACTCAGGTATCAGGAAGCCAGGAACTATCACTGAGACAATCACCCCCTCCTTCCTTGCAGAGAAATACTGGTCAGCTGGGAGTCAAAATGGAGATTGGCCTGTGGGCTGTCTTCAGACATGTGGCCGTGTTTGCTTGGAACACTTATGAACATTATATATACATATATATATATATATATATATATATATATATATATATATACACAGGCATTCAGTTTGAAGGAAGGAACCTTCATGTTACATATTGAAACAGGCTGTTTGTTGGTCTTCCTAGCCCAGGACTTGTTCACTTCGCTTGCTCAAGTCAGTGAAACACAAGCAACAGTTTTAAATGAACTTGGGAGTCAACTGAAAGGGAAGCGTGTGGATTCAGTTTGCAAGCAAACCTTGATTGGGCGTCATCTTTTGCAGACAGATAATGCAGCATCTAGAATGCAGAACATTTGGATGTGTACACACCTGCGCATGTGTGTTGCTGCCACTACCTTTTGTCTTTCTGATAAGTTCTACAGAATCTGGCAGATAAATTTCAGTTATGACTTAGCTGTCAAAACTGACTGTTGAAAGCTTAATCCTTCTTGTTCTTCCACCCTGTTTTGAGAACAAACTCACGTTTACTTGATCTTTCTTTTTTGAAAGAAAGAAAGAAAGAAAGAAAGAAAGAAAGAAAGAAAGAAAGATCGTTGCCATTTATTTAACTGGAGGCTGTTTTGTTGGGGAAATCAGCTGCATTCTCCAGCTGAGAGCAGCACCGTTACCAAACAAGAAGAGAGCTGTAAATTCCAGGAAGTAAATGGATTGGGCAAATAGAGATGTCAGTCTTTTTTCAACAGAGAAAGAAAGACAGGGTGAGAATGAGTTAGGATAGCCTCCTGATTTCCATCATTCTTTTCTCAAGACAGAAATCCATCATTTGACCGTGTTCCAAATGCGGCAGTGGGAGTCATCGTGGAATCACAGCAAGACCAAGCAGGCCACGGAAAATCAGTTCTCACCACCGTGGCATTTTGGTCCTACATTTTAGACTTGGCAATGTGAGATGTCCCAAAGCCTGTGTCAGGATTGCTGGAGAAGACAGGCTGTTTTTACAGATCGGAACTGACAGTCTACCCAGACGATTTGGACATCTTTTATTGACAGAAAGAAGAGTGTCCCCCACAGCAGTACTTAACTACCAGCTACTAATAGTCTCTTAAGTAGCACATTTCAGGCTTTCAGGGTGCATCACACATGATCTCCGTAAACTTTAAAACAGTCCTGTAAGGTAGAGTAATATAATTGTCCTCCATAGCAAATAGTGAGCCACTGAGAGGTCACCTTTGGGAGTTTATAGTGGAGGTGGAATTTGAACCAGGGTCTTCCAGGCCCTCAAACTTGGGGCGGGGCTTCTTCTTTGGCAATCACTCTTCTTCTTCTTCTTCTTCTGTGATCACTCATAGCCCTTGTCTTCCATGAATAGTTGAATACAGTCTTAACAGTGAGTCCGTAAGTGACTGCGGAGGCCAATTCTGGATCCACACGTCCTTCCACAGTTGGGGACATAGGTTTCTGGGCGGGAGCTGATCACGGTGAGGGTTTGCCAAACGTGCCTTCTTCTTAGCACATTTCTCCCATTTGTCCTGAGTTTGAGCATCTTCAAAGCCCACGACAACTTTGGTAAAGGCTGTTCTCCAATTGGAACGCTTGCAGGCCAGTGTTTCCCAGTTGTCGGTGTTTATACTACATTTTTTTAGATTTGCCTTGAGAGAGTCTTTAAACCTCTTGTTGACCACCAGCATTACGCTTTCCATTTTTAAGTTCGGAAAGAGTAGTTGCTTTGGAAGACGATAATCAGGCATCCAAACAACATGACCAGTCCAACAAAGTTGATGTTTAAGAATCATTGCTTTGACACTGGTGATCTTTGCTTCTTCCAGTACATTGGCATTAGTTTCCCTGTCTTCCCAAGTGATGTGTAAAAATTTTCGGAGATACCAGGGGTCACAGGGCCGCTGCAACAACAAAAACCCATACGCAGTTCTCACCACTCTCATACTAGACTTGCCCATGTGGTTTTCCTGCCCCACCTGAGGCAGCCAATAATACAGAGCTGCTGTTCTGCCTTGCTCCCATGATTGAGGGGTCCCAGGGCCACGCTACATCACCACATTGTGCATCCAGGCCCTGCAGTGTGCACACATGATGTCCGCACATCCGTGTGGCATGCGCACGCAGTGTCAACAGGCCCATGGCATGCTGACATCACTTGCGCACACAGCGGGCCATGACGACGTGTCGCATGGATGCTCTGTGCCATGTGTGCGTGGCCACCACAGAACTTTAGGGGCCCCGGCCCCTTCATTGAAAATATGGGGGGAAGCCTTGGCCCCTCGTGTGTCCCCCCCAAAAAAAAACCTTGGTACTGGTGATACAGAGTATAGGAAGGTAAATGACACCTGCAGAACTGACTAAATGCCACAAGCAGAGTGAGAGGAGAGATCTTCTAGACCAGGGGTCAGCAACCTTTTTCAGCCGTGGGCCGGTCCACTGTCCCTCAGACCATGTGGTGGACCGGACTATATTTGGGGGGGGGGATGAACGAATTCCTATGCCCCACAAATAACACAGAGATGCCTTTTAAATAAAAGGACACATTCTACTCATGTAAAAACACGCTGATTCCCGGACTGTCCGCAGGCCAGATTGAGAAGGCGATTGGGCCGCATCTGGCCCACGGGCCTTAGGTTGCCTACCCCTGGTCTAGAGGGTTGCTGGTTTGGGCAGAATTTCCTTGTCTAGCATCCCATGAAGCATATTCCCTTTGCAGTCACAAAAGCTGCCAGTAACTCCCGTGTCTGTCCGGGGAAGGACGTTGATTTCTACAAAAGCAACAGGGTGATGGTCCGAGAAATATGCATGAGCATTCCTGTTCAGTTTCTGAAGCGGACTGTAATCGAGGATATAACTGTGTTCGGTTCCACAAGACACGTCGCTGTTTGGGGGTGCGCTTCCAGTGCCTTTTGCTCCCATTTGAACCCAGCAGGATTAGCTGTGATCTTAAGCATCAGTGCTTAGGACCCCCGGTCCACTGCCATTGACGATTCAAAAGCCAAGAGCCTGTGATTTCAGTGGGTGCCAAATTGAGGTGGTCGAAAGCAGCCTCTGGACATGATGAAGTTGAGCAGGAGCTGCTTCAGAAATACAGCTCGGTAGAGAAAAATCAGTTTCGTTCTGATTGGGAGTGACAATCCTCCCTTTCTTCTTCAAGATGAAGTGAACCTGACACAATGCACGGGGATTCCAAGTAATAGGGTCATAATCACTGGGCACTTGCACTGCCTGCAATTGCATAAATGTTACATGCAAGTGTTTTAAAGTCATTTTATCATGAAAAAGGAGGCAATTTAACATAACTATTACCCTGTGCTCTTCATGAAAAATGCATTAAGCAATTACAACCAAAAGTAAGAGGTCTTAGAGAAGCAACACACTGCTGTAGGCAATATGTCCCGGCAGCTGCAAGGATGTGTGATGTATTATTAAATGCCTTGATTATTAGGAAGGGGGTGGTTCCCGTTAAGGCGAGGGGGTGTCTGTCAAACAGAGGATGTTTGATAATCCTCTTGATGGTCAATTTTCTTCTTGTTTTGGTGGAACAAGGTTGTATTTCCCCCCCAAAGGTAGGAGCAGTGTTGCTCCTCATTGTGCAGCTTGGTAGTCTTAATTGGGCAGGTTCCTTTGCTCAGGAGGCCCTCTAATTGTGGCTTGCTCCTTCTGCATGGGGTATCAAAGGGACCAGGAATGACACACATGCACACTGTGCTCTGATCGAAAGCCTTGCCTGGAGTTTTGTTCCCCATTACTCCAGGCTGCAGGGCCTCATTGACACGCCGGTTTGACATTCCGGTTAGCCGATCGCGTGCGCCTGGGGATTGCAAAGGGGGAAAGTTGGTGGCAGTTAAGGGCTAACCCCAAAGCTCTTAGGAGCTTTTGGCTTATAAAAGGTAGCACTTGGGGGATGCCACTTCTCAGCCTCCTTTCCAGTGAAAGACTCTGGCAACAGCTCCTAATACAGGTGAAACTCGAAAAATTAGAATATCGTGGAAAAGTCCATTTATGTAAGCAACTGTTTTCATTAGCTACTGGAGTTTAATATATGAGATAGACTCATGACATGCAAAGCGAGATATGTCAAGCCTTTGTTTGTTATAATTGTGATGATTATGGCGTACAGCTGATGAAAACCCCAAAGTTGAAATTGTTAAGTTGGGGTTCTCATCAGCTGTACGCCATAATAATCACAATTATAACAAATAAAGGCTTGACATATCTCACTTGGCATGTCATGAGTCTATCTCATATATTAGTTTCACCTTTTAAGTTGAATTACTGAAAGAAATGACCCTTTCTATGATATTCTAATTTTTCGAGTTTCACCTGTATATTATACATCTAACTCTCACGGCACCTTGGCCATTTGCTACGGTCGTCCGATAGTTTAGCTGTGCGAGACATCTAATTGCAAATCAGCACTCATGGACAGAGCTGCCTTTTCACGTCAGCACAGTCCCTTTCCCCCAAAAAGGCAAGCTTTCTGAGTGAGGGGATTCTCATATGATAGCTGACACTTCCAAGCGTCATGTGACTTGGCTCCCAGACACAGGATGTCTTTGGATCGCTTCCTACCATTGTGTTGACCACAGGGTGAGCTGTGGCCAATCGCAGCTCTCTGTTGAGCAAACCTCTCCGGTAAGACATGTTTCCGAACGTGTTTTGTCACATTCACACATTACATTTTCAGGTGCACACATCAGAAATCCATGAGCTTCATTACAAGAATACATAAATGGAGGTGGCAGAATTCTGGACTGTACCACTTCCATTGTGGGATCCTGATTACAATTGCTCCATTAAAAAGATAATTATAATCTTGCACCTCCTAGGCTATGCACACACAAAAAAAGTGATATGCCCACCACCTGCATATTAAAATGGTGGTACAAGTAGAAAATTCTACCATTTCTTTCTGCATAATGCATAAATCAACTCTTGAAACATAATGTTGCTGGTGTTACATTTCTTTATTTTCATTTTGTGATAAGTTGTAGGGAAATAGCCTGGAAACAGCTGAAGCTTTATTGTCATTCTTAAGGTTGGAAAGGGTCAGGTGCAAGTACAAAATCCAGTAGCTACAGAGAAGGCTGCAACAGCTTAACAGGGTACCTATTGCATCTGATTGTGTAATGTTAGAAAAATGCAGATCTTGGCTATCTTCCTGAAGGAATCATAGCCTCCTTTTTATGAGTAGTTCTGAGCAGGTTGAAAGCTATGCCTTCCGTTCTTAGGCCTGGTGGCAAGCAATCACCAGAAAGATCTCTTGACTGCCATTGGATTCACTGACCAATTTTACAGATACCTGGTGCTGAGAAACCCTTTAACTAGGCTACAGAAAACTTTATTTTTCTGGGTTTCCAGGGTTAACAAGACAGACTGAGGGGAAACTCTCTCCAGTACATGTGGCTTTTAAATCAGGTATCAACATCTACTAGTTGTGCCCCACTTCAAGCCTCTCTTCTCACCTATGTCCTCATCCTGCCAATTCCAAATGTAGTTATCTGTATTCTGGCTCGTCTGCCCTCACATGCCCTTAGCTTTAGCCTAAGTCACATGGTGGATTTCATCACATGATCCCTTGGCTATGTCAAATGCCTCTTGGAGATTGACTGTCAAGGACAGGAGATTAACTTTTCAAGGACATAAATTTCTTATCGAGCAAATGTAACATTTGTTAGGGGACACAGCCTTATCAAGCTTGATATCTTGACCACTGAAAGCTACCGTCTCTCATGACTGCATGACTATGGTTCAGTCTACACAGCTGCTCATAATGTAATAAAACTGTTTCTGGACTGTATTACTTTAGAGTGTAGGCGGGAAATTGCAAGCCTGAATATTCCAATGTACATTCCCTACGCATTGAAAAGTAGCACCTCAGGAAGACCACCAGGATAGAACCCTTCTCCCCGACACACTGGTTTTCTGTGTGCAAGGAATTTGGTGCAGAGAGCATTCAAGCGCACAGTTCCCTCATTTGTAAGGTGAACCGTCCAGGAACAGTTTTGCAGTCTAACCTGCTATGTATGTGAAGGCCAGGGCTGAGAATTCAGAGCCATTTCAGGAGCTCACAGAGTTCCTACCCCGCCATCGTTTTAAAAGGAATTTCCAGAGTCACCGAGTGCACGGCAATGGAATTTACGAGACCGCATCCATCCTTTGCCAGTTGTTAGTCAGCCTCTCTCTTAATTACCAAAACAAGGGGAGATTTCACAAGTTTATTTAGTCATTCTCTTTCTTCCCCCAAGACCTTGTGCAATTCTGCTCTTATCTCATCACATAGCTTGTTTCCTCCACCAAGGATGCCAGCTTTGACTTCCCTTCTGCCAGCCTTCTCCCACATACATCTCCATTATACCTCTTGCATCAAATAGCTGCTTTCAGCCAGTTAATCATTAAGCTACTGCTCTGGTTCATTTGGGAAGCACCTAGCTCACCCTGACTTCATTCTTCAAGCCTGCTCTTACCGGAGAACGGCCGTGCTTTAGTTCAGCCAGGCAAGCAAGGCTACAAAAGTCTTTGCTAGCCTGCTAGCCCACACCAACCTGTGCTGGTCATTAGCGGCACCTTGGTGGCCCAAAAGCTGTCTTCCAGTTTAGCAGAGCATTCAGTTACCCGCCCAGATATTTCCTGTTAATCTTTGCCGGGTCATTCATTAACTATGCTTTTTGCCTTTCGGCATATCTCTTTAAAACACAGGCTATGCCCACCCGCTGCTTTTGTGGAAGGATCCAGCTGTTGTAAAGTTCAAGTGGTTTGGCGTGATGTAGCTGAACAAAAGTGTTCGAACAAAAGTGTACAATAAGAAAAAAAAAGCAACTCCCCCCCCCAATACAGCTTTGAGCCCTTGCAAGACATTAAACTTGCTTTTATAGAGTCTTATGTGAGGATTTTCAGTTGCTCCCGCTCAAAAATCAGTCCTGCAAATAAATCCACTACAGTTACAAACCCTCATGCATTTTTACTGGTTGGCTGGCAATTTGCAGCATGTCTTTGATAGGCCCTTGAATCACAAACCAAACTCGCCCATCTTTTTTAGAGACCCCTATGCAATCAGTAAATCTGCAGACTTGACAAGAAATCCCACCAGTAAATTCCGTTCTTGCATTAAGCCTGAAAAGGCATCTAAACAGACTTGCCCTCCACTCCAGCCTTGAATTAATATGCACCTATTTCCGCAATCCCATTAATTTAGTGGCAGACTCTTAAACCATTTACTTGCAGAGGGGGGGGGGACATAATGAACTGAAAGCACAGAACAATATATCTGCTCATAATAATGTATTTAGAGATGTCACCCTTGGCTTAAAGGAAATCGTTTAGAGAGCAATTATGTTTCAAAAGAGATTCATTCTTGTAAAGAATTGAAATTTAAATCAAGATTTTTTAAGCTTGCCAGAGCTATAATTACAATGCCTGCAGTGATTTCTGCTCGACAGAGAAGGGTCATTTCATCGCAAAATTGCCTGAATATCTGAATAATGTGAGCCTGAAATTTCCTTCAGCTTTTTTCACAGGAAACATTCACTTTTTAAAAAATAAAATTCTTCGGCAATTTCAGAGGGGATAAAGGAACTATTCTCAACTTAAAATTGCATCTCCGCATATTCTTCAGGTGCAGAATAGAATGCATGCCCCCCTGCTATATCTTTGCCCCCTTGACACAAAATGGGAAGATCTTTTTCAATTACGCAGCCAGGGTTCTCATCAGATTTTTTTTATATTTTGGATTTTTGTGCTTTGAATGGGATGGGGGCTGTTGAAAGCCCTCTTTAGGCATAATACTTAAAGCATGATTTGTTTCCCTACAGAGGGATCGAACATTTAATGTACAATGGCCTTTTCAGACCTTACAAACAATTGCCACTAGCTGAATGCAGAAGTCATGGGGCCAGTGGCTAGTTTATAATGTCACTAGTTGATTTGGATCACTGACATTTTAACTGTAGGTGTATACATTTGTAGACCCGCATTAGTTTGTGTGATTAGGTATCTTCTTCTTCTTTGGCAATCACTCGTAGCCGAGTAAGATTGTCTTCCATAAACACGGTTTTAAGAATGAGTCCGTAAGTGACTGTGGAGGCCGATTCTGGATCCACACGTCCTTCCACAGTGGGGACTTACGTTTCCGGACGGGAGTTGATCACGGTGCGGATTTGCCAAGCACGCCTTCCTCTTCACACGTTTCTCTCTTGCGTCCTGAGTTTGAGTGTCTTCAAAGCCCATGACACCTTTGGTAAAGGCTGTTCTCCAATTGGAGCGCTTGAAGGCCAGTGTTTCCCAGTCATCGGTGTTTATACTACATTTTTTTTTAAGATTTGCCTTGAGAGAGTCTTTAAACCTCTTTTGTTGACCACCAGCATTACGCTTTCCATTTTTAAGTTCAGAATAGAGTAAAGGTAAAGGGACCCCTGACCATTTGGTCCAGTCGTGTCCGACTCTGGGGTTGCGGCGCTCATCTCGCTTTATTGGCCGAGGGAGCCGGAGTACAGCTTCCAGGTCATGTGGCCAGCATGACAAAGCCGCTTCTGGCGAATCAGAGCAGCGCACGGAAACGCCGTTTACCTTCCCGCCAGAGCAGTTCCTATTTATCTACTTGCACTTTGACGTGCTTTCGAACTGCTAGGTGGGCAGGAGCTGGGACCGAGCAACGGGAGCTCACCCCATCACAGGGATTCGAACCGCCGACCTTCTGATCAGCAAGCCCTAGGCTCTGTGGTTTAACCCACAGCGCCACCTGGGTCCCTTCAGAATAGAGTAGTGGCCAAAAAAAAAGAAAAAGTATAGAGTAGTTGCTTTGGAAGACGATAATCAGGCAGCCACACAATGTGACCAGTCCAACAAAGTTGATGTTGAAGAATCATTGCTTCGACACTGGTGATCTTTGCTTCTTCATTAGTTTGTGTGATTGGGTATATCATGCCACTGCCACCCATATATATGTCACTCTCACACACACAACGCTAACAGTTGACCAGTACTGCAACCGCCCTTGCTCCTTTTTCTCTCACATCAATGCCTACAAATGTCACGCAGCCTCATCTGCTGTTATCTCCAGCCCTTGTGTGCTGACAGTAGACTTCTTCTCAGTTGGAATGTCCATAACGTTCCATAACATCTTAGAAGCTACAGCTAGAGGGGGACTCATTTCAGTCAGCCTGAAACTCATTCCCATTACTCTCACTGCGGATCCCTGTGGAGGTTTAAAACAGTCCACCCACCTTGCCTTTGCATCAGGATTGGTTGGCTGGTTAATTAATCTGGTGCAAGGCTCATATTGTCAGAGCTACTTTTCTGCGAAACTGCATTTTCTGCACTTAAATTTGACATTCGGCCAGGAAACTTCGCTGTGCCCTTTTCAGCACCTGCTCCAAACATTTCTGTTTAGGCAAGGCTATCCAGACACATTGATGTGTTTTGACCTATTTGTAGTTTACAAATAATTTTAAATGCTCTTTAAATTTTGTCATTTGCTTGTTTTTAACCGATTTCATTGATAATTTTGCTGTTTCTTGTAAACCACGGAAAGGTTTTGTTACTGTCAAGCAGGCATGTGAATTTTGTTAAGAGGTCTCTAAAACTGGCTCCGAAAGAGAGAGATTTCACATGCTGAATCGTTTTCATGTTTTCTTTCTTTCCGCAGGAGCAACCAAGGGTTTATGCATATGAAGCTGGCGAAAACCAAAGAGAAATACATTTTGGGCCAGAACAGCCCTCCGTTTGACAGTGTTCCGGAAGTGATCCACTATTACACCGCGAAAAAACTCCCAATAAAAGGAGCCGAACATTTGTCGCTCCTTTACCCCGTTGCTGTCCGGACCTTATAATTTTGCTCTCTGGCCCGTGTTCCTCCTTCCTGTGGATTGGAGATGAGGGATGCAGCAGCAAAAGCGCTCCTGCACTGTCTACAGCGATGCTTCTTGGGACAGATGCCCATTCCTGCCTTCCCAGTAGCAGGCTGTTGTATAGTAATCATTGCACTACTTTGCATGTCCTGTGTGGAAATATTGGTTTCTATTTATATGAGAAAGAAAATGCATTCAGCCGCTTGAAGAAATGCAGGAATGCCGCCCCCCTCCCCCACGTCAATGGAAAAGTTGCCAAATCCAAAGAATGGCCTTCAAACTTTCCTGAGATCAGCAAGCTCGACATCTTCTCGCCCGTGCGCGCAGAATATTCCACGTATCGAAGCAGAGCCTGCAAAATGGACGCAAACTCTTGTGGCGGGAAGGCTGAGCGAGAAACGGCCCGTTGGCCTTCCTCAAACCCTCAAGGCCTGAGAACTGTTTATTATGCACCCAACCCCCAATTTGTGTCATCGTTTTTCTGCACAGTTTAATTCAACATGTGAGAGCCTCACTTTTTGTTTTGTTTTGTTACAATGATGATGGGATCTGAAAATCTCGATGAGTAATTTTGCGACAGCAAAACGAAAACAAAAAAAGTTCAGTTATTTATGAATAGGGTATGTACTAAAATAGTGGTTTAATATATATATATTTTTATCCCCCTTCCCCCTTTTTTTGGTACAATAATAAAGCTCTAAGGGTTTTCTGTGCTGATTTCTAGATTAAAGGCAGTGAGTTCTGTTTTCTGTTGTGTACGTACAATGTGAGCTGTGGTGGTTCAGTGGTTTCCGGGGAGGGTGGGGTCATTACGGAGGGAGTTGATGTTTACACGACCAGATTTCGGACCCAAAAGGGCTTCTGCAGAGCAAGCTTCCTTGAGCTGATGATGGCACCTAAGCCAATAGTAGCCTTCCATCTAGATCTCCAACAAGCTGGATTCTCTTCCATCTCAGGGGTGGTGTGGGGGAAAGCGCATGAAGAACATGTTTCTGCTTCTCTGGCTGAGATGTGCAAGTGCATCATGTAGCGTAATATAAATCGGGGCTGTTTTCCGACTCGCGATCGTACAACTGGGCCTGTCCTGTTATGCACACACGCAAAATGTGGGCTGCTTGTTACTGCTCCTCTTCTGCCTTCGTAACCAATTGGAATAGCTCTTGTCCTTCACAGTGCAAGTGCGGTTGGCTTTCTACCTCATCTTTAAAGCCTAGGTCCCTTCCCCCATCCCCATCCAGCATATTCTCTGTGCCTGTTGAACAGAAAGACTGGTGAGCTGTAACATAAGAGCAGAACTTAACAAGAAAAGGCCAGGGCCACAGCACAAACCAGCAGCCCCTGGTCAGATCCTTCCCTCTACCTTTCTGACATCAGTGTTGCTTACCCTGAGATCCCAGAGGTGTGTGTTTCCACGGCAACAGCAGCCAATGGAGCAGATCAGAGGGGGTGAATGTGCACCACACATTGGGGTTGGGTCATGGGGTAATTGAACTGAAACTCAACGCTGGGCTGGGCTGCCATCTTCAGCTTCAAGCCCCATGTTTCCCTGTGTCGTCCTTTGCTCCAATAATATGGGCTTTGCAACAAACCTTGAGGCTGGTCCACTGCATTAACCCTTCCCTTAGCACTGTGCATTTCTCCATTGGAGATCCAAGTTGAGAGTCACACTTGCCATTGTCTCTCTTTTCAGACTTTCAACATGGATACGAAATTGGCCTTTAAAAAAAAAAACCTGGACTGTCTTTCAAGCATACAACTTCCCTTCATTTTTGTGCTGGTTTGAAAGTGTTAATGGAATACTCATTAATTCAACACTTATGTAAAATACTGCTTCGTTGTACTGTACAAATGTGAAAAGAGAAGTCTCCAGATGATATAAATAGTGTCTCTTGTTGGCTAGTTCATTTTAGCCCCGTGTGGGCCAGTTTCCAAGCTGGTATTGATTCCAAGGTTCTGTTTTTACCTGTTTTGAGGACAAAAAAATAAACCTCTGTAAAAGTGTGTGTGGAATCAGCTGCCGATAATCTAAATGGAAATGTTCAAACTAACTGTGCATGCCAAGTGTCTATCCGTTGTCGTTTCGGTTTTTTTACAAATATTGTGGGGTTTTCTCCCTAAATGGAGTAAAATAATCCTTTTTTAAAAAAAAAGCATAAAACAACCAGTTTTCCTTTTTTTATCTTCTTTACAGTCCCTCCTCCCTTCATAGCATGTGCCCTAGCCCTTTACAGTTGACTCAGAGATGCTCACTGTTGCATTAATCATCTGTAGACAACTTGTGAACCTGGGTGCTAGACGAGGATGTTGCGGTATACCTTGCCAGGAGCAAGAGTGCCGGTCCAGCCTATATTCCTCTCTGTGCCTCTAGTGTTGCCCCTGCTGCATGTTCCCCAGCCCAATTGGCCAGAAGGCACCACCAAGACTTCAAATGTTCTGGGGTGCATTGCTAGACTACCGCTAGCTGAGAAAATCAGGAAGTTGCCTTCTACAGAGTCCAATCAGTTGATCCATCTAGCTCAGCGTGCACCAGTGTTCTGCAACCCTTGGGTCCCCCACATCTCACATCATCCATGACCATTAGCAAAGCGGGCTGAGGCTGATGGGAGTTGTATTCTAGCATCTCAGGATCCAAGATTGAAGAACACTGGTCTATGCTAACTTGCAGCAGCTGCCCAGGATTTCAGACACTGGTCTCTCCCAGCCCTGCTTGAAGATTCTGGGGGCCCAACCCCAAAGAAAATTCCCTACCACTGAGCTACAATTTATGGCGCATTTGTCAATAAGGGTGCCCACCACTGAGCTTAGAAATACTTGCTCCATAGTCCTCTGTTGACATTTTTTACTGGTGTAGCGCCTGTTGATTCACCGGTGATTGTATTCAACCACCAACAGGATTATTTACACAGCCAAGCCCCAGCTCAGTTCTTTAGCTGTGAAGATTGGTTGTGGAGCATTTTCACAGTGAAAATTGCTCGCAGCCACTGGGTACAGCAGAACAATTACCGCTTGTGTGCCTCTGATAGTCAGGAGAACGTCGTTGCAACTATAGCTCTTGCACCTTCAAAGCCTCAGCAGAAAACAACAGAATTTACCCAGGCAACAAAAGGAGAACTCATTTGGGGGTCACTTGGCCACAGATGGCATTAAGTGTAAATATCTTGTGGCTTTTCATGAGTGATGTATGTGCATCTCTTAATACTTTGCAGTAGCAATTCACATGGAGATGTTTCCATTGCAGAACCAAGCTTAGGGTCCCACCTTCAGAGCTCTGTCACATAATTCTTGTTTCTTGATGGTTCATAATCTGCTCCTTCCACACCTTTTTTGATCTTAATAAGACTTATTCCCGAGCAGCAACCACTAGCAATTGAGCATCTCTTTGCAGCAATAATATGCATTCAGTTGTACGATATGAGAGATTCTCAAGTCCTGTTTGTGAGCATCCCATAGGCATCTGGATGGCCATTCTGAGAACAGGATGTTGGACTAACCTTTTATAACATTATTTTCTGGTTGAAACCAAGTAGATGTATTTTTTTCGCAGCATTGATTTGATGCCCTTCATGCCATCTATCCCAGAAGCAGCTCCAGGTAAGCTCTTAACCAGCTCATCATCAGTGAGTCCCTCAAGAGGTTTCAGCTGCTACTCAAATATGCTATCATTTTTTCTTGTAAAGAAGAGCGAGTTTGAACCCATGTACAGAAACCAGAACAAACCAGCTAAGCTCTCTGCACCAGCAGCAAAAGAGCTTCCCACAGCTGCCTCCGGGACCCTTGAGATGGATGTAATTATGCCACCTCATACATTGGTATGAAAATTATGCCGCACATCAAAGCTTACCATCTCTGTGAGAAGATTTCTGACCTAGTTGTTTTTCTAAGATAGCTATATACACCAGGTGCTTCCAGATTCCTCGTGTTTCAAATCTGGAAGGACTGTACCACCTCAAATGACTTAATGTCTAAACTGACCCAAGGAGAATAGACTCCATGAGACAGACACTCGATCCAGAGTGGTGGTTTCCACAATAGTGACTAGATTACATGCTGATGTATGTTGATTAGCCCTCCTCAATTGCATACAGTTCATGTAAAAATGCTCATTCTAAAGTTGGATTTTATTTTTATCATTTGGAGCCAAGAACTGCGTTGGAAAATCTAGGGGAGTGCAAAGCGAGGAACAATGTTCTGATTTGGAAGTATAATTTAAGTCTGGGAGGTCAGAATCGGGTCCCTTCAGATCAGAATTCACAAAAGATCAAAGTCCTCAAACATCCCTAGGTGCCACAACCATGCTGCTAGTCCAGAGTATTTAAGGCCTGTTGCAAGCTGCACAGAATATCACTCTTTTTTACATTTGCTGTGGAGGAATCGGGAAGAACTCCGCATGTAGAAATTTGAATAAGCAACTTCCGCCTTCTTGCAGGCAGAGGTTGATGTGGGCAGTGCTTCTGTCACAGGAGGTGACACTTAGTCCCAGTGCGCCATCTTTTCAAGTCAGCCAAAACAGACCACACTTCTCAACACAGGAGCCTGTTGATCTAGTCGAAGGGTGTATGAATTGGTGCCTCCTGCCGTTTTCCCTTAAGCAGTTCCACTTTCGCACAAACTCAGTTGCCAAAATTCGCCATCATGTCCTTTGCTGTCATCCTGGCAATTATTTTATTTTTAGGGGGGGAATTATTTTAGGAATTTGTGAGCTGTCAACTGGTTTACTCTGCATTCCCCCCTCACCCTACCCCCTGCTAGTTTTGAATGTGGGGCTATTTTAGCCGTAGATCTGATTTCTCCTTTCCATCTATTGCAGTGAAACTTCACAGGGTATTAACCGGGAGACTATTCTTAATATTGTGTGGCTTATGTCTGCCCCTCCTGCAGTCTCTCAATGTGTTTCGCACAGATGACAAGTGTTAAGTGTTAACTTGCGGCCTCCTGTCCGGGGGCCTTACAAGAGTCTTCCCGTGGACTTTAGCATGTGTCGGCCTTTTCCAAAGTAATGGCACACGCATGCATATAAACGAAGGTGTGTGATTGTGTGTTTGTGAGTGTGCGCAGCTGTATAAATCCCAATTAAAGGGAATGCAATGGGCTTCAGAAAGTGTTTTTAATTTATTTTTTAACAGGATTTCTCAGAGGTGCAGCATGGCTGCAGCATAAACAGAGGCCTGTCTGTTCTTTTGCACTGTAATATTGTCTCTTTGTTTTATTTAAGTGATTGTGTGATGCTTAGTCCCCTCTCCTCTGGTTTTCAAAGTTTTCCTCTTTAGAAAAAAAAAGAAACCCACACAAAACAATGTTACAGTCATTTGCGCCATTGCTTCCGGTTGAGAGATTGAGCAGCAACCGTGCCTGTGTAGTCCATTAAAAAGTTTATTTTAAATAAAAATTATAAACCTCTCCCTTTTCTTCCTCTCATTGTAGCAGTTTCCTCTCTGTCAGAGCGTATTCATATTTTCTGGAGCAGCGAACAATTGAGTCTATTATTCCACCACAGAACAATCCATTGCGAGGTGCCCTGGCTTTTGTAAGGCTGGTGTGTCAGCCAATGGCAGTGGAAATGAGAATTAGGCTGTGGGTTTTGTTTAATGGAATCTGTGCCAGGCAGCTCAGCCCTATTCAATAGCCTGCCGGAGAGAGTTGCTTGTTTTCTCTCTGCGGCTCATCCCAATACAATAGCTTTCGACAGGCAAACTGCATCGACTAATTATATCCAAATGCTTTGGCAAGTCAATTAGCACCTTCTGGAGAGAAAATGGGATGGCATTAAGCTAGGAAAGTTCCCAGTATTAAAAGCTGGGAATAATAGATCTGCCAGAAAAGCCCATCTCCTGCAACACTGTGTCGTTTGGGTTGAAGAAACTTAGGCTGTGGTTGAAATTCCTAAACATACAGGTCATTTCTCCCTGCCTGCCTTGGGGATGAAGGGAGACATTCAGTTCTATACAATTATCTGCAACTAGGACTCTGCCGAAACTGCCACTTACTCTTTTTTTGCAAAAATTTTTGGCACGGCCAAAAGCTTTTCAACAATTTTTGGCACACTTGAAAAAACGATTGCTTACTCACCGAAATTGCCCTCACGTTCTCTTTCCTTCCCACTCTGAAACTATGCAATGACCTCGTCACACAGCCAAACCTGATTGGTCGCGCCACGCCGTGATGTCATCCTGTTCACTAGGTGAACCCTCATTGGGTGGTATCGAACATGTGAGTAATTTGGGAAGCAAGGAAGGTAGTAGCTTCCAGGGAAAGAATGATACTAAACAGGATAAAAAGAGAGTGAACTCCTTCACCGTGTGTAGGATTCTGCTCTTAAGTGTACAAATTTCATGTCACTAAAATTGCTAGTTTTTACCTGAAAAGTAGAAGATACTGGGTTCAGATAATGAAATAGGTGAATTTGGGTCTTTATTTGCCCCATATTGCAACTGTTACAAGTCTTGGAACTTGCCGGTTATAAATTGGACATTTTCAGATAGAGCTGCCAGTTCCAGAGCCCTCATATTTAAGGATAATATCACTGAGTGAATGGGTTGGACCAAATTCCAGAAAATAATAAAGAAAAAAGCTATAAATATACTTAAGATGAAGAAAACATCAAAACGCACACACAGCGGGATGTGATTTGTTGCTTTAGCCCAGGCATCCCCAAACTCGGCCCTCCGGATGTTTTGGGACTACAACTCCCATCATCCCTAGCTAACCAGTGGTCAGGGATGATGGGAATTGTAGTCCCAAAACATCTGGAGGGCCGAGTTTGGGGGTGCCTGCTTTAGCCCAACTGTTGTGATATTTAGACTCTTCAGGCCTGTAAGTTTAAAAGGGGGGGGGGGACAAGCAAGAGAATCTATTTGAAGTTGAAATGATCCCCAAAATGAACACAATTCACATTCCGTTAACTCAGCAATAATGGAAACTACTTTCAGATGAAGTTCGGAGATTTTTGAACTAATTCAGTGAATTTTGTTAAACCAAACTAGAGTGGTACCTTGGTTCTTTAACAGCTTGGCTCCCAAACAAATTGGCTCCCGAATGCCGCAAACTCGGAAGTAAGTGTTCCGGTTTGCGAACGTTTTCCGGAAGCCTCACGTCTGACGCGGCTTCCAATTGAGTGCAGGAAGCTCCTGCCGCCAATCAGAAGCTGCGCCTTGGTTTTTGAATGGTTTTGGGAGTCGAACGGACTTCCGGAATAGATTAAATTCACCAACGAAGATACCACTGTAGTGCATTCCAAGCACTGGTTTATATGCTGCCCTTTATAACCTAAAACCGAATTCTACACTGAGCTGAAAACTAAGCCTATTAAGCCTATTGTAGGCTAACATTTCAACAAGCAAGGTGGAAAATCCAGATAGGTAGGGTAATTGCAGACTGTATTTCTCGCCTGCTGAATCACCCCAACCACTGACAGGACACAGTGTTCTCACTGCCCAGGATGGCTGTCCTTCCACTCAAAGCACGGAGCCTTTCTCCAGAATATATCACCTGTTCTGAAGCAAGACAAACCTACTTCATGACTGCATCCTTAGGCAAGGCTGTGTTTATGCTTGCCACACTACTGGGGGCCACAAGAGACTCCTTCGGGTAGTGATAAAGCGGGATATCAAATCCAAACTCTTCTTCCTTAGAAAGGAAGGCCCACTTCACTTGTTTTGCCACAGCCCCTCCCCACAGAAGGACCCCCCGCTTCATCGCCTGCTGCATTTTCATGAGATTTGCTTGATATGCATGGAGTGATTTCCCAAATTAACAGCTGGGAGTCCCAGACTAGGAATGCTACAGATATCCCCGTGAGCTATTAATTAATATTCATGATGGCAGTTGGTATTTTTCATATTTAATTGGCACTTGTTTTCACTGCCATTGAAGGAAGAAGAGAGAGGCTAGGAAATTAGTCCTATTCCAATTATGATTTCATTTTGTTATGTGAACAGGCAGAGATGAATCCCTCCAACATCATGTCCCTTTGAAGAAACACTTTGGGAAAACAGGATAAGGAAGAACAGCAGGGAGAAGCGCTTAAATATGGTTGTTTTCCAGCCGTTCTCTCCTGTGTGGTTGCGAGGACGCATTGATCATAGGGCATTCTACAGGAGTTGTTACAGCATTTAGGACCAACCTATTTTATAGCGCTATTGCCCTGGATTAAGAGTGACGGGCTGACTAGCAGAAGCTATTTGCTAATCTTTCAAGTATACAGATGAGAGAAGCAAGAACAGAGAGAGCAGGGGAACACCCAAGGAGATTTTAGTTAGGCTAGCAGAAGGCGTTGAATATTTACTTACTTACTTACTTACTTACTTACTTACTTACTTACTTACTTACTTACTTACTTACTGTTGTACCTCAGTTTTCGAACATCTCGGAAGTTGAACCTTTTGGTTTTCGAACGCCAAAAACCCAGAAGTAAATGCTTCAGTTTCTGAACGCTTTTCGGAAGTCAAACATGCTACGCGGCTTCTGTATTGAGTTTTCCGTAAGTCAATGCTTTGGTTTTCGAATGTTTCGAAACTTGAATGGTCTTCCGGAACAGATTATGTTCGAAAACTGAGGTACCACTGTACTTACTTACTTACTTACTTACTTACTTACTTACTTACTTACTTATTTCCACATTGATCACTCACCTTTCCTCCCAAACGAAGAGCAGGATAACTCGCAATAACGCAATTACATGGAAACTAAACAGCCCTATAAAACATTGCAGGCAGCAATGAAAGCAGCAAAAGAGTCACAAAACTACCACCCCAAAGCCTACATCCATCTCTCCCAAACCTGGGTCTCCCGCTGGTTTTGGACTACAATTCCCATCATCCCTGACCACTGCTCCTGCTAGCTAGGGATGATGGGAGTTGTAGTCCAAAAACAGCGGGAGACCCAAGTTTGAGAAACACTGGCCTACGTAAAGAAGAAAATCATTGCACGTACGCAAGTGAAGAAGGGGACTGCCTGATTTCTCCAGGGAAATCCAGAGCCAGGGTGCCACCACCGAGGAAGCCCTGCTTCAGACCCACACTCTTCATGCTGCTCCAATCTATGGGACCCCAAGAAGGACATCTTCCGCCAGATTGAAGATTTTAGGTCATGTGGTAGTTGTAAAGATGCTCTTTTAAGTATTTAGGTCCCAAGTCATGTAAGGCTTTGGGTTTAGCACCTTGAAACGGTAGGTCATTGTGCTGGGTTTCCACCAGCATTGAGAGAGAGCTCAAGGGAAGCACAAACTGAACTGGGGAGAGAAAAGAGAGTTTGGTGTTGCCTGTTTTTAAAAGACTCCAATGGCTCTCGAGTGTCACGGATCCATGGAACCTAAGTAGTAATCAACAAAACTGAGGGCGTATCAGTCTGATCTAGAGACTATACAAGGCGAGAGGACTTTTTTTTAGAACATGGAGAAAATGAATATAAAGTCTAGACCAGTGATGGCTAACCTTGACACTCCAGATGTTTTGGGACTACAACTCCCATCATCCCTGACCACTGATCCTGTTAGCTAGGGATGATGGAAGTTGTAGTTCCAAAACATCTGGGGTGTCAAGGTTAGCCATCACTGGTCTAGACCAAGCATGTCCAACAGGTAGATCATGATCTACTGGTAGATCACTGGATATCTGTGGTAGATCACTGGTAGATCACTGGCTCCCCCACCCCAAGAAGCTAAACAACTTTGGCTCCCCTAAAATAAAGCCCTGCACCCCCCAAAAACAGGGCTTTCCTCCTCCCTAGAAAAGCTCAACAACTTTGACCTGAATCCCCCTAAAGGGGGTAGATCACTGCCAGTTTTTAACTGTGTAAGTAGATCGCAGTCTCTTGGGAGTTGGCCACCCCTGACTCTAGACAAAACTTAGAAAATAAAGAGAGCAAGCTTACAATAAGGCAACCCAAGAAAGAACTTGAAGGTCAAATTCCTGGAGATGCATTTTGATTCTTTTATTTTTACCATGAAATTAATGTGCCCTTAAATACGTATCCCCTGATCAAGCTAAGGAGAGCTGCAGGCCTAGGCAGGCTTGGAGGTGTGGGTAACTTACGGGGAACGACAGGCAGAAATCGGCTTTGGATTCAGATACACATCCAAATGCACATTCCTTCTTCCGCCCCCGTGGCTTTGAATGGGATGCATGTTCCAATGTGCTTTCAAAATGTGCTTCCCCACCTACAGTCTTGCACAACTAATTGCATACTTACACCTTGTTTACACATAGCTGGACCTGGAGCAGGGCCACTAAGAGCAGGAAATGAGGCAGAGAAGCAGCGCATTGTATCACATTGTAAAGACGAAGTTGGAGAAATTGCGCAGAAGCTCATGGGTTCCTCGCATCGGCCTCCTATGCTTTCTAGCTCTCTTTGCTACATATAATAATAATAATAATAATAATAATAATAATAATAATAAATTATTTATTTATTTATTTATTTATTATTTATACCCCACCCATCTGGCTGGGCTTCCCAACAAAATATTAAAATGCAATAATCCATCAATCACTGTAAGCAGGAGCCATCCATGCTCCAGATACCAATAAATAATCAGTGCGCAGAACGCACAATCGAAGTGATGCGGGAACTTTATGGCACTTGCAGCAGAAACAAAAACAAACTGCAACCTTGGTTTATTCTAAGCAATAGAAAGTTTGCAAGCTCTATTTTTCCTGTATTATAATACATGCTGTGCATATTACATAATGCATTATACAGTTACATATACAAAAATCAATTTCTTGATTTCGGGGTGACCTTTTTTCAAAAGGTTTGTTTTTAGGCAAATGTTCATCTAAGTAAGCCTCAGGAACATGAGGTTGTAAAAAAAGTTATAACCCTAGTGAGCACTTTGAGCCGTGCCAGCCCCCTCAATTGTGGGGTCAAGCCCAGAGGACATCACAGTTTAACCACCTATCAGAAAACAGCCAGAGAAGGCTCCAGGTGAGCCTTACAGATCCTTCAAACAGAAATCTAACCAGTCACACGGCAAATATAATAACGCTCCCACTCCCAGCAGGGCAGGCAATTGTTTGCTAACAAAGAAGGCAGCCAGGCAGCATCCGAATGAGAGATCTGCATTAAGATGCACAGATTTCCCTACAGCCAACAACGAAGCAGCTATCAGGAAAGAGATTGCACTCCTTTGCTTCTGGGTCAAGGGCTGAGAAACCCAGGCAGCTAAAATGCAAGCAGGTGATTTGGCTGCACATCCATCCTGCCATCAGCTTCAAATGATGCTTTGTACCCAGATTCATCCTGCCAAACTAGCAGTTCGAAAGCACGTCAAAGTGCAAGTAGATAAATAGGTACCACTCAGGTGGGAAGGTAAACGGCGTTTCCGGGCGCTGCTCTGGTTCGCCAGAAGCGGCTTAGTCTGCTGGCCACATGGCCCAGAAGCTGTCTGCGGACAAACACTGGCTCCCTCGGCCAGTAACACAAGATGAGCACCACAACCCCAGAGTCGTCTGCAACTGGACCTAATGGTCAGGGGTCCCTTTACCCAGATTCAAGGAGTGTGAAATGACCCTCAGACAAACAAGCAATCTTGAGCCTGGTGTTTTCTCCTTTCTGGCATTTATTGGAAGAATAAATTGGGCAAGGTGGGGCAAGGGGGCTTCATTTCATAACTCTGAATTGGCCACATATCCATTTTTGGCATTGCTGCTGCTGCTGCTTTCCTTTACGTTAAAGAACCTTCCAACAGGCAAACAGCCATTGCCTCGCAAATGCATGAGGGAGATTTATTAACACGCAGTGCCACACCGCGCCGTTTGACCCCAGCGACCCCTCTCCATTACTCTGACACCTCCTATCCACATAGTTTCTTAACCCTGCCATGCTTCTGAGTGTATTTCTCCCCCCCCCCAAAAAAAAATCAGTTACACTGTGGTGTCCTCTTGCGGCCATTCAGCATTAATGCAACCAGAGGAAACTTCATATAAAAACAATTTTTATTAAAGGTTTTCTTGGTTTACCAAATTACATGCATTATCTTTTTTTTTTCAGGTTGCAACGTCTTTCCTACAGATCAGTTACATTAGATATGAGACATCAGTGTAGTATTCAGTGTAAGGTCAGGAAAGAAGAAAGCAGGGAGGGGAGGCGTGGTGAAACTTATATTCTTTTATATAGTGTACATGTGGGGTTTCATGTCAGCGTCAACTGGGTAGGTTCTCTTTCTATTCACTTACTACATTTGCTTGGTAGTGAGAGGGATTGGGGCTGCCAGGGGGTGGTTGGTTGTCTGTGGTAAGTTGCAGTGAGGTTTGTTTGCATGGGGGGGGCGAGATTGTTGGGTCAAGTAAGCCATATTGATTCATATGGGACGCAAGTGACGCTGGGGTCTAATCCACTGAACCTCTTGGGCTTGCTGATCAGAAGGTCGGCGGTTCGAATCCCCGCGATGGGGTGAGCTCCCGTTGCTCTGTTCCAGCTCCTGCCAACCTAGCAGTTCGAAAGCACACCAGTGCAAGTAGATAAATAGGTACCGCTGTAGCAGAAGGTAAATGGCATTTCCGTGCACTCTAGCTTCCGTCATGGTGCTCTGTTGTGCCAGAAGTGGTTTAGTCATGCTGGCTACATGACCCAGAAAGCTTTCTGTGGACAAAAGCCGGCTCCCTCGGCCTGAAAGCGAGATGAGCACCGCAACCCCATAGTCGTCTTTGACTGGAATTGACTTCCAGGGGTCCTTTGCCTTTACCTTTTTAACCTACTGATTCATATGCTGTCAGTGGATTCTTGTTGTTAAGTTTGTAGGGAGCTCTCACCTGTGGCTCCTAGAAGCTGTCAACATGCGACACCAGCCACACCCTGGGAATGGCTTCGACTGGCCAGCTAAAACAGGTGATGGTAGCTGATGGGTCTCAACCCCTCAGTGAGTTAGGGTCTTTCCCTGTATGTGAAGACAGGCTCTGGCAGATTGAGCAGATGAGACTAATAGTGGGTCCAACGGTCAAGAAGGCAGTTTCTGCACATGCCATAGAGGGAAGAGAGGAGCAGATGAGACTCGTCAACCTGGAAAGGTAGCCCATCTAGGAGAAGGAAAACTGTGATCCTAAACCTCCGCTGCCTTGCAGGATATCTTCGGGAGAAGAAAAGGCTAAGGAGTAAACCCTACACAAATCCAGAGTGGAGTCCCTAAGACTGTTGGGTGGTGCCTTGTATAATAATAATAATAATAATAATAATAATAATAATAATAATAATAATAATTTGTTATTTGTACCCCGCCCATCTGGCTGGGTCGCCCCAGCCACTCTGGGCGGCCTCCAACAAATATTAAAATACATTAAAATATCACAGGTTAAAAACTTCCCTAAACAGGGCTGCCTTCAGGTATTTTCTGAATGTAGGATAGTTGTTGATCCCTTTAACCTCTGCTGGGAGGGCATTCCACAGGGCAGGCGCCACTACCGAGAAGGCCCTCTGCCTGGTTCCCTGTAGCTTTGCTTCTCGCAGTGAGGGAACCGCCAGAAGGCCCTCGACGCTGGATCTCAGTGTCTGGGCTGAACGATTGGGGTGGAGACGCTCCTTCAGGTATACAGGATATACAGGTATACAGGTATACAGGTATGCCTCCTCCTGCATAGCTGGTGCCAAACATGGTATTGCTCTGCTTTCCTTTGAACCACATCAGCGAGGCCAAGACAGAGGTCTTTTCATCTAGGCGGCCCAGGATCTCCAGACACACTGCCCAGGCTTTTGCCCCAGGAAGGTCACTTTGGTGTTGCTATCCGAGTGGTTTGACTTCACCCCTGGAGGCTTACTCCATTGTCGCTCAAGACAGACAATGCCAACAACCAGGAAGAAAGGGGAAATCATCCGAACCCTCTCAGCAGGGCACTGGAGCAAATAATTTATACCAAATATTTGTATGTTTGCCATATGAACCTTCATTTTGCAAGCTTAAAGAGACATGCCAGAACATTTTGGATTGTGTTTGTTTTGGAACAAGGGATCTAGGTAATCCATTGGGTCATCTTGTGCAGAACACCAGATGATGCAACAGGTTGACTAGATCTTAGCTTACCTTTTTTCTTTTTTCTTTTACTCAGCTGAACAAAGGCCTGACCACTTTTTATCAGTACTGTTTCATATTGGAAATGAGAAATTAAAGCAAGCTTCCTCCAGTGTAAGGAAAAGCTTCGTGGGTTAAATCTCAGCAGCAGGCTGCTGTCAGGATATAGAACCAGATGAAAAACAAGTTAGCAACCTCAGTTGTACAGAGCTTTAAAGCATAGAGAAATCAAGAGAATCACCCCACCTTTTTGGGCACTGTAAATTAATACGGCAGCTATTCTGAATTAATGCACAACAAAAGTATTGACTTGGACAGTTTAACCACAGTCAAAAATAGAACTGATAATTGTCTGAACCATTCCTTGCTTTTGTCCATTGGAATTTTGGGGTGAAATATTGATAGAGGCTTTACTTAACATGGAGAATGTTGAGAGATGTACCAACTGTTAAATGACTGAATATGCATCACAAGAGGGAAACGGGCCTTACTGCCCCCTGGTGTTTTTTTATGGTAAATACAAAGATGGGAAGAAGCTCAGGCTTCACCCTTGCAGCATATGACTGGATGTTTTCTAGATTTATTAGAAATTGCATGTACAAAGAAAACCCATGTCCAAGAATAAAATAGAGGCTGCAGCTCTGTAAGAGGACAGTCGTCATTTTTACAAATCGCTTCTCTGGTGCTGGGAAAGACAAAACAGAAATGGGAAACGCCAGGTTCTTAATTAGACTTTCAGATAAAACAGATATTTGTTGGCAGCTGAGGTTAAGGGCTGTTTATGGATCATATTCTACTGAAATTACATATTTATCATGCCAAAGGTAAGCAGAAGTTGCTACTTTTGTCTCCCAATGGATGCATTCCTATTTAAACAATGTGCCAGTTTGTCACATTGTATGCTTTTTACGTAGAAGTGGAGAGATGTTCTATTTGCATGCATATTTCATGTCTACTGTGTTATCTTTATATTCTAGTAAAGGTAAAGGACCCCTGGAGGGTGAAGTCCAGTCAAAGGCGACTATGGGGTTGCGGCGCTCATCTCGCTTTCAGGCCAAGGGAGTCGGCGTTTGTCCGCAGACAGCTTTCTGGGTCATGTGGCCAGCAGGACTGAACTGCTTCTGGTGCAATGAGACACCATGACGGAAGCCAGAGCGCACAGAAATGCCATTTACCTTCTGCCAGTGTGGTACCTATTTATCTACTTGCACTGGTGTGCTTTCGAACTGCTAGGTGGCAGGAGCTGGAGCAGAGCAACGGGAGCTCATCCCATTGCGGGGATTCGAACTTCCGGCCTTCTGATCAGCAAGCCCAAGAGGCCCAGTGGTTTAGACCACAGCGCCACCCGCATCTCTTATATTCCAGTACCAAAAGCCAGATCTTAAGCAGCAGTGCCAAGGCACTTTTCTGACAGGGAAGAAAAAATCCAGAGACACAGTTTGAGATGCAAATCAGTTTATTTTATCTTTGACAAAGTGTTTACTCTTATTCAGTGGTCAAGAAGCACGAAAGATAACAGATCACTGTAAATTCTATGAGGCATAGGTAAGTCCTAGTCAACACCAGCTTCTCCTAAAGAAGTCCTGGGCTGAAACTAGAAGCTAACCCGCTGTTTGCTGTTAACGTCTAGATCAGTGTTTCCCCAAACTTGGGTCTCCAGCTGTTTTTGGACTATGAATCCCATCACCCCTAGCTAGCAAGACCAGTGGGTCAAGGATGATGGGAATTGTAGTCCAAAAACAGCTGGAAGCCCAAGTTAGATATTAATGCAAGGAGGAGAAGTGACCCTGAACCAGTCCTTAGTCAGGTAGCATCCATTCATTTGTGCCCTGTTGAGATTGGTTTTGGTGCTTTGCTGGGAAACTGCATTGAGCAGCCTCTATAGAGGTCAGCTTGGCACCGCCATAAGAGATGGGCCATGTTTTGAGGGGAGAGTTTTTGCCACCTACAAGCTGCTAAGAGAACTGCACTGCTTCACATTTTAGTTAGCAAGTTCTGCAACCAAAAGGCCTCAACGACATTGAGCACCGCTGAGCTCTGTGTACTGGGAAGAACTGGAGCAACTTGGCCACAGATCACATGTTAGGCTTGATTGTTCAAAGCACTGGATCCAGGCACTTCCATCCTTGGGACATCTACCTCCGATTCCTTCACCGACGGAGGCGCCTCTGCTGCTTGGGATTCGGCCAAAGGTTCAGGAGGAGAGACCTCTTCTGGGGAGAAGGGCCCCACGATCCAGTTCAGGGGAGTGGACTGCATCACGTACTCCAGGACCTCATCCCCAGCCTGCCAGATTTTGCCCATTGTTTCCTGGCGCTGAGTCAAAAGGCCACTCGGAAGCTCCTGGAATGACTTGGCACTGGAAAAAGCAGCCTGTAGCTCCTCCATGTAGCTGTAAGCTTGCTGCACCTTTTCTTGGAGGGCCGCAGGGAGACCCTGCATGTTGGCCAAGAGGCTCTGGCAGGCAGCCTGCATCTGCTGGGCAATGTTGCGGGACATGCCTAGAGCCTGGGATTCCATCTGCTGGAGAGAAAGAGGGAGGTGTTAGTAATAATAGTAGTAGAAGTAACAACAACAACAACAACCCTGCCCATCTGGCTAAGTTTCCTCAGCCGCTCTGGGTGGCTCCCAACAGAATATTAAAAACACAATAAAACATCAAACTTTAAAAAACTTCCCTAAACAGGGCTGCCTTCAGATGTCTTCTAAAAGACAGAGAGTTGTTTATTTCCTTGACATCTGGTGGGAGGGCGTTCCACAGGGCCGGTGCCACTACTGAGAAGGCCCTCTGCCTGGTTCCCTGTAACCTCACTTCTCGCAGTGAGGGAACCGCCAGAAGGCCCTCGGAGTTGGACCTCTGTGTCTGGGCTGAACGATGGGGGTGGAGACGCTCCTTCAGGTATACTTGATCCCGATGGGCCCTTCTCTGGGAAATGAATCGAGGAAGCCAAGAACACAACGTACCTCTGCTGGGTTCTCTCCAGTGGAATCGCTCTGTCCCAACTGGTTCTTGCTCCACTCCAACCACTTCTGCCGCAGCTCCTCCTGCCCGTCTTGATCTTTCTGGTCCGCGTGTCTGGCAAATGCAATCTAGGAAATTAGCAGTGAGAACATTAAGAACGTTTAGAAAAGAGTTACTTCCAAGTGAAACAGTAAAAAGCAGAAAGTCTCTCAAACGAAGCTCAATGGGATGGACTCTCCCAAGGACAATCACATCTCACATTTTGGGAGGTACTTTTGCCACACAAATAAAATGAACCAGTCTGCTTGGGCAACAGAACATGGCGTTCCTTGCTGATCAGGCAACCGACACCTAGGGTGGATTTATACACATGGTTTTTAACATTAAGGAGGGGCTAGGGAAGGATTGTGGTAATGCAGGTGGACATCAGATGTACCGCATTAAATGTTCTTAACGCAATATAAAAATGTGACGCCAGAGGGCGGTACTGATCTACCAGCAGCGTTTTGACTGAGGGGGGGAGGAACAAGGTAAGAAAACCGCTTTAATTTACAAGTATGCCCTTGTAAACAAACAAACCCAGAGAGACAGAGTTGCCTTTGCCAACCTGGGGCTGTTTTGGACTACAACTCCCATCAATCAGCACAGCCAGCAGCCTCTGCATCATGCAGCCATGCCAGCTGGGTCTGATGGGAGCTGCGGTCTGCAACAGCAGAGGTTACAGAAGGTTCACCTAGAGCAAGCACTACCAGAGAATAGAAAAGTGCTTATACCAAGTCCATTGCTTGCTGGAGCTGGGACAGAGTCTCCTGCATCTTCTGCTTGGTTTGGCGCAGCTTGCCCAGGGTGTGCTGGTAGGCTCTCTGGCGCACCCTGTTGGAGAGGGAACCGAGGCGCACATAGTAACTCCGCTGCTGCCTTTGCTTCTCAATGGAAGAGGCCTCTGGCTCCTCCAGAGCAGCTGCAAGAGTAGCTGAAAGGAAGGCATTACACACTTTAGAACTTAGCAAGTCCTGGAAATATGCAAATATTGTTGGTGCAAATATACATATGCATCCTGGAATTCCTGGATACCAAGATCCAAGTTTGGGGCAAGTACATTTTGGTGGGAGAACCCCAGGGAAGATTTAAAGTCACAAAATATGCAGCAAGGTAAAGAAATCTAGACTGTTAAAGCTTTAAAATATGCCCTTCAAAGCGAGTTCCAATATGCTCGTTAAAAGCTTCTTTCCAAAATTTCCCTCTTCCCCCAGTGTAGGGACAGACCACACATTTGGCAAGTAAAAAATGGTTTACTTACAAACTCTCGAAATGTCAAATTCAGATGCTTTAGAATAGTTGCACAGGCAGCAAAACTTAGTTTACTTACAAAGTGGTAAAAGTTCCTAGATTGTTGGTATAGGAACTCTAGAGTGGCTGGTGAGAGCCATGCAGTATGAGCAGGAGCAACTAGCTCAAACCTCTTCACGCACTGAACTTTTCAGATAGACTGAGATTACAAGAATGATCTTGATTACCCATTTCCTCCCAAGGCAAGGCCTATTGACATTTGCTACTACACCTCCCTCTGGCGAATTTTCCCTCTGGATAATTTTAGTTTTAAGATTGTGGGAGACCTTGCAATAGGAATCTGCACTGCAGTGGACATTGTGTGGCTAGTTCAGCCTAATTCCTATTCAACTGTGATTAAAAGGGTAAAAGGTAAAGGGACCTCTGACCATTAGGTCCAGTCGCGGATGACTGGGGTTGCGGAGCTCATCTCACTTTATTGGCCAAGGGAGCCAGCGTACAGCTTCTGGGTCATGACTAAGCCGCTTCTGGCAAACCAGAGCAGCGCACGGAAATGCCGTTTACCTTCCCACTGGAGCGGTACCTATTGATCTAATTGCACTTTGACATGCTTTCGAACTGCTAGGTGGGCAGGAGCTGGGACCAAGCAACGGGAGCTCACCCTGTCGCGGGGATTTGAACTGCCAACCTTCTGATCGGCAAGCCCTAGGCTCTGTGGTTTAACCCACAGCGCCACCCGCATCCCATTTCAACTGTGCTTAGAAGAGCTTAAATAACACTTATGTACATGCATGAGCATGGCTCAGACCACCGGGAACTCGTGCGCAGGTAGAGGTGGCTAACAGACAAGCGTCGACTGACCTAGCTCCTCATCAGACATTGGGAGGTAGTGGTCCACCATCTCCTCAGACTTCCCCATCACAGCCTCAACGGCACTGGAGGCCATCTGGCCTATGCTGGAGCCCATCACAGTGTTCATGCCGCTGGTTAGTGCAGATGTGGTCATCTCAACACTCCCTCGGACAGCTTCTTTAACCAGGTCCAGCATGCCGGGCGCCACGTCCTTTGTTTCGGCAGCTGCTTGGCAAACCGCTGCTGCTGCAACTGTCTCCGTAGATGACGCTGTCTCCTTTTTATCTGGGCTCCCCTAGGGAGGGAGAAAAGCAGTCTGGCATCGGGGCAACCTAGCAAAACTTGTTAACAAAAGTAGCTCTTAAAACTTTACGTGTTCATCTGCCGCCCACAGATAAGCCTTCAAAGATGGACCACGTTGCATGCGTCCTACATCCGAGCAGAAAAGTTTTGGGGAAAGTGTTACAGGATTAAGTTTTTTGGAAGAGAATACATGGGAGACTTTGAGTAAAGGTAAAGGGACCCCTGACCATTAGGTCCAGTCGCGGACGACTCTAGGGTTGCGGCACTCATCTCGCTTTACTGGCCGAGGGAGCCGGTGTACAGCTTCCAGGGCATGTGGCCAGCATGACTAAGCCGCTTCTGGCAAACCAGAGCAGCGCACGGAAATGCCGTTTACCTTCCCACCGGAGCGGTACCTATTTATCTACTTGCACTTTGACGTGCTTTCGAACTGCTAGGTTGGCAGGAGCAGGGACTGAGCAACGAGAGCTCACCCCGTTGCAGGGATTCGAACCACCGACCTTCTGATCGGCAAGCCCTAGGCTCTGTGGTTTAACCCACAGCGCCACCCGCTGTGGCGGAAGTGGGGGAAGTGTTACAGGATTAAGTTTTTTGGAAGAGAATACATGGGAGATTTCGTGTAAATAAACATCAGGCACCCAGAGCCTAGCAGAAACAGATGGGCGTCTACATCAGATTCCTAGAAGCAAGGTGAAGCCTAAAGCCTCTCCACTGAGTCCTGCTTAACTTACAGCTCTTGTCCTCCAGCTTGAGGTTGCTTAACAACTCCTCCTATTGACTCAGGGATGGGGAACCTAAGGCACTGCCAGACACTGCTGAATTCCAGCACACACCAGCCCTAGCCAACATGGCCAATGGACCGGGATTATGGGATCTGTAGCCCAGCCAACCTCTGGAGAGCCACAGGTTCCTATGCTAGTGGAAAGTCATCACCTAGTGAGAGTCTTCCAGCCTCCAAAGCCCAATCATGTTCTTTTGTTAACCCCCTAGTCACCAGTTGCCTGGGCCATAGCAGGACCACTCCGTAATCAGATGGCCAAACTCATAATAAGGACCAGTTGAAGTCTGGAGAGTGGTTACCTGATCATCTGGTCCTTGAGCTATTGATTCCTTTTCTTCCACTTTGTCCAGATCTCGGCTGTCCTGCACATCTGCTGCTGAATTTTTAAAAATAGATATTAAATAGTTGTGGTTGGCGCAGTTGCACCAACAGCAATAGATGCCCTTATTACATCTTTTATATGACATACAGTTATTGTATTACTGCATTTGGACATAGATCTTTCCATGGACTGTTTTGAGCATGAATTTCCCTGTGAAAAATGTGGTGTATATTGGCAATGACAAAATTTATTTTGTGATGCTTCACTGACCATTTAATATTGTTCTGTAACAGAAGGTAAAATTTCATGTGGTCATTAGATTTTTTGCAAGCTAATTTCCACTCCTTTTCTATCTGTGGAACTTACTAGCACCACCATGAACTTATGGGAACACTGGAAAACACTCCACAAAGGGTAGGGATAAATGAATATATTCATTTTGGTTTCTTGCAGTTTCACATTTTTTCAGTCTTAAACTCAATTCCTTACATTTCCACATCAGTTTTTTATCTTCTTCTTTTAAGTCCTCATGAAAATTCATCAGCATCACTGGGCAAATTTCTCCTACTACTTTTGCCTAACATACATTGCAAAGCAATTTCTCTATATTTTGGTATGTCGCTCGCACTAATATATGCATTTATAGGCATGCTTTACCACAGAATATACACTTTTGAACACGCATCTGGGGAGTTGCACTGCAAATTTTGGATACGCCGCAATTTTGAAAGACAGCTGTGTTTCAGTTCACGTATTGTTTCGGAAAATGCAAAAAAAAATGTTAGTTTGCCTTTAAATGGGAACAGAATTGAATTTCTCTCCCCATCCCAAAGAGCCGGTCATTTACTCACTCTGGGGTTTGCTGAAAAGAGGCTGCACCCCGCTGACTGCGGCTGAAGCAATTGTCCTCATCCCTGTCTCAGCCACATCACAGAAAGATTTGAAGACCGGAATGTTCTCTTTGATTGAAGTGTATGTGGTGGAGACCATTTCGCAAGCAGCACTCAGGGAAACCGAGGCCACTCTGCTCACCAGGTTCTAGAAGCAAAGGAACATGAAGCAGACAAGGCAACCTGTGTCAGCAACCCAAGGCCAGGGGGCAGTCAACAAAGACTCCATTTGAAACCAACCCCTCTCTTGTTATGTGACTGACCAGCGGAATTTGGAGTACATGGGTTTAAGGGAACAAAACTCTGTAGATTAGGAATGAGGAACCCTTGGTCCTCTAGATGTTTTTGCTAGAGAAACAGCAGGCCTGGCCAAGGCAGAATCTAGCCAGTTCTTGTCTGACTCATCTGTGTTAAGTACAATTGCTTTAATTCACACAGAAATGAAAGATGTATGTGTATTAATGAAGATTTAAAATGGAAAATGGCTAACGTTGGGGTTTTTCCACAGTTGTTTTCAAAAGGACACTGAACTCCTTAATGGGTTAATGAATATTTGTTGATTGTCTTCTGTTACTCTAAACCAGGCTTCCTCAAACTCGGCCCTCCAGATGTTTTGAGACTACAATTCCCATCATCCCTGACCACCGGTCCTGCTAGCTAGGGATCATGGGAGTTGTAGGCCAAAAACATATGGAGGGCCGAGTTTGAAGAAGGCTGCTCTAAACTATTGTAACCTTAGATCAGGTGCAAAGGTGTTGAGTTGCAAATCTGCCATCTTCAAAGGGTGGTGGCTGATATTGTTTCTCTCAACCCAACAGAGAACGGAAGATGTAAATGAAGCTCTCAAGGAAAACAGCACCAGGGAATTGGATGCTGTTAAAGAAAGAGACCTTTGCTTATAGGTCTGTTTAGATTACAGTGGTACCTTGGTTCCTGAACTTAGTCTGTTCGACTTCCGAAACGGTTCGAAAACCAAGGTGTGGCTTCCGATTGGCTGCAGGAACTTCCTGCACTCAAGCGGAAGCTGCATTGGATGTTCAGCTTCCGAAAAACGTTTGCAAACCGGAACACTTACTTCTGGGTTTGCATCGTTCGGGAGCCAAAACGTATGAGTACCAAGGGGTTCAAGGACCAAGGTACGACTATATTTCATCTTTTCTAAGATGCTGAGCCTGCGCTGGAAAGCACAAGGTATAGTATGGATATTTTGGGGTGTGTCTTTAGTGCTTATGCTCTGTTTTTTAAAGAGTTATGCTAGTAAAGTTTGGATAATATTTTTATGGTCCTGGACAATGACTTCTTCCAAAAGGAGTCAGTTTTTATGTTTCCAGCCGCTTCAAACTGCACAATATTAAAGATCTGCAACAACCTGTGCTGTGTTGCTTCTCCACTCAGCAGACTAAAGGTAGAGGGAGAAGTGTCCTATGTACTGTAGAATGGCATGTCTGCTTTGGAGCTCAACTCGGGGCATCAATGGTTTCTCCCATCAAATGACCATCATCAAGATCTACTCACCTGCTGATCTTCATTGTTCTTGGAGTCAGAAGCAGCTGCTGCCATGTCTTTGTTTTCTGATGCCATGACATTAACTAGGTCGCTCTGGAAAGAACAGGCAAGACCAACATTACCTATCATCTCTTAGACTGGGTGTGTCCATACCATATATTCAAAGCACATCATTTCCTCCAAATATTTCCTGAAAACCAGTGCTTTTTTCTATTTAAAAAATGTGTTTGGGGTACTCTCATTTTGATTCAAGAAAACCACCATTTTATGGTTCAAATCAGGGGAAATAAACACAGTAAATGAACAAAAGCGCAAAGGTTCGCAAATTGTTTAGGGGTACGCATACCCCTGCATCCCCCCAGAAAAAGCACTGCTGAAAACTATGGTTTCTTAAGGGTGCTGGGACTCATTGCTCTGTGAAAGGTAAACTCCCTTTGTTTGGTCCCTGCTCCTGCCCACCTAGCAGTTCGAAAGCACGTCAAAGTGCAAGTAGATAAATAGGTACCGCTCCAGCGGGAAGGTAAATGGCGTTTCCGTGTGCTGCTCAGGTTCGCCAGAAGCGGCTTACCGCTGGCTTACTGCTGGCCACATGACCTGGAAGCTGTATGCCGGCTCCCTTGGCCAATAAAGCGAGATGAGCGCCACAACCCCAGAGTTGGTCACGACTTGACCTAATGGTCAGGGTCAAAGCCTTGCAAAATGGCAAGCAAGCAAATTGGGTGGAGTATTGAGCTCCTAGCAAAGTGTGACAAGTGGCATTTCCTCTCTGCCCAGAGGCCCCTAGAAATGTTGCCGGCTTTTCAGCTAACTCCTGTAGCTGTGCCTTATATGAGCAGGCTGAAATGCAGGAATTAACAAACAAGGTTTCCATAGCGTGGGGGAAACACAGTCACCTGTTAACTGCTGCAGAGGGCATGAATGGAAAGTGGAGAGGCACAGCCTCAAGGCTAAACCAAGTAATTGCATGCAGTGTTTAATATTGTACATATAAAGGTTGCCACACCCTAGTAATATCTTACTTCACTGACCATCCAGCCCCAGGGTGTGGCATTCCAACTTTTATAGAATTAATGCCATTTTAGCAGCCAGCCTTAAACATGTATTCAATTAAAACAACCACCACCTGGTTTTCCCTGCTGCAGAATCACCAAAGCACATAGAGAACTACTTAAGGACTCCAAAAGACAACATACAAACATGTTAACTTACCACAAAATACCCAAGACCCACCTTCCAAACATTCTCTTGCAGAGCTCTTCTTTATATACCTGTGATGATGTCATCAAAAGGCAGACCACGCTTGAGTGACAGCTCAAGAAAGCAATCAGAAATGCCCCACCACAGCAAATATGGGATTGTGTAGATCAGTGGCTCTTCTTGAGAAAGAGGGTGGGTTGACTCTGTGATGGGTCATTTTCTGTCTGGCAACTGATGACTCAGAAATTTGACACTGCCTCGCGGTACACTTTGCATCCATTGGGCATCGGTGAAGGGAAAGCTCAGTCCTTTGCACTGTTTACTCAGAAGTAAGACTGAGTTCAGTGGAACTTACTGCCAAGTAAATGTGCAGTCATGCAGCCCAACTCTATGTATTGTTTACTCAGAAGTAAATTCATTGGTGTTTACTCCCAAGTAAATATCTCCCATCAAACAAGGATTTCAGCCTTAATAGACTTTTTATATATCCTTTATTGAAAGAATAAAAAAATCACACATACACACGTAACCCTGCATCCCCTCTGAAAAAAAGCCCCGCATATGCCGTGTGTGTGTGCAGGGCAAAATAAGACATGAAAAAGGGGGCAGAGAGAGAGAAAGAAAAGAAATAATTACAAGAATAAAGAAACAACTACAATAATAATTTTCTAATGTTTATAAGTTCTGTTTTGTTTTTGGTATTGTATATGGATGTTATGAGCATGCAACAGATATCACCCTTTACCCCAAGGCCCCAATCCTAAATGAACTAACAGCCTTATTCCTATGCATATTGACTCAGAAGTCCCATTGAATTCAATGGAACCTACTCCTAGCTAAGATTGCAGCCCTAAAATCTTAGCAGTTCAACAAGAGCTGCAGCCTGGAATCTTGTGCCCCTTGAAATTAAAGCTGTGGTCCAAAATGCACTTTATGGTTATTATTCTCAATGTGATTCTGACCAGCACCATTTTTTTAATAAGCCACCCCATTTCATCCTCGCAACAGCCCTGTGAGGTAGGTTAAGCTATGAGATGGTGACTGGCTCAAGGTCACCCAGTGAGCTTCATGACTGACTTGGGATTCACTGACACTTCTCTCCCAAGTTCATAGTCCTACACTCTGTTATGCCGCACTGGCTCTCAGCGTGAAGTTCTAGATATTCCAGATCTGCCCTTGGTGAAGAGATCTCAAAATGCACAGGGCAAAAGTCAAAGAATCATAGAACTGTAGACTTGGAAAGGGACCCTAAGGGTCATCTGGTCCAACCCCCTACAAAGCAGTCAGTAACCTTCTCAGATTCCACACCCACCTTTAATCCCAAATTGCAATATGGACACTCTCTCCCTCTGTGGCATTCCCACAGGAAAGACACAAAGCCTGTCCTTTTTCCCCCATAGAGAAGCAGCAGATAAAGGGGCAACTATTGAGAGTTGAAACTGGCAGCAGGGAATGGGTTAACCACCCTTTCCCACCTGCTTTCTATCTATGCCTGATTGCAGCATCATTAGCTCCCTCCCCCCACTCTTAAAGGGAGATGGGAAGTTATACAGAATTCCATATAACTTATAGCTCAGTCCCATTCCAAGTGTCCAATTTTCCAAGGGCAGTCCCAGAATTACAGAAGCCATCCCAGTTTCTGATTTGATCCCAGAATGTCCCGGTTATCCTTTTTCATCACCTCCACACCTGGGAGAAAAATTAAAAGTGGTGTGTGTACGGGTTCAAAAACAGAGTCCTGTTTATACTGAAAATAAAATTTCCGCACCGAATGAAGGAAATGGTGCGGCTGACATATGAAGCCCTTGCTAAGAAGGCTAAAGACTTGCCTTTTTAAATAAAAAGCAATAAAAATAAATCTGAGTGTTTGCGGTACCTGCCGAGGAGCACCAGCAAAAACATACCCCGTACTAGAACAACTACTGCTCATGAAATAACATCTTTCTCGTTTTTGTCACAGTTAAACAAGCAGTATTTATTTGCGCGAAAGTATTTTAGCTTTTGCAATGTTCAAATTGTCAATATTTCTGTATACTCATTTTGAATTACAAAGGTTTACCAGCAGTAAACATTAAAACCAGTTGATTTCCAAACATATACGGGCATCAGGCTTACTGAGCTGTGGGCTTTCTGATGTCTGGATACAGTAACTATGACCTCACTGGTGTGTGCTGTGACATCACAAGTGTGACCACAGTGCTATCATGTGAATTTTGAAGATGCAGCTGTAGTACATTTTCCACTGGGGAAGGATGGACATATCAGAGGCCTTTGGTCTACAATTCCAGCAGTTAGGTTCATCTATGCCAAAAATCACCCGGAAATGGGTTTCACTGGAGACCTACCAATGAAATAGCAGAAAAATGCCGGAAGCATGATGAAAGCCAGCAAATGAGGTACTATTCAGATATCTTCCACATCAGACAGGCATAAAGACATCTGGGCTAGCAGTTCTCCAGACCATCTCAAATAGCAAGCTCAAGTTCAGGGGATGAATGGTGAGAACTCAATAGCAGAGTTTTTCCTTGGCAAGCGAAAGGTCCCAGATTCAATCGCTAGAATCGCTTCAGTTAAGAGGGTCTCAGGTGGCAGAACTGGAGTAGACCGGCAGCCAATCTTAGTACATAGACTCAGCTTGATGGGCCAATGGTCTGATACAGTTTTAGGAAGTTGCATATGAGGAATATGGCAATACAGTCTCAGTGAGGTTCGTTTCAGTCCCGTTGCATCTGTAGTGGGGGGAATTAGCAACGCGTTTGTAGGAGAGGACCCTCATTTTGGCTTCCTGAGTGCTGAGAGACTGGGGTTATTTAGAAGAGTGTACGACAGCAGCCATCTGGTCCTGGCTTTGTTGGAAACCCTGAAATCTAAAAGGAAACAAGACATCAGTGCCCAATTTTGAATATGCTCCTTGACCACATAGCCCGAATCCCTTCTCCTTCAAGGCACAGACACCAGGTGGAACAAGCTTCTATAATATGGTTGCCACTTCAAAAAACACCCAGTATACTGGCTTCACCTGCGGGACGAGCCAAGCATACACACACACAAACAAACACACACACACACACTGACGTCTACACACTTGTGAGAATGCAATATTTCTGTTATCAGGGCCGGCGCTTCCATTTAGGCCAACTAGGCAACTGCCTAGGGCGCCAAAATGGAGGGGGCGCTGGCCAGCCTGCCCCTCGCCCCCCGCCGCCGCCCGGTGCCGCGGACCAGCGGCGCACCCGGCGCGCAGGGGGCGGGGCACCGTACGTCATTGCACATGACGTACGGTGCCCCGCCCCCTCGCCTAGGGTGCCAGAAACCCTGGCACCGGTCCTGTCTGTTATGTACTGAGCGGAATCCTAGAACAATAGGACCCAAAATGCAGCAGTCTGATTGGTCCTCGAACAATAGGATCCAGAATGCAGCAGTCTGATTGGTCCGCAGGAGCCACCCAATCCAGTTCCAGGTGGAAGTGAATCAGCGACCTGATTGGCCTACAAGAGCTGCCAATCAGGCTCCTGGATGAAGTGAATCCGCAACCTGACTGGCCTACAGGAGTAGCCCGGAATTAGCCAATCACCTGGGGCCCATTCTGTAAATAATGTATATATAGCAGACATTTTGGGGAAAGATTCATTCCTTGCTACTATGAGCTGAATAAAGAGCATGAAATTTACACTTGACTCCGAGTATATTTCAATTTCCTAACCTGAACATTTCATAGACGGGCCATATCACTGCAGTGCCCAGAGAGCAGGAAAGACGGTGAAATTTGATCCTAAGGCACTTGTGGAGTTTTGAGATTTTGCTAGTAAATGTCAGAATTTGCTTACACTTCTTACTGGCATCCTAAAACAATAGCAAGCATTGATAAATGGCAACTATATTCCTAATATTTACTGTAATGTGTATAAATATGTAGCAGCCCGACTAGAGTCTACCTGTTACTGTTGCGTTGGTGAAATGATGGTAGTTTGTGGTTCTCTGCTGTTGTCTCTCTCTCATTTGGACCACGAGAAGGTGGCAAAAACAGACGAGGGTGGGATTCGTGTGGTAGTGGTCCATAAAGAGCATCCCAATCCATGTCCTGAATCCTGCAGTCGAATCATAGGGAGAAATTCAGTTCATGTCAAAAAAGTTTATTTACGTATGCCACTACTGCGACCCGTATTCTGTTAGCCCCAAAATGGAAAAAGGAGTGAGGTCCCAACTAAAGAAAATTGGCAACTTAAACTGATGGAATATGTGCAGTTTGCAGCCCTCACATATAGAATAAGAGAACAAGAAGAACATACGTTTAAAGAAGATTGGAAAATATTTATTGAATATATGGGGGGGGGAGTTGTGTACACTTGAAAATGGTGGCAGCATTAAGATAAATTCAACAGTGTAAACAAGTTTTGATGGATGTAATAATGGAATACTGAAAGGTATAGATAAAGGGACCCCTGACCATTAGGTCCAGTCGTGACCGACTCTGGGGTTAATCAACTTGTTAATCAACTGAAGTTTGAGTTGATTAATTTAGCTATTAAGCTGATGAAATCATGCAGCCTTCATTGTGGACTTTCCCTTGTCCTTTGAGTTTGCTCGCTTGCTTCTTTTTTTAAAGTCAGAGATGTTTGAGAACTTTCCAGCCTTATGACCCTAGAAAGAGAGAGAGAGAGAGAGAGAGAGAGAGAGAGAGAGAGAGAGAGAGAGAGAGAGAGAGAGAAGACCAGGCCTTACCCAGGTCAGCAGCTTCATAGCCTTTGGGCATGATTGTCCTGTCTATCCGAGCAATCAGCCAGGCTCCCACGATGACACTGCACAGCAGACGGAACAGGCAGGCCCCCAGGCCCAGCACCACGTTGTAGAAGAATAAGAAGTAGTTGAAATTCTGGAAAGCTTTCCTGGAAATAAGGGCAAATCGCCATAGGAGAGTTACAGTAGCATACGCACTCAAGGAGGCAGCATCAAGTGTAAAATGAATCACACGGCTTGTAGCTTGCGGGCTTCCAGCTAAAGGTACGTGTGGGAATCAAAAGCAAGTCACAGGATTGTACAGATGGGCTCCGGGTCTAGTCATACTCAGAGTAAGCCCTTTGGAATTAATGGACATGACTACCTTTAGTCCATTACTTTCAGTTGGTCTGCTCTGAGGAGAGGCTAGCTGGACACAGGGGCAGACTTTGGCCTTTCAAATTTCAGCAGCACCCTGTGCGAGGCCAAAATTGGAAAAAAAAAACCTCGCATCTCACCTTCGGTTCTGCCCAATTCACTACGTCATAGTTGTGGCACCATGTGTGTTTTCTAGACCTTCTCTTGTGCAAATTCCCTTGTGAGGATGGCACTTTTATAAAGTTATAATACGCGGGTAGCGCTGTGGTCTAAACCACTGAGCCTTTTGCTCAGCGGTTCGAATCCCCGCAACGGAGTGAGCTCCGGTTGCTCTGTCTCACCTCCTGCCAACCTAGCAGTTTGAAAGCACACTAGTGCAAGTAGATAAATAGGTACCGCTGTGGCAGGAAGGTAAACAGCATTTCCATGCGCTCTGGTTTCCATCATGGTGTCCCATTGCACCAGAAGCGGTTTAGTCATGCTGGCCACATGACCCGGAAAGCTGTCTGTGGACAAACGCCAGCTCCCTCAGCCTGAAAAGCGAGATGAGCGCCACACTCTGTAGTTGCTTTTGGCTGGACTTAACCGTCCAGGGGTCCTTTACCTTTTTTACCTATTATAAAGTTTAACCACTAGGTAGCACCAGACTTAACGTTTCTGGGTGGTCACAGGACTTTCCTGTTGCTGTTGTGTTCTTGTTCAAGACCAACAACAATGTCCTTGCGAGAATCCTGACTAGTATGTTCTCCCGGAAAAAACTATGGTTACACTTTTCCTCCATCAGATAGAGGCAGTAAACATTTATTGCCTTGCACAGCTTCGACAGGAACTGATTTTTCTATCATGAACTTGAACAATGGGAAATTGCCAGCTTTTTCCAACGCCTTTAACAACTGCATGATAAGCAGAAACTCACCGGCAGGACCAGTAGATGTGTCTGTTGTGCAAGTTGGATAAAATGTTAAGAGCCCTCCCCTGGTCAAAAAAACAACCCCGTTGGAAACCCAACTTCCTTGCACTGACCTGTTATCAAGAGCCAAAGGCTTTTCCTTGTCAGTCAGAAAAATCTTCGGTTGAAGAAAGAAGGCAGTAGCTGTTGCAATCTGCAGTTGCATGAGCCCTATGACAACGGCAAGTGTGAGGCTGAGGCAGAAAAAGCAGAGAGAAGTGTCAGTTTTATGAGATTATAACACAAATATAAGGAGCTGAATGCCAAGGTCGGGTATAAAGGTAAAGGGACCCCTGACCATTAGGTCCAGTCGTGACCGACTCTGGGGCTGCGGCGCTCATCTCGCTTTATTGGCCGAGGGAGCCGGCGTACAGCTTCCGGGTCATGTGGCCAGCATGACAAAGCCGCTTCTGGCGAACCAGAGCAGGGCATGGAAACACCGTTTACCTTCCTGCCGGAGCAGTACCTATTTATCTACTTGCACTTTGACGTGCTTTCGAACTGCTAGGTGGGCAGGAGCTGGGACCGAGCAACGGGCGCTCACCCCGTCGCGGGGATTCGAACCGTCGACCTTCTGATTGGCAAGCCCTAGGCTCTGTGATTTAACCCACAGTGCCACCCACGTCAGTATGCATCAGTACATTTCTTTCCCAGCTATCACCGGCAACAGACTGCTAGTAATAATTGAAAGACTGGTTTAAAAAACCAGCAAAGTCAAGAAACGCCGTGTATCTACAAGGGTTATTAAGGGGAATCTGTGCTGAGCTGCAAATGGCCTCTCCTACATCTGCTATAGGGACCCAGGTGGCGCTGTGGGTTAAACCACAGAGCCTAGGGCTTGCTGATCAGAAGGTCGACGGTTTGAATCCCTGCGACAGGGTGAGCTCCCGTTGCTCGGTCCCAGCTCCTGCCAACCTAGCAGTTTGAAAGCACGTCAAAGTGCAAGTAGATAAATAGGTACCACTCCGGTGGGAAGGTAAACGGCGTTTCCGTGCACTGCTCTGGTTTGCCAGAAGAGGCTTAGTCATGCTGGCCACATGACCCGGAAGCTGTACGCCGGCTCTTGGTCAATAAAGCGCGATGAGTGCCGCAACCCCAGTCGGACATGACTGGACCTAATGGTCAGGGGTCGCTTTACATCTGCTATGCCACACCCACTGAGGTGGATGGAAAATACCAGAATGTACACATAGGAACTGGGCAATATTCTCAACAAGGGGAAGAGTCAATTGCAATTCCACTTGCTGCAGCTTGCAATCTTTGGGCAGATGTCCACCTAGGGTCCCTTGCACCCTTCTCAAGGAGTTGTATAAGCACCCCTAGCAAGGAGCTGTCTTGGAGCCCGCCCACCCCCTGAAAAAAATCAACTTTGTGCCGTGGTGTGAGAAGGCCAGGAACCGTCTCCCATGTTTGATCTCGCCATGACAGCAGCAGCACACCATCGCACACATAAGCACCATACCCTTCCTGGTGTGGCAGCTGATATTTATGTCCCTCTTGGGCCTGCGCCCTCAGAGGGAGCCAGTTTTGCCAACTCCTCTGTGTTTGGGTAGCTGTAGGAGTCACCCACCTAGAAGCAGCTCAGCCAGATGGGAAATGGGAAATGTCTGGATTGCGAGAATCAGGGGGTTGAAAACCAAATGTTTGACCCCAAAAATCAGAGCCATCAGGTTCACAAGCACAGCTTGCAAAGGGCACTTCTATTTATTTATTTTCTATGCCTTTGCTAAAGCACAACGAACACCTGAGAATGAAATAAATGTTTTGTGAATGTAGGAAGCGGTAGGCAAAACTGAGAGATGATTACTTGCTCAAGACCACCCAGTGAATGCCTGTCTGACCAATGTCCTGGCTCACAACCTCCTTTTCAATCAGTACCCTAAACTGTGGGATACATAACACTGGTGCAGTCAATCACAACATTCCTAGAATGTACACAAGGGGTCTCAGTCCTCCAGTTAGAGTTTCCTGTACCTGGACTGAGACCACTTCCTCTGTGTGACCAGAGGTGGGAGTGGCCTTACCTGTAGTTACTCAAAGTCACAGGTGAGCAGCCATTCCATCCTTTTCCTCATCGGAACTTCGAACATGCAACATCTCAAGAGAAGATGCACTCTTGGCTTCCAGCCAAGAGGGCCCAGATGGAGCCTCCTCCCTTAAGGAGAGTCTCCACATGTATATACATTTAATCTAAGGTAGCCTGCCTTTCTGAGACTTGTAGAACCTTGGAAATGTCTGTGAGTAAACCTTTTTACTTTTAAAGAGCTATGTGTCGTGTATTTACTTTTAAGGGGGAACCAGGGGAAATATGCCAGGAATCTGCCTTGTTATAGAAGTTCAAACGAACTTGATCGCCACGTTTTGCTGCGCTTAATTGGGGATGAGAATCTCTGCTAGTTTGGAGCTTGTTAACACAAGCTGGGATAGGAAATATTAAACAATATTCCCTCATCCATATTCCCACTCATCTCCCACATAAACTGTACAAAAATGCAGGGCACTTACATCCCAGTTCCCAGACTTTTAAGCATTTCGATCCCCTGGCCCTGCTTGATGGGTAAAACGAAACCATACATGAACATCACCCCAAAGAGGCACTGAACCGTGTGGATGATCAGGTACCCTAGAGGAAAAAAGCACAAATGATCAATTGACAAGGGAAGAAAGGGGCAACTGCAATCATCAGTTCACAACAAAGGCAGTCACGTACCCCATAGTATGTAGGCAATTTGCCAACCAGAGTATCTTGCTATTGCAGCCTGTTAATGTTAAAAAAAAATAAAAAAATGGAGAGATGTTTATATACAATAAACTCCCACATGTATAATAGAAAATAAGAATATACACATAGCCTGATATATAAATCTCCACTGGGACTTCTACTATGGACCATCTTCCTTGCTGAAGCCATTGATACCAAAGCTAAGCAGTGATAAAAGACTAACATTTGGGACCAGTCATAAACAGTCTGTCTCATTCTCCCAACATTCCATCACATGTCAATGTGACCAAGAAACTGACCCCAGCATGCCATTATTTTTTGTATGTATGTATGTATGTATGTATGTATGTATGTGTTTGGTTAGTTATGGGATCTATATTCCAGCCTTCATCATAGAATGGTAACAGAGCAACAAATCAACTACAGAAAATCAACACATCAAAATTGAATTAAAAACCTACCCACATATTCCTTCATTTGCCACAATAGCCATCTTAAAACAGACTAAACTTCAAAAGACTTGGCAAAAACATCTTTTTTTCCTGGCACCAAACGTTCCTCAGTGTCAGCACCTGCCTAATCTCTACAGGATGAGTGTTTTACAATTAGGGGGCCGCTACTGAGAAGACCCTGTTCTGAATTCTGACCATCCAGCTTTCACTAGGCAATGGTACAGCCGAAAGGGACTCACCAGCAGATCTCAATTCATGGGCAGGGCAGGACAAGGAGAGGTACTCCTTTAGATAACTGGGACCCAGACTATTCAGGACTGTATAGACACTAGCATCTTGAATTGAGCTGAAGATGGAATGAGCAGCCTGGGCAGACCTTTCCAGACAACGTAGGAGAGATTTGGGTGTTTGCCAAATAGGTTACTGCTGCGGCTAGACTTGAAGGGGAAGAGAAGTGAGAACTCACCACATTTTGAGAAGATGACAGCCTGACAAACACCAACGGAAGGAATTGCTTCTGCCCAGCCCACAGCCGTTTCATGTGCTTTCTAGGAAAATAGTGTAGTCGAGTTTATTTATATGCTGCCAGAGTCAACTGTGCCCCAAAATACAAATACAATTTGGACTAGACTTGACTTTGCCAGGACTTAAATTGACTGCCTAGATCCGCTTGGATAAGCTGCTCTTTCTTTTCCTCCACTTCCCCTAGGGTCCCGAAATCCTCGCAGAATAAGATACAAGGCACGAAGCATCTCCATACCTGTAGCAGGCCAAGATGTGGAACACGTAGCTGACACTGGTGAGGCACGCAGTGAAGGTGGTGACAAGCCAGACACCTGTGGGACAAAGAACCGTCACCTGTGTGACCTCATCCTCTCTGTGAGGTCGTAGCCTCAGTCAACACAACCTCAAAAGTGTTCTGCTTTCGCAGGCATGGAAGGTACCAAGACGCTTGCATGCTTCAGAACCATTTCTCTCCACCCTCCCTCTTTTTACTTGTGAGTCAATGTATGGGAAATGCATCCGGAAGACAATTTCCACCCTCCCTTCCACACAGGTGGGCGGGGTTTGTGGCACCGAGCGGGGCTTACCTGGGCGGGTGCCACCCACCTGCTTAGGTTGGCCTTTGACCCGCCCTCGGCCAGGTAGGACAATGGATGTCCGGCCGGGGGTGGGGTCAAGGGCCAAAGAAAAGAGGCTGAGCCTTTCGGCCAGGCCTCTCTTGGACTTCCTTCCTTCCTTCCTTCCTTCCTTCCTTCCTTCCTTCCTTCCTTCCTTCCTTCCTCCCTCCCTCCCTCCCTCCCTCCCTCCCTTCCTTCCTTCCCTCCATGATAGTAAGAGGAAGGTATTTAGCTCTCCCAAAATCTGAACGTTTCTGTAAATTCAGTAAGAAGGAACCTGATACATTGGATCATATTTTCTTCTCTTGTAATTTTGGCACTAACGTTAGAAGTCAATTATTAGGTGCCTTACAAATGGATAGACCAATCTCTACGCTTCCAACTATTCAAACACTGTTGTCGGACAGTAATGATAAAATCACTTCAATAGTAGCCGAATTTTTAAGCTCAGTCCAAACAGAAAGATTAAGTCATTACAAAGAGGATTAGGAGATTTCAACTAAATAGTAATGCGGCATTATTATATTGTTATATCATTTATATCAATTGATGTTTTAACTAACGATTATTATGAGAAGTTTTAAGTTATTTTTACGGACTAGTATTGAATTTTAGAGTTAAAGATTTAATTAATACAAGCCTTATTTTGTTTAGCTCATATTTTATATATTTTTACATAATATCTGTTCGAAAATGTTTGGTTTGTTATGCCTAATAAAGGTTATTGAATTGAATTTAATCGCTCTGAGAGTTTACACACAGTGAGGTACCTAATCAGCATCCCCCATGCTGTCTGTGGAAGAGAGCCCAGTTTAAACTGAAAGTACATTATAGTCTGTGTAACATCCATATCCAAACAGCAGGCATGGGCTGCCTAAGATATTGATGTCAGCATCAGCAAATGTGAAAAGCTGGTGAAACACAACCACCAACATCATTTTGTGGTCAACACACACATACAAAATAAGTCACAGACTGTGCCCATACCTTCTGTGATGTCAATAAATTCTTTCAAATGCTTGACCCGGGCAACTACGTCTGTTGTATTGCTGGAAACAATAACCACATCAAAGGTACACTTCAGAGCTTCCAGCGCTTGTGAAACCAGCTTGTAGACATAAAACTCATTCACAACAAACTGGAGGAGAGAAATGGATAAAAAGCAACAGTTACCGGTAACTTGCAGCAGTTATTCCCAGACAATATTTCATGCTGCTAATCCTCACTCCTTTAAAGATCTACAACCCAAATATGAACAATTAAAGAATCAATGTTCATTAATGTGAGTCATTCTGGACTCACAGCTGCCCATGGAGGTGCAGGTCCATTCTGTGTCCAGGGCAGTGGTCAACCAGCTCCATCTGGTATGCAGATGGACCCTATCAGCCCATGGACTGTCTTGCCAGAGTGGTGCATGCTCTGGTTATCTCCCGCTTGGACTACTGCAATGCATTCTACGTGGGGCTACCCTTGAAGGTGACCCAGAAACTACACTTAATCCAGAATGCGGCAGCTAGACTGGTGACTCGGAGTGGCTGCCGAGACCACATAACACCGGACCTGAAAGACCTACATTGGCTCCCAGTATGTTTCCGAACACAATTCAAAGTGTTGGTGCTAAACTTTAAAGCCCTAAATGGCCACAGCCCAGTATACCTGAAGGAGTGTCTCCACCCACATCATCCAGCCCAGACACTGAGGTCCAGCTCCGAGGGCCTTCTGGCGGTTCCCTCACTGCGAGAAGTGAGGTTACAAGGAACCAGGCACAGGGCCTTCTCAGTAGTGGCGCCTGCCCTGTGGAACGCCCTCCCACCAGATGTCAAGGAAATAAAGAACTATCTGAAGGCAGCCCTGTGTAGGGAAGTTTTTAGTGTTTGACGTTTTATCGTGTTTTTAATATTCTGTTGGGAGCCACCCAGAGTGGCTGGGGAAACCCAGCCAGATAGGCGGGGTAAAAATAACAAATTGTTGTTGTTGTTATCATGGCAGATATCCCCATGAACAAAGGACCATTCTTCTGAGAATAGGAAGCTGGATCTTACACACACACACACACACACACACACACAAACACACACACAAACACACACACACACACACACACACGGATTAACACATCTGCCCCATTGGAAATCATTAAATTGAGCTGCTCTTACGTACCTACTCCGGAAAGCCATGTTGTTACTCCAAAACATCTCTCCACCCACCCAGAAAGAAACAGGGAATGTTTTATTCACCATGTAGAGGCAGATAAGGGCAAGCACAGCCATGGTGATCATCCTGCTGGGGAACTGAAAATAAGGATCCCATTCATACACCTTCTGTCGGATCCAGGATTTCTGAGGCTGCCTGTTGGTGGGAAAGAACATGCAAAGAACACTGAAGTGATAAGGAAAGGTGGGCTGGGTGTGGAAACTGCTCTCAGAAAGTGGTCTACCCTCCTTCTAATTGCACCCCACCACAAAATGTGGGCACCTAAAGCAGAGCCATAGCTATGGGGGGTTGTGCCAAACTGGGTCTTTGACCCGGGTGAAATAAAGCCAAGAAGAAAAATTTGAAAAAATCAGCAGTTGCATGTTCACCACTGTGATCCAGCATCTCTGGGTACCATTCTAATCTCATGGGGCCTCCTTACTATGTTAACTCTCAGGCCGCCTCCAAACTGTAGGTGGGATTCAATTGCATAGTGGAAATTTAGGTTTCTACAATTAGGTAAAGGTAAAGGGACCCCTGACCATTAGGTCCAGTCGCAGACGACTCTGGGGTTGCGGCGCTCATCTCGCTTTACTGGCCGAGGGAGCCGGCGTACAGCTTCCAGGTCATGTGGCCAGCATGACTAAACCGCTTCTGGCGAACCAGAACAGCGCACAGAAACGCCGTTTACCTTCCCGCTGCAGTATTGATCTACTTGCACTTTGACGTGCTTTCGAGCTGCTAGGTTGGCAGGAGCAGGGACTGAGCAATGGGAGCTCACCCCATCAAGGGAATTCGAACCGCCGACCTTCTGATCGGCAAGCACTAGGCTCTGTGGTTTAGACCACAGTGCCACCCGCGTCCCTGCCCCCATGTATAAGACGCCCCCTATTTTGGGTGACTCAGACTTAAGAAAATGGGGAAAGATGTATCCGTGTATAAGATGCCCCCCCCCAATTTGTGACATTGTTTTTTTAGGAAGAAAACCTAGTCTTGCACACGGAAAAATACGGTAGATATATAGATATGAAAGTGATGGCGAGAGGCACCACAGGGGTGGGATAATGATCGATTGACAGAAAGTCATATAAACCATAGAAAGAAAGCTGAATGTAACAGAATAAGAGTAAGAAAAGTATAACAAAGGATGTACATTTATTTTTTACGAAAGAACATACAGATGGGGTGGACAGGAAGTTGAGTGGAATAGGTTTTTTTTCTTTTTCTTTTTTTCCCTTTTTCTTTTTCCTCTTTTTTACTTTTTTTCTAGAAGGAATTTTATTTATTTAGTTATTTGCCTTTATTCAGTTTGTGGGGTTACTATTTGTTTTTTGTTTTATTTTTTCTTTCCTTCTTATTATGGTATGTCTTTGTAACGTGTTTTTGGTAATGGGTTGGTTTTTGTTGGCATGTGTAGCTGTATTGGTATTGGTACTCAATTATAATGCTGTAACAATATTGTAATCATAATATTTATGTTTGGTTGTAATAAAGGATTGAGTGAAAGAAAGAAAGAAAGAAAGAAAGAAAGAAAGAAAGAAAGAAAGAAAGAAAGAAAAGAAAAGAAAAGAAAAGAAAGTCATATAAACCGCATGCAAACAAATCAGAATGAACACTCAATAAACAGGTTCCAGGAAGAGACCTCAGTCAACAGATGCTATTTTCTCCTGCCCAAGGATGGTGGGTAAGGCATCAGCTAGCCTAGGAAAGGCAAGGGGGGAGACTGAAAATAGGGGCTCTCCCTAGCAGGGGCAGCTGGAGCTTATGAAACCCTCGATGCAGATTCCACTGTTCTTATTTTTCTAGACTAAATAGGCAAATGCCCCTGGGACAGAATGACCCTCCTCACATCAGTGGAGGCTTCCTCATGAGCTGCTGGACATATTGAGCCTGATGTGCTTCCAAGAAGGAGGCCTCCTCCTCCTGCAGGGAGAAGGAAAGAGATGCTTCATTATTCCAGGGAGCACATCTGTCAGCCGAAAGAGTCCAAAGGAGAGCAGACCTTCAAATTAAGGACACGCTAAAGTGTCTGGGGACTAATCACATCTTTACGAAATTATTGTTTCTTATTTATTAAATTTGCATACCACCCTATACGCATATAGCGTAACACAAAGTTACAATATGTAAAACACAAAATGTGTAATTAAAATAATCGAAACAAAATACATGATAAAATACATAATAAAAATAATAAAATAAAATAATAAATAAAATTAATAAATGATAATGAAAATAATCAACAATTGTAACACACTAATAAACAATACACTCCCAACGAAAGCCCGTAAAAAATACTCCAGCTCACAAATACATACAAAAATCCAAATTAGCATATATCATTTAAAAACAATTGTTTTTGCTATTTATTTTGGTTTTTTGTTTTGTTTTGTTGTGACTGTGTGGAACCCTGTTCAGCTACTGATTGGTTGATTGTGTGACTGCAGTACACTGTTTATTGCTTTCATTTTATGGATCAATGGTCTCGTTAGATAGTAAAATTCATGTTAAATTGCTGTTTTAGGGGTTTTTAAAAGTCTGGAACGGATTAATCCGTTTTGCATTACTTTCTATGGAAAAGTGCACCTTGGTTTTGGAACGCTTTGGTTTAGGAATGGACTTCTGGAACGGATTAAGTTTAAGAACCAAGATACTACTGTACTAAAAGGCTAAAACTAACCTATCCAAGCTCCCTCTTAAGCTGCAAAGGGATGGCACTCTGCTGAGATCACTGTGAGGGAGGAAGGATAAGATCTAATAAAGATGTCCCCTCCTAGAATCTAATCAAATCCCAACTTTTATATCAGAAATGTTCCAAGTTATCTTTTTGTCCCGCTGCTTTTTCAGGAGTGAAAGCAGCAATACTGAGGTAACATTGAGGCAGCATCACAGAACAACCAAAAAAGCAGAATGGTGTGTGGACAGTTCAGCACAAATCTATTCCTAATGCATTATTATTATTATTATTATTATTATTATTATTATTATTATTATTATGTCAGTGACTGGCAGCAGATTAAAGGTAAAGGTAAAGGGACCCCTGACCATTAGGTCCAGTCGCGGACGACTCTGGGGTTGCAGCGCTCATCTCGCTTTATTGGCTGAGGGAGCCGGCGTGCAGCTTCCGAGTCATGTGGCCAGCATGACTAAGCCACTTCTGGCAAACCAGAGCAGCGCACGGAAATGTTATTTACCTTCCCGCTGGAGCAGTACCTATTTTTCTACTTGCACTTTGACGTGCTTTCGAACTGCTATGTTGGCAGGAGCAGGGACCGAGCAACGGGAGCTCACTCCATTGCAGGAATTTGAACCGCCGAGCTTCTGATCGGCAAGTCCTAGACTCTGTGGTTTAACCCACAGCGCCACCCACATCCCACAGCGCCACCCATGTCCCGGCAGCAGATTACACTTCCATAAAGAAAAAGAAAAAAGACCAGTGGTACATGTGTAAGACAAGCCTGCTGGCACAGTTAAGAATGCTATGCTAGTCTTCTTCCAGAGTTCATTATATACATGTAAATAATAAAAAGGGAGAAATTGGAGGGTTCCCTTTGATGCTGAAATACTCACACTTAAAGGAGGCAGCCGGAGTCGGCCCCATGACGCTTTCACAAACATATGGACAAATCTGCCTAGCAGGAAAATCTGGCAGAGCAAGGAGGGCCAGTAAAAAATAATATTTTCATATTCCCCGATGATCTGTGCAGAAAAATGTGGATTAAAAGGGTTATCTGTTGGTGCTGCAAGTATTCAGTTGTATGCTCCATGCAGAGTCCCAAATATTCCCCTCTCAGGCCTTAAAACCACAATGTTATGCCATCAGCCGATGGTGGTCTGTTTTCAACAGTGTTCAACAAAGTGCTGAACAAAGTACTGCGTGTGCTTTAATGAGTTAGGCTACCGGCTCACATAGCCAATGAGAAGCTACAAGAGTGTCACCATGCCTGGCATTCTGCCCACACTAAGCCTCCCAGGTGACCAGCGGCGTTGGTTTGTCTGATAAAACACACTATGATTGTGCAACCTGAATTTGCCAGTATATAACTGAATCCCACCAGGGGGAAAGGTAACAATCTGTACTCTGGAAGCGCCCTCATTATTTATTTATTTATTTATTTATTTTTGTTAGAATACACTTTATTTATAATTCTTAAAAACAGAACACAATTATACATACAAAAAAAACAAACCAACAAAAATATACAAAAACAAACTAACATAATCTAACAGAAAAAAGAATACTGTATACAACAAAAACAAACCATATTAGAAAACATAAAAAGGAACAACATTTAAAATATGACTTCAACTTATTTGTACATCGCTTCTCTTTTTTCTACTCATTCCTCTTGCTATCTCTATTACATTTCAGCCTCATTTAATAATACTCTTCAGAAATATAAACTTATTACAAATCTCAAATGTCTATATATCTATAGTTATCTCCATTTCCATATGTATATCACTCAAGACAAATCACTAATTCTGTTTTTATACCTTCTTTTTAAAAAAATTCTTCTACATATTTCCTGGAAGCGCCCTCATTTGTAGTATATGACTAAACTCCTGAAAAAGGCTAAAAACAATGTCCTTGATAAGTATTTGTGATGTCAAACATCTTAGTGTTATTGCCTAGCCCGACACTCACTTGTCCATGTGGGCACTGCACAATGTTCATGGCTATGATGGCAAACCTGTAAAATAAAATTAAAAAGGAGAGATACGATGGCATGTGCCGGTCTCCTCCAAGATTGTGCTTTGTGGATCTTAGAGGAGATATTAAGTGAGACATTTCACAGGTGCCACAGGAGACACAAATGTGTCTGTGGGCACTGCATTGGCAACCCTGGCAATGCATTAACCCCCTGGATGCAGGCAGAACATTATATGATGCTTCTCTCATTCCCTCCAGCTTCCCCCACACGCCCATCGCACCCACGAGTGCCATTCTGGCCAGTTATCTCAGGTTGCTCACCAACTTCCTGTGTAAAGGAATCCAAGCGTGGCCCCCATGATCGAGAAATGTGTGGACAGGCAAGCGAAGAAAGGATAGGAGGAAAGACCCACTTCCAGGGCACCAATGAGAAGAACAAAGGCTGTAAGAAGATGAAAACAGATAATTGGATCCTCATATTAGGAAATTGCAATGGGCGTAAACAAATGATTATTATTTTATCATTTATTAAATATGTATACCGCCCTACACCTGCAGGTCTCTGGGCTACTCACAACATAAAATCACAGTCTAAAAACACAAAATACATAATAAAAATAAGAACAAGAATAACCTAATAATCCCCCCTACCCTTCCACAATACATTTTCAAAAGGCATTAGATGTCAATCAGCCAATGGCCTGGTTAAAGAGGAACGTTTTTGCCTGCTGCCTGAAGGTAATATAATATAAACACCGACAACTGGGAAACACTAGCCTGCGAGGGCGCCAATTGGAGAACAGCCTTTACCAAAGGTGTCATGGGCTTTGAAGACGTTCAAACTCAGTCCGAAAGGGAGAAATGTGCTAAGAGGAAGGCACGCTTGGCAAATCCACACCGTGATCAACTCCCGCCCGGAAACCAATGTCCCCACTGTGGAAGGACGTGTGGATCCAGAATTGGCCTCCGCAGTCACTTACGGAGTCACTGTGAAGACCATGTTTATAGAAGACAATCTTACTCGGCTACGAGGGATCGCCAAAGAAGAAGAAAGGTGCATAATGAAGGCACCAGCCAAAGCTCATTGGGGAGAGCATTCCACAAACAGGGGGCCACTGCAGAAAAGGCCTTGTGTTGTCACCCTCTGGAGGAGTTTTGTATTAGGGAGGTTCATAGCTTGGTGGTGGAGCACAGATAGAAGCTGTATCTAACATATCTGAAGGGCAGCAGCTTGGGGACACACAGTTTCCTCAACCAGGGGCTTGATGAAGACCCCAACTGATTGATGCACCAGGCTGGCATTTCTCAGCAGGGGCCTCTTACCTTGCGCCCATCTGAACTTGCTGGGCAGTGGGAGATAGTCTTTCGAAAACAGAATCATGACTTTGTTGGCTGTAGCTCCAAAGGCAAATCCCAGGGACCACCGATTGCTGAATGCCCCCGTAAAATCCAAGGGTCTGTGGACAAAAAGACATTCAAGCTCCATGGGAAAATAACAGCAACCCACTAGCAGGTGGATGGCCTCTTCAGGATGGTTAACATAACAAACAACTATTATCATGGCTATCTTTACTTCAGCTACAATGTATTTCCATTTACAGTCGTGTCTTGGTTCTCGAACACCTTGGTACTTGCACGTTTTGGCTCCCGAACGCCACAAACCCAGAAGTAAGTGTTCCGGTTTGCAGAGGGCCTTCTCGGTAGTGGCGCCCGCCCTGTGGAACGCCCTGCCATCAGATGTCAAAGAAATAAACAACTATCTGACTTTTAGAAGACATCTGAAGGCAGCCCTGTTTAAGGGAAGTTTTTAATGTTCAATATTTTATCGCTTTATTATTATCTTTATTATTAATATTCTGTTGGGAGCCGCCCAGTGTGGCTGGGGAAACCCGGGCAGATGGGTGGGGTATAAATAAATTGTTGTTGTTGTTGTTGTTGTTAGCAATACAACTAGTGCTGGTAAAAGAATTAACCAGTGGGAAATAAAGCAATTATACAGGACACACACACACACACACACACACACACACACACACCAGTTCTTCTGCCAAGTCTTCTTCACTCCTCTTTCTTCAGCCTAAACCCTCTTGCTGTGAACCAGTGGCCAAAGGTGCTCTGAGGCAATGGTCTCATTGTGACTGGTTTACAGTTACCTCAGCAAAGTGCCTTTCAGGAAGACTCACATGACCATGCCGCATCTCCTGTTCAGAAGAGGCCATTTTTCATCTAGCCGGCTTCTCCTAGATCTTTTTTCAAGACAGGACAGCACCACAATGATGGCAATCTACAATAAGTGGGGGAATGAATGTAGAAATGTCAAGGGATAGACTACCAGCCAATTGTGAGTTGGCAGCAGGGCCGTCTTAAGCTTATCTGGCGCCGTGGTGCAAGGATCCCTCCGGCGCCTCCCACCCCACCCCCACATTTCCCTCTGGCCAGGCAGCAGCTGGAGGGCGGCTCCTCCGGCAGGGAGGAGGCTCTGGGCGCAGCGCGGCATGGCGGAGGCGGACAAGGGCGGCGAGCTGATGCCGGGAGGTGCCGCATCCAGCCTCTGCCTCTTCCCTGGCGCCCTCCAGAACATGGCGCCGTGCTTCCCCGCGCCACTAGCCTCTATGGCTAAGACGCCCCTGGTTGGCAGTCAGATTACTCAACTTACCGATGGAAGAAGTGAATAATGCAGGAAGAGTTCCAGGTCCACTGAACTTGTGCAGGTTTCATTTTTCAACTGCCTGCTCAGGAAACACAAATGAAGATTTAAAAAATTATCTAAAAGCTAGATGAAGATTCCATTTCCCTTAAGGTTGCTTCATAAGCTCTGGAGCCGGAGAAAATCTCAACAATGGCTAAGCTACATCTGCCATGAACAATGAGCTTATGCTTTTGGAAAGAAATTGCTCGACAAGCAATTTTCAGGGGCAACCAATAGGCAATAGATCTAGATTGTGTGTGGACTACATAGAAAAAATGAGACTAGCAGATGAAGCTACTTGGCTGTCAAAAGCTAGGTAATGCACAGATGTCTCCAATCTGCATGTGCGAGTTTGAGTAATGCGGGGATTGAGGGACACTGAGGGGTTTTTGTTTTCATTTAACAAGGAGAAATAGCAGAGATGGGTACAACACAGAAGCTAACACCAAAATGCTGACATAACAGGGCCTTTCCCAACCCCAGTCTCACTGTATTCAAACTTTCACTCCCCCTCAGTGTCTCTCCATCCCTGCTTTACTCAAACCTCTGCTGTTGCTGAAAACCATCGCTTTGTGGTGTAGTGGTTAAGAGCAGTAGACTTGTAATCTGGGGTTCGCGTCTCCGCTCCTCCACATGCAGCTGCTGGGTGACCTTGGGCTAGTCACATGAAGTCTCTCAGCCCCACTCACCTCACAGAGTGTTTGTTGTGGAGGAGGAAGGGAAAGGAGAATGTGAGCCGCTTTGAGACTCCTTCAGGTAGTGATAAAGCGGGATATCAAATCCAAAACTCTTCTTCTTCTATCAGCTTCTCTCCCTCCTCACCGCTGTTGAGCAACCTGCCTTCTCTTTGCTCCCCTCCCCTGACTTCATGCAAATCCAGGATTGTGATGCAAATCCGGGGGGGGGGGGGGGGAGAGACTGCACAATTACAGCTTTGCATTTTTATTTATATATGAAGAAACAGACTATTTTCATGTTTCCCCTTCCTGCTATAAACAGCCATTCCTGATTCTCTTTCTCTTTCTGCTTCTACTGACAGGAGAAAACATTCCTTGAAGTTAAACATCTGCAAAGTGCCCTCGAGAGACAGGCAAAGGTCATGATAATGAAAGACTAATCTTATTGACAGTGTTCAGAGGAACCTGGTACTTTTCTTCTTTTTCTCCAATCAGAACCCTCTTCAAAGCTCTGTAAACCAACCAGAGCCATGTCAACTTGATATTATTATGAGCAGCATTGCAGGGCTGGCGAAGGAGGAAGAAATAACACCCCCAGACATGGTTTCGTCATGAATGAGGCTATATATGAAGAATAGCCCATCGAAGACCATGCAGCTCCACAGTTACAAGGTAGGAGATCTCAAGAGAAGAAATTGTGTGTCGCCAGCAAACAAGCAAGCCGCCACCAAAAGCACACAGTACTTTTCCCAACGAAGCACACAATTTGATGCTGCTGCCGCCCCCCAACAAACCAGGAGACAGATTCAGAAGAGTGTAAATAAGAAGAGGACAGGAGGGGCGGAGAGCATTGCTTTGAAAAGCAGGGCCTCCCGAACCTGCCTCCAGCTCTCCCTGTTACAATCAACAGTGGGAGGTAACTGTTTAAGCTCATCCATCAAATGCCCCCAACTCATCCATTTCTCCCCCAGTCTGGCTAATTCCCAGAGAGCATTTGCAGGGGGGAAATAGATGGCATACCCTCCAACATTCCTCAGATGAAAATAGGGACATTTTTCACACACATGCATCCAGTAACTGACCCTCTTTGACCCCCCGTTTTTGGTCATCGTCCCCCCTCCCCACAGAGCATTTTCTATCAGAAGGACCACCACCACGTCACCAACAGGGCGCAGCACACGTGCCCTCCACCATCCTGAGAAACCCCCCAATTTTATTTTATTTTATTTTAGTCTTTGGTAGATTTAAAAAAAGAACAATGCACACCAATAAATGAATTTTTGAAAGGGGCAAGATTAGACGCAGATGCACAAAGCATTTTATATATATATATATATATTCAAAACTCCTTGTGCTCCTCTCAGAGGTGGCACGTTAGGCGAGGGTGGGCCATGTCAGTGGCAGCCTCTCCTCCTCGCCTGCCCTCCAGCAGCCACTACCAGCTGCCCAAAGGAGGAGGCCAGCAGCAGTGGACAAGTGCCGGCTCACCCTCCTCCCTAAGCTCGGTGGCGGTGGCACTGGTGGGGGAAATAGGGACATTCTGAGATCAAATTGGAAGCTGGGGTGGCTTCTGTAATTCCAGGACTGACCCTGGAAAATAGGGACACTCAGAGGGTAGGAGATGCTAGTTATGCCCCTTCTCCCATTGACTGATGATACTCTGCCACTGACCTCAATTTCCCCACCTTAACAGGCAGCCATGAGGCAGAGGGTCCTATTCTTATTTGGGAATGCATAGCTCTGTCTTCTCATGGGTTGCGGTTGATTCAATATTGGAGTTATCTAGAACCCAGAATTACTAAGGGTAGTACAATGCAACCCAAGCAAATACTTCCCCGCTCAAACTTACCATGCCTCAGCAGCCATGCTGAGCAATTCTGCACTTCGATTCTAGAGGCACATCTAAGCACAGCTGTTCACGTGTCAGGGATCTGGATGTGTTTCTCTCTGCCTTCCTTCTCTTCCGGCAGGAATTCTGCAGTGCAGTCTTTGATTTCCCCTGGGATTCCAAAGGGAAGCCTGTGGCAGTTTGCAACACCCACTGAGCTCTCCACGGACAGAAAGCAAACGTTGGGTTAAATATTTACTTCATACGAGCATAAAGAAAATGTTTCATATCCTGCAGCCTGCCTGTTGAGAAGTTTCCTGGTGAATTACTGACACCTTTGCAGCAATTAACAGAGGTGACGCAGCTCACTTGAACAGTGTCAACAAAAATGACAATGCACAACAATGAAGGTCATGCCATGACACACAAGGCATGTCATTACATGTCCATCTTGTCATGATATACAAGGCATGTCATGACATACATGGTGTGCCTTATGTTGTGACGTGTTGTCCGTCATGACATGACAATCATGTCATGTCATGACATGCTTTGTGTGTCAAGACAAGACAGTTTGGGGGCAGTGGAGAAAGCAGGATATGCCGCACAAAATGGCACCAAATAGCACTCCACATTGGAAACGGACAAGGTTGGGTTTGGGGGTATCCCTATGGCCCCTAGTTTGAGTTTCAAATGCTCAGTTTGGGGGACTGTGGAGAAAGTGGGGTTTGCGGCACAAAATCAGCACACCACTTTGGCATTGGTTTGGGTCAATAGGACGAGGTTGGGTTTGGGGCCCTTTAGTTGTGACCCCGGTTTGAGTATCAATTTCTCAATTTGTGGGGCAGCACAAAACATGGAGTTTGTGGCACAAAACTACCACAAAACTTTGGGACAAATTTGGAATTTGCTTTGTCAGTACAGTGGTACCTTGCTTTTAGAGCAGCTTAGTTTATGAACAACTTGGAAATAGAACACTGCAAACCTGGAAGTAGGTGTTCTGGTTTGTGAACTTTGGCTTGGAATAAGAACATGTTCCACTTCCTGTTGAGTGTATTCCGTTTGTAAATTGAGCCCCCGCTGCTAATCAGAGGCTTCCTATTGAGTCTGTTGGCTGTTGAGTCCCAAGCACCACACAACACAGAGGTGATATTTGGAGAATTTTTTTTTTGCTTTTTTTTTTTTTTTTTTTTTTTGCATCGTTTGTATGGCTTTTTCGTTTTTTTGTCTGTGACTTGTTCTTTGTTTTATGGGACTAACATTACCGTGGCTTGTGACTTCATTTTTGTGACTGTGGCTTGTGAAACAGATTAATCCATTTTGCATTACTTTCTATGGGAAAGCGCGCCTTGGTTTTGGAACGCTTTGGTTTTAGAACGGACTCCCAGAACAAATTAAGTTTGAGAACCAAGGTACCACTGTACTCGGTTTGGGGGGGGGCACAAAATGTGGGTTTCACAGAACAAAAAACTACCGATAGCACAAAACTTTTGCGACGGTTTTTTTTTTGGGGGGGGGGGGTGAATCTGCAATTTCGGAGTCCCACATTAATGAAGCCTGATAGTCACACATGCAAAGGGCCCTGGCTAGAGATCCGAAATAGGGGAAAGGTCAGGCAGAAGAGAAAACGGTGCTACAGAAATGTGTTTTGGGGTGTTGCCTTCTCTGGATTGGAACAGAGAAATCAATGCTTTTATAGAGATCGCAAAGCAGCATTATCCATTGCCGAAATCCAGGTTGGTCTCCATATTGTCCTCTTCACATGCATGAGAAGATCCATTATGCAGGCCCAGAGTTAAGTAGCAAAGTCCAAACGGCTTGCATCACAGTTCCAGTATGATTGTCGCACCTCGCTTCTACCCTGCTTCTTTGTTCTTGGCCTGTGTAGGAAGAAAGGTCCACACAAACATATCCCTTTTGATATGCAGTCGCTAAGCAGTCGCAAAGGACATTTTAGCTGGGTATCAAGGTTACTGATAGCATAAATGAAGCTTTGAAGTTGTTTTAAGTTTTCAGTCTATCTGGGATTTTAATCCATGATAGTTTATGCCAGGGATCCCCAAACTAAGGCCCAGAGGCCGGATGCGGCCCGAGGGGCTCGTTTATCCGGCCCCCGGAGACCCCCGGCAACCCCTGGTTTATGCTATAATAGCTTTCTTAAGTGCTTTAAGGTGCAACAATACTTTTTTGTTGTCCCTCTCCACAAACCCCAAAACAAATTGGAGGCACACTTCCCTTTTGCACCTAAAATGTCCAGCCCAAGTTGCCAAGACAGGTGTTCGCTGGTGTTGCGTCTGCATCCATATATCATATATCATAGGATTAGGGTGGCACTGTGGTCTAATCCACTGAGCCTCTTCGACTTGCCGATCAGAAGGTCAGCAGTTCGAATCCCCCCAACGGAATGAGCTCCCGTTTCTCTGTCCCAGCTCCTGCCAACCTAGCAGTTCGAAAGCACGCCAGTGCAAGTAGATAAATAGGTATTGCTGTGGTGGGAAGGTAAACAGTGTTTCCGTGCGTTCTGGTTTCCGTCACGGTATCTCATTGCACCAGAAGCAGTTTAGTCATGCTGGCCACATGACACAGAAAGCTGTCTGTGGACAAACGCCGGCTCCCTCGGCCTGAAAGCAAGATGAGTGGTGCAACCCCATAGTTGCCTTTGACTGGACTTAACCATACAGGGGTCCTTTGCCTTTACGTTTACCATATATCATGGCCATCAATAACATGTGTGCTGCAGGAAACATGTGTAACACTCCCATTTCCCCTTCTTCCTTAACAACCACGACATATTGTAAATTCTTCTTGATGTAATTGTTTTATCATTTTGTAAACCTCTTGGGTTGTTGTTTTTAAATCAAGCGATATATACATTTTACAAAAATAAATAAAACATTAATAAAAATACATTGCTGAATTTATTGAAAGTGGTTTTCAGGAAAACACACAAAAAGCGGAGGTGAAAAATTACCTTGAGGTATTAAAAGCTTTTTCTTCAGGGACTTGAGGTGAGGAAAAGTGAGTGGCCATTATATTTAAGAACTTCCCATTATTAACAGTTAGTGAGTGGGTAAGAAGATCAAAATGAACCTTATCTTTTTGGAATTGGCACACTGTGTGATAAGCCAATTATAACTGGCTACATCTATGCTACAAACTCAGATCAAAAAGGGAAGGTGGTTGCTGGAGATTATAATGGAATGATTTAATCAACATTGGATAGGACTAATGGACTCTCTGAAAGCATTCCTAAAATATTGATGAAGAACATTATGCTGGGTGTTTTAACAGACCCCTGATGCTGATACCATTACTCCCCAGTGAAAATGGTATTTTCCATTACTGGAAAAGATTCACTGAGAAAAAGAATTGATGCTGGATAACTTGCTACTACAAAATGAGGAACTTATACAGTTTATCAATAAGAAGCGAGAATAACAGCTTAATTTTAATTATTTGCTGGACCGTCCACGGGTCGGATTTAAGGAGAGGGGAGACTGCGGCACTGGGGAGCAGGCAGGCTGGCGAGGCCCCCTATATTTAAAGGCCGAAGTTGTCCTGTCCTCACATGAAGTATTGGGTTTGCAATTTTGGGAGAGGGGATACTGCCCGCTGGGGAGCGGGAGGGCTGGCGAGGCTCCCTAGATTTAGAGGCCCTAGGCTTCGGCCTACTTAGCCTATACACAAATCTGGCACTGGCTGTGGTCCACCAACATCTAAAGGACCACGAGTTCCCTACCGTACATAAGAATAATACACTGGTAAAGTGCATACAGTACATGTGATGTGAAGGATGGGGAACCTCTGCCCCTATAGGTGTTCTTGGACTCCATTTCCCATCAGCCCCAGCCAGAATGGCTGGTGGTCAGGGCTATGGGAGTTGTAGTCCAACAACGTCGAGAACGCAGAATAAGAAAGTCCTAATGGAACATCCCAAATTATTTCCCCACCTGTCAGCAGTAAACATAGCAACATGAACTCAGAATCAATTTCAATGGAAGACACAGCAAGAAAAGGCAAGGTTTTTGTTATGTAGGGTCAACTACACCAGTAAGTGTACAGTACAACCAGCTTTGGAAGCAGCTGCTTAATAATAATACTAATACTAATAATAATAATAATAATAATTTTATTATTTATACCCAACCCATCTGGCTGGGTTTCCCCAGTCACTCTGGGCAGCTTACAACACATAAAAAAACATAGTAAAGCGTCAAACATTTTAAAAGAAAACTCTCAGCGAGTAGAACTAATGAAGGAACCTTGAGAACAAATCATCAGCAGTTTTGGAATCATGCACACACCAGCTCAAGTTACAGGTAGATAGCCGTGTTGGTCTGTCATAGTCAAAACAAAATTTAAAAAATCCTTCCAGTAGCACCTTAGAGACCAACTAAGTTTGTTCTTGGTATGAGCTTTCGTGTGCATGCACACTTCTTCAGATACACTGAAACAGAAGTCACCAGACCCTTATATATAGTGAGAGGGTGGGGAGGGGTATTACTCAGAGGGGTGGTGGAAATGGGTGAAAGGTTGATAGCTGTGGTAAACCTGTTGACGACTGTTAACGGCTGCAATTAGTCTTACAGGAAAAAGCAAGGGGTGAGAAGGTTAAAAAAGCTCTGTCATGTATAATGAGATAAGAATCCAATGTCTTTGTTCAAACCAGGTCTCTCCATGGTTTTAAGTTTGGTAATGAGTTGCAATTCAGCAACTTCTCTTTCCAGTCTATTTCTGAAATTCCTTTGCAATAAGACAGCTACTTTGAGATCTTGTATAGAGTGTCCTGGGAGATTAAAGTGCTCAAGTCACTGGTTTGGAAACTCAGGATTCCAATTTAGCAACTTGGGGAAAAAACCCAAAAACTCATTGTTATTAAACCAGTGTCACTGACTCTACTGTGATTTCCCACCTCAGATGTGCTTTCATTCTAGATCCCCGTGGTCTGGGCAGGCCAGAACAGAGCGAGGAGCTGGGACGGGGAGTAATTGGCACAGGCCTATGAGTTTGAGGAGGCCGACTGAGTATTTGTTCTGTTCTGTTACTTGTAAGTGCATCATATGCACGACACGAGCAGTTTGAAACAGGGCCTACATTTTCTGCCAGCTTTGCACAGCCCTGGGTCTAGCCAGGGGGGAAAGTGTCAAATAATTGTAGGGACAGCACACACAAAAGTGCATGCTTGTGTGGTCTTCAAAGAGATTACCTAAATCTTCCTAGAGGCAATGGCTTGTGTATAGTTTATTAACAATTGCAGCAGGCAGGCAAACCCAACGTTCATGTGGAGGGAAGGCATGACACAAACTGTAATGTGGTGGAAATACAACAGGTTGTCTTTTTAGAAAGCACTATGGAACAAGCTGCCAATACGTGCAACTCTCAGCAAGTATAACTTGCGCTGCTTTTGTTGTTGCATCATCAGGACCACCATCTCTACAGTCCACATCCCATATTAAACATGCTGATCCCAACGCACCAATTGCTCTGTAGAATGATCGCCTGGAGGGACAGCACAGGGCTGTGGAAAATCCACAGGATAAGATCCCAGTCTTCGCTTCTGGAATTTCAGGAGACTGGGGTTGTTTAAAAGCGTGTAAAGCAACAGCCATCTTTTCCTGGCTCTGCCTGATACCCTAGGGGCTAAAAACAAGACACAGGCAATTAAAATTTCAAACATCAGCAACATGCACACACCACAACCTCTATACCTTATTTATAAGGCTTCCATTTTGTTTCCAGGTACAATTCTAGGTGCTCACTTGGGTTAAGGGCAGTATATCAAACAAACAAACAAATAGCAAGAGACACACAAACATATAAGCTTTGTTAAATTGACTCCCAGCATTTCTGATAGTTTACCTATTTCCCGCATGTCTGTGTTTTCGGTGGGTCCATTGACTTTTTGCCATTGCCTCTGTCTGATTTTGGTATCCAGGATGTGGCAGAAGCAGACAAGGATGGGGTTCGTGTGGTAGTGGTCCATCAAGAGCATTGCAACCCAAGACTTGAATGCTGCAGCGAAATAAACACCATTCACCTGTCGATGCCAAATGCACCCTTCCATCCCCAAAAGAATGAAGCCACGATGCACTGGAAATGTAGGTCGTTTCCGTGTTTTGAGAACTTCCCAGCATCCAGAGAATCCCTCGGGGTGCTTACCTTTATCACAACCTTCAAAGCCCCTCGGCATCACTGGCCTGTCCAATCGTCCAACCAGGAAGGCTCCCAGGATGGTGCTGCGTAACACTCTCATGAGGCAAGAAAACAAACCCACCACCACCGAGTGGAAGAATAAAAAGTAGCTGAAGTTTACAAAGGCTTTCCTGAAAAGGAAGAGATTTCTCAGCTGAACAGTTCCACACTCCCAGAGAAAAAACTGGAGGCAAGACCAGGTGTATTTGCTTTTGAACTACAGCAAACATAGGTAGAGGTAAAGGGACCCCTAACCATTAGGTCCAGTCGTGTCCGACTCTGGGGTTGCGGCGCTCATCTCGCTTTATTGGCCGAGGGAGCCGGCGTACAGCTTCCGGGTCATGTGGCCAGCACGACAAAGCCGCTTCTGGCGAACCAGAGCAGCGCACGGAAACACCGTTTACCTTCCTGCCGGAGCGGTACCTATTTATCTACTTGCACTTTGATGTGCTTTCGAACTGCTAGGTTGGCAGGAGCAGGAACCGAGCAACAGGAGCTCACCCACTCGCGGGGATTCGAACCGCCGACCTTCTGATCGGTAAGCCCTAGGCTCTGTGGTTTAACCCACAGTGCCACCCGCGTCCCTAATAATGGTCATATAGTACTATATGATTAAAGTTGTTGAATTTCCGCTAACTGTACTTGTTGAACGGTTGAAAAAGCTTTATTGCATTAACCCTGGACCGCAAGAAGGTGTTAGAAAGAGCTTGTTGCTTCCAAGAAAATACAGATATACAAATGCATGTAAATAAGGGGAAATAGACATAAATGATTTCACCCCATTAATCACCTCTCTTGAAATACAAGACGGTAGCACTTTGAATGACACAAGCAGTACCGTTGCCATTCCCTTTGTTTACAGCAGGGGGAGTCAAAGTAGACATTATTGGACTAGCAACTCCCATCAGCCCCAGTCAGCATGGTCAATGGTCAGAGGTGATGGAAATTGTAGTACAACAGTATCTGAAGAGCACTAAGTTCATTATGCCTGGTTTACTGGTTTTTAATAAGGAATATAGGCAGACCAGAATATGAAAAGACAAGCAGAGGCAGGAAATCTGAAGACAGGGAGGAGACAGAGAGTCATATATGATTAAAAAAATTAAAGGTGGGTGCCATTTTGCAACATGGGTTGAAAGGTAAATTCTGGTTCTGAAAAAGATGATGGACTGTCGGTGTCATATAAGGTTTGTTTAGGGACTCAAAGGATTCGCAACTTGGAGCTGATTGACATGTTCAGAAGAATCATGTGGCAGAGGGAGCATTTCAGATTGCGGGAAGGAAGGAAGCAAGAGTCTTCATTAAAAAAAATGAATGAAGAAACAGATTATCAGTGGTGGCCTTTTTATAAATATAACATGCTGCAAGACTAGCTCATAGAATCATAGAATTGTAGAGTTGGAAGGGACCCAGGGGTCATCTAGTCCAACCCCCTGCAATGCAGGAATCTCAAAAAGGGGGGGGGAGCATCCATGATGACCATCCAGCCTATGATTAAAACCCTCCAAGGAAGGAAAGTCCACAACCTCCTGAGGGAGACTTTGCATCTTGTGCGATTTTTCTAGGTGCCCTAATGGAATATCTTTATTCAAGGAACTGAAGACCAGGAATAGTCTCACTCCCTGATACCAACCTGTTGTCAAGTGCCAGAGGTCTCTGATCGTCTTTTGGTGAAATTTTCGGCTGAAGAAAAACTCGAGAACCTGCAAACAACTCCAGCCTCCTCAAAAGCATGACGAGGACAAATGAAAGACTGTGAGGCAGAAAAGGAAGATAAAACTATTTTAAGAAAATTATAACCACTGCAAGGAAGTGGTGGTAAAGAGTTGTTTTCAAATAAGTTCTACTCAGACCAACTGAAATGAATGTAAAAGGACCCCCTGGATAGTTAAGTCCAGTTAAAAGGCGACTATGGGGTTGCGGCGCTCATCTCGCTTTTCAGGCCGAGGGAGCCGGTGTTTGTCCACAGACAGCTTTCCAGGTCATGTGGCCAGCATGACTAAACCGCTTCTGGTGCAGTGGAACACTGTGATGGCAACCAGAGTGCACAGAAACACCATTTACCTTCCCGCCGCAGCAGTACCTATTTATCTACTTACGCTGGTATGCTTTAGAACTGCTAGGTTGGCAGGAGCTGGGACAGAGCAACGGGAGCTCACCCCGTCGCAGAGTCGAACTGCTGACCTTTTGATTGGCAAGGCCAAGAGACTCAGTGGTTTAGACAACAGCTCCACCCACTCCCTACTTGAAATGAATGGACCTAAGATAACCATGGGACGCAGGTGGAGCTGTGGTCTAAACCACAGAACCTAGGGCTTGCCGATCAGAACGTCGTCGGTTCGAATCCCTGCCACGGGGTGAGCTCCCATTGCTCGGTCCCTGCTCCTGCCAACCTAGCAGTTTGAAAGCACATCAAAGTGCAAGTAGATAAATAGGTACCGCTCTGGCGGGAAGGTAAACAGCGTTTCTGTGCGCTGCTCTGGTTCGCCAGAAGCAGCTTAGTCATGCTGGCCACGACCCGGAAGCTGTACGCCAGCTCCCTCGGCCAATAATGCAAGATGAGCGCCGCAACCCCAGAGTCGTTCGCGACTGGACTTAACTGTCAGGGGTCCCTTTACCTTTACTTTAAGATAACCAAGCCCATTAACCTCAATGGGTCTGCTCCATTCCCCCGCCCCCCCGCAATTGATCACAAGACACAACACATGCCCACCAACTTTAGGGGCCCCCGACTCCCTCACATATTTTATGAGGAGGAGCAAAGGGACCTCAGGCACTAGGAGCTGGATCCTATGCCACAGAACAATCACTCCAATCCCCAATCCCTCATCAGTGAATTAAAAAAACAAAACATATTTATTTGTTTAGTGGAATCTATACAGTGCTTAGCTGTTAAAACCCTCAAGCGCTTTATATAAAGTACAGTCGTACCTCGGAAGTCGAACGGAATTCTTTCCGGAAGTCCGTTTGACTTCCAAAACGTTCGAAAACCAAATTGTGGCATCTGATCAGCTGCAGGAAGCCACGGAACCCACATCAGATGTTCAGGTTCATAAGTACGTTCGCAAACCGGAACACTCACTTCCGGGTTTGCGGCGTTCGGGAGCCAAAACATTCAACTCGCAAGGCGTTGGACTTCTGAGGTATGACTGTAATATATACTATAAAGCAGGCATGTCCAACAGGTAGATCGTGATCTACTGGTAGATCACTGGACGTCCGTGGCAGATCACTGGTAGATGATTGGCTCCCCCCAAAGAAGCTGAACAACTGTGGCTCCCCTAAAAAAAGCTCAAAATTTTACCTCCTCCCTGAAAAAACTCAAGAACTTTGACCTGAACCCTCCCCAAAATGGGCCTTCTTCCTTCCAAAAAAAAGCTCAAGAACTTTGACCTGAACCCAAAAAAAGGGGGCAGATCACTGCCACTTTTTTAACTCTGTGAGTAGATCACAGAGTTGGTCACCCCTGCTATAAAGCATGGGTAGGCAATCTAAGGCCTGGGGGCCGGATGCGGCCCAATCGCCTTCTAAATCCGGCCCGTGGACGGTCCAGGAATCAGTGTGTTTTTACATGAGTAGAATGTGTGCTTTTATTTAAAATGCATCTCTGGGTTATTTGTGGGGCATAGGAATTCGTTCTTTTTTCTTCTTCTTCAAAATATAGTCCGGCCCCCCACAAGGTCTGAGGGACAGTGGACCAGCCCCCTGCTGAAAAAGTTTGCTGACCCCTGAAAGTTATCATTAAAAAAACAAGTTAGCCTTTTTTCTTTTTTTCGTTTACAAATTATAAAAAGCCGTTATTATTTTTAAGAAAAGAGAGCTATTCTTCTGAAAGCTGACACTTACAGCACAGTTCCCCACTTGTCCAAAAGTTTGGCCCATTCACCATGGACCATGGGCAAAATAATCAGATACGTGAAAATCATCCCAGCTAAAAACTGCAGCAGATGCATGATCAGGTAACCTGGATGGAAGATAAAAGTTGTCAAGATGGAATCGGGGAGAGGGATGGTAACACCAGGCCCCCATGAACTTATGCCAAAGGCCCGAGAGACAAGTTATCACATACCCCATAGTATGTATGCGATTTGGTAAGCGGTGAATCTTCCCAGTGCTAACTGTTGGCGTAAAGACAAAAACAAAAAGGAAAGCTCGTTTATGCAGGCATGCCACAAACATAGTTTGGAAGCAAAAAATATAAATATAAATATATAAATTCTGTTTTCACCAGGGGTCGACAAACTACGGCTCACAGGCCGGTTCTGGCCCAATTGCCCTCAGGATCCGGCCCGCAGACGTTCCATGGATTGGCGACTCTTGTTTGTTAATTTTTTTTCATTATTTTTTTCCCCAGCGCCGCCATTTTTCTCCGATGCCATCCCCCCCCCACACACACACACCACGGCACCTCCTCCCTCCCTCCTCCTGGCTTCTCCTCACCCTGCATAGTGGAGGAAGGGGGCTGTGCTGAGCTGGCTGAGCACCATTTTGGGCAGCGCCTCTCCCAACCACGGCTCCTGTGCCTGCCCTTGTGAGCGGCAGAGGCTGGCAGCGGTAGCGGGATGAGCAGCCCGAAAGTAGCCCTCGCAAGGGCAGGGAGAGCGCAGTAGGGGGAGGGAGAGAAGCCCCCTCCGTCACGGGTGTGCCCACAGACCCGTGTAGTCCGGCCTGCCACAGGGTATGGGGGACGGTGAACCGTCTCCCTCCAAAAAAAGTTTGCTGACCCCTGCCCTAAACGACTTCGGCCCAGTATACCTGAAGGAGCGTCTCCACCCCCATCATTCAGCCCAGACACTGAGGTCCAGCTCCGAGGGCCTTCTGGCGGTTCCCTCACTGCAAGAAGTGAGGTTACAGGGAACCAGGCAGAGGGCCTTCTCGGTAGTGGCACCCGCCCTGTGGAACGCCCTCCCATCAGATGTCAAGGAAATAAACGACTATCTGACTTTTAGAAGACATCTGAAGGCAGCCCTGTTTAGGGAAGTTTTTAATGACTGATGTTTTAATGTATTTTTAATCTCTGGTTGGAAGCCGCCCAGAGTGGCTGGGGTATAAGTAATAAATTGTTGTTGATGCTGCTGTTGTTGCTGTTGCTGTTGTTAGATACATATGAAATCTAAGGCGGTAACCAGTAGACAGTAGCATGTAACCTTATGTCAGAATCAGATTCCTAAATAAAGCAAGAGAGTGAACTTTAAAGGACAGTGTGAACAAGTTGAAAGTGGGGTCTTTGATCTTCTTATCACACAAACCTGATTTTCACCAGACATTTTCCTCAAGGTAGGGTTCTGAGACTAGAAGTAAGCCTCGCTGAGGGGAAAATAGCTGGGGAGAAGCAGTTTCAGGGGAGGGGGGAGGGTTCAGCACCTCCTGCCCTCCCTTATCACCCTCTTATATTGGAAAATTGGCACAGTTCACAAAAATTCATCAACAGGGTGTACCGGTAGTTGTTAGTGTCAGACTAAGACCAGGAAAATCCAGGTTCAAATCTCCACTCAGCCATGAAGTTTTATTTTTAAAAAACAAACAAACTTGTACACCACTTTGATATGTTTTTATGGTATAGCGGTATATAAATATTTCAACAAACAAAATAAGCTTGCTACGTAACCTTGAACCAGATCAGTGCCAGATTACCAAACAGGCAGAGCAGGCTCCAGCCTATGGACCCCATGCCTTTTAGGGGCATCGTGACAATGGATCAAAATAGGCAACAGCCCCCTTCAGCTCAGCTGATCTGCAAAAACCGTGTGCCTGTGTGTGTCATGCACATGTGTGTGTGTGAAATGGGTGGCCACATCCATTGCTGGTATGTGCCACCCACCCACCCACCCCGGAGGGTTGGCCCAAAAATGGTTAGCCACCCCTGGTCTCATAGAAATATATGCAGGGCTTGTTATTCCCTTCCAGGAAATGAAAACACATTTTCTGGACTTCTGCTATCTCTACCGCACTTCAGTCTAAGGCAAGGGTAGCCAACATGATGACCTTCAAATTTTGCAGGACTACAACTCCCACCATCCACAAATGCTGGCTATGTGGGCTAGGGCTCATGGGGAAATGGAGTCCAACAACAATTGTTGAGCCCCAGGCTGGGGGAGGTTGATATAAGGGGTAAACTGAGAGGGCTGATGAAGTGATGACCTCGCTTAGGAGTTGGGTTGCATGTGAGCGTTGCCGGAAGCAAGCTGAGGGCCAGCTCGGCAGAGCCTCTTTTTATTGGCAGAAAATGCAGAACAAGTAAGATACATTTCGGACTGTGCCCTTTGCACATCTTCCACCCACAAAGTCGCGGGATGACACCAAGCTATTTCGGTACCTGTTTCCACATCATCACTTTCCCCTTGAACAAGGTTTAATGAAAGCAGACAAAGGTCACAGACAGGGCACGGCAGGCTGCTAAGGAAGCGAAAGGTCATGGTGTTCAGACTGCCGCGGCTTGTACGTGGGCGGTGGTTTGCCTTGCACCCAGAGGTCAAGCCTTGGCTTATCTGAGGGCGGTGGTTTGCCTCGTGCCCATGGTCAATTCCTACAGGCTTCCATGAAATCAAAACAATTCCACAATGAATATGTTCTCTAGCCATCTACTTTTCTGAACTGCCTAGGAAGAGGTCCCGGAATCTCAAAGTGAAAAACTTGACTCTGGTAAAGTGACCGTAACTTGACTGTTGACTGAAGGAGTGTCTAGGTCCACCACATCCATGCTGGGATTTTTAAAGGGAGTTGTTGTTGTTGTTGTTGTTGTTGTTGTTGTTATTCATACCTCACCCATCTGGCTAGGCTTCCCCAGCCACTCTGAGCGACTTACAGCACATTAAAATTGTAAAACATCAAACATTAAAAATTTCCCAATACAGGGCTGCCTTCAGTTGTCTACTAAAAGTCAGATAGTTGTTTATTTCCTTGACATCTGATGGGAGGGCATTCCACAAGGCAGGCACCACCACTGAGAAGGCCCTCTGCCTGGTTCCCACTTCTCGCAGTGAAGGAACCGCCAGAAGGCTCTCGGAGCTGGACCTCAGTGTCCAGGGTGCACAATGGGGGTGGAGATGCTCCTTCAGGTATAGGAATGAAAACTCCTATATAGGGGTGAAAATAGGGGGTTAGGAGTAAAAACTCACCACACATTGAGTAGATGGCACAGTTTCCGATTCCATCAGAAAGAAGCACTTCTCGCCTGCCCGCAGTTTCATTATGTGTTTTCTAGTGGGGAAAGCATTTTTTAAAATGTTAAGAGGCATTGCTCTAGTAGGTGACATCTGGATCTTTTGAAAGGCAGGTCCCATCATCCCCAGCCAGCATGTCCAATGGTCAGGGATGATAGGAATTGTAGTCCCACAACATCTGGAAGCAACCAGGTTAGGGAAGGCTACCTTCACACCTCCTCTAACATCTGTATGGCACAAGAAAGGGAAAGTCTCGATTTTAGCATCAGTAGCCAGATACCTAAAATCAGGAGCAGCGTGGTGCCCTCCTGATATTGCTAGACTACAATACCCATCATCCCTGACCATTGGACATGCTGGTTTAGACTGATGGGAATTGTAGTCCCACGGCATCTGTAGAGCACCACATTGGCTACTTCTCCCCTAAGAATCTATCACACACTTAGAAGAAGGAAATTTGTGTGCCCCCACCACCAGCCAGAAGTGCCAACTTGCCCCCACAACCATGGGTGCCCGTGGCCATGGGTGCCATGCAGCTACTCACATCAAGCAATTAAGAGTTGGCTGAAGGCCAAGAAAAATTAGGTCAAGACAAACTACCTCTCAGAATCTGCCTGGTAACATGAGCCTCAGTAACAGCCTTGCTATTGGTTGAGAGTCCCATAAAAGGCAAAAGTGACCATGTGGTGGTGTGGTGAGTTGATAGCGGTTGGAGTAGGTTGTATGGAGAGATAGTGAGAGGAAAGAGTTCGTTTATGCTTTGTTTATTATTTTTCCTAAGATCAAAGTCTGTATATAGTAACGTGTGGAAGCTGCTCTATATAAATAAATAAAGCTGTACATAGTTATCCAGTTACTAGTGGCAGTGAGTTCCTGCGTCATCCTGTTTTATCGACACCTTGCAACCAAAAGCTTCATAAAGGACTGTGCGCACTCTGCTGTGCTCAACTAGTTCCAGTTGGCGGACTTCAATAGTCCTAACACATTTTCGCATCAGGTTATGGACTAGCTTGGTTGGCATGTCGGTAGCAGTGAGCTGGTGATGCTGTGGACGGGTGGAGCTGCCAAGGACAGACAACAGCTGCAGCGCTTCAGAGCTGGACGCTGTGGATCTATACTTCTCTCTCAGAAGCTGTGAGTAGTAGATTCCTGTGTTGCTGTGGGACACTGCTCTGAGATGGCTTCGCAACCTTTTCAGATGGCTTTTGAGCGTCTGAATGATCAAACTCTCTCTCCAGCTGGGAGGAGTGGGTGCCTAGCCCCTTCATGGGCAATTTTGTGGGTGCTCAGGCACCCGAGGCCCCAGGGAGTTGGCATATATGCCACCACCGCAAGAGTAGCTCAGTTGCAGGCTCCCCAGGAATAATCAGTTCTCTCTTGCCTAGAACAAGTTCACCTTTAAAAAAAAGTTATTTATTGTTGCATATAAAAACCCTCCACAGTTTCCATCCAACATCGGCTTATGACAGTACCATGAAGTCTTGCTGCTGGAGCAGTTGCACTGGAAGACCAAATGAAAAAGCATTCTCCATTTGTGGATCTAGCAAGGGTCTTGGCCCACAGGGTTGCAGAAAACGCCCAGTTTCACTGAGTGCTGATGCAGCAGTGCCGCAGATGACTAATTTCAGTTAGTATTATGTCTCCACCGGCATTTTCGCTAACCACAGTTTGCCCAGACCACAGTATAGCAAGCTCACTATTACCCCACACTGTCAACCGTGGTTTGTCGCTGGCGAAAATGCCCATATGAAAATAATGCTAACCACAGTTATCATCAAACCTGAAAGGGAAGAGGGAATGCCCGTGCAAGTGGGCAAGCCCAGTGGGCATTCCCAAATCCTGATAAGGCAATTGCCAGTACAGTGGTACCTCGTGTTACAAACGCCTCAGGTTACAAACGCTTCAGGTTACAATCTCCGCTAACCTCGAGTTGAGAATTTTGCCCCAGGATGAGAATGGAAATTGTGTGCAAGCGGCGCAGCGGCAGCAAGAAGCCCCATTAGTGAAAGCATGCCTCTAGTTAAGAACAGTTTCAGGTTAAGAACAGACCTCCAGAATGAATTAAGTTCGTAACTAGAGGTACCACTGTATTACTTTTGTCCTAGGCCTCTACAATCTACAGCATAATCCATACCTGTAGCAGGCTAACATTAACAGTATGTAAGCAACACTCGCAATAGAGGAAGTAACAGTTGTGCAAATCCAAACACCTGTGAAACAAGCAAAAAGACAGGTTTCCTTGACACAATCCATACAATAATCTGTCTTTGAACACATTAGAAAATATGAACTGACTTAGCCATGCCAGAAACACTTTCAGTTTAAAAACAAACAATGCAAAACATGTGCTTATCACTGATCTTCTAAACAACTGTAATGTACTGAAACTCTGATGTGCTACAACATCTGCCTTTTAATCATATAGGGATAAACATGTATCCTTGCTTTAAACCTCTGCTTGGTTCTTCCCTTGTGAACTGCTCAGGGTAGATTTGAAAGGCAAAACTTAAATGGATCCACGACATGAAAACTTTTTACTTCAAGATCTGGCCATGCTAAAGTGCTAGGGTTTGTCAACATCCAGAGAAGAAACCTAAACTTCTGAACATGGAACATCCCTCCCAGAGCAGAGCACCTAGACGCTCATGAGCAGAGATGAGAAACTCAGACCCATGAGCCAAATCGTGGCTGAGTTTATTACCCCTCTATTAATTTCCATGCTGGGTCGCTCAAGCATTGCTACTGTGTCCTTTCTTTTAGCAGATCAAGATGATCAGGCGACAGCAAAAACTGCAAGGTTTTTAGCGGGGTCATTTAGAATAAGATCTATTAATCAGTTGCTGAATTGTAACTGATTACCAAACTTAAAACCATGGAGAGACTTGGTTTGAATAGAGACATTGGATTCTTATCTCATTATACATGACAAATCTTTTTTTAGCCATCTCACCCCTTGCTTTTTCCTGCAAGACCAATTGCAGTCGTCAACAGGTTGCTTACCTCACCTATCAGCTAATCACCCATTCCCACCCCCCTTATGAGTAATACCCCTCCCCACCCTCTCACTACCGGTATATATAAGAGTCTGGTGACTTCTGTTTCAGTGTATCTGAAGAAGTGTGCATGCACACAAAAGCTCATACCGAGAACAAACTTAGTTGGTCTCTAAGGTGCTACTGGAAGGAATTATTTTATTTTGTTATCTATTATTTAATTATTGATTGAAACCTCCAAAATGTATTTTGTATCTTCAGTACATTTTGTTTTGTTTTGTTTTGTTGGCTGATGCAAATAAAGATTCTTCTGATTCATATAACAGCCTCTGTCCATTCTAGCCCCAGCAGGTCCTCCTCCAAATAATACAATAGTTAGATTTAGGATGCAAAACCTTCCCCCTACCTTCTGTAACGGTATTAAATTCTCCCATAGACTTGGAAAATGACATGTATGCTTCTGATTCTTCTGATGTCTCAATAGAAGATTGAAGCAGAATGTCTAGCGATGTTTTAAGATGTTTTAGCACCGTGATAAAAAGGTGGAATACAATAAATTCACCTACAACAAACTGGAGGATACACAGAAGATGAAGACAACAACAGTGAGCTTGACTATCTCAGAAGAAAAATGATAGGATAAAACAACATATTATGCTTTTTTGAAATAAAAATAATAACTAGTTATTAATATACAGTATAGTCATACCTTGCATCCGGAACGCCTTGTGAGTCGAACGTTTTGGCTCCTGAACACTGCAAACCTGGAAGTGAGTGTTCTGGTTTGCAAACGTTCTTTGGAAGCCAAACATCCAACGGGGCTTCTGCGGCTTCCGATTGGCTGCAGGAGCTTCCTGCAGCCAATCAGAAGCCGTGTTTTGGTTTCCGAAGATTTTGGAAGTCAAACGGACTTCCGGAACGGATTCCGTCCGACTTCCAAGGTACAACTGTACCTAGAAATGACAAAGGACCAAGAAACTATTCAGAAATCATTATGTCTCTCTGCTGAATGATATAAAGGAAGATTAATAATAATAATAATAATAATAATAATAATAAATTTTATTTATACCCCGCCCTTCCCAATTTAAAAACCAGGCTCAGGGCAGCTAACAACAAATATAAAACATTGATTAAAAACGACTTTTTAAAAAAATGTTAAAAACAGCATCAAATACAACATAAATGAACATCACCAGGGCTAACTGGCCAAGTTATTCCTGCTAGGGCCAGTAAGGAGACCAGGGAAGGGTTTAAATGCGGGGTCTCAGAAAAGGTTTCTTCAAAGAAAAAAGGAAGGGAAAAAGGAATCAGGCTAAATTGAAGGCCAGGTGGAATAGCTCTGTCTTACATATAGGGTGGTCTTTAACTTGTACAATTAATGTCACTAGGGACTCAGCTACATGAGTACAGAAAATAGGGGGGAAAGTGTTTTAAATGTGTTATAACACTGTGACACCAGATGGCATCCTTCAGCAACGTGATTTCCCATTATGAGCTTTACAACACGTTTTCCTGAAACATTTTTTGATGTGTCTAGATCCAGCCTAGTACCGTGATTTAATGTTTCTCAATTGACTTGAGAAGGAAAGGAAAGGGGGCTATTAAAACAATGATTGCTTTATTTTGGATGCACCTATAGCCTTTGCTTATAATGTCAAACCATGCTTTAGTGCTACATGGACACATTCCCACAACTTGTTTCAAAACAGTGTTTTGTGTTGTGTAGGCTCCTATTTCTTTTGTGAAAATGGCTTTAGATACCTATTAGGTCCATAAATTACCATATAGCATATATTCAACACAAAAAACAGCGACAATTTGTTGTTGACAAAGGACAGCAGGACATATAAAGGGTCCCATTACCTTCAGTAGCTGAGGGCCTCATCAAACCTAAATCCGGCCCTGCAGACATCCATTATCTAATCTGGTCTCCAACACATGGAGACTAGGCTCTAGCACAGCTACTGAAGAATTTAAGAGAACCAACTACCGTATATACTCGAGTATAAGCCGACCCGAATATAAGTCGAGGCACCCAATTTTACCACAAAAAACCTGGGAAAGCTTCATAGGAGCCACTGCCTGTCTCACTCGAGTATAAGCCGAGGGCGGCTTTTTCAGCACAAAAAATGTGCTGAAAAACTAGGCTTATACTCGAGTATATAGGGTATGCTTTGCCAGCTCAGGGAGTCGTGTCCTGCAGCTCCTTTACTTACTGTGTAAAGGCAGACAAAAAGAAGCACAGCAGTGGCAATTATTCTGCTTGGGAATCGAAAGTAAGGGTCCCATTGATACATCTTCCTCCTAATCCAGGATTTCTGAGGTGGCCTGTTAGTACACAAAATGCAGGAGTGGCCAGTGAGGAGGAGCAGGGGTGAGCACACACACACACACACACACACACACACACACACACACACACTGACTATGCTGCTGCGTACCAGAAGTGGGAGGGACAAGGTTTGTGCTGGGCAGGGAAATTTGCAGGCTTGCCAGAATGGGTTCACTGGTGTGCTCAGACCAACCTGCCCGCCATGTCCCCCTCGTTGGAGTTTGGTAAACTTACTGCAGAAATAAATAGTCTGGCAAGACTGCAGGTTAGGAAAGTAAGGAAAATGTATGGTTTATTACTCATGGTAAACAAAATGGTTGTGCGTACCGTGGTAGCTTGGTTTTTGAATGTCTCGGAAGTCGAACATTTCGGTTTTCAAACGTCGAAAACCCGGAAGTAACTGCTTCGGTTTTCAAACGCTTTTCGGAAGTCGGATGTGCCAGGTGGCTTCCGTATTGAGTTTCCCAAAAGCAAATGCTTCCAGAAGTAGCTGCTTCGGTTTTCAAACATTTCGGAAGTCGAACGGTCTTCCGGAATGGATTACATTCGAAAACCGAGGTACCACTGTATTTGTTTTTGAAGGGGCCAAGAAGAAAACGCCAATGCATGCTAGCTCATACTGATATTGAACTTGGCGAAGAAGCAGGTAGCAGTGTACTTTACCAACAAGCAGTTACTAAAAGGACACTCCTCAGGGAGGGGGAAGAGGCTTTCCTTTTTGTCTATCGCCACCCCCACCCCCGGTTTGCATAACATATTTCAATCATTGACGCTTTACTCCCTAAACCTCTCTCTCTGTGTCTGGTACATGATCACTGCCAGGAAGCCAGAGGCACACAGCCACCCTGCTGACAAATCCTTACTGCATATACACTGTATGAACTGAGTGATGACTTAGAAAAGGCAAAAGGATGATCGGTAGCCCCCTCTGCCTTGCAGAATGCTCTGAATGCTAGTGGGAGTACCTTCCCTCTCTTAGTGTCAGGCGGCTTACTCAGCGACTCCCGGCTGGTTGCCAGGAACGTACAAAGGCAAGGGAATGTTTCTTACCGTCCTCTTTTTATTCAATATTTACAGAGAGAGGCTACAGAACCCAGCCTCTTGGATAATGGCATTGTCCCGAGTAACTCTCCACCCCATGTCTCTCCCACTTCTAAGGATGCTGCTATGTGCCCTCTGCTTTTGAGCTCTTTGCTCTCCTACTTTCAAGGCTCGCCGGGTTCTAGGAGGTGGGGTCTGGAATGCTTTCTAAAGACACTGTGTCAACTGCCACCCGCCCCCCTGCTTCTTCTTCCCCCTCTTCCTCCTCTCCCATTATTTCCCAACTTTTCCCCTCATCTGCCTGTGATTTCCCTCAAATCCCTGTTGTAATTCTGAACTGTCTTCCTCTCCCTCCTCCCTGGAAGGGTCAGAGTGGGGAGGCGGTCTCCACCATTCCTCCTCTGCCCAGTCCCTGACACTTAGCAAAAGTTCAAACGCCCAGAAGAAGTATCTCATCCATATGTTTTTTCAGTGTGCGATCTGGGCCTTACTGGTGCTGACTGTCTCCTGTAGAGGTAGGTGGCAGATAAAAGGGTAACCGTAAATCAGCAAACATAAATCTGAGAAAGAGGGACAGTGAGAGGGGCATGGGGAAACAATAGGTTTGAACTTGTTTCTACCAAGTTTTTCCTGCATTGCTTCTTCAGAGCATGTGGAACTGGCCTGTTATTGAAAAGCCACGGCAACTCCTTCACTCAGCCTCTTGATTTTTGAAGGAGTTTGATCACTCCTCCCAGCTGGAGAGAGAGTTTGCTCAGATGGGGGTTATCATCAAATCTGGCATGAACATTTTCCTTTAGTTCAAAAGGGGAAATGAACCAAAACCAGAACGATTCCTCACTGCGGTAGTGGTTTCCTCAGCAATCGCTGGACATAGAGTATCTGATGCTTTTCCACAAAAGAAGTCTCCTCCTGGGTAGGAAGCAGAAGGAAAGAATTATGTATGATTCCAAGAATTTCATTTAAGAGTTGCGGGATTCTGTAATTACAGATGTACTATTCTTGGGCTGAATCCAATACAGCAGGTGTGTCAGCGCTCTGGCCCTCCAAATGTTGCTAAACTACAGCTCCCACCATCCTGAGCCAGTGGTCATGTTTTCTGGGGCTTATGGGTATTGTAGTTTAGCAATACCAATTGTTATGTATTCAGTGGTCTTTGTTTGCCTGAGCTTGAGTGTGAACTAAGGATTCTGAGCCCCTGTGTTCTGATTCAATACATGATATCCGATCACAGAACATTTCAGGATTTGGGCCTCTGCCATTGGCCCTTAAACTCTTGAGTTACGATTCGCAGCTTGGAAGTTTAGACAGCCAATCACGGTGGGAGTGGCCCAGGCTTTCAGAAATGTATACAGTGGTACCTCGGGTAACAAACACCTCAGGTTACAAACACTTTGGGTTACAACTCTGCTAACCTCGGGTTAAGAACTTTACCTCAGGATGAGAACAGAAATTGTGCGCTGGCGCTGCAGTGGCAGCAGGAGGCCCCATTAGCTAAAGTGGTACCTCAGGTTAAGAATGGTTTCAGGTTAAGAACGGACCTCCAGAACGAAATAGGTTCGTAACCAGAGGTACCACTGTATAAGCAGTTGCTTTGCCCCTGTTGTCCAGGTCTGTTAGTTCAATAAAGGTTCTTGCTGTTATCACCGTGACTTGCCTCGTGGGAACCCACCTATACTTCACCAACTTGTAATACCCTGTTTCCCCTATTTTAAGACGTAGTCATAAAATAAGTCATAGCAGGAGCTTCCTGCAGCCAATCAGAAGCCGTGCTTTGGTTTTCAAACGTTTTGGAAGTCGAACAGACTTCAGGAACAGATTCCATTCAACTTCCAAGGTACGGCTGTATTATTATGGTGTTATTGGATGAGCATTTTTGGTATTTTATATTATACATTGTTTTAGTTTTCTTGTTTAGTGTTGTGTTTTTTTAGCTGTTGCGTTCCATCTTGATAAGTCACTTTTGAGGCCTTTTTTGTAAAATAAACAAAAAAAACTACTAACAAATGTCAATAATAATACTAATAATGCTGAATTTAAATGGAGAATGGTCAAAATAAGCAAATGAAAAATGTAAAACATCGATAGAGCTGTACTTATTTCATGGCACAGTTAAACTTTGTTAATTCTCAGAATACTTCACTTTTCTTTTGTCACCTAACTGCCGTTTTCAGCAATATACAGAATTCAGAAGGCAGGAGAAATGTTTTTGTTTTCAAAATAATTATAACAGAAAAATGTGATTATCACAAAATACTCACATTTGCAGAGTCACGCCCACAACGGGCTCTTATGACTTTCACAAAAACGAGAACAAATCGGCCTAGAAGGAAAAGATAGCACACCAAGGAAGGCCAGCCCTTTATGAGGTTGTCATATTCACCCAAATACTAGGCCAAAAAAAAAAAAAAGCAGAATTACCAAAGGCAAACATTACACCACCCGTCATACACCCTGAAAACTCAGCTTAAGTTATTAAACCTGTCTTGTCCTGAAGGGCAGAATCAGGATCATAACTAAGATCAACGAACTCTGCCATTTGGGTTGACTTCCTAAATATTGGAACCTGTCACATTCTTAATGTGTATATATATTATTTATAGGAGTTGAGTATGGGCTTAGTTTGTTTCACCTGCACCATATCTGTAACCCTACCCTAGTTAGGGGACAAGGAGTAAAGGGACGAAAGAGGACGAGATGGTTGGACAGTGTTCTTGAAGCTACCAACATGAGTCTGACCAAACTGCGGGAGGCAGTGGAAGACAGGAGTGCCTGGCGTGCTCTGGTCCATGGGGTCACGAAGAGTCGGACACGACTAAACGACTAAACAACAACAGCCCTTGTTAGTGAATCCTTCGGTGAGAGACTAAAGCCTCTTGGAACCCGGGACCTAGCCCCTAAGGCAGTGGTGGCGAACCTTTCAGAGGCCGAGTGCCCAAACTGCAACGCCAAACCCACTAATTTATCACAAAGTGCCAACGCGGCAACTTAATGTGGCATAATAATGATTGTCTGCATGCGCACATACAAATAAATATACCAAAAGAAAATGCAGGGAGGTTGCCCAGAGTTGTTGAGCTTTCTCTGGGAGGGATGCCAAGAATTGTTTAGCTTTGGGGGAGGGGGAATTGCCAAAAAAAAAACACTCACACGCATGATATACGCTTCCTATTACACGCGGCTCAGAAGCAACCAATAGTCTCAACGCTCGCCGACAGCAACCAATCAACCTTGACGCAGCCACCCATCACATGCACTAATGCCGCTAACTATCTCCTGCTCAAGGCATCAACCAATCCCAACAAGCATGGTGTGGGGGCGGGAGCAGCATGGCAGGAAACCACCTGGTTGGCAGGCGCACAAATCCCCTGAAGCTGCTGCAGTCGGCACACGCTACAGGGAGAGTTTCCTACACGCAGAGACGTGGGGAGGGGACGGGTGCCCACTTTGACAAACCCCAGGCACGGCATTGCTGGGGCGATGGCGCGTGTGCCAACAGAGAGGGCTCTGCGTAACCACTCTGGCACGCATGCCATAGGTTTGCTACTACTGCCCTAAGGGCACACACTGGAGAGTGGCTGGGGCGTTGCTATATGTAGATACCATTCCTTGATCTTTATTTTACCCTCAGACACTGTGCATCTGCTTGGGCAAACCCAAACTTGCCCTGCTATTGTTCCCACTGATAGCAAACTCAGATGGTGGCAAACAACAGCATTATAGCCAAAATGGTCTTAGGGGGAAACAAGGAGGAGATCGGAGGGTGCACAGGAAAGCCACAACGCTTGCAGAAGTATAAGTTTAACAATAATAATAATAACAACAACAACAACAACAACAATAATAATTTATTTATACCCCGCCCATCTGGCTGGGTTTCCCCAGCCACTCTGGGCGGCTTCCAACAGAACATTAAAATGCAGTAATCTATTAAACATTAAAAGCCTCCCTAAACAGGGCTGCCTTCAGATGTCTTCTAAAAGTCAGATAGTTGTTTATTTCCTTGACATCTGGTGGGAGGGCATTCCACAGGGTGGGTGTCACTACCAAGAAGGCCCTCTGCCTGGTTCCCTGGAGCGTCACTTCTCACAGTGAGGGAACCACCAGAAGAACAATGGGGGTGGAGATGCTCCTTCAGGTATACTGGGCCGAGGCCATTTAGGGCTTTAAAGGTCAGCACCAACACTTCAGCGATGCTGATTTGGGGATGAAAGCTCCATAGCATCATGCTGGCCATTGCAGAGAAGGCTCCCCCATTCAGGCTCTGGCCCCAGCAGGTAGACAGATAAGAGAGATAAGCACTTACGTTCGCTTCAGGGCACAGGAAATAGTCTATCACCGAGATGACCATCCTTTAAAAAAAAAATACTGGAGTTATGGGGATACTAAGATGGTGTCTGTAGTCAAAATATATGTACTATTTGTTAAGTTAAACTTCTGATGCAAACTCCCATCTACCACAGTCCTCACATTGGACCCGCATGGGCCCCCCATCCATACAGAAAGTATATTGTCTATGTTTTACAAGGAAGGTCTTCACCAGCAAAGCGAAAGTTACAAAATTAGGGACTGAGTAAAACTCCCCAGCCAGAACAGACTGGTTAAGGGGGGCAGAAATGAGAGGCAGCATTACTGACAAAATTAACATACTAAATATAAAGTCGTAAGCAGGTGGCAGAGCATGAGACTCTTAATCTCAGGGTCATGGGTTCAAGCCCCACGTTGGGCAAAGATTCCTGCATCGCAAGAGGGTTGGACTAGATGACCGCATGGTCCCTTCCAACTCTACAGTTCTATAATCCTATGATTCTATAACCAGCTGAACAAGTTGGTTGCTGTGATGGCCTGGGATTCAGACTCTGATGCTGAACCTGAGGAATCCCAGCCTGCACAGGATTCCCCACCTCCAGAACCAGCAGAGACGGGGCTAGGGCCTGAGTCTGAAGGGTCTTCACCTGTGCTGGATCCTCAGGTGCAGGCATCGACTGAGTCTGCTCTGGCTCCTGCTGGGATGGAGGACCCATTGCCTGCAGGTGCTCCACTCCCAGCCCTGTCAGGGGAAGCTGAGGTTGCCTCTGGGTCCGGTAACCCTCCAGCCTCTCCTGAGCTGCAGAGGTGAAGGGCAGAGAGGCGAAGGGAACTGAGTTCCCGCAGGAGGAGTGCTCGCCTCCAAGCCAGGAGAGGCAAGTCACCTGAGGATCGGAGCTGCCCTATGCCTTGGGGCAGATAAAAGCCAGCCAGCCCCAGCCCCAAGTTGCAGGAGCAACATCGTTGCTGACCAGTTCCTGCCGGTGTTTTTGCTTGCTACCTGTCCTGCTTTCCTGCCTGAGCTCCTGGCCCGCCTTGGTTCCCTGCTTGCCCACCCGTTCCTGACTTTGCCTGACTCCCTGCCCTGTACCCTGCTCCAGTTATTTCGGACTGCCTTTACGCGTACCTCTGACCTTGGACCGGACTTAGACCTCGCCTTTTGGATACCCCACGGGACCAGCACAGTTGCAAGATGAGCTTTGTTTACCTTACCATTCCCGACCATTGAGCCAAGCTGGATGCAGCTGATGGGAGTCCAACAGTGTCTAGAGTGCACCATGATGGCTATCCCTGATCTAGGCAACATTAGGAACCCTGGATCATTTAAATCTATTTGCTCTCTAGCAATGATCATCGCAAGCTTCCACAAATGCCCTTCACGAGGTTCTCTAATGGCGAGTTGTCTCTCGCCCCAACATCCCCAGGAATGGCACTCAGGCAAGTATATCTGATATAAGGCTCTGCTCACCAAGCTGCAGTGTAAATAAATCCCAGTATAGCTCCGGTAATCACGTAACTTGTTGAAAGGCAGGCAAAGAAAGGGTACATAGAGACGCCCACTTCGACGGCATGGATTAGAACAACAAAGACTGCAGAAAGAGAGGATCGATTTAGAAACCATAGTTACTCCAAATGGAGGTCTAGCCTTTCTCACAGCTACTCTCGGTCACTTAGGGGGAGGGGAATAAAAGCTGGCCCACTTTCAAGGATGTATTCTGACAGTTGCTAGGTGGAGGAATATTTAGGATGGCTGTGAATGGGAGTCTGATGCATTTAGAAGAAGAAGAAGAGTTTGGATTTGATATCCCGCATTATCACTACCCGAAGGAGTCTCAAAGCGGCTCACATTCTCCTTTCCCTTCCTCCCCCACAACAAACACTCTGTGAGGTGAGTGGGGCTGAGAGACTTCAGAGAAGCGTGACTAGCCCAAGGTCACCGGCAGCTGCATGTGGAGGAGCGGGGAAGCGAACCCGGTTCACCAGATTACGAGTCTACCGCTCTTAACCACTACACCACACTGTGTCTTAGGAGTCAGACTTGGCATTGGAATGCCTGAACTATGAAGAGAGTGAGTTCCGGTGAGCTCTTAAAAGCTCTCACGGAGCAAACAATATCTTGCGAGTTTGCAAGGGATTTCCATGACATTTAGAACAATAAGATCCAGAAAGTAAAGAACTTCCGATTCTTCATCTATCCGCTATATAAAAATTCACTTTGTCCAGTCCAATATGACACCCAGCAAAGCCACTTTCTATAAACCAACATGGCCTTGATCCTCAAATCCAAATATCATTATTTCTTTTTCTTTTCCACGCAAAAAGTCTATGACAGGTTTCCAATCTTTAACACAGCTTATTGGTCTATCTTTTTCCTTTAACCTCTTTCTTTCTTTCTTTCTTTCTTTCTTTCTTTCTTTCTTTCTCTTTCTATATTCCTTTCTCTCTCCACCCCTTTTTATGTTTTTATTACCGTATTTTTTGCTCCACAAGACCCACTTTTTCCCCCCTAAAAAGTAAGGGGAAATGTCTGTGCGTCTTATGGAGTGAATGTGTGGTCAATCTCTGGCTCCCTTTCTGGCCCCGCCCCCTTGCCCAGGCCTCCATTGTTGAATGTTCTGCAGATGGAGGCTGTTTGTTTCCCCAGCAACATGGGACTGGCTGATTAGATTATCTGTCTGGAAACTGTAGAAACGGCTCCCTTTCTTTTCCTAAAGAAGCTGCAGAACTGTGAGCTGAACCCCATAAAAACAGGATTTTTTCCCTTTGCAAAGTAAGCTCAACAACTTTGAGCTGATCCTCAAAAAAGAGGCTTTTCCCCTTTGAAAAGAAGCTGCACAACTTTGAGCTGATCCTCAAAAAAACAGGGCTTTTCCCCTTTGCAAAAGAAGCTGCACAATTGTGAGTTGATCCCCCAAAAAACCCGGGGCTTTCCCCCTTTCCTCCTCTAAAAACTAGCTACGTCTTATGGTCAGGTGCATCTTATGGAGCGAAAAATGCGGTATATCTCAATCCAAGTCTCAGTTTGGATATAAAAGGGACAATATATTAGGTTTTGTATTTTTCTCTATAAAATGTAAAGGTAAAGGACCTGCAAGGGAGGTTACAAACACCTCACCTCACCTGCCGATCTTCCCTCTTCATTCCACTTATGTTAACAAAGGCAAGGCTGAGATCGGAATCCTGAATACAAAATTCAACTCACAGATGTGCCCAATAGCTCAGGTTCTGGCTAGTATCAGGGCAATGAGAAGATTAGTATGGATAAACTGAAAAACATCAGAGGCTCACGATATTGTTCCATCCCCAGGCCTCCCTGTTGTTTCTTTGCCACGTGTTTTACCTTTAGCCCACCTCGGAAATTTCGAAATGAAATGGTCAGAGGTAAACAGGTACATCACTTTATCAGCAATAATTCCAAATGCAAATCCAAGTGACCATCGGTTGCTGAATGAAATGATATCAAAGGGTCTGTGAAGTGTGAAAAAAGAAGAAGAAAGGAAATAATTCTTAGGATTCTGGGAAGCAACTGGGAAGCCATTACACAGCTGAAAGCTTATGTGCTGCAGCTCCCACTTTCAAAGAGTCATAAAACTTAGATGTGAAATCAACCAGCTTAGAGAAAAATAACAACAGTGACTGTTCAGTTCACCACCTTGTGACCGTTTGGTTGGTCCTAATACATGAAACCCAGGTCACCTAATACATGAAACCTAAAACATGAAACAAGACCCAGGTGGTGCTGTGGGTTAAACCACAGAGCCTAGGGCTTGCTGATCAGAAGGTCAGCGGTTCGAATCCCTGCGACGGGGTGAGCTCCTGTTGCTCGGTCCCTGCTCCTGCCCACCTAGCAGTTCAAAAGCACGTCAAAGTGCAAGTAGATAAATAGGTACCGCTCCAGCGGGAAGGTAAACGGCATTACCGTGCGCTGCTCTGGTTCGCCAGAAGCAGCTTAAGTCATGCTGGCCACATGACCCGGAAGCTGTACGCCGGCTCTTGGCCAATAAAGCGAGATGAGCGCCGCAACCCCAGAGTCGGACACGACTGGACCTAATGGTCAGGGGTCCCTTTACCTTTTAATACATGAAAGCACTGCCTGATTTGGAGAGAGCTTTAAATGTATGTTGTGGTTGTGACCTATGAAAAGCTCCATCTAGTGCCAACATGGAAGATCTTCCTTGCCCGATACAACAAGAGGAGCCTGCTCTGTTTCAGTGGGAAGGATAGTAACTTATCCTCTTTTTTTATCCCAGATGAAAATACTTTAATTCATGCCTCCTGCAAGACAGATTCAGAAAGGCGACGTGCTTTCATGAAGGAAGGGCATTTGTTGTACTGGCATATTTGTCTTTTTAGAAGACACTTATAGCCACAGGAGGAAAGTTATTCTTCAACTTACGCCAGAATCCCACAGTGTCGATGTAGAGGGATTTTTTCATCTATACAACATCTTTTTAATCTTTTTTCAAGACAGGACAGCACTATAATGATGAAGACCTGCCGATACAGAAGAAAAGTCATGAGGGAGTGAAGGCGTCCTTTAATCTTTGAGAAACTAATAAAGAATTACAATTGAGTTATTATCCCTAAAGATGGACGCTCAACCTATCAGCTCAGTTAACCTGTCAGTTAATTAAACCAAGTCAGGATGTTCCTGATGAATTTTCCCATCCATGTCTTGGAAGTGTGTGATTGTTGGGTCAAGTTAGCCATATTGATTTGTACGCTGCCGGTGGGTTCTTGTTGTTGTCTTGTTGGGCTGTGTGTGTAATAAAGGGGAGCCACACCGGGGTGAAGGCATCCTCTTTTACAGTATTGGCCTGAATATAAGCCTCACTTTTTCCCCAAATCCCGACCGTGAAAAGTTAAAGCGCGGCTTAAATTCGCAACCTTACAAAAATTGGCTTTTACGATATCGCTGCTGAAACAGACATACGATAAAATGGAACGGGTGTGAGCGCCTGCAGAATTTTAAGGGAGTGGCTGTATATTTGGGTATCGACTTTTTTTTTCTTTCCCCCCCCCCTTGAATTTTAAAGGTGCGGCTTATATTCTGGTGCGGCTTATATTCGGGCCAATACGGTATTTGTCCCCGTGTTGGTTTCAGTTTGTTAGTTAGCTTTTCTAGTAAGGCTGATTCCCATCCAATTTGGCACCAGTGGTTCATGTTCACTCCTGACAGGCCCCTGCAGTGTCTGGCTATGATGCTTCCGGCAGCTGAGAGTAGGTGGGTTACAAGCTCTTTATACTGCAGAGCTCTCCCTATGTTCTTAGTGCTGGCTCTCTGCAGCAAGCGCACTTAAGATCAGCCTCTGCCAAATTCCCCCGATTAAGCAAGGGTATCAATGCCAGTGTAATTATGTCGGTATGTACACATTAGTATCCAGTACAGAACCCAAGAGTAGAACTGCTAATTCCCCAAATTATCCTTTTAATGAATACTCCTGTAAGAAGTCTGTGCATGTGAAAGTCAGCAGATCTGATACCAGAGTTTATGCATACACACACACACACACACACACACACACACACACAGTGGTACCCCGGGTTACATACCTGATCCGTTTCGGGGTGCCGTTCGCACCCTGAACAGTGCGCAACCCGGGCGTCCATTTTGCGCATGCGCAAAAGCGCGATATCGCGCTTCTGTGCATGCGCAAAATGCGCATAACGCTTCTGCGCACGTACGGACCACGCGGACATGCGCAGAAGCGTCTGCGCGGCAAAGTGCACTTCCGGGGTTGCGGAGTACACAACCCGAACGTATGCAACATGAAGCGTATGCAACACGGGGTACGACTGTGTGTATGTGTGTATGTGTGTATATATATATATATTCCATTTTGTACATTTTTCAGTATTATACACAGCCACTCTCCTTCCTACCTAACGCCAGCCTCAGTATCTGAGGAAGGAGAGTAGCTCTGTATCTCATCAGTCAAAACTCAAGAAAGTACGATAATTGGCCTACTTACTGCTGGAGGAAGAGACAGATGTACAAATGCCTCCGTTTCTACTGAATCCTCACAAGAGAAATTTGAGTTGTCCATATCTAGAGATGAAAAATTTAGGAAGTCTGCTTCCCTGTACAAGAAACACAATGGTAAATAGCAGATATGTTAGATGATATACAGAGTTCAGCATCTCAAGCCTGCCTGCAAAAGTCTGGTCTTCTATATGCTGGGAATGTCTACAGCCATATCCCCTAACGTCTGATAGTCAAGATACATTTTAAAAAAATAATTAAAAAATAAAACAAAACTGGAAGCATGCCAATGCTTACAATCAAAAGCGTTTAATTTTGGGGATGTACATGAAAAAAATTTTCTCACCATCTGAGTCCCGCCCCCCCCCCCCGCTATACTCCTACATGAGTCACTGTTCTAGATATGCCCATATCAGCTCAAACAGAAATATGGAGGACACCATCCTCTGAGGGATAGGGAATTCTAGTGCTTCTCTGCATGAAGAAGGAGAAGAGTTTGGATTTGATATCCCGGCTTTATCACTACCCGAAGGAGTCTCAAAGCGGCCAACATTCTCCTTTCCCTTCCTCCCCCACAACAAACACTTGGTGAGGTGAGGGGGGCTGAGAGACTTCAAAGAAGTGTGACTAGCCCAAGGTCACCCAGCAGCTGCATGTGGAGGAGCGGAGACGCGAACCCGATTCCCCAGATTACGAGTCTACCACTCTTAACCACTACACCACACTGGCATGAGGACAGAAGTGACATGTTTAACCCACACAAAGATGAGTCAGAATATTCTGACCACAGCAGAGGTGGAAGCAAAGCAGTGGGCAGTCTCTTCTGCATTTGTTTCCCACAACAGAGACTTAGTTCCCTTGTAGCATGCTAGCGTTGGCACATGTGTTGGGAATTACTTCTCTGGAGCAGAGGCGGGAAACTGGCAGCCCGTAGGTTGGCTTGGGCCCACCCAGTTGTTTCAAATCAGCCCTTCAGACACACAACTGCAACACACACACCCTTCACCACTCCATTAGGCCAGGGGTCAGCAACCTTTTTCAGCCGTGGGCCGGTCCACCGTCCCTCAGACCATGCGGTGGGGCGGACTATATTTTGAAAAAAAATATGAACAAATTCCTATGCCCCACAAATAACCCAGAGATGCATTTTAAATAAAAGGACACATTCTACTCATGTAAAAACACGCTGATTCCCGGACTGTCCACAGGCCGGATTGAGAAGAAGAGTTTGGATTTGGATTTGATATCCCGCTTTATCACTACCCGAAGGAGTCTCAAAGTGGCTAACATTCTCCTTTCCCTTCCTTCCCCACAACAAACACTCTGTGAGGTGAGTGAGGCTGAGAGACTTCAAAGAAGTGTGACGGCCCAAAGTCACCCAGCAGCTGCATGTGGAGGAGCGGAGACACGAACCCGGTTCACCAGATTACGAGTCTACCACTCTTAACCACTACACCACACTGGCTCTCAGAAGGCGATTGAGCCCCATCCGGCCCATGAGCCTTAGGTTGCCTACCTCTGCATTAGGCAAACAAGTGAGGAAGTGCTCAACAAGGATTGCCACTTGCCTTCCAGAGTGCTCAGCGTATATTGCAGCACTCAGGAATCATCAGAAGAGGGCCATGACACCTTCCACCTACGCCTCCTTCCAAAGATCCCTGGATCAACTGACTTCCCTTGCCTTTCCCATTAGGAAAAACGAGGGTCAGGGAAGCTGGCTTAATCAGGAGCAACCACCTCAAGGTCCCTGGAACACCCTGAAGCAGCCGTTCCCAAAGGCACTGCCCCCTCTTTGCCATAGCTCAGCTGTTTCTCAATTGGCTGCAAGGGGGTGATTTTCCCAACTGACTCATTGATCAGGAGCAGGAGCACTGAGGGAACTGCTCCTCCAGGCCCCTGCTCAGGTGTGTGTTCCTCCAGTGTGTTCCTCCAGTGTCAAAGCAAGGATTCTTCAACGTCTACTTCGTTGGACTGGTCATGTTGCTCAGGTGCCTGATTGTTGACTTCCAAAGCAACTCCTCTATTCCAAACTTAAAAAATGGAAAGCGTAATGGTCCAGAAAAGAGGTTTAAAAACTCTCTCAAGGCAAATCTTTAAAAATGTAGTATAAACACTGACAATTGGGAAACACTGGCCTGAGAGCGCTCCAATTGGAGAACAGCCTTTACCGAAGGTGTCATGGGCTTTGAAGAAGCTCGAACTCAGGACACAAGGGAGAAATGTGCTAAGAGGAAGGCGCGCTTGGCAAATCCACACCGTGATCAAATCCTGCCCGGAAACCTATGCCCCCACTGTGGAAGGATGTGTGCGTGGATCCAGAATTGGCCTCCACGGTCACTGTAAAAACTGTGTTTATGGAAGACAATCTTACTCGGCTATGAGAGATTGCCAAAGAAGTGTGTGTTTTGCAGCACTCTTGCGAGTGTCAGCTGTCTCCCATGCGAGCACAGCACCAAAAGACTGACGTTCCAATTTTCTTCAGCAGAATGTTGGAGGGTATGCAGTTTTCTTGAACAGGCAAAGCACAAGATCCCGTGCCAGCCTTTTTCTTCCTCTGGGTCACATGGCCTGCTAAAGATGCTCCGGCAGCGAGGAACCACTGGGGGAAAGAAATGCCTGGTTCCTGCTTGTCATAGTCAAGATCTTCAGACCTGGTGGTAGATGGTGTCTCTGCTGCTCCTCCCTATGGGGTTGAGAGCCAGCAACTGCTCTTCATCCTACAAGAAGATCTCATAAGCACCCAACCTGGACTCCCATGCCATGACCCAGGAAATGCCTACTCTTGACATCTTCCAGACCAGGCACCCCCAAACTGCGGCCCTCCAGATGTTTTGGAACTACAACTCCCATGATCCCTAGCTAACAGGACCAGTGGTCAGGGATGATGGGAATTGTAGTCCAAAACATCTGGAGGGCCGAAGTTGGGGATGCCTGTTCCAAACCATGATGAATGTTGACAATTCAGCCAGGACATTAAAAATGAGGTTATATGTAAGCGAGGGCAGGGCTTGTGTACTTTGCATAGACACATAGAAGACATGCCAGTATGCACAGACTTGTCATGTCACAGTGACATGAAATGACAGCTGCTGAAATTCCCTGTGTCTCATATCTGGATCTAATAACCTCAGCTCCACATAGAAACCCTTTTGCAGAATTAAGACTTAATGTCATGCTCTCTGCTTTTTCACATGGTCGTTATAAGAAATTACCCTTGGAACGGTGTCTTGTCTTTATGTATTTTTGCAAAACTGTCACAGATGATATTGATCATTATATTACTCAGTGTCCATTTTATAAAGATCCCTGTGAAAAACATTTGTCCCAACTTTAGTTGCAGGAAGAAATCTGTTATACTGGTGAGTTTGTATGCATCTTGCTGTTTGATAATGATAACGATGCTCCTTTGCATATTTATCTGCACGGCCAAGAAGAGCTAAATTTGTGGCTCAGTTCTGAATGGTCCTTTTTCCTTTCTGTTTGATGCAGGTATATAGAGCTACACAAATAAATTATTACTTTCCTACCTGTACATCCACCTGTGCATACAATAGCCTTATTCTCCTTTGCATCTGGCCACTTGCAAATGCTACCTAAAAATGCTGTAATGTGTGAACTGGTTGAAGCTGATGCAACTTATGCTTCTCCCTTCCCCGCCTGATGAATTCTACCAAGATGAGCTGCTTCTCCTCAACTCATAGAATCATAGAGTTGGAAGGGATCTTGGAGATCATCTATTGCAACCCCTTCATTAATGTAGGATCTACAACGCAGGATCTGCGATGACAGTATCTATGACAAATGGTGACCCAGAAGTCATTGTTAATAAGTGTAGGGGTTGTCCTGAATGGGTGGTGTCGTTGGTGATGTTCTGTGTTGGGGTGGGAAGGGTTGGGGGTGGGGTTGTTGGGGGAGGGGGGCTTGGTTGGTCGTTGTGGTTGTGTTTCTTTTTGTTTTGGGTTTAATGAACATCTGGGGGGGGAGAGAAAGAGAAACAATATGTAAAACCAGATGGAGAATCGATGGTTTGTAATACATATGTGTTTAATTTTGTGTAAAACTCAATAATAAAAAAAAGACAAATGGTGACCCAGCCTCTGCTTTTAAAACTCTAGTGAAGAGCTCATCACCTCCCAAGGCAGTCTGCTTCACTGTAAGGAACGTTCTCCCAATGTTTTCATACACCTCATCATTCTGGTTCCTCTCCATTAAATTGTTAAATTCATAGTTGTGTAGCGGAAGGGGAGGCAGTTATGGGTGGGATTTCTTTGCTGTGTCATTGTATTGTGAGTGGAACAGTGTTTGTATAAGGTACCGTATGTTTACATTGCAATGTAGCCGAAGCAAAATTCCAAGTATGTTGGAAAATGTACTTGGCCAATAAATTATTCCTATTCCTATTCCTATTCCTATTCCTATTCCTATTCCTCCTGTCAGTGGCTGGACTGAGGAGGAATGATGGGAGCCGCCGCCTCCCCTTCTCCTGAACCTTCCCAAGGGCAGGAGGACAGTATTGACTTAGAACAGTGGTTTGCAGAGGGGCATAGTCCAGAGGGGAAAAGCTGGGAAATACTGGGTGAGGAACAGCTAGAAGAGGAAACACCAGGGGAGAGACAGCTGGCAGATTCAGTGTACTTGGACAGCGTTCCTGACCCCCCTTCACCTAAGACTAGACAGGCTTTGAGAGTGACAGAACAGAGAGGTCAGCAGAAACAAGTTCGGATTACCCAATGTAGGAGTGACGTAGATTAATGGGGACGGAGGGGGTGAGCCTTTACTGGGAGCAGCGCCTTTTCTAGAGAGATATGCATTCTTTTGTCTCTCGCTGTGATTATTAAAGAAACTAACTGGCAAGAACGCTCCTTTCGTTTGATCTGCTTAATTACCGTCACCGAGGGAGGGGTCCGATTCCCCAAAGCCTGACATCTCCTCCCGTTGATCAATGACCATCTTAAAATGTGCCTCCCAGGTGCCATACTACATATGCAGCACACAACAGAGTGCACACAGCTTCTAAAGCAGCCAAAGACTGCATTAGCATTGTTGGCACACTGTTGGCTCATGTTCAGCTTGTGATCCACTAATTCACCATTTTATATCTGCTGCTGCCAAGCCCTATTTTCCCCATCTTAGACTTATGCTTGTGCTTTTGATTGTGTGTGTGTGTGTGTGTGTGTGTGTGTGTGTGTGTTGAAATCCAAGACTTTGCTTTTATCTGTGTTGAATTCCACCTTGTTCTGTTTTGGCCTAGTGCTCCAGCCTTTCTAGGCAATGCTGATTCTAGAACTCTATATGCACAGAAGGGGAAAGAAGAGACGATTCCAACGAAGGAGGAATGGCTTTTAAAAGTTATGTACTATGCAAAGTTGACAGCAATGTTAAGAGATCAAAATGATGAACTTTTTACAGAAGAACGGAGACCTTTTTTTGGACCATTTGGAAAAGAACTACAAATGAAATCGCAGACAGGATTCAAGATAGGAGCAGAAGAAGAAAAATGATAAAGTAATTGTATTAGAGGTAATAAAGGTAAAGAGGTAAAGGATCCCTGGACGGTTAAGTCCAGTCAAAGGCGACTATGGGGTTGTGGCGCTCATCTCTCAGGCTGAGGGAGCCGGCGTTTGTCCACAGACAGCTTTCCAGATCATGTGGCCAGCATGACTAAACCGCTTCTGGCACAACGGAACACCATGACGGAAACTAGAGCGCACGGAAGTGCCATTTTACCTTCCCACCGCAGTGGTACCTATTTATCTACTTGCGCTGGCGTGCTTTCAGACTGCTAAGTTGGCAGGAGCTGGGACAGAGCAACGGGAGCTCACCCCGTCGCGGGGGTTCAAACCACCGACCTTCTGATTGGCAAGCCCAAGAGGCTCCGTGGTTTAGACCACAGCACCACACACTAAAGCTTTTTTTATTTTTGAGCCCCTAACAGTAACATTGACCAGCCCGCATCTTACCATGTTGTCAACGAGGATATCGTGGGAGATCTCATCGCATGCTTTGCTGAAATTAGATGCAATGCCTTATTTGCTAACCCTGGGTTGTGATGACTAATAATCACCACTAATCACCACTCATGCCAACCCACTGTGTACAAGCAAACACTAGCTTTGAAAAGGTTGTCTTCGTGGCCCTGTGTGTCTTTCTGCACCTTCCTGCTGGCTTGGCTTCCATTATTTTCACATTTGAACTCTCTCGGCTCTTAGTGTCTCAGTCAATATCAGACAGGACAGACTGCAAAAACAAGTAGACTCAGCTGTTCATCCTCCTGGCGTCCTGCCCACTTGAAATCAAATAAGAACTCTTTGGAATCCGGGGCTGGGGATTATATATATCTACATTAAAATAAATATAAAACAAACTCCATTGTTGCAATGTTGTTATTCCATGTCGGAGTGTCTCTATGGGGACCAACACGGATGACCTCAAAAGAGATCTGGCAGTGCCTCATATGCTTCTAGGCCAGTGGTTCCCAAAGTGGGAAGTACTGAGCCCTGGGGGGGGGGGGCAGTGGGATTGCCTAGTGGTGGGTGCTTAGAGGCAGGGGGGCAGTGAGGTGCTGGAGGTATAAGAGACGACTAGACTGAAAAGCTGGCATAACCAGATCAAGTTCATCAGTTTTCATAGAATCATAGAACTGTAGAGTTGAAAGGGACCAGTCCAACCCCCTGCAATGCAGGAATATTTCGCCTGGTGCTGGGATTCGAACCCACGACCCTGAGATTGGAAGTCTCATTGTTGACTAATAGATAGTTTTAATGGGATTTTGAATGAACACGCAATTAATTGTTGCTGTTTTGAATTTTGCCTCTCTTCCTTAGTGGGTCATGCTCTGAACAATGCTTATTATGGGATAGAGGGCAGTGGGGATGAGTTTTTGGAACCAAGGAGATGGGGACCTGAAAAAGTTTGGGAACCTCTGTTCTAGATTCTCAGGCATACTGAGTGGGCTATTTTGGTGCTTCCTTCAGGAACGTGGAGGGTGAAACCAGAGCTGATATTGGGTCCTGCGTGGTGGCTTCTCCTTGTCAGGTAGCTGCTGTAGCAGGAGGCGACTGGAGACAGATGGAGGAAGTCTGCCTGTTGCTCTGGCAAAAACACGACACGGAGACAGGATGGATGTATGGGAAGGCGACCTCGAATCCCACACGAGGGTCCCTTTTATTGACAATCTCGTCAATAGGAAGCGTTCCTATTGAGCATTATTGGAAAAGATATTCCCAAAAAAGATAGAGAGATTTTCTTGTATGCCACAGCGGCAGCCCGGTTGTTGGTCGCAAAAGGCTGGAAAGATCTGGAGGCCCCAAAATTATCAGACTGGCAGCACAAATTACAAGAACTGGCCGAAATGGCACAATTGACAAATACCGGTAGCATAAGAGGCAACTCCAGGCAAGTATTTAGAGAAAGATGGGATAAATATAAATGCTATGTGAGGAATTATACCAAGGGGACAGTATCTATGTTGGCATTCGATTGATCTTGGTGAGAGAAACAGTTTGGTGATATAATCAAGTATACAGATAGACATATGAATGTAAAATAAATAGAATAAGAATTGTATAATAAAAGTTTTGCATTCTTGTGTATGAAAAATTATACAGGTGGGATGGACGGGAAGTCGAACTAAGTATGGTTATTGTTTGGACTAATGTTATGTGTTCTGTTTTGTTTTATTTGGTTGGTAAGCGAGTGAAGGTAGCGGTATTTGTAGTAGTATAGACAACTCTCAAACTTTTATTTAATTTTATTTTTATTTTATTTGTAGTCAATCATAATGAGGCATTAATATTGTAAATATAATTTATGGATCGGATTGTAATAGATGATGGAGTTTCAATAAAGTTTTTGCAAAAAAAAAAGACAATCTCACACCTTATGGTTAGCCCCACAGGTACAACTCAAGGAGCCAAATAAGGAAATATCTGCCCCAGCTGCGGCACATAGCACCATGTAAGGAGTTGTTTTTAAAAAGTGACACCCCCAAGACCCTCCTCATGACTTCTCCATTGCGTACGTGCTCATCCTGCATGCTCCAAGCACATGTTCCCCTCATGCACCCCTCCTGTGCGCATCTTGTGACTTCCAGTACTTTCCCACCACCCTCCTTTGTTCTTTTGTGTTTCTGACTCGTGTCTGCCATCCTGACGTTAAGTGACAGCGTGGCATGCCAGCGCAGCACTTTCAGCCTGAGCAGGATTAACGTGGCGTGCCAGCACCAATCCAATATATTTCCTACATCTGCCAAATGAGGAAGTCTACACGACTGGCATGGCCCCAGTCAGAACTGACTTTCCTTCCTCTTCCTGCTATTGTTAATGGGAGGAAATCTCTCCCTGGCACTGCGCTGTGTTGCGGTAAGCAAAACCCACCAGGAACTGTAATCAATCCAGAACTGGCATCAGGCATGCACTATACTACTGTCATTGTATGCAACATAAAATGAAAAACTCACAACTTTGGGCAGCAACCCAATGCACATATTTAGCACAAAGGGACTTTATTTTGAATTAAAACAAAATAAAAAAATTCCTTCCAGTAGCACCTTAGACACCAACTAAGTTTGTTCTTGGTATGAGCTTTCGTGTGCATGCACACTTCTTCAGATATGAGATTCTTATGTAGCTAGAAATACTGTTTATAATAGGTGGGAACCAGACTGGTTTTCTCAACTAATTTTCTTAAAAGAACATGCAGGGGAGCTTATCCCACCATCGCTCGCTTTTTGTTCAATTTCGCAAATTGCAGCACAATGGAGAACCATAACAAAACACACAGTTTCAGATCTCTAATGTATAATTGTTAAAATACATGACTGGAAATAATTGACGAGCATTAAAATCAAATAAGCCAAACGTATCTAATATAGCCCCTTCCCAAATCCAGCGTGGGTGGTGGGAGGTTGTGAATTCTCAAGAGTTATGAAAGTTAGGAACAAAAACCATACCGTGTCTAAATTGATTAAAGATCTATTTTGGCTGCTCACTTTCCACGTGTGTGAATTTTTCCATGAAACTGAGACGTCAAATTCGCTTATGCCAATTTGCAGTAAAAGAAAAACAGAGGAACTTTTGCTGCCTGCAGCCAAGAGGAAACTAATGAGATTTCCAAGAAGGAGTTTGGGGCCAGGGTAGTGTGAAAGGGGCTGCTTACGGGATGATCTGGTTACATATTTTAGAAATATGATCAAAGCTAGAGACACGGGGCAAAACCACCACATGTGGAGGTAGGGTCCTCATTCTGAACATCCCTTCCAGCACTCAGGTAATTGGGATGGGTTAATACAACTTAATTTTACTGGAGTGAGGTGCTAGTGGTAAATTAATTTAAGACAGGCGTTGCTCACTGAGGCTGAGATTTGTCTTGTGTGGTACAGCAGTCCAAAGGGAGCCCCAGGCTGAATCAGAAAAGCTTTCTTCCAGACCTGTCTCAGAAAAAAAAAACCTCTGCAGACCTGGGAAACCACAGTATCTGATGCAGTTGTGAGACCAGCCCCTTCCTGCAGGTACGGACTGTATCTCTGGCACTCATTTTCTAAGGTTGTTGATGGTCTAGGGAAGCCCACCGTATAAGCTATTTGCTTTTAAAAAAAACCAACTATAGGTCTGCAATGCTGTTAGTCGATAAAAGACTTTTCTTCTTTAAGTTCTCGACCTGGCTCAAGGTCGTCATCTGAAATAGCCAGATGTTTAACTGAGAATCAGTCACAGTCAGTCCATCCTTTGGAAACCGGTAGGTAGCCGTGTTGGTCTGTCATAGTCAAAACAAAATAAAAAATAAAAAATTCCTTCCAGTAGCACCTTGGAGACGAACTAAGTTTGTTCTTGGTATGAGCTTTCGTGTGTATCTGAAGAAGTGTGCATGCACACAAAAGCTCATACCAAGAACAAACTTAGTCACTGTTCTAGTGCCTTCATGATTAGGCACCAGGAAAAATGTTCCTCTTCAAAAAAAAGCCTTTGGCTGATCAACAGTCTATGTCCTTTTAAATGTTCTTGTGAGAAAGGGGGCTATTGGTTTGTTATTGTTTTTATTATGTAGTTTGTGGTGTGAACTGCTCTGAGATCTTCAGGTGAAGGGCAGTATACAAATTTTACAAACAATAATAATAACATTAAAATAGTGATGGTTCCCAAAGAACAACAAATCATGGCAGAAAGTCAAATGTATTTATTTTTAACTCCAAACAGTTGTGGATAAAAAAAGGATAGATTGTCTAATTCAGGGGTCGGCAACCTACGGCCCATGGGCCGGATGTGGCCCACGAAGACCGTTTTACAGCCCACGAGCCGCCCCTGAACCGAGCCGCCCACTCACCAAGTCCCCCGTGAACTGCGCTAAACCGGCGCAGCGCAGCACGGAGACTCGCCAAGTGGCGCCGGAAATTGCGTCTGTGCACGCGCAGATACTGGAAATTGTGTCTGCGCATGTCCAGACACCGAAAACTGCTTCTGCGCAGGTGCGATTTTTGGCATCTGGGCATGCGCAGAAGCAATTTCCAGCGCCGTGGACATGGGCAGACGCAATTTCCAGTGTCGCGCTGCGCCAGTCCGGCCCACGGATGATTTCCGTGGGAGTGATCCGGCCCATGGCCGGTAAACCTTGCCAACCCCTGGTCTAAATTAACACAGGATGCGGGGGGGACGGACCCAACCAGATGTTACTAAGAAGTTTGCCAGTTGCAATATATGGTTGAATTTATAAATGAAAATGCTGGCAAACAGGTACTATTGATTCTTCAACATCAACTTCGTTGGACTGGTCATGTTGTTCGGATGCCTGATTATCGTCTTCCAAAGCAACTACTCTATTACGAACTTAAAAATGGAAAGCGTCATGCTGGTGGGCCACAAAAGAAGTTTAAAGACTCTCTCATGGTAAATCTAAAAAAAATGTAGTATAAACACTGACAACTGGGAAACACTGGCCTGCGAGCGCTCCAATTGGAGAACAGCCTTTACCAAAGGTGTCGTGGACTTTGAAAACGCTCGAACTCAGGACGAAAGGGAGAAACGTGCTAAGAGGAAGGCATGCTTGGCAAATCCACACCGTGATCAACTCGGAAACCTATGTCCCCACTGTGGAATGATGTGTGGATCATTCCACAGAAACCTATGTCCCCACTGTGGAATGATGTGTGGATCCAGAATTGGCCTCCACGGTTACTTAAGGACTCACTGTGAAGACCTTGTTCATGGAAGACAATCTTACTCAGGAACCCAGGGGGGGCACGAGTTGGTCGCCGATGGGGGCTCCCCCTACCAGAGGTTTACCCTTACCAGACTTCCTGCCCAGCGGGGAGGAGTCAGATATAGTCAGGTCTACTCAATGCCTAAGCCAATACCGCTCACATTCTGTAACCAATAAAGTTTTGGCCAAAATAGGCCCAATAACATTAACTTTATATCCTGTGTCCTTGTGTTTTATTCGTCCTCGAGGGGGTGGTTGCGGGGTCTCGACACGCAAATCCGCTCCACTTACCTGTGGGGAGGAGTTGCGGTGGACCACGTGACCACCCGAGTGATTGCCGAAGGAGATTAGAACAAAATATAATGGACTCAACCCACTATCAGTGTGACCTTTTTCAAAACATAATTTTCATTCACTGGACAGAATTGAAAACAGATTTACATCAGATTTCTCCTGCCTTAAGTTTGAGGGGGAAAAGAGCTAAAAATCTTAGCCCCATGAGTGTCCATGCCCCATGAGTTTATTTTTGCTTCTCCTTCCTCTTGATTCTTCTGTGCTCAACTTCAGACTGAAAATTCTTTGCAATATAGAACAGGGGCCCCTTGTCCTTTCCTTTAGAACTGGTTGACTGGTGGAAGTACACAAGTAACGACACAGAATTAGGCTGTTAAGATGTTTCATTCTGGCCAAGTGACAAAAGTTCCTTACCTAAAGATCTCCCTTTTCCCTCCCTCTTCCCTATACATCCCCGTGTCATACAGAGGGAGTGAGAGAGAGAGAAGTATTTTCCATACATCCCCATATATGTGTGCACGTTTCTATAAATAGATTTCGTTTGGGAAAGTAAAGCAGTTGGCGGAGGGCAACGTCAATTGCAAACACAGCTAGCAGGGGAGAACCTAGGCTCATTTCCACCCGGGTCAAAAACCCAGTTTGGCAAAACAAAACACGGGCATTTGGGTACACACAAAGGCTGGGAGCCTCAATGGTGCCCCCTCCGGAGGCTTAACGGGGCAAAAAAAAAAAACTGGCTAGCCCCCAATCCACCCCGGCTCTGAGAAAAGGGTGAACGCTCTCCATTGCGCCCATCCTTTGTTATTTCCATTAAAGATTAAGTTTAAAAGAGATTCCAAAAAAGCCAAGAATAAAAACATAATCCAAACAAGTAACAGGAGGCTTCTCACGGGTTTCACCCCAGCACCACGAAAAACAGCTTGGCAACGATGCGGTACCCATTTTTCCTGGGAGTAAACTCTACTGGCCTTAGTGGGGTTTACTTTTGAGTAAGACACGTGCACCGGTTCGCGGTGGGGTTTGAAAAGCTACACGTACCGGTAGGGGTGTCAAATTGAATAAAAAATTGGGAGGGGGGCAGGTAAACCCCGCCCTCCATAATCGATTACAGGATGTGGTGGACACACAGCCTTTGAATGGCGATGCCCATCAACTTTTATGGGGGCGACGAAGACCCCCCACGGCCCCTAGGAGTTGGCTCCTATGGCACACACACCATTTGAATGGCAATGCCCGGCAACCTGGGCGGGGGGCTCATATATTTTATTGGAGAGGCTGAAAGGACCTCGGCCCCTCGGAGTTGACTCCTGTGGCAACACGTGCCTTGCCGTCTGCACGTAGTTTAGCAGCAACACGGGTCTTGCCTTCTTCCCAGAGTTTCGCCTGGCGCGCGTCATATTTTTACGGCTTCTTGCAGGATCCTGGCAACGCAGCGCTATACCAAGAAGCGGCACCGAGGCAGCGGGCATCCAGGCGCCCCCCCCCAAGCTTTCGTCATCCTGCCTGCACAAATGCCCCCTGCCCCACAGGGACTTACCCGAACTCCCCCATGGCTCTGCTTGGAGATCTCCAAACGGGAAGATGGTGGAGGACACAGGCCGCCTCCCTCCCTCAGTTTGGGAGAGAAGAGGGATTGTTTCGCCTAGCCGAGGAGCGCGCAGTGCTGGGTCTGGCGCGCTAACCTCCTCTCGGCTCCTCCCGCTTCATTTCCATTTTTCGCAGGGAGGGTCACGTCGGGGCAGCTGGAAGAGGAAGGGCGGGCGGAGGCATATTTGGGGCGAGACACTGCCTTCACATGCGCTGGCAGGGCTTGTTGTTGATAAAGCGCTTGTATGCCCCAGGGGCAAAATCAGGGCGAGGCTCTCCTGGAATAAGTGAGCACAAAGCCCCCTGGAGGCCAGACAATGGTCGCCATCCCTCCCATCTTCGGTTTCTCAGTTTGCCAGCATTGGGAAAGATCCCATAGAAACAGATGTTTTCTAGGGTGCGCCTGGCTATTTTGCGCCCTGGACCACACACCCGCATTGCTAACAGTCTTTGAGTACAGTACCGGTACTTTTCTCAAATACAAAAGAATATGTTTGGCGCACAAATCATTTTGAATGATCCTGTGAATTGTCTCAGCCTCTTAAAAGTTTTGATTTCAAGCACATCAGAACCTCACTTTGCATGCCTTTTCCTTTGCAAATTCTTTCTCAGATTCCTTGAGGCCAAGTGCTGTCTCTTGGCATCTTCCATTGATATTGTTGCCAAGCCACCTGGGCTCTTTTGCAATGCTGTTGAGCCTATATTTTTATAAGTTTGAGCTTTGAGAAACTGTGTTCATTCACCACTGGCACTGTAAGTGTGAGAAGGATCCTTGGAGCAACAGAAACATTGGGCACATTAGCCAGGAGTTTTTTTGTTGTGGTGGTGGTGTGAAGAGAAGTACTCCTTGTCGTAGAATAGATTTTGGAAGTGTTCAAGCTATTGCTATAATTTCACAACACAGATTTTCAGCGTCAGTATATCTTTCTTTCCACGGTGTATCAATGATTCCCCCAAATTCTTGCAGGCGTTATGTACATCTTCAATAGATTTTTGTTGTTGTTGATACTGTAGAAATCACACAGGAAGCTAAATCAACATAATATACAATCATAGTCATATTGAACAAATGACAAACATCAGAGGTGCAGTCCAGAATAACTGAGTTGTTTTTGGCTGAGCTTCTATTACAGCACCTGCTAGAAGCTGTGGTAGGGATGCTCCCAATTACATATGTCTCCATGTGCACCCATTGTTTTGCTTCTTTACAATGAGGCCCAGGGTGAGGCCCCTTCAGTATTTTATTCCTGCTTATTGCAGAGTTGAGGTCTAAGGACACATATTTTTTTTCCCTGGTTCAAGGTCTCCTGTGAAAGATCCTATAAGGCCATGATCGAGTTGCCCACGTGATGTGGGGAAGTTAATTTTTTTGAGTATGTTTCATATTTCTTCTTTTTTTCCCCTGTAGCGGGCAAAGCATGCAATGATGTCCCATGGGGAAGGAAGGATGCCAGTTTTTGGCGTGGGTCTCAGAACCTTGTGTGCCCTTTCCAGGTTTTCCACGTTGAGTGTCCGGTCTGGGAATGGGGTTTTCAGCCATTGCACAAGAAAGCTTGCTGAATCCCCTATCTCCATTTATTCAGAAAAATTGAGAAAGATAAAAATCTTATTTATTTATTTATTTATTTATCTATTTATTTATTTATTTATTGTACCCCACCCATCTGACTGGGGTGCCCCAGCCATTCTGTGCAGCTGCCAGCTGAGTATACAAAGACACTTGTACGCTGAAGGAAAATTTTACAAAAATGATGTACCAGTGGTATTTGACTCCTGGTGCTGGAGGAGGCTCTTGAGAGTCCCATGGACTGCAAGAAGATCAAACCTATCCATTCTGAAGGAAATCAGCCCTGAGTACTCACTGGGAGGACAGATCCTGAAGCTGAGGCTCCAATACTTTGGCCACCTCATGAGAAGAGAAGACTCCCTGGAAAAGACCCTGGTGCTGGGAAAGTTTGAAGCACAAGGAGAAGGGGACGACAGAGGACGAGATGGTTGCACAGTGTTCTCGAAGCTACCAACTTGAGTCTGACCAAACTGCGGGAGGCAGTGAAAGACAGGAGTGCCTGGCGTGCTCTGGTCCATGGGGTCATGAAGAGTCAGACATGATTAAACGACTAAACAACAACAAGTTAGCAAAAACGTATAGAACAAGTACAAATACCTGCTGGAAGTGTAAAGAAAAAGAAGGTACCTTTTATCATATGTGGTGGCTGTGTAAGGTAATAAAAGCTTTCTGGGAGATGATATATAATGAAACGGGGGAGGATGTTTAAAATAACTTTTGATAAAAAATCAGAAGCTTCTCTATTAGGAATAATAGGTACCAACATTCCAAAGGTGCAGAAAAGACTTTTTATGTACGTGATAACAGCTGCCCATATGCTACTAGCCCAGAGATGGAAAGAAGACAAGGTCCTCACAAAAGAGGAATGGCAAACCAAGCTGATGGACTACGCCAAAATGGCAAAGCTGACTGGAAAGCTGAGGAACCAAGAGGACAAAAACTTCAAGAAAGAATGGGGGGGGGGAATTATAATTTATTTAAGAGACCACTGCAAGCATTAGCAGGATTTTAATCTCACTTGTAACAAATACTATGGATAATATGGATGGATACAAAATATAGATTATGGAATAATATGCAGTTGGAAATGTTGACAATAGGACCCATGGAGGAGATGGGGAGAAGTCTCGAGATCCAGAGTAATCTCTATATATGCATATGCATTTGGATTGTTATAAATGTATATTTGTAACATCAAATAAAACAAAAGTTAAAAAAAAAAAACTTCCCAATACATGTTGCAATGTCTGTTGCAATTTCCAAAGCCTGCTAGTTTGTTTATCCTGTTGGTTGATTTGTTTCTCTTGTATCTGCTTCCTCTTCTCCAGGGTGCCAGTAAGAGTCTCAACCTTGACCTGTTGCTCTAAGGTGGGGTCTTTAAGTCCTTCCAAGCTTGGTGCAGTGAGTCCATTAGGGAGCCTTGGATAGCTTCTGTTGTTCTCTGAGTTCCTTCAGGTCTGGTTGGGATGGTACTGCATTGTGAGGTCGTAATGGTTTTATTTATTTCCACCTTCTCCTTGCTCATCGCCATTTTGGCTTCCTGGACTGTGTGCTGTGTCATTCTTGGGCTGAACATTGTTGGTTTGTTTCACTTTGCGTCTCATGTTCCCTTTTCGTTCCCCTCATGGAAGGGTGTTTTAGTGTAGTTCTCTGTTAAAAGGTCATTATTTAGACTGAGTTGCTTGGTGGCTTTCGCAGAGGGGCCATTATCATCACGTCCGAGCCTGAAAGTTCCTGGTTTTGTTTTTGTTTGTTTGTTTTTATAAATTTATTTATTTGGTTTTTCAGATTAAAATTTTACACTCACATATCCAACATACAACATAAAAACAAGATTCCAAGGAATCTCTTCCCTCCTCCCCTTTGTGGGTCCTATTGTTAATCATTTCCTCCTGCATCTTTCATAATAATCCAAATCTTTTATCTCTCCATTGTATCCCAAATTCACCATTAAACTACAAGTGATGTTCCAATCCTACTAACAGTTTTAACTGTTTACAATGGTCTTTAAGATAAGTTATAAATTTCCCCCATTCCTTATTAAAATTTAGGTCTTCCTGATTTCTGGTTCTTCTGGTCATTTTGGCATAATCCATCAACTTGATCAACCATTCTTCTCTGGTCGGGACTTTATCTTCTTCCTTGTTTTAAACCTTGTTAAAGGTCCCTGTGGGACCCAGGTGGCGCTGTGGGTTAAACCACAGAGCCTAGGGCTTGCCGATCAGAAGGTTGGCGGTTTGAATCCCCGCGACAGGGTGAGCTCCCGTTGCTTGGTCCCTGCTCCTGCCCACCTAGCAGTTCGAAAGCACATCAAAGTGCAAGTAGATAAATAGGTACCACTGCAGCGGGAAGGTAAACGGTGTTTCCGTGCGCTGCTCTGGTTCGCCAGAAGCAGCTTAGTCATGCTGGCCACATGACCTGGAAGCTGTACGCCGGCTCCCTCGGCCAATAAAGCAAGATGAGCACCGCAAACCCAGAGTCGGTCACGACTGGACCTAATGGTCAGGGGTTCCTTTACCTTTAAAGGTCCCTGTGGATTCCTGTCAACATTGGATCTAAATTTAAATGCTTGTATTTTTTGTGTATTTGGAATCTGTATATGAAACTGTTTCTAATTGTTTTTACACTTTCCGTGCTTTATGGTTGTAACTGTTTTATTTATTTCACAATTGTGTATTTTGTTGCTGTAACCCACCCCTGGGATGTTATGGTAAAGAGCAGATAAGAAATCTAAGAAACAAACAAACAAATAAATCTTCTATCCAAAGACTCTTCTCTCTTACTTCCAATGGCAATACGCTTTGCCCACATAATACGGTAGCACAGACAGACGGTAGCACAGACATTTACATAATACGGTAGCACAGACAGACGGTAGCACAGACATTTACGGTAGCACAGACAGACCAGCTGACAGGACTGAGTCAGAGGCAAAAAGTGCTTTTAAGGTGTAATAGAGTATGAATGAGCCACTGGAGTTTCTGTACTCCTAAGGTGGTTACCCTGCCACCCCGCAACCAGCAGAACAACTTCTTTTTCTTCCTTTCAATAGGACAGAACAAAAAAGCAGAGCACACCCAGCAGGAAGGTTTATATAAATGTCACGGAAATGTCATCTAATGTAAAGAAGCAGCTAGAGTTACCGTGGACCAGAAAAGTCAAGAGGAACGCTGGAGAACAAAACACTTGTGGTGCCTGCAGAAATAGAGTGAAGCCGCTCTTCAGAAATAGACAAATTTACAACTGCGTAAGAGTGTTAAAGCAAGTTTGGGTTCAGATCCCCACTCTGCAAAAGGCACCCATCGTAGCCACTGGTATGTTTTCTAGCATAGAAAGAAAATGCAATGGCTATTGTTATTATCCCAATTTTCCCCCAGAACTGGGACTCAAGGCGGCTCACAAAAAATTAAGCACACATTGGCTGTTCGGGCTCTGCCCCCCCCCCCCAGCCAAGTGGGACTATGGTCTGTCTCCTCTCTCTGTAGGAGACAGAGGCACCATCCCAGCCCCAAAGGCCTGGCTCCAGTACAGCTTGCTTCCCCACAGAGTGCCTGTCATGGGGGCACTTGGGAGCACCCTCTTGTGCCCTCTCAGAATCCGGTGTCATTGACCCTGGAGGGTTCTGTTCACACTCCGCGCCCCACCCCTGGCATGCTAACATACACCCACTATGGGTGCCAAAACCCCACACTATGCCACTGCCTACACAGACTCCAAAAATCATGGGAACTGTAGTTTAAGGGTGCTGGGAATTGTAGCCCTTTGCGGGTAAACTGTAGTTCCCATAATTATGGGAGATGAGTCCCCATTTCCCTAGTTTATGCCTCAATGAGCATTCAATAAAAAATGGGGGATTTGATTTAATGTACACTGTGCTGCTGTGCCGCTTGTGTTATTTCAGGGAAGACCTTGCTTTTAATTCCCAGATTGCTTTTTATTAAAAATAACGCTTTCCCTTGGTGGCCTGCTCTCCCCTTCACAAAAATCTAGGAGGGGTATTTTGTCTGCTGTTGTTGTTCCTTTGTTGTTGGTTTTGGCCAAGGGCTTTACTTCTGCAGCTGGTAAATTCATTCGCATCAAGGGAGTGGCTTTGACTCTCTCAAAACCAATAGAGCAGCACAAAAGCAGGAAGCAGACGATGTCACAGAATACCCATTGCGTGGCGAGGCCCCGGGCCCCGCAGTTCCCTTAGATAACAAACACACGGACACGAATGTTTAGGTTAATGGAATAAAATAGGTCACAACTTTATTGGTTACAGATGTGAGCGGTTTGGCTTAGGCGTTGGGTGAAACTGGACTATATCCTGACTCCTGCCCATCTGCAGGGAGTCTCATAAGGGTAAACCACCAGTAGGGGGAGCCCTATGATATACATCAAATTGGGGCACCCCCAAGGTCTCTGATGGCGTTGTGCCACGGCCCTAGCCCATGCCCAGGCTTCAGACAGGATCCATACACCCAGATCCCTTTAACGGTATAACCTAAACGTTACCTCCCCTCCCATAAACAAGGCTTACCTAATGCCTATCCTTACATAGTTGTGAAGGCTACAAGGAAGGTGAAAACCAAATGGCTGGTGCCAATTTGCCAAGCGGAAAAATTCCTACCTGGCCCCAACAATATGGCGGCCGATATTAATCCATAGCAAGGCCACTGTCAAGCAACGCATAAAAAGAGGGTGGGCGGGCTGGGAGATCTGGCGAGGAGGCGAAAGGAGATCACCCCCCGGCTGCACCGCTGTTTAAACAGCTAGCGGTCATGCCCACATACCCCAAGCAATAAAGATGTCATGGACTGGTTGGAAGGAGAGGAATGGTGGGAGGCACCAACTGGGGAACTCCCCAAGGGAAGGAGGCTCAGAACCTAGGGATTGGTGGTGTGGTGATGATGAGTGGTCAGAGGGAAAAGAGGGAGAAGACTGGGAAGAGGAGGTGTCAGAAGCTGAAGAGGTATCAGGGCTTGGTGAGAAGGGAGAGTCTGTGGCAGAGAGAACTCCAGAAGCAGAAGTGGAAGCAGGAGAGTGGGATGAAGGAGGCCAAGATCAGAGATGAGTCAGGCTGTGGAAGAAGCAAGTGACTAGCTCCCCATCCCCTTGGTCTCCCAGGATCAGGAGAGGCATGAAGCAGGAGGAGCAAAGGCAGGCATGTCAGCGTAGTCTCAGGTTGCTTGGGGAAAATCCTGGAGAGGAGGAGACTTAGGCAGCTGTGGGAAGGTGGGGGACCTTCAGTATTCACAACTGCCTCATAGGGGCAAGACCCACCGGAGAAGAGTTGCTGTACTCATCAGGCCTGACACTCCTATTTTTCTAATATAGAGTTAACTTCACCTACTCCGTGTGATTTACTGCTGGCTCACTCCTGACACCAGGTACAACTTCTCAAAATAAAAATGTAGCCAATTGTAATCCCTAATTCTGCCCTCTTCCTGTTACAACCAGCTCTCAAACCTGCCCTATAGGATGGGACAAAGAAGGTGACTTAATATTTTTGTCTTTCTGTCTACATTTCATCCTGAATGGTGAAGGTCTGGTTCAGGCTTCTCTGGTTTCTCTTAAGCCAGTAACAATAGGGGCGGGTGATTTACGGCACAGTCCCAGATAAATTATGCTCAGCTGCCCAGGTGGAATTAAGTCCCCCTCCATTTACCGTACCTGCAGGGCAGTATAATGCACTGCCGAATGGGTAGCCTTTATCTGATTCTATAGCATGAAAAAGAAATAATGGAAGGTTTTAAATGTCACTTAGTCCATGACTACAAGATTCTCTTGCATCGAAAAAGAAAAGAAATAGATGACTCTGTCTGTGCAGCTGGAAAGAGACATTAGTTTTAGACAGAGCTGAAAGTAGTTTGAAAGACATCATTTGTCATCACAGTTTACACATATCATTTTTGTCCTGCCCAAACAAACAAAAAACCTGGAAAAAATTGTTCTCCAGAATCAAAATGAACTAAGATTATGACAGTTTCAGGTTTCATGTTAGCCTACAGTTCTGCGAGCAGCTCAGAGTGTTTGCTTGTACATTTGCACAAAACTCTGCATAGAACTGAATATTTATCTGAAATCTTCATTCAAACAAGTGAGCAGGAAGAATAACATTAGTCCTTCAAACCCCTTGTCAAAACCCAACTTTTCCTCAAAGTTTTGTGGCTCAGACCTGAATTTCTGAAATACCGTGGTTGGGTTAGGGCAGGGTGGACAGAAGGCACATCTGGATTTACTGGGAGATTGCTGGGTGATTTAACAGTAGATCAGCAAGCATTCCTAACTCCCAATCCTTTAATAACAGGAGCAACAGAAGATCACCACCACCTCCCTGCCTCTTAATTGAACTGCTGAACGGAAGGAAGTTGGGTGCCTTCTTTCTGGTCAGAAATGATTGTTCATATTAGTAGCCTGACCCCTTTAGTTGATGCTTTGGGATCCTCAGGGCTGGATTATTACAATGCGCTCTTTGTGGGGCTGCCCTTGGACTTGGTTTGGAAGTTCCTGTAGGTGCAGAATGCATTGTTAAAACATCTGCACTGGCTGCCCATCTGCATGAAGTTTGCTCCTGAAAAGATGTTTGCTTGTCCTTAAGCCAGCTTCTCTCTCTCTCTCTCTGCCTAGCAGTGCTATTGTATTTTTAAAAATGGGGGGGGGGGTATGTTTCCATAGACTACTTGCGCAGGAGATGATAAGTAATTCAACTACTTTAAGAATACTCTCACAATTTTGTAAGCTGCTTTGCCTAACTTTCTGATGTTGCAAATGCTGATTCAAAAATAAATGGCGCCCCTTTAAGAGTCCAGGGTTTCACAAGTAAGCTAAGCAGTAGACATACATCTCCCAGAATTCGCGGGGGGGGGGGGGACAAACATCTCTCTTATTATTCATTGACAAAGGAAGGGCACACTAGACAAAAGTCCCAAATATACACATCCAGCTGGCAGGTTGGCTGCGGGGGGTGGGCTGGCAGAATGTAGCAGTAAAATTGCTGAGCATATTTTGATTTCCTCCTTCCGTCCATCTCTTCCTTTTATATGGGCCAAGCCACTTTAAAAAAAATTACAACATGGAAACTAGTGCCCATAACTACAGTGCATTCCACAATCCTGAATTCCGTATCTTAGTTACGTATTGTGGGAAGAAATATTTCCTTTTCTCCACTCTGAAGCTATTCTCAATGGAGATGCCGCCCCTTAAATGGAACCGCTTTCAATTTCCCTGAGTCCTTTCCATCAGGCTGAGAGCATCAGTTAGCTGTCTGGGTGCTAGAGAGAGGACAGGGCTCCTGCACCTTTAATAGTGCACAAGAGGGAATTTCGGCACTGCAATTTGCATGACAAGCTACACCTGCTGAAATGGCATCTTCTGCACAACTATTAAAGGTGAATGAGCCTTTAAGGTGCTAAAACAGGGTTTCCCAAACTTGCTGTTGGGACTACAATACCCATCATCCCTAGATGGCAGGACCAGTGGTCAGGGATGATGGGTATTGTAGTCCCAACAGCAAGTTTGGGAAACCCTGTTTTAGCACCTGTCTACCCTAAAGGGACGCAGATGGCGCTGTGGTCTAAACCACTGAGCCTAGGGCTTGCCAATCAGAAGGTCGGCGGTTCGAATCCCCGCGACAGGGCGAACTCCCGTTGCTCGGTCCCTGCTCCTGCCAACCTAGCAGTTCGAAAGCACATCAAAGTGCAAGTAGATAAATATGTACCGCTCCGGCGGGAAGGTAAATGGCGCTGCTCTGGTTTCGCCAGAAGCGGCTTAGTCATGCTGGCCACATGACCTGGAAGGAAGCTGTACGCTGGCTCCCTCGGCCAGTAAAGCAAGATGAGCACATTGTTCCTCTGCATCCTGACCATCGCTGACTTCAGAATCTCCTCGGCCTCCCCAGAAGCAAACGGAAATGAGAGACAAAACTGAGTGAGTGTAATTGATTGTGCTCGCTGCCAAGTTGCCAGATGACCTTACCCAGTGGCTTCATTAAAAGAAAATTACTTTATTACACATTTATTAACTTAATAAGCAAACATAACAAAATATAACACAGCTGTGGTTCCACAAAGATTGACTACAGTCATCATGAATTACAGAGGAACAGGCCGCGTAGCACGAAACCCTCACTCTAGTAAGGTTTCCATGTGTTTGTGGCGGTCTTTGAGTTTGTATCTCCCTATGCAGGTACAAAAGGGACCCAGGTGGCGCTGTGGGTTAAACCACAGAGCCTAGGGCTTGCTGATCAGAAGGTCGGCAGTTTGAATCCCTGCGACGGGGTGAGCTCCTGTTGCTCGGTCCCTGCTCCTGCCAACCTAGCAGTTCGAAAGCATGTCAAAGTGCAAGTAGATAAATAGGAACCGCTCCGGCGGGAAGGTAAACGGCATTTCCGTGCGTGGCTCTGGTTCGCCAGAAGTGGCTTTGTCATGCTGGCCACATGACCCGGAAGCTGTACACCGGCTCTCGGCCAATAAAGCGAGATGAACACCGCAACCCCAGAGTCGGACACGACTGGACCAAATGGTCAGGGGTCCCTTTACCTTTATGCAGGTACAAGATGAAGGGATGGGATGTGGGTGGCTCAGTTTTTTTTTTTTTTCTGCCCCACCACCCTTTGTGTTACACCTCAGAGAACTCAGAACCTTGTTAGACTTTTCTGACACTCTTGATAGGTCCCAATAACCACCCATTGATTTTATGCATATTGAGGTGACTGCACAAAAGCGACACAATAGCAGTGATGTCTGACAATGATTTCCTGTGCTACAGATCTCCAGTACTGTTGAAAGGAAGTGTGAATACGGCTCCCCTGTCAGGATCCATTCTGCAAATATAGTAAGTAACTCCGCCTAACTCCTGCCCAAGTAGGCTGTGAAAACATGAAGAGAGAAAACTACCAGCCAAAGATTTCTCAGTTTACAGCATGATCCTATACAGTCGTACCTTAGATCCTGAACGCCTTGGTCAGTGCTTTTTTTCTTTAAAAATGTTTAGGGGTACTCTCATTTTCCTACTCATATTGAAATACTGCCCCAGTGACCCTCAATGAGGCCAAACTTAGATTCACAAAATGCTTAGGTGTATGCGTACCCCTGCTCCCCCCCAGAAAAAAAGCACTGACCTTGGTACTCAGACGTTTTGGCTCCCAAACGCCACAAACCCGGAAGTGATTGTTCCAGTTTGCAAACATTCTTTGGAACCCGAACGTCCGACATGGCTCCCGCAGCTTCCGATTGGCTGCAGGAGCTTCCTGCAGCCAATCAAAAGCCGTGCTTTGGTTTGCGAATGTTTTGGAAGTCGAACGGACTTCCGGAACAGATTCCATTTGACTTCCAAGGTACAACGGTACATAATTCAATACGGGGAATAGCTCAGTCAGTAGAGCATGAGACTCTTATTCTAAGGCCCTGGATTCGAGCCCCACATTGGGCTAAAGATTCCTGCATCACAGGGGGTTGGACTAGATGACCCTCATGGTCCCTTCCAATTCTATGATTGTATGTTTACTCAGAAGTAAATCCCTCTCAGTTCAATGAGTCTTGCTCCTCAGTAAGTAGGTACAGGAGCCTTCTCCACAGAGCACTATAGATTGTTTCTGGTTGCTTTTCTAAACGTTCTGTCAAGGATGGCCCGCCTTTTAACAATCTCACCATTGGTATATAAGACCACAGTGGATTTGAAAGGTCTGTACTGCAAGTGACCTTAGAGGCTGAAGTAAGTAGGAATCTGATTTTAGGTAGCTTAAAGCTGTTGGACTTTGAAATTTTGTTTTGCCTGGAATGTGCTTTATTGTTGTTGCACGGCTCCATTTATTACCCTTTTAAACAAACTTTGTTTTAGACTTTGAGGGTTCTTGCTTAAGGAGTAGCTGCTCTTTCTCGGTGGAAACATGTAACATGGTAGCTGGGTGGAGCCCCCATATTTAGTGGCAGTATACCTGGAGACAAATGAGGGAAGGGCTGTTGGCTTTTTTGCCCCGGCTTTGCATGAATGAAAACTGTCGGTTCAGGTGAACGCAGGTTTTGCATGGCAGGGGTTGCGTCCTGACTTTTTGTGTTATGCAAGGAGAAACACTCTGCAAACTCTTGATTGTAGTACTTTCAGTGGCACACTGCAGAGGCTATTCCCAAATATTTTGTCTTAGTGATGTTAGATGGAAAAACTTTTGGCAACCCATTATAGTAAGCCTCTAAATAAACATGCCGCTATAGACACCAAATCCACATCATTCTACATCCAAATGTGGGTTCCTGTATTTCTGCATGACTCAGCAAGCTGTTAACTATATGTAAGGCTCACCTGAAGGCCTAGCCCCCACCCCGGCCATCTGATAGGACCATTTGTGTTTTCTCCCCTCCTCTTGGGGAGTTTTCCATTACCATACAGAAATATCTGGGATTGCCCAGTTCTCTTTTTCCTTCATTCAGTGGGCTGACTCTGCAACCGCAGAAACCCAGGTGATCCCTCTCATCTGTAATCTACTTCAAAATGTGAGTTGTCATATTTTAGGACTTGGCTAGTTAATTCTATGTTTTGTTTTGCAAAAGCAGTTTTCCATTTTTTTAATCTCTCTTGGTCGCTGAATATACAGTGGTACCTTGGTTCTCAAACAACTTGGAACCCAAACACTGCAAACCCGGAAGTAAGTGTTCTGGTTTGTAAACTTTTTTCAGAAGCCGAATGTGCTCCGTTTTGAGGGCTATGTTTCTGTTTTGAGTGTTACGCTGAGGTCTGTCTGTTTTTGCTATTTATTTTGCGTTTCTGTTTTTGCGGCTCTTTTTCGTTTTGTTTTTGTGACTACTGATTGATTGTGTGACTGCAGTACATTGTTTATAGCTTTCATTTTATGGATCGACGGTCTCGTTAGTAAAACTCATGTTAAATTGCTGTTTTAGGGGTTGTTTTTAAAAGTCTGGAATGGATTGATCCATTCTGCATTACGTTCTACGGGAAAGCATGCCTTGGTTTTGGAACGCTTTGGTTTTGGAACAGACTTCCGGAACAGATTAAGTTTGAAAAGTACCACTGTACTTCATTGGGATATTTGCATATAAGCCTGGGATTGGCTTTATGCAGTTCCCATCTCTGCCACTTGGTGCAGACGCTAACCTGGCTTTCCTTAAGGCCTCTTCTTGTTCTCCAGAAGTGCAAACTGTCAGCCTGAACCTTCTGCATGTTCAGGCAAAGGATTAAAATTTCAGATGGTAGCAGCACTTCTTTGGAGTAAGCAATGGAGGGCATCTTGCAGCCTGCCTTACCTCAGAGGTGGAGGGTGCTGAAACCCATATGCCATGGGTAAAAGCCTCCTCTGATTAGATTGTAATGCTTCCTGTCCTAGGCTTGTAGTGCAGGAATATTGCATCTCTCCTAACTAATGCTATCTGTGACTGAGCTAGGAGATACTTCAGATCCAAACTTCGGCTATCAGCTTCCTGGATGGCCTTTGGGCAAATGTGTGTCTGCTTTGGCTCCAATCTGTAATATGAAGATAATAACTGCCCTACTTTATTTGGAATTGCGATGGCAACATAATTGTCATTATAATTGCTTTCCCTTCACCCTAAGGTCCCAGCGTGGGTTACAACATTATAACATATTATAACAGTGTTTCCCTAACTTGGGTCTTGTTAGTAAAAATACCAATCTCAAGGCTTGAAGCCCAGAGACCCTAAAAATAGATTCTGAGCAAAATTGGTGAAGCGGAAAATTTTTATTTAAAGTGCACTCTTGCAAGTGTGGGTGTCAACCTAAAGCAGGCACACCTGAAAATCATCACAGCAGAAGCTTTTATGCTATCTCCGAGCGCAAAATTCCCTCCCCTATCCAGGGGTCACAACCTACCACGTCAGCCTATTACAATATTAAATTCTCCACTCCTGTTCCTCTTCTCCCATTCCTCTGACTCTGGTGACCATCTCTCATATTTGTAATTTTTCCTTCTTTGGCATAATGTTTTCACCCCTCTACATGCTGTTTTTAGCAATAAAGCCGTGTTCCTCTATTTCACTGAAGCATGCCAAATTTGTTATGTTTGTTGTTCTTCTTAACCACAATTTCTGCAAAAGCATGTAACACCTGTTCTTTTGCTAGCATCTTTAACTACAATTTGTTCCACAAGCTATACAGTCGTACCTCGGCTCCCGAATACCTTGGGAGTCGAACGATCCGGCTCCCGAACGATCGAAAACCGGAAGTGAGTGTTTGGATTTTTGAATGTTCTTTTGGAAGCCAAATGTCTGACGGGGCTTCAGCGGCTTCCAATTGACTGCAGGAGCTTTCTGCAGCTAATCAGAAGCCATGCTTTGGTTTTCGAACGTTTTGGAAGTCAAATAGACTTCCAGAACGTTCTCAAACAGAACGGATTGACTGTTTGAGGTACGACTGTATTAGAAGATCCCCAGATAAAAATCCCCTAGCCCTTATAACCATTATGACCTTTATAAAAAAAGCTATTAATAAGAGCAACATTTGTTCTGAAAAGGCAATAAAAAAGCAACATAAATTATTTTTCTCAGGTCTCCAGCTGTTGTTGGACTGCAACTCTCATCATCCCTAGCTAGCAGGACCAGTGGTCAGGGATGATGGGAATTGTGGTCCAAAACAGCTGGAAACCTTGGGTATGCCAGAAAGAGAAGGAGTAGACCTGTTGGCTTCATTTAGAGTAAAGATAACTAACACACCTGTAGTATCCTTTACCTTTATTTCATTTGACCTCTTGGGTACTCTCTGTGGCGGTTAAAAGGATAATCATGGGGAAGGCTGTGTCCAAGAAGGATTGTGAGAGAGCAGTGTGGGGATGTTGGAAGGAATCTGTGTAGAAAACTTGCATTGACTCTTAATGCTCCCTGCAAAACAGATCACCTTAAGTTTAGAGTATATTTCTATTGCAGTTCTCAAGTAGCTTTCTGAGTACTTTCTCCACTGTGTGCAATGTGAATGGATGTCCTTATGGTAGCTGACGCTTCTCTTTAGCTTTCTGCAGCGACATTTCATCATCGCCATGTCTAATAATGAAGGAAATGGAAAAGCTGCAAGCCATGAGATCACCGAAAAGGGACAACAGGTAAGGTGGTCCTCGCTGCACCATTTAAGCTTTAGACTCATACAGCAAGTTAGACTGACTACTTCCTCCCCAAAGGGTGACACTACACAAGGAAGGATTTTCTGGTGTTTTGTATTACTTGACAGTAACTGCATGCAGCTGGACTCCAAATCTGACCAGAGCTACAATGCCTTTTTAAAAAACAACAACATGGAGGCTTCCATGCCTCTGTTATGAACTATTAAAGGAGCCCAGACCAGGTCAATCTGCAGAGCAAAATAGTCCACCTACAGTAGAAGCCGCCTGGTATAATTACGCTGATAGTCAAAACACAGAACTGATGAGAGGAAGATAGAAAGTTAAGCTTTAAGATTCACCCACACTAAGCTAGACGTAGCTCAAGGCACACACCAGAGTTGCACCTTCGCTATCGCTGGCCTTTGTGAGGATGCTTTTTGACTAGAACTCTTACAGTCCCAAGAAAGCAACAGTTTAGCATCTTCTCTAGGGTCTCAGAAGGTGGTGACTCAATGCAATATCTTTTCCCAGTGTGTCATACAAAGGCTAACTGATCTGCCCCTGGTCAGCATTACCTACGAGATCCTCTCCACTACTTATAACTCTGCGAAGGGGTCCCATCCAGCTATCCACGCAGTCTGTGGTATGGCAGAAGTTGGAGTAAAGAAGATTGCCTCCTCGGCAGTGAGTGGTGCACAGCCTGTCCTGAATAAGCTTGAACCTCAGAGTAAGTAAATACTGGCTTGAGAGATTCTACTCTTAGGAATGTTTTGGCTCCCTCCTAGGTCTCTCATTTAGGTGTGGATGTCCCAAGGCTCCTCAGTACCAGCAATGCAAGCCTAGGAATCCATTCTAAGCTCCCCACCCTTCGATGTGTGATAAAAGGGTTGGCTATTATGCAATGTTTATATATACCACAAATACAAAATATGATTATATACATTTTAATTACGATATTGCAATGCAAATACAATATTAAAAACCAAATACGTTCCATTAAAAGGCTGAAGTAAAACTAACCTGTGCTTTGATTGCACTCGGTCACCATTTTAGTTTTGAGGTAAAAGGTAAAGGTGAAGGACCCCTGGACGGTTAAGTCCAGTCAAAGGCGACTATGTGGATTGCGGTGCTCATCTCGCTTTTCAGGCCAAGGGAGCCAGCGTTTGTCCACAGACAGCTTTCTGGGTCATGTGGCCAACAAAACTAAACCACTTCTGGCGCAACGGAATACTGTGACGGAAACCAGAGTGCACGGAAACTCTGTTTACCTTCCCGCCGCAGTGGTACCTATTTATCTACTTGTGCCTGTATGATTTCGAACTGCTAGGTTGGCAGGAGCTAGGACAGAGCAACAGAAGCTCACCAAATCATGGGGATTCGAATCGCCCACCTTCCGATTGGCAAGCCCAAGTGGTTCAGTGGTTAAAACGAGATTGCATTTTAAGCTGTATTTTAAGCTGTATTTTAATCAATTGGAGGTTTTTTGTTTTTGTTTTTAACTCTATTTTATATTTGGTGTTAGCCGCCCTGAGCCCGGTCTTGGCCGGGGAGGGCGGGGGTATAGATAAAAATGTATTATATTATTATTTAGACCACAGCACCACCCGTGTCCCTTTTAGTTTTGAAAGCTGAATTGAAAATGCACCGAGTCAACTTCTAAGTAGCCACCTGGTTTTCAAGTAAGTTTTGATTTTGAAGGAAGCGATGAGGCAGCCAGTGAAAGGCTAAATGTCTTCTTCTCTTTCGACAGTCGCTTCAGCAAATGCCTTTGCCTGTCAGGGCCTTGACAAACTGCAAGAGACTCTGCCTGTTGTGCAGCAGACTATTGAAAAGGTAATGGCTCCACCTCTTCTGCTTCTGTGTAGACAGTCAGCCCACCCCCACCCCCCTGGGCATCCTTTTTATTACACATTTACAATTATTTGTGCCCTGATGCTATTGGGGTGATCATACACATTCCCACTTTCATTACTGTTTGTTCCTGCCAAAAGTATAGCGGTGGTCACACTGCTTCATTTCCAAGCAGTGCATATCCTGTAACTTCCTGCTGAAATCCCAGAACTTTTTTTTTTACCACAAATATTCCGGTATATTTTACTTTTTGTCCTGCTTACAGTGTGCTATAACTCCTCCAGACAGCAATTAACACAGTAGCGTTGAGGATACGTCGCAGAACAGCTAATAAAGCAGAATAAATCCATCACTTGTGAACTGTTGTGGGTGTATTCGACAACATGATCTTGACACAACAAAACTCCGGGTCTGGAGGAGCCCAACAGGCCAGTGGTCTGACTGCATGAGACAGCTTTTAACTTGGGTCACATTTCAATGTACCATCTAGCACAATTACACTGCCAAGATAATAGCAGGAGTTTTACATGTAGAAACTTGACAGGGACTCATTTGGCACGATTTCTCATATTTTTTGTTGTTGTTCCTAACAATCATCTATCTATCAGGTCTGAAAGGGGGGTGGAATAAACATCTTCCCCCTCAGGGTTGCGTGTGTGTAGAATTACTGCCATCCATTGATGGCGTGAATCAAATCAGAGTCAATGACTAGGAAACTAGAGATCCTTCCGGATATACTTGGGAGGGGCTCTGCTCTGGTTCTTGGCTTGGAGTTTCACTTCTCTTCTTCCTTGATGTGAGAATATCATTTAAAAATTCCTTCTGCAGGTAGTATTGGATGCCAAAGGCCTTGTCCTGGGTGCCAAGGACACAGTGTCAGGTCTGGCAGGTGGGGTCAAAGAGGCTGCCCAGGAGAGGATGAAGATGGCCGTGTCTGCAGTGGTGGTTGTGCATGAACACCATGATGGAGGGCAATATGAAGCAAATGGTGACCAGTGGTATTGACCACATGATAGAGGCATCTGAGGAGATGATAGAATACTACCTGCCAGTAACAGATGAAGAACTAGGTGAGAATATTGCAGCTGCTTTTGTGAGGGAGAATGTATTTGGAACCAAGCAGAGGGCCTTCTCGGCAATGGCGCCCGCCCTGTGGAACGCCCTCCCACCAGATGTCAAGGAAATAAACAACTATCTGACTTTTAGGAGACATCTGAAGGCAGCCCTGTTTAGGGAAGTTTTTAATGTTTGATCTTTTATTGTGTTTTTAATATCCTGTTGAAAGCCACCCAGAGTGGCTGGGGAGGCCCGGCCAGATGGGCAGGGTATAAGTAATATATTATTTTTATTTTTATTTTTATTTTTATTTATTAAGGTATGGGCCAAATACTTATTATCCATCTCGCTGTCTGAAATCTGGTCTACTGAAGTTATTTTTAAAAAATCGTCATAATATTGTAGATTATAGCCTCCCAGAGTGGCTGGGGCAACTCAGTCAGATGGGCAGGGTACAAATAACGTTATTTATTTATTTATTTATTTATTTATTTATTTATTTGTAAACCACTTTGATTTTGTGTGTGATTTAGTGCAGCGTTTCTCAACCGGTGTTCCGCGGCACAGTACTGTGCCGCGAGACGTCGGCTGGTGTGCCGCAGGAAAACCGTTAGGGACCCACGCCGCAAATGCGTAGCAGCGGCTCCAGTGGGGGAAAGGGAGCGCAGAAAGCCACCGCCGAGAAGAGGCACCGCGGAGAAGCTGCCGGGCTCTACCGCGCATGCGCAAGCTGGGAGCTCGCCGCCGAATCTGATTGGTTGCCAGGGACCAATAGGAAGTCAGAGGAAGGAGACGTGAGGGCTGCCGGTAGCCACCCGGTCAAAATGGCCGCCACCCTAAGGAGGAGCGCTCTGCGAGCGCTCCAACCGCCAGCCAGCCAGCTGAGAAGCCTCCCCGGCTCCACTCGCCGTCCTCACTCGCTGCCTGGGATCAGCTAAGTCTTTCCTTTCGGGTTTTCTTTCACAGTCCCAGGGGCGGGCTTTTCATACCAGTGGGGCTGCTTTGGGCGCATAACTCCGTGATTTCCGTTACCATAGCGACGTTGCCGCCGCCATTTTGTGGGTGGTGTGCCGCGAGATTTTTTTCATAAAACAAGTGTGCCGTTGCCCAGAAAAGGTTGAGAAACACTGATTTAGTGGTATATTAACATTTTTAGAAGTGAAATAAAAATTGTACCAGTTCAAGAGCATTGCGGGGGGGGGGGGGAGTTGACATCTCAGGACTTAATAAAAAAGATGGTCTTAAGCATCACAGGGGGTACTCTGCATCGTGAACGGATTTCCAGAATGCCATCTTGGTGTTTTTATGTTTTAAAAAAGTTTCCAGGTTCAACCTTCAACTAGGACTGGGAAAGTCTCCAGTCTGAAACATTTGTGTGTTATTGCTAGACTGTAGTGAGTCAGATGAGACCAATGGTGTGACTTGACATAAGTCAGTTGCTTGTCTTAGACAGTTTTTTTAAATCTTAAAACATTTTCCATTCATGCACCTGGCACATTACAACCAAATACAAGTCCCTGCCCCGAGGAGAATACAGTATTTTCTATGGCCGGCAGACTGTGATAGATGTTCACCTTCTGACTTGCTAAGGTATATAACTGGTTAAACAGTCTTAAGGAGATGGGTGTTGCAGCCTGCCACCGAAGCTTTTTTTGGATTTTAGTTTGGTTAACTTGTATATTAATGGTTGGAGTATGGTTTTGGGGAGTTGTTTTGAGTGGATTATTTGTGGAAACAAAATTGGACTCTCACAAAATTGGATTATAAATCTTTCTTTTAAAAAAATCAATATGAAGCTGTATGATTAGACAGCATCATGTGAAACCGTAAAGCTAGATGGGTAAAAGATGCTCTGAGCTTGTTTACATTGGTTCCGCTGTAGCCACGGCTTCCCGGGTAATTGGTAAAAAGGTAGGTTTATGGGGGTAGCAGAAATAAATAGCCACTTAAAATGCAAAGGAGGGTTTTTGTCAAGACCGTGTATGTTCTTTTCTAGCTGCCCTCGCAGCCTCTATGGTGATAAACAACCCTGAAGAAGTTGCTGAAACAGCTCCTGTCAAAAAGGAGAAAGAGGAGGAGAGTTACTACCGGCGCTTGGGCGCTCTCTCAGCTTTTTTCCGACACAGAGTCTACCAGAGTTCTCTGGCAAAGATGCAAAGGATCAAGCGAAGCACTCGGGAGATACTCTTCCAGCTTCAAGAAGCTGTTCTGTTGGTAAGAACTGAACTACTCCTCTGGTTCCAAGATCTGGCTCTAGGACAGAGGTAGCCCCAACCATGGTGCCCTCCAGAAGTGGCTGGACTACAACTCCCATCAGCCCCAGCCTGCATGACCAATGGCTGCAGATGATGGAACTTGTAGTCCAACGCCATGAGAACGCCATGTTGGATATGCAGAAGGGTTAATGGGGTCTGGGCAAGTGGTGTTTGGAATAACCACTGAGACAGAAATGCTTGGCACTTGAAGAGAGTAGGCCTAATGGTGGCGCCAGGCATGCCTCCCTTAGGAGCGGATTCCAGCAATGAGAAGCCACCACTGAAAAGGCTCATTTTGTGTCGCTGCTCTCCAGGCTTCTCTTGGAGCAGAGATGAGTATAGTGAGTACTCGACTGAAAGCTCTTGAAAGTCTAATCTAATACTGTAACTCCTGCCTACCTTTATACAGTGGTACCTCGGGTTAAGAACTTAATTCATTCTGGAGGTCCGTTCTTAACCTGAAACTGTTCTTAACCTGAGGTACCACTTTAGCTAAAGGGGCCTGCCGTTGTGCTGCCGCCGCCCGATTTCTGTTCTCATCCTGAAGTAAAGTTCTTAACCCGAGGTAATATTTCTGGGTTAGCAGAGTCTGTAACCTGAGGCGTCTGTAACCTGAAGTGTCTGTAACCCGAGGTACCACTGTACTGACTTCTGTGGCAAAACATTGAAGTGGCTTTTAAGATAATTCTTGAAAGGTCTCTAATGGAAGATGGAATGGGAGTGGCTGAATTGAGTTCAGGCTGGTGAGCTAAGAGCAACAATAGCTGCAAGATACTTCTTTATACTGAATGTTAATATTTTGAAAATGCCTTTCCAGATAAAGTACACCTTGCAGTCTCTGGATAGGCAACTGAATCCTAACGTTGCTAATCACCAGATGGAAATGGAACCAATCTTGGTGCAGTGGAATGGGAGTCTTCCAGTGCCAAGTCAGAGCTATGAAGAGAGTCTTTTAGAGGTATGCTTCAGAGCAGGGGTCCCCAAACTAAGGCCCAGGGGCCAGATGCGGCCCAATCGCCTTCTAAATCCGGCCCACGGATGGTCCGGGAATCAGCATGTTTTTACATGAGTAGAATGTGTCCTTTGATTTAAAATGCATCTCTGGGTTATTTGTGGGACCTGCCTGGTGTTTTTACATGAGTAGAACGTGTGCTTTTATTTAAAATGCATCTCTGGGTTATTTGTGGGGCATAGGAATTCGTTCATATTTTTTTTCAAAATATACCGGTAGTCCGGCCCCCCACAAGGCTATGAGGGACAGTGGACTGACCCCTGCTGAAAAAGTTTGCTGACCCCTGCTTCAGAGGTAGCAAGTGTTTCCCAAACTTGGGTCTCCAGCTGTTTTTAGACTACAACTCCCAACATCCCTAGGTAGCAGGACCCAGGGGTCAGGGATGATGGGAACTGTAGTCCAAAAACATCTGGAGACCCCAGTTTGGCAAACACTGGTGTAGAACAACTATGGAGAACCTGTGTCCCTCTAGATGTTACTAGATTCCAACTCTCATCACCCCCAACCATGGGCTGGTGCTGATGGGAGTTGGGCTCAAACAACACCTGAAGGGTGCAAGTTTCCCATCCTACCCTAGTGTAAACAACACTTGGCTATATGGACCAATGTTCTTGGTACAGGGCAGCTTCCTTTACTGCATTGCTGATGCTAAGCAACTTTTGTCCTGGGCAGCTGCTGGATTTGGGGTGGGCGGAATCTACCCTTCCTGAAGAGTGAGATGTTTGTGCAAATATTTGCTGCAGTTCTCAATAAACATGAATGAAGACAATGACAACACAAAGGGTTGGTTCAAAGCTCCTTCGCTTGAGCGAAAAACACGAAGGAGCGTCTCCACCCCCATCGTTCAGCCTGGACACTGAGGTCCAGTGCCGAGGGCCTTCTAGCGGTTCCCTCACTACGAGAAGCCAAGTTACAGGGAACCAGGCAGAGGGCCTTCTCGGTAGTGGCACCCGCCCTGTGGAACGCCCTCCCTTCAGATGTCAAAGAGAACAACAACTACCAGACCTTTAGAAGACATCTGAAGGCAGCCCTGTTTAGGGAGGCTTTTAATGTTTAATAGATTATTGTATGTTCTGTTGAAAGCCGCCCAGAGTGGCTGGGGAAACCCAGCCAGATGGGCGGGGTATAAATAAATTATTATTATTATTATTTATTATTATTATCTCTCTGGCCTCTCACATGGGCAGAAGGGGAAGTAGTGCTTGACTTCCCCCAGACTGCAGCCTCCCAAAATGGCTCCAGAGCACTGGAGTGGTGTGCGCCAAGCAACATGGACAGTTGCAGCCTTGGGGAGAAATCAGCACTGCTGTTCAGTGCATGAGTAAATAGATGTGCCCTTCTCCTCAGCCTCTCTCAAATACTTGTACTGAAAACTTACGGTGGTATACAATACAAACATGTCATCTAACAAGTCCTCTCTTCCCTTCCACTCCATAGCAGGCTGAATCGCAGGCTCTAAGCTTGACCTACGGCATCAGCCAGCAGATGCAGAATATCTGCCAGAGATTCTTGGCTAACGCGCAGGGCCTCCCTGTTGCTCTCCTAGAAAAGCTGCAGCAAACGTATAGCAGCATGGAAGAGCTGCGGGCGGCCCTCTCCGGTGCCAAATCCTTGAAGGACCTTCCCAGTGGTAGCCTGAAGGAGAGCCAGGAGAAGATTGAGAAGGCCCAGGAGACCATCTTTGAGACCATGGAACACGTGATTATGACAACATGGGGAGCTAGGCCCTTTTTTCCTGCTCAAACCTCTATGGTAGAATCTGAAAAGGAGGCAAAGGCAGAGGCCTAAAAGAGTGCCAGGCGTGGGGTTCTGCTTGGAACCTGTCTACTTCTCTTGGAGCAATATGTAGCAAAAGGATTCTGACTTCTGAAAAAGTGTAAGAACTAAAATTGTCCCTAATGGTAAATTCCTTGGACTAGTGATGTTTCTAGGGAATGAGAGATGCTTCCAAATGGTTTTAAACAAACTGTTTATCAAATTTGCACGCGCCGTATGTTTAAAGTTCATGACTTCACCCTCACCTTCCAAAATCCTGGGAAATGTAATTTGTTATGGGTGCTCTGTGAAGAGCAGTCTACAGTTCCCATAATCCTTTGTGGGAGACCATGTGCTTTAAATCGATTGTGTGTACACAACTGTACTCCTTTTTGAGAATTATATTGAGCAAAGCCATATATCTACAAATCCAAAGGTTCAACTGACCTTGTCTGACGAGCTGCAGAAATCTTAAGGGGCCTGCTATGTGGGGGGCAAATACAGATGCAGTGCTATTTAAATGTGTCTTGAGAATTTTGTAAATAAAGCGTAGTGAAAAGCTGAGGTATTGTTATTGTTACTGTTCCTGAACAAAAGTTTGAGCTGCTAATGCTCTACTGCACTCTTGTCCAAAGGGGAGGGGGGCGATTCCCTCTAGAGCACAGAAATGGCTTTGTGTGTATACCAGCCACTGTCACGGCCTCACAAAATGGCCAAGATCGACAAACACCTTTTTGTACCCAATAACTAGCAAATTGCTACTCTTCCTTTTGGGCAGAAGAAGCTTCAAGCCATGGTTGCAGTATACCTGCGTGTAAGGGCTCGGGGTTGTCTCCTCGAGAGTAAAGAGGCAGAAACATCCGTTCTTCTAAAGCTAATGCTTTATTTACAGTCTATGTACATCAGAGTTTCTAAGATTCATGTCCGCTTGAGTCGGTTCCAGAATCCGGGAGTGGCTTTTGCCTACTCCTCCCCCAGCATAGAAACTTGGGGATTCCAAAACGTCTCCACCTTTCCTTACACTTTCCCCCTCTACGCAGCTGGAGCGAAGGAAGTAGCTGACTGCTTTGCTCCGCAACCCCCTCAGGTCGATCCAGGGCTCTATCAGCATCTCTGACCCTCAGCTCTACCGCACTGCCTGACAGTTCCTGTTCCCCACCACTGGGGCTGTCCTTGCTATCTCTGCTGGACTCCGAACTGCTTCTCAAGAGAGGCTGCGCTTCCCTCCTTCCCTTTCTCAAGTGCCTTGCGTGAGGTCAGGTCCCTGACACTGCGGGCTGGAGGTACCGCACCATGGCTATAGCCACTTGGAAATCCTGGAGAATTAATGGGGTCATGTTCCCCTAAACTTTCTGCCAGAACAAGTTGCCCACTAGGGCAACCAAGTGAGTTCAGGCCCCAAAACCGGCTTAAAGTTGACCAAAAGGTATTGGCTAATTGGCTTTGTCCATTTGATGGGGTCATTGTTGATGCTTATGAGCACCTTGCCCAAGAAAGGAATATTGGGCAATATGCTAAATCAGATGGATATAATGTATATTTTTATTCAACAAAGGGATACTCCATTGGGACAGTAGGTAAACACATAACTCTCCCTTCAAAGATGTATTTCTACCCTTTTAGCATAATCAATCCTTGCTTATTATTTTTATTTTCCCTCCCTTTATCCTTAGATGCCAGTACAGTGCCGGATTTACGTATAAGCTAAACAAGCCATAGCTTAGGGCCCCACTTTCTTGGGGCCACCCAAAAAAAATTAAAGGGGGAAAAACTGGATGTACATTTCCAAAATATAAGAAAGTATATATACTTCTTCTTAATTGTCTTTCACTATTAATATACTTCCTCTTAATTGTATTTCAGTTCAACAATAACTTTGATAAAATACATCTTTTATGTGCAAATGGCTTTAGATACCTATTAGGTCCATAAATTACCTTATAGCATATATTCCACACACAAAAACAGTGACAATTTGTTGTTGACAAAGGACAGCTGAACATATAAAGGGCCCTATTACCTTCAGTAGCTTAGGGTCTCATCAAACCTAAATCCGGCCCTGGTCACCACCATTTAAAACATAGCACTGAAAACAGTTTAAAACAATTGAACAATCACAAAAACAGAGTCCTAAAACCTAGAAACAAGGCAACGATTAGGAACCACTTAGGATTCTGTTCCTTTGAGATTTCTTTGCCTCTTTTGCTGCCACAAGGCTAGTGGGGGAAAATGAAGGGCGAGTCCCCTTTTATGTTTGGGCTGAGGCTCATGTCAACTTTCTGGTTTGTTTTTCTAAAAGAGGAACTGAAAAGAACAGGCGTATCTCAGCAAAAGCCTGACCAAATTCCACATAAATCCCACTGCTATGTTGTTGTTTTTGTGTGAAAGAAAAATGCACTTTGAGAACTTACACAGATAGAGCTCATATCTGCCATAGGAGGGGAGACCACACAGCTGGTAACAGCTCAGAACTAGCCTACACAAAATGCAAATTATACGGGCTATACCCATATATTTATTTACTGCATTTATCTCCCACCTTTTTTTTGCTCCAAAGAGCTCAAGTTGGAGCACATGGTTCTCCTTACTCCTCATTTAATCCACACAACCCTGTGAGGTAGGTTAAGCTGGGAGGTAGTGGCTGGCCCAAGGTCACCCAGTGAGCATCATGGCCCAGTGGGAATTTTAACCCTGAGACTCATCTACATTTGTCAACTTATGACGTTATAAACATGTTATAACAATGTGACACTAGATGGCGCTGTACAGCTGAAATCACAAGTCAACAAGAATTTCTGTTGTGAGCTTTTTGCAACCGGGGTTTTTTATAGCTGGTCTCCCAAGTCCTAGTCTGACACTCTTAATCACTATACCACATTGGCTCTCAGTATGACTGTACCATTTCAGACTACTGGTGAAGGATCACCCGACAAAATGCCTCCACCATTAAATTTTTTTAAATGATTTCCTGTACAGTGGTACCTCTGGTTACATACTTAATTCATTCCGGAGGTCCGTTCTTAACCTGAAGCACCACTTTAGCTAATAGGGCCTCCCACTGTTGCTGTGCCGCCGCTGCCCGATTTCTGTTCTCATCCTGAAGCAAAGTTCTTAATCCAAGGTAATATTTCTGGGTTAGCAGAGTCTGTAACCTGAAGCATATGTAACCCGAAGCTTATGTAACCCGAGGTACCACTGTAGGTAGAAAGCTGGCAATAGGAGTGACATGCCTGGATTCTCCTCCTCCTCCTCCTCTGTCCTGTGTAGCACAAATTAACTACCGTAGTAGACATTTTGGGCTTCTCCACTAGCGTGGTCACTTATACACTGCCAAAAAAAGAGGACAAAAGATTATGACATTGATTTGTAGAAAGTAAGTGTGTGTGTGTGTGTGTGTGTGTGTGTAGGTATATGTGAACATTACATTTCAAAACAATGACTATCGTTTAAGTAGAAATACCCTACCTCTCACTATAGTACCGGTAGGGAAGACCAGTGGGCCAACTCAGTCTGCCATCTAGGGGCTGGCGATAATTGCCTAGTCTAAGGTGCCAAAAGACTCTTGGTTATTTCTACTGCCACAGAATAACATGGCTTACCCCTCTAGAGGTTTGCTGTGGAAAAGAAGCAAAGATCACCAGTGTCGAAGCAATGCTTCTTCAACATCAGTTCATTGGACTGGCGTGGTCATGTTGTTTGGATGCCTGATTATCGGCTTCCAAAGCAACTACTCTATTCCAAACTTAAAAATGGAAAGCGTAAAGGCAAACCTTTATATATATATATATGTGTATGTGGGTGTGGGTGTGTGGGTAGTTTAAACACCGACAATTGGGAAACACTGGCCTGTGAGCGCTCCAATTGGAGAAAGCCTTTACCAAAGGTGTCATGAGCTTTGAAGACGCTTAAACTCTGGATGAAAGGGAGAAACGGGCTAAGAGGAAGGCATGCTTGGCAAACCCTCAACATGATCAACTCCTGCCCAGAAACCTATGTCCCCACTGTGGAAGGACGTGTGGATCCAGAATTGGCCTCCGCAGTCACCTGCAGACACACTGCTAGGACCGTGTTCATGGAAGACAATCTTACTCAGCTACAAGTGATCTCCAAAGAAGAAGGTTAATTCTAGCAAGCAGAACAGCTCCTGTGGCTTCCAGTAACTGCTGTTCAGAAGCATTACTGTCCCTGACCATGGAGGCAGAGTACAGTCATCATGGCTAGCAGCCATATTCTCCATGAATTTGTCCAATTCTATTATAAAGCCACCCAGTGTGTTCCTTAGTTTAACTAAGCAGATCAGGGAGAATGGTTCAGCCCATGAGCATAACCTGGGAAGCAGGGAGGGCAGGTGCCCAGCAGTCAAGTAAATAAATAAAAATACTTACCGGTAACTAAAAGTAGAAATAATCAGAATATTCGAAATTGAAATGTTCGCTGAGGCCACTTAGATGATGTTGTGGTGCATTCTAGTCACGCAACTGGCTACATGACTGAGCGATAGGCATGGCTTCTGCAAACTGGCCAATCATGTCGCAGGTAGCTCGATACAATCCCACCCATAAATCCTGGCTACACCCATGGTTCAGCCTCATTATCTCCTTGACAAGCTATCTTTCTTTGTGCAAGGAGAGCTTTGGTCCCACCCATTCCCTCCCAACCGGGAGCAGGTGTATATGCAATGCATCTCTTGCAGTCAGACTGAGTGCGGAAAGCTTCACCACTTGATTCCAATTTATTGTATAAACTGCACCTTCTTCCTCTTCCTCACTGCATTAAAAGGTAACTGCATGTTCTCCAGATTGCATTCTGGCAGCACTAACTCTGGTACCATTTGCCTCTTACATAGAGACTGCCCTACGTTGCAGAACCTGTTCTGCCTGCATTATTTCTTTGTGCATAGAAGTGGTATTAAAGGCACAAAAACGACACCTGGAAAAGAAAAACAAATAAACTGGTAATCCTATGCTTAATCCGCCGAGATTTACGTGTACCGGCCTGTTTCCTTTTATGATTTTGTTCCTAAAGTACATGGCTCCTCATCAGCCTGGCTTGAGTTCAAGCTGGGCATCTAAGGGAAAAAGTTCCTTTGTAGGCACAGTTTGAAGCTGTGTCTGCGAAGGAAGTGAGGAAAGAATTGGAAAGTGATTGACAGGTAGGTGGCATCACCCATCTGTCAAAGTGGCCCACAGGGGGTGAGGGACCTCCAAATCCAGCCCACCTTCAGCAATCTTCAATGGGAAAGTGGTCTGGAATGAGAATACAGTGGTACCTTGGGCTAAGTACGCTTCAGGATAAGTACCATCCGCATCTGATTCTGGACTTCACTGACACCAGGTGTTTTATTGCTGACAGATAACCAGCCTCATATAAACAACATGCAAAGATCTATTTAATTGTCAGGAACTGGAGTCAGTCAGAGGTCAGCAATAAAACAATAAAGAGAAGAGGGGAGTTTTGGAACTCACAAGGGCATATTTTAAAGGTCTAGCAGCCTATACTGTATTTTCAGGCTTTACTTTGCTGCACGTTTTGTGGTTTTAAATACTGTATCTGCTAAGGTTCTCTCACCAAAGAGTACTTGCCCCAAGCCTGGATCTTGGCACCCAGGAATTCTCCTTCTATATACCAATGTTCTGACTTGGTATAAGGCAGCTTCCGATATTCCGATATGTGAAGTGTTGGACAAACATTCAGCAAATGCATTATGTTTCTGCTGCAGCTAGAGGTCTCACTTTAGCTTTTTATTAAATTGCTCATGCTGTACGGATATTCCATTTCCCCACTTCACTTTCATTTCCTTTAGTTTAGCTTACGTGGTGCTTTCTGTTCTCAGATAGCCACTCCCTATCCATTATCACCAACTATGAAATATTGCAGTAAGCTCACACAGCAAGATAGTAAGGTGCAGAAGGCTTGGGCTTTCACCTCAGGAGCAAAGTGAATGGATTTAAAAGCTGGGGAAACATCGGTAGTCAACATTTCACAAGTAACGAGCACTTTGGCACTGTCGGGTCTGAAATGATGGAAATATTTTTTTAGCACTATAAAACTTTAGAAACAATACTGTAAATGTGACATCCTCTTAACATGCTTTCGCCAACGTGGTGCCCTCCTGATGTTTGGGGCTATTTTTATTATTATTATTATTTAACAAAATGTATATATAGCTGGATTGTAGTAAAACTTTTCAAGAAATATTAAAAACATCAAAAAATATTAAAAACATCAAAAACATATAAACAGTTAAAGACAATTTAAAAACAATTAAAATTAACAGTAAGGTAAAGGTAAAGGGACCCCTGACTATTAGGTCCAGTCATGACCGACTCTGGGGTTGCGGCGCTCATCTCGCATTATTGGCCGAGGGTGCCGGCGTACAGCTTCCGGGTCATGTGGCCAGCATGACAAAGCCGCTTCTGGCGAACCAGAGCAGCGCACGGAAACGCCGTTTACCTTCCCGCCAGAGCGGTTCCTATTTATCTACTTGCACTTTGACGTGCTTTCGAACTGCTAGGTTGGCAGGAGCAGGGACCGAGCAACGGGAGCTCACCCCGTCGCGGGGATTCGAACCGCCAACCTTCTGATCGGCAAGCCCTAGGCTCTGTGGTTTAACCCACAGCACCACCCACGTCCCTTTTAAAATTAACAGTAGAAGAGATAAAAAAAATATTGAAATTTATGAGTCTGGATAGGCAAGGCAGCGGAAGTTTAGGATCTAAATTTTCCTTCTCCTAGATGGGCTACCTTCCCAGGATGATGAGCCCCATCTGCCCCTCATTTCCCTCTACAGCTCAGGAAGAAACTGCCTTCTTGACTAATTGATCTTGTCCACTCAATCCGCCAGAGCCTGTCCTCACATGTAGGGGAAGCTGCTAATTCACCAAGGGTTTGAGACCCAGCGATCACCTTCACCTGGTTTAACCAGCCAGCCGAAGCCATTCCCGGGCTGTGGTTGCTGCTGCATGCTGAAGCCATAGGTGAGAGCTAAGTGCTAGGTATGGACCAAAGGGAGACAAACTACCCCAGGGGGAGCACGACGTGTCCCACACCAGAGGTACTACCTCTCCCCAAACACCCCATACATCTCAAAACTCTGACTTAGATGTAAATATATCTCAAAGACACCACAGTCTCTGCAGTGCCTTATTTCCAAAGGAAACATAGACCCCGGGTAAGCGTCTAGAACACATGCAATCTCACACTGCTGTGGAGATTGGGGGGCAGTGGTGTAGCGTGGGTTGCCAGCAACCAGGGCCGCGTGGAGGGAGGGAAACAGATGGAGTACACATGCACATTCAAATGCCTAACCATGTCTGCGCACCCAGGAGATCACAGCCGCAGAGATAAGGAAAGAAGAGTCATTATGTTGTCTGGAGAAGTCACTTGCTTTGCATAGAGAAGCCATTTTCAACGGAGCCCAGTGATGGAAGTGCACAGAAGGTTCATGAAGGTTCATGATGTTTTGGTTTTTCTCTATATATTTTTATATTTATATTTTTATGCTGCTGTAAAGCACTTTGGGATCCTTCATGGGAAGCAACCGCAAAGGAAATAATAACGTTTTAATAAGATGCCCTCAAAAGACAAAAATAAGAGGCGCCTATATGTTGCATCCGATGCGTGTGCAATTTGTGCACACAACACTTGAGCTGTATGTGTCAGTTTGCATTTCTTAGTACAGAAAGTATTGATCTGATGTGTAGAGATCTTTCCTATTCTAATTAATTCAAGAAGCTTCTGGAAGCTTCTCTGTGTGAAAGAAACAAGCAGAAGGTTCATGATGTTTGGGTTACCTTCAGAGAAGCTGAGTACAGCTGGCTTAAACTGGTTCTCTTATCTCTTTCTGTCAAGGTCATGCTGACTATAACAGTAAGGCCAGAAGGAGTCTGGGTTTCATTTTCTCTTTCTATCTCTTTTGCTTTTGGTGCGGTATTCTGTAAATGGTATGCTTAGTGTTAAGGTTTAGTCTTATTATAAGTTATTGTAAATTTAAGTCTGCTGCAACCGGATTTCTTATGGACAGTGCCAATCCTGAATGTATTGGATTTGTGACCATTTTGCTCATTTGCCTTCAGTAGCAGTAAAGCTCTGCTGGATGAAATACAATTGCCTCTGGTCTATTTTTGGGGAATCCTGCAACGTGTTTAAGTTTTTATTCTGCTAACTATATGTTGGGATTCTACTCTGGATCAATAGTGAGCAGAATTTCCATGACACCTGTCACAGTGGTGTGGTGGGCTTACACAGAATACAGGATTGTCCCATAATTTAAGGAAAAATTCTACATCCTGTATTGATACCGGTATTTCAGGTCTTCTCTCTCTCTCTCTCTCTCTCTCTCTGTGTGTGTGTGTGTGTGTGTGTGTGTGTGTGCCAAGTTACAGAAACTCTCCAAATGAATGTGCTTGAAACGGTGTGTGAAATGTCATGTATTTAAGATCTGGATATAGCCAAGCACAGACAGATTTACACATTCATGTGCATATTTGTGTGACAAATTCTAAAGAGGCCATCCTGTTAGGCTGCAATAGATTGGAACAGATTGCTTTGAAGTCACTTTGCCACCAGATGAAGAAAAGAAACCCCACGCCCACCCCCAATCACCCTGTCATGTATTTTGCCAGAACAAAAGTGGCAATTCTAGTTGGGGAGGTGTGAATAATAATAATTGTTATAGGAATTCTAAGGTCTTATATATATATAATAAATATTCATAAATGTACAAGGCAAACACATACCATACATAAGTATATAAACCACGTGTCTGAAATAGTACAGGAGAACAATCCTGAAGCCATTTTGACTCTCCCAAATATTTCTCAAATATTTCTCAGCAAGGAGGAAGGAAATGGGAAAAGCTTTCCAATTGTCTTTGGACTGTAGGGGCTCACACCTCCCTGTATATACAGTCTGGCAAGTATCTGTTAAGCTGAGCACACTATGGATATGCTTAAGAGATTCAGGAACTAAGTATTTACCATCTCAAAGGAATGGCCAGGATACCGGTACCTAGAAAAACCAATCAGATAAGGGATTATCAGGTATCCTGGCAGACAGGAGAGAAGCAACACACTCAAATTTCTGCTGGGGACCACCTCTTTCTGTGATGTACTGTATGTGTGATGTTTTTGGAGGGTGGTCTTGAGCTACAGGGTAGGCAATTTCAAAAGTCAAGATAAGAGCTTGCACACCAATGTTCGGGGTTCCTCTCCTCCCTCCCTGTGTGGGGTGAGCGGGGGACCCTGTTGCAACAGTTTCATAAAGATCATGCTTACTAGCTGCTTTGCTTCTCAATATTCTCTAGTAGTTGCCTCTGTTATTTTCTCCTCCCAATAGAGAACCTATATGAGGACTCTATACGGGCTCTTGCATACCCCATAAGGGATAAAGGAGCAGTTTTTTCCTATAACACGGGTATAGCCAAGCACATATTTTCACATTCATGTGCACGTGTGTGACAAATTCTAAAGAGGCCATCCTGTTAGGCTGCAATAGATTGGAACAGATTGTTTTGAAGTCACTTTGCCACCAGATGAAACTCGCTTCCCCCATCGCCCTGTCCTTTATTTTGCCAGAACAAAGGTGGAAACCCCAGTTGGGGAGGTGTGAATGTGAACAACAACATCATCATCAACAACAACAACAATACTTTCAAGGTTCAATGAGTAATACAGTAATACTTTCAGGTTCAAATTGCGTTGGGCCAAGTAAGTAGCACCCAGACTCCCATTCGAAATCTAATGTGGGGGCGGAGAGGAAGAGGTAGAATGTTGACAAGAGGCACGGCTTCGGAATCCTCCTCCCCATTGGCTTTTCAACCGCCTCGCGCCTCCGAATTCGATTGGCGGCCTTCACGTGTCGAGGACGGGGCGGGGCGGGCGGGGCTTGCCGGAGAGTCCTGCCTGGTCTGCCAAACCGGCGCTCGAGGCGCACGCGCGGCCATTTTACCTGACCCGCCTCCTTCGGCACGTCCGGAAGGGGGGTTCCGTGTCTGGGTGTCGGGGAGGCGCAGCTTCGCTCCTGGTCTTGTTTCGTAATAAAAGCGGCTTGAGGGAGAGCGAGAGAGAGAGAAAAAAGAGAGACGTTGGCCCAGAGGGCGGGGTCGCCTCCGCAGTCGGCCGCGTAGCCCAGGAGGAGGAGGAGACAGCGGGGTCGCGCGGCGCTGCGCGAGTCAGGAGGCCGAGAGAAGCGGACGGCGAGGAGGAGGCTGCGGCAGGGAGCGGGCCGGGCTGAGACCCCTAGGGTCGCCGCGGGCCTGGGTGAGTGGTACTTTCTTTCTCCTCCCCTCAAAAAATAATAAAACGGGGGTGCGTAACAGGGGGTCCCTTCGCAGTCGTTTGCTTTCAGCTCCTCGCTGTCCCTTGGAAAATGCGCTGGGTTTGGTCTCGCTCCGCGCCTGCTCACCTTGCGCGCTCTCGGGGTGTTTTTTAAATTTATTTTACATTCCCTTTGCTAACGGGCGTAACGTGGGAAACTAGGAGCCCGTGGAAGCCTTTGCGCTGCCCGCCGCCTGTGCGCGTGCATGAATATAGCCCAGGTTCGCCGAGCTGTCATATGTAAATTCAGTAAATAATAATGCCAGGCCTTTGGTTGATTCGATTTGCATCCTATGCCCTCCTTTTAAAATGTGTTCTTTTCCGGGGGGTGGGGTGCTATTGGGTGGTTGTTTTTTATTTTTATTAGGTATTTTGTGGTTTTTATATCTTGATTTTATTCTGTGAACCGCCCTGAGACCCTGGGTATAGGGCAGTATATAAATTTAATAAATGTAACAGCAACAAAAACAACAATTAATAAATACCCAGTGTCATCATCACTAATCTCCCAGTACGTTTCCGAGCACAATTCAAAGTGTTGGTGCTGACCTTTAAAGCCCTAAACGGCCTCGGTCCTGTATACCTGAAGGAGCGTCTCCACCCCCACCGTTCAGCCCAGACACTGAGATCCAGCGCCGAGGGCCTTCTGGTGGTTCCCTCACTGCGAGAAGCAAAGCTACAGGGAACCAGGCAGAGGGCCTTCTCGGTAGTGGCGCCCGCCCTGTGGAACGTCCTCCCTTCAGAGGTCAAAGCGATCAACAACTACATGACCTTTAGAAAACACCTGAAGGCAGCCCTGTTTAGGGAAGTTTTTAATCTGTAATATTTCAATGTATTTTAGTGTTTTTTGGAGGCCGCCCAGAGTGGCTGGGGGGACCCGGTCAGATGGGCGGGGTACAAATAATAAATTATTATTATTATTATTATTATAATCTAACTTAACACTCATCTATCACTAGAGCGCCTGGTTGTCTTGCTGAACTGTTCACATTCTGAAACAGTCATTTATTCAAAACGTTTCTATCCTGCTTCTAGGGCGGTATATAAATTCAGTAAATAATAATAATGTGCTAATAATATTCTGTATTGGTCACTTTTCTTCCCCCCCCTACCGCCCTGATGTCACTTGGCGAGGAGGTGGGTCTATGGGCTCTCTCTTTCTCCATCTCCTTCACATACACACCTTTAACCCCCCCCCCCCATCTCTGAATTTATTTTCTGGCTTGTCATAGATAGTCTTGATATCTGCTTTCTTGTGTCGCTGTTGCTTATACCGGTAATCTAAACTCTGAATGTCAGCATCTAGTGCCATACACCTGATAAATGGCATCAGTCTGAAATGAATTTATTGGGGCATAGATGAAGGCCTGAAGTGGGGGGAGACCTGGAACAATGAAGAAGAAATACCTGTTCCTGTCCCTGATTTTTCTGTTGTTTTTCTTTTCTGATATATTTAATTAAAAAATCACACAGTACACCCCTTTTTGTTGAAAACATCAACAAATGATAATTACATCGTTTTATCTGTTTACTTGCTGTTTTCAAAAGCAAGTTGGGGGGAGGGGCTGGGGAAAATGGGGGAAACTGATGGTGGTTTTTTCCTTTCAGTTTTTTCTCTTCCCCCTCCCTGCCCCCCATTTGTGTCTTCCAGTGAGTGCTGAAATCTCATTTGGTGAACAGCTTCAACATCAGCTGGTGTATCTTATTTCTTGGGTAGTTTTGCCAACTCATCAGGACTTCATATCAATAAAAGCGACAAAAGAGGCTTTAGCACTTTAAAGTCAAACGAATGTTTTATGGCATAAGCTTTCCTTGACTGAAGTTGAGTTTATGGAGGCATATGCCATTTAAATGGACTTTAAGGTGCCACAAGATGTTTTGTTTTTGCTGCCATGGGCTAACATGACTTCCAGAAATTCATGTCAGTGTTGGAATTTACTTTATGGGTGCTCACTTTAAACTTCTAAAAAGATGCAATAGGGTGTTGAATACAGTTTAGTGTTGTGTGAATGAGCTTTGGGCTCATGAGCAATGCTCTGGTGTGGTGATACAGAGAAAGCAAATGAAAGCTTTTGTTTAACTTTAAGATGAGCACAGTTACTTCTTATATCCAAGCCCAGACAATGTGCTGTTAGTCAAACTATGGTTTAGTTACATACCTAGCAGTCCTTTCAACTGCAGAGAGTATGGCTTCTCTGGTGGGGCGTTAAATACCTTCTATTGATTGAGGTGACACAAGCAGTGGCTCCAGTAGGGGTGCCAGACAGAGATATTGTCACTTCCCACAGAGAATGTAGTTACAGTGGAAGAGGGAGAAGTGAGGGGAATACTTAAGGAGGTAAACATGAGGAAGGCCACAGGCTCTGATGGTGTAGTTGGTAGGGTGCTGAGAGACTGCTCTGATAAGCTGGCAGGAATCTTTAGGAAGATTTTTAATCAGTCTCTAGCCCAAGCCACTGTTCCATCCTGCCTGAAATCCGCTACCATAATACCCCTGTCTAAAAAGCAAAGATAGACAGCCTGAATGACTTTCGCCCTGTGACGCTAAGACCCGCCATAATGAAATGCTTTGAAAAACTGGTGCGGAATCACATTATATCATGTTTGCCAGTGGGACTTGACCCTTACCAGTTTGCATATAAGGGGAAGAGATCCACGGAGGATGCTGTGGCAATGGCACTACATGTTGTCCTGACTCATCTGGAGAAACAAGGGAACTATGCAAGACTGTTATTTGTAGAGTTTAGTTCTGCATTTAATACTATTCTCCTGCATAGACTGGTGCCCAAACTATTACACCTGGGACTTCTGCCGAGCTTATGTAGGTGGATATTAGATTTTCTATCAAACCGTTCCCAACGGGTCAGGATGGGTTCTCACGTCTCTGCGGACCTCAGTATGAATACAGGGATGCTGCAGGGGTGCGTGCTGAGCCCGCTTTTATATACGCTCTATACATCTGAGTGTGCTCCCAAGTACCCTAGTAATAAGATCATTAAGTTTGCAGACAATATAACGGTTGGTCTAATTACGGCTGGAGATGGGGAAGTGGCCTATAGGAAGGAAGTTGAGCAGTTGGTGGAGTGGTGCAGGGAAAACAATCTATTCCGCAATTTAAAGAAAACAAAAGAAATAATTGTGGATTTTAGGAAATGTAAATTGAATATTCAACCACTTAATACCGAGGGGAAGTGTGTGGAACAAGTCTTGGTGTTTCGCTTTCTGGGAATGGAGTTGAGAGATGATCTAACGTGGGGAGCAAATAGTAAAGATCTGATGAAGAGAGCACAGCAGAGGCTATACTTTCTGAGAATCCTCCGGAAAAACAATCTATTAAAGGACCTGTTGAGGACATTTTACCACTGTACGGTAGAGAGTGTACTAACCTATGGTCTGTGTGTGTGGTTTGGGAGTTGCACGGTTGGGGAAAGAACAGCGATGTCCAGAGTTGTAAAGACAGCGGAGAGGATAATTGGGTGCACTCTTCCCACTTTGGACCAAATTTCTGCCTCCAGGTGCTATAAGAAAGCAACAGACATTGTGCAGGATAGTGTGCACTCTGGAAATGATATTTTTCAGCTTCTGCCTTCTGGAAGGAGGTATAGGGTCATAAAGACCAGGACCAGCCGCCTGAGAAATAGCTTCTATCCAAGAGCTATTTCTGTTCTGAATGCAACGAAAGGCAGTCTGTGAGGGAGGGTCTGTACTCAGATATGGGGTATCAGAGTTTTAGGGGTAAATTAGGGGAGGTATCAGAGTTTTTAGGGGGTTATTATGCAGAGGTGGGATGGGTGGGGATAGCAGGTTGATGGTTGTTGTAAGTTTGATGTAGATGTTCAATTTCATTGTTCTGCATTGGACAATGACAATAAAGATTATCCTATCCTATCCTATGAATTTGGCTTGTTTCTCTAAACCATATCTTAAGAATAACCACAGTCCTCAGTACGGGTAGACTCACAATTAACTAGAAGTGATCATCTCAAGGTTCTGACAGAGGAGGGGTGGAGGGAAAACACACAAGCCCTAAACAAGCACATAGCCCTAAACCATAATTTAGCATTGTGTGTGAACCAGATGCAGATATATAAAGTGATCCTGAGCAATTTATTCTAACAAGCTTTCTAAAGCTGTCACCCATCAATTCTGTTCCTATTCTGATTGATAATAAATAATAGTTGTTCTAAAGTATTATAAAATGTGTTCCATGAGCTTCAAGTAATTATCTAGCAACAGCCTTGCAGGATAGGATAGTATTATCCCCATGTTGAAGATGCAGGGGTAAAGTTGGGACCAAAGTTTCCCTTAAGTACTGTGGACAAACTTCATAAACTCATGTCATCGCAATTTTCCTGTAGTATGAAATCAAAACTTTTAAAGAACTTGGTACATAATGGGCATTTCCATGTTCTAGGTCTTGAGTGGCAAGGCTTTTCGAGGTAGGCCAGCTAGACCAGCTGACGTGCATATGAATCACCTATGCCAGATGAATTGGGAAGGATATAAATGTTACATTCTTTCATATTTTACAACACTTAAAAAAAAAAAACAGCTGAGGAAGCTGCTCTTGGGAGATGTGTAGTATATATGTGCTCTTTTAAAACAAATGACAGCATTTCTTTTTGACAAAATAATCAGACATTTGTGCATGGGGGGCACCTGTTCACAAAGTGGGGACTGTCTCAACCTGTATGCTTTGTGTTCTCCTGTGCTTGCCATCCTCACTTGGAGATTACTTGACATGGTCAGTTGGCCCCTATACACTCTACCTTGTGATGTTTGTAAAAGTATTTGATAGCCCTCTCAGATTCTACCTATTTTGTCCAGTTGACTGCTTATATCTACAGTGGTAGGCAGAACAGAACATGGGCAGCATAGAAACAAATCATGAGCCTCATTTGGACAACACAACAAGCCAGATTCTGGCTTGTTTAATCCATGACAGGGGAGAAGCACTCCAAGAACTCTTGGACAGCATAAACTAATATGCTGCTCATTCACATTAAACCATGGTTATGGTGATATGCAAACTGGGCCAATAAAACTTGATTAACAAAATGACTTTACTGAATATACTGTACCTTCTAAATGTATATTTTACTTGGTTGTCTTAAAGGAATTTTAAGAAGGAATTGTTTGGAATTAGTAGGAAGCCTTTTAACAACAGCAAGAATAGCTACAGCCACTTAAACAATAGGCTACCCAGCATACTAATATTAAAGGAATGGATTCATAAACAAAACATACTCATTTGCAGGAAGGTAGATTAAGCAGCATATCTTTGATACGTTCAGTCAGGGCAAGTATTTTCACTTATCACACAGAGCAATGCTCCTTTTCCTCCCCTTTGCACTGTTTCGGGAGTTCTCCTTCCCCTCAAGCCAATTTTGGGAGGCAGGGTGCCCTGTTGCAGAAGTGAAATTTTTGCTGACAGGACTCATTAGTGGAATCCCAGCCACCAGGCTCCACATCCCTGGTTTAGGAGGTTAAGGGTGGTTCCACTCTGTTTGTTCATAAAATCAACACGATGATGTGTTATGAATACATGTGTCACACCTCAAGCAATAAGTCACCTATTTCCTGTGTCACTTATCCCTTGGGGAGGGGATGTCGAGCCGTTTCAGGCTTGTATACCTAAACTGAGATACCCTGTGCCAAAACTGTACTTCGGAAAATGCAACATATCAACAGATCTGTGAATTGTCTCCTCTTGAGTTAGCATACATTTTGCAATTTTTTACTGCATTATATTTGCCAAGCCTGTTGGTTGAAATTCTAAGAAGCTGCTGATGCTATTATGTAAATACAGTTCTTCTTACAGAGAACTGACATTTTTATCATTCCTTTTGTTCAAGTAATTCTGGCTCATACATGAGTTATCCCATTTTGTCCTCTCAACAACTTTGTAAGTTATCCTAGTCTTACAGAATATCAGTGCCCAAGGAATGTCACAATGCAGGTGAGGATTTGAACTGAGGCATCTGTATTTAAGTTGTCAGTGACTGCTGGTGGTTGTATTGCACTTTGATGCCAATAACTGGCAAGGCATTTGCTCATCTGATGTGGAATGCTTGTTAGGTTAGCAACCAAACAGCTTTTTGGCTTTGCTGTAGCAAGTGGCTTCTTTCAGAATCATGGAATCACTGCTTTCTTCATTTATGTTGGTTATTGAATCTCAAATGCTGAACACAATGGTATTGGATTTTTGCTTATTAATGGAAGAGGTTAAAAAAATGCTGACTTGCATCTTAAATTCTAATGACATTGCTTTTCTGTTACAGGTGAAAATGCAGGAAGCGGATTTAGTTGCAAAAATGCTCCGAGCTGTTCTACAGTCCCATAAACATGGAGTACCTTTTTCCCGTTTGCAATCAGAATATAAATCATTAACTGGAGACTTGATTCCCTTTAGGCAGCTGGGACATTCTAATTTAGAAGGCTATATAAAAAGCATCCCTGGAGTTGTTAGGGTTGAAATTAGTAAAGCTGGTGAGGTAAGAAATGCATACATTACTTCATAATTGTGTGTATATATGTGTATTTTGGCTGTAAAATGTCACAGAATCGTAGAGATGAAAGAGACCCCGCAGGTCATCTAGTCCAACTCCCTGCAATGCAGGAATCCTGACCACAGCCATCCCTGGGTGGGCTTAAACCACCAACCTTCTGGTTAATAGTCACACTGTCCATTGCGCTACCAGACGAAAGATTGTTGATGTAGGGCCTCTTGCTTCTTTACATTGATTGTGCTGCAAATCAAATAATGCTTCACCCGGAGCAAATTTAATTTGGTTATGTTCATTATAGTGCACAGTTGAATGTAATTTATTTAACTAAAACACCCCCTCCGGATGATGGGAGTTGAAATTAATGAGAGTTCATTAGCATTTGGAGGAACACAAGTTCCCCACCCAACTGCTACAGCATTTTCACCTAGCACCTCCTCTACAAGCAAAATATACAAGTTAAACATTTGAAGGGAAGGGCACTAAAGAGACATCCTTCTTAAACAGACTAGGTATCATGTTACATATTTGGGAGCCAAAGACTGAAAACAGTGTCCAAATAGCCATCGTCTTATCGCAGATTTTGATTAGTGAATGGGGGGAAATCAAAATCTGCATTAGAATGAATTGCAAAGCTTTGCAGGATTTTAGCTTTCAGGTGGCATGGCAAAGTCATATACTTTATAGTGTGTAGCTGACCCGTATCTCTTACGCCCTGGTCATTGGCATTGGGTACACTATTATTGCACCGTCCCAAATTAATGCTGTAGCAGTGGGGTGGGGAACATGTGGTCCTCCAAATGCTAATAAACTCTCAACTCCCATCATCCCTGTCCATTGGCCATACTGGCTGGGGTGATGGGAGTCTCAACAACATTTGGAGGACCACAGGTTCCCCACACCTGCTTTAGCACATTCTAAGCTTCAGGCAGAGAGTCTGAGGTGGCTTTCAGTGAGCAAGTAGATCCCATAAAAGTCATTGGTAAATCTGGTTCTCCATTTTTGGTTCCCTCTTTCCTTGATCAGGTGACCTGTCGTGCAGTCATTTGCCAGGAGACTGCACAGATTGCTCAGCTTGTTGCCTGCCAGAGAACTTCCCAAAAGAAAACGGGTCGGCAAGTGAACTGCAGCATGAGGCTGAAAAGAACAGCTCCATTTGCCTCGGTTGGTAAGTTTGTCAGCTGCAAAACACCACATGGGTATATGCTGAATTAATCAACTTCAAACTAATCACTTGCAGAGTTTCTCTATTGTTGTGATTCTGCTGACTGAAATAAACTACATATACTCTTGAACAGTCATGTTACAGGGCAGTCTGGCTGACTATTCATGTGTGTCTTGCAACTGCACATAAGGAAACTAATATTGGAAAGAAAAGTAGGGACATATTTTTATTGCAGAAAGACAGTAGTATATAGTACTTTTTAATTGTTCTCAACAAGTTTAATTGACCCTAACAACTCTGTTAATTGGCTGTTATTAACAACCCCCTGTTTTTGAGTGGTGGGGTCTGAAGTACTACACCTGCCCCCCGAAAAAAGACTATATTGCATGAGCAAACATTAAACTAATATGCTGCTTTATACATAGTCACCCTTAGTTGTCTGGCTTAGTTATCTTTTGCAGCTTTTTCGTAAACTTAAGAATTTATGTTGAAGTGCCCCAAACCATAGGTAATCCGAAAATGAGAGCTGACATTTTGTGTCTTGCATCATTGTATTGCAGGCAAGCCAAAGGGTACTCTGAGGAAGCCAGGATTCATGCATTTCACAGATGAAAGCAGGAGACCTGCACTCCCACTGCTGAGAAGCAAAGGAAGCTGTACTGTTGTTAGAAATAACATGAGCTCTGCACCATATCCTCTGCCTCTAGAATTTGCGGCCCCTCTGCCGAAAGAAGTCTTAAATCAAGGACACATGACTGTGACAAACAGGTTAGAGTTCCTCTTGTTTGAAAACTTACTGGGTATAAGCCAGCTGATATACTTTACACCGCTCTAGAATCTCATATGTTCAGGGAGGAAATGGCCTTCCGATTGTATAGAAAACTGTCCCAAACAAAGCATCAACATACACTGAAAATACTATACCACTATTTGAGAGAGGCAAGCACTCCTTTTGCCATCTTTTTGCCTTTCAACCCTGGGGTTGCTGCTCTTTAGGATCTGATTTCTTTCTGCAGGGCCTGTAAGACAGAGCTGTTGCACTTGGCCTTTGGCTTGAAATCAATTTGATCCCCTCCCCCCTCTTTCCTTTTTTCCTCCTGAGATGGAACTCCCTGGCATTTTTCTGGCCCATGTAGGACCAGTCTGGATAGTCAGCCTGGTGAAGAGTTGGTGGTTTCTTCCCCAAATAGTTCTGATTTGAGTTCTACTGAAATGAGGCTGCACTTTAATGTTGTTTTTAATCCTGTTTTTAAGTTGTATTTTAATCAATTGTTTTTATGCTTGTTGTTAGCCGCCCTGAGCCCGGTCTTGGCTGGGGAGGGCGGGGTATAAATAAAATTTATTATTATTATTTATTTAAATGACCCATTTCTTTAAATCATTTTTTTATTAAAAGTTTTCAACATAATATACAGTGTAGGTCAAACTGGCCCATTTCTTGTGTTTTTAACTGCCTGCAAGGGTAGGAAATGGAAAGGGGAAAGTGTGTCCAGCAATTTTGTAACTTTGTGTAAATCTTGAGAGATTTTGGCGGGGTGAGGGGATGAATGCAGAATTGTGTCTGAGCATAGTAGCCTGTTTAAAATGGTTATGACTAATTACATCACCGCAAAAATCCTAGATACAATATTGTTAGTATTATCAATTATTTATATACCACATTTTCTACAAATTTATACTCGGAGTGGTTAGTCATGATAGCAAGGTTACATCATGTGCATCTCTCTGTGTGTGTGTGTGTGCGCACACACACACTTAGTCTTTACTAAACAAACATCCATAGGACCTTTGCACGCTGACTCACCTTTCTCACTTGCCTCAGATTCTTCTATGTTCTTCACCAGAGGGAATAAACTAATGAATGTTTAAGGCTACACCAATAACAAACCTTTAGTTTTTCATGCCTCCTCTCTCCTGTTCTGCAGCACCTTTTGCGCACACAACTTGTTGATATGTTACTGTAACTTTTAGATGAATGGAATGTTAAGACCAAGCCTGTCAGTTTGCTCATTCAGTTAGAGAAGGTTAGGTTCACTCTATGGATGTTGTACATATTTGAGTGTCTGCTTGTTGATAAAATGCCATTTCTAAATTACTACATTGAATATGGAATTCATGCTGAAGACAACACATACTACCAGGAGTGAAATACATGATTGTGGGAAGCTACTGTGAAGTATTTGTGGGGCTCAGAAGTTCCATTTTATTTTTTGTTTTTCAAATTGAGTACCTTAGGGTGAAGCACTTTCAACTAATATCAAACAATGGAGACATTTGCAACATTTTCAAGTTATACACAATATATTATAAGTGTGTACAGTAGTTTTGATAATGCATTATTTACTTAAAACGGTTTCCCCAAAATTTTTCCCCACCTTTGCTGTATTACAGCACTAATTTGGGGGGGGGACTAGTTCTTGCATCTAAAATACGTAGTACCCGGTACTAGTTTACTGAATTTAATGTATACATTTGCATTAAACCAACTATGTATGTGCAACTTTTACACTTCTTAAGGCCAAATACATGGCTAGAAAGACTGGGGTTTTTCATATGTCTTTCCTAAATTATTTGCTAAAACTATTGAATTCATATTCACTGCAGAAAAATTCTACACTTGGGCCAGTGATATTTCTCTTCTGCTTTTTTTAGCAGGATATTTATGTCTAGATCTACAGTATGCATGAGTGAAATGGCCTGTAAAAATTATTGACGAATTTGGGCATAGACCGATTTAAAATATGGGCAGTAGCCTGTATTGTGTTGTCAGCTGAAACATTACTGCCCCATTACTGCATCCTTAACAAGAAAACAGATGGTTTTGATGCTGAAATTCTGCTGATTCAGTATTGTACTTCAGCACCCCCACCCCAGCTTCACTAATTATTCCTTTGACTGACTAAAATCCAACTTGGCAAGCTCAGCTGCTGTACCATCACTTCTCTTCATGCATTGTTTGTTGCTGTCATGGGTCATCAAATCATGAGTCAGATAATGTTCTTGCTTGGTCCATCATTTAGTTTATCTAAATTTCGGAATGGTTTGATTGCCTTCATAATCCTCCCATTGTGTTTGTAATGCACCAGTATAGCACAGCCAGGAAAAATAGCTCATGAAAACTGCTTGTTAGATTTCACCTCACTTTTCAGGCAATTATTACATCCCGAAACCTCTCTCGTCAATTTAGAGAGAGAGAGAGGTTTTGCCATCAGATTTAACGATAATAATACGGAGGGGAGGGGAGGGAGATCAGTTCTTCGAGTTCAGAACAGGGTAGTGACCTATATAAGAGGGCATGCATACCCAGATGGGGCCAGCCTGATCTTCCCTCGCTGCTAGTGTTTGTGGTTGAATAGTGGTTGGTGACTGTTGTGCCTTTGGCTGAGGGTTGGGGCCAGAATGTCCCATCACTCCCCATCACTTAAGCTGCTGCATTCAAAAAACAACAGTTGGAGCCGAGTATTCTTTCTAGTGGAGAGGGAAGGTGGGAGGCAGGGGGTGTCCTCCGGCTGCTCCTTCTCTGGCCCATAGATGGGACCCCCTTGCCGCGATGTTCTTCTGGCAGGCAAGAGATATACAGTGGGTCTATGTACCCCCGGCCAGTCCCAGACTCCCCCAGCTTACCTTTCCTTTCCCTCCGCAGTACCAGGTCAACTATGGCACATTTCCCTGGGGGAGTGTGTTTAATGACCCGGGACTTCTGAATAGGTAACACGTCTTCATTGAGATGAAAGGTTTATTAGAAATATATTCATTCAGTCAGTATAGAGTCGTTGTGAATATAAGATGTGAGAAGGAATAATGGGGTGGAGCAGATGTGGGTGGAACTTTGTTAGGTATGCACTATTATGGAGTGGTTGCTTCACCTTGATTCCCCAGTTAATTCCTCTGTGATCAGGCTTTATTGTTGTATACTCCACAAAACGGGTGGTATTGACCATGTGGGATATACCGTATTTTTCCGTGTATTAGACTAGGTTTTTTTTTACCAAAAAATTAGGTTTAAAATTGGGAGTCGCCTTATACACGGGTAGTGCTGAGGGGTGTTTTCTTAATCTGGAGTCCCCCAAAATAGGGGGTGTCTTATACACGGAAAAATACAGTATGTTTGAATGCTCTCCCGCAAAATGTCCTAGCAAGCAGATTTAAAACAAGAAGGAAAGGGGCCGGTTCAAATCATTGTTATACAGCAAGTTTCCCGTGGATATGGCCCGTGTATTTCTTAAACAATGTTGCAAATTTGACCACTAAGCCAAGTTACAAGTCAGTAGAATCAATTTATACTCTTGTTTCATTCTTTTCATTCTTCTTTCATTCTTTTACCCAGGCTTTACACCTGCTTGTCACACTACATATATGTTTTCCATATACGGTACTTTTTTTACTCATGGGAAGTTCTTGTTTAAAATGCCCCCTTTAGGTCTGTTTTTTTTTTTTAAGACAGGCATGTTCTGAGATTCACTGGACAAAAAAAAAAAAAGAATTACAAAGAAAAGACATTTTAACTCGACATATCTGGTAGAAGCCAACCATTCAGCTTAGAGATTAAAATGTAGCACAACCATATTTATATTCAGATTATTTAATACTAACCAAGTTATTGAATTTGCCCCATGGTACTGTTTTGGACGCGGGTGGCGCTGTGGGTTAAACCACAGAGCCTAGGGCTTGCCAATCAGAAGGTCCCCGCAACGGGGTGAGCTCCCGTTGCTTGGTCCCTGCTCCTGCCAACCTAGCAGTTCGAAAGCACGTCAAAGTGCAAGTAGATAAATAGGTACCACTGCAGCGGGAAGGTAAACAGTGTTTCCGTGCGCTGCTCTGGTTCGCCAGAAGCGGCTTAGTCATGCTGGCCACATGACCCGGAAGCTGTACGCCAGCTCCCTCGGCCAATAATGCGAGATGAGCGCCGCAACCCTAGAGTCGGTCACGACTGGACCTAATGGTCAGGGGTCCCTTTACCTTTACCTTACTGTTTTTGGTGAGCTGGACCCACTTTCCTTGCTCCTTGTATGAGGAAGTTCAAGCCTGGGTGCCGCAAATGAAGTATTGGCAGCACTAGGCTTCCAAAAAGAAAAGGAGTCCCTATTGCTCCCTAAGAAAAATGCAAAAATCGAGTTGGATTTTTATTAGCCCTAGCCCAAATAGTGAGTAGATTTCCTAGAAGTCTTAAACTCTGTGTTTAAGTAAAGCAATGCTGACTTGCTGTTGTAAGTCACAGTGAGCAATCCTAAAATGGCACATAAAAGGCTATATCACCTAGTAGATGGTAATCTAATTAAGTTGGCTTTGTAGGCCTCAGATTTAATTTGGAGCTGCTGTGACAATCACGACTGAACTCCCCTTTTTGAAAACATGAAATCTAGCACTCACCCAGAGAAGGCTGGAGGCTTGACTTGTGGAGAAGTCAAAAGCCTTTCTTTTTACATTTTAGTTGGCCCTAATAAAGATATCCCCAGCTGTGGAATTCACCTAAATTGAGCCATCTAGTGGTGAGATATGTTTTGTTTGTGAAGGTAATAAATGCCTCTCAAATACAACCTTTCCTGTAGTGGATTTGCTGTGTTAGTACTGTAGTAGATTATAAACTGTAAAGCAATTTCAGAAATTCTGGGATAAGCTGGAATCTCTGCTGATTTCAGTAGGTTTATTCAGTCGATGCTTGTGGATCTTAACCATTGTATATGCTATAGGTCTATTGGAAGGAAATAGCTCAAAAGGACAACTTGACAAAAGCCAGGTATAGAAGTGACTTTTCAACATCTTTGTATTCAAACAGACCTGTTCCAATGTGCCTATTTTTCAATCTACAAAATGTGCTGCCAAATTTTGTGGATTTTGCTAGAGAAAGGAGTCGATTTTCAGTTCTGGCTTGCAGAATATATGTGAGTTTGCCATCCATAACTGCTTCACGTAGAGTAAAATGGTTCTCTTTTATTTAATGGGATGATTGTCCATAAGCGTATCTGTGCAGGTACAAGGACATGGCAGTAAGCAGATGCTTTTGCTTATATTGAACATATTAGCTTGTACTTTTGAAAAGTGCAAATCAAATCATAGTAGTTTGCTTTGGGATTTTTAGGCTTGATAGAAGAGCAACACTTCCACCACGATTTCAGAAGGAGCTTCAAGGTCAGCTGTCAAAAAACGTACCTGTGGACTTCAATGGTATGTTACCAGAGGGCCACAAAACCTTGACTGCAAAGCCAAGCCACACTTTATGGTGGGTGGGCGGGTGGTTTTATGTATTTAAACAGAACTCTTGGTAAAATCAAATTTTGGTGTTCTAAGATCCTTCATGCCAGCAGTTCCATTGGACACAATTCTGCTCTTAATACGTAGAAGGAAAATGCATAACTTGGCAGTGTATTGTAGAATGAATAGACATGGATGATCAACCAAGTAAACATTTCCTAAAAGCAGCAACAGTGTCAGTATATACTACTTAGACTGCTTCTGTGCTCAGTTAGTTAGGAGTAAGCTCATTTAAACTTGTGGTTTACTTCTGAGTAAACATGAATAGGATGATGCTGTAAAAAGCACATTGTTAAGCAAATGCTTAAAAGACTGCCCGGTCAGTTGGAACACAACCTTTGCACTGGTAGTTAAAGCCAAAGTATCTTTCCAAAGTATTATGATTGTAAAATGTTTGCTCATTGTGATCTCCCAGCCCTGCAATATTAGTTTCCTCATTCACCCTTTTAAGAGGTTGGGTGGTTTCTTTTTCATTTAGTCTAGCTTTACTTGCAATATCTCAAATCTCAGTATGAACTGGGATTGAAAATACTTGCAAGCTCAAATAAAGACAAATGAAGCTCAAACATAATTCCTACAAACTTGATATTTAGCCTGGTTAGCTTTAGCCTGGTTAGTTTCACTATTGTATCATCATCTTTAGTGCATTCACTCCAGGGAGAGACTAAGGAAGGAGCCTTTGACAGAGCAGGAAAGAACAGTTGCCATGGTGATGGTTGTCAGTATATTTTTTATGTTAACACGATGCCCAGCACGGAGCACTCTTCCATAGCCATCTTTAGTGTAGTAGTGTCTCAAACATACTGTTGTTTATATGAATATGTTAACAGATTGAAAAATTAAGCCAGTGTTCTAGACTATTTAACATTTGTATATTTTGTATTCGTAAATTTATAACATTTGTAGCTTTTATATTTAACGTTTAATATTTTAAAAAGTAAGTTTTAAAAAGCTAGCTATTGGCTTGGAGGATTCCGGTAAGATTGTCACCACCACCAACCAAAAAGGATAAGCTAGTTGCTACAAATGTGCTGCTGCTGGACTAGAACAATGGCTTTACCTTGTTTCCTTTTAAAAGAAGAAATGCTGTCTTCCAAAAGTTTGTGTTCTTGCTTTGCAGAAAATGCAAAAGAAACAAGACAACCCGTGCCATTTCAGCCTCCTTATCCTTCAAATACTGATATATTTGAGATTCAGAGAAGAGTTAAAGAGATTCTAAATCGATGCAGCCATGGAATATGTTTATCAAAGTTACCGTATGTGTACAGAGAGACTTATCGGGAGGACTTAAATACAGCCTTGCTCCCTCAGTTTGAAAACTGGCCTCACGTTTGTGTGGTAGGTGTCAGCTTTTACCAGAGTGGATAAGAACTGCTTTAGACAAATCCCATTTCTTGGTTTGAATATTTTTTTAAAAAAAAAATTCAGGTATACACAATATCTCATTAAAAATGGGTTTAACTGCAAATTTTAATTTAATACAAAAAGGGCCTACACAATCCCAACTAAAATATGACTCTTAACACTGAATTAAATGTTGCTTTTCCATGTGAAACCAAGAATGGTGGCCAACTGCTGAGGTTAAGCAATATAAATGATGCTAAGGCTGCAATCCTCTATTATCTAGCTGGCCACAAAGGATCTGTGGAAGTTTCCTAGTTAAACAGATGCAAGCTCAAAGACTTCAGTTTTGTGTTAAATCCTAATATAGCCCAGGAAGGCATATAATTCATTTTGGGTGTCTTTTTGACCCCAGTCAAGAAAGCAACTTGGAAGTATCCCATTTTCCTTTTTGGCTAATAAGTACTATCCTTGCTTCTGGAAAGTTCCTCACTTTCCCCCCAGTTGTAGACATGTTTACTCAGAAGTAAATCACACTTTATTCAGTGGAATTGCTTCAAAATGAGTGTGCATAGGATTGCAGCTTTACACTTCAAGATTATTTCATGTGCAAAGAGAAGTACGGTAAAATATGTATGCAGGTGTAACTTTGCCACGTGGAGGCTTTGTGGGTTGTATAGCCAAAAGGCTTCAGTTGTGTTCCTAGGGTTGTATAAAGGCTTTATTCTGGCCCCATTCTGGCATTCAGTTCACACAATCAGCTGTTGTGTGGAGGGGGAGAGCAGGGCTGCATCCACTGGTTCCAGTGTCTCTACTGACCATACGTCAGCTGTATATATGCAAAATTGTTTTATTTTTAGAATATGTAAAGATGGTTTTCTTGTGTTCAGAAATGTTTTTGTTTTTAAAACCTGTGCTTTTGTGTTTCGTTCTGTGTTTATCTCGTGTTTACCACTTTGACGGCTTTATGCTGTTAATAAAATGGTTAAATCAGCTAAATTTGGCAGTGAACGTTTGCAGAGGGGTGGCTGCTTCTTATGCATAGGAGGCTTTCCCTTATAGTGTGTCATCATGATTGTGAAGAGTTGTACTCCACAAGGAAAACCAATGCAGATAAAGCAGACACCCATGTGGACTTGGGAGGGGGGGGGCAGAAGTTGTGCTCCTGCTCCATGCAATTATTTGTGTGACTTGAATGCCTGAAGTCAGTTTCAGTTGCATGCTAAGTTAATGGTTATAGCCACTCAGTATGGACAGTTGTTTTTTTAAAAAGTACATTTGGAAAGGAGACATTAATTGAACAAATCGTGTTACATTTTTTTATTTGTTTTTTAAAAATGCATCCTTACTTGCTTTTCCAGCATATCTAATGCTACTCCTGGGAATAATCCAAAAATAGCACTAGTCTATAATCTGCAGCAGGGGTAGACATTGTGGTGCCTACAGTTATTGTAGACATCATCTCCCATCAACCCTGGTTGTCTCTGGCCATTGGCAATCCTGACTGTGGCTGATAGGCCTTGTAGTCCAAAAGCTATAAAATCATCCGTGTTGACTACCTTGGATCTACTGTAAGCCAATTTCAGACTGTTCATTTTGAGTGCTTTTCCATTTTGCATGCAATAAAGGTAGATTTCACCCTCATTTAAAAATGCTAATCAGAATGCGTATTTGAGCACAGATATGGCTTTCTGCTCTTACATTTGCCATCATACTATTAAATGGATATCAGAAATGTTATTTATAATTAATGTATCAGCATGTTGACATACCCGCCAGTTTGGGTGGAATGCAGATAAGCTATATTTTTTCATCAGTCTGTAGCCATACTGAATGGTTCTCAGTTCTCAAAATATGTGACCATCTTAGCACAAACATAAGCACACTTTCAAATATTCCAAGCACCTGCTCATTTATACCCAAATACATGCAGGTCCCACTTCCCAAACGCAATGCGTTCTCAGGAAATCTTCATAACTCGCATAATGAGTCCACAATTCCCATTGGTTCCTATGGGAGCATTTCTAATTGGGGATTTGTCCAATCTCTTCCCTGCCCTCTCTCCATGGTTTCTTCCTGAAACAGCTATAGCCAACCAGCAGAAGAGAGACAAAGGAAAATGTATTTATTCGATCTCTCCTACTACTTGATTTGTTCAATCTACCTCCCCCCTCTCCTCCCCTGCATGGTTTCTTCCTGAAAATGTCTGCTACTGGCCAGCAAAGCAGAAGCAAGGAAGTGGGCAAACTCACAGCTGAATCTGTGGGGTGTATTGCAAAGTTTGGGCATAATTCTTTGTTTGGATAAGTGAATTTTCACATAGTGAGAGGGCGGGTAGCGGGACCTGCATGTAAACACCTGTATGAAAAACCACTTTTGAATTGCCCACAATGCTCCAATTCAGTAACGTAGCTGTTTTTGTAACCCTCCTGCTTTCTCTTAAAAGACAGAGAAGGTATGTTCTGGTGGCCTTAGGGATACATTCCTGTACCCTGCTGCAAAAATACAGCCTTTGGTGAAGGGTGTATCAAGCCAAGAAGGAAGCCTTCAGCCCCCCTTAGTAAGACAGACTGTAGAGACCAAAGCAGATGCGCCCCAGGAGGATTTCAAGCAGAGAATTGTCGCCATCTTGTTAAAATATTCCAATGGCCTTTGGGCGAATGCTCTCCCCAAAGTGTATGAAGACACATACAAAGCATCATTACCTCAGGATATTCTGAAAAGTCTTGACACCCTCTCTGATATATGTTCAGTGGATTACATATCTGGCAACCCCCAAAAGGCCATTCTCTATGCAAAGTCGAAAAAGCACACTGACGAGAACCAGAACGTGACTGACAAAACCCACGCAAATGAAGTTCTAGCGAGACCAGCCGAGCAGCATCCCACCATGATCAAGCACGAATCCCAAGAGGAGTATTCGGAGAACATGACCGTGCCTCCGTTAATTATCCCAGCAGAAACATCACCATCTGTGCTGGTGGTGGAACTGAGCTCGACAAATGAAGTTGTTGTCAGGTAAGATTACTCTCCCGGTCTTCCCTAATACTCCTGTAGTAGTGCAATGGGGTTGTCTCTTCAACTGTCAGTGCGCCAGCCATTCAGTTGAAGGAGAACAGATTAAGAAAATGAAAAACCTAAAGATTCACTCTGATGTTCACTTTAAAAAATACAGTCTGACAGCACCATCTTGTGCATGTCTGCTTAGAACAAAGTCTTATTCAGTGTGTATAGGAGCATTCACTCCATTTGTTATCAACATGTTTAAGCTTAAAATCTCTTAACTGAACCGAGGGAGCCTTTTCTTCATGAAAGAGTGGCCAGAAGCCAACTTCTGAGGTTAAACATTGCAAATGACACAAGTATTTAATAGTCCTTTGGTCCAGTGGGAAGTTCATAATACAGTGGTACCTCGGGTTAAGAACTTAATTCGTTCTGGAGGTCCATTCTTAACCTGAAACTGTTCTTAACCTGAGGTACCACTTTAGCTAATGGGGCCTCCCGCTGCCGCCGCTGCGCGATTTCTGTTCTCATCCTGAAGTTCTTAACCCGAGTTACTATTTCTGGGTTAGCGGAGTCTGTAACCTGAAGTGTCTGTAACCTGAAGCATCTGTAACCTGAGGTACCACTGTAAGTATGAACTTCCTATTGGACCTAGGGACTAGTAAATTTGAGGATGTAGATGACACATTCCTATATTGTGGCAGGATCCTCCACTGAGCCCATAAGAGTACAAGGTTATGTTCTTGGCGCTCAAACTACAGTGGAACCCCAGGTTACGCACGCGATCCGTTCCAGGGTCGCGCTGTGTAACCCGGGCGGGCGTAACATGAACGCACGGGGGGGGGGACCCGGAAGTTCGCGGGTTTTTGCGCTTTGCGCATGCGTGAACTGCGCAGAACGTTTCTGCGCACCCGCATGTCATGCGCACTCTGGGGAAGACTTCCGGGTTGCGGAGGTCCGCAACTCGAACGTACGCAACACGAGGTATGACTGTATCTAGAATGTGTTCAGTTGTGAAATTATTATTATTTATGACTTTACCAACCAGACATCATGGACAATTCACTTGTTGAAACTTTTTTATTCAGCAACTACCATCTCTTCTCAACATTTATTGGAGCTCAATACCATGCATATTTACTCAGAAGTAAATTCCGCTTTGTTCAGTGGGACTTGTTTCCAAATAAGTGTGTATAGAATTGTTTCCTTAGCCTTTGAGTAAGTGATTTTGCTTGCTGTCCTTGCATGCCCACACACTACCTTGTCAAGATGTAGACAAAGGGTACGAAAAGTATATGCATGTAAGCTCCACGGCCAAAGCATTGTGCATGTAAGTTACATAAAGGCTTTGCTTAGTTGCAATCAAATACGTTTTGTTAGAGCAATCAGCTAGTAAGTATGTGAAAGAGAGCTGCCATTAATTCACTTAATTTGTACTCTCTGCCTTGACTCTTCTTCCGGGAAGAGAGGTGTCTCTTTCGAGGCGTCTGCCACATGCGGTTGATTTGCAGTCTTGTGATGACAGATTGTCATAAGCCACTCTTACCTTGGGACCATTTGGCATACAGTCAAACCTCAGTTGTCAAATGTAATCTGTTCTGGAAGACCGTTCGACTTCAGAAACGTTCAACAACCGAGGCACGGCTTCCGATTGGTTGCAAGAGCTTCTTGCATGCAAGCGGAAGCCACATCAGATGTTCAGGTTCCAAAAAATGTTCGAAAACCAGAGCATTTACTTCCGGGTTTTCAGCGTTTGGGAGATGAAACGTACGATAATGGAGGAATTCAGGAACCGAGGTTTGACTGTATCAACAATGGAGTCCATTACATGCCTGTAATGTTGCTTTTGAACACTTGGACAAATTATGAATATTATTCTAAAAAAACAACAACCCAGCAATAACAGAGTTGGTGTAAATATTGGGAATATGTGAAATCTTTCTACTCTTTGCAGTATAAATATTAAGATCAGACTTGCAGTGAAATTGAATTTGCACACACCTATGCTCTCTCATTCCTGCCAACCTAGCAGTTCGAAAGCACGGCAAAGTGCAAGTAGATAAATAGGTACCGCTCTGGCAGGAAGGTAAACGGCATTTCCGTGCGCTGCTCTGGTTTCGCCAGAAGTGGCTTAGTCATGCTGGCCACATGACCTGGAAAAACTGTCTGCAGACAAACGTCAGTTCCCTCAACCAGTAAAGCGAGATGAGCACCGCAACCCCAGAGTTGTTCGCGACTGGACTTAATTGTCAGGGGTCCTTTACCTTTTTAAAAAATGCTCTCTTATGTAATTCCATACATTCCTGTTTCAAGAAGCAAGAAAGTTGTAGGATGACACACTAAGAGGAGATCTAAGGCATTTAAAAAACTCACTTGTGCACAAAAAAAGCATGTAAACCGTGCCTTAATATCTGCATCATGTATATGTATTCCACTGTGTAAGTGTGCGCTCTTAGAATCTAGCCTCCACACAGCCTGCACTAATCTGTTTCTACACCCTTTTTGCCTTAAAATAATTTTGGGGTAGGGCGGAGATGTTACGCCTGGATTATGTAAACACTTTTTCACTTGTTACCACTTTTGTTGTTGTGATTTATACCAACTATCATTTCTGCTTGAAATCCTGTAGGTATGTGGGCAAAGACTATTCTGCTGCCCAGGAATTAATGGAAGAGCAGATGAAGGATTGGTATGGTCGGAACCCCTCAGGTTTGCAGATACAGTCTCCTAAAGTTGGACAGGTTGTTGCTGTGCCTGCAGTAGAAGATGCTTGGCTGCGTGCACAGATTATTTCGACAGAAGGCAATAGGATAAAGGCAAGTGCAGTAGGTTTCTGTAGTAGAAATGGTGTTAAAATCAGATGAAAGTGCTGGTCTCTATCAGTTGATTGCGATAGCTGCCTTGGACACTTCTTACAAAGTGGGAAAGTAGTATAATATTTGCTTAAATAAATAATAATGATAATGTCTCCTAAGGGTTTTTTGGGTGGGTGAAGAGTGTTAAATTCTTCTAAGGCAAACTAATAATTGCAGCATTTGAGCTCTAGCAAATGACCAAGAACAGAGCCTTTCTGGGAGATCTCAGCATAATAATACGATGCAGTGATTTTTTTGTTGTTTTTGGATTGCAATTGCTCTCTTTAGATTCAGATGAAAATGGAGCTGTGGATCTTTTATATCCGGTCAGAAATGCCTTGCATCTACTGCTTCTGCTTACAAGCTTTTAGTTAGTAGTGTTTTGAGAGAGGATGGGTAGGGTCTGATGTTCCTACTGCAGTCAGCAAAACGTTAGGGGGGTTCAACTGACTCAGCCACCAGATGTATTTGACTTGCATCAGTCATGTGTATAAATTCAGAAACTGGCTAGGGAAGAGGATCACTGCTTCCCTTTCATTCCAGGATCCCCAATACAGTACTTGCAAAACGGGCCAGGGTGGCTGGAGTGATGGCAAAACCTCTCTCTCTCTCTTGCCAGCTGTCATCTAAGATGTTGATGCCAACCCCCTACCCCCTGATGCACTATTCAGTCCCTCTTGGCTTCTTAGAGCCTAGGAGCTGAACAAGGAGGGAAATAGAGATCAGGTCATACAAGTGCTTGTGGATTTTACTGACTGCAATTCTGTCTATATGGGAAGAAGAAGGGATCAGTCAGAGAGTAGCTACTGCCACATCCTCCTTGTTCATGGCCCCCCCCCCCAGCATACTGACAAGTGGTTATCTTCTCATCTATGCACTTGGAAACATTAAACACTACTTGGGTGACTTGTTCTTTATATGGGGAAAGGCTCTTTGTGCCTCCGATGGAGGCTTAGGATTTCTGCAATAAGGACATTTCTCTGTATGAATAACATGGTACATGCCCTTCCATCAGCCTCAACTGTAAGTTGCGAATCTCTGTGTGATTTCATAGTACGTATGGCTTAGGATGGCAGCCTTGAATATGAAAACATTCAATTTTTCACTGCATGGAGGCCTATAAGGAGGGATCTTGGATATTCAGGGCCAGATTCAGCTAACTAGTCCCACTGCCCAAGGACTTCCACTAATGAAGCAATACTCCTCCCCCCCCCCACCCCGTTGGCTTTGTGGGGGTCAGGAAAACCCCTGGAACAGCGCACAGTACAGAGGAGAGAACAAATGGCTCTATCAGACAAGCATAAATGCTTGCACTGCTGGAGCAAATCTAGCACTGTGCTGAATTTCTCCCTCGGGGATTTACAGTTAACTGCGAACTATGGCTGTAAAGAGAACAGGGCCAACATGTTGTAGCACCAGTAATGTGACCAATGAATAAGTCTTCCTTATATAACACGGCTGTGTCTTTCTGTCTTTGTTCCATCACTAGGTATGCTACGTTGATTATGGCTTTAGTGAAACCATTGAGAATACCAGAGTGTGCAAACTAGCCAAGCAATTCTATTCACTGCCGTTCCAGGCTTCAAAATGCAAACTAGCAGGTAAGAGATGCGCCTTAGCCTTCAGTGTGACTACAGAAGCAGTTTGAATGTACTACAAACTGGGAGAAGGAAGGAAGGCTGTGCCTAACTCCAAATATTGCCAGCTGGGATTGTAAAGGACTGCCCCACCTGGCAGTGCCATCTTGCAGCTTTTATAGTAAAGAGTGGGTGCAACAGCATAATGCGTGGTGGTCATCCCCATGAATGTATTTCCTTGCAATTTGTCCTTACTCCAGTGGAATGTGTGTGTCTTTTTAAAACAAAAACAAAAAACCTCTGGTATAGTAAATTCTCATCTGGATTTTTTAGAAGTGCATGTTCTTATTTGGTGTTGCATTTTAATGCTTATGGAACTTTGCAAACAGACATGACAGGAAACGATATTAGTGTATCCAGTGTGATGCAGCGGTTGGAGCAGCCTTTCTCAACCTTGGGTCCCCAGATGTTTTTGGCCTACAACTCCCATCATCCCTAGGTAGCAGGACCAGTGGTCAGGGATGATGGGAGTTGTAGGCCAAAAACATATGGGGACCCAAGGTTGAGAAAGGCTGGGTTAGAGTGTTGGACTAAGATTGGGGAGGCTTGGTTTTAAATCCCCACTCATCCATGAAGCTCCCTGTGTGACTTTGGCTAATTGTAGGTTAGGCTGAGAGATTACATCACAGGGTTGTTATGAGAATAAAAGGGGAAGGAACTATGTATGTTGCCTTGGAGGGAAAGGCAAGAAACAAATGTAATAAGTATTTTGTTGTTTTTTAAAGTAAAACAATTGCTCAAGATGCATGGGACATTAATGACTGCACAGCCACTAGGAGGCTGAAATTGGAATTTCTTTGTATGCCTTGAAAGAGCATCTCTCTGTTCTACAAGCATCTTTGTGTGGTGGGGGAGATGACAGCCCCCGTGAAGCATAGTGTGGTTTCTGCTTTTAAAATATAAGCCTATATCCCCACAAACATTTTGATGATGTGTCAATTACTGTGTAATTTCTCACATTTTTTGTATAATTCTGATTTGCTAGGTCTGAGGAGGAAGTCTTAAAAGAGTACTGAAGCCCTGCCTTGAACCACTGGAAATCTTAATTGGCCACCATTCTTTCTGGCTTCTGCCTTCAACAGGCATGCAAATACATTTTTAGAGTAGTAAGGGTTACAGACTTGCTTAAAGCAAGTAGCTCTAAGGTGCAGGGAGACTCAGGTGATGGTATACATTAGATGGACAAAATAAGCATCAAGAGAAATCAGGTCCACCAAACAAGTGGAACGCTCCCCCATTTTTGCCATAAGCAATGATAATCCAAGCAGCCATGCTGATGCAAGAAGATCTCTTTTGATGTCCGCAAAATCTACACTCTCCTCTTGACTGCCTTGCTTTAGGGTTAGAAGCCTTCTCAGACGACCCTGTCATGGTGAAAGTGGTGGAGTCTCAAACCTGTGGCAAGATATTTGCTGTCGAAATCCTAGAGAAAAATGACATTCCCCTTGTCATCCTGTACGATACTTCAGGAGAGGATGACGTCAACATCAACGCTTCTTGCCTGAAGGCACTTCGTGATAAATCTCTTGAGCTTCGCCTTCAGGTACTGTTTTCATCTGCTTGTAAAACCAGTAAGATGAGTTGAGGGCACTTAAGTTGCAGCATCCCAAATGCATGTTTTGTTTTTAACAGGTAGATGTGCTCTATACAAATGTCCGAGTAACCAATGTCTGTTCGGATGGAACTTTATACTGTCAGGTGCCATCAAAGGGCCTGACCAAACTCTCGGAAGCTTTGCAGAAGCTGGAAAATTACTTCCACCACAAGGTGAATCTTGCTTTTAATTTTGGTTGCCAACTGTAAATTCACAAAAGTCACCTAACAACCCCTTTGTTCACAGATGAAGAATGCTAAGGTTCCTAATCATTATTCTTGCTGAGTGAACACCACACACTTTTGCTGTTACACATACTCACTAGCTGCCCAGCTGTGGTGTCTTGCAGTATTAAATATGTGCACCATGCAGTACTGCATATTTTCATACGTGGAAATCCTTGTAATGTCAGGAAAAGTAGTTCAGTCCTGAAATCCCCAAAGCAATTTTCATGCTCGTGCCTTTTTACAGATAAATCCAGCTTGCGTTATCCAGACCCATATTGTGCAATAAAATAGGGTTCCTCAGTAACAATTGTTTCGTTTGATTAGGCCAACTGTGCGCTAGCCGTTTCAGGACAGGTGATCCCGTAGAGCACAGTTTCCCAAACTTGGGTCTCCAGTTGTTGTTAGACTACAACTCCCATCATCCCTCACTAGCAGGACCAGTGGTCAGAGATGATGGGACCTGTAGCCCCAAAACAGCTGTAGACCTAAGTTTGGGGAAACCTGCGAAGAGGCATTTTGGTAGCACTGTATATGTCTAGAAAGTACAAGATACATATTTTTGGAGATTGATAGTGATGCTTGTTCCTGGCTTCTCAATGGTTCTTTAATCGTTCCTTTGGTGCTTCCCTTACCAGAGTGGAAATATGAAGGTAACTCATCAATGTGTGTGCTAGTATTTTGGGGAAGAAATCTATATAGTGGAATTGCTGCAGGTAGAGTTAGGTATGTTCTCCCTTTTGGTAACTTGCTTGAGCTATAATGCAGTCCTTACCTGCACATTTGGCTGCTGCATTGTGACTACTTAAAAAGGCTTTGCTTCTTTGTTCCAGCAGGTAACAGAGCATTCGGTATCGCTCCCCTACTGTGGCAAGATCTGTCTGCTTACCTGTAAAGGAAAGTGGGCGCGTGTGGAGGTAGGGCATGTGCTGTCATTAACAAATGAACTGCAAAAAAGGTTCAAATATTTTAATTCTCTGATATTCTAAATGGGCTACTTATCTGTACATTGAATTCTAGAATAAAATTTGGGGTTTTAGCTACCTTGTACTATTTAATGGGTTTAAGTAATGCCACCGCCATTTGTTAACAATAAGCGCACAGTTTGTTGCAGTTTTCATGAGCCAGTTTCTGGTGAAGCAGAATCCTGACAGTGCCATGGGATGGAACGGTCTCTCCCATTTTCCATATTATTATAGAAAAGAGTTTTAATTGAGTGAAAACTGCTTCAAGTTTAAATATTTGAGAAATTTGCAGCTAGTGAAATAAGTAGAATGCAACCAAAATAAAAGCTGAAAACTAGTTGTGAAATGTTTGCTGATCTTTTGCTTGCTGCTTCTCAGAGATGGCTGGTAAGTTGCTGTCTGCAATTTATACTGATCTCAGCCTTGGGTTCAGTAGCTGACATGTCCTTCAGATTCCTAAGAAGCTTGGTTCCTTTTCGCTGTGAAAATACACATATATATAGGGCTCCCCACAAAGCGGGACTTGCATAGTCTAGAGCAGGGGTAGGCAACCTAAGGCCCGTGGGCCGGATGCGGCCCAATCGCCTTCTCAATCCGGCCTGTAAACGGTCTGGGAATCAGCGCATTTTAAAATGAGTAGAATGTGTCCTTTATTTAAAATGCATCTCTGGGTTATTTGTGGGGCCTGCCTGGTGTTTTTACATGAGTAGAATATGTATTTTTATTTAAAATGCATCTCTGGGTTATTTGTGGGGCATAGGAATTTGTTCATTCCCCCCCCCAAATATATATATATATATAGTCCGACCCCCCACAAGGTCTGAGGGATGATGGACCGGCCCACGGCTGAAAAAGGTTGCTGACCCCTTGTCTAGAGGCTCTGAATGGCAGCATCTAGATCAGAGACTTTTTTGTATTGTGCCCTGGTTTTGTTCATTGCCATGCATACTTACCTAAATGCAACACTGTGATGGATTTATTACTTTGAAAAGATGTTCTTGGATTGCAGCCCCAGTCTTTTGCAACACAGTCATTCAATTTTTATTAGCCAACTGGAGGTTAAACTAACTCCTTTCCAGCCCCGAGAGGAGCGTGACACACCTACACACTGCAGCTGACACACTAACGTGTCCGCGACACACAGTTTGGAAAGCGCTGCTTCAAAAGTCCATCTGAATATGCATTACGCTGTCTGGTTTTACAAGGTTGCAGAGGTGCTGACTAAGGCCCCAGCCTCAGGGTGCCCAGCGGCATGACGTCGTGTTGCATGCACGTGCTGCCGCTGCTCTCCGGCACCACTTCATGCTTCCACGACAGCAGCGGGGGGTGGGGGTGGAGCATGTCCGTGCCCGTAGTGGACCCCAACAGAGGCCCTGTGATGGAGGCCCTGGTGGTGCTGGAGAGCCAGAAGTAAGGCAGCAGGTGAAGGCTGGGCACCCCATGGCCCCTGGAATTGGCACCAGTGCAAGATTGTCTGGTGAATCTTAGCATAATGGTCCTTGGACTCCTAATTGTTTAAAGGACCATTCCTGCCATGATCATTCACAATAAGCTTTCAAAGTGGGCAACACATATTACCTTTTAGACCAGGGCTGCTAACCCCAGTCCTGGAGCCTGGATTCAGCCCACCCAAACAGATTTTTATGGACATCAAGACCCACTGTTTTGTTGGTAAAGCAGTGGGGAATAAGTGTGTGTATGGCCTCTGTGCGTGCTTGCAAGAATGTATATGCGACAGTGTTGGGTGACCACACTGTTGCGTGCAGCCTCTGGAAGGTTGGCCAAGGATGAATGCAACCCTCAGACCCAAAATGGTCAGCCACTCTTACTTCATACAGGCTGGATTCAGTTCAGCAGGGATTTCCCCCTGCACTCCCCAAAATTGGCTCCGTGGGGTTGGGAGAAGCCCCAGAAAGGGTATGCTGGGGAGGAGAAGAGAGATTGTTCTACCTGACAAGAAAAAATGCTTCCGCTGACTGAAGGATAACCTTAGCACAACATTGAATTCCACTCTATGTGTTAAATAGGTTTCTCCATCTCAAATTTTGTTTCGTTCCTTGATGCAGATAACCAGTGTTCATAGTAGCCGGGCTCTTGACGTACAGTTTATGGATACTGGAACAGTAGCATCTGTAAAAGTAGTAGAGCTGAGAGAGATTCCCCCGACGTTTCTGCGTGAAGTCATTGCAATACCACCTCAGGTATGAATTTTTGTTAATCACTGGTTGTTGCCAGGAGCTTGCTTGTGTAGACATCATCCTTGTTACCCACGTGCATTTCAGCGTAACCTGAATATCATTGTAATTATATTGTATGATTGTTTTAGGCAACAAAATGCTGCTTGGCTGACCTTCCTCTAATATTGGCATGTGGACTCCAGATGCTGTGCTTTGGCTGAGAGGACACAGTATTAAATTGTCCTGACTGCAGCATTAAGGTAAAAATACTCCTGTTCGTTGCTTAAAATTCAAGGTGCAGGATGTTCTTGAATGTCTCTTGCAAAGCCCAAACTGTACCACTGTTAGTTTATGTGCTTTGCTTGTTGCAGTCATAAATGAACGACATTGATTGATGAGCAGTTCCTTTTTGTAGCCACCATATCTCCATATGATATTGTCATGTACAGCTAACCCACAGGTCTTCATGAGAGCAGGAGGAATTGTGATAATGTAACAATTACATTTACATATGATTCTGCTGCAGATATTTTTTTAAAAGCGAAGTGTTAATCATAGATTTCTCTAAGGGTTATCCGAGTCCATCTTTTCTCTGTTAAAAGCAGAGCAGCAGACTTGGGTTGGGCAATGCAGTCCTTGGCTTCTTCCTTTTTGCTGATTAAACAAATTAAACAAAGCAAAGAGGGAAACAATCAAACATTAAAAGCTTCCTGAAGCAGGGCTGCCTTCAGATATATACGAAATTTTGTATAGTTGCTTAACTATTTGATATCTGCTGGGAGGGCATTCCACAGGGGTGGGTGTGACTACTGAAAAAGCCTTCTGCCTGGTTCCCTGTAATTTCACTTCTCTCAGAGAGGAAACGCCGGAAGGCCCTTGGAGTTGGACCTCAGTGTCCTGGCTGAACGATGAGGGTGGAGACTCTCCTTCAGGAAAGTGATGTTTCAGTAGACTTTACATTTACTGTCGTCAATATTGGAACCTCTTTTATAGCATTTGTTTAACAATGTACTTTTGTATGTCATACCAGTACTGTCAAATCATTGGGGGAGCAGAGCAGTGGGAGGGTTTTGAGCATTATATTTACTGTAATGCAGGGGCGGCTAACCCAAACGCTTGTCTTCCTTGACCATTGGGCATGCTGGTTGGGACTGATGGAATTGGGAATCTAGCAATATCTGGAAGGCCACAGGTTCAGTTAAGATATAATATTAAGTTCCATTTTTTATTGTAAGTATTTTAAAGAGAAGAAAAGTGACACAAACTTGATGTGTGTTTAGCAGTAGTACTTTCTTGTTTCATGCCCTACTCTTGGTGACGTTTCTAATGGTGCAAGAGTTCACGTGTTAACATTTTCCTGCCACTGTTTTGAGTAAGAGTAAATTTGCTAGTAGGAATATTCTTTCTCTTTCTTCCCTCCTCCACTCTTAAGGTGGTTAAACTGGACGACAGGATTGCACACGTCTATTTATTTACACCAAAGAGCTTTCCAGACCCAGATCGTAGTATTAACAGGCGGATAACTAACGCAGACTTGTGGAAGCATCAGAAGGACGTCTTCTTGAGTGCCTTTCCCAGTAGCTCGCTCCCTGCAAAGGAGGAAACCAACTTACCAGAGACTGCAAGCACAGGTGCCAAGAAGGGTTTTGCTCCATGTGCTCCAGAGGCCAGCAGTGCTGGGACAGCCTTGACTATGCCTCCGCCTTTGCCGTTGCCTAAACCCCAGGAGCAGATGGATGTGTTCGTCTCCTTGGCCTGCCATCCTGGTTACTTTGTCCTCCAGCCTTGGCAAGAGATGCACAACCTAGAAGTACTGATGGAAGAGATGCTTTTATACTACAGCAAAGTGGATGAGGGAACTACCGCTGTTGAAAAAAACAAACTCTATGCTGCTAAAGTGAAGAACATGTAAGTAGCTTTTCATCAATGGCGCGTGAGTGAAGTGGCCTGGGTGCAATCCTGCGTACTTAAGGATCTCAGAGCAGTCTTTGTGTATTGGACCCAATCCCATCTGTTTAGACCAGCCTTTCTTGGGCCCAGTGGCCAGGAATGGCGGGAGTTGTAGCTCAAGGGCATCTTGGCACCCAAGGTTGAGAAAGGCTGGTCTCAACAGTGGCTAACCAGATCTGTCTGGGATGCTCACATAAGGCAACAACTCTCCCCTACTGTTTGTTCTCAACATTTGCTGTCTAGGGGGATATTGGCCCATAGCATTTAGCTCTGTTGGTTCAAGTTCCATCCTTCTCTCTTTTTCTGCATCAGTTTCCCTCGGCTGAAGACCTTTGTGCATATTTGCCCCTACTAATTCTGACTCCTACATGTTATTTCCTCTTGGGGGTCCATAACATTGTGGACAATATCTGTGTACCCTTTCACCAATAACATTTGGAGTAAAAAAAAGGAAGGAAACACACATCACTATGTTGGGGAATATATACAGTGGTACCTTGGAAGCCGAACGCTTTGGCTCCCGAACAAATCGGGAGTAACGATCGAAACCCAGAAGTGTGTGTTCTGGTTTTCGAATGCTTTTCGGAAGCCGAAAGTCTGATGCAGCTTCCGATTGGCTGCGCTTTGGTTTTCAAACGGTTCCAGAAGTCACATGGACTCCGGAATGCATTTTGTTCGAAAACCAAGGTACAACTCTATATATACATACACACACACACACACATACACTTTTCCTATAATTTCAATTAAACAAAATAAAGTGAAAAAATAAGAAAGGAATAAAAAAGGGTATTAAAATACAAAAGAAAGGGGGAAACACTATAATTCTGTACATACGTCTAATACAAAGGTATATAAGTGAAATTATTTCAATACATATAGATTTATTTATAAGATACTATATTTTTATAAATGCATTACAAATACCATTATATTTGTCCATATACCATCTGTTGTTGTTATTAAGATTTGTATACTGCCCTATACCTGTAGATCTCAGGGCAGTTTACCACATAAAATTACAATATAAAAAAACACAAAATACATAATAAAAATACGAACAAAAACAATCCAATAATCCTCTGTTCCATAGGAAAATATAAAATGATGTGGTCTGTGGGTTTCTGAATAGAATAGAAATCCACATCCACCTGAAGTAGGAACAGCAGTGAGGCAATGGTCCAGGGCCTCTATGCGATTCCAGCAGAAGTTGGGACGTTCTCTCGCTCGCAATTCCCTTCCCCCAAAACGTGCAGCATTGCTAAATTGGAGATTTTGGGGAAAGGAATTATGAGCTGGGGAAGAACAGTTGGCTTGGGTGTGACCTTTGAAGAGTGGCATTGCCAGCAGACAGAAGTTCTGCAGGAGTTGTGGGGGATGTGTTTTTTAAGGGTGCAGTGGGGAGAAGGAAACTACAGCGGCTCAGAGTGCCAGGCAGCAGTGGACCTGGAAGGCGAATAAAGCGCCAACTGAAGCAAAAACCCTGAAATAGAAAGAAAAGTACTTGCTGAGCCAACCTTGCCATATACCTGGTGGGGGAAAAGAAACACTCTTCCTCAAGGTAGGGCTAAGCCTTCCCTTCTGGGCGGGAAAAGCGGAACAGAAGGGGTTTGACTTCCTGAAGCCACAAAATAAGTTCTTAACGGCACAAATAAATTAATACATGCTCGTAGGGTGCATTCTAGGGGATGCAAGCAGCCGTTGAGACGTCAGAACGGAGCGAAAGGAACCTGTGGCTTTATACAAGGATTCCATGTTACACTTTGTGCCTGCTTTTAATTAAAATCAGTCCCCTTCTGTCTCAGAAAGCTCCTGTTTGTCCTCTGCGTGCGACAGGTATCATAACAACTCTTGATTTGTTAAATTTAAAAAGCATTTAACTATATTAATAGTAATTGATTACTTATAACCCGCCCATCCGACTGGGTTGCCGCAGCCACTCTGGACTGCTTCCAATGTAATATAAAAACACGGTAAAACTAGCAGTGATGGTAAACTTCTGTCCATGTTACTGGACACTTTATCGTAAATGCTTTGTGTCTGTACGCTCTCCCAAATGCCTCCTTTGTTTTCTTAGGTGGCACAGAGTGCTAATAAGAGGAATGTTGGCCAATGGGCTGGTGTCCGTTTATGAGCTGGACTATGGTAAACATGAGCTTGTCGGCATCCAGAATGTAAAGCCTCTGCAGGATATGTTCAGAAAACTGCCATTTCAGGCCATAACAGCCCAGCTTGTAGGTAGGTGATGGGGGGGGGGATACATCATCCAAAACCGGTTTGAAGTCCATATCCTGATATTAGTTTCATGATTTTTTGACCTGGCAATATATCACAAATCATGATGTATGTAAGGGCTGGGCGAAATACCATCCAAAGCCAGTTGAAGTTCATATTGTGATACTGGTTTCAAATTTTTTGAACTGGCAGTACTGTATATTGCGAATCATGGTGGGTGGGTAGGTATGGGTGTGTGCTATGCAAAAATCACAATGCGGCAAAACTGTGAAGCCAGCCAATGCCTCTACATAGCTCCATCCTTATTTCAGACAATGTGATAGATCACAATTTTAGCTGGTGAGATGTCGCAATCCTGAAACCAGATATTGCCCTGCCCTAGTATGTGATAAATTTTAAAGTATTGAGATGATGGTCATGGATGTATATTAAAACAACAACACCCCTAATCTGATACAGTAAAGAACATTGGTTCTGGGAACTTAATGAAACTTCACCATCTGCCTTGAAATAATCCCAAATTGGTATACTATAAATAATGTTTTAACACTTAAAGAAGCAATATTTGCTCTTCCATCAAAATGTATGTTCAGTAGGACTGTCTGCTGTATGACATTCTGAAAAGTCATAGCTGTGTTACCGTCTTATAAGACAAGTAGCTGGTTCAGCCAAGCTTTTTGTTGTTGTTGTTATTTATTTACTTTAATAATAATTATTATATATTGTTGCTGGTTAAGAGATTATGAAAATACGTGCTTATACTTTAAGAGTCTTGTAAACTATATCTAAATCGCCTCTTGGCAACTGCTTAGCTCTCACAATAGAGTAGATGCTAGTTGGCAAAAAAGCCGCTAGAGGGCTTTCATGACACATAGGGTGGAGATGAGTGGTACAATTCCTGTAATGTCAACCCATAGCAAAGTTTCAGCTTACTAATGTTATACTTTTTGTGTGTGTGGATGCAACACCATGCTACATCTAGCTTGCTTGCTTTACTGCTATTGAAAACATTTTTATTAAATTTCCAGAATGGATTATAGGATTTTTGAAATAATTAAAATACAGTATATGTAAAAGTCTAGGCATCGAAACAGAATATTCAGTTAAATTTGTAATCAGGTTAAAGGCTGTGTGTGTGTGTGTGTGTGTAAATCATTCCTGGTGCTATGTGAACTCTTTGGAGAAGAAATTCCATGAACAGGGCTCCCCTGCTGCAGAAAACTTTTTCCTGGTCACTACCCTCCTGATGTCTTGCGGTGCGTGTCACCTGATTGGTCTTGGACAAAATGGCTCACATGGGAGAAGATGGTCCTTTAGATACCAGGGTTCCAAGCTAAACAGTGGTACCTCGGTTTACAAACTTAATCGGTTCCGGAAGTCGTTCTTAAACCGAGGTGCGCTTTCCCTAATGAGGCCTCCTGCTGCCGGTGCCCTTCCACCATTCGGCTTCTATTTGTAGACCGAGGTAAAGTTTGCAAACCGGGACACTACTTCCGGTTTTGCTGAGTTCGTAAACCGAATAGTTAGTAAACAGAGCTGTTCTTAAACCGAGTTACCACTGTACAGGGCTTTAAAGGTTTTAAACACAGTACTTTCAGTTTTTTCAGTCTAAACCACTGAGCCTCTTGGGCTTGCCAATTGGAAGGCTGATGGTTCAAATCCCCGCGACGGGGTGAGCTCCTGTTGCTCTGACCCAGCTCCTGCCAACCTAGCAGTTTGAAAGCACGCCAGTGCAAGTAAATAAATAGGTGCCGCTGTGGCGGGAAAGTAAACAGTGTTTCCGTGCGCTCTGGTTTCCGTCACGGTGTTCCATTGCGCCAGAAGCGGCTTAGTGATGCTGGCCACATGACCCGGAAATCTGTCTGTGGACAAATGCTAGCTCCCTCGGCCTGAAAGATGAGCGCTGCAACTCCATAGTCGCCTTTGACTGGACTTAACCGTCCAGGGATCCTTTATCTTTTTACCTTTACCTTACTTTCAGTTGTCCTCAGACAATTTCATCTCAGGCCTCCTTTGAGTCAGTGCCACATCTGTGGAGCCGTTGCCCTTACAGCTGCAAACTGTGAATTGGCTTCACCATCTGCTGCTGCACTCAGGTCCTGCTTGTGGGCTTCCTACAGACATCTGGTTGGCCTCTGTAAGAACAGGATGCAGGAATGGATGGGCCATTCACCTGATCCAGAAGGATGTTCTTAGGCTCTTGTGTTTTGGGAAATAGATTCTAATTCAACTTTTTCACTTTCCCTAGTGTAGGCTCGGATTAAGTAAAATGATGAGGTGTAGTTATATAGAAAAGCTGTGACTGACAGCAAAGCCGTAATTGACTGCTTTCAAAGTCTCCAGATCGTGAGCTTTCAAATGGCTTGCTGCCTAGGCAGGTCCAGTAGCTTTCAACTTACGCCACTGTTCTGTGGGTTACATGTTAACTTGCTTTTGTGCTGCTTTCCTCTAGGAACAGAGGGCCGGCAGTGGTCTGAGGAGGCCTCAGTAGTCTTCCGAAATCATGTTGAGAAGAAAGCTTTGGTGGCGCAGGTGCAAGCAGTTATCGATGGGGCTAATCCATGGGAGCGCAAAGCTGTCGTCTACTTAGTTGACACATCACAACCGGAGACCGATATCTGGATTCATGATATTATGACCCAATATTGTATGGAGATTTCAAAGGCAAATTAATGCGTAAAAAAAACAAAACAAAACCTTCATTAATCTCAGCAATAAGAATGTTAACATAGCTGTGACCATTTGTGGTTTTGCTTCGGATTTTTTGCACTGTTGAATGCCAGAATGTTAACTGTATAAATAAAATTCTGTTAACTTATTCTACTGGAACAATTTCCTTCTAGGAGCTAAGTCTAAAGGCAACAACCTTTCATCAGCTCGCTAGGTGGCAATCCTCGACAACTTTATGTGCTTTGTGGTGAACATATTATAATGGCATCTCCCATTTAAAAGATCTAAGAGCAGATCTGAGGAAAAACCTTGGAAGTGCTGCTGACAGTCAGTGTAGAATGCATAAATTAGATTAACCAGTGGTCTTAATTCCTTATGAGACACATTCATATGATCACGGCTGTGCCTGAGGATGTGATCTTGATTATGGAAACCATACAGTAAAATGCCATCAACCTTTAAAATTGAGTTTGAACATTCCTGACTCCGTAGAATAGTGGCCCTTGAAAATGATAGGCTGGGACAGGGATGACCAGTCTCCATCTACATTGATTATAAGCCATCCACACTACTGCTTTCTCTCCATATATTTTGCTCTTCCCCATCCCAAGTAATAAGCCTGGTTCAGCCAATAGTAGTTACAGAAAGTATGTAGAAACATCATTCCTGAACTCTTTTCTTACAAAGCCCATTTATATAACCTGAATGCAGTGGCCTCTGTGGCTCCTGGTAACCGTCTACATCTCGCAAGGTGGATTGCATGGTTATCAGGCTATTGATGTATATTTCATTACTTGAAAATCAGGCTCCTGGCATGGCTTACATATATCCATAACAGGACAGCCCCTACCCTCAGACATACATTCTAAGAAATAAATAAAAGGAAAAGTGATTCGGAGGGAGGAGGAGAAAACCAAACTCTGGCACTATCTAGTTCGTTGCAGAGTTCTTGTAATGACCAGCTGGAATGGGAAAAAATTCAAAAGTTGCTGGTCTTTCATCAGAGCTGATGGAGAGGCCTTGCAATCGCATCTCTCCCTCTCTGCAGGTTGACAGAATGACTGCTGAGGGATGAGCCCAGTGGAGCTGGGAATGTAATGTATAAAATATATGAATACATTTTGGAGCTGTAGAGCAGGGAAAGGGAACCTGGCCCAGTATTGGGAGGAGAAGCTGTTCATTAAAACTCTCCCCAACTTGGTTTCATGGAATCATTTTGCTAATGTTTACTTGAGTAAGGCCCATGTAACTCAATGGGGCTTAATTCTGATTGGACATACATAGAACTGCACTGTTTAATTTTGGGTCCTTTCTTCCCACGGACGCTTTTTTAAAACCTTTGGGTCTGGTTTTCAATAAAGCACCTTGGGTTTTGCAAGACATTCTTTGGTGTGTGTGTGTTTTTCACCCAATCTTTCCACTCTCATGTCTACCTAAATATAGGATTGCATGAAAGAACATACTGAGGTTGGTGTTGTTTTTTATAGCAAGCCTGATTCAATCATTGCCCTTTCTTTGGAACGGTATTTATACCTAGACCTCTTGAACAAAATGAGCTGTTCAATGAACAACCCGCCACACTGCAGAAGGGTTTCTGCTATATATTCAGCTGTGGCCCCCACTAGAATGGCAGGTGCCAATAAGTGGCAAAATCCAAGAAGCAACTCAGAAACAGGAATTTCAGGGAATGGGAAACATTAGTGGCAGCTATGATTCTTCCCCTTCTCAAAGAATTTTGCCTTGCTCTGAAATTCAGTCAAATCAAAACAAGACAAGTCAATATCAATCTGGGGCAAAGTGACCCTGATCAGTTTGGTACAGCTGCTGCTGCTGCTCCTACATGCTACTGTTTCTCATGGTAAAATACCTGAGTGAAATTTATTGGCAGCCTAACCAGGATTATTTTGAAGGCAGGTATCCAGCGCTGTGTTGGATGAATCTGCCCTGGAAACAATTTTACCACACATAGATCACTTTCCGAGGGAAGGCTCTTCAGACTAGTTCCTAAAGACTGAAAAAGTATGTGTGTGTTCCGTTTTTCAGTCTTTAGGAACTAGCCAGATGAGCCTTCCCTCGGAAAGTGATCTATGTGTGGTAAAATTGTTTCCAGGGCAGCCAACCGGGAGCCGCGCCTTGGTTTCTGAATGTTTTAGAAGTTGAACGGACTTTCGGAACGGATTCCGTTCAAATTCCGAGGTACCACTGTATTTTTTAAAAAGCTCCCAGATTTGAAGGTGAGAGGTAATGTCAAGGCTCTCAGACATTAAGGCTCCCATGTAACAAAATTTGCACCATCAGTACCTTGGAGAGGTAAGAATCACCGCTGTCTCCCCAACATGAATTTTGCATGCTATAGATTTATGCAATGAAACACATCCAACCGGCCTGGCTTGTGTGCTGCATGCAACAAGCATGTTCTCTGGCACTCTTTGCCATGTGTATGAGTTCTGCGGCAGACCAGTCAAGGTGAAGTGTTTCTTGAAGAGAGAATTTGAAATCTGCAGTGTTTTTTAAACACATGGTTTCCCTTATGAACTTGTTGAATTTTAACTGGGATGGGGAATCTGTGTCTCATCAACATCTGGAGAATCTGCATCAGTTTCTAGTGGTGAAGCTTTTGCCAGATTGTGACAACCGGTCTCAGAAGGGAGAATAGCACATTATGTGAATTTTCTGCTGGGTCTGTCATTCCCTTACAACATTCCACACACACCCCCTCAGGTGAGTAAAGGAAAATCCGCCCTGTGGTCCTTACTGACTAACACAGCCAACAACTCGGCCTACTCAGAAGCAAGCCAAAGGGACTTCCTCTCAGGTAAATGTGTTCCTGCCTGCCTGTACCACTTGCTACCTTGCATATGTAGTAAGGTTAAAGATTACTGGGAAATGATATATAATGAATTGAAAAGGGTGTTTAAAATAACCTTGGGGACGACGACCCAGAAGCTTTTCTTTTGGGAATTATAGGGACAGAACTACCTAAATGGCATAGAAATTTATCTATGCGACTACAGCAGCAAGAATGCTACTTGCCCCAAAGTGGAAAGAAACAGAAGTCCCAGCAAAGGAAGAATGGATACAAAAACTTGTGGAATATGCAGGAATGGCAAAACTTACCAGAAGAATAAGAAATCAAGATAACAAACTTTTTATAAAAGAATGGAAATGATTTATTGAATATTTACAGATAAAAACATTGGCAGGATTATTGTAATAAACTGAAGTTTCATAAGAGTATTTAAAGTGGGACGCGGGTGGCGCTGTGGTCTAAACCGATCAGAAGGTTGGCAGTTCGAATCCCCACGACGGGGTGAGCTCCTGTTGCTCTGTCCCAGCTCCTGCCAACCTAGCAGTTCGAAAGCACACCAGTGCAAGTAGATAAATAGGTACTGCTGCAGTGGGAAGGTAAACGCTGTTTCCGTGCACTCTGGTTTCTGTCATGGTGTTCCATTGTGCCAGAAACGGTTTAGTCATGCTGCCCACATGACCTGGAAAGCTGTCTGTGGACAAACGCCGGCTCCCTCGGCCTGAAAGCAAGATGAGCGCCACAACCCCATAGTCTCCTTTGACTGGATTTAACCATCCAGGGGTCCTTTACCTTTACCTAGATTTAAAGTAGATAATTAATTGAGCAAATTAAGTGAATTTGGATATGCAGAAGATATTTTAAAAATTAATTTAAGGAACTGCAGAAAGAGGGGGAAGGAAGTCAAACTCTGAAATGTTGAAATGATTGTAAAATTAATGAAATGTATAAATTTGAAAAGTATATATATAAAAACTTGCTACCTTGCATCTAGCAGAGACACGGGGAAATGGGATAACCCCAAAACCCAAAACCTTGAAATTACAAATGCATGTTACACAGCACAGTGGCATGTAATTGGTTTAGAAATGCTTTTTGCATTATTGCTGAAAAGCGGGTTTTAGCACCGGGGTGGGGTGGGGGGGACAGTGGGGATAACCCCTAAGCTAAATAACAGCACAGGGAGTGAACTAAGTACATGAATAGTTGTGGCTAATCCTCGGGTAACAAAAGATCATATCATCTTCTCTGAAATCCTTTGCAGCCCCGCCTTTCTAACTGAATACGTGGTTGCCACTGCCTAAACAAACACTTTCTCACAGCTACATGCCTAAACCACATCCTAATGCCAATTTGTTAATTATGCAAGACAAAAAAAACCTCCGTGTTGCAATCTTCAACAGAAACAAAAACGAGCAACACGACAGCCAATGAAAGTAGTGTATATATTTTTCTTGTATAATAACAGGAAGACAACGGACAGTGATCCGGTATTGACACTGTTTCGTATACGTCTTTTTCAGCATATAATAACTGTAAAATATAAACAGATAAACAACTAAAAACCTGCATGGACATGTATCACTGTAATCCATGAAAACAATACATGCAATATAAATATACATAATACAATAAAACATAGCGCCAATATAATAATGAAAAATAATAGCATACCTTAACATACAATGGAAATTTTCAAGGAGCAGTGGTCATATGAATATGTAACCACTGCTGTTGGTTATCAGAAGTACAGAAGCTTATAAACCCACCCATGGCACCAGGTGAATTACATTATAATCAAGAATGAACACAGTAATTTGTTAATTATGAGCATGTTGACACTAAGCATGCACCTGGTTCTGCTACCTCTCAATCTCGGGGTTCTTCCAGATGGGGGCTGAATATTGCAAACTGATTATTGGCAGGCGACACATTTTTCAGTAACTTTTCAGATTTCCCACCCAAAATGTAAATCTGGGTTAAATGGCTGGGGGTGGGGGAAGGATAGTGGCTGGCATTTTGATCCCAGCAATGCTGTGTGGATGCTGTGAAAAGCCTGCATGCACAAGAAGCATAAATACATGTCTGGATTAAGGACCCTTTACCACCGATGCTGTCTCCCCCACCAGTTATAGCAGAGCTAGGGAACCTGCGGCTCTCCAGATGTTGTTGGACTCCCACTAGCCCACTAGCCCCAGTCATCATAGTCAGTAAAAACTCCTGGATAATGTGCCTCATGTTTCTGTCGCTCTAAGGATCCTTCTCACTCGATGTCCAGTGTCCAGAGGCGGAGCTAGCTGCTCCGGCATCCGGAGCAGCGCACATGCTGTGCACCTGGGGTGGTGTTAGCTGCCCGCAGCGAGTGGCAAGCGGTTCAGGGGGGTGCCGCCCACGGCGAGCATCCCAGGGGGGGTGGGGCAGTGATGTCACACACACACCCGTGGGTCTATTTCTCTCTCACACACACAGGCATAGGGTTGCACTAGAAATCCCTCTGTTGACACTTTTTATTTCAAAAATATATTTTTAATTTACAGGCTTGCCATGTGACCTCCAAAAACGGACTGACCGTTATGAGAAAGCACATCACATCTGGCCTTGAAACAGAGGCCTCCTTGCACAATAGTTTGGTTGTACCAGCCAGTTTGAAAGCAAGCAAACATAGACACTGAACTTTCTATGTTGCCAGAACACCTGTAATCAAAGTTGCATCTGCACCTGCATCACACCTTGCCCTCCCAATTCTCCTTGCTTCATGATCCACCATTTACTGACAGAAGATTGGTAAGCTATTGATCATGAATTGTTAAAAAACAAAAACACCACCCCACATAGCAAACTCCACAGCATGTTTCCCCCATAAGCTCACCTTGTCTGTTACCTTTGCAGGGAGTGCCTGGAATGTAGACAGACCAGATCCATAGAGAGACTTCTCACACCAGTGACTGGGAACGCTAGGAGAGGAAGCAGCCACCTGATCCAGCCGACCTAGACACACACAACCAGTGATGCATCAAGTGAGCATCTTCCCAGCAACAGCACATTGCCAGGAAGGTGGTGCTTGAAATGGTCCTTTGGTGCAGTGGTGGAGTTAAGAATCAAGTTCAGTCACTGAAGTCACCACCCTCCCATGCTAATACTTTGGCTTAAGAAAAAGGGAGCCAATTGTTATTTGGGCAGTGTGGGAAAGAGAGGGATAGAGAGACATAGAGAGGGAGATAGAGAGAGATAGCAGTTGCATTGGAAGTAAGCATGGACACCGCAGGGATTTGAACCCCGTTCCTGGAAACCAGGAGCACCGACCACCAGTGTCTTTTGCTTTTTTTTTGAGCAATGCAACAAGGGGAAAAGCAAAACCTGAGAGAACATTCTGTGAATGTTCTCTCAGGAAAAAGAAAACCTTAAGAGGTTAAGAAGAGCTCTTTGGAGAGACCTGTGGAGAGACCAGCAGAAAAAAAAATGAGAAAAAGAAGTGACCAATACAAAACACATTATCTTGGGGAAAAAAACACTGAGTGGTGGAATGTGAACTTACCTAAATCAGCACAGTCCAAATGCAGGTGACTCTCACTTCAGGTACAGTGAACTCTGGGAAGCATGAAGGAAAGAAGAGCTGGAATAAAAGAAGAAGTGTTCTCCTACCTGCAGGTGAGCCTCATTGTGGTGACATGGAATAGGGCCTCTTCTGACAACTCTGTCACCACAACCTGAAAGAATCTTAGCACAATGAGTTGCAGACGGAACACAATAGAGATTTCCTCCCTAGCCAACCAAGGGAAACTCACCTAAATGTCCTTCAGTCACGGAATACCATTTTGACTGCCATTTTATTTGAAGCTGGATGAGCCATTGATCTAGAGGGGCACAACAGAGAGATGAGATTCAGACTTAAACCTCTGCCATTAAGCTTGGTGTGGAAAGAGGGAAGATTGCGTAATGTTCACCCTTTTGTTTGTCCATTTGAGATGCGACTTCATATGTCTGCGATCTAGAGTCACTAGTTTGTCCCCAGTCACTTTCCACCAATCCTACAGAAAATGAGTTTTTTTTAAATACAAAGCAGCTTTTCTTACCACCATGAGTTCTGGGACTCTCTAGGAAGAGCTGGGTTCATTTGAGGGTTGGGAGCTCTTTGGAGAGACCTGTGGAGAGACCAGCAGAAAAGAAAATGGGGAAAAGGAGAAACCAATACAAAAAACATTGTCTTGAAAAAAGACGACTGAGTGGTGGAATGTGAACTTACCTAAAGCAGCGCAGTCCAAATGCAGGTGAATCTCACTTCAGGTATAGTGAACTCTGGGAGGCCTGAAGGAAAGAAGAGCTGGAACAACTCTGTCACCGCAACTTTAATGTTTAATAGATTACTGTATTTTAATGTTCTTTTGGAAGCCGCCCAGAGTGGCTGGGGAGACCCAGCCAGATGGGCGGGGTATAAATAATAAATTATTATTATTATTATTATTATTAACCTGAAAGAATCTTAGCACAATGAGTTGCAGACGGAACACAATAGAGATTTCCTCCCTAGCCAACCAAGGGATACTCACCTAAATGTCCTTCAGTCATGGAATACCATTTTGACCGCCATTTTATTTGAAGCTGGATGAGCCATTAATCTAGAGGGGCAGAACAGAGAGAACTAGAATCACTCGCTTGTCCCCAGCCATCTTTCATCAATCCTACAGAAAATGAGTTTTTATAAAAACAAAACAGCTTTTCTTACCACCATGACTTCTGTGACCATGACCTCTTCTGACAACTCTGTCACAGCAACCTGAAAGCGTCTTACCACAATGAGTTGCAGGCGGACCACAATTGAGATTTTCTCACTAGCCTGTGATCTAGAATCACTAGTTTGTCCTACCAGCAGGTGAACCTCATTGTGGTAACACAGAATAGGGCCTCCTCTGCAGTGGCATCCTAATGGCAGAGGTTCCTCCATCACATTGGTTTTTCAAGTTCTCTTCTCTTCTTAAAAAAAATTATTGAATTAACAGGATTGCTCAATACAGTTTCCTTGGAAACTTTAGTTTGTATTTTATGTGTTATTGCATTTATATCCTACCTTTCGTCCAATGAGCTGAAGGTGGTGTGATGGTTGTATCGTGACCAAAAAGAGCCTTAGCAGAAAGAGCTGCGGATGGAACACAATATAAATTTTATTTTCAGCGAAGCAACAGATGCTCACCTAGATGCCACTAAGTCAGAATGCATACATTTGCATTGTTACTATCATTATGACATAGCATTTAGACATCATTTGTTCGGTATTTGTGTGTGTTGCCACCTCTGAAAACTCAAGAGTATTTGATAGTTACCTTCCTTCAACTGCAACAAGTGAGAGGTTAAAGCCAAAACAAGCAATTGGTTAGATCTAGTTTTTAAATCGTTATTTTAAAAGTATCACCTTGAAAACAGAAGTACTGGAGATGATCCAAGTTTTAATATTATAGAGTCAATGCTTTGTGCTGTGTGAGCTACGAACTAAATAGCTGTTCCTAGAAGTTGCTTAGCAAAAATAAAACAATTTTAAAAAATCCAAAAACATGGTTGCAGCAGATGAGTTTCTCAGTGAAACTGTAGGCTATAATGAGTTATTGCAATCACAGCCACATTAGGTACTGGTGATAGTTTTGCCTGCCCTGTTGCATCGTTACCTTTTGAGGTCCATTTCCCATATCTTACATAATTTTCTGCACAGGTGGTATAATGGTCCCCCTCATTATTTCATCCTCACAACAACCCTGTGAGGTAGGTTAGGCTAAGAGGCAGTGACTGGCCCAAGGTCACCCAGGAAGGACTTTCCTAAGAGAAATTATACACTTTCACGCAGGGTCCTGGAGTTGCTACGTCCCTGAGCAGTCGCTCTACATCTCCTCCTCCACAGGAGGCAAAGACAAGCCACCTCTTTCTTATCATTGCCATCAGCAACTTCATCCTCAAAATGCCTTTTTTTGCTTTTCCACATTGGAATTGGCAAAGTCACCTTCATTTTGCTTGTGGTTTTTATCTTCCTCAAATGCTGGCATGTTTGGGACCTTCTGGATTTAGAAACATCTCAAGGAACAAAAAAAAAAACCCTCAACAATATTTTGGTGCCCATCTTCTGCAACTCCCCAATAGCTTTAAATTAGGTAAAATACTCTGACCCCTGATGAGTGCATTTTGCTGCTGCTGCTACCTGCATGCGGCACTTGCTATCCACCCAAATCTTGGCACACTAATTCTAAGGGAGGGTTACAGATGCTAGATGCCACTCTCAGGGCTAGATGAAAAACAAAGAACTTATAACCTCCAGAATGCGGCAACTAGACTGGTGACTGGGAGTGGCCGCCGGGACCACATAACACCGGTCCTGAGAGATCTACATTGGCTCCCAGTACGTTTCCGAGCACAATTCAAAGTGTTGGTGCTGACCTTTAAAGCCCTAAACGGCCTCTGTCCTGTATACCTGAAGGAGCGTCTCCACCCCCACCATTCAACCCACACACTGAGATCCAGCGCCGAGGGCCTTCTGGCGGTTCCCTCACCACGAGAAGCAAAGCTACAGGGAACCAGGCAGAGGGCCTTCTCGGTAGTGGCACCCGCCCTGTGGAACGCCCTCCCATCAGAGGTTAAAGGGATCAACAACTACATGGCATTTAGAAAACACCTGAAGGCAGCCCTGTTTAGGGAAGTTTTTAATCTGTGATGTGTTAATGTATTTTAATGTTTGCTGGAAGCCGCCCAGAGTGGCTGGGGAGACCCAGCCAGATGGGCGGGGTACAAATAATAAATTATTATTATTATTATTATTATTATTATTATTATTATTATTATTAAGGTGGTACACACAAGGACTTTCCAGACTTTCTAGCAAGAGACAACAAGTAAGTATGCCTGCAATGCTCCCAAAATCCCTCCCTTCTCATCTCTCCTATTCCTGGCGTCAGTAAAAAAAACTTACCGTATTATCAAAGTATTACTAAGAACATTGCAGAGGGCTTTCAGTTATTGTGTTACTAGCTACACGTCATCAGCCTGGATCCACCAACACTTCTTGCTTCTAAGTCTTTCCTATGCTAAAGTCTTCCCAATCTTGGCTTTTCTAGCTTCAGCAATGAAAACCTCACACATTTCCTAACATCAGATGGCTTCTCCAGTTGCCTTTTAAAAGAAAAAACTTTCCATTTCCCCTACCCATTTTTCACTGTGCTTTAAGCAAACTTCATATCTATCTATGTGCTTTAATGGGCTCCTTTTTACATCCAAAGATTAGTTCATTTGAAAAGTAAGCAAAACTTGATTTATCCTCCTCATATTCCTTCATTTTCTCTTGGCTTCTCCAGTTGCCACGTCGTGGTGTTTTTTTGTTTTGGTGATTATCCTTAAAATCTTCATCTTGGTATTTTTCTGCGTTTTCTGTTTAGATTTTGCTTGGCTAATCTTTCTTTTGGGGACTTTCTCAAAGTCCATCTTTTGTCCACAATTGACTGTCCCTCTTTGATTAGGATTCATTCTTCTTTGGTCTTCTATTTTCTTTCCGTTTCCGTTTGATTTAAAAATTATTGCCTCTCCTCACACTTTTTAGACAGATACCTACAGGTAATTAATATATATATATATCAGCTCACAGGTGAAAATTACTTGTACCTCTTTTTGAAGTTGTAAACAGTAATGTTTCAGTAGAGTAAAATCCATTTGTTTACTTAAAAAATTTAACCTAAACTGATATCAGTCGTGTTTACAAACCTGTTTCATCTTCCACAGCCAGGTCTCTCTCCTTATCCCTCTGCCCCTTAACTCTTTCAGCTTTGACCAGTGAGAGGGCTAACACCAGTAGGCCCTACTATAGCCAGGGACAGGCTCACTCACTGGAATGTGGCTCGCTCCCTCCACCACCTGTCATAATGACACATAAAAAAGTCCCTTGCAGCATTAATAAAGTGGGTGTAAATGTCTTCATTTTCAGCATGCAATCATTGCAGGGTTTTGGTGAGGAATTAGTATTTTCTTCCTACATTAATACATTCTGGAAATGAATAAGTGTGTTTCACACTGTTCCTTTCATCATCTTATTATGAAGGTGACTCCCTCGCCATTTCATCTTGACCCACACTTGAATAAACCTGCAAACAGATGTGTGTTTACTCAGAAATTAGTCCTGGTATATTCTATGGGCCTTACCCCTTCGTGTTTTTAGGATTGCAGCTGAAGATGTTGGATTGGGGAGGGCATGCTCATCACTTCTTGGCATTTATTAACCCATCACACTCTCGAGCGACCACCATGGTGAAAAAGGGCTGAGGGAAGAGCTATGGGAAGAGGGGCTGGCTTGGGACCATGGGCCTAGCCAAGGGGGCAGGGGGGCAGGTTCCCCCCTAAATCAATGAAAATACTTAACTGAGGTTCTGGCCTCCCTAACAAAAGCCTGCCCCCCCCAAAAAAAAATATTGGCTACGCCCATGCTTGGTACCATTGAATTCTATGGAACAAAATAAATAGGCTGCAATCTGGGGCACAGCTGAAAAGGACAGCAGTAGCTTCTCACTGCAGACACTTGAGACTGCATACACACATTTTAGTCTAGAATCAATGGAGTCTCAATGCTGGTGTGTGTTTTTAAATGTACAGGCAGTGACTATTTTACATGCATCCGATTTAGGTGTGACTGTCACGCACTCATCTCTGTGGACCTGGAAGTGGCCCGAAAAAGAGGTGGAACGAGATGGGGGCAGGGCGGGAGTGGGGTGGGGTAGAACAGGGTGGGCTTACACACGATCCGCCAACACACTCGAAGACCCCCATGCAAATGGGCAGTTGCCTGTAATCCACACGGTCTAGAGCTATTGTACATCTTTTGTCTGAAAAGGTGGTTCTTGAGATTGTGTACACCCTATGGGAGCAATTCAGTGTTGTGTTATTATTGAATGTACTGTCAGCGCAAGTGGTTCAACTTGCCACATGGAACAGTCCCTGCTCTCTGAGACTCCATCCCAGCATGTTTTTCCGGGGGTTCTCCTGACCCTCCCAGAGCCATTGGGGGGGGCACACAGGCAGGGGGCAGCAGGGAAGAGAAGGGAGGACACTCCATTTCACAAGCAAATCCCCATATGCAGGGTTTCTGCTGAAAGGACTCATTAGTGTCATGAGACAAAGGTTCTTGAGAGTAGAAGCAATAAGGCCTACAAGGCCTACACCATCATTCAAGCCTGCTAACTGCTAACTGTTAACAGCAAACTGCTAAGTCACTGTGACTCCTGACTCATCTTGAGTGATGACTCGTTCTCCCTGTAAAAGTAGCCAGCCTCTCTGTGGGCCTCAGTGAGTGTCTGTGTTGTGTGTCTCTGTGTGTGTCTCAGCCTGTGTGTGTTGTGTTGTTGCAGACAGAGTGGCCCCAGGACTCTAGTAAATCAGTAACTAAGACTGTGCCTAGTGAAGAGTCAGATAGCTGCTATGAGCACTCTGTGTATGCTCTTTAACTATGCTGTTTATGAACAACTTTATTTTCTCAAGTAAAAGTTTTATTCTGTTCATGAAGAAGATTCTGCTTGATTAATTTACCGCTGCGCGACAATTACCATAGGTGACTCCCACCCTATACCTTTACAGGACATTCAAAACACATTATTTCCCTCAATCGATTCTGGACACGGCAGTTTGTTAAGGGTTTCTGGAGTCAGTTTCAGGGTCAGTTCCATAACCTACGAACTGTGTAGCCTTTTGTCCCCAGGTAGGGAAACCAAAGCCTCAGCTGATGCATGAATGAGCATGTGATTTCCTTCTTTGTACAGGTGCCCATTCATCCCCACTGCCCAGCAGAAGCAAATTTCCGTATGCAATGGTGTGTTGATGGTGGTTGGAGCATGCTGGGCTTGGAAGTGGGTGGGTGGGAAAGATGTGCTTCCTGGGAGGCATCTGTGCTCTGGCCACCAAAAGATCATCTCAGGGGAGGGGAGCAGAGTCAGTGGCAACTGGCGAATGCAGTTTCTCAAAGCTCAGACTTACACCGACACTCAACCATGTTGCAAGAGATACTAGTTGCCTCGCAAACCATATCAGTTGTACATGCCTGAGCATCAGCACTTGACCTGAAGGAATTGGAGGCAAAATTTGCAAAGGAAAAGTCATGCAAAGCGAAGGTTTCATGTGCCTGAAATTTAAACTTTTAAGAGGCTTAAAAATCACAATTCACAGGATTATTTGATATGACATGTGTGCTAATACATTCTCTTTTGTATTTGAGAAAGATAAACAAACATTATTGTATGACTTATATTTGCTATTTATACTTAACAGTGTCAAGTTTTGTGCTTTTTATTATTTTCAACAATACATCTGCTTTTGAAAATTGAAGTTAGCATTTTTTCCGGGGGAGGGGGTGCAAGTTGTTAGCCTTGCCTAGAGTGCAAAATAGCCTGTCATTGGCACTGCTTAGAAGTTGCTCTGTAATGCAGAGTAAGGGCAAGCTAAAAAATTTGCTGCCTTAAGGCAACCTTAGCTCGTGCTGCCAGCTTTTTTTTTCTATCAGGACTTTTGTTCCATAAACAGTGGCTTGACAGGCAGACGTTCAGCTGTTGTACCTTCCAGCTACCTGGAGATAAATACTGGAGAACTTACTGCCTGTCATGCAGCTGTTAAGAGCAAAGTCGCATGCCCAGGAAACTCAGGATGAAAAGGAGAAACGTGCTGTTTGGCAAACCCTCACCGTGATCAACTCCAGCCCAGAAACCTATGTCCCCACTGTGGAAGGACGTGTGGATCCAGAATTGGCCTCCACAGTCACTTATGGGTTCATTGTTAAAACCGTGTTTATGGAAGACAATCTTAGTCAGCTACGAGTGATTGCCAAAGAAGAAGAGAAGAAAAAGTGTGCGATCATAATTTTTCTGGAAATTCAAACATTTTAATTGCATGGAGCGAGCAAAGCAGGCAGCCAATAATGATAGCATTTAAATAATAGTTGCAAATACTAGACACGGCTTGCTTTTTAATTTTTGTTATTGAGAATCCGTGTGGTAAAGTTGATGAGATCTGGGAGGAACCCACCTTCAATCCCTGTTCAGTCATGAAGCTCACTAGGTAACTTTAGGCCAATTGCTCTCAACTTAATTTACATTATAGGCTGATTGTGAAGACAAGATGGAAGTGTAGAGAAAATAATTCATTGCAGGTTCTATTAAGAATAAGGTTTTAAAAAACGGTAAAGGATCCCTGGACGGTCAAGTCTAATCAAAGGCGACTATGGGGCAACAGTGCTCATCTCAGGCCAAGGGAGCCGGCGTTTGTCCACAGATAGCTTTCCGGGTCATGTGGCCAGCATGGCTAAACTGCTTCTGGCGCAACAGGACACCGTGATGGAAACCTTCCCGCCGCACGGGTACCTAGTTATCTACTTGCGCTGGCATACTTTTGAACTGCTAGGTTGGCAGGAACTGGGACAGAGCAACAGGAACTCACCCCATCGTGGGGATTCGAACTGCCGACCTTCTGATCAGCAAGCCCAAGAGGCTCAGTGGTTTAGACCACAGCGCCACCCACTCCCCTGTGTTAAGAATATAATGTAACTATCAAAACTCCTTTAATCCTCTGTTGAATGAATGAATGAATGAATGAATAAATAAATCTAACCTGGGATCAACTGCACCACAAAAAGTAATATAAACATATTTCCACCAGACATTAAACATAACTCATTTGCAGATTAAAAATCATGCCTTCACTGATAATTTTCCTTTTCCAGTAAAAATATATACACTCAGATCAATGGGGTCAACAACACCCTAGATGCAAGGAAGAACAAATGGTTGATTAAAATTAATCAAGTTTTGATGGGTGGCAAATCGGGACTAAGTGCTGACAGTCTGCAAACGACCGGAGTTGCTCAACTAACAGGTTGCACTTTTACAGAAGCCCTTTATTTTATTCAACTGTACTGTAGTTAAAAGCCACAGGAGCAAAAAGAGAAAGGGAAAAGGGGGGAATGGCACCCCTAGAGGTTACACGGATAACAACAAACTGCTCCTCCACGGCTGTTCCCCCCCCCCTTCAAGGAGTTAAATAGTTAAATAGGAGTTAAATTCTGTGTTTTTGTCTTCCCGGAACCACGTGCGTTTCTCCCGGTTTTTCTAAACGCCCCTTTGCACACTTACGATTTGCGGCATAGATAGGCTCGACCACGCGGTTGCCATTCTGTGCACACCTAGAAGTGGCGGGGAAGAGAGAGATAGTAGCCTGTTGCACCCGGGGTGATTTGTTGCTTCGATGGGTGGGTATACCCTCCCCAGCAGGGGTGCCAAAATGAATAAAACATTTGGGTGGAGGTGGGGCAGGTAATCCCCGCGTAATTAATCACATGACGCGGCATACACACAGTTTTTGAATGCTAATATCCATCAATTGGGGGGGGCTGGCTCCCTCAAATAATTTATGGGGGGGCAAAGGGACATCGGCCCCTAGGAGCTCCTCAGGCATGGGCGTAGGCAGGGGGGGCAGCTGCCACCCCCTCTAAATCAAGCAAACAAATAAAAACACTTAACTAAAAGTAGAAATCGTAGAGTGGTTTGGACAGATTTTTCTGAGCCGTTGGAGTCAAAAGACCATTTAAAACAACTTCTCGTGGAGACATTTCATTCCGAATCTGCTAGACAGAGCCAGGCACTGGCAGAGGATGATGACAGGTGGGTGTCCTGCCCCCCCCCCAGCATAAACCCTAGCAACGCCCATGCTCCCAGGTAACTGTATAAGAGGCGGGTCTCCCCTCCCCGTCGGCGATCTACAGTGGAATCGCCCTCTCCAGCCTCTCCTTGCCTCTTCCCACCCCCGGTGGCTGGGAAGAAGATCCACCCTTCTTTCCTCGGTGGATCCTGCCTGCCAGCCAGCCAGCGGGGGTGGGCGGCCTTCCCCTTCCGCCATCCTCTGGGCCGCATGACTGACAGAGGCGGCGGGAGGAGCCCCCCGGCTCTCCATTTCTGCGCAACTTTAAGAGCGCGCCTGTGCCCGGCGCGCGTCTCGGCGGCGGGGCGGCACTCGGCGCGCGTCTTCCTGGCGCACCGCTCGGCAGGGCCACGGCCTGGGAGGCGGCAGCAGGTACAGAAGCGGGCGGGGCGGGGTGTGGGGAGGCCGGGGCGCCCCCCTCCGGCTTGGGACACCCCCCAAACCCCACCTATGTCCGAGAGACCCGGCGGCAGCCCGCCAAGCCATATGTGGCCAAAACATCCCGCGGCCACCACCGGGGACCGGCCGGGCGCAGCAGCAGAGCGCCTATAAATAGCCGAGTCGTCGTCCTCCCTCCCTGCCTGCCGCTGTTGCGTGGGAGGGAGGAGGCGACGCCCCCCAACGCCTCGAATTCGGGAGCCCCTTGGCTCGTGCGAAAGCAGTGGAGCCCCTGACGCGTGTGTGGCAATGGCTAGGTTTGGCTGGAGAGTGGCAGGGCGAGACACGCACCCTGAGGGAGCCTGCCTGAAAGTGGGACCCTGGAATGACAATACCCTCCAACATTTTCCCAGTAAAAATAGGAGCGTCCTATTCTAATAATAATAATAATAATAATAATAATTTTATTTATGTCCACTCATCTGGCAGGGTTTCCCCAGCCACTCTGACAGCTTACAGCACATATAAAAACTTATTAAAACGTCAGACATTATTATAATTATAATAATAATAATAATTGCCTGCCCATCTTACTAGGTTGCCCCAGCCAGTATGGTTTCTTATTTCCTTGGTCCGGGGGTCGCGTAACCCCATATCCTCTGACATTTCTCCAATGAAAATAGGGACATTCTGGGATCAAATCAGATTCTGTAAATCTGGGGCTGTCCCTGGAAAATAGGGGCACTTGGAGGGTCTGGAATGGTCTCCTTTCAGACATTTTATCCAAACTCCTCCTGGACCTCTTCAGCAAGCAACCTGATGACAAAGACCTAGGCAGGTGACTCTCTCTCCCCCTCCCCAATTCCTCTTCTGACAGGGAGACGTGGGGTGGATGGGCGGTGGACCTTGCCACCTTAAAAGCTTTGGGCATTACAAGAGACAAGCAAGCAGGGCCAGGAGGAAAGTTGTTGGCAACCCTTTTGGTGGCTCTGCCCAACTCAGTGCAAAGTCTCTCTCTCTCTCTCTCTCTCTCTCTCTCTCTCTCTCTGTGTGTGTGTGTGTGTGTAGAAGGGACGCTTCTAAATAAATCTCAGCGTCCTGACAATAAGCTGGCCAATAATAGTCTGTTAACGCACAGTACATGCTTGAGAACTTGGGAGAGGGGTCTCTGTAACTGCTTGGCATCCCAAAATGAGCAACGGACCATCCTGAATTGTACGTTTCCAGCAACTTGTCTTGAAACATGTTTCAGGCTTTTAAATCTGGTTTATGCCCAGCAGGCTAGTTGTGCCCAGAAACCATGTCGCTTTGTGATGCATGTGAGGTACACATCTTGGGGCCCATACAGCTACTGTTAAATATGTTGCTTTGACCACCTCTGGATGCAGCAGTGAATCCTGGGTTTTGGAAACTGTGCTGTTTGATGGACTTTCATCCTATTTTTCCTGACCCAGGAAGAGAAGAACCTCCTGCTCTTTATGCCAGGATCGGAGACGGTTTCTCTTTGCCTTTTTTTACTTTATGCAATCCCCAATAACCTAAGACAGTGAGTCATGAAGTGGGTGGGTTGCCATTCTGCAAGAGGGAATGTTACACAGTGAAATGGGGTTGGCAGGCCAGTTTTCTCAGACGTGCTCCTTGATCATTGACAGTAACAACCAGAGCTGCCAGCTGACCAGAAGAAAACAGCCCAATTTGTTACTTTTGCAATAGTGTTCCTTTAAAAAGGAGAACAGCAAGGGCATAAGCCTTCTCACCAGTTAACGTCTCCCAGCTGACCAAAATAAAACAGCCTCGCTTGCTCCTATTCCTTTATATTATACCAGTTTCTGGATGCCACAGGAGGAGAGAAAGCTTCTGTGCTTACATCCTCCTTGTGAGTTTTGCATAGGCATCTGGTTGACCACAGGATTCTGGACTAGATGGGCCATCTACAGGTAGGTAGATGGTGTTGGTCTGCTGTAGACGAAACAAAATAAAAAAATTCCTTCCAGTAGCAACTTACGTAAAGGTAAAGGGACCCCTGACCATTAGGTCCAGTCATGACCGACTCTGGGGTTGCGGCGCTCATCTCGCATTATTGGCCGAGGCAGCCAGTGTACAGCTTTCGGGTCATGTGGCCAGCATGACTAAGTCGCTTCTGGCGAACCAGAGCAGCGCACGGAAACGCCGTTTACCTTCCCGTCAGAGCAGTACCTATTTATCTACTTGCACTTTGACGTGCTTTCGAACTGCTAGGTTGGCAGGAGCAGGGACCGAGCAATGGGAGCTCACCCAGTCGCGGGGATTCGCACCGCCGACCTTCTGATCAGCAAGCCCTAGGCTCTGTGGTTTAACCCACAGCGCCACCCGCGTCCCGCCACCCGCATGCACACGAAAGCTCATACCAAGAACAAACTTAGTTGGTCTCTAAGGTGCTACTGGAAGGAATTTTTTATTTTGTTTCGTAGATGGGCCATCGTTCTTTTTGCTTCATTTGCAGAAATCAGCAAACTTTTGTTTTAGGGCATGGGCATAAACATTTGCTTCATTTGCAGAAATCAGCAAACTTTTGTTTTAGGGCATGGGCATAAACGTTCTCACCCGCTAATGGCTGCAAAACATGTTGCTGTTAAATGCATAGAAGCAGGACCTCGTAGAATGGGTGACAACCTTAACAGCAATCTAGTGCGCGGGAATTATAAGCAGTTGAAGTTTTTCCCTGGTGTGTAGACAAGCAGCGGGAAAATACTTCTTTGCTGAATGGGTGTGTGTCAAACTGCTCTTAATAGCACCAGGACTGATAAAAAGAAGGCAAGCAGCATACCCTCTAGGACAGCGTTTCCCAACCGGTGTGCCGCGGCACACTAGTGTGCCGCGAGACACCGGCTGATGTGCCGCGGGAAAAGGGACCTGCAGCCCAGGGCTGCACAAGGACCGTGGCGGCGGCGCTGCTGGAGCCCGGCGGCGAAGCGGAAGCCAGGGCAGCGCTGTTCCCTTGGCTGCTGCAGCAGCAGCAGCAACAGCAGCCTCGCGCGAGAATCCCGACCGGAAGCCTCGCACGAGAATCAGAGCCCAGGGTGCCCTGCAGCCCCGCGCTGCACAGGACCGTGGCGGCGGCAATGCTGGAGCCCGGCGGCGAAGCGGAAGCCAGGGCGGCGCTGCTCCCTTGGCTGCTGCAGCAGCAGCAACAGAAGCCTCGCGGGAGAATCCCGACCTGGTGCCCCAGCTGATGGGCGGGAGAAAGGACGCCGCGCTACAGCTGATCCCAGAGGTAACTCTGGGTCAGGAGACCCGGCGCAGCCGGGTCAGGGAGGAGCGGTGTGCCGCGAGATTTTTTTAATGAAACAAGTGTGCCGTTGCCTAGATTAGGTTGGGAAACACTGCTCTAGGAAGCACTTTGAGCCTTAAATAAAGACAAGGATCGGGGGGGGGGGTTGAGATGATGGAACCTTTCTTTACCTTCTCACTAGAAGGATGCTCACTAAGTGAGGAGGGGCATACTGTGCCTTCTGAGCTTAGTGGTGCAGGTGATCAGATGTCAAGCAGATGACAGAACCTCTCTTTTAATCTGCTGTAAACAAGAGAGGTTCCAGGAGGTGCAACTGTATTGTGTAGGGACAGGGTGGATAAAAATAAATGATTATTAAAAACAAACAAACCGGATTTTTAAAATTTTAAATCAGATTATTTTGATTTAAATCAGATTTTTAAAATAAAATGCTTTTTGGAGGAAAAATCTTTCTAAAGATAGTTTTCTATTTAAGTTACATGATAGTCTAGAGGCTATTCATCAGGAAATAAGGATTTATTTTAAGTTTTTCATGTGTGCTAAAACTCAGTCTTAAGTTTTGTTTTGTTTTAAATTGTTTAACCACATCAGTTAACAAACATGGATACATATGCTATATTGTTTTAGTTAAATAAATTGTTATTAAGGATATGGTTATTTTTCTCCTTCCAATAAGTACAGCAGAAAGGTTGTCCAAATATAAACAGTTAACTTATTAAACCTCACAATAATTTCATAATCATCGGTCTATGTATTTCTAATACTAGAACCAAATCAGTAATTTTTGATATAACTGTAAAAACTACTCTGAAAATTTATTAGGTTGTGCAGAGTTGTTAAGGCAGCAGAGAGCATTGTTGGCTGCTCGCTCTCCACCTTAGAGCAGATTTATGCCATGAGGTGCCACAGAAAGGCACTGGACATAGTAAAAGATCCATCGCATCCTGGTCACCGTCTCTTTGAGCTCTTGCCATCGGGACGGAGATACAGGACGATGTCGACAAGAACAAGCCGTCTTAGGAACAGCTTCTTCTCCAGAGCGATCTCGGCCTTGAATGGGAAGCCTGGACTTTGAAGTCATCTAATCTTACCTGTTATGTTTTATCATTGTATGGTTTTAATCAGTGTGTATGGTTTTAATCAGTGTTTTTGTAGTTGTTTTGTTTTTGCGTGGAGTGCCCTATCTGGGTGGATGGAGCAGCCAAGTGTATCGCGCGATTTGGCTCAATACACAACACTCGCCCTGCCGAACCCGGAAGTAACCCGTTCTGGTACTTCCAGGTTCGGCGCGTTCGTAACCCGTGATGAATGCAACATGAAGCGTTCACAACATCAGGTATGACTGTATCTATCTATCTATCTATCTATCTATATCTATCTATCATCTATCTATCTATCATCTATCTTTCTATCTATTCTGATGGTAGAGATTGAGGCCGTTTTGACCAAGGCTCACAAGATCTTGGCCTAGAACAGTGATGGCTAACCTTGACACTCCAGATGTTTTGGGACTACAACTCCCATCATCCCTGACCACTGATCCTGTTAGCTAGGGATGATGGTAGTTGTAGTTCCAAAACATCTGGAGTGTCAAGGTTAGCCATCACTGGCCTAGAACCATCTTCAAGAGTAGCCCCATATAAAGCACATTATAGTAGCCCTGATAGGAGGTTACTGGAACATGCTGAACAGTAGTTTGGCGCAATCGTTACCAAACCTCTTTGATCACAGAGATAATGGTGGGCCAAAATAATGGCATGTGTGTGCCCAAGGAACAGCAGTGTCTCTAGTTCTGGGCAAATCACCTTCAGCCCTCTCCAAAGCCATCATTTGTCTTCAGCCTTTCTTTGGCTTGTCTTACAGTTTTGTTTCAGCCGGGAGAAAGGACAGAAGCATTTGAAGCAGCTGCGACTCGGCTGATTTATGAGATATTTGCACCATTTAAAAATCATTGCTCTGTAACTTACGACTTGTTTTTGCTGAACTTATGTGCCAGTGTAGTGCCCTGTAAATCAAACTGCTACACAGCGTTATGAGATGCAATGCTGGGGTTTGGGCAATCCAGGAGAAGGGCTTTTTCTTTTCTTTTTCATACATTCTGGCAGTTTAAAAGCAACCATTCTTGGATTTGTTGGGATGCTTTTCTTCTCATTTAAGCTCGAAAGCGTCTGCCCTCAATCAATGGAGTGTTACATTTCTAAGGCCATAGCTGTCAACTTTCGGATTTGAAAATAAGGGATGCCACGAGGGCGGTGCAATGGCACCAAGTAGCCTCGCCACCCTGCGCTCCAGAGGCTACGCGCGAACGGGTGAGCGAAAGAGCGAGCGCATAGACGGCAGGCAGGCTGTCTGTCTGGTTGGGCGTGAGGGTCTGGCTGCACAAGGCATGCAAGCTCCGCCCCCAGTCGGTCTCAGACTCCTTATTGGCAGCCGAGCAACGCAGCTGAGGAGCCTCCCTGGCCGGCAGGGAGGGAGAGGAGCTGCTTCCTTTGAAATCCGGGAAATTTAAGGGATATCAACCATCTGGGATAGCAGCGGGAAACGGCATTGGAATAAGGGAGTTTCCCGCAAAAAAAGGGAGGGTTGACAGCTATGTATAAGGCGTCTTGGTCAACTAATACCTTCCTGGGGCGCAAGCCTGGGCAGTGTGTCTGGAGATCCTGAGTTGCTGGAAGGCGCCATCCAACCATCGTAGAGGCTCCATTCCAAATTAGCCTTTTCTTCTCTCAAAGATATCCCGCAAGGCAGCAGAGGTTTCAGATTAAGGCTGGGCGATATCGGCCTTTCAACATCACAACGTATCGGCAGCCAAACATCATGATGTAGTGATAGATCACGATGTTGAAAAGCGGAGGGAGGAACAAACTGCCTCGGCCCAGACCCTCAGTGGGAGCAGCGATAATTTCACAGTGCTGGGCTGATACAGCCAGGGTGGATTAGATTTAAATCCAATCAATTCAAATCATGATTCAAATCACGATTTAAATCACTAGTCAGTAAGACTTGATTTAAATCTTTTTCTTTTTTTACAGAAAGACTCATTCTTGCTGGTATAATCTTAATATTTACAACCGGATGAAGGTTTCATTTTTGGAATAATAAATTTTCAGAGTAGTTTTTACAGCTAAATAACTGCTGATTTGGTTATATTGTTAGAAATACATTGACAGATAATTATGAAATTATTGTGAGGTTTAATAAGTTAACTTTATATTTGGACAATTTTTCTGCTGTACTTCATTGGAAGGAGAAAAATAATCATTTCCTTAATAACAATTTAAACAAGTTATTGAACTAAAACAATAACATTATAGCATATGTATCCATGTTTGTTAACTGATGTGGTTAATTGATTTTTTTTTAAAAAAACAACAAAACCTTAGACTGAGTTTTAGCACACATGGAAAACTTAAAACAAATCCTTGTTTCCTGATGAATAGCCTTTGGACTATAATGTAACTTAAATAGAAAACTATCTTTAGAAAGATTTTTCCTCCAAAAGCATTTTATTTTAAAAATCTGATTTAAATTAAAAAAAAATCCGATTTAATTAAAAAAAACATTTTTTTAATCATTTATTTTTATCTACGCTGCCTCTTACAGAGTCACTTTTATCTACATATAAAATAATTAAGTCATGCCATGCTAAGGAAAATGTTTGGTTTTGATTGACCATTAAAGAAATGAATTGGAATTAACTTTTCTGCCGTGTTTCCAATAATTTTTTATACCAGAGGTCTAAACTTAGGTCAGCGGTAGCTTTCCCCTGTTGCAAAATATTCAGCCTGGTTGCAACCAGCGTAAATGTTATGAATTCTTTGAATTCTGCATTAATGTCTTTGAAAACATAATAAAAAATGCTTGGCATTTTTGGCAGTATTTTGTCCCCCTTCCGTCTGGTTTAGAAGCAGGATAGAAACGTTTTGAATAAATGAATGTTTAAGAATGTGAACAGTTCAGCAAGACAACCAGGCGCTCAAGTGATAGATGAGTGTTAAATTAGATTAGTGATGATGACACTGGGTGGTATTTTGTTGTTGTTGTTGTTTATAATATTTTGAATTGATATACCACCCTATACCCAGGGGTCTCAGGGTGGTTCACAGAATATAATCAAGATATAAAACCACAAAATACTTAAAAAATAAAAACAACCCAATAGCCCGCCCCCCAAGAACACATTTTAAAAGGGCATAGGATGTAAATCAGATCAACCAAAGGCCTGGTTTAAAAGGAGCATCTGGAGGGCCGCAGTTTGGGGATGCCTGCGCTAGCGGGTGCCAAGGCAATGAGTCCTGCTCTCCCCACACTTCCCCCAAAATTGGCTCTGAGGAAGGGGGTCAGGAGAACCACTAGAAGAGGGCAGGGCGGGGGGGGGTTAAGATTGTTCCATTGGCCACTCAATGCTTGCAATCATGGAACGAACATAGGAGCACCATGTTCCAATTCCATCTTATATTTTATACTTTCTCTTTTAGAAACGTACAGCTTGTATATTAGAGAGAAGCTCTTGAGAGCAAGAATTCTCCAGGATGTCGTACCGAAAAGAACTAGAGAAATACCGAGATCTGGATGAAGATCAGATCCTTGGAGCATTGACAGAAGATGAGATCAAGATGTTAGAGGATGAGCTGGTAGACCTAGACCCTGATGTAAGTGATTTTAAAGGACAGGTCATGTGATACTTCTTGAATTGTGTGAAAACATCTATGTCTGGCATTCTAAGCAATGAAATATAAATAAATAGGAGAGCCTTCTGCTACTCTTTGCAGTGGTAGACCATCTTTGGATCTGCTTGGGGCCTTGGGCTTTCCTTCGCCCTCTCCCCCCCCCCCAAACTCTCCTTGGACGTGAGCCAGGTTTGATACACAGTCTATTTTGGAATCTTACCCCTTCGCTGTCTGCTTAATTTGAAGCAGACTCTTGCCTGCAAACGTCGGCACCGCGCTCTGTTTGGTGGTGTTAGGAATACTGGAATTGCCCCCTTGGTTCAGATCATAGAGTCATAGAATCTTGTTTAGATTTTTCCTTGGTGGGCACTCCTGGTAAAAAGTTGCTGCTTTAATTCCTTTTGATGATCTACTGTTGCTACTGGGAAACTGAGACATGGTTTAAATGTTACGTGAACAAGCCTTGGGCTCCCGTTTCCCTCTTCCCCTCCAGCACACCTGCAAGGAGAAGATTGGAAGTACAGTACAGTCATACCTTGGCTGCCGAACATCATAATAATAATAATAATAATAATAATAATAATAATAATAATAATAATAATTTTTTTATTTGTACCCTGCCCATCTGGCTGGGTCTCCCCAGCCACTCTGGGCGGCTTCCAACAGACACAAAATACATTAAAATATCACAGGTTAAAAGCTTCCCTAAATAGGGCTGCCTTGAGGTATCTTCTGAATGTCAGATAGTTGTTCATCTCCTTAACCTCTGATGGGAGGGCGTTCCACAGGGCGGGCGCCACTACCGAGAAGGCCCTCTGCCTGGTTCCCTGTAGCTTTGCTTCTCACAGTGAGGGAACTGCCAGAAGGCCCTCGGCGCTGGATCTCAGTGTCCGGGCTGAACGGTGGGGGTGGAGACGCTCCTTCAGGTATACAGGACCGAGGCCGTTCCAGGAGTCCGTTCGACTTACGAAACTGTTCAACAACCAAGGTGTGGCTTCTGATGGGTTGCAGGAGCTTCCTGCTCTCAGTCAGAAGCGGCGGAAGCCACGTCAGGCATTTGGCTTCCAAAAAAACGTTCGCAAACCAGAACACCCACTTCCAGGTTTGAGCTGCAAAGGTGTGCTGTTTTCTTTAGGTGAGGGGAGGGTGATGCTACTTTGGTGCGTTTCCACTCGCCTTCTTCCCCATGTACAATAGGAACATTTGCCAATATGTAAATACCACAAAAATGTCCATTGTCTCTATGCTGTTTTTGCCGCGCACAGAAGCCAAATACTAGCGGTTTTTGTGCCAGAGACAGCCATTTGTCGGGTAGGGTTGAAATGTAGACCTCCTACATTTGTGATGGGATAGCCCAAAATTATACACAGTGGGTGGAATTCAGCATTCCATCAATGCAAGCATTTGGGCTTGTGAGATGGAACGATCCTCCCCCTCGCACACTTTTCAGAGAGTTCTCCCACCCACCCCCAAGCCAGACAGGAGAGGGGGCACAGAGCCCCATTGTATAAGCCCCTCTGCAGGGCTTCTGCTGACAGCAGGAGCGCCATCTTTAGGGGGGCAGAAGGGGCTTCAGCCCCCTCAATATCTGTGGGCAGGCGGCTGAGCTCCTCCAATACTGAGGGGCCCCCAAACAGATCGGCCTTCCACCTGCAAACACGCCCTCCATGCTGGGCGTGCCGGGCGGAGGCAAGATGTGTGGGAAATCATCATCACCACTTTTAATTTGTATCCCGCCTTTCTATCTTACAATACTCAAGGCGGTTTACAAGCTGAAGAAACAAAGAATGTACACCTTATAACAATCTAATGCAATACAAAAGTGTGATAATAAAACATAGCTTTAAAATAAGCAATAAAGTAACATTCAACAATCATTAGAACTACAAGAAAGAAGATTCCACCTAAACATTAGGAAGAACTTCCTTACAGTAAGAGCTGTTAGGCAGTGGAATTTGCTGCCAAGGAGTGTGGTGGAGTCTCCTTCTTTGGAGGTCTTTAAGCAGAGGCTTGACAGCCACCTGTCAGGAATACTTTGATGGTGTTTCCTGCTTGGCAGGGGGTTGGACTGGATGGCCCTTGTGGTCTCTTCCAACTCTATGATTCTATGAATAGTATAGAATAATAATATCCGCATATAAAAATTAAACAGAAACCCACTCTTAACAATTACAATAAATAATTTCGAAACGACGATCAATAAAACAACGGCAAGCCACAGTGCATAAAATAATACAATACAAATTGAGAAGCAGAGACTGGAGGGTGGGGCAAGGCAGGTGGAAGGAGGCCTTGCCTGATGAAGTCTCTCCCCTCAACTTCCGTGCTCCCATTCCCCGCTGCTGACCCCCAGATTGTGCATTATGTGCATATGACGTCACACGATGCCAGGCCCCCTCAATGTGTGGGGGGGGGGCAAGCGGCCGTCCCTGGCTGACAGGACCGATTAATTGAATCCCAGCCAGAGAGGGGAATGAATTGTGGATTTGTTTTATATTTCAAGCTACGTCTCAGTGCAATGTAGCTAGAAGTCCTGTGAGGACTAGGCTCCTTCAGGGATATTCCAGGAGCCTTCCCTCAGTGTGAGATCTTAGAAGTCTTCCTCTTAGAGATCTAAGGGGAACTGTGTTGGTGGCATGCCACCCACTTGCATCCTAACAAGTGAACCTGCAGCTTCCCCTGTTCCAGTCAGCAAGAGGTGTATTTGCCACGCAGACATTCATTTCAGTTCCTCTGTACTGAGAGGTCAGAACAGTGGCAACAGACTTACTCACAGATATTTGAATGAATTTATTCTTACGGTCACAGACCAACTTATTAAATCAATAATACAAAAACAATACATTGAAATTTACATAACAGCAGTAGTACACATATGTATACGTAGACAGCAACATTTAAAATATATGAATTAAAATTTTGGCACTAAAATATGGCCTGAAAATTGCCATTTGGGGCCTATTCATATCGGTAACACCGCTTGTTCTCTGAGCTTTATGGCTGCTGCACAGTATTTGGCTACTTTCAGGGTCCGTATCTTCTACAAGGCATTTGAGACATAGGAATTCATTTGAGGAATTTTGTATAACCGGAGAGATGAAAACCCGACTTATGTCATTGTAAAAACGACAACGTAGTAAAACGTGAGAGACAGATTCTACCTCCGGCAGGCCACAGGGGCAGACTCGTTCCGCATATGATTTTCCTGCAAATCTTCCCTGCAATAGGGCAGATGGTAATACGTTAAATCTAGCAAGAGTAAATGCCCGTCTATATTTGGGTATTTGTACACAGATATTTATTTTTATGTTTTTAGGAGCCACGGTATGATGAGCTTTCCTGTGGCTCCCTGGCTGAAACTGCCTGGCATTCATGGTGGGAGATACAAAACCAGTAAAGATGGGGGGGGGAGGAATGGAATGATATATTCTGGAAAAGGGTCATGGCTGGCTGTTTGGAACCCTGGAGAGGATCACTCCACGCTGCGACATTTTGTTGCAGATTCCACTTACCTCTTTAAAAAGAACTTACCTGGTCATCTTCCCTACACACTGTGGATACAGTCAAATGGGTACAGTCAGTGTGCGGTGTTTCAGTGGTATCTTATATTTAAGAACATGGGCAGATGAGTGATGGTGATGGTGCGTTTTCCTTCCCCTTCTCCGAAATCTAGAATGCATTATTGCCTGCAGGAATGAGACAGAGAGATCAAACGAAGAAAACACCCACTGGGCCCTTTAAAAGAGATGACCTACTTGCCCATCTGGAGAAGCAGGCAAATGAGATTGAAGACCGGGAAGATCTGGTTCCTTTTACAGGGGAGAAAAGAGGTATGAGACAGTCAAGTAACTATGCCCGGGTGTTTCTCAAGTTTTGGGTATGTGTTCTCTGGATTTTCAGTTAGCCCCACTGAATGAATCGAGGTGATGTTGAAGGTTAAGTCTCCTATTTCATATACCATTCATTTCAGTAATGGTTGCTCAGGCAAACTTCCCACTGACTTGGCCTGGTTCGCACATCACATTAAACCATAGTTCTTAAAGCAAACCATGATTTAATGTGAGTGTGCAGCCTGCTGGGGCACACTGCTCAAAAGTTCTCGCAGTGCTCCTCCCCTGCTCAAACAATTGGCCGATCACTTGCTGCAGATGGCTGCTGCTAGGAAGGATCACACGGAGGCTATAAAATGTACATGTGCCCACAGTAGTCGGAGTCATGGGGATGCGGGTGGCGCTATGGTCTAAACCACTGAGCCTCTTGGGCTTGCCGTTCAGAAGGTCGGCGGTTCGAATCCCCGCGACGGGGTGAGCTCCCGTCGCTCTGTCCCAGCTCCTGCCAATCTAACAGTTCGAAAGCACACCAGCGCAAGTAGATAAATAGGTACCGATGTGGCGGGAAGGTAAACGGCATTTCCGTGCGCTCTGGTTTCCGTCAGGTGTTCTGTTGCGCCAGAAGCGGTTTAGTCACGCTGGCCACATGACCCGGAAAGCTGTCTGTGGGCAAACGCCGGCTCCCTCAGACTGAAAGCAAGATGAGCGCCACAGCACCCCATAGTCGCCTTTGACTGTACTTAACCGTCCAGGGGTCCTTTACCTTTTTTCCCCCTTTAGTTGGAGTCACTACTCCTGTGAAAAGGCGGCTTCCCATAAATGTTGAGTAGCCAGGATAAGCTGAATTATACGTCCATGTTACGACTGAGTCTGGGGAAGGCATTGCTGCCTTCACACAAAGGCATCTCCTTGGCCATTGTGGTAAATGGGATGGTGGAGAGGATGGAACTTGTGTCTGATCCAGCAACGCTCTTATGTTTTATTAGACATGCATGGCAGCAAAATTCCATATTTCAAGCTTCCCCGAACTCTGGACTTAGGTGGGCTTTTGTTTTGATCCAGAAAGGCAACTCTTCGTTTATTTTTAAACAAACAAACAAACAAACAAACAAACAAACAAACAAACACTGTTTGTCCCATCAGCACTTTTATTTTGGAATATAACGTGACACACATTGAACATTACTGTAAACCCAGCATACTTTTCTCAATTTTAAACCCACTCCATAACCCCTCCTCCCCTCCTTCATTCCTCCTTAGAAGCCCAGCCAGCCTGCCGCCTGCCATTTGGGAGCACTAAACCCAGGTAAATGTTGGAAATCTGATAACCAATGAAACAACAGGAATACACCTATCAAAAGAAAAGGGGAGGGTAGCCGCCCAGAGTGACTGGGAGACCCAGCCAGATGGACGGAGTACTAATAATAAATTATTGTTGTTATTATTATTATTATTATTATTATTATTATTATTATTATTATTATTATTATAACAACACAAAACCACAAAATCAGTCTTTGGAAATTTTCTTAGCAATATATCTAAGATCAATAAAATGGAGACCAGGGAGTGGAGTGGTGATTATACTGGTGGCATTTTTCCCCCAAGTTACATTTTAAGTCAAAATTCCTATTTGTTCTCTGCACCCTGGAGGGATCTCCAAAACCAAAAATGTTTGAGAGCATGCAGATCTTTGCTTCCGTAAAAGCCCACCCTTTCTCTTCTTCAGTATATGCTTTTAAAAATCTAAAGTGTCTAGAGAGGGCAGTACCATAAAGGATTTCAAAATTTATTCTCTGCTTGATCTCGAGAGGCGACCAGGGAGCAGTTGGTTCTTTGTGAGGCCTAAATTTAGCCACGCTCAACCTTCGAGCCGCTTTCGGGATAGCGTGGTCTTTGTTCTCCTCTCCATTCTGCGTCGCAGGGGCAGCAAGGACAGAAATAGCCCCAGTGTCACATTCCACGCCCGGAGCAATGAGTATGCTATCTCACTTACAGGCGTCTCCCAGATTGTTTTCTTTAAAAGTGCCTCTTTTTTCTTTCTTTCTTAAAGCTGCTCGTGTTTTCACGCTTTCAATTTTGGTGTGGATCTTTCAAAATCCAGCTTTTATAGAATGTTTATTGAACTTCTCCTCCCCCCCCCCTTTAGTGGAAAAATAACTAAACAGGTATTAAAAATAGATAAACTTTTCCCTTCTAACCAACACCACCTTTTAATCTATGTATTTTTCCTTACGATATAGTGGTTGATTGTTCTGTAGTATTTTCAACCCTTTGTCCCTGCTCCTGTGTGTTTGTGTGTGTGTTTACTTTGAAGATTTTGCTGAAAGGACATCTGTAGGAGGTCACTGGTTCCCCCCAGAGCTGGTGAGGCTCATTTGACATAAGTAGGAAACCGAGCCTTTGGTATAATTGGCCCACTCCTGTGGAACGCTCTTCCGATAGAGATTAAGCAGGCGCCTTCTATACGAACTTCCAAACATTTGCTGAAAACTATTCTGTGCTGCCAGGCTTATGCAGACAACTAAGAAAAACATTCTTTGTAAAAGTCAGCTGCTGACCTTTTAAAAATTTTTTGGTCATTTTAAAAATCGTATTGTTCGTTTTTTTAAAAAACGAAATTGCAATGTACAATTATTTTTATAAATAAAATAGATATACAAGGTTACATATCTCCTATCTATCTGATCTCAGAGTGCCATTGCTACTACTAAAAGCCCTACTAAGCAGTACAGTGGTACCTCAGTTTTTGAATGTCTCTGTTGACGAACATTTCAGAACTCGGAATGCCATAAACCCGGAAGTAAATGCTTCCATTTTCGAACGCGCCTCGGAAGTCGAACGGCTTCCGCTGAGTGTATATGTTATCTTTCTCAATTTTCTCTGTTAAATTTGCAGACCGCCCTTTGCGCCTCGGTTTTCGAACGTTTCGGAACTCGAACAGTCTTCCGGAACGGATTACATTCGAAAACCGAGGTACCACTGTATTGGCTAACCCACTTTCTTTAACATTAAATTGGAGTTGTTATCAAACATCTCTTTCTTTTTTCCAAATGACTTAATTGGGATTTAGTTGTCCCCAGTTTCAGATACTTTTTACAAGCATAGTAGGCTCAAAGTTTTGAAAGTGAGGCGAGAAAAGCCATGGGCTGTTAACATAATAAGCGAAACGGGAACAGTATAAAACCAGGGTTCTGAAGTTTGAGTGAAGACCAGACGAAACACAAAGAGTCCCTCTCTTGTGGGGTGAGCAGGGAGAGATAGGCAGAGCGATGTGCCCACCTTATTCGGCAGATGAAGGCGGGTGGGCGGCCATGCCAGTACCCACCCTGCTGGCCATCACACAACCAAGTCCCCTTAACTAGCCTGCCTTGCGCCCCGTAAGCTAGCCTTCTGCTCTCTGGTGGAAGACCCTGTTGCCAGTTTTGAAGTAACATTCAACTGTCAGCCCGGTCAGGCTCTGTACACGAAATGGTGAGGGGCGAGACAGCGCCGTCTTGTCCGTTGCCTCAGGCACCAAAATGTCTTGAGACATCCTTGGGGGATGAGCCTGGCTCCTCAGTTTTGCAACTGAAACAAGAGATGTGCATACCAGCAAATCCAGTGCTGGCACAGCTGTCAGACTTTGCTGCCTCCTCGCAGTGTTTCTGGCGGGCTGAGGACGTTTATTTTTTAAAGCACCACATAAAGTTCATGAGTTTGTTCACCTTGCAGATTTTTAAGTGCAAAACTACTCCAGAAGGTAAGAGAGGTTCCTTAATGCCGTCGCTAGGAGGTGGGCAGCCAGTCAGTATCATGCATAACGGACTTTTCCGTTTCAGCCTTGAGGAAAGGTATTTTGGGAGAATGGGACTGAATGCAAGGAGGGTGTTTCCAGAGTAGACCTGCTGCTCTGAAAATAGGTGAAAGGTAAAGGATGCCTGGCCAGTTAAGTCCAGTCAAAGGCGACTATGGGGTTGTGGCACTCATCTCGCTTTCAGGCCAAGGGAGCCGGCGTTTGTCCACAGACAGCTTTCTGGGTCATGTGGCCAGCATGACTAAACCGCTTCTGGCGCAACGGGACACCGTGACGGAAGTCAGAGTGCACGGAAACGCCATTTACCTTCCCGCCACAGTGGTACCTATTTATCTACTTCCACTGGCGTGCTTTCAAAGTGCTTGGTTGGCAGGAGCTGGGATAGAGCAACGGGAGCTCACCCTGTCGCGGGGATTCGAACCGCCAACCTTCTGATCAGCAAGCCCAAGAGTCTCAGTGGCTTAGACCACAGCGCCCTCTGAAAATATTGCACTGTTTACTACCCTTTGTTATCCACTGATTATATATCCTGTCGTTTTATGTACTTTTGCTAAATCAAAACATACATGCATCCCTGTCGGTAGGATCAAATTTGAACCTTTGGGTTGGGACACTGTAGCTGTTGTTCCTGGTATATTCTGTTTACTAGGGGTTTTCGGCAAGAAAACTTAAATCCCTGCCGTTAAAGCAATTGCCACGAGGCTGATAGCCCTTTTTGTATTTACAGGAAAAATTTGGGTCCCCAAGCAGAAGGCTATAGATCCTGTTTTGGAAAGCGTAACTCTGGAACCAGAACTGGAAGAAGCACTAGCAAACGCCTCAGATGCTGAGCTCTGTGATATCGCTGGTAAGACACGAAGCTGCCTACATTTGGCTTTCTTTGTAATTATCCTTATCGGTTTGGAAGCCACCTCACTACGTTCAGTCTGTATTTGCTGTTTCATCCTCCAGTTTTGGGGGGGGGGGGGGACATTCTGTAAGTTTGCAACAAAAGCTGCCTCTGGACAGCACTGAACGGCTAACTCACGCGATCTCACAGGTTATCTCTTCCCATCCACACAGCAATTTTGAACCTGTTTTTTAAATACAAGGTGTGACCGGAAAGGTCGGTGAATGGTTGCCGAAATCGGACAGCGAGAAATATTTGAATATTACAGGCCTTCAAAGTAGGCCCCCTCTGATACAATGCACCATTGACAACGTACATAGAAAAGTTGGTAATTTCTGGAGAAGTCCCTTTTTCGTACTGCTTTCAGTTCCCTCCTCACAGCAGCAGCTTGGACGTGTAAAATGTTGGAAAATCTGTGCCCTTTCAGTGCAGATTTCAGTTTTGGAAAAAGAGCGGAATCCGGTGGGGCCAGATCGGGAGAATATGGAGGGTGGGGCAACTCAGTGACCTCAGCAACAATTTCACGCGGAATATGCAATTCTTCCTTCATCATTCGGATGGACAAACACCGATCCCGCATCAATAACTCACTAACTCTGTTGACATTTGCTGCCGTTATGCTCATCGATGATCTGCCAGACCGAAAGTCATCTTTGATGGTTTGCTGCCTGTCAGGTTTTCTTATCAGTTGTTCAATAGAAATGCCAAGCCATTTTGTCTTTAAGTCTTTTTATTCAGTGCCAAACTATTTACAGTGCAGAGCTCAGTCTTATCACGTCTGCTCAGTCACTAGCAGAATCCGGAAGTGCCTCCCTCCTGTTTTGGCGCCAACACCAAAGCCTCGGCATCCTAAATTGCCGCCGTCTCCTCCTGCGTGATATATGCACCGGAACTGACGCCTCCCCCTCCGAGCGAGCCTGCTGGGTGGTGCCAGGTCTCCCATTATCTCCCTGGACACCTGGCACTCCCTGGCTCCCAGCCACTAACTGCTCCTCCCCCGAAAGGGGACACCCAGATTCACTCGAAGATGAATCTGTTGTTAACACAGGTTGCGGCTCTCTATAAACACTCAGAGCTGGACTGGCAGGGGCGGGCAGATCCCTGACACCACCCTTCATGGAAATGCTTCAACCACTCATACACTGTCTTCATCTCTGTACACAATTGTGAGCATTTCATGGTTTTCCAATGCCGATCGTATGTTCGAATATTTCTCGCTGTCCGATTTCTGTGACCATTCACTGAACTTTCCGCTCACACCTTGTACATCAGTATTTAATTTATATATATTTTTAAAGTGCTCTACTTGGAGTGTTGGGTTAAGGCTAGCGTTTAATTGAGAAGTCTGCCGTGCAGATAGCAAGGTGAGAGACCACGTAGTGCAGGTGAAGAACCCTCTGTGACATCTTTAAATACTTCTACTGTCTTCATCCTCACCTCTGCGCTGCTCCTCAGTGTGTTTCTTCCACAAAGTCACAGCCAGTCGTGGATTCCCTGATCATGGCTCAATACCTGTGGGTGGTGCAGCTGACACAGAAAATGATCTTCGTACAGGTTGCTCCCCGTTGCCTACACGGATGCGCTTTATTTCTGTGTGTAGAAACTCATCCCTAATTTTTTCTCCCGCACAAGGAAGTGATGGCCTTAAAAGAGAATTAGACAAATCCACAAAGAACAAGGCTATGTTCTGCCTCCACTGTTGGAGGCAGTATACCTCTGCATACCAGTTTCTGGGAACCACAAGCTCTCAGGTTCTTCTTCCATGGTTCCTATCAGGGTGGATTTGATTTAAATCAAATTGATTTAAATCATGATTTAAATCACGATTTAAATCACTAGTCAGTAAGGCTTGATTTAAATCACTAGTCAGTAAGACTTGATTTAAATATTTTTTTACAGAAAGACTCATGCTTGCTGGTATAATCTTAATATTTACAACCATATGAAGGTTTCATTTTTGGAATAATAAATTTTCAGAGTAGTTTTTACAGTTATATCAAAAATTACTGATTTGGTTATACTACTAGAAATACATAGATAATTATGAAATTATGGTGAGGTTTAATAAGTTAACTGTTTATATTTGGACAACTTTTCTGCTGTACTTTATTGGAAGGAGAAAAATAATCATTTCCTTAATAACCATTTAAATAATTTATTTAACTAAAACAATAGCATGATAGCATATGTATCCATGTTTGTTAACTGATGTGGTTAAACATTAAAAAAAAAAACTTAGACTGAGTTTTAGCACACTTGATAAACTTAAAACAAATCCTTATTTCCTGATGAATAGCCTTTGGACTACAATGTAACTTAAATAGAAGACTATATTTAGAAAGATTTTTCCTCCAAAAGCATTTTATTTTAAAAATCCAATTTAACTCAAAAAAATCCGATTTAAATAAAAAAAATCCGATTTTTTTTATTTTTTTAAAAAAATCATTGATTTTTATCCACCCTGGTTCCTATACGCATCTGGTTGACCCCTGGGAGAACAGGATGCTAGATTAGATAGGCCTTTGATCTGCTCAAATAATAATAATAATATAATAAATTTTTATTTATACTCCGCCCTTCCCAGCCAAGACCAGGCTCAGAGCGGCTAACACCAATAAAATCACAACAAAACATACAAAACAATCAATTAAAATGCAGGTTAAAATACGATTTAAAGTTTAAAATGCAGCCTCATTTTTAAGTAGCCCACCAATCAAACCATAAAGGAATGAAACATCAGGGTTAAACTGAAACTAACCCAAAGGCCAGGCGGAACAGCTCCGTCTTGCAGGCCCTGCGGAAAGATGCCAAATCCCGCAGGGCCCTGGTCTCTTGTGACAGACCGTTCCACCAAGTCGGGGCCAGTACTGAGAAGGCCCTGATCCTAGTTGAGGCCAGCCTAGCATCCTTGTGGCTCGGGACCTCCAAAATGTTATTATTTGAAGACCTTAAGGTCCTACACGGGGCATACCAGGAGAGGCGGTCCCTTAGGTACGACCAAACAGAGCTTTCCTCAGTGCCAGATTTACATATAAACTTAACAACCTATAGCTTAGGGCCCCACTCTCTTGGGGGCCCCAAAAATTGTAAAGGAAAAAAACCTGGATGTACATTTCCAAAATATAAGATAAAAACAAATAAAATAAAACCTACATATAGCAACAGTGTTTTGTTTTGTGTTGTGTAGGCTCCTATGATGTAAGTAATGGGCCCCGCCTGCTAGCCTGCTCCCTAAAATATCACTGGTTTGCTCGTTTCTATATCAATTACTTTGATAAAATACATATTTTGTTATGTGCAAATGACTTTAGATACCTATTAGGTCCATAAATTACCATATGGCATATATTCAACACAAAAAAACAGTGACCATTTGTTGTTGACAAAGGACAGCTGGCCATATAAAGGGCCCCATTACCTTCAGTAGCTTAGGGCCTCATCAAACCTAAATCCGGCCCTGGCTTTCCTTATATTCTTACTTACCTGCATTGCAATGTCACAGCGGTGTGCACTTTCATCTCCTCCTGCCCACCCTCCAGCAGCAGCAGCTGATGTGGTACAGGGAACCATGGTGCTCTGTGATGTGACAATACAGGTGAGTGATGCTTCATTTTGCAGTCGAGGAGAGGGATGGTTACCGTGCAGCTGCCATTTTCAGTGTTGCGTCCAGTTTTGTCAGGGGTTGGACTCAAGAGGAGGAGGAATGGTGGAGATCACACACGCCCTTCTCCTGACACTGCAGGAGGAGGGGAGGAACGCAGCATTGATTTACCGCAGGGGTTTCAGGGGTTTGAGGGGAGTCACACCTCAGAGACAGGCGAACAGAAGAGTTGGGAAGTGTTAGGAGAAGGCGGGGAACTGCGGCAGGGCAGCCAGCTGACACATTGTCACTGGAGAGTATTTCTGATTCCCCTTCCGCCAGAACTCTGCATTCAGGAACAACAGAATCAGAGACATTTGACCACGGGTGGCCACCGTAAGGGGAAATGATGCTGCTAGGAAGGTGAAGCCCAGTTTGGAGCAACACCATTGTTAAGGCTTGTTGCGTTCTTTTGTCTCTCGCTATTGAATAAAACTCATTAAAAAGGACTCGTACCTTGTTTTCTCTGCTCTTGCTGCAGCTGGGGGAGGAATAGCTTTCCCAAAACCTTGACAAGTTTGGACCTAAGCTGCGGCTCTAATGCAGTCTACCCTCTAACCCTGTTTGCCCTCCAGATGTTGATGGACTACAACACCCAGAGTTTCTCTGACCCGGAGCTCATGGGAACTGGAGCCCAGCAGTATCTGAAAAGCCTAGTGCAAACTGTCTTGGCTTATTTCCCAAGAGTTCGTATTAACACACCCGACTCTCTTGTTTTGACTAAAATCCTCTTCCCCTCCATTCATCTCATATTCATGCTCATTTACTGAATCCAACCCGTTCCTTCCTCCTTAAACTGTGTCTTGTTTTTTCCAGCCTGCTGTCTGTTCCTTCCCATATTCCCATGACATCATCCATCTCACTAGAAGCCGCAGAGGGACTGTAAGAGAACCTTGCTGGTGGCCTCGTGGCCCTGTTTAGGAATGCTTTGGTCCTGCTGCTCTGCCCTGCCGTCCAAAATGGTTTTGCTGCTTGGTCATTTTGTATTTGCAAAAAGCTGCCTGTCTGCACTGTGAGTTAGGGCTGCCACCATAATAAGCCAGGGTACCATTTGCTTAGGTGCTTTCTTCATTCACAGACGCAGATTGGCAAGCTGGTCGACTGAAGCTTGCAAAGACTCAGAGGTTCAGGGCGCCTCGTAATAATCCAGGCGTGTGTCCCTGTGGCCTGTTCTCACCTCCTCAGGAGCAGGCGCACTCAGTGGGCCTGCTTAAACTTGGCAAAGGCACTCCTGTTGTCCCATGACTGACACCCCGGCAAGCGGGGGGGGGGGGAACGGTGCATTGTAAAAGCCCTATGTAATCATCTGCTAAAAGGCAGTCTGTATCCCACGTCTGCAAATGTGTACATGATCCATTTGGGGGCAAATAGCGCTGACTTCCTCCTGCCTTTGAGTAGCATATATATCATGGATAAGATTGTACGGTTGTGGGCGAAAGCCTGTGTTCCTTTCTTTTTAATTTCTGTACTTGAATAATGATGGCTGTTGGTAAGAAAATGAGTTTGCCTGAACGTTACTAACTGGATGTCTTACAATAAAGTTTTAACTGGGTATTCATTTCCAGTGCATGTTTCTCTGGAAGTTAAGTCCAAGTGGGCTTATTTCCCTAGGAAGCCTATTTAGGATTGTATCCTTAGTCAGGCTTATCAGATTAGTTTATTTAAAATTATTTCAGCCATTTGAAACACTGCCCCTAATTGAGCATATTTTTTTTAATTAATGTTTTAAAAAAGAGAGATGGTTGCAGGCACTATCTTTGAAGAGGCCTTTCCTTTTTTCTCCTATACAGTCATACCTCTTCTTGTGAACGCTTCATGTTGCGTTTTTTCAGGTTAAGAACGCAGCAAACCCGGAAGTGTTTACTTCCGGGTTTCATTGCGCGTGCACACGCAGAAGCGTTCTGCGCGGTTCGCGCATGCACAGAAGCGTTCTACGCGCTTTGCGCATGTGCAGAGGCACTCTATCGCGCATGCGCAAAAGCGCCGCTCTGGTTGCAGACTTTTCGGGGTGCGAACGGCACTCCGGAACGGATTGTGTTCGCAACCAGAGGTACCACTGTATACTGAAGCAAAGGCCACTTCTAGGATATGCGACTGACTGACATGTAATACTCATAGAATGAATCAGTTGAGATCAGATGGCAGACATGGTAAAGATAAATTCTAAGCTGCTCTCAGGTTTAAGGCTACACAGGATGTTGCATGTTGCCAGATCATTTGCCCGAGGAGAGATCCAGCTGTTACTGAATGTATTTCTGCCTGCTGTTAAGTGCATGTCATAGAGTGAATTACATGGACAAACTCTGAAATCAAGCCCAGTCCGAGTCTTCTTTGTTCTGACAGTAACAGGAAAACTTCACACACATTTTTTTCCAGGGCTTTGCAAGTTCTGTAGGTGGAACCCATCCCACACAAACTCACAGTGTGCATGCAGCCCAGTTGGCAGACTAGTCATTTATGACATTTTGCCAAATGGGGAGGATAATTTTGCTCCTTCCTTTGCTGCTTCCCCCCAATTTCCCCTCGATTTCTGAACCATTGCAGTAAAATTCTCCTTAACACTTGGCAGGATCGACTTTTCACCAAATAGCAACTTGCTGATTTACACTTATGGTTTAGTGCAACTTGCACAAGCTGGAATGAGCCCAAGCAAAGCCACAGGCTCACACCACCTTCTGCATGACGGGGGGAAAGACTAATGCAGAGTTTAGCTTCACTTTCCACGAATCCTGGTTTATCCCTAAATACAAACCAGAGATTGTGGTTTAAAACAAAACTGGCTAAACAAACAGGAAAAACATAACTGACCAGAGTTTCGTTTTAAATCACAATTTCTGGTTCTGCCATAACAAGAAGCCAGGATTTGTGGAAAGTGAAGTACCGGTAAAACTCTGCAGAAATCTGTTTCCCAGTTGTGCAAGTGGACTAGAGGGGGAAACATACGAGCCTGAGGCTTTGCTCGTACTCATCTCAGCTGATGCATGTAGCACTAAACCACAGCTTAGCATTACAGGCAAACCAGTAAGTTGCTGCACGGTAAAAGATCATCTGTACTCAACCAAAGTGACTATTGAGAAACACGGAATCATATCCTCTCACAATTTTTATGTAAATTGTGTTGAGTCCCACCCAGCGCATTGGATCTTCTTGCATTGTCCTCCCGAGTCCTCCCAAAATGTGAACAACATAATCGACCTGAGTACTGCGGTTTCAAGCTTTCCCCCTAGCCTGCTATGTATCTTGGCCAGATTCTCACTTTCCCAAGAAAGGAGTTTAGCTATTTTGCTTAACTTGTTTTGCTTTATTATTTCTCTCCTCTCTCATGCAGCTATTCTTGGCATGCATACCCTGATGAGTAACCAACAATATTACGAAGCACTTGGAAGCACGACTATAGTCAACAAGGAAGGTTTGGATAGTAAGTAAGATTCGCAGCCACATGACATATTCTGGACACCTGAGCCAATAGGTATAATGTTACCGGTACTTGTTGAATGAATGCATATCCTTAAGGTGAATCATCACCAATGCATTTTCTTGGCTTTGTCCTTGGAAGGGCTAGTGTCTTCTCCATGATATTCTAGGAGGATTCGTTGTCTAGTGTTCCACTTCTAGGCTTTTTTTATGAGAGAGCAAGAATGGGTGGCCCAGAGATCATCAGGTCTGCTGGCTGGGAAGGACTTATTATCACAGGTGTGGGGACCTTTAGGCCCTCCAGATGTTGCTGAACTACAACTCCCATCAGCCCCAGTGAGTATGTGAATGGTTGGGGATAAGGAGAGTTGTAGCTCAGCAAAATCTGGTGGGCCAAAGTTTCCCCACACCTGCCCTTTCAGCAGGTCTACTGCTGAGTAAACACTCTCCTCTTTCCATTCAGGGAAGACCCATCTTCTGAGGAGGTTTTGATTTTTCTTTCTTTGTTGCTTAGTTCCACCTGTCTTTTAAGCAGTATAAAGGTGGCCCCACCATTCCCCAGTAGTGGGGGGTATGGGACCCAGTTGGAATTAGAATCAGGGTGAAAATGCACAGGAAGAGGTACTAAAGGTAAAGGGACCCCTGACCGTTAGGTCCAGTCGTGTCCGACTCTGAGGTTGTGGCACTCATCTCGCATTATTGGGCGAGGGAGCCGGCGTACAGCTTCCGAGTCATGTGGCCAGCATGACTAAGCCGCTTCTGGCGAACCAGAGCAGTGCACGGAAATGCCGTTTACCTTCCCGCCGGAGCGGTACCTATTTATCTACTTGCACTATGACGTGCTTTCGAACTGCTAGGTAGGCAGGAGCTGGGACCGAGCAACGGGAGCTCACCCCGTCGTGGGGATTCGAACCGCCGACCTTCTGATCAGCAAGCCCTAGGCTCTGTGGTTTAACCCAGGAGGTACTAAATCTGGGTTGAGGCTTGTGCTGCAGTGTAATGTAGGGCAGAGGTGGGCCCAGCCAGCGATCAGAAATGGCAGAAATTCTAGTACAGGCAGCAGCATTGGGAGCAGCGCAGGATAGCCACCCCTGATTTAGGAGGAAAGTTGAAAGCTTTTCAGAAATACCTGCTTGTGCATAACCAAAGACAGAATCAAAAAACATTTTTCCCCAACCACACTTAGTATGCTTTCATGGTCATTTAGTGAGGCTTGTTGTGAGTACATTATACTGTTTGGTTATGTGCTAAAACTATCCTGTGCCATTTCTATGTAGATCCAATATCGGAGAATCAGATTTCCTCTTTTATTCCCCAAATGAACTGAAAGCTGGCAAAAGCAGTATGGTTACCAGGAATCAGAAGCTGCAGGGCTCAAACCTGGAGTCCTGAGAGATGGGCACTAGCTTCTTTCTCGCACTAGGGGAACTGGAAGAGACACTGTAGGCCTTTTCTTTGTTTATTTGTTATCCCTGCCACACTACCCTTTCCCATGCAGGCATAATCAAGCCCACACAATATAAACCAGTTCCTGATGAGCCCAATGCAACCGACGTAGAGGAAACCTTGCAAAGAGTGAAAAACAACGATCCAGACCTTGAAGAAGTTAATCTCAATAATATAAAGGTATTAATTCCTTCCATTCATCAAATAGCGGAATGAATGTAAGCTGTGCAAGAGCATTATGGTAAAGGTAAAAAGGTAAAGGACCCCTGGACGGTTAAGTCCAGTCAAAGGCGACTACGGGGTTCCGGCTCTTGTCTCGTTTTCAGGCCGAGGGAGCCAGCGTTTGTCCACAGACAGCTTTCCGGGTCATGTGGCCAGCATGACTAAACCACTTCTGGCGCAACGGGACACCGTGACGGAAACCAGAGTGTATGGAAAAGCCGTTTACCTTCCCGCCGCAGCAGTACCTATTTATACGTAGTAGTTGCACTGGCGTGCTTTTGAACTGCTGGGTTGGCAGGAGCTGGGATAGAGCAATGGGAGCTCACTCGTCACAGGGATTTGAACCGGCGACCTTCTGATTGGCAAGCCCAAGAGGCTCAGTGGTTTAGACCAGTGCTCCCCAACCTTTTTATCGTCGCGGACCGGTCAACGTTTGATCATTTTACCGCGGCCCGCTGAGGGGGGGACATTGATTGTTTATATTTTAGATTGTTTTGATGTCATAATTTTAATTTAATTGTATTTAAACATGCCTTCAAAATAAAATACAGTTACACCCAAAAATGAATATAAAGGGATTTAACATTTTAACACCACATGAAATAAAATTGAAATAATTTAATGTTCCTTGGGCGGCCCGGTACCATTTGATCCACGGACCGGTACCGGGCCGCGGACCGGGGGTTGAGGACCACTGGTTTAGACCACAGCGCCACCCGCAAGAGCATTACAGTGAAGCCTGCGCAGGAGAAATACCTACGGATCATGTCACTGGCGTAGGCCTGGTCTACACAGACAGTAGAATGGGCTTTTTAATGTTGTGTTTTCCTCAGTGTGTGTAGGGCAGTGTGTGATGCCCTCCAACAAAACAGAACACACTGCCATTGACTGCAGAGTGGCTGGGGAGACCCAGCCAGATGGGCGGGGTACAAAAAATTATTATTATTATTATTATTATTATTATTATTATTATTATGTTTCTCTTTTGAAGGACATTCCCATACCAACTTTAAAAGCCTATGCTGACGCCCTGAAGAACAACTCGTACGTGAAAAAGTTCAGCATAGTAGGAACAAGGAGCAATGACCCTGTCGCTTATGTAAGTATTAGGCAGATTACTTTCAGCTAATCTTCTCGGGGAAGTGTTTAATGGGACTGTCTCCTTTAAAGACGGTCTGCTGGATGAAGAAGTGTCAACATGCAAGTCCTGTGTGAAAGATCTCTTTCATAAACTGGAAATAAGGTTATGGCAGCAAATGGAGTTAAGCACAATGCCCTGGCCTTTTTGGGTCTGCAGTGATATATCAAAAATATCAGAAACTGTTCCAGGCACTACAGAATACCTGTTTCGCTGGCCTGACAAACTATTGCTTTGGTCTGATACAACAGCAGGAATCTTAAGTTCTTACAACAATAAAATAAGCTTTCTAGTTATTGATGATCTTATTACTTCTTTTGTTTATTATTATTTATGGAAGGCATTGGCAGAAATGCTAAAAGTCAACGGTGTATTGAAGAGCTTAAATGTGGAATCAAATTTCATTTCTGGATCAGGAATTCTGGCACTCGCAGAAGCACTGCAGGACAACACGACGCTAATTGAGCTCAAAATTGACAACCAGGTAACATAAAAATCCATGTTCTTTCTGTTATACAAGGAAGCACAAAATAAAAAGTTCTGCTTTATGCTCAGAAGGAAAACAGAAATGTTGCATGGGGAGAATTAAATAAGTGACACATATTTTGTAGATTGTATGCACAAGTAAGGGATGAGGCAAATTCATCCAGTGAAGACAGGCCTAATTTGCACTTAATGCCGAGCCATGGTTTGTTTTAACCATGGTTGGTTCAACAAACCATGAGCCATCTCACATTTCGGCAAAGAAACCATGTTTTATTTCTCCTAAGCTTCGTTTGCTTTTCAGATGCTCTTGCTTCATGCCTTTGAAGCGTCTGGGTTGTATGACTGAGCAAGCCATGGTTAAGCAAGGTTTTTGGGTTCAAATATGACACCAAACCATGGTTAGAACAAACCATGGTTTGTAAGCAAACAATAAGCCATGGCTTCACATTCTGGTTTGTTGGCAGGAAACAAACCATGGTTAGTCTGGTAGGCTGGGTTCAAACATACCATTGTTAGGCTAAAGAATCACTTAGCAATAAATGCAAGCCACGCCAATGTAAAACGAGAGCTCAGCATGACTGAGTCCAGCTTCCTCCCAGCTTTACAACCGAAATGACTTGCGTGCATTTCATTCCAGTAACTGAAGCGCTGGCTCAGCTGTCAGTCTTGTGCCTTCTCTCATGCTTCACCAAAGCAGTTTACTTCTTGAATTATTACTGTTATAAAAGTGCAGCCTGAGAGCATAGATCCATTCAGCCAGTTAAATGTTTATTATTTGTAGCCAGTGGCCGTTGCAGTATAAATCACAGAAAACAAACAAGGCAATCCATGAGTGAGTCAAAACATTTATCAATTTTCCTGTACTACATGGGTAGGCAAACTAAGGCCCAGGGGCCGGATCCCGCCCAATCGCCTTCTAAATCCGGCCGACGGATGGTCCGGGAATCAGTGTGTTTGTACATGAGTAGAATGTGTCATTTTATTTAAAATGCATCTCTGGGTTATTTGTGGGGCATAGGAATTGGTTCATTTCCCCCCTTCAAAATATAGTCCGGCCCCCCACAAGGTCTGAGGGACAGTGAACCAGCCCCCTGCTGAAAAAGTTTGCTGACCCCTGCTGTATTAATTATTTTTCCTTTTCCTTTTTAAAATAAAGAGCCAGCCCCTAGGCAACAAGGTGGAAATGGAGATTGCGAGTATGTTAGAAAAGAACGAGTCTCTCTTGAAGTTTGGGTATCATTTCACTCAGCAAGGCCCTAGGCTTCGCGCATCCAATGCCATGATGAACAACAATGACCTTGGTGAGTTGCTTTCTCCAAGTGATTGGGCTCCTATTTCTCTTATTTTCTTGGGTCTGTAAAAGCAGTTGCTCCCAGAGGTGGCACGAATTCCTGCCTCTGCCCCGGCCAATGCAGCGCTGATATATTGTCTCTTTAGCAGACGGAAGAGCTGGCTTTCCTTATATCTGTAGCAGTACTAAAACACAGCATCCCAACTCAATAACAATCAACAAGTGCTGATCAAGAGTTAATAATCAACCCCTCAGATGCCGTTGAATGCCTGGAAGTAAAGGAATATACCATAGTCAACACCGGGGAGTCCACAACCAAAATTACCAGTCCACAACCAAAATTACCATCTCCCACATCGCCATCCTCCAAACTTCTCTGTGGGGGGGAGAGGGGCGCTCCAAATTCTGTTTGGTGCCCTCATTTCCCCTAGTTGCCGGTGCTTCAGGGCCATTTTTCTAACACTTCCCCCCTTTCCTTGCTCATGGTTGATCCCAGCCAATTGGGGAACACGTAGTGAGTTTATGACATGGCAACCCGTAATGGCCAGTCAGATTTGGCTCTGTGCTGCCACCACAGGGGGCAAAACAAGTCAAGTCAGAGTGAGGGTTGCCCATCCTGAATAAACTTGAGTCCCTTGAAGCATTGCTGAATTATTTTGAAAGAGGGAGGGGAATGTTGCCAAACGTATTTAAAAACATACCCTAAACATTGGGGTCAGCCCTGTATGCATATCTCAAGCTGCCATATATTGAGGCAGAACATTGATTCATCTGCCCCAGCATTGTCTACTTTGAGTGACAGCTGCTCTTCAAGGCCTCAAGCAGAAATCTTCCTTGGCTCTCTGCTATCCTTTAATGGAAGATGCCAGGAACTGAATCTGAACCCGAAGCATACACTTCATAAGCCCTCTGTATCTCTGTTCTATGAACAATGGGACGTCTTGAGGTACTGAAGACTAGCATAGTGACTCAGCAGCGATTGTGGGTGATCAAACCTTTTTAAGCAGCTGCTGTGCAAAAGTTAGCTTGTCTATTGCGATATTTATTTTATATTGCGCTTCTGGTTGATTGGTACCATTGGCTGAGTTGGTGCAGTTGCCCAGATTAGTCCAACTTCACATGGGACAAAGTTGTTACTAATCTAAGCTTCGTAGTCCAGTATTTGTGGGAAGAGCAGTTGTCAGTTTGGCTGGGAACTGCTCAGAGTTTGCTTCCATGGTGGCAGGAGCTGTGCAAAAGAGATCTGACTCAGTTCTTGTTTGCAGCTCGTTTACATCGATGTGATGGCCTCTGGCATAACACCTCAGCCCCGGAACTGGAAGATGTATAAGTATCGATTCTTCCCTCACCCACTTTCCTCTTGACCATCACTCTTTTTCGCTCATGGGCTTCAACTCGCAGTGCCTTCTGGCGACTCCACTTGGTTTTTATTGTCTCTTTTCAGCTTCTGTCATGGCTTTGCTATGGATCTGTTTTATTCTTTAGAAATACCTTCATCTGCCCTGTTGCATTGTAACATGAATGTGACCTGTTCTCTTTCAACTTTTTCTTCTTCCCGGTCTTATTTATTAGAATGACTGAATACTAACTCTTTTGGAAGCAAATACGTTTAAGAGGTAGAACATCAACAAACGGTAGTCTGTGATTTCAAGGGGGGAGAACTTGTAGTGTGTGTGTTTTTAGAGGGATTCATTCGTGAGGTGAGAGACGCTTACCGTATATCTTCCTCTTTTTATATAAAGAAGCAGTAAAGGTTCAAAGGATTGAATAAAGGTATGCCCATACAATTGCCGTTGGCACTCCCCACACCAGGACAATGGGAAACATGCCCCCCCAAAGGGCAAGAAATTCCACACACACAAACGTCACCACAGATGAGTGTGCTTATATTAAGAGCAACCCATCTCAGCCACTAAGAAGCGGCTATATGGCTGATTCCCTTCTTTAGAGCAGTTCTAGATTCAATTGAGCCAACATTTGCTGGGAACTGGATTGCTGGTGAACAGATTATGTTTTCAGGGGGCCTTGAGAGTGATAGGAGGAGCCATTACCATCTACCGCTAGACTGGTGACTGGGAGTGACCGCCGAGACCATATAACACCGGTCCTGAAAGACCTACATTGGCTCCCAGGACGTTTCTGTGCATAATTCAAAGTGTTGGTTCTGACCTTTAAAGCCCTAAATGGCCTCGGCCCAGTATACTTGAAGAAGCATCTCCACCCCCATCCTTCAGCCCAGACACTGAGGTCCAGCGCTGAGGGCCTTCTGGCAGTTCCCTCACTGTGAGAAATGAGGTACAGGGAATCAGGCCTTCTCGGTAGTGGCGCCTGCCCTCCCATCAGATGTCAAGGAAATAAACAACTTTCTGACGTTTAGAAGACATGTGAAGACAGCCCTGTTTAGGGAAGCTTTTAATGTTTGATGTTTTATCAATTTTATTATTATTAATTCTGTTGGGAGCAGCCCAGAGTGGCTAGGGAAACCCAGCCAGATGTTTCACTCTGCAAGCATCCCTTTTCTAACAGCTTTTGGAGGTGTGTTTTTTAAAGGAAATAAAAACCTTGGCCAATAACCAGAGCAAAATAGGGAAGAGGGGAGAGAATGTATGCATGTACCAAATAGCTTCACCATACAGCTTTTGAACCTCGGAAAATCAGTCATCCTTACGCAGCCTTAGATATACTGAATCTAGATCTTCAAGTCCATGCACCTTAGAGCCAATTCTGGCAGTACAGTTCTGCCTTCTTGCAAGCACAGAGTTGGTTAGAAAACCAAGTCCTGGAGGGTCAGGACTTGCAACAGGTCCTGAAGACCTGGCGTGAGAATTCATTCTTGTGCAGCACCGTCTAGCTCTGGCCAAAGTGTGGATCTGCAGGGGGACTAGGCCAACCAGTAAGGAAGCCTCTCAACACTGGTCATTGGCCAGAGCAGATCACTGCACCCGCCCAAAAAGTTTCCAGGTCAGGCTTGTTCACCAGCCTAGGCAACGAGAGGACTCCGTGGCTGTTCCTGAGAAAGGGCTGCCTTCGTTTTTGTCTTTTGTTCTGTATCATCTGACAGTCCCCAACTCTTGTCATGTCACACAAAACTGCTAACAGGTATTCGCAGAGACCTGCTTTGACCCCTCTGCGATATACGTGTGACTGGTTCTTCCTTCAGATGTCCCTCAACAATGGAAACGTGCAGATTTAGGCCTTAATGCAACAAAAGAAACTCCTGCTGTCCCGTTACATTTTCAGACCAACATATCTGTCTTCTGTGCCTTTCGCATTGCACATGGCTTAACTAGCAAGACTTCATCTCAAAGACTCCCAAGGCCTGTTCCATGTTGGACCCGAGACCCCAGCCCCTGGCCCTTTCACAGAATAGAACAACTTTCTAGGGTTTCTCAGCTGGGAGGCAAAACAGTTGAGGCATATCCTTACCAAATACGCTGCAATCTTCTCCACACTTAGCTGGGAACAACCACCACCGAAGTTTATTATAGAAATTCCTTCTGAGTAAACATTTATGGCAGGCATGTCCAACAGGTAGATTGTGATCTACCGGTAGATCACTGGATGTCTGTGGTAGATCACTGGCTCCCCCCAAAGAAGCTCAACAGGGCTTTCCTCCCTAAAAAAACTGAACAACTTTGACCTGAACCCCCCAAAATGGGGTTGTTTTTAACTCTGTGAGTAGATCGCAGTCTCTTGGGAGTTGGCCACCCCTTGGGATTGCAGTGAATGTGGCTTAGCGGTCATCCCTTGGAACTGTAGTACAAGGGGCAGTGGTCGAGTATCGAATAGAATTCCTCAAATTAAGATTCCTAGGATTCTTGAGCGATGGAGAAAGGCAGTCTTGAGCCAACATAAATTTGTGGTGTAGAAATGGCTTTGCATGGATGTCACTACGAAATTGCCATCTTGGTTTAGATTGTTTCCAGAGATTAGCGGGCTTATTACCATAGATTTTACACACAAAACTTTCTTCTGTGTGAAAGAAGTATTTGAGAATTTAGAACAGGCTTCCTCAACCTCGGCCCTCCAGATGTTTTTGGCCTACAGCTCCCATGATCCCTAGCTAGCAGGACCAGTGGTGAGGGATGATGGGAATTGTAGTCTCAAAACATCTGGAGGGCCGAGGTTGAGGAAGCCTGATTTATAATATCTCTGGAAACGCCCTGCCCCCAAACCGGACAGGCACATAGCAGCTCTTTTACCTCAACTGTATTTCTTTTCCTTTTCAGTGAGGAAGAGGCGGCTTGAGGACCTGAATGGGCCCATCTTTCCTAAGTGCCGGACCGGAGTGTAGCTCTTGGCTGTGCCGATGGCACTGGATTGCGAAGTCTCGTGTTCGCACTGGATTGCAACGCTCTGGTGTGGAGCAAACAGTGCAGAGAATTTGTGGTGCCTGCTTTTTTTTTTCTTCTTCATACGACATCCTTGTGCACTGAAGGTTTAAACGAAATAGTGATTGTAGGCAAAGACCCGTATTATCATTGTGTGGAGAATGGCATCTTCTTGTTTGTTTGTTTGAGTAATCCAGTTTGAGCCTGTTTACAGTAAGGTGCTAATTTTGGATTCTGACAAAATAACATCATAGCACAAAGATGGCTTCAGCTGATAGACCGTAGCTTAATTTTGGTATTTTTTGTGTGTGGTGTGATATGCATGAGTAGTTAACGACAACAAAAGGATGCGATGCTACTCTGCAAATGTAGCAGAAATGTTAAAAAAATACTTTTATTTTCATTTTGACAATCTCCAAGAATTAGAAAGAAGCTACTAGTTTGACAGCATTTCTATCAACCCAGTTTGCATTGTTGTTATTTTTTTAAGGACTTGTGAATTGCAGTCGCCTAATATCCACAGCCCTGCATTGCAACCTAAGTTTATAAAGCATCTGTTAAGAAGTCTCTACACACCCACCCAACAGAAAGAATGTAAGGCCACTCTTTTCCCCCCTAAGCAATAGTCACAAGAAGACAGCTGGCGACTGGGATGTCGGCTGTTTCTCTCTTGCAGAAGAATCCAAGACCTTAAAACAGTGAATTTGCACATGCTGTTCTCTTAAAAACGTCTTCTAATAAGCACAAGAAAGTGTCTAGACTCTTTATTCTCCTGAATGGCTGCTTTGTTTATTTGTCAAACTTCTGTTTCAAGAACTGCCCTCACTATTGGTGCCTTTGATCAAATGGGTTTTCTGCCAAAAGAGAAGGGTGCTGCCTGCCTGGGTGCAAAATCTCCTTGGCGGTGTCACAATATGCCCCATCAAGGTAAAGGGAACCCTGACCATTAGGTCCAGTCGTGTCCGACTCTGGGGTTGCGGCGCTCATCTCGCTTTATTGGCCGAGAGCCGGCGTACAGCTTCCGGGTCATGTGGCCAGCATGACAAAGCCGCTTCTGGCGAACCAGAGCAGCGCACGGAAACGCCGTTTACCTTCCCGCCGGAGCGGTACCTATTTATCTACTTGCACTTTGACGTGCTTTTGAACTGCTAGGTTGGCAGGAGCTGGGACCGAGCAACGGGAGCTCACCTCGTCGCAGGGATTCGAACCGCCGACCTTCTGATCAGCAAGCCCTAGGCTCTGTGGTTTAACCCACAGCGCCACCTGGGTCCCCATGCCCCATCAAAGAACCCCCTAAAAATCAACAGGAAAGAGGGGCAGAGATTGGCTCAGGGCCCTTTCAAACATGGCATGGCACCCTCTGTGGAACTTATTAAAATGAATGGCAGGTTCATTGCAGCACTGCATAGCAGCCAGCCTTGTAATGTTGCACTGCTTGTAAATTAAAGGCAAAGGTAAAGGGACCCCTGACCATTAGGTCCAGTCGTGACCGACTCTGGGGTTGCGGCGCTCATCTCGCATTATTGGCCGAGGGAGCCGGCGTACAGCTTCCGGGTCATGTGGCCAGCATGACTAAGCCGCTTCTGGCGAACCAGAGCAGCGCACAGAAACGCCGTTTACCTTCCCGCCGGAGCGGTACCTATTTATCTACTTGCACATTGACGTGCTTTTGAACTGCTAGGTTGGCAGGAGCAGGGACCAAGCAATGGGAGCTCACCCCGTCGCGGGGATTCGAACCGGCAAGCCCGGTTATTAAGGGGTAATTTACAGCGGGTGGCGCTGTGGGTTAAACCACAGAGCAACCCGCTGTAAATTACCCCTTAATAAAAACCATTGCTCATAATAACAATCTTGGCTGAAAATAGATACTGGACCATCCCTGCTAGAAGAATCAGAATCTGATTAGCGCCTTGTTAGGCTCTTTAAACCCTGCATCACATCTCGTAGCCCAAAGTAAAATATGCCACATCCTGTCTGCCAGCTTCTCAATCTTTCCTCCTGCTTGCAGATCCAGAGGGGTTTGCCTCCTGTTGCAAGAAGGTGCTAATTGCAACTAGATACACAGGCACTGTGCAGAAACATATATTTGCAGTATTTCCACCAGTTCTGCCTATACGTTGGGCAGTTGCCAGAGATGCATCTTGATTAAGCCTGCCTTCCCTGGAAGCCACTGGACACCAAACTATGGGGCAGTTTTGCTGCATTTCCAAACAGCCTCCGCTTCTAAGCCAAGGTTGTGTGCATTTTGCTCCACCCACAAATAAAAACTCCAGACCAAGAAAGGCCGGTTTCTACAACCTATGCATGTTATGCAAATATAATAACTTCTGTTCCCCTGCATAATTCTGCGTCTCCTAAGCTGTATCCACACAGGAGTTTATCTTATTTCCTTAGCTGTTAATTTCCACATTATGTTTGAGCTTTCACATGAAGTAAAAGCCACTTCCAGAACCGGTCGTACCTTGGAAGTCGAACGGAATCCGTTCCGGAAGTCCGTTCGACTTCCAAAACGTTCAAAAACCAAAGCGCGACTTCTGATTGGCTGCAGGAAGCTCACTTCCTGAACAGTCACTTCCGGGTTTCGATCGTTCAGGAGCCAAAACGTTCGAGAACTTGGCTGTTCGACTTCCAAGGAACAACTGTATCATGGAAGTACCATGCTTATTTCCATGTAAATTGCTTCCTGGGGGGAAAACATCTGTTTGCAACCCATTCACCCAGAAAATAAGAGTGAAGTGGCGGAATTTGGGGGAGTATGTCAAATTTTGCCTCCCCCATTTTGGAACCTGCTAACCACCTTCACTCATCTATATGTGCATTTTAAGGAACTTTTAAGCCCCCATTCTGAGTCCTCTTGCATACCTGTGGTCTCTGATGTCTTTTACTATCTAAAACAGTGGTGGCCAAACTTGGCCCTCCAGCTGTTTTGGGACTACAATTCCCATCATCCCTGACCACTGGTCCTGTTAGCTAGGGATGATGGGAGTTGTAGTCCCAAAACAGCTGGAGGGCCAAGTTTCGCCATCACTGATCTAAAAGATGATCAAGGATCTGGAAACCAAGCCTTCCAAGGAACTGTTAGAGGGAGGTGGGTATGTTTAGCCAGGATAAGAGGAGACTTGAGAGATGGACAATAGCCATATTCAAAGAACTGAAGGGCTGTCACAGGGTAGATGCAGCAAGCTTTTTTTCTCCTGCACCGGAGGGCAATGGCTTCAAGTTACAAGAAAGGAGTTTCCAACTAAACATCAGAAAAAACTTTCTGATAGTGAGAGCCGTTCGACAGTGGGAGGGAGTCCCTCAGAAGGCGGTGGACTCTGCTTTCTTGGAAGTTTCTAAGAAGAGGATGGGCGGCCATCTGTCATGGATGCTTTAGCCGAGATTCTTGCATTGCAGGGGGTTGGACTAGATGACCCTTAAGACCCCTTCAAACTCTACAATTCTGATTATTTTGATTCTTCAGATCCCTGTGCAGATCTCTTACCTGGGCAGGGGTGGGGATTCCACAAAAACCGGGAACCAGAGCAGTTTCCTACCCAAAATTCACCTTTTGGGAGGGAAGACTGGGAAACTTGCAGGCCGATCACAGCCTATAACTCACTGCATGTATAGGTGGCCCACATTTGCTGGAAGCCAGAGCACATTGTAGCCTCCCAGTGCACATACTGTATACATGAGAGTCTACCTGTCGGTGGCGTGCTTTTCCTTTAATGGAAATCCTTTTGCACCCCATTGTGCCTTGTCGCTCAGTCGTCTTGCCCTGGTTCAGAGAAGCAGAGCAGTGATGCTGTCTGTCAGCGCTCTGCATCCCGCTGGAAGGGAAGAGGCCATCATCTCGCGTGAGGAAACGGTTGTGTAGCACCATGGGAGTTTTGTTGTGTGTACATGCTTGCACCAGTAATTTGCTTCGGAGAGTTGCGATAGCATTGCCATGAAGCCCTGATTAACCACCTGAAACCGGAGGTCAATGAATATATCAGGCACTTCAATAAACAAACTCAATATATATCAAGAAATAAAGTCATTGAAAACATAAAATATAAGTCTCTAGATGAAATGAGATAACAATGTTCATGAGAAGACGTAGTCAGTCAATGTACTGTAGCAATAACGTCCAAGTAGTGCACATTACTACTGGAACTACTTGGACGTTATTGCTACAGTACATTGACTGACTACGTCTTCTCATGAACATTGTTATCTCATTTCATCTAGAGACTTATATTTTATGTTTTCAATGACTTTGTTTATTTCTTGATATATATTGAGTTTGTTTATTGAAGTGCCTGATATATTCATTGGTCATTACGTGTTGCCCTTATTGCTGTTGTTTACTGTTTGCGACACAGGGGTTATTCGTTGTGAAACCGGAGGTCAGCAAAGCCGCCGAATGGAGCTGCTTGCCTCAAATCCCCTGAAAAGAGAGCTGGGATTCGGGCCCCCCAAGCGGATGTCCAAGGAGGTGGGATTCTTGCTGCGGGGCCCTTGGTTAGATGCGCTCCACCGGCACCTGCCTCCGTGTGCCGGTGCACTCACACTCCTCCTTGAAGGAGAGTCCGGAAGGAGCTGAAGCCAGCGCCAGGCCTTTCTTCTGGCAGAGGGGGCAGCAGGCCGTGAACCCTTTCAGCTGGCACTGCGGGCACGCCAGGACAAGCTGGCGGCAGGGCTGGGTGGAGCAAAGTCGATACTGGTCCCAGAGCATCCCACAGTAACGGCAGGCTGCAGGAAGAGAGGGAAGAGGGGGTTAAATCTCCGGCCAATAGCTGTTGTTTGTGGTTGCCGCTGACCCCACCCTCCCCAAGTCCTCTAGCACAGTGTTCCCCAACCTTGGGCCTCCAGCTGTTTTCGGACTACAATTCCCATCATCCCCGACCACTGGTCTTGCTAGCGAGGGATGATGGGAGTTGTAGTCCAAAAACAGCTGGAGGCCCAAGGTTGGGGAACACTACTCTAGCAGACCCTCCAGATCAGGCTTCCTCAAACTCAGCCCTCCAGATGCTTTTGGCCTACAACTCCCATGATCCCTAGCTAGCAGGACCAGTGGTCAGGGATGATGGGAATTGTAGTCTCAAAACGTCTGGAGGGCCGAGTTTGAGGAAGCCTGCTCCAGATGAACTTTTTATTCTGCATTCATCGTAACTTCTGCTCAAGACACGTTCAATCGATGCTTTTTTTCTTTAAAAATGTTCAGGGGTACTCTCGCTTCCGTCTGAGACTCAGGAAACACCGTAACAGGAAATGAGGCCGCCATCGGGAGTAGCAACAGAACTTACTGTTCATAAAATTTTAGTTTCTTCTCCCGTTCGATTCACAAAATGTTTAGGGGTCTGCATCCCCCCAGAAAAAAAGCACTGCGTTCAATCAACAAAAGCTGCCTCTCAATGCAAGAAGGAAAGGCACTCCTTAATTCCCCCCCCCCCTGCTCTATTCTGAGGCAGAAATTGACTTAAGGCTGCCATCCCAATCCCACTTAAACCTTACACACCATTAAATTCATGGTTAGGCCTGCCTAATATCGCAGAGAAGCAAGATCTCAGGCAGCCATTGGCTGAGTTGCTCAGATCCAAAATGGAGTCCTAAGCGCATCTGGCCCAAGGAGGATGAATGACAGGTGGTTTGAGTCTTTATTGACAAAGCACAAACATACAGTAGTTCCTGAGGTGGACCAAACATGCACAATATGCTTCTCGTGTCTAGTGAGCTGGTTTCCCTCTCTGGGCCTGTGCTCCGAGCAACGGGTGGCCACGCCTGCCACCCCAAAATTAGGTCCTCTTGTCCGACGGCGCAGCACAAGCAACTTGTGACTTCTCCTACATGGAAGGTGTCTCTGCGCCTGCTTTTTCAAGCCCCCTCCTAGTCCTGGGGGACAGCAGCAGAGGGGAGGATTCTGCCAGACCCCTCGCTTCAGACACCATCTCTCCCTCAGCTCCTGGTGTATCCTATCCTCCCTCCACAGTTTCTGACGGTTCAGACCCCCTTCCCCATCATCCAGCTCTGGCTCCTGCCTTGCAGGGGGCACAAAACCCCATAAATCACGGTCCCTTTCCCCTAGATCAGCCTCCGGCACCATTACCCCTTCCACCCCCTCCCCAGAGCCCTGCCAGTCCCTGACAGATAAAGGCAAAAGGGCCCAGGGAAGACAGGAGGTGAGACAGGGATGATGATGATGATGATGATGATTTCCCCAGCCAATCTGGGCAGCTTACAGCATACCGGTATATACAAACATAATAAAACACCAAACGTATCTTATACATACTATAAATAAACCAATAAGTCAATAGATAATAATAATAATAATTATTATTATTATTATTATTATTATTATTTACAGTTATACCCAAATGAAAATAACCGCCAACCCCAACTACTGTGCCCAGTTCTCTGCTTCCCTCTGCAGCATGTGCAGAAACCATAGCTGTCAACCCTCCCTTTTTTTGCAAGAAACTCCCTTATTCCAATGCCATTTCCCTCTGCTATCCCAGATTGTTGGTATCCCTTAAATTTCCTGGATTTCAAAGGAAGCAACTCCTCTCCCTCCCTGCCGGCCAGGGAGGCTCCTCAGCTGCGTTGCTCGGCTGCCAATAAGGAGTCTGAGACCGACTGGGGGCGGAGCTTGCATTCCTTGTGCAGCCAGACCCTCACACCCAACCAGACTGCCTGCCTGCCTGCCTGCCGTTTACGCGCTCGCTCTTTCGCTCACCTGTTCACGCGCAGCCTCTGGAGCACAGGGTGGCGAGGCTACTTGGTGCCATTGCACCGCCCTCGTGGCATCCCTTATTTTAAAATCCAAAAGTTTGAAAAAATCCCTTATTTTCAAATCCGAAAGTTGACAGCTATGGCAGAAACTGCCTTCTTGACCGTTGTAACCTCTATTGGTCTCATCCGCTCAATCTGCCAGAGGCTGTCTTCGCATATAAGGGTTTGAGAAACCTTTGGCAACTCTCACCAGGTTTAGCCGGCCAGTCAAAGCCATTCCCAGAGTGTGGACGCTGTTGCATCCTGACAGCTTCTAGGAGCTGCAGGTGAGAGCTGAGTGCTGGGTTGGGACCAAAGGTGGACAAACTACCCCAGAAGGAGCAGAGGCACTACCCCTTCCCTAACACCATACACACACACACACACTGTCCCTGGACTAAAGTTTACAAATAAGCCTAGGAAAGGAAAAAGTGTCGAATGTCAGAAAAGCCCCTCAGGAGAGGAGGCTCACCTACCTGAAATCACATCGCCGTTGGAGGAGATGCTATAACGTTCATCGAAGACGAAGAGCTTCCCTCGGTAGAACCCATCTGGGAATTCTTCCAGGTACTTGTGGATGCCCCCCTTGAGGTGGTACACTCCTTTGCACACGCCCTGTTTCAGAACAGCCCCAAACCACCAAGAGTCATTATTAATTTCTGACACAGAGGCAAAGACTTATCTCCAGTCCACAATTGGCTTGGTTATTGTTACCTGCACTACCTGCTTATTTTCTGAATTGGGAGGGAACATCCTTGTACTGAATGTCTGGCCCTTCATGTAGGTAAGGTAAAGGACCCCTGGACGGTTAAGTCCAGTCAAAGGCAACTATGGGGTTGCGGCGCTCATCTCGCTTTCAGGCTGAGGGAGCTGGTGTTTGTGCACAGCTTTCCGGGTCATGACTAAATCGCTTCTGGCAGAACAAAACACAGTGACGGAAACCAGAACGCAAGGAAACGCTGTTTACCTTCCCGCCGCAGTGGTACATATTTATCTACTTTCACTGGCGTGCTTTCGAACTGCTAGGTTGGCAGGAGCTGGGACGGAGCAACAGGAGCTCACCCCGTCGCAGGGATTCGAACCACCGACCTTCTGATCGGCAAACCCAAGAGGCTCAGTGGTTTAGACCACAGAGCCACCCTCTCCTTACCTTACCTTGCCCTCCATGTAAGCCCTCTTCACATGTTGCTCGGGGCTGAGTATATAATAAGGAAAGTGCCCCTGCTGCGTCTGCTCCCACTGTTGCTGCTGTCACATTCACAACCTGTGCATGGGGAGTCTGCTCTATACATGCATAAGAAGACGCCCTGCACGACTCAGAACGCCGATCACGTAGGGAGCAGGGCTGCAACATGGGAAACTGAGGGAAACATGACCGATGTTCCTGAGGGAGGAACCAGGAAGTTGCCAGCCAGAACACAGAAGCTCCGCAAAAGCTTTTTACAGGCACCCCCTGCCCATTTAGAAATGCATTCCCACCAAACATGAGGACGAGAAACCAGCTTTGCATTTCTTTTAAAACTAAAGCCAAGCGAGATGGGATTCTGTGCCAGGTAACTGTGAAATGACAGAAGACAATCTGTCACGGCAGGGCCTGAAGTGTAATATCTGTTGCCTCTAAGCTCAGTGAACTGCCTTGAAAGGACAAGAGTTAATTTCCGAACCTTAAAGGACCTTGTCTCTAGGGGAAGGTTTGCCAAAACACAGACAGCACAGGAAATAACAGGGTGGCATCTCCTGTCTGCTAATGGCTTGAGCAGTTACTCCTGGTGGCACTCGAAAGAGCTTTGTTTCTATTAAGGAAAGAAATTAAATGTTTTGAAGAGATGTTGCAGCAGATTCTTCACTTCCTCCAAGTTATATTGGCTCATCAGCTAAGGGTGCTGCCACAGCTGATCTAGCTCTAATCAAAGCATTTAGAATAGATGAACTTTATGCCCTTTCCATCCCTCCTTAATAATTATTTCAAGTGCTGAATGCAAGTTTATGCAAGTCAATTTGTCACTACCCAGTGCTGCCGTCGTTCTGCTTTAATCGTTTCTTCTTCTTCAATTTGTGGACCTATACGTCAAACCAGCAAAGCTATGAACATTTGACTGCTCCAGTTGTGCTCTGCAACGCACAAATTCTCTCGGCCAAGTACTTTGCCCTGAGGCAGCTGCTCACCTTGGACCTGAGGTAGGCCGAGCCCCGCTCACAACGGATTCCTCCCGTGCAATACATCAGGATCCTCTTGCCCCTGAAAAGATCCAGGTTCTCATCCACGTAGGTGGGGAAGTAGCTGAATTTCCTGATGTCTGGAGCCAAAGAGCCTCGGAAATGCCCCTGGGGGCCGAAAGAAAGGCATACCACTTAATTCAAGCGTTTTGCAGAGTGGGGCCACTGAAACACTTCTGGAGAGTAGGAAGTCTCATGGGGGGTTTCTGCATCAGTGTCCTATTGCTTTATGCTTGCCTTGAGAATTAAGAGGCACTTCCAGACTGCCACTGTTTCTGGGGTTGGGATTCAATCATATACTGGCAAATTCAGGCTACGCAGTTGGGAAGGATTGCACAACAAACCTGCTTCCCCCCAAGATTGGAATGTTTGCGGTAAGGAAAGTGACAGGGAAATGCAATGGGAAGTGTGGGATAGCACTTGCATTGACGCCACATCATCTAAGGTAAAAGTAAAGGGACCCCTGACCATTAGGTCCAGTCGTGTCCGACTCTGGGGTTGCGGCGCTCATCTCGCTTTATTGGCCGAGAGCCAGCGTACAGCTTCCGGGTCATGTGGCCAGCATGACAAAGCCGCTTCTGGTGAACCAGAGCAGCGCACGGAAACGCCGTTTACCTTCCCGCCAGAGCGGTTCCTATTTATCTACTTGCACTTTGACGTGCTTTCGAACTGCTAGGTGGGCAGGAGCTGGGACCGAGCAACGGGAGCTCGCCCCATCACAGGGATTCAAACCGCCGACCTTCTGATCAGCAAGCCCTAGGCTCTGTGGTTTAACCCACAGCGCCACCTAGGTCCCTAACCTGTGGTCATCTAACCACCCTACAAACAATGCATGAAGAATGCTCAATAAACAGGTCATCTGAAAGTGCCAAGGGCAGGCTATAAATCTCATAAATGAAATCATTTTTAAAACATGGCAGAAAGCAGATGGAATAGAAAGGAGGAAGTGTTGTCTTTTTGGCAACTACTGATGATGACCTTTCTCCGTCAACAAATCTTTAAGCTGAAATCCTTCCCCAGTCTGCATCTGTTCTGGAATTGTTTTTAATATGCTTTTCTACTGTTTTATCACATGTTGTTTGCTGCCCTAGGTGGGATATAAATTAAAGAAAGACAAAATCTGCTTCCTTCAGACTTTCAAATCTCCAAGGAAGAAAATAAAAGCCAACTCAAAAGCCACCTACTATTTTACTTTCATAGAAGTTCCTGCAGTCCAGCAAAATGGTGTCTGCTTGCCCTTTGTTACCCTGAGAGAGATATTTCTCCACTTCTAGATGAAACTCCTTCGGAGTCAGACGGATCCCTACAAGCAATTGAAAATGGCTTACAAAGGTTCTAAAGGTATAAAAAAAAAAAACTTGAATTCGGACTCAAACAGCATTCCTCTCCTCCCTTTGCAAGCGTGTGGGGAGCCCTGTGTCAAAACAGGAAGCCCCTTCCGATCAGACATCTTTCGGTATAACATTAAAGTGTTTCAAATCCGTACGGGAGCAACAATTTGGGTGCGTGAACCGGGACTGCCTGAAGTATCCCTTTGCAGTAGCAATTGGGTGAAGAGGTCCTGAAAACCAGGGTCTTCAAGGGCAGAGTGAGGGTAAGCAAACAGAGGCCGTGGCATCAATTCAGCGGCCATTTCCTTTTACAGTGTTCAGTCAATGCAGCTTGTCCATTAAGGCAAATTCTAGTTTTTACAACCGGTCCAGGGGAGAGCTCTGGGTGTCAGCTACTTCCACCTTAGTCTCAGCAGAACTCAGCAGGAAGGATAAAGGCAAAACTAGACTCAGTCAGCTCTGCCCATCACTAGCTTTGGCTCCACCTTTTATTGATTTGGGCTCCCTGTCCTCTGCCCCACCAGCCCCCCGCCGTGTTTGGTGCCCCCTACCCATCAATTCCCAGTCCTTCTAAAGCCAAGAGATGTTGTCCTCAGCCCAGTATACCTGAAGGAGCGTCTCCACCCCCATCGTTCAGCCCAGACACTGAGGCCCAGCTCCGAGGGCCTTCTGGCAGTTCCCTCTTTGCAAGAAGTGAGGTTGCAGGGAACCAGGCAGAGGGCCTTCTCGGTAGTGGCACCCACCCTGTGAAACACCCTCCCATCAGATGTCAAAGAAATAAAACAACTACAGTGGTACCTCTGGTTACGTACTTAATTGGTTCCGGAGGTCCGTTCTTAACCTGAAAACTTTCTTAACCTGAAGCACCACTTTAGCTAATGGGGTCTTGCGTCGCCGCTACCCGATTTCTGTTCTCATCCTGAAGCAAAGTTCTTAACCCGAGGTAATATTTCTGGGTTAGCAGAGTCTGTAACCAGAAGCGTATGTAATCCGAGGTACCACTGTATCTGACTTTTAGAAGACACCTGAAGGCACCCCTGTTTAGGGAAGTTGTTAATGTTTGATTTTTTTATTGTGTTTTTAATTTTCTGTTGGGAGCCGCCCAGAGTGGCTGGGGGAACCCAGCCAGATGGGCGGGGTACAAATAATAAATTATTATTATTATATCATTATTCTGCACACCTGTTTCTTTGTAAGAGACTTTCTGTGGGTTGATTCCCATGGGCACAATTTCTTCAAAGACGCCAATCCGAAGGTCTGTGAAGCAGTGGGCTCCTCCTGCACTGGTCTGAGGAACAGGGAGAAAACCAACAAGAAACAGGTACCACCAACAGATCTACGCTGGAGGCAGGTCAAGTGGAATCATAGAATCATAGAGTTGGAAGAGACCACAAGGGCCATCCAGTCCAACCCCCTGCCAAGCAGGAAACACCATCAGAGCATTCCTGACAGGTGGCTGTCAAGCCTCTGCTTAAAGACCTCCAAAGAAGGAGACTCCACCACCCTCCTTGGCAGCAAAGTCCACTGTCGAACAGCTCATACTGTCAGGAAGTTCTTCCTAATGTTTAGGTGGAATCTTCTTTCTTGTAGTTTGAATCCATTGCTCTGTGTCTGCTTCTCTGGAGCAGCAGAAAACAACCTTTCTCCCTCCTCTATATGACATCCTTTTATATATTTGAACATGGCTATCATATCACCTCTTAACCTTCTCTTCTCCAGGCTAAACATACCCAGCCAAAATGGTCAAAGGCTTGGAAACGATGCCTTATGAGGAACGGCTTAGGGAGCTGGGTATGTTTAGCCTGGTATGATTCTATTCTATTCTAAACTCCTGCAGCCAAGCTGTTGCCAGACATATTGCTCTGCTTTCCTTTGGACCACACCAGTGAGACCGAGAGGGGTGTCTTGCCATCTGGGCAGCTTGAGGCCTCCATACACGCTGCCCAGGTGTGCGCCCCAGAGAGGTCACTTTGGTGCTGCTAATGCAGCAGTTTGACTTGACCCCCGAAGGCGCATTCCATTGTCTCTCAAGACAGACAGATGCCAACAACTACTATTTTGCAGATACGATTCCGTCGTTCAGCAGCCAATTTAGGTTTGCCCATTTAAAGCGGATTTGACAGTCTCACGCTGCAAATCCATTCTTTTGGAGCTCTATCTCTGCCTACTCCTGGCTTCTCTGCCTTCCACGCTAGAAGTGGAGAGGAAAGGGCACTTAAAGAAATGCTCGCTGTAGGACCAAGAATGGGCGTATTACAGGACTCTTACTTTTACTGACTGCTGGATTTGGATAGACGCAAGGGCGGGGGTGGGTTAAAAAGGATACAATGCAACTTGGTTTTCTCTCCGGCGTTTTAGAATATGTGCATGGACTGGGACTGGCATTAAGGAGCATTTGCTAAAGATTTCGAGACCACTGGGAGGTAAGGGTGTAGAAAATAGAAATTAGGAGCTTTAATTTAGGTTGCAATAGGGAATTTGGACAAGGACACGGGGAAGGATCAAAAGTACTATGAGGCTGAGGTTTGGAAAAGAGGTTAGATTAAGTACAGTGGGACCTCGACTTACGAGTAACTCGACTTACGTTGTTTTCGAGTCACGAGTGACTTCCGCGGGGGGGAAATGGCCACCGCATCTGAATTTTTTCGACTTCCGAAAGGAAGTCGCGGCCGTTTAGATAGGGTTTCTTCGACTTACGAAGATTTGATGCGGCGTTCTTCGACTTACGAATTTTTCCCGCTCAATGCATCCCTATGGGGACTCGACTTACGAGTGTTTTCGACTTCCGAAGATCGCGTCGGAACGCATTATCGTCGTAAGTCGAGGTCCCACTGTAATATGAATTTTTTATTTCCCTTTTTATTTTGTTAGACTATGACATTATTGTGTATCTTTTTGGATTATTTTAAGTTAGGAGTATGAAAACTGTTAGAGAGGATAGACAATGAAATCAACAGGGAGGGATATGAGGAAGTCAATCGAAATATGAAATTGAGAAAGAAGGAATGCCTGGCCCTGGAATGGGGCTAGGCCTAAGCAATGATGTTAAGTATGGTTTGTGAGGTTAAATGTAATAATGATTATGACTACCCTTGTGAGAGAGGGGGATATATGTGGCTTCCCGCAGTGAGAGGGGGGAAGTATGGAAATTTAATCGTAATGTTATGTGCTTATAAAATTGCAAAAACCAATAAAATTTGGGGGGGGGGGAGAGAAAAAAGAAAAAAAAGAATGGGTGTTTCTGCATCGTGCCGACCAGATCAGGTCTCTCACCTTGAAATCCTCCCTTGTCAAAATGCCTTTAAAGAGGGGGTGAGACAGCATGGCCTCCACGTAAAGGCTAGTAGCCATCTTGCTCCCACCAACGGTTCCATTGATTCCTTCAGAAGCTATTCGCACCTGGAAACCAACCAAAGAGGAAAAGGAGACGAGATGCGAAACTCAGGCCTACCCAGAAGGAAAGTGCAACTGATTGGCTTACATCCAAGAAAGGATGCATTGGATTTTGGCCTTCCAGCCCAAACGACACATTGCACACAGCTGCATGTAAGTCATCCAAGGGAAAAGCTAGCGCAGGTTGTACGACGCCTTTGGTGGACTTCCTCTCCAAAGGATTGGATTTCAGGAAAATTAGTTCCTCATTGGAACTAATGTGATTTCTTTATTATTGCATCTATAGCCCACAACCCCTCCAGGGAGCTCAAGGTGGCATGCATGGTTCCTCCCTCCTCATTTTATCCTCACAACAACCCTGAGAGGTAGGTTAGGCTAAGAGGCAGTGACTGGGCCAGTGAGCTTTGTGGCTGAGTGGGGATTTGAACCCCAGGTCCTAGTCCTATAAGAGGTTTAAAGACTCTCTCAAGGCGAATCTTTTAAAAATGTAGTATAAACACTGACAACTGGGAAACACTGGCCTGCGAGCGTTCCAGTTGGAGAACAGCCTTTACCAAAAGTGTCATGGGCTTTGAACATGCTCAAACTCAGGACGAAAGAAAGAAACATGCTAAAAGGCACGCTTGGCAAATCCTCGCCGTGATCAGCTCCCGCCCAGAAACCTATGTCCCCACTGTGGAAGGATGTGTGGATCCAGAATTGGCCTCCACAGTCACTTACTGCCTCACTGTTAAAATTGTGTTCATGGAAGGCAATATTACTCAACTACAAGTGTTCACCAAAGAAGAAGAAGGAAGTCTGACAAGCTATGCACATTCAAAGCACATTATTTCCCCTCAAAGAATTATGGGCATTACAGTTTCCCCCTCAAAGAGATACAATTCCCAGCAACCCTTAACAAACTACAGTGCCCAGAATTCATTGAGGGGCAAGGGATTGAGCTTCAACTGTGCTTTAAAGGTACCGTGTGCTCAAAGCCTGACGCTATACTAGGGCTGGGCGATATCTGGTTTTCAATGTTGAGACATATCACCAGCTAAACGTCGCGATGCACCAATATATCACGATGTCTGAAATAAGGATGGAACTATGTAGAGGACCCAGGTGGCGCTGTGGGTTAAACCACAGAGCCTAGGGCTTGCCGATCAGAAGGTCGGCGGTTCGAATCCCTGCGACGGGGTGAGCTCCCATTGCTCGGTCCCAGCTCCTGCCCACCTAGCAGTTCGAAAGCACGTCAAAGTGCAAGTAGATAAATAGGAACCGCTCTGGCGGGAAGGTAAACGGCGTTTCCGTGCACTGCTCTGGTTTGCCAGAAGCGGCTTTGTCATGCTGGCCACATGACCTGGAAGCTGTACGCTGGCTCTCGGCCAATAAAGAGAGATGAGCGCCGCAACCCTAGAGTCGGACACGACTGGACCTAATGGTCAGGGGTCCCTTTACCTTTATGTAGAGGGGAACAGTAGGACTGGGCGATATCTGGGTTTCAACTTTGTGATGTATCACCCGTGAAACATTGCAATATACTGATATATCACAATGTCTGAAATAAGGATGAAGCTGGTTTTCAGCTTCATAATAATAATAATAATAATAATAATAATAATTTTATTTATACCCCGCCCTCCCCAGTCGGGACCGGGCTCAGGGCGGCTAACAGCAACAAAATCACAATAAAATATAAAAACCAACTAGTTAAAATACAAATTAAAAACCAATTTAAAATGCCGATTTAAATTACTAAACCAAGTGGAGGAAACCATCAAACTTAAGTGTCCGACCCGAAGGCCAGGTGGAACAACTCTGTCTTGCAGGCCCTGCGGAAAGATGTCAAATCCCGCAGGGCCCTAGTCTCTTGTGACAGTGTTCCACCAGGTTGGGGCCAGAACTGAAAAAGCCCTGGCCCTGGTTGACACCAGTCTGGCAGCCTTGTGGCTCAGGATCTCCAACAGGTTATTATTTGTAGACCTTAAGGTCCTTTGAAGTATCACCAGCTAAACATCACAATATACTGATGTATCACAATGTCTGAAATCAGGATAGAGCTATGTAGAGGCATTAGCTGGCTTCGCAGTACGATTTTTGCATTGCAAATGCATCATGATTTGCATCCAGCCCTACACTAGGTAAACAGTAAAGGTAAAGGACCTCTGGATGGTTACACCCAGTCAAAGGCGACTCTGGGGTAGCGGCGCTCATCTCGCTTTCAGGCCGAGGGAGCCGGTGTTTGTCCACAGACAGCTTTCCGGGTCATGTGGCCAGAAGGACTAAACCGCTTCTGGAACACTGTGATGGAAGCCAGAGTGCATGGAAACACCATTTACCATCCTGCCGCAGCGGTACCTATTTATCTACTTGTACTGGCGTGCTTTCGAATCGCTAGGTTGGCAGGAGCTGGGACAGAGCAACGGGAGCTGATCCTGTCGCGGGGATTCAAACCGTCGACCTTCTGATTGGCAAGCCCAAGAGGCTCAGTGGTTTAGACCACAGCGCCACCTGCGTCCCATATCAGCCCTACACTGTACCACAGTGGCTCTTGTAAGGTGTCTGAACAAATAGGTGATTCCTTATATGGGAGGCACCCCTAGCCTGCCAGCTCTTTGCTGTGTAGTGCACTGAACTACTTACCTTGCCAGTGAGGTGCAGGTGTTGGCATAAAGCCCTCTGCCAGTCACAGAGTCCCCGGGGATCTGCCACCTCGCAGTAACAATAGAACAGCAAAACTTGGCCAGGCTCACTGTCAGGGAGAAGCTTACATAAGAAAAACTACGTCTTCCACATTGACCATATAACACCTGAAAAGTTATTATCTAAATATATACAGTAGACCGCTTCGCAGCACAAAGACATGGAAACTGTGCGGGGTCAGTAGTAAGGCTTGGGGGAGAAAACTGGTTTCGTTTGCACTTCCCGAAACAGAGGGCCAGACTCCTGCTAGAGGGATGGGGCTCTCTCCCATCTCCTCCTCACTGTGTGCCCCCCGTGCCTCCCCCAAATCCATGTTAGAGGGTCAGGAGAACCCGTGGAACAGTACGCAGGGGGAGGAAGGGAATTCAGTCCCTCTGGAAGCAGAAACGCTTGCAATGACGGAACAATTGTGTCAGCTCAACGTTAAAGTCCGTCCATTATGTGACCCAACATGCAGCCGTCCTCTGACTTTTGTGTTTCACTGAATTTTCCTGTGTATTTCGCCAACCAAAAACTAGGGAAACGTTTACATAAGTTAGTGAAAACAGCATACAAAAATGAATTATTTTATGGGGAAATTGCTTGCAGAACTGTGCGTAGAATCATAGAATTGTAGAGTTGGAAGGGACCCCGTGAGTCATCTAGTGCAACCCTTGCTATCCAGGAATCTCAGCTCGATCCATTTTTAGGGCCATCCATTTTTAGGCAAAATGGCACAGTACTGTATATTAGGAGAAATGCACACTAACAATGCTGACAAATTTGGGGGACCCAGCAACCCAGCCAGATGGATGGGTCATAAATAACAACATTATTATTATTGGGATGACCTTATTTTTTAAAAAACTACAAACTGATGTAGAAAGGTGGAGATTTGAATTTAAGATGGGGTGGCGGGGCAGGATAAACTGAAATTTGCCAAACTGTGCATTCCCAGGTGCTGTTCGTGTCTATACAAAAAACAAAACCGTCTTACCTTGTCATTTCATTGATATCGATATGGCTTGTGTCTGGAAGCTTCTGGAACATCTCTTGGCTTCTGTACAGGGGCCTGCTAGGCCTGGATGTTTCATCTGCCAATGAAACCGGGCTACTTGTGACACTGACACTGCGTGCCATCTGTTTCAGGATCACGGATGTCTGCTGCCCCACATCGCCCAAATGCTGAGCCGCTACATGCCTGTGAATGCCAGTCAGATCTTTGAAAGTTTCTTGGCAGCATCTCCAGGAAATCGCCCCTTGGCAAGCCGACATAGGGCAGCAAGTGTCAGCTACCACTTCCTTGGCTTTGACGAAGAGAGCAAAGGCCTGCGAAAATGACAAAAAGGAGAATTTTGGGTACAGGCCACCTTTCCACTGGAGAAGGCAAAGACTGTGGTCACACTATGTACATTCGAACCACATTCCCCCCCCCCCAAAGAGCACTGACCCTCTGAACACACTGGCACCCTACTTTAATCCTCCTCTTAGGTCTCTAACGCTGTTCAGAACAGATTTGATATGGGGAAAGTTGGACATGTGTGTTAAATAATTATTATTATTTATTGTTTATACTCCACCCATCTGGCTGGGTTTTCCCAGCTACACTGGGTGGCTCTCAACAGAACATTAAAAACACGATAAAACATCAAACATTAAAAACTGCCCTAAAGAGGGCTGCCTTCAGATGTCTTCTAAAAGTCAGATAGTTGTTTATTTCCTTGACATTTGATGGAAGGCGTTCCACAGGGTGGGCGTCACCACCAAGAAGGCCCTCTGCCTGGTTCCCTGTAGCTTCGCTTCTCGCAGGGAGGGAACCACCAGAAGGCCCTCTGAGCTGGACCTCAGTGTCCGGACTGAACAATGGGGGTGGAGACGCTCCTTCAGGTATACTGGGCTGAAGCCATTTAGGGCTTTAAATGTCAGCACCAACACTCTGAATTGTGATCAGAAACATCCTGGGAGCCAATGTAGGTCTTTCAGGACCAGTATTATATGGTCTTGGTAGGCCACTCCCAGTCACCAGTCTAGCTGCCGCATTCTGGATTAATTGCAGTTTCCAGGTCACCTTCAAAGGTAGGCCCGCGTAGAGCGCATTGCAGTAGTCCAAGTGGGAGATAACCAGAGCATGCACCACTCTGGCAAGACAATCTGCGGGCAGGCAGGGTCTCAGCCTGCGTACCAGATGGAGCTAGTAGAGAGCCGCCCTGGACACAGAATTGACCTGCGCCTCCATGGACAGCTGTGAGTCCAAAATGACACCCAGGCTGCGCACCTGGTCCTTCAGGGGCACAGTTACCCTGTTCAGGACCAATGCCAATAAGCTGTCATCTGCACAACAATTTTCACATCACTAGACAGTTGCGTACGTTCTAACCGTGTGAACCAGACGCCAAATACCTTTTTCTTTGCGGACGCATACTTTTTTCGGGCCCTGGCATCTAATTCGGCTTTCAGGTGGCCCTCGGGTGGGGAAGGACTGTGATCTTTCAGCTCCAGGTCTGCAAATGTTAAAATGCAAAATTCTGCGGTATTGTCTTCATCAGGTAGCGACAAAGAAGTCATTGCTACGTCACAGCAGCTGGGCATAAGTTCTTCTCTGGGACCTAAGAGAGATGGTTCCAAAAGAGGAATTTATATATATATATAAGCAGAGGTGGAGCACAAGATATGAAAATGTGGAAAGCGAAGAGCAAAGGCAGGCATGATGTTTTAGCGCAGCAGTGGCTCTAAGTCTGGAAGCATCCTCATTGTGATCAGTCCAAATCATTCCAAGCCCGTCCCTATTCCTTCCCAGGCTAATGTCTGAAATAGCCTCCTTGCTTACCACGGAAGCAACATGTGGCAGTTAAAAAAATGAAATAAAAAGGTAGAAAAAGTCCACCTGAAGCGTGGGGGAAGGGGGCAAGACTGATAAGTTCACCTTGCAGCTGAGGAATATGCTCTCTCGGAATTTGCCATGATTTCTCTTTCTTATTAAGCTCTGTCTTCACCTATAGACAGTGTGATTTTGAATGACGGCGGAAGTACAAAATAGCCATTGTGGCAAGTAGACTTTGATAGCTATATCTGCCATGGATTTCTCTGCTTTTTAAAAACCATCCCAATTGCTGGCCATCCCTGCCTCTTGTTGGGAGCCAGTTCCACAGTTTGTGCTGTGTGAAGAAGCCTGCCCATCTCTCAAGGACACTATCCCCCAGAATCCCACCCTCCCCCCGCCTCCAATAAGCAGGTAAGAATACCAGACTGCCTTACAGGGTTGTTGTAAAGGCGTCACGAGATCAAAGTGCTTTAGAGCATTATTCCACGAGTGAAAAATACCCATGTTTACAGCAAGCAAGGTGGAGAGAGCTTGCCGGCTGCCAGAATTTGCCAGGAAAAAGTTCGGCTGCTTCCAAAAGTTGTGCTCCGCTCTTTCCATAGTCATGCGAATGAGAGGGAGCAAAAGGGAGTAATTCAAAGAAATTGTCTGTGCCTGGCGCTGGACTCGGTTTCTTGGCTAAATAGGCTTTGCCACCTTCTCCAGACTGCTGCAACCCATTGACACGGTGTCCCACAGCATTCAATGGGAGCAATCATGAGCCAAGGCAGCACCACTCCTTTCCGGATTCTCTTTCTGCCTTGTTCTGTTTGCTGCATCCCAGCATCTTCTTCCTGCTATATTGCTCCATCGCCCCCCTTTTCTTTTACCTTGCAAAGCTCCCTGTGTCCCCAGGAGATCTCTGATCCAGCTGTTCTCTGAAGCGGCTCCTTCCCCTCCTGAGTAGGCAGCTGAATTTGCTGACTCTCTCTGCTAAGGGAAAGCATGTCTCTCCCCCTCCACCCCGGCTCCTCCCTGGGAACGCTGCACTTGAGGGACTCCTTGCAATTCACAGCCTTTTGCAGGCAGTGCCTGCAATGGCAAAAGGGAAGGAGACAAAAGCTGGGAGGGGCGCTCTCTCTGCAAGGGGAAAAGGCTTAGGGACATCCTAACAGGCAAATCTCTGGAACCTTAAATCAGTATTTCCAAAACTTCTGATAGCAGAAGCAGCTTTTTCTTTTCCTTTCCTTTAAAAAACAACAACAACTGAATGAAAATTGGAGGCAGTGGCATCCTTCACTCTTCCACCGAAAGAGGTTGTATGTGTAAGAGGAGCCCACTCTTTGTGCTTGTCAGTTGCATGGTTCGGATAATGCCAAGGTTGCAGGTTTGATCCCTGTATGGGACAGCCAGTGCCGGATCTACGTATAAGCTAAACAAGCTATATAGCTTAGGGCCCCACTCTTCTGGGGGGCCCAAAAAAATTTAAAGGGAAAAAACCCTGGAATGTACATTTCCAAAACGTAAGATAAAAAAACAAAATAAAACCTACATACAGCAAGTGTTTTGTTTTTGTGTTGTGTAGGCTCCTATGATGTAAGTAATGGGCCCCGCATGCTAGCCTGCTCCCTAAAATATCACTGGTTTGCTCATTTCTATATCAATTACTTTGATAAAATACATATTTTGTTTTGTGGAAATGGCTTTAGATACCTATTATGTCCATAAATTACCATGTCACATATAAAGGTAAAGGTAAAGGTACCCCTGACAGTTAAGTCCAGTCGCGGACGACTCTGGGGTTGCGGCGCTCATCTCGCTTTACTGGCCGAGGGAGTCGGCGTACAGCTTCTGGGTCATGTGGCCAGCAGGACTAAACCACTTCTGGTGCAACAAAACCAGAACGCACGGAAACGCTGTTTACCTTCCCGCCACAGTGGCACCTATTTATCTACTTGCACTGGCATGCTTTCGAACTGCTAGGTTGGCAGGAGCTGGGACCGAGCAACGGGAGCTCACCCCATCACAGGGATTCGAACCGCTGACCTTCTGATCAGCAAGCCCTAGGCTCTGTGGTTTAACCCACAGCGAACACAAAAACCAGCGACAATTTGTTGTTGACAAAGGACAGCTGGACATATAAAGGGCCCCATTACCTTCAGTAGCTTAGGGCCTCATCAAACCTAAATCCGGCCTGGAGCTGCATAGTCCTGCCTTGCAGGGGGTTGGAACAGATGATCAACTCTACATTTCTATGATCCTGCATGAATTACTGTTCTTGGGGTTGTCTGCTTGGAAGGAGACAAGACCAGAACAGAGGCTAAACTCATGTAGATGCAGCTGCCAGCCTCTTGGGAGTGGGTGATTCTGGCCAGTCTCCACTCAATCACAGACAATGCAGAAACACAACAGGATTGTCCATTAGATAGAGGCACTTCGGATGCTGCAGGTCCCACTTGTTAAAATGATGCAGACATTTTGCAATGCGCAGAAACTCAGTAAAACTTTCAGTTAACAGCAGAGTAGTGTGAAGCCAGTCAGAGAAATGCAATTTGCTTGTTATCGGGCAAAATCCACCCCGAAAGAATATTTTCTCAGTTTCCTATGAGATGGATTTTGCCTGATAATAGATTTGGTCAGTTTTACTGATATTGGTATTGTTAAGAAGCACCTGCAGCAAAATGTTAGAAAAACAAACCACATGCTTCAAATAACAAATTATACTTCCAATGTTTAATAAATGGTTTATTTTGTTATTTTTGGATTAATAGAAAACGAAATAACGTGTATTTCTAATGATTTTTTTAAAACCAATTGTGGAGTCTTAATTATTAATTTTAATTTTGAGGTTATCAATTCACATATATCTGCTTTAAATTTTGTATAGATGAATGGATGAAAGAATCCTGGTGGATTTTTTTCCAGGTGTCGTCTTCTGTTATTTTAAGCTACTGGTACCTTTGTCAACACCTGAATACTAAATTTTGTTGTGCTTGTCTCTTTAAGAATAAATATATATTTATTTTTAAATTGTTTTGATTTTAACATCTTTAATTAACAAATATATTTGAAATAGTTCACCAAACCCAAAAAAGGTGACAAGTGAAAATATAGCCTATCTTCTTAAAAAAAAAATGCAATCAAGGAGATACTCAATGGTACGCAGCACTGGCACCTCTTTTTTGTTGTTAAAAAGTGTGGCATTTACTGTAACAACTTCATGGTGAATACTGGCACCTATTTTTCTAGAAAAAAGCAGTGTGTGTAACATAGTGTCAAATCAAGAGAAAAAATACACGAAGAGCAGCCACAATATGAATTATAGCGCAATCTTAACCATGTCTACTTTTTTATAAACTGAACGTGCATAATCCAAAGAAAATTCTGAAATCCACACTTGAGTAATACCAGCATTAGACCCAAACAAAATGTCCACAATATACCGTAGTGAGCAAGCTTAATTGGGCTGGGTATTACACAAAGGAAAAATTAAACAAGTGAAAGCAGACACAGTTCACTGCCACCTCATAAAGGATATTTTCCTGGAGATGTGTGTATATGATTTGTAGTGGTACAAACATGGGGACACTCGTCTACTCTTATTTGCATAGTCATACCCTGGACTTGAATCCTTGACCACAGCACACTGGGATTTTTTAAATTTTTGGACAGCAATGTGTCATTTCTCATTATTTGCAACAAGAAAATCCACCAGAGTAATTTAGTTTGACCAGTGACGCTCTTGCTCTAGTACAGAACAATCCTATTGCATTTGCAGGAGTTTGGACTGGATGCCCCCTGGGGTCCCCTCTAACTCAACAATTCTATGATTCTACGTCCCGTTAAGTCCTATAAAGTTCAATGAGATGCTCCCAGGTGTGAGAGATAGCTCAGTTGGTAAAGCATGAGACTCTTCATCTCAGGGTTGTGGGTTAGAGGCCTACGTTGGGCCAAAGATTTCTGCATTGCAGGGGGTTGGACTAGATGACCCTCGGGGTCCCTTCCAACTCTATGATTCCATGATAAGAGTGCAGCCTTGGTCTGAGTTCAAAACCAAACCTGGAGATAGCTGCTGCTGGATTTAGAGCCTGTTTCCACCTCGCTGGTATGCTCTGATTTTGCAGCCTACCCCGAAATGTTTGCCTTCTTTAAAAAGCAAATAGCAGCAAAACGCTATTTTAGGTTTATTTATAAATAATAGTTTTAAAATGAAACATGATTCCTAACAATAATAATTTGAAACATGATTCCAAGAAAAACAATACTTAAAATTGCAATATGAATTAAGAAATTAAATATGATTCCAAAGAAATACAATAATGAAAATTGCAATATGGATTTAAAAAATGAAACATTATTCCAAAGAAAGATAATAATTAAAATTGCAGTATGAATGAACACATGGAACATGAGTCCAAAGAAGGCTGACATAAAAAACCGGTTCTGCGCGTTTCGTTCGTTCCCTAGGAAGGCCGCCACTTTGCAGACCTTCCCTTACTCCTGGCTGCCCCGGAAGAGCTCCTGTTCGCTTCCTGTCCCGCCCCCTTCACCTCAGAGCTGAGCTGGTTCGCCCACAGTCTGCGGCTACCGGAAGAAGCCTGCGAGCGGCTACCGGAAGGGAGGGAGGGAGGCAGGCAAGGAGGACGGAGCTCTCTGCGCGCGGTTTCTTAGCGGGCGGGCGTTGTGCGGCGGCGGCGGCCGAGGCCCCCGGCGAGAGAGCGGCGAGCGGGCGGCGGTTGCGACCCTCGGCAGACCCTTCCCCGCGCGAGGCGGGAGCCGGGCCATGTCGCGCAGGCGGCACAGCGACGAGAACGATGGTGAGCGAGAGCGGGGAGCGCGGGCGGGCAGGGTCCGGGGGTGGCCGCTTCTTCCCTCCGCCTGGCCCCACAGGTGACCCGCCGGGGGGGAGAGAGCGACCCATCTCAACCACCCTCCTTGGTGCACGTGCTTCATATAGACTGGGGACAACGGCAGCCTTGGCGCGCGCCTTCCTGCACGAGAACTTAAAAAAAAAAAAAAACAACCCAACACCGTGCGTATAAAGTTTATTTATTTTATTAAATTGAACTTGCACAGGAAGGCACCACAGACCGAGTTCTGTCAGTCCTCTGGCCCCTGCCAAGCCCAGTTATGTCTGCTCTGGCTGGCAGCACTTTGCCAGCCCAGTTATGTCTGCTCTGGCTGGCAGCACTTTGCTAGGTGCTGAGGGAAAGGGCTTCTTTCGATGCCCACCTGAGAGAGAGAGAGCGAGAGAGAGCCTGTGAACTACCTGGTATGTGTGCCAATGGCACGGGAACTGCTGCAAGAAGGAGTGGTGGGTTTAAGGGGTGTGGAGAGCAGGGTTTTCCCAAACTTGGGCGTCTCACTGTTTTTGGACCACAATTCCCATCATCGCTGACCACTGGTCCTGCTAGCTAGGGATGATGGGAGTTGTAGTTTAAAAACAGCACGAGACACAAGTTTGGGAAACCCTGGTGTAGATTTATTTTATTTAGGGGAGACTGTGACTGAGCCTTAGTTGCAGCATAGAATCATAGAATTGGAAGAGACGACTAGGGTCTTCTAGTCCAGCCCCCTGCAATATTTTGCCCAACATGGGTCTCGAATCCCAGGACTCTGAGATTAAGAGTCTTGTGCTCTATTGAATGAACAATTCCTACCAAAGAAAGAAGACTAATGTATATATTTGACGAAAAGGGATTCGGAGGACAGGGAAGAAATGCAGTAGATGTGTGGTTTGTTTAATGGGTGGGATGCTATTTAGGCTATTGCTTGGGAGTGTTGTGGCTGCCCAGTTCCTGACTGTAGGTACCAGCCCTGGGCCAAGACCCCTTTGTCCCAGTTCATGTGCATTTTCATCGTTTGCTGATTGTAGAATAAAGTGACCATTTTCAAATATGAATAAACTATCTTCACAGACGATTCCATGTCATCTGTTGCTAACTCAAATGAAGTACCGGTACTTTTTTATGCAGAGAGTTTGCACAATTTACTGTCAGCCAAGTAAAGAGTAATCAAGTTGTGTTATCAAGTATATGAAAGTTACCATTTGTGTTTCATTGGTGTCCTAGCACCATGTCACATATTGTGTAGTAGTAGCAGCTCTTCCATGTCGTGGGAACATAGATATCGTGGAAGGTACCATTGTTAAGTAATAAGATAATCCATTAGCAGATCAATAAGCCTTGGCTTGTCCTCATTCACTGTGAGGAGGAAGGAGTGATATAAGGAATGGTGTGAAGTTTTGTATGAGTATAGGATTTGGTGGTGGGGTTTCCATAAAAGGAAGAAATGGAGTTTAATGTTCAGCTTTGAAAAGAGAGTGTCTGATTTTCTTGTCTTACTCTTAATTTTGAGAGCTGAAAGCAGAAGGTATTTGGCAAAATAACTGAGGTGTTCAAAGCATCTTTGCAATCTGTCAGACTTGTCAGGCATTCTTTAGTTGAACAATAAAGAGCATTTCCTGATACAGTGGTACCTTGGTTCTCGAACTTAATCCGTTCCGGGAGTCCGTTTGACACCCGAAAACATTCAAAAACCAAGGCATGGCTTCCGATTGGCTGCAGGAGCTTCCTGCACTCAAACAGAAGCTGCGTTGGAAGTTTGGCTTCCTTGCAGTGTTTGGGAGCCGATTTGTTCGGCAATAAGCCGTTTGATAACCAAGGTACAACTGTAGTTAGCTGCTGACCACAGGGTTCAGGTGTTTATGCCATTGGGCCACAATAAGAAAGAAAACAGATATCAATCTCTTGCTCTCTAAAATGACCGGCTGCTGTTCATTTTGCATCAATATCACTCCTCCATACTCCTCCCACCCCACCCTGCTTTTGGTAGCCGAGAGGCTAAATGGCAACACATTGGGTGCTGGATCTGTCCAAAGATCCTTTATTTGTATTTTAAAACTTTTCTCCTTTGTTTGAATTTTATCATGATCAAAAATGGGTGGGGAACCTGATTGGGTGTGCAGCCCAAAATTGATGGGTGGGTGGGGCCACTCACCCATCAGTCACCTGACACAGCTTGACCATGCAGCCAATGCAGCCAGCCCCCTCTCTTCTCTGCCCCACAGCTGACACCACTGCCACAGGTGGGCATGATTTGGGGAAAACAGTCCTGAAAGCCAAATTGAATTTGACCCATGCGCTGGAGGCTTCCCATCCCTGGTCTAAGAGGATCGCTTGGCATACTTTTTTTTAACCCTCAAGATTACTTTTTTTCTAAGCCTGTTCTTGACACCAAAACAATTTTTGTTCATTTAACATTTCGTGTTGTGGTGTATTCATTTTTATAGCTGTTTTCTGGAATCACTCCTCTTAAACTACTGTAATTCCTAGTTGCAGATTCCAGATCTGATTTGACCACTACCAAGTAAGCAAGACTATCTGTGAATGATTGTTCTATGTGAAAGACACCAGGTTTAAAAGATAAAGGTTATGTTGAGGTTAACTCTGGAGCTGGTGTGAAGCTTTCTTTTTACCAAACTCTATTTAGCAGATATAAAACATGTGGTCCTCAAAGGAATAGTGGACTACAAATGTAAATCAGTAATTTCCAGCCTGTCCAATTCCTGTATCATTTGTTCATTCATTTTATTTGTCTATCGCTTTTCCACATACAAAAAACAGTGCTCAAAGCGGCATACAGCAAGGAAAATAAGAATACATTTCAAACAAACACTACAAAAACAATTTAATAATAGCACAGTGAAACAATAGTAAATGTAACATGCCAAAAACACATTTCAATAAAGATTACATAAACAACAAACAGCATCATATAACAAAAATAGCAAGGGAGCTTAATAGTTTTGCTAGAAATACCCTTCCCATGATGTTGCTCACAGTCCTCCTGCAGTCTCCTGCAGCCACTTGCAAGCCTTCCAAGGGCAAGGGAGCAAGGTGGGGTAGTTGGAAACACCCCTCCCAAAAGGTTGTCACCATAGCAGCCTTGCTGTTCTTGGCACGGGGTAGAGCAATGTCCCGGGAAAGTTTGAGACACAAGTCAGATGCAACAGGTGTCACCATGCACCATTGTGTTAATTTCAGCATCCCTTCATGTGTGTTTTCAGTATAGCAAATAAAAGTTCTTCTCTAAAGCTAGCCTGTTGGTTTTCTGTGAAATTAAGAGTCTAGAACAAATTATTTCAACCTGGTCTGTGGAGACAGCCCATCGTCATTTCTTGCACAAAAATATTCGGGCAAACAAACTTTCACATTATTATTTTTCCCTGTAAGTGCAAAGCAGCTTGCAGTGTTGGGCCCAGTTAGTTTGCACGGATGCAGTAGTTGTATGGAACTCAGGGCCAGTTCAAGCTGAACTTTACCCTAGATTCAGAAGGTGCTCCAGAGACCATTCCTACCGGTATATTCAGGGGCTTCGTGGTAGATAGGTCAATACGGAAGGATTTATGGAGGGTAACTGAGTGGGAAACTGCTCTAGAGGCTTTCATCTAAATGTAGAGTTATTCTGGTGTTGGTTCAGTGTTTCTTCCTTTAGATTCAGAATTTGTAAGCAAAATAAGAATATTATGTTTGGCATCACCCGTTAAGATTGTTGCTATTTACAGATCAGCCATCACTTTAAGAGCCACTTAAACCTAGACTGCAATCCAAACCTTGCTTGCCTGGGAGTAAGCCCCATTGAATTAATTAGGACACGGTTAGGATTGTGTTGTAATTTAGACCTGTGCCACCAATGAGGGGGCAGTCTAAAACTATGTTGACAGCTAACATTTTCACTTCCGATTGGCGATGCAAAATGATTGGTTCATATACATGCATTTCAGTTTTGCATGCCTTGTTTAGCTTCTTGACCTTTGGAAATAAAAGGTTGTTTGCTTACTCTCCTTTCCTTCAAGTACTTTCACATCTTTAAAATGAGCCCTGCTGTATTCTCAACAGGGTGGATTTGATTTAAATCAAATTGATTTAAATCACGATTTAAATCACGATTTAAATCACTAGTCAGTAAGGCTTGATTTAAATCACTAGTCAGTAAGACTTGATTTAAATATTTTTTTTACAGAAAGACTCATTCTTGCTGGTATAATCTTAATATTTACAACCATATGAAGGTTTCCTTTTTGGAATAATAAATTTTCAGAGTAGTTTTGACAGTTATATCAAAAATTACTGATTTGGTTCTACTACTAGAAATACATAGACAGGTAATTATGAAATTATGGTGAGGTTTAATAAGTGAACTGTTTCTATTTGGACAACTTTTCTGCTGTACTTTATTGGAAGGAGAAAAATAATCATTTCCTTAATAACCATTTAAACAATTTATTTAACTAAAACAATAACATGATAGCATATGTATCCATGTTTGTTAACTGATGTGGTTAAACATTAAAAAAAAAAACCTTAGACTGAGTTTTAGCACACTTGATCAGCTTAAAACAAATCCTTATTTCCTGATGAATAGCCTTTGGACTACAATGTAACTTAAATAGAAGACTATATTTAGAAAGATTTTCCCTCCAAAAGCATTTTATTTTAAAAATCCGATTTAAATCAAAAAAATCTGATTTAAATCAAAAAAATCCGATTTTTTTGATTTTTTTAAAAAAATCATTGATTTTTATCCACCCTGATTCTCAATAGGGAGTGGGGTTTTTTGGTCTTGCTTTCCTCCTGGCAGGGTCAGAGGCAGCATCGCCCACTCACATCAGCTTAGCTACAGCTGCTATTTTGGCTGCTCCTCTCCCAGAACTTTTCCACATAGGCATTAAACATTTTGCATCTGCAAAGAGTTTTTGGCTTGTTCTGTTTGATCTTCCTCCTTTTGTATCGTGTCTGTTAAGTTGTAAGCCTGTGGGCAGAGTGTTTGATGCTTTTAATCTTAGGACAGCAACTAGGAAATTCCAGGTGCCCTATAAATAATGGCTTGGATCCTGCATTTCTTTCTGCCAGCAGGAACATCATGTGGGTGGAGTTCCACACATAGGACACTCAGAACAATGGGGAGGGAGGAAAGCGACTTTTCAGTGGCATTGTGGAGGAGGCATTAATCACCTCCTTGGCCCAGCCAGCTGTCCCCTCTTTGCTAGTTTTATCAGCCAAGGGTCCAGAGTGCAAGTAGTTGCCTTGACCGATCCAAGTACCATGTCCACGTCCTCAAGCCTTACCGACTGAAACTCATCCAACACAACAGGACCAGACAGTGCTATGGACCAGAGTTCGAAATTTGCCAGGCATGTTTTTGCTACTGGTGTGAGTCCAACTGCGACTACGTGGAGATTTTTGGGTGCCAGGTTGGTGGCTGACATCTCCATTGAGCCAGCTGACTCACACACAGTTCTCTATCATCACATCAAGGAAAGTAAGCGCAGGGCTGAGTACAGATATATTTGACTGTGCTGCAGCCTATCCACAGGCCACCCAAATGAATCTCACAGACCACAGTTTAAAAACGTTTGCTTGGTCCATAGTTGAGAGCCAGTGTGGTATAGTGGTTAAGAGCGGTGGAATTGTAATCTGGTGAACCGGGTTCGCTTCCCCGCTCCTCCACATGCAGCTGCTGGGTGACTTTAGGCTAGTCACACTTCTTTGAAGTCTCTCAGCCCCAATCACCTCACAGAGCATTTGTTGTGGGGGAGGAAGGGAAAGGAGAATGTGAGCCGCTTTGAGACTCCTTCGGGTAGTGATAAAGCGGGATATCAAATCCAAACTCTTCTTCAATTTCCACTGTGTGTGTGTTTCTCCTTCTTGCATACTGGGACAAGTGAATTGATGTAAGAGCAAGCTGCAGTCAAGCAATGTAGCTGAGATAGAATTGTAGCACTGGAAAGGACCCCATGGGCCATCTGGTCCAACCCCCTGGCAAATAGACATTCCGTTGTGGCAATCGTAACTTAGGTTTAAGTTGCAATTTGGTGCCTAGCTTCCATATCTGAGTTTCTAACGCTGCTCTGGATACCCCTTGAGTGGATTCAATATTCCAGTGGATGCAAGCCATTTTATTCTCAAAATGCTTAGCAAACAAGTCACAGTGAGATACCATCGGGTCTGCCACTTCCTTCAGGCCAGACTGTAAGTGGCCCTGCACGGCCTGTAAAAGCTTTGTAATGAAGGCAGCAAAGTATGCCGCCTTTGCTCCCTTCACTGCTCAAGGACAAGCCCTTGCCCATGTTTGATTGCATTTGACCAGAGTTTTTCCCCGCTCACATTCTAGCTGTCTCCCATGTTTCTTAAATACAGTATCTAAGCATGGGTAGATCAGCATGTATCTTAGTTTTTGCGTTTTTCTAAGATACATGCTGATCTACCCATGCTTAGATACTATATTTAAGAAACAGAAAGGACAAGACATACTTATACGTGTTCTACAAATTAATACGACCTCTAAAAAACTAGCTGACGGAGATATCTACATCGAAACAGGGTCCTGTACTGGTTTCTACTTCTGAATTGACTCCTGACTTCGGCTCTATTTCTGAATATTTTTGAATATGGACTAATATGTATTTGTTGTGATTTAAAAACTTTTGTGTTTTGACACGATAACGAAATATTGGATTACACATATTGTTATCAGTTTGGAACTGTATCTCTGTTTAAGTTTGTGACTCTTATCAGAATACACACCTTGTTTGTTTTTTTACTTGTGAGTAGGATTTATTCCTGTTATTGAAATTCATACTGGCCAGAGTTCTTGGTGTGCTCCTTTTCTTGGTATAATTTATCACAAGAACTCCAATTTATTCAACATTCAACAGCAGCAGGCACAGACTCGACGGCTGGATGATAGGACAGTCACAATTCCCCAGGTTGGAGGGAAGGTTGGCACACAGCACAATCACTAACTTACCAGGCCTAGCCCACCCCCACACCATACCTCCCCTTGCCCAGAACCACTCATTGAGTTCCCCACATTTTACGTCCTTTAATTTAAAAAAAGAACAACAAAAACCCCAAATTTAAAAATACACGTTAAAAACAGTTAAAACAGGATTTGAAACAATTAGAGCAAGGCTGTCCCCAGAGAAAATGATGTTATGGCCCTTGCCTTTCCCTAAGGTCACTCCCCTTTGGGGGGGTGCCACCCCTATTGGCCCAAGTCTTGATATAGCCCCCACTGCCCTGGTAGATTGAGCAGACTTCTCTCTGCTGACCAAAGGTGCAAAAAGACTGGCTTTCTCAAGAGATGGAGGAAGGCCAGATGAACAGCTCACCACCTCACTGATGGTCTCTGGCTGTTGCTACCTTTGAGAGTGAAGCATCAGCATGGAAGATATTGTGCGCTGAGTTCTTCTTTGCTTTATCTCATTGAAACAGGAGGACAGCCACACAAGAGGAGGAGAACATCTAAGCCATCTGAAATTGAAGAGCGGCTGGAATCCTTAATATGCAGAGTAGGAGAAAAGGTATGAGGGACTGCAGCTTTATACTGTTTTGCATGTGTGATTTTAAAAGCTTTTAAATTGTGTATTGCAGTGCAAATACCTTTACACAGAGTTCTTCTTCTAATCCTCTCAGAGTACTTCTTCTTTGGAGAGTAACTTGGAAGGCCTGGCTGGGGTCTTGGAGGCAGATTTACCAAACTACAAAAGCAAGATACTAAGAATCCTTTGTACAGTGTATGTATGCAAAAGATTTATGGATCCAGGTGATAATGTATTACCTACACTAAATGCTTTTAAACATTCATAAGGTTACGTTGTATATTTTTGTGTGTGTGTGTTTGTCATTAATTTTCTGTCTTAGATGTTTTCTGTCTTAGACGTTGAAACTGAGAGAAAAACTAAGGGAAGAAATGAACAAACTGAGTAAAATCAATAGTCTGTTCACCTTAGGCAGCAAGGTTTTGAGCTGATAATCATTGACTAGCCTTTCTGAGTAAATGTGCGTACAGTTCATGGTCAGAAATGGGAAAAAGGACCTCAGGTTTTAATTAAAAGGGCACCACGTGCAATTTTGCCAAATATTTTGAGGTGGTTTGTTGGCAATGGGTGGCGATGGTGAGGTGAGCAGTAGTGTGTTGGTACTTCTTTTTTTCACTGTATTGCCTTGTGTGTATGTGCGCGTGTGCGTGCTTTCTGGAGTGCTATTGCTGATCATTTAGCCACATGCACCGCAATGCAAATGCCACAGTTGGTCTTTTGACTGCAGCAATCAACTGAGGCATGTTTTGTAGTTCCAGATTGCTGGGAGATGTTTCAAGGAGCTCCAGGAAAGTATAAGAACTTTGCCTCAGTTCTGCCTCCTGCTCTTCCTCCTGTTTCTTCTGTTCTTTTCAACCAGTGCCTTGCAGTACAAGGAGAGACACTGCTACTCTACAGTGGAGCTGAACTAAAGGCCGGACTCAACTGCCCCGTTCTGCTAGCGGAAGACGGCACGAGGACTCCTGATATTGCAAAGGAGCTTCCTCCCCCAAATCTGCTCTGGAGGGTCGGGAGATTTCCCCCCCCCCCAAAAAAAAAAATATGCAGGGAGAGGAGTGAGGAGATCATTCCATTGGGCAAGCAGAAATACTTGCGCTGGTGGTATGATCTCCTTAGTGCTATGTTGAATTTCACCCTAAGAGGGGAAAACACAGTAGATTATGTTGCATAATTTATATGTATTTTATTCTAGTTTTCCAAGGAGAGTTTCAAAAATAAGTCAAATCCAAGCAGAGCTTTTTCTCACTTTGTTCTAGGATATAGATTCTTGAGAGTTCAAAAAATACCTGTATCCCACCTAACAGTTTGAATTTGCCATGTTGAACAATGATAACACAATGTTTGCAATCTGAATTAATGCCTGATGTTTGTGTCTCCTCCTTAATGGAAAAAAAACACCAGTGCACGTTTGTTACCCGTAAAGCTGACGGTTTACACTACTCTAGTCGGCCTGCTGAACGCAAGGAATTACAATTTCGGCGGAGAGTTTGTAGAAGCCATGATACGTCAACTCAAAGAGTGTTTCAAAGTCAACATGTATAATGAAGCTGTGGTTTTAGTAAGTTCCTTTTGCATCTTACAGCCTTTATTTAGTTTCCTTTCCTTTCCAGTGAATCTGAAGGGCTTACCTTTCATCTTGCAGGGTGCAGTTGTGGAAAACTCAATCTCGTTTCCTCCCCAATGCACCCATCCAAACCCACACTTGCTCATCTATTTGTAGCTTTACTACAGCGCTAGTGGCATGGCATGTTGTGGGATTTTAGTGCTCGTTCAGAGAGCATCCTCATTACACTGATGGCACACAAAGGATTAAGATCCAGCAGGTAGATTTTTTTCTTATTCACTGCGTCTTTTTAATACAGTCGTACCTTGGTTGTCGAACGGAATCTGTTCCAGAAGTCTGTTCAACTTCCGAAAACGTTCAACCAACCAAGGCACGGCTTCTGATTGGCTGCAGGAGCTTCCTGCAGCCAATCGGAAGCCACGTCAGACGTTCAGCTTCCAAAGAACGTTCACAAACTGGAACACTCACTTCCGGGGTTGCAGGGTTCAGGAGCCAAAACGTTTGACTCGCAAGGCGTTCGGGATCCAAGGTACAACTGTAATTTACAACTCACAGGTGAAGCTTTTTTGTTTTGTGTCTTGCTGCTGCCTTTTTAAGGGATTGGGCCTTGGTCTCATGTGCGTCCTCTCCTGCTCCTTCACCCAAGGGCAGAAGGCAGTGCAGTCCCAGTGGGACTCTCACCTTTTTGGGAGAGCCTGCTTTTCTCTATCGGCTGAGGGAGGGAACACAGGATCCCAAAGCAGATTCCATTCTCATCACAAGTAAACTCCCAGCTCCCCCTTCTCTTTCTCCAGGTCCGTTTTCTGTCTGATCTTGTGAATTGTCATGTAATAGCTGCCCCATCAATGGTAGCCATGTTTGAAAATTTCGTTGCTGTGACTCAGGAGGAGGATGTACCTCAGGTAAGCAAAGACATTATTTTGTTCCATAGATGACTTTGTTTTTAAGATACCTGCCTTTTGGAAGAAGAAAAAGCAGGCTTCCTCAACCTTGGCCCTCTATATGTTTTTGGCCTACAACTCCCATGATCCCTAGCTAGCAGGACCAGTGGTAAAGGATGCTGGGAACTGTAGTCTCAAAATATCTGGAGGGCCGAGGTTGAGGAAGCCTGAGAAAAAGAATGCCGCAACACAATCAGAAACTTTCCATCAGGATTCTTGAAGGATCTATAATTCTAACCTGCTAGAGCCAACCCTACTTCAGGTTTGGGATTTGAAGCTCATTGAATAAAACGGACACTGAAATGTCAAATTGTCAGGGATAGGAATTTACCCTTTAGGAGGCCTGGACACAAACACATGATCAGAGAACCCATCACTTATCACCACAACAGCCTGCTAGTGCCACTACCAGAAACTCTGTTTATTCATATTAAACTTTGCCTTAGGAGACCAAATAACACCAGGGTGCTGGCTTTGGGTTGGGGGGCCACCAATTGCTTACTTCTAGACTAGATCATCTTGCGCACACCCGCTGACATCTCTGCAGCATTATGGTATGTGCTCTGTCACTGAGCTATGTGGCCTTTCCGTTCTCTGGCTTGTTCATCTCCTGTGTATTTTCTGCAGCTGTTTTCATATTGGTATAGTTTTAGAATCGGTATTTAAAATATATAGATCTGCGGGGTGATTTCTGCCAACTGCTGGCAAGATCGGGGATTTTCCAGGCCTCGGGTGATCTAGGGAAAGTGAGGGTACATCCTAAATAAAATTGGAGGAAAGATGTGGTCAAGTAGAACTTAAATAAATGCTTATGCAACCAGTATGATGCATGAACAACTTTTGAGAATTTGCCCTCTTTGTTTAGTAGTCTAGTTACATATATTTAGACAGCTGTTTATGGAAATAAGCAAGTTGTGTTTTAGAGAGCCAGCGTGGTGTAGTGGTTAAGAGCGGTGGACTCGTAATCTGGTGAACTGGGTTCGCTTCCCCACTCTTCCACATGCAGCTGCTGGGTGACCTTGGGCTAGTCACACTTCTTTGAAGTCTCTCAGCCCCACTCACCTCACAGAGGAAGGGAAAGGAGAATGCTAGCCGCTTTGAGATTCCTTAAGGGGAGTGAAAGGCGGGATATCGTCCAAACTCCTCCTCCTCCTCTTCTTGATGATGATGATTTGTGCTTGAAGCATTATATCGGAATACAAGCCCCTTACCCTTGTTCCATTTATGCGCCTGAACATTATCATCACTTCTGTTTGCCACAGGTACGCTGTGACTGGTATGTGTATGCGTTTCTCTCATCCTTACCTTGGGTGGGGAAGGAGTTGTATGAGAAGAAGGATGCTGAGATGGACCGCATCTTGTCCCAGGTTGAAAACTACCTGAAGTAAGAGAACAGTAACCAATCTGCTTTGCCTTATTAGATAGCAGAGTAGAAAAAAGTATTTGCTTTCTCGCAGTCTCTGTCCCCGACCTTCTCTCCCCCTGCCCCCGGGGGGGGGGGACACAGGACACATTACTGTGCAAAGTACTGAAACTGTTATCACTCCTTATGTCCAACCAGTCTGGGACAGAAGATTACCAGACTGCACCAAGATTCAGAGGAAGAAAGAGCTAAGAAGTAGGCTCTCTGCTTCCTGAACCCCGGACAAAACACTTAAAACAGTAACAAGCAACCCAGATGGTTAGGAACTGGGTTGAGTACCATGCCACCATGTCCTCAAAGACAAATCCACAGATGCGTCGTAGGCCACCTGAACGAAGCTCATGGACCACAGTTTGGGAACCTTTTGAGTTGTGCTGAAGTCATCATGGTTATCATGTAACTTTAAAAGTGTGTGCTCATCGGTCTTGACTTTTGACTTTCTTTTCAAAAGCCCCATAAACTCATACAAAAAAAGGAAAAGGAAAAAAACTGAGCTTGAAATTGGGTAATTGAAAATGCATACCTAACCATACTCTGGCAACAAGCCCACTCCTCTATCGATCATGCTTGCTCATTTGAGTAACTTTTATATTTCCTCTCACTGTATTTCAGACGGCGTCAAAAGATTCACGTGCCAATGCTACAAGTTTGGTCTGCTGATAAACCACATCCACAAGAAGAGGTAAAACGTAGCGTGGAGTCTTGAGTACATGTCACCACATATATCTGAATAATTTTATTTAAAATATATTGTCCTTTGTAGAGCTTCCAGCGTGGTTTACAAGTCCAAGATAAAATTGAGCGCATTTTAAAAATTAATTAATTATAAAATTAATACATTATAAACCGGGGGGGGGGGGTGTTTTTATCTGGCAATGAAAAGATAACAGTGTTGGCACCTGGTGGGCCTCTAATAAAGTCCTTAGTTTTTTTAAAAAAAAAGATTTGTCATGTGGTACTGTGGGCTGCTGTTTTCAAATCCAAGTTGTAACTTACTTAAGTGGTTCTTTAGATCAAGGGGGGTAGGGCTAACCCATGGCACTCCAGATGTTGCCAGACTATAAGTCCCATCACCCCTGAACATTGACTGTGTTGGCTGAACCTGATGGGAGTTACAGTCAAGCCAGTTCTGAAGCCCTACAGGCTAGCCACCTCTGCTTTCCTTACTGAGGCACTAACAGCAGCAGAGGGCAAAAGGACGTTTGCGGGGATGGATGGAGAGTTGACTTCCAAGTCGAGCAGCAGAGTGGATGGAAGAAGAAATGCCATTCTGTTGGCAGCGGGCGTCTTCCTGCATGATGGGCACTTTTGTTTTTCAGTACCTGGATTGCCTGTGGGCTCAGGTTCAGAAGCTGAAGAAAGACCGCTGGCAAGAACGGCACATCCCAAGGCCATACCTTGCTTTTGACAATGTGCTCTGCGAGGCGCTGCAGCACAATCTGCCTCCCTTCACTCCGCCACCTCACACCGAAGACTCCGTTTACCCGATGCCAAGAGTTATCTTCAGAATGTTTGACTACACTGATGATCCCGAGGTGAGTTGCGTGTACGTACGGATGGTGGTTGAGGCTGAATCACGACAAGACAGAAGCACTGTTTCTGGGGGACGGGGCAAACAGGTGGGGGGGGCTCCCTGGTCCTGAATGGGGTAACTAAAGGACCAGGTGCATAGCCTTGGGGTCATTCTGGACTCACAGCTGTCCATGGAGGCGCAGGTCAATTCTGTGTCCAGCTCCCTCTGGTATGCCAGCTGAGATCCTACCTGCCCGCAGACTCTCTCACCAGAGTGGTACATGCCCTGGTTATCTCCTGCTTGGATTACTGCAATGCGCTCTACATGGGGCTACCTTTGAAGGTGACTCGGAAACTACAACTAATCCAGAATGTGGCAACTAGACTGGTGACTGGGAGTGGCCACTGAGACCATATGAAACAGGTCTTAAAGGATCTACATTGGCTCCCAGTGCATTTCCCAGCACAATTCAGAGTGTTGGTGTTGATCTTTAAAGCCCTAAATGGCTTCAGCCCTGAATATCTGAAGGGACATCTCCATCCCCATCATTCAGCTCCCTGAAGGCCGCCTAGCAGTTCCCTCATTGCAAGAAGTGTAGTTACAGGGAACCAGGCAGAGGGCCTCCTCGGTAGTTGTGCCCGCCCTGTGGAATGCCCTCCTGGCAGATGTCAAAGAGATCAACAACTTTCTGTAGACATCTGAAGGTAGCCCTGTATCGGGAAGCTTTTAATGTCTGACGTTTTGTTGTATTCCTTTATATTCTGCTGGAAGCCAACTAGAGTGGTTGCGGCAACCCATTCAGATGGACAGGGTACAAGTAAAATATTATTAATTATTTGCAAGCATGAAGTGTGCCTCCAGTTTAAATCCAGGGTGGGGGGGGGGGTTGATCATTTAATTCATTGCTGTCCCTGACTATAAGAGAGACACTTTATAATGGGGATACAAAGTATTGTCTTCTCTCCCTTCTAAAAATTTGGTTTTTGTGGTTTCTTTGGGTCCTGGACAGTTTTAGACTAAGAGTTGTTTAGACTAGAGGCTTGCAGTAGTCAAGTGATTTCTTCAGGGCATAACCTGTCCCACCCTGCTCATGACAAACAAATATATTTTTGAGACTTTAGTTTCAATAGTTGCTTTTCGTAGGACATAGGGGGCTACTCAAAAAACAATAAAGAATCTAAAGTTTCCTTGAGGTCATGGAACTGGTTTCACAGTTATTTGAATCCTGACTTGTTTTTAAGAGCAGCAAAATTTATTATGGGAAAAATACTTTTTAGCATTTTGAAATTGCTGGCAAATGTTAAATCTCCTAGAAACAATAAATTGTATTGTATTATAAAACTATCGTCAAAGCTATAGTGCCAATAATGCAGCCAGACTTTGCCATTTATTTTGTTTAAAATGGACTTTTTTGTTATATCACTTCTGCCATTTCTTAATTCCTTCATCAGGGTCCTGTTATGCCTGGCAGTCATTCTGCTGAAAGATTTGTGATAGAGGAAAATCTTCACTGCATCATTAAATCACACTGGAAAGAAAGGAAGACATGGTAGGAGTTATCTCTCATTCTAGTCAATCAAAAGCTTATGGTGGGTTTTGAGGAGATATATACAGATACTTGGAGTCATCTTCAGTTTGCATAGTCCTTTTGCTATACTTATGAGTCTTACTGTCACTTTAGTGCCAGCTGCATGTGAATTGATACACATGCACTTAACTGACAGTCTGTTCTTTAGCAAGGCTTCAGTTTGCTTCCTAAGTGACCTTTTTCTGTATTTGCATTCTTTGAATCACTGAGTCTGCCTTTTCCTCTAGTGCTGCTCAGTTACTGAGCTACCCAGGGAATAACAAGATCCCCCTGAACTACCACATAGTTGAGGTATGCATCTCTTTACCATATTTATCTTTTTCCTCTTTCAAAATGCCTTTACTTCCTATGCTGCCCAGTATACCTGAAGGAGCATCTCCACCCCCATCGTTCAGCCCACACACTGAGGTCTAGCTCTAAGGGCCTTCTGGCAGTTCCCTCAGTGTGAGAAGTGAGGCTACAGGGAACCAGGCAGAGGGCCTTCTCGGTAGTGGCACCCTACTATCAGATGTTAAGGAAATAAACAACTATCTGGCTTTTAGAAGACATCTGAAGGCAGCCCTGTGTCGGGAAGTTTTTAACATTTGATGTTTTACTGTGTTTGATGTTTTAATTTGTTGGATGCCGCCCCAAGTGGCTGGGGCAACCCAGTCAGATGGGCGGCATATCAATGAATTGTTATTGATGTTGTTGTTGTTGTTCTTAGACTTAGAGCATATGAAGGGTCATTTCACCACTATACCCCAACAGTTGCCAGACTTAATACTAATAATACCTGCCGATATCAGTTCAGATAAGACAGGTATACAGTTCATTGTATCTGTCATGTTTTCCCCCCAGGTAATCTTTGCTGAGCTGTTCCAGCTTCCTATTCCACCACACACTGAGGTCATGTACACAACACTCCTTATTGAACTTTGCAAACTTCAGCCCGGCTCCTTACCCCAAGTTGTATCCTTTCTTCTCAACAACTGTGATATCAGTTAGCACATTTTAATGTTAATGCATTATGTATACTGTTGACAGCTATATTAGAAGTCGGTTGGTTGCAGATGCAGGTTATTTTGAGTAATCGCTGAAATGAAAGTTGTGACTAAAACTGTTTTCATTGGTAACCAATCTTATTCATCAGGCAAAAATAGGAAGGCTACTCAGAAGCTTAATGGTTGTAGCCTGCCCTGAGGCCTTAGGGTGAAGGGCAGGTAATGAATTAAAATAACAATTATAATAATTCTACATGGCAAATAAAATATTGCCCTGCCTCTTAAAGTGTCTAAATCCAAGATACAGTGGAACCTCGGTTGTCTAACGTAATCTGTTCCAGAAGACCGTTCGACTTCTGAAACGTTTGACAACCAAGACGCAAAGGGCTGTCGGCAAATTCAGTTGAGAAAATTGAAAAACACGCAGCGCAAGTCGTTTGACTTCCAAGGTGCGTGCGAAAACGGAAGCATTTACTTCTGGGTTTTTGGTGTTCGGGTTCTCAAACATTCGTCAACTGAGACGTTCGAGAACCAAGGTTCCACTGTACTTGATTTGAGTCTGATTCAGTAGCCTAGCACTCTAGGTTTGGGCACACACTGTTTCTCTCTTAACAAAGGGAGAGTTAAAGGTTCTTCCATATTATTCCTTAAATGGAATCTTGCAGCTTGCACAAGCCACAGAAATGCTGTACATGCGCTTGGATACAATGAACACTACTTGCATAGACAGGTAAGTAAGTGCACTTACCTTTAGATTTCTAAGAGGTTTGTGAAGCAGGTTTCATCAGATGTCATGGTGTGGTTGGATGCAGAGGAATGGTGGGAGGAATCAGCCAAGGGAAGAAGGCTCAGAACCTGGGGTGAGTGGGGGGGACAACGGTGAGTGGTCAGAGGGAGAAGACTGGGAAGAAGAAGTGTTGGAAGCTGAAGAGGTAACAGGGCTTAGTGAGCTGGGAGAGTCTGGCAGGGGGAAAGTCCAGAATCAGGCAGAGACTGGAGGAGGAGGAGAGTGGAAAGAGGGAGGCCAAGAGGCAGAGATGAGTCAAGCTGGTGAAGAGTTATAGGTGTCTCCCCTCTCACCGACTCCCAGAACCAGAAGAGGCATGAAAAGGGCAGAGGAGAAATTGGCTGCATGCTGATGCCGTCTCTGATTGCTTGGGGAAAGCACTGGAGAGCAGGGGACTTAAGACAGCTGTGAGAAGGCAGGGACTTTCAGTCTTGGCAATTGCTTTTCATGGAGGAAGGCCGCAGGGAATGAGCGGCTCTGCTCACTAGGCCTGAAACTCAGCGAAGTCTGTGCAGATCGTGTTTTTTGCTAATAAAAAGTTAACTCCATTTTTGAGATGTGTGATTGATGACAGGCAGGTTTCTCTGGCATCAGCTCATTTGAACTGAATAAATGTATAACTGTTGTTTCCTGTTTTATGGTCACGGTAATTATCAAAGAGCATTTCTTAGTTGAGTGGGGGTAGCCAAGTACATCTTGGCTTGGAAGGGGAGCCAGGAGCATCTGAAAATACACTTCGAGTATTACATACAAAACTATTATCTGAAGCTTCCATATCTGAACTACAGTGGTACCTCTAGTTGTAGACACGATCCATTCTGGGGTGGCGTTCACACCCTGAAAAGTCTGCTAGTAGAGCGGCGCTTCTGCGCAAGCGTAGAGCGCTTCTGCACATGTGCGAAGCGCGCAGAACGTTTCTGCGTGTGCGCACCCGGCGAAACCCAGAAGTATACACTTCCGGGTTTGCCGCCTTCGCAACCCGAAAAGCCGCAACGTGAAGCAAACACAACAAGAGGTATGACTGTATATAATTAGCTTGCTGTACTAACTTCAAAGATAATTAGAACTAGATAGCCTTGCAGAAGATCCAGTTATCTGACAGCTTTGGGCATTCTGCACCTTAATCTTAATTTATTAAGAGTTCTGTATTTACTTGAGCTTCATAACCAGTATTTCCAGGAATCCATTTCAACAAAATGGGTTGTGGCATTCCTTGTAATGGCTAGGATATAGTGTGAATAATGTCACTGTGAATGGCTGTGGTTTGGTCATCTGGGAGTTACCGGTAGTGAAAGTTTCCTTCTTTTTTCATGAAGGTTCATTAATTGGTTTTCCCACCATTTGAATAATTTTCAATTCCGTTGGAGCTGGGAAGACTGGTGAGTTTTTTTCTTATTAGTTTCTCAATTGATTTCACATATACTTTTGTAATTTTTCAGTGATTCTTATTATCTCCTTCTGAAATATCCAAATGGTGCTAAATTCTGCAAATGTCAAATTACAAATGTGATATATTTTCAATGATTTCTGTGCAAGACTAGGTAGCCCACAGATATCTGTGGTTTAAAAGGTCATTATGTGAAATTATGTAAGCTTTGCTGCCTTAAACTGTAACCCCCAGTACTGTATGAATTTGCTTCCTAGTGGCTCTTACCGGTACACTGCAGAGCCAAAGAAGCACAACAGTGAAGATTGAAGCTTCCTAAATCAGTTCACATTAGACAAATAAGCCTATATATGCTTTTCTGGGTAATAGGAATTGCACAATTTTGTTCCAATGACAGGTCAGATTGTCTTTCTGAGGACCTTGACAAACCCAGACCTAAATTCGTAAGAGAAGTTTTGGAAAAATGTATGAGGTGAGTGAAGCATCAGAATTGCAAGAGGGGTATTATTCAAGATAGATATAGCCTATTTTTCCAACTTAATGCAGTTGCTAAAGTGTAGAAGAAATAATATCACCTCGCACTTCAAATCAATAGTATTTGCTTAGTCTTTGTATGTTTGTCCAGGAATAGGGCACTTATCCATTATGAGTTAAGACATCATCTGGATGGTAGTTGTCTCACTAACAGGAGGGGAAGTATTATGCTGGGAGAAAATTCAGTAAATAAAAATATTGCTTTTGAATGAATTTTAAAAATTCTCTCTCCGAGTTTAGATCCCTCGGTTTAATTCCTTGTTTTGTAATGTCTAATGATCAGACAACAAAAACCAAATTGACTAAGTGGAAAACAATTGAGCATACAAATAAATGATCCTAAATAGTTACTGGGAAGTAACTTCTATTCAGATCAGTGGAGCTGACTTCTGTGTAACTATGTTCAGGATCTGGGTGTTAGGGGCATAATTGTACTTTGGACTATTCCTTTCCTGTTTCAGTGTAAAGCATAGACTTTGATTTTGCCATATCTAGATTTATAATCTGCATTCACTGAGGCTGAGTAAGGGTTCGTGCCCGGTTGGCTTTTGTCCATAGCCCTGTATCATATGATAGGAATATCACTTCTTCATCTTTTGCAAAATCTTTTTTTTCTAGGCTTTCCTACCACCAACGAATAGTGGATATTGTTCCTGCTACTTTTTCAGTCCTAACTCCTGCAAATCCAGCATGTATTTATAAATACGGAGATGAAAGCAACAGTATGTATATGGGTTATGCACTTGCTGCAGTGTTTTCTTTCTATTTTTAAATAGTTGGACTATTTGTTCGATCTTTCTTTGGGGAGCTGGTGTAGTCTAGTGGGTGAGAGGCTGAGCTATGGATTGAGGAGGGGTCCTGGTTCTAATTTGGCCCCTGCCATAGACTCACCAGGTGTTCTTGAGCAAGCAACTCTCTCAGCTACAGCCTCCATCTGCAGTATGAGAATAATGATGGAATGTTGTAAGGATTACAAGAGAACTAGGAAATTATTTAGCACTGTTTGTTTTGTTATACTAATAGCTTGAGCTTCCTTTAAAACAGTGATGGCTAACCTTGACACTCCAGATGTTTTGGGACTACAACTCCCATCATCCATGACCACTGGTCCTGTTAGCTAGGGATGATGGGAGTTGTAGTTCCAAAATATCTGGAGTGTCAAGGTTAGCCATCACTGCTTTAAAAGGTCCAAAACAGCCTACAAGCAGCTCCTGGATCTACATTCCAGGTCCACATCTGCTTAGCTTCAACAATATGATAGCAGAAGGTGCTCCTAAAGATGTACAGTCGTACCTTGGTTCTTAAACGTAATCCATTCCGGAAGTCCGTTCAACTTCCAAAATGTTCAAAAACCAAGGCGCAGCTTCCAGTTGGCTGCAGGAGCTTCCTGCACTCAAGCAGAAGCCGCGTTGGACGTTCGGCTTCCGAAAAACATTCGAAAACCGGAACACTTACCGTACTTCCGGGTTTTCGGCATTTGGGAGCCGAAACATCCAAGTACCAAGGCGTTCGAGAACCCAAGGTACAACTGTATTTGTCAGTTTCCTGCATGGCAGTCCAGTTTTTATATTTGGAGCTCCTCAAAAGAGTTCGAGGAGCCTGGCAAACTGCTGAGCAGAAAACCAGGCCAGCCTATTATTGGGTAGTGACTCTGGAATGAACAGTGTGTTCATTCTTAACAAGTTTTAAAACTTAACATCTAGGCTGGTGGAAGAAAGAAGGAGGGTGATAATAATAATAATAATAATTTATTATTTGTACCCCGCCCATCTGGCTGGGTCTCCCCAGCCACCCTGGGCAGCTTCCAGCAAATATTAAAAAACAAAACATTAAAATATCACAGATTAAAAGCTTCCCTGAACAGGGCTGCCTTCAGGTGTTTTCTAAAGGTCATGTGGTTGTTTATTGCTTTGACCTCTGATGGGAGGGCGTTCCACAGGGCGGGCGCCACCACCGAGAAGTTTGACTTGGTTCTCGGTGAAGTTTGGGTGAAGTTTGACTTGATTCTACTCATTATATGTCCTGGAAGTCTGTAGGATGATGACTTCCAAAGAATAGTGTTTCTACTGTCTTGGCCTTTATGAAGAAATTTTCAGGAAATTGCCTACTCACACGTAGAACCTCAGCAGAGACACATGCCCGACTGGCATGTTCCCTCCTTCCTGGGCGATCGTTCGGGAGCTTCTTAGGCATTCCTCTCCCCAAACATCACAGTGACTGGTGTCAGAAGACATCCAGCACACTTAGGATCCGCAGAGTGTGCATAGTTGCGTAACAGACCACAGCAACTCAGCATGTAGGCTCAACTACTTTATTACATGTAATACACATGAGGCTCTACATCATGGCTCCCTCTCTCTCTAGCATCAGGCAGCAAAGAGAAAGGACAAAGGACAACAGTCCTACTTTAGGGAAGACAGTAAGACAAACATCCTGTCTTCCGTCACTTCCCACTTCCTACTCTGTGGAATGAAAACATATACCCAGTCATGTGATAAACAATAAACCCATGACTTCACATGGGGAATGAATCTCCCAACAGAAATAAGGCTTTAAAAAATAATAATAATGGTAACTTTGCTTCTTTGTTTTATTTGTAGAGTCTCTTCCAGGATACAACGTTGCGCTCTGCTTAAACATCGCCATTAAAAACAAAACAAGCAACAATGAGATTTTAACTATTTTGAAGGATGTGCCCAACCCTAATCAGGATGATGATGATGGTAAGAACTTCTGATAGTTGTAGTCAGGTGCTCCTAGTTCTTTCTGTATTTAAAGCTTATTTCATTGTTCTGTAGAAGTGCTACATTGCAACGTTGTCTTCTTTGAATGCATAGATTTAAACTTAGTTTTCATCATTCAACAAGGGTACAAAGTATTAAGAAAATTGGATGACATGAGGTAAAAAAAGTTGCATCACTTGATATGGAATGACCCTCCCATGGAATTTTTGACTTTGTTTGGACAACTGACACCACCAGTCATTCACTCTCTGCCTCATACACACAACCTCATACACACAACAGTTTAGCTTTGCACAATGGCTGTTGTTTATATAGCAATGTCTGTATTTGGTGCTTTGCAAAGAATGGCACAAGAGAAGAAAACAGAAGCGGAGAAAAATTGGGGAAGAAAATGGCTACTCTTTGGTTTCATGTACACACACTTAGGCTTAGTTACACACACAGAGAGAGAGAGAGATCATACTTGGCTTTGGTTACATAGGCATAGACCTTTTTTTAAAAAAAAAAAAGCAGAAAAATGTGGGTGCTGAATCAAAGGCTGTACTGGAAGTACTGACTCAATTTTAACTTTTTTTTTCAGATGAAGGCTTCTCTTTTAATCCTTTAAAAATAGAGGTGTTTGTCCAGACACTGCTGCATTTGGCCGCAAAGTCATTCAGTCACTCCTTCAGTGCTCTTGGAAGGTAAGTATAACCAGAAAGTTGCCAGTGCTATCAATAGCACACTGCTACTGGCTCATACAACCAGTTTTAATTGTTTCTTACTTTATGAAAAGCCTGCCTGCCACAAGGCAGAAACTGCAAGGCAGTTTTGCGAAAACCTTCGATTAAAGTATTTATCATTATTGTTTACTTGTAGGGAGAGATGAGATGCATATTTCTTTTTCTATCATACTATCAGTCAGCTGAACCTACGGGCGCCTTGGTTAGCAGGACTATCTGCCTTTGTGCAGTACTCCTGGTAATAGACAAGCTATCACTGCTGCGCTATCTTATTTTACCTGTAACCAGCAGGTGGGCTGCGGAGGAGATGCTTGAGATGAGGTGGAGTGTACCCCAAAATCACCTTGCTGGTTGACAACAGCAAGCGCATGTTGGATCCCTGTGGGAGACTGTCAGAGCACAGAGCTCTTGCCTCCTCCCATTCTGAAAGAGACTCTGCTCTATATGACTGGAAACAGAGAGGACAGAATCACCTAGCTCTCTTCTCGCCCTCTCAGCCTTGCCACTCAACAGCTGTAGGTCCAAAGTGAGCTGCAGCCCTTGTTCAGCAATCAGCTTTTGAATGTCAGGTCACAGCCAATGAAAGAACAGGCAATATACTGTAACTCTTAACGGCCTTTCATTGCTATCTTTTCCTGTTCTGATAAGATTCCGCGAAGTCTTCAAAGCACTGGCGGAAAGCGATGAAGGGAAGCTGCATGTGCTCAGAGTTATGTATGAAGTGTGGAAGAATCATCCACAGGTGAGAGTGAATGTACTTATAGGTTTCCTCCTTTTCCCACTCGTCCAAAAAGTACCTTTAAGTTCCATCGATTGATTTCAGTGTAAAGTGTGTGCTGCTGCACCAGGCCCTAAATCAGGCTTCCTCAACCTTGGCCCTCCAGATGCATTTGGCCTACAACTCCCACGATCCCTAGCTAGCAGGACCAGTGGTCAGGGATGATGTGAATTGTAGTCTCAAGACATCTGGAGGGCCGAGGTTGAGGAAGCCTGCCCTAAATCCTTGGGAGATTATTTCAGTGTTGCCTTTCTCTGTCTTTTGCTTTCCGCTGCCCATTTTGCAGTTCACTTTCTCTTGAAGGCTCTGCATTGATTGTACATTAGAATATATTGATGATGCATTTGAGAAAAGATATATGACGTATAAAATTAGTGCGGCTTATATTCAGAGCTGAGTGCCAGCACTGGCTTGGGGAACAGGGCACAAAGCGCCGGCCATGCCCCGTTCAGTGCGGTAGTGCCAGGAGGCGGGCTGCACCCGCAAATAAGCCTTGAATTTTAAAGGTGCTGCTTATTTGCAGGTGCAGCTTATAGTCAGGCCAATACGGTAATACCTTTTTTGTAGTATTAAACAGCATTCCACTTGTATTTTCCCTGTAATCTTCACAAGTACGATAGCTCATTATCACCGCATACAGCAATGATTCCCGATCTTTGAATAATTCTACAATGTACCCTAGAAACCTGTTTCTGTACAGCAATTAAGCTGGAATAAACCCCGCATGCAGATTTAACAATTAAAGGTACTATTTTGATACTTAGAGTGTAGTTTCCTTTCGGTTAAAATTGCAGGCAGCAGGGATAACACAGCTAATATTGCCTCCCAACGCAGAGACTTCTCTCTTAAGTGACACACCTTGAACTCTCTTTGATGACTCGCACCAAAGCACAGGGGAATAAGCTCATCTCAGGGCAGGTCCTTTATGGTTTTGCAACCTTTTTTTAAATTCTGAATTAAATTTCAAAAATAAAAAGTGTACCATAGATTTCAAAAATTTAGTAAGCAGCACTAGATTATGCTTCCTGAGTTGTCACCACTATAAGATAAATGAGCAGGAGAGACAAGGGTGTGCCTTTATTTTGCCTAATCTGCTCTTTTCGTTGCAAATAAGCACCTGCGTTTGATAAGCTGATCCAGAAACCCTTTGCTTCCCTTATAACACAGATGATCGCTGTGCTGGTGGATAAGATGATTCGCACCCAGATTGTGGATTGTGCTGCAGTAGCAAACTGGATTTTCTCTCCAGAGTTGGCTCATGATTTCACTAGGTAACTAGATGTAAATCTCCCTCTTCCACCCCCCCCTTTTTTTTAAATGTTTGGGTTGTGATTTGAATGATGCTGGCAGCAGATCACCTTTTAACTTTCTCAAAATAATCGCATTGAGTAAACAGTCTTTCACTCAGCTTTTCAAAATTCACACGAAGAAATTGCAGAAATTTTTGTAATTCAACCATCTCTGTTTATGGCAGGGAGCAAAACCCTGGTGCGTTGGGCCCAATTCACACACATTATGCTGCAACAAGCCTGGATTTGCCAGTGTGTGTGAATGACAATAGGCCACAGCCAGTGCCAGTTCTTACTCATGTACCTGTGCAATGCAGTCCAGGTTGCAAACAGAATTGTTGCATTCATGCTTGATACTTCAAGAGATGTGGTTTACAGTACAGTCAAACCTCGTATCCCGAACACCGAAAACGTGGAAATAAATGCTCTGGTTTTCAACCATTTTTCGGAAGCCGAACATCCAACGTGGCTTCCACTTTGAGTGCCGGAAACTCCTACAAACAATCGGAAGCTGCACCTCGGTTGTTGAACATTTCGGAAGCCGAATGGGCTTCCAGAACAGATTGTGTTCGACAACCAAGGTTTGACTGTACGTCTAAGACATCATTTATGAAGTGCCCCTTAAAATGAATTGTTGTGAAGATCCAGTGATGGTGCATATTGTTTATTCCTAATCCACAGCCTCCTGTATCTTGCAGTTAATATCCAGCTTTACAAGAGAGCATATGTGATGTGTACATTAGCATTATGACTGAAACGAGCCAAAGTATATTGTATGAACTAGAGCGCCTGTTTCTTTCTCTGCTAGGTTTTATATCTGGGAAATCTTACACTCAACAATCCGTAAGATGAACAAGCATGTGGTGATGATCCAAAAGGAGCTAGAGGAGGCCAAAGCGAGATTAGCCAAACAGCACAAACGTGTAGGTAACCGTTTTCCAGGGCTCTGAAAAAAATGTTACTTGACGTAAAGATGTGTGTAAACAGCAGTAACTCTTTTCCACCAACAATAAAAATGAAAGAATTGCTATACTGTGTAAAAGTCCAACACTCTGTTTTCAACAGCAGCCAGCCAGAGGCTTCTGTAAACGTCATCCTGTGTTTGTCTCCATCATCTGATATATTGCCTCTGATTCTGGGTGTTATGTCTGGCAGACCAAAGGACCAAATTAGGCTGTTACAGGCACAATTGACTGATTGTCATCAGGAACACATACAAGGAGGAGAGGTTTACCCCTTTCCTTCCTAGCAGTGATCCTGACTAAAATTGCTGCACCCTAGTCTAGCTATGAGGCTTACATGAAAAGTTCCCATTGATTCCAACGCAAGCGTTTGTTTTTGTTAAGACTCAGACCCTCCTGCCTTGCACCCCCTGTTCCTGATGACATTGGCTACCTCTGCAGCTGCAACATTGGGCAGTAGCCAAACCACTCGTTCCATCAGTGCAAGGTTTATTTTTGCACAATACATACACACCTCTGATACACCCTGTGCATTCTCTCAGATCTGCTCCATGGGGCTGGGGAAAACCCCAGAACATAGTTAAGGGGCTCAAAGGCAGAGGAAGTTCTGTTGCCCAGCCAAAAGTCCTTGTACTGATAGAAAGTGTGCAGTGAATACTGGCTTAAATTATGCTAGGAATCTAATAGGACATGCAGAGATCAGAAATGCTTGCAGTGACGGGGTTTCTCATTGTATTGTGTACCACTGTGACAACCCCCCTTCTTTTTCTGAGAACCCCAGAGCAGCTTATTATAGGAATCCCAAGTGGTTTGCTGGGCTGGGTCAGCTTATCTTTACTGTAGAACAATATTTCATGGCTTTAGGCAACACATGCAGCAGTACTGGTACCTTTTTATTTTGCTATATCTTACATGTTGCGTTTATTCTTTTAGTAAATGCTATGGATGCATGCTAAAATCATGACTGTAGCTCACTCCAAGCTGGAAGAGAGAAGCTTTCAGCACGAAAAAAGGGAACGAAACAGAATGTGCCCCAGCTAACCTTTTGGTCTCGGAGCACTTATGATACCCCTGTTAAATGTTAACTATTCCTCCCCAGCGAGACAGTGATGATGATGACGACGATGACGATCGAAGTAGTGACCGGGAAGATGGACCCCTCGAAGAGCAGATAGAACGCCTGCAAGAAAAAGTTGAATCTGCTCAAAGTGAACAAAAAAACCTCTTCCTTGTAATATTCCAGGTAAACGCAGAAATACTCATTGGCTTTTAGAAAACCGAGTTAATAGAAGATGGGCTGTCGAGTATTAGGGAAGCTATGAACCTCAGCTTTGCAAAACTTTATAATGTGTATTTTAACCCTTTAAGTTAACCACTGTGGGTGTTTTTGCTGTGAAACTGCTTGAGATATTTTATGGGAAGCAATTCACAAATGGAATCAAATAAATGAAATGAAAAGTTTCAAGTAGAGGAAGCAATTCCAGGTATTTGGGAACTTGGGGAGGAATTCATTGCAGTGCTAAGTTAAAGTCCCTGAACTGTACTGCTAGTTGTACCAGCAGAATGGCTTGGGCTGGAGAAGCTCTGGAAGGCAGCACTGTCTCATGGCTGTGGTTAGGCAACAGATTGCTATAGCCCTGATACTGCTGCACAACCAGCTTCAAGAAGTGAAACTATTGTGCTGGCCTGTTCTCACGCTCGTTGAACCCGGGAAAAGATCTCCAGAAATTAGCAATGACTTCTGTGCTAAGTGGTACTGTTCTGCCATGAAATTTTCATCCTTTAATTCAGAAATACTATTTCTCACATGTCCTCATTCTCTCGTCTTGTCTGTGGACGTTGACTTCCCTGTATTTGAAGGATGTTGCTAATATTTCCCTTTCCAGCGCTTCATTATGATCCTTACGGAGCACTTAGTGCGGTGTGAAACAGGAGGCATTGATGTGATTACACCTTGGTACAAGAACTGTATAGAGAGGCTGCAGCAGATCTTCTTACAAGTAGGTCTCATTCCTTTCCGAAGTCATGTATGTGGTAGCTAGAAATTGCATAGAAATGTGGTCACACAGAAATGGGTTTGATGCAAATTGACCCACTGATAATTCTGCATTCGCAAGTACTTGCTTGAGGTAAATGTTCAGGAGGAAGCTATTTTCGGCTGATAGTCCATATAAATTGGCTTTTTCAAAATCATACTAGAGGCCAACATAAACCTGAGGCAGAGAATTGCATTTCACGTACTCGTTCTATACAGAAGCACATCTTGCTTGTCTTAAACCGACTGATTGTTCCTGTCACTGTCGTTTATGATTAAGACCAGGAGTCAGCAAACTTTTTCAGCAGGGGGCTGGTCCACTGTCCCTCAGACCTTGTTTTTTGATTTTGATTTATATTTTGAAGAAGAAAAAAATGAACAAATTCCTATGCCCCACAAATAACCCAGAGATGCATTTTAAATAAAAGGGCACATTCTACTCATGTAAAAACACGCTCGTCTGTGGGCTGGATTTAGAAGGCAATTGGGCTGGATCCGGTCCCCCTGGCCTTAGTTTGCCTACCCATGATTAAAACTGTCCAGCCCTTCAACCATTTTTTATACTATTCTTCTCCGTGTCTCTGGCTGCTCTTCTCAGGTTCTGTTTTTTTAAGTGGAATGACCAGAATTGCAGACGACATTCTCGGTGTATTTTGTCCATTCATAAACATCTAAGTTTCTGGTGTTCCTCAGCTGCCGAGTGAATGGGGGCGGGCGGGCTGTGCTTTCTCTCACTATGTCATGTCAAGACCAGTAATGAGTAACTGAGACGGCTCTTTTCTGTCTGCAGCATCACCAGATCATCCATCAGTACATGGTGACGTTGGAGAACCTTCTCTTCACAGCAGAATTGGATCATCATATATTGGCTGTATTTCAGCAGTTCTGTGCATTGCAGGCCTGAGAGACTTCGTTTTTGTACAGGACTTCATTGACTTCACCTTTTTAAAACAAAAATGGGAAAATTGAGGAGGGAAGAGAAGGAAAGCTTTTAATTGGAAAGCAAGCTTGCCATGCTGTTGTAGATAAGCTACACGGCACTCAAACGGGGCAACTCTTTTAGCAGTAGAGGCCTAACTCTTGTTTTACGACTGCTAGGTGACAGGGATGGAATAATGTGTGGATTTCTAATTTTGAAATGGTTTGAATGCTGGCTTCATCGTGGCATTTGTTTTGTCCCCTTCTGTTTGTATAAAAATAAAAATAGGGAATAAATAGGATTGGTTACCTTTGCTTGGCCCTTACATAATAATGAATTCCCTCATTATAATAATGTGAAGCAAGCATCAAGACTTGTGAATCTGAAGAGCAGCTTCCCAATGAGTAACATTAAACTCTCCGAGGGACAGGAGCATAGGACATGTGAAACGCTAAACAGGTCAAGCATCCAAAGTAGCCTAGAGTATATGTTTGTTATCAAAATTAATTTTCATGGTTGTATGAAACATGGTTGAAATACAATCAGAATATGTTTTTTAAATCTGCCTATTGTACTTATTTTGGATCGCAACGAACGTATATTTGGGTCACAAACATCCCGTAAGAAATAACTACGATACATAACAATTTCTTAATGTTTCACATATGTTCTTGATGGAGGGCGGAATGTGTTCTGCTCCAACCATCATTACAGGGTAACTTTCTGCAAAAAAGCAAATTAACTGTGAGCTGGACTGGGAAGAACCTTGTCTCCAGACCATCTCACTTTGTTAAGAAGAAAGCAGCCTGGTCTGCTGTAAAAAAAAATATTTTTTTATAAAGTAAATCAGACAGGTATGGTCCAGGCCTCTGTTGTGCATCGTCCTAAATGCTCATACTTGCTCAGGAATTTGGGCAGGATGAAATGCCGAGTTAGAAATGGCTTCGCAAGACACCTTGGTCACATCCCTCTTGGCTCTGGGAGCAACAACCTATCCAGATCCACCACAGGGCTTAACTGTATTCCCACATGCCATGAACCTGTTTCTCTGCCAAGGACTGTGTGAAGAAGACTTAGTGGTTTTTCCGAAGACCTCACGTTCTGCAATTCAGTGATACTGTTGTATTTCTCGCCTATATCATATTTGCCATGAACAACTATAAAGGCTACCGCCTCATATTAGAAAAGAGTATCTTAGCAGTCCTAAATTACGGGTCTAAATTAGCTTTTCCCTAATCTTTGACTAACTCAGAAATGGAGTCGGACAAATTAAGACAAGAAATAAAGTACCGTATTAGGCTGCATTGAAAAACTGACAGATTGCCAGATCCGGATGGTATCTTAAAGGATTCAAAATGAATTTGTGATCTTCTAACAAAATTATGTAACTTGTCTCTGAGGTTTGCCTCCTGAGGCATTCTCACGGGAGTGTACATCAGTATTTGCAGTCCAAGTGTTGCTAGGTGTTCCTACCTTTCCTTGTTGCACAGAACCATTTCTGTCCGATTAATTTCCCCAAGCACTTAATTTGCATCCGGTTTCTCTGCACACCTCGCTACTGAATGCCTTCACCATTTAAGTTGTTTCTTACTGAAAAGCCCGAGATTGTCTTGGCTTAAAAGCCCTTGCTGTGGTGGACATAAAATCACTGCTTTGTGTACATATGCGAGATGCCACTGGATTAGGACTCGAGCTGCTGCTGCTCACCTTTCATTTTAACTAACGAAAGTTACATGTACTTAGTGTGCTAAGGACTGCTGGCTAAATAAGATCTCAAGTGGTTAAGGGAAGGGGTACGCTGGCTTTCTCTGTATCCAGCAAAACTAGAAATCATACACGTGCATAATTTAAGGGGGGCCACTTCCTGTACTTCCAAGTTTTGTACAGCATTACCAAGCCCCAGTAAACTTAAATGCTATTGGGATGTACACCCAATGGAAGTCTTAACACTTTGTATCACATTATTAGAATATCCAGCAGGAATAACTGAAGGTAATGTGGTGCAATGGAAGATAAAGCAGGGATGAGAATACCATTTTTTCATTTATTTTATTTTATTAGCAGAGATACACAATACAATTCAATACTTACATGATTCAGCAGGCTGCACAGTTTTCCCATGAAATCAGATTTTTAACATTGCATTTCAGTTGTGGATGAGGAGGACTGTGTGTAAAAAAAGTCGCTGAGCACTTAGTTCATTGGATTAAAAAAAATACAAAAGGTACATTTTAATGTAACACTAAGAACATACTACATTTTTTCATATGTTAATTCATGACCACACGTCGTGCAGGTTTTTTTGTATAGGTCTTCGTCTATCATTTCTTCAGCTCCGTAGTCATGTTGATGAACACTTGTATCTTTTTTCCATACGCTACTTCTCACAGCTCGGCGCAGTTCTAATACAAAATGAAGAAGAAGAAAATTACTCAAGGCAGACCAGAAGCCCCCACGTTTTTCTTTTGTGTCCTGGAGATGGGCTCCTGCTTTCAACCACAGTCCCTGATTTGTAAATTGTAATCCAGGATTTGTAAGAACAGAAAAACTGCAAGTCTTCCAAACATTGCAAGTTCCAAAACAAGTATACCAAACTGAAATATTTCAGAGGACCAAAATACAGAGAAACTATCCCATAGATGGGACTAACTCCCCCCCCCCCCCGTAGGTAAAAAAAAGTAAAGGACCCCTGGATGGTTAAGCCCAGTTAAAGGCGACTATGGGGTGTGGTGCTCATCTCGCTTTCAAGCCGAGGGAGCCAGCATTTGTCCATAGACAGCATTCCGGGTCATGTGGCCAGCATGGCTAAACCGCTTCTGGCGCAATGGGGCACCGTGATGGAAACCAGAGTGCATGGAAACGCCGTTTACCTTTCCGCCACAGTGGTACCTATTTATCTACTTGCACTGGCGTGCTTTCAAACTGCTAGGTTGGCAGGAGCTGGGACCGAGCAACGGGAGCTCACCCCGTCACAGGGATTCGAACTGCCAACCTTCCAATCGGCAAGCCCAAGAGGCTCAGTGGTTTAGACCACAGTGCCACCCGCGTTGTACAACTACCCATTAAGCTGTTCAGTGTGCTAGAAGATGAAGACACCTGTTATTTTACTGGTAGGTTTGTGGGGTGGGGTGGTCAAGAGAACACTCAATTCACACTCACCTTTAACTTTCTTATCAAACTTTTTTTGTTTCATCTTCTCTCTGTTGTCTTGTCTGCTTTCCTTCGCTTCTTCCAACGCTTCTTCGCTACCCCAGATTTCAAGAGAGCGCTTGATCACCTGCAGAAGAAGACATTTGAACAAACAAAAAACACGTCTCGGAGTTTGATCTCTGTCGCAGCGCACTGTGGCCTACACCGAGAGGCTTGATCTGTGTAGGCCTCGAGCCTGCATGGATCTGTTCCAAGGGAATTCCTCTGGTTCCCTTCACACTATAAAAATGGGACACAAAACTATGCAGATACCCACCTCATTAATCAATCAACTTTATTTCAGCTTTAAGCTCATAACACAAGACAACACAAGAACAGCAGTTACGCTCACACAGTTTAATTTAAAATTATTGGCAATAAAATTAGTGGTAATCAAGACTTAATAAGTATACAAGATAGTGTAAATATTAATTCCAAACAATTTCAATTTCCAATCAACAGTCCATTTCGTCTCTTGTATGTCAGAACGGAAGTTAATATTTTTGCCATTTGTAGGGTTACAAACTGGTCAGTGTCTTGCAATAAAAAAGCAAGAAGGAAGTCAACCGGGTGCCCAGACAGTTTTTGGATTAATGGTTGCACTAAATTCTTCCGGGCAGCATCATATAGAGGGCAGTTAAACACCATATGGTGGAGAGATTCTATCGATCTGTTATCACAAGAACATAAAACCGAAATTTGACCCCCAGAAAATCTATGGAAAAGGGAATTCGACGGGAATACATTAAAACGCGCTTTAATAAAAGCAAAGCGGTGACTGGCGAAAGAAAGAGATGATAGTTAGGTTGGCGCATGGGCTGGCGGAGCAATGCCCAAGTGCCTCGGGGAGCAAGTACCCCCACCAAGCATAAGATTACGTTGCCACTCTATATCATCCAATCTTACCCACCTCATTAGTTTTATTCATGTTGGTACAGAAGTAATGTGACATTTAATAAACTAGATCTGATAAACTAGATACATAATCTGTATCCAACAAAGGCATTTGTAACAATGCTGCCCTTCTGAATTAACATGTAGAAGGGATTCCTGCATGTAAAGGGGAGGGGATGCTGAGAAATGTACATAACAGAATAGGGCTTGGCGATAGCAGCTTTTCAACATCGTGATGTATCACCAGCCAAATATTGTGATGTTGAAAAGCAAAGTGAGGAACGAGCTGCGTTGGGCCTAGTCCTGCGAGGTGCCAGGGTAAAACCGCCTCAGCTCCTTGGCAGGAGCAGTGGCAATTCCACCCCAGCGCCTCACAGGGTTTGGAGCATTTTGTTCCTCCACATGGGGCACCAGTGGCAGAAGGACTCCCTCTGCCACCAGTGCCCGGGCGCTGAGGGAAAAACGAGCTACATCGGCTCAAGCGCCTCGCAGCTTGTTCTTCCCTCGGATTGAGGACCAGAGTGTGAGGGCAACCTCACCTGGCGTTGTGTCATGGGTGAAACCACCATTGCTCCCTCACCGCCAGGTACCCAATTAATTTTTCTGGAGGGTCACACCATGCATTTTGCCTTCACTACTGCAAATAAAAACTTTTTAAAAAAATAAATAAAGAGATCACACATTAGTGAACAAAGCTCAGTACCTGTAGCTTTAAGTAAAGTTTCATGTCACCCCATCGCGGATTATGAGGGTTTTTCTTCAGAATAAATTTTAGCACCGGTTCTCTCTTGTCTAAATCGCAGTCTTTCAGAAGATACTCTTGCTTGGCTTCACTCCTTGTTATGAGTTTATGCTTTTCTTCAACATCTCTGAAACAAGGTCCCATGCAGGGAAACTAAGACCGTTATTATGTATGAGCTGCTATTTTCTGAGCTGTAAAGTAGTCCCTCAGTAATCTGATATGGGAAGGTGCGTTACAGAGAGTTAGTCCCCTGGTCCATGAGATCTGTATTGTTTACAGTGACTAGAAGTGGTTACCCTGCTCTGCCAGGAGATGGTTGGGCAGGAACCCGATACCTTCTGAGAGCAAAGAGGGGTCTCTATTACTGAGCCATGGCCCTCTCCCTTCTGTCCTATGCATAGACACACAAGTGTAAATCCTACTATTTTAACGTGGCTCACTGTCATAAGTGTTCCTAGAACTGCAGCCCACGAAACTTAAGCCAGCTATGAATTGCGTCTCATGGTTAAAAAGTAATCCCTGTTCTAGTTGCTCAGTAACTGCACTAAAGCAGCAACGATCCAGGCAAAGTTCAGCAATTTTGGACATAATCCTAATCCCACATATTAGGGTATAGGAGGGGTGTATGTAATAAATTATATTATTATATTTATTTTATTTTATTTTATTTATTTAATTAATTAAGTGATACCTTGGTTTAAGAACAGCTTAGTTTATGAACAACTTGGATTAAGAATGCTGCAAACCCAGAAATAGGTGTTTTGGTTTGTGAACTTTGCCTTGGAAGCAGAACATGTTCCGCTTCCTGTTGAGTGTGTTCCATTTGTAAATTTGAGTCCCCCGCTGCTATGGGAAAGCACGCCTTGGTTTAAGAACGCTTTGGTTTAAGAACGGACTTCTGGAACGGATTAAGTTTGCAAAATAAGGTACCACTGTATTATTATTATTATTATTATTATCTGCACTGGGCATAGTGTGTGTTCCTTCCAAGTAAACATACATAATATTGGGCTATATTCAAATACCATTTCATTCCACGCAAGACTTGAGCATGTGCTTACACGCCTCTACAACAGGCAGTTCACGTTAGCGTGAAAATTCAGGTGCCTTTTTGGCTCAGCTGAAACATACGACCTTTAACAAGCTTCATCATACTTTGCTGAAATGAAGTTTATCAAAGAACATTTATACTGAGACAAGAATAATTTTTACAACACAAAACTACACAAAAAATATTAAATATTGAGTGCATTGAGCCACAACCCAAGCTGTGACTCCGCTGGCACAAAATATTTCCATGTGCGCAATGGAGTTTCCGCTTTCTGTCCCCTCTAGCTGTTCTATGCACTCTCCAAATCGGCTCCCGAGAGTTGGAGGATCCAACTTGGGTCTCCAGTTTTTGGGGGACTACACTTCCCATCATCCTTGACCACTGGGCCTGCTAGCTAGGGATGATGGGAGCTGTAGTCCAAAGACAGCTGGAGACTCAAGTTTGGGAAAACCTGCTCTAGAGCAGTTTTGTGGGGAGAATGAGAGAAAAGGTGAGTGCCGCTTTGCCAGTAATAATAATAATTCAATTACTTGCACCCTGCCCATCTGACTGGGTTGCCCCAGCCACTCTGGGTAGCTTACAACAGAATACAAAACAACACAGTGAAACATCAGACATTAGAAACTTTCCAATACAAGGCTGCCTTCAGATGTCTTCTAAAGGTTATATAGTAACTTATCTCCTTGACATTTGATGGGAGGGCGTTCCACAGGGCAGGTGCCACTACCGAGAAGGCCCTGTGCCTGGTTCCCTGTAGCTTCACTTCTCACATTGAGGGAACCACCAGAAGGCCCTCAGAGCTGGACCTCAGTGAACGATGGGGGTGGAGATGCTCCTTCAGGTACACTGGGCTAAAGCCATTTAGGGTGCCAAAGGTCAGTAGAATCCTTCTGGCCACAGCATTGCATACAAGCCATTATTTCCCCTTTTCTTTATTTGCTATATACCTGCAATTATCACATGTTGCTAGATCAAAGTGGTTCATGAGGTAGGAATCCATGAATTCTTTACCACATTCTTCACAAATAATGTAATCAAATTCTAACACAGGCCCTATTTAAAAAAGAATAAACAACAACAGGGCTTAAGCTGTTAAAGTGCATTCAAGATAGCAAAAATATGTTTTCAATTTATTTATTGATATTTATTCAGAGATATACAAAAATACCCATTACAAAGTATCTTTTTATAATGTACTGAGATGAGGGAGGGAGGGAGGCACAGAAGAAAGGAAGGAAGGAAGGAAGGAAGGAAGGAAGGAAGGAAGGAAGGAAGGAAGGAAGGAAGGAAGGAGGGAGGGAGGGAGGGAGGGAGGGAAGGTGGGAAGGAAGGAAGGAAGGCTCTGTCCTGCAGCTAAATATGGTATTTATGCATGCAGCCTTCTACATTAGTGAAAGGACATTCATATTCATTTTAACATTCTTTACCTTCCCAGCCCTGCGAGACCACACTGTTTAATTATGAACCGATGCACAATAATGTTCATCAGCTCTTCTAGAAGAACACATACCAATGTGTGCTTGTACCAGTCTTTCAGACATATATTTTTATGTCTCTGCAAGCAAGGAATTTCTCTTTTGGCTCAGTTCCCATTTTTCCCTATCATGGCACCTGCCACTAATTAAGCATGACCAACAGCAGCCTTTTCCTCACTGCCATAATTACCAGGGAGATGCACAACTTTCTCTGCCGTGTGTTCCTCTTCCTCCTCCTCTTCAAGAAAGAATCCTCCCCCGGTATCTATTACCTTTGGAGGTGCTTTCACTTTGGAACTGCCTGCAAAGACAAACAACAAAAACAAACTTTGCAATCAGTACCTGACACCAATGTCATGAAGTCTATTAGGTGAGACAGCCATGTCTAACCTTGCTCAAATGCTAAGAAGCAGCCCACAATCCAAAAAAAAGACCATCTATTGAAATCCAATACATTATTATTGCATTGCTTTAATATCCTATTATATCCTATATTTCATCCAAGGTGGCATATTTGGTTCTCCCTCTCTCTTAACAACAACCCTGTGAGGTAGGTCAGGCTGAGGGTTGGTCACTGACCCAAGGCCAAGCTTCAAGGCCATTTGGGGATTTGAATCCTGGTCTCCTAGATCAGGATTTCCCAAACTTGGGTCTCCAACTGGGACTACAACTCCCATCATCCATAGCTAGCAGGACCAGTGGTCAGGGGTGATGGGAATTGTAGTCCAAAGACCTATCCTAGATCCTAGTCTGACACTAACCACTATACCACACTGGCTCTCTATACATTTAGAGATCCCCGTTCACTTTGAAGAGGGCGGAGGATCAGACTGCAAGAACTAACGAGGAAGATGGGCCTGAGGTCTCTGAAAAGTCTCATTTTAAGTGGGTTTGGGTTGTTGACACCAAGGATCACCCCAGGTATTTTCTATCCCTGGATCATAACTCCAAAGCTGGGGGCAACCACCTAAGATTTCTCCTTTGTAGCATTACAGATTGAAGGCTTTCCCTTCTTGCCTGAATGTTTTTGAGGAACATTTTAAGGAACATGTTTTATTAGCCTCCTTCAGGGGCTCACAAACTTCAGCATCACACAGCCACAAAGGAAAACCACAACTTCCCATCATAATGTGCCTTTTACTTTCCAGTATACTTTTGGTAGCCTTATGCACAACTGGCTCAGACTACAGAAGCTTCGGGACATGGGTGGCGCTGTGGGTTAAACCACAGAGCCTAGGGCTTGCCGATCAGAAGGCCGGCGGTTTGAATCCCCGCGACGGGGTGAGCTCCCGTTGCTTGGTCCCAGCTCCTGCCAACCTAGCAGTTCGAAAGCACGTCAAAGTGCAAGTAGATAAATAGGTACCGCTCCGGCGGGAAGGTAAACGGCGTTTCCGGGCGCTGCTCTGGTTCGCCAGAAGCGGCTTAGTCATGCTGGTCACATGACCCGGAAGGTGTACGCTCCCTTTATTGGCTCCCTTGGCCAATAAAGCAAGATGAGCGCCGCAACCCCAGAGTGGTTTGCGACTGGACCTAATGGTCAGGGGTCCCTTTACCTTTACAGAAGCTTCAGAGGCAAGCCAATGTTGAAAGGCTTGAAAATTTGCCCTTTGGCCACATCAACCCTGCACTGCGGGGGGTTTGACTAGATGAGCTTTGGGGGTCCCTTCCCATTCTAAAATTCTAAGATTTCCCTCTTCCCTATCCACATGCCTCTCTTACCAGCTGAAGGCTAACCTGCACAAGCTACCTGGACCTGTTCACCATGAATTACATTGCGGTGCCAAGCGAACCTTCGCCAGTAGGAGGGTACGGCCTAGTAGCCAGCCTTGCTTGCCTCAGCATCAATGCCCGCTGGCGATTCCGCTCTATCTTTGCCCTCATCGCGGCAGAGAGTGCGGGTTTCTCCCCTTCAGGAGCAGGAGGTTCCATGGCCGGATTCAGAGACAGAAATCTAGAAAGGTTAAATTGAAGCAAGAATGATCAGTGCTATTTTTCTATAAAAAGTGGTCACCATGAACACCCTCCCTTCTTCTCTTTTTCATTTTTTAATTTATACTTTTCAAATTTATACATTTCATTAGTTTTACAATCAATTTAACATTTCAAAATTTGACTTCCTCCTCTTTCTGCGGTTCCTTAAATTTATGTTTCAATATCTTCTTCACATCCAAGTTCATTTAACATGCTCGTTTTAATTATCTACTGTAAATATATACTCTTATAAAACTGCAGGTTATTGCAATAATCCTGGTAATTTTTTTGTCTGTTTATGATTTATCTGTAAATATTCAATAAATCATTTCCATTTATAAAAGTTCATTATCTTGATTTCTTATTCTTCCGGTGAGTTTCAGCATTTCTGCATATCCCATAAGCTTTTGTATCCATCCCCTTGTTCTTTTATAATGGCAATGGTGCCCACTTGAGAGGAGCCGGAACTGAGTTGCAGCAAGTTCCAGCTGAAAAAAAGTCCCCATAATAATAATAATAATAATAATAATAATAATAATAATAATAATGGGAAGAGGTGGAAATCATACAAGCAGCCAAAAGGATTGCTAGCTACCAACCAGGGGAATAGGCAACAGGTGTTGGTCCCATCATTTCGGACCTCTGGTCCTGCGAGTTAGGGATTTCATGCATCTCCATCTGCCAACTTCATGCGTCTGGTAAAGTCCTCAACGCCTCGTGCGCCAATAAATTTCCTAGTCCCCAACAATAAAGTCCTATGCATAGCTACTCAGAGGCATGACTTCTGAAACTGAATTCAGTGCATTAAATTGGATTTTTAAAATAAAATGCTTTTGGAAGAAAATATCTTTCTAAAGATAGCTTTCTATTTAAGTTACATTATAGCCCAGGAAATAAGGATTTGTTTTAAGTTTTTCATGTGTGCTGAAAATCAGTCTAAGTTTTTTTGTTTTGTTTTTTAAATATTTAACCACATCAGTTAACAAACATGGATACATATGCTATAATGTTATTGTATTAGTGAAATAAATTGTTTAAATTGTTATTAAGTTTACTTTTCTCCTTCCAATAAAGTACAGCAGAAAGGTTATCTAAATATAAACAGTTAACTTATTAAACCTCACAATAATTTCATAATTATCTGTCTATGTATTTCTAATAGTATAACCAAATCAGTATTTTTGTTATAACTGTAAAAACTACTCTGAAAATTTATTATTCCAAAAATGCAACCTTCAACTGGTTGTAAATATTAAGATTATACCAGCGGGAATGCCTTTCTGTAAAAAAAAATAAAAATGATTTCAAATCAAGTCTTACTGACTAGTGATTTAAATCATGATTTAAATCGATTTGATTTAAATCAAACCCACCCTGATTCAGTGGGACTTCCTCTCAGGTAAAAGTGGGTGCGAGATTGCACATTGAAAGGCCTTTCCTAGCATTTTCTCCAACAGGCAGCAGATCTGAAAGCAAATGCTTGGATTGCCCTTAACCAAACCGGTAGATCATCATTTTATTTGTATAATTAAGGCCATGCTCAAAGCAGCTTACGAAAAGAAATTACGCAATTACAAAAGTAGTCACAACCAATAAGTAGAACACGTCGAAAAGTCCACAAAAATGGAGCAATTGTCACGTAATAAGAGGTTAAAAGAAATAAAGGTACAAAATATTAATATCAATAAAAGCATGAGATTTATTTATTTATTTAAAAATATGCAAAATATGAATAACAGCAGAAACAACAACAAAACGCAACATACAATACTCCAGCCCAGATCAAGCTACAGGGGAAAGGCGGACTTGCCTTCTGCCAGCCGCTTTCAGCCCTTCTGCAAAAGTGAGTGGCGCCCAACAGGACCGGAAAAAGGAACCTTACCTGCCCACACAGGCTTGGCTTCTTGAAGCCGTGTGCGCATGCTCCTGGAGGGAATCCGTCCCTTTAGAAGCGCTCGGCTACCTCCGTGAATGTAGAAGTAGGAAAGGATAGAGATGGCCGTCCATGGAGACGACACTTCCTCCTTCCTACTCAGAGGCCTGTTTTGTGTGTGGATTTTTAAAAAATGTACTTCGAGGCAGAAATGAGAGCCATATCAATCAAGAGCAGACCGTGGCTGCGCTTGAACAGCAGAAGGGCTTCGCCTCCAATAAAAGATGGTGCAGCAGCAAAAACTACTAGCACTTTTGCCAAGCTAAGCAGGGTCCGGCATGGTTTCAGATTGGAGGGAGCCTGCATGCCAGGGGTCGGACTAGATCAAGCATAGGCAAACTCGGCCCTCCATATGTTTTGAGACTACAATTCCCATCATCCCTGACCACTGGTCCTGTTAGCTAGGGATGATGGGAATTGTAGTCTCAAAACATCTGGAGGGCCGAGTTTGCCTATTCCTGGACTAGATGATCCTCCCTCGGGATCCCTTCCAAGTCGACAATCCTATGATTCTAAGGTTGGGTGGCCACCTTACAGTGCCAGATTTACGTATAAGCTAAAGGGGGGGGGGCTGGATGTACATTTCCAAAATATAAGATAAAAAACAAAATAAAACCTACATACAGCAACAGTGTTTTCTGTTGTGTAGGCTCCTATGATGTAAATAATGGGCCCCACCTGCTAGCCTGCTCCCTAAAATATCACTGGTTTGCTCATTTCTATATATAGGGTGCCTACATTCTGTATGTGCAAATGGCTTTAGGTACCTATTAGGTCCATAAATTACCATATAGCATATATTCAACACAAAAAAACAGTGACAATTTGTTGTTGACAAAGGACAGCTGGATATATAAAGGGCCCCATTACCTTCAATAGCTTAGGGCCTCATCAATCCTAAATCCAGCACTGGTCATGTATGATCTAGTTGAGATTCCTGGACCAGATGACCCTCGTAGTCCCTTCCAACGCTATGATAGTGACCGCTTTGTGGACGCACACATCATTATTACTTTCACCTTCCCTTCTACCGACATCCTCCCCCTCCCCTTTTCCAGCTCTCCCTTGCACACAGACCACCCCCTATTTTCATGCCGCTCCTTCTCTCCTGTTCTGCAGTCCACTTTGTGCACACAAACACGCACCACAACGCTGTATGACACTGGATCTTTCGGATGAATAGACTCTCAAGAGCCAAGCCTGCCAGCTTGTTTGGTTAGAGGTCAACTGATGGGTTGTGTGTGTTTATGTGTGCGCTTGCTAACAAAATATCTGCTCTAAATTACTACATTGAATCTGGCACTTCGTGTTGAAGGCAGCTCATGGCACCAGGAGTGAAATAAATTATGTGGAGGTACTGTGGGGCTTGGTAAGCAAATCCCACCCTCTAAAACATATAATGTCTTTTCACATCTTGTCTTTTCATAACATAAAGTCTACTCCAATTCCAATTCCAGCAATCTCCTCTTTTTGTGTATAGCTTCCAGTCTTCCAACCTTTGCTTTGTCATTTCCACGTTTCTTTTTCTTTCTTTCTTTCTTTCTTTCTTTCTTTCTTTCTTTCTTTCTTTCTTTCGTTTTTCAAATGTTATTTATACTTTTCAAGTTTATACACTTCACTAGTTTTATACATTTCACTAATTTTACAATCATTTTAACATTTTAAAACTTGACTTCCTTCCCCCTCTTTCTGTGTCTCCTTAAATTTATATTTAATATGCTCTGCATATCCAAATTAACTTAATTTGCTCATTTATTCAGCTACTTTAAATATATACTCTTATATAAAATTGCAGGTTATTACAACAATCCTGCCAATGATCTTACCTGTTTACAAATTATCTGTAAATATTCAATAAACCATTTCCATCATTTCCAATTTTCTTAAGCACTAATGTCAATTTAACTGATTCCACCTGCTCCCATAAGTAACAAACAAATTCTGTTGTACTTAAGTTTGCACTCCTCTTTCCAGGCCCCTGCAAATAAAATCCTAGCTAATGCTGGTATATATAATACCTGTGTGTGAATCTCTTCTTTGTTATCACTTGGTCATTTGCGTTATTAAAACATAGCATAACAGGAAATCAGGTAGGTAGCCATGTTGGTCTGACGCAGTTGAAATATACCGGTATATAAAAATAAAAAATTGTCCAGTAGCACCAACTAAGTTTGTTCTTGGTATAAGCTTTCGTGTGCATGCACACTTCTTCAGATAACAGGAAAGTTCGCCACCATGTCCTCAAACCTACTTTCTTCCTTGACATTTCTTCTAATGCTCATTTCATGATCAAACCCTGCAAGGAAGGTAAACAAATGTGTGGCGCTCATGACAACAGACAGCAGAGTGCGCTAAAAGCATTGTGGATTTGTACATTAGTTTTCATACAAATGTAGAATTGATGGTATAATAGCCTTAAACTGCAGTCCTATGCCCATTTAGTTGGGAGTAAGTTTCACTGAGTTCAGGAGCAAAATTGGTGCCAGATTGGACGGCAATTGTATTTAGGATTGAGGTTTTTTGTTTGCTCTTGCTTGACCTGACGTGAGGAGAGGAGAGAGGAAATACCGGTACATTGTTTGACTAAACTGAAAGATGAGAGTACTGAATTTAAAAGATCCAAACAGAGGGATCCAAATGCAATGGGTCATAAGATCAGTATTCTAATGCATGAATGCTTGTAATCAGACAATGTTACTCATATACCTTAATGATGATCATATACTAACCAGCAGCTCAATGTGAACTAAAATAATCCAGTTACAGGTAGATAGCCGTGTTGATCTGTCATAGTCAAAACAAAATAAAAAAATTCCTTCCAGTAGCACCTTAGAGACCAACTAAGTTTGTTCTTGGTATGAGCTTTCGTGTGTATCTGAAGAAGTGTGCATGCCCACGAAAGTTCATACCAAGAACAAACTTAGTTGGTCTCTAAGGTGCTACTGGACGGAATTTTTTAATTTTTTATTTTGTTTTAAAATAATCCAGATTTTTAATGAAAACTCATTTATCCCCATTCAACATAATGGCATTTCTTTCTGGCTTCCAGAAAGGTAATTTGGAAATTAGTCTAATTTATGTCAATGGAACATCTTTTCAACTACAGTTTTTGGGTTCAGAGTGCAAATTGCCTTAAAAGTCCCAGCATCACCGATATGTGGACTAAGTTATTTTTGAATTAATTACATAATTACATAATGTGTCATTTTTTATATACATTGGAAGCCACCCAGAGTGGCTGGGGCAACCTAGTTAGATGGGTGGGGTACTACTACTACTCGTACTACTAATAATAATAATAACTTGGCCTGCCATACAGGGTTTCAGTAATTATTTGTCAGATTTTGTGTGCCATTTGCACACAGAAAACATTTTAAAATTTCTGTGAAAGTTTTGGGGGGGAGGTAAAAATAAATAAATTAATAATAACAGCAGTTCAGAAGTGGCAACTGACAGAATTTTGAGTGGTTCTAATAATCAGAGTTATATAGCATGGATTCTGCAGGATCTGCACAGATCGTGTGACCGGAAAGTTCGGTGAATGGTCACAGAAATTGGAGTGAGAAATATTCGAACATACAATTGACATCGGAAACCCATGAAATGCTCACAATTCTGTACAGAGTTGAAGCTGTAACTTGGAAGACAGTGTATGAGTGGTTGAAGCATTTCCGTGAAGGGCGGCAAACCATCGAAGATGACCCTCGATCTGGCAGACCGCCAACAAGCAGAACAGCGGCAAATGATGACAGAGTTCGTGAGTTATTGATGCGGGATCGGCGTTCGTCCATCTGAATGATGAAGGAAGAATTGCATATTCCGCGTGAAATTGTTGCTGAGGTCACTGAGTTGCTCCACCCTCCATATTCTCCCGATCTGGCCCCACCGGATTCTGCTCTTTTTCCAAAACTGAAATCTGCACTGAAAGGGCACAGATTTTCCAACATTTTACACGTCCAAGCTGCTGCTGTGATGAGGGAACCGAAAGCAGCACAAAAAGAGGAGTTCTCCAGAAGCTTCCAACAGTTCTACAAACATTGTCAACTGCATTGTATCAGACGGGGCCTACTTTGAAGGCCTGTAGGTATGTATGTTCAAAGATTTCTCGCTGTCCGATTTCTGTGACCATTCACTGAACTTTCCAGTCACACCTTGTATGCTCTTGAGCCCAATTCATGGTTAAAGGTAAAGGGACCCCTGACCATTAGGTCCAGTCGTGTCCGACTCTGGGGTTGCGGCGCTCATCTCGCTTTATTGGCCGAGAGTCGGCGTACAGCTTCCACGTCATGTGGCCAGCATGACAAAGCCGCTTCTGGCGAACCAGAGCAGAGCACGGAAACACCGTTTACCTTCCCGCCGGAGCGGTACCTATTTATCTACTTGCACTTTGACGTGCTTTCAAACTGCTAGGTGGGCAGGAGCAGGGACCAAGCAACGGGAGCTCACCCCGTCGCAGGGATTCAAACCCCCGACCTTCTGATCGGCAAGCCCTAGGCTCTGTGGTTTATCCCACAGCGCCACCTGGGTTCCTTTTAATTCATGGTTACCGTAACTTATAAAGCCCTAAGTGACTTAGGAACCAAATACTTGAAATAGCATCTCTTCCTATAGCAGCCTGCCCACATATGTAAAGCTCTGCAGGGGAAGCGCTTCTTCATGTCCTGCCAGTGCGTGGTGGCATGATAGGGCTTTCTCTGTGGTGGCACCTATTTTATCGAACTCCTTTCCCTTGGAGGTACAACTGGGACCACTGTCATTTCTGTTTTTGGTGCCAGTTGAAGCCGTACCTTTTCACCTGGGATTTTGGAAGAAGTCGATTTGACCTGGCCAGCTATAGATTGATAGAGGTCTGTTTTCTGGTATTGCCAAGATGACTTATTTTTAGTTATTGCTTTCATGTTATTTTATGGAAAGTTATTGTTTTAAGGCTGATGATGCTTCTGCAGCAAACTGCCCTGTGATCACAGTTGACGAAGGATGGCTTAGAAATTGAATTAATAAGATAAATAAACGGTGCCTATTCCAATATATTTTGGCTTTGCTTGCCACCTGGTGGGAAGGCTCATTTTGGAGTAGTCTTTCTGCTGTCTTTCTGCTTCATTTATCATCTCCCACCTATTGTCTGTGAACTTGGCTGATAGATGGGCAATTAAGGAAGCACGTCAAGTGTTGAAAGCTCCTGCCCCAGAACTGAAAAGCCGAGGTATGCGAGTAAAAGTGAAGTGTAAATATTCAAGGGCAAAAAAACCTGGCACTCTTCCCTGACAGGCAACCTTAATGCAAGTTTGTTATTTTTGTTATTATCACAGGAGACGACAGGAGGACATGGCAGGATGTGAGCATGCCTTGTGTCTTTTTTTTAAAAAAACACCACTGTGTGGCTTGTCATTATTATTACTGTTATTCAACAGGGTTTTACATCCCAGCGTAATCACTTTCCAGTAGATCAGGGGAGGTGCTTCAACATCTCTGGACAAGAAAGTGGCAGGAGGTTGAGTCAGGTAAAAGCTGGGATTCACTTGTACCGTTCCCTCCCTCTCCATCGCACACATGAATCCTCGAGTCAGTGCTTGCTGTTCTGCCACCAAAGTACTCAGCACGCTCTCGTTGTCAGCTGGTAATCCAGGAAGTAAGAAAGCTGTGATTTTTCTAGTCAAATCACTGCTGCCACAGATTGCCTTTCAGTCTCCCTAGACCAAAACTCTTTGGGCATTGTGACAAAATGCCACACAGCAAGGTACTGAAATGCAGGCATTCCAGCATTTTAACTTCTACAAAACAACCAGTCCACACCACGCTTTTTATATACCCCAAGGTCTAGAGCTGACATCCACGTGCATGCACAGGATCTTGGCCTTCTCCCTGACATGCTGTGTGTGTAGACCAGGCAAACATTTGCAGTGGGAGGTTTTGTGTTGTTGCTTTTTAGCAAGAGATACTTCAGACCTTTGGTCCCCTCTTGCAGTTGGTCGTGGTACAGTCCAGCAGAGACACCCAGGCCGATCGAACACAGCAACTCTTCGCAAGATCAGGACCAAGGGCATAAGCCATCCCTCTCTGTTTTTAGTGGCATCAAGCACCATAATGAATGATGCGGCTTCTAATCAATTCCAGGCTTTATTTCTAGGCGAATTCTGTATGAATGAAATCTTTAGATTTCCAAATGAGCTTATACTTTAAGATAATTTCTTTCAGAAATCAGATATGTATACCGCAATGGCAGTTCCATGTGGGAATGTTCATCGTGGCAGGAGAGGATATATTGTTTATTAATATCCTTCCTAACTTCCTTTACTTAGCAGAGTGCATTTCCCTTTACACAGCAGAAAACTAGTTGCAAATTGGTGTGAGTTTCTTAAGACAATACCGGTATGCAATTCAATCTGGCTTGTCCAGATTGAAATGGGTTCTAATATTTTCCTGGCCCACCCACTAGTCCCATGCAAGCAAGTATGCTCCAGGCCAGGAGGAACAGGAAGTTTTAACTGGCTGGACCAAACATTCCCTTGCATGTCCACTCTAGGAAAACATGGAATGTTGTATTTGACTGCTCCCAGTAGATTACATCCCACATTCCAAAAGGAAACTTTTGGAAGGTAGTTCTGAGTTGAGCAGAAGCTCCTTCCTTCCTTCCTTCCTTCCTTCCTTCCTTCCTTCCTTCCTTTCTCCTTTCCTTGGGAACTGATCAAGTTAGAACACAAGTTTTCAGTTTGTGAGTTGGGATGTGATCTACAGTGAAGCATGTCAACTGCATCACCTCCCATTCCTTTTCTTTAGGGTGTTCTTAAAGAAAGAAAAGGTGGGGAGAGATAAGCAAATGCAGTGGCAAAAATCTTAAAAGCGGGTCCTGTATACAGGTTTCGATTAAAGACAGGCCCCAAGTCTGAATAAGCTAAAGACTATTCATAGTTGGAAGGGACCCTGAGCATCATCTAGTCCAACCCCCTGCAATGCAGGAATATGCAGTTGGGTTGAACCTACAACCTTGGCATTATCAGCACCACATTCTAACCAACTCAGCTTTCCACCAGCACAGAGCTATCCTGTTGTTCTTTACCAGGGATGAGGAATTTCTGCTGCTCCAGATGTTGCTGTACTACAACTGGAGGACGAGAGATTTCCGCATCCTTGCCCTTAGCAGACAAGAATACACTTAACTTCTTTAATTAATACAAACATAAAATTAGGGGATAGCAATGCAGTGGTATCAACAGAACAGCGGATCAACAGAACCACGCTGATAATGTATGGGCTAAGCCAATAAGACCAGGAGGGAGGTCTTACAGAAGCTGAGAAAAGCAACAGGCCATATTATCTGCTAACATCTTTTGGGCCTCTCCAACATATCAACACATCATGTGCAAAACACTGACTAGCAGTTTGTGGATTTGTTGAAGTGTGGCCTTTGTTTGCAATTCTGAAGAGTACAGCTGTGGCCTAACTTCAGAAAATAAATTAGTAGCTGGCTAATCTTACCCCATTCATGTACTCCTTGGAAAAATGCCCCTCCCCTAATCTTGATGTAGGGTTTTGGTGGGTTTTTTTTTTTGTCATCAGCATGAATAAGCAGAAAACTGAACTTTGCCACCAGTACAGGAATCTATTGTTTTATGAATGACAGATTGAAAGGAACATGAAAAAACAGCAGCCCAGAGGCTGTCAGTTGTGTGAAAGCATTCCTCCGTTTGACTCTGGGTGGTCCTCTCAGAGACTGCCATGATTTCAACGCACTTCATCACAAAAGAGGGTGCAGCATGTGTGTACAAAAGGAGAAACATTTAATTACATGACTTTGAAAAGCTGGGTTATTGACTACATGATTGGTCTGCAAGTTGTATGCATTTGATTCCAGAACTTTTATTTTAAACAAAATCAATTCAGCACATGTGGAAAACAAAACAGCATGATCGCAATAATTATATCAGTGAAGTGACTAATAACTTGACAGGCTGTGTTTAGTTTACCCTGTTTGTCCTGGCATTTGCTCATCCCTTGTTATACTTAACTCTTCCAATCCTATACTGCTTAGTAATTTGTCACTATTATCTTTACCTTCCTTCCTCTACCCCTTTTTTGTCCTCCATTATTGAAATGTAGAATGCAAGCTTCTGGGGGCAGATAATTCCCCCCCTTTTTTTGCTTAAATTTATACTATGATACAATATAAACAACAACAATTTTAAAGCATTTCCCCCAAATGACGGAAGCATCACTTCTTTTCTGGATTCGCTTCACTTTACTCTGACACCAAAAGAGATCTGTGCATGTATTTCCCAAATCTCACAGCAAAATGCTACCCTCTGCAACAGAAATACAGTGGAATCTTGGTTTTTGAATGTAATCCAATCCGGAAGACCGTTTGAGTTCTGAAACGTCCGAAAACCGAAATCTCAATAGCCAACAGCTAGGCTTGCACTCAACACAAACTGCCTGGCATGTTCGACTTCCGAGGCATGTTCAAAAACCAAAGCATATACTTCTGGGTTTATGGCGTTCGAAAACTGAAATGTTCGTCAACGGAGACGTTCGAAAGCCAAGGTACCATTTTAGTCGAATTCCTATAGTCTCCCAGTGTTGTGTGGAGAACTGCTTTCTTTTTACTTTCTTTTATCTAAACCTAGTGCCAGCACATTTAATTAGGTGATCCCAACTCTGTGTACTATGGGTGAGGGAGAAATGTGTCTGCTCTTTCTGCATCTATCAAGATTTTGAACATTGGAATGCTTTGGTTTTGGAACGGACTTCTGGAATGGATTAAGTTTGAGAACCAAGGTACCACTGTATAGATATAGATACAGAAATCTTATCAAAAGGAAACTTCATTGAGTTCAATGGGGCTGGTATAGGATTGCCACGCTGGTGAACTGTTTTTCTAAATTAAAAAGTTCCAAGTGTTTTAAGCATCCTCCCGTGTGTGTGTGTGTGTGTGTGTGTGTGTGAGAGAGAGAGAGAGAGAGAGAGAGAGAGAGATGCATTCCAGTGCCTTTATAGTTATAATTTACCTTTCTGATGCCTTTTCCAGCTTTTTTAGGTGGGTAGCCACATCTGGACCCACTATTCCAAAGGTGACTGAATTATAGTTTTAAAGCAGGAGTCACACATGTTCCATATCTGGCCTCCAAAGTAATTTTCAGAAGCCTCTATTCCTTACACACAATTGGCTTCTGTGTCTGGGTATCTTTATTTTATTTTTATCCCCCCCCCCATTCCCCCCCACAAACAAACAAAACATCAAGCTAGAAGTAATCACAGCCACAAAGGCAGGAAGAATAAAATTGCAAATTAGAAAAATAATGACCATCCTAATCACAGAAAGCTTAAAAAAGAATGAGTGGGATAAAATACATTTCATAGTGCGATGCAAGGTTAATGTCGGTACCAAACGCACCAGATAATCATGAATGTTGGCAAATAAACTCCTATTTAGTGGGAATGTGCCAGCCATGAGATTGGTCAGGTAAGTCACAAACAGCCCCCAAGTGGAAGCAAAGTCAAAGGGGCATTTTTATTTTAATGTTGTTGTTGTTGTTGCAACGCAGCAGGTGGCGCTGTTCAGGCCCACGGCTTCTGCTGCTTGTGAGCTGAGAGGCTTTAACTTCTCTGCCAAGGCTGGCGGACGATGGGAACGCAATCACCCCCTCTCATCTCTTCATCATCAGATCTGTAAAGCAGCCTTTGCCAACCAGGGCTGGCAGGAGGCTGGTGGGAGCTGTGGTCCAAAACATTGGGAGGGTACTGGGTTGGTGACTGCGGCAAAGCAGGCGACAAAAGGGTGGGGCGGGGTGTTCAGCTTGGCAACCGTAAAAGAAGACTACACACATGCACCCAGCACCAGCCCTGATGCCGCAGTGTCAGGAGCGAGCCGGCAGTAAATCACAGGGTGCAAGTTGGAATTAACTCTTTATTCGCAAAAACACAATCGGCACAGGAGTGTTAGGCCTAATGAGCACAGTAATTCATCTCTGGCCCGTCTTGCCCCCATGAAGCGGGTGCTGAGACTGGAGATCTCCACCTCCCCACAGCTGTCTAAGTCCACTCCTCCCCAGAGTTTCTTTCCCCCCAACAATCAGAGGCTGTGTCTGGGTGTCGCTAATCAGTGGCATAGCAAGGGTGGGGCATTGGGGGCGGAGCGCCCAGGGTTCCACCCTGGAGGGGCGTGACACTCGGGGCCACCACCCTCCGCAACTCCCAAGCTGCCGCCCGGTATCCCTTCCGCACGAGCAGCCGCCGCACGGAAGGTGTGCCGGGCGGCGGCTTGGGAGTCCGGATGGACTGCGCAAGTGTGGCATCCCGCACGGACTGCGCATGTGCAGACATGTGCAGTCCGTGCGGGATGCCGGGCGCGAGCAGCCCCCCATCCGTGCGGTGGCTGCTTGCGCCCGGCAACTTATAAGCCTTACGAGTTGCCAGGCACGAGCACCCGCCGCACGGACGGGGGGCCCTCTCACACCCGGCCCGGCAGCCTGCACAGACTGCGCATGTGCGGCAGCCCGGCCGGACTGTGCTATGTAGCGCATGCATCGTGATGTCACGCATGCATGCTACAGAGCAACACCCCGCCCCCCCGGGGGGTGCCGCTCGCGCTCGCCGCTCCCAGCAGCCAAGCGGCTCCGTTTGCCACTGTCGCTAATTTCTCCTCCGCCTTGTTCATGTCTCTTCCGGTTCTGGGAGACAAGGGGGAGTTGGCTCTTCACCAGCCAGACTCATCTCCATGGGTGCCAACTCACCCTCAGGATTGTGGGCACCCAAGCACCCATGGCCCCCTGGATTTGGCTCCTATCCTCACCTCTGCTTCTTGGCCTCTCTCCTCCCGTCCTCCCGCGGCACCCCTGGCCATCATTCAAGGCACCCCAGGGTGCTACGGCACACTGGTTGAAAGCCACCGCCTTTAGGGATGAGAGAGAATAATGTTTTCTTAGCAACCAGGTGGTGCAAAGAGCTGGTATGCCATAGTGTCTACAGATGCGGTCAAATGCACACTTACCTGGAGATAAGCCCCCCCAGTGGAACTTAGGTCTGAGTAAACAGTGCAAGACACTGACTCCTTCCTTTGATTGTCTCTGCCATTAACTCACCAGGGGGCTTAGGCAAGTCATTCATTCTCATCCTTAACCTCCCCAGCCCCAACCACAATGTGGAGATGATAATACTGACCTACTTTGCAGGGTTATTGTACTTTGGACACTCAAACTTTGTCTAACTTGCTTCCAGTTATCATTTGATATAAAGGTAAAGGGTAAAGGGACCCCTAACCGTTAGGTCCAGTCACAGACAACTCTGGGGTTGCGGCGCTCATCTCGCATTATTGGCCAAGCTTCCAGGTCATGTGGCCAGCATGACAAAGCTGCTTCTGGCAAACCAGAGCAGCACACGGAAACACCGTTTACCTTCCCGCCGGAGCGGTACCTATTTATCTACTTGCACTTTGACGTGCTTTCGAACTGCCAGGTTGGCAGGAGCAGGGACCGAACAACGGGAGCTTATCCCGTCGCGGGGATTCGAACCGCCGACCTGCTGATCGGCAAGCCCTAGGCTCTGTGGTTTAACCCACAGCGCCACCCGCTATACACTTTGTCATAAGCCACCCTGAAGGCCTTAGTTGCTGCTGCCTTTAATGCCTTTAATGAAGCCTGTCTTCTTAAGTGCAAAAGCTTGAAGTGATGGGGTTGTTTAATAAAAAAAAAACCTATAGCTGCTAAATTCAAATGCAGGTTTAATTTAATCACACACCCAGAGAAAGAAAAGTGTGAAAGTGGCAACTCACCAGATCCAAGGTTCCCGATAAGTACATGTACTGACTGGCTGGAGAGAGATTAGACATAGGCTTGTCTCTGAGACTTTTTTTGGCGGGGTGGGGGGGAGAGAGAAGGATCTAATTAGAGAGGACTGTGGGGGAAATGGCTGCGCCTACATTTTTCTGCAGCCCTCTCGTTTCAGCTGTTGAAATGTAGGATACACATTTCTGTGTACTTAGTGAAGTCTGACTGACTCCAAATAAGTGCAGTGGTTCGGAACAGTGCCTTCTCTCGCAAGCATTTGATCAAACTGGTTTTATTTTTTTTTAAATCCTTGGAATGTAATTTCAGCTCGCAGAGCACACCAGGCAACTGCGCCACAAACAGGGCCTAAAACGATGCAGGTGGGTGCAGGTTTTTTTGAATTGCTGCACCATTAGCCACTAGTTAAAGGAACTTGAGAACATGCACTCCTGCTTTGTACATTTAAATCACTTTGGCCAATCGGAAATTCTAGATAAAATACTAGGTGAGGCTGAAGCCAGCACATCCCTGTAGTGGAGTCAGCTGTTCCATAGCAGATGGAAGAAATTTGGTTTCAGGCCCTATTTTCCAGGGATAGTCTTGGATTTACAGAAGACACCCCAGTTTCTGATTTGATACGGAATGTCCTGCTTTTCCTTAGAATGTCCCTATTTTCTTCAGAGAAATGGAGTTATCTGACCCCCAAGCCATCTGGAGGCAGCCCTGTATAGGGATGTTTTTTAATGCTTAATGTTTTCTAATGTATTTATTGGGTATATACGTTGGAAGTTGCCCAGAGTGATAAGATAAGATAAGATAAGATAAGATAAGATAAGATAAGATAAGATAAGATAAGATGATAAGATAAGATAATTTATTGTCATTGCACAAGTACAAGCACAACGCTATACAAGTGCAACGAAACTGCACGCCCCCCGTAAAAACAGAAAGAAAAAACAAAACAAAAAGCAGCACAAAACACACACACACCAAAGAAAGCCACACATACACACACATACACCCATCACAGCTCTCCAAGGTCATATTATCTGGTTACAGCGTTTAAGATGGTTATAGCTCTTGGGTAGAAACTGTTCTTCAATCTATTGGCTGGGGCAACCAAGTCAGATGGGCGGGGTATAAATAATAAAGTTGTTGTTGTTGTTGTTGTTGAATAGGACATTCCTATTTTTAATGGGAATATGTTGGAGGGTATGGTAATATGCTGCTAGGCTCTTAGACAGCCACTGTGTTTATAGTGCTATTCTTTGAAAGTGCGCTATTTCACTACGGTGGGCTTTGCTGAGTATTGATACTTATCTGTGTTCTTTATACTTGTACTTGTACTTAATACAATTTAAGGCCGTTAAAATCCACAGTCCTTAATGTGCATTTGTAAGGACTATGCCATTCTATTCAGAATAGCTTATACAGCACTGAAAGTCAGAAATCACAACAAACTTGCGTCACTGCAAAAGCCTCTCTTCGAGCAAGTGGGAGGGAATATTCCCCAGACAACAGTCACACCATCAGTACATGTTTTGGGTTACTCAGTTTTTCAGACCTTGATTCATGCACGAAACTGTTAATAGCTCACTCAATATGTTTGAAGTTTTGTTGCTGGTTTAAAAGAGATGTTATATCCTGAGTTACGGCACCCGCTAAAAAGGTTGTGCACAAAGATATAGAACGAAATAGAGGCGAAACCCACTGCAGACTTTATTGAGCACTTCCAGTTTAAAGCTGAACTAATTTCCAATGCAAAGTATATAGGGTTATATGCTTATATAGGGTTTTCCCTATAGAAAAAGGTCTTGAGCGATGTCAGTTTACACCCATGAGGAATCATAGCAAAATACACCTTTTAGATTTTACTGGAAGTTTGGGTTGTCACTCTCAAGTTATTCTGTCGCTACAGTTTTGACTCTGAGTAACAGAGGCTGTATACACACCATACATTGATGCCAAAATCCAGCATCGCCTGAGCTCTGCGAGTGCAGCTCTCTCCAGATTGGAGTGCAGAGTGTTTGAGGACCAGGACATTTGCAGGGAAACCAAAATTTACACATCACTTGGGAAGACAGGCGAACTAACGCCAGTGTACTGGAAGAAGCAAAGATCACCAGTGTCGAAGCAAGGATTCTTCAACATCAACTTCGTTGGACTGGTCATGTTGTTCAGATGCCTGATTATCGTCTTCCAAAGCAACTACTCTATTCCAAATTAGTGTAATGCTGGTGGTCATCAAAAGAGGTTTAAAGACTCTCTCAAGGCAAATCTAAAAAAATGTAGTGTAAACACCGACAATTGGGAAACACTGGCCTGCAAGCGTTCCAACTGGAGAACAGCCTTTACCAAAGGTGTCGTGGGCTTTGAAGACGCTCAAACTCAGGACAAAAGGGAGGAACGTGCTTAGAGGAAGGCATATTTGGCAAACCTTCAGCATGATCAACTCCCACCCGGAAACCTACCGGTATATGTCCCCACTGTGGAAGGACGTGTGGATCCAGAATTGGCCTCCACAGTCACTTACGGACTCACTGTTAAGACTGTGTTCATGGAAGACAATCTTACTCAGCTACAAGTGATCGCCAAAGAAGAAGATACATTTAAAGCACTCCATGCAAAAAAGAATCCTGGGGACTACAGAGCTACAATTCCCAGCACCCTTAAGAAACTGCAGTTACCAATGGTTTTTTTGGGGGGGGGATGCTTTAAATGTATGATGTGAATGCAGCCTCTTTTCAAAAAGAAACAAGTAATGTTCCAAAATAACATCTGCAGCATAAATGCATCTAAAGAGTATAGCCATATATAAGTGTTGTGTTGTGTTGTGTTGTGTTGTGTTGTGTTGTGTGTGCAGTCTTTACAGAGGATGCTAGTCCCAAGTGAATAAACTTTATTTTCCACCAAGACTGAGCCTGGCAGGGAATAATGGTACCTATTACTTCCATGCCCTTGATGGCTTATTCGCCTGGGGCACAGTCAATCTGACTCTTACCTAGTAACTAAGGGGGCTAGTGTTGATGCATTTGGAGAACAGGCTAGTTGCCATGCCCCATCTGTAAGCCTCTGGGCAGCCTTCTTCCTTGGATTTCCCCATCCTTCTGACTGCCACCTCCTGTGATCCTTGAGCTGTTTTCCTCAACCTGGTGTTGCCCAGGTGTTTTGCACTATAACTCCCATCAGCTCCAGCCAGCACCTGCCAAGTATGGAATTCAAATATACACTTGAAGTAAAAATTAGCTTATATAGTCCATGCCCCATATAGTCCATGGTTACTTGGGAGATCATGCAGTAAGAGGTCCTATATGAATTTTGTGCGTTAATAAAATGTGTAAATCACTTCAAAAGGATTAAAGGAAGATATGCCGTAATATAACTATGAGATTTTGTGGTGGCAATGTAGTCTGTAACAGTGATTGGCTGAGCTGCCTAGCTGTCACAAAGCGGGTAGCAATCAGGAATGCCTTTGACACCAATCGGCTGAGTTATTTATTTAGATCTATTGGCTAAACTCTTGTCTTCTCAACAGCTGCCAGTGGATGAACTGGTCCGATTTAGAGAAGTAAAGGGCAGACAGACGGTCCTAGGGAAATAAAAGCAGAAGAATCAGAGGCCTAGGAAAGGGAGGCTGGAAGAAAGTTTCCTCCATTCCTCCATCCTCCTGCAGGTGTTTTGGACTATAACTCCCACCAGACCCAGGCAGCAGGGCCATGTTGACTGGGGCAATGGGACTTGTGGTCCAAAACGTCTGAAAAGTACCCAGGTTGAGGAAGACTGCTTTAGAGAAATAAGGAGAAGAGAGAGGGCCCAAAACAAGGCGTTTGAGAGGGGTCAGTGCTATTTTTCTAGAAAAAGAGGTGCTGGAATTCACCATGAAGGCCTCCCTTGTTCTCTTATAATGGCAATAGTGCCCATCTGAGAAAAAAGCCCTGAGAGGGGTGAACATGGCCAGGATCTGCAGAGATGTTGGGAAGGATAAAATGCCACTGGATTAAAATATCTAGATCAGCCTGGTGCCCTCTAGACATGTTGCACTACAACTCCCATCAGCCCCAGAGAGCAGGATGTGCCGGCGCTGATGGGAGTTGTAGTCCAAAACATCTCGAGGGCGGCAGGTTGGGCAAAGGCTGACCTAGATGGACTTTTGCATGGTAGAGAAGACACTTCCCATCCCTCCAACTGCTTGGGTTGCTGTGGGGGTGAACTCTGCATGCCCTCCAAGTGTCCGCAGGGCTTCTGCACGAGCCACGGCAATGAGGAGGACCTGTGGGCGGTGAACAGAGCCACACCTCACTCTCATCTCCCTGGCAGCAGTCAGGCAAGGAGAGGCTGTTCAGTATCTAAGGGATTAAGGCAAGGTCTTGAAACCTATCCAGCCCATTCAGAGTGATGGGAAGGAGGGTGCTTCATTGGCTGTGCCGTCCGCCACAGGTATTTTAGGAGGATTATTCACCGAAGCGCTTTGTCCTGATGTCATGGAACAGGAACACCCAGGCAACCGAGAAAGTCAGATTGTTTTACTCTTGGAGTCTGAGAGCTCCAGTCGTAGTCCTCCATGCCATCTCCTCTTTGTCCTGACATAATGGGAGCATTAGAGCTCCCCTTTTCTGACGGACTGAGCCGTGTTTACTAACCATTGTCAGTGCATTTCCTGCAAGCTGCACACGCCCTTTCTCTGAGCCACAATGCATGAACTTTCTGACTCCCAGGGATACAATGGAGTGGATTTCTCCGCAGAGATCGCATGCATTTTCTTCCTCTGGAAGGGAGGTTTAAGAAAGAAGCACGTGGTTTTCCTTGTCATGTGTGTCACGCCGGGCATGTCACGGACAAGTTCAGAAACAGAGGAGCCAGGCTTTTAAGGCTCGAAGAAACTTGACTTAGGGGAAGTGCTGGAGCTCAATGGTAGAGCCCTCTTTGTTCTCCACAGAGAAAAAGCAGCCTCTGGGGCTCCCACCGCCTCACTAGATCTGGGTGATCTGTTGTCTCATCCCCCCCCACCTTCCTCTCATTCAGAGTCCCCTTCCTCAATCACCTCCAACTCCTGGCCAGCATTCTCAGAGGGAATCATGACAGTACAGCCAATGGCGAAGGATGGTGGGAGTTTTAGTACGACAAAAGCTGGATAGTTCAGTAGGTAGAGCATGAGATTCTTAATCTCAGGGTCATGGGTTCGAGCAAAAGATTCCTGCATTGCAGGGGGTTGGACTAGATGATGATGATGAAGAAGAAGAGTTTGGATTTGATATCCCGCTTTATCACTACCCGAAGGAGTCTCAAAGCGACTAACATTCTCCTTTCCCTTCCTCTGTGAGGTGAGTGGAGCTGAGAGACTTCAAAGAAGTGTGACTAGCCCAAGGTCACCCAGCAGCTGCATGTGGAGGAGCGGGGATGCGAACCCGGTTCCCCGGATTACAAGTCTACTGCTCTTAACCACTACCTTCCGACAATTCTGTGATCTATGATTCTAGGAATGCACCACAGGTATAGAATAGGGGCGAGGAGTCTCTGACCCACAGGGCTAATTAGGTCTACCAGACTTTCCCGTTTGGCCCGTGAAGCCATTTTGGCTAAGCCTTACCCACCTGTTCTACACCTGTTGTCAGGTGTGGGGCAGATAAGGGCAGGGCTTGGCTAAAAGGGTGTTTGCAGGCACTGGCAGTCAGCTGGCATTCCTCTTAAAGCACCCACTCGGCCTACAATTTGAATGGGGCTTCTGAAGATCAGACCAGCTCCAAGATGAAACAACCCCCCTTCTCAGTCTTTTAACATCAACAACAGTTGCCCCAGTAAAAGGTCCAGATTTTGTTTGAATGGAAAACCTCCTCCTCTCTCACTTTCTCTCTGGTTGCAGGTGGTTTTGCACGTTTGAAAGAGCTGGCATCGAAGCACAGCTTTCCTTTAAGTGGAAAAGCCTTCAGCTGAGTAAATAAACACTCTGGGTTGGAACATGAGCAGAATGTCGCTTTTTTGAGGTCCACATTCTTTCTTCGAAAATGCTTGAAGAATCCTGCAAAAACAAATATGAATCATCAGCCAAATTCAACATAACTGAGAGAAGCCATTGCTTTCCGCGTAGAAATCAGCAACATTTACTTCCTCACCATGCTTGTTTAGACAGACCCAGGAGAAAGTAAGCGAAAGAGGGGAATGGGGAGCCACAGACCGGCATGTACGGGCAGTGCAAGCAAGAGATGCTTTGCCAGCGAGAAAGCTGTGATGCCTCAAGAATGTGGGTCAATGGGGGATTTCCTCCCAGTGCAAACTCCAGCTTCAGAGAAGGGGTTTTCCTTCAGGGCTAGAGGGAGAGAGGGAAAGCTCGAATTCCTGGGGCCTATTGGGATTCAAGTGCATACCGTAAATGTAGGTTTGCACAATGAAAGTAGATCAAAGCATCCCGGGACCTTAGCACCAAAGACCCGCTTTTTAAAAGAAACTTTTCTTGCGGTTTAGAAAAAGTGTGGTACTGGAGAATGATTAACGGGAAAACATACAAATGCCTCACAAGCAAATCGGGATGAATGCTCCATAAATAGGTCGTCTGGAGGAGGCTTTTACAAAGCTCTCCACTATTTTATCTGTAAGCTGCCTTCAGTCCCCATCTGGGATATAAATATTGTTACAGGTCACCCCCATCTCTGCTGAGCAGTAACAAGATTCCAGGTCTTGGCACTTAACTAGGGTTGGTGTTCCTTTGGAAGGAGGCACAGTGGAGATTCGTGTCTTTAAGAAATATGGTTTATCTCACACATATTTACAACCTGGGCTTCGATGGAGAGAGTGCAGAACATTGTGCCCTATGTCGTTCCTTCTATAGCTCCAGCAAGCTTGCGTCCTGAGCTGCAGCCAGCCACCCACCCTGGTCTCTTGGTGCAGCCTCTCCTAGCCAGCACGAACGAAGTTCTGGCCCCTCCTTTCTCCTTCCCAAAAACCCTTGCTCCAAACCCCTCAGTTCAAAGGGACACCTTTTTCCTGCGGTGACATCACTCCCCTCTGTTACCCTGGCAACCTCCCCCTCCATGCCGGCAGGTCTTCTGCCTGGTTGGTGGCTCCCACTATCAAGCAAACCATTGTTCTTGTATTTACATGGAAAGCAATAAAATTTATTGGGGAAAACAAACAAACAAACCATTATAAGCTTTTTGTGTCTTCGTTGACTCCTGTCCCCAGAAGGTATCACCAGGCTGGCTTCATGAGGAAGGGAGTTATTTTGAGCCCTTGATAAATTCATGAACTTATGAGTTTGTTCAAAATCTGACCCTTTGCTGAATGTAGAGATTATGAGGATCTGCCCCCCAGTGCCCCCACAACTCAAAATCGTCATCATCAAACTATAACTCCCAGGGTTTATTTATTTTGTGGGATATATATGGTGAGCATGCAGCCAACAAAACAGACACATGATAAGCACTTGCTGAAAGATCTTCCTACTAGTTGGGAAAAAAGGGAGCCTTGCATGAAATTGACTCCTTGACTGCTGCAGCAAAGCAAAGAGGGTAGACGGCATAAACTTTGGCCTAAGAAACAGGTAAAGACAAAAGGCAGAGTAAGCGCTCCATGCTCTGTTGTACAAGCAGCTCTGCTGAAAAAGCTGGGAATTCTCAAGAGCTTCACCACTCAATGTATCTAATGACATCCTTTTGCTCCTGAAGTGCTCAGACTAGGCAGACTAAAGGCACTTAGCTGCCTAAGGGCTGCGAAGGTCTCAGCCCAGCTGTGTAGAGATTGACTGAAGAGAAGCAGCAGGCTGCCCCGGTACAATGCCACCGTTTCTTACAACTTAAAAGCACTTAATGCCCCAGAGTGCCGAGTGTGGCAGACCATGGCAGTGTTGTTACAGGTAAGGGCTTTGAAGGACAGGTGAGGATGCAAAGAAATAACAAGAAGAGGCAGGAAACCAGCAAACTCCAGCAGTCTCTCATTTCAGGAGACAGGTTCTTCAAAATGTTTGCATCCTTTGACTGTCGTGGCTGCAGGCCTTGGGAGAATGTTCATGTAAGCCAGGCATAGGCAACCTTGGCTCTCCAGATGTTTTGGAACCACAACTCCCATGATCCCTAGCTAACAGGGCCAGTGGTCAGGGATGATGGGAATTGTAGTCCCAAAACATCTGGAGAGCCAAGCTTTTTATTAAGGTGTTTGATGCTACAATAACATATGCAAAACTAATGCAAATTAACAAAAACTACCAAAAAAAGTACAAATAGAATAAGTAGAATACAGAGTCCTCTTTTAAAGGTATGGTAGTTCTTAACCCATTACCACTCACAGAAGGTAGCAGCCCCTCCCAGCTCTCGTCTGGTATTTTTCCTTTCTCCTCACAGCTTTTCACTCTTGAGAGAACAACATTGTTAGCAACACGATCTCAGCCTGTCAGGGATGACAGAACCAGCCTGATAGCACCACACGGCCAATCACATTTAGCAATGTTCACACCATGAAGCCAATTCAGAATGAGGGCAACAAGTATTGCCTTCACTCTGAAAGGGCGTTGAGGAGAAAAATGCGCAGCAAATCTGTTTGCCGCTGCTCATAGCCACCACCATCCTGAAAAACTGACGGAAGAGGAACATTCTTTTAACAGAGAGTGAAAACATCAAGGAGCAGCCTTCTGCACATTTTAGCTTGGCCATATTACATACAAATAAATGGAGAGATTCATATATTGCATACAGTTTCAGGGGCGTACCCAGGATCAAAACTAGGGGGGGGGGGCAAGCCATGGTCGTTCAGGTTTGCTTTGAATGGACGCTGATCATTTTTGCTTCTAGGGCTGCCTTCTAAGGGGGGGCAGCTGCCCCCTCTGCCCCCCCCCGGGTACGCCCATGTACAGTTTGCCTACAATCTGAAATAAAAAAGATAGAATTAAAGTGTGGAATATCCCTCCCAAATACGCTGACAACATAAACGCCTTTGATACCAATGACTTCATAACGCAAATGGAAGACCAGAAAAGTCACTTAGTCTTCAAGCATGTGTAATACAAAATGCAAAGGAAACCCAATATGTTGTTTGAATGCTTTGAGATCTTGCACTGGACCAGACGAGCCATTATTCTGTGGGCGGCTCCCTTCTTCTACATTTCCTTCCATTGTTCATTGATGTCAAAGAGATGACATGTGATTCACACAAAGCAAACAACTCTCAGATGTCGATCCATTTTTACACATAACCCAACAGGAATCTTTCAGTAATGCTGGCGATATTCTGATCCATGAGGGGATAATCCTCCAATGAATTTATAGTTTACCAAGAGCTTTTTTTCTTCTTCTTCCAAAAAGCCTTGACAACTAACAAATATTTTCTCGATTCCTTTGACACCGGGAGCATTGGGAGGAGGAAGTAACCAGCGTGAGTATTACGCAGTAGACTATTCAAGGTTGGGCAGCCGTGAAAAAGCAAGGTGCATTGCAGTGAATTTGATGATTCACAAACAAGTTTGAGGTGTTTGAAAGACCCAGTTGTGAGGTAGCCAGCAACCAGCAACCTAGTGTGAAGCCAGATCCATCCAATCTCCATGGGGCCAACAGAAAGTGGGAAGTTAGAGCCCAGGAAACCATAGACCCATGGAATTGTGGTGTTGGAAAAGACCCTGAGGATCATCTCGTCCAACCCCCTGCAATGCAGGAATATGCAGCTGTCCCATACTGGGATCGAACTTGCTACCTTGGCATGATCAGCACCATGCTCTAACCCAGGCTTCCTCAACCTCGGCCCTCCAGAAGTTTTGAGACTACAATTCCCAGCATCCCTGACCACTGGTCCTGCTAGCTAGGGATCATGGGAGTTGTAGGACAGAAACATCTGGAGGGCCGAGGTTGAGGAAGCCTGCTCGAACCAACTGAGCTCTCCAGGCTGTCTCCAAACAATGAACCAGGGTGGGAACTATTTGAGAATTTGGGGGGGGGGTTCCAACAATGTATCCTCAGTGAGCCCTCATCAACCTGCAAGAGACAAGGCACACAAATTAACCATCCTCTACCACCTACCAGCACACTGGTGCTCTTCAGGCAATTTTAGACTCTGCATGACAGGAGAATGCCCTTGCTATCCCAGTTTCAGATTTGACCCTGGAATATCCCACTTTTCAGAAGAAGAAGAAGAAGAAGAAGAAGAAGAAGAAGAAGAAGAGGAGGAGGAGGAGGAGGAGGAGGAGGAGGAGGAGGAGGAGGAGGAGGAGTTTGGATTTGATATCCCGCTTTACCACTACCCTAAGGAGTCTCAAAGCGACTTACATTCTCCTTTCCCTTCCTCCCTGTGAGGTGAGTGGGGCTGAGAGACTTCAGAGAAGTATGACTAGCCCAAGGTAACCCAACAGCTGCATGTGGAGGAGCGGGGACGCAAACCCGGTTCACCAGATTATGAGATTACCGCTCTTAACCACTACACCACACTGGCTCTCCTTAGGATGTCCCTCTTTTCATTTGAGAAATGTTGAAGGGTGTGGAGTTATGCGACCCCCCAAGCCAAGGAGATAAGTATCTATAAAACCTTTAGAAGACATCTGAAGGCAGCCCTGTATAGGGAAGGTTTTTTTTTTAATGTTTAATATTTAATTATGTGTTTATATATGTTGGATGCCATCCAGAGTGGCTGGGGCAACCCAGTCAGATGGGTGGGGTATTATTATTATTATTATTATTATTATTATTATTATTATTATTGAAGAGGATGTCCCTGTTTTCAATGGAGAAATGTTGGAGTGTATGGAGCCATTCAGTCATGTCCCCCCTCCCGACTTTAAAATGATACAGCCTCAGCACCTCAGGAACCTGGCACCTCATTGCCACCCCATTCAATTGCATATATAAGCCACACCCTCAATGACTTGAACAAAGCTATTGATTATGAACAGCTGATGTCATGCTTTCTCTCATCATTGCTATGCTACAACTTGACAGTCTGACAGACAAGCCGATCGTGCAAATACTTTCAAGTGTGTTGCTCTTATGCACTCACCACTAATAAAATGTTTTGCTTTGTAAGAATACATTGATGATGATGATGATATATTTATACCCTGTCCATCTCTGGGCAGCTTCCAGTAAAATATAAAAAATAATTAAATGTCAAACAGTAAAAACGTCCCGATACAGGACTGCCTTCAGATGTCTTCTAAAATTCATGCAGTTGTTTATCTCCTTGACATCTGTTGGGAGGGTGTTCCACAGGATGGGTGCCACTACCAAGAAGGCCTCTGCCTGGTTCCCTGTAACCTGACTTCTCGCAGTGAGGGAACCGCCAGAAGGTCCTCGCAGCTGGACCTCAGTGTCCGGGCAGAACGATGGGGGTGGAGATGCTCCTTCAGGTATATTGGGCTGAGGCCATTTAGGCCTTTAAAGGTCAGCACAAACACTTTGAATTGTGCTCGGAAACGTACTGGGAGCCAGTGAATAATCTATATCAGGGGTAGGCAACCTAAGGCCCGGGGGCTGGATGTGGCCCAATTGCCTTCTCAATCCAGCCGGTGGACGGTCCGGGAATCAGCGTGTTTTTACATGAGTAGAATGTGTCCTTTTATCTAAAATGCATCTCTGGGTTATTTTTGAGGCCTGCCTGGTGTTTTTACATGAGTGGAATGTGTGCTTTTATTTAAAATGCATCTCTGGATTATTTGTCCAGCCCACCACATGGTCTGAGGGACGGTGGACCGGCCCACAGCTGAAAAAGGTTGCTGACCCCTGATCTATATATTTTTAAAAGCACACACAATTGTTTATACTTTATGTACCATTAGGTGGCAGTCTTCAGATGCAGTCGCAATATTCCATTTCCGGCATTCACCCTGAAGCAAGGACGTTTGCCATTAATAATGTACACAGTTCCATTTTGTAAACCACTCTTTGTTTTCTTCGATCAGAAAGCAATTTTATTTTGTAAAATGTACAATGCCACTGCCCTTTGAGGAAAAGGGGAGAGAATGTCTTGAATGTTCGCTTAAATTGATTGTAGAAGGAAAGCCTTTCTGTAAAACTTCTGTAGATACTGGAGAATGGCATTTGACCATGGGACATTTAAAAATGTCTCAGATCCCCAAGTTCAGCTGTCTGTATGCACCAATGTTGCAGCATCAAAATTTCAATTATAAGGGAGCACTGCAGATTGCATTGCAGATTTCTGTAATGTTTTACATATTTAACTCTATTTTAAATTATTTATTTATTTCCATTTATTAAATGTTTGCCTATGAAACAACTCAAAGCGATTTACTGAAAAATCATTGGCACCTTCTGTGCCAACTTTTAAATGCCTGCTGAAAACTTTTTTATTCTGCCAGGCAGTTAAGTACACATCCTTCCACATTGTATTAATCAATGTCTGTTTTTAACTTTTTTTTTTAATTGGTTTTGATTGTATCATTTTATGCCTTTTATTGCTGTAAACTCCTTTGATATATTTTTATGACACAGTAGGTAGACAAATATTTTTATAAATAAAAAAATAAAAAGCATCAATAATTTTTTAAAAAATACAACCACGTAAAACAGTTCCATATATAAAAACAACTTCAAATTCTATGAATAGATGTAGGCAGGCATAAAAATCTATGCTTAAAAGACTATCTTCAGGTGTTCAATGTGGCTAACACATTTAATAAAAACTACTTAAGTTGGTGCTTGTTTGTTTGTTTGTTTGTTTGTCTGTTTGTTTTGCAAAAACTGAAATGCAAAAGCAGCCAAATATAACTCTTAATCTCTGGGTTGTGGGTTTACAAAAGATTCCTGCATTGCAGGGGTTTGGACTAGACCAGGGGTCAGCAAACTTTTTCAGCAGGGGGCTGGTCCACTGTCCCTCAGACCTTGGGGGGGGGGCCGGACTATATTTTGTGGGGCGGGGAAATATGAACAAATTCCTATGCCCCACAAATAACCCAGAGATGCATTTTAAATAAAAAGCACACATTCTACTCATGTAAAAACACGCTGATTCCCGGACCGTCTGTGGGCCGGATTGAGAAGGCAATTGGGCCAGATCCGGCTCCCGGGCCTTAGTTTGCCAACCCCTGGACTAGATCCTTGGAGTCCCTTGCAGCTCTACAATTTTAAGACTTAATCTCACCCAGCGGCGTAGCTAGCCGCTTGGGTGCCTGGTGTGGGGGCGTGTCCTGCAGCCAGGGGTGGGGTGATCTGCCCATGGGGGCGGGGTGATCTGCCGTGGGGGCGGGGCAAGCTTCTCCAACGCTTGAACCCTCTCCGCCGCCTCCTCCTCAGCTGTAGGGCGGCTGAGGGAGAGGCAGTAGGCAGACGCGAGTCCCATGCCGCCGTTTCAGGCAGCACGGAACCTGCAGGCGCCTAAGCCACCGCGTCACTCCTAAAAAGTTTCATGAGCCCAATTTTTTTTTAACTCATTTTGTCAAACCCCCCCCCCCAGTGTTGACATCCGGGGCGGACCGCATCCCCCACGCCCCCTTCCTCCGCCACTGACCTCACCTGCAATAACAGGAGCAGGGATCACAGCAGGAATCACAGCTGTGCACCATCAGAAGGAACACACCCTATGGAATCCATATGGCGAGCCATTTTCAAACTTTATGACCATTGCGCAGAAGCAAAATCAATGTATTTTGGAATATGAAGGTTCTGTGCAATATACCGTATTTTCTGGCGTACAAGACGACTTTTGAACCCCGAAAAATCTGCTCCAAAAATCAGGGGTCGTCTTGTACGCCGGATACAGCAGCGCAGCGCGGGGACTTGCCGAGCAGCGCCGGAATTGCGTCCGCGGCTTCGCAGAAGCGATTTCTGGCGCTGCGGACATTTTGGATATGGGCAGCGCGGCACCAGAAATCGCTTCTGCGCATGTCCAAAATGTCCGCAGCGCCAGAAATCGCTTCTGCGGAGCCGCAGACGCGATTCCGGCGCCGCTCGACATTTTTTGAGTTAAAATATAGAGTATATCCCAAACTCAATATTTTAACTCGAAAAACTGGGGGTCGTCTTATACCCCCAGTCGCCTTGTATGCCGGAAAATACGGTAAGTACACGTGGCAAACCTTTGTAAGACGAAGAGGCGAAAGCCAGGTTTTTGAAGAGAAGGAAATGGCCAGCAACCACCATCCAGCTGCCATGTGGGCAACGATGGCATTTCCAAACTTGCCATGGGCTGTGAATTGAAAAACAATGAGTCATCTCCAACAAATCCACTTCAGCAATCCATTCTCCAAAAGGCAAGGCATCCAGAAAAGAATTCTAAATTCCCAGTGTGGGTGAGATGGTGAATGGAAAGAAGGAAGCTCTTGCTCGCTTGCAAAATCAGTAAGCCTCAAAGGACGAAGGCAATGCCTCTGCTAAGAAAGCAGAGCGCTCGGTTGCGACAGAGACAGTTGTAAACACGCTTGAGAAGTTCTGTCTCTCTGCAGTGAGTGAAATCTTGTGAGGTCTCAAGCCCATGACTTAACCTGACTTTGCACTGGGAGACAGGGATCACTCAGGGACACGAACTCTCCGAGTCAAAAAAATATAGCGCAAGAAATATAGGCTGCATCAATAGGAGTATAGCATCTAGATCAAGGGAAGTAATAGTACCACTGTATTCCGCTCTGGTCAGACCCCACCTGGAATACTGTGTCCAATTCTGGGCACCACAGTTCAAGAAGGATACTGACAAGCTGGAACGTGTCCAGAAGAGGGCAACCAAAATGGTCAAAGGCTTGGAAACGATGCCTTATGAGGAACGGCTTAGGGAGCTGGGTATGTTTAGCCTGGAGAAGAGAAGGTTAAGGGGTGATATGATAGCCATGTTCAAATATATAAAAGGATGTCATATAGAGGAGGGAGAAAGGTTGTTTTCTGCTGCTCCAGAGAAGCGGACACGGAGCAATGGATCCAAACTACAAGAAAGAAGATTCCACCTAAACATTAGGAAGAACTTCCTGACAGTAAGAGCTGTTCGACAGTGGAATTTGCTGCCAAGGAGTGTGGTGGAGTCTCCTTCTTTGGAGGTCTTTAAGCAGAGGCTTGACAGCCATCTGTCAAGAATGCTTTGATGGTGTTCCTGCTTGGCAGGGGGTTGGACTGGATGGCCCTTGTGGTCTCTTCCAACTCTATGATTCTATGATTCTATTCTAAATGAGAAATAGCACAAGGATGTAAGAAAGGACATCAGTCAAACTGTTATTGGCCCTTTTAGGCCAGCATTGTGACCAGAACGACTGGTCATTTGCCCTCCTTTCTAGGGAAGCCGGCGGGGTGGGGTACCGCCCCAGAAACAGCCACCTGGCAGCAGCAGCACTGAACGTTGCCAGGGATGTTGCAGGTCACGCCGTTACAGGTGAACCAGCAAACCTAAGCCACCTTTCCTGCTGCTGTGTCCGCACCATTCTGTCCTTGCTGACATCCTGCCATAACACACACACACCCGCAATTCCTGTTCCAGCAGCAGCAAAACGAACATATTTTTTGCTGCCTGCCTGGGACTGCAAAAACAGGAAAGCGAACAAGCACCGGAAGGAAGACCACACTATGTATCTGGTGTGCTGTATTAGTTGCGCAGGGCTCAACTAGGCAGTCCGCTGCCACCACAATGACCTTTCCTCTCTCTGGAACCTCAAATACATATCCAGAGTTTAATGGAATTTCATGAAATGAGTTCCAATTCATTATTTCCGTGACCTCAGCTACTAAATTGGAGCCTTGCAAATCACTAATTGCAAAAGGAGTATTGAAAAGTATTGTTATGAAAGGATTATGCTCCCACAATAGAATCTCCCCTTTTAACTACAGGAAACAAGTCTTGCTTCATACCAGAGGCATTGCTTAGTGGAAGGCGTTGCCATGGGAAGTGGATGCTCCTTGAAAGTCAACCTCTTCTTCTTCTTTATTCCTTCCAGCGTTGCATGAAGGGTACTTATAATTGATGGGGTTTGACGAATTCTGATCGTGAAATATCCAACCCCTTGAGGTTTTGTAATTGCATGAAAGACACATCTATTGATTCAATTAGTTTATTTTTTTCATCAATATTGAGTAAGAGAAAGCAAGCAGATTTATATGGTTTAGTGAAGGGCTTTTATGTTTATCTCAGTGTTGCCTAAGATTCTGACATTCATTTCATTTTCATATATTAGACCGGAAGGTCTCCAGGCAACTTACAACAAAAAAATATACAGTACATAATACCTTGGGGGGGGAGAATGGGGGGGAAATCATATAATACATTAATATTTCATATAACATAACCTTATTATTTTTAAAAAAAACCATACTCAAACAATAGAAAAACACAAACAGCATGACTTCGTTGGAGTGGCTGGGGAAACCCAGCCAGATGGGCAGGGTATAAATAATAAATTATTATTATTATTATTATTATTATTATTATTATTATTATTATTATTAATTTTACAAACCTATGTCTTCCCTTCCATGTTCTAATGCTGATTACAAAACCTCATTGTGGCATCAGATAACACCAGTGACTTTAATAAGGTCACGAACCTGCCTGATGTTTAATCCTTCATGTAAACATTTCCATTTATGTGAATGCGCGAAAATAAATAGCAAAATTTAATAAAGTGATGGGGTTCATTTTGGCCAAGAAATAAGTCAGCATGATGTGGATTACTGTTGCTAACAGTCTCTAATTTGCAGAGACCACACGTTCGGCTATGGAACGTATATAGACAAGTGTGTTATTAGCCCACGTAATGAAATATGTCTATAAGATGCCTCTGTAACTGGGAGGAACAAAAGTCAGGTATGAGCTTGGTTATTCACAAGTTGACATCTTGGTTGCAAAATACAGTTTGCAATTAAATGGTGCGTGGGCACAAATAGGGTTCACGTTGCAATAGCCTGTAGTCTTATATGACCTGGTCATGAACTGTATGGAACATGAATGATTCCATAAAAGCCTCCTGAGAACTAGAATCTTATCCCATCCCTAATCCTTTCTTTCACATTGTTGCTCAGATGGGAAAATGTGACTCGCTGGGGAACCAGTGCCAGAAAACCTACCAGGAAACTTCTTGGTGCAGAATTTTCAGAGAGATTCCAACATTTTATCTGGTTAGCTTAGCTGGCAAATCCTAATTCATTGTCAGCGTATCTTATTGAATGTTCAGTTAAGCTTTCCACTACGAAGACTATAATGTATAATCTGTATGATTTATGAAGGATGAAGAATTCACAAATTCTTATTTTTATACAGTTTGTGATTAGCAATGGGGGGGAAATGTGACTGGCTCGTTGTTGTCATTTTGTATGTATATATCTCAGATATATTATGCATGCCCCAGAACCTATTGAAGCTGGAGAGCCAAAGCAGTGTGGAATACTAAGCTGGACCAACAGGACCTGAATTCAAATCCCTGCTCAGTCAAGGAGATCATTGGGTGACATTAAGTGAGACACTATTGCTCGGCCAAAGTGTTGTGAGATCTCATGAAGTTCTCCGATTGCTAGGAACTGACTGTTAGGGAGGATCCTAGTATTGCCTGTTAGGGGTCGAAAGCATAGCATTTAACATCCAGGTAATGTACCTGAAGGTTGAAGACTTATGGAAAGTAAAGGTAAAGGGACCCCTGACCATTAGGTCCAGTCGTGTCCGACTCTGGGGTTGCGGCGCTCATCTCGCTCTATAGGCCGAGGAGCCAGCGTTTGTCCGCAGACAGCTTCCGGGTCATGTTGCCAGCACGACAAAGCCGCTTCTGGCGAAACCAGAGCAGCACACGGAAACGCCGTTTAGCTTCCCGCCGGAGCGGTACCTATTGATCTACTTGCCCTTTGACGTGCTTTCGAACTGCTAGGTTGGCAGGAGCTGGGACCGAACAACGGGAGCTCACCCCATCGCAGGGATTCGAACCACCGACCTTCTGATCAGCAAGCCCTAGGCTCTGTGGTTTAACCCACAGCGCCACCTGGGTCCCTTATGGAAAGTAGGGGGAATGAATAGCAAATGTGCTTGAGTCTCCTTCATTCTGTTTCCTCACTCTGAGATTTTCATTCTTCCCTGGAGACACTGTGAACAAGGCTAAACCCTTGAAACTTCCATCAAACTCAGACCTGGCAAACCTACAACCAAAGCTGGCTGTCAAAAATAGGGATGTTGTGGAGAGGAACTTGATGTGTGTTCTGCCATAACCTTCTTGGAAGAAAGGTGGAATATATAGATTAATTGAAATAAATACACTTTTCTTCACCATGAGAGGTCAATGGCCAAGTAGTCTGTGAAAACAAAGTTCAAACCGAGGAAGCCTATGAAATCTACTAGCAAATGAGACATGTTTATCTTGGAGAATACACATAAAAGGTAAAGGGTAAAGGGACCCCTGACCATTAGGTCCAGTCGCAGATGACTCTGGGGTTGCAGCGCTCATCTTGCTTTACTGGCTGAGGGAGCCAGTACAGCTTCCGGGTCATGTGGCCAGCATGACTAAGCCAGCATGGCGAACCAGAGCAGCGCACGGAAACGCCGTTTACCTTCCCGTCAGAGCAGTACCTATTTCTCTACTTGCACTTTGACGTGCTTTCGAACTGCTAGGTTGGCAGGAGCAGGGACCGAACAACTGGAGCTCACCCCGTTGCGGGGAACTCGAACCGCCGACCTGATCAGCAAGCCCTAGGCTCTGTGGTTTAACCCACAGCGCCATCCACGTATATACAGCACATAGCGTAGTGTATATACATAGTCTATACATAGCGTAGTGGCTAAGAACAGCTAGAAAGTCCTTGTTTTGTATCTCACCTCAGCTGGGAATTCACTAGGAGGTAAGCCATACCCTCAGCCTAACTCCATCATCAGCGGTACGGGAATAATAGCACCAACCTACCTTATGTAGTTGCTCTAAGGATTTCTGGGATGCTTTCGACTCTCAAAAAAAGCTGTAGATGGATGCTAGGCATCTTATATAATGATGTCGCATATCTCTGGGAGTCTGTCTTCTCACAATTTACTTTACTGGCGGAGCAAAGGAATCAAATGTGGCTCTGGACACACTATGTGGAGATTGGAAGCACAGTCTTTCCCTCAAAGAATTCTGGGCACTGTAGCCTACCCTTTACAGAGTTACAATTCCCAGCCGTCCCTAACAAACTGCAGTGCCCAGAATTCTTTGAGGGAAGGAAAAGTACTATAGTGTCATAGGTATGCAGCCTGTACTTGGAGACCTGGAAACCTGGAAATGCTCATTCACTACTTCCCCCTGTTTCAAGGAGCCGTCAAAAGAAGCAGCTACAACCCCACTCGTCCTCATCTCAGACTCCCATGCCTTGTAACTAAAAGACAAAGACTGCCAGATTTAAGAAGTCTGGAAGCAAAGGGTCAATAATGAACATGGGTACGAAACCAGAGAGTGTCACCATTCACTGTTTGATTAGCATTATCCTAGTTATTTATCTGAAGTCATATTTTTCTCCTCTCTTTTTTTTATATACCTTGATGAAACTATTATATTGCCCAAAATTGGTTTTTAAAAGAGCAGACAGACAGCATCTTGCTTTTCAGTCAGTGACAGACGGATCATTATCGCTAATTAGAAGCCTGTACGAACACAATCCTGTGCTGGAGGAGTCAGAACTTCGAGGAAGGTGCGGTTGCCAGGGCTTGTGTTTGACATGTACAGGTACAAAAGAAAAATTGAGTGAGGCTTCCAGTTTCCACCCACTCATCTCTGGAACACGTTGATGGAAGAGAACAATGACAGGCCATGAGCTGGTTTCTAATATCCACACTGACAGCTCTTTGGAGATGCTGACGTTGAGTGCAGAAAAAGCTGGCAAGGGGAGGCCCGATGCAGCGAGATGGAAATGTTTAGTTTTAAAAATTGTAAGCCGCTTGCTTTTAGACAAATTTTTTGGTAAAGGTAAAGGGACCCCTGGCCATTAGGTCCAGTCGCGGACGACTCTGGGGTTGCGGCGCTCATCTCACTTTACTGGTCGAGGGAGCCGGCGTACATCTTCCAGGTCATGTGGCCAGCATGACTAAGCCGCTTCTGGCGAACCAGAGCAGCACACAGAAACACCGTTTACCTTCCCACCGGAGCAGTACCTATTTATCTACTTGCACTTTGATGTGCTTTCGAACTGCTAGGTGGGCAGGAGCAGGGACCGAGCAACGGGAGCTCACCCCGTCGCGGGGATTCGAACCGCCAACCTTCTGATCGACAAACCCTAGGCTCTGTGGTTTAACCCACAGCGCCACCCGTGTAGTAAATATTAAATATAATAGCAACCACCACCACAAGAACGATAATTTAAAAAAAAAACAATGTCGCATGTATATGGCACATCTAATGCCCTTTTAAATGTGTTGTGGAAGAGGGGAATTATTGGGTTGTCTTTGTTTTTGTTTATATTGTGTATTCTGTGTTTTTTGGTATTGTAATGTTGTGAAATGCCCTGAGATCTACGGGTATAGGGTGGTACAGTCAAACCTTGGTATTTGAACGTCTCGGCTGCCGAACGTTTCGGAAGTCGAACGCCAAAAACTCGGAAGTCAATGCTTCCGTTTTCGAACGCGCCTCGGAAGTCGTACGGCTTCCGAAGCATGTTTCTCAATTTCCCACATTGAACTTGCTGACAGCCCTTCTATCCTTGGTTTTCTAACGTTTCAGAAGTTGAACGGACTTCCGGAATGGATTACGTTTGAATTTGGAAGGAATTTGGCATACAAATTTAATAAAGAATAATAATAATAATAACCATATCAAGTGTGCATTATTATTCTGATAGTGTGTGTGTGAAGTCCTAACTTGTTTAAGACCATGGCTGTGTTCAGATCTGGGGCTTTTTTTTACACACTATACCTTTGAAGAAGATTGGGGGGTTACAATTCGATGCACAGTCTTTATATTTAACTTTTGCAACTCCCTGAGTAGAAGAATATACCGTAGAACCCCTGACTGGCCATCCTGTCACGCCATCCAGACTCAGTCAAACATGCTTGCCCTCTTTATTTCACTGTAGCTGTGAATTACATTTTGTAAGCAATGGCAAGCATCTTTTTCTTTTTTTGTTCACGGTGATTATTGTAATACATGGGTGGTTCTCTGGTATTGTGTCCTCCATGCACCACCCAGACATTAGGATAATCACCTAGAAAAGTCACCCCTCATTGTTTCTGGTTGTGTAAGCCCTATTTGGTTGCGTTTGGCTGTGCCAAGTGATGGAGCCTGATTTGCCATAACCTAGACAGTTTTTCTTGGCTAAATACATCACTAGTTTCCAATTGCAGAGGCTAAAATATTCTATGCTTGCTAAAACAAAAACAGCACAAGCCTGTACATGTCTACTCAAAAGTAAGTTCGGTTAAGTTAAATGGGGCTTACTCCTAAGAAACTGCAACCCAAATAGATAATGGTAGAAGGCTGGTTCCATTAATTTCCAAAGTGCGTGTTGAGTCATGCTAGTGTGTGGGGTCAGAGTTACCTATCCTCAAAAGAAGCTGCCATTGCATCTCTGTGTGAATCTCTGGGCTTGCTTCTTTCTAGGCCAGGAACCAAAATGCAGCTTCGAAATCCACACTGCCTCAAATTTTGCGACGCAATTCTCCAACCAAATAAATGTGTACTTTTAAGAGAAAGTGTGCATTAAAAACACATAGGTTATCTAAAGTAGCATGTAAACGTGTTATCTTTGGGGCAATTGCTTACCCCCCAAAAAATGTATTTTGGGAGAAATATTCAATAAAATTTCGTGAGGACTTTGGAAGAAATGTGTGTCACAAACTGATGTGCACATGCATCTAACTGAATTTAAGACTGGAATAACAAGAAGCCCACAGGAAGCGTACTGTCCACATTAAACAACAGCATGGATGAGCCCTCAGTTAGGTGAGGAGGAGATGGCAGCTGTGCTGCTTTCAAGGCACTTTCTGGAAGCCAAGTGGCTTATAGGGCTGATACAAGAGAAAGAGGAGGGATGCAGGAGGTGCTTATGGTTGGACCACACACACACACACACACACACACACACACACACACACCGTACAAGAGTTCTGAGAGACAGGGTTCAAAATTGATTAACCAGCCCATTATTTGGCTGCAAGTACTCCTACTAACCTACATGCACTCCAAGGTCAGCAACGGAAGCTCATTTTGCTTGCCCACTGCCAGTGATATGTGTGTCTCCATGGCACCCTCTTGGCTTTGGAATTCCTTGACCATTGAGCTCCACCAGGCCAATGTAGGCTTTTCAGGAAGACCTGGGCTCACTTTTTCCCATTAGCTTTCCCCTCATTGGCCTGCTTTTGCTGTTGACTCTATTTTGGCTATTTTGGGTGGGCGGCTTTATTCATAGAATCATAGAATTGTGAGGCTGGAAGGGGTCACCTAGTCCAAACCCCTTGCAATGCAGGAATCTCAATTAAAGAGTCCATGACAGATGGCCACCCAACCTTTGCTTGAACACCTCCGAGGAAGGACAGCCCACCACCTTCTGAGGGAGTCCGTTCCATGGTCGAACAGCTCTTACTACCCGGAAGTTCTTCCTCATGTTTAGCTGGAATCTCCTTTCTTGTAACTTGAAGCCATTGGTTCAGGTCCTAGCCTCCAGAGCAGGAGAAATGATGCTTGCTCCATCTTCCACAAAACAACCCTTTAGATATTTGGGTTCATATCTCCTCTCAGTCTCTCCTCTAAGCTAACCATACCCAACTCCCTCAACTGTTCCTCATAAAACTTGGTTTCCAGACCTTTTCTCATCTTGGTCGCCCTCATTAGTTGTTGCGTCTCCCAGCAGTTTATTTGTGAGTACAGTGGTCCCTCGACTTACGAGTGACCCGACTTCCGTATTTTTCGAGTTACGAGGGATCAAAGCGGTCGTGCGCCTACGAATTTTTTCGACTTCCGGAAGGAAGGTTGCGGCCGTTTTAGATAGGGTTTCCTCGACTTACGAAGTTTAGATGGGGGGTTTTTCGACGTACGAATTTTTTTCTCCCAATGCATTCCTATGGGGGACTCGACTTACGATTTTTTCGACCTACGACGGTCCCTTCGGAACGCATTACCTTCGTAAGTCGAGGGACCACTGTATTTTATTGTAGTCTGTTTTGAGTTGCCTCGAAACAGGCAGCGTATAAATGTTTTAAACCAAGGGTAGCCAACAAGGGGTCACGAAGAGTCGGACACGACTGAACGACTGAACAACAACAACAGCCAACAATATGGTGACCTCCCAATGGTGCAGGACTCCAACTCCCATCAACCCTGACTACTGGCCATGCTGGCTGGGACTGATGGGAATTGGAGTCCAACACCATCTGGAAGGCACTGCGGCCTTGCACAGCCAGGGCGTAGGTTTCCTCTGCCTGCCTTTATATTGCACACCATAAAGGCAGCCCAGAAAGAATAGGAAAAATGCACTCAGCCTACTAATGGCAGGTGGAAGAGATTATTGCTGTTTTTTTCCTCTCCTCTTTTTTGCATAAAACACCAGGAGCTATAGGCTGCCAAGCATTTGAATAAAGCAATTTGTTGTTTCTCTCCCCCCCCCCCATTCTTTTGGCTATGCGGCAGTTAAACTGTCATAAGCCAAGCCGCAAAACATCTCACTGCATTGTGGCAGCTGAACTTCTCATCTCCGCCACCTCTTTCTGCCAATCCCAGAGCCGGAGTGACTCATTCCACTGGGATTAACTCTTCTTTCTCTGTCCTTCTATTTTGGCGTTGCCCAGACTAGTTTTTCGCTTTAAAAAACATAAAGCAACACTCCCCCCACGTATAATGGAAGGATATTACAAATGACTTGAAGAGCTTCACGTCCCGAAGCTGACAAAAGATCATACTTCTCTGCTTTTACGTCCTTCACTCGCCTACCTGGCCGGACTGACAGCATCTTATTTGCATGGCTTGAGTCTCTCTTTTGCATGGTGTTTATGGCAATGTTTCTGCAGAAGAGATTTCACCAATGGCAGTCGAGGCTGATCCCAGAGTGTCTGCTCCTGAAAGGTCAAAAAACGTACCTCCCAGTGATGGCTAACCTTGACACTCCAGATGTTTTGGGACTACAATTCCCACCATCCCTGACCACTGGTCCTGTTAGCTAGGGATGATGGGAGTTGTAGTTCCAAAACATCTGGGGTGTCAAGGTTAGCCATCACTGTTTGGTCATGTTAGCCTGGAATCTGCTGCCTCCTCCCATCCCATTAGCTGATTTAACAGGGATTTCAGGGAATCAATTTCCTAGTTATGACTTGTAAATGGCCCACCTGTATTCTAGGGAATCCCTCATTTTCCTTCTTTAAGTTCTAAGCAGGAATCTCTGGCTGTGTAGACATACCATACATTTAATCCTAGGAACTGTAGTATAACCCTTCACGGATTTACAAATCCCAGCACCCTTAACAAACCACACTTCCCAGGGTCCTTGTGAGGAAGCCATGTGGTTTAAATGTGGGCTGGATGTGGTTTAAATGTATGGCGTGTACGCAGTCTCTGGCTCATCTTTTAGAAGCTCAAGCAGAGTCAGCTGGGCGGATACAACAAGGTCCACAAATTGCTGGTGCCTTTACATACAAACAGGCAATGTGGTGTAGTGGTTAGACCCAGATCTCCCCACTTTAACTGTTAAAGACTATTGGACTGGGGCTGAGTACACAGCTTCAAGCACTGGATCAAAGCTGGTTTCGGATCAAAGCTGGTTTGGACAAAAACTTATCAAAATGCAGCATTTCAGGATAGATATGCATTGTTGCTAACATTATGTGTACATGGCTTCTCAATCCAGCAGTGGGAGCACACTGGTTGCAAAATAAACAAGACTGTATATACAGCCTAAGAAAGGGGGTGGGGGGAACATGTGAAAATCCCTACATATGCCCCATCTGCACAAAACAGTTCCATCCCACTTTAAACAGTCCTGGCTTCACCCGAAGAATTCTGGGAACTATAGTTTGCTAACGTTGTTAAGAGTTGTTAGGAAACCCGCCCCCCCCCCCAGCTAGTTCTCTGAGTTACCTGGGTTTGATTGTTAAACTCCTCCAGGAATTGCAGGTCTGTGAGGGGAATAGGAGTCTCCTATCAACTCTAAAAGTTAAAGCTATGGTTTTCCCAGTAGTGATGTATGGAAGTGAGAGCTGGACCATAAAGAAGGCTGATTGCAGAAGAATTGATGCTTTTGAATTATGGTGCTGGAGGGGATTCTTGAGAGTCCCATGGACTGCAAGAAGATCAAACCTATCCATTCTGAAGGAAATCAGCCCTGAGTGCTCACTGGAAGGACAGATCCTGAAGCTGAGGCTCTAATACTTTGGCCACCTCATGAGAAGAGAAGACTCCCTGGAAAAGACCCTGATGTTGGGAAAGATTGAGGGCACAAGGAGAAGGGGACGACAGAGGACGAGATGGTTGGACAGTGTTCTCGAAGCTACCAACATGAGTCTGACCAAACTGCGGGAGGCAGTGGAAGACAGGAGTGCCTGGCGCGCTCTGGTCCATGGGGTCACGAAGAGTCGGACACGACTAAACAACAACATCAACTCTCAGAACCCTTAACTACAGGGTTAACTTCCCAGGATCCTTCGGGATGATATTGCGTCAACATATAGTGCAGGTGGGGACTTAGTAATGAAACTTACAGGATAATATTGGGCCAGTCGCTATTTCTTAGCCTAACCTACCTTACAGGGTTGTTGTGATGATAACATGGAGGGAGGCGAACCATGCATGCTGCCCTGAGCTTCTTGGATGAAAGCCACGGTATGTGATAAATGTGATAAATAAGAAGAAGATATACCGTACTTTCAAGTGTAGAGCGAAAACAGTACTGTTCTGCCTAGCTTTTAATTTACGAGCTTTGACTCTGTGACTGTAGGTTGTTGCATTTAGCATCTATTGTTATGCTAATAGTTGCTTTTAGGGATAATTGTTCTTAATTATGATTACAGAGATGCTTTTAAGACTTATTTATAATCACAGTGGTTGCTAATTTTTTACTGTCATTAAGTGCCTCGGGCATTTCAACAGCAATAGAGTAAATTAGATTACACAGGAAGTGCAGAGGAAACACCACCTAGTGGGAAAAGTTTAATGTGGCAAAAGGGGTCTGTGAATCAGGAGGGTTTCTTCACCCAATGTGCAAAGCCCGCCATCTTCCACACCTCCAAAATACTTCACATTCCTTCTTTGGATTCCCTAAGAAGGAGGAAGGTATGGAAAATTCTCAGAGAACTCTCCTAGCTCTCTTAACAAACTACAGTTCCCAGAATTCTGTGGGGAATTCATGACGGTTTAACGTGGCATGATACTGCTTTAAATGTGCCAATGAGGCCTTTATTCCTGTTGCCCTCAGTGGTTGGAAGGTGAGTTTCTGAACTGGAGAATCGGCTTCTACTCTCGTAGGCTCTCTGTGGAATCTGCAACCCTGATTTCACAGGGTTTTCCTGGGGGTACTGAACTTTCTCAGATCCACAACAAGGCTCCCTGCTTCAGACAGTTACTATCCAATTCATGGTGAGTGTCAGGGACACCAATAGGGAGGCAGAAGAGTTTGGATTTGATATCCCGCTTTATCATTACCCGAAGGAGTCTCAAAGCGGCTAACATTCTCCTTTCCCTTCCTCCCTGTGAGGTGAGTGGGGCTGAGAGACTTCAGAGAAGTGTGACTAGCCCAAGGTCACCCAGCAGCTGCATGTGGAGGAGCGGAGACGCGAACCCGGTTCCCCAGATTACGAGTCTACCACTCTTAACCACTACACCACACTGGCTCTCACTGGCACAGCTTGCTGTTGTATCTCTGGATTTGAATTACACCTGAATAGGCCAGCATGTCGGGGAATGGCTGCACACGCAGAGCCGTCTTTCCCATAGGGCTTAGTGGTGCATTGCACCAGGGTGCCAGCCTCTCAGGGACGCCCCAGCAAGTGGGGGAGCTGTGCGGCTTTGCCAGCGGCCTCCCCTTTCCCTGCACGCCTGCCAGCTGCGCCCCGCCAACCATAAGGCTGGCGGGCATGCAGCTTCCCTCCCAAGCCTCTGCGGGGATCGCTCTCCCGCAGCGGCATGGGGAGAGTTGCGCCCCCCCGCTGGCTGGCAGTGCGCAGCTACGGCCACCCCAACACTATCCATGGTAATTTGGGGGAGCTGGGTGGATATTTGCACCCCGGCGTCGCATCTGCTAAAGACGGCCCTGTGCACACGGACAATGCGTGTACACAAGCACACATTCAGATAGAGACCCTCAGACAGAGAGCTGTTTCCAACATTACAACAAATGGGGAAGCCTTTGCTTGTCGTTCCAGAGCTGCAAAGAGACTGTGGGGTTTATAAAGGGTTCCCCCCCCTCCAAAAAATAAACATTTGCCCAGTGAATACGATGGTGAAGAGATTCTCTGGCAAAAATTTGCATGGAAAAAGACATGCCTAGATAAACAAAAGGTCCTAAACCGGTTGAAAAGAAACCAGATCTCAACAGCTGGGGTTTATTTTGCGTACGTTCTTAAATCATTTTCCTATTTTTATTTTTATTTTTGCTATGGCAGGATAGGAAATCACACAGTTGGAAATCATATGGTAACCACTTAAACAAATGTGTATTAAATGGAACACACCTTGGGAATGGGGGAAAGCAAAGATGAAATGAAATCAGTGTGGTATAGCAGCAAAAAATGCTAGGCTGGGCCATGGGGAAACCCAGGTTTAATGCCCTGCCTGCAGAATTCATTATGTGACAATTATGAAACCATTTATCACCCTTACCTACCTTCCAGGTTTGTGATGAAGCTAAAATCCAGCTCCAAAGTCATGGGGGGGAAGTGAAAGATATAAATTAACGCAACTAAAGTTGCAAATTGGTAGCTTAACCCTGCATGGCATGTTCTTTGCAGAATAGCTATGCACCACAGGAGTCAGCAGTAGTAGCAACATATTTATTTGTTTAGGTATAAGCCATAACAACAACAAAGACGTTCAGAGTTGAACCACAAATTTGGCTCTCAATTTTTTGGCAGCCAACGCAAATAGAGAAACATGCAAGGTAACATAAATTTTCCTTGTCCAACAGCAAAAAGCACACAAACTTACTTGACGTTTCTCCTGCGGCTGAACTCGGATATTTAACTCCAAATTGTTAGGTTTCTGATGGTCTGTCTTAACACATGTATACAGCCTAGAAATCTTAAGGTATGGATATCAGTTAAAGAAGCTCTCATGGAAAGACTTTGCTTGCAATTTAGACATTGACTGGTCCTCCACCAACATCCTCTCTTGGAGTGTGTTTCGTATAATATTCCTGAAGAGTTACTCTAAACAACATACATTTATTATGGGATGATACATATGCCACTACTGTACTAACAAAGGTAACAATAAAAACACGAAGAATTCTGTATTTGGTGCCATCACTTTATATTGTGCTTTTACAGAGCAGCAAAACAACGAAAAATAAAATATACCGGTAAGTCTCTCCCCTGCTCTTAGTCTAAATTATTGTCACATTCACCTATGGAATTAGAATTGTTACTCCAAATTTAGGAATGTGTTAAACATGGATTGAGGGGTGTAGGTGGGTGGGTGAATTTGTCATTTGTTCACCCAACTAGTGTGAGTAAAATACTCCTTACTGCCCAGGACACAACTGCAGTGCCGTCCTATACAATTTAACTCAGACCAGTCCAATTGAGTTAAATGGGACTTAGTCCCTAATAAATGGTTTTTTAAAGGGTTTGGGGAACCTTTGGCCCTCCAGATGTTGCTGAACTACAACTCCCATCATCCTAACCATTGGCCGTGCTTGCTGGGGCTTTGGGGAGTTGTAGTTCAGCAACATCCAGAAGGCCAGAGCTTCCTCACACTTGGTTTAGAACTACAATCCTTGGTGAACCGGAAACATTTCAGTGGTTTAGAACAGAAACACTGACTCCCCCCCCCCCAGCAAATATGCACCGACATTTTACACGCTTGCAAAGAGAAAGACCACATTATTTGATTCCACGTTCAAAACACGGGAGGGGAAAATCCTCCTTTCAGGCCAGCAGGCAACAGGTTAAACTGCGTTTCAGGCACTGAGCTCTGGAGCCTCCGAAAGACTTGCAAAGAGGGCAAGTCAAGCATAGCCGAGCAACTTTCAGCTTCAGATTAGGAAAATATTTTGCCTCTGCCCAAAAGAAGTCAAGCCCAGTTATTTGCATATCTGTTCCTGATTTGCTATGAAAAGGAGTGAATTGGCAACCATCATGAAAAAAACTAGGCTTCTCTTTTTTCTCAGATGTGGACAGCGGAAGTGGACTCTTTTGCCATAAAGAGGAGGCATTAGGGCTTTTCAGAAGAAAAGCTTGCAGTGAATATGATAAGGAGCCGCAGAACCAGGCCTACAGGCCTTCTCCTCACAGTTAACTCACCCACAGGCGTCAAGTAAAGGCCCTTCAGATTAACACTGTAGTAATTCTGCCCTGTGCCCTGGTGCTCACAGTAGTATTTGTGTCGCTTTCAGTCACATTTTTGCACAAAGGTGTCTCAAGGCAACCCAGCACCTTGTCGATGGAACTGAAAATATTACCATCCAACAGTTCTGAGGCATGACTGACCAGGACATTCTCCACTGAGACTTTGCAGTTAGTTGCTGCTGCGCCCTTGGCCAAATGTAGGCCTGGAGCTATCAGGAGTTCTCTATTGTTTAAAGGTAAAGGGACCCCTGACCATTAGGTCCAGTCATGACCGACTCTGGGGTTGCGGCGCTCATCTCGCTTTATTGGCCAAGAGCCGGTGTACAGCTTCCAGGTCATGTAGCCAGCATGACTAAGCCGCTTCTGGCGAACCAGAGCAGCGCACGGAAACGCCGTTTACCTTCCCGCCTGGAGCAGTACCTACTGGTATTTATCTACTTGCACTTTGGCGTGCTTTCAAACTGCTAGGTGGGCAGGAGCTGAGACTGAGCAACAGGAGCTAACCCCGTTGCGGGGATTCGAACCACCGACCTTCTGATCGGCAAGCCCTAGGCTGTGGTTTAACCCACAGCGCCACCCGCGTCCCAATTATTTACCAACTGCAAATTCTGGCATAAGTGTGCATGTGAGGAAATTGAGCTGACAGTGTTGACCCAGATTAGATTTCCAAGTCCTTATTTGTCATCAGACCTGAACAACATAGCAAGGTTTGTATGCTCAGCATTTCTGCAGCCCAAGTTCAGCACATGCTGGCATTTCCCCTGCCCCATAAAATCCCCCCTTCTCTTTCTTTCATCAACCTGGTTATTGTTCGACACCTTTGTTAAATCAACAGGCTTGATGCAGATGAGCCATAGCTAAAAGCATTTGGCTGGTGAGTTCTTTTTCAAAGCTCTAATCCCACCCACCCACCTACCCAATTCAGTTTGACAAGAGAAAAGACAAGCTGTTTATAATGCCCCATAACTGATCCAGAGCCTAGCTAGTGATTCTGTGCCCCCACACTGAACCTCCAAGCCCCAATGTCTCAGGTCACTAGCATCGCGTGTGGAAAAATTTATTTAAATGGCATTTGACACCTCTCAAATTTTATCTTATTAACAACCCACTGTCTCCAGAGTGTTGAAGAGGGTGCAATGGTCTGGGCAACTGCAGGCACGTGGTGGGATTGTGCTCTCGAAATCAGTTTCTAATGAAGTTTCAGAAGGAGTCTGTCCCGCTGCCCTGATCCCACTAGGCTGAATACGTAGACCAGGGGTAGGCAACCTAAGGCCCGGGGGCCAGATGCGGCCCAATCGCCTTCTCAATCTGGCCCACGGACGGTCCGGGAATCAGCGTGTTTTTACATGAATAGAATGTGTCCTTTTATTTAAAATGCATCTCTGGGTTATTTGTGGGGCCTGCCTGGTGTTTTTACATGAGTAGAATATGTGCTTTTATTTAAAATACATCTCTGGGTTATTTGTGGGGCAAAGGAATTCGTTCATTTCCCCCCAAAAAATATAGTCCGGCCCCCCACATGGTCTGAGGGACAGTGGACCAACCCACATCTGAAAAAGGTTGCTGACCCCTGACATAGACCTTTCTTGGAGGGAGGAGTGATGTAAATGAGACAAAAATGTCTCCTTTATAAACACATTTGAAAGATAAATCCATTTAGAGATGAAAGATTCTATAGAGCATAATTTGGGTCCCAGAGCCATCCATCTGCAGGACAGCATCAACCGAAAATCTTGCACACTGTATATAAGATTCTAGCTGAAATTAAGCATTTGAGGTTAATTCGGATTCAAATCCAGGTTAAAGGTCTTAATTATTTGATGGGCGTTAGGGTTTGTTTGTTTGTTTTGGTTTGGCATCTTAAATTAGAATTCAAATGTTTATTGATGAGGGAAGGGTAAGGCAAGGAGGCTAGGACAGGGGTGAACAGAAAATAGATCAGGATCTAGCAGGGGATCTCCAAGCTGATTTTCAGTCGATCGGCAAGGGTGCCAGACCCAGCCACAATTGTCCAACAGCAGCAAATAAAATAATAAAATTATTTTCCCCCGCTTAGAGTACACTGATGATGAAATGAAGAAAGCCAAGCAGGAACAGACTGCAAGCGCAAGGTCTGGGGCTCTGTTCTGTTCTGGTACTGAAAATCAAATTCTGAACTCAGAATGTGCTCAGATGCACCCTTGTCCTTTAATTCTAACCATTCTGTATTTTGCACGGGGCTGTGGTTGGTAGATCTTGGGTTCCCGTTTTTAGAAAACCAAAGTAGATCTGACAGGATTGAAATCTGTCGAGAACACTAACACAGAGGGGTGGGGGACAGGATTATACGAATATATTGCTTCCCAGAGTCAAGGCTGCAAACACCGCTTTGAAATAAATGTTTGTTGTTGCCGCCGTTTTAAAAAGCAAACACGAAGCGCCCACTCATCGTGGCTAAAATGGATTTAAATGGTTGTATCTGTGTCTGTATGTTACAAACAAAATGTCCAACTCCGCAAGTTATACGCAATACAACCATCTTAATAATAAATATGGCTCACGCACGCCTAAGACTTAATTCCCCACCCCACCCCGTCTTGCAAAAAAACCAACAACTTTCCATTTGATCCGATCTCCGCTTCAATTCCAGCTGGAAACCAACGGAAAAGTGGAGCACTAAGGACCGCAGGACAAATCTGGAGAGACGTGCATTCCAATCCGATTCCTGTTGACTCCGAAGCAAGTCCCACAAAGCAGCTTACTCCAGAGTAAGTAGGCACAGAATTGCTCACTCAGAAATACAGATCTGAACTCAATACTGTACCCCTAAGGGAGCCTTTCGCTCTCTTCCATCTAAATGAATGGGACTGCAAAGTTCTCGACCTTAATGATTAGTTTCGGTGAGTTGTTACTATTAATATTATTATTTATTACATTTGTATACCGCCCTTCCGCCGAAGATCACAGAGCGGTTCACAACGTAAAATACAAAATGAGAACACAAACTACACAATAAAACAAAAACGAACTAGCAATAACCGTTGGTTGAAAAAGCTGACCAATAAACCCCACAATCATATATTTCCCAGCCCGATCCTATCTCTGATTACTCAGAAGTAACAGCCTATGAGTTTAATTAGGCTTTCTCGTGAGTAAATGAACAAATTGCAGTTATATACAATTAAGAGTAGACCTATCAAAGGGTAGGCCTAAATTAGTCTGTCTATTAATGTCAGTGGAGCTACTCTGATGAGGCCTAACGCTGGATAAAATCCCTAGATCTTTTTTAAAAACAAACAAAGAAACAAACAAACCCAGAAGTTAACAATGTCCGCAGTATGATTTATAGCTTGCTGTTCCTTGATCTTAAATAAACACACATCTTTGAAAATTAGATTCACCACAACACAGCCAGGATTTACTGCCTTTGTCTATCCACCCCGACATAAACAATGTATTATTTAAACGAACATGTAGCGGGATAAAACTCGGTAACACAAAACACGACGTTAGTAGTAGTGGAACTAAACATAACAAAACGTTTTTACGCACCAACCACAAGAATTAGGCAGCTAACAACTGAACTGAATTCAGTAAGATTTGCTTCTAAGTAGGGGGCCAGGATTGCGCTTTAAGGCTGCATTCCTGTGCACACCCTACTTGAGTAAAGTGGGACTTACTTCCAAGTAAAGGTGGGTGAGATCTGCTCTCACTTGGCACAGAAGGAACCCCATCAGAAATCGATCGATTTCATTTGGAGGAGTCTGTTTCAGCAATCCAAACAAATGCCTGCGTCGTTTAATGTTGTACAATGCAGCAATCAATCGCCAAAAGTTTTACACAAAACGGGGTGTGGGGAGACCTACGGTTATTGCTTCCAAATAAAAGTACTTAAAAATAGGGTGGCCATATTTTTATTTTAAAGAAAAAGCATTTTTAAAAAACCACTTATGGCACCCTTACTTTTTGTCCAAGTAAGTCCCATTGCAATCAATGGCGCTTCCTTCCCGTTGCAAAGAGTTTGGGTCTTCTGAGCTACACAGCCCAAGCTCTGGGGGTTTAAAGGACTTGATAAATCTGCTCTGGCTGCCGCAAGTCCTGTCCAGGTGGATGTTTGTGAGCGTACAAAAGCAAAACGCTTCCCATCGTTGCAATAATAAGTGCCGCGCGATTACAATGATAAAAGAACGATTACGCGCTGTAAGCCTCAATATATGCAGCCATTTCGAAAGCAAAAAGTTATTGAAGGGGAAAAGCAGCAAAGGATCTATTTTATTAACGAAACTATTTTAGTGGGGACTTGGAAGCTATTCGGGACGAGAGATTTGCTGTTCCTTCAGCTCTCGAGAACAGACGAAGAAGCGCCGAAATGTGTTCGGAAAGCTTACTTTTGCGCGCCTTAGAAACGGAGCGCATTTCGCTGGTCACTTTCTGGGAAATTGGGGGGCAAACGAACGAAAACCATGAATTTCGTTTACAAGCTTTCCTTTTCATCTCAAAGTGACTTGAGTGTATTTCAGGGGGGGGGAACCCGACCCCAAACGTTTTTTCCGACACCCCGCGATTGCAATGCACAACATTGAGAACTTGCGCTCTCAGAAGGACCCCCTCCAACAGGAAAAAACAGAAATTTCGTGGATGTTTTATTTTAGTTATAATATTCAGTCTGCCATCCCCATGAAGTGCATCGCTACAGTGAAGTCGATGGGAAGGATTTCATTATCTTCAGCGCATTTGGAGACAGGGAGGGATTTAACAACCTGCAAAATAGCATGATGTGCTTGCAAAGTAATACGGTGTGAATTGCATTTAATTCTCCTCAGTGTGTTGGGAGGGGGGTGTAAATTGCAAAATAATGTATTTGCAAAATATTCTGCAGAATAATATTTGCGAACTTAATTTCGAAATGGATTATTTGGGGCTCCCTATGCAAACTAGGTAAATCATATTCATAACCTCAACTCTAAAGAGGTTTTAGAGTCCCTGGCCTTGGAAACGCAGGGTTAAAGGAGAGCGTCCTCGCGAGGTTTGTTCAGAGCAAACTGGTTAGAATAGAGAGACGTTCCTGAAACAGAAAGTAACCAAATATATTCGTGTGACTTACCTTTGAAAACAAAACTGGTTTTTAAACTCATTTTTTAAGAGATGTATGTACAACACCGCTTAAAAGGCAAGGGTTTGTAAAATGGTTTGGGTGGGAGAGAGAAATCTATTTAATCTAGTCGTTAAGACTTGCCTCTTCTTTGGATGGTTCTAGCCACCCATTTCGGCTTCATCTCTTGAACTGCCTTCTGTAACAGCGGTCCTATATCCTTGTGTGTTTTCCCCCATATGTAGCAGATCTATCCAAATTCTAGTTTCTACTTGACATTTCTATAATAATTCAAACTCTTAGCTGATTTAAGTTATAGTTATAAAGGTTTGCGCAACGGAATAACATTGGATTCATATAATTGTATTCCTAATTGGCTTACTTACTTCCTAGCAAAGACGTGCCAGGTGGGTATGACTGCAATCTTATGCACTAGGAGCAAGTCCCATTGAAATAAATATTACTTTTGAATAAGCACTGATAGGATCAGGCTACACAAGCAGCCCTTGCGAAGCTTATAAGCAGTTCTTAAGAGAGGCAGCCACTTCCTGTTGCTTGTCTTCTGCGTGGTATTCAGAGAGGTATACTTTATCTGAACATGGAAGGTCCATTTATGCACCGATCCTATCCATACTTTAAGGGATTAAGCAGCACTGAGGTCAATGTGACCTACTTCTGAATAAATATGCATATAGGCTTGCATTGTCAAAAGTCACCTGTATGCTTCAGGATGTCTCCAACCTTATATTCAATTATGGTTCCTTGATTCTCATTTTCACTTGTTTTAATTGAGCCAAACACAAAGTCAGGCATCCCATTTGAGCAAACGCAGCTCAAGAGAGCCCTTTTCTGTGAGGAAAAAAAAAAAGCTCTAGCACTGGCTTATTGATCATTCCATGGTCCACATATGTGACAGTAACTTTTCAATGCAATCACAACCCACTTACATCTACACACGGGTAAAGTCATTTGGTTTGATCCTGCTGAAATCAGTGTATGGAGCTCAGTAGTATGGGTGCTGGTTTGTGGTTCTGAGGTGTTGGTTTTGGTGAGGGGTTGTTTTATTGTAGCTAATTATTCACATTGGACTGCACAAAGAAAATAGAACATAAATATTTAAAATAAAATAAAAATAAAAGTCCCAGCAATTTCAGTGGGAGAGATTCAAGCAGGTGGTTACTTCTCTTCACAAAACAGAAAATGTGTAGGATGCAACATAGCTGTTTGATGAGGAACTGTTTCCTTTCATGTGCTGCAGAGTTCATCAACCTTGGAGATGTGAGCTAAGAATAGAATGAAAGGGCTCCCTGAGCAAGTGCAGAATTCACTAAGGAAAAAGAGCCTACAGTATACTCTTCAATGGCTGTGGCGGGTGTGTGAGCCTTCAAGATTAGACCGCAGCATTTCCAAATGAATATTGATTCAACTTCACTCCAACAACACTTTTTCTAAAAATTAAGCACCATTTCAATTCCTCATCAAAATGGTTTTTTGGAAAAATAATTCCATATTTGGATATTACAGTGGAATTCTGTACAGTCTATGCAAAAGCGAGCCCCATTGAGTTTAATGGGACTTACTCCCTTGTAAATGAGTATGGAATGCCACCTTAATATTTATACAGCATTTTTTGAATGTTCAATGAACTTTATGTTCATTAACTAAGTAATCCTTCTTAACAACCTTGTAAGGTAGGCCAGGGACATTTCTGGCTCATAGCTCCTCCCCTTGGGCATCACACTACTCTAGCTCTCTTGACCACCTTGTTCTCTTTGACCGAGATCATATTTTACTCAGCCAGCATCCTAACCTGCAGAGGAGATACACTTATCCAGATTCTAGCCAAATTAGATCCTAGATACTCAGTGGATGCAAAAGTCTGAAGAAACGGTTGCCTTTTATGCAAGTAGAGCCACTGAATGAAACAGATTCATTCCAACACCTCATTTCAGACACTCATGCCATTAACATTTCTGCCCGAGTTTATATAGCATGTTGTTTCATGGTTGTGGTTGTACGTGGCAGTGGTGGCGGCTGATTGATGTTTCATGGGCATATTGTATTGCTGTTATTTCTGCAAGGTGCTTTGGGTGCTACGGCTGGGAAGCAGCATAAACATTAGCACAATAAATAAATACATAAGCGAGCAAGGGCTCTGCTGGGTCAGATCAGCTCATTTCTAACAGTGGCCAGCTAGGGACCTCTCAGAAGTCCACAAGCAGAAACAGCATGAAGGTGGTGGTAACACCTCACCCCCATCCCTTTGACACCCCTGCCCCACCAGCAATGGTTTAAGGTAGCCATCCTGGCTGTTAGCCTGTTGACAGGTCTCTTCTATGTGATTTTTTTCTTGTCCCCTTTTAAAACCACCTTAACGCAGGAAGCATCACCACCAAAAGTCAACTCTGCCCACAAAAGTGGAAGTGCAGTACTTTCTTTTTGTCTGTTCACTGGGTGACAACCCTTCTCCAACACACACAATTCTAGTGCTGTGCGAGAGAAAATATTCAATAACCTCTCTCCACAGCACTGATGATTTTGCAAAGCGAAATCACGCATACACCCACCCCGTTTGGAGTCCTCTTTTATTTAAACTCAAACTAATCATCTAGATTTCAAGGAAAGGCTCCAGAGCTTTCAATGTATCCTCACCCAGCATTCACTAGGCATTAGCTTCCCTAGGAGTCCTCCGTTGACTGACTGGGATTTACATGCTTTCTCTCCTGGAGGGAAAAAGAGGAGGAACAGCTACCCTGTTTCCCCTATTTTAAGACGTACAGTAGTCATAAAATAAACCATAGCAGGATTTTTTCGCATTTGCAAAATATAAGCCGTACCCCGAAAATAAGCCATAGTGATAGGCGCAGTTCTGGAGGGCGCCAAGGAAAAGGCTGGGCTGGGCATCCATTCCCGCCACCAAAACCAGTCAGCCCCAGAAGCAGCGCTCAGGAACTCTGCAGAGCAGGGCGCACAGTAAGGGGCAGCGGGTGCGACAAAGGCACTCCGAAGGTCTCTTCGCCCGTGCGCTCGCCCAACTCCACTTGGCGCAGAGTGCACGGGGCGGCCGCCGTGGCGGAGAGGGAAGGTGGCACGGGCTTTCCCTGCTCGCCGCCACGGCGAAAACCCCCGAGCCGCCCCACGCGTCGCCCAAGAGGCCCCTTGGAAAACAAGGCTTCTGTCGAGTTTTGAGGAGGTAAGGCGGCGGAGGAGGAGCAGGAGAGAGCGCCCAGCGAAAGCAGGTCTCTCTGGTGCCCGTTTCCTCAAAGCTCAGCTTGGATTCTCCCCCCACTGCCAGCAAGCAAACAAAGAGCTCCGTGCCCGTCCCGTCCTTCGCAGCCCCAGAACTCGAGCGTGGCCTTGCCAAGGCGTGCTTATGTAATAAAAATAAGACATCCCCTCAAAATAAGCCATAGTGCGTTTTCCTGAGGGAAAAAAAATAAGACGGTGTCTTAAAATAGGGGAAACACGGTATTGCAAGTTGCTTGTGAGTCCTCCCCCACCCCTTTGGTCCTCAGCAATGGCAGCTATATATGCAAAGCAGTCCACTGCCATTGTCAAAAGACCTGGTGAATTAATGGGGTTACAGCCCAGCAGTACAATACTTCTATACATGTCTGTTCAAAAGTACGTCCCATTGAGTAGGATGAGGCTTATTCCCAGATAAAGGATTGCAGCCAAATACTGCAATGCTAACCCACAATTCGGGGTCTCTGATCCAGCCACCTCAGTCAAATCTCTCCCCCCCCCCCAAATAAAGCCCCACTGATTTTTGGCAGTTGCAAGAAATAAAAATGAAAGTTCACACTGTGAAGGGGATGCAACCTGCCCCCTTGGTGGTCATCAGTTCAATTATTTGACCAGCAGAGAAGATCCCATAACCCCTCCCCCTCAGCTGATCTGCAGGGATCCCTTGAGGAGAGGTGTGTGTGTGTATACAAGTCTGCCTGCATGAGAGAGCCTGGGGGAGGCACACCTGCCACTGCCAGCGGCCCCCCCTGGATGGTTGGCCGAAGGTGCATGTGGTCCTGGAGCCAAAAAATGTCAACCCCCCCTCCCCTGCAATGAGATGAAAGTCCCATTGAACAAAGGCAGACTTACTTCAAAGTAAATGCACGTGAGGATCAACCCGCTTGCCTCACTTTCCTGAGAGTGCTGATGCACAGGAGTCCTCCAAACTGCGAACAGCCATTGCAGGATTCCTACCCACTGGAGGGAATGAAAATCTTAACTGGTAGGCGTACACATTATTCCTTCGACGCACATTCTTTCCCTCCAAGAATTATGGGCGCTGCAGTTTCCCCCTGGACTCAGAGAGTTACAACCCCCAGCAACCAGCAGCAAATGACAGCGCTCAGAATTCTTCGAGGGCAAAGAATGTGCCTCGACTTTAGCTTTAAACTTATAGCATCTGTGTAGTCTTATAAAAGTGTAACAGCGCTCAAGCGTGGTGAAACGCAGCAGGCGAATTAGGATTTCCTGTTAAATGAGCAAAAGAAGGCAAACCCGGGTTAGTTGCCGCGGGATTTGCTGTCGAGCAAAGGCCCAGATGGCCAAATTCCAAGGCACCGACCCCGCCACGAGAATAGCGCCGCCGCGCCCCTCGGGCAGTGAGCAAAGGCGTTCGCCTTGCGCGCCGTCGGGCCACCTTCCCTTGTGTCCCTTGGGCGCCTCCCGGCTGCGTTCCTTCTGCCGAGGCGGGGAAAGACCTGGCATCCGGGCTTGGCTCCGCACCTCCCCGCGGATGACACCTCCCGGCTCCTGCCCTGGGCCAGGCCCCTCCCTCGGCCACCCCTCTCGGCAAAGCCCCGTCGGTCTGCGGCGCCCCCGGCATTCTCAAGAGAGGCTGCTCGGGCAAGCTGCGTCTCCACCCGTCCCTTTAAGGCACAGCAGCTACAAGGGAGTGCCGGCTGCCCAGGTGCGCAGCGAGCGGCAGAAGGAGGAGGCACAAAAGCGCATCATCCCGGCCGGGAGTCACCCTCTGCTTTGGGGGTGCCTGGGAGGGGGAAAGGCGCTTGGGAGGGAGCATTAAGTGAAACCCGAAAGCGCACCCCGTCGGCTGCTCAGGCGGACACTCGACGCGCACCAGCTCCAGTCTTCTGCGCGACTGTCTCCTCTCCGGCGCCCAAGTCCCACTCTACCCGAACTTGGGTGGCTCTCTGGGCGGTGGGGCCCCGATCCCAGTCTCCCGACTGCCGGCGCTGCGTTGTTTCAAGGCAGCGCCGCTCGGTTCCATCGGCAACCGCACGTCCAAGGCAAGCTCTGATCACCGACGCCACCCGCGGTAGCAGCGGCCCGCTCCGTCCCAAGGGCGCCAGACGCCGCAGATCCAAACTACCCTAAGCCACCTCTCCAAGGATCGCTCTCCAGCCTTGCCCGCGAGTCTTCCGGCGTCGGCACCTGAGCCCTTCGGACTCCCAAGCCGCCTGGACCCCGCCGTCTGATTGCCCGCAGCCACCGAGGGAGCATTGGAGACCCTCCATCGGAAGGCAGCCGGGAGCAGCGAGGCTGGCGCGTCCGCATCGCAAAGGTTGCCCGTCGCTTCCTTGGGACCTGCTGCCCCGCCGTCGGTGGCAGGGCCAGAGCCTGGGATGACAGCCGAGAGCCCCCAGTCGTCGACGTGCGCCGCGGGCCAGGCCGACTCCGAAGCCGGCTCGGCGTCCAGGCTCGCCGCTCTCGTTAAGGTGGAGCCGTCGGCGCACGGGGAGGCTTTGGAGCCGGAGCCGTCGGAAGAAGAAGCGGCGGCGGCAGGGGGAGGAGGAGGCCCGCGTCCCGGCGGCCGTCGCAGGAAGCGCCCGGTGCAGCGCGGCAAGCCCCCGTACAGCTACATCGCGCTCATCGCCATGGCCATCGCGCACGCCCCGGAGAGGCGCCTGACGCTGGGCGGCATCTACCGCTTCATCACCGAGCGCTTCCCCTTCTACCGCGACGGGCCGCGCAAGTGGCAGAACAGCATCCGCCACAACCTGACGCTCAACGACTGCTTCGTCAAGGTGCCCCGCGAGCCCGGGCGGCCGGGCAAAGGCAGCTACTGGGCGCTCGACCCGCACGCCAGGGACATGTTCGAGAGCGGCAGCTTCTTGCGGCGCAGGAAGCGCTTCAAGCGCAGCGACTTGTCCACCTACCCGGCCTACATGCACGAGGCGCAGGCCCAGCCCGTCGGGCCGGCCCTCAACGCGGCCTACGCGCCGCCCGCCGCCCTCTGCTACCCGTCGCAGCCGCCCCTCTTCAGCCTGGGCCCGCTCATGGCGCAGCCCAGCCCGGAGCTGGCCCACCAGCAGCACAGCCCCGACGTCACCCCTTCCCCTGGCAATGCCTGCTCCTTCGTGGGCACCGCCGCCTACCCCAGCCAGGGCTGCGCTGCGGGGCCTGGCCTGCACAGGCCCCACAATGCTATGCCTTACTCTTACCCGCTCCCCAGCACCCAGCAGCTGCAGGTGAACCAAAGCACCTACTCCCAGAGCAGCGGCAGTGGCAGCAGCCACCTGTTTGGGGCCTCTGCCCGCCTAGGGATGCCCACCTCGCCCGCCCTCGGGAATGACGCTATGGATTTCTATGGCAGGATGTCTCCCAGCTCCTACGGTTCTTTGGCTCATGGCTACAACGCCGGCGGGCAGCTTGGTAGTCCGGGTGCCTACTTGCGCCATGCGGCCTATTCCAGCAACATGGAGAGGTTTGTTTCTGCCATCTGAATCCGAGAAGGGACTTGGTTTGGCGGAAGGCAGCGGGGCAGCGGGTGAGATCTGCGGCTGTGCCCGCCTGTTGGTGGCCTGCGTTATCGTACCCTAATGCTTCGTTGCCGTGAGCGCGTTACTTTGCGCTGTGGGGTGGGCTGTTGTGGTGTGCGTCTGCCCAGTGTGACAGCACCCAGTGAGTAAAGGGCCTCAGAGGATCCGGACAATGGAGAGAGACGTGGTCTACAGTTCTTGGCCACCAGAAAAACCTAGGATCTGTAAAGCTTATGCACTATAGGATAGGAAGCTAGTGATATTGGTGGGGCCTGTGTTGTGTGTATTGAGAAGGCAGAGGGAAACCTTTGTAGGCAAGACTGTGAAGTGTGAAAATACAACTTCTTCAAGCCAAAGGAAATGTAAAATATTTGGGTTTCCCCCACCTCTGGGCTTTCCCCTTCCTGTTTGCTTTTGTGGGCTCCTTAGCTTTCCAAAATTATACGCTGCAGCAGTAATCTCAGTAGCCAATCTCGCTTTCCAGTCTTTTGGTTTCGCTGAATTACTAGGAAATTATGAAAAGCTACTAGGTGTGTGCTTCATATTCTCAATTCCAGGTTTTCAGTGACTCACAAACACATTTGGACAAATAAATACACAGTCAATGAATCATACTTCCTTTTGGGTACTTAAGGCAAATGCTCTGTATAGTTCTCTATATAGTTTTCTTGTGGTTTTAGGAATGCAATAAATAACCTTCCCCACAAATTTTGTCAGACAGTTCTACTGATTGCAGCTGATAACTTTTAGTTGGGTAAAATATGGTTAGGCAGGTAAGGGAAACCTCAGTGTGCTAATTGTTCAGTGACTCTCTTTAGCCTCGAGTCAGATTTCTTCTGTTTTTCAGGGTTTAGAAATCTGTAATTAACATCCTGTATAGTTAGATGGGAACGTGTTTGTTAATTGCTTAAAGATTAGATGTAGGAAAGCTTCCAATCCACTCCCATGTATTCTTCATTCCAGGAAACAAATGCCGTGAAAAAAGACAGCTCTTTCCCCATATCCAGCATACTTAGTTTTTCTCTCCTTCCAACTTGGGTTGTTACTTTCTAGAAATGCTTAGTCCAAGTCCAGTGTACTCGTGTTTTTATAACCTCTCTCTTTGTAATACAAAAACCAAAGGGTTTATTGGAAAAGGCACCCTGCAGTATGCAACCTGTTTGTAACCTGGAGAACTAGGCTTTACTTTTAATATTGAAAATGCAGTGGAACTGCGCCTCGTGCATGTTTCCACTCTCTCACCTGTTTCTTCATTTGGGGAAGAGATGAGCCTAAAAATCACTGAAGGAGTGGGATGGGCAGTGCAGGAACTCCCCAATCGGCCACTGCATCATTAATGCTACAGGTAAAGTTGAGTTCTAGAGGTAAATTATCTGACAATCCTAGCTCAAACATGTGCTAGCATTATTATTAGAACTGGTGTGATCATGGATTTAGTGAGCTGAGCACTTTTCAGATACCAAACAAGGACAGATCCACACATGCAGGTCAATAATACTAAACAGGGTTCCATGCACTGTACCATTTCATATATTGGGTACAGAAATATATGAATGCTCTCGTGTGTGTGTGTGTGTGAGAGAGAGAGAGAGAGAGTTGCATGTTAAAGACAAGAGTTTCAATTAACTTATTTTTCTACGCATAGAGAGTTCTTTACACAGGGAACATTGAAACTTAAAATCCACACGCACACATACACCTGCAGCTTGAAGTGGTAGAATCCTGCGAATTCTGGACTGTGATTCGCATGCAAAGAGCGTATGATCTGCAAGCATTCCTTGGGAGTATTTCTCCTTAAGGGCAAAGGAACTGCCTTGCTGGATCAGTGGAAGGACCATAATTCAATGGTAGAGCAGAGGCTTTGCGTAAAGATGGTCCCAGGTTTGATCCTTGCTATTCCCAGGCAGGGCTGGGTGGGGACACCTCTCTGAAACCCTGGAGTGGGGCTCCCATTCTGCATAAACAGTACTAAGGCAGGTGGACCGATTGTCTTAACAGCAGCTGCCTGTGTTTCTATATAGAAAGAGCCACCTGGATTTGTTGTTATACTGTAGGAAAGCCCTACTTACAGAATATGAAAGGGCCTTGGTAGGAGAGCATCTACCTTGCATTTAAAACGTTCCAAGTTCAATCTCCAGTATGAGAAAGACTCCCATCAGAAACCCTGGAGAGCCATAGCCAATGTGGACAATTCTGAGCTAGATGGATCTCTTCTCTGATAAGGCAGCTTCTTAGGTTACGCATGTTTCCATATCAGACCAAGAACCATTCTTAAAACAGTGACACGCTCGAAACCTCTGGGTTTTGGCAAACAGGGTACCGGTACGTATGGTAAGAGTGATGGCCTTCCTTCGTTCCTGGCACCTGCTGTTCAGAGGTATATGACCAGCCAACATGACTACTTCAATTATGGTGGCAAATACAGTATTTTCCTGCGTATAAGACTACTTTTTAACCCAGGAAAATCTTCTCAAAAGTCGGGGGTCGTCTTATACGCCAGGTCGTATTTCTTATATGGCGAGTATATCCCAAACTGTATATTTTAACTGGAAAAGTTGGGGGTCGTCTTATACGCCCAGTCGTCTTATATGCCGGAAAATACGGTAACTATTTGCAAGCTAGTCCTCAGGGTATGTGTTTCATCAACAGTCCTTTTCTAAAGCTATCCAAGCTAGTGACCACTGCCAGCTCTTATGGAATGTGAGTGCTCACCATAAGTTAATTATTGTGCTGTGTGAAGAAGTGCTTTCTTTGGTCTGGCTTGATCCTACTCGCCAATCAGATTTATTGGGTTCTAGTGTTTCAATGGGTTTTTTTTTAATGTTATAATAGACCACTGATTTTTTTTGTCCATGTGTATAGTGAAGAATGGGTTGCAGTTCCAGATTTCTACAGTGTACCAAAATTCTGAAAACGTTTGTGCCAAAATGCCAGCAGATTATTTGATATGAATAAATAACATGCATTGGGCAATTTTGCATATTCTTACAATTTTTACATGCTCTTGGCTATGTGATATGTCTGGGTTTCGTTTAATGAATGTTTGGGATTTTTGTTTTGCTGCTTTTTTTTGTCATGGACCTAAGGAGGAACGCTGGTCCATAGAAGTAAGTGTGTGTGAGGGGGGGCATACAGAAGAGCTGCAGAACAAAGGGGGAAGAATTGGATGTTCTAATTGAAGAAACTCCAGCCCTGAATAGTGGAACTTTCCCTTCAAGTCCTCTTAGATTTTTGAGCTTTCTGTCAAAAAACAAGCAAAACCTCTCTACATGTTCTGTTCCTAACCATAAAGTACAATCAAGCTTTTTGTTTTATTTTCAAAAAAGGAAAGCTCATAGGTGGAATCTACAAACATATAAAAACACTGTGAAAATGCTTTTTAAAAAACGTTTTGAAAAATACATTGAATTTTGCATAGCTAACTGTCACCATCTAGTGTCACATTTGTATATTGCACTTCGCAACACATTTAAAATGTTTTATTTGTAGCTGTATAACTGAGTCCTTTGAATCACTGGAGATCCAATCATTTACAGTGGAGTAAATTAATTTTCTAGTTCTCTTCCAAGATGATTTATAAGAATTCTAGGTGACCTTTGAACCAGGCTTGAACAGAGTGCAGTCTACATTCTATTGAAGTCAGTGGCAGAACTTGCTGGCATTGTTGTTCTAGGTTGCATGCAGAAAAGTGACAGTCATGGTGGATTGTCTCATTTCCTTTTCTCAAATCCAAAACTTTTTGTGACTGGGTGCTTTACAATTCTTCCCCTCCTTTTCTTGCTTTTCCAAGCCACCGTTGTGTAGGCTACTTGCAACAGAAGCACATTTAGTCCATGAAGTAAGACTCTCAAGAGGTTGCAAACTTCTGGATGCAGCAATAGGAGTACTGGGAGGGCCTTTTATCTGTTTACAGGCAACAGACAGGGTTGGCCAACTTCTACAAACCACTCCATTCTCTAGGGTGGGCAGACTTCAGGTTTGCAGGACCTCCTTTTGCTTTTTACTAGAACCCCGAGAAACTATAAAGCCTGGTGCAAAAGACATACATTTAGAATGAATCGTTGAGTGCAGGAATTTGTTTTGAGTTGCGGAACGGAACTGAGCTCACAGTCCTTCCAGGGGGGAAAAAAATCTCTTCTTGGTTACTCCTGCCCCACTCTCTCACATTGCATTCTTTATTTCGAAAGCATAAAGGTAAAGGTAAAGGGACCCCTGACCATTAGGTCCAGTCGTGTCCGACTCTGGGGTTGCGGCGCTCATCTCGCTTTATTGGCTGAGAGCCGGCGAACAGCTTCCAGGTCATGTGGCCAGTAGCATGACAAAGCCGCTTCTGGCGAACCAGAGCAGCGCACGGAAACACCGTTTACCTTCCCGCCAGAGTGGTTCCTATTTATCTACTTGCACTTTGACGTGCTTTCGAACTGCTAGGTGGGCAGGAGCTGGGACCGAGCAACGGGAGCTCACCCCGTCGCAGGGATTCGAACCGCCGACCTTCTGATCGGCAAGCCCTAGGCTCTATGGTTTAACCCACAGCGCCACCTGGGTCCCCTTCGAAAGCATAATTTCAGGGAAATGGGAGTTGTATTGTTATTGCTATTGCTAAACCATTGGGAGTCAGATATCCTTACTCATCTTCTGCAAGTTATCAGGGGCTTGCGGATATCGGAAGAAAATGTAGGTCCTATCCCAGTGTTGCCCGGGACCTTTCCCACTTTAAATGTGGGATCCACATTTTGCTCCGGTGTGGAGCAGGTCCCACTAGATCTAGCAGATCTACCTTCTCTCCATTGCTCATCTTCAACCAAGGCAGGGGAAGGGAATCTTTCTCAGCTAGAGAGTCACATTCCTTTCTGGGGAATCTTCCAGAGGCCACATGGCAGGAGCCATAGACAAAAGAAGGTATATCTTACAATGGTCATAGCCAGGATTTTTCAGGGGGGAGGAGGCTTTTGTTGGGGGGGGCAGAACCTCAGATTTGTATTGCTTTAGGGCGGGCAGCTGCCCCCTGCCCCCCCGGCTACGCCCATGACACTTACCTTTGTACAGTAGTCTAGTTTCTACACACCATCTCCATCATCTGTTCAGGTAAGCAAGAAGCATTATCAGAGTAGAAGGACATTCCGTCTAGGCAACCTCCCACCCCACCCCCGAAAAAAACATTAAGAGGAGGGTGCAAAGTAGGGCATTGCAGGATTGTGTGGCCTGAGGAGACTCCCAAGGGCCGGCTAAAAATCCTTGGAGGGTTGCATCCAGTCCCTAGGCCTGAGATTCCCCACCCCGCAAGAAGGAAAAAGAGGAATGAAAGAGAACGGGGGAGCCATGAGCAAGGGAAAGATTAGCATAATGAGTTAAAAAGAGTAAAGTTCCATATTGCACGTTAAAAATGGAGTCCAGGTCCAAAATGGTTGGTGATGACTAGATCTTTGGGGAGCTGAGCAATTTCATCCCCTTCCCGCCACGTGTCTCCTGTAATATAGTCGGCATCACCAAGCAGTAAAGCCTATCTGGAGGGTGTGTGCTCAGATGGTGTAATGAAGATATTCATGGGGGTGGGCTGCTGAGGACCACTTCTGCTTCCTGAAAGATTTCCTCAAGAGGCAAGCTGGCCAATTTTAATGGGTGGAACTGTTTGTTAAAGGCATGCTTGTGTCTTTTTTTATCTTTATTCCAACTGTATTACTGTAATAGCAAAGGAAAACAAAATGATTAAAGATGGCCTTCTAAAAGTGAGTAGCAGTTTCTACTTTATTAAATTGTAAACTTTGACCGTGTGCTTCCTTCAGCAACACACAAACACACATGCCGAGATTTTGGCAAAATACACATTTATTTAAGCTGAATTGATCCACAAAAGGCATATGATTAATCAACTAAAATGTCATTCAAATATATGGAAATATATAAAATTGTATTTGTACCTGCTGGAAAAACAGCAGATGGTGCTCATTGCACCCTGTAAAAAGCCCAAGAAGGCTTCTCAATATTTCTCTCTTCCCTCCAGATTGCTAGCTGCTTGCACCTCCTTCTGCAAGCAAAGTAATGGCCTTGTGTTACTTCAGAATCTGGCCACAGGGTACCCATCATCACCCCTGTTATATCCAAAGTCACAGGTAAAGGTAAAGGACCCCTGGACAGTTTAGTCCAGTCAAAGGTGACTATGGGGTTGCGGCGCTAATCTTGCTTTCAGGCCGAGGGAGCCGGTGTTTGTCCACAGACAGCTTTCCAGGTCATGTGGCAGCATGACTAAACCACTACTGGCGCATGGAGGACCGTGGCGAGTGCCAGAGTGCACGGAAACGCCATTTACACACACACCCCGCCACAGCGGTACCTATTACTCGCACTGGTGTACTTTTGAACTGCTAGGTTGGCAGGAGCTGGGACAGAGCAACAGGAGCTTATTCCGTCATACGGATTCGAACCGCCAACCTTCTGATTGGCAAGCCTAAGAAGCTCAGTGGTTTAGAGCACAGCGCCACCCATAGCCACAACACACGGCCCAGTCCTGATGGACCAGATTGTTGTGTCACAAGAACAGGGGAAAGCCCATGGCACACTGAACACTGCAACTGAAGATCAGTAGTATCAGGCAAAGGGGCTCTTTCTGGGAAGTTTGTGTGCCACAACTGATCTCCTGATGAACCTCAACATTCCCTGGAACAAGGTTTGAAAACCACCGTTCTAAAGAATCTGGAACTGGTCACAGTCTGAGCCAGTACAGTTCAATAAACTGTGTCATGGGTTCCAGACCTTGCTCAGTTTTGTCCCATTGTGCATTTACAATTAAATAATTATAAATGAGACGAAAACACTAGATGGCATTCTTCTTTCCCATAATGCCTTTCAGCTCAGAAAGACAAATAGGGTGGTTGTGTGCAGCAGAGAGTTGAATGAGGAAGTAATGTATATTTTTCTGTTTCTTGTCTTCCCTTTTATATCTTTCTTTAACTGGAAAGCAGATAGTACAGTACAAGCAAAGGGTTACCTGCATATAGGGTCTACCTATATGCAGACACACATTTATTTCTCACTAAGGTGGTAACCTATCCTTGGGTTATAACAAGGGTCAGCAACCTTTTTCAGCCGTGGGCCGGTCCACCATCCCTCAGACCATGTGGTGGGCCGGACTATATTTTTTTTTGGGGGGGAGTGAATTCCTATGCCCCATAAATAACCCAGAGATGCATTTTAAATAAAAGGACACATTCTACTCATGTAAGAACACAGTGATTCCCGGACCATCCGCAGGCCGGATTGAGAAGGCGATTGGGCTGCATCCGGCCCACGGGACTTAGGTTGTCTACCCCTGGGTTATAATATACCACTTTGGGCTGCTGGTGGGAGCCCATAGGGTGAAATGCTCCTCCACACAAATACAAAGAAAATAAAAAAATCCTGCATACAAAACAATAGCATGTCAAATCAAATAGAAGATTAGGCTAGCTTCAGTCTCCCTGACATCTAGTTTCTATTTAGCAGACTATTTTCATTTTCATTCATTCACGGGAGTCCCCACTTACATTCTGGCACTGGTTTCATAGTGAAAAATGGGACTGTGCACACTCACAAACAAGGAAATTGGAATCTGCTGTATATTTTTGGAAGTGGTTTTGTCTTTCTGCCTGTTTGTTTTCTATAAGTTTAGACAACTCTCTACATATTGCCAAACTTGGCATGAGGGTTCCTGAGGTGCAGGTGACGTTGTTCATTGTGTTTGCTCTCCACCCCACATTTTGAATCAAAATGGCAGACCGAAACATCACTTTGGCATGACTTTGCCTGTTTTTCGACATAGTTTCATCTGCCTCTTGTGACAGCACTACCAAACTCTGCACAGAGGTCCTGAGGTAGGGATGGGGATCTATGTTGATGTTTGGGTGGCAGGTGCCATTTTTAATCAAGATGGCGGACTGAAATGTGACTTTGATGTGACCACACCCAAGCTTTGGCATGGGTTTGGCTGACTCAGGATTGTGGGATGTGATACTTAAGTAGCAGTCATATAGTTCCATTCATATAGTTTCCCACTGACAAGTTCAGCTGCTCACCAGCTGCTCTGCCCTAAGAACTCTAGATTCTGTATGCTTTTAGGCAGTGCTTTTTTTCTACTAAAAAAAATGTTTAGGGGGCACTCTCATTTTGACTCAAGAAAATCACCATTTTATAGTTCAAATCGGGGGAAATAAATACAGTAAATGGACAAAAGTACAATGATTCACAAAATGTTTAGGGGTATGCATACCCCTGCGTTCCCCCCTGAAAAAAGCACTGCTTTTAGGAGAAACCATATTGAAAGAGGAGGAAAGCTGGTGGTATGAAACAGGTTTAGAAGATGAATCCCAGTGTATTTTATACCATGTCTAGGCAATCACAGTGATTAGGAAAGTAGGAAGCTCTCTTGAGTATTTTCAATGAAAGAGACTGACTATCAGAGTCTGGAGAAGGTGATACATGCCTTCGCCTTTCAACTAAGAGGGGTGTATGAAGAAGCAGTACATTTCAGTGGGGGACAGAGGAAGACATTAGCTTCCAAGTTCCACACAATCCCACTTTTCAGTCATAATATTCATTGCCATTCTGCTGCTTGCTATTCACACCAGTGGGTTACAGCTTGACAGAATGTATCTAGGCTGTTCCCCCAACCCCACCCTCGGCTGTTCCTCTCATCAATCTGCCTTCACTTACCCTGAATAATCCACTACCTTTTTCCATTTTTGACATGTGTGCAGGTATTAAAAAATATATTAAAAATCCCAGGAAGTGCACAAGAGGAAACATTACCAGCCTTATCCAGCCCATTAATGAAGTTTGATAATGGGAGAGAGATATATAAATTTCCATTTCTTGTTTGGTCTCTGTGTGTGTGCGGGTGGTGCTGTGGTCTAAACCACTGAGCCTCTTGGGCTTGCCAATCGGAAGGTCAGCGGTTCGAATCCCTGTGACAGAGTGAGCTCCCGTTGCTCTGTCCCAGCTCCTGCCAACCTAGCAGTTTGAAAGCACGCCAGTACAAGTAGATAAATAGGTACCGCTGTGGCAGGAAGGTAAACAGTGTTTCTGTGTGCTCTGGCTTCCATCCTGCTGTTCCAGACGCGGTTTAGTCATGCTGGTCACATGACCCACAAGCTATCTGTGGACAAACGCTGGCTCCCTTGGCCTCAAAATGAGATGAGTGCCACAACCCCATAGTCACCTTTGACAGGACGTAACCGTCCAGGGGTCCTTTACCTTATAGTATATATAAACTGAAGTATTGTGAAAAGTGAAAGAGTAATGAACAGGTACTGAACTAAACTTCCATTTTAAAAACACACCAACACAGTTTATATACTGAAATCTTCATATAATAGCTCCTCCGAACGGGGCATGTGGCCATAAGGGGAAATAGGCTTCTTTCCTTTCCTACTGCAAACAAAATGGCGATGTTGTGCTCAGGTAAGGAGCCAATAGAAATAGGGATGTGGTACTACCCACATGACAAAACCAGCCACCGGGGCAGATTGTGCTAATAAGCTTCCATGCCAGATGCATAATGTGTTGTTTTTCATTATCAGATTTTCTGCATTATGGGGAAATCCGGATTAAATGTAGGAAAAGCAAATAAACTCCAGCCTAAAAATAAACTCAACGGAAAGAGAGGATGAGGGACAGAGCTATTGTGAGCTTGGGACCTTGTCGATTCAGGAAGGCTCTTTCTGAAGATGTGATGGGAGGTGTCTGATGTGAACTCTAATATTTGTAAGTAATCCAAATACTAAAAACGCAGTTAAGTCTCTATCATCCTGACTGAGGAAGCCAAACTCAGGTAGTGCTGGCTCTGGAACTTCTAATCTCTAGGGGAAATTGGAAGCATGTAACATAACTATTGAGCGTTTCAGGGATTATGACTTCCAAGGAAATTGCAGAAAGGTGACAGCAGCAAAGGCCGCTGGCTTTTATTGCTCACACAAGAATAGCAGGTATCATGTATTCTAACAGTGTTTCAAGTTGAACAGTGAAAAATTACTGCCAATTAAAGAGAGCCATAGAACTCTTGTTCCAAATGATCATTTTCCACAGACTGAGGAATTTCTCCTGGTTCTTCTGATCTTGGTGTCTCCTCTGGTTCTGAAAAGGAAGAAAACATTAAGTATAAAGGTTTCTGTTTGGTTGAGGCGGTCCCAACAATAATCAACACAACAGTGGCGTAGCGTGGGGGTCAGGGCCACAGGGACAGTTGCCCCGGGTGCAAAATTGTTAGGGGGCGCAAAAATTCAACACCCGGTGCTGCCTCAATACAACTGCGTACTTCTGGGCACTATTGAAAACGGCTTCTCCATGCAAACCAGGAAGTGACCTCTCCAGACGATGGAACGACTCTTCTTATCTCTGTGGCTGCAATCTCCTGGGTGACGTGGAAGCCATTAGGCAGTTGAATGTGCATGCGTACCTTGTCCATTTCCTTTCCACCCACCCCCTCCGTGCAGCCCCGGGCATTGGCAACCCACGCTATGCCACTGCAACACAATAATAATATATCTAGTATTCACAGTAACTACTAGATACGACAAAACAAAAGGCCGATGGCTGACACAACATTCTGTCTTGATCAAACATATGGGCCAGATTCTACAAATGATCCCCGTTAGTGTAAGCCAATTCAAGAGCTTCTGCTGGCACAACAGGGCCTTTTGCCCTTTCTCTCCCCCCACCCCCAGCAAGCCCTCCCCATTGGCTCGAGGGGGCAGGAATCAGGGGAACCCCCAAACAGTAGCATGGAGATTGTTCTTTCTGACGAGCTAAAATGCTTGCGCTGCAAGAACACTCTCCTTAGCACTATGTTGCATTCATCCCTATGGCCCCAATCCAGCTAAATTTTACACTTTCCCTGTAAGTTATTAAGGTTTTTTCATTATTTTTCATTACCTGTAACAACAACAACAATTCATATTAGCAGGTATGAAGAGGAAGAATATGGAGAATAATTAGAACAAAAACTATTTATATTCTCCCTTTGTGAAACAAAAAGCAATTCAGAGGCCAAGAGGCTTCCAATATAATTAAATCACGTTGTCGTTTCAGATAACTGCTTAGCTTTAGGTTGCCTCTGTTAGGGCAACCCAGGCAGTTTCTAAAACGAAGCAGTGAATAGTTATATTTATTCAGTGTTCCTGCAGCTTTATGATCCAGGAGGTTGGGGCAAAGCAATTGATTTGTGCTATGTGTTAGGGCCGATTCAGTCCCAGCAGTAAAGCTGGAGCAACAACTGAATCCTTATTTGATCCAATAATTGACTGGTGAGCCCTGAGATACAGTTACTGGGGTAAGCAGAGGTAACAAAATCCTTCAAAGGACTAGGTTCTACCTCCACTGTTGGAGGCAGTGCATCTCTGAATACCAATTTCTGGGTATTGCAGGTGGGGAGAGTGCTTTGATGCTTAGGGCTTGTCCAAACTGGAGCAAAATGTGGATTCACATCACTGTGTCTTCCCATTCATGTAGGGGTGTACGCACGGCATCCTGCCCATCCCAGTGTTGTCCCAGATCATTATCCCTTTAAATGCAGGGCTTTTTCGAATCAGAGAAACCCTGCATTTAAAGTGGGAACGGTCTGGGTGGGACAACCCTAAGGATGGAGTCCACATTTGTTCTAGTGTGGACCAGTCCAAAGTCCCTTTAAAAAAATAAATCTGAATGAATGTGCATCAAAACAGCCAGTGATGTCTAATGGCTCTGCAAACAAATCAGGGAGAATGCTCAACAAACAGGTAATCAGGAAGCACACATTCATTCTTACAGATTGCAGGATCCTTACCCATGGAGAAAACAGCACTTCCGGCTGGGATTGCACCAGCTGTTTCCTGCTGAGTGTACAGCTCCTCAGCAGCACTTACAAGGGGGATTCCTTCCGCTAGTTCCTTCTGAGTATATAGTTCTCCAGCTTCCAGAAAAGGGATAGAAGACTTCACTGGGAGATCTAGACTCTTCTGGGGCTCCTCCTCCAGTTTAGTCACCTGTAGCTCAGGCTTTTCTTCCTCCACCGCTTCCGGGTGAGGTTCTTCCTGTGGTTCTGGAGCCTGCTGCTGGCCTCTGCCTCTGCCTCTACCTCTGCCTCTCCGGGCCCCTCTTCCCCTTCCTGTTGACTTGCTCCTCTTCTGCTCCCTGTAGCACACAAAGGCATTTCGGTATAAAGGGATCTGATAAATTGCTTTGAAGGGCCCTGCTTGCAAGGATGTTCACGAGAATCTGTGGTGGGCTCCTTTTGAAATTCTGCCGTTCATTTTTAACAACGGGTTGGCTTCCATGATGATGATTCAGTGAGAGCACGGGGGGGGGGGGGACAGTGGTGCTTCAGGTTAAGAACGTTTTCAGGTTAAGAACGGACCTCCGGAACGAATTAAGTACGTAACCAGAGGTACCACTGTAACTGCAGTGCTGTACAGACAAGACCACTGGACTAACATTACACATAGCTGAGGTATAGCGTGGTTTTTAAGTCCAGCAAGCCTTTAGCCTTAAATTTCAAATACATGCTTGAAAGCATGCAGGCAATGCCTAGTGCAGGGCTTCCCAAACTTGGGTCTCCAGCTGTTATTGGACTACAATTCCCATCGTCCCTGACCACTGGTTCTGTTGTATTCCAAAAAGAGCTGGAGACCCAAGTTTGAGAAACCCTGGCCTAGTGACATCTCAGAAACTAAATGGGCAGCTGAATAAAATTTATAGTGGTCAGACAATGTCACCACTGTCATCCTCCTAATTTACCTCAGGACCCACTGGTGAGTGTTTTTTTCTTCCGCCTCGGCTTTCCTTTTTCTGAGAAGCTCTCGGTCTCTCAAATGGCGTGTGACAACAACCTCTGCAAGAACAAAGAAGCAAGTAGAGGAAGAGACGACTCCAGGAGGAAATAGAATTTGATGAGATGGTTGCAAGATTAGAGGAGGGTGCCACCACCTGAGTGTTGGGTTAGGAAGATGAACAGAAAAGTCCAGTTCATATAACGACTGTTTGCAGTCAATGTGCATTGGGGGTGGGTGTGACTTCAGCAGCAGGCCAAACCCCCAACACGTGGGTGGCGCTGTGGTCAGAGCCTCTTGGGCTTGCCGATCAGAAGGTTGGCGGTTCGAATCTGCATGATGGGGTGAGCTCCCATTGCTCTATCCCAGTTTCTGCCAACCTAGCAGTTCGAAAGCACACCAGTGCAAGTTGATAAATAGGTACCGCTGTGGCAGGAAGGTAAACAGCGTTTCCGTGCACTCTGGCTTCTGTCACTGTGTTCCATTGTGCCAGAAGCGGTTTAGCCATGCTGGCCACATGACCCAGAAAGCTGTCTGTGGACAAACGCCGCCTCCCTTGGCCTGAAAGCGAGATGAGTGCTGCACCCCATAGTCACCTTTGACTGGACTTAACCATGCAGGGGTACTTACACCCACTTGGCCACATGAATAGATATTAGGAGTGCACAAAAGCTTTATTTCAGATCCAATCCCCCATCCATGAACTGGAGGGAAAAGTAGGAAGCCTCCGGAGACTCCTTGCACCATTTGCATACCCTCCAACATTTCTTTGATGAAAATAGGGTTGCCCAATCCATCCATCCATCCATCCACTGCCTATCTGAATGGTTTGCCCCAGGCACTCTGGGCGGCTTCCAACATATATAAAAACATAATAAAACAGTAAACAATAATTAAAAAAATCCCTATACAGGGCTGCCTTCAGATGTCTTCTAATGGTTGTATAGTTACTTATCTCCTTGACATCTGATGGGAGGGCTTTCCACAGGGTGGGTGCCACTACCAAGAAGGCCCTCTGCCTCCCTGTGGCTACACTTTTCACAGTGAGGGAGCTGCCAGAAGGCCGTCAGTGCTGGATCTCAGTGTCCTGGCTGAATGGGCAGGGGTGGAGATGCTCCTTCAGGTATACGTTTAGGCTGGGCTTTAAAGGTCAGCACCAACACTTTGAATTGTGCTCGGAAATGTACTGGGAGTCAATGGAGCCCCTGTCCTATCCTGAGCACCCAGCTTCAGAAATACGTACTCAAAATCTGGCAATGGCTAAATAGGGTACCTGGTTCAAGTGATAGATCATTGCACTTCACCTTCCTGTCCCCTGGGTCTAACTTCCTATTGTATGGCGAAACCTGGTGGACACAACTGAAGCAAATTCACACGCACCTCATCCGATTAGGTCACCGTGATACATACCACATCAGCATGTTCATCCAGGATCAAATTCTAGATAACGTATGCTGCATCATTAACCATCCTTGCATTCAGCAGAAAAACTTTAAAACCCAAGGCTGCCATACAAGTTACCAGCAGGCTGTTATGTGGCAGTTTAGGCAAGTTTTTAATCTGTAACATGTTAATGTATTGTTTTTAATATTTGCTGGAAGCCACCCAGAGTGGGTGGGGAGACCCAGCCAGATGGGCGGGGTACAAATAATAAATTATTATTATTATTATTATTATTAATAGCCCATAAGGCAGAGTGACCACAGAGCTATGGCTCTTCTGATGTCCCTGCATCCACAGAGTTTTTCAAACACCAGTTTCCTGGGTTTCTGTGGTGCTGAGATGAATTTGCCCTCCATTCAGATATGCAACTTTGAGTGAAGACAAATGTGTAATTAAGAATGGAACTGACCAGAACAAACAGGTTTTCTGGGTAGAGTATGTGTTCAGTAACCTTACATTAGTTGTGTACATGAACTATACCTTTAGAACACTCAAACAATCTTGGTCACTCCAGTTTTCCCCTCATGGAGTTACAATTCCCAGTAACCCTCAACAAACTACAATGCCCAGAATTCTTTGAGGGGGGAAATGTCTTTTGAATGTGCTTTAACCATATCGTGTGACTGCAGCCTTAAAAAAGATATGGAAGAAGGAGCTGAAGTCTGAACGATCCTGCTGCACTTGTGCATGTAATCCTATGCATGCCTACTCAAAGGTAAGCCCCCACTGAGTTCCATGGGACTTACTCCCAGGTAAATGAATATAGGAGTGCAGCCTAAAAAAAATTGGGAAAGACATAGCCCCAACATTTTCCCCACAAGGTAAAAAAATAGGGACAGTTTTATCAGAGACATGAGCCAGAAAAATAGGTGCAGCCCCTGTTAAATAGGGTCTACTGGAGAGAATGTAATTTTAACAGAACTGCATTAGAAGATTCCCCTTTCCCAGAATAATATTTGTTACCTGGAACTGCATAGTCCTCCGCTGTGACCACTGGCTGCTGTGGATTTCAGAATAGGAATGGTCCTTTTCTAAGCTCTCCATTTGCAGTTGCTTAATTTATAAATATATATGAAAAAGAGCTTAATTCCAACATAGAATCATCTGACACATGTACCGCTTTAGTGCTAAATGAAGAGTTTCAGAAAAAAAGAAAAAAACTACACGCCCAGAGTATCTTATCTGCTCCGGACACTGGTATGTTAATACTTCTTTTCCTTATCATGCTGCAAAGGTGTTTAAATTCATGTTCATAGCCTGGCATAGCCCTGCCAAAAACATTAACATGCCCCTCCTGACAAATATTGCGTTTTCAAAAAGACATACAGTTTTTCAGATATTTTGAGTTTGGGGCTGCTGTTAAACTGCTTCAGTGCCATAATTACACCTAATAGTTTTTGAGCTGTCTTTTGAAAAAAAACAACCCCCAAACATCTCCCCAAGAAGCTTTTCTCTGTAAAAAAGAAAAATCAAGATGTTTTCCAATAGTTATTTATGAGAGACATTTAAATGGATATTTTTTAAGGAAAGGGATGAGATCATGGGCATAGCCAGGATTTTTGTCATGGGGGGCAGGCCTTTTGTTGGGGGGCAGGCAGGGGCATACCCAGGATCAAAACTAGGGGGGGGCAAGCCATGGTCGTTCAGGTTTGCTTTGAACTAGGGGGTGGCAAGCCATGGTCGTTCAGGTTTGCTTTGAATGGACGCTGATCATTTTTGCTTCTAGGGGGGGCAGCTGCCCCCCTCTGCCCCCCCTGGGTACGCCCATGGGGGCAGGCCTTTTAATGGGGGGGCTGAACCTCAGTTTGCAATATATTTTTATTTATTTTTATTTATTTAGGGGGGCAGCTGCCCCTCCCTGCCTCCCCTTTGCTACAACCACGGACGAGATGTTTGGGAGTGAATCAACCTACCCATCTCTCCCACCAAAAACACAACAAGAGGACACCATTTTTTATAAAAAAGTTCGTGTTTGATGGAAATTGATACATACAGTATATATTTAGTAATGATTGTAACAGAAAGGAGGAAATACTTTCTATGACAAGGTAAATAGAAAACTTGCTATGTAAGCACTGCAGGGCTGTGCCTCAGGTATTTAATTGACAATGCATACATTAAAAGCATAAATTCACAAGCATACTTCACTACATAAAAAAGAAAGAATCTCACCATAGGAAAAGTATAATAAAGTAGACCTTTGTGTTACAAAAAGATCTGAAACATAAATGGGCCACATCAGACTAAAAGTATGTGCAAGGGCACCATACCGACATTCCCTAATTCACAAATTTCAGGTCATTTTTTAAAAATGAAAATGTTTGCAGCTACCTTTCAAAGGTCCTTCTACACCAGTATTTGGACTTCTCTCCCCCCCCCCCCCGGGTCCCTTGGGCACCTCCCTTGTGCTCAAGACAGATTATTCTGCTGTTCTGCAAAGGTGGGGCAGACTTTACAAGTCACAGTGGTAGATGGGGCAGCTGCAAAGGGAGCTCTGTACATCTCCTGCTTTCTCTGATAGGCAGAAGCAAGGCACGGCATTCACAGTGGAAGCCTGCAAAAGTCAATGGTTAAAAAGGAATCCCAGACAGCCCATTATTGCACCAGACACAAACTCTCCCTCTCTGTAGGCTCCCCCAAGCAACCTAACTATGGAGCATTTAAAATGATTTGCTTGCACAATGCTTACACAGTAGTTAGATTAAATCCAGTTTTTAAGTGAGCATTCATTCCCATTTGTTTGCAGGGGTGTTTCTATGACAATGAGCATCTAGCCTGCTTTCATCCCGATTTGCTTGGGGGGTGTTTATACGTATTCCTGTTCTTTTGTTCATCTCACACTTTTCAATACATTTCCCCATCACTTGCCAAACCTAAAAACTTCTTATTCTTTTTTAATGTGGATTTGTTATGTGGCGGGTGGGGGACCGTTTTCACCCTGCAATGGCTTTTGCTAGCCCACATGCTAGCCACAGTGGGGCCAGAAACAAAAGCAGGGGGCTTTTGAATGTATGAATGAATGTACATGAATGAATGTACACTTTACCTTCGTACAGTAGGCTAGTTTCTGCACACGCTTGAACATCTCTCTCTAGCCTTCATCCAGGCAAGCAAGACTGGGGAGGGGCATGACCTGGTAGGCGATTGAGGAGAGTGGGTGGCATGAGGAGAGGTCAGAAAGAGAAGCCTGGACACCAGGACAAACGTGTCTTTTCCACATTCAGGGATAGAATGTCTCAAGTGACAATGGAGTGTGCCTGCAGGGGTGAAGTCAAACCACTGTGTTAGCAGCACCAAAGTGAGCTCCCTGGGGTGCAAGACTGAGCAGTGTATATGGAGATCCTGGGCTGCCCAGGCAACAAGACCCTCCTCTTGGCCTCGCTGATGTGTTTCAAAGGAAAGCAGAGCAATACGTTTGGCACCAGCTTGGCTGCAGGAGTTGCCAGAAGTAGTACAAGGTGCCATCCAACCATCTTAGGGACTCCACTCGGGATTTGTGTAGGGGTTATCCTTAACCTTTTTTCTCCTGAAGATATCCCAGAAGACAGTGGAGGTTTAGGATGAGAGTTTTCCTTCTCGCAGGCTGACAAGCCCCATCTGCCCATCACTTCCCTCTACGTCTATGGCATGTGCGGAAACTGCCATCTTGACTATTGGACTCACTATTGGTCTCATCCACTCAATCTACCGGAACCTGTCTTCACATGCAGGGGAAACCCCTAACTGACCGAGGGTTTGAGACCCATTGGCTATCCTCACCTGGTTTAGCCGACCAGTCGAATCTATTAACGGGGGTGTGGCTGCTATCACATCCTGACAGCTTCTAGGAGCCACAGGTGAGAGCTGAGTGCAGGGTGGGGACCAAAGGTGGACAAACTACCCTGGAAGGAGCATGGCGTGTCCCACAACAGAGGTACTACCCCTCCCATAACACCCCCCCACACCCCAGAGCACTGTAATCTAATTGTACAAACCTACATTTCCCAGTATGTACTTAAACCCCTCTCACAAAATAGTGATAGCCTAGGGCTATCTCTGGGACCCAGGTGGCGCTGTGGGTTAAACCACAGAGCCTAGGGCTTGCTGATCAGGTCAGCGGTTCCAATCCCCGCGATGGGGTGAGCTCCCTAGCAGTTCGAAAGCACGTCAAAGTGCAAGTAGATAAATAGGTACCGCTCCGGCGGGAAAGTAAACGGCGTTTCTGTGTGCTGCTCTGGTTCGCCAGAAGCGGCTTAGTCATGCTGGCCACATGACCTGGTAGCTGTACGTCGGCTCTCGGCCAATAAAGCGAGATGAGCGCTGCAACCCCAGAGTCGGTCATGACTGGACCTAATGGCCAAGGGTCCCTTTACCTTTTAGGGCTCTCCCGCACAGGAGAGTCAAACGTTCACTGTTGTTCATCCTAGGAACCCGCAAACCAATAATAACACAATAAAATTCAAAACAGTAACAATTACTTGCACTTTTATTCAAAATTTTATTAAAACTATCCAGTTTGATTTATTCAGCAAAACTGATGAACTTAATCCAGTGATATCAGCTTTTCAAAGTCTTAATTATTTACACCTCCAGCAGCCCACTGCCACCCACTTGCCTTTTAGCGCCTCCCCGCCCCCCAGGTAATCCTGATGCCCCCTTGGGGGCACATTGTTTATGCCTTTTTTTCAAAACTTAGGAGGATGTACAATTCATTTGAAGCACCATTAAAACAGTGTCAGTCGCTATTCATATTCGCATGAAGGCCTGCCTGACACATTTGGAAGCACTCAGAGCAAGTGACCAAATTCTCATTAGTCTGCTGAAGGCTGATAATACATTATGACCGTGACTCAGCAAAATAGTCAAAGATGACAGGTCAAACTAGATAACTTTTCCCCCTTCCAGCCTATGGAATAAAAAAGGGCACTTTGTCTGCTACAGTGACAGAAATTATCACCGAACCCTATTCACAACCCCACTCCAGTCACTTGCAGTTCCCAAACTAGGTGGGAGTTGAGCTTTGTGGGTGGACCCTAAAAGCTGCCTTCAGGGCAGTACTGGCAGGGAAGAACTGGCAGGGAGGGGAAGGGCAGGGCTGTAGCTGGGGGAGGGGTAGCTGGGTTTTTTTGCCCCCGTGAAGCCTCCAGAGGGGCGTCACTGAGGCTCCCAGCCTGTGCGTGTACTGTGTGCCAAACTGGGTCTTTGACCTGGGTGAAATAAAGCCGTTTCGCCTCTGACAAATGATCAGATTTTTTGTTCTTAAACTCTGCACGTGCTCAAGTATCGCTCATTGCTGTAAAATAGAACCCAGTTTGCTTAACTCCGTTAGGTTGTGCCTTTGGTGAACATAGAAAATGCAACTCTTACTTTTATCAGAGGAAGCTTTTTTCTACGTAGATCAGGTGGGCAGCGACCCAAGATAGGATATGTTTCTGTTGATCAGCTCCAATTATGAAATTCTCCCCCCAAAGAAGCACCAAATTCCCCCTTCACCCTGGCTATTGGTGGATAGTTGCTGGGATATTATTATTTTTTAAAAAAGCTTTTTAGTACTGCTGCTCTTGTTGTTTCATGATGTAGTAGGCAAATTGTGTATTTTTTGATATTTTGAGAGCTGAACTATTGGATGGCACAGCTCCCTTTCTCTGCCACCTTCCAGTACATGCTATTTCTCCCTTGCAACATCAGTAACAGCAGACCTACCTAGACAAATCCTTGTAATACCCTTGGCTATTTCCCCTTCATTAAATAGAATACTGTACCATAAATAGAATACTGTGCCATATCATTTTGTAGCATGAGCACCCCCTGCTGGTGAAACAGGTGTACCGTGATAGAGCAAGGTTTCTCAAACCGTGGGCTAAGGTAGGCAGGACCCATCTGTGGGCCTCAGTGCCATAGCCTGCCCACTGCCTCCTTCCTTGCTTGGCCTGCCCCCTTGCCATGCCTTTTGGCTGGGTTAATGCCAGCATCAGCAACTCCTTGCATGCTGAGTAAAGGTGGCAGGGAGACAGAGAAGATCCAGGGAAGGCAGGCCGGCCAGTTGGCCGGCCTCTGGGGGAAAGGGATAGAGATGCTGAAGGGTATTAGTACAGTAAAATAAAAGTTTAATATTTGTTAATATTATTTAGTTAAACTGGGAATACAAAGGAAGGGGATAAGAGAAGAAAGCTGCTATCGGAGGAAGAACTGAATGTAAAAGGACCAGTGAGAAGGAGTGAAAGAACCTGGCAGGGTGTGCAGATAAAGGACATGAGCAATAACCCTCTCACTAATGTAAGGAAAGGTCTTGTGAACTGCAGAGTGTGTCATGGGCTAGTTTATATTAATTGCAGAATTATTGCTGGCAGCAGCCCTCCTAAGGATTCCCCCTTCCTCCAAAAATGGCAGTCAACACTTGGGGGAGACCTGGTTGCTGACCTCTAATTTATCTTTCTATTTTATCTCTAACTTTCTCCTTCACAGCACCGTAGTCAAGGCTCCTCTGGTAGGGTGAGGAGAAGCAAAATAAGAATGTGGGTAAGAGCAATGTTTGAGAGCAGGACAGTGAATATCAGTACCAGTGGTTTTGAATTCAGGGCAAGGGAGGACAGACACCTGCACCACCTTTGGTAGGTGTGCAAAACTAGAATTTCAGCTGGTGCTGTGTTTGGTTTGGGTTTCAACTCGTGCATGGCAAGCTGCACTTGCCAAAACACACATAGCCTTCTTCGATTTGACTTTTAAATCACAGGAGCCCTGATCTATTTAAAATAAACAAACACACCACTCTGATATTGAGCTGACCCTGCTTCTGTTCACAGCTAGAAGTACCCCTGCTTTAAACTGTGAACACAAATGAAAAAATAAAGGATTAGGCTGCCTACCAAATATCTGGGGAGCAACAACAGGAAGACTATTGTCTTCATGTCCTGCTTGTGGATGCATCTAGTTGACTATGTGAGAAACATGTTGGGCTACACAGACCTTTAATCCAGCAGCACTCATCTCATGTTCTTAGGAGGACAGCAGTTAACACTGTACCCAAAACCCCATTGGGACCAAAGGCCTGTCATGTGGCCAGAGGGCACATCCTTCAATAAGCATGCATGCATAGAACACCAAAGCAGGAAAGGGGAACCTGTGGCCCTCCAGTAATTAAGAACAAATGAAGAATCTGCTGGATCAGGCCACTGGCTCATCTGGTCTTGCATCCTGTTGTCAGAGTTGTCCCCAAGATCTCACTCCTGGTCAGTTACCACCAGTTTAGAACCCATGAGCATACATATGAAATGAAGATGTCTTGTGCTAACATGCATCACTTTACATTTGTTCACAATGGATTTAATTTGCCATTTTGCCGCTCATTCACTTAGTTTGGAGAGGCCCTCTTGGACTCCAGTTCCCGTCCAACAACTTCTGGAGGGCCAAGGTTCCCCATTTCTTTCTTTCTATTAAAAAAAATATTTCATTCATGAATGGCTTAGCTGCTCCAGAAAACCCAGCCCCAGAAGCAGCACACAGAAATGGAGGTGCCAAGGGCAGCATACCCACCCCTAGTTGTTGCCACAAGGAAGACAGAATCATTGTGATGATAAATGAGCTAGTTCCCAAGGGAGGAAGGCGGCCATGGTGGAGCTGGGCAATGGACCATTATTGATCTGGGAGAAACAGTTCCTTGTTGTTTTGAAACACTAAAGTGGGGTGCTGTATGTGTGTAGAATTAATGTTACACTTTTTGAAACATCCTGCAACAATCTTTAATGGCCTTACAGGGGATCAGGTTGGCCTTTGCAAGTAAAGGATACGCTAATGTCTCTCCCCATTCCATGAACAAAAGCTGACTAGTCAGACTGCTGAATTTTACTTCAACACAGAAAATGGAAACAGTGCACAGAGTGGCAGATAGCTTAGGGCAGGCATGGTACACACACCATAGTTCTCCAAATGCACCCTGCTGCTCTTTGTCCATGGCATCTGCAGCCTGAGGCAGATTCCTCATGGTAGGACCAGCCCTTCAGGTGATCCATAACATTTTATTAACTCCTGTGAAAGGCCAAAGCATCAAATGACTACTTGGTTGGAAGCTGTGGGTGATAATTTCTCCATGAAGCAAGAGCCATCACCACTGTATCAGTTGTGATTGCTTTATTCATATTTTTCTTTTGTATGCAAACTCCTCTGCTTTCAGCCTTTTGTTACCTTTTCATGCCTACCATTGTGCCTTTTACACCTTTTACAATGGAGCTCCTTCAATCTAGTATAGCTTCCTATTCTTTATCTTTCAGGTACCTCCTCCTAATAATTTAAATCCTTTCAGAAAAGCTTCCTAACCTATTAGGCTTTTTTTTTTTTTACACTTTAACTCTCCTGATGTCCTTTCCTGAGCAGCTCAATCCTACCGTATGCAGATTTACACATAGGGTATTTGTCATCAGATCTCAACATTGCTTTCTCCCCTAAAGGGTAGATCAGAGCCATGGCAAATGGACAGCTTAACTTTTTTCACCAGTGCACCTCCCCCCCCCCCAATTTCCAAGCTATTTACCCATGTATTTTCCCCAGCAAGAGTAGTATCTTAGGGAGGTATTTTAGACTGGGCAATATGGGAAAAGGTTGAACTGCCTCTCTTTGACATGGTCCTGATCCAGTTTGTTTCTTCCCATTCATCCTTCAGCAACTTTAAGAAAATCTCAGGAGATATTATCACAGATTTTTTGAATTTGAATAAGATTGGGTATTACCGTAGGTGGGCCTATGGGCCAAAACAGATGTGACATTAGTAATGCTACACTTTTGTTAAGAGCTATTGGAGGGGGTGGGCCTCTGATCCAAGTCGGTACAATTGGGGGGGGGGGAGCTTTAATCCTGGATTGGGGGCCTAGTAGCTATTTTCATTGGAAGCTACCAGTGGCAGAAATAAAAGCTTCTTCCAACATGCAAACATGGGGTGATCTGAATTGGGACTAAGGGAACAGCAAAACGTTAAAGTATCCTTCACCAACACTATAGTCCCAATCCCAATCAGGGGTTTTACAGCTGGCATATTGTGTCCCAAAGTTCACTTGAAATCAGTGGGCAAAGCAGATGATACTCAGGATAGTAAAAACCCAAACAGGCTCCAGAAGGATCCCCAAAAGGTGGGTAAATGATGTTCAATGTAAGTGAAATGTTCTATGCATGGTTGGGGGGGGACATAATCGTATACGTACAGTTATTTATAAAAAATATCAATACTGTATGCTGCTTTCAGCAGGCAATGGGAGGGGAAGGAAGCCATGCTTCTGCTTTTGCCACCTCCCCGGGACCGCAAACATCGAAGCAGCAGCAGAAGAAGAAACAGAAGTTTTTGCAGGCCTGGATCAAGGCGTACTTTACATTGGGCCCGACGATCGGTTGTTCTGGGAATGGGGGGCGGGGGGAAGGGCCGCTCGTGTCGACCTAAAAGGGTGGGAAGCAACTTTCGGCAGCAGGAGCGCGCTAAGGCAGCGAGCGCGCCACTACAGCCGCGCCGCCGGCCTTCAGCGCTCCAGGCGCAGAGGCGGGAGCGCGTCTCCGCCGTCCGTCCGGGCGGGGTGTGGCTATGACGACGGAGTTCCGGGGAGTCTCTTCCCCGGCGCGCCCCCTGGCGGCCAGTCCGTCCGTTGATTCTGCTCCGGCTCAGCCCAGCCCAGCTCAGGGCCCCGCCGCCAGTTTAACTGCAGTCGCGACGACGGCGGCGCCCAGCGCTCCCCGCCTTGCCTTGTTGCTGCCTACGACTCCTCCTGCTCGGCCGCCGCTGCCCTTCTGCGAGTTAACTCGGAGCCGCGCGCGCGCAGGGCCTGGAGCCGAGGCCCGTCCCGCTCATTTCCTCCCACTTACGACGCCGTTGCCGCCGCCGCCGCCATGGACATGAAGAAGCGGATCCACTTGGAGCTGCGGAACAGGACTCCGCCGGATGTAAGCATGGGCGGGAAGAGCGGGAAGCCGGCGACCACCATCGAAACCACCCACTTTCCTGGGGTGGGGGAAAAGAGAGGGAGGGAGGGAGGGAAGGAGGGAGAGCAACCGGTTCGGGGGGGGGGAGGGGAGCTCGGTTCGGGAGTGAGGCGAGGGGAATGGCGGATAAAAAGGAGAGAGCGGAGGTCGCTCGGCCTAAGGGAGGCGGGAAGAACAGAAGCGGGCGCGTGTGTGGGGAGAGCGGCGGGCGGGCAGGCGGGTGCCTGGCTGAGGAGAAGAGCTCCGCGCGGCCGCCATGTTGTTCTGCCGCTGCGTCCGTGTGAGGGAAGAGAGCGTGGGCTGCCTGCGGAGAGGCAGTTGGTGCCTCTCTCTCTCGCGTGCGCGCGACGGCCCCGCCGCGTCCGTCTTCTTCTTAGCCAGTGGGCGCGCGTTTTGGCGCACCCTTCTCCCACCCCCACAGCGTCCCTCTTAAACGGGCAACAGCTGCATTAAAAACACACACACAAAAACGGAAGGCCGAGCGAGTGAGTGAGCGCGCTCCTCCGCGTTCGTTTCCTTTGGCGCGCATGTGCGCGCGCGCTGAGGCCTTGTCGCTCGCTCCCAGCCTTCCCCCACCCCCACCCCACGCCTTCCCCCTTTAAACGGGCGACGGGGGTTAGAGAGGGAGCGCGCTCTCGCTCGCGTTTCTTTTTCCGCCTCCCTTCATGGGAGCCGCTCATGTTCCCGCCAAAAACTTGCTTCTCTTCTCTTCCCTTCGCCGCCCGCCCCCTCCCCTCCGCGGCAGCACCGCGCTTTCCTCTCACAGATAATAATACTGTAATAATAACCTTAAAGGCGCCACCAATCCAAAGGGAAGCGCTTCGAGGCCCGCTGATTTGAAGCAGGAGAGTTTTTAGTTTAAAATCAGAGTTATATTGCGCGTTCCGGGTTTTAAAAGCGTTCGAAACAAACAAAAAAGCACATTCGAAAATCTTTCAAGGCGAAAAATAAAACGGAGGAGTGGAATGAATTTTAAAGGGGTGATAGGGGATGCCATGACCGCTTGAAAACTGGAGAAGCAGCACTTTTTCTAGCACCTAAAACACACCTGCACACCATGTAACAGTGATGGTGCCTGGGGAACGTACTAAGTGTGTGCCTGTCTCCTTTGAAAGCCCTTTACGGTATTGGGCAACCTAGCCAGATGGACAGAGTGTAAATAATAAAATTATTATTTTTTATTATTACTATGGTTAGAGTGGCAGACATTTGTGCGTTACAGTACTGCCATGGCACAACCAAACGTTCTTTGGTGGTAAATAAAGGTTTTCCACCTTGCAGAGTTATGGCTCTCTGTCAGATCTAATATTCTATGCTAATATTCCAACTTGCCACAGGGCAAGAAGGATTTAAAAGGGAAAGTAAGCTTGGTGTAGCAGAGTTCCATGCCAAGGAAACCTTGATTTTCTTTATTTCTGTGGTACTAGGGTCACACTAAGGCATAGGAGAAAGACCAGAAAAAGTGAGAGTTGCAATGCATTTCTTCTTGCCGTAGTCTTGATTTACCTTTTTATGGGCAGTGGGGAGGTCTACAATTTTTCACTGGCCTTCCTAGCCTTCCTATGACTGCTGGGCTCTTCTCACCTGCCAGCTGGAGGGGAGGTAAGCACCTCTAGAAAAATTACCAAAGGAGTCTCCCCCAACCTTCCCTATGGGAAAGGCAGAATGGGAGCATTCCAGCTTCAGCCAGTGCTCTGAAAAGAGATTCCAGTGTGTCTCTACCAAGCAGCAGCTGCAGAGGGACTCTGAGCCTCATTGCCAAGCACCAGCCTCTTTCTATTTGCCTCTGTCTCCTGTGGGAGGCTCACCATAGGAGGATGCTCCATTTGCCATGATGTGTTTAATTATCACAGCCTGTGCATATTTAAAGCATCATACATGTATACAGTATCTAAGAAAATGTGAAGTAGGACTGTACTGCATCTTCTGTGTAGAGGGTAAAGGTACCCCTGACCATTAGGTCCAGTCACGGATGACTCTCGGGTTGCGGCGCTCATCTCGCTTTATTGGCTGAGGGAGCCGGCATACAGCTTCCGGGTCATGTGGCCAGCATGACAAAGCCGCTTCTAGCGAACCAGAGCAGCGCACAGAAACGCCGTTTATCTTATCGCCAGAACGGCTCCTATTTATCTACTTGCACTTCGTGCTTTCGAACTGCTAGGTTGGCAGGAGCTGGGAACGAGCAATGGGAGCTCACCCCATCGCGGGGATTCGAACCGCCGACCTTCTGATCGGCAAGCCCTAGGCTCTGTGGTTTAACCCACAGCGTCACCCGCGTCCCGTATAGAGGGCGGGCATGGCCAAATAAGTGGATTTCACAAAAGGTGATCTTTGAAAGCTACAGCTTTGAAAAAAAACAAGTAGTTTGAACCAACAGAGCAGTAAAACTGGAGGGTGCTTCTTGGCAGATACTGCACAATCTAACCATTGCTTGTTACTCTGTAGTTAGGCACACATCAAGGCCATTTGAAAGCAGTTGTCTCCTTCCTGGTGAACAATAATTTAACATGGGTGGCCATCTGTCATGTACGATCTAGTTAAGATTCCTGCATTGCAGGGGGTTGGACCAGATGACCCTTGGGATCCCTTCCAACTCTACAATTCTATCATTCTATGATTATGCTTGTTTGCTTGTCCTTAGATTTGTGAAGCTACATGAGTCACTTCTTGAGTGTCTGCTATGTATGGACTCTGCATAGCTGAATGTTGATGAGACGCTGCTGTGCCCCCTGTGAAGTTCTTAATGACATGCTCTGTTTTGAAGTGTGAAAAGATTCGCCAGTGAAGGACCCCTCGGTTTATTTTGGCCTCCATTCTCTATTAACCATTGCAGTTTGTCACAGGAGAGTTTCGAATATACATTAATATTCATGCAAGTACACAAGTTCAGCAGGTAGTAATTGGAACACTTAATTTTACAAGGTGGTTGATGATCTGAATCAAAACAAACTAGTACATGGTTTTAGTGCCAATAGATACTTCCTGTTGCACTTTCTGATGTATAGCCTTATTGTTACAGAAACTGACACCTGGGAGTGCCTTAATCTTGTAGTGCCAACAATATTTTGCCAATAACGCAGCCCAGTTAGATGTTGCGCATCAGCCAGGAAACGTTAAAAACAGTTGAATAACTGCATTGATTGAGGAAGGATTTTTTCCGTAATAGTTCGAACTACAAGATCTTCATGCACCTGATTGTTCAGGTGTCTAATTAGATGCCTAGGAATAGCTAAGGAAACAACATAGATATTGGACACTGATATTATGTGTTCCCTCATCAACATACTGGTCAGTTGACCTCTTCTGCACCAGATGTATTTTCCAAACACACAAACAGCAGCCCTATCTAGAGTCCATGTAATACTCGCTAAAGCAGGAGTGGGGAACCTGTGGCCCTTCTTTGATTTTTAGCCATACCTGGCATGGGCTGGTGGGAGCTGGAAGCCCTTAGCACCTGGAGGGCCACAGGTTTCTATCCCTACTGTAAAGAGAGATAGTATTAGAACAGTATATTTGGTGAAAGTTACATCAATGTGATTGTAACAGCAGCCTGAATGCAGAGGGAGAAGTGGAGAGAAGGCTAACTAGTGCCACCACCTTGGCTAAGATGACGGAATTCTGCCAAAGGGATTTGAGAAGAAGTAAATAAGTCCTTCAAGCTGCATAAATAACTTTATTGGAACTTCAAAAAGTAAGATATTCCTCACAATGGAAAGAGAATGATCTGTATTGCTACAGTGGAACCTCGGTTTTTGAGCGCCTCGGAAGCTGAATGCCGAAAACCCAGAAGTAATTGCTTCCAAGGCGCGTTCCTCCATTATTTCAATGGATTTTGCCGACCACCCATTGATCCTTTGTTTTCAAACGTTTTGGAAGTTGAACGGTCTTCTGGAACAGATTACGCTCCAAAACCAAGGTGCCACTGTATTACTATGCATGTGTTGCCCTTTTAATTATTTATAAACTGGAGGAATAGACCAACATTTAAAATTCTTTACAAGTGACTGCTCATATAAAATTGTCCCATATATAGCTGAATATATTTTTGGTAGGCGTTGAGTACAAAGTTCAAATTAATATATGTTTACTGAGGGTCATTAGTAAAGGGCAAACCACTCTCTTCCTGCTGGTGTAGATCGGCTTTTTCCTTTGTGGTAAAATACAGGCCATGTTATTAATAAACTTTTTTTAAAAAACAACTTTTTAGGAAACTAGTCATGAGTACCTGATGTGAAATCTCGTAACTGACTTTAACAGTTTGTAATGAGCTGGTATGCATTTGATACAGTCACATTAAGGAAAATAATTAGCACTGGATCTACTGCTTGATCAGGCTTGTGAAACTGTTAAACAAGAAGAGGAACTTGTTTTAGATTCATTAAAATTCTTCAGCTGGAAAAAGGAATTTAAGATAAACTGGTCTTTGCTATCTGTTACAACAGATAATGATAAAACTACTGCTAATTTTGAAATTATATTGAAAGGAAGTCATGACTTATTTGCATTATGATAGTGGTAAGAATAGCAAACTAACTTTATATGCATTATTTTTTATGGCTTGAATTCTTAGGAGCTCATTGTAGAATTATCTGTCTTGATGCATGTATTCTGCTCCGATACCAGACAGCTCTTAAAAATATGTCTCTTTCCCTCCACCCCTTGGCCTCTCCTTTTGGGTGGGACCAGGTCTGCCACGAGCAGATAAACTCCGCAGCACACCCTCTTGTTTTGGGCATGTTTGCTTACTTTCCACATTTAGTGAATGATTGGAGACTGTCGTTAGTGGTGTCTGTCTTGCTTCTGTTCGAATCCTCTGCTAGGCTAGAATGGGGGCATTCATCTGCCTGAATTACAGTGTATTTTAACTATCAATATGAAATCTAAAACAGATTCCTAGAGCTTCTTACATTTCACGCCAGCAGTTATCTTAATTTTTGCTTTTCATATATTTTTATCACAATGAAGTTAAGGCAGTTTTCATAATGAGAAGCCTCTTTGGGTTGATTTCATACAGATATTCTATTTAGGTCTTTGACTATTGTACTGAAACACTTGAGGTTTGAAAATACAAACCCTATACTTTGCATAGACTTCAAATGCTGAAGATCCTCTCACATGATTGATATATGATAGCTGTTTGTTACTCTTCCCACCCATTGTCTCTTGCTGTGTTAACATATAGATCAGAGTTTTCCGAATTGTGTTGCAGCACGTTAGTGTGTTGGCTGCAGTGTGTGGGTGTGTCGCACGAAACCTCCCTGCTCTCCTCCAGGGGCTGGAAAGGGGTTAACCTCCGGTTTGCTAGTAAAACTAAATTACTATGTCACGAAATGGTACAAGTGTGTCACCAACATGAAAAGTTTGGAAAGTTCTGGTTTAGATTGTAAGTTGTTTGGGCAGGGATGCTGGACTCTCAACTTCCATCAGCTCCAGCCAGCATAGCCAGTGGTCAGATGTGATGGGATTAGTAGCCCAGAAATACTTGGAGGGCCACAGGGTTCTCACCCCTGTGCTGTTCTAAAAAGTGCTATTGATAATATGTAACAATAAATACAGTGGACACTCGGGTTGCGAATGTGATCCGTTCAGGAGGCGCATTCGCAACCTGCAGTGTTCACAACCCGCGCTGCTGCGTCTGCGCTCACACGTGATGCAATTTGGCGCTTCTGCACATGCGCAAAGTGCAATTTAGTGCTTATGCGCGAGCACCGAAACCAGGAAGTAACCTGTTCCGGTACTTCCGGGTTCGGCATGTTCATATCATGAAAACGTGCAACCCGCAGCGAGCACAACCCAAGATATGACTGTACTACCGGTATTTAACTTTTCAGAGAAGCACACAAACCTGGTGTGATAGCATACTTAGAAATGAAACCTTCTGCCTATTCTTTTCTGTTATCTTTTTTTCCTTTGCATTGTGATGCTTTATATTTAGCACAGTGGCACTATTATCCCTTCATAGCTCTTCTCCCTGGTCTGGTAGTATTCTTTTCTCAGCAGTATCTGATTACTCCCTTTGTACTGTGACGACACCCCCACCCCGAAGATACCTCATTGCATTGCACTTAATTTGGGGAAGAGCTTATGGTATCCACCAACAAGTGAATTTGAGATATTCTTGCATTGAACATGTCTGCATTGAAATTTCCTATACTTTTGAGTCAGTCCTGTAATGCTATTCTGGCAGCATAAGAGAAGCTTCTCTCCAAAACATAGTCAGTGGTGTAGAGAATTCTATGCCGACATCATTTTCAGAGTGGTTCAAAGTACATTGCTTGTGGTGGCCTCATGATCAACTCATGGAGAACCACTTGGCTTGAAGCTGCAGAATACTTGGCGGCTTCCTTTAAACTCTGAAAACCCTCCAATGCTTAGGGGTCATTTGGAAGAAATGAAAGATCTTTTAATTTGGAGTGGGTTCTGGTAGCCAGGGATAGAAAGTGATGTTTAATCACAGTTACATGGGGTTTTGCGACTGATGAATTGTTAACTTGCAACAAACGGTTAGGTTTACGTAATTCGTAAATCAAAATAATTGCATAGCAGCAGTCTTCCCTGTATGTACATGTGGGATATTTTTATCAGATGCAGTTCTGTGCACTGATATGTTACTTGCTGTTGTTTTTAAATAAATTGTACTTCTTTCTTTGTCGCTTCAGGTCCAAGAACTTGTTCTTGACAACTGCAGATCAAATGAAGGCAAAATTGAGGGGCTGTCGGGAGAGTTTATCAACTTGGAGTTTCTTAGTTTAATAAACGTTGGACTGACAGCTGTCTTGAATCTCCCTAAACTCCCGAAGTTGAAAAAGGTAAGGCCTGGGTGGGAGATGATTGGGTTTCATATCTGCACAGTCTTGCTAATTCCCATTTCCATAAATGACCTTAATATGGCTACAAATCAAACAGCTGTTTTTTCTCCTTTGCTTTCTAAAATGTAATCATAGATTTAGATATATGCTGAGATCCTGTGCCACTCACACATACCTCTTTCAGCCACAGTCCTTTGTCTCGGGTGTTTTTCTAGACCCAACTCTTGTTTTGGGGCTCAGTCTAGACAAAAACATAATTGGGCAGGGAGGGGGAAATGAGCAGATTGCAAAATGAGTACTGGAAAAATGAATGAAGTGGATCCAAAACACATTTTTTAAAAATCTTTTTGGAGGAAGATAGCAAAGAGGAAGAGATGGAGCAGAAATTGTTACTGTACCTGTTGCTGGTGTTGTGGATCTTGATTAAGATTTGGAGAGTTCAGTGGCAAAAGCACATTGCAATTGCAATCTGCCTTTCGGAATGGTGGCTGTCTATAGAGGTGCGGTTGGGCAAGTTGTGGTGGTACTCACGGGTTGCTGTGGGTATCAAGTATTTGTATTTGATGGCACTTCTTCCCTTCCCTTCTCTTCCCCCCCCCCCATCCCGCAAAAAAAGACCCTGAGCTGTGGCAGGATGAGTTGCCTGCAAACTATTTGTTGCAATGGAACCTGTAAGTCAGAGGAGCAGAACTACATACTGCATCATGGTTAGAAGCCTGAGGTGTGAAGATAGCATATTGTAGCTCATTGAAATAGCAGAAATGGGGAAAGGCTTTAATTTTGTCTTGTCCTCCCAAGCTTCTTGGCTCCTCCACTATTAAGAGATTAATTACTTTGCATTGTAATTTTGTAGAGGAATGTTATGAAAAGGGGTTGTTTGTGAATAGTGATGTGGACTTTCCATAATTTTTTCCAGTCTCCCAAAGCAATTGGGATTTGATCTAGCATGTTTGACTTCTATTAGTTTCTTAACGTAAATATGACGTATTCATTTTATGTGCTGTATAAATATCTCAAAACATTTTCCCAAAAGTACGTGCACTGAGATATTTTGATTAGGGAGAAAATCAATAAAATACACAGTGTGGCTAAATGTTATGTTCCAACTCTTACCTGAAAATTACATTTTATGATAGTAAGTCTAAATATTTTATGACATAATTCAACAGCATACACTTATATTTAAGCAGGGAATGAAGGCACTGAAAACTGTTACCACAGAAGTGTGTCACAGAAGGTAGAGTAAGTTTAGAAGGGAGAACAAATGAAATCAGTTTTACAACTTAGACAGTGCTGTATGTAGCAAAACCTTGATACCCGTTTTTCCATTAGAAGAGTTCAGTTTCAGGAGAGGTATCTGTAGCATAGAATTTGGTCCTTAATTCTTTACCTGCCCAATATTTATTCAAATAGCTCACCCTTCAGCAGAGCTGAAAATACCTATTTGGAGATGCAAATATGTGTGTGGAACTCTGCAAAGGGGAGAGTGATTTGGAGCAGGAAAGTGGTAGGGGATTTTTTTGTACCAGATTCTTCTCCTGAAACTATTTTTCCTCAATGAATGCAGTCATTTGACTTTTAAGAGTATTTGCATGTAAAGCGTAGTCAGCGTGAGAAACAGTTAAAATGGCTGAGATCTGAGGGCAGGCTTGTTTCACAGGCCATATTATGTTGGTGATGCAATTTGTAGATTAGGTTCTTTTATCAGATAATGGATTGATACACAATAAAGATCAAAGTCCACTTAAATCTGCATTGGGTACTTGTACCTGCTTGTTTTATTTGTATCATTTCCACCTACCCTCCTAAATTTTATTCAGTCCTCATCTCTTAGGTAATTTGAGTGAAACTAAGGTTTTAGCTAGCTCTGAAATACATAGCCAGCTTCCCGATTATATGTCTAATTGGACAGATTTTCAAAGATTTCTGATGCCATCCCATAAAATGTTGGTTAGCCTGTTGCACCCAAGAACCTTAACTATAATAAGAACTTCCTTCATAAGGATTCTATACAAGCACAAAACTCAATGGGTGGATCCAGAGAAAATTGAGTGGAGCTCCAAACTCACAACAGTGTTTTTCTGGCTTTCTTGCTCCCTGTGCCCCTGAAAAGTCCAAGGACCATCTGGGATAGCATAGGAGGGGGCATTGGACAGTAGTAGCAGGATGGGAATCAGGAGGAATTTGGTGAGCTTCCCTTGCCAAGCAGAAGTGCTTTTTTGCTCATGCAAGACATCTCTGGATCCTCTGGATTAAAAAAATACATAAAATACATTGTATGGGGGATTTAAAACGTGGGTAAAGTAAGTACTGTAGTAGTTGGCTTCTTGCTGCCATGATGATTTCACTTCTATGACTGCTATTCAACATCCCTCTTACACACTTAACTAATTTTTCTACCAACCTACCTCTAATAAGCAGGGGGAAATAGTGTATATTAAAACAAATATATTTCTTGCAAGGAAACACTACATTTTCTTGGTATGGTATGTGGTGTGGAGCACACACACACACACACACACACACACACACAAAGTGTTAGTTGCTCCTGTTGATTGAGCATATTTAGAATGAGAGGTATTGAACAACTAACATTTTGATAAAGGACTGTAGCTGAATTGGGATCCTCTCTCTTTTTTTAAAAGAAAAATGTCAAGATGGGAGAAGATAATCTCAGTCTAGACCAGGATTCCAGTTCAGGAATGTGCTGCTTGGGAAGCCAACATTTTTTGTTTGCTTGTTGGAGCTTACATGCAAGCAAAATGAGCATACTAACTAAAATACACGTAAAGTAGAAAGAATGAGAATAGGGCCTTTCACAGTTGCTTCACAAGTAAAATATTTTGTTGTTTAAGGAAGTTGTGTGTATATGTGCAAGACTGATAGTGTTAAATGGCTACCACATATAAAGTTAAAATGTGAATTTTAAAAATTAGCATGGTTGGCCATCAGCTTAAATCTTGACCCCCAAAACTAAATTGCACATTTTGATTTCAAACTTAGTCCCCCCCCCCCATGCTCAACTGTAGGAATGCTGATTTGGCAAAAGCAAGTTCATTGATCTCATGGAATTAAGTACTGTACAAGGATTGTTCGTTGTGGCAGTTCCCTAATTCAGCTTTACATTAATTCAGCAATCTTGTTGCCCACTTAAATAGGACCTTGTTCAGATTCTCTCATGACAACATATCAATACTGTGGGTATGGTCCAGCTAAAAGTTAAGGAGCTGTAAATCCTATTGATTTCAATGATGATTGAGGATTAAGATAAATTTAAGAGCCATTGGACTTAATCTCAAGAAAGTGGGTATAGGATTAGAGCCTAAATGCCAAATTACATGGCAAGTGGTGCTGCTTGTTGTCCCCTGTGTTGCAGAGGCTTTATTTCCCTCCACTAGAAGTCAGGTATTTAGAGTTGCTGGTCCCATGCTGTGAAACATTCTTCAAGCAGAGATTTGGCAGGCATTCTTGCTTTTCATTTTCAATTGTCTCTTGAAGACATTTATTTATATAGATAGGCATATGCAACTATTGAATTGTATTTTTTTTAAATCAGCCAGTCATTTTAATATTCCTATACTTAAAAAAAAATATTGCATATACTGTTTACACCACTAGATTGTGTTTTATGAATTGGTGGTATATACTTTTATAAATAAATAATACCATGCTATAGCAACCTAAACATTTAGCTGTCATCCTAAACCCATAGTAATGAGTAAGACCCGTTGAACCGTGGGTCTTACATCCCAGTAGACATGCATATGATTACATTGTTGGTGCCTTTTATTTATTTGCAGGAGGAACAGAATAATTACCGGTATATAGAATGTATTTTACTGCACCAACTCCAATAACTCTCATTTATTTCAGCATTTCAATCTGTTCAGGCTTTTTCATCTAATGTATGTTTCGGAGCAAAGTTATTTTTAAAAAAGAAGAGGCTGTTATGTAACCATGTTTGATCATGAGACTTCTCTTAAGAAAATGGCTGAGCAACAGAGCTGTATTTGTGTTAGGTGTAATCTTCAAAAACCTAGGTCAGCAATTTTGTTAGTCTTGGAAAAACATAGGGCCATTTACTCTACAAACTTAGACTAGAATGCTATGCGCACACTTACCTGGGAGTAATTATGATTGGACTTGCATAGGATTGCACAGGTAAAACTGTGTTCATAATCCTTCCTGCTTCATAGTCAACCTTGGGAACTGTAGTTCTGTGAAGTCCTTGAAAGGCAAAGGAACATCTAATAAAGAATTTCTAGCACCTCATCAAAGTTCAGTTCCTGGGATTCATTGGAAACCATGACAACTAAACTAGTAGAAAACCAGTTCAGATTGGTAATGTATATTATACCCATAGCTGAATGTATATGTTTCATTCTGTGAAAGACTGGAGCCATTAGGACAGACATGGGGGATTTATACTCCACTAGGCCTTGTAAACTGGCCCCCAGTTTGCTCTTTCCAAACCATGCCCCCTCTCCATCCCACAGTGAACAGGTCATGCAGGAAGAGATCTTGAAGTCAAACTGAACAAGGGAAAATACATACATATGTTTTGGCCTTGCCCTCTTTGGACATTCAACCATTTCCTCCCTGCCCCCCAAGGAAATTTGGCCCTTGGGGCAAGGGGAGGTTTCCCACTGTTCATGCAGTGATGTAGCAACCCCTTCCTGATGTAACATAGTATAATTGGGAATATTTATTACAGCATTGCACTGCAACTCGTTGAGCACAAATTTCTAGCTTCTATTGCCAGATATTTTTATGAATGCTTTTTGTGGGGGCAGGCAGGCAAGCATAAATTTAAGTATTGATCTGGATAAATGTTATTTGAATCTCAGCCTTGTGAACGTTTTGCTTTTAACTGCTGATATGTTCAGTATTTTGCCTTTTGTGGTTCCTGTTGCAGCTTGAACTCAGTGACAACCGGATTTCTGGAGGTCTTGATGTATTAGCAGAAAAACTTCCTAACCTCACACATCTAAACCTCAGTGGAAACAAGCTGAAGGATATCAGTACCTTGGAGCCATTGGTATGTTCTTAATGGGTTAAAAAAATCTTATGCCTCTCTGGGGTTTTAAATGCAGAGATTGTCATTCAAAAGAGGGCCTTTTCCCAAAAAAGGCAGTCTATAGTTTAATACCAACATAGATGCCTTGCTTAGTGCATTTTTGTGGGCACTAAGTAAATGTATGACCAAATCAGAACGCCTGAAGCAAGCAATATATCTCTTGTGACATTTCATAGCTGATGCTCTAGTTCTCAAACCTACTGACCCCAAACATACTGACCCTAATCCAGCTTTAGTAATGAGCAACAAGTAAGCCCCTGGGTGGGGGGATATGCTTCCCCATCTGCTTCAAAAGATGTATCTAGCAAGGTCAGCAGAGGCCAAATGAGCATTTCAATGTGTGTGCATTTTCCAGATTCAAATCTACATCAGCTACATAGGCAGAAGCTAAGTTAGCATTTATATCTTAAGGCCTTATCCCATTGATTTTAGTAATGAATATCATGTTTTCATGTTAACATTTTTAGTTTGTTGGTTTCAGTCAAATTAGACTCCCCTTTCTCCCCTTTTTTGATTTTATATCTAATTTGTCTATAAAAATGCAAGTTATCAGAACATTTAATTCCATAGTTCAGCCATGATGCTGTGCAGTCAAGAATTCTTAACTCAGTTGCTACAAATCCATTTGCCATTTATCCTGTTTGGCAGAATGAGTTAAAATAGGAACCGTGTGTTGCCTGTTGTGCAGCATAACTTCATTGTTGTCAAACATGGAACATATTGACTGGAAATTATGACAAAAACTCATATTCTGTTTGTTGTACCTTGTTTCTTTAAGGATTTCCTAAAATCACTAGTCAAGTAAGTTGTATTAATCTATAAATGTATGTTAGTAGTATCAAGTCAAATTAGAAGTTGATTTGCTTTTATTCCAGATAGTAGATTCATTTTGCTGCTTAGTACCTGTTTGTTAATGATATCATAACTCAAGCAAGCATCTTAATTTCTCCATGCAAAATTGGAATATTTAAAGGCAGTTTATATGGTGCCTAGAATCAAGCAGCAATACTTATCTTAGAGTGTACTACTTTAGCATGCAGGTGGCAGATGGTGTTGCTGATACATTGTTTATTTTATATGAAGGAAGTCCAAAAAGTTTTACCAATTCATTTACTGATTTTTTAAAAGAGTGTTTCTTAGGTAGAATCATAGAACTGTAGAGTTTGAAGGGACTGCGAGGATCATCTAGTCCAACCCCTTGCAACGCAAGAATCTTTAACCCAACATGGGGCTTGAACCCACAACCCTGAGATTAATTTTTGTTTCAATTAATTTTTCAAAGGAGCACCTTTTATGAGGTGATTAAACTGATGTCTTAATGAGTTACGATTGTCTCCAGGTGAATTCCCAGCACACTGAGTTTCTGGTTCATTGCATGGAGAGGAACTTGTAGAGTGTAATAATGATACTTAATAACATTATATAGAGCTTTAGAATGTTCAAAGTGCTTCACATATATTCCTCAGTTACTGTGTATCTTTACAAGATTTTTATAAAGTAGATCAAGATTAAACCCATACTGCAGGTGGAGGCCTGTGGTTTCACCTGCAGTAGAGGCAAAATAGTGTACCAAACAAGGAAAGAGTTGATTCCATCCATGTAAGATCCAATGTGATTAGGCCAAAATATCCCCCCATTTCGAAGATAACTAGATAACTGCTTCAGCTAGTTGTTCAGTATTTTCCTCACAAAAGTATTAGGATGAAGCACCTGAAAATCAACTTCTATGTTACCAAGTTTTAGGCAAAGCTGTGACAAACATACTGTCCGTCTGCCCCCCCCCCAATTATCCAGTGGTTGTTTCTTGTCCATACAATAATAACTTGACTTGTTTACAATTTTAGAAAAAATTGGACTCTCTGAAGAGCCTTGACCTATTCAACTGCGAGGTAACAAACTTAAATGACTACCGAGAGAGTGTCTTCAAGCTTCTTCCTCAGCTCACCTACCTGGATGGATATGATCAGGAAGATAAAGAAGCCTCTGACTCAGATGCTGAAGTAGATGGCGTTGATGAGGAAGATGAGGAAGGTGAGGACAGGCATTGTTACTTTTGGATAGAGAATGTCCAATTCCTAGCTATGGTCTCCAACCTAAAAATTGCACTTGGCTCATTTTCATCTAGAATTTTAATTGCAGAAGGACTGGTGCTGAGTTAACATGGCACATTATATACTCATGTCCTTCTGAAATGTGCTGGCACCATAACTCAGACAAAAAAAATGCTATAGCCAACTCTTAAGACTTCCCTTAAGTCACATTGCAAGGAAATAGTGTGTTGTTTTTAGTATGAGTCTATCTTTAAAAGATAAGATAGTTCCACTCCAGAAATGTAATTGGATCTTCTCATGTTACAGATGTAAACTTATTTCTGCAGTCATAGGAAGCTTAGAAGTTACTCCTTTGTTATGTCTTCAGGAGTCTGGTGATAGTTCACAAATTGCTGCAATGGCCTTGCACTCACAAAATCTGCAGGCTGTTTTTAGATTAGAGTATCTTGTATACTGCTTAGCATACAACCTACACTAAGAGTGTGAGAGACTAGATGCTAAATTCTGGTAGCTTATTAATGTATTTGAAGTGTTGGCGGGTATTAACACAGCCTCGTGAGCCACTCTCATGTACCAAGTACTAGTTGCTGTTGGGTTAGCAGTAGAAAGAGCCACAGTTGGAATGAGTGTTGAATTGTGGTGCTGCCACAGATACATATTCTTTAGTCACAGCTTCAAAAGAGCTGTTTGTTTCTCTTGCGACTGAATTACTTCCAGCGACTAATGAGTAATTTGGGGTAGGGAACAGGGAAAGAAGCTTTCTGTTTCTCAGTTATTTCTGATCCTTTATCAGTAGTAATTCAGGCAGTTTGACCATACATTCATTTGCACTGGAGGGCTTGCAACCCAGGAAGTCTGGCATGAAGGCTCTGATTGTCTCTATGTAGTGTTGAATTGGTTGCAGTCAGTTTTGTTGGATCTTGCTGGCATTACTTTTCCCCCCATTTATAGTCATCAGATTGTTTCCCATCAGATTTGTTTTGTGCTTGAAAGTTGTCTGAGAAATTAAAGTGGCTTACCAGAGCACTTCTGCAGTGTCCTGGTCCACACTTAAAAGTAATCCATCAGTTTGTTTGACCTAACTGGTTTTTTTAGATGTCCGAACCCTGCCCAGGGTTTCTGACAACCAACCATGGTCTGACGCCATGGTTGTTTTAACTTTGACTTGGTGTTGGCACACAAACTTGGCAGCTTTGCTTAGCCACGGCTTATTTGTCTACTTTGCCCAAAATACTCATCAAGCTGCAGAGTCCTAAGGCACAAGTGGCTGAAAAATGAGACTGTGCAAGGCTAGGCAGTTCTTGCTGGCACTTTTCCCGAAGAAGACCTCCCTCCTAACTTTGCCTGGCAACAGATTCCTTTCCTGATCCCACTACTCCACAAAAAGTCCTCTCTTGCGAGCCAGACGGCTTCACTTCACAGCTGCTGCTGTTCCAGGAGAAGAAAATTTAAATGGACTGCAATCCACCCAGCTAAAATGATATATAAAGGGATAAATGGGAAAGCAGTATACTACAACATATTTAAGATTCTTAACTAACTAAAAAGTTTAAAAAAGAGCAACTGGGAACAGTAGTTTAAGACATGCAAAACATCTAAAACACTTCTTTTTTGGGGGAAAGGCATGACCTTTTCAAACAACACTGTCCTGCCCTTTGCAATAGCCTCATGCAGCTTAAAACTTCACAGTAATTAGCACCTTTTATGGCAACATCCTCACTGAAGGGATGTTTCAGAGGACAATCTCCATGGTACCACAATGGCTTCTAAAGAAGTTTGACAGATTCATGGAGGTTAAGGCCATCAGTGCACTTAGGTCCTGCTTTCAGGCTTCTCATCAGCATCTGGTTGGCCACTGTGAGAACAGGGTGCTAGACTAGGTGGGCCATTGGTCTGATCCAGCAGGCTGCTCTTATGACGTCTCAGTACTTTTGACTAAAAACCAGGAGGTGTTGGTGTTTAAAACTTGAAGTTGAAGGGAGAGAAGCTGGTATGGATCAGCCCATTCTGAGAGCAGCTGGGGAGATCTCATCCTGTTCATGCAGCTAACAATGGTAAAGGGGTTGGTGGTGTGGTGAGGCAATGTTGGTGTTAAGGCACCACAAAGAAGTTCAGTATATCAGGCAGGCAATGAGGAATAGGTGGGGGATAGAACAAACCAAGCTTCAGCTATGGTTTGTTTGGTCATCTGTGGGACAGCTCATTGTTTCTTAAATATACCATGCCTTCGTGTTGCTGTGGTGAATGAGGCCAGTGTATATTGAGTATACCCACTTACATAGTTGGGAATAAGCATTCTGTTTGTTCATGTATTCTTGTTATTTGTTAGTCTCCTAATTATCATGATTAAATTTGTTGATCACTGCAGTACAAAGTTTAAACAATACAATAGGTATTTTAAGAGTTATAAACTTTTCTAACTTTTAGAAAAATGTAGGTTAACTATAAGGAAAGTTATAGAAACCATTTCTTTCTCAGAAGGTGAGGAAGAAGATGATGAAGAAGAGGAAGATGGTGAGGAGGAAGAGTTTGATGAGGAAGATGAGGATGAAGAAGGAGAAGAAGGAGAAGACGAGGAAGATGAAATCAGCGGAGAGGTTAGTTAAAAGTATTTCCTGCTTTTATGCTTTCTGTGTTGAAACACAGAGGCTTATCTGCCAAGTAGCAAAAAGAGTAACTGGATCTGCCTGCCTGCTTGCTTGGAGGTGAAATTGCTGAGTGATGTTTGAGCGGCGTCCTTATGTGTGACCTGGCAAAGGCAGCTGGAACAGTAAGCAGGCTGCCCACTACCAGAATAACTGAAATAATGAAACCTTCTATTCTGGATTATCCAATTTATGTTCTGTCTGCGTGTTGCACACTGTCTGGCTGTTGCTTGGTTGCAGGCTTCAGCCAAGGTGACAGTAAAGAGACTTGGCTACAACAGCACGCATCACTTCTTCTCTGCTGATGTGATCCAGTGTCTTTCATTACCCAGCAGAGATTGAGAATATCTCCTTCCAGGAGGTATCATGGAAATGGGAGGAAAAGTGCTACTCTTTCAGTTGCAAACATGCTTATATTTTCAGGAGGAAGAGTTGGGACGTGATGGGGAAGAGGAGGACGAGGACGAAGAAGAGGAGGAGGATGAAGGTATGCTCAAAGTTTCAAACCAATTCCTTAATCATATGAATTTCCAGGATGACAGGATATGGATGGGAGTGGGATGAAGAGGACAAGGCTAGACGGCGACAGAAAACATTTTAGATGCTTAGCCCAACCCATCCACAATATTGTGCTAAGTAAAGCCGTTCCATTTTAGATGGGAAGTGCAAGTAAAGACTGCAAGGATGTGTGGCTCTAGATTTTTTTGCTATTGCTTTGGTTGTTGGGGTGTAAGCCTTGGTGGCTGTGGCCAACCAGTGGCCTCCAAACCCCTAAAGGTGGGAAGTACTTGGTCCTTGTTGAACTTCCTTCAACTGGGTGAGTGAGTGAGCCACTGTGCTAGTAAATTACTGAAATGCTGGAGACTTTTGCTGGAGTCCAGAATAAGTTTATGGGATAATACAGTTGTATCGCTGCCCTTTTATCAGATGATGAAATGTTTTTCCCCCTCTGGTCATTGTACAGATGACGAAGACAGTGGGAAAGGTGAAAAGAGAAAAAGAGAAGCAGATGACGAAGGGGATGAAGAAGATGACTAAGGCCTTCTGTGTCCCCAAAGGACTGTTCAGTATTGCTTGGGCCACCCCTTGGATGATCTGTGACTTGAGGAGCACTTGAGGCACATTGTAGTTGTCTAAACAAGCCCCCTCCCCCCTCGGGTGCAGCACTCAAAGAGCCAAAGAGTCGGCCATTCCTGTGACATTCCACATACCCTGCAGCTGATCTCCTCCAGGTGGTTACAGATCTAGCCCTCTTGGGCTAGCACCTTCACTTATCCCCTTGGGGTTCCCAGGCCTTCATCTCCCACTGTTGCCATAGCAAGAAGAACGAGTGTGATGGGTCAGTCCTGGTTGTCAGGGGCTACACACTACCCACTGACTGTAGTCCCTTTTTTACTTTCTGTGCAAAAAGGCTTTGTAAATAGAGTCCTAATGTTTTGGGGACTGTTCTTCATGCTTTGCTTTCCCTGCCTTCCTTTTCCTTTTCTAAGCTGTTGGATATTTTTTACATTAGGATGTTTTATGCAACAACAGAAAAGTATTTTTAAGAACTTGAAATGAAATAAACGTTATTTGGTAAACTAATCTTGCAAAGTTGTTATGTTCAGACTTAATCTGAAATTCTGTGGCCTTCTCATTTATCTAAAACCACATTATGGGCAGGGTTGTGTATACTCTGCATTAATTTTTTTAAAAAAATTGTACCAGCAGAAGCTAGATTCCTTGACCCATGTACCAGTAAATTCTTTGTTTTACATAATTTATTCTACTTCTGCTAGTCAAGGAATTAAACAATGAATTACGTGGGATATTGAAGCCATAACCACTAGAAATCTTCAGGCCTTACAAGGATTTTAGCCACAGATTTAAAAACCCATCTTATTGCCCATTAAGGATGGACTTTTTAAAAACAAAAAAATTCAGGTTGCTGATTTCCAATACCAAATTTTGTGCTTTTTTTGTGTGTGCTCGTAGTAAACTGTAGAATACACCCAACGCTGAAGACAGGCCTTTGTTATTTAGACACCCTTTATTCTTAAATGCAGTGATTCAACTTGGGTCTTTTACACCCACACTGCAAATAATATTGCCCTAAATCTCTGAATCACAATAACACATTTTTGAAAAAGATAGGAATGGTTCCTATATTGGTAATTTTTTTGTCCACAAAGGCCCATACCCATGTGCAAAATCTTAAAGATGTATTTACATGTGCACACATATGCTCAGACTGTAATGCATATACCAGCAAGCCACCCCATCTTTTACTTCTTGGCATGTTTTACATGAACAAAAAAAGTATGGCCTGGCCACTCTTGCGATACAAAATACAGTGATTTGTGTACATGATTAATGATGCAGTACTGTACACACTTACATGGAAATAAATCCCATTAATCTGAGTGGGGCTTATTTCTCTATACACGCATATAGGATTGCAGAACATGCAACATGGAAATGAGCCCTTGCAGCTCAATCCTATACATTTCTACGCAGAAGTTCCACCGAGTTCAGTGGGGCTTACTCGCAGGTAAGTAGGTATAGAATTACAGCCTAGTCATACAAAATGCATATAATGAAAGTGAACTTGACCTTTAAACAGACTAGGCTGAAAGCTGTTAATTGGAGCTTTTGATATCCTTACTTCTCATGTAGTGAGGCATTCTAACATGACCTTGCCTCCAATTTCAGATTGAATTAAATGCAGAAAATGGCTGCAGTCCAATGTGTCTGCAAGTGGACGCTGCCTCTCTTCCCACTTGTATTTCCCCCATGCCTCTCCAAATGTGTCCCAGAGAGTTCCCAAACCCCCCACAGCAGGTTGGGGGGCTGCAAGGGTGAGAGGAGTAGAAACCTCTGTTCTGTTTGTGCTCAGACATAATTGGATGTGGCTCTTTCACGTCATTCTGTTCTGAAGTTAACTGTATCAAAAGAGTTGAAAGGGATCCGGCGGCTAAGGGACAAAAAATAAATCTGGAAATACATCTCTTTGGAACTAATGTTCATATTTATATGCTGTTGGTAGTGATAGATACAGCAACAGTAAATAAAAGAGTGAGACTGTTTTGCCCAGGATATGTATATGCTGAAAATCAAATTCCAAATCAAAAGCTGCATTCTGTAACCTGTATAAACTATGCAAATGTATGCAGTTTTGTGTAGACATTTTTGGTTTTGCAAATAACGGAGGGGCAAGGAGCTTTCTGTGGTGCACTGAAACTTCACCTACTGACATGGGAAATATTTAACTACCTCTCTGGGAGATGAGATTCTGTAGGCACCTGTAGTTTCAAAACATAATCTGCGTGCACTAGGCCTAGTGGCCTGTCTCTTTTGCTTTTAATTGAAAGCTGAGGTTCTCAGGAAGCAGAATTCTGTGCCCTGTGTCACATTCTGTGCTCCTCTGGAATTGTAGTAGAGACTCCTGGGTTACAGTATATCACAGGAGCTAGTGATATATTAGATCGCAAATATATGTTGGTTATCAGCCAATTTAAGAAAAGAGGTGCTTGTGAACAAAAAATCACTCCATTTTGAGTTTCTAAGTTATGTGGATATCTTCCAGCCAAGGATAGTGGCTCCTGGTTTGATAACCTCTGTAAAGTTCCTGGGGCTGCATGTATATGTAGAACAGAACAACTTGAAATGGATGTTTTTTTTTAATTGGCTGTTTTGACAGGGTGGGAGGAGACAAGCCAGCTTCCCTACTCTTCTTTCTCAAAGAGGTATTAATAGGATTCCAGCGCAAGTGGGTGGGAAACCTTCTATGTAAAACTATTTGTGCAGATGATTCCCCATCTTGCTGTGCCTACATGGACAGGCAGCTTGTCAGTCATATAAGAATAAAGCGTGTGTTTCTCATATTGTTGATGTGCCACAGGTTACTTGCACTGATACGCATGGTCGGTAGCACTAGTAAAAACTAGTAGGCTACTAGCTTTTTGTGGACTTGGTTGCATGGCTGGCATGGAATCTAACTGGATCAGAGTGATACATTTGGATATTTGTTTTGGCTTAAGGATTGAATCCCATTGAATCCACTTTCTTACTGAAACCAATCAGCTGTTAAGAGTGTTTAACTTTGGCTGGATCATTCCCTGTGCAATTGTGACCAGTCAAATATCTTTCAGATATGCCCCCCAACTGTATTCTGAATGATTTACTTCCTTTTAAATGAAGATAACAAAAAACTGAAGAATACTGTCAATCATTAAATATAGTTAGGCACTGTTTAATAAAGCGTAACCAGTTTGCTATTACTGTATAGATATTTTCTTTTCATTTCTCTCCCTCCAACATACATGAGTAAAGCGTTGCTTTAAAATGTACCATCTCCATGGTTTACATAGAACAGAGAAGTGATACGTTAAAAAATAACTTTCAAGTGCTGAATTACTCATTTTCTGAAAGGTTACCAGTAAACATAATGCAGTAATTTTTTTCAAGTAGATTTAGGATTGAGGAATCCCCTTGATAAATGGCTAACATTGCTGTCTGTTGATCAGATAAAATGCATAAAAACAAGCAAAAATCATTTAAAGGTACACCTTGAAACTTAACTTTCCCGTTGCCTTAGCTAACTACTACTTTAAATAATTTATTCTGCATTGTAAACAAGGAAAGAGAGCAATCCCACAAATTGCAGGGGGTGGTAGCCAGCATTAGTCATAATCAGGGTAGACCCACTGGAATTAATTGACTTGTCCATTGATATGAATGAGTCTACCCTAAGTATGACTAACGATCAGAAGGTGTCATTTTTCTCCATCCTGATTGGGACTATCTGCACATGTATCCTTAGCTGGAGGTATTAGAGCCTGTGCCAACGGATTCTGCATGGATGGTGCCCTAGTCCCATCCCTATGTATGTACAATCTGTTATAAATAAATGCTGGATCCCTGCTCATCAGTTGTTTGGGATAAGGGAACAGGAACCTGGATTCAGTCCCCTTGTCAACCAGCAAAAAGGCTACACAGCAGTCTCATGCTGTTGGACTGCAACAATAAACTGTTAGCAACAGCTAGATAAAACTGATCACTCGGCTTTTTTTAGGGGCAGTGGGTAGGAGAGAGAAAATCTCAGATTAGCAGTAGAGGGTGGATATCACCATTGTGCCCTGATTGTGAACATAATGGCTAGTCACATTTGGGAGACAACATGATCTAGACTGTCCAATGGACAGCCAGCATGACTATTAAAAGTTCCTAACAGATCACAGCCATCTGGAATAATGTGTGGAGACACTAGTTTTTAAAAGGATTGGATAAAAGTCCATGAGCAATGGGTATAAAATACTCTTTAATATTCAGAGGTCAGTTTAAAAGTGTAAAAGCTTGGTATCCAAGTAAGGTTGAGTTTCCTACAGGCTTGCACTATTCTGACCACCAGAGTAGCAAAGCCACAATTAATAACAGCTTTTCTGGGCTTGTACGGTACCACTTCAGACTGAAGTGGGGGAATTGCCTGAATGCTCTCCCTACATAACCATACGCACATAGAAAAGGAGTTCTGTCCAAGAGAAAGCTAGGCTAGATTCTTGATATGACAACTTTGTATACACAGGAACTATCCAACCCTCTTCCCAATAATCTGAATAGTGCAATCCAGGCAAAACTGCCCTGTTGCTTCTATAGGTAGGATATGAGAGGCGTTACTCCCAGCAACAAGCACTGGCAGATCTAATGCTAAGGTTAAAAATTTAAAAAAAGCAAGATGGGGAGAGGCATGCCTGGGCAGAGTTTTATCAAGCCATTGAGGATTGCTGCAATTAAAAACAGGCCTTTGGAGTGATTTTTGAACTGGTAATTATTGGTCTTTCTGAGAAGCTATGAGGAAAGTGAACGAAGGGGGAAAATCTAGCTCAAGATAGAAGAATGTGAGCACTGTAGGCCCAGCCTTACTTAACCCCGACATCAGAGGTGTTACAGTTACCGGACTGGGGTGTGCTCCTCAGTGTTGCCCTTGCTCGAACAACTCTTTTGAGTTTTCCCGAACTAGCCAGGGCAATGGGGGTTTTATGATTTTATCATGAGCAGGGCTGCTTGCGGTTCTTCAATCCCCAGCTCCTGACATCGCAGGAGCCCAACCATTTTTTTGTTTTTCAGCAACAGGTCTTAACTTTCAGGACTTGGGGAGAAGTGCCTTAAAGGTATCCCACCAGAAGACTCATCCCCCCGCTCCAAAGACTCATCCCTTCGCTGTCCCAGGGCTTCACAGTCTTTGGATATTTCAGGTGGTCAGCCCCGAGACCAGGAAGGAGAATTACGGGGATGGCAGTGCTTTGCATAGACTTGTGTGGGGATCAGCAGGCAATGGAAGATCAGGCAAAGCATTGGTCGTAGGTATCGGAGCAGAAGATGGGGAACCGTTTGAAAGAAGAGCCTTGTGATTTTGCAAAAGTGTAATCATCGAAACAGGCTCGGAACCAGATGAAATGGGGAAGGACGGAATATTCTATAAGATGAGCTGGAAACTGGATGTCTGAACTCCTTTCTGGACACTGCCCTGCAATGTCCCATGTTAATTCTGGCAACAATATTCAGTGGAAAAGTGACTGAGGGAAGAAACAACTAGTGGAAGGTTGAGTTTGAGGCAACTGGAAGGAAGCCAGTTCAGAGAATTGGTCCTCAGTCTATTGTTGGCTTAAGGCATGAAGTGATCCTCAGGAAATATGGGTGAAGTTGGAAGTGTATAGACAGGAGCTGCAGATATGCTCTGGTTACAACCCGGTCTGCTTCACAAGGCTCAACAATGAAACATCCCTTTCAAAAGCTTGGCTTTTGAAATTAGTACCCCTTTATAACCAAACAAACCTACATTCCTGATTTTGCCTTTACTAACTGATTACAGACTCCCATTTCTTTGCTCCTCACCTCTTGAGTGCAACCATATTTGCAAAGGAAAACCCATAAAACTAAGGGAAGCGGATGACTTAGACATGCCCCCCCCAATCATTGACCACAAGAGAGACAAAAGTAATTCAGTGTAGAATCAGCCTGCTCTGTTCAGCTCCGGGGGGGAACAGGAAAGAGTCCTGAGCCACTTTGCCTTCATGTTGCAACGGTTCATTACTGGACAGCCTGGACGAGTCAAAACCACCACATGGCCAAGCTCAGATGGGCACCGGGGACGTGGAAGATGCCCTCACTGCTCCTCAATGAAGTACTGGGCACACAGGCACAGGGGAGCTGCTGGAGCCTCTGCCTTCACACTGAGACTTCCCAGAGTGACTCTGGGGCCACTTTCAAACCAGTTCGTTCTCTGGTTCGAAGAAGGTGGCCAGTAAACAAAGCAACTGTAAGAATCCCAGCGGCCTCTGGCTTCCAGAAAATGGGCACTTGAGGCAGGCAATGAGTTGCCTATAAGATCTCAAGTCCTTCTAATGCAAAATCTCCCCGCAGTAGTACTTGGAGGCAACCATTGTCCTGGAGTCCGAACCGCCTTCCAAAGGCTGCCAAGGGACGTCCCGTCAGAACCTGCCTGAATCCATGCGAAGGTTTTTAATCTCCAGCTCCAGCTGTTTGATCTGCACGTCCCGCTGAATAGTCAGTTCGCGGAGCCTCCGGATTTCTTCCTGCTGCCGGTAAAACATCTGCAGCAGCTGGAAAGCAGAGGTTTCACAAGTCACTATGCTATCTATATCCACCATGATTTTTTTTTTTTTACTGTCTGACATCTATTTGAAACTATAGATCAGCGGTGGCCAAACTCGTGACTCTGGTAAGACATTTTAAGAGGCCCTGGCAGCCCCAAAGGTGAGTGCAGTTGCTAAATAATAATAATAATAAAAAATAATAATAAATTTATACCCTGCCCATCTGACTGGGTTGCCCAACTTGTGCAGTGCTGAGCAAGCCACAGCCAATGAGAGCAAGCCATTGAGTGCTCCAGAAACAGGAAGGAACACTGATATTTCCCAAGTGCTGGTGAAACATCTTTTTCTGTTTCCAGGGCACTCTGACCTGCTCCTAATGGTGGTGGGTTGTTTAGCCGTAGCCGTGCCAAAACTGATCCCAAGGGTATGATGGGAGAGGTTTCAGGCATCTCGCACCACGAGGGGGAGAGAACTCAGTATATAAGAGGCTTGAGAAGTTTCCCTAAGTATGCCAAAGTTAATGAGCCTTCATTAGTAATTTTAAGATATGCGAGTTCCTCCAAAGGAGTGGTGCCCAAACCTCCCCCTGCCCCATGAACCACTTGAAAATTGGCGAGGGTCCGGGCGGACCACTAAATGATTTTTCTGCCTCCTGTAGGAATTGTAATGCACTGTGCTAGATGCTGTAGGATCTTTAATCATACTTTATTTCTTGCATTGCATTTTGTTGCATTACAGTTTGAATTCCACACTGACTTTTTCTCGCTGCTTCCTCCAGCTCGCTCTTTTGTGTTGCTAATCCTCTCCACAATAGTCAATGGCCTCCCCCCCCCCCATGTACCGCTCACCTGGATGGACCATCAGTTTCTAAGAATGATGGAGCAGGCGCTGTGCCTGCCGTCCTTAGCAGACACAACAAAAGACCGCATGAATGACGCTCAGCCACAGTTTGGAAGCCCCTGCTCTGGAGTATTGAAATTATCTCAGTTCTGGGAGGTGGAATGGCTCTGGATGGGTGTGATATATGTGCAGGTTGTGTGTGCATGAGTCCTCCCATTAGAGAGCTGGCAGACAGTGAATATGGGTCTTGGGTCCCCCACCCCATAGGGCTGGTCGATATCAGCTTTTCAACATCACGGTGTATTGCCAGCCAAACATTGCGGTTTGGCAATATACTGTGACGTTGAAAAAACAAGATGCATTGACCTCCGTCTGCGAGACACTGGGTGAAACTGCCCCAGCTCTCACCTCGGGAGCTGAGGAGGTTTCACCCAGGCTTGCAGGCTGGGACAATGCAGCTTGTTTGCGCAGCTCAGCTGGGGATCAGGAAGGTTTCCCCTCCCCAGCTGAGACAGCCCCAGTGCTCTCGCAGCTTGTCCACAAGCGGGAGGAGCATCCGGGCTCCTTTAACTGCGGGGAGCCAGAAGAAGGAAAAAGAAGAGTTTGGGCTTGATATCCCGCTTTATTTATCACTACCCGAAGGAGTCTCAAAGCGGCTAACATTCTCCTTTCCCTTCCTCCCCCACAACAAACACTCTGTGAGGTGAGTGGGGCTGAGAGACTTCAAAGAAGTGTGACTAGCCCAAGGTCACCCAGCAGCTGCATGTGGAGGAGTGGAACCCGGTTCCCCAGATTACGAGTCTACCGCTCTTAATGAGTCTATCGCTGGGCTGGGGTCTCCTTTAACTGCTCGACTGAGGCAAGCGCAGCTGCACACTCCTCAGTGGAGCAGTTTAAAGATGCAGAGGGAGGAACAAGCTACAGTGGTACCTCGGGTTAAGTACTTAATTCGTTCCAGAGGTCCGTTCTTAACCTGAAGTGTACTTAACCTGAAGCACCACTTTAGCTAATGGGACCTCCTGCTGCTGCTGCGCCGCCAGAGCACGATTTCTGTTCTTAGCGGAGTTCTTAGAGAGTTCTTCTTAGAGAGCCAGTGTGGTGTAGTGGTTAAGAACGGTAGACTCGTAATCTGGTGAGCCGGGTTCGCGTCTCCGCTCCTCCACATGCAGCTGCTGGGTGACCTTGGGCTAGTCACACTTCTCTGAAGTCTCTCAGCCCCACTCACCTCACAGAGTGTTTGTTGTGGGGGAGGAAGGGAAAGGAGAATGTTAGCCGCTTTGAGACTCCTTTGGGTAGTGATAAAGCGGGATATCAAATCCAAACTCTTCTTCTTCTTCTTCTTCTTCTTAACCTGAAGCGTACTTAACCTGAAGCGTACTTAACCCAAGGTACCACTGTATATTGGCACCTTGCCCAACTGGGCACGTCCTCACTCCTTGTACTGCTCTGCACACCCCGAGAAAGGGGGCTTTCCTTGCTCTGGACCCCCAGCCAGCCAATTTCCAGCTTAAGCACCCACTTTAAACTGCTCATCTTGACTCGCCAACAAGGCTTCTTCTCTCTGTCAGACAAGCATACCTCGTTTTCTGTTTTGGGCGGAGGACACTCAAAAACATCAAAACCGTTCGACAGCCCAATTTTCCTGTCTTCTGGCCCCCTCTCCTCGGCCTTCCAGTACCCCCATCTCTCTTGCACCCTGCTTGGCTTTTCAATGATGTCTGCCACCCTGGCCCGGAGCTGGGCAGGCTCTGTGCCATCCAGCATTGCCTCCTTCGCAGGGAGTGGCGGCAAAGAGTTCAAGATGACGGAGCCTGGTCTCAGAGACATCAAGATGGGGCCTGCGGGCAACAGAAAGGAGCATTTGGGACAAAGACCAGGAAGATCAGAGGATTTCAGAACAGACTCTGAAGACCCACAGAGGTTTTTAGAGCCAAGCCAGTGGATGACAGAAATAAGCAGGTTTTACTCATTCCAGTGGGACGCGGGTGGCGCTGTGGGTTAAACCACAGAGCCTAGGCCTTGCTGATCAGAAGGCCGGCGGTTCAAATCCCCGTGACGGGGTGAGCTCCCGTTGCTCGGTCCCTGCTCCTGCCAACCTAGCAGTTCGAAAGCACGTCAAAGTGCAGGTAGATAAATAGGTACCGCTGCAGTGGGAAGGTAAACGGCGTTTCCGTGCACTGCTCTGGTTTGCCAGAAGCGGCTTAGTCATGCTGGCCACATGACCCGGAAGCAGTACGCCGGCTCCCTCAGCCAATAATGCGAGATGAGCGCCGCAACCCCAGAGTTGGTCACGACTGGACCTAATGGTCAGGGGTCCCTTTACCTTTTTACTCATTCCAGTAATGAAGCCTGTGAGGACTGATATACTCTGCACTAGAGAAAGTACACACAACTAGGGCTGGGTGATATCAGATTTTCAACATCGCGATGTATCACCAGCCAGACATCCTGATATAGTGACACATTGTGATGTTGAAAAGTGGAGGGAGGAACAAGCTGCATTGGGCCTAGCGGCTAGCCCCATAAGGCACCAGGGTGAATCTGCCTCAGCTCTGTCGGTAGAGCAGCGGCTGTTTCACCCCAGCACCTTGCAGGGCCGAAGCCAATGCCACTCGTTCCTCCAACACACCGGGCCGCTGGTGGCGGAGAAAGTCCCTCTGCCGCCAACGCCCGGCACACGGAGGGAAGAACGAGCTGCATCGGCCCCAACAGCTCGCTCCTCCCTCAGTTTCAGGGCCAAAGCGCAATGGGGCCCTCAACCAGCGACACTACAGTGTGGGTGAAGGTGCTATCACGCTCTTGCCCTCAAACTGGTCCTGGGCGATGTATCGATACATAGTGTGTCCCCCCCCCTCATTTTGCACAATTTATTTGGTTAGTCCAAAAGAGAACGATTCTTCCATGCACCAGAGCTCCTCAGCGAGCTAAGCAGGAAAGTCAACCCAGGCCTTTTAGGCCTCTGCTGCTGCATTCAACTCCCAAGGAGGACTCAAGCCTTGGAGACTTAAAGAGACTCAAGCCTTAAGAGACTGTCTCAGGTGATCATTACACATTCACTGCAGCAGTGCAGGACCTACATTTCCATAGCTTCATGTCTCAACATTGCTCCTGCTTAAAGCAGGGGCAGGGAATCTCCAGACCATGAGCTAAATTTGGCCTGCTAGGCCTCCCCTAAACCACATCTGCCTGCAAAATACCTGTCATCTACTGATGTCCAGTGTTGGGTAGGTACCAACATGGCTACAAAGGAACAACTGAGCTTATGATGAGCTCCTTAGTGGGAGCAGCGTGTGCCCATACTACCATTCAGCTGATGGGCAGGGGAGCACACCTTTCGCAGAATTGTAAGGGACCACAAGGGTCATCTAGTCCAACCCCCTGCAATGCAGGAATGTTTTGCCCGACGTGGGGCCCGAAGCAGTCTCCAGCTACACCATGTGGTTTCAACAGAAAGCACTTGTCACTATGGGAACAGCACAGCCAGGCAGGAGGCGGGGAGGACAGTGAGAAATATGGGAGGTTGGCGCTTGCAGGGCATCTAGCGCAGGGTCCCCGCTCAAACCTAGCAATGCTCCTACAGGTGTGTCGCTCACCTGATCCTCAAGGTCTGCCGTTGACACGATGCAGACCAGAGAGAGGAGGACATCATTTTGATTCGGGCCCTTTGGGTCTCACTGACCTTTATTACTGCCGCTTAGCCATTCTTGTGCCGTCAGGGCTGGCTGGGTTCCAGCTGTCATCGGGTAGATGTCTTCCTGGTACGATTCAGACTGCAGAGAGATACCAGAGCACACTGGCTTACATCTGAGCAAGTGGGCCCCCCACCCCGCAAGGCAGCCCTGTTTAGAAGCCACCCGGTGAAAGCCAGGAGAGATCCACTCACCCGACGTGGAACTATCATAGACACCGGCTCTATCAGGTACTTGGCTGGGATTAGTTTGTAGAATCGGAAGATCTCGCAGGAAGAGACATCCAGACCCCTCTTTGGCATGAAACCTAAAGACCGGGGAAGGGGGGAGAAGTGTTATGGCAGCGTGAAACTAGAAGAAGAAGAAGAAGAAGAAGAGAAGAGTTTGGACTTGATATCCCGCTTTATCACTACCCAAAGGAGTCTCAAAGCGGCTAACATTCTCCTTTCCCTTCCTCCCCCACAACAAACACTCTGTGAGGTGAGTGGGGCTGAGAGACTTCAGAGAAGTGTGACCATGGTCACCCAGCAGCTGCATGTGGAGGAGCGGAGATGCGAACCCGGTTCACCAGATTACGAGTCTACCACTCTCAACCACTACACCACAGTGGCTCTCATGCACTGGCCAACACTGCTAATAAAACTGGCAATTACCACAATCCCGTTATGCAAATCTGTGGTGTGACTGCATTCGGAATACTGTGAACAGATCTCGTCGCCTGACCCCCAAAAGCTGGAAAAGGTTCAGAGAAGTGCTACCAAAATGATCAAGGCATTATTTATAAAACTATCAATGGCCACTAGCCATGATGGTCATGTTCTGTCTCTACTGCTGGAGGCAGTAAGTTTCTGAATACCAGTTATGAGAGGAAGCACAAGTGCAGAGCTCCATTTCTGCTTACAAGATCCCCACAACATCTAGTTGGCCACTGCAAAAGCAGGATGATGATGATAATAATAAAATAATAATAATAATAATAATAATTTATTTATACCCCGCCCATCTGGCTGGGTTTCCCCAGCCACTCTGGGCAACTTTCAACAGAACATTAAAATACAGTAATCTATTAAACATTAAAAGCCTCCCTAAACAGGGCTGCCTTCAGATGTCTTCTAAAGGTCTGGTAGTTGTTGTTCTCTTTGACATCTGAAGGGAGGGCGTTCCACAGGGCGGGTGCCACTACCGAGAAGGCCCTCTGCCTGGTTCCCTGTAACTTGGCTTCTCGTAGTGAGGGAACTGCTAGAAGGCCCTCTCACTAGACCTCAGTGTCCGGGCAGAATGATGGGGGTGGGGACGCTCCTTCAGGTATACTGGATGCGGGACTAGACGGGCCACTGATCGAGGGAGGCACTTATGAGGTCCTTAACATGGGGCCTGTTGTAAGCAACCCAATTGCCGATATAGTTAAAAAAAACAGGGTCCGGTGTTCCGAGGTGGAGTCCGGATTTTATCCCTGAGAAAGGCACCAGAATTTCTGAACCTTCCCGATAAAATGACAGAGACTACACCGGTGACTTGAAGAAAAGCAAGAGCGGAGCCCTCCGTTTATTTTTGTATCTGTTGCAACAGAGGTTCCCCCCACGAGGCAAAGAACCCTTAACAATGGGTGAAATTCATTTTTATACCTTTCTGTCTTAATACAGGTCAATGGTAAGGTGAGGCGGGAAACCCAGAATTTACATAAGGTAAGTACAGATTATCTCAGATACAATGCATGATGGATGTTTGTTCCTGCCTGACCTTTGACAGTATTTATTATTCTACTTTGCAGGGTGGAGCTGATGATCGGATTCCCTGGGTGTTGCGGCTCTTGATTTTTCTAAATAAACATTTGTGCTTCTCCTTATGAATGGAGTCTTGCTTGTTTATTTCCTAAGCGAGTGTGGGCTAGACACAGTAGGTGGCGCTGTGGTGCAGCGGATGTTTTTGACAGCTCAGGAGTTTATGAATGGCTGGTAGGTTTTAATGAATGAGGAGGACTGGAATCATATTCTATCCTTATACTAAGGTTCTAAATAAACTCTAAGCTAGTAACTAGATACAAGGTCTAATACATATTGTGGAAAGACATTGATACAGGAAGAGAAATACATTGGCTACATTCAAGATACATCTTGTTACAAGAAAGGATTCAGAATACATTTGTTATAAAAAGGTTCAGCGAACTTGAGAAGGATTACACACTCTTTATGCATAAAGGGGAGAAGGCAAAGCCATGGGAAGCGCGTTTTTACAGCGCATATTATGGGGTTTTAGGGTTTAGGTCTTAGCGGTAAGAATTGTGGGTTGGTTTCAGCTCTTTCATGACAAAAGGGGAAAAACAGGTTTTTTTGCTGTACAATCAGGTGGAGCAGATAGGTGGGGTGATGGCTGTTATCCCCGGGAGTTCCCGGTGCCCCAGGCGGCGGTAGTGGAGTCCCACAGAGGTCGGCTTATGCAGATGTCCGCTACAGGAAGATGACATGCAGGAATGTAGGCGATGGCGGGGAAGTCCTGGAAGATCGGCTTATGCAGATGTTCGAGACAAGAAGAGATAAGCGCTGGCATGCATGAGTGTAGAGGGGCCCACCCGAAGTCGTCTGGAGGTCACTGGCAGGCAGAACAGGCAGAGGATTTTGAAAGATGGCTTCCCGTTTGTCAGGCAAACACATTATGGCAGGGGTACTAGGAGTCCGGGTTCCCCTCTCTGTACATGGGACACTGTCCAAAGAGTCCAGATTCCCCTCTCTGTACACGGTGGTGTGTGTGCATAGAAGGGTCCCTTCTCTAGACATGGGGTAATGTGGCGACCCCTCTCTTAACAATCCCCTCTCTGCGGCAAGATTTTAGAATAAAATCATTGCCGCACATTAATTTGGTTGCACGTATTTGCCATCTCCTAAGTGGAACATGGGAAGAGACTCTGGTTGTGGGGTGAGGGGTACCAAAGGCGCTTGGACTGGGAAAGGAGAAGGTCGGGAGGAGGCTAGGATAGCGGGGAAACACTGAATGCAGCAGCATAGAAGAAACATTAAAATTATAAGGGAAACAAATATAAAAAGCACCCCCTTCACAACCTCACGTATCCACAGGGAGTTAGGGAGCCAGGACCAAGGGTCCCATTCAGACATGCCCTCATGTTGGATGTCCTGAAGGTTGCTGGTTAAGGAGCTAATGGCGCTGAGGTGGGTTGTGATATTAAAGGTCTGGTCAGATACGAAAGAGCAGCACTCTGCCCCGATGACCGCACAAGATCCACCTTGGGCTGATAATAACATATCGAGACATAATTTATTCTGTATGCTCAGGCGGCGTACCTCAGTGAGTTCAGTTAGAAGAGATACGGTGACCGCTTCCGATTCATTGATGAATCTTAGCAGTACATCGGTAAGCTTAAGGATATCGAGGTGGTTAGAAAAAGCTCCGTAAGCTGGGAGGAGAGCGCGGAGCCAGGTCTCGCCGCTGGCCCTAGGGGGTGGTGGTGTGTTAAGGGATCGTTTGATCCTCAGATGTCCGGGAGGGTTTGTGGTCACTCGGAATCCTGGGTGTACGTGTCCTAAGAAGCAAGTTCCTCTCATGTGGGCACTGACCCAGTTATAGCCACGTGATCCACAGACCCAGAGTAACCCATTTAAGGATCCCTCTATTCTCCCAGTTCTGAATGTTTCTATAAGTTCCTTGTGGGGATCTTCCTGAGTGAAAGGTGAGAACACAGCCACAAGCGCCGAATGCAAATTCGGATAAAGGCGGGTGTGAGTGCGGTTCCGGACCTGTGTGTTGAGTCCCTCAAGGCTAGTTAAGATGGTGATGGCACATGTGCTGGAACCTATGTGATTCCCAGTCCCTGAGAACTCCTTGCACACTGGTCCTACCGATGGCCCGCTCAGATAAATGTACTGTGGGCTGGGTTTTAGAAAGGTGAGGTTGCGACTGAGGAGGAAACTAGTTCTATATTGAGACAAGGAAAGGGGGGTAGCTATGAATGGAACTCCCTGTTCGAGGTGAGTCGGGATGTGGGCGCAGATCCAACAGTCAGTTAGGTTAGTGGTGCGCACCACCCGCTGCAATAATTGCACATAAGTATTGCTTTGCCATGAAGACACAGGAGGGGAGTGCTGAGGAAGGGGAAGTTCTGACAAATTGACATTTCTAGGAGCAGTGCCGATGGGGTGCAGGGGGTCCTGGCGGTATAGGAGGCTTGGTTCGGTAGCAATCCCCCCGCATCTTTGTGGGCCCTCTGGGTCCCATTCAAAGGCTTGTCCTCCCCCCACTGGGTGCAACCATCCCTCGATGTATGAGCTCCCCTCCCAATCTGACACTGTCCCCAAGTTCCAAACGCAGCAAAACCTGTGTATGCAGATACCTTGAATGATGGTTGGTGTGGCGGAATCGGTACAGGTAAATCCATAAGTCCAAGGTTCATGGTAAAAAGACTCAGTGTGTCCCTCCCAAAGTCCCTTTCCTTGGTCATGGGAAGTGTATGGGCGTGTGATAGTTCCCCAGTGTCCTTGCACGGCAGATCCGTTGTGGCATGTTATGCGATTCGACTGCTGGTCAAGGGTGAAGAAGGCCCGGCCGAGGACGTCATAGGATCTTGATCTGATGAGGAGTTCCCATGCTTGCGAGTCCTGAAGACGAGGTCGGAAGGAGTGTCGGAGCCAGGTCCTTGTCCCGTGTAGGCAAAATGGGAAGTCACCGAAGGAGTTGAGGCCGGGCTGTAGAGACGACTCGACTGCCGTCTGGTCTAGGAAGAAGTGTTCCGACGGTTGATTCCCGCAGTTGAACTTCGGGGTGGGCGTCACAAGGCTGCACTGTAATAGGAGGAGAAAAAAGGCGAACGCGGGAAACTCCATCCCTCTCTGGCTTCTGGTCGTCCCTGCAAAGAGAAGAAGACAACTTGACAGACAAGGGAAAAAGGGGGAAGGTAAGTAAACAGAGGGAAAGGGAGGTTTGAAGGATTGGGGAGGGAAAAAAGGTCGGGGATGAGGGTTAAGGTGGGGTTGGGAAAGTTTTTTTTCGAAACTGCATCCGGATGGGAGGGTGCTCTGGATCTTCTGGGCAAGGATCGACCAGTATCCTCGAGAGCCACTTTTCTTCAGGGTTCTTCTCAATCCCCTCTCTGTCGGATAGGGGACTACGATTACCCCCGCTGTCATTGGATAGTGGTGTCCTGGCGTGGTGCGCGCTGTCATCAGGAATCGGTGTGGAGTCCTGAAGGCGATCGTCTGTAGTCTCAGCGGCGTCAGGGAATGGTGAAGGTGATGGGATAGAGTCATCTGGAGTGTGGGCTAGGTCCAACACGGTCTCCGGAGGTTGGGCACGTTTGCACAACGTACAATGCACCCAAGCGGAGCGTTCTGCTAGTTTTAGAGCAGTCGGTGACGTGAGGAGTACTTGAAAGGGGCCCTCCCACTGGGGCTCGAGGGTAGGCTTACGGTGGCTTCTGATCCTAACCCAATCCCCTGGGTGGAACTGGTGGGCATCCACATCAAGGGGCACATTTTGACAGTTTGCAGCATATTGATGTAACTTCTTAAGGTGTCGCTGCAGTTCAGACACATAAGTAGTGAGTTCAGTCTCCCCAGCCTCAAGCTCGGGGACAGGCAGCTGGGTTGTGTGTGTGGGGGAGGGTCTGCCAAACAATAGTTCATACGGTGAGAGCTTGGAGTTTCCCCTGGGCTGACTTCTAATATTATGAAGGACTATTGGTAGCGCATTTATCCATTTTAGTTTGGTGGCTTTGCACAGTTTGCCCAATTGAGTTTTAATAAGTCCGTTCATGCGCTCGGTTTGCCCTGAAGATTGAGGATGGTAAGGGGTATGTAGTTCCCATTTTATCCCAAAGGATTTAGCGATGGACTGGACAATCTCTGCCGAAAAATGTGTTCCGCGGTCACTATCCAAGCGCCGAGGAACCCCGTACCTGGGAATTATCTCTTGCATCAGGATCCTTGCGACTGTCTGGGCATTTGCATTTCTAACCGGAAATGCCTCCGGCCAACCGGATAACTTATCCGTGATGACCAAAAGGAAACGGTAATTCTGGCACCTAGGAAGTTCTGCGAAGTCTAATTGGAGACTCTCGAAAGGAATGTAAGCCCAAGGGCGAGAGCCGGGAGGTCCCCGTGGTTCCCTCCTGGGGTTAAAGTCAGCACAGACGTGACAGTTCTTTGAAACTGATTTTGCGACTTGGTAAGCGCCAGGGGCATACCAGTGTCTTTGGAGGCTATCCGCCAATTTGTTTGCCCCCCAATGTGTGAAGTTATGTAGGATGCGTAGGTGTTTGGGTATCCATGCCCTAGGCATGAGCAAGCGACTGTCTGGCAAGATCCAGACGTGTTGGTTCTGTTGTGCCCCTAACTGCTGCCATTGCTCAATTTCCTGTGGGGTGGCTGTGCTGTACATTCGGTTGAAGTCTATATCAGCAGGGGCAAGGATAGCCTGGAATTCACTATTACAAGTCCGTTCAGCGGCTGCCCGTTGGGCGGCAGCATCAGCGAGGCGGTTGCCCACAGAGACAAAGTCGGTTCCATTTGTATGGGCTTTGCAGTGTATAACCGAAATGGCTTTGGGGAAGTGAATAGAGTCCATAAGTCTTTTAACTAAGATGGCATGTGAGATCTGTGTGCCGGCAGCAGTTAAGAAACCCCTTTGCTTCCAGAGGGTCCCTGTTGCGTGAACTAACCCAAAGCAGTACCTGGAGTCAGTGTAAATGTTGACTCGCTTCCCTTCCCCTAGTTCGCAGGCTCTTATCAGGGCAATTAGCTCTGCAGCCTGTGCGCTGTATCTAGGGTTAATGGCAGCAGATTCTAGGGTGGTATCATGGGTCACGACTGCATAACCGGTCTGTCTTTCCCCATTTACAACCTTTGAACTCCCGTCAGTAAAGATGGAGAGGTCTGGGTCACTCAGGGGCAAATAGTCTAGGTCATCTCGGGGCTTCTCCGCCATTCTGACAGCTTGTACACAATCGTGGTGGGGAGTCCCATCGTCTGGTAATGGTAGGAGGGTAGCAGGATTTAAGGTGTTCACCCTCTTGATCCGGAGGTTGGAAGGGGTGAGGAGGGCTGCTTCATATTGATTAAGCCGCGGGTTGCTGAAATGTTGGCAACCTCGTAGATTAAGCAGAGTAGCCACGGAGTGGGGAACGTTTAAAATTAGTTCCTGGCTTTGAACGATTTCGAGGGCCCTCTCCACTAGCTCCGCGGCAGCCGCGATGGCTCGGAGACAACCCACGGTTCCTCTGGCCACTGGATCTAGCTGGACACTATAGTATGCCACTGGCCTCTCTTGTCCCCGAAAGGTTTGAGTCAGGACTCCTGACGCTACCCCCTTGTTTTCGTGGACGAATAGGGAGAAAGGAAGACGGTAGTCTGGGAGACCCAGGGCTGGTGCAGATCGTAATTCCCTTTTGATGATTTCAAAGTTTTGAAGGGTCTCTTTATTCCATTCTAGGGGTTCCGGTTCATCCTTGCTAGTCATTTTTACAAGGGGCTTGGTTAATTCCCCATAGGCGGGTATCCATGCACGGCAGAATCCGCTCATGCCCAAGAATCCCCTGAGCTGTTTCTTGGTACGGGGAAGAGGTATCTTAGCAATGGTCTCTATTCTATCGGAGGTTAATGTCCGAGTCCCGTTTCCTATTATGTGTCCTAGATATTTTACTTCTGTCTGGCAGTACTGCAACTTCTTGGGGGAAACTTTATGTCCTTTATGGGCTAGAGCGGTTAGAAGGTAGACAGTGTCCATATGACAATTCTCCTTAGAGGTAGAATTTAAAATCAAATCATCTACATACATAATCAAAGTGGACCCTGCAGGGAATTCTAAGTCCTGCAAATCTTTGTGGAGTGCAGATGCAAAGATGGTTGGACTTTCCACATAGCCCTGGGGAAGTCGTGTCCAAGTTAGCTGTCCGTTTTCCCATGTAAATGCGAAAAGGAATTGACTATCCTCATGAACCCTTATGGAGAAATATGCTGAACATAGGTCCACGACCGTGAAGTGGGTGCTATCTGGTGGAATCCCGGTGAGGATGGTATTAGGGTTTGCGGTAATGGTGTGGCGAGGAATTACGAAGTTGTTGATGATCCTGAGATCTTGGACCAATCTATAGCGGGGAGGATTGCCGGGTTTACGGACCGGGAGGAGAGGTGAGTTGCAAGGACTGGCACATGGGACTAGGATGCCTTGCTCTAGAAAGTCTTTGATCATGGGTTTTAATCCCTCTATGGCGTCGGGAGGCAGAGGGTACTGCCTGGCGCAGGGGTAAGGCACGTCTGTCCGATACTTGATTCTGATGGGTTCAGCCGATTTTAAAAGTCCCACTGCCGTGGAAGTGGTTCCCCATAGCCAGGATGGCACTTGGTCTATCAAGGGGGTTGGCACTCCTACAGTAGGGGTTTCCTCTTCTGCTAACATCCCTTGAAAGGCTGAGGCTGAGTCTTCCGGCATATGGAGGTATATGCCTTCCGAGCTACAAGTTATAGTTGCCTTCAGTTTGCACAGTAAGTCCCGTCCCAAAAGGTTAACAGGGCTTGAAGTCAAAAGGAACGAATGCTCCGCTGCTAGAGGTCCGATGGTCACTCTAGCTGGTTCGGAGAGGTGGCAAGTCCGGGGAATCCCATCGATGCCCATTATACGTTGTTTTTGCTGGCTGGTTTTTAGGTGACTTTCATTTAGAGTAGAAAAGGTGGCCCCAGTGTCCAATAAGCATTTATAGTCATGGCCATCAATTGTAAGGGTGCAGATGGGGTCGTGGGAAGAGAGTAAGATGGTGGGGCAAATAAGGGCTGGTTCGTCGGGATCCCCTGCTAGTAGTCAATTGTCAGGTGTCGGGAGAGGGGGTGCAGATGGAGTGACCTGGGTGTGAGGTTGGGGAAGCTGGCGGTAGAAGGGGTTCCCTCCCATTTGTCCGGCCACTTGTGGAGTTCCTTGGGGTGCCTGGCTTAAAGAGCTGCCTGTTGTTTGGATTGCCATGGAGTTCATGTCCTTATGGAATACAGGACAATTCCTCCGGTAATGGCCGTCTTGATTGCAATAGAAGCACGCGAAGGAACCGGGTGGCCGATTAACATTAGGCCGTCCATAAGGGCTAGTTCCTCGGTTGAAATTATTTCCCCTGCCCTGCCCTTGCCACCGGGAGTTGCCTCGGTACGGTTGAAGGCTAGGCATTGCTCCTTGTGCTGGTGTCCATGGGGCAGCTTGAGGGGCGCTGAAGGCTAGGGCCAGTACACGGGCGTCTTCTTCCTTATCTCTACGGGTTTCCTTCTTCTTCCTCTCATCTCTCCCTTCAAAAACTGTCTTCGCTATTGCTAGGATCTCGCTCATGGGCTTCCCTTCATACCCCAATTGGAGGGTGAGGACTTTTCTGATGTCTGGGCAGCACTGATCTTTGAAGAGACTTTTTACAACAATTTGATTGTCGGGTAGGTCAGGGTCGATTCCTCCCCAAGTTCTAAAGGCGTATATCAGGCGACTGTAGAAGGCGGAGGGGGTCTCGTCAGCGCCCTGGGTTATGGAATGTATCTTAGTCCAGTTTACCCCCTTTTTTCCTGCCAATTTTATTCCTTCTAAGATTGCCTTCCGGAAAACCTTCAGGCTCCAGAAGCCCTTGTCAGTATTATAGTCCCAGGATGGGTCATTGTTCAGGTGATGTGCGGTGACTATCTCCGCGCTAGCAGGTTTATTGGGGCCGTCCTGAAACTGGGGTTTTATTAGAGCCTCTCCTGCTTTTGCGAGGATGTCTTCTCGGTCTGGGTCATTAAATACGGCCTCTAAAAGCATGTGTACGTCTGCCCATGAAGGGTTGTGTACGGTAAAGATGGAATTAATTTGTCTGTAGCAGTATCCCGGGTCGTCCTGAAGACTGTGCATTTTATTAGACCAGTTTAAGAGGTCTCCTGACGTGAAAGGGATGTGAGAGTAGACGAAGGTGGTAGTTCCTTGGTCACTTGCTGGTGCGACAGGCACGGATCTAAGGGGGTACTGTCCTGCCTGGTTACTGGTCACGGTGCGGTCCGTTCCCTGTGCTTCCTCAAATTTTTTACCTTCGATGGCCTCCTTGAGAACTGCTTTAAATTGGTTTACCAACGAGTTACTGCGGGTCCGGCTTGCTATTGGGCTGAGTTTGGGAGGGCTTAGGTTCGGGTTTGGTGGTGTCTCAGAACCTCCCGTTGCAAGACTAAGCTCGGGTGGTGACACGTTCTGTGCATTAGGTTGGTCATAACTGGGATCTGGAACTATTCCTGACCGACGGCTGTCATCTACTGGGGTTGGTCTACGGACTTGGAGAGGATATTGGTCTTGAAACTCTTCCTCAGCTGTCTCTTGATAGGGAGGGGGTTTAGCCTCTCGCTTTCTTAAGACCGGCATCTGGTGGGACACTTCGAACGTGCCCTTAGATTTTTGCAGGTGGTTCCTTGCCGCCTCAAAGAGGTCGAGGTAATTTAGCTGTAACGGATATTGGTCTTCTAGGACAGTTCGCAGCAAGGATAGACGCTCGCTATTAAGGGAGCCTCCTGACAGCCAAACTTTCTCTACTGGGTGATGTGCGGTGGCTTTCACCCAAGAGGTGTTACACAACCTTTTAAACTTCTTTTTCTCAAGGTTATGGGTTCCTGGCAGTTCCGCCCAGTTCATGAGTATGTACTGCAGCGGGCTGTCAGACTCAGAGTCTCGGTCATGACCAAGCCGCGATTGGGCTTTGTCCTGCCCGGGAGTCTGGGTGTGGAATTCCTTTGACTGGGGTGCACCCATATTAGCTGAGGAATTGGCCTATTTATACTGCAGTTCGGGTTAAAACAGAACCCCTTAGCTTCGGACACTCACTACCACTCAGACCTATGGTCCGCACAGTTCCCTGCTGTGCCCTGCCTACCGTTCGTCTGCGCTAAACTACTAGGTGGCTTTGGTGCGATCAAGTACCTTTCGAGACCCCCCTCTAGTCAATTCTTATTGCCAGGGGTCCGACAGCAACGTTCCTGCCTCTCACACGCTAAGGAAAAGGACTACCTGCCTTAGGACGCCTGCGTGTGCAGTGCCAAGCGGTAAGTCCAGATAGTTTTGTGAAAGGAAAAAGGCGCCCTTGCTTTCCCGTTCTCATGGGTCATGCCCAATTAAGGTCTCCATGAGGCGGTTTGCGGCTACGCCTTAAAGGTTAAAAGAGGAAAGCAGCAATGGTTGACAAGGGTTGTCAGAGGTAAGGGTCAGTTGCCTTTCGGCGGCACGTTCTACGTAAAACACTGAACCCCAGGACCTTGGTTCTACTTTATCACTATGCTCTACAGCTACGCTGCTAACCAAGGTCCGAGTGGAGAGAAAAGAAAAGGGATAGAACAGATAGAGAAATTTTCGTTGCTGCGGTCACTTACCCACCCTCACACTGTGTCCCCAAAATTCCTTATACTCACTTAACGCCCTCTCGATGGCTTCCCGGGTCCCTCAACCTCTGGTGGTTGCGAGGTGTAGGATGGAAAAGAAACCCTCCCGGTCGCGTTGCTTTTCTCCGGTGTGTCCCGCTGGGACTCCTAATTACTGCCGAGGATCCCGGTGTAGGAACGGAGGGTACTCCCCCGCAAAAGGGCCGGGTGCGCGCTGAGTTCCCCTTCCCTAGACCCGTGGATCGTCGGAAAACTCGAAGTCCCTTCGTGCGTCGCCAATTGTTGTAAGCAACCCAATTGCCGATATAGTTAAAAAAAACAGGGTCCGGTGTTCCGAGGTGGAGTCCGGATTTTATCCCTGAGAAAGGCACCAGAATTTCTGAACCTTCCCGATAAAATGACAGAGACTACACCGGTGACTTGAAGAAAAGCAAGAGCGGAGCCCTCCGTTTATTTTTGTATCTGTTGCAACAGAGGTTCCCCCCACGAGGCAAAGAACCCTTAACAATGGGTGAAATTCATTTTTATACCTTTCTGTCTTAATACAGGTCAATGGTAAGGTGAGGCGGGAAACCCAGAATTTACATAAGGTAAGTACAGATTATCTCAGATACAATGCATGATGGATGTTTGTTCCTGCCTGACCTTTGACAGTATTTATTATTCTACTTTGCAGGGTGGAGCTGATGATCGGATTCCCTGGGTGTTGCGGCTCTTGATTTTTCTAAATAAACATTTGTGCTTCTCCTTATGAATGGAGTCTTGCTTGTTTATTTCCTAAGCGAGTGTGGGCTAGACACAGTAGGTGGCGCTGTGGTGCAGCGGATGTTTTTGACAGCTCAGGAGTTTATGAATGGCTGGTAGGTTTTAATGAATGAGGAGGACTGGAATCATATTCTATCCTTATACTAAGGTTCTAAATAAACTCTAAGCTAGTAACTAGATACAAGGTCTAATACATATTGTGGAAAGACATTGATACAGGAAGAGAAATACATTGGCTACATTCAAGATACATCTTGTTACAAGAAAGGATTCAGAATACATTTGTTATAAAAAGGTTCAGCGAACTTGAGAAGGATTACACACTCTTTATGCATAAAGGGGAGAAGGCAAAGCCATGGGAAGCGCGTTTTTACAGCGCATATTATGGGGTTTTAGGGTTTAGGTCTTAGCGGTAAGAATTGTGGGTTGGTTTCAGCTCTTTCATGACAAAAGGGGAAAAACAGGTTTTTTTGCTGTACAATCAGGTGGAGCAGATAGGTGGGGTGATGGCTGTTATCCCCGGGAGTTCCCGGTGCCCCAGGCGGCGGTAGTGGAGTCCCACAGAGGTCGGCTTATGCAGATGTCCGCTACAGGAAGATGACATGCAGGAATGTAGGCGATGGCGGGGAAGTCCTGGAAGATCGGCTTATGCAGATGTTCGAGACAAGAAGAGATAAGCGCTGGCATGCATGAGTGTAGAGGGGCCCACCCGAAGTCGTCTGGAGGTCACTGGCAGGCAGAACAGGCAGAGGATTTTGAAAGATGGCTTCCCGTTTGTCAGGCAAACACATTATGGCAGGGGTACTAGGAGTCCGGGTTCCCCTCTCTGTACATGGGACACTGTCCAAAGAGTCCAGATTCCCCTCTCTGTACACGGTGGTGTGTGTGCATAGAAGGGTCCCTTCTCTAGACATGGGGTAATGTGGCGACCCCTCTCTTAACAGGCCTAAAACTCCAGCTGCTCCTCTTCCTCTACGAACATGCAGGGAGACTTGTAGAGGGGGGAAACAGAGAGCAGGGAGGGGGGTTGGCCTCTTACGTCTTTACCTCCCACCCAGCACTTAGGACATTGTCTTTCTCCAACCATCACAGAACACACTGCTTCCCTGTCTCTGCAATTTTTTCCTCCCATCCAACTCCTCTTAAACGTTGCTGCCTCTGTCTCCAACCTGATGTGGGATCCCCAGGGAACAAGTTGGAAAACTCTCCTGTCTCTTTAACAGCCACTCCGTTTTTCTCTGCTGGTCTTCGTTTGCTTTGTGGCAAAATCTACAGTAGCAAGCAGGAAAAGCCCAGAGCTACTGTTGAGAAGTGTTGGGATGCAACTCAGCTTGCAGTGGAGGCTGATGTGTTTGCTTGGGAAAGCGTGGGTGGAAACTCGGAAGATCCTGTTTTAGACTGTCCTTTCCAACCTAATCAGTGCTGACCTTCTCTCAGGCATTAGACCTCTTAGGGTTGCTGATCTCATTTCCTAGGGCCTGTTGAACTTTTCAACTTCCAAATTCCAAAATGAGGGGTTCTGAAAAGTTGTAGCATGACTTGGGAATTCAAAAGATATTTTGGTTACGTTAATATAATTTAGAATCATAGAACTGAAGGGTTGGAAGGGACCCTGAGGATCATCTGTATTGCAGGAATATGCAGCTGTCAGGGATCGAACCTGCGACCTTGGCATTATCAGCACCATGCTCTAATCCAGTGTTCTCCAACCTTGGGCCTCCAGCTGTTTTCGGACTACAATTCCCATCATCCCTGACCACTGGTCTTACTAGCGAGGGATCATGGGAGTTGTAGTCCAAAAACAGCTGGAGGCCCAAGGTTGGGGAACACTGCTCTAATCTACTGAGCTATTCAGTTTTGCTTGGGAAGTAAAACTCTGTAAAACTGCATAGTAATCATTAAAAATGACTAAGTACTTGTAGCTATTATTATTATTGTTATTATTATTAGGCATTAACTGACATTTCCAGAAGGTAAAATTAAAACTCTTTGGTTTTCCAAAAGCAGTTTTTGTGCTTCTTCACCAAACATAGACGTACCGGTACCAAGCTAAACGTTGTCCGATCACAAAAAGAATAGCGGGGTTGAATTCCTCATACCCAAAAACATATTTTAAAGACCCTCTCACTGAAGAAATCTGCAAAAATTACGGTACTTTCACCCCCTAAAATGACACACCCTACTCAATTCCTCCTCCTTTGCTTTCTCCTTGAGAGAGGAGACATCCTTTGTGTCTCTCCTGCTGAAATGCAAGAGCAAGCATGGCTCAGGGCACCTCCACCTTAGACACACAGAACCAGGATCTTTTCTGTCAAACATGCATTTCCTGTAATAAAAGTAACTTTCTTCTTTTCCTAAACTCAAGAGTCTCTGTGTAATTACATCCAGGGCAAAGTGTGCTCTCCGTTGGGATTCAGTATTAACTTCCAACTTCTGCTGAGCGTTTTAACTAGAAAATGCCAACAGCTACAACCTCCTCCTCTGCAGTTGGGGGGGCTGTTTAAAGAGACTGAGGATTCGGCTGGGCTATAGCCAAGCATTCCCTCCCCTTTGCACCCCCAGAGAAGGAGGTCTGTTAGTTGTAACAGAAAATGGTCGCTCTATGGTGCAGTTGCATATTCAGATGGAAGCTTCACGGACACCATGTGTTTAAAGCCCAGTTAAAAGACACTGCTTCCCCCCTGGGAACTCTGCTGGGAATTGTAGCTTTGTGAAGAGCTAAACTACAATTCCCAGGATTATTGGGGGGAAGCCTTGTATGCTTTGTATGCTGTGTACACAGCTAAAGAGTGGAGGGGGGAAAAGAAAAGAAAGGCCTCTTAGAATGGTATTTTTGAACAGCCTGAAGTAAAGCAATAGTTCGTTGTTGAAATTCCCTCAGTGGCAAAAGGGAAGGAAGAACCTCAGCCACATTGCACAGCTGTGACAAAACTGAAGGGAAGGAGGAACAGACCGAGGCCTGTTATCTTCCCATGACCAGCTGCCTCTTGCCGTATCGGTTGTTCACGGACACCCCTTTATCGCATATCACCAGCAATGAAAATGGCTGCAAGCTCACCGATTCCTTTCTGGGGCAAAGGGGAGCGGTACTCCATCAGGTAATTTAGGTATGGCTTCTCCAAACTTATCTCGTAGTACCTGATGTTCCCGTCGCCCTAGAGATAATGTGAGAGACAAGAGGGCAGTGTTGTATCCAAGAGAAGGGTGTGCTTGGCTCCCGACACACCATTTGGGGGGGGGGGGGAGAGATTTCATGGTCCCCAGGTGGTCAACTTGACATTTCAGCTGAAGAATCCTGCCACCGTTCTTAACTCGCTCAAATGCCTGTTCCACGTAGAGAGCGGTTTCAACGGCCAGAAATGGGAGTCTAGTTATTGCACAAGTTTTATTTATAGTCTTGCCCACAAGTTTTATTTATAGTCTTGCCCACATACTTAAGACTCTGTAGCAAGGGCAAAAACTCACCTTGCCCAGCACATACAGCATGTGTGTGTCCGAGTCATAGAAAGGAAACAAGAGACCCGAGGACCCGTCCACATCCTCCTCTACTAAAGGCACGGAAAGGTCACCCTGCGTGAGGAAACCAGAAACTACAGCTATAAAGTGGCAAAACACAACAAGCACAACAAATGCAGTTTCAGAAGGATTTAGAGCAGGGGCCGCCAACTTTCTGGGGCCACTGGGCACATAGGGCGTTTGCAACAGTCACAAAATGGCTGCTGTGGGGGCCTGGCATAAAACAAAATGGCTGCCACATCTAAAAGAGCAGGGGAAATGACACAAAATGGCGCAGGCATGCCACCGTTGTTCTCTCTCATAGAGAGAAGCTCTTTGCACATTTCTGTTCATAATTGCTTTTATTTGTTTGCTTGCTTGCTGTCCATCTGGCTGGGTTGCCCCAGCCACTCTGGGCGGCTCTCAACAAAAAAATACTAAAAGCACAATATAACATCACACACTAAAAGCTTCCCTGAACTTCCCTGCCTTCAGATGTCTTTTAAAAAGCACATAGCTGTTTATCTGTCTGACATCTGCTAGGAGGCTGCGCACACACTATATTTGAATGAGCTTTAAAGATTTAGTGTGTGTGCACGGCCTAAACAGCAGAGAGAGACAGAGCTAAAGTGTTGATCTGTGATGGAACCATTAGCATGGCGAGTGCCTGCAGTGGTTTGCTGAGCAACTCACCTGATCCCATAGTGCAATTTGCCTGTTGTTCCACCTGGATGTCCCCGTGGAGAGCAGCTTTTTCATGTTTCCTAGAAACAAAACTTTATTCACTCTGTGAGACTTGTTGTTTGCTTCCTGCAAGAAGACATGGCGTGTTACTCAGAGGAAATCAAGCACACCAAATGCTGCTTCTTTCAGTCAAACTCATCTGCACTTGCCTATTGTCTGAAGTTTTGAAAACCCTCCACCATCAAAATTCACAGCATTTGCTTATCTTCCTCTACAGCTGATGCAGCTGATTATTTGGAAGCCAGAAAACTACATAGAGGACTGTCCTCTTAAAGGCTTCTCTTGCGTATTCCACTTAAATCAGCAGCGTGTACCACAGGCCTTGGGACACAGAAACACCTCACAGGAGCAATGAAGAGGGTAACTGGGTATAAGGATCCCAGGTAGATAAGTGACAGGAGCAAGCCAGCAGTAAATCACACCATGCCTGTTGGAGTTAACTCTTTATTAGCAAGAACAGGATCTGCACAGTCTTGGCTGAGCGTCAAGCCTAATGAGCACCACAGCTCATCCCCAGTAGTTCTTGCCCCATGGATCAATTGCCCAGGCTAAAGGTTCCTGTCTCCCCACAGCTGTCTATGTCTCTTTTTTCCAGGTTTTTTTTCCAAACAATCAGAGACTGCACCTGCATGCCTTGTTCTTCCCACTTCATGCCTCTTCTGGTTCTGGGAGACCAGGGAGAAGGGTAGCTTGTTGCAGCAGGAGAGGAAGACATCCTTGCTTCTTCCCCAGCCTGACTCATCTCTGCCTCTTGGCCTCCCACTTACCAGCTTCCACTTCTGATTCTGGACTTCTCTCAGCCACAAACTCTCTTAGCACACTAAGCCCTGTTACCCCTTTAGCTTCTGACACCAGCTCTTCCCAATCTTCTCCCTCTGATCACTCCTCATCATCCCACCACTCCCTAAGCTCTGAGCCTTCTTCTCTGTGTGGTTCCCCAGTGGGTTCTCCCACTATTCCTCTGAGTTCAACCTGTCCAGGACAATGCATCAGGCTAGATACTGAATAATGAGGGGGGGGTACTTTAGAAATGAACTGAATGGCCTATGACTGACTTCTGCCTCCCTCAAAATGTGGCGATTAGAATAGAATAGAACAGAATAGAATAAATTTTTATTGTCATTGTCCCCTCGCAGGAACAACGAAATTCCTCGGTTGCTATATCAACTCAAATAAGACACTCCACATAATTTAAAAATACTAATAAACACAATACAATGCAGAGCAATATAACAAATAAAATAAGATGACTTCAGAGTCCAGAGTTTCCATTTAAGGCCAAAATTGCTCTAGGAAAGAAACTGTTCTTGAGACGGCTCATTCTCGCCTTCATTGTTCTGTATCTCCGTCCCGATGGCAGGAGCTCAAAGAAACGGTGACCAGGGTGCGATGGGTCTCTTGATATATCTAATGCCTTTCTGTGGCACCTGATGGTATAGATACGTTCTAAGGTAGAGAGTGAACAGCCAATAATACTCTGGTGCAAAATAACAGGCGTAGCTCCAAGGTGGCCTTCGGGGAGGGACATTAGGCCCACCAACCCATCTAAGCTTGGCTGATACGCCCCACCTGAAAGATAAGGTAACTGCAAGCAGTCAAGTGATGATCTTAATGTCATGGACGGCAGCCAAATCACCTTCCCACTCCTAAACTGCCTATATCAAGCTAGGTTGACAGCCCCTCAGATGTGAGAAAGAGTTCTGATTCCAATTCAGAATCAATTCATCGTTATTCAGGAGCAGGAGAAGCTAACTTTGAAAGTGCTGCCCAGCTGCAGAACAGGATAAGGCTGTAAATGACAGCAGCTCTGGTTTGGGTCCCCAGATGTAAACCTGGTGTAGGATCTAAGCTAGATCTTCTGCTCTAGACCCTGCTGTTTCAGAGGAAGATGCACCCCACCTTCTGGCATGCAGACCTATCCTTCTCCTGTGCACAGGAGAGAACATCCTTTTAGCCATCTAAAACAAACAGCAAGCGTTTCTTCCCGCATGGCGCTAATCCATCTCACCAGCGCTTGCATACCTGTAAGACAGTTCCTGCTCGTGGGTCAATGACTCTTATTTTCCTGTCCCTGCAGGCCGTGGCTAAGAGGCTCCCATCTGTGTTGAACGACATGGAAAGAATGACGTCCGTGTGGAAGTGGATTGTCTTCACCGGGGTCTGAATTACAGACTCTTTGGTGTCAAGGTTCCAGATCATGATCTGAAGGCAAAGAGAGGTGCATTCGTGAACGTTTCCCGAGATCTCCACCCATAGTGCAGTGACAATGAAGCGACTACTCCCAACGCTATGCAATTTGGGCAAATTGCACACAGCACATTTCCATGATTTCCCCTGTTCAGCTTGACTGGGCATAATTTATGCAGATTCTGCTAGCCATGGGGAAGGGCAGGCGGTTGCATGGGGTGCAAATGCTCCAACCCATGAACACTGAAAACTATATCCGGCAATGAATCTGGCTTGTGAAGTTTCAGGAGGCATTGCCAACCCACTTTTACTTCATTTCTTTGCAACCATTAAGGACTAGGAAATCCCAATTTGTTGCTGGCTTTGATGAAAATTGACCCAGGTGGCGCTGTGGGTTAAACCACAGAGCCTAGGACTTGCTGATCAGAAGGTCGGCGGTTCGAATCCCCGCGACGGGGTGAGCTCCCGTTGCTCGGTCCCAGCTCCTGCCCACCTAGCAGTTCGAAAGCACATCAAAGTGCAAGTAGATAAATAGGAACCGCTCCAGCAGGAAGGTAAACGTCGTTTCCGTGCGCTGCTCTGGTTCGCCAGAAGCGGCTTTGTCATGCTGGCCACATGACCTGGAAGCTGTACGCCGGCTCTCGGCCAATAAAGCGAGATGAGCGCCGCAACCCCAGTCGGACATGACTGGACCTAATGGTCAGGGGTCCCTTTACCTTTACCTTAGATCAGGGGTCGGCAACCTTTAAGATAAAAAGAGCCACTTGGACCCGTTTCCGAAGGGGAAAAAAAAAACTGGGAGCCGCTTTTCGCGCCCTAGGCGAGGGGGCGGGGCCATGTGACGTCATTGCACATGACGTACGGTGCCCCGCCCCCTGCCACCCCGCGCCGCTGCGATTTAGGCAAGCGTCCATCAGGAGCCTCCTGCGAGATGGCAGCACGTCTGCCAGCGCTGGCCCAGCTCAAATACAGCTGCACGGGCTTTGTCTGGGGCTCACTGCCTCCTCTCCACACACACACACACACACACACCAGCTTTTGTGTGCGCGCTGCATGGGCTTTGTCTGGGGCTCGCTGCCTCCTCTCCACACACACACACACACACACACACACACACCAGCTTTTGTGTGCGCGCTGCACGGGCTTTGTCTGGGGCTCGCTGCCTCCTCTCCACACACACACACCAGCTTTTGTGTGCGCGTGCGTTTCACTCTCCCTCCCTCTGGCCCTAGACAGGCAGTGAGTGAGCGCAGCATGATAATGAGCTCTGTCAATTGCCCAGCCAGGAAGCGGGAGGAGGAGGAGGAGGAGGCGCTGCTCTCGCTCTCGGGCTCCGGGCTCGGCTCTGGTTTGCCGTCGACGCGCCCGTTGCAGCTCGCCAACTTCTCTTTCTCTCTCCAGCTCGCTCTCCCGCCGCCCCCCGACTACACACACCGACGCGACGGGAGGGAAAGGGGAGCGGGAGAAGACACGCCACCCCGGAGCCGCGGCAAAGGTTTAAAAGAGCCACATGCGGCTCCGGAGCCGCGGGTTGCAGACCCCTGCCTTAGATGAAAATTGAGGTTCTTATTTGGCACGGATATTTCAGCTGGTTAGAGCGTGGTGCTGATAATGCCAAGGTTGCAGGTTTGACCCTTATGCGGGACAGCTGCATGTTCCTGCATTGCAGGGATTGGACTAGAATCAGTGGTGGCTAACCTTGGCACTCCAGATGTTTTGGGACTACAACTCCCATCATCCCTGACCACTGGTCCTGTTAGCTAGGGATGATGGGAGTTGTAGTTCCAAAACATGTGGAGTGCCAAGGTTAGCCACCCCTGGACTAGATGGTCCTCAGGGTCCCTTCCAACTCTACAGTTCTGCGCCTGAATTCTGCAACCAATACCATATTCTGTGGTCTTGCAGAACTGTGGCATATTTATTTGCTATTCAGGGTTATATGGCGCTTTGCACAAATAACAACAACATGCCACCTCCCTACACACAAACACACACATACACATAATCTAAGGAAACAAGTTGTGGGAACATCCTGCTAGGCAATCCTGAGCCGGCTTATCCATTGCGCCCCCTTTTTTACCCCTCTCTTGCTTTCTGTTCTCTATGCATGCTGGGAATAGACTATGGCCACCATGTTTTGGAAGGCAGGAAGTAACTATGAGGCTCTTAGAAGATTGGAGAAAATATGTGGAGTCGTGGACTATTTGAAAATCAATTGTAAACAACTGACTACGCTAGTAGGACTACAGGAAGTTTTGTAAGGAGGACTATATGAAATATTGCAGAGAAAATATATGAAAAGGATGATAAGTGATAGATTATTAAAAGTAATAGTGAAAATAAGGAAATGCATAAGCAAGGAAGGAAGAGTGAAAATCATCGGATGGTGTTTGGCAGAAGTCCAAGGTTTGTAGCCTAAACATTGTATAAGATGTGGAAAGATGAAATGTTGTTGTTTGGAAAATATGTGCAAAAAGTAATAAAAATATATATTTTTTAGAAAGGAAGTAACTATGAGGCAAAATCCTCTACCTGTGGCAGAGACTTATAACCCCTCATTCATTTCACACACCTCAGATACTCTGCCCCATGGAAGCAGAACAGAACAACAGCATGTTGACACTTGAAATGAAGGTTCACAAGACCCCGACTCACTTTGTAATCATAGCCAGTGCTGAAAAGGATGTTGCTCGCAGTTGGGTGCCATTCGATGAGCCCCACCCTTCGCGAATGACCAAGAAGCTCCTTCTGCGCATCCGTGATGCTTTTTGTGAGTAAGTGGTGAGGAATGTTCCAGACTTTAACCTAAGAGACACGGGAGTGCAGAGTCTTTAAGTCGGCTCTGTTATTCAACACCTGTCGTCAGCAGCAGCAATCAGGACTAATAAGTCTTAATCAGTAGTTGAGGGTAAAGGGATGTGGGATGGAGAGATGGTTTGCAGGGGGTGGCAGAGGGGTAGGATCAATGTCCACCCAGTGCATATCCAACCCTCACAGTCTAGGAATCCATCCTGTCCCTTGGGTTGCCGCCATGTGTGCCACCGAGTGTCCATGCACGAACAAAGGTAACACCAAGTCAAGAGAGATGTTCCTCCCTCCCTCCTCCCTCCCTTCCTCCCTCCCTTCCTTCCTCCCTCCCTCCCTTCCTTCCCACTCTGGCTTCCTTCCTAGCTTCCTTCCTTCCTTCCTTCCTTCCTTCCTTCCCTCCCTCCCTCCCACCCACCTTCCCTCCCACTTTCCATCCCTCCTTCCTTCCTTCCCTCCCTCCCTCCCACCTTCCATACCTCCTCCCTCCTCCCTCCCTTCCCACCTTCCTCCCTGCCTCCTTCCTTCCTTCCCACTTTGGCTTCCTTCCTTCCTTCCTTCCTTCCTTCCTTCCTTCCTTCCTTCCTTCCATCCATCCTGTCCCTTGGGTTGCCGCCATGTGTGCCACCAAGTGTCCATGCACAAACAAAGGTAACACCAAGTCAAGAGAGATGTTCCATCTGCACAGTGAGAGTTGTGCTCTCCATTGACCAAAAAAAGAGGGGGGTGGGTATCTGATCTGTCTCAATTCCTCCATTACCACTTTAGGGTGGAAGCGCCAAACCAGGATCTTAAGAAGTGCCGCATTCAACTGAAGTATTTATTTGCGTTTCTCGCCCTGCTTCCAAAGAATGGCATTCTGGCCTCCAACGACCTTAGGAACTCAGTCAAGTTAAACCTGGTTCTAACATCCAAACCCATTGCTCCAACAACAATATCACCCGGTTATTTTATCAGCTGTCCCTTGGAACCTTCCTAGCAAATGATGACGCCTTTAGAACTAGTGTAAACATGTTGCTGCCCAGTATCCATCACCATCAAAAACACCCTGATGCCTAATGTGCTTCTCCCTCTCTCTTGAATTCTGAATCACTAACCAGTGTTACGCTCACACCAGCATTTTCAGTGTGGTTATATCCACTCTACAGCAGGCAACCACAATCGGAAACATATTTGCCGGCTTTGGTTTGAGTTAACCATGGTTAGAACAGTGCTGACTTAACACTAACTATAGCTATGAAAGGAAAGGGGAAGAAGGTGAGCCTATGGGATAATCCCGATCTTCTAAGCATAGTTAGGAAACTGGGCAGCATTCTGTCTGCACCTGACGGGTTATATCGCTCCACAGGTTCCCGAAACTTACAGTGGTATCTTCAGAGCACGAGGCTATTACAAAGTCATCGAAAGGGTTCCACTTAATGTCTAAAACATTCCCTTTGTGCCCACAGATGCGAGGGTAATGCGGGTCAAGTTTTCCTGTCTGGAAACAAACAGAAAGATTTAGTTCCCAAACTGATAAGGCCTGTGAATCGACACAAAGCAAAACAGCACTCTCCAGTGTGTCTTGTCCTTCATGGTTTTATCTTGACCCCTCAATGTATCTGTCTCTTGGAGCCATTTCCTACCCATATTAAACCACCAGTATCAACAGTTGCCATAACTTGATGGTGTTCCCTTTTGCAGGGTTTTCGATACAAACTACACAGACTAGGGGCTCCTCCAGATGATGTGTTTATTGAGCAGTCATCCTGAGTCGCTTGCACAAAGTACTGTGGAAATTAGACTCATCCAGTCTTCATTGAGCATTCATTCTGATTTGCTTGTGTGGGGTGTTTATACGTCTTCCTGTGAATCATGCATCCATTCCACACTTTTCATTGCATTTCTCTGTCACTTTCCTAACTGCAAAAAGTCTGTTGCTGCTTTTAAAAAAAATGGATTCTTGTACTACCGTACGGTGACAGAGTGCACTGATCCACGTTAATTCTGCAATCCTAAATTTCTTGTATGCACTTGAATCCCTCCCACAAAATACTGATAATCTGGAAGCAGTCCAGTAGGGAAGGACTGAAAACAAAACACATACAAATTTAGGGTGAAGAAAAACATATTTTAGAGCAGCCAAGCCACTCTGAGAATGCCCACACTTTAATGTTTAATACAAACACATATATTTTTCTCTCCCAAGGCAAGCTTTCTGCCAGCTTCCAGCACAGTTGATTTGAAATGGAGGAAAACAGCTGTGGATGGTGCCTATTGGCTAGTTTCTGTGACGCCACAAATGTCACCCCCCATTCCTGATTTACTTTCACAACTTTTTTTGAACATTTGAGGTTTGTTTGTTTTTGGATGGTGAAGGATGGACATTTAAATGAATAACCATGTACGTGTGGCTTAGGGAAGAAGACAGACCTGATGAAGGAAGGCAGAGGAAAAATGATGGCAAATTCAGCATGGAACCAGCTGGAATATTTTCTGTAATGGGTAGGTTGCAAAGCTAGACTGCCGCTGCAGATTATGAACCTGCAATAACTGCATCTTACACGTGTTTTCAAATACTGTCCAGAAACAGCAAAGAGGCTCTTCCACATGAATTTCCTTCATCACAAGCAGTATGAATGTGGTTGTGCACCAAGATCACATCTGGGTTGTGATGTGCAACCCTTATTGCAACACACATTGAGGATGGGAAGCATATTTCCATTTGCATCGCAACATAGATAGGAAATGCAAATTTCCAACCGCTGTCGTGGGCTGGGTATACGTTTTTGCTGTGCCTCTATCTGGACTGGAGTCTTAAAATGGCCTCTTAACCTTACAGAGAGCTGATCTAAAATATATTTTTCTTATTGTATATATTTTCACCACAAGGGGTCTGTAGCAGACAGGTGTTTTGAGGGGGACTGTAAAGGTTAGAGAGGATTATACTAAATATTTAAGTAAGATTCTGTTGTTGCAGACCATGGTCCTTTGGATTATAACATATATCTATTACATAAAGGAAACGCAGGTGATGTGTGGTTGTTTGGAGGACCAAGTTAATACTACACTCACTTTCGGCCACACCGCCACTGGTATACAGTCCTCATAGGTGTTCCCCAGGGTGAAGAATGGTTAGTAACCCTGTCTTAAAGGGGCAATAACCAATTAAGAGTGCTTTTGGAGAATATCTAAATAACTATTATAGTTGCGTGAAAACGCGAGCAAGATTTGAAATATGAGCAAGGGAAGAAATACATTTAAGGCTAATAACGTAGGATGTACATATGGAGCGTTATAAGTTAAAATATGCAACGTTAAAGAATAAACATAGAACCCCATGGAGAGAGGGATGGGAAGTCAATGGATAAATTAAAGGTATTGTTGATGGTAAAGTATGAAAGCTTTTGAAAACAAAATACCTATTTTTTTAAAGAGTGCTTTTTGGAATAGTCGTTCACTCCAATCACCCTGTAAATGTGTTGTCCAAAACTATCCCCAGAACTACATACATTTACAAGAGGAAGCATTCATGACTTTGTCCTGGATGACGACCTTTTGGATCTTCCTGTAGCTTTATCACCACCATCTTTAGTTCAAGAATTGGTGGCAAGTGGTTTAAGTCCTCAGTCTGGCCCCCAGTAGAGCCTCAGATCCATAGCTGTCAACTTTCGGATTTGAAAATAAGGGATTTTTTCCTAACTTTTGGATTTGAAAATAAGGGATGCTGCGAGGGCGGTGCAATGGCACCAAGTAGCCTCGCCACCCTGCGCTCCAGAGGCTGTGCGCGAACGGGTGAGCGAAAGAGCGAGAACATAGACGGCAGGCAGGCTGTCTGTCTGGTTGGGCGTGAGGGTCTGGCTGCACAAGGCATGCAAGCTCCGCCCCCAGTCGGTCTCAGACTCCTTATTGGCAGCCGAGCAACGCAGCTGAGGAGCCTCCCTGGCCGGCAGGGAGGGAGAGGAGCTGCTTCCTTTGACATCTGGGAAATTTAAGGGATATCAACAATCCGGGATAGCAGCGGGAAACGGCATTGGAATAAGGGAGTTTCCCGCCAAAAAAGGGAGGGTTGACAGCTATGCTCAGACCCCTAAAAATATGGCTTTCTCTTATGAAAACCAATACATCTGCAAAGGGCTCACCAGGCAACTCAGGATGAGTGGGAAAGGCAAAAAGGCACTTTAAGCCCCCTTCAACCTGCATCAACAGCAGGCTCTTCCAGAGTCCTAGTGTTTGTCCCAGACAATTCTTCTGCAACTCAACAGTGTGTGAGCCGCAAGCAAAAGGAGTTTATATGGGGTTTGTGTTTGCATGTGTGTAAATGAGCCCTTTGCCCTAGTTCCCAGTTCATGAGAGAGTCAGTGATAGAGCCAATACTGTTGGCCTTTCAATCCCTTTGGTTTTCAACCAGTCTGGCACCCTGGGGTGCCTTGAATGAGGGTCAGGGGTGCCACAGGCAATACTGGTCTCTTTCCCTCTTTCCTTCCCTCCCTCCTCTGATGCCCTCTCACATCTCTGCCTCCCAAAGGCTTGCATGGCTGTTTGTTGCAGCAGCTCTGGCTACAAGCTCTGCAGGTGAATGGTTCCTCTGGGGATGGCCGGGGGTGTGTGCTTCCCAGGCCCCTGTGGGGCAGTGTGAGGAGGCACCTCTCTCACAGACCAGCGGCTGTGGCTGCTGCCAAGAGGACTCCCAAGGAGAGGGGAGAGGAGGCTGAGGGAACACTCCACAAGGGAGGGTGTATGGAAAAGGGTGAGAGGCTGCCAGCTCTGCAGGCAAGGGGTGACATAACTAGGCTCCTGAGCCCCACAGGTGTTCCACAAGAGAGCCGTGGGCTCAAAGAGGTTGAAAACCTCCACCTTACCCCATTCAAAAGATGCCCCTCTGTTAAAATGAATGGGCCATTTGGGTTTTAGGAGGTTCCACCGCCCACTGAGACATACAAACATACAAAACCAACTATACCTGACAACCCTGGGTGGTACTTACCTGATTTACTGGTATTACAATAAAGGCTCCTCCACCGGCACATTCGGTCACAACAGCAACGAAATGCGGGTTCACAGCGCAGAAGTGATTGTCGTGAACACTGCGGGTGATAGGCACACAGTCATAGCACTTCTCCTTACTGGCTGCCTTGCCGTAAACATGGCGGAATTTTGAACTCCGGTACTGAGGGGACCATGACATCTGCAATGAACACAGAGAACGGAACCATGATGCCACCAGACCGTTCGAGATTTCAGATTCAAATGAGGACACTCTTCTATATGTAAGGTAAAAGGTTAAGTCTAGTCAAAGGCGACTATGGCGTTGCGGCGCTCATTTCGCTTTCAGGCCGAGGGAGCCGCCGTTTGTCCGCAGACAGCTTTCCAGGTCATGTGGCCAGCAGGACTAAACCGCTTCTGGCGCAACGGAACACCATGATGGAAAGCAGAGCGCACGGAAAAGCCGTTTACCTTCCCACTGCAGTGGTAACTATTTATCTACTTGAACAGGTGTGCTTTTGAACTGCTAGTACCGGTATGTATATGTATTTGTATACATCCCAGCAAACCCTCAGTGAGTTAGGGGCTTCCCCTGCATGCAAAGACTGGCTCTGGTGGATTGAGCAGACAGGACTATTGGTGGGTCCAACGGTCAAGGAGGTGGTTTCTACACAAGTTGTAGAGGGAAGTGAGGGGCAGGTGGGGCTTGTCAACCTTGGAAGGCAGCCCATCTAGGTGGAGGAAAACTTTGATACGAAACCTCTGCCACCTTGTGGGATATCGGGGGAAGAAAAGGCTATGGAGTAAACCCTACACAAATCCAGAGTGGAGTCCCTAAGACACTTGGGTGGCGCCTTGTAGGCCTCCTTCTTGCAACTCCTGCAGCCAAGCCAGTGCCAAACGTATTGCTCTGCTTTCCTTTGGACCACATCAGTTTGCCCGAGAGGTCTTGTCGTCTGGGCAGCCCAGGACCTCCAGACACACTGCCAAGGCTTGCGCCCCAGGGAGGTCACTTCAGTGCCGCTAACACAGTGGTTTGACTTCACTCCATTGTCTCTTGAGACAGACGGATGCCAGCAATATAATATACATGGAGATCCCTTGTAGATGACCCTCAGGATCCCTTCCAATTCTACAATTCTATGATTCTAGGGTTTTTTAAAGGCCAGCGTCTTGAACTGTGTTTGAAAACTGACAGGCAACCAGTAAAGATCTTACAATCTATATATATAAAAATGTTCCCATTGCGTGCGTGGCGGACACCACCTTGCTCCGTAACCGCTGGACCAAATCTCATCAAATTAGGACACAGCGTACCATGACCATCAAGGAAGGATCTGGCATAATAATAATTCAAAAAAACCACACCTGACATACTTAAAATAAAGAAAAAACGCAAAAAAATTGGCGCACACATTAAACATCACCAGCAAAACAGTGCCCTCTAGCGCTGGTACTACAAAAGCAACAAACTGGCGCAGCTATTACACATCACAGCAAAAGCAACAAACTGGCGCAGCTATTACACATCACAGCAAAACCTCAGAGCTCCGTCGGCCATTTGCAAGCTCGCAAACCGGTAATTGAAAAGGGGGGCCCGAGAAGAGGGTAATAGAAAAGAGGGGGGGCGATAAGAGGGTAATTGAAAACGGGGGTGGGGACAGAGAAGGGGCAGACGGAAGGTGAACAGGGGAACTTCTTCAGTTTCACAAATTCAGCCACAGTTCTGAAATAGCTAATGACAGGCAGGCCGGTCCCAACCGCCATCGTTGTACAAGGCAGGCCGGACCTCGCTGCCGCTGCCGCCATGGAAGTTAGGCCGGCACTGTCACCACAGCCCGGGTCATCGCCGTTAACGCCATCAAATGCAGGCCCAGCCCAACCGCCGCCCAGGCCCCTTAGCCACCCCGCCACCGTGAAAGGCAGGCCCCGGCCCTTCTCCACAGCCGCTGACGACGACAACGTAAGAGCCAGCCTGGGCCGCCCGCTGCCCACTTCCCCACCGCAGCTGCCATGAAAGGCAGGCTGGACACCATCCTCACAGCCGCTGCCGGCCCTCTCCTCTCCTACCACCACCCACAGACGCAGCCATCAACAACACAGCATTCACACACATAGCCACAGCAAGGCGTGGCCGGGTCAGCTAGTACAGGTATAATATGCTCTATGCAGCTGACTCAGCCAACTGTCAGGCAGCTGCACTTTTGGACCAACTGAGCAGTTCAAGTAAGGCAGCCTTGAAAAGGCAGCCACACACAGAGTGCATTGCAAAAAATCGAACCAGGAAGCTAGCTGAGAATGTAAGGCAGCTGCCAGGTCCTTACGAGGGCAAAGTAGAAATGCATACCGTGATGCTTAATAAGATCAAAAAAATCAAAAGCATATTGTGACTTGAAGAGGTCAAGTACTTTGCCAAGCAGAGCCGGAGGCTAAGCTCAAACATCTCTCTTAATCCCGCTGTACGCAGTGTGACTGTGAATAGGTGATCCTTTACACAGCAAAAAGGAATTTAACCATCAGATTTCCTGGCACTAAACAGAGAAGAGATGGTTATCTCTCTTTCAGAAAGTAGAAGGCTGTTTGCCCCTAAGCGTCGTAGACATGTTTTTGCCAAATTATCTGCATATATGTTTGTTTATATCAGTGTAGTCTAGAAGCCCATTAAACGGGAGGATGTGTTGCTACATCGCTGTACGTTGGGAAAGTTTCCAGGCACCGGCAATATGTCACAAATAACTAGGAGGAGGGATGTGTGGGTAAGCCGGCTAGTGTTTGTTGGTTGTTGTTGTTTCGCGGACTAGCAACTTTTGTAGACTTATTTGCACAGCTGTATGAAAAAGAGGGGAAGAGAAGAGAAAAAGGGGAGGAATGTATATGAAAACACAGCGCTCTCTCTCTCTCTCTCTGTTTGTTTGCTGCTGTTTCTAAAAGCACTCAGTTTCTCTGTTAATTGCACCAGCCCCTTCCACTATCTCATTGTTGATTTACAGGATGAATATTCCTCCCAGAAGAGTGCCATGATTCTGCGGTTCCCTACAGTACTCCAAAATATGGCATTGGTCATGCCCTGAAGGCTTAAGTCTCTCCATCTTTTCCCATCCTAGCCTTGAAGAGCTGCTGGCTCTCTAACCACCTCCTTCCAGCATCATGTGGCACACAGATCCTGGGAACGTGGCAGGTGGTACCAGGTGTCCGAATCTCCCATCACATCAAGAGATCCCTGCCTATGGAGAACTAGCATGTCAGGGAAGAGGTCTGCACCCTGAAGAGCTAGTTTTCTGTAGGCAAAAAGGAAGCAAAACCAAATCAAAACACTGCAAGATTACAGAACTATGGCCCCTTTCGTAAAACCACCAACCAGAAAATGGATATAATGGGTTAAACAGAAGTACAGTTAAGATCCAGTTACTCTACTCTGTACGTTTGGTAGCCTTTTCGCCCATTTTAGTCACTGGTGTTCTAAGCATGTGAAAATGTTTTTGAATGATAACATTTCAGCTCATTATTTCTCTCTTTTTTTCACCTTGGAAAGTAGATCCACAGCATGCTATTTATTTTGCACAGGCAAGTGAAATTTGAGACAAGTACATTATACATTAGTCTTCAAAATTGCCAAGAGGTTATGCTAAGGTTGCCTTTCCATTCCTTCCTTCACCACTCTCCCCTTACTGCCTCCCTCACACTTAAAAATATAAACCGTAAGCTCCTCAGGGCAGAGACCTGTCTTTCTGGCTTGTGTTGTACCAGGCCTGTATAACGTGTGATCCATCAAGCCAAACAACACTCCACAACCAGAGCAATAAACTTCCTGAGTTTGCTTTTGCTACCTACCTTAGAGAGCAAGTTATTAGGTTATTGGCAAGTCACAATACATAGCTGAGAGGGTTGGGGGTGAGAGTCAGGAACTGTCTGGCTTGCCCAAGTGCTTTTTAAACCAAATGATGTGCAGAATTCACCATCCGGCTGCAGCTCCTCATAGCATGGGGAGCAATAATATCGCCTGCTAATGACTGCAGAACAAGTTGTTCCTCAAGGCACAAGATCAGGCCAGGCAGGATTTTTTTCAGCCATATATTGTGAGCTGACAGCTTGCCCTGCTCTTTCAGCCTCAGGCAGCGAGCAAAACCAGGAAGCTTGAACATTGCGCCAGAGGCCTGCCTATATGACCGGTGGACCACAAATTGTGTAAGCCAGTATTACATTGTACGGCACTAAATGCATAAATAATGAAAAAATAATTTCCCCTAGACCACTTACCTTTCATTTATTTGCAATCTGTTTTCAACAAATTAAGCGTTTCGAGGAGATCCAGCAAGTTATTGTTCTGTCGCTTGCGTGAAAATAATTTTTTTTTAAAAAAAGGCTGACAGATTTTTTTTTGGTTTCTGTTAATGACAAGAGAACGAAGGAAAAGAACCAGGAAAAGAGGTAAGTTCAGCAAACCATGCAGACTGCACACGTCTGCCCTCAGCCTGCGCCATCAGGTGTGTGTATGGAGGCAACAAAACAATGAAATTGGAATCTGAAACCTTGTCCGGTTGGGCGTGGCCATAGTTGCCTCCCTGCCAGTCAGGTGAATCAGCTCTGTGTACAGTCTCTGCATGTTTACCTGTGACCTCAGGGTATCACTTACCTACCCTCAGTCTGTTTAGTTAACCTGCTTGAGGGCACCCGCCAAAGCTTAAGTGTAATGCTCAAGGGCTTCCACAAACACAGATTTCTCCTCAAGACAGAGGCACACATTGGCCTAACCAGTTTCCTGTATGTCGCAGGCTCCGATTTAATTTATTTTCTCTTCTGTTTTTATTTCCCTTTTCTGATACTGCCAAAGGCAGAAGCAGAATTAAAACAAGATAGACGCGGGTGGCGCTGTGGGTTAAACCACAGAGCCTAGGGCTTGCTGATCGGAAGGTCAGCGGTTCGAATCCCCGCAACGGGGTGAGCTCCCGTTGCTCGGTCCCTGCTCCTGCCAACCTAGCAGTTCGAAAGCACGTCAAAGTGCAAGTAGATAAATAGGTACCGCTCCGGCAGGAAGCTAAATGGTGTTTCCGTGCGCTGCTCAGGTTCACCAGAAGCGGCTTTGTCATGCTGGCCACATGACCCGGAAGCTGTACGCCGGCTCCCTTGGCCAGTAAAGCGAGATGAACGCCGCAACCCCAGAGTCGGTCACGACTGGACCTAATGGTCAGGGGTCCCTTTACCTTTACCTAGACTCCCTCAATGCAGGAGTGGGGGGAACTTTATTTCACTCTGGGGGCCATATTCCCTTATGGATAGCCAAGCCAGGGGTTGGCAGGTCTTGAGGCCAAAGTGGCAAAGAAAAAGATATCATACCACTCAGGGTTACGAGTTCGAACCCACGTTGGGCCATTGCAGGGGGTTGGACCAGATGACCCTCGGGGTCCCTTCCATGATACCACTTTACTACTTCCACAAAGACTCCTGGAAGCTGTAGTTTGTTAAGGGTGCTTGGAGTTGTCAGGCTGCCCCTCAAAGAGCTGGATCCTTTTCAACTCAGTGCATAACAGCTACTATGAGGCCTTCCCTCATAGATCGCTGCTGGAAAGTTTGGTCTAACATATTATTATTATTTATTAAATTTATATACTGCCCTATACCCGGGGGTTTCAGCGTGGTTCACAGAATAAAATCAAGATATTAAACCACAAAATACCTAATAAAAATAAAAACAACAACCCAATAGCCCTCCCCTTACAAAAAAGCACATTTTAAAAGGAATGTAAATCAGACCAACCAAAGGTCTGGTTAAAAAGGAACGTTTTTGCCTGGTGCCTAAAGGTGTACAATGTGAAGGCGCCAGGCGAACTTCCCTGGGGAAGAGCATTCCACAGATGGGGAGCCACTGCAGAGAAGGCCCCGTTCTCGTGTTGCCACTTTCGGGACATCTCAAGGAGGAGGCACATGAAGGAAGGCCTCAGAAGATGATCTCAGGGTCCGGGTAAGTTCATATGGAAAGAGGCGGTATTGCAGTCCTGAGCCGTTTAAGGTTTTATAGGTCAAAACCAGCACTTTGAATTGGGCCCGGAAACTAATTGGTAGCCAGTGCAGTCGGACCAGGATTGGTGTAATATGTTCAAGCCGTCTTGCTCCGGTGAGCAACCTGGCCGCTGAAGTTTCTGAACCATCTTCAGAGGCAGCCCTACGTATAACGTATTGCCGGAATCTAACCTTGAGGTTAGATTGCCATTAGACTCACAGACAGACACAGATCTTCCTTACACAACCTAGGATGATGCAAGCCTCTGCTGGCAAGCATTTCCAGAAAGATGCTGACTTTGTAGTCAGTGCGGATTTGCTGAACAGGACGTTTTACGCACGGTCAGCAAGCCGGCTCTCTCCTTTCTGGAGAGGGCTAGCAGCTGCCCCGTCCTAACACACAGGGAGTTTCGCACAACCGCCGTCCAGTCCAGACACTGTACTTATTCTCAGTCACTTCCCAACAGCTTATGAGTACTTCCACTTCCCTGTGTCTTGCCTTCTTTTGACAGGGCATATGAACCGTCAGCGTTCACCGCTGCATGTTGTATGAGAAATATATAGAAGCTGTCAGAAAATTCATCTGAATTGTAGAGTTGGAAGGGACCCTGAGGATCATCTAGTCCAACCCCCTGCAATGCAGGAATATGCAGCTACCTCATTTGGGATTGAACCTGCAACCTTGGCGTTATCAGCATGACATGAGCTTATCCCACTGAGCTATCCAGGCTATCGATATTAATCCTCATCTTGTCCTTTCAACTGCTTCCTACCATGCAGGGACAACAGCAAACACCAATAACGGAATCATCTTTGCTTCCTGTTAGGTACAAATTTGCAGGGGGGGGGACAGTTCCCCTATGACAATGCTGGCTGTTGCAACCACTGCTCTAGAGAAAATGCATTGAAAGAATTGCATGATTCACCATTACTTAACAGAGACTGATTCTACTAGGTGACAAATGCCCCCTGCTGGTCAATTTCACTGTGTACAAAAATAATCCCCTTCAAAATGTAGTATTTTACAAGTTTCTGCTTCCTGAGGAGAGCTTTCCAAACGTCAGGATTTGCTTATGTGTTTGAATAAGTGAACCCTGATGCTTTAAAGTGGCCCCTATAACCAAGCCATTATGTGCAAAGGCAGAACAGGCAATAAGCACAGATGTACCGACAAACAGTGCCTGTCGTGCAAAGCATTATTGGATGCAACCCAAAGACTGGACCCCTAGAGCTCCAAAATGTCTAACACTACCCTTACTTTATCTTCCCAAAGTCAAGCTGTCTCTTGCAATGCTTCTTGCCAAAGGAGGTTAACCCCGGTGTCTTGTAAGAGCTGATGACACACAGTCCAGGACAGTGTTTCCTGTTTTCGGACTACAATTCCCATCATCCCTCACCACTGGTCCTGCTAGCTAGGGATGATGGGAGTCATAGTCCAAAAACAACTGGCGACCCATGCTATAAAGTGCCTAGAGAATGAAGACTGTTCTGCATGACAGAATAGCACGGCCATTATAACAATTTGTGTTTTTGTATCTGAGCAGGAAGCAATTTAAAAGTAGTAAAAATTTCCTAAACCTGTTATGGGCTGAAAAAACAGTAGTGTTGAGTAGCAGCCAGCCAAGCTATCTTTGCATATCTGTCAACCCTCCCTTTTTTGCAGGAAACTCCCTTATTCCAATGCCGTTTCCCGCTGCTATCCCGGATTGTTGATATCCCTTAAATTTCCCGGATTTCAAAGGAAGCAGCTCCTCTCCCTCCCTGCTGGCCAGGAAGGCTCCTCAGCTGCGTTGCTCGGCTGCCAATAAGGAGTCTGAGACCGACTGGGGGCGGAGCTTGCATGCCTTGTGCAGCCAGACCCTCATGCCCAACTAGACAGACAGCCTGCCTGCCGTCTACGCGCTCGCTCTTTCGCTCACCCGTTCGCGCGCAGCCTCTGGAGCGCAGGGTGGCAAGGCTACTTGGTGCCATTGCGCGGCCCTCGCGACATCCCTTATTTTCAAATCCGAAAGTTGTATCTTTGGATAGCACAGCATGGAAGCAAAAGCCTCTCCTGTTGTTTGAACCCAACAACTGCTATTCAGTAGCGTTTGTCTGAACATTGAGGTTCAGCTGAACTATTGGGGGCACTAGTCAAAGATAAAGTTATCCTCCTCTATGAATGTGTCTAATGCACTTTTAAACTATCTAAGCCAGTAACCATCACTGCAAGTTGTGAGAGCAGATTCCATAAATTAATTCTGCGTTGTATGAAGAAGCCCTTTCTTTGGTCTGGCTGGAATCTGCTGCCAATCAGCTTCATGAAGTTCTCGTATTATATGGCAGAGGGAATAAATTTCATCTCTATCCATGGTCTCCTTCGGGAGGTTGTGAACTCTCCTTCCTTGGAGGTTTTTAAGCACAGGTTGGATGGCCATCTGTCATGGATGCTTTAGCTGAGTTTCGTGCATTGCAGGGGGTTGGACTAGATGACCCTTGGGGTCCCTTCCAACTCTACAATTCTATGATTCACCACAGCGTTTGCAACTTTATCAACCTCTACAAGGCCATCAGCTAATATCAGCTGAAACATACTTGGCATGCACCATGAGAACAAACTTTTAGGAAGGAGCATTTTCTCACAAACTGAGATGAACGAACCCCAGTTAAAGAACAAAAAGTAACACATTATAACACTATGAAGCAGTTTTGCTAAAAGAGCAGCAGGCAGTTAAAACAAAACAAAACAAAAAAACTTCACACCGCAAAATATATATATATAATTTTGAAAAGCAGGGACTACAACAAATCTGAGACCAGCTATTTTATTTATTCTTTTGTTGTGGAGAATTGTTTCTATCATACTCACTGTGTTAATATTGCTCTCACAGGTTTTGCTTTAGTAAAAAGATAAGTAAGAGTACAAGAGAAAAACTCCTTGTGATCACAGAATTTGCAGCCACAGAGGTACAAGAAGCCATTTGCTAGAACAGGCTTCCCCAGACTAAGGCCCACGGGACGGATGTGGCCCGAGGGGCTCATTTATCCGGCCCCCGGCAACCCCCACCACCCGCTGTTGCCGCCCGCTCTTACCGGAAATAGCGTGTGGGCGCACGCTCCCCCGCCCTCCGGCCCGTCGCGCGATCGGCGCTGGAGGAACCGACCCGAGGCCAGGTAATTTTGGGGACCCCTGCGCTAGAACCATCATTTCAAGGGTGAACTTTTAAGCCTCTGGACACAGAGACTAAGATAAATTGGGACTCGTACAGAGCAGCTCCCGGCAAGAGGGGCTGAGAACCCAGCTTTCCTCATCCCAGCATTCTGGATCTTCAACAGGAAATAATAATAAAATTTAAGAGAAGTAAGGTCAAGGAAAGTAATAGAACCCCTCTATTCTGCCTTGGTCAAACCACATCTGGAATGCTATTTCCAGTTCTGAGTGCCACCAGTTAAGAAGAATATTGGCAAGCTGGAATGTGTGCAGAGGAAGAACGTGATCAAGGGTCTGGAAACCAAGCCTTATGAGGAACGGTTGAAGGAGCTTGGTATGTTTAGCCGGGGAAAGAGGAGACTGAGAGGAGATATGATAGGTAAAGGGACCCCTGACCATTAGGTCCAGTCGTGTCCGACTCTGGGGTTGCGGCGCTCATCTCGCTTTATTGGCCGAGAGCCGGCGTACAGCTTCCCCCCGGCGTACAGCTGGCGAACCAGAGCAGCACACGGAAATGCCGTTTACCTTCCCGCCGGAGTGGTACCTATTTATCTACTTGCACTTTGACGTGCTTTCGAACTGCTAGGTTGGCAGAAGCTGGGACCGAGCAACGGGAGCTCACCCCGTCGCAGGGATTCGAACCGCCGACCTTCTGGTCGGCAAGCCCTAGGCTCAGTGGTTTAACCCACAGCGCCACCTGGGTCCCTTACGGAGATATGATAGCCATCTTCAAATATCTATATGGGTGTCACTTGGAGGATGGAGCTAGCTTGTTTTCTCCTGTTCTGGAAGGTAGGACTTGAACCAAAGGCTTCAAATTACAAGAAAGGAGATTCTGACTAAACACCAGGAAGAACTTTCTGACATTGAGAGCTGTTCGACAGTGGGACGGACTCCCTCGCAAGGTTGTGGACTCTCCTTCCTTGGAGGTTTTTCAAGCATTGGTTGGATGGCCCTCTGTCATGGATGCTTCAGCTGAGATTCCTGCATTGTAGGGGGTTGGACTAGATGACCCTTGGGGTCCCTTCCAACTCTACAATTCTCCGATTCTAAAAAACCAAAACAATGATGTCACTCCTCTCCCTTAGATTGGTTACTTGAGGACCAGGGGGACATAAGATACCTTCATGTACGCTAAGATGGTATCAGAGTAGAATTGAATACAACTCTTTGCCATTATATGCATGTGTGCCGCACCTGAAGCGTTGGCTTAGCATCCCACATTTCGGCATAAACATGACACTAGCAGCTTGGTACCGCAGGCTCCTGCCGCTTTACTCCTTTAGGGGCTGCATTACCTAACAAATTGCCAGACACTTGCCATCTGCTCCTTCCATTCACACCATGACACACTACACTAGAGGCTGTGCCTAAAGGAAGGCCCCTATTGTGTGAAAAGAGAAGCGGCAAGGCAGGCTGCTATAGGACATCTCCTTCTGCCACAAATTTAAAAAATAAATAAATCACCTTTGAGGTACTTTTCAACTTCAAAACACAAACGATAAAACAAAAGCCCAACTGACTAATGCATGCCGTGTGACTATTATTTCTAAGCAGTTAAGTGAACTCATACAGTGGTACCTCAGGTTACAGACGCTTCAGGTTACAGACTCTGCTAACCCAGAAATAGTACCACCCACCCCTAGTCATTTAGTCAAATGATGGCCATGGACAGGGGAGAGTGGCCTTGACTCGCCCCACAGCATCATAGCAGCTAGCCTAGTGGTAATCTGAATCGAGGTCTTCTCAATTTAAACCACTACTAGGTTGGGTACGAAAGGTAAGATCAAGAAATGGTCTACTTTGATACTCCCCCTTCAAAATTTAGGAGATGAGCTTTTCCCTCGTAGGCCCTTTTTGTTACATTCCTAACTCTGAAGGAAACTAACTCTCCAAGGAAAAGGGAACATAGCTCTGTGCTCCAAAAAGATAACTTGCAGAGCTTTCCCTTGGGAACTTTTGGGTAGACAAAAATCTAGTGTTCGAAAACCGGAGAGATTGTAAAACAATGTTAAAAGAAGATGGAGATTAGGGGAAATCAGGCGAACTTCATATCCCCACCGACCACATTCCAACTGCAAAAGTGTTTCAATGTGTCTGTGATCCAAATCTACTGTATCGTAGCTATCAGAAAGGACACAAGGATTCAGAGTTCTGTTGCTATTTCTAACTATCCTGTCTCAGTGGCCGGGATCTATGTCTTCTCAACAGGGCTGGGAGGGGAACGGCTGGAAAACTGAAGGAAAGCGGTTCTGAACAATCAATCCCTTAACAGCTAAGGATTAATCTAAGACCAGAGCTCATCTGACTCCTTGTGCCCGGTTGTCAAACACATAAGTCGGCAGAGTCAGAAACTGAAGCGGTTGGAGCTATAGATGTGATTCTAGGTTACATTTGCCCTATACATTTAAACCAGTGTTTCCCAAACTTGGGTCTTCAGCTATTTTGGGGGACTACAATTCCCATCACCCTTGACCACTGGTCTGGTTACTAGGGATGATGGGAGTTGTAGTCCAAAAACAACAACAACCGGAAAGCCAAGTTTGGGAAACCCTGACTTACACAGTATCACACCACTTTAAACTGTCATGGCTTCCTCCAAGGAATCATGGGGACTGTAGTTCGTGAAGGGTGCTGTGAGCTGTAATTCCCCCTCACAAGAGCTACAATTCCAAAAGTTCCCTGGGAAGAGATTGTTAAACTGCTCTGGGAACTGTAGCTCCCTGAGGGGAATAGGGGCTTCCTGACAACTCTCAGCAACAAACTACAGTTCCCAGAATTCTTTGAGGAAAGCTATGACTATGACAGGTATGGGACGCGTGTGGCGCTGTGGGTTACCAGTGTTCCCCAACCTTGGGTCTCCAACTGTTTTTGGACTACAATTCCCATCATCCCTGACCACTGGGTCTTGCTAGCGAGGGATGATGGGAGTTGTAGTCCAAAAACAGCTGGGGGCTCAAGGTTGGGGAACACTGGGTTAAACCACAGAGCCTAGGGCTTGCCGATCAGAAGGTCAACAGTTCGAAACCCCGCGACGGGGTGAGCTCTTGTTGCTCGGTCCCAGCTCCTGCCCACCTAGCAGTTCGAAAGCACGTCAAAGTGCAAATAGATAAATAGGTAAAACTCCAGCAGGAAGCTAAATGGCATTTCCGTCCGCTGCTCTGGTTCGCCAGAAGTGGCTTAGTCATGCTGGCCACATGACCCAGAAGCTGTACGCTGGCTCCCTCGGCCAGTAAAGCGAGATGAGCGCCGCAACCCCAGAGTCAGTCACGAATGCACCTAATGGTCAGGGGTCCCTTTACCTTTATGACAGGTATGGTACCGCTTCAAATGTTTGGTGTAGATGGAGCAAAAGGTTTATCAGCAAATGGCCCCCCAGGTCATTTACTCTGTATTACGGCAGCATCTCTCATAAAAAGGAGAGGAGAATACGCGAACAGCGGGAAATGGACTTCAGCATCTAACAGAGCTTTTCCTCAGAGGGAAATAATAAATCACTTGTAGTTCTTCAGTTCATGGCTGTTAGGAACAGACAAGCTGGTCCCTCTGGCCCCCCAGATGGCAAAGAGTGCTTTCATTTGGATTCCTGCCCTGAAAGGATTACAGAAGAGGAAGAAGCCACATTTGGCAGGAAGTCAGCCCAGTAGGCAAGGCTGGAAATCAAATTCTGCTACTTTGGGTTGGGTCACTTAACTGGGCGTTTCAAACTCCCCCCTCCCCCCCCATTTCTATACCGCTTTATATTTTTAAGAAAACAACCTCAAAGCAGTTGACAACGAATTTTAAAAAAATTGAATAAAACAATCCAGAATAAAGCATTGCTGAAGAAAGTCAAATTGTTTTTTTATTTTTATTTTGATTATATATTTTGTGGTTTTAAATTTTGAGTTTGTTCTGTAAACCGCCCTGAGGCCTCAGGGTATAGGGCGGTATATAAATTCAATAGATTAAATAAATAAATAAATAAACAACATTCAAAGCAACGTAATCAACAGGAAACGAAAATATTATCTTATATTAGGTTTCTAAATAAAACATTACAAAGGAGCTCAACTACAGAATGCACATTTAACACATCAAAGTGAACAAAAAAAAATTTTTTTTATCTTAAACGCTTCAAAAGAAACCATTCCTAAAAGAAGTCCAATATAAAACACACATTTAAAACAGCATAAATAACCAGAGAGTAAAATGTTATCTCAAGCATAGACCGTATCTGTTGCTGCCAATCCTGCCAATGGTGGTTTTTTGTGAGTGGCAGCTGTGGAAGCTCAGGCTCAATGTCCTGGGTCTGCACTAAGAGGCCGCCAAGATGCCAATCTTATGTACGATGTGAATACAGCTTAAGTTTTCTAGTTGGATTGAAGCTTTGATGGGTTCTTGCACAAAAAGCCAGTGTGGTGTAGTGGTTAAGAGTGGTAGACTTGTAATCGGGTGAACCGGGTTCGCGTCTCCGCTCCTCCACATGCAGCTGCTGGGTGACCTTGGACTAGTCACACTTCTTTAAAGTCTCTCAGCCCCACTCACCTCACAGTGTTTGTTGTGGGGGAGGAAGGGAAAGGAGAATGTTAGCCGCTTTGAGACTTCAAACTCTTCTTCTTCTTTTATAATAGTAATAATAATAACAACAACTTCACAGCATGTGGTTAATACCACCAGGAAGTGATCCTGCCATCAGAGACAGATGCCAGGTCTTCTCTCATTGCTGTTATGAAGGTCTGCCTGCCTCCATCCTTAGGCAAAACGCAAAGGCTCTTGGGCAGGTGGGAAACAGGAAGAGAGGGAACACGGACTGAGTCAGCAGCAAGGCTAGTGCATTGATGGCTCAATGAGGGGCACAGGTAGGAACGGAAGGTGATAGATGCAGCTGATTGCTTTTTTATTATTATTTACAAGTGGAATGATGAGTCTGGAGGTTGAGGATGGAAACTCCCAGATGCCCAAAAATCCACAAGATGAGGGTTGCTCCCATGACCTTAGAAGGGACCCCCCGACTGCCACTTTTGCCGCTCTTAAAAGGTAAAGGGACCCCTGACCATTAGATCCAGTCGTGTCCGACTCTGGGGTTGCGGCGCTCATCTCGCTCTATAGGCCGGGAAGCCGGCGTTTGTCTGCAGACAGCTTCCGGGTCATGTGGCCAGCATGACAAAGCCGCTTCTGGCGAACCAGAGCAGCACACGGAAACACCGTTTACCTTCCCACCGGAGTGGTACCTATTTATCTACTTTCACTTTGACGTGCTTTCGAACTGCTAGGTTGGCAGGAGCTGGGACCGAGCAACGGGAGCTCACCCCGTCGCAGGGATTCGAACCACCGACCTTCTGATCAGCAAGCCCTAGGCTCTGTGGTTTAACCCACAGCGTCACCTACCTTGCCAATATTTGCAACACCATCATTTCCACTTCCCAGCCAGAGGCTTCCTCTTTAGATTAATCAAACCTCTCTCTCTCTCTTTCTTACTTAAAGCATGCCTGTGCTGGCTGCTCTCTACCAGTCTTTTGCTTGAATTTATTTACAGCATTAGTATCCAGGCCAGGCCGTCATCCCAAGTGAGCTCAGAACAGTTTATTTGCATGGGAACTGAGCCATAGCCCAGAGCAGCCAGCTGCCCTCAAGGTGCTTTCGGACAACAACTTCCATCATCCCCGGGGAACATGACTGTGCTGGCAGGAGCCGATGGGAGCTGTAGCCCAACAACATCAAGGTTGCAGATCTGCACCCTGTGCACAAGAGCATCTTGTTTTCTGTCAGTCAATGGTAGCCCAACAGAGGCGTCCCAATTTTGGGGTGGGAGAGATTTCATCCGACGAAGATGCAGAATTCAGCAACCGCCAAAAGCTCCTCCTTGAGCATCTTCAAGGCTTGTAAATTAGCAACGAATGCTAAGAGCACCAGCCTTGCAAGGAAAAACACACAGACACTTTATGACAAAGGGGTTTATTCACGCTGGCAGCCAGGAGAGGAACATAAATAGCCATTGTCTCAGCTCTGGCCTGCGTTAAAACTGCAACTACTATGGGGAAACACATGGTTCTTTCCAGCGCTGCCTCTCCAGCTCCCAATAATTTGTCCCCTTTCCCTCTATCCCATCACACTTCTGGTCCAGAAGTTCTCAAACTGAAATCCCATAATTTCCCACACAAATGTCCTGGTGGGTTTTGGGGTGTGTGGGTTTTTCTTTTACCCACTTTTGGTGTGCTATAGCCCCCTCCAGACGGCAGTAATGTGGTAGTGCTGGGGAAGCAAAACAACTAATGAAGTAGTGGAACATTCAAGGATTTCTGTACTTGGCCTTGAATGTATTGATTTTTTCCTGATAGAGATAGAAGCTGTTTTGACCAGTGCCAGATTATCAAATAGGTTAACCACAACCCTGACTATGGGCCTGTGATTAACATAACACAGTGCTGGTACTGTCAAACTTGCAAATTCTCAGGGAGAATTTAGTAAGAGGCTCTTCTCAGTGGCCTGGCCTAGGTTCCAGGATATGGTGCAAGAATTTTGTTGTGATACTGGGGCTGAAGAAAAAACATTTTGATGGTTTGGTTTTCTTCACATAATCCAGAATATAATCCTTCATATAATCCTTTAATCCAGAAGCACATCCATCATATTAGAAAGGCAAGGCTAAGGTTATTAATATATGAGTTATGTATGCGCTTTGAATTGTAGAACAAAACAAAAATATTATTAAGTGGTCTGGAGAGACTCGCACACACACCTTAACTTTTCAAGTGGTCCGATCAGAATATGCAGTAATAGTGGGAAACAAAAATGAATCATGGAAGGAGTGGAAGGGAAGTCAATTACCGTATATATGTATAATTTTCAAGTCGTCCACGGGAATGGAAGTTTCAGAATCACTGCTCAAACCTAACAAAGAGAACCTAGGACAAGGCTATGCAGAAGAAGAGGCCAGGCAATACACATTAGCCACTTCGATTTCCAGTGGCTTGGGTGTTCAACAGCAGGGAACCAGTTTAGCCCCCAGCCCCAATGGTGTCAGAGAGTGCACTCTTCATTTGACCCATTGTCATGACCAGGGGTCAGCAAGCTTTTTCAGCCGTGGGCCAGTCCACTGTCCCTCAGACCATGTGGACTATATTTTGAAAAAAACATATATGAACGAATTCCTCTGCCCCACAAATAACCCAGTGATGCATTTTAAATAAAAACACACATTCTACTCATGTAAAAACATGCTGATTCCTGGACCGTCCACAGGCCAGATTGAGAAGGCGATTGGGCCGCATCCAGCACCTGGGCCTTAGGTTGCCTACCCCTGGTCATGACCCTCCGCCAGCTATGGTGGCTCATTTAGCGGAAGTAACGTATTTAGTGTTAACTCTAGATGTGCATGCTTGATACTGACTGACCAAACTAAGCCTCTAAATGAGCCACCACAGCCGCTAGAGGTCTGTGAAAACTTGTGTCCTGGGCTTTTCAGACTCGTCTACCCATGTACTATCTGAAACCAAAAGGGCGCATTGGTTGCCAGATGTGAAATATTATTTCCAGCTCTCCTACCAGAACCAGACACAGAATTAAGCGATTCATATTCACTGGAACATCTTTATGCTGCGGTTGCTGTCCTTGGTGGGCCTGAAACAGAATTATTAGCAGCTGCATTATAGAAGTGCATTTGCCTCTGCTGTAATCTGATTATTTTGTTGCAAATTAGACAACTATTACAAAGCTCCTCCATTAGCCTCTGGTGCCCGCTCACACAAAAGGAAACGGAATCGTACAATGCTGCCCCTGGAACTTGTCACCGTTTTCCGAAGTGAGGAGCGTGTTACCAATGATATCAAAAGGCTAGCTGAATTTCCTTCCCAGTTGCAACAGGCCTTGTTCATCTGCAGCTGAGAATATCTTTTGCAAAAGTCACCTCCTTGGAGAGAAAACCTGTAGTGATTCCAATTTATTAGTCATGTCGCTAACATTTTGAAATCTGGAGACGTTTCTGAGCATAACTGCTTGACATCAGCCATCTTGCAGATGATAACGGCCAGCCTTCTTATTTTGCAACAAGTATGGAGGCCTAGCAAACTCCCACTTGATCAAGCTGTGTCACGAAAAGGCTCCTTGTGACCAGTTTCATGCTGTGTATTTGGAAAATGCACTGTAAGTCAATGATGATAGGGAGGTCCACTATCTGATCTCCTTTTTCAAACATGCAGACTGAACACTCATTGCAAAGGGTGGGGTGAAATCAGCACCAACACAACAAGAAAAAGGCGAACATGAAGCTGGCACTAAGGAGAGAAATTCCATTAGAGAAATCATTCATTAAAAATAGCAGGTTTCAGATAAAAATCTTCCTTGGGGGCAGGTGAGATTCAGCTGACATTTTCTTTCCAAGATCCTTTCTCTAGGTCTAAGAGCAGGGGTAGGCAACCTAAGGCCCGTGGGCCGGATGCGGCCCATGGACCTTCTCAATCCGGCTGTTTTTACATGAGTAGAATGTGCCCTTTTCTTTAAAATGCATCTCTGGGTTATTTGTGGGGCCTGCCTGGTGTTTTTACATGAGTAGAATGTGTGCTTTTATTTAAAATGCATCTCTGGGTTATTGGTGGGGCATAGGAATTCGTTCATATTTTTTCCCCCAAAATATAGTCCGGCCCACCACATGGTCTGAGGGACGGTGGACCAGCCCACGGCTGAAAAAGGTTGCTGACCCCTGTCTAAGAGGATGTTAAGAGAAAGGCTTGTACCCATATGCACCATACATTTAAAGCAGTATTATACCACTTTAAAACTGTCATGGCTTCCTGCAAAGAATCCCGAGAAGTCTAGTTTGTTAAAGTTGTTGCGAGTTAGGAAAACCCTGTTCCTTCCCCCGGAGCTACAATTCTCAAAGTTCCCTGACTGTTAAACCACTCTGTGAGAATTGTAGCTCTGTGAGGAGAATAAGGGTCTTCCTAACAACTCTCACTCAGTTTACCCATCAGCACACAACTGAATGAGTGACTGACTCCCACGGAAAGCCCTGAGTTTGACCTGAAGCAAGCCGAGTGAAATCTTCACCTCTAGCAATCATCTGTGATGATTCATTCACACACACAAATCACCAAGCGATAAACATGTACATACAAGCAAGTCTAAAGAAGAGGAGGAATCTAGTAATCCTCATTCGCAAGACTCTTGAGCACAGCTATTATGGCAAACCAATTTGCATCCCGGAACAGAAAGAAATATGCACCAAATGTTCGGCCTCCCTTCTCCTTCCTGCTTAATTGTCCCCGATGCAGAACTCCTTAATGGATATGATCACATCATTCAATTAAAATGAACCATCATCCTGACTTGCTCCAGCCTGGGCATGCTGCCCACTGAAAAGCCATTTGAAGATAAGCAATCATTCACTGTGCTTGACAGGGGCCTTAAGAAGTCAAGGAGAACACTAGACATTGTATGCCGGTTGCATGTTACTTTTCCTACTGTTGTTTTGTCCACCTCAGCCTTCGTAGGCTGCAAGCCTTGGCAAAACAAATATAGGGACAAGGAACTGTTTTAACACCTTCCTCTCCTCTCTGGGCATTGCCCCACTCAAAAAACCCCACCCTCCCATTGATTTTCTGTTTCTTCATTTAACAAATTTGTATACCACTTTGCAAGACACACACACACACAAAGATTTATGAAGTGGGTTAGAAACTCAGTGCCAGACACACAATAAAATACCATTTAAAGCCATATAAAAACAACACAAAATCAGTATCTCAAACACAAGAGTGACAACATGAAACCAGCAGCATAGGACTAAACTATGAAGATCAATCAGAAGTAATGAGGTGCGGAGGTATGGAAAAAAGGAGTTAGCTTAAGTAAAATGATTCTGGTATTTTATGTTATTGTGAAGTTTATGAATTTGGAAAACTGATAAAGAGGATAGATAATGAATTCAACAGAGGGGGACTTGAGGAAGTCAACCGAAATATGAAATTGAGGAAAGGAGGTATGCCTGGCCCACAGAAATGGGCCAGGCCTAAGCAATGATATTTAATATGTTAGCTATGTTAAATGTATGTCTACTGCTTTCCTGGTGAGAGAGGGGGATGGAAATTTGCTTCCCTCAGTGAGAGGGGGGAAGGATGAAAATTTAACGGTATTGTTAAGTGCTTAAAATTGTTAAAATCAATAAAAAAAATGGTAAAAAATAAACTATGAAGATCAGGTTCAGATAACAATTCTGCAATTCAGATGATATGGGTTGCTAAAAGTTGCAGGGAAGAGGTACCGTATATACTCGAGTATAAGCCGACCCGAATATAAGCCGAGGCACCCAATTTTACCACAAAAAACCTGGGAAAGGTTCATAGGAGCCACTGCCTGCCTCACTCGAGTATAAGCCGAGGGCGGCTTTTTCAGCACAAAAAATGTGCTGAAAAACTAGGCTTATACTCGAGTATATAGGGTAAGTCTTCAGAACATCTGAAACTCACAAAGGATGGGGCTTGTCTGATATCCAGTGGAATCCAGTGCTTTCCCCCCCTGGGTGTACTCAATACCAGAACCATTTCACCCCCAAAGTGAAAAGCGTGGCACTTAACTGTAATAACTTTATGGTGAGTACTAGCGATTTTTTTCTATATATAAAAAAACATAAAAAATGCACATAATCAACAACCAAAGGAAAAATAATATTTAAAAGTCTAGTCTGGTCAGGCCAGGAAACAGGAAGCCACACAAATTCAGGTATTCACCCCAAGGAGTGATCAGGTATTGCACAGGTAGACACAAAGCCTCTGGAAATTACAAAAGCACCATATATTTAAAAGCAGTCTTGTACCACTTCAGTGGCCATGGCTTCCTCAAAAGGATCCTGGGAACTGTAGTTTGTTAAGGGCGCTGCTGAGAACTGTAGCTCTGTGTGGGGGTTACAACACTATGCAACCAGCTACAGTTCCCAGGATTCCCATGACTGTTAAAAAGGCATAAGAATTCTTGAAATATATGGTTTGGGTTTGACCAATGATTGCCATTAATCTTAAAGATCCTTGACAGGGCCTTGCCCTCCCCCCCTCTGAAAAAGAGAAATAGTAGTATTAACGGGTTTCTGCTCCATCTTTAATAAAGGCTTTATCATTTAGCCATAGGCTGCTTTATCTCAAAAAGCAAAGTCAGGGAAGGAAAGGCAAAGAGAGACTCTCGAAATTGACCACAAGTTGTGTGAAATCATCTCTGTTTATTAGAGTTGCTAAGGAGTCAGCCACAGTCTGGGCTCGGCACCCATCCCTGAGGAGAGCAGAGCTCTCAACCCTGCTTGTTGTTCATGGTGACGTGTTCAAGGTGGACAGATTCCACAAGTTCTCACCAGTGAATTTATATTGTTTACCTTTACAGTTCAATTCTCCCAGCAAAACTTTCAAAAACAATAACTATCCATTCCCACAGTCATTACACCATAAACCAAGCAATATTTATCACTGTGAAAATTACCGTTATTATCTGTATCAACTAGAGTCAGAGAGTATACGCTTAATAAAAAGCCTCCCACATCATCAACACCCAACTTTTCTGGTGTAAAGGTGGAGTGGTTTCAACAAAGTCAGTTTAGCCATGCCAGGTTTCCAACACCCTAGCACAGGCACCCCCAAACTTCGGCCCTCCAGATGTTTTGGACTACAATTCCCATCATCCCTGACCACTGGTCCTGTTAGCGAGGGATCATGGGAGTTGTAGGCCAAAACATCTGGAGGGCCGCAGTTTGGGGGTGCCTGCCCTAGCAGAAGCCAAAGTTAAATTTTTGTGCCTGTAGAGTACCAAATCCTTCAACATTAGGGAGAGTCGGTTCAGACATTTTGTCAAAACATGGTTTGGCACTCCACAGATGAAACTCGGAGGACTCTTTGACTAACACACTCCCTTCTCCCACAGCACACTGCAATTCCCTTAATTCCTTTCTGACTTTTGAGGCAAACCACAGTTTACCATTTTGTCTAAACTGACAAACTGTGGCTTGTGCTGACCATTGTATATTAGGACTGGGAGCCATAGTTTGATGCTGATTTCCAAGTTTCCTGGCTCAAACTGTAAGGCAGAAAGGAAGAATTTGCAGCAGGTGAGTCAAGGATCATTCACCTATCTTTGGATTGTAATTAAAAGCTAATAAAAATTATTATCAAAGAAAGGATCACTCACCTACCAGTTTGGTATTACATCTGAATCCACTTGGAGTATACTCACATTACCACCTTACAGCACTGTGAAGACCCCCCTCCACCTTCATTTCATAGCTCTTTCCTCCCCAAGCTGCCCACACCAGCCTGGCTTCAGTTCATTTCTGTTTGTGTACACATGAGGAGGCACCAACAGGCAAAGGTGTCTACCCTTTTGCAAAGGTGTTCATACCTTGTCTAGAGATAAATGACTTAAGGTCTCCAGCTGGTGTGAAGCTAGTTTGAGAAACAACCCATAACAAAGTATAGGGTACACTTGCATTTTGGATGATGTTGTGTGAACATAGATTAAAAACCCAGCACTGTAAATGCAGTCTGTGCACAGCAAATAGGAGTGTGACCTAGCCTTGAGCTCTAACGGGAGGCCTGCTACCCTCTCAGATGTTCAATGAACATGTTAGAAGGTTCACATGAATATCACTATACAAACACACACACACAACTGGGCAGCTTGGGTGTGTAGACTCCAACCCCCAGTTTTGAAGCAGGGGTGAACTTTCATATAATAAATAAAATAAAATAATAATAATAATAATAATAATAATAATAATAATATTTATACCCCATCCATCTGGCTGGGCTTCCCCAGCCACTCTAGGCAGCTTCCAACAAAATATTAAAATACAATAATCCATCAGACATTAAAAGCTTCCCTAAACAGGGCTGCCTTCAGATGTCTTCTAAAAGTCTGGTAGTTGTTCTCTTTGACATCTGGTGGGAGGGCGTTCCACAGGGCGGGTGCCACTACTGAGAAGGCCCTCTGCCTGGTTCCCTGTAACTTGGCTTCTCGCAGTGAGGGAACCGCCAGAAGGCCCTCGGCGCTGGACCTCAGTGTCCAGGTAGATTGATGGGGGTGGAGACGCTCCTTCAGATATACTGGACCGAGGCCGTTTAGGTCCAGTAATATGGCACCTCATAACATGAGCCCAAAATTTGGTGTCCCCAAACAGATCTTCTCAATTTTGCACCCCCTCGGTTCAGCACCCTGTGTGACAGAACCACCCTCACTGTCCTAAATCTGGTGCTGTTTAAAACCTCTGGAAACTCCCTTCTTTTAGGACCGGAAGGGAAACCTGAAAGTTTATCTGCCTTCGACCAGCCAGCACTTCAATGCTTTCCTTCCCCTCTCCCAGTGCTGAAATAGAGAGAGGTTCTAGAGGTCCAAAAATGGTGTGTTCTGTGGCTCTGTTGATCCAATCAGCCGTGTCAGGCTAGCTACAATCTGCAAGGTGTCTCCTAGCTGACAGCTGCTGGGGATCAGTTAGCAACCCCCAATGAATCTCAAAAGTTCCCAAAATGAATTGTAAGCATTTCTTGGTGTCATTTTAAGCCAACCCTGTGAATTCTGTGCCAGTCCCCATCACGGCAAAGAAACAACTTGCCATTCATAAAAAAAACAGAGCCTGCTAATTGAACTTTTCAAACAACAGGACTTCTACCTCTTACAGGTTAACTGCAACAGACTCTTCATTGGCTTCCCATATCCTGGATCTATGAGCAAAGCAAGTTTTAACCCACAAAGCTAGCAGAGAATTGATGCTGATTAAAGCCAAATATAGCCTTTAATCCAGTTTCTTTTTTCAGGGTGGAGTGGGAGGATGGAGAGGAAGAATTGCTATCAGCCTACCCCCAAGAAGGAAAGAACTCAAAGGTTTTCCACTGCAAATTGAATAATTAGATGAGGAGGGTTCATGGGAACAAGGGCAATAAAAGCTAAGCAGCTGACACAACTATTGGTACACCTTTGCCCAGGCCAGATAGCACTTATCAGCCAGGAAGCCCTTTGATACAAGGCTCTGCTCCTGCTTCTGGAGGGCTGAGTGAAGCAATTGCTTTAGGCAGCAAATCTGGGGCACCATTAAAGGGCAGTTAATGGTCAAAACAAAATTTAAAAAAATTCCTTCCAGTAGCACCTTAGAGACCAGCTAAGTTTGTTATTGGTATGAGCTTTCGTGTGCATGCACACTTCTTCAGATATACCACATCTATCAGCCAATCACCCTTTCCCACCACCCTTCTGAGTAATACCCCTCCCCACCCTCTCACTATATATAAGGGCCTGGTGACTTCTGTTTCAGTGTATCTGAAGAAGTGTGCATGCACACGAAAGCTCATACCAGTAACAAACTTAGTTGGTCTCTAAGGTGCTGCTGGGTCTCTAAGGGACCCAGGTGGCGCTGTGGGTTAAACCACAGAGCCTAGGGCTTGCTGATCAGAAGGTCGGCAGTTCGAATCCCCACGATGGGGTGAGCTCCCGTTGCTCTGTCCCAGCTCCTGCCCACCTAGCAGTTCGAAAGCATGTCAAAGTGCAAGTAGATAAATAGGAACCGCTCCGGCGGGAAGGTAAACGACGTTTCCGTGCGCTGCTCTGGTTCGCCAGAAGCGGCTTTGTCATGCTGGCCACATGACCTGGAAGCTGTACGCCGGCTCTCGGCCAATAAAGCGAGATGAGCGCTGCAACCCCAGAGTCGGACACGACTGGACCTAATGGTCAGGGGTCCCTTTACCTTTACCTTTAAGGTGCTACTGGATTGAATTTTTTATTTTGTTTCGACTATGGCAGACCAACACGGCTACCTACCTGTAACTAGTTAATGGTCAGTTATTGAATTTATTGTATCTAAACAACTCAGTTGGGAGTTTGTTACTGAATTGCTCGGTCTTGCTGTCACCCTGAGCACGCTCCTTTCAGACTCCTTGACTCCTTGACTCATAGAATTGTAGCGTTGGAAGGGACCCTGAGGACCAGTCTACCTCTGCAATGCAGGAATATGCAGCTGTCCCATACGGGGATCGAACCTGCAACCTTGACGTTACCAGCACCACGCTCTAACCAACTGAGCTATCCAGGCTCACTGATCTTCCAGACACAGACTTGCCACCTCTGTGAGTACTAAGCCAAAGCGGAAGACAACCAAAGCACAGCGCAGCATTGTATCCAAGAGGATGAAAATGATCCCCACACTTTTGTAAAAGAAGGGAACATCGTCAAGCTACCTAAAATTCCAAGTTTCATGTTTTTGCTTTGTTAGGTGGGCATACTAATAAAGCCAAATCTCAGATCAAGCGTGTCTGAATGTCTCCACCAAATTCTTCTCTGAATAAGTCCATCTTTCTTGCTTAGTGCGCTTCCTGCCTTCCAAACCAATATATAAAGGATCACAAGACACACACAAAAAAGTAAAATCCAAGTCCTCCCTGGTCTACTTTCTCTAGAAACAATGCTCTGTTTCACTTCATTCTTTGTAACTTGGACACCAAGAAAATATTATTCCTTATCAGTTTTCTCCGCAAGTAATCGTGTACTTTTGGTTTCAGCGATAGGGCAAATTCCAGCTTATAAAGCTTTTACTCCTTGGCAGTTGTTTCCTTGATTATTAGAGGAAGATGATATACCTGCCATGATATATAGCAGGAGAACAGCAAACTGATACTCTAAAGATAGAGGTGAACTGGGCCCAACAGAAGAGATCTATGTATTCGAGTCCACTAGTCAACAAAACTTGAAAGTAACTATTTTTGGAAATACATCAGAGAGTGAAAAATGAGATAGGGGTATAATACATTTCTCAACTGAACACATTTTCCCCAGTTCACTCTGGGTAGAGTGGTCCAACCCAACAGAAGAATTGTGCATGCAGATCTACGTACTTTCTACACGTGCTAGATGAAGATATCGACACCGCGTTGCCGCAGAAGCAAAACTGAACGTTGATGCGTAATGCACCTGTGTCACGATGTGCACAGGTGGGGGACCTTCATCAAAATATTACAGCATCTAAGAAGTGCCCCTGTTCAGTGATGTAGCAAGTAATTTCATAGTGCTCTTCAGGGCTCACAGAGGGAAGTGAGGTTTCAGGACAAGAGGAAGGGGAAAAGGATGCCTGCTTGCCTTCCCATCCTCAAGCTTTCGTTCGCTGGGCTGTACAGAGCCAAATGGGTTCAGGCTGACTGCTAGACCTAAACTTGAGCACTTTATTGCTATGTAGCAGGGATGGAGAAACTTGTTGGACTACAACTCCCATCAGCATGGCCAATGGTCAGGGATGATGGGCGTTGTAGTCCAGCTATATCTAAAGAGTCACTGTAATATGCTGGATGAACTTTCTGGAGAATGAGAAAATATGTTTTCTTTTTCCTTTCCCATCTCCTGAAGCCTCCCTAAATAACATGAAGATATATAAATATTTTAAACTTCATGACACACATCCTTCCATCCCTAATACCCTTCCAGGATTTTTACATATCAGAATAGGGAGGTTTCTGGAGAGTGGGAAGGGGGAAAGTTGTCATGTCCCCTTTTCCCCCTCCTGAAATTTCCTGTGTTCTTCAGAGGAGATGTGGAGTTTTTTGTTTTTGTTTTTTTAAACAACTTTAGGGCAAGCATTTCATTTACTCCTCCCACTCTGAGGCACTTGTTAAATTCTGACACATCTGGTTTCTGCGCTGTATGAGAGATTTTTAAAAATCCATACAACTGCAGAAAAGCAATACGACTGCAGATCGCTATTTTAAGAACTTGCTTTCGCCTTGTTTTCTTAATAAAACATGCGATTTTGCTTCAGCAGCACTTGTTCTTTAAGGGAAATGAAAGAGGCTCACCATTGTGTTTCTTAGGAATAGAGGAAGCTGCCTTATCATGGATCATTGGTCCATCTATCTCCATAATTCTATACTGACTAGCAGCACCTCTCCCAGTCATACCTGGAGACTGAAGCTGGGAGTTTATCTATGCAGATAGATACTTTCTCTCTTCTTCCTAGTACCAATCCCTCCCTACTTGCTGCAGCCTGTTAGGGGCTTGAGAAGACCAATTGCCTCTCCTCCCAAACCTATCCATCCAATTTCTACCCCCGCCCCATCAACATCTTGGAAGTTCAGAGTTGTTTGGGGGGTCTTTGGTGTTTTCATTCACAAATCTACACTTCTATATATGTCCTGGAAGTCCACAAGTATGGAGAACCCTGCCCCTTGTTTTGGGTGAACCTCTAACGTCTCACTTCCATACTGATAGGAATTCCACCTACCATCTTGACTATTAGCAGGGATGGTGGGAGGAATCCCAAATGCAAGTTCACTGTCTGGATAGAGATGTGCATTTAATTCTGCAGCATCTCATCTGGCAGAAATCCCAAAGTTCTAATGCAATATTTCCTCACATTCTAATAGTGCACCGATTCCTCCCCCCGAACTCAACAGGACCCACGCCTCACTCTTAAACACCATTTTCAGAGGATGCAAAAGTAAGGATTATCGTCCCTCGGAGCCTACCCACCAGCGTCTCTGTATGAGTCACTGTTCTGAGCATACAGAAAAGCAGCAGGAAGCTCCCCCTGGTGCATCTCTTGACTGGGTGTGATGCAAGTGCTGGACACAGAGGCAAGGACAGAGCAATCAAGCACCAACCTCCACAGCTGGATTTCTCAAGGTGGATAACTTATAATTGCTGGACATGGGCAAGTACAACTTGTGTGGGTGACAGTTGCTGGAATCAACTTTGCCCCAAAGCAGCACTACTGTCAGGGTGTCAGCTTCTTTATAACCAGTCCAATGTGCAGCCAAAATAACCCATATGAAACAAGAGCATTGCAAGGAAACCACAACCAACAGACTAAAGGATGGGGCCGATATCCATGCATTGTGCAAACCTTTGCTGATGTTGGCTGCTTTATTTATTACGATGATTTCAATTAATTTGATTTATCAGTTGGCTAATACAAAGTCTCTCTCTTTGGTCACCTGTTAGATGGCTTTATTTGTTGATGTTTGTTTTTACTGTGGATTTTAATCTCTCTCTTTTTTAATATATCTAAACCACGACAGTTATATTACCTTCCCTCAGCAATAAAGAAAGCTATTGTCAAGGCATGATTTTTAATCTGCTTGCTGCCGTTTATCCCATATAAGCTGTCTGGAGAGCCTGATCCTAATCCATTAGGAGTGCCAGCGTTGAGCAGCCTATCTCTGGGCAGGATACTGGTTTATTCTCAGACTCCTACTAGATCCGTGAACCTCTCATATTCTGATTCTGGATGAAGTAACTGCACCTCTTATCCCATACAACAGGGACGGGGAACTTCTGCCAGCCAGAAGGTCTGGGCAGCCTTCAGGAAGCTATATGTGAAGAAGAAGAAGAAAAAAGAAGAGTTTGGATTTGATATCCCGCTTTATCACTACCCGAAGGAGCCTCAAAGCGGCTAACATTCTCCTTTCCCTTCCTCCCCCACAACAAACACTCTGTGAGGTGAGTGGGGCTGAGAGATTTCAAAGAAGAGTGACTAGCCCAAGGTCACCCAGCAGCTGCATGTGGAGGAGTGGGGACGCGAACCCGGTTCACCAGATTACGAGTCTACCGCTCTTAACCACTACCACACTGAACACAACAAAAGTAGCTCCGCCTCCATATAGAAGCCACAAAAAGACCAACCACAACTGATGGGAGGCGTTTCTGGCAGTAAATCTGGCCCAGGATATGCCAACAGCTTTATTTCCTTTCTTACCCATCCTTCATTGCATCTGCTACCCAAGAAACCCCAACTATGAACATCAGCTTGATCATGCAGACCATGTCCCAAATGCCCTGCCTCACTTCGTTCTTCTCCAGATGGGAGTTGCCATCTACCGCAGCTCCATTGGAAGGGCTACCATTAGACTGTAGGGAAGGGAATCTTTTACTGAGGGCGAGGCATGTCCTTGGAAAGGCCCTCAGTTTCGCTTGCAGTGAGACAATGAATCACCAGCAGTACAGCACATTCTTTAAAATCACAAATGGATTGATTTATTAACAGGAAGCACAATGCATTAAATAGACCAGAAGGTTCTTCAAGAAAGAATCTGCTCAAGAGCCTTGGCTTTTTTTTTCATGGTTTATTGCTTCTTCTGGCCTCATCGCCTTGACCTGCCTCCAACCTCCCAATGCATGGACGGCATGTCACTGTTGACCCAAAGCCTGAACTTCTGCTCTTCCATGGCTCTATAATCCACAGCTGCAAAGGGGAGCCATTCCTCATTGCTGAGTTGTCTCTAACAGTAGGTTTGCTCTAGTGAAATAACTACTGCTTGCATGAGGTAAGGCCCCTCACCCCTTTCATTCCTCACCCCTGCCTGCTGCAGACATTCCTATGCCACATCCCATACTGTTCCAGAGAGCCCCACAACCCACAGGAGCTTTTTTGGGGGGGGGGGAGTTGCACACAGACGGTTGCAGTGGGCAGGGAGATTGTCAACAATGCCTTGTGGAAGTGCTTTGCAATAGCGGAAAGCCACCAATGGATACAACCGGATGACTTTCATATATTAGCTCTACAGCACCCAGTGCAACAATAAGTAATATCAGCTCAGTTCTTGGCTCCTGAGGTAACTTGGTTTAGGAAAGAATGCCACATGAGATTTTGGAGACCATGGACCACCTGTCTCATAGAAATGTAGAGTTGGACAGGACCACAAGGGTCATCTAGTCCAACCCCTGCAATACAGAAGTCTTTTTGCCCAATGTGGGGCTCTAACCCACAACCTTGAGTTGAAGAACCTCATGCTCTACCAACTGAGCTATATGGGTCCTAGCCTAAGGCAGACCCGCCTCTCCTCCACTTATACAAGCTGGATTAGATATCTTAGCATCAACCAAGGGGCATTCTGTTGCACTAATAGGATGAAGGTTGCCTGCCACTGGAGGAGGCATGTATCTATCCCAAGACAACAGAGCATCAGTGATCATCACACTTAGAAACAAATAATTATTGAGCTGGAAGGGACTCTGAAGATCATCTGGTCCAACCCCCTGCAATGCAGGAATATGCAGCTTGTCCCATATGGGGATCGAACCTGCAACTTTGGCGTTATCAGCAGCACGCTCTAACCAACCGAGCTGCATATTTTAACATGACAGCAACAGAAAATAAAATCAGTAGTGCATGTCATATATGTGAAAGCTCTAGAAAGAACCAGCTCTCTGCATAGCCAGTGATACTAAACCAGTTAGATGTCACACCAGCCAGCATTAAGTAAATCAATATAGGATTAGTGTCTCTTTCACTCTCCTGCCTTAATCACAGCCACAAGACGAAAAGCTTCTGGCCAGCTCTAACAACATCAACTGTGTGCCGTGTCGCGTGAAGCCTCTCTTTGGCCGCTGGCACAACGATCATTTTACACCCTGAGGAATGAAAATGAACTTATTTGAGTATCCTTTTACCTTTCATTAACTTCACATTACAGCTGTTCATCAAGGGCTTGATCCTACACTCAACAGGAGTATTGTACCACGTGTGGAGTGCTTTGTGGGTGAAGATGCAGGGCGGGGGAATCAAATGACAGTGGCCTGCTAGCCTTCTCAACATGAGGTGGGTTCAGAAGGCGCACACATAGGCACGCATTGAAAGCATGTGGGAGGAAATATGGGGTTGTGTGGGCCGGCCATGCCTCACTGCTGACATGCAGCATTCAAAATTCGCCAGGCACATTTTGTACCCAGATATTGGCCACTTAAGGACGTGGGTGGCGCTGTGGGTTAAACCACAGAGCCTAGGGCTTGCCGATCAGAAGGTCAGCGGTTCGAATCCCTTTGACAGGGTGAGCTCCCGTTGCTCGGTCCCAGCTCCTGCCAACCTAGCAGCTTAAAAGCACGTCAAAGTGCAAGTAGATAAATAGGTACCGCTCCGGCGGGAAGGTAAACGGCGTTTCCGTGCGCTGCTCTGGTTCGCCAGAAGCGGCTTAGTCATGCTGCCCACATGACCCGGAAGCTGTACGCCGGCTCCCTCGGGCAATAATGCGAGATGAGCGCTGCAACCCCAGAGTCGTCCGCGACTGGACCTAATGGTCAGGGGTCCCTTTACCTTTACTATTGGCCACTTGCAACCAAGTGAAGATGCCTGGTCACCAGGATGGCGTCTGATGTCTCCATCACCTGGAGGTGCAGCCTGCCCCCGCCGCCCGGTGCCGCCCCAACCAGCGGCGGAGCAAGCAGCTTGGGGCAAAAACCGCGGGGGCGGGGGCGCCAAAATGGAGGGGGCGCTGGCCAGCCTGCCCCTCACCCCCTGCTGCTGCCCGGTGCCGCCCCAACCAGCGGCAGAGCAAGGAACATGGGGCGAAAACCGCGGCGGCGGGGGGCGCCCGGCCGGGCAGGGGGCGAGGCACCGCTCCGCAACGTGCGTCATGCGCAATGACGTCACGTGGCCCGTCCCCTCGCCTAGGGCGCCAAAATCGCTAGCACCGGTCCTGGGTGTGTGTCACATTTATTATGGACCCCCATGCCCCAGTGTGTTTCTCCCTGGTGAGCATACTTCAACTCCCCAAAGGAAGGTTCGGTGTTAATTAACCACCTGGTAATTTGAGCTAAGGGGAAACCCCACTTTAAACCATTCTGCCTAATGAGTGGAACAGGAAAGTTCCAGCACTAGGCCTATACCCCAGAGGCCGAAAGCTAGAAAAACAGAATCCATCGCCGATCTTTGCATGTGCCGTGGCCGCAATCAGTGTGTTGCTCTTTGCTCTCCACTCCCCAGCCAGCTCTCACAAAATTCAAGCACTTCATCAAATAGGTGCAAGCACTGGCTGTGAACAAACTTTTATATGGGCTATCTTTGGATATTATCCCAGGCCTTCTACACTGTTGGAGAAGTTGATCGGTTACAACTATGCATCCATTCATACAACTATTACCATGGTCATTACCAGTGCTTTTTTCTGGGGGGACGCAGACCCCTAAACATTTTGTGAATCTAACTTTGGCCTCATTGAGGGGCAGTATTTTAATATGAGTAAGAAAATGAGAGTACCCCTAAACATTTTTTTTTTAGAAAAAGGCACTGGTCGTCACTGCAATCAATATTATTACCATAATAGCATCCATGCAGAGCTTTGGAGCGTTCAAAATACTCCTCCTACTTTATCTCTGCAATCCTTCCAACATTTATTTATATGTTTACAGTCCGCCTTCACGAGTAAAACTTACTGAAGGCAGCTTACACAATAACAGATAAAAATACAGTTTTTGACCTTGGAAGTAGGCAGGGTTGTGCAGTTGTATAGTTACTTATCCCTTTGAAATCTGATGGGAGGGCGTTCCACAAGGAGGATGTGTCACCACTGAGAAGGCCCTCTGCCTGGTTCTCTGTAACGTCAATTCTCGTAGTGAGGGAACCACCCCAAGGCCCTCAGTGCTGGATCTCAGTGTCCGGACTTGATGATGGAGGTGGAGATGCTCCTTCAGGTATACAAGGCCAAGGCTATTTAGGGCTTTAAAGGTCAACACCAACCCTTTGAATTGTGCTCAGAAATGGACTGGGAGCCAATGCAGGTCTTTCAGGACCAGTGTTATATGGTCCCTGTGGCCAGTCATCAGTCTAGCTGCTGCATTCTGGATTAGTTGTAGTTTTTGAGTCACCTTCAAAGGTAGCCCCACGTAGAGCACATTGCAGAAGTCCAAGCAGGAGATTTATTATATCCCACCTTTCCTCCAAGGAGCGTCAGGTGCTGCTGTACGTGGTGCTCTCCTCCCCCATTTTACCATCCATCCACTCAACAACCCTGTGGGGTAGGTTAGGCTGAGAGTCAGGAATTGGCCCAAGGTCGCTCAGTGAGTTTCCTGGCTGAGTGGGGATTTGAACCCTGGTCTCCCAGCATTTTAACCACTACATCCCACTTACTCTTTGGTCCTGACTTGTAGCTTGTTCTGTGGTCCCTGGCTCATCTCAGATTGCTGCTCACAGCCTAGCCCTGACATACAGTGGCTTAGAAGAGAAGTCTCTAGGTGAGCTGCTATGGTAGGCAAGACGTGGCTGAAGAACTGCATTGTTCTAACCCTAAGTCTCTCAAGGAGAGCTGCTCAGATCCTATAGATGGACAGGGAAACAGGACTAGCGAAAAAGGAACAGAAGGCCCTCCTAGCAAATGAGAACTTGGGGTGGTGAAGGAAGCAGGCCAAAGCAATGGAGTCTAGGCTTGAAGGCTTGGAACTAGGGAATGCTGCCAATGGATGGAGCAGAAGGAAAATTAGGGGGAAGAAATGGCAGGGAGGGGAGAGAGGAATGGTGCCCATGACCAAGAGCTCAAGACACAAAGAAGGCTGAAGTTCACGTTTTGCTTTTAGATAACTAACCAAGTATTTGGCTGCTGGCTTCCTAACTTTTATTCATTAGTGGAGAAAATGTTTATTGGTTTTACTAGATGGTTCTTTCATGGCAGACATTGGGAATCGGATGTGGCTGGGGGGAAGCAACGTTGGACATTTAAATAAGCAAACCATTGCTAGGTATGGTTCTCAAACTCCAGATGGTGGTCATAGACACTGGAGGAAAACACCACGGAGGGATAGCTGCTGCCTTCATGCTCTACTTATGAGCTTCCCAGAGGCACTTAGAAGGCCACAGTGAGCACAATGTATTGATCTCATCCAACAAAGCAATTCTTATGATCTCCAGAACTGCGTAATTAGCACCCAACAGTTAATACCGGTAGCTGGATCAACTGACACTAAGCTACATCTCTCAGCAATTACCTAGCACCCATTAGGATGGCCAGATACAAACGCTACACCTGTTGGAATGCGCTCTGCTTCGCCAACTATTAAAAGTGCAGGAGTCTTCTCCTTTGAGTCTAGCCACCCACTCTCATAGCAAAAGAATTTCTATGGAACTAGAGTACGATTATCCTTCATGTGGTCCTCAGTTGCAGACAAAACCTCCTTTGAAAATAATAACATCATAATCCTTTTGCACACTCATCAGGTTCCCCTGAACTCAAGGGCAAAGTTACAGCAATATTCTTGTTGCAAATCCTCCATAAGTCTCCCTGGCCCCCCAGGGCAAAGTCAGGGCAATAAATCTATCCTACTGTGTTAGTCAACCACCTTATCTACGTCTGCAACAAACCCATGGTACAGAAGGGCATACCGAGGTCACACAGACAAACCTGGACTCTGAATTATCTTACCCAGAGTAACTACCATCCTTTGGCACCAAACAAGCACTAGAGCAGATTTGAAGCCTGTTTTCACCAATAAGGATGCACTGAAAGACTTGATAACAACCCACCCGTTGGGGCATTGTTTAACCACCTGGTTGCAAGCATTAGGTGGGTAGTAAAGCAATGATTAAATTAAATTAAATAGCTAGCGTTTGGAAATGCATACTGTATAGGAAGAAGAATTCTGAGAACAAAAAAAAAATACAAAAAAAAGAACTTGACACCGACAGCTTGAATGAAAAGCATAACCAACGTTTTTCCAATTGGCAAAGAAATTTGATGGCTCGTCACTTGGAGTAGATTTTCTACTCGCCGCAGGTGACCTGAAATGCAAGCAAACTCCAAGGCCAGATTAGGCGCGCCCAGGAGATCCACCCCAGAGAAACAGATCCCTCCAGGCTCTGGCGTCATTTGGCCTTCTGGTCCTGGAATCAAAGTTGGCAGCCCTAAACCAATATTTTATTTTCTCTCAAGAGCTAATGTTTCCCCCTCCCCGCATATCTAGAATTATATAGGGTTGAGATCAGCTCCTCTAATATGCTCAAATCTTAACAAGAAATGTGCCAATTGGTTTGCAGGCTGAAAAAGCGTTTCCTTGCCCAGGAGAACTTGCTGGTGGATTATGCTTCTTATTTTTACACACAAGGACTGGGGTAGGAATCAGCTAGGGCTCCCCTCTACCCTGAGCAAACGTGAATTTTGCAACTGACCCAACCCGACAGATGTATTTTTAAAAAAGGGGTGGAGGACGACGACGATTTGATAGCTAAGTACTGTATATGTAGCTGTCAAATTCATGCAAGCATTTTTGCTGATGTTGTGATTTCGCCCCGCCCCTCAGATCCAGAACGATGCAGGGTCGGGATCCACCCTTCTAATAATGATCCACCAAGCCAGTCAGGGACATTTGCAAGACTTTCCCCCGTATTTTGTTTTGTTTTTGCGAACAGACGGCTTTCAGCCTATTATAATGCCGGAAGCACGACGCAGCAGTGAAACTGCCGGATCTGGGCTGGTGCTTGCAAAATGCCTGGCACCTGCGACGCGGTTCAAGAGCAGGTGCGTCGCTTTGCAACGCTCCCTCTTCCTACCTTTGTGATGGTCATGCAGCCTGGATTTTTTGGTGCAGCGTCAAAGGGCTGGCGAGCCCGCCCAGCTCTCAGTCGTCTCTCTCCGCAGCAAAGATTTCAGATCCTGCCTGCTCTTGCACCGCAACACTTTTCTTCCTCCTCCTCCGTTTTTCCTCCTGTATCAGAGCACGCCTAGCTTATCCCTTTTACAGGTGCTGCTGCGCGATCATGGAATCACGTTCATTCATTGATCGTGAATTAATATATATATATTGGATGGGTGGGGGTGGAAACCCTTTGCTTGCTGTCACCCACACACACCCTTTAAAAAAATTTAAAATTTTTTAAAAGCCCATCAAAATCTGCCTGCTTCCAGCAAGCACGCTTCCTAGGCAGAGCGCACGCTTGCAAAGTCACTGCAGGGTCCACACGCGCGCTTGGAGAGAAAGGGTGATGGGTGGAGCCACGAGAGGAGAGGAGGACAGGCCAAGATCCCCTCGCCTCCCGCTTCCTTTGTGTGCCGCCCTCGGAGTCCGGCAAAGCAAGATCAGAAACCTCGGCAGAGGCGGCGGTTGTTGCATTGTTGATGATGACGGGTGGGCGGAGACCGGGAGGCAGGCAGAAATCCCGTCCCTGCGGGGAACAGAGGCGGCGGCTCCCTTGGGAAACCCGGGCGCCGAAGGGTTAAGAAGAGCCGAGCTGGGCGCGCGCTCTGCGCGGATCGCAATTCTGCAATCGGTATGAATTACGCAAATGAAACAAGTGCGATGGTTGGCATCGCTTCCCCCCCCCCTTGCGTTTTTGAAAACTGTTTTGCATCAATTATTCTGTTTTCTTTTTTATATATACTGTATTTTTAAAAAAACTCTATTTTGCATAATTTATTTCGGTTTTGCTTATTGTGTTTCTGGTTTTGCTTTTAGAAGACATCTGAAGGCAACCCTGTTTAGGGAAGTTTTTAATGTTTGATGTTTTTAATATACTGTTGGGAGCCGCCCAGAGTGGCTGGGGAAGAAATAATTAAGGGAAATATGAAAGTATATTAGAATAACTAGATAGATAAAAATGTTATTTGAAAGTCAAAAATAAATTAAAGATGAGAAGGAATTACTAAAGACAGATAGACATTGAAACGCGGAGGGGGTGGCGAGAGGAAGTCCCCTCAGACCATGATTGGACAGAACGAAATTAGCAAGAATTATGTTTTTGTGTTGTATGTGTGTATTTTGTATGTATTTGATGCTTTGTTTATTTTGTTTGTGTTTTATTATTGTTGGAAAATTAATAAATATTATTTAAAAAACAACAACAGAGTGGCTGGGGAAACCCAGCCAGATGGGCAGGGTATAAATAATAAATTTATTATTGTTGCTGTTGTTACAGACCCTCCAAATGTCCCTATTCTCCAAGGACAGCCCCAGATTTATAGAAGCAGCCCAGGTTTCTGATTTGATCCCGGAATGACCTGCTTTTCCTTATCCTTGGAGGGTATGTTGTTATTATTTATTACATTCATTCCCAGCCCTTCAGCAGCAGGTCCCAGGGCAGGTTACAACAGTTAAAAAAACCCAACAACAGTTAAAACAGATTACAATCACAGGAATAGGGTGGGCCCTGAACACACACAGAGAGCGTGAGGCTCTTAATCTCAGGCTCATGGGTTTGAGCCCCACATTGGGTGGAAGATTCCTGCATTAGCCTACAGGGAGTTGGACTAGACCGGGGGTACCCAAACTTTTTTCAAAGAGGGCCAGATTTGATGAAGTGAGCATGCGTGTTGAGCTTTTTTCTTTTACAATTTCCCCCCAAAGTTGTTGAGTTTAGGATTTTGCCACAGGACATATACTGCCACGGGAGCAGGAATAAATCGACCGGACTTTGGACATGCCTGGACTAGACGATTCTCTGGCCCCTTCCAGCTCTATGATTCTATCTCAGGTGTCCAAGGCCAAGGTAAAGAGGTATGTCTTTCAGCATTCGTGGAAAGCTGCATAGTGAGAAAGCCAGGAATTCCCTTTCTGCAGGAGGGAATTCCACAATTTAGGGGCTGCAGCAGAGAAGGCCCTATTCTGGGACACCCCACCCCACCCCCCCCAAAAAAAAATTATGTGGGAGTGGCAGCTGCCAAGAGGTTCCTCTCAGCTGATCTGCACACTTAGACGGGAAGAAGGTGGTCTTTCAGATATTTGGAGCCTAAGCTATTCAGGGCTTTAATCACTAATGTGAGCAACTTGAATTGCACCTTGAATTATTATTATTACTGGGATGTTGTAAGAATTACTGAGCTATTTTATGCAATTTGCTCTGACCGCTCAGCATAAGCACTGCATAAACAGACCATCAAAATAAACAATTCCTAGGGCTGCAAACATTTTAAAAAATATGTGGTTTTTGGCTATTCTTCTGGGGGACCCAACCTCTGCATTTTGGGGAGTTGTAATATCATCTCATAGCCCGCATGAAAAACGCTATTAGCACTGCCATTGCTGCTGGGTTTAATATGGACTAGCGTGTACAACTACGACCAAGAGACAAAGTACAGCATAAAAAATGTCTGAGTCTGCACATTCTAAAAATGAGAGATGTTAAAGACTAGCATCTGAATTCATTCCAGCAGCTATCAGCTTGCTGTCAGTGACTAGGAGGAAGAGTTTATTCCATCCTGCAAAATACAACACAGTACTGAGAGAAAGCTCAGGGTAGTCTATACCGGTCGCAAGGGCCATTTTTTTTTTCATTTAAAAATATTTATTGCCGTTTATAGCAATAAAACAGTACAATAAAAACTATATTAAAAAGTTTAAAATATACGTCAATTAACCATTGTGGAAATATGCATTCTTAATAGACCTGGCAGAACCTATTCCCTGCTACAAATGTTGCAGTACTACTGTTGTGTGTTTGTTTGTTTTGAGGGGCGGTACAGGTGAGTGAGTACAGGACGCGGGTGGCGCTGTGGTCTAAACCACAGAGCCTAGGGCTTGCCGATCAGAAGGTCGGCGTTTCGAATCCCCGTGACGGGGTGAGCTCCCGTTGCTCGTTCCCTGCTCCTGCCAACCTAGCAGTTCGAAAGCACATCAAAGTGCAAGTAGATAAATAGGTACTGCTCCGGCGGAAAGGTAAACGGCGTTTCCGTGCGCTGCTCTGGTTCAGTAGAAGTGGCTTAGTCATGCTGGCCACATGACCCGGAAGCTGTACGCCGGCTCCCTCGGCCACTAAAGCGAGATGAGCGCCGCAACCCCAGAGTTGTTCGCGACTGGACCTAATGGTCAGGGGTCCCTTTACCTTTACAGGTGAGTGAAGCAGGTGTGCCTGTCGCAGAACCCCAACGTCAGTTATATAACCTGAGTTTAGCTTGTAAGTAAGAGAGCAAGATCTGTGTTGCAAAGGACCCTTCAATTCTCACCCAGCACAGATGCTTGAGGGCAACAGAATGTCTTGGCCTGCCTTTGAAGCCAAGGAGATGCACAGCTGGACAACTCTGCCCCAGTCCCCCATTTCCTTCCAAATACAAAGGGCAGAATTAAAACCTGTCTAAATCCTCAGATCTCATTCTGTGGCGGGATCCTTTATCGCACAGTCGAAAGCTTTAGATAAGCCCCGGCAGCCAGATAATATAAACAAAGTGTGGAGGAAAGATTATCTTTGATTTTAAAAATCAAGTTACTAAATGCTTGGCGTGATTTCCAGAAGCCTGTTGGGTGTGTGTGGGTGTGTGTACAGAATTCTTGCTTTATCACCAACAGACTTTGCACAGAGATAAAAGTCCAGGACAGGCTGCCTAACGCCATACCCCACATAAGCAGAATGTATGAACCTTCACAGATCAGACCAGCTATGTTAAATTCTATCTTCTACCCACTCATGAGGTCCCCCAAAATGGCATGCATAGGCACCAGGGTGCCCTCAAACACTCCTCCCATCCCTACCAAGACCCCCCTGCCCCTCCCAATTTTCAGCTGAGTACCCTCTGAGCGTCTGGTATGCTGCAAAGGATTCTGGGTAACACTTTTGCATGTGAGTGCTCCCACCTAGTTGCGTGTGAAGGAAGATCAAAGCGTAGGTAGCCACCCACAATTTCCAGCCTGCCTTGACTCCAGACAGCAGAGCCAAACGATATTGTGCAATCCCCATGCATGTTTACTCAGATGCAAGTGACACAGTATTACCCAGGAAGCTGCCTTGTCAGAACATTGGTTCATTGTCTGCATCGATTGGCATCAACATCTCCCCACTGGTTTTAATGTATCTGTGTGAGGTTTTCGTTGTGATGTTTGTTTGGTTGTGAGTTGCTTTGAGTTGCCTTGGGGCAAGATTAAAGGTAAAGGGACCCCTGACCATTAGGTCCAGTCGAGAACGACTCTGGGGTTGTGGCGTTCATCTCGCTTTACTGGCCGAGGGAGCCGGCGTACAGCTTCCGGGTCATGTGGCCAGCATGACTAAGCCGCTAACAAATTTGACAAATAATAATAATCAGCCGAGCCCTTCTCCAAAATCTGGGAGTGCGCATAGGATTGTTGCTTTAACATGATTAGAGCCAAGGGTCAACAATTCCTATATGGCCAAGGATGAGCTGCTGCTCTGTGATAATCTACTCCAGCACTAAGGATATCTGGGTCAGAGGACCAAAGATGAGCTGAGACATTAACAAAATGAATAAATGTGGTGGCATCCTTTATATCAATAGCCCCTGGGATATATCATCCATTTATTTCAAGGTTACTACCGGTATAGTTTATTAACCAAAGGTGCATAGAGTAAAAAGGTAAAGGTAAAGGGGCCCCTGACCATTAGGTCCAGTCGTGTCCGACTCTGGGGTTGTGGCGCTCATCTCGCTCTATAGGCCGAGAGCCGGCGTACAGCTTCCGGGTCATGTGGCCAGCATGACTAAGCTGCTTCTGGCGAACCAGAGCAGCGCACGGAAACGCCGTTTACCTTCCCGCCAGAGCAGTTCCTATTTTACTTGCACTTTGACGTGCTTTCGAACTGCTAGGTTGGCAGGAGCTGGGACCGAGCAACGGGAGCTCACCCCGTCGCAGGGATTCGAACCGCCAACCTTCTGATCAGCAAGCCCTAGGCTCTGTGGTTTAATCCACAGCGCCACCTGGGTCCCGCATAGAGTAGCTATGGCAAATATTTGTGACAGGCTGGAGGGTTTGAGACGTAGCATCTTAAATTTGCGGCCTGCCCTAGCCTGGGCCAGTTAATGAACTTACTTTCAATAAAAAAAGCTATAGCAAGTGTTTCACTACGGTAGACTTGACTGTCCTTTATGATCATTGTAACTGCTATCTCTTGTGTAGCTATCTACTATGGCAAGGCAGAAGTTGATCACAGATGTTGTGGCCTGGAAGTCAATGCATGGCTCTTGATTTTAGAAGCTGTATAGTATGAAGCAGTGCTCCTTGCTCAGACATCTGGAGGCTTATCTGTTACATTTTGCTGTACACCTGTCCATCAGCTGCTCCTCCCATCCTTTCTGGCAGCTTATGCGAAAAAGGATAAATGCCTCCATTAATTTATTTAAACAGTATGGAAGGCTAGTGCCTTCATACTTGATTGTGAGGTTCTAACTGGGATTCTGTTTCTATTATGGTTGCTTTGGGCCAGCAGGGTACTGCTCATTTTCTTACCGGTAGGCACTGTTTAAACTTTTTTTTTCCAGAAAATGACCGCAGTTGCAGGTGGGAACACTAGAGGTTGCTGCAATACTGTATTGACCAGTTACAGGTAGGTAGCCGTGTTGGTCTGCCGTAGTCAAAACAAAATAAAAAATAAATAAATTCCTTCCAGTAGCACCTTAGAGACCAACTAAGTTTGTTATTGGTATGAGCTTTCGTGTGCATGCACACTTCTTCAGATACACTGAAGCAGAAGTTCAGGCAGTCAGTCAGGCCCTTCTGCATTGTTTACTTCAGGGGCAGCAGGATCTGCTGGTAGATCTCTAGCTGATTGTAATAGATCAGCAAAGTTGGTTGTTGTTGTTTTTTTAACTCTTGGTTGTTTTTGCAGTGGGAACAACAACAAAAAACGCCTCCCCCCACTTAAATTAGGCTGTTGAAACTAATAAAGATTAGGGTGACCCAGAGTGGATAAAAGGACTGATACTGAAAACACATTCCAGCACTCAGAAGCACCTCGCTCTTTAATTCTGGCCATTATGACTTTTGAAACCTGGCTCTTGGGAATTCTAGCAGGGGCATAGTGGGGATGCCGGGGCGATGGCCCCAGATCCATTTTTCTGGGCAGCGCTGGCAGGGCAGTATGAGGAGGACTCAACAGACACATGCCCTTCAAATCTGTCACCCTCTGCATGTGCTTACATACCCAAATCGCTGTGAAGGCACACCCTGCTGTTGGGTTCTAGTAAAAAAAAACAGAATAAAAAAATTCCTTCCAGTAGCACCTTAGAGACCAACTAAGTTTGTTCTTGGTATGAGCTTTCGTGTGCATGCACACTTCTTCAGATACACTGAAACAGAAGTCACCAGACCCTTATATATAGTGAGAGGGTGGGGAGGGGTATTACTCAGAGGGGTGGTGGGAATGGGTGATAGGCCATGGGTGATATAACATGAGAAAGATGGGTAACTGTCTGAAATCTGGTCTCTTTATACAGATCTATTTGCTGGAATGTCTCAAATACAAATACTCTTCGATAGTCAGCTCACACATTCAGCTACCAGTCACCAAGTGGTGCACAATCACACACACCCCAGCTCTTTTTTGCAGACAATATCCTAATATCACTGATGGCAAAGTGGAAAGCAGAAAAAGAAACAAGAGAATGCAGATCCCTTCTTGCTCAATGATCTCCCTTTATTTCTCCCCTGTGGAGCTTACATGAAGCAGCATGATGTACGTGACAATGCAGATAAGAACGACCAATATATACTCTTCATCAGCAACATAAAAGGTAGAGGCCACAGAAGCTGTTGTTTGAGGAGCAGTACAAGTTAGCAGCCAACTCAGTGCAAAGGAAAAGTGCTTCCGGGAATATTACAGTACTAAGGCAAGGATTACTCACTTTAAGACAGATGTAAAGGTATTCTTCAGCTAGCACCTTTGGCAACAACCCTGGTTGTTTTCGTACAGGTAGCAAAAGCTTTCCTGCGCCTCCTTTTTAAAAACATGTTAGATACTGTCAAAACACACTGGAAATCCAGTAGAGATAAAGGTTAACCTGAGAGGATGAGAGAAACATGAGACTGTAGCTTTCTGGTAAAGTTCAGTCCTCAGTTGACAGTTAAAAATATGTCAAAAGCAGGGAAAGGCTTCTGTTGAAGACCTTGCCTACCTGCTGTCGGCCTGAGCATGCAGCATTGGGTTATGGTCTGCTTTGGTGTAAAGCAGGGTTGTGTAAAGCAGCAAGTGTGTGCTGAAGCAATCTCTTCTGTGCAAAGTTTAAATTAACACTAGTTGCTCCACACATTTTTATCACTGGCATACGGCCCCTAAAAGGTTGCCTCGCAAGACAATGTGGCCCTCTAGTAGGAACAGTTTTCCCAACCCCTTATATAAAGAATTCCTTGAGGCTAGCTCTAGCACTGGCCTAAAATGGCATCAATCAAAAGCAACCTTGTTCTAATTCAGCTTTTATATATTATTATTATTATTATTATTATTATTATTATTAATTATTATTATTACAATTTGTATACTGCCCTTTATCTGTAGATCTCAGGGCAGTTCACAACATAAAATTACAATATAAAAAACACAAAACACAAAAAACAGGAACAAAACAAAACCAATAATCACCCCTCCCACAACACATTTAAAAGGGCATTAGATATCAGTCAGCCCAAAGCCTGGTTGAAGAGGAATGTTTTTGCCTGGACCCTAAAGGCGTATAATGAAGGTGCCAGGCAAACTTCCCTGGAGAGAGCATTCCACAGGTGGGGAGCCACTGCAGAAAAGGCCCGTTCTCGTGTTGCCACCCTCCTGACCTCTTGCAGAGGCGGTACATGAAAAAGGGCATCAGATGATGATCTCAGGGTCCAAGTAGGTTCATGTGGAGAAGTGTGGTCCTTGAAACTTGGTTTCAACTAGCAACCTGCCAATTTGGAGCTGCATATGACCAGCTTCCCAGTGAAGACTGGCAGGATTGACTGGGAAATGCACTAGATGAAAGCTATTCATGAACCCTGGATATTTCAGGAGGCATAGGGAATTGGCATGGAATCCCATTTGGAGTCAAAAGGAAACACATAAACAATAAATACATAAAGTCAGTGCATTCAAAATGGGGCAAGGGAAGAGTAAATACGTGCACCATGAATTTGAAAGGAATAAGTAAATGAGGGACATAACCAGGGCTTTTTTCCCCCCAGCCAAAAGTCACCGGAACTCATTCCGGCACTTCTCAGGTGGGCACCATTGCCATTCTCAGAGAACGAGGGAGGTGTTCAAACATTTAAAACACATTCTTTCCAAAGAATCCTGGGAACTGTAGTTTGTCAAGGGCCCTATAAATTTTAGCTCTGTGAGAGGTAAACTACAATTTCCAGGATTCTTTTGGGGGGGGGCTCCTTTAAATGTATGCTTTGTACACGGCCTTGGACTGGACAGCCCTCATATTGATGACACTTTCAAGCAGAGGACTGCCCTGTGACTACCCTTCAAAAACAGCTGTAAAGCTGGACACACATGGGCACCCTAGCACGAACAGTCCCAATAGCACAGGGGGGTGGGGAATGAATAGCAGATGGACCTGCCCCATCTATCAAAACAGTTAGAATCCTGATACCACCAAGATAATTCTTTGCAAAACGTCAAGAGAAAGTCCTTTCCGGAATGCTTAATCTACCTTTTACTAGCCTGTAAAGAAATAGTCTGTACACACTCAAGTTTCACTGTTGCTTCAACACAAGGAATTCCACTTCTTGGCATATTTTTGCCGGTGTGGCACTCCTACATAGATTTATTGTAAACTGACTTCTGCTGGTGAGCACCTAATGTAGAGCCACACTAAGTACATGCATTTGGGGTGGGGGGTGGGGGTGGAGAGAAGATGTGAAATATCCAAAAACTCATGGACAGGGTGCTAAGCAAATATGAGAATATCCCCTCTAAGCAGGCTGATCAGGAATCCTGTCCAGCAAGTAATTATTGGCAGTTCCTGTGTACGTGCATGTATGTACCACATCGCCGATTCCTTACAAAACCAGAAAAGCAGAAGGAAAAGAATTTCACATAGTTTAGCGTGTGAAATGTATATGGAAATCGACTCCAAATCCACTGATTAGCACATCCAGCCAGGGACATTTATCTGTGTGTTACTGGTCCTCATGAGGAGACCAGAAGATAGTTAAGTGCTGGTGCTTCACTAGCCTGTTGTCTCAGGTATTTAATTCGTATCCGTGAGTATAGAAACCACACAGGCCCAGAGTGATGGATTGTGGGTTGGGGAGTGGGGACAGACCTCTAAATTGAGATCTTCAATACCTGATGTTATCCAAAAAGGGAAGCAGACAGTAGAGATTTTCTGGTGCGGTGACTTCTTGGAAATATTGTAGACTACACACTATGTCAAGAAAAGGCCTTAGTGAGAAACAAGGCTTCCAAAGTACATGGTTTTTTTCCCCAATTCACTTGAAGACAATCCAGTGCATCTTTGCTCATGGGTAGCTAGTGTTAACACTTTTTTGTTTCTAAAGTAGTGAAAAATTATGTTTGAAGGCCAGCTGTGGAGGAGGAAACTGGAGTTACATATCTTCATCATCCTCACTCACAGCTCCATTTGAGTTGCTGGCAGCATGTTCTGCCTGTTCCTTCATGTACTCGACTTTTATCTGCTCCAGTTCTCTCATCTCAGACTCCAGTTTTAACCTGTACACTCGGCGTCGGTTTTGTAAAACTTTCATGGGAAATGGGTTCATGTCACTGAAGGCGATGTTCATCAGCTTCCTGGAAGAGGGCAAGCATATGAGCCAGGATTTTTAAAGGCAGCTTGGACTAAGTAGACATTGAAGAGAGACTTGTGGGAACTCTACATGCTCTTTTGGCTTCCCTCGCAAAAATGTGGCAGGATTTCTGAAAGAGGTTTGTCTTCCAGAGACAGAAAGTGTCACCCCCCCCCCCGGGACCAAAGCTCTGGGTCTTCTCTGCACTAGGCCCTCATATTTCAGGCCACATAAGATTAGGAACACCCTTAGATGCAGCTCTGTGTCAGACCAGTTTACTGGTTCTCTGCACTACTGTCCTAAAACAGTATTTCAAAATTTACTACTGGTATTTTCCACAATTCTTTTTCTGCTAAGGAAGGAACCTCTCTTCATTACAGAGGATTCTGGGGGATGTTTTAGGGTGAGCACAAGGCCAAGTCTACTGGACTATCACCAGGGCTGCCCCAAGTAATTTTGCTGTCTGAAGTCATGGACAAAATGTTGCTACTTTTATGTACTGGATTTGCAGTGGATTCTTAAACACTGGCAGCAATGGGACAGCATCCTCCACTGCACCTAAGGTTCATTTAGGGGAACAAGGCAGTCCATGGGGTTTCACACAGCTCTGTTTTCTAGTACTTCACAGCTGCCCTGACCCCCCAGAAACCTCAGCTTGAGGTATCAGCCTTACTATGCCTAATGGTAAGGCCGGCCCAGTCTGCCACCCTCTGTGAAATGAGATTGCAATCTAGAACACAATACTACCCAGAGGCTAAGCATTACAGAGGGAAAATGCATAGCTGTCAACCTTTCCCTTTTCTTGCGAGGAATCCTATTCGGAATAAGAGAATTTCCCACAAAAAAGGGGAAAGTTGACAGCTATGAAAATGAATTGTAGTAGCACATCTGTCCTTCAGGAAAACTGGTCAACCATTACTGATCTGCTCATTAAACACTCCTGATAAGCTTCCAAAGAACCCCAGGATTTTCTGGAATAAGGGATTATTATCACATATAATAATCTTCAAGTGTCCCTGCGTCCACTGTGTGTCAGTGGAACTGCGCGAGTGCGCATGTCCCACAGGGACGCACGGATTGGACAGCTCTACTTCCCCCCCCCAACAGGGACGCAGGCATTGGAGCGGCCAGAGAGGGGGGCGTGTCCGGGAGGCAGCGGCGGCGTACGCGCGTTGTCAGTTGGGGCAGCGCCGCCGCCTTGCACGGAGCCTCCTCCTCCGGCCGCCGCCGCGCTCCTTCTCTCCCCCGGCCGCGCCGATCACGCGAGCCCCTGGCTTCACCCGAGGCCTACCCGCCCGAAGCCGGGGCCACGGGGCCTCCTGAACCGGGGCCTACCCGCCCGAAGCCGCCGCCGGGGCTGCGGGGCCTCCTGAACCGGGCGGCCAAGAGGAGCGCAGCCTGGCCGCCCTGAGGTTTCTGCTGGGCGGGGGGCGGTGTCGGGGCCGGAGAACGGGGCGCGGAGGGTACGCCCGGCGGAAGCGACCACGGCCTCCTTCTCCTCCTTGCGAGACGGGATGAGGGAGAGAGAGAGGCGACCGGCGGGATCGAGGGGAAGGAGGGCGGCGGGGTTAAAAAGGAAAAGGAGGGTGGCCGCCGCTCCCCCCGTCTCTCCAGCCTGTCAGCTGCAGTCAGCCGCCAGCCTCTGCCGCCTCCTGCCGCCGCCTCCTCCTCCTCCTGTAGCGCCCGTTAATGTAACGGGCTACCTTCTACTAGTATACAATACCATGGACCTATGCTTTAGATGTGCATGATATATTTGCCGGTGATCAATGAAACTATCAAATACATAAGCACATATGCTCAAGGAGAGACACCTCAAAGCCCAAGGGTATATATACGGGGGTAAGCTTTTAAAGGAGTATTTGTTCAGTTTCAGTGTTGCCTCAGGCATTATTTTCACACACCGCATCACGTGGAAGCCACTTCCTGTAGTGCTGCCCCACACAACTGGAGTGTGAACATTTCCCCATCTGATCATACCCAGTGTTGCACATCAATATGAGGGAAATGGCTCCAGCATGTCTCCGTGTGTGAGAGAAAAAGGTTTCACTTTAGCCCTAATCTATCTGTACTTGGCTTGGTTCCTAGCTTCTGATTTGCCTCAGATAAACATGGCGTCAAAGCTATTGCTTATTCCTGATCTGTGCCTGCCTCAATCCCAGTTTTTGAATTTTTCCACTTCTCTGAATGACAAACTGTCACCTGACAGCCACAATCCCCATCCTAAACACTGCCTGACATCATCCTTACCTGCCATCACAGATGGTTTTGGTAAAAAACCGCATGTACTGGTAAATTTCCAGGCTGTCCTGGATCCTCAGTATCGCTTCTTCGTTGTATTTAAATATTGCCAGCGCGTAACGGAATATCACCTGGGACAAAGAAAAACATGGCTGATGGGGGAGGATGTCATAGGAGGGATGCAGTCAGCGCCACACAGATGATAAAGGTAACATCACTGAGGCAGGAAGGTACAAGTTCAATAGACACATCGGAAGCCTGTCCTAAATGCCTGGTTGCTAAAACATCTCTGCGGAGACTGATATATGAAGCGAGAATGTAGGAGGGATAGGAGACAGGGATACTCTTACCTTAGTACCTTCATAGAGAAAGGCATCCCATAACCTGAAGAGGATATCGCTAACAAGACTGTCTACAAATACAACCAAGAACCAATTGAAGGTCACTAGGCCCAAGTCGATTCGGTGCTGCTCCAGATGAGCTGTCAGCCTGGGAAGCTTCTCTGACAAGAAATCTTTAAAGACTCGTTGATCCACCTGGATTCAGCAAAACATCAATAAGAACCAATAACCATACGTGAAAGGATGCTTTATCAGCACCTTCGCAGAGTCATCCAAAGTCACAGGGATTAATTGTACTGTACTCGTAAACACCTGACTGATCTAACAAAATCAAACTTTTGATTTATGGCACAATATAGAGACACAGAAACTGTTATTATACTTTCTGCAGTGGAGGCAGAACCAAGAGAACAAGCACAAAATCTGCTTCCATAGCTTCCCAACTCTGATACTGTGGTTACAAAATGATTTGTGTGTGTGTGTGTGTTACTGACTCTCCCTCCTAAAAAAACCCCTTTAAAAATGGGTAATCCTAGGATCCCATGATACTGATGATCACATTGGTATGAGCTACAATTGAATGGTTTGTGTGTAACCTTATGCCAAACTAGTTTGGCTTTGCATTATGTCCAAATTAGGCCACAGTGAAGAAGGAAATAATTAGTTTTAAGGACAATTTGATTCTTGACATCATGCAAACCACTGGATTAGGTGTGAAGTTCCATTATTTTGTGAAATAATCAACTGGCTAGATTAACATGAATCACAGAACGGTGTAAGCCAGGCCTGTGCCAACACCTATGTGAAGTGCATTGGAATTTTTCCTCTAGAAGCACCACTTCCATCATAAGGATAAGCAATTCTTTAAAAACAACCCGTTTTTCTTTCACCCATGACTATCCTATTGTATGGCTTAGTGGGGAGTCCCGGACTTACTTGTGAGCCTATTAGTGTGTTGCTATAATAATCTGGAGGCATTAGGTTTTCAGTGATATGAACTAGGCACCAGAAAGCGTTTTCTTCTTCCTCTAGAACCAATAGTGCAATGGCTGCCAATCTGGGATGAATAAAGAGACATCACTGTTAAGGAAAGCAGGCAACAATGGCAGACAGTTCTTACAGCTACGGTCCTTCAAGCTGGAAAATTCCCACAAGAGGAAAATGGTGAAGAAGCAGGAAGTTTCTTCTTTACCTTAGCACTAAGGTAAAGGTAAAGGGACCCCTGACCATTAGGTCCAGTCGTGACCGACTCTGGGGTTGCGGCGCTCATCTTGCTTTATTGGCCGAGGGAGCCGGCGTACAGCTTCCAGGTCCTGTGGTCAGCATGACTAAGCCGCTTCTGGCAAACCAGAGCAGCGCACAGAAACGCCATTTACCTTCCCGCTGCACCAGTACCTATTTATCTACTTGCACTTTGACATGCTTTCGAACTGCTAGGTTGGCAGGAGCTGGGACCGAGCAACAGAAGCTCACCCCATCGCGGGGATTCAAACTGCCGACCTTCTGATTGGCAAGCCCTAGGCTCTGTGGTTTAACCCACAGCGCCACCCGTGTCCCACAATGTAAATATAAAACAGGTGCCAAAGTAGCTGCCAGTTCTTTCTATGGTGCCCTGACGGTTCTTTCTATGGTGTCATGCAAAAGGTCTCAGTAAACAGCAGCCCTGTTTAGGGAAGTTTTTAATGACTGATGTTTTAATGTATTTTTAAACTTTTGTTGGAAGCCGCCCAGAGTGGCTGGAGAAACTCAGCCAGATGGATGGTGTATAAATTGTTTGTTTGTTTGTTTGTGGTGATGGTTGTTGTGGTGGTGGTGGTTGTGGTTGTTGTTGTTGTGGTGGTTGTTGTTGTTGTTGTGGTGGTGGTGGTGGTGGTGGTGGTGGTGGTGGTTGTGGTGGTGGTGGTGGTGGTGGTGGTGGTTGTTATATAATTATTCCCTCAAAAAGCTACAGCACACAAGAGACTATCTGATCTTCCTGGTCAGTTTCTGTTTGCTCTGGCTTTTCCTGCACTGAACACAATACTCTTAAACATGTTACATGCACATATTTCACTGGCTGCCAGGATTGGAAACACACCTGTTCTGAACATTGACTGTGGGTAGCTGATGGGGCAGGGTGGCGGCGGCAGTGCCCACATCATTTGTGGCTCAGTCTCTCTTTCAGATGCAGCAGCCATTTTGCGTTATGCCACATGGCCCAAGGCAGCCATTTTCTCACTGGTGACCATGATACTCTCTCAACATTCCCAATATGACCATGACCCCCAGGCCCCAAAAAAGGTTGGCAACCCTTGAGTAAGAACAGCTCATCTTTTCAGCAGCACAAGTGCAAATAGGCACAAGAAAACAATTGGTTGTTTTCATGGTTTCATGTACGCCTATAGCTTTGTCAGAACACAGCAGTTCCAGCTGGAGTCATTGTCAAATACATCTCATGACTGTAATTTTTCACATTGTACTTAGATTGTATAGGGAAGTTTTTAATGTTTGGTGTTTTAGCGTGTTTTTAATATTGTGTTGGGAGCTACCCAGAGTGGCTGGGGCAATCTGGTCAGATGGGGGGTGTTATTGGGTTGTTTTTATTTTGATACTATATATTTTGGTTTTTATGTTGATCTTGTTCTGTGGACTACCCTGAGACCTCCGGGTATAGGGCGGTATATAAATTCAATTAAATAATATTATTATATATTACCGGTATATATTATATATTATATATTATATATTATTAAAATAAATAGAATCATAGAATTGGAAGAGACCACAAGGGCCACCCAGTCCAACCCCCTGCCAAGCAGGAAATAATAATAATAATAATAATAATAATAATAATACAGTGGTATCTTGGTTCTCAAACTTAATCTGTTCCGGGAGTCCGTTCGACTCCCGAAATGGTTCAAAAACCAAGGCATGGCTTCTGATTGGCTCCAGGACCTTCCTGCCGCGTCGGACGTTTGGCTTCCAAAAAACGTTCGCAAAACGGAACACTCGCTTCTGGGTTTGCAGCATTCGGGAGCCGGATTTGTTCGGGAACCACGCTGTTCGAGTACCAAGGTACCACTGTAAATTATTATTATTCTTGATTGGGTTATAGTTGACCCTAATATTTGTTGCAAACATAGAGTTTAAAAAGTTTGGCAGTGAGCTAGCACCCCTTACCTGTTCAGTCCCTGGCAATAGCCGATGGTGGGATTTTGCAGAGAGAATGCAAGCAAAATCCTTCGGAGTTTGGGAAGAAGCTGGGAGGCAGGTGAACTGAAGTGCCTATTGTTGGTGAGCGTGCGAGGCAGATCCAGTTCAATCTGTCGGGAAGCTGGGTGCTCAGCAACTTCACACTTCTTGAGCAAGTTTTGGTAATGGCCAGGAGAGCGAATGTGCTGTACCCGCCTGCTCACAATCCATCTCCACACTCGTTGGCGGTGGTCTATTGGGACGCCACAGCGCAGCAAGCTCTTTAGCTCTGAGGAGGGAGTTAGTTCCCCAAGATTATTCCACCGGTCAGAGAGAGTTTTGTCCATGGCATCCTGGTTCAGGAGATTACTGGATTTGATCTCCAGAGCCTGGATTTTTGCCAGAAGCTTCCAGTCTGCAGCTTCGTACTCAGGAATTGTCATAAACCCATAGTCATCATATTGGCTGAACAGTGGAAAGAGAAGAATATGAGGAAAACATAAAGTTCTAGAGCTGTCAAATTAATTAAAGAAATGTTTGTAAACTTTCTACTAACAATTATTATCATTATTTTTTTTAAATGTCTCTTGCCAAAGATCTTAATTTAGGTGTCTTTTTGACAATAATAAAGTAAGATAATGTACAGTTTAAGAATAATATAAAATGCTACCACTGACTTTTTGAAGGAAAAACCAGCTCATATTTTCTTTTGCCTTTCCCTACTACAGTAACGGGACCCAGGTGGCGCTGTGGGTTAAACCACAGAGCCTAGGGCTTGCTGATCAGAAGGTCGGCGGTTCGAATCCCTGCGACGGGGTGAGCTCCCGTTGCTTGGTCCCAGCTCCTGCCCACCTAGCAGTTCGAAAGCACGTCAAAGTGCAAGTAGATAAATAGGTACCGCTCCGGCGTGAAGGTAAACGCCGTTTCCGTGTGCTGCTCTGGCTCGCCAGAAGCGGCTTAGTCATGCTGGCCACATGACCCGGAATCTGTACGCCGGCTCCCTCGGCCAATAATGCGAGATGAGCGCTGCAACCCCAGAGCCGGACACGACTGGACCTAATGGTCATGGGTCCCTTTACCTTACTACAATAACACACCAAAATCAAAGGTAACCTAATAATGTAAGTGAGTCTACCTTCACCTCGCAGCCCCACAAGTGAAAATGTGCCTTTGTGGATTAAAAATAAGATTATCAAATAAAGCTTTAGCTGATAGCCAATGACAGCTCACAGACAGTAAGAATATAAGGATTGTCTGATGAATCAGACCAATCTAGACCAGCATTATATTCCAGAAGCAGCGAGCCTGGTAAAAATAAAAGAGCGCTGCATCTATTTTAAACACACACACACACACACACACACACACAACCATTACTTGATTGGCCTCAGATGTACAGGGATCATGGCTTCCTCCTTCACACCCCACTGAAGTGCTTCCTGGATAAGGCCCTTCAACATTTCTACATGTTCACTGGCAAAGTCCGGTAGGCCTTGCAGTTTCCGCAGAATCATCAGATACTTGCTCTCAATCTGGCAGTTGTGGGCTTGCAGATGGGCACACTGGAATTTAAAAAAGCAAAAAAGTGTTGCAGTCAGAATATGACCATGGCTTCCTGTTGTCGTGTTATGCTAACCGTCGCCTCAAGCAACCTAAGGCCGGACAGCTGAGGTCCGCTCCTAGAAAGCTGGAGAGCATCACAGGCAAACACACACAGAACCAACACAAAGATCCACGCCTCACATTCAACACACATTTAATGACTCCCCACTCACCCCCAAATTCTGGGAATTCTCAGAGTGGATTAAGAGCCAATCCCTCTTCCCAGGGAATTGTAGCTCTGCAAAGGGAGAGGAATAGGAGTCTCCTAAAAATTATCAGCACTTTCAACAAACTACAGTTCCCAGGATTCTTTGCGGGAAAGCTATAGCTGTTTAAAGTGGTATAATACTGCTTTAGATGTATAATGCAGATGGGACCTAAAGCACAAATGCTGGACTTTTTTTTTAGACTTTGCTTTTTACCTTCATCAGGAGGGTCTTCTCTTTCTGTGCCACCGCGCTCCAGATTTTAGTAACCTGGTGGATTTCGCAGTTCAGAAATTGGTTCTGAATCTTGTACGCTTCTAAGTCATCCTGGCAAAAAGACAAGAGAAGATACGTAGAAATAACCCGTCGGCACAACTGTAATTTGTACACCCAAGAAATTTGTTGGGTTTATGAATGGGCAAATGGTGTCTGACAGAAAGATGGGGGCAAGCTGTGTTGTTGAACTCTTTCCATGGCTCCTCAAACAGGCCAAGGGCACTGGTGACAAAAAGCAACAGAAAGTCCTATTTTGTAGACAGATAGAAAACATTACATTCACAGAGAAAACCAGAACACTGTCTTCTAAGTGTAGTCATCTCCAACCTGGTGCGCTCCAGATGTTGTGGGCTCCTTTGGGATGAAGGAGCACAGTGATATTTTTTTCAAAGGAAACTGAATCCTCTGCTCAATATCATATTCCGGGCTGTTTCTTAAAGGAGCTGCTATGGTATCGTGGTGCACACAGACTTGCCTCTTGCACACACAAAAATAAAACAGAGGTATAGAACGATGGGATAACATATCACCAAGGTGCAACTGTGGAAGGAGTGAGGTCATAATCGTCACCTTCTACTGTACCCAGGCCAAAGTATTTTGCCACCAGAGATGGTGCCCTCTCCCAGGTACGGAAGCTGACAAGACTAGCAGTTAAATTTCCCTTCAACACCAGGGATGGGATAGTACCTGAATCATCAGAACAGATAAGGGGCCCCAAGACAGTTTGTGTAGCAACAGAGAAGGGGTAGAGGACTAAAGAGTCATTTACCTGGGGGCATTTACTGTTGTGCCGCCCCCCAACACATTTGCTCCCCAAGGCTCTGCCCAATGGTAGGGCCGGCCCTGCCATTGCACAATTTGCCTCAGAGTACCTTCAAATGTTCAATCTCTTCCTGCTGCTTGTACAAGGTCTCCATGGGAATGGTGTCTGCCTCCCCAACAGATTCAGGCATGTCTCTGGCGAGTTGCTCCGTCAGCTTCAGGATGACTTGCTGCTTGGCCTGGTTTTTGTCCATCAGGAGCTGGACGTGGGCCTTCAGCTCCCCAATGTGCTCGTCCTTCAAAGCCAGGCCCTGCTCCAGCTCCTTTTTCTCCATCTCCAGCACTTCAACCTGTTTATTCAGCTCGGCAATCTGCCTCACTTTGTGCCGCACCAGCTCCAGCCTATCCTCCTCCTTTGCTGTGACCAGGTACCTGCAGGACTCTCGCTTCTCTTGCTGGGCTGCCTCCAGGGCTTTGTGGAGAAGCTTAACCAGTTCCTGTAAAAGTAAACATGGGGGGGGGGGAACCCTTCATATTCTTGTGATTCAACACTCAGCAGTTTATTGTTTGCATATTGTGGGAATGTTTTGGAACGTGGATGGAGATTTATAATTTAATATATCTCATCCTAACTTGTGCTAACAAGTTCAACTAGCAGAGTAACATTCCCTTTTAAAATACACACAGTGGAAGTTGCTTTGATTCGCTAGAATCAACTTAATCTAGTTTCCTGGTTTGTCACTATATTTCCCCTTTGTCCCTCTTCAAATAAGACACAGCACACGTCTTCTATAAAAAGATATAAAATGTTTACTCACATATATCCAGCTCAAGACAAATCCCAAAGAAGGCAGGCTTATTCTTAGTAAAGATATTTACAATTGGAATCTCCCCATGTGGGAGAGAAGTCCAGGCCCCAGTTGGCTGGAAGCCAACTGAGCATCCTCCTCACAGTTCGTGTGAGAGAGTGGAATGGAATGGAATGGCCGCTGACCTGTGAGGTTCTTTGTTCATACCTTCCCAGGTGAAGCCACTCCCACATCTAGTTGCAAGAGGAAATTGCCTCAATCCATGTGACCAGGAAGTTGTGGCTGGAGGACTGAGGCAATCTCCACTATCTGCTCTAGCATTGTTGTACTTGACTGCTCTAGTGTTTACATCCCACAAACCCCTTCTCAGGCAAATACAACATACAAACATAAACAACTTTATTCAACCACCCAGAGTCCCAGCTTGACACGTAGATTCTGGAAACTCTCTTTTGGCAAGGGTTTTGTCAAGATGTCAGCAGTCATCTCTTTGGTGCAGCAATAAGACAGTTCCACAAGTCCATCTTGCACCATCTGGCGTATGTAGTGGTACCTGACCCCAATGTGTTTGGTTCTGGCTAGGAACTTTTCACTCTGCGTCAGCTTCAGGCAACTTTGATTGTCCTCTAGCAGGCTGACAGGTTCCCTTCTCACCAGTCCAAAGTCTTTGATGAGTTCATCAAGCCAGGCAATTTCTCTGCACGCTTCTGTTGCAGCAACATATTCGGACTCTGTTGAAGACAAAGCTACACAACTCTGTTTATAGCTGCCCCACACAACAGGTCCATCCCCAAACATAAAAACATGACCACTTGTGGATTTATAGTCAGCATTATCCCCGGCCCAATCTGCATCAGTGTACCCAACCAACTTAGGGTCTCTGACAGCTGGCAACTTTAATTTACAATTTATTGTACCTTTCCGGTATCTAACCACCCTTTTCAGCCCCGCTAAATCATGCTCAGTGGGAGAATTCACTTTTCTGCTCAGAATCCCCACAGCATTAGCTAAGTCAGGTCTACATGTGGTAACCATATACAAAAGTTTACCAATTACCGACCTATATTGACTGTTATCTGGCAACAGCTTCGAATCCTGCTGATTCTTCAAGAAGTCTGTAGCCATGGGCGTTGCAACCGGGTGTGCGTCTTGCATCTGTAAATACTCAATCAGTTCATGAATCTTTTGCTTCTGGCTGAGAAGAAATGAGCCGTCTTCTTCTCTTTCCACTTGAATTCCTAGGTAGTACTTGACATCTCCAAGTTCTTTTACTTGTACCTCCTTGCTGAGGTGTTTTACTATTTGTGTATAGGTGTTTTACTATTATTTGCAGTAGCAATAATCAAATCATCGACAAAAGCCAATATGTATGAATATTGTCCATTACTTGACTTGGTGTACAAGCACTTATCTGCGTTTCCTTGCTTGTACCCAAGTTGCACAAGCATACTGTGCAATTTCTGATTCCAGGCTCTAGCCGCTTGTTTAAGCCCATAGATTCCTTTCTGGAGTCGACACACGAGGTGCGTCTCATTTGGTTTTGTGAAACCTTTAGGTTGTTTCATATATATTTCTTCTGAAATTCTCCCATGTAAAAACGCAGTACAAATGTCAATGTGCTTCACGCTCAATTGTTTAGAGGCTGCAATGCTCAAAAGCATTCGGACGGTACTATATCTTACGGTTGGTGCGAAAACTTCGTCGTAATCTTCACCAAAACGTTGTGAAAAACCTTGTGCTACTAGCCTTGCTTTGTAGCGTTCCACTTCCCCTTCTGACCCCTTCTTAACCTTGAACACCCACTTGCACCCAATGGCCTTCTTACCAGGAGGTAGCTCTGTGAGGGTCCACGTCTGGTTCTGATGCAGTGCATCCATCTCCTCCTGAGCGGCCTTCTTCCAGAGACTGGCTTGCGCAGGTGGCATTTTCTGAATCTCTTCCCATGTGGAAGGTTCCTGTGGAGACACCGACCCTGCAAGGTAGGACAGTCTTGCTGGTGGGACACCTCTGTTGGTTCTGGATGAGTGTCTGACCTCTGGTTCTGGATCCTGAACCGCATCAGCTTCCTCACCATCCTCCAACGCTTCCATGTCCCCATCTGAGTCCTCCTCTTCGTCTCTGGAGCCGCCAGGGATCTGGTCATCTGCGTCTTCTGGTGCGTCGCCTGTAGGGGGTGCTATGACACTAGAAGGCAGATTAGTATCACGTGGGGTTTCAGAAGGAAAGTTTATGAGTTCTTGAGTCCATTCTGACTCCTTGGAGCAGCCAATAACAGTGTTCTTTGTGTCTGCTTTTGCATGTTCATCAAAATAAATTGCATGGTGCGCACTCACTTTGCCTGTCTGTAAGTCCATTACTCTGTATCCCTTGCCTCCAGCAGCATATCCCACTAAGATACCTGCTTGTGCTCTGGAGTCAAGCTTGTGCCTCTGTTCCTTGGGCACGTGGTAGTAACATATACTGCCAAATACACGTATGTGCGACAGACTAGGCACCTTTCCATGCCAAAGTTCAAATGGTGTGCGCTGTGTTGCCTTTGTTGGCAACCTGTTCTGGAGATAGACAGCTGTGTAAGCAGCATCTCCCCACATCTTCCTAGGCAGGGACGCTTCCTTTAGCATACACCTTGTCATTTCCATAATGGATCTGAACTTCCTTTCAGCTATGGAGTTCTGTTGTGGCGTGTAAGGAACTGTGGTTACATGTGTAATTCCTTCCTTTGCCATAAGGGCTTTCATCTCATGTGAGCAGTATTCTCCTCCATTGTCAGACATTAAGACACCTGGAGCTCTTTGGAACTTGTTCCTAACCATGGCAATGTAATTCTTGAACATTTCTACTGTCTCACTTTTATCTTTGATGAAATATGCCACACAATATCTCGAAAAATCATCAATAAAAATTAAAATATACTTGTTGTGTCCAAGTGATGGAACACTGAGTGGCCCACACAAATCTGAATGCACAATATCCAGAACTTTGGTACTCCTTTGTTCTGTGCAACGTGTAAAAGAAGGTTTTACTGCCTTTTCAGTAACACAAGTTATGCATTTTGTTGGAGCTTGGTTGCTGCTCCCTTTTACCTGCAAACCTGTGACAAGATCACTTTCCTGTAGACTCTTAATGATGGTGGTATCTCTGTGTGCAAGTCTTCTATGCCACAGCGTCAAATCTGCGTCTTCCTTCTGGCTGGAGCGTGCCACTTTTGCAGACTGGTTCTCTGAAAGATTAACCTCATAAACACCATTTATTAATTTTGCTTCAATGTACACTTCACCATCTTCACTGCACTGTCCATTCTCAAATGTGATCTTGAAACCTTTCTTGTCCAAAGTAGAGACACTGAGTAAATTGCAGCTCAGTTCTGGTACATACACAACATTGGACATTCTGGTCCTAAAAGATTCATTGTTTACATTGAATTCCAAATGCATTGAACCTTCACCTTTGGACTTTAAAATATTTCCATCTGCAACCTCAATTTCAGTCTCTTTATCACTTAATTCATTAAAACAGTCTTTTTCAAAACAGTAGTGGCTAGACGCTCCACTGTCTAAAAACCACTTATTGCGCGTGTTTTCTTGGCTCTGGACAGCTAAACTCCTTTCTTTCAACAGCATGTTGCGCTCAAATTTCCCTTTTCTTTCTCCTTTACGCTGAAAGGCTTGGGAATCTTTCTCTTTAGCTTTAGGCACTCTACAATTTCTGGCTATATGGCCGATTTTATTACAATTGTGACATGTGACCTTCTTGTGTCCATCTCTGGACTGTGCAGGCTGTTTAAAAACATAATTGCTGCCTTTATTTCTAGTGCTCCTTTCTGGGGAATCAGATCTCTTTCTGCATTCCTCTCTTAATTCACTAGTCAGTTCCTTAAAAGTTAGATTCTCTTTATGATCCATCAAACTGACAAATGCATCAAAATGTGGCCCTAATGAGGCTAACAGAAATGATACCTTTGTTACTTCATCAAAAGATTGTGGAGTAAGTTCAAGCTTTTGAATAATTTCTGTGAATTTATCAATATGCTCTGTGAATTCTTCTTTTGAATTCATTCTCAGTCTAGTTAATTTGCCCATCAATGTTCTGTAGGAGTTCTTTGTAGATTCTCCATACATGCGCTCAATATCTTTTAGGATCTGAGATGCATCATCTTTGCTATTTATTAATGATAGATGCTTATTGCGAAGTCCACTCAAAATTATGTGCTTGGCCTCGCTGTTCTGCCTTTTCCAGACTTTAACCTTGGCTTCATCATCTGCACCTTGAGGCTTTGGTTTCTGTATCGCATCCAAAACATCCCTTGCTTCTAAATATGCTATTAAGCGCATTTTCCAGTGCACAAAATTGTCCTCATCTAGCAGCATTAAGCCTGGCTTTGCTTCACTATAAAAACTGGCACTAGCCATCTTAAAATCCAAAATTTGGAAAAATTTCAAAATTCAAAAATCTCAAAATTATCAAAATGCAAAAAGCAAAAGCCTCAAAATAAATCTTCACTGCCTTTGGGTCTTTTGTGAGCTCTGAGGGAGGGGAGGGGTAGCTTAATCCCCTTTCTCTAGACAATAGGACAAAAGACCATGCGGTCTGACCAGGAAATGCTCTCAGAAAAATCCTACTCAACTCAAAAATGCAATCCAACGCAATCCTTCAAAAATACACAAAATACGTAGCTCTGGGCATACATAACCCTTTGTGGGAATGTTTTGGAACGTGGATGGAGATTTATAATTTAATATATCTCATCCTAACTTGTGCTAACAAGTTCAACTAGCAGAGTAACATTCCCTTTTAAAATACACACAGCGGAAGTTGCTTTGATTCGCTAGAATCAACTTAATCTAGTTTCCTGGTTTGTCACTATATTTCCCCTTTGTCCCTCTTCAAATAAGACACAGCACACGTCTTCTATAAAAAGATATAAAATGTTTACTCACATATATCCAGCTCAAGACAAATCCCAAAGAAGGCAGGCTTATTCTTAGTAAAGATATTTACAATTGGAATCTCCCCATGTGGGAGAGAAGTCCAGGCCCCAGTTGGCTGGAAGCCAACTGAGCATCCTCCTCACAGTTCGTGTGAGAGAGTGGAATGGAATGGAATGGCCGCTGACCTGTGAGGTTCTTTGTGCATACCTTCCCAGGTGAAGCCACTCCCACATCTAGTTGCAAGAGGAAATTGCCTCAATCCATGTGACCAGGAAGTTGTGGCTGGAGGACTGAGGCAATCTCCACTATCTGCTCTAGCATTGTTGTACTTGACTGCTCTAGTGTTTACATCCCACACATATGGAGTGAGGTACGTAGATGTAAAACAGTAGTGGCTAACTGCAGACCATCCAAGTGTCCCTGTTTTCCAGGGATAGTCCCGGATTTACAGAAGCCGTTCTGGTTTCTGACTTGATCCCAGAATCTCCCGTTTTTCCTTAGGACATCCCTATTTTCATCGGAGAAATGTTGGAGGGGATGGAGCCGATGAGATAAGTAACTATGCAACCTTTAGAAGACACCTGAAGGCAGCCCTGTATAGGGAAGTTTTTTAAAAAAAAATGTTTAATGCTTTATTATGGTTTTTATATATGTTGCAAGCTGCCCAGAGTGGCTGGGGCAAACCAGTCAGATGGGCGGGGTATAAATAATAAAATTATTGTGGAATAGGACGTCCCTATTTTTGTCAGAAATGTTAGAGGGTATGTAACTGTGGCCTTCCAAATATCGTTGAAAAGAAAAGGAGGGGAAGAAGTAGTAATGGACATGTGGATGAATTGGGGGTGCAATGCGGGGGGTGCTGAATAGAAGACAGAAGTGGCCTCAAAAATAGGATTGGGAACTAAGAGTGCTGAGCAGCTGCTTGGGGTGGAAGAGAAGCTTTGTGGGGTTAACGTGAGAGGAGTGAGAAGGGGTTGGCGTCTTAAGTTTTGAAAGGGGCATACTCCAAGTACTACATAGATATCAGAAAGCCGACACAGGCAACGGAATATGGTAGTTTATTTTACTTGATAAACAAATAACTACTTGTCTTACAGTTAATGGAAATCCCCCCTGAAAAACTACTGCTACCGTAAGTAGTAAGATGCTGGGACACCAGGGCTCACTTGGCCATGGCAAACATGAGGTGCCTGTGGGCAAGTCATCCTCTCTGCCTGGCCTACCTCACAGGGCGCCTGTAAGGATAAAATGGGACCATCCCATATAGATTAGAGAACATGCATATCTCAATGGTAGGATATACACTTTGTGTGCATAGATACCCAAGGCTCAGTTCCTAGCATCTCCAGTTACAGAGTCCCAGGAAGCAGGGCTGGGAAAAAGTCTCAGCCCAGGCTGAATCTACACATATGAAATGAAAGAAACCTAAGAGCACTGCTAGAGAATCAGCTTGTATTTCGTAATAGCTTAGATACTCTAACTTCAGTTTTCCTCCAAAATATCAGGAACAACGTTGTCCTTCAGCAGTTGCACAGGAAATGCAGTTTTCAGCGGGGAGTCTGTATCACGGTCTGATGCAATCACTCAGTCTGTGACCCACTGTTAGGCTTGTGTAGGATGGGGCTTCCGTGAGTTACTAGAGGGAAATCGGTTCTTCAAGCTATACTGGCAGTATCCCTGTAACTCTGAACAGCTCTCCAGTATTCCAACTATTTTTCAACCTTGGTTCCACAACCATCCCTCTAACCACAACCTAGTAAAGAGGAAACACACTATAGCTTAATGACCCTTCTACCAGAGCCCAGAAAAAAGGCAATTCAGAAGCTGGACTTGGACACAGTATTTAGATGCTAGAAGAGAAGATGGGTGTGTTTCCTTTCATAATACCTTCTAATGCAGCGTTCGCCAACATGGTGCCCTCCAGATGTTTCGTACTACAGCTCTCATCAGCCCCAGCCAGCACATGTTTGGCCCTGTTCTTCTCTTGCCAACAACAGTAATACATGAGGCAGAAACACACCTTCTCGTACAATATTGTGTCAAGATCAAAAGCAGGCTTCCTCAAACTCGGCCCTCCAGATGTTTTTGGCCTACAACTCCCATGATCCCTAGCTAGCCGGACCAGTGGTCAGGGATGATGGAAATTGTAGTCTCAAAACATCTGGAGGGCCGAGGTTGAGGAAGCCTGATCAAAAGGCTTAATTAAGCACATTTCCCCATAGATAAAAATGGTAGGGTGACTCCATCCATACCAAACACACATGTCAAGGGCAGGATTACCTTCTGAGATTTGACATCCTCTTCAAGGACCAAAATTTGGTGCTGAAGAGAAGCTGTTCTCCCATCTCTTGTCCCTTCAGCAAAGCAAGGGAAACTCCTGCTTTCCTTTTTGTCTTTTCTAACCGAAGGTGGCTTTAGCCTTGACTTTGGATCCTTCTGCGTCTCTGTTGTGCCTGAGGAAGAAATAACACTTTCCTGCTTTCCAGTGGTGGCACAGATTGTTCTGATCTGTGGTTACCGGTTATCCTATGTGGATGGTATTGACTGGCAACTTGTGTTTATTTGCAATAGCTAGATGAGGTGGGTGAGTGAGAGAGAGACGGCTAGATGGACAAAATCTGAGTGAAAGAGAGAAAGCAATGTTCAATATTAGACAAGGCTTGTTTTACTTCTAATGAGTACCGGTACATAAGCAGCACTTCTCGCCAGCAGACTGCAGGTGCATTTGAGGTCTAGAAAATCCAGTACAGTGGTACCTTGGTTCTCAAATTTAATCCGTTCCAAAACCAAAGCATTCCAAAACCAAGGCACGCTTTCCCATAGAAAGCAATGCAAAACGGATTAATCCGTTCCAGACTTTTAAAAACAACCCCTAAAACAGCAATTTAACATGAATTTTACTATCTAACGAGACCATTGATCCATAAAATGAAAGCAATAATCAATGTACTGTACTATAAAATCAATAAGACAGTATTGTAGATGAGAAAAATTAAAATTAATTTTTTTTCTTACCTGCACTGATGATAGTCATTGTTTGGATGGGGGGCTTTCATCCATTTCCGCAGCCACACAATCAATCAATCTATCTATCAATCAGTAGCTGAACTGGGTTCCACACAGTCACAAAAACAAATTAACCAAAAAAGCCTCAAAAACAAAAATGCAAAATAAATAGCGAAAACAAAAGCGCCAAACTTATTCCGTTCTGGAAGTCTGCTTGGCTTGCGAAATGTTCGAAAACCAAGGCGCAGCTTCTGATGGGTGCAGGCGCCCCAGAAACAATAGCCGACAACCGCATGGGACGTTTGGCTTCTGAAAAATGTTTGAAAACCGGAACACTTACTTCCGGGTTTTCAGCGTTTGGGAACCAAGGCGTTTGAGTACCAAGGTACCACTGTACTGCATACTGGGCCCAGAATTCACACAGCAAGCCATTCTAGAAATTCGAGTCAGAGGTCCCCCCCCCCCCAATCTGAAACTTGGACATTTGCATCTATGGGTGTATCTTAGCATGTGCAAACGTTTTTGCAAGTTTGTGCTATCATGGGTCTATGCCCAGGTTACCCAGAAATTCTTAATTAAACCCTGATATTTATTCAGAATAAATCCCGGAAGCTTCAATGAAGGCTTTTATGCTCACTTTCCACAGTTTCTCCCTCACAGCTGTGCAGAAAAACCAGTGCTGGATTAATGTATAAGCTAAACAAGCTATAGCTTATGGCCCACTTTCTTGGGGGCCCCCAAAAAATTTAAAGGGAAAAAAACCTGGATGTACATTTCCAAAATATAAAATAGAAAACAAATAGAATAAAACCTACATACAGCAGCAGTGTTTTGTGTTGTGTAGGCTCCTATGATGTAAGTAATGGGCCCCACCTGCTAGCCTGCTTCCTAAAATATCACTGGTTTGCTCATTTCTATATATAGGGTGCCTACATTCTGCATGTGCAAATGGCTTTAGGTACCTATTAGGTCCATAAATTACCATTCAGCATATTCAACACACACACAAAAAAGCAACAATTTGTTGTTGACAAAGCACAGCTGGACATATAAAGGGCCCCATTACCTTCAGTAGCTTAGGGCCTCATCAAACCTAAATCCGGCCCTGAGAATAACAAGTAAGCAATGCTATTTTTAAATGTTCTCACTATCGTGCAGGAATAAGTACCTGCATCTTCTGCTTCGGTTTCTGCATGCTCTTCATCGGCTGTGTTTTCAAGGTCATCTTGGATCCCCTCAAAACAAGGCATGCCACCATTGTCCCTCCGGCTCTGCCAGCTACCACAGAGATTATGCACTGTGTTCCTAGAAGCACAGAAGCACATGGGAATGGTTAGACAGAACCTGCGAATTAATAATGCTTAAATGCCACTGGCTGTTTTTGTACACTTATGCCACAATGCAACAACATCCAGTCGTTTCCTAGTGACTTCGAAGGGTTTTTTCATTTAGTAGCCGTTGTTCCCAGCTGTTGCAAACTCACAGGACTTGGACTCACTTAGGGCAGGGTTCATACATGCATGCTCGTCACCTGACGACTGTACCATCACTCTTCAAACGCAATGTCACTTCCTGGAGCTGGTTCACACGTTCAGCAGTAAGTCATCAAGTGTATATTGATCATATGTAGAGAGATCAAGTGAGGTACAAGCATATGCACAACAGAGAAATCTGCACATAAATGTATAAAACTCAAACATTACAATTGCGCCTAAATATTCTATTTGAATATAATATGAACAAAGAGGAAGGTGCATGGGGGAATTCTTTGCTCCTGCACAATGTTTACTTCCCCACATTTTTGCTTCTGACTAACCTTGTTTCTCCATGGTTGCTAAGGAGAAACAGCTGTTGGGTGGGGAGCACAATGTTTTCTTCAAGTCCTTCATGGACACAGAATCATAGATTTGTAGTGTTGGAAGGGACCCTGAGGATCATCTAGTCCAGAGTTTCCCAAACTTAGCTATCCTGATGGTTTTTTTAAGACTACAACTCCCATCATCTCTGACCTCTAGCTAGGGATGATGGGAGTTGTAGTCCAAAAACAGCTGGAGACTCAAATTTAGGAAACCCTGACCTAGTGCAACCCCCTGCAATGCAGGAATATGGTTGGAAACAGGACGTTTAGCTAGAGGGGTCCTTGATCTGATGCAGCACAGCTTTCCTTAAGTTCTTATGCAACATCTGTGAGTTTACTGAAATATCAATCAATCAATAAAATTTATTCGACCGTCAGTCAGAAAGCACATCTTATCCATACAAAAGTTAAAACGTCTAAACATCTGGAAAAGCGTGACACTTAGAAACAGCGAAAAGTATATTATACATTTAGACCCGTGTCAATACAGTCAATTTTAGCCTTACGACGCTTAAAGGCCAAAAAAAGAAATTTGGCCACCGAGAAGGTTGTTGTTCCAGTGAACTTGTTCAGCAAAAAAACCCCAGTCTTTCTCTGTCTACTGGGCTATGTTGGCATAGGAGTGGAGCTATAAATTTTTGTCTAAGATCTGCATAGAATGGGCAGATCAAAAGAATATGTTCAGTTGACTCAACCACTCCCAGAGCACAGGGGCAAAGTCTCTGGGCGTATGAGACTCCCCTGAACCTTCCCCACAAAACCGCCGATTCTAGAACGTTTAACCTAGCGGCTGTAAGGAGCCTACGGTATTCCACATAGTGGATTTCCGCCAGATAAGGGGCTGGTGAAATCTGAGATATCTGTTCCCCCAAATACATCCCAGGTTTCACAAGAACAATGTCCTCTTGCCTAGCAATATCCCTCAGTCTTTGAGAGATCACAACTTTAGCTTGGCTAAATGTCATAGACTCCAGGAAGAGATGCGACAATCCTCAGGTCTGCACTTCATTTATAATCTCCTTTTCCCACGATGATTGAAAATCATCCCTCAATATCAGGGGGGCCAAGCCCACCGGGTTAAAACATAACTTGAGCCATAGCCAGAGTTTTGTCTTCAAGGCCACGTACCGAAAGACTGCCAACCCACCTCTAGTCTCATGACTGCCCCTGCTACAGAAGGGGGGATCCTGAGGATGGCTCTAAGAAATCGGGTTTGGATAGCTTCCAATCTAAGAAAGTCCCAACGTATACCCAGGGAAATGCCCACCAACAGGAGGGGAAGGACTTTCATTTGAAAGAGTCTCAAAGCAACTTTCACTGATTGGGCCTGGTTCTTAGCATATAGGGATCTGATCATCATGGCTGCTTTGGAGGCATTTGTACTTATATAGTCTCTGGGACCCAGGTGGCGCTGTGGGTTAAACCACAGAGCCTAGGGCTTGCTGATCAGAAGGTCGGCGGTTCGAATCCCTGTGACGGGGTGAGCTCCCGTTGCTCGGTCCCTGCTCCTGCCCACCTAGCAGTTCGAAAGCACATCAAAGTGCAAGTAGATAAATAGGAACCGCTCTGGCGGGAAGGTAAACGGCGTTTCCGTGCGCTGCTCTGGTTCGCCGGAAGCGGCTTTGTCATGCTGGCCACATGACCTGGAAGCTGTACGCCGGCTCTTGGCCAATAAAGCGAGATGAGCGCCGCAACCCCAGAGTCGGACACGACTGGACCTAATGGTCAGGGGTCCCTTTACCTTTACCTAGTCTCTGTGAGCCAGAAAGGACCTATTTGATCGAATTACTTGACCCAGGTATTTAAAGCTGTTAACCTGCTCTAAAGTAATACCATTCATCGACCCTGAGTGAGATTTTGGTCGGGCGGAGAAGACCATAATTTTAGTCTTGGCGTAATTAAGTTGAAGCTCATGGTGTACGCAATATTCATGGAGCGCTTGTAGCATTCTCCTCAGCCCAATGGGAGTTCTAGCTAGGAGTGCGGCATCATCCGCATACAGAAGAACTAGTGAAATAGTGATTGAGCCATAAATGCTTACAAGAGTTGATCGATGCAAGTTGTGCACTTTCAAGCCTTTTCCTTTATCATTTAATAAAGCTAAAATATACATTTAAGCATATTAATAATTTTGCTTAAAAAAAAAAAGTATAACGTCACCTTCCATAACAACATCTTCCCCCTCTATAGCGACACCCATGCCTACAGCAGGGTTCCTCTTTCATGCCATCTGGTTGGCTCTCGCCTTTCAAAACTCAGGGCACAAAGGAGCGTTTGTTAGCCCTCGAGATGTCAAAAAGACTCTGCTCTTAGTGGTGCAACAGACTTAACACAGCTAGTTTTCAGGAATTGAAAAGAGATTAAAAAAACCAGTTACTGTATTTCAATCCAAGGATGCTTGAGGGAGATGTTCTGAAGAGCATGAGAAGGCTGTAGAGGTGCTGGGAGAGAGGCTGCCTTCAGGCCAACGACATCTGTGGGGGTTTTCACAGGGGGCAAAAAATCATGTTCTGCCTCTGCTATGGAGGGAAAAAAACAAACAAACGAGCTGCAGCATCATCAATGGGATTCAGACACACCCAAGCTAAAGTTACAGGTGCATCAAGCACAGCAGAGAGACAGAGAAATGCTATCAGTGCCTTCTCTGTTGTCTATTACACAAATACTGCCACCCATTTGGGGCAAATGAGATACCCATTTTGGCTGACTTTTAAGGAGCATTTGTGCAACCACTATGGAGAACTAGCTAGCCTTGGGTGGAGTGGTCAACTTCAAAAATTCTCACATCCCCAGACAAGTCCAGAACTGGAAATGAGCAGGCAGGCACTGGAGGACTCTACTTTTGACATTTCCAAATAACTGCTGGCGTGTTTTTAAACGGAGAGCAGTCATTGCTTTCACCATAGCATGCCTCTTATGGCATCCAGAGGTGTTGTGGTTTTTATTCAGAAAGCACAGCACAGCTATAATCTGAGGGCATGTTGTTCACATTTGTGGCTTGAAACGCAGTGAGGTCATTCCCTGCAGCATCTCAAGCTACATTTGCATGGAGTTGTTTGCATCCCAGATGAGGCAGGGACGTCTTCACCTGATGCAGGTGACCTGTTTGGTTTCTCCATCCCTGCAAACCCCCCCCCCTCCGGTTCTCCTGTTCATTAAATCGTCATCTGCACTTGTGCAATGGCTGTTAGGGCATGCTCACATTAGTACTCACTCCACATCAAGTTTTCTAATCAGAATGAAGCCGGTTTAATAAAACACACACACACACACACTAAACAGCACTATTTGTTAAGAAACTACAGGATCAATATGGATTGTGGTTTACGGCATGCAACTGCGGCTTCAAAAATTAGCAGAGAGACTGTGCTACATGCAGAGTAAGCGCAGCAGCAATGTGAATGTAGACACAGACACGCTTAACTAGATGTCAGTTGCATTAAACACTGTGGGGCTTACTTCAGAGTAGACACATAAAGGTTTGGGCTGAAGTCTGCATAGCGCTGACTCCATTCCAGAAAGCCGCCCATCAAAATTACAGAATTTGGTTTCTCTGCATGCAAGAGCATTCCCCTTCCTTTTTTTGGTGCCGTTTTGCCTAACATCCAGCTTGATGAAGCTTGCTCCCTAGATGGTGACCTCCAGTAAAATGTATTGTTCTACTGTCTGGATTTCCCCGCCTAATGGAACATCTGCCTGCATTTTTGTCCTCTGCTGGAAAGTTGTCCTGCTGTGTTTAGTCACCCGTGGCAACGAATACGCCCTAGCCCAGGAGCCTGATCCAGTCACCCAAGCATTTTTTTCTGTGCCCTTGTCCCCAGACCCGGCCAATTTTTGGCAGTGACAGCAAAGGGGGGGGGGTAGAGATGGAGATAGCATGGGTGAAGAGATATAAACCTCTTTGCCAGTCCAGCACCCTGACGGGGATACTAATCTGCCCCTCCCTGGTCATCCCATTTATCATAAGATGAGCTGCTGCTCAGCTGATCTGCATGAATCAGCTGTGGAGAGGAAGCTGTGTCTTGTGTGTGCTGTGCATGTACCACTTGGGGCTACAGCCACCACTGGAGAGTTTTCCCTAGGGTAGGGGTGGCCAACTTCCAAGAGACTGAGATCTACTCACAGAGTTAAAAACTGGCAGTGATCTACCCCCCTTTTTGGAGGATCAGGTCAAGGTTGTTGAGCTTTTTTTTAGGAAGGAAAGCCCTGATTTGGGTGGTTCACGTAAAAGTTGTTGAGCTTCTTTAGGGAAAAGTAAAGTGACATTGAGCTTTTTTTAGGAAGGAAAGCCCTATTTTTGGTGGTTCAGGTCATTTTAGGGGTGCAGGGCAAAGATGTTGACATTTTTTTAGGGGAGCCAAAGTTTTTTAGCTTCTTTGGGGGGAGCCACTGATCTACCGGTGATCTACCACAGACGTCCAGTGATCTACCGGTAGATCACGATCTACCTGTTGGACGTGCCTGTCCTAGGGTGAATGTGGTCCTCAAACTAAAAATAAGTTAGCAAACCCTCCTTTAGCACGTAGGCTGATGTTGTGCAATTTGTGCACAGTGAGGAAGCAGACTCTCTCTCTCTCTCTCGCACGCGCGCGCACACACACACACACACGTCTCAGCCCTATCAGAATTCTGTTTGCATTGATATTTGTAGGATCAAGCCCTGCTAAATGGCCAAATTTATGCAGCACCAACTAAACCAGCACTGGCGAAAGAATCCTGCCCCCTGGGGTAGGGGTGGGGGGGCAGGCAACACATTTGCGCTGCTGCTACTTACTACTGTTAAGCGTGGTGTCATTCACACAGGGGAAATCTGTATCATCCTCCGCAGAACTTCTAGTCTGGTTACTACAGAACTCCCAACGTTTTATCTGCAACTGCTGCAACCAGTATATCATGGTCTGTTTGTCGACAGCCTACAGTTCAATTTGGGGGAAAAAATATTAAATACAGGATCTGTGTAATAATAATAATTTAATAATAATTTATTATTTGTACCCCGCCCATCTGGCCGGGTCTCCCCAGCCACTCTGTAGGTAACTCAAAGAGTTGCCTACAGATACAGCTAAATTCCACAAACCCAACCTCATCAGAACAGACCATGGACTTACCAAAATCCTGTTTAAATTCAGTATAGCTGGGGAGGTTTTGACACAGTGGAAGTTCAGCTTCACTATGCAAGTGCAGAGACCTAGTGCAGTGGTTTCCAAACTTTCTGCCCCATGGACCACATGGAAATTCCTGAGTTTTGGCAGGCTACTTAATGATTTTTTGCCTATTGTAATGTTCTTTGCTAAACACCGAATGATTTTTAAATTGTGTTTTGATTGCTTATTTTGCTCCTTATATATTCTATTTCACTGCATTCACTAAATCCAAATTGTAATACAATAAAAAAATAAGAAATAAAAGTAGCAATCAAAATACAGTTAAAAATTCAATATGAATACTCAGTGCGGTGGATGTGCCATCTCCCATCATCAACCACTAGTGCCTAAACTGAGGAACCGCTTGTTGAAAAGACGTGGCCAGCATTTGAACTGACAAAAATCTAGTCCCCTCAGCCTTTAGCAAGAGGGGGACCAGGTGGGTCAGTCTACTGTGTCTGTTTTTGCATGTGTGCGATTTTCACTCACGAAACAATGGCTTGCTCTGCACACAACAGTAATCCATGGTTTGTTTCGGCATGTGGTTTTTCTGAACATCCAAACCCAGACTAGCAGAGTAACCATGGTTTGTTTTCTGGTAACAAAGCACAATTTGAAGCCATGGCTTGTTGGCAGCTTGTGAACTATGGGCTTGTTTCAACTACAAACTTGTTTCAACTACAAACTACAAACACCCCACCGCAGACCTTTGCCAAGCTACAGAGGCATGAGGCAAAAGTGGCTGGGAAACAAACTGTGGCTTGTTTAATCATCTGCAAGACAACTCGTGATTTGTTGAACAAACCATGGCTGAGTGTTATGTACAAATGCAGCCAATGTAAAATGCCATGTACACTGAGTGTGCTGTCTAAAATGATAATGTACAAGAAAGTCTTCCCCACCAACACTCAGCAAAAATAACATACTTGTATTGTTTTAATAATCTTTGAGGCAGAGGATGCTAATGGTCTCAGGAGTTCAGGATACTGCCATGAATCATTAGGGTTGTCTTCTGCTTTAAGAAAAAAATCACTAGGAAATCATGTTTAAGGCAATTTCCTGAAGACAAGAGCTTTCTTCTTCTCAAACTGTGAATCAGGATATTTTGTAAAGGGAAGAGAAAATTGTGAAGTTTATGCAACTCGAAGGTTCCAACTCCACTCGGCCATCCCTTACCTTCTGCCAACATTAAAAAATAGGGATTATTTAAACTTGGCTCTGTATTAACGAAAGGCATGCTAATTTTATTATTTCTTGTCCTCCAAGAGTCTGCAGCCAAGAACCATTAAATGTCAGAACAGGAGAAGATTGGGATTCTGGTTAACTGAACATTCAGCTATAATTGGATGTAGCTGTGTAAACTACACCAAGATAATGCTGGCTTCTCGATGGTGATAGTGATGTTAAAACATGTGTTAAACGGAGCAAAACATGTTTACCTCTCCTGTATATAAATGCTCCCGGTTCTTTGGACACAATAGTAAAACACTGATTATAACATGTCCTAAATTCCTATAATTCAGGGAATGCACAACTTCAGCTCTGTGGAAACCCCCAAGCGCATTGAGTCCCCAGGACAAGGAATCCAGATAATTTATCCACCAACACTAGTACGGCTGGTCTGCCTTTGTTTCCATGCTTTCAGTTGGGCACAAAGGGTAGATCCCTGCCCGAGATCCCTTTAGGTCACCCTATGAGCTCAAGTCCCATTGCATGCCACCAGCCACAACATGAATATTTCCCCACCACTAGCCCAAACCAGCCATGTATTCCACATACCTGAAGGATAAATGCTTTGCTGGGGGTCCTGATTTCAAAAACGCCCTCTTCCGCTCCCACCTTAAGATCAAAGCTAGCGCTGGATAGCTCTATGCTCCCCAAAGGGTTAATGTCCTGCGCTGTCCTGTAGTAAAGTAAGTGGCATTTGTTTTCATCGTAGAAGAACCAACGCGACTTCCAGGTCTTGATTGGGGCTTTTGCAGAAAATTTGTTTAAATAGCCACAGAGTTGTTTCTTGGGGGTTTCTCTGCCAGGTTTCAGATCCACATTTTCCCACTTTTCCCTGAAAGGAGGCCCATCACCTTCTAGGGCGCAACTGATGCCACTGTCTTCGGGCTTATTGGAAGTTCCGGCCACAAGGCAATCTCTGCTCTCAGAATCCGGCTCCATACTCCACTGCAGGGCAGATCTCGTGTTGCTGGGATGCAAATAGCGAAAGACAGCCCAAGAAAAAGTTGCTGAGAAAATAAGCATGTACCACATGCATGTAAGTCCCACAGTTCAAGATATCTGCTGGTTAATAGAAAGACGTGCCTCTTGGCAAACTTCCTTCCACAGCCCAAAGCTGGCAGCAATTCTACTTCTCCTAACAGCTGCCTCGCATGTACAGAGGTCATCACGCCACTCACATGGCAATGGAGACAAACCACAAACGAGTGCGTGAAAAAAAGATACAAGTGGGTCCAGGAAATTATCCTGCTTGCAGGTGGGCTGGTTTCCACCTCTGTTCAATATCTACTGGTCAGAATTTCCCGTTCCCGGAGTAGCTTGGGTAGCAACTCCCTGGGTGCCCGAGCACCCACAAAATTCCCCATGAAGGGGCCGGGCACCCACAATGTTCAGTGCCAGGGCCATGCACACATTGCATGGCACTCATGGCCCTGGGCACCCCCGGTCACAGGGCCAAGATCAGATCAGAAGAATATTTATTTGCATCAGCCATAGCAATGAAATAAGATGTCCTGAAGACAGAGGTAAAAACTTAACTTTACAAAATACATTTTGGAGGTTTACATCAATAATCAAATAATAGATCTTATTCTAATTGCCCCCGCTAAAAACCTTGCGGTTTTTTTCTGTCCCCTGACGCGGAGCCAAGCTGGCTGGCACGCCTGCCTATCACAGTACCTCCATGCTGCACCTGTTGAACTGCTTTTTTTCCTGCTGTTAAAAACTACCCAGCGCAGTCCTTCAAGTAAGAAAAGTGGCGTCGCTAAGGGAGTTGGGGGGAAAACCAACCCCACTCAACAGAGGACTGCATGTGCGTAAAGTAGACCCAAATTTGCCCAAGCAAGCAAGTCACTCCTTCAGCTCTTACCTTCACTCGCCCTCCGAGCGGACTTCAGCAGAAGCAGCTGCGCCTGCAAAGGGCCCGATCCGCTTCCTGATCAAACGGCAGCAAATGTTATAGTGCAAGGATCGAGCCAGCGAGCAGCGGCTGTTTCCTGGTCGGTTGGGGCGGGGCGGTGCCAGGCAGTCCCGGCATGGCGAGCCGCGAAGGAGCGGAAAGCAAGACAACAGCGCATTCCGCCGCTCCGCGTTTGGCGGGGGAAGAGGAAAGGCGCGCCTTGTTTAAGGAGTTGCGTTTGTTTCTCCAAGAAATATTCCACGTTCTTGCCCGAGGCGAGGGCGATTTTTTTCTGGAGAGCTCGAAAGTTTGTTTGCGGCTTATTTTGCGACGCTTTAAGACAGCTGATCCTAATAATACCTGGCCGTAGGTTTCCTATCCACCCCCAATAAACCAACCCAGTTGCCTGCGCCTATTTTATTTTATTTTTACTTATAGGGAACGGACACCTTACAGAAGCAGGAGGCGCAATGGCATGCCAATAACATGTCATGCGATATCAAATGCTGCGCAAGGCTAGCCCATCTCTTCCGTGTACAGCTGCTAGAAGTCACTGCGCTGGGCAACTTGAATGCATGCATTCGCGTTTTTGCAAGCCCGCGCGCATCTCAGATTTAATGGGTTTGCAGCCTTGATTCCCGTGATGTCACCCGTTACCAGCGAATGTCCACAAATGCCTGATCGGAAGTGCTTTGAAGTTTACAGCAAGTTGCACAGGACTGGCGCAAACTCCTGCAAGATAAAGACCCGAGCGCCCTTGAGCGATAAATCGCGAGCTAGATTGTTATCGTAAGCCCTTTAACTTGGAAGCTCAGATTCATGAGTCATTTACAGTATTTCTTATTCTTGCAAGAACAAAAAACGAATGACACGCTCGTTTCTTTCAGCAACTTAGCTAGCACAACCAAAAGTTGCGTCTAATTATCCGTTATTTAATACTGGCAAACTATCCAGTGCTGTGCGATAAAGCGTTATTAGCTGAGTTATTGATTTTAGGATTTCACTTTACTTTCTTACGATGCCCTTTAAAAAACAAAACAAACCACGCAAGATCACTCTTAATACCCAAAGTAGTTTCTCTTCAATGAAAAGAACCCACTCCCGGGCACTAAAGTCTGGTGAAAAGGTAAGTAAGTCGCTGAATTCTCAGACTCTGAGGCTGGACTGATCCTTAAGTAACCACCATGCTCCCTTTAATATAATGGGCAGGATGAGATTTCTACGGCTTGCTTAGCAGCGCTTGCCCTCACTTTGGTTCGGCTTCAGAATGCCGACGAGCATGCGCAGAGCCGCCCTCTTCCGGTTCGGCTTCGCGATCTCACTGAGCATGCTCGACCCCTCGCTCTGCCCGCACAGTGGCTTGAATATGGCAGGCGGTCTCTGGCGAAGTTGCACGCGGGCAGTTGGGAGCCGCTTGTTGTTGTAAGGTGAGCGCGCGGTGGCCGCCTGCACCCCAAAGGTTAGGGGTGCCCTCCCCTCTCCCACAGCTGAGGAGTCTGGTTTTTGCGAATTATCACCTTACTAATAGGGGAAGGGCAGAATGACAGGGCCCTTGGTTGCAGAATAGTCCTCCATCGCCCCCCATTTTATTTTATTTTCTTAAACAGCACAATCTTTGGATGTGCTAAAAACTAGCTCATCCTGGGTTCCTTTTATTGGTCATGGTACAGTGACAGTTCTAATAATGGGTGTTTCAAGACGGGTGTTTACTATGGGATCTGTACTCCTCCTGCGTGCAAGCAGGTTAAAACAAGTCTCCCACTGATCTGTTTGTTACAATTTACGTATAAGCTAAACAAGCTATAAGCTCTTAGGGCCCCCCCAAAAAATTTAAAGGAAAAAACCGGGATGTACTTTGATAAAATACATCTTTTGTTATGTGCAAATGGCTTTAGATGCCCATTAGGTCAATAAATTACCATATAGTATATATTCAACACACAAAAACAGCGACAATTTGTTGTTGACAAAGGACAGCTGGACATATAAAGGGCCCCATTACCTTCAGTAGCTTAGGGCCTCATCAAACCTTAATCCGGCCCTGGTACAATCATATAAAGCCCCCTGTCTGGAAGCACTCCCAATTTAGTTTCCTGACACTGCTTCAAATATTCGTGTTCAAGAATTAACACATTTCAACGCATGCTTCTCTCTCCTTTTTATTTAGGTGCAGTCCGTTACTTTGATTTGGTCTTTAGGGTGAGAAGAGCAATTCCTTTTTGCCCCTTTTCAGTTGTATGCACTGAAGACAGCATGAGAAATCTAAAATTGCTGAGAACTTGGGAATGCCAGCCAGTCCGGACTGTTGGAACTCCTCAAGGCTTCTCTCTCCGTGCAGACAAGGGGTCGTTATTAGTCAGTACAGAGTATGGAATTGTGGAAGTGGATCCTGCCACACAAGAGGTGAGATAAAGCACATGTCAATTATGGTTTTTGCATTCTAAGAACTGCCTGCCTGGCAACAGTCCATTGCTGACTGTTTTTGCCACTTCTCTATAGTGAGCCCTTGGCTTTTCATAGGGTGAGGCCTAATGATGTGGATATTTGGGCATAAAATACTTACAAAGGAAGGAATTCAGCCTGTGTATACTTTCAACGATGTATTTTATTCACTACTCCATACAGACATAATTCTGCCGTTAAAAAATGTTTGGGTAAATTCTTGAGTTAATTTTGCAAGACAGAAAGCATGCGGATAATTTTTATTAAAGACTTTGTTCAAATTGTGTGTGTGTGTGGATAGATAGATAGATATAGATATATAGATATACAGTAGTGCCCCGCAAGACGAAATTAATTCGTTCTGCGAGTTTTTTCGTCTAGCGAATTTTTCGTCTTGCGAAGCACGGTTTCCCATAGGAATGCATTGAAAATCAATTAATGCGTTCCTATGGTCAAAAAAAGTCCAAACAAAGCCAAATTTGGTACAAAAAGAGTTTATTGAGTGCTCTTTAAAGTCACACATACTGTAAAGAGCATTTCAAAAATTGAAGGAACAATACAAAGTTTCCAAACATGACATAAAAGCATTTACAGTACAGTAAAAATCACCAAATGTTTTTTTAAGACTCTGGGGGACAGCTCGAAGAAGGTTCCTCTTCCACTCTTTGCTTCTTGCTGAAGAACCTCTCCATGGTCTGCTGCTTCATCCGCCTTTTCAGCACCTCCCTGAAACACGACATGACCCTCGTATCATAACTGTTCCCAAGGTCACGTGTCAGGTCCTTGTCAGGGTGGTGCCGCTGTGCAAAAGCCTGCACATCTTTCCACTTCTGGCAGATGTCCCTCAGTTCTTTGGAGGACAGCCGTTCCTCTGTTGCTTCCTCCTCTTCCAGTGAGGCCTGCTCCTGCGCAGTCTGTGCGTGCAGTTCGACCAGCTCCTGGGTGGTCAGCTCGTGGTCGTGCTCCTCCACCAGCTCGCTGACGTCCTCCTCTGTGACCTCCAGGCCCATGGTCCTCCCCAAGGAAACAATGTCCTGCACCACTGTTGACTCTGGTGCATCAGAGTCACTTGGTGCCACACAGTCCGGCCACAGGCTGCGCCAAGCGCAATTCAAATTTCTCTGGCTGATCCCGTCCCAGGCCGTGGTGATCATCTTCAAGCAGGTGACGATGTCGAAGTGGTCCTTCCAGAATTCCCGCAGGGAGATGTTTGTGCAATCAGTCACCTCGAAGCATCGCCTGAAAAGCTCCTTGGTGTAGAGTTTTTTGAAGTTGGCGATGAGCTCCTGATCCATCGGCTGGAGCAGTGGCGTGGTGTTAGGCGGCAGGAACATGATGCGGATGAAGCTGAACTCCTCCAACAAGTCCTCCTCAAGGCCTTTAGGATGAGCAGGAGCATTGTCCATCAGAAGCAAAGCCTTCAGCGGCAGGTCGTTGTCCAGCAGGTACTGTTTGACAGCAGGGCCAAAAGCAAGATTGACCCAGTCCACAAACAGCACACGTGTGACCCAAGCCTTACTGTTGGATCGCCACATAACACTCAGCCGCTCCTTGTCGACCTTGTGTTTCTTGAAGGCCCGTGGGTTCTCAGAGTGGTACACCAGCAGGGGCTTGATTTTCAGGTCGCCACTTGCGTTGGCACAGAAGAGCAGGGTCAGACGGTCCTTCATGGGCTTGTGGCCAGGCAACTTGGCCTCCTCCTGGGTGATGAAAGTCCTTTTGGGCATCTTCTTCCAAAACAGCCCGGTCTCGTCACAGTTGAAGACCTGCTGTGGAACGGAGCCCTCCGTCGTGACAACCTCCAGGAACTCCGCTGCAAAGTCTTCAGCCGCAGGAACATCAGAACTGGCAGCCTCTCCATGCCTGACCACGCTGTGGATTCCAGATCTTGTTTTGAACCGGTCAAACCAGCCTCTGCTTGCCTTGAAGACTTCTGGCTCGCCTGAGGTTCCTGGCTGTTGCTGGACGAGGTCTGCGTGCAAGGCCTTGGCCTTCTCACAAATGACGGCCTCAGTCACTGTGTCCCCTGCACGCTGCTTCTCTTCTATCCAGATGAGCAGCAACTTCTCCACCTCCTCCAGAACAGCTGGGCGGTTCTTCACGATCCTGGTCACTCCCTTGGCTACATCAGTCGCAAGGATCTTCTCCCTCATCTTCAGGATGGTCCCGATGGTCGATGGATTCCTCCCGTACTCCCTGGCGAGGTCTGTCACACGCATTCCACCGTCGTGCTTCCAGATGATCTCCTTCTTCATTTCCAATGTCACCTTCTCCTTCTTCCTCTCGCCGGCCTCTGCAGCAGCAGTCTTCTTGGGCCCCATGGCAGCACAGCTCCTACCTTCGCAAACCCAAAAAAAAGAAATCAGTGCTTCACATCCAAAAACAGCAGTGTCACCCAATGGTTGCAGAGCAACCCCAACTGGCAAAAAATTCAAAAGAAAGCACCAAACCTCCCAGAACCTTCCCACCCCCTACTGCTAGACTCCCAAGCAACCCACCCCCCCAAAAGAAAACCAAAAAAATGTTTTAAAGTGTAACTTACCAAAAGGCTGCAGTTTTTTATACAGAACAGCACCTGTACGCACAGCACAGTCCCTCAAAGTCTGCAGACCAACTGCAAAGAAATCCACACAGAAATTCAAAGCCCAGAAATCTTTTTTTTAAAAAAACAGCAGAGTGGCCCAATGGTCACAAAAAACCATAAAAATCCAAAAAAAACCACAGAAGCTTCCATATCCCTGCAAACCCCTTCTCAACATCTCCCTGACCCCCCAGCCACCCACCACACAGAAATTCAAGACCCAGACCCAGAAATCTTTTTTTAAAAAAAAAATCAGCAAAGTGGCCCAAAGATCACCAAGAACCATAAAAATCCAAAAAAAACCACAGAAGCTTCCATATCCCTGCAAACCCCTTCTCAACATCTCCCTGACCCCCCAGCCACCCACCACACAGAAATTCAAGACCCAGACCCAGAAATCTTTTTTTTAAAAAAAAACAGCAAAGTGGCCCAAAGATCACCAAGAACCATAAAAATCCAAAAAAACCCACAGAAGCTTCCATATCCCTGCAAACCCCTTCTCAACATCTCCCTGACCCCCCCAGCCACCCACCACACAGAAATTCAAGACCCAGACCCAGAAATCTTTTTTTTTTTTTTTAAATCAGCAAAGTGGCCCAAAGATCACCAAGAACCATAAAAATCCAAAAAAAACCACAGAAGCTTCCATATCCCTGCAAACCCCTTCTCAACATCTCCCTGACCCCCCAGCCACCCACCACACAGAAATTCAAGACCCAGACCCAGAAATCTTTTTTTAAAAAAAAAACAGCAAAGTGGCCCAAAGATCACCAAGAACCATAAAAATCCAAAAAAAACCACAGAAGCTTCCATATCCCTGCAAACCCCTTCTCAACATCTCCCTGACCCCCCAGCCACCCACCACACAGAAATTCAAGACCCAGACCCAGAAATCTTTTTTTTAAAAAAAAAAACAGCAAAGTGGCCCAAAGATCACCAAGAACCATAAAAATCCAAAAAAAAACCACAGAAGCTTCCATATCCCTGCAAACCCCTTCTCAACATCTCCCTGACCCCCCCAGCCACCCACCACACAGAAATTCAAGACCCAGACCCAGAAATCTTTTTTTTTTTTTTAAATCAGCAAAGTGGCCCAAAGATCACCAAGAACCATAAAAATCCAAAAAAAACCACAGAAGCTTCCATATCCCTGCAAACCCCTTCTCAACATCTCCCTGACCCCCCAGCCACCCACCACACAGAAATTCAAGACCCAGACCCAGAAATCTTTTTTTTTAAAAAAAACAGCAAAGTGGCCCAAAGATCACCAAGAACCATAAAAATCCAAAAAAAACCACAGAAGCTTCCATATCCCTGCAAACCCCTTCTCAACATCTCCCTGACCCCCCCAGCCACCCACCACACAGAAATTCAAGACCCAGACCCAGAAATCTTTTTTTTTTTAAAAAAACAGCAAAGTGGCCCAAAGATCACCAAGAACCATAAAAATCCAAAAAAAACCACAGAAGCTTCCATATCCCTGCAAACCCCTTCTCAACATTTCCCTGACCCCCCCAGCCACCCACCACACAGAAATTCAAGACCCAGACCCAGAAATCTTTTTTTAAAAAAAACAGCAAAGTGGCCCAAAGATCACCAAAAACCATAAAAATCCAAAAAAAACCACAGAAGCTTCCATATTCCTGCAAACCCCTCCCCAACACCAAGTTCTTGAATTCAAAACACCACAACCCAAAATCCAAAACCCCCCAAAAAAGTTTTAAAAGTTTAACTTACCAAATGGCTGCAAAAAGTTTCAGAAAATCTTCAAAAATCAGCAAAAATCAGCAAGGTCTTCAAAAAAGGCTACCAGACCGCGTGCTATGAGTTGCTCCTCGAAGTCAAGTCGCAACTGCACCTCTTCAAGCAATGCACTCTGGCTATTAACGGTTTTACGAAAAAGGAAACAAACTTGCAAGACGTTTTCGTCTTGCGAGGCAAGCCCATAGGGAAATTCGTCTTGCGAAGCAACTCGAAAATCGAAAAACTCTTTCGTCTTGCGAGTTTTTCGTTTTGCGAGGCGTTCGTCTTGCGGGGTACTACTGTATATAGATATATAGATATATATTTGCAGAAGTGTAGATTAACACTAAAACGTTCAAGGTGGCAGTCTTTCGATTTCCTGCTCCCAGGAAATGCTTGCCATGTTGGTGTGTCTGCTGAAGAATCATTTCTGTGCCTCTGCTACAGAATCTCTGCATGTTGCAAAGGATTCTGGGATATATACTAGAACATCCTTCCAGGTCTTGCTGATTGTTGCTGACCAGCCTTGTTAGGTTTTGCTATGTTCATAAACCAAAAGTGCACCAGAATTTACTCACTGTTCTCCCATGACTGTACTTTGCAGGGAATGTTCAGTTACAGTGTTTTCCACTAAATTTTCTATGCTATTACTGATCTTCTCAGTAAGGGACCCCTGAGAGATTTCCAAAGGACTTCAAAATTACTAAGAAAACAAGTTTGCAAACCACTGCTTTTTATTTTTTTTATGTGCAGTGTGCCCTTCAACCTCAAGTTGTACAGGGTAATATACATTTCATCAAGTACAACAGAATTTAAATTCATCACAGCAATTAATATAAAAAGAATTAACCCATGAACAACAGCATCTCAAAACAATCAGTAAAGAGGCACTCTACAATTTCCCAGTGTGTTGGATGCTAAGCCATTGCATAGAATCCTAGTAAAAGGGTAATCAAAATATATCCACATATTTTTGTAGATGTGTATGCCGGTGGCGCTGTGGGTTAAACCACAGAGCCTAGGGCTTGCTGATCAGAAGGTCTGCGGTTCGAATCCCCGCGACGGGGTGAGCTCCTGTTGCTCGGTGCTAGCTCCTGCCCACCTAGCAGTTCAAAAGCACATCAAAAGTGCAAGTAGATAAATAGGTACCGCTCCGGCGGGAAGGTAAACGGCGTTTCCGTGTGCTGCTCTGCTTCGCCAGAAGCGGCTTAGTCATGCTGGCCACATGACCCGGAAGCTGTATGCTGGCTCCCTCGGCCAATAAAGCGAGTTGAGCACCGCAACCCCAGAGTCAGACACGACTGGACCTAATGGTTAGGGGTCCCTTTACCTTATGCCAGACGAACATGCATTTTTGCTAGGATGATTCCAGCAGTTTGCAGCAGCACCAGCAAATAACTGCAGTTTAACACACGTGTTGGTAGTGGTCTTCCGCTAAGAGCCAACTCGCATGATCAATGTGTTTGCATTATAGCGGGTGCTTGTCTCTGTTTTAAAGGTCATAAATGAAGTTTCTTTGCTAGCTGAGGGTTTTCTACCAGAAGATGGAAGCGGGTTCATTGTGGGCATTGAGGATTTGCCTGATCAGGAATCTGTCTGTGTGGCTACTGCGACTGGAGACGTCATACTGTGCAATCTGAACACAAACCAGGTATGGCAGAAGGGGCCAAAGTAACTTGACGTTTAGCCAGTGATATAGATGTTGTAAATGCTCTTGCCTTAATCTTATTAGCATCCACAGAGTTTTTAACCTTTGCTCTTTTTTGTTAGTGCAGTATATGGATTTCTTGAAATCTGTTGCACGGAAGGGGGGGCGGAGTTTGGCAAATGTAAATTGTCACTGCGGTGTATTTTACCACATACATGCAATGCGAAGCAACAGCCAATGGTAGCTACTCTTCACAGAGAAACGCCAAATCTGAGCTTGATTGTAATGGTTTAACATTCTATTTTTCTTATCATAAGATTGATGAACCCTGCCCCATTGTAGTCCAGAATCCTGTTCTCACCACGGCCAACCAGATGCCTATGGCAGGGCAGTCCAACTTCTCATACCAAGGGGACCACAATAGTACTTCAACATGGAGCTCATAGGCCACACACTGCCCTGTTGCGCTGGAGCGGGGAGTGACACCTAAGAAAGGTGCTGGGCTTTGGGAAGTAGGCGCGAGGCTCTGGCCAAGGAGTAGTAGTAGTAGTAGTAATTTATTTATACACTGCCCATTTGGCTGGGTTTCCCCAGCCACTTTGGGTGGCTCCCAGCGGAGTATTAATAATAATTAAAAAGCGATAAAACATTTAAAACTTCCCTAAGCAGGGCTGCCTTCAGATGTCTTCTCAAAGTCAGATAGTTGTTTATTTTCTTGACATCTGATGGGAGGGTGGATGCCACTATCGAGAAGGCCCTCTGCCTGGTTCCCTGTAACCTCACTTCTTGCAGTGAAGGAAAGGCCAGAAGGCCCTCGGAGGAGAACCTCAATGTCCGGGCTGAATGATGAGGGTGGAGACGCTCCTTCAGTTATACTGGGCCGAGACTGTTTAGGGCTTTAAAGGTTGGCACCAACACTTTGAATTGTGCTTGGAAATGTACTGGGAGCCAATGTAGGTCTTTCAGGACCGGTGTTGTATGATCTCAGTGGCCACTCCCAGTCACCAGTCTGGCTGCCGCATCTAGAGCACTTCCACCTCCTTCCCAAAGCTGGGAGAGCACTAACAAGGCTTTGGGGAGGTTAAAAGGAGACGCTAGGATCCTGTCAGAGCCCTCGCACCACCTTCCCAAAGCACAGCGCCTTGTTTACCGACTATGGGAATGCAGCGCAAGGGGTGTGGAGCGTCAAATGTTGCTGAAGGCCACAAAAAAAGCCCTCAAGGGACATATGTGGCCCTCGGGCCACCTGTTGGACCGCTGTGGGGAAGCCTGTAAACAGGACCTGAATGCAGTATCCTTCTCCCTACTTGTGATTCAGCAACTGACATTCAGAGGCATACTTCCTCTGTAATCGGAGGGAGTACATCGCAACCTCAGCTAGTACCCTTTAATGGCTTTATCCTCTATTTGACACTGTCAAATCCCTTGTGATAATATAATATAATAATAATTTATTATTTGTACCCCGCCCATCTGGCTGGGTCCCCCCAGTCACTCTGGGTGGCCTCCAACAGATATTAAAATACATTAAAATATCACAGGTTAAAAACTTCCCTAAACAGGGCTGCCTTGAGGTATTTTCTGAATGTCAGATAGTTGTTTATCTCTTTGACCTCTGCTGGGAGGGCGTTCCACAGGGCGGGCGCCACTACCGAGAAGGCCCTCTGCCTGGTTCCCTGTAGCTTTGCTTCTTGCAGTGAGGGAACCGCCAGAAGGCCCTAGGCGCTGGATCTCAGTGTCCGGGCTGAACGATGGGGTGGAGACGCTCCTTCAGGTATACAGGACCGAAGCCGTTTAGGGCTTTAAAGGTCAGCACCAACACTTTGAATTGTGCTCGGAAACGTACTGGGAGCCAATGTAGTTCTCTCAGGACCGGTGTTATGTGGTCCTGGTGGCCACTCCCAGTCACCAGTCTAGCTGCCACATTCTGGATTAATTGCAGTTTCCGGGTCACCTTCTGAAGTTGTGTCAGGCTGCTGTTAAAAGGCACAGGAGCAGAAGCATGAGTTAACGGTCTTCAATCTTTTTGCAGTTGGAGTGTGTCGGGAGTGTGGACAGTGGTCTGACTGTGATGAGCTGGAGTCCTGACCAAGAGCTCGTTCTCCTTGCTACAGGTGTGGAGCAACATTCCAAAGCCAATCCTGTCGGCTTCGTTCCTTACCTTTTGGTCCATTGAAGATGATATAGCGCCGACCCATTGCAAAACCGTAATAGGCCTTGGGAACTGTGCACTTTCCGGGTTAGTGTTACAGGTTCACCAGTGCTGGCTGTGAATCTGATTCTCTTCTTCACCAAACCAACTCCCAAGCCTGGCTTCAGGCCCTGGTTTGACAAGAAAACCTACTTAGCATTTAACAGTTGTCAGCATCAGTGCACCTGTAACACTAAATCAGTATGATTTAGGGCGGGGGGAATTACTTCTGATGAGAGCAAGAGGGATGGGGAGCACAGACCTGTTTCTGAACCAATTGGAAGTCCGAGGTTTTCTTTGAACCAGCATCAGATCTGCACAAAGTCTCTGTGTCTGTGAGGTTCAGAAGCTCCTACTGAAAGCAGTCACCTTTTACGTTTAATGGCAATATAGAAGTAATAACTATTAAGTTAATATTCTGCTACTGTTTTGTCAGCTGTTCTTCGAGTTTAAATGTCTTTGTCATGTGCTAACTGAATATTATTTTTTAGAAGACTTTAAAATATTGGGAATCACATGTTTGTTTATCTAGTTTGCTTACAAATCACTTCATATGAGGCATCCCAAAACGATTCGAAGTTTAATGACATATATAAAACAGTTACGTATATAAAAACAGTTAAAACTGCAAATATAGGGGAAAAAATTTAAATCCAAGGTAGTTATCAATTAGGTTTAAGCTTTTAGAAGGCTTGTTGAAAGACATCGTTGTAGCCTAAATCTCTTGTTTTATTTATACAATTTTATGTTGCACTTAATGTGGTAGAATGTCTAGGCTGGTCTAGGCAGGTTGCATGAAATGTACCAAATCCAAATAATAAATAAACACTGGGGCAGAAGCAGTATCGGACAATGTCATGTAAGAGTACAGCCGTATTTGGTAAATATCAAGTAAGAACTGGAGAAGACTATGTAATACTAATGATATAAGTAAAACAGTGGTCTAGGAAAAGAGAATGCAGTGCTGTCCCAACAGCCACAGAAGAAGGGTTGGAATTCTGTGGTGTGATAAGTAAGCTATATTAGTTCATCTCGTCAGAGCAAAAAAGTCTTGATTTTAAAGTCCATTGCTGTTCACACTGTGACACAGGTCAGCAGACTCTCATCCTGATGACGAGGGACTTTGAACCTATTACAGAAAGTCAAATCCACCAAGATGACTTTGGAGAAGGTGAGTTGGTGCTGCAGATATGGGATGCTAAAAAAATGCACGGCGGCAGTTTTTAAAATTGAACGAAATGCATAGGCAGAACCAAATGAAAACTGACATTACCACACCAGAAAACTGGATCCAGCTGCTCATTTGGGCTGTTACAAGGTTGAAAAGGACTTGGGAAGACACCTAGTCCAACCCCCTGTTCAGTGCAGACTCTACAATGCAGGATGTGGGGAACTTCAGGCCTGGGGGCCACATGTGGCCCTCCAGATAACTATTTAGCCTTTGGAAGCCCTGCTCCATGTCCTTCTTGTGTGTTTATTTTTGCCTGGCTGGAATGTGTCCCCGAAATGTGATAAACGCTTTTAGCTTATCTGTGAATGGAGAGGTGTACCCCCATGTAAGAGCAGATATAATAGAAAGAGATATCACATTTATGTCTGAATCAAGACTTCATAAACTCTTAAGGTCTACTGCTGGTCTCCAGCAATGAAGCTGATATCAAGTGGTTGGCATGGTGACTTGTAAAGCTTGCAAAAGATTTTGAAAACGAGAATGAAGTCTTGTGAAGTTTGGTGGGGTGGGCAATGCATTTTTGTCAGGTTGTTAAAATGTCACACCACAAATGCTGCTAATTTGTTAACTTCTAGGAAAGTTTATTACTGTTGGTTGGGGTAAAAAGGAAACCCAGTTTCACGGATCAGAAGGCAAGAAGGCAGCTCGCACCAAGGCAGTGGTACTGTATTCATTATAAATATTGGTTATGTATAAGGATAAAAAGTTTACAATGGCAAAATGATGGATATAAGAAAGGCACACCCCCCTAATTGAATAAATTGTTCTTATTGGAATACCTGCATTAAATAGGATCACAGAGCTAGTGTGGTATAGTGGTTAGAGCGTTGGACTGAGGCAATCCAGTTTGAAAGGTCCACTCAGTTGTGACGGTCTCTAAGCCTATTCACACACTGAATTGAAGAAACGGCCCAATTTGCACATCCCAGAGTTATTTGTTTACTCTGAACATGAGGATCGCTCTCACTTTGCCACCCTCCTAGCATAGGATGGAACAACAAATCACAGTTCCTAAATTAGTGATATGTTCATACTGGGGATTTTGGTTTGGTTTGATCAAACAAGCCATGATTGCTTAACAAATAATGGTTTCATATCATGGTTTGTTGGGGGTTGAAGCAAACAACGGTTTGTAAAGCCAGAGCTTGTGGTTTGTTGCTGTTGTTCACTATGGTTTACTGTGTTGTGCGATTGCAGCCAATCAGAGCAGCAACCAAGGAGGGGGGGCGGGACTAGGAGTAAATGGCACACGGCCACCCGCCTCTTGCGTCTCGGTTAACAGGAAGTGCATCATCATTTATTTCCCCAGGAAGTGCTGCCTGCTTTGCCATGGGATGACCGTAGACCTCGAATCACCTGGAGAGGAGATGGACAGTACTTTGCAGTGAGTGCTGTTTGCCCAGAGACAGGTTGGTATAAGTTCAAAACAATAAAATGCTTTTTGCTTTTAAAAACACACAACACCTGCTTGAATAAGGGATAAAACCTTATTTTAAAAAGTAAGAATACTCTATTATCATCACCGTTAATAACATACATTGTTAAGGTATTTCTCATGGCTTTGTTCACACCCTTAATGTCTCCTTAAGAGATGGAACTCCAAGAAGACTTGGGCAGATGTGCTATCTCAGTTCTAAATGGATCCTGTTGAAGTATCGGGCTAACATACAAAGTTAAGCAAACACAAAAGCTATTCCCACCCCAGGCACTGGGATAATCAGTGGTGTCCTTGAGTGCATCATTTTTATTTTCTCTCATGGCTGCAGCGTTGCAGTTGGGATACTGGGTAGATAAACGCCCATAAATACGAACAACACGGGTGCAGAGGACATACATGTATATTGCATGCAAACACACCGATAGTGTCCCTGCGCATGGGCTCACACATAATGTGTACGGTCATAATGATAGGCGTTGCACCAGTTTCCTTAAAAAGAGGAAACCCTCCATCAGACAGACTGTGAGCAATGAATGCACAGCTGCTCAAGATGTAATAGGAACCTGTATTGTCTGATAAGGCTCCCTGGGAGACTTGATGGGTGAAACATAGTCTGCAGATCCTGAAGCTTGGAAAACAATTCTAATGAGTCTACTATGTGCATGTTTCTCTCCCCCCCCCCTCTGAAAATGCAGGTGCTCGGAAAGTCAGAACGTGGAGCAGAGAGCTTGTCCTGCAGACTACAAGTGAGCCTGTCCCAGGGTTAGAACAAGCACTGGCCTGGAAGTGAGTAGGGAAGAGTTGCGTTTTGTGGTGCGTAATGAGTTTGCGTTGTGTTCACATATGCCCATTGAAACTTCACCAGCCATGGATTTTAAAGGTGGTGACTTCACTGGTGAAACCCACTTCAGTCCCACCTGCACTATACATTTAAAGCAGTATTATACCACTTTAAACAGTCGTGGCTTTCCCCCAAAGGATCCTGGGAAATGTAGTTTGTGAAGTTGAATTTAGCAGCAGTGCCATTAATTAAAGCAGGCTTCCTCAAACTCGGCCCTCCAGATGTTTTGAGACTACAATTCCAATAATCCCTAACCACTGGTCCTGCTAGCTAGGGATCATGGGATTGTAGGCCAAAAACATCTGGAGGGTAGATAAAGGGGTTGAGGTTGAGGAAGCCTGAATTAAAGGCTGGAAGAGATGGAGGGAAATGGGGAAAGAAGTGAGAATTTCAGTGGTGGGTGGAACGCTTTTGTTTGTATCCCAGACATCAGGACATTGAGGAACAATGAAGGGGTAGGCCTCGTATAGAGGCCAAGGTTTTAGACCTGGTGCTCAGGATTTGCTGTTGTTGAGTTCCCAGATCTACGAGAAATGGTAGCCCTGTTCTCTGACTCTAGTGATGTCAGTTTGTATGTATATATTTGTAGTCTTGGCTTTCACCCTCCCCCCTGGAAAAGTTCCTGCAGGTGGTTGTAGATGGGGGCTGTGCTGGAGGGGAAAGATTGGTTCTCAATGGTAACCATTTTGTTCTGAGGGGCTGTACTCTAGAACACACAGGAGGAACCTCCACCCTCAGAAGCTCTCTGAAATATATATAGGGTCTCCCTTCTCCACCTTCCACCTTTCCTTATGACAGATGTTTCACTACTTCATCTTTTTAAAAATAAAAATAAAAATGTATGTTTGAGGAATTATCCGAAACATTGTTGTCCTAACTTACACTTTTGTTTTATTTGTCGAGACCCTCTGGAAGCTTAATTGCATCCACACAAGATAAAGCCAACAAACACGACGTTGTGTTCTTTGAAAAAAATGGACTTCTTCATGGTGAATTCACACTTCCCTTTCAGAAAGGACAAGTCAAGGTAGGATGACTCTTTTTCTGGTACCTTGGTTTCTGAACGCCTCCGTAGTTGAACATTTCGGAACTCGAACGCCGAAAACTCATAAGTAAATGCCTCAGTTTTCGAACACACCCCAGAAGTCAAACAGGAAACACGGGTTCCATTTGAGTTTTCCGTATTGAGGCTTCTGCTTTCAGTTTTTGGTTTTTGAATGTTTTGGAACTCGAACGGACTTCCGGAACGGATTACGTTCGAAAACTGAGGTACCACTGCAGTAGTCAGTTAACTGAATCTGAAGATTTATTGCCCTCCCCTTGTTTGGAGGGATTTAGAATTCTTTAGAAATCGTCGTTTTAAATTGTGAAGGAGATGTTGCTCGACTGAAGGAAAATAAATTCTGTTGGAAATGGCTCCTGCTTCATACGACACCCCAATCCATGTTGCTTTAGGTAAATGAGCTACTCTGGAATTCGGACTCCATGATATTAGCAGTATGGTTGGAAGAACTGAAAACTGAAGATACTGCTCAACCAAAGACATATGGTAAGAACATAGCATCATCATCTGACTCTTGGTGTACCAGAACTTCTCATACTGGCTCACAGTCAGGTGTGGCCTCCATCAAGTACCCTGGTGCATGGCTGTCTGCTTGCATTTGTAAACACAACATCAAACCTTAGGCTACGTACAACCTACTGCACAAACACAATAAACATAACCGGCTGCGTTTTAACGCTAATAAAGTCTGTTATTTACTGTATCATTAACATCTCAACAAAGATGAATCATAAAGTTCAACTGAAGGATCAGAAGACCCAGTAGATCAGTTGTCTCTCCAATCAGCTCTTGAAAGAAGTTCAAACATATACTAAAGACTATTCCACATGCGTTTGTTCATGTAGTTCAAAGCAATCCATGTATAGGGTGTTGTAATTCCACAATATGACAAGGATTTCCGGAATATTTTATCCTTGTTTCGCCATCCTGGGCTTCATCAGTGGTATGGATTTAATGTGATGTAACACAACAGCGGATCTACATGGATTGTTTTGGACTACATGAACAAATTATAGATAAATTTATTTATAGATAAATTAAATGAGCAAGTTAAATGAATGTGGATATGCAGAAGATATTCAAAAATAAATGTAAGGAACCGCAGAAAGGGGGGGAGGAAGGAAGTCAAAATTTGAAATGTTAAATTGATTGTAAAACCAATGAAATGTATAAATTTGAAAAGTATAAATACAGTGGTACCTCTGGTTGCAAACGGGGTCCGTTCTGGAGCTCCGTATCCTGAAGCGCCGAATCTGCGCATGACGTCATTTTGCACGTCTGCCCATGCGCGAATTGCCGAACCCGGAAGTAACCCGTTCCGGTATTTCCGGGTTCGGCGCATTCGTATCCCGTGATGGACGCAACCTGAACCTAGCGTAACCAGAGGTACGACTGTAAATTTAAAAAAGAGATTTGCAGAGAATGAGGCATCTGTGGCAAAAGAACGTGGTGACTACCACCACTTGGGAAACGTTCGTTTTCAAACTAAGTGGAATGCTACACAACTGGGCAGAGAAGAGATTCCAATACCTCAAAGGCTAGAGAGATTCAGAGTTGGGGGAGTGTCTGTTCTGCTACAAGTTGGGGGGTGTCTAATGTACAGTCTTGCATTCTGTGTGTTCTGTGTGCAGTTCAGCTTTGGACAACGGGAAACTACCACTGGTACCTGAAGCAAAGCCTGCATTTTGATAGCTCGGAAGGCAGCCAGTCCATTGTGTCCCTGGCATGGGACCAAGAGATGCCCTACCGACTCCACATCCTCTGCCAGCAGTGGCTTTACCTCTGCTATGATTGGCAGTGGAGTACGGACCGCAGCAGCGGCGAAGGGGCAAGCGACTTGGCTAGCGTGGCAGTCATTGATGGAGGTACTTTTATACTGAGCGAGGTTGTTGTGGGTTTTTTTAAGGTGCACTGTGCCTGCTGAGAAGTCTGCAGAATTAGGCCACACTTTTGCAAACTCTAAATCTGAATTTATTCCCTTATCTCCCCGACTCCACCCAGCATTTCACAAGATGGAGAAGATGCTCTGTCAGGTTTACAGTAGCCAAGGTGGCGCTGTGCAGGGCTCCTCCCCGTAGCTAGTAGAAGCAGAATACATGATGCAAAATAGGCAAATACATAGAAATTCGCTTAGTTTTGCATAATAGAAACAGGTCATGAAATTTAGTTTTTTCTCGATGCAGAACAATTATTTTAACTGCGGAGTATACATAGCCTTGATTAAGGGCTTGTTAACATGAGGGAAAGGGACCCAGGTGGCGCTGTGGGTTAAACCACAGAGCCTAGGGCTTGCCGATCAGAAGGTCGGCGGTTCGAATCCCCGCAACGGGGTGAGCTCCCGTTGCTCAGTCCCTGCTCCTGCCCACCTAGCAGTTCGAAAGCACGTCAACGTGCAAGTAGATAAATAGGAACCGCTCTGGCAGGAAGGTAAACGCCGTTTCCATGTGCTGCTCTGGTTCGCCAGAAGTGGCTTAGTCATGCTGGCCACATGACCCGGAAGCTGTACGCCGGCTCTCGGCCAATAAAGCGAGATGAGCACCGCAACCCCCGAGTCGGACACGACTGGACCTAATGGTCAGGGGTCCCTTTACCTTTACCTTAACATGAGGGAAGGGCCATTTTGAAGGAACCTAGAAATCCTCCAAAGAAACTCAGTCGAAACTGACAAAACATCTATAAAGATAGTAAAAAGACAATTCTCTTCCTCATCTCCCATGCACGATGAGTATACGTCTTAATATTTATAAAGAACTTTCTATGTGTTCAAAGCCCTTCACATGTCATAGAGTGTTTCAGTAATCTTTACAACAATCCTGTGAGGAAGTTCAGTATTGTTATTGACCTGCCCTGTGAGGTAGCTTGGAATTATGGTCAGCAGATGGGGCTGAGGCTCTAGGAATATAATGGCTTATTCAAATCTACCTGTTGAGTTCAGGTTCGAGGCAGGATTCAAACCTGTGACCTGCCTGTTCATACTCTTAGCTCATGTGAATGCTCTATATTTAACGATCGGCTGGTGGAAAAAGTGACCAGACTCCACTAAAAAGCATTAGATTTTAATATGAAAAAAATCTTACTGTGATGATGGCTGTATGTTGAGACTGGCCTTTGCCACTATGCCCATTAAAGCAATTTCCCCCTCTCCTCTTTCTGTTTAAAGACAAGGTGCTGTTGACAGCCTTCCGTCATGCTGTGGCCCCTCCACCTCTTTGTACATATCAGCTCCAGCTCCCCTGTTCTGTCAATCAAGTTGCCTTCCTTATGGAACCTTCTAGAAGTGGGGATCTTGCTGTCCTGGATGCTAGCAACAGGATTTCCATTTATAGAGCGGGTAGGTACACCCATGGCTTCGCCAAAAACATGGCTTCAACTCCTTGCATTATAAAAGGCCAGGCGGGGATGGTGGCTTTCAATCTGCTTTTAATTTAAAACAGAAGAGAGGGAACTTCCCAGGCTGATGCTGAAGTAAGTCCATCGCCTATTCTCTTTGTTACCTTTTGACAGATGGCCAGACAGACACAGACTCCACAGTTAAAACTGGTGCAGTTGGTGGAAGTAGATGCAAAGTTGCAGTCCCTCGGCTGGAAAAGTCATACAGGTACCGGGACTTAAACTTGGTGCAGAATATTTGTTCCTGAAGGAATGTGAAACCAATACATACCGGTATAACTACAGTCGTGCCTTGGTTTTCAAACAGAATGCTTTCCGGAAGTCCTTTCGGCTTCCGAAACGTTCGGAAACCAAGGCGCAGCTACCGATTGGCTGCAGGAGCGTCCTGCAGCCAATCGGAAGCTGCACCGGGTGTTCGGCTTCCAAGGCAAAGTTCGCAAACCGGAACACCAGCTTCCAGGTTTGCGGCGTTCGAGTTCCAAGTTGTTCATGAACTAAGCTGTTAGAAAGTGAGTTCTCGCAGAGAGGTCCCGTTGCGGGGCGGGCAGGAAGGCATTTCGTGTTTGGGTTTTTGACACTTGGCGCAGCTTCCAGGACCTGCCTGTTGTAGGGCAGAATTTTATGTTGCAATTTAAGGACAGCCCAGCATCTTTATATTGGATCCCCACGCGGATCTTGAGTTACTCGTTTAGAGCTACGGATCTCCCACCCCTCCCTTCCCTGGTATAGGTTGACGTTGACTTTGCTGTACCGGGTAGGGGTCGCCTCTGCTTAGGAGGGGCCTGGTAGGAATTTTGTCCATTTGGCGAATTGGCCGTGCCATTTGGTTTTTGCCTACTATACAGCAAATAGTCACAACTTGTAAGGTTGGCGGTTAGGCATTGGTTCCGTGATTGGGTGGGCGTTTCTCACCGAAAGTGATGTGGGTTATGGGAATTCCGCAAAGGAATCCGGGGACTCAACTTTGCTGTCCAAACCCTGGCGGGTGCAGGGCCATGCAGGAGTCCCTGTGGACCCCTGGGGAGGGGGAGACACGTTGATCCGGTCCCACTAACTCTCTTCAGCTAATGGTTTCCCTTCGCTGACAAGTGGTCAGCACTGTCCCGCTGGACAGCTAGTCTCGCTGACTCGGGTCAGCTCTGTCCCGATTGGACAGATAGTTTTGCTGACTAGGGTCAGCTCTGTCCCATTGGACAGTTCGAACCAATGCCTACGCAACCACTCACCTGATTTGTATTTCAATAAAAGTTGTGGCCAAAATAGTGCCAAAAACCCAAACCTAAATTATTGTCTCCAGTGTGAATTGATTGGGGAAATGACTGGTGCCCTGCACCCGCAAAACCGAGGTATTGGCTACTGACTGGGTGAGCTCTGGTGACCAGGGTAGCTCTTCCCTTGACTTTCTGTATTGTTTTCATAGGCATCCTTTAGAGAAGACAGGGAGGTTTTATTCACCTCTTCCCAATGTCTCATTCCACATGCAGTTATTCCTCAAGCTCTTTGCTTTTATTTTTTTGGCTAACTCACTGGTTCTTCACATTATGAGCCAGTTTGACCATAACAACCCCAGCTTCATAAATCATGAGTATTAGGAGTGCATGCTTCTCTTCGCTTTGTTTCAGTACTTCGAAGCTGGCCAAACAAGCTATAGTTTCTTTTTAACATACGAAACAGAAAAACTATAGCTGATAGGCAATTCCTCCAAATAATACTGAGAATAATATTGTCCATTCTCTATGCCATGTCACCTGGATGTATTTTAGAAAGGGTTTGAATTATGCAGATGGTTAGGGTTATGCAGATGGTTAGGGCAGATGGTTAGGGTGGGGATGGTTAATTCTTCTAATTAATGAAGTACACAATCAATTTATTCTCTATCTTCTTTTTGAAAACTGCCACAGATTTGACCTTGGCGACAACAGAGACGGGAAAAATCCACTGTGGCTTCGCCTTGTCACCTGGTTGCAAGATGACCTGTTCCTGGCTGCTAGCCAGGAGTACCTCCCAGCTCACACCTCCATTCACCATCTGAATCTGTCCTCATCGGCAGAGGAGGGAAGCATTGATATCTGGTATTGAACAGGGTATTATGTGTGCTGTGTTAATTTCAGAAATTCCTTTGCTTGGTTCTGGAATGCTAAGGCAAGGCTTCCTCCTTTGTGCCCTTTTGGATCTGACAGGCTGGTTCAGCGGTTGCAGAGGCTTTGGCTGTTTAAACCCCAGTAACTTTGGAAAGCCAATTCTTGTGTATTTTCTTGTTCTCCCAGTCGCCCATCTGTGTGTTCTGATGCCTAGAAAGAGCAATATTGCAGCCGTACAACCAGTTAAGATGCATTGTTAGTGGGTGTTAGAAAACCCTGGGAGTAAGAGTCCTTGTGAGATTGTTCATTGTGCTTGCTGCCTTTCTTGACCATGGTATATATTTCTTGGAATATATTGCTCTGTCAAATAGGCTAGACAGAAAAATTGTCACTTACCCAAGGCCACCCTATGTGGTTTGTGGCTAAACCGGGGTCTTCCTAATCCAAATCCATCACTTATCCACTGTGCCACACCAGCTCCACAAAGATGTACACTGAAACCTTGACGCATCTGATGCATTTTAGCCATCTATGTTAAAATGGCGCTGAAGGCTAGAGATTGGGATTGTCTTAGGGGTTTTGTAGATTTTGCTAGTTAAATTATAGAAATCAGGGTGGATTTGATTTAAATCAAATTGATTTAAATCACGATTTAAATCACGATTTAAATCAGTAGTCAGTAAGGCTTGATTTAAATCACTAGTCAGTAAGACTTGATTTAAATATTTTTTTACAGAAAGACTCATTCTTGCTGGTATAATCTTAATATTTACAACCATATGAAGGTTTCATTTTTGGAATAATAAATTTTCAGAGTAGTTTTTACAGTTATATCAAAAATTACTGATTTGGTTATACTACTAGAAATACATAGACAGATAATTATGAAATTATGGTGAGGTTTAATAAGTTAACTGTTTATATTTGGACAATTTTTCTGCTGTACTTTATTGGAAGGAGCAAAATAATCATTTCCTTAATAACCATTTAAACAAGTTATTTAACTAAAACAATAACATGATAGCATATGTATCCATGTTTGTTAACTGATGTGGTTAAACATTTTTTAAAAAATACTTAGACTGAGTTTTAGCACACTTGATAAACTTAAAACAAATCCTTATTTCCTGATGAATAGCCTTTGGACTACAATGTAACTTAAACAGAAGACTATATTTAGAAAGATTTTTCCTCCAAAAGCATTTTATTTTAAAAATCCAATTTAAATCAAAAAAATCCGATTTAAATCAAAAAAATCCGATTTAAATCAAAAAAATCCGATTTTTTTGATTTTTTTTTAAAAAATCATTGATTTTTATCCACCCTGATAGAAATCCCCATTGAAATCTGGTTACATAATATTTGGAATGTGGCCCTATCAGAATGCCTTACTCACCACAGAAGGGTAATTAAAGGCACTTCAAGGATAGACACTTGTGATGAGACTTGGCTTCCTTTCTTTTCCTTTATAAATGAGCCAGAATACACCTTTATTCCACCCACAACACAAGAATCTCTGGGGAGAGGATACTTGAGTAGACAGCACATAAATAAACACATTGCTTGTGTACTGTGTACTGCAGATGAAACTTAATAAGAATGTACCACTGGACGAGTTACTGTAGTTATATGTTCTTGTATTTACATGAAAACCAATAAAAATTATTGGGGAGGGCGGGAATTATTGCTTTGTTAGGGATCACTTTGAAGGAACAGTTCAGAGTGTGGTTTAGGTTTCCGAACCCTGCATTCCCCTTCTAGTCCCTTAGTCATTTATGCAAAAATGACTGGTCTCAGGTTGAGCATAGCACAGTCAGCTTCCTCCCTTTTGTGCACCTTTCGTAGCTCACCTGTGACTGTGGATGGCGATGTCATCAGCCTGTGTTGCAACCCAAAGACCAAAGCTGTGGCTCTGCAACTTTCTGATGGGCAAATAATGAAGTACCTCTGGGGTATGTATGGTCACTGGTATTCTCTTATCCGGTTGGCTGGTCTTGGAAGTCTTGACATGGGAAGGGAAGGGCTGTAGCACATGTTTTGACCACACGGTGGCCCAGGCTCCATCTCCAGTTAAAAGGACCTGTGATACAAATGGCTGGGAAAGACCCCTGCTTGAGACTTTGCAGGGCAGCTGCTTCCAGCCAGAGCAGGCAGTACATGTCTAGATGGGCCAGTGTCCTGTCTTCATATAAGTCAGCTTCATAGGCTCAAATGTCACAAAAATCCATAAGCTGATTTTTTGCCTTGTCTAGCCTCTCTAGCGCATTTAATGTTTTCATCTCCTAGAGGGTGCCGTGAACCATGCACCATGTGTGAATGATGTATTCAGTTGTGTGCAGGTGTCTATTTTCTAGACTAGCCTTCCCTAACCTGGTGCCTGCCAAATCAGGGACACGGGTGGCGCTGTGGTCTAAAACACTGAGCCTCTTGGGCTTGCTGATCAGAAGGTTGGCTGCTTGAATCCCCACGATGGAGTGAGCTCCCGTTGCTCTGCCCAGCTCCTGTCAACCTAGCAGTTCGAAAGCATGCCAGTGCAAGTAGATAAATAGGTACTGCTGTAGCAGGAAGGTAAACGGGATTTCCGAGCGCTCTGGTTTCCGTCACGGTGTCCTGTTGCCCCAGAAGCGGTTAGGTCATGCTGGCCACATGACCCGGAAAGCTGTCTGTGGACAAATGCCGGCTCCCTCGACCTGAAAGCGGGATGAGCGCCGCAACCCCATAGTTGCCTTTGACTGGACTTAACTGTCCAGGGGTCCTTTACCTTTTACATTTTTTTGCCTGTCAAATGTATTGAGCCACAACTCCCGTCAGCGCAGCCAGCGTGGCCAATGGCTAGGGATATGATGATGGAAGTTGTAGTCCAGAAAACACCTGGAAGGGCACCAGGTTGGGGAAGTCTGTTATATAACGTCACCAGACCTTTCAGAGCCCAGGTGAGAGAAAGCGTGAGAATGCAAAGCTGAATGGTGTGTTCCTGGGCTCAACTTTTCTAGAGGACCTTCTCCCATCGCTCTTCAGGCAGCCCCACTGTTCTTGGCTCTGGGGCATTCCCTAATCTAGTGGTGTGAGGGATGCCACCCAGGTTGCAAGCTTGGCCTGTTCAGCATCATTCCAAGATGTTGAACCTTAGTAGATCATCCTGCATTCGGTAAAATAAATAGTCTTGGCTTTATCACATAGACCTGATGTCAGGGATCTGACCTCATGCAAGGCTCTTGAGACAGGGAAGGAGGGGTGGAGGGAAGTGCAGCCTCTCTTGGGAAGCAGCTCAGAGTCCAGCGGGGATAGCAAGGGAAGCCCCAGTGGTGAGGAGCAGGAACTGCCTGGCAATGCGGTGGAGCTGAGGGTCAAGAGATGCTGACAGAGCCTCAGCACCACCTGAGTGGTCTGAGAAGCAAAGCGGTCAGCTACTTCCGTCGCCCCAAATGCGTAGGGGGGAAAAGCATAAGGAACGGAGGTGACGCTTTGGAATTCCAAAGCTTCTATGTTGGGGGAGGAACCGGCAAAAGCCACTCCCGGATTCTGGAACCGACTCAAGCGGACATGAATCTTAAACGCTCCGATGTACATAGTTTGTAAATAAAGTATTAGCTTTAGAAGAACGGATGTTTCTGGCTCTTTAATCTCAAGGAGACAATCCCGAGCCCTTACACCTGCTGTGTCTTTTCCCTCCCGCTTCAGGAGCTGAAACACCAGTTGTCACCCCTTGGCTGAACAGCAGCGGTTTAGCTGTCCAGTTTCCCTCTCCATGTATGCAGACTGCACTGGCTGTGGTTGGTGGTGAAGTAAGTAAAGAAGAAGTGTGAAGTCTAGGACCACTGAGCACTTGGTTGTGACCTTACTCAGCGGTTCTCAAGCTTTTTTCTCTGAGCCACACTTTGAGAATAAAAATTTGCTTGCGTGGCACTGAATTTTTTGTTGATAAGAAATACATTTGAAACAAAAAAGAAACTGCTTAGCAGCTGATAAGAAATACATCGGAAAACTTTGGAAAACAAAAAGAAACAATGCCAACAGTGTCTGTGAAAGACTTTTTCCTTTCATCAAGTACTTGCGGTTTTTAATACCTTGCTCTTAGTAATGCTGCTTATATTTTTCTACTGTGATTCTTGTACTTGACTTATTGTTGTTTTAGAATATGCTGTTTCAATATATTTTGTAAATCACCCTTGAATTCGATAATGAAGGATGGTGTGTGAGTATAACAAATAAAATTAATATTCCGGCAGTGGTAAGGGTGAAGTTTCAGATCCCTGCATAGTTCTTCCCATCTCTATAATTAGCGGAAGCAGAATAAATAATCCAAAATAATTTTGAATTTTATACATATTTGTTTCATTCAGATGATTTCGACAAGTCTAGATTTTAGATGATTTGTTTGTTTTTGTTTATTTCATTAGCAGGCTTTGGATTCAGTCGGTGCCTGGTTTTGATTCTCGGTACAGAATTCATAAAGGGACCCAGGTGGCTCTGTGGGTTAAACCACAGAGCCTAGGGCTTGCTGATCAGAAGGTCGGCAGTTCGAATCCCTGTGACGGGGTTAGCTCCCGTTGCTCGGTCCCAGCTCCTGCCAACCTAGCAGTTCGAAAGCACGTCAAAGTGCAAGTAGATAAATAGGTACCGCTCTGGCGGGAAGGTAAACGGCGTTTCCGTGTGCTGCTCTGGTTTGCCAGAAGCGGCTTAGTCATGCTGGCCACATGAACTGGAAGCTGTACGCCGGCTCTCGGACAATAAAGCGAGATGAGCTCCGCAACCCCAGAGTCGGACACGACTGGACCTAATGGTCAGGGGTCCCTTTACCTTTACCTTACAGAATTCATAGGTATCCAATCTATGGCAGGTTTGCTTTCTAACCCTGTGCTGTGCTCTGCCTTTTGTCTCCTCAGGAAACCATCTTTGGTCTGACTGACAGATGCCGCTTTTTTATTAATGACGTTGAGGTACCAACTCCTCTTACAGCTCTCGCTCATTTGTTGCCCCTCTGCCATAGGAAGCTCCTTTGTACTTAGTCAGTCCCTTGGTCCATATAGCTCAGTCCTGTCAGCACTGACCGGCAGTGGCGCTCCTGGGTTTCAGGCAATGGTCAGGCATTGAGCCTGGGACCTTCTGCCTGCAGAGCATATGCTCTACCACTGAGCTTCAGCCCTTCCCCAACATAATGTCACCCATAATGACCTACTGCAGGGATTCTTCTCTGTTTCCCACAGGTTGCTTCAAACGTCACATCCTTTGCCATCCACGATGAGTTTCTGCTGTTGACAACGTATGCTCATACCTGCCAGTGCCTGTCGCTGAGGAACACATCCCTGAAAGGTGAATATCCCATGGGTGCCCTGGTCAGCTGATCCTTTCTTGGACTTCCTCTTCCTTGATATGCTGCTAGCCCTTCCCTCAAATACGTAACATCCACCTATGGATGGATGTTTGCTTTCGATTCTTCAAAATGGCCACCAATGTTCCTACTTTTTATAGGCGCTCGCTTTTCCCATGCCACAGTAGCACAAAGAGGATGAGCATAACGTTGTCCATACTTTATAAAGCTGTTAGCATTGTAAAGGCCTTCTCTCTCTCTCTCTCTCTCTCTCTCTCTCTCTCTCTCTCTCTCTCTCTCTCTCCCCCTCTCCCCTCCCTCCCTCCCCACACACAGTGGCAGAGGTCATTGTGCTATTGGGACAGTTTCATTGGATACAACACGGCATATCTGCGTTTGGGGTGTATCCCTGCTGTCCTTTTTATTAGGCACCTTTTTACTCACTCACAAAAAAAGTAAATAGTTACTCCTTTGGGACTGAGCTTTTATATTGACTGTGGCATCTTCAGCTTTGCAATCAGGTTTGGGCAACGCATCTGTCCCCAACAGTGAGACACTGCGCAAGGTTGAAAGAGGATCCCGGATAGTCACAATTGTGCCGCAGGATACAAAGCTCATTTTGCAGGTGAGTGCTCTCCATCTATGCTTATGGCTCAAAGCACCTTATTTGTTGCATGGTAGTGGTGCGGAGAAATAATTGGGCTACACAAATGGAACAATTATGCCATGAAGCTCTTGGCTGGAGTGTCTCATTCACAAATGAGGCTGGATAGATCATTATTTGAATGATTTCCCATAAAAAGAACTAGCTTGCTGAGGAAGAGGTGAGGCTGCACCCTTCTCCCTCATGTGCCAGTATTATAATATAGAAATGGGATGCGGGTGGTGCTGTGGTCTAAACCACTGAGCCTCGGGTTTGCCGATCAGAAGGTCGGCAGTTCGAGTCACCGCGACGGGGTGAGCTCCCGTTTCTCTGTCCCAGCTCCTGCCAACCTAGCAGTTTGAAAGCACGCCAGTGCAAGTAGATAAATAGGTACCACTGCGGCAGGAAAGTAAATGGCGTTTCCGTGCACTTTGGTTTCCGTCACGGTGTCCCGTTGCTCCAGAAGCGGTTTAGTCATGCTGGCCATATGAACTGGAAAGCTGTCTGTGGACAAACTCTGGCTCCCTCGGCCTGAAAGCGAGATGTGTGCCGCAACCCCATAATTGTCTTTGACTGGACTTAACCACCCAGGGGTCCTTTGTTTTTACCTTTATAGAAATACAGTCATACCTCGGGTTACGTCTGCTTCGGGTTACTTTTTTTCGGGTTACGTACTCCTGTAACCCGGAAGTGTTTTTCACCCCGCGCGTGATCCACGCTTGTGCAGAAGTGTTCTGCGCAGTTCGCGCATGCACAAAGCGATATTGCCATTCAGGTTACGTACTTTTCGGGTTACGAATGGCACCATAGAACCAATTAAGTACGTAACCCAAGGTACCACTGTAAAAATATGGGGCAGAGATTTTGCATCTCCCACTTGTTTTTTTAATGTCCTCTAATCTCCGGCTATTTAGACACTTGCTATTTAGACACTTTTACCAAGCTTTCCTTGAATATGACCAGTTTTGCAATATCCATTTATTTGATTACTGAAGGCTGTATCATGTGGCTGCAAAAGGGAAGGGGGACTGTTCATGGCAATAAATGATCGTGGTGTTAGCAGCAAGGGTGGTAAATTTCTGTTGGGATCTTTCTGCAGATGCCGAGAGGAAACTTGGAAACCGTTCATCACCGTGCCCTTGTCTTGGCCCAAGTCCGCAAGTGGCTGAACTGGTGAGTCAAGTTGATGGGACATTGGGAGCAATTTGGGACATGTGCCTTCCTCTTTCGAATGACTTATCATCATTCTGCCTGTCCTGCCAGCCTCCAGTTTAAAGAAGCCTTTGAATGCATGAGGAAGCTGCGAATCAACCTCAACCTCATTTATGACCACAATCCAAAGGCAAGTTTGAGTAAACCTGTTGTCAAAGTTGCTCAGAGTGCATCTGTTTGGGAAGAGGGCCTGAACATCACAAATCCTCGCAGCGAGTTGATGGATGTTAGCGCTGTCACCCAAATCATCTAAAGCTCATTTGTTGTTGTTGTTCAGTCGTTCAGTCGTGTCCGACTCTTCGTGACCCCATGGACCAGAGCACGCCAGGCACGCCTATCCTTCACTGCCTCTCGCAGTTTGGCCAAACTCATGTTAGTAGCTTCGAGAACACTGTCCAACCATCTCATCCTCTGTCGTCCCCTTCTCCTTGTGCCCTCAATCTTTCCCAACATCAGGGTCTTTTCTAGGGAGTCTTCTCTTCTCATGAGGTGGCCAAAGTACTGGAGCCTCAACTTCAGGATCTGTCCTTCTAGTGAACATTCAGGGCTGATTTCTTTAAGAATGGATAGGTTTGATCTTCTTGCAGTCCATGGGACTCTCAAGAGTCTCCTCCAGCACCATAATTCAAAAACATCAATTCTTCGGCGATCAGCCTTCTTTATGGTCCAGCTCTCACTTCCGTACATTACTACTGGGAAAACCATAGCTTTAACTATACGGACCTTTGTCGGCAAGGTGATGTCTTTGCTTTTTAAGATGCTCTCTAGGTTTGTCATTGCTTTTCTCCCAAGAAGCAGGTGTCTTCTAATTTCGTGACTGCTGTCTCCATCTGAAGTGATCATGGAACTCATACCATTTATCAATTTAAATTTGCACAAGTGTAAAAACAGTTGTTCTGTAACAATAGCAGACTTACTCCATCGATAATGATAGTGGTGTTCCGTATCTCTTGACCCAAGTGAGGAGATCAGGAAATATTATTTCTGCTCCATGGCACACAGAAAGTTAGATAAGGTCTCCTCCAAATGCCATTTCTGATACCTACCCACGTTGAGTGAGGATTTCCCAGGTTTATCCATCATAAACCATCTGGACCGCTTTGTTAGATGGGCTGTGAAAGGCCATTTCAGCATGAAATTTGCTTTGGGTTTGTTCTGCCTAATTAAAATTGGTCCACAAATTTAAGAGGTTGATATGAAGTTAACAGGACTTGGTTTCGTTTCAGGTTTTCCTGGAAAACGTGGAAACATTTATAAAACAAATTGATTCAGTGAGTTTTATCAACTTGTTCCTCACAGAGCTGAAGTGAGTATTGCCTGGTTAATGCGTTTTGGTGTAAAGACCAAGAGGTTGACAGCGCCTTATACATGGGTGCTGTATTTGAAAATGCAAAATAGCTTTGAGAGGAGAAGCTGGAGAGAGGAGTGCTTAACCCTCTCCCCAGCTCTCATTTTTCCATTTCAGAACTGCCCCTCCAAAGTATTTTCTCTCCTGGAGCAGGGAAAAAATGTTTCTCTAAATTTTCCCCATCCTGAAGCTGTTCTGCTTTTTCAAAAGCAAGGCACTGTTGCATGCATTGGCACAGCCTTCGTCAACCTAGTGCTCTCCAGATGTTTTGAATGACATGGGAGTTGTGGTCCAGAACATCTGGACGGCAACAGGTTAGCAAAGGCGGCATTAGGGTGTAGCACACAGTTAGTTCCTGAGGAAGTTCTTGTCCTACAAGTTTTTAGATTGCTCTTGTTTCCTTTTCACTTTCCTTTCAGCATTCAGTCAGTCTATAGGGGCTAAGGTAACAAAGGAGGAGGAATTGGATATTTTGGATGAAACTTGATGTGTTTACATATATATTTTTGGGGACTGGTTGAGAGGGAGGTCATATTCCTTTAAAGATGTACAATCAGACAGCTGGCTAAGAGGGAGGACTGTGTGCAAAACAAATTCTGCATCAAGTGGAGGCGAATTTTGCAATCTGTACATCATGCAGATTAAATTTGATATATTTTATTTTAATTTTTGCAGCATTGCCATTACTATTTTATGCAAAATGTATTCTGATTTGCCTGTATGGAGAAGGCAAGTGAAATTCCAACCTCAGTCACTGGAACTTTTCTGGTTTCTAAGATTTCGTTATGCCATTCCCACATATTTTCAAGTATATTTTTGCGGACCTAAGGGCTAGAAATTTGTATGAAAAATAAAATCCAAAATGCTGAGGACTTTAGGAAGCTGGATTTTGTGCTTTTGAGAAACACACAGTCCTACCAGTTTTTTGAGTCAGTCTTGTTGCATGATGTGTTTATCCTGTGCACATTTTTGTATTGTAGATGGCGCTGAGACCTAGTTTCTTTGTTTATGTGCTCCTTCCTAGAGAAGAAGACTACACAAAGACTATGTACCCGCCTCTAGAGCCTACCAATGTCTGTGAGCTTCACGATTCTGATAGAAAAAAGGTTAACCTCATCTGTGATGCAATGAGAACAGCCATGGAGAACATCAGCACTACCAAGTATTCAACATATCATTCTAGAATATCTCTGTATATAGAAGCCATAGAACCCTGATAAAACTCTGATAGGAGTGCTGGGTCTATACAGAAAGGAAAGAGCTTGACTTTTAATGACAGGACTACCAGATCGCCAGAGTTTTGAGGAAGGAGGAAATATATTTTCCCCCACATCCACCAAAAATCCTCAGAGCTTGGGGTTCAGGGTATGTGGGAAGAGGAGGGAATGCAGCTTCCGGCTTAAGGAGTGGTGAGTGTTCCCTATCTCCTTTCTCGGGGTCTAGAGCAGGGTTTCCCAAACTTGGGTCTCCAGCTGTTGTTGGACTACAACTCCCATCATCCCAGTGGTCAGGGATGATGGGAATTGTAGTTCAAAAACAGCTGGAGACCCAAGTTAGGGAAACCCTGGTCTAGAGACTGTGACTCCTTATGGTGTCAGTAAGCAGAGGCAGAATTGGCTCTCTCCATTTGCTCTTTTCATTCTAATTTACCTCAGTCAGGGCCAGGGAGTTGGTGAAATAATTTTCAACCCAGACTTCCTCTCTATCCCTTTAAAACCAGCTTCTCTGCTAAAAAGGGGTGTGGGGTGTTATAGGAGCTGAAGAAAGGGGGCTAGGCATCTAAATCTCTTCTCTTCCACGTTAAGCCAAATATGGGAGAAATGAACAACTACCTAAAGTCCAGAGGTTTTAACATCTGTCTTTTCCCGCTGTCCTCTTTAGATACTGTTTGTCCATACTGACCTCTCATGTGAAAAAGAGCCCCGCAGAACTGGAAACAGCTCTGCAGAGAATTCGTAAGCTTCGAGGTACATTATTAGGGTTGAATTGATTGAACACATGTTATGGGGTTTAAAACTGGGGGAGTGAGGCCTCGTAAAGGCTGTTAGGCAGTATCTACATTTACCAGGGGATGTTTGGGCTCATTACTCACTCCTTTGGAGTTTCACCAAATGCTGGACTCATGTTTCCAAGATTTTTTTTAAGGAACAATGAGGGCAAGAAACTTTGCTTATTGTACTTTAAAGCTCAGTTTCTCATGCAATCAATCTGTGATGATAGTGCTTGCTTGTTAAACAAGTTCATACGTTTCTGTGCAACATCTTCCTTAGACATCATCTGATTCGACAGTCGCCTTTTGAAAGTCTCTTTAATAATAATAATAATAATAATTTTAAACTGCAGAGCAAACTTCAATAACTGCTGGATCTGTGAGTGCAGAAGATGCTCTCAAATACCTGCTGTACTTGGTAGATGTCAATGAGTTGTATGATCATTCTCTGGGGACATACGATTTCGATTTAGTCATCATGGTTGCTGAGAAGTCTCAGAAGGTAATTTTGTGTTTTGTTTTCCCATAGCCCATCTACTGCCCTGTCCTAGATGTTGGAACAAAAAAAAAAAAAGATCACTGCTTTATCAGAATGCACTCTCAAGGGGAGAGCCAGTGTGGTGTAGGGTTAGAGCAATGGACCTAAGAGCTGGGAGTCCCAGGTTCGAATTCCCACTCTGGCCCAGTCACTGCCTCTCAGCCTAAGCCGTTGGAGAAAAAAGTGGTATATAAATGCAAAATACACTCCCAAGAATTGCTTCTGCCACCGAAGCTCCTCCGCTGTCAATGGCTGCATGCACACTAAACCTTTTAAAGTACGACCGGAGCACATTGCTTCCATCAGAGAATTCTGGGCACTGTGATTTACCCATCACAGAATTACAATTCCCGGCAGCGCTTAACAAGCTACAGTGCTCAGAATTCTTTGAGGGAGGAAATGTGCTTTAAAAGGTATAGTGCAGGCACGTCCAACAGGTAGATCGTGATCTACCGGTAGATCACTGGACGTCTGTGGTAGATCACCGGTAGATCACTGGCTCCCCCCAAAGAAGCTCAACAAGTTTGGCTCCCCTTAAAAAAGCTCAACGTTTTTGCCCTGCATGCCAAAAAAAAGCATGGCTTTTCCCCAACCCTAAAAAAGGTCAACAACCGTGACCTGAACCCCTAAAAAACAGGCCTTCCTACTTCCCAACAACTTTGACCTGAACCCCAAAAAAGGGGGTAGATCACTGCCAGTTTTTAACTGTGAGTAGATTGCAGTTCCTACAGATCACACCTATTTCTTAGTGCCAATTCCTCTTTGCCTTCATTATCCTTTGCCTCATTTTCCCACACTGCTGTTTAAATTGCCTGTGGCCTTTCCCCAGCCTGGTGCCCTCCAGATGTTGTTGGACTGCAACTCCCATCATCCCCAACAATTGGCCGTGCTGGCAAGGGCTGATGGGAGCTAGAGTCCGGCAACATCTGGAGGGTTCAAGAAGGCTGGTCTGTGGCGACCCAATTGGGGTGTCTTTGGAGTGTGTTCATGATGTTGCTTTGTCAGACGTTGAGTCATGACATGAACAAAACCACCTGTGTCTTCTCAAGGAATTGAATAAAATGACAGTAGGGACAAAAGAGGCTGAGAAAAGTGAGAGCCCCACCCCACCCACCCCCCAAAAAAGAAGGGAAGGAAGAAAAAAAGGAGAGAACAATATTAATTAGAAAAAGTGAATGAGTTTACAACAAGAACACAAAATTTCTGAAAATAGAATGTGCCCTTTGTCACAACAACAAGGCAAATAGGTTCTGCTCGGATCTAGACTGCCTTTTGGGGGGGGGGACGGGACTGCTGTGTTTTCCAGTTCCTTTGACAACTAGGCAACTGCAGCTCATGCCTTTCAAAAATAATTATTTTTTAAAACCCTCTTTTTTTGGCAGGATCCTAAGGAATATCTCCCGTTCTTAAACAAACTTAAGAAAATGGAAAACAATTACCAGCGATACTCTATAGATAAATATTTGAAGAGGTATTCAAAGGCTCTTCACCATCTCAGCAAATGTGGTAGGTACCCTGGCTGTGAGGTCTCTTGGGGGCAAAGATTCCTTTTGCCGCATCTTATCTTTTCTGAGGGACCCAGGTGGCGCTGTGGGTTAAACCACAGAGCCTAGGGCTTGCTGATCAGAAGGTTGGCGGTTCGAATCCCTGCGACGGAGTGAGCTCCCATTACTCGGTCCCAGCTCCTGCCCACCTAGCAGTTCGAAAGCACGTCAAAATGCAAGTAGATAAATAGGAACCGCTCTGGCGGGAAGGTAAACGGCGTTTCCATGCGCTGCTCTGGTTCGCCAGAAGCGGCTTAGTCATGCTGGCCACATGACCCGGAAGCTGTATGCTGGCTCCCTCGTCCAGTAAAGTGAGATGAGCGCCGCAACCCCAGTCAGACACGACTGTACCTAATGGTCAAGGGTCCCTTTACCTTTACCTTTATCTTTTCTGGTAGCTATAGCTGACTAGAGACTCCCCCATTTTGCTAATCTTGGTAAAGGGAGCAGCTAAGTTTCTCCTCCCTTTACCCAGCAACAGCGGCTTAATAAACTGATTATCTGAATGCAGCCAACATTTTCAGGATTTTTTCTTCCTGTCCACTTTCAAGAGACTGAATGCTGGGCTAAATGGACCATGGATCTGAGGCTGCGTATCTATATTTTAATTATTTTTCTTTTGGAAAAACTGGGACTATAACTTGCTCCTCCCCTCCTCTCTCTCTCCAGCTAAGGTTTTTATGTTTGTCCTCAGGTAGCTCAAAAGTTTTGCTTTCACACTAGTACTTGCCTAGCCAAACCCCACTCTAGTCAGCCCAGATTGGCTTGTGCAGTTACCGGTATGTGAAACCCGTTGCTTTCTTTCTTCCCAAGAAAGTGTATTTTGCTTTCCCCTCAGGGCCAGAGCATTTTTCAGAGTTCCTGAACTTGGTGGTGGATCAGAACTTATTTAATGAAGCCCTGAAGCTATACTTGCCAGACACCCAGGAGTACAAGGTGTGTGAAATACTTTCCCCATTGTTTTACCTTTTTCTTATTACTACTTTATTACTTGTGAGAACAGGCTGCTCTACTGCAGTGATAAAAGGCAGGTTGCAGGCTAGACGTTGGCCAATAACTTACTCTAAACCACTTCATCAATTTAAAAGCCAAGTCACTTTTTCCTGAATATCAGTTAACTCAGTGGCTTCTCCTTCATGTCTTTTAAAGTTTTATTTCTAAACCAAGAAATAAAATAACAGTTGCACGCACGATCATAGCCTGATATGTACAAGATTCAACATTTAGCAAAGAATCTCTGTGTGTGTGTGTTTTGTAATTCTGTTTCATTGGCTTAAAAAACATATACAAAAAAAAACCAAACAGGAAACAACAAAATGGAGTATGGTAAGCATCATGTTTCATTACAAATCCTAAAGAAGTCTCACATGGTAGAATTAGCAGGTAGAAATGAAATCATTGACAACATAAGGTCTCTTGGTCTGTCTTGTTGAGTCTCCTCAGAAGGAGACATGGGTGATTGGAGCTAGGAGAGATATGGTAAAGATTTATAAACATAGGAGATGGGAGGGAACTAAATAATAGCGAATTTGTCTTACTGAGCAACCCACCTTATTACCCTCAGATTTGTGGGGGCCATACTATGATATTTCACCTGTTTTGTCCAGCGCTCCTCAAGTCAGTGAATAATAATAATTAATGATAATAATATGATTTATTATTTATACCCCGCCCATCTGGCTGGGTTTCCCCAGCCACTCTGGGCGGCTCCCAGCAGAATATTAATAATAATAATAATAAAGCGATAAAACTTCAAACATTAAAAACTTCCCTAAACAGGGCTGCCTTCAGATGTCTTCTAAAAGTCAGAAAGTTGTTTATCTCCTTGACATCTGGTGGGAGGACGTTCCACAGGACGGGCGCCACTACCGAGAAGGCCCTGTGTCTGGCTCACTTCTCGCAGTGAGGGAACCGCCAGTGAAAAGTAGCCATCCCTCCCCCAACCCCAATTTCTTTACATCTCTGCCTTGCAGACTGTTAGCTATGCTTACGGAGAACACTTGATCCAGAAGCATCTCCCTGAGCAAGCGGGGCTAATATTCTTCCGCTGCGGTGCCTTCGAGAGAGCGCTGGATGCCTTTTTGATCAGCAGTAACTGGCAGCTGGCTCTGACGGCAGCCGGCGAGCTTTGTTACACCGAAGACAAGCTGGCCAACCTGGCGAGGAGCATGGCGGGTGAGTATTCTGAAATGCAGGCGGCCTCTCGTTTGCACTGCTCCAGGGTTGCCACCTGTCCTCTTTTTCCAGGACACTTTTCAGCAGTATAATTTCTGTCCGGGTGGATTTTTTCAATAAAGCAATAAATAACACAGGCAGGGTTTTATTTTACCAAGAAAGGTTTCTTTTTTCTTTTCCCCCTTGAAACATTAAATTCTCTTCCTTCTTTCAGGGAAATTTGTTGAAAAAAGGAAGTATGCAGATGCAGCAATACTCCTGGAACAATATGCCAAGGTATAGGCCACATTTCAGATGAAAGGCAGTATACAAATTTAATAATAATAATAATAGTTTCTCTTCCTCCACCCCCGCTGCTTGTTGCTCAGATTCCCAGCTTACAATGACAATAAAATCTATTCTATTCTATTCTATTCTATTCTATTCTATTCTATTCTACTGCCCCCATGTCTCTGTGCTGTCTGGCCTGGGCTCTAAAGGCAGCCATTATGGTATAGCAGTCAAGAGTGTCAGACTAGGACCTGGGAAACCAGGGTTTGAATCCCCACATAGCCACGAAGCTCACTGGTTTACCTCAGGACAGTCCCTGCATCTCAGACTAACCTACCTTACAGGGTTGTTTTGAGGATAAAAGAGGGGCGGGAACAACGTGTTCCGCCTTAGCTTCTTGGAGGAAAGGTGGGATATAAATGAAATACATAGTGCAAGAAGTGGCCAACTAACAACCAGTGAGCTGGATCCTGCCCCCAGCAAATTAAAATCAATGAGTGCAAGAAACATTCAGTACTCCCATTCATCTCCCAGGTAGTAACGTGTAAAGATATTCTGCAGTTTGTTATACTTTCCCTCTGGGATTTTGTTTGTAGAGCCCTGTAATTCTTAAGTTTATTAATCACGTTCCACTTTTCTTTTCTTTTTTGCTTTTTATATGCTGTGCTCTCTATTTTACTACTATCTGTAAATCGCTTGAATTTTTTTTTACAAAGTCATAATCATAAATAAGAATAAAAATGCGCACCCCACTATCCAACTTCCCAAAATTTCAACACCTCTTGTGATGGTTTGACCCCTTTCCATTTTAACAGTACAAATTCCACAAACATCCTCCATATCTCCTCAAAATAATTTTTCCTGCATATTCCCCGTCTTACCTTAGTGGCATGTGTTAATTTGTCATTAATAGCTATATCCCACACCTCTTTTATACCATTCTTCCATTTTATATTTTGCTTGCCCCTTCCATTTCTTTGCTATAATAATTCGTGCAGCTGTCAATAAATTTGTGAGCAAGTCCTTCCTAGCCTGTGAACCTTCCACTCCATTGTAAATTGATAATAATGCTACCTTTGGACTTTCGGTCAGCTTTAACCCAGTGATTTCTGTTATCTCCTTAAACACACTTTGCCCCCCCAAAATTTGTACATATTTACACCTCCACCACATGTGAACATAATTCCCTGTTTCCTGGCATCCCCTTCCTGTAAATCGCTTTGAGGCATGTATAAAGTGATGGATAAACATAAAAATAGAAGAAGAGTTTGGATTTGATATCCCGCTTTATCACTACAGTGATCCCTCGACTTACGAGTAACCCAACTTCCTTATTTTTCAAGTTACGAGGGATCAAAGCGGCCATGCGCTTCTGAATTTTTTCGACTTCCGAAAGGAAGTCGCGGCCGTTTTAGATAGGGTTTTCTCGAGTTACGAAGTTTAGATAGGGCTTTTTTTGACCTACAAATTTTTTCTCCCCAATGCATTCCTATGGGGACTCGACTTACGGTTTTTTCGACATCCGATGGTCCCGTCGGAATGGATTACCTTCGTAAGTCGAGGGTCCACTGTACTCGAAGGAGTCTCAAAGCGGCTAACATTCTCCTTTCCCTTCGTCCCCCACAACAAACACACTGTGAGGTGAGTGGGGCTGAGAGACTTCAAAGAAGTGTGACTAGCCCAAGGTCACCTAGCAGTTGCATGTAGAGGAGCGGAGAAGCGAACCCGGTTCACCAGATTACGAGTCCACCACTCTTAACCACTACACCACACAGGCAGCAAATGCTTTGTTTCCCCTTTTCCAGGATTACGAAGAGGCCATCCTTCTCCTCCTGGAAGGGACCACTTGGGATGAAGCCCTAAGATTGGTGAGATCCTTCAAAACATGAACCCATTTTCGTTACCTGCCTGTTGAAAGAATTCGTGTTTGTCACTCAGCAACAACCTTGATGCGGGTTTTTATGTCCCTTCTCTTTTTCCTCTGTCTCCCAGATTTACAAATATAACAGGACTGACATTCTGGAGACCAACTTCAGACCATCTCTGCTGGAAGGTAAAGCTCCCGCTTCATGTTTGCTGGGATGCTCTCAGAAGTACAGGGCTGCTGGGATTCCAGGGGATGTAGCAAGACAGGGATACTGGGATGTGGGACTCTACTGGTCTGAGATCAGCATTTGTGCAAGGATATTGATAAATGTTGTCTTGGTATGCAGAAACTGCATGTTGTAGTACATTTTTTTCCCTGGTTCGTGCAACTTCAGACTGCAGGCAGGGAACTGTGTGTTCAAATGTTTCCTTTGTGTAAAGCAAACCTTCCTGTGCATGGAAAGCTAGCCCATCAGAGATGACAAGATAACTGTTTCAAGATGAAATTCTGCCTTCTCTTTTAGTGGGGTTGGGTAGGATTCAGCCTTTTTATTGTTAGACAAGCACTTTTAGGTAATTTCCCCCCTTGTTTTTCTTTTCTTAGAAATAATTTTTATTGGTTTTACAAAATAGATCACACAATTAACATTTAAAAACAGTTTTTTTGAAATAAAACAAGATTCTTCCGAATCTTTGAACTTCCCTCCTCCCCACCCTGGGTCCTTTAAATATCATACATATATATATATTTGGAAAATTATATATATACCGGTATATATATAATTTTCCAAAAATTACAAACTTATACAATAACAATATATATTCATGTCCAAATATTTAAAGAGTCGACTTCCCCCTAAACCCTTCCTTGGTTACATTGTGTTTCTTCACACCGCATGTCCTCTGTAGAGGGCCTTTAAATACCTTAATCAACTGCATATTATAGTTCATCCACATTTTAGTCCACCAATATATCCAAAGTCTTTGTAACGTTGCAAGAGTTATTCAAAGCCTGCCAAAGAGTTCAAGTGTTTACAGTGTTCTTTTAAATATAATAGATATTTGTCCCATTCTCTATTGAAGTTTTGATCCTCCTGATTTCTGATTTTCCCAGTCAATCTCACCACCTTTGCATAGTCAAATAGTTTCATCTGCCGGTCCGCCTATTCCCTTGTTTTTTCAGTGTATTTGGTTCTCAAATGATTTGCATTTTATGGGTTTGTGTAAGCCACTTTGAGAGACACCTTTCTGAAAAGCAACGAATAAATGTAATAAAAAATAAGACCATTATTGTGCTGATACGCTAGCTTTCTGGGTGCCAGGATAAGGTGTGTACACCAGGGAAGATGCAGCTTGACAACCTGCCTTTAGCTTGTACTCGGTCCTGTATACCTGAAGGAGTGTCTCCACCCCCATCAATCTACCTGGACACTGAGGTCCAGCGCCGAGGGCCTTCTGGCAGTTCCCTCACTGCGAGAAGTAAGGTTACAGGGAATCAGGCAGAGGGCCTTCTCGGTAGTGGTGCCTGCCCTGTGGAACGCCCTCCCAACAGATGTCAAGGCAATAAGCAACTATTTTACTTTTAGAAGACGTCTGAAGGCAGCCCTGTTTAGGGAAGTTTTTAATGTTTGATGCTGTATTGTTTTTGATATTCGGTTGAAAGCTGCCCAGAGTGGCTGGGGAAACCCAGCCAGATGGGCGGGGTATAAATAATAAATTATTATTATTATTATTATTATTATTATTATTATTCAGTGATGTCTTCTTGATACGGGTTTTTCCTTGCTTAGACAAAGTTTTTAATGTGCCTGATTCAGTTTTACTGCAAAATGCTTCTTCCCCTGTTGTCACCCTCAATAGTTCAGAAGAATCATTTGGCGTTCCTGGAGACTCAGAAAGCAGCATTTTCTTGCCATCAGAAGCGCCTTTCTGTGGTCAGAGAGCTGAAGCAGCAAGCCCGGAATGAGATGCTGGGTATGCACTGGGATGGAGTCTTGTGTCCTGCCACACATTAGCTCCTGGGCTAAAGCTGTGGTTTGAGATAGAGTGGAGGCAGCAGCTATTGAGTAGACCTAGTCATGTAAGATAAGGCTACCAATGGCTACTACTCGTGCTACCTCCAGGTTCACAGGCAATGTTATCTCCTGAACGCCTGGCGCTAGGAATAAACAACTGGGTGGAGGGGGGGCACTATTGCCTCCATGCCGTGTCCATCAGCTTCCCAGAGGCATATGGGTGGTCACTGTTGGGAAGAGGAGGCTGAACTGGATAAGCCTTACAGCAGCAAGGGTTCAGTGTATGTTCTTATGGACTAGCGCCATGGAGGCCAAAGTTTGAATTGCAGGTCTATGGTTATATCAAATCAATTTCATCCCGGGTTCAAATCACGGCTCACTTGTGGAGTGACTTTGCAAAGTCACTCTCCCCGCTTTTGGGCTTCTATTTGTGAGATGGAACAGCAATAACTAGCTGTCTGGCAGAATTGTTTTGGAGAAAAAGGCCCGTCAGACATTGCTAGGTGTCATAGAAATACTGTTGTAGGGAAGATTTAGGAGGCGGTATTTACCTTTATAGGGACGCGGGTGGCACTGTGGGTTAAACCACAGAGCCTAGGGCTTGCCGATCAGAAGGTCGGCGGTTTGAATCCCTGTGACGGGGCGAGCTCCCGTCGCTCGGTCCCAGCTCCTGCCAACCTAGCAGTTCAAAAGCATGAAGTGCAAGTAGATAAATAGGTACCGCTCCGGCGGAAAGGTAAACGGCGTTTCCGTGCGCTGCTCTGGATCGCCAGAAGTGGCTTAGTCATGCTGGTCACATGACCCAGAAGCTGTACGCCGGCTCCCTTGGCTAATAAAGCGAGATGAGCGGCGCAACCCCAGAGTCGTCCGCGACTGGACGACTTTACCTTTACCTTTATGGGGAATGTTTTGTTCTTTCTCCTTCTGACTTTTGCAGATCTCGAATTGCCAAACTGCCCAGAATCGGATCTCTTTTCTGATGCCAGCAGCATGGTGACAGCTAGCGACGCGAGTTCCAAATACACTCACAGTAACTCGAGAATATCTGCGTATGTACTTTGCCCTTGCATCAGCTTTTCAACGGTCTGGTTGGTGTTCTTGTTTCAAGTGGGAAGGTTTGGAATTATATTTGCACAAATGGAGGCTGTGCCTGGTTCTCTTTCGCAGATCCCATTTATTTGATCATCTGCATTAGGGCTTCGATCACCAAGCAGGCCACAAAGTAATTGCTTCATCCCTGCAACATTTTAACCTGAACGGTTGCCTAATTTCACCTGTAAGGAACATTGTTTTCAGAAGTGTATGTGCAATTTTAATGTTACATTTCTCTTATGTGTCATGCTGATAACAACCAAGCACACGCACTCTGTAAGTGTGAAAGTCCTGCTGTTAGGTGGTACTGAGTTTATTATAGAGTCTGACTATATACTTGGGTTCTATGGTTAAACACATGCTTCCCACTTGCAGACCAGTGGTGCCCATATAAATACATAAGATGGGTGGGTTGTCATTGCTCTCTCTTGCACAGATTTCAATAGAGCTTCTGTTACCTCCCAGCAGAGGAGAGATAAACAGCTATTTGACATTCAGAAAACACCTGAAGGCAGCCCTAAACGTTTAGGGAAGTTTTTAACCTGTGATATTTTAATGTATTTTAATATCTGTTGGAGGCCTCCCAGAGTGGCTGGGGGGGACCCAGCCAGATGGGCGGGGTATAAATAATAAATTATTATTATTATTATTATTATTACTGATGATCCCGCCTTTCTTTTTACCCCAGACGTTGAATCTTCAGTGGTAGTGGGAAAATAGAGGGATAGGTAGTTCTCACTAAAAGCTAGTTCTCACTTAAGCAGTAAAACCGTCTTGTCCAGGGTTTCCCCAAAATTGAGTCTCCAGCTGTTTTTGGACTACAACTCCCATCATCCCTAGCTAGTAGGAACAGTGGAGAGGGATGATGGGAATTTGGTAGCTGGAGACCAAAGTTGGGGGAACTCTGGTCGAGGCTGTACCACTTCAGCCTGCCTGTGGGTGCACATGATGGAATACTTCTCCTTACCACCAATTTGCTAAAAACAGTATCCATTCACATAAAAAATCAGCACAGCCAGGCAACAGGTTCTAGCTTCTTCCTAAAATGCTAGCTTTCCGCAGTACATGTGGAGGTATTGACAACAAAACCAAGCTCTCCTCAATTTGCCTTTCCATTTATGGTTTCCCTCTTACTTCCTCCTTGTAAAACAGTTCCCCCCCCAAAAAATTTTTTTGGATCCATAGCTGTTGTTGGACTACAACTCCTATCATCCATGACCACAGGTCCTGCTAGCTAGGGATGATGGGAGTTGTAGTCCAACAACAGCTGGGGACCCAAGTTTGAGGAGAAAAAACTGCCCTCAAAGAACTCCAACTTCACTGTTGTGTTTCATGGCATTTCATCTATTGTAGACGCTCTTCAAAGAACCGCCGCAAGGCAGAGCGTAAGAAACACAGCCTAAAGGAAGGAAGCCCCTTAGAGGATGTTGCACTCCTGGAAGTTTTAGGGGAAATAGTCCGGAGTATTGACAATCTAAAAGGTGAGTCACTGAGGTTCTTCGAACTTTGGATGTCGCCTGAAGGAAGAGGCTCAGAACCGCCGATTCTGAAAAAGCCTGGATTCCGGGGGGTGGGGGGGAGTGTGGGGAACGGGACCCTCACAAAGAGCAAGGGATTAACAATTTCCAGAGAGAGTTTCTAAAGGCAGTGGCTCTGAATTGTAGGCTGCCGTCATTAATGGATAAGCCTAAATGGCAGAATGACCAATAACAAAGTGAGTAAAACAAAACTGCTCGGATCCTGGAGTACTGAGGCCAACATTCGTGTCGCTGCTGGAGAATTCTGATTTAAAGCTACTCTGAAGAGGTTAACAATCCAAACCTGACACAGTCTAGCTAACTCAGTGAAGAAGCCTGAATTCTGAGGTGTTGAACTTTCTCTCTGTTACTGTTCTCAATATTCCCTGAAGATGAGCACCCCTAGCTTCTGACATGTCAGGACTATGTTAAAATAATAGTGATACCCACACACACACACCTTTTTTTGTGTGTCTTGGTTTGCCTTCATCACTAGAATACATTCCCAACATATTTAACTTATTAAGTAGACTTTGGGAAATATATTAAATGTTTGAAGTGCCAAAGCTGTTGACATATTTGGCCTGAACATTAAAAGTTGTTTGCTTCTTACTGATCAATAAGGTATAAGGCAGTTTGCCCTTCCTGCCTTTACATCTCATCGAGCAAAAGGCTCCTATTGTTGTTTCTTAAAAGGAAACCTGAATATTCAGGGATGGGGATTGGAATGTCCCTGAAGGGAAGAGGTCCTGCAGAGCCCCCCCCCCCCGAGCTTTTTATTTCCCAGAGGAAAGGTATAGGTGCTCATTTTGTGCGGGCCCAAGAGAGAGGAGGATTCTGCAAAATAAATCTTGTGGTATTCCCAGGCTGGGTTTGGAGGGCAAAGTAGCATCTTTGTGTATTGGCTCCCAGTACGTTTCCGAGCACAATTCAAAGTGTTGGTGCTGACCTTTAAAGCCCTAAACGGCCTTGGTCCTATATACCTGAAGGAGCGTCTCCACTCCCATTATTCAGCCCGGACACTGAGGTCCAGCGCCTGAGGGCCTTCTGGCGGTTCCCTCACTGCGAGAAGCAAAGCTACAGGGAACCAGACAAAGGGCCTTCTCGGTAGTGGCGCCCGCCCTGTGGAACGCCCTCCCAGCAGAGGTCAAAGAGATAAACAACTATCTGACATTCAGAAAATACCTGAAGGCAGCCCTGTTTAGGGAAGTTTTTAACCTGTGATATTCTAATGTATTTTAATATCTGTTGGAGGCTGCCCAAAGTTGCCCAAATATTATTATTATTATCCCCCAAAGTTAAAGAACTTCAGTTTTAACTTATAATAATTGGGGCGTGGGGCTTTAATTTCCCCCCAAGGTGAGATACACAGCCTTTTAAAGCATCTCGTCCTCTTTGGCTATGACGGGTGGGCCCAGGAGTTGCAGCAAGCCTTTGAGGAGACTCTTCGCTTGGTGGAGCAATCCCTCCTTGAAATCTGGACACCAGATCTGCAGCAGATCTCAGCCAGCACGGTACAAATTTAACCGAGTAATCACTACCTTGCCTCGTCTGCCTTTGCTTATAGCACAAGGGGCTAAACCCTGCTGGCAGTCTTGTTGGTTCATTACTAAGACTGCAGCTAACCACTTTTCATTTTGAAGGGGGGAAAAGTAGTCATGGGGCTCTGATCCAGCATGCACTCCCAATTATCACGGTGCTGACAAGCAAGGACTATCCAGAGGGAGCAATTACCGTATTTTTCCGTGTATAAGACGCCCTCATGTGTAAGACGCCCCCCTTTAATTTGGGGAGTCAAATTTAAGAAAATGGGGGGTAGATGGCTCAGAGTTCTGGAAGTCTGGAAGTCGGACTTCCGAAATGGTTTGAAAACAAAGGCATGGCTTCTGATTGGCTGCAGGAGCTTCCTGCACTCAATCGAAAGGTGCATCGGATGTTTGGCTTCCAAAAAAAGTTCGCAAACCGGAACACTCACTTCCAGGTTTGTGGCGTTCGGGAGCCAAAACGTTCCCAGTCATAAGACGTTCAAGAACCAAGGTACAACTGTATACCAAGACTCAGGGTGAGCTTCATTTTTGCTGAAATGCTGTAATTTCATTGTTAGACATAGACCTGATTGACACGTAGCACTAAGCCAAACGATGACTTTGAATGACCATGAGTATGCCGATTCGAAGAGAGGAGACTGCCAGCAATTTGTTTCTTCCTGGTCATTTTTCTGCTGTGCTGTGCTACCCAGGGCTAGATCATGGTTTGGCTTGGCTTAGCATATAGTGTGAACCAGGGCTCAACTCCAGATAAACCATGAGCTGTAACCCAGACCTGTTCTAGGGTTTATAGCTCGTGATCTGTCTGGAGGAGTCAAACCACGAACCTGGGTTCAGACATAATGCGGAGCAAAACCATGGCAGCAGTAGGACTCACTAAACCGTGGCTGGGCTTAGCATTACATGTTTAGTGAGCCACAGACTAATTGTTCCACTTGCCAATCCTTGCAATTTTAGATCCTGGGTCCCAATTCAACTGCCAATAGCATAAGCGCTGCCTACAATCAGCAAAAGACAACGGTTCCTGCATCACAAGGTGGGTGAGAGAAATTATACACTGCACAAATCAATTGTTACTGTGGCTGAATTCAGCATTTAATTTCTGTATACATATAAGTTAAAACTTGTTTGACTGGAAACCCTCTAATCTCAAAGAGAGTGGAGGGAGCTGCTTCTGATTTTGAGAGCTGAGGGAACATACTCTACACATGCTCAGAGGCACTATTCTTTATTTCTTCATATATTCGTGAGCTGGCTCCTAGCATTCAAAACTGGTTCCGGAGCTGATCTCCTACTGATTTGTGACTCAGATTATGTTCTGTTTCTGTAAAAATCCTGATAAGTAAATAAAACAATTCATACTATGTAATTTCATTATCTATAATGCTTGGTTTTATTGGTAGTTGTAATGAATATTTGATATTGTGTAAACCACACAGAGTTTTTTGGTGATTAATCTTGATTAAATATGGTTACCATGAAGTATACCATTCAGTAAAGTTCCAGAAACCGTCTGTGCTGATCACAAAGCAATGAGATTAATAACGGAAATGCCAGATTTTTATGTTCTTCATTGATTCATTTTAAGTATGTCTCCAATAGCAGGTGGAATTGTAGGAATGCCTTTCATGCTCACAAAGTTCCTTCTCCCCCCCCCCTTTTATTTTTAAATGCTATTGTGGGGGTTTGCATCTCTTTCAGTTTCTGCATTCCCCATACTACATGTAAAATGCCTTTGCTTGCCTGCTTATATTTGTCTATAATGTATTTTGTTTTCCCCTTCTCCCAGGTCCTGAATTCTTTATACCGGTACCTCCCAAACTCAACAAAAGCATCCAGTGGAAACTAAACCTTCTGCAATAATCCAGACCCCGAAGCTGTTAGATGGACTGAGCGCCTGTATTTCTGTGTCTTCGGATTCTGAAATATGTGCCTTCCCCAGATCTTGCAGCTGATCATGTATCCTGAACTGACAAGGGATTGGCAGGCCAAAGTCAGTGCTGACCAACCTTGTTACACAGCTCTGAGCTATGGCCTGCCTGCCTTCCTCCTCTTTTCCCCTGCTGCTGAGTTCCAATCGATTACCTGGACAACCAAACACAAAAGCCTCTGCAAACCAAGCAGGCAACATCTGTTTATTTAAAATTGTTGACTCAAAACAACTTTTTTTTCCTCTTTGGTCCCTTTTTTGGCAGTGGGTATCACAAAACGATCTTTTAAAACTTGAAAGGAGACCTGCGCCTTAGTTGCATTGTGGTTTTCTAGGCTGAATGGCGACTTCTCTGTGTGTTTTAAGGACACCCAACTCAGACTCAAATGCGGACATCAGTTACCCTGCATAGCAAAAGTGAAACACCCACTGAACTTGGTAATTCCCTCAAGAACACAGCCCTCCTCCTGGTACAACCACACCTCAGCTGTCTCAATTGAGTATCTGATGATGGATTTTCATACACCAACCTTGAAATACCATGTTTTGACAAAATATTTATAGGAGCTGCCCCTTTTTCTCAAAATCAAGGAGAAAGAGGGGCTAATAAAGTTTCATTGTCACTTTTCCCCATTCTATATCTTTTGGTTCTTCTGTTCTTTGTGAACAAACTTTAGTACCTGCATTTTACCTTTTTTTTGGAGGGGGGCAGGAAATTTCCATGGAAAAACTGATGAATCAACGGCGCACGTAATCCTTTTATGGAAAGATGTTTTCTAGTAGCAAAACTAAAATCTTACAATATGTATTTGTGTGGTTTTTTAAATTTAAAAATAATACTAATATTTTTATATCATCTTCACAGTACTCCAGGTGGCATTTGTAGGATTCCCTTGTGCTCTCTCATCCAGGCGCTGCCTAGATCCAGGCCGGCTTAACTTCAGCAAAGTGCATTATGCGCCCTCTGACTACACCTGGGGACACCTGTTTCGATTGGTGCCTGCAGGTAGTCCTTTCTCCAGGTCCGTAATAAATGAGAAACATATACCGTATTGGCCTGAATATAAGTTAAAGTGCGGCTTATATTCGTCACCTTACGGTATGCAGCCAGGAGCGCAGGGCAAACAGTGCCAGGAGCATGGTGAAGTGGCGCCCGCCCCACACATAGTCCCTCGTCCTCTCCCCTAAGGCTGGGGAGAGAGAGAGCGAGGAAGGGGAAAGGCCACCGGCAACGCAGCGCGGCTCCCCCCACCCAGTATGCAGCCAGGAGCAGCGAGGAATGGAGTGGCTTATATTCGGGTATTTTTTCCTCCCCCCCCCCAAATTTAAAGCTGTGGCTTATATTCAGGCCAATACGGTAATTCAGTGAAATCAAAACATGAGGCGGGGGGCAGGAATTATTAGAGGGACTTCTCTGAAGGTAGATAATTCTCTCTGCCCGCAAAAAAAAACAAAACTCTCTTACTGAAAAGAACAAAGTATGCCTCAAGTTTTTAGTTAAGAGTAGGGCTTTTAGCAACATAAATTCTGTGCATGCCTACTCAGAACCAACTTCCATTTAGTTCAATGGCATTTACTCCCAGGTACGGTAAGTGTGTGTATAGGATTGCAGTGGTGGATTATGCCTGATTGTGTGTGTGATATAGGAACGTTTAACTTTTGTTTGTTTCGCTCTGCACTGCTATTCTCGAGCTAGAAAAGAGTAAGGCATCCCTGAAAGGAACACAACTTTTGACTAATTCACACTTAACACATTTTATAAGTGAAAAGGCTCGTCCCTTTTCCCAAGCAAAAATATTTGAAAGAGGTTGGCCTAGCAGGCAGTGGTTTCATGTTCAACTCCATTACCATTTGGAACAGAAGGCAAAATAATTCCAGTTTTCCGTTTCTTCTACGAGACAGAAATCCAGCCTGACTTGCTTCCTGAGAACGAAGCCCCACTGACATAACTCACGACTGGATCCAGCAGGAAGGCCTTACCTATGCGCAAATTTGCTGTGCCACCTGTGTCAAGAAATGGAAAACCACTTTGTTATAACTGCAGAGAGTTTACTATGGGCTTTTAATACAGGGAGGATGGAAAGTAAGCAGTCCATTGGTGCTCACAGATCAAGTAACTTTTCGATGGATACTAACAGAAAAGCGGGTGTGAGACTTCTTTAGCCTCTCTGCATCTAGCTTGAGGTGTGTGTGTGTGTGTAAAAGAGTTTAATCAGCGATGGGAGCTCAGAAACATTTCCTGTAGATGTAAAAAGGACCTCGTTCTTCGTACTCTTTCCTATAAACCCAGAGCTGCTGGAAAGCCTTAAGGGAGGCCAAGATGGAGCCTCCCGTCCACACAGACGTTTTCCTCTCAAGGGCAGCTGATGAAATGGGATTGTCATTCGGGCACATTTTAATCAGCTCTCTCTGGAAGCGGTCAGCAAAGCCCTTAATCATTGTACAGCCCCCGCACAACAAGATGTTGCCCATCAGGTTCTTTTTGAGAGTGACATCGCACTTATTGAGGGAAGTCATGGTGAGGAGAGGAAGGCCTAGCTGCTGCGAGTTTATCAAGGACGGCTTGAAGAGTATTTCGGAGCACAGGAATCTCTCTTTGCCGATGATGATGGTTTGCCCATCAGGAAGTTCATATTCCATCTCGTATTTCCTGGAAGGTGCTGCCGCCTCCTGTTGGAAGTCCACGGAAGTGAAGCAGTGGTTCTCTTTGATATCTTCCAGGATGTGCCAGTCTCTCTCTGTGAACAAGTTCACGGAGTCGTTCAATAACTTCATGAGGTGTCGCGTGACATCGGACCCAGCGTAGTCTACCCTTTCAGTAATGCTTGGCATGGTATAGCCTTCATAAATGGGGACCACGTAGGAGACCCCGTGGCCGCTCTCTACAACGAGACCCGACGTCTTGCCATAGGAATACATGGACAATCGAGACTGGTAAGCGATGTGCATGGCAGGAGTGCAAAAGCTCTCAAAGAGCATTTCTGCGTATTTTTCTCTGTTGGTGGTAGGGCTCAGGGGTGGATCTGATACTAGGACCGCGTGCTCCTCGGGCCGAATCTTCATCTCCTTCACGAAAAGATGTTCCCACATGTCTTGAACAGTATCCCAGTCCACTATGATCCCATGTCTCAAAGGGTTCACAAGCTTCAGGGGTATTCCTGCATCTCGAATTTCTCGGCCGACAAAAGTCTCTTTCCTATTGTCTCCTGTTTTTGCCGTCTCTTGGATATGCTTGCCCACAGTCGATGAGACCACATGGCTTGGCTTAAGTTCTCCAGCAAACCCGCACTTGCAGGAGCCAGTACCAATGTCTACGACGACAGCTCTGGTCTCCTTCACCACCATCCTTGGAGTTGCCTCCCCTTCATCTCTAGCCCTGGCTGAGCCAGGCCTCGGAAGCGGCCCCCTCTTCAACGGCATGGAGCCAGAACTTGCACTTCCTCGGCTAGACATTTTCTGTCTCGTTTCTCATTTACGCCCATTCTCTAGGTGCTGGGCTCCATTTCAAACAGGCGCCAATGCCCGCGGTGGGTTTCAGAACCTTGGCGACACTGGCATTGTGCATTATGACATCATCCACGTTGCAGACGCAAGCAGGAAATGGTCATAAAATGCTTCTGCACTGGAGGAATTAAGGTCGATTTGGGATTTGCCATAGGAAATTAACAATTGCTGGTACTCTTATTTGATTTGTAATTTATTGGGCATGTTGTAGATATGCCGTGTTGATGGTTCAGTATGAAAGTGAGCAAGCGTCTGGCATATTAGTTGTTAAGTGTTCTGGCTTACAGTTAACATCTGTGGAATAGCCTTAGGCATATAATGTGAAGCTGTATACCTCAGAATACTCAGTTAACCCCCTTTTTAAGCATCCTGGTCTCAACAGGGATATTGGGGGGAAAGTCCCAATGGCCTTATCAGGCCCTTTCAGGTTACCAACATGGCCTTTAACAGGGGTTCAGGCTTACAGGTTCTACTTGGTTCCCCCATGTCACACTAGAACCCTGAGGTCCACCAAACAGAGCCAAGGGCATAAGTGTGTCCCAGATGGATGGAAATACACTAATAATTCAGGAATGGGAACATGCTGAGTCCAGGAATCTGAGATGGGTACTAGAAGCGAGTTCGTAAGTTCTTCCATACAAAAATCTACTCCCCTCACCAAGCATTTTGTTAGCCACCTAATTTTGCAGGCTGGGTGAAATTATTTTTAGTTGTTAGATCATTAGGAGTCAACCCCTTGGTGATCTACTGCAAATTTCTCAAAAGATCTACCAGTAGATCCCCACCAGCCTAATATCCACTCCTGGACTACAGCATGTTTGCCACTCTTCACAAAATTGATTTAAGTATCCACAGGGCTAGGAAACAGGCATCTTTTGTATAGCCAGTGCTATTAAGCAAAGCAACCTAGCTTTCCAGCTTTGATATCCAATTGAGCTAAAATGTAGCTAGAACTGACAAACTTAGTAAAAAATAAATAAATCTATGTGGGTGGCTGTTAATGGGTGAGGAATTTCACCCTTCAAACTGTTTTGACACCTTGTTTCAAGCAGAATGATCAAAGCACAAATTTCAACCCTAAATGTATTTGAGTAAGTTATGTTGGACTCATCTGGTCCACGTTTGTAATTTTAAAACAGACACCTAAATGTTTATGTTACTTGAAATTATCCTTTGGGCTCTTCTTTGGAAAACTAGACCAACAGATTGAACTTACATGCATTTATTCAGAATTCTACACTTCTACAGACTCCCAACCCAAGTTGTTAGTTGTGATGTGCTTAAGGACCATTGCTTTCAATGGGATCTAGTCGGAACTAACTTGAGCAAGCTGCTTCAATGTGTGGTGGCGATCCAGCTCCAGGCTGTTCTGGAGGAAACTGATTATCTGTACTCTTTCCCATCTGGTTTGCAACCATGTTTTCAGATGGAAACTCCTTTGGCTTCCTGGCCCTGATTATCTGTGAACACAAACAAAGTAGAGTATTGTAGTGGTGCTGGTAAGCAAAGGCAACAACAAGAACCACTACACACCGGCTGATATTCAAATAGCAAAAACATAGATACTGTAATGAATGAATAATATATAAATAAAGCCAAATACACTCATATACATATCACATATATAACCAAAGTCAACACGATAGAACCATTCAGCTTAAGATATAATGGACAAACTCAGTGCCAACACAAAGTCCCAAGGAAAAGTTCCTACACGATAAGTAATAGATGGATCGCTGTAAAAGAACATCAAAATTGTCGACTGTAGGATGCAATGATAGATGAAATCATCATAAGTCCATTCAAAAGGAGGCAACTGGGAAGAACGAAGACCTGTCTTCCGGATTTTTTTTTACAGGTTTCGCATTAGGCGCTTCATCAGTTCTTCATGGTGTATTGGATCAACCAAACATACAAATAATGCTGTACCTATCGTGTTGACTTTGGTTATATATGTGATACTAGTGAATTTAGCCCGTTAAAAACGGGCGCTAAGCGCCGGCCGCAGCGGCCGCCACAGGCGGCGGGAGCGGCGCGGCGGCGGGAGCCTCCATCGGCGGGCGGCGGCAGCGGGAGCCTCCATAGCCGGGCGGCGGCGGGCTTCCCCCCGGCAATGGCGGCGGTGCAGTTTTGTCCGGGCGGAAGTGTCTGTGTGTCGTCCCGCCCCCCTCTCCACCCCCTCCTAAGCGGCATCGCCTATTGCTCTCCTTTGCTGTCTATTGCTGTCCACGCTCCAATCCCTGCGTCCCCGTGTGACATGCGCACAACGCACTTCCGTGACACACGGAAAAGCAGGGACACTTGCTCTTTATTATATAGGATGTATATGAGTGTATTTGGCTTTATTTATATATTATTCATTCATTACAGTATCTATGTTTTTGCTATTTGAATATCAGCCGGTGTGTAGTGGTTCTTGTTGTTGCCCTGATTATCTATGCCCAGGAGCTGCCATACATACGGTAGCATAGATACGCTACTGAACCCTGACAGACTACCTCTCATGAGCCTCAGCCAGCATGTCCAATGATCGGGGATGGTAGGAGTTGCAGTCCAACATCAGAAGGACTGTAGGGTTTCCCCACCCACATTGAAAGGTATCCTCCTGCATTGACTATCTGGGAAGAGTCTTTGGAGCTGTGTGTGGTGGTGGCACTGGCCCTTTCTGAAGGGTAGGTTTCAAAAGGGACTTCTGCTTGATGTTTAAAAGGTATCCCTGCCAGTCATTTGATCTCCAAGAGAGATCTTGTTACAAAGTACTGAAGGGTAGGGCTGGGTGATATATTGATATATTATCCAAAACCAGGGCCGTCTTACCCATAGGTGCTAGGGGTGTGGGGCACCCAGGCACCGGGCTCTCAGGGGTGCCAGGCCAAGAGTCTGGGCCCCGAGAGTTGAGTCCAGGGAAGAGGCCGCCCGTCAGTCAGAGCGCTGCGGTGGGCTTTTCTGCTGCGGGTAACTGCACCGCGGGTTCAGAAGCGACCGAGCCAGCGAGACGCTGAGGCGGGTGGGCGGCTCTGCCCTCCTGCGCGCGTGGGACTGGGCAACCTGGGGGGGGGGCGCTGGATGGATCTTTGCACCCCAGAGCCGCATAGGCTTAAGGCAGCCCTGTCCAAAACCAGTTTGACACCCAGGAGGACTCCCCTGCTCAGCACCTAAGGGCCCCAGTCCTGCCACTCACCACCTGGCCTAGGGCGGGGCCTGACAGGCCTATAAGAACTGCGGCTGCTGCCACCCAGGAGGACTCCCCTGCTCAGCACCTGAGGGCCCCAGTCCTGCCACTCACCACCTGGCCTAGGGCGGGGCCTGACAGGCCTATAAGAACTGCTGCAGCTGCTGCCACCCAGGAGGACTCCCCTGCTCAGTACCTGAGGGCCCCCGTCCTGCCACTTACCACCTGGCCTAGGGTGGGGCCTGATGGGCTCTATAAAGGACCGCCGCTGCCGCCGCTGCTTAACAGAGAGGGCTCAGTTTTGTTTTGTTTTTTGTTTAAATTGCTGTTATTTTTTATAACAGTTCTAAGTTATAAGAGTTCTAAGATGGCGGCGCGCATAGACGCAGCGGCTGCTCAGTGCTCTCCCTTATTTTTTTAGCGTTTCGTATGGCTTTTACTGTACTCGTGTTGATTACATTTTTGGTTGGGGAAGCAATTGTTTAAATGAAAAATGATATTTTTTTTTAATCCAATTTCATTGTACTTGTACAATGACAATAAAGAAATCTTGAATCTCTTGAAATCCGTTTTGTGATGTCGGTTTCATAGTTTTTGACCTGGCAATGTATCGCGAATCATGATGTGTTTGTGTGTGCTATGCAAAAATCACAATGTGGGGGAAACCGTGAAGCCAGCCAATGCTTCTCTTGATTCCTGCAGTTCATTAACTCTGCTCTGCCTCATGCAGCGGGCAGTGAATCACAAGAGCGGGCGCCGCCAAAAATCACAATGCAGGAAAAATCACGAAGCCAGCCAGTGTCTCTACATAGCTCCATCCCTTTTTCAGACATGGTGATATATTGATATATCGTGATGTTTTGATGGTGATATATCACGATGTTGAAAACCAGATTATCACCCAGCCCTACTGAAGGGGAAGAGATTTTGGTCACAAGATAAAACCCAGTTTGATTTCCATCCAGCCCCACCCACTCCAAATGATAAATGCCCTTTAGAAAGAGTTTGAGGCTACTCCTTTTGGTTCCACCTACCCAAGAACACCATGTGCTACCAGAGACATCACAAACCACCCCCAGGCCGCTCCACAATCTGTCACACTAAAGCAGACCCGGCCATTCTAAATACTTGCGCCTTTGTGGGCATTTTAATAAGCAACTTGGTATGGTCTTTAAATTAAAATGAGCATGTCAACTTTGGGATCCGGTTAACCCAACAATCAGTAAAACGTAGCAAGAGGATCAGAAGAGCGGTTCTTCATATTATTTTGGCCAATGTTCCTTCAGGTGCTCTTTTAACTGGGGGATATTTGGTTGCTGCCGTTTGCACACGTGACACTTCAGAGGCAGGTTCAAGAGTTTGGCAACGTCCTTGTCTACAGTTACTCTCCCTTTCTTCTTCACCATCGCAATCAGATCTGAAAATTGGGGTGGGGGAGAGGAGAGACAGACATATTTTATTTGAGATTACAGGTTCAGCCACATCTGTTTTGTTAAAGTTAGGAAACATGTGCCAATGGCTTAGCTCTGCTCCTGTGTGCATGGGAGGGTATGGATTCCCTCTTACAACATTCTGCTGATGCAAACAGCTGCTTATACCCATACCTATCTGTCTAAATCTATCTATTGCCATCGCTTCCCAAACATGATACTGGGAAGACACATTTTGCCAAGTCCAATGACAGACAAATAAATAGACACTCACAAATAAAGAGTAATTTTAGAAGAGATGGCCCAGGTTGTTTTTTTTACCTTTGGAGTCTATGAAGTACTCTGTTGTAAAAGAGTTCCAGTGCTTCTTGGTTTTGAAGCACTTGGAATCAAAATCTTGGCTGATGACGTGAAGATGCAGTTGGCTGAGAAAACAACAGAACAAGGATGTGTATTATATGTTGCTGTAACAGGTAATGAACAAATTATTAAAGATGGCCTTTCCTTCTAACAAAAGGCAGGAGATTTGTTTACAGCATCTCATACTTGCATATTTCAAAAAGCACCAATAACTGAGGTTTTGGTACTACACAAACTGATTTAGTCAATTAACAAACGAGTTAATCTGGTTATAAAACAAGATTACTTCTCAACTGAAAAATAAATAAATCCTTAATTGGCCAGCAGACCTAATGATTATAATTAAGCACTTTTAGAGCTTGCCGTAACGTGCAGAATGCCTTATGGTAATTCATATTTTAATAATGCTGTATGTTGTCACTGCGGCCTTCTGAAATAAGTAACCTCTACCCCCACTTCACAAATTTAGAACAGAAATGGAGAAGCAGTGAGTGGGCTAAATCTGGCTGTAAACTCGTGGAACGTGCTGGATCCAAAATAGCAGCAGTGGCACAAACACAGCTTTTGCACAAGCGTTCTCAAGGGGTGACAAACTCTGGCGTGGCGCCGGAGCCAACCATTACTTTTCGTCGTTTGCTGCTTCCTTACTGTGGACACATGTGGGGCAAAGTAAGAAACCAGCCATGTGCTACCCACCCCTCTGTTATGCATCGAATCTGCAGGAGGGAGCAAGCGTCCACAGGGGAGGCAGGCATTCTCTCAAGTGGGCAACTGGCAGAGCATGCTGGGCATCTGCCAGCTGCCAGAATTAAATTTACAGAATGGGATTTAACTAAGTTGCTGGGTGCGAGGAACAAAGTCCACTTGCCATGGGATTTCCCCTCCCCCTTTAACTTCCCCCCTGCGCCCTCTAAATCTGCTCTTGAGGGTTGGGGAAAACCCTAGGAGACTCGCAGGGGGAGGAGAGGGAGAAGTCATGTTATAATAATAATAATAATAATAATAATAATAATAATAATAATAATAATAATAATTTATTATTTGTACCCTGCCCATCTGGCTGAGTTTGCCCAGCCACTCTGGGCGGCTCCCAATCGAATGTTGTGAGAGTGGACCTTGTTCACCGCTTGCAGGCTCCACTACGCTGAATTCCACCCACAGTTGTCTCCAGGGTCTGTGCCTGGGGAGCCCTGGTGTTCGTGGCTGTGTAACTACCTCCAGTGAATACAAGCTGCTAGGCAGCATGAAAGAGCGCTCTTTCATTCCTGTCCTGCTTTCAGGCTTCCCACGGGCATCTGGTTGGCCACTGTGAGAACAGGATGCTGGGCGAGATGGGTGGCAGGGGAGGGTCAGCAATAACTCGGCATCAGGGAAGTTAACTCTTTATTCAAGGAAAGCCAGGCCAACTTAGTAAGCCTGCCCTAATGAGCCCAGCAACTCGTCCCAGCAGATCTTGCCCCTATGACGCAGTTGTGAGGACTGAAGGTCCCTGCTTTCCCATAGCTCCCCAAATCTCCAGCTCCCCTGGGTCCTTCCCAAGTCTCTTTTTGCTCTACTCTCTTCATACCTCTTCTAGTACCGAGAGACCAGGAAGGAGAGGAGCTGCTCACAGCAGGAGGGGGAGACCCCCTGGCGGCTTCAGCTGTCTGCCTGGTATATCTCTGCCTCTTAGCCCCACCCCTCTCCAGCCTCTGCTTCTGGGCTGCTTTCTGCCACAGCCTCTCCCTGCTCACTAAATCCTGTTACCTCTTCAGCTTCTGACACCACCTCCTCCCAGTCTTCTTCCTCTTCTCCCTCTGACCACTCATTGTCATCCCACCACCAATCCCCTGGTTCAGAGTCTTCTTCCCTTGGGGGTTCTCCAGCTGATTCCTCCCACTGCTCCTCTGCATCCAGCCAGTCCATGACAATGGGCCCTCGCCCTGAACCAACAGGGAACAACCCAGTTCCGAACACAATTATGGGTTACCTCATGCTGGGAATGGCATGGTAGCCCAGTCTGAAGTGCAAGCTGTCTTTTTCAGGGCACTGCTGGATGACCTTCTCTCCAAGGGCATGCATGTGCTCCAGGAGTTCGAGATGCTCCTGAGTTACTTTACTCAAGGTAGAGATGGATTGCCACGGCAGCACTAACCAGTGATAGCGCGCTTTCGGATACTTGTCCTTTATAACTACAGCCTTTTCATCCTTGTAGACCTAGCAGAGAAACAGAGAAGTCCTAAGGTCTTGCACTGATTTTGCTATCACGGAGCATATATCCTCAGGCACCACGGTGACCCAAGTTAGGAATGAGATCCTTACCTGCATATCTGGGTTTTGCATGGAAACCTTCAGACCTTGAGCCCAGTACTCCAAACATTCCTACAGGACAAAACACAAGAACTCTGATAAAATAAGTCCGGAAACGTTCAATGAGACACACTTCCTAGTTAAGTATGCTTAAGACTGCAGCCTAAAATTGCCAAGTCACATAGCTAAAATACCGGTAGCTGTAGGAGACACTTGTGGTTCTGATTGCATTCTGAAAGAGCACTGAATGCCAACATATTTGTAACTCTCAGGTCATTCCTGGCAGCAACAGTAGTAGGCAAATAGCCCAAAATGCAGCAGTACTTTACTGAAGATTAGCAGAAACTCAAATGGTGCCTTCTGCATGCCCCGTTTCATGATGGCAGGGCCCTGGGTATGGAATCTATGGCCCTCCACACATTTTTGGGACTCCAGCTCCCATCAATTCCAGGCAGGATAGTCAAAGGTCATGGGTGATGGAGGCTGCAGTCCAACAGTCCAAAAGGATGTCATATAGAGGAGGGAGAAAAGTTGTTTTCTGCTGCTCCTGAGAAGAGGACACGGAGCAATGGATTCAAACTACCGTCTTTCCCCCTTTTTAAGACACCGTCTTATAATTTTTTTTCCTCAAAAAAACACAGGGTGGCTTATTTTTGGGGGGATGTCTTATTTTTATTACGTCAGTATGGTATGGTACAGCCTCCCCCTGTGCGCTGAGCAGGCAGGGCAGAACTCCGCAAGAGGCGCGCCCCCCCTCGTGCGCCTCTCGCTGGTTCGCTGGCTCCCTGCGCACAGGGAACAGGCGGGGCAGGAAGAGGCGTCTTCCCCCCCCTCTCCCTGCGCACTAAGCAGGCGGGGCAGAACTCCGCAAGAGGCGCGTCCCCCCCCCGTGCCTCTCGCTGGTTCGCTGGCTCCCTGCGCACACAGGAGGGGCTGAGGAGGCGACAGGAACAATGGCGGCACCACGGCTTACTTTTGGGGTACGTCTTACTTCTCACAAAGGTAAAAAAAACCTGCCATGGCTTACTTTGACTACATATTAAAAAAGGGGAAACAGGGTACAAGAAAGAAGATTCCACCTAAACATTAGAAAGAACTTCCTGACAGTAAGAGCTGTTCAACAGTGGAATTTGCTGCCAAGGAGTGTGGTGGAGTCTTTAAGCAGAGGCTTGACAGTCACCTGTCAGGAATGCTTTGATGGTGTTTCCTGCTTGGCAGGGGGTTGGACTGGATGGCCCTTGTGGTCTCTTCCAACTCTAGGATTCTATGATTCTATCATTTGGAAGACGACAGGCACTTACACACACACTTACACACACACACACACCACCCTATTTGAATGTGCGACTGACAAAGAATCCCTGATCTAGTCGGGAACGCCAATTACCCACAAACTGTGAGGTCTGGCAGCACTGTTCAATGTTCTACACCTGCCCCCTCGAACCCAAAAGTCAAGCCCCAATATCAAGGTCTTGCACAGCCTTTGCCCCTACTAAGATCTACATTGCAGACACATCAACAGGGTTATTATACCGGTCTGTGTTATATCTCCCCTCAAAGATTTATAGGAACTGCTTGGGGGAAGGTGCTGAGAAGCCTTTAATTCCACTTAATTGAAGTGCAACTCCAAGGAGAGAGCAAATGACCATTGCACCAATTTAAGCCTGTAATGCAGATAAGGCCCTAATGTTATCTCACCTACTGTTTAGGTCCTTCAGTGAAAGGAGAGCTTCACCGACTTCACCTACCCACTTGTGCTACAACAGGGGTTACCACTAATATTTCCTGGCTCACCTTTGTGTTGACAGAGCTTCCACTTGAAGAAACAGAGCTATTGCTGTAGCTTGAATCGCAGACTTGGGGGGCCATTTGCTCCATTTTTGCGTGTTTGCCTGGCATGCTTTCCTTGCCACCATTCTCAGGTTCATCCTGTGGTCTTTTCCCCCCTTTAGGCTCCACCGTCTCCTTACCACCACAAGCCCCCATTTCCTCTGAGAATTGCACAGTGTACGGATACAGGTTGTTGACGATATGGAGAATTTGTCCTGGCTTCAGTTTAATTTCCTGGTCCTTGCCAATATCCACTAGGTCAACGCTGGTTGGGTTGACTCCTATCTTTGGAGCAAAAGAAAATGTCAGAATTGGTGTTTTGTCACTGAACCACAACTTTCACACCCCTAAATACAGCATCCATGGAAGGACATGTAATATTTCCTACACACCTGAACAACTGCCAACCTGGCCATTTTAGCAGTAGACCACAACTGGGACGAACAGGTCTACTTTGTAGTAGGCGATCCAACACATTCGGTACAACAGTACGAAACTTTAGAAAGGAATATTGTGTTGGATCCTGTGATATGTTAACTTAAAGTAGTTCATGGAAATAAATTTGCCTGTTTCCTCTTCCCTGATGAATTCACCTGCCTAACCCCCCCCCCAAAAAAAGCCTCTGTGTAAAGAAATGGGGCTCCTCCTGAACAATATAAAGTGGAGCATGCCTCTTCCCAATTTTGGGACCCCTCCCCTCCCTGCAGCAGCCCCCTGCGCCCCACCCTATTGTTCACAGGCCAGCCCTCTGGAGAGGCTTTTGCAGGGGTGGGGGCATAGGTGACGGCAGTGGGAAGGAGAGGATCCTTGGCCTATAGACCTTCATCGACCTTCCTTCTATCCACTTCAGTCTAGACTAAGATTTCAGTCCTATATGTATGTACCTGGGAGCAAGTCCCATGGAATGAGGCTTATTTCTCAGTACAGTAGATTGTATAGGATTGTACTATAAGCCTCTTACAAGGAACAAAGGGGAGGGGGGAATCAGATAAATTCAGCTTACTTTGGCTATTCCTCCCGGACAGGTATCAATTCTGGATGAAAGCTACTATATGAAAAGGAAGCAGAGTGGAATACACTTCCGCCAAGCAGGGTAGGTCTTAGAAACTGGTTGGGCAAAGCAATAAAGCACTCTTGTTACCTATAAAGTCAGTGAAAACGTTAGCACACAGTGAAATGTTTGCTCCATGTGACGCGGGCTATTTCCACTCAACCGCAGACAGCATACAGAGTACAATAGTACATTGAAACATAAACATCACATGGTAGAGAAAGCAGAAAAGCCAGCTTTCTCATGGGTACTGAAACAGGCAAAAGTTATATCAACCTCGCTGGAGCTGTTTGCGCTCGGCTTGGACAAATATCACAACATCTCAGTCCCAATAAAATCCAAAGCCAGCCCAAGGTAATAAAGAGGCTCACACTGAACAAAAGGGGGGTGGGGTGGGATATGTCCTTCCCAAGGTTCCTGGTTTTGCAATGTACGAGACTTACTCATCATTGCTGGTGATTAGGGGTGCTTCTAAAAAAGACCACTTTTGATGAGATTTGGTTTCAATTGATTTCTTATGTTAATACCGGTAACAATGCAGAGATGGGCCACCCAACAGCAACTCATTTGCCATTGTAGAGAGGTTATGTTGGAACTGACTAATAGTCTGGGTACTTTTTCTTTTCTTTTCCTTATCTGCTCTCGACTGAGTCGTGTTATTTGCCGCATGCATTCTGTGTCTGCAGGCTGTACACTTTATATGAACTTTTAAAAAATAACAAAACTCTATTTTTAAAAAAGAGAGGTGGGGGGCAGAACAGTACATCTTTGGCTTTATTTTTAAACACTGCCTCCTTCACTGAAGTCAACTTCTGGTCAGAGAACTAAGCCCCTCCCTGCAGCATCTAAAGATTGCCTTATCAACCTTTAAAGGTAAAGGGACCCCTGCCATTAGGTCCAGTGGCGGACGACTCTGGGGTTGCGGCACTCATCTCGCTTCATTGGCTGAGGGAGCCGGCGTACAGCTTCCGGGTCATGTGGCCAGCATGACTAAGCCGCTTCTGACGAACCAGAGCAGCGCACGGAAATGCTGTTTACCTATTTATCTACTTGCACTTTGACGTGCTTTCAAACTGCTAGGTTGGCAGGAGCAGGGACCGAGCAACGGGAGCTTATCCCGTCGCGGGGATTCGAACCGCCGACCTTCTGATCTATAAGCCCTAGGCTCTGTGGTTTAACCCACAGCGCCACCCGCGTCCCTATCAACCTTTAGTCAGACCCAAACAAAACACAAATAAAATTATGCTAGCAGCCCCTCGCAGTCCACCCTTTTCCTGTAGCCAGAAAGAAGCAGCTTCCATTTTGCCCAGGTCTCCTTCCTTCAGGTCAAGTACCATATGGCTGCCTGCCACTTTGGTTGCCTAGGCAATGACCCGGCACAGCTGTGAGAATGGCAGAGAAGTCTAAGCTGACAAAGAGGCCAGTCTCCGAAGGAGGAAGCAGCAGAGTTTTCTAAAGATACCTTAGCTAATAGGTGGGACTTAAAAGACATGGGTTGAATGTAAGTAAGCCACCCCCTTTATTTTCCTACACTTTGTTGGGAAAAGGTGGTTGAATTAATTCACTTGCAGGTGCAGCCGCTGCAATGCTGCATTTATTCAAGAGAGTAACCTTCCACGGGGAAAAGGGGGGGAACAACGCCACGTCTTTGATCAGCAGCAGATACACTGCCCTTCCCGCACTCAGCAGGACCATATGTAGCAACTGAAAATATCTCACATCTATCTCCAATACCACGGAAATCCAGGAAATGAGCCTATATTTGCAAGCTTTGCATTATTCATTTTACTTCCATTTCTTTTTCCAAAGAATGCATCAACATGGGTTGTGGCAAAAGAGGGAACGGACAGAAAAGGGGGAATTAAGTACTCAGTGATGAGCTCATTACATATAATGCTTAGACCAGCCTTCGGCCACCTGGTGCCCCCTCCAGATGTTTTGGACTACAACTCCCATCAGCCCTAGCCAGCATGATGGGAGTTGTAGTCCAAAAACATAGGGAGGACACCAGCTTGGTGAAGACAGTGATAGCCCTTGACCTCTGAAAGCGCCGCCCAAAGCTCTTTTGGATTTCTGAGTGCACAGCGAAGTTATGCTTTCAAAGCAGATGAAACTGGTGCAAACCAAAGGAAACAAGCATTTCTATCCTTCCACTTAAGCTTCATAAAGTGCTCTCAGCATTGCTGCGTGCGAAGGACATACCTGTTTAACCTGGACATACCCTTTGTTGCAGTCTGCTTTTAGCTGTACTGAAAAGAAAAGTGACAGAGAGTGACATTAGGCCCCCCTATGCCCCAACATTTTATGCTGAAGGGTATCCTAACCAGAAAGGACTGGGGATGGAGGACAGGTTGATCCCAAAGAGCAAACACCTTAATTTAATTTTACTAAATTTAGAAAGTAAGCGGCAGGTGTCCATCAACTTATTCGTGAGCCGTGAAAATCAAGGCCTGCCCTACTAGCCTGGAAAATAAATTAAGCTCAGGAGTATATGACTCCACGAAGTGCGATCACACTTTACTGATGCCCAGTCTTTCACTCCATACTCTTAGGGTCATATCCACTTATTCCACAGACTTCCGCATGTGCTACAGAACTTTCTCCTCCACTCCTCTTTTCTGCAGCTCCCTGCACACACCCTCAAAATCTGTTCCGGAGGACTGAAGGACCCTCCAGAGCAGACTTGCCTGCTTTGAGATTTTGAAGGGCGCACAGGGAGAAGTGGAAGTGCCATTGTACACATGGAACTCTGGGCATGTGGCGCTGGATTCAACCCATCTCTCCGCCTCTCCCTATTTACTGGGGATGGCCCTTATAGTCTAGTGCCTATTGCAGCAAAGCACTCACTCTTGCTACGCCTTTCCTTGGAAATGCCTTTTCCAAACTTTTATCAGCGTACACACACTTCAGATTTCAGCTCCAGCCCACCCTCTCTAGAAGTTACGGATGCAAAATGTCAAGTGTGCTGCTTCCCATATCAATCCAGATAGTAAATGCTGGTGAACTGATTGTGTTGGAGTCCCTGCTCTGTAACAAAGGCAACCAGATCAAGCATTCTCTCGACTTGCTTGCATTTTATAGCACAGGTTTGCTAATACATCCTGTGTGCCAATGCAAGACAGACAATTGCAGACTATAAATTAATATGATGTTCAAAAAAGGAAAGACCTTTTTGCAACGTGCAGGTGGGCAGGGGGCGGGATCTAAACTTATGGAGAACAGGTGTATTATAAGCAGTGCATTTTTATGACATCATTTACTGGTATAGAGTATCGGCATCTCTCTCTTTTTGTGTTTGTTTGTTTTTCTGCCCACAGCACTTTTATCAACATATGAGTTCTGGCACCTCATTTCCCAGCTTCAATCGCCAGCGTCTACACGTAGGGTTGGTAGAAACCAGTGAAATTCTGGAATCACTGCTAGCTAGCTAGTCAATGTAGATATTACTGAGCTAAATAGGTTAATGGTCTGTCTCATAAAATTTCAGAGTTGGAAGGAATCCCAAGAGTTATCTAGTCCAACCCCCTGCATTGCCGGAGTCACAGCTAATATTTTATTTCTGCAAGACAGGAACCATATTTCTATCAGTTGGTCTGGCACTGCGACTCTACAAACAAGCTTGTTGTGACGGATTGACTTCTCCACCAACTCTGTGTGCCAAATCAGGTGCAGTTGGTGGAAAGGGAAAGTCCAGCACCTCTGCCTCTTAGTCTTTATATAAACCAACTTCCCGTGCTTCTATTTTGTTCTGTGAAATGTAGAGAATTTTGGAGGTTTTAATGTTACTTAGCATTAGTTCTTCAGAGTGTTCAGAGTATTTCTTGCGGTGATCCATGTTGGTTTTCTCATTCTGATGTGGCAAACGGAGGGCTGAGTCAACTTCCTAATGCAGTTGTACCTTGGAAGTCAAACGGAATCCGTTCCGGAAGACCGTTCGACTTCCAAAACGTTCGGAAACCAAAGTGCGGCTTCTGATTGGCTGCAGGAAGCTCCTACCGCCAATCAGAAGCCGCGGAAGCCCCGTCGGACGTTCAGGTTCCAAAGAACGTTCACAAACACTCACTTCCAGGTATGCGGCACTCGGGAGCCAAAACGTCCAAGTAGCAAGGCGTTTGGGATCCAAGGTACGACTGTATTACCTACAGCACAATCCTAAATGTGCCTACTATGAAATAAGTCTTAACATTTTGCAAGTGGGGGTTAGGACTGCAGCCCTAGGAAGTTTAATGGAAGCTCTCGGTCTTTTAGCCTCTCTATTAGCCCTAGAGCAGCACCCCCTGCAAATTATTTAGCTTCAAATCACTTATACCAAAAGCAATCAATCCTAAGCATTTTTACTCAGAAGTGAGACTGCTGAGTTTAACGGGAGTTACTCCCTAGCATGTTTAGGATTGCAACCTTCATCTCCACTTTACCTTGTCTTCGGGAACACTTCTTGTCTGTTATCTCCGTTTCGGGCCCACGCCCTATCATCACCATTTCTAAATGTGGCAGTTTAATTCGCTGACAGGCTCTATCTTTGCTCACAAGCCAGCACACACGCATTGTGCTCAGGGGAGAAAAGAAAGAAGGGGAAAAATATAAATACTCAGTTTTACTAAGTGAATCTTAAATTCAACTAGGGAACAAGTGAGCCACACGTTTTCCATAAAATCTATATTTTATTTTACAGCGCTCACTGGATAGGTCTTAATCTTGCATTCAGTGTAGTGGGTGCAAGCTTGTGGAACTCCCTCCCAACTGAGATTAGACAGGCACCCTCCTTGCTGAACTTCAGACACATGACTAAGACTTTCTTGCACCAGAGGGAATATTAAGGTAGGGTTTTGTTCTGTGATGGATTGTTGTTTTTTTGATCGTCCCACTTTCTGTGGATTGTTTTTATGCACACTGCTTAGAAATGCAAATAATTAAGCAGTATATAAACGTCTAAAATAAAACAAAAATAAAATAGTATTTAGAATTCAATCTCTCTGCAGGTGGAAGAAAACCAAGATTTACAGAACACAAATACTTCGTCAGCGCAGAAATAGCATTAAGATACAGAATAGTTTCAAATATTACATGCACAAGACCAATCAAACCTCAACTATTTGCCTAAAAATGTCATATTAGAACTGGTAAGATTTAATTGCAAGTAAGTATGCTTAAGCTCCATAAACAAAAATGCAGAGTTCTATATCCTAAAAGGACAAGCAAGCACTTGACTAAACACATTATAACAGTGTTGTTTATACATATACACTTGAATATAACCTGTAGAACAATCTCATTACTTTTAACATTTACTACTTTGACACATTTATTAAGCCTCAGCTTTGAAGTATGCCTGTAATTTCCAACTAGCAACCCACAAATTAGTTCTGGTCTCCTACAGGATAATTGCTTCAGAAGGAAGTTCCTTCATTAGCAAGGTTGGGAACCTGCCTCTGACATGCATATTTAAGATTTTTGGTTGACGAGGCTCTAAATTAACCATGGTGCAGGGCTACGTGCATGAATACAAATGCTAAATGAATACAGTTAAGCAGAAGTAACTGTTCATAGGAATTCCAGCTATGATAATAGAAACAAATGAATTGTGACTGTAGTCCTAAATATGCCTAGTAAAGGTAAAGGGACCCCTGACCATTAGGTCCAGTCGTGTCCGACTCTGGGGTTGTGGCGCTCATCTCGCTTTATTGGCCAAGAGCCGGCGTACAGCTTCCGGGTCATGTGGCCAGCATGACTAAGCCGCTTCTGGCGAACCAGAGCAGCACACGGAAACGCCGTTTACCTTCCCGCCAGAGCGGTACCTATTTATCTACTTGCACTTTGACGTGCTTTCGAACTGCTAGGTGGGCAGGATCAGGGACTCAGCAACAGGAACTCACCCGTCGCAGGGATTTGAACCGCCGACCTTCTGATCGATAAGCCCTAGGCTCTGTGGTTTAACCCACAGCGCCACCTGGGTCCCAAACATGCCTACCATGGTTCAATGGGTCCTACTTCCAAGTAAACATGTTTACAAATGCAGTCTAGTTTCCCCCATCCCCATAACAAGATTCAATTGTGAATCAGTTATTCATTTGCTTTCATTTTAACCAGGGCTCAGCCTGCAAAGCCGGTCACAAATTGGGAGTAAGGGACAAGAACAGAATTAAAGATGATTCTTAAGTTCTCCATTATAATTCCCAATTTCTTACTCAGTTCAGAAATGCAGATGAATCCTGAATAAGTAAATACAATGCCTTGTGCACAAGTGGATATTTTGAACGGGAAGCAGTGTGCAGCAGCTTCTTTGCGTGATTCAAAATAAATGATTGGGGTGGTCCTATGGTTATTGTCAGGGTGAGGGGGCACAGCTAGTCAACTCATTCCTTTTCAATAGGTGCAGGGTAAGAGGAGGGCACCACACTTTACAGTGAGTTGCACACAAAATCAGTTTTAAACTAGATTATCGGCATACAGCCACTTATAGGGGACACAGAGGCTTCCTGGAGATATAGGCATATGATTTGGGGCGATTTTTGGAGTGTGGGTATGTTCAAATCCCAGTGCCTTCCTTCAGGTTATTGTTCTGCTTTCCACTTACCCGATATTAGAGCTCTTGAGAACTCAAAAGGCCTGCATACTATTTTGGCTGGCCTAATAAAAGTTATGGCTTTTGCAGCCTTGTTCCCATTTCCACAAGAAATAAATTCCAAGGAGTTCAACGCGGAGTGAACTTCAACATGAAATAGCTGCAGATCAGAATTGTGGGTGGGTGGGCTCTAGTTACGGTAGAATGAGACACTGCCTGAGTGCGTTGAATTTTCCAACTTTCAAATTCCCCAAATGAGGGGTGCTAAAGAAAGTTTTAACATGACTTGGGAATTCTAAAGTTAAATTTGGTTAAATGAATACAATTCTGTTTTGCTTGGCAAGTAACATGTGTGCAAAACTGCACAGGAATAATTAGAAAGTACTTGCCGTTATATTAATATCCTTTTCATTACATGTGTTTATTTTCATTATTATTTAGCATTGCCTGACAGCTTCAGAAGGTAACATTTAAACTCTTTGGTTTTCCCCGAGCAGTTTATGTGCTTCACCAAGCGTGTTCTCTTAGGAAGCTAAAACCAGAAATAACAGGTTTTAATTCCTCACACCCGAAAACCTAAGAAATTTGCAAAAATTAAGTTCCAGCCCCTAAAATGACACGCCCCACCCCCATACTAGCATGGCAAAATGTGAGACAGGAAAAATGACAACAGATTGGGCCATCTGCAGACACTCGTCATTTTTCCAGACTCCCCTCCCTTCCCTTCCGGCCTTCGATACGCCGCCCGCTTCCCACAACACACCCCAGCAGCACCGCCCGGCCCCCGGCTCCTCCTGCCCGCCGCCCGGCCGGCCCGCACCGGGGCTTCCGCTCACCTCCACGCTGCCATCGCCGCCCGCCTCCGCCCGAACGCCGCTGTCCAATCGCCGCTCCCTTTGCTGCCCGGAAGCCAATCAAACCCGCTCTTTCGATTCCGCGTGAGCAGCGCTGCGCCCGCCGGCTGGAAGGCGTCCCCAGCCTACTCCTAGGTGCAAGGAAGTTGCTCTCTCGATGGAGCTGGTTATGAGCAACTTTCTAGTATGGGGGGTGGGGGTGGAGCGGTTGGATTGCCCTAGGGGTGCGGGGACCACCCTAGGTATGGTGCGGATTGCATTGCACTAATATTCTTCTCTCCACCTTGTTTTTGCTTAACTAGTTGAATGCAAAGGCTTAATAAAAAATGCAGGTGAAAATCTGGAGTAGGTTTGCCAGGCTAATTTTAAAGAGCCAGCTTTTTTATTATTTTATATGGAACGTAACTTCCGTATGCTATATTAGCAGTATAAGTAGCAAAATAAGTTAATATAATTTTGTATTGTAGTTGTTGTAGGCGATCCTACAATTGTGATTGCAAATGATAAAATATATCGCGGCAGAAATTCTGTGTTCAATCCAAGTAGACACTGTGGTACTTCTCAGTCGACAAATGTGTGTGTGTGTGTGTGTGTGTGAGAGAGAGAGAGAGAGAGAGAGAGAGAGCACCATTCTTTATTCCAAAGCACCTCTGTGCCTTTGAATGCACTTGAATGCAATAAATGTTTACAGAAATCAGCTGAAACTTTGTTTTGCTATGTCACAGAGTCCTTCACTGGAAAAACCATTTCTTAGGAAGTTGGGTGGCAAGATGTAAAAGTGGGACATTTCATCATTGTGTAGGAGGGTATTTGAGCAGGTGTAGCTTGCCTGACAAGTTACTCCTGAAATTTCCTCCTACATAACTATTTCGGATATACTGTGAGCTTCCTGTAAAAGTGGTGTTTAAAACTCCACCTTCTGCTGCTCCACAATGTTTATGTTGTTTCTGATGTTTGTCACATTGTGTTAGCTCCTAGGAACTGTAGTTTGCCCTCATAGAATTACTGTACAGTATTACCATTTACATTTGTGAGTTACTTTTTACACACACTACAAGCAAGTAGTGTACAAATTTTATTAAACAAACAAATAAATAAAACCCTCATGTTCTCCAGGCACGACACACAAGGAAGGAACAAGCTCCTATAACAGAAGCCTATCAAGTGGTGCAGCAATAAAACTGCCAGCACATTTTGCAAAGCTAAGCAGGGTCCAGTATGGTTTCAAATTGGATTGGAGGGGACACACGCCCTGCATTGTAGGGGGTTGGACTAGATGACCCTCGGGGGACCCTTCCAACTCTACAATTCTATGAGATATCCTGGACATACGGGACAAGCGGTTGCACGTTAACGGAACCGTTCCCTGTACAAGAAGCGAACAGCGGCCATTGTGAGCGCCGTGTTCCTTTGTCAGCGCGAGCCCCGTTGCATTTTGGAACTTGTAGTCTTCCTTTATACCACAGGGCGGGGGCCGAAAGAGAGGGGGGTTTGGCGCGACCTGATAAGGGCCGCCTCTGGTGCAGGACGGGATTTGTAGTGTCCTCCGATGACGTAATTGCCCGCGAGGGGAGGAGCTGGCTTTCCGCGTCGCCGTTTGGCAGAAAGCCAGCGAATGAGAAACGCTGAGGATAGGAGGCGGAGGCGGTGCTTCCGGGAATGGGCGGGGCTTTCTTGAGAAAGGAAAAAACTCCCCGGATACTGACTAGGCTGAGACCGGCTCGGAACTTTCTAGAAAAGTCGCGGCTTGCCTTGCCTTCTGTGTGAGAGGAAGCGGCAGGCTGGTTGCTCGGCTCCCTCAAGCGCTAGACCTCGTTTGGTATTTTTTTTTTTAATTTCTCGGCCGGGGGCGCGAGCGTATGGTGAGTGAGGGCCGAAAAGGGCCACCCTCCCCCCCAAAAAAATTATCCCACCGGCGCCCGCTGTTCCACACAGAACGGGCGGGCAGTTGCGCGGCTGCTCCCAACCCCCCTCCCCCCCACGCTTGTGTAAGGGGAGGGGGGAGGGAATCTGGCGCGCGCCTGGTCAGCTGACGCCGGTATAGCGTGGGGAGTGGGGGGGGGGAAGAGGAGGGAAAAATGTGACTGAACTTTCCCTAAGGAGGGAATGTAAGACGGTGCGGGGAAGGGAGGGGGGGTGCCTGGTTGGGCCGTTGGTGGTGGGGAGGTTGCCTTGAAGCCGGTCGTGACCGTTCTCCAGGTCGGACTTCTCAGGAGGCGAGCCCTTTGAAGCACAAAAGGTGTGTGTGTTCAGCTTTGGGGTTGGCTTCTCGTCTTCCTAAGCATGGAGTGGTGCTCGCCCCCCCTTTCCGTCTGTAGGGGGAAGGGTGATGCTGTTTTAAGTTGGGGGGGGAGCAGGATGAGTCCCTCGTCAGATGTTGTGAACTGCCCTGTGATCGTCAGACGGAGAGAAGTGTACAAAATTAATAAATGTAAAGATGGGCATCTCTGTAGTGGTCTCAGGTTGGGTGTGAATTTGAGGGGGGTCGGGAAGGCCAAGGTTTTGAGATGGAACTTCCACCAACTCCCCCCCCAAGGTGCCTTTGAGGGGTTGAGAAGCCCACATTGTCACGTGGAAGTGTGAAGTATACAAGGGGAAGTATACAATATTGCTATTTTGTAGGGAAGTTTGGTTAACGCGGGGTGAGGGCATTCGTTTTTAAGGTAAAAGCTATTGGGGTTTGATAGTCCTAAAGGAGTTTGCTTTCATAAGCATTTGGGAGACTGGAATGCTGAAACTATGAGAGAGACTGGAAGTATCTCTAGCTTACTGTGTTTGTTTGATGTATCTTTCATGTTATTTGTCATTGTTATCCTTCCCTGCCCCTTCCTGTTGCAGGTATCAGCTGAACCATGGTGAAGGAGACCACATACTATGATGTGCTTGGGGTAAAGCCCAATGCCTCCCAAGAGGAGCTGAAGAAAGCTTATAGGAAATTGGCACTGAAATACCATCCTGATAAGAATCCTAATGAGGGCGAGAAGGCAAGTGTGCAAGCCCCTTCCCTACTACAGACATTATACCAATTAGTTTTGTGAAACATGCTTTACCTGCTGACTACTTGTTTGTATTGTACCTAATGGCTGTGAATTTAGAGTGGGTTGGATTCTGGTACCCAGGCAGTAATACATATCCTCTTCCCAGAATGTGACATAACAGTCTGATACTGATATGTGTTTAGCTTATCTAGGTCTATTTCTCCATACTATTAGTTTGAGCATGTGACTTACTTTTGAATTCGGAGGTGGTGAGCAGAGAGCTAATATTGCTAAATGAGAAGCTATTGGTACTTGTACACCATCTTTTATTTATAACTTACTTTGCCTCGTGCAAAACAGCCCCTCTATAGTGCAAAATGGATATCAGAACATTGATCAGTTCAAGGGACTAAACACCTTGTCTTTTGCTTTTAAGAAGCTTAAATTCAAAAGCATGACTACAGTCCCTGCAAATTCTGAAGTTTCACAAATGGAAAGGCTGACCACCTTAACCTTTAGAAATTTCACATTGATGCCAAATGTGATTTAAAAGGCCTGATTTTAGTCTTGAACATAGGGTGCAGGGTGGATCCTTAAGGTTAACATGTGCATATAGCCAGCTGGATTGCTGTAGAGCATTAAGTTCAGATACCGGTAGTGGTGTTAAATAAATGTTACAATAGTACAGGTAATCTTCTGTGAATATTCTGTAAAGAGGTTAAGCTTTTCTTTTTATTCTTGTAGTTCAAACAGATTTCCCAAGCCTATGAAGTCCTTTCTGATCCTAAGAAAAGAGAGTTGTATGATAAAGGTGGTGAACAAGCTATAAAAGAGGGTGGTACTGGAAGCAGCTTTGGATCACCCATGGATATATTTGATATGTTTTTTGGAGGTGGTGGAAGAATGCAAAGAGAAAGGAGAGGTAATGTCCAACTTTTTTTGAACTAGTTCATGGAAGTGATTGTAGTTCAACCAACAAAAGCAAATTGCATGGGCAAAGAGAACAGCTCCTCAGATTTCCATTTGAAAGTGAAGGTGGCCTACTCTTTTAGCTGTATCTTATTAATATCATGAGTTGCTATGGTGACTCCAGTTAAAATAAATTCCAATCTTAAGGACTTAAATTTTATTAAAATGTCCATTTGTAGTACTTATAAGGTGGTTCAAATTTTAGTTTCTGATATTTGAAAGTTACTGATGTGGAACTTCAGGTATAGAAATGATAAAAGTTAATCTACAAAGAGTGTTTTTTTAAAATAATAATAAAAAACACGGCTTATATAGCATTCCAAGAGTTTTCTGACTTGTATGTAAGATATTCATGTTTACTTGGAAATGTTCCACTAAGCTCAATATATTACTATTTCGTAAATGTGCCTAAGATTGTAACCTTGGAGTGCAATCCTAATCTCCCATGTTGGTGGCTGTAGGGGATTACAATGATGCTTGGGTCTCTTTCCATTGGTAGAAAGGAGAACTATGCAGGGGGAGGGGTGCTTTACCCAGTTTTGACTTCTAGGTGGAAAACTACCACCAGCAGTTGTTCTGCAGTGTTAGCAAGCAGTATGCTCTGGAACAGGTAGGGGATGAAGCACCAGTGGTTCTGGATCTACTGGATCCAAAGTCCTAAAGATCCCTGAGGATTAGTTTCCTTCCTAGAGTTGGTATAGCAAAAAGAGTCCTCTCCTCCCCCATTCTGCTCTTGCACAGCCAACTAGCAAAGCTTTGACAGTGGCGCTAGATCTGCCATGTTACTTTTCCCCAGCCCCTCATTAGGATTGTTCTGACCATTTCTCAAGAAATCCAGCTTTCCCTTTAAAGATCAGGCAGCACAAAACTCCCTTACAGTGGGGTCAGGGATCTTGCTTAATGTCAACTAGCAGCGATCACAGTTAAAATATATGGTAGAATGGCTTCCCAGGTTGGAGAAAAATAAATAAAAAAGTTGAAATGTATTGGTAAGCAGGAATTTAATGGATCTTGGAAAACGTAACCTGAACTGAAATAAAATCAGATGCCAATCATATTGGTCCTCAACAATATGTCTTTCGTTACAGGTAAAAATGTTGTCCATCAGTTGTCAGTTACTCTAGAAGATTTGTACAATGGAGCAACGCGAAAACTGGCTCTACAGAAGAATGTCATTTGTGACAAATGTGAAGGTAAATTGATAAACTTTTGTTCTTTGGGGTGGGGGAGATGAAAAAGTCATATTGGAGACAAAGTGCAGTTGTAAAGGGGGGAAATAAGCATGTAGTGATCTTGTACTTATTTTCTTTGATGCTGTTTTCTAGGCCGAGGCGGCAAGAAAGGTGCTGTGGAATGCTGCCTTAATTGCCGAGGAACAGGCATGCAAATTAGAATTCATCAGATAGGACCCGGAATGGTTCAGCAGATCCAGTCTGTCTGTATGGAATGTCAGGGCCATGGGGAGCGCATTAGTCCCAAGGACCGGTGTAAAAGCTGCACTGGAAGGAAGATTGTTAGAGAGAAGAAAATCCTGGAAGTTCATATTGATAAAGGTATGTGTCTCATTTTGGGTCTGTAGTTTTAAACCCAATTATCCTTGAGGGAGCAAGTATTGAGAACTCTTAGAAAAGTTACAGAGGAATTGCTGCTGCTATTGCAACCTACTTGGTAATAGAAGTAGCCTGCAGGTAATTTAGCCAAACACCTGATATAATCTGGATAAGTTGAAGAATTGCATTAGAATCACCACAGTCAAGAAACATAGTTCGGTGGAAAACAGTGCAGTTGTTACTTTTAGCAGCCCTGTTGGAAGCCCCAGACCTGCTAGTAAGGCAGTGAGATAAGCCAACCTACAGACAAGATACGTTTTCTGCATGCTTGGGTACCTGGAGAATACAAAAAATGCAATTTTCTGGGCAACCAGAAATTTGGGACCTGCCCCAAAGCTTGGAACACAAAGTCAAAGACAACATGATGTACCTCTGCTGTCTCTGTTCAGCTCCCAAGGCATCAAAGAGATGACAGAGCCACCAAGTTGCCACAGAGACAAGCCAGTGCATCTTCCCCTTTCCTCTCCAGCTTGAAGCTAGAGAGATGATGTGAATGTTTGTTATGGCTTACTGCTTGCTCAGGTATTGGAAGGAAGCCTTGGGTTTGTTTCACTCACCAGAAACTGGCTGAGCACTGGTCATGAGATTGTGACGCCCTGAGGGTTGAAGTATTCTCACTGCCACAAATACCAGGCAACTGGGGTTGAGGAGAATGGTGTGCCTAAGCCATTAACATAGTATTCTGGAGGACTGTTGGGGAACGCTTTATAGTTCTGAGGGAGAATTATTAGGCTTGGAGGAAAAGTGTTTCATTCTAGGATAACTCCTGGTCTTTCAGTGAAAATGTTTTATTGTAAGAGCTTGTAGTTACCAGGTACTATGGAATGCAGATAGTTTCTAATCCATACTCCCTTGTTCTAGCTCTTAATTGATTCCTCTGCTGTTACCACACCAACTTCTCAAATGTCTTCCAGAAAGCTTTTCACTTTTCTGACTCTTAACATCTTGCAACATCTGCCCTTCGGCAGAATTTAGTAACACGTATAGTTCTTTTGAAGCAGTGAGGAATAGTAATACCTGTTAATGTCTATAATGCTATGATATTTTTGTGCTGTTTCTCCATCTTACATGGTGCTTTTGCAATAGGAATGAAAGATGGTCAGAAGATAACTTTTCATGGTGAAGGCGACCAAGAACCAGGATTGGAGCCAGGAGATATTATCATTGTCCTGGATCAAAAAGACCATTCTCTGTTTACAAGGTAAATTTGTGATCGTACTGCTATAGCAATTTTAACTATGTTAATATGTCAGGGCTGGTTTTTATATGTACATGTTGCCAGTCTCAGGGTTTGTTTATTGGATCAGAGAAAGGTTTTAATATATTTAATATTCTAATTAAGGAGCAAAGTTAAAAATCAAATCATTACTCTTAGAGATGGGACAGCTACTATAGGTATTCAGGAGTAAATCGAGTGGTGGGGAACCACTTTTGGCTGGAGTACCAGATCAAAAAGTGACCAGGCCTTCATGAACCAGTGATGGGTGTAGCTTAGTGTGCTCTTGATTGTTCTTTTGCCGCCATGGCTCGTGTTTAAATTTGGTGCCAAATGCAAGACACATCTGCAAAGGAACTGCTGGGAACATAAGCTGATTCCCAGTGGTTCCTTTGTAGCTGTGGATTTACCTGTGCTGTGCCTGGTGAAAAAAATCTGAAAACAAGCTGTTCCTTGATACAAATCTAGCCACAAGATTCTGTAGCTTGAGAGTACCTTCCCCACTGACTGCTAATATAAGTGTGCATGCACACGAAAGCTCATACCAAGAACAAACTTAGTTGGTCTCTAAGGTGCTACTGGAAGGAATTTTTTTAATTTTATTTTGTTTTTGCTAATATAGAAGACAGAGATAGCAAGCGGTTAGTGTAGGGAAGCCTCATTGCTTGGTAAACCCTCAGCCTTCAGTTTGCATTAGTATCCATGGCGGTGGGTGGGTGCAGTTTTGCCGTGCTTTTGTCGCCACAGGTGCTAATAAGAAATCTGTGGTAGAAAAAACCTTGCTAGGTAAAATAGTCATCTGTACTGGGCGATACTGACTTGCTTGAAAGCAGGCTTGGGAGATGTGGTGAAGCTCTGAAAATCAGGGGTGACTGGATGTAGTTGCTTTTCAGTTAAATTACATTACGTTCACATCCATAGTATCCATTATAGCAAAGCTAACCACTTAGAAATAGAACAGACATAGAAACATAACCACACCACACCACCCACTATTCCCCCTCTTCCCCCCTTTCTTCCTAACCTAACATTGTATGTATCATTAATGTATCATAACAAATGCAACTGAATTGTAGAAATCATGACTTGAAGAATGAGGCGTCACACTGTTTTTGTATACTTAAATCTTTAATAAAAACATTTTTAAAAGAAAAAGAAACAGGACAGCTGCAATAGCACCCCCCCTTAAAATTGTGGGTCTTGAAAGGCCCTAGGACCAGTATAAACTATGGGTTGCTGCAGGAGTAAGAGTTGCTTCTAAAACAAAATGTGTAAAGACTGTATGAGTGATGTTCTCAGAACCGTGTTCTGGATTTGTACTTCTACCTTTTACTTCAATACTACGCTTAACTCAGGAGCAGCCAACTACGCTTAACTCAGGAGCAGCCAGTGTTGTGCCCTCCAGATATTGCTGAACTACAGCTCCCCTCACACCTCACTATTGACTATGCTAGCTGGGGGCTGATGGGAATTGTAGTCCCAACACCACTTGGAAGGCATCCTGTGACAGATAGTTCTTTTTCTCTACAGACGAGGTGAAGACTTGGTCATGAGCATGGATATCCAACTAGTTGAGGCGCTGTGTGGTTTTCAGAAGCCAATTACAATGCTGGATAATCGAACCATAATCATTACTTCTCATCCTGGTAAGTATTATTTGAGAACAGGTATTTTGGTAAATTTTCCTATTTCTTACTGTGGGTGGTAAAACTTCCAATAATATTTTGAGCTAATAATCATCACATGAAAATGAAGTGTGCTCAAATCTATGGAATGCAGACTTGTGACACAACAAATACTGTATCTATGTTAAACCTACTAGTGAAATACCAGCTGCTGAGATCCATAAGTGAGGAGGGTGGTGTTGCACTCAAGTCTTGTGTGAGAGCTTTCACCTGCCATCTGGTTGACCACTGTGAGATCAGGATTCTGGTGGCTCTTTGGCCTGATGCTGCAGGGCTCTTAATGTCTTAGGAAAGCTAGTATTCTGTATAGCGGTGTACAAATAGCATTTCAGTGATAGACTCCTATTGCCTTGGATAAATGTCACCACTTGCAGCTGTCCTTTGACATGATGAAATGGAAATAAAGTTTGCAAATAGATGTTGGAAGAACTCTTAACACAATACTGAGCAGTAATCCTGGTTTGATTTGTAAGCAAGATCTCTTCTGTTTGCCAGTTTCCACTTCCAATACTTGCTGATATCTGTGCAAAGTGAAGTTTCACTACATTTTTCTGCATGAAATAACTACTTCTGCATGGTTGTTTGTGCACCTTCATTCTCTCTTGCCTTGCTAGATCTATTAAATTTTAAGCATTTCTCACAGGGTATTACTCTGCATAGAGAGTAGTAGAATGCTAATAAAAATAGGTCTATTAATGATGATAACCCTTTATCCTTTTGATTCTTAGGTCATATTGTTAAACATGGAGATATTAAGTGTGTACTGAATGAAGGAATGCCCATCTATCGTAGGCCATATGAAAAAGGCCGTCTGATCATTGAGTTCAAGGTAAGATGCAGCTGTCAGAAGCTACTGATTAAATGAAATTTCTTCGGTAAAGTTTCTTCTACTCATGCTAGAAAATACTGCTGTGTGAGGTTTAATATATTGTTGACATTAATTTGCATAGCTATGCAAATGTGCCTTCTGCTTGCAAATATCTGCCTGCCAAACCATATTGTATACACACATCTATCTAGAGATGTATTGATGCATGCAGTGCACTAATAGTGTGCTCTAATTTCAGGTGATCTTTCCAGATGGTGGCTTCCTTTCCTCAGATAAGCTGTGTCTATTAGAAAAGCTGCTACCTCCAAGGCAAGAAGTGGAAGAAACTGAAGATGCGGATCAGGTAGAGTTGGTGGACTTTGACCCATCTCAGGAAAGAAGACAACATTACAATGGGGAAGCCTATGAAGATGATGAGCATCATCCCAGAGGTGGTGTCCAGTGCCAGACCTCTTAAAATGGCCTCATGATTCCCCTTGTGCTGCTTACCCTGTATGTCAGTTGTGGATGAGTGAAGGACTAAAGTTGCTAAACTTTCTCTCAAACTTGCCATCATCCCTGTAATATTTAAAACATAGTTGTTTTTAAATCAAGTTAACAAATTTAAATCAGTAAAATGCTACACTTCAATCAAGTTGGAATGATGTTCATATTTCCGTACGACCTCTTAAGGAAACTAGAAGCCACTTTGCTCTGGCTTTTTTATTTTGTGCATTGTAAGTGTATTGTGTGCAAACGCACTGGCTTAGTATTCAGTGATTTCTGTTTAGTATTATAAATTATATTCCCTTTAAAGTAATGCACATGTATTTATGATTCATGTTTAAAATGTGAAATTAAAGTTTTGTATTCATCTGCTCCTAGAATAAGTTGGTGTGTTTTGGATGTATTGTGGCTGGTTGAGACTTCACAAGACACTGTCCTGTGCTGGAAAGTAAAAGCCCCCCCTCCACCCCCAGCTTTAGCTAGAATGCTGTGCAAACATGCTCTGTTAATGTTATACAGGATCTTAACATGGCTAATGGGTGAAAGGTGTTGAAAATTCAACCTGCCTAGTGCTTATGTGTGATGAAGATCAGAATGTTCAGGCTTGCTGTGAACAGGAAATACTTGGCACCTTGAACAATGGCAACCATGCAACTGAAAGCAGCATGATTATTCTTGGACTAAAGGCAGAAAAATATATAGTATCTACAACTTTAAATAGGAAAGGTGGACCATTTGAACTTATTAATATTTATCTTTAAGTGATCCTATTAACAATATTCAAGTTCTTAGGCTGCATGAGTACTTCTAGAAAACCCCTAACTCTGACACTGAACTAGTGTCAAAACAATTCAGATAGTTTTGTGAAGTTTCTTACAAGGGCTACCTCTACAATTAGCTATTTCAACATGTTAACTGGTTTTATAACTAAATGGGATATAGCTTACTAAAATGGCTAACTAAATGGTTTTATAACTAAATGGGATATAGCTTACTTATATTCCAGTTCATAGCTGGGCATTGATAACTAAGCCAGGGGCTTAATAGATTCAAGTGCCTCTTGAGATTCAGCTGTACCTAAGGTGACACTTGATTATTATGTTTAAGAATTCCATTGCAAACATCCCTATTATAAGAATGAGCCCAGCACATAGTGCATCATGCTGTACATACAGAGCAAGTGAGCTAACGATAGCAGTCTAGTTTTTCACATCCATGACCTTATATTTGAGGTTTTGATCTATGACTTCTTTCTAGTCTCTAGTCTGAGGTTTGATTAAGCTGTATAGCAAATTATCATGGTCCTCGTGATAAGGATGAGTTAGTTTAATTGAGTATGTGACTTCTAAAAAATGCTTGCATATTGTACTTTAAACCTGAGTTTCAACCTATAGGGGGAATAAATACTATCCTTATTCTAACAGTTTCATCTCTTCCTTTTTTATTACCTAAATCACCAATCAAAGCATATTAATGTAGTGAAAAATTTTGCCTTTGTGGCAATTTGTACCTATTAAAACAGTCATTTATTGCCGCTGGCCGTGTGTAGGGAATGCTCAATTATGTTGTTTAACATTACAATTCATCTACTTTAGCATTATAAGGGTCATTATGAAATGCATTAGTTCTTTAAACAAGTTAGGCTATTTCAAATGAAGTGACAAAGTAATTTTTAAAGCATTAATGTAATTGGGACAGCTCTTCTAATGACAGCATGGTAACTTTTCTTATCCTTGTAAAGCCTATTGTAGTACTGGTCTTGGAATGACTAGCCTGCCTCCCACCTCAACCGACTATTTTTGTTTTACTTGTTCTAAGCAGCTTATCTGCTGAATCATATAGCCTGATGCTGTCACGATTCATCCAGAGCACCTTGCTGCCCCAGGCAGTTCCCAATTAAAACGCTGAATAGCTCCTGCTTGTCACTCATAGCCACCTGAACATCCTCAGCAAGGGCATATCTCTGGTAGCTCTCAGAGCAAGAATACTTTGTGGGGAAATAATTTGCTTGGCATTTGCACCCAAGAAAAAGGAAGTTTTCCCTGTCCTCCATACTCCGGAGCACATCATAAGAAGCTGCTAGTCTTGGTTAGCTCAGCTGGTTAGAGCATGGTGCTAGTAACACCATGGTTACAGGTTCAGTCCCCGTAAGGGACAGCTGCCTATTCCTGCATTGGAGGTTGGACTAGATGATCCTCAGGGTCCCTTCCAACTCTCTGAGTCTAGATACCACCTCCCTCATAGTGCAGCCTCAGACAGGGCACTTCTGTTTTAAAATGGAAGGGTGGATAGTGAGGTTGAACAAACACAACTTCCCCACAAGCCAATTCAAAACAGGCAAAAATGCCAGCCGGCATATCTTAACAGCATAAGGAATTGTGGGGATTGTAGTCCTATCTCTGCTCCAGAAGAGCTTAGCTGGCTCTGCCTTTCCACCAAAACTCTGCAATATTAGCATGTTTATATCGGTCTGCTGGATATGTAGCAAAGCTGTTCCTATTTTTCTCTCTACTGTACAGGAATTGTATAAGAGAACCCGCTCTATGGTTCCCAACGCTTGGGAGGAAGAACACATAAAACATGATAGAATTGTAGAGTTGGGAGGAACCCCGAGGATCATCTATAGTCCACCCCCCCCCCAATACAGGAATCCTGCCCACAGCTGTCCCTGGGTGGGCGGGCAGGAACTACCAACCTTCTGGTTAACAGCCAGGCACACTGTCCCATTGCACCAGATATGTGCTCAATGATATGTTTGATAAAGGACAACCCTTGGTTAAAACTACACACAAGGCAACAGTGTTACACAGCCTCAACATCTGTATGCATAATTAGTTCATGCAACAGATAACTGCAAGTTCAAAAGGAAAAGCTAGACCCCTTCACAAGACAGGTGCTTTTGTAGTAATAGTTTATTGTAGAATAGGCACACTTAAAAAATAAAGTACCACCAAACAAATGGCTCCAAATAAAAGCTACACAAGTCTAGAAATCAGAAAATTACCACTGAACAAGTTTGTAATCAGTCAAGGTGGCTTCAGATCAAGACCAGACACTAGCTAGATGAGACTTATTTACTAGGGCAATAAGCAAGATTGACTAAAGCTCACACATATTTTGGGACATTGCAAAAAGAAATCTATAAAACTATATTTTCTAAGCTAATCCAGACAAAGCTATATTTTAAAACGAGAATAAAGTCAAATGTATTACCAAGAGCAGAAAAATCCTCAAGAACGTTACCGGGTATTCATTTTGAGAAGCTCAGAAGATTTATCTACTACCCAGCCAAAGTTAAATGCTTTGAAGCACCATGCCTGTTAATGGACCCTATTTTCTTAACATGCCCATTAAAACTGATGGGGTTTTAAAATGCTTAGCTTTGGCAAGAAATGTGTCTGTTTTAAGTAGAATACACCTTATTTCGATGTTGTAAGTAAAAGACGGGGATAGTTGGGACAGAAATGGGATGAAATCAATTTCACAGAAACACCAAGTTTCCTTTTCTTCACTTTGCCTTAGCCAGAAGAATATTTACATTTAACATTCATTCAATTAAAACAAACTGAATTATGGTTAATGTCCCTAATAAGCAGCAAAAAGGAAACACACCTTAAAGGATTATTTTTTCTTTGCAGCAAAGTGCTACACTGGGGCAAGCAACTAGCAAATATTCTACTAACTGGAATTGCATTTATTTGCAATAAATAAATTGCAAGTTTATTGGGACATCTGAATATGAAATTAATATTCAGCTGAGATAACTTTTGGACCTCCTAGGAACTGAAAACCACCCCACAACGCACTGTGTCATTGCATTCAAGATCTCCATGCACTGGAGGGAATTAAAAAATTAGTTTATGGTTTCCAGAGTTTCAGCAGCCCATCTTCACTATAGGTACCAATCAAGTTCTGGTGGGGATGGTGAGCGATACCAATAACATCCTTTTCGTGAACCTGGGTATAAAAGAAAGTTAATAAATCTTTCCCAGAATTTAACTCGAAATCTGCAAGCCTGTTAGAAGATAATAAAGTGGCAATTTAGGGTGAAGAGTATTAACATTATCCCACAAATAATTTGTACATCCTGCACAGTTCATAGCGAGGAATATACCTGTATGTACTTAACAAGGGGTGTTGTATGGACTACTGAGACTATTCTTGACATGCTTCGAACATTCACAAGTAATGCTAAAGCATCATCATTAGGATCCTTTTCTCCCCTGAATGATTAAAAAACAAGGAATGCAGCGTGATCCCCCTTAGCTGCAGCCAAAAAATATAGCTGAGGTGAGAAAATGCTCAGTGCCATGTCATGACTTTTGCATTACTAAATGTTATGGCAGGGGGAGATGTTTTTGGGAGCAGTTACACTGCAGCTACAGCACATGCTACTGGCCAAAGGTTTGGTCTTGGACTGAAAATACACTTATTTCAAATGTATTACTTTATGCAAACCGTTTCTCAGCCTTTTAGCTAAGATCAAGTGTAGGGGGGCTAAACCTTTCTTTGAAACAAGTTCCCTGAGACAGAAGGTCTCACCTGCTTGCGGTAACATTACAACATCCAAACTGGGATCAGGTCATACCCAGCACTTTGTAAGGTGTTTACAAAGACGCACAGGCTGCTGTCTCTGCTACTCACCGTCAATGTTCTCTCCAGCTTGCCAGTCACAGTGCTGAAACAGTACAGCACAAAGTCTTCACCCACACAGTAGATCCACTCGCCTCGTGGAGAAAGGGCACAGCAAACAAAGTCACCACCTTCCCTCTTACCAGAGCTGAAGCTTCTCACAATCTACAAAGTCAATATATATTGGCATTTAAATCAGCTGCACATTTGTTGGGTGAGTGAATTGCTTGAAATATACCGATGGATCCCATAGATCAAACAACACATAATTAGACCTAAGGGGAAACAGAAGCAGCATAACCCTCAGGGATCCATCCCATATTCTCTGCTTGAGCACTGCTGAAAATGCTAATAAGAACAAGGCATACAATTATTACTTTTGGAGTCCAGAATATCAGACTTATTGTGTCCAGAATCCTATTTAGTCACAATGACTTACAAACAGCCCCACAAATTATTTAGAAAGGGAGAAGTGAAGTAATCTGGACTAAAGAAACAGAATCTTCCCAAATCCAAGAGGATGTGTTCCCAGTCATTTCAAATCTATTGTCCTCCGATAACATACCTGCCCCTGCATGTTCATAATGACAACTGTATTTGATCTGTTGCAAACAACAAAGTGTTCCGGATTCTTAGGCAGCAAAACCACACTGTTGACAGTGATGTCTGTCCCAGCTGTGCTGCCGAGTGATTTGAAAGTGTTACAACACTCTGTAGTCTTCATATTCCAAACCTGGAAAACAGAACAAAGGAGAAAAGATCAGTACAGTCACGTAATATATATATATATAAGCCCGGCTCCAGAGTTCTGTCACACCTTAGCAGCATGCCAAGAAAGGGAATCCCAGTTCTTCAGAGTGATAGTAATGCTTCACGATATGGAGAGGACCACATCCCTTCAAAACATAGACATATAAATGTACTACAGTATATATTTTGGAAAGTTGCTTGTTTGCTATGCACATGGACACTTAAAATATAACCAACTTTGCATGGTGGCTCCTGTAATCAATGAGCAGGTTTTCGTTTGTGTTTTGATACAGTTGGATGCCATTATGAATCATGGTGGCAGATTAAACTTTTCAGAATTGCACTGATTTTTTGGTTTTACTAGTTTAAAATAACGATGATGGTATACTTTTTTTATTTAAAAAGCCAGTCCATAATTGGGTCTGGTACTGAAGGTCAAGTCTGGTATTTAAAACAAGCAAAAAATTACAACCTACTAAACAGCTGGTTAATCAAATAAGTATATACAATGCTTCTAGAAAACAGCTTGGCTCCAACTATGGCATCCCTTCAGAGAAATTCTAGTTCATAATATTTTAAGAAGCTGCAACAGGCAGAGAAGACTTGTGATATAGAAAGTATTAAATGTATGTTTTACTTCCGCAATCCAAGCTGGTGAGAATTTTCTTTACAAAAGTGAAATGAGCAAAAACTTTAGCTAACCAAGCAAAATAAACAACTACCAAAGGCCAACAGGCTGATCTTACCTTCACAGTGCCATCCGAAGATGCGCTGATTATGTAATGCCCATCCTGTGTAAATGTGGCTTCGTTAACAAATGACGAATGACCACGAAATTCTTTGAGCGTCTTGCCAGACTTCAAACCATGAATCCTGCCACAGAATAAAAGCTATATTAATGTCACTCAACCAAGTAAGGCTGAATAGCAAAACTTAGCAAAATGAAACGTACCTGATTGTCTGGTCAAAAGAGGCACTAAGAATCTGACTGCTGTCCTTTGAAAAACTCAGGCAGGTGACACCTTTGCTGTGTGCTCTTTCGAATCGCCTCAGACACTGCCCACTCTGAATCTTCCAAACCTGGGTAGAGGAGAGGGAAATAGAAAATCATGTGCAATTTATTTCTGTCCCTGGAAAGCCACCAACTTCAGGCTAGTTGGAATTTCTTGTTATTGACTGTTATAAAAACATGAGAAGATCCTGCTGATTTTTCTTTTTCTTATAACAAGACTCGTAAATGAATCCTGTTCATTTCACGGCATCATTGTTTCTGTCCCTAGTTTATATACATCCCACCTATTTTAATTTATCGTATGTTAGAACTTGCATGATTTGGATGTTTCAGTTTGTTCTTACTGGGTCTGTAACTGCATAATGTCCTGCCAACCTAGCAGTTCGAAAGCACGTCAAAGTGCAAGTAGATAAATAGGAACCGCTCTGGCGGGAAGGTAAACGGCGTTTCCGTGTGCTGCTCTGGTTCGCCAGAAGCGGCTTAGTCATGCTGGCCACATGACCTGGAAGCTGTATGCCGGCTCTTGGCCAATAAAGCGAGATGAGCGCCGCAACCCCAGAGTCGGACACGACTGGACCTAATGGTAAGGGGTCCCTTTACCTTTTTAACTGCATAATAAAACTGTGGTTTGCAAGAGAATCACAACCAGACAGACTATTGTGAACCCCAAATTCTTGCCCACAGAGGAAGCTGCCCCTGACATTTTTGCATGAGTTACTGTTATGGCCTTGCCTCCTTTCAAATCAGTGTCTGTGGAGTGAGAAGGTAAGTAATTCTGCTATGCCTCTCTGTCAGTTGTGATAGAATTGTTTGATGATTCCTGATGCAGAGAAGCAGCAGAATGACACCCTCCCCCAAGGGAGCTGTCCGTAATGTACCTTCATAAGGCACAGCTCCCTACCTACAAGCCTTCCAATCAGGAAAGAGACTGCAGAGACACTAGACCAGGGGTCGGCAAAAATTTTTAGCCGCAGACCGGTCCACTGTCCCTCAGACATTGTGGCAGGCTGGAGAAGCGGCATGGGGGAGGGGGGAAGCTGGAAGAAGAGGCGAGGGGGGGCAAGTTGTTCAGCCCGGACACTGAGATCCAGTGCCGAGGGCCTTCTGGCAGTTCCCTCATTGCGAGAAGTGAGGTTACAGGGAACCAGGCAGAGGGCCTTCTCGGTAGTGGCGCCCACCCTGTGGAACGCCCTTCCAGCAGATGTCAAGGAAATAAGCAGCTATCCTATTTTTAAAAGACATCTGAAGGCAGCCCTGTTTAGGGAAGTTTTTAATATTTAATGCTGTATTGTTTTAACATTTGACTGTAAGCCGCCCAGAGTGGCTGGGGAAACTCGGCCAGATGGGCGGGGTAAAAATAATAAATAATAATAATAATAATTAGTAGTAGTAGTAGTAGTAGTAGTAGTAGTAGTAGTTCTCCTCCCCACCCCACCCACTGCACTTACCTTCCCTGGGGCTGCCGCCACCACCACCACCGCTGCTGCTTCTTCTTGTGGGTAGGCAGAGGGAGCTCATCCGCTCCACTCTCTGGCCCACAGGAGCACCAGGGCGGCGGCAGAGGAGAGAAGATGAGCGGCGCGAAAGGGCTGGCTCCGGAGAGGGGCTGCTTAAAATGGCACTCAGCCAGCTCAGCCCAGCCCCCTTCCTCCTCTAGGCAGGGCTTGGAGGAGCCAGGAGGGAGAGAGGAGGCGCCACCGCAGTGTGTGAGGGGGTGGGAATGGAATGGCACAGGGGGGGAAATGGAACAGCCCGAACAAACAGAATCCCCACACCAATCCACGGACAGCAATTGGGCCTGATCTGGCCCGCAGGCCTTAGTTTGCTGACCCCTGCACTAGACCAATCTTACCCTTTCTGGGTATAACAGTGAATCTTGTTTTAATTCAGAAAGAAGTAGGTCTCAGCTCTCAGATGTTTAGGAAACATGGCTTAAGATCACCTCTCTGGATCTGTTTCCTGTCCTCTCATTCCCCCAAATTGCATACCTTGATCTTCCCATCCTGTGCTCCAGTTGCTAGCATTTCCGTATCCCTACTGAAACACATGCATAGAACCGCATCATCCATCATCATAAAGTTATCCTGAGCTTGGTACTTCAGATCCTAAATGAAGTAATGAACAAAGGATCAGTCACTGAAGGAGAAACAAGAGCCACCGGGAACAACAATGCGTATAAGAGTCATACCAAAGGAGCTGACTTATTCATCTAAACAGTACCGTCTAATGGCGCTGTGGTCTAAACCACTGAGCCTCCTGGGCTTGCTGATCAGAAGGTCGGCGGTTCGAATCACCGTGACGGGGTGAGCTACCATCGCTCTGTCCCAGCTCCTGCCAATCTAGCAGTTCGAAAGCACGCCAGTACAAGTAGATAAATAGGTACTGCTGCAGCAGGAAGGTAAATGGCATTTCCGTGCGCTCTGGTTTCCGTCACGGTGTTCCGTTGTGCCGGAAGCGGTTTAGTCATGCTGGCCACATGACCCGGAAAACTGTGGACAAACACCGGCTCCCTCAGCTGAAGCAAGATGAGTACCGCAGCCCCATAGTCGCTTCTGACTGGACTTAACTGTCCAGGGGTCCTTTACCTTTTACCTTACTAATGCACTAATGAGCAGTGGAGCTCAAAGTTAGAAGCCTTTCTTAGGTCTGCCACATGAGATTCTTTATAATAGAAGCTGCTGAAGCCTGAATCTGGGACGATTCAGGCGCCAGCATCTTCTTAATACAATTAAATCAAGATTTAGTCTACCAAATCTAGCACTAGGTGTTACATACATGGTAAAAGCAGGATTTCCAAAAACACTTGGTTTGGAAGCCTACATACATCTTTGTCACTTGAGACCTATATTTTCAGAACTCACCCTATTTTTTGTGATTCCATTTTTCTTGTAATTGTTAAGTTTTTAATGTTTCTAGTGTTGTGTTTCAAATTACTGCAGACTGCCCTGGGACCTTGAACAAGTTGCTCCATCTTGAAAATGATGCTGACAAGTGTCAAATTGGTATTGTTTTAAAATTCAAATGCACTGTGGATTCAGAGTTCCCATTTACACTCCAGTTCCATTGGGAAAACTACTCAAATCATAAATGTTGCTTATTTACCTGAATTTAGTACAGTAAGCCCACAGCTTACATGGGGGTTATGTTCTGGGACTCGCTCCTAATGCCAAAATCATAGATAGTCAAAGCCCACTGGGTTCAATGGTGGGTGGGATTGCCAAAGTAATTTCCCGCAGAATGTTGCGCCCTTTATTCCCCCCCCTTTCCTTGTTTTATTTTATTGTCTAAATCTGAATGCGCACAAGTTAAATGAGTGCAAGCTAAGGGCTTTACTGTCAAAACACAAACAATGTACTGAAGTGAATCCACTTGAAAGGACATGCAGTGTTTTACCTTCCTGATTTTGCCGGTGGTGAAGTTCCATACTTCAATGAACCCATCAACAGAGCCAGTGACCAGATACTGACCATCTGGGGAAAATCGAGCACACTCCACATGAGACTTCTGGCCAAACTGTTTTAAGGGAACAAAAAGAAGGATTTCACACAATGCCAATTTCATATAAATAACCCTCTGACACTGGAATAGGATACTATCCTAGACTAAATACAGTCATACCTTGGGTTATGGCCGCTTCAGGTTGCGCGTTTTCGGGTTGCGCACCGTGGCGAATCCAGAAGTACCGGAACGGGTTACTTCCGGGTTTCGGCACACGCGCATGCGCAGAAACACTAGATCGTGCTTTGAGCATGCGCAGAAGCGACGAATCGCGACCTGTGCATGCGCAGACGTGGCGCTGCAGGTTGCGAACGTGCCTACCGCACAGATCACGTTCACAACCTGAGCGTCCACTGTAATTATAAAACCTCAGCCCTCACATCACATTAAGTGCTCAAACTCTGTGGATATTTTAAAAATGCCCATCTCTTGCAGCATACAGATTTTGTACCAATTTAATATGAACTATATATAAAAGCCTAATTGGTGTTAACTTCTAGAAACTGAACTACAATAGGTTGGATACAGATTTGTATTGCGCAGCGTACAGCTCCCGCTGGAGAAATGGGGCAGGGAGGTCATTTTTGCCAATTCCTCCTCCTCCCTGCAGTGCCCTGAAAAGCTGCTCTGAGAGTAGGAACAAGTAAGAGGTAGTGCTTATGAGAGAATTGGGGGCGATCGTCTGGCCCCCTTTCTCTAGCAGGAAGCCTTTGCTGGATCTCGGGGGGGGGGGGGGCTTGGCGCTAGCAGAGGGGCAAATCTGGATTGAACCCAATTACTATGTATATGCTTTGATTCATGGCTTTCAACCTAGCTAAAGAAAAAGTTGCTTTCATCATAAAAATCCTATTTTATATTCTCCCTCTACAGGTGGATGGAAGGAATCAATCACCATTGGATGCCATTTTGAACAAGAAACATAACATACCCCCTTAGCATTCTTGTGTACATGTCTGGTATGCAAGTGAGTCAAAAATGCATCTTTAATTTAACTTAATCTAATCATTTTAGTTTAATGATCTGATTTATATCCTGTCTTTCCTCTCAAAGTAGCCCAGGGAGGCAAACACAGTCACTTTAAAAAAAAAAAAAAGCATTCTGAAACAGTTAAAACCAAACAGTTTCAGTTAAAATAATTATTTCATCCAGTGATCTCAGTTGATTTCTAGTCCAATATCAGCTATAATTATAAAAATGAGAAAGGCTACAAATGTGTTCATCAACTTGCTTGTGTGTTTAAATATAGCAGGTATTCAAACCATGGACTCAGCTACATTAGGTTTTTTTAAAGTGTTTAAAATGCATTATAACACTATGTCAGCAGATGGCAATGTTGAGATCCGTCTTTGGCAACGTGATTTCCCATTATGAGGTTTACAACGTGTTTTCCTGAAACATTTTTTTTATGTGTCTAGATCCAGCCCAAGTTCAATATGACTCAAAAGCCAGATGAAAAGATACATCTATTTTGCATTTCATGCAACAGAATCTACAAGATATATATAAATTGTCATCAATGAGAGAAAGTGTGCTTTTCAGAGCTTACGGGCATGCAAGAAGGATTTCAAAACTGGTACTATTACTAATCACTAAAATGTAGGGGATTTAAAGTCAAGAGCCACCAGCAATCTTGAGTGTAACTGCAGGAAGCTCCTGCAGCCAATCGGAAGCCGCAGAAGCCCCGTCGGATGTTCGGCTTCCAAAAATAGTTCGCAAACCAGAACAGTCACTTCCGGGTTTGCGGCATTCGGGAGCCAAAACGTTCGAGAACTAAGCTGTTCAAAAACCAAGGTACGACTGTACTGTATCCTTGATATGTTATTTAAATAAACTCCAGGCTTGTGCCCCGTGGAAGTCACTTCGGTGCCGCTAAGGCAGCGGTTTGACTTCACCCCTGGAGACGTACTCCATTGTCTCTCGAGACAGATGGATGCCAACAATCCTAGAAGAATCCGTCCCATTCCTCGCAAGTGGTAATTAGGGACTCACCTTAATATGCCTACTCAGTTGTGTGGGGAACTTTTCCTCTTCAACATCTTTGACAGCTGCTTTGCCTCGGAACAAATCAATCGTCATACCAGGAGGAAGGAGTCCCTGGTGCTGTTGCCATTTCAGTGCCTGAGAAACCAGAGGATTAAAGCACAGATCTTGGTAACTTTTTAAATATTCCTTACATTGGGAAGTTACACCTCAAACATCAGCTGTGACCTTTCCTTAGTGGTAAAAACTTGACTGCAGAAGGGTCTGTGAACAGATTTGTTATTGAGACTGTTTTATTAAATCCATCCCATGAAAAGAATCATTTGAAATGTGAAGTGGAAGACTGTGGTTTTACTAAAACAAAATGTATTTAATTGTATACCATTCAGCAGTTCATGAATAAGGATCTCTATTTTTAGTTTCATACAATGCAAGTCTCAGTAGAGGGGGGAATACCTGTCCCAGCAATGCCATAAGACGAGATGGAGGCACAACACTGACTTCACCAGCCAAGGCTTGGGCAATAGCAGCTCTCCGCTTCTCTTTGCTGCTCCCATCTGGGTATGCCTAGCATAGAACAACATAATACCTCGGTTTAGTTTTCAGGGCTTGAAGGAACTTGGTAGGAGAAACTGTTCTAAAAAAGGTAGGACCCTCCCCAGTTTGGCTGAAGTAAAACTACTTATCCAATAGCTATCAATCTGTTTTGCTCATTAAGGCAAAGCAGAGATTTGTACTGCTTCCATCTCCCATAAACTTAGACCAGAAAAGCAGGGAGTGGAAGGCATCATTTGGAGCACAGCAAACAAAAGGGAAGAAGGTCTCCACATGTCCACAACCCACTAATAATAATAATAATAATAATAATAATAATAATTTATTATTTATACCCCGCCCATCTGGCTGGCTTTCCCCAGCCACTCTGGGCGGCTTCCAGCAGAATATTAAAATACAACGATTCATCCAGTATTAAAATCTTCCCTAAACAGGGCTGCCTTCAGATGTCTTCTAAAAGTCCGATAGTTGTTTATTTCTTTGACATCTGATGGGAGGGCGTTCAACAGGGCAGGCGCCACTACCGAGAAGGCCCTCTGCCTGGTTCCCTGTAACTTCGCTTCTTGCAGTGAGGGAACCACCAGAAGGCCCTCGGCACTGGATCTCAGTGTCTGGGCAGAACGATGGGGGTGGGAACGCTCCTTCAGATATACGGGGCCGAGGCCATTGGGGCTTTAAAGGTCAGCACCAACACTTTGAATTGTGCTCGGAAATGTACTGGGAGCCAATGTAGGTCTTTCAGGACCAGTGTTATGTGGTCTCGGCGGCCACTCCCAGTCACCAGTCTAGCTGCCGCATTCTGGATTAGTTGTAGTTTCCGGGTTACCTTCAAAGGCAGCCCCATGTAGAGTGCATTGCAGTAATCCAAGCGGGAGATAACCAGAGAATGCACCACTCTGGCAAGACATTTTGAGTGTTACGCTGAGGTCTGTCTGTTTTTGCTATTTTGCGGCCTTTTTTTGCGACTGTGTAGAACCCAGTTCAGCTACTGATTGATTGATTGTGCAGTACATTGTTTATTGCTCTCATTTTATGGATCAATGGTCTCGTTAGATAGTAAAAATCATGTTAAATTGCTGTTTTAGGGGTTGTTTTTAAAAGTCTGGAATGGATTAATCCATTTTGCATTACTTTCTATGGGAAAGCGTTCCTTGGTTTTGGAATGCTTTGGTTTTGGAACGGACTTCCGGAACGGATTAAGTTTGAGAACCAAGGTACCACTGTATATAAAAATAGATTTCTGATTAGTATAGGCATACCTCACGAGGATCAAAATAGGACCTGGCCAAAAGGTTTTCAAGGTGGATGTAACGCTCTGGCTGGGTTTGCTTTAGCATGATCATTGGGTCAGTTTGTCTCAGGAGAGATCTGGCAGCACCCAATTCACGAAGCTCTATCAATTCCAAAACTACCTGAAATACCAGAAGAAAAATAGCATTAGTAAACAGCATTAACGTTTAATGTGGTACGCATATTCAGTATAAGAGCAAGCTGCACAAACAGAAGATCAAAGTTTCAGGCAGCTTAAGTACAGCGTGATGCAGGTTTCAGAAATGGAGAAGTGAAGGCTGCAGTTCAGATAACCAAAATCCATATCTTGCTCAGCTGGCCTTTATTATGACAAGGATTAGTCAACTGATACTAGGAGAGTCACCCCTAAACCCCACCTGAATGCATCAAGCACCTGATTAATATGCTTCCAGCATCCTAGCCTCACTTTATGAGACTCCATTTATGATATGAGACTAGTTTTTTGAATTACAGGTAAGAGTATAGATGCATTCCCTTCACCACAGGCACCAATGACACTGATGTGGAAACAACAGAATTTGAGGCTATAATATTCTCATCAGCACGTGATGATGGGAAACAGTTCTAGATATACTCTCCACCTACGGTTTGGTTGGTATTTAGTAGGAGCAGGGCGATTACTAGTATGGTTGAGAAATAGTACCCTTATGAGCCACCATACCTCTAGAGACAGGTGAATAATTATTTATCCTGACAGCCTTTTAAAAACTGAGAATTTAACAGCATTTTAATGCCACTGTTATTTTTCAATACATGTATTTTAATTGCTTAACTTTTTAATGAACTTGCAATGTATTTTCTTGCAAAATATATTGGTGTAAAAATAAAACAAAACAGCAAACATCAGAAAAAGTTGGTTCAACTGTTCTCAGACCTAATATTTTAGTCTTAGTTGGAACCCATTACATCTTTACAGAGATAAAACTATAAATGCAAAGCTACAGAGAAAGAGACAACCCATTTATTTTCTGGTGAATGATAAAGGTGGTATCAGACATGAACTAATATTACTGCAGAAAGCATGCTTACCTGCTCATACAGATCAATAAGTGTTTTGTCTGGTAGTTTCAATGACTGTATTGCCTGCAGCACTGTGTCCCAATGGCCACTGTTAATATCTGCAACAAAACTCTCAATGCTGTCCACTGTGTTCAGTGACACTGTGGTCTCTTCCTGTAGAGTGGCCAAGGCACGATGCAGACTGTTCTCCTTCAGGTATTGCATAATCAGTCGGATAACACTGAGCGAAATAAACAGGAGGAACAATTAATTTTGTATGTGTATGCAGTCCTCTAGGACATACACAGAGCAATGAGGGGAGATATTATACATGCATAAGCAATCCATTACCCCAAACCTAACAGATCCTGGTTCAAAGGTAATAGGTGTACTCAGGACTTAGAAGACCCCACAATTATCACCATGGGAAAAATTATGGAATGAGAATTGGAGATTTACGGCTTGCGACACCATAAAGAAAAATTTTCTAAAGATGTTTTATAGATGGTACATAACACCTAGCAAAATATTCAAAATGTATAAAACAAAATCCAAAATGTGTTGGAGGTGTAATCAAGCAGAGGGGATGCTGCTACACATGTGGTGGACCTGTAATAAAATTAAGAGCTTCTGGGATATGGTATATGAAGAGCTGAAGAAAATATTTAAACAAAACTTTATTCAAAAAAACACAGAAGCTTTCCTGCTGGGCATATTAGACTCCGACATTGCAAGTGAAAATAAGAGAATATTCCTGTATGCAACATTAGCAGCGAGAATCTTAATTGCAAAAAATTGGAAATAACAGATACCGTAGTACCAACGAAAAAAAGAGTGGCAAGATAAGCTCATTCCATTGCAGAGATTCAAACTGCTGAACTTCCGATTAGCAAGCCCAAGAGGCTCAGGGGCAGTGCCGGATTTATGTATAAGCTAAACAAGCTATAGCTTAGGACCCCACTCTCTTGGGGGCCCCCCACAAAATTAAAGGGGAAAAAACCTGGATTTACAATTGCAAAATATAAGATAAAAAACAAACAAAATAAAACCTACATACAGCAACAGTGTTTGGTGTTGTGTAGGCGCCTATTTGTTATGTGCAAATGGCTTTAGATACCTATTAGGTCCATAAATTACCATATAGGATATATTCAACACAAAAAGCAGCGACAATGTTGTTGTTGCTAAAGGACAGCTGGACATATAAAGGCCTCCATTACCCTCAGTAGCTTAGGGCCTCATCAAACCTAAATCCGGCCCAGGAGTTTAGTCCCTAAGAGACCACGAGGGTCATCTTGTCTGCAGTACTGTGTGTGTGGCCTCAAGAGCAAATGCACCCGCACCAAGTACCAGCAACTGCAACAAAGCAACGAAAAAACAACCCGGGAGCGGGAGATGTTTTAAGCTGGCACCGACTGGCACGAGCAAGAAACGGATCTGCCAGAAGGGGACAAAGGCACGAGCGCGGGGCACGGAAGGGGCCTGACGCCTTGCAAGGCACGAAAGCTACCCCGCCCGCTCCCCGAGCCCAGTCAGGGAACTCACTCCGACGACTCGATTTCGATCGACATGATGAACTAACTGCCCGTCGCCACCTGGAGAACTCCAAAACCAGGCGCACAGCAACAAGCCGCCACTTCCGCCCAGCCACCTCCGCTGCACATATCCGCTTCCGGGTTCATTCCCCTCATGCGACCTATCCCGACCCTCATAGACTTATGGATGTAGACTCCCGAGGTTTGAATTCCGGGTTCCTTTACACTCCCCCCCCCTGCGCCACACTTTCAGAATGAAACATTGCTCGCACCACACCGACTCCCCCCTCACACACCCATCGTTAAGAAATACATTGGAAAACGCAACTAGGATTGTTCTCAGTACCACTCGATGTCCTTGCTCTCGTTTTGAAAAGATGCCAATCCAAATTGAAATATACTCGGAGTCGAGTGAAATTCTGCAATTAAACAAAAATGTTTCTGATACTATGCTACAGTGAAATGTTTGAGATATTTGTTTCTTCCCGCCACACTTGCTATCCTCTCCTGCCACACCAATGTGGGGCATCACACTACCTCCCCCCGCCCCCGCCCCACCTCCAGAGTGGAAATAAGAAAGGCGCGTTGAATTCAATCAATGGAAATTGCTTTCGAGCTTTTATGTATTAGGAACCCATCTCCAGACAATAAAGGGAAATTTCAGCATAGAACTGCTCGGTTATATTTCGGTTCAGATTAGAGGCAACGTTTTCCATCCTTTCTCATCACAGGCCTTAACTTAATCAGTAGTTATGATATTATGTTGTCGCAAACTGCTGCTGCTGTTGCTGTGGAAACAAGTAAGCCTTGTGGTGAGTGTCTTAAGGAAAACCAGACGAAAGCTTTCGCCAGAGTCCGTTTCATCAGATGAGGTGAAATCCTACATTGAGAGGAAATATATACACGCACAGCTGTGGTGGGGGTCGGAATGTAGAAGATTGAGTAATAATAATAATAATTTATAATAATTTATTATTTATACCCCGCCCATCTGGCTGGGTTTCCCCAGTCTTCTCTAAAGGATTACTGTGCTCGTTTTGCAATCATTTAAGGTCTAATAACTGAAATATCACAGACTGTAATTCTTGAATTCCATTACCATTTGACACCAACATTATTATTATTATTATTATTTCACCCATGTGTAACTTCATGCAACTGATGGGGTTCCTTCCAAGCTCTACAAGTCTATGATTCTGTTATTCTAAGTGAACTCTGATTCACGAAAGAGTATGCTGTAATAACGTGGCCAGTCTTTCAGGTGCCACAAAACTGTTATTTTTGCTAAGACCACTACATCTCCTCTCTCCCTCTGAAAATTATGACTCTTCCGTTTTCCTATTTCTACGTTACGACGTGCCTCTTTTCCCGGTCACGTGACGGTTCCTATATGCGACGCTCTCCCGCAGTCGCCGCGTTCTTGTACGTCACGAGACGAAAGTTGCTGTTTCCACGAGTTCTCTAGGCAACAGTCACTTCAGCTGTACCCGATTGGACCATCTCTTAGTGACGTCCAGAACATCTCTGCGCTTTACTTTCTCGCCCACCAAATCTAAATTAGATTCTAATGCGTGTGGTCTTGGAAGCAAATCCTTGCCTGTTCAGAAACCCTACCATAATTTGTCAGCAAATTAGCTTTCTGAGTGATTTCCCTTAAGAAACGACATTCCAAAAGGCAACCTCAAATTTTGCATGAATGTGGCTGCTACTTTCTACTGTCCTACTTTTTCTGCCCAGTTGAAGCAGCAAACGAATTTGTCAGGCTGAGGTGGCAACCCAAATTGCACTTTAAGCAATGTACCGTACGGGATGTTTGCAATTTGGTTCTTAAGGCTGTCATCTAATGGACCCTTAAATCAGGCGTAATCATACGGAACTGCAGGAGGAGTCCCACCAGATTTCAGAACGTACAGAAAGCCTTCTGAGAATTGAAAAGTATCTGAAATGTATCTGAAGAAGTGTGCATGCACACGAAAGCTCATACCAAGAACAAACTTAGTTGGTCTCTAAAGTGCTACTGGAAGGAATTTTTTTATTTTGTTTTATCTAATGGATGTAAGGTTTCTGTTTTCCAGGAGAGGGCGTAGCAGGCAAATCAGTCACTGCTGAAAAAGGCCCTTTAGAGTTCTCACTTGGGTTAGCAACAGCTGTTCCAGATCCATGAGTAGCTGATTCTTAGGTCCCTTGTTTGTCAGGTCCTTCCTCACCATCAGCAACCGAATCTTACCTGGAATGAGTTTTGGTGTATTTCCCCTCATTCAACCCACCAATTTCAGGAATTTGATAAAAACAACTGCAATAAAGCAAATGTATTATGGACAAAAATCTCAAGCATGGTGCCATATTAGGAAAATGATGTGAATATTTAGATTAAAATGGTATCAAATAAGATGCACTGTGCCAAGGGCACCTTGAAGTCTGGTGGCAGTCCTGTTTGGCTTCACTGATTTCCTATTATTTGAACCTTTGTGTTCACTCTGGAACCTTAATAAGAATTTGTTGTTGTTGTTTAGTCATTTAGTCATGTCCAACTCTTCGTGACCCCATGGACCAGAGCACGCCAGGCACTCCTGTCTTCCACTGCCTCCCGTAGTTTGGTCAGACTCATGTTGGTAGCTTTGAGAACACTGTCCAACCATCTTGTCCTCTGTCGTCCCCTTCTCCTTGTGCCCTCCATCTTTCCCAACATCAGGGTCTTTTCCAGGGAGTCTTCTCTTCTCATGAGGTGACCAAAGTATTGGAGCCTCAGCTTCAGGATCTGTCCTTCCAGTGAGCACTCAGGGCTGATTTCCTTAAGAATTGATAGGTTTGATCTTCTTGCAGTCCATGGGACTCTCAAGAGTCTCCTCCAACACCATAATTCAAGAAGGGGCCATATAGTTCCCTAGTACAGGGCTTGAAGCAGCAGCAACCGTTCTCTGAGAGTCATTAAATAAAAAAAGAAAAAATTGATGTGATGGCAGCATACACATGTGCTTCCAACACAAGTTGCTGCTAAACTGCTATAAAGCCCAGGGCTAGTGATTTCAAGTGGAGAAAAATGGCTTCTGGGTAAGGATGCCAAACACTTCCATCGATCTGCCTGATGCTTTTTTCTGCAAACAACCACACACCTCCCTTCCCCTGCAACCACAGCAATTATGTTTACTAACTATGTTTTTTCTGATTGATCTTGGAGACTGGGCAGGAGAAAAACTGCTGAGATGAGGTTTTGGATGGGTTGGGGGAAGTGATCAGAACAAGAATGGTTCAGCTCCCTCTGCCGCCCATCACTTTTCTGCTTCAAATGGTTTCGCTTCCTTTCTAGCCAGTGGTGTAGTTGTCAGTTCTGAAGTGCAGGTGCTCTTCATGACAACGCCCATAGCGACACACCCATAGTTATGTCGCTTACAAGACTGGACAACAAAAATGAACTTGATCAATGCAGATATGATGGTTTCTATACCAAGTGAGCTTATCTCTCCCTCTTACTCACCACCCTGCTGCTTTGCTTAGCATCCAACTTAATTAGCAGTTCTTGTGGACTCAAAAGCTTATCGACTATTTTGTAATATGTTAATTCCTTATAATAAAGGGACTTTTTTTCAGAATAGAAGTAGTTTTACCCTCAGCCATGCATACTAATATAACCTACACCACTGTTCACAACATTTCATCACCACTCACATTTGAAAATACTGTACTGATCTGCTGATCTTGTTCTGCCTAAAGCCTTCCTGCTTCTTATCAGAAAGATATATGCATATGCATATGTATATGTATATGTATTATTACAATTATTGCTATATTGAAGTTAGACTACACAACTTTATGCAAGGATGCCTGACAATCAGCCTTCTAGGAACCAGAAATGTTTAACAAGAACTGGAACACTGCATTAGTATCCTGCCCTTTTGTACATTTTCTGTCTATAGACTTGTTTTGTTTTCAGAGATACAGTAACATACACATGGAGATCTTCCCAGGTATGAAGTGAATTTGCTTGAATGGCTTATGTTTTTCAACATGCTGATTCCAAAGATCTGTTCAGAAAGCACAGGGCAGTGGTTGTGTATACACCTTCAAAACTTTGGAGATTTTGGATATGCTTTTGTTAGACATAAGGAGAAGTTGAAAGCTTCATGTTGCACCATCATACTTCAACAGCAGCAGCAACAACAGAAATAATAATACAGTACAAAAAGCTCATTCCAAGAGGACAGCTTTTAATAAAATTTTGTGTAATCACTTCCAGCAAATAATTATATAATGTTTCCAAAACCCACTACCTCCAGTGAAGACATTTTAATGCTTGCTTATGGGAAATATCTTTGAATTTTAAAGTGAATAAAGATTACCATATTTGTGTTTGGAAAAATAAAACACTAAAACAATAACTAGAAAAGGATTCAAATTAACAAACCTCATTGCCATGGATTTCCCACACCCCTTTGGCTATTTAATCAAGAGAAAGCTTTTGCCAGTATGTTCATTCTAAGAGGTTACAGATGTTCTTGGCAAACTTGCCTTACAGCTGTTGGCCCAAAGCCTGTGCTGGCCCATATGAAAGCGTGAATTGCATCTTTTCCCTCTTCAAGACAAACTGTGTACTACTTAGGAGAGTCTACAGAGATGGCGGATCATGAGGGCGCTGGCAAAAGGGCTCTTTGGCAGTGCAATCTGATGCACGTCAACTCGAAAGGAGGCCCCACTGAATTCAGTGTGCTTTAATTATAGGAAAGTGTGTATAGGATCGCAGCCCTAATGTATATTTAGTAGCAATGAATCAAGCACAGTAACCAGAATTGAAATATACTTGGAGTCCAGTGTGAATTTCATGCTCTTTATTCAGCTCATAGTAGCGAAGAATGAAGTTCCCCCCAAAACGTCTGCTTTATATACATTATTTACACAATGGGCTCCACGTGATTGGCTAATTCCGGGATACTCCTGTAGGCCAATCAGGTTGCGGATTTACTTCCACCTGGAGCTGGATTGGGTGGCTCCTGCGGACCAATCAGACTGCTGCATTCTGGATCCTATTGTTCTAGGACCAATTAGACTGCTGCATTCTGAATCCTATTGTTCTAGGATCAATCAGACTGCTGTATTTTGGATTCTATTCAACTCAGTACATAACAAGAATCATATCCTAATTTTGCATTAGAATTAGAGCTGAGCCGTTTCCCACAATTTTTTCAGCACTGCCGAAAATCATCTCTGTCAACTGTTTTTTTTTGGGGGGGGGCATTCCTTGCATTTCCCCCTCTCATTTCTTTCAATTGTCTTTACTCTCAGTTGCCTTCTCATGTTGTGTCACTGCACATTGAAATCTGATTGGCTGCACCACATAGCACTTTTTTTGTGAATTGTGACTGGAGGAATTTCACAGGTCCCTTTGGGGACCATTTGCAATCCAATGTCAAATCCATCTTCTTGGAAATGTCCCGTTTATTTCAACTAGAGTGACATCCAAGAAGTGTGTTTGGATTTGCAGGCCTTGTGGAAAATATTCCGTCAGCCTAACTGCTTGCTAGAAAAAGGTGAGATAAACAGTTTTCCATCTTATTAGATGATGCAACATTAGGCTGTCTGCTACTGACAAATTTGCTCGTAAGTTATTCCAATATTGCTGATGTCAAATGTCTCGGTTATTGGCATAATGGCTCCAGGGCAAGCAGGCAGGCAAGAGTTTCAGGCTGTGCACAGCCAGACTTCTGTCATGTGTGATTTTCCTCAAGAGCTCTCTGACCTTCATGAGGGCCTTTTTGCACTTCTTCCAACTGTGTCGCTTTGCCAAGGCTATGTTCTAGCGCAGGAAATTCATAGGAGTTGATGATGCTCCCTGCAGGACTCTGTCCATCAGACAGTAAAATGCACAGTGCTTTTTCCAAAAACTCGCAGTGAGTAATCCTCACACTTGACTAAAATGTTCCTTGGCATTGCTGCCTGTCACATCTACAGTGCCATGGAGGGGTGGGGAACCATGGCTCTGGGGAAGGCAATCTCTGCTCTCAGATTCTCCTGTACTAGGGTGCCCATTGCAGCCTCAAGAGCTTTTGTCCCTCACATCCCAAGGACCCAACCCTGTTCCTTACGCACCTCAGCCACTTTCTCCTGAGCCAAGGTTTGCACTGCCCATCCCTAGTGCAAACACGGTTGTGGCTAAGGCAGGACTCATTTCTGTGCACTTCTGTGCCCAAACGCAGGCCAATGGGAAAAGAGCAGTTGAAGCAGAGTAAGGGGATGAGGCTTACCAAACCTCTGTGGCTGCTCCAAATAGGAAAGAAGGGGTTGAAGAGCCCTTTTGCATGAGGAAGCTGCATATACACTATACATTATAGCACATTTCCCACCGCCAAAGAATCCTGGGTACTGCAGTTGGTTAAGGGTAATAGGAATTGTAACTCTGTGTCAGGAGTCCAGGTTCTCAGCTTGATAACACAGTAAGCGTAGCTAATTAAAAAAGTGGATTTATTGCAAAAGCCAAACAGATAGCTCCAGATAGCTCTAACAAAGCCTCCAGCACCATTACTCAAGGTGACCCTTCTGAAGCCTCCTTCTGGTATTTACAGAAGATATTGAACTTTCACTTCTTACGTCTTTTGTTTTGCTTCCTGTCTTGCAGCCCTCCCATTCGCCGACTCCTCGGACATAGTGGGTCAGCTCCCGCCTCCTCCTTTTCTGAGAGGAAAACTGCGTTCTAGCCTGCTCTCCGCTACTGTCTTTATCAGCTTGCACGTCAAGTTCAGGAGGAGCCGAAATATGCAGCTGCCGGCTCTCTCCTATATGACTAACATCAAAGCAGCCTCTCTGTTCCTGGCTGCTTTCTACAGTTGGCTGCAAACCTTCACTCGGAGCTGCCTCATTCCTGACACTCTGTGAGGTGTAAACTACAGCGCTCAGAATTCTTTGAGGGAAATAATGTGCTTCAAATGTGCTTTAAAGACATTGTGTGCATGCAGCCACAATGTGTGGAGGGAACACAGCTAGAGGGACATTCTTTCTGCTTCCACTCTTTTCAAAACAATGAGTGCTTCCAACAACCTGTTTGTTGAGAGTTCATTTGCTTGTTGAGTATCTGATTTGTTTGCAAGGTGAGCTGACTTTGGCTGCTTACGGAACAGTCATTCTTATCTGTTTGCAGGGAGGGCAGATGCAATCTCACACTTTCTTTTTCCTCCTTTTTAATTTTGCTTTGTTAGTTCCAACAACAACAAGTCAACAAAAAAACACTTTAAACGCAATACATCTATATATAATAATTTCCTAATACATGTTTTCTATGACGACTTCCCAGTACCCCATCACTTCTGTAGAAAATTAGGAAATTACCGTATAGAAATTTAAGATAATAAACATGTATTAGTATTGATAAAGATAAGTGCAACAATTTAAAAAGTACCTATCTTTATCAATACTAACACATGTTTATTCTCTTAAATTTCTATACGGTAATTTCCTAATTTTCTACAGAAGTTACTCCAGGCCTGCCAACGAGTTCAAATTATTGCAGTGCTCTCTGAGATACTTTCTATACAGGTCCCATTCCTTTATAAATGTTTGTTCAGTCCGGTCTCTTAGTTTTTCCGTCATTTTAGCCAATTCTAACAGTTTTGAGTGCCACTCCAATTTCATCGGTATCACATCTCTTTTCCAGTTTCTAGCTATCAGAATTCTTGCTGCCATGGTGGCATAAATAAATAGTTTCCTCATCTGTTTTGGTATATCAGTGTCAATGATTTTTTTTGCAAAGGTAATCTTGAATATCTTTTTGAGTTCATTGTAAACTGTGTCCCAAAATTCATTTACTTTTCTACAGTACCACCACATATGTAGCAATGCTACAATGCAATCTCACACTTTCTTTGACATTTCCCCACATTACTCTCCTTAACACACAATCCTGTTTCTAGGCAAACTTTAAAATAATTGTTCATAAAGCACTTTAGGATTAGGGTCCTGTGATACAGGGCAAAGTTGCTTTAGGCCTATTGTATTTCATTTTTGTGATTACCTCTGATCATATATTATTCACTTCTAAAGAAATAAAGAAGGGAACCAGGTGGCACTGTGGTTAAACCACTGAGCCTAGGGCTTGCTGATCAGAAGGTCGGCGGTTCGAATCCCCGCGACGGGGTGAGCTCCCGTTGCTCGGTCCCAGCTCCTGCCCACCTAGCAGTTCGAAAGCACGTCAAAGTGCAAGTAGATAAATAGGTACCACTCCAGCAGGAAGGTAAACGGCGTTTCCATGCGCTGCTCTGGTTCGCCAGAAGCGGCTTTGTCATGCTGGCCACATGACCCGGAAGCTGTACGCCGGCTCTCGGCCAATAAAGCGAGATGAGCGCCGCAACCCCAGAGTTGGACACGACTGGACCTAATGGTCAGGGGTCCCTTTACCTTTACCTTTACCTGATCATATATTATTCACTTCTAAAGAAATAAAGGCTGCATTTTATAGACCATTTGCTTCACATAATTATTTTTATTAAAGTTTTAAGCACAGTGCCAGATGAGATTGAAGTAAAAGACCACAACAAATTAAAGTCAGTGGTGGTTTTTTGAGGAGCAGAGAACCTTTCTGCACAATCTCAGAAAAGAAAAGAACAGGATTCCTTGGTGAAAACATTCCAACCACCTGCTTATCAAGGCAATACAAATGCAGTGGAGGGGAGGGGAGGATTAGCAGGTGGGAGTAGCGGCTAGTTCCCAGTTTTTGTACTCCCATGGCCATTCCCCAGCCTTACTCACTCCCAGATCCCCCCAAGGGGGGGGGATGAACTAAAATGACTGGGGAGACTGGATTGAAGGGAAGAATTTGGGGGCAGAGTAAGCATTGAGAAACCACCTCCTTTAAAGACTGAAAAAAGCTGGAAGAAATGCTAGCTTACAGATAAGAAAAAATAGGATTAAGTAATATAGATGTATGATTTTAGGTTAAGACTTATATAAGAAAAGAATATAAGTTATAATAACAAACAATATTTAAAGATGAGAAGAAATTACTAAAGATGATTGACAATGAACCGCAGCCGGGAAGACGTGAGGAAGTCACCCCAACATGATTAGATAAGATGAAAGGGAAAACCTGGTGTATGTTTTGTTATTGTTTATAACAGTTATGTTTTGTGTTATGTTTTTGTATTTAGTGTATGTTGTTTATTTGAGTTTGTTAAAAACCTAATAAATATCTTTTTTTTAAAAAAGAGAGAGAGAGAGAAACCACCTCCTGTCTGCTGATTCTCCCCTAAAATATTCCCTCTGTCACAGCATCAAGAGGCAAAGGGGATTAGTGTCTGATCACCTGAATCATTATGCAAAGGGACATTGGTGGGTAGGATCAAAGGGTACATTTTGAACGTTACAGGAAGCTTGAGTGGTCCCAGATGGGAGATCTGATACCAGGGACTGCCTACATTCCTGGTGTATTAGCATACCCTGTGGCTCAGGATGTCCTCCAACATTAAACACTGTGTTTTCCCCCTCTAGATTGTTTTGCTTTGATGTCAAATACTAAAAAAAAGAAAAGAAAAAACAAAGTTCCTTACCCGAATCATATCCAGGGCTCCAATTAGGCAAAGCAGAGATAAGCTTGCCACCTCCCCCTCCCCCCTCCATCCTACCAGGGACCCTCACCATTTTAACAGCTGCACAACGGATCAGATGCCCCAGCCACAAGTAATTCCTCATCACTCCATCCTATCAGGGAAACCTTTGCCCAGCGGATGAAAGCGCAAGAGCAGATGGCAGGTTGAATCAGATACCAAACATCAAAATGATAATGAAAGACAAAACCTGACATTGTCCTTAGGAATACGAGAAAGGCCCTTCTGGTCAGATCAAAAGCTCCTTTAGCCCAGCATTCATTCTGCCCATGGCCAGAGAGATGCCTTTGGGGAATTCACAAACAGGGTGTGTCACTGTTCCCAACCTTTCGTCTTCAATGGCAAACTGGCCCTGAACATGGAGGTTTAATTGAGCCATCTCACTTGAGAGTTCCCATTCTCCCACTTGGTAAGGAGTGGTAACATGCTGACTAAAAAAAGAGAGCATTATATCACTACTTTTGAAATTATGTCTAGCATTTTGAGTATTTTATAATGTGATTGGGCATCTAAGAGCATTAAGGACTGCCTCGGATACCAGTATCTGATACTCAGATATCAGTGTGTTTCCGAGCATAATTCAAAGTGTTCGTGCTGTCCTTTAAAGCCCTAAACGGCCTGGGCCCAGTATACCTGAAGGAGCGTCTCCACCCCCATTGTTCAGCCTGGACACTGAGGTCCAACTCTTGAGGGCCTTCTGGTGGTTCCCTCTTTGCAAGAAGTGAGGTTTCAGGGAACCAGGCAGAGGGCCTTCTCGGTAGTGGCGCCCACCCTGTGAAACGCCCTCCCATCAGATGTCAAGGAAATAAACAACTGACTTTTAGAAGACATCTGAAGGCAGCCCTGTTTAGGGAAGTATTTAATGTTTGATAATTTATCACTTTTTTATTCTGTTGGGAGCCACCCAGAGTGGCAGGGTATAACTAATATATTATTATTATCATCATCATCATCATCATCATCATCATGAACAGTCATCGCTAGGGTTGCCATTTTCATTTTCTTCCTCTGCCCCTAGGGTGGATGAATGAGATATGTGGGTGGGTGTCTGTGTCTGTCTATCTATCTATCATCTATCTATCTATCTATCTATCTATCTATCTATCTATCTATCTATCTATCTATCTATCTATCTATCTATCTATCTATCTATCTATATCTATTTATCATCTACGGTATCTATTTATGACAGGGCTCCTGAACATTTAATAATTGGTGTAGAAAAGGGAATTTAAACAGGTGTTGCTTGTCATGCAAGGTTCACCAGTTGAAATCCCAGCTTTTTACACCTGACCACCCTCTTCTGCTCCTGTGCCTTTAACAGCAGCTTGGCCCACAGAAATGAAACAGGCAAGGCTGTTCTTGATATGGGAATAAAATAGTGGGAAAGGTTTATTTCAGGGGTGGGAAACCTGTGGCTTCGCAGATGTGGCTGGGCTTCTGTTCCTGTCATCCTTAGACAATGGCCAGGGCTGATGGGAGTTCAATGACCTCTGGAGGGGTCCCCATCCTTTGGTTACTCATTAAGGTTGAAGCTGCTGCTAAAGGCATACCGGTAGCCTGTAAAACAGGTGGCGAACTGTGTTTGGGGGATTTCCACTTCGTCACTGTATTGGGGTTTTTGTTTCGTTTTTAAGTTCTGCTTCAGTAGTTAGCACTGACGGTGTGCTTTTTGAATAGATTTTCTTATTAAACATAAATCGTAGTCCTAATTGGGAGGGGTGCATTGCTGCAGTGCTGAAAGGTGAGGGGCAACTTTATCTCAGTCAGTGGGTCATGCTCATGTTTTTAAAAGGATGATCAGCATGGGAACTACAAAGGCCCCCCTTGCTAAACCAGCAGTCCCTGTTTGTGAGCAATGTTATATTGCCATATTGTCCTCTCTTTCTGGGCAAGTGGTGCAGATGCAGGCAAGAAAATTAGCAGCCGTGACACTGGCAATCCATGGAGTCCACTCCCCCTGCAGTGAAGGCCTCCCCCTGCAGTGTCAACTTTATTTAACTGCCTGTGAAACTTTTATGATGTAAAGAAATGCACATGAACCAGCTCTTTGAAGATTTTGTAAGTAAACTAATCTTTCAGAGAGAGAGAGAGAGAGCACCAACACAAGTACTCTCATCCATTGGATCTTCAGTTTCCTCCCATGTTGCAAGGTTCATTTTTGTTGCAAACCACAACTGCAGAACAACACACCAATGAAAATGTGAGGGGGGACACTTTTTCTTTATTAAGCAATTGTGATGAAGCACAACAAAGGATTGTTTTTAATAGACTGCATTGCTGAACTCCCAATTGTTTGTCATAATCCTTTAACTATTCTGTACGCAGTCGCCCTTGGCTTACATGTGGTATATGTGGGAAAGCAAAGGTTAAGACGGCAGGCAAACACCTCCCTTGTTACCAACAATGACTAAAGAGGAATTACAGCTTTCCAAAGCAAATAATGTAACATCAAAGGAATTCAATTGCCGGAAGACAATAACCAAGTGTGTGTGTTTGTTTCTTGCTTTGAGTGTTATGTGGAATTGCTAGTTACTGGTAGATTCCACACCTGCCGGAAAATTCAACCAGTTGAGAAATGGTGAGGTGACAAGTATAAACAGTGAGGGAGCCGGTATGCTATATTGGACCCAAGTGGATCAGCCTCCACTGTCCTCTCCAGACTATGATCCCCAGCAATGTATATTTCCCAGCTCCAGCTATTCAAACTAAGCCAAGGGTGGGACTTGGAGGCTGAGTGTGTCCCTCTGGGACTTATTCAGAACTCTACCCTAGGTCACACACCCTCACTGCCCCAGTTTAGTGACCTCCATGATTGTGTTTGCTGGGTGGAATATGCCCTCAAGCTGTGAGCATGCAACTGGCTTACATGGGCGGAGAGAGGTGGGTGTAGGTGTAGAAACCTTTTGACATCTACATTGCAACCTGCTGTATATGAGTCATCTGTGTTACACCAGCCACTTTTTATATCGCTTCTGCCTCTTTCCCCCTCTGGCCCTACTCAGGTAACTTATCTGCATCAAGAACGACTGAATGACTCACATCCGGTGCTAAAATGCAACAGAATCGCCCCTGTTGCTAACAGAGGCTGATTCAAAGAAGGTGAGGCCACTGCAGGGACTCATGCAGAGACGTAACAGGCGGTATTCTGAGTTCAGGGAATTCTATCTGTATTCTCTGCTCACATCCAGTAAAGAGATGTAGCAGAATTGTCTCCATGGCTAACAGAGCCAGAGTCAAAGGATTAAAGGGCAGAGCAGTGACTCATACTGAGATGCAGCAGGCAGCCTCCTCTGTGTGTGCACACTTTGGAACTTTTAATTGATCTGTTTTTGTGAGGCACTTGCAGTTCTTTCACAGCTTATCAGTGTGCCCTGTGCCTTAAAGTGGGAGTGACATTGAGCAGAGTAAACATGGATGCTCCTTCAGCCCTTGGCCAATTAAAAATTGCCTTATTTTTCCGTGTATGATGTGGTTTTTTTCTAAAAACATTTACTAACAAATTGGGGGTCGTCTTACACATGGATGGTGAATGCCCCGGGGTTGTTGTTGTTTTAACTCCCTACTTTTCCGAGCACAATTCAAAGTGTTGGTGCTGACCTTTAAAGCCCTAAATGGCTTCGGTCCAGTATACCTGAAGGAGCTTCTCCACCCCCATCGGTCAGCCCGGACACTGAGGTCCAATGCCAAGGGCCTTCTGGCGGTTCCCTCACTACGAGAAGTCAAGTTACAGGGAACCAGGCAGAGGGCCTTCTCGGTAGTGGCACCCGCCCTGTGGAACGCCCTCCCTTCAGATGTCAAAGAGAACAACAATTACCAGACCTTTAGAAGACATCTGAAGGCAGCCCTGTTTAGGGAGGCTTTTAATGTTTTATAGATTATTGTATTTTAATCCTCTGTTGAAAGCCGCCCAGAGTGGCTGGGGAAACCCAGCCAGATGGGCGGGATATAAATAATAAATTATTATTATTACTTCTCTTCCCGTGGCTATCAACTTTGTGCTACCAAAGTTGTGCTGTTTGATGTTTAAAATATTTATTTATTAATTATGGGTTAAAAAGGGGGGTTGTCTTATACATGGGGGTGTCTTATACATGGAAAAATACAGTAATTGCTGACCAGAGGGTTAAATATGAGACTTGAACTAAACCCCAGTGCAGGTCTCTGTTGCAGGTCTTTGAGAAACCAGAAAGGCAGGTGTGTTTTGGAGAGCTCACAGTGATCGGAACAGTAATCTCAGGGGATAGGGAGGGGTGCTTCTAGTACAAATTGCTTTCCCATGCAGGAAACTCAGTGATTTTGTATGGTTTCGATCCTAAGCCAGGCCGCAACAGGGCTGCCTTAGCTTGGTGAGGTGTGTTCCCTGAATCACAATCTCAAAAGGAAGACTTGGGTGGGTTTGATGGCATGTGTGGCTTGCCCAGTGATGTGCAATGTTGTTTCCCCGAATACTTTTGTTTTGAAGAGTTGCCAGCCATCAGGCATTGCTGTTTCCGATTCAGTATGAAGTGCTTTGTGCCACAACACACATATTTTTGTACCAGAGGATTCTCCTTCCCACTTAATCCCAGCTAGGGGCATGGGATAAATGCATTTAAAGGTGAATGCATCAACTTCACACTTTCTGAAACAATACATGAACCAAGACGCCGTTACCCTTTGATAATGCAGTTTCCCAATTAAACAACATTTACAAAATATGCATCTATTAGAGGAAAGGGTACATAAAAGTGAAAATAACATACACAAATGCATTTGATATGGGGAAATAGCTTGCAAAACTGTGTACACTAGTTAAACCTGCATACAGAAAAGGGTTTGATAGGAGAAATTTGCAGTAAAATGCCAATGAAATGTGGAGAATGGACTAGAAGAAAGAGAAACTGAAAGAACTGAAACTGGCAGATCCTTCCATTCCTAACCCCAAACCCTGATTTGCCTAGATTGCCCCCAAACCAACCAAACCCCACAGGTGTCATGGACTGGCTGAATGTAGTGGAGTGGAGGGGGGCACCAGCTGGGGAAACCCCAGGGGAAGAAGGCTCAGAGCCCAGGGATTGGTGGTGGGATGAAGATGACTTGTCAGAGGGAGAAGACTGGGAGAAGGAGGTGTCAGAAAGTAAAGTAACAGGGTTTAGTGAGCAAGAAGATGCTGGGACAGAGAGCAGTCCAGAATCAGAGACAGCAGCATGGGCATAGCCGGGGGGGCAGGGGGGCAGCTGCCCCCCTAAATCAATAAAAATACATAACTAACTGTGGTTCTGCCCCCCACAGGAGGCCTGCCCCTCGACAAAAGGCTTCCCCCCCCCAAAAAAATCCTAGCGTCGCCCATGGACAGACGCAGAGGCTGGTGAGGAGGGGGGCCAAGAGGCAGAAATGAGGCAGGCTGCTGAAGAAGCCAGGGGTTTTCCTCCTCCTGGTCCCCACCCCCAGTCTCCCAGACCAGAAGAGGCAAGAAGAGGAAGGAACAAAGACAGGCCTGGTGACACAGTCTCAGATTGCTTGGGAAGGACCTGGGAGAGGAGGAGACTTTGGGAACTGTGGGAAGACAGAGACTTTCAGTCGTCACAACGGCTTCATAGAGGCAAGATCAACCAGGAAAAGTTGCTGTGCTCCTGAGCAGGCCTTGTTTCCTTGAATAAAGAGCAAAAAGGTTAAAAAAAAAAAAGGTAAAGGACTCCTGGACAGTTAAGTCCAGTCAAAGGCGACTATGGGGTTGTGGTGCTCATCTTGTTTTCAGGCCGAGGGAGCCAGTGTTTTTCCACAGACAGCTTTTCCGGGTCATGTGGCCAGCATGACTAAGCTGCTTCTGGCGCAACGGGACACTGTGACGGAAACCAGAGCGTATGGAAACGCCATTTACCTTCTGACCGCAGCAGTACGTATTTATCTACTTGCACTGGTGTGCTATCGAACTGCTAGGTTGGCAGGAGCTGGGGCAGAGCAATGGGAGCTCACCCTGTCGCGGGGATTCGAACCTCTGACCTTCTGATCGGCAAGCCCAAGAGTCTCAGTGGTTTACACCACAGCGCCACATGCACTGATGTCATGTGATTTATTGCTGACCTGCTGCTGGCTCCCACTCCTGATGGAAGGCTCTGCCTCTCCACCCAATAATCCATTAGGCTGTGGCTCATGATGGAAAACTCACAAGGATCCACCCCATGACCAGTCCAAACTGTTGCTGTCTCTACCCACTGATCGTCCCACCTCCTCCCCCAGGCTCCTTCAGCTCATTGAACTGAAAATTTTAGAATCACAAATTGGCAACTACCGGTATATTATTTGGACATGAGTGAATTCAGTGACTGAATGATAACATTTAGTTCCAAGCAAGTTCTGCGGCTTGCCAATTAAGTTATGCTAATTAAAATACCTTCATTATGTTTACAGATTTTGTTCTGCTTATGATGTCTGAGTTTTCACAGACTTGGAGGAATTATTTGGCAGTCAGAGCTGGCTAGCTCCAGAGGGCGTCAAGACGCTGAGCCCCTAAAATGGGCAAAGTAAGAATGGTGGGAACTAAAATTATGGAAGCAGAATGAAGTATGAAAAGTCAATTCGTGCAAAATATGCTTCGTTTATACACCTTAACCGGCAAGTTACAGAAGTTGAAAACTCCTTTGGTTGGTGGGCCAGGCACATACATAATCACACATCTTAAACACACAAATGATTTTCCATGGAAACAGAGTCATATACTTTACCAGTAAGTCTATTCATTTCATCTTCTACTTTCTCCATAGATTTTACCCCAATGTTTGTGGGAAACTCTCCAACACCCTTTATCTGTCCTGACTGTGCAGAAAAAAAGTTCAGCAGAACTAACGTTCATCTTTAATTACACACTGAGTCTTATAGCTTTTCGGAGCAACAAACTTCAAAATGCAATTGCGCCCACGCAAATTAGCATTTATGCAATTGCAAAATGAATGGATAACCCTTTTGCACCTTAATTATTTATAAACGTATTTCTGTACTGCCATATCATGGAGGGGCAGCGTGTAACAATTAGTAAAAAAAATAATTGTAAAAACAGTACCAATAAACATTAAAGTGGCTGGCTGAGATTAAATATTTGCAAGAAGAGTCTTCTTCTCCACAAGGACATTTTCTCCTCTGCTTTGATCTCCGTGCAACACATCTTGCTGCAGTAGAAGGAGTTGCACACTTAGTACAACATCAAAGCCCTTCATCCCCTCAGTTGGTCAGGTGGGGGACCTTGAAGCCTGGATAAAATCCAGCTGCAACCTGTGGGATGGGGTTTCCCAGCCCTGCTTCATAGGAAAACTTTGATTTGGTTGGTATTGCACAGTCCACTTTTAATCTCACTTTAATTAGAGACCTGTCAAATGCCTGGCTTAATCTGGTTCTCACCGAGGTAAGCCTTTGGGGTGTTTTGCCTCTGCCTGCAGGATCAGCAGTCAAGAGCAAGGGCCGGGCATGGCATGCTAACTGAACCAAGCACGTTCTGTTATACTTGCAAAAGTTACATAAAAATTCCTCTGTTTCAAAGCACCCTCTCTTCTACGGTTCAAAGTTTGCCCCCAGTGTCCTGGTATTTGATAAGCTCTTTACTTGAATAGGGACACCTAGTTTCCAGCAGTATGTGTGAAAAGGAACTAGGGGTCTTGGTGGACCACAAGCTTAACATGAGTCAACAGTGTGATGCAGCAGCAAAAAAAATCTAATGCTGTTCTAGGGTGCATCAACAGAAGTATACAGATCAAGGGAAGTAATACCGGTAGTACCACTCTATTTTGCCTTGGTCAGACCACAGTTGGAATACTGTGTCCAGTTCATGGTGCCACAATTTAAGAAGGATGTTGACAGGCTGGAACGTGTGCAGAGAGGGCAACCAAGATGATCAGGGGTCTGGAAACCAAGCCTTATGAGGAACTGTTGAAGGAGCTGGATATGTTTAGCCTGGAAAAAAGGAGACTGAGAGGAGATAGGACAGCCATCTTCAAATACCTCAAGGGCTGTCACATGGAAGAGGAAACAAGCTTGTTTTCTCCTGCTCTGGAGAGCAGGACTCAAACCAATGGCTTCAAATTTGCAACCACATTATTGAAATCTGGTTATTGACACAGAAAAATATGAACTACCCTGAGATCTAGTGGTATTGGGTGGTATACAAATAATAATAATAATAATAATAATAATAATAATAATAATATACTTCCATTTGCAAAAGTTCCTACTGATCTTATAGAAGAGTTACTGCATACAGGCATCCATGGCCAGAATAGCATGCATAACTTCTGACAAGGATCACTGTCTGATTATGCCACAAATAACCAAAAACGTTCTTTTATCTGCCACTAATGTGCTCTGATTTACTTCTTGGATCCAGATCTCTGTGTTTCTGCCAAACCTAATAGATTTCAAATCATTAAGTGAGATATTTAAGTGGCTGGCAATAATCCTAATAATTTTCTGCTCAGTCACACAGTAGAGAAACTTATTATTTACAGCTAAGACTTTGCTCCATATGTTCACATTTGGAGGCCCACAGGTGACAGTTCTTGACATTTGCAAACATTACGTGCAACTAGACAAACAAAGTTTTTCTTGTTTGTGCAGACTGCTCCCCGGCTCTTGCGTCATTGATCATGTTCCTCTAAACCTCTTTATCTCCTGCTCTGTGTAAGAGTCATACTTCTTCCTAGAGCCGCAAGCTGTACAGTAATTGGTTTCACTGATAAATTTACTTGATCCTTTAATCAAACAATGGTAAATTTATTTGGTTGGGCTGAGACTTAATGGACCCATTTTAAACTGCCTTTGGCTATTTGTTTCTAAGTGCCCTATTTTAACAGGGAAAGAACAGGGAAATATTAAAGATGGCTTTTCCTACTACTAAGTACCTTTTTTCTTTACCTTCTTTATTAAAGTTCAGTGGGGTTTTAAAAAATAAATAACATTATAGAAATATTTTTTAATAAAGTAACTTTCGGCATATTCATCACATTTCTCCAGTTCCTAGAACAGACACGAACTGAGCTTTTGGCACATTTTATTTGAATGTCATCAGCCAGTTACAGGGAGGAATAAAATAACTGGGCAGGGGGTGTGTGTGTGCATAATCGATCACACGATGCCCATGGCAACACCCATTAACTTTGGGGGGCCCGGCCCCCTCAAATATTTTATTGGGGGACCCAAAGGCCCTCAGCCCCTAGGAGTTGGCTCCTACGGCCGATTAATAGTTCATAGGTTAATCAACCCACAATTCTTTAACTGGCTAACAGTGCTATGCTTTCCAGAAGCCATTTGGTATATCTTGTGCAGCAGATACAGCAACATACTGAAGGCCGCAGGCTGGGAATCTGTATGTGACCACAGCTTCCCAATGAATTTGCATGCAGTAAAACCAACAAGAATGTGATTGTTGCTTTTTGCTGCATGTGGAGCTGCCCTCAGAGACTGTTCCAAAGCTGTATTTCAGGCAGAATGCTACTGCTTGCCTCTTAATGGGTGTAGTGAGTAGTGCAGGAGTTGGTACCAGGGATTCTGGATCCAAATCTGTACTGTATGCCGATTCTTACTTTTAAAGGCTTAGGCTTGCTACTAAACATGATAGCGAAATGAAGCCTTCCTCTTCAAACTCTCTAACGGGGCAAGGATGCTGGCTCCATGTTTGGGTTTGAAAGATGCCCAGAAACCTCTGGCTGGCCACAGTTGGAAAGAATGCTGAGTTATAGAGGGACCTGTGGTCTTACTGAGGATGAAAGTTCCTATGTTCAGGCAGGCTCCCAAGAGACCATTCAGTGTCATGGAAACCTTTGAAGAGGGAAAAATGTCCTCAGCTTTGCTTACTAATGCTGGTAAATATGTATGTCTCGCTTTGTTACAGTAGGTAATACACAGCTGAGGACCATATAGCAATCTTCTGGCACTTGGTTTTATCCTCAAAATCTTAAGTACTTGCTATATTGGTAATTAGGATAGTTTTGTCCCCTCTCAGGACAAAATTGCTGGATATTGTGGGAAAGTTTTGTTCTTCCCCTTCGGCAATGCGGTAGTGGCACAGGCCTCAGGCCTGCAGCCCATTTTCAACATTTATTATTCGCTCGTCTACCAGCACTTCTGGAGAAGGAAGTCCTGGCTTCTGCTGCCTGGGCCTGTGGTTTAGTATAATCTGAAAAACATGGTCCTTACAAACAGATCCCATACCCTTAGTGCTAGGGCCTGCATAGATCTTCTGATGCATTTTTGCTTTAGAATTATATCAATGTTACCATTAACCGTATGAAAGATTTTACGTATAACTTATCCTTTTATTCTCCACCAGTGCTCTCCCATGTTGCTGGTTTATAGCCAGAGCTTCACATACGCCCACAATTCTGTACAAGTCCTGAAAAAATTGATACTTGATTTCACTTGCAAAGGCAGGTTTCTACTCCTAGGGCAGCCTTTCTCAACCTTGGGTCCCCAGGTGTTTTTGGCCTACAACTCCCATCATCCCTGACCACTGGTTCTGCTACCTAGGGATGATGGGAGTTGTAGGCCAAAAACATCTGGGGACCCAAGGTTGAGAAATGCTGTCCTAGGGTGTGCAGAGCATGTAGGCAATGTGCGGTGAAATATTCTGAAAGTGGAGGTTGCAATAATAAGGGCTGCATAGGCACCACATATTTAAAGCACTTTAACTCTCATTGAAGGGACCCAGGTGGCGCTGTGGGTTAAACCACAGAGCCTAGGGCTTGCTGATCAGAAGGTCGGTGGTTCGAATCCCTGCGACGGGGTGAGCTCCCGTTGCTCGGTCCCAGCTCCTGCCAACCTAGCAGTTCGAAAGCACATAAAAGTGCAAGTAGATAAATAGGAACCGCTCTGGCGGGAAGGTAAACGGCGTTTCCGTGTGCTGCTCTGGTTCGCCAGAAGCGGCTTAGTCATGCTGGCCACATGACCCGAAAGCTGTACGCCGGCTCTCGGCCAATAAAGCGAGATGAGCGCCGCAACCCCAGAGTTGGACACGACTGGACCTAATGGTCAGGGGTCCCTTTACCTTTACCTAAATCTCATTACTTCCCTCCTAAAAAGAATAATTCTGGGAATTGTAGTCTATACTTCACAGAGCTACAATTGCCAGCACCCTTAACAAACTATAGTTCTCATGAAACCTTGTGGGGAGGAAGTACGGTGCTTTAAATATGTATTGCGTATGAAGTCAAGATTTCCAGAGGCCAAGAGCTTCATTCAAGTACCCAACAAAGCAGGCCTAGTTAATTAATGTTAGGAACCTGGAGCTGAACAGTTATCACAGCTGGGTGATCAAAAGTTATAAACACACAGAAGGCACAGGTGAAGCATTTGAACACCCACAAAGGAGAAGCCGCCAACCTTTTCAGACCCAGGAACACCTGAACAGATTTTTCTCAAGGGAATGTGGCCCATGACTTTGGCTAAACATTAGGAAGTTCTGACAGTAAGAGCTATTAAGGCAGTGGAACGGACTCCCTCGGGAGGTTGGGGACTCTCCTTCCTTGGAGGGTTTTAAACAGAGGTTGCATGGTCAGCTGTCATGGATAATCTGGTTGAGATTCCTGCACTGCAGGGGGTTGGACTAGATGACCCTTCCAAGTCTATGATAGGAGAGAGGTTAGAGGGTGGAAGGGAGAGAGTTGACCATCATTTGTGGACCATCTTACTATACCAGATAGACACGGGTGGCACTGTGAGCCTCTTTTGGCTTGGCGATTGGAAGGTCAGCAGTTTGAATCCCCGCGACGGGGTGAGCTCCCATTGCTCTGTCCCAGCTCCTGCCAACCTAGCAGTTCAAAAGCACACCAGTGCAAGTAGATAATCAGGTTTCACTGTGGTGGGAAGGTAAACGGCATATCCATGCGCTCTGGTTTCCGTCATGGTGTTCCGTGTGTCAGAAGCGGTTTAGTCATGCTGGCCACATGACCCTGAAAGCTGTCTGTGGACAAACGCTGGCTCCCTTGGCCTAAAAACAAGATGAACGCTGCAACCCCATAGTCGCCTTTGACTGGACTTAACTGTCCAGGGGTCCTTTACTTTTTACCTTTTACCGGAGAGAATCAACAAGCAATGGTCTCATCGCACACTAATTTTTGGCCATTTTAACTTCAAAAAAATTAAAGAGTTGGCCTTTGAACATCTGTTAAGTCTTCTCTTACCTCTAATAAACAATCCAAAATGGCGCCCCAATGCTGGGGAGGGAAAGGAGCTGCAACATGGACTCAACATATGACCATGGACCTCTGCAGGTGGTGACAGAAAGTTAGACTGCAGTGGCAACAATAGTTTTCCTTAATTTCAATTCATTAAATCTAGCACGCATGGGGAAACTTTATCTAGATTATATAATTCAGTATTTGAACGATTGGTATTAATAATTGCATTATAAACTGATGTTGTTATAATGAGGCTATTATTAGATTGCAATTGAAAACTAATAAAAAAATTATTACAATAGCTTTCCTTAATTTCAGTAGAAGGCTTAATTTAAATGGGAACTGCCAATCCTGGAATGGGAAGCACTGGTTTCCCAACTGAGATTCACTTCTGAGGAACAATGCCTGACCATGGCCGCATGTTCTCTGAAGCTCCATAATTTTAAAAACAAGTTTATGTTTTTCATATGTGGATTGGGAGACAAGGGAGAAGCACCACCAAAGGATTAAAAATATAAGAACAGAAACATTCCGTAGAATTAAACAACTTTTATTGTTTACAATGTCTTTAATGTAGTTTCTTGCAAAAAAATAAGTCACCAAGCCACAGCAATGCTAATTTATCAAATGCTGCTCTGTGGAGCAATTCCTCCCCCTGCCACGCCACCCTTGCTATGAACATATTTTAAAGGCACTTTCGTCAAAACCTTTGAAGCTGAGAGCGCTAAAACGTATTCTCAGGTAATCCAATGTGGTTTCTATGACATCCCCCCTGATCTTCACACAAAAAGACAAAAACACACAGCAAAGCTATTTATGATGTGCAACTTAAAAGTTGCTTGCATAGTAAGATATGTGCCCACTCCCCTTAACGACATCTTAGACCAGATTTGGACAGGGTTTTTAAATGCCTTCCAAAGTCCAATGAAGCCAGAGAGAGATGGCAATTTATTCTGAGAGTTAAAGGCAGTGTAAAAGAGGTGTGTGCATGCTCCGCCCAATTTTACCAGTTTTATTTTTTGTGGGGTGGTGGTGTCTGTATCACTCCCCAAACCCTATAAAACTGACCTGAGTGGGTAGAACAGTGGGACAAAAATAATATGTGCATACGCTGTGGGAAGCAAAGTGCTTCGCAAACAACATGCTTTAGTTTCCCCCCACACGCATCCCGTTGGCCACTGTGAGAACAGGATACTGCACCAGATGAACCATTGGCCTGATCCAGCAAGACCCTTCTTATGTGCTTAATATTTAAGTCTCTTAAAAACTATTGTGTCTCCAGCTTGCAATATGTAACCTACATACCTACTTTCTGAGGAAGAAAGACTAACTTGAAATTTCCAGAAAGAGCAATTTTATTTCTGGAGGGTGGGCATCCCAGCTCTTGCAGAGGTAAAAGACCGGTTATTTCAACAATAGGCATGGGTTGCTTGGTTTTTTAGTTTCCTTAACTACTGGATACATTAAAATAATAGGGAGGCCCTATTCTCCATAACTTTTTTTTTAAAAACCCACCATACTGAAACATACAGCTGGGTTCCAAGGCCTGTTCACATATTACTTGGAAAGTGAATATTTCTTCCTCATAAACGACACCACATTCACACCATACATTTAAAACAGTATCATACCTCTTTAATAGACATGGATGATTCTGGGAACTGTAGTTTGTCAAGGGTGCTGGCCTCACAGAGCTAGCTTCCCCAAACCCTTGAACTACAGTCAGCCTGGATAGTTCAGTTGGTTAGTGTGTGGTTGGTGCTGCTAACGCCAAGGTTGCAGGTTCGATCCCTGTATGGGAGAGCTGCTTAGTTTGGCATTGCAGGGGGTTGGACAAGATGTTCCTCAGGGTCCCTTCCAACTCTACAATTCTATGGTTCTGTGATACAGTTCTTGGGATTCTCCCTGTCTGTTCAAGTAGTATAATAGTGCTTTGAATGTATGGTGCGGATGCAAATGTCTTGGGTATATGGGTGCACTGCCCCAGCACTGCAAGGAAAAAGTATGTCTGAGCTAGACTGTGGTGCTAGTGCGTGCATTTCAATACTCTTGCTTCCATAACTGACCCCAGCCCACTCATTTCTTATGGGGCTGCCTGCTATCAGGGTTCAGGGAAATGCTGCACGCAAATATACAGCACAGTATGGATTCCTCCCCAAATACTTAGGTGAAAGGGCTGGAGAACAACACATGTCAATTACTATAGCAAGATTTATATCCACAATAAGAAATACCTGAACAGACCCCCTGGTTCAAAATGCACCTAACATTTGATTAGACTTAAAAAAAAAAAATCCCCGGTTACTTCTCAATTAAGGCACATTCCATAGTGTTTGCAGTCAACTCCAAACACAAGTGAGCATATTTAAAATGAGAGGAAGACATACACTTCCAATTACAGATATACCGGTAGTTGTTCTGCCCTCTTCCCACACACCCAATAGTAAAAGGCTAAGCATTTGGCTCAGTATGTTGAAATAAATAAAGAAGTTAAACCCAACATGCACGAATGAAAGACACACACACACACATTACCAGCTAAATAAAAAAGGGATCAATTCTTTGTATTCCTCCCTCCCCCTTAATTATCAAATTAGAATAAGTCAAAACTTCTTAAAGTTAGGAAACTCAGGACCTGTTTGAACAATATTCTCCACAGAACAGGGTTGTACCCTCCTTTCCTCAACTCTTCTCACTGTGAAGAGAAATTATTGACTACACATGAGATCCCCTCAGAGATATTTAATCTTTAAAAAAAGATTCTCTCAAATGATCAGGGGGACCCTGCTCTTGAGTAAAGGCAAGGTTGCCTGGTTTAGATATTCACTTCTTTTTATGATTTACAGAATGAGAGGGGAGCCATGGATATTTTGGGTGGTGGCAGGGTGGGGGAGAGAGAAGTCTGTAATATTTTCCTTCTAGGTATTTTGGACTACAACTCCCATCAGACACAGCCGGCAAACTATGGTAGCTGTTCCTCACATGGCTGGATAGCCTCAGTGCAAGAGGATGAGTTGGAGAAGCGTGGTGGATGACTGCAGAACAGAGGATCTGTCTCCAAGCAGGGGCAAGTTGGCTTTGCAGAACAGAATCCCACCAGCATATTTTCTTGCCCCAGCAGCAGAACTTGTAGTGACAGCAGCAGATCTCCATCTCAGTTTGTCTAGGACTAGATGATTTGTGGGTAGCTTTCCTTTCGCAACACAGCTGAGGAAGTGGAGTGGAAAAGTCCAAAGGTTACAAGAGGGCAGGAAAGCAGGTTAAGTGCCCCATCCTTTTAAAACTAGGTTGGACGTGAGGAACAGCGAGTATTCCAGCAGCGACTGCTGCTGTCGCCCGAGGAGATACTGAGAGATTGCTGAGGAACGTGGAAACTGCTTGCCAATTCAGAATTATACTTCATGCATCTGATGAAGTGTTCCACAGAAGCTTATTGGCATACTAAAATTTGTTGGCCTTTATAAGGTGTCGCAAGTCTCTGCCTTGTTTATGCTCCTATATACAAGGCATAAAATGAGGTGAAATGACTTATGTGCCTTCACATAAACAGGAGGCTGTGCAGGAGAAAGCTAAAGTTAAAGCCCATCCTCATTTGTTTATGGAGTCCTAAGAAGGTCCTGTGAATGGTTTTGAGCATGCCTGATGCTATAAACACAGATTCTGACATTCTGGAAGAAGGATCTAGTTGAGATTCCATCCTTGCAGGGGGTTGGACTAAATGACCCTCAGGATCCCTTCCCAACTCGATGAGTCTATGATTCTAAATTTTGTAACCTAACAGCACTGCAATCATGTCACCTCTCCACACAGACAGTACAGAGAGAAAACACAACATCCAAATAGGACCTGAGTTTCAAAGGCATGCAGACGGATATTTTGAAAATTCACAAAAATATTTTAGGAGATGTCTTTATCTCCTCAAGCAATATACTAAAAAGGCCACCCTTTTAAGGAGCACACCAACCTCACAAGGATGGTTTATAACAAATCAAAGTGCACAAACCCCCTTTTTAGTCTGGTTTAAATGTGACTTTGCCTGCAGCTTGTATTGATGGTGTTAACATGCTGCCTTCATGGCGCTACTAGCTTTTATATACAACCCCCTGCAAACATTTCAACAACATGTTGCAAAAATAAAAACAGTGAATTTCACGTTTTAACACACAACACTGCAAGAAAAAAATAATTTTTTTGTTTGACATTTATACAATATTTAGTCCTTAGAATAGTAAACGTATCTGACAAAATATTTTTTTTAAAAAAAGAGAGACTACCTCATGAACCCAGAATTACAGACCTTTCGCCATTCCTCAGTGAGAAACAGATTGCATTGTAACAGTAAAAAAGGAATATGAAATTCAGCATACACGCACAAGGCAATCAAGAAATGTTACTTCTGCAAGTCATTCCAAACCCCCCAATGTCAAGGACTTACAGGAATCATTGACAATGACGCTTTGTAGGCCCGCTGACCTCAAGCAAGGGAGTTACGGTACATCACAAGTCAATGGTTCATCCACTGCTATAGACTACAGAGGCAGCCTAGGCCCAAGCTGCATAGTGCAGCCAACCCCCCGAAGAGTGGCAAATTCCTACTCACTGCTTAATAAGGTGCTTTCATATAGAGTTTCTGTTTATTTAGTGAACCCCAGATCCTTAGTCTATCTATTGCTGCGCCTTCCCTGAAATCCCACCTATTTGCATAGGTGCCGTTGCCTTACAGATGGAAATGGGCTTCGTTGGCTTATGAAATCTTTGGCTGCACTGCACACACGGCTACTTTGTGTGCTTCTAGAGGCAAGCCCATACTGCAAACTGGGAAACACAGTGAATGTTGCCTGACCTTCCAATACACAAGGCAGTGCCCCATAGGCTTTGTGAATATATTGAGCAATACCTGGCCCATTCATTCAAGTGTGGCAGTAGTTTGCCAGTGATCAAGAGGCTGAATGTGCAGGCAACAGGAATGCTAGCACCGCACACAGATGGACTGAGTCAGGTAAGCAAGTGAATTTTTAACCGGGCAAAATGCATGTGGAATGCTTTTCATGTGCCCAAGGGCCACATCTCATATGTTTGGCCCCAAGTCTCAGGCTTGCATTCTGCCCATCTACCTCTTTCCCTCACCACAGGGAGAAAGCATTGCGTGATCTCCAGACTATAGCATGCGTATTTGAACTTGGGATCTCTCTAACCATTCAGTTTGCCCCTAGAAAGAAGGAGGACTTCAAGATCAACTTCAAGGAGGCTGGAAAGATCAATTCGGATTCAAATAAATACTGTGCAGTCCAGTTCACAGTACTTTTTCCCTGTGGTGGACAGAAACCCAGGTCAAACAGATAACTGGGTTGAGAACTTTGCCCTCAGAGTCAAAGCCTAAATATTTTTTGCCACGCAAATACACTTTTTGGGGGAAAGAGACCCAAGTTATTAAAATTCCCTCTGCCAGCAGAACAGAATTGAAGGCCATATATATTTTTTTATAATCCTATTTTTCTTCCCTCTTCTTTTTTCTTTTAAGGTGTTTCAATAGCTATGAAGACAAGAACAATCCTGTCTGCAAGAATGGGGAGCTGTATCAAAGGATGTAAACTCAAAAACAATTTTAGCAGCATTTTCCAGTCCTTCATACGGTAACCACAGCACTGAATTGTCATAAACATTACCCAATTTTAAAATTGAATGGGGGGAAATGGCCCATAATTGCATAATACACCATCCATTTTAAAGCAGAAGCATTTCCCAAGTTTGTGCTACTGTTATTTATAGTGGAGAACATTGCAGTAAGCAGTGGGCACCGTCCACGACGCAACTCTCTTGCGCAAGCCCCACTGAGGCACAGAGGAGCCACATGAATGGATGGGTGGTGCCTTCAGGCAGCTTTCAGGCCTTTCTATGGGGCTAGCACAGCAAAACTTCCCAGTGGATTTTGCCCATATGTCACTACTATTCCCTGAAAAATTGACATATTTACGAACTCCTACAAACAGTTCTAAACTTTAAAAAAGAGAGACACGCATAGCAAGAGTTTTGAGATTAAAATTCTTAATTGTCCATCCAACTGAAAGGCCTCAAAATGGCAAAATAAGGCATCCTTTTTTTCATGTTGATTGTAATCAAACAGCAGGGATAAAATTCTGATAGGATGAGCAGCCCCTGTTTAGGGTTCTCCAAGTCTTCTGTCGCACCTCTGCCATGCTAGCTTTTTGGTGATCCTATATCCACTGTGATTTTTGTATACAACGGGAATTTCTCAGTTCTTTTTACTGTGTATTTCAGAGTGTTTAAGCCGTCAGAGTTCATTGTCTCCTTTGTGTGAGCAATTTTGTTGAACCTGTAAGAACAAGAGAGATTCGCTGTTGGGAAATCTCAATTTGCAAACAGAATCTTCTTTTGCCTCCTTGAAAGGGCATTCGGGCTTATACGAAGATAACAAAATATTTTATGTCCCAAATGCTCAAACCTAACATAAACATTTGTGCTGATATCAGACAGAAATCTAGGGGATGGTATTTTATTGAACCAGCTAATAGTTTCAAGATGTGGTGCAAGCTTTCAAGTTTCACAAGGAAGAGCTAGGACTCAGGGCTGAAAAAGGGCATAAAGCAATCTCTTGCTTTTCCATTTAGCTTAGAGCCTAGAAGCCAGAGTAAACAAGATGGTAGGGAGCAGACTTTTACACCAGTGTGCCCGCTTCATTCACATCTAAAAGAGGAGGAGTTTCACTTTCTTACATTAAAAAGTGTGTGCAGGTGGACAACAAAACTCTCACCCCAAATTACTTCCTTGTGAACTATCACTTCAAGCATCTTTCTCTCACAAGCTCAGCTCTGACGCCAAGGTGGAGCTGGGCTAGAGAGGAAAATATCTGAACTGCTGAGCAGAGGGAGATGGAGAATGGCAGGGTTAAGTACCCCTCACCTGTACACCTGTCCATTGTAAAAAGACAGCCCCCCGCCTTGCTCCCCCCAGCAACCGATTCTAAATATGAGCAGGCCATACAAGTCTCTTCACTGTTAGATATTTAAATTAAAGAAACGGAGAGCCAGCAAAATGGGGATGTGTTGTATCCAATGGTGTCCTTCATGCTGACGGAAATTTGCAGAATTTGCAGAAAGCAAGGCAGGCAATATTATTATTATTATTATTATTATTATTATTATTATTATTATTATTATTTTGTGAATTCCTGCCCCCTGTGAGCCTCCGAGGTCTGTTTTGAAGGAACTTCCTGAACTGTATGGGAGCTTGCAAGGGGGGAAATTGGTGGAAATCACCTCCCACTGAAGGAAGCCTTGCTAGAGCAGAAAGCCCCCCTAGCAGCATGAGAGAGACCACTGGCTGCCACCCAATAACTCTATTTGAAAATGTTTGTACAGAATGCAATGAAGAAGGACCTACCTCTGTGGGTTGGGCTCATTTTTGTTGTCTCTCGAATGGCGAATCATCCGACATTTCCCAATCGCAGCATCTGGGCGGGAGATTCTCATGCCTTTGAAAACAATCCTGCAAAAGGCACACAAATGGAGAGGATGTTGTTACATAAAAGCACAGCCATTCTTTAAACCAGGGATGGGATGGGAAGCCTGTGGCCCTCCAGGTGTTGTTGAACACCCCTGGTATAGCCATTATGGCTAATGGTCAAGAGTGCTATAAAGTCCAACATCATATGGAAGGCCACAGTTTCCTCATCCCTGCTTTAAAGATGCCCATGGAACGAAACATAACGGTCCAGCTGAAAGTAGCTTATCAAATGAAAGTGAAATAACGCTATCACTTATTTCTCTATAGGTTTATAGCACACTTATCTCATTATTATCTATAGCACAATTCCAAGCGTTCAGAATGCTTCACACAGTAATTAATGCAATACCCCTATAAGTCACTTTCACAAGTATATATAAAGGAGATATAAATATCAGTTTTTACTCTGTCTACATGCTGGTTCAATCCCTGTGAACTCGGATGGCACTACCTCACTGTATTGGGCTGAAGGTTGATCCAGAAAGAAGTCAATATCTTCTTAAAAATGCAAATTCTAATGTAACTTTTCCCAGTCATAATTAGTAATCCAAGAGATATTTGGCAGCTGCAGCATCAGGAAATACAGATTAAGTGCCAAGACTCTTGGAAGGCTTCCACAATAATTTTTGTTCAACAAACTGTTCTCTGCCTGTCCCCTGCTCTATAATGTAATGTCCTTTATGTTCTCAAAGCTCTTCCCAGACCAGGCCCCATGTATTTCAGAAACTGCCTCTCCCTAGCCAGGCCCTGCTTTATATTCCTACTCTGTATGAGGTTGAGAATTGTTGTGCCTAGGAAGTAGGGCCTTGATATCTGTTGCAGCAATGTTGTGGATATCATCTCCTTCTGGTAGGCATAGAGTTATGTTGCCGCGCACACATTAAAGGCTCCTGCCACGTTAGCAAAACTGTGGTTTCCAAGTCATAAGCTGTAATAGTTCCTGTTTATTCCACATTAGTCAGACACTGCCTGCATAGACACTATACCTTTAAAACTCATTTGAAGTACTTTCCCCCCCTCAAAGAATTCTGGGTACTGTAGTTTACTCCTCACAGAGTCACAGTTCCCAGCAACCCTTCACAAAACACAGTGCCCAGAATTCTCTGAGAGGCAAAGTGTGCTTCGGATGTGTGTACACAGTCATCGTCTGGGGCGCTGTGTTTAGTTTTGTGCAATGCAGTTTAAGAAGTGGTAAGAACAGTTCAACTATGGAACCGTTTCTAAAAGGAATTGGGGGCTCTCTTCCTTTAAGCAAGAGTTGGGATGCTTTTGCTCTGGGATACCTCCAATCCTCCATGCCTGCCCCCCAACTCTTACAGTTCAGCCTGGCTTTTAGTCTGTACAACCCATTTCATTTGACTTTTAGTTTTGCTGGACAACTTTTCCCAACTCCCCAACTTTTGTGTTTACATTGTGTTTTTCAGCTATGGGCGTGAGAGGGGTAGAAGTGGCACTAACTAAATAAATAATTGTCAAGAGCCGTTTACCTTCTCATGTCAAGAATGCTCACCTTAAGGAGCACTGAAATAAGAAGTAGCTAAAAACATGTCTTCAGCCTAGCAATAAAGGGCTTGAGGGCTGAAAAGCAGGTTTCTGAGCAACAGTGGAAACGGGAAAGGAGGTACTCTTGGTCTTGCAACTCTGCTTTTAACTTTTAATAGAGTTAACATTTGGCTTAACGTTTAGCATTATGGCCCTCTGCCGTTACTGGAACGCCCGTTCTTTAAATAAAATGAAAATATACAATAAGGATACTTCTGAGCATGCTCAGAGTTCCTTTGGCTTCCGACAGTTCCAACATCCTGTGCTCAGCACACTTAGAATTAAAAGAGCAGGAAGTCTGACCATGGTTCCCAGAGCCCCAGTACCTTTATTTTGAGAAAACGAAACAGTGAATTCATTTCCCTTGACAGTATTCTTAAAACACCATCTATATATATATATTTAAAAAGCATTTAAGACTTAAGCATCTTAAATTCCCATACTGTTGTGCCTGCAATCCACACTCCCCACTTTTTCTACTCCTCCGAAGACATGAACATCCTGACATTACTATGTAAAGACTTCCTGGAACTTCCAAAGACTAGCAAGCATGCTTCCCTACAGTACTAGTGAAGAGGAAGCAAGCTTTCAAAGAGCCTGAATGGAAACACTTGGCTGCCAAAGGCTTGACCCTGACAGTGGGAAGACAGACTCTTGTTTGCTCTCCAGCTTAGTGAGCAGCGCTAAAGAGACAAGGAGAAAAGTGACCCCGGCGCAGTGTAGAGCACCAGACTGTCCCAGGATCTCCTGCTTTCTGCCAGCTCCGTTTGACAGCGAGCCAGGAAGAAAGGGAAAAGAATGGAGGAGCACCATTCCCTGGCCCTCTTTGGATACAAGCCACTGCAGGCTAATGTCTGGAGTTCAAGCTGAAATACAAACAAATTAAGCTATTTGCTAATGTCACAGCCAGAAAGGCAGGTGTAGCAGTTGGGGACAGGTTACATAGCCAGCGGGATTTCTTTCACCACTTCCTGACACATGCTTGTAAGCAGCCACTTTCTTGGCCAACTGTGGGATGTTAAGAAGCGCCTCCTATAAGTTCACACAAGTAATGGGATTCAATGTCACACTGTGACGACTGTCCTGCTGCTTATTAAACATTTCAGTTTGCCAGACGAGCAATCTCCCTCTCCTCTAAACAGTGAAAGAAATCTATATTAATTGGGAGGCCCAGGAGCCTTACCTGTTATAAATGTCATCATCTTCACCACCCCAGCCCCAATAATTGTTGGGAAAGCCATTGATTTTTTGGAATTGCTCCTTGCTCAAAGCAGACACTCCTCCAAAATACTGATTGTAAGGCAAGCTGAAAGAGAGAAAGGCAACTCATCAAAAAAATTAGTTTTTGCTATCACCAAGATGTTAGGCTTGCTCGTCTAGTCACAATTGTAAGTTAAAGTATTAATAATTGCATTAATAAGAACCGTAACAACAACAACTATTTTATTATTTGTACCCTGCCCATCTGACTGGGTTGTCCCAGCTACTCTGGGTGGTTTCCATTAAAGCAATTATAAAATGTAACATCAATAAATGCCATAGAAATATGTGCTTCAACACACACACACAAAATCCTGAATGTCTTAAAGAGAATAATCTATGTTTCTAAAGATCAGGATGTAAGCAAGCTCAGAATTCACTTAAACCCTTCCCCCACCCCAGGTATGTTGGACCGTTATTGCACTAAATGAAGGCAATTGGTTTTCATTTCCTGCCCTACCAGAAATACAGCAGAACGTAATAACTGCATAGTTATCAGCATTCTTTTGTTGTTGTTGTCCTTAGCACATTACACACCTCAAGACTTCACTTTTCAGGCAATCATCTTCCCACCAATATAGCAACAGCCCATTTGCTATCTCCAAAACTTGTTCCTAATGAAGTTGCATACATAACCTGCAAGCATTTTCAGGCCTAATTCAGCCACAACAATAAACCATAATTTCCTGTTACATGTTCAAGCCGTGGTGCCCCCTTTCCCACTTCTCTGTCAAGTGCCAGAGGAGAAGTGAGCGAAGGAAAACAACAGCTCATTCATGTTGTGGGAAACAAGGCTTCCCCATTATATATAAAATGGACCTCAGACCTTGCTTCCCACAAAGCAAATGGCTTTCCTGTTGTTGTTTTTAAAAAGCATTATTATTATTTATATGAACTGTTCTGAGAGCCTCTTGGCTGAAGAACAGTAAGTAAAGTATCTAAAGAAACAAATAAAACTATACTTTAGGCAACGAGATCACAGATTTGAGAGAAGAGCAATTCCAGAGAAGAGCGAAGTAGGCCACTTTGGAACATAAGTAATCCAAGTGCAGAGATGGCAAGCCGACATGGATACAGGCTCCTAACATTAATCCACTCTTGATATTAACAGCCATGCTAATATTATGTGATTTATTTTTTTTGCTAGCGTCGAATAAATGTTAGCAATTGATCTCTTACCGGAATCCAAATTTATCCATCGACACAGAGAGGTGCCTGGGTTGACTGTAACACTTGTATATATTTCTGTCATCCATAGGGATTAGGTCAACATCGCTAAATACAAAGCAGTCATAATCGTATTCTTTCAAAGCTTCTGTGAAGCCTATGTTCAGAAGCTTTGCACGGTTAAATGTTGCTTCTCCACCCTAATGTAAGAAAAAGAAGGGTTATTAAGCACAGTCCATAAAGGCTGGTTAACATTTACTATTTATTATAGGCCTGGCCCTTCACAAGCAGTAGACACGCAGGTGGCAAAGTTCTCTCAAATGTTTCATTCACCATGTTTTTCTTTTATCTTTATCTTTATATCTTTATTGTCATTGTACAAGTACAACGAAATTGGATTTAAATAATAATAATAATTAAATAATTGAAACCTTGGGGAGGCTGAAAGCATACGCGCCAAGTCCCAATCATTGTAAGGAATCTCACGGCTTTCCAACGTCCTAAAATATTCTCTTCCACAGAGAAGGCCTGTTCTCGTGTTGCCACCCTCTGGAGCTCTTGAGGAGAAGACACACAAAGAAGGGCCTCAGAAGATGATCTCAGGGTCTGGGTAGGTTCGTATGGAAAAAGGCAGTCCTTGAGGAATTGCGGTCCTGACCCATTTAAGGCTTTATAGGTCAAAACCAGTACATTGATTTGGGCCCAGAAACTAATTGGTAGCCAGTGCAGTTGGACCAGGATTGGTGTAATATGCTCAAACCGTCTTGCTTCTGTGACCTGGCCGCTGAATTCTGCACTAGCTGGACAGTCGTTCCAGCAGGATATTGAAAGCCACTGAGAGGTCAAGAAGAATTAACGGGCATGTTCCCCTTGTCTCTCTCTTGACGGAGGTCATCATACAGGGTGACCAAGCAGTTTCTGAGCCTAAACCTTGTCTGGTCTGCAACCACTCACTCCAGAACCTTGCTTATAAACCACTTACATTTTGGTACGCCCCAGCAATGCCAAAAAATGCGTCAGCCAGATGATTCCACCAGATCCCAATCTCATTTATGGGATATGGAGTGTGTGTGTGTGAGAGATCAGCTTCAGAAAAAAATTATGATTTTTAAAAATGTCAATAAGAAGCTATTTTCCTTATTAAAGGCCTTGACTTCTCCCTGAAGTTCACAGGAGAGCCCATTTTTGTCTCCTGCCGTGGTTTGTGATCCACTGAACAACTCTAACCCAGAAGGTTTTGTAGGAGCCTGGAAATATCACTTGACCTGCTCTGGCCTATTGCTTTCTTATGGGCAGGCCACACACAGAACCCTCCTTTGCACAAAATTAGGTAACATGAAGCACAGCAGAGCTAGCACTGTACTTTGAAATCAGTTTGTTAGGTAGCTGGTTGGCTGCTGAGCTACAATTATACAGTGGTACCTCGGTTTTTGAGCGTCTTGGAACCCGAATGCCGAAAACCCGTAAGTAATTGCTTCCATTTTCGAATGCACCTCGGAAGTTGAATGGCTTCCACTGTGTTTTTTTCTTTTTTCTCCATTGACTTTGCCAACCGCCCTTTGCGGTTGTCGAACATTTCGGAAGTTGAACGGTCTTGCGGAACAGATTCTGTTCGACAACCAAGGTACCACTGTACTAATACAGTGGCACTTCGGTTTACGAACTTAATCCGTTCTGGAAGTCCATTCTTAAACTGAAACCATTCTTAAACCGAGGCGCGCCTTCCCTAATGAGACCTCCCGCCGCCGGTGCCCTTCCACCACTTGGATTCCGTTCTTAGACCGAGGTAAAGTTCGCAAACCGGGACACTACTTCCGGTTTTGCGGAGTTTGTAAACCGAATCGTTCGTAAACAGGACTGTTCTTCAACCGAGGTACCACTGTATAGGAAATGGATAAGGACTCATTTCCTCCCAGTAAGTGATAGGTTAGAAGTGGTACCTAAGCTCTATAAAGGGGTTTAGTCCTATAGAAGAGGAGGAAGATATTGGAGGCAATTTGGATACGGAATATCTGATGCAGCTGTGCTTCTTATTACTATATTTGTATATATGTGTAAAAGAGTTACTCCTCCTGAGGAGCACAATAAATGACGTTATGTGGAGTGGTACCTCCCTGAGGTCCTAGATTTAGGATTAGCTGTGTACTTGATGAGATCTCATATTCAAAATAAAACATGGCATCTTCTAGAAGATAGCTAGTAAACTTTCTCTCCGTAGGAAGTGAAGTGGGAGAGAAAGGACGCTGAGTTCTCAGTTTCATTCTGGGATGTTATTCTTGGAACCAAGTAATAAGCAAGAAGGCCTGTGGTGACTGATAAGAGGAAATACAAGGAAAAGCCTGTTTTTTTGTTTTTAAAAGATTGGGACAGGAGGATGCTGTATTTTGGGAGTTCCCTAATTTTTATGTAATTCATACTGTTTTTTTAATGCAATACAAGGGAGTAAAAGATACCTGAAGGTGCTCTTAAATCTGCCTTATTCTTATAGCTATTTTAATAAGTAAATGGTTTCTGCAATAATGTATTGTCAGTTTGTTTTCAGAGTTTCTAAATTGTAATCTGCTCTGACTTTCAAATATAATGAAGTTGTTTCCAAACTTGGCAAGAATTCCAGGATTCTTAAATCCTTAAATCAACGAAACTACAAAGTGTCCTTGCCAATTTAAGGAGGACATAGGACATGGCTGAAACTACACGTTTCTCTTATTTTAATTAACCCTTCAGGAAAAACCAGCTAGCACACACAAAAGAGCAGCTCTTGACTACTATAGAAATATAAAAGCCAAATTGTAAGAAAGGAGAATTAAAATGTGATGCTCACTCAAGAAAAGTTTCTCATGAGCAAGTATTTCAAAAGTATATTAGGGGACTAATTTGCTTCCAAAAGTATAGAGAAAACTGTTCTAAAAATTATGTATGTCTAGCAAATTCCAAGCCAGAATAGCTTTCATAAATGCTATGAGACTGACCTGGTGCTCAGCTTACTAGGGTTAAATAGAGATTAATTGACCACATTTTAGAGGGGTCTCACATTTTAGCTTTGGGGAGTCGTGATGGATGGTATGTATGTATATGTGTGGTTGTAAATGTATAAATGCATATATGTGGCTGTAAATGTGGGATGGCATTCAATTTCGTTGTACTACGTACAATGACAATAAAGTATCTATCTATCTATCTATCTATCTATCTATCTATCTATCTATCTATCTATCTATCTATCTATCTATCGTGGATGTAGGCAAGGCAAAGAGAGAGCAAACCTTATGGCCAAGTGGGATTTGATGTTCTATCCACTACTCACATAGAAAGCTACCTACTAAGTCAGAGCATTTGATCCATCTAGCTCAGCACATTGATTGACAGCGGCTCTCTGGAGTGGTAAAGGTAAAACAGGGTCTACTGGTAGATCTCTGGGTAATTTGCAGTAGATCACAAAGGATTTCTGGCTCCCCACTGGTTAACAAAAGCAACTCCAGCACCAAATTAGGCTACTGAAATGGAGTAAGCTGGGGGGACGGCTGGACGGGACCGATAATGGATATTTGAGTAAAGGCTTGTGAGCTCAGGTAATGAAAAGAAAATGCTGGGCTGAAATGACCCCAAGGTGTTTTGCTCCTTAATTCAAAGTGCATGCTGGCTGTTTCTTTAAGCCAGTGTTTGGCTCTAGTGGGTGGACTTCATGGTTTGGAGTAAAAGTAACGTAGACCTTGCAAGCTTAAAGTCTGTCCAGCCTGACACTACATCGCACTGCCTCTCTCATTTCTATGTAACTGCTAAATTAATTTAATATTCTATTATAGTTTCCCCTCTGAAATGGTTACTTCCCAAGTCTTCAGAAAGGATAAGGGCAGGAGATGAATTTAACAAAACGAAGTGTTATCAGCAAGTTTGCACTTGTTCACCATAGTGACGTAATTTCACAACCCATTTGCTATCGGCATGGCTCAAGTCCAGACACATGAAAGCAACAATCCTGGTTGGGTTATGTGAAATGGCACTGAACCTGTACGGACAGAAAAGCTTTATAATAATGACCCCACAAGCATAGCCCTATTCACCCATCCAAGATCCTAATGGCAGAACAAATGCAGCACCACAGCTTCCGTGCCTTCTCACAGCTTCCAAATAAACACCTTTTGGGTGTGTGTGTGCCCAGCTATAATTTATGTCTACCTCATATCAAGCAAACAAGCGTTCCATGCAGAAAGACACTGATAACAATGCAGATAACACTGAAACCACAATTCATGCTAGCATTCAAAGTTAGCATTGGAAAATGCCATGCTGCAGGAGAGGAGAAGCCTTACTGAAGAGACGACAGGTGCCCTTTCTCATTTAAGGTTTATTGTGACAATCTTGCAACTCTCTCTTTCGTGACAGTACAGTTGTATTGCTAGGTCTTCAACTTCTTTAAAGCCTATTTAAATGTATACTTTTCAGAACAGGATTTTTAATAGTAGTAGTAGAGTAACATTCAGTTCAGAAATAATTAGGCATTTTGAGAGGACAACCTTCTGCCTGGTTACCACACCACACACACACACACACGGAGAGAGAGAGAGATTTGTTACTACTACATTTGTTAGTTGTGTCCCCCCCTCCCCCCAGAAAGAAGTGACTTAGAGGATAAAATACAACAATTAAGATATGCTGGATGAGCATTATTATGTTAAAATGTGTACAGTGGGAGACAGCAGATCCTACCTAAACATTTAAGATAACTGCATAGGACACTGGAAGTTGCCTTATTCTGAATCAGAACATTGGTCCATTTAGTAGATTACTACAGGGTTGTAGCGTGGGGAGGACTGGGGGGGGGTGTTGTAGCATGATTTTGAGGGGGTGCGAGCCAGGCACCCCCACACATGGATTCCTGCCCTGCCTGCTGCCGGAGGTCTCTGGACCCTGGAGCTCAGCCTGACCTTGCTGCCGTGTCCCCAGCCCCCTTGCTGAATGGCCACAAAAATAAAAAAGGTTAACAAAATGATGTAGATTGTGGAAGAACTAAACACAAAGATGACTTGGTTGCTGCCCAAAGTAGCATCCCTGTATGTCCCTCTCATCTTTCCCCACTAAGGTGGGCAGCTAAGAGGGGGAGTTGAGAAGACCTCAGGTAAAATCTCATCTCATCCATGAATTCAAGAGTGCAGCACAGGAAGGAGGTAAGGCAACCTGTCTATACAACCTTGGCATAAGAACATTTGGTCTGTTGCAATCTCAGAAAAGATAATGTCCAATCTACGACTGATACAGGGTAAAGCAAAACCACAATACGTATTTTAGTGCAGTATGGTGGGACTTTATTCAATTTACCATGGATCAAAATATGTACATCTCTTTGCCAGAAACAGCCAAATCTATATGGATGTCATAGACCATGCACACAGACTATTTGGCAATTGTCTCACATCCCTTTAGTTATATAATATATAACAATACTGTATGAAGTGCTCACCTACACCAATGTAACAGCAGATAGGTTTGGTTTTATATAATCATCTTGAAAATCAACAAAAAATAACTAACAAACAATGAACTCATTAGGTGGCTGCTCATAAGCACCTCCTTTAGTGTATATGAAGTTCTCTGTATATTGGAAATGCAGTATTAAAAATGTTTATTAATGCTGACTGCGCTTCATTTTAGGGAAATTGAAACATAACAAACTAAGATCGTCTAGCACAGGGGTCGGCAACCTTTAAGACAAAAAGAGCCACTTGGACCCATTTCCGAAGGAAAAAAAAACCTGGGAGCCGCTTTTCGCGCCCTAGGCGAGGGGGCGGGGCCATGTGACGTCATTGTGCATGACGTACGGTGCCCCGCCCCCTGCCGCCCCGCGCCGCTGCGATTTAGGCAAGCGTCCATCAGGAGCCTCCTGCGAGATGGCAGCACGTCTGCCAGCGCTGGCCCAGCTCAAATACAGCTGCACGGGCTTTGTCTGGGGCTCGATGCCTCCTCTCCACACACACACACACACACACACACACACCAGCTTTTGTGTGCGCGCTGCACGGGCTTTGTCTGGGGCTCGCTGCCTCCTCCCCCCCACACACACCAGCTTTTGTGTGCGCGCTGCACGGGCTTTGTCTGGGGCTCGCTGCCTCCTCTCCACACACACACACACACACCAGCTTTTGTGTGCGCGCTGCACGGGCTTTGTCTGGGGCTCGCTGCCTCCTCTCCACACACACACACACCAGCTTTTGTGTGCGCGCTGCACGGGCTTTGTCTGGGGCTCGCTGCCTCCTCTCCACACACACACCAGCTTTTGTGTGTGCGCTGCACGGGCTTTGTCTGGGGCTCACTGCCTCCTCTCCACACACACACACACACCAGCTTTTGTGTGCGCGCGCGTTTCGCTCTCCCTCCCTCCGGCCCTAGACAGGCAGCGAGTGAGCGCAGCATGATAATGAGCTCTGTCAATTGCCCAGCCGGGAAGCGGGAGGAGGAGGAGGAGGAGGCGCTGCTCTCGCTCTCGGGCTCCGCGCTCGGCTCTGGTTTGCCGTCAACGCGCCCGTCGCAGCTCGCCAACTTCTCTTTCTCTCTGCAGCTCGCTCTCCCACCGCCCCCCCGACTACACACACCGACGCGACGGGAGGGAAAGGGGAGCGGGAGAAGACACGCCACCCCGGAGCCGCGGCAAAGGTGTAAAAGAGCCACATGCGGCTCCGGAGCCGCGGGTTGCAGACCCCTGGTCTAGCAGATTCCCTGGCATTGTTTTCTAGTGGTTAATCCCCTCTTTGAATGAATTGTGTTAGTTCCAACTCTCCCCACCTCTTTCCCCAGTGCAATAAATAACCACAGGGAAAAAATTGCAGGAAGGAAATCACAAGCCAAGTGCCTTGAGCAAAGGATTCGGATATGAAAGCCTTTCATGTACATCCTTTTCGCATGCACTTAAGAAGAAGCCATCTAACCAGAGACAACCAACTTTCACTTCTGTACACTTCCATACCTTGATTATGCTTTAATGAACCGACACCTTTATAATTTATTTAAATGCAACAAGGTTATAATGCAACAATGTTGAATTCTTGCCAAAGAAAGGTTTGGGTGGGTTCAAGGTCCTAAAGGTATTTAGAGAACCATTAAGCTCCTGTAGAATGTCAACTAAATGACTGGATGAAAAGCACCAAAATTCTAGGCTGCAACCCTAAACACAATTTTTTGAGAAAGTAAGCTCAATGGAACTCAATAGGGCATACAGAGGATTTTACTGTAAAAAAACAAAAGCTATTCTGAACCACAAATACATGCACTGAAATCTATGGTGAAACAATCTTCAATATATTGTTTTTTAACCATGTTGTAATTTTGTGTGTGTGTTTTTCTATATGTGTATGTAAATGTATGTTTGCACTTCCAATTTTCCTTTTTTTCTAAATAAGCGTTATACAGATAAGCAGGGCAAGGGGGTTGGTCATGGCACTCACCAGTGGAGAGTACTGTCACCTCTTTTTTGCTGCCATTTTTTGCTGGCACCCACAGCACTTCCATGAAGTACAGTTTTGTTTTGTTTTTAACCAAAGTCTCTGAGCTTGGGGGATAAGGTGTGTGTGTGTGGGGGGGGGAACCTGAAAGTATGAAAATCTGCTAAATCTGCATAATGTATACAAGGTTGCAGGGTTCAGTTTCTTGGATCAGAATTTGAACTATTTCCTTTTTTAAAAAGTGCAAAATACTTGGCTTAAAATGTTGTGGGGTAACTTGCTTGCTGCTTGGGGACAGGCTCTTTCCTGAGGCAAAACCAACATAGAAAACAAATTAGGAAACAGAATATCTGCTAGTTCATATGTAACAAGAAATGGAGAAGTGGGGTTGGACACACCGCTGAAACCTGATGAAGTGAAACAGAACATAAGGAGAGAGATTTGAACCAAGAAAATAAAACCCTATCTTAAGTTGTTGTTTTTTTCAAGACAAGACAGCAGTAAGGTTCCTCCTGGGTCTTGCACTGACCTCCTCCTTTGGGGGTGGGGTGGGGGAAGGAACAGTTCAAAATTGTGTTGCCCAAATTTAGCTGCGTATTGATTTCATCTACTCCATACAGAAGCAACAGAGCCATTGTCTGTTTACACAACACGCACAACTTCTCCTTTGGGCTGCAGAATCAAAATGCATTTGCAGTCCATCCAAGTTTGGTCAGGTGGTTTTGAGGCAGCTGATCCATCTGCCATGTAAGAAACACAGACAAACTGAACACTTGGAAACAGTTCAAGAAGATGTAAATATTAAAAGCAGGTCAAAGCTGACATTCAGCTGGGCAAGAGAACATTTACATAGGAAAGATTTATGTATTTTTCCAGTTTCATCGTCTGCTACCCTTTGACAACATATCTGGGACAGTTGCAGCTATGACAGCCAACTCACCTCCATATATTTGGTAAAATACTGGTATATTATTATTTTTTGTTAACAGATATAGTTTTGTTAAAGAACTGAGATGGTTTGAAAATGTTAATAATAATAATAATAATAATAATAATAATAATAATTTATTTGTAACCCCACCCATCTGACTGGGTTGCCCCAGCCACTCTGGGCAGTTTCCAACATATATAAAAACATAATAAAGCATTAAACATTTAAAACCTTCCATATATAGGGAAATAAATAGAAACAGATCAATTCTGATGGCACAAACGTAGACCATGCTGAATGTGTCCAAACCACCCACTCTTCTTTTTTGTGTGCCTTATTTTGTTTCTCTGTGTTTCTGTTTTTTTAAAAATAAATAAATATAGTGGCTACGGCCTCAAAAGCTGGAAGTGGCCTAGGCCTCTCTGGACCTCCGAGAGAGACTGGGTGGATCCTACCCCCACCTATTTTCTTCCCTCCAAAATTGCACTCCTCGCTGCTTTTTAGAGGTTTGGCAGAGATCCAGCTTCCCAAACCCACAGAATATCCAGTTTGGCAAGCAGCAGAGTATGGTGAAACATGCCTCCTTAGGGGGAAAAAACAGTTCATCTGGAACCAATGTACAGCTTGCAGAGGTTCTAGCCGTTCTCATTCTTCTTATTTTGCAAATTTAACAGGGCAAGGAAAAGCCAGAGGGAGAAAAAGATTAAAGTCCTGGTCGAACAAAGACTGGTAGACCTGGGGAGGTGGGGTGGGAAATAAGGGTAACAACAAAGAAATCACCTTTCTATCTTCCATCTGCGGGGACACAAGGGAAGAACTTGTCCCAGAGTTTTGGAAAACTGTCAATCCCAGTGGTATCTGCTAGGCAACCAGCCCTTTCAAACAGCCCCTTAACCCCTAGAGCAGGCGTCCTCAACCTCGGCCCTCCAGATGTTTTGAGACTACAATTCCCATCATCCCTGACCACTGGTCCTGCTGGCTAGGGATCATGGGAGTTGTAGGCCAAAAACATCTGGAGGGCCGAGGTTGAGGAAGCCTGCCCTAGAGAGATGTGAAGGACCAAACCCACAGGGGAAAGGGAAAGTCAGAAAAAATGTGGGCGTTTTCTCTCTCTCCCTTTTTCCTGAGTCTTAATAACAAAAAATGCACACAGAGATTGAGACGGGACTCTTAACTTTTCCATTAATAACAAATGCCACACTTAATCACACCAATTAGGTAAAGGTAAAGGGACCCCCCGACCATTAGGTCCAGTCGTGACCGACTCTGGGGTTGCGGCGGTCATCTCGCTTTATTGGCTGAGGGAGCCGGCGTACAGCTTCTGGGTCATGTGCACCGTTTACCTTCCCGCCGGAGCTGTACCTATTTATCTACTTGCACTTTGACGTACTTTCGAACTGCTAGGTGGGCAGGAGCAGGGACCGAGCAACGGGAGCTCACCCCGTCACGGGGATTCAAACCACCGACCTTCTGATCGGCAAGCCCTAGGCTCTGTGATTTAACTCACAGTGCCACCCGCGTCCCTTAATCACACCATTTAGTTTTACTCAAACCAACAGCTTCCTCCCAGTATTGGGCTATCATTAATTTAGCTACCTCCAACATAAACACAACTAAACATTTTGACATCACCTCCGAGTTCTCTCCCGAGAAGACAGAAAGCAGACCTAATTTGAGCTCCTTAATGAACTAGGATAGCATTTATTTCTGTTATTACATCTTCCCACCGTATTTTCTATTTATATATTAAAATGTTGAAGTCAACACACCAATTCCAGCCCCAAATAAACGTCTCTATCTTTTTTTGCTTGGCGCAAGTTAAGAGAATTTGTATTATCAGCACCCCCTCTTCGTTTGCTAACTAGGAAGACACTTTTCAGGGCTAAAAAGCAGGGTATAAATAACAATTTGAATGATTAAAATAATAAACTAGCAAAAAGAAGACTTAGCTAAGCATCCTGCCTTCAAAGATTTCACAAAATTCACACTCTCTACACTGTCTCTGAAGAAGGGTGTCCTAGTTCTTAATTGTTTAAAGTCTCATCCACAACTATGCTTGCCCCGCTGCTTTCCCACAGGAAAACTTGTATGGGGTTTTAGGGGAGGGGTAGTACCTCTGGTAGGGACACGGGTGGCACTGTGGTCTAAACCACTGAGCCTAGGGCTTGCCGATCAGAAGGTCGGCGGTTCGAATCCCTGCAACGGGGTGAGCTCCCTTTGCTCGGTCCCAGCTCCTGCCAACCTAGCAGTTCGAAAGCACGTCAAAGGGCAAGTAGATAAATAGGTACCGCTCCGGCGGGAAGGTAAACGGCGTTTCCGTGCACTGCTCTGGTTTGCCAGAAGTGGCTTAGTCATGCTGGCCACATGACCCGGAAGCTGCACCCTCGGCCAGTAAAGCGAGATGAGCGCCGCAACCCCAGAGTCGTCCACGACTGGACATAACGGTCAGGGGTCCCTTTACATTTACCTTTAGTACCTCTGGTGGGGGACACATTGTGCTCCTTCAGGGGTAGTTAGTCCACCTTTGGTCCCCAACCTGCACTCAGCTCTCACCTGTGGCTCCTAGAAGCTGTCAGCATGTGACAGCAGACACACCCTGGGAAATGGCTTCGACTGGCCGGCTAAACCAGGTGAGGGAGTCCCTAAGATGGTTGGATGGCGCCTTGTATGCCTCCTTCCAGCAACTCCTGCAGTCAAGCTGGTGCCAAATGTATTGCTCTGCTTTACTTTGGACCATGTCAGAGGGTCCGAGAACAGGGTCTTGTCATCTGGGCAGCCCAGGAACTCCATACACGCTGCCCAGGCTTGTGCCCCAGAGAGATAGCTTCAGTGCTCCTAAACCAGCAAAAACGACGCGGGGGGTAGCAGCTACATGTTGCAAGTCTCTGCACCCTCAGCCGGCGCTGTTATTCTCCTGCGGCTTGACTTTGCCCCACAGGGCACACTCCTCTGTCACTTGAAACAAAAGGATGCCAACAACAGCTGAAACAGAACAAACGTCAATCGGGTTTCATCCGGATTGACGCTTGCTCCAATTTCACGCTAAATAGTGAGTTTTTTTTGGGGGGGGTAGCAAGGGACAAATGGAAAACCGCTTGGACCTAAGGCACAGGACAAGTGAGAGTGTGGATGAGCCCTCAGCGTTTTATGTCACAATATATTATATATCACTAGAAATCAGCAAAGCTGACTGCAAGAGTTACTGTACAGACACCATTTTGAAGAGACCCAACACACCTCCACTGTGCTCCTCAAATAAGAAGCATCAAACTAATTACCAGTTGGTTCAGAGAGCCAGCTGGACTTCTGCCTGGAGCAGCAGCTGTAGGTTTCTGTCAAGTCTGGGCAGACAAAAATCCCGTTGGCTCTACTAAGTCAGCCAATCCCACACAGAGCTCTTTGCTCCAAAACTGCAACATGTGCAACAGCTGGCGCTCATTAATTATCCCGCACAAATATTATCTAAGAAAGAATGAAGAGCGTAAGATTGGCGTTGCAAGCTTGGCGAGTTCAGTTCAGACTTGGACGTTGCTACTTCCTTGAGGTTGGCAGAGCTCAGAAGTTAGAGGCTTCCCATCCTGCCTCTGTTTTGTAGGAGAGAGTTCATGTCCTTGTTAATTAAATCTCTCGTTTATTATAGCATTAGGAAGTTGCAACAGCAGACGCAGATTTCTTAAGTTAACAAGTAAATAGCTGCTCTGTTCTTTCTATAAATGTAGCTTAATGCTTTTCGCTCTGTGTTCCAGGGCTCTCCGATGTCCGCAGAAGTTCACCAAGGCTTGTCTAGTGAGAAGACTATCTATTATGGGGGAAGCATCCCTGAAAAACAGGCTGCTGTTTGCAACCATTTGCCTCAGGAGGTTGCTAAGTCTGCTCAACAACACACTCAAATGCATGCAGAGGTCTTGGCCAGTGGCTATGTAAACCCTATAATGCTCCCCTGAATTTTTTGCAGAGGAATTTCCTGGCAGGCCCACAAGAGTTCCTTGTCAGACAAGTCAATGCAATTTCAAAGCTAGATGGGGCCCAAAAGCAAATCTCTATGCTGTAGAACAGGCCTGTTTTATAGCTTAATTATAAGCTAAAGTTAACGTAAACCAACTTTTATAAACTGACTGCTAATCTTGGTTAACAAGCACCTGCTAACCATAATTTGTAACCCATAGTTAAGTTGCAGGGCCCCACTTGGATCATTTTAAACTATGGTTAACTAAACCATGGTTTATAAACCATAGCTTAGTACAGGGGTCTGCAAACTAAGGCCCGTGGGCTGGGTCAGGCCCAATTGCCTTTAGGATCCATCCCACGGACTGTCCGTGGATCGGCGTGGGGATTCTGTTCGTTCGGGCTGCGCCATTTCCCCCCTGTGCCATTCCATTACCCCCCTCTCCCTCACACACACCGCGGCAGCGCCTCCCCCCTCCCTCCTCCTGGCTTCTCCCTGCCCTGCCTAGAGAAGGAAGGGGGCTGGGCAGAGCTGGCTGAGCGCCATTTTAAGCAGCCCCTTTCCGGAGCCAGCCCTTTCGCGCCGCTCATCTTCTCTCTGCCGCCGCCGCACTGGTGCTCCTGTAGACCAGAGAGCGGAGCGGATGAGTTCGCTCTGCCTATCCAGGCTGTTGAGTGTCCACTGAGCAATCATCTCAGCCATAATACTGTGCAACAAACAGAGAGCAGATGCACCATTGAGATGTGACTGCATGGCAAGAAACTTACGTGGTTTAAAAAGAGCCAAGTTCTGTACTAGAGAGGGGCAATTAGCATCCAGTTTTTTTCCACTGGCTCCAGCAGCTCAACTTCCATTTTACATATTCTCACATCACATCCACACACACCCCACATCTCCATTGCAGTATTCAGCCCAATTTAATGCATTTCAGAGGTTCCAAAAGTCAATGGTAAAGCTGCAGTAGATTCAAGTTTGAATTTGCATTGCACCGAAAGTTAAGAGGTGGGACGTTACCATTGAAGCAGTAAGGTGGTCAGCATTCCTTCCTTCCTTTTTCCTACCAGATGCAGAGTACAGAAGGACGCGGGTGGAGTAAGAATCAATCGCTCACATACAAACTCTCCTTGCTTCAGCGATTGCTTTGCTATAGGACAGGTTTAACAAGAGAAAGGTAAGATTTTCCCCCCTAGAAGGAAGAAAGAAGAGAAGGAAGAATGGATGCAAAGGAAGGACAGACAAGGGAAGAAAAAAAAGAGAGAGAAAGAAAGCAATTGTCAAGAGAGCAAAGAAATAAGAACATTTTCTTAGCAGGTTTTAAAAGCTCCTCATAACCCTTCCAAGAAAAATACAATCTGGATAATTTAGGCTCATTGCCAATGTTGCTTGATGCACACCAAACTAACACTGCTTTAATGAAGTTAACCAAACTGAATGCTTCATTGACAAATTAGGTCATGATGCTGGGTAACTTTTGTATGATTTCTGCAGCATAATGGGAAAAAGCAGCGACACAATTATACTCTGTACACACCTAGCCTGTGTATGATTACTGTTATCCACCATCTCCTGTTTTCCTTTCCAAATTATATAGCCCCTTTTTGCAGAATTTCATCAGAGCCCTGAACGGTAATAACCTTTGTAAGTAAGCTCTGTGAAAGTCAACAGAATTTCTTTCCAACGCAAGCATATTTTGGATCAGGGTGCCATCAACTTACCCCATAGAAAATTATTTCTATGTCTGCACAAACGACTCCTTAGCAAAAGAACTAGAAACCTTCGTTCAGCCACAGGGAAACACAATTAAATGGCCTCACATCCCATCCTATGCTGATTGAAGCAAACAAAAAAATTTAAAGGACAAGACAGAAGTTTAACTGAACAAATCGTGATAAGCATTTTCCTTATTAAGACATTTTTTAGTAGGAACTATAAAGCAAGACCTGCTCAGAGGTGGGATTTTCAATTGCTCATCAAGGGGTAAAAAGGTAAAGGGCAGATGGCAAAGAGTAAGACCCCATCAGATGTATATCCCAGCGATACTCAAACTGCATGACCTCCAGAAGCATGTCTTGAAAAATTAAGCCACCATTTTGGACCATTGACTAATCCCTGAGCAGAGAAGTTACATGTACCACTGACCATCATCTGTCCTGCCAACATCCCAAGAAAAGAAGCAAGGGTGTCCTGGATTTCCTCAACACAGCCAGCGCCGAAACTGATAGACAATCCCAGAACATAACCATTGCTGAGAAATCAGACCCTATCCCTGAGCAATAAAGCAAGAAGGAAGATGAGATGCCATAAACCAATATTAAAAGCAGGCTATTCTAACTTTGCAAAGGAACATTCCTGCTTGTTGTTTTGGGAGCCAAATCGGGAAACACATGTTATTTTCTTGACGGCAACAATGAAGTTCATCTCTTGATTTTAAGCTAACAAACAACCTGCCCCCACGTCATCAGTGTAATTTCAGAACTGCTTTATTGAAATCTCATTCAAACGAAACCTGCCTAAACTGCTAAAAAAAGTGCCCCGAATCTAGAACTATTTGTTATTCTGTGGAAAAAGTCTGAGATGGTTGTGTTATGCAGATGTACATACCCTATGAAACTGGCACATGAAAAAAGTATCATTTTGGCTCATGAATATTAAGAAAGCTAAAAAAGAAAACCCCCCAAAACAGGTGCATTCTGCTTCCCCAAAGTTCAGCACAAAGACAAAGAAGACATTAAGAGATAACTCTGAGCAGGCAGGAAAAAACCCTGCAAGTTAACAGTGGTGTTGGAGTCTCTGTGATAATAACTAGACGAGGCAACTAAGTTTTTCAATATAATGTGTAAACTCATTCCAAGTACAATAAAATGCAACTTAATGTCACAGATATTCAGTCAATGCAACAGAACTAAGTATAGTCCATTATAACACAAGCCTATCAGTTAAAAGTTCTGCAGTACCTAACAGATCAACCAAGACTGCTGGCTAGAGAAGGGAACTGCAGGCAGTCCCAACTGCAATAGTTGAACAGCACCCAAATCCTTTGGCTGGGGACCTCAGGTGACACAAAAATGACCAATCCGGTGCTACAAGTCCTATAAATAATAATGATAATGATAATAATTTATTATTTATACACCACCCATCTGACTGGGTTTCCCCAGCCACTCTGGGCGACTTACAGCATATATAAAAACATAGTAAAACATCAAGCATTAAAAACTTATCAATAGAGGGCTGCCTTCAGATGTCTTCTAAAAGTTATGTAGTTCTTCGTCTCCTTGACATCTGATGGGAGGACATTCCACAGGACGGGCTCCACTACCAAGAAGGCCTTCTGGCTGGTTCCCTATAACCTCACTTCTCACAGTGAGGGAACCAGCAGAAGACCCTCAGAGGAGGACCTCAGTGTCCGGGCTGAGTAATGGGGGTGGAGATGCCTTAAAGCCATTTAGGGCTTTAAAGGTCAGCACCAACACTTTGAATTGTGCTCGGAAATGTACTGGGAACCAGTGAAGATCCTTTAGTGTTATATGGTCCCAGCGGCCACTCCCGGACACCGGTCTAACTGCCGCATTCTGGATTAGTTGTAGTTTCTGAGTCACCATCAAAGGTAGCCCCACATAGAGCGCATTGCAGTAGTCCAAGCGGGAGGTAACCAGAGCATGCACCACTCTGGGGAGACAGTCTGCAGTCTCAGCCGGCGTACCAGATGGAGCTGGTAGACAGCTGCCCTGGACACAGACAGTTCACAAATCCACAGCCATCCCCTCAGTCTGGGCAACTTGTAGCCAAGGGAGGCTATAGGCTTCTCTCGCTGTACCAACAAACTATTGCCACTGTTTTAGCATCAAGGTACAAAGAGGATCTGTCAGCCCAATGACCCTAAACAGCTCAGATCTAGCAAACAGAAATATAAAAATCGGAAGGATATACACACCTTGCTACATTAATTTATTATTATGCTGTCTATTGTTATGCTTTGTGTTATGTTTTTATTATTAGGCTCTACAAAATGTGTTCTTAATGTTGTACATCACCCTGAGATCTTGTGAAAAAGGTTGGTTATATAAATTATAATTATAAAACACATTTCTTATAAATGTCAACTTTGTGTGGATACCTATCTAGACTGCATATATCTATCTGTTTAAATTAATATAGATATATTTATGGTTATTTTTCATGTATTTTAATATGAGCTGTGGGTTTTCCCCACTTCTCTTAATCACCCCTTTTTTTCTTCCTTCTTTTTTGCTTTTTGTTAAATTTCTTGTTTAGAGGGAAAGATAAGGGGAAATTTGTAAATATATTTGAATCAGATATGCAGTAATAAAAAGATATAAAATAAATAACCACAGGAAGGAGGGGAGGGAAGTTGAGGGGAAGCTAAATTAGATTTGTAAAGATTTTGTTTTCTATATGAAGGAAGTAAAGGAAACGCTCTCCAGGAGCTCATATACCATGACCAAGTCGAAGTGTTGTAAAATGTATTATACGAAGGAACCCTTAACCGTCAGAATCTTTAGCTGAGCATATTATAATACCGCAACAAGGGTGAGGAAAACCTTTCCTAAACTTTCTTTGTTTTTACAGTTGCACAATTCCACAACACTCCTGTTGCTAGCAGAGTTAAACCAACCATGAGGCATTAAACACCACAATACCGTTTTTTAGCAATTCACTCAGCAAAAAGTCCACAACATGTCTGAAAGAAAGTGACAACATGCACATGCTCCTTTTGCAAACGCAACAGGCTATTTGGAATCTGGCGATCTCTTACCTGGTTAATTACATATATACCATAATCAAGTTGCTGCCTTTGAAGGATTGGATGAAGATAATACAGCCAGTATTTCAAGTGTTCATCTCGGTTTCTGAACGGGATGATAAGTGCTACTTTCTGGAGCGCTCTGCATTCCTTTGGGGTGTAGCGGCCTCCTTCCCTGACTTCTGGGTTGTCCTCTGCCACTTTCTTCAAATCCACAGTCAGCGAAAACTCCACACGCAACTGGCCAACTGGGAGGGAGGGGAAAATCACAAGTCAAGTCAGACAAGACAATGGTGCGAGATCGTTGGCGCCTTGTTAAAAGAAATGATAGGTTTGCAAAAAGTCTCCTAAAGAACAGGGGTGGGAGTCCAGAATTTCATTCTGGATACATTTATGGAGGGCAATGTATTAGAGAAGTTTTAGCCTGATGATTCAGAAATGGCAACCATTTTAGGAGCCTTCAAGTGATGCGCAATCGCCAACACACAGGTCCTTCTGGATCCGGAAGAAGGCAAAATGGGGGCGGAACAGGGCAAAATTTGGGGGGTAACGGGGCGGGGCACTTATATGCGCACTGCCGACAAATGCAGGGGGCGGGGACAGAACCCCCGTGAGAAAGTCTCGCTATCTGTATTTGGGTCACAAAGGTCTCTCATCCAAGCTATGGGTGGATACAAGTTGCCAGTCCCCACTGTAGATGTTACCACACAGCTAAACTGAATACTATCGTACCTTGGAAGTCGAATGGAATCAGTTCGACTTCCAAAACGTTCGAAAACCAAAGCGCAGCTTCTGATTGGCTGCAGGAAGCTCCTGCAGCCAATTGGAAGCTGCGTCGGATGTTTGGGTTCCAAAGAACATTCGCAAACCGGAACACTCACTTCTGGGTTTGCGGCATTCGGGAGCCAAAATGTTCGAGAACTAAGCTGTTCGAAAACCAAGGTACGGCTGTAGTTATTTATTTTCTTTTTTTCAGAATGAAGCATTTTACTTACAGATTTTATTCTCCCCCATCTTTTTGTTTTTGTTATAATGGCAGCCCTGGTAATATTGTAACACTTCTTTACATGCAGGCACAGTCAGATACTTCTGGGGCCTTGATGCATCTCAAGCCCTGATGATCAATGCTAAGACAGCAAGAGAGTGCAGGCCAGTGTAGTTAACACTGTGAACTACAGATACACATGGAGGAGGAATCTGTTTTAAAGAGATTTCTATGTGGAACTTAGCAGTTCCAACCTGACTGAGCTTTGCTTTCATTGGCGTGCCTCTTATATTGAATGCCTGCTTATCTCCAAACTGATCGTGCATTGGAAGTTGACTCATTGTATGGGGTCACGAAGAGTCGGACACGACTGAACGACTGAACAACAACAACAAATGCCAAAAATACAAATATTTTACATCTGCTGTGTATAAAGCCTCATAGGGTACTACATTTCTGTAGCACAGTTTTATAAGCAGCTAATAGTTATATCTATAGGTGGTCCCTGCACAGAGAGTTACAGTTTGAAAGACATGACACAAAAGGAAAAATGAATGAAGAGGGGAGAGGAAAACAGGCAAACGCAACCAGGAATTCTTAACATTACACAGCAGTTCCCAGCTACGGTACAACAGAAACAGCTCAGAAAGAGGAGTTGTCAAATGGAAATGAGTTGATGCACTACAAATGACTTATTGATCATAGTCTGAAGGCGCACAAGGCAACAATCTTGCTGAGTCTGGGACCGGTAAGGGCCAGGTAGGAGACCAAGGATGGATGAAACGTGGGGTGGGGGGCGTGGCGTGGCATAATCCTGCTTTCAGGCTTCCCATAGCCATCTGGTTGGCCACTGTGAGAACAGAGTGCCAGACCAGAAGGCAAGCTGGCCTGATCCAAAAGGGTTATTAAAATAGAAGTCAATGTGGCATGATCACTTTGCCTAACCGTCATCCACCCACTTCTATCTAGAACCAACACATAGATGCTAAAGATACAAGGCAGCAATTTATAGTCATTCTTAAACCGTCTTGAATATTTTCACTTCTGGTGTGTGTGTGTGTGTGTGTGTGTGTGTGTGTTTTAAACTGTAGGTACTAACCACATGCAAAACGAAACCTCTTTGGGGTTTAGCTCAGCCACCGAAACGACAACTCCTAAAACTCCTTTACCAGAATTCTAAAGCAAAATGGGTTTCCGGTATTATAAGCTGCCAACGGACTTGCTTGGCTCCAATGCACACTTTTAACACAAACACAGAGAATCCAGCAGCCTTTTCAAACAACATTACCAGCTCAGGATACTGGAATAGACTCATGTAGAAGGAGACAACCAGGCGTATTCAACCTTCTTAAGGGAAATTAGACGAGCTAGTGGTAGACTTGTTAATTCCCAAACTGTGGGCCATAATAATGAAATATCTGAAGAACATCCCATCATTATGGCATCATCACCGAAAAAGGGTAGAAGCAGAAAGAGAGAATAGGTGAGAAAGCGAAAGAAACAGAGAGAAGCAGTTGTGCAATCCAGTTTTTTCACACTTCTGCGACACGCTAGGAAGCTGTAAGAACACTCCTAAGTGTGTCTACTTAACGGAAAATCCTACTAGTATCAAATGGGAGCCTAAGAAGCTGTCTTATGTTCAGCAGCACTTCTACAGGGTTTCAGACCAGGGGAATTCCCAGCCCTACCCAAAGTTGCCAGGATTTCAGCCTTGGACCTTCCGCAAAGCAGAGATGATCAACCACTGACTTGCACATGCGTGTGTTTAGGATGGAGGTAATGGGTCATTCACAAAAGAGAGGGCACACATTCCCATGGGGTAGGACTGGTAGAAGAAAACAAATGACTGCTTTTGATTCTGCTTGGATGTGAGCAAAGACAGTCTGTCCACCTTAAAAAAAAAAAAAAATCTGCTTCTTGGCATTTCCTTTCATATCTTAAGGAACTAAGAAGGGCAGTGCACTAACATGTTCAGCCTGCCAGTTTAATAAAACCAGCCATCACAGAATATTTCTAGCTGGGCAGATAAAAGAAAACAAGTACAGATAAGGGCAAGGAGCAGGAAATTTCAAACATGGAGGCATGGAAAACCCATATGTGAGCTTGGCACACACGACACTGAAGCCAACTTTTATCTTGCTGAGATTTCCCTCCACATCTTACTTCCCGGTTCTTTCTTCAATCATTTCCAAGTCTCTAGCTAAATATACACAGGCTGTGCTGGTCATTGATCGTAATAAAAAAATGTGACTTGATACATAGGGTGCGGTTAAAGTTGTCCAATCTTTTACTGTGTATAATAAACAGTTGCTCATTGCATTTGGCCTGGGAGGGGCAGCAGGGCAGAAGAGGCGGGGGAAACAAGGACAGAGAAAGATCCCCTATACCAGGCATCCCCAAACTGCGACCCTCCAGATGTTTTGGCCTACAACTCCCATGATCCCTAGCTAACAGGACCAGTGGTCAGGGATGATGGGAATTATAGTCCACAACATCTGGAGGGCCGAAGTTTGGGGATGTGTTATGTACTGAGTTGAATAGGATCCAAAAGGCAGCAGTCTGATTGGTCCTAGAACAATAGGATTCAGAATAATAATAATAATAATTTATTATTTGTACCCCGCCCATCTGACCGGGTCCCCCCAGCCACTCTGGGCGGCCTCCAACAAACACTAAAATACATTAAAATATTACAGATTAAAAACTTCCCTAAACAGGGCTGCCTTCAGGTGTTTTCTAAAGGTCATGTAGTTGTTGATCGTTTTGACCTCTGAAGGGAGGGCGTTCCACAGGGCGGGCGCCACTACCGAGAAGGCCCTCTGCCTGGTTCCCTGTAGCTTTGCTTCTCGCAGTGAGGGAACCACCAGAAGGCCCTCGGTGCTGGATCTCAGTGTCCAGGCTGAACGGTGGGGGTGGAGACGCTCCTTCAGGTATACAGGACAGAGGCCGTTTAGGGCTTTAAAGGTCAGCACCAACACTTTGAATTGTGCTCGGAAACGTACTGGGAGCCAATGTAGATCTCTCAGGACCGGTGTTATGTGGTCATGGCGGCCACTCTCAGTCACCAGTCTAGCTGCCGCATTCTGGATCAATTGCAGTTTCCGGGTCACCTTCAAAGGTAGCCCCACGTAGAGCGTATTGCAGTAGTCCAAGCGGGAGATAACCAGAGCATGCACCACTCTGGCGAGACAGTCTGCGGACAGGTAGGGTCTCAGCCTACGCACCAGATGGAGTTGGTAGACAGCTGCCCTGGACACAGAATTAATCTGCACTTCCATGGACAGCTGTGAGTCTAAAATGACTCCCAGGCTGCGTACCTGGTCCTTCAGGGGCACAGTTATGCCATTCAGGACCAGTGAGTCCCCTACACCCGTCTGCCCCCTGTCCCCCAAAAACAGTACTTCTGTCTTGTCAGGATTCAACCTCAATCTGTTAGCCGCCATCCATCCTCCAACCGCCTCCAGGCACTCACATAGGACCTTCATTGCCTTCACTGGTTCTGATTTGAAAGAGAGGTAGAGCTGGGTATCATCCGCATACTGATGAACACCCAGCCCAAACGCTCTGATGATCTTTCCCAGCGGCTTCATATAGATATTAAAAAGCATGGGGGAGAGGACGGAACCCTGAGGCACCCCACAAATGAGAGCCCAGGGGTCTGAACACTCATCCCCCACCACCACTTTCTGAACACGGCTCAGGAGGAAGGAGCGGAACCACTGTATAACAGTGCCCCCAGCTCCCAACCCCTCTAGACGGTCCAGAAGGATGTTATGGTCGATGGTGTCAAAGGCCGCTGAGAGGTCCAGCAGAACTAGGAAACAGTAGAATGCAGCAGTCTGATTGGTCCTAGAACAATAGGATTCAGAATGCAGCAGTCTGATTGGTCCTAGAACAATAGGATCCAGAATGCAGCAGTCTGATTGGTCCACAGGAGCTACCCAATCCAGCTCCAGGTGGAAGTGAATCCGCAACCGGATTGGCCTACAGGAGTATCCTGGAATTAGCCAATCACGTGGGGCCCATTGTGTAAATAATGTATATAAAGCAGATGTTCTGGGGAAACTTTCATTCCTTGCTACTATGAGCTGAATAAAGAGCATGAAATCCACACTCGACTCCGAGTATATTTCAGGATGCCTGCCCTATACTGAGCCAGCAGTGTTAGAAACTCAAGATATATAAGCTAAGCACCAAATGGCTTCTTAAACCAAGGTCACAGTCGCCAAAATGGAATGTCTTGTTGCCATTTTGGTGAAAGACAGCTCTAAAGTTTTATTTTTTTTCAAATGATGGACTGGCTGTGAGCAAGGTTAAGAGCTTAAAGATGAAAAGTCACTTGATGGTGGAGGTGTCAGGCACCATCCTGGTGCCCCAGCACTTTCACTTGGTCGCAAAATGCGTCTGGCACCTAGCTAATTTCGAACACTGGTTTGTGGCACAAGACCTTCCAATCGTCAATATTTGTGCCGCCTGAATTTGCTGGTACGTGAAGAAGAAGAAGAGGAGTTTGGATTTGATATCCCGCTTTATCACTACCCGAAGGAGTCTCAAAGCAGCTAACATTCTCCTTTCCCTTCCTCCCCCACAACAAACACTCTGTGAGGTGAGTGGGGCGGAGAGACTTCAGAGAAGTGTGACTAGCCCAAGGTCACCCAGCAGCTGCATGTGGAGGAGCGGGGACGCGAACCCAGTTCCCCAGATTACGAGTCTACCGCTCTTAACCACTACACCACACCGCACCAGCGATAGCCTGGAAACACCCCATGCCTCCTTCATTATGTTTGGCTTCCAGCTTTCAAAGCCAGATTTGGGCTAGAACCACCAGGACAGTAAAAGAGCAGGGAGGAAAATCACTCAGAGAATGTTACATTTGTACACACTCCAATCTGCGACAGATTTGAATAATAGTGACCACCACATCAAACTGCTGAAGGACAAGGGGCATCCCCTCTCTGCAGGGACAATTCTTTCAGGCTCAAAGTTTGCCTTCCTGGGACACTCTGACACAGGATACATAATATGGAAAACGAGACACTCCTGCATAGTTGCTCTTATGCAATATAATTAATCATCTACAAATCAAGGTAATCTTAGAATGTGCCAAGACATAAAGCGCTGAGAAGTCCAGGAACAGGAAAAGCCAAGATAGTGGCCTTGCTTAATTTGGGAGTTTCCCCCAGTTTTTGCGATGGAGCAGATTTTCAACAGCCTCAACTATTTCACAAGAGGACTTTTATCCACATTATAAATACAGTTCCATCTGCAACCAAACGCCCATGGCCACGATTCTGGAAAAACTAGTGAATGATGACAGACATGGATGAGAGTCTTTCGAGAGGCGCACTCTTCAATTAGAGCAGATTTGAGCATACACTGTCTATGTTAAAGGTCAGGCTCTGCACTGCACACACAAACAATGTTGCTAAATACCGGAGTGCATCTGAGCACATTTCCAGTATTCACGCTCTTCATGGGTACATCTGTGTTCATGTGCCTAGCAGCAATGCAGAAAAAAACTACCCTATGTCTTCCAACATAACCAGCGCATGTCTGAAGCCACACTAAATATAATTGCAGGACAGATTTCTAAAATTGGTTAAAAACTCATTTTGGGGGAAATGCACCAAAATGGAGTAGGTAAAGGAAAATGACCCTTGGACAGTTAAGTCCAGTCAAATTTGACTATGGAGTTGCGGCACTCATCTCTGCTTTCAGGCCGAGGGAACCGACGTTTGTCCACAGGAAGCTTTCCGGGCCATGTGGCCAGCATGACTAAACCACTTCTGGTGCAACGGGGCACCGTGATGGAAGCCAGAGCGCACGGAAACGCCGTTTACCTTCCCACCACAGCGGTACCTATTTATCTACTCACACTGGTATGCTTTCAAACTGCTAGGTTGGGAGGAGCTGGGACAGAGCAATGAGAGCTCACCCCGTCGCACAGATTCGAACCTCTGACCTTACGATCAGCAAGCCCAATAAGCTTAGTGGTTTAGACCACAGCACCACCCACGTCCATCAAACTGGAGTATTTCATATAGGGTAGGTATGAATTGTGGCTAACTGTGCATACGCCGCTTCCCAATCCAGCACTGGGAGAGCATTGGCTGCAAAGCAGGGTGGATAAAAATCAATGATTTTTTTAAAAAAATCAAAAAAATCGGATTTTTTTTTATTTAAATCGGATTTTTTTGATTTAAATCGGATTTTTTTTATTTAAATTGGATTTTTTAAAATAAAATGCTTTTGGAGGAAAAATCTTTCTAAATATAGTCTTCTATTTAAGTTACATTGTAGTCCAAAGGCTATACATCAGGAAATAAGGATTTGTTTTAAGTTTATCAAGTGTGCTAAAACTCAGTCTAAGTTTTTTTTTTTAATGTTTAACCACATCAGCTAACAAACATGGATACATATGCTATCATGTTATTGTTTTAGTTAAATAAATTGTTTAAATGGTTATTAAGGAAATGATTATTTTTCTCCTTCCAATAAAGTACAGCAGAAAAGTTGTCCAAATATAAAGTTAACTTATTAAACCTCACCATAATTTCATAATTATCTGTCTATGTATTTCTAGTAGTATAACCAAATCAGTAATTTTTGATATAACTGTAAAAACTACTCTGAACATTTATTATTCCAAAAATGAAACCTTCATATGGTTGTAAATATTAAGATTATACTGGCAAGAATGAGTCTTTCTGTAAAAAAAATATTTAAATCAAGTCTTACTGACTAGTGATTTAAATCAAGCCTTACTGACTAGTGATTTAAATCGTGATTTAAATCGTGATTTAAATCAATTTGATTTAAATCAAATCCACCCTGCTGCAAAGTAAATGGAGAGTGTACAGAGTCTCAGTCCACTCCCTTAAAAGTGACTAAAGAATCAGGGTAGTTACAACAAAATAAAAAAAATCCTTCCAGTAGCACTTTAGAGACCAACTAAGTTTGTTATTGGTATGAGCTTTCGTGTGCGTGCACTCTTCTTCAGATACTGAAACAGAAGTCACCAGACCCTTAGTGAGAGGGTGGGGAGGGGTATTACTCAGAAGCGGGGCCGGCGCTTCCATTTAGGCCAACTAGGCAACTGCCTAGGGCGCCAAAATGGAGGGGGCGCTGGCCAGCCTGCCCGCCGCCCCCCCAACCAGCGGCGGAGCGAGCAGGTTGGGGCGAAAACCGCGGCGGTGGCGGCGCCAAAATGGAGGGGGCGCTGGCCAGCCTGCCCCTCGCCGCCCGGTGCCGCGGACCAGCGGCGAAAATCCAGCTGTACTGGAACTTGGGATCACCCAAGGAAAAATAGGCAGCAGATTCAGGATGGACAAGAGAAAAATAGTACTTCACACAATGCATCATTAACATATTGAATTTACTGCAACCACACTAGCATCATTGGTTTTAAACGAGGCAAATTCATGGCTAATATTCGTGATAGCTAGATGGAACCTCCATGCGCAGAAGCACAGAATCTCTGAATACTCACTGCCGGGGGTGGGGTAGGGGCAACAGCACAGGAGGGGTTGTCTACATATATGACTTGTGGGCTGTGTTTGGCTTAGTGGTTCACACGTTGTGCAGGCCTGAGCCTGCCTCCCATCTGAAATTTCCATACTGCACGTCCTTATCGGGCAGCGGATATATTTAGTCTCCTCAACAACACAAGGTCAAAACAACAAGTCCCAGTGCTGCATTTCAGTTACGATAGTATCAGAGTTCAGTCAGCAGCAGCTCAGCAAAGCATTTCATGGAAAGCTAAGAGACAAGGAAAGCCACATTGCATTGGAAAATGAATTATCTGAATAACTGCATTAGGTTCCTTTAGAATATATATGACACACACACACACACACACACACACACACACGTTGTTTGCTATATATAGGTTGAATATAGCACAATGTTGTGAGTCCCAAACCTGCAACACTGCAACAAGGAACTTTATGACTATCATTTAGTGTTTGCACACCAGCCAACTGCCTAGTCAAATATATGACCGTCTGATTTTTGATTGCAGCCAAATGAAAAATCCAATATTCTTAAAAGTCACGATGCCCTGATGCCTGTTTCTATGAGTACCTTTAAAATCAGTGGCTGCTTTGCTTTATTTTGATTACAATTTCTGTTTTAAACATTATTTTGAAAATTATAGCTGTTGGAAGACCTTGAACACACACCAAAAAAGATTAATTTGATTGCTTCACAACAAAAATGTTCATTGTAAAATGATTCACATTCATGATCAACAGCACAACCCCATGCCTACTTGGAAATAAGTCCCTTTGAGTTTAATCAGATTCATTCCCTAGCAAACATGCACAGAATTGCAGCTAATACACTTACTGGGAGTAAATCCCATTGAACTCAAGGGAACTTCTGAGTAGATGTCTGTAAGCATATTGTTATGAGTTTGTGGAGTGCAAGACATCCTAAATTCCTGGGTCCAATAAAAGTTAGAATTACTCAAGATTTGGGGAGTTAAACTGTGCCAGACACTGAACTCCTAGATTCCTTTCCACTTTCATATATTCCACTCCTATCTTTGGAAGGAGGTGCCATTTCAGGAATACATTTCAGTATTTCTTTTGCATTTCTAGACTGGAAGGAAGCAAGACTGGAAAGGACAAGGGGAGTTGCTAATGATTACCTTCGTTATTGCATAAATGGATGATGGATAAACTACTGTTGGGGACACATAAAAACACCAGCATCATCAAGCTCAAAGTAAATGTACAACAGGAACAGAAACACAATCTACATAAATGTGATGCTAAAGAAAACAAAGACCTTCTCGCTGGCATCCTTCCAAGAAGACAGCCAACAGCAAAGGCACTAATCTCCACATGAACACACAAATGGCAAAGCCAAGATCATTGTGGCTGCATCTTTAGCTCTGGACCTAGTAACTTCACCCATAGTAAGCCCTTCCAGCAAGACATTTAGCAAAACCAGACCATTATTGCATTAAAAAATGGGCTAAACAATGGCTCTCATTGCGTGCAATTTAAAGTAGTGGAAAAGATGTACACATTGGGCATCCATCTATCATCATACATGTTTAATGCAAGTATAAACACGCACACACAAATATAGACACCCAGGCAGGCACAAAAACACAAAGCTTATAATAACAACTGGCCAGATGTTTAACTGAGAATCAATCACAGTCAGTCCATCATTTGAAAAATAAGCCGTTAGAGCTGTCTTGCCCCAAAATGGCAAGTATACATTCCGTTTTGGTGGCTGCAACCTTAACCCGAGGTACCCCCCCTCTCTCTATATATATGGCACCATAGGAGCAAACTCCTAGGGACCAAGGCCCCATTCAGCCCTGTCCCCATAAAACTTTGGACACCCTCCCCAAAGTTGATGGGCACCCCCATTCAAATGGTGTGTGCGTGCCACATCTTGTGATCAAATATGATGGGTAGGAACTTACCTGCCCCCCCATTTTTTATTCAAGTTGGCACCCCTGTATGGCACCATGTTATCTAACTCGGAAGCAGAAGCGTGTGCCTGTGTTGGCAGTTGCTACAAATGATAAGCTGCAGAGTTAAGCGTTATCCAGAGTTCTCACATTTCACAGTCCCAAGCATACAAGCCGTCACCTACCCAATCCCTTTTGTTCTCCAAACACTTTGCTATAAATTTATGTCCACAGCAATTGAACAGACTACACCGCAACACTTTATGTTCCAGAGTTTCCACCGCTGTTCTCCACACTGACCCCAGAAGTTCTTCCGGAAGAATCCTTCCAAACTAACCTAACGTGACTGCATAATGGAAAGTACCAAATCCCGCCAAGGCAGTCATCCTTCAGCACTTTGCATATGTAAGTTGTGTTATGTATGCCGAAATAAAACACCTTCCACGTACAAGGAAGACATTATTTGGGCATTAAACCCTGCCAAGTACAGTACACTCTTACATTCAGTCCCATACACACAAGTCCTCACTTTATCAACAAGGGCAACCAGCCCATGCCAAGATTTGCTTCCTCTCAGAATGCCGATTGCACAGTTACCTAAAGGTAAAGGAATCACATTGTTCTGGGGCACATGCAGAGTGTCAGCTGAATCCAATTCCTTGGTAATATTCTCAGTTGGTACCGGTCTGTCCAGAAGTTTTAAATGAAACCAATAACTTTAGTATTTAATAAACCATCAATTCCAAAAACTATTGTTGTTAAAATTTGTATACCGGAACAAATTTGTAACTTGGAACAAAGCAAAGATTAATAATAAATTATTGTTTCAGGAACTGTGGCAAGAGAAGAAAAGATGCTTCCTAAATTGTAGCAAATGTCTGGGAACACCCAGTTCTGGGAACACCCACTACTGAAGTGGGTATGGAACAAAACAGTGCCTGCAAGGGAGATCAGCAGGAGCCTGATTGTCTAAGTTGCTAAAAAGAAACTCATGAAGCATCACTTTAATATATATAGTCCTTGATACTAGACATATATGTAATGGCTGGGTGGGAAAGGGACTAGAGTACAATTAACAGAAACAGCATAAAGTACACAAGGATGTACCAAATATATAAAATCTCTAGAAGCTGGATAAGTGGAAAATAACAAGCCAGATATTTCTTTTCTTAATTTAGGAAAATTCATACCCCACCCTTCCCAGCTGCTGCTCCCAGGGTGGCTAATGAAACATACAATTGAAACAATAAATCAGTTTTCAACAAATAAGACAGCACCATATCCCACAACAACAACATGGGGGTGGAGGTGGGAATCGGATTCAACCAAGTCACAGCTGCAGCATCTTGAGCCATGAAAAGACCTGCAAAACTCTGACAACTGCCTCTTGCACAGGAAAAGGCGTCAAAGAAAAGATGAAGCCCACCTTATCTGCTCAAAATTGCCCATCAAGGTGCTTGAGGTATTGTGGTCCAGGTTTTATAGGTCAAAACCAGCACTTTGAATTGGGCCATGAAACTAATTGGCAGCCGGTGTAGTCAGGCCAAGATTAGTGTAATATGTTCAAACCTTCTCGCCCCAGTGAGCAAACTGGCCGCTGGCTGGAGTTTCTGAACCATCTTCAGAGGCAGCCCTATGTAGAACGCACTGCAGTAATCTAACCTAGAGCTTTTACCAGAGCATAGACAACAGTCCCTGTCCAGATAGGGACGCAGCTGGGCCACCAGCCAAAACTTACAGAAGGCACTTGGTGCCACTGAGGCCACCTGGATCCAGGAGTGTACCTGCTCCTTCAGAGGAAGTGTAACCCCATCAGAAGCAGGCCACCTTCCAGCCATCCGGTCTAGCTATCCACCCACTAACAGTGCCTCAGCCTTATCCAGACTGAGCTTCAGTTTGTTGGCTCTCATCCAATCCATTATTGAGGCAAGACACTGGTCCAGCACTTCCACTGCTTCACCTGCAGACGTAAAGGAGAAGTAGAGCTGTGTGTCATCGGCATATTGCTGACAATGTACCCCAAACCTCCAGATAACCCCACGCAGCAGTCTCATATAGATGTTAAACAGCATAGGGAAGGCACGTCCAACAGGTAGATCGTGATCTACCGGTAGATCACTGGACGTCTCTGGTAGATCACTGGCTCCCCCCAAAGAAGTTCAACAACTTTGGCACCCCCTAAAAAAAGCTCATGATTTTAGCCCTGCTTTCCTCCTCCCTAAAAAAAGCTCAACAACTTTGACCTGTATCCCCAAAAACAGGGCCTTCCTTCCTTAAAAAAGCTCAACAACTTTAACCTCAACCCCCAAAAATGGGGTAGATCACTGCCAGTTTTTAACTCTGTGAGTAGATCACAGTCTCTTGGGAGTTGGCCACCCCTGGATAGGGGATAAAACTGAACCCTGAGGAACCCTACTGAAGAACACCCCCCAAGCAACACCCTCTGGGAACGGCCATCCAAGTAGGAACAGAACCACCGTGAAGTGGTGTCACCCACCTCTAACTCAGACAGCTGCTCCAGAAGAATGCCATGGTCAATGATAGAATCATAGAATCATAGAATCATAGAGTTGGAAGAGACCACAAGGGCCATCCAGTCCAACCCCCTGCCAAGCAGGAAACACCATATAGAATCATAGAATCATAGAGTTGGAAGAGACCACAAGGGCAGCTGCCCCCCTGGCTTCGCCCATGACATGGTATCGAAAGCTGCCGAGAGGTCAAGGAGAATTAACAGAGACACATTTCCCCAGTCCCTCTCCTGACAGAGATCGTTATACAAGCGGCGAAAGCAGTTTCTGTGCCAAAACCAGGCCTAAACCCTATTTGAAATGGATCTAGAAAATCTAGAATTTGGCATGGGGCTCTTGTTTCTTTTAATGTATGCATTCCCTCCTCTCTCTTTTTTTAAAACAGCGTTTCTATCCTATTTGTATTGTATAAATTTCCTCCCACAGTATCTATCCTATTCACATTGTAACTATGCATGGAACATTAAAAATAAAAGTAACTCTAAGAAAGGCGAGGCAACAAATCCAAGCACTTGCTAAGGAAAACACAGTCTCTGGGGGCGGGGGGTAGCGACAAATATTCAGCATGCACGATATCTGAAAACCTTACAAAATGACTGCTTAAAGTATAGCCAGGGGGCCCAATAAGCCCCACAGAGAGAGAGAGAGCAACCCATTTTCCCCCCAGACCCTTTAGGACAGGCTTCCTCAACCTTGGCCCTCCAGATGTTTTTAGCCTACAAATCCCATGAGCCCTAGCTAGCAGGACCAGTGGTCAGGGATGGTGGGAATTGTAGTCTCAAAACATCTGGAGGGCCGAGGTTGAGGAAGCCTGCTCTAGGCCTCCACTGGTTTTGTAGCAGCAAAGGGAGGGAATTAAGTGGGTTGAGCAGAAAAGTTCAAACATATCAGCCTATGTCATGGGCGAAGCCAGGGGGGCAGCTGCCCCCCCTAAATCAATAAAATCAATAAAATTACTTAACTAACTGACCAACTGCATCACAGATAACTCATTTCTGCTCCTCCCCCAACATAAAGCCTGCCCCCCCTTATAAATCCTGGCTATGTCTATGGCCTAGCTCAGCAACCTGATAAGAAAGCAAATGTTCCGTCCTCTAGCAATCAGATCATTCATTTGATGAGCAGGGAGCAGTAACAGCTCCTCCTAAGCTGATCTGTACAGCTCAGCAGAGGAGGGTGAATGCGGCACCCAAACCAAAACTGGTTAGCAACCCTTGAGCTAAAGGCGCATCCAGGGCACATGCATGATGATCAGGGAAATATTCCACAGAAGTGAAAAGTGAAAATAAATAGAAACAGCAATGTGGATGTTAAAGATATTAACAGGGCTGTCTTACTCATAGGCGCTAGGGGTGCGCACCAGGCCGAGAGTCCCGGGCCCTGAGAGTTGAGTCCAGGGAGAGCCGCCTGTCGGGAGCACTGTGACGGGCTCTTCTGCTGCAGGTGGCTCTGTGCCGAGAGTTCGGGGGTGACTGAGCCAGTGAGACGCTGAGGCGGCTGGCCGGCTCCGCCCTCCTGTGCGCCTGGGACTGGCAACCGGGAAGGGGCGCCAGGCGGATCTTTGCACCCCGGCGCTGCATATGCTTAAGACAGTATCAAACACCAATAAACCAAATGTTACGTATCACACATATATCATACACCACAAACGTAACAGGCTGAAGTTGCTATCTACTTTGATATATGCTTAAGACAGCCCTGGGTATTAGAACTGGAATGAATACCATTTGGACACGCACCCCCAAAACTGCAAACCTAACTCTGGCAATTCCGAGAAGCTTCTGACTTGTTTTTCCTTAGGCACCAGCATGTTCACCCACGGCATGCATAGTGATGCTAGGGTGTGGCAATCACCCTAAAGATTAAAACTGAATGCAGAAATGTGGGCAGGTGAGAGGTGAGAGCATGAACATTACAGAAACATGGTTCCTGTTGCTGCTGTGTAGTGATCAGTTATTCAAAGGAAACATATCCACTGGGTTAGAACGTCCCCTGAGTTGTTTGGCTCTAAATGATGTCTAACAAACTATTCCGAGGAGCAGGAGGCTAAAATGGTAGAAAGAAAACATGACTAGGTTATAAAATTACTGTACACAACTTCAGGGAGGCAGTTTATAAATCTGCAAATTAATAATAAACAAAGCAAACTGTATTTACATGGAAGTATTGCAGCAAGTGTAGATAGATTTGCATGCCCACTGGCCCAGCTATGGCGCAGACTGAGGCCTGCATTTCTGCTGGTTCCTGGCTCAGCAGACTAGAGGCAGGGGAATATTATAGCAGTGCATGCTACCGTGGCAACATGCCATACCCCCAACCACTTTTGCCACACTTGCTAAAGAGGTTCGCTCTCTCTCCAGTGGGAAAGATCTGGAACAATACAGAAATGGAGATTGCTCACAGGGTTCTGTGACGGGTCAGAAAGCTGTCCTCGCATAAAATTAAAAAGTTAAACCAGCGACACCTCTCCTTCAGTAAGGGGAGAGAACATGTTTGTTTAGGGAGGAGGAAGAAGCGCCTCTTCAGCAACGTGGCACATGTGATTCATCCACTTACAAACGTTTTCACAAACATTGTCAGAAGTTGCACCTTCAGCAAGACAGATCTAGAGCTATAAAGAGCTACTCCGGAAAGGTGGGGGGAGCTTTGAGGGAGGAAAGGGGTGGCTGTAGCAGAAGAGGAAGTAACAGCAGCAGCCCAATTCGAGGCACGTTTACTTCAGCCCAAGTCCCACTGAACTCAAAGAAAGTTCCCTGCGCGCAAGTGAGCAATGGCGCTAAGCAAGCCACGCAATTCGATCCTGTGCGTATTTACGCAGAGGTCCCGCTTAGCTCCGCTGGGGCCCCCTCTTCCAAATATGAGCGCAGACTTTATGGGGTAAAAGATGCCCCTCCTCACACGCTTTACCACAAGGGATACAAAAGCTATGAGGCATTGTGTTCCTCGGCACACCCACCGCGTTTCACGTACTATTTAGCCCGACGAAGACCTCTGGAGAACTCAAAAGCTTGCTCACTGTTTTAGACGGCCAAGCAAAGGCATTGCCCAGTTTGTGTAACAAGCCATACTAGGGAAGAAACTTGCGAGCCCAGCGCGCTAGCTGTTTATTATCGGGGAATAGTTCCGCTACGTTTAATCCAAAGGAAAGGAAAAAAGGGATGATATAAAAGGGAAAGTAGAGGCGCACGAGAATCCGCGCCTGGGTTGAGAAGAGGCTTCCGAAAGAAGGACGGGCCGTCGAGGAGACAGAACAGGAAAGGGTGGGGGAAGAAAGTGGGGGGCTGGGAGAAGAGCCAGGGAAGCGCGCGGGGTTCAGGAGGCGAGAGGCTAAGGTGGGGGGCACCCGCGACGGCAGCGTGGTGGGCAAAGGGCCGTCGGGGCTGGCGAAGGAGAGGGGGGTGGGACACGAGGACGCAAGCTGGAGAGTAAGAGGCCGGCCAAGCCCGGGACTTACCCAGATGAGGAGAAGGCTCGGGGCAAGAGGCGTCCGGCTTGGAGGCATTGGGGGCCGTCGCCGCGGGGTCCCTCCGGGAGGGCGCCGGCCCGCGGGCGCCGCCGCTTCCAGGCTCCACTGGAAGCTGAGTGTGCTGCCGGCCAAGCAGTAGAAGACGACGGCCAGGAGGTGGAGGACGCAGAAGATGACGAGCAGGCGGCAAGCCTTCTGCAGCGAGGCGCCGGGCAACTCCTTCATGGTGCGCGCCGCCGGTTCAGTGCTGCTCCGAGCGCGGCATCCGAGGGCGCAGCATCGCGGCGCGCTCGGCAGGCGGGGAAGCAACGGCACGGCTACAAAGGCGCCCAGGCGCTCCGTAGCCGCCTGCCTGCTGTCCTGCCCGGCGCGGATTGGGGGGGGGGGGATTGTGATGTCAGGCTGGGGCTCCGCCTTTCCCCGCGGCGGAGGGGCGGTGGCTCCTGCTGGGGAGCTCCTCCTCCCTCCTGGAGGTAATGTGGCAGCAGGCAACCCCCGGCTTGGAGCCCTTGCTTTGCCAAGCCTCCCGGAGGCTGCGAGGGGACCCCTCCGCCACGCTCACCCTGAAAGCAAACCCGCGTTAAACCTCCCTAAGCCGGCTGGCTGACTTTTGAGGATTTGGTGCAGTGAAGGCCGTGTTCACACAACCTATTCTCGAGCTCTCCGTGTACACGCGCTCGCCTGGCTTATTTAGCTTATCTAGCGGCGTCTTTACGTGCGCGCCGGCAGGGAGGTCCGCGCTAAATCCTTGCGCGCGTACGGGTTGCTGGCTGCTTGTTGTGATGCCCAGCTTGCGGGGTTCACGACAAGCACGTGCGAATGTGCACATTGCTCTGAACGAGGTAGGTACCGTAGACCGAGGCAGTCGTGTTCTCGGTTTTAGTGCTGTGAACTTTAGGGCGGCGGGCATCTTTTTGAATGTTGTCCCCGGTTAAGCAATGAGCATTCAATCTCCAAGCACGCAGCAAGCCAGCACATCAGGGAGGGGACTGTGCTAAACCTTTCTCGTTAGTGCCCTACTTTTCTACCAGGAAGGACTTTAGTTTTTTAAGGGTAAGGCCCTCCGAGAGATGGCTCGCACCCAGGTGTCAGAAAATGAGTGGCAACACCTCAAATCTGCCATTGTTTCGGCCATTACAATTTTAAGCACCGCAGATAGAATTTCATAGCTATCCTATGACAAACTAGTGCTTTTCAGTGGAAAGGAAGCCTTCTGTAATCGGTCAATTCCTGGAAATTGCACAATATTTCTGCATTGTCATTATTGAACGGGCCTTTTTCTTTTCTAAACTTGTGTTTCTTGGTAGCTTTGCATTCACTTACATTGATACCTTGTTAGTTTTATTTGCTAATTTCTTGTAACAAAAACTCCAAGTAGCTTCTTTATTATCTCAATTCAAGGTCCCATGTTGCTGTTCTCCCACCTGCCTGCCTGCCTGCCTGCCCACCCTCCCCTGAGTTCAGGCCAAAGGCTTATCTAGTCCAGCATTCTAGGCTCTGGCTGGTATTCAGAAGTACAGGAGAGACAAAAGCTCCGTTGGTTAGAGCATGGTGCTGATAACAACAAGGCTGCAGGTTCGATCCCCTTATGGGACAACAGCATATTCCTGCATTGCAGAGGCTTGGGTTAAATGACCCTCAGGGTCCCTTCCAACTCTATGATTCTATGAATTCTAAGACTTTCAAGGGAAAGTTGCAGTGTATCCCCATCCCTTCCTGGATCCCTCTTCATCTAGTGCAAGGAGTGAAAAGCCACCTTCCAAAAGGTCGTTTCTTTCTTCTCTCTCCTCTTCCTCCACTGCATTGCAGGGGGTTGGACTAGATGACCCTCAGGTCCCTTCCAACTCTACAATTCTATGATTCGACATTCTGAGCATCCTGGAAGCTCACAGGCCCCTGTCAGTCCATTTATTGATTTTATTTTTATTTACAACCATATATGTCTGGGTGGTGGTGTGGGTTAAACCACAGAGTCTAGGGCTTGCTGATCAGAAGGTTGGCAGTTCGAATCCCTGCAACGGGGTGAGCTCCCGTTCCTCGGTCCCAGCTCCTGCCCACCTAGCAGTTCGAAAGCACGTCAAAGTGCAAGTAGATAAATAGGTACCGCTCCGGCGGGAAGGTAAACGGCGTTTCCGTGCGCTGCTCTGGTTCGCCAGAAGCAGCTTTGTCATGCTGGCCACATGACCCGGAAGGTGTCTGCGGACAAACGCCGGCTCCCTCGGCCTATAGAGCAAGATGAGCGCGCAACCCCAGAGTCGGACATGACTGGACCTGATGGTCAGGGGTCCCTTTACCTTTATGTCTGGGTACCTTCAGAGTTTTGTTTTTTTTAAAATATAACCCTCTTTTGCTTCCAGTTCCAGCCACCCTTGTCCACCATTAAAGTCTTAGGATGACTCATGGTGCAATCCTACCCTCTGCCTGAACTGTCTCGTTACAGGCAGCATAGGATCAGAACAGTCTGGGATTTAGGGCGGCGTGGGCAGTTCCCCTGCACAGGGCGCTGAGCTGAGGGGGCTCAAAATTGAGAAGAGCCATAATTGAGAAGGTGCATTTGGGGACGCCAAATTTTCGCCTTGCACAGGGTGCCACATTACGAAAGATGAACAAAGTCCACCCCTGATCAGAACCAAAATCTCCCTGTGCCAGCGGATCACGGTGACACTAATGTAGCAAGGCCATTGTACCAGAGGCACAGCGTCGAAGCTCTTACGCAGTCTGTTTGACCTCCTCCTAAAATAAATTGGCAAGCAGCACACACACACACACACACACACACCATTCTAGGAGAGGAAGTTATGTGTCCAGGGTAACGGAGCAAAGCATTTGGGTTTATTGCAGAGATATAATTGTTGTATCAGCAAGTTCATGTTTGAGATTTTAAAGACCTCTTGTGTGAATATAATCCGGAGCCAGAGATTTGTTAATTTTTAACTTGTCAAGAAGTCCTAGAGCTTCATCTCTTGTCAATACTATTTTCCTAAGTTCTTCAGACTCCTTTACTGAAAATGTCGGTTCAAGCCCAAGTATTTGCAGCGGTGAGTGACGCAGAGGATAAATTCAGCTGCAACTCATTTTTCTTAGAAGACGGCTATGCAGATTGTGAGTTCCGTTCCAAATACATCTGCTTCCAAAGCAGCAGGATCTGGGTTGCAGCTGAATTTTGAAAAACAAGATTACACATGGCAAAATGTTCCAACAAACAAAGACTGTGGTCTAAGCTCAGGTATTTTAATCAGCCACACCTTATTTTCTGGGGTAGTTTACCCTCCTGAAATTAGGTGTAATTAATGCATAGGAGTTGACTGACCAGCCAGCCCAGATTCTCCCAGGTTCTTCATTTCCCGCAAAGAATGTGAGATGGGTGGGGTATTGCACCTTTGAATTGCATAAAATAAAAGAAAGCTCAGTTCACTCCCTAATGAATTAATGACATTTCCAGATGACCTGTGTATTGAGAGTTCATCCTAATTTGTTTGCAGAGAGGTTAGATGATGTTGCATCCTTTCTAGACACTTTCCTTCTTGCAAAAAAAAAAAAAAGTATGGAGGGTTGTTGTTGTTTTTTGGGGGGGAGGCAAAGTAGGTTTGCGGCACAATCTAAACTGAATCCTACTGCAGAATAGCAGCAGACTGGAAGTGCCCCAAATTAATGATTTAAACTGACATATGGCGCAGGAACACTACACACAGGTGAGTTTCCTGAATAATTAAAAAAAATCATTTTAAGCAGGGGTTATATTGTGTAGGCCAGGCCAGAGGAAGAATGAAGGATTTGGTGGTCAAGGACCACACAGAAACAGGGCTTGTTGAAGCAGCCTGGACAGAAAGCTGCCTACCTCTAGTCTACTCTAGGAGTACTGTATATAAAGGGGCAGACTCGTGGGCTCAGCCACCAGGTTTTTAGCCACATTTGTTGCTAGTTTGTCTTGGGAGACAATGGAGTATGCCTCCAGGGGTGAAGTCAAACTGTTGTGTTAGCAGCACCAACTCTGGTGCGCAAGCCTGAGCAGTGTGTATGGAGGTCCCAGGCTTCATATGGTCCAAAGGAAAGGAAAGCAATACGTTTGGCACCAGCTTGGCTGCTGGAGTTGCTGGAAGGAGATGTACAAGGTGCCATCCAACCATCTTAGGGACTCCACTCGGGATTTGTGTAGGGTTTACTCCTAGCCTTTCTTCTCCCGAAGATATCTCCAAAGGCAGTGGATGTTTAGGATCAGAGTTTTCCTTCTCCTAGAAGGGCTACCTTCCCAGGTTGACAATCCCCACCTGCCTCTCACTTCCCTCTACGGCACATGCAGAAACCGCCTTCTTGACCGTTGGACCCACTATGGGTCTTGTCCGCTCAATCCATCAGTGCCTGTCTTCGAATGCAGGCCAAGTCCCTAACTCATGGAGGGTTTGAGATCCCTTGGCTTCCCTCACCTGGTTTAGCTGACCAGTCAAAACCATTTCTTAGGGTGTGGTCACTCTCACATGCTGACAGTTTCTAGGAGCCATGGATGAGAGCTGAGTGCAGGATGGGGACCAATGGTGGATAAACTACCCCAGAAAGAGCACAACATGTCCCGTAACACTCCAAATACCTCACTTATGCATATAGATAATAAAAACAAGCAGGTATAAAAGCAAACACTAAACTTCTGCTACGTAATCCAACAAGGAATACAAATCTTGTAAAGTTCCCCAGTAATGTATATGGGTCTGTATTGTCTCGTGCCATCTTATACCAATAAAGAATGATACCATAGTCATTTCCAAACCAGAGAAAAAAGACATCATCTTTTAGCAGTATGAAATACAACTTTAAGCTCACATCCCATCCATGCAACCCAGCAGAACATAAGGCAGCCTTTGCCCAGCCAGCTGGCCTGCAAATGTTCTGGGCCACAGCTCTCATCTGTCCCAGCAAGCACCGCTGGGCTCGCCACCAGGTTAGCAGATGGCTGGCAGAAGTCATCCATGAAGTGTGAGTGTGTACCTCACTGTGCAGACAAAGGCTAGCAGCGCTTCCCAAACTGATTATATATGTGTCCATTGCAATGACACAGTACAATCATCTTTGTACACAATCTGACAGATTCAATCACTAAAGTATTGTCTCTTAAGCAGAGTCTGTTATTATCTTGATTCTGATGAATCACAATCTCTGTTTTGTTCCTGTTTTGCCTTTGGGGAATACTGTATCTTTTTATAAAATTGTCGCTAGTGTGCACACACACACTCACACAAAAAAAGTTATCCAGATTATGTTCTCTTTTACGTGGCCTCTAGAAATTGAGTCTTTGAGTGGGGACTATTGGAGAGTTCGCTAATAGATGCTGCCTATTTCACAACAAATGAGTACAGTAGGCAAGAGACCATTCAGGAACATATCATGTATGTGTGAGTGTAATTATTATTGTTGCTGCTGTTGTTACTGTTGTTATTATTAAACTTGTATACTGCCCTTCATCTGAAGTTCTTGGGGAGGTTCACAGCATAAAAATACAAAATAAAAACACAAAATATATAATAAGAACAAGAACAAAACAAACCCATACCCCCTCCCATGTGGGGTTTCTCACAGGTGGTGTGGGAATAAGGTTTTACAAATGCATAAGAACACCCCTACTCTCATCTGTGAAATGTTGGGAGATGGACAAAGCATCATGGGAGCATGTTTTTGTTTTTTTTAAATCTTCCTGAGGCAGCTAGTGGGGGGAGAACGTGGGGCCATGTCGAAAGTGGCCCAGATGCAAAGTGATCTGCAATGGAATTGCAAGTGAAGTGTGAACTCTGAGAGCAATGGTGTGAGGTGCTAAAAGAAATCAAGAAAAAAGAAAAGAGCATCCAGAAGGAAATTTCAACTCCCAGGCAACAGCAGTTTAGTATAAGGAAGGGGTGCTAAATAATAAAATGCTAATCAATTTTGAGGCCACTTCTTCCTTTGCCCTGTGCTTCAAGTCTGAGGCAGACACATTTTATTATTACAAAAGAATTGTCATCCTATATAATAAAGAGCCTGTGTCCGTCCGTACCACTTTCCGTTCAGTCAGAGGAAATCGCCAGTGCGCGTGCGTTCCAGTCACACACGGATTGGAGGACGCAGAGAGGAGGAGGAGCCTGATTGGTTGGAGTGCAGCGCGAGCGAAGCGCTTGCGCTTCGCGAGCCTCCGAACCAGAAGCCGCAATGGCCGCTGCTCCCCGCGCGCTGCTGCTTCGCCGCCGCCAGTCCGCTCTTCCTGCCTCCTCCTGCTCCGGGGCCAGAAGCCGCAATGGCGGCCGCTCCCCGCGCGCTGCTGCTTCGCCGCCGCCTCCCGCCGCCTCCTCCACGGAGAGCGGATCGAGCGAGAGCGGAGCGTCCCCTGTCGGCCTTCCTCCCCGAGGGAAGCGGCCGAGGGCGGGAAGCTGAGGGGAGATAGGAGGCTACTTTTGCAAAAGGCGGAGGCCGGCGCCGACGGAGCACCCCGCGCTCCCTCCCTCCGCGTTGCTGTTTTGGAGGCTCCCGCCCCCACTGCCGCGCGCACACACACACACACACACACACACCACAACCAAGACCCCCCCCCCGCGCGCTTCCCCCCTCTCCCTCCCTTCACAGCCGGGGCCGAGGGAAGCCGCTTTCGAGGAGGAGGACTGAGCTGGGCTTGGAGGCTGGGGAGGGGAAAGGGTTAATGGGAGGGAGAGGAGGCTGGGGAGGGAAGGGTTAATGTGTTTGGGGAGGGAGATGCAGCGCTTTTTGCATATGTTCATATGTTCTACATATGTTCCACATATGTTCTGGCGGCCGGGGGGGGGGAGCTCTGTGAGGAAGGTGCAACAGGAGGGGAAGGGGGCATGGAAGTGAGGCAAGAAAGGCAGGAGGAGAAGGGGAGGGGCCGGCGCAAGCAGAAATGGGGCTGTGGGGCAGGAGGGGCTGGAGAGTGAAAAACGAAAGCGGCATGGGACAGGAGGGGCTGGTGAGTGTGCAGGATATGGGGCTGGAGTACATGGGATGTTGAGGGGTGGGGTGGGATAGGGGTATGGGGTAGGAGCGCGTGGTGAGTGAGAGTATGGGGCAGGAGTGGCTGGTTAGTCTGGGAGGATATAGGGCTGGAGGGGTGGGATTGGGGTATGGGGCAGGAGGGGCTGCTGAGTGAGAAAGTAAACTACAAGAGGCACTGGTGAGCGTGTGAGGATATGGGGCAGGAGGGGTGGGGGCGTTATGAGGCAGCGGGCTGGTGAGTGTGGGAGTATGGGGCAGGATGAGTGGGGTGTTGGGGGTATGGGGCAGGAGGGGGTCGGATGTCGGGAGTATGGGGCAGGAGGGGCTGGTGAATGTAGTGCCATATGGGGCAGGAGGGGTTGGTGAGTGTAGCAGGGGTATAGGGCTAGAGGAGTGAGGGGCTATTGAGCGAGAGAAAGGAAAATGGAAGTATGGGGCAGGAGAGAGTGTGGGGTGTGAATTAGGAGGGGATGAGATGAAAGGTGGCAGGGTGTGAGAGAGAAGTGCGTGTAGAGAAAGAGAGGCCAACTATGTGTGGAAATATGGGAAGCTCTCGGGAGCCCGCGCTCCCTCGGCGGGTCGCTCAGTCACCGCGGGAGCAGAGTGCTCCCGCGGTGACTGAGCGATCCGCCGAGGGAGCGCCGGCTCCTGAGGCTGCCCGTCCGTACTGACAGGCAGCTCCAGGAGCCGACACTCCCTCGGCGGGAGCCCGCGCTCCCTCAGCGGATCGCTCAGTCACCGCGAGAGCAGCAGCTGTGACTACTCCCACGGTGACTGACCTATCCGCCCAGGGAGCGCCGGCATTATCTTCTAGCCCCCGCCCGTTTTTCAACGGGCTTAATTTACTAGTCATATATAATTTGCTTTGAGGGTGTGTGGTGCGTTTGTTTTACAACCAAGTGGTAATAAATGTTATGAAATAAACAAATGTGTACTGTAAGTGATCTCTGAGTTCCAGCCCTTATGTAGCTAGAAATGATGCCTCCCATGCAGAAGAGGACAATATCAGCAGGCTTGGGGTGAACTCCAGGATTTGCAGAAGTACAACAATTATTCAGGAAGAAAACCCTAAGGGGAAGGCAATCACTCTCAAAACTGCCCAGGGAGGTACAGTATATGCATGCCAGGGGAGCCCAGTGGACTGCCAGGGAGGGGAAAATATGGACTCCTGGACCTTGACAGCAGCACCCTACACTGCAACGTTTTGTTACAGGCCCCACTACTTTCCACTAATAGCACAATTGCATGGTTAATTGCACAGTACAGGTGTGGGGAACCTGTGGCTCTCCAGGTGTTGCTGAACAGCAACTCTCCCCAGCAAGCATAGCTGATGGCCAGGGGTCATGGGAGTTGTAGTTCAGCAAAATCTGGAGGGCCAAAAGTTCCCCACCCAGAGCTTGGAAGCGAAATGGGACCACCAAAAAACAGAGGAGAGATTTCTGCATACTCAGGGTCTCCCTAGTTACACTAAAGTATGCAGGCCTGAAAATGCTTATTAAAACACACACACACACACACACACACACACACAAGCAGCCCAAGAAACACCTACAGACTTATCAAATGTTGATGCCATCTGAACCTGTAAGAGAAAGGTCTGCAATTCTGCACTTACTTGACTGAGAAAAAATCACATTGAGCTTAGTGATTCTTGCTTCTGTAAAGCTTATGGTACCACAGCATAATGTATAATCACTGATACAAGCTAATGTTTCCATGACACTTGTAGAATATGTTTTCAGAATTTCAAAGCCACATAAACCACCTTCATTTATTTTGAAGGATAATGGATTGCTAGCTTCAGACCCGCAGCAGAGGTCTTGTGGTTTTAAGAGTTTAATAGGAATAGGGGAGGGAAGTATCTTGGGATTTATAGATTTATTTTTCAGTTGCTTCAACACTGTGATGTACCTGATGTATGGGAGCTTTCTCAGTTTTCTGACTCACAAACTGACTGCAGTTCATCCATGTGCGCTTTCTTGTATAACAGATATACACAATATACTTTAAAAGCATATTTCCCCCCTCAAAAACCCTGGGAACTGTAGTTTACCCTCAATGAGTTACAATTCCCACAAACCCTTAACTAACTACAGGACCCAGAGTTATCTGAGGGAAGTAATATGCTTCAAATGTGTGTTAAGGGTATAATATGAAACCTCAGACAAGCAAACAGTCACAGAAAGATTCTACTCCACAGCTTCCAATTACAAGGACAAACAAATTTTTTTTAGCTAGCTGGTCACTGGTCCCTTTGCAGAGCTTACCTGTTTCTGGCTGGAAAAAAACAACCCCCAAAGTAATTCATCTATCTCTCTAGAGTTTACTAGCCATAAATAACCTCCGGAGCTGAAGGAGACCTTTGCAAGTGTACCTTAATTGGTTATAAAAGCAATTAGGTCCACCTGCTCCTAGTGGAACTGCAACTCTGGGATCACGGCTGTTTTCTCATCATTCAAAAAGTTGTCACCTTGTTTCCTGGGCATGCGACTTTGCTCTTAACAGCTGCATGACAGGCAGTAAGTTCTCCATTATTTATCTCCAGGTAGCTGGAAGGTACAACAGCTGAACTTCTGCCTGTCAAGCCACTGTTTATGGAACAAAAGTCCCGATAGAAAAAAAAAAAGCTGGCAGCACTAGCTAAGGTTGCCTTAAAGCAGCAATTTTTTTAGCTTGCCCTTACTCTGCATTACAGAACAACTTCTAAGCAGTACCAATGGCAGGCTTTTTTTCGACTCTAGGCAAGGCTAACAACTTGCATCCCCCCCCCCCCCCAAAATGCTAACTTCAATTTTCAAAAGCAGGTGTGTTGTCGAAAAAAATAAAAAGCACAAAACTTGACACTGCTAAGTATAAATTGCAAATATAAGTAATACAAGAATCTTTGTTTATCTTTCTCAAATCCAAAAGAAAATGTTTTAGCACAGAAATCATATCAAATAATCCTGTAAACTGTGATGTTAAAATTTAAGCCTCTTAAAAGTTTAAATTTCAGGCACATGAAACCTTCACTTTGCATGACTTTTCCTTTGCAAATTTTGCCTCCAATTCCTTCAGGTCAAGTGCTGATGCTCAGGCATGTACAACTGATATGGTTTGCGAGGCAACTAGTATCTCTTGCAACATGGTTGAGTGTCGGTAAGTTTTTGTAAGTCTGAGCTTTGAGAAACTGCATTCGCCAGTTGCCACTGACTCTGCTCCCCTCCCCTGAGATGACCTTTTTGGTGGCCAGAGCACAGATGCCTCCCAGGAAGCACATCTTTCCCACCCACCCACTTCCAAGCCCAGCATGCTCCAACCACCATCAACACACCATTGCATATGGACTAAGAGCATACCACCTGCATGGGTTATAGAGCTGATAGCAGGATTGATGATCGCTGAATCATATTGTTAGCTAGACATGGAAACTGTTGTAAGAATTTTAAGGTTTTATATCTATAATAATTGTTATTAATGTACCAAGCAAACCACATGTCTGAAGCAGACAGTCCTGACACCATTTTGACTCTCAAAACTGACCAAATGTTTCTCTGCAAGGAGGAAAGGGGTGAGAGAACCTTCCCACTGTCTCAGAAATTAAGTAATCACCATCTCAAAGGAATAGCCAGACTGCCCAGGAAAGGCAATCAGATAAGACATGATCATATGAAGTGGCAGACAGGAGGTAAACAGCGCACTCAGATTTCTGCTGGATGCCTTTTTCTGTGATGCAGCTGTGATGTATCTGGGGGGTGGTCCTGGGTTACATCCCTTTTTGTGATGTATGTATGATGTATAGGGGGGTGGTCTTGAGCGGAAGGGGGGGAATTTCAAAGTCTATATAGGAGCTTGCACACCATTGTTGGGGGTAGCTCCTCCATTTTTGGGAGTGGACCCTGTTGCAACATATATATTAAAGATTTTGCTTCTCAATTTTTCTCTGGTTGGCCTCTGTAATTTACTCCTTCCGATGGAGAACCTCAAAAGGCTCTTGTGTACCCCCATAAGGGAATAAGAGCAGATTTCTGTTTATTTCAAAATGAAGTTCTGTCCAAATAGTAGCAATCTAACAATGCCCCCAAAATATAGGGAAGAGGGAAGCAAGCAGAGCCCAGGTGTTTTCCTTATTTCTTCTGGAAGGAGGGAGTGGGTTTTATGAAGGGTCCATGGGCGAGTTTTTTTAAATGAGCAACACGGCTATCGATCTGAAATACAATGGAATGCAAGAACAGCAAACAACTCCCATAGGTATGGAACCATAGAGGGCCACAATGCACAAAACAGATTTGGAAAATGTGGCTTTTGGGGAGCGGTGCAGAAGAGCTCGTAGCAAGAACTTTGATTCAAGGATGGTCCTGAATCAAGTTTCTTAGAAAGGGTAATAGTGCCCCCTGGTGAATTGGGCTTGCCTCAACTGAGCATATGTCTGTCTGTATGTTTTGGGTTCAGGTAGGTAGCTGTGTCGGTCTGACGCAGTCGAAATAAATAAATTAAATTAAATATTCCAGTAGCACCTTAGAGACCAACTAAGTTTGTTCTGGGTATAAGCTTTTGTGTGTGCATGCACACTTCTTCAGAAACTCCTGTTTTGGTTAACTTATCCTGTAGGGGAGCCAGTATGCCTTCAGAAAAATTGCCTGTGTTCTTTGTAGAAGAAGAAGAAGAGTTTGGATTTGATATCCCGCTTTATCACTACCCGAAGGAGTCTCAAAGCGGCTAACATTCTCCTTTCCCTTCCTCCCCCACAACAAACACCCTGTGAGGTGAGTGGGGCTGAGAGACTTCAAAGAAGTGTGACTAGCCCAAGGTCTCCCAGCAGATGCATGTGGAGGAGTGGAGACACGAACCCGGTCCCCCAGATTAGAGTCTACCGCTCTTCACCACTACACCACACTAGAGGAGAGATATAAGTGTAATAATAAGACAGATCAGCAATGTCCAACTGTTCGACCGCGATCGGCAGGTAGATCCCCGCTTGCCCCTGAGAGATCGTGACGTGCCCCACCCCGGCGCTATTTTCAATTGCCGCTGCTGTGAAAGCTTGTATTCCCTGTGTTGGTGTCTGAGTGGGGAAAGGAGGAAGGGCTGCGGACTGTTGTGTGAGCGATTTAATGCAATCCTTCCCCCAAAAAGCTCAACAACTCTGGTTTCTCCCCCTAAAAAAAGCTCAACAAATGACAATGGATAGATTGTCAGTTTTCTTATATTGGGAGTAGATCGCAGTCTCTTGGGAGTTGGACGTGCTGAGATAGATCATGGGAGACACTCCACTCTTTAAAGATCAACAGGAGAGCCTCTAGTTATATATGCATTTTTATGCACAATTCACCATATTATTTGCATTTTTTTGTACACATTACTTGGCTGGAGAATTTGGAGGGAATTGAGCGCAGTAAAATAAATTCACACAAAAATACTGCTCATTTTTTCAAGATGACTTTTTTGGAGAGAGAAAAAAAAACAATTTGCAAACTGATGTGGAAAGGTGGAGAAATGAGAATAGGAAAATAAGAAAGTGAGAGAAACAGAAATTGACAGATTTGCCCACCGCTAGAAGTGGTCTTATAGAAAAATTTACAATTGCCGGGTGGTATGTGATTATAATTCACTAGTAAATTAAGCCCGTTGAAAAACGGGCGGGGGCTAGAAGATAATGCCGGCGCTCCCTGGGCGGATAGGTCAGTCACCGTGGGAGTAGTCACAGCTGCTGCTCTCGCGGTGACTGAGCGATCCGCTGAGGGAGCGCGGGCTCCCGCCGAGGGAGTGTCGGCTCCTGGAGCTGCCTGTCAGTACGGACGGGCAGCCTCAGGAGCCGGCGCTCCCTCGGCGGATCGCTCAGTCACCGCGGGAGCACTCTGCTCCCGCGGTGACTGAGCGACCCGCCGAGGGAGCGCGGGCTCCCGAGAGCTTCCCATATTTCCACACATAGTTGGCCTCTCTTTCTCTACACGCACTTCTCTCTCACACCCTGCCACCTTTCATCTCATCCCCTCCTAATTCACACCCCACACTCTCTCCTGCCCCATACTTCCATTTTCCTTTCTCTCGCTCAATAGCCCCTCACTCCTCTAGCCCTATACCCCTGCTACACTCACCAACCCCTCCTGCCCCATATGGCACTACATTCACCAGCCCCTCCTGCCCCATACTCCCGACATCCGACCCCCTCCTGCCCCATACCCCCAACACCCCACTCATCCTGCCCCATACTCCCACACTCACCAGCCCGCTGCCTCATAACGCCCCCACCCCTCCTGCCCCATATCCTCACACGCTCACCAGTGCCTCTTGTAGTTTACTTTCTCACTCAGCAGCCCCTCCTGCCCCATACCCCAATCCCACCCCTCCAGCCCTATATCCTCCCAGACTAACCAGCCACTCCTGCCCCATACTCTCACTCACCACGCGCTCCTACCCCATACCCCTATCCCACCCCACCCCTCAACATCCCATGTACTCCAGCCCCATATCCTGCACACTCACCAGCCCCTCCTGTCCCATGCCGCTTTCGTTTTTCACTCTCCAGCCCCTCCTGCCCCACAGCCCCATTTCTGCTTGCGCCGGCCCCTCCCCTTCTCCTCCTGCCTTTCTTGCCTCACTTCCATGCCCCCTTCCCCTCCTGTTGCACCTTCCTCACAGAGCTCCCCCCCCCGGCCGCCAGAACATATGTGGAACATATGTAGAACATATGAACATATGCAAAAAGCGCTGCATCTCCCTCCCCAAACACATTAACCCTTCCCTCCCCAGCCTCCTCTCCCTCCCATTAACCCTTTCCCCTCCCCAGCCTCCAAGCCCAGCTCAGTCCTCCTCCTCGAAAGCGGCTTCCCTCGGCCCCGGCTGTGAAGGGAGGGAGAGGGGGGAAGCGCGCGGGGGGGGGGTCTTGGTTGTGGTGTGTGTGTGTGTGTGTGTGTAAGTGTGCAAGTGACGGAGACACGGCAGCCCGTGCGCGCTCTCTCTCTCTCCCCATTAACCCTTCCCCTCCCCAGCCTCCAAGCCCAGCTCAGTCCTCCTCGAAAGCGGCTTCCCTCGGCCCCGGCTGTGAAGGGAGGGAGAGGGGGGAAGCGCGCGGGGGGGGGGCTTGGTTGTGGTATGTGTGTGTGTAAGTGTGCAAGTGTGCTGAGAGGGCGCGTAGGGCGGCCGATGTGAGGCAAATTGCCGTTAAAGCCTCACAGGGCGGCCAGCGAGGAAGGCGACGGCGGCGGGAGAACGACGGTGGGAAAAGCCCCAGGGCGCGCAGTGTTAAGGTTCACAGGGGCGGCGCGCAGGGCGCCCGATCCGATGTTAAAGCCCCAGGGCGCACAGGGCGCCCGGGGGAAAACGCGGGTGAGGAGGTGAGGTGTGCGCGGCAGTGGGGGCGGGAGCCTCCAAAACAGCAACGCGGAGGGAGGGAGCGCGGGGTGCTCCGTCGGCGCCGGCCTCCGCCTTTTGCAAAAGTAGCCTCCTATCTCCCCTCAGCTTCCCGCCCTCGGCCGCTTCCCTCGGGGAGGAAGGCCGACAGGGGACGCTCCGCTCTCGCTCGATCCGCTCTCCGTGGAGGAGGCGGCGGGAGGCGGCGGCGAAGCAGCAGCGCGCGGGGAGCGGCCGCCATTGCGGCTTCTGGCCCCGGAGCAGGAGGAGGCAGGAAGAGCGGACTGGCGGCGGCGAAGCAGCAGCGCGCGGGGAGCAGCGGCCATTGCGGCTTCTGGTTCGGAGGCTCGCGAAGCGCAAGCGCTTCGCTCGCGCTGCACTCCAACCAATCAGGCTCCTCCTCCTCTCTGCGTCCTCCAATCCGTGTGTGACTGGAACGCACGCGCACTGGCGATTTCCTCTGACTGACGGAAAGTGGTACGGACGGACACAGGCTCTTTATTATATAGGATGCTCAAAGCATGCGTGGCTACAATGCACCTATGCATTTTCTGTATGTGTGCATAATCCTTTCTTGGTTAGTGTCAAATCCTTTAGGAATCTACGCAGAGTGGGAGGAGCGCCTCAGGATTGGGATTTTAAGGAAAGAGAGATCTTGGGAGTGTTGAGAACTCATAATTCCTTCTTAACTCTTGTGGCTGCCTCTCATTACAGTGAGGAACCTAGACAGAAGACTTCTCTGTTTCCAAATTGCTTTAATAATTTTGTGCATTTGGGACACAAATATTTCACATCCATGTTGACTCCAGTAAGGTCCGTGTTATGAATGCCATATTGGATATTTCTAGCTTCCCACCCTTATCGCAACACCACATGACTAGAACCATGTTCTAGAACTATTTCCTTCGTTCTAGAAGCATTGGTGAATACTGTGCGGACGGGAGCAGTGGAGTCTGCGGGGAGGGTCATTGGCAGGGGGAAAGAGAAATGGGTATACTTGATCAGGGTCTATTTCTATTATCTAACATAGCACAACTTTTTGCATGACTTGAATGATTGAACTCCCCCCGATGTTCTTTCTGAACTGCCTCTTACTCCTTCTACCTGCCCATTTTGGATCTGGCTTCCCTTTTTAAAAACAAACAAACAAACAAACAAACAAACAAACAAACCCTGTTCTGCACTAAGTGCTAACATCACCCAGAGTTCTTCAAAAAGAAACTTGCTAATAGATTTTGCAAGGGCCAATGAATGGGACAGGAGATAGCGATCGAGGCTTTTTTATATGCTCTTCTTGACCAATGAGAGTTCCTGAACAGGCAGTGGAAATCCCACTTCCTCTGCTAGGTGCAAAAAAAGCAAGTGCTCAAGTCAAGCAGCGTCTCTTTGCTGATTACTCTAGGAAGGGAGAAATGGTGTCCATTGAGTGGAGGAAGATGGCTCTTCTTTGCTGCCTTCTTCTCTGTGATGTGACCAGGACTTCAGCTGGTAAGATCAGAAAATAGCTTTAGTATTCTCCCATGGCATTTGTGTGTACAATATTGGGTGTTTACACACAATGCACTTAAAGCACATTTAAAATGCTGTACATGGGTTTCCCCCCAATAATTACAGGAACTGTAGTTTCTTAAGGGTGCTGGGAATTGCATCTGTGGTGGATAAGCTACAGTTCCCATGTTTCTTTGGGGGAAGCCATGCATTTTAAATGTATGCTGTGTGCGCAGCCATTATCAGTTGAGACCACCACTTTTTATTTAAGTCTAAGAAACAGGGTTGCACTGGGTGGAGAGTGTGTGCGATTGAATCAAGGACTGTAACACACTTGTGAAGGAGAGGCTGTTGCAAGGTTTCCTAGTAGCAGTTAGTTCAGCTTGAGATTTTCCAATGTTTTATTTGAAAACAGGAGTAGAGACGCCACCTGTTGCTCCTTTGCAAACCCTCTGAGACAGAAGTTCAGCACATGGAACTCCCTCCTTCCCAAGCCCATGACATCTCCATGCATGGAAAACTTCTCTTGCTAAATAGCTGGATGCCAGCCTGCGCTTAGGTTCAGGATCAGAGCTGAAAACTTAATGCTAAGTGGGAGGGGGGGTATTGGTTTGTTTTTGTTTTTATTGTGCCTTTTGTGTTCTCTCTCTTTTTTTCTTTCATTTTTATGTTGTGAACTGCCCTGTGATCTTTGGATGAAGGGCAGTATACTAATGATGATGATGATGATGAGGTTCTCTCTTTATTCAGACATGAATGCACAGAAAAAGTATGCTCACAAAATGTCTGCTGTTAGATAAGCCGAAATCTCTCTTTTTCCATTGTGGTTTATATTCTGAGTGGCGAAGAAGCTAAGGGTGTTTTTCCCTTCCCAATATTTGATTAACACTGGTGTGTGTGTGTGTGTGTGTGTGTGTGTGTGTGTGTGGTGTTGCTGTTTTAGGCGTTTCTCAAGGCTATTTAAAATGAATATGCAGCTGTTTTTAATACTAGCAGTGGGATGCCAACCAAAGGGTGGGAATATTTGAGAATTTGCTCAGCTTGGCATTCAGATTGAAAAAGAAATGGGGGACAGAAAGAGAAGACCATGGAAGAAGATGGACCTGCTGCTATCACAGTGACCACTGTGAATGAAGACATCATTCATGTGCCATCCTCAGTTCCCCATAGGCATCCAGTTGGCTTCAGTATGTTGTGAATGTGTGTGAAATTTCAAACCACTTCCCCTCTCACTCTTTACAATGTACGTATAGACTTAGTGGAGCCACACATACATTCTGCTGGGAATGTGTGTGAAATTCGGAACCACTTCCTCTATTGCTCTTCCTCCATTGCATTTATGTCTATCCCTAACAGAGCTGTACACACATTCTGAAGTGCGGTAGATTGTTTATTTAATTCCATTTATGAAATGCTTTCTAAAAGCAAATCTCAAATCAACGCAACAATAAAAGCATCAAGAATTTTAAAAAAATCAAGTCCAAGGCAGATTCAGACTGGGATAAAACATCTCCACTTAAAAGTGATTTGGACACACATTCACAGCGTGCAGCATTCAGACACACTTGCTGAGTGAATAACGCAATGTAAGAGTCTGTAGCCCCGCCCCATATACTGTGCATGCTAAGTGACCTCCCTCCTGGCATTCATGGACACACAGCAAATGTCTGGAGGGGCTTTGCACATCCACCCTTACATTTGAAAAAACCCTCCCTACAGATGTTTGCCTGAGTGCTCACCGGAAGGACAGATCCTGAAGCTGAGGCTCCAATACTTTGGCCACCTCATAAGAGAAGACTCCCTGGAAAAGACCCTGATGTTGGGAAAAATTGAGGGCACAAGAAGAAGGGGACAACAGAGGATGAGATGGTTGGACAGTGTTCTCGAAACTACCAACATGAGTCTGACCAAACTGCGGGAGGCAGTGGAAGACAGGAGTGCCTGGCGTGCTCTGGTCCATGGGGTCACGAAGAGTCGGACACGACTAAAAGACTAAACAACAACAGATGTTTGCATTGTGCACACAGATGCCAAGGGAGGGGCTGCTCAGTATGTGTGGTGTCATGTTTGAGGCTATTCAGTGTGTCCCTGCTTTTGTGTGAAGCTACATGTATCACCTGATTTCTCTAGCCGTGATAAATCTGTACTTGTAGTGATCACGTGGTTAATGCGAATGTATGAACTGGCTCGTACTGTTCAAGGGAGGGAAACTGCACAATTTTTACCATGCATTAATCCAGACAATTGCTTTTTTCATTACACAGTTGCAAAACCAGGACTTTGTGGGTTGCACAGTGTGTCCCCAAGTTACACACAGTCCTGCCAGAAACTCGACCTATTGTTTAAATGCATTGCCATTTCAAGCTTTCCTTTGGAGAAAGTTTGCAGTTTTGACAGTCTCTTGTCGTGTCCTGTGAGTCAACTGCTGATTGCAGAGTAACGATAAACCACAGAGTGGGTTTTAACGGTGAGAGAAAGGAAGAAGCTGCTGGTTTCCCCCCATACGACATCAGCTTTGAAAGCTGTCAGTTTTTCAGTCTGAGTTCGCCGAACAGCAAGCTTCTTCAGTAAAGTTGGAGGCACCAATAGGTAGATCTTGGTGGTGTTGGGACTACAGGTGATGAGCATTTTGCAAGGGGGTTGCGTTGTTGACCCCCACAAGCATCAGCAGAGAGTATGTAAGCCCACTCTGCCCCCTTTTCTGGCCACTTCTGGGGTCGGTGCAATGCACGCATGCACAGTCACACATCAAAACAGCCATTGCCTGTAGAGTGGTACCTCGGGTTAAGAACTTAATTCGTTCTGGAGGTCCGTTCTTAACCTGAAACTGTTCTTAACCTGAGGTACCACTTTAGCTAATGGGGCCTCCCACTGCTGCCGCCGCACAATTTCTGTTCTCATCCTGAAGCAAAGTTGGGTCATTCCATGAAAATGAGGGGAAAAAAAAATTTTTTTTTTCCTTTAAATAATATTTTTACATGTTAAGTTTGTGTACACATATCAAAGTGTTTTGGCAACAAAACAAATTATTCCCAGAATGCTTCATTCCAAGATGGCCGCCACCTGAATGTAGCACATGCTGCAAATTAATTTGTTTTTGAAGTTAGACATACATTAAAGGTAAGATAACATCTATTCAAACCATGTAAACTATGATTGTAATATGTATATTGAAAGCTTAAAATGTCATCTTTCGATTGCAAATAGTCTATATTACTACAATTACATTTTTCATTGGTATTGATTGATTTTAATTATTGATGATGAAGCTGTAACCTGAGTTACCAAAATAAGTTATTTTTAGAATATCTTTCTAAAATTTCCTAAGTGACAAGAAAATAATTATTTACCTTCATAAAATTCCAATGCATGAAATTCTGATTTGAAAAGTAACGTGATTTACCATATTATGTAACGTGAGTTACCATGAGAAAAGTTATTCAATTAATAACCATTGAAATTTGAAATGCCTGACCACTATTGCTATGAAAGGCAAGGTTTCTGTAATACTATTACCTAAAAAGTTTTTTTCTAAATTCCTCATAAGAGGAGGAAAAAGAAAAAACGTGGGTACATAAAATTAAGCTGTCCAATTCATGTAACGTGAGTTACCACACAAAAATAATTTTTATTTTTCATATTTTGAAATTAATATGAAAAAGGTAATAAGCTTTTATAATAACCAGATATGTATTATATACACAATTATTTTATTCAAGATTGCTTCTCAATTACTATGTTTAAATATTACTTAATTGTTGTAATCATAAGTCGAATGTAACGTGAGTTACCATGGAATGACCCAGTTCTTAACCCGAGGTACTATTTCTGGGTTAGCGGAGTCTGTAACCTGAAGCGTCTGTAACCCGAGGTACCACTGTATTTCAAATGAATGGCAAGCTAGCACCTTGGGCAAACCCACAAAGTCCTGTGTTGTTAAAAACAAAACAAGCAGCTCTGGGCCACATTTCTCTCACAAAACTATTTGCTTGGTTCCCAGGGGCTTACTCCAGTTGTAATTTGTGTTGTGGTCAAATTTGCACCCGCTTTCATTCAAATGACGAATACTTTTGTTTTCCAAAATGTGAAAGGTGTGAAATTCCAAACCTGAATGCTGCACTCTGTAATATCCCAGCCATGCCAATGCATATGCACTGTAAATATTGTTGCATGCCATCCCAGTCTCCAAGCGGTGCGAGATCCAGGCCCTTACCCGGGGTTTTGTTTCCTTGGAATGAGGGACAGCAGAGACTGTGGTGTCTTTAGGATATAGGGTTTATTTGCACATAAATACAACCTGAGCATACGATGGAGGGGCTCGCAGCATTAATGCCCCTAGAAGGCATTGCTTCTTCCATAGCCACAGTCTTGGATTCCAGCAGAAATCAAGCATGGCTCTCTCTCAAGCTTCTCCCTGCCACCCGCTTCTAGCTCACACACGCATCTCTGCATTGCCTTTTTGTTCTTCTGACTGACAAAAGCCACTTCCTTTGTGACCTTAATGACCCATACTTACCAGTGCCATAGCTACTGGGGGCTAGCCAGGTTTTTTGGTCTGGGTAAAGCCTCCAGGGGAATCCCATTGAGGCTCTCAGCCTGTGTGTTTGTGCAAATGTGTGGGGGTTTTCTTCTTGCCAAACTGGGTCTTTGACCTGTGTGAAATAAAGCCTATTCTGCCTCTCCTTAGGCCATAACCTCACCAGGAAGCTGGTCTGGCTATTGCAGCAATTGAATCCTTGCTGGGTCCAGGAATTGGACTCAAGCGTACAGCCCAACACCCCCACCCCACCCCTGTACTTGGTGAAGGGTTTTTCTTGTTATCATTTCTGAAGGGAGATACAGTACTACTGAGCTGAGCTTGAGTGGGGCAAGTAGAATAATGGAATAATAGAATTGTAGTGTTAGAAGGGACCCCAAGGGTCATCTAGTCCAACCCCCTGCAATGCAGGAAGCACATTTAAAGGCGAACCAAGCTAAATCTGCACTTTCTGAAACAACACATGAACTGAGAGGACAGCCATCCTTTGAAATTCACACTTCTCTGAATTTCACAATGCAGTTCTCCAGCCAAATAACTTTTGCAAAAATGCATGTATCGGGGTGCATACAATGAACTTACGAGTGAAAACAACATAAAAAATGCACTATATTTGAGGAAAAAATGCTTGCAAAAATGTGTATATTAGACAAAACTGCATACACAAATGTGGGTTTGGGTTTTTTTTAAATAAATTTGCACTAAAAGTGATGGCATTTTATGAGGATATCTTTTTTAAATTACAAATTCTGCACAAATGCAGAGAACTGAATTTAAGATTGGGAAAATGAGAAACCAGTCAGATGGGTGGGATATAAATAATAAAATTATTATTAATTATTATTAAATGGATCTGAAGCTGATACATCTGTCCATTCCTGGTACTGATACATCTGTCCATTCTCTACTTTTTGGAGCCATCAGCCATTCTCCCAACTTGTGTGGCTTCTCTCTGCACAAATGACCAGACTGACATGGGACTGCGACAGAAAAACAGTTCCTCTGCCGCGCCATCAGTTGGGCTTGAGAACTTAGTTGATACATCACAAGGTTATTTCCATGTGTCTGCAGGACAAAATTTCTAAATAATTATTCATTTGTGAATTGTGCTTGTACAGGTAGCAAGAGGCATTTGCCTAATTCAGCCATAATACCTGGATCTCCTATCGCTGTCAAGACCAACAATCCAGGAGTTCAGAGAGCTGCTAGGTTTGGTGTTTACAGATACAACAACATTTCAAATGACATCTTTCTATTTAAAGAATTTCGCATAAACAAAGCCATGAGGCAGGTAAGGAAACTCCGGCTGTTACGGCAACAAATTCAGCAATGAAACCTGTCATTTTCTGGTGCCAATGCAAGATGAAATATTCCCGTAAGTCACCTCACACTCAGGTGGAATTATCACTGTAGTACGTCTAAAAGCCACACTGTTGAAGTGAGTTATTATGACTTGCATCTTGGTTCAGCTGCTGCTCTGCTGATGGCTAAATAAGCCCTTCTGGAAGGTCTACATTTCTCATGCCACCACAGAGAATGTCATCTTCTGGGCTGCCACCACCCTGAGCTACTGCGGGCCCCCTTCTGTTGATCTTAACACCAGAGAAAGCTGATAGGGAAGAAGATGATCTTTCGGGTACCGGTATTTGTGGCCTGAGTTGTTAAGGGCTTTAATCACTAATAAGAACATCTTGAATTAGGCGCAGAAATGAACTGGCTGCAACTAATGCAGCTGTTTTAAGAGGTTATATATGATCCAAATGGAACCCCAGCTAGTAATCTCGCTGTTTCATCACCTTCTCCCAATGTAGTCTCTGATCAAACAGGTTTAACAGGTTTTTGTCCTTCAAAACCAATAAATAGAGATAACAGTGAGATGAATATACAAACTACAGGCACCAACATGCCTTAGCAATATACCTCCCTCTAGGACAGTGATGGCTAACCTTGACACTCCAGATGTTTTGGGACTACAACTCCCATCATCCCTGACCACTGATCCTGTTAGCTAGGGATGATGGGAGTTGTAGTTCCAAAACATCTGGGGTGTCAAGGTTAGCCATCACTGCTCTAGGAGGAAAAATTATAAGGCCTTTGAAAAAACTATTATCTTCCCTTCCTGCTCCCCCGGTATATAAGAAGTTCCCTCTATCTCTCCAATTTGTCCTTACTATGTGTGGTTTAGTGAAAATTGTTCTCTCTAGGTTGTGAAAGGGATGAAATACAAAATTGATGTTGATATCTGCCGGACAGTATGCAGCAAAAGGATACATCCAGAGCCCGACTTGGACAGATGTGATTTCCAGACGAAAAAGACACTGAGACAGGTAAGATGTGTTCAGATTTCTAATTGATTTCCTAATGGACTAATGCGGAATGTTACGAGGGACTCAGCTACATTAGTAAAGAAAAAGCATTTTAAATGCGTTAGAACACTGTGACACCAGATGGCGCTGTGGAGTTAGGTCTTTCAGCAACGTGATTTCCCATTACGAGGTTTACAACACGTTTTCCTGAAATGTTTTTTTTTTCATGTGTCTAGATTCAGCCAGGATCTGCTGTGCTATCCATATTGCAGGGAGGCCAACTTAATAAAATATGGGAGGGGGGCAGGTAGGCCCCATCCTACATAACTGAACACATGATGTGGTGCACCAAATCATTTGAATGGCACTGCCCATCAACTTTGAGGGGCCTGGTCCCCTCAAATATTTTATTATGGGAGCCAAAGGGACCTTGGCCCCTGGGAATGGACCCCTGTGCATATTGGTATCCCCTTCACTGGTGACTTAGCTGTGCCCAGCTTTATCAGTGTCCATGAGTCTAGAAGTGCAAACATTATGTTTAGAACTTAAATGTGGGCAAAATAAGCATGGTGACCAATATAAAATGAAAAAAACCAAAACCCTGAAGGGCAGCCAGCTGGGGAAGGCCGGCTTGTGTCATAACCAAATTTGCTGGTTTTTAAGATGCCACAATAATTCGTTGTTTTTGCTGCTGCAATAAACTGACATACCTACCCCTGGGAGTGATAAATGGGGAAGTGGGGAGAACCTATTGTTCTCCAGATGTTGATGGACACAGATTCTCCATCCCAGTTATAATTCAACAAGTTAATAAGGGAAGCCACGTGTTAAAAACCACACTGTAGATTTCAAATTCTCTCTTCAGGAAACACTTTTCACATTGACCGGTCTGCTGCAGAACTCATACACATGGCAAAGAGTGCCAGAGAACATGCTTGTTTCATGCAGCACACAAGCCAAGGCGGTTGGATGTGTTTCATTTAATAAATGTATAGCATGCAAAATTCATGTTGGGGAGACAGCTGCTATTAATTCTTACCTCTCCAAGGTACTGATGGTGCAAATTTTGTTACACGGGAGCCTTAATGTCTGAGAGCCTTGACATTACCTTCCACCTTCGAATCTGGGAACTTTTAAAAAAATACAGTGGTACCTCAAAATTCAAACGGAATCCGTTCTGGAAGTCCGTTCAACTTCCAAAACATTCAGAAGCCAAGGCACAGCTTCTGATTGGCTGCAGAAAGCTCCTGCAGCCAATCGGAAGCCACATAAGCCACGTCGGACATTTGGGTTCCAAAGAACGTTCGCAAACTGGAATACACACTTCCAGGTTTGTGGCATTTGGGGCCCAAAACATTCAACACAAGGCAATTGCAAACCAGGGTAAGACTGTACCTTTCACAGAATATCTTAGGTAATGTAAGAAGCACTGGGCAATGTGAGAGGAACCTACACTATGGCTCCTTCCCAGTGCTATTTTTCCTAGAAAAAAAGGTGCCAGAACTCTCTGGTTATTTTATAATGGCAATGGTGCCCACCTGAGATGTGCCAGAACTGAGTTCCAGCAAGTTCTGGATTTAAAAAGCCCTGCTCCATCCTATTTCTGTTAGTTATATTGTGCCCAGGCCTGATATCAGCACTAGACACCTTCTGGCACCTGCCCTGAGCCTCTACCCCCACCCACCAAGCAGTGAGCGGCTACAAATGGCCATGATGAATTTCCCACAGTGCTCTGGGGTGACTGTGTAGGAGAAAGGTGTACAAGGGCACTGTGGAAAATCTGAAATGGTTGCTGCTGCCTGGTAAATCGGGGGCAGGTCCTACTGATGTAGGGGAACGAAGCCACAGAAGGCACTTTGTCAAGGGAGTCTGGCCTTCGTTGCTCCCCTGTGGCCTGGGACTTCTCCCTGTGCAACATGAGAAGTCGTGCAGTAGTGGCAACATCAGAACATGAGAGCAGCGAGTGACTCTTCCCTTGCTGATGCAGAATCTTTCCACATGTAATATATGGAGGTTATCAGATAGCGAAAGCACTGCAAGAAAGGCTGCCGTTTCCTAACCCAGAGCATTGCAAGAGGCCTCCGTCTTTTATCATGTTGGGCATGAGGCCAGAGTAGGGAGTTGCGCATGAATGTTGCAGGAGCCATGGCCACATCTCCTTGCCTTGGGGTTGTCAAAGAGGAAGGTGGAATAACTGTGAGTTCCTTTTTGAAATACCTGGTCAGGATATTGAACAAGCCATTGGATAATGACACAGGACAGCTTTATAGATGTCGACATTGGGCTGTTTTTAATATTCATCTTTCTCCTTTTGCCCCTTCTCAGACATTCAGATGCTATTTTGAAGTTTGGATCATCCCCTGGCTGCATCAAGTCGAAGTCCCAGTCTCCCTCTGTCAATAACCTCCTCCTAATACAGGCAATGGACTCTGTTTTTGTATATGTTGTTCTGTGACAAAATCGTCAGTAAAGATGCTGGTCTGTAAAGAATTGTATGTGGTTTTATTGGGTTGTCGCCAATTAATTCTGCACCCTAGAGGTGAAGTCGGGCAAATGTTTTTTGGGGGGGGAGAAGCTGCAAAATGGGTGGCATAACTGGAGGAAGTAGGTTCAGTGCAGCTAAAAGCAAATACAGTGGTACCTCAGGTTACATACGCTTCAGGTTACATACACTTCAGATTAAGAACTCCGCTAACCCAGAAATAATGCTTCAGGTTAAGAACTTTGCTTCAGGATAAGAACAGAAATTGTACTCTGGCGGCGCAGCGGCAGCGGGAGGCCCCATTAGCTAAAGTGGTGCTTCAGGTTAAGAACAGTTTCATGTTAAGAACGGACCTCCGGAATGAATTAAGTACTTAACCAGAGGTACCACTGTACACCAAACAAAGGAATAAACAGGCATCACACCAAGGAGATATAAGCAAGTGATGTTAACCATCCTGCCAGCGGCCTCTTCCTTTTACAAGGATTAATAGAAGACTGAAGCTTACCGGTACGTCACACACAAATCTATTATATAGGTGACGGGAGAAGAGTTGTGTTTTAAAATGTGGTTCTGCCTCATCATGAATAAACTTTAAAACAACAAACGTTTGTTGAGCATTGCAGTGGGCTGGGCAAGATTTCATTTCATTTCACTTTTAATTTGCATACCAGCTTTATATTTGCATACCAGCACAAAGGTGGTTTACAAGCTGAAGAAACAACAAAATAGACAACAAAGATTGCACACCTAAGAACAATCTGATCCAATCCAATCAATCCAATCAATCAATCAATCAATCAATCAATCATGTTTATTGCAGCTTTAAGCTCATATAGATCCAATACAATAAAGTAATACTGTAATAAAAAAACGTAATTTTAAAATAAACAGCTTATACAGTGGTACCTTGGTTCTCAAATTTAATCCGTTCCGGGAGTCTGTTCGACTCCCGAAATGGTTAAAAAAACGAAGGCGCGGCTTCCGATTGGCTGCAGAAAGCTCCTGCACTCAATTGGAAGCTGTGGAAGCTACGTCGGACATTCGGCTTCCAAAGAACGTTCGCAAACCGGAACACTCACTTCCAGGTTTGTGACATTCGGGAGCCAAGCTGTTTGACTACCAAGGTACCACTGTATCAAATAAAGCAATAACAAATAATCTGTTAGAATATTATTATTATTATTATTATTATTATTATTATTATCATTATTATTTATTGAATTTATATACTGCCTTATACCCAGGGGTTTCAGGGCGGTTCACAGAATAAAATCAAGATATACAACCACAAAATACATAATAAAAAAAAAAAAACCCAACAGCCTCCCCATATAATAGTAAGCAGTAAAATTAAATATCAGCAAATAATAATTAAACAGTTAACAATTAAAACAAAGAAGTACCGGTATAATCAATGAAAATAATGGCAAGTCACAATGCATAAAATACCACAAAACATACAAAACCATGTAAAAGGATCAACTTGAGAAAAGAGGATGCAGAAGTTATAGAATTGTTTTTAAATAGATATATATCCCTAAATAGATATATATCCCTATTCGAAGGATAGGCGTGCCTGGCGTGCTCTGGTCCATGGGGTCACGAAGAGTCGGACACGACTGAACGACTGAACAACAACAACATATCCCTGGTGACCCTTGGGGTCCCTTCCAATTCTACAATTCTGATTCTTTCCTGCTGTCTGTGTCTTGCAAATAGTCCATAGCTAGGGCAGAGAAACCAGGTGTGAGACTTGTCCAGCATCCCCACCCATTCCCAAACGGTGTGCTGCAAAATAACTGTTTTAGGTGTGCTGCAGGAAAAAAAGAGTATCCACAGTTGGATACTAACAACAACAGCAGCAACAGCAACAACAATTTTCATGGGAGAAACTGACCGGGGGAAATCAGAAACCAGGAACAGAGGAGCTTTAAGAACAACTATAAACTTTGGCAGGATTTGAGTAACGCTTGCAGTGTACTAAAAACCAAGGTGAAAATGGATTATTTGAGAAAAATAAATGAAGTTTGAAAATGGTAACCATGGAAGGGTGGAGGGGAGTCAAAGGATCCAGGGAATCCTAAATGATGATGATGTCTAATGTTTGAATTTCAATTTGCAATAAAATAGATTCATTAAAAAAAATATGTTCAGGGCCGGATTTAGGTTTGATGAGGCCCTAAGCTACTGAAGGTAATGGGACCCTTTATATGTCCTGCTGTCCTTTGTCGCTGTTTTTTGTGTTGAATATATGCTATATGGTAATTTATGGACCTAATAGGTATCTAAAGCTATTTGCACAGAACAAATAGGAGCCTGCACCACACCACACACTGTTGCTGTATTTTATTTGTTTTTTTTATCTTATATTTTGGATACAGGTAGGTAGCCGTCTGGTATCTGAAGAAGTGTGCATGCACACGAAAGCTCATACCAAGAACAAACTTAGTTGGTCTCTAAGGTGCTACTGGAAGGATTTTTTTTATTTTTTATTTTGTTTTTATATTTTGGAAATACACATCAAGGTTTTTTCCCCTTTAAATTTTGGGGGGGCCCCAAGTGAGTGGAGCCCTAAGCTATAGCTTGTTTAGCTTATACATAAATCCGGCAGGGCCCGCTTTCTCCCGCAGGGGCTCCTTCCCTCCCCGAGGCGGCCTAACCCAGGCGCTGCGCCGCATCTTGGCGCCCTCCAGCGCCGCTGCCTGGCCCGGCCTGGTTGGCCTACCTTCCCCGCCGGCGCCGCCGGCCCTCCTTCTCTCGCCTCGCCTCGCCCGCTGCGGGGGCAGGACAAGAGGCGGGATGCGGTGGCCGCGCCCGCGTTCTCCCCTGGCCGTGGCTGCCTTCCTCCTTCCTGCTAGTCGCGCTGCAGCCGCCGCCGCCGCCATGGCCCAGCTCCGCGCCTCCTCTTCGACGGCCTTCGACTACCTGGTGCTCGGGGGCGGCTCGGGCGGGCTGGCCAGCGCTCGGCGGGCGGCGGAGCTCGGCGCTCGGGTGGCCGTGGTGGAGAGAGGGCGGCTCGGCGGCACCTGCGTGAGTCCCGGGGAGGGAGGCGGGCTGGCGGGCGCTTAGAAAACTTGGCCTGGAGGAAGCACGGCGCCCGGGAAGGTTGGGCGGCCCTCTGTGGCTTATGGTGTCCTGCCTTGCAGGGGGTTGGACTAGATGACCCTGGGGGTCCCTTCCAACTCTGTGATTCCGTGAAACGCAGTGCAAAGGAAGGTTGGACGGCCGCCTGCCGTGTATAATCTATCTGAGATTCTTGCATTGCAGGGGGTTGGGCTAGATGACCCTTGGAGCCCCTTCCAATTTTATTATTCTATGAATCGCACTGCAAAGGAAGGTTGGGTGGCCACCTGTCGTGTATAATCCAGCTGAGATTATTGCATTGAAGCGGGTTGGGCTAGATGACCCTTGGAGCCCCTTCCAGCTCTACAAGTCTATGATTATATGAAGCTGAACAGTGGTCCCTCAAGCTCCGTATTGTCAACAAGGACTGACAACGGGCTCTCCAGGGTCTCTCCCAGCCCCTGCCTGGGGATTGAACCCTGGGACCTCCCTGTGTGCAAGTCAGATGCTCTAACCCCTGAGCTGCGAAGGCATCTCTCAGGTGTTAATTGCCCCACACTTAAGGATGACCAGGAGCACAGGAAAGTTGTAATAAGAACATTAATCTGTTTTCCGTTTTTTTATTTCCTTGTGCACACACACATGCACGCAGACACACACACACTGAACTTGTAAGGAGGAACAGAGAAAATGTGTGCATGCATTTGATAGAGAAGGCCATTGTGCATTATCTTTAGGACTAGCTCTTTGAGGCAGAAATAATGGACTTTCCATACACCACCCTCATGTGCCAGCCCTAGTAGCTTTACTTTTCAAATGGCTCAGGGGAGAGGAAACAAAAAACCTGAAACTTTGAATTACTGAAAGAGTGCTTTCACTGTTTTCTGCATGCCAAGAGTTATTTCCGTGCCACAAAATGTAGTACGGTACCCTTCACAAAGTTGTGTATCATCCTTGCAAAAGGACCACATGTCCATGGGCTTAGCGAAGGGGGGGAAGCAGCTGCCCGCCCATCAAGTAAAACAATAGAAATACTTAACTAACTGATCAGTTCTGCCCCCCACCCCAAGTCCTGCCCCACCTAAAAAAAATCCTGGCTACGTCTGTGCGACATGACATTTATTATGGTAGTGGTTAAAAAGTCCTGGGAAGACCAGGATTTAAATCTCCCCCTCAGCTATAAAGCTCACAGGTGGACTTTGAACCAATCTCTGCCTCTCAGCCTAATCTACCTCACAGGGTTGTTGTGAGCATAAAATGGAGAGAGAGGAGAGCCGTGTATCTTTTTTAAAACTTCGTTTTTATTAAAAAATTTCTTGGGTTACAAAAGTACATACAGTGTATCTGCCTTCAGTTCCCAGAGTCCTTTCTACAGATCAGTTTGATCTCCTTTTACCGTAGGAAAGACATGATATAAATGTAATTTTTAATCATGTGTTTGTTGCCATCCTTTCTGGGTTCTTGATTTGTGAAGGCCAGGTTACCCAGTTGCCCGTGGTGCAGGGTACATTTTAACCTTCTTGTAATATTCCCAAGTGTCACCATTTCCCCCCGCCCCGTCCCCCAGTTGGAACAAATGGCTGTAACCATTTAATTATATGGAAGCAGGGGCAGGGGCAGGGCCTGTCGGGCTACACCACAAAGCAGTGCGGTGCTAAACTTGCTCTCTTTCTCTGAGGCCCTCTTCTGTTGAAAATCAAGTACCGTAATTGAGAATCATGTCTTGTTTCTTTCTGCAAAGCCCCATTCTGAGTTCTGTTTCTTGGTCACGTCAGAACGTGACTGAATGTAAGGAGCCCATCATTGCACATCTGCTTCCGAGGAGCTTTCTACAGAATTTCAACAATGGAGGAGGCAACTGTTATATTTATAATTGCGATACCTCATATTTATTGTAGTCAAATGTTTATTTCTTAAATGTATAGGCAACCTTGTAACCAAAGCTTTGGAAGCAATTAACTCATACAAAGACAGTAGTAACATGTTATACAAGTCAATAAAATCCAAATCTAAAATAGTTTTGTTAGACAGCAATGCAATTCCATCTCATTCAGTACTTCACATACATTATCTCAGTCATCCTTACAAGAGGGTAGGTCAAGTACCTTACAAGTAAGGTAGGTCACTTATAATCTCCATATTAATTATATCCAGGTAAGGAAAATACTTCCTTCACACAGTCCATTGTTGAACTATGGGATTTGCTACCTCAAGATGTAAGGATGCCCTCCAGCTTGAATGGTTTTAAGAGGGGATTTGACAAATTTATGGAGGATAAAGATAGCAATGCCTACCACTCATGTTGGCTGTATATTAGGGCAGTATGCCTCTGAACTACTGAAATAAATAAATAAATAAATAAATAAATAAATAAATAAATAAATAAATAAATAAAAGCTATCCATAACAAATTATCTTTTAACCTGTTTGTGCATGTTTGCTAAATACTTGCTTAGTAGCATTGGCGCCTGACACTGTTTATTTTTCATTCTCAGGTGAATGTTGGATGTGTTCCTAAAAAGGTAAAAACAAACCGTTTAACGTGTCACTATTAATTTGTTTTATTTTTATTTTTTTTAAAAAATTGTGTGAAGTGAAAACTCAGCCGCAGTAACAGCTAGAAATGGTTTTAAAATATACTCTTAGACTCTCTGCATGTGTCAGATTGCTACCCAAGAAGACTATTGTCTTCTAATGCCGATGAACACAAGAAAATGGCCGGATCACTCAAAAAGCATCTGCCTTTTTGCTTATGTGTGATTTTGTATGGGAGGGGCGCTTGGCACAGTGTGGTCTGGCATGCTGCTTCTCCTCTAAAAGGAACTGTTATCAGAGTTCTATTCTAACTCTCTCCCTGATGTTGATGATGCTGAAAGTGCTGGGATGCAGCTTGGTTGCATTAAGGCTGCTGGGTTTCCATGGGCAGAAAGTAGGTGGACAGGAACCGCCAAGCCTCCTAGACTTGTCTTTCTGAATGAATCTCTGCTGACCTTTCCTCAGTTGTTACACTGATACTCTCAGGGTGTTTCTACTTTTTCTTTGTCCCACCTTCAAGGAGGAGACATATTTTATTTTGTTTGCCCTGTAGAAAGATAAAAGAGCAAGCATGGCTTTCTGCATTTCCATCCTAGATTGTTTGAAGTAGATTTTTTCCTATCCAACATGTATTTCCTATACAATCAAACCTCGGTTCCCGAACGGCTCCGTTTTGGAACGTTTTGGCTCCCGAACGCCGAAAACCTGGAAGTAAATGCTCCGATTTTCAAACATTTTTCGGAAGCCGAACATCCGACACGGCTTCCGCTTGAGTGCAGGAAGCTCTTGCAACCAGTCGGAAGCTGCACTTCGTTTCTCAAACGTTTCGGAAGCTGAATGGGCTTCCGGAACGGATTACGTTCAACAACCGAGGTTTCACTGTAGTAAACTTAGCATTCTTATTTTCCATACTGAGTCTCAGTTTGATTGCATTGAGGGTAAAGCGTACTCTTCAAAGCAGAGATTTCAGTGCACAGTTCAACTTGTGCTGATACATACCCTGTTCCCCCTAAAACAAGACACCGTCTTATATTTCCCCCCCCCCCTCAAAAAAACACAGTATGGCTTATTTTCGGGGGATGTCTTCTTTTAACCGCTCTGCGTCGGTACGCTGCATAGCCACACCTATCCAGGCCATCTAGGCGCCACGTCACTATGTCTTATTTTCAGGGTATGGCTTATTTTCGGGGTATGGCTTATATTTCGCAAATGTGTAGAAATCCTGCTACGGCTTATTTTATGGCTATGGGAAACAGGGTACATATACCATCTTTCCCCCTTTTTAAGACACCGTCTTATTATTTTTTTCCCTCAAAAAAACACAGGGTGGCTTATTTTCGGGGGGATGTCTTATTTTTATTACGTCAGTATGGTACGGTACAGCCTCCCCCTGTGCGCTGAGCAGGCGGGGCAGAACTCCGCAAGAGGTGCGTTTCCCCCCACGCCTCTCGCTGGTTCGCTGGCTCCCTGCGCACGGGGAACAGGTGGGGCAGGAAGAGGCATCTCCCCCCCCCCCCGCGCCTCTCCCTGCGCGCTAAGCAGGCGGGGCAGAACTCTGCAAGAGGCGCGTTTCCCCCCCATGCCTCTCGCTGGTTCGCTGGCTCCCTACGCACACAGGAGGGGCTGAAGAGGCAACGGGAACAATGGCGGCACCATGGCTTACTTTTGGGGTACGTCTTACTTCTCACAAAGGTAAAAAAAAACCTGCCATGGCTTACTTTATGACTATGTATTAAAAAAGGGGAAACGGTACATAAACATATATTATTTATTTAGTTTTTCAAATTAAAATTTTACAATCACAAACATATAACATACAACATAAAGACAAGATTCTAAATAATAAACTAAATGCTATCAGATGGCTGGGGGGATGTTAAAAGACACCATGTGCCTTTCCACTTCACTGATTGTCCTTATCAATGGTGGGGGTCCTAGAGGCTTGAGGTCTGCTAGACTTAAGCCTTGTAGATCGCTCCAGAGACCCTTCCTTGGGGTCTCCCCATCTATGTCAGGCGTGATCTGTTGCAGCAATAAAAAAAAAGGGGGGGGGAGAACTGTCTTTACACTCTTAGCCATTGTGAGCTGGTGTGGCTTCGTATGCACCGGGGGAGCCATCGCTTCGCTTCTCCGCTGTCTAATTTAGGATTGCTGTTACTCCTGCTAAGTGCCTAATTTCCCAAGGCTCTTCTGGCTGATCCGGTTCTGAGGGGTTGAGAAGCCAACATTGCAATGTATGAAGCAAGCGTCCTTTATTGTTAGAAAGAAAACGTTACTGGTTTTTCTCTTGCCTTCTCCGTGAACAGGCTCAAATATTAACTTAAGAAATTGTGTTGGTGTGTTTTGATGGGAAGACAATCAAAATAGCTTAATGCAACGATGCTCATTTGGAGGAAATAAGATGAAAAAGAAGTATTTGGATCATAATCATTTAATAGAAAATTGAAGGCTGGTGTCTCCATCCGCTGCAGACAGTGGATGCTTCCAAGTAGCCGCAGGGAGGCTGGCAAATGGAGTGTGCCCTTTGCCTAGAAGCCATCCTTTGGGCAAAGCAGGTAGAGTTGTAAATGGCAGGTTATGGGGCAGTTGACTGAAGATACAGGCCTCCTGTCCCACTGCCTCTGGGGGTGAGTGGGAATCTTCCAGACTATTCTTGATAAAAAAGCTGGTAGTTACCAGGAGAGGAACTGCTTTAGAGAAAGACTGAGTGAATTTAAAATTGAGTTTTTAAAGTATTTCGCAGACTACAGTACATGCGTAGTGGGCTACGTTTATCATGGTGGGTTGCAAGTTGTGTGTGCCTGATATGTCCAAACCTCTGTCCCAATGTAAAATCCTTTATGCATTATACCTCCCCCCCAACATATCAAAATGTTTATTCACATTATCCTGCATTATACAATAAATAGCGGTGTTTGGTTTTTCATTTATTTTTAAATTAAACCCTGGGTGTTCTTGCTGCACCCGTCCCAAACAGGTGATGTGGAACACTGCTGTCCACTCTGAATTCATCCATGATCATGCAGATTATGGTTTTGAAGTATCCGATGTGAAGTTTAACTGGCGGTAAGTCAGGTTAAAATTACTTTCTATGGAAATAAATATGCACCATCAGACGAATGCGATGAGTGGGGTACAATCTACTAAGAGGTTCTGATATGCTTGCCCCATTGAATTGAGTGGAAGATGTGTGAAATATTTGGAGCATCATTAATAGTAGCTGAATGTACCCCATTCATCAGATTTCCTCCAATCTACTAGGAGGTTTTTATATTCTTGTCCCATCGAAATGCATGGGAGATGCACAAAGCTATATTTTGACAGCACAGCAGCTCAGTCACTGGAGAAAAAAGTTTGAAGCTATTTAAAAACTGGCTCATCTTCTGGTTTTATTATGTTGGCTTTATAAACATTTGGCTTCTGGGTTTATAAACAGTTCTGCCTACCCAATGTACCTGCATCTTGATTTTTTTGATGGGATGTAAATCCCTAAAGCAAATAATGAGTGGGGATTTGAAAGGAGGGACAAGGTTGTTGTTTTTTTGAGCCATAGTTATGCTAGTGCAAGAGAGAGATAATTTTGTCACACAAAACTTATTTTATTACAGAGTAATTAAGGAAAAGCGTGATGCTTATGTGAAACGACTGAATGATATCTATCAAAATAATTTGGACAAGGTTTGTAAATGTTCCTGTTTTGCATCTCAACCAATCAAACCTCTTTCCTCCAGCTGCAAACAATGAGTTTCACAGTATAGAATCTAGAGGACTCTGCTGGTTCATTAGCTTACTCCTTTGAGACAACCATCCTTCACTCTTGGAAATATTTTCCTTTTAGTTTCAGAGCACAGCACTTTTGTAAAATCTCTCTCACCAATCCGGAAATGCTTTAGGATTTGCAGCCCCGCCTCTGAGAATATTTTAGCCCTATCTACATTGCTAATATATGTTGATTTTATATCAATCTTTTTTTCTATCTGTCATAGGTTCTCTAAGTAACCCTGGGAAGTATAGTTTGTGTACTGAGGATACAAATAATTATCTATTTGAGATCCTAATTCCCCTAGAGAAGTTTGGAGAGAGGAAGTAATGAATTTAAGTCTGTATTGTAAACATGCCCTTAATTCTACCTGCTCTATCAGTATAGAACAGGCTTCCTCAACCTTGGCCCTCCAGATGTTTTGAGACTACAGTTCCCATCATCCCTGACCACTGGTCCTGCTAGCTAGGGATCATGGGAGTTGTAGGCCAAAAACATCTGGAGGGCTGAGGTTGAGGAAGCCTGGTATAGAAGTTTCTCTGAATTTATGACAAAATATATAGGAGAGCTTCGGATAACTCAGACTTGTTCAATTATTTAAATTCACGAGAGAATCAACAGATGAGAGAACTTGGCACACCAACCAGGTAGCACTGTGACAACATAGGGAATAGCTAAAATGTCTTGTGAAATTCTTTATCTGGTCTTTGAATTGACGTATAGATTGACAGCTCATTTTCCACTTAATTTCATTAGTCTCATGTAGAAACTATTCGTGGTGATGCTTCGTTCACACCTGATGGCAAATGCACGATTGAAGTGGATGGTAAAAAATACACAGCACCCCATATCCTGATTGCAACTGGTGGGCAGCCTTCAGTCCCCAGTGAAAGTGAGGTACCGGGTAAGTCATTTTCACGCCACATTTTTTGCAAACACAACTGTGTTTCTCGAAGCACTTAAAACTGTCTAAGCACAGTATCCCAATAATAATGATTCATAATGAAAATTATGATATCACTACAATGTAACGCTAAAACTTCAGTGGTTGAAAGTTCATTTAACATACATCAAAGTTTAAATGAGCATATAGTTCAGAAATATCCAGTAACTTCACATCCAAAAATAGCCCCAAAGCTAATGACATCATCATCATTATTGCCCTGTTACTAGGGCTGGGTGATGTATCGATATATTGTCTGAAACAAAGTCCATATTGTGATATTGGTTTCATAATTTTTGACCTGGCAATATATTGTGACTCATGGTGTGTGTGTGCGCGCATGCGCTACACAAAAATCACAATGTGGGGGAAACGGTGAAGTCTACCAATGCCTCTACATAGGTCCATCCTTATTTCACAGATTGTGATATATTGATATGTCATTATATTTTGCAGGTGATATATCACAAAGTTGAAAACCAGATACCACCCAGCCCTACTGTTCACCTCTACATAGTTCCATCCTTATTTCAGACATCGTGATATATCCGTATATTGTGATATTTGGCTGGTGATATATCGCGATGTTGAAAACCAGGTATCACCCAGCCCTACTTGTTACCTTCCCCCATTTCATTCTAAAAGGCAAGAGTCTCATCCAGACTTTTCTTGGGAGCAGCTCCCTTACGAAGGCTCCTTAGATGGAGGGTGAGGTAAAGCAAATGGAAATAGCTCCCTTTGTCCTGTGATTAGGAAAGATCTAAAAAAGCTGAGATGACAGTTGAGCTTCTTGCTTCAAAAGATTAAGCAATAACTTTCTGTACTTTGTAACAGTAATCCTTGGCAAGCGCAGTTGCCCTCATCGCCTGTGCTGCTCGTTGTGTTTTGCTGATCTTTGAGGAATACATGCATTTTTCAGGACTGTCCCCCCTGTCCCCCTCTCCCTGTTAATTATTAAGGGTCATAAATGTACATGGAGTAATTTTTGAAAAGTTTGGCAACCCCTGCCCCAATGAACTTACAATTTCAGGATTGCTGCAGACATAATTTGCCACATTTTTTTAGATGTTTACTATCTTCACCCCAGTTTAGGAGAAGCCTGTTTTTCCTGCTTGCAGTATTGAATTGTATTATATGAAGCGGGTCTGCATTAGTGAATGAGCTGTAAGAAAAGTTGAATATTTGCATAGCTAAGATCTATTTATACATAAGTGGACTTTGATATTCAGGGTAGTGTCTCATTGCTTTGCAGGGGCCAGCTTGGGAATTACTAGTGATGGTTTTTTTGACCTTGAAGAGCTGCCCAAGTAAGTTGCCAATCCAGGGTGAACCTGTTCTCAGTTTCCACATCGTAATGGAGATTATTTGAGAAATAGAGCAAGCTGGTTGTGGGTTACTGTGCGATAGGCAGGGTGAGGTGGGGCTCACGTACATCCCTCAAATGTCTATAAATATATAAGGGCAGGAAAAAGGCTAGTGAGTTCCCTCATAGTGCTGTATTTACTGTTGCAAGCTGCAGAATTGCTAAAGATGCCCCATATAGCATCTGGTCAGTCCTGATGCATATCAGGTATTAGTCAACATCAGTGCTAGATTGGAGCCTTTGCTCCTTTTGTTGCCTGAGAAAAACCTGCGGGCAAAATCCAGACAAATTAAAGCACTTGTAAACACAATTACCCTGTTTCCCCTTTTTTAATACCTAGTCATAAAGTAAGCCATGGCAGGTTTTTTGTGAGAAGTAAGACGTACCCCAAAAGTAAGCCATGGTGCCGCCATTGTTCCCGTCGCCTCCTCAGCCCCTCCTGCGTGCGCAGGGAGCCAGCGAACCAGTGAGAGGCACGGGGGGGAAACGCGCCTCTTGCGGAGTTCTGCCCCGCCTGCTTAGCACGCAGGGTGAGGCGCGCCGGGGGGGGGGGGGGAAGACACCTCTTCCTGCCCCACCTGTTCCCCGTGCGCAGGGAGCCAGCGAACCAGCGAGAGGCAGGGGGGGGGGACGCGCCTCTTGCGGAGTTTTGCCCCGCCTGCTCAGCGCGCAGGGGGAGGCTGTACCGTACCATACTGATGTAATAAAAATAAGACATCCCTTGAAAATAAGCCACCCTGTGTTTTTTTGAGGGAAAAACATTATAAGACGGTGTCTTAAAAAGGGGGAAAGATGGTAATTTTAATGCAAGATGGCTTAAGTATGTGCCTGACAGTGCATTAAATGCATTGTCTCTTCAGAACTAAGTCCTGTTGAATTAAGTGAGGCTTACTTCCATTAGGGAAGTAGGTAGAAGTTTGCACCCAGTCTTCCATTGAAAGCAGTGGGGTTTACAAGTGTTTAACAGTGGCTGAATTGTACCTAAAGGAGGTTTACCTTACTGACTGGCTTTATGTAGTACTAAAATTGGAGGTTGTACAGCTCAGGCTCCTTCATGCAACAGCTGTTCTTTTGGATTGTCCCAATCCTACTTTCTGGGTTGCAGCTCAGAATAGTAAGAATCAGCACTAAGTCTCATGTCTGGCTTGTAAATAGATGTTTGACACATTGGTTTGGGGAGATACGTGAAGCCTATAAAATTCTTGTTTAGGAGCAGTTGAATATTAGTGCAAAACATTCCTCCTCATCCCTTCTAATGACTTGTTCGTTCACACACACACTGGCATTGTTTGTGTTATGAGAAAAGTTTAGCAGGCTTGTGGTGGTGTGGTTTGCCAATCAGTGCAGCAAAAAGCTCAATTTGAGTCATTAAGTTAATTTAAATTAACCAAACTTTCATATAATTATTTAGGCATTTATAAAACGCACACAGCATGTAGCCAAATGTTTGCACTCATCGGCCAGAACTCTGAAAGATGGGAGGAGGTTTACTTGCACCTGAACACATGTAGTTGCCCAGATGTCTATAGGAAACCCACAGGTGGAACATGAGAGCAGTAGCCCTCTCCTGCCATTATTCCCCAGCGACTGGTACCTAGAGGTATGTCTCTGATCCTGGAGGTAGCATATAGATTTCATTACTAGTAGCTATTGATAGCATAGTCCTCCCTCCATGCATTTGTCCAATTCCCTTTTAGGACCATCTAAGTGGATGACTATCACTACATTTTGAGTAGCAGCTTCCATAGTTTTAACTGTATGCTGAGTGAAGATCCTTACTGCCTCAGTACGAGGCACTCAGCCAAAGCACAGTTCAGGGTGCAGTAGAATATATTTCCAACAGGAACTTCGTGTGATATGGCTCAAAACCCATTATTCTTTCAGGCGCAGTGTTGTCGTCGGTGCCGGATACATAGCTGTGGAGATAGCTGGCATTCTTTCAGCCCTGGGTTCAAAGACGTCCTTACTGATACGTTATGGTGAGGTAAGGCACGCTCACTTTTTCGTTGTCGTGACTGCTCTGCTCTATATTGGCCAGTGCAATAAAAAGCAAGGCTGGGGTTCTGTTTAATTCATTGCACTGACTGGCTGGGCAAGGAAGCACTCATCTGGCAAGATGGACACGCAGGAAGACTGTGGCCAGGACTCTGAGTAAAAAGTCATTTAAAAATGAGCCAAAGGTTGATTTCTTTACACCTTCATTCCAATAAACCAGTGGTTTTCAACCAGTGTGCTGTGGCACCCTGGGATGCCTTGAATGATAGTCAGGGGTGCCACGGGCAACACTGGCCTCTGTCTCTCTTTCCTTCCCTCCCTCCTCTGATGCCCTCTCGCATCTCTGCCTCCCAAAGGCTCACCCAGCTGTTTGTTGCAGCAGCCCTGGCTACAAGCTCCGCAGGCGAGTGGTGCCTCTGGGGCTGGCCAGGGGGCACCGCAGAAAAAAATGTAGTTGGTCAGCCGTGGACTCAAATAGGTTGAAAACCTCTGCAAGAAGCTATGCAAGAGGAGAGACTATGACTTGCCACCTGAGTGGAACCTCTCTAGCTTTTCTCCTCTCCCAAGGAGCTCCCTTGGTTCTCCAAAGCTGCAAGCAGGTAAAGGGACCCCTGACCATTAGGTCCAGTTGCGGATGACTCTGGGGTTGCGGCGCTCATCTCGCTTTATTGGCCAAGGGAGCTGGTGTACAGCTTCCGGGTCATGTGACCAGCATGACTAAGCCGCTTCTGGTGAATCAGAGCAGCGCACAGAAACGCCGTTTACTTCTCCGCCGGAGCGGTACCTATTTATCTACTTGCACTTTGACGTGCTTTCGAACTGCTAGGTGGGCAGGAGCAGGGACTGAACAACGGGAGCTCACCCCGTCGCGGGGATTCGAACCGCCGACCTGATCAGCAAGCCCTAGGCTCTGTGGTTTAACCCAGGACCCTTCCTTGTTTATTACTACTTTCGTTGTTCATAATTATGTAATTTTAGAATGTTGGAAGCCACCTTGAGCATGGTTTGAACTATGGAAAGGTGGCATACAAAAATATATATGTATATATATGCATTATTTTAAGTGGGGGAAGAGGTTTTAACTGATATGGATTGATCAATCAATTAATTTACCACCCCTTCTCATTTCTTGTGAAATTGACCTGCATTGTAATCTGAAAAGCAGCAAACCTTTGCCCAGGTTCCTTCTGGGCAAAAAGCCTGAGTGCAATAAAACGAGGAAAAAAATAATGCTTAAGTGTTTATATAATGTGGCTGAATGTTCAATTCCCATTATGTCTTCAATAATCTGTACAACACCTCTGTAAAGTAGGCCAGTATTATTATCCACATGTTGAGGTTTTGGGGTGGAGAGGCTTAGAAAATTGTGGTTTTGTGAGTTGCCCTTGCTAGGTTTACAGCCTGGTGTTAGCCACTACTATTTATTAAATGTATTTACAGGTATATATTGTTTTTCACGTGGACATCAAAGCGGTTTACAGGAATTTTATAAAAATGCAGTGATATGGAAATTACAAGCGTTCAGAAAAAGCTGTAACTGCTACACTAGCTCTCTTGAATAAGTTATGTGGATATGCTGTGTGTCTGCACAGTCTTATTTAATGTTCTTCCTGGACAGGTGCTGAGAAACTTTGATTCAATGATCAGCTCAAACTGTACTCAGGAGCTGGAGCATGGTGGTGTAGAAGTCTGGAAACATTCTCAGGTATTATCTATGTACTGTATCACTTTCATCATCTCTGTGTGCCTATATTTAAGGGGGGTATTATTTTGTTATTTTTGTTTTAACTATTTACTTGTGTTTTTCCTTTGCATTTTATCCTGTGTAGCGCCCTGAGAATTTGTGATGAAGCGCGGTGTATAAATCTAATTTAAAAATATAAAAAATGTGCATTTTTATTGTTTTATTGTCTTCTATCGGGGCAAAGTATGCAGGGATGTTCCCATGTTGTCTTGCTATGTTGATTGTTTTAACGGATTAATACCATTTATTAAGCACCAGTTTGAGGAACTGTGCTTTAATTCCTTCTATGAGTGGTATTATACTTAATGAGAGGAAGTAGCAAACATGTAACAAAATACTCCCCTACCCTCCTTTTTCTTCAACTTACTGCCCATGCTGCTTCTCTTATTGGTGTATTTATAGCTGCTTTTAATAGGGCTAGTAGCCAGATCATAAGCAGAAAAACAGAGCTCCTATTTATTGCATCTTGGTTGGTACATTTTGGGAAAGCTGCAGCTCTCCTTAAATCAAGGCCGAGTACCGATACCAGTCAGTCACACATTCTGTATGAAGAAAGGTTGAATTCTGCAACTTGCATTAATTATATTAATTGAAGGTGGCATCTGTCTGTCTCGGGAGACAATGAAGAGCGCCTCCTGGGGTGAAATCAAATTGCTGGAGAATCGCAGCGCCTGCTGTGGCTGCAGAAACCAGAAACTCGTAACTGCTGCCTCTCGCATTGTTTCTGCTGCATTAGCAGCACCAGTGACCTCTGTGTGGCACAGGCCTGGGCAGTGTGTATGGAGGTCCTGGGCTCCCTCCCCTATAAACAAACTAGACACTGTTCAGAAAACACAGACAGGCCCTGTCCAGTGGCCTTACATTTTAAATTTGATATGAAACTGGAAAAGGCCAAGAACAATTAGAGCAGGTTTTTCACATAACACTTTTTTATTTAATCTATTTTGAATATTTTTTCCCCATAGTACTTATTTTGCATAAATAAGTACTGACGTTTTATTCCTTTTATTCCTTTGGTTTGTTGGTGGGGTGCTTAAAATGAGGTGGCATTTTAAATTTTAAATTGTATTTTAATTTGCATTTTTAACCGATTGTTTTGTATTTAGTATTGTATTCTGTTGTGGTTTTATGATTGTTAGCTGCTCTGAGCCCGGTCTTGGCTGGGAAGGGCGGGGTACAAATAAAAGTTTATGTTTTATTATTATTATTATTATTATTATTATTATTATTATTATTATTATTATTTATTCTGCATGTTTGAAGCACAAGAGCAATGCATGACACTCCAACCCCATCCTCTGATCACTGGAAAACATATTTGGCCATTGCTGCGACTTCTCAAGATTCCAGCAGCCCTTGTGGGTTTTTCTTCAAATGAAATTGAGAGATCCCAATAAAAGCGGGTGTCTGTGCTGGTGCAACATAATTGTGTTTTTCTCTACAGAATTGTGGCAGACGTGTAGCCATGCCTATAACTTGACAACATGTCAAATCTAATGAAGAGTTTTTTAAAAGATATTGTAACAGATTGTGAAATAAATAGAACAAATCTGAAGGAGGAAATGAGGGGTTGAACCCTAAAATCCACCTTCTTTGCAGCTATTCTTGATGGTCATTGTACGTACTGTTTTGCTCTTTGTTCTCAAGTCTCCTGTTTCTCAACAGGTCAAGTCGGTCACAAAGTCACCTTCAGGACTGCTGTCGGTAACTGTAACATCCTCTCCTCCTAGTCAGAAACCCACCTTTAAAACTATTGAGGATGTTGATTGTCTGTTATGGGCCATCGGTAGAAAGCCAAACACAGAGGGGCTAAATCTTCACCAGCAGGTGAGCAGGAATTGTTTTATTTCTTTGAGACAATGTGGGATTTTGATACATTACATATAGAATCTGGATTATATGATAGTTGGCATCATGTTGCGGTTATGAGTGGAGCTGAAGTGTTTAGTCAGTTAAAAACTCATTTTGTTCGGTTAGAAAGCTGTTCTGATTAGCGTATTAAAAAGAATGAATAGAAATATTTCTAAAAAGAGCAGACCACCATATTAAGTAACAATTCCTCCACCCACCAGCAAATATTTTATGCTAACCTACATTTTTTCATAGGATTATTGAGATAATACATGCAAAGCTCTGAACATAGTAAATGTCATTTAAATGTTATGGAAAAAATATCCCACATACCGGTAGCTCCTGTCACTAAGCATGCAGCTCATGCATGACTCCTCTGAAATGGTTCCGTGTGTTTTGTGTGCTGAGGCTACGTGGGAAGAAAAAGGCCTGCCTTCCCTTAGTCACATAATTTTTCTGGAAAGTTACACAGCTTAGAAATAAGAGATGAATCAGTGCTGTTTGTCTTGGATACTCTTTTCCCAGAATGTCATGTTTGACTTAAACTATCCTTTCCATTTTTAGAATATTAAGGTAGATTCTGTGGGTCATATTATTGTTGACGAGTTCCAAAATACCAGCAGAAAGGGGATCTACGCTGTTGGAGATGTATGTGGGAAAGCTCTTCTTACACCAGGTAACATTAGTATGCTATTTTGCTCAAAAGGCTTCTATAATGTTACGTGGGAACCTGTGCATGCTGCACCAAAAATAGCGTGGGAGAGGAGAACAGGGAGGAAGAAGGGGAAGTAATCAAGTGGTTGCCTGGGGATCTTTTTCTGCTCATCAACTTCTCTGGGTGCTATACAGAATACTACTGCATTTTGATCGTAGTAAATCTACTGCATCAATAAGGTCTGGATGTGACCTCTTCGCATCTCCCTTATCACTGATTTCTGAAACACTAGCAGAAAATTTAAGAATTGTGTGGCAATGTGACTTGTTAGAAGTCTATCAGGTTTGCCTTTAGATCTGCCAAACCAAGTAAACAATACATAAGCTTTTTAGTTCCCTGTCATATGGAGAATAATTCATGCAAATTCTGGAGATGAGATGAAGTTCTAGGCCAGGGACAGGGAACCTTTGGCCCTCCAGATGTTGTTGGACTCCAGCTCCCATCAGCCCTAGCCAGTATGGACAATGGGACTTGTAGTTCCGCAATGTCTGGAGGACCAAGTGTTCCCCATCCCTGGCAAATTAAAAACTCACAAATCACTGGGTCTGGTTGTTCAGGCGTATCACCCAGTTCTTCAGGCATAACAAGCATGGGGAATAGGGGTGATCAAGGAGAGCTTTTGTTACAGTTCTTCAACAAAGGCTCTTGAGTAGACGTAACAATTGTGGGATAAGGCGAGATGCCCTCTTACGGATCAGTAACTGGTTAAAAATCAGGAAGCAAAGAGTAGGAATAAATGGGCAGTGCAATGGAGAGATGTAAATACAGGCAGCTCCCTGTTTACACGTGTTCAATACACGTGCGACTGTGTATACGTGCATTGCGCTGAACCCAGAACTGACCTGGAAACGTCATAAAGACATCACTAATAGGGTGGGGACGGAAAGGGGTATTTGCAGGCTTTTTCAATGGGTTTCAATTATATGCAATTTCACCGACATTCACAGTGCCTCGGGACGTAACCCCTGCATAAATGGGGGGCTGCTTGTACTTTCTCCATGCAGCTGCATCCACTGGATCACTTCATGTGTAAGCATGCCTGCACTGGGGCAGATACATTTTAATGGGGTGTGTGTGTGTGTGGCTGCCTGTGCTGCATGCGTCCCTTGGAGGAGTGTGGCAATGGACACAGTTGCCTGCTACTATGCCAGGTGACATGCCTACTTTTCATTCTTACAGTTGCAATAGCTGCTGGAAGGAAACTGGCACACAGGATTTTTGACAGGAAAGAAGATTCTAAACTTGACTACACCAACATTCCTACCGTGGTCTTCAGTCACCCACCTATTGGAACGGTGGGACTAACAGAAGGTAGGGTCTTAGGCCTTGTTGTCTTGCTTGTTCCTATGGCTCAGTGGACAAAAGAAATGGCGCTGTAACCTTAAGCATTTGTGACATGCGATACCATTTTATCCTTTAGCTCTAGGACATTTTCCGCCAGTGGCTTGGCAAGGCTATATAAAGAACAAAAGGTTGTGCCTACATAAACACATTGCAGATGCTAACTAGAATTTAGAGACTGGCTGTAGAATTGTATGCTTCATACCCTCTCCCTTTTCCCCTTGACTATGGGTTGAGGATCCTCCTGAACTTCACTGCAGAAGACATTTTCTTAATTTGTTCAAAGCATAAAAAACTATATTAGTATGTAAAATTGGGTCTGTTAAACTCTGAACATGGAAGGTTTAAGAGTTGTGAGTTGCAAAATTGGCAGCCAAGGTCCTCTAAACCAGGATGGGGAACCTGAGGCCCTTCAGATATTGCATGGCCAGTGGTTAGGGATTATGGGAGCTGTTTGATTACAGGAGGGGGTCACCAATCTTTTTGGGGGGGGGCAGTGGGCATGCCCTGCACATGGAGGAGGGGGTGGAACCTGCACCAGCCACTGCATATTTGCTCACAGAGAGACGCTCTTTGCAGATCTCATCTGTTCAGAACTGGAGGTATGTCCATCTTGACTTCCACTGAAATGTGGGCATGCTTGAGAGGTGGCTTCAATGTAGAAGATGCCAGCCAAGTGTGAATGGCAACTGAGTAGGAAAAAGTGTTGTGCATTGTGATATTTATGAATAAATATCATGGGTGCTATAGGAAGTATTGGTGGATGTCCTGACACACACACCCCAGCCTACAACAGCTGAAGGGCTGCAGTTTCGCAATTCTTGCTTTATAACATCTGTATTTAGACACGTCAAATACTTTCAAAAACTTTAGTATAGCAATTCAGACACGTCTAGCCTGCCTTTTGGCTTTTAAAGCAAGGCAATTATTGCTGTGCTTTGTGGTTCCTCTTCCTTAGCTATGTAGGCTATAGGCTTATTTCTGTCTTACTGTTTGTCTGTTTCAGCGGAAGCTAGAACTACATATGGAAGCGAGAATGTGAAAACCTATACAACTTCTTTTATCCCAATGTATCATGCTGTAACTAAAAGGAAAACAAAGTGTTTAATGAAACTGGTGTGTGCAACTAAACAGGAGAAGGTGAGCAAAACGGGGAAGAATAAAGATTCTGTGAGCAACTAGTCTGTTTATACTTATCTAGACACCACACATGGCTCTACTTTGTGCAGAACTAGCAAATGGAGCAATATTGGAAAAGGAGAACACTGTAAATATAAGCCTATTTTTATTGATGGAGAAAGCTGGTTTGGGGAGTCAATGAGATGTCTGGTTATAGTATTACAGCACCAATACAAAACCAAAGCCTTAATTAACATGTTTGTTTGTTTGTTTTGTTTTTTTAAGGTGGTAGGCCTTCATATGCAAGGGTTAGGATGTGATGAAATGCTTCAAGGCTTTGCTGTGGCTGTCAAAATGGGAGCAACAAAAGCAGATTTTGACCAGACAGTGGCCATCCACCCAACATCTTCCGAAGAACTTGTTACACTTCGTTGATTTTTTTTATAAGGTGCCTAGATGTAATCTTCACAGAATCATGTTCTCCCCTCTAATTCAATACAAGATTAACTTGTCTTTTCTTACTGCAACTGAACTATAAATGAAATCTTTGCCCATCTATTGACAAGCCTTGGAAAATGCAGCACTGGAATAATAATACTCAAAGAATAAAGTTGCCTTAAATCATCTTAACATTCTGGGATGGAATTGTCATTTAATTCTTACAGAAGCTTTTTAAGTGATTATTTTGCAGTAAACTAAGTTGTGGGGGGAGAGTAAATGTTAGGAGAAATTACAACTTGCAAAAGAACTAAGTTTATAAAAGGTACCAACTATAAGGAAAAATAGGCAGTGTGTGCACCCACATTTTGTTAAATCTGGAATGTGAATTTAAACTAATATAATTTTACATAAACAGAACAAGTTAACATTTTACTTCATTATGAAGGATATAGCCACCGTCTTATGCAGCATATCAAAATGTGAGTTCTAAATATTTAGTTGCAGATACTAGTTAGCATGAAGTAATGATATAAACTAGAAAACTATTAGCTATTACCTTTATACTACTATGGAAGGAAGAGTGAGTGCAAACAGTCTCATGCTATGTTTGTGGCCCTGGCCCTACGTGTTTAGCTGCCAGATATTTAATGCCAAGAAGCAGTATTTTTCAGTGTTTATCAACAACTGATAAATCCTGTATAATGAATGAGAAAGAGAAATTATTTCATTTCAGTGTACCCATCTGATTGGAGTAATGATCTGCAAGTTTATTTGCTCAAATACATCAAATAAGATGCAAGCACTTTGACAAATATACAGAAAAAAGGTAGGATCAACACAGAACAGTAATCTAGCTTAAATGGCGGGAAAGCTTATGACAACATACTCCCAAGAGGAACTTTCTTCTGCAGTTAAGTTACTTATGTCAATAAAATAGAGGGCGATAGGCGTAAGAAGGAAGTTAGTTTGTGCATTTTTCTTAAACTTCAAAATGTTAATACATGCCAGTTAAACACTACAACTAAAATTTACAAGTAAGCATGACAGGGAGATGAGTTTGTTAGTTACCTTTCCTCTTTGAATAGTCCGGAAGAAAACAATTACTATAGTTACAGCAGGCAAACTGGCTGTTGGACTGGCTGATAAAGGATTGATTAGTGCGTTGAAGTCCATCTGAAGTTGTGCTCAAAAGCTCATCATCCTCATTATGGCACGGTTTGGTCCATGAAGAGGCTTTACGCTGAGACAGACCTCAACTTATCACAAATTGTTGCTTTTCAAAAATTGCCAGGTGTACTACTACTGATCAAGGTCAGGCTGAGGAAGAGATGTTTATAGGAAGTAGTCTGGGGTACGCCGAGTAACATGAGGCTCTCCACGGCGAGGCGCTGGATCAAATTGAAGACTGTGAAAAGGAAAAGGCTGATGAAGTGCTTTGTTGCATTAAGTGCTCACTGTTGCATTTTTATTAATTAAATCCCATACCTGTCCTCTCTCCACTCTCATTTCCACGAGTTCCATTATTAAGCTATTTTATTGCAGAATGTCAGGCCAATAATGATCATTCAGGTTTGCCAAAACTGAAAAGAATATTTCAGCCAAGGGTTTAGGATTTCAAGAGGACAATGTTTGTGCTTGCTTGACTACGGTAGACAATTACACATATTTCACTAAATGGTAGGCAACACTGAATCAAAAAGATTAGATGAGGTAGCAATTTAACTTGAGTGATGTTAAAAACAAAATGCAGTATTCTTTAACATAGTTTCAAAAATATTAATTATGTTTTAGGTATCATTTTCTGAACATTAAGGCCTAGTTTGCACATCACACTAAACCTTGGAATGTGAGCAGTTTTTCTCCCCCCTGGCCTGCAACTGAACTAAGCCATAACTTCACATGTCACCCAAACTCAGGCTTGTGGTGCAGCCTGACCACAAGCTGTAACCAAAGTTTGTCCTATGGGTTATGGTTTGTAGCTTGTCCAGATGAGCTAATCCCCGAGCCCAGATTTTGACAACATGCTGAGCCAAGCTTTGTCCCACTCAGTGCAGCAGCAAGACAACTGGAAAGGAGCAAAGTTCACGAGTCCACCCATTTGTGCTAAACCATAACGAGGCTTCCAGCATGATATGTAAACTAGGCCCATGAGGTATTCTTTAGAGTTCATACTGCAAAAGTGGTGTACTCTATAGAATTCATCAACGCTTAACACAAGCCAGAGAATTTTACCCCTTGCAACCCCACCCAAATTGTTAAAACAAGCAAATGTTTCTTACAAAGAATATTTTAAAGTGTCATCTAGTTCCATGATAGCAGCCTGGTTCCCACAACGATAACAGTAATTGGGTGCACTGAAAATGGTGACCACATTCCGATCATGACACCAGTTGTAACCCTGCAGGGGGGGGGAGAAAATGCTTTCAGTGAAAAGTCTCAACCAATTTCTTCTTAAAAAGGTGTAACTAGATTAAAAGGCGTAAGGCCAGTAATCCCATGACCCTTAGGAGGGAGATTCAGGGGTCATAGGAAGCATCTATTTCCTATTTCCCATAGGAAGCATCTATTTCTCTGGCAGCAGAAAGCAAGCTCTGATGCTAAATTCCCCTTCCTCATAGCTGAAACTTCCACAACTCTTGCTCTACCCTGATCAGGGGTGAAAAAGAAACATGCTGGGGATGGGCCAAAAGACTTTGATCTAATGCATTCCCAGTCCCCTGACAAGTCCCACACCAGGGACTAAACTACAGGCCAGGAGCTGAAAACTCTATTCCTTTCTATCTCCCTTGTGTTAGTCCCAATGGTAGGGAAATAGTTTAACTAAAAAGAAAAGGACGGAGTAGCATAAGACTGCTCCTTTGTCCTCCCTTTCACAGTGCTGCCACAAGCCCAGCAGGACCATCTTTGACTGTCCCTCCCCACCACCTTAGGAATGCACCCTACCTTTATATATTTTCACTGGTACAAAACAAACTATTTCAGAGTCAGAGCAAACATGCTTTGCACTATCTCAATGAATGTACTAATTATGTTCAAATGCAAACACCAATTTTTACATCTTTAAACATTATAACTCTTGTGGTGAATTATCAAACCCTATCCACTAGCAAATTGGAAAATGTAGGGTGCTCACTTGAAATGTCCCCTTAAAATTAATTTAGTATAAACTGAAATCAGTCACAGAGACATTAATACTACAGGATTAACTGGCACACTGGCAAATAAAGTTAACTGAACCATATATTTGTGACACATGTAAACATTTTTATTTACTCTGAATAGTGTTCTGATAATTCTTGATGAATACTATACTAATTTACACCTTCTAAGATACAGAACATTTTTGGTGCCTACTACATAGCATAAAAATTCAAGATGCTGAGACTATACAACCTTCTTTCCAAAAAAGACTTTCATTTTTAAGCCTTAGGTGGCTAGATGCAACAGAGTAATTATACCTCCATTACAAGTTGGTGAGCACGAGACACCAATGTAAGCCCATTGGCATGGTTAAATGTTTCAGAGATATCTTGACCAAATGTATAGCCAGCACCACGTGGAGAAATCCCCCAGCCACCACGATCATCTGGATCTGACCATAACAGATCACACATTGGGCCCTGTTCAAAGAAAATGGTACAATATGTTACATAAGGGGGAAAATATTACAAAAGGTAATCTAAAAAGTGTTAAGCTCCTGGATCTCTTAAGTATATTGCATATTCTATATAATAAAAACATTTTACAGATAAATAGAAAAAGTTGTTTGATGCAGTCTTCAGGAATTTGAAAATGAAGCCTAAGAAAGACATGAAACCTATTCAGAGAAAACAAGTGTGAAAATCAGAGAAGTGAACAGTATCAATAGAAACCCCCCACCCAACCCCCCTGTAAAAGTGATGAGAAACTTAGCAGATGAGTTTGGCAATCAAAGAGGTGTATGAAGTAAAAGCATCAAAACAAAATACATACATTCCAAGCCAAAAAAAAGTTAATACCAGCAACAATCAAACACAGATGGAGCAGAAAAACTAAAAGCAGGAGGAAAAAAGAAGACAATAAATATAAAAAAGTGTACGAGGAAAAAACCAGGAAAATATAATTGAATGTCACCAGTATGTGAACAATACCAAATAAAGCATGTGCGTATATCTGGCAAAAGATCAAGTTGAACAGAAAAGCCACACTGCTGTTTAGAGAAAATTGGTTAAGAAAAAGTTTAATTTCGAAAACTAAGTTAAAAGGACCAGAGGCAGTAAAGGCACTGAGAAAAACTAATGCAATTCCCAAAAGGAAGAACGGAAACCAGATGACAGCTAAACAAAGAAGCAGAATCCAAAAGAACAGCTGAGGGATGCCAGGATCCTGCAAGATCAGCTCTTGCATGCAAAGTACCTAGGCATAATTCCAGCTTCAAGCACACAAACGAAATGTTTTAGTTAAAGGGTCTACACCCTTCCAATGTGAAAGCTATGCATAATCTCAGAACTGACTCATCTAGCAAACTTTGCATGACATCAGCATCAGTTTAAAATGTACCTTCTAACTATATAGCACTGTAGATGCACGTATGTCTTTTTTAAACTACACAGTCATTGTGGTGCAAACAGAAGAAAGGAGCCATGATCTACCTTGCAGCTCAAACAAAAGAGAGCTACAAAAATTTTATGCACTGATTATAGTAAAACATTCTAAACCAAGTGTGTGCACTGGCATGCGGTAAACTTTCAAAGCCAGGTTACAAGCATAATCTCAACTTTCTAAAGTAATTAACACCACAATTTTCAACTAATGTATGGACATCCAAATTATTATTTACAAATGCCCAGAATAATTCAATTTATACAAGACATAAGCCCTATTCAGGCATCATGTCTGCCAAGGTCCCTGCATGACTCTGTCTACTCCACCCACCCCCACTAAGGTCTGAATGAGCTTCTATCCTCACTTATTCAAGCACATTTAGAATTCTCATTGAGATTTCCCTGCTTAACTTGGAAATGCCGGGTGTGTCTGAGATGCTGGGGACTGGACCAGTCCACATATCCTTGTACTCCCTACATATGTTGGAATGCAGATGCTAAATCCTGATGCAAAGTCTTTTTAGGAAAAGGGGGGTCAACTGCACAAACTTCTAGAGAACATCTACAAATTCTCAACCTCCTCATAAAGCTAGTCTTGCTCTTTTAAAACATATTTCAGCTGCAGCAATGTACTACAGGTAGCCACTTTGTAAAGTTACAGGAGAGCAACTCCAGTTGCTACAGAACTGTTGTTATCCAATTGCATTCTGTGTTGACTAAAATCCAAGGCAAATGAATGAGTCATGTATAACTGCCATGAGTGCACATAATAAACCATTTGGGAAACATCTGTTTTAAGAAGTATTGCAGATATGTGGTCCATGGCCTTCTCTGTGGTGGCTTCCTGACTATGAAATGCCTTCCTCCTGGAAATATATCAGGCCCCAATGCTTTTGACATTCCAACACCATGCTGGGCATTTATGAATATTAGCCCACTGCTACATTTCACACTGTGAAATATTATTTCCCATTTTTACCTGCTTTCGTTTAATTAACTTGATGTGTTATTACCATTTTAAATACTGTCACCCACCCTGAGATCTTTGAATTTAGGGAGAGCTGAAAAAATATTATTGGAACAAAGTATCTATACCACCAATTCAGGGCTTGATATGACACCCAAGCTGGGCAGACATTTTGTTCTTACAGACCCTATTATGGTAAACTATACAGTCGTACCTCTGGATATGACTGCTTCAGGTTGCGTTCGTCACGGGATACGAACACGCCAAACCTGGAAGTACCGGAACGGGTTACTTCTGGGTTCGGCAATTCGCGCATGCGCAGACGTGCAAAATGATGTCACGTGCATGCATAGACACGGTGAATCGCGCGAGCATGCGCAGACGCGGTGCTTCATGTTACGGCCTTTTCATGTTGCAAACGGGGCTCCGGAACGGATCCCGTTCGCAACCAGAGGTACCACTGTAAAGTAGAAGTTCTGGTCTGTTCATTTGCTAGCCATCCAATTAAAGTCATACAAGTTTTAACCAACTGATTAAATTCACACATAAAAAAATAGTACTGTAGAAGAAAAACACTTGGTTTTTAAGATTGATCAAAGCTTGCAAAATCTTAAAAGGCATTTATACACACACATGCAATAGGGAATGCCTCATACTGTACAATTCTATACATGTCTACTCAGAAGTAAGGCCCACAAAGGTCAACAGAAGTTACTCAGGTACATAACTAGGACTGCATCCCATTTTTATAAATACTAGAATGAAAAATAATTTAAAAGGTTAAAGATCTGCAGACTAATTAAGGCAACCAACACATTTTTAATCAACAAACTGATCAACTGTATGTTGCAACCCTTTTCTCTAGCTATTATATTTGCCTGATTCAGTTCAAAGATATGAAACCATTTGTTGTTGTTATTTAGTCGTGTCCGACTTTTCGTGACCCCATGGACCAGAGCACACCAGGCATGAATAGGGTATGATACCATACCCTATTCTATATTTAATGTATATATTTGCCATTCAATGTAAGAGTATATCACTCACAATGCATTTTCATTGATATTACCTCATGTGGAACTTCCTGCAGACGATCAAGAGCTCTAATATGATCCAGTGTATCTATAGATGGGGAAAGACCTCCATGGAGACAAAATATCTGAAGAAGAATAAGAACCAGAATAAATGTATTATGTGCACTGCCAAGAGGTTGTATTATTCATTCTTTTGAGATATTTATTGATACCAAGAACAAATTCTTATGCTACTGTCGCAACATGCACTTGACAATGAGTCTTGTGTGTTGCTTTCTTTCTCAGTTTTTGCACAAGGAGAGAACAGAAATTTCTACCGAAGATTAAAATCACCAGCTTGTGTGATCACCTGAAACAGGTTTTTCATTGGGCCCCTTTAGACGCAACACTAAAACCATTGTTTAGGGTTACAATAATAAGCTGCAGTGAGCCTCAAACTCAAGGTTCCTCCCCCCCCTCCACTTCAGCTGCCAGGAATTTAGAAGTTTTGCTTCTGCTCAAACACAGCTTGCATTAAACCTGGACAGGCTATAATTAAACTTAACAATGGTTTGTTGAAACAAGTCAACAAAAAGCCAGTTTATGAAGCTGCATTGATTCAATTAACTATGGTTAATAATAATCACTATATATCAGCACCCACACGATCACCATTACTCATAGTATGTCAGCAAACCGAATCAAGTTTCACAAAAGCAATCAATTTAGTAGCACAATGGTAAAAATGTGGCAAAATGCATTAACATCTAAGCCAGAATAATACAGGGCAAAGAGTAACGAAAACAATTTCCGCCTCCTCTGTGGATATAGTTGATTTCATAGCATTTCAACAATCCCCTTCTATCTGCATCATCTAGAGGAGGGAAATAAAGGGTATCAAAATCCTAAGACTGTTTACGGTAAATTGCTCCTTTGTTCTAGAGTGAAGGGTCACTTCAGCTAATAAAACTTTTGTTACATAAGCACTTCTATACTCAAACCAAACTCATTTTAAATTCCAATATAAATAACACCAGAAAGTGATCAATTTTTTGCACAGTGAAAAGTTCTGTAGCTTACTTAATGGCTAATCTCTTTTCTTATTTTTTTTTGTTCTAGGTCAACAAAAAGCATCAACATTTCTTAAACTAGAGTTTCTGAACTCCATACACAAGCATGTTTCACACCTCACAGTGTTATCTGCAAAATACAAATATTATGCATTTTACACCTAACAATTCAAATTAAGGACATGAAATTTAAGTCATTAGTACAGGGCAGTACTATTACCAAATATGAAGGCAAAACCACATATGGGATGGTATGCTAGGCTGTCACGAGTTTGCTTTCCCCTCCACATATCTGCATCATTCTTGGTGATGGTTTCCGGGTTTACTAAAACCAAGCTTTTTTATGAGTATCACTAAAATAATAGTATAATACCTGTCCATCAACTAGAGCTGTAAGTGGAAGATAGTCAAACAGATCTGTGAAATACTTCCAAACATTGGCATTTCCGTATTTCCGTAGACATTCATCATAGAAGCCATATACTTGTGTAATTTGCCTGCTTTCATGATTGCCTCTCAGAATTGTAATGCGTTCTGGGTAGCGCACCTAGCCATAAAAGAACAAACACATGTTGTAATGATCCATCAGCTGGTATCACCATTATATTCCAGGTGGCATGGAGCTTATCTCATTGCAAAATGTTTACTAAGCATATTTTAATCTAAAACCACAGGAGTCAGAACCTACAAACCTTACCTTTAATGCCACAAGAAGAGTCACAGTTTCAACTGAGTAGTAGCCTCTGTCAACATAATCTCCCATGAAGAGATAGTTTGTGTCTGGTGATTTCCCGCCAATTCTAAAGAGCTCCATAAGGTCATGAAATTGACCATGGACATCTCCACAAACTGTAACAGGACAACGTACTTCCTGAACATTTGATTCTTTTGTAAGTATCTCTTTAGCCTAATATGAGAGAAAACAACCAATCAGATTTGAAATCAAAATATATTCAGTTTTTTTATGCAAATGAAAAGAAAAACTGTTGCAACAGAAAATCTAGTGACTGTCCTTAATCTCAGTGTTGCCCTTGTTGAACTCAACAGGAAAGAGGATGGGGGCAAAATTAGAATTAATTGGCTCTGCCTGTAACTGGCTATGGCTCCACCCTATTGTTTGCCTCCCTGAAGTCTGCCCTACGAGTCCTAATGGGCACCAGTCACAACTGGCATAACGTTTAGGAATTTTCCAGGTGTTCAGGAACTACCTATTATCTCCCGTTTGCAGGTATCACCAACCAAACCCAAACCCCCTACCCAACCCCCATTTCAACAAATGCAAGGCCCTACAATGTTCAAAAAGCACTTGCATGACACTTCAGGATGTGTTTATCAACTCCAAGAAAAATTGTAAAAGGTAAAGGGACCCCTGACCATTAGGTCCAGTCGTGTCTCCACTTCCAGACCTATCATTACTACCAGCAGCAAACATTATTAAGAAGTTAGAATATATGATCTACTATGGATTAAATCATATTAATCTAATTTCAATTCCATAAATCATGCAAATCCTTCATTTATGTATAAATTTCAGTGGTAAAAGTGCTAGAAATGTGGTCTTCTGGAAGCCATTTTTTCAATGTTTTTGCACTAATTTATGCATATTTCTGGTTATATAAACATATTCAGCCCTGCATTTTTAAAAATTCTTTTTTCAAAAGAGATACCAATAAACTAAGATATGATAAAACTCAAGAAATAAGCACAAAACTATGGGATTCCTGTGGCTCCCTCTTGGCTGTAACTACATAGCTTTCAAAGTCACACTCCTAGTGGCTGCGCAACTACCTCCATAATGCTAAGTGTAATGGATGTTTTATGTTTAGGTTAAAAGTGGGGGTAGTTCTGTATCCAATTACATAGAGCACTGCAATAATTTACATTATTGAAATATGTGGAAAGCACGTACAGCTGTTTTCCTAACAAAAAGAAAAATGGAAACATTATTTGTACTGTTTAGGCTGCAATCCTATACACACCTACCTGGGAGTAATTCCCATTGATCAGGTTAGTATAGGATCACACTGTTAACTCTATATTCTCATAGGCTAGCTAGAGCCATGAAAGAAGCCTTCTGCGAGGGAAGCTGTCCAAAACTTCTGAAAGAAGTCAAATTCAATCAGGCTTCTTTGTATTCAACCTTGTGAGGGGAAGGAAAAGCAAGTAACCTAGTTCGGATAAAGAAACTAGAATGTTCCAAAATTTTCTGGATCAGGGTGTGCAAAACAGTGAGGAAAATGCCATCATTGGAGGGAAAGGAATATACAGAACTGTGTCACAAAGACATTTTTTCCTCTTCAAAGTGACAAAGCACTTTAACAAATTGGTGCTATTTTGCACAACGCTCTAAAAAATGTATGATACATACATTCAAAATGTAGTGACCACACAAGCATTGCATCATCCACTGAGTACTTGGGGAGATAACAGTACTGTACAGTATCATACCTGGATTATAACAGAACCCGCTGTTGTGGACGCGTACTCTGTGGGTCAGCGTGTGTAAATGACAAATGGCAAAAGCAACCTCTTACTGCAGGAAATCCGGTGCTGAGAGCATCATGGGTTTTTGTTTTGTTGTTGTTGGAAAAAACAACAATACAGTTGCGGTCATCTGTCTGTGGCCCCCACACTTCGCAACACTTCCATCTCCCCACGAGTGCGTGGGGAAAAGTGAATTGCAATGGAGGAGAGCAAATTGTAACATTCCCTACACTTCTACAGTGCCCTTTACCAGGAACACAGCAAGATTTCAAACCAGGCCCCAGGCACCAAGATCTTAACAGTGCTAAGAAGGATGAGGATGGAGAGAAATGCGCAGAGAGCAGAGGCAGCCACAGTCCAAGAAAGGCAAAGCCTAGGTTTAAAATATGACATTGATATACTCCACCGGCTTCATTCATTCATTCAGACTGTCAGCTTTGCTATAAGCAAATGTCTTTTTTGGGGGGGGGGGATACTTTTACACAGCCGTAGGCAGCCCTTTCAAGAGAACTCTCTCCACCTTTAGTCTTCTCAAAACTGTCTCCTTGGTTTCTCAGGACCCGTTTTACTGGCAAAGGGAGAAGTCAAAACGTTTTGCCCGAGTCATTTTCAGTTTTTTTCCTCCTCTCTCTCTCTAGTCATCCTCTTAGATCTATGTACGTTTTTTCTTTCGGTAGGATCCGGCCCCCTCCCCCGGTCTCACCTTCTCGCAGAGGCTCCGCACTTGGCTCTCGCTCAGCTGCTTGCACTCGTTGAGCTGCTCGATCCATTGGTCCAGCTCCTTGGTGAAGCTCTTGTCCTCCATTCTAGCCAGCCGCCCGCTCAGTTGTGGGAGAAGGGAGCAGCGCCGGGCGGCGTGGCCAGGGCGGCGTGTTCCGACCCAAAGGGAAGGAAGGAAGGAAGAAAAAAAAAAAGGAAGGGGTGGAAGGAAGAAAGACAAGCCAACGGTACCACGGGGGACAGAGAGAGAGGGGGAGGGGAGGGGGAGGCCCGGACCAACGGTCACAAGCCCAACGGCCCGCCTAGACAGCGCGCGCGCCACACAGGCCCAAGCCTCACCCTCAAGTCCCTCACCCCCTCTCCCTCCGGCACCGTGTAATGGCGGCGGCGCTGCGCACTTCCGCCCACGCCTCACGTCGAGGCGCTTCCGGCGAAACGGGCCTGTCGCAGCGCCACCTATCGCCCGGAGGGCAGAACTTGCCCTCTTACCTCGCCTGTCCCAGCCTCGAGTTGAGAGAGGAAAAGGGATCGAAACCTGAAGGCAGGGGCGGATCTGCTATGAAATGAAGCTTAAGCTTCACGGCCCCTAAACCCCGAGGGGCCCCAGAAGCGGCTTTAGTGCACTTTTTTCTTTTTTTGGGGGGGGGGGGGTCTGGTAGACCCAATTTGAGTCACACAACTCTAATTGGGTTTTGTTGTATTTCAACAATCCCGAAGTTTGAGTCAGGAGCACAAGATGTGAAGGTGGAGTGTGGCAGTACAGCAATTTTAAGCAAAATCTGAGATGTGGCATTTTTTTAAAAAAACTGTGGTGATCTGACATGGAAGAGCCCCATGGAAGATGGGGCCCCTGCGTGACAATTCAGACTTTGGGGCCCAAAAATTGTAGGTCCGCCACTGCCTTAAGGGTGCAGTTTGGGGAAGGAGCCCACTACAAGCACAATTTTTCTTTCATGGTCCAGGGAACTGACAAATACTGTTAAGCTTGATTTTTAACAAGTTGGACTTTTTTATTTTTATGGTGGTGCCTCATATTTGAAATCCTTCTTCCCATGTCCCAAGACTTCCCTGAAACCAACTCTCTGGAACGTTCAGTGAATTTATTATTTACTCGGGCCTTTTAAATGTCCTGAATTTTTTAGTAGTGCCACGGTTTCTAATAATGTTCTATGATTTTAATGTGTTTTTTTAAAGCACTGCTTTTAACTTTTAACTCATTCAGCACTGAATGAGGTATACAGCTCAGGAGCAATTGTGCTGGGTGTGGTGGGGTCTGCACCAAAGTTAGGCCCATGCAAATGCAAGTCAGCACATATCCCAGTTTGCTTGTTTTGTTTAATTTATATACCACCCTTCATCAAAAGATCTCAGGGCGGTTCGCAGAATTAAACATCAGGTCCCACAGTGCCAACAGCTATCTAATGTCATGCCCCAAGCCATGAATACAGGCTGCAGGCTGCAGTCTAAAGGTAAAGGGACCCCTGACCATTAGATCCAGTCACGGAGGACTCTGGGGTTGCGGCGCTCATCTCGCTTTACTGGCTGAGGAGCTGGCCAGCATGACTACTGGTAAGCGCTTCTGGTGAACCAGAGCAGCACACGGAAGTGCCGTTTACCTTCCCACTGGAACGGTACCTATTTACCGGTATCTACTTGCACTTTGATGTGCTTTCGAACTGCTAGGTTGGCAGGAGCTGGGACCGAGCAACGGGAGCTCACCCTGTCGCAGGGATTAGAACTGCCGACCTTCTGATTGGCAAGCCCTAGGCTCTGTGGTTTAACCCACACAGATATGGCAAAACATTTTTCCTGAGGAATGCAGAGATGAACCCATGTCTCTTCCAAAAAGTGGAAGTAGTGCAGAGGAATTAGTCCCAATCTTATCTGGGTTAATGTTATGACACAGCTACATATATTGCTACACAGCTGCTCATCAAAGTCCATGCTCACAAAAAACATGTACTACAGTAAGGAACTACACTAGAGAAATACCTCTGCTCACCCATTTTACCTGCTGTTTTCACACAAGGATTGTGTCATCGTCAAAGTTCAGTGTGTGTATAAGAGTGCATTGTGAAATCACTTGGAGATGCTTCATAGGAACAGAATCACAAATGAAATATCCCACTGAAATAAAATGTGACTTTCACCTGTACCCCAATTTAGATTGTGTAAAACGGTGCAGAATTGTGTTCCAAATAAACTGCCCAGCGTTAAGTTATAAAGATTCTGAAAGATTCAGATTTGGCATTTTCTTAAGTTTTAATTTTGGTTGAAAAGGCAAGTCCACAGCCTTTAAGTTATTAATATCAAATTTAAATAAGTATTTTAATCAAGTAAAAAAAGAAGGGACAAAAAATTTCTATGCAAATGATTCAACCAAGTATAGAAAGAGAACTACTGTCAGGCAGCTGAAAATAAAGAAAAACAGGATCTATACCTTTAACCATTATAATGAATGTATTGGCCTTTGTTCCATATGTAACATCACAATCCTTTGCTCTGCTGTAAAGTGCAGCTACATCTACAATTACTTGCATAACATCCAAAGGGCAGATTCAGCAGTTATGACTTCACAGTACTGGCAATAAATAGCATGTGGGGCATCTATGGGTGTTTCATTTCTGGATGCTATGTTTACTATAACAGCACAAGTTTCTGCTTGAATTATAGATGATGAACCAGTACAGGACCAGTCTGTTAACTTTCAAAAAAGGTTTATTTCCTTCAGGGCTTAAAAAAATTCTTAAACCACTCTCCTAGGATACATTAGTCCAAGGTCTAGTTCAGGTCTGTTTTTAAAAGAATGAAACCTAAAAGAATACAATAAAGTAACAACAATGGTGTTCAACATGCCTCCAAGGGCTGGTTCACATAGGAAATGCCTCCCAGGACCATGCATGCATTGGATTGGCTCCATATTACTTGCTGGATGGACATGGTTGTTGATTCACAAAAAGGTATTTTAAGCATCTGACTCATGTCAAATGTATCATGTTGATCTTACTAATTTTTACTAGACACATAAAAATGGGCAACTAAATACCACTTTTTTTTAAAAAAATGCTCATTTTAAAAATTGATTTAGTTCCTATTGATTTAGTTCCACATAATCTTCTGAGCCATTATTGGAAGGATATGGAAAAGCAACTTGTGTCCAAGGATGATTTTCTGTATACCACGATGGCTGTTGCCAATTGCTATATGGAAAGGCCACAGCAGAACTGACATAACCATACATTGGATAGGTTTGGGCTAAGTTAAACCTTTGTGATTCTCCAACACTGAAATGACTAAAAGTCTGTGAACAAAACATACTAGACTCTGTGTTATACACTATGCTTGTAGTTGTGGACATGCCATGTGTCAGGGGATGCATTTCACAGGAATTTAATTCCTGGTATGACTGAGTTACTGAGTGAGTATTGCAATGATTTTGATATAAGTACCAAGAGTAATAAGGATAAACTGCACCATAAATATGCACAGGAGAACTCTGCAACTGAGAGGTTTCCTCAATATGTTCATTTTGGTTTAAAGGTGAAAATTTAGTTTTGTTATTTTCGCTGTATGATGGTTCCATCTGCAAATGCTCCAATTCCATGGCTTTATTTAGTTCCGTCATCACTGTGGAATCTAAATTATATGTGGTTGTGCAGTTGGGGGTCACATTTTTTTCCTGTCCACATTTCCCTTCGTTTTGGTCAGATTTTAGAGGTGAACTCAAAGCTGTGCTACATTCAGGCATTAAATGTGAAGCATTTCTCAGGACATCTGATTTTAAGTTAGGGTGCTCATTTAGCGTACCCAACACAGAATTAGCATCATCTCTAGTAGGAGAGTTTCCAGGAGGTTGTAATAACTCAACTGTCACTGAAGGTAAAGAAAGACTTTCACCTCCCTCATTGTGGGATGCAATATATTCTTGGTCATGGTCTTTTGCATTCCAGCTGCTCTTGTTGAAATCTTTTAGATCTGCTAGATTCTGCTGACCAGCTAATGTGTTTGAACAAATGAACTTTGGTTCTGAGGCATTTGGTGAAGACTGAATGCTTTCAAAGGGATAAGCAGCTTTCAAATCTTTTAATTGTGAAGGTGAGATCGATGCCGTCTCTCTCAAATTGCCAGGTTTTTTATTCCACATATTGTCTGTTGAAATGCTTAACTGTAGTTCTTTCTCTTTGGGGAAAATATATTTTCCACTCACTCTGCAAAACAAAAATCAAACTTTTTTTTTTTAGTGATTTTTGAAACACGAGAATATCAATGGTCTATTAGAATTTTGACCTGATCTGAATTTACTCGAAGATGCTCAAAAACATAAATTGTTTATGTATTTATTTCTAAACATTTGCTTGGTTCCTGTTTTTATAATCTTGTAATATATTTTGTTTCAATACTAACATTTCAAGGTGGAAACACAGCATCACTATTCTCCAGCTGACTTAAGTGTGAATAATGGAAAAGAAAAGGTGTGGGTAGCTAATCTTGTGGGTTACTAGATTCATCAAATGATCTGGGCATGGGTTATCATAATCAAATAAAAACATGTGTTAGCTTGATAAAAACGTGAGAAAAGTCAGCGGGTTCAGACCAATGGCCAATCTAGTCCAGCACCCTATACACACAGTGGCCAATTAAGACATCTGGGGGAAACCAGCAAGTTGGATTTGAGCGTAGAAACACTCTCCCCTCCTGTGGTTTCCAGCAACTGGTATTCAGAAGGATTGCTGCCTCCAACTGTGGAGGCAAAGCTATCATGGCTAGTAGCCTTTTATAGCCCTCTTCTCCATGAATTTGTCTGATTCCCTTTTAAAGTCAAACAAGCTGGTAGCCATCACTGCCTCCTGTGGGAGGGAACATACTACATATAGAATAAATTTCTTTGATCTGTCCTGAATTTTCAAACACAGACATTCATTAAATATCCATGAATTCTAGTGTTGTGTACAAGGGAGAAAAACTTCTATCCAATTTCTCCATGCCGTAATTTAAAAAACTTCCATCATGTCACCTCTTACTCCCCTTTTCTGAAACTAAAAAGCCCCAAATACTGCAGCCTTTCTTTTCATAGGGGAGTTGCTTCATCCCTTTGGTAATTTGGGTTGCACTTTTTTGAACCTTCCCCAACTCTACAATATGCTTTTTGATGTGAGGTGACCAGAACAGTACACAGTACTCCAAAAGTGGTCAGAGCATAGATTTGTATAAACACATCATATCATATCATAATCACATTATCAGCAGTTTTAATTCCTTTCTTAATGATCCCTATCATATAATTTAACTTTTTCACTGCTGCTACATACTGGGTCAACCTCAAGTTCTTGTTCCTGATTTGTCACTGCCAGTGTAAATGTGAAATAAAGTGCCCCCCCCAATATCTATCGCTTTACAATTGTTTACATTCAATTGCATTTGCAATTTTACTGACCTTTCACTCAGTTTGGAGGGGTCTTTTTGGAGCTCTTCACAATCTCTTTTTGTTTTAATGACCCTGAACAATTTACTCAAGGTGTATGTAAGAGAAACTTATTGACCTATGTGCGCAGAATATTCAAATGTTATGTCCATTGCCCAAATGGGCAATCTTAATCCCTCAAAGGGTGTAGGGAATGTCTACCTCCAAATAAGGGAAAAGTTTTAAAAGGCGTTTAATAGATTGAATTTATAGAAGTAAAAAGCAAAAACAAGACAGGCTGAAGACCTCTCAAAAGTATGTTTCATCAACTTTAGATTTCGTGAAGATCTAATACTGTTCAGCAGATTTTCCCACAGACAACACAGGTTTCTTCCATACAAAAGCACACAAATCATGTAATAGGAGAACAGAAACAAAAATGTGAATATTTTGCTTAAAATTCAAGTTATCTATCTGATTGTTCAATAATGAAATTTCTTTCAACAAAAACATATGAATCCTGTTTTCTCAGGTTACGTTTTATGAAGAGATGACTTTTAAAGAACAAGGAAGACTGTTTCTTGACCAGATCTATCTACAGTAATAAAGTGCAAGTGTCTCTGCGTCCAGTCCCTGTGTCCGTCCCTGTGTCCTACTGCGCATGTGCCCCATGGACACAGGGATTGGAGCGCAGACTTCGGGCGGCCGGGCGAAACTGCGCATGTGCCCCACGGGCACAGGGATTGGAGCACAGAGACTTCGGGCGGCCGGGCTGTTTAAGCGGCGGGTGCGTGCTCGCATGGACTTACTTCTAAGCGGCAGCGGCTGTTACAAGTGGCGGCTGAGTTGGCCTGCCGGGGCCTGGCTGGTGCCAGTGCCGCCGCCGCGATGCGCCTCCTGCGCTGCCTGCTGAAGGGCCATTCGGCGCTGGCCGGGGCGCCCAAGTACATCGAGCACTTCAGCAAGTTCTCGCCGTCCCCGCTTTCCATGATGTTCTAGCGCCCGTTAATTTAACGGGCTTAACGTCTACTAGTCTGATAATATTCAAATGAACAACTTGGCTGTATAAATGTGGATAATGGAGTTTATTTTAACCAAGGTCCACAAGGAATTTCACATGAAAGGCTACTTCGGCAGCTGGTTAAAAAAAAACATATGGCACATCAAAAATGCAGGGAGAAATCAACCCATTTGTTCTATCAATGCAATACTTTTTACTGTGCAATGGAACTTTCTTTTCTCTCAGTGTATACCCCCTAAATCTGTTCTGGCATTTCCCTTAACCCTTTGAAACAAATCTGGGGATGGCACAGGGTTCATGTGAGGAGACAGTACGTACATGTACTGTCTGTAAGGCATGCATTAATTGGCTTACCAATGCCAGGATGTCACATTAGCAACACAACTATTTTTGTGAATTGCCACTGTTAATAATTTAATTAACACTGTCTATACTCCTCTGCATTTCATGTCCTTTATAACATCTCTGCTTACATTCTGTTCTAAATGTGTATCAAATAACATCAATTAGAAGTCTTTTTAGATATGTGCACATTATATGCCAAATACTGTCTTCTCTACTTCAACAGTCATCTAGAATTAGCCATTACAGTACCCTGCCACAGTAGGAGGCATGAGAAGCAGGGCCTTTCCCTCACCCCTGCTGAAAGACCTGTCCCTGAACTGTTTCCATCCCAGCTGCTTTTTATTTAAAAAAAGTACTATTTAACTTTAAGGAGTAGTATCTGGGTTTGCTTCCCTTCACCCCCTACTCCTACCTATCCCGTTTTCCTTTTGTAGTTGGTCTTTTAGATTTTAAGCCTGGGGGCAGGAATTGTCTTAGTTTAATTGTTTCTATGTAAGCCACCCTGGTTGCTCTTCTGGTGGCGTTTTGTTTTTTAAAATCATTTTTAAATCCAATGCCCTTTTAAAATGTGAGTGGTTTTTTTTGGGAGGGGGTGCTTATTGGGTTGTTGCTTTTATTTTGATTATATATTTTGTGGTTTTATATTCTGGTTTTGTTCTGTGAACCGCCCTGAGACCTTCGGATATAGGGCAGTTTATTAATTCAATAAATAAGTAATTTTTTTATTGGGTTTTCAAAATACAAGTACAAACCAAAACAGAATAAAAAATAAAATAATCTAAACATAAAAATGTAACTCATAGAAATAAGGTAGACAGATGGAATTAAACAATCCAGCAAAATAATCGAAAGGATAATTTCCAGAGTTCCATATATTGATTGATGCCTTAGAAAGCTGTTGTTGCAAGTGGTGATTACAAACATATGCAATATTGTTCCGCCTGATAGCATGAAAGGCCTGGGAGCCTTTTTGGTTGAACAGTGTGTTAGAAATCTTCTAAATATAGTTCTAACACTGAAAAGGGCCTGATCCACAAAATTTGTATGAAAAGTTATGGAAGTAACACGTTTCAAATAGGTCCACTAGGCACTGGTATTTTGTTACTGTTTTAATATTTATACCTTAAATTCCTGCTAGTTTCTTCTTCGTTTATCTTTTCTGTGGCTGTCATCAATGAATCAGCAATCTGGTAAGTTAAAATAGGAAAACAAACTGATGTAAGTGTATTATGCACAATAATTCTTTTAACACTTTTCTGTAAGTTCTATAAAATGTAAAAACAATGGGAAAGCGTTTTGTGCTGTTGGACAAAACTTTAGATTGGATCATGAGACTCTGTTCCCATCATTCCTGACCACTGGCCCTGCTACCTAGGGGTGACAGGAGTTGTAGTCCAAAAACAGCTGGAGACGCAAGTTTGGGAAACACTGTTTTATCGATTTTACAAATCACTTTGAGGGTTGTTTTCTTCTTTCTACAAGCAGTGTATTATTTTTATGAAACAAAGAAATGATTATATTCTCTGTTTCAGTTCTGCAAAACAAAACTTCTTAACTAGAAGTAATGGTACCACTGATGTAAATTTCCTTGCTGATTCCAGTTGTGCATACATTTCCCTTCTTAGCCTTGCACAATACACTATGTAAAAGAAGTTTACTAACCCCCCCCCCCACCTTATACAGTGGTACCTCGGGTTACAGACGCTTCAGGTTACAGACTCCGCTAACCCAGAAATAGTACCTCGGGTTAAGAACTTTGCTTCAGGATGAGAACAGAAATCATGTGGCGGCTGCACAGCGGCAGTGGAAGGCCCCATTAGCTAAAGTGGTACCTCAGGTTAGGAACAGTTTCAGGTTAAGAAAGGACCTCCGGAACGAATTAAGTTCTTAACCAGAGGTACCACTGTAGTGTATACAAAATCAATGTCTCACATCAAATATAACTGATCCGTAAAAAGGACTTTACAATCTGAAAATAGAGGTGCATGTTCTTTGTAACCCAAGAACATCTTTAATAAAAGGGGGAGGAAAAACATTTCCCTTGTTAGTAGTATCTTCAGATACAAACGTTTAATTGTATATGAATCATACAATTAAAGGCAGGAGGATTATTATTGGGGAAAACCTCTCCAAACCTCCATAACTGCAATAATATGTGAGCTAGTTTGTAACACCAGATTATTTTCTTATTCGGTTTTACAAAACCATAATAATGTTCCTTATGGTGGCCTTACACAACATTGCTCCAATGCTCTACTATCCAGGTGAGCCTAGACCAAAACTCATTCACTATGTGATTACTTTTAGACAGATTCAAACTAAATGTTTACAAAGGCTTGAGCTTTTTGAGACTGTTCTATTTAAACCCTTACAAAGACTTGGAGTGCACTCAGAAAGATACAAAGAATGATTTGCATCACTCCAGGGGTTGGGCAGAACATGGAAAGCAGGCAGGCAGTAGAGGGCACTTTTGATACCTTAGCATAACATCTTTTCTCATGAGGAATGAGATTGGTCACCACTGCTGTAGTCCCACTCCTTTGTGGGAAAAGATAATTCTGCAGGGCCTGAGGACTGTTTGCCACTTCCTACATCCTTTCCATGCCCCAACAAGGAGTTTTGGTGTTGGGCAGTGGGGAAGGCTGGGACAGCCCTGCTCCCATCCATCCTACATTTTTTTGCAAGCTCTGTTTGAATATTTGCAACATCCCTATTTGCAATATTTGGTAATTTAATGTGCCCTTAATGTTCCTGGAATGCCATTAATACTACCCATCTTCCCATAAAAAGCTTAGTTAAGACATAACCAGTCACTAGTTGCCACAATACAACTTCCAGAATCAGAGGCAGTGTTTAGAAGCAACATTGCAAATGCTGGGCAATATACATACATTGTGACTAGTAGCCATGTGTAATGCTTGCAATTTTTTCAAAGAATTCTATCACCACATTTGTAAACAAAAATAATACATTAAATATATTTAGAACCAAATAAAAGTATGTAGCATTGTCACTATATCATTCTTTAAAAACAAAAGTGTTGAGCCAACAAAAGTGTTGAGCCAAGTGGTTTTACCTTTATCTTTTTTGTACGCGAGGGATCACTCATCTCAAATGAACTGGAACCATCTTCTGAAGTGATACTGGCAGGTCTTTTGTGTTGAGACTGGGAATCTGAAGCCTGGGAAGCTGGGGGGCCACTGCTGCACATACTCTGTTTGGTGCTATGTCCTTCAGTGGTATCCAGACCTTGTCTTTTCAACTGGCAAGATTTTCTCCAGTTTTTAACCATTTGATATATAACCAGCGGCAAAGGTGATCTTTCCTGTTTAGAACAGATAAACTTCATATGCTCAATAGTCTTCATTATTTTCATAATGTGAGCCATTTTTCCTAAATCCTTCCTTTCACACATCATCAATTTGTCAAGAAGTGAAGAAAACTGATTGTAGTTGCATTCTAGTTCAGACACAGTACTTCCATAGTTTAAACTTATAGTATACGGTACCAAGTTGACACACATAGAACTGAAGGACTTCGATGTTTGCAGCAGGTTTCTAGTTTCTGAAAGTTCTTCAAGCTCTCTTGAGAGAATATGAAACGCATATGAGCAATTCAAATTTTTTGCATAGCCACGAATAGCATTCCACTCATCTTTAAGTTCAGAGATGGAAGAGTCTATAATTTCTATAAGGTTGCCTTTCCGGCAAGAGAAGGAAGCCATTTTTTCTTGACATTGAAGAAGTTCAGGTACAAGTGATGAATCAAACCATAATAAACTTCGAAATCTTGGTTTATCTACTCTTCTTGCTATTGAGTTTTTAAGAAAAATAACTGTTTCATATACCATTGTCATTTCAGCATACACCTCAACAGCTTCTGGTTTCAAAATGACAGGATTTATGCCACCACTTTTCAAGAATCCCAGCACATTTTCTTTTGTGATCAAAACACTGTCACTCTCTTCCTGTAAAATCTGAAAATACTGTTTCAACATTTCCATATGCTCTGTACATCTGCACAAGAGCTGTTGTAATCTCTCAGTATCTGAAGACTGTGCTTCACCTAATATTTCACCAATACAACCAATATCCTGGCATACAATGAGGGACTTTGTAATACAATAATTTGCCTCTTGTTGCTTGCCTGGCATTTCACAATTACAAGAGTCTACTGAAGATTTCTTGAAAGTCTGTTCTTCAACTGCACTGTTGACGTTTCTTCTTCCAAACTCCTCTATCATTAGCTGATAAGTCTCATAGAGTTTAGATAGGTCAGCTTCATTTATTTTGATTGCTTGTCTTTCCTCACCTTTAAAATCTCCATTTATAAATTTAACTCTCTCTGTCCAAGCAAGACTTTTAGCAGCATCAAAAAATATGTGCTCAAGTCCAAACAGTGATGCTTTTATATTCACATCTTCACAGGTTTTTATGAATTCTACCTTTGTAACAATAATCTCCATTATGACCCAAAGATGCTCTTCCTTTTCTGCCCTCAGATTAATGCCAGGAGTTTTAGATTTGTTTATTAAATCTACTGTATTTTTTCTTGCATGTTCTAAGTCATCAAGAGTATCTCCAAAGTTAGCTCCACAAACATATGGGACAGAAAGGAAAAAATCAGAGAAATTGGAATTGCTTTTCATTGCTTGTTCACATTCCTCTATTTCTCGCCTCAACTTCAAGAAGGTATAGTAAGAATTATGTTCCCAGCTTGTGTTATTAAAGGCATCCACTAATTGTTTGTGATGGGTTTGTAACTCATTAAGAGCATTATATTCTAGTCTCCTCTGAAAAGCAGGATAGAAATTTGATTGTTGTTGGTAACCTGACTGCCCACCAAACAACTCACTACACAGTGAATCATCATACCAAAGCAAGCTTCGGAAGGTTGGTACACCTTCTATAAGTCTCTTCTTATTTTCAATGAATTCAATGGTTTCCATTATGATCTGTAGTTCAATCAGGGATTCTATAGCAGAAGGTTTCAATTTATTAATAGCCTGCATCCTTCTTTCAGTACTTTCAAGTATCTCCCTCGAAACCAAGGCATGTTCAAAAGAGCATTCCTGCTTTTTTTCAAAAGCTCTAACAAAGGAGGGAAGAACGCTTCTGCAAAATGTAACTTGTTCAAGTAATACATTCAAAGATGTGGCTTCATCTGCCTTTCTCAAGATTTCTGATATTTTAATGATAAAATCAAGTGATTTTTGTTCAAATCCTACTTCTGGGTGTTTGATGTCATGACTGAGGTCTCTGCAGTTATTAAAAGGTTCATATGAAGAACAGTTATTTTCCAAGGACACAGGAGACAGTTCGTAATCATTGGATGAAGCTTTGGCACTCAAGCTTATCTTTATTTGCGGTGCTGGGGCTATTTCCAGAGCTTCGTTTTCATTAGAAAAAACATTTTTCAGCATGATGGAAATATTATCTGGTTTTAAAATGTTCGCTTTTGCAGAAGATCCTAATGCCGCTTGAACTGGTATGGCAAGTTTAATTGCACTTGCCTTGATATCAGAGTCACAAGTCCTTTCATCTTTTCTTTTGTCTTCTCGATTGACACAAGATTCCTTTTCCTCAATAGCTGTATTCAAATGTTTTGCACTATCTTTGCTTGTACATTGATTAACTTCAGAGCTGATGTCGTGCTCCGTGCTTACCATGCTGGTACTTACATTTTCTTGGGTTTTATATCCAGAGATGACATTTAAATGAATCTTCTGCTCATTGCTCATAATGTGTTTATCACTGCTTGGCTTTGTACTTTTCAATTCCATGGTATCTAAGCTAGTAGATTTCTCGGAGACTGTTTGAAGTTCAGTTAGTTTTGCATTTCTCATGTTATCACAGCTACAAGGCATATCTGAAACACAGCTAGATGAGGATCCACATTGTAGGACTTCACATGATTTTGATGATTCACTTGATTTTTTCCTTCCAGCTTTTGCTAATATTTTTAAAGATTTCTGAACCCTCCGATGTGCTTTTCTTAAGTGAAACATTGCTCCATCTATTTTCTGAGAAAGATGTTTGTTTTTGCATAACAATGCTTGAGTGTTAAGAGTATTCAAAACATTCTTAATATACTCTTCAGACTGCACAAATGTTTCAACTTGTCCCTTGGACACTGAAGACGATATATATTTCTCATCTGAATTGTTCTGTTCTTTCCTTCTGTGATGTTTGGTATTTTTCTCCTGCAACCATTTAATATCCTTTTTATGTCCTGAACATTTCCCCATATCTGTCTTCATTCTGAAAGAGCTATGAGGGGAATTCAGTTTTGGCTGAATTATGTTGGTGATTGTTATCTGCAGGTCAGGAAATACAAACAATTCAGGTTTTTCTTCCAAATCATTTTTATTCTCCTCCACAGACGGACTTCCAGAAACCTTTGTATTCTGACTAGGTTTTCCAAAGAGATTACCCCAATCCATACGCTTCTGTAAATAATGATACTCATCCTTTTTCTCCAAATAATCTTCATGTTTGCATGGCTTCTGTGATGTGGAGATACATTTTTTACACTCTCCTAATGTATTTTCAAAGTCACTAACGACGTTCAGGTTCTGGTCATTGCATTTTACCTCTAAATCCTGTTCAAATACTTCTAGACCATCATCTTCACAAGAGGAATTATTGTTTAACTCTTCAAAATTTGCATTTGAAAGTCCTGAAATCTCAGGCTGAGTTTGAGGTTTTCTTAATTCTATACACTTTATATTATCCAAAGGTACAGGAACAGAGGTACTTATCACAGAGGCAGTGCAATATTCTTCTTGATAAGTCACCTTGTCTGTACCTTTAGTTAGAAATGCTTGGTTAGGCAGGTCTTCACATTTTTCTTTGCTACTGTTTATTTTTAACAGCTTTGCTTCTGTTGTTGAGCCTCTACCTTGACCACTGAAGTTTAAGTCAGAATCTGAGCTTTCTGAATCCAAAATGTCAGGCTTCATTGAAGTCCCCATACAGCATTTTATATCACTTATCCTGTCGTCCCTGATAGAATCTTCTTTTTCTGATGTTTCCTCTGCTGAACTTTCTGTTGAGGAAGGCATCTGCATTGTAGGGGTATATCTTTTACCTTTTTCTTCCAACTCGCTTGTGTAAATTTGATCAAAATCATTGGTATTTGCTGTGTTGTTTGTTTTACAGTTCCTTTGTTCATCAACAAATATTCCTGAGGAAAGAAGACATTCTTTGCTACCTCTAAAAATATTTTTATCCATTGAAACTGACTCAGGAAGACACACACTTTTTCCATTAAAATTTCTCATTACTGTGTCACTTCCACAGGAAGCTGGGGATTGATGCATGATTCTCTCTAAGATAGAATTATCTTTTACTTTCTCTATAGTACACTCTTCTTTTTCATCTATTGAGCTGTTTGTTACTTCACATGCTGTATGTATTTGTTTATTATTCATTACAGGTGCTTCAATCTTGTTACATTTTTCAAATTCTATCACTGCATGGCACCCATTTTGTTCAAAATTCTCTGCATCCATTTGATTCTCTGTAAACTGCTCACCGAGATCTTCATCCCAGACTTCTCCCGTAACATTTTCAGAAATATGCAGTTTTTCACAAACTTCAGACTGTAATGTGTAATCATGGGGACGACAACTGTTAGCACTATCGTTGTGTTCTTCCTCTGATGAAGTAAAATTGTTTTGAGCATATTTTGTATCCAAATTGGTTGAGCAATGCATTTCAGAAATGCAAGCATAATATTCTTGTAATTGGCTCTCCATTTCTCTATTATCCATCTTATAATTGCCAAATGCTGCACTTTCTGGATTTTGGTCTGGAAATTTCCATTCATTAATCATTGTTTTAGAAGGATTTAGGTGCAATGAGGGCAATTTTGAATGTCTTGTTCCTTTTTCTCCTCTTACAACTTCCATAAGGGTTCTGTTTGAATTATTAGTTTTGCGGACCTTTGATTTTAAAGAACTATCACCTACATAGGTTTTCAAACAGTGATCTGTATCAGTATTCTGAGAACCCAAAATGTTTTTGTTGACATTACTTAACCCTTGCTCACCATTCACTGGGGAATCTTTATTTCTGTTTAACACAGATGGCAATATAGTCCCTTCCAAATTTTCTTCCCAAGATGGTTTCTCCATATATTGCTTCTGACCAACTGCATTATTGGAGTTAAGAAGAAAATTCTCAGTTACAGGATATGGCATGCTTAGAGCAGCAGATACTTTCATTTCCAAGTTATAGTCCAGCTCATTCTCACACTGTGAAATTGCATCCAAGATTGCTTCTCCATTTTGCTTCCCTAGGACTTGTTCCCTTTTTGTTAACCTTGGATCCTTAATCAGTTTTGAAGTAATTACAGTACTTGAGCCGCTATCACAGGCAGGATGAGTTTTCAAAGGATTTTTATTATAGTTTTCAGTAAGGGCACTTCTAACATTTCTGCTGACATCCAGATCAGGGGAACAATGAAGATTAATTTCATTTGTTTCTTTATGTGTGGAATCCCACCTTCCAGTAGATTTGGGCTTCATTTGGGTTTCAACTGTAGAGCTGTTCCAGTTCTGTATGCCTCCAGAAAATGAAGGAGATGCATTATTTTCTGAGTTTACTGCACAACCTATCATGGGCTTTCTGAAATGTTCATAGATGAGTTGGCTTTTGCCTATCCTTGTCACTCGTGTACAGTTTTCCAGTGGTAGTCTTCTTCCTCTTCCTGTAAATACAAGGAAGCAGATTAAAGTATAGGGCTGTGAAGGTATTTTTGACCAAACTACCGGCACGTGCAATATCTTCAGGTTAAAATGTGGCAGTTCTGGGAGTGATGCTTCCTATGACATCAAAGAACAGTTGCGATCTTATTGGCTACTGAGCAACTGAAACTTAAGTAGACAAATTGATGTGCCCAACACTTCAACAAACCATTAATCTTCTTTTTAAAAAGAACAAACTGAACATTCACAACATTCTGTGAGGAAGGTCAGTCTGGATGGAAATTCACTTTGCAGAGACAGACTTTAAGGAAGGAACAGCTATAAGGAGAGAAGACGGAAAGAGAAGAGAGAAAAGCTACAGAGCATCTGACATCAATCATGGGAAAGGAACAACTGGAGTGCATGACTTAAGAGTGCACTCACAATGGTTCATCTGCAGCTATGCCTTGCATTCTGCCATTTTAATTTGGCACCATATGCAAGTCATGCTGCTTTCACCAGATTTAAACAACATCAAATTCAAGCTGTGGTTGGAAGGCACAACTGGGAGCACTTGCTGCCATGGCTTTACCAGTGCCATGCTTGGCAACATACGACATCAGTTTAGCGATGGGTGGGTGTGGCCTGTCCAAAGCAGTGTTGCAGGGAGGAATACCAGATGGCAAAATAAAGGTATGTATGTATGTTTACTCAGAAGTAAGTTCCAATGGCTTCAATAGGAATTCCTCCCAAGTAAGTGTACTTAGGATTGCTGCCTAGAGGAAAGAAATGCAAGAGAAGGCAGGTGAAAGCAATAAAAGGGGATTTTTAATTTTATTTTGAAGACCACTCTAAATCTAAGGACAGAAAAAGCTAGACCTTGTTGCCAGAAAGAGAGGCAAGACAACAGACAAGAGTACTAGGCAGGCAGGGGGAAATGGTAGAGAAACAGAATAGCTGAAGGACACAGGGAAAAAAAGGCAATCTAAATAGACAGACTTGAGGAAACAGCTGCATTTACATTAACCCATGGTTTGTCAGAGACTCGGGGTCGGGGTAGGCCAGCAGAGGGCATTATCTGTAGTGGGCCCTAAGCTGTGGAACTCCCTCCCCACGGAGGTGCATCTGGTTTTGGAGAATGCGGAAGACCTTTGCTTTTGACACTTGAAATATGTATGTTTTCAGGATCCATCTTATTTTTATGGCTATAAGCTGTTTTGGATTGTTTTCAATATTGTATTTTAATGCTGTAACCTGCCCAGGGACCTTACGGCAATAACAAACAAACGAGATGTTTCACAGGTGAGCAAAGCCTAGTGCCATTGTAGCATAGGGGAGCATCTAGAATGGCTGAACAAAGCATGGTTAAAACAATGCTGTTAGGGTTCAGACATAATGCCAAACCATAGCTTAAAGCAAGTTACATTTCATGAGCCCAGGAAATACATTGCTGTTTGCTTGTCATCCAGGAACAAGTCACAGATAGTCTGTTGGACTGGGTTCTTCAGACATTTAAAAAAACAAGAACCTACACTTTGCCTAAAAATATGGGCAGTGCTATGCATGAACCAGGCCTGTAAGTGGTGGAAGCATGAAGCTGAAGAACACAGCAGCCTAGTACAAAACAAAGTTTGACCCAAGTGTCATACAAAATGGGAGGGGGCGGGAACAGGCATAAGTATATTAATTTAAGAATATGAAATACACATTTATAAAATCAGCTTACCCACATGCTTAGGCAATTTTTGAGGTCTGCACTGCAAAGATTTTGAAGCAGAGACAGTTGCATTTTTCTGATTAATGCATTTTACTTCTATTACTGCATATGGAAGGCATTGCCTAGGCTTGTCCACTGGTTTTGAATGTTCATTGTATTCATAAAAATATATCTGCAAATATGAAAAATATCACAAGAATATCACTTGCAGGATTAGTAAGATTGCATCATAGACAAAGACTGCTAAAATAACTTCAGGTTTTGGTCATATTTCAGCAAAATTGACTTGTAAAACATCCACTACCGGTACTTTAAAAAATATCTCTCCTTCCACTTATAACATCATACGAAACTAAAATTAAAGGGGGAAAATCTAAAATCAAACACTATAGTTATTGTGGAAACATTCAAATATTTAATGTAAGAGCTTGAATTACTAGTTATTTTATTGCAATTTTAATATTTTATTATAAGCTGCCTTAAACTCTGAAAAGGCAAGGGTAGAATTTTTTTAATTTAATTTTTTAATTTATATATACCTGTTCCCTGTCTCATTGAGAGCAGTCTTTGCAGCTCAGCTGCACAGCCAAATTTCCAGCCTCTAGCATAGCAGACATAACTCTCTCTTCCTGTGCCAAAATTCCCGCAAGAACTCGGGAGCCTATCAGCAATAAAACTGGACTTCCAACAGGCAGGGCTCCCAAGTTGACCCGAGTGAAGACTTGGCCCAGTCAGGTCCACTCTGGGGTTATAAAGGTAGAGCTTGCAATGCGCTCAGCACCAGAGCCTTCAGTTAGCACATAGGTGAAGAGCTGATTCTTCAGATACCAAGTTCTCAAGCCTTGACAGGCTTAAATGGTCATAACCAGCACTTTGAATGGGTAAATGAAACAGACCAGTAGCCAGTGAAGATGATAACAGTACTGTACTGTCATGTGCTTGTAATGCTCTAATACTAAAAGGGACATATTCTGCAGCAACTGAAACTTCTGAACCACCTTCAAAGGCAGTCCCACATACAATGCATTGTAGTAATCAAAACAGTAAGTCATACTGCTTCCCGCAGCAGTTTCCTGACCTGCCCTCATCCCAATTGTCAGTCCTGCCAGAAGCAAGAGCCTATGTGCACCTAGCACCACAAAGGAGTCTCAACTAGATCAATTACAGAAGCATTATCCCTGTCTGTATGATCTCAAACTATAAAGCAGGCATGTCCAACTCCCAAGAGACTGCAATCTACTTCCAGTATAAAAAAATTCTGCCTGGCGCCTAAAGGTGTATGATGAAGGTGCCAGGCAAACCTCCCTGGGGAGAGCATTCCACAGACAGGGAGCCACTGCAAAAAAAGGTCCGTTCTCATGTTGCCACCCTCTGGATCTCTTGTGGAGGCACATGAAGGAGGACCTCAAAAGAATCTCAGGGTCTGGGTAGGTTCATATGGGAAGAGGCGGTCCTTGAAGTATTGTGGTCCTGGGCCATTTAAGGATTTATAGGTCAAAACTTTGAATAGGGTCCAGAAACTAATTGGTAGCCAGTGCAGTTGGACCAGGATCGGTGTAATATGCTCAAACCCTCTTGCACAGGTGAGCAACCTGCTTTTGAATTCTGAACTAGCTAAAGTTTCTGAACCGTCTTCAGAGGCAGACCTTCAGAGGCAGATTGTCATAAATTTGGGGATAGAGTTCTGTGGGAATTGGGAATGTCTCTAGAGTTAACACTAGCAAGTGCAGACTGTGGTCAGGAGTGCTTTTTATCACCTTAAACAATTTTGTGCTCTTTGTGGGTCTGCTTTGAAAATGGTTTCAAAACTTCCATGGCTGCAAAATGGAGTTGTGCAAATGTTTGGTGGGGGTGGGGGTAGGCCAGGAGAGTTTAACACATTGCACCAATTACACTGGCTCCCAGTTCACTTCTGGATCCAATTCAATGGGCTGGTATTAACCTTTACAACTCTAAATGGGTTGTGTCTGGCTTATCTAAATGACCACTTCCACCAACTATTAGCTAGCTTGCTTCTTAAAATAAACTACAAAGTCTGATTGAGTACAGCCAAAGGATAGAGTAATGCGCAGTTGTAGAACTCTCTTCCTAAGGAATTACCAGGTCAGAGTCTGTGTTTTTTCACATTTTAAATCCCATCACAACCCAATAGCAACAATAAATACCATTCCTTCATTCTTCATCTGAGGACCTCCTCCAGAGAGGGGACCTTCCCTGTCATGTGGCCTCAGTTATGGAGTGTCCTTTTCAGAGAAGATAGTTTGGTATCAACATGTCTTTTGGGTGTCGGGCAAAGACTTTATTAAGGTGGGTGTTCAAGCATGTTTTACAATTTTTATAAAAGTTTTCTAGTTTTGCAGCAGCCTCTGATGATTGTACTGTTTTTAAATTGGATTCTGCACTCACCCTGTAACTAAAAAAATTAAAAATAGAATATAAAAATAAAAAATAAAAGAACAGTTTCAAGAATACAACAAGCATAATGAAATATATGACATCTGATTAGGTCACATGTGCAAAAGTTAAAGATTGCCTACCAAAGAACCAATGGCCTGGTCCTCCAATGAATCCTTAACTGAAGGATGAATTCTGGACATGTGGCAATCAAAGTTTGGAGTTGGATCCAAAGCAACTTTCTTTTTGCCTTTAGGAGGCTGAATTTTTTTCACTTTTCCTAAGAGAACCTATCAGATTAAATAAAAGAAAACAGAGTTATTTTCAGTAAAATGCTCATATGATAGCATTCAGTTACCTAGCTGGAAATCTTTTCCTATGAAGTAACTATATGGAACAAAGTGCTTTTTGAACACAGAAAAAAGTTCCACTCCCCTTAAGAGCATATAACTTCAAACCCCCACCCCCCAAAAAACCAGTCAATGTAAAATAATGAATTGTGAGTTAATGAAAATGAAATATACACTACAGACAAATATCAAGAATCCACTCCTATATTCTTATTTCAGATGGAGGGTTTCTTTAAAACAAAATAAAAAAACAGTATGTTATCTTATCACTCACCCATAGAGGCATTAGTATAAAAACTTAATAACTGGAGTAGATATAACACTTGTCCAAATGCAAGATATTTAAATCCTGCATAGGAAATAAAAATATAAAATCTTGAGATTTTAGTAAAAATGTATATGAATCTGAGGTATACTAACCACTATTATCTGATGGTATTTCTGTGTTAGGTTATGAATGAGGACTGCCCTTTCACTGTTTGAAGATGGCCTGTAATTACCTCTTTGTTGTGACTGGAACACACTCAGCGCTTAACAAATCCAAGCTGCTCCTCCCAACACCATTGTCTGACCCACACATTGAGACTATAAAGCTGCATCTGTCTAGCTGGCCTTGCGCATGGAGCCAGTAGCATTTCAGAGAACGGCCCTGACTTTCAGCATCCTACCTGGCAATCTAAATTTGGCTTCTGCATACAAAAATGCATTATATTCAGAGAGAAAAATTATTGGGAGAAGAGATTTGGACACAAAACGACGACTCCTCATGCTACACAACACTTGCCTAGTATTTACCGTTTCTGTATAACACTTACCCTGAAAATAATTATATTTTCTATTGGGATCGAGTGTTCGGATGCATAATTCAGAGCAACATCAATGTGTCTGAATAAATATATGCCAAGTTGAGGATTTCCAAGTTCCTTCATAATATTTAGTTGTCCTTTCTTGGAATGAGCAGTGTGCAGGCCACTCTGACAAATGTTTGAGACTTCCTTGTTAGAGACAAGTAAAAAGCCAGATGTTTCTTTATCTTGCCTTCCTGCTTCACGCAACTTAGTCCTAGCAATAAAAAATAACACATAATACGCATTTCCAAATAATTTTATACATTTCAGATAAATGCTTCTTCACTTTCTTAAGATTATAAGCAATTTCATAATACTGGCGTATTTGATTTGCTTTATACCCACTTGCAAGAAAAGGTAACAATCTGGCCCTGACCACATTGCAAATGGATGGTTGCTGGTTTTCTTTAGTACATTATAATTGGCTATTTTAGTATGATGGCTCTTCTACATGCCATGGATTGTTTTATTTCCAAGGAAGAGAGAGCCTGGTCAGATGAGTAAAACAGCTGCCTATCTCTAAAACTGAAAAAATGTAATACTGTTAATCTTGTTACTACAATCCATTGAACCATGTGAGTCTCAAGGAAGTGGATTCAGGATGAATGGGCATGTATTTCCTGCGGAATGAAGCTTAGCATATGTGGTTCAGGATCGGGGGGGGAGGGGTTGTAACAAAAGGGAAGGCAGGTGGCCTAGAGAGTAGAAACATCATGCAGTCCAATGTGTATGGTTCAGGACTGGAGAAGGAACTGCCCAAGTGGGACTAGGAGAAACCAGAACTAAACTTCAGCATCTGTGTTCAATTATGACCATGGATAGGTAGTTGTGTGTGTGTTTGATTTTTCTGATAGGGCGCCTATAGCTTTTGCACATGTAATGGACAAGAGTGTTGGATTTGGAATGGAGAAGACATGGGTTCAAACCCCAGCCAGCCATGCAGTGGGGCTCACTAGGTGGGTTTGGGCAAGTCAGTCTCTCTCTTTCATGTAATTGTTTTTAGAATACAATGAGAAAACACCACATATAAACTTATTGGAAGTAAGGATGGAAGACAAATGTGATAAATAAAATGGATTAATTTCTCTTAATATAAGCACAATTCACCTCTTTGTGACAAATTCTTCTTCCAGATCTTTATTGTGAACCATTTCTATCTTATTGAACTGCCACAAAGACTCGAGGTTACATTCTTTGTCAAGGCAACTTTGACTCAGCCGTTGTTTAATCTCATTACAGTCTCTCTGATTATTGGAACACTCCACTAGCAAACCTAAACACAAATAAATAAAGTTTTAAGAAATCTATTAGAATTCCAGTCATGAGGATTACTAAGCAACATTCTTGGCAACACAGTGATAGTCACAGGCAAAAGAATCTCCCAAAGAGATTACTGTCAGGTTACAAGGTTTAGTAAAAAAATCTCAAGAGAGAAAACTTGCTTAAATTAGGTCATGGAAATTAATTCATTACCAGTTAAAGTAGTATCTATGTTATACAGGGACACAGGTGACACTGCTTGGTTGAACTAGTGTGGTGGCATGAAGCATCCTGCTGCTTCGGTACTAAGGAGTTTCCAATCCAACTTCCGTAAGGAAAGGGAAGCTGCCAGTTTGGCTTGGATTAAAATTTGCACAGAGGCAGCGAAAGGACTGAGAAGAAGTCCTAGGATATAAAGAAACCAAGGGGTTCCTTTTTTCTGCCATGGCCCCTCAATATATGCTTGTGTTTCCATCAATCTGTGGAATACAAGATGGAAAGTGTGGGATAGAAGGGTGGAGGGCAAGGAGAGCAAAACTTTAAAATAAAGAAATGAAGAAGGGGGCAGCCAACAGGAAAACAGTGAAAAAACTCACTCAGATGATCTAGCAAACATGATGAAGGAAGGACTAGACAAAGGGAAAATCCACACAAAACAAGAACTCAAGCAAGCATTTCTCTCCACACAGAGACACGAAGACCTAACTGTCCCTCTGGAGAGAATGTTGCAAGTTGAAGACCCTGCCTTTCTCCAGTAGGGGGAGTCATCCCTATTAGGAATGACGTCCCCCTCTATGTAGTAAAAAGAAACAGAAAAGGAAGAGAATAAAGGAAACTCAGGCAAGAATGGTAATCAGAAAGCAAGCTTTGAAGAAAATTCAGTGCATAAGAACAGGTGTTATGGAAGGGTGGGAGACCGACAGGAATTACTAGGAATGCTGGTCAACAGATCAAAGAATATGGTTGCTGAGTCAGAGGAATTATGCTAGTTATGGCTTCTACTGTCATGGCAGCATTGTGACCTTGCAAAACTAAGGAAGCAAAAAGATGCAAAAACAGGGATATGGAATGAAGTTCACATACTAATTTAAACTAATTTGGATGCAGGCTTCAAGTCAACCTTTATTTGAAAGAGAATACAAGTAGAGACTGAGAGAATTATTAAGATGGTTCATGTCCCTTTGTAAACCATTTTTCATGCATACCCCCCATTGTGGCAAGGAGTCTTCCTGTGAAAGTTTTCACCTTTGTTCTTGACAATTAACTTTTAAACATGCACATGTTATAAATATGCAAGTCAATTGCTTTGCATCATAGTTTTTGCATATTTATTGAGGTATACAAGTGCCTCTTTACTTTTCTTGCTCTTAATTATTTTTTGCTACAATAAATACTACAATCGTGACCATTTTTATTCAGAAGTAAATCTCAATGAACTTCAGTGAGGCTTACTGCCAGGTAAATGGGGTTGAGATTTCAGCCTTAATCTGCTACATTTTATGAGTTTAAACTCAGTTAAATGTATCATTCAATGCTGTTCTTTCCCTATGGAAAGAGGTCCCTTTGTCAAAGTAGAAAGAATCATCTGGCTCTGACAACCCATTACTGACCACCTGAACTTTCTGTCTTAAAAATGACATTAAATTTAAAATTACCTTCCTTTACCTCACCCTTCAGATTTTCTTGACTTTTAACTGAACTGCTAAACAAAATGTAGCTGATGCCCGAGTGAGGGAAAAGAGATAGGATGGCAAGTTTATAGTGGCCAGCAAAATCAAGGTAGCAAGAGCAGCTGCAATCCTAACCCCATTTACCTGGGAGTAAGCCCCTCTGAATACAATGGGACTATTAGGCATGGTTAAGTTTGCAACCATGGATAGCATTATGATGGCCAATTAGGCACTTCATTAACTTTTATTTTTAAGCCCCTTGTTGTTTTGCTGCAAAAGACTAACAGGGCATTCCCTGTAGAAATTAATTAAATTTGAAAGGCAATACACAGAGGTAACAAATTTGTAAATATCTGTTATGCATGTATATGTGCTCTATAAAAGCTACATATGTTTCTGCGTTAGTAGATAAAATGGAACATAGACCTGTGCAAAATAAATGAACTACAGTGGAAGGAAAAATACCAGATGAAAGTGCAGATGAATATTGGAACAGATTGAAGTATGTTTGTGCATCCCTAATGGGAGCAGCCCTTTTTCTCCATACAATTACTCAGGAAGTGGTGGCACATCATAGTGGAGGACAATATTTAAAGAGAAGGTGGGAATCCGTGCAGGAAGAACTACAGTGGAACCTCTACTTACGGACGTAATCAGTTCTGGAGGTCCATCCGTAAGTCGATCCGGGTCGCTGGTAGAAGCGCCGTTGTGCGCAGGTGCATTCGGCGGCAGCGCGTTTCTGCACATGTGCAGACGGCAGCAGCTACTTCTGCGCGTGTACAAACAGCAGAAGCCGCTTCTGCGCGTGCATGAATCACAGCAAACCCGGTATTTACTTCCGGGTTTGCTGCGGTCGCAACTTGGATTGGGCCCTAGTAGAGGCAGCTGTAAGTAGAGGTTCTACTGTACTCAGAAGAATCTGACATCCTAGGCTCCTTTGGGAGGAAGGGCAGGATTTAAATTTAATAATGATAATAGTATTAGCACCTGCCATTTCCCACAGCTGGCAAGGATGCTTAAACACAAGTAAACTATTAAGATTCTCTTTGCAAATGTGACTTAATTTTGAATCTGATACAGAATAATATACAATTTTTTTTTAATTCAATCAATCTTTATTGAAAGATTATCATGGATAATGAAGGTACATCTCTATTTGAGTTCACAGAATAGTATTATTGAATAGAAAGGCTGAAGATGGGCTGAACTAGAATAAAAACGTTGAAACAAGGATAAATCCAGCACAGACAAAAGCCAAACCTAAAATTTGAAGGCCTGGCACAATAAAAAGGTTTGGATTTGTTGACTAGAACTGTAGTGACAAGGTTAGGCAACTCATTTGAGGGATAACAATCCATAACGTTGGTGCTATGGCAGAAAGCTCTGTCCTATGGAACCAATAACTTTACTTCCTCCAGACAGGGATGCTACCACATCCAATCATATGGGGAAACTGTTCAGAAGAAAGGAGAGACGAAAAGGCACAGGTAGTGTCAATTCCTATTATAAACATCAGAAACTGTCAGGATACAAATGACCTGGGAAAGTATACATTTCTGAAGTACAATGACATGAACTGTTTGAAAATAACATGATTTCTATCACACTGTTTCTTTGCTTATTAAATTATGGCAGATCTATAACACATGATCAAAAATGAGTATTTTGTTATTTGTCTACTGTACCTTTATCAGGAGCTTTTTTCGGGATGGTAAATTTTTTCAAACGACTTTGATCTGGCAAAAATATACCATTTGTATTTGACGTTATGTTTTTCTGTATCACTTCCATCTTGGGTTCCTTTTCTATTTTGTCTTCAACCTAAATCAGTAATGAATTGCAGAAACTGTTATTAAAACTGTAAGTTGTTTTTTCTTACTTCCTCCCAGTCTAGTCTCTTTTTCTTTTGTCCCATAGATCTTGAGCCTGAGAGCAGGGAGTGTCCTCACTGAAATTTGTACACCACTCTGGGAACTCTTGTGGACTGAAAAGTGATAAAAATGCCAATAACCATAGTAGTAGTAACATTTGCTTTCTCCACAATTACTTTATTGTCTCCAAGTATCTGCCATCATTGCCCATTCTGTTTCTGTTTTTAATTCCTACTGCACCTGGATGTTCAAATTCCCTATTAACTCTGAAGCAGGAATGCCTCTTTTCCACCCCAAAAGTTTAATAATAAAAGAATGCATTTCAGTGTGGGCAAGTTAAGGCTCCCCCCCATACTACTAGGCTCAGTAACTGCCTACGGTAACTGCAATTAAATTGGGTTATCAGTTGTTACTTTTGTTTTGAACTGAAGAACATGCAGTAATATATTTAAACGAGAGATGCAAGTAGAAATGTAAAATACGTGTAGTGTAAGCATATTAAATGTAAGTATATTCAAAATTGCAACTGCTTTTATTCTTGCACTTTTATCTGAAGTATCACATTTCACAACTGTGGTTTGTATCCTAAGTTCTACTGAACTAAATGAACCTAAAAAGGTAAAAGGTAAAGGACCCCGGAGAGTTAAGTCCAGTTGCAGACGACACTGGGGTTGCGGTGCTCATCTCGCTTTACAGGCCGAGGGAGCCGGTGTCTGCCTGCAGACAGTTTTTCCGGGTCATGTGACCAGCATGACTAAGCCGTTTCTGGCACAACCGAACACCGAAACCAGAGCAGCGCACGGAAACGCCGTTTACTTTCCTGCCGCAGCGGTACCTATTTATCTACTTGCCCTTTTTTTGTCGTGCTTTCGAACTGCTAGGTTGGCAGGAACTTAGGTTAGTTTTATCCACTGATTTCAAGGGGTATACTTTGAATGGTGTTGAATACAATCCTGTAAGGTAAAATAATCAACCAAATACTGTTATTAGTATTTCAGAAGCAATTCTGAGGTTTTTTTTGTTAAGAAGATTGAGTTTACATGTGTGTTTTTTACAGCAGTACGGTAACTCTTGAGCTAAGGGAATGAATTATGGTGGGCTGTTATTTATGAACTAGGCACTAGAGGGAGATACAGTACATGTTTCCCATGCACCCAGCCAAACCCTAATTCTCACCCTCCAGGACACTGCAGTTTTCTTGGCATGCTATCTTCCTAAACTCTGATTCAAAACAATCATTGAGAGTATGCAGATTAAGATCACCTGATACTAAAAGGTCAGATTTAGCACATTGTACTGAGACACTACTAATAAAGTTTTATACTTTTTGAAGAGGATTAATTAATTAATTAATTAATTAATTGTTGTTGTTACTTACTATTTATTATTTTACCCCACCCATCAGGCTGGGTTTCCCCAGCCACTCTGGGCAGCTTCCAACAAAATATTAAAATACAATAGTCTCACACCCTACGCCAACCCTGACCTCTCTCACCACTAAAAGAACACAAGCAAACAACAGAGAACCTGCACAAAAGACGCTGACACCTAACCCTGCATATGTTAAGTAGAATAGAAATACCGCCACCCCATCCTACCCATCTCCCCATCCTACCCACACCTCTTCCCCTTCTCTCCCTATTGTCTCAACAAACGAAACTGCTGTATAAAAATGTTACATGGAAAGAACAAGAGACAATGCATATACCTTTGTAAATCAAGAAAATCCTTAATAAAATAAAAAAATAAAAAAAATACAATAGTCTATTAAACATTAAAAGCTTCTCTAAACAGGGCTGCCTTCAGATGTCTTCTAAAAGTCTGGTAGTTGTTTTTCTCTTTGACATCTGGAGGGAGGGCGTTCCACAGGGTGGGTGCCACTACTGAGAAGGCCCTCTGCCTGGTTCCCTGTAACTTGGCTTCTCGCAGTGAGGGAACCGCCAGAAGGCCCTCGGCACTCACTGAACCTCAGTGTCCGGGCAGAACGATGGGGGTGGAGACGCTCCTTCAGGTATACTGGACCGAGGCCGTTTAGGGCAGGCATAGGCAACCTTGGCTTTCCAGATGTTTTGGAACTACAACTCCCATGATCCCTAGCTAACAGGGCCAGTGGTCAGGGATGATGGGAATTGTAGTCCCAAAATATCTGGAGAGCCAAGGTTGCCTATGCCTGGTTTAGGGCTCTAAAGGTCAGCACCAACACTTTGAATTGTGTTCGGAAAAAAGCATAGAGGTTTGTTTCGGAGTTTCTCCTAAAATGTACCCTTGTGTTTAGAGGGCTATGAACTGTCCAATTAACATTGGGCACAAGGCGTCCCAGAACAGTTGTCACATAAAAAAGAGCTGTTTCCTTCCCTGAATATTAGACATACAGAAATATTTTTTACAGTAACAAATTTCTGAAATCAAGCTTAGTTTATTTTTTATATTTCTACGAAGAATATGCATTTTAATACAGAATAAAAGAGACAGACTAGTTACACCATATAGTATGGCACAATACTAAACCATTGCCTATGTACCGATCTTACCAGACCTGCTACAGCAAACAAAATTCTGATTTCTATATAAGAACTGCCAATTAGTGTTCAGACTTTTTATATTTTTGACATGTCTGTTATGCTTTTGCTCTGTTCAATTATTTCCTCACACTGAATTACCATAGCAGCACCTGCTGACGCGGCAGCACTGACCTGACCTCCAGTCTGCAGCTTACTGGGAGGAGAGGAACAAGGTGGTAATATGGTGCAAATGCACCAGTGGAGTTCATCCAGCGTTCCTGCTGGTGCATTTGCTCCATACCAACCTCAGCTCTCTTCTCAATAAGTCACAAGAATGCTGAAGATGAGAACTCATAAGTGCTGAAGATGAGTACTCCTCCACCACATGCTTCAACATTATGATGGCTAGTTAATACAATAGAATATATAAAAACACTCTCTAGAATATACAATCTAATCAAAATCAGACTTAAAAACAGGATACACGTTTCATATATCATGTATAAATATAGTCATATCCATGTAGCTTGACAAAAGAAACTAATTCAATTTTTGAACTATCTCCTAGTAAAGAGAATCATGTTTCTGATAGCCATGCAGAAGTACCGGTAAGTCTGTCTTATTATCTACACACAACATATTCAATTGCTTGTGCTGGGTTTTGCAAATCTATTAATCTAGTTTGATGTGGTGTTCACTTTGCCGCAATTAAGGATAGTTGACATATTCTAGGTTTTGCCCCTAATAACTTTTCAGAAGTATATTAACCTGCCTACACACTTACAATGCATTTCCCCCCCTCAAAAGAATTCTCAGTACTGTAGTTTACCCCTCACAGAGTTACAATTCCAAGCAACCATTAACAAACTACAATACCTAGAAGTCTGAGAGGGAAAATGTGTATTGAATGTGATTTAAAGGTATAGCATGTAGACACAACAAGATCCCATTATATTATCCTAACAAATCACACAATTAAAAAGCTATACATTCTATAAAAGTGTAGAATTCTTAAACGTAATTTCATTTATGTACTTTAATTCAAGGGTATATTATGGTAATTATTATTCCTCCATTTGCTACACTAATTACCCCCCACCCCTTACTTTCAGGAGTAGCTGGACCGTTTTGAAATATCACAATTAATAATAATAATAATAATTTATTATTTGTACCCCACCCATCTGCAAAATATGCAAGCTGTGAAAACCAAAACCAAGCAAAGATATGTTGCTTAAAGTTACCTTTTCAACTAATTATTTGGGAAGATTTTCGTTTCTTGAAAAGGATTTTCAATACTTCCTTTCATGGAAAGATTTTCTTTAAAAAAATCTGGATTGGAAGTTACTTAACTCTACAGCAAATGAAACACTACATCAACAATGAATCAAACCAAACTGTCATAATATAGTTGTTTTTTAACCCTTTGAGAATATGTTTGTCCATTATGCAAACAGACCACAACACAATGCTAGTTTAGAGGAAGTTTCCCAAAAGATCTAAAACTCAATCTTTAACTTCAGAAATCCCACTGATTGTTAAAAAGGATTTTCTTCTTAACATGTTCAGGGTTCATTTACCGGTAATTCATGCACTTACTCTGTTTTAGCTATTAAATTCACCTTAATGAACAACAAGGACAAAGAGTGGGAACTTTGCACTTCTTCATTGTAATTTTAGAAAACCCAATAAAGCAGATTAAAAAAAAAAAATAATTAGTAAAAACAGTATCAATCAGCAACAAATTTCTGAAAGTGCTTTACACAGGTAAAGTACCGGTAACTAGCTGGATACGAGAGAATAAACTATCATAGGCAGGAATAGGCTCCCCAAGTGATCACTTTTACCTTATGAACTTCAGCGAGCATATGCATGCTCTCAAGTTAAATAATCATTTTTAAAGTGTTACCAGAGGGGACAGCATTACAGCAAATCAGGCTGCGATCTTCAACCTCTTACACTGAACTTAATTTTAAGTAAATTGTGATGGCCCTCCATACCCTTCCAAACAATAGTGGGAGCAGTTCAGCAATAAAACAAGAAACAAACTGGGAATGCACTGTGTAAATAACACATCAGCAGTTAAGTTAGCCCTTAAAATCATTTAATCACCTTAAATATATTTATCAAGGTAAAAGGGTAATTCCTCCCACTAATTTCAACATATATGTATGGGCAACATGTAGGTTTTAATTTGAGTGAACTGAGGACATGGTGTGCGTGCTCAGAACCAAAGGCAAAGCATTTAGCCTAGATTTAACAACATGGGTACCTAGAAGGGTGTTTAATTGGTAAGATTCAAAAGGACACAAAATGCAAACTGGACTAACTACTCTCGCATCAAATAGACAGACAGACCAACAGACCAACCACACACACAGGTTCCAACTCTCAATTTCAGAACTGTATTTCTGCTTTCTAGACAGATTGCTTAATTTCCACAACTTGTAACTACGAACTCCCACAATAATACTCGGGAGCACCGTCATTTATTCTTCCTAAATTCCCAGCCCTACCACTGAGAAAGAGACACGAAATCCAAAAGCTGCTGCCCACATTGAACATTTTCCTCACCACTATCAAGAGTTGGGAGGCTTGGAGCAAGAACCTAAATCTTATCACCACCAAATCTTAACACCACCAAACAAAACCGAAGTGACAATAACAGCATTTACTTATAACCTCAGCGATGTCGAGAAGCAAGAGGGCCTCGCGGGCATTGGGGAAATGAACAGGGTGGTCCAGATCCACCGAGGAGCGGGGGGGGGGACCACTCTCACACCGACGGCCCTCGTTCCCTCCACGCGGCGCAAAATTAAATGTGCCCAATTCGGTTCCGCAGCAGGACATACAAGGAACCACTAACACAGACGGCTTTTTTTATGTTAGTGGTTACTTGTATGTCCTGCTGCGGAACCGAGTTGGGCACATTTAATTTTGCGCCGCGTGGGGATGGTGCTGCGAAATTCGTGGCCATGAGACACGCGTCAACGGCTATCAACCAGGGCAGTAAAATGGAACCTCCAGGTTCAGGAGCAGTTTGCTGGAGCCTTGCCCTGTTGCTGAGCAACAAGAAACGTGAAGAGGGCTTGGGTGGTTTCCCTCAAGCCCTTCTTGTCATCTAATATTAGAAGCGGGACTCCGGGCCAGAGGGATCCATAAGTGCAAGCGTCGACCCGCTGAAAGCAACGGAAGTTAGCTAGTCGTGAGCGACTTCGCCGTTGATTTCAATGGGTCACCCCTCGAGTGCGAGATTTCGCTCGGGCTGAGGGGCCAGCAGAAGACCCGCGGAGGGCGAGAGAGAGAAGCCGCAGGCGGTCGCGTAAGTGTGATAAGGAAAAACAGCGCAAAGCTGTTAGCCAAAGCTAAGCCGCCCCCCGCGAAGCAAGCGCGGAGAGGGCGCGAAGAAACTTGTCGGTCGGTCACTTACTCTCTCGTTCTCACAGGCGCCGTCCCTTTTCCCCGCTCCTTCGTCGCGTCCCGTCGGCTTCAAGCATCCCTCCGGCCTGCGCTTCGAATGCGAACTTTTCAGGGCGCCAGCAGCCCCGGCTGTCTCCACAGCGTGCCCGGCCTCTGTCCGCTGCTGCCGCGCCACCGCCACCATCGCGGCGGCTGCTGGGAGAATGAAGCGCGCCGGCTACCGCGGCGCCCTTTATAAGCTCCGCCCCCGCCGCCTCTCGCCACGTGCAGCGCGCGGTGCGAGGGAGGGGAGGAGCCAGGAAACCGAGGTTCTCGCGCTCCGAAAAACCCGCTCTCCTACGCTTCCCCGCCGGCGCCGCCGCCGCCGCCAAAAGCCAGTTGCAAGCATATTTTACTTTACTTTTCACCTCCAAGGGGGTAGAGCGAACCCAAGGACGGTTGGTTTGGCCAGTCATAATAAATCCCAACCGAACTGAATAATGCATAAACAAGTGAGAAAACTTCAGCACAAACACACACCGTTAAAGCAGGCTTCTAGACAGATTGGAAATTCCTGAGATTAGTACAGTTCAGGGCAGCATATCAGAAGCCGTTGGATCTAGGACCTAGACAACACTTTGTCTTTGTTTTCAGTTCCAGTATTTTAACCCCCCCCCCCCCGCCATTTGTTCTTTCTCCCATTTCTTCCTCACAGATCTGTGTCTTCTGTAGCTTGAAGCCTGTGCAATTGCAAGGTTCTTACAGAAGTTGAATTTCATGACTATTTGGAGACTGGTCAAAAAGCAGGGTAAAAAAATAACAGATAACCAGACACATCTCTTTGCCCTGGTCTTGAGATGCGTGTTTCCAGGACCCACGCTGTGTGTGTGTGTGTGTGTGTGTGTGTGTGTGTGTGTGTGTGTGTGTCTGTGATTGCATTTTGTAATGGCAAGTTGTTACTAACGCTGTATTTAAAATGGTTGCAAGCTTGCAACCCACCCTGGGACCTCAGGGTGAATAGCAGGTTATTTCTACACCAGGTTTCCCATCCCGACAGGTTTTGTGGTAACAGCAGACGAAAACTTACAAGTTCACTCCTTAACATCTTCATGTAAAGCTAGTGTAGATGCCTAGCTGAAACCCTGGGAAGTTGCTGCCTGTCAGTGTAGACAATACTGAGCTAGGTGGACTAACGGTCTGACTTTGTATAAGCCAGCTTCCAATTTTCCTATGTAACTGGTTGCCATATTTAAAAAACTACAGTATAAACCAGGACACCTCAAAAGTTGTTGAGCTTTTTATAGTAGAAGCTACAATAAATTTTGAATTTTTGAGCTTTTTTTGGCATTTTCGGCACAATTTAACCCTCTTTGATGGAGATTTATCCGATAAATATTCCAGGACGCCATTTTCAGAGGCAAATTCCAGGACATGTCATGGAAAATCAGGACGTACAGTATGGCATCCCTAGACTGTGTAAGGTCTACTATGCTGACTCATTCCTTGATGCAGGCCAGAATTTCAGAATGCTCTGGGAGAGGCATAGACAAGTCCAGCCCAAGACTTACAGAGAATCCTGGAAGGAAGAACACCTGTAATAAACTCTTAAACAAATCTCTTCACTTACCCTAAGCCTCAGTCCAGGTTCTTCATTGAAAAAGCCCCGGTCTTCTGAGTACAATAGTGATGTGCAGAAACCAGCAGATGAAGCTATTTGTGGTATGGATAAATAAAATTAAAAAAAATTCCTTCCAGTAGCACCTTAGCGGCCAACTAAGTTTGTTATTGGTATGAGCTTTCATGTGCATGCACACTTCTTCAGATGGTATGGAGAGTTTTCAATGGCACGGTAGAAATATCCGAGGCGTAAATAAATTCCAATTTATTTATTTCATTTTAATGGCTTTTTACTTAGGATTCCATATGCAGTTTTCTGGAGAAAAATAAAGTTCCAGCTAATTAGCCAAATTTGCCACCTTCATAGAAAGTGTGCTGCAAGTTTGGTCAGGGTCACAGTGACTCTGCAGAAACCCACTTAGCAGCTTCGGGATCTTCTAGCTTCTACGCCCTCTATTGCTAGGAGGGAAATAGGCTCTCTCAGCCCTGACTGGCTAAAGGGAAAATCTACTCTCCTGTATCCAGGCTTGCTCTGTTTAAAAACTGATATTTGACCTGGGTCTGGGCTCCTCTTCAGATGAAGGATCATGTTTCTCCCACCATGTGCTGGATGCAACTAGGTGGTGGGCTCCCCTATGGTCACAACCTGCCCCTTCTGTTTTATTGTGTCATGGAAGCTGAAATCCTAACCTTTACCCACCCATGGGAACTATGGGAACTCTGCCCCCTCCCTCTCCTGAATCTGGTCTGAAACTCCTATCCTGATGATGGTTTTCATGGATGGGTTAATGACTTTTCCAAATTCTACCATTTATTAATTTGTAACATTCACCAACACTTGCAGTGACGGGTGCCCTTGCACACCCAAACTCTCTTTATTTAATTTTTATTACGTTTTGTTTGTATACATCCACATACATTTTCCATCCATAATTCAGGCTTAGCCTAAGAATAAGCAAATACATAAGAGAAAACAAAATTTCCTTAACTGCCTTCTTTAAATGTCTCCGCTTTCTTGGTATTAACTTGTTTGGTTATAATAACTGTTTTGTCTTTGGAAAAATTAATCAAAGCATAATAAAGGTTTAATTTGAGAACAATGTTTTTCTATATAGTTTTTATAACACTCCCATTCCTTAACAAACTTTTGGCTTGTTCTGTTAATTGTTTCTGTCATTTTAGCCAGCTGTATATATTCAAATAACTTTACTTGCCATTCCTCCTTTGCGTTCTACTGGAACTGGCCCACACTCAGCAGCCACTTTTTACAGGTGTGTGAGGTCCTCCACCTCCTGCAAGTCACCTGACATCAGAAGATTAAACTTCAAAAGAAGGGTTATTATTTGGGTGCTGGCTAATTGAAATCAGCTGGGGGGGGGGGAGGGTGCTCCAGGACCTGCCTTAGTATAAAAACAGGCCCTGCCGCCCTTTCCCTCATGAGAGCAGAGCACAGAAAAACAGTGAGGAGCTGACTTTGCAGCAGTTTGGCCCTTGCCTGCTCTGCTGTCTCAGCCAGCAGGTGTTTGCGTATTTTGTACTACAACAGTTTGACCTGTGTAATATCTGGTTGCAGGTAAGAGTGTTTGTGCTGCTTATAGCCAGTGCCAAACATTTTGTGAATCTTTGTGCTTTTGTCCATTTACTGTATTTATTTCCCCCGATTTGAACTATAAAATGGTTGCTTTCTTGGGTCAAAATGAGAGTACTCTACCCCTAAACAATTTTTATTTATTTTTTTAGAAAAAGCACTGCTTACAGCTATTATTTATTATTTATTGAGTTTATATACCACCCTATACCTGGAGGTCTCAGGGCAGTTCACAGAATAAAGGGCACTTCACAGAACAGCTGTGGGTTATTGTTTGATTGCTGGCTGAGTGGATGCAGTTGGGGTGGGTGGGATGTGTGGTCTAGGGCCTGCCTTGCATAACTTGCACATACCTCTCCCATGAGCACTATGACTCCCAAGTCTGCATACCTCAAACGCAATAACTATCAAAGGTTCACTCCTCAGTTTAATGTATGAACCATGATGGATACATGTTCTAATGCATAAGCCATGATAAATGAATGCACTCCCCAAAGGTACACTCCCTGATTCAATACACAAGCTATGATAAATGATGTGTTAATAAGCAAACCATGATGACATGATAGATAGATGTATGACGTAGATCAGAGCACACGTGAGCACTGAAGCATCCTGCTCATGCCATTGGGTGCTGCAAAGATGAGGCTAGATGGGTGGGCAATAATGATTGACTGTGATTGGCTGACGCCTGTGATTGGTTGTTGTATCTATGCATGTATGTTATATTCCAATAAATATGAGGTGATCGAGAGTGTCCATTGCTCTTGTCCCTCGACTGATTGCCTACATCAATAGTCTTGTTTTGTCCTTCATGAGAGCCCGCCATCTTGTGGCCAGCCTCGCTGCTACAGCAGGCCTTGCTGAAGGGGGCAAGATTGGCTCCAAAGTGGTCAACATCAAAGGGGTTTTACACTTTGGGTCATCACTTTGAGGAGACACAGGGGCAGGGGCACCGTGCACTGTCAGTCAGGATATAAAAGTGTAGGCCAGGCATAATGTGAGACAGGGCCTCAGCCAAGCCGAGAGCCTGGTGGAGGGAAAGTTTGGTTTTTGTGGGGCTCCCTCTGGGTGAGAGGCAGGGGGAATAGAGTAGTTAGAGGGTTTACAGTCTACTTCTGACAGTGTGTGATGTGTATATTACAGTGCCTTAATTTGCTATTATGTGGTCCAATCCCCCATCTGCTTATGGTGTGAATGGTGGTGCGTTAATGCTTCTGGGTGGGCAGGTAGCAGGGAGTGGTTGAGATGCTGCCCCAATTCCAGTGGTGGTAGGCAGGGGAAGGCACAGCTGGAAGGCAGGGCTGACTACCATCTGGAGCAGAGACCTGGGTGTTTGGCCTCTGTTCCTTGTTCTAGTCCTCACGTCACTGGATGTCACTGGTAGCATATCTACTGAGCCCTCTGGTCTGTTGGTGTTGCTGAATGCCACATCAGTCTATAATAAATCAATGTTCACCCACAACTTGATTGTGGATAAGATGATTTGGCTTGCTTTAGCAATACTTGGGTGAGTGAGCTGGGTGGGCATGTTCGTACCCAGCTGTGCCCGCCTGGGTTTTCTGTACTGCACCAGACTAGACTGGGAGGCTGAGGTAGGGATGCTGTTATAGTCTATAACAGAGGTTGGCAACATCCGGCCCATGGGCCGGATGCGGCCCACGAATGCTGTTTTACTGGCCCACGAGCCACTCGCCAACCGAGCCACCTGCTTGGCAAGCCCCCCGCGCACAACCAGCGCAGCGCAGGGTAGGGACTTGCCGAGCAATGCAGGAAATTGCGTCTGCGCATGTGCAGATACTGGAAATCGTGTCTGCGCAGTCACAATTTTTGGCGTCTGGGCATGCGCAGAAGCGATTTCCGGCGCCACGGACATGCACAGATGCGATTTCCGGCATCGTGCTGCTCTCCGTGGACTTGATCCAGCCCATGACTGGATAACCTTGCCGACGCCTGGTCTATAAGAACACCATCTTCTTGACCAGGAAGTCTCTTGATCTTGGGATGGGCTAGAGCAGGGGTCAGCAACCTTTTTCAGCCGTGGGTCGGTCCATCATTCCTCAGACCATGTAGTGGGCCGAACTATATTTTGTGGGGGGGAAATGAACGAATTCCTATGCCCCACAAATAACCCAGAGATGCATTTTAAATAAAATGACTTATTCTACTCATGTAAAAACACGCTGATTCCCAGACCATCCGTGGGCCGGATTGAGGTGGTTGGGCTACATCCGGCCCATGGGCCTTAGGTTGCCTACCCCTGGGCTAGAGGGTCTGCACCTGGTCAGAGAGAATGAGGATGCTGTTGCTCTACCAACTGCCCTGTTGCCTGGAAGCATCTCTGATCTTGCTGGCCATGGTAGTCTCTGTGATATTGTTGGAGGACCCTAAAATGAGAATTCTGGGTGACTTAAATATCCATGGAGTAGCTTGCTGTCAGGCCAGCTTGAGACTTCATGATCTCTGACAACTATAGATCATTCTCAGATGGTCATTGGTCCAGCACCCCAGCATGGCACACCCTTGATGTAATATTTGCTCCAGGTGATATGAGAGCGTGCAATGCATTCTCTTGTTATGGTCAGACCAGTATCTGGTTAAGTTTGGACCAACAGGGACACACACACCCCGTAAGGGTGGGGGGCCCATTTGGGTGTTTCACCATCAGAGACTGATGGAACTTGATGTGTTTTTAAATGCCTTGGGGGACTTGGCAGTGGAGAAAGCTGATGATCCCAGCAAAGCTCTGGTCTCACTATCGAAGGTGAAATGGGTGGCCGACACAATTGTTCCTGAGCATCCTCTCTGGCATTTTGAAGCACAAGCAGCTATTTGGTACTCTGAGGAGGTACGGACTATGAACAGGCTGGATGAAGACTGGAGAGCAAGAGAGGTACAAGTCTTGCTCTGAAGCTGACCAACTGGTAAGAGCACGTAATCTTTTATGGGAATTGAAGTTTTGTTAAAGATGCTGGGGGGGGGATGACGACTACAGTTTCCAGCATTATTTTTCATGTGTGTGCATTTGACATGGTGTATACAGAATCCTCTCCAGTGAGGAACCCCCAAAACAGTTTCCAGCAGACATGGTTCTCCTCTGGCATTGGAATGTCTTCTTGCTCAGACTTTCAGCCCTGTTTCTGCAAAGTCCTTGCAGTGATGACTCACTGTTAGTTCTCTCCAGTGCTTTTTTTTTTAAACGGGGGTACTCAAGGGTACGCAGTACTGGCACTATTTTCCTAGAAGAAAAGGACTGGTTAAAAGTGCTTGAACCATTCTTCCTCCCAGCACCCCTGCTTCACACTCCCAACTACTGGATGCCATAATGTCACTAAAGTTCTAGCTCTCATTGAGGTAATAAACCTGTGGCCTGAGCTGTACCACTTCACTTGCAGGTAGTGAGGACTCTTCAATTCAAAAACATTCCTGTACATTGAATTTTGGAAAGATGGATAAGCGAGAACCTTCTTCCTTGACATTGCTTTTACATGGAGAAAGTTATTTGTGTTGAAGAGCATTCAGTTATTTGAGGCCCCACCTGAAGTGCTACTGCCCAGAGTAACACGTGTTGAATTTTCAACTTTCTAATTCCCAAAATGAGGGGTGCCAAAAAATGGTAACATAACTTGGTAATTCAAAAGTTTGGTTAAATGAATATAATTTAGGTTTGCAAATGTGTGTAAAATTGCACAGAAATCATTAAAGATTGCCAAGTACTTGCAGTATTATTTATTTAGCATTACCTGACATTTTCAGAAGGTAAAAATAAAATTCTTTGGCTTTCCGAAAGCAGTTTGTGTTGCTTTATCAAACATAAGACTTGCCGAGCTGAATGTTGTCGTATAAATAATAAAATTTCAATTCCTCACACCCAAAAACATATTTAACCCCCTAAAGTGACACACTCTACTGCCCAGAGGATATAGTTCTCAATTACTTTTGTTACCCAGGAGCATTTCCTAGTTGATAAGATTGAAGGGTAAACTCACCAAATCAGCACAGGTAGTTTCTCTGCCAAGCAGTCAAGTTTCTATTTATTGCTTACAACATACAATGATCTTACTGGTTTCTGTGAGTTGGAACTTTTCTCTTGGGACCAGTCCCACTGGTCAGAATGGGAAGGCATTGTACAACCTGAAGTTAGTTGCAAATGAAGACGCAGAGTGGATTCAAAGAGCCAAGGAAAACCCACCTGTAAGTAGTATTTATACTATATACTTATGGAATAATCCTTAATCCATAGTTTTGACTATATATTGGTCCACAGCTTTTAATGACCTTTCGATGCCAGACATTCTTGAAAGAAAGCCTTCATATTATTTCTGGGTATGTAATGGTGGGTTTGGAAAGCATACTGACCTCGTCTTACCGTATCCATTTAATTTGCAGTTTCTTTCCGTAGCAGAATTTGGATTCTGTACTTGGGAGTTTTTTTGTTTCTAAGAACGTTTCAGCTCCCTTTCCCTGGCTTATCATGTAGTAGATGCATGATAGAATGAGGCCAAAAGGGGGAAAATATAAGCAGAAGAAGCCAGAATCAGGATAAATGTTTATTTCCTCATGTTGAAAACAGGCTAGTTATTTTCTGAAATCAGATAGTCTGTTAGTTATCGAATGTAGATGCTTTCTGTATACCTGTACTGTTTCTCTCTCCCTGCTGTAATGCTGGGGATTATGAATACAATAGAAGGCACCACTTTCTCTGAATGCTTAGCCAGGCATCCCCAAACTTGGCCCTCCAGCTGTTTTGGGACTACAACTCCCATCATCCCTAGCTAACAGGGCCAGTGGTTAGGGATGATGGGAATTGTAGTCCCAAAACAGCTGGAGGGCCGAGTTTGGGGATGCCTGACTTAGCTTCTATGCGTTAACCAAACATGTACATAGTAGTATATGCAAGTTAGCTCAGATCATGTGGTCCATCATGACTGTACAAAATGTTATGCACACATTCAAAGCATGGAGGTCACGGGGAAAATCGACCCACATCACTGAGTCAAGCTGTGATGTGTCAGTCTGTGTGTGTGTGCTTTTTATATCAGCCCAGATTCTGGTCTGTCCATCTATTTTGTTACATGATCAACAACATTGTTTGGTAAAGTTCTAGCTGGACTGCAGTTGGGAAAGTGTTTGAAAGTATCCCACATATAATTTATATGCAGCTTATATTAGGCAGGAGAACAAACAGAATTTCCTTTAAGTTTTAGGTAAAATGGCAGGAGGGTGTATGCATTTCAAGTGAAGGAGGAGCAGGCTAAGTAGAGTGCCAAATGTCTCCATGGCTTTCTGCCATTATTCTCAGCAATCTCCTCCTGGCTGGTCCTTGTTTCCTAGCCAGGCTTCAAAACTGGAAATAAAGCTCAGCTATGAGAAAAATGATCTGGGGGAAGGAGTTGAGGAAAAATATGGATGGATCTACAGGTATGTAATAATGGGTGAATATAATTTCTGCCTACTTCTCCCAGGAGGCTACTGTGACATTAATATGAGAAGGAACCACTAACTTTCCCAACCAATATGAATCCTTTTCCATATCCAACCAGTGTAACTTGGGATCACACCACATGAAAGCCACTCCCATGCTGCAGTAGTAATGTTTGAATTAGGCCTGTTACCCCTCCTTCCATAGGAGCTGGAGCATTTGGCATCACAACTCAAAGGCTACAGATGAGCTACGGGTTAACCTATGAATGTTGCATGAAGCCCTTCATTAATACTAGAATATCAGTCTTGGAGATTTTTTTTGCTCATCAACAATTAACAATTGTTAACAACAATCTGGTATGACAAACAATTAACAATTATGAGTCTATAACCCCTTAGGGTCAGTTACTTCCATCTTCCGCTGCAGTTCAGCATTGTTGACTTACATTACATTTACCAGTATGGTTTTGCACCATGAATAGCAGGTTCTAATGTGAATGTACTTATGATTTCCTACTCAGTTAAAGATCACTACTTTAGTTTAGAAGACCAGCTGCACTTTTTCTTCATAAGCCACTAAGCTTCTGAGGAGTGGTGCTTCCAGTTTACTGGGGTATTATCGCTAAAAAAAAAACACATTCTGGCAGTTCATTGGAATAATCATTGGAATAATCAAATGGATACAAAGAAGCAGGCTTTTAGGCTGTGAGATCCTCTCTCTTCTCATAGTTAAGATACATGTTTCTGCCAAGCATTTGAGCTAAATATATAGAAATATCGGGGATATATATACTTCTACAAATTTCAGTGAAGCTGATATATTCAATATTAGCTTAAAAACAGAATAAATGTGTAAGACTACACAAGTAAGCAATTTATTGTAAGACAGAACAAACAGTGGCAAACAACATGTAAATTCAGTTGATAATGGGGCAAATAGACTTGTCAAACTGACAAATATATATATCTATATATGAATATTCCTCCAAAAAGCAGCTCAGTATTTTAAAAAAATTATTCTAGCAAAAAGTTTAGGAAATTCGGTATGACAAAGATGTTTGCAAGGAAGAGCAGTAGCAAAGGAGGCATGAAACACTTGGGCTTTTTTTTTTAAGTGGTGAGTTTTCTTCCTTTGGGTACCTATACAGGCACCTCATAAGGAGACATTATAACTGGACATCATCTTTCATAGAGTAAGGAATGTTTTGTGGGTTTTTTTTACATATGAAGCAGAATGTGATGCTTTATTTCTGGACGGTACCAGTTGAAGACAACAGGTGGGGAGAAATGTATCTTTGAATGTTCCCCTGTGAGTAAATAAAAAAAAAATTTTTTTTTTTACAAAGGTAACTTCCTACATGTACCATGAACATCAGGAAGATACAGCATGCCTCTCTCCTTGGCGAGACAAGTTACCAGGGAGGGTTTTTTTTTTTTTTACATGAGGTAGCATTTTTTTTTATTAAATAAAGCAACTTACCTTTTACCTCCTGTCTGAAATGGTACAGTGCAGAATTTGGTCTACATTATGGATGGCATATACTGCTGTACTTTTAGAGGTGTTTTAAGTATTTCAGAAGTTTTGATGCCATTATATTTGCACCAGGGTTTGGACATTACCTCCTCCCCCCCCCCCAATCTAGGGATATTACTGCTCTGCCTCTTTGCTGAATCCACATCCACAATGCTTTGTGCTGCCTACCCCACTCCCCTTAATTACACTTGGAAACAGAGTTAGTTGTAGAATAGTATGTCCAATTGATGGTAATTTAAACTTGGAGTCTGGAGTGGGTTAAAATTGGAATTGGGGGCAGGTTTCATTCTACAACCATAAGAGTTGTGTGGTTTTTAACGTGTTGCAATCTCCCTTATAGTATTTGAGATAAAATTGAGCAATTCTATTCATTTTATTTAAAAAGTAGTAAGTACACTGCTGGCAGACAAGGAATATTCCCATCTCTTCAAGGTGTAGGTGAACTGTAAAAGAATAGAACTACAGGATTCTATAAATTGTAGAGCCTATATAACGATCACCAACAGGCCAATTCATGTCATCAGGCAATTCCCATTTTTGTGTGAAATAAGATCATGTGGGAAATTATGCTCCCCCCTTCATAGATGTTTGGACACCACTATAGGTATGTGCAGCTTTTCACATAAATGGATACAGAGCAGCATGAAAGCACTTTGTTTGATGTGAAAATTAAGCTTTACTCCATTTTACCTTCATTAGACCTCTAGAGACATGATTTTATTATTCATTAAACTCTCGACCTCTGAAAACTTTGGTTTGATTCACTTTTATCATCATTCCGCTTCTACTTGCAGGCACATTTTAAGGTGTACACTTTATATGTACATCTAAAAATGTTACACGTGGTTGCAGCAAATAAACATGTTATACAGGTACACTAGGCAAAGAGCCATGATTGGTTTCAGCTTCCTTTTAAGCGTTTATTCAGTCATATTTGACTATAATGTATGAAAAAGCTTTATGGTTCATAATAAGCAGGATGATCAGACCCGAAGGTTAGTGTTCTAGAATATATATGATCCGGCCTCAGTATAAGTGTTTTTAAGAAACTGTCTTACTCTTCTGGAATATGATTGTGTGAATAAGAACATCTCATGTGACTTCCCCTGCCCGCCCCCCTGAAAATACATAAGTAGGCTGAATATCCACCGGATTCAAACAGAGATGCAGGGATAAGCAGTCAACATGAAAAGGCTATTGCCTGGGTCAAATACAAATCCATTTATAGGAGAAATGAGAGAGCTGCTTTTTGAAGAATCATCTGAAAACCCAATAAAAAGTACACACATATAAAACACCGGATTGTCAATGGTACTGTGAAACAATTCAAGTTTAAATCATGGTTTTTTACTTTTACGAACGGATGAGACACTTTTCAACTTCAAGCTTTTTTTTTCTCCCTAGCATGTCAGCAGTTAGCATCCACAAAAGCACCATTAGATATGGAAGAGTTAGCACCACATAGTTTCAGGACCTAACTGCCCACATGCATTGCTGACAAACTTGGAACATGGAAATCTGTGTGGTACTTAGTACAGTCTTATTATAAACAATACAAGGCAATTTATGATTATTCATACAGTACAATACAGTCACTGATCAATGAACCTTTGAGTACAGTACATGACAAGTCACATCTGACACCCCGTTAATACTAGAGTATGCTGAAGATTTTAGAAGCAAATCTTGAGTGTAACACAGGGAGTTTGCTGATAGGCTTACTTAGTTTGAATTTCAGGGTCGGGTATTTACATGGCCTCAAAAACCAAACTAATGAAGCATTGTATGGGTAGCTGGAATCAGTGGCAAATGATTCAACTTTTAAAAAAATTCAAAGTGAGATACTATTAAGTAGTTTAAATTTAGAGCTCTAGGTACTCATTTTTAATCTAAGCTTCACTTCATCTGGTGTGTTTACCTTTAACAGTCCAATGTGAATAAATGGTATAGAATAATTGGAGAAATGCCTAGAAGCAGTAATCAGTCTATGAACAAACTTACAGTAGACCACAGGATAGTTTAACATTTGGGTGCTACCAAGCTTTTAACCCTGTACCCTGACAGAGCTAAAAACTGCTGACAGGATGAAAATCTTTAGATTACTCCCTTTTTACAAATCTCCCTGCACATAGCAGTGGCCTTGGAATGTAACAAGAGCCATAATGTTTCTACCTCATTGACTATCACCACTAAGCGTCCTAGTTCCATTTTCTCCATACAGTTTTGACTCCACGCATCTTCCTGCTTCCTTTGATCCCAGGAACAACACCTGTGCTCTGATCTTTGACATTTTTTTTAACTCTATGCCTGCCATTGGTTTTGTATATCTCTCTGCCATCCATTATGGCCATTTATATCTCATTTGATATGCCTATTTTTCACTACTAAAACCCTGCCACCACCTAAACACCCTTATCTCCTGTCTTCCCTTTAACATGGATTTTGAAGCCTATCTCCTCTGTAAGATTTAAAGCAACTTGATTACTATTTCAATCTTACCTTGTCTTTTTGAATCCCTCTTCCTCTGAAGAGAGCCCCAAAGTATCCATGTACATTTGGTTGTGATCTTTGTTTTCTGACTCCTGGCTGCTCAGTTTTGAGCTTGATGCTTTACAGCACATACTGCTCTACAGATAAGCCTTACTCTCCCGCTTCACATCTGATCCTGGTTTACTGGCATCTCTCAGCAAAAATTCAGCGTCTTCTCAATCCCATTACTTGAAGTTCATGCATTAATGTTTATCACATTGATTAAAGTGATGACCATATATATGGATTTGAATAGGTAATCAGAGCTCTCGCATCCTACATAATCTTTCAGTGGAGGTGGATCACACACTCAAGCTGTGTGTCATCATGTGCTGACTAGCTGAGAGTTCACCCACCACATATTCAGAAAATGCATGCAGTATAGCCCTGCCAGGACTGTGCTACTTCAGAAGACAAGGGACCACAAGACTGAAAGCTTCTCTGTATTACAAACTCCTGTACAGAAAAATCAGCATATCAGAAAAAGGCCGTGTTAGAACCATTTTTCTCTGTCATGCTAGCTTTCTAGAGCCATGCAGGTTTTCTTTAAATGTGAGAGAATAGTCAACCTTGCTCTGAAATGTGTCATTCAGTGCATATGTGTGTGTGTATCTATCCTAAGGCTTGTTTTGATTGCAGCACAGCCAAAATAATTTGTATTCCTTCCTCTTCAAGCATCCTCTCACTAAGACCCTTTAACTGTCCGTACTCAACACTTTGCTCTGGGAAAAATACACCCTCCTTCAATAAACAATGGCTTGTATTCAATATATTCATGTACTTGAATGCCTCCCTTTTCATTTTTGTAAGTACCTCAAGTGAACAGGACCCCGAATTTTAATTCTTTCACCCAAACAAGAAGCGATAGCAAAATACGGAATTTAATTGTTAGCCTCTGTTACTGTGTCCTGCTTGAGAGGTCTATTCACAAGAGTACATTCTTCCTCATTTTCTGATGTTCTGTAATGCTTGTAATGAAATTAGGCAAATTTACTGCGACACCTATATGTGGTGCTGTCTCAGGATAGATTTGCATATGCCCTTAATACTCAATTCCACTTTTCTTTTTTTGGCTCCCCACTCCATGCATATAGACATACAAGCAAAGTGGTCATTTCTGGCCATGTAGTTAAGATACTTTCTTATTGGCATGATCTCGCTCTGGGTTTTGCAGTAGACGGTACACCCCTTTCAAATAGGTACTTGCCTGATGGCAAGTGTGGGGATGCCACATTCAAAAACTTTAAATGTTATCCTGTTAAAGGCATGTGTGATTACATCCTCAGCTAGGTGTTTAGGAGCTCAAACGAATTATCCCCAAGGTCTACTCTTTAATGGCCAACACTTATCTTTTAGAAAAGAGATCATGTAAAGAGACCCTGAACTTAAGTTGCTTTAAAAACATTTCTGGAATTGTGTAAGATAACAGTATAAGTCAATAGATAGAGAGGGTTTTGCACTTAAGATGATGTCTGCAGAGACCAGTCTTGTACATCAAGAAAAGCAAAAACCCTGAAATATACATGCAGGCATGATTACATGTTCCACACCTATGCCATTTTGTACCTCTAGTATAGTGAGAACAGGGCACATAGGAAAAAAAGTGCTAAGTTACAGTACATTTGCTTTTTAAATATATGTTAACAATAGAACAGCAAAACAGATTGTTTGAAAACAGAGTCGGTATCGTACAGTAAGTTCACATTTAATTCTTTACCATGTCTACATTGTAACACATGCATTTTATTTCCATTATTTTTATTCCATTAGGACCAACATCCTTCAGAACAGTGATCTACCTTTAAAACAAATTTTCTAAGGAAATATTAAGCATCACATAAATTTAAGAAAATTCTTTTAAATTAGCATTACATGTACTCGTTTACATTTACAATTTTTCATGCCATGACTTTAACACACCTTTTGGTTAAGAATATCCTACTGAAGAATAGTACCATTGGGGAAGAATACACACACAGAGTAAACCGCTACCTGCTATGCACATGATTTTGAGTAACTTGACTGTTGTAATGCCATATTCTGATTATAGGTGCAGCTGCAAAATTACCGTTACACTTATGGAGGAATACTAAAATGATAATTAAAATGACTACACATGCTGTTGAAAAGAAAAACAAACCCACCATAGACTAAGGTTAAACACTGCCCGTGTGCCGTTACAATGTTTTGATCTTTTTTTAAAAAGCAGCTCATTATTCCTTAGAAATATTTTTACATGAACGTTTTATCTTCAGGCTAAGAAAAGAACATTGGGAAAATAGATGTCTAGTTGAAGGGGACCACCAATTTTATAGTTTCTCTTCCCCTAAATCTGTATAAGTAAATATATATATATATATATATATATATATATATATATATATATATATATACACACCTTGCAAACCGTTTAGCCTACTGTAGACATGATCCACAAAACTAGCCTGGCAAATTTGTCTGGATTAAAACTACATTGGATGGGATCCAAAGAGGTCCATACACGCACCTTTCTAGATGCAACCCCAGGCACAATATTGAGTGCAGCTCTGCATAGGCCCCCAAACTCTGGGAATAGCTTTGTAAGGGAGCTGCAGCAGGCTGGCTTGACCGGGGGGGTAGGGGAGCAATACCATGCATGGTTCTTTGAATCCTACCCTTTATATCTAATGCTTCAGCTTCAGCTATCTGTGGATCATATTGTAATATTTTATTGTATATTAGCTTAGAAAAGGGGACACTGCTAGATTTTTAGTACATTTTACACAATTTTCCATTTGACTATAGAAGCTCTTTCACATAATTTTAATCACAACTAGCAAAGGGACTAAACATACTGACTATTCTAGTTAAATATATTTAGGTTAGGTCAGTGTAAAGAGTGACATTATTATAATATAATGCTCTGAATTTGGAATAAATCATTACATTTGAAGAGTTGATTAGACAGATATCACTGATGTGGCAGAATCCACGTGACTGATATAGTCACTACATCGCAATAAAATCACTTGGGTTCCTAAAACTCATTCAGGATTATTCCTGATATGAAAGTGGACTGTGCAAAATTCAATTAATTTATTAGTTGAGACTGGTAACACATCACAGGGCACTTTAAGACTAAGGTTCCAATCAAGCTCTGTGTGTTCCTAATTAATATGCCTTGTGTTTGGACCTTCCTCGTCCTTGAACAAACAATGCGTTCTGCTGACACTAATAATTTTATTAGGGCTGCATTTCTGGTTCTTCATTGAGGAGAGAGTAGCGGGAACTGTACATGCAGTCTCAACATCTGGGCGCCACCATAAATAGTGCACTTAACAATTGTTTGTATATACAGTTTCTAATCCTCAGAGGCTAGCTTCAGTAATTGCATTGCGCCAGCTGAATGAGGGCACATGAGAACATTAAAGAGTATGAATATTTTGGGCTCTTTAGAAAGAATCTCCTTAGCATTTATTGAGTGATATCTAGAAAACAGTTGTATTCAGAAGAAAAAAATATTTTCACAAAATCGTTCAATTTTTTGTAAGCTGCCCAGGCCTTAAAAGTTAATTTATTTCCAAGTTCTTAAGGTATTTAGCAACATGAAATAAATCTGGAACAGCACATTTAAGGGTTTCATATAATGTAGAGCTAGCACGTTTGTTGATGGTAAGAATATAAATTAGACAATGCATTTTTTTTAGGTCAGTTTCTTCTATAAGTAGAACAAAGATCCTGATGTTTTTATTTGTAACCAACAGAAATTTAATGATTGGAATTGAATAGAATAGAATTGAATAGAAACTTCCACCCAACCTTAGTAAACTTTCTATAAGCTAAGAGTATCCCACAAATGCAATAGCATAATTAGTGACAGTTTCTTCTAATGCACTGTAGTTCTACCTTGCTGGAAAAAAACTTGTTTTACAGTCGAAAATACATTACAGTATAAGTCAAACTAATTTACAGAAACAGTACATAATTTCCCCCCCTAACTGCTTAAGCAATGGCCACATTAATGCTTATGCACACAGTGAACTATAGCTGTGACTCTTGCCTATCCAAGGTAATCCCCCATGCTAAAAACTCCCATTACCAAATGTTATGTCTACAGAACTCTACATTTGAAACCACATTAATTACTTCATACTCTGTCAATATAATGCAAAGTTTAAAACACAAGCTCTTGTGCTATTCTTACTTATTTAAAAAGTTTTGCCCTGCGACTTTGATGTTTTTGAAAGCCTGTGCTCCTGTTGGTGTACATATGCACATTTTTTGGGTTGGCTTTTTAAATCAGATTTATCTAGATGTCAGCAATTTGGGATGGTTCCATTTACAGTTACAACATATAGTCTGGATCTCCTCCCCCTTTTCAGCAGTTTATAATTTTTTAAAACATAAAATAAAATAAAAGTTAGGCACCGGGCAGTGGCCACATTCATGAAAATCTATTTTCATACAGCCATTACCTTTGTTAAACATACACCCTGTAAAGACTACACAAATATGGGGGCAAAAAAAGTTTGAAACTCAGTGCTACTAGTATTTATAAAAGTGCGGTGCTCCATATAGTAAGAAGAAAAGTGACTACAAGTACGTAAAGTGCTAGCTTTGATCATGGTTTAGGTTAGTATCCCAAACCTAATTATACTGTCACATTACTTAAGAGAGTAAAGTAAGAGCGGAGAGCACAGGTGCTGCACATGCCATTGCAAATGTGCTCCACATTACAATTTGCTATGTTTAAAGAAATATGCAGTGCTATTGTCCAGATTGCAACTATGTACAAACAACTTACATTGTACAATAGCTTTACATTATAATACAAGTCCATAGAATTAATCGGCAGAAGACAATTTGAAAAGCAAAAGTACCAATTCTTCTTACGGGTCTTCTAGAACAAGTATTTCTGAAGTGTCTGCTACCTGAAGCCAGAAGTCTATCTGAAGTGTCCCTGAAGAGCCTGCCAAACATTAGCATGAGGCAAAGCTTGGCTTCATCAATGCTTCCACATGCAAGTTTGCTTTATAAAGAACAGACTCACGGCCATACTTACATAATCTCTCTCTACACATCAAGAGCGAAAAAAAGAAAAAAGAAAGAAAGAACACTAATGGATTACTATGTGTACTCAGACGTAAGTCCTACTGAATTCAATGGGTCTTACTGCCTGATAACTGGGGTAAGGATTGCAGCCTTAGGTTAGGAATGCATTGTTAGTGAACTTGATGTTATTTTCATTCATACATTTTCTGTCTCCCATGCCACAAAGGCATGAGACTCTAAACTGGCAATGCACAGAAAAAAATAATGAAGCTATTTGAAGGCATCAGGGAGCCAAGTGCTGGCAATGAAATATTCTAAATATATCATGCTGTTAGCTTGAAGCTCCATGGTCTTATTGTTACATCTTTTGGGACACTGAAAACGGCATCCCACTCCACCATGGTACAACAGAGACAAGAGAAGAAAAAGGAGAGCTGCTAATGGATCCAGCACATTGAAACCCACTAGAAACTATTTTCTTGGTGTGCTGAAAACATGCAGAATGGATCAGCCCTGCCCTTGTAGTCCAGGTGAGCGGGGCATCCTTGAGAACCTTTCTAACATTGCCTGGGATGCTAACTTTATTGTTTTTATGACCGAGTATAGTATGCCTATTACTCATCTCAGTTATATTACACAAATCAAGCTATATTCAGATCAAAGAGTGAAATTCGTAGTATGCAACATCTTGACTATAAAATGCCCAACCCTGAACATTCAATAAACCAACTCAGGAAGAGAAATTTAATACACCTATCTAAGCTTTTAAAAACGAGAAAACTGCATCCTAAAAAAGGAACCTCCTGAACTTTTGGGTGAAATGTAGGAATAATCAGCCTTGCATTTTAAAAACGCAGAAACTAACAGTTTTAGCTTAACAATACAGTGGTACCTTGGTTTGCAACCGCTTTGCATTACAACAGTTTTGGATTGCAACCACGTCAAACCCGGAAGTGCGTGTCCCTTTTTTTGGATTACAACCCATTTTTTTTTGGATTACAACCAATTTGTTTTTGGGGAGGCCCCATTGGCGAAAACATGCCTTGGGTTACAACCTGTTTTGGTTTACAACCGGACCTCCGGAATGGATTATGGTTGTAAATCAAGGTACCACTGTACTGTTTAAACAAAAACATTGATAAAGTTGTTACTTGCACCATCAAAGCAACCATAACACCTACCTGAGCCTGAAATTTAATATGACTGCCAAAATGCTTGCTTTACAAGCTCTGTCAGATTATGTTGCCACAATGCCAGCAACTTTATCTTTGGCTCAGAATCTGCTTCTAGAAAAAGAAAAGTTACATTATGGGTAGTATCAGAGCAACTATCCTTACCTTATTTTCCCCCCATAGAGGAAATGATCAAGATTCTCTCTCCACAAATGCAGCTATCTGCACTTCTGGTGAATGTTAATGCAGAAATACATATCTTGCCTGTGTATGGTCATCCCATTAATGGGAGGTTTGCTCATAAGATGATGTGTGAATGGGTCATCTGACATATAACATCTTAGATGGAAGTTTTGCATTTCTTCCCATCACTTTAGCAGTGCTTTTCAATGGCGTTAATTTACATGTTCAGCTGCCAGTCAAAAATAATTTAAATAATGAAGGCGCATATGTGAACTAGTAGTAGTATAGCCTGAACGTGCACCATTGGCTCACTACATCTCTTCTAAAATCTTCTAAATGTGGAGAGGGCCATAATTCTCCATACAACTGGAATGTAGCTTTGGTACTTCAGAAAAGTACAAAGTGCTAACTTTGGCAGTTGTTGCTCTAACTAACCTGTTTTCTTTTACAATTAAAAGTTTATATGCAAATAGCACCCTGCTCCTTAGCCAGCCGGTTCAATGGAAAACCAGAGGGGAGACTGTTCCATTTTTGTCTATCTGTGGGGCTTAAAAGGATGAAGGTCAAGCAAAGTGGGTTTAATGAAAGTAATTCTAAGGCAATACTCACTGGGGCCAAAAATATTCTGTCCACAGAAACACTTGATGAGGTCTGAACTGGCAGTACCTAATTGGGGAAGAGATTGTGAAAAAGCAAATTAAATTTCAGGGATTAGGAAAAGGAATGAAAATAAAATTGCTGGTATTGTAATACTTTGATACAACTCCATGGTAAAGCCACATTTGGAATCTTGTACAGTTCATGTTGCCTCACCTTAAAGTCCCTCCACCTACTTATACTTTACTATATAAAAATGATAATGTCACGCAAGATCTTCATAAGGAAAGCTATTTGTTCTATTATCTTGTGGGAAAAGAAAACACACAACTTGAAGTAGGATTTAAAAAAAATTGGGAAAGATTAAATATTTAGAAATGAGATTAGCTAGTCACCACTTGAAGGGAAATCTTTATTTGGAGGCTATATATTAAGCTTGCTTAAGTATCTTAGTAGGATAGCTGGACTCAGTCACAAATGATTAGGTAGATAATGTTTTCTATTATAGCATAAAAGCTTAATATTTTAAAATGTGTAATGAAATCACCCCATTACCTGCATGATACATCATTATTCTTTACTAATTGCCTAACAACTCATCACACAATTTCTCCAATATCAAGGTGCTCTTCAAACACAAAGTGCTGCCATGTAAAGACAATAGGGATAGACCACCGCTATTTTTTTATTAGAAGATTACCGTTTGCTTATCATTCATGTGAGCATAAGATATGCAAATCTAGAGTTTAAAAATCTAGACCTTAAAACATGAAAATTCTTGACTAAACACACACACACACACACACACACACACACACACACTTGACTGAAACAAAAACAAAATATACTTCAAATTTTATATTTATCGGTAAGTCCAAGCATATTTTGGGTTTCTTCTGTTATAAAAGCTAGTTGTTATTCTAGCCCTATGCAGATAAAACCTACTACCTAAGATTAAAGGATGGAGCTACAGTATCAGCTCTACTTCCTGACTATTACTACCTTATTCTATGCTGGTTCATTTTTGCATCTGATTGTTGCCAGTCCTGGTTAATATGAAACTGGGGGTGGTCCTTTTCAGACGATTTCTGAAAAATTGGGGAAACGGTGGATTGCCTAAACACCACTTACCTACTAATAGGTGAACTATACTTTCTAGACCACAGCTAGCAGTCGTAAAACATGGGGGTTCTCTGAAATGGCCCAAGGAAATGAACATTGGGGAAGCCCTGACACATATGTGAATATTAATGGCATTTTAACCTAAGAGCCCAATTGAATTCAATTATTACTACCTATTTGTAATAATAAAGAACAACTCGAGCACATGTATGCACTCTTCATAGGTATGTATTTATAACTGATAGATCAGTAGTAGTTATATGTAATCTTTCTTAGCATTTTTCAGGTAGTTTGTTATTCAGCTAAATTAATTTCAGATATTTGAAAGCTTGTTGATGTGTGAATGCATGTTAAAGGTGGTCACTCCCCCCCCCCCAACAACATACCGGTACTCAGGGTTAGCACAGAGCTTTAGTTGGCAGAGATCAACATACAGACTGTGAACTAGAGCATTTGAAAATACTGAAATGCTTATTTGGCTAAATCCAAGAATTCATCTGTCACCATTGAGAATAGATACTGTTTAAGAATTTTGCTATGTCCAGCAATGACATTATTTAATAGTACACATACATATGCATGTATACAGCTTGCCCACACACATTCGGGAATAAATTCTTATGTAAAATGGAGACAACCATGCTTAGTAAAAATTCTGCCAAATGATAGTTGTACAGTTCATATATTTCTACATGAAAGGCTAGTACATATACCACCACCTTCTTTTTTGCAAACAAGTTGCCACTGGAAATCCTTTTCTTTCCTTATTCCACAGCTGATTGCTCTGTGCTAAAATGTTAGCCCGTCATGAGACAAATCATGTGCAAATTTTGAGGGAGGTGAAAATGTGCTGTTTTCAGATTTTTTTCTAGTAATCAGTGTGCACTGATGTGTATATTAAACTTCAGCTATGTGTTATAGAAGCATCTTAACGCTTTGAATACATAATACTGAGTAAGCAACCAAAGTTCAAACAAATTTGAATGTAGATGATCTCCATCAATCAAGGTCTAAATTAGAGACCCAAGGCCACAGCTGTGGTCAATCATTCATCAGACTTTTCCTTTAGAAAATCTCCACTTTCTTATGTTCCTGTGCTCCATTCTTGCTTCCATTTCTCTTTTCATAAAGCCATTGCTTCCCCTGTGCTTATAAGAGCCCTCCCTCTTCTTTCCCTACTCCCTGCGCAGAACTCCACCATCCCATTTCTTTTGTCCTGCAGACACCCACTCTAAAGGGTTCTCAATGTAGCACCTTGCTGACATCTTCTCTCCTATTCGCTGCTGCTTCTAATCATTTTTCCTTAAAATAGCCTGTCTCAATATGCCTGCCTTCTCCTTTACCCAGCCTCCTCTTTATCATTCCCTTCCTTTCTTCAGCAACCCTGACTCAAAGCCTCAAAGACTCAAAGGCCTCCTCTGCTGCTCAGTTTGCAATATGATTGCTGCTCAGCCTCTGCAACATCAGCACAGCTCAGCAAATTAGTGCCAGAGGCTTCATTGCTGCCACAAAAAACATTAGTACATTATAGTATTGATAGATTTATTCTGACCCAGAACCCTGTCTACTCTAATGAGCACATGGGAAAAACTGAGGAAGCAGAAGCCTGCATTCACTTCACAGCTCTACAGTGTTTTTTTAACTTTTGAAGCAGAGGGAAAGATGAGCAGAAAACTAATTTAGGGTTAGTATTTTTGCTTCCCAGTGAAGCTTCAGTTATCTTGCAATTGTAAGTTAGTATGAATTTACCATTTAAATATCATAAGTACATTTATTAAATTTTCAAGTGTTACAATAATAGAACAGTAACACCAACTCACATCTGGCAGAGCAGTATCTTAATTCAATATTCTGCTCTTGCTTTCTAAATCAAGAAGGAATCCAGAATCACAGATAACATGTACTGCAGAGATGGCACTAAATGCTGTAAAGACCTGTTTGTTGTCCTGCCTTCTCCTATGCAAGTTCCTCCCTCTCCATGATTTGTTAACCAAAGTGGTGCTCTGTGAAACCAGGGTTTGAAGTGCTTTTGCAAACCTTAGTGAGCACAATGTAGGCTTCATCCTACAGCATAACTAGCAGCAATGCAGATTGAAATGACAACATAGTTAATGTAAACTATGAAAAGACAGGGGACGATTCATGCAAGGAGGGAGTACACAATCTCACAGCATACTCCTGATCTCAATACGTCAGATCAGTAATGTTATGGCTGCAGTGAGATTTTGATTGCTATCAATCATGTTATATTTGAAACATATGAATGCTATCTCAAGAGCTATATTTATTTGTGTTCAAGCAAATCATTGAAAGTATGAGAAATATAATAAATGAATCTATTAGATCTACAGACTTAAGATTCAGAGTGGCTCTGGAAGTAGTGTTAGCGTTAAAAACCTACATGTAGGATTGCTCTCAAAATTAACCTTGTTTTGCAAAACCACAGCAAAAACCCTCACAGCAAAAACATAAAAATCCTCAATGGCAGTAATGAAATAATTTCAAAAATAGTGAAAGGATTGCAACTTTCATATACATACAGTATTAAGAAAATCTCCTGCACTTCTTTACATGCAGATTCAAATGATGACTTGCGGACATTCACTAAAAAATGTCTGTTACCATGTCATCAAACTTTACTACTGAACCACTTGACGATTATCATACTATATGTCAGTGGAAATTCCCAAACTGTTAAACTAGCTTGAATTAGTTTGTATATAATTCTCAGGAAAAGTTCAGCTGTAATAGATCTGTTCTAAATTATGTTTTGGATGACTGGGAATAAGCCCTCTGCTCATGCACTCTCTTATCTCACTAGTTAAGTCAAGAGTGCAAAGAGAAACAACTACCTGGTTTGGGCAAGCTACATCATGCTGGAACATCCAAACCAGAGAGCTATACAATTCACAAACCCACAATTAATGATAAAACCTCTAGCTGAAAACCAGAATTTTACTCTTCAAACTGATCATGAAAAGGGAAGATAGAGTGTATAAGCCCAAACCTCTAAAGCAGAGGTGGCTAACCTGTGGCCCCTCAAAAGTTGTTGGACTCCAACTTCCATTAGCCCCAGGCAGCATGGCCAATAGTTGAGGGTGATGGGAGTTGTAGTCCAACATCTATATGGGCAAATGTTAACCATCCCTGCTATAAACCATTGTTGCTCAGGGATGAAAGGAGTTGTGCACCAACAATATGACTCTATTGGTTTGGGCAATTAGAAACATTACATCTGAGCCAAGCTTATTTGTAACAGCAAAAAGTTGCTTACAGAGAGGCCTACAGATTCTTGAGCTAGCATAATATCAGACGGGCATTTTTCTAGCTTAAAAAAAGGAAAATACCTAGGTATGGCATGTCATATGTTTTCATTCCACTTTAACCAAATAAAATATTTACTCCAGTTCTTTACTATTACAAAACGTATTTAGGAAATAAAAGTGATTCTGAAAACAAAGAAATGGAAAAAGCAAATTTCATTTTGGACATTGCAACAAAGATGATGAAAATGTTTTACATGCACATACAAATGAATTTGAACCAGCATGTTGCGATTATAAAGAGCTTAATTTAATCAAACTGCAGCTAATCTACAGCAGAGCTAAATAATAAACTAAATATATTGCTACTACACAAATTGCTATAGTTTCAATTAACATGGTTATCAATAAATGATCATCAGTTCCCCCTGAACCTTGCTGCTTCTCTTCCCTATGGAGTTTTTAGTCCACTTTATTAAACAATTTAAAAATGCAGAAAATTTCACTAACAAGCATATAACGTTAAAAGCTCCTACCAATCTGCATCCCAATAAAATATCATGGGCGAGAACAGGCATCCACTCATGAAGTGGGTCCCCCTCTCTCCTCCTCCATTAGCCCCTCTGTGTGCCCCTAAAACTTGTTCCATATGGTTGAGGGATCCTCTGGAACAGATTTAGGGGGCAGGTTGGGGCTGGAGAGAGGAGAAGAAAAACCAAAAGTCCTGCTGCATGAGCAGCTTTCCATTGTGCAAATAGGTGTATATCACTGATGTTGCCCCATGTGGATACAGTATTTTGGATCATTCTTAAATATCAGCACTATTTTGAGACTTGCAGTTCAACTATTACATGAAACACTATGGTATTCTTCCCCAAAGCTTCGCCCTACAGCTCCCATCAGTTCTAACCAGCTAGGCCAGTGGTCAAGGATGACAGAAGCTGTAGTCCAAAAACACCTGGAGGGCATCAGGTTGAGGAAGGCTACACTACAGCATCCAATATTATACCTTCACTCTGCACTTTACAACCTTATCTTATATTTTAAGAAGCATTTTTGCTGCTATTTTTCTTTCAACTCTACTGAGAGGCCTGCCTCTCTGTGTTGCATACCAAAAATCCAATGGTGTTTTTTAAAAAAATGTTTTATTTTGAAAATATGGGGTAACTCATAAATTAAACATTTTGGTGAGCAAAACATTTACCTGAAATTTCTGTTTGTACAAAAGTTGATTTTTAGATCCCATTTTTAAATTCAGAAATTCAGATACGGAGATTTCAGGGACAAAGGCTTAATATATCATAATGGGTGATGCGCAACCATCGTTCTGAGACCAGACCCACTGAAATCAATAGGTCTACTTCGAGTTTGATTAACATTGGATATCAGCCAACATGCATATAGTAAAGATATAATCACTGCAAATATCTTATTAGATATATTAAGGGTGATATTCCAATTGTGCCTGACTGCTAGTAGAACAGTCTTTCCTTTTCTCTCCTTTACCCGGCAGACCCCCAAATATCCACCAAATCCGCTTCCAAGGGTTGAGAGAGGCTTTGGAGCAGATCTGAAGCGGGACATGAGAGGGTGCAGTAGGGAGGATAGGGGAAATTCTGCTTGTGCAACACTGGGTACCACCCTAAATCTTAGAACTGATTCACACTGTCCTTTTTCCCTAAACAAGTATTCCAGATATAGCCAAGAGTGATTCATGTTGTTGTGTTTGCTGGGGGGGGGAGTTTTGTTACCTCCAAAATAACCCAGCCATGTTGGTTTATTATCTGAACATATATGTTACTTTTCTTCTTGTGAGTTTGGGCAGGCATCTAGATGAGGATGGGTAAGGTGCTACTATCATCAGCCTGCTCATAGAAATCTAAACCTAGGTTTAGCAATGTTAAAGAAAAGACTTTGTTCGTTTTGACGAGGAAGGGAGTGCTGCAGATGAATGGAAGATGGAATGTGCTATAATTTGTGTGCAAACACAAAGCATGCAATTCTCATATTTTAACGATATGGTCCCCTTAAACAGGGCTTTTTTTCAGCCAGAACTCAGTTCTGGCACCTCTTAGGTGGGCTTCATTGCCATTATAAGAGAACAAGGGAAGCGTTCATGATGAGTTCCGGCACCTTTTTTTCTAGAAAAATAACACTGCCCATAACATATTAATTTCCTTGGAATACGATTGGAGACTTACTGTAGTCTATTTACCTGATACTTTTAAGCTGCTACAACAGTAACACTACTCATGTGTGAGAGAAATGGACAGGGAGAACTGGTCCTTAGGAGCAGATTCTTAGGAAAAAATAAGTTTTAATATTGAGATACACATATGATGTTACTATGAAATAGTATCTCCATCTTCATTTCTAGTTTTTAAATCTGTCTGGTTTTGACACATTAGATATCTTTTATCCCACTCTTTTAAGTATAGGAATAAGGATGGTTTTTCTGCAATTTTTTCATAAAACTTACTTGCTTTTCAGTTAGTGTAATGTGCTATATATTTTCATAGAATTGGTGCAAAGTACAGCCATTTTAACTGTCCTGCAGAACTCACTTGTACAACTTTTTTGTGATAACAACTTTCTAGGTTTGTACTTCAGCAAAGGAGAGGCTACATTATATGAGATATAGCCAGCACACGTCACCTACTACCAACCTGGTGTAAACCACATAAAATTTAGTCCCCAAAAAGGACTCTTGATGGAAGGAAGAGGAATTATGTGACGACACTGCAAAACTACAGATATGACAAAGTTATTTAACCCACATCTGCAACAGCTGCAGTTATAAGTTACTTAAAAATCTATTGAAGTAGCTGAGTTTCAGAAATGTTGATTATTCAAATCCAGTGAGAAATGTATTCAATATTTCTGGGGGGAAACAGGCCACTAATATTTTGAAATTAATTTCAAAGTGGTGCCTGCTCTACTCAATCATGCCAGTGTAATTTGATCTAATCCATAAAATAGATCACTGACAGACATATATGCAGAAAGCCATTTTTATACTGATTTAGAGTATAATATTGAAACACACTGTACCAGACTTGTAGCAGAAATGTGCTTCTATTATTTATAAAATATAAAGTGCATTATTATCAAAATGACAAAACTGACAGACTTTCTGTCTGGACCATAGTTTTAAAAGAGAGGTCAGGGCTTTACTGTAAAATTCTCTCATGAGAACAGATAATTCAAGAGGTACAAATTGATTTTATCCATTCAACCCTCCTAGATTTGTTTTTGGCCACGCTTTTTAGTGCAAATAAGCTTGTGTTTTTCTCAAGTTTAAGGGACATGGCATTTTTGGGGTGCAAAGAATAGTTCTTTACATTATAACAGACCCTTCTGCAAACACTACATGTTATTGCCACTCTCCAAAGATGGGGATGTACTGCCAGGTGTAAAAAGAATCTATTTCCCAAATTACCATTTAAACTCTTAGCTTTGTAAATTGACTATATAACCCTTGGATATGACAATATGAAAGAAGCAGTTGCTTCCAATGGATAAGCCAAAATCACTGTATACTGTATATAGTAGATGGCCATTTTACAGCTCATGTGTAGTCAGTCTCAGATGCTCACATGTGCATTTAATCAGTGCTTTTTTTCTACAAAAATGTTTAGGGGTACTCTCATTTTGACTGAAGAAAATCACCATTTTATAGTTGAAATTGGGAAAAATAAATACAGTAAATGGACGAAAGTACAAAGATTCACAAAATGTTTAGGGTTATGCGTCCCCCTGCGTCCCCCAAGAAAAAAAGCACTGCATTTAATTAAGGGCATAGTTGATCGGAAGAAGACAACAACCTGCACCTGTAAACAGATGAAAACGGAGTCTTGTTTAGTGGAATGGGGATACAGAAATTTGCAGTGGGGATGAGTACAGAAACCGTGGCTAAATCCAGAAAACAAGATTTAGATAGAATGATGCAAAATTGCACATGCCAGTGTATAAACAAATATAAATTCTGACTGAAGTGTAAAGATACCACTTCACAGCTATTTCCTTTTTAAAAACAGGAAAAATGCATTTTTGACCACTACCGTAGTTAGACAGTTTGTATACTTTTATCAATTAAAAGTTTATATGAAGAATGCAGGATATTTCAGTGAACCATATTTAACAGGATAGGATAAAGTTCCCATAAAACTCCAATAAACACGTATTGACTGATTTAAGAATTAAACATGTTGCATATTGAGGGGGAAGGGGAAGTTCCTCATAGTGAGATGAGTGTTGTGAGAATGTGAGCATCAGGAGTTTCTACATTCATGAATCCTGTATTTTGGAATCCAACAATATTACCATTACTATAGGCATTGGGACGTGCAGCACCAAATCAGCAATATGGTAATTTAGGCTTAGACAACTCACTATAATTTTAAAACACCACAAACTGTACATAGAACTCTTTCATTCAGATGTCTAATTTCCACCCCCAGAACATCTCTTAGTACACTTTTATACTAAGATGAATGTATAACCTTTCAATGATATCATGGCCAAGTAGGCCACTACTAATTAAAATAACCAAATTGGAAATCTTAGTTTTAGGTTTGACATTACTCATTAATTGTTATTTCTGAAACTAGACCAAACACTGAATAGGTCCACTTTTTATATATTGGGAAACTCACCTAAAACAGTGAAATTAAAGTCCATACATCTTCCCCCCCCCCTTCTCTGTCACAACTGTAACACACATTTCTAAAGTTCCTTTGGTGATTTTGGTGCAAGTTCACTTTTTTCTTTTCTTTATTAATAATCAACAGAATTCTCCAGTCATCATCTTGGTAATTTTAAAAAATCTTAACATGATTGGAACTCTTGTCTCTAGATATCGCTCTACAGATCAAGATGTAATACTACAGCATTAAGCTGGAGGATCATGGGTTAATGATTTAACAAAAGAAGTGCAGATTGTGGCTTGCAATAATAATAATATAGATTTGAAATGTAAGATTTAAGGGAAGTGCTGATAGCTGTTATTGAATGCTTCAACTGCACCAGTGTGAAACCAGAGATCTGTTTTGTACCAGTTAAGTGATGCACCAAAATCTCTCAAAGCATTTTCTTAAAGTATAAAGATAAAAACAACATTATTCTACTACTTTTCCACATCACATATTTAACCTCCTTATTTTGAATTTTAATTCCAACCGTAACCACCTACTAAATTCCCACATCACAGCAACTTGCTGGAGCCCCTTAACACCACAAATACAAAAATAGCTTTTGAAATGTTGCAACATTATTTAAATAAAACTCTCCTCACATGATGTAAGCAGTCCATACAAATGGATGATTCATGATAAACATTACTCTCAAACAATCAAACATGGATTTATATTGTTGGGACACTTAAAATTAATGGGTTATCATAAAATTAGGTAACCATGAAATTACTGGCCAATACACTATAGAGGTTTGATCCCCCCTCCCCCATGCTTCCAAGATTTTTACCATAAAGTGACCAGCAGATAGTTATTCAAAGATACCTTTCCCAATACAAGTATTTAAAATTTAAAGATCAGTTTTGGTCATAAATGCTCTATGGTTAGTATTAGAAGACATTAATTCTATCTGCCTTACTTTTATCATGTTACACTGCAACACAAACCTGATACAGATTCTTTAAAAGGTCGTACTAAGAGATTTAGCGCTATTATACACAAGTAGTCTTTGAAGACTATGAAATTACTGGAATCATTGGGTGGTTAACTATTCTCAACTATTCTGATAGAAATCACAGAGATGTTACTGGGTATAATTTAATATGACAACCAAACCCTTGTAGTATTTTATATATTGGTGTTATCTAACAACAGGGAAGAACTTACAAAAAGAAAGGCATCTTCTTCCAACTATGTATCAGTATCTGTAGCCAATTTTCTATTTTGTTTCTTGGCCAGTTGAAACACATTCTAATCAAGACCCTCTTGTTCTTCACCACTGTCCCCTCTTGTATCCATTCTTTTCTCTTTATGGCCATTGTAAATTCTCCTCATCTCCTCTTCATACTTGATAAAGTTTTCCCCAAATCTTGTCCATGCTTTGTATGGGACAGTGATGGTGTTACGGTAGGGAGGCCTCACTTCACTTACCTTCAAAAAAATACCGTACCTGTTGGACCCCACATCAAAGTAGAACCTCTTGTTGTCTACCCTGAAGGAGGTCCCTTCTGGGAGTTCAGGAGGTTCATCACCTCCACTCCTCCTTTCTTCTATGTCTCCTTCACCATACTCTTCAATGAGCTGGACCAAAGCATCCCTGAACTCAATCATCCCCTGTGCTGGAAGGACAATAGTTTGTTCCTGTCCCAAACTGTGACCAAAATATCCTATCATGCCTGGTCCTCTAATCAAGGTCTGTCTAATCCGTAAGAAACGTCCACGTTGGTTCTCCTTCAGGTCTAGGTAATACTTCCTATTGTCTCTTTCAATATACTCAGTTTTTAAGACGCTGTGAAGATGCTCTTCTGAGCCAACTGATGCTGGAGGTGATGGTGGGTGATGGTGTTGCCGTCTTCTTGAATCTTGTTCTTTGCCATTACTGTGATCATTCCGATGACTCTGGCTGCCTTTTAGGCCCAAATGGGCATAGTGCTCTATGAAATCTCCCAGACAATCCTTTAGCTCAGAAGCTACTGACAAGGAGAGAGTCAGCTTGCTTTTCCTGATATTGTCCTGCCTGCCTCTTCCTATCCAGACTTCTGCTATCTTCAGAAAGCGGCCTCGGGAACTCTGTTTCACATCCAAATAAAACCTCTTTTTTTGGATGTCCACTCTTTTGGAGGCCAGCTCCTGGATCTCCATGCAGCCCGCCTGAGAAGAGGAGGCAGGATAATGATACTGCTGCTGGGACTGGGAGTAAATGTTCCTGTGTAGGCCAGAGCCCCCCACACTCCTTCCTCCTCCTCCTCCTCCTCTGCCTCTCTCCATCTTTACCAATCAACTGAAAACAACAAATATATGACAAAGATGCATAACACCATAAACATCCAGCATGCCTATTCTGCTTTCCCGGCAATAGCCTCTCTGTACATAATTAATTTCACTAGAAAGTTGCTCCAGTAACACTCCTCTTGCCTTTTATTCTGACCCACAGTACTGTGGGAGTGAGGGAGAGAGAAACAGAGCCCGTTCAACCCATAATAGCTATGGATATTACAAGGGGCAGGGAGGGATTTGGAGCCTTTCCTGACAGGGATACATTGTGGTAAAAGCTTCACATGCAAAATTTCTGAAGGTTATTAATAATGTTAAAGCGATAGCATAAATCTTAAAAGAGAAAAGCGGTGATGTAGGGCTGCCATCCCCCTGTCTACCATCACTGGCCTTGCTTGTGCCTTAAATAGCTTCCCGGCATATAGAAATTTAGCAGGTGGAGCTTTTCCTGGCGAAGTGACTATTATTTAGAAGACATCTGATAGCAGCCCTGTATTGGGAAGTTTTTAATGTTTGACATTTTACTGTTTTTACATGTTCTGTAAGCTGTCCAGAGTGGCTGGGGGAAACCCAGCCAGATGGGTCAGGTATTATTATTATTAATAATAATAATAATAATAATAATGTAATAATAATAATAATAATAATAATAATATATGATAGAAAAGCCTTCATTTGCTGAATTTCAGCATGTCAGGACTGGGTTAGCTCAGTTGGCACAGCACGAGGCTCTGAATCTCAGGGTCAAGAGTTTCAGGGTGGTGGGTTCAAGCCCCATGTTGGGCAAAATATTCCTGCATCGTAGGATGGCAGACTAGATGATCCTCGTTGTCCCTTCCAGCTCTATGATTCTAGGACACAGGATCAGGGCCAGCAAAAAAGAAAGAAAATGTAACCCTACACCAGCGCCCCTCTTCTGAAATTTCTGCATGTGCTGCTGCTGCCGCCATTCAAGGCGCAAGGTAGCATGCCCTTTATTGGGGATGCAGGATAAGGGGAAGGGGAAACCTCTGGAATAAAGGCCTGCAAAAGGCAAAAAATTGCCACCCTTCCCGATTACGGGCCTTCCCGCTACCACAAGCCTCTCTAACTGCTCGGCTGTCTCCCCCCCCCCCCACTCCGCCCCGCCGCCCTCGGCAACAGCCTCCCAGGGTCAAAGCCAACCCCGCTTTTGTTACCTCCGGGAGCAACCCTCCCCCACCCCTCCACCTGACACAGCAGGTGACTATTCCCACGGACACCCCCTCATCTCCTCAGGCCGACATACACGGCGCTCTCCGTGCTGGGGGGGGGAGGCTCACCGAGCTCACCCGCCGCCATGACACGCAGGCGAGGCGGGCGTCAGGCAAGGGGATACTTACTCCATCTCTTCAGCCGCCCCTCGCCGACTCGCCTCCTTCCTTCCTCCCTTCCTTCCTTCCTCGCTCGCCAGCTAGCCAGTCAGCCGCCGCTGGCCCCCGCAGCGCTCGCCTTCCCCGCGCTGCCGCCCGCAGGGAGCCGGATAGGAGCATCCCCGGCCGGGCAGGTCCTACCGCCCGCCCGGCTCCCCTCCCGCCTCCCGCCGCCTCAGGTCCGTTTCCTCCGCCGGGAAGCCGGGACGGAGCCCACTCCGCGCAAGTGGACGGAAGGAGCAGGGCAACGAGCGGGGAGAGGGGCCGGGGGTTCGTTTCCCGTCGCCAAAGCGTACCGTCCTCCCCTCCCGCCTCCCCTCACAGAACCGCAAACTACAAGCCCCAGAATGCCGCGCGGGTGCCAGAGGCCGGCGGGCGCGGAAAGCGCTACGCGCATGCGTCTCACCTCATTTCACCTTCTAGAGTTGACAGCGGCGGAAAAGGGAGGGAGGGCGAAGGGATGGGCTGGAGAGGCGGCAGCGACGTCATTCTGTTGCGACAGTAACGTCGGCTGCTCGTGACGGCTTTTTAGCGGGTCTGGCGGGAAAGGTTGCTAGGATGGGGGTGAGGTTTGTGCTATGGAGATGTGCGGTGGGGAGGATCCCAGGGAAGGCTTAGATTAGGTGAGTTTTCCAACGCCGAGCCTTATTCGGACTGGCAGTGTCAATGACTGGGTTGAGGAAAGTTGTATGTACACGCAAAAATTGATTGTGTAACTTCTGGGCCCTCTGCACTGGTTCCATACTCGCAAAGTTACTTCAGTTTGCAATGTTGTTAGGCTGCACACCTATGCACTTACTTGGCAGCAATTTTATTTTATAAAACGGGAAGAGGGCTTACTTCTGGGGAAACGTGTATAATATTAGGCTGTAAGACTACAAATATTCCTAAGCACACTTTCTGTGGAATAAGTCCTGTTTACCGATCATAGACCTATATCTGGGTATGTGTATCTAATACTGCTCTTCTGCGAGTTGGTTACCTTATGCATATACAGTATTTGATCACGAAGCTGAATATGTAAACTGACCTCTTTGGGGGTGGGGAATGTGTTCTGTGTTTGTGGTGATATACACGCAGGTAATGATGATGATGATGATAATAATAATAATAATAATAATAATAATAATAAATTTATTTATTATTTATACCCCGCCCATCTTGCTGGGTTTCCGCAGCCACTCTGGGCGGCTTCCAACAGAATATCTATTAAACATTAAAAGCTTCCCTAAACAGGGCTGCCTTCAGATGTCTTCTAAAAGTCTGGTAGTTTTTCTCTTTGACATCTATACATGTGCGAATCCGCAAGGTGTCGAGATCTTTTTAACACCTGTTCTTTTTGAACTGCCAGAGGAGGTGACAGGACATAGGTATGGATCTCTTTAAAATGTAGAAGTAGTCCGATTTTAGCATGGTGTAAAGTAGTGTGGGGGGTTTTTTATTTCCCAATGTGTCTGTTCTTTGCAGGAAGTGTGGCTTTTTCCCTGTGGAAACCAAAATATGGCCACAATCTTATAATTGTTTTCCTGAGAGTATGGGTTATTGAGCTCAGTGCAGTTTACTTCTGCCAAAGATTGTGAGCAAAAGGGAAGCAAGTTTCACATTGGGGTCTGCTTGAAACATTTCCTCTGTTAAATGTTTGTCATGTTTCAGTTAGAAATAATGTTAGGCTTCTTACCATGACAGAAATAAGATCCATCTGTGCTTCGTGAGCTAATAGCATGAACCTAATCATGTCCATTCAGGAGTAAGTGTTATTAAATTAAATGGGGCTTATTCCCACATAAATGGGATTATGATTGCAATTTAACAGTTCCTCCTTTGAATCTTTTACTTTTAAGCAATATCTTTTCTTTATATTATTTACTTATGTGGAAAACTTATATTCTGACTTTCCCCCAAATAACTGATTGGAATAGATTGACTTATGCCACACAAATCATTTCAGATTAGACTGAGCCAAGTTGCATACTTGTTATTTCTTCTATTTCAGTTAACATACAAATCCAAACAAATAAATTTGATAGGAATATGGATTCTTCATCAAATAAACTACCTCAGTGGATGACTGAACAGGCCAAAGGGGACAAAAAGGTAGGGAATGGGAATATGCTTGATTCACACAAGAGAACAAGAACGAAAAAAGCAGTAAAAAGTGGCAGACTCTGAAATGCAGCACTGATTGTACTTCTGTGTGCAGTTTCTAATAGCAAATAACATAGAAATTTTCTGTTTCACTATGTCTTTAAAACTACTGCATTTCTTAGATTTATTATGTCCCAAATAGTGTTGATGTTAGCTTGATACCATTGCTCATGAGGGCTGGGTGTTGTGATTGCATGACCTGAAAAGTATTCCAACAGAACAGTCATCAGTGACTCTCCTTAAGGTTTGCAGGTTGAGTAGTGGAGATTGAGTTGATGACATGGCATGTGGTCTCTCTGACATAGCAAATAATCTCTGTTGGAAGATGTACCGGTATATGTTTTACATATGCATGGGGCAAAGCATTTTCTTGGTATGCATTGGATGCATTAACTTCTCTAATTACCTACGAACAGAAATTGTTGTGATGCTTTTGTAACCTGGACAAGAAGGCAAGTGCACTGTGACCTATGCCAGTAGGATTGATCTGAAAAACCATTTCTTAAACATCCTTTACAACAAGCTCTCTTTTACATTTTATGAACCAGAATCATCCAGTCCATCGGAGTGTCCTGGAAGACAACCTTCCCTTCTTAGAATTCCATGGTTCCATTGTTTACAGCTATAATGCAAATGATTGTTCCTTACTCTCAGAGGATATTGTGTAAGAGACTGAAAGTTTAATTTAAACTGCTAACCCTATGGCATCTCATTTTTGTAAGCTAAAAAAACAAAGATTTTATGTTCATTAGGCTGTTATAAACAAAACTGATCAAAATGTGGGAGCCACCTCCAAAATCTAGGAATAAGGGCCATTAATTGAAAGAGGTATGATGGCCTCAATATCTCTCTCTCTCTCTCTCTCTCTCTCTCTCTCTCTCTCTCTCACACACACACACACACACAATCAATAAAAAAAGAAGGACCCCCCCTTTCAAATATTTATACAGTCTTTCATGTCAAGTTAGTACTAAGGATCCTTGCAAGTACTAGTTCTGGCACAGGACTGATAAAATAGTCATGCAGTATTTCTTGAAAGACGAAAAGACACTAACAAATATTACCTGTGCAAATCTATGCCATCTAGGTTTAGAAAGGCTTGCTTCTGAATAATCCTGCCCAGGATTGCACTGTACTAATCCTGTTAATACTTTTTTATCTTCTAGTACAACCTTATCCTATGGAGCTGCATTAGGATTTGACATTGAATGGCCACCATGCTACACTAAAGGGAAGGAAGGCAAAGTTGCTTTAATCCAGCTCTGTGGATCTGAACAAAAGTGCTATTTGTTTCACATCTCTTCTATGTCAAGTCAGTACTGTGCTAGTTAATCTCTCAACAAAATGTGCTTGTTAAGTTGTCCTTTCATCTAAGCTGTAGCTCAGTTTGTTTGCTTTGTCGAACACTATTTTCTAAAGCAGCAAAAGGCCTGCTCTCACACTAGTAGGACGTTTTGTACCCTGGCAGTCCAAACTCTGTAGCAAGAAAAGCTGGACTTGCTTAACTTACGCAATGTGAGAACTTTTTTGGTAGATTTCAATGTTCAGGGAGGTTCTGTAACCCCTCCCACAGTGGAATACCAGTCAAATATATAACTATATAACTGTACCATGCAGTTCTACTGCATATGTATAGTACAGACCCATGCTGAGTATTTTGCAGTTGTGGAGGGAGAGAATTTCTCACTATGTCAAGTGTGATACCTACCTGAAGGGATCCTGATCTCCATGATGTGATAATCTTTTCTGCTGTAGCAAATCTGATCAAACAGCATGGTTTCTTTTCTGACAAAATATAGTTTTTATTGATGTGTAAACTGGAAAGTTCACAGGTGTCAGTTTAGCACAACAATTTAGATTGCTTCATTCTGTAGAGGGAGGAGAGAGTAGGATTCTTAGTGCAGAAGGAAGTACAGTTGGAATTTATCATTTCACAGCATATCTCTGCCTGTACAGTGCCACTTCTTTTATTTCCCAGGTCAAAAAGAAGCAATATCTGGAAATAGGCATTCAGTATCTTTCTGCTGTGTAGGAAAGACATTTTCAAATTTTCTGCTACTGCTTTTCTTGATTTCCAGGGCATTCCAGGTCCAAAGTGGTGGCAGAAAGAGAATATTATAGCAGCTACTTATTGAGAGTGCTTTAAAAATCAACCCCTCTTCCCAGGGACCTCTGGGAATTGTAGCTCTATGAGGGAAATATGGGTATCCTAACTCCTCTGCACTCTTGACAAACTATATTTCCCATGTTTCTTTGGGTGACGCCATGAATGTATAAAGTGGTATTATAGTGCTTTAAATGTGGGGTCCTGGTGGGAGTAAAGACTGTGTGGCTGTTCCTGAACAGGAAAAAATAGTTTTGGCTGCAGTTTTCTGTTCCTAGCAAGGGATTTTTGGGGACACCAATTCCTTAGCTGCTGGTGTTTCTTCTCCTCACTTAGGTCAGGTTGTTTGGGGAGGTGACACTGGTTTCTTCATGCTTGTTTCTATTGCTCCCACTGAGCCTGTGAACCAAAGCTCAGATTCTACTATCCATTATGTATCAATGCGTACACAGTACATCAACTCTGTAGCAGGGGTAGGCAACCTAAGGCCCGTGGGCTGGATGCGTCCCAATCGCCTTCTCAATCCGGCCCGCGGATGGTCTGGGAATGAGTGTGTCTTTACATGAGTAGAATGTGTGCTTTTATTTAAAATGCAGCTCTGGATTATTTGTAGGGCGTAGGAATTCGTTCATTCCCCCCCCCCAAAAAGTCCGGCCCACCACATGGTCTGAGGGACGGTGGACCGGCCCACGGCTAAAAAAGGTTGCTGACCCCTGCTGTTGCTAATATTCATATCTCCTATATGTTTCTGGGCTGAACCTAAGCTCTTTTGAATTTGTGAGCAGTATCTAGATCAGCTGGTGAATATGGTCAGAATTTTCTTGGGAGGAAGGGTGGGGTAAAAAAAAAGTAATGAAATATTCTGTTGTTTATCCAGCACTTCTAGCTGAAAATATCTTTTTTTTTTGGTGGGTAGGTAATTTATTGCATAGCTGAGGTCGTGCAGCTGTGAATAGAGACCAGAACAACATATAATTTACTTCTTTCTTTTTAAAAAAAACCATTGTGAGAAGCCTAAGGTTACATTAAATACATTTCTTAAGTGGTTATTTTAAAAATGTGCATACTTGATCTTTTCAGACTTTCCTTTGGCACTAAAAAAACTGCTTGAAAGTAACACTATTAAAAAAGTTGGGGTTGGTATCGAAGGGGATAAATGGAAGCTGATGCGTGATTTTGAAATCAAATTGGAGAGCCTTGTGGACCTGGCTGACCTTGCTAATGAAAAGGTAATAATAACTCACTCTTTGCTGTTAGAGTGGATACTCAACAGAGAAGTTATAGAAAATCAGCTACCGGTATGTAGGCGAGAAGCTCTTTGCTGTGTATTTAGACTAACATTGCTGAATGAATCTCCTGCAGCTAGTGATATATTAGGTTTTAAATGTAAAACACGGTTAAATGAAAATGGATATCCCATAATGAGATCCTTTTAGGATCAATGTTTATATTGTGTCAAATACTTTCTTCTTCGCTTTTGCTTATTGGACTGTATTTCTATTCTGCATTATATGAAACTTTGTGATTTTTAAAATAATAATAATAATATTGAGGAACTACTATGCTTGCTGGCCTCAGATCCGCCTAGTGCAGTGATGGCTAACCTTGACACTCCAGATGTTTTGGGACTACAACTCCCATCATCCCTGACCACTGATCCTGTTAGCTAGGGATGATGGGAGTTGTAGTTCCAAAACATCTGGGGTGTCAAGGTTAGCCATCACTGGCCTAGTGCAAATAATTCATTTCCCAGACTATGAATCTATAGGAATTTAGAGAGACTGAGAATAGACCATCTCAGTAGCTAGAAATTTCACTTTCCACAAATCTGGGATGAGCCTTCTTGCTTGTCACTTGAGTATTGTTTGGCCAGGGTTCCTTGAGTTCTCATGTAATGTGTTGGGTTTCTGAAACTCTCTGCTCCAAAGACACAAAACACAGGAACATAGGAAGCTGCCTTATACTGAGTCAGACTAATGGTCCATTCAGCTTAGTATTGTCTACATTGGCTGACAGTAGTTCTCCAGGGTTTCCAGCAGGGATCTATCCCAGCCCTACCTGGAGATGCCAGGGATTGAACTTGGGGACTTCTGCATGCAAGGCAGAGGCTCTATCACTGAGCTATGGCACACTGAGCCTTATGTGATGAATATTTTCAGCTAATGATACAGAACTTTACTCTTATTCAGCTGATACATCTATTCATTGTTGCACACTGTCTTGCCAACTGCAAGGTGGTTCTTTTAAAAGAGATCCAGAAGCAATACAAAACACAAGTGAGTGAGAAGAAGGTTTTATTCCTAAACGACAAGCAATATATACGTACCAAACATGCACTTCTATCTGCTACTTGGAAGCCCTCAAGATGTGGCAAAGTGACTCCCCCAGGTAGCCTCAGTTTGCACGGCCCTGCAGCTAATCAGTCCGTGCACAAGCTTCTGAAAAACTCTGCCCAAGCCATCCGACTTTATAGATAGCCACCTCCAGTGCCTCACTTTCCAATAACAATTTCCAACATCAAAAAGTTCCCAGCACTATCGTCCCAGACTGATTAAGGCAGCTGTGTGTGGGGCTTCACCTCCTCCCAACTGATTAGGACATCAAAAACTGTTCTCACACCATCAAAAACTTAACAGCTGAGAGGGAGGGGGAAGGAACAGAGGCAAGAAGGGTAACCATGTTAGAATCACTAACTCCTCGATACAGTATACATTTTGTCTTCTGGATGGATTTCCTATACACACACTTAATTGCAGCATGGCTCATGTTAAAGGTAGCTGATTTAAGGTTTCGTATCATATGAAATTCTTTCACAGCCTATTGCTCCACTTAACCTCTGTTTTAAAATCTAGCGTGTTCTCTGAACGCATTTTAAACCTGCGATTTAGATTTATTCCATCTCTGTCTGAAATATATCACTGTGCACTTATTATCTGATGCAGCCTCAAAAACAGCTTGCACTTAATGGTTGCAACTTATTTTGTTTAGCTCAAATGTAAAGAGGTATGGAGCCTGAACAACCTTCTGAAGCATCTGTTCCACAAACAGCTTCTGAAAGACAAATTGGTCCGTTGTGGTAACTGGAAGCAGTTTCCCCTTACAGAGGAGCAAAAGCTGTACGCCGCTACCGATGCTTATGTATGTACTAAGAAGCTTATATTTTTCTAGGTGACGTCTGGCAGTATGCAATTTGCAAGCTTACTATGGCCTGGTTTGGATGATCGGCTTAATATGCCAAGATGTGGATGAGCCTTGTGTCTGAGTACACAGCCCCTACCCTCTTCCTTTCTCAGCGTCCCGTGAATTAACCCAGAACTCTACTGCCAGCCATAGTTTCCTGTTTGATCCTACCAAAGACACTTTCCCTTGGTAGTGTTGAAGTGATCTTATGTAGAGAGCAGCATCCTCTCCTGTCTTCTATAAGCCATATCCCAGAATTGCAAAGTCGCATGGGGGATATGCGGCTGAGTGTTGTTCCTTGATATCTGTTGGCACTGTAACATTTTGCTTTTAAATGTAGAAGCAACAGATAGGGGTGAGAATCAGTAGCTTTGGCCAATGTTACAGGCTCCCTCAATTCTCTGATTAAAAGAAGTGTTAAGCCACACAGAAGGTGGAGAGAGTATTTCTTGGAGGACATCCCAGCTACATAGGACTGGGCTGCCAAAAGGAAACAGAAATGGCTTCTGATCCAATCTGGAAGCTTCTGGTCATAATTAACTTTCATAAAATAGAATTCTGTATTAACCATGCATTGTTAATTTTACATGAAGCTGCCTGCCAGTTAAGGGCATCATTCTATCAGTATCCCTGTCGTCAGAGATCAGGCAGGTGGCATCTGTGGAAAGGGTTTTCTCCATGGTGGTGCCTTTACTTTGAATTGATCTCCCCAGGGCTCCTTGCCTAATGCTTAGACTAATGAATTCTAAGTGCCAGGCCAAGACCTTATTTCCATGGGCTTTTAATGACTAGTTACCTTTTTGCTGTCCACTGAGATTCCCACCCAGTTCCACTTTTTATTTAAACTGTATTAAGCTGTTTCCCTGTTGTTTTATGGTTTTATAATTTTAAAAACGGTTCATTATTGTTATTTTAAATTGTATGCATCCTTGAAAATTCTTATTATTAGTTGGAACAGGTTTTTTTTAAAAAAATAGTTGAGCACAGTATTAAAAGAATGCTCACTGTTAAGATACTAATCAAATTTTTTGTTTGAGAGAGATAGGTAGTTTTAAATTATATGGACTGAGAAAAAATGTTAAGCATTACCTTTTGCATTAAAAAGTTTTCTTTGCTCTTATGTTGTAGGCTAGCCTTCTCATTTACCAAAAACTGGTGAACATGAGTACTTCTAAGCAGATGCAAATTAGTGCAGAAAAAGGTGAGCTTCAACGTAAACCATAATGAGGTTCTACTCATCCCCACTTTCAACTTCTGTTGTCTTTCCTCTTTTCCTAAAATGCATTGGGCAACGTGATAGACACAGTTCATACTGTGTGTATTATCAGAGCTGTGGGAAAATAGAGTGGGTATGGTCATATACTTGAATGAAACCGCAAACTATTTGGTATACATAGTAATACTTTGCATGCCTCAGAAGGTGTCCCTTTTAGATTGGAAAGATTGCTAGCATGACTTTCCCATAACTGTGCTTTACAAAAAGCATAGGAGGTGGGGAGTCTTTTAAAAGGCATTGCATTTTTCTATACAATTGGAAGACTAGGGCGTACACTATGACCCTGTACATGGATGCATTCTATACACGTTTCCTTCAGATACCACAAATTCAGGCCATTTATAGCTTTACTGGTTAATTTCAGTGCTTTTATTTGGTTCCTCTGCCATGTGGATCCACAGATAATGAGGCGACACTGATCAGAGTTTGCAGCACCACGGATAACTCCGAGTGAGCAACTCCATTTCCAACTAGCTGCTCTAGTTAACTAGCTTTGGTTAGCTAGAAGCAGAAGTGAAAGCTTCTAAGCACCTCCTCATTTGCTAACCTGGAAGGACACTTGGATTGTCCATATTGCACTAAACCATAACTTGCTGTTTCAAACTTGGGTCCCCCAGCTGCTGTTGGACTACAAGTCCCATCATCCCTAGCTAGCAGAGAGGGCTTTCCCAATTAATACTATAAAACTGGGATGTCCAACCTGTTGACTGCGATCAACCAGTCGATCCCGGGATCCCTATTGATCGGTGGTAGTGATAAGCAATGGAGTGAAAGTCCCTGCCCCCCACCGCTCTTTTCCTCCGTTGTGTCAAATGGGTATTTTGCCAACGAGTTAGAAAATGAAAGTAGTCGTTACTGCTGCGTCGTTGTTTTAGGTGAGCGATGTCTCCCCCCCCAATATAAAGCTAAACATGCTTTGCTTCCCCCCCTAAAAAAGGTCAACAACTTTGGCTTCCCCCCTCCCTAAAAAGCTCAACAACTTTGGGTCCCCCCCAAAAAAGGAGTAGATCGCAGTCTCTTGGGAGTTGGACGTGCCTGCCATAAAACAAGTGCCACCTCCCTCTCCCTGTTAAAACCCCTCTTAAATATATATATGTGTGTGTGAACCAACTGGTTTTTATTGGTACGTCATTGATGTTCTTTAGGTTGTTATCATATTCTTGTGTTTGTATGTTGCACACCACCTTGTTATATATTCTGGTAAGTGCAGTTTGCAAATATTTGAATGAATAAATATATGAGAATTCAGTTGCAAACTTGTGTACTTACCGGGGAATGCACTGCTGAAATCAGCAGAGCTTATTTCTACAAAAATGTACTTAGCCTTCATCATCTTCCATCTTTAATGAAAAAAATCGCAGGGCACCAACACATTGAATTGGGTCCATGAAACAGGCTGGCAAGTAATGGACCCACAACTGCATGTTGGATGAGTTGCAGTTTCCGAGCATTCTTCGGAAGCGGCTACATGTAGGCAACATTGTAGTAACTCAACATAGAGGTTAACACTGCATTATTATTATTATTTATTAGTAATTAGGACTCAAGTGGTAGACTCACTTCATAGCAAGGATATGGTGATTTAAGAATGACCAGAAAGATTTAAGCATGCGTATGAAACATGTTAGGAGAATTCTGTGCCTATCTGAAAAAGCCCAGAGTGAAAGCCCATTTAAAAACAATCATTGCGATATCCCTTATTTTGTGAGCAGGTCCGAAGTTTAAAGGGAAGTAAATTGCTATTAATGAATTTTACTTTATTTATTTATTTATTTATTATTTCAAAGCCAGGTAACTGGAAAAGAGCACATAGTGGTTGGTAAAAATAATGTTCACATTGACCTTTCCCCCCCTAAAAAAACCAAACAACAGATGGGGCCCTATTGCCAAGTGAAATGAAGAAGGAATTGGCATCTTTATCAGAGGAGATGGTGGATTTAGCAAATAATCTTCCTGGCACTTTTGGACAATCGACAAACATTCAAAGGTTAGGTGTTGTTTGCTTTATCAATACAAATTAATGGTATGTGTTCCTTCTCAGAACATTAATGATCTAATTCATTCAGTGCACTATTTGTATGTTTATGAAATCACATAAGTTAAGTGGGCTTGATCAGACAAAACCATAGACAGGCCTTCTATACTTGTACCAGGACATCTGTACTTGCACCGTAACTTTTTGGGCCTAATTTCTTACCACATTTCCTTTTACTCCTTAAAAAATCTTTTTAACAGTGCCGGTAGACCCCCTGAATGTATTTTATAGAGCAGGTGTCAGCAACCTTTTTCAACCGTGGGCCGGTCCACCGTCCCTCAGACCATGTGGTGGGCCGGATTATTTTGGGGGGGGGGAATGAACGAATTCCTATGCCCCACAAATAACCCAGAGATGCATTCTAAATAGAAGGGCACATTCTACTCATGTAAAAACACACTGATTCCTAGACTGTCCACTGGCCAGATTGAGAAGGTGATTGGGCCGCATCCGGCCCCCAGGCCTTAAGTTGCCTACCCCTGTTATAGAGCATCAAGAAATGTTTCATGTGCTGTTGCCTTTTAAGGTGTGCTTGACTGGAATGCAGGGCAAGGTTTTTTTAATTGTGGTGCTCAGATTATAAGAGATTGAGTTGTATCCCCACCTCTTCTGAACTGTGAAAACATCTTAATTTTGTCTGACTTTTAGTCTGAGATAAATGTCCATTCTCCTTTAGCTTGTTGATTATATTTTTAGTGATCCCTTTTCCTTTTTGGTTTTAACTGTATCTTTTAAGATCTGTTTTTTAATGTAATTGAATAACCTTTGTTTTTTAATTGAAAGGTACTTTGGAATATGTTTTTAAGTGCTAAAATGTGGGCAATAGATAACTGGATTGTACATATGGTTTTCGGGATCCTACCAAGAAGGGGGAGTGCATTTAGATCAGACCAAGAATGCATCCAAGTTTGCTTTAACCCTCTTTGGATAAATCCATTAAGCCCATTTTGAAGCTTGCTCTGCCATTTTGACATTCTTTAATAGAGCTGCAGAAATTTTGGCTGCCGTGTCAGAAAACATCAAGGCTTTAAGAAGAGAGCTGCTTGTTGAGCCTACCTGCCGGATGGAGTTAGGAGATACTACAGATTCAGAAATGAACTGCAGTAATGAAGAAAAAACTGAAATGCCAGACTTTACTTCCAAGGTCACGCCTGAGTCAGTCAATTGTGTGGGTCACAAACTAGTCCAAAATGAAGCCCTAATGGAAGGTGAAGCAGAAGTTAATAAGAAAAAACAAGTAGATGATGCTTCAGACAGTGGACCTAAAGCTGTGGTGGGAGAATGCTTAATGTCGCTAGATATAACTGAATATGAACTTCAAATGTTGGAGCGTCAGGCTGAGGATGAGCTGCTAAATGAAACGGCTTGTATGTCTAAGGTGAGTCTGGATAATGGTCTAAGAAAAGTAACACAGTGGAACCTCGGTTGTCGAACGCTTCAGAAGCCGAACAATTCAGAACCCGAACGTCGACAACCCGGAAGTGAATCCTTCTGTTTTTGAGCGATTTTCGGAAGTCGAACGGCTTCCGAGGTGCTTTTCTCCATTTTTTCAATGGATTTTGCCGACCGGCAATTGTGCCTTGGTTGTCGAACGTTTTCAGTTGTTGAATGGTCTTCTGGAACAGATTACGTTTGACCACCAAGGTTCCACTGTAATGTTTAGTCTATTAACAACCAGATATTTCTCCCCGATTTCAGTAGGGCTGCAACAACTGAAGCAGTATTGTATGAGAGATGGGCAGGGTCTGCTTGCTTCTAGAAATCTGAGAAACCTTACAGCGTTGTTCCACATCTGGAGAGACTGATGTTGCTTTGATCTCCCTTTGGGGACGTGCTGTTAGGGCTTTGGATGTTTTCTATCATTTTCTTGTCTGAATAAGCCTGTTATGTCACCTTTTTTCAGGCTGGAGGCCTGTGTTTTCTCTTGTGACAAAATATCGGACTTTTAAACCCTTCTCCTAACTCTATTATTGGCTTTGCATAACCCTTCTTGTATTATTACAAGGGTCTCCAACATTTCTGGGAGAAAATGCTGTGAGCATGAGCCACACATGACTACTATGGGGCATGGTATAGCACAAAGTGGCTGCTTTGGGGGCTGGCATAATGGCCGTCACATCTAAATGAACAGAAAAAGAGACAGAACTACAAAATGGTACAGACATGCCCCTTCCCCCCCCCCACTCAGTTGCCCTGTCAATGTGGGGAAAGGCACAAACATCAGCCATTGTCATGTTCGCTCACAGAGAGAAGCAACAGCAAAATAGAAACTGCACTCACTTTGAAATGTTCCTTTTAGGATTTAAGCCATATAGAGGATGAGGAGGATTCTCTTTGCACCATTGAAAGTGATGATGAACTCGAAATGGAGATGCTTAAAGTAGGTGTTTGAAAATCTACTTAGCAGTTTTTAAAGTGCTTTCAGAAAACATTTGATCATGTTTCTATTAAATATCAGGTAAAAGTACAGTGGTACATCAGAAGTCAAACGGAATCCGTTCCGGAAGTCCGTTCGACTTCCAAAATGTTCAGAAACCAAGGTACGGTTTCTGATTGGCTGCTGGAAGCCGCGTCGGACGTTCGGGTTCCAAAGAACGTTCGCAAACTGGAAAACTCACTGGCTAGGAAGAGTATTTTACTGTGTGCACATTTTTACTGCTTTTAATAAAGGCCCACAGAGGCAGCGGCATTCTGATTAGAGAGGCAGAAAAGCAGCTATGTCGCCTAAATGAAAGTGAGAACGTAGCATGTTTTGGGAAACGGGAGCTGGAAGCATGGGGAACCACTTATACAACAAGGTCTCAGTTGCCAGTGCAGCCCCCTCCCAGAGAGATTATGGTAATTCAGGGTTTACACGAACAGTAAAATACTGTTTATGAACAGTAAAATTCATGGGAAAATATAATGGAAAGGTCCAACCCCACCCTGGTCCTGTTGTTGATGGATAAAAATTGTGCATTTTTTTCTAGAGGGTTCTTCTACATTAGTTTTGCATGGGAATTGCATTGCTGGGCTTTAACTTTCTAGCTGCTATCTGCCTCACCTTGCATGCTTGGGATCATTGGATCCCAGTCAAAGCTCGATTTTGGTGAGTATCAATTACCGGAGTATCTAGGGGTTCTCCTGATCCTCCCTGAGCCAATTAGTTTCTTTCTGGCTAGTTAGATTTTAATTTTCAATTATTTATTTAAGTGCCCACCATAGAGAGAAGCTTTGAAGCTTGGTTATATTGAGATAAGGAAGCAAGGGTTGGAATGAGTTGTTCAGCATCCTTATCATGTATTTGGGGTTGCTTGTCTGTTTATGATATAACAGAGATAATTGTATTGAATGCGGCTGGGAAAAGTTAGAAATCCCAGGGATGAGGCTTGGGCCTCTTCCATTTTCTCACGACATCCGTTACAAAATAATGGCTGCTGTCTTTTAATAAAATAATTTAATTTTCTTTCAATTGTCAGTTTTTTCCCGTGTATGAGCATGTTTTTGTAAATGTGTTGCTTTTTGGAATAAATAAGTTGTTTTTGAGAGAGAAGGTTTTTTAAAGAGAGAGAGAGAGAGAGAGAGAGAGAGAGAGAGAGAGCGCTCTTGGTTATGTGCTTTGCCAGGTTGTATTTCCTCCACTGAAGAACTTTGTATTTGGTATAGTGTGTTTGACTGGAGCCATTGAGAAAATGTTTGACAAGCAAGAATAGACTTTTAATAACAGTAAACACTGGTGCAGTTTAGTGAAATGAAACACTGCCTCTTCTCCTGTGCCTTAACAGCAACTTGATATGAAGAAATCAATGAGCTGGAGCTTTTTCTTGATGGGCAGATAAAGTGATAGAACTAATTGCAACTTTTCCCACCAGCCAAGTTTCTTTGTAATGGAATGTTATTTTTACAGCCTAGAGTCATTCTATTGATAGGGTTAATGAGCTCATTAACTAAACTAAAAAACAAAACAGGTGCGATCAAATGTAACTTCACTCCAGCGTGATAGCTACCTCTGATTTATTTGCATCTTTTGATCTAAGAGTGTGTTAACTTGTCCAATCTCTTCTCCAGTCTTTAGAAGACATAGACAAGCACAATATAGATTTCACTGATTCGACCCTGGATAAATCCAAGAGGCAAAATGAGCTCACTGCAGATGATAATGATGAAGATGAAGGCATTGAGGAAGAGGAGGAAAGTTGGGGTAAATATTTTTTTTAAACACTTTAAAGGTTTGTTAAAATATATCCAAAGAACCACCTATCTAGTTCTGCCCTTCAAAGTGAACTTGTATTTCTCCAAAGAGAAGCTAAGACAAACCTCCAAGTTTCAAGAGCAATCCTATATAATAAAGAGCCTGTGTCCGTCCGTACCACTTTCCGTCAGTCAGAGGAAATCGCCAGTGCGCGTGCGTTCCAGTCACACACGGATTGGAGGACGCAGAGAGGAGGAGGAGCCTGATTGGTTGGAGTGCAGCGCGAGCGAAGCGCTTGCGCTTCGCGAGCCTCCGAACCAGAAGCCGCAATGGCCGCTGCTCCCCGCGCGCTGCTGCTTCGCCGCCGCCAGTCCGCTCTTCCTGCCTCCTCCTGCTCCGGGGCCAGAAGCCGCAATGGCGGCCGCTCCCCGCGCGCTGCTGCTTCGCCGCCGCCTCCCGCCGCCTCCTCCACGGAGAGCGGATCGAGCGAGAGCGGAGCGTCCCCTGTCGGCCTTCCTCCCCGAGGGAAGCGGCCGAGGGCGGGAAGCTGAGGGGAGATAGGAGGCTACTTTTGCAAAAGGCGGAGGCCGGCGCCGACGGAGCACCCCGCGCTCCCTCCCTCCGCGTTGCTGTTTTGGAGGCTCCCGCCCCCACTGCCGCGCACACCTCACCTCCTCACCCGCGTTTTCCCCCTGGCGCCCTGTGCGCCCTGGGGCTTTAACATCGGATCGGGCGCCCTGCGCGCCGCCCCTGTGAACCTTAACACTGCGCGCCCTGGGGCTTTTCCCACCGTCGTTCTCCCGCCGCCGTCGCCTTCCTCGCTGGCCGCCCTGTGAGGCTTTAACGGCAATTTGCCTCACATCGGGCGCCCTACGCGCCCTCTCAGCACACTTGCACACTTACACACACACATACCACAACCAAGCCCCCCCCCCGCGCGCTTCCCCCCTCTCCCTCCCTTCACAGCCGGGGCCGAGGGAAGCCGCTTTCGAGGAGGACTGAGCTGGGCTTGGAGGCTGGGGAGGGGAAGGGTTAATGGGGAGAGAGAGAGAGCGCGCACGGGCTGCCGTGTCTCCGTCACTTGCACACTTACACACACACACACACACACACACAAACCACAACCAAGGCCCCCCCCCCCGCGCGCTTCCCCCCTCTCCCTCCCTTCACAGCCGGGGCCGAGGGAAGCCGCTTTCGAGGAGGAGGACTGAGCTGGGCTTGGAGGCTGGGGAGGGGAAAGGGTTAATGGGAGGGAGAGGAGGCTGGGGAGGGAAGGGTTAATGTGTTTGGGGAGGGAGATGCAGCGCTTTTTGCATATGTTCATATGTTCTACATATGTTCCACATATGTTCTGGCGGCCGGGGGGGGAGCTCTGTGAGGAAGGTGCAACAGGAGGGGAAGGGGGCATGGAAGTGAGGCAAGAAAGGCAGGAGGAGAAGGGGAGGGGCCGGCGCAAGCAGAAATGGGGCTGTGGGGCAGGAGGGGCTGGAGAGTGAAAAACGAAAGCGGCATGGGACAGGAGGGGCTGGTGAGTGTGCAGGATATGGGGCTGGAGTACATGGGATGTTGAGGGGTGGGGTGGGATAGGGGTATGGGGTAGGAGCGCGTGGTGAGTGAGAGTATGGGGCAGGAGTGGCTGGTTAGTCTGGGAGGATATAGGGCTGGAGGGGTGGGATTGGGGTATGGGGCAGGAGGGGCTGCTGAGTGAGAAAGTAAACTACAGGAGGCACTGGTGAGCGTGTGAGGATATGGGGCAGGAGGGGTGGGGGCGTTATGAGGCAGCGGGCTGGTGAGTGTGGGAGTATGGGGCAGGATGAGTGGGGTGTTGGGGGTATGGGGCAGGAGGGGGTCGGATGTCGGGAGTATGGGGCAGGAGGGGCTGGTGAATGTAGTGCCATATGGGGCAGGAGGGGTTGGTGAGTGTAGCAGGGGTATAGGGCTAGAGGAGTGAGGGGCTATTGAGCGAGAGAAAGGAAAATGGAAGTATGGGGCAGGAGAGAGTGTGGGGTGTGAATTAGGAGGGGATGAGATGAAAGGTGGCAGGGTGTGAGAGAGAAGTGGGTGTAGAGAAAGAGAGGCCAACTATGTGTGGAAATATGGGAAGCTCTCGGCGGGAGCCCGCGCTCCCTCGGCGGGTCGCTCAGTCACCGCGGGAGCAGAGTGCTCCCGCGGTGACTGAGCGATCCGCCGAGGGAGCGCCGGCTCCTGAGGCTGCCCGTCCGTACTGACAGGCAGCTCCAGGAGCCGACACTCCCTCGGCGGGAGCCCGCGCTCCCTCAGCGGATCGCTCAGTCACCGCGAGAGCAGCAGCTGTGACTACTCCCACGGTGACTGACCTATCCGCCCAGGGAGCGCCGGCATTATCTTCTAGCCCCTGCCCGTTTTTCAACGGGCTTAATTTACTATTTATAATAAAGCAGGGGGAATCTGCTGTTTAGGGGTGGCGAGGAAACCAGAATTCTCACTGAGCATGCCTATAATAGTTAGTTAGACCCCAATCACTATAATGAGTTAAAATGGAGACCTAGCTACAAGAACTGCTTCTCATGACTTCACTAGATTTTGTACATACTTTAGCTCTGAATCTTGTGTTTTCTGTGTTTTCAAAGATTCCTACTTACCTAGACCCAACGATAAACAAATTGCTTGCCTAAAGATGTATTTTGGACATGCAAATTTTAAACCGTAAGTTTTGTTGTTTTCCTTTCCTATACACAGCAATAGGAAGGGATCTGTGCATTGTATTTGCCACGTAAACATATATCCCTGTGACAGGTCCCTTGCCCCAGCTGTACTGCTGAATAGGGCTCACCATGTGGGTTGCGACCAGCATGGATAGTGCAGTGGTCCTTAAGCTGTGTTGCTTGGAACATATGGTGGGCTCTGCAATGATGAGATCAGTGCTGGTGGAGTGGGCTCCCTGAAAACAGTGGGCAAGTTATCAACCTCCCTGTGCAGTGCACAGGGCCAGGGGAGTGTTGTGTTAGGTGTCTTCTGGGGCACAATCATGGTGCAAATGAGATGACTACTGCAATGCACTCTACGTGGGGCTACCTTTGAAGGTGACCCGGAAACTGCAATTAATCCAGAATGCGGCAGCTAGAGTGGTGACTGGGAGTGGCCGCCGAGACCACATAACACCGGTCCTGAGAGATCTACATTGGCTCCCAGTACGTTTCCGAGCACAATTCAAAGTGTTGGTACTGACCTTTAAAGTCCTAAATGGCCTCGGTCCTGTATACCTGAAGGAGCGTCTCCACCCCCATCGTTCAGCCCGGACACTGAGATCCAGCGCCGGGGGCCTTCTGGCGGTTCCCTCATTGCGAGAAGCGAGGTTACAGGGAACCAGACAGAGGGCCTTCTCGGTAGTGGCGCCCGCCCTGTGGAACGCCCTTCCAGCAGATGTCAAGGAAATAAGCAGCTATCCTATTTTTAAAAGACATCTGAAGGCAGCCCTGTTTAGGGAAGTTTTTAATATTTAATGCTGTCTTGTTTTAATATTTGATTGGAAGCCGCCCAGAGTGGCTGGGGAAACTTGGCCAGATGGGCGGGGTACAAATAATAAATTATTATTATTATTATTATTATTATTATTATTATTATTATTATTATTATTATTATAGTGGCTTGGCCAGTGGAACAGGAACCAATGGGATCATTTGGAGGTGGACATCTGGACTAGCAGCATGTATAGGCAGGCAGGGAAACTGAGGATTTGACTTGTTGCAAAGGTGACATGGCTGGCTGGATGTTTTTGTGATAGAAGGCAGAGGAAGGGAGACACCAAGGAGAACAATCCCTGCAGCTCTGCTCTATTCCGAATTCCTTAGCTGGAATAGCTGAGTCGATAGAGCATAGAAGACTCTGCTTTCTGTAAAAAGAAACCTATATGTTGCACATGAGAGAGTGAATGCTAAGTTGCTGAATAAGAATCAAATGAGAGTTCAACGTTTTGTGTCATGTTTTTCCTTAACTTCAAGGGTCCAGTGGAAAGTGATCTCTTCGGTTTTGCAAGACAGAAGAGACAACCTTGTTGTCATGGCAACTGGTGAGCTGCATATATTTTTTCACAGGATGTCGTATAAGGGATATTTAATAAACCCATGAAGATGACTTCCTGAGAGTGTTAGGGTGTATGAGCAGTTGTTGCCCCATTGGGGGGGGGAATAAAATGCCAAGGATATCTTTGGGTTGGGAGTCTGTAAGCTTTGTGGATGCAATGGTTTGGAGTCTTAAGAATTGCAACTTTAAGGAAGATCATGAACTTTGATGTTCTCTCCTACACCCGTGCTCCTCCCCGGGGGCTGGAAAGGGGCTAGTTTAACCTCCGGTTTGCTAGTAAAACTGAATTACTGTGTTGCAAAATGAGGCATGTCTAAAAAGTGCATCACCAATATGAAAAGTTTGGAAAGCTCTGATTTAGACAATACTGTACTAAGTTATTAGCTAACTAGGCAACATAGTGCCAGAATTGGTGTTAATATGCTCAGACCACTTTGTTCCTATCAGCATTCTTGCTGCCACATTGTGCACCAGCTGTGTAGCCGGATGTACATCTTATTCTATTATTCTGATCTAGAGGTCGCTGGAACAAAGAGGGCTGAAGCTGGTTCATTAAATTCCGTGCCAGTTTTAGCCTTGCTGTGATTTTCTCTACATCTGTAAAATTTTAATTTGAAGTGTTGTAGAAGGTCCTTATTAGTACACATGAGGATAAACCCACTAATATATACATCTGTGTCTCTATAAAGACTGATAACAAACTAGGGAGGTTGAGGAAAGGAAATGTTGTTTTCCAATGAGATTCCCTTATCATTCAAGACGTGTTCATTCAATATATATTATTTCAGGATATGGGAAAAGTTTGTGCTTTCAGTTTCCACCTGTTTACACCAGAGGCGTTGGAATAGTCATCTCTCCCCTTATTTCTTTAATGGAAGACCAAGTACTACAACTTGAGTAAGTCTAGGCCTGCCATGAAGAAATGGGCTTGTCTTCATTTTATATATTGTGATTCTGTGTCTATATGATGAAAGCAGCCTCGCGAGGCCTAAGCCCTAAAAGGTGGCCTAAAACGTATTTTAAACCATTTTAAATCGGAAGACCTGTTGTCTTTTCCCAGCCGCATCATACTTTGAGGATATGTTTGTCTCTGGATATGTTTGAGAGCCAGTGTGGTGTAGTGGTTAAGAGTGGTAGACTCGTAATCTGGTGAACCAGGTTCGCGTCCCCGCTCCTCCACATGCAGCTGCTGGGTGACCTTGGGCTAGTCACACTTCTCTGAAGTCTCTCAGCCCCACTCACCTCACAGAGTGTTTGTTGTGGGGGAGGAAGGGAAAGGAGAATGTTAGCTGCTTTGAGACTCCTTCGGGTAGTGATAATGCGGGATATCAAATCCAAACTCTTCTTCTTCTTCTGGTTTTTTTAACTGTAATCCACAAAACGTCCAAACCTATCAAAAAAGTGTAACGTGAAACAAATGCAGTGCCTTTTCTCTCTTAGAGATGCTGTCGTCATTTCTTTTCTTCATTGCAAAAGAGATGTTCCTGGGTCTATCTAAAAAATTTTTTTTGAAAGCTTCTTTAATAAAGAGAGAGATGTTTATTTACAGCCATAGGCCCATACAAAATAAAACACATAAAAACAAAATAAAACACATAAATAACAAACTTGTGCGAGGTAAGTACATCAGTCGATATAACATATCACATACCACAGTCATCCCAAATGGTTTCTCTTCTTTAATAAAAAGAAATGAACTAGTTTGGCATGTCCAACAGATAGATCGTGATCTACCGGTAGATCACTGGACGTCTGCGGTAGATCACTGGTAGATCATTGGCTCCCCCTAAAGAAGCTGAACAACTGTGGCTCCCCTAAAAAAAGCTCAATATTTTACCTCCTCCCTGAAAAAACTCAACAACTTGGATCTGAACCCCAAAAAAGGGGGTAGATCACTGCCAGTTTTTAGCTCTGTGAGTAGATCGCAGTCTCTTGGGAGTTGGCCACCCCTGAACTAGAAGATTTTATATTTCTGTAGCGGAGAATTTCATTTTCTAAGACATACGATGTCGCAGCCATGCTTCAGATGTTCCAGAGAAGCATACCCTTAATGTAGTGTTGAACTGGAAATGTGCATGAGGAAATGTGCCAGCTTTATCTTCCACCCCACTGCACCAAAATCCCTTTTCGGATGCGACGTTGAAAGTTCAATTGCCCCTCTACATATAATACTACTCTAGAAGGCAAAGTGATAGATGGGAAGTGAAAACATAAAATGCATCTTATTTTTTTATGGTGAATTAATGAAAGTCCTGCTTAGAGAACAGTCACTGTGCAGTCAGACAGATTTTTTACTGTTTGTAGCCAATGGGTATTACAATCTAAATCATAAAAAACTGTGGTGTTTTCTTGTAGGATGTCAGGAATTCAAGCTTGCCTACTTGGATCAGCACAGTCAAAGAATGTCAGAGGGGAAATCAAAGCGTAAGCCTTGCCTTGTCTCCTTTTTTGGGGTGGTCAGGCAAATAAAGTGCCTCTTCTTAGGTAGAGTCCTAAAGTTGCTTTTAAAAGAGCAATTTCAAACACATATAGGCTGATTTTGAGCTCACGGCTGTTTTTCCCTCCTTTTGCTAGGGGCCACTATAGAGTTGTCTACATTACCCCAGAATTCTGTTCGGGGAACTTGCCATGGCTTGAGGAACTTGACAGAACAATTGGTAAGTGGGAATAGTTGATAGTGTTAAAACACTTCAGAAGAGATTGCTGCTTCTTGGAATTGCTAGGAGTTTTATCTGTTGGAGTCTGGTTTCTTATAATACACTTGTGAGTTTTCACAGAAATAACAACAAAAAACACGTGGTATCAAACGAATGCTTTTTAGAAGGCCCATGGGCTCTGTAGACTGAGTGAGTCAATTTTTATGAAAAGGTGAATTATTATTATTAATAATAATAATAATAATAATACCCTGCCCATCTGGCTGGGTTTCCCCAGCCACTCTGGGTGGCTCCCAACAGAATTAATGATGATGATGGTAATAATAATAATAATAATAATAATAATAATAATAAAGCAATAAAACATCAGACATTAAAGACTTCCCTAAACAGGGCTGCTTTCAGATGTCTTATAAAAGTCAGATAGTTGTTTATTTCCTTGACATCTGATGGGAGGGCATTCCACAAGGCGGGCACCACTACCGAGAAGGCCCTCTGCCTGGTTCCCTGTAACCTCACTTCTTGAATTGAGGGAACCGTCAGAAGGCCCTCGGAGGAGGACCTCAGTGTCTGAGCTGAATGATGGGGGTGGAGATCCTCCTTCAGGTATACTGGGCCGAAGCCATTTAGGGCTTTAAAGGTCAGCACCAGCACTTTGAATTGTGCTCGGAAACATACTGGGAGCCAATGTAGGTCTTTCAGGGCCGGTGTTATATGGTCTTGGCCATATAACTCGAATGTCCAAATATGGCTGTATCAGTTATCCAAGGTGACATCCAAAGAGGTCTTCTAGCCTCCAGCAATCGTCATTCTAGTCCCCACCAAGAGGAAGTTAATTAGGCCCATATGGAGCAGCTTCTTGCCCAGTTGTAAGGATAAGTAGGTTATATATGAAGATTTAGCAACTGGTTGTTTTGTGATTTTGGAGAGGTGGTCAAATGCTGGGCCCCAAAAGCTTTCAGCGTAAGGACACGGCCACCACATCTGGTGGATAAAGCCTCTAGCACTACAGCCTCTCCAGCTCAATGGCATAGTCATGTTCTTGTAGCTCAGCTGAACTGATGTCAAGTTCCACCCATGAATGATTTTCGAAGCAGTTGCACAAACCTAAGACTGAGATGGTTTTAAATGGGGGCTGCCTCAGAATCATAGTGCACTAATCCCCCTATATTCCCCTCCCAGACCGGTTTCAATCCTACCAAATTCCCATAGCACGTCATAGAGCAGTAAATTAATTCCCCGTGGCTGAACCAATGGAAGCGTTAGGTTTCAAAGGCTGTTAAAGACCTATCCACACTTTCCCTTTCCGCAATTGCCCTTGCAAAACTATGTAATTGAGCCAAAGATCCCTCTCAGCAGGGAAGGAGGTGATCAGGTTTTCACATGGCCGTGGTTTCCCATTTTGAAACAAGCCTCTTAGTCTTTTAATGCTCACCCCCTTCCAACTTTAGAAATGAGCATATCTTTTCAGACAAGTGAAGTCTTGACGATTTAGAACTGTATAAAGGGAAGGGGACAGATGTTTGCACCAGCGTCTCCCAACCCTAGAGGTTGATAAAGGATTTTCCAGGGAGAGGGTACCAAACAGGAGTGCCTGTCGTCGAGGAAATTGCTGGCTGTTCTTCAGTGTATCATTTCAGCATTATTAGCAATTAAGGCACTGGTGTTGCCAGCAAGCCTCCTAGTATGATCTGGGGCTGGGACTCCTCAACCTCTCTACCTTTGATTTACTGTATGTTACTCGCTGCCACCCGCTCCCGCCCCCAGCCGCACTTTCTTATTCCAGTGACAGAAATCTACCAAATATTTCTGCGGTTGCCACAGTGAAAAGAAAGGATTGTCCATAGTCTGGAATAGAACAAAGACCTTTGAGAGAACCATCACTGTGAAAGCTTAAGAGTTAATCCCATTCTTCAAGTTCTAAAAAGAGGGTCAAAGTTTCTTCTTCTCAGTTGGGCTAAGTTGTTGATTGTAAGTACTCCAAAACACCTTGGAAAGAGAGCAAGGCCTTAGCTGATAAGGATATTTGGTCTTTCCAGCTAGTGTTGAGACTCGGTAATTGCGGCTTTGCATAGTTAACTTCAAGGCCAGCTACTGTATGGAATCTGCGGCGCTTCTGCTGTCATTCCCACCTCTGGGTCAGATAAAAAGAGTAAGCTGTTAACAGAGAAACGACTTATGGCATGTTCTTGGTTGTCCACCTGGGCTCACCCAATGTTTATATTGGCTCTGATCCAGTCAGCCAAGGTTTCTGTTAATTGAAGTCCCTCTTGTCTGTGCTCTGTACTTCTTCGCTTCTGAGAATTGCTGGAAACTTAGTATGGGAAAGGATGTAGGAGTGCAAGGATAAGATAACTTTTTGTAGATGTTATGGGGGCATTGGGAAGGTTCAGTGGAGAGCACATTTTTCTTTATCCCTTTCCCTTCTGCAAAATGCCAACATAAGGTTGTAGGGTTTTATTTCTGCCAAGTGACAGCTTCTTTTTAACTTTAGTAAAGAGGTGGCTAACCTGTTGGGAGTGGTTGGAGTTCAATGACATCTGGAGGTCCACAGGTTAATTTGAGGTTCCGATCAGCATTAAAGCTTACTAGAATAATTTCTGGCATAAATGTTAACTGGGTCATCTAATCAGGTTCAAGTTTGCTCATTTGCAACCCAGTTGCCCTACTGTAGACAAACAGAAATCTAGGCAAGAGTTGAAAGGAGGGCTCATGGCAATTGAAAACGGACCATGCAGAAATGGCAAAACTTACAGAAAAGCTCAGAGACAGTGACATTGAGAAATTTAAAAAAGAATGGGAGGTATTTATTGTATATGTACAAAAATATTGTAAACAAGTGGAAACAGTGGCAGGCTTTGACCAAACACTTGCAAGCAGTTAAAATAAGATAAAGTTTATGGAACGAAATTTGAACTGAAACAATAAAAACTGATGGTATGTAATTAAGGTAAAATAACAAGGATAAGAAAAAAGAGGTTTAAGTATAATTATGCAGAAAAGATATATATTCAATGAACCAGGAAAGGAAATGGAGGGAAGTCGGGAGGTTAAAGAGAACCTCCCAAAAGATGTTTTTTGTTTTTTATTTTAGTTCTTATATTCCATGTTGGATATTTTGTATTTCTCATTCTTTCTTTTTTTTAAAATGGAAATAATTGTTGATTTGGAAATTGTAAAACCAATAAAAATTTATTTACAAAAAAAGAAAAGGAAAAGAAAGGAGGGCTGCTCAAGAGAGAGAAATGTTGGAACTGTAAAATCCAGTAAAAATAAGGCAGACACAGAGGTTTTATATTAATTCAACCAGATCCATGCCTTTCTTGAACATCAGCTGGGCTACAAATGCAGCTTTCTTCTGAGTAGACATCTGGAAGCCTTCTTGCAACTGGGCAAGCACTCCTCAACTGGTTCATTGTCTTTCACTGGGTCCACCTTTGTCTTAGCTATAGAGACCCAGTAAAGAACCTGATCCACGGTGCATGTAGAGGTTTGCTCCGGGTGAGGTGTCTGTAAGACTGGATTAGTTGGGCTGCTTTAATGGGTTCTTTAGGTGTGTCAGGGCTTACTGCAGCATCCTAGGCCTCTTCCTCAGATGAGGTACCCCCAGAGGTCTGGGTCACTCTGGCTTCTGACATCTGCTAATTCAAAGTAGACTACTTGCATAAGTGGTTAAATTTGCAAAACGTATATACCAATTGGCTCTGAAATCTATACTGCCGTAAGTGCTCTGTAACCACATGATTGGGCCTGTCTTAACTCATCTTAGGCATCACCCTGATAGCTGTTGATGAAGCTCACTGTATTTCTGAATGGGGACATGACTTCAGGAATTCTTTCAGGTCTTTGGGGTTGTTGAAGAAAACTCTTCCTAAGGTACAGTAGAGTCATTGCAAGAAATTTTTGTGATTTAATTTTTTTGAACATAGATCAACTTTAATGAAACAAATGTTTGGTTTGATCTCTGCGCTGTGTATAGTTGTTGATCATTATATAATAATAATAATAATAATAATAATAATAATAATAATAATATATTATTTATACCCCGCCCATCTGGCTGGGTTTCCCCAGCCACTCTGGGCGGCTTCCAACAGAACATTAAAATGCAAAAATCTATTAAACATTAAAAGCCTCCCTAAACAGGGCTGCCTTTAGATGTCTTCTAAAGGTCTGGTAGTTGTTTTTCTCTGTGACATCTGGAGGGAGGGCATTCCACAGGACGGGTGCCACTGTCAAGAAGGCCCTACCGAGAAGGTAATTCCTTGTGTTTCCGTTTCGGATGGGCAACTCGCTACATACTCTTCCCTCCGTGATTACCCTGTTTCCCCTTTTTTAATACGTAGTCATAAAGTAAGCCATGGCAGGGATTTTTTACGTTTGTGAGAAGTAAGACATACCCCAAAAGTAAGCCGTGGTGCCGCCATTGTTCCCATCGCAGGGGGAGGCTGTACCGTACCATACTGACGTAATAAAAATAAGACACCCCCTGAAAATAAGCCACCCTGTGCTTTTTTGAGGAAAAAAAATTATAAGACGGTGTCTTAAAAAGGGGGAAAGACGGTACACATTAATGTTTATACTAGCATAGGCTCAATTCAGAATCATGCCAACCATAAATTATGCTAAAGATGGTTTGAACTTCCAGGTATATTAGCTATGGTTATCTGCTCTTGTTTTACAACTACTCAGCACTCCCAGAGGCCGAAACACTATAAAAATGGAAGAGCAGCAACAGCCACAATCCCCTTTTGCCAATCTGCACATCATGCTGTACTATAATAAGCACATGCAAACTGGTTTCAAACCTTGGCTTCTGATTCTGGTGTGCTGCCTGCCTGCAAACCATGGTTTGCCAAAACAGACAACAGACTAAATCATAATTATCCCTGGTTTGGCAAGGTGACTGAATTGTGCTATTGAGCTTTGGGGCTATAAGAAAAGATTAATGGTCTGCGGAAAGGGGAGTGTGTGATTCTGCAGCTCAGTCTGGAGAGCATTACACAATGCCTCACAACCTTTGGGGGGGAGGAAGGGAAGTGGTGGGAGGAAGGCCAGAATATGGATCATGATAACCTGTGTGAATGTTCACTGTAACTGCAAATGTTGACATTGAAGGAGAAGGTGATGATGGACATTTCCTAGATTCCCCCCCAGAGTTCTTCTGAGAATCTTACCCTACTGCTGTCTGATCCTTTCTAGGAGACAATACCATCACATATAATCATTCAGTGAAGTAATCTTAAGAAGCTTTAACTTTTATAATGAAAGCTGACATTCACAATTTTCAAGGGGCACCTAGGTATCATAAAACATATATTAGCCTGCCTCTTATCCAGATAGATGAACAATTATCTAAATCTCCTTGAAAACAGTATGCTTTATTCATGCATATATTTACACGTGTGCACTTGCCACACCAATTAGAGTAAATCAAATCAAAGAGTGCCCGCTTATTCTTTATTCCTTAAATTCCTTAAATTTTGGATTATGGTATAAAAAGAGTTTAATGCTTTGATTTCTTTTTATCCATCACCTTTACATTTTCCAGATTTCTGCTTCTTTTTTCTGTTCAGGTTCCCATTGTTGCATTAACTGCAACAGCAAGCCCTTCTATCAGAGAGGACATCATAAACTGTCTGAACCTTAAGACTCCCCAGGTCACATGTACCAGCTTTGACCGGCCTAATTTATACTTAGAAGTAGTACGGAAAACTGGAAATATCATCCTGGACATGCAGCAGTTCCTTGTTAATAAAGACAAGTGAGTGTGTTTTGTCCTTCCTTTGCCTGCAAGTTTTCTGTTCCAAAACTTTTTTATTTTTAAAATAAAGGCTCTTCTACTCCAATAACGGGACGCGGGTGGCGCTGTGGGTTAAACCACAGAGCCTCTTGGGCTTGCCAATCAGAAGGTCGGCGGTTCGAATCCCCACGACAGGTTGAGCTCCCGTTGTTCGGTCCCTGCTCCTGCCAACCTAGCAGTTCAAAAGCACGTCAAAGTGCAAGTAGATAAATAGGTACCGCTCTGGCGGGAAGGTAAACAGCGTTTCCATGCACTGCTCTGGTTCGCCAGAAGTGGCTTAGTCATGCTGGCCACATGACCTGGAAGCTGTACACCGGCTCCCTCGGCCAATAATGCGAGATGAGCGCCGCAACCCCAGAGTCGGTCACGACTGGACCTAATGGTCAGGGGTCCCTTTACCTTTTTACTCCAATAACACTTTCCACCAACTTCTGAAATGTGTTGATAGTCCACAACAGTAGATCAGTATTTTTTCCAAGTTTATTATTAGATTAATAGAGCCAATATTCAGGGAGAAAATCTACAAGAAAGATTTGTCACCAGGCTAATGTATTTTCTTTGTTCGTTCCTTGGATACACACAGCTATGTCACACACAGCTGCTTTCTTCTTCTTTAAATTATTAGATTTAGTTATGAGTTTGAAGGCCCCACTATTGTTTACTGCCCATCAAGGAAGACAACTGAACAGGTAGCTGCAGAGCTGACAAAATTAAACATTGTTTGTGGAACGTATCATGCTGGCATGGGAATCACAGCAAGGCGAGACATCCACCACAGATTCATGAGAGATGAAATTCAGGTATGAAGGAAATGCTGTTTGCTTGTCATAAGATGCTAAGTGGTTGTATTTTGTGGGATATACAGGGGGAAATTAGAAGTATTATAGTCGCTAAATATGTCTCAAGGTCCCATCTCCCACTTTCCTTCCAAGCTCAGCAGCCACAATCCAGCATAAGTTAGCTCTGACTGTGTCCCATTGACATCAATAAAATTTAAACTAGTTGCAACTAAGGTTGTGATTCCGTGCACACTTAACCTGGGAGTAAATCCCATTGAATTCAGCAATACCTCTGACTATATGTTCATAGGATTTGGCCGCATGGCTTGTTCTATTGCTTTAAACTGGACTTTCAGGTAGTACCTTTTACTGGGCTGTGCCCAATATAGCTCCATTTTGGCTACTTCGATTTCATTGCCTTTAATGAGTGCTTTGCACTCAGCAAACTGGAGACATAGCCATAGTATACTTTATGTAGCTGGACACATTAAATTGTTGTAAGCACATTGAACTTTTATATGCATCAATATTAAAGTGGAGTTAAAAACTGATATGGTGGTTATTTTTCAGTGTATAGTAGCGACTGTAGCTTTTGGAATGGGCATCAATAAAGCAGACATCCGGACAGTTATTCATTATGGAGCGCCAAAGGAAATGGAATCATACTATCAGGAAATTGGAAGGGCTGGTCGTGATGGGCTTCCTGCCTCTTGCTATGTATTGTGGACTCCAGCCGACATGAGTTTCAACAGGTAACCAATACTACTGGCCTACCATACAGGCACAGTAGCATGGTAAAAGTGAGCCAGAGTGGGTTTGGGGTTCATGCTTTCCTCTCTCCTCATGTGCTTAAAAGGAAGAGTTTGGAAGCTTTTGCTTCTGATTTCAGAGAACCACATCTTAACTTGCCAGCCCAGTCTTAAACTGTTATTGTTTACCCATGGTTTGTCTTAACAAACCAGCTTCATAACCCAGTGTTTGAATGTAACCTTTTTCAAACAAACCATGGTTAAAATCAAGCACAGTTTGTTGGGTTTGGGCAACACAAAAAGCTACTGTTGGTTCAAACAATCTTTTATTGTAAATCACTTTGGGATGCCTCTGAGAGTGTGAAACGATATATAAAGATAACAAAAAAAAAGGTAAAGGTAAAAGACCCCTGACAGTTAAGTCCAGTCGCAGACGACTGGGGTTGCAGCGCTCATCTCGCTTTACAGGTCGAGGGAGCCAGCGTTTGTCCGCAGACAGTTTTTCCGGGTCATGTGGCCAGCATGACTAAGCTGCTTCTGGAAACCAGAGCAGCACATGGAAACACCGTTTATCTTCTCACCGGAGTGGTACCTATTTATCTACTTGCCCTGGCGTGCTTTCGAACTGCTAGGTTGGCAGGAGCTGGGACCAAGCAACAAGAGCTCACCCCATCGCGGGGATTCAAACCGCCGACCTTCTGATCGGCAAGCCCAAGAGGCTCAGTGGTTTAGACCACAGCGCCACCCGCGCTAACTAACTTGCAAGCAAAAGCTTCCAAACTCCTTCTGATGGGCACAGAAGAACATGGAGAATGCAAGAGCCCAAGGCTCACTGCATCTTGTTCTTGTTACACTAAACTCTGGTTTAGTGTGATGTCTGAACATGACCATTGAGGTAGTCGGTGGAATTCAATGTAGCATTAAGTGGGATATGCGCACGAGGAATGAGGTTTCCTGATCCCCCCCATGCATCCCTCACGTGTCCCCTAAACCTGTTCTGGGACACACACACACCCCGCAACCCCCAGAGCATATTTAAGGAGTGCATGGGAGGAGGAGAGAGAGGGAAGTCCTGTTGGGCAAGTGGGCCTAATTCCACACACACAACACATAGTTGAATCCCACCCAGTGTATGTGAACCATTTTGTATGCTTGAGATGTGTTATAAAAATTGTGATATTGTTGTTTTTAATGTTTCTTTGCCCAGTCAGACTGCAGTTTCTGTTTATGGTGTCAGGCTGCTTTATATAGATAGGATATCTGCATATAACTAGAGAAATCATGACAACGTGGCAATATATGGACGATGACAATATGAAATGTCAGTGTGCATTTCCTTGCTCTTCATTTCTTGCTCCATTTATAGCTATGACCAATTTATATTGCATGAAAAGTATGTGTGTGGGATGTTTGTGCAAATTTTATATTTTCTTGGAAGGTGACAGGGAGATAATGAACGTTTCATCTCTAATTTTCTTCTTCTCTCCCCGACTTTCTTTTTAAGACACCTACTCAATGAGATACGTAATGATAGATTTCGCCTGTACAAACTGAAGATGATGGCAAAGATTGAGAAATACCTCAACTTGAATAGCTGCAGAAGAAAGTACGTGTTATACTGTATATTTTAGCAAGTAACGATCAGGAGCTGTCAACACAGCTCAATGAACATCTTTCAAAGTTTTGAAAAGTGCCACTTGGATTCTGGTACATTTTTTTTATTTGCACCTTGAAGCTCATACTTTGAAAAAATATATATGCCTGTCTCAGGATGATTCAAGCAAGATAAATTAGCTCCCAGGTGAACCAATTAATGATGGTGATTTCTGCTCATTGTTTTCTTCAATGAATTTAACATGTAAATTCTTGTTCTTTTATTTAATTCCCAATGTTCCCTTGGGTAGAATCATCTTGTCTCATTTCGAAGACAAACAACTCCGAAAGGCCTCATCAGGTATCATGGGAACAGAAAAATGTTGCGATAATTGCAGATCCAGGTAAATGTTCCTCCCAAAAGATTAAAGGTTTGGAACTGTCTTCCCACAGCTTATATGACAAGCGGCAATAAGTCTCTAATGGCTCTCTGTTAATGAAGTTTTCTTCAAATGTTGTTACTTTTAGGGTAAACGGTGCAAGATGCCATCCAGCAATTCCCAGTCAAAAGCTGACTCGCAGGATTATGGTTTTAGTTTCAATTTTAAAACCCATCCTTAAAAAGTCAAGTCATAAAAATGAAAAGTTCTTCTTTAAATTTATATCGGAGAAGGACTGTGGGCACTGAGCTCAAGTTGTGAAGGCGAATATTCAATCTTATATCCTAAATTCCTTGACCTAACCAGGGCCTCTTCCATAGTTCATGGTTGACCAGCCTGCAATGGCAAAGGCCACACCTGGACACAAGTCAGGTGGACCTGCAGGCCTGGTAATATGACACAAAGTTAGGCTTATACTGCTGCTTGTCCGTCCGTCCCTGGCCTTCTGCAGCACGGCCTTAGACTAGAGACACAACTGCAGCCAGGGATCTGAGAAGGAGTTGTGTACTGTACTCTTGTGCACACCCAAGCATCACTAGCTCATACTTCGGACTCGATTTATGGCTGATGCGCAATACTTCCCCCGCCATACTTCATGCCTATGTTTTAATTGCTGTTCTTTCCCCACCCTCTCCAGCCACCCATATTTACAAATAAAACTGTATAATGGTGGAGAAGCTACACGGAGAGCTGAACCTCTTTGTTTTGCTTGATTTGCTCGGTCATGTAGCTTGAACGGTAGGAATATAATATTTTAAGACACAATGCAAACGCTCTAAATATTCGCATCATGGCAACAGATTGCCCGACCGTATGATATTCTGTATCATACCTTTTCTCACAAAAGATCCGGTTCTTGCATGCTCCATTTTGGCAAGCACTTTCCCCGTCCCTAGAAATCTATGGACTCTACCCCCACCCCCACCCCTGTTCTGCAGCAGAATCTGAAGCTTGTCTGACCGTGTGGTCTAAGGCGAGTTGTAGAGAGGGGATGGTACTTCCTTTTTGGAGCTATGATGACAATGCCTCTGCTCACGTCTCCATTGCTGTAGTGATTCCTCCTTTCAAACCCTGTTGGTTCACACCTGAGCCACAGACCTGAGCACTCGTGGCATGAGGGATGTGATGCTGATCTATCTATCCTATGAGGCGATCAGCATTATGATGAGTGGGGGCTTACATTCCGGAACACAGCTTTATGTACACATCCATTTCGTTGTGTGCCTGTTAGCAGAGACATGGGGGATTGGGGGAAGCGAGGGCAAAACAGCAGTCAGGGATGATGGGAGTTGTAGTCCAGCAACAGCTGGGCACCCAAGTTTGAGAAACACCGCCTAGAGCAAGGGTGGTCTGACTGGTGACTGGCCCGATATTGCTGGACTACAGTTCCCATCATGCCTCACCATTGGCCATCCTGGCTGTACTGATGGGAGTTGCAGTCCAGTAACATCTGGAGGGCCACAGGTTCCCCACCAGTATTTGCTCTCTGTGTGTGCTCTCATGGCACACACACACTTACTATTTTACCTCTGCTGTTGTTTTATATATATTGCACAAACCTTCTTTTTGTTCCTGTACTTTTAGGAGCATTCACTGTACTCCTATGGTCAATACAGAAGACAGTTTGCAGGATTTTGGCCGGCAAGCATACCAGTTGATGTCTGCAGTATGTGCCTTGAATGAGAGGTTTGGCATGGGTGTCCCAGTGCTGTTTCTCAGAGGATCTGTAAGTGTTACAGTTTATGGGGTGGTTGGATAACAGCTCTTTAATGCTCTTGGCTGTCTGTATGTGTAGGAGGGAAGGAGGGAGAGGTGTTTTTCCTGAAGACCGTCCCAAACTTGAAGAAAAGGAAACTCTGTTCTTTTGTACAGAAACTGAGGGGCTATGAATTTGTTTTTAAGAGACAGTGTGTAGACTTCTAATTGTTTGCTTATTACATCCAGATATCACTTCAAACCTTTTATTTTTAAGGAGAACCTAATGCAACAGGAGTTAGAAACAAATCTGTTAGAAACACATTCCTTGATAGAAATGTGTAGGAAGAAAGGTCTGAATCTTAACTGGCTGATGTGCAGCACTTTGGGAGGAAAGACTTACCATATTTTTCCATGTATAAAACTAGGTTCCCCCCCTAAAAATGTCCAAAATTTGGGGGCATCTTATACACGGATAGATCTCCCCCCATTTTTTTAAATCGGAGTCCCCCAAAATAGGGGGCGTCTTATACATGGGGGTGTCTTATAGACGGAAAAATTCAATAATTTCTTGCTTTAATGGTGATGCATTTGTGAAGCGCTCAACAATCCCTTATGTGTGCTTCGCTGGGGACTGTGTGTCATGTAGAAGAGCTGCTTTTGTGCAGTGGTTAGAGCATGAGCTGCGGGCCAAGAATTCCCTGGTTCAAATCTCAGCTGTAGGTGCCTAAAAGCAAGCCACTCTTTCTGCCTCACCTTGCCCACCTGCAACTTCGACATAATAAGGGCCAGTTTATTTAGCAGCAGAATGAAGTGGCAAAGCTTTTCCTGGACTGAACCAGTTCAGGTTGCAGTTCAGGAAGTTAAATCCCTTCTGCGGGGGAAAATACACCCTGCAGGCAAAAAAAAAAAACACCCAATAATAACATGTCAGTATAGGCAGGTTTGGGTATGTTTTAGGGGAAATATTACCATAGGAGGGATAATGTAGTTACTCTAGGTCCCAGGAGCTGTTTGAAAAAGTCTGTTAAACTTTTATTCAGCACTTCTCAACACTTTTTAGAGTCTGCTGCCCCCCACTCCTGTTGGGGGGAAGAATAAATACTCGTTTGACTTACCAATCTATCAGGGTTTCGAAATACCGCTATTGAAATGGATGAGAAAGTGAAACTGTTAATTGCCTAAACTTTATGGGGTCCATTCTATCCCCACAGTTTTTCAAAATAGGGTTGGGAAAACATTAGCATTTTGCCTGTATTATAAATTCTGTTTTTACTTGGGTGCCGCTGTGGGTTAAACCACAGGGCTTGCCGATCAGAAGGTCGGCGGTTCGAATCCCCGCGACGGGGTGAGCTCCCGTTGTTTGGTCCCAGCTCCTGCCAACCTAGCAGTTCGAAAGCACATCAAAGTGCAAGTAGATAAATAGGTACCGCTCCGGCGGGAAGGTAAACGGCGTTTCCGTGCGCTGCTCTGGTTTGCCAGAAGCGGCTTAGTCATGCTGGCCACATGACCCGGAAGCTGTACGCCGGCTCCCTCGGCCAATAAAGCAAGATGAGCGCCGCAACCCCAGAGTTGTCCGCGACTGGACCTAATGGTCAGGGGTCCCTTTACGTTTACCAGTTCAAGAGCACTGGAGTGGATTTTAACTGTGTGTTTTTTCTAAAAATCATTTCATTGCTGAGAGTGGGGGTTTGGACACCAATTACAAACAACTGCAGGGGTGCCTTGGATCCTAGGTACATTTTATGTGGCGGGGGTGGGGGAGTTGTGCTTCCAGTTGGCTTTATCTTGACACAAGAGTTAAGAACATAAGAAGAGTCTGCTGGATCAGGCCAATGGTCCATATAGTCCAGCATCTTGTTCTTCCAGTGGCCAACGAGATGCCTCTGGGAAACTTGGAAGCAGAACCCCATGCACAGCAACATTCTCGCCCCTTGCAGTTTCCAGTGCTTAACTGTCTCTCCTCCTGCCACCTACTCAGTCTGGAAGACCAGACTTTCCCTCTGTAGGCTGCTGTTTTAGTTTTCTGTGGGCTGCAGAAAGTTCAGCAGCAAACCAGAAAATGCCTCATGAGGGGCCCTCCAAAGATTATATGCAGTTAACATTTGTACACTTGAGTTTAGAATGCATCAGAAAATTTCCCATCACTTGCACTAAGGGGCTTCTTTTATTGACTTCTTGCGAGAGGTGTCTGTGTTCTCTAATTGTTCTTGATTATTTTCAGGGCTTGTTGTGAAAGCTGAATGTTAATTCTAATCAAGTGAAAGGTAGATAGCCGTGTTGGTCTGTCATAGTCAAAACAAAATAAAATAAAAAAAATTCCTTCCAGTAGCACCTTAGAGACCAACTAAGTTTGTTCTTGGTATGAGCTTTCGTGTGCATGCACACTTCTTCAGATACACCTTCCAGTAGCACCTTAGAGACCAACTAAGTTTGTTCTTGGTATGAGCTTTCGTGTGCATGCACACTTCTTCAGATACACCGTGTATCTGAAGAAGTGTGCATGCACACGAAAGCTCATACCAAGAACAAACTTAGTTGGTCTCTAAGGTGCTACTGGAAGGAATTTTTTTTATTTTATTTTGTTAATTCTAATCAAGTTTTGTTCTGGTTGTAAAGCTTAATTCAGCAGCTTTCTGGTAATCATTTTTGGGTTTAAAAGTGTTTACGGTTGGAAATACCTTTTACCAGTCGCACCTTATGAATATGCATTGTTTACACAACATTCACCCATAGTTTATGAAGAGTTGTGTTATCCTCAGTTTTGTTCAGCCTAGTAGACTCTTTTGGTAACAATATGCACAGGTGTGCTCCTAGACAGGTTTCAGGTGGGTCGCAAGAGAGATCAGATTTCACCTGTTGTTTGAAATTTGAGTCAGTCTTCCGTGGTGAACAAGTCCTCCTGGGAATCTTCAAATTAAGAAGTTGCCTTGAATGAAATCTTATACTACCCCTGTTAAAACAAAGAAAAGTACGGAACTTTAAAATATAGCAGCTGATGTTATTTTGATGCTTGTTAGACTTCAGCAATATTTTTTTCTTGCATTTTAATTTCTAGATTGTTTGTTTATTTAAGGGATCTATGGTTGACCTTTTCAGGGTCTCACAAACAAGTTAGTTTAAAACATGGTAAAGATTAAAATATGAAATAAGGTCATGGGGAACAGCTTAATAGAAAAAAACAGCAACTAAAAACCAGATAAAAATGCACTAAACGCCTAAACAAACACAGACTTGAGCTGGCACGTAAAAATAATCCCTGTTGCTATCTCCTAACCAAGGCTAAAAATAAGAGTCTCAGACCCTGTGTTAAACGGCATTGAGCACTAATGTCAATGCAACAACACTGTATTCCTATAATTATGTGTGCAGTGTGGGTGAGATTTCATGCTCCAAAAGTGAGGAGGTGTGGGGAAGCATGTCTAATCTCATGCCAGTTTTGCATTTGTACCAGCCTCCCGAACACCATGAGATAACCTCCAGCAAAAGTGCTTTACTGAAAAGTGTGACTTAGGTTTTTCAGAAGAAACCTACATACATGTATTTGTTGAACATTCATCCTGATTCATTTGCACAAAGGGAGGCTATGCAGCACCCGCTGCTTATTGATCATTGATTCTGATATGTTTAGAGGGAGGTTATACAACAAGGTGTTAAGCAATTGTTATTCTGCACTTTCTTATTCCTTTACTTTCCTTACTGCAAAAAGTTCATTTTTCAAAAGTTACTCTGTTCAACTATAACATTAAATTCACTTAAATTGCACTATCTGAATTTGTTGGCATGCGATCGAACCCGACCCACAAGATAGCAACAGTATGGAAGTGGACATAGTAATCCTATAGTGAATCACCTGTTTTTCAATTTTAAAAAAATGATATGTGTGGATGGAAATAAGCTTGCAGTCACATACAGTCTGATACGGTGTTACTATGTGTTTTTCCCAACCCAATACAACCCCAGTAGAATGGTTTCCTCCTGTGCAATGTAGCCATGCTTAAAAGAGCTGACTTTACATAAATAGGGCTGGGCGATATATCAATATATTGTCCAAAACTCATTTGGAGTCCATATTGTGATGTTGGTTTCATAATTTTTGACCTGGCAATATATTGCAAATCAAGATGTGTGCATGCACACATTATGCAAAAATCACAGTGTGGGGAAAACTGTAAAGCAAGCCAATGCTTCTCTCATTTCCTGCAGCCCTTGTTAACTCTGCTGGCTCAGCTTTCTTCTGCCTCCTGCAGGGGCAGCAAATCACAAGAGCAGGTGCCGGCAAAAATCACGATACAGGAAAAACCATGAAGCCATCCAATGCTCCATCCTTATTTCAGACATTGTGATATATTGGTATATCACTGTGTTTAGCAGGTGACAAGTTATCACCCAGCCATTTATGTGAGCATCTCCTGCTTGAGAGTGATGTGAAGGTACTTCTGATGTAGTGATCCTCTGCAGGAACAGGAAGTTAAGGAAACAACTGAAATGGTTGTTTCAGACTTTAGTTATATTTCTGGCTTCTTACTTTTTTAATTTCAGTATTCTCAACGCCTCCCAGAACAATACCGAAGTCATCCTCTCTTCGGAAGTGGGAAGGACTGGCCAGAGAACTCGTGGAAGGCTTTAGGCCGGCAACTGATCTTAGAGGGCTTTCTTAAAGAGGCTTCTGGCCAAAGCAAATTTTCAACCATGTGCATGCTGACGCAGACAGTAAGTTGGCAACCAAAGAAGGTGCTCTATTAATTGATTGTTTTGGCAGCCCCATATTGAACCATAATTTGTTTTGTCTGTCTCAGGGTAAAGACTGGCTCTGTAAAGCAAGAAAGGAGTCAGGACAGAAGCTTCTGCTTCAGCCTGATGAGGAACTGCGTTTAAGGAAATCTCCTTTAAGGTAAAACCACGGCCTGTCTAAGTACTGAAGTTAACAATACTTATTTGTGTAAGCGCTTTCAGGCTGCCAAACATTAGGTCTGGATCATTTTGAAAGCTCACCTGTTGAAATGGAACATTGTTTTGTTTTGTTTTTCATTAAAAAAATTGAATCTTTTTCATAATACAATAAAAAACTAATCTAAATGAAAATAGAAAGAAAGAAAGAAAATGCAAAGTTCTCCCCCAAAGGTAGATCTTAACCCTTGTCTCACACAGAAAGGGATGGACGCTCCCAGCTTTCACCTGGGAGCTTCGAAATGGAACTCTATTGTTGGTACTGGTGTAGAAAAAGGACAAATCCTAGTGCGGCTGTCAGGAACCTGACCTCACGCAAGGCACTTGAGACGGGGAATGAGGGATGGAGGGAAGTGCAGCCTCTCCTGGGAAGCAGCTCGGAGTCCAGCGGGGATAGTAAGGACAGCCCCAGTGGTGAGGAGCAGGAACTGCCAGGCAGTGCGGTGGAGCTGAGGGTCAGAGATGCTGACAGAGCCCTAGACCGACCTGAGTGGGTTGCGGAGCAAAGCAGTCAGCTACTTCCGTCGCTCCAGCTGCGTAGAGGGGAAAAGCGTAAGGAAAGGAGGCGACGCTTTGGAATTCCCAAGCTTTTATGTTGGGGGAGGAACCGGCGAAAGCCACTCCCGGATTCTGGAACCGACTCAAGCGGACATGAATCTTAAACGCTCCGATATACATAGTTTGTAAATAAAGTATTAGCTTTAGAAGAACGGATGTTTCTGGCTCTTTACTCTCGAGGAGACAACCCCGAGCCCTTACAGTGGCCTTGTGCAGTCTCATGGCCCTAATCTAGCGGGTGGCAGCATAACTCTCATGGGCACACACATATCCACAGAGGCCTTTATTGGCAGCCACAGAATTTCTGCCCCCCCCTCTAAAGCTGAGCTTGAATGGAGTTTTCTGTTGCATCAGGGTAGTAGGTTATGTTGTGTGTGTTACCCATGACGGTTTCTCCGGTTTTCAAATGTGACCACGATTTAAGGTTGCCGTCTCCCACCTTAAACCTTTCTGTGCTGATTGTTCAAATTGAGTCCTTGTTTGATATGACAAAATAAGGGCATGTGTCATTGTTTGTTTTGCTTAGGTTTGTATGGCAGGGGAAAGGTATTGCAATTGTCTTCTGGAATGTAAGGATTAACCTTACTATTAGAGCAAAGCGGTGAAGAAAAAATATGGCAGGTTGGTGGCAGACAGGGGAAAGTGGTTAGGTTTCACGGGATATGGTGATATACTGCAGGAGTGCCTCAGTTTTCAGAGAGTTGAACTCCACTGCCTTAGAGATTGGCCTGAAAGTAAATAGAAGCTGCACTTTGAAATCATTAACATTTGTGACTTTGCATTCTGCAAAAGTAATTTTTGAAGGCTTGACTCCTTTGGCCTGTCTGCTAGCTGTGCATCTTGCTGTTGGAATGGTTTTTGCTATCAGTAAGGCTGAGATAATTTCCCTTCTCTTTCCAGCTATCAGCCGACCTCTTCAAACACCAGACATGCCTCCTGTAGAACGTTACCTCAGTTGACAACAGAAAAGCAGGTCTGTATGGTAGAAAACAGCACTTTTTCATTCTGTTCTTGCCTTCTAATCAAAGGCAGTGATCTGGTCGGGCTATCTGTCAGGCATGGCCAAACTGTTGCCTTCCAGTTGTTACTGGAATGCAACTCCCATCATTCCTGATTATTGGCTATCTTGGCTGTGGCTAATGAGAGCTGGAGTACAACAACATTTGGAGAACCACAAGTTTAGCACACCTGCTATATATGATAGGGTAGCAGGATCAAGCCTAGCTGCCCAGTTCCTGGGCACATATTTCCTTGCTCTGGAGTTGCTGTACATGTGATGATTGCACAGAGATGGATGTAAGCTTGACTAAAAGTGAGCTTGCATGCGGGGATGATGAAATGACGAGACCCTAAGGTAGAATGAATTTCACGGGAAGGCGACCTCGAGCTGAGCGAGAGCCCCATATTTATTGACAGTTCACTTGACAGTTAATGATTAGCCTCGCAGGGCAACTCTCAAGCCAAATATGGTATGGGTCATTAGCATAGTGCAACAAGTGGTACATTTGACAGATACAGGAAGTAGGCGACACCCCGAAACTCCGCCATTGTGGATGTGCTGCTCCTCATGTAGGCAGCCCCTCCCTGCTCACCTTCCGACCTGTGGAGGGTTTTTCCACCACCCTCCATTGTGTACCTGCTCAATCTCCATGCTCCATCCCGTGCACTCCCCTCGTGCTCATCCCATGCTATTTGCTGTTCTTCACACCTTTTGCCATCACCTATTGTCCCTTCCCCAGAAGTGTTAGTCTCCCCGGCACCTTCTCGGGGAACGTGGTTAGCCAACGCGTAGCCCCCGATCAGCGCGGAGCCACTGTGGCTTGCCAACACAGTGAGACGACACGTGTGCGAGTATGCCTGTGCGAGCTCATAGAAATCGTCCCAACACTTGCATACCACTGTTAATTTTTCCTACTGATGTCTGGAGCCCCATGAAATGTTGGGCATATTCTATGGTGACTTCTCAAGTTAGTGCAGCAGCTCTTGCAGGCATCTCATGCAAAATAAGGACATACCCTTTACCGCACCCCAGAATATTCTACAAAGCATGGTTCTCTGGCAGACAAAGCACAGCTTAGGTAAGTATATGGTTTCGCTTAGCATGTTGTCTGAACCTGGGTATGTGGTTTAACTTTTTCAGATAAGCCATGAGCTGCCACCAAGGTTTGTCCTTTGGTTTTTCAGCTTGTGGTTTGTGTGAGAGAGAAATGGGTTCGAAGGACATGCTAAGCTGCTGTGGCCTTTCTGAATGTTTGCACCAAACCATGGTTCGCCTTAGCAATATGCACAAATGAGATCTGTGTCTGCATTCCTTCTCTCATGAAAGGTGTTTCAAAAGGAACTTGGAAATGAAGCCTTAGAATTCTATATTGTTTTAAAGATTTCTTGGATACTGCAAAATTAAAAGATTTATTGATGGAATGAATAATGTTTATTCCGTTAGTCCATAGACTATAACATAATAAAATAAAATACCAAGACTTTAATAAAAGTGCAGTAGTCACAACTGAAATCAATACATAAGATATATACATAATAGACTTTAGGCAGGTCATGTCAGGATACATTTTATACTCTCCTGTCTTCAAATCTCCATGAGAGTTTACAGGAGTGGAATCTAAAATGTTTTTCTGAAAAGAGATGCATTGCGTTAACACATTATCAAATTACTGGTATTATTTTGAGTATTTTACTATGAATATTTATTCAAAGCAAATTTTTGCATTTTTATTCATTTTCTGCTTTGGGATTTTGTATTCCTGAAGATGTCTTTGCATGAAAAGTTTTCGTATCGAGAAGCAAGTAAAGTCTCTAGAAAAAGTACATCCTCAGATAAAAGGTAATACTTCCACAGGTTATCTACCTTCTACCCCCCCACCCCCACCCCCTATATATTTTCAGATCTCCTTTTTCCATCTAGTCTTCCTATGGTCTCTTTAGAGAATGTTGGTTGGGTCAGCAGCTGTAAGTGGGACAATACAGTTAGAAAAGCGCCTTTCTTTGTTGCTGCAATTAGTAATGTCAACCATTTCAAGAGTTTTTGTTCCTTTAATCATCCGCCCTTTAAATGATTAATTGATGAGTAAATTACCACATTAGCCAAAGCACAATACAGATGCATTGGCGAAAGACTGAAGGGTGTGTAAGACAACATACAGTTGAATAAACAAAAATCCACTGGTTGTTAGATGGAAAATTAATATTTTTCTAGTTCCTATTACAGCAGCCTAACAGAACCAACTTGGCCTAAAAACTCATCAACATGCAGCTCTGCAGGCAGTCATCATCACTGATTAAATAACTAAAACTTGATAAAATCTTCAGTTCTAATGAAAATACAGTTTTGTGCAATAGTTGTTTTAATCTAAGTGTGGGCACGCTTTAGCTTAGTGAGAGATTGTGTGTGTGTGTGTGTGTGTGTGTGTGTGTGTGTGTGTGTGAACTACAAAATCCACCAACTGCAGCCAGGTGCAAAATATGGGTAAAAAGGCCAATTGAATACTGTACCACATGAACTGGGGTTATCTGCATATACAAGATACGGTCTTTTAACCCGTATCTGAGTTACTACGGAACAGGGATTCTAACAGACTTTGGGGGGGGGATCGGGGAGCCTTTTGTTTGTTGCTATTGTTAAATGATTGGGAATCAGAAACATGCAATCCACTGCAATTCATCCGGCGACCTGCCTTTTACCTGCGCTTGCAGGTAGATTGCTGGGTGGGGAAATAGACAGCTGCATAACCATGAAAGGCATAGATAGGCATGCAGGCCTGAACTGACACCAAAGTCAGGCTTATGGACATTCCTGCTCCTGTCCATATGTTCCACAAACACCCTCTCCCTTTCCTGCTAGTGGCAGCTGTGCTGGAGCTGTGTCTTCCATGGATGACACAGTACGGTGGGTTCTGGATTCACTCATTGGTAAAACTTTCCAAGTAAGGCTGGGCAATGTCTGGTTTTCAACATCACGATATATCACCAGCTAAACATCGCAACAGATTGATATATCAGGATGTGTGAATTAAGGATGGAGCTATGCAGAGGCATTGGCTGGCTTCACGGTTTTTCCTGCATCGTGATTTTTCACAGTGCCTGCTCCTGTGATTCTCTGGCCCCTGCATCAGGCAGGGAGGAGCTGAGCTGGAAGAGTTAACAGGGGCTGCAGGAATCAAGAGAATAATAATAATTTATAATAATTTATTATTTATACCCTGCCGATCTGGCTGGGTTTCCCCAGCCGCTCTGGGCGGCTTTCAACAGAACATTAAAATACAATAATCTATTAAACATTAAAAGCCTCCCTAAACAGGGCTGCCTTCAGATGTCTTTTAAAGGTCTGTAGTTGTTGTTCTCTTTGACATCTGAAGGGAGGGCGTTCCACAGGGCGGGTGCCACTACCGAGAAGGCCCTCTGCCTGGGCCTTGGCTGGCTTCACAGTTTCCCCCGCAATGTGATTTTTGCATAACACACACACATCCTGATTCGCAGCACATTGCCACGTCAGAAGTTATGAAACCGATATCATCATATGGACTTCAAACCAGTTTGGGACAATATATCAATATATCGCCTATCTCCAAGGATATTTCCCTGATATTTCAAGGGAAAGGTGCAGGACTTTTTGTGTCAGTTGCTGGATATACGGGCTGAATTGAAGTTAGAACACTTGCTTCCTTTCTTTTGATAGTGCCACAGCGCAGTTGCCACTGCTTCTGACCCCTTCAGAATCTGCTGCATCTCTAAGAGAGAAGGAATTGCAGGTGAGTACATCAACTGAAGTGATTCCTTATTTGATGGTATGTTTACTGGGGCTGTCACCTGATTGAAGAAATCTTAGTGGATTAGTTTTATGAGTTGTAGATAATGATGAAGTTTCCTGGAGTGAAGAATGTCCTCTCCTCTGATGTGCATCTGTCTTCAGCATTATTTACATTTTGATGATGGGTCGAGATGCAACTTTTTGCACAAGCATTTGAGGGTGGAGAATGCCTTTTCTATTAATGCTTATGTATTGCACGGCTAACTTGTACTAAGAGGCATATAACCCCAAGTAATAGTGAAGGGCATTCTATAAATGTCAGTAAATAAATACATCTCGGTATGTTTTGCATATGGGAAAAAATATCAGAAGAACATGCAATTTCTTCATATTTAGATCGGGCACAGACATGTTTTGGTACATGCCATTATTGAAGAGACATCAGTGGTCCAGTTAACAGTTAGGCAAAATGTTGTTAATCAACAATTACTTCAATATCTATCAGTAACCTTTAAATGTATGTCTGCTTCCATGTAAACATGTCTATCAAATGTACTGTCACGAAACTTGTGACAGCAGATTCTTTAAGAGCGATTTTGAAAAAGACAAAATGGCACGATTTTACCCAAATTATAACCTTTTATTTATGAACATATGGTAATTAATAAGGACTCATTCACTCCTCCTCATTCATACCTACTAGATGGGTGGACCCACTAAAATAATTGATCAGGTTCTTTTAAGAGTCTTTGGGCAGCTCCTTCTGCAGCAGGACAGCAACGCAACTGCGTCAGGGACTTTCCAACCTTTATATAGTTTCAGATTCAACCCCCACATTGTCTTGTATTGCAGGGGGTTGGACTAGATGATAGCTGTCGTCATGCTGATTCTCCAAATAGTTATGAATAGTTATTTGTCCCAACATGTCTTTTGAGAACAGTGGCTGCTGTCTGCTGGGCTAGGCGCACAGATAAAAAAAACCCAAAGCCCGTCTTCCTCTGGGTCAGCCTAGAGGTGACTTGTCTCTGCATGTCCTGTAACTCATCCAAGCATCTGGCACATCCTGCTTGTCCATCCTATTTTGTACATTTTATTAGCTAGTTCAACAGTCAAATCAAATATTATTTATTGCATTAGCCATATGGCCATAGCACATAATGCGAAACCAGGCGGAAACCTGTCGCGAATGTACATAAAATACAACAGATACATTTTGTACAAATACATTTAAAAACTTTAAGTGTAAAATCATGCTGAGTAAAACAGATAAAATAAGAAGCAATAACAGGGCATGTCGACAGTGAGTAAGTCAGGAAGTTACATAGGGCTAGGTCTATGGCAAGTTAGTCGAGAAGGTGGCCCTGAGTTTCAGTGCCTGTAAAATATAGATAGCCACACCATGTGTGACCAGGGGGTTGGCGTCTACCAGTAAGTATTTCATAGTTCAACAGTCCATCTTTCCTGTTTTCTTCAGAATCAAACAATCCCTATCTTCGTCTTTATTTTTATCTTCAGAGTCACATACCGTTTGGATTTACTGTACTCACTCAGGACACACACATCCCCATTCATTCTCTGAGACCCTCATAGGCCTCACAGTACGGCCTTCACGTGGAATTTTTAAAAGTTGTCTTTTGCCTTTAATAGACAATGCTATATGGCAAGCTAGTGGCAGCCCGTCAGAAACTGGCGAATGAGAAGGACATTCCTCCAGCCGTACTAGCAACAAATAAAGTGCTGGTTGATATGACCGTGATAAGGTAAGCCTTTATTTTGGTTTGAATAAGAAGATAAACCTTGTCTGACAACATAATAATATATGCCAGCAAGACGAGTCTTTTCCAGGGAGGATGATATGATGGGCTGTCATTGCCCACTTTACAGTAGTCAGAGTTGAAGCGCTACAAAAACCAGCAAAATCTCTTTGACCAGAGACCATAATAGGATAGGACACAGGGAGCAGGGTGCGTGTGCACAAACCACACCAGCCACACTTAAGATCACCTTATGTAATATGCAAATAAAGTATTTACACATTCATTTAAGAGTTGTAAAGTGTTCCAGAGTCATCAAATGATGAACATGCATGTGCAAATCAACACAGAATATTGTTCATGAATTAGAAATGGCACTGGTCTAGAAGATTTCGTTATCTGTTTTAAAACCTGTCACCTGCTTATACGTTCTTACTCTCTTGAGGAAAACAATCTTCAGAAATGTTTCAAGGTCTCTTAACAGAGGCTAAATACTCTTTTGTTAGCAGGGATGGTAGTAGCGTGTAGGGTTTTATTTGTTAAAATCCAGTCTTACCTGAATACACCTTATGTATCAAAACTCATGGCATTAAATTACAGAATGTCTCCAATATTTCCTTCAGGCCTACAACTGTGGAAAACATTAAGAGAGTTGATGGCGTTTCTGAAGCGAAATCTACCATGTTGGCTCCTCTCCTGATCACAGTCAAGGAGTTCTGCCAGGCAAATGATTTACAGGTCAGATGTAATTGAATTAATGTGCTGTATCTTGTTTCCCTCCCCTGCATTTATTTCCTTAGGGTTCAAAAGGGCTTTAAAAAGGATTGTTTTAGTTGTCAGCAGAAACCCATTGATGTCTCTGCCATGCAAATTTCTAGGGTAAGGGTAGGCCCATGCAGAACTTGTCTGCGTTATAACTTTAGAATAAAGTTATAATGCAATGCACCAAAACACAATGCACTAAAAAAAAGTTTAAGCAAGAGAAGTAATAAATTAAGACCACCGCTACTCTCCCAACCAAAGGCAGATTGAAATAAAAACCACCTTAGGGCCTATCTGAAAGATGACGAGGGAAGCCCCTTGTGAAGTACATTACAGCAGTATCCCATCCTCTCATGTTTTGCTGTTGGACCTTCTTCCCAGACTTACCCAATGGGAAGTCACACCCTGTTTTTGCAGTTGAGACTTCCTGTGTATGAAATTGGAATAGTCACATAGGGGTAAGGCTTGTTCTGCAACCTGTGACAGGATCTTCAGGCTAAGAGATGACAAATACCCCTCTGGGTCTCTTATTTCCTGTTGTGGCTGTAGAGACTGATATGGGAGAGACATGTTTTGTTGCAGCCGGGGCAGATGAAGGTGTTCAGTTGTGTTGCTGCAGATGCACCATGGCTTTTCTTCATTTTGTGCTCATCCCAGCAGTCATTCCTCCTCTGGCCACTGCTGTGGATACACAGTGCTGTCTCCAGGCGTTGTGGTCATCTGCAAGGGATTCCCACTCAGCAGGGACAGAACTTACATTTATGACATTAATCTACACTGAGTATGACTTAATTGGATCCTTGCTGTCTGCACCAAAGTAACCTGTGCAGTGGATGGAGCTGTGGTGGTGCAGTGGCTGAGGTTGTTTGCACTTCCTGTTGAGTGAGGAGATACTGCAAGGAATTCTCCCCATTGCAATGAATGGATTTGCGCCTTCCACGGCTGGCTGACATTGGGCTCTCATCACCACAGCTCCACCCTTGAGCTTTTAGGATTTTTTTTAATAATAAAAGCTTGCTTACTGTTGTATAGATGGATGTCTTCAAGATTTCTGGTTCCATAGATCAGCCAGAAATAGATCTTCAGAAGGATGGTGGATGCGGCACTCTAACAGAATCAGAACGCATAACTTACACATTGTTTCAAGAAAAGAGTATGTCATTGGTAAGCTCTTGAACCTCCTGCTGTGTTTCATAGCTGCTCTACTTTACAGGATTATGATCTATTTTGGTTAATTTTGTGAAATTGAAAGGTGTAAGACTGGCTGCATAGTGCATGCCACAAGTGAGCTCTGTGGCTTGGGGAGAACACTTCTTTGTTTTTGTTTTTGTTTTAAATTATATTTATTGGGTTTTAAACAGAAAAATACAAAAAAGATACTTAACATCATGCATAACTCCTCATACAAAAAACACAATACAAAATACAAAAACACAAACATATATCATGATTTCCCTTCATTATGTCTAATCATGTTGGGGTGACTTCCTCTCGTCTCCCCTACTGCATTTCATTGTCCATCATCTTTAGTAATTACTTGCCATCTTTAAATATTATTTATTGTTATCACTTATATCATTTTCTTGTCATAGTCTTAACCTGAAATCATATATCTATATTACTTAAACCTATTTTTCTACTCTGTAAGCTGTCGTTTCTTCCAACTTTTTCCAGTCTTTAAATCTTACAATAGTTCTTTAAATATACTTTAAATTTTTTCCAATCTTTTTCCACCGCCTCCTCCCTCTGGTCGCGTAGTTTCCCGGTCAGTTCGGCAAGTTCCATAAAGTCCATCATTTTCATCTGCCATTCTTCTAAGGGGAGAACACTTCTTTGGAACAGTGGCAGAATGTTAGGATTCAACAAGGTTTTAATTCTAAGCACTGCTTATCTGGATGTATAAGGCCTCTATATGCATGCCCTTAAACTGGAACTGTTTTCTTGATAGGGTGCTAGCTGTATGTGAGAGACCCATGCTATCTGCCCCACCAGCATGGTTGTGATAAGTGCACATGTACTACAGCTACGTAGGATCTAGATATAAGGAATTGGCTCCCACACATGGAGGGAGGGCCTGTTCCACCAAATTCAGTGGAATGTAACTTTAAAAAAAAAACAGGCTTATAATAGGATAGTCCTAGAATTGCCACATTTTTTTATGTGGGCAAAATATCTGTGCCTTTCATCACTTCCCAACAGGCAGAAATTAACTAGTGAAGCACTTCTTCACACTAAAACTCCATATGAGGAAAAGAAGAGTTTGGATTTGATATCCCGCTTTATCACTGCCCGAAGGCGTCTCAAAGCTTCACCAATTAATACTTTACTCAACTTAAAGAAAGGCACAGAGCCATAACAAACCCTAGGATGTTTTGCCAAAGTGCACCATTTAATGTTTGGCAAGTCTTGTTCAATGGTTGTAGCAGAAAAAATAAAGTAGACTTAAAGAAGGCTAACATGTTTATTGTGGCATACGTTTTTCTGGTTTGGGGCCCACTAATGCAGCCTACAAAGTGGAGTGTGGCCTACAAAAGCTCATTTTATTTATTTCAACAATTTCTATGCTACTTAACTAAAATTGTCTCTAAGGGGTGTCAAAATACATTTGGTAGTATGCTACTCTTGTTGTGTTTACTGTTCACTGCTGTTTCTTAAATGGGTTTGAAACCTATACTGTATTCTGTTAAAGCCACACCAAATGTTTATCTGCTTTGTTTTTGAAAGGGGGGGAAGCAATTGTTCCCCTAGTCCTACTAAATAATGTTATATTCTTCACTCTCTTTTTGTCATTTCTTTACTGCTCTGTTGTTGTTGTTTTCTTCTCTACTGGTATTTTGCTGCCTTCTTCCTGGGAACAATCTTACACCTGCAATCCCAGCCAATTGGCAATTGTGCCACATAAAGCCGTGTAGCCGTTCAGATTTGGTTATGTGGCAACATGGCTGAGCATAAGTTAGAACATTTCTTCTAGGATCAGCATTGTTCTCATTTTAAAGGGAAGAGCATATTTTCTTCTTTTCAGAGCAACCTCCCTTGCCCCCCCTCCAAAAGTGCAGTTATAATGGGATGCATTTTTCACCACTGCCGAAAATTGTCATTGAACATGACCTCCCCCTTTCCCCCAACTTAGTCCTATACCTTATTTTGTAACACTTATTTGTCACAGAGTGCTGCTGTGCAATGATGCTGGGGGCTTGCTGCCTGCTCCACTCCCTCCTCCCAGGAGTGTTCCTTGTTAGATAGCCAACCAATTTAAAATGCCCAAGGACTAATTAACAAGGAGCAATAATACAATTAGTACTAGGTAATTTGATGCCTTGTATCAAATAACCATTGATTACAGGGTGCACCCTGGTGTCTCCTGTCTGGGAGAAAGTCAGCAAACATAACATACAGCCGTCCTCTTTATGGGAAGAAAATAATTGTCAAAGTGTAGATAGTTGGTGCATAAGGGGCTGCTTGGTATGTTCAGTACTGAAAAGTGTTTTGTTTTGTTTTAACCTGCATCTAAATATATTCAATAGTGCTATTACTAGTGTATAGTTTCACTTATAGCCCGAACAGTTATTCAACAGGCACCTACCCTCTAGAACAGTGTTCCCCAACCTTGGGCCTCCAGCTGTTTTTGGACTACAACTCCCATCATCCCTCGCTAGAAAGACCAGTGGTCAGGGATGATGGGAATTGTAGTCCGAAAACATCTGGGGGCCCAAGGTTGGGGAACACTGCTCTAGAACAGTGATGGCCAAACTTGGCCCTCCAGCTTTTTTTGGACTACAACTCCCATCATCCCTAGCTAACAGGACCTGTGGTCAGGGATGGTGGGAACTGTAGTCCCAAAACAGCTGGAGGGCCAAGTTTGGCCATCACTGCTCTAGAATTACACAATTAAGTTCAACATTCAGCATTTTGTTTTAACATTATTAGGTGCAAGCAACTTGTGATCTGCAACCATCACTGGTAGCTCAGCAAACTTGGGGTTTTTCACATCCTGCCCGAGTCTGTAAAAACGCAAACACAAAACATATCTGTATGGAGAGACCACAATATATATCTGGCTGTGGTGTGTTTGGCTTGGTGGTCATTGGCCTGATATACAGTGGTACCTTGGGTTACATATGCTTCAGGTTACAGACGCTTCAGGTTACAGACTCTGCTAACCCAGAAATATTACCTCGGGTTAAGAACTTTGCTTCAGGATGAGAACAGAAATCGGGCAGCGGCAGTGGGAGGCCCCATTAGCTAAAGTGGTGCTTCAGGTTAAGAACGTTTTCAGGTTAAGAACGGACCTCCGGAACGAATTAAGTACGTACCAGAGGTACCACTGTATTCAGCAGTGGTTAAAATCGTCATTGCATTTTATAGCCCCCAAGAGTCTCATACACTTTCTCTGTTGCCAGATATTATTAACAGGCTATTTAGGGTGCTAATATGGCAGCCCTGTGTCAAGTTATCTTTCCTTTCCTACCCCTAAGCAAAGTATAGTGAAGCAAACCAGAAATTGCCAAAGAACTATTTCTATTGCTAAAGAACTATTTCTCTTTCTGGGGAAATGTATTTTCAGCTCTAAAGTTTTGATGGCCAGGCTTAATGTAGTTCTACTGATTGCTGTTTTTTCTTCTTTCTTCAGAGGAGTATAAGTGACCGACGGTCTTTACCCCTTACTGTGGTTGGCACACATTTATCCCAAGCCTTGAAATCTGGCTACCCAGTCAATTTACAACGTGCCGGTCTCACTCCTGAGATACAAGAGATGGTCACGAAAGTCATCCAAAACCCTCCCATCAACTCAGGTGAAAAGTTCAGCCAAGCACTGCAGCCTCTAATAAATGATATTCTTGAGATACGGACAAAATATGAGAGCTTCAGTACCTTTGAAAATGGCCTGTTCCTGGGCAAAGATAAGCCTAATTAGTTGTGATATGAATAGGGCACCTCATAATGAAACTGCCAGTGTTTCATCAAAACACTTAAGAGTTTAAATTGGGAAACAAGAAAATGGTCCCATCTGCACAACTTTGCAAATTCAGAGAGAAGATGTAGAGAAGATAATGGCTTTTGTTTTCATTGGTGTTTCTGAGATGAATTTGTGAGTGCTTATTAAGATAACCTACATTTATGAGGTTCTGGCTTTACAGAATTGGGGCTGGCATGTGCAAAAATGATTGGAAATCCCCATTATTCTATATTGTTTTATCTTTCAACTTTCCCTGGACCTTTAAAAAAATAAGTAATTTGCCTGCTCTGTTTATAGAGGTTTTTTTGCTGTTGTATTAAACTAAATTTTACCATTGACATTGGTGGACCTAAGTTAGTCCCGTCCATTAATTTTCATGGGAGGAATGGGACTCGATAGTTGAATCCTGCTGATGGGACTCATTCATTGCATCCCATCCAACAGATCTTTTCTGAGTATGACAGGCTTTGGATGCAAACCTTTTAAATCTTATTTTGTGGAAATTTGAGCAGTTCTTCACAGTGGTTTTTTCCCCCCTTACCAAATAATAATTATTGCATTAATGTTTTTCCCCTTTCCAAGATGTAACACAAATGAAAGCCATTAGAACACTAGTCCCTGCAGATATTGAACTGTATCTTATAAGAATGACCATTGCACTGCTGGATAAAGGGTACAGAAGTCGGCAGCTGGGACAGCAGGACGATTCAGAAAAGCAAGGACCAGCTGGTCTACAGACGACGACAGTATCCTCACAGAAGGATGGGGAGAAAATTATGTGGATTAAAACAAAGGTTTGTAAACAAATTTATACAAAGAATGAGAGAAGGACACTGTCAAACTAATTATGCAAGAAAGAAACAAAAAGTGGTTTGGGGTCAGTAGCCTTCTGATTTATTTCCATTGTCCCTTTGGACCCAACTGCACTTGCAGTTGTTTCTTTCATTGCCTAGCAATGGACAAATCTGTAAATTTCAGTTCTGTTTCCCCATATTTTTGCAGCAATTTGGGATGCTACATGGCCTGGTGGGATGTTGCCCCTGACTGTAGGGCATCTCCTGATGCTTCGCAGACTGGCTGGAAGTCGCCCCGGGCCATGCGGTGTTTACCGATGCTGCATGGACCAGTGCGGCCTTGCGGGTGAATTTCACAATGGGAGGAGGCCTGGTTGGCCTCTCTCGATGCGACAGTCATGCACACGATGCGCGATGCATGTGTTGTCACACACACTGCATGGGTTACGTCAGGCTCCGCCCCCCCCAATGTCAGGCACAACTCTGTGCCTCTGTCAGTCACAGTGGCCTTTGCTTACCAAGACCTCGCCCCCCAACTTGTAGTTAGCAGGGAGAGAGCTTAAGCACTAGCCTGGGTTTGGACAACATGCTTAGCCAAACTTAAAGCCATGTACAGCTTTGAAAGCCAAATCAGCTCCTTGAAGCTCCCTTAGTTATTGGATAACTAGTAAATTAAGCCTGTTAAGCAAAACAGGCGCTAGAAAGCTCTCTCAGGAGCCGCAGCGGCAAGGCAGCAGGAGCCGCCGGCGTCCCCACCCACCCAACTCCCAACCCACCCCTTGCACCCCTAGACCTGCACCCCCAAGCCACCCACCCCTTGTACTGCTAGACCACCCCCAGCGCCATTTTTCTCCCCCCCTCCTCCCCTCCCTTGGACAGAGCGAGAGAGGGAAGCCGGAGGAGGTGGTGAGGCGGGAAGAGGGAGGAGGTCGGAGCCGGAGCCGGAGCTAGGGCTTGCCGCCGCGCAGGCGCAGAGTTTGGAGCGGCTGGCGAAGAGCTGCTGCTGCTGCCGCCGCAGTGAAGCGTGCGAGCTGGGCACGGAGAGCAGGTTGCAGCCGGGAGCCGGTCCGGGAGCGGCTGGGAGGCGGCGGCGGCGAGGCCATAGTGAGGTGGTCCCCCCTCACACACACTCCCCCCCCCAGCCCGGCCCCGGGGTGTTATTGTGAGGGGGAGACAATGATCAAAGTCTCCTTCCGAGGCTGGGCGCTAGACGCCGCCAAACCGCTGCCCATCTACCGACCCGGCGGGCGAGGGTGGATCTCGGCAAGCGCGGCTTTTCTCTTTCGGCGGCTGTCGCTGAAGCAGCAGCAGCTGCGGCCGGCTTCCCCCGCGCTTTGGCCAGCGGTAAAGGTGGCGGTGGGAGTGGGCCTCGGCAGCCTCGCCATGTCCATGCGAGGCAGCGGCGCTGGCGCAACTGAGAACGCGTGTGCGCTGCCGCTGCCTCTCGGACACGCCCCCCTCTCCCGTCGTCCAATCCGTGTGTCACAGGAACGCACGTGCAGTGCCGAATTCCTGTGACACACGGAAAGTGGTACGTACGGACAGAGCAAGATTATTATATAGGATACTGTATGCTCACAGGAGTCAGTCCCAGTTGTCTGGCTCCTGCATGATGGAGGAAAAGTAGTTTCTGGACACTTTTCACAGACAGTCCCATGTACATGCATTGCAAGAGTCTGGATGTAACTAGATGAGCACTTGTGGCCAGGTCCAGGGGTGTAGCATGGGGGTGTTAGGGGGGCTGTGGCGCCGGGCGCCCAGTTTTTGAAAGGGCACAAACTAGGTGCCTCCATGCAGGTGACCCTAGTGTGGTTCAATCCAGTGCTCCTCCACTCGCCAAGGGCTGTGTTGGCCAGCCGGGCTGCCCCTTGCACAGGTGGGCAGGCAGCTCAGTGCAGCCCCACATTGCTCTGGCAGGAATGGGGTCACTGGTGGCATTGGCTGGCCTGGCACCCCCCCACACACACTTGGGACGCATGCACCACCTCCGTCCAGTGCACACATGCCACCCCGTCCAATGCACATGTGTGTCCCCTCCCCGGCATGCGCCCTGGGGCGTTGGCAACTGATGCTATGTCACTGGCTAGGTCATCTCACTCCAAGAAGGGGCATAGAGGCCACCCTGAGCTGAAGCTAGTACAGGCATAGGCAAACTCGGCCCTCCAGATGTTTTGGGACGACAACTCCCATCATCCCTGGCTAACAGGACCAGAGGTCAGGGATGATGGGAGTTGTAGTCCCAAAACATCTGGAGGGCCGAGTTTGCCTATGCCTGAGCTAGTACGAGGCATTGTGAGCTACTGATGCCGTCAAGCTGTGTGGTGGCCCTGCTGCTACCAGGTCCTTAAAGGGGAGCATCGCCTGCTCTGGAAGGAGTCGAAACACCACATCCTTGGATTGCCAAACTTGTTCACCAGCAGCTCTGGTGGTTCACTTTGTTAGCTCTCATCCAAGCCTATCACTGACTTCCGGGTCTCCACTGCTTCACAAGGGTCTGAAGTAAAGAGAGAGAGAGAGAGAGAAATGCCACCTGAGCTCTTTGAAGGAAGAGTGAAAGGAAAATGTAATAATACTGTTTTCTTTTAGAAGCATGGCTCCACAGCTGCACCTAGTGGGAGCAAGGGAGAACTCCAGTTACTCCAGCTTCCTTCTCATGGCCAGTAAAATTCTAACTTTGCTGGTTATAGCAGTTATGCTTGATTAGTATTAATAACTGTGTAGTGCTAGCTATATAGGAAAAATCACCCCGATCTTAGTGATTAATTTATTACATGTGTTATATATTGCAAATAAAAATCTTAGTAGCCCACAGATAACCTCCTGAACTGTTCTGCTTGGATGTTGAAGGGAAGCCCATTCCAATGACTTGCATGTGGGGAAAGAGGCACAGTTTCCTACCTGGCTAGTGCCCCCTTATCTCCAAGGTTGTTTTTTTTTAAAAAAAGGTTTCCATCTTCATTATGCACTCCATGAAACTAAGTACCTGCTGGTCTTACAAAAATAAAGGGTCATGTGAAAATCCAATTTCTAAGGTGCTGACTCTTTATATCTTGAAAATTAGCATGGAAATCAGGGTGAAGATGAAAGGAGGGCTGCAGAATATAAGGGGATGGTGGCTTCATAATTTAGTGGAAGGCGAAAAGGGTACTTTGTACCATGGGGTGGGGTGGGAGGGTTCATATATGCAAGGCAGGGTTGCATGAGCTTGGATAGCTCAGTTGGTTAGAGCGTGGTGCTGATAACACCAAGGTTCAATTCCTGTATGGGACAGCAGCATATTCCTGCATTCCAGACTAGATGATCCTCAGAGTCCCTTCCAATTTGATGGTTCTATGATGGGTGGTGGTGGTGGGAGCGACATGGAGGTTGATGGTAAAATCAGTGCAAAGCAGAGCTGCCGAATGGGATAGAGAAGGGCTTCGGGGGGAAAGTTCGAAAGGTTAAAATAGGGTTGAGATGGTGAATGGTGAATGCATTGCATTGAGGAACCAATTTGGGTTAAAATTATAACACAAAGGGACTGGAATGATCAGTTTTAAGGATTCCTTTTGATGAGACACTATTTTGCACTTTTTATCTAGTACATTTTAACAATAATTAAATTATAACAGTGTATTGATACACTTCTTGGTTTTCTTCAAGGAACTTCCAGTAAAGTCAACTGTACAAAAGCCTGATTCTGGGTGCAGTAAAAATATTAAGCAAGATACCTCACGTACAGATTCATCATTTTGGGTAATCACGTCTGACATAATTTTGTATGGGATAGAATTCCAGGAAACCTAAGTATCCATAAAAACCCATGTAATAAAATCCTATTATTCTTTATGTGTCTGTTAACTGTTTTGGAATCCAACTGGGGTACAGCACACCCACACCCACACCCACCCGCCCCGGGTTGATTAAATTTTATTTCTGTATTTTCTTTTTTCTCTCTTTTGGTTTCCCCTTTGATTCTTGTGTTCCGTCCATGCATATATTTTCCTTGCGTAGAACAGCTTTCCCACAGGATTTGGTTGTCGGCTTTCTTTTTGGCAACTAATTGTTTTAGCATAGTTTAAGAAAGTGGAAAGCATTGCAGTGTACATGGGGCTCATTGTTTAATGATAAGATGAAGCACATGTGATGCAAGTTTTTGTTCCTTAAAAGCAATATCCAATCTTTCAGTAAACTATGAGTGTTTGGTCATACAAATTACTAAATGAACAGTAGGAAATGTTACATGCACAACATTATACTGTGACTGATTTTCATGTTAAATCGTTTTCTATTTCGCAGTGTTTTCGTTCAGTAGCCAGTGGAATATTTGTCATGGTTTCTTTTTCTTTCAAAGGGAAAAAGCAATAATGAACAGCAAATTCTTGGCGCTGAACAGAATGTCCAGAACCACCAGAGCTCTATCAAATTGGCCTCATGGAATCAGACTTCACTCAGTGCTGAGGAAGAAGATCTCTTTACTGATTCCCAGTCACAGGTAATGTGGTCAATATATCATATTTACATTTGTAACTACTGTGGTAAGAATTTACTTCTGCACCACATGTTCTTACCCAGGTGAGGAAACACCTTTAAATAAATTACAGAACCAAGAGAGTAACAGCAATCTCAGTGTCCTGTAGAGACCTGGTTTATTAAAACCACACAAGGAATTGCTTGTCATCTCTCCTGCTTCCCTGTGTAGCCCCTGTAGCTTGGCATCTTGTCCCCCACCCTGTTGAATGGATTTGTGGGAATGGCATACAGCAATCTAGGAAGGCAGTCTTTCCCAAATTCTCTTTTAGCTTAAATCCTGGCTTTCCCCTGCCCTCAGGAGCTCAGAATTCAAAGTTCCACCATTCCTTCTCACACAAAGGTGGAAGTGAGGAACCCAAACAAATGCAAATCCCAAACCATAGCTGAAATCATCATCATCTTTATTAATTAATTAAATTTGTAGATCACCCTCCACCCAAAGATCCCAGGGCAGTTCACAACAGAAAAATACAAAATGCCAATACAGAATAATAAAACAAAAACAAACCAATAACCCCTCTCCCACAAACACATTTAAAAAGCCATAGAATGTTAATCAGCCAAACACCTGGTTGAAGAGAAACGTTTTCGCCTGGTGCCTAAAGATATATAATGAAGGCGCCCTGGGGAGAGCATTCCACAGATGTGGAGCCACTGCAGAAAAGACCCGTTCTCCGGACCTCTCATAGAGGACACACACAAAGAAGGGCCTCAAATGTTGATTGCAGGGTCCTGGTCAGTGTATATGGGGGAGGCAGCCCTTGATCATGCATAGCTTTGATTAGGTTTCTGGAGAAAGTCGTGATGTAAAAATCATGATTTGATTGAAAATTAGATATTATACACACACACACACACACACACACATACATATAGTTCTAACTGTCCCAATATTATTTGCATTTAACCTTTTCAATAGAATGCATTAGGCTTGATTTTTGTGTGCCTGCATTTTGTGACTCTCATAAGCTGCATTCTATCTCCCTATCTGACCTAAGAGAGGCACAAATGACATGGCCAGCCAGAATATTTTGCTATGTCTGTTTTGATTTAGCACCGGGGTGTTAATCAAGCATCTGTCCTTGAAGCTCTTTGACATGTTTTGGGAACTGGGAATTAAGATAGGAGATTGGAATGTCAATAGCCCCTAGTGAAGGCCTGGCTGTCAAGGTAACAGAGGCTAAAGTACAAAACCAAAAGTTTTGAGACACCCCAAGGAAGTTGATAGCAGTGTGGAGTAATGTATCTATATATCCAGTTCAACAGGCAGGCTGGTAGGAACACAGGCAGTTGATGGTGTGTGTAAATAGTGGTATGCAATAGTGAAAAAATGTGTTTGATTTCTTCTTTTCTTTTGTAGACATTGTGTCAGCCTTCAAAGAGGAAGTTACCAGAGTGGTTTGGGACTTCAGGAGGAACTGTTCCTCGTGCTAATACTTCCAAGAAATCTAAGGCCGGAGGAAGCAAAGGGCTCTTTGGTTGAACATGGAGATATCATAAAACTATGTTTAGATATAAAAACTGAATCAAAACTTTATACTTCATTCACTTTCTTCATTCAGTCTGACTCAGTGAAACATTTATGAACATCTCTTTTTCAAAACACAGAACGTTGGGAGGAAAAACTCTATTTACCACACAAACCTTTGACTAGATGGGCTTAATATTAGCCCCAATTCTTGAGTTCATTCATATGCTAGCCTTACCAAGTTCTGAACCTTGAGGTGAAGAAGAAAAAGAAAAAGAAGAGAGCAGTGGATTAAATCAGATCATACAGTGTCGCAAGGCTTAAACCTCTATATACCACTGAATATTGGCAAGTTGAAGAGTTTCAGCAACTTTGGGGGAAAGAACACGGAGTACATTTCGAAGAACAGTTGAAGCCTGGGAACAGTGCATGTAGCACATGTCTTCTCCAGCTGCCATGTTAATAATATCAGTAGGATTATTGCTGCACAAAATGGGCAGCCCCACGTTTTTTTATTTTGGTGACTATTTCTTTAAGGAAGGCAAAAAAATGTAACCCGACAGCAGGATATTGTGGTACATAACTAAGTGGTTGTCATATTTCTTCACCATTATGAATAATGTTAAATTGCTAATATATTATTTTCTATAGTTTCCACTATTTTTTGGCACTTTCTTATAAATAAAATTTGTTTTTAATTAAAAGTTGTGGTTCGGTTTTGTCCAGTTATGAAGGTTGATGGTGAGAAGTAGACAGAAGTTTAAAAATTATTTTTAAAATCCATGCTGAAGAATTATAGGTATTTCCTAATGAATTGCCACCTAAAATAATTTAACCCTTACTCCTTAAGGACCAGTTCCAGGTAGGTAGCCGTGTTGGTCTGCCGTAGTCGAAACAAAATAAAAAAATTCCTTCCAGTAGCACCTTAGAGACCAACTTAGTTCTTAGTATGAGCTTTCATGTGCATGCTTTCGTATCTGAAGAAGTGTGCATGCACACGAAAGCTCGTACCAAGAACTAACTTAGTTGGTCTCTAAGGTGCTACTGGAATGAATTTTTTTATTTTGTTCCTTAAGGACCAAAAACCACCATCCCTTCCTCTATGCACACACACTAAATTTGACTTTTTATCTCATTATTCTCCAGAATTCATGGATATTTAATGTATTTAAAGTATTTAAATCTTAAGAGCCTACAGAAACAGAATTTATTTTCGTCTGACGCCTAAGTGACAATAAAGGGGTCTCCAGGCAAGCCCCTTTGGGGAGGAAGTTCCAAAATTTAGGAGCCACCAAAAGCTTTCTCCAGTTTGTGTGCTTCATCAAATGTAGCCTTCCGAAGCCAAATGTTCTCCAAACACAAAAATGATAGCAGATTTGAATTCCTCATGCCCCCAAAACCTACTTTTAAGACACCTGCAAATATTAAGTTTCACCCCCCCCCCCCAATACACGCCTTAATCCCACCCGCACCTCGCATGCCAACCAATACGCTTTCTCTACTGTATCACCCAGTAATAGGAGTAGGGAGGAGGAACCCTTTCACTCCGCGCATGCGCCTTTCAAACAATCCTCCCCCTTACCCTCTCCGTTGCCGGAGCAACGTAGGGATGTACTTCCGGGTTCATATTCAAAAAAGCATCGCTGCGGTGACGTCACGTCGCGCCTAGCGAGCAGGATGGGAAATGTCGGTGGGAGACCTGCGCGCTAGGAAGCTGAGCCAATAGGGAAGCTGAGCCAAGTTGGTTTCCCAACCGCCCCCCCCCAAAACACTCTACCCGTCTCCCGCCCACCCCTCCACCCCACTCCCGTCGTTGGGGTAGTCTCGTGCGCGAGGTGAGTGGTTTGGCGCGCGGGGGCGCGCGCGCTCAGCGGCGCCCCGGGATGGGATTGGCAGCTGCTACGGCGGCGACTCTTGTTTGCCTCGTGGGGGGGGGGCGGGCTCGGGAGAAGGTGTGGGGGCAGCCCGGCAGTCCACCTCCCCGGGCGGAGTCAGCAGGGCACCCCCCTTTTCTTCCAACCCACTTGTGGAAGCGGGCATGGGGAAAGCAGGAAGCAGTTGAAGCAACAACAACACTGTGTGGTCTTGTGGTTTTTGAACTGAGGGGCGGTTGTGAGGAGGGGCGCGCGCAAGGCGGCTGACCTCTTAACTGAGGATGCTCGGAGCGGCTTCTTCAAACTGCCAGTTCCTCCCCTTTGGGGGGAAGCCTGGGTAGTCGAGCCCGACACACGGTCGCCTCGCGTAAGCTGAGAAAAAGTGAAAAGTAGCCCCCGCTTTTGAGGGAAGTTTATTTTGCGCTGCGCTTCAGAGGCACCACCATCCGCCCCACAGGACTGCTGTCGTTCCCTTCCTCGGGGAACCCTCAGAAACCTTGCTCTGTGGTTGCGCACAGGGGCTCCCTGACGATTTCTGCACGATTTCCAGGGTTCCTCAAGGATAAATACCGTCAGCAGTTCCATAGGCACTCCATAGAGTAGTTGTGTGTCCCATATATGTTTTCAAAACTCTTCGCAGAAATAGGAGCCGGGTCATGCTTAATACCCCTGTAACGTAGGCGGTGCTATTGCCTCACATTGCAAGAGGTCTCAGGCTGAGAGAATAATGGTCTGCAATGCCACTACCTTAGTTTTAGAGACTACCGCTGCCTATGCAAATATTCCAGCGTGTTTCACTTGCTCACCTTAACTTTCTGGTGAAGTCCTCTGTATTTCCCAAGTGTAACTGGACTCCCGCCAGAGATGCGGCTCTGAATATTTTACCTGGTAACTCATCTTGGGATGAGGGGAAAGCTGACTTACAACTCTTCAGCTGTCCATTTCCCTTTTGAACATAGAATAAAAACAGGATGTTGCCTTGGAATTAGCAGTCTTGGAAGGCTCCTAGTCTTGAAGTGGTTCTTCAGGGGTGAGCAAGACATAGTCAATTAAAAGTTTTGTGCTTATGAGCACACACTTGCCAGTTACCTAAAACTGGAACCCTCGTGACCAGGAAAGTTAGTGTATTATAGTGGCTAAATATGTGATACAGGAAATCCACAATTCAAATATTGCCTCTGCTGAAAACTTACTAGATGGTCTTGGGCAAGATGCTTTCTTCAGCCTTACATCTGCAGTTTGAAGATAATGCTTATGAGCTTTATGGCATGGATTTAAACCAAGAAGTAGTGAAATAGTGCTTTGAGCAGCCGCTTTGAGCTTCTGAGCATTCACCTTCCTGTGGTTCGTGAGGAAAACATAAGAAGATTTGGCTTCCATTTTCAAGTAATTGTGATTACATGCTATATCTGAACCAAGAACTATTGTTAGGGTTTCATATGGTTTAGGAGGCTGAGCCAGGATCATAAACCTTGGTTCCTAAAACATGCTTAACACAACCACAATTTATCTGTGTTCACACATAATAAGTAACCAAGATTAGTTGAAAATAGGAGCTAAAGCTTTTGGAGGGAGGAGTGAGCACACAGGCTGGAAGTTCACCCAGAAGCTTCCCTGTAGTGTTAAACTATAATTTAGTTTTCTTTATTTACAGTACTTCTATCCTGCTTTATAACTCATAGAAACTTTCAAAGTGGCATACAAAATATTCCAACAATAAAAATCAAATTCAAGTGTGGTATTAGGAACAGAAATAATGTGGCAGTCCTGTGATACTGTGATTATTCATGGGGCATTTTCTGCCTTCATTCTTAGTCTTCCATGGTGTTGCCCTTCAGCCTCTGCTGACAGTGATGTCCCACTGATGTCCTATGAGGGAAATAGAGTGGGACTGACTAGCTAGATCTTGTTCAACCCATGGTGAAGACAACTCTTCCCATGTTAGCAGCTGACAATGTCTGGACGCAACCGTTATGTATGATGTAAAGCTCTGTATAAATGCAACACATTCTCACTAGTATTTCACTTTTTTTGACAGAATTATGGATCCAAGCTTGCTAAGAGAACGAGAACTTTTCAAAAAGCGAGCGCTCTGTACTCCGGCTGTAGAAAAACGTCCAGCACCCTCTTCTGATTCCTCATCTTCTAAGAAGAAGAAGACAAAGGTAGAGCAGGGTGGATCATCAAGCTCAAAGCAGAATGCAGGTTCGTGGGTTCTGCTTTTGGAGTTTAAGCAGAAACTCTTCTTCTTATGTCCTATCCTTCCAGGTCATTGAGCTTTATGTATACATAACGATCTGATTAACGTGTCACAATAAACCACAACTGAAATAAATGGGAATGTGCAGTGTGCTGGTATATGCCACTGAAATCTTGCATGTTTTATGCTTCAATACTGCTGCCACACTGCCACACCCAGGTTTGTGACTGATTTCACTCCAAGCAAACCACAAGTGACAAGCCAGCAATAAACTTTGATCTCAATTGGTTTCTCAATTTCATGGAGAAAAACAAACCATAAGCCTAGGTTTGGACAACATAACAAGCCAGACTATGGTTTGTTTCCTGGCAGGAGTAGGGGAGGAGTGAAATGCCTGCAGTTTTAGTAGCATTCACAAGCTCACTGTTCTTTTACATTAAACCATAGTTTAATTGTGGCTTAATCTTTTTAAGATGTTTTATCACTTGTTTTTTGCTGCCCTGGGCTTCTTTGGAAGGAAGAACAGGATATAAATTTAATAAATAAATAGATAATGTGCAAACCAGGGCACCCTGTATGTTTCTTCTAATGGCAGTTCTGTGGTGGGGGGTCAGGAGCAATTTAGATCAGTTAATAACTTGGGGATGGAGAAGTTGGACTATACCCCTTTTCTCAAAAAATACTACTAATAATAATAATTGACATAACAGAAATGGAACTGAGGGACTGTTTTTCTTGGTTTGTGGTTCTCCTTCAAGAGAGAAGTAATATTTTCTGAACTTTCATGCAGCAGAGCTGTGTTGCTAAAGTGGTTCTAGCTCTCATGATGGTGTACACACACACACACACACACACACACACACAGGTTCCAGTCACATGAGTGAGGCTACTGTGTATTTCTACTCTTAAAAGAAAAAAATAAATCGGTCAAGATTCCAGTATCCCATTTCTGGGCCTTTATGCTGTTAATTATGTTATATCATAGCCTAGAAATGTGAGAGATGGAATTAACCCTGGCTTATATTGAGATTTCTGTTTGAGGGGCAGGTTTTTTGCAGCTGGTGATAGGAGCCCATGCAGGCAAGATAGGAACAGTGAGGTAAGGAGACTTGCTGGGCACTAGCAGCTGGACAAAGGAATAGAGTTAACACTATGCTCTAATAAAGCAAGCCTCATCATTCGGCCAGCTCCTGTTGCATAATTGCCATTCTTTCTTTCCTCCAGACTTCCTTCCTCAAGTCAATGATCATACACTTTCAGGACTGATACTAAGAATTGCAAAGTTGGTGCTGCTGTTGAGTCCTATCAGCCAGCTAAGCAATTGTAATTTGCAGTGTTGAGTATTGCTTAGAATTCACTGAGACTTGCCTGTGGTTAGGAAAAGACTGCTGTACCACTCACCCCATGGCAGAATCAGTTCAGTCGTTTCCTCCCCCCACCTCATTAAACCAGATTGCAGAACTAAATGTTACATGAGCCTGCTGCCAAGAATTGCTTGTCCTGTCATCACCATGCTGTGTTCCCATGCTCTGCATAATTGGATGGCAGCAATGGGACCTCACAGTGTAATGATGTCATGGCATCAAGTTGTACTGTGTGTTGTACAGATTTTGGTGGAGGTGGGAACCCAACACAGGGCTACTTAGATTTAGTGCCAGCCTTGCTTTTCTTGTAAGGCTTAAATCCTCTCAAAGTCAAGGGCAGGAAACAGTGCTGTTTTCATATTAACAGAGTTCCTTCCTTGCCTGACTGTTCTAAATATAAAAGAAAACACAGCATATACTGTTGGGTTTTTCATGTTTTTTAACCAAGTTGTCAGCCCTACTGTGTAAATGCAGAGTTGACAAATACGCAGTACAGTTGATAGTTGCGCTGGTATGCTTTCAAATCATGTATTGGCATAAGGCTAGCTTTCATGGCATAATGCTTTCATCAGATGCATGGAATGTCACCCTAGATTGCCAGAATATTATATATATTGTGGTGTCTAAAGAAAAACATGTTAGCAGTCAGTCAGAGGAGATGGAATACAAAAAATGCCAACATCAGTAATTAACTGCAGTAATGTTGATAAATGTCATTGAGTTGGTAAGTTACAGATTGTAATTAATTTACCAATGCAAGAACAACTTCTTGAATGGTCTCTACAATTATTTTACATACAGCTAAAATCTCATGTATTTTTCACTGTGAGTACTTAATGCATGACCTCCCTGCTAACATAATTTTCTCTCTCTGCACCAGGGACAGCTAACCAGCGGTTCTCCAGTTGTTGTTGTGCTCTCAACCCCCATCAGCCCCAGCTAATAAGGTCAATGGTCAGGGGTGACATGAGTTGTAGGACAGCAACATCTGGACTCCCAAATGTTAGCCACTCCTATACTCATTCCCTGATGGAATGCTTATACCATAATGAATATGTGAAGAACTTTAAATACTTGAAATGTACTATATAAATGATAAAAAAATTGTTGTTTGCTCATCTAATACCTTCAGGTGTGCAGAATTCTAAAATAGTTCTGTGTTGCTATTCTTCTTTGGGTTTGATAAGCTTTCAGACTATGACAAATACCAGTACTTAAAAAATAGAATCAGTCTTGCTGCTATTTTTTACTGTCTCTGCTGTTTTTATACTTGTTGCCTGCCAATAATATTTATTTTTAAAATAAATAAATTAAGCAGTAGATATAATTGGTCAGATGAACAAAATTTTACTCCAATCCAATTTTACATAAAATCCATTTTCACATAATACTGTGAATGATCATCCAGTATTAAGCATTTTGTGAACTCTTCAAGTTTCTATCCACCAGTGAACAAAAAATGGTGCTAATGATACTTAAGGCTAAGCAGAATCTGACTTGCTTGGTCAAAAGTTGCAAGCAGCTTTATTATAATTTTGAACATAGGTTTTGCTGCAGGTGCTAGCAAAACAGTCCATTGCTACACCACTTCTGTTTCACGTTTCCTGAAGCTGTCCATCATAGATCTAACAGGGTTTGGTTCATTCTCCAAGTCTTTCATAGTTTTGTTTTTCACACAGCAGCAGCAGTCAAGCAGCTCATATAAGAAAGCTAGCACCACCAAACATATTACAGTAAATATAAATATGACCAAAATGACAAAGCAGGCAGTGTTCCAGTTGTCATGGAAAGGATAAATCTTCTGCACTTGAAAACCAAGATATTGGTAGAGGGATGTAGTTTCATTCCAACGGCTATTGTTGAATGTTGCCATGTTGAGAGAGTCTTCCAAGTTCCGTCTCTGCACCAGCTCTGTGTGTTGAAATATACAAACAGGAAAGTTGGTGATTTTCCTTTGTTGTTAAATTTTTATGCTTTTTCCTGTCACCAACAAAATAGAACTGTTTCTTTCTATGTAAATAGTTTGAGAAAGGTTGTGTTGTTTAATTGGCTAATTGTTTGTTCATGTTTCTTGCTATAGTTTTATATAATGGTGTTGACCTGCAGGTACATTAATTCAGTTTTATTTCAACTAAAACAAAGTTTTGGATCATAGTGCTTACTTTATGTTTCTTACTGTATCCTGCATCGGTCATGTGTAGGACTAGACATTTGACTGGACAGATATTGTCAAATAATGGTAATGTATTTTGAAATCAACTTTATTAGAACAAAAAACAGGTTTGACATTTTGCAAATTGTAAAAACAAGTTATCCTCTTTTTCCCCACCAACCCAATTAACTTACAAAATGGTAATTGGTATCATATTTAATGTTGGGTAAAAGTTTGTATAAATGTGAACAATTTACTGAACATTTCTCTCAGTTTCATCCTGAAACATTGTTAGCCTACAGGTTGTTTTTTTAAGTAAAGTAAAACAGAAAGATAAGCCAAGTAATGGCAACTATTGAAAAACAAAACAAAAAAGTTTTTAAAAACACTTGTGCAGGCCAGTTCTTAAAGCATAAATTATTTGGTTCCTTCAGTAAATAAGATGAGTAATGAGCAGTTCTAGACAATGACCTTTGCTACTATTGTAGTTGCCTATGGATAAGCAGCAGTAGAAGCTTTCTCTGTGACTGCTATAGGGCTAGGGAGCAAGCAGGCTTCACTCTTGATCTTGCTAATGAATGACACCATGATGAAATAAAAAGGTAAATTTCCAGCTGTTCATTTAGCCAAAGTGTGGTTTGTTTGATTGTCCAGACCTAGATCAGCAGACTGACTATTGTTTGTTTTCTTGCAACAAAGTGTGATGTAAAACCATAGTTTATTGTTGGCTAACAAGCTGACTTATTAACTATGCTTGGATGTTATGTCTGCATCCTTGCTTAGCCATAGTTTGTACGACCACCCTACTCAGACTAAGCTATAGAGGCATGAGACAAGAACAGTTGGAAAACAAACCAATCATTGGAGAAACAAGCCATGTTTGCCCCTCTGTGAGAGAGTTTGTGGTTTGTTGGACATACAGTGGCTTAAACAAATCATGAGCTAGCATTACATGCTAACACAGCCAATGACCATCTTGGCTTCATGGAATATTTGGCCATATTTGACTGCTTGGCTGACTTGCATGATGGAAGAACAGTCTTGGAAGTAAGAGCCACAGCTAGGCTCTTCTGTTTCAAAGGTGGCTAGAAGACCTCACATGGCATCATTGAGCAGCAGGCAGTGTTGGGGATAGAAAAGCTAGGAGCCAAATGGCTTCTGGGACGTGGGTTGTGGGCTCCAAAACAGAACATCTAGCTGCCACTGAGGGGGTGGGGTGGTAACACTTTTTATTTATTATTTTGATAAGCATGAACTAATAAATAATTCACATAAGTGGCACCTTGTTAAGATCGCATTTTTAGCAGAAATTGTTAATACATGTTTAGATTGGTGTTTACAATAAAAATATTGGTACCATAGTTCAGTTTTCAAAACATTCTACTCTTCATTGTTAAACTCCTTAACTTACTGTCTATCCTTATCATATACTTTGAGGCTTCAAAGCACATACATTTCAGTAATCCTTGAGTGTCAGCCAGGCACGAAAACTGGCACCCAGACTTTTTGAGGTGCTCACAAATGGAGAATCTTTAGGCACAAAATGCACTTAGCACCCTGCTAATTTTGAACCCTGGCAGCAGGTAAAACTTGTCACAAAAAGATGGCTGGACTTGGCTATGGAGAGCTTCTGTCATTTCTTCCAAAGGCAGTTTTAGTGGAGACAAAAAGACAAAGCCCTTTTGGTAACACACTACATAGACATAGGCAAGAGTCTTAACTAGTGAGAACGGCTTTCCTTTCCAGCTCTCCACAGGTACATAGACTGCCCAGCTGTGTGTTGAAAATATGAACATGAAAAGCTAAAAGTGTTGGGATTTATTGAATGTCCTGGAAAGAACTGCCATGAACTTAATTTGATCAATTTAATTTTGAAGCAGGACCTACAATGTGCTCCAAATTATCAAGAGCAGGAGAGAAGAGAAGGCAAAACACCCACAATAACAAGGGCATTTGGATTCCTATTGTACTTTGATCCTGTCAAATAACACAAGATACAGGAAAGAAAACAAAACACCTAATTTCCCACAGTGCCCCTAGCAGGTGCTTGTGCCCAATGATGGCAGTAGAGTGCAGTGAAAGAGATTGGGCCATGTTTTGAAGGTTCCTGTTTAGCCACAACTGAAGTATATAAAATTATGAGCAAAGTGCATGGCCTAAATTACTAGAAAAGCCTGATGAGTCCATAGGTCATAAAGGTATTGTTGCCTACTGATTGCTTTTCTGTGAAAGGAATCCTATATATCTACCGTATTTAGCCTAGATATCAACAACCTGACGTATTTTGGGGGGGTGTGATTAATGTATGAGGCTCTGTTTCATTTTAGTTGAAAAAGCAGAGTGCAGTGGTTAAAAAAACTGATTGTAATCAGATTAATGATTGCTACTGGTGGTATTATGTTATAAATTTGTACAAAGATTAAAAAACAACACATTTCAATAATATTTAGGGGAAGGGTGAAATATAAACTTAACTATTTAAGAGAGCTTCAGAAATGGCTATCAAGGGAGTAACTGCCTTTTATTTTTAAATATTACTTGTGCCAGGAGGATTAGCCCTGATAGAATGTGGTATAAAGACATGATGGTGCTTAGTAAATCAGTAAATGTATTACTGTCCAATACTGATTGTTTTAAGAATGGGCATTTGTTTTTACATTCTGACAATTATGCTTTGGAAGGGTTCTTTCTTTTACTACCTTGAGATTAAAATTTTGAAACAAAATGTTTGATTTTACAGTAAGGTGAATATATATATATATATATATATATATATATATATATATATATATGCGCACTACCCACACAATCAAATGACAGTTAAATATTTCATGATTTTTTTTGTATGTACTTTCTGTTTGACTTATTTTTACTTAGCCATATGGAAAGCAGTAAAAGCACATGACTTGCAAAGCAGGTTCTCTAGGTCACATTAAAGAAGTTCTGTAAGGAAACATACGACAACACGTTTTTAAGGACGATCTTCTCTGCAGTCTTATACCCACTTATCTGAGAGTAAGACCCATTGAACTCAGTGGGGCTTACATCTGAATAGACATGCATGGAATTGTAATGTTAAATGAAACGAGTACAACATAAAACTTAACAGCTCATGTTTACTCTGAAGTCCCTCTGGTTTCAGTGGGGCTTACACCCAAATAAGAGGATATAGGATTGCAGCCCAAAGCAATAATCACTTCACACTTGAACTGGTAGAATCCCATTGACTATGTCAGTGATCCATCTCAGAAGACGTACAATAGCTAGGTGCTAAGGGTTAAGGCTAGTCTAAGATTCCAGTTCAGTGGGTTTGGTTAATAGCATTTTTTTGTGCAGTTTAGTGATAGTTTACATTTGAAGACAAAAGAATCTTACTAGCACAGCCTTATTTAATATTTATTAACAGTAGTTTTTACCAGGCAAAATTAGATTAATTATTAGGTCACACGATGCCTCAAAGGAATTTTGATCACAGAATATTATCTGGGTGTGTTGGGCTCTCTGTAAGATGGATGGTCATCAATTCTTCATGAATGCACAGATGGTAAGATTCTCTATTAGCACAAGACAAGCGTCTCTGCATTTAAGCAGCACATAATCCAGCTTTAGATGCAAGAGAAAGTAAACAGTTTGTATTTTTTTAAAAAAAATTGTAGATGGGGGTCTTGCATGCTTTGATTTATTTAAAAAATCTGTTTTGCCTTCAGATAATAATTGTACAACAGTTTAAAAAAGGTATAAACCTACCTCTTTTTAGAAAGGATGCTGGAACAGTGCTGATCTGCTGTTTAATACAGCCTCGGGTACAGCTAAAATGGAGCTCTGCTGCTATTGGCTGAAGCAGAATGCAGCTGACAACTTCCTTTATGCTCATTTGCATCAGACCCCTACTCGAGGAGGAAATCATTCATAAATCTGAAATGTAGAGGGTATCAGTCTAGTTCTTCTTCCCCTGCCTTGCCATTCCCCCCAGAAGCTCCTTTAACCATTAAATATATTTATAAATAATGTGGCCTTTTGTGCTTTTGCTTTGATCCGAGCAAGGCACTTACTGTGTTAATGCCTTCAGGTTTCTTTGCTCTTTTAATGACATACCAAGCTGGTGCGAACCATCCATAACTAGTCAGGATCTTAATAGAAGAGAATTACTGTCTGATCTAAATTTTCATATGTTATATGTACACTCACACAGACACACCTTTTGTCTTTTCTGCTTTGTCAACCATTTATGGTAAAAGGCATTGAAATATTTGAAACTACAGCAGTAGTTTGTGAATTGCATCTGTAATATTTACCTTTTTCTTTTGTTGTTTTCTGACCCCTTTCTATAGCTGAAGTAGACAGGGAAGACCAAGTGATAGTTATGAGAATTACAATATGTTTTGAATTCTTCAAATTGTGTCCAAATTTGTTATTCTGTCTTTCTTTAAAATATTGTAGGCTGTGTTTCTAGCAGTTTAAGGCAGCTAGCAGAATACCAAAGATGATTATTAACAACAAAAAAGAAATAAGCCAAAAACAGAATAACCTCTGAAAAATTAGAAATTTAGGTTTTTGTTTTCCACAAAATATATCTGAAAATAATGCCAATGTTCTGTTTCAATGGATTCATATTACCATTTAGGAAAGAAAACTGAATTTGTTATCACTTTGACTGCTTGTTTAAAAGTGATTAAAAAACCATCATGCAAAGTAGTTTTGGGTGTACATTTTCCCTTACCTTTTCAGTAGGAGTACACTGAGGAAGAGAAACTATCAATTCCACTTAAAACAATGTTTCATTTTAATATAACTGACCTGTAGAAAGGACTCTATGAATTGAAAACAGAGACGTTAACTATGAAAATCCTTCAATAAAAACATTTTTTTAATTAAAAAAAAGAGCAAAGCTAGGCCAATCTGAAACAAAGCAAAACAACAACAACAGCTTAATGGCTTGGGAATGGGGTTACTAAATTTGCTTTCTACTATATGTTCAAGAACTCTGTACCATCAGAAGTATGGTGAGAGGGCATGAGAAAATAGAATCTTCTTGGCTGTGGGAAGGGATAATGGAGGTACTCCTGACCCAATCACTTGATTGCCTTTCCATAAGAACAGAAGACTGTTTCATTGTAGCATTCTTTTAATTAACTACTGCCTTTGTTCACATTTTAATAATTTACTGGTGGTTTTGCTTGTAGTTTTGTTTTTATTGTATTTTTCTATTATGAGATTCCTTGGGTACAGTTTGTAGAGAAAATCAGCCTGTGAATTGTTATACTGCATAATAACTGAGATAAATCTCAAATTTTCATTCATTGCCAGGAGTCTGATTTTTACCCTAAGTCATCCACTTGGTTTGATACAGTAATTGCAGAGACTTTTCACTGGGTCAGATGTGGTAAAATTATTTTTAGTTAATGGTCTTTTCTGGCACATGAATCCAGATAAGATTGCCACATGTTCGGAATTTCCCGGACACAGCCAGGATTCGGCCATCTGCAACAGCGCTTGGGCAGAAATCTCTTGAGTGTCCAGGAAAATCCGGACGTATGCCAACCCATGTGGGAAGTGTAGGGTTGTTGTTTTTTTGCAAATTTCCTTTAAAATAATTCCAAAACTAAATTTTTGTTTTATTTTACTTTTGTGTCCGGATTTTCACTTTTTGAAATATGGCAACCCTAGTTCAGCAAATGGTTTTGCTGTTGGAAACCCAGGGCCAATGGGCTTGTGGTACTAGAGTGAATGTTAGTGGGGAGGATTTGAGAGAGCTGGCAACTTTTCAGCACCTAAAGAATTCAGTGGCCTTTTCTTGCATGTGGGATCTAAAATATATGCTTATTTGGCTTGGTTAGTGCTAGAGAAATTGGGAGGTAGTTTAATTTCTATCTACTGTCTGTAAGGCATAGGACAATTAGGGAGATTTTATTTATTACTGGATGTCATCTCATATCCTGCTCTTTCTGGGTCTGGTGGGCCCTCAGCTGTCTTATAGACAGATGGTTGTACCTAATAAAGTTGTTTGGTTAGTGTAAGGATTTCTGCCTGTGTAACAGGACTTCCTCTCTCATCCTCCTGTCTCTCCCACCATCTGATCCAGGGGGTTGGGGAAATGAATTTCCCCTCAAAAGATGCAATAAACAATATATGAATCCAATCACATAAGGTAAAAAAGTAGCAGAAAAATACATTAAAAAGCAGTATCAGAATAAAAGCATCAGTATTAAAAAGCTAGTAGGGACCAGGTGGCGCTGTGGGTTAAACCACAAGCTTGCTGATCAGAAGGTCAGTGGTTTGAATCCCTGCGACGGGGTGAGCTCCCGTTGCTCGGTCCCAGCTCCTACCCACCTAGCAGTTCGAAAGCATGTTAAAGTGCAAGTAGATAAATAGGGACTGCTCCGGCGGGAAGGTAAACGGCGTTTCCGTGCGCTGCTCTGGTTCACCAGAAGCAGCTTTGTCATGCTGGCCACATGACCCGGAGGCTGTCTTCGGACAAACGCCGGCTCCCTCGGCCTATAGAGCGAGATGAGCACGCAACCCCAGAGTCGGACACGACTGGACCTGATGGTCAGGGGTCCCTTTACCTTTACCTTTATTCAAAAGCTATCCAGAATAGGTTTTCATTGCTTGTGGAGGATATTCATTGGAAGACAATTCATTAAGTGTGCTGTTGTGCTTGAAAAGGCCTTGTTTCTCATGCTGCCCTGCCTCATTTCTGAAGGCAGGAGGACTCAGAAGAGGAATTGCCTGGGCAGGCACATGTGAGATAGGTAATGCTAATGAACACAATCAGATAGTATAGTTTCAGTTTTTGTGCTTTTAACTGTTTTTAATTATCTTTCATGTGCTTCACCTAGAGATGGTTGTTTAGAAGGCAATCAATAAAATATGGTAATAATAATTTACTAGTTGGTTGAAGCATTTATTGTCTCCAGTCCCCTTCACATGCAGTCACCATGCCACTGAAGCGTCTGATAAATAACCATTTGGCCCTATCTCTGTTACTGCTTTACCTTACATGCTTTTTATCATTGTGGGATCACTCCATGAGAATATGTCTTATGCAGAGCTGCATGTGCAGGGAACCTCATCCATGCTGTGTGGAAGGCCTGAGGCTCATTGCTGGTAATCTGTAAATATCGTTAACACCAAAGCTGCCAAGTTTGGCAAAACTCCTAGTGTAACACAATTGGTAAAGAGTTACTCTGCTTTAAAAATGTCACAAACAGTTTACTGATAAAGATTACTCCTATGATAATGAAATGTGCTTTGAAAATCTTTGTTTCTCCAAACATGTAATAAGTGCTGTTTCTGAGAATACTGTAATGCATATGAAAACTGCTAGGTAGTGCTCGTAGCTTTTTCTTTGTGGTTATGGTAACAGAAGGGTATATTTAGCCTAAATGAGAACTTGTTTTTCCTTTGCAGATCACAGTAATGGATCTTTTAACTTGAAAGCCCTTTCTGGTGGATCTGGCTACAAGTTTGGAGTCCTTGCAAAAATAGTGAATTATATGAAGGTATAATCATCTTATTTCCATTTATTTAGAACAATAAAGTGTGCACCTTCTAGTATAATTTCCTTAATCTCAGCAGCAATATTAAATGTATGTGACAAGGAAAATGGCTAGATGCAAAAAAAAAAAAATGCCTTTATCTTTCAGGCATAACTACTGCTTTTTATGAGGGTACTGTTCTGCCTGCCAACTGAGGTTTCCTGCTTAATCCTTAAGAGTGGGAAATGGGAGTAGGGTATCAAATAAGCTCTGCCTTGAAGGCTTGTGATTTAAGCACAAATATGACCATACCTAGCAGCACACAACAACCACAAGCTGATTGATTTCCTCTGACAGTTGGTATCCTGGAAACCTTGTTCCCTGTGCGGAAATGACTACAGTATAGAAATTAAGAGGTGCAATTTTGTTTATAGGCCTCTCACAGACTATTTAAACCTCGGGTTAAAAGTGCTAGTTTTAATAGGCAATAAGTAGGCATAAGGGAAATGTGAGGCACTGAAGTAAGGATTTAGTCTTTTCTTCATTTGCATAGCAGTACACGACATATCTGTGACTAACCAAGAAGTAACTATATTTTTATGTAACCACAGACATTAAAATATAAACTCTGTGATCTCATTGTTTGCAGCAATGAGATAAAAAGTATAAAAAGTATTATTGTGGCTAACACCTGGCTTGGAATAATAATTCTGTACAAGTTAATTTTCACTGTAGTTACAGTAAGGAAATTATTCATCTGAATTAATATATATACCTTAGTTCATACAATAAAAAAACGGGTGAGAGGCTGTAGTCCAATGGCTAATTAGACCTGCTGGTCCAGTTGTAATTTTGTGGACAGAGTAAGATTACATTTATTGCATTTGGATCTGCTGGTGAAAGTGAATAGAGCTATGTCAAACTCTGCAGTTCTGTTCTCATTTGGTAGAAAGTCTAACTACATTGTGCTGTATGATGTTATCACAACTTACATTGATTGGAGCTTCTTACCCCAATGTGCACTTTGATAAGAGTTAACCAAACTCAGTTTTGACAGCCCTGCCCGTGTTGCAAAGCGGGAGAGCTACTTGGTACAGGCTGGTTGGGGTAAGAGCCATGCTGCAGATCAATGTGCCCTTGATCTTGAGATTTCACCCACCTGTTTACCTAGATGCTGTTTCCTTTCCTATGAGCATAGGTACCATTTCAAATTTTAGAAGGGCTATCAATAAAGATCCAAAACCTAGCAGCTGAATTTCTGTAATAGCAATGCAGTGTTGCTGAAATGCTGTTGTAACACATTTGTGATACAACACTGGCCTATTTTTTGGTACACAGCATCCTGAGCATTTATATGTTGATATTTTAAAAAAAATTAATGGATTTGATTGTAACACATGCAGAATATGAATAAATACAGAGAGGTAAATTACTGGAGCTGAATCTGTGAATAGTGTCTCAGTTCTTTAACTAAAATAAATTGCATTTCGTTGCTACACAACTTCAGCACATACGGTAGTTTATGTACTCTTAATGTTTTACTTTATAAATAAATAAATAGCAACTCAAAGTAGTTATGATTTCTTTCCCTAGACACGGCACCAGCGTGGTGATACACACCCATTAACTCTGGAAGAAATATTGGATGAAACACAGCACCTAGATATTGGACTGAAGCAGAAACAATGGTTAATGAGTGAGGTAACAAAAGCAACTATTCAGACTTCTAAGATAAGGCCAGTTCAAATAAGCATTTTTATCAAATGTTAACTCGTATTGTTCAGTGGTCGTATGGCTGTAAGAAACTGTCATACAGAGCTTTAATGAGCTATCAAAAGAGACAAACTTACTAAATTGTTAAATTACTATTTGGTAAATATTGGTTCAAGTTATTGTGAATATATTTTCTGTAATGTTTATTATTACATTTCCCCTAAAAACTTGATGTCTAAATGCTATTTAATGTGAATGCATCACGTTAAGACAGGTGTTTGCACTCTTCAAAGCATATACATTTGTTAACATAAATTTCCAGTTCATATTGTGTGTATGCTAATTGTGGAATAGTTTTAATGTTGAGTTCTTTATATTAATAAAAGCTTAAAAGATCTGCATTTATTTAAATGTGGATTCTCACATGTTACAATTGCAGGTATATTTTACTTTCTCATACTCCAAAAATATTTCCCTTTGGCTGTAAGTGCAAGATGCCATCACTTTTAAACAGTAATTAAATGTTTAGCAAAGTCTAAACATAATCTGTTCTTGGGGGAAAGAGCACCCTGAAGCCCCCAGTGTTCATAGAATCCATGACTAGACATGTGCTAGCAAAATAAAACTACGGCTTATTGCCATATAACACACCTCCAGCCACCTTCTCTGAAACACCTGCCTTGCCCTATTGGTTCCAACAGAGTTTGCAAGCTGTTCAGCTTCATGCTCTTCTTCCAGCAGGGACATTCTGAGTGAACCAGGGTCTTCAGGTCACCATCAGCACCATTCAGTAGCAACTTGACTTGGCCAGAGTGGGCCTTGCTTTGGGCAGGGAAAATAGCTGGTGCTTGGAGGGGAGCTCCCACAGTTGGGCAAGAGAGGTCAATGTCTCCTGGGACAATTGCCAAGCACCTTCATCCCCAGGCTTATGAGCACTTCAGCCATCCCTACCTGTGAGTGAGTTACCAAGATGCAGTTTTCTGAGAGACTCAACCATTTCAGCTTGACATATGAAACAATGTCCGCCCCCCCCCCCCCGCGAGCTGTTCTGGGGGTTCTCCCAACCCCCCCAGAGCCAATTTCATGGGGGTAGTGGTGAGAGGAGGAGGAAGCCCTGTGTACATGCTGAACCCCTCACCCTGTGTGTGTTTTCCTAGTATATTTTAGAGTTTACAAACAGACACAGTCCTACTCCAAATTCATATTGCACAACACCCATGTTGAGAAGCAGGGATACTGCAGAATAACTTTCCTTCAAGAAGTCCTGGAAAGAGGCAATGCCAGAGTGATGGCTCATTCAGAGACACACCAGGCAGCCTCCTGGGCAGGCACATAATTCTGCTTGATCTCTGCACTGACAGTGACTGAATATTCCAGTTGCTCATGATGCCAAAACATCATGCAATTTACATAATCATTGGGTGGAAAGAGGCTGATCAGGTGAGTAATACAGACACGCAACATGCAGTTCCTACTTTCGGCCTTTAATTTATTTTTGCTCTTCAATATGCAGTTTTCTTGTGGTAGGCAGTATTTCCTAGCACACAATTTACGAATTACTGTTTTAACAAAATGTACGCAAAGCAAATACATGGCATCTTCTGTAAGCTGAAAAAATGTATTTATGTTACAGGCCCTTGTCAACAATCCCAAAATAGATGTTATAGATGGAAAATACGCTTTCAAGCCTAAGTACAATTTGAAAGATAAAAAGGCCCTGCTTCGGCTCTTGGATAAACATGATCAGCGAGGACTAGGAGGAATACTTCTAGAAGACATTGAAGAAGGACTGCCTAATGCACAGAAAGCCATAAAGGTAAGCAACACTCCCTAGTTTCATGTTAGGAATTTGTTTTTCTTATTCAGCAAAAGCAAACTTATTAATTGCTTTTACTTTTCTATAATATGCTCCAGTTCAGAACAACTTGTGTGCACCATCTGGACAAGGATCTTATTCTTTTTTTCTGAGAGATGCTCAGAAGCTGCCTCGACAATCCCTCCCCCCCCCCCACAAAGTTATTTCAGCTCCCCAGAGTTCTTACAAACACTGCTTAAAGGAGAAGATGGAAGAAACTAGTGTACACAGCACCATTTTTCTTTTTAAACGAACTGGTGCTAAACATCCACCCTTCTTTTGAACCACAGAGTTCAAAGAGCAGTTTGGCAATTCAATGTGGACAGCTTCTGGTAGAATTTAAAATAAAAATAAAAATCAGGGGTCAACCCTCTGAATCATTGCCATTGTCTTACTCATGCTAGCAAATCAGTGTAAAAGGGCCTTTGCAGTATTGATTTTGGGGGGGGGGGAGTTCAATGAGACTTACTCCCAGGTAAGTCTGTATAGGATTCCAACCTAAATGTACCACTTTTACAAATGAGGAACTGATGCTGACAGAGAGTGAGTTCCTTAGGGTCCTCATCAGTTCAACTTGTGGTTGAGAATGCTTTTGAATTCTGGACTTCCTTTTTAAGTACCATGTTAGTACTTTTAATGCTAAGCCAAAAGCTTAATACACACTCTTTTATTCACAAAACTACATTAAGTAACTGAATCACGGCAAAAGATTTTGGTATTTGTTTAGATCACTGATTTAGACCATCTGCCATCTTAAAGACTCCGAACTTCTTACAACACAGCACCTAGAGGACCACCTAATAAATCACTTTTTCTGAAAATTCCATTAATATTAACACATTTAATTATTATTAAATTTGTATACCACCCTTTCTCCGAAGATCACAGGGTGGTTTGCAGCATAAAAAAATACAACATAAGAACACAAAATGCATAAAAAACAAACAAACCAATAACTGCCTCCCCCAACACATTTAAAGGCCATATTTTCGCCTGGCTCCTGAAGATATGCAATGAAGGTGCCAAGTGAGCCTTCTTGGGGAGAGCATTCCACAAACGGGGAGCCACTGCAGAAAAGGCCCGTTCTTGTGTTTCCACCCTCTGGACCTCTCATGGAGGGAGCATACCTTCAAACAGCTCTTACCCAATGACAGGTGTTTTGAGAGCTGTCTGCAATTGTTATGTGTGCTCATGTGATCATTGGTGCTAGATTTTTACCTCTTTGCCACAGGTAACAGTGACATTCAGAATGAAAAGCTGGCTTCCAGCAGCTTTCCAGAATATATGTAGGCTGTGTGTATTAATATATATGATAGAGATGGGCTAACTCCCCCTCATAATTCATTGAATTAGTGACTAGAATTAGAGTGTTCTTCCTCTTGCTTCTACAACCATAAGTAAACAAATCAGACACATTAGAATTTAGGATTATTCACCTTTCCCTTGTTTATAAAAGTGAACACTGGGGATAAATAATTTGTATCTTTCAAAAATCTGTTATGTGAGTTACAAGATGTTTTGCCCATTCACAAAATGTTTGCAAATTTTGTTAATTGTTTTATGTCATAGGCAAAATTAATGCAAGGATCTGTCTCATATTTATTCTAAATGAGTTCCAGCGTTAAGCATCCACCCATATCTCTAACAGATTCAGTTGTTGAGGATCTCAAAAATACTGGAATTAACAGTGCTTAAGTACACTTACATTTCTGTGTTTACATTTGAGGCTTTAGGGGACCAGATCATCTTTGTTACACGTCCTGATAAGAAGAAAATTCTTTTCTACAATGATAAGAGCTGTCAGTTTACAGTGGATGAAGGTTGGTTTTCTAATTACAGCTGTAAATATATGTATGTCTAGGGAAAGCATATTCTAGATATGGGTTTAGAATAGTTTATTACTGGGCTGTGAGACATTTGGTCAGGCAGATGTTGCTAGACTACAACTTTCATTATCATGGACAAGTGGCCATGTTGTCTGGGGTTGATGAGAGCTGGAGTTCATTAAACCTGATGCCACACTCATGGTGTCAAATGTTAAAATGTCACTCGTGTGTCTCACGTCATCTGATGTTGTACAACTTGAACCTGAATGCTAATACATCAAATATTTAAATTCCAGAGCCTAAAATATTGAGCACACTCATCTTAGCAGTGTGCTGGATGTTGGAGACCCTTGAAAGCAGGTATCATGGTCTAGGGCAGGATTTCCCAACTTCGGGTCTCCAGTTGTTTCTGGACTACAATTCCCATCATCCCTGACCGCTGATCCTGCTAGTTAGGGATGATGGGAGTTGTAGTCCAAAAACAGCTGGAGAGCCAAGGTTTGGAAACACTGTTCTAGGGCCTTTTAGGCTACCTTGCATACAGCCACATAGTCCCCCTGTCCTCTTATGAAAGGCAAACATGCAGGCAGAGATTCAGCTGGTACATACAGATTCAGCTGGTGGAAATAAAGAATTGAGACAAGGCAAATATGAGCCATTACTTAAAAACTCTATATCCCAGAAACAGACAACCATAATCAAGAGATTTGAGCACCTTCTATGAGGAAAGCTAAAAGTGGTTGGGATTTTTTGTTAAGATAATCTTAAGGGAGGAATATGGGAACAGGATTGTGCAGCCAGTGTAGAATTAAACCCTGTCCTCCTGCCCATCAGCTGACATCACCAGTGATGCCACCTGGTTTGTGTGTGGTTTGGGGAAAATGACCTTGCAGGCCAAATTGGTCCTCCTGGGAGGAGGGCATGTTTTCAGATAACTGCTGGGAATATGCAGATGATAAGACTGTTCCCTAAATATAGGAGTGGTTGGTAGGCTTTTCCTAAAGCCTCTTTGTCTCCTTCAAAAATTTTATGAATTATCTAAATATAGTTGGTGTTGCACTTCTACTTGATGTTCAGTCTATTTAATCCCAATTCCTTTGCAATACAGGATGTCAGTAATTTGAAACATGGTTGATTTTTAAGGCTTTATGTTTATTTTCAGATAACAAAATTGTAATTATTAGCTTAATGTTTAAATTTATAATATCACATGATAGGATGAATGTATAGCTGTGTAAAATGTTTGTGAAAGGTTAGAGTCTTCATAATTTGATCTGTAGATGGCAGTATAATCTCACATTTGTAGTTTGCTTGCTCTGTTATGGAAATAATTGTGTATAAATTTTATTTTGGAATCTGTCATGGTACATTAACAGTGTGCTTTTGTGACCTGTGATTTTATCATTTATATGATTTTTTAAAGCTTAAACTCTGCTAAAAAGATATTTACTTCTTTCCGATATGAATAGTCAGCAATGGCTATCATAGGATAACATATTACAGACTTTATTTTAGACCAGTGGTTCCCAATTAGCTCAGTACTGTGGACCCCCTGTTTTTCAAAAGCCAAGCCATGAACCCCCTAATTTTGAAAATATTTATATCTATATAGTAGTTTTTGTTATGTGAATGGTGTTGTGAACCCCCTGGGTGGGTTACATGGACCCCTTGGGGTTCATGGACCACCAATTGGGAACCACTGTTTTAGACCATTACAAAATATATATCAAGTTGGCATACCCAATTCTTAAATACTAGAGCTTCCTTAATATATCCACATGTGAATAATATGTTTGTAGTGAGCTATTCTCCCCTTGTAGATAGGAGGGCATACAGGTCTGGGAATCAGAAAATCAGGGCTAATTAGCATTTTCTGAACAGCTGGGACTTTTCTCTAGATCCGCACACATCTTCCTGCCTTTTTTAGGGAAGGCAGGGCTTTCTCAGAATTCCTTTTTTATTATTTCTGTTATTATTAGGGTTTTCATGTTACTACAATAAAGCAGAACAGTCCCTTATCCCTGCCCCCTCTACCCCCAGTTCTCCTCTGGTCCTCCCTCTGCTCTTGTACTTTTTCAGTTACAGCATTTCCATTTCTGATGTTCAGTTTTCGGTGTGTTACACACAATGTTCAGGTTTATATGTTCAGATAAGGATATGGGCCAATAAATGTCAGTGATGTTTGGGGTCCCAGATTAACAGTTGTTCAGTTAGAGAAGTTTCCATCCCTATGCTGTGCTCCCACTTCTTCAGGTTGTGAGTATTTTTCTGTGAAAGGTTCCAAAGCTGTGCTCCCAATTCTCTTGGAAACTACCGTATTTTTCGCTCCATAAGACACACTTTTTCCCTCCTAAAAAGTAAGGGGAAATGTTGGTGCGTTTTATTGAGCGAAAGCTCCCTGTCAAGCAAGCGGCGATAGGCGGGGGGTGGCGGTGGGCAGCGGAGGAGATGCTGCTGGATCCTCCCCACAGCCTCCGTTCGCAAAAACAGGCTTGTTTTTGTGAACGGAGGTTGCGGGGAGGATCCAGCATGTCTCCCCCCCGCCCCTTTGCCGCTGGCGGCGGCTGCGGAGGAGGAATGTGCAGCCCAAAAGCTGCTTTCTCCTCCTCCGCAGCTGTCGCCTCCAGGTTTCAGGCAGAATATTTTTTTTCTTGATTTCCCCCTTTAAAAATTAGGTGCGTCTTATGGTCCTGGACCGAAAAATATGGGTAGACTTTTTACGTAGTTTATAGAGCAGCATTTTCTCACGGGCAGCTAGCTGTAGGAGAGGAGGTCTTGTATTTAGTTTTCCATGTTTGGTGCAATCCAGCCTTTCCAGTGTTGGAGGGTTATGCATTTTGCTGCCTGTGTGAGTTAGTGGAACCATCTTTTCTGTATTTTCAATAATCCCCGGGTATGTAGCTGATTAGGATGTTGGTACCTCCTATTATCAGGAATTTGTCCAGGACCAAATTCCATTCCCAGAAGGGTTTGATTATTGGGTAGCTCCATAGCTGGTGGGTTAGGTGGGCTGCTTACTTCTCCAGCAGTCATCCATGGGTGTAATGCCCATGCGTTTAAGGCATGCCAGTGTCCAGTAGGCCTGGAGGAGTGTTTTTTGTTGTTGTTGGATTAATCTCAGTCCAATGTCATGGGTGACTAGTTTAATGCCGCTGTACATAGGACTTTTTCCCACTGTGCAGGTGTTAGGTGGGCTTCTATTTCTTTGTTCCGTTTTTGTCTAATTGGGTTTAGATTGAGGCTTAATATGTTATATATTAATGTGCATAGGCACTTAATTGAGTTTTCTCAAATGTGAAGGTATGCTGTTTGCAGAAGATATGGTTGCACTCAGTGCATCTGGGCCAGATTTTGCTTGAATTCTCAGAATTGCCAGGCGGCTGCAGGGGGAAGGTCAGATTTTTGCAGAAGTGTCCCAAAGGTTTTTAATTCATTATTTCATGTTATGATCTGTGATCTGTTCTCTCCCAGATCAAGTTCATATGTTTTATGGAAGTGCTTCTTTTTTTTAGGCAAAGTTATTCAAGTGTTTTCAACAATGCTGAATTTCTGAGTTGTAAGAGTTCTGTCTTCTGCCAGGCTTGTTCCCTGTTTCTTTTTCAATGCCAAAAATACCAGTATTTCACTTCCTATATTACAAATGTCTCAGCAAACACAAGAATTGCATTTACTGCCTTAGCAGCTGTGAGACCTTATACAGTGCATTGTTGAATTTCATTTTTATTATGCCAGCTCATGAGGTCGTCTCATCCTACATAATGCCCATCTTCGTGTTTACAAAATCTCTGCAACTGTTTGGGTGTGCAAAACCTACCACACTCCTCTCAGCCCAAGATTGCTGATATAATATAAATATAAATATAAACATAAATATAAATATAAATAATATAAAACAAGAACTGCAAAAACTTGAAAATGTATTCATTTCAAATACTTTCTCTTCTACCTTTTCCTTATTCAGTTTAATACACTCTGTAAACTACTTGGATATTCTGTTCACATGTCTCACGTTCACCTCAGTTACATAAACATTCACATACTGATTGGCTGATTCACCAGGCAGAGCTGCTGAGCTTGTGACTGCTCCCCTTGGCTACTAACTTGATCATTAAGGGGGAGTGTAGCCCCATCAAGTACAGGTTGAATCAAGCTCCCACTGCATCCGGGTCAGACACATGTGCCCTCACCAGGGGCCTGGGCACGGAAGGCAAAGGAGTTTGCTGCGCCTGGCCAGCCCTCACCACTGAAGTGACACCAGCCACCAGAGTGACACCAGCACAGGGCTTGCTCGGGGAGGGTGGTGTCAGCAGCACCCCCCCCAATGTGCCCAGGGTAATTGCCCCGGAAGACCCTCCCCCCCGCTACACTGCTGAGTACTGCTGCCTTTTCTTGATTAAGCCTCAGCTTGTTACTCTCCAACCAGTTCCATTACTTTCATATTAAATTCAAAGGAGGAAAAGTCACAGAGGATGTCCTTGGTTAGCATCACATCAAAAACATGAATGCTTGGTATATGTGGGAATACCTGAAATGGTTTCTGACTCGTGTTTTAGAGTTTTATTTATGGGTTGTGCACTGGGTCTGTTGACAGGCACTATCAAATGTAATTACCATGGAATGAAGGGAAGTGGAATTGTACCAGTCACAGCCTTGATAAAGGCATTCCAGGAAAGCACTTAAAACGACATATGGAGGCAGGTTGCATGCAGGTTATCAGACCATTGCTGCTCTTTGAAGCTTTGGGCTTCTTCTTCATTTTCTGTGACCCATAGGCCAAGATAGTTTTTTGGTTTTAAAAGTGTGTTAAAAAAAACAACAACACTAATGAGACTTGGATAGAAGCATGATGTATCTCTTGATTTGTTAATCATTTCCTTTAGGCTCAAACTAGTTGTTATAGGAAACGTGTGTCTGCTGCCAACCCATCTCTCCCCAGCTGTACCTATGGAAGGAAAACACATGAGAACAGTGCGCTCTGCCTCCACTCCACCTCATTGTGGGAGATGTGGAAAATGCAATGACTTCATATCACTTATCTTTCACTTGAAGTTACTGGGAAGTCAGTGGGAGGAGATGCTGGTGCAGCAGCTGTCTAGTTTTAAGGCCACATACATTAAAGAAAAATGTTTGGTACCAATCATTAGAATGTACTGAACTGATACTCACTACGCATTATAAATGCATATGCATTTCTTATACGGAAAAAGAAATCCTGAAAAGTTTGGGAGACTTTTGTGAAAGCGGTTGTGCTGAAGTGACCCTCTAACCAGCTTCTAGGAGTGTTCATCACTGACCTTTCAATTCACTACTGTAATTTAAAACCTTATGGTTTGTCTGCCGTGTCATTGACAATCTGGCAAAGCAGTTTTTCACACAGCTTAAAACTCTGCAAGTTTTGCATTGTGAATGCAATGAGAAACATTTCCTGTTTGTTTATCCAGTGCCGTGTCTAATTAAGTATTCTTATTTTGGCATTTTAGAATTTCAGAAACTGTGGAGGAGTGTTCCTGTGGATTCCATGGATGAAGAGAAGATAGAAGAGTATCTGAAACGCCAGGGAATTTCTTCCATGCAGGAGGCTGGACCAAAGAAATTAGTAAGAAAATTGCCATTTTTCCATGCTTTGTTCTAGTGTTGAGTCAGTTAAGGAGAACTTAATCTGGACAGAATCAATGCTTTGTTGTTACCCTTAAAATAATCAGGTTACAGGGCAACAATCAGTATTTGTCTTGCAACTAATAAATGAGGTAGTTTTCTTCTTCTTCTTCCCAGGCCTCTTTGCCCTTCTCCTACAATTAGGAATGCTTGCCTGAGATCTGGCAAATGGTTACAGCAATTTTATCCCTTTATGGACTCAGTAAAATTCATTCTTTTTGCATGGTGCCATGACATTAGGATTAGGCTTGATTATAAGATTAGTGCTGGGAACCTTTCAAGGCTGTTCCTTATTTCACTATACCAGGGTCAAAATGTAGCATTTCTTTCATCCATGTACAGTCTTCATTTTGTTCAAAATCATTTATTATGACTGTTTTACCATGTACATACATGGAGCTTTAAAGGAGAAATAATGAAGGGAATGTGTTCAAAAACTTTGAGCAAGGCACACACTTGTACCACCCATCAGCACACCTTCATGCATCCCCTCCCCTTCGCACTTTTCCTTCAAATCATGGAGGTCTGAAGAAGTGCGGGGAATTTGAAGGCACGGTCCCACCCGTCCACCAGCTGATGTATGACATCAGGGGTGGTGTGGGTGTGACTCCCCCAAAATGGCCTCCTCAGCCAAATGGGGGGTAGCCTTGAGGGCCACAATTGGTCTGTACTTCAGAAGTTCCCCACTCCCACACTAAGTCATGGTTTAGTGTTGGTGTGTTTCTCAGGCAATTGAATTCATGGATATTTCAACTTCTGTTAGCCATGATAGGTAAAAAGAAAATGTCATGTTCAGTGACATTGCATATCAGAAGCCAGGGCATCCATCAGAGATAAGTATTACTGTCATGCCCTGTTTGTGAGCTTCTTAGAGGTCACCATCTGGCCACTGGTGGCAAGAGAGGATGGTGGGGTAGATGGGCCTTTGGTCTGATCCTGCAAGGCAGTCTGCAGGAAATGTTTTATTTTTAAAGAATAAACAGGATTATGATTGTTCCTTATTTTTCCTTTTAGGCTCCAATTCAAAGGAGAAAGAAACCTGCTTCTCAGAAGAAACGGAGGTTCAAGACTCACAATGACCATTTGGCTGGAGTTTTGAAGGATTACTCTGATGTGGTTCCGGGCAAGTAGAGGACCTTCTGGAAGGAACTGTTGTGAGCTTTGATGCAGATGCTCAGTAGCTCTGAGGGACGAGTGTCCTGTGTATAATGTTAAGTGGTTCTACCCCCTCCCAGTCCTGCAGCAGCCGAGAAGAACCAGCTCTTGAGATAAAGGATGAACTGTTCGTCTATATTTATCTTATTGGCTAATATGAACTTGGATCAGAGCTGTTCACTGTCAGTAGACCTCTGGTATTGGAGCTAAATATATTCAGCATGTAATGCCAAGGTTCGTATTCACCATTTAAGTCTTCTTTGAATAATTTTTTGGGAGTTCTGTGGGTATTTTCTTTTATTCATCGGGGTTGACAGATAAAATGGAGTGTTTGTTTTATCTCTCAAAGATACATGTTTATAATAAAATACTAGAAAGACAAGACATTTCTTTTGGGGTATATTTCCTTGCCTGTTAACTGAACTACAATAAAAGCTGATGTTTTCTATCTTGCGGAAATAAAAATGAGTGGGGGTGGAAGTGTTAGGATACAATTTAAAATGGTCCTCCATGTTTGCAATGTATTTTTTTCATGGGTCATTCTCCTTATTTATTATTTCACGAAGACCATGGAAACCTCCATTAATTTTTAGTACAGAGTTTCAATTGGTCACCTGTGCCAGCAGCGCCATTCAGATTATGGAGGCTAAGCAGTTTACTGGATTGAGTCATTTATACAATTCGGCCTGTGTTGGAAAGCTGCACCTCATATGCCAGGCAAAACCAACCCCCAAAATCATTTTGTCTAGAGCTTTTCCTGGTATATCCATGCTAATAATAGGTTTTTACATATTTTAATTTGTTTCCTACATATCTTACATTTCCTCCAGGGAGCTCAGGGTGATGAATTATGGTTCTCCTTATCCTCATTTTATCCACATCACAACCCTGCGAGGTAGGTTAGGCTAGGAGACAGTGACCAAAATCACCTGGAGAGCTTCATGGCTCAAGCTCCAGCCTCCTCCTTCCATCTTAACTGCACTGCGAAAAGAATGAGGCAAGGTGGCATTCTTTTTCTTTTTTTAAAAAATTCATTGACTCAGATAAAAACTGTGTGTACAGAAGGTGAGGAATCGGGTATTCTTGCCTTCTCTAGCAATTTTTTACACTCTTCAGAGAGCAGGCATCCTCCTGTTTTGACAACCAAGATACTAATTTAATGAAAGTCTGTTCCTTAGCTCTGTATTATTTGCAGTTTAAAACTGAATTATTTCAGCGTAGTATTTTAAGACTTAGGATATTGTGTGGCTTTCTCAGAAGAGCTTGGTCTCTTCTCTACCTAATCATCTGACCTACAGCAGTTATGGAGTGATCAGGAACATCTTGCCTTGTGTGGGAAACAGAAATAAATGAAGGTAGGAGTATTTTGCTTAATCCTCTGCCCTAATTTACATAATTAAAATGAATAAAATGTGTGTGTCCCAATCTAGAAAACCTGTAAGACAGTGAGGAAAAGCCCGTCTGTTCTTGCAATGGAGCCCGTCTGTTCTTGCAATGGTGTTTGCAGTTGAGATTGAGGGTAGTGCCACTGCCAATTCTGACCTTAGATGAGGAACTGACATGTGCAGTAATGCCTCTTCAAATGAACTTACGGTAAAGGAGAGGCTTCTATCGGGCATGTATTCTTGAGGTACAAAGGACCCAATCCATTTAGCTTCGAATGTTAAAAACTGGTCTTTGAGGTCTACAACCAATCGTAAGTTCAACTGGCTGGCTTTCCCTAGCCACCCTTAAAAGCTTGGGCATCACAAATTGAGAGTGTAATTTTGTAAGTTTATTGGGTCGGCAATACAAATACAGATCTGTTTGATGCTGCCCTACAAATTGGTGTAACAGAAGGGTAATTTTATTTCCTCCCCTGATATTTATAACTATAGGCAAGGGAGGGGGGAGGGAAAACAGAATAAAAAGGAAGTAGCAGCAGGATTTTGCATGGTTGCCTGAGAGAACTGACATAAAGTAGTTTGTAATGCATTTGATCTATAATTCATCACAATCCTTCCAGGCTTTTAGAAAACGGAGGAGAAAAAGGCAAGTGAGCTTAGACAAATTGTGTAAAGAATGCCCATTTGGTTTTCCCTGTCACTTTCTATAAGTGCAGGCAGATGGTGGTATGACACAGGGGAGTGGCAAGCTCTTGCTGCTTGCTGATGGAAAGGGATTCGAGGTTAGGGATAACCATGGAGATAGTGATGGCAGTGACATCCAATTACTTACAGCTGCATGGCTCACACGGAGGTAGCTGCTAATATGCTGGATTGGATTCCTTGGTGTGCTGTTGCCTAGAGACTAGCAGCAGGCATATCCTTGGCTTGATTAAAAATAGCTGTTTTTTTTACCAACGGATGCCTTCAGTCAAGTTAGAATTTGGTACAACAGGTTACCTCTTGGTTTCAGAAGCTAGAAATTGGAAGTTTCATTAACTATTATTAAGATGGGAAGAGAAAATTCACTCCTGAGAGAAGGAAGTGGTATATGTGTAAGGAATGCTCATTCCTCAGCTAGCTTCCAGCCTCTTAAACTGCTTTAGGAGGGGAGCCTATGTGACATCTGCAACACATCAAGGGAGTGAAATGGGTGTGTTGGGAGGTGGGAGATGAGGTGGTTGACTTCAGCTATGCCAGCACAGCACCGCTATGGACTTGTTTCAAGTTCCATTAGGCTGGCTTCCTGTATTTGTGACCCACCAAACTAAATGTGGCCTCCATTAAGTCTCACGGTTGAGATATAAAATCAGACAAGTTCATGAGAGATTCAGGCACTGATTCCTATTGATGATTCTGCAGTATACCTAGGCAGAAAGCTGTAGAGAGCGTTGAGTTGATAAGATCATGCTGGTGCCCACCATGAATGAAAGGGGGTGAAAGGAGATTGTAGAGGTGAGCAATTTTTCTGCATAGGGGAGATAACTTACTACTTCATATATATTCAAGGAAATAAGAGTTTAGCATTCTGCTCTCAGTGGCCAGATGACTATAGGAAACCCGTAAACAGGGCCTGAGTTCAACAACACCCTCCCTACCTGCGATTTCCAGTAATTGGTATCCAAGAGTCATACTGTCTGACACTGGATGTAGAACTCCACTACCAAGGGCATTATTAAGTTTAAAAATGCAATAAAAAAGCATAAAAGTAAAATATGAAGTAAAAATAAAACAGGCACTTCTTATTGAGAGAAATTTATGACAACAGACAAGTATCACTGGCTAAGATGAAGTGTTGGTGACAACTGTGATGCCAGTTTTGGTAGCTCATGGCACAGAACACTGTAACTGTACATGGAGATTAATAATGGAGACTCAAAGCATTGCACATGTGCATTGCAGCTCATTTCATCCAAAGTGGTGGTTCATAGAGCTCTGTTTGGGTGTTTTCAGACCTTAGGACACTGCCCTGTGATGATTCCTGCTTATTTAGCAGGTTTTGTGCGGCTTCACATATCGTATTAGATGCCTATTCTGCACCCATTTGTTTCCATGAGCACCAGTTATCAGTAGGATTTTCCATTTAAGTTATTCATTTCCCCCTGTACTATGAGCCATGCTCACTTCCCCCTTGTTTGTGGTGAACATTTCACCAATTTATTAACTTGCAATGCAGTCCTGTAATTTTTGCTGGAAATAATGTTTTCTCCATTTGTGGATGAGCAGATGTTTTAACAGCGTGGCATTCTAAGGATGCTGTTCTCATGATCTTGGCTCCTTCATTCTTAGTGGGAACTTTTAGTGGGCCTGAGTTCCATTTGCCTTTACTTGGCTTCACCAAATAGCTCTTGCCATGACCGGCAAGCGTTAAAAGCATCACCCAAATACCTCTGAGTAGACATAGGTACTCCTAGGCAAGTAAATACAGGATTGCAGCCTTAGTTTACAACATGTGTGACCAGGGAGCATAAGGGGATAGGGAGATAAAACAGCTGAATATTTGCTTGGGTTGTTTGCTGAGCTCTCACAGCAGGTTGTATAGCCCTGGTTTCTGTAGCACACGAGCCTCATTCCTCACTGTTGCCAAGAGATATTGAAGCAGATGATTAATTCTTACGCAACAAAAAAAAAAACAGCCATCAACTTATATAAATCTGGATAGAGAGTTTGGAATGGTGGTTAGACCAACCAATAACCTATAGTTGTGTATTCAGTTCCATTGATTAAGAGCTCCTTTATAAAGATCTTAACAATACAAGCCTTAGTGACTTAATCAGACCTATCTGAATAATAAACATATTGTTTTTTCATGGCAGGAGTCTGAAAAGTAGTTACCCTGTTCTCAATATCTTGGCCCATTCCCCAATCTGTGCTCATGCTAACTGGATTTCCAGCTACTTTTGCATGCCCAAGATGGACCATGTTTAACATAAGCAGTTACCCCAAGAAGAACCTGAGGTGTGACAATAATTGTTAATTATCTAGGATTCTAAGCTTGCTTCAAATTCAGATATATTCCTCAAGCAGGTAACTTTGAAGCTGGGCAAGAGATTATTTCAGGCAGAGGGCTGAAGACCTCAGGCAGAGGGCTGAAGACCTCAGGCAGAGGGCTGAAGACATCTGAAGGCAGCCCTGTGTCAGGAAGTTTTTATTATGTATGTATGTGGCTTGGAAGCCGCCCAGAGTGGCCTGGGCAACCCAGCCAGATGGGTACAAATAATACATTTATTTATTATTATTATTATTACAACTGAACTGGAATTATTCTTGACAAAGGGACATCTCTCTGAGGTAATCAGATAAGCAGACACTGTAACAGAGGCAACTGTTATTTAGGCATAAGTTATAATCATTGTTTCTTTATTTTTAGAAAATTACAATAGAAAAGTACCTTTAACAACATTTTTTAAAAAAACAAAACCATAAATTGGAAGCATCTTCTGTTTCTGCTATTGCCAATAGGAGGAGATATGGAAAAATCAAGTTTTTTGCTGACAAAGTCCAACACAATTTTTTTATTCAGCCACCCGCTGTCACATTTTAATTCTGTTCTCAAGTCTTCCATTGAGTTTTAAGAATAGGTTTTTACCTACCCCCTTTCCCCTGCAATTTTAAAGCCTCTGACTGCTTGACATTTGTCACTTGTATTCCCTGCAAAATACTGCATTCTCTTTAAGACAATGAAGTCATTTGTTCTCAGGAGAATTAACAATACTTGGGGAAGCCCATTTGGAAAGATTTAACCGTATTAAAAGAGTTTCCTTGTTTAGTCAGAACTACCGGTATTGTTATGGAAGTGATCGTATAGCTGTATCATGACTAGATGCAAAGGAGGATAGGAAGCAAGCAAGAATCTGGCATGTGTAGCATATCATTCAGGAAAGAGGGAAGCTCATCTGTTGGAAGTTTTGTCTTCTACACCAATAAATGATCCAGGAGCCCTGGCCTTCTCTCCACATCATCATGGTACTCAGAGGGACTGGTTCACATAATCATCTTTTGACGACAAGGTCAATTATAATTTTTTTTTTTTACTTTGCCTTTTGTGAAGCAACTGTCTTTGTTACATCACTATAGACAGATACCCTGATTGACTGATTTACAGGCAGGTTGTCCAATGGTGCCTAAATCATGTAACCAACTTCATTAGCAGGTCAGAGGACAGCATACAAGCTGCATTCGCTCAATCCACATATCACACCTGAAAATGGTGGCATGAATCAGGCTTGAGAAGGCAGGTGACTAATCGAATCCATTGTGTCCAGGCCCCAGTCGACTGCACAAGCAATCCAAGTAGTTGTTCAGTAAGAGAGGAGAAGATCACATGCAAAATCAAGTTGGTACTCTCTCCCAATACCTCAAGGGATCCTGGCATTTATCTTGGCACTGGTGGAGCAACACTTTATACAAAAGTAGGTACGCAGGGGCTGCTGAATTCCTATATCCCAGAAATGTCTGTGTATAGACAGAGGGCAGACATCAAACTAATAGAACAATGGTGCTGAGTTGGTTCTTTTTATGTGAGTTTCACACAGACTGGCAGCCTTGCACACACATAGAGGAAGTTAGTGGCGACATTGGAAGGTCAACTGTTGTATCAAAGTTTGGCACTTCCTAGAAAATCTGTACAGAAGAAGAGCCTTAGATCTGGATCCAGTGAAAGAAGGCCTTTGGTTTTCTGCATGCATATGGGATAATAGCATGAAATGAACTTAAGCTTTACTGCTCAATGTTTCAGTCAGCTTCACAGACAGCAGCATTACCGGCTAACAACGACCACCACCTTAGCAGAACCAATCCCTCCTGTACATGGAGCAAAGGCATGCAAATGTACTGTTATTTCTTTTAAAACAAGTAAACTAGGAATGCTATGAACCTACTTTACAGAAGACATTTCCTCCGTGGCTCTGCCATTCAAGACTGGTTCCCACAGCCCAACTAGATGCTTTTCCTTCTCTCTCTTTTTTACCAAGGAATCCTACCGGTTACACAACTGCATGTTGGAAACTATGTGTCTGAATGAATACAGTATGCAGAGGTAGCTGCAGTCATTTTATTATGATGACTGCACTTTTTCTAGCTGTTATAATTATGAAAATGGTCTTAGTGCACAGTAGAAAGCCATAGAAAAAAGCACATCTCCCCCATATAGTTTTATATCAAAATATGTGACCACAAATAAAATACAGCATAAACCAGCTGTCAGAACAGCCAGTACACTGTTCAGCACACGGTAATATATCCCAAAGTTACAAAGACATTTGCATATCTGATTGTCTTGCTTGATATAATTTGGCACAACTGGGAGAAGCACGTACCACAGGAATACTTCATATGTTCAACACACATCCTCTCAGGCTCCCCGTCAGGATAACCAAAGAGTCTATACAATTTAACAATACACTTTTTAAAAATTTGAACAAGATTTTAAAACATGCCTTGAACATGCAGCTTAAAAGGACAGGGAAAGAGAAATTTCAATTACACGCATTCAAAAAGTCAAGAACATAATCAGTGATCCAACCCAGCGTAAGATCTTTATACTTAAAATGCTTAGTATAAAAATACTTGGTTCTCTTTGTTGCTTTGTTTGAAAATAACTTTTTCAAACCAGATGTTCACCCATGCGTTTTAGAATTTGCACTCTTCCTTACAATTTTATACAGCATAGAAGAGGAAAACATTATTATTACTCAGTATTTTTACTTTACTTCTAAAAGAGCAGATGTGTGATAGAGGCTGTGGCAAAGTCTTGAAGGAATCCAACCTTGTGTGAGGTTTTTTTCAAGCCTGTAAGAAAGGCGAGATGCATCAATTAGAAAAAGGCAATCACAATCTTGGAACGAAGAGAAAGTGGAAGAGTCTGTGGGTGCTCACGTACAGTGAGGGGGGGAAGTATTTGATCCCCTGCTAAATTTACCTGTTTGCCCTCTGACGAAGAAATGACCAGTCCATAATTTTAATGGTTAGTTTACTGTAGCTGTGAGAGACAGAATAACAACAGGAAAACCCCCTGGGGGAGGAGACTTATTTCACTCATTATAATGCACATCAATCTCTGACTTTTGTCTTCTGGGTTAGCAGGGGGATCAAATCCTTTCCCCCCTCACTATACATATGGACCTCTAGGCCAGGGGGTTTCAGGCACAAGGCACAGGGCCCCTCAATAAGAACACAGGGAACACCTTGCTGAAACAGATGCAGTGCTGACAAGTAGGATACCCCTCCCCTCTATGGAATCTGCTAGTGAAGAAATTGGCAATTCTGCTCAAGGCCTTCTCTAACAGCAGAACAGAACCTTTAGCACTCAAAGAACAATGTGTGCGCACAGGGCACAACAGAATAGAAAGAAGGTGAGAGGGTGGATTAAATTATGTACAGGAATTCTTAAACTTTCTTGTGTCGTAAGACCCTCTGTTTGGATTTGCACACTGATTTCACTGTCAGAACAACCACTGTATGCATGGGCTTTTGGGGTGCCTCTTCCTGTGAATGCATTTCTCACTCCGTGGCAGTGAGAGAGGCATGCTTCTGACCGATTCCAAAAGGAAAAGCAACACCAAGTGTTACTGCTGAGCTCAAGCTAATTGGATTAGCAAGCTGCTATCTCAAAGAAAGCTTCAGTGCAACCAAATGCAAAACAGAGCTCTTGCATGAACAAAAGCCTTGCCTTCTGAAGCCATGCTATATATCAGGGGGTGGCAAAGTTTTTGTGGCTTGGGCCAGTTCACAGTCCCGCAGACGCTGCAGTGGGCTGGAGTGTGCATGCACACACACATGTGCAAACGCTATTTCCAGTGTTCCTTCTGGCACGGAGGAGGCGTGTGCAGCTTCCCATTGGCTGCAGGAGCGCACGGGAGCTGACTGGGTGGGGGTCCATTGGCCGGTTAAACGACCCCCATGGGCCGCTTGTGGCCCATGGGCCTTAGGTTGCCAAGTCCTGCTATATATTGATCACCCAGCAGCAGCCAACTGGTGGTTTTTCAGTGCAAGATTATTTCCAGCTAGCACTGCCAGCTTGATTATAGGTCAGGGAAGATGCATATAAAATATAAACAGCATTTATTCAGCAGAGTCTCTTGGCTCAAAGTCAACATGATCCAAGATGAAAATGAAGGGTCTAAGGCTTTTGGCGGCACTGCTTAAACTGTTTGGCCCATCAAATTAAAGCATATTTTCACAGCCAGGTCTTCACTTACCCACCACACTGCAAATTTGAAGATGGAGGTAAGATATCAGTAGCGACTTAGGAAGAACACATTAATACCCACAAGACAGATTGTAGCCGCCATCACACACCTGGTACCTGCACAACAGAAAGGTACATGCACTGTACTTCTTCAGAATGCACTTCTTTAGAATCAAATGGGTAATATGACAAGGACAATATCAAGATGTTAAAAGGAGATATGAAATCATGTCTTCAAATTGCAAGAGAGTAGATGCACAACACACAAAGAATTACCTTACCAGAAATACTGCCACAATCATCATCTTAAAACTTTAGCATTGTATTCATCTGTGGGACAGTTGGTATTATTCCCCATAATGGATACAAAGATTATTAATATGAATATCTCCTTATTGAAAAATGTTGGTACATTATAGGTTTGTTTATTTATTTATTAAACTTAATAGCTGCTTGTTACCCAAAGCTCTCCAAGCGATTTACAATAAAGAAAAATATACAATACATAGCCAGGGTTTTTGTTTTTTCAGGGGGAACTCACCAGAAATCAGTTCTGGCACCTCTCAGGTGGGCACCATTGCCATTCTAAGAGAATGAGGAAGGTGTTTATGGTGAGTTCCAGCACCGCTTTTTCTAGAAAAATAGCACTGCATAGGCCCTTAGATATAATGATATACAATACATAGGGCATTCTTTCCCAGTGAGTACACTGACTGGACAACTGACAGAGATTGGGCACCTTAACCTCTGTGTTTAACAGTGAAATCTGAAGATTGCCTCCCTCTAGGGCAGGGGTCGGCAACCCGCGGCTCCGGAGCCGCATGTGGCTCTTTCACACCCTTGCCGCGGCTCCGGGCGCTGTACTGGCTGCACTAGGCGCACGATAACTGGCGGGTCTGCGCAGCTTCACGACTGCCAAGATCTTAGCGGCGCTCTTAAAACTCTACCGCACGCGCAGCCCCGCCGCTCTATACTCCGAACGCCCGCGTCTTGGTGGTGCTCCGAGCGCTCGCGCAGCGGCTGCTCTAGGCTTCAGGGAAGGCAGCGGCTCTATCGTCAAAGGCGGCAGCCCTCTCTAGCTGTGGCCTCCGGCGCACTCTATCGTCGCAACCCACCCACCCCGAGCTCTAGAGCGAGAGTGTGTGTGTCTGAGGGAGTGCGCGCTTCTTCTCAATCAGGGCGCGAGGCGGACGCGGCCGAATCAACGAGCGCGAGGGAAGGGAAGGAGGGCGGGCGAGAGAGCGGGTCGGGAAACGCCTCAGGAGGAGGGAAAGGCGGCTCGCAGAAGCCGGGCGTTCGCGAGCGGTTCCCGTTCGAAAAGGCGCGAGCGAGGCGGTTGGGATTTGGCGAGAGGAAGGGCGAAGCGCCCTCACCCGTCTCCTGACACCCAGGCGGGAGGCAGACCTTCGCCCGCCGCAGCTGTTGCACAAGCGCCAGGTCTCACCCGCGGACGCCTCGCTCGCTATGTGTGAGGGCTCGGCTTCCCCTCGGGCTCGCCTGCCCGCCCGCCTGCCGGCTGCTGCCTCCTCCTCCTCCTCCTCTGGCCTCCCTCTCTTTACAGTTGGCAAGAGGGGGCTACGAAAGCAAAGATATTATTATTATTATTATTAATCGGAAGTTGGGAAGCAACCAAAACCTTCGCAAAAGTCACGAGCAAGCTTTCGAGTTGCAGGCGCTTGGGTTGCACTTTGATAAAAGATGCGTTTGCCGCCTTATTTCCCGCCAGGTTTGCCCACTTGAATAAAATAAAATATTAATAAAAATTAATAAAAATAAAATATAGAATAAAATATTTGGGGTGTGTGCGCGTGTTTGTGCAGGTAAGCCCCTTAACAATATATGCAGTGTTATATTTGTTTTAAATGTCGCAATGGTTTTGCGGCTCCCAGATTTTTTTCTCTTTGGAAACGGGTCCAAGTGGCTCTTTTTGTCTTAAAGGTTGCAGACCCCTGCTCTAGGGAAATCCATGTATAATAGTGCAGGAGATTGGAGAGAGTTCCCAGCACAAACTCAACGTACAAATCTCCTAAACCACAACAGCTGTAGCCGAACTAATTAGACATCAAGAATATAAGCAGCGGTTTGCCCTGGATCCACCCTGCTATGTGCACAAGGAATTATAATTTCAGGGTGAAAACCTACTGAGCCTTTACTCTTGACTTTCAAACAATGCTGACTATACGCTAACAATACCACATTTGTCCCTTTGTTTCTTTTTCATCCCTTGTTTTTCTCTTTTCTATGACAACCTCATAGAGGTTGCCCCACTTGCAAATGGCACAATAACAACAGTCCATCTTAGGGACAGGGCTAGAATGCTCCTATGCAGCCAAAGCCACAACTAAGCTGGACCCCCATCGAATCCTTACTCCATCCAGTGTTCCCAGTTGCACAGTAGCTTTATTAACTACGTTGTCTTAAATTGCCCCATTTTTGCTTTAGTCAAGCTTGACCTGTTTTTCAAAGGCCGTGAGAAGCCTCCCTTCACCCAATCTGACCAGCATCCCAGCTCCAACACCCAAAACATTGTTTTTTTTAAAAAGGGGCAGCTCAATACTTCTGAGGTCACAAGCAGCACACCATGGCTATTCCCCCTTTCTTCCCTCAGCATCTGGATTTTGGAAGTCTACCTCTGCACATCAAGGGACGGTCATTATATTTGGCTAGTATAAAAAGGTAAATTAACCAAGGGATAGGCCGCTCAATGGCTACTCTTTCCACTGAATGACTTTTGGGTGAGGTTATGGTGATTAATTTATTTGCCAGTCACCTTTTGCATCTGTCTAAAGGCAATTTACAAACATGCCATAAAACACGGCTAAAAATCGTTTTAACAACATTACAAAAACAGCTAAAGGCAGGTTCCATTTCGCATGGTTTTCAAATCTAAAGCGGAGACCTTTTCATCCAAATGGATAAGCTTGTCAAAACAAAACAAAGTCTTCTACTGTTTCTGTAAAGTACGGGTTAAGTGTGCTCCTGTCACAAAACAAGGGCAGCCCCACTGAAAGCCTTCCTTTCAGTTACTGTGCAGGAAGTTTCTGATATTTGGGGGACTTTGAGGGAAAACTCCCCTGCAGAACACAGTGACCTACTTGGTATGTAAGAGAAAAGGTGGTCTCGATCTTGAACTTGGTTCAGTAGCAGGATTGGCAGCCATTGCCAATTCTGCAAACAGGGTGCGAAATGCTGGCAGTAGGTTTGTGGATGCGGGTAGCGCTGTGGGTTAAACCACAGAGCCTACGGCTTGCCGATCAGAAGGTTGGCGGTTCGAATCCCCACGGCGGAGTGAGCTCCCATTGCTCGGTCCCTGCTCCTGCCAACCTAGCAGTTCAAAAGCACATTAAAGTGCAAGTAGATAAATAGGTACTGCTCCGGCGGGAAGGTAAACGGCATTTCCGTGCGCTGCTCTGGTTCGCCAGAAGCGGTTTAGTCATGCTGGCCTCATGACCCGGAAGCTGTACGCCGGCTTCCTCGGTCAGTAAAGCGAGATGAGCGCCGCAACCCCAGAGTCGTCCGCAACTGGACCTAATGGTCAGGGGTCCCTTTACCTTTAACTGAAACTGCAGCCTCAAGGGTAGCCTCCCGCCCCCCAAGCACTAACAGACAACTGTGGTCCAGCTTTCCTTCTCCAGGAATGGCTGTATCTCTTACCCGGTGAAGCTGGTAAAAAACACACCTAACCACTGCGGACACCTGCATCTCTAGTGTACTAATGCTACATGCAAGTGAGCAAATTCCTATGGCCAGTGCATCCTGTATGCATGTTGAAACATGTTAATAATGCTTAGAGAGGTATGTGCTTGACTTGTTACATCAGTCTCAGCACTTCTTAAAATAGAACCCTTTTGTCTTCTCTTAGTGTTCACGTAACATGCAAAATAATCGGAGGTGAACTGTTTCTTTCTTTCTTCACTGAGGCTTTCCTACTGCAGCAGCCAGCTTGCCGCTGAGGGAACTGTTCCCAAATATGGCTGTGTGTGCATCTGGAAGGGGGCGAACAATCCACAAGGACTCAAGCCTCATTTTTGCATGCATCTCTTGCTCACTCCAATACGCTGGTATGAAAACAACTCATTGGCTCCCTCTCTCTAGGGGGGAAAAACAACCACCACAATCCAATAATCCTAGATAAATTTGGGCTTTGGAAGATAAAATCACTATATTAGGGAAAGGCCATTTGCCGAGTTTATTCTTAAAGGAAAACAGCAGCACATTGTACTGCTAACCACACACAATGAGGTTTGGGTTTTCAGATGTCAGAAGATTAAACGGATTTGTGAGTGCGCATATGAGACGAAATTCTGAAATTGTTCAGCATCACAGGACAATAGGTGGCATCTATGTTAAAGCAGGCACCTATTGTCCTGTGATGCTGAACAATTTTAAAACTTTCTGGGGTGGCAGTTGGGTGTGTATTTCTTGAGCCAATGAATCAGAATATAAGACGAGGAGTTTCACTGAACACTGCTTGCCCTTTGCTGCTCATATCCCTTGAATGAACAGATAACGAGTGTGTTGGGAGAGATCTCATGTATATTCTGCTGACACAGTGTGACAATGAAGCCCAATAGGTATATAGCTAGTACTCTGGCTGAATGGACGGTGTACTTAGGACATGCCCCAGAGTCCTCTGCAACACACAGCGAGACCCAGCTGGTGTGGAAAGTGTTCTCTGCCAATAGAAGGTTTGAAGAACACTGTTCTAGAGCAACCAGAACTTTGGACTGAGATTCTGGAACCAGCATTCTGTAAGGGAACAAATTTTGCAGTTGTCTCCCATCACTTCAGCCTCACTACTTTCTGTCCTTGATGGTTTAGTTTTTAAGTCATCCCAACTTATTTGCAGCATGCAGCTCCACATGCATCTTTCACCCTCAAAACTCATGTCCTTTAATAACCCCACTGATTTACAGCTCTCCAACTTTGATGTGCAGCCAGTGAAGTTTTCATTAATTTTTAAGAACAGCAGATTTGTTTTCTTTGGCTGAAGTGGGGCGAGAAACAGGGAGGGAAGATTATTGGTCTGTTGCTCTCTGCTGCTTTACAGAAAAGCAGAAGGAGACAGAGAGACTGCATGTTGGCTGCTTTTATCTTCAGAGGGTCAAAGGAGTTTTTTGTGTTTTGGACACAAACCCCATGCAATGTATTTTACCACTCACTCAACTATCCAATCAGACTCCGGGGTCAGTCCCAGACTCTTGAGGATCCCTCCCACATATCACAGGAGGAAAGTAACAAATAAATGCAGCATCTACACTTAAGGTATTATTTATGCCCCTGAAAGAAATGGTAGGTGGGTGATGTGTGACTATGCAGACACTAATCTATGCTGCCACCCAAGGCAAGGTGAACATCAATTCAAAGTGCTGGATTTGACGTAGAATAACTTAAATGGCTCAGGACCACAATACGTCAAGGACCGCCTCTCTCCATGTGAACCTACCCAGCCCCTGATATCATCTTCTGAGGCCCTTCTTCATGCGCCTCCTTCTTGAGTGGTCTGGAGGGTGGCAACACGAGAACGGGGCCTTCTCTGCAGTGGCTCCCTGTTTGTGGAATGCTCTCCCCAGGGAGGTTCGGGTGGCACCTTCATTATGCATCTTTAGGAGCCAGGCAAAAATGTTCCTCTTCAACCAGGCCTTGGGCTGACTGACATCCTATAGTCTTTTAAATGTGTTTGTGGGAGAAAGGGGTACAGAAAATGCTAAAAGAGTTTGGTCAGCAGCATGAACCAGCTCCCTTTTGTTCTAAAAAGGTTGAAGATTTTTCTCAGAAAGGAGATTGCAGGGAGTAGGGTGGTGGCGGCACGGAGAGAGACTGCCTGCAACCAGTACAGAAGGACTAATTTCAGACACAAGACTGCACGGCAAGAGGAGAATGAAAGTAGCCACAGGCCTCCCACCAATCCATATAAGAGAGAGGAAGTGAAGAAAACAAAAACAACACAGCGCTCGTGCTCCCCCTTGTGCTAATCTGGAGCATTTTCACAGGGTCTTTCTCATCCACTTACACAGTATTCAGCAGAACTGACGGGACTTCCAGCCCTGAGAAGTAGCCTCTGAGGGAGGGAGCCAGCGCATCTGCAGAGAGAGAGAAAATCAAAACAAAAGTGAGAGACAAGACTTGGAAGGCACCACAGCCATTTAGAAGAGCGGCCCTCAGCCTTCTCGGATGCAGGACTCACCTTTGAATCTCAAGCAACTTGTTATTTCATCTAAATTAATTTGAAATTTACATCCCACCTTCTTGCAGATGCCCCAAGGCAGCTAACCAAAGCAGGAAGATTAACAACAGAATACCATAACAACAACAGAACAAAATGTATCACATTGGCCTTATGGATAAGCTGACAGACCTAGTAAGGAGGAGGGAAGGACGAAGGAACAGACTTGAGCAAGTAGAGAGATGGAATTGTTTTATTAACTACTGGACTCTCCACTATGATCATGTGAGATTAGAAAGGCACCTGTTCATACAGAATACATGAATTCTGTAAGCTTTATACTTGTCTCTAGAGCACCTGGGGACATCGTAAGTCTGGAGACGGAAGAAGCATTGTACACGGCTATTCTGTAATATTTAATTCTTTTTTCCACCCTTGTAATTATGTAAAGTCTTTTTTTATTATTTATCCTTTTTTTTAGCATTCAATTTTTTGTGTTATTCGATGTGTCCCAATGTCCTGAGGATGACTTCATAAGTTCATTTTGATGTCTCCATTATTTGCTTTTGGCACTGTTACTCGTGTGTGTGTGTGTGTGTGTGTGTGTGTGTGTGTTTCCTTTTTATCTCTTAATAATAAAAATAAACACACACACACACACTATTGTAGCTTTAAAACTGAACAGATGCAATCAAAAGCAACCCAATACCATTAGAAGCTCAAGGGAAATGGCAGGTGTCTGTCCTGACATGACCCACTTTCGTACTGTGCCTCTTACCTTGAGCAGCTTCCCCACAACCTGGTGCCCTCCAATGTTGTTGGGCAACAGCTCCCATCATTCCTGACCATAGGCCATGCTGGATGGGGCTGATGGGAGTTGGGAGCCCAGCAACAACTGGAGGACACCAGGGTGGGGAAGTCTGCTCTAGTGGGACCAGATGGAAGATCACTGGGCACACACAAGAATATGCCCCTCTCGACATTTTCGGGAATAGAGACAAAGATCACAGGTCCCAAAGTGCCACAGGAGAGTTCCTAATAAGTTTTTAAATCAAGATAGGGCGCAACAGGCACCCACAGTTTCATTCATACAGCAAAATATTTTTAAAATTATTATAGGAGAATTTTTTCTACATTTTATATACAAAACCCCAAAAGAAATATACAAAATTAGTATAAATTGAAAAAAAGACGACACCAACTCTATTGCTGAGCCACACCACCTGTTGAAAGTTGTCAGGTTTTGCAGCAAAACACCTCTAGTCTCTGGGTCACTATCTGGAAATCAGAGTGGATTTGAGAGCGGAACTAGACCAGACATTCTTCAGATGCTATACCCAGCCCATCCAGACCCCAACAATACTTAAAAATTTAGACAATTCCCAGCAACTGACACCAGCCATCCCATCAAAACAGATGCAAGTGTTGCATTAAGTGAGAAAGCAGCCAAAATGAATCAAAACCTTCAAGTTATTGCTGGTGGTGTCAGTAGGGCTATGCTAATTTCAAATATTTTTCTCTCTCTCTTGCATGTGTACACACAAATATTTCCTGAAGCAAGGATTTTTAAGAAAACAAATGTTCATTATAAAATTTGTGGGCATGCAATATGCTTTGCCTCCTGATTTAAACAAAACAGGCACATTCATTTTTATTTGTATGAGTCCATTTACTGAAAGTTTCACCGAGGTCATATAGTGGAAGGGCTGCCAAACTGGCCCACGGATCACCAGTTGTCCACAAGCATCATTCAGGTGGTCCACGGCAAGTCTGTGGATTTGTGGCTGAAGGCAGGAGACGGCACATCTACTATCATATTAATTCGCATTGGTTTTTCATTGTATTTTACCACTTGTCTCTTATTTTATTACACTTGGGAAGCTATGGAATTCCAAGTGCAATGCAGTAAGATACAAAATATAAGAAGCAATAGAAATAAAATTAAAAACCATACAGCATCTAGCACAGTGTATTGCAATTGCTACAAAAGGAAGTGGTCAAGCAAGACCCTTAGCAATTCTCATGTGTAAATTGGGGGTGGGATGGTAGCATTTACATATACTTAAAACATCCAGTCTGACTGCCACTAACTTTTCAACAGTATACTCTGAAGATTCTCAGCTACCAGACAAGAAGGTCTTAATGTATTTTTAATCTTTTGTTGGAAGCTGCGCAGAGTGGCTGGAGAGACCCAGCCAGGTGGGTGGGGCATAAACAGTATATTATTATTAACTTACTTGCTTGCTTGCTTGCTTGCTTGCTTGCTCGCTTACTTACTTACTTACCCCTTCTGTTCTGCTCCCACCCCACATGCTTCTTCCTCTGGTAGCTACACCCCAGAGAAAGAACACAATGTAGTTCCTCCACCACCACCCTCACCCCTCTCTCACACACCTACTTGTAATTACCATGAGCAAGTCCCATGATTTTTCTGCTTGGTATGACAAGGCAAGCAGCAGGCTAGTTTAGAAGAACAGCCACCTATTCAACTGAACAGTGGTGCTGGCGTGGGAGGTCATGTACACAAATTAAATGGCGGGGAAAGGGGGCTTATTTACACCTCGACGCAAACTGTATCCCTGAAGTCTCTGGCCAAGAGGATGTACAGAACCCAAGTAACTCCCATAATTCCTTGGGGCTATTCCCCACTACACTCAGGAACATTCCCCACATGTACATTCGACAGGGAAGCGAGCCAATCCTGCGTGACACACAAGTCTTTTCAAAACAGTTGCTTGTCTCGTTCATGCTTCAGAAGTCTTAAAGGCTATGCTTAATGGTGCGTCGTGCAAAGCAGTCCTAGCAGAAACTGCTACAGAGTCCTGAACCACCAGCTGACCCTTTTCCAACTCAGTTTCGCTGAAGAAATGCAAAGGGAGAAGAAAACATTATGATGAGGCACATAGCCTTTACTTACAGAGTTTTCTGCCTCTAAGTCTGTTGGGCTAGTCAATACTGTACGATCTGTACATCCGACAGGGCTGTCACCAACTTAAAGGAATCCAATGAGAATTAAATGCGCCCACATGAGCAAAGGGGTAAAAATAGTTTCAAGAGGCAATGCATGCTTTTAGATGAAGCAGCAAGCACCATCCTTAAATTAATCAAAGAGGCATCTCCTAGTGAGCACAAGAAAACGGTGAACAATTTTCCTAAAATGGTGTGTGGCTTTTTAAAAAATTAAATACACTTATGTTTGCCTAGTTAATCAGGGAACCTTGTTACTTGATCACAAGTTTTAAAAATGGATTAATCTGCCTGATTAACAATATTACAAACCCAATATTTGAGAGGCAGGGAGAGTGGGGAAGAAAGGAGACAGAAGATATGGAACAAGTGTGGATTCGAATGCTCACCTGTCCTTAAACGGCACCATTTGAATCCTACTCCAACCCTGCAGTACAACCAGGGGGGAAGCATCCCTAGCCAATGACCATCCAACTTGTTTTAAAACCTCCAGCAAGGAAGAGCCCTGCCCCCTTGACTTCTAAGGAGTTAGCGCCAATTTTTAGCTGCTGTTACCACCAGCAAGTTTCTCCTAATAGTCAAGCCAAATTTACACCCTTGTAAGTTAAGCAACCCCATTCATGGATCACCGCCTTGTCATGGCGAAGGGGCTTGAATAACTCCAAGAAGCTATGAGCTATGCCGTGCAGGGCCACCCAAGACGGACAGGTCATAGCCGAGAGTTTAGACTAAATGTGATCCACCTGGAGAAGGAACTGGCAAACCACTCCAGTATTTTGCCAAGAAAACTCCATGGACATAAAAAAGGAGAAGCTTTGAGAAGAAAGTGAGAGTTTCCAAGGCATGCTCTGGTTCATGGGGACACGACTAAGACGACTAAACAACAAGTCAAGCAACATTAAATCTAATCTTGAATGAGTCTCTGCTTTCTTCTATATGTAAGAGCCATTCAAGTATTTTGAAGAGTGCTATGACATCTCTCAAGGCTTCTCTCCTTCAATCTTTCTGCACAGGATTGCTTTTCCACCAGCCATCTTCACTGCCCTCTTTGAAATAATTCCAGTTTGTCTCCCAAGTTTGGTGCCAAGACCTGAATGCAGTACAGACAAATTGAACTATTACCTCTCATCGCAGGGTTAGGGAAGCGTTTGTCTTTATCGCTCCCTCCCCCTTGGGCAAACTTTGACAAGAGGGCAGAACCACTCACCAGTCAATCATCAGACATCATAATGACACCAGGGGATGGGTGTGTGAGTGAGTGGTATCATCCATCTGTCAGTGTTGGCCCATAGGAGTGGGGTAACGGCAGACAGCGACCAAGCAGGATTCAACTCCTCACACTAGTTGATTTGCAGTGAGTTCAATCCTGCTTCTTGCAGCATTTGGGTATGCGGGGAAACCTCTTGCATGCGCAAACTGAGGAGGATTGAACTCCCCACACATAAAAAATGGCAGTTTACCATTCTATCAAGACCATTTTGAATTTTACTTCGGTTTTCTGACATCCGCCTCTCAAAGTTAGCTGTTTGCATCCTTCTGTAATGGAAGATGACAGAGCGGGGCCCCAGGGAGGAAGTTAAACCGCTGGAGAATCCGAGAGCCTGCTGTGGCTGCCAAGACCGGGAACTTGTAACTACTGCCTTCTGCACTGCTTTTGTTGTGTTAGCAGCCCCAAAGTAACCTCCGCAGGGCACAAGCCTGGGCAGAGTGTATGGAGGTCCTGGGCTGCCCAAACAACAAGGAAACAGGCAGTAACCTTTTTATTGACGCATGGTCATCACTGTGGACCTGGAAGCGGCCCAAAAATGGGGCAGAAAGGGGTGGGGACTTACGCACAGTCCGCCAATGCATGGGATGATCTCAAATGCAACCCCTGCGCAAACAGCGAGCTGCCTATAGATTTGCTCGAATATGATGTCGCCAAAGGCCTGTCTTCCAAGAAAGACCCACATGGCGCTGTTCATGCTTGCCCTTACTCCCCTCTCGATTCCACCCACCCATCGATGGTACAGCCTGGTTTGTAGTGAACTATTCTTGTTCATATCCCGCCACTCACCACAGTAATAACTAGCTGTGGCATCACTTGGTTTGTCAACAGATTCTATGGCAGAGGACCACACGGGTTTTGGGGGTTACCAGGTGCTCTGGTTGTGGGCTGCCAGTGCCTGCAACATTCAGGATACCAACCACTGCTAATCCAGGCACACTGGAAGGATCAGCACAACCAACGCAGCCATTGCTGTGCCCAAATTTCTCAATAGAAAGCACCTCTTCTTTGAGGTTTGTTGCTTCCATCTTACACCAGATGTGCTTTCAAAGTGCTAAAGCAGATTAAGACGTAGTGGCTTGCAGCGCCAGGAGGCAAGCACAAAATACCTTTCTTGGACTAACAACAGCACATGGTCTGCCCAATCTAACACCTACAAGCCATCTATCACAGCCCAATTGTTCTTGAATGGAAACTTTGATGAACCTTGGGGTCCCTTCCAACACTACAATTTATGAATTGCATGACGCTCAGGGAGTCATTTTGGACACAACAGCGAATATCCACATGTGATGACAATGTATGAAATGGCAACTGAAATGACATCATGGGAAACGAGGTAGGTAGGGCTAAAAACAGGAAGAAAACAAAGCAGGAACATATCCAGTGTGCAATGTACTTTGGATAGTACCACTCCAGTTTTACGTCTATGAAGAAATCTCAGCAACTCCACAATATGTACATTTAGTTCTACCAGCAACATGCAAATGACATGATTACATATTTCTGATTTGGGCTTCACTGCGGATTCAATTTCATATGCAGGCCAGGTCTGAGCACTAAGGCAGCACAGGCTGCCAATACATCTTGTACTTGATGCATTAACAGCCCACCTTGGGTGGAAGACTGACAGCTGTGATGCTAAGCCTCACCATTGCTACAGGGTAAAGGTAAAATGTAAATGACATGCAGCTACCTGCAAAAATCCCAAGTGTTGGGGAAAGTGCGTTAGGTGCTAAAACTACTGTCCACCCAGGAAGTCAGAAGTGTTCTCTTCCCATGCAATCCCAAGTTCCCATTTTCAGCACAGGCAGGAAAACACCCAGCTAGAAGCTTTGTCGTCAGTGTTGGCCTGAGGTGGAGGGAAATCACAGTGCAAAGTACCCCAGTATGGACTGGTGTGTGTAAATCAGAAGCACTACAAACCGCACACCTCATCACCTGAAGGTTCAGAGCTCTTAGAAAGTGCAAGTTACGGATTAGTTTGTTTTGCTGCCTAGAGTAGCTCAACAGTTGTGCATTCAGGGATGCAGTGGGGTAGAGGAAGTTCACGCATGTAAAAAAAAAAAAAAGTGTGGAGTGGAGAAGGCAGAAGGGAAGGAGTAAAAAGAGAGATTGGAAAGTGGTGGGCTTGAGAAGAGACAAATATTTCAGTAATGGAATACTTCCAGGAGGAGGAAGAACAAAGCAAACAGGATAAAGACAAGAAAGTAGAAGTTTGCAGCAAGGCGATCCACAATTAACACACACACCCAGCTTTGCAATGCATGTTGACTCTGCAGCCCTTACAACGCAATGCAAGGGATCTGCAACACCTTACGGAAAGCCTTTTGTTTTGCACAAAGATGATGCCAAGAAGGACCTGCCCTTTTAAATTCCTCCCCGGCCGCCATTCCATCACTCCTCAGCTTGTGCCACAGGTCTCCCATTGTGTCCATCTGAAAGCCTTGCGCTCTCGCCCATCCCCTACTAGCGCAGCTGCCCCTCCCCGAAGATCTAATGGGCAAATCTTCCCGGGAAGCTCACCGCAGGGTTCTTCTAAACTTGCAGGATGTGCCGAGCTGCACAGGAGCGCTCAAGCGTGCAGCAGTCCGGGCCAGACATGCTCCTCAGCGATTACCGCCATCCATATTTAATTACTTTTCCCTCCCTTTGTTTGTTAATTTTTAACTAGAGTGCGCCAGCTCTCAGGGGCCATTAGGAGTCCCAGGCAGCAAGGTTCAGCGAGCAGAAAAAGTCCTTGTGACAGAACATACATTACTTGGCATTCTTGCCTCCCACTTTGCCAGAGAGGTGTGGAGCTTGGGGGGGTTATTTTCAGCCGTGCGCTCGCAGTCTGCCCCACTGCAGGTCGTGAATAAAAGATAGTGTTCCATTTGAAGCTTATTTCCCTTTCCCTCCGTGTCAGAAACTGTTTTCCTCAAGCTCTGGTTGCGTTCTCATTTATTCTTTCCCCAAGTTTTCAGGCTGTAACTTTTATTCCCTTTTAAGAGGAGGAAGGCTGTGGCTTGGGCAAAGGTTTCATTTGCTCCAGAATGCCATCATACTCCCGTCTTCATGTTCAGTTTTGTATATTACATTAGCACAACCCGGCTGGAAAATGGCAGAGGGGAATACACACCATCCCTGCCCCCTGCCAAGCTAGGGCCATCCCTGAAAATGAGGGTTGCGAGACTTGCCCTACGTTGTGACTTCCAGCCCAGCCAGCCGACACAAGAACCTGACCTATCTAATGTGCCAGAAAAGAATAAGATATCTGCTTCTTGGTGTGTGTATTGCAGGTTAGGGACCTGCCCTTTTGCACTCTTGTAGGATGAACTAGTTTAGCCACAGACCGTGGGCCAAGGACCACTCAGAGAACCCTAATGGCCTAGGTGGCTGCCTCTCCAAAAAATTTGAAAGTGCCTCTCAAAAAATAAAAAGGGTGCTTGCTACTTTTAACCAAGAAGAGAGAATCAGGCTTCAGAGTGGGGAAATTTTTAGGAAAGGGACATTTTCAAGCATCTTGTCTTCCATGAGATTTTCAATTAAGGTAAGAAAATGTAGTGTTCTATGACAGGGATGTCCAACAGGTCGATCTGGTTAAAAAAAGCTCAACAACTTTGACCTGAACCTTGAAAAAGGGGAAAAACAAAATAAAAAAATTCCTTCCAGTAGCACCTTAAGAGACCAACTAAGTTTGTTCTTGGTATGAGCTTTCGTGTGCATGCACATACCAAGAACAAACTTAGTTGGTCTCTAAGGTGCTACTGGAAGGAATTTTTTTATTTTGTTTTGACTATGACAGACCAACACGGCTATCTACCTGTACCTGGAAAAGGGGGTAGATCACTGCCAGTTTCTAATTGTGTGAGTAGATCGCAGTCTCTTGGGAGTTGGCCACCCCTGTTCTAGGAGATACAAGCAAAGCAGAATGATGGTGCCTAACTTCAAATAAGTTTGACTACTGCTGTAAGATTCTTTTTTTAACCACACACACATAACTGGTTAGCAATAGCTTCATGTGCCTTTGAAGCTAAGCCCTTGCCTAAATGCCCTAGTTCACGTCTACTGTTCCAGAGAAAGCTTCAGAAAACCCCTGGTCCTCACATGCCACTGTAACTAAGCCCAAGGCTTCGCCATTGGAATAAGACACATTATTCCCCTTGTTAACTCCTGCCTCCACTTTCCTTCTCTTCCTCTGTGGTTTCCTCGTGACGAATTACAGATTGTAAACTATCCGGGGAGGGACCTGCCCTCTTGCACTCGTGTAGGGTGAACTGGTTTAGCCACAGACAATATTCATGGGAGACAAAAAAAAACTGCCAGAAGGCATTCCATTCGAAAGATTTAAAGTTATATTATCTCCTTGTAATCTTTACAGGTATGGCCAGAAATTATGCACATTGCAACATCAGTCAATCAATCATGTGGTTCCTTGGCATAAGCTAGCCTGGCCAAACCTTTATTCCTGTCTTTTAATAATGCACACTGCATACTTCTTTTCAAGAGCACTGAGCAGCTTGCGCTGGCCTCCCAAGTCAGGTCACTTAAGTTTCAACAATGCTATATAGCACTGGGTGAATTCAGGCTGATTACCAGTGATGGACTTTAAGAAGAGATATGGCCTGGATTAAAGAAGCATCAGATGATAGTATCATGCTTCACCATACAGAATGAGGTCAGGCTATCTTAAGAGCTGGACCATAAAGAAGGCTGATCGCTGAAGAATTGATGCTTTTGAATTATGGTGCTGGAGGAGACTCTTGAGAGTCCCATGGACTGCAAGAAGATCAAACCTATCCATTCTTAAGGAAATCAGCCCGGAGTGCTCACTGGAAGGACAGATCCTGAAGTTGAGGCTCCAATACTTTGGCCACCTCATGAGAAGAGAAGACTCCCTGGAAAAGAGCCTGATGTTGGGAAAGATGGAGGGCACAAGGAGAAGGGGACGACAGAGGACGAGATGGTTGGACAGTGTTCTTGAAGCTATTAACATGAGTTTGACCAAACTGTGGGAGGCAGTGGAAGACGGGAGTGCCTGGTGTGCTCTGGTCCATGGGGTCACGAAGAGTCAGACACGACTAAACGACAACATCTTAACTATGGGTCCATGTGGCCACAGAATTTCCCAAGGTCCATGAATTCAGGCACTAAAGAAGATAGAGCTCTCATCAAGCTGTAAACACTAGGACTTGATCATAATTCCTGAGGCTGGAATAAACACAACACCTAGCCTGGACTTGGGGGATGAGATATTTACTTGAGGTTTCCTAAAGTTCTCTGTTTTAGAACCGTATTTCATCTCTATGTGAAAACCTGCTCCATGCTCACCCACTCCCAAAACCTAACCTAGTGGTTATGTTGCGTTCAGTCCTCACTAAACTGTCCTAACATCCTCCTACTAGAATTTAAAACTACAGTCGTACCTTGGTTGTCAAACGCCTTGCGACTTGAATGTTTTGGCTCCCAAATGCCGCAAACCCAGAAGTGAGTGTTCCGGTTTGCAAACGTTCTTTGGAACCCGAATGTCCAGCGCTGCTTCTGCAGCTTCCGATTGAGTGCAGGAAGCTCCTGTAGCCAATCAGAAGCCGCGCCTTGTTTTTCAAACATTTTCGGAAGTCGAATGGACTTCCAGAACAGATTCCGTTCAAGAACCAAGGTGGTACTGAGTTACAGGCAGGAAAATGGATCTCCTTACAGACAAATGTTCAATTGACCCATATAATGACTCTAAAATATGTCTGATCCTTGTGTTAATGCATCATGTGTTACACTATCCCAGTCAGGTAGGTAGCCGTGTTGGTCTGACGCAGTCAAAATAAATTAAAAAATTGTCCAGTAGCACCTTAGAGACCAGCTAAGTTTGTTCTGGGTATAAGCTTTTGTGTGCATGCACACTTCTTCAGAATTTTCAGTTTACTTCTTAACATGTTTACTTCTTAACATTATCCCACAGGTATGCAAATGTGCGGATGATTTCAGCATTTGCCAAAAAGGGGGGAGGGGGGATTATGAGCTGCCCCACAATAGCCAGAAAGCCATTCGCCAGGTGGGAATTTAACAAAGTGTACATAAGATCCCTCAAAAGAATGTTACAAAGACTAGCTTGCCAAGAGGCAAGGGGGTTTTCCTTCCTAGATTTCTGACTGGGTGAAACCATGCAATAAAATTCAAAGCTCTTGGCACAGAGATATATTTAAAAATGTATACTCTGCTTAATCAGCCCTGTTGGCCTCTTGAAGTGGCAATGAAATCATCACTTCAATGAACACGGAACACCACATAGCAACAACAGAGCCTGAAACCAACCAAGCAGAACTGCAGAGAAACAAAAGCAACTTCTTCCTCCAACTCCAGGGAACCAAAAAGGGCCACCCAAACAGGAAGACCTTAACATGTTTCCTAAAAGCTGGGAAAGGGCAGTGTCAGCCGCGCAGGCCTCCCAAGGCAGACTCTAAATCTCACTGCCATCACCCACGCCTCCACTAACTAGGTTCACAAAGCAGTATCTCACTTGCACATCTGTATGTTTCCCCATCGTGTCTTAAGATACGCAGGCTGTGCAAACCTCTGAATATCCTGGACTCAGGCTCTTTAAGGCTTTAGAAGGTCAGTACCGGCACTCTGAAATGGGCCACATACCGAGAACCAACGCAGCTCTTTCATGGGTGTAATAATCTCCACTCCTGGACAAGAGCCTATTTGCTGCAGGCTGTAACTTTCAGACATTTGTCAAAAGGTTTCCCCCATAGAGCACATTGCAATATCCAAGCCTGCAAGAACACCCCGTGACTTATTGCTTTAGCCACTAGAAAAGTGAACAGCTAGCCAGCGTGGAGCTGGAAAAAAGCTACTCCTTGCTGCCAATGACCTCTGAGTATCAAGTAGCAAAAGCAGGATCAAAAGGAAAAAGCTATAAACCTGCTTTTCCTGCCAGAGTGTGACCCTCACCTAAAAACAGCCTGAACGCTCCCTCCCAGCTCAACAGGCCTACTGTCAGCATCTCATATTATCTGGGTTAAGTGCTGGTTCATTAGCTCTTCTCTAGCCCAGCATCATGTGCAAGCAACAGTTCAGGATTTTCTCTGACTCACTGGGAACTGAGAACAATTCAATGCACATCACTTGGTAACTTTGTTTTGCTACAGTTCAGAACGCGTATGAAGTAACTGCTCACAATACAAATTCCCCCACATGACTTAAGAGGCTACACGCGTGTCCTCTGACAGACTTTTGTTCCGTCTACCTCCCTTTCCTCTGGCTTTAGAAACACACATGTACATATAAACACACTCTTGCACACCTTCCCCTTATCCGTTTTAAAGACAATTTAGCCTTGGAACTTTGAAGCAAAACTGTGGCAAAGGCAAGCCTGGGAAGCAGAGTCCATATATACAAGGGGGTATATATGTGTGCAAAGACCAGGCAGGTATTTCTCGCTGCCTCGTGTGAACGGAAGTGAAATTGCTCGAGGAGAGAAAGGTGTTCACGGTTCTATCAGGCAGTGGGGTGCTGTCAATTTTTCCTAAGTCGGTCCCCAGTAGTCCCAAGGAGAATGCGTCAGCTTGATCGAGGTGTGATCATTAATATCTCTCTGGGATGCCTGTTAGCCAGACAAGTGTTAGTCGTACGGGGTGCACTGGAGAGGATCAGGTGGTATAACGTGGGTGAAGGTGTGACTGATTGGTATAAATTACCTGGGCATGCAGTGAAGCAGGGTAGGTGAAAGCAGGCGGAGGTAGAGCAGGTGCTAACTCCGCTGGGTAGAGAGGGTACGGCGCCCACACTTCAGGGCTACTGGGGTAAAGTGCAGGCACTGTGAGCTCATCTGCAAGAGAAGAATAAGGAGAGTTCATGGTTATAAAAACAGCAAATGCAGGAAACAAAATGGCAAACACAAGAGGGACTGTCTTCAAAGCCCGAGTTCAAGGAGGTCCCTCCGACTCCCTCCGCCTTCTCCTTAGGAAATGGAATCAGAAGAGCAGGTACAAAAATTCTGCTCTGAGTTAGGGCGCAAAAGTTTGCAATTTACATTAAGGAACAGGGTTATTCTCCAAAAGGAAACCGGGTGTTTGGTCGGCTGGAGAGAAAAAATGCAAAGCAGTCTACGGCTGTTGTGAAGAGGCGGAAAGTGAGCCACTCAAAAGCATCCTGATGAAAGAATACAGATTCTGGGCCAATGAACTCTTATGGCTGTGGCACTTTGGATCCTGATCTATATACACGTCATAGTAAGCCATGGTTAACTGTTTGCTATGGATGCCCTAGTAGCTCCCACTTCGCTCTTCCCCTGGTGTGAGCATAAGCAACAAACCACGGTAGCCTGTTTAAGCGTGACATCTAAACCAGGGATTATAGCATGCTTCAAACCACAATGTGAAGCCAAGGTTGTTCTTGGCTTGCCAATCATAGTCAAGATTTGAACTAAGGATTTCCTAATTCAGAGGTTTAGTCTCAGCCACCCCACTACATTTGTCTCCCCAATTCAAAACAATTCAGTCATCTTAAGAATGGAAGGCAGAGGGGGCACACAGAATGCCATTCTGCACAGATCAAAATAAAGAGTCTATACGATAATGAAGGTTATCTCCTACCCTTTCACAGCAGATCCGAAGACCCCCATGTACAACAACATATCAGTGGTTCAGGTACCTTACGGAAGTTACAATACCAGCACATTCCTTCTCCTTCCTTTGCCACCACTCATTAAGGCCTCCTACCCAGTGATTCTCCCTACCTCCACTAGTCACCCATCCCTGATGAGTTTAGACAAATCCAGGGCAGCCAGGACAACTACTCATAGTTTCAGCTCCATCCTTGCCTTGCAAAAAGAAAGGTGCAATTATTCATTGACAGTTTGGGTTGCCGTTTCCTGTGCCTTTTCCAGATCACCTTTTGAGATAGGTCACCTGAAAAGTACACATTTCAAATGCAATCCTACCAAAATGGCAATTATCATACAGGCAGTTTTTATTTTCGGTCTTTTCCCTAACAATGCCTTGCACCGAACTTGAATTTTTCATAAGTACTGAAATATCAATTGAGCCAACTCCGGGCCTCAAATACCTCTTTCCTGGTTGCCAGCTTAGACTTCGCCATTCTGTATATGAAACATCCAAGAACCAAATGTTTCCATAACAGCAGAATCCACATGCCAGGCTGGGTTGCATGAGTGCAGCTCCCTGTCTTCTCTGAGAGCTTGTAAACAAGCTACCACTTTTCTTAATTTAGTGGGTAGTGAGGAAAGATGCATCTCAATCTTAACTGGCTTCGTTTCAAAACAATTTATTTGTGCCTCCTCCATGAGAGGTCTGGAGGGCGGCAACACGAGAAATGGCCTTTTCTGCAGTGGCTCCCCGTTTGTGGAATGCTCTCCCCAGGGAGGCTTGCCTGGTGCCTTCATTATACACCTTTAGGCACCAGGCAAAAACATTTCTCTTCTCCCAGGCCTTTGTTTAATTAAGCAATCTATGGCCTAGGGTGTGTGCGTGTTATTGTTTCCATTGTTATTGTGGTGTTTTTTGTGTGTGTTTTTATATTGTAAACCGCCCTGTGATCTTTGGATGGCGGGTGGCATGGAAATGTAATAAATAATTATTATCATTTCTGAGGCTAGAAGTGGCTTGATCCATTTCTTCCAATACAGTTGAACTGGTCTTCGTTACAAGCCCAGCATCAACTGAGCCTCTCTCTTTTTGCCCCCCTCCCACCACCAAACAAAGCCCCTTAAAACCAACTGCTGGTGCCACACCAGTCAGGGAGAAGTGGGTGGCTTACTGTCCCCTCGCTCCCACTCAGGGACAAAAGAAGAGGATGTGGTCCTCTGCTAGGACTTCCCCCTCTCCAGCTGTTTTGACAGCAGCAACCCAAGGATAGAGATGGCAACTATCAACCTGTTACTTCTCCTATCACAATTTGCTTTGACCAAGTACCCCTGAGTTTCCTTGCTATCACAGCTTAGCACTTGCTGATGGGTGAATAAGCCCCAGGTATGAGGGGAGGTGGGCAAGGCACCAGGGAAGGTTGGAATATCACTGAAGGCATCTTGAGCCATCTGCACTTCCCTCAGATTTAAAGAAATCCTCTTCTTCCACCTTTCCACACCCGCAAGGCACCACGGCAGAGAACATTCAAGCAAAGCCCCAGTGGAGCTGACAGGGATGCACTTTAATTATAGCGGAGATTAAGTGTTTGTCCTGTTGGTTTTAAAAGCAAGATAAACAGTGAAAAGTTGGCAAGAGCTAATGCTAACAACGTTCCCTTCCGCCATTCATTCCTAAGGCTTGTGGTCATTCTTGAGCAGAGAGCAACAAGCCTATAAATACACACAAGAGCTTGCGAACCTTCCCCGAAATATGTGAGCCAGGAGGAGTTTAGCAAGAACGCAACACTAAGGGACTATGCCATGAAACCTGGGCCCCTCTTTTCGGAAGCTGCTCTGCTGTAACTTGCAGAAAGGGCACTTGCAGCCACAGATATCCTCTGGCATTTCATCCTCTCCCTGTTCTCCCCTCTCTGTTGCAAGCTCCTTGGGGTCAGGGACTATGAAGTGTCACGTGTTCAGATGGAATGCTATCATCGTTGGGCGTCCCAGGGGCCATTTCCCAACATGTGAAATGTATAATGGGAAACAAAGGGTTGAGCCAGGCAAAACAACAAGCTTACTCTGGAAAAGTCGCACTGGCTCAGCTACAAAACCACCCCTCTATGAGCAATAAGCACATCCGGTGTAATAATGTCACACCACATGAATACTCTGGGAGACTGACAACTATTCTAAAGAGAGTTGAAGACAATCATTATTTGTAGTGGTGTCTACACGTGTGTGTGTGTGTGTGTGTGTGTGTGTGTGTGTGTTTTCTTCATCCTACCATTGTCTCCAGTAAGACTGATTTTGCAGGTTCTTGAAGTATTAAAATGTACTGCAAACCTCTGTTGAACCAGGAACAATTCTGGAGCCAAAAATGAACAAGCCTCCAAGCATACAAGACATGAGCCAAAGTGTTACAGTGATGACCATTTGCTCAATCTTTGAGATATACAGGAGTGATCTGCATATCACATGAAACCATAGCCTAAAACAAACCAAGGTTTAATGCATGGGTAGGCAAACTAAGGCCCGGGGGCCAGATCCGACCCAATCGCCTTCTAAATCCGGCCCGCAGACAGTCTGGGAATCAGCGTGTTTTTCAGGAGTAGAATGTGTGCTTTTATTTAAAATGCATCTCTGGGTTATTTGTGGGGCATAGGAATTCGATCATTTATTATTATTTTTCAAAATATAATCTGGCCCCCTACAAGGTCTGAGGGAAAGTGGACCGGCCCCCTGCTGAAAAAGTCTGCTGACTCCTGTAACCAAGCAGCTTCCCGGTGCATGCTCCACACAGTGCATGAAACAAGCCCATCTGGAAGACATGTTGTCCAAGCCTGGGCTCATAGTTTACTTCCTCGAAACATACCACAAACAGTAACCAGTTTGCTTTGGGTTGTTCACATAATGCTCGTTCACATTAAACCATGGTTTGCTGTAAAAACCACAGAGCCTAGGGCTTGCTGATCAGGTCAGCGGTTCAAATCCCTGCGATGGGGTGAGCTCCCATTGCTCGGTCCCTGCTCCTGCCAACCTAGCAGTTTGAAAGCACACAGTGCAAGTAGATAAATAGGTACCGCTCCGGCGGGAAGGTAAACAGTGTTTCCGTGCGCTGCTCTGGTTCTCCAGAAGTGGCTTAGTCATGCTGGCCACATGACCCGGAAGCTGTACGCCGGCTCCCTCGGCCAATAAAGCAAGATGAGCGCCGCAACCCCAGAGTCGTTCGCGACTGGACCTAATGGTCAGGGGTCCCTTTACCTTTTTACAGTTTAATGTGACATATGAAGTGGACCGTTCTCTTCCAAAATGGGGAGACCCAAATGTGTTCCATTTCCTATGCTTATTCAAGCTACTTTTTCATGATTCTAGCAAACGTATAGAGAAAATAAAATACAAAATTATGTTACACATTTATGTTGCATTTCTCTCTCAGGCAGTTTTACCTTGCGCTCTCGAAAATAAGGACATCAGGTCTGTCACGTAGTCGTAACAGTTGTATTCCAGTAAAGAGCAAGCCAAGGCACAAACGGGATGACACACGTGACACGCACTGTGAGTTTATCTAATAGCAAATTTGGCAACCCCTACCTATCAGAGCAGCAGCAAATCAGGGCCACCTCCAGAAAGTTAGATGTTTCTGAATAGATGGAGTGCTCCCAAGATATTTAGGAAATGACTCATGTGTAAATAGAGAAAAACAGCAGAATAGCCCAAACCTTTTGCCGCAAAATGGCTCAATGGGAACAACAGTATGCCATCCTCCTGGGGCCATTTTGTGGAAAACGGAAATGACGCTGGCCTGCACTGAATGCAATTCTGCTGCCGGCTGAAGTGGAAAAGTAGAAATAATAGGTTTCAGACAGAAAAGTTGCTTTGTTTTTGTTTTTTTGCAATATGCACCACTTATTACTTTCACTAAATTCTCATTTGCCATTTGGTTACCCATTCGCCTAATTTTAAGACACACTCAGGCTTTGCCAGATGTTCAATAATTTTATGTCCATCTGCCAACTTCACTGCTGCCCTGACTCCAGATCATTCAGGAACAAGTTAAATAGTGCCAGTTCACATGCTTGGGGGGATCTCACTGCTTATTCCCCACCCCACCCCCACTAAGACAACTGTACATAAAATTCTGCCCTCTGCTTCCTATTATCAGTGACTTTGCCTTATGTGGACCTGCTCTCTTATTCCATGACTGCCAAATGTCTTCAGGAGCCCATGGCAAGGCACTTTTATCAAAAGCGTTTTGGAAGTTCAAATATGTTCCACCTTCCAGATCATCCCTATGGAGTCCTGATTTACAGCCTTCGGGTCTGGCTAGGGGGAAAACAACTTGGGAGAAGGGGAAGGGGAGAAGGGGCTCAAAACTCACACACCTGCACACACCTTTCGCTTTGCTTGAAATTTCCCGTCTCCACTTTATAGCTGCTTGGTGCAACCAATGTTCTAAGACAGAGACTGTTGCCATAGCACCCTAAAAATGCTCCCTAAATATTGTAGATAAACTTGCCAAAAATTCAGAGAAGTGCAGGGCCAGCTCAGCCATTAGGCGGCAGAAGTCCCCAAGAGTACCCTGCCTGCCCTGCTGCCAGCATCGGCACCAATTTTGGGCAAGATCTCACTCAAAATTGATTCCAATACCAGAAGGTGGGCAGCACAGGCACTTCCTGTTTCGCCACAGGTGAAAACCGCAAAATCCAAAGAACTACTACGCTCCAATCCACACATTAGTCCAGGAGGTGGAGATCAGGACAGGTCATATAGGAATTTGCAGACAAGTTGAGCATTCCTATCCAAGGCAAAAACCACTGCTTGCTCTTTTATGGCGAAGCACAGACACACACACACTCACATACTTACATGGCTCCCTGGTAATGAACTGAGGTAAAGTGTTGGGGGTGGCAGGATTGCTTGGATTTGGTGTCCCCACTAACTTGCTCTTGGCCATCTTCGTGTTGGCCTTGGCGAACTCTAGCCGGAGCGTCTGGGGAATTTCTGGGTCAAAGCGGATTCCCTTTTTGCGGAAAGAGAAAGAACGAGAGTTAGTTCTTTCTGCAGCAATATCACGGTGGGCCAGTTGCACTGAAAGTAACGGACAAGATAACTGTAATAGAGAAACCCTTTGTAATAGATAAAAGACATAGTGCGGCAGAAAAGGTGTTGAGTAAAAACAATGTAGAGTGGAGGGAAGGAAATCAGCTTATGAAACAATGTAATTACCGTATTTTTCTGTATATAAGACGCCCCCTATTTTTGGAGAGTCCGATTTAAGAAAATGGGGGGAGATGGCACCCGTGTATAAGATGCCCCCAAATTTTGGACATTATTTTTTAGGGGGGAAACTTATTCTTATACACAGAAAAATACGGTATTTGATTTGAAGGTTATTGTGAAAATGTTTGAATAAAATATTATACGCAATTTTTTTTCAAAAGTAACAGACAAGACTGCATACGGCATGAGAATACAATAGGAGCAGCATCATACAAAGCAAATAAATCCAGAAAGAGGAGCATGGCATCAGGTCTGAGATCAGCACCAGGCATGACATAGCAGGACCCAGACGTATTCCGGGAAAGTGGAAATGGTGGGCAGCTTCAGCCAGCACATCGCTTTACTGTCTGCCCTAGTAAAAGAAGCTTTTTATATAAAAGAACAAAATGTTCCTGGCCCACCACCTGATTAGTTTTACTGGGAGGGGTGTGTACCAGGGCACTTTGCCCAGGGCACCCTCAAACATGGTGCCAAGTCTGCATAACATCCTCCTGAGACATGCAAACCCAAAGCCACTGCCTTAAATAGGCATACGACAGAATAGGGTGGGAGAATGCATTTAAAAGGCTCCGTAAGAAAATCTTCACCAACAAAAATGATTCGGTTAAGAAGCAGCATTTCTTCAGTTTAACCTGCCACAATTCCAAGGAGGATTGTGACAAACTGATTCAGGAGAAATTTACGGGCGTAGATGGCCTAGGAAACAAATCCATTACAAAAAGGCTGAAGAAATTAAGACGTGTTAGCCTATCAGAGATCAAGACCAACTTTTCTCCCTGTCTAAAAGGGTATACAAATACAGAGAGACCATCATTTATGTTACCCATCAGGCTATATATCGCTTCCCTGCTTATTTAACTTATATGCAGAATTCATAATGCGAAAGGCTGGAATGGATGAATCCCAAACCGGAATTAAGATTACCGGAAGAAATATCAACAACCTCAGATACGCTGATGATACAACCTTGATGGCAGAAAGTGAGGAGGTATTAAAGAACCTTTTAATGAGGGTGAAAGAGGAGAGTGCAAAATATGGTCTGAAGCTCAACATCAAAAAAAAACTAAGATCATGGCCACTGGTCCCATCACCTCCTGGCAAATAGAAGGGGAAGAAATGGAGGTAGTGAGAGATTTTACTTTCTTGGGCTCCATGATCACTGCAGATGGTGACAGCAGTCACAAAATTAAAAGACACCTGCTTCTTGGGAGAAAAGCGATGACAAACCTAGACAGCATCTTAAAAAGCAGAGACATCACCTTGCCGACAAAGGTCCGTATAGTTAAAGCTATGGTTTTCCCAGTAGTAATGTACGGAAGTGAGAGCTGAACCATAAAGAAGGCTGATCGCCGAAGAATTGATGCTTTTGAATTATGATGCTGGAGGAGACTCTTGAGAGTCCCATGGACTGCAAGGAGATCAAACCTATCCATTCTTAAGGAGTGCTCACTGGAAGGACAGATCCTGAAGCTGAGGCTCCAATACTTTGGCCACCTCATGAGAAGAGAAGACTCCCTGGGAAAGACCCTGATGTTGGGAAAGATTGAGGGCACAAGGAGAAGGGGACGACAGAGGACGAGATGGTTGGACAGTGTTCTCAAAGCTACCATCATGAGTCTGACCAAACTACGGGAGGCAGTGGAAGACAGGAGTGCCTGGCGTGCTCTGGTCCATGGGGTCACAAAGAGTTGGACACGACTAAATGACTAAACAACAACAACAATCAGGAAAATATATAAAGATCCATAATGAAGATGTACAATATTTTCTTCTGGAGACTTACAATAAAATATTGGGGTCAGACACTTCTAGTCTTTTGAGGAAGTAGGTTTGAACAGGATAATGATAATGATAATATTTATACCCCATTCATCTGGCTGAGTTTCCTCAGCCACTCTGAGCGGGGGATGGACAACAATAATTCAGATACGTTATTTTATAAGTCTGTCCAACATCCTATAAGCATTGCTATCCTATACAGGCAACTCCCCATTTGGCATGTTAAAGGCACGCATGTCCATTGATGCATGTGCCATTTTTTGCTTATGCATGTCCCACCGACATGCACAGTAGTGTCTCGGAGTTGCCTACACTGCATCTGTCAAAAACAAGAGTTCGTGATCAGTATGTTTTGAACCAGGGAGTTATAAGCTCAGATGCTTATAATCCTAGCCAAACTTCAATCATGGCTTTAACTGTTAAGGCTTCCTCCCATTAAGTAACCTGGAATTTGCAGTCCACCTCACAAAACTAGGTTCTAGGAAATCGACATAAGTGTTAAACGTCTTTCAGCAATGCACTTTTGAGTTCTAAGATGCCACTCCTTAAATTCTTTACTTGTTCTTTCCCATATGCACACATGCATGGAGACTCATGTGAACATTCCATGGCAAGTCCAATTAAAATCTTAAGCTCTGAATGTTTATTAAAACTGGAGATGACCTAATAGTTTGTTTAGTGCGTTGACAAAAAAATAAAATAAGTGCACCTCCATATGTTGTGCCGTCCGGGATGGAATCAAGATCTGCAAGCTGTTCTCTGTATGACTGCCCCAAACATAAGATTCAGAAGGAAATGACACACCCTATGCTTTCCAAATTTTATTTGTGTTGGTCCTAGAAACAGGACACTACTGTTTGGACCTAGTTTTTCTATGCATCACTACAACATTGCCAACAGAACGCTGCAACTTGACGTGGGTGGATAAGACTGATGTCATGAATTCAATTAACAACAAGAGAAGTGGGAGAAGATAAACAATGCCTATGAAAATGTGAATCTTTAGGGAGACAGACTCTGGGAAATTAAATATTGAGAGAAAACTTGTGGGATGAGGCAATAAATAAAGCTTGACGTCTTCATTCTCATTTTTAATTAAAAGCACACACAATTATGTCAGCTGGGCTTGCAAATTCTTGAAATGAGCTACAGACGAAAATCAAGAGTCCATTAAGGTTGTGAAAAAACAAGCAGCTGTAAGCTTTGGTGTTCCATTACGCTGAACAGAGGGGAAAAAGGCAGGAACAGTTCAGCCACCAAAGCTTAGTTTAGAAATCCCATGTATCTGTACCCCAGATTCTGGAAACCTCTAAACCCAATCTGCCCATTGTAGTAATAGATGTTGAAGGGTCCCTGATGAATAAATCATAGCTACAACAATGAGGCAGACATTTAGTGTGATTTAAAATACAACCCCACACCCAACTCCCACTAAAGGCATTTTTTTAATAGCGTACAGAATTCAATCATGTGATTTCCCCACTTGCAGGCATACAGGTCAGATACAGGTTTACCCACCTGAGAGAGAACTAGCCCTACAATAACAGATTGGCAGAGCTGACTGCCCTTGCAAGAGATGCTTCCAAAATATTGAGCCAAGGAGGGCAACAAAAGGAGGGGCTATATCTCCATGGTAAAGCAATGCTTTGCATGCCAAGTTTGCAGGTCCATTCCCGGGAACCTCCAAGACCTCTACCACAGACAGATGTCCCCAGTCAGGAGTAAGCAATGCTGGGGCTGTATGGACAAACAGTGACTCATTTCTGGGATTATGGCTGCCTACTAGCAGACAATGCATGTGAGGACCATGGGATGTGTAAGTCCAAGGACAGAGCTCCTCCTTGCATGTGTACTGCTAAACGAGATTTCACGTTGGGTTTAAAACCCAACAATCCATCACCCATTAAAACAACTACTCTGTTGGAACCCTCTAATTAGCTATAAGGAGGCAAAATCCAGCAACATATTGCTCAACTCTCTCTTGGCATTCAGCAGGCAGGGGCAAAACTAGGCTTTCTTTCACCTGGGTCAAAGACCCAGTTTGGCACACACACAACCAAGCGCATTTGAGTACAAACAGACATAGGCTGGGAGCCTCAATGGCGCCCCTCTGGAGACCTCACCCAGGGCAAAAAACCCGGCTAGCCCCCACCCACCCCGTAGCTACAGCTGTGCAGCAGGTTATGCATTAAAATGACAAATGAGATGCACTAGCTAAATTAATTCTACAATACAGATTAACATCAGCCTTTAAAAGTATTGAAAAGCAACATCAGGAGGGCAGAAATTGCAGATGAGAGAAGGCGACACCACTTTCCCCCTGGAACTGCCTCCCCACCGCCGCTTCCTCTCCTGCAGACAGAGTTCCAGACAACGTTTACAACAGAAACGTGGGCTTGAAATGTGTCCCATGTGGCAGTTTGGGATTAAAAAGTGGCCCTACTGTGCTCTGTTTAAAGAGGGTCCTGGGTCCTGCTTCTGAAAAGGTTCAAGGTGACAGATGCCACAGAAAGAAGATGGCAACAAGTACAATCAAATTACATTAACACATGGAATGGTCACTAATGGAGACCTGGGAGGGTGGAGTCCAGGGGCAATAGATCCCAAACCAGGCTGGTGAAGTGGGCGCCACTGTCTCACCTCTCAATCCAGTGGCTATCAGCCCAGAGAGATGTGCTGATTTTCTAGAGAGCTCACCACCACCACAAGGAAGCATTCATACATAACAGCGTGAAATGGTACAGTCCAAGGAAAAGCGTTGTCACCTCTTGATTTGGCTGAATGTGGCAAGCCTTCAGTCATGGACAAAGATTCCTGAGACAACTGTGATGGAAAATTAACTTTTCACAGCACAACTTCACCTTACCTCGAGGTGCATTGTTCATGCCCAGTGAAGCTGTGAGGCTCACATGCGTTGTATTCTAGGACCAGTATTATTTTAATGCAAACTGAAGTACGTATATGATCTTTAGCAGGCCTTAAAGTTTCCCTGTTCACTTTAAACCAGAAAAAAACAAACCATTGCACCCAGAAACCAGCAAGTAAGAGTCAAGAAGCCTGAAAAAAATTACAAACCTAAACTCCCTGGGAGTCTGAGCCATTCAACAAAAAAAACATCAGTTTCTTGTTCCAAATTAAAGTTCCAACGTCCTTTTAAAACCTCAGAAGTTTAAATGACCTAATTTGTTTGGCAGCGAAAACTGGGGCCATAGGCTTTAGAGCAAGTCACATTCCTAAAACATCTTTAGTATCAGCACCATATAAGGCAGTCTGTATCCTGCTCTGCTTCACTGTTATCCCCGGAGATTAGCAGAGCCAAGAAGACATTGTACATAAAAAATGAAGACAGAAAAGCAGACTAGGGAACCAGAGTACTTGCTGCATGCTTTTTATCCTAGTCTGAAAATTGTTCCCTGCACTCAAGATATTTTTGCTCTTGAGGGTCATCAATAATGAGGTTAACTCTGTACACACAGAACATAACTACATTTTCCGGCAGCTAATTCTTCTCCCACCCCACACAAGACACAGAAACAGTACTTTAAAACAAACAAAAATCAGTGTCAGAGCTAAGGCTATCTACTCTTCAGAAATTCTTCTCCCCAGTTCCAAGGTGTTGCTGGGGGTGATCAGTTTTGAGGGAAACTCATTCCTCATATGCTTGGAGACACACTTCTTTATTACTGCTTTCCTGAGTACTGGGTAAAACTTAAAGGATTGCCAATGTGTAGAGAGAACTCACATATGAGTTGTCATCACTTGACAGCAAGAGATTATCTTCACATCTGACACATCCAGCATGGATGGGGTTTTCCCCCCAGCACAGGGCAGCTACCTTTTAGATATCTGTCTGCATTCATCCATAACCTGATGTTGACAAGATCAATGAGCTGCATTGTTTCAACTCCATTATCAGGCAAAATTCCTACAAGGTAGCCTACGCAGGAACATTTGAAAGAATGGCTTGGAGCAGCTTCACAAACCTAAAGCCATTTGCGCTTCTCATTCAGTGACCCTGAGCCACAGAAAGCTTAGTCATGTATAAGATTTACTAAAATCAATGGGTCTGAAGTCAGTCACGTAGCAAAGACATCCCCCATCTTCTACTGAATGTATTTATATATACTAGCATCGGCATCCCATCCTCCTAGTCCTTTGCCCTCACGAGAGGCAGTGATGGGGCCACCAACTTGGAAGGCTTAAAGGAGGATTATACAAGTTCATGGTCAACAATGGCTACAAACCCCAATGGCTATATTCTACCTCCACCAGTTGCAAGAGGCCGCAGGAGGGGAGAGTGCTGCTGCTGCATTTGGGTCATGCTTGCAATTCCCCATGGGCATCTGGCCGGCCCCTGGTTGCTGGACTAAATGGGGCCATTGGCCTGATCCAGCAGGCTTTCCTTATGATCTCAGCGCTCATGGCACTACTCAAGGCAACTAACAACAATTAAATTCAGCTATAAAACAATATAATATGCTTAAAACAGAGACAGGTACATCAGTTAAACAAAAGCAACAAATAAAAATCTGACTGTCAGGGACTGGCCCGAGCCAGGAGGGGTGGCGCAAGGGACAGAGGCATCCGGAGGTCACCCATGGACGCCAGAGGAGGTATTGCGAGCATGGGAGCAGGAAGAGGCAGCACCTAGGCTGTCGCCAGAGACAGGGAAGGAGGTGTGGAGAAGTGGGAGTGAAGAGGTGTCGCCACCTGTGCTGATGGAGGAAGAGCGGGTGGCGTGGGAGCCTATGGGAGGAGAGGAGAACATGGAGACGGAGGGAGAGCAAGGGGTCGAGGATGTAGCCGGAGCCTCTGCAACAACTTCCAGGGAGGATGAAAGTGAAAGGGATGAGGGCAACGCAGGGGCCGGCAGAGTCAAGAAGCGGAAAAGGAGGAGTGAGAGGAGGCGTTGGAGTTTTAAGAGGCTTTTATGCTGGGGGGAAAAGCGGAAACCCTTACTTGGAGAATCTGGTTCCTCGGAGGAGGATGATGAACTGTAAAGCTTGTCGGTGAAATAAACTTGTACATAAGTTAAACAGACTGTCGAGTCGCTTACTCTTGAGGAGGACACACACATCCCCCTCACAGCATTCTCCAAGTCATCGCAACCTCCTCAAGGAGTAAAAGGCTGCCGGGATGACTGAACGCAAGGAAGAAGCGGATGGCACAGGGCTGTACGTCGACTGGGAAGAGCGAGCTAGGGACCTAACGATAAGGTACGAAGTAGCTCGAGCTCAACTCGAGGAGGCGAGGCGGCATGCCGATGCAGGGAGAAGGGCAATGGGAGGAAGGAGGATGCCTTCCCACGGCAGCAGATTCGATGGGCAGCCGGAAAATTATTTGGGGTTCAAAACGGACATGCTTTACATTCTGGGGCTGCACAAAGAGGAGTTCCGAGACGAAGCGGAGCAAGTCGGTTTCGTGATTGCGCATTTTGATGGCGCTGCGAGAGATTGGGTGCGTCCTTTGATTTTAGCCGGGAACCCTGCGTTAAAGAGAATTAAGGATTTCTTTGAGGGCATGGATATTGTTTATTCTAGCCGGAGCGCGCAGGACGTGGAAGCAAGAGAGCTCTTGTCACTGAGGCAAGGCAGCATGACGGTCAGACAGTACCAATCCAAATTCTCTCTTCTGGCACACCGTCTAAATTGGGATTTGAAATCACCACCCATGCTGGCCATGTTTAAAATGGGGCTGTCAGAAGAGGTCCAGGATGCGTTAGCGAAATCAGGACCGTTGGAGGATCTCGACAGCCTCATGCAAGCCGCTTTAGCGATTGGAGTGCGTTTGGAGTGCCGAGACAAGGTGAGACGGGAGGGGAAGCCTGGGAGGTGGTTCAACATCCGGGCCCCTCCCCCGGGAGAGAAAACCTTCGGCGCGCAGCCCCAAACCCGGCAGGAAGTGCCCATGGAGTTGGGAGGAGCCCGCGCGCGCCCTTTTTCAAATCAAACCGTGGGCAAGGGCAGTGATGCGCAGGGCGGGAAAGTCCCTAAGAAATGTTACGTATGTTTAAGGAGTGGCCACCTAGCAAAGCACTGCGATCAAAGGAAAATGTGGCAGGGAATGGCAGGAATGGCTGTAAAGGAGGGGGTGGAAGAAACGGCGGTGGCGGGAAACGGAAATGCCTGGCGGCAAGACGAGGGGACCAGCAGCCAGGCGCAGTTACAGTAAAGAGTCCTCAAAGCAGCACACCCCCACAGCCCTCACCCGTTCAGCTTCAAAGCAGCACACCCCCACAGCCCTCCCCCGCTCAGCCTTCCCAAGCCCACCCACCCAACGCTCCGAAGCCAGGGATTGTGTTAGAGATAGCGTTGCAGCTACCCAATGGCTGCACACTGCAAATCCCGGCGCTGGTCGATTCAGGAGCGAGTACGGATTTTTTTGATAGAGACTTTGCCCTGCAGCATCAGATCCATCTACTGGAGGTGGATTTTCCGCTCCAAGTTACCACCATAGATGGAAGAGAGCTAAAAGGGGGGGCGGTCACGCACAGTACACCCCCCATGAAGATGCAAATAGGCAGGCATTCAGAGGTGCTGGCGTTTCATGTCACCTCTTTGGCAGGTCCCCCCATCATCTTGGGAATGGGATGGCTCACTCAGCACGACCCTGTCATCAGCTGGAGCCAGCGCTCTCTAACGTTTGGATCGGCACATTGCATGGAGAACTGTTTGCAGCAGTTATACCCCCAAAGCCAGATGGCAGCAGCAGTACTGCAGGCGGGGGAAGTGACGCTTCCAGAGGAGTATGCAGAGTTCCAGCAAGTGTTCAGCAAGAGAGAGGCGGACAAACTGCCACCCCACCGCCCCTATGACTGTCAGATTAACCTGTTGCCAGGAGCGCAGTTGCCACCAGGCAAGCTCTACACGATGTCAGAGCAGGAGTTGGCAAACTTGAAGGACTTTATTGCCAAGAACCTGGCCAGGGGTTTCATTCGGGAAAGCAAGGCAGCAGGGGGCAGCCCAGTGTTCTGGGTGGACAAAAGGAATACGACAGAGAAACGCTTGATTTGTGATTTCAGGGTCCTAAATTCCATCAGCCAACCAATCTCTTATCCCATGCCCAGAATTGACGACCTGCTGGCGGCAGTACGCAAGGGCAAGATGTTCACCAAGCTGGATTTAAGGGGAGCATACAATCTCATAAGAATCAGGGAGGGTGATGAATGGAAAACAACCATGTACACGCCTCTAGGAGCTTATGAATATTTGGTAATGCCTTTCGGGTTACAGGCAGGCAGCCAATGCTTCCAGGCGTTCATGCATCATGTCCTGGGTCCTCTGTTGTTCAAGCATGCAGTCGTGTATCTTGATGACATCTTAGTATACTCCCAAAACCCGGAAGAACACGTGACACACGTCAAGGAGGTGTTAAGACGACTCCAGGAAAATCATCTATGTGTCAAGCTGGAGAAATGTCAGTTTCACGCGACGGAAGTGGACTTTTTGGGCTATCGTCTTTCTGACAAGGGGATTGCCATGGACACTGATAAAGTAGAGGCAATCCTGCAATGGAAGAGCCCCAAAACCAAGAAAGATGTGCAGCGTTTCGTCGGTTTCGCAAATTTCTATCGCAAGTTCCTACCGGCATTTGCAGACATGACAGCGCCAATCACGGACTGTTTGAAAGGCAAGAAGAAATTCCGATGGACGGAGGAGGCGCAGAAGGCTTTTGAAGCCCTCAAAGGGGCCTTCGCTTCAGAGGCGCAATTGCTGCATGTCGACTCCACCAAGCCCATCAGGATAGAGACAGATGCCTCAAATAGAGCAATCGCAGCGGTTCTACTACAACAAGATCCGACGCAGGAATGGAGGCCATGTGCGTTTTATTCCAGACAGCTGAACAAGTCGGAGGCCAACTACGCAATTTGGGACAAGGAGTTGTTAGCAGTGGTAGCGGCTTTCAAGCATTGGTGCCATTTTTTGGTGGGGGCGCAGCATCAAATCCAGGTGTACACGGACCACAAGAACCTGGAGTACTGGCGCACGGCCAGAATTCTCAACCAGAGACAAATGAGATGGGCAGAGTTCTTTGCTAACTTTAATTTTCATATCCAGTATGTTCCAGGTGACCAGAACGTCAGAGCGGACGCCCTATCCAGAAAGCCTGAGTACCTGGAGGAGCAAGGGCCTCCAGTGGCAAGAGCGATCTTCCAACCTGAACAATGGAGGTGTGGCGCAACTCTAGGGGGGCGGGAAGAACTGGTGCGCCTCACCCTAGCCGATGACTTTGCACGGCGCAAACTGAAGGAACTGAGGGAGGGGGATCCCAAGGCGAAAGGGTTTGAGGAAAAGGAGGGGCTGCTGTTGTTCAAAGGGGCACTGTATGTTCCTGGGGAGGAGATGCGTGCTAGAGTTCTCAGACAGCTCCATGACAACCCCACAGCAGGGCATTTTGGGCAGTTCAAAACCACGGTGTTGGTCACGAGAGAGTTTTGGTGGCCCAGAGTCAGGCAGGAAGTCAAGGAATACGTCAGGGGGTGTGAGGTGTGCCAAAGAGCCAAAGGGGAGCGAGAAAGGCCGGCTGGGTTGCTAGAACCTCTCCCCATCCCCAGTAAACCGTGGGAAGCGGTTTCCTTAGATTTCATCACCGACCTACCCCCATCCAAAGGCAAAACTGCAGTGTTGGTGGTAGTTGACCTTTTGACCAAGATGGCACACTTCATTGCATGCCCTAAGGTAGTCTCAGCTGAGGAAACGGCCAAGCTGTTTGTACAGCATGTTTTCAAGCACCATGGCATGCCAGAAAGAGTAATTTCAGATCGTGGAGTTCAGTTCACCTCACGGTTCTGGCGTAAGCTCATGCAAATCTTGCAGGTGCAGGTGAACTTGTCCTCTGCTCGCCATCCTCAGTCCAACGGGCAATCGGAGCGGGTAAATTCGATTTTGCAGCAGTATTTGCGCTGCTACGCATCTCAGCAACACAGTGATTGGAGTGACAGGCTCTCGCTTGCGGAGTTTGCGTACAATAACGCTCAACAGGTGTCCGCAGGCATGTCTCCTTTCCAGGCAGTCTACGGCAATCACCCGAGAGCCTTTCCAACGGGGGGAGGTGAAGGGAAGGCGGGAGACGTGCCAGCAGCGGAGCAATTTGCTGAGGAGCTACAGGCTTTGCACCAATTGCTCAGAGAAAATCTAGAAAGGGCGAAAAGTGCTTACAAAAGAGCAGCAGACCAGCACCGAAGGGAAGGGGAGAGCATCAAAGTGGGAGACAAAGTTTGGTTGTCCACCCAGGGATTGCCCATGCCAGGCAGGGGCAAAAAGCTGAGGCAATGTAAAATTGGGCCTTTCGAAGTGGTGGAGCAGATCAACCCAGTGGCGTTCAGGTTGCAATTGCCGGAGACCATGAGAATTCACCCGGTCTTCCACAGGTCGCTCCTATCCAAGTTCAGAGAACCGCACAGGTATCAACAAGGGGACCAGAGGGGGTCGCAGGAATTGCCGTTGGTAGACATGGAGCACTTCAATGAAGCCACGGCCATCCTGGATTCCAGGTGGAGAGGGGATGAATTGCAGTACTTAGTAGCATGGGAGGGGGAGCCAGAGTCGGAGAACACGTGGATTCCGGCGGAAGATGTCACCAAGGAGTATTTAGTGTTGGAATTCCATGCACTGTATCCCGACAAACCGAAGCCGTACAGATGGCAAATGAGAGAGGTGTTTCAACCCACAGATTCAGAGGAGGGGGACTTCTGGGGGTTCCCATCCTCGGGTGCAGACAGTGGTGGGGGTGGCAACGAGTTGCAGAGTAGCCCTCATTCACCAACGGAAGGAATGGAGGTGGAAGGGGATATCGCGGCAGCAGAAGAATGGGGGTCGCGATGTCTCCCTCCTCCCTGGGGCAGGAAGGATTGGGAGGAGGTGTTCCAGTCCTCGTCGTCATCATCCAGTGCAGACACCACCATCTTCTTGGGATTCCCCTCTTCACCAGGAACGGCAGGAGAGAGTGAAGGAGGGGAATGGGATCCAGCCGGGGATCTTGGCTACCCTGGGGTAACACCCACCGAGCCGCCTCAGGAGGGGAAGGGGGGCTTGGGAGGGGGGATGGATGTCAGGGACTGGCCCGAGCCAGGAGGGGTGGCGCAAGGGACAGAGGCATCCGGAGGTCACCCATGGACGCCAGAGGAGGTATTGCGAGCATGGGAGCAGGAAGAGGCAGCACCTAGGCTGTCGCCAGAGACAGGGAAGGAGGTGTGGAGAAGTGGGAGTGAAGAGGTGTCGCCACCTGTGCTGATGGAGGAAGAGCGGGTGGCGTGGGAGCCTATGGGAGGAGAGGAGAACATGGAGACGGAGGGAGAGCAAGGGGTCGAGGATGTAGCCGGAGCCTCTGCAACAACTTCCAGGGAGGATGAAAGTGAAAGGGATGAGGGCAACGCAGGGGCCGGCAGAGTCAAGAAGCGGAAAAGGAGGAGTGAGAGGAGGCGTTGGAGTTTTAAGAGGCTTTTATGCTGGGGGGAAAAGCGGAAACCCTTACTTGGAGAATCTGGTTCCTCGGAGGAGGATGATGAACTGTAAAGCTTGTCGGTGAAATAAACTTGTACATAAGTTAAACAGACTGTCGAGTCGCTTACTCTTGAGGAGGACACACACATCCCCCTCACACTGACCTATCAGAAAAAGGTTAGCCTAAACAAGCACAAAAATAACAGAGGGCCTGACAAACCTCACCAAGCAGAGCTCCACAATTTAGGTGTGGACACAGAGCAAGTTCCTTTCTCTCAATGCTTTGTTCTGGGGGGAGGGACCCAGGTGGCGCTGTGGGTTAAACCACAGAGCCTAGGGCTTGCTGATCAGAAGGTCGGTGGTTCGAATCCCTGTGACGGGGTGAGCTCCCGTTGCTCGGTCCCAGCTCCTGCCCACCTAGCAGTTCGAAAGCATGTCAAAGTGCAAGTACCGGTAGATAAATAGGAACCGCTCTGGCGGGAAGGTAAACGGCGTTTCCGTGTGCTGCTCTGGTTCTCCAGAAGCGGCTTAGTCATGCTGGCCACATGACCCGGAAGCTGTACGCCAGCTCTCGGCCAATAAAGCGAGATGAGTGCCGCAACCCCAGAGTCGGACACGACTGGACCTAATGGTCAGGGGTCCCTTTACCTTTACCTTTGTTCTGGGGGTACTCAAGGATACACAGTACCAGCACCTTTTTTCTAGAACAAAAGCACAGCCTTCTCTAGTCTCCATCAACTGAGCCTCCACTACAGTTGGGATGCTGAGAATGGCTACTCTATCAGACTCAAGAGCATGGGCAAGCTAGCAGTATACTTGTATTGGTGAGTCCTCACCAGTGCTATTTTTCCAGAAAAAGAGGTGCCAAAACGCCTCCCTTGTTCTCTTACAATGGCAATGGCGCCACCTGAAGAGGTGCCGGAACAGAGTTCCTGTGGGTTCCAGCTGGAAAAAAGCCCTGGTCGTCACCATGAATAGCCTGAGTGTCAGCCTGGGAGGAGGTGAGGTAGAAAAGAGAGAGACCGGAAAGAGTGCATTGGACGAAGGGCCAGAGAGGCTGCAGAAAGACAGACAGACATGGAGAGCCGGCATCAGAGGGAGTTAGTTGTACTAAAGAAAACAAGGCTCTCTCCTGTCACATTTTATCCTCACAAAACCCTGTGAGGTAGTTTAGGCTAAGAGAAGGTGACAGCCCAAGGTCACCTAGTGAGCTTCATGGCTGAGCAGGAAACTGAACCCATGTCTAGGACCCAGGTCCTAGTCCAACACTCTTAACCGCTATAGCACACTTGCAATGGAGATGGGCCGGGGGTTCTTCTAGCTTGCAGAATGGTTTGCAACTACTCCATGAGTAGCAGAGGTAGAATTACGTAAAATAAAAGGAAATGCATGGAAGCTTAATTAGTTTGCATGACATACGCAGACTGAAAAGTTCGTGTTACTTTTGCACGCTATTTGTTTCTGTTCAATGCACGAGGCATGCACCTTTAGTTATGCAAACCTGCAGACAGACAGACAGACTAATTCAGAGCCATCTGGAAGCAAGATCGACATATCCCTGCCTGCTTGCTCGGGTGGGGAATTCACTCTACAGGACTGCAAGTTCAGTCAGAAGACTGTAAATTTCAGGCAAAATACCTCCAGGCAGTGTTTTTCCCCCCAGGGGGTATTTAAGAGTACATCTTTTTGTTGTTGTTGTTGTTAAAAAGTGTGACACTTACTGTGAGAACTTCAAGGTGAATACCGGCACCTAATTTTCTAGGGGGAAAAGCACTGCCACCAGGGATTAGAGGTATGCTTCAGCATTTTGCATATGGACTAGCAAACAGAACCCCAAAATTGTTCATTAGGATTCTGTACTTAAGGTGTGAGCGTAAGATATCCAGTCAAATCTCCTATAAAGAGAGATAACTCCTCACTACAGATATAACAAATTGGGTTCTTAAGCTAATATCCATTCTCCTGCAACGAGAACTTAAAAAAACCCCTGCCTTTCCAACACGTTTTAAAGGTACATTAAACTTGGCTGAACTTTGTTTGCACTCAACAATATCTGAGCAATCTCACTGGCAGAACACAAAAGGGAACATCTGCTCCACCTAATGCCACCTGAATGAAGACTAAGGCATTCAGAAAAATCACACAATAGTGTAATATTCCTGCTCCTCAACCCTAGCATAGAAGGGCTATTTTCTGCCCTGTATAATCCATGACTAATAATAGGAAAATGCTCGTCACTATGATGAATAGAGGATGGTAGCACAAAATGCAGGAAACTTTTTACTTTCTTGCAAAATCCCTCTCACTGGGATTAAGCTATTAAGTGAAAATACTAATGCAACATTCTATTTATCCCCATCTACATAGGTGAAAGTAAAACACACACACTCAGGGATACTGCTCCCTCCTGTTTTTGGCAACGTAGTGTCTGAGGTGATGTTTCATCCCTTCTCAACTGTGGCTCACACTTGCAGCCTGTTTGCTTCATTCCACACAATGCAATGAGGCCTCTGAAAACTGAGGTAGCCACTGTATGTACAGCACTTCCTCATTCTCTTGACCCTTTCCGATTAAGGCCTGGTTTCAGCACTAAGACAGCTTTGGTCCTGTTGGTGGGTGGTTCTCAGTTATGGGAACCGGGCATTCAGCCTGTCCTGGATGGAGCAGCACTCTCCCTGGAAGAGCAGGTATGTAGTCAGGGTGCCAATGAAAACCCAGGTGACATCAACGGCAAGGGTTGTCTATTTCCAGCTATACACAATTCGCCAGCTGCAGCCAACTCTGCCATCTCAGCTAAGTCCAATCATTTTAACAACAGTTCCTCCATGGTACAGATGTCCACATCCTTGATGGGCTTCCATCACCTAATTAAAACACATCCCTGTCCTCCCAGTATTTGAAGGTCTTGGGTTAAGCTTGCTCTGGGTTTCAGGATTGCCTGCACTATAGTTGCTGCTGCTGTTAATTTTGGACGATTCCAGTTTTAAAACGTGGTGCGATTTTATTATGTCGGGAACTGCTTTGTAACAATACTCTGCATGGCTTTGCCTCGCGTTCTGTTCGTTCCCCCACCCCACTCTCTTAACTTCCTATGCTCTGAGAGTTCTTCATATGAATGAGCATTTAAGGATCTCCATCTGCAGTCTCAGGGACCCAGGTGGCGCTGTGGGTTAAACCACTGAGCCTAGGGCTTGCTGATCAGAAGGTCGGCGGTTCGAATCCCTGCGACGGGGTGAGCTCCCGTTGCTCGGTCCCAGCTCCTGCCAACCTAGCAGTTCGAAAGCACGTCAAAGTGCAAGTAGATAAATAGGAACCGCTCTGGCGGGAAGGTAAACGGCGTTTCCGTGCGCTGCTCTGGTTCGCCAGAAGCGGCTTTGTCATGCTGGCCACATGATCCGGAAGCTGTACGCCAGCTCCCTCGGCCAATAATGCGAGATGAGCGCACAACCCCAGAGTCGGTCACGACTGGACCTAATGGTCAGGGGTCCCTTTACCTTTATCTGCAGTCTCAAGTGCTACACGGCCAGTAGAAGTTGCACCACATTGTTCTGCTGCTACTGCAGCTCTGCTGTAACACAACCCAGAAGCTTTTCATACGGCACCAATACTCACATTCAAAGCATTCTTAGCAGCCTCTGCTTCTGAGCGACTGTCGAAACTAACGAAGCCAACGGGCTGGAAGAGAAAATCAAAGCTTGGGGTGAAGAATTGTTGTTGAAGGGTGAATAAAGAACCCAGGGATAGGAATATTCACACTTCAGTGATAAAAAATTACATACCACTGCAGCTACTGTAATCCATTGAATTAAAAGATTAATCAAACAGAACATTGGTGATTATCAGTTTTAAGTGGTGAGCTTGGAAGTACAAGGTATAATTGCTTGCTTTTTATGGCTATTTTGTGTTAAAAGGAAATGAACACATTAAGGCTTGGTTTTCCTTCGGTTAAAAGGCAGATACTTTATTATTTTTAACCTGTTGGCCGTTCTATAGCTTTACTGTATGATGCTTTTGGAAATCTTTGCTGAACTCCACATAAACCCAAATAATGTTTAATAACCCACAAGACAGCCAAGGTGAATCTAGACTGAATACAATCAGGAGATTTCTGGTGTTTGAGACTCTGTGCCAAAATTTCGTACCATCTCCTTAGTTTAGAATTTCTCACGTTAACCATACACTGCTGACATTTATGTCAACGATTTCACTGTGTATTAGGCTTACCTGCTTAGATGTGAGTTTAATAAGAGAGCCTTCATAACCCTGCAGGAAGAAATAAAAATTACAGTCTGGCCAAGATAAAATTTAAGATCAATGCTAGATAAATAAATGTGAATATATAAAAACAGGATACAGTACATTTTTCCCTGAGTGATTTGTTATTTGGCTATACTTAGAAACAGCAAACTTTAAAAGGAAGGTTTGTGGGAAAGATGCAAGATATTTGGCTCCAAGACAGAAGTCTTATTAACAGTAGGAGCTGAACTCTCCTTCTCTATCCCAACTCCTAAAGGTGGGCTTAACAGCATGGTTTAAGGGTACTTATTCTTGCTGGAAATACGTGTTGCCTACTGTTCTTGTTTGAGAGAGAAGCATTAAACAAAAACAGCAAGCCTGAAAACCTTTGCACACTTACTTAGAAGTAAGCCCTTTTGAGAGATCGTCCTGGAAGACCTGCTCCTTGCCTTGCAGGCGTTTTTATCACCTGGCCTGGGAGGGCAGGACCCAGACTGACTCCAGCTACAAAAGCTGAGCAGGACCCAGACTGGCTCCAGCTACAAAAGCTGAGGCTGCTGAACAGACTCTTTGGGGTCTATTTGGAGGGGTTTTTTTGCTGTTATTGATATTAATTTTTGTATCTTTATTTTTAGATCTTGTTGCAAGTTATGTGGAAATTGTTCAATTTGGTTGTGTACTTTTTGGTGTTTTATTGTTTATGACTACTTTGGTTATGTTTGTAGTTATGTAACTTTTTTATGCCATAAGCTGCCTTAAGCATGGTTTTAACTTTGGAAAGGGAGCATGCAAATAAAATGATTGATTGATTCTGAGCACAGTAGGGCTTCCTTCTGAGTAAACATGTGAAGGTTTGCATTGTAAAATCCATCCAAACTGTGAATTATTAGAATAGCCAGAATTTTACATTAGTACTTCAGTATGGCTGTGGTTTTGTTGCCTGGGTACAAGCTTTTTCACTGGGATCATCACACATCTGAATGCCCCCCTTCTCATATAAACACAGTGACCAACTAGATGCCTCAGGGAACAAATGAATATGGCAAATCTACACACATGGCAGAAGATGAGAGCCTAGAACTCTTTGCCCCAACATCATATGTGAAAGGAGGGTGGTTTAAAAATATATACACATACACATACACACAGTTCGTGGAATATTCAAACGTAACATATCTGCATTCTTAAATCCAGGCTTACTATATGACTACACTGGATGTTTAGAGAAGTTCTTTGATTTTTTTTTTTTTTTAACTCCTTAAAAGAGAATCAACATTCAAGGCTAGTGTCTACTTGCAGATGTAAATAAAGGGTGATACAGATTCTGGGATGGTATAAAACAGGGGTGATCAAATAGGGGTTTGTGCGTAGTGGGTGTAAGAGGCAGAGAGAAGGCCAAAAAAGGTTAGCTACCCCAGGTCTAAGAGAACAGGGTGTCCACTCTGCCCAATCAAATATGGGTGTCAGAGGATTTCATGTAAAAGATGAGGAAAATTTATATCCCTGCTCTGCTAGCAATAAAAGGAACATAGCTGATAATTTGCAAAAGCAGGTCAAAGGGAATGCACGTGGAAGAGAATCTTCAAATAGCTTTACTAGGAAAGCTAATGATGCAAATTTTAAGCAGCTAGTAAGATGCACACCAGTGTGTGTGTGTGTGTGTGTGTGTGTGTGTGTGAAGTAACCATGAGGATAGGCTGAGAAAGGTAGGGCAACTTCCTGCCCCAGTTTCCCTATCCAGGTGGCTTTGTTCTTCTCATGGGGCTCTACTTCCTCTCTTGCCCTTGGGATGCCTTTCCCTCTGTCTCTGCTACCAAAAATCCCATGCTGCCTCTCCGTTTTCAATTTCAGACACTAGTTATGGTAGTTCCTGCTCCAATTCGTTCTTGACCTGTCCGCTTCCAGGCCTGTTGAGCATGGCAGGCTTTCCCCCTTTTCTAAATGTGAGGTGTGCTTCTTAGGCATGCAAACAGGTCTGGCAGAAGCGTGGGGATAAGAGTAATACGTCACAAAGCCACTGGTGGTTTTCTTAAAGCAGCAGGAATCAGTGCTATCCTTGCATGCAAATTCTGCAGCGATGGGACATTTGCGGTGCTCCCTGGAAGCAAAAATAATACTTATGGGATGTTAAAATCATTACAGATATGTCTGCAAGACTCAGAAACTCAAATTTAGTGAATCTATAGTCCAATTCTGTAAGGGTCTGAAAATGGGACACATGCACATCTTGAGACAGAGGGAAACAGAAAAGTAGCTGTACCCCCAAGACACGCCAACTGCTGGGAAGTATGAAAGGGGAACATTTCTATTTCTCTTCCTCTAGCAGAAGCAGGATCACGAAGGTAGTCAAGGTACTTCAGCATTAGCTAGCCAGATTCAGTCTGCTACATACATAATGCCAAGACACTTACGTGTACTAAGGAAGTCTGGAGTTGGGACATTTTTACATCTAGTAGTTAAAACTTGGAAGATGGGGTTTATTTCCTAAGAGAAACCAGCACTGCTGCAGAAAATAAACCAGGCTGGGCTGTGGGAATTCTGTTGCCTGGACTGGGAGCTGGGGGCCTTCCAAGGAGCAACTAGGAATACGCATGTATGCTTTCAGGAAGCATACATAAGTGTGTTCATATCATTACATGTTGCTCAGCCTTCTTACGAATCCGTACTCCCAATCCCTATCATCATTAGAGGTTAGCATTCACAACTTTAAACCCTGATCACACCAGTATGCTATTTATAATTACTCTATTCATGGGCTCTTGGCCAACTTTCACTTCATGGGAAAGTCACTGCAGCCAAGTTTTTATCTGAAATATGATATCATGACAGACTGCATCCCAACGTTTTCCAAAATCCAGATACTGAGGAGCATCGTCTGAATTTCTGTCTGCTACTCCGGAAGAGACAATTACATATTATTGCACCTATTTATCATTTATAACAAACAGTAAACAAACCACAAGTATTTACATAAATAAGGACACTGGTACATCAGTTCCAAGTTCAATAGCAGGGTACCTTGAATGGTCTGAACAACAAATAGAGTTCCCGGGGCTTGATGTCCAGAGGCAGGCCACTGACAAATAGCGTTCGTACCTTTAACAAAAACAAAAGCGAAAAGGGCACATGTCAAGAATATTAAGGCAACTTAACCTTCGTTTTTTTTAAAACAATGAAGACATTCCAAATACAGTAGTAGTTTCTTCAACCTTTAAAGTCTGTTCACAAAAATTAGTAGCCTACCTGCCCAAACATAACTTGTTAGCTGTATATGACAAATCAACAGGAAGTGTGTGGAGTGACCTAAAAGCTTCCCATCTCTGAGCACAAGGGATTCTTACTTACTGCAGGTAACTTGGAAGGTCTAAGCATCCTTATAAACACAAATATGAAAATGGCTTCAAAGTCATCAGATGGCAATGTTTCATTTCCCCAGCCCTGTTTGTTAACTTCAAATAATAACTCCTGCACATCCTGCAACATAAAAAACCCCCAACAGTATTACGGTGATACTAAAGCAGTTTCTTCTGCACTGGAAAGAGAGAGCTGGTGGATCACAGCCCTATTTCGCTGCAGTCATGACTTTAAGCTTCTCTCAACAAGTATTTAGCCAGAAATAAATAAATGTTTACCCATTAAAGCAGCATTAACCCCCACCCCCACCCAGCTTTAAGCAGATGACTTAAAAACTATCACCAAGTGTTGGCTTCCTTGCAGATGCATATGAAGTAACGCAGACTTCTGCAAATCCAGAAAATTTATACCCATAGCAATGTAAAATGCTCTACCAATGCCTATATCCTTGTGCAAAGTTACTTAATAATGCTGTGCAAGAAGAAAATGTATACTGCAATCATGTACTCTGTTTCAGAAATGGCTTTAGCTCAAGAGTATCTTTGAGAACATCTCCCACAGAAACCTCCCTCTAGCCAAAGAACATCTGGGAGACCCTGTTCTGCATACAGCTCTTTATGATGTCAGTTTATGGGCTCCTGAGATAGGGCTCTTATTTGTGGTGCCAAGAACTGCTTCATGTCCTCTCCAGGGAGGCTTGCCAGGTTATCCTTCTTAGCACTCAGAGGGCTGGTGAAAATCTACCTATTCTATCAGGCTTTAAACATCTAAGTAACTTCAGGTCCATAAGCTTGTTAAATAATGCATAAGCTGCTCCTTTCAAAATACGTTTTCAGGCACAACTGAGCCAGAGTCTCTTCATTCATGCCGGGCCCTAATGAACAGATTCCGATGCACCCCTGAGGTCTCGCATTTTATTTTCTTTCTCTCTCCCCCTACCCCATCTAACCTTGTTAAGTTCTTTTGGACTTACTTGCATTGGGGTTACTGCATTTCCTCTGGCTTTGGAAATATCAAGAAAGCATTTTAAACTAGAATTTAATACGATGTTCCTCTTTTGGCTACACACGGGGCTTTTTTCCAGCAGGACCTCATCAGAGCTTAGCTCTGGCACCTATCAGGTGGGTGCCATTCTAAGAGAACAAGGGAGAAGTTTGTGGTGAGCTCCAGCACCTCTTTTCCTAGAAAAATAGCACCGGCTGCAAATCACCTTGAGCTCTACTTTTCTTTACAAGGGACTCATACGTTTTATAGATAAATAATGAAAACTTCCTATGCCAAGTCACAGCGTTTTGCAATGTTTCTACCCTATCACTCACACAAAGGACCTGCTGTTGTTTAAGAAAGAAGCCGGCTGTCAAACGAGTCCTCTGTTTAGGGTTCTGTCGTCAAAAAGTATTCCCAGCCCGTTTCCTGGTGTTATAATTTCCACGGGTTGCAACCAATGTTTGGAATCTACTGTACAATCTCCCTTAAGTTAGGAATGCAAGTTTATTCCAGACTCATAAAGGGCTGCTCATATCTGACTATGCAAGACAAAAGTGCCCAACTGTTGTTTGTCCACCCCTATGCTTCACCAAACCAAACATTAATTTTCTGGAGCATGCCAGAGGTCCTGAAGGATTAGGAAGGCACTGATCGGCACATTACCGGTAGGCAGAATGTTTCAGCCTGACTGGTGCTGTTTCCCATTAAGAGATATGTGCTTGCTTCAGCTTCATGAGGAAATCAGTACCAGTTTGCCCCAAAGCAATGTGCTGCTTTTGATTCAGCAAATATGAAATGAGTGCCCACTCCACACAGCCTTCCACCCTATTTTTTCACATCTCATAGGAGGAAGAGGAGGAGAGGTTAACAGCTACTCTATTTCTAACATGTTCCAGGGCAGAAAGAGACTCTACCATCTACCCCAACCAATCAAAAGTTGGCCAAAGATAAAGTTTCCTGACCAGGATAAGGTAAAGGTAAAGGACCCCTGGACAGTTAAGTCCAGTCAAAGGTGACTATGGGGTACGGCGCTGATCTCGCTTTTCAGGCCGAGGGAGCCAGCATTTGTCCACAGACAGCTTTCCGGGTCATAAGGCCAGCATAACTAAACCGCTTCTGGCGCAATGAGACACCATGACGAGTGCCAGAGTGCATGGAAACAGTTTATCTTCACGCCACAGTGGTACCTATTTATCTACTTGCACTGGTACGCTTTCGAACTGCTAGCTTGGCAGAAGCTGGGACAGAGCAATGGGAGCGCATCCCATCGCACTGATTCGAACCGCCAACCTTCCAATCGGCAAGCCCAAGAAGCTCAGTGGTTTAGACCCATGTCCCTCTGACCAGGATAACATAGACTCTGACTCCAACATCTCTCTTTGTCTCTCTCTCTCTCTCTCTCTCTCTCTCTCTCTCTCTCTCTCTCTCTCCAACATACATATACCTCTCTAAATAGACATCACCAGCTGTCCTGAGACTCTGCCTTTTGCCAACTATAAAGATAATCATTGAGGATTCAGTAGGACATAAAAGAGACCTCACAGAAAGGCACTTTGATGGCTAGAGGCAAAGGATTTTGTCATCCCAGACGTCTGAAGGCAGTTCAATAGAGAGAATGCTGCTTGTGGTGTGTATACTGAAAAACTGGGTGCCTCCCCCTCTCTCCAACAAGCAGAGGCAAGTGTCCAAGGGGTTCCAGGCACTCACCCAGGGTCTGTGTTCCTTTGCAGAATTGAGACATGGTAGAGACTGCTGTAGCTTTAAGAAATACGGTTTGTTCGCCTATTTACACCTTCAGTCTGCATGAAGGGGGTCCAGATCTTACAGCATTTCAAGAGGGGATTGTACTCCACAGCACTGCAGCCACAGAGTCCAAGGCATCTCTCCCAGTCAACTTTCAGCCAGCCTGCTAAAGATGGATCCCAGTCCTTCTTCTCCCCACTTCTTCTTCCCAGAACACCTTGCTAAAAAAAAAGTAAAGGTAAAGAGACCCCTGACCATTAGGTCCAGTCATGACCGACTCTGGGGTTGTGCTGCTCATCTCGCATTATTGGCCAAGGGAGCCGGCGTACAGCTTCCGGGTCATGTGGCCAGCATGACTGAGCCGCTTCTGGCGAACCAGAGCAGCGCACGGAAACGCCGTTTACCTTCCCCCCAGAGCGATACCTATTTATCTACTTGCACTTTGATGTGCTTTCGAATTGCTAGGTTGGCAGGAGCAGGGACCGAACAACGGGAGCTCACCCCATCGCGGGGATTCGAACCGCCGACCTTCTGATCGGCAAGCCCTAGGCTCTATGGTTTAATCCACAGCGCCACCTGCGTCCCTTTCTTTTCCTGTCACCTCACATCCAGTTACCCGGACAACCTTCCAAACTCCCAGCCTCTGTTCACACCTCAGGGCAGGGCGAAAGGACAGTTCTCTTGCAATGCCAATGGCCCTCAATGGCCCTGTATTGTTTCTTAATGGCCCTAGCTTGGCCAGGTCTTTTTGCATAGGCTATAGCCCAGGAATTCCTTTGCAGCTCTCACATCCCAAATAATCAAAATTCTGCCTAATTTATATGTTTTAGGGGTGTGTCCCCCAATCTATAACAATACTGTTTCCACTTTTGCCTCTGTGAAGATAGGTTTGGTACTGTAAGTATTTGTACATTCAGTCCTCCCCCCCTTTAACACCTTGTTTGACCATCAGCAAGAGAAGACTGTCCCCCATCTCCTGCCTTATGCAATCAGCACAATTTCCGCCCTCCCTTCATAGGTGGGCGGGGTTTGCGGCACCGAGCGGGGGGGGGGTTACCTGGGCGGGTGCCGGCCCACCTACATAGGCTGCCCCCTTTGACCCGCCCTCGGCCAGGTGGACAATGGGCAGCCGGCTGGGGGTGGGGTCAAGGGCATGTAAAAGGGGCTGAGGCGTTCAGCCAGGCCTCTTTGGTTATTAAAGACTGTCCCCCATCTCCTGCCTTATGCAATTAGCACAATTCCTTCATCAGGGTAATATGCAAACAACAGATCAAAACAGGTTTGCTCAAAAGAGGGGAGGCTCCCGACAGAAGGCGAGGACTTTTGTTTTCAGTTGGGTGCCTTTGTCTTCTCTCTTTTCTGTGCTAGTTAAGCAAAGTATTTACATTTAACTTGAGCCTACAGTCAGTGAATATACAGAGCACTTAAAACTGAGCAACAAAGGGTCTCTTCTGGCTTGATGTAATCATGGTCCAAATAATAAGTGACCCAAGTTCTCTTCTCTGTAAATAAATTATACAGTGCAAAGGTGAAATTCAAGCTCCATTGCTCTTTAGAAGCAAAAGTCTAGCAGCGTGTTCAATGGAAGAACACCAAAGAGAGATGAGATCAGCAATTAATAGCCTTTTATCCAACCTGGGGGGGGGTGCACTCCCCCACACCCACAGCTATACTTGTGTAAGCATTCTTATATGCAGTAAGGATCCAGCCCTGCTGGCTCCAGTCAAGGAGCCGTGTCATCGGGCATTCCATCGCCAACAACAGCCACCCAGGTGCTTTTGCAAAGTTTAAAATTAGGGCCCTCCATAACTGGCTCCCAGAACCTGATCTTCAGGACTATGCCATCTCCCTACACTGAGGCTCCATTAGTTATCATGAAGGATAATTTTCACTGACCTTTCCTCTATGAATTTGCCTTAAAATTACCCACCACTAAGTGGGTGGCGCTGTGGTCTAAACCACAGAGCCTAGGGCTTGCTGATCAGAAGGTCAGCGGTTCGAATCCCCGCGACAGGGTGAGCTCCCGTTGCTTGGTCCCTGCTCCTGCCAACCTAGCAGTTCGAAAGCACATCAAAGTGCAAGTAGATAAATAGGTACCACTCTGGCGGGAAGGTAAATAGTGTTTCCGTGCGCTGCGGCTTAGTCATGCTGGCCACATGACCTGAAAGTTGTACGTCGGCTCCCTCGGCCAATAAAGCGAGATGAGCACCACAACACCAGAGTCGTCCGTGACTGGACCTAATGGTCAGGGGTCCCTTTACCTTTACCCCATCTCAGACTGTGGTTATCATGTCCGTAAGTTAATTACCCATCATGTGAAGGAGCGTGTAACAGATAGGGCTATGCGATATATTGTCCAAAACCAGTTCGAAGTCCATATCACGATATCTATCGGTTTCATAATTTTTGACCTGGCAATATATTGTGAATCATGATGCATATTCAAAAATCACGATGCGGTAAAAACCGTGAAGCCAGCCAATGCCTCTACATAGCTCCACCTTTATATAGCTATATATCGTGATGTTTAGCTGGTGATACATCGTGATGCTGAAAACCGGATATCGCCCAGCCCTAGTCACAGGTATGGTTCTGCAAGATCCATTTCTCCCACACTACAGACTGAATCAAGACACATGGTTCAGAAGTCTCCTTCTGCATCCTAAAGTGTCCCTCACTTGAATTGGCCTACCGGTATCTTTGCTATCCCAGAAACACACATTTCAAACTGTAGCCAGAGGCAGGCCAGCAGCTGAAACCCACCACATGAACTGTTTCCCCAACTCATTCCTGAGTGTTAAACACAGCATCGTTCCAGTGCTTGAGCCTGTCAGGATTCCTCAATTTTGTGAAGGAGTACACAAGGAATTTCAAAGTCTTCTAAAAATAACACATTTTTTTTCCTACGAGTGCATTTCTTCGTTCTTCACCCTCTACCCTCCCTCATCTCTTATTATTCTTTCTGGTATTAATGAGGTATTCTGGCCAAGGGCAAAGCTGCCCCCTAAATCTAGCTTTTCCAGACATGTGTTATTTTCTAGAAAGCAAAGTATAAGGTTCCCTTGTCCTTAGACATCTGCCAAAAGCACAACAGAGACAGAAACAAAGACTTCAAATGCCTTTGGCTGTTTGCAATGACTTTTTTGTTATTATTATTTTTAAATAAAAAGACGAGTTCTTGTTTTCCAATAGATTTTCACTGAGAAACCAAGAATTTGCCTTTTGTCTGGCCTATTTTGTATAAAGTATGAGTTCAGATGTTGCCTAGGACCTTGTTCACTACAGCATCAAGCGGCCTCATATTCCACTTATTCAACCTTTTGACTCCACCAAATGTAATGTATTATACGAAAGAATAAAAATAAAATGAAGAACACATACAACTTGGCAGAGTAAGTTAATGTTAGTAAATAACATTGGTCTTGGAGGTTTATTAAGAGATTCTCTTCAGTTCAATGATTTACTCCAATTCAAAACAAGGCAGCTAATCTCTAAACCCTTGTCAATAATTAACAGCTGTCAGCAAGTCTAAATAACCCTACATGAGCAAAAGGCTCAATGGCTTCCTCTTAGTTTGGTCCTCTTCAGAGGTATCCGATATACCCTTATCGCAATGGAGTCAAACATCTTAAGAGGTTATGTTCTGCTGAAGTCCACACAAGAGCCAAATGAAAGCCAGCAAATAGCTAGCTCCAATTATATGATAACTTTCCACATGTACAAACCCCAGTACAGTGGTACCTTGGTTATCGAACGGCTTGGCTCCTGAACAATCGGCTCCCGAATGCCACAACCCCAGAAGTAAGTGTTCCAGTTTGCGAACATTTTTCGGAAGCCGAACGTCCGACGCGGCTTCCGCAGCTGCTGATTGAGTGCAGGAAGCTCCTGCAGCCAATCGGAAGCCGCACCTTGGTTTTCAAACGGTTCCGGGAGTCGAACAGACTCCCGGAACGGATTAAGTTTGACAACCAAGGTACCACTGTACTAGTAAATGGGCTCTCTCATCACCAACAGACATTTTCACCCACAAGTCAGGGATATGTAACTGAGGCAGCCATATATGTCATGCAGTAAGGTAGGGTCACCAATCCAGTGCCTGCAGATCCCTTGGCACCTCCAGGCAAGGGCTCCAGACCATGAGCTTTCAATCAATCAATCAATTATTATTATTATTATTATTATTATTATTATGGGAATTGCATTATGGGAATTATTATTATGTATTGCACATATCTAAGCAACTGGATTCTATCTCCACCAAGCTCTTTGAGCAAGAATGGAAATTCTCCTTTGTGCACATTTATTGCAACTGAGCAAAACATGAAAAGGTCACATTTTATCCTGCAACCGATGCCTGATTCAACAGGCATCTCTCCTCACAGGGGCTCCTAGAATCCTTTCGATAGGGCAAAAGAGAATGATGATAGCTATCTGCAAGATCCCAGTTGTAATAATACCAAGGTCATGTATGACTGCATAAAAAGGGAGCTCAAAGTGGCTTGAGAGCAGCTGCATCCCAACATACTTTGTGTCCCCAACTCCATTTACCATAGTGAAACATGGGGTGAGAATAAACATCATAAGCAACTATCCTTCTTTGTAACTGCCTTAAAAGCTGGAGCGGGGACCATACCATCTTCAGGATTCAAAATTAGTAGGGTGCCAGGCACATTTTGCACCTAAAGATTCTCCATTTGCGAGCACCTCAAAAGGTCTGGGTGCCATTTTTTGTGCCTGGCTGACACTCAAGAATTACTGAAATGTGTGTGCTTTGAAGCCTCAAAGTATATGATAAGGACAGACAATAAGTTAAGGAGCTTAATAATAAAGAGTAGAGTGTTTTGAAAACTGAAGTATGGTGCCAATATTTTTATTGTCAACACCAAATTTAACATATCTTAACTATTTCTGTTAAAAATGTAATATTAACAATGTGTCACTTACGTGAATTGCGTATCAGTTCATGCCTATCAAAATCATAAATAAAAAGTGTTGCTGGCCAACCCCAACCCCCCCACACACACTAGACATTCTGTTTTGGCGCCCAAAACCCAAGTCCCAGGAGCCATTTGGCTCCTAGCTTTTCTATCCCAGTTTCTAACACTGACCATCTGCCCTGCAAACAGCTATAAAAGTGTGTGCTTTGAATGTTCTGAAGTGCTATGTAGGTACAAAATATTATTATATAGAACCAACGTATTTGTAGTCTAGATATGCATTGTGTTTTTTAGCTTTTCCAGAATTACTGGGTACTGTTCTCTTCGTAAAGTCTAGTCAAAGGCATTACATGAGTATAACACTAAGCTACAAGACTGCTTGCAGTGCAATCTTGGATGGCCACTACAACAGGGTCCCGTACGCTGAAGACTTTGTATTTGTGGTCCAGCTCAGGTGAAGACATCACACATTAGTCTGCCCCTTATATAGAGACTCAAGAGATTGCTTTCTGAAATCTCTGTTCACACAAGCAAGCAGGTACTAAGTTTGTCATGGCCTTTGCCAAGTACAATAAACTTATGAACAAAAAAGAAAAACGGGTGTAAGAAAACTTGCACTAGCACATGGCAGAATCTGTATCACGCACTGCCGGAATGAGCTGGTTGCAAAGATCTCCATTAAAGTTCACCAGGGGACAGTGGAAACAAACCCCTAGCATAGAGATTCCTGGGACTAAGAGAAGCTGGAGCCATGTAATCTCTTATAATTTCTTTGGCCAGGGACCAGAACTTTAGGACAAGATGTCAAAATCCCCATAAATGGAGAAAGGAGCCGATGCCAGCGCATCTGTATATCAGCACTAATCTGAGATGTTGAGTTTCCAAGGGTTATGAGCACAGGGCCAAGTCATTTTAACCTGCATTCCAAATCCACATCAGATACCCGACACTGTGACATGCAATGCCTGGGGCCTCTGTTTATTTGCAATATTTAGATGTGGCTTCTATTTCCACTGGTGCTCTACGGACATGAAAAGTTTTGTTTGCAAACAATTCCCTTAATGGCCTCTGCACAGTATTTGACAGAAAGCTTTGCGTTGCAAACTTCCCAAACTGAAAACAGGCCAACTTTCTATATAAAAATAGAGAAATAGCCTACTATAGACTCGGCATACTATACACAGTTTGACACACCTGAAATCAGTGTGCAAGCACAACATTAACCATCCCTTCTGTTTAATGAATGTTTGCAGGACAGTCTTAAAAAGAAAAGACCACAAAAATATTTCGTAGCCTGGCTGCCTATACATACCCATTTGTGACTCTAAAGTTATCTTTTCCCAGTTTGCCTGCAGGAAATGTGCTAACACTCACATCACAGATAAAACTGCCCAAGTGACTATTCACAAGCCATTTTTAAGAGGCTGTTTGCCACTCTGCAAACATGCTCAAGTCATATGGCAGGGGCAACTGACATATATTTGTAGACTAAAACTTCCATTATTCTTGACCACCGGCCATGAAGGCAGGGGCTGATGCGAGTTGCATTCCAACAACACCCTGAGGGCACTGTGTCGGGCAGCTCAGGAACACAGCAACTCCAATGGTTGCTCTGACCAGGTGCTTGAAACATGGGCAAAAACATCTGCAGAAGAAAGGGAATGGAGGTTAAGCCAGAGGTCTCACTCTGCCCATTTAAAGCTCTACAGAATGTGTTTGGGTGGGATAGGGCAGAGTAGATGACTTACAACAGCCCTATAAAGTGAGCCAGGACTATCATACTAAAGTGCAACCCTAAAGGACCAGCTGCACAGCCTTGGAGTCATTTTGGACTCACAGCTGTCCGTGAAGGCACAGGTCAACTCTGTGTCCAGGGTCTACCAGCTCCATCTAGTTCATTGGCTGAGACCTTATCTGCCTGCGCCCTGTCTCGCCAGAGTGGTACATGTTCTAGTTATCTCCTGCAGGAATAAAAGGCAGAAGAGAAGAGGCATATAAACCACCTTGAGCGCCTTGGACGAAAAGGTGGCATGTAGATGTTCATTGAGACAAGTGTGGCTGTGAATGCGGCGAACTGGTACTGTATCTGAATCAGAAATGGACCCAATAAGGAATGGAATGGAATGCAAATCCAGACAAGGCAGATAAAGTGCTGGTAGATGATTTAGTGCAGTGTTCCCCAACCTTGGGCCTCCAGCTGTTTTCGGACTACAATTCCCATCATCCCTGACCACTGGTCTTGCTAGCGAGGGATGATGGGAGTTGTAGTCCCAAAACATCTGGAGGCCCAAGGTTGGGGAACACTGATTTAGTGGACTGGAAAGGTGGCGTTCAACCTGTTCTGAATGGACTTACACTCGCCCTAAAAGAATCAGGTTCGCAATTTGGATACCAAACGGGCATCAATGGCACAAAGATCCTTCCACCAAGTGAGGTGCCCTCCAGATGGGTGTTGGACTACAATATCCACCACCTCTGGCCATTAATCATGCTGTTGCGGGTCTAGCAACACCTAGAGGAAACGGCTACTCCTGACCTCCCCAGCATTATTTATGGTCTGGAAAAAATCTATACAGTACTACTATAACATGTCCTCTTTTTACAACTGTGTTCTCTTTTCTTGCAGCTCTTCCCTGCACCCCTTTAGACATGCTCAAATGCTCTCCTTTATATTAAAAGAACTCTGCACAGAGAGACCTCCAGCTAAACTACATCAGTTGCAATTGCATGACAAATCTTTTAAAAACCATGAGCAGACTATGGAGAGCCTGATCAGAACCCTGGGTGTGACGAGAGTGGGATTAAGTCTTTATTCCCAGGTCATAGTGCCAGGGAGGGAAATAACAAACACACACCCAAGTTGCTATTAGCCCTGAAAGGAAAAGTGCCACTGGGATTATTGGTAACTTTCCTGACAGGTTTTTCCCCTATACACCGGGTCTTGGATAGGCCCTCCAGTGGCTGCTATTTACAGTTTTAAAAATAGAGTCACACAACTGACCCATTTAATGTCATATGCAGTTTGGCCCCTAGACTGTTGGCAGGAAGGTGTTAGGAGGAAGCAGCGCTGCTGCTGTGAATGTGTTAAGTCTTTGCAGGAAGCCATGCAAGCAATAAATCAGGTCAGGGTGGAAGTCACGCCTCTCCTCAAAGGGTGCAGAGATAAAACAGAACTGCTGAAGCAAGGGCTTGCTTGAGGAGGAATCAGAAAGAGGAAAGCTGAGAGAAATCATCAATATGCATTCCATCCCATGCTCAGAGTGAGGAGTACAAGGGAACAGAGGTAAGAGGCTAGGGCCCGCTAAAACAGTGTCCAAAGAAAGGTCAGAGGTGAAAAAGGATGCAGATGGAGCCTTCACACTCTTGAGCACATACGAAGGCAACAAGAAACACAGGTATTTGAGTCAGAGTCCTAGTGGCAAGTCTGTAAGGAGAAATTGGTGTAAGCTAGGGCTGGGCGATATCTGGTTTTCAACAACACAATATATCACCAGCTAAATATCACGGTATCTTGTTATATCACGAAATATATATGCGGCGGTGGAGGGCCTTGCTGGGCCTCCCCTGCGGTGGCAGAGGATCCCGCCATACCTCCCTGCAGCAGCAAAGGGTGCACCATGCTTCCCCACAGGAGCAAAGGGCCTTGATGCACCCCCCCCCCCGTGGCGGCAGAGGGTCTCACTGTACCTCCCCGCAGCGGCAGAGGGCCTTGACAAGGCTCCTTGCAGCAGTAGAGGGCCTTAAAATGTAATGGAGTAGTAGATTTAATAAAAATATTAAAGAAACTTCCATACAGTATATTTAATATATTTTCAACTAATTTAAGGGTAGTTTTAACTTTGAGTGATTTACTAGTCAAGTTGCATCTGCTTCCCCACTCAGAGATCTAATTGGAATCTATGCATGCATAAACCTCACTGAGTTCAACTAAACTAACTTCTACTTTCCTGGGAGTAAGCCTCATTGAATTCATAAGGGCATGCTTGTGAGTAGACACGCATTTGTTTGCACTGCTTACCGAAAAACACCCTCCCCATCATTCTCACATAGTACCCAACCTCCCATTTCAGCATAAGGCAAGCTAAATCTTCTCCCCCCCCACCCCCTCACCAATCTCTCCCTTTTTATCAAATGGATAAAAAACCACTGAACCTAGGGCTTATCGATCAGAAGGTTGGCGGTTTGAATCCCCGCGACAGGGTGAGCTCCCGTTGCTCGGCCCCTGCTTCTGCCAACCTAGCAGTTCGAAAGCACATCAAAGTGCAAGTAGATAAATCGCTACCGCTCAGGCGGGAAGGTAAACGCCGTTTCCATGCGCTGCTCTGGTTCGCCAGAAGCGGCTTAGTCATGCTGCCACATGACCCGGAAGCTGTCTGCGGACAAACGCCGGCTCCCTCGGCCTATAAAGCAAGATGAGCGCGCAACCCCAGAGTCGTCCACAACTGGACCTAATGGTCAGAGGTACCTTTACCTTTATCTGTAAAGTATGGGTTCAGCTGAGCTACCCCCGGGAAGCTGTCAAGTCTCCACCTTTTGTTCACAGGTATATTGCCTTGTTGAAACACTTATCACGATGTTATTTCAATTCAACGATATGGCGATTTATTGCACAGCCCTAGTGGAAGCCCAGCGGAAGGGTCCAGTGATGAAAAGGGTCTCTTGAGACCTTGTAGCAATAGCTCTGCCCAGTATACTTTGAAATATCTATTGCTGCTCTGAGAAGCCTCTGGGTGGTGAGGGGTAATGGATAGAGTGAATATAACAGGAGGACTCTAAGCTTAGCCTGACATGCTAGTTCTCCATGAGTTGGAAGATGTGCTTAGAGGCAGAAGTCGTTCAGACATACAAATCGTGCGCTGCCTGCAGTCTGAAGCGATGAACCACACGATTCTGCTGACCATGCAGCTCAGCTCTAGAACATCTGTACCCTATTTCCAAACTGCAAAACATTGTCATGGTTTTCGATTAAAATTTCCAAGTGTCAAGACGAAAAGCCCTACAAGTATATACTTTATTATGAAACTCAATGACCAAATTTAAATTTAAATAATAACAATTAATAATGGAGAGAGAGAGAGATGAGCATGTTTGACCGTGAGATCACAGGTACCGAACGTAAGTGCTCTGAGAAGTGAGCTGAAAGCAAGCCTCAAAGAGAACTGTCATCTCCTTAGCAATTATTCTTGTTTTCTTAAAAGTTGAATCTCAGGTCAGCCAACTTTCAAACCATAAAACATTATTGCTCTTTTCTTCAAGTCAATGGTGAGCTGGGGCATGAGCTGGGGAGGGGGGGCATCCTACTCTCTTCTTCCCCCAAGGATCCTCTTATTTAGCTTCTATATTGAAAGAAAAGTTCTATTTTTAGTTCCGAAGATCAGGAGTATTGCACAAAAGGGGATACGAACGAACTATATAACTCCTCGTTTAATAAAGGTCTCAATGCTTATTCTGGCCAAGCCACAGGCTAAAGCGAGCCTGTCTGTATTTTCTGAAGCCCTCAAGATACAGAAACACAACAATGGAAATCAGAAATGTGCAAGGAGCTCTTGCTAGCCATGAACAGATGAACGGTGGCCAAGGAGTATTGTTCTATATGTTAAAATGAGGAAATACAGCACAGTGATCGTGAACCAATAAGCATTAGTTTATTATAACAGATACTAAAGAGATAAATAAGCATTGTAAGGATAACTTTTTCTCCAACTCAGATTCTAGCAAACCAGAAGTAAACACAAAAACCACAACCTCTAGCCTTGAAGCCAGTTTCTGCTTTCCCACACTGGTGCAGACCTTTGCAGGGATTCAGCAGCAGAGAGAACATGGACCAAAGCTTCAGAAGTCTATACCTATGCTTCTGCTTTTTCCAAAGAGATGCTGCAGCCATTTTAGGAAGAAACCATGGAGGGAGGGGAAGAGATCTCGGAATAGCAATGTTCCCATAGGAAATAATGGAAATCATCAACTCGTTATGCAAACGTTTGCCTAATGAACAGTTTCCTGGGATCACACTGTGTTTGGAAAGTAGGACACGTGTGTGACTCCATATGTAGGATGTGCATATGTGCACTGAGAATGCAATTACATTATTATATTATTATTTTTTATTTATTTATTTATTTATTATAAATAAGCCATCCTTCACCCTAAGATACCAGGGCGGGTTGCAACACTTAAAACACAATGTTAAAAACAGAAACAACTTACAATCACAAAAAACATACACCGTCCTACTCCATAATCAGTCACAAAGATATACTCTGCAGGGTATATTTGGCCTCAGTGCTAACTTTATTTTGCTCTCCCACATGCCAGGCAAATAAACCAAAGTCTCGTAACAGGAGGGCATTACGCCAAATGCGAAAACAGCGAAGAAAAAAACAGTGCATATGCATTTTTTTCAAAACAAGGTGCTTCAAACTCTTAAAAAGGATTGTTGAAAGTGCAAGAAATATATGGATAGCTTCTTGAACAGTGAAATTCTAAGCTTATTTTAAACTAAACAAAGAACTTCCCTTTAAAAAAAAAAAAGAATTCTAGTTTGAAATGAGTTGGCATCTTGTTTTGAAAACACTGGGAAGAATTCAACCTCACATTATGTCAGTACCAACATTTCAGCTCGCTAGAACGGGTTCTCCTGATCACCAATCCAAATTTGGGGGGTGCAGGAAAGGAGCAGGTGGAGAACAGGTTCCATCACACAAGTGGAAATTCTTCTGTTGAATCCTACCCATTTTGTTTACATACCTGTACAGTCAGGTTTTGTTTTTTTTTTTGCTCTTTTCTTTTTTTAATGCAGCCTGAGCCCAAATCTCCCCATGCCATCTCACAAGAAGTGCACCATCTATGGGGCCAAGGCAGGAAGGCGACAGAAGAAACACAGGACTCCAGATTCCAGTCACTCAACAGAAAAGGAAGCAACATTTTCATGATGGAAAGGAACTCTACGTAGGGTCAGAGGCAGGTGGCCCTAGAGACAAGAACATTTGTAAGCAAAATGGGGCAGCACTAACTGGGTCACAGATGCATACGACTCAAGGTTAGCAAGAAACCCACTTATGTTCTTGGCTATTCCGTTTTCCTTGAAATATTTGCCCAGTCCTACTATGGGCAGCAAGGGGCCCAGGTGGCGCTGTGGGTTAAACCACAGAGCCTAGGGCTTGCTGATCAGAAGGTCGGCGGTTCGAATCCCTGCGACGGGGTGAGCTCCCGTTGCTTGGTCCCAGCTCCTGCCCACCTAGCAGTTCAAAAGCACGTCAAAGTGCAAGTAGATAAATAGGAACCGCTCTGGCGGGAAGGTAAACGGCGTTTCCGTGCGCTGCTCTGGTTCTCCAGAAGCGGCTTTGTCATGCTGGCCACATGACCCGGAAGCTGTATGCCGGCTCTCGGCCAATAAAGTGAGATGAGCGCCGCAACCCCAGAGTCGGACACGACTGGACCTAATGGTCAGGGGTTCCTTTACCTTTACTATGGGCAGCAGCTTATGTTAGGTAATGGTAATATTTTTTGCTAAACACACACTGAAGCTTCTGCTAATAATCTGTCATTTATTTGCTAATCAGGACAGAATGTCATCAGCGATATACCTGAAACTTGTATTTCTAGGCTCAGAAATACGAGTCTCCTGAGGCTCGTAATGCTCACCTCATTACAGCCCTCGAAATACTTTCCTGGTTCAGATTTTAATCCAAGCAACAGAACAGTTATCTTCCAAGTCTTCTCTCACCCAGGCAGCCCACAAAACCATACCTCACACCCACCCCTCAATCCCCTCCACTGACCTGGTTGGTGTTCCACTAGCATGGGCATAAAGGAGGAAGGAAGGGTCAAACGCTTTCTCTCTCTTCTCCTTCCTCTGCTTCTGGTCACCAGTTCACTAGGCTACAAAGAACTGCTAGGAAATATAGTTTTTTCAAGGGCGCTAGATCAACATGAATCATTGGAGCCAGTTCCTAGAAGCAGAGGTCCCTGCAGCCGGTATTAGAAACTCAGATATATAAGGTATCAAATCAAATCTTTATTACGGTCATAGACCAGCATTGATATATAAGGTAATCACCGAATGGCACCTTAAACCTAGCTTACAGTCTCCACAACAGAATGTCTAGGCACCATTTCTTTATTATTATTATTTATTAAAGAAAAAGCCTCAGAGCGGTTTGCAACACATTAAAACATCAAATAAAACAATCCAAAATAAAACATACAAGTTCCCTCACTGATTAGTCCAATGTGTGAAATGACTCCACAGAAGAACATTCTGGTCTGAGGCAATACAGAAGTTCTACAATAGCTGATTTACACATGAAACTTATCACTTGATGTTGCTATCACCAAACGATGAATGTGCAAGCATTAATCGCAGTTGCATTGGAACATGAAACAGGAACTGTGGTCTATGATCATCAAAGTTCATATCGAGGGTTGCCATACAACTTGGCCTAAAAAAGCTCAACAACTTTTCTGTCCAGATTTTCAAAAAAAGCTGCAGATTTACACCTCAGGCTTCAGTAAGGTTCTGCGGCTACAAGCACCCAGTCTCCTTGCTATCAGAGCTTTCCTCAGCACATTCCAAGTCAAAAATAAGCAACTACACTAGTGTCCTTGGCAAACATTTGACACCTGATTGACCCAATGAAAACTCCCTTCTCCCTAGCTACTCTGCAGTTTTCAGAAACCCAAGAGAATACCTCAGTTTTCAGTTTGCTGTTCACATTCTTGCCAAGGATTTGCGATTTCATCAATTTTAGAAGACTTGCAACACAAAAAGGAAGATATGGTGAAGAGGCCTTGCTTACTCAACATTCCCTAACAAAACTACTAAACTTAAAACATTTAGACTCACCTGTGTGAGAGATTACAATTCACCAAGTGCTTTTTATTAAAAAATAACTCAGGGCCCACACATAAACAGATCTCTTCCTCACACACATGCTCAACAGAGTTTTCTTAATTTTCTATTAGTAGGTTAAAAGGGTGACTGCAAGGTACCACTAATTTGAGCTCTTGCTTCCTGATCCATAGAAGGAAACATGCTCCTTTTTTTTTTGTATCCACTGCCCAGCAAGGAGTTTTATATGGGAGAAGAGGCAGATAGTTGGTGTGGGGGGACAGCTACCACTCTCCTTCAACCTAAGGCAGTGACACCGTGTTCCTGCAGAAGAAACAAGCCTGGCGCCATTTTGAAAGAGGGGCTCTCTTAATGTGTTCCTGCTTCTGTGTCACAGTACACTAGAGGCTTTGGGTTCTGGACACCAAATTTAATTGCAAGCACTCTAGTGAAAGTATTTGTGGATCTCTGGGGACTTCCATGGCTACAGCCTAAAAATAGTCACCATGTCACATTGGAATAGCGTTTGCAGAACACAGAACTTTAGAAATGGAATTTACTTGGCTTGTCACTTCATCAATATTAACTGTACCTGGGTTTTTTCCTCTAAAGTGAATGATACAAGTTCTCATCTTCAAATGAAACAACGCCTATGTTTTCTTTCACTCATCCTACATCACCTTTACCTCTCCTCTCCCATTCTTTCTCTTCCTTACCTACCGGTAGCACCAGAGATTTCCAAGCAAGTATTGCAAAGGCAGTAACCACCTGGGATGCACAAACAGCGGGCCTGTAGACACGCCACTAAAACAAACTTATAAACACAAGTAGGATGAAGTATTACGTCTAGAACATGACAGAAAATGTATGCTTGGGGTTGAAGGGAGTGAAAGATCAAAGTCTCCAAAATTTTAAAAGGAAATGTTGGCAAGCAACATGGGTTTCCAATAATTTAAGACTGCAGTCTTCGTTCTGCTTGAGGGAAATGCAATTTTACCACAACAGCTAACAACATACAACATACCAAAACAGCAGAGGCAAATAGCTCTCTGTGTGTCACTGCTTTTTTCAAGTAGGGTACATTCCGTCTCTCTTGGAACAAGTCCACATAAAAGCGAACTCCATTAATGGAGGGCTTGTACCTCCCCCCCTTCTTGGTTTAGATTATCAGGCTCTGTTTATGGTTGCTGGAATCCCACAAGCCCACTTGAAGCAAACAAAAACTTTCAGCCAAGGACCTTAACAGGCCCTCCAACATAATGTCATCATCACAAGCCTCGTTTCTGGGTCTCTACCATATCGTCACCAAGGCTACAGATGTCTGGTACCCAAACAATCATCCAAGTTTTAAAAACAATTATTCCTAGTTCTTGCCTTTGTAGGGTTTGGAAAAATTTAAAGGGGGTGGGTGAGGGGGGAAATATATTCTTGGCTTATTCAAGGACCGGGAAAGGGACAGGAAAAGAAGGTCAAAAATCAGTTTCCATCTCCAACATATTAATTTCAATTTATAGAATTCAAAGGAGGTACCTCTTTTTTTTTAATGATATGGATATTCTGACATGTATTGATATGATTAGGCTGCTCTGAAGTTGAGTTTTATGGAACTATTTTATTGGTATGAGCTTTAAAATATATTTTTCTTAATTGTTTGTTTAGTAATTATTGGATCCCTCTACAGCACGTCCTGAAACTGTCTTCTTGACCATTTGGCCCACTATTGGTCTCGTCCCCTCAATCCACTGGAAACTGTCTTCACACACAAGGGAAGTCCCTAACTCATCGAGGGGTTGAGACCCATCAACTACCCTCACCTGGTTTAGCCAGTCAGCAACACTGCATTGTCTCTCAAGACAGACGGGTACCAGAAAAAAAAGGAAAAAAAGGGGGGGGGGGACCTCCACAGTCTTGGTAGATTTTTAAGAAGCCATCATGACACAACTGAAATACTACCACAAGGGGCCAGATTTCAGACTACATTTAAGTCTCTTTTTCAATACATGCACATACCCCTCTATAAATTTAACTAGCCCCCATTCTATTACAGTATTTGTCCACAAACCAAGGGGTGGGGGAGAAAGTGGTTGATTAATAGTACAGTTCTATGCATGTCTACTTAACAGTCAGTCCCAGTGGGGCCACTCTCCAATGTGGTACAGTATAGGTTTATAGCCTTCCCCACCTGCCATCCTATTTATCTATGATCATTTAAGCCAAAAGAAAGGCACTGGAAGGGCTAAATCCCAGGATAATAATCTTGGGTTTTTCCAGTTCTGGTCTAGCAGTGAAGCCTTGAGTGGCTGCATTAACAACAGCCAAAAACCAAGACACATGCCTATCCAGAAATAAGCACCACTGTGTTCAAGTGTACACAGGATTGCACAGGGGCTGTATTAAGAACAAATCAAGAGAGGAAATATCCAAAAAGCAATGAAGAAGGCAAGGGTTTTTGCCTGCTGCACTCTTGAGTTTTGCAGTTGCTTCTCCAGAATATTTTCAGAATTTCCAGAATTATTTTCTGTTCACTTTCTGTTTTTCTGTTCACTCTAAACAGCTTCAAGACATTTGGGGGGGGGGGTTTAATCTCCCATCTTCTGAACTTCCCCCTTCATGTTTCCCCTCTTGTTTTTGCTGTGGATTAGCATACCTTCTTAGAATGTACGACAAGCCTTTGTAAACTTGGAGCTGTTTCAAGTGATAAAATTTACTTTATAAACAAGAGATAAACTTATGTTACAAATACTTTTCCTAGCTGCTTTTATTTTAAAAATTAAAATACACGGAGCCAATGAACTTCCACTTAGAGGAACACACAGCCACCTATATTTTATTCATGGTGGTGGAGCGACATGGGATAAAATCCTATACATATCTGCTCAGAAGTAAGCTCCGTTGAGTTCATTGCCCCGCTGATGTATATGGGACTTACTCATAGGCAAGTGTAGGATTGCAGCCTAAGGGTGTGAGCCAGAAACCCTCCAGTTCAAATCTCACCTCAGCCATATCTCACTAGGCACTCTTAAGAAGCAAGCTACAGTCCATTTAGGCTCAGCTACTCTTTCTCCAATACAGAGATAATACTCAGTTTATGCAGCATCATAACATATTTATATCTATCGCTAACCCAAAAGTTAAATGCTCAATGGCGAAACAGCCTCGTTTTAGAGCAGAAAGAGGATGAGGAGGTCTGGCAGATCTCCTGCTGGTCACCTTCCATTAGGAACATCCTGTCAGAGTCTATTTCATGTACAGCACTACCACTGAAGTACTGGTAGTTATGGATCTTTTAACTGGTTTTTGTCTACCAAAGAGACTGGTAGAATGAAACTGATTTAGATTAGTTTATTTCAACAATGAAGTTTTATTTTACTCTGTTTTGTACCGGTAACTCTGAATACTATTGTGTGGCAAAAAGAAAGATACAAGTCCTTGCTAGAGTACTATCTGCTGTTTTGCAACTTGAAAATGTCACCCTGTAAACCATTAAATGTTTCTGAATTGGGATTCCTGGCCAATGGCTGTTTCCTCTACAACCATCCAAAGTAAATGAAAACTTCAATACACATGGCAAGTGCAAAGCAAACTTTCAGATTTCTTTGGGTTCAGAGGGGAAGCTTACGTCTTATCTCTGGAATTTTGTTAACCTGCAGCATTAGCTTATCATTCAACAGCAATACATACAAACTACAGAAGTAATCTAATGCCATCTAGAGCCCAGACCAACCAAGCCAGTTCATTTTTTTAATTAACTGAATAATAAACTTTTTTTTTATTTTAAACTTTTATTTGTATCCTGCCCTCCCCGGCCAAGACTCAGGGCAGCTAACATCAAATATAAACATTGATATAAAATCAAACAATAATTAAATCACCTCTTAAAAACAAGTCAGGATAAAATTAAAATCTGAATTAGATGGCTTTCCGCAGGATTTGGGTTGGGAACAGGAAATGTTCATCAGACCCAACTGTGTACGCCGATCTTATATGGGCCTTCCATTATATGAAGTCCTTCCATCTATAGGTTTGACCAAGAAAAGCATCAACTCTTTGGAACATGGATGCAGAAGAAAAGCACACATGTGGAATCGTGTTTCCATAACACCCCATAAGGTTTAAATGTAAAGTGCATGGCCCATCAAGGTAATTTTAAGGCAGTAAAATAATTACAAACATAATAAATATGTTTTTCCCCAATAGTTAGCTGGGTATAGAGTTCCACAAAAATGAAAGCATACAGTTTCCCAACTACACAGAAATTATCTCTTAAAGACCTGGAATTCACCAATTTGTCTAGGGTTGCCATATTTCAAAAAGTGAAAATCCAGACATTGTTTCTTGTGGCCAAATCCCAGCTATGTCCAGGAAATTCCGGACGCATGGCAACCCTAGATCTGTCATTAAAAATCTAGTCACAGGATTAAGACATTACCATTGCAATAAAACACACGTTTCTTTATAATTTATTGGTTCCACAAGTGGAAGATTCTTACGGAGTTTTAAGTCACTGACATGCTTCTATTACTTTCTAGCTTTGAACATTCAGATCTGCAGCTCTGCCAAAACCAAAAACCCATTAACAACCATATTTTAAAATTATAGCTCTATTACGTAATAAAAAAATAAAGCAGTCTGTTGGGTCTTTTAAGTTGGAGCTTTCAGCACTGCACATACATACCAAGCTATATCTTGCAGCTAATAGCATTCTTGCTAGATTTTGAGCTGCTCCCATTCATTTCAATGCACCTTGAGGAGCATATCTCACGAGACAGGTGTGTCAATTTTCCCACCCTGTCTTCTGTAACAGTATCCAAGACCTGAAACCCAAGGCAGCCACTTCACTTTACGTGGAGGTACAATGACACCCCTCATCATAGCCAATTCAAATGTACATATGAAGTTGCCTCATTCACATGTCACAGCAGCCTATCTTAACCATGGTGCCGTCATGAAGGTGCCTTTCTCCTGCTCCCAGCACAGCTCAGACAAGCCGTTCTGTAGTTTGTCATATTGTCACTTCCTCGGGAGTAAAAGTCCACTGAACTCAGTGGGGCTTGCTTCCCAACAGACACATACAGAATCATGTAAACATCACTAAAGTGAAGCATTTTGGGCCTGAAAGTCTTAACTCAAAAGATCTTCATGCTATTTTCCTTACCAAAAAGCGGGCTCAACCAATATTTATGGCAGCCAAAGGCCTTACAAAAAATAATAACACTACTGACCTCCAGAAGTCCTACTGCGGGGGGGGGGGGGACACACACACTAAAATCCACAATGCCAACAACCATGCTTAAATGAACAATTATATCTAGTGGAGTAGGAATGCAATTTTCCCTCCTTTTTACTATCCCTGTGCCCTATAATCCATATCTGGAACATATTTCAGATTGGTGCAGCACTGGGGGAAAAAAGCATACAATATTTCTAGGCTTTGAGAAAAGAAAACACTTCCCCAAATTGCCCACGCCCGATCTATGTTGGCAATTTTTGGCATGTTAATTGATGGTGTAGGGAGGACTGATACTTGTCCAACTTATCAAACTTTCTCCCAGAGGCTTGTAACTTGCCAGAGGCATGCAGCAATTTTACAGGCCTGTGCAGAAGTTATAAGAGCAAGGCGAGGCTGTTGTTGTTTTTAGTGTTCAAACTCAGATGGATGAATTTCCATACATAATTTCTCAGCTTTGAGAATATAGGAATCATGCTGGTCACGTTTATGCATAACCACCATTCAAGAAGTGAACTGATTTATATACTGTGTCCATAACAGTTTCAAAATTGTACCAAAACACAAACATATACACCTCAGTTAAACAGATGACCAGTACGTTGATATAATGTTGCCTGCTCCCTTCATCTTTGTAACAGCCCCTGCAACAGAACATAACTCAACCCATCCCCCTGCTTTGCATCCCATTATTATTATTATTATTATTATTATTATTATTATTAAAATTCTTAGACTCTTAACTCTCAAACCCAGCAGCCTTTCCGATGAATTATATTATAACATCTCATTTCAATGTCCCAAAGCCAGAGCAGGTAAGATTCTGAAATGACTGGGTTTTTTTATTTAAAATATCACCTATCTAGCATTCAACAGCAGAGCCTTCAATGGAGTAAAAACTATTACCTGGTTTCAGAGATGTTCCATTTTGTTTCCAAGTTGATAGGCACTGTTATAGGCACAACTACCAAGGAGGCCCTTTGCCTGGTTCTCTGTAACTTTATTTCTCGCAGTGAGGGAACCGCCAGAAGGCCCTCGGAACTGGACCTCCGTGTCTGGGCTGAACAATGTGGGTGGGGACGCTCATTCAGGTACACAGGGCCTCAGCTGATGTGAAGGGAAAGTGAATTTGCTTGGTCCAGGTGAATGTGAGAGTTCTCTCATACAACCAAACCCAACACTAAGCAGGGTCATCCCTCCCCACACACACTTGTCAAATTTGGCCCACAAGGCAGACCCTGATAAGGATTTGGCCTATGGAGTCAACAAGGTCCCCTACTCCTGCTATAACAGTATCCTAGAAATTGAACATTAAGAGTCAGGGGAATGATGTGCACCAAAATAAAAATAAAAACCTCTTCTCTTCCCCATACTATACTTCTCCCACTACTGCAGTGGGACTTTTCCTTCCATGGACCACCTGAAAATCGCTGATGGTCTTAGCAGACCACTTAATTATTCTTGAGCCTGCTGCAGCAATTGTAATGTGCTGTGCTAGAAGCTGTGTGACTTTCAATCATATTTTTATTGCTTCCTTGATTTCTTACATTGTATGCACTATTTGTACCGCAGTTTGAATTCCACAGAATTCAAATGGTAAGTGTTCTTCACAGACCTGTGTGAAGCAGTGATATTTTATTTTATTTTATTTCTTAAGCAGTGATCCTTTAGACCACAGTTTGGGAACTCCTACCCTACTGTTCAACAATAAAGCACTCGGATTCAAGCCAGCACGAATCCTGAGCTGTTTAGCACCAAGCAGCGCAATTGTAGAAAATTTCAGGAGAGTAGGAAAGGGGAAAAAGATGCCCCTTGCCAGAAGCAAGGCTTCTGGAGCCTTGAACAAGACCACTAATGATGCAGATGAAACCTAACTCTATTTCCATCTGTCAGCTTAGTCAAGTGAAGCTATGCGGTTCCTGAACTAGGGTTTGTATTTGGTGATGGGGCTGGATGAAAGCCAATAAACTGACAATGAATCATGAGAAGGAGTAAGTGGTTCTCAGTCATGTCTGGGGAATCAGGCAGGCAGCTTTTTCCAGATAGGGTTGTACTCACCTTAAAGGAAAAGGTACGCCGTGTCCTGGATCCAGCATTGTCACCATTAACACAGGTGGCCTCAGTGTTGGCTGCTTTGCCAGCTGCAGCTGCTCCTTGGCAGCAAACAGTTTGGTCACAGTGACCCACATTCTAGTAACCTCCCAAGGGAATTGCTGCAATGCGCTGTACATGGGGCTGCCACTGAAGACCACCTGGAAGTGTTCAAATAGTGCAGCTGGGTGGAATCTTATCACACTGATTCTATTCTCTTCCAAATCCAATTCAAAGTGCTGGCACATGCATCTAAAGCCCTAAAAGGCTTGGGATGAAAATACCTGAAGGAACACCTTTCCCTTATGCTAAGCTGCCTGTACATTGTGATGTCTTAAAAGGCTTTTCTCTGCATTTGACTGCTGCGGGTAGCCAATGGTGAGGAATACAGCCTTTTTGGTGGTGGCACCGGGAATGTGGAATGCCCTTCACTCACAGGTGCAATTAGTGCTGACTTCGTTATCATTCCAGTGCCAGGTTTAAACTCAGTTATTTGCCCAGGCATTTTAATGGCTGTTTGGCCTGATCTGTTGCTTTTAACTGCTTTTGTGTATTTTGAATGGTGTGTTTTTATTGCTGTGTGTTTTTAATTTATATTTTGTATCCTATCTGGTATTTGAATAAATGAATGGGAGACTGTAAATATTTCTTAATAGTTACAACGGTTAAATAAATACTATATTGTATGTTCACGAAGATACTGTTGTTAAGCAATGAGCTGAAAAGAAGAAAAAGGCACCTAAAAGGGGAGGAAGAGTCTGAGAACAAGCTCTCATGAACAGAGTTCATTTCATCCGATGCATGAAAGATAATCCTCCTAAGGCCCAGGGGATAGAAGGTATACATACATGCATATACTAGAGGTATAAACAGAAAAACAGGGAGGTCAAATGGCTATGAAATGTGAATAGTACAGTTTGCAATAATTCTATGTAATATACTGTATATACAGAAGTAAATACCGTGACCTTTCACAACAGCATTAATTGGTGATAAACATAAATCATCCAGAACTTATCAAGAGGTTTGATTCTTTTTGTTTAAGCTTGATTCAAGACAATGGTTTCACGTCCCATGGACAGGTGTTAATTAACACAGCAGAGATAGGATGATTGCTTTATCATCACCATTTTAGATTGCTGTCAAATCCACATCTGGAACTCTGTAGGTCTTGTTGACTTTTTTTAAAAAAGTGGATTGCCTACTTTAAAAAAAAGAGAATGTGAAGGTCCTGAATGCAAATCCTACATTGACCTAGACTAGATGTCTGAAATCCGCACCCACTTCATTCCAAAGCTTTCTGATCCAGCCAAGAAGATATGCATATGGATCTCCATAGCTAGGCTCCTTACTGCACTGTGTAATCATAGATTACAGTGGTACCTTGGTTCTCGAACTTAATCCATTCCAGGAGTCCGTTTGACTCCCGAAACCGTTCGGAAACCAAGGCACAGCTTCCGATTGGCTGCAGGAGCTTCCTGCACTCAATCGGAAGCCGCAGAAGCCGCGTCGGATGTTTGGTTTCTGAAAAACGTTTTCAAACTGGAACACTCACTTCCATGTTTGTGGCGTTCGGGAGCCAAGCTGTTCGAGTACCAAGGTACCACTGTATTCACAATTTGGATTCAATTAGATTGCTCACGCCCATGTGTAAACTAGCTCCATAGCAGAGTTTCTCAAAGCCAAATCAAAAACTGAAAACTACCACTGTTTATGAAACAATATAAATAGTAAGATGAAATATGAACACACAATATATTTAAAGCACATTTAAGGCACATAACTCCCCCCCCCCAAGAATCCTGGGAACTGTAGTTCCCCCACACACAGATCTACAATTCTAAGCACTCTTAACAAGCTACAAAATGTGTGCTGGATGCGCTTACAATGTATAGTAAAGATCTGTCCTATGACACCCCTATCTACACTTGCTAAAATTACAACTTCAGACACACCGAGACTGATATCTTGGGGGAGAGGGTACTTAAGCACAGGCACTCACACATAAAAATCTTCTAAATTGCAACTCAGAAAGGTAAAGTCACTTCAAACGGCAACAGAACTTGGAAATAACAAAAACTGATATGCCCCCAAGAAAAGATACGGAAGATTAGCAATACCTGAAGAAGATTATACTTGAACGTTTGCCACCCAGCTCAGGGGAACGCCACTGTCATTTTTGCTCTACATCCAGCAACAACCAACTCAGAGAGCCTTACCATCTGGCAGACAACCGCAGAGCAGTAAAAACTTATACCAGTAATTCAGATGGTAACTCGTTTTTAATAAACAAAAAGACCATACTACGTGGTAAATTACTACATCTGTAACCCGAGGTACCACTGTACTGTATTGACTCAGCATACCTAGCTATCATCACAACAAGACCTGGTGTGGTGTAGTGGTTAAGAGCGGTAGACTCGTAATATGGGGAACCGGGTTCGCGTCCCCGCTCCTCCACATGCAGCTGCTGGGTGACCTTGGGCTAGTCACACTTCTTTGAAGTCTCTCAGCCCCACTCACCTCACAGAGTGTTTGTTGTGGGGGAGGAAGGGAAAGGAGAATGTTAGCCGCTTTGAGACTCCTTCGGGTAGTGATAAAGCAGGATATCAAATCCAAACTCTTCTTCTTCTTCTTCCATCAGAAGGGAGTTCAGTTTGCACTGACGTGAGAAACAGTCCTTAACAGTGATGTTTCAGGCACCAACTACACGTTGGTTAGAAAACATCATTTCAGGCAAACTCTCCATTTCTTACAGTTATTAGAAATGTCTCGTCTCTTTTTCAGCTGCTAGAATAACTGCAGGTCTGGGCCTTCTGCTCTATTTTAAATCGTAAGGTTTGATAAAAGGTTCTTATGGCGCCAATCCCCTATTCTCCGCTCAACATGCACTGTTCTGACTGCACGTCTGTTCTGGCAACTCTACACACAGTTTATCAGCCCAACTGCAAGACACGACCAAGACAGATGCCAGCAACAGCCCTGAAGGTCCCTCAGTTTGTTAAGTGATGCTGGAGGTTATGAGGGACATTTGGCTCAGCAAAGAGAGGTAGGATCTGGAGTTGGAAACCTGGACTCACATCTTAGCCATGAACTTACTGAGTTGTCCTTGTAAAAAAAAAATTGCACCTCAGAGCCAAAGTAGAAGAGATGAGGAAGATTTGCTATACTTTTCGTTTAATTCAAAGCAGCTGGCTCCTTATTGGGGAGGGGTCTTCATTTGATCAGGGCAACAGCTCCAGGGCCGTGGTTCCTGATGTGGGGCACACACCTCACAGGGGTGCAATTTGATTTTTAAGGGGGGAAATTTGGAGGCTTGTTTAGACCAAATTAATGGCCTTTTAGGCTTCCTCCACATGAATAGGAGTTCGCTTTTTGAATAGTAAGAATTATATGTCACCGGGGGGGGGGGGGAGAAATCAGGATTTTAGAGATGCTTAGGTGGGGCATAGCCAAAAAAAGGTTGGGAACCACTAGGGAAGATGTGTTTAATCCTTCAATTTAACCACACAGAGATGCTATTACCCTACTGGAGGGGGGCAGGCAATCACAAGAGGTCTTCCCCCATAATTTGGCTAATAGTTTGAGCGATGGGGTTTACATTGACAAAATGGTACTGGGGAACGGTTAAATGCTACCAGTACCATTTCTCGGATCACACTAGGAACACACGCACCCCGGAAGTTTTGAAGTAAAGAAAAATATATTGGGATATCCGATCACAGACCTCCCATGTTACATGTACTTTGGTCCTCCACTTCCATTCCCTGTACAGTGATCCCTCGACTTACGAAGTACTCGACTTCCGTATTTTTCGAGTTACGAGGGATCAAAGTGGCCGCCGCTTCCGAATTTTTTCGACTTCCGAAAGGAAATCGCGGCCGTTTTAGATGCGGTTTCCTCAACTTATGAGGTTTTTTTCGACCTACGAATGTGTTCTCCCAATGCATTCCTATGGGGACTCGACTTACGATGTTTTCGACCTACGAAGATCCCGTCGGAATGGATTATCTTCGTAAGTCGAGGGACCACTGTATTTAGTGGAAGTAGCAATCCACCTCACAGACGTTTACATTTCCCTAGCCCAAGGGCATAAACTAATTAAACTCTGCATAAAAATATATAACAATAAATTAATGGTAGCAAATGTGTGCACCTTATTGTGCAGAAACAGTGGGATAATGGAAGAATGCAAGTATATGAATGAAACAAGCTGGTGTGTACAAGTGAAGGATGAGTTAATTAGTGAAAATATGGTCTTTCATCAGCGCTACATTCCAATTTTCGCTTTCACCGACTTCATTTTTCCACACTGCCCATTTACCATAGTCTGAGATCAGAAAGCCATTTCTCTACATACAAAGTTAAGTACAAGTGAATTTAAAACACTGAAGTATAAAATCCACAAGTGATACAGTGCACTGAACAGTTATCTGTTTCAGAAGCACTGCTAACCTGCTGCACAGTTGCCATCAAACTTTAGGCTGAAAGCTCTTTGAGATAAGGACTTGTTCTTTGTTTGAGGCATCCGCTGTAAAGAGGGACTGATGTCAGTACTACCTCCAAATTGTTTATCTATGGTAGCACAGATCTCTAAGATGTGAGGTTGCCAAGATTTAAGTCACATTTATATAAACAAACCATAAACTGTAAGGTTGGAATAGGCTCTGCCCATGCCCAACACTATTAAAAGGTCCTTAGAAAACTAATAGAAGGTAAAGGTAAAGGGACCCCTGACCATTAAGTCCAGTCGCGGACGACTCTGGGGTTGCGGCACTCATCTCGCTTTATTGGCCAAGGGAGCCGGCGTACAGCTTCTGGGTCATGTGGCCAGCATGACTAAGTCGCTTCTGGCGAACCATAGCAGCGCACGGAAACGCCGTTTACCTTCCCGCCGGAGCGGTACCTGTTTATCTACTTGCACTTTGACGTGCTTTCGAACTGCTAGGTTGGCAGGAGCAGGGACGGAGCAACAGGAGCTCACCCCGTCGCGGGGATTCGAACTGCCGACCTTCTGATCGACAAGCCCTAGGCTCTGTGGTTTAACCCACAGTGCCACCCGCATCCCTAGAAAACTAATACCACCAAACAAATGGCAAACAGGTGGATGCAACAGAAGTGCCTGTGGACTCCCATTTTCTCCTTCCATCCTTAGCTTCCCATTCATTACTTGTTTGCTGCCAATGGTGAAATGATAGGGACCAGGAAAATACTTAGGTAGTGCAGCACCAATAACTTCTTTGCCCCCAAACCCACTGAAAATGCTCTCCATTGGGACTTCAGGAGCAAAGCACATCCCAAGGCTGACACAAAAAGGACACACACAGCATCAAAGCCGTGTATGAATGCGTTGTTACAATACCTCGTTGCACATCATCACAGGACAACAGGTTGCACCATAAATATTTTCCGAGCCACCACCAGATTTCACTGCTAACAAGATTATTAAATCATTAAAAATTATTCCTTCAACTAAGGGGATAGTATTAGGCAATGAAGAGTCTCAATCACCAACCCTGTTAACAAACATCACGGCTGCTATGCAAGGCAAGCTTATGCCGAGTTTAAGCACACTGTAGGAGTTCCCAAAAGGGAACTTCTACTAATACAAAATTTTCAAAGTTTGTCCAAACCATGCCTAAAATTAATTAATCAATATAGTAATTAATGTTCATACATATACATATTTCATAGCGGTTTATGTTGCAGATCGCAGCAATCTGAAAAACAATGCAAACATTAGAATTTTCATTCATACCTATAGGGGCAAGTTATCATATTATAACAAACTGAACTAATGCTTAGAAGCCTATTTATTGTAATAGATGAAGAAACCTACATATTCGTTTTTCTATAAATATCATTCCCACAGATAGGCACAATGAATACATGATACAAGGAAATGTTTTTCTTTTAAGAAAATGTGTTTTGTTCCATGCAACCACCATTCATTCTTCTACGGTAGGATCTGTGAATCAGCAGCACTTCACAATAGGCTTGAAGTGTTAATCTGGGTAGTTTACTGCCTTAATTATTTCCCAAACAGGTTCCCAGCCTCAAGCATGGGTAGGCAAACTAAGGGCTGGGGGCCGAATCTGGCCCAATCGCCTTCTAAATACAGCCCACGGAAGGTCCGGGAATCAGCGCGTTTTTACATGAGTGTTTTTATTTACCGGTAAAATGCATCTCTGGGTTATTTGTGGGGCATAGGAATTCATTCATTCATTCATTTAATTTTTCAAAATATAATCTGGCCCCCCACAAGGTCTGAGGGACAGTGGACCCCTGCTGAAAAAGTTTGCTGACCCTGCTCAGGAGTAACCATCTTTCTTTATTTCAGAGCTGTGTAGCAAAACAACAGCAGCACCGAAGAGTCTTATGGCACCTTAAAGACTAACAATATCATTCCGGCACTAAGGTTTTGTTGACTAGTCTACTTCAAGGAAAAGCAAAGTTTCCTCCAACAAAATGCCTAAGGTCCTACTACACTGAGTTTTGACTGTTTATCACCCTGCAAAAAAGACTGTGAACAGAAATGCTGTAGGCGTTATAAATTCACAGGCTACCTATGCACTATAAGGTTGTAATATTCAACCGTAGACAGTCTACAAGTGGAATGTGGTGGTTAAGACATAAAGCATGGCTTAGTATCTCAAACTTACAAGAACTCACAAGTATTTCAAAGAAATTACTTAAGTTATGAGATATACAATCCTATGAGATATACAACCCTACCTAGGAGTGTTTTCCACTGAACAGTATGGGCTTGCTTCTGAGGAAGCATATACAGTACGGTTGAACCATAAATGGGCAACACAATACAACAATCTGGAACGCTGGGAATCACTCGCACTGCTTTATTATTGAGTTAAACCATTACCGATATTGCCAAACCGCATCGCCAACTTAATTTGCATGTTTTGCCATGCTTTGCTTTTTTTGACTGCGACCTTTCCCTAAGGTGGCTCTGAATTAAGATTTGCCCAAGTACAAGTTCTATGCATCTTAACTCATCGGGAAAGAATGCGCTCGATACGTTATCTATTAATCAGAGCGCCTGGCTTTTTTTTCTTTTTAAAGGAGTACTCTGCTTTTAATGCGCGGTTTCACTGTGGGGAGTCGGGGGGCAACCAGGTTATGGGGAGAAAGCGCACGACCACAAAAGAGAAAAGGAAGGAGAAAACAGTATTTGCCTCCCATGTTTTCCCCCCACCAACCATCCCACTTTCACCGTTCAAACTATGGTCAAACTTAGTTGCTTCGGGGAGCCTTCGGCGCGCCTTTCGTTTTCCAAGCGTTGCGCAACCTCTCCAGCCCGCAAAGCGGACGGAGCGAACAGCTTCGGCGTCAATGCGTTTTAAGGGACGGACGGGTGGGTGGGTGGCAGGGAGGGAGAGGGGTGTCCCAAAAGCTCTACGGTTGCCCTGCTTGGAAGTGCTCCCCCCCGTCCCCATAAACTTTCTCCAGGGCTCCCCGGAGAAGCCCATGACGCACGCCGCCCCTGCGCTCCGAAGGGCAAGCCCCGGGAAGCAGCGCCTTTGGCCCGTCCGCCTCCCCTCCAGCAGGTACCTCTTCCTCCTGCAGGTTCGGCTCGGCGGGGCTGTGCTCCTGCTCGCCTTTGGCGCTGTTCATGGTTCCCTCCGCCGGTCCGGAGCGCCCTCGCCCGCCGCCCCCTCTTCGCCTCGCCTCTCCCGTCCGCGGCGCGTCTGGGCTGAGGTGCTGCTGCTGGGCAGGCGAGCGCGCCGAGGCAAGGCGAAGAAGCAGCGGGGCTCTCGCCCTGGCCACCAGCAGCGGCAGCTGCTTCAGCAGCATGCAGGGCTTTCCTGGCGGCGCGAGAGACCCCGAGCGAGCCGCGTGAGGGGCGGGAAAGAGGCGGCGGCGCGCGGCGGCTTCTTTTCCGTGGAAGGAAGTCGTGAGGGGGAAGAGCCGCGAGCCCTTCGCCTGCGCGCCTGGCTCTGGTTGGCGGGGAAGGTGGCTCGCGCGCCTGGCGCCCACTCCCTGGGACAACGTGGGAGGGAGCGGCGGCGGAGGAGGGGGGGGTGTTGGGGGTGTCGACTAATCGCGAGGGAGAGGAAAGGAAGCCCCCTCAGCAACCCTCCGGCCCGAGCACGTGAAGAGAGGCGGGTCAGAAAGCAAGGCGTCGAGACTTGGGGAAGGAAGGAGGAGCTTCGCGGGGTGATGACTCCCAAACCCAATGGCAAAGGACAAGTGGTTGTGGTGTTCACTTGCTTCGCCATAGACGTGAAGGGGGGCCCACGAGGGGCATCTAGTACAGCCCCCTGCAACGCAGGAATCTTTCTCCCCACGTGGGGCTCGAACCCTGGTTGTTGGCGTCCGTCTGTCTCTGGCGACAATGAAAGAGTGTGCGCCTTTGGGGGTGAAGTCAGATTGTTGGAAGGGAGGAGCCAACTCCTTGGGGTCGAGATCCCTTCAAACTCCCCCCCCCAATAAAATGTTTGAGGGGGCCACAGTTGGGATACTGAATACAGTTCTGGTTGCCTCACCTCAAAAAGGGTATTTGTACACTTGGGGAAGGTTCAGAAAAGGGCAGCCAAAATGATCAATGGAGTGGAGCAACTCCCCTATCAGAAAAGGCGGCAGCCTTTGGGACTTACTGGTTTATAGAAAAAGCAAGTGAGAGGTGACATGATAGAAGTTTATAAAATCATGCATATGAGGGACACAGTGGCTCGAAAATGGTTTTCACCCTCTCTCAAAACACTGAAACTTATGGAAGGTGAATTTTGGAAGATTTAGGACAGCTAAAATGCAGTAAAGTACTTCTTCACGCAGCACATCGTTAAAACTATGGAAGTTTCTCCCACAGGAAGCAGTGATGGATGACTTTTGAAAGAGTATTAGACCAATTCATGGAGAAAAAAAAGCTATTGATGGCTACCAGCCACTATGATGGCTGTGTTCTGCCTCCACCGTTGGAGGCAGTAATGCTTCTGAATATCAGTCCCTGGAAACCCCAGGAGGGGAGAGGGCTCTTGTGCCTGGGTACTGCTTGTACATTTCCCATGGGTATCTGGGTGGCCACTGTGAGAACAGGATGCTGGGCTAGATGGGCCATTGGCCTGATCCAGCAGGTTCTTCTTACGCAGATGATTTTCCATATTAATTATCATTATCACTTCTACAAGCACAGATAAATAAATCAGCCCACCAGTTTGCATCAAATCCAAAAGTCATTAGATCTAGGAAGGCTTCACGCTGAGGCTGATCAACATGATACCTGCCTCATGTCACTAAAAATAAGTCTGAAGATCAGAAAGGATTTATAATGGTTCTAACATATCTAAAGGCACAGCTCACTGCTGACAGTACAGCACAGCACACAAGTGGCTCCTTTGAAGCCGTTTCAATCTGTTGATTCCGTGTGTGAAGGAGGCTGCGTCTTCATATTCTTTGACTTTTATTTTTATGACAGTAGTTAAAAGAACCACATCCCAGAAAATCACTAGAATATCTATGTTAATTTCAAACACACATACATACCCCACAATATTTTGACATTATGGACCCAAAAGAGTGCTAAAATAATATATTTTAGGGTCAAACTAGAAGTGATATATGAGAGCTCTGTAAAAGGAATTTCCATTGTTTTTTCCTTTCGCAAATCGCAACCGAGGGGAAGGGCACAATCCAGACCTGGGCTTATGCAATTGAGGAGAGTTCTTAACCTTCCCTTCCGTACTGGTTTTCCCACTGAAACCCCAAGCTGTTTTTTCCCCCCTTATTTGAAAAATAAATAATTATGGGCAACACAAGTTTTCTCAGTAAAGGCAAAACAGCACTGCGTAGGGTTTGGGGGTGGGGAGAGATGCAATAACGTTATGCAGAGGGGAGAATCTTACAGGCCTGCCCTCCTGTGCTTTGTACATATTTCAGATAAGGGTCCTTCATGGCAGACTTTTCAGAAAGGAAAAACAATGTGGGCATTCCAATCACAGAACTTTTGCATCACATCCAGCTTGGTGTTTAGACTCTGTTTCAGAGGGGAGGGGGCCGTCCTAGTTGTGGTAATGTAAGATAGCAGGAACGGGGAGACACACTAAGCAAATAACACACCACACCAAGTAAGAAGACAGTATTGTGTCTCTTTTTACAAATGAATGGCTCTTGGGTACTAGAGGTAACACAGTACCTATCAGCACTATGCTTTATTTTCTAGTACTATCAATTAGGAATATTTGGTACCTTAGACCCAGGATGTGCAGCTTTTACTCTGCCAATGGCCACAGTTAAAGGAGGGCATAAAAAGAGCCGCCCGCTTCCCCTTTTTGCTTTCTGCCGCCCTCTTTTCTCTCTCCTTCCGCAACCCCTCCCCTGCCCTTACCCATCAGACAGCCAGGGGAGGGACAGGTCGCCAGAGGTCTTAACTATGCAAAAAGGGTTTTGACATTAGGCCGAAAGCCTCATGCAGCCTAGTGCCACAGGTTATCCACCTCTGTCCTATATGGTGTGGTTTTCGATCTGTGTTCCAGTGAACCCTGAGCTTCTTTAGAGAATCATGTCTTTGTCGCTTAGGCCACTTCCGGCAGATGAATTTTGCTGAAAGACAGCTTGCCCACCGCCGCCACCCATCTTTCCCTGAATATGCTGGTTTGTTTTTCTTTTTTTAAACAAAACTTAGGTCCCACTTTTCCCCCCTGGAGAATAAAAGATCAAAACAGCTTACATCAACCAACCTGTACATGCAACAAAACCAAATCCACAAAGATACGTTAAGCAGCCGAAAAATGGCAACATCATAAAAACCAAAATATTTCCAAATCAACAAAAACAGCAACTCATCAAACCCCCCAAAACCAAGTGAAGACGTAGAGAGAGAGAAAGAATCACTTTGTTCTTAATTAGAAGAGGGAAGCAATCTTTGAACATTGAGATTATTGGGAGGAGCCTTTTACCTCAATATCACTGTCAGTGCACAACACACAGGGACAGTGGTTTTTTCCGGAGTAAGGTAGAAGTGGGAGGTGACTGTTTGCTCCCTGTCACCTGAAACACTAAGACTGAAGGAGTCGTCTGTCTAGCAGTTTGTGCCCATAGCTGTCAACTTTCGGATTTGAAAATAAGGGATTTTTTTGAACTTTTGGATTTGAAAATAAGGGATGCCACGAGGGCGGTGCAATGGCACCAAGTAGCCTCGCCACCCTGCACTCCAGAGGCTGCGCGCGAACGGGAGAGTGAAAGAGCAAGCATGTAGACGGCAGGCAGGCTGTCTGTCTGGTTGGGCGTGAGGGTCTGGCTGCACAAGGCATGCAAGCTCCGCCCCCAGTTGGTCTCAGACTCCTTATTGGCAACCGAGCAACGCAGCTGAGGAGCCTCCCTGGCCGGCAGGGAGGGAGAGGAGCTGCTTCCTTTGAAATCCGGGAAATTTAAAGGATATCAACAATCCGGGATAGCAGCGGGAAACGGCATTGGAATAAGGGAGTTTCCCACAAAAAAAGGGAGGGTTGACAGCTATGTTTGTGCCTGATGGCTTTATGGGTCTGCTGTTCCTCTTTTTCTCGCTATCCTTGGAGCACAGTGCATAAAGGACAAGGTGCTAGACAGGATGAAAGGGGGGGGGAAGCATCTGATTCTACCTTTCTTTAGGAGAGACCCCTGTCAACCTGCACACAACTTTTCTCTTCAGGGATGAGATGTGCCACACTGCAAAGCATTACAGAAATGTCATGGAATAATAGCCCATATAAGGCAGTCAAGAACAAGAAAATGACTGGAGTTTTCCTTAACAGCTGTAAGGCAGCTCCTCTTTACTTGACTTTTGCTAGTATTTATATAATTGCCAAACACTTGTCCAGTAAGTTATGGTATTTACCTTATAAGAGCTGGGATCCTTCCCAGGCTCTGTCAGAACAAATCTCTTCAGTCTTCTTATGTGTCTATGAATCAGTGATGATGGATGGGCTCTTGAGCAAGCAGTCTAATTTCAGGTTTCTAGCTACTTTAGCTGTCTAGCAAGTGCATTCAGACAAGTTGTGATGGAGAAGCTAGAAAGGCTTATAAGTTTGTAAGGGTTTTCTTTTTAGCAGTGGGGGCTGGTGCAAATGGGGCACTGCCCCACCAACCTCAGCCTGCCCGCCACTCAGGGCATGATTCTGCCTCTGCCTATTCTGGTCTCCTTGCCTTCTGCTGTATATGTCCCACTGGACACCACGGTTTGTTGGCTTGTTTTAATAAATATTCAGACTTAGGATGAAGGAGGGAGGGGATGTGGAGTTAAACATAAAGCAGGACAATCTTCTGTTCAGTTTGATTATACTGCTGAAGCGCTCCGGAGAGCCTATTCTACATAACATGAAACATTTGCAGAGCACTGGAGCTGGTCTTCAAGGGATTTCAGTTTGTTGTGTCCATACAGGCATTTCCGCCCTCCAGGATAAAATTGCACAAAATGAATTCTGAAAGTTTGTAACTAATGGTGGCTCTGATCAGCACAGATTGGCCATCACCCATGTCACTATAAATATACCTATCAACTGCTACCAAAACTTTAAAATGATGTTCCCATCACTTTTTATTCGCATTTTGTTGCTTTTGTTTATTAATTTCAATAAGGGAGAATTAACATATAATTGTGTGATTGCCTTCCCCAATACATGCCCACTCAACTGCTTTGATATGCAGAATCGGCAGTGTAGCAGGTGCCACAAAACACTTGTTCCACGGTTGTGAGGAATGAACCTTTTAGTATGGCAGCACCTATACTTTGGAATTTCCTGCCTATTAACATCATGCAGACATCTCTGCACTCTTCTCGTCTTCACATTTCTGCGAAGGCAAGCCTGTCTAGACAGGTAGATGTTGATGACTTCTTTTATGCTTAATTTTAATTATTTTATAATATTTTAAATTGTTTAAAAATATATTTACTTACATTTTTAAATAGTTATTGTAAACGGCTTAGACTTAGAGGTTTTATTTCAGTCAAGAGGTATATAGGTTTCGATAATAAAATAAAATACTGTACTATATAAGCAAGTTATCTTGGAAGTGCTGGAGACAGGAACTCTTTCCCCCTATATCGGTGGCAGGAACAAGGGCCACAAAGAGCAGAACAGCCTAGCCTTAGCTATTGGACAGATAAAGAACTGCCACTACCCCTCACTTTGCTAGAAACCATTCTTGCTCTATCTAACAGTTGCTCTGGGATTGCTGCTGTTGCCATCTGTCCATCTCAAAAGAAAACGGAGTGTGACTCTGGAGGTGAAGTCAAACTGCAGGAGAATCACAGCGCCTGCTGTGGCTGCAGAGATCAGCAGAGACTCGAAACCGCTACCTCCTGCATTGTTTTTGCTGCATTAGCAGCAACAAAGTGGCCTCTCCAGGGTGCAAGTCTGGGCAGAGTGTATGGAGGTCCTGGAATGCTCAGATGTCAAGACCCTGGGGTGCCTGGAATGAGAGTCAGGAGTGCCATGGGCAACACTGGCCTCTGTCCCTCTTACCTTCCCTCCCTCCCTTCCTCTTCTGATGCCCTCATGTCTCTGCTTCCCAAAGGCTTCCACAGCTGTTCATTGCACCAGCCCTGGCTACAAGCTCCGCAGGCGAATGGTACTTCTGGGGGGCACCTCTTTTGGGGACGGGGTGGGCAGCACAGAGACCAGGGACGGCAGCAGCTGCTGACCGGAGGACTCCCAAGGAGAGGGGAGAGGAGGCTGTGGGAACACTCCACAAGGGAGGGTGTTCAAAAAAGGGGTAAGAGGCTGCCTGCTCTGCAGGCAAGGGGTGACATAACTGGACTCCTGACCCCCACAGGGGTGACACAGAAAGAATGTAGTTGGTTAAGGGAGCCTTGGACTCAAAAAGGTTGAAAACCTCTGGTCTTAGGGACTCCGTTCCAGATTTGTGTAGGTTTTACTCCTTAGCCTGATCTTCTTCCGAAGATGTCCCACAAGGCCGTGGGTACAGATTTCCCCCATGGGTTTACTCCCAATTTAGCCTGGGATAGTACACACTTACTTTAAGGTGGTACAGTCAAACCTTGGTTGTCGAATGTAATCTGTTCCAGAAGCCCGTTCGGCTTCTGAAATGTTCTACAACCGAGACGCAGCTTCTGATTGGTTGCAGGAGCTTCCTGCACTCAAGTGGAAGCCACGCCGGACGTTCGGCTTCCGAAAAACTTTAGGAAACTGGAGCATTTACTTCCGGGTTTTCAGTGTTCGGGAGCCGAAACGTTCAAAAACGGAGGCGTCCGGGAGCTGAGATTTGACTGTATAGAAATACATATCTTCTATAACATGTATTCCAAATCAGTGCAGTACAGATGTTTGAAGAGGAAACTAATTCAGCATAGGAGAGGAACATCATAATAGCTTGCTGGATCAGGCCAACATCCCATTTGGTCCAGCATCTTGTTCTCACAGTAGCCAACCAGATGACTGTGGGAAACCAGCAAGCAGAACATGAGCACAAGAGCACACTCCCCACACCCATGGTTTGCAGCAACTGGTGTTTGGAAGGAAAAGGCCAGCAAGATGAACATGTCTGTGTCAGGGATGCACGTGTTTCCCCAGGCTGTGGTCCTGCATTGGAAAATAGGGGTTTCATAAGTGCCCAAGAAGGACGCGGGTGGTGCTGTGGGTTAAACCACAGAGCCTAGGGCTTGCCGATCAGAAGATCAGTGGTTCAGATCCCTGCAACGGGGTGAGCTCCCGTTGCTCGGTCCCTGCTCCTGCCAACCTAGCAGTTCGAAAGCACGTCAAAGTGCAAGTAGATAAATAGGTACCACTCCAGCGGGAAGGTAAACGGCATTTCCGTGAGCTGCTCTGGTTTGCCAGAAGCCGGCTTAGTTATGCTGGCCACATGACCGGAAGCTGTACGCCAGCTCCCTCGGCCAGTAAAGCAAGATGAGCGCCGCAACCCCAGAGTCGTCTGCGACTGGACCTAACAGTCAGGGGTCCCTTTACCTTTAAGTGCCCAAGAATGTCTCTACTTCCATCTTCTAAACACTTGAGAGTCTGCATTAATCCAACCACACAAAAGCCAGGAAGCAAGTATAATCAAATGGATGGCCAAATTACTTGTTCTCTGTGTGTGTCAAGCTGTCCCTCCCACCCCCAACCTTGGATAGTTGTTTTCCATTGTATTGTGACCGTGTGTGCGTGTGTGTGTGTGTGTGTGTGTGTGTGTGCGCGCATAGGAACTTGGATTGTGACATACAGAAACCTGAACTATTGCACCCCACCCCCCACCGCAACACTGTGTAGAAAAACATTAATTTAGCAGAACGGTCCATTTCCTTGAGAGAACGGCCACTGCCCGACAGCAATTCCCGCCCCCTTGTTATTCTAGCTACTGTAGTACTGTTCTCTTTCCAGTGGAGAATGGGCCTCCCGCTGGTATGTATAGAAGATAAACAATTGAGAAATTGAGCAGTTAATCAAAGCAGTTCTGAGACACAGAGACCTTGGGGTGAGAACTTGGAGTATTGGAATCTGAACAGCAAAGCTGCAGAGAACAGGAGGAAAACTTGAGAATTTGCTCAGTTTCTGAACCGTGGGGATAGAATGCTGGTTTAGGGGTGGAGCCAGAACAGAACCAATACAGATATGGGCTGAATCTGGCAGAATTTGCCAGTCATAAATGGGTGGAGCCTGGCATGGGCGTAGCCAGAGGGTGCAGATTCTCCACCCCCATAAGTCAAATACTGTAAATAAATAAAAATGCTTAAGTAGCTGACCAATTGCATCGCAGATAACTCGGTTCTGACCCTCCCTAACATAAAGCCTGCCCCCTCCCCAATAAATCCTGGCTACTACGCCCATGGAGCCTGGCAGAATCTGAAGTTTATTATCGTTTCAGACACCTATATTGGCTTACTGTACAAGGAATCATTTTGGGCCCACTGCAAGCAGTTCAGTAATTGAGGGGGGGGGAACAACACACGTCCAAAAAAACACAGAGATTTGGAGGGAGGGGGAAGCAGAGAAAGAGAGAGAAACAGGGGTGAGAAAGATGCAATCCTGCAAACTCCTCCCACTTTTCATTCTGGCTATAGTCACCATTGTATCTAGCTCCACCCACTCTAACACTACACCACAATGACTCTTAAGAGTGAAGCCGGGTAAATAAATAGACTATCAGATTACATACGGTGGTCATCAAGGCGTAAATACAAATGCAATAGTAAAATAAATAAAGTAAAATTCTCAGTTATCCTTGTAACCCTTCATTGCAGGGGTAGGCAACCTAAGGTCCATGGGCCGGATGTGGCCCAACCACCTTCTAAACCACCTCCGGCCGGCGGACAGTCCGGGAATCTCTCCATTTCTACTAGAGCTGAAGTAGATTAGCAGTACATTTGGACCCGGCATGAGAAAGTATGTCTTTGCATAATCCACATTTAATTTAATAAAACACACACAGAGAGAGGAAGTTGTGTCATTCCATAAGGAGAAAAAGCCAAAACATGTGGTTAGGCAATACAGTGGTACCTCCAGTTACAAACTTAATTCGTTCCGGAGGTCTGTTCTTAAGCTGAAACTGTTCTTATCCTGAGGTGCGCTTTCACTAATGGGTCCTCCGGTGTGCGATTTCCGTTCGCATCCTGGGGCAAAGTTTGCAACCAGGAGCAGCTGCTTCCGGGTTAGCGGAGCTCGTAACCTGAAGTGTTTATAACCAGAAGCGTTCGTAACCAGAGGTACCTTTGTAGCTTTAAAGACAAATCAAAATGTGACAAAATAGTGAGCAAGCTTTCTCTGAACAATGCTGTGAAACACTGTGGTTATTAAATAAATAACTTATTACCTTTTTGTTTTTACTTTGTGGTTTGTTTGTTTTTAATTTTATGTGGGCAGGGAAAGAGCACTGGGGCTCTGCAAGATATCACAGCGACCTGCCGTTTGTAACAGAACACCAGTCAAGATGGTTTTTCTAATGTTATTAACCTGTATCTTATATGACGCATCAGAAACGGTGCCTCAAAAATAGATAAACAGGTTTCTCTTCCTCTGGGGTTGGAGAACAGTCCCTCTATTGTTTTAGGATTCCTGAGGAGCATTCCTTTCTCAAAAGTGAGGGGCCCTGGGGACTGCTCTGTTTAAGGTCAAAGGAGCACCCTTAAAAAGTGCTCCAAACTAGCAGAAGCTGCGTTGAGGCTCGAGGTGTCATTTTTCTTTGGCCCCTGGGACTTTTGTCTCTACAGGCTTCTTGTTCAAGAGCAACCCTTCTCCTTTCGAATGGCCCTGCTCTCTTGGCTGTCCTCACCCTCCCTGGATTTAAGCCCAGTGTTGCCTTAATCCACAATTTCACAAATTGGCAGGCGTAAGCAAGCATATTCACTTCTGTTGACTGAAGCATTTGCTTCCTCTGCTCCAGCAGACAGTAGCCACTCCACCACAGGCCTTTGGGGACCAGTTTCAGCGTAACCTCTGGATTTTCAGGCCCATTTACAACTTAACATTATATATATCCTGGGAATGATATATAAGTGAGAAGATGAGTATTCTCTGTTTGAGAATACTCCTATTAAACCTGGTTATATTAATGGGAACTCCTATTAAGCCTGGTTATATTTGCAGAAGGACGCGGGTGGCACTGTGGGTTAAACCACAGAGCCTAGGGCTTGTCGATTAGAAGGTCGGCGGTTCGAATCCCCGCGACGGGTCAAAGTGCAAGTAGATAATAGGTACCGCTCCAGCAGGAAGGTAAACGGCGTTTCCGTGCGCTGCTCTGGTTCGCCAGAAGCGGCTTAGTCATGCTGGCCACATGACCCGGAAGCTGTACGCTGGCTCCCTCGGCCAATAAAGCAAGATGAGCGCAGCAACCCCAGAGTCGTCCACGACTGGACCTAATGGTCAGGGGTCCCTTTGCCTTTATATTTGCAGAATGTGTATTTCTTTAGCACAGGGGTTCTCAAACTTTTTACACACAGGGCTTACTTGAGATGGCTGAAAAGCATCACAAAATGGTGGAGCCAGTTATAAAATGGAGGCAGAGCTTGGCACAATCAGATGGCAATTAACAATATCACTTTCTACCAATATCTTTTTTTTTTTTTTAGTTTTACATAAAGGTTATACACCTTAAACCTAACATTTCCACACATTTTAAAAAAGGGTTCTTTTGAACCTTGAGACCTCCCTCCCTCCCTCAATGGGTTCCAATTCTAAATTTTATTCCTGCATATTTTACTGTAATCTATCTGTTATATAATCATAGTATCCAAAATCCATGTTACATTACAAGTGTCATTGTATTCCTGTCAATGATTTCAACTGTTTACTGTGATCTCTCAAAATAAGTTAGAAAGTTATTCCAGTCTTTTAAAAATACTTGGTCTTCCTGATTTCTGATATTTCCCGTCACTTTCTACCAGTATCTAATCCATTTTTGAAAATGGCTAAATATTTGCCACGACATTTTTCTTGTGGCAACGGGTTCCATAGCTTCGCTTTGCTCAAGCTAAATGCCAGCGTTTGGGGTTTTTGTGACTCAGCCTCTCCTAAAGCCGCAGATGCATAGGGGACTGACAAAACCACGTGATCAAAAGGTGTACCAAATAGTAGGTTCACATATACACATCGTAGAAACATTTATGCCTTGTGTCCAACATACTTTGTAGCATGAATATGAATTGGGACCTGCATATTAAAAAGCCCATGAGAGTAGGTCCAGAGGTGTAACTAGAGCTATACCGGCACCCCTGCCCCACCTCCAGAGAAGAAGAAAAAATGAAGTAATTAAATAACCACAAATAACTCTTAAACTGGGTGTTTAACAGCACAATCCTATAAAAGTCTACTTAAAAGTAAAGTTCACTGAGTTCAATGGAACTTACTCCCAGGAAACTGTGTACACAGGACTGAGGCCTAAATCTGGCAAGCCAGAGGCAGGAACTTCTCACAGTGTCTTGCTTGCCTTTTCTTTACTTCCAAGGACTAGGCCTAGGCGGAAAGGCACGAACTTGGAGGTTGCGCCCCAGGGCACACTTTACTCAGAAGTAAGCCCCACTTATGTCAATGGCCCTTGCTCTCTGGGGTAAACATGCAGTGGCACTAACCTGCGAACTGGACAAGGCAGGAAAGAAACCAGAGGAAAGCGACTCAGCTGTGTTAAATTAAGAGCTTCGCCTGACAATTCTCAGTCAATGCTGGGGAAACCCATTATTATTATTATTATCACCTGTGCACTGCACTGAAAGCAAAAACAAAATGAAGGTCCAATCAGATTGACACTGGAGTCCCATTGGGTTCAGCACAAGAGATCTATGCATGTACATTTGGTAGAATTGTAGAGTTGCAATGGACCCTGAGAGTCATCTCGTCCAACCAACCCCCTGCAGATCATCCATGGCAGATGGCCATCCAACCTCTGCTTAAAAACCTCCAAGGAAGGAGAGTCCACCACTTCCCGAGGGAGTTCATTCCACTGTCGAACAGCTCTTACTGTCAAGAAAGTTCTTCCTGATGTTTAGTCTTCCTTCTGGTAAAACCTAAATCCGTTGGTTCAGATCCTACCCTCCAGAGCAGGCAAAAACAATCTTGCTCCATCTTCCATGTGACAGCCTTTGAGATATTTGAAGAGGCTATAATCTCTCCTCTCCATCTCCTCTTTACCAGGCTAAAGATACTCAATTCCCTCAACCGTTCCTCATAAGGCTTGGTTTTCAGATTGTTATGAGTCACACTGTTCAAATATTAAACTGGCAATATACTCTCAGCGTCTTCGTATCTGAAAAGGATGGCTCTGAAAACACACCAGGGGTACACCACCTGGTGCTTTTGTTTCCCTAAAATGTATACTGTACTAAACCTGCTCGCTTCACTTGAGACCCCTCCTACCCCTTTGCCCTTAGCCCACAACTGACCAACCCCCTCCTCCTTTTAATATTCCCCCACCTACCTAAACACACAGCTCATGACACCCTTCCCCAACCCTTTATTATTTATTTAAGTTTTTATTTACACTTTTCAAGTTTATACATTTCATTAGCTTTACAATCAATTTAACATTTCAAAGTTTGACTTCCTTCCCCCTCTTTCTGCATTTCCTTCAATTTATTTTTGTAATATCTTCTGCACATCCAAATTCATTTAATTTTTGCTAATTTAATCACCTACTTTAAATATATACTCTTACGAAACTGCAGGTTATTACAATAACCCTACCAATGTTTTTATCTGTTTCCAGTTTAGCTGTAAACATTCCATAAACCATTTCCATCCTTTTATAAAAAGTTTTGGTTATCTTGATTTCTTATTCTTCTGGTAAGTTTTGCCATTCCTGCATATTCCATAAGTTTTTGTATCCATTCTTCCTTTGCTGGGACTTCTGCTTCTTTCCCCCTTTCGGGCAAGCAGCATTCTTGCTGCTGTAGTAGCAGACATAAATAATTTTCTATACAATTTAGGTAGTTCTGTCCCTATAATTCCCAAAACAAAAGCTTCTGGGTTGTTGCTTTGTTTTACAAAAAAAAAATCCTTCCAGTAGCACCTTAGAGACCAACAAAAGTTTGTTCTTGGTATGAGCTTTCGTGTGCATGCATCTGAAGAAGTGTGCATGCACACGAAAGCTCATGGCCTTCGGGTTGGACTCAGTCTGATGTTTCCTCCCCTTAGGGTTTTGATTATGGGCGATAAACGAAGCGCCTTTTTAAATTTCAAACTGTATTTTAATCTGTATTTTAATCAACGTTTTTTTCTTTCTTTTATATTTTATTGTAATTTTATTGTTGTTAGCCGCCCTGAGCCTGGTTTTGGCTGGGAAGGGCGGGGTATAAATAAAATTTATTATTATTATTTATTATATACCAAGAACAAACTTAGGTGCTACTGGAAGGAATTTTTTTTGTTTTTGTTTTGTTTTGTTTCGACTAGGTCAGACCAACACGGCTACCTACCTGTAACTGTTTTACAAAAGTTATTTTGAACATCCTTTTCAATCTGGCCCCACCCCTTTTAAAGGAGAGGGAGGCGCTCCATCCAGCTGTTGGCTAAACCGCGGAGCGAAGCGTCTCCTCGCTGTGCGCCAGCCCGCGTGTTGCTGCAAGCGGCGCATCCGCGCATCCAGGCAGCTACGTCGGAAGCGCAAAGCGTGACGGCATTTTGCATTTCTCCGTATATCCGAGAAGGAGGGGCTACCTACCTACCTTCCTTCCTTCCTTCCTTCCTTCCTTCCTTCCTTCCTTCCTTCCTTCCTTCCTTCCTACCTACCTACCTACCTACCTAGCCGGCTTGGCCCTCTTTCCGCCATGCCCAAGGTGGTGTCCCGCTCCTTGGCTTGCTCGGATACGCGCGACCGCGAGGAGTACGGCGAGGGCGAGAAGCCCCTGCACGTCTATTACTGCCTGTGCGGGCAGATGGTGCTGGTGCTGGACTGCCCGCTGGAGAAGCTGCCCATGAGGCCCCGGGACCGGGCGCGGGTGATCGACGCCGCCAAGCACGTCTACAAGCTCTGCAACACCGAGGACGAGCGCGAGTGCGCCTATCTCCGCCGGGACGGAGGCGGCGTCGAGCGGCAGTGCAGGAAGAAGTGCGCGCAGTGCGGGCTGCTCCTCTTCTACCGGCACCAGCCCGACGGCGCGCCGGCCACCTTCGTCGCCGACGGCGCCCTGGTCGAGTACGGGCAGGGCTGGGCCCTGAAGCAGCAGCAGCAGCAGCCTCCGCCTCCTCCCGAGAAAGTGATGGTGACCCGTCGGACGAAGGACATGGGCAAGTGCGGCTCGGTCACCGTCTCCACCGTCGACGAGGAGGAGGAGGAGATCCAAGCGAGGGAAGTGGCCGATTCGTACGCGCAGAACGCGCAGGTGATCCAGAAGCAGCTGCGGAGGAAGGGCGCTTGCAAGAGGCGGCTGCAGGAACTGGCCGAGCTGGGAGGCAAGAAGGCCAAAGGGAAAGGGACTCTGATCGACAAGCAGTTCAAATAAGAAACGTCCAGAGAGAGGGATGTGTCGTTTCTTGGGGGGGCACAGAGTGGGTGGGGGAGACACACCACCATCGGCGTAGCCAAGGGGGGCAGCTGCCCCCCCCGTAAATCAATACAAATCTGAGGTTCTCCCCCCCCCAACAAAAATCATGGACCCCCACACCTGTGTCCTTTTTTATCTGCACTGTCAAATCCTCTTAGGGATGTTGCCTTTTTTTTGCATTTCTAGGAAGCACCGCAGCCTTAATTTCCTAGCAAAAGCAAAGCAACTTTCTCCCAAGGGTGAGCAGAGAGGCGTTAGTCTGCCTCTGTTGTGCTGAGTTTTGTTTTTGTTTTGTATCTCCACGTGTATATAGAAATTACCGTTCCTGGCAATATGTAAAGTTTGTATTGATGAGGTAGAAGCAAAGTGTACAGAAAAATAGATCTTTAATAAGTTATGTTTATGTGGTGTGTCATTTCTAGCCCATCCCCATCACCTTTGGCAAGAAGTTGAATTTCTTTGTTACACATGCACCCCACATTTGCTTTGGAAAGGGTTATTGTGGGGCTCCAAAGCAGTATTCCACCCAGATACTAAAGGCCTAACTACAGGTGATGTTAAATGTGACAGCATCTTACATGCAGGTTTTTAAAAATGCATGGTGAGGGGATCTAACCTTTTCCTCACGTGATATTTGCTCGTGGGTTGGGGGCACTGCCTCTTCATCCAAATAAAATAAAAAGTGATTGAAGGAGTAGAATATAAAAGTAAGTTTCATCTCATTCACAGAGTATTCGGAAAAAGGATCCATCAAGACAACTGGATTTCCCTCAATGGCGTGGGTAGAGAATTTTGTACAGGTCCAAAAAGTATACAAATTGCACCCATAACCGCCCCAGAGATTTAAAGTTTGGGTGGGTCGTTACAATATCACTTTTACATATGTTAGCGATCTCCCTATAAGATCTCTAGATGTTGTTGTAGAATTCTGCACTGCTGTGCAATGCTATATAGGTGCAATTTTTAATGAGCATTCCCTTATACATGTGGATGCTAGTTTATTTTTTAAGTGGATACTAGTTTATAAGATTTAGATAGCCATTAATCATTCTACTTATTTGCATATGTTTTTTCCAGTGACATTTCTGGAAAAGTGCATGATCATTACAAAAAGTTCATGTATGTTGCTGCCACACTGAAAATACACGAGTGTTGGAAATTCATAGATTGCTGTAATTCGCCTCCATATAATTGGAAAGATGGATTTTCTGGTTAAGAAAATCATTCTTTAAAAAAACTATACAGGTTGTGAAGTAAACCCAGTGTAGAATCTGTTTGAGCCAATGCATATTGAGATCTCAAGCCTATGGATGCACCATGAAGCTTCTGAGTTTTGCCCCCCGCCCCCACCGGTCATGAAATACTGAGAGTGGCTATCTTTTTCTCCCTTTAATAGTACATAGAGCTAAAGGAAGAAGTTGGAAGAGTGATGTTCATTCCCATTTCTCCTTTCACTTCTGTGTGCTTTCCAAGGCTGAGATTAATACAACTGGATTTTACACAGATCCCTTTGGGGGGGGGGGGAAACAAAATGTCTGTGCTGTGTTTTTTTGTCTCTCTTGGGAGGGGAAGGGGCCATAAATGACCAGAGGTGATTGCATCCACACAGCACTCTCTTAAAAAAACCAAATGGGTCCACAGGGCTAAAAGGTGAGCAATCCCTGAACTCTTGAGATTGCAGCCTCAAGTTTTCTCTTCCACATTCTACCTGGTCAAGCAGATTCTGTAGGTTGGAACAGCAGCCAGGGGGGTAAGGACTACAATGTGTGCAAGGCAGGCAACCCTGGATCTACCACCGTACCACCTTAAAAAGAGTATTGTGTATACACAAGCTCAGCGGCTGCCTAAATATTTTGGTTCCCCTTCAAAGAAACATCTCTGGGGTGTTGCCACTGGTCTGTAGCTTTGTCCAGCTGTCTATTTGCTGATATTACTTGCTGTTCCCCCATCAGTTATCTTGACTTTTACCAGCCCACTGCCAGAGCTCTGGTGTGTTTCGCATCACATGGACGGCTTGTCTGCCTGCCAAGCAGGCTTTTCATCTCTCTGCTCAGAGTCCCCCACCCACCCACCCCTTTGAATCGGCCTGAGTTAGGACATCTAGGCATTCTACCTATGGGGTTGCTTTCCTTTACAAAAGAAAACTGGGCAGCTTTTGGGAGTCCCTGCACCAGGCACTACAGAGCAAAAATCAGGAGTGTTTGGGGTCAAATCAGGCCTACTGTTGGTCTCTCCTTAAACTGCTAGACAGAAGAGGAAACTGCCGGCTGTCCAAGCCAGGATACTAAGCTGTGTATAGATGATTTAAAGCACACGTGATGCACATTCTTTCCCTCAAAAGGAATTCTGTTTAAGTTTGCTGGAAATTAAACTATCATATCCAGAATTCTTTGAGGGAAAGTGTGTGCTTTGAACTTGAATCAAGTGATCCTGGAGAGCCAATCCGATGCTCCTGCCTGCTGGTGATAAGACACTTCGAGAGCTTCAAAACTGGAATAGACAAATAAATGAAGGATAGGTCTCTCAGTGGCTATTTGCCATGAGAGATGAATGGGTCTTCCATGTACAGAGGAAGTTTGCTCAATGCTGGGGACAAACGAGTAGAATACACAGTGTGCCTCATTTATGAAAACCTTTGGCCTTCCAGATTTTGCTGAACTCCCGTCAGACTTGGAAAGCATGGGCAATGGCCATGGATTATGGGAGTTGTGGTTCAGCAACTTTGTGCCCATTTTCTACACACACTCTCTCACATGCACACACACGTACACAAAGCGTTCCCTTCTCTCTCCACCATATACCGCACCGCTGATGTAAATGTCCTGGATCTGATGCAGAGACACAAAAGCATTTTTGTCTCAGAGTCAGGCAGAATTAGAGCAACATGAAAAGAGACTTTTAGTTCCTCTGGACCATTCATACTGTTTGGTTTGAAGGGCCTACTCCCTGGCAGTCCAATTTCCTGTGCTTTCCTCAGCATTGTTTAAAATATTTAGCCATTTTTTCCTCATCTCTGGGGCCTCTTGGAGGTCAAGCTATTCCAGCTCCCTTATCACAGCAATGTTAACTCATTAGCCTTTCCTCTAATGACTTTTCACCATTGGAATGTGGGGAGGGAGATGTTGCTCTGCATTCATTTGATATCTTTGAAGCATCGAGCTTTAACATCTCCTTAAGAAATCCTCACGATTAGCAGGCGTGTGCGTTATGAAAAAGATATGGAAACAACACGGAGGTGGGAATGGCTGACTACTGCTATTTTGGTTAAGACATATTTGGTTATGTCCTCAAAGAAAGTAACCAGGACACAAAGAACCACACAACTTGTTCTGTACATACAAGCACACAATGGGCATGTGTGTTTCAGATTGTATTGCTCCACCAACAGCCTTCTGCATCACAGAAGAACGCTAAAAGTACTGCTGAATCACATTCACACCAAGCCCTAGGGGCAGCAAGCCCTGCTTTGGGCAGGGATCAAAGGGCAGTCAATCCTACTAGGGATCGAACCTGCAATCTTGGCGTTATCAGCACCATGCTCTAACCAATTGAGCTATCTGGGAAGCACTATAAGCTTTTGCTTAAGTCGAAGGAAGCATGAGCTAGTATGTTGCTTTTTTATGCTGGATTGCTGGATGGCTTCTTTGCAGAACCAAAATGATGTCCTTGCACCAGCTCCATGGCAGACATTTATCCTGAAACATTGTTTTCCGTTCATGGAACTCAGGTTACAGCACACATGGCACGATCGATCAGATCTTCACTGAAGGTCATCTCCTTCGGTTCTCCCATTTATCCTCACAGAAACTTGCTCAATGTCACCCAGTGAGCATTACAGAACTCTTCATCCCAAATCCATAAGTCTATCCACTAGGTCACACTCTCCAGCAATCACCCTTGCGTAAGAATAATATATACTTTTGGAACTCCCCAAGGGCAGAATGTATATTTTTTATGTTAAAAAGTCTTAACATTTGTGAAGGCATGTCAAGGTTGTTTCTAAGGGAGAATTAATCACAGCGGGGCAAGAGAGATTTGGATTAGAAAACAGTAAGGGAAGTCAAGGCTTCAGCCCCTTGTGTATACAGAGAAACATGTTCTCAATTTGCAACTCTATTTAATGAGCCTTAGGGGCAGCATGAGGATGGCAGCAGTTCACATACTTGAGGTGTTCTTGAGATCTTGGTTCCCAGTCCAGCTCTCTGTGCATGCAACTGCTAGCAGCCCTAGATGCAGTCGTGTATCGTATCACAGAGGGACCCAGGTGGCGCTGTGGGTTAAACCACAGAGCCTAGGGCTTGCTGATCAGAAGGTCGGCAGTTCGAATCCCCGCGACGGGGTGAGCTCCCGTTGCTCAGTCCCAGCTCCTGCCCACCTAGCAGTTCGAAAGCACGTCAAAGTGCAAGTAGATAAATAGGAACCGCTCTGGCGGGAAGGTAAATGGCGTTTCCGTGCGCTGCTCTGGTTCGCCAGAAGCGGCTTTGTCATGCTGGCCACATGACCTGGAAGCTGTATGCCGGCTCCCTTGGCCACTAAAGCGAGATGAGCGCCGCAACCCCAGAGTCGGACACGACTGGACCTAATGGTCAGGGGTCCCTTTACCTTTACCTATCGTATCACAGAACTGCCAAAAAGCACATCTAGGGAATTCCATGGAGCCGGAACAAGCACTCGCACCCACCATTGGAAACAGGCCTTCGCATAGATTGGGACAGCTATGTTTAGAGGATGCTAATGAAGTTATCATCAGTCGCAGAATATTTTTGTTTACAAAGCATTTTCAATCTGAGAGCCTATCTACTCATTGAGATCTTCAGCAAATGGTTCTCCATGAGGAGCTTCCATTCCGGGGGGAGAAACAGCTCAGGAATATCGCAGGGTTTTCGTTGTTTTGCCAGCCTCATATATGCCTGCGTGCATGTTTTCCATAATCGGAAAACCCATCTTGCTTCCCGGCACCCTAATTATGGCCGAACCTGGCAACTTCTGGGATTATTAGTTTGTGTTACGCTGATGGCCTCTGGACTAATAGAGTAGCCCCAGAGAATTGTAAAGTGGAAAGGGATCCCCGAGGGTCATGTAGTCCAACTCCCTGCAATGCAGGAAACACAGCTAAATAATCCCTGACAGATGGCCATCCAACATCTGTTTAAAAACCTCCAGTGAATACAGAAATTAGGTATTGCTGTATTGGACAACTCTCACCCTAGGGAAAAAAACCAAAGGGAAGGTACAATCCAGATAAATTTAAGAATACTTAAGTACAGTTGAAATCAGTGGGCCTTGCCCAGACACATTTCTTTACAGGTTTTAAGGATGCTTAACTTTCCCTGGATTGCACGTTTTGAGCAACTGGGGAAAAAAGATAGCAGATTTATTGGGGGTTATGACTTAAGCTGATTAGGGTCACAGAGCACACCTGCACAGGTTAGTCATAAGAAAGTCCCACTCTTTTCAAGGAGCCTTACTCCTAAGGGTGTTTAGAATTTCACACTTAGGTATAGGATTGCTCAGTAAGGTACAGATACTCTCTCACACCGTCTAGAGTGCACACAAATGGCTCTGTGGATGGAGTGTGAGAGAGTATTATAAAGCCAAGGGGAGGCGATAACCAGTCACAGCTGGATTACTCAGGGCAGCCTTTGCCAATCTGGTGTCCTTCAGATGTTCTGGATTCCCAACTCCCATTAGCTCCTGCCAGCACAGCACTTAGGGACTCACTCTTGCACCATTTTTGTCTGAAGAGAGACACACATAAGAGAAATTATGAGGAGCTCTAATACACTTGAGGTGCAATCCAGGCCAGGAGTGAGGAACCTGTGGCTTCCCTCCAGACGTTGTTGAACTCCCATTACCATCAGCCGCAGTCAGACTGGCCAATAGTTAGGGATGCTGGGAGTTGAAATCCAGCAACATCTGAAGAGTGGCAACAGGTTCCCCACCTCTGAGCAGGTAGTTATGAATTTGTAAGTTTCAGTGTGAGCATCTCCCACTGACTGCAGTGGGACTTTTAAAAAGTGCATCGCTTTGCCAGAATTGTGCCAATGGCATTTAACGTGCCCCAATTCCACTGAAAATTATACCTCCTGTAATGCTAAAACATTTCACTCCTCCACTGAAACTCAAGGTTTTAAGAAGACAACCCACTGAGGGGAATACACCACACACAACATTTCATTTTTCGCCATTTTAATAAATAACATTACGTTGCACAATGGAATGAACGAGCATGTAAGTTGAGTGAGTTAGTTCTTGCGGACACAAGAGTCCTGAAAGCACTGCAGTTCTGGTAAGCATGCTGGGAGAAGGGTGTCTTCAGCTCTTCACAGGAGTAGAAGTTGCTTTCATGGCTTTTTTAAGATGGTGATAGTTTGGCAGGATTTTCATTAGGAAGTCCAGCTGCAATGTTTGTGGCTAAAAAGAACAGCAGTGTGAAAAAATGGGGGGGGGGGAGCACCAGATAGGTGATAATACTGACAGTCTGAATTCTTTTGCTTATGTTCTGCTCTACCAGGGAAAATAATTCATGGGATAAAGAACCAAAGCATCCATAAAGACAACATAGGGGAAAGCAAATGATCAATTATCCAGAAACTTCATTTCTATTTCCTACCCCCCCCCAATACCCATCCTGGGAGTCTCCCCTACTCCCTAGCCAAGCTGAGATAGACAACAGGCTTTTTAATCCTCTCTGAGTGGGTCATTTGTAAGAGTCCATGATGCCACAGTTTGCAATCAGCTAGAAAACCAGAATTAGAAACTGATTGCAAACTGTGGCTTATCAAGGTCCAGGCATCATGGACTCTTACAAGTGACCCACTCAGAGAGGATTAAAAAGTGTGTTTAGGTTTGTGCCAGGTTTCGTATGACATTCTCATTGACAAACCAGTTGCTCCACTGCCACTGGCCTTTGCACCACAGACACGGGAGTGCCGAGTTGATGGGAAAGAAAAGGAAACAAGTGGCTCTCCGTCCTGATAGACCAGACTGGGTTGGCAAAGTCACCCTGTTGGAAAGGGAGGAACAACTGGTAACATATTAGCAAAGGTTGACCTCCTGTCATGCACCTACCTGGGGCCGCTCAGTCTGCACTCGCCGAAGACAGTCAGCTCCATAGATGACCGTGTTTTCAGGGATGACTTCGTAGGTGTTGACATTGCAGCAGGCTCCAATGATGCAGCCGCTCGTCAAAATCACGTTCCTACCCACAAATGCTAAAGAGACAAAAAAATCTCACATTATGAAATGGCAAACAACCCACCTGGAATGAGCAACATCATGAAGTCTAATCAGTGGTCTGTTCTTTGGCCCAGCATCTCACCTCTAGAAACAGAGGATATCATCAACATAAGTCTACTCTCTGCTACTCCTCCGTAATGTCCCACATTTTTTGTCTTGTTTCTAGAACTCAACTTGTTTGAGATATCAGCTGATATCAGATTTTGGCTGCAATCATGTGCAGTCTCACTTCTGAGTACCACCAGTTCCAATGCTTACTTCCAAGTGTACACAACCCAGGGATGTGCAACTATACTCTGGTCTTAAACTGCCGCAGTCTGTACCATCTAGCATAGGGATGAGGACCCAGTGACCTTGCAAATGATGCTGGACTACATCTCCCATCATCCCTGACCACTGACCATGCTGGCAAGGGCTGGTGGGAGTTTAAATCCAGCAACATCTAGAGGGCCTTTGGTTACCCATGACTGTTCTAGGAGAACATGGGAAAACACAGAATTAAGAAAGTTTGCAAATGGACGGTGTGTGGGTGTGTTGTTTCCAAAACTACTGTCTTAGTCAAACTATTTTTTTTAAGCATGCTGCTACGGACTTACAATATATTTATCAAAATTGGTTTTTCACATAAACCGTTCCAGTATTGTCAGATGTAGGAGTGATCCTCAGAAGCATAGATATGGAATGCAATGCAAAAACTGGAAACAAAAAATAACCCTCCGTTATCGATTTCCCACTTAATCAACATACTTACCTTTGGACTCAATTACATTATTGTCTCCTATTTTCATTGCCTGGGAATCTGTAAGTCACAGTTAAGAAGAGTACTTAATTTAGTTTGCATGCTTCCTTATCCTGGATTCCTCCTAATACAGTCCTCTTTGAAGAATCCCCATGTTTGGAAAAGGTGTTCAGGACAAGTATGCTACTACTTTCATAGAACTGGGGAAACATACACAGAAAAGGAAGGCAAGGCTAGACAGGAGATTAAACAAAACTCACAGCTTGTTTTTTGTTTTTTTAAAAGAAGATTGGAAGGAGTTTATTGCATACTAGTATATTAAGCCCGTTGAGAAAACGGGCGCTAGCCGGAGCCGGAGCAGCAGGAGCCGGGGGACCGGGAGGCTTCGGCGGGGGCGACCGGCTGGCACGTCACAGAATCACAGAATCACAGAATCATAGAGTTGGAAGAGACCACAAGGGCCATCCAGTCCAACCCCCTGCCAAGCAGGAAACACCATCAAAGCATTCCTGACAGGTGGCTGTCAAGCCTCTGCTTAAAGACCTCCAAAGAAGGAGACTCCACCACACTCCTTGGCAGCAAATTCCATTGTCGAACAGCTCTTACTGTCAAGAAATTCTTCCTAATGTTTAGGTGGAATCTTCTTTCTTGTAGTTTGAATCCATTGCTCCGTGTCCGCTTCTCTGGAGCAGCAGAAAACAACCTTTCTCCCTCCTCTATATGACATCCTTTTATATATTTGAACATGGCTATCATATCACCCCTTAACCGTCTCTTCTCCAGGCTAAACATACCCAGCTCCCTAAGCCGTTCCTCATAAGGCATCGTTTCCAGGCCTTTGACCATTTTGGTTGCCCTCCTCTGGACACGTTCCAGCTTGTCAATATCCTTCTTGAACTGTGGTGCCCAGAACTGGACACAGTATTCCAGGTGGGGTCTGACCAGAGCGGAATACAGTGGTACTATTACTTCCCTTGATCTAGATGCTATACTCCTATTGATGCAGCCCAGAATTGCATTGGCTTTTTTAGCTGCTGCATCACACTGTTGACTCATGTCAAGTTTGTGGTCTACCAAGACTCCTAGATCCTTTTCACTTGTACTGCTCTCAAGCCAGGTGTCACCCATCCTGTATTTGTGCCTTTCATTTTTTTTGCCCAAGTGTAGTACTTTACATTTCTCCCTGTTAAAATTCATCCTGTTTGCCTTGGCCCAGTTCTCTAATCTGTTAAGGTCATTTTGAAGTGTGATCCTGTCCTCTGGGGTATTAGCCACCCCTCCCAATTTGGTGTCATCTGCAAACTTGATCAGGATGCCCTCAAGCCCATCATCCAAGTCATTGATAAAGATGTTGAATAAGACTGGGCCCAAGACAGAACCCTGTGGCACCCCACTAGTCACTTCTCTCCAGGATGAAGAGGAGCCATTGATGAGCACCCTTTGGGTTCGGTCAGTCAGCCAGTTACAAATCCACTGAATGGTAGCATTGTCTAGCCCGCATTTTACCAGCTTCTTTACAAGAATATCATGGGGCACCTTGTCAAAGGCCTTGCTGAAATCAAGATAGGCTACATCCACAGTGTTCCCTTCGTCTACCAGGCTTGTAATTCTGTCAAAAAATGAGATCAGATTAGTCTGACATGACTTATTTTTCAGAAACCCATGCTGACTTTTAGTGATCACAGCGTTCCTTTCTAGGTGCTCACAGACCGTTTGCTTAATGATCTGCTCTAGAATCTTTCCTGGTATTGATGTCAGGCTGACTGGGCGGTAATTGTTTGGGTCCTCTCTTTTCCCCTTTTTGAAAATAGGGACAACATTTGCCCTCCTCCAGTCTGCTGGGACTTCACCTGTTTTCCAGGAATTCTCAAAGATTACTGCCAGTGGTTCTGAAATCACCTCTGCCAGTTCTTTTAATACTCTGGGATGTAGTTCATCTGGCCCTGGAGACTTGAATACATCTAAACTAGCCAAGTGTTCTTGTACTACCTCCTTACTTATTCTGGGCTGTGTTTCCCCTGCTGAATCATCTGCTCCATATTCTTCAGGTCGGGCATTGTTTTCTTTTTTGGAGAAGACTGAGGCAAAGAAGGTATTGAGGAGTTCTGCCCTTTCTGCGTCCCCTGTTCGCATTTCACCATCTTCTCCTCTAAGTGACCCCACTGTTTCCTTGTTCTTCCTTTTGCTACGGACATACCCATAAAAACTCTTTTTATTGCTTTTAACCTCTCTAGCAAGCCTGAGTTCATTCTGTGCTTTAGCTTTTCTGACTTTGTCTCTACATGTGCTGGCTATTTGTTTGAATTCCTCTCTGGTGGTTTCCCCCTTTTTCCATTTCTTGTACATATCCCTTTTAAATCTTAACTCAGTTAAAAGTTCTTTAGATAGCCACCCTGGCTTCTTTAGGCACCTTCCATGTTTTCGTCGCATTGGTACTGCTTGAAGTTGTGCTTTTAATATCTCCCTTTTAACAAACTCCCATCCATCATGAACTCCCATCCCTTTTAGTATTACTGACCATGGGATCACATCCAGCATTTCCCTAAGTTTTCTGAAGTCGGCTTTCTTAAAGTCTAGAATTTGAGTCTTAGTATGCTTGGTTGCTCCTTTCTGATGTATAATAAACTCCAGAAGAGCATGATCACTCCCACCTAATGATCCTGCCACTTCTACCCCACTAACCAGGTCATCACTATTGGTTAGGACCAGATCTAAAATGGCTGATCCTCTTGTTGCTTCTACCACTTTCTGGACAATGAAGTTGTCTGCAAGGCCAGTGAGGAATCTGTTCGACCTTATGCTCTTGGCTGAGTTTGACATCCAACAAATATCAGGATAGTTGAAATCCCCCATTACTACTATCTCATTTCCTTTTGAATGCTTGGTCATCTGTTCCAGGAAGGCATCATCTATGTCCTCAGTTTGGCTCGGGGATCTATAGTAAACTCCCACAATGAGATCACTGTTATTTTTCTCTCCCTTAATTTTGACCCAGATACTCTCAATTTGGCTTTGAAGTTTTAAATCATGGATCTCTTCACAGGTATACACATCCCTGACATATAATGCCACTCCTCCTTTCCTGTTTGGTCTATTTCTCTGAAATAGATTGTATCCCTCTATTACTACATTCCAATCATGAGACTCATCCCACCAGGTTTCAGTGATGCCTATTATGTCGTATTTAGTTTGCTGTATCAAGAGCTCAAGTTCATCTTGTTTATTTCCCATGCTCTGTGCATTTGTATACAGACATTGAAAACCATTGATCATTCTCCCTAGTCTCCTACTTAAGGATTTTTTCCTCCCACCACTAGGTCTGTGTGCTGTTTGCTCCATTTGGTCCTTGACTTTTGGATGATCATCTTCAGCATTTGATAGACTCCTACCTTCAGGACCACTGTCTCCCTCCCCCACATAAGTCAGTTTAAAGCCCTCCTGATGAGGTTTTTGAGATTGTTGGCAAAAACATTCCTCCCAACCCTTGTGAGGTGCAGCCCATCACTTGCCAGAAGTCCATCTTCAAGAAACTGCAGGCCGTGATCTAAGAATCCAAACCGTTCCTGCCGGCACCATTTGCGAAGCCAGTTGTTCACTTCTCCTATTTTCCCCTCTCTTCCTGGGCCACGGCGTTCAACTGGGAGGACAGATGAGATGACAATTTGTGCATTTAATTGCTTCAGCTTCCTGCCCAGAGCCTCATAATCACTTTTGATCTTCTGGAGGCTATGGCTTGCGGTGTCATTGGTTCCCACATGGACTAAAAGGAAGGGGTTTTTATCCGTAGGTTTTATTATTCCTTGCAGCCGTTCTGTAACATCATGGATCTTGGCCCCGGGGAGACAGCATACCTCTCGAGACATCTTGTCAGGCCCACAGATCACTGCTTCGGTACCCCTCAGTAGGGAATCCCCTATCACCACTACACGTCTCCTCTTAGGCTTGGTCGGGATTCTTACACGTGCTGTCCCTTCCAAGGTCGCCTGCACATTCCCGGAGGACTGACTATGCTGCTCGTCTTCATATACCTCATCAACTGTGATGAGGGAGAGATCTTCCAATGGAGTCTGGTCTTCATCTTCCAGATTTGAGAGCACTTCAAATTGATTTTGTAGTTCTAAACACTCAGAGCGATCCCTGGGCATTCTACTTCTGTGAGTCACGTTCCTCCATACATCTGGCTCCTGAGTTGGGGAACTGATCTCCTCCTCAGGGATGTGCCCTGTCTCCTGCTTGGTGGAGACAGTGTGCTCTGCTGCATCCAAGAAAAGCTCCAGTCAGCGGAGGCCGCCTCGCCTCGGACCCCCGCCAGCTGGGCAGCGCGCAGGGAAGGGTGCGTGCCGGACGGGGGGCCTCCTTCAGGCGGCGGCAGGAGCCTCCATAGGCAGGCGGCGGCGGCGGGAGCGGCGCTTTGCGCCGCTCCCCCCCGGCAATGGCGGCGGCGCAGTTTCGCCCGGCTGGAAGTGTCTCTGCGTCATCCCTCCCCCCTCTCCACCCCCTCCAATCCCTGCGTCCGTCTGTGCCATGCGCAGAATTTACTTCCGTGACACACAGAAAATTGCAGGTGGACGCAGGGACACTTGAAGATTATAATATAGGATATTCAAAAGCAATGTACTCAGGTCAATACATTAGCAGGGTTTTTAAAGGAAGATTGGAAGGAGTTTATTGTATATATTCAAAAGCAATGTACTCAGGTTAATACATTAGTGGGGGGGGGTGTTTTTGTTACCTGGCCCTTTGGATTGCATTTATTTAAGATTGCTCATTTGAGTTTGGAACACCAGCTGCGATGGTTGATCCCTTTAGACACAACAAAACAGAACTTTGAGGCCTTTTGTCCTAAGGAAGAGGCCACTGCTCACAATGCAGGGTTCCCCCCCCCCACATTAGGGAAACTAGCATGTGTTTACCATGTTTGTTGTGAATGCTGCAACGTGTTAAGCAGACACATCTATTTTGCCACACGTTCCCTGTGAAATGAAAGGCACAGCGAGCCCATGCAGCACATTTGTGTAGTGAAATAAATGCATGCAGTTCTTGTATTAAAATATCATTGGGGTTTACTACAAACATACCCACACCCCATCATCATTAGGAAGCTCTTGCCCTGAACATGAACAAAATGCCCATTGGTGGAAGTTGCTGGGAACAAAAGACCTAACAACACCTGTGGAATCTGAGATAGGTCATAAAACTCAGACAATTCTCCCTTGTGAAAAGATGTGTGTGTGTGTAATAAATCACTCCATCACAGAACTGGTGTTTTCATTGCTACAGTAGCCTGTAACCTTCACTGTCCTGTGCAAACATACACTTTCTCACTTTAAAAAACACTGCTCTTTTGAAGGATACAACAGCCAACTTCAAAGACGTTGTTGGTGCCAATGATCATTGGTTTGGCTCCCACCTCCTCTGTATCAGGGGTAATGTTTTCAGGATAGCTGTAAAAAGATTGAACCATGCATTAACATTTCTACATCACAAAAAAACCATGTCTTTGTTGAAAGATTGAAAACTGTCTTTGGTAGCTATAGCATTTGGACAGTTAAAAGTTTGGCAATGGTGTTGAGCTGCTGCTTTTGATTCCCCACTTTACCCCATGCCCCAAAAGCAAGTGTTTCTTCTGGAATACCAGAACAGGTGTGAATTTGAAAGGTTGCTGAGCAAAACATCCACCTTTGCTTCTACATAGCAATTTAAATATATCTGGTGGAAAAACTAAATTATGGGAAGCTTCCCAAAACATTTAGCTTTGAAACATGGATACAGATGATGAAAAGTCCTTCAGTATAGAAAGTACCTTGGATTCACCTTTTTCTAGAAAGCTGTTAGAAAGCTGATTGTTCAGACTGCAGAGCCATTGAGGACAGATGACTGTTGGCACAGTAGAGCAAAATGCTCTGCCAGGCTAAAGAAGGCAACAGTAGTGCAGTGCAACTGGAGAATTCAGGAGATCAAACTATTTCCCATTTAATTTCTCTGCACTAAGAGAACCCCACAAAATGCATATCAAAGCAGTGGGGTCAGGGGAATTTAAAAATCGCAAGTACTGTGTGATCAAATTAAATGTGTACAACAGTGAACTACTGAAGGCATGCAAGGATTACAGGAAGCTTTGTTCTTTATCTTAGATTTCTTACACATGCTTTCTTTAGTGGCATATCCCCTCCACAGTGGAACATAAAATAAAGCGTAAGGATTCAACATGGAGATTCACTACCCATCTGCAACAGAGCATTCATGAAGCAGCTTTGCATTTCTTCCCATTTTAACACTGACTTACACAGTCCCTGCAAAACTGAGCCAATGAGAAGAGGCCGTTTAGGAAGATGCCAAGAAAACAAGAGCAAGGAAGGTGGCCTGGGAGATTTAAGTTTTAGTGGCTTTGGATAGTACAAGACAGCTTCCTATGTTGAATAAGACCAATGGTCCATTTAGCTCAGTACTATCTGCTCAGTCTGACAGCAGCTTTCTAAGAACTCAAGCAAGGAGTTGCCAAGACCTTTTTCACTGGCATAACCAAGGTGATAAGGGTGGGACCTTCTGCACACATAACATGTGGTCCACCACTGAGAGAAGCTGCAGGGAACAGAAAGCTATGATATGCATGTGGGCAGCATATAAATAATAAAATATTATTGTTGTTGTTGTTGTTGTTGTTGTTGTTGTTAGTGTAGGGTAGACTGCATAATATTATGCTTGCATTTACATTTAAAAAATTAAGCTGGCTTTTGGATGCATTCGCTAAGGCATTCCCAAAGTACAACATTTTGGCCCAAGAAAGTTCAACATATCATACTTACCCATTTATGATAATTGCCTGTTCTTCTATGAGGTTACCTTCCCCAATTACTATTGGTCCAGCTTCTGCAATGATCCGTGCTTTGGGGTGAATCACGGTCCTAGGCCCTGTAGGAAATACTCAAAAGTTTACTCCTGGTATAGCGGTAATATATTTCTCCAACTGAGAAACAGAGGGTATGGGGCAGCAGTATCAATTTGTCTCAATACATGGTTACCATGGATGTACATGGAACCTATAAGAAATCTCAACCACCAACTATATTCTCAAACAGTGGAAGGGACTATTGGAACACCACAAGCTTTTTACAGTCTCAGGAAGAAACCACATAAATATGGAAGGGGTATTTCAGATCACAAACTATTTGACTACAACTCCCAGCATCCCTCAAATTTGGCCATGTTGGTTGGGGCTGATGGTAGTTGGGAGTCCAACAATTTCCACAACAGGTTCCCCACCCACATTGTAAACAAACATTGATCTTGTTTGGATTATCTTCCCCTGCACAATCAAGGGATTGTCTCATACTGAAGGCAATGCTGCTTTACAACATTAAGCAATATGTGGGAATTAAGAGACTATTTTGTAGATTGGTATATTTAATCTGACAATAATTCAAATTACCGTAACTCTGGAGATTCTGACAACTACAGTAACCACACAAATTACTTTCTCTTACCAATTGTCACATCACCCTTGATTTCACTCTCGACACATACAACAGCTCCAGGAGCAATCTTTACACTGGAAAAGAGAACATCAACAAAAAACAACAATGTTTTGCATCTTCCTTGAAAGCACATGTATATGAAAATATATCCAGAATATTTCAAGCAAGCTTAGACCCACTCAGTGGCTTTTAATTCCAGATTAGGAGAGCTGGGTGCTGTTACCCAGATGTCACTGGGTTCAGTTACAGTGGCTCCAGATTTTCCTTGATGGGCAATTCAAGAAAGGGGTGCTAAGAGAATTTAGGCTTGACAGTTCATCTCAGGGTTCCATCGTGTCACTCATGGAGGGGGCTACAAAAATTACCGGGTAAGAAACCTAACCAGGGTTCTAGTAAAAAAACAAAATGTTTCACAAGCCTGGATTCTGTGACACAGACAATGAGACTGCTCCACCCCCCCAAAGGAGGAAAGCATTTTTTAGCAATGGAATTCTATACATGTCTACTAAAAATACACCCAGTTGAGCTCAGTGGGGCTGACTTCTAAGGCAAGGGCACAGGACAGCAGCCCATGTGTAACTTTCATGTCCTATTTTCTTTTCTCTGCAAGGCAAAGCAACAGGGGAGTGGGGATGTTTTTGTTTTTGTTAAAAAGATTCTCTCCCCCTGGTATAAAAAAAAGTAGAAGCCTGAATAAGCGGTAAAGCAAATGAATAACAACTATGGAGAAAGAAGTTCCAAGCTGGAAAATTATCATGCTAAGATCCCCCCTTTTTTTCCCTCACGAAGAGCCTTGATCTTTCATATCAGATGCGTGGAGTCTTAGCCTCACTTCACTGGTACGGGATCCGGTGGAGAGAAAAATGGATGCAGTGGCGCCAAAAGGTCATTAAACATAACGGGCAGCAGTGGCTACGCGACATTTCTACGCAGAGCCGAAATGCATACAAGGTAAGAAGAGACTAATAAACAGGCAGCTGTGGCAAATGGCAAGAATATGCATCGGGCAAAAGAGAACTGGGAAGAAGACCGGGGCTCCGCTCTCCGGCTTCCAATCCCACAGCCTCCCGCCCACCTTCTTAGCCAAATTGCAGACCTGCCATCCACCAGACCGCCGCTAAGCCCACCACCAAAGACACCGGACCAGGTCGAATCTGCTCACCCCTTCTGCGCTTTCTCCGCCATCTTGTCCGCCCTCTCATCCATTGCTCGGCGACGACGCAGCCAGCTGATACCAACGAGAATAAAAGGAGTGGCGAACGTGGCCCTCGGGAATCGATTCACCGGGCCTTGCGCTTGGGCCGGATGGAAGCGACGTAGCCAATGAGAACCCGCCCTGGAGTGTGTAAACTCCTCCCCTCTTGATGTGCTTAATATCGTGCGGCGGCGTGTATTAACCACTTAATACGCGCCACACAATGTTATGCATTGAATTTTTTCGTGTAAACAGACAAACATGGAAGCCAGCATTTGTGTAGTACATTTATATCATGCTCAAGTGTTGTGCTTGCTTCTCCCACAACAACAATTTATTACTTATATTACTTACTTATAGTTTAATTTATTACTTAGTTTACTTATAGTACTTTATAGTACTTATTACCTGCCCATCTGGCTGGGCCTCCCCAGCCGCTCTGGGCGGCTCCCAACAGAATATTAAAAATACACTAAACATCAAACATAAAAACTTCCCTAAACAGGGCTGCCTTCAGATGTCTTCTAAACATCATAGTTGTTTATTTCCTTGATATCTGATGGGAGGGTGTTCCACAGGGCTGGAGCCACCACTGAGAAGGCCCTCTGCCTGGTTCCCTGCAACCTCACTTTTCGCAGTGAGGGAACTGCCAGAAGGCCCTTGGAGCTGGACCTCAGTGTCAGGGATGAACAATGTGGGTGGAGACGCTCCTTCAGATATATTGGGGGGCTTTAAAGCTCAGCACTAACACTTTGAATTGTGCTCGGAAATGCACAATCAGAATTGTGGAGTTGGAAGGGATCACGAGGATCGGCTTGTGCTCAAACAAACCCCCTGCAATGCAGGACTGGTTTGCCCAGTGCGGGGCTCCAACCCACGACCCTGAGATTAAGGTTATCCTCACAGTAACAGTGTGGGGTAGTTGAGGCAATTTCACCCTTAGCTGCCCTAGTTGGACTCTGACCCACACTAACAACTGCTACAAGCCTCCCCAGTGTTGGCTCCCCATTTGATTCCTGAGTCAACTATGGCCAAACGACACGTATCTAAGTGTGCCATTGGGAATTTTCCAACTGGTGGCTCTGGGCAGGGGTGGTGCATTCCATTTTGCCACGCAAAGTGTGTCAGGAAGGTGCTGCCCCACAACAGTCTCCCCTCCCTGGGGAGTGCCCATAAAGCAGCAACAGTGACCATGAGATCTCACAGAGTTTTCACAAGACTTTGTGGAGTGCACAAGATCTCTTGAGATGTTGGTGCCATCTTGCTGCTTCTCCACCAGTGGTGGTAGGGTGAGCAAGGGCACTTGTGGGGGCACTGCGCCTTGGGCTTCTGCCACCAAAGGTGGCTGCCTCAGCCTGCCTTATGGGTGGGCTGGAGATGGATGGGAGTGATATTTATCAGGACTGTGGCACACAGGGAAGGAATGTTCAATTTTCCTTCTACTTTTTCATTTCTAGTGAAACTCACCGCATGCCTCCTTTTAGCCTGTGAGAAATATGGGCACTTGGAAACCTAAATATTGTACTGACCCTTATACCCACTACGATCCAATGTATTAAAACAATTTTCCATTCATGCCTACCACAGTTGCCATTTTTTATATTCCACAGTTGCCATTTTTTATATTGACTTACTGTGTATTCTTCTGGTAATGTTTATGATGGATATTATAAGGGAAGGATAGGAACAACCATTTATGCTTCTTTGAAAGTATGGCAATTTTGTGTGTCGTGGAGATGTTATCAGTTTGGTATGAGGCTCTTATCTTTGCTTCCACCTCGTTATCAGTATTCAAAAGGGCCTCATCGGGTGACAATCCAACTTGTGGCACAGCAGCTCAGTGAAAATGGCATTTGCACAAATAATATACATACTTAAATGATATATTTGAGGCAGAATGTCCCATCTCCATAGTTATAAACTCTGATACGCTGACCTTCATTGTCTGGGTGATTTCCATTATTAGCCGACTCCAATATAGGGAAAAGACAACAATGTTTGTTGAGACACTTCATTTAGGTGAGAAAGGACTGGAAGACAACCAGCAAAATAGCATTTTGAGAATGAGGGTCTTCATGAACTGGGAAACCCCGGTTTTCTTTCAAGCCACAGCTTTATACCAGCTAGCTGCTTTTCCATTTGCTATTTTGTTCCATTATCTATGTGCCTCTGGGAATCTTTCTATAAATGCAAGGTATGTATCATTATCTAATTTTTTTACTATTATTACTTTTTAAAAAAAATTATAGTTTTTTTGACTAATAAGCAGCAAACAAAGCAAGGTCTAAACGAGAATTTAAAAGCCTACAATAGAAACAATAACTAAGAAATATATTTTTTAAAAAGATAAAATATACTTTAAAAGAAAGCCAATCAAAAAACAGCAGCTTCTAGAAAATAATAAGCTCAATGTATCAGGAACTAGGAAACAGCTGAGAAAGAAAAAGTTTTCACCTGTAGATCAGATTTAAAAAGTGGATTGGTAAGGAAAGGGCCAATCCAATTGTTTTCCAGAAAGTGAGATGCAAAAGAAGGTGCCACCAGCCATGGTGTTTGTGGGGGCCTGAGCCTCATGTCATTTGTAGCATGCCCTGGATTTCCTGCCCTTTTCCCCTTAAAAAAAATAAAAATTATAAGGACGCTGGGAACATAGCAAAACAGTGTAGGTGAGCTCCAACCATCTGCCACTGTAATTTCCCAGGAATGTCTATACCTGTAAAGTATCACATGCTAATTTTATAGACATTTGTGTCATCTGCTGGTGTCCCAGGTCTTGTAAGTACCTAGCAACCACCTCTGGGTACCAAAACGGGAAGATACATTCTCCATGCCTGAACGGTTCTGTCCTTAGGAAAAGGGAGCATACAAAACAGGCCTTCTTCAACTTATCTGAGTGGACATGAGGCTATTGTATATACCAGAGGATGGGGAACCTATGGCCCGCCAGATGTTGTTGGACTCCAACTCCCATCAGTTAAATTCAGCATGGCCAAAGGTTGGGGATGATGGGAACTGTAGTCCAGCAACATCTGAAAGACCACAAGTTTCCTATCTTTCTTATAGGAACAGTTATTTTTCTAGAATAAGAGGTGCCCAAACTCACCATGAGCGCCTACCTTGTTCTCTTATAATGGCAATGGTGCCCACCTGAGAGGTGCCAGAACTGAGTTCTGGCAAGTTCCAGCTGGAAAAAAAGCCCTGTATAGGAGTGTGTAGCACTTTAAAAGCAACAAGTAGACTGAGAAGAAAATCAGTTACAACTGGAGCTCCCTGCCATCTTTCTTCCAATAGCATGCCACAGAATTCTCCACCGGTTGAAGCTTTTGCACTGTCTTAAGAGGCAGCCCTATGTGAATTGATGTGCACTAATAATTTATGCTTATTTCTAACAGTGAATCAAATGGCATCTTTGGGTACTGATGCAGGTTGAACTAGTGTGATGACCTGGCTGATTTTTTATTTGTTATAGAAGTGGTTGGTTGGGAACTAGATGTTACACAGGGAGCACAGATTCCCAGATCTCCCCACCTCTGCCTTGCCATACTTCCCCGGCATTCCCCCCAGCCTGTTCGCTTTCCTGCCAGGCTGGAAACTTCATACCCTGAAAAATTGCCTTCACGACTTTGAAAACATGTCTGTTTATTTTTAGGTACACTTTTCTCCTGGTGGGTGGTTTCCTCCTGGCCTGGGCTGCCATGGGGTGCTACGCCCTGCTGCTGCTTATATCTGCCTTCTCCTCTCTTGCTGTAATCCATTCCGCTGGCCCACAGCAGGTCCACACATGGGCATTCTTCGTTCAGATGACCTGGCAAACACTGTGCCATCTTGGGCTGCATTACAAAGAATATTACCTACAAGAAACTGCATGTATCAGGTAAAGATGTGCTTAGTCTAGTGTATCGGTGGGTTGGCAGAGTTAGTCTAGGAGCAGTTTACTTTGCATTATTTCAGTACACATAGAAATAGAAGACAGACCCGTTGGATTCAGAGTGTCCTTTCCTAGGTGGTATAACTGTTTTTCTTACAAATTTTTATTGCCATTGAACTTTATGGGAATTTTACCCAGTATAAACAGGAGCAGTACTGTAATACCTTTATTAGGACAAACTAAACAATCACTAAGCAGTGAGCTTCTTTTTGAGGAGGGATAATCAACCCAGTATACCTGAAGGAGCGTCTCCACCCCCATCGTTCTGCCCGGACACTGAGGTCCAGCGCCGAGGGCCTTCTGGTGGTTACCTCGCTGCAAGAAGCAAAGCTACAGGGAACCAGGCAGAGGGCCTTCTCGGTAGTGGCACCCAACCTGTGGAACACCCTCCCACCAGATGCCAAAGAGATAAAACAGCTACCTAACATTTAGAAGACACCTGAAGGCAGCCCTGTTTAGGGAAGTTTTTAATGTGTGACATATTAATGTATTTTTAATCTTTGTTGGAAGCCGCCCAGTGGCTGGGGAGACCCAGCCAGATGGGCGGGGTACAAATAAAAAATTATTATTATTATTATTATTATTATTATTATTATTATTATTATTATATTTCCATGAGCACATTTGGACTTTTGAGTAAGTGGTGTGTTGCCACCACCCCTTCTGGTCACTTCTGTCCCCCGGATCAGGTTCCCCTGCAAAAAGTTACCCAAGGTGAGCAAGCGTACACATACAAATTTTGCTCTTAAAAGGATCTGTGTAAAAGTTAGATCCTGAACTATGAAAAGTATATAGGACTTAAAAGACAAGCGGGTAGCTTCAGCTCTATTTACTTTTGAAGGGAGAAAATATAAACCAGACAGACTGGTTTATTATCCATTTCCTGTTGCCCATGGGATCCAGGGAATTGTAGTTCTGTGAGGCGGTTTGAGATAGCTAACAAAGAATGTTCAGCACCCCCACTAAACTACAACTCCTGGCATTCTTTCGGATGCTTAAAATGGTATGTGACATAAGCTCTCTAACAGAATTGCCAAGACCTAAAACTGGGCAGCTCTTAAATGCAAATTGTGTCCTCTTCTGTCACTGAGCTAACCTTTTGCTCTGTTTCAGATTGCCCATCGCCCTTTCTGCCCTCATGCTGATGACCCAGAAAGTCACCTCACTGGCTTTGGATATCCATGAAAAAAAAGTGAGGGTGGGCTTGCCATCTGAAGAGAGGAGAGCCTTTCGCTGGCACCTGCTCCAGGCACTGCCACTGTGTACTTATCTGCTGTGTTTCCCGACCTTGCTGGGAGGCCCTCTGTGTTCTTTCTGCAGATTTCAGGCATGGGTAGGGTATTCCAAGGCTCCGTTTTCTTCAGGTCTCCTCTGGGCTGCCACTCGAAAAGGCCTGGGGGCTCTGACTCTGGGCCTGTTGAACAATATCGTGAGGGGATACATTTCCCCTCTGGACGACCTAATCGACTGCACCCACTTTGACTGCGTTTACGTCATGTGGACCTCAGCCCTGTCCTTCAGGCTCACTTACTACTCTCACTGGCTGCTTGACGAGTCCCTCTTCCTTGCTGCCGGTTTGGGGCTGGATCTTGGCCACCACCAATATTCAGCAGCTGCCGACAGAGTCGTCATGGACACAGACATTTGGACCCTGGAAACAACCAACACAATTGCTGCCTTTACCCGAACATGGAACAAGAGCACAGCCCAGTGGCTGAGGCGGCTCATATTCCAGCAGAGTAGTTCACATCCTCTCCTTGCCACCTTTGCCTTCTCAGCCTGGTGGCATGGCCTCCACCCTGGCCAGGTCTTTGGGTTTCTGTGCTGGGCCGTTATGGTGGAAGCAGACTACCGCTTCCACCGCTTTTTTGGTTCAGTGGCAAAATCCCTGCTTCAGAGGCTGCTGTACCAAACTGTGACCTGGTGTCATACACAACTGGTGGTGGCGTACATTATGATTGCTGTTGAGATGAGGAGTGCCTCCATGCTTTGGCAGCTGTTGTCTTCGTACAATAGCTTCTTTCCACTAGTCTCTGTCACTGTGCTCCTCCTGTTAGTAAAGAATTGAGTGAGCAGCCCCACTGGTCCTCACTAGCTCATTTCGCATCCTTAGATGGAGGTGTGTAGACAGAAGCAGGATTTTAAAAACAGTTACAGCAGCTTTTTCATCCAAGGATCAAGGCCCCCTTGTAAGGTGACTTGCATTATTAACATACATACAAACTAGGTGAAGTTTTTCATCTTGCTCCTCTCATCATGGTTGTCTTTCCCCTCCCCTTTTAATAAAGCCTGCACTTGTTTTTATTCTCTCTCTCTCTCTCTCTCTCTCACACACACACAATATTTTCCCCTTACCTGCAAAAAAAGAGCAACAACACACAATGCTTTTTCAAAAACAGTTAAAACCACTCAGAAAACATAGATGACAACAAAATATTTCTGTTTACAAAGCAGCAACAGTACAGTCAAGCACTCTTGACCAGTTTTAAAATATTGCATCTGTCTTCTCCCTGAGCATGTCCACCTAAGGACACACAATTTATAGAGTTGGAAAGGGACCACAAGAGTCATCTAGTCCAACCCCCTGCAATGCAGGAATATTTTGCCCATCATGGGGCTTGAACCCACAACCCTGAGATTAAGAGTTTCATGCTCCACCAATAATTGCCTTTTTTTTGGCCTGTTTTAGGGATTGCATCTGCCGCAGGGTACATGCCTTTAAATCCCCCAATATCGCTGAAGATAAAGCAGGTGTTGCTTCATCTCCCAAGTCCTGTGGTTGCTACATAATTGGACTCAGCGCGACGGTTCTGCAACAAAGCGCATGCTTTGGATCTTACAAAATGGAGGCAGTATACAGAGAAACTGCCTTGTGCTGTAACTGTGTTTGGCATCCTATTCCAATACTAGCCCATCTTTTTGGCAGTCCCCAGTACCTTGGTGCAGTTTTGCCTCTGGTCTTTTGAGTGGACAGTGACATTTCGCAGAAGAACAGGCATGCCTCTATCTATGCCATCAATTAAAGCCCACCAGTCCTCTTGCTGCCCCCTAGATATGCCCCAAACTTTCTGGGCTGTGGCACAGGCTAGCTGCCAAAGAATTCTTCCCTTGAAACCAGGCTGGCTGTACCTTCTAATAATGTCACCAGGTGGCGGCAGAACCCAATGTTACAGCTACATGCTTGAGAATTCCTTCTCTCCGATCAAGTGGCAATGTGCCAAGTACGATGCATGGGAGGCAGCAAGAAATCTACAATTTATGTAGGGTTCCATCTACTTCCCCACTGTCTATACATGACAGCAGATCGCTTTTTAAAAGAATACTTTAGCAAATCAATCTATGACTGTGGGCACATTGCAGTTTATTCCAGCTCCAATGCTCTCCCCGCACTGGTGTTTGAAGCCAGTTAGCCACAATTTTTCATGTATCCTGCAGTTTCTTGAGGAATACTCCTGTTTGATGCATTTCCCGTCAGAGCTTCTTCCATACGATTTGAAAACATAAGCTGCAGTTAAGCGGAGATGTGTACAGTTCAGGCAGTCACATGCTCAGTGACAGTTTCATTGAATAGGAGTTTGTGAGGGGTGGGAGAACAAATCACATCACACGCGTTGGGTGAAATGCAGCAGAGGGAAAGTTTAAGCCACTAACGTGCTTATAGCCTAGATGGGACTCTTGATCTGATGCAGCAGGACAGCTCTTATGTTCTTATTAGCCATGATAGCAAAATTAGAGATTTCATATTCAAGTTTACCTCCGAGTACCAGTTGCCAGGGAGCAAACAATGGGATGGTGCGTTTGTTTATTTGTGTGTTTCTTCATGCCTTGTTTGTGAGCTTCCAGAGGCATCTGACTAGTCACTGCTGAAAAAGAATTCCAGCCTAGGTGGACCCTTAATCTCAACAAGCAACCGGCCAGGGGGGCACATTCAGAGAAGGTCCTATTATTGGTTATGCTGGGACTACCTTTCACCAGTGGGTGTATTGTCAAATCTAAGACTACAGATTACCTGGTTCATCCCAAGGCACAGGTAGTGTCCTGGTTCTCTGAAGCCAATCAGAATGCTGGCCTAGCTCTGGTCCATGTGTGGATTGGTTGGGACTGGATAGCAGAGCTTCCTCATAAGAGTAGTGATGGCCAAACTTGGCCCTCCAGCTGTTTTGGGACTACAATTCCCATCATCCCTGACCACTGGTCCTGTTAGATAGGGATGATGGGAGTTGTAGTCCCAAAACAGCTGGAGGGCCAAATTTGGCCATCACTGTCATAGAGGCTCTATAGCAGCCTTCCCCAACTCGGTGTAGTTTTGAATCATGACTCCCATCACTCTTAGCCATGCTGCCTGGGATTGATGGGAGTTATAGTCCCAAGAACATCTGGAGGACACCAAGTTGTGGAAGGCTGTTCTGCAGACTTAAGTCAACAGGTGAACCAGGTAATGTCCAGCTGAGTTGAGTGGGAGATGTTCAGGAGCACCAGGGTGCCCAAATTTGGACTTAGCAACTACAGGTCAGAGGGCCAAATCCGGCTCTCTATGGAATTGTCATTCTCTGCAGAGAGGTCACAGAAACGTAGAGTTGGAAGGGACCCCAAGAATCATCTAGTCCAACCCCCTGCAAGGCAGGAATCTCAAATAAAGCATCCATGACAGATGACCATCCAACCTCTGCTCAAAAGCCTCCAGTGAAGGTGTATTGAGGAGGCGGCAACAGGATTTGGAGGATGTCAGTGGTGGGTGAGGGAGGGCCTCAGAACACTACCCTTCCTCCCTACTAGGCTGTCTTCACGCATTTCACATTTTAGGTATCTTAACTAAAAATGCAAAGCACAGATGTGACAAAAGGTGATTGTTGTATACACATGTATCATACGAACAAGCGCATGTCAGGGAGGCGTGTACACTTGTTGGCCGATCTGCATTTGCGGCTGTGCAATTTGTGGTTCAGCCCCAAAGTCACCCACCAGAAAATGTACTTGCTAGCCAGAGTCTCTGCAATGGATGGATGATGAACTCTCAGAAAGGGTTGTTTCCTACCATCCATCCGCCCATCCCTTCACTGGTAGATGAAGAGGGAGTGGGGAAAGCAGGTTAGCTGTGGTCAGGTCACATCCTGCTGTCGTGGGACCTGTGCCTTGAAGTTCATAATTGGTATGGTTTTGCCTCTAGCAAGTGCTGTCTGTCACCACACAAATCTCATTTCTGCAGTCCAGCAATTTGGTCCATTTCAGTTCGCCTTTAGCCTACAGGGCAAAGGACTTGAGGGAGGATGTTGTGCAACTGCACGAACTTTGCCCAACTGGTCTGAGCGAGCACAATTTCCGTCTTTTTGTGCTGGATCCAAATATTTTTCTTTGAGAACAATATGACCCACCTGTTGCTAATTCCCTCTTGTCCGAAGTTACAAGAGCAAACACAGCTTGGCTGCCAGGTTCCCAGCTGTCACCAGACTCAGTAAACTGTAACCCCATTGATTTCTTAACAGGGGTCTATTACATATTAATGCTCACCAGTTCTCACCATATGTTGCTGGGGGCCAAACAGGAAGCCTTTCAGTTCTCTCTTGGTTGCATGTGGCCTGATTGCTCTGCAGGTCCTTTGTGGGCAGGATCCTGGCTCGGGAGGGTAAAACAAACTTGTTCTTACGCCGTTTAACAGCAGCCCAACATTGAAAAATGTGTGATGAAGTTTTCCCCATCACTATTTCTGGTGCTATGTCAGAACAAACCATTGCCTGCTTAGTACATTAAAATGTACTAAAATTCTTTTAGTACATTAGGCTTACTGCTAGCATAAAAGCACAGGATCTGGGTCAGTAAGTAACTGGCAAACTGACTTGCATAGAGCCATTGATCACCCCTCCACCTACTCCAAACTGATTGGTAAAAAAGGCCATACCTTGAGTATGAATTTCATGCTGCCTCCTCCAACACGTATCATTGTCAAACGCGGTGTAGATACATGCAGAAATTCTGGAGCTGAAACTCCTCCCCCCCACCTGATTTCTACACCAATAAAGTCGCACCTGTTTAATTTCTGAGTGGCAAGCTGCTGTTAAGCATTCAGAAGCAAGACTAGAAAAACAGTAAGGAAAGTTCTATTGAGAGGTATTGTTTATTTCAGGTTCTCAGTTCTCCCAGCTCATTGCACCTCTCGATTCATCTGTGTTAATTTAATCAAATAGAAAGATGGGATTGCCGAATGGTTACGGTGATGGTATAATTTATAATATAACCTGGGGTCAGCTATGGATGCCCATGACCCAAATCTAGTCTCTGAAGTACTATCTGGGCTTCTCAACTTCAACCCTCTAGGCAGAAGAGTTACAGATAAGTAGCATTATGGTGATGGGACCTCATAGCAAGCCTGCTAGGGAAGGGAGTATCAGGATAATAATAATAATAATAATAATTTATTATTTGTACCCCGCCCATCTGACCGGGCCCCCCCAGCCACTCTGGGCGGCCTCCAAAAAACACTAAAATACATTGAAATATTACAGATTAAAAACTTCCCTAAACAGGGCTGCCTTCAGGTGTTTTCTAAAGGTCATGTAGTTGTTGATCGCTTTGACCTCTGAAGGGAGGACGTTCCACAGGGCGGGCGCCACTACCGAGAAGGCCCTCTGCCTGGTTCCCTGTAGCTTTGCTTCTCGCAGTGAGGGAACCACCAGAAGGCCCTCGGCGCTGGATCTCAGTGTCTGGGCTGAACGGTGGGGGTGGAGACACTCCTTCAGGTATACAGGACCGAGGCCGTTTAGGGCTTTAAAGGTCAGCACCAACACTTTGAATTGTGCTCGGAAACGTACTGGGAGCCAATGTAGATCTCTCAGGACCGGTGTTATGTGGTCATGGCGGCCACTCCCAGTCACCAGTCTAGCTGCCGCATTCTGGATCAATTGCAGTTTCCAGGTCACCTTCAAAGGTAGCCCCACGTAGAGCGCATTGCAGTAGTCCAAGCGGGAGATAACCAGAGCATGCACCACTCTGGCGAGACAGTCTGCGGACAGGTAGGGTCTCAGCCTGCGCACCAGATGGAGTTGGTAGACAGCTGCCCTGGACACAGAATTAATCTGCACTTCCATGGATGTAGGATGTAGTTCAATATTAAGGCTAGTGATCAGCCAGGGGTAAAAAGTCTCATCTGCAAACCCTTCCAGTCCACTTATCTTGCCTGATCCCAGTGCTAAGTCCCTCAAAAAACCACCTTGCTTTGGCTTCCGTATCCATATTCTATGGGAAATTGGGAAGGTGTCCAAACCAGTCCTGATATGACTAATAAACCAGATGCTGCTGTTCATATGCATGGCACAAAGCCTGTAATGTAAACTCTCAATTGTTCCTCTCCTTCCTCTGTAGACCATTTGGCTGGTAGGGTTTTAATGCTTCCTTGATTGCCTCAATGCAGGTTTCTTGAAGGAAAAGGATGTTTACCAGATCACTGGCCTTTACCCTAGAAAGTAAAGCCTGCCACACTGTTCACAATCCTCACAGTGGGAAAAACACATACTCGCATGACCTTTTGCCCATGATCAGATACATGCAGTTTCCAAAATGGAAAATAATCCCCATGAGACGACAACTTGCCTTATGAAGCAGCACTTATGAGCAGACATAGGCAAACTTCAGCCCAGATGTTTGGGACTACAATTTCCATCACCCCTAGCTAACAGGACCAGTGTTCAGGGATGATGGGAATTGTAGTCCCAAGAGAGCCAAGGTTGCCTATGCCTGCACTAAACCCTGCTGGGGACCCTAAAGGTCAAGGGACCCCTGACCATTAGGTCCAGTTGTGTCCGACTCTGGGGTTGTGGCGCTCATCTCGCTTTATTGGCCGAGAGCCAGTGTACAGCTTCCGGGTCATGTGGCCAGCATGACAAAGCCGCTTCTGGCAAACCAGAGCAGCGCACGGAAACGCTGTTTACCTTCCCGCCAGAGCGGTTGCTATTTATCTACTTGCACTTTGACGTGCTTTCAAACTGCTAAGTGGGCAGGAGCTGGGAACGAGCAACGGGAGCTCACCCCGTCGCAGGGATTCGAACTGCCAACCTTCTGATCAGCAAGCCCTAGGCTCTGTGGTTTAACCCACAGCGCCACCTGGGTCTCTGCTGGGGACCCTACACACCAGCAAAGCTTATCAGCTTCTCCCCCACTTTTCCTGATAGCCATTTTAATGTGTGAGTATGCTGCTGCTCATTGCAAAGGTATCAAAATTCTTTTACGTTCTAGGATTTTGATCTGGATTACTCAGTGATTATTTTTCTACATAATGGTAGGGTACTGTAGTTTGCCAGTCCCTAGCCCCTGGCAAACCATACCGAGGCAACTTTTGTTTCCTTTTTTCTTTCAAGTTTTCTTATATAAACAGTGCTTTTTTCCCAGCCGGAACTCGCTGGAACTCAGTTCCAGCACCTCTCAGGTGGGTGCCATTGCCATTAGACGAGAACAAGGGAGGCATTCATGGTGAGTTCTGGCACCTCTTTTCCTAGAAAAATATTAAAAAATGGGTCCATCTGAATGTGAGAGATGAATGGACCCATTTCCTCTCTCCCTTTAAAAAAAATGCTTCACATTTTTCGGTACATGACATAATAGTATGGGACAGAGCACCCATTCCTTCAGTGAAATGTGGTACAGAGCATGGTCTGTTCAGGGCAGCTAACCAATTACAGGTCCATGCACACTGTAGTTATCATCCTTACGCCGTTTATCCATACAGTTCTTTAATGCAGACAGTAAGCTTCCTTTATCTCCATTAATGCTTTGCTGCCCAAATGACTTTCACCTCCAAATCAATGCTTTCCCACACTTTCCCCTCCCTCAATCTGGATCTTCTCTTTTAAAGTATATATTTTATGAGAAAATCCAGATTGAGGGAGGGGAAAGTGTGGGAAGGCAGTGATCTAAAGGGGAAAGTCGTATGGACAACTAAGAACTAACAAAGGTACAAGGAAACTCACCCCTCTCCACATTACAGTATGGATGAGCTCACAGAGAGGGTTGAAGAGGAAAGGTTTGGCTTTTGTTTTTAATGGGGGCAGGAAGAGATGCAGGAAATGCTCACTTCCCTGAAAATGAGAGAGCACACTTCAGACTCCAGAATCTCTTCCTTTTTGCTCAATTTATTTCTCTTCTTCAAGTTACCTTCCTTCCCTGTTTCTACATCTATGAGGTTGGTGATCCCTCTGGGCAGGGTAAAGTTGGAGCAGGGCTGCCAGGAAGGCTTGAGTGGGCAAAGCTGGATGGGTTTGGGGTGGACTAGGGTCGCATTCCTGCCCCTATCTGCATAGTACTAATATTATGGGATAGGTGCTCCTCATGTGTGCATCCACACAGCACTGTTGGCATCAAAATGCCGTACTCTTTTGCTCTGTCGCCAATGGCTCCTTTGCAGTATCTGAACAACCTGTGTATAAAATTAAGCCGCCATCTTGAATCACGCAGAATGTTGCTGGGTTTTTTAATAGAAAATATATTAGGATATTTCACAGCGAACAAGCCTCTGCCCCAAGATTGAGCACATTCACTAGGAAAGTAAATCAACAACAACATCTCACAAGAACGAAACCCTCCTCCCATTTAGGAAAGACACATATATTCTTTTTTTCTTTTTTTAATTTACCTCCAAGAGTAACCCAGGAAGCAATACACTTGGTGGTGGAATCCAGCAGTATTGTCTGTTTACAACACTCATAACAGTATTTATCCCGAAATGTACATAGGTTTTGATCTTTGCGTTGTGTTTGTGTATGAAATACGGTCTGTTTCACGCAATTATCATTCCATAAAGGGGACGGGAGGTGTGTGCCATTTTCTGTGTAAGGAAGCGCTTACTCCATTGCCCGTAGAACCAAGGACACCCTTTTCACACACTCTGGAGAATCAAAGGAGCTGAAGATGTTTCAGCGACTTGCAGAGAGAAGGCGGATCTGCGGCAGCTAAATACTGGCAGCAGAGCCAATCCTCCAGCTCAACGCTGCACTCTGCGTCCACCGCCCTCTCGGCAAACTTCATCATGAGCAACGCCCGCTTCATGTCGATCCAGTTGTGAAGCGCTTCCTCGTGGTTAAGAGGCTGGTCCGTCAAGTCTTTCCGGGGACCCCACAGCAGGCACTGCAGGATCTGCTTGGCCTCCACGATGCGGATGCGTTTGATGGGGTCTGCTTCCAGCAGCAAGTGAGCCAGCTGCTGGAGCCCCCGAGAATAAATGGAGAGGTGGGGCAGAGGGGGAAGGTCGTCCTGGCTGTACTCCTGCTCCCGGAGGTGGGCTTTCACTTCGAAGGGGTTGGGCTGGTGCAGAAGCTCGTAGATGAGGATGCCGGTTTGGAACTCGTCGAATTTTTTGTACTGGGAGGCGGAGACAATCTCCGGGGCCAAGCGAGCCTGGTTCTTTTTCGCTCTGGACTCGGCGGCCCCCGGCTTCTGCTTGGCTTTCAAAAAGTTGCTGATGATGAGCCGCGGCAGATGTTTGTCCTCTCTGCTTTTGCTGCAGCTGGGGGGAGGTCTGCAGTGGACCAGCAGCAAGTTCTCGAGGCAAAGGTCTCTGTGGATGACGCTGTACTCCTTGAGGTGCTCCAGCCCGTTGCAGAGCTGCAGGAGCAGGAAACACACCCGCCTCTCGTACAGCTCCGGCTTCGCTTTGTGGAAAGGGCCGGAACCCCTCACAAAGTCAGCGGCAGTCTGGTGCGGGACCTCGCGGGTGATGACGACCACACAGTCTTGCTCGGCGGCGGTGCGGGAGGGGCCCTGTCCGTCCGCGGAAGCGTTTTTCAGCATGCTGGAGGGCACCGTGGCAACAAAATGCCCACAGTCCTGCTGGATATTGAAGTGGACCGGGACGGAAGGGCTGCAGCAGGACGTTGCGGCTTTCGTGTCTTGAGTTTTACATATCTGTGAACGGAAAGCAGGAAAGGGACAGAAGTGAAGCCTAAGGTCAGTTCCGTGTGGGATAAGGAAGGAGGTAAGGGAATGAAGAACTTGTTTCAGGGAAATGTGAACCCACAAAAGCATCAGGGTCTGCATGTAAGTAGGTATTGATCAGGCCGCTATTGTTATTCTGATGATGAGGATGATAATAATAATAATAATAATGATGATGATGATGATGATGTCAAGTGTATTGCAATTGAAACATCAAATCCTGGGCCACCTTTAAAACCAACCAATCTATTATGCCATATATGAAGCAGAATCCAGGTCCACTTTTTGTTGCTCCTATTTTTTTAAGTTTAAATAAAATGAAGCAGCATGGTCCAAAACCTCCCAAAACTTTATATATGCAATTTATTTATTTTGTGCCCTTCACCCCAAATGGGTCAAGGGCAGCTTGCAAAAATGTCGCCAGCGAAACTGGTACGATTTGCAATACAATAATAAAACGAAAGCCTCAAAGCACAGCGTTGGAGGATCTCCAGGTGGAGCCTATTCAGCATACCGTTGGCATACTCCTGAGCTGGATCTGTGTCGTGATGGGCACACAGCAACATGCCTGGCACACTGCAGCATGTCCAGACATTATTGTGGGGCCTTCCTACTTCTCACTTGGAAGTAACCAGCAGAGGCAGCCCAAAGAACGTGAGCTATCAGTGCAGGGAGGGCTGAGAGTGGGGCCACTGGCTTCTACTGTTTGAAGCACAGATGGGCCAGGATAGCTCCATCAGTAGAGCATGAGACTCTTAATCTCAGGGTTGTGGGTTCAAGCCCCACACTGGGCAAAAAGATTCCTGGTCCCTTCAATTCTATGATTCATGTTGAACCCTCTATGAAAATATTATTTGTTTAGATAAATAATATTTGTTTAGATTTGTTTGGTTAAGTATGTTTAGAAAATAATATTTGTTTAAATAAAACAAGGTATCGTGTCCAAAAGAGGTACAGAAGGATCCCCAAATAATAACAGCAATTGATTTAAAGCACCTTCTGTTTGGGGACAAAGTTGTTTCTCTTGCATCCTAATAGCATCAGTGGCTGGGAATGAGTCTAATGAAATCTCTGGACAGCAAATTCATTTTAAGTGTATTCCACATGGTAATATTATTCATTATTGGTTGTGAGATGCTCTTGCCTGCTCTGAGACATTGATGGGCTCCTTTAAGCTATGAAGCACATTTTCCTGCTGCTATTGTTCTCCAGAGCTGCGCTGCTGTGCACAATCAGACTGTGTAGAATCCCGTTGGCGGTAATAGGATGGAAGCAGCCCAAAGGAGCGCAGGGACTGCAGGCTCCCTTTCCTACCTTGCCAATGCACTGTGCAGAAGTAATAATCGAGCAACAAACAAATTGAAGAGTCTGATCACGTGATTGAATTACAAGTGTGTTTATAGGGCCACCATAGGGGAATATATTTTGAGTGCCAAACTAGACATTTGGCAGAAGAATGGGATTTGGAAACCTGAGTATCTGTGGAGTATCTATAAAAGCTTTGGGTGGGGTGAGCAGAGGGAAAGGAGGATGAAATCTGGAGAGGAAAAGTAGCAAGCACTCCCATCCATTTCTCCCCCTTCATTTTCTCTTCCAGGCCTTCCCACCCTCACCCACCCCCAACTACAGCACACATGTCTGTAGACCCTGGCTGGGAAAGGAAAAAGGGGAAAGTAATGGGTGGGAGAAGGGTTAAGTATCCCTCCCCTTGCTACTGTGCACCTTAAAATTGAGCTTCCCCCACCTCTTTTTATATCTTTGGTAGAGAGCCATATTCTCAAGTCCATGGTCTTCTGTCGAAGATAAAAGGAAGATTTTTTTGTGTGTGGAAAACAGAATATTTTGGCTCCATTTCCCCACAATTCATGCATATGGGTCGAAGCACTAGCAGGGTCTAGGGTTCTAAGGGATGACAGGAAGCTCATCTTAGCTCAAACTTTGAAACAGGCCTGTTGAAGCCTGACTTGAGGCAACAATCAGATCTGTAGCTTCTTTCATGTCTGCAGTCAGTGCAACAATATCACATTCACAGGGAAAGAAAAAGGAAAGGCAAGAAAGCCCTGAAACTACTGTCTGTCAGAAATATTTCAGCGACGAAAATGAAAGCATTCCAAAAAGTTGCCTAGCTACATTTCCCCACTTAGAACTCGCACACACAGCAGCGGAGCTTGTATCTTAGTTCTTTGGCTCAGCTTTAGCATGCTACTGTCTGCCAGAGTCAGACAATAAAGGCGCGTTTTGTAATGCGGGGACGCACACGTGTGGTCTGCAACGAACACAAAACAAGGTTTGTCTCCTTCCCTCGCCATCACGCTCCCTCTGTAGAATACATCCACTGGGAGCCCAAATCGAGTGGCAGAAAGGCAGGCCCTTTTTTCCCCCTTTGTGAAATGGGCATCAGCGCAGACGCCCCTCCGTGTGATGCATTGAAAATGAGCCCCGCAATTCACACAGTGTGGAGAAAAAGGTGCTGGGACTAGAAATTATGCAGTTTCAGGCCTCTGAGCCTCTAAGGTCTAAGCCAGGGGTCAGCAACCTTTTTCAGCCGTGGGTCAGTCCACCGTCCCTCAGACCATGTGGTGGGCCAGACTATATTTTTTTTTTGGGGGGGGGGGGATGAACAAATTCCTATGCCCCACAAATAACCCAGAGATGCATTTTAAATAAAAGGACACATTCTACTCATGTAAAAACACGCTGATTCCCGGACCGCCTGTGGGCCGGATTGAGAAGGCAATTGGGCCGCATCCGGCCCACGGGCCTTAGGTTGCCTACACCTGGTCTAAGCCAAAATTATGATAGGCGCATAACGTCATGATGCTTAGACACACACTCAATAAAATTTTATTCAAGAAGGCTTTACCACGCAGGGAGTGTGTATGTTGCTAATGGAATTTTAACTGTATATTTGTAAATAGGATTCTATGGTTTTCTAGACTTTATAATACTGTATATAGTTTTATATTTTTTATATTCATTTTAGAGCTTTGTAAAAATATTTTATTGCTTTTAGAAAGTGCTTTTTGTGTGTTAAGGAGTAAACCCTACACAAATCCCGAGTGGAGTCCCTAAGACAGTTGGATGGCGCCTTGTAGGCCTCATCCTGACAAAGCCTGCAGCCAAGTTGGTGCCAATCGTATTTTTTTCTGTTTTCCTTTTCACATGCAAGGCAGAATAATAGCTTGAGTTCCTCACTTGAAGCTTTATAAATTTATATATTGCAACATCACGAATGGAAATCATTAATTATGTAGCTGTTGACTAAGGGATTATTATTATAACTGAAATGTAACTGACATTAATTAAGATTACGGAACGCAGTGATATAAGATCGAAAATGCACCCAAACCATCATGCGGGGAGCCACTTTTGACTAAAACGTATTAATTGGAAGTTGATTGGCATTTTGATAATTGTATAATTTGGGAAGTAATTGTTATTGTTATAATTTGGCTATTATTGGGGTATATTGGAAAACTAATTAAAAAAATATTTAAAAAAAGAAAAAGAATCCACTACATTATGGAAAAAATGACTTGCAAAACTGAACACTAGTCAGAACAGCAAATTAAAAATTTCCACTAAAATGCCAGCTGATGTATTTGCAGGAGGATTTAAAAACAAACAACAAAACTGCAGATTGCTGCAGAAACATGGAGAACTTAATTTAAGATTGGGGAAGATGAGAAACCAAGAGAACTGAAATTGGCAGATCCTTCTGTCCCCACTCACAGAAAAGAAGGCCAGGGAAAAGGTGGCAGTGCCTGTTCATTCTGCTAGGGTTCATGCAAGAGAGAGAAAAAACAATCATGACCCGTGCCTCTTTTTTTCACAAGCAACATTCAGCAATTCAGAACCCCTTGGATTACAGGGATATATGACTTGCCCGCTCTTGGCAGTACATCAATTGGAAATTTAGGTATGAAGACTTGCTCCCAGCCCTGCTCTGTTATACCTGTGCTGTGAGGGTTGCCACGGCAACCAGGCCCAGCTGTGCCCTACTGGCTTTATTGCAGCCTCTCATCAGTCCTGCTTGCAAAAAAGGGGAATTGCTGCTGGCAGGCTAACCAATGGATTGTGTGTAAACTCTTGTGTTCCCTCTGGCTCTTATTGTGCAACTCTTGAAGCTCGACTCTCGAGTGTTTGCTTGTTCTGACCAGAAACTTTGGACTCTATTCTTTGATCTCTGGTATTTTTAGGCAATTCAACCTGCCCTGTACCTGGGTTTTGCTAGGTGCTATTTGCCACTGGATTTTTGCGTGAAAGAAATTTTGAAGCGAACCTGGCAGTTCCTTCTTAGACAAAACATCCCATGAATTTCAGCAGTATACAATAATAATATCAGAGGATCACAGAACTATAGAGTTGGAAGGACCCCTTGGATCATCTAGTCCAACCCCCTGCAATATATATATTTTTAAGCAGACCAGCAAAATCCTTGGTACGTGTGTTCCTAAATAGAACCAGTTTGACAGCAGATTCCCCTCTAAAGCAAAATTCAAGCATATTTCAAGGTTCCTTATTGGGCAACACACCTGAAAAATTCTGAAAGACCCAAATACAGTGGTACCTTGGGTTAGGAACTTAATTCATTCTGGAGGTCCATTCTTAACCCGAAACCGTTCTTAACCTGAGGCGGCTTTCGCTAATGGGGCCTTCTGCTGCCACTGCGCCGCCACAGCGCGATTTCCGTTCTCATCCAGGGGCAAAGTTCTCAACCCGAGGTACTACTTCCGGGTTAGCAGAGTTTGTAACCAGAGGTACCACTGTATATATATAGGGGGGGGGTGCGTGTCCCCATCCTTGTGAAGGTCATCAGATCATTCGAGTTCATGGCAGCCAGAGGCAAGTGAAATGGCCAAAAGCACAAAGCAGGTCATTACAAAACAAGCATTCTGCAACGACATACCTTCACGGCATAGGTGCTGGAGGGATCCTTGGAGCAGGTGGCACAATAATATATGGCGTCCCCTGAATCGCAGCAAGGCTTGTTGCACGTCAGTTTGAAGAGGGACCAGTTGTTCTCGCTGAAATGCAGTTCGCTCTTCTGGTCGCGCATGAAACAGTCCTCGCACTTAGAAACGAGGCGGCGCAAGGATTCCGCATACAGCCCGCCTAGCTTGGCGTACACCCCCTCCTTGTTGTCAATATTGCTGAGGAGGTTGTGGAGCTGAAAGCTAGAACCTGAGGAAACCGTGGTGGACATGCTGTGCTGGGAGGAGGAACGAGGCGGCAAGTTTTTGCTCTGGCTACAGCAGGCGCCGCCATTCTTAGCAGAACAGGGATATGGGGAATGGGACCCTCTGAAGGCTTTCTCCAGTGACTCAGAAGAAGAAAATGTCTGGCGGTTAATTCCCAAGGTGGAGCCAAACGGAGACTCCTCGCGGATGCAGACGTTACTTTCCGACTGACTGAAGTTCAGTTTGGGGCTTGTGGGACCTGAAGCTCTAGCTGGGGAAGCCGGGCCCCAGTAAAAACCATCTGGCGAAGAAACAGCTCTGCTGACGGTTTTCTTTTGTGGCAGAGGAGGCGGCTGCAAAGCTTTGCAGTGCGGCCTGTCTTTGCTGGGACATGCGGGGAAATGAGTTGAAGGAAAGGTCGGCTTCCCAGTACGGGTGGGTGAACGAAGGCTCGTTTTGCACGACTGTCCTGAAACACATGCAGACAATAAAGCAATTATAAGCCGGGGACTCCTACCAGCAAGGATAAAAAAAGATGATTTACAATGCCAGGCCTAGATCAAGTTGCATCTAAAAAGGTAAGCATGCCAGCAAAGGGTAATGAAACTTTGCACCCAGATTAGCCTAGGATCATTTGTAGCAGCCAAAACAAGAATGGCCTTTGTACATGGGGTCAAAGTCACGCTAGAGTATGATAAAATTATGAGACATTATATGTGTGTCTGCATGGCGGTCCTGTGCTGTGATGAGGAGGGAGGGGAGCCTGTGTGGATGATTCTCCCTCCCCATGGCAGCACAGGACCCAGGGGGGATGGGGGGCTGCCATAGTGTGTATGACTGGTGATACAGAAATCAGCATAAAATTATTTGATTGACTGTTCGAGCTTCTGCCTTCATTAGTAACGCAAAGCGATTAGGTTCCAAAAAGGGCACAATGAATAAAAATGATGGTTCACAGACAGAATTATGAGAAAGGTGGCATTTATTGCCAGGAAAGGTATATGTGCATGCAAGAAAAACTAAAAGCCAATTTAAAAGCACAGGTTTTAATCTTAAGTACTAAGAAAAAAGCCATAGGGAGTTAAGTGTTTATAATATATGGGTGGTATCTGGGCTGAGTGTAGACCTGTGGAAATCAACAGGACTAAATTAGTTGATTAAGTTCTCTCTTGCTTCTATCATTTCATCATTTTCTGTATTTTCTGCATTTTATCTATCAGTGCCATGTAAATCTAGGTTTCCTCAAATAAATTCACATTTAGTTACCGGTATGGGTTTCCCTTCTTCTCCCTGCTGTTGTCACACAGGGCTATACTATCTGGTTTTGATACTCAAGTAATATTAGATCCTTTCTATTAAGCCTAATTTATTGAATGGCTCCCTCCCACCCACCTGCCTGCATGCTCCTCACCCCAAAGCCACTTTTTAAAAGTGTTTTTCTCCTCTGTGGAAGTCCATGCCTGGATGTGACCCTTGCCAGGAGACAGAGAGATTTTGGGTGGAAAAAGATGGATTGAGGTTCTGCTTCTCCTTGCCTTTATAGGGAATAGGCTGGACCTGGATTAAGGTAAGTCCTGCCATATCCTGCCATATCACCATGTCTAGTTTATCTTCAGGGAAAGTGACAGTGCAGGTCATTCAGCAAGTTTCAGAGCGGAGTCCCAGGTCTCCTCAGTTCAAGTCTCCATCCACTGCACCACTCATAGCTCTGGTATTAAGCCACAACATGTTTAAAATAGGTGATCTGGTTGCATATGCCTACATTAGCCATCTGTAAACTAAAATACAGGACCCAGGTGGCGCTGTGGGTTAAACCACAGAGCCTAGGGCTTGCTGATCAGAAGGTCAGCGGTTCGAATCCCTGCGATGGGGTGAGCTCCTGTTGTTCGGTCCCAGCTCCTGCCCACCTAGCAGTTCGAAAGCACATCAAAGTGCAAGTAGATAAATAGGAACCGCTCTGGCGGGAAGGTAAACAGCGTTTCCGTGCACTGCTCTGGTTCACCAGAAGCGGCTTAGTCATGCTGGCCACATGACCCGGAAGTTGTACGTCAGCTCCCTCGGCCAATAAAGCGAGATGAGCACCACAACACCAGAGTCGTCCGTGACTGGACCTAATGGTCAGGGGTCCCTTTACCTTTACCTTTAAACTAAAATAAGCAACTTCTGAAAAGCAGAAGTGACCAGGAGAGCAGCTCCTGACAAGCCTTTGCTTATGCCTGGCATGACAAGGTTTGTTCACAAGCCCTCCCAAAATCCTGTCAAGCATGTTCCCCATATACTAGGGATGAACAGGCAAACAACCCTATCTGATTTCTACAAGCAAAATCGGGACAGGAAGCGCAGTTCCCCTCAAGCCTCCCCTTCTTTGTAGAACAGGGCGGAACAAGATGCCCTGCCTAGCGGGAGCTTTCTTTCATTTTCTGGGCAGAGTGCCTTTATTTCTCCTGCTTTGCATGGAGGAGAGTCTTCCAGGCTGTGCATGGGAAAGCAAGGCACTTTGCCCAAGAAGCACTGTTGCTAGCAATGTTGGTACCTGGCAAAGCTACCTTGTTTCCACCCCCCACCCCCTTCTGCAGGGTAGGGATGGGCAAATCTGTCCATTTCTTACTTTTCCAATCTTAATAAGTTTAGCTCTCCACTTTTCGGCATCTCTTTACCAATTTTCTTTTTAAGTCCTCATGAGAATTTGTCAGCATTTCAGTGTGCAATTTTGCCTAATATACCTCAATTTCTCCTAACGCAATACATTATCTAGTTGGAGAATTTCATCAGGAAATTCAGTGTGGATTTTGAAGGATGGCTTGGCTGCAGTGCAAGTTTGGGAGATTTGCCATGAAATGTGAACTGAATCCAATTTCTTCCTCACCCACAGAACACACTGTGTGCCAATGCTAACCAATGCCATGGACTGGCTGGATGCAGAGGAATGGTGGGAGGCACCAGCTGGGGGAACCCCAAGGAAACCCCCAGGGGAAGAAGGCTCAGAGCCAGGGGATTGGTGGTGGGATGACAATGAGTGGTCAGAGGGAGAAGAGAGAGCAGACTGGGAGGAGGTGGTGTCGGAAGCTGAAGAGGTAACAGGGTTTACCTCTTACATGGTCTCCCAGAACATGTAGAGGAATGAAGAGGGTGGAGCAATGAGAAACTAGATGGAGCCCGAGTTTTCTTGGGAAGGACCTGGCAGAGGAGGAGTCTTAGGAAGCGGAGAGATTGTGGGGACCTTCAATCCTCATTGGGGCAAGACCTACTGGGAAGAGTTGCTATGATCACTAGGCCTGCGCTAAATATAAGGGTCTGGTGACTTCTGTTTCAGTGTATCTGAAGAAGTGTGCATGCACACGAAAGCTCATACCAAGAACAAACTTAGTTGGTCTCTAAGGTGCTACTGGAAGGATTTTTTTTATTTTTTATTTTGTTTTGAATAAAGAGTTAACTTCGCTGACACCGGGTGTTTTATTTCTAGCCTACTCCTGACACCAGGGAGAAAGGGAAGCTCCCTCTTCTTCAGCCATAAAATAAATGCCGTAGAAGAGAAGTCCTTTCTCTGCTAGCATGTTGGGAACCAGGCTTCCCTGGGTGTTTTTACGATCACCAAACCCACCCAGCCCGAATCGCTTGAGGGGTTTTGTGGTTTGAATGGAAAGGGGGAGGCAATTCATGTTTGGGTCGAAGGGCGGTATGTTTGTGCATCCCTAATTCCTCATTTTAAAACCCATCAAGTTCTGGTACCAGCAACCTTAGCACTGAAGTAGGAAGTCAAAAGTGACTTTTATTACAATTACCTAAGCTCTGCAAGCTAAGCACAATGCAACCTGTATATCCCCGCTGTGAATGAATCTATCCAACAGAGTAAAGGAATGTTATTGGAAGGTGGAGTTAACATTGCATAGCGTTTCTGAAGACAACCTGGCTCTCTGTCACAGAACTGGGCACTGGCTGCCAAAGAGTAGCAAAGCTGGAACAGGGTAAATATTTAAGCAACATGGTAAGCTATGTGAGGACTCAGAAATATTTTTTACTTACTAATTTTTTTTACTTTGTAGTACCTTATTGTAGGACAAGCACAAGATATTTGAAAAGTTAGGACAATTCACATGCAGTGCATCATCAGCATCATCATTATCCCTTTCCCAACACGGACGTAGTCTTCTTCACTATTATGCAGCACTTAGACAAAAAGTGGCCACTGGCTTTCCTGTTGCTGCGGCGATACCAGGGTTCCCCGTTAAAGGGGTCTTGGGGGGAGGCATTGGCCATACGCCAAGAGGTTGTCATTGCTCTCCCCCTCCAGTGGCGGTGAACGGGGGGCGGGCTCTCTGCTCTCTCCAGAGCCAGCCCAATCCCCACACATTCTGGATAACCCTGAAGTCTCCCGGATCCCCGGCTGGGGGCTGGGATGGATAAACGCCCAATGCCTGAGCCAAGGTCCCTACATCTGAATCTTAATAAGGTTGTGGCCAATTTTAATCCCATAGCACGTTGTCCTGTGTCATTATTCCGCTCAGAGGTCGCATGGGGTTTGGGGCACTCCGCCTGTCCACGCAATGACTTATGCTGTCCTGTCATTCATTCAAAGGTTCCATTTGGTTTTAGGGTAGTTTGGCACATTAGCAACAAAGCCAAATAAATGGGCATTCAAAACAGCAAAGTATCATGGATACTAAGGACAGCTTACACCCACCTGAAGGGTGAAAGGAAGAGACCATGTAAGCTTCCCTGGGGAGGTGAAATTCTAAATGCAGCTTTACAGGGCCTGTTTATTGGCTACATTCACACAACACAGTAAACCATAGTTAATTAGGGGCCAGCAAGGCAGGAGCCACTTCCATATTCACAGTAGACCATTAACTGTGGTTTACTGTGACGTGCAAACTGGGTCAATATGTCACAATTTACAGAACGTGTTTTGCACATTAACCCCACAGCCCCACACTAACACACAACTTTTAGCTACCTCCATTGCTGAATGCATTTGTGTCCATATTCAAACTGTCCGTGGATCCAGCGGTGAAAGTGACGTGGATTCCCTGGAAAGCAGGAATGAGGTTTTCTGTAGAATCACTGCTCAGCTTCTCCAACTCAGAATTGCTTCTGTTCATTTTTAGAAAATGCCTAGAGATTACGGTAAACGTGGGAAATACGTAATGAGAAAACAGCAATTTACACAAGAGTCATGTTGTTGCATCAGATTTTGAAGAATGTGGCTATGTCTACACAATAACGCCTGTGATCCTGTTTTGATTTGTTCCTCTCTTATTTCTTTTGTCCTAATATTGTTTTGAGGTTTTTTTGTTTGCTTTTGTTTGTTTTTTGCATACATGCAAGGGCAGCTAGTGGGGAGGGGCAGCAGCACACACTTGGCTTTCCAGCAGTGGCATTGCTACTCCTTACTGGGAGAGGTGGTAGAGAGATCAGTGCTGTGAAGACACAGGCAGGAGCACTGGATCGGCTCCCTGGTTTGCTCACACAGTGCAGATCCTCCAGCCACCATACCACCAGTGTTAGAAACTCAGATATAGAAGCTAGGTGCCAAATGTCACCTTAAACCTAGGTTACAGTCACCACAACGGAATGTCTATTCACCTGGGGCAGTGGCGAAGCTGCATGCTCTGGCACCAGGGGCGGAGAGCAGGCGTGGGCGTGGCGCACCTCCCGGGGGGCGTGGTGTGCAAACTGGGGGTGTGGCACCCAGTGCGGTGGGGGTGCGCGCGGCACGTGTCAGGGGGTTGGCCGCAATGGTACCCCCCTCCCTGATGGTGCCGGGGTGGTGCGCTCCCCCCCCATTCCTTTGCAGTGACCAGGGGTTTGGGTCAGATGATCCTAGGGTTCACTTCCACCACAGAGCCTAGGGCTTGCCGATCAGAAGGTCGGCGGTTCGAATCCCCGCGACGGGGTGAGCTCCCGTTGCTCAGTCCCAGCTCCTGCCAACCTAGCAGTTCGAAAGCATGTCAAAGTGCAAGTAGATAAATAGGTACCGCTGCAGCGGGAAAGTAAACAGTGTTTCCGTGCGCTGCTCTGGTTCGCCAGAAGCGGCTTAGTCATGCTGGCCACATGACCTGGAAGCTGTACGCTGGCTCCCTCGGCCAATAATGTGAGATGAGCGCCGCAACCCCAGAGTCGGTCACGACTGGACCTAATGGTCAGGGGTCCCTTTACCTTTTTAAGCAGAGGTTGTTAAACTGTGGTTGCCAAACTGGCACCCATAAATCTCCATCCTATATAATAAAGAGCCTGTGTCCGTCCGTACTTTCCGTGTGTCAGTGGAAATCGCATGTGCGCGTGCGCTCCACTGACACAGGGATTGGAGGACGCAGAGACTTCGGGCGGCCAGGGATTGGAGCGGGCAGAGAGGGGGGCGTGTCTGAGAGGACGGCCGTGCGCAGGCGCAGCGTCATTTGGGTCAGTGCCGCCGCCTCGCACGGAGCTGGCCGCCTCCGCTGCCGCCTCTCCAGCCCCCCGGTCCTGCTGCCGCCCACCGAGGCAAAGCAAAGCGTGGGAGAAGCGGCGCAAAGCGCCGCCGCCCGCGCTGCTGCTCCCGCGGTCACTGAGCGACCGGCTGAGGGAGCGTCGGCTCCTTAGGCTGCCCATCCGTGCTGCTGCAGCACGGACAGGCAGCTCCAGGAGCCGCCACTCCCTCGCCGGGAGCTGCAGCGCCGAGCGGGATGCATCCTGCCCGGCACTGCTGCTCCCGCGGTCACTGAGCGACCGGCCGAGGGAGCATCGGCTCCTTAGGCTGCCCGTCCGTGCTGCTGCAGCACGGACAGGCAGCTCCGCTAGCGCCCGTAATTTTACGGGCTTAATATACTAGTGTAGTCATAACTAGACCCATGCCAGCAGCAAAATGCACCTGGTTAATTTCTAACACTACTTGCGGCTACCAGTTATTGGTGGAGATGTTGCTGTTGGGAGGCCAAGAGAATGCCACCCTACCCACCCACCCCACTTCAGACACACCTGCATGCAGGAACAACACAAGGTGAGAGAGAGAGAAGCCCAAGCAAATCAGAGAATGGTCTCAGCACACTGCTGGGTCAACACCTTGGTATGTGATGGCTTGGAAGAAGTAAAACAGTCTATTTCTGAGCAGGCATACCAAGATACAATTTCTGGTGACACACTGGTGCTCTTCCTTCTAAATAAGCCTTTCCGCAAGTGAATATAAGCTGTCACTTCAAAGGCAACTACAGGACTCAAATGGAAGCTCAACAGGCTGCCTCAGTGCTGGGGACACTGTTCTTAGTGAGGTCTGTCCAGCATTACCAGGCATTCACCTTTGCATCCCTGACTATCGGCACTGTATTGCCACAGTAACACATTTCTGTACAGGCAACCTTTATTAATTTTATTCAATTTATATCCTGCCCTTTCCTCCGAAGGACTCAGATTGATCTATAGAGCTAATCTTCCATCTGCAAAGGATTCCTCCATTTCTAGCTTAGGGGTTTCTGCATGCATGCAGAAGGCAAAACAATAGATTTGCTTTTATTTTCTACACACAGTATATCTGCAGAAAGCAGGCGAAGCACTGCGTTGAAAGCTCCTTTCCAAGGTGCAATGTCTTTTTGATTAAAAAGGAACAAACAAATGCCTACCGACCCAACACATCTTTATCTGCAGCTAAAGATCACAACAGAAACTCAGAAGGCTTATTTTCTTACCATGATTTACAATTTCATTTCCCCATTACGCCAACAATACAATGTTATTTTTCTGCATTATCTCTTTTCAGTTATTTAATGTTCTTTATAGAACAGCTTAGTAGTCCCCAATCCCCAAGCACAATTTTGTAATTCCCTGTCATTTCAGTCAAACTTAACTTTCAAGCCGATATGCAGTCTTAAACTTGTCTGATATCCCTATAATAATATATATTACTAAACTGACTATAATTTTTACATTTCATTTCTATCTGACCCAATTTGTTTCCTTGGGGGAAAAAACCCCTCATGCAATATATACACATGCATACGTACATACACATGTCCAATCATGTTTTGTGGATTGCTGGTTTTTTTGTTTTGTTTTGGAATGGCAGAAACCTGAAGATTTCAATCTAATGCAGAGATGGAGAACCTTTGTCCCTCAGGTGTTAGGAATCCAACTTCCATCAGCCCCCCGCCAGTGTGGTCAATGTGGTCAATGATCAGGCATGATGGGGGGAGTGGAGGCTAGATACATCTGGAGGGCCACCCCAGTTCCAATGGTGTTAGGGTGAGCCAGACTACTCAGGATACTTCAGAGACCCTTCTCCGTGTCCCTTCATCTTACGATGTCTGATGAGTGGATTCTATAGAGCCTTTTGGGTCATGGCACCACAATTGTGGAACACCCTCCACTGACCTTACTGGTCTTTGAGCAAGTTGGCTATTTTGAATGGCATTCAAAGGATAATGCAAGTGAGTTCAGTACTACGTAGACTGTTGTGTTTTGCTGCTGCTTTCTTTTTGCTTGGCTGTTCGCTTTTTTATATTTTTAGCAAGCTTGTTGTGGTTTTATATTTGTTTATATTGGATTTTGTTAGCCATCTTGGCTGTTGGTTAGGCAGGGAACCATATTTAAGTAAATAGTTTTTTGTTTTTAGCAGACAACAGAAAACAAAAAATGTCTAATAGACGAACACAGAGAAATTTTGCCACTTTTTAAGATATTCTATAATGAACCAGCTCCTTTATGTTGATATAACAGGCAAGAGACAGATAATTTAAACTTTCATATTTTTAATTCATATCTCCAACATGTTCGGAGCTTAAGAAAAATATACAAAAAGACCCGCAGGAATTAGCATTACAGAAGCCTCCTTTTATAGTTGCACTTCATATTATAAGCAATAATCCTTAATACAATTTCCTATTTTCCTCTAAATTGGCCTCATTATCAAATCAAGCACATCTTAAGCTTCATTTAAGGGTTAGGATTAGAATAATAGAAACATAGAATTGTAGAGTTGGAAGGTACCCCAAGGATAATCTAGTCCAACCCTCTGCAATGCAGGAACGTCAAATAAATCATAAATGACAAGCCACACATTTTCCCTATCCAATCATTTTTTCCAGATCCAAGATTCATTTAGGGCTTCCCTTTCTCTCTGACACACAATCTACACACAACATACCGGTACTATAAATTCTATAAGAAATTATTAGTTCCTGATTTTTCAGGAACGGATATATATTAATGGATCAATCCAATGCAAGTTTTTCTTGGATGCCATTCCCAACCAGCTCAATAGGGCTTACTTCCAGGTAAGCATGTCTAAGTTGTCTCTTTCAAAATCCATGTTATCTATCCATGCTAATATCTATTTATTAAAATATGTGCATTGTGACTTTGCAATCTAATGATCTACAAAGCAACTAACAAAATTATTAAAAATCATGATACTGATTTTTAAAAAAATATTTTAAAAAAGCAAAACAACAACACAAAAATAGTTGGAACATGCTAGCCATAGGTAACATACCACCCCAGCAAATGGTTTAAAACCAGATCAGACTAACTTACCATCCCAGTAAATGGTGCAATACCAGATCAAACTTTTGTTCAGGAGGCTCTGACATCCTAAGGTATAATCACATCAACACCGGCAGAGCAACATAAGCATTCAGTGGCGTATTTCGGGACTGGAAATCTTTTCAGAAGCTAGCTAGCTGCATTTGCAAAGTACAGCCCTGATTGTTGTGAACTCATATATGTGAGGAGAGCTCTCTTTATTCCCTCTGCCCTGGTGCCTTATACAAAATGCACTTTCTGAATAGGGGATAAAACAGAAACAGAAATCATCGCTGCTTGGGGAACAGCCGCTCTTGGCTTTGGCTATTACTGCCACACCAGATAATAACCTCCAGCACTCTCTGTAAAGTATTGTTTATTTTTGATCTTACATATAAATATACATGGCACTTTTCAGGGACACACACACACACACGGGCTGGAGGAGTGGGGAGGACAAAAGCAATCCCTGCTCAGGAGAGTTTTCCATCTAAAATTCCAACAGCAGAGATGAAAGTCAGGGAAGTAGGGAAGCGGGGGGGGGGGGAAGAGAGGTACAGTATCTGTAATGCTAAATTACAAAATGAGGATAACTTTAAGAAAATGTGGCAATTGAGATTCATGCCATGAGCCCCACAGAGCTGTTGAGATCTGTGTTAGGGCTGGCAGTCTCTGTTGCAGCAGGAGAAAGGAATAGGTGGTTGAGGAATGAGACTGAATGATGAGGAACTGGGTCAGAGGGAGAGGTATCTGCCCCAACTTCAGCTGCTTTGGAAAGGGGAGCAGGGATGGTGGTTCTTGTCCCTGACCTTCCTGCAGAGCAGAGAGCCTCAGTGGAGGCTGAGGGGGGCTTTGAGCAGATGAAGGAGGAAGGCAGAAGCGACTAAACAGGAGGGTGCAGTCTTGTCACCTAAAACCAGAAGTCACCATCATAGCAGCAGGCCCACTTACCCCAGGGGAGCACACAATCCTGCAAGGCAAGCAAGACTTGCAAGTGAGCACACCATGCCTTGTCTTTAAAAGCTTGGCGAGCAGGACATGGAAACCTTGTTGGGACATCTTCGTTGCTCCTGTCCGATTCTGAGCTTCCTGCCCTGTTCTTGAACTCCTGCTGAGCCGTTTTTTGCTCGAATAAGAGAGTCTCAGTGGGTAGACATGGAAATACCACCCAAAGTGTCCTCAAAAGGTGAGAACAGAATTCATGGCATATACAGAAGGTGACAGGAAGCTAAAGCAGGGACTGAAGGAGGTGCATCACCCAATCAGAGCAATGATAAGCAATGGGTTTTTGGGAGGGGGGAGTTTTGGACAGAGGTGAGAAGACTGAGAGATGATAAAGGACAGCCAGAGAAAAGAAGGTTACAGGAGTTCAAGGGTGAGACTGGAGGTAACAAGAGGATGAATCAGTGTGTTCACCAAGTGGGCAGAGAGGGGGTGAAAACACAGGGATCATCTATACTTTTTTTCATACTGGAACTGAAAACGAGCAAAACAAAATGGTAATTCATGGGAATTTTTGCTAATAAACAGAGTGGACTTGCCAGCCAAGTAGAAAACTCCCAACTGTGTCTTGCCTAAATAAGAATCACAGGAATTCATATCCAGTTTCCCAGGGTGTTACCCTTCCCTTTTCTTGTCTAAGAAATTAGTTGCTGAAAGACTCACCATTTCTTGTACTGGAAACCAAGTGGTGTAATTTTACTGGTATTGTTTTGCTTTAATGTACAGTTCTCAAACTGACCTTTTCTTTTACATTTGTGATACAATTAAACAACCTGAACTTCTTTCCAGGAGTCTTGCAAAGTTGTGGAAGCAGAAGTGCTTCTTTAGTGTTTGCCATCAAGGTGGCATTTCCACTCCCTACTCTGTGCTCCTAGGCTTTAGCTTAGAGCAAAGTGGCAGCAAACATGGGAAGGCCAACCAGCATGATAAATTTCAAATTTTGTGCGAGATTATATTCTGTATGTTAACATTACAGAAACACAAAGGAGTTGGCAGTGTGGCAAAATGCTTACCATGATTCCAACACCAGGACTACTCTCTGGAAAACAGCAAATCAAGAGTGTTTCTGACACCTTAATACAATCACTAACTGAGCCATTTATCAAGTTACTTTTGAAAGATGTGAGTGTGCTCTTGAGGAAGATAATTGACATAAGCTTTGCTGTTTGGCCGTTGATTTGACAGGGGTTGAATGGTTGTCCAAGCTCTACAACATGGACACAGTGGCCTGGTTCAGTCATCATCCTAAACCGTGGTTTACCTAAGCCATGGTTTGCTTAACAAACCATGAGTTAACCATGAGTTGTTGCACAGATGATGACACAAGCCATAGCTTGGTTTTTTGTTGTTGCTCTAAGCGCTGTTCATTCTCCAACTGCTCATGCCTCTTGCCTTTGAGGCGTGGTGAGCTTCTGAGGTGCGGTGGTTAAACAAACCACGATTAAGGGTGCTGGGTTCACATGTAACACCAAGCCATACTTAAAACTGACAAAGGCTTGTTAGCTGGCAGCAAGCCATGTCTTCAGATTGAGGTTTGCTGATGGTAAGGTGCTGGGCAGGGTATCACTAGTAAGTCATGGTTTAATAAACCATGGTTTATTGTTATGTGTGAACCAAGCCAGTGTGTGCACAAGAGAGCACACATCAAGGACAAGGTGAAGGGGGAGAAGAAATTGTTTTCCATGGTCCTCCAACTCAGCAGGGTTAATATGTGTTGAAATTTACCAGCCAAAAGATTGGCTGCACACTTCTAACCTACTCTTAACACCAATTCATACGAAGAAGTTGGCATCCCTTTTCATTTATAGACAAAATTTCCCTTTCTATACCTGGAAAAGAGGTTTGTGAAATGTACTGTAAAAGCTTGTACTTTTGTAACAACCAGCCCAATAAATATTGTATTACCAAGCTTGTAATTTCAGAAGAATGCAATGAAACTAACAGCACACTCCAGCCTCGGTCATACACTTGACTATAAAATCTCTTTCACCTCAAAAATGATCAAATCCTGTTCTCTGATGTCACATTCAATTCAAGTGTGTAACATATTTAAAGTACAGAAACCTAAATAAAAGATAGATAGGAAGGGATTTCTTCCCTTCCCCTTCCTGGATTCCACTATCCCAAAAAACATTAGCTCATAAAAAAAGAAACTGGAACAACATGCATTTTGTTTGCACAGCTTGAGACAAAAGTTTCAGTCAACTGTGTTTCTTGAAACAAGTGGAGTTCTTGGCACCTTTGAGGTGTGCCAAGTGTACATTACCAAACACTCCAAAGGTGCAATTCTATGCCTGCCTACTCCTAAGTCCCAATGAATTCAATTAGGCTTACTCTCAAGTAGGACAGCAGCCCTCATTTGGATTCATAACCTTCTCCTCCACTCCCCACATTTCAGTATCAACAAATGAAAGAAGTACATTCCCCAGAAAATATGGAAAGTGTGCTAAAATTTTCCTTCTTCTGTTATAGTTTACAGTCACGAGCAATGCCAAATACACAGCGCCTGAGGGTGTGCAGGAAAATTTGGAGGAGATGGGGTGCCAGGTTTGACACTTTTGCAGAACTTAGGTGGGGGAACTGGCACAATTATATTCCTGTGCTTTCCAAAGTATATATGGCACTGCTTCTTCTCTGCTAACCAAGGCCAATGAATTAACACAAATGTGGACATTTCTAGACCAAGGGATTTCTACATGTGAATAAACCAAAGATCCTTTTCAAAACTATAGAGCCTTTTTTTTTTAGGGGGTCTAATCTAAACTTGTTGTCTTTGTCCATGGGGTTTTCTTGGCAGGGATACTGGAGTGGCGTGCCAGTTCCTTCTCCAGGTGGATCACGTTTAGTCAAAACTCTCCACTATGACCTGTCTGTCTTGGGTGGCCCTGCATGGCATAGCTCATAGCTTCTCTGAGTTATTCAAGCCCCTTCGCCACGACAAGGCAGTGATCCATGAAGGAGCTGGACCATAAAGAAGGCTGATCGCTGAAGAATTGATGCTTTTGAATTACGGTGCTGGAGGAGACTCTTGAGAGTCCCATGGACTGCAAGAAGATCAAACCTATCCATTCTGAAGGAAACCAGTCCTGAGTGCTCACTGGAAGGACAGATCCTGAAGCTGAGGCTCCAATACTTTGGCCACCTCATGAGAAGAGAAGACTCCCTGGAAAAGACCCTGATGTTGGGAAAGATTGAGGGCACAAGGAGAAGGGGATGACAGAGGACGAGATGGTTGGACAGTGTTCTCGAAGCTACCGGTACTGTGTTATCTTTGACAATAGAGAGTTAACTATGTGCTGTGTGCATTCTTTGGGTGGGAAACACCCTTGACAGCGAGCTTCTACACAACACTCTCACACACACTTCTTCATCCTCCATTCAGGCAAGCAGGAGGCATTATCAGAGTTCAAGGAAATATTACAGCCATGGTCAAAGCAGGGCTGCTAAGTTCCAGATGACTCACAGGAAGGCCTGGACAGCCACATTTGGCCTCTGGGCCTGAGGTTCCCCATCTATGAATTTGGGAGAACTGAATATTGGGAGCTACCCAGGAGTTATTGCTCGCTCTTCAGAGTAGTGAGCAGGAGACCGACTGGAAGAGAACTTGGGCTTATATGATCTTTCCTCTGCCTCACCCTCACCATAAAATTCCATGTTTACCTGGACAAAGGCTCGGATCACCTTGAATCCACTGAAACCACTTTAAAGAGGGAAGAGCACATGTTCAAGGCTGACCCCTAGTTTCTCTCTAGGTAAACTGGTGGGGGAAAGAAACAAAGGACTTACAACACACAAGGAAATAAATGTACGCAGCCCAAACAAACCCTTACACATATATTTAGAAGTCCTACTGACTTACTCCCAAAATAAGTGCACACTTATCTATAATCATAGTCCTTAATTTAAGTTAAAAGCATAATCTGAGTATGAATTTGGATCTGGAAGGTGGAAAGGCTGAAGATGTACATATTACCAATCATTATTTTATTGTTGTTCTACAGTTCCCTTTTCAAAGGGGCCGTGGCTTTAAGTGCTAAAAATAACTAAATGGTGGTCATCTCTCACAGTGAACCTTTTCCTTCTTTAAGTGTTGCCTGCGGCATATTTCAGGGTAATGCACAAAGGCGGTCCTTCCCTCTCCACCGCTTAACACAAAATGGATGATTATCTTTTGCAGAGATTACTTGCTCATGGACCATTCATCGAGACAAAAGCTCTCTCACAACATCCCCTTCCATCGCAACCTAACAGTTTAGAAATTCAGAATGGTCATATCTAGAAATACAGGGCATAATTTAAATTTAATTTATTCAAGTGTTCACGGATTTCAATTTGGAGACAGAAGATGCAACCTAGGAGCTTAAAAAATAATAATGTAGCTCTCATGCAGAGGTTTTGGTTTGTGACTGGATACAGGAGCAGCTCCCCAAATGTTGTTGGACTATAACTCCCAGCAGCCCCACTTAGCATCATGGCCAACTGTCAGGGATCATGGGAGTTGTAGTCCAACAACACCTGCAAGGTAACACATTAGCTACCCTTCCGTAGTTTCTTCTTTCTGTGGAAGTGAGTCGGCGCACAAGCGATGCAGCTGCCACAGTGCAATTGGGCACTGTGGTTCTGCCCCACCAGGAAAACCACACCCCCCCAAATCTATAGAAAAGCAGAAATGGGAATTATTTGCAAACCTAAGCCCTTACATGACACAACACCATTATCATCATGTGGAGCAAGGCTTTACCCTAAGACCAAAATGGAGGGAAAATGTCCTAGATCCAGACCTTATAGGACAGGACTTGAGGCTTGTGAGATCTCCTTTTTTTGTTTGTTCCTTATACTAGAACTTCAAGGTCCTCCAACTGATCACGACACAAATTCCACTGAAATCGATGGTCTTGCTCCTGAGTAGACTTGGCTTAGGCTGTTGGTCTCCTCAGAAGCACTGAGAACTGAGCTGGTTCAACAAAAAGCCAAAAACAGCCAGGTTTTTAAGTGGTGTGAGGATCACAGCCCAATTTGAGATGCAGGTTAGACTCAAATGATTGCGACCGAGTAGATGGCTGGTAAAATGGCTACATCTTTCATTTTGATGGTTTTTGAGTAAGCCTCTCACAGAAACTAGTCTTGTCCAGGTGTGGATCAGAAGGGCATTTACAGATAAAAACCAACGCTCCTAACTCTCCTTGCACCAAGGCTTGTTCCGAACCAATTCAGAACATAAAAAAAGGAATGGGTGACTTGTGGGTCTCCATTTTTAAAATTACACTGAAATTGTAACAGCACAATGCTCCAAAATGAGATCCGTGCAGGAGTGGAGGAGGCCAGCGGATCGATCCGCCACCTCTCCCAGGGGAGTCCAGATCTAACACCAAAGAAGCTTGCTCCACCCCGCTTTACAGAAAGGCTGGCTGTTCCGAGCTCACACAAAACCCACTCCTGGTTTCCTTCTAAACTTTCCTCATACCAGCAACCCAGGTGGAGAGGAGGAAGGAGAGAGCCTTTTCGTTGCTGTTACTGTTAAACAGTTGGGAGTCGGAAACTCTGAAAACCTACTGTAAATCACTCAAGAGATCTACCAGCAGATCCTGATATACTTTCTTGACTTCCACTAGCGTAGAGTATGAAAATTTAACACTAGCATTCAACATGTAAACGAACTGGGAAGCCGGTGCAGTTCTCTTGGCGTAAGAGCAAAGGCCTAGTCCTTGTTAGAAGCCTAGTTCTGGACTGGATGAACTATCCGGATGCTATTCAAGAGCAAACTCATGCAGAGTGCATGGCAGTAACCCAGCCCAGATCTTACCGCAGCATATATCACAGTGGCCAGATACTTGATCCCTACAAACCCACAAAGGGGAAGTTGAAATACAGATAGAAATCTATACACATTAAAACGTCTGTCTTGGGTGTATGTACCCATGGACAGGGGAACTCCACCATGTGAACTCTACTATTATTCTCTCTCATGAGAATGGAGCCTCTGACCAAAGGGTGGTGCAGACACCCAGAGGAATTCCCCACGGAAAACAAAGGACAAGCCCCATACAACCTCTGTGCAAGAGAACCATATTTCTCCCATTAATTGTTTCCAGTGGTTCTCATTTCTCTCTCCTAAGAACATTACCCCTTAACCACAGTCAATCTTTGACCTTCCAACTAGTCAAAGTCCTTTTGTTATGACTTCCTTTTTGCCGCTGGAGATAAAATAACTCAGCAGGGCGAGTGTTTAAAACAGATTCACGTAGAGAAATATAATGAAGATCTTTCCAGAGCAAGAGAAGCTTTTTTCGACACACATCTGCTTTCCCCGCCCCACCCCCGCCCTGTGTTTTTGCTTTCGTTGGAGGGAAAGAATTCCAGAGAAGTTACTGATTCATTGCTGAATCAGATTAGATGCACCCGTTTTATCTATCAGCAATACAGTAAAAAAAAAAAAAAAAGTTTCAGAGCCCAGACAAAACTGAGGCCTAACTCAAATGCTACATTTGCAGAGCATCAGCCACCAAAGACCGGAACACAGAAAAATGCTCTTAATAGTTTTCCATATGGTGCCTAAGAGAAGGGCTGCAATGGTCTGGGTAAAATTGGTAGAGGAAATTGGAAAGGTGCTAGGAGACAGATTACTATAAAGAAATGTTATGGCCCAGTGTGTATGAGAAACCCTTCTTCAGGGGCAACCCAGTTTTATTCTATGATTCTATTTATTTTCTGTTGGGCTACTGCATCTCCTTATTTCCTCCTATTTCCTAGTGTTGTAGGAATTTTAGGTATTTTATTTATATATATATTAATTCTTAGTGTGCCAAGCAAAACAAGGCCTCATGTCTGAAGCACAGTCCTGAAACCATTTTGACCCCTGACACAATTTTGACTCCTAGCTGGCCAGGTATCAGATGGCCCAATTGACTTACAAAGGACAGTAGTTAGTCTGCATATGCCATGCCCTGCCAAGGCAGGGAACCTTTTGTTCTCCAGAAATGTTTGTCTGGGAGGGGTCGAGGAGGGATGACCAGGTGTTTCTCTGCAAGGGAGTGAGAAAAAACCTTTCCATTGTCTCAGAAATAAACTAATCACAATCTCAAAAGGAATGACCAGGCTGCCCAGGAAGGGCAATCAGATAAGACATTATCACATGAAGTGGCAGACAGGAGGTAAACAGTGCATTCAAGATTTCTGCTGAACACCGCCTTTTCCTATGATGTAGCTGTGATGTATCTGAGGGGGTGGTCCTGGGTTACACCCCTTTTAGTGATGTATGTATGATGTATAGGGGGTTGGTCTTGAGGGGAAAGGGGGGGAATTTCAAAGTCTATATAGGAGCTGGCACGCCATTGTTCTGGGTTCTTCTTCGCATCGTACCTGTTACGTTGGGGGAAACCTCTGTTGCAACAGATTCAATAAATGGGAAGCTGTGCTTTGCTTTTGATAACTCTGGTGTGGTCTCTGTCTGTGGCACAAGGGGAAAAGCTCTAAAATTCCAGCTCTTTCCAGGGAGAAAAATCCGGACTCCCCCTTGGGAAAACCGGACCCAACTTTATGCCTTTCCTAGTGAATTTTGCTTATAACATTTGGCGACCACGAAGGGACCCAAGTTTTCCAGCGATCTTTGGGGTCTGGGCATAGGGGGCCTGGTGCACACCCAGCCATTTGCAAGGGAGGGCATCCCTCTGCCTCAGGAACCAGGATCTCTGGCAGTAATTGGGAGTCCCAGCGGGACACACCAGAGCAAAGCAAACCCCGGGAAGGAAGTTTTCTTTTTCTTTTTTGTTTTGTTTTGTGGTTTTGTTTGTTTGTTTGTTTGTTTTGGGTTTTTTTTTTACAGGTTAAAGAAATCCCGGATAGCAATCCCAGAGGGCGTGAAGTGAGTATAAGGAATTTTGGGGACACAGTGAAGGGTGGATAAGTTACCGCAGCAACGAAAAATTCTTGTCTGTTCTATCCCTTTTCTATCTCTTGGACCTTGGTTAGCAGCATAGCTGTAAGGCAAAATTATAAAGTAGAACCAAGGTCCTGGGTACAGTGCTTCACGTTACAACGTGCCCGCCGGGAGGCAACTGGCCCTTCGACACCCTGACAGCTCTTGTCACCCCTGCTGCATTTCTCTTTAACCCTTTAAGGCGTAGCCGCAAACCGCCTCATGGAGACCTTAATTGGACATGACCCATGAGAATGGGAACGCAAGGGCGCCTTTCCCTTTCACAACTCTATCTGGACTTACCGCTTGGCATTGCACACGCAAGCGTCCTAAGGCTGGTGGTCCTTTTCTTTAGTTTGTAAGAGGCAGGAACGTTGCTGTCGGGCCCTCAGCAATCTGATTGACACTAGTAAGGGGGGTTCCGATAGGGACTTGATCGCACCAAGCCACCTAGTAGTAGCGCAGCGAACGGTAGGCAGGGCACAGCGGGGACTGTGCGGGCCCAAGGTCCAGGGTGTTAGTGAGTGTCCAGAATTGGGAGGTTCTACTTTGACCCCGACTGCAGTATAAAAGGCAAATCCATTAAAAGACATGGGTGCACCCCACTCTAAGGAATTCCTTTCCCAGACTCCAGGTCAGAACAAAGCCCACCTGTGGCTTGGTCCTGGCCAGGACTCTGAGTCCAACTCCAATTTGTACTTTTAAATTGGCATGACATACTTATAAAATCGTAACTGGTACAGGATGAAGGAAAATAAATAGTTGCAACTTCGAAAATGTTTGTTCAAGACTCTAAAATTGTTCTGAAACTTGAAAATGTTTTGCTTCATAAACTCCATCTATAAGAACCTCAATGGCCTTTTAAAAGGAGAATCTAAATCCAGTCTCTTTGGGCCATGTGTTGTGTACTTAATTTTTCCTGCTGCAAAATCTAAGTTAAAAACAAAAAAATACTCTTCTTAAGGCAAAAGGTCTTTTGAGGAATCTTAAAATTGTTTGTAAGGTAGAACTTTCTATCAAACATGAGTCTATTTCTTGTGTTTATGTCATTTTGTGTCCTTATGTAATTTCAGGATGTACTCAAGGTTTAGAAATGTTTAAGGAGTTTGTGTTTAAATTTGCTAAAACACCCAGAGACTGCTTTCTTGAGTGTGCATAGTTTAAATTGCAAGCTTGCTTCAATTTTTTAGTTTAAAGAAAACCATGTTGGACCTGATCAGTCTTAAACATGACAAATATTGAAAAGGGTGGAAGCGATGTGTACATGTTTTCCTATTTTTAAAGAGGCTATAGAAGGCCAATTTTTCTCCAGAGAGTAAAAAGTGTGTGTGTATACTTATTTTTTTTCCTGCAGTAAGGAGAAGCAGGACAAGAAAGGAAATGGGAGATTGGGAACTTTGAAAATGGTTCATTTAAACTTTGAATTTGTGAACTCACAATGTTCAAGGTCTGCGTAAAAGGAAGGCTGTGCTCTGTACTTAATTTTTCCTGCTGCAAAGTTTTAAAAGTTAAGCACGAGATGCTTTTCAATATAAAATGCAGTATCTGGCTTAAAGTAAAAGGTCCTTTGAGGAATCCTAAAACTGCTTTTAAAATGCTTTCCCACCCCTCTTTGTTCTATCTGAATTTTTTTTTCCTTTCCCATCTTACTTTTTTCTTTCCCATCTTCTTCTATGCTTAAACAGGTAAATCTACTCCTGAGTAAGCTTTGTTTGGCAAAGGGGGGGGGGCAATGTTTGCTAAAGGTACCCCCCCATTCCACTTTCCTATGTGTGGTCATTTTAATTCATTGGCTCACCAGACCTTAGAAAAATTGTTCAATTATTCTCTTACCTTTTCCAAAAATCACTTCTATCAAATTTGTGGCTGTTTTGTCATTGTGGGTGGTTATATTAACTCTTGAATGTGTCTTGCAACCTATTCCTTATAAAAGATTCTCTTCCTATCTAATAATTTCTCTAGGAACTTGCACTGTTTAGTATACTCTCACAAAGCTATGTTAAGATCTGCAAAGGTTCTGTATAAAGTTGGGTACTCTTATTTTCTCTTCCTTGTTTTGATTCCTTAGAACATGTGTTCGCTTACATGATAGGGGAATGATAGTGTGTCCTTCCTCAGATGTGTCTGTGTACATAAGTATGTGCATCTCTCCAGTAGTACAAATCTTGCTTTGAAAGGGGGGTGATAGTGCTGATCCCTGAATTTCAGAAGGGTTGGACTACATTACTCAGGGTCCCTTCCAACCCTACAAATCTCTTCCTTAGAAAGGAATTAAATGGTAGATTGTATGTTGTATGTGGTGTAAAGGCGCTAAGTAGAGAGAGAGAGAGAGAGAGAGAGAGAATGTGTCTTACAAGCATTGGAGGGTAATTTTTAAATCATGATGGAAAGAATGGTTTTCAGCGTTTAGAATAGAGTGGGTTGTTGTTGTTTTTAAAAGGAGTAATTATCTAAGTTTTACCATTTTGTCTATATTTAAAGTTTAAGCACATAAAAATTCATTATCAAGTAGAATGAGCCTTGACCATTCCTGTACATAAAGGGCAGAAAATCTTTGTCTGCAAAATGGTAAGGCTAAAATGAATTAAAATGTTAGAGAATATGAATTCTGACCCTGTAGCCATTTTCCCATATATAAGGGGGGCAAGGAATTTCTACCCATGGCTGAAATTGCTAAGAATATTTGACTCCCTGTGCCATTCTTACTCGTAAATAAGAGGGTGGGGATTTCCACGAAAATGGCCAGAGAAAAGAAAAGAAAAGGATAGCCCTCATTTTAATAGCAATCTGTACCCCAAATCCTGTAGATAAGGGGAGGCATTGGTCCCAATTTCTTTGCCTGGGGTGCAGGTATTTGTGTTTGATGCAGTAAGCATGAGTCATTAAGTGCTGAGACTTCAAGTTGACCAAACTTATATCTCTGGTTTTGGTGGATGTTGAAGTCCTATATAGTTTTAAGATTTATAAGCCTATTTCCTAAGCAGCAAGAAACAGGAAATAAAATGTGTCAGAAATGGCTTTAAACTGACCAAACCGAAATTTAATTTGACTAATTTATTGCTGGTTTTGGAAATAGCATGAGCTACTGGATTTCTGTTTAAAATCTAACCTTATTCTTAAAATTCTGCTCCTCACGCTTCTCTCCCTTTATTCAAATGGTAATTTAACCAACAGATTCAATTCTTTCAAATGGTACAATAGATTTCTGAGTCATAAACTCTGTACATGCACAGAGGCTATGTAAAAAAGGGGGTTTTACTAAGAGGTGACAAGGTCACATGCTCTCCACATGGAACTTAAATTCAATCCTTACGTTAACTTGGAATTGAAGGAAAACACCCTTTGTGTCCTTTGCCCCAGGGGCTACTTGAGGAATAACAAAAGAGTTAAGTATTGGGCCATGAAAATAACATGCCAAAATCTTTCCACAGGTAAAATGAGACGGTAGTGATTTAAATGAATTTTAGAAAAGCTTTTCTTTAATGCATTTTAGGAACATCTCCTGACGGAGATTTCCACATGAAACAAATTTCTCTTTCAACAGGATATGGAGACCCAAAAAGTGCGTAGAAAGAATTTGCAGTTGCAAATTCTATCTCCGAAGGGGGGGAAGAGAAATGGGGGAATTGTGTTCTCCATCCAGGTGACAGACAGTCTTCTCCATCCAGGTGACAGACTATGCAAAACCAAGCTTCTATTGTTCTTACTCAGGGTGTATTTTTCTGATACTTATCTCACATTTGCACTTCAACCCAAAGCATTTACCTCACCTCTGTTAATCCTTCCCTTCCCTCAATCTAACATGCAGGATTCTTTCACAGCTTGGATATTTGAGAAGCCTCAAACTACTTCCCTCATAAAGAAACATTTTTTCCTTTTCCTTTTCTTTTATTTGGGATATTTAAAATTAAAATTTTGTGTGATTTAGCATTTATTTATTTTTGGTTCCTCAGGTCATGTTTTCTATATTTTGAGGACATGTGCTACACATGGAATAAGGTCCTTCATTTTATTGTATCTCCAAAACTTATTGCTGATTCTGACTTGATTTTAATGGGCCAGGTACCATATGTAAGTGTTTCTTTTCATAAAGTTCTCTTTTATCAAATACCACATAATGAATTTTAAGGTTTTTTTTCTCATTATTTTATCCTTAAGGTTCCAGTCCAGTAATCTGTATGGTTTTGATAATATCTTTGTATTATTTAATAGTAATTCTCATTAAAAAGCTGGCGTCTTTCTGTCAAGTCCATTTTCATCTGGAAACGTTCATTTAACTGGTGATCTAATTTTTGTTTTTGCTTCCTTTTAATATTTTTATCTTTAAACAGCAGAATATCACAGTAGTAGTTATATGGAAATGTGATAATAATATTGAAATGAATAAAGTACTTAACTTGCTAAGATTTTTTGTTTGCAGCTTCCCAGAAAAACTCAAGGAGATTCTCCCCTTTTGGCTCCTACTTCTTTCCTTGATAACTGTGTCTTTAAGCCCAAACCCTGCCCCCTTACAGGATATCAGATGTTAATACAGATCCAATGATGGAAACCCTCAGCCAAAATTCCTTATGACCACAAGACTATCACCTGCAACAGCAACAGACACCAGAGTTTTAAAAGTGGCCACGGAAATCTCATTCAAAAGGACAAAGGGGGGGTGAAGCTGATATAAGGGGGAAAGTTGCTCTTTAAGGACATTTTCTCTCTTTCTGACCTCAAGCCCTTGTACCTAATGGTTAAAGATACGTGAAAAAGCAAGAATTGTCTCGAAAATCTCATGACTTCCTAAAGGACATCCAAATGATCTGGAATTAATAATTGTATGTTGTGTGTGTTATGTGTTATAATGTAAGAATGCTGAAATGTGCTTGATAATATGTGATTTCCACAAATGGGGGAACAATTTAATTGTAAAGGACATTTTCTCTCTTTTGACCTCAAGACTCTACCCTAACCTATATATAATTATTATGTTTTACGTTGTGTGATATTATGCAGAAACATTGAACCATGTCTGACAGTATATGTGATTTCCACAAAGGGGGGGGAAACCAATTTTGTGTTTGTTTTATGTCTAATGTACGGCTTTATTGTTTACACTAGTGGGGGAATGCTCATACATTTTATGCTTTCGAACAGATCAGGCTATTAGGTAGTCCCACATTTAGATTACTGTAGATCAATCTATGACCACATTTCTTTGTCCCACTCCAACCTTCTCCATACATTTTAATTTTACCAAGGAGAAGCTTCAGGATCCATGAAAGCCCAGATAACAGGGAAGTGTCTATGCTTTGATTTAGCGGGAGTGATCCTTTATAGAATTAAATTAACCGATTTGAACAGACTGCCCGTTTATAGAATGGTTTTAAGAGGTTGGTTTGGAAAGTAACAACCATGGGCTAAATAAATTCTAATTTGGCTTAGGTCTGATTGGGCATGTATCCCAGGTGCAATGAACTTTCTTTGGTCCCCTTAGAACAACTGAGCAATTTTCCCATGAGTGCAAGACCAGAGCCTATAAAAAAATAAAATCCCATAGGAAGGTTAGGCAAGGACATTTCTCTCATGACGTGTTCAAAGCCTGTCCAAATCTATGGCAAATGCCAGGCGAAAAAACGGTCAAGAGGAAAGCCCTCCGGGGATTCCCCAGGGATTGTTGCTGCTGTGCAAATGGAGGTGTGAGACCACATGAAAGCTGGATTTGCCACCTGGGAACACATAAAAAGGCAGCAGCAGAACAAACTGCATTTTTCAGTCATTGGTGATCCTGCTAAGTGAAAAGCATAGGCCACAATTGAAAATGTTTCTCCCAAAGTGCTGAAATGCCACAAGTAAATTTCTTCAGATTTATACGAAAACATCCATTTAAAACATACCTGGTTATTATTTGTGAGGCAATAATTTTTTTATCAAAAAATTAAGCCTCAAATGGGGGAATTGTTGTAGGAATTTTAGGTATTTTATTTATATATATATTAATTCTTAGTGTGCCAAGCAAAACAAGGCCTCATGTCTGAAGCACAGTCCTGAAACCATTTTGACCCCTGACACAATTTTGACTCCTAGCTGGCCAGGTATCAGATGGCCCAATTGACTTACAAAGGACAGTAGTTAGTCTGCATATGCCATGCCCTGCCAAGGCAGGGAACCTTTTGTTCTCCAGAAATGTTTGTCTGGGAGGGGTCGAGGAGGGATGACCAGGTGTTTCTCTGCAAGGGAGTGAGAAAAAACCTTTCCATTGTCTCAGAAATAAACTAATCACAATCTCAAAAGGAATGACCAGGCTGCCCAGGAAGGGCAATCAGATAAGACATTATCACATGAAGTGGCAGACAGGAGGTAAACAGTGCATTCAAGATTTCTGCTGAACACCGCCTTTTCCTATGATGTAGCTGTGATGTATCTGAGGGGGTGGTCCTGGGTTACACCCCTTTTAGTGATGTATGTATGATGTATAGGGGGTTGGTCTTGAGGGGAAAGGGGGGGAATTTCAAAGTCTATATAGGAGCTGGCACGCCATTGTTCTGGGTTCTTCTTCGCATCGTACCTGTTACGTTGGGGGAAACCTCTGTTGCAACAGATTCAATAAATGGGAAGCTGTGCTTTGCTTTTGATAACTCTGGTGTGGTCTCTGTCTGTGGCACAAGGGGAAAAGCTCTAAAATTCCAGCTCTTTCCAGGGAGAAAAATCCGGACTCCCCCTTGGGAAAACCGGACCCAACTTTATGCCTTTCCTAGTGAATTTTGCTTATAACACTAGCTCATGTGAAGTCCTTGTTCTTCTGCTTATTGGTGTTACCCTCCATTTCCCCCTCTCAGATAAAGTGGACAACGCCGGGATTCCCAAACTGTGGTGCTGCACATTCATGGCATTAAATATTCATACTGATATTTAATTGTATTTTTATTGCTTTTATTTCTTATATTACAATTTGAGTTCTATGAAATACAATGAAGTACAATATAGAAGAAATAAAAGCAGCAATAAAAATATGATTAAAATAATCCAGCATGCACCAGCACAGTGCTTTTTGAGAACTACAACAGGTCAAACAAACAAACAAACAAAAAGCAATATGGCTAACCTGACCCGACAAAGTCCCCTCACCCCCCGCCATACAAACAAGTCACACTGCAACCAACTGAATACAACCAACCAAACTCTGGATCCCCCAACCCCTCGCAATGCCAATAAAGATAAATAAATATATAAATAAAAGACCTACTCATGTGATTCTGACAGAAATCCCCCCCACTAGCACTAAGCAATAGAATGACAGAACAATACCCCCATATCTCCCCCCCCATTTCTTTTCCCCTTCTCTCCCCCTAGCTGTAAGATGTCTAAGGCATTAGTGTCTCATATTGAACATTAATGAACTGTGAAAAAGACCCTATGAATGGAAAGTGGAGACGCTGTACAGTATGTACGGTACTTTCCCTTGTTTATTTGTTTATTTCGTAACCCAAGAAAATATTCAATAAAAACTTTTTTTTAAAGGCAAAAATCATTAAGTGGTCTCCCAAAACCCTCAACAATTTTCAACTGATCAGTTGGGCCGGGGGTAGTTTGGGAACTGCTAGACGACACCATGTGGGAATTCATTTTACACAAACATGAATTCACACAAACATGAAAGGGCACACACACTGTTCCCTGCAATTGCATAAAAATTAAAATACATAAATTGACCTCCTGGGTTTTCTTGCTGTGGTAAAGACTCTTTGGGAGACAGAGTATAGCCTTCTTATCAAGAGTTCTGCACATGTGAAGTAAAAAGTTCATTTGAACTTTCCACAAGCAGCACTAGGAACTATTCTACATGTTACAACACAAAAGGCAGGAGACTGAGCAGACACAAATTCTCTTTTGGCAGCCCCTTACATAAGTAGGATTGTCAGGGTACTTAGGCTGTGACAATGGAACAGATTTAAGCCTGTTATATAGATAAGCCCTGTGTCAATCAGTAATTGTGGTGGTAGTACTTTGCTACACCCCCCCCAAGTGATAATTTACTAGCACATACAGTCGTACCTTGGAAGTCAAATGGAATCTATTCCAGAAGTCCATTCGACTTCTGAGCAGCAGCTTCTGAGCAGGAGCTTCCTGCAGCCAATCGGAAGCCGCGGAAGCCCCATTGGACGTTCGGCTTCCAAAAATAGTTTGCAAACCGGAACAGTCACTTCCGGGTTTGCAACGTTCAGGAGCCAAAACGTTCGAGAACTAAGCTGTTCGAAAACCAAGATACAACTGCATAGATATCAAAGCCCATATCTCAACCTTATTGATCTTTGGCTACCAACAAGCATGCACACAAAACATTTGTTTCTGTACCTGGATTGTTTCTTTGGAGGTGGAGGAGGTGGTCCAAATTCCTCAATTCCATTCTTGTCTTTAGGGAACTCGAAGGCAAAAGATGCTGATTTGCTCATTCCTGCAATCTTGTTCTCCTGGACAGAGCGTTTCTCCCCCTGATGGCAATTAGAAATACTTGAGGGACTGCTTGCCCTGTTTTCCGTTTCTGTCTCTGGTGTGCTTTTCAAGAATCCCTGCTCTTCTTCCTCTTCTTCCTCTATCCTGCACTGCCTGCTCCAGGAGAGATTGTAGTATTTCTGCCTCCTCTCAGAGCTCAAGGTCGCTGGACCTTTGTTCGACTCCTCCGGAGAGATTTTGTTCGTATGAGGGCATATGGACGATGTGGTCTCAAAGACTGTGCTATCTGTGCCATTCTTTGGAATGTCAAGACCCCGGTGGCCATTGTTATCCCAAGTTTCTGCCACAAAAGAACTTACAGACTGTGTGAAAGGCCCCTCTCCTTTGGGCGGGCTCCCTTTGGACAATTTTGGGGGAATAGCAGGAGTCTCACCAATCCCATTTCTGCTAGTTGTTTGGGACTGAAGACCTGGGCCGTTTTCCATTGGGCTCATCTCGCTGCTTGCTTGCGGCATTTCTCTGTATTCGAAGAAAGGGGATGTTTTCCTAGCATCTGAACTAGAAGTTGGGCTAGGACTTGGCCACTGGACCCCTACAGCTGAGTCTGGACTGCTAAGAAAAATAGTCCGGTTGTCATCTTCTGTGTGGGCCGCCACAATGGTAATAGTCGCTGGTACCTGCGTGACAGATTCTTGGAACTCTCTTTCGCAGTCCAAGTGGAGAGCCTTCCCTCTCCAGATGCCATCTTGTTTATCTTTACAGGGGCTATAAGCCAAGGCATCACTCCTTGCATGTGTGTTGGCATTATTTAGCTGCGCCTTTTTCCTCTTCGTGCTCTCAGCATAGATAGGCTCGTTTTGAGAGGCCACTTCACAGGAAAGCTGTTGCTCTGCGGAATTGCTTGCATTTTCTATACACTTGCCTACAGTCCGATCTGATTCTCTAACCAAAGGCCAGCAATAATTTCCCTTGGGCGAACCACAGGGGCCACTGCCAGTATCTGAGGGAAATGCTAATGTGTCCGTTTCGGTACATAAGTGGTTGTATACATAACTGTGTGTCAGATGCTTCTCCCCCCTTTGAAAGTCTGAATTCAAGGCTCTGCTTTCCCCTTCACTGAAACTCACCACTACGGACTCGGTTCTTGCATCTGTCACAGCCTCCGGCCCCTGAAGTTTTGAAATAGGGTTTCCATGCCACACCTCATTGGTTTTGGTACTGTCAAACCCCTGGTGGACAGGAGCCTCTTTGCAATAGTCTGTGATGGAGCAATACTCTCCACCTTCACTTTCTAAATCAGAAGAATTGACCGTACCAGCTCTCTCTGAAAGTGATGCTTCCTCTCTTTGGTGGATGGGAGAGTATCCCACGGAGTCCACGGCAGAGCCAACACATCTGTCACTCAAAAAGAATGAATTGTGGCAGAGGCCCAGATATGGCAAGGATAACTTCTCCTTGCTGGCCACTTCATTTCCATTCTCCCGTGCACCCATATCATTCAGAAATGCCACATTACTGAAGGAGACATTTCTCTCTGCACTGCTTTCAAGACTAGAGGGGCCAGCCAAAGGAGGACAATCACTTGGAGTCTTCTGAATGACAGGCTTCCTTATGATGTTGTTGCTGAATTTGTCAATGCACACTCTTTGTTCTTCTCCAGATTTCATCAAGGGAAGATTTCTGGGTGGCATTCTCTTGTTGACCTGCATTGATAAAGAAAAATATTATATATATATATATGTCTGTAATTTCTAACTTGAGATTTATAAAATTAGATCTATTAACAGAATTTATCTCATTATCAACAGAGGATACTTCTTCTTTCTACAAGACGCACCAGCTGAACATATTCTTTATTTCTACAATGATTATACAGACTCTTGTGAATATAAAAACACGGAAACAGACACTCCAACAATAATTAATGTTTCAAAAAACCTGCCTAAAGTTTTATAGCCATGAACATCTCCTATATCAAACCCACAAAGCAAAACAGACGTTTGATATTGCCATTGCTACCAAAAATAAAAGACTCAATAAATATATTTTAAAATATAATCTTATTCTTCTGTCATTCAACTACATGCTATGGGGATCTATTTACAAAGGATTATTTTACTCTGTTCGTAAAGAACGAGGACAGCAATAAGCATAATAAAAACAGAAGATTTGAAAGGTTTACCTCAGACATCCGCACTAATAACAATATCATCTGATGTAACAAGAATGACTCCAAAACAATAACAGGCCTTAATGCCAGTAAAATGTCACAAAGTGAAATGAACCTTATATCCAAAGGACACAGCTTCTGCCCAATACCAAGAGAAGACAATGCAGTACAAATGAAAAGTAACATCAAAGCATTTGAAATTAGATGCAGATTAGGTAATTCCACCCCATGATGACTCCAAGCATGAGACACACTCCTACAATAGAGGTTTTCTGTTACTGTTTCTGCCATCAAACAGACACCTAATATCAATAAAAGTCCAGTCATAGGATCATAGAATCATAGAGTTGGAAGGGACCCCAAGGATCATCCAGTCCAGCCCTCTGCGATGCAGGAATCTCAGCTAAAGCATCCATGGCAGATGGCTCTCCAACCTCTGCTTAAAAACCTCCAAAGAAGGAGAGTCCACAACCACCTGAGTATTTCTGATTCCTTCGCAGAATACTTAACATCCACAAACAATACCTACGTATGACAATCTTTCAAAAGCATAAAGAGTGGTTCTATGGGATATTTATTTATTTGCAGTATTTATAGCCTGCTTCTTCGTTGAATATTTTCAGTCCCAAAGTAGGGAACAAAGTGATAAAAATAAACCGAGAAAAACAACAAGATACAAAACTACAAAATCATACAAACAGGTTCAACAAACTAACATTTTTTTATAAGAGAAACAAGCAAAACTACCAAAATAAAAAATTCAGATTTAACCAAATACCTAGGTGAAAACAAACACAAAACATTCAAACAGACTAAACAACCAATGGTCTTAGCAATGGCTTCATAGCCATGAAGCCTACTGACTAGGGTGGTCCTGCTGTAATACTAAACACTGAAGAGCAGAAGGCCAAAGCCCTCTGTCCAGATATTCTAAAATCACAAATTCTCCTCAACTTGAAGCAAACAAGCCACGCACAGGTTTTCCATACTTCACTGTGCAAGCAGGTACAAATAAATTGATGCAGGCCTAAACCAGGGGCGGAAAACCTCAGGCTCAGGGGCTTATTGTGGCCCCCAAAGCCCCTCTCTCTCTGGCCCATGGGACTCTTGGAAGTCCATGCTCTGCTCCCTAAGTTGCACTTCTCACTAGTCCTGCTCTGCACACTTCTCAACGGCTTTTGCCCAGCTGGAACATAACCTTGAACTAGGCTATATTGTTTGGCTGGGTGGAAATATATGTGTGTTTGTGTGACTTTTGTATGGCTGGAATAGAGCATTTTGTCTCTGGTGTTATCCACCTTTTGCCTCTGGCTCCTACTCCCCACCTGGCTCCTACTCCCCACCTCCCCACTCCCCCATGCAGCCCCCAAAAGATGAGCACGATAGAAGGTGGACTCAAAACTTCCCCCCACCTCTGGCCTAAAACGTTCACTTGGAGAAATGAAACCAAAGGAGGCCTAAAGAGCCCTGAGATCTACAAATAAATGGCAGTATAGAAATTTGAATAACAACAACAACAACAACAACAATACACATGACACTGACCAAGGTGTTAGGCAGAGACAATACAATTCTATTTTGCATCACTTTGTATGTGTGGATGACATATTATTGATGTAAAACAAAAACACAACACTCACACCCTGTTTATGCATGTCAGAGATCCTTTCTCCCTGGTGCGATAGTTCACTACATGCTGGGAGGTGGTGGTGTTTTTAATGTGGGTGCACATTCAGAAATATGACCCTCTCTCGTCTATTCTCAGTCTATAATCTTATTCTGAATAATATAGGTGGAACTGTTCTGAGTCTAGTAAGGCCTGGTTCTTGCTGGGGTAGAAAACCCTCGCTTCAACTAATTAAATGCTCCTCTATACCAAAACAAAACAAAACAAAACAAACAAAACAAAACAAAACCTTAGTCTAGCTTTCTCCCTGAAAGGCCAGTTTCCAATATGCAGGGAATTTATTTATTTATTTATTAAGTAAGTAAGTAGGTAAGTAGGCAAGCAAGCAAGCTGGATCGTTGACTCATGTGAACCCCTCCCGCTTGCAATCTGCACAGTGCAGCCCACACACAGTTTTATCATCTCAGTGAGAACTCAGCCTAAACTGCATGTACTTAAATGGGAAAATAAGAGTGGAGAAGAGAGGAAAATGTTCATTAACGTTAGTGATCAAACAAAAGCCACTCTGGTAAGGACACCCCCCCACCCCACCCCAAGTTCAGGGCAACTGATAATTTCCTCTCCCACTTCATGCTATAAAATGGAGCAGCCTTCTTGCGGCCCATATCTGTTATAAGCATTACAAAGGAGTAGGCGTTGTCCTCCGTGAACTGGCATCTGGTTTATTGAGAAGCAAAGTCAGGGCAGTTCAAAAGCCGTGAGAGGAACCATCCACATTAAGGGGAACCTGTGCCTTGGGAAGAACATCAAAGAGCCGTGTGGCGACTCTCTTCCCAAGAATGGCAGAAACAACAGGGCTTGTGTCTGGAAAATAATTTTAATTGGTCACTTCTGATCTCGCTGAGTAGAAAAACGAGACATCCATTGTGCATCAACACACCCAGCCACCTTTACAGACTGATCCAGAATGATGTTATGGCTGCAGTTCTGTGCACACTGAAAGCAAGTCCCATTAACTCAACAGGACTTAATTCTGAGTAAACACGCACAGTGTCAACTTTTCAAAGTTATGGGCTTCTTTCTTTACTTTTTCTTTCTGTGCAAATATTGCAGTAAGGGCTTAACTGCACATTGAGTTAAATGTGTAATGCACAGCATTGTCAACAGGGTTGTGGGTCAATGGGAGTTTTTTGCCTACAAGTAATTGCCACATGGAGGAATATTCATGGGGGTCATTCCTGGGGAGGGAATAGTTAAAACTCTTCTCCCCACACACATCAGTTCCAAGTGCTACTTGATTAATCTACTGATTAAAGCTGGAAGCCTCATTTTTAATCTGAATTTAACAGTGAAAAAGGTGGTGCACAGCTTTGAACAGAGAAAAAGGGTGGCAAGTATTAACAGGCAACAATTTCATGTCAAATATGATGAGACCCTGTTTCCTGGAAAGGTGAGTTTTCCAATCAGATGCTCTGACAAAGAATGCCTTAGCTACTCATCCTAGAAGTTCAAAATTACAAAGTACAGTACGCCTTCGAAAACTTCAAATAGACTTTGTAATCATGGGATCTGAAAGCATAATACATGTAGGCTCCTGAATATATTTTTCTTTCCCCTTTCATATGTGCAGCTTTGAGGCACATTCCATTTTCTCCTGGACAAAGAGGGCTAGAGTACTGTTTTTTAAAAATGAATATAAAAAAGATACCCAGAATCTCAGCAGCAGAAGCCCTTAAGCACAAAAGCCTTTATTCTATCCTCTCCACACTAACTGACATGATTCATTCACTGCCTGCCTGAAAAGGCTTTCAGTGACACATGTAGGTAACTGAACGCTGAACTCTGCTTGATTTTGATGAAATTTTGCTCATTAAAAACCAAGCCCAATTAGAAACACCAGTACTTTCAAGTTAGTGCATGAAAGAAATTGCTCATTCTGCCAACCTTTCTGGTCTTTTCTTTACTTAATAAGTCTTATCTACAGTTAAAGAGTTGCTGGCAAATTTTGCCTAGAGCAAAATATCAAGGCAAATGCGGAAATGTCTGCTTGGGGAAAAGATCCAAGGCATTAAATAGGCAGCAAAAAGGGTTTTTTTAATAAAAAAATACCAGTGACAATTCTTGATGCCTTGTGGTGGCAGCGGCTGTGTTCGCACATCTCTGCCTGAAATGCTTCTTACAACACATTTGTAGTTTAAGAAATGGCAGTAAACTCTGTAGCATTATTTACAACCTTCCATTCAGTGGGAGAAGAGTTCAAGGCAAATCCCAGATGGAGGTGATTCATGTTCCACTTCAATGTCTATTTGTGGGAGACCAAATTCACTGAGATATCCTGCATCGTGATATCTGGACGGATGTTTCAAGGAACATCAGATCTGCTGGCTAGGAATGGCTTCCTGCCAACAGAACGTCACAGGGGAAAACTCCCCACCTTCTTTCAGTTCACATGAGAGATTACTGCAGTTTTGGAACTAATGCCATGGTCATATGTCCCTTGTAGCCAACGACAATGTTCCTGGTACTTCCTTGTGCCTATTAACTGCAGTGGACGCTGCATCACAGAACCCCAAATATTCTTAACCTTGCCAGCATGAGGAAGTTGCCCCATATATTGGCAGAGAGGGGGAAGATCAGTGTCGCATAGGGCCTTGCTGCTCTTAGGTCTCTAAAATGAGGAATTAATTCAACATGGTGGCTTAATTTATCAATTTTTACAAAAACATGTATGAGAACCCAACTTGTCATCCGAAATATACAACCCTCCCAGCTGTCAACTTCCATGTTTCCTCGTTTTATTTTCACCTCTTGCTCTGGCACAAGAATTGGTGAACCAATTGCAAACACTCCCAATAAGTAATCTATACCTGCTCCAAGTATGTTAGTTATAATGGGACAAGTCAGTGTAGAGGACTGAGTTTAATAGGACCCCCTAGGTGGGACCCCCTAGGAACTAGCGATGTACAAATGAGTCTATTTATGAGTGTTCACTCATAAATCTGCCTTGTTTCTGTTTTTCAGCTCTTTTTACCACTTCTAAATACATTTAATTAATTTCTCTCTCTGTCAAAATACACATTTCAAAATACTTTACTCTTATTTTAGTCAAAAACTACATCTGAATATTGGGAAAGTATGGAAGTTGGTGCTTATTGAAGCTTTGCTACAAATCAGTCCATATTGGAATGTGTAAAGCTCTAATTCCTCAAGTATTCACACCTGGGATGGCTTGAGAGCTCCAAAAGCCCACTTACCAAGGAAAGTACTCCCTACCATTCTGGCAAGCCTAGCGTCCTGTGGGTTAGGATCCCTAGAAGTCACAAGAAGCAGTACCTGTAGATCCTCTGACCACAAGCCCAGCACCTGATGTTTGGATTGTTGTATAGTTAAGGGGTGAGGATATAAGGAGGGCTGGTTGATTCTTGGCTGCCCAACTCTCTACAGCAGTGCTGTTCCTATTCAAGTTGTATTCATCTATCTCAAGGAATGCTGGATTTGGGAGACAGGCACTGCTACATTTCCTGAGGGAATAAAGTCCAGGCTGAAGATGCCTGAGAGAAGTTAAATGACTCTCATGAGCAGCTAGGGTCAGAAGGTTCTGATGTCTAGAAGAGGGCAAATGAAAACTTGCTCGTGTCAGTCTGGACAGCAGCGGGGCTCACCTGGATCCAAAGGATAACATGACAGCTGGCAAGGGTTTTGCATGAAAGTAAGTCAGGGGTGGCTAACCTGTGGCCGTTCAGATGTTGCAGGACTCCAACTCTCCACCAGCCCCAGACAGCAAGGCCAGAGATGGGACTGGGATTTGTAGACCAATAATATTTGGAGGTTCACAGGTGAGCTCACCCTGGAGGAAGCATGCAAAGCTTTCTGGCTTTCTCTGAAACCCAAGAGGATGTTGCCCACTAAGAACCTAGGAACACACCCAGAAATTCTGCAAGGGTTTCCTATGTTACTAGAATCTCAAGCCACTGACAACAGAACCTTCCTTTGCTAAATGAAGAAAAATTGCAGGAATTGTGTCATAACAAATACCAGTACTGTTCTATGTCAAATAATTTTTTTTTACAACAGAAGAAACTTGTAAAACACACCATGTCCCTTGTTAATCATTACCTGTGGGATTTCGGCACCCAGGTTCCCATCCGCCCACACATCAGCAACATCCGAGTTTATCATTGTCGGTTTTACGGCAATTGTTGGCTTGGAGTAAGGCAAGGAAACTACTCCGTCATCCTCCAGAGCCGTAGGCTCAGCTTTGGCTCTGGTTCCATTCAGATCCTGCAAGAGGCCACAGCTACCTCCCAGGTCCAGGGGTGGCACCTGCAGCTGGTGGAAGTGTCTGGGGCAGAAGCAGTTTTTGCAGGAGCCCGGCTTCCAGATGTGTTCCACAAAATCACTACACGCAGACATTTTCAAGCCCACTTGCTTCACTGGGACTGCCCTCTGCATCTTGTATGTTGAGCTTCGCTGTTCATTTTGCACTCCGTGTAGCGGCTCTTAACAATTTGTCCTGTCATGCAACTGAGCTACCTGGAAAGAAAGAACACATCACTGCTATTAATTTTATACACGGAAATTTGAGGAAGCTCTTTACACCATGCCGCTCCTCAAAAACTTTCTGAATTTCTGCCCCTCCCCACCTTCACAAACTTATTGTACTTTCTGGGGTGCCCCACCCCCTCAAAGAAAACCCCATAAGCAACAGTGGAGAGTTGTGCAAGTGCCTATTTGAATATGGCAGGCATCCTCCCCAGGCATTAAGCACACACAGCAAAGGGTGGTGCGGCACTTTAAAGACTAACAAATCCTCAGCATAAGCTTTCGTGGACCACAGTCCATCAGATGTATGAAACGTAAACCTAAACTGGCATTCTTAACTATGTGTATGTGCCTAGCCAGTTTCCCACATTCCATCACACTCTACCATGATCAAGAAACAGGACTCAGAGTCTGCATACAGGAGTATGTCCTTTATTCATAATGGGAAACCCATTACTCAAAATTCTCAAAGGAAACCCCAGGAACGGCACCCAGAGCTCTGCATGCCCGGGAAATCCACTTTTCCTATGAAGCCTTTGGCCTAACCTTATGCCAAAAAAGCACACATTACAGAGAACATAAGGCTGCCACTAAAAATGGCAGCATTTTGTTAAGGCGTACCTCCCCTCCCCCAATCACAGGCTGTAACTAGGTAAGATATTATAGATACTAAGGAGAGAATTCACATAACACATGACTCCTTTTTTCTTGTAACACACAGTCAGGGCTGCCCCAAGACATGTTGCTACCTGAATCAAAAAGCAAGATAGCACATATACCTCGTTCTACGTACAAAAGCCAACCAGACTAGCAAGTGACTCTTACTACAACACTGGTGATGGGACAAAGAGAGTACACTTGAGGGCAGCAGGCAAGCTTAGGGGGTGCAGGGCAGACTGCATGGCACTTACAGCTCTGTCCATTCTCCGCCCCTCAGTATCTTCTGCCTGAAGTGGCCACCTCACTCTGCCCAACAGTAGAGCTGGCCCTGCATAGCAATTCCCTTAGCTTTCATGCCTGTTGCATCTCTTTGCTTCTTACCTCTCCCAATGACAAATCTCAAGCTGGAAGACCCTTAGGGACTGTTCCCGGAAAACAGGGAAAACTAAAGCAGGTGTTTTGTTTCTCCACTGAGATCACTCCAAGAGCTTGACTTTTTCTGGACTGTGTTCAAGGTGTTCAGGCTGGGTTTTTTTTTACACATTCCACAGCTATGGCCTTGACAATAAGTATCCTAGAATATACAATGCCTATTGTCCATCTGGAGATAAGTTTCATATATCTGGGGTATGAGATTCATTCTATGACCTGGTCACACCGCCTTTGCAAATATAGTGGAAAAGTAAAGTGCACATAGGAATGGGTTGGGCAACGGAAGAAATAGTTTCAGCATGAATCAAACAGGAACTTGACAAACATACGTATCACTGTCTGCCACAAAAAAGCCAATTTCTCTATGGCTTAAAAAACATCGAGCAGTAACCAGATATATCACTAATGAGCACTATGAGTACTTACACAAAGACACACTGTGTGTTAATCTCAGCCCAGGCCCTTCAAGTGTCCCTATTGTCCAGGATTGCAGAAGCTTTCCTGGTTTCTGATTTGATCCCGGAATGTCCCGTTTTTTCTTAGGACGTCCCTATTTTCATTGGAGAAATGTTGGAGGGTAAAGAACACGACATCTCCAAGGCATCTCCCAATAATAATAATAATAATAATAATAATAATAATAATAATTGGATGTCCCTATTTTCATCGGAGGAATATTGGAGGGTATGTGAGCCCTGCTAAGCCTGCATAACCTCCATCACACCCAGCAGTTATGGTAAGTTTTATGCAGACAGTAGAGCAGCCATGTTGGATCAAAATGGACGACACTTTGCCATGTCTGTGTCCCTGCTGTAGCTCCTGCTTGGACCTTTGTGCATGTATTTCCTACTTGACATAAAGTTCACAAAGTCTCTGGCATTATGATTAGAGTAATAAGAACAGCAGCGATGAAATCAAAAGCATCACCTGTTTTGTCAAACCAGTGCAGGAAGTGTGCCAAAGTTCCCTGTGTGGCAAACAACTGATACACAAAGTGTTCCCCGTTGCCCATTCCTCCCCAAAAAAGATTATGGTAATTCATAGTCTATGTGAATCTACCCACACAAATAGTAAAATTCATGGAAAAATCGGTGGAAAGGTCAAGCTCCCTGTTGCCATTCCTGATCAATATAAAAGGTGTACTCGGTTTATAAAAGTGTTTTTTTCTTCTTTTTGTGGAGGGGGACAGGTAGCAAGGATGTGTGTGTTGTATGGCTATTTTTCCTGCTTCTTTCTTTCTGCCCGCTATCAGCCTTTGCCCAAGCAAAGGACCACACTACAAAGATAGCCTTCAGCCCTAAGTTCAGTACGTATGAATTTATATTGATCTAATATGCTAAGGAACAAGCCTTCAGGAAATAATATGAATTACAAAATCAGTAAACTGATTTAAATCTGCTTCCAGTCTCCCCAAAGGGAAGGGAAAGTGGGGTATAATATATAAGTACTGTAATAAATGTGATGGCAGCATAAGAAACGATTGTTTTAAGATTTCATTTCACCATACAAATCCTTAAACTAGATAACAGCTACAGCAGCCCAGTGGCCAGGTCCACATGTCACTTTTAAACCATAGTTAAATTAAACTATGGTGTAAATGTAAATGCAAAGCAAGCTGGTGTGCACCGCCCCTGTTGCTGCCGCTGGGAGGGACCTCTGAAAATAGAGTCGTGGTTTCCTTCTCCCTAAATGAATCATGTGCTGTAACCAAGATTTATTCTTCACTTAAAGCTTGTGGTTTGGTTCAAGGAAACAAATCAAAAGCCAAGCCATGGTTTAGGTCCTGGCAGCACAAGAGGAATGAAGATCAGCTGCACAATTCAGATTTACACCATAGTTTACTTCAACTATGGTTTAAAATGACATGAAAACATTTTATTATTTCCTTCCTTCCCATCATTCTCAATTCAAGAAATCATTGCTTTATTTACCGTACACTGTGTGGAAAATGCTTGTTTTTACTTAAGATGATTATCCAATTTACCATATGTTGGGTGTGTTTCAGTCACAACTAAGAAAGAAAAACCTACAATTCAGCAAATGGGAGGTACAGTCATTCGGTTGCGATATTTTATGAGCTCTAAAAATGTTTCATGTTTGCTTTTTCCAGACCCCCTCCTCCAAATTATGGCTCTTAGTTCACGGTACAGCCGTTAATTGTTTTAGATCCCTGAATGCCGCCGCCCCTAGCAGGATCAAAATTCTCTTTTCATTCTAGTAATTGGATCAGAAAGAAGAAGACAAAAGGATTATAATGGAAAATGTTAATTGCCCTCATTTTAAAAACTAGCCACACTGCTAATCAAAAAATCTGATGATGATTAATTGAAAAATGTATTGTTACTGAATGCACAAAGAAAGAGAAGGGGCAAAAAAAGAAAAGAAAGGGTAATTAACATCTGTTTCAACTGAGCAATCAAACGACACAAGACAACTAAAGGATAGAGAGACAGGCAGACAGATAATTATCTATTTGGAATTAGTTCCACTCATTAGTACAATTATTCTGAAGTTAAGTGGCCTGAAGCTTGACGTCTCCAATATCTATTTGGAAATAGTTTTAAAACGCAGGCCCATCTTCTAATAATAAAGCATAATTAGTTGCCAACTAGGGAGCTGAAGTCCTTTCCAAGTCTCTGCCCTACAGGATACACAATATTTCCTTCTATATTAAGAACCTAACATATGAGTACCGCTGGATCAGTTGAAAGGCTCATCGAGTCTAGCACCACAATGGCCAACAAGATGCCCATGGGAAGAAATCTTATCAAGGTAACCGAGCACAGAAAAAACTGGTTCCATGTGTCCAGAGGAAAAGCTCAATCTGCACAGCACTAATTGGCTGGAACCTGTGACGTCATGAAAAACCGAATCTCAAACAAAGATGTGCTCTTCCAAGCTCACATTCCCAGCATGTAAACACTTGTGTCTCAGCAACGTCTATGCTGGCTTGGTCATGTACACAGAAAGGAGGATGGCGGGATCCCCAAGGACGTGAAATGTGACACGAAGGCTAGCAACATTACATTAACCCATCCGCAGACAATTATAGTGCTTGGAGACAATACAGTCAGGTTGTGTATCCACAGCCATGACCAGAGGAGGAATGATCCCTGGGAAGACCACAGAGAGAAGAAGCACCATAGTTCACCTTTAGCAGCAAAACTGGATGCCTTCATCTGCCCCAGCTACAATGAAACATGTCTCTCCTGTATTGGTCTCTACAGTCATAGCAGGCGCTATAACTCTCCAACGGTTTGACTCTACCCCTGAAGGTGCGCTCTTTCATTGTCTCCCTGAGATAGACAGATGCCAACAACACAATGGTTTTTCAAGCATGGGTCAAGGAAAAAACTAATGACTACATCAGTGTTTGATATAAATGACGTGTGTACATATCATATTATGAAGGCAGATGGAAGCTGGGCTCACCCTGTGGGGGAAGAAGACACAGCAACTCCTGAGTTTTAGTTACTGCATACACTGTAATACAACCTTGTAAGACAAGATCATTAAAGTGAGTGTATCTGAAATTACAGAAAGTTAACAAATGGAAGATCAAGACAGAATGTAAACAAATGATGGTTATCAATCCATCAAGTTTTGAACATCAGCTGTCTTTGTCATAACTTCTATATTGTCCACTTCTACAACAATGGAAACAGGCAGCTGACTTTGCAAGGACCCCACGAGAAACACACCCATTTAAGGAAAAATTCCCCTTCTAATCCTATTTCTCCAGCTCTATCACATCCGACAGTTTAAAAAAAATCATTTAATACAGGATTTATTGAGAAATAAATCCTCAAAATGACATGCCAGCGAAAGTTTTTACCAGCCCACTCACACCCACACCATGTTAGTCATTTGTGCCTCAAACAGAAAAAGGAACCAACTTTTGTAAAGCTTCCCTGCCTATTTGCCTGGGGGCAATTGTTACTCACCACAGGTGACCAGTCGAATAGCAAGTTACTATGCCAGATTTATTGCTACTCGGACCATGCATGCTGTATATCCAGTCAAATATTCAATTTGTCAGAAGTTGTTTCTTTTTGTTTTCGAATGTATTTCTTATCAATAAAAAAAAAAATCGGCATGCTGAGAGCAAAATTTTTATTCTGAAAGTGTGGGCTAGAGAAAAAAGTTTGAGAACCTGAATAGCTCAGTTGGTTAGAGTGTGGTGCTGATAACGCCAAGGTTGTAGGTTCAATCCCCATAAGGGACTGCTGCATATTCCTGCATTGCAGGGGGTTAGACTAGATGATCCTCAGGGTCCCTTCCAACTCTACAATTCTATGATTCTATGATTCTCATTTTAACCACTGGATTAAGACTTTGGAAACCTGGGTTTGAATCTCCACACCCTCTTGAAGGTCACTGGGAAACTTTGGCTGGCATGCAACTACCGGTAAGTTTTACTCAGAGTGCACCCACTGAAATTAATGAACGTCACCCAGTTGTTGTTGTTGTTGTTCAGTCGTTCAGTCGTGTCTGACTCTTCGTGACCCCATGGACCAGAGCACGCCAGGCACGCCTATCCTTCACTGCCTCTCGCAGTTTGGCCAAACTCATGTTAGTAGCTTCGAGAACACTGTCCAACCATCTCATCTTCTGTTGTCCCCTTCTCCTTGTGCCCTCAATCCTTCCCAACATCAGGGTCTTTTCTAGGGAGTCTTCTCTTCTCATGAGGTGGCCAAAGTACTGGAGCCTCAACTTCAGGATCTGTCCTTCTAATGAGCACTCAGGGTTGATTTCTTTAAGAATGGATAGGTTTGATCTTCTTGCAGTCCATGGGACTCTCAAGAGTCTCCTCCAGCACCATAATTCAAAAGCATCAATTCTTCGGCGATCAGCCTTCTTTATGGTCCAGCTCTCACTTCCGTACATTACTACTGGGAAAACCATAGCTTTAACTATACGGAGTTAGTTAAACTCCCAGTTAGGCTCATTTATTTCAACAGGTCTGTTCTGAGTAAAACTTATGTTGAATGCCACCTCTTGGATTAGCCACTCTCTCAGCCTGATATCCCTCACTGGGTCATTGTTGAGGATAAAGCAGGTGGGTGGGTACCTTGAACTCCTTTGAGGAAAAGTGGGATAGAAATGTAATCAATAAGAACAGCATTAAGAAGCAGCTTTTGCTAAGTTTGCAAAGTGCTTTGCATACATTACCCTAGTATTGATAACCACTGTACAGGATCTTGCCAGTACTGTTATACTCTGCGTGACAGGAATACATGACGGTGGCTTGCCTAAAGCCAAGCAGTGAGTTAATGAGCGAGGTGGCACCTAAGTGAAGAGATAGACTCAGCTGAGACATTAACAGCTCAAGAAAGGCCCGTCCTCTCGCCTTCAACCTCCTTCTGCAAACTGCAACACTAGCCTGCTGGCTCCTCTGCTTGAAATTAGTCCAAGGGCCACATGACGTTAGGCCGCAGATTCCCAATTTAGGTTGCAGATTATTCCAAGGGCTACCTGAAGTTAGGCGGCAGTTAGGCCCTCAGGCCACAGATCCCTCACACCTCAACTAGACTAATTTGTTCTATCGATTTCCCTGGGATTAAAGCACAAATAACTCTCTCTGACGCCAACCTGTGGGGCTCCCCAACATAGGAAAGTTGGTTTCTAGCAGTACTCAGCCAGATGCTTCTAAACCGGGGTGGCTAAAACATGGGCCTCCAGATGTTGTTGGTCTCCAACTCCCATCAGCCATAACCAATGGTCAGGGATGGTGGAAGTTGTAGTCCATCAACATCTGGAGGGCCACAGGCAGTGTTTGAAATTAGCCAGGCACATTTTGCCCCTATCAGCCACTCGCAACCAAGTTAAAAATGCCTGGGTACCAGGATGGCGCCCGACATCTGGAGGTGCATGCTTGGAGATCACTGGATCTTGACTGTTTTCACACACTAATACCCCTTCCTGTAGAATTATATCTGTTATATTTTATTTGCACCATCACAATGAATTTCAGGAACCAAAATGCTTTTTCTGTGCAGCCTGAGGAGGAGCAGTAAGCAACATTATAGTTAATTGTTGTAGCTTGTCTTCACTTACCCCACCCCCACTACACTGCTCACAGCTGTGAAGAATACAGTGGTACCTCTGGTTACGTACTTAATTCGTTCCGGAGGTCCGTTCTTAACCTGAAAACGTTCTTAACCTGAAGCACCACTTTAGCTAATGGGGCCTCCCGCTGCCGCTGCCCGTTTTCTGTTCTCATCCTGAAGCAAAGTTCTTAACCCGAGGTAATATTTCTGGGTTAGCAGAGTCTGTAACTTGAAGCGTATGTAACCTGAAGCATATGTAACCCGAAGTACCACTGTCTTCCTATGATATGAATGGTTCATGTTACCATTAAGAAAAAGAGGTAGATGTAGGCCAATATGGATGTGGGCTTTCCCTGGATAAAGTGACTTTTCTTCTTTAAGTTCTCCAAGTTCTTAACCTAGCTCAAGGTGGTTGTCTGAACAAGTCAGATGTTTAACTGATAAGCAATCAGTCAGTCCATTATTTGAAAAATAAGGCATTGGAGCTGTCTTGCCGAAAAATGGCTACTCTACATTTCGTTTTGGCGACTGTAACCTTGGTTTAAGGAGCCATTTGGTGTCCAGCTTATATATCTGAGTTTCTAACACTGCCCACTGGCTATCCAACCCAGCTCTAGGAACTCATAAGCAGGGAATCCTCTAAACATCCTCAACTTCTAACACTCAGATATACAGTGCCTTTCTACATGGGTGGTGGGTGGTTCCAATTAACTATGGCGGCAAATAACTACTCAGCACTTCAGCCTTCTATGCAACATTAACTACTGTATCACTTCTGTAGTAGCCACCCTGTTCAAAGTGCCATTTCATTACAATTTTAACTTTTCGTATCATTCCTAATCCCATCAGCGATGAATCACTCTTGCAGGCCCAGTAAAAATATATACTGTACAATGATTTTCTATACTGCCAGCTCAGATACTGATTGCTCCCTATCAGTGTTAATGTTACTTTTCCTGGCCGACTTACATCTTAACTGGCATCATCTTTGTGCCAAATCTGCATAATCAGGCTATTTTGGAGCCGGGAATATAATCAAATCCATGCTTTAAATGTAAATGTATGCTGAGCTTTAAAATATGGCTCATACAATGGGTAATATGCAATGGAGATGTAAGTTACATTTTTGTTTCTGCAGTTTCATTAAACTTTTCCTCCTGCAGAAATCCTCCAAACTGAGAATCTATTCTAAGCCAGCTACAAAACATATATTTATTAATAGCTATTATTCAAATATTGAAGTTGGCATGAAAACAAATGAAGTTTTGCAAAGTAAATGATCAGTCAATACCACAGGTTTGGCACTATATTAGTGTGAGCACAATTCCTCCAGAAGTTTTTTTTGCACAAGACCCGCTGAAATCAATGAGAGTTACTCTTGTGCAACCCCATTGATTTCAGTGGGCCCAGTACAGGAAAACTTCCTAAAGGATGCTCAAGTTTTCTCACCCTAACCCTAACCCTAACCCCATCATCCCTGACCACTGGTCCTGTTAGCTAGGGGTGATGGGAGTTGTAGTTCCAAAACATCTGGAGTGTCAAGGTTAGCCACCACTGACTTAAGCTTCAGTTGGATCACAATCAGCGGTGTGTGGGGGGGTATTCCCTGGGATCACTGCATTGACTTCAAAACACTTTGGTGGAATCTACACACATATTAAAAAACGTTGTGAAAATGCTTTTTTTTAAAAATGGTTTGAAAAATATATTGAATTTGTCATAGCTCACCATTGCCATCGAGTGTCACATTTGTATAATGCACTTTACAACACACTTAAAACATTTTATTTGCAGCTGTTTAAGATCAGTAACAAAAGATTTGCAGCTTGTGATTCTCCAGCCTAAATGCAGCCCGCTAGGCGTGCCCTATGGCCTGTCAAGTGTTTGACCCTCCTCACCCTTATTGCAGTCTCAGACAGGTAGCAATAACAGGTGTATCATGCCCCTACAGGAAGTCCACGCACAGTGGGCTCTATTTGCCTTTCTGGGGCACACGCTTAATAAAGGCCTGACAAAACATTAAAAATATGGTTCTTTGGTAATTAATAAACACTAACAATGTTTGTACTCGCAGTTGTAAAATGTTAGGCTGACAAGCAGCACTAGCTGAAGAGTCAAGGAAATTGGCAACTTAAAAAGGGAACTGTGATCCAGTAACCTTGTCCACCCAGAAATAAAACCCATTGAGTTCAATGGGACTTCCTTCCAGGGCACTGAGAGTGGGGTTGCAGTCTAGAAACAACAAGGGGAAGAAAGCAAAGAACACTTGTATATTCTGCAATCCTGCAACATGCAGATGGGAAAAGATCAGGAACAATGCCAAGTTGAAAGAAATGTGGAATATGGTTATTGCACCATATCTAATTACAGTCTGGACTTTCACAGCTTTTCCGTAAAACTCCCTCTCGTCTTTTATACAGCTTATGAGGAATCTGGTTTTTAAAGCACAGGATATTGGAAAGATCAAGGTCCAGTCAGACGTCTGGGCAGCGCTAGAGCTTTTTTTTCTTTGCTTTTTAGCAAGCCATGTGCTTCGGAGGAAATACATCTGGCCCCGCTCACCCAAGGAAAACCTTGCCACTGGAACAGCCGAACCATGCCAACCTTGCAACGTTGCCAGTAACTTACTGGCAAGAAATGCCCGGCAACTTCTTTCGGCCAGCCATCTGCTCTGCCGGGCGCGTTTCATTAAATGGCATCGCGTTGCATTCAGTTCAATGCAACCCCCTGGAAGCAGTTAACAAAAGGCTACCTTGCTTACTGTTGTTCACAACGCTCGCCTCGTGAACCTCAGAAGGGAGTGAAACAGCTGGGGGGGGGACACACGCAACACGTGTGTAAGCGTCGCGGAGCAAACCACCCACGCAAAATGCACGGAGAGAAAACCACGAAGTCCTGCAAGAAAGTGGCGTTGCCCATTCCATCCACGCGCAAGGAAGCGAGGGGAGCCCGGCCGTTTCTGCTGGGCGAACCGAGTCCCCCGCTTCCCATGAGCTCTCTCGGCCTCGGATGGGAGCCCCCCAGAGGCCGATCACCGCCCACCCCTGGCTGCAGGGGAAAGTTTTGCCCTACGGCTCGCTCTGCAGCTCTCGCGCAGCGGCGGTTTCGGCGCAAAAGGAAGTATCCTTTCGCGTACCTGCTTGCGAATCAATGAGCAAGCGTCACTTTGGGGAGCAGCGGCGAGGAGGAAACTCCGCTTCCCCTTTGCGGCGCCGCAGCCCCGCCGGACCCCGCAGCAGCGGCTGGGGCTGCAAACCAGCAATGAATGAAAGAGGCGAGGAGGAGGAGGAGGATGGTGGCGGCGCGGCGGCGAGGAAGGAAACTCTTCTTACCTCCCAGACTCCCGGCTGCAGCGCCATCAACCAAGCCTTCCTAGCGAGCACCTCCTTCTCCACCGGCTAAGCAAGGATCGCCGCCCGGGCAAGCCGAGGGTGTGTGTATTTTGTGCGAGTGTGCGCCAGCGAAGGAGGATTTCCCGGCTGCAGGCTCGCGGCAGCAGCTCCTCTTCCTGCCGCAAAATCGCCCCTCCTCTCGCAGCCCGCCTCCCTCCATCGCCCCCCTTCCCCCTCCCCAAACATCCAGCTGCCCGGAGCAGGGAGAGATTTACATGCATGATATACATGCCGAGGGCCGCCTTTGCATTTCATGAACTCGGACCGAGGCGCCTCGCTGCATTTCTGTTGCCATCTGAGCGTTTCCTTTTTTTTTTCCTGCCAGGGTCTCTCGGTTAATCCCCTTCTCGCCTTTCTCGGCATCGCCACAGGTGCTTCCGACCTCTCATCACACCCAATTCGCTTTTTCTTCGTTTCACCCCGCAGGTGCACCACGGCAAGGTACAACACACCCCACTATCATTTATTCCCCCCCACACTTTCTGCAGCCCCTCGTTTCCCTTGCCCCCTTTTCTCTCTGCACCCCCTTTTTAGATCCCTTCCCCCAGCGCAACCTGTAACCCCATGACTCATCCTCCTCTGCGCCCTCCTTCCCCCTTTCCCCCTCTTTAGCACTCCCCCCCTTCTGTTACCTCCTTGCTCAGTTTTGCAAGCAACAGAACACAAGGATTTCATTCTCCCAACAACTCTTAAATAGCACAGTGAGGAAGTCTCAGGACCAAAGGAGACCTCTCCTTTTCTTTAAAATAATAGAACCACTGAATTGTAGAGTTGAAAGGGACCCTGAGGGTCATCCAGTCCAACCCCCTGCAATGCAGGAATGTCAGCAAAAGCATCCGTGACAGACAAGGAAGAAAAGGCCACAACCTCCTGAGGGAAACCGTTCAGTTCTTCCTGATGTTTAGTTGGGGCCTTCTTTCTTGTACAGTGGTACCTCAGGTTACATACGCTTCAGGTTAAGAACTCCGCTAACCCAGGAGTTGGACAAACAGGCCAAACCCTACGCCAAAGGATAAATGGACATAAATCTGACATCAGGAATCACAAGACAGAGAAACCAGTAGGAGAGCACTTCAATCTCCCAGGACACTCTATACAAGATCTCAAAGTAGCTGTCTTATTGCAAAGGAATTTCAGAAATAGACTGGAAAGAGAAGTTGCTGAATTGCAACTCATTACCAAGCTTAAAACCATGGAGAGACCTGGTCTGAACAAAGACATTGGATTCTTATTTCATTATACATGACAAAGCTTTTTCCTGTAAGACTAATTGCAGTCGTCAACAGGTTTACCACAGCTATCAGCCTATCACCCATTCCCACCACCCTTCTGAGTAATACCCCTCTCACCCTCTCACTATATATAAGGGTCTGGTGACTTCTGTTTCAGTGTATCTGAAGAAGTGTGCATGCACACGAAAGCTCATACCAAGAACAAACTTAGTTGGTCTCTAAGGTGCTACTGGAAGGAATTTTTTTATTTTGTTTTGACCAGAAATAATGCTTCAGGTTAAGAACTTTGCTTCAGGATAAGAACAGAAATTGTGCTCTGGCGGCGCAGTGGCAGTGGGAGGCCCCATTAGCTACAGTGGTGCTTCAGGTTAAGAACAGTTTCAGGTTAAGAACGGACCTCAGGAACGAATTAAGTACTTAACCAGAGGTACCACTGTAATTTCAAGAAAATTGTAGCATCCTTAATCTAGATTGGGGCATTGGAGGGGTGATGGTAGAGTGGCTTGGTGGTTAACACTTTCTGCCCGTTGGCAGGGGTGCCAACTTGAATAAAATATTGTGGGGGCCCAGGTAAGCCCCGCCCTGCATAAGCGATCACGCCGAAGTGCACACACACTATTTGAATGGGAATGCCCATCAACTTTGTGGGGGCCCAGCCCCCTCAAATATTTTATTGTGGGGGCAGAAGCCCCCACAGCCCCTAGGAATTGGCTCCTATGCCCGGTGGTTTTCCTTTTCTGAATCCTGCCCCACAGTTCAGACACAGGGGGAAGATACCTGCCTTCACTGGTACTGCTACCGGTAAGTACTTAAAAATCTAGTAAAAAGGCTCATAAGGTGCAAATCTGCACATACCAATTTACAGACATATATACACAAATCTAAGAGCTTCCTTCTGTCATTGCTACTTTACGGTTTTCTGGCTACTGAAGGGGCTTTTGGAAATCGGTCATCTCACAGGGAGCGGTTTTCTCCAGGCGGGGGTGGAATCTTTAACATGCCCTTTGTTTTTTAAAAATAGTTATTCATATTTGTATCCCAGGAAAGGAGGAGGAAGTGGGGAATTGGCAAGGGGGGGGGTGGGAACAGCACACCTGTTCCTTCCTGAGAAAATTATGACTCAGGAAAAACATTCCTCACAGGGAAGGAGCGGAGGGCAGCTTTGGCAAAGAAGCAGAAATGGACCACTTAGCCATTTTCTGTTCCGCCCCTCCACTGCACGCGTTGTGGGGCAGAGGCATGCCCGGGGTCCAACTCTGCTCATCTGCTGCTACTGCCACTGGAGCCAGCAAGGCCTAGTGCTCAGGCTGGGGCTGAGGCACCTTCTCTTCCCTTGCCTGGGTAACAGCTGGTGACTCCTAGCCTCAGCAGGCCCTTTTGTTCCTGGTTGGATGGCTGCCCTGCAGGCAGTAATATGAAATCTGTCTCTGCCCTCCTGGTCAATTTCTCATCGCCATTGCACTGGATTTGTAGATGGCCCATAGCAACAGCCATGATTTCACTCCCATAAAGATTCAGTGCTCTGGAAATGTCTTGCTCAGGGGCAAAGACTGCAAAATGGCAGGGCAGTATCCGCACACAATGGATGCTGTTCTACTCTCACACTTGACACCCACCGTTCCTGTGAGCATATCCAAGATATGACACAAAGCCCTGCCTTCCACCCCATTCTCCATGGGAAATCAAATCATATAATACAAAAGCACATAAAATACAAAAGACTCTCCCTCTTCGTCTACCTCCACCAATGCAATAGCACACAGTGTTTCTCAAACTTGGGTCTCCAGGTGTTGTTGTACTACAACTCCCATCATCCCTGATCACTGGTCCTGCTAGCTAAGGATGATGGGAGTTGTAGTCCTACAACAGCTGGAGGGACCTAGCATTCCTTTAACGAGTCCCCCCCCCCCACCTTTCTTTACACCACTGATGCAAGGATAGCACTTTATTCAATCGAGGAATCTTTGTAGCCTTATATGAAAACATGCAGTTGCAAGGAAATTGATGTTTTGTCATTATTATTTAAAATTTCAATTGCACCTGTAACTATTAACACCCTATAAACCCATACCTTCTCCCTTTGGAACAGTATCCTTCTTTAGTTATCCTTGAAAACAGGCAGTACTGTAGTTTTCACAGTTAGAAATCTATGTCATTGTATGTATGTACTCACCCAGTATTTCCCTAGAAATTTAGCAGGAAGGGGCACGTCAGTAGCAAGAGGAGAGAGTTTGCTTGTTTTAGCAAAACCTAAAAATAAAATTTTCTGATTCATATGCCGTTTTTCAGGGAGACGCAACAACCACATGGGATCAGAGAACAGAATACCTTGTTTTTGTACTTCGTTATCTGGAAGGGCAAATTTTGGAAGCAATTGCAAATGAGTAAGATGAAAGAACAAGGGTGGGGGGGGAGAGTAAATGGGAATTTAGCTGCCAGCTGCCTCTTCAGACTACAGATTTAAACCAGTTTTGAGTCAGTTCAACAGGCTTTGCTTCAAACCAAGTACTCCTGGGTGGAGATGGGGGAGGGATTTGATTTTGTTTGTTTTTTAAAGACTATCAATTTTGTACTCATCAAACCAATATGTGAATGGAACACAACTATCCTATGAAATTCACGCTTCTCTGAATGTTGCAATGCACTTCTTCAACCAATGTGTACACAGGGGAAATTGTCTTAGGGGGAAATGTGTATTAAAATGCATACATTAGTTAAAATAACATAAAAAATGCATTATATTAGGGAAGAGAGCTTGCAAAAATCTGCATGGGAGCCCAAACTGCATACAACATATTAGGAGAAAGTCGCAATAAACTGCTGATGAATTTCATGACATTTTTTTAAAAAGTGCTGCAGAAAAATGCAGAACTGAATTTAAGACGGGAAAACTGAGAAACAGCTAGAAACCAAAATGAACAGATTCATCCATGCCTACTTCTAGGATCTATAGGCAGAACTATAGGCCAGAAATTCCCAAACTATGTGCAGGAGAATGCTAGTGTGCCATGCATAATAAACTGCTATTGCGTCATTACAAATAAAATAAGTTAATGAAGTAATTAAAAGCTCTGTGAGCTCACAGTACCTGCCCTTAGAGAAGGTGGCCCCGTTTCTTTGCATCCGCTGATCTGAGCTTGCTTCATTCCTGATACAGAGGTGTAGCAAATTACCTGCTCTCCAAGGTGTCTCCCTTTGAGATGATGCATGAATCACTTATGTGAGCTTCCTTCCTTCTAGTTAGGGGAAATTGCACAAAACAGGGGCTTGCCCCTAGAGTAATTCTCACTTTTGGAAGCTGTGGCTGGATGGTTACGTGGGAGCTGGTTGAAGTTAAATCCTTCGAAGACAGAGGTCCTTTGGCTGGGTCGGGATGATATGATATCTCTTGTGGGGGCGCAATTAGTGCTAGTGCCGTCTGTTAAGAGTTTGGGTGTAATCTTCGACATCTCCCTTTCTATGGGGGCACAGGTTGCAGCTATAACAAAGGCGGCATTTTTTCATCTCCGCCAAGCTAAGCAGTTGGCTCCATACCTCTCTCGCCCTGACCTAGCCACTGTGATCCACGTGATGGTCACCTACAGGCTTGATTATTGTAACTCACGCTATGTGGGGCTGCCCTTGAGACTGACCCAGAAACTCCAGTGGGTGCAGAATGCTGTGGTGAGACTCCTTACAGAGTCCTCGCCGTGGGATCACATTCACCCGGTGCTATACCAGCTGCACTGGCTCCCAGTGGAGTACAGGATCAGGTTTAAGGTTCTGGTTTTAACCTTTAAAGCCCTATACGGCCTAGGACCCTCGTACCTACGGGACCGCCTCTCCTGGTATGTCCCACAGAGGACCTTACAGTCTTCAAATAAAAACATCTGGGAGATCCCGGGCCAAAGGGAGGTTAGGCTGGCCTCGACCAGAACCAGGGCTTTTTCAGCCATGGCCCCGATCTGGTGGAACGCTCTGTCCCAAGAGACTAGGGCCCTGCGGAATTTGACATCTTTCCGCAGGGTTTGCAAGACGGAGCTGTTCCACCAGGCTTTGGACAAGGCACAGTCTGACCCCCACTCTCCTTCTGTAATCCTCATAGAACTCTAGCCCAACGGTTGCCATTAATTTGATTCTGAATTGATTTTAGAATGTATTTTAATTAATTGACTGTGGGATTTTATGTATACTGTGCTATTTTTACTTGTTAGCCGCTCTGAGCCCGGCTTTGGCTGGGGAGGGCGGGATACAAATAAAACTTCTTCTTCTTCTTCTTCTTCTTCTTCTTCTTCTTCTTCTTCTTATTATTATTATTATTATTATTATTTTGCACACTCTAAAAATGTAAAGCCTTTTGAGGGGGGAGTAGGAACGATGTGTGCCTTCAATTTCACTCTAGGAAAAGGAAAAGAATGTGACTCAGCTCTCGAAACTTTGGGAAACAGTGTTTTAGGGATATGTATCATCATGACACAGTTACAATTCCCGGAAATTTTTGGGGTGTGAGCCAAGAGTGTCAAGTGGTTCCAACCTGTTTATTTGTTGTGTAGGAGCTGGGACCTCTGGCAGAGTTCTCTGCCTCTTAACAAAGCTACCATTCCCCTGGCACTCTGGGTGAAGCCATGACAATTAAATCCCACTAACTTCAAGAATCAATATTTGAACTCTCTTTAATGCCCACCTCCCCACATCACCCTTTATTATTTGGCTTTTGTGGCTGCCACTATGATGGTGTAACAACGACGGCAAATCTTCCCTATCTCTCTCACTAAAAGGATGCTGAAATAGAAATATCACATCTTGCATTTTTGCCTTTCTTTAGTTCTCCAGATAAATTGTTGAACCACTGGGCACAATAACACTACTGTGTCATTAAGAGATGGGAATCTTTTATTTACTAGATTCCCAACAAAACCTTCCAATGGCTTCTGAATCTACTCCAACAAAGGTAATTCTCCAGTTACACGCTAGCTCAACAGTGGCCAATCAATTAATCACTCGAGCCTTTCTTTAACATCTGTGTGCAGAAAGCTTTATGAATATTAAATAGCTCATCTCCATGGAACCCTTTATCAAGACAGGGCAAAATAAATTGTATGGATTGAATCCCAGCGTTGTTGTTGCTGAAGTGCTTTTGTGACTTATATTATTAATATGAATAACAAATGGATTTTATGTCCTTTTTGGTGTATGTTGTTGTTGTTAAGATATTACTCATTGCTTTTAACAAGAGTCTCAAAGCGACCTGCAGAGATTTTTTTTAATATAAAAAAATAGGAACCAAAAGCTTGCAAAAAAATTGCAAGTTCTGAGGAAAAGCTGAGCTTCACAAACATCCCTTGTCCTCCGCCTAACCCTCAGTTCACTAAGCCATCAATCAGAGGCGGTGGGGTTTAATAAGCGTGTTGAACTTGTTCCTGAGTCCAAGCCGCTACTCAGTCATTGAAGTTCACTGGGTGATCTTGTTCAGCCTCACAGGTACCTCACAGGATTATTGTGACAATAAAAGAGATTGTTGGAATTCTGGGTTGCTGGAATTTGGGTAGGCCTTCAGCATGGGACAGGGACGTGGGTGGCGCTGTGGTCTAAACCACTGAGCCTCTTGGGCTTGCTGATCAGAAGACCGGCGGTTCGAATCCCCGCGAATCCCGTTGCTCAGTCCCCACCTCCTGCCAACCTAGCAGTTCAAAAGCACGCCCAAAAGTGCAAGTAGATAAATAGGTACCGCTCTGGCGGGAAGGTAAACGGCATTTCCGTGCGCTGCTCTGGTTTCAGTGTTTCATGGTGCCAGAAGCAGCTTAGTCATGCTGGCCACATGACCCGGAAAAACTGTCTGTGGACAAATGCCGGCTCCCTCGGCCTGTAAAGCGAGATGAGCGCCGCAACCCCAGAGTCGTCTGTGACTGGACTTAACTGTCAGGGGTCCTTTACCTTCACCTTTCATCATGGGGCAGTCAGTGGAAATGGGCACATGTGTATTGTTTGGACTGGCAGAAAGCAAATAGCTAGGATGTCTTTGGGTGGTGAGGAATAAGATAAGAGTCTGCTAATCAAGACACGTACATGACATACCACTTGCCAAAACTGAGGAAAGGCCACAGCTCAGTGACAGAGCATCAGAGTCGCATGCAGAAGGTCCCAGGATATTACTAGCCCAAAAATGGAAAGACGACAAGATACCAACTAAAGAAGAATGGCAAGAAAAACTGATGGACTATGTGGAAATGGTGGAGCTAACTGGGGAAACTTAGAGACAAAGACAATAGAGAATTCAAAAAAGACTGGGAACCATTTACTGTATATAAAGGCAACTGTGGCTTCTGCCTGGATTATGCGGAATGTGTGTAAGGTCATTACGGAAAAGTTGTGGAGAACTTGGAAGCTTGCCACATTGAGTCTTTTTGCTTGGTCCTACCGGTAATAAAGGTACCGGTATTACCCAAGTGTGGACTTTGTGGAGCTTTTCTAAGAGACACTTCCATTTCCCTGCACTTGTCCACAGATCATGGATTAGGCAGCTGTGGTCAAGCAGACAGACCTCTTTCTCCACCCTCACCCCAACATTGATTCATTGCTATTTATTTGGGAAGTGGCTGGCTGCAGCAGGGGTTTGTCCACGGTGGAGGGCTGGCCATGGAACTCTCTCTAGCCAAGGTTTAGGTTGAGGGATGAAGTTAAAGCCTTCTTATTTTGCCAAACCCATGGCACTGTTAAAATCACTGACTCAAAGCCACTTTTCTGCTGACTCTGCTGTGTTGGGTTTTAAATGATTCAACTGCATTGTTATGACAATGTTCTCATGATTTTTGCTGTAAACCACCTTAAGTAAAATGCTTTCTATCTAGTGTGGTGCAGTGGTTATAGTGTCAGATTTAGATGGGGGAAACCTGGGTTCAAATCCACCCACAGTGTCTCTCAGCTTAGCTTACTTTTCAAGAACAACAATTGTGGTACCTTAATGACGAACAATGTCATTATGGCATGTAAGATTTCACGGACCAAAGTCCACTTCATCAGGCGCATGATGTGAAGTCCTAAACTGTCAGGAGTGCATACCCATGTGGTTGAGGGAATGGAGAGGAGGATTGAGGTCGGAGGGAAAGATAATGTAAAAAATGAGCAGACAGCTATAGATAACTAAAATCAAAATGGTTAGTCTGACAAGTGACCAACCAGTGCTGACAATAATACAAATATTGGTAAGATAATGAACAAACCTGAGATTACACAAGACCAGGGCTTTTTTTTCAGCCGGAACTCTGTTCTGGCACCTCTCAAGTGGGCGCTAAGACTATTTTATTCTGAAGATAAAAGTGGGGCATGTATACCACATTGATTTTGCTAGAGAAAATGCAATCTGTTGTTTGCTGTTATTTATTTGACTTGTTAGCCGAATGTTACCCTAAAGTCTTGAAGCAACCTACAATTAAATGTGTGTGCGCACACACACAAATGACACTTTTTATAACGTTATTGACTGTTACTGAATATATATTACTGAGTATTTCTGAATGAATATAATATAAATGTAGTATTACTGAATGAAAAATGTCAACTTGGTGTGATCCATCCATTTTAGGGCCATGGCCCTTTAACAATTTTACTTTCAAAAGTGTTTTGGTGGCGGTTCTTTATCTTGAAAGGGGCTAAAAGGAAGCCGCCCCCCTACTTCTTAATGCCTCAACAGTCTCCACAGAGATTCTTTCAAAGAATCGCCAAGCTGAACAGGAGCCAGATCTGGGCACTGGGGCAAAGACAGACCCCTGCTTTTACATACACATACCCCAGGGACAGTACTTGCTAAGAAATTCTTGGAGAATAGGTCTTTTGACTGAATGTGTAGATTTTGCTTTTGAAGGCTGTGGTGATGCCTGGAGAAGGGGACCATGGGCCTTGTGACACGGCTGGTTAACAAATGGGCTTTGTCCTGTGTCGCTACCAGGACACCTGCAGCTGCGCCAGCATGCCTCTCACAATAGGAGGGCTTTGTTAGAAGGCCGGCCTCCAAAGGATGGAGCAAAGGAGCGTAAAAAGGGAAAGTCCCCCCCCCCATTAAGTCATTGAGTCTCCCCCAAATAGAGCTGTGTCATATAAAAACTCTTGTCTTCATGTGTTAACTTGGAAGGGCCTGGAGGGCTGGATCATAAACAGATGAGCCTTTTTGTGCTGCATTTTCCCTTTTTGAAAAGAACTGGCCATTTTGCAAATCCCAATTATTGTCATTTGCTTCAGACAGCATTCCTGATCACAGCTGGCAAAAAGCCCACAAACAGAATGGCACAGAACTGGTGCCTAGGATAAAATATGTCTTCAAAAATGAGGGGACAATGCTGCTTTTGTCTAGTGCTCAGCGACAATGGCAATTGGCTGCTTTCTGCTGCTGTTATTGTGTGTGTGTGATGCTCTGTGTAAATGTGCTTAGGTTGTAATGTATTTTTTACTTGCATGTGTGTTTTAAATTTGTTGCCAGTGACTTGGAGCAACGGACAAGTTTGATACTATTATTTAATCGTTGTGGTTTAGAAACCAAGATTCCAGAGTCCTCTAACAGAATTTATCATAATATTTAATTATGTACCATTTAATATTTAATCATATTAAATAAATTAATGTTGCGGTCCTGTGCACTTTTCTTGTAGGGGAGGCAAGAAGCTGCACTGAATTCAGTGGGACTTCCTTCCAGGTAAACATCAGATTGTTTTATTACAGTGTCTTGCCTGGGATGGGGCACCCCATGGCTTCACAATCTAGATTAACCTTCCTCAACCTGGTACCCGCCAGAGAGATGTGCCAGCTTGCAAGGGCGATGGGGGAGGGGGCTGACATCACACGCATGATGTCAGGATGTTGGGAGGAGCTGGGGGCAGAGCCGAACACGGAGGCCAGTGTGGTGTAGTGGTTAAGAGCGGTAGACTCGTAATCTGGTGAACCGGGTTCGCGTCTCCGCTCCTCCACATGCAGCTGCTGGGTGACCTTGGGCTAGTCACACTTCTTTGAAGTCTCTCAGCTTCATTCACCTCACAGAGTGTTTGTTGTGGGGGAGGAAGGGAAAGGAGAATATTAGCCGCTTAGAGACTCCTTCGGGTAGTGATAAAGCAGGATATCAAATCCAAACTCTCCTTCTCCTTCTCCTTCTCCTCCGCCTTCTCCTTCTTCTTCAGTGGCCGGCAGCTCCTCTTCCACCTCCTCCTGCCTTCACCACAAGTGGGAGGCTGCTTTGACCCTCCTTCCCTCTGCGGCAGGAGGAGCAGCGGAAGGAGCCGGCCACTGGAGCTGCGCCATGTTCAGCTATGTGCTTCGCCTCTGAGCTTTTGGGGCATTGGGGACCCAGCCCCTACTCCAAAAATATAGGGCTTGGCCCCCAGGAGCTGGAATTTCTGCCACCAGATGTTTTGGACAACATGTCTCATCAACCCCAAGCAGCATGGCTGTGCTCAGTGGGGCCGATAGTTTTAGTCTAAAATATCTGGAGATCACCAGGTTGGGAAAGGCCGACCTTGGGTTGTATTCAGTTACTGCAGAGGCAGCTGGATTCCCTCCTGTGTTCTGGCTTCGTAAAGAAAGGAATCCTACCCTCTCGACTAGTCATCATTACACAGTAGGCCTGTTGAATAAATGGTTACTTAGGGTGTGTGCACAGTTTACTTTTAAAGAGCATTTAGAAGCACATTTCCCCCCTCAAAGAATTCTGGCCATTTCCCCCCTCAAAGAATTGTTAAGGAAACCCTTAACAAACTATAGTGCCCAGAATTCTTTGAGGAAAATGGTGTGCTTTGAATATGCGCTAAAGGCATAGTGTGTAGGCAGCTGTATGTGTTCAGACAATATTTTTGTCAGTAAAGGTAAAGGTGTCCCTGACCGTTAGGTCCAGTCGCGGACGACTCTGGGGTTGCGGCGCTCATCTTGCTCTATAGGCCGAGGGAGCCGGCATTTGTCCGCAGACAGCTTCTGGGTCATGTGGCCAGCATGACTAAGCCACTTATGGCAAACCAGAGCAGCGCACAGAAACGCTGTTTACCTTCCTACCGGAGCAGTACCTGTTTATCTACTTGCACTTGATGTGCTTTCGAACTGCTAGGTGGGCAGGAGCTGGGACAGAGCAACGGGAGCTCACCCCGTCGTGGGGATTCGAACTGCCAACCTTCTGATCTGCAAGCCCTAGGCTCTGTGGTTTAGACGACAGCGCCACCCACATCAGTACATGAAGGTAACTGAAGTTACAGGATCCAATTCTGACGTCACTGGCTGGTTTTATTTACTTTCGCAGATTAAGCATTCTTCCAATATTCCATTTATTCAGAACAAAGAGTCATCAAGCACTTTTGCTGAGGACACATGACTGCAGATGCAGCAGAATTTTTTTATTTTTTTTTGTTCTTGGCCATCAACACCGAGACCAAGAGACAAGTATGTGTACCTACCTGGGTGGTGCTGATTATTTCAACAAAGATCTCTTTATCCGAGCCAGATTACTATAACCTGTCAGCAACAGAGGTTTGGGTTATGAGATAAGCACTTCTGTGCCTCTTTGTGACATTGGTGCCACATTCTGGATCCTAATTACTTCCACTGCAAAGGCAAAGTACTAGACAACAATTTACTCTCCGGTAGCCAACTTAGGATTTTCAGCGAACATATAATTTTAGAAAAATACTTACTTGCATGTAAAATCGGATATTCAACATGAGGATTTTGTGGCCCTCTCAAAAAGCAGAATTTAAGACTCCTAAATTGTGGGGTAGTAGCAGTGGATGAGATTGTTGATCATAGCTGGGTGCTTAACTCTGTGAAAATCTGCAAAAGAGAATGCTATAAGAGTAGCAGATTTCTCTGGTCCTCCTAAGGTCAGATTAATATACACTGTTTCCAAAGGTGAAGCAGAACAGAACATTTTAAACCACCAGGACATACAATATCTAAAACTAATACTGTATAATAATTCAAGATAGTCCTTGTAAGAACATACCAAGAATCCAACTAGTCCATCATTTTCAGTTTCCAGCCGTGCTCTGACAGATATCTTGGGCAGTTTGTAACAAGGATATGAAGGCAACAGTTATCCTCTGCTTGCCCCATGTGATTTTTAGAAGTACAGGGCTTTTGAACTCGGGTTGTACAGATCAGTCTGTGCCACATAAGTCCATTTGGTGATATTTCTACATTAAGAACAAATGGCAGATTAATGGCCCATATGGTAAATTGTATTTAACTACATGCTTAAATATGTATTTTATCACAAAATATGTACTTAAATACTATTTTATGTTTCCGTGTATGCATTTCTAAATCTATTTTATCCTAAAATGCACATTTTAGTGCATTTTGGTACATCTTTTAGCTGTATTGCAAAATTTGCAGAAGAGCAAAATTCTGAGCATAACTGCATTGCAGCCCACGTATAAATCTGGAAGGTGCTAATCAGGTCGCTTCTCTTTAAAATGTGGACCTAAGAAAATTCTTCTCCATCTGTATTCTGAACACAGATGTTCCCTTCAGCTCTCAAGGCTAATAACTGCGGATACATTTATCCCCCATTAATTTGTCTAATCCTTTTAAAACGGCTTCTAAACTAGCAGTCGCCACCAACCTACTAATGAATTCCAGAAGTTCATCATGCTTTGCATGAACCAATGCGTACGGTGCAGCCTCCTAAAGCCAAGCTTGATTAGAAGTTGTCAATATTTCCACAAAATAGGGTGGTATCTCCTCCTCACATCTGCCATCGCATCCTTGTGTTGCTGGGCTTGTCCTTAGGGGGCGAACATGCAGGGCACTGACAAGGCCTGTTGGAACTCTGCGTGATCAGATCCTAGCCCAGATAATACCCCCTGTGGCTCTACATTGTAGTGGAAGATTTTGTATGGAAAGCTGTCTTTCTAGTAAGCTTATCTTGCTGTTCCTTCTTTTTGGGGTGTGGACAGGAAAAGAGTTTTTGAGCAAGGTGTTCTGGGAGTCTGGGAAGAAAGACTGGGAGCCATCTTGGTCAGGCTGGCTGAAGGCAGGCTGGGAGACTCCATGGCTGCACTGCTGTGGGGGAGAAAGCCCCTCTTGAAATTACCATGCTGTAAGATCTGGACCCCCTCCATGCAGACTGAAGGTGTAAATGGGTGATTAAACCATATTTCTTAAAGCTACAACAGTCTCCGCCGTGTCTGTTCCCCAAAGGAACACAGACCTTGGGTGAGTGCCTGGAACCCCATGGGCTCTTGTTACCGCTCATCAGAGAGAGGGGGAGGCACCTTTCATAACAATATTAATATATGGATGATGTCGAGACTATGAACAGACCTTACTGCTGGTAAAAATACTGTGGCAACAGCTGTATGGAAGCAGGAACTATGTCAATATTGAGTCATCTCATGCCACGCTGCTCCTAATTTAAGGAGACATCAACTGCTCTTGGCTTCTTCCTTCTGTATTAGAGCTTTTGAAATAGGAGGCACATCACTCAGTATATAAATTAAGGGATGCTGGAGCCTTGAAAAGAGAGGCACAGCTTTTCAAAGGGAAACCTATTATTTTTCTCCGCTCCATCCTTCTTGTGTGTCATCTGGGATCTTTCGCGCAAGGGCACAGTTCTGTTTATTTACATTTACGTTTAGATTTGCATCCTGCCTTTCCGCAAAAGACTCCTGTGGGTGGCTCACAACATAATACTATACAGTAATGCAATCAACATCAATCAAAATCAGAAACAGACGTTGCGAAGCAGAAGGGGTGTATGCAAGAGCATTGTTCTAGTAGCCTGGGAAAATAAACAAAATGTTTTTACAGCTAATATAAATGAATCGGTTGTGCAGATCTAGGATATCCTATTCATGTCACGGGGACCACCTCCACCAAGAAAAACTCAGTGGGTGGGTGGCACCCAAAGAAGGGCCTCATCTCTCAATATCTGCAGTCGTTCCCCACTTGTTCCTGATGTAGATCTTCACTCAGTTCTTCTTCCCTACCAGGGAAGCGGGGTGCCATTTTGTGGTTCACCTCAGGTGCCAAAATGTTTTGGGCCAGCCCTGTGTGAGTTATCTCTGAAACTACTGCCACCCTTTGACGTTTGTGGCCTGATGGCCCAGTCCTTAGAACAGTGATGGCGAACCTATGACACGCGTGTCAGCACTGACACGCATAACCATTTTCGATGACACGCGGCGCATGCAGCCGCATACAGAGAAGTATGGGGCCGCATGCCGAGAAGGACGTTTCATCCTCGGCTACTGCACGGCCAGGTGCAGTAGCCGAGGATGAAACATTTGCTGTAGTGTAGACACTCTGTGCCCGAGGTCTGTAGGCCAAAACAACAGAGCTCCGGCACAGAGTGTATAGTTCTGGGACTTCCGGTTAGGCCATTAGGGGATCTTTGACCTCATTTCCGGCCGGCGGAGCAGGGAGCAGCAGAATGCCGCAGGGGACGCATCTCTGGGGGCCTTGTGATCGCCATTACCAGCAATCACATAACCACAGCAACCATCATCCAATCTACTGTTCTGGGGTGTCGTTGATTTCTAATTGACCATCATTACTGAGATAAGTGAGGGGGAGGCTGGGAGAGGCAAGGGCCTGTGCTATAAGTGCCGTTTCCCGCCATTAGAAATAGCGGCAGCCATCTTAATTTACATAAGGAACGCCATCCTGCAGCATAGTGTAGACTCCATTTCACCACTATTACTGTTGTGCTCAACATCAAAAAAACTAAGATCTTGGCCACTGGTCCCATCACCTCCTGGCAAATAGAAGGGGAAGAAATGGAGGCAGTGAGAGATTTCACTTTCTTGGGTTCCATGATCACTGCAGATGGTGACAGCAGTCACGAAATTAAAAGACGCCTGCTTCTTGGGAGAAAAGCAATGACAAACCTAGACAGCATCTTAAAAAGCAAAGACATCACCTTGCCAACAAAGGTCCGTATAGTTAAAGCTATGGTTTTCCCAGTAGTAATGTACGGAAGTGAGAGCTGGACCATAAAGAAGGCTGATCGCCGAAGAATTGATGCTTTTGAATTATGGTGCTGGAGGAGACTCTTGAGAGTCCCATGGACTGCAAGAAGATCAAACCTATCCATTCTTAAAGAAATCAGCCCTGAGTGCTCACTAGAAGGACAGATCCTGAAGTTGAGGCTCCAGTACTTTGGCCACCTCATGAGAAGAGAAGACTCCCTAGAAAAGACCCTGATGCTGGGAAAGATTGAGGGCACAAGGAGAAGGGGACGACAGAAGATGAGATGGTTGGACAGTGTTCTCGAAGCTACTAACATGAGTTTGGCCAAACTGCGAGAGGCAGTGAAGGATAGGCGTGCCTGGCGTGCTCTGGTCCATGGGGTCACGAAGAGTCGGACACGACTGAACGACTGAACAACAACAACAACAACAACTGTTGTGCATTTTTGTTATTTAAACTATAAATATCGCGAAATTATGGTTTTTTTTCTTGAAGTGACACACCACCCGACTTATGCTCGGCTTTTGGCGAATTTTGACACACCAAGCTCAAAAGGTTGCCCATCACTGCCTTAGAAGCAAGCTTTATTAAGTTCAAAGAGACTTGCTCCCAATGAAGTTGCAGAGCCTCACTGTGCACTAACACCTAGTTTTGCACTGCTGAAATCTTCAGCATTCTTGCATTTATTTTTAAATGAACATCATCAAAGAAGGGAAGAAAATTGGTGCAGACGAGGCACGGAATGTAACCTCTTTCTTACTTGCGTGAGAAAGAAAAGTAGCTGCACAGATGAAGGAGATTCACAGGCAGAATCTTAATTCTCTCAAGTGAAAATGAATGGGTAAGGACTTGTTCAGTCCCTTGAAGAACTGAATCCATTTTGATTGCTTCAAATGAAGCTACAGGCCACATCAAAGTATTTTTGTATACTTTCCCCCCCCTGTGTTACATCAAGTCCCAGGTAGTAAAGCACTACTTGCCAAAAGGAACATTTGTAAGATGAGCGAATGACAAACAGGAGCTGGTAATCCAATTATATAAACAGTATTTATCACTCAAGCAACTGGCAATTTGAAACTTGCAGTGGATAGAAATATGCTGAGCTGAGATGCGTGACCTTGAAAACACACACACACACACACACACACACACACACACACACACTGGAGAGAAGATGGTCCTTTGGAGACCTGTAACTTCCCTCAAAAGGTACAGACCTCAGCTACACACAATGTCAGTGCACAGTACAATGTTTTAAATTTTACACTTCGGCCTCAGAGAGCTCTCAAATGACTATTCTGTATTGGGAGGTTTGTGAGGCTGTTATATAAAGCAGCTTAAATAAAATTTCCCCCTTTTTTGCTTAATATGCACATCCAAAATACAGATTCCTCACTTCCTGTGGCCTCTGTATCATCTCAACACCAAAGGATGAAGGAAATGTAATGAGTGGGTTGGAATGATCAAACAGGATCCTCCTGGTGAGAAAATGTATTTAGGAAATTCCACAGGCTGAGATCAGCTTGACAGTCAGTAGGAATGGCAGCTAGCGCTATGTAACCACTATTCCTTCTGTATATATGCTAACAACCTCAGCAACTCAGCACAGCAGGGCTGCTCATTAGCTACTTGAGGAAAAGGAGAGATTTGTAAATGGCTAAACAAAGAGGTAAACACAAGGTGGTGGTAGCTCTCAGCTGTAACAACAACAAAGAGGCTTTTCCCTGTATAAACAAACAAAGCAACCCCCTTTCCTGTTTTGCGAGAGAAGCCTTAATTCATACATATGACACTGGGGTAACCACTGAAAAATAAGTAACCATTTGGGTACTGTCTGAGGTAACTGTGGCACGATTATGTATGCTTTACCCACAATGGCCAATCTGTCATGAAAGAGCACGTAAAATTTTATTTAGCAGCTATGGCTCACATCATGAACCCACAAGCGTGTGGGCTTCCAGAGAGGCGATTGTCACAACTTTGTTCCCCTCCCTGATCATTTTGCTGCCGTGCTGTGAGAAACCATGGTTTGGTTTAGTCAGTGTGTCATCCAAATCCAGGCTCGTGCTTTAGATGGCTCCAAAAAAAAGGAGCTGTAACCAAGGTTTGCCCCTGTGAGCATACCTGAGGTAATCTGAGTTATTCATGATCTATCATTTCACCCTTAACATGCATTTCCAAGAGAGATACGAAGTGAATTGTTATGGATTACTTCACTTTGGCTCCCACTTTCCCACATAAATGCGCTCAAAGAAGCTTGCAATACAAGAACAGTAAAAATGCAAAAGAGGGGCTAAAAAATTCAAAAGCGTACAGAGGAATAATAATAATAATAATAATAATAATAATAATAATAATAATAAGGAATAACAAGGAATTATTTATTGGCCAAGTACCAATCATACTTGGAATTTTGCTTCGACTACATTGCAATGTAAAAGAAAAACGTACCTCATACAAACACTATTCCCCTCACAATACAGAGCAGCTCTTTTTGATCAGATCCCCAAGAAAGTACCAGTGATTCAAAATTATTACTCTTCTCCACTAACTACATTGTAATGGAATTTTGTGGTAGGGAAGGGAGACTTTCACACCATGCATTGAAAGCACTGTGATACAACTGTAAACAGCAATGAATTCTGGGAGATGTATTTCTTTAAGGGTGCTGAGCATAGTTAGGAGACCCCTATTCCCCTCACAGAGCTACAATTTCCAGATAAGTTTAACAATCAATCCCTTTTCATAGGGAACTCTGAGAACTGTAGCCCTGTGAGGGGAATCTCCTAACAACTTTAAGAGCAAAAGAGAGACCAAGAAAAGCAAAGGACCCAAGATGCTCCTCTCTACATGATTCTCCATGATGGGAGTAGTGGTGGGAATAGGCATCTGAAGAGAGTTGAGGAGGAAGCAAAACGGGCAGGAAGGAGTGTGGCACATGGCCAGGAGCAGTAGGCTGAAGTTCACATATTGATTTCAAATAACTAACCAGATCTTGGACTACAGTCCTCTATTTTGTCTTTCTGAGGACAGAGGAATTAGCACAGAGATGCTATTCAGGACGTGGCTTCAAGATTACCCAGCCGGCATTTCTATACACTGGAATTTCTGTTCAAGGGACATTTCCTTCCCTCCCCAACACACATTCCATTCCATGTGATGCTCCTTAGAAGCGCTTTTTGATTAGACTTCGCTAGTAAAAATTTCATGTGGTCTGCTGCACAGGTGGGTATAGGAGAACATGGGTGCTTTTTATATCCAGTTGGCTTGTCTTCTTTGAAGAACACATCGTTGCTGCCTTAAGACTTTTTTTTAAAAGCACATAGCACAAAGACTTCAAAGAGAATATTTCCTCTTGATTCTCTTTGCTGTGGGGCAGTGAGATGCAAGAAACACACACACACATTCTCTCTCTCTCTCTCTCTCTCTGATTGTGGGCAGCCAACAGGAAGGACAAAAGCAGTTGTTTTCATCAAAATTCTTAGTCACACAATTCACATCATGACCCTAAGCTGGTCTGAAAGAGAGAAGCAAACAACCCTTTCATATAGCGAATAGGCCTTCTGAAATAACCTCATCTACATCTAAGGAACAGCTTGAAGCTGGTAGGAGTGGGTAGGACCCTGCTATCTATATGTATCCATTACTGGCTTTTCCTTTAAAAATAAAATTGAAAAATGAACCTAGATAGTCTTCTTCTCTGGTGATCACTCGTAGCCAAGTAAGATTGTCTTCCAAGGACACAGTCTTAACAGTGAGTCCGTAAGTGACTGTGGAGGCCAATTCTGGATCCACATGTCCTTCCACAGTGGTGACATGGGTTTCCAGGCGGGAGTTGATCATGGTGATGGTTTGCCAAACATGCCTCCCTCTTAGCACGTTTCTCCTTTTCATCCTGAGTTTGAGTGTCTTCAAAGTCCATGCTGGCCTTATTTGGTAGCTGTGGTGGGCAGCAGCAGTGCTCTGATCAGTGAGCTATTATTTTAATTTCCCAGACCCCACTGGGGGGGGGGGGCTGCCATTTTAACTTTTCACAGTACAAAGTTTCACAAGGGCATTGTAGGAAACTCAAAACGTCATAGGTACTAGCCAATCAGGTGCTCGTGACTCCTACATGGCCACCTTGTGCACAGCCACTTTGCTGGCTGTCAGGGACTGGGCAGAGGAGGAGGAGTGGGGGGAGACCGCCTCCCCATCCTGACCCTTCCAGGGAGGAAGAAGAGGAAGACAGTATAGATTTACAACAGTGGTTTGCGGGAGGTTACAGCTCAGAGGCCGATGAGGGGGAAAGTTGGGAAATAATGGGAGAGGAGGAGCAGGCAGAGCTGGAGCTGGTCTTGGAGGGCCAGATAAATATGCTTGGGGAACAGATCCAGGGGTCAGCAAACTTTTTCAGCAGGAGGCCGGTCCACTGTCCCTCAGACCTTGTGGGGGGTCGGACTATTTTTGTGTGTGTGGGGGGGGGAGAACGAATTCCTATGCCCCACAAATAACCCAGATACTGTATGCATTTTAAATAAAATCACACATTCTACTCATGTAAAAACACACTGATTCCCGGACCATCCGCGGGCCGGATTTAGAAGGCGATTGGGTGAGATCTGGCCCCCGGGCCTTAGTTGGCCTACCCATGGATGACACCCTCAAACTGGGGGTTAGCCTTGGATGAAGCATTATGTACCCATAATAAAATGCAATGCAATGCAATGCAATAAATAAAATAAAATAATAATAAAATAAAATAAAATAAAATAAAATAAAATAAAATAAAATAAAATAAAATAAAATAAAATACACACTCCTCTCATCTCTGTGTTTCGGGACATAAAGAATATAACCGAGATGGTCATTACCAAGACTCCAGAGATTGCACAATAGATGTTAGCTTCCCTTTTCCTTTGTAAAAGATTGCAGATAACAACTTCCCCCAGAGAAAAATGTTGGCATAGCCTGTCTAGGTTTGAAATAAGATGGTTCCCTCTGCTCACATCAAAATACACTGATTGCTGTGAGTGTTGTGGGCTGAAGGCTGTGCGGGGAGATATCTGATGGTTGAAGTGTTCTGATTTAGGGCAGCACGGTTCTCCAATTTGGAAATGCAATCCACATGAAAGCATTCTGCACTGCCCTCCATGGATTTAGGCTGCCTACACACACAGCATTTTATTTTAGAATCAATGGAGACTGAGTATTTTCCTACACAGTCCATATACAATCTAGATCTATCGCATATATTTTTTTGGCCCTGAAAAGTACTTCTTGAGAAACTGATTTCATTCAAGAAATAAAAGCTTGTGGGAGGAGGTTGATTCTGCAGTGTGTCCATTTGAAAGCAGATGGAAGCAGGCGAAGGCAGTCCTGGCAGTGGGGTGTGTGTGTGTGTGTGTGTGTGTGTGTGTGTGTGTGTGTGTCACACTACACACCATCAGACAGAATGGAAAAGGTGCCATAAGAGGCGTTAGATCTACCTCTCCAAAGGTGGAGACAGAGCTCTGACCTCAGAGAGAGAAAGAGAGAGAGAGACAAGACTGGATACTCCTACAACACTAGCACGGAAGTTATATAGTGCCTGGAGTGTTGAGCTTAGATCAAGAAGACACAGCGGGTTTCGAATTCCTGCTCAACTACAAAGCCCACTGTGCAACCTCAGGCTTCTTGATGCCTAACCTACCTCTCAGGATTGTTGTGATGATAAAACAGAAAACCTTACATCACCCTGAGCTCCATGGAGGAAGTGCAGGGTTTAAATAGGACAATTGAGGGGGGAATATAGCTCCATGTCCTTTGACAGAACAAGGTCCAATGTGGAAGAGTGGTTTTTGAGGAAAGGCATGGATACAAACAACTCATAGCCTTCCAGTCCCAGACCCACCCTAAGCCCAGAAAATAAACTATGCCAGCCCTGGAGCTGGTGCAATTTACCCCCTTTTATTTTCTTGCCATCGCTTGCCTCTTCCGCTCTAACTTGTGCCCTGCTGGCAAGAGCCTGGCAAGGCATTGGATAAGGTGAATTAGCTGCCTTCAGCCCACCTCCCTGCCCAAGGAATGGACTGCACAGTTAGAATGCCTTTTAGGCAGTCCTGCCACACAGCACCTGTTTCAGGTGCTGCTATGATACACAGGAATCGGTGTCTGAATTCTTTCAAAAAGTGGCACTCTGCTTTGGGCAGCAATATGCTTTTCACTTACAGTGCACTGCCTCCATTTCTTCTGTAGCACATTAAGAAGAAAGCACCACACCTGAGCACAATTGTGGCTCTTTCATTTGCTTACAAGCTTGCTTGAAGGGGGGGGGGGGATGATTTCTGTTTTCACAGCAAACAAAGAATAGGAGCCAGCTGATAGCCAAAACAGATAAAGGGTTAGTGTCATAAACTTTATGAATGCTGACCCTCAGGGTTCTGTAGCTTCAGTGGCAAATGGTGGGGGCTGGAGAGAAACATATCTGATAACACAACACACACACACACATCCAAACACCCTAGGAACGTTAACAGGCACACTTTAACAAGGCGTGTTCTTCCTGTTACTAATGATCCCATTTGTTCCAAGCAGATTGCCTCTCTGGTTCTTGTAACCCAGTGGGCCCAGCAGACTTTTTGGCAAGAATGCCACAGGAGGAGACATACCCGGCCATGGGGAGGCAGGGATCTTTAGTCTCGGCAACTGCTTCATGGGGGCAAGGCCTGACACTCCTGTGCAGATCCTGTTTTGCTAATAAAGAGTTAACTTTGGCTTGCTAAGTGTGGTTTACTGCTGGCTCAGTCAGTGCACAGGGGGAGGCGAGGGTGGAAAGCCCAGCTGCCCAAGTGGAAGCCCTTTTGCATACCCTCCAACATTTCTCCAATGAAAATAGGGACGCGGGTGGTGCTGTGGTCTAAACCACAGAGCCTAGGGCTTGCCGATCAGAAGGTCGGTGGTTCGAATCCCCATGACCGGGTGAGCTCCCGTTGCTCGGTCCCTGGTCCTGCCAACCTAGCAGTTCGAAAGCACGTCGAAGTGCAAGTAGATAAATAGGTACTGCTCCGGTGGGAAAGTAAACGGCGTTTCTGTGTGCTGCTCTGGTTCGCCAGAAGCGGCTTAGTCATGCTGGCCACATGACCTGGAAGCTGTACGCCGGCTTCCTCGGCCAGTAAAGCGAGATGAGCACCGCAACCCCAGAGTCGTCTGCGACTCCACCTAATGGTCAGGGGTCCCTTTACCTTTACCTATTCCATACCCTCCAACATTTCTCTGATGAAAATACGGATGTCCTAAGGAAAAGTGGGACATTCTGGGATCAAATCAGTAACTGGACTGGCTTCTGGAAAATAGGGACACTTGGAGAGTCTGCTTTGCACGGCTTCTGCTGAGGGGACTCACTACTGGAATCCTTCCCATAGTAATTATTTCTATATTTGCATCTATACAGATAAATTAACATGTGTGCATTTTACACAAACCTGTGTCTTCTTTTGCTTTCCCTTCCGGCAATGCATAAAATGATATCCTGTTAATTATTCTGACCCACCAAGCCCTACACCTGCCCAAGGAAGCCAGTATTTCAAAACAGGGGCTACAGTCCTAAACAGGCCCTTACTTGGGAGTAGGCCCCAATGAACATGGTGGGACTTCCTTCAGCATAAAAACACACCTAGGATTGGGCTGCAAACACTGGCCGACTACCACACACAAACACACTACATGCTGAAGCTGCTACAAGCCGGCAAGAGCAGATTAAAAGGATGAGGACAGGAACTTCAAGAATGAGAAAAATTTAACTGGGAGCCAGCCTTGATGGAAATAGCCTTCGTGGATAATGATAATAATGGCTAGAAAGTGACAAGTCACATTCTGCCCATTAATCCCTTTCAAACTGCAGCATTCGCCCCTCACCAAGGCTTTTCTTAAGGCATCGACTGTGGGAGAATTGTTGTTTGCGTAAGGCACAGAATAGTCTACTCACTACTTTATCAGAAACATTCTTAAGAGCTTTAATTAAATACGATAAGGCCAGAGGAAAAGCAAACACTTCCAGCCTACGTGTTTCCTAACAAAGGGGGAGGGGGGGAAATAAAGATAATGTGAGACCTCATGAGGGGAAATTCTTTCTGTGTTATTATTCACTGGAGGCAATATAGAGAAGAAACAAATATCCCCCGTGTTTGGTTGCTCAAATTAGTGTTGGGGTGTGTGTGTGTGTGTGTGTGTGTAAAATTGTCACTATAATTTCCAGGTGTGCTGTTAATAATTATTCTTTATAATTTGTATAGCTCCTTTAAAGGGGTGATACCCTCAATACTACATGGCGGGAATTCTATATTTGCTGCGTTGATGCAGTGGGAAGACTTGGGATTCCTTTCATAAATTTCCTCACTAAGCAGTCACCTTTGTCATTCCCACCTAGGGCTGGGAACATGTGCCTTGGTTAACCAGGTGTCCTTCAGATGTTTTGGACTACAACTCCCATCAGTCTCAGCCAGAACTGCAACTCCCATCAGCCATAGCCAGCACACAGGTACCATGAAAACGCCTGAAGCCAAGAGACATCCCTGAGCTGGATGTACATGCGCCTGCGTATTTTATAATGCACATATCACAGAGAGGTAATAAAAATGGTACCTCAAAATGGCTCCCCCCCATTACTGTTGTTGGAATGCGCACCCTGCAACACAGAAAGTTTATCTTACGAATGTCCTCACTTCATGCCATTGGCTGCTAATGGCCACTTACCCAGTCTCAGGGTGGGCGGTGGTTGCAGCCCATCATAGCAGGACCCGAACTCAGGGAAGCAACGCTGGGCTAGGCACCAGTCATTGGTAAATCCTCAGGCCAGACATCTGGAATGGTGCAGAGACCCTCATGCCTCTTCATAAGCCTGACCCATCTTTGCCTCTCAGCCTCCCTACAACTCTATGTTTCTATGATTCTTCTCCTGCTTCAGTTTCTGATTCTGGGCTTCTCTCTGCCACAGACTCTCCCCTCTCACCAAGCCCTGTTAACCTCTTCAGCTTCTGACTCCTCCTCCTGCCAGTCTTCTCCCTCTGACCACTCCCCTCTGAGTCTAAAGACAGCAACAGGGAGCTGAAGAACCTTGAGAATTACAAGAGGAGGCATCTGGAAATACAAGAATCCTCATAGAATCTAGAGCTGAAAGGCTGATAAGGGATCTTTTGCAACCTGTCACTCCTCCACACCCAACATTTAGATTAATATAAACGCACTGCTGTGAAACATTAACCCAAATTACCGTAACAAATCACAGAACAATGTCTGAAGCTTGACTCAGCCAGGCAGTCTTCAGCTGAGGGTATTTGACTTGAACTTTGCAGGGTTACATTCCTATTGCTGGTTGTGTAGAGTGTTAGTGGTGCTATTTGTAAGGTGCAGAGGGGGATAAGTTCAGCTTTTAATACTTGTGGAAATACACTTTCCAATAGGCACATCTAACTAGATATACAGGGGTAAAAAAAAACCCCCACACCAGCTGAAATGTCTCCTACAAAATAATTAAAGTAGTATTTTTCATACTACTTTAGTATTCTAGAAGTATTTTTTTATCATACTTTGGATAGCAGAAGCACATTTGTCTGAAATAAAATGGGAAGCACACTTAGCTTTTACACTCAAAAGGCTTACTCCATGTCACTCTCTCAGTGGAGCCCATCTGTTATATTTCTCCATGAGTCACTACGGACATACATCCTGAATGGAAGGAGAGAATCCGTGAAAAATTGTGACTCACTTTCTGTTGCCTGTTTTTCCTCTTCTGTAATTGCAGTGATTCCTGCTGCCTATTAGGACTGGTAGGGCAGAAGACACGGAGACCAACAGCAGGTGGCGCTAGAGCCCAAAACAGGCAAAGCCAAACAAGGACGTCTTGCACCTTCCTTCCTGAACATTTGTGCTCCTGATGCTACTGGGGAAGTCAATTGGATCCCACATTCAATACCATTCACACCTGCAAACATTTTCGGGTGGTCCCACGGATTCACTTTCATGTCCTCCAGAAAAGTGCAGGGAGTCCATGGATTTGGTCCCAAGGTCCTGAGAGAGATAGGATAATAGGAACATGCAGTTACATAGATTCTGCTCCCAATTAACTTGTGGAATTGGGCTTTTGTCACTGTAGATGAAAGCAGCAGCCTCCTGAATTAGCAGAAGAATTTATCCCTTTGCCACCTCTGTACCTTCTTCTCTAGTTATTCCCTTGGTGCACAAATCAGAGGCAGATGTAGGGCAGTGCAACCAGTTCCCTCCGAGCCGAGGGGGGACGACGCAGGGCACCACAACTGTGACATAGAGCACATACCGAACAGAAGACAAGAGGTGTGGGAAGTGCTGGATTTTGGCCTCGCAGGGGGTGCCGCTGAAATTTGAAAGTCCACCCTGACGAAGCTAGCAACCAGAAAATGCAATTGTACGAGCCTGATCCTCTCTCTGACTCCCTCGAGGACATCTTGTGAACCAGACGATGCCATCGTGACTAATTCCCGCCTGAAGTGAAGCATACCTTTTCGAATCCCAGCTGGTGACAGCTATGCTTGCAAAACTCAATACCATCCAGTCAGTAACTAATCGCTTTGTAAATCACCGAGGATAACGATAAAATATTTTTCAAAGCTGGATTTGTCTAGCAGAGGTCTTGTTTTGTTCTAGTCTTTCTTATCTAATTCTCCAGGGCAGTCTGCTACAAGTATGTGCTTTGCTCCTCGTTTCATCAAACGGCACGATTCTTTCAGAATTTGCCTCAGCTGCTAATTTTGTTGACTGCATGTTGTAGCTTGGTGGGACTTTCTTGTAATGCCACTGAGGTAAACCGGCAAGTCCTGACCAGCTTAGTATCAGTGATATTAACATGCCTCAGACGCCACTCTCTCACAATGGGCAAGATCCAGCCGGCATTAAGCAATTATAAGATTGCTGCCCAATGATATTTCGGCACAGCACACCATGGTGTAGTGCTTAAAGCGTTGGACTAGAACCAACGAGATCTAGGTTCAAATCCCACTCAGCTATGAAGCCCACTGGGTGATCTTGGTCCAATCTCTCAATATAATTTTCCTCAGGCTTGTTGTGAGGAAAAATTGTGTGGTGGAAGAATTACGTATGCCACCTTGAGTTATCTGAAGGAAAGGCAGTGTAATTAATAACTAAATAAGTGTAATAGTTGGGAATAAGCCCTACTGAATTACGTACAGTATACAAATGAATTGTGCAAAATAAGATAACACATAAAATTTTCCTAATTGGTACAAGCTGCAGAATGTAGCTTTTCTTGTAGCAAAGTGATGGCTCTACAACTACAACTCCCATCCTCCATAACCATTGGCTGTGCTGTCTGGGGTTGATGGGAACTGGAGTCCAACAACCACTGGAGGCCCATCCCTGTTGTAGCAGAATTTGGGATACACTGGGGCAGGATTTAGCAACCAAGAACTGCTTTGGAGTTTTAACTTGGCTGGATCATGCCTTGGGTACATTCACATTCATGCCTGTGCATGGAATCTGTGGAAATATTCACATCTGTTTCAACTAAGTGTCTGTAAGGAGTGGCAGGCCTCTGTAACATATTGAGTGATCTTCTTTTTGTACAGTTCCTTCTGCAAAAGTCTGTATTCTCTGTGTTATCAAGGAGGCATTTGATTCTGGCCAAACATATTGTTATAAAAGTTAGGTGTCTCCCCCCACCTCCTGAGCGGTAGCAAGAGTCCATGGGGTTCCAAGCACTCACCCAGGGTCTGTGGTCCTTCGGATTATTGAGACACAGTGGAGACTGTTGTAGCTTTAAGAAGTAAGGTTTATTCACCTATTTGCACCTTCAGTCTGTATGGAGGGAGTCTAGCATGGTCATTTCAAGAGGGGCTTGTTCCCCACAGCAGTGCAGCCAGCCTGCCCAAGATGGAGCCTAGTCTTCTTCCACCTTCTTCCCAGCAATCCTTGCTCAAGACCATAGCTGTCAACCCTCCCTTTTTTGGGCGGGAAACTCCCTTATTCCAATGCCATTTCCTGCTGCTATCCCGGATTGTTGATATCCCTTAAATTTCCCGGATTTCAAAGGAAGCAGCTCCTCTCCCTCCCTGCCGGCCAGGGAGGCTCCTCAGCTGCGTTGCTCGGCTGCCAATAAGGAGTCTGAGACCGACTGGGGGCGGAGCTTGCATGCCTTGTGCAGCCAGACCCTCAAGCCCAACCAGACAGACAGCCTGCCTGCCATTTACACGCTCGCTCTTTCGCTCACCCGTTCGCACGCAGCCTCTGGAGCGCAGGGTGGCGAGACTACTTGGTGCCATTGCACCGCCCTCGCAGCATCCCTTATTTTCAAATCCGAAAGTTGACAGCTATAAGACTCCCTTTTCCTGTCACCTCAAACCCACCCACCACCTTAGCAACATCTGTCTCCCCAGGCCAAAGGATTCCCCATCAACCTCTTTTGTTGTGTTAACAGATTTGCTCTTTACTAGGCCAGGCAGGCTGGTAGCCAACCCAGGGATTGTACTGCAGATTCTACTTTCATCCATATCCCAATTAATCAAAATCCTACCATTTATTAAATTCTAGGGTTTGTGGGGGGGTCCCCCACAAATCTATAATACCATGTAACTGGATTAGAATGTAAAGTTTTGAAAATGATTTCTTTAAGAACAGCAAGGACTCTGTATGATGGAGACAGGTAACCTTTCTTGTTTGTATGGCCTGCAGGCTAATTCTCCTCCTGGCGACATATCAGTAGAAGGTGGAGCCCAAAATGGGTGTATGAAAGACACTATATATACTAGGCAAGAAGCCAGAATACATAGTCATAGGAGGTAAAGCTGTGCTTTCAGAAAAGAACATCATTAAAAACCTGAGCACAAAGGAATGTATTTGAACAGCCTGACCTATATTTGATGGAGGTGATGTCAGTTGGCACTTCCAGACTGTTGCCCTTCTGCGCAGGTCTCTCGCACATTAAGGTAGAGCCTGGTATACGCCCTTTGCGCAATAAGAGTGCACCTTCGTGAACCACTGCAAAGAAAGCTGGTACATTAGGATAAACAGCCAAATAGTTGTCCGTTTAGTCGTTTAGTCGTGTCTGACTCTTGCACAATACATCAGCTTCCCAAAAATAAATGGAAAACTACAGGGGAAAGTGCAGGAGAACCACCACTTAGCAACATCATACAATCACACCAGTTTTGCAAAAACCAATCAGGGTGATCACTCATTTGGAAGCAATCAATGTCTTTTTTATCTGGGGGATTTTCAGAAATGACTCTATTTCCTGGGCATGAATCCAGTGCCAGACTTATATTGCAGTAGTTAGAGACATTACTAACAAAATTGCCATTATGGTGGTTGGGGGCAGAGACAGGGTCAGGATACGGTTAAAACCTTTCATGGGAGCAGTTAAGTTCTGTATATAGACATCACATGTCATACTCTCCAACATCTATATATATAAAATCGTTCAAGTTGGATGTTTGTTAACAATCCCCTTTCTCCGTAACCCCTTGATCGATTCCGTTCAAATTTGGACACAACGTTCCATGCCCATATGGGTGTGATCATATGTACTTACATTGCACAAATACCACACCTTTCCCAGGTAAAAATGTGATTTTCTGCAAAAAAATATAGTGCCCTCCAGTGGACGTTAAAAAGCACAACACAACACACCTCTTTCTGACCCCTCCTCATCCTTTCCCGACATCACTACCACCATCCAATTGACAGACAGACCGCCCACAAACACTACTGGGACAAAGAACCTCATATACTAAAACAGTAGTAATAAACAGTTGTAGAAACGTAGACAAAAACGGGAGGGGCAAACAGAGAACACATAGACTGAACTTCAACGAGATAAGCTGTAAGTAAACATACGCTTTCTCTTTCATATTGTATCTTACTTTTGCATTTCACCAAATCAGCCACAGCAAGGCATGGCCTGGTCAGCTATTTCCTCATATGAAAATAGGGGCATTTCTCATTCTTCCCCCCCAACTGACCCTCCTCGACACCCCATTTTTTGTGCCCCCCCCCGGGCTGCAGAGCATTTCCTATCAGAAGAAGAGAGAGTGCCAGCACCATTTCACCAACGGGACAAAGCACACACCCCCTCCACCGTCTGAGAAAACCCCTTGATCCCGCTTTCATTTCATTTTATGGTAAATTTACAAAAACAAAAACACAACACAATAAATACATTTTAGAAAGGGGCAAGATTAGATGCAGACACACAAAGCTTTTTCTTTTAAATTAAAAAAAAAAATCTAGACTCCTTGCGTTCCACTCCACTCCCCCTTCCTTCTCACCCAGGGTGGTACCCCTGCCTGCATCTCAAAGCTGGCGCGTCACATGGGCCGGGCCTTGGCAGAGGCAGCCTCTTTCCTCCTCGCTTGGGCTACAGCAGCCACTACAAGCTGCCCCAGGGAGGAGGCTTAGAAAGTTCAAGAAACCCTGTGTTGCAATCTTCAAACAGAAACCAAGAACGAGCAACACGACGGCCAATGAAAGTAGTATATTTTTTTCATGTATAATAAAAGTAAGACAACGGACAGTATTAACACTGTTTCGTGTGCGTCTTCTTCAGCATGTAACTGCAAAATATAGGGAGGAGGCTGGCAGCAGCGGCCATGGAGAGGCTATGGGATGCTCTCTCAAAACTGCCACCGTTGTCGCTTGGGACAAGTGCCGGCTCAACCTCCTCCCCAAGCTCAGCAGTGGCAGCACCGGTGGGGGAAATAGGGACTTTCCAGGATCAAGTCAGAAGCTAGGATGGTTTTTGTAATTCTGAGACTGTCCCTGCAAAACAGGGACACTTGGAGGGTTTGAAGTGTGTGAACGTACGTGCTGTATGTCATTCCATCAGAAGCATTCGCTTCCACTTACTGTATATTTGTCAGGGACTTGCCCTTCCCCAGAGCCGAGCTGACGGGGGAAGGCGGCTGGAGAGAAACAGCAATCAGGTCGGAGAGCAGTTCGCAGGAGAGCCAGGAAAGCCAAAGTGGCGGGGAAGGGGAACTGCAGGCTGACAGGGAGATACAAGGTCTTGAGGAGGCTGGCAGAGACCCTGCAACACCAATGGAAGGGGGAGGGGGGCTGACGGAGCTGCCCAGCGCCAGCCCACAGGTGTGCAGGGGGAGAAAGTGCAAAGAAAGGGGGAGGCGCTTTGGTTTCCCAAAACTCCTATGTTGGGGGCAGAGCCGGGAACGACCACTCCCGGAATCTGGAACTGACTCAAGCGGTCATGAACTTTGAGAGCTCTGGTGTATATTTTTGTAAATAAAGCAACTAGTTTAGCAGACAACGTGGTCTGGCTGATTACTCTCGAGGAGACATCACAGAGCCCTTACAATATTGGAGAGGGGAAATAAAAACACATGAACTCCCTGTGCCAGATGATCTCAGTTTCTTGATGAAGAGCAAGTCTGTGTACCTGAATCCCCCATTTCTTTAATCTTAGTCAGGTTTCTTGTTTGACTCTCAGTTTAGTATTGAGAGAATCTTACCATGGCTCCTGTGTCCCTGTGAGTTGCTTCTTTCCGGCTACATGCATCACAATGCTTTAGTGTGATAGAGAGATGAAATGTTGAGAACGGGCTATTATCGCGGTGACCTGCTGCCACACAATAGCCCCTTTCAGTCTTCGCTTGCACAGAGAGGGAAAGCGAGTACAAAAGGGCTGTGGGGTTTGTGGTTTAAGCCCCACCGCCATCGCTGCAGCTGCTCAGAGTTAGGAAATAGGCTGTAGCTCAGGGGAAGAACGTATATTTTGGATGCAGGAGGTCCCGAGTTCAAGCCCCACATCACCCCCAAAACCTTTGGAGAGCTGTACCTGTCAGCACAGACAATGGGCCCTTCCAGACTGGTGGTTTTTTTGAAGCTGCATTTTGCAACATGTCCCTGGCACAATGTTAGTGGATCCATGGTGGAAGGATCCTGAGCCCATCCACACATCCTTTTGCTGCGGAGGAGCACTCTTCCATGACAGCGCAACAAAAGAGGGACCAAAACGACAACAACCCTGGAACGTTTGTGGTACAAGATTTCAGAAATATGATTCCCACCCTGAAACGTCTGCTGGTGAAAACGGTATTGAAAGTGGGATTGCGTACAGCTGTCCTGATACCATTATGAACACAAACATCATGGATGCACAATAAAAAGGATGCCTGTAGGCAGTGTTTTTTTCCTGGGGGTACACAGGGGTACGCATACTCCTAAACATTTTGTGAATCTAACAGGAGAAGAAACTATTTTTTTTATTTTTTAAGTTTCTTCTCTAGCACGGTGAATTGTCAGTTCCATTGCTACCCCCGATGGCGGCCTCATTTCTAGTCACAGTGTTTCCTGAGTCTCAGGCGGAAGCGAGCGTTTAATGTGTGAAGTAGGAGTTGGAATCTAGCATGGTGATTGGTCAGTTTCGTTGTTACCACCTCCAATGGTGGCTTCATTTCCTTTCCTGGTGTTTCCTGAGTCTCAGATGGAAGCGAGCGTTTAATGTGTGAAGCAGTGTGGAATGTGGAATGTGGATGTATGATAATATGAGGTACCGGTAATGCATGTTCTTTGTACTTTTGTCCATTAACTGTATTTATTGTTCCCGGTTTGAACTATAAAATGGTGATTTTTCTTGAGTCAAAATGAGAGTACCCCTAAACATTAGGTTTTTTTAAGGAAAGAAAAACAAAACACTGCTTGGAGGTGCTCAGTATTAAGCTAGATCAGGGGTCAGCAACCTTTTTCAGCTGTGGGCCAGTCTACCGTCCCTCAGACCATATGGTGGGCCGGACTATATTTGGGGGGGGGGAATGAACGAATTCCTATGCCCCACAAATAACCCAGAGATGCATTTTAAATAAAAGCACATATTCTAATAATAATAATAATAATAATAATAATAATAATAATAATAATATAATAATAATAATAATAATAATAATAATAATAATAATAATAATAATAATAATAATAATTTATTATTTATACCCCGCCCATCTGGCCGGGTCTCCCCAGCCACTCTAGGTGGCTTCCAGCAACATTAAAATACATGTAAAAACACGCTGATTCCCAGACCGTCTGTGGGCCAGATTTAGAAGGCAATTGGGCCGCATCCAGCCCACAGGCCTTAGGTTGCCTACTCCTGAGCTAGATGGACCAGTGGTCTTCCTAATATTAGAATCAGAGAGGATGCTACCAGCATTCTCCTACAAGTGTGGGAGAAAAGGCATTCACAGTATGTCTCCCTGTGAGAGGAAGAGGGCAATGGTCATATCAGGGGATGGAACTGCAGCGACCTTGCGCTGTAGCTGGGAAGGAGCGGGACTTCTCAGCCCCGAAGCACTACAATTCTGGCTTGTCCATAAATCACACCACTCCATCTCTAACAGGCACATTCATAACCCTTCTGTTTTTTCTCAAGTCACTATTTCAACTATTTCAAAACCGATAGGTGTCTGAATCACAGGTCAAAGGGTCATCTGGCCATTCTGGAGGGAGACTTTCATGTTGCAACTATACAGAAGGGGATTGGGATAGGTTTCATTTTGCGGTAGGAAGGGATTGACTAAAGAAAAAGTTTTTTAAAAAAAGACGACCCCAAAAAACCCAATCTGTAGTGTGAAGTCCCAGAAAGTGAAAACACCCAAATTATTACATAATTTTTGAAGGGAATGGTTGTTTTTGGGCACCACACAGGTTGAGGAAGTTTGGGTTAGAAGTTCAGAGACTGTTTCCAGGGTTTACACTCCAATGCCATTCTTGATTGAAAATGCAGAGCCTTATGACCTATGACCATTTCTGCTGGGCCTCAGTTTAGGCTGGGAGAACTGGCCATGTGTGGGTCTAGTGTAGGGAAAGGGGTCACAGATTTGGCTAATGATTGCAAAGTGTCACTCCTCTGCTGATTTGAGCCATACAGTCTTTGCCTTTTAGGTCCTATGCCAGCAATAACATTGGGATTAGGAAATGATCAGGAAAGAGTGTGGGTTTCACAATTACTGCCAAACCAGTTTTTGAAATATCACTTTTCCCGTCTGAGGATTAACGGTGGCTTATCGTGGCAATCCTTTTAAAATGCCTATTTGTAAAGACAGTAACATACATCTCTATAGGTCGCTTGCTGCTGGTACCGGAATGGTTTTTAAGCAGTTTCTTTTGAATGACTGAGGTCACAAGAGTTACAAAGCAGCATAATTGAAAAGTCGAAAGTTCTGAAGCACCCAAACATTACGAGTCACTTTCTCTAAAGCGGTTCCTCCTAAATTGTGATCTGGGGACATACAATGTGAGGAGCTGAAGAATACCTTGCAATGCTGGATAACTCAGTTGGTTAGACTCTAACCGTTAGCGCATGGTGTTGACAATGCCAAGGTTGCAAGTTCGATCCTTGTATGGATATTCCTGCATTGCAGTGGGTTGGACTATTAGATGAACTTCAGGGTCCCTTCCAACTCTACAGTTCTAAGACAGAAGCATATCTAGGCTCCCTTGTGCCCTTGGCAAGGAGCTGTATTCACGGCTCCGAAACCGGAAGAGACCATGGACCATGAAGTGTAGGTGGGTTCCCACGAGGCAAGACACAGTGATAACAGCAAAAACCTGTATTGAACTAACACAACTGAACAGCAGGGGCAAAGCAACTGCTTATATACATTTCTGAAGGCCTGGGCCACTCCCACTCCCAACATGATTGGTTGTCTAAACTTCCAAGCTGCGAATCATAACTCAGAGTTTAAGGGCCAATGGCAGAGGCCCAAATCCTGAAATGTTCTGTGACTGGGTATCATGTATTCAGGGCCGGCGCTTCCATTTAGGCGAACTAGGCTGTTGCCTAGGGCGCCAAAATGGAGGTGGCGCTGGCCAGCCTTCCCCCCGCCGCCCGCTGCCCGCCACCACCCCAACCAGCGGCGGAGCAAGCAGCTTGGGGCAAAAACCGCGGCGGCGGGAGGGCCAGCCTGCCCCTCGCCCCCCGCCGCCGCCCGGTGTCGCCCCAACCAGCGGCAAAAATCGCAGCGGTGCGGGGCGCCCGGCAGACAGGGGGCGGGGCACCGTACGTCATGCGCAATGATGTCACGTGCCCCGCCCCCTCGCCTAGGGAGCCAAAACCCCTAGCACCGGTCCTGCATGTATTGAATCAGAACACAGGGCTCAGAATCCTTAGTCCAGACTCAAGCTCAGACAAACACAGACCACTGAATAGGCCTACATAACAGACCAGAAGCTCAAAAAGACTCCCCTCTTTGCACACTGCCACTGCCATTGAGGTCAGGTCAGGTCTGCTCTGCCCTGCCTCCCCTCTTCCTCCTCCTTCATAGGTCTACCTGCCCACCAGCCTCCTTCCACTTGCTGGTTTCCCTTCTGCCGCCTTCCTCCTCCCCTTCCCTTCCTTTCCAGTCCTCCTGCAACTCTCACCTGCTCCCTCCATCTTTCATCCCTCAGAGACAGAAAGAAGATTCTGTCCCAACCAAGGAGGAGTGGCAGATCAAATTGATGGACTATGCCGAAATGGCAAAAGTTACTGGAACCATAAGAAACAAAGGAGAAATAAACTTTATTAAAGATGGGGGAAATCTGTGGAACATCTGAAAAGTTTTTGTACACATGGAAGTTAATTAGCAGGATTAACCTAAAACAAGCAGTCAAATGTAATATTAAAGAAAAATTAGGGTGTAATTAATAATTGGAATAACAGGGGAAATGCAATATTAAGAATTAAAAATATAAGAAACTGCAAAGGGGGTGGGGAGGGAGTCAAAATATATGTGTATTTGGAAAGTATTGGATCTGTATGTTTGAAAGAAAATTAAAACTGGAAAAATATTTTTTTTTTAAGTCAGGAAACCTTTGGTAGTACATTGTTGTTGTTTAAAAAAATTATCAACTTCAGCCCCAAAGCTCAATTGCGCCGCTTAGTTTAAATACGCTGGGTTAGGGAGCTGTCAATCTTCATGCGGTGACATCACCACCCTGCTCCTTTTGCATCACTTTTGATATCTCTGCCATCTTCACAGCTGCTGCTGATAGCACAGACATCTTGGCACTAGCAAGCCACATGCGGTGGGGTGGTGAGGAAAGGAAGAAACAAGCCTCCACTCCTCATGCGCTGCCTTTGCTTCGAGAATTGGGCTTCCCCCCTGTGCCTGCAAATAGGTAAGGAAAAGCAAGGTGCATAGCCGCTAGCTGCGCATTAAGCGCACATCTAGCCTGGCCCCCGCCGGCGGAGAATGAGCCCTGCGGAACCCGGCGGCGCTTCCTATGGAGCAGGCATGGATAGGATTGCGCTGAGAGTCGCTCGGCTGCACCGTGAGGCTGCGGACTTGCACGGAAGGATCTTGCCATTGGCCTCATATGCAAAACAAGATGCTCCCCTCCCTCTGTGAAAGGTAACACTCCCACCCCATTGCTCCCTTTATTTCTCCTCTCTCTTTGTTTCTTGCCGTATATATATATTCTTAAACATTTCTCAGACTTAGCTCAGGAATGATCAGATGTCGGAAAGTGATTGAATTACCAGTTCAAAGTCACTGCTCGGGCGACTGACCCAGTTGCATTCCTCCCCCTGCCATGGCTACAGCCTCCACTAGTAGCATTTCCTCTTTTGTGCTTTTGTCTTTAAATAAGGCAGGAGCCGGTTTCTTCAGCCCACTGATCAAAGTAGGAGCCAGAACATTCCTTGCATGTTCAGCAAGGGTGTTGTTGTTGGGGGATGGCCCAGGAGACCCAAGCCTTTTCCACTGGGCCCTGGGTCTCCCGCCCCTTCCGTTTTCTAAGCCTTCTTTGTTTTAACTTTGCGGTGCTCCCAGCTGCCCTGTAAGCCAAGTGCAGTGCTGCCGAGCCCACGGCCCATCTTACATTTACAGAGGGCCCAATTCACATACAGCAGACGAAGCCTGGAAAATTCGGTTGGCATCCCTATAGCTCAGAGAAAGTCTGGAGAACAAAGGCCAGTGCTTGTTTGTCCCCCCCCCCCTCTGAAAGTCCCACATAGAATTAAAGAACCGTACCGTTGGAAAGGGACCCCAAGAGTCATCTAGTCCAACCCCCTGCAATGTAGGAATCTGAACTAGATCATACTGCAGCTCTTTCTATATACAGGTGAAACTCGAAAAATTAGAATATCATGGAAAAGTCCATTTATGTAAGCAATTGTTTTCATTAGCTACTGGAGTTTAATATATGAGATAGACTCATGACATGCAAAGCAAGATATGTCAAGCCTTTGTTTGTTATAATTGTGATGATTATGACGTCCAGCTGATGAAAACCCCAAAGTTGAAATTGTTGATTTGGGGTTCTCATCAGCTGTGTGCCATAATCATCACAATTATAACAAATAAAGGCCTGGCATATCTGGCTTTGCATGTCATGAGTCTATCTCATATAACAGTTTCACCTTTTAAGTTGAATTACTGAAAGAAATAACCCTTTCCACAATATTCTAATTTTTCAAGTTTCACCTGTATATTTGGGTGCCCTTCACATTGAAAAACTGTCCCGGAGTATAAAAGAAACATGAGGCGTTTCTGGGCCCAATTAGTACCAGTGCTAAAAGCCCAGAATTAATCAGGATTCAAGTACAGTACTTGTGTCAGAGGGTTGCTTCACTCAGGATCAAACCAATCCCGGCTTGCCTTGCATGTGGAGCCGAATTTAAAAGCCGCTGGACACAATCTCCGCTTGTAGAGGGACAATCCGGGGCACCCCGAAACCCACCTTTGCAGTCACAAAGTACCTGCCCCCCCACCTATCATCATTTGGTGTTGGGTGTGGGGTAGTTGAGTTCCACCTGAGAAAAAGGGTTTGTGGGCCAAATTAGGGCCCTTAGTGGGCCTAATTAGGCCCGCAGGCTAGAAGTTCCCCACCCCATGGTCCAAACAATCATTGACTCATAGAACTGCAGAGTTGGAAGGGTCGAACCCACAATGCTGAGAGAGAGCCCTGTTTGTATCTGCGACAGGAGACCCTGCCTTTCCTGGAACAGGTCCTGGAGAGCTAATTCTGCATGCGGTTTGTACACCTGTCAAGTTCCATTCAGACCCCAAAGTAAGCATGCATAGAGGTTGAGGGAAAAGGAATTTGGGGGCGCTCCCTCTTCCCCACTGTAGACATTCATGCCCTGACTCAGGATGGCCCCTGTGAGAAACAAAATATTGGATTAAATGCAGTGTGGCAGTGCTTAACCTGTATGTTGTCTTCCTCTGCTGTCGGGTGCTTAGATTGGAAATGCTTTGGGGCAGAGATCCTCCTTTGTTGATTCCTCGCTTCCGTTGCCCTGTAAGACACCATGCGCATTGATCGCGCTGTGTAATTAATAGGAATAAACTCTAGAGATGGTATATAATCTTAAGGGTCTGGCAGGATTAATTGAGCCACAGGGGATGATTCTCTCTCGCTAAGGATGCCTGCCAATTATATTACCATTCTAAACGAGCTAGCCCTGTGCATTCCTGTAGACATGCTGTGAACAGTGTGATATTTGCTTAAGGTCTGGATCAGGTGTGGCCATGTAATCTGCCCCGTGATTTGATCATGCTGCTTTCGGGGTCTTAGGTTCATTCTCCTTCATGACTGGGATGCCAGAGTAATGTACTGTTAATAATCCGCTGATCCAAAGGAAGGCAAATTTAATGAGAGAGCGCTACAAGAAATGGTAGCTAAGGAAAGGGCAGGAAAAATTGGCACGAGATCGACAAATGTTCTCTGAAGTGCTCCCCAAATATATTATGCTCCTGTCCTTTTGACATTTCTAGGCCATTTCCTCCCAACGGTTTTTCTCTGGCAAAGAGCAAGGCTACTCTCAAGCAGGGGTAAGATGCTCTAAGCAGGGAGGTGCCATAGCTTGGACCACAGCAAGAGGTCCCTACCATATATTCCGGCGTATAAGACGACTGGGCGTATAAGACGACCCCCAACTTTTCCAGTTAAAATATAGAGTTTGAGATATACTCGCCGTATAAGAAATACGACCCAGCGTATAAGACAACCCCCGACTTTTGAGAAGATTTTCCTGGGTTAAAAAGTAGTCTTATACGCAGGAATATACAGTACAGCATCTCGAAGAGACATTCCAGCATCTCGAAGAGACATTACTGCCACACCTTCCCGGAGAAACAGGGAAAATCTTCTGTTGGGACCTCCCAACTATCCCTAAACCCTTGGCCAGTATGCTAGGGCTGCCATATTCCCAAAAGTGAAAATCTGGACAGAGTTGTTGAGCTGCTTACCATACATCTGGTTTTTCACGGACATTTTGCCGATTCTGCAAAAATCCGCCCAGACGCCATTTTTGGAGTGTACGGCAGCCCTACAGTAAAAAGGTAAAAGGTAAAGGACCCCTGGACGGTTAAGTCCAGTCAAAGGCGACTATGGGGTTGCGACGCTCATCTTGCTTTCAGGCCAAGGGAGGCGGCGTTTGTCCACAGACAGCTTTCCGGGTCATGTGGCCAGCATGACTAAACCGCTTCTGGCGCAACGGGACACGGTGACGGAAACCAGAGCGCATGGAAACGCCGTTTACTTTCCCGCCACAGTGGTACCTATTTATCTACTTGCACTGGCGTGCTTTCAAATTGCTAGGTTGGCAGGAGCTGGGACAGAGCAACGGGAGCTCACTCTGTCATGGGGATTCGAACCGCCGACCTTCTGATCGGCAAGCCCAAAGAGGCTCAGTGATTTAGACCACAGAGCCACCCATGCTGTAATTGACTGCACCTGACTGCTTAACTGAGCCACAGCTCACATGTGACAAAGCAGAAGATACCAACATTTTCTCTTCACAGCTTTGGTTTTCTTAAGGACCATCCACTCCAGCTTTCGCCAACCTGCTGTCCACCAGTAGCTTTGGACTACAACTCCCATCAGCTCCAATCAGCATAGCCGATGGGAGTTGTAGTCCAGAGCCTCTGGGAAGCACCAGGATGACAAAGGCTGATCTACTCCCATATAGGCCTGCCTAGATTTAAGGCTTAGCCTTGGAGGCCTTGATCTCTCTCATTGTCTTGGGTCATTAGGAACCAAAGGCAGTGCCTTCTCAGTGGTGGTGCCACCACTGTGGAATACTCTCCAGGTACAGATCTATTAGGCCCTCTCATCCTTCCTCCCCTACCCTTATTAATCCAAACCTTCCAAGTGTCCCTATTTTCCAGGGTCAATCCCGGATTTACAGAATCCGTTCCAGTTTCTGATTTGATCCCAGAATGTCCCGCTTTTCCTTAGGACGTCCCTATTTTCATTAAAAAATGTTGGAGGGTATGTTAATACTTTTAAGTGGTTTTAAGCCTTTTTTTCTCCTTTAGAAAAATTCAAAAAGTGAACAACAGATAAATGAAAAAAAAACAAGCATTGGTGAGGAAGTGGGGAAGGTTGTGAGAGGACATCAAGCACTCTCTTTGGTTTATTAAATGTGAAAACTTAATTCGTTTTAAGAGGCTTTGAATATCAGGTTTTACTGCCGCCTTAGAACTGAATTACATCCTAAATGGCTGCTTTTAGTTTATAACTGTCCTCCTTAATTTTACTTTTGCTATTGATATGGGATCTCATTTCACCTTTATTTATATGCTGTGGAGTCACTCGGAGTGCTCTGTTGGGATAAAAATAATGGAATTGGTTGAGTGGCTGCTGAATAACAAGTTTTGCAAGGTGCACCTGCAGGACTGGTGGCGAGATAGGTGCAAAACAATGAGTGGTTTTGCACGGTGAACAGCAAATCGGAAGCGGCAAGCTTCGACATAAATCCCCCAGCAAACTTGCTACATGCCCCGCCTCTATGTGCTCAACAAACATGCCAGCTGCATTTTTAGTATCGGTAGAACCTGTTTTATTTTTGGAGCCCAAAAATTCAGCAGTCAGAAATATAACCTGTGGCTTCCTCGTTAAATAAAGGCCATGTGAATGAATATATAAGGTTCCTATATTGAGTCACACCAGCCCAATATTATCTATTCCAAGTAGCGAGGCGAAAAAGCAGGCAAGGCTGCTGTGCCTTTTAATAGTTGTTCTGGCTCCCACTGGAAAAACTTGAACTCCTTTCTGCTCAGATTGGTAAGCAAAGTAGGATTCATTGTTCCAACAAGCGACTTGACCCCGGGATCCCATTACAGTGGTACCTTGGAAGTCGAACGGAATCTGTTCCGGAAGTCCTATTGACTTCAAAAGCGTTCGGAAACCAAGATGCGGCTTCTGATTGGCTGCAGGAAGCTCCTGCAGCCAATCGGAAGCCGCGTCGGACGTTCGGGTTCCAAAGAACGTTCGCAAACCGGAACACTCACTTCCGGGTTTGCGGCGTTTGGGAGTCAAAACGTTCGACTCGAAAGGCATTCGGGATCCAAGGTACGGCTGTATAAGGGAATGAGGCAGACACAACTTAGCACAGCAAACAGGGCTGTTCCCTAGACTGGGCAAGCAAACAGGCCCTCCTGGTGGGAGACTGGTTGGCCTAACAGGGCCTGCGCTGGTGTCTCTATGACCTGGATGATGGAGGAGGCATTGATGACTCCTCTGGAGACGATGGGATGGACAGAGCAGCAGCCTCCAATTGTGGGGCTGAGCTGGGGGCCGACTCCAGCAACTCTGGAGACGAAGCTGGCATGACAGGCAGAGTATCCAACTTGGAGGTGTAGCCTGGTGACTCCAGAGACAGAAGCAGCACAAGTGGCACAGCAGCTCGTCCCGGTAGCTCTTGCCCCTATGAGGCAGTTGTGAGGACTGAAGGTCCCCCGCCTTGTCACATCTCTTCCTCCCATGGTTCCTTCTCAAGCAATCTGAGGTTCCTTCATCTTGCCTGTCTTTGCTCCGCCCTCTTCATACCTCTTCAGGTTCTGGGAGACTAGGGGGAGGGGAGCCGGTCGCCACAGGAAGGGGAGACAGCCTGGCTTCCTCAACAGCCTGATTGTGCTGGTCCGGTGGGTTACCTGAAAGGCGAGGTCTAAGTCCGGTCTGTGGTCAGAGGTACAATGTAAAGGCAGTCCGTGGTCGCTGAAGCTGGGTGCAGGGCAGGGAGTCAGGCAAAGTCAGGAACAGGTAGGCAAGCAGGGAACCAGGGCGGGTCAGGAGCTCAGGCAGAAAAAGCAGGACAGGTTCCAAGCAGGAACTGGTCACCAACAATGTTGCTCCTGCAACTTGGGCTGGGGCTGGCTGGCTTTTATCTGCCCCGAGGCAGAGGGCGGCCCCGATCCTCTGGTGACTCGCCTCTCCTGGCTTGGAGGCGAGCACTCCTCCTGCGGGAACTCAGTTCCCTTCGCCTCTCTGCCCTGAGCCTCTGCAGCTCAGGGGAGGCTGGAGGGTTACCGGACCCAGAGGCAACCTCAGCTTCCCCTGACAGGGCTGGGAGTGGAGCACCTGCAGGCAATGGGTCCTCCATCCCAGCAGGAGCCAGAGCAGACTCAGCAGATGCCTGCACCTGAGGATCCAGCACAGGTGAGGACCCTTCAGACTCAGGCCCTAGCCCCGGCTCTGCTGGTTCTGGAGGCAGAGAATCCTGTGCAGGCTGGGATCCCTCAGGTTCAGCATCTGAGTCTGACTCCCAGGCCATCACACTGATTCCTCTCTGTGGTCACAGGTTTTCCTTTCACGTTATTAAGAGTCCTTGCTGCTGAGTATTAGTAAATGCTTCCACATACAGAGAATCTCAGTCCTCTCAAGTGCTACTGACAGGGGATGGATCTAAACAAAGGGGAGGGGACGATGATGCTATAAATAAGTCAGAAGTTAGATCGTTGTAACAAAAGAAAAAAAATCCCTATGGAAAATCACATTTTTTAAATTTCCTGCTCTCTTGCGCCATCTGGTGTTGCATGTTTATAGTGCATTCAAATCGCTGTTTCTTTACTAATGTAGCTGAGTCCAGGGAGTGTCTAAGTTTTAAGGCACCCAAAACCTGGTCACATTACCTTGTTCCCATCTTTACTGAGGGAGTTTGACACAGACCCCTCTGCCCTTTCTAGCTGGCCCTGCCTCTTCTCAGGAATCAAGGAGAGTAGTATGACCTAAAACCCTTTCAGAGGCTGTTAAGAGACGTTTTGAATGCAGTAGGAGAATAAACTGTAAATGTGATTTTTTTATTTTATTTTAAGGGCACCTGCCTTTTAAATTCCCAGGCTGGCTTTTAATTCAACAGCCTCAGGGAGTTGGCTGTATACCAGAGCACAACCTTATTATCTATAGGAAGCCAGCTTGGGGGCGCTTTATCTGTCTGTTCTGTGAGAAGAACCGCCAGGCAAGCAGCTAATAAATAACACTTGTTTGGGGTCTTAATGCGCCCCATTCAAAACCATGTACAAAAGGAACACTATGTAACGGAAGGAAGTTTGCGTGTGAAGGCAACAGACTTGATATAGCCTAACAATGCGGTTGGTTTCCTGTTTGTTTTTTTCAGCAGGCCTGGGTCTTCGAGCAAAGCAAAGCAAAGCAAAAAGCAACAGAGGACAAGGTGACAATTAAAATGTGCTCCATGTGCTCCAGCTGTCCCTATTCACCAGGGACATTAGTACCAGTAGCTGTCTCTGCCAGTATTTTACCAGCTGGTTCCTCCCGCCATTCCTTCTTGATATCCAAGCAGTTCCTGATAGTTAAGAGATGGAACTGTCACCAAGTATTTTGGTGTTCTGTATCGTCTTCTGGAAAAAAAGTCGTTCCAGATACCTCTTAATTGCATTGCTCACGGCTCAATTACTTATTTCGTCCAAAAGATAGCATTTAGGAAAGGACATTAACTAGGCTTGATGGCTTCTGTTTACATGTCACGCCGCCACTGGAAAGCTCAGGTTCCTTTATCATCTTTCCCAGCGGCTACATCAACATGGGAGATTGGATGCCAAGGGTTGATTCATTAGGCTAATGATTACAGCAAACAGCTTCTGAAGTGTCTCTTTAAGCTCCTCCTCATCCCAATCCTCCTTGGAGGAAACGTGGGGTATACATGTTGTAATAAATAATATAACAGAAGTCAGAGGCACAGCAAAACACACATCAGAAGAAGAAGAGGAGTTTGGATTTGATATCCCGCTTTATCACTACCCGAAGGAGTCTCAAAGTGGCTAACATTCTCCTTTCCCTTCCTCCCCCACAACAAACACTCTGTGAGGTGAGTGGGGCTGAGAGAGAAGTTCAAAGAAGTGTGACTAGCTCAAGGTCACCCAGCAGCTGCATGTGGAGGAGCGGGGAAGCGAACCCGGTTCACCAGATTACGAGTCTACCGCTCTTAACCACTACACCACACTGGCTTCTGAATGTGAACGCCATCTTTCCGCATTACCTTGCTTTCATTAGGCTGTGCACTGAAATGCATATTGAAACATCTCTCTACATCTACATTCTAGTTGCAGCACAGAAATACTTAAAAACACAACTAGAGATGGATTAGGGCTCCTGCTCGGGGGGGGGGGGGACCCAGCCTGATTCAGTGCTCAATGTGAAACCTAATTGTTTCACTGTTTAATTAAGTTATTAAGTGTTTCACAGATGTATGTTTATCGCTTAGATACTGCAATGCAGCCTCTATGTGTCTACCTAACTTTGTTAGTCAAAAGTATCAAGTGGTGGTATTTACATGTGAATGAGCTATCACAGGTAGAGTACCTATGCCCCATGGTATCTGATTTAACTCCACTGTAGTGCTTTTCATTGGGGTCAGTTCAAATATCAGCTGAAAATCATCATGTAATGAAGATAAAAGTTATATCTGAGTTGTCTTCGGTGGGAAGGAGCCTCTTGCTCTATTGGTTCATATTAATAAAACATTTTTTTAAAACTGAGCTAGGTTTTTTAAACTAGATGACTAGATGACCCTTCTGGGTAGCTTCCAACTTTGTTATTATTCTGTGAAGCAATGTACCTGTGTGCGTCCTCTGCTGTTAGCTAATTTTGCAAATAGGTAAACTCCTACCAGGAATTTCTGGGCCTCTTTAAGCTACTAGATTTCATGTGGGGCTGAAGCATCTTGCTCTGCACACTTCCGCTCAGTGTGCTACCAAGCGGTATGTTTTGCAAGAGTGCAAGAGTGCACCAAGTATCCATGAGACAGATGGATTCGTTGTTGAAGCCCATTCTGATTACTGCTGTCCAAATGGACCAGAAGTGATGGCTAACCTTGACACCCCAGATGTTTTGGAACTACAACTCCCATCATCCCTAGCTAACAGGATCAGTGGTCAGGGATGATGGGAGTTGTAGTCCCAAAACATCTGGAGTGTCAAGGTTAGCCATCACTGGCCTAGATGGCAGAGCAGGGGTACTGTGTCAAGCTAACTCTTGCATCAAGCATCTGCAGTGGGAACAAGACCGGCCCATGATATTTTGCTGCCTGAGGTGAATTATAAGATGCTACCTTTCCCCATTCCACGTACAAAGTCTGACTGGGCTGGCTGTTGCCTCTTACTTTAACACTGTAAATAGGGCCCATCACACCCACCCACACCCCACTGTACCTGAAGAGAGCAGGTTATCTTAAGGCAGCCCACATAGCTTAAGGCAACTCTGCCGCCCAGCACCTCCCCACTGCCCCCCAGCTATCTGCCGCCTGAAGCAGTTGCCTCATTCTGTCTAATGGTAGGGCCAGCTCTAAGTTTGACATGATGTTGCAAAGGAACTTCTGTCTGGGAAACTTTTTGTAGACTTAGCATAACTGCCGAGACAAGTGTTTTATTATGCCTGCGCCATCTGCAACAGGCGTCTGAAAGAAGAATCCGACGGGTGGTGGTATTCATTTCAGAACAGAAGCACAGCCCTGGTTTGAAGTTTACAGGGAGTGCTGCGAGCCATTTAATTAGGATAACATAGTCAGGCATCGCATTACCGCCTGCAGGATATAATTTTAAAATAAGGTATTTACTTGACATGCTGGAAAATTGACCCCTGGAAGGAAGCAGCATGTATGTATCTACTATTAGAAAAACCTGCATTTGATTTCTTTTCATTCAGTTGATATGAGTCTATGGTCATTCACTTCAAGTGGCAGGTGAGCTAATTTTCAGACAGCTCCATTAATGCGTAGACAGTTTTAGTACAGAGTTGGTTGCTGAACTGTCACTGAGATGGTAGTCTCATGTAGCATTTCCAAAAGTTATGGCAGTAAGAAGAGTGTGCCATTGCCACACAATGCTAGGGATGGGTAAATTGGTCAATGTTGTTTCCTCTCAGTTTCTCATTTTTCTACTCTTAATTTTTGGACCATGACACTGTAAGGCCAGGCTATAGTTTGAGACACTTTCCAATTCCAGATTCCCTATAACATGTAGGGCCACTGTCTACCCTACCAAATGTGATCCTGTGGCATAACTTGGTGCCCTGTCTGCAAAATGTCTAATGGTGTTCTTTTGTGAACTGCTTTGAGAGAGCCTTGAAAAGTAGTACCATTTAAAAAAGAAGAAAGAAACCAAGTAAACATTCTTCTTGACAAAGGGAGAGATTTGACCGTAGGTTGGTGGATTTCAAATCAAAGGTCACACAAGAACCTGGGGGCTCTCAATGGACAATTGGTAAATGACACAGTAACATACCTGTCAACATTTATCCAATGAAAATAGTGACGTCCTATATAATAATAATAATAATAATAATAATAATAATAATAATAATAATAATAATAATAACTAGTAGATATGATGCCCGTTAAAATAACGGGCGCTAGAAGGTTAGTCTGCCCTGCGCCGCCATAGCCTCGGCCCCGACCGCCTTTGCCCTCGGAGTGTCTCGGAGCAGCAGCCGCCGCTGCAGCAGCCGCACCGACCACCCCCGCCCGCCCGCCCAACCGCCCCTTCCCGCGCGTCGCCTCACGGCCGCCGCTCCTCTGTCCCCTCAGCCATGTTGGCAGCCGCTCAGCTCATCCTCCCCAGCTCCGTGCGAGGCGGCGGCACTGACCCAACTGATGACGCGCGTGCGCCACCGCTGCCTCTCGGACACACCCCCTCTCCGCTCGCTCCAATCCCTGTGCCCGTGAGGCACATGCGCAGTAGTGCAATTCCACTGACACACGGACTGGACGCAGAGACACAGGGACTTTATTATATAGGATAATAATAATAATAATAATAATAATTATTATTATTATTATTATTATTATTATTATTTATTATTATTTATACCCCACTGATCTGATTGGGTTGCTCCAGCCACTCAGGACAGCTGGGATTAGGTTTTCCGTCTGTGTCTGCCTAGGAACCTAAATCACAGGGCTCTTGAGTTTAAGTGGCCATCTCAGCTTTTGAGCTAGTGATTCTGACTTGGCATCACAGAGACATCAATGAGCTCCTGATCCACAGCAAGTGGCCAGTTTCCAGCTTGTCAGGCAAAATGAATGACATTTGTCTTCCTACAATTGCTGAAACCCAAGCTTTCACATTCCTAACTGGATGCCAGTGTTTTGTTACCTCCCACCCTCCCGTCCCAATAACTTCCTTTTTATTTTAGGATTATTAATAGCAGGAATTCCTCTGTGTATTTCGGAGCCGCACGGTTCTCAGCATGCATTTCCATAAATCCATAAAGCACGAATGCTGCAGAAATTCTGTTATGGGGCATGATATTTTTCCTACTCTTTATAAGACATACTTTTGAGCCTGTAGGCTCCGTGCTCTGGTCAGAAAAGCTGCATTTAGCATTCCATGTGCAATGATAGCATGTTTCTCTTCTTATCAAGGAAACAACTCCCCATATATTTTGTGGAATGGCGGGAATAAAAACACAGCTTCCAGTGTTTCACAGATGGAAACGGAGACACCTCTGCTCTCACCTCAAGGATTGTTGCCTGTGGTCATCTCCCAGCCCACACCACATAATAATAATAATAATAATAATAATAATAATAATACTGCCAGCCCATCTGACTGGGCGGCTCTGGGCAGCTTCCAACAAATTATAAAACCACAGCAAAACATCAAACATTAAAAACTTCCCTACGCAGGGCTGCCTTCAGGTGTCTTCTAAAGTCAGATAGTTGTTTAGAATAGAATAGAATATATTTTATTGTCATTGTCCCCTTCGGGGACAACGAATTTACTTGGCTGCTCCATCCACCCAGATAGGGCACTCCACGCAAAGACAAAACAACTACAAAAACACTGATTAAAACCATACACACTGATTAAAACCATACAATGATAAAACACAACAGGTAAGATTAGATGACTTTAAAGTCCAGGCTTCCCATTCAAGGCCGCGATCGCTCTGGAGAAGAAGCTGTTTCTAAGACGGCTTGTTCTTGTTGTCATCGTCCTGTATCTCCGTCCCGATGGCAAAAGTTCAAAGATGCTCTCTGCTGCCTTAACAACTCTGCACAACCCCATCCTGTCCTTGGTAGTACAGCTTCCATACCACACACATAAGCCATAAGTGAGCACGCTCTCAAGGGCACAGTGATAAAAGGCAAGCAGCAGCTTTTGTGGAAGATGGTTTTTCCTTAGAATGGTTTTTCCTTAGATGGTTTATATCCTTGACATCTGTCGGGAGGGCGTTCCTCCTATCAAACATTGCTGAAGATTATCCATAACCACCTCTTGAAAGTTATATTTGTTTACTCTCCTATTAAGGGCACGACTAGATGTGGTGGTGGGTGATCAGATCTCCTCTCCTGGGGATCTTCTTCCCCAAAGGGCAAGTGCAGCTACAGGAAGCTCTCATTGGCCCACCATAGGAAACGAGGCAGGGAGGCCCTTTCAAAGAGAGTTCAGATAGTGATAAAGCTAATTCAAATGAATCAATTAGTAAAGAAAGAATCCAGTTAGTATGAATTCTCCAAATGTGGCAACCAAGCCACTATCCTATTTTTGCAAGGAGGCAGTAAAAATATTTGCTGATCACAATCCTAGACTAAAAGTATCCAGAATGCAGCAGCTAGACTGGTGACTGGGCGTGGCTCCCAAGACCAAATAACACTGGTCCTGAAAGACCTACATTGGCTCCCAGTACGTTTCCGAGCACAATTCAAAGTGTTGGTGCTGACCTTTAAAGCCCTAAACGGCCTCAGCTCAGTATACTCAAAGGAGCGTCTCCACCCCCATCATCCAGCCCAGACACTGAGGTCCAGCTCCGAGGGCCTTCTGGCGGTTCCCTCACTGTGAGAAGTGAGGTTACAGGGAACCAGGCAGAAGGCCTTCTCGGTGGTGGCGCCCACCCTGTGGAATGCCCTCCCATCAGATGTCAAGGAAATAAACAACTATCTGACTTTTAGAACACATGTGAAGGCAGCCCTGTTTAGGGAAGCTTTTAATGTTTGATGTTTTATCATGTTTTTAATATTCTGTTGGGAGCTTCCCAGAGTGGCTAGGGAAACCCAGCCAGATGGGCGGGGTATAAATAATACATTGTTGTTGTTGTTGTTGTTGTTGTTGTTGTTGTTGTTGTACTATGATTACCCACAACATACTTCAGACCACAACTTGAGGTCCCCCACCGCTTACTTGAGACCAAATGATTTTAGTGCTAATGCCACAAATCTCTAACTGCCACCACTGCACTGTGACAAAAGGCATTCCCTGTGAATCCCTGCACATGATGTATGCCTGTTCCCAGGGATAACAACAGATGCATAAACAGGAACTGCAAGGTACAAATTCCTCAACAATCTCCACTGCCACACCACCCAGCCAATCTTTCGAGGCGGGGAAACAGGAAGCCCGTGAAGAGGTTGCCTGCAGGATACGGACTTGATATTATGAATTATGAGACGAGACGGAGGTGGGAACGCAGGTCATCTACAGAAGGTTGAGCTTTGCTGGCTCAGACGCATTTAAAGCACATCCAATGCACATTTAAGGCACATGACTTCCCCTAAAGAACCCTGGGAACTGTAGTTTCCCCACCACAAAGCTTTAATTCCCAGTGCCTTTAACAAACTGCTGTTCCCAGGATTCTTTTTAGGGGGACGGAGGGGAGCATTTCCTTTAAATGTGCATTGAGTGTGCTTTAAATTAAATGAATGGTGTGGACCTGCACTGTTAAAAAAGCCCAGCGGTTTTATTCAGACAGCAGCCAACACGATGCCTCTGGAAAGTCACAAGTGAAGCAGCCTGCTCACATTTACCCCTAGAGCATGATACTCAAGAGACATAGCTGCTTCTGAAAACAGAGGCTCCATTTGACTGTAGTGGCTATTGAAGACCTATATTCCGTATCTAATCCTCTTTAAAAAGCCACCTGAGCTTGTGTCTGTCACCACATTTAATTCTCTAAGTTGATAATCCCCTGTTCAAAGAACTTCCTATTGGCTCAACCTACTGCCCATTCATTTTACTGGGTGTCTCGCCACCTGACCAATTAGCATTATTAAATAGGGAGAATATTTTCCTTTGGTCACATCCATTTAAAGCACAGTCATAGCTTCCCTCAAAGAATCCTAGAAGCTGTTGTTTGTTGAGGATGCTGAGAATTGTAGCTCTGCAATGGGGTTGCCTAAAAACTCTCAGCACCCTAATAAACTACATTTCCCAGGATCCTTTGTGGGAAGTAATTTCTGTTAAAGTGGTATAGGATTGCTTTAAATGTTTAGTGTGGATGTGACCTCTGTCTACTTCCTTCACATGGATCTATCCTGCCCTTGACCTGAAATTGGCCATGGAAGTCCTATTAGTTGTATCATCAATAAGGGTGATCCAGTTAACTGGAACCTGCAATAGGGCCTTCTCAGTTGTAGCCTCCTCACTTTTGAATCTGCTTCTCCCTGAGATCAAACAGGCTGCTGTGCTGAGTGGGTTGCAGTGACACCTGAAAACTTCATCAGTCCTTTGAGCATCAGTAGCAGATATTTGTGATTTGCATTTAAATATTTACAAACTGCACTTTCCTAAGAAATATAACAAAGCAGTGTACAACATAAGAACATAGCACTAGAGTGCTACAATAACATCAGTAAAAACATCAATAACATGTCAATAAACTGGTCAGTTAAAAAAAATCAAATGACAATGTTTATTTGTATTGTTCTTCAGATAAGTACTATGAGAGAAATGGCTAGACACTGGTTTTAGTGATTTAATATTGAGTTAATTGACTCTATTTGTCATTTATGACATGTGATGTTGTATTGCCACCCTGTGACCTTAGGGTGAAGAGTGGGATATAAATTTTAATAATAAACAAATTGCATTATGTTCCTCCGTTTATCAGATTTCCCCTTATATGTTTTCCCCTCAAACAAGGAAACCCAAGGAGCACAGACCTGCAGACATTCTGCTTTAAGAACACACCACAACATTGCTGTAACCCAAAGTAACCTGCACTCGGAATCACTGGTGAAATCCTGCCAATTCATTCAGTGTAGTGCTTTTACAGTGATTTCCCCCTGCTTCTGCTAGCCATGAGGAAGCACAAAGAATTAGGGAAGGACTGCCAGCCTTTGAAGTGCTCGCCCACAGCCAGTGATATCGAAGCACGTGCACCATTTCTTAACATTAGTCATGATCCTTGGCTCCCACATATGCCTCTGGTAGATGTAGAAAGGAAAGGGTGGTTATCTTATGTCGATTAATCACACGCTAATTGTCCAAGAGAGTGCTGAACCTGAACTTGAAGAAAACCACAGGAAAGAGGGAAAAGGTGAAAGGGCCGAGAGAGAAAGGCTGCCAGCTTAATCCCAACTAATGTGGTTTCCGTCCTCTTGATTATGTCAAGGACTTCAAGTCCAGCTGTGGCGGCAACCATTTTGGAGAACCCCCTTCCAATTTAGTTTGATTATTCGCCAGTATCATGGAAAGAAGCCTTCTGTAGGAAGGTGAGTCAGGCCACTGGTTTCTCTAGTACTGTAGACACTGACTAGCAAAGGCTCTTCAGGAGTTCAGACAGGAAATCTCTCCCAGCCCTACGTGGAAATGCCTGGGGTTGAACATCGCAACCTGCAAGCTGCACCATGCTAGACTGGTGGCAGCAGCAGCTGAGGAGGAGCACCAACAAGAAGGAAGGAGAGAAAGTCGCTCCTTCTCTCTGTTGTCGCTCACACCAGGCCAGGCTCCTCGTCAGCTGCACCAACAGCGACACAACCGCCATTTTGGGCCTTCCAAGCTCAAATATGGGGAAAAAGCTTTCCCTGTTTCAAGTCCAAATGGGACAGGGGGCAAGTGGGAAAAGGGGAGGTGGTTAACCTCTGATCCTGTGCCTTCGCCTGGGGATGCTATGTTGAAAGGTGGTTTTTTTGAAGAAGAGTTTGGATTTGGTATCCCGCTTTATCACTACCCGAAGGAGTCTCAAAGCGGCTAAAATTCTCCTTTCCCTTCCTCCCCCACAACACACACTCTGTGAGGTGAGTGGGGCTGAGAGACTTCAAAGAAGTGTGACTAGCCCAAGGTCACCCAGCAGCTGCATGTGGAGGAGCGGAGACACGAACCCGGTTCACCAGATTACAAGTCTACTGCACTTAACCACTACACCACACTGGCTTTCTTTTTTTAAGTAAAATTGTATGCCTTGCAGGGGCTACAGGCTTGGCACAAAGACTTCCAGTTGCTGACCTCTCCTCCTCTGACTGGTCTACCCCGTTCAGCACCCCAGATTTCCTAAGCCCTACGTAGGAGAACCAGACTGTCCCAAAGTTCATTCCCTTGCCTGGTATCCATCCACAAATATAATCCCACGGCCACAAATATAGTTTATCTTGGCTTGAGCCAAGGCACTGAACTTTCCCGTCTGTTCCCTCTGCTGCTTTTTATTCTCCAGAGTTGGCAGGGCACCAGAAACAAATTGTTTGATTAGTATCGCTAGCAGTTCACCGAACAATTAATTTAACCAATACCAAAAACAAGCCACAAGGCTTTTGCTGCAGGCCACCAAGAAGTATTCACCGACTGGAAGAAATACGGCACCGTTCCAAAACAAGATCTCCGTCAGATCGTGTTTGGGCAGCTGCGTTGCTCTCCTGGGTTTGCCCTTGATCTATGTGCCTATTAAAGTTAATTTCCGTTTTCAATTCACCGTTGCTTTCTTTTCAGGAGCCACGGAGGAATGCTGCTTTTCCAGAACCAGAGGTCTGACAACTCCCCGCTTTTGTGAAAATCAAAAATGCGCAGGAATATACATGAGTCTGAGGACTCATCTGTGCTATACTAAGGTTACCAGATGTCCCCGTTTCCCGGGGACAGTCCCCGGATTTACAAATCAGTCCCCATACAAAATCCATTGAAGTTGAAAAGTTTCCCCGGATTCATTGAAGAAAAATCTGGTAACTTTATGCTGTACATTTAAAGTAGTATTATGCCAATTGAAATAGCTATGGCTTCCCCTCCCCACAAAGCATCATGGGAACTGTAGTTTGTTAAAGGTGCTGCGAGTTGTTAAAGGTAAAGGTAAAGGGACCCCTGACCATTTGGTCCAGTCGTGTCCGACTCTGGGGTTGCGGCGCTCATCTCGCTTTATTGGCCGAGAGCCGGCGTACAGCTTCCATGTCATGTGGCCAGCATGACAAAGCCGCTTCTGGCGGACCAGAGCAGCGCATGGAAACGCCGTTTACCTTCCCGCCGGAGCGGTTCCTATTTATCTACTTGCACTTTGACGTGCTTTCGAACTGCTAGGTGGGCAGGAGCTGGGACCGAGCAACGGGAGCTCACCCCGTCGCAGGGATTCGAACTGCCAACCTTCTGATCAGCAAGCCCTAGGCTCTGTGGTTTAACCCACAGCGCCACCTGGGCCACCTGCTAGTTGTTAGGAGACACCAATTCCTGCACACAGGTGCAATTCTCAAAGTAGCTTAACAATCAAACCCTCTTCCCATGGAATTCTGGGAACTGTAGTTCTCTGAGTGGAATTGGGGTCTTTTAACAACTCTCAGCAGCCTTAATAGACTACGGGATCCTTTGTGGGAAGCCATTACTGTAAAAGTGGCATGATACTGCTTTGGAAGTACTGTGCACATGGGGCCTGAAACACGAACGTGAGGAAATACTTTGGGAAAAGGAACAGAGGAAGATACTCTATACTATAGTGATATTCTTTAGCTTAGGGTATTGTTGTTTTTTAAAATGTAGAAAAAGTAATGCGGGATAAAGTCTCTCCATTTCTATTAGAGATTAAATGGAACTTTCCTATTCAAAAGCAGTCTACCAGGCTGCGTGCACCTCAAAATAGTAAAATAATAATAATAATCTGCAGATCCCATGACAAGAAAAAAACGGAAGCTGTGCCCTGAATAAATTATACAAACTAGCATTGTTTTTATATGGCATAATTCATGCAACTTCTGCTGGACACAGGAATGGCAAGGCGTTGCAGAGGGCAGTGAAGCACACAGACAGGGCCGGGTTTAGGTTTGATGAGGCCCTAAGCTACTGAAGCTACTTTATATGTCCAGCTGTCCTTTGTCAACAACAAATTGTTGCTGTTTTTTGTGTTGAATTTATCCTATATGGTAATTTATGGATGTAATAGGTATCTAAAGCCATCTGCACATAACAAAATATGTATTTTATCAAAGTAATTGTTGAACTGAAATACAATTAAGAAGAAGTATATTAATAGTGAATTTTTGGGGGGGGGGCCAAGAGAGTGGGGCCCTAAGCTATAGCTTGTTTAGTTTATACGTAAATCTGGCACTGCACACAGATGCTCCCATCAGCCATGAAGAAGAAGAAGAGTTTGGATTTGATATCCCGCTTTCTCACTACCCAAAGGAGTCTCAAAGCGGCTCACATTCTCCTTTCCCTTCGTCCCCCACAACAAACACTCTGTGAGGTGAGTGGGGCTGAGAGACTTCAGAGAAGTGTGACTAGCCCAAGGTCACCCAGCAGCTGCATGTGGAGGAGCGGGGACACGAACCCGGTTCCCCAGATTACGAGACTACTGCTCTTAACCACTACACCACACTGGCTGTCGGCCATGCTGGTTGGCCTGAGCTCTGCCTTGACAGCTCAGTCAGTAGAGCATGAGACTCTTAATCTTAGGGTTGTAGGTGAAAGCCCCATGTTGGGCAAAAGATTCCTGCATTGCAGGGGGTTGGACTAGATGCCCCCTGTGGTCCCTTCCAACTCTACAATTCTCCGATTCTGTGACGGGAGCTGGAGTAGAACAATGCTTAGAGGATGACAGCCCCCTTCCCTTTAGTGGTGTTTGTGTCCTTGCTCAGACTGCAGGCTTCCTTAGCTAGGAGTGATTGCCAGAGAAGTTCCTGCATTGCAGGGGGCTAGACTAGAAGACCTTTAGGAGTCCCTTCCAGCCCTACAGTTCTGTGGTTCTGTGTGGAGCAGGGAGAAGGGGCTGGTGTTTCCCAAGCAAGGAAACTACTGGCGTTTTCCCCTAGGAAAGTTTGCCAGCAACCAAGTACTTTCCTCCAGAAAGTTGAGTTGATCTCCCACCATAATAAAGGAAAGTCACATTTGAAGTCTGAAAATACCCTCATTTGGGAAACCCCAGGGGAATACAATACTATTACTAGAGGAAGGAGAGGACAGAACAGCTTTTGTTCTCGGTCTGGTTATTTGCCTTGTTTCTAACTCCCTCCCAGCTCTCGACCTGATCTGTTCACTAGTAGTTGCTGCCCCTTGCTGGACAATGTGGAAAACCTTAGTGAAAGTGTTAGATCTGGAAGGCTGGTACCTACCCGCTGTTCATCTTTGAACATGTGCCCCAAATACAGTGTACGGCGTGTGTAATTTCTCATATTGTACCCTGTTGGGTCAGTAAGGATGCTAATCCCCAGGCTGCGGGTGGTGTAGAGGCCTGAGATATTGTCGTTCCACGTTCTTTTGGCTATCCCAAGGCAGAGGAATTATTCAGGAGGAGGGGATTTCTTGATGCATCGGTTCATTCTGTGGGCCAGAAGGTCATGCCAGCTGCCCAAAATTCAGAGGGCTTGGATAAAAGGAAGATGGATTGGCTTTGAAGGAGGGAGGTATGGCTTTGAAGGAGGGAGGTGTGGCCCTCCTCTTCTCCACCAGATAAACTACCGGTAGATACAGAGGGCAATCTCTGTGCCCAATACACCTCCTGTAAGGATTAATGAATGGGGAAATGGAACAAAAATGGACTGTGAAATGAGGGGTGAGAGAGACATTCAATTCAGTTCATGTTTGAAGGTGAACGTACAAAACTTGCACTTTCTGAAACAAGTGTGCAAAGCAGAAAACAGCTATCCTTTGGACTTTGCACTTGTGTGTGTGTACACACACACACACACGCACACACACACACCTTATACCAGGGGAAATTGTGCATAGAAATAGTGGAAATAACACAAAAAATTAGGGGAAATTGCAAGAAATGTGTACATTCATAACAATAATTTATTTATATGTAAAAGCTGCATATGTAATAGGTGGTAGTAAAAACTGCATGTGTACATTTGTTTATCTGGATAAATTTGAACAAAAATGTTGACGACTTTTCGCGAGGATTTAAACTAAATAAACCACAAACTGCCCCAGAACAAAGAGAACTGAAACGGACAGGTCCTTCCATCCCAATTTAGAATAAGGTTTGGGGTGGGGGAATTAATTACTGTATTGGTAATGGATTAACTAATTTAAGAACCGATTCAGGTGGTCTGTGTTGGAGGTGGTGAAAAACTTTTGTTTCATGTGACGAGGTTGGGAAATTAATCGGCCTGCCCTCTGTGAAATGTAAACTCTAGTCATTACTTCTAGATGCGCAAAATTTAGTTTTGTACTTATTTTTGTACAAATGTGTGCTTATGGACATGGGAATAGGAAAAAGCCTAAGCAGAAAGGAGGATTCTTAGACAGCAATTAAATATCACCCATTCCCACCACCCTTCTGAGTAATACCCCTCCCCACCCTCTCACTATATATAAGGGTCTGGTGACTTCTGTTTCAGTGTATCTGAAGAAGTGTGCATGCACACGAAAGCTCATACCAAAAACAAACTTATTTGGTCTCTAAGGTGTTACTGGAAGGAATTTTTTATTTTGTTTTGACTGGCAGACCAACACGGCTACCTACCTGTAACAGCAATTAAAGAGGGATTGATTTTTTTTGCCTTGTCTTTGCCTACCCTCTAGTGGGCCCTGATGGGAGTGCAGCCATTCCAAGCCCTTAACAAGGCTCCTCATCACATGGTGTTTCTTCCCCCACCTTCATTGCCCCATACCCGCCAACATTTCTCCGATGAAAACAGGGACATCTTAAGGCAGTGGTGGCTAACCTTGACACTCCAGATGTTTTGGAACTACAACTCCCATCATCCCTAGCTAACAGGACCAGTGGTCAGGGATGATGGGAGTTGTAGTCCCAAAACATCTGGAGTGCCAAGGTTAGCCACCACTGTCCTAAGGAAAAGCAGGACATTCTGGGTTCAAATCAGAAACCAGGACAGCTTCTGTAAATCTAGGACTGTCCCTGGAAAATACGGAAATTTGAAGGGTCTGTCACCCCAGTTGGGCAAAAAAGGAAGAAGCACCCCTTTTCAGTTGTTGCCATTAAAATCTGGACATCACTAGCTTTACATTCCCCGAAAAAGGGCCATATCACTCCTCTCCGAAGTTGGGGTGCAAGAAATGTCCCACAGTGTTAGCTGCACCAGCAAGCGTCAGGTGGCTTCTGTTTCTATGCTCTGGGTCTTTTAGTGACTTGGGAAAGCCTGTGACAGACACAGCAAGTTCTGTCCCAATGGCTATGCATGCTCTGAATTTTTGAAATGCTCCTGGGATACCCTGAATTGAATGTAGCTAGTTGCTTCTACCACAGATTTTAGGGATGGGTGGTAGTATCTAACACACTCTGACTCAAGAGAGGTCACAATAAAGAGAAATATGAACAATTCTACTTCCACCCTTGAGGTGGTTCCAGAATCTGCACAAAATGCAGCTGCTTAACTGCTCTGTAAGGGACCCAGGTGGCGCTGTGGGTTAAACCACAGAGCCTAGGGTTTGCTGATCAGAAGGTTGGCGGTTCGAATCCCCGTGACGGGGTGAGCTCCCGTTGCTCAGTCCCAGGTCCTGCCAGCCTAGCAGTTCGAAAGCACGTCAAAGTGCAAGTAGATAAATAGGTACTGCTCTGGTGGGAAGGTAAACGGCGTTTCCGTGCGCTGCTCTGGTTCGCCAGAAGTGGCTTAGTCATGCTAGCCACATGACCCGGAAGCTGTACGCCTGCTCCCTCAGTCAGTAACGCGAGATGAGCGCCGCAACCCCAGAGTCGGACACGACTAATGGTCAGGGGTCCCTTTACCTTACTGCTCTGTGGGGCGGGATATCACCAACACGTCACTCCACGGTTGAAATAATTTCACTGGCTACCAGTTAGCTGCAGGGATAAGTTCAAGGTACTGATTTTGGCGTATAAACTATAAAGGCCAATACAGATTGGGACCATGACACCTGAAAGAACTTTAATAATAATTTTATTATTTGTAACCCCAGCAACTCTGGGCAGCTTCCAGCATATAGAGAAACAAAATAAAACTTCAAACATAAAAAACTCCCCTAAACAGGGCTGCCTTCAGTTGTCTTCTAAAAGTCAGATAGTTGTTTATTTCCTTCACATCTGACAGGACGTTCTATGAGGTGGGCGTCACTACCAAGAAGGCCCTCTGCCTGGTTCCCTGTAGCTTCACTTCTCACAGTGAGGGAACCGCCAGAAGGCCCTCGGAGGTGAACCTCAGTGTGCTGGCTGGATAATGGGGATGGAGATGCTCCCTTGGGTATACTGGGCTGAGGGCGTTTAGGGCTTTAAAGGTCAGCACCAACACTTTGAATTGTGCTCAGAAACGTCCTCAGAGTCAATGTAGGTCTTTCAGAACTGGTATTATATGGTCCCGGCAGCCGCTCCCAGTCACCAGTCTAGCTGCCACATTCTGGATTAATTGCATTTTCTGCGTCATCTTCAAAGGTAGCCCCACACAGAGCATTTTGCAGTGGTCCAAGCGGGAAATAAGCGCCCTTTATATACCCAGAGGACTATAGCACTCTACAGGTGAAGGCTTCTTGCAGATACCATGTTAGGGGCCTTGTCTAAAGGTTTGCAGCCATCTAGAGTTACCCACTCACACGGGGGGGGGGGGGAGAGAACTTGGCCTGTTCTTGTGACTGCAATGGCAAGGAATGTGCAGAAACAGGAAGCAAGTAACGCTATTGCTATTGACTTCAGACCCAGCTGCTCTTAAAGGCACAGCTACATTGGCTAGTTGAAAACCAAATAAATCCTGTGAGAGAAAATGAACTGGTGGGATGAAGAAATTAAAGCACCTTAAAGGAATCTTCTTCTTTGGCAATCACTCATAGATGAGTATGATTGTCTTCCATGAACACGGTTTTAACAATGAGTCCGTAAGTGACTGTGGGGGCCAGTTCTGGATCCACACATCCTTCCACAGTGTTAGGGGTAGCTGAGGAGGGGTACCCCCCCCTTCTTGCTGTCTTTCCCCTCCGCTTGCCGCAGAGACAGCGGCAGCCAGTGCGGGACCCTCTTTCGCCTGGGTCTCAACCCCCTTTTCTCTAGTTTCCCCTTTATCCCACAGGTTGTAATACAAGCACACACACAAACCCTTGTGAAACTCAGTTTCAAGTGGTTATTAATACTATTTGGATATATTGTATCAAGTTGAACTCTGAGCATGTGCAGAGCCTTTAAACCTTTGGAAATTCATTTAAAATCACAGCCTCCATGGATCTTCTCCCTGGTTGTGCCCTTCTACTCCTGCTGGCCTTGCCCCCCCAGGTCACCCCTGGTCTGCCATAATCCCCTAAGCAGAACATCACATACGCACACCCAAGGTGCTCCAGGAAATGCCACACCTAGGTAATCCTCTCACAAGCACCCATCCTCAGGTTCCCAAGGCGACAGACAGCCTCCAAGATGTTTTCCATTGTTCCACCCCGGTGGAAGCTCAGGATGTATATTAAGCCCACCCAAAACCCATTTACCTGTTCCTGTAACCTTTCACCCATATGTTAAATCTTGTTTACCCATATGTTAATCATGTACCCTCCTACTCTCCACCCCTTCTTGACGTTTTGCTTATGTATTAGTGATGTAGTTGTGATGTATGGTGAACTGTATTCTGGGTTGTAGCGGGAAGTTTTAAAAGTTTCTGTCGCCCTTTGTTCTGGGTCCAGTCTCATGGCTGTAACCTGTTGCGCAATAAACTCCTTTGCCTTTGCTCCAACTACTGGCTGTTCTCCTTTGATCTCCGCTGCGAACCACGGGCTTCTCTCGTAGGGCTGGGTGCTGAGCAACCTCTAACCCAGGAATTTCCTCTAACAACAGTGAGGACATAGGTTTCCGGGTGGGAGTTGATCACGGTGAGGGTTTGCCAAGCGTGCCTTCCTCCTAGCACGTTTCTCCCTTTCGCCCTGAGTTCGGGTGTCTTCAAAGCCCAGGACACCTTTGGTAAAGGCTGTTCTCCAACTGGAACGCTCGCAGGCCAGTGTTCCCCAGCTGTCAGTGTTTATACTACATTATTATACTACATGCACCAAAGCACAAAGGGCTTTGGTATCTACACGGCCACTGAGTTGTTTATGCAGCTCTTTTCAATGTATTTGTCCTGCCCCAGGGCACTTCACGTTCCCCCCTCCCTTTCTCTCAAGGGTAATTAATTAAGAGCATCCAGATTGCTCCGTGTACACAGCCTCATCTGTGCCTCTCCATGTTTTGCCACCCATTTCCTAGAACCACCTTCCAAGAGAGTTGCAGTGCCAATTTGTATGTGTTTATTGCGTTGGTGTGCTGTTCCCTAAGCAATAAGAGCCAACCTTTATTCAGGACAATAAAAGTCACCGCCTTCATCCTTAAGCACGATCATCACACGGAAACAGGTGCGGCTCCAAAGTTGCCCTGAGAGCCAGCCCCACCTTCCTGAAGTCACTGACTTGGCATCACCTGTAACGGCAACCCTTCCTGATTCCGCGGTTCCACTTCTGTTTCCTCTCCCCTCCCTTTCTTCCCCATAAAATACTACCCAGAACAAGCTCAGCTGCAGCGCTAGCCTGGTTTCTCTGTACACACAGAAGTTTCGGTCATACTAGCCAGTTTCTTTTAACCGGGAGAGAGAGCAACAGTTGCAGCAGGCGCTGTCTGCAGCAGGACAGGTAAAGAGCTGCTTCTCCCTTGAATTTTTGCAGGTGGGGTGGGGAGGGAGGGACAGTTCTCATAAGGCATCAGCTTAAACCTGGAATAAGGATAGATCCCACGAACCAGGAATCGTCTCACACTGCCTGTGACCTTTTTGAGTGCTCTGTGCTGCATGACAACAGTACTATTGCTTAGGTGATTAATCATTTGCTGGTTGGGTGGAGAGAGGACCAGGTGAAAGAACGGACTTGAGGTCCTCTGGAGGCTGACCTGAGCAGAGGGATAAAAGCCCACTCCCTCTAGCCAAGGCAGGAAAGGTCTTCTTCAAGGTTTGAAGTTATTTTTTAAAGGACAGGGTGTTCCTTTAAAGCACTGGAATCCTGGGCTAGAAAATAGCTCTTGGAAGGAACAGCAGGTCCCTTGGGATTTCTGCCTTTGCTGATCTGGGCCGCAGCTTCTCCAGCTGTGCTCTTCATGGGTTTCCTTGCAAGCTTAGTCAGGTCTTCCCCAAATGTAACTACTCTCCCGCTGTGAATCTTCCCTTTAGTCTGTGTCCTGAGCAGCTGCTGTCTGCCAGCTCCACCGGGTACACCAGCTGAGACCGTAATTGCCTGCACATTATCTCGCCAGAGTGGTACATGCTCTGGTTATCTCCCACTTGGACTACTGCAATGCGCTCTATGTGGGGCTACCTTTGAAGGTGACCCAGAAACTACAACTAATCCAGAATGCAGCAGTTAGACTGGTGACTGGGAGTGGCTCCCAATACCATATAACACCGGTCCTGAAAGACCTACATTGGCTCCCAGTACGTTTCTGAGCACAATTCAAAGTGTTGGTGCTGACCTTTAAAGCCTTAAACAGCCTCGGCCCAATATACCTGAAGGAGAATCTCTACCCCCATCGTTCAGCCCGGACACTGAGGTCCAGCACCGAGGGCCTTCTGGCGGTTCCTTCACGGCGAGAAGTGAGGTTACAGGGAACCAGGCAGAGGGCCTTCCTGGTAGTGGCGCCCACCCTCCCATTAGATGGGAAGGAAATAAACAACTATTTGACTTTTAGAAGACATCTGAAGGCAGCCCTGTTTAGGGGAGTTTTTTATATTTGGTTTTTTATCGCGTTTTTAATATTCTGTTGGGAGCCACCCAGAGTGGCTGGAGAAACCCAGCCAGAAGGGAGGGGTAAAAATAAATTAATAATATTATACAGCTGTAGATGCGTTCTGTAGCAGACTTTGTGTGGTGTAAATGATACAATGCCTGCCTGGCACCACACAGCCAAGCAGAACACAAACTAGCTTTCGTCTCAGGACGAAGCAATCCCACAGAGGGTATATAAGGACCTGAGCAAGTAAACCCAAGGTTGTGGTCTGCGAGCAAGTGGTTTTTCAGTCACCTGTCTGTACCCATAACAGCTTCTGTCTCTCGCCTGGTGCAGAATGCGGACGCCGACCGCAATGATCGTGGGCATCGTCCTAGGCCCCTGCGGCCTCATCCTGAACCTGACCAGCACTCTGGCTCCCGCCTGGAGGGATGTAAGCCGTATCCCTGACCAAGCCTACGACATGATCCAGCACCAAGGCATCTGGGACATCTGCAACGAGTTTCAAAGCACCCAGAAGACTCAGTGCAACATCAAGGACACCCTGGGGTACTTCTCCCACCAGATTGTGCAAGTCGCCAAAGGGCTGATGCCATCCTCTGTGGCCGTCACTGTCCTGGGGTTGGTTGTGGCTTCGCTGGGCGTGCGCTGCTGGCAGGATATGCCCCAGTACCTGCTGGCTGGGCTAGGCGGCCTGCTGCTCTTTGTTTCCGGGCTGCTTAGCCTGATCGCCGTCTCTTGGTACAATCACGACATCCAAAACCTTCCCATCCCAGCCGGCAGTATCCTAGGGGTGGGTTACTGCCTGGTGCTAGGCTACTTAGGGAGTTGCCTGGAAATAATTGGGGGCTTCTCCCTCTCGCTCAGCTTTGCTCAGTGCTGCAAGGAGCGCAAGCTGAAGAAAGCAGCTATGGATTACAGCTACCCACCCAGCAGTCAGAGGGTCCCAGCGACCACAGCTGCCATTTCTCCCTCCATTGGCAACACAGAGCTCCAAATGGACTATTACAGGACTCCAACCCCAAGGTCTTACACCAACCCCCAGGATGTACTGGAAAGTGAACACCCCAGTAATTGGAGCAGGTTCCCCTGTGATTCTGATTTATAGCCCTAAGCGGGGACACTCTTGCAAGGAACGAGCTGCAGAAAGATTCCTTCTGGAACTCTGCTCAGACAACAAAAAGACCCAGTGCGGAAACTTCGTCTACGAATTTAATTCCGGCGAAGACCTTTTCCTACCTCTTTCGCCCGTGAATCAAGCAGGTGCCATAGCCCTAAACCGCTACAGATTCTGGTTCTATGCTTTTCTTTTCGCTTTCACTCAAGTGGAATGGTTAAACATTAAGACAATAATTAAATCACTCTTGCATGAGGAAGCGATAGGGAATTTGAACGGTCCTCTTCACTGTGCAATTTTTGGGATGGGGAGGGACTGGCAGGGCAGCAGCCATAATTGTTTCAGTGCTTTTTGCACACATTTACTTGAAGAGTGCCCCGGAGCTTTGTTAAGCAAACGGACAAGATGGTTTTTTGCACACTGGATGAAAGCTGGAAATTCAGGAGCCTGGAATATCTTGGAGCGGGGGCAGGGCTCCTCTGCAGCAACAGATCTGCTTTCATCCCCCCGCGCCACCATCTTCTGTTTACTAAATTGGTAAGAGACCAGTAATCTATCATCCCTCAGGGTTTGACTGTACTCTCAAAGAGATGCCTTGTTTTCCTATTTACAGATGGATACATAAAAAATGCAATACGTGCAGAATAAAAGTTATATTTTGTATGGCGGTTTATACGGCGTCATTGGCTGGATCTTGCCTTCAGAAAACGCACCTTACCCCTCAAGTGTTTACTTCAAAAGGATCGCTTGATTCTCAGCACATTTAAAGCATCTCCCCCCCCCCCCGGCCGCCAACCAAATAATGCTGGGAACTAACTTAAGGGTGTCGATAATTGTAGCTCTGTGAAGGATAAAGTACAATTCCCAGGATTCTTTGAGTGGGTGGAGAATGTGCTTTAAATTCATAGTGTGTAAATATAGCCCAAGTCCTTCCTTTCTACATGCACTCATTTTCTTAAAACGACCACCTATCAGAATAAGCAACAGGTATTTGTTTGGAGTATGTGGAATGTTTTCCTAGGAGAGAGAAAACATGTTAGGAATGCATGTTAGGGAAATGAGTTAATGCATGATGGTTTAGCACATCTGAGCTATGTGTATTAGAGATGTGGGTGGCGCTGTGGTCTAAACCACTGAGCCTCTTTGGGCTTGCCGATCAGAAGGTCGGCGGTTCGAATCCCCACAATGGGGTGAGCTCCCGTCGCTCTGTCCCAGCTCCTGCAAACCTAGCAGTTCAAAAGCATGCCAGTGCAAGTAGATAAATAGGTACCACTGTGGCGGGAAGGTAAACGGCATTTCCGTGTGCTCTGGTTTCCGTCCCGGTGTTCCGTTGTGCCAGAAGCGGTTTAGTCATGCTGGCCACATGACCCGGAAAGCTGTCTGTGGACAAACGCTGGCTCCCTTGGCCTGAAAGTGAGATGAGCACCGCAACCCCATAGTAGCCTTTGACTGGACTTAACTGCCCAGGGGTCCTTTACCTTCTCACCTTTTAGAGTGCACACGTTAATTGCCACGTCCCTCCCCCCCCAAAAAAATCAAGGAAATCTTCATTAAGCATGGTATTAAGAATTTTGTTACAGAACCTCTACAAGTGGTACAACAGTATGGCTGTTCCTGAACCAGAAGAACTTGATTACATTAGCTCAGGCACTGGTTGGCAAGGTTGGATTACTGCAATGCATGCTATGAGGGGCTTCCCTTACACTAGATCGGGAAACTGCAACTGGAGCAGAATGAGGTCCAGTCAGTATACAACATCTCTATACTGGTGGCCTATTTCCTACCATCCAAGTTCAAGGTATTACATATATTATATTAGTATATAAGGCTCTTAGTTATATATTAACAGACCTTCCAAGTGTCTCTATTTTCCAGGAACAGTCCTGAATTTACAGAAGTTTTGTAGGTGCTTCAACAACAGATGGCAATGATTTTAGAAGCAGACCTGCTTGTGCCTTTAGGTCCGGGGTTTCCTAAACTTGTGTCTCCAGCTGTTTTTGGACTACAACTCTCATCATGCCTAGCTAGCAGGAATTGTAGGTGCATGTTTGGAGACTTAAGAGCAGGGATCACCTTAGTTTATTCAGAGTTCGTTTTCTGCAAGTGAGAAGAATCCCTGTTTGCCCCCTCTTCTTTTTTCCTGTGACTGCCATACAGTCATGCAGTGTGTTAATATTTTACCAGTTTATACACTATTTGCACAGCAGGCATAATAAATTCACAAGGAAGCAGACTGTGCCCCGTTTTGTTTTTAAAGCATTTGGAAAAAAAAAATTAACTCACTGTTTGTACTTTAGCAATAATTTCCCTCCAACTAGTAGGAAGAATGCTAGCTTACCAGTGCTTCCCCAAGACTGCCGATCTGTTTTTATTTGCAAATGAAGTGGAAGCTCTGCTTTGACTTCTGGAACTCAAATAATGTCCTAGGCAAATGGGCAGTTCCCCTCCCCCAAATTTTCATTGGGGCAATTTTCATTTGGCTGGAACATAGGGGAAAATATCTCCTCCTCTTGCTGCACTTCCAAACGTGATCCTGCCCCCCGACAACAATTTATTGGGGAGGGAATAAATGTCTATGAAGGCAGTGCTCATTTGCAAAGGGAAGGGATACATCAATTGTAGAAACTAACACTAAGGACAGAAGAAGCATAGAAAGGGGGATTTCTGGAGCAATCTATATAAGCCAGAACCAGCCAAAACCCACAGAAGAGCTGTGCAAAAAGGTCACCTACACCTGGGGAAACTGTGCAACTGTTCCTCTGTGTCAAAAGCAGTCTGATTTTCTGAGCTCTGAAAAAAACGGAAAGCTTGGGACGTGTTGGAGTGCCTCCAGATAACCCGTTCATACCAAGCCTTCTGCAGTTACGAGGTTAGATTATATCTGATCTTCATTGAGCATTTGGTCAGATTTGTTTGTGCTCAGGTTCTACAACAATGAACATTCATCCCAATTTGTTTTTTCAAAATTCAATTCCAGAATTTTCAATGCACTGTCACTTTCCTAATGTCAATAAGTAATTTTTAAAAGGATATGTGTTGGGCTAAGGCAGGGTCATGCTGGCCATATGACCTGGAAGCTGTCTGCGGACAAACGCTGGCTCCCTCGGCCTATAGAGCGAGATGAGCGCCACAACCCCAGAGTCGTCCGTGACTGGACCTAACGGTCAGGGGTCCCTTTACGTTTAAGGCAGGGTTTCCCCAAACTTGGGGGCCCAGCTGTTTTCTAGACTACAACTCCCATCATCCCTAGCTAGCAGGACCAGCGGGCAGGGATGATGGGAACTGTAGTCCCAACACAGCTGGAGACCCAAATTTGGGAAACCCTGGGTGATAGAGCCCTTCAGTTGTACAACGCTAAAATTCCTGGTGTGTGCTTGTTTCCCTCCTGCAAAATCCAGACTCTTGACCACGACATCATGCAAATGCCCAGAATAAAGTGCAAATATCCCACAGAAAATGCCCAGCGTGGAAACAGACATAGCATATGCCAAATTCCCACTATCCTCCAGGCGATGCGTTTGGGGGGGAAAGAGAGATTGCAAGACATTTATCTACTGTGAATCATTTATTTGTTTGCTTTACGAGTCTGTGCCCATGCCTGTCTTCATTGGAGTCGACAATTCCTGCGGAGGATTGTAAAGCCACATTTTAGGACTCTCAGCATTTTCACCTGAACTATCAAAAGCAGTGGTATTGCAACCAGTTAAGTTCTTCAGCCAAGGAAGAACTGCAGACAGATTGCTAGAAACTTTGCCAAGTCGGGGGTGTGCTTATTTCAGCCAACGTCCCTCCCTCTGTCCTGCCAGCATCTTAACCACTCACAAGCGCCGCTCCTCTAGGCAGCGAGGTTTTTCCGATCCTGCTGCTGGCTTTGCCTTTCGCAATAGCCAGGCCAGGTTTAAAATCCCAAGTAGGAACAACACTTGTTCCAAGAACACAGGAAGAATTATACCAGTGCTCAGAATTGGAAGCTTAGGACAGGAATCTTAAGAAGCCCTCACCTGCTCGGGATCATAAGCTGCATTGATACAGGTTTCATCTTCAACGAAATTGTCTTCTTTGTCACTGTCCTTCTGGTAGCTAGCCAGCGGTCCAGTTGATGATGTACTTGAAGTCCTGTGGGAGGGGGAGAAAAGGCACACGTCTTGACTGTGATGCAAATCCTAGGCTGGAACCCTTGCGTTAAGCTGTTAGAGGCACAGTGATCTTGTAGTACCACCTACACCACTAATTTGGAACCCAAACTACATGCATCAATGCAAATTGCAGTTGCAGCACATGCGTGCCAATCATTCCTCTTTCATGATTCTGCGGACAGGACTGCAACAGGCATAAGCAAGCCATCCAAATTTGGAAACAAAGCAGGTTGTCTCTGCACAAGCAAATTACTGCTGCCCATATTTTGGGCTAGGTGAGCATCAGTTCAGAACTTCATTCTTTTCCTTTTTAAAAAACACACACACAATTTTATTGAATTTTCAATTTATACAATTTCAAATCACTGTGGAAGCTTTTGTCTATTTTAATATCCACATTTTTTGTAAAGCTATCAACAGCAGGGGTGTGGGGCAGGGAGGAGAAAGGATCTTCTGTTAGGACAGGGGAGCTTTGGTGCTCCAGTTGCTTCTGAAACTACAACTCCCATCAACGCTTGCTGGGGCTGATGGGAGTTATAGTTCAGCAACATCTGGAGGACCGAAGGTTCCCCATCCTTGGGTTAGTGGAAGCTTGCAAAACGCCACCCCACCCTGGTTGCCACATAGCCCAAGCCCCTTGGATGGGAAAGATACCAGTGTAACCAAACAACAATAGGAGACAGTGTAGAACAGGGTTTCCCAAACTTGGGTCTCCCGCTGTTTTTGAACTACAACTCCCATCATCCCTGACCACTGGTCCTGCTAGCTAGGAATGATGGGAGTTGCAGTCCAAAAACAGCTGGAGACCCAAGTTTGGAAAAGCCTGGTGCAGAAGGTGAATGGGAGAGCTGTAGGCAGTTCTCAGTAGGTAGCAAACAACGGTACCAGCGTTAAGAGTTATGATATTCCACCGGCTGTACTACATTAATGGCATTTCGTCGTAATATTCTTCCTAGTCTCTTTGAAGGGGAACGCATAGAGAAAAATAGGTTCAGTTTTTAATTCATAATTATTAAGTTGTTATTTTTGACAGCCAAGTACCCCCCCTGCCCCAACAAATACCCTCTTTAAAGTCCATCACTCAGAGGTGACATCCACAAAAGCTCTCTTCACTGCAAAGATGCACAATTATCTAGCAGCGTAGAGAGAACGGCAAATAGCCTTACCTTTGCCGCGTTCTTTGCTTCCTGAAGTAGACAAAGGTCCCTGCTGCTGCCATGGCCATTAGTAGGATGGAAATGATGCCCAGAACGAGACCCGCCCTAGACTTCTCCTCCTCCTCTTCACAGTAGTCTCCAATATAGCCCAGTGTGCAGATGCATTTCACTCTATCGCCCTCCAAAGTGCAGTCCCCTCTCCTGTTACACGTCTCGCTGCTGCAAGGCTGTGACTCCAGGCCACTTTTCACGATTCCCTGCACCAGAGAAGATTCTTTCCATTTCTTTTTGGGAGGTAATGTGGTCTTCTGGCTTCGGCTTGGCTCGAGTGCCCGTGCTGCTGTTGCAGTAGTACTCCTTCTCGTGAATTCTTTTACTTCTGGCCGTACATGTGCAGTTCCATCAGTAGGCTTCTTGGTGGTGGTTTTGATGGGCGCCACTGTGTTTTTCTTAACAAGAAAGGGTTTTGTTTGCAGCAGTGTGGAAGGCCGGTGTGTGGGCTGGGGTTTCTTCTTGAGAGTGTAGTTGCCTGCCGGCAGAAAAGCCATCAACTCATTGCTTTTGGGACACATTGAGATCAGCCTAGTACCATATGACTGATCTGGTGGTTTAAGGATACAAAATGTAGCTGCTGGCAGAGCTTACTTTCAGAGGTTATGCTATGTAATTGATTAAGGAGGTAGCTCACCTTTCCTTTTCCTTTTCTAACGAAGTCATAAAACACAGATTCTCAAAGGTTTATCTTAACTGGTTTGAATTATCTGTTGACCAAACTTAGCTACTTTGGCCAACTGTTTGGCTGTGGGTATATTCCAGTCTAGAATCTATTCTACAAATAGCACCATCATTGCTTCCCCGATAGAATCCTGAAAATCTATTTCCAGTAAAGCGCTGAGAATATGAAGCAGTTCCTACCTCCTGCTCACAGAACAGTTCCTAGGGGCCCCCACTGGAAGACAGCACGGCAAACTAGTTTTAAGTATGTAGCTTGGATTTCCCTTATGTTTTGCATAATCTTATGTTAGCTATAATCGTGCCTTGGATAGCCTCATGGGCTATGGTGCAACTTTTCTGTACTAGCAAAGCAAGAGGAGCTCACCCCCGTTGTGCGGATTCAAACTGCCGACCTTCTGATCAGCAAGCCCAAGAGGCTCAGTGGTTTAGACCATAGATGGGCCACATGACCCGGAAAGCTGTCTGTGGACAAACGCCGGCTCCCTCGGCCTGAAGTGAGATGAGCGCCACACCCCATAGTCGCCTTTGACTGGACCTAACTGTCCAGGGGTCCTTTACCTTTACCTTACTAGGAAAGAACAGTATTTCATTACATTTGAAGCTGAAGTTGTTGGGGTCTATGAAAAGGGAATGGTTTTCTGGTAAGGCAGCAGCTAGATCTTCATGCATCTGGCTGTCCAAGCATTAGGAGTTCAGGCATTTTTAAGGGCCATTTAGCAAAGCAGAATTCCCCAAGGATCCATTTACTCACAACACAACACAACACAACACAACACAACACAACACAACACAACACAACACAACACAACACATGCAGTTTCTCAGCTGGGTTACTCACAGTCTCTCTCATCTGATCCATCAGAGCAATCAATGCTGCCATCACAAACTTGCTCTTTTGCAATACATTTGCTGTTATCCTTGCAGGCTTGGAGTGGCTCCGAGCACCGTGGCTTGGTGCATCTAGTACCATGCTCTAGAACGTACCCGGTGATGCACCTGCAACTTCTCCCTTGCGGAATCGGCAAGCATATGTGGCTGCATCCACCATTCTTTTCCGAACAGCCATTGCTACCTAGAAGTAGCAAGAGAAAGATTTTTAACTGCTTCGGCTTACCTGCTACTCTGCAAAATGTGGTGTGTTAAAGGAAGCACCCTCCTGCCAGCTTGGTTGCTGGTGCAATAAACCCGTGACTGGTTTTTTGTTTTGTTTTGGTTTGGTTTTTATAAACAAGAATATTGTTATACAAATAAGTATACCAAGTTTTCTCATGTCATATGTATATCACAAAAATAGCATAATAAATGTGGAAAAATATCTGCAACGTATGTTTCATTATTAGTGGTCAATGTATGAGTTCTGGGTTTATGAATTGGTTTAAACAATTAGGAAGAAGAAGGAGGAGGAGGGGAAAAGGGGGAGTGGGGAGTGGCGGGTGGGGTGGGGTGGTTATGCTTCTATTATTCTACTTAGTAGGGGGGGTTGTGTCAGCGTTAGTTGTATTTCCTTGGTGGTGAGAGGTTGCGGATGGCTTAGGGTGTGGTTGGTTGTCTTTGGTTGGCTGTAGTGAGAACTGATTTTGTGTGTTAGCGGGGTGTGTGTGTGTGTGGGTGTGCGCGTTTTTTTGAATCAGGTTAGCCAGATTGATTCGTATGCTCTCGGGGAATACTTGTTGTTGTCTTGTTGGGCTGTGTATGTGATAAAGGGGAACCAAACAGGGATGAAGGCCTCTTCTTCTATTTGTCCCCGTGTCGGTTTATTGGTTAGTTTTTCTAAAATATGTGTTGAACCCATCTGTTACCTGGTCCCCAGTTTAAGCAATCTAGAGCAAGCCTTAAATATACCGGGAGTTCTTCTAGAAGGCAAGCAGCTTGACAGATTCGAGTAAGGAAGAACTGGTGCCCCTATTTTTGTGTTAGGTTAAGAAGTCACCATTTTGAGTTATACCCTGAAGGACCCCGGTCGACCAAGTAACTGCTCAGAAGAGACCCTGAACACCCTTTTAAAATTTTTAAAAATGTTTACCTTGTTGGTTGAGTTTGCTGTAGATCTTTATATCCACAAGTTTCTGGTCTTCTTTAAACCACCAGTTTTCCAGTTCATCCAGTCTGCTGTGCCACACCTTCGTTGCACCTATTAAGGCATAAAATTCGAGAAAAAATTGGAGACACATTTCTTACAGTAACCTAGGGAATTACTGGTGTGTGTGTGTGTGTGTGTGTGTGTGTGTGTGTGTGAGAGAGAGAGAGAGAGAGAGAGAGAGACTGAGACTATATGGCATTAGAATTTTCCACCGCAATTCCCAACTAGCTAGAATCAGTTTATTTCTGAGCTAATTAGTTAAGTTATCATCGTGCGCTGTGCACTGCATCAAGGCTCCCAAGGAATGACAGCTGAATGTGTCCCATAAGCTTAGGAATAACGCTAAACACTCATCTGAACCCCCTAGAATGCTGATCATTTAAGACTTCTAGCTAGGATCAATTCCTTGGCATCTGCCCCACTTAATTTTGTTGGCATGCCATGGACTTCTCAAGTCCAGGCAGGTGATCAAGCATCACCATGTGCTACCATCTGCCACATCTACCCAGTGGCGTAGCATGGGGGGACAGGGGGCCGTGGCTCCGGGAGCAAATTTCTGAGGGGGCACAACCAGGCGCTCCCCACGACAGGCTCCCTCATCGAGGCTGGAGCTGTGGGGAGACAAGCTGCACCCAGGCCTAGCCTTTGGGGCTGGGGCGCCGGCAGTACCTCCTCCTCCTTGTGGCCAGCGAAATGATCCCCCATGTGCCCCGCCACTGGGCTGGCCAAGAAGGAGGGAGGTAGGAAGAGGAAGGTAGGAAAGCACTGCTGGAGCCACATGCATTGCCCAGAGTGCCTTGCTGCAATGATAGGCAGCACGAGGTGACACAGTGGTGCCCTCAGTTTCACGTTTTGTCTGCCTTATCTCTGCTCCCAGGCTGGGACTAGTTCGCAAGGAGAGATTCCCTTGATTAGACGCTGGCTAGCAAAGGGACTGAGCATTGCCCAGTCCACCAGAGGGGCACAACACTTGCCCCACCCCGGAGACCAGCAACCCATGCTACGCCCCTGCATTGACTCACACTTTATTTAAATATGTTTTGCTGGAGTTCTCCATTTGTTGGAGCCTGCTTACCATTGCGCGCCATTGTTGTCCAGACCATTATCCCCTCCCCGGCTGCGAAGAGTGTAAGGCCACGCAGCCCAGAACGAATGATCTTGTACCGAGTGCCATCCATCCGAATGCTTTCCACAGTGCCTTTTGCTGGAAGGAAGGAAGTTAGAGGCTGAGCCGTGTAAGAGGAATATTATGCATGGGAACTACTCCTGTTGTTTCTCAGGAGCAAAAATATCATTGAGATTCAACCCACATTACATTAAGGACTGGCATCAGCAGAAAAGCATCTCATTCGCTGACTTCCATTCTCTAAACTTTGCATGATCTTGAAATATTTTGTCTTGAAGGAATTCCTAGCAGAAAGTCGCCAATACTTGTTACACTGATTAGATCTTGCTGGCCACGCCTATCTTGGATTTTTGCTTCTCTGCAGGATACAGATACAGCTTAAACACTGACACCGTATCCTAACTGGATTTGAAAGCCAGCCCATTATAATAAATAGAATTAAATGCAATAAAGTTAACAAAGGATCCATTTCCAGATCCCAAGATGGATTATTTTAAAAGTTAGCTAGTGGTTCAGCCAGTCCAGGAAACTGGCCAAGCCTTTCAACATGCCCAAAAGGAGGCTAAAGGTAAAGGGACCCCTGACCATTAGGTCCAATCGGGACGACTCTGGGGTTGCGGTGCTCATCTCGCTTTACTGGCAGAGGGAGCCGGCGTACAGCTTCCAGGTCATGTGGCCAGCATGACTAAGCCGCTTCTGGCGAGCCAGAGCAGCACACGGAAACGTAGTTTACCTTCCCGCCGGAGCGGTACCTATTTATCTACTTGCACTTTGACATGCTTTCGAACTGCTAGGTTGGCAGGTGCTGGGACTGAGCAATGGGAGCTCACCCCATTGAGGGGATTCGAACCGCCGACCTTCTGATCGGCAAGCCCTAGGCTCTGTGGTTTAAACCACAGTGCCACCCGCATCTGTGCCCAAATAATTTTACCATTGTGGATGTTAAGACTACTTACCTTGGTCAGCCCAGTAGACCTGGGTGCCATAATCTACTATTGTTAAACCCACTGGAGTTTGTGATGTCGCCCAGAGAACGTTCCTCTTGCTCCCATCCATGGAAGAACATTCTATCGTGGGACCAAGGGCGCTGTGTTCATTACCGGAGTCGACAAAGCACATAGCCGCAGTTGGGGGATGCAGAACTACAGAAGTTGGATGGGACAGCCCATCGCTGATCAGCACAAGTGTGTATCTCCCATCTGAAGTTGCTACTTGGATCGATGGGTGCTTGCTGTCAATCCAGTAGATGTTGCCACTCAGCCAGTCAAGAGCTAGTGAGATCACGGTGCCCTTGACCGGCAGGACTTCCTTCAGTGCAACTCTCCCGGCATCCTTCATAGCTAGGACCTTTATGACGCCACCTTCAGACTCCGAGAAGTAAAGTGCATTGTCACGTACAGAGTAGTCTACTGCTGCCAAGCGGTTGACGCTGGTCATGGGGAGGGTGCTGTGGACAGGGGTCAGCTGCCCCGAAACGGAGCGCAGTTTCTTTAGGTAGACCTAGGATTTTAGGACAGCATTAGAAACATTTATATGGTTTTGGGAGGCAACAAGACGGTGTTCCATTTGCAGCTTCAGAGGAGAAATTCTGCCAAGGAAACCCTTCTCATATAACCTACATCTACTGGTCTTTAGGGCCTTTTTGCCACAACTGGCAAAGACAAGCTGAAATATACTCGGAGTCGAGTGTGGATTTCATGCTCTTTATTCAGCTCATAGTAGCGAGGAATGAAAGTTCCCCCAGAACGTCTGCTTTATATACATTATTTACACAATGGGCCCCACGTGATTGGCTAATTCCGGGCTACTCCTGTAGGCCAATCAGGTAGCGGATTCACTTCCCCCTGGAGCTGGATTGGGTGGCTCCTGCAGACCAATCAGACTGCTGCATTCTGAATCCTATTGTTCTAGGACCATTCAGACTGCTGCATTCTGAATCCTATTGTTCTAGGACCAATCAGACTGCTGCATTTTGGATCCTATTCAACTCAGTACATAACACAAGCCTTCACACAAGTCTAAAACAACTGTGTCTCTGCAACACAGTGAAGCGGAAGCTCTCCATTAAAGTGAGTTTGGCAGAAGTGTACAAGGGCTCTGGAGTGGGGCATCATTGTCTTCCTCACTTGTGAGAGAAGAGACAATGGTTTTGTGCCACCTTCCAAACTGAGTAATTGATATTCCAACCAGGAGACAAAGGTATTCCTCCCCCACCCACAAGCCAACATTGTGCGATTCACTCCAAGCCAGTGCCAAATTTTGCAATCGTTTCAAACCTTCCTGCACTGCAAACCCTGCTCCCAAAATGAGGAATTGATACTCAAAATTGGGTTCCTAGTTAATGCCACTGAAGTGAAATGCACTCAGGATCCCACATTGTCTGACTGGCTCCAAGCAGTGCCAAATTCTCACAGTTGTTTTGAAACCGTTTCAGAGCACAAAGCCCATGTTTTGCATTGCCCCCTAAAAAGCACAGTAAATGCATTAAAACAGGGAAATATCTCTGCCCAGAGGCAGTTTGAGCGTTTCCGCTGTGCCAAACAGCACAAAACTATTGCATAATGACTGCTCTCCACATCAAACGGAGGGCACCCTTTGCGTGCCCGCACACAGCAGCCCTGACTCCCGGCCAAGTGCTCCTGGACCATCTCTCCAAGTGTGGACCAGATAAGGGTAGGGGTCCGCTCTTTAAATATAAGAGCAGGTGGAGCCAACCTGGGAGCTCTGTCGGCTCCAGAGCTTCAGGAGAGTGGTCATCGCTGGACTTCATCCTCTGAGAAGGTAAGACTGGGGCCCACAGTCTGCTCTGAGGTGGGGTGGGGAGTCATGCCTGCCATGCCTTTAACCCCCCCCCCCAACCTGGCGGCGATCCCAGGGTTCCCTGTTAAAGGGGTTGAGTTGAGGGGAGTCACTGGCCATACGCTGAAAGGTTGTCAATGCACTCTCCTGTGTTGCGGTGAAATGGCAGGCAGACTCTCTGCTTAAACATACGTCTTCCAGAGCCAGCCCAATCCCCAGACAGATTGGTTAACCCTGATGTGCCCCAGATCCCTGGCCGGGGACTTAGAGGGATAAACACCCAATGCCTAAGCCAAGGTCATCCTACATCTGAAAGTTTAATAAAGTTGTGGTCAATTTTAATCCCATAACACGCTGTCACGAGTCATTATTCCACCCGGGTGTCGCCTGGGGTCGGGGGCTCTCTGTCTGGGCACGCAAAGTTTGGCACCAGCTTGGAGTGAGTTGGACAATGCTTTGGGTTTGGGGTTTTTACCTGTGGCCCCTGGTTTAAGGGTCCATTGATTAGTTTGGGGTGCAGCACAAAACATGGGGTTCGTGGCACAGAACAGCACAAAGCTAGCACAACACTCTGGCATCAGCTGAGAGGGGATCCAAAATTTCGAGGTCACACTTTAATGCAGATCAGGGAAAGGCAACACTTTTTCTCGAGCAGCCCTGTAAGAGCTCAATCGAGTCCATGTTTACCCAGCAGGGGAACAAATCCTTTCCTTTCCAACTTACCACAAAGGGGGAAAGGACCCCATGGACTGGAAAACTAAAAAAAAAAATTCCCTGTTATTATGCAAGAGGTCATTTGCAGCAATACCTGAGTAACAGAGGCTTGTGCAACCAGAAACATGAACGCCGTCTCCTTCAGAGGAACGCAGGTCTTTTCATCGCTTGAAAGCACGAGTCCAACTGGGCAGCGGCAGCTCCCTCTTTTGTCCGGGTTCAACAGGCACAAGTGGGAGCAGCCATTTCCCGCACACGGGTTGGGGGCTCCCGGCTGAAGAACTTCATGCAGTATCTGCAAGCCAATTCCCCCAGATGTTAAAAGCCTTGACCGAGATTGGCGTTTCCAGGGCATCTCTGTGTGTAGCCTGTCTGCATTGTGTGGGTGGAGTTGGGGAAAGGAAAAGCATTTCCCATTTAATCTCAAGTTTGTGGCAGTTGTCATGAAGGGGGGGGAATGTACCTTCCGTCCTCATTTGACAAACCACGAGGCCCATGAGGCCAGGTGTGTAACAGGTCAGTTTCCCTGGCAGTCTGGATTTAGACAGTTCCAGTGCGGAATTTTGAAGCAGAAGAGCTTGCGTTTCTCCCCAGCTACTGAATAACTCTTATTTTAACAAGCCGGGTCCTTCGGGCCTGCATTATTATTTCCAATAGGATTGTAAGGGCTTTGCTAAGCTAAGTGCAATGCATGCAGCTTCTTATGCAAGTGTGATTCACATCAGCAGGCAAGTTTGATATAGCTTTTACTGATGGTTGGCAGTCTGAACCATACACACACATGGGACTTCCAAAAATGAGTTAACATGCTCTAGTTATCTCTTGCTTGGATTACTGCAATGCGCTCTACGTGGGGCTACCTTTGAAGGTGACCCGGAAACTACAACTAATCCAGAATGCTGCAGCTAGGCTGGTGACTGGGAGCGGCCGCCGAGACCACATAACATCGGTCTTGAAAGACCTACATTGGCTCCCAATACGTTTCCCAGCACAATTCAAAGTGTTGGTGCTGACTTTTAAAGCGCTAAATGGCTTCGGTCCAGTATACCTGAAGGAGCGTCCCCACCCCCATCATTCTGCCCGGACACTGAGGTCTAGTGAGAGGGCCTTCTGACGGTTTCCTCACTAAGAGAAGCCAAGTTACAGGGAACCAGGCAGAGGGCCTTCTTGGTAATGGCACCCGCCCTGTGGAACGCCCTCCCTTCAGATGTCAAAGAGAAAAACAACTACCAGACCTTTAGAAGACATCTGAAGGCAGCCCTGTTTAGGGAGGCTTTTAATGTTTCATAGATTATTGCATTTTAATGTTCTGTTGGAAGCCGCCCAGAGTGGCTGGGGAAACCCAGCCAGATGGGCGGGGTATAAATAATAAATAATAATAATAATAATTATTATTATTATTATTATTACACTAATTAGTGCAGCAACTATACTCACAAGAATAGTGGCATTTGGCCTATACCTTGTTCCTGACCATGTTTTCCATTTCTCCTAGCCTGCCTTGCAGCAAAGCTGTTTTACTTGCTTAATACGATAGCGTGAGAGTTTTTGTCAGAGGGATGCTATGCAAACAAAGTCCCAGCAGAACCCAGTTTCAGATATTCTTCAATGGTTGGCAAGGAGATACACTCTTGGCTCAACCGACTGGTCCCCTACAAAGAGTTAAAGGCAGTACCTTAAGTCCATATGGTTGCCCGTGACGCTTGATAAGGACGGATCTATCCTTGCCAGTCTTTTTGTGTAGTCTCTGTACTGTCCTTGTTTTCATCTCAGACCAATAAACGTAATCCTCAAAGACAGTCACTGCAAAGGGACTATGAATTTCAGTCAGCTCAAACACCTAGCAGAGGGGAAATGAAGTGTTGATGTCAAGATACTTATCCCAGTTTGACCTAGATTTTATGTTCAACAAAGATTTGGAAGTTTTTAAATGGGCATTGTTCCCCCAACATTTGTCTTTGTCACTTCTGGGTCAAATGCAAGATTTTGTATCCATATAGAATTCTATCAAGATTTACTGAGAGCAAAGATGGATTGTTACACTGCAAGCAGGAGCATGTTCCCACTTTCAAAGCAAAAAGAAGCTTTAGCTCTTAAATTAGGCCGTGGAAGACAGGAGTGCCTGGCGTGCTCTGGTCCATGGGGTCACGAAGAGTCGGACACGACTAAATGACTAAACAACAACAACAACAACAAACCTGAGCTTGCTTCACAGCTGGAAGCAGCCATTTGTTATTAATTTAACTTGCATACTGCATACAGAATGGAAATCTGTAAGTGGGTTATATCAACTGTACTACCAATAGTTCTAAAGTACCACATTTAAGTAACGTAAGAAATAAATCTCTAAATACGTCTAAGTAAAATAAAAAACAAAGGTAAATCTTACACAAAACAAAAATATATCAATGTACAGTAAAATTAAATACAGTTGAATCAATGAAATTTATCACAACAGATTATATGCATACATATAACTGACCCACAACAAAGTGGCTGTTAAATTTCAGGCTGGAAGTTGGAAAGAATAGTGGAGTCAGATAAAAGGATGGTTTTTCTTTACTGATATTGTGAATGAACTCGAGTCAAGAACAAAGAAAGTGGATTTTAAAGCAGGATACCTACTTTGGGGTCACCGTGTCTGTGTGTGTGTGTGTGTGTGTGTGTGTGTGTGCGCGCGTGCGTGATCACATGAATATTCTATAAAAAGCATTCTCACATGCAATAACACATTTGGCAATCACTCCATCCCCACTCCAGCTATGCTTATAAGGTATGCGGTACCTTCATACCACTGCCATCCAAGTAGGCTGACCCAATGTAGTGAAACTTGTCGTCAGACCAGAAGATTTTCCAGCTCAAGAGGTCAAGGGTTATGCTGGTGGGCCAGCCAAGCCCATCAAGTAGTACCGATCTGCTGCTTCCATCCATACCAGCTTGCTCTATTTTGGAGTCATCCCCTATTGCAGACCAATACATTAACCTAAGGAAGGGAAGGTGAATGTTAAGATACTTCTGCGGGGCAGAGAAATTGAATGGACTTCAGTTTTCACACACTACTGATATAATGCTTGTTGGAAAGAAAAGGTTCGCAAGCTTAAATTCCATTTTAGTCTGCAGATTTTAATTGCCATTTTCCCATTTGTCCCCTTTTGAGAACCACACATCTCTTTATCGTAGCCAGAGCCTACTTTGAGCCAGGTCATGAATCATCCCTACGACCGGAGCAGGAGCTCAGATCAAAAATTCTGCAAATGGTAAGTGTGCATTGTCCTTTGCACATGAGTTGACCCCAGTACACTAGGATGAAAAGCTGGTCTTCTGTGCAGTTTAGTTCTAGTTCAGACTCTTTATTTTTAACCTGCATGGCTTATATGTATGGATCATCCCCAATAAAGTCAGCGGAGGAGTTGACATCAGTCCCATTTTGTGGCAATCTTTTTTTTTTATTGGTCAAGCTTGCCAAGCCTATTTGAAAAGTTTTTGTATGTGGTGGGCAGGCACAGCGATACAACGTGCACCTTTGCTCTTTTTTATTTTAAAGCTTAGGCTAGCCTTGAAAAGAAGCCAAGATCAAGAGCCAAGGCTAGAATGGCAGGCCAGCAAAGCTTCTCACAGTAATTAGAATGGCATGTGTGGCTTTCGGGCAGCCTGTATCTGGCACATGCAGCAGACTACATGGTACCTTGGTTCCCAAACGCCTTGGTTCCCAAACACTGAAAACCCGGAAGTAAATGTTCCGGTTTTTGAACGTTTTTCGGAAGCCGGACATCCAATGCGAGTGTCGGCTATTGTTTCCGGGGCACCTGCACCAATCAGAAGCTGCACCTTGGTTTTCGAACATTTCAGAAGTCAAACAGACTTCCGGAATGGATTAAGTTTGGCACTTTTGTTTTTGATATTTATTTTGTGGCTTTTTCGGTTAATTTATTTTTGTGACTATGTGGAACCCAGTTCAGCTACTGATTGATTGATTGATTGTGTGACTGCGGAAATGGCTAAAAGCCCCCCATCCAAACAATGACTATCATCAGTGCAGGTCAGGAAAAAATTATAATTTTTATCATCTACAATACTGTCTTATTTATTTTATAGTACAGTACATTGATTTTTGCTTTCATTTTGTGGATCGATGCTCTCGTTAGATAGTAAAATTCATGATAAATTGCTGTTTTAGGGGTTGTTTTTAAAAGTCTGGAACGGATTTATCCGTTTTGCATTACTTTCTATGGGAAAGCGAGCCTTGGTTTTGGAACGGACTTCCGGAACGGATTAAGTTTGAGAACCAAGGTACCACTGTATTCCAATTAGAAGCCCAACCCTCTTGGAAGCAATGTTCATAAAATACAGAGACTTTGAAGGTCTTACCCATCCAACGGGTGGAGTGCGAGTGACCGGGGCTGATCCAGGTAATCAAGAACCACAGTGTGCTCAGGAATTCCTCTCCATTTACCATTTAGCTGTGTAGCCAAGATCTGTCCTGCCATCCCATCTGTCCAGTAAAGATTTCTTCCTACCCAGTCTACTGCAATGCAATCCGATTTGATTCCTGGAGTCATTGGGGGGGGGGGATAAAATGAGTCCACTCCACCGACACTTGGAGGTAAAGAACGTAACTCCCCCGTTACAAACAAACAGGATCTAAAAAACTCCTTCAACTCATGGAACAAAAAAGAAGAGAAATAGACTCCCTAGAAATCAACAAAACAATGATCAACATTTTATACTCTAAACAGCGTTTCTATGAATACGGAGGGAAAAACTCCAGACTACTGGCAAATAGATGTAGGAAGAAGGCACTCAAAGCAAGAGTGCACTGCATCACCAAAAAAGATGGTAACACGACATTCTCCCCCAAGGAAATTTCTTCAGAATTTGCAGATTTCTATTCCAACTTATACACCTCTCGCAATCCACCTGAAAAGGAAATCAGAGAATTCCTAACAGGACTGACCATGCCTACACTGACTGATGAGGAACGGGAATTTATGGACAGTCCTATCACCCCAGAAGAAATAGACACGGTCCTCAAAAACTTGAAACCACACAAAGCCCCAGGCCCAGATGGCTTTACAGCAGAATTCTACAAGAAGTTCAAAGAGCCCCTGATACCCTACATGACATGTCTATTCAATGATATCATGAAAGGAGGGCCCATTCCTGAAACCTGGACCCTCTCCAAAATAGTCTGCATCCCGAAACCACTGAAAGACTGTCTCAAAGTAGAATCATACCGTCCGATCTCATTAATAAACCAGGACTATAAGATATTCACATCAATCTTGGCCAACCGCCTGAAAATTTTCTTGTCCAAATTGATTGCCCCAGATCAGACTGGCTTCGTTCCTGGCCGTAATATAACAGACCCCATCAGGAAACTACTGAACTTAATTGAACACAGTAAGACAACTAAGCTCCCATTGACAATTATGTCCTTAGACATCCTCAAAGCTTTTGATTGCTTAGAGTGGAAATATCTTTTAGCAGTACTAACCAGCATGAAATTTGGCCCCAACTTCCTACAAATTCTCAAACAAATATACTCCCAGTCCTCAGCAAAATGCAGAATCAATAATCTGGACTCAAATACCATATCAATCCAAAGAGGCACAAAACAAGGATGCCCACTGTCTCCCTTCTTATTTATCCTGGCTCTGGAACCCCTAGCAATCCGAATCCGAGCAACCACAAGCATCAAAGGAGTAGAAATAAAAGGTAAAACCCATAAATTAGGGCTTTTTGCAGATGACCTAATGATCACGACACCAGATCCCTTAAACACAGCACCCTCTCTAATCAGAGAACTCAACACACTTGCAACGGTGTCGGGCCTACAAGTAAATTTTGCAAAATCAGAAGCCATGTGCTTCAACACCCCTCCCCACATTCAAAGAGAACTCACTAACATCACCAAGATAAAACTCTGTCACACCAAATTCAGATATCTAGGGGTACAAATAACCAAAAACCTCAACAAATTATACCTCCACAACTACAGGCCCCTGTGGCAACAAATAAACAAAGACGTAAAAAGATGGAACAACATGAACTTCACTCTCTCGGACAAAATAGCCATGATCAAAATGATCACCCTCCCTAAACTAACCTATCTCTTCCAAACCCTCCCAATCTGGATCCCCCCAACCCAACTCCGCAAGTGGCAGAGAAGGCTACACTCCTTTATCTTTTCACACAAGAAACCAAGAATAAGCTCCAAATACCTACACCTCCCCACCTCAGAAGGAGGATGGGGAATCCCCAACATTGAAACATACTACAAGGCCAACCAAATACGACATATAATACCATATATACTAGAAGATGAGACAAAACAGTGGATACACTTGGAGAGGGACACAATTGACAATATCTGTACTACAGCATACCCTCTCCTCCCAAACAAACTAAGGAAAATCCCCACAACACTTAGTAGGTACACACAAACCATGTTCAAAACATGGAAAACAGAAGCATGCAAACTACCCCCAACCCCATCCCCGTTAATTCCCCTAGCCCATCATCCTTTATTCCACCATGCAGCACAGAACCTCCCAATAAAAGCCTGGCAAACAAAAGGCCTATATCGCCTAGTAGACTTCTATAAAAACAACAAACCTTTGTCAATACAGGAAATGCAGGACAAATTAGAAGACACCCAAATGTCCTGGTTAGCACAACACCAACTACATGCCTTCCTGAACAATACAGCAGTAAAATCAGCAGCAACTAGACCTCTGACAGCCCTTGAAAACCTCATCCTAACAACAAAGGGACAAGGCAAAGGGATGGTATCTGCAATATATAAGATGCTACTCAAAGATCCCACGAACTCCCTAGATGCTATCAAAAAACAATGGGAGGCCGACATAGGCTATGAAATCAACCACACCCAATGGACCAGAATGTGGTTTAAACCACCCTTTAAATCCATATCAATGAAAAGAAAAGAACTCGCCCTGAAATTAACATACAGATGGTACCTGACACCAAGAAAATTAGCGTTGATATGCCCGGGAACCTCACCAAAATGTTGGAGAGGATGCATCTCCACAGGTACATACTTTCATATGTGGTGGGAATGCCCCGAAATCCAACGATTCTGGACAATAATCATGCAAGAAATAGCTAAAATAACCAAACAAGTTCTAGAAATCACCCCCGAATTGGTCTTGCTAAACATCTTCCAAGACAACAACGCCCATTCGCATGACAAAGAACTCATCACCCATCTACTCTCAGCAGCCAGAAACATCATTACCAGGCACTGGAAAGACCTATCAGGAGCGAACATGGACCAATGGTACCAAGTAGTATGGGACACAGCCCTTCTAGAAAAACTAACCAATAAGCTGAAACTGACACGGGGACAAATAGAAGAAGACACCTTCATCCCAGTATGGCTCCCCTTCATCACATACACAGCCCAAATAGACAATGACAGACATCTGCCGGCAGCATACAAATCAATTTGGCTAACCTGACCAAAAACACTCACCCACCCCTCTCACACAGGAAACCAAAGATCACTACAGCCTAACACAACTGAACAATCACACCATACACCAACCCTGACCTCTCTCACCACTAAAAGAGCACAAGCAAACAACAAAGAACCTGCACAAAAGACGCTGACACTCAACTCTGCATATATTAAGCAAAATAGAAATACCGCCACCCCATCCTACCCATCTCCCCACCCTACCCACATCTCTTCCCCTTCTCTCCCTAATGTCTTAACGAAAATGCTGTATAAAAATGTTACATGGAAAGAACAAGACAGAAACAATGCATATACCTTTGCAAATCAAGAACATCCTTAATTTAAAAAATAAATGAATGAATGAATATATGGAAGATAACTATAAAGCTGAAATCACTGGCAGCACTATGATAATTTCTGCAAAGTAAATACTTTTTGATGGCTGTAAAAGTGGAAAACTGATTTGCATGGAAAATATGCGAGAATGATATGTAACATGCAGGAGAAGAAGGGAAGTCATTGGTTATTTTAAAGTTTGTAAAATTTTATTTTGAAAATTGAAAATTTAATAAAAATTATTATTAAAAAAAAAAAAAAAGAACGTAACTCCCCATGCAAATCGGCCATTGCCTGTATTTACTCTAGCAGGTGCCAACTTGCAGTGTTAAAATCACCTAGGCTATTAGAAAAGACAGGTGCAGCTACTTGCAATGACTTTCTGCAGCATTTCATGGATTGCACAATTTCCATTTGTGCTCCAAACCACCTTGCAAATACTGGTGGCCTGGACACGCGGTTTCTCTTGAAAATTAGTCCAGAAAGCTTCTTCTGGAGCAGGGGATTTGTGCCAGATTCAGTTTATTATTATTTTACACTCAACAAGTAGGAAGTTTCATCAGAGACTTTCAGCTTACAAAGTTCAAAGTAAGTAGTTTGCTCCCAAGTCAGATGCCCGAACCTAAACCAAAACACCCACCTTTAACTAGAGTCCCCCTTTCCTTGTTTCTCATGTTCATCCACTTAATACTTTCTGCATTGAGGTCCATCCAGAAGATTTTCTGCTCCACCAAGTCATAGTCGATAGAAAAGATAATAAGGTCCTTCTCAGTGGTCAATATAACATCTTCTTTCAGGCTCCTTAACCCATATAGGATCAAACTGAACTGAACTGCAACAAGCAACTTCGGCTCAGAGCCTGCAGGAAAGAGAAGTGGTTACACAGTGCAGTTTTGACCGATGACGCCACCACCTGAAGCACAATACTGGGAGGGCATTGCACAGACTCCTAGAAGCATAGGCATAGTCAACCCCAGCATTCAGTAAACTGAATCTGCTGGTTTGGTGCTTCGGACAAGTTGCCGATACAAGTGAAAGCTTGCAAGCAAATTGCCTGCCAGCCAGTTTTCTTTAAAAAAAAAAAAAAAAAAAAAAAAAAAAAGTTAGCACTGCACTTAACATTACTCCCCACATTTGTATTTGGAGGAAGAGTAATACTTGGCAAGTTACGCCAGCTTTCTTTTTATTTGTTTGCAGCTTCAGTCTTTGCAAAGCAATGCTGCTTTTGGAAGCAGCAGAATTCTAGGTGCTAAGTCGGGAGTCCTTGCCCAACTAACAACTCTATTAGAGCTGATCAGCAAGCTCCCATCCAGCTGATCCAGCACCGTGGTGAAGAAGAAGAGTTTGGATTTGATATCCCGCTTTATCACTACCCGAAGGAGTCTCAAAGCGGCTAACATTCTCCTTTCCCTTCCTCCCCCACAACAAACACTCTGTGAGGTGAGTGGGGCTGAGAGACTTCAGAGAAGTGTGACTAGCCTAAGGTCACCCAGCAGCTGCATGTGGAGGAGCGGAGACGCGAACCCGGTTCACCAGATTACGAGTCTACCACTCTTAACCACTACACCGCACTGGCAGGACAATACAGAGGCTTAGTTTCTACAGCTTCCTAGCCCCAAGTCTGTGAGTGCATGTACCTGAAGCCTAATTCTTTTATTCCACTTCAGGCAAGCTCAGCTCAAGCCACTGAACCACGCAGACAGATGCCTACCAGAAGAGGCAAGCTACACATTTACAGGGCCTTACCAACTACTTTGCAGGTGTGGCCATCTGGTTCCAGCAAGTAGCCAGGGTGGCAAGTGCACATATAGCTTCCCTCTGTGTTGACGCAAGTCTGGCTGCATTTCTCCTCCGACAGCTCTTTACATTCATTGACATCTTTGCAGGAGCGCCTGTCGCTCCTTAGCCGGAATCCTTCGTAGCAAGCACATTTCTGTAAAGGAGAAGGTTACGTTAAAAGAAACTTGGGTCTTCACGTTGCAGACAAGCAGGTCGCTTTTATCATCTTCGTTCACAGCTTTTATCCTGGAATGCTCATGTATGAAAAGTTGCTGCTGGAGAAAAGTGAAATGATTGTTGCTGCTCAAGATTGATTGGTTGCTCTGTGTGTTCCATCAATCTGAAAGAATCCCAGCAGGACAGAATGGAAGCTTAAGCTACCCATTCAACAGAGCAGGCAGACAAGGGAGCCTGGATTTGAAGGAAGATGTTCCCTTTAACAGAGCTGGGAAATGAAGAGCTAAGCTTTCTAGGCTGGCAGCTTGTGAAGTGTTAGGCAATTGGAAGGGTCCTCTAAGCATGAATGATAGGTGATGAGGTAGGGGACAGAAACAAAGAGGGGAAAATGTGCTCAATGCAGCTTTTTCTTAACATACAGTTTTAAGAGAAGAGTCTCAGTCTGCTCTGACGACTAATGTAGTGGTTAGCGATCATGCACACACACACGCGCGCGCGCGCACACGCACGCACGCACACACACACACACACACACACACTGCAAGAGGCCCACAGTTTTAACCAGGACTGCAATGAACGTTCCTTCCCTCCCCACCTGTGATCACAAATGAAAATTCTCCACTGCTGCAATTAGACTTGCAAAAATCCCTACTGGTACAGTGAGCTACCCCACCTCTACCAAGGCTGGGGGCGGGGAACTGGTTTCCTAATGAAACCCCATGCCCTGCACCTGATATTAACTTTAAAATGAAACCAAACATGGTTGCCAAGCAAGCGGACGCATTAAAGTTTGGCATCGAGCTGGAAGCCTTGCTGGGAAAAGTTGACCAATATGCCTTCCGCTGAATGCCCACCTTCCGACTCAGAACTGGAATGGTGGAAATGCATACAGACCTCTAAGTGAGCAGACATTCAGTTTTAAATGGCATTTGGGCCAATGCAAGGTTAAAACTGAGTAAAGAAGCTGACGTGCATCTTACAAGACTTGACAATATAGCTATCTGCCACTTTCCTGCACCAAGAGGGTTTTGGCTTTTGTGGAAAGAGCCTTAGCAAGCTTTGTCCTGGCAGAAGCAGCAGTCAGTTTAGAAGTCACTCAATGAATGGGTTCTAATGTGCAGGGGAGGATATGTGAATTGGAATTCATCCCTCCAGACTCCCAACGTGTGTGAGTTGAGCAGCAAAATTAAAAGCAGCTCTGAAGCAAGGTGGCTCGCCCTTTCATACATCGCTTAACGAAGGAGCAGGCGACAGCTTGGGTTCAAAAATATAATTTACTTACTTATATTCTTGCATTGGTTCACAGCAATTGCAGCAGTAAAAACTGTGCAGGTGAAATGTGTATGTTTACAATATAACCAGCTTCAGGCAAGTGCCTAACGCTGGAGCAAGTGGAGGCAAAGCTGCATCTAACACTGGGCAAAGGATGAGGAAGAGAGAGGAACAGGAAGTACCATATGCTCCTTCCTCTCCAGGATACGAGGGGAAATGACATCACACAGTGCCCTGTCTACCAATTGTATTTCTATGGCCTGTGTATTTGCCTAGCAGCAATACAACTCTGTGGACTTAGCCCCTTCTCATGCTAACTAGCAAGAATATGCATTGGGTTAGGGTTTGGCTGCTAATCTCCCACAAGCCCAAAGTGGTAGTATAGTCAACATCCAAGAAAAAGTAAACTTACAGGCCCGCTAGGAGACTTGTAGCAGATCTGGGAGCATGACCGCCTGCATGCAAGAGCACAATTCCTGCCTTCATCCGTTCCACCTTGACAGTCTGGTCTCCCATTGCACACCAGGGTGTAATTAATGCAGGTTTCGCCACACTGGAATTCATAGCCCAGGCACTTCCTTGGCTTGCCTGTGTAACAGCAAGAAAAAACTCAAAGACTGTACCAGCAATAAAACGTAGAGAAGAAATAAGTGGGTCTTCAGAACTCTCAAGGGGCCAGGCTGTTACAGCAGTAAAACCTGCATGCCTTTTTACCAGTGGATTTTAAAGGCAGTGAAGAAGGAGGGTGTGCAACTGAGAGTTGAAAAGTTTGGTTTTCCAGTTCCTCGTGAGTCTGGTGATGAAAAGTGATCAAGGGAGGAACTGCAGGGGAGAGGGCAGTGAGGATCCAGCAGCACTCCCCCATCCCTTTTACACTTTAAAACTGCACCTCCCACCCCACTGGGGCAGATGCAGACCTTTAAAAAAAAACCTGCTGCTATTGCATGTACTTTGGCTTTCATTTTGCTCATCTGCTAAGGGAATACCGCACAGCAGGGTCAAATCCTGCTCATGTTCTTAAGCGTGAAATGGGTGGCAGTGAAGACTATTGCACTTGCATTGCTGATGAAATTACTGCTTGCTCGTTAACAAGCTTGCAGGAATGCCCATTAGAGCAGGCTTGGGGAACCAAATGTTGTACTATAAATGCCATCGTCCTGGGCCATGTTTGTTTTGGGCTGACGGGGGTTGTAGTTCAGCAACAACTGGAGAGCCAACGGTTCCTCACTCTTGTATTAGAAGTTCTGATCCACTCTAACACCTAGTGCTGGGTGTTGCCGTTTCTCCAAAAAGCGGAGCAGCTTTCTATGGAAAGTGCAGGTAGCTCCCTAACACAACGAAGCTGCAAGGCTGCCAATCCACTCTTCTGCTATTCTAGACTAGCCTCAAGGTGTTCACTCGAGGATTTCCCCCTCCATACTCGTTTCGATTTCTCCTTTACAGAATGTGTGGTTTCTCTGCTGCTGAACAGCACAAGCAATTTCACCACCTAAGACTTTTAAAGGCAATATATTTTTCTCGTGGCTCTTGAATGAGAGTGCCACATAAGTCCAATGGCGAAAGCTGCTCGGCGGTAAAGACTTTAAGCACCCGCAAAAGCTCTTGCAAGGGAAGAGTACTTACAGGAAGTCTCATCACTCCTATCTCTGCAGTCTGCCTGCCCATCACAGTACCACAGGTCTGGGATGCACTCGGAACTTCTGCATTGCCACTGGTTGTCACCGCACTTGTGCTCTGGCAAACTGCAGTCCTGCAAGGAGAAGGCATTCAAGCAAAAGGGAATAGATACAAACATGCATACATACATACACGGTTTCTCCTTTGCAGTTTCCTTGTGCTGCAGGGATAACTACACCAGCTAGAAATGGAGTTTGGAGCACTCAACGGTGCTTCATTTTGCAGCTGGCTGCTATGAATTTGTGCTTGCTTTAAAAAAGCAACCTCTTTGTTGTCCATGCCCATCAGAAATACTGTAACTTTTGGACTAGCCAGGTCCTGTAGAAAAAGCATGTGCATGCTGCATGTAATTGTTGCTGCTTTAAAAGAAATGGAATAGCTTTCTCCAGCCCTTAATATATGTTTGTAACTGATCAGATGTTTATAAATAGCCCATTTGATGGCACTCTGCATTCCTTGCCAGTTTATATATACCTGTTCATCAGATTCATCATTGCAGTCCTTATCGCCATCACAGAGCCATTCTTTGAGGATGCACTCTCCACTTTTAGGGCAATTGACTTCATCCGAATGGCAGAAATGTAGTTTTGGGGCTACTGGGCAGCCTACTTCATCTGAGCCATCTTTACAGTCACGGTCTCCATCACAGTGCAGGGAGTATGACACGCACTGGCCGCTTCTGCATTGGAATTCCTGTTCAGTGCACTTTGCATGAACTGCAGAGACAGACAGCAGTGTTTATTGTTGCTAGAAAGCACCCAAGAGATTTCACTCATATAGGATTCATGAACAGTTGAATGCATTCTCCCCACAATGATCAATGTAAAATATATTTAACACAAGCTACACAAAAATGCATCTGGGTCAACGAACCCTGTAAGAATGGGCATATGATTCAGCAGTTTACATTGTGTGAAGATATAATGACCCACTATCATATGCATTAGTCCTTCGACTGTCATAGCTCCAGGAGATGCGGATATTTACATATCTCTTTGGCAAATAAGCCGTGGTGCTACATATGGGTTCTGATTTGATGCCGGCTCCATGTTTATGAATAGAACATCCTGCTGATTCACACAAGCAGGAACAGGAAAGCACTGTCCTTGGTTGCAAACTGGCTGCTGCACTAACCGCTGTAACTGGGCAGGTAAATGCAGAATTGGTTTTTGGGATGAAGAGATGCTACAAGCCTCAAGACATCTACTGGGTTCGAGACCCAGCCCTCCAGCCCATTCTGAATTCATCACCCCATTATCCAAAACAGTCAGTAATGCAAAGCCATTGCTCCTGGTTCAAGAGTTAAGCATCATTTGAATTGAAAAGTTTCTAGCAAGTTCAGACAGTGCCATCAAAGCTTTTGTTGCAAGGGGCAATGCCACCCTGCAGGTTCAGGAACAAGGTTAAGATACCTTCCCAAAGGCAGCCTGTTAAGACACAGCAGGTGGCAGTGTTAGTTCAGAGCATGTGTCTTATGCTATGCTTTACCCAAGCTATGGCCAGGAACCTTTGTAGAAAGCTGGCAATTTGGAAGCCGAATGTACCCATTTGGGCACCGCTATGCCAACTGGGTATTTGCTCACCGCAGCCCTGTTCATCGGCGCTATCGCTGCAGTCAGGGCTCCCATCGCATAACCAACTCTCAGGCACACAGCGCATGTTGTTATCGCAGCGCAAGGCACACTCTGGAGTTGGCACCCAGCAGCTGGCTTCATCCGAGCCATCGGGACAATGTGGAATCCCATCACAAAGGAACCTCTCGCGAATGCATTTGTTTCCACTTTGACACTGGAAGCTTCCTTTTAGAAAAGAGAGAGAGAAGAACAAGTCAAGTTCAATAGTCAGGCCTTTCTGTAGGACTGGAGAAAGCAAGCACACACTTCCTAGATTTTAAAAAAAGTTGACAAAATGGTAGAGCAGGGTGGTCTATCACGAGGCCTTTTTTGGCGGCTCTCAGTAACATTTGATGCTCTCCCCCTGCCTTCCCAAAGCCAGGTAGAAGAAGAAGAAGAAGAGTTTGGATTTGATACCCCGCTTTATCACTACCCGAAGGAGTCTCAAAGCGGCTAACATTCTCCTTTCCCTTCCTCCCCCACAACAAACACTCTGTGAGGTGAGTGGGGCTGAGAGACTTCAAAGAAGTGTGACTAGCCCAAGGTCACCCAACAGCTGCATGTGGAGGAGCGGAGACACGAACCCAGTTCCCCAGATTACGAGTCTACCGCTCTTAACCACTACACCACAACACTGGGCTTTGGAAAGGAGGCCTGAGTGCTGTGACAGGGTCCTGGAGTCCTTCTTCCTTCTTCCCAAAGCCTAGTAAGTGCTTTCCCAGCTATGGGAAGAAGGCTTTTGGCAGGCAGTGAGGGGGCTGGGGAAGGCCCTCAAATTCTGCCCTTGCTCCCTCCCTTCCCCCCTAGTCAGCATGTCTAACAAGAGCCATTTTATAAAATAATTTAGGCAACCCTGTAGGCCTGCAAAAGTTTGACCTTAGCCCAATTAGTCACATTTGTCATGCTAGGTCCTTTGTCTCGATGGGGTAGGAGACAGTCCCTCCACTATTGAATTCACCATGTGCAGTATGGAGTATTAAGCTATTCACACACAGCATGGAAGAACTTAGTACCTGGTTCACCACAAATTAGGGAACAGAAGTCTTCATCGGACCCATCCATACAATCCTCTTCTCCATCACAGACATATTCAAAGGGCACACATCCCTTCCCATTTAGGCAAGGAAGTTCAGCCCACCCACAGGGCACAGTTGTCAAGACAGTGGTATTGGTTGCATTTGGTACTGTTGTGGTCTTGGTGGCCTTGGGCGTTGTTGCCTTTGTGGTGGTCTTGGGTGTTGTTGCCTTTGTGGTGGTCTTGGGCATTGTTGCCCTTGTGGTGGTCTTGGGCATTGTTGCCCTTGTGGTGGTCTTGAGTGTTGTTGCCCTTGTGGTGGTCTTGGGTGTTGTTGCCCTTGTGGTGGTCTTGGGTGTTGTTGCCCTTGTGGTGGTCTTGGGTGTTGTTGTAGGTGTAGTAGTCAGCACTGTTGTCCTTGATGCTGTAGCCTGTGCTGTTGGTCTTGCTGCTGCAGCTGAAGTAGTACGGCTAGTAGTTGATGCAGCAGTGCTTATAACAGCAGGCTTTGTAACAGGAACAGAACGCACTGCAATTAGAAAGTTAGCAATCAGTTCCAGTTTTTTCATAATCCTGTTCACATTGCACTGACAGTTTGTGTGTTTGATGGCCAACCCTTAATCTTTATAGGAAAATAGAGCACTTGAGAATAAGCGTTGTGGTCATCTTGTAGTTGCCAGACTGGTGACTGGGAGTGGCCCCTGGGACCATATAACACTGGTCTTAAAGCATCTACATTGGCTCCCAGTACGTTTCAGAGCACAATTCAAAGTGTTGGTGCTGACCTTTAAAGCCCTAAATGGCTTTGGCCCTGCATACCTGAAGGAGCATCTCCACCCCCATCGTCCAGCCCGGACACTGAGGTCCAGCTCCAAGGGCCCTCTGGCGGTTCCCTTACTGCGAGGTTACAGGGAACCAGGCAGAGGGCCTTCTTGGTAGTGGTGCCTGCCCTGTGGAACACACTCCCATCAGATGTCAAGGAAATAAACAACTACCTGACTTTTAGAAGACATATGAAGGCAGCCTTGTATAGGGAAGTTTTTAATTTCTGGTGTCTTGCTGTGCTTTAATTTGTTGGAAGCTGCCCAGAGTGGCTGGGGTAACCGGGCATTATATAAATAATTATTATCAACAACATCACCACATTTTTTTGCAAGTGTGCCTCATCATCTAAAAGACATTTGGCGCTCCTGCCTACTTTGTTAGATAGGCAGTCCTGTAGCAGTTAGTATTGTTTTGCCTCTAGTCTGTTGGATCTGTGTTGTGCTTCTGCCTGATCCCTTGCAGGTGAGAAGCAGGAGTATAGGCCTAGTACATGTCATGGCAAGTCTTAGGACCTATTCAGGGATGGGGAACGTTTTTGGCCCAGCAAACCAGATCCTTACCTCCCCACCTGTCTAACTATGATAGGTGGGTCAGGGGTGATGGGAATTGTAGTGCAAAAACAGCCAGAGATCCAAGTTTGGGAAACACTGAGCTTGTGTGTGCGCGTGTATATGTGTGAATCACCTTGCAAAAATGGACCAAAGGTTTATCGGATAAGAATTTCTCCAGACTAGCAGTGCCTAAGTCCTGTGTTGAATGAAGCTCACAAGCACAGCATGTAGCAGCATGCCATAGCCAATTCATACCCCAGACCAAAAATTCATTTCAAGGAAAAACCGACTCAGAGGCGATGGCCATGAATTAAGCAAGTTGAATTCGCAACTGTTTATAAAGCAAACAGTGGATTTCTGCAGCTGTTATAAGACCCCTCCTCCCCTGCACAATAGCATGGCCTTAATGATCAACAGCTGCAGGGCACCATGGGAGAAAGGAACTCTCATTCCCACGCAACAATTGCAGAGAACAATGGTCAAAAACATTCAGCAACTGAACTTCTTACCGTAGCTTTAGTGGGCACTAACAGTAAGCCAAGAACTCATGCACTTGAAAAGGTGATGCAAACATGTAGACTACCAAGCATTTTTCTGCAGCACATATTTCATAGGGACAAGTGAACCACACCCTCTGGTAAGGCCCTATGGCTGTTTAAGTGCCCAGCATAGAAATCCACAATGGTGCCAAGTTAGCTTACCTGTTGTCAAATTCGTGTCAAAGATCATCATTGCTTTCTGTACGTTGGCTACTTGCACAGCAGAGGGCACCCCTGATCTTCTGTCCCAGACCACAACGGTTGTTTTGTTGAATGTCACCAGGTAAGGTCCATATACAGCTGCCACGCCATGGGTCCAACTCTCTTTTATACTGTATGTCTTGTGTGTGATGAGGTTCAGCACCTTCAGCCCTACAAACAAGGAAACGCTTGTTATTCCATCGCAACAAGCAACCAAAGCGCGCCGTATATTTACACAACAGCCACAGCACAACCAGTTTCTAGAAAGTTGAATGGGACAGCCCAGCAACCTTAGCAAAGTCCAATAAGGGCTCAAGCCAATGTTTTTAAAAGTTTGGTTTTTTAAAAAACACACACCCTCAAAGCAGTTAGTAAGGAAATATTGCCTGTTCTCAGACTAGAGGGTGGGAACTGCTATCAAAAGTGGGCTTTGCAGTGGCAATGTTTGTTTACTGCTGCACAGCTAGCATGAGAACCATCAACTACACAAGGTATAACGGGGCAAGCAACATGTAATTTACCCAAGTCTTTGGAAGCCCAGAGGAAGCTACCCGAGCTTATGTCCAAGGCGACCGGAAGATCTTCTGCACAGGCTTCGTTCCCCACTTCTTTGATACTGCTTCCATCAAGGTTCAGCCTCTGAATCGGTTTCCCACTTTCTAGCCAGTACAACGATGCTCTCTTCCAGTCTAGGAACAGGTGCCATATAGCAGCCTCCGCACGATAGAGAACCTTCGTCGTCATGCCAGCAAAACTAGTAACCTTAATTTCATTTCTGCTACAGGTTAGCCAATATAGGTCCCCAGAAGTTATATCAACAGTTGCTTCACAGACTAGGGGGGAAAAAAGGAAATGTAAAAAAATTAAGCTTCTCCTTGCAGTCTCAGGGAGGGGTTCACCAAGTGAGTCTCTGCAATGGAAGCTCAGCTCATCAAGGACGTTCACTTGCAGAACCAACTTCCAGTTCCCCTCCCTCTTTCTCCCTGCACATCCTGAAATTGGCTTGGGGGGGGACCTTGGTTAGAGAAGTGCCCCCAAACATTAAATGGACCCCACACACTTTCTTGACCTTTCCCCGACCATTTGCCTATATAGGCTTGTCCACACTTCCCCTAGTCCTGTGCCTAGAAAGCACAGGGTCTAAGCAGTTCCGCCTTTGCGCTGCTACTTTCCTCCCCCACAAAACCTGCTCTTTAGCGCTAAATCAGTGCAAACATCAAAGGACTTGATTGACATTTGCTCAGGCTCAGTGGTAAACAGTGAGTCTTCTCAGGGGAAAGCGAAAGTGTGAATGAGCCCTATGAAAGCATGATGGGTCGTTTTTTATTGTCCCAATCTGCTAACACTGACTGGGGAAGTAATCACACCAATAGTAAAATTCCGTGCATTTCTGGGACACATTATGTTGCAGGCGTTTCCTTTGTTTCTGGAAGGAAAATGGTAAGTGGTACCTGGCTGAAATTTGGGGGCATTGTACAGGCGCCACTGTCCTGGAAAGATTACCTGGAGGTCTTCTGCTGTGTGAACTGCACAATGAAAAGTGCACCGGGGGGGGGGGAGGAGTTACTTGCCGCACAAAATAGGATGAGGGGTAATCTTTAGGCTAAGCTACCATATGCAGAGGAGGATCAGTTCCTCCATCAGTTTCGCTTTTATCCTTTGCGTATTGCCACAGCTTTAATCCACCGTTTTTGCTGCATCTGCCAAAGCTGTCATTGCTCTTTCGCAGCTCTTGGCTGAAACATTCCTTGTAGAGGGGAAGGGTTGGGTTAAGTGTTGCAGCTCTAGACTCATGGGCTTTTCAAGTTACAGGAACATGGAAGCGAGCCCTGTGTTGCTGTGAAACTATTTCCCAGACCTCTTGTACTTCCCATTGCTAAAGCAGAGGTGCTGGACAGGCAAGGATGCTTCCTTACTTCCTCACACATGACTTCAGAAGCCGTATCTTTCTACGGCTACCTACCTGTATCTTTCTCCTGTCATCATTGGTACTGAGAGCACTTATATGCCCCTCTCGAAGTAGCTGTAAGGTTTCAGTCAGATGTGCACATCTTTTCTAGCCTGTCCACAAAACACCCTTTTAAATGAATGCAAAGCATAAGCTCTCCCATAGACAAAAGAGCCTTCTCCAATGGGCAAAGACTCCAAAGCTAGTCGAAGGTAGAAGTATTGCTTTCTACCCCATCCCATTCCTCTTTGTGCAATGCACTCCTAAGAAGCAGCAGAATAGTGACCTTGCTTGTTCTGCTATGGCACTATCTGTCAGATCTGTGTTTAAAGACTCACTGTACTCCTGTGCAAGGCCTCACTGGCTTCTACGGCCTTTTGCTTTGTCTCTTCCTTGTCCAGAGCACAGACCGTAGACTGGAAATCCTAAAGTTATGTTGAGTCAAGTAAGAAATTAGGGGTTACGGCACTGTGGGCAGCTGGACCACATTGTGCCAAACACTGGACTGGTTACAGGAAATGTATCCATAAGATAATTATACCATTAACTCTAGGTGCAAGGACTGAATCATGAAATGGGTGAAGAGGTAAACTGCTGCTCCCTTAGCATCCCGCATTGTCTGCAAGTTGATGCTGTAGGAAGTAAATATAGTCCGGAGCTGATTGGAAACAACCAACCAAGTAAATTCTCTTCCAAACCCATTTCTTGTCTTGCCATCATCATTAGGAGTTTGTTTTAGAGGTCCATGCTTCATTTGCGTAGAAGCTCTATAGCAATGAACAGAAGCTCACCTGGTGAACCTGTAGGAATTATTAGTTTTGCTTTCGTCTCTTTAGTGAAGCGTATGAGTTCTCCTTTGTCATCAGTCCAGTAGATGAATCCCCTGCTCCAGTCCATGTCCTGGAAGTAGATGTTTTCTGGCCACTCCTGAATCACTGCATGTTGCTGCAACACTGTCCCCTTTGGGTCAACTTCCAGCTGGTAGATTTGCTTGTTAGTAGAATACAAGACATTCAGCACTGCAGGAAGAGTACAGGAATTGAGGAACAGGCTTTGCATGACTTGCTAGCCATCCCAGCTCAGTGTCACCATACTATTCAACCCAAGTACTGCTCTTGCTATGACGAATAGAACAGGTTATGACTTCAGTAGTCACCTGGGCATATTATGGGCTTGATACCTTCACCGTCTGATTTTGGTGCTGCCTTGACTGGAGTAACAAGTTGATGCTCAAGTAGTCATGCTAGTTGCTCTGGCCAATTGGATTTTGCATTTATATTAAACCCAACTGAAGACAGACCTGCTTTAACTTTCTATGACAGGAAGGCTGAAGTAGTCACCCAGCCTTCCCACAGCTCCACAATGCAATGTTTTGTTTTCTTAAGTGTGTCAAAACATGGTGGCGGACCAAAACAGGAGATTCAAAACACTCCTGTCTGAAACTGAGCTCCTGGGACTGTGTGACAGGTTTCTATCCAAATCATGGACACATCTCCATTCTAATCAACAGCTAGATAAAATTTAGCACCAGCAGTTTCTCATAAAAACCCCAGAATGCAATGCAGCATAAGCTTATCTGAACACTGGTGTTTAACCCACCCCACAAAGAGGGATTCTCAAAGTGGTTTGCGGAAGGATTTTCACCCCAGATTTAAAAGCACAAGCCTACCTGCACATTGGTTTGAAGGCAGGAGAAAAGTGCCATCTGGACAGGCACACCTGTAGCCCTTGGGATGAACAGGTGACAAAAGGCAGATATGGCTACACAATCCAGGTGCACAGGCAGCTGTGTTACCTAGTGACCAAGATGACAAGTTAGGCAAAGAATGGGTTCACCCCTTCCTAGGTTGAATCCAGTAATTAAACTTAAGTTCCCGTGTATGCGCAAGCCACGTGTATTGCACACAAATGCAGAAGTTGATGCCAGCCACAGAATTCGGCAGTATGAGAAGGTGGTTCTCATTTTCAGGCTCATCCCATCTACAGAACTTAGAACATGTATAAGACATCAAGAGCAAGCAGTTGTCTAAACCAGAGTTTCCCGAATTTGGGTCTCCAACTGTTTTTGGACTACAATTCCCATCATCCCTGACTGCTGGCCCTGCTAGCTAGGGATGATGGGAGTTGTAGTCCAAAAACCAGCTGCAGACCCCACGTTGGGGAAACCCTGGTCTAAATCATACTTGGAGCCATTTTGAGATCAAGCCGTGTTGCACACTGCCAGAAGGAAGCAGCCTCCTCCAGTAAGACACTGTGCAAATTAGGATTTGCCTACTCTGAACATATAACACCAGCCAAATCCCCGACCGCCTCACATTTACAGTTACAGTTCACATATTAGATCTCAAGCGTCAATGCAACAAATGAATGTTTGAAAAGTGCCAGAACTCAAATACCTAGAGGGCCAAATTATCTATGCAGCAGATGCATAGAAACCACATCCACCATTTCACCAAGTCAATGCTCCTTGAGCCTGGGACAAGATCAACTGCACTTCAGTTTGTAGTTATATTCCAAGCTAAAATGTGAAGGGTTAGATTTCTAAAGCTTTGAGAGATAAGATTTAATATTTAAAGGATGAAAAGCTACTGAAGACAATATGTTTTGTCTTAGATTTCCTTAATAAGTACATTTCTTTCCCTTCCAAGTATCCACACCCCTAGGTGCAAGGATTCTTGATCAGAGGACGGACATCTACTTAGAGAGCAAAGGTGTGGGGGCCTATACTTCAAGTCCCATGGGCCTTCTAGCTCTAAAGAGATTTTAATATTTTGTGAAGCATTGTATAGTATTCACTCCCTACACAGGGATAGGACTACCTTATATTGGACACTTCTGCTTTTGTGTTAGGCGCATAGAGGACCTTGTATGTGGAGGCTTAAGCATGTGCATGCTTACCTAGTTGCATGTTCTGCCAAACAGAGCTCTTGGAATGCTCCCAACTGGGAGATACTTCCAAGTCCAACTGGTGCCCATTGCAGTTGTTACAGCTGCCAATTTTCAGATTCTTGAGGAAGCAAAACTGAAGGTTGTAACAGGACAACTCTATGGTAGAATAGTACCATTGGGGTTTATAGCCTTTGGGTCACCTTAAGCATCCTTGGCCCAAGACAAGCCACTTGCTTGCTCCCACTACCAAACATGCACCCGGCCCTCTACCAAGACAACAGTTGAGTTTGTTAATACTGGTATTAACTCTGCCTGGTCCTGGGTATAGGTGTTTAAAGGCAACACACATGAAAATGAGGAAATGAAATAGCCATTCCTGCTACCAGACATGTCATGCTCATAGCTAGCTAGAGAGATTTAAAAATTGGTTTTATTTTATTTTTTAAATGCTTCCAATCCACCCTTCATCAAAAAAAAATTGATCTCGGGCGTTTTACTTACTTTGAGGCTGCAGTAGCTCATGCAGTACTGTGAATGAAGACACCGAAGAGTTCAGCAACACACCGAAACCTGGGGAGGTGCGGGATGCAGAGAGCAATTGCTCTTTGTCTGCCCAAATGATCGAATTCTCAAACACAGCGAGTCCCAGAGGGGCCCGTGCTTTCAGCAGCTTCTCTGGGAAAGTGTACCTGCCAGTGCCGTCGGCCTTGATAGTCTCTACGGACTGAAGAGCAGAAACGGCAAGTCAGAATTCCCAAATCAGACCGAGGGGACTAGCACTCAAGCGCTTCAAGTGACAATTTCTATAGCCTTCGCCAGCTAATGAGCAGTTCGCCTGAAGGTTTGGGGAGTACTGCTGCCCGCCCACTGGAACACCAAGCCAATTCAGAAGTGCTGGTATGGAACACACAAACACTCCTGTTGCTTAATGTGCAACCATTAATGGCTGCCACCCTGGGCCACACTATAGTGCAGACAGCTCAACTAGAGTCAAGGCAACCAAACAAGGTTCATGTCCCAGATGTACACTAAAACCTCTGTTCGGTTTACTGAGCAAAGCTTTCCTCCAGAGATTATGTACAGACACATGCCATATGTAAATGCACCACTGTGCCTTTGCCCCCTCAAACCAAGGTTTTGCATTTTTCTTTGTGGACAGTCCTTAAAACTACACTTCATTAACAGATTCCTAGAGGGACAAAGGCTCAAGCGGCTTCAGGGGCACCAAGTGGCTTCTGTCAACTTCAGCTGGTGGCCCAGCTGCGCCCCTATCTGGACAGGGATCGCCTAGATTATGTTGCCTACACTCTGGTGACCTTTAGGTTAGATTACTGCAATGTCGGACTGCCTTTGAAGATCTGCAGCTGGAGAAAAGTTGGGACAGCTGGATTGCTAACCAATGCAAGACTGTCTGAACATATAAACACCAATTCTGGCATAACTGCACTAGCTTTGAATCCTGCTCGCAACTTCATTTAGCTGTAATACTTCCTCAAATAGTCCAAAAGGGACTACCATCTCACATTTTAACAGGCTTGCTCTACTGTTCAAGGCTGCCTGCTCATTTAGAGGCACATTAGACATGACATGCATTGTACAGCATTTTTTTTTAAGTGGGTGGGGGGTTGGTACTATGAGTTGCGAGTGCAGGGAAAGAGGACTTCAAACCCTTGTCCTTGCCATGCTGTGACTGGAACAGCACCAAACCCACCAGACTTTCCAGCATGAAAAAAGCTTCTGTTGGTACCAGATCACAATGAAATGTTACATCAAAATGCTATAGACTTGACATGGGCTTCTTTGTGAATTTCCGGTGCATCGAGTTTCATACCTTTTTATACGCACTGATCCAGTACAATCTACTAGTTATATGATCAAGAGTCAATCCAACAGGTTCTTCAGCGGTTACGGTTGCAAGTACGTGTCTGTCTGAACCATCCATCCCCGCAGCTTCGATTACAGTCCTGCCTTGTTCACGATTCACCCAATACATGTAGCTGCAATAAAGGGAGGTGATCAGAGGACTGCACCATGTTGGCCTCCTCAGCACTGCAGGAGAAAGATCCAATATGATTGTTTTGGGACCAGCTACTCTTTGGCAGTGAATGATTTTACTTTCTTGGGTTCCATGATCACTTCAGATGGTGACAGCAGCCACGAAATTAAAAGACGCCTGCTTCTTGGGAGAAAAGCAATGACAAACCTAGACAGCATCTTAAAAAGCAGACACATCACCTTGCCGACAAAGGTCCGTATAGTTAAAGCTATGGTTTTCCCAGTAGTGATGTATGGAAGTGAGAGCTGGACCATAAAGAAGGCTGATCACCGAAGAATTGATGCTTTTGAATTATGGTGCTGGAGGAGACTCCTGAGAGTCCCATGGACTGCAAGAAGATCAAACCTATCCATTCTTAGGGAAATCATCCCTGAGTGCTCACTGGAAGGACAGATCCTGAAGCTGAGGCTCCAATACTTTGGCCACCTCATGAGAAGAGAAGACTCCCTAGAAAAGACCCTGATGCTGGGAAAGATTGAGGGCACAAGGAGAAGGGGATGACAGAGGACGAGATGGTTGGACAGTGTTCTCGAAGCTATCAACATGAGTCTGACCAAACTGCGGGAGGCAGTGGAAGACAGGAGTGCCTGGCGTGCTCTGGTCCATGGGGTCACGAAGAGTCAGACATGACTAAACAACTAAACAACAACTCTTTGGCATGCTTAAGAGCAGAGCATGTAACACATCTCACTATTTCCTCCCACAAGGAACATTTTCTTCCAAGTTAACAGCTGAACAGATCCTGAAGTGCCTTGCTACATCAGTGCTGTGGCTAAGCATTCCAAGTTCCAGAATTCCTTTCTGCCACAGACTTATGCTGGCTACGGCCAGCTCATATGCAGGACCTCAAGCTAGACCATGTTGTGTGTTTTTAGTCTCCAGTGGCCAGTTACGCAAGGCCTGCCTTCATCACAGAAGTTGCAACACAAAGGATGCAGGCTTGGGTGAGTGGGGATTACATGCATGTACTCCTAGGAATTTGACTGGTGATTGTGTTGAGAGGGCAAGGGAGGAGATCTTTATGCACACTCAGAGGCATCTTCATATGTGCCAGGGCTAAGTACTAGCTCCAAAATATTCCAGTTGAAGAACACCTTCATTCTCCATACCTTGCATATAAATCCGCTCAAGCCCTTTAACCAGTGTTTCCCCAACTTGGGTTTCCAGCTGCTTTTGGACTACCGTTCCCAGCATCCCTGACCACCGGTCCTGCCAGCTAGGGATGATGGGAGTTGTAGTCCAAGAACAGCTGGAGACCCAAGTTGGTGAAACACTGTCCTAAACGCTCTCATCCTATTAAATTATCTAGGGGCAATTCTGCTACACTCCTGGAAGTGTCACTATAAACACATTACTCACCTTTGCCCATTTAGATTCAGTATTCAAAATGCCTTGGATAGAAGCAAAACTTATTTGGGATCCACATAATCAACAGACGCTTTACTGCATATCCAAACGAAGCATTGAACATGTATAGCTATGGACAGGGCAATATTTTGCTACTAGATTTTCTAGTTACCTCCAACACCCACCTCCATGTTTCTTCTAAAGACACTCACTTTCCCACCCACAACATCCATTTGGGAAATCCGCTTCCTGGAGCTCTGTTACTGACTTGGCTACTGTATGCCTACAGTAGAATAGGAAACTGCAGTATTGTACCTTAAGAGCTGCAGTGGGTCATCTAAAAGGAAGCAGCCTTTCAAATGCCTTTCAGATTTCACCCTTAACACGCGCCCATTCCTAGTAAAGCAATAGAGACTTAAAGCCACGCTATTCCAGACAGATTCCAAGTCACGGCAGTGAAGCAAGGAATGTTTACCTTTTTTCTGGAAACGTGGCAAGTTGTTCTGGCAACACGTTCTTCTCCAGGATCTTCACGTAGCCTCTGCCATCACTCAAGCCAGCAAAGATGGCGCCAGGGGCACTGCTGGTCCAATATAACTGCCCAGTGAACCAGTCTACAGATATACTGTTGACACTGCTGACATCTAGGAGAGAAACATTTATAGAAGCTCAGTAGTTTCATCACCCTTACACCGAGAGATCTTGGGACTCCACTACATTAGTCAAAAAACAACACTTTGAATGCATTAAGCAGACAACACTAGATGGTGCTGAAGAGCAAAAAAAAATTTATTTGCAATTTTACATAGCTTTTTTCCCTTTTGTTATAAGGATTTAATTTGACTTGTGTTTTTCCCCTGTGTGTAGATCCACCATTGGAAAGCAACTTGCGAACTATCCAGCCAGCAGTGGCAGCCAGCGGAGATGCATGTCTACTATGGCTGCTGCTGCTACTTTCCTGCTGACTGAGAAAAGCTGCTCCGCCTCAGTGCCAGGGGAAGGTAGTGCCGTGGTGCCTTGAAGTGAGGGCAATCAGCTGCCCTGTTCTCCTTTAGCATGAGGGAAGGCAGCTCAGATCAGCAGTGTTATCAGCCGAGATCATTGTGCGATATCCGCAGTGCCTTGAAATCGACTGTCCTCTCCCTCGCGCGAGAAGTATTATATTGCCGGGTCAAAATCTTTATCGCGGTCTCATTTCAAAACTGATTTTGGCCAATACAGTCGTACCTTGGTTCTAGAACAGAATGCGTTCCGGGAGTCTGTTCAACTCCCAGAACCATTCGAAAACCAAGACACAGCTTCTGATTGGCTGCAGGAGCGTCCTGCAGCCAATCAGAAGCCGCGCCGGATGTTTGGCTTCCGAAAATTGATCGAAAACCAGAACACTCACTTCTGGTTTTCGATCGTTCGGGAGCCAAAACATACGAGTTCCAAGGCGTTCAGCAACCAAGGTATGACTGTATATTGAAAAATTGCTAAAGACCATAAAATTTGTGGTATTGCCATGCATTTTACTTATGAGAACATATGCAAGGAATATTCTGTCCAGCTGCCAAGAAAACAAACACCTGCTTTCAGGATTCAGGCCAGTTATTAAAATTATGTCCAAGTGCTTTAAGTGCTGTTATTTGTTTCATTTACATTTAAACAGCAATTACTATTTATGCGCCTACGGCATGTGTTGCATGTTGTTCTGTCCTTCCTCACCTACTTTAAATCTCAGGCCAAGTGATTAACTGGTCAAAAGCTCACCCCGTCCGTTAGCATCATTTTCCCAGTCCAGCACCACCCACTATATTACACCAGCTCTCGGTGTACTTTTAAAAGTTCACCTCTGCTAAGAAGCCTTGCTACAGGCTTCCAAGGACACAATGGGGTGCTGTAGTATTTGGCCAATGTCTTAGTAACTACAAGTATATTAAGAGCTTTCTCTAGATAAGGATGCAGTTGCTGCAAGTATATCAACAGCTTTACCTGGATACAAAAGCATCTCATTTTTTCCTGGCACATAGATATGAAGCTTTCTTCCTTCATCTACCCAATAATAGGCTTTCCTTAACAAGTCGTAGGCAACAGAGCTGGGCGATGTCCTTGTAGACATTAGAACTTTCAATTCATGAGTTTTTACATCCAGGACAGCAAGATCATGACCAACAGCCAGCAGTATTTTTGTAGCACCATCTGGAGAAGATTTTTCATTATTAGGCCTTGTCCCAGAATGCAATCCTGCTCATTATTAGCTGTTGAGCTATAGAAAATCTAGAAAGTAAGAAGATATTCAAGCTGCATCCAATAGCCTTACTTACTAGAGTTGTCCTTTATGGGAGACACATGTTAAATATCTCTGCTTAGTAGCACTGCAAGTACCCAAACTAAGACATGCAATCCTAACTTTTTGTTGCTTTTTGTATTCTAACCTCACAGATTGTCTGTTGAGAACATGTGGTTAACTTGCCTACAAGAGCTCAATTCCTCTCCATTTGCCAGAAACCTGAGCATTGCCTCTACAAAAGAGATTACAAGTGTACCAACTTTTGCCAAGCTAGGCGGTCTTGTGCTTCCTATGTCTCCACCTCCCCGTAAATCAGCACTGAGAGCTGGAATTCATGCTTCATGTAACTGAGGGCCTACCTGCAGTCCTACAAGTAGTTCCGTTGGAGAGCCAGTACCCATGGACACAGTCACAGGTAAAAGAACCTACTGTGTTCTTGCACAACTGGCTACAAGGACCGTAAGCCATTGCACACTCATCAACATCTGCAACGAACAAGTAGAGTCAGTGTAATGTACATATGTTCCTGTAGTCTGGGAAGGGCTGCTATAGCCATGAAGTACTACTAGCTTCTTAGAGCCTTGTATTTATTATTATGATCAATTCAAATTTATTATATGATTACTATATATTTATTTAAACCCCGCCTTTTTCCACTTGCAGGACTCAAGGTGGCCTACGGATATGAACAAGAATCACTAAAAACAGAAAAGCAGCCATTAAAAACAATTTAACTACACACACACATACATAGAATCTGTTTGAAACATACAAATAATTACAATAGAAACAGCATGGTACCAGTCAATTCATTAAGAGTATCCAATTCCCAAAAGCCTGTTGGAAAAAGGTCTTCATCTGCTGGTGGAAGGACAACAAAGGAGCCAGCTGGTGTAGCTTCTATAGGGAGGGAGTCCAGAGTCTGGGAGCAGCCACCAAGAAGGCCCTCTCCCCACATCCCCAACCAAGTACGCCTGTGAGGATGACCAATAGAAAGGCCTCCCCTGAACATCTCAAAACCTGGGCAGGTTCGTATGTGGGATTTCGGTCTTTCAGATGGCTTGGACGCAAGCCATGTAGGACTTTATAGGTCATAACTTTGAATCTGTGGCAACATCAAGGTCTATTTTGATTATGACCACCGATTTCCTTACTTGGACAGCTTGGGTGTCTTGGCATCCCAAGACCTCCTTGTGAAAAGCAGTATTCAAGCCAACTAGGAAGGCTCTTCTAGCCAATTGGTATTCAAGCTAGTGGGTTAGGACCAACTACTGAGAGTCATAGTCTGCTCTATTGCATATTTCAAAAGCAGCACTACCACCATACAAAAAATGATTAAAAAATTAAATCAGGTCCTCAAATGCATATCTGGGATAAAAATGGGTCTTTGGTCAGAAAAGGTTGAAGATTGTTATATTGTCCCAGGATATATGAATAGTCACAACTTGCAGTTTAGAGAACTTTCTCCAGTTCTAAATAGTGTGTGCCTGTTTTATTTCACCCATACCTGTACAGTCTTGACCATTGCCATGAAGATTCCAACCAGGACCACACGAACACCTCGCACCCCAATGAGCCTCAGTGCACTCCTGCATGCAGCCTCCATTATTCAGAGTGCAGTTCTTACCTAGATGCATAGGACAAGAGTTAAACAGAGCTGACACCCTCTAACAGCTGACTAGAAGACTCTTAATTATTTACTCTATGAGTGTAAACAGTTAATTACCGCAGGTGCTGGGTTCATCGGTGCCATCTAAGCAGTCTTTCACTTCGTTGCACATTAGAGATTCCATAATGCATTTCCCTTTATCACAATGGATCATTCCTTCTGGGCAGTAAGCTGTAAGTTAGTTAGAATTATGCACAAGGTTAAATGTGTCAGCAACCAGTTCAAGACATCTAATGTATTGTGCGCCCTGTTCCATTTCCTAGAGTATTTACACATTTCCTGAGTGGATCTACCACCATTGTAGTCCAGTTTGTTACACAGCCAGTGGAAATGCTTTATAAGACAGGTTTAAGATAGTGATTAAGCCTTTGAACAGTTTCAGCACTGGATATGCAAAGAGTGATGATTTAATTTGGTCTTTTCTAAGCCCAATCTGTCTGATACCAGCTCCAGATATTGGTATTGAAGACATGGTGTAACCAACTTTGCTAGAATATTAGGGTAGCACCCAATAAAATACATCTTAAATTAGTACCAAACAAGTTTATGCATCTGAAAAAGTCTTAATTCTGAAGAAAATAGCATCCTTAGTTTTCAAACACATGTTCACCGCAGCCAAAGTCTTAAGGTCAGTTTGGAGAAGATGCAGCAAGTTTTTAAAAATTAAAATATACCAGCATGGGTGTAGCCAAGGGGAGTCGGGGGCAGCTGCCCCCCCCATCAAGTAAAACAATAGAAATACTTAACTGAGCAATCACATTGGTTCTGCCCCTAACAGAAATCCTGCCCGCTTTAACAAAAATCCTGGCTACACCCATATATACCAGCAGTGTGCAATGAAGCATCTTATTAAACTGGGTTCCCTCATCTTCAACATACAGTAGGAGAAGACCTTAAACCAGCTCTGTCAAATACTTCCCAGCAAGTTTTTAAACCCCTAAAAAATTGAATCCTGTGTGAGGGTGGGGAAGGGGAAGGGGAAGTTACTTGAAAACTTTCAGGTTCCAAATCTTGGGAAGCAGTTTTAGAAAAACTACTGCCCAAATATTTTTTGTACTTTTAAACAAACTTTATCCAAACCATCTACTGAAAGTTGCAGCCTGATCATCTCTTCCTGTTATGTCTTCAGAACGAGCCACTCTGGGCAACTACATGAAGTCTCAAGTGTGACATTTTCCCGATGCATTTTCACAAATGGATGGACACCTATATGCCTCTGAAAGGAGGCCAAGCGGCTTACCACAACCATCTTCATCCGACTGGTCGCCGCAGTTGTCTATGCCATTGCACTTCCAGTCCTCCATAACACACACTCTGTTCTTGCACTGCCACTGCCCAGCCAGGCAGTTTTTCGGAGGACAGTTTGCTTCATCAGAACCATCTTCACAATCTTTATGCTGATCACACACTTTCCAGGGATCAATGCACTGCTTATTTCCTCGGCATGGAACTTTCTCTCCACAAACTGCAATGATATTGGAGCAACAGAATGGATGGCTTGCCCTTCTAATCCTTCACTCACATGGTCAACACTTTGAGGTTCAATCCACTAGGAGACAGGCTATTTGAAGGTCTAGGTTGGAAACTACCCCAACCTTCAACAGCAGACATATATTGTCTGGAATACCATACTTAGTCATATGCATTGTGAGTGCATAAGGACTTGTGTTCAGTTCCCAGAACCTCTAGTTAAAGTCTACAGACTAAGAAAAGATCTCTCCCCAAGACCTTGAGAGCAAGGGGAACTGGGTTAGGTGCAGGGCCGTCTTACCCATTAGGGTTAGTGGCGCCCTGCACCACAGCGCCCGCCCATCAGGGGCCCCCAGCAGCGGGAGTCCAGGACCGACCAGGAACAGCTGCAAGGGCATGCTGGGCGGCGATGGTGGTGGCTCTTCCTACTGCCGGCCATGCTCTCTTGCTTCCTGCCTGGGAGAGGAGGCAGCAGCGGTGGTGCACAAAGCTATGCAGTGCCCTTCTCCCTCCTGCCCGCCCCGCAGCACTAGTGGGACTGCCCAGCGCAGGGGGCGGGGGAGGGGCACCAAGAACGTCGCCCCTTCCCCTTCTGCACCACGGCGCCGGATATGCTTAAGACGGCCCCTGTTAGGTGGACCAAAGGGCTTGCCGCACCACATATTCAAAGTTCAGGTAAGAAGAGTTTCTCAGAGACATGTGGCATATAAGACTGCTGAAGTGTTCATAGGAAAGTTTTAGAGATGAGGACTTATTTTCTTGCAAAGGGACTCCTTGTCCCTCACATGCAGCCAGCTTAACCCACCCTAAGTGCCAATGCCGCCCTTTTGGATAAAAAGGATTCTCTATATTTACCTTCACCTTGCCCCAGTGTTATAATACACCTCATGTAGTTTCCAAAGGGCTTACCAGCTGCAGTGAAGGGACAAAACGTTCAACTGCTTTCAGATTCAGAAGCTGGCATTAGTAACTGGGAAAATAAGGCAACCACCTCTCACTGCAGCAGAATCTAGGCTGAACACTGCAGAAAGTACAGTGGTACCTTGGTTCTCAAATTTAATCCGTTCTGGAAGTCCATTCCAAAACCAAAGCATTCCAAAATCAAGTCACGCTTTCCCATAGAAAGTAATGCAAAATGGATTAATCCGTTCCAGACTTTTAAAAACAACCCCTAAAACAGAAATTTAACATGAATTTTACTATCTAACGAGACCATCGAGCCATAAAATGAAAGCAATAAACAATGTACTGCAGTCACACAATCGGTAGCTGAACTGGGCTCCACACAGTCACACAAAAAAGAGCCGCAAAAACAAAAACGCAAAATAGCAAAACCAGACAGACCTCAGCGTAACACTCAAAATGGAAGTGTGGCACTCAAATTGGAAGCGTAACACTCAAAACGGAGCACGTTTGGCTTCCGAAAAAAGTTCGCAAACTGGAACACTTACTTCCGGGTTTGCAATGTTTGGGTTCCAAGTTGTTTGAGTACCAAGGTGTTTGAGAACCAAGGTACCACTGTACCAGCAGAAGCCCAGATGATAGTACTCCCTTCAGCATTTTGCCTTCCTACTAGGGATGAGGTTATTCCTTCCCTCATCTGTCAACAGCTAAGAAGCAGGGCCTGGCTGAAAGACCAGCTCCATCTGCGTTGAGAGCAAAGATTGCCCAGCCTCTCTTAGTGTAAGGAAAAATTTATACTGGACTTTCAGCTGGCCTCTGCTTCAACAGCTTCTGCACTGGGGGTTGCCTACAGCAAACTCTTCAGTCAAGAGATGAATGCAAGGGACATCAGTTGCACTGCACCACAGAGAAAGCTGGAGAAGCAAAATACCAGGGAAATATTGAAAAATAGTTTTGAACGTACCACAATTCTCTTCATCTGAGCCATCCATGCAATCACTGATGCCATCACAAAGCCAAGTAGCAGAAACGCAGCTTCCATCTTTGCACTGCCATGCATTTGGATCATCACGACATCCTTCCTCTGAATGATAAAAGTTATTTAGCTTGATTTAACACTGCACTTAGCTGGAGTGGTTAGGTACTCTCCCTTTTCAAAAGAAGGTTGCCTATAGGATAGTTGCCAAGGAGGACTTTAGTAGCCTGGGAAGTTGCTTTGAAATCAATATCCACAGCAGAGATGCTACAATAATAGTTTAAAGGACTTGGCATGCATGGGCGTACCCGGGGGGGGGGCAGAGGGGGCAGCTGCCCCCCCCTAGAAGGCAGAAGCAAAAATGATCAGCGTCCATTCAAAGCAAACCTGAACGACCATGGCTTGCCCCCCCCCCCCAGTTTTGATCCTGGGTACGCCCCTGTTGGCATGCGTAATAAAATTATTTCATGAAATTTATACACCGCTTGATTCATGTTTTCAGAAAGCAGTTTACTAAAAAAAAACATGGATACAAAAGTTATCTTGGAAAGACATTAGCTTAACCATTGAAGTGACTAAGGAAAACATACAGTTTCAGCTGTAAGGCTACACAATGGCCTGTCCCAGGAAACAACATGAGCTATTAAAAGTCCATCTCAAAATGTTTATTAGATGCCTTGATATCCAACCTTGGCAGGGCCGGATTTAGGTTTGATGAGGGCCTAAGCTACTGAAGGTAATGAGGCCCTTTATATGTCCAGCTGTCCTTTGTCAACAACAAATTGTCACTGTTTTTTTGTGTTGAATATATGCTATATGGTAATTTATAATTAATAATAATAATAATAATTTATTATTTATACCCCGCCCATCTGGGTCAGTTTATGGACCTAATCGATATCTAAAGCCATTTGCACATAACAGATAGGAGCCTACACAACACAAAACACTGTTGCTGTATGTAGGTTTTATTTTATTTTTTATCTTATATTCTGGAAATGTATATTGTTCTTTTTTCCTTTAATTTTTTTTGGGCCCCCCAAGAGAGTGGGGCCCTGAGCTATAGTTTAGCTTATACATAAATCCGGCACTGAACCTTGGTCTCCCAAATGGACTCTCAGCCATTTGAAGGCTCTGAAAGGCTTACCACAATGCTCATCTGAACCATCAGGGCAGTCTTGCTCTCCATTACAAAGCCAGGTCAAAGGAATGCACTTATCTCCACAGACAGCTTGCTGAGAGATACTGCAGTTTCCATCTGTACAAGGCAAATAGCATATAGTCACACTCTGTCCTCTCCACCCTAACTCTCCCCAAAATCTGCTAGATTGAAGGGGGGGGGGACACCTCCAAAATGGGTTCATGGGGGAGGGGGCGGCAGACAGGAAGGAAACCCTACTGCACAGGAAGAAGCCCTTGCAGCAGCTGAGCTCATTTTGACACCACCCATAGTTATTTTATTTAGAAGACTATTTAAAAGACAACTTGATGTTTGTTTTAAAAAAAGCATGATAGTGTACAATAAAGTAATTCAAGCATTACAAAATGAAGGATACAAAGCAAAGTTCTATTTATACACATGCTTTACTCATTTCAGTTAGCCTCGCTTCCCCAATAAGTATCCCTTGAACTACCGTGTGGTTTCATTTGTTTATTAAATTTATATCCCACTAGTCCCTCCAGAGAAGCCTAGAGCTGCAAGCTAGAGAGAGATTAAAGGCTACTGTGTAAAAAAAAAAAAACTGAAAGCAATGCCAGCTTGAGAGGAGAGAGGCACATAACCCCCCCCCCAAAAAAAAACACCAGAGACCTTTCTGTTGGGGATAATTCAGACTGAAATTCCACTACCACAAGGTGACCAAAAAAGGTTCTTTATGTATGCTACTACTGTACTGCGCCCTTGTTTTGCTAGCCCCAAAATGGAAAACGAGTGAGGTCCCAACCAAAGAAGAATGGCAATTTAAGTTGACAGAATATGCACAACTTGCAGAGGTAACATAGAATAAGAGAACAATAAGAACATATGATTAAAGAAGACTGGAAAACGTTTACTGAATATATGGGAAATAATTGTGTACAGCTGAAAACGCTGGCAGCATTAAGATAAATTCAACAGTGTAAACAAGTTTTGATGGATGCAATAATGGAATACCGAATGGAATAGTTTTTGTAAAATATGCAGGGATTTATGGTGTGCAAAATGAACCATAGGAAGAGAAGAAGGGAGGTCATTGGTATTTTAAGGATGCAAAATGAGTTTTTTAAATTGCAAAGAATAGCCCACGACCCCACTCCACCTGACCCACTCTCACCTTTGCTGGGGAACAGACCCCACCCAGTCGCAGTAGCCAAGAACAGCAGCAGCGCAGCCTGGAGCGTAGCGCGCCCCATAACGCGCGGAAAAGGCGCGCAGGAGCAGCGCGAGAAACAAAAGGCGAGCACAGAAAGAATAAAGGAGCGGGAAAAAGCAGTAACGGAGTAGAGGCGCGGAGGAGCTTTTATCCCCCGCGCAAGAGGCCCATTGGGTGGGGTAGAGGCTGGGCGCGGCTCCGGCATTTAGCGGGCGGGGGACAGAAGTCCCGTTGCCAGGATCAGGCCCTTACTCCTCAGCCAAGCGCGGATGGAGTCGTGAGGCTGCAGCCTGAGGCCCTAATCCTGACGCTCCTCCAAGCCGCGTAGCTTGTTTGCAGCAAGACCCGTTGAAGCCCCGCGCGACTGCATCCTTTACTAGGGAGTAAACCGCCTTCGCCGCAACAGGGCTTGCTCTCGAGTAAACGCAGATGGAGTGGGACTTTTTTGTGGTGGCTCCTCGTTTGTGGGAACTCTTTTCTCTGGGAGATCAGCATAGTGGATCTTTAGTGGATCTTTAGGCGCCGGGCAAAATCCCCCCCCCCCCCATCCTTCAGTCTTTAACTATCTGTGGCCATTTTAGAAGTAGGCAGGATATTTTTAATACTTTTCCTCCTGATGTGAATGTATCTATGTTGTCTGTTTGGCTGGTTGTAAGTCGATTTGGGTTTGCCTTGGGCAAGATAAAGTGACTAACTTTTAAAAGCCCCATGCAACTCAGTGCTGGTCCAGCTCAATCTCTATATCTGTAATAAGAGTATGTTATTACTAAAACCGAATTTGCTTTAGTTTTAATCTGGTTTTGCTGAAGTGATTTGTTAATCTATCAATGAAATTGTTAGTTTATTTAGTTTTGAATTGTAATTAAGTACTGGATTTATTGGCTCCTGGGTTCATACGGAGGTAATTTTACTGAGGAAATGCTTGTAAAGTTACATTCACAGGAGGGGAGGGGAGAGGGATTATAATTGCTGGTAACAGGCAGACATTTTTAACTGCCGAACCTTTTTCCTGGCATAGAGCTGCAATATTGTGCTAAGCTTCACCAGCTGAATTCCTGCCTGTTATTGCTGCTGCTAAATGCATACAGACCTCTGTTAGAAAAACAAATCTTTCATTCCCAATCATATTATGAAACTGGTAAGGTGCAAGGGGCATATTCCAGCCACTTTGAAGAAGGCTTGTGCTATGTTTTGGTTGATAAATATATGCTAATGTTTCAGGTGCTGAAAATATCATTTATAGCCTTATCTTCAGAAGATGAAAGATTCCCGCTGAAAAGGCAGTTTCGAATGCCGGTGTACCAATGATCCACAGCTGATTTAGTGGTATGTTACGTAACTTTTGCTAAAAACAATACTATATTTGTTCTTATGAAACCACCATGTGCAAAACAGAAAAGACAGTCGGTTCCAAGATAACTGTGATGTCAGGAACAAGGTTATCCTTCATACCAGCAGGTGGGAAAAAGTACTAACAGAATCCTATGCATGTTCAGTCATCAGGAGTACGTCCCACCAGGTAAATTGAAATTTTGCTCTCTAGGAAGTGGAATGCCTTCCTACACCCACCTGTCTGTGATTAACTCAACAGAGCTTACTTCTAATTTGGCATGTACAGAATTGCACTATTAATCATTATTTTGAGGCAAAAGCTGCTAGCAGTTATGGATGCAGCTGTAACTACTGTATTATGAAACCCCGCATAACAGGCATGAGCCACTGACTCTGTATTCACAATCTTGGACCCTGCTGTTTTAAAAAGCAGATCAAGCTTTTCCCTGAAGACTTATAAATATTAAGTGGCAAAGTACAATGTTGAGGGGGGTGGTTCCCTTCAGCAATATTTAATTGTATTTGCTCACCAGCAGGATCTTACTGTGATAACATGCAATGGCTTTATTTTCAAAAGAAATTTGAGGTCATGTGGCATTTAAACTTAAAGACATTGCTTCTGTTTAAAAATGACTTCCATTTGATTTTACATGAACACATTTCTATTCCTCGAAGGAAAATTAAAATCATATTATAATAAAAGATTAATGATATTTTGCTAGGCTGTGTAGAATGGCGTTTGTTGGAGTCTAGTCGTATTGCCAGTTTTAGGAGTCTAGTCTTTCTGGCTGACAGCTGGCACGACAGTTCCAAAACAAAGGAGAATGAAGCTTATGGTAAACCATCTCCACCTCTGAATTCTCTTTCCTGTGTCCTGTCCTTTAATAGACAAGAGTGATCTGTGCTAAGAGGTGTCTGGGCTAGAACTAGAACATCATGTATCAGTACTGCTGCCCCACATGCAGGGCCATCCCAAAGACAGAACCAAAGGATAAAATGGCACCCTCTCCCCATTCTATGAACAGGAGCCTGCTTGACTGGCAGCTGAATCTTAGTACACTGCTGGTGATGTGATAGCATTCTCTGCTGCATCAATGGCTTTGGACACATTGCACTTTTAAAGCACATTCACTCTTTCAAAGAATTCTGGGTACTGTGGCTTGTTAAGCATTCCTTGGAATTGTTATTCTGCGAGGGGTAAACCACAGTGCCCAGAATTCTTTGAGGGAAAGAATGCACTTCTTATGTGCTTCCCATTGTGTTTGCATGCAGGGCCATCACTTTGAGGGCAGCAGCATGGAGTGATTTTTGCATGGATAGGATATAACAGAATGGCCAGAATGCTTTCCAGCTAGCAACCTGCCAATCAAGTGTATGGTGGGGTCCGGGCAGCACTCTGAGATGCTGCCTTCCCAACTCCCTCCGAGCAGACCCTTATCTTCCTGCTTTCATAAAGCATGTTCCCCACTAGGTGGCAACTTGGACCGAAAAAGCCCAACGACTGGGGAAGGGATTGGAAATTCAGTTGAAGCCATCGTAAAGTCTTAGCTGTATTTAAAATTAGCCGTGCTTCCTACTCTTGTTAATATTTGTGATGAAAGTGGAGTAAGAGCTTGTCCTTAAGGTCTCCTCCTCCATCTTCTTTAAGAGGTGTGGTTGCAAGACCTACCACCTGTGTCTCGGCCTACCTTTCTTGTTACCATTCAGGTTGGTGCCATTTTAGCCATGTGTTTTTTAAATTGATATTTAGCTTGCAAGTTTCCACCTGTTTCCCCACCCCATCTCCTTAAGAATTATTAAAATACCAGCATCATAGTGCCTTAGTACAAAATTTAAAAGTGGTTAAGGGGGGGGAATCACTATCACTGCCTTCCAGTTTTCTAGTGAGTGCCATTTTGTCAGCGCGTATTATTTCCCCCCCATCTTAAAACATTTTCTCTTACCTGTTTAAAGTTCAACCATAGTGCTTTAGCACAAATTTTTGAACGATTTTTAAATCTGGTTTTAAAAATGGTTCAAATGAATTTTCTCTTTCCTGCGTATGTGACTATGTCACCAAGTCACTCCTGCAGTTAGTTTGAATAAGCAGCAGAGAAATTTCATTGGGACCACATTTCCTGCCTAGTCTTTCAAAGGCAGCAGGTAATTTTAAAAAGACAGCAAACACAAAAAGCCACTGCCTGCTCTTTAAAAGGCAGCAGAATCTTATCTCCAACCTTAATGCTGCAGGAATACAGTGCTGAGAAATAAGCCTGTTAGAATTCTGAATTAACTGATGATGTGTGACATCCACAGTCAGAAGCAATATGCCTCTGAACACCAGTTGCTAGAATCACAGGTAGGGAGAGTGCTGTTCCGCTTGCAGGCTTCCCATGGGCATCTGGCTGACCATAGAACCATAGAATTGACCACGAAGGTCATCTAGTCCAGCTCCCTGCAATGCAGGAATCTTTTGGCCCAATGCGGTGCTCAAACCCACAACCCTGAGATTAAGAGTCTTCCTGCTCTACTGACTGAGCTATCCCAGGATGCTGGACTAGATGGGCCTTTGGCCTGATCCTGCAGGCTCCTCTTAAGCTTTTAGGTGAACGACAGGTGAGTGGCCCTGCTCACCTGTCGAAAATGACTCATGGAAGGTGGGCTAGATCTGGGTGCAACCCGCAGGCCAAATCCAGTTTCCCACCCATTGTGTGAATGGAACATAGTTGGGTGAACACACGCAAAAAGCATTCTGCTTCCCAAAGTGTGGAAAGTCAACTGAAATGACTTAAGTAGCTTACAGTGGAAGAGCAAAAGCAGCACCCCCCTGTTGCTGTGTTTGATTTGTCCTTAAATGCACTTAATGAACAGAGGCGGGACGTTGACTAATTTGTGCAGTCGCAGGCTACTGGCATTGCCACACTCCTGGGCTGTCTGCTGTATATGTAGCCTGAAACGTAGCAGCAGATCAACATAAACAAAGATTTGGTAGGCATCCAAAGAACATCAATTAAATCTGAATGCGTGCCAGTTACCAAGAAGTGAAGCCTTAAAACAAAGTGCTCTCCAAACACACAAGCCAGTATTAATGGAAGGAACAGAGCAAATTCAAACCACCAGATCTGCCAGCTGGGAGGAGTTAGGGGGAGAAAGTTCCTTGCTGCAGCAGGCAGCTGTGCCCCTACATGAGCATAGCATTTCCCCTCTTGACAGAGTATGTGCATTAGTGCAGCGTTTCCCAACCGGTGTGCCGCGGCACAGGAGTGTGCCGCAAGACACCGGCTCCTGTGCCGCGGGAAGACACCGGCTGCTGTGCCGCCCTGGGCCGCTTCCGCTTCCGGGTCGGTCCGGGCTGGCGTCGCCTGGGCTCCGCTTCCCGCTCGCCGACCGCCGCCTTCGCTGGGGCTGCCGGGTGCTTCGCCCACTGCCTCTGCCGCCCCGGTCGCGGTCGGGGACGGGCGGGAGGTGCCGGTGCCACCGGGCTCGCTCGGGGCCGGGTGGAGGTGCTGCCGGGGGGCTGGGCGTGGGAGGGGGGGCGGGCGCCTGGCCCGCCGATCTCCCGCTCCGTTTTCGCCCGCCTGGGTCCTTCCCCTCCCTCCCGCCAGGGCGCGCGGACACCCCGCCCCCCGGGTCGGGGGGGTCGGGGTGCATGTGGTGGTGGTGTGCCGCGAGATTTTTTTCGTGGGGCAGGTGTGCCGTTGCCCCGAGGAGGTTGAAAAACACTGCATTAGTGCCTGCTCCCATTTGGCTATGTCTTCAGGCCCTGGCATGCTGGACAGCTCCCTGCCCTGGCTTGATACTGGGATCTGCCCAGGTGCTTTGGTGAAGCTGGCAACCATGGATGAGCATGAAAGGAATATGTCTGCTTCCCACCCCCCTTTGCTCCACTGTTGGTCTGTGAGGCAAGCAGTCTTCCTACCAAGTGGATATTCAAAGCATCTCAGTGGACCCATTGGTCCCCTTTAGGGCTGAGGGGTTGGGAGTCGCATTCCTGAGTGGGCATCTGCGATACCTGGGCTCCTGGCTGGACCTTGACACTCTTGTTGGGTTGCGACCTATGAGTGGGAAGGAATGATATGGAAAACAGTCACCCCAGTCCCCAAGGGTGGTGGTGGTATGAAGGGGAAACCATGGTGCTGGGGGCAGAAGCTGCCACAACCCCTGCAGGGCATCTTCCATCCCCAAACTTTGTACCAGCAGGTGTGGTGTTGCCTGCTTTCTTCATGCCTGGTGTATCTTTGCTCATTGGCACCTTGCCTCTTACTTTGCGTCCCCTCTCCTGGCTGCTCGGCCGCTCCTTACCATACCTCTGTAGGTGCTTTATGGAGCATGCAGTGAGGGATGGGAGCAAAATAATAATAATAATAATAATTAATAATAATTAATAATTTATTATTTATACCCCGCCCATCTGGCTGGGTTTCCCCAGCCACTCTGGGCAGCTTCCAACAAAACACTAAAATACAATAATCAATCAAACATTAAAAGCTTCCCTAAACAGGGCTGCCTTCAGATGTCTTCTAAAAGTCTGGTAGTTGTTTCTCTCTTTGACATCTGGTGGGAGGGCGTTCCACAGGGCGGGTGCCACTACCGAGAAGGCCCTCTGCCTGGTTCCCTGTAACTTGGCTTCTCTCAGTGAGGGAACCGCCAGAAGGCCCTTGGCGCTGGACCTCAGTGTCCGGGTAGATCAATGGGGGTGGAGACGCTCCTTCAGATATACTGGACCGAGCATCTTTGGGGCTGTGCTCTCCTCCTCTGCCTGTTGTGGCTGTGTAATCGGTTCTGCCATGGCAGTAAAATTTCATTTTCTTCTGTTTGCATTGACCTCTCTGATGTTTGGTAAGTGAGGGCAAGTGCCTACAGCCACGGTAAAATTTGATGATTTCTCTGCTGCAGTCGGGGTGCTGCTGCCATGTGTGTTTGTTTATGGTGCTTTTTGGGTGCCTGGCAGGTGTGTGTATTGTAGATGGCATGGCTATACATGCTGGGACCTGTATCTGGACTGGCTGCTATGGGCAGGGCTGCTATGGGGATGTGTGTCTGTATGTCTTTGCTTGTTTTCTTTTTCCCAGCAACGGCTTCTCCCACCCCTTGCCATACAAGGTTTGGATGTGGTGGGATTTGCATGGGCATATTGCCAACGTATTGATCTACTCCTTGGCAGATTTCCCCACTTTGAATTGGTCAGGCAGATACTAACTTGAAAATGGGAAACTGAGCAGAAGCTAAAGTAGGAAGTTCTTGTGTGAAACTCTCCTAGAGTGCCGTCGTGAAAGGGTGCGTCCAAACGCTGACCTCTGTACAGTTTTTCAGTAACTGTTCCAAGCAAGCTTGTTCATGTTATACTGATGAAAAACCCACGCTTCAGTGACTTACACTAAGATGAGGTTGATGTAACAGAATTCCTGACTGAGATTTCTCGAGAAGCACGTTGATGTGATCCAGTTCTGGGAAGCTGCCCTGTCATTCCTCCATCAGGGCCAACTGAGGTCGTGTAACATGAACTTTTGTATAACACAAGCGACAAGGGGGCCTATTTCAGATTTAAGGGGAGGATAATAATAATTATTATTATTTGGCTGGGTTTCCCATCAGGGTGGGAAAGATATTTCAGCATGTTTAATGTTGAAAGGTTTGTGATTGTATTTATTCAGCTTACCAGTCCCCAAGCCCAGGCATTTCTACTTGGGTCACAGTGATTTCCATGGGACTTACTCCCAGCTAAATGGGTCAGATTGCAGCCCTAATCTTCACCTGATGGGGGAGAGAAGGCAGCTGCTTATCCTCCACAGTTTTCTCTGTTCTTCCCTACTCTCTTGTCCTGCCACTGCAGGTTAGATTGAAAAGCAGAGAGACACAAACATCCACTCATGCTCTTGCGACGCTTCTTGAGTTTTGTGATGTAGGCAGTGGACCTAGTGGGAACACAGAGAACTGCTCAGTATTTTGCCAGTGTGGTGTAGTGGTTAAGAGGGGTAGACTCGTAATCTGGGTGAACCGGGTTTGCGTCTCCGCTCCTCCACATGCAGCTGCTGGGTGACCTTGGGCTAGTCACACTTCTTTGAAGTTTCTCAGCTTCATTCGCCTCACAGAGTGTTTGTTGTGGGGGAGGAAGGGAAAGGAGAATGTTAGCCGCTTTGAGACTCCTTCAGGTAGTGATAAAGCGGGATATCAAATCCAAACTCTTCTTCTTTTGCATTCTTAACTCCTCCAGAGACTCACCACTTCCTCCTTTCCGTGTTGGGCATCCTGGGGGGGTAAAGGAAATGCTAAGGTGCAGGTGGTGTGGAGTGCATCGGGCACTTTTTCCTTCCGACTGGCTCAGGAAACTCTGCATATGCGCTTCCAAGGGGGAATGTTCCTAGCCAGAGATGGAAGCAGCTTTCCCTGCCAGACCAGGTGGACTTGGATTACAGAGTCTTTCCCAAAGGGGATTTCCAAGAGAAGCATTTTTGCAAGAGAAGCATTAAAGGTAAAGGGGCCCCTGACCATTAGGTCCAGTCGTGACCGACTCTGGGGTTGCGGCACTCATCTCGCTTTATTGGCCGAGAGCCGGCGTACAGCTTCCGGGTCATGTGGCCAACATGACAAAGCCGCTTCTGGCGAAACCAGAGCAGCGAATGGAAATGCCGTTTACCTTCCCGCCAGAGCGGTTCCTATTTATCTACTTGCACTTTGACATGCTTTCGAACTGCTAGGTGGGCAGGAGCAGGGACCGAGCAACGGGAGCTCACCCCGTCGCAGGGATTCGAACCGCCGACCTTCTGATCAGCAAGCCCTAGGCTCTGTGGTTTAACCCACAGCGCCACCTGGGTCCCCCAAGAGAAGCATTGGCTGTGCTTAAAAAGCAAGCCCCATACAATCAGTGATGTCTGTGGTCAGATAAAAGCAAAAAAGGGTAGGACTCCTACCACTTTAACAATGGTATAGAAGGGGGAGTTTCAGCAGGTGTAGTTTGCCAAGCAAGCTACACCTGCTGGGAAAATCCCGTTTTGGTTTTTTTTAAAAAAAAAATCTGGCCCCTCTACTAAGAGATGGCCCATGAGCAAGACTTCCACTGAGCTTCAACAGCATCCAGAAATGTCATTGTTGCTTGCAATACCTGCAGGAGAGAGCAAGTTCTTAACTACCGGTAGGAAACTGCAGCTGTGCTGCTGCTGTTACAATAAGAGAACTAAGGCAATGAGGAAGGAGGAGCTGCCTGAAAGCAGACTATTCTGTGATTCCACACAAGTTGATATAGTACTGAGTGCAGAATTGTAGCAAGCTGTGAATCTCAGCTTTGTCTCCCCCTCCCCACCCCACAAAAATAATTAAGGAAAAGTAAGCATTATTTCCTATCCATTGTAGCTATGCAAGTAGGCATCTCTGACATGCTTTGAAGCCTATAAAAGCATCAGAAGCAGAAACGGTGGCTGAGTATCTTGCACATTGTCCTAGGGTGGAGTTCTGGGTCTTGTACTCCCCCCCCCCATACACCTCTTTGCTCTCCTCCTTGAGTAGGAGTAGAAGAACGCATATGTAAATATACAGGCAAAATTTTAACAATGCAGATCTTTTCCCTTTGCATAATTTATACACATCGCTAAGTTTTGGTTTGCATGGGATTTTGTTTTGTCATGGGACAGAATTTTAATGGGGAGTGGAACCCTCGGAGCTCACTCCAGCTGCAGGCCTATACACACACTTACCTGGGGGTAAGTTCCATTGACTACAACTACCATTATCAGACTATAAGCCATATAGTCTGGGGCTGATGGGAGTTGGAGTTGATCAACAGGCTGCCCATCTCTGCCCTAAACCATGCATTGTGCCTTGTCAGGTGTTTGATAACCCTCTTGATTTATTTTGTTTTGTAATCTCAAACAGACTGCAAAAATAGATTTATTGTGTCGCTGGTGGCCTGCCATATTAGAAGCGTGTTAGTCAGTTAGGTGGGTCACAAATTCTGCAGGGATCTGACCGTCTTTTTCTCTTGTGCATAGGATGACACTAGAAGTCTGGGAATGAAATAGTAACCCAGTTTGTACTCATTCCATTGGCCGAGCAATGACTTTGTTACGGTAATCCCTTGATTAAACTTGGCTCTGCACAGTAATCTTACGCCACAAACTTGGCTGGCTTCAGCTTTCTACATTTCTTCTGCATTCGGAGCCAGCTTAGTTCCTGGTACAGGCCTGCAATGATCTACAGTAATACTGGAGAGTTATATAATCATCTCAGAAATCTATATTTTATTTCCTTTGTGCCAGGGAAACTTTGGATGCTGATTGGTTGAGTCAGAGAGATGCTGAGGAATGTCCATTAACATTCCAAGTTCCGGCTTGATCAAGGAACAAAGCTTGACAGCAACAAAATGTTCCCAGCCTGGCTTCTGTGAGAAGGAATATATTAGTCTGAGTTGGATTAAAACTTAACACATAGGCTCTGTATAGGCTCTGTAGATGGAGGATCTGCGGGGGTGGGTAGCTAAGCCCACTTCAGAGCTGAATAGGAGATGACCAGAAGTACGAAACCTGGTGGGCTAAAAGCACAGAGGTAGAGCAGTGGAAGGAGGGGAAGAGCAAATGTGTATACTGTATAAGAAACCTGAGGGAAGACCCTGAGTTTGAAACCTCCCAATACCCATTGTATTACTTGAGAATTGCTTCTCTTTTGTTTTCTTCACATTCCAAAAATAGGAGTGTAATGCTGAGTTTAGTAAGCTCCCGATTGTGCAGGCACCTGTAACACGTAGCTGCAAGTAATTTCATTCATAGAAATCATTGGCTAGGTTCACGCATGTAAACTGCCCTGTGAGTACCCCCTGCACACACACAAAAATCTGGGCGCTATAGTTTAGCCTTCACAGAGCTACAATTTCTATCACCCTTACCAAATCACAGTTCCCTGGACTTGGTGGGATGTGTGTATCTGCGTGCTTTAAATGTTTGGTGTGTACACCACCATTAAACCAGAGCGTCCTGTAGCTCTCCAACTCAAAATAAATTATCTTGCCACCTTTCCTGAGGTGTTCACTCAGCTGCTGAACTGAACACAGCTAAGTTTTGCCTAACAAATTCAAATTGTATTATTTTAATTAGAAAATCATTGTTTCTTGGCGTGACCTCAGTAGTTATGGTCAACATTTCCCCCCTCTTATTTCAGGCTTCTAATATTTTTCAACTGCAACATGTTCTCTAACCTCAGTGTGCCATTCGTTTTACCAAAGGCAAATTACACCCGATTCCTTCATTCTATTCTCCAGCTGGCTTCGCTTCTAGACTTTGCATTGTCCTTTTATCTCCCTCCAAATTCTTTCCAATTTGTCAATGTCTGCCTTGAATTGAGGCATCACTGGAATTATGTTCAATAGTACAATGAAGCATTTATTAAATATATTGTTCTATGTTTGGCTCGCTTCATCACTGTGAATAGGTGGTCAGGGCCTTTCACAAAAGAAATTTGATGCTTATTTAATGGCTCTAGATGCCCACCCGCCCAGTGGACAATTAACCTGATGGGTGGAGTCTTGGATGTGTGCACTGCTGGGCATGTGTGTGAGAAGCAGCAATTTTGCAAATTTAAATGGACAGGGGGGAAGGAAAGAGGAGGAGGAAGGCAGTGGTGTAGCGTGGGTTGTCAGCACCCGGGGCAAGGCAAGTAATTTGCGCCCCCTAACCCATGGATTTTAGCATTGCAGGGGGTTGGACTAGATGACCCTTGGGGGTCCCTTCCAACTCCTATTCTTTGCTTCTGTAAAAACAACCCCAAATCCTGAGAACTTGCAGGGGAATCCTGGGAGGCAGGGAAGAGAGAGAGAAGGAAAGGAAAGAAAGAAGGAAAGAAAGGGGGGTGAGAGAGAGAGAGAAGGAAGGAAGGAAGGAAGAAAGAAGGAGGAGAGGAAGGAAAGAAAGAAAAAAAAAGAAAGAAAGAAAGAAAGAAAGAGAAAGGGTGAGAGAGAGAGAAGGAAAAGGAAGGAAGGAAGGAAGGAAGGAAGGAAGGAAGGAAGGAAGGAAAGGAAGGAAGGAAGGAAGGAAGGAAGGAAGGAAGGAAGGAAGGAAGGAAGGAAAGAGAAAGAAAGAAAGAAAGAAAGAAAGAAAGAAAGAAAGAAAGAGAAAGAAAGTTGTACCTACGGTATTACCTGCATGTCCCGGGGCTGATTCCACTCCCCACTGCAGGGGAGGGGAGGGGAGGAGCAACAGAGGGAAAAGAAGCAGAACAGCAGCGGCTTCGGGAGCTCCTGCTTCTCCGCCTCCTCTTGCTGCTGCTTCCAGCCAAAAGAGGCGGGGAGGGGAGGGGGCGGCACGCAAGCCAGCCAGCCAGCCAGCCAAGCGCCCTCCCCCCAGACGAGCCAGCCGGGTACACACACCTGGCTTGGCTCGGAAGACCGCCTTTTCTTCCCTCCATGCTCCAGCTTTACACTTGCCCTCTGGATCTCCTGCTTCTCAGCCTCATCTTGCTGCTGCTTCCATCGGCCGTGGCGCAGCCAAAGGAGGTGGGGAGGGGAGGGGGCGGCACGCCAGCCAAGCGCCCTCCCCCCAGACAAGCCAGCCGGGCACACACACCCAGCTTGGCTCGGAAGACCACCTCCCTCCGTTCTCCAGCTTTACGCCTGCTCTTCGCTGTAGACGGCAAAGAGGAGGCGAATGGTCTGCGCAGCCCGCCCGCTGCCGTTCAAACACGGCAAACCACGCCCCCCGCCAGCCGGATTGGCTGGTGGGGTGGCATGACGCGTAGGGCGCCTGGAGCCGGCTGCCTCAGCTGCACCGCCTCGCTCGCTGCCCCGAACAGGCGCTGCAGAACGGGACAGGGTCCTAGCGCCTCCGGAGCAAGAGGCGAGAAGGCGAGAGAGTGAGTGAGCCAGGCAGGGGCAGAGAGCTGCGAGTGCGAGCGCGCCCACCCCAGATGTTGTGCCCGGTGCGGCCGGCCCCCCTTGCACCCCCCACGCTACGCCACTGGAGGAAGGAGAAGAGGTATGGGGACATAGGAGGGAGGAAGAAGGGCTTCTAGCTGACTTAGCTGAAACTGCTAGTGTTGCATTTCTGAAGAGCTGTCTTTGGACCTTCAGCTCTGGGGAAATGGGGAATCCACAACAAGTTACAACATTAAACACTATTTCCACAAGTTACAACAATAAACACTATATGGGATTTGGCCTATACATCATCCAAAACCACTTAGAGTTCCCTGCATGGCTTTTTGTTTTGGGGTTTCACAAAGGCCTCAGCATAGCTGTCAACTTTCGGATTTGAAAATAAGGGATGCCGTGAGGGCAGTGCAATGGCACCAAGTAGCCTCGCCACCCTACGCTCCAGAGGCTGCGCGCGAACAGGTGAGCGAAAGAGTGAGCGCATAGACGGCAGGCAGGCTGTCTGTCTGGTTGGGCGTGAGGGTCTGGCTGCACAAGGCATGCAAGCTCCGCCCCCAGTCGGTCTCAGACTCCTTATTGGCAGCTGAGCAACGCAGCTGAGGAGCCTCCCTGGCCGGCAGGGAGGGAGAGGAGCTGCTTCCTTTGAAATCCGGGAAATTTAAGGGATATCAACAATCCGGGATAGCAGCGGGAAACAGCATTGAAATAAGGGAGTTTCCTGCAAAAAAAGGGAAGGTTGACAGCTATGGGTCTCAGTACAAGTTGGTCAGCAGGTTTAGTCTTTGTGGAGCCCTTCGGTTTCTCTTTGGTCTCCCGTCTGGTTGTGGACCAGAGGCTCCAAACTCACACTCCAGTGCCAAATCAGTCTCTGAAGCTGCACAAAGGGCCTCAAGACACAATTCCAGGATCAGATCTGATTTCCCACTGGCACACTACGGATCCCCTTCATCTTTTTTTTACTCTTGCTGTCCCTGGGCCAGCCTCCTTCCTCCCCTGCCCCAAACTGCAAATTCAAGTCCTGCCACAAGTCTTTGTTTGGGGGGCACTTTCTTCAGGAACAGCTGGCCCACAATATTCCCTGGGTTCAGGAAATCTGACTGTGCAGGGAGGATGGTAAGTGTGTCCAACCAAGCACGCTCAGAATCCCCCTTCAGACTTTCCTGCCCAATGCAGAAAGTTCAGGGTGGAGGAGGCAGGGGTGGCACTTGACATATGACCTCATAAGCCCTCTATGGATGTGAATTTAAAATGCTTAAAGAAGGCTAAAACCTCCCATTGAATTAGAATCATTGGCACTGAGGTGGCCTTGCCTGGGGTTGGGCTGGATCACCTTTGGGGTTCCCCTGGACACAGAACCCCCCTTTTTACATGCCTGTATATATTATACATAATCTAACCTAACCTAAACTCAACATTAGATCTAAGCATTACAAAAACATTTCAAAAACCACAGCAACGCGTGGCCGGGTCCGCTAGTCATAGAATAGAACCATAGAATTGTAGAGTTGGAAGGGATCCCAAGGGTCATATAGTCCAACCCCCTAAAATGCAGGAATCTAAACTAAAGCGTCCATGAAAGATGGCCCTCCAACCTCTGCTTTGTAGGCAAATATTTCTTTACTTGAGATTCTTATTGTTCTGCCTGAGGTACAGGCCTCTGAAATGGATAGAGAACGATGGAAGTGGTGAAGAAGTTTGGGAATGAGGCAGGGTACAGAAAGGAATGTGTCTCTCCCACCTCTCTCCTTTGCTTCTAGTTGAATAACACCCCACTCCACCCCACTCTGTGTTGTCACGGACACCATCTGGAGCTGAAAACCGATCCAGTTTGCAACAGGATTAAATAAATGCTTTAATTTTTATCTCTTTATTAAGTGTGCAGTGTTTTTAGCTTGCACTTATAAATGTTCCATTCTCCCTTTGGGAATGACAAAATACAAAACAGAGTGGGTCAAAGGGATGAATAAAGTAATCTCAAAGCTGTTTAATCTCATCTATAGACATCAGTCAAACAGCTGGGCTCCCCTACCCCTCCAAACCTGATGCTTTGGTTTTATTAGGCCATGTTGTGTTTTATTGCAAAGGATCAACACAACAGCCCTGAGGTCATTTTACTGGCGGATCTGCAATTTCAGTAGCAAAACACATCACCAATTTTAGCAGTCCTTTGAAAGTCCTGGACAAAGTATAGATGGGAATAGCTTGGCTGAGCTCCAGAATAATGAGACACTGCAAGAAATGAGATCATCAGTCCCAGTTTAGAAGAGAGTGAGCACACACCACAACTCTATTGTCGCCCTTGGCATGTTGTGGGCTGGAAAAAGAGGTGGTTTGGTGGGTGGGTTGTTTTTCTGGTTTTTTGAATAGGCCAAATGAGGTGGTTGAATTCAGGCAGCAGCTGCTGGAGGGCAGGGGTAGCACGGCAGCTGGCACTGGCCCTGCTTGCTTGTTACTGGCCTGGCTGTCTTACCTAGTTATAGTCTCCGAGTGCATCGCAGACATTTCATTAGGAAAAGCCCCTCCCCAAACAAGCAGGCAGAGTTGCAGGCAGCCCAGGCCATGAACTCCAGCAGTCACCACATGGGCACATGCATTGGTCATGTGACTCGCACTGGTGCTGCCCAGCCACTGCTGCATTGCAGCGTTTGTTCAAGCAAGCAGCAAGCATGTAGCATTAGTAACTGCCCACATGACTCTGGATTTGTGCACTGAAAAAGGCTGACTTCTGAAAGCCTGTATATGCTGTGCAAAGTGAGCACATTTCTGTAAATTATTTTGCGTAGTTGATTCTGATAGAGAGAGGGGATGTAGCCCCCCGCACTAATAATCTTCTGCAGCTTCTCCTTCGGTTGCTGTGGTTTTAGCAGATGTCACAAACACGCATCCTTCCAAGCATGGATTTGCAACCTTGAGAGCCAGAAACTCACTCTTTTTAAAAAGGAAGGGGGGGAAAGGAAACCGGCTTTCTAAAGTTGTCAGGTTCTAAAATCTGCTCTTTGTGTGAGAGAGGGAGAGAAGGAAGGGAAAAGCGGGGGAAAGTGTGCACTAAGAATTTTATTGTGAGACCCAGTTTGTTACTCAAATTGGCTGAAACTGTGTTGCTGGAACTGGTACAGTGTGCTGGGGCTGCATAAATTCTTAAATCTCTGCAAATCTGATGCAGGATTAGCAGCTGTGCTATCCATTCGTAAGAGAGTACTTTGCCTCCACATACTATCCTCTGATTGTATATTTGCAAATTAAACAAAACAAAAGAAACTCTCCATGAATCTCTGCTGAAATCTCTCCCTACTTGGGAAACTAAGGAGTGGGTAATGTTTAATTGGAAATATCTTCCTCTGCTTTCAATGAGGCTGACTCTCAGTGAAGCATGCATGGGATTTCAGGTTAGCACTTTGCCCTTCAGCTTGTTATTTGCTTGATTCTTCATTCATTGAGTTCTGTGCAACTTATTTCCAAGTATGCTTAGGACTGCAGCCTAAGGAGGGTAAGAATGGAATCCTGTGGATGCTAACATGGGTTTAACCCCACTGAACACAGTGAAACGTACTTCCAAGTAAACATACAGTATATCGACTCGGATTGTTAAGCGAGGGCTTCTTTGTGTGAACATCTTCCATGTTGATGTAGCGTTCGTCCAGGTTAAAGAGAACCACACAATGATATTGGCACACAAAAGGGGTGTGTGTGTTAGACTTTCAAACCTCAATAGCAGCCCCCCCATTCATGCACACACACATGCATATAGCCATGTGGTGCAGGGGGGAAGCTGCCCCCCAAATCAAGTAAATGAATAAAAATACTTAACTAACTGACCAATCGTGTCTCAGATAGCTTGGTTCTGCCCCCTTCAAACAAAAGTCCTGCCCGCCCCACATAATTCTTGGCTATGCTCGTGCACGCACACATGCAATACTGCATGACACTCTGCTTTGAGAGAACTGATGGGATTTTTCAAGGGCATTTTGTGGTGTGGCATGTGGATCAGCTGTTCAAAGGGGAAAGAAAATTTCCAAAAAAAATCTCTCCGAGCATATCTAATCCAATACACCCTGTGTAGCTGAAACAAAACAGCTGGTTTCAAGGTAGGAGAAGCTGCTGACAAACGGTCTTTGTCAATTCGATTGACCGCCCTAGTGTGAAGTGAGCAACATCACTTATTTTTTATGGATGCTGCCCAGAAATTTGTCCTGCTCTTACCTCATTTCTTCTTCAAACATGCAAATGCAATTTTATGACAAGGTTGCTCACGTCAACCATATGGTTGTCTATGGTTGCATACGCACTATGCCAGGGGCCGGCGAATTTTTTAGGGTTGCTGAAAATTGTAACACTGAGGGATAAACTACAGTGCCCAGAATTCTTTAAGAGAAAGGTTGTGTTTTGATTGTGTTTCAAAGATACAATGTGTATACAGCCTCTCTCCATCCTTCGCACATCCTGTGAAACTTGAGAAATCTTTAGCAAGTGATAAATTCAGGAATGTATAAATCTAAGCAACGTTAGCCTTATTTGATCCTGGTTTTTAATCACCACTGACTTATTTATATTTGCCAATAAAGCCTCTGACAGTTTAATTTTGTTCTTCTTTGAGAATAATTCTCATTTCAAGATACGGGATCCCATCACTGAAACTTTCCTCAAACCACACAGTTTGTAGTTCTCTCTTGAATGTGCCATTTGCAAAGCATGATGCTGCACTTATGAGTTGTTTTGGTGTTCAGCATTCATTTCAATATTTTATGGAATCAATTTGATGTGATGCCAAATTCATTCTTGCTATAGGCTCATTAATATCATATTGACCCTGGGAAGAGTCTTCCAGTGTCTTCAAGTGCCAGAGATTGAGATTGCCTTGGAACAATTTGGAACTGGTTTGGCAAAGACCAGTAATGCGCACAGGGTAAAACTTGCCATTCATGGCGGTCTTGTGAAATACCGGTAGCTTGCACCTCACTTGGTTCAGTGCAGTAGATTGAACTGTCTGTGTCTGAATCTCCAAGTAAAGAACTCTAAAGAGAAAGAATGCAAGAAGTTTGGTAGACATGGGCTGTAGCTGGCTTTTTCACATGAACTTGGGTGCACTTGCTCAAGTCCTCTCTTCCGTGCAAATATTTATTAATACAGGAATCTTTCCACTGCTACGTTCTGGCCATGATGGTTGTGATATATTTCTGAAGTTATTTTTTACATTTCCATTCATTATAGTATGCTTGGGAAATTGTGTGCTTGTGTGTTTTAAGGGCACATCACAAAATTAAGACTCAGTAGTGGCCAGTGTGGTTGGGCAGATGTGCCCTTTCAGTGCTGGCATCACTGCAGGTCACTTGAACAGGGGGGTGGGGCAGGACAGGGCAGTGCTGTGCTGTGGTTGGAGCTGCAAGAATGCACCAGCAGAGCCAATCCAGCGCTCCCACCGGTGCTTCCACACCATCCCTGATTTTGCCACTACTCTGCCCTGCCTCATTTCCAGGCTTATCCAGGTAAGCTGTAGTGATGTCCGTGTTTGGAGAGTTGACTCTGCAAACACACTACACCATCCACTACCTGTTATACTGGTTTTATGCCCTGTTTAACTGCCATGGGTTCCACCAAAGACACCTGGGAATTGTAGTAGGAGCTGTTGAAAAGTATATGTAAGAGATCTCTGCCCTGTTACAGAACTATCCTTCCCAGGGTTAGCACTGACCCTCTAGATAAGTGTTTCTCATAAACGGAAACAAACGGTTTCTCCATAAATGGAAATGAACAGCATAAACAAACAAGTGGCTGTTTAACCATACTGTACAGGAGGAAGTGCTGTGCTGTGTATATTGAATGGCGTGCAACTCACATGATAATGCTGAACGTCCATGCACCCATGTTGATGTGCAGATCATGCAGTTAGCTGCATATGAGCTTCTCACCTTCCAAACATAATACATTTGTACCTTGAATCCCAAATGCCTTGGTACTCGGATATTTTGGCTCCCAAACGCCGCAAACCCAGAAGTGAGTGTTCCGGGTTGCGAATGTTCCTTGGAACCAGAACGTCCGACGGGGTTTCCACGGCTTCCGATTGGCTGCAGGAGCTTCCTGCAGCCAATCAGAAGCCGCGCTTTGGTTTCCAAACCTTTTGGAGTTCAAACACACTTCTGGAATGGATTCCGTTTGACTTCCAAGGTACAAATATACTTAATTGTTTTAGATTTTAATATAGTTTTTTTGTTTTGTTTTTACTTATACCATATATATTTTTGGAAACATTCACACACACACCCTCCTTGCTCTGAGATCTTCATATTCCCCCCTGGTGGAGATACACTGCTGTACTTAGGTGCCTGCCTGATCAGCTTGTATATGCAAAAAGCACTATGAAGATACTGCCATTACATAGCTCAGTTTCTATGTGACACTGGAGGCTTCTGTTGCTGTTCTTTCTTTTTTAAGAGAGGCAATAAAGTTCTTGCATGAGTTGTCGTCTAAGGCTTCCTTCCATGGCAGGTACCATAACGCTCCAGTGTGCTCTGCTTACTAGGGGAACTGTCCCTATGAATTGCTGCTTCCTGACCATTTTCCTGATTCAGGAAATGGGAGCATAAAGTAATATTTAATGGGTCCCCCCCGTATGTTTAGTCCAAGTGCGTCTGTGCTCTCCAGAGAGCCGCTTCAATTTTGTCCAGCAAGGGGTTGGCCAAACTGACAGAGGAAATCATTTATTGCTGCAGATACCTGTAGGCTGCAATTACAGAACTGCTTTCCATTTTGCTTTTGCCGTGGCCAAAGTTATTTTCTCTTCCTCCAAGTTTCAAGAGCCAGTCACGGAATCCGGTTTAAAGTCACCACCCAAGTGACCGATTACTCATATCTCAGTAGCAAGCGAAGTTATAACAGAATGCTTTTCAGGCAACACCCAGCTGAACTAGACTAAACAGGAGGAACTGTTTAAATATTAGCCATCAGTGGTGTTGCAAGCGGCAGCCTGCCCAGAAATGCGTAGCGACTGCCTCTGGGCCAAACGTATATAGGAGTGAAGATTTATCTATCTGGAACACAGTACTTCCTCTGTGAGGTCTCAGCTGGCCACCCACTGTGCTTCGTATGCAGAATGTCACTTAAACGTCAACCTGAAAACTGATCTCAAGAGTGGCTAAAGCTATAGGAAGTGCTATAGCTGTGGCATCAGTCAATCTTGGAGAGCATTTGACATCTAAGGTTGATGGCAGTTGTAACAACTTAAGTACAGTATTGAGTCTGAACCAGTGGCACAGTGGGGGGGACCCACAGGGGCAGTTGCTCCTGGTGCAAAATTGTTAGGGGCGCAATATTCCAACACCCGGTGCTGCCTCCATACAGCTGCATGCTGGGCTCCATTGAAAATGGCTTCTCCATGCAAACGAGGAAGTGACCTCTCCAGACAACGAAACTACTCTTATTTTCTTATCTCTGCCGCTGCAATCTCCTGGGTGACGCAGACACTGTTAGGCAGTTGAATGTGCATGCGTACTCTGTTTCCCTCACTCCTGCACTCCATGCAGCCCTGGACGCTGGCAACCCATGCTACACCACTGGTCTGAACACACGTTCAACGCTCTGGAAAGATATTTCAGAATGTGTGTACCGCTTCGAGCACACTTAAAATGTAATGGCTTCCTTTGCTCTTAGTTCGAAGGGGCAGTCAGGTCACGTAGTGAGCCAAATGTAATGCTTTATGGTGTGTTTGCATTCCAATTCTTTACATAGGACCCCAAATATCTCCATGCACACAAGTTTTTTTTCTCCTTTTAACAGGTGTTTGTGGGGAACTGAGCCCACCTTAACCTGGGCTCTTAGGTCAAGTTCCGCTCTGAGCTGCAATATCAAAGAAGCTCAGTGATATCTCTGCTTGACATGAAGAAACTGAAACTGAGTTCCTTGAAGGAAGAGTTGGATAGGAATGTAATGAATACCTACCAGTAAGACCAGGGGTCAGCAACCTAAGGCCCATGGGCCAGAAGCGGCCCGCAGAGGTCGTTTGACTGGCCCATGAGGAGCCCCCTGAACTGAGCTGCCCGCTGTGCTAAATCAGCGCAGCACGGGGACTCGCTTCTGCGGCGCCGGAAATCGCATCTGCACACAGATGCTGAAAATCATGGGCATTGATCTGGCCCAGGCAAGATAAACCTTGCTGACCCCTGCCTAAGACCATAATCCTGTGCACACTCACTTGGGGGAAAAAGTCCCACTGAAATGAATAAACATGCATAGGATTGACTGTAAGTCAACCTGGCTGTGAGAATCAACTTCTGCCTTTAGTCTCAGGACTTGATTCACATGCAATCATCATTTTTCAGTTGGTGTGGGATGTTTCTCAGCGTGCCCTGGCCCTGGGCTACATCACTTCCTTGGCTTGGGCTTTATCGGTTATTTCCCAACTCCATGCATAGTTGCAGCACTTAAAATAACTGCCAACTGAAACTCTTGCCTTAACTACACATTAGTGTGCTTGAGAGAAAAGGCTCACTGCGCTACCACTACATCCCCACTACAAGGAAACAAGGAAATTGTGTTAATTGGTTGAATGAAAAAACAGTACTGCTAAATATGCTGAAGGGGCAGGGAAGAAATAGCCGCACATCTAGACTTACTGTTCTGATTATAGTTGCCTTTCTCATAGTATTTATTTGCAGAGGAGGCCCTATCGTGAGATAACTGCCTCAAGCTGTCTGCTGTAGTTTGGGCACCATAACAGGCATTGTTGGCAAACATATGTTGCATTGGAAGACACACAGGTGAATGAACCTTTGATGTTGTGTTTTTGTGTGACTGTCTACTGTTCGTTACAATCTCCCTCCCTCGTGTGTGTATTTCTACCTGCAACTCTTCATGCAGTTTGTTGTAACAGTAGTCACCAACCATCATTTACCAATGAATTGTATTAAAACTATTATTTAAATAATGAACAAGTTAATAAATCTACCGGTTGACTCAGTGTCTTCCATGTATATGGTGCTCTATTGAGAGGTGTACGGTGTGTGTGTTTGTGCGTCCTGCGGAGCTTCTAAGCTGAATTGCCACAGTGGGTGAAAACAGTAGGAAAGGAAATGGGGGGCGGGGGGGCAGAGGGGAAAGTGAGAAGGGATGAACAGGAAAAAATACGGTTCAATCTGTGCTTAAGTTGGGCATGAGGACGAAAGGATTTTTCTTATGGGCTTTGCTCTTGCTGCAGACAGCAAGAGAATAATGTGCTGCCCAGGCATTTCCCCAAAAATCTCTTCCATTCCTGTCTGCACGAAAAGGGGAACGCTTTGTGGCATTTATGTGTTATTGTGCAAGCGCTCACCTACTTTTGCGTTTCAGAGAGGCATGAATAATATATACACAACTGTCTTAGTTCAACAGCACTCAGCAGACTCCCAAGGGGAGGGGGGGGGGAAGAGAGGAAATCCTACCGGTGTACTGCAGCAAACTGTTTGCCCGTTAGGCAGGGAAAGAGAGGAGGGGGAGAGAAGGAGGGAGAGATGCCCACTGTGGTAAAGAGATCCGTTTATATTAGTGTGTGAGCTAATATAACAACTCTTGGGTGCATTTGCAAGCTCAGATAACACCAGTGATTATTTGCGTTGGAGTTGTTACTGAGGCAGCCGTTCCCATGCCCCCCTGCCAAATCCATCCTCACTCGGGATCGAGAGAGCTGTGTTAATTAAAACCACTCCCAGCCTAGGGGCTGAGGTCTGTTCGGCCCACCTCCCAGTAAAATATTTGAGGGGGCCGTCGCACCCTCCCAAGTTGATGGGCATTGTCCGTCAAACGGTGTGCATGTGCCATGTCATGTGATCAATTATGTGAGGCGGGGCTTATTGGGCTCCCCAATATTTTATTCAAGTTGGCACCCCTGCTCACAGCTGATGCTAGGAATAGGAAAATAGGAATTGTTTCTTTGTATCCAACCACAGCTTTCTTTCCTTCTTTCTCTCTCCCCCCCCCCCAACTGAAAGCAGATGGACATCATACCAAATCGGGCAGAAGGGTTGCATAGAGACTTCCGGTCGGCGTGCCGGAGATGGCGGTCGGGGGGACATGTCGCTCTTGACATTCCCCAGCCAGACCGGGCAAAGGGGAGATCGCGCCAGCGCCGCGACCCCCAAAACCCCCGGGAAGGGCGTCCCGGGGTCCTCAGGACCCGCAGAGCTCGGACGCCGGTCCCGATCCCAGGGAGCTCTCAGCGGGGCTCCCGGGAGCGATCAGGCGGCGGAGCTCCAGGGTCCGTTTAAAACCCCGTCTGGCAAAGCTGCGTGACCGCCTCCTCCGAGCGCACCGATTCCTTCAAGATCTACAATTTGGAACTGTAAGTATTTTAAAGGAAAAAAGAAAAGTTTGGAATTTGATTCTAATTTGGACTGGCTTGTGGATGCCAACACGGAGGTCCGTCCCTTGCCATTGTGTACCAGCAACAGGATACTGTTATAAAGCTTGGAAAAGTATTGAATGGAACTTGAAACCTTGTTTCTGTGTTTTAACCCTTGCGCCTCCCCCGGTCCTAGGGGGCAGCTGAAGTGAACTTAACTTTTATTAATTTGTGGATTGTGTTAAGACTATAAAAAGAAGTAATCGTTGGAATTATAAATTAAAATGGCGTTGAAACCGGATGCTGAATTGACAACATTGTTGGAAAGGCTGAAAGAATTTAGAGTGGATTATATTACACAACTGAGAGAGCTGAGAGCGGAATTGGGTGATGCTTGGAACAGCTCTGAGAAAGAGATAAAGCAAAGCATAAACAATGGTCTGATTGGCCAGGATTCACAAACAAACTTGGAGGACAGAACATTTGTCAAGGCTAAACAGCAAAAGTATACGCTGGTCACTGCCAGCTGCAAAAGACCTATCCAATGTAAGCCGAAAGGAGCTGTCATCAGAAGAAAAAAGAAAAGCAGCAGAAGAAATGTCAACAAACCACAGATTAACAATAAGCAGCAAAAGGAGAGCCGAGATGACTGTGACAAGAAAATGAACGGTTGGCCAAAGATTTTGATGGATGTCGGTTTGGATGCCCTTCTGCAGCAAAGACAGTGGGTATTGAAGTTGGACCCAGAGGGAATAGGATGAACATTTATATGAAATAATTTATTTGTGGCCTACTGGTTCTGACTCATGGACTTTGAAGAATAAGGATATAAGATTGATATACATTATAGATGACAAGTAAATTTCATAATGAAGCAGTTTGCCCCGGGGATTGGGGGAGGCAATGGGGATGTGAATGAAGCAAAATATAAGAGTGCTAAAGATGTGAGTGGATGGTAAACGATTGAAAAATTGATGTTATCAAAATGCTAACAATGTGGAATTAGAAACCTGTTAAAAATGAAATATTTAGGCAAATAAAAGCAATGAGGGGGGGCGTGAGGAAGTCATTGAATGATGTTTAAAATGTATGTGATCTGGCCTGAATCGGGGCTGGACAAAAATTTGTAAAATCAATAAAAATTATTAAAAAAAAAAAAAGGGTTGCATAGATGCCTCAAATGTGTTTGTTTTTGTCTTGAAAGCACCACAACGTTCTTTGCTGTTTTTCTTCAACACAACTATGCCTCTGCATTTTGACTTCAAGACTACAGCAAGAAAATGTGTTGCTCCTTAGGGCTCGCTAAGGGTTGCCCCAGTTGAGCTCCAGCCTTGCAGTGCAAATGAGTTGGCATAAGTGACCAGCCTACCATCTTGGTGATTTAAATATGCCACATAAATGTCCAATGAGCAAACCAAATGAATAAACTCAAGAGTTGTATCCAACTAAAGCCCCACCTGCACTGTACACTTAAAGCAGTATCACACCATTATAGTCATGGCTTCCCTCCAAGAGTCCTGAGAACTGTAGTTTGTCAAGGCTTCCGAGAGTTGTTGGCATCCTTCTGTCTCAAGAGACAATGGAGTGCACCTCCAGGGGTGAAGTCACACAGCTGCGCTAGCGGAACCGAAGTGATGCCCTCTCTATCATCTAGGTCATGGAGATGCCAGGGCAAATAGCTCAGTCAGCAGAGCATGAGACTCTTAATCTCTGAGTTGTGGTTTTGAGCCTCACGTTGGGCAAAAGATTTCTGACTTGCAGGGGGTTGGACTAGATGACCCTCGGGGTCCCTTCCAACTCTGCAATCCTAAGATTCTATTAATGATGCCATTGTAGCTACTCCTAGTGCATGTCTTCTGCTGATGGGACTCATTAAGTGATACCTGCCCTGTGCCTTCAAAGCACATTATTTCCCTCATGGAATTCTGGGCACTGTAGCTTGTTAAGGGTTGTAATCATAGAGTTGGAAGGGACCACATAACACCGGTCTTGAAAGACCTACACTGGCTCCCAGTACGTTTCCGAGCACAATTCAAAGTGTTGGTGCTGACCTTTAAAGCCCTAAATGGCTTCGGTCCAGTATACCTGAAGGAGCATCTCCACCCCCATCATTCAGCCCAGACACTGAGGTCCAGTGCCGAGAGCCTTCTGGGGGTTCCCTCACTACGAGAAGCCAAGTTACAGGGAACCAGGCAGAGGGCCTTCTCGGTAGTGGCGCCCGCCCTGTGGAACGCCCTCCCTTCAGATGTCAAAGAGAACAACAACTACCAGACCTTTAGAAGACATCTGAAGGCAGCCCTGTTTAGGGAGGCTTTTAATGTTTAATAGATTGTTGTATTTTAATGTTCTGTTGAAAGCCGCCCAGAGTAGCTGGGGAAACCCAGTCAGATGGGCGGGGTATAAATAATAATAAATAATAATAATAATAATTATTATTATTATTATTATTATTATTTAGTCCAACTGCTTGCAATGCATGAATATTTTGCCCAGCATGGGGCTCGAACCCACAGCACCGAGATTAAGAGTGGTGGGAATTGTTTTTGGAGGAATGTGTTTTGCACATCTTTAAATGTATAGTGCATACACAGTGAAAACTCATTTCATTCCAAAATTGAAAGCTCATTGCAGATTGATTTTTTTATTCCCCTGCAGTGTGTCCATTTGAAAACAGTTGTCGGCAGTCCTGACAATTTGGGTGTGGGTGTGTACATCCATATTTGCCCAATGATGTTGTGAGTGGGTGTGTATCAAGATTATAAGCACCACTTCCTTCTTCATTCACCATGTGCAGGGAGGAAAATATGTGGATATCCTAAAGAAGAAGAGGGTTTTCAAACACATAACAAGTAGGAACATCCAACCTCGTGAACAGCAGGATCTAGAAACACTCTAAATTGAAAGCAGCATGTTGAGGATGAGCATGAATGATTCCGGATTGGGAAAATCTACATCTTTTGTGCTACAGATGGGTTAGGCTGCATACCCACCAAGTCCAAATGGAAAAGCTGGGCTGTTGAAGGCCGTATGTCAGCAATGCTATACTTTACATTTTAAACCAGTGCGCTAGGATTAAATGCAGAGGATGGTGTTCCTTAATAGTGGAACAGAAGAAGGCATTTGGATTGGTACGGCTTGCCATGTAGGGGAGAGAAAATCTGTGCAACTATTAAAAGGCACAGGAGTCCAGACAACTTTTTATTGAGGTAACTCCTACCAAACAAACAGGAGGCACCGTCTCGTGGCTTTAAAATGCATTCATTGGTCCAGTTCAAACCTTTTTCCTAGTCAGCATAACCTGAACTGCAGTGATCTCTGAAAGCAAACAGAATGTCCATATCGGGCTTTGCTTTCGATCGTTGCTGCTAATTATGTTGAGGCCTTCAGTTCCAAAAGGGGGGACTAGCTTAAATTATATCTTCCTTTTCATCACTTCTAAATCTGTTCCTTAAACCACTCAGGCATATTCTCTGAGAATATCACTTGCTTGACTAAAATAAGAGCGCTTATGGGGGCAGGCAGGAGAAACTGTTGGTCAACGGCGTCCTCCAAACCCTTCCCATCCACCAACCAGGTATTATATTTCAACAAAGCAGTTTTCAAGGGAAAGACAGCCAGTATGCTACAAACAGGAGCAATGATTTAAAATTACCCCCCACTTAATTTCTTTTTAAGCCAACTTTTTTAAAAAACAAGCACCCAGTCTTCATTCATTCTATCATAGAATGTTGCGTATACATAGGAGAAGCAACTGCTGTCCTTTCCAACTGTACCCCAGATTGCAGCCCGTTTACTTTGCTCCACAGATTTCAATGGGGGCCACTGAGATCCAAGCCAGCCCCTCTTCCCATAGTCTTTCCCTTATTTTCATGTATAGGTCATGTTCCTGTACTTTGTAATCCATGAGATTTGGGTGGATTTGAAATTCAGTTCCCTTGTATTTCCAGAATGTATTAATTTGGAAAGAAAATACTTATTTCCCATCAAAGCCCTGAAGTGACCCCCTGTCAAAAATAAAGATATTTGCACCCACTGTATTAATGCTGCAAGGGACTATTTTATGTGTCTTTATGACCATCAGGTGGTGGAAGGAGCGAGCTGCATTCCAGTGAGTGAGCCTGTCCCTGGCTATAGTACTGGTGTTAGCCCTCTCACTGGTCAGAGCTGAAGGAGTTAAGGGGCAGAGGGATTAGGAGAGGAAGGCTGGGAAGATGAAACAGGTTTGAAAAGGCAACTGAAACCAGCTTAGGTTAGATTGCTTTTGAAAACTATTGGGAATTTTTTTTAGAGTAAATGAAGGGATTTAGCTGCTGAAATTCATCATTTACAACTTCAAAAAGGGATACAGGTAATTTTCACCTGTGATCTCTTTTGTGGTTGATTTCAAATAGTGTGTGCATATATCTTAATCAGGTGTTTGTCCCTAAAAAGTGTTAGGAGAGATATTAAATTTTAAACTAAAAGGAAACTGAAGGAAAATAGAAGATCAAATAAGACTTAATCCTAATAACACAGGGACAGTAAATTGTAGACAGATGATGGACCTTGAGAAAGTCCCCCCAAAAAGAGTTTTGTTGTTGTTCAGTCGTTCAGTCGTGTCCGACTCTTCGTGACCCCATGGACCAGAGCACGCCAGGCACGCCTATCCTTCACTGCCTCTCGCAGTTTGGCCAAACTCATGTTAGTAGCTTCGAGAACACTGTCCAACCATCTCGTCCTCTGTCGTCCCCTTCTCCTTGTGCCCTCAACCTTTCCCAACATCAGGGTCTTTTCTAAAAAGAGTTTAGCCAAGCAAAATTTAAACTGAAAACTCAGAAAAATACCAAGATGGAGATTTTAAAGAGAATCAAGAAAATTAAAAATACTGAACTGGAAAAGCCAAGAGAAAATGAAGATAAATGAAGGAATGTGAACGGGGGAATCAAGTTTTAGTTACCATTCAAACTAAATGAGTCTTTGGATGAAAAGAGAAAGCTCATGAAAGGGTATATGGATATGACGTCCCCTAAAAGAAGAGAGAAAATGAGTAGGCAAAATGGAAGGCTTTTCATTTAAAAGGCAACTAGAGAAGTCATTTCATGAAGGGAAAGTTTGGGGTTTTTTTGTTACTGAAGCTAGAAATGTGCATGTGGGGGGAGAAGACAAGGAGAGGACAAAACTGTTCCTTCTAATTTCATGTGGACTCAGGTTTCTTTGGAAGGAGAGAAAGACAGGAAAGTTTAAAAGTTGCTGAAAAGGCAAATAAAGCATTTTGAGGATGAACCTACTGATGATGACTGGAGAGTGACTGCTCAGGGACATGGAAAGTCCTGGATCCTGTAGGAAAGTGCTTTCTCTGAAAGAAGTTCCTGAGAGTGGCTAGAGTGCTGGATTAGGACCTGGGAGACTAGAGTTCAAATCCTCACTCTGCCATGAAGCGCTCTATCTCTCAGCCTAACCTACCTCACAGGGTTGTTGTGAGGATCAAATGAGGAAGCAGACTAGAACATCAACTCCACTAAGCCTTTCCAGCAGAACCTGAAAGATTTTTGAAAATGGGAAATGGAGCTCAAAAGGTAACTATAGAACAGGCCAGGCAAAATTATCCCTGATGCGTAACATGGCTCTCTGGTGGTAATAACCAAGGTTTTTGGATTTTATTTTATTTTTGCTAAGCATCTTCTAGGAATAGCTATTTAGCACATAGCTCAGACAACACAAAGCGTTGACTTTATACAAACAAAAATGTGGATCCTCCATCACGGAAGGTGATACCAGTTTACCAAAATACCAATTTCTAGCAGTCAGCTTCCTTTGCCAGTAACTTCCCACCTGGAAACTAGTGCTGCAGTTGAAGGAAGGTAACTATTAAATACTTTGGACTTTTCAGAGGTGGCGACAGGTGCAGATGTATTCTGATTGTAGGGCTTCTAGGTGAGTATCTCGTGCTTGGCCGGAGAGAAAATTCTGTTTTCCACCTGCAATTCTTGTGCTGAGCCACTTTAAGGTACAATATAAATGGAATAACACATACAAACCAAGGCTCCCAAGGAGTTTATATTGAGCGATTTTGGTCATTTAATCTGTTTTTTACATATAGAAGAGCTAAGCAACTCCAACGTGGTTGCCACGAGCTTCCAGCAGGAAGAACCTTATGCAGTCAGGACACAGTACAGATCCTTTCCTGTGTCACTGCCCAATGAGGTCTATCTGCTGGTGGGAAAACCCTTACTTGTTATTTTTCTCCAGCTCTTCCTTTTTACACCCCTCCAAGAGCTCAGTGTATCTAAAGCAGTTGATGCAATGTGAGCTCAGTTCTTGATACATCAAGGAGAACCCTGCAGTAGATGTTTGAGGGACACCTGCATTTTGACTGTCCTGCATTAGGTAATCTGCTGTTTTCCCCCACTACTCAGTGATCTTTTTCAGTACAATGCTTTTGTACTGGTCTCTCCTTTTTAATCTGGGAAGAAAATTTATATTGTCTTTCTTCTGCAACTCTTTGTGCCAAGACTCTTTCAGGTCACAGGAGAAGGACGATCACACTGCCACAAGCTCACTGGAGAAAAGGTAGGTTATTGATGTAATAATACATAAAATATACAAGTTCCTAAGGAGCTTGCACTTAGCAACATTGGTCATTCAGTCATTCTTTTCAGATGAGCTGGGAACTGAAGACGCCAGGTGGCCGTCATTCCTGTTTCCGAGGGAACTTCTACTGTCGAGATGTCGCTGCAGAGAAGGCCTTTTCCTGTGTCAGTCCACAATGAGGTACACTTGCGGGTGGGACAGCACTCTTTCTTTTGTTCCAGATCTTCAGTTTTACAGACTTCGCAGAGTTCACTGTGTCTGAGGCAGAGCTGTTTTGTTAACACCAAAGATGGAAGTGAGTAAGAGCTCTTGATACATCAATTAAGAACCTGCAGTTATTATTGAGAGAAACATGCATTTGATTGTGTGGCTTTCGGTAACCTGCTTTTTTTGTTCCTCTGTTTCTGCAGGAGAGAGACAGGGTGGTGAAGACCCCGGTCTCTTCCAGGTGCATCTCATCAACACACTCTCTTTACAGCTCTGTCTGAAGAGTCCACAACACTCAGATGAAGCCACCTCTTCCAGCAGAGTCACAGAGGTCATGGTGGACGTATTTTACAAACAAACAAAAACTGAGAAAAATACCAAGAGGGAGATTTTAAAGAAAATCAAGAAAATTAATAATACTTAACTGGAAAAGCCAAGAGAAAATGAAGATAAATGAAGGAAGGGGGGAATCCAATGTTGTTTACCTTTCAAACTAAGGAGTCTTTGGATGAAAAGAGGAAACTCATAAAAGGGTACATGGATATGAAGTCCGCTTAAAGAAGAGGGAAGATGAATAAGGAAAATAGAAGGCTTTTTTTTTAAGGCAACTAGAGAAGTCATTTCATGAAGGGAAAGTTAGGGGTGTTTTTGTTACTGAAACTAGAAATGTGCATGGGGGGGGAAGGAAAGAAAGAAGACAAGGAGAGGACAAAACTGTTCCTTCTAATTTCATGTGGACTGAGGTTGCCTTGGAAGGAGAGAAAGACAGGAAAGTTAAAAACTTGCTGAAAAGGCAAATAAAGCATTTTGAGGATGAACCTGCTGATGGCGACTGGAGAGTGACTGCTCAGGGACATGGCAAGTCCAGGATGCTGTGGGAAAGTGCTTTCTCCGAAGGAAGTTCCTGAGAGTGGCTAGAGTACTGGATTAGGACTTGTGAGACTAGAGTTCAAATCCTCACTCTGCCATGAAGCTCTCACTCTCTCAGCCTAACCTACCTCACAGGGTTGTTGTGAGGATCAAATGAGGAAGCAGACTAGAACATCAACTCCACTAAGCCTTTCCAGCAGAACCTGAAAGATTTTGAAAAGAAAGGGGAAATGGAGCTGAAAAGGTAACTATGGAACAGGCCAGGCAAAATTACCCGATGCGTAACGTGGCTCTCTGGTGGTAATAAACAAGGTTTTGTATCTTCCCATCTTAAAATGGAGCCTTCAACTCTGGAATATGTCTCCGATGTGTCTTGCAAGTAGAGGACAGTTGAAGAGGATGTGAGGGCGATCTGGCTGCGACATCTGTCACCCCATTGATCGCCAGGGTTGATTCAGCTGATCTGGCTGGCTAGGCTGGTGTCCCCTCCCTCCCTGCTCCACGTGTGTCCCTCCCGAAGCTGTGAGCTCAGTGGAAGAGGACAACCAACCCAGGTAGAAGGAGTGTACCGTTCTTTGGTCAAGGGTATACAATAGCTTGGAAGGACAGATCCTGAAGCTGAGGCTCCAGTACTTTGGCCACCTCATGAGAAGAGAAGACTCCCTAGAAAAGACCCTGATGTTGGGAAAGATGGAGGGCACAAGGAGAAGGGGACGACAGAAGATGAGATGGTTGGACAGTGTTCTCGAAGCTACTAACATGAGTTTGGCCAAACTGCGAGAGGCAGTGAAGGATAGGCGTGCCTGGCGTGCTCTGGTCCATGGGGTCACGAAGAGTCGGACACGACTGAACGACTGAACAACAACAACAACAATACAATAGCTGCGCTCCCCTTCTAGAACCTCCAAACCTTTTGCTAAGCATCTTCCAAGAACACCATTTAATACATAGTGCCTTACTTGGATGTGTCTGGAGTCTTGGAAGCTTGACTACCCTACGTTCTCCTACAAATGGACCTTGAGCTTGTTTGGAGGTCCTAGCTGGGGGCGCGGCTATCATATGCCCTTGACTGAAGAATGGTGCACTTCTTCTATCTGGGATGGTCGTCCTCTTCCACCGAGCGCGCAGCTTCAGGAGGGACACACATGGAGGGGTGAGGGAGGAAGGGGACACCAGCCTAACCAGCCATATCAGCCAAATCAACCCTGGCGATCATTGGGGTGACAGATGTCACAGCCAGATCACCCTCACATCCTCTATGCCTGTCACTTCTCACTTTGAAGCAACCATAGCAGCTGAAGGAAGGTAACTATCAAGTACTCTTGAATATTCAGAGGTGATTACAGGCTCAAATCCCTCACAAGGAAACCCTAAACACTACATCACAATGATAGCAGCAATAAACTTGTATACATTATGCCTGAAGGATATTTAGGTGAGTATCTCTTGCTTGGTTGGGAAGAAAATTTATATTGTCTTCCTTCTGCAACTCTTTGTGCTAAGACTCTTGCAGGTCACAGGAGAAGGACGATCACACTGCCACAAGCTCACTGGAGAAAAGGTAGGTTATTGATGTAATAATACATAAAATATACAAGTTCCTAAGGAGCTTGCACTTAGCAACATTGGTCATTCAGTCATTCTTTTCAGATGAGCTGGGAACTGAAGACGCCAGGTGGCCGTCATTCCTGTTTCCGAGGGAACTTCTACTGTCGAGATGTCGCTGCAGAGAAGGCCTTTTCCTGTGTCAGTCCACAATGAGGTACACTTGCGGGTGGGACAGCACTCTTTCTTTTGTTCCAGATCTTCAGTTTTACAGACTTCGCAGAGTTCACTGTGTCTGAGGCAGAGCTGTTTTGTTAACACCAAAGATGGAAGTGAGTAAGAGCTCTTGATACATCAATTAAGAACCTGCAGTTATTATTGAGAGAAACATGCATTTGATTGTGTGGCTTTCGGTAACCTGCTTTTTTTGTTCCTCTGTTTCTGCAGGAGAGAGACAGGGTGGTGAAGACCCCGGTCTCTTCCAGGTGCATCTCATCAACACACTCTCTTTACAGCTCTGTCTGAAGAGTCCACAACACTCAGATGAAGCCACCTCTTCCAGCAGAGTCACAGAGGTCATGGTGGACGTATTTTACAAACAAACAAAAACTGAGAAAAATACCAAGAGGGAGATTTTAAAGAAAATCAAGAAAATTAATAATACTTAACTGGAAAAGCCAAGAGAAAATGAAGATAAATGAAGGAAGGGGGGAATCCAATGTTGTTTACCTTTCAAACTAAGGAGTCTTTGGATGAAAAGAGGAAACTCATGAAAGGGTACATGGATATGAAGTCCGCTTAAAGAAGAGGGAAGATGAATAAGGAAAATAGAAGGCTTTTTTTTTTTTAAGGCAACTAGAGAAGTCATTTCATGAAGGGAAAGTTAGGGGTGTTTTTGTTACTGAAACTAGAAATGTGCATGGGGGGGGAAGGAAAGAAAGAAGACAAGGAGAGGACAAAACTGTTCCTTCTAATTTCATGTGGACTGAGGTTGCCTTGGAAGGAGAGAAAGACAGGAAAGTTAAAAACTTGCTGAAAAGGCAAATAAAGCATTTTGAGGATGAACCTGCTGATGGCGACTGGAGAGTGACTGCTCAGGGACATGGCAAGTCCAGGATGCTGTAGGAAAGGGCTTTCTCCAAAGGAAGTTCCTGAGAGTGGCTAGAGTGCTGGATTAGGACCTTGGAGACTAGAGTTCAAATCCTCACTCTGCCATGAAGCTCTCTCTCTCTCAGCCTAGCCTACCTCACACGGTTGTTGTGAGGATCAAATGAGGAAGCAGACTAGAACATCAACTCCACTAAGCCTTTCCAGCAGAACCTGAAAGATTTTGAAAAGAAATGGGAAATGGAGCTCAAAAGGTAACTATGGAACAGGCCAGGCAAAATTACCCAATGCGTAACATGGCTCTCTGGTGGTAATAAACATGGTTTTGTATCTTCCCATCTTAAAATGGAGCCTTCAACTCTGGAATATGTCTCCGATGTGTCTTGCAAGTGGAGGACAGTTGAAGAGGATGTGAGGGTGATCTGGCTGCGACATCTGTCACCCCATTGATCACCAGGGTTGATTCAGCTATCTGGCTGGCTAGGCTGGTGTCCCCTCCCTCCCTTCTCCACGTGTGTCCTTCCCGAAGCTGTGAGCTCAGTGGAAGAGGACAACCAACCCAGGTAGAAGGAGTGTACCGTTCTTTGGTCAAGGGTATACAATAGCTGCGCTCCCCTTCTAGAACCTCCAAACCTTTTGCTAAGCATCTTCCAAGAACACCATTTAATACATAGTGCCTTACTTGGATGTGTCTGGAGTCTTGGAAGCTTGACTACCCTACGTTCTCCTACAAATGGACCCTTGAGCTTGTTTGGAGGTCCTAGCTGGGGGCACAGCTATCGTATGCCCTTGACTGAAGAATGGTGCACTTCTTCTATCTGGGATGGTCGTCCTCTTCCACCGAGCGCGCAGCTTCGGGAGGGACACACATGGAGCGGTGAGGGAGAAAGGGGACACCCGCCTAGCCAGCCAGATCAGCCAAATCAACCCTGGCTATCAATGGGGTGACAGATGTCCCAGCCAGATCGCCCTCACATCCTCTTTGCCTGTCATTTCTCGCTTTGAAGCGACCATCGCAGCTGAAGGAAGGTAACTATCAAGTACTCTTGAATATTCAGAGGCGATGACAGGCTCAAATACCTCACAAGGAAACCCTAAAGGCTACATCACAATGATAGCAGCAATATAGTTGTATACACTATGACTGAAGGATTTTTAGGTGAGTATCCCTTGGTTGGCTAGGGAGAAAATCTCTATTGTGTTCCGTCTGCAACTCTTTGTGCTAAGACTCTTGCAGGCTGCGGTGACTGAGTTGTCAGAAGAGGCCCTATTCCGTGTCACCACAACGAGGCTCACCTGCAGGTAGGAGAACACTTCTTCTTTTCTTTCAGCTCTTCTTTCCTTCAGGCCTCCCAGAGTTCACTGTACCTGAAGTGAGAGTCACCTGCATTTGGACCGCGCTGCTTTAGGTAAGTTCACATTCCACCACTCAGTGTTTTTTTCAAGACAATGGTTTTTTTATTGGTCTCTCCTTTTTCTCATTTTCTTTTCTGCTGGTCTCTCCACAGGTCTCTCCAAAGAGCTCTTCTTAACCTCTTAAGGTTTTCTTTTTCCTGAGATAACATTCACAGAATGTTCTCTCAGGTTTTGCTTTTCCCCTTGTTGCATTGCTCAAAAAAAAAAGCAAAAGACACTGGTGGTCGGCGCTCCTGGTTTCCAGGAACGGGGTTCAAATCCCTGCGGTGTCCATGCTTACTTCCAATGCAACTGCTATCTCTCTCTATTCCTCTCTCTGTCTCTCTATCCCCCTCTATCCCTCTCTGTCTCTCTATCCCTCTCTATCTCTCTCTATCCCTCTCTACCCCACACTGCCCAAAAAACGATTGGCTTCTTTTTTCTTAGCCAAAGTATTAGCATGGGAGGGTGGTGACTTCAGTGACTGAGCTTGATTCTTAACTCCACCATTGCACCAAAGGACCATTTCAAGCACCACCTTCAAGGTTTCCTGGACGGGGTTCAAGTCCCTGCGGTGTCCTTGCTAACTTCCAAGGCAACCATCATGCCCCTCCTTTTCCCCCTATATCCCCCACTCTCCAAAGTATTAGTGAGGGAGTGTTTTTGGATGGGGATTTCAGTGAATAAGCTTGGTTCTGAACTCCGCCATGGCATCTAAGGACTAATTCAAGCAACCTTTGCACTGTGCCTGCTGCTCTAATGATGCTCCCCTGATGCATCACCAGCGTGTGTCTAGATAGGCTGGACCATATGGGTGCTTCCTATCCTAGCATTCCTATCCTAGCAGGTACTAAGGAGTACTGCTCCCCTAGTACTTTTTTAAAGAGAGTCTAATTTCAAATCTTTGTTTATTTAGGAAACAACACACACACACACACACACACACACACACACACACACACACACACAATTTAAATTATGTTGAAAATGGACAAGGTCTCAATGACAGAGCAACTGGTACCACATGCACACATTAGCAGAACAAGCAGGGCAAAGATAAGGTGGTCAGTGTCCTCCTTTGGAGAAGACCTGTGTCCATTTGAAGGGCTATCAGAAGGTTAGGATAAGGACAGGTGGCAGGATAATGACAGGTGGCAGTTCTCTGTATGATGTCCTGTATTTGAATGGCTGTCCATTCCAAATCTGGATTAAAAGTAAAGGAGAGCAGGGGCCCTGGAACTGCCCATCAGCAACTAGCACCTTGGCAGAAGACTGAGCACACACACACAGGCCCTGATCCCACTACAGTGAGATGTATTGCATTCCTCTATAAAAATTATAGGGTGATATCTAACATTAGTCATGCATTAAAATCATGCATCCAGCTAATTCATACTCAGATTCACCGAAACCAGTGGGTCTACTTTGTATCTCAGTAGGGTAGTAATCATTTTTAAATGTGCATCTGTGTACAGCATTTGCAAATTAGTCTCCTCTTTCTTTTTAAGCCATGTGTCAGCAGCCACTATAAGCAAAGAGGCCAATTTCTGCAATTCAGAGAATCTAGCGGGAGGCTGAAGGGGCAACAAAGTTTAGTGAGCAGGAAGAACCTGTGGAAGGAAGCAGTTCAGACTCCAAGGCTGAAGCAGAGGAGGGGCGTCAAGAGACAGCTGAGGAATCCCGGGAGTCTCCCTCTCCTGCTGCGACAAGCTCCCCTCCATCCTTGTCTCCAAGAACGCGCAGAATAATGAGAGTGGAACAGAGGCCAGAGATGCTCAGATGCTCTTTGCGACTGCTTGGGAGAGGAGGAGCCTTAGAAAGCAGGGACCATCAGCTGACAGGGGCAAGACCTACTGGGAAGTGTTGCTGAGTTGTATGTTCATTTCCTTGAATAAAAAGTTGACTGAGCACTGACAACTGGCTTTGCTTCTTTGTGCTGACCTGCATCCCTGGCCCTTTGTTTTCCCTCTGATCATGAGAAGTGCAGTTTGACCCTAACTTTACTTAGGCAGGAGAGATTAATGGTCAAGGGTGTCCTGGTAGTTGTCCACCATAAAGGAAGGCTGTAGTTCAGTGGGCAGAGCATGTTCTTAGCATTTAAAAGGACCCGGGTTCAATTTCTGGCATCTCCAGGTACAGGTGGGCCCAACTCACAATATCCTTTGATATGATCACCTGATGAAAATCTTGGCATATTGCAGAGATGGCAAAATGGATGGCACTGTTAAAAGATACAAATTTAGAATATTTTAAGGGAGACTGGAAACCCTTTCTAGTCTAAATAAAAGGTTATTATTTCCCCTATGCAAGGATCACAGCGGATCATCAGTGGATGATCATAGACATATCTCAACCTGCATTAACCTCACAAGTCTGCTGGGGTGGGGTAGAATGTGAGCTCCTTGGAGGAAGGGCATGATAAAAGCGAAAAGTAAATAAACAGACACCTGTGTGAACCTTGGTCTCTAATAGTTAACTGCCATCTTCCTCCTCAAGGAAGTGGGAATAAAACCAAGAGAACTCAAGAAGTTTGGGTTGGGCAATGTAAAGAGGGACAAGGAGGCGAGGCCATTGTCTAATTGCAGTAGTGATCCCATGTTGCTTTCATTTATTTCTGTAGTGCTGGTGTCGGGAACCTTTGGGCTACCAGATATTGCTGAACTTCAGTCCCCATCATCACTGGTCGCTGCACATACTGGGGCTGATGGGAGCTATACTTCAGCAACACCAAGCAGGCCAGAAGGTTTCCTCACACTGGCAGTTAAGTATTGTTCCTGAGAATTTCCGCCATGGATTGAACCAGTTCACAAACACACACACAGAGAGGTATGGAGCGCTCCCCAAAATGAATTTAAAAGCTCTCAACTTCTACTAAATGGTTGGCTATGCCTTGCATGTGTGAATGGGTAGCCATATATATAATTACACAAATGTAATTATTATTATCATTTACCTTTTTTACACAGACGGAACTTTCACATTGCAGCACACCAGTCCCCAGAACACCCTGGCTTCCTGTAGGTCTGAACCATAGGTGATGTCAGGAATGCCAACTTGAATAAAATATGAGGGGGGGGGGAGTAGGTAAGCCCCACCCCACCTAATCAATCATAGGACACGCATGGGCATAGCCAGGGGAGCAGGGGGGGGCAGCTGCCCCCCTAAATCAATAAAAATACTTAACTGAGGTTCTGCCCCCCCCCCACATAAAGCCTGCCCCCCGGGAACATAAATCCTGGCTCCGGCAGGTACACACCATTTGAATGGCAATGACCATCAAATGGGGTGGCGGCTGGCCCCCCTCAAATATTTTATGGGGGGGGCGAATGGACCTTGGCTCCTCGGAGTTGCCTCCTTTGGGTGAGGACGGCGAGCCTAGTTCATAGATGTGAGCCGGCAGTAAAGAGAAGCGAGGAAAAGCCTCCGCTCCAGGCTGGCGCGCCCTTTCCTCCTCCAAGGGCGGCTCCGACCAGGCGTGCATTGACGTGCCGAGGGGCGGCGCTGCTGCTGCTGCTGCTGCTACTGTTGCCGCCACCGCCGCCACGGGCACCTCCTCCTGTTTCCTCCCCTCAGTCCCGGTTAGGGAATCCGCCGGCGCCGCCTTGCTGGGAGCGGCCGCCCAGGAGAAAGGATGCTCCTCCGGGCGCGGCGGCGGAGGAAGAGGCGCGGCGGACGGGACATCCCTGCGGCCGCCCGCTTCGCCAGCCTTGCCTAGCGCAAGACGCACGCAGCCTCCTCCATGGCGAAGCCCCGCGCTGCGTTGCAGCGGCGAGGCCCGGCTTGCAGTGGGGAGCCCGGCGGCGGCGGCGGCGCTGGTGCCCGGGCCCATCTTTCCTCTCGCTTCGGTGCGCCCTAAGGACTGCGGCGGCGGCGGCGCTATGGCCGAGACGGAGCGGCCGGAGGAAGCGGCCCGGCTGTGGCGAGACGCCGCCCTGCGCGCCGGCAAGCTGCGGAGCGACCTCGGGAAGCTGGAGCTGGGCTCCCGGGAGGAGAGCGGCCCGCAGGCAGAGCCGGAGCCCAAGTCCTCGCTGCTGCAGCACCAGCACCAGCAGGAGCAGGAGCAACCGCCGTCTCCGCTCGCGCCGTCGCCGCTGGAGACGCTGAACCTGAGCGGGCGCGGCCTGGAGGAGCTGCCCGAGGGCTTGTGCGCCGCCGTGGGCAGCAGCCTGAGCGTGCTCTCGATGCGCAGGAACCGGCTCGCGAGGCTGCCCTCGGCCGCCGCCCTGGGGCACCTGGGCCGCCTGGCCGAGCTCGACCTGAGCCACAACCGCCTGCGCTGCTTGCGCGACGACGGCCCGGCGCTGGCACTCCTGCGCGGGCTGCGCAAGCTCAGCCTCAGCCACAACCAGCTCGGCGCTGGCGGCGACGGAGCGCTGCCCGACGCCTTGGGCGAGCTGCGGCAGCTGGAGGAGCTGGACTTGAGCTTCAACCGCCTCAGCCGCCTGCCCAGCGAGGCCCTGGCCCGCCTGCAGCAGCTGCGCGCCCTCGACGTGGACCACAACCAGCTTCCCGCCTTCCCTCAGGCGCTGCTGGCGCTGGGCTCCCTGGAGGAGCTGGACTGCTCCGGCAACCGGCACCTGCGGGCCCTGCCCGAGGGCATCGCTTCCCTGCGGCGCCTGAAGATCTTGTGGCTCAGCGGCACAGGCTTGGCCGCCCTGCCCGAAGGCTTGTGCCAGCTGGGGGCCCTCGAGAGCCTCATGGTGGACGGCAACTGCTTGAGAGGCCTGCCCGCCGGGTTTGGCGGCCTGCAGCGCCTCAAGATGCTGAACCTCTCCTCCAACCTGCTGGCTGACTTCCCCGCAGCTGTGCTGGCCTTGCCCGGCTTGGAAGAGCTGTACCTGAGCCGCAACCAGCTCACCCTGCTGCCCGCTGGGCTGTGCCAGCTGTGCCAGCTGCGGACCCTGTGGCTGGACAACAACCGCATCCGCTACCTGCCCGACTCCATCGTCCAGCTGCGTCACTTGGAGGAGCTGGTCCTGCAGGGCAACCAGATCGCCATCCTGCCCGAGGGCTTTGGCCAACTCAACCGCATCAGCCTCTGGAAGATCAAAGACAACCCTCTGATTCAGCCACCCTACGAGGTCTGCATGAAGGGCATCCCTTACATCGCGGCCTATCAGCAGGAGCTGGCCCACTCCCAGCCTGCCCTCAAGCCCCGTCTCAAGCTGGTCCTCATGGGCCTGAAAAACGCAGGCAAGACGCTGCTACGCAAGTGCCTCGTGGAGGAAGAGGACGAGGGACAAGGGCATGGAGAGCTGTCCTTCGCTGCAGCCTGCAAGGACTCTGGGAGAGCTCGAACCAAGGGGTGCTTCATGCAGACCCTAAGAGACCTGCCCCCCCAGCCTCTTTCCCCCAAAGCACAGCCACACCGCCGCCCCATTGTCGAGCAGCCAGAGGCTTCCCCTTTGCCAGCTTCGACCCTGAAATGTTCCCATGTGGGATGTATCTCCAGTGAGCAGTGGGACATGCTCTTTTACCCTTCCCCAAAAGCTGCTGGGCAGACCCAGGTGGGACATTTTGCTGCTGAGCGGCAGGACGATGCTCCGCTGGCCCTGTCTCCAAAAATAAATGGGGAGGCGCACTTAGGATATTACCCTCCCCTACGGCCCATTATGCCCCCAGCTCCCTACGCAGCAGGGTTGCCAGGCAGCAGCAAAGGCATAGAGGTGACAGACTGGACTGCAGATGTAGAAAGGGGCCTGACTTTCATTGTGTACGAGCTGGCGGGAGACCCAAGTTACGACGTGATCCAGCCCTTTTTCCTCTCTCCGGGAGCCCTCTATGTGCTGGTGGTGAACCTGAGCACTTATGTGCCACAGTGTTTTTATCCCTCCGTGGGGCACTTCCTTCACTGGCTAGGGGCAAAGGTGCCACATGCCGTGGTGTGCATGGTTGGCACCCACGCTGACCTGTGCGCTGAACGGGAGGTGGAAGAGAAGTGCTTAGACATCCACCGCCAGATTTCCCGGCAGGAGAAGTGCGACTACGAGGGCCTCCAGACTCTGGCCCAGCAGGTAGACGAAGCCCTGGGGCAGGATTTCGACCTGCGCTGCTCCAGCCCCCACGTCGCCTTCTACGGGGTGTCGGACAAGAACCTACGGCGCAAGAAAGCTCAGTTCCAGTATTTGCTCAACCACCGGCCGCAAATCCTTTCCCCGGTGCTGCCTGTCAGCTGCTGGGATTGCTGCCAGGTACGCCGCTTGCGGGAAAAGCTCCTTTCGGTAGCCGAGCATAGAGACATCTTTCCCAATTTGCACCGGGTGCTGCCAAGGTCCTGGCAGGTGCTGGAGGAGCTGCACTTCCAACCACAGGCTCAGCAGCTGTGGCTCAGCTGGTGGGACTCAGCTCGGCTCGGCCTGCAGGCAGGACTGACTGAGGACCGTCTCCAGAGTGCTCTTTCCTACTTGCACGAGAGCGGCAAGCTGCTCTACTTCGAGGAGCACCTCACCCTGCGGGAATACGTTTTCCACAACTTGCCCAGGCTCATTGACATCCTCAACGTCTTCTGCCAACGGGATGCCACGGTCTTGCTCCAGAAACTGCTTGGCAATGCCCACGTGGACGAGCTGAAGGCCACGCAGCTCCACCACTATGTGGAAGGCTTTTTGCTCCACGGGCTTCTCCCTGCCCATGTCATTCGCCTGCTCCTCAAACCCCACATCCAGAGCAGAGAGGACCTGCAGCTTATCCTGGAGCTGTTGGAGAAGATGGGTCTCTGCTACTGCGTCAACAAGCCCAAGTCCAAGCCCTTGAACGGGGCCACGGCATGGTACAAGTTCCCTTGCTATGTGAAGAACGAGATGCCCCACGCAGAGGCGTGGATCAATGGCTCCAACCTGGGCGGGCAGTCCTTTGTCGCCGAGCAGCTGCAGATTGAGTATAGCTTCCCTTTCATCTTCCCACCGGGGCTCTTCGCCCGCTACAGCGTCCAGATCAACAGCCATGTGGTTCAGCGGTCTGATGGGAAATACCAGATCTATGCCTACAGGGGGAAGGTACCCGTCGTAGTAAGTTACAGACCTGCCAAAGGCACCCAGCAGCCAGATACTTTGTCTATCGCTAGTCATGCATCCTTACCAAATATATGGACAGCCTGGCAAGCCATAACCCCACTAGTGGAAGAACTCAATGTCTTGCTTCAAGAATGGCCAGGCCTGTACTATACTGTGCATGTCCTCTGTTCCAAGTGCCTTAAAAGAGGGTCGCCCCACCCGCATACTTTCCCAGGTAAGAAAATTTTAATGCTCAGGTGTTGTGTGTGTGTGCGCGCGCACTCCACTGGGTTAATATCGAGTGTGCACATGTAATTGCCTCGTAAGCGGGTGTATAGATAGATGCAGGCTGTATTTTGCCGCTTTGCAAGATGATGCAGGTAATCTCGCCTAGAAACCTGACTACTGCCAGGTGAGAGAGGTTACCCCAGGATAAGTTTGCTTACCTGTATGTGCTCCGTGTTCCATCCTGCCAAGCAGTGAGGAATCTTTGCACTTCTCTGTTCCCTCCAGATTTCTGGTCAGGGTTGAAAATGTCAAATTCTCCCTCTGCGCTTGGCAGAACAATACAGGATTCACCCGTGCTTTGATGTAGGCGGTGAAATTCTTACTACGGTGATGCAAATAAGTCCATACAGAGGATCAGAATACACCCCCACCCCACCCCCAGCAAACTCTGTTGCCGTGAAGCATATTAGTCATCTGTATTTTCCAGTCAAGTGATAAGTTGGTGTTTTGTGAACATCAGGCACAGATATGTATCGGGATGTGTGGTTAAAATGGCTGTCTGCATCTTGCCCGAATAACAGTGATACCTGGCGTATTTTTATAGCCTCACTTTGTCAGCGGCATGCACCCTTGTCACAATTATGCCACTTGGTCAAAGGATCATCTGTTCCCACCCATTGCTGTGTTTAGCAGGCAGCATTGTGAAATAATCCCCCTCTGCTCCCCTTTGTGCAGCTTTTGCATATGCTGATGTACAAAACAGCCGAAGGAACTGATTTACTTCTGCTGGCTCCTGTACATGTTTTCATAGAGAGTTCATGTTTATTTCTTCGTTAGATTCCGTATTCTGTTCTTCCTTCAGTCAGTTTGGCAACTTCCTATGTGTGCAGCATGTGTGTGCTCACATATGTTGTTGCTTTGAATCTTAACAACAAGCCTCCAAAAGCAACCATATATTGCGGCCAGCCAAGTGTTTGGTATTCTCCCTGCCCGCCCACTCCCGCCCCTGCCTGCGACTAAATGCTGAGTATTGGGGGAAATGCGGGGGGCGCTTGGGAAAGCCACAATAGATGGTTGGTGGGCCTGTGCGTTGTGCAGACTTGATGAGTAGTATGTGAATGTATTCTTAATACTTTGGAATACTTGCAAAGCAAATTGATTTAGGGGATGTGTTTCAATTGTTGGCTTTTAAGATAAAAAACCCATATAATATCTGATGCTAGAATTTTCATCAAAATTGCCTGTAAAAAGGGGGGGGGAATGTTAGGTGGAGGTGATTGCTTTTTTGGTTTCTTAATGTTGAGTGTGGCCAACAAGAAGGGATTACTGCATATGGCATGTATATTCATCCCCCTTTCCCATCAAGTCTGGTAGGTTTCTGTATTGTTTCAATACAAATGTTGACCAGAGGCGATAGTGGGGGTGGGTGGGGATGCCCTCTATGGGAAGCTGTGCCTCTCTCAAACCCCATCAGTTATCTTAAAGATAATGGGCCAGGTCCAGCTATGTAGGTGAGCTCGTGGGAGCCAGGGCAACACATTCTGCTAGTGCAGGGCGGCCCGACTTTTCATACCAAGTGGGCCGCAAGAGCATGGAACCAACGGGCTACACGTTGCCATGTCATGCAGGGGGGGGACAAGGCCAAAATTTGACAGCTTCCCAAAGCCAAGCATATCGCTTACCCGGCTTTGGGAAGGTGGTACAAGAGGCATCAAAAAGGCCTCGAAGGTTAAGTGTTGGATCACCTTGCCCTAGTGAAACAGGGCTCCCTCCACCCCCTGGGTGCCCTCCCACATTGGCTCTGGGGCAGTGGTGGCTAACCTTGACACTCCAGATGTTTTGGGACTACAACTCCCATCATCCCTGACCACTGGTCCTGTTAGCTAGGGATGATGGGAGTTGTAGTTCCAAAACATCTGGAGTGTCAAGGTTAGCCACCACTGCTCTGGGGTGTCTGGAGAACTCCTAGAACAGCATGGAGGACAGAGAGGGGAGATTGTTCTGTTGGGCAAGCTGAAATATTTGCACTGGTGGAGCCATTAGAGGAGTACAACAACATGGAATTCCTCCCAAGCTATGTATTGTGCAGTCATACACCAGCAATCCTGAAAACTGTTCAGGTTTAGTTTCCTTTTAACTGTGTCCTAGCTTGCTTTATCCCCGTAGAATTCAAAGGGAGCCCCTGAAAAGTCATTCAGGCCCTCTTTAGATAAACTTGTTCTTTTTTCCGCTATGACACTAGCCAGTGATGTGGAGCAGAAAATGACCCCAGCAGACTTCCATGGAAACATTTCTATTTCATAAGTCAATTAGCAGCAACTGATAATAGAATATTTGAAAATACAGTATGTGAAACTTGACAGCTTCAAAGTTTTCAGTTTTGTTTACTAATTGCAGGAAAAATAAACAATAAGGAAAATAAAAAATAAATTAGTAGCAATGAATGGATGTCAAATGAAAACACAATAGTTGAAAATACAGTATTTGAAACTTAACAGTTTCTTAGTTTTCAGTATTGTTTCCTAAATGCAGGAAAAATAAGCATGCTGAATTTGAACACACTATCTAGGGACATCTGAATTTTTTGGGGTGAAAACTGAAAATTTTATAGTGCAGGTTGAAAAGTCTCCCAATTCAAGCTTTTTTCTTGAAAGTTTGCATCACTGCAAATGACATTTATGCAGAGAAGCAATTAAGGGGGTGGGGAGATGCCCTGGTTTGCTGGAATGATTTCTTCCTTAATTACGAAAGCTACTTCCACTATTGTGGTCCCCTCTGAGCCCCAGCAAAGAGTGACTCTGAGTCACTCACTGCAAGAGAAGGTTGCAAAATGACTGCCTCACTATCCTCCCCTAGTCTAGGTTTCAATTGTGGGAGCAGGCGAGAGGACAGCCAACACAAAGAGATTGTGGTTGCAGTGGTGACTCACAACTTCTCTTCAGTGTGATAGCTGGAGACTTTCTGATGATGGTTTGTTTTGAATTCATTACTTGTGTGTAACCAGTTGATACTTTCCTGCTTTAGTAATGCAGACTTGAGTCAGAACGCCGGAAGAGTATTTCTGGCAAGCGGAGCGTAGGTTGGCATAAAACCAAGTCAAACTTCTGACCTTAATAAGCAATGTGTTTATGGGACTTTTCTTTCAACAAAGTACTTGGGAATGTACTTCATAAAGATGGAGGTGGGGGGATGAGTTAATTTTACTCTTATTCAAATGTGTGTTTTGGCTCATTTGGATTTTTCTTAGACTGTGGTTAGTTTTTGACCTGGCTTGCTGCTGCTGCTTCTACATGCCTGGAAGTATGCGCCAGTAGAAGTCATTTCAGAGGACTCAGTGGTCAGATTCATGACATAAAGCTTGCCCTTTCCTGCATCTGTAAATGCAGCAGGCCCCTGTTGATTTGCAGGGTGAAGCTCTTAGGTAGAGTTTCCGCTGTCAACATAACAGGGTCAGTCAGGGTTGCCCATAGCGAATCTGATGCAGCAAGTTCTTTTATATTGTCTCCAAAAGGTGGGACTTCACAGTTTCCTCCATAGCAGTCTTGTGATTCTGTGAGAGACAGCAGCCAATGTCTGGTAGATCTTCTGTGCTTCTCAGTGCTTTTTTTCTGGTGGTATGCGCCGATACGCAATACCGGCACCTTTTTTCAACAGCTTAAAGTAGGAGAGCAATGACTGGCAGCTGCAAAATCATCTGCGCCTTGGAAGGGCTTCCAGGATCCCCTTTCCCTCCTTCCCACCTCCTCCAATTTCTTAGCATTGCTGGTGATGAACACCACACTCCACCCAGCTGTTGCTCAACCAATCCCATTGCCAGAAATTAACCCCGGCCCCTGCCTCACCTGCCTCCTCAGACAACTCAAATTTGGCCATTGAGAGAGACTGTTACAGGTGACTGACTGGTTTCTTGGTGGATGGGTGAGGAGGTGAGGAGCAGTGACTGGCAACTCTCCAAGCCTATGGAGGCGTGATTTGCAAAGGCGGGAGGCGACAGCAGCCAATGAGCTTTGAGAACAGAGGGGAGGGGGTTGAGGGGAAATAAGCTACGTGAGAAGGGCACTTCCTGTGCCACGTCCCACCACACAGGCACAGTTTCCCTCCCCTCTTCCAATCTCCTTGCGCAGCCATGTCACCAATGGAGACTCTGTGGCTGCTGCATGCGCAGGACATCGCCTCAGCCGGCTAGTGGAAGCAGTGAGGTGGGTGTGCCTTTGAGTGGTACAGTAAGTACCGGCACTTTTTTTCTGGAAAAAAAGCACTGGTGCTTGTGTTCTTGCCTGTCATTACTTAACATAGGACAATCAGTGTACTGGGTGCTTTAGAGAGCAATAATGACAGTTCTTTGCCCTCAGGGTGGTCACAATCTGAGTATTGACTGTGACAGACACGTCCATGATAACAAGGGGCAATAACTCAGAAAACACAGTTAAGAATCCCTTCAGCCCAGTGCTATGTTCCTGCCATTTTTAAATTTATAGTATCTTGTTAACCAAGCCAATCATCCCATAAAGAAAATGAGCATCTGTTTGTGAGCAAAGTTCATTATCCCTCTCTAAAGTGCTTTTTGGAAATGGGTGCCCCCTCCAATTTGGCTTTCTGTTGATAGATACAAAAATTGCATTCAGGCACTAATAATTTTGCAGATAACTGCTAAACAAGATTTCAGTTTTAAGTATATGCGAACTACTGAAAATGTGAACCACACACTGAAATCATTCAAGGACAAGATGAGCCCTCTGAGCCCAGAGGATACTGATTAAAGGCTCTGCTATTTTCAGGTCACCTTCATCATTGGATTAAAAACATACAGATGAAGCCATCTTATGCCAACTCAAACCATTGGACATCTAGCTCAGTGCTGTCGACATAGACTGGCAACAACTTTCCTGGGTTTCAGGCAGGAAACATTTCCTACCTTACCTGGAAATGCTGGGGATTGAATCCTGGGGCTTTTAAATTGCAAAGTACATGCTCTGCCGGTTGAGCTAAAGCCCTCCCTCAAGGGTTACAGATTGCGGGGTCAGAGGAACTCCTTCCTGGGAAGAGATTGGTGAAGTTCATATATGTTTGGTCCAGGCCTAAATAGTTCAGCTGGTGAGAGACCCTTTGTTTCGTTCTGAATTTCTCACCTTGTTTGGAAATGTGTTCCTCTTTCCTTTTCAAATGAAGGAAGAAAAAATACGTTTCAGAGCATGACTACATATTACTTGCAGTTGGTTGTAGTGAAGCCCAGCAGTTAGTGCAAACCATGGTTTACAAATCCACTTAAAGTCATGGTTTATGGTAGAACCATAGTTTATATTAAGGGTTGTGCTAGGATTTGTGACTTTAAACCTAGGTTAAGTCTGACAAGGAAAAGAGGCAAGGGAAATCACTTGGAGAGGAGCCTGCATTCTCAAAGCTGGTGCTGCGTTTAAAAACTCTTTTCTGGGGAGCCATTATTACGTGGCATTGGAGTGTTGCCATATAGAAAGCCCTAGAGCAGAGAGCGGCTAACAGTGCTAGAAACTCAGATATAAAAGTTAGGCACCAAATGGCTCGTTAAACCAGTGTTACAGTTGCCAAAACAGAATGCCAAGTTGCCATTTTTGAGCCAGACAGCTCAAAAGCCACATTTTTCAATATGTCTTATTGGTTCCTGAAATTCACTCTGATTGTGCAGATAAAATATAATTCTACAGGATGTGTTGCTAGTATGTGAAAACAGTAAAGATCCAAGGATCCCCAGGCATGCACCTCCAGATGGTGACGTCATGTGCCATCCTGGTGACCGGGCATCTTCGCTTGGTCACAAGTGGCTAGTAGCCAGCTGCAAAGTGAATTTTGAACGCTGGTGACTAACCTGTGGCCCTCTAGTGTTGTTGAACTCTAATTCCCACTATCCTTGATGTGTTAGCCATACTGGCTGGGGTTTATGGGAGTTGGAGTCCAACAGCCACAGGAGAGCCGCAGGTTAGTTAGCACTGCCCTATAGGAACAGTGTTACATGATAGGGTCAGTGTGGGGAAAGCATAGTCCCCAATATTCGCCAACTGGAATATTCGCCAATGGGACCATGGGCAGGGTTTGTGTGTAGATTTTAGGAAATGGTCAGAAAAAATATTTTGAGCACCCTGATTAAGAATGATCTTCTATGTTAAAAAGACCACCTAACTTACCATTTAAGGCATGAGCTTTTTTATGTTGAACTTGGGGTCCTGGTTTTAGGTATGCCTTGTCAATTTAAGAACACCAGACGGCTTGATGTGACAAACGATAAAGGAGCATGCAGAAGACTACCAATGAGATAAGCACATTTCAGAGACTCTCTTGGATACCCCATTGAGGATTTGCATTGCTGTCTTTTTACAATTGTCTCATTGTGTGTCTGAATATATTCTAGACTAAAGAATGCAATGCATGCTGTCTGAGTCACTAAATGATGCAAAGAGTGCTGCTTCCAGGATCTCCCCAGTCACCCGGATTATGGGAAGAGGAGTGGGTTAAGGAGTTAACTGATTGGTTAAGTGGTTTTGAGAAAGTTCTGTAAAGTGTGGAATGGTTATTATAGTCCTAATCCCATTTAGTGACTAAAAGGGTAGGATTTAGGGTTTATGTTTCTTCCAGATTAATTAGTTTGTGCTAAAGTAATGAAATCTGGTGAACACCTCTCTTGAAATATGCAGACCGTTTTCTAGTTCAGGTAACAACACATACTGTACGCTTGTGTGGTTTGGCCATGTTGAGACTCTAGTAAATTTTTCTGTAAACAATTCCCTGAACTTGTGTTGCTGTCCTATGCTGTCCTTATTTGGCGGTAAATCCTTCTGAATCAGTAAGCTATTTCTGAGTAAACATGAATGAGATCTGATGGTTAGAAAACTAGCTCATACATAAGGGAGAAAGGTTCTAGCCTAGCCTTCACCCTGAATTGTTTTTCTACATGCAAAAAAGGTTCCTGTGCAGGTATCAAAACAACATGCAAAGGTATCAAACATGTAAGTTTGACGTGCAAAGTTGTGGGATTGTCGAGAGATCGAGACATTATTGTCAACAGTTGTGATCGTTTCTGAATTAGAGCATTGTGCTCACAATTTGTTCAGATACAACAGCAATGGGGGGGGGAGAGACAGCATTAGCCTTTATGAAGCTGCTTTGTTAAATTTATGAGGAACTGCATTTTTAGGAGAAGCTATGTCTGTTTTCTCCCAAGTGAAAGCAATCAATGAAGTTGTTCATACTATATAGCTCACCTCGATCTTCCGAACTCAAGAATCCAGCCATTGCATCAGAGAGCTGACTATGAAATACAAGAAACATATTCTTCGAAAGTGTTTTGCTGCCACTCATGGAAGAGGCATGGTACGACAGAAGAACTAAACCTCTCCAAAGAGCCTCCATAATACGCAAATACCACTATGAGTGAAAGGAGAAGAGGTCCAGTGGTACGAAGTGCCCTGCAGATGGATTCTGAGGACTATAAATATCTAGGAGAATGCTGATCCTGTAATGTTAAAGATGCTGCTTTGAGGGCTAAAGCTGACATTTAACTATACTGATAAGAAAATCTCTTAGTTTTCAAAAGTCTAATCTACATTCCAAATATCATATGATACAGGCCTCTCAGAAACAGGTATGTCAAAATAATTGATCCTACACAAACTACAGTGTCACTGAAGACTAGATTAAAAAGTATCATAGCTTTTTAAAATGTTAAATTCAGTATTATTGTAGAGTTAAAAATATTTTGGCATAATTTTCCCCAGTTTAGAACATCAACTTCCATGTTTACTTTAAAATGATAAGCACAGCACAATCCTGGAAGTCAGTCCAGTAGTATTTAATCCCAAGTAAATGTGTTTAGGAACGCAGAGGCATCACGGTGGTTTTTTAACCCAAGTTTTGATCTTTGAAAAAGCGTTTACAGTGGTACCTCCGGTTGCGGATGGGATCTGTTCCGGAGCTCTGGTCGGATCCCGAGGTTTCCGCAACCGGAGGGACTGCTTCTGCACATGCGCGCGTGGCGAAACACTTCCAGGTTTGCCGCTTTCACAACCCGAAGTTTACGTTACCCGAGGGTAACGTAAGCCCAGGTGCTGCTGTATTTATATTTGTAAGGTTGCACATCACTCACTACCTGCTGCAAGTACTCTTGTAAGATTAAATTCTTTGCAACTCAAAATCCCTGGCTACCTTGCTAGTAATGTTTGAGCCACTGAAATACTTCCCCAGGAGCAATTGCAAACCCCTGTGCTCCCTCTCTCTTCTTAGGACTTTCTCAAATGTTTTGTTTGTAGCATGGTATCAGTTAGAAGGAAATCATACTCCAGCCTTGCACTTTAAAACAAAAGACCCTAAAGAAATTTGCAAATGCCGTCACATATTTGCAATACTTAATGAGCTCACGTTGACTTTTGTGCTCCCAAACACATCTAGCGGGGTGAGTGTAACCAGCCTTGTGTGACAGAATAGCGTCTGTTCACGGTTGCTGGGTCAGGCAGCTGCATTGTTGATCATTTGTAAGTTTCAGCAGGAAGCTGGGAGACAGCAGGTTCCCTGTTAATCCCTTCCCATCCAAAACTGCACTGGCTAGCTGTTCCAGCTTAACTCTAGTGCACCTACCCCATCTTCAGTTGTTAAAAACATCTCATTTTCCAATAACGTGAATGAGTCTGCACAAGCGTCAGACATGTATGCTTCTCTTGATTTGCATGCCACTGGAAGAGATCAGAAAGACGTGCTTTTGATTTTAAACTAACCACAGTTTCCCATGGCATCTACACTCAGAGATATCTGGTTTGACTGTAGTTAGTGAAAATAAACCAGGAGCAAGCATGATTTTATGTCCTGTTTTTTGTTGTTCTCAGATCAACTTACTTAGAGTAGGGGACCAGGGTAATGCCATGCTGTGTGGCATCGGTTGCAAGCAATGCACGTATATGCCCATAGAGGCCGTTCTGACTAAGTGTAGGAAGAACTTTCTGTCAGTAAGAGCTGTTAGGCTCAAAGGGTGGTGGACTCTCCTTCCTTGGAGGTTTTGAAGTAGAGGTTGGATGGCCACCTGTCATGGATGTTTTAGTTGATATTCCTGCATCGCAGGGGGTTGGACTAGATGACCCTCGGGATCCCTCCCAACTCTGCAATTCAATGATTCTATGAATGATGCCATTGTGGCTACTCCTAGACTGCAAGCCTAAAGATGCCATCTTGTGTATACAAATTCATCCGTGGAATTGAGCTTCATGGCTGCAACCATAAGCATAGGAACAAAGGAAGCTGCCTTATAACTGAATTAGGCCAGTGCTCCCATCGGTTTTGTATCAATGACTGACAGTGTCTCTTTAAGGATTTCCCCCAGCAGCCTTATCTGGAAATGCCAGGAACCGAATCTGTGACCTCCTCCATACAACACACGGACTCCACCACTGTGTTATAGCTGTACCCCAAAGCACACTGGCCAGGTCACTGGGACTTCCTTCTAAGCAGAGTTAGGGTCAAACCGCACTTCCCCAGGGGGAAAACAAAGGGCCAGGCAGCCAGGGCTGGAGTCAGATGCAGGTGAGCATGAAGAAGCAAGGCCAGTTGTCAGTGCTACAGCCTTCCTTTATGGTGGACAACTACCAGGACACCCTTGACCAATAATCTCTCCTGCCTAAGTAAAGTTAGGGTCAAACTGCACTTCCCATGATCAGAGGAAAAACAAAGGGCCAGGCTGCCAGGGATGCAGGTCAGCACAAAGAAGCAAAGCCAGTTGTCAGTGCACAGTCAACATTTTATTCAAGGAAATGAACATACAACTCAGCAACACTTCCCAGTAGGTCTTGCCCCTGTCAGCTGACGGTCCCTGCCTTCTAAGGCTCCTCCTCTCCCAAGCAGTCTCAAACAGCATCTGAGCATCTCTGGCCTCTGTTCCACTCTCCTCATTATTCTGTGCGTTCTTGGAGACAAGGCTGGAGGGGAGCTTGTCGCAGCAGGAGAGGGAGACTCCCGGGATTCCTCAGCTGTCTCTTGACGCCCCTCCTCTGCTTCAGCCTTGAAGTCTGAACTGCTTCCTTCCACAGGTTCTTCCTGCTCACTAAACTTTGTTGCCCCTTCAGCCTCCAGCTAGATTCTCTGAATTGCAGAAATTGGCCTCTTTGCTTATAGTGGCTGCTGACACATGGCTTAAAAAGAAAGAAAGAGGAGACTAATTTGCAAATGCTGTACACAGATGCACATTTAAAAATGATTACTACCCTACTGAGATACAAAGTAGACTCATTGGTTTTGATGAGTTTGAGTATGAATTAGCTGGATGCATGATTTTAATGCATGACTAATGTTAGATATCACCCTATATTTTTTATAGAGGAATCCAATACATCTCACTGTAGTGGGGAGGACCAGGGCCTCTGTGTGTGTGTGTGTGCGTGTGCTCAGTCTTCTGCCAAGGTGCTGGCTGCTGATGGGCAGTTCCAGGGCCCCTGCTCTCCTTTACTTTTAAACCACATTTGGAATGGACAGCCGTTCAAATAGAGGACACCATACAGAGAACTGCCACCTGTCCTTATCCCGTCCCTATCCTAACCTTATCCTGCCACCTGTCCTTATCCTAACCTTCTGATAGCCCTTCAAGCTCAGTCACTGAAGTCACCACCCTCCTATGCTAATACTTTGGCTTAAGAAAAAGGGAGCCAATCTTATTTGGGCAGTGTGGGATAGAGAGGGATAGAGAGACAGAGAGGGAGAGAGAAAAGAATAGAGATAGCAGTTGCATTGGAAGTAAGCATGGACACCGCAGGGATTTGAACCCCGTTCCTGGGAACCAGGAGCGCCGACCACCAGTGTCTTTTGCTTTTTTTTTGAGCAATGCAACAAGGGGAAAAGCAAAACCTGAGAGAACATTCTGTGAATGTTCTCTCAGGAAAAAGAAAACCTTAAGAGGTTAAGAAGAGCTCTTTGGAGAGACCTGTGGAGAGACCAGCAGAAAAGAAAATGAGAAAAAGGAGAGACCAATACAAAAAAACACTGTCTTGAAAAAAACACTGAATGGTGGAATGTGAACTTACCTAAAGCAGCACAGTCCAAATGCAGGTGACTCCCACTTCAGGTACAGTGAACTCTGCCAAGACTGAAGGAAAGAAGAGCTGGAACAAAAGAAGAAGGGTTCTCCTACCTGAAGCTGAGCCTCATTGTAGTTACATGGAATAGGACCTATTCTGACAACTCTGTCACTGCAACCTGAAAGAGTCTTAACACAAAGAGTTGCAGACGGAACACAAAAGAGATTTTCTCCCTAGCCAAGCAGAGGATACTCACCTAAATGTCCTTCAGTAGTAGTGTATACAAGTATATTACTACTATCATTGTGATTTAGCGTTTAGGGTTTACTTGTGAGGTATCTGAGCCTGTCTTTGCCTCTGAAAATTCAAGAGTACTTGATAGTTATCTTCCTTCAGCTGCAATGGTGCATCTGTCACCCCAATGATCGCCAGGGTTGATTTGGCTGATCTGCCTGGTTAGGCAGTTGTCCCCTTCCTCCCTCACCACTCCATGTGTGTCCCTCCCGAAGCTGCGTGCTCGGTGGAAGAGGACGACCATCCCAGATAGAAGGAGTGCACCATTCTTCAGTCAAGGGCATACGATAGCTGCGCCCCCAGCTAGGACCTCCAAACAAGCTCAAGGTCCATTTGTAGGAGAACGTAGGGTAGTCAAGCTTCCAAGACTCCAGACACATCCAAGTAAGGCACTATGTATTAAATGGTGTTCTTGGAAGGTGCTTAGCAAAAGGTTTGGAGGTTCTAGCAGGGGAGCGCAGCTATTGTATACCCTTGACCAAAGAATGGTACACTCCTTCTATCTGCGATGGTTGCCCTCTTCCACTGAGCGCGCAGCTTCGGGAGGGACGCACATGGAGCAGGGAGGGAGGGAGGGGACACCAGCCTAGCCAGCCAGATCAGGTGAATCAAGCCTGGCGATCAATGGGGTGACAGATGTCGCAGCCAGATCGCCCTCACATCTTCTTCAACTGTCCTCCACTTGCAAGACACATTGGAGACATATTCCAGAGTTGAAGGCTCCATTTTAAGATGGGAAGATACAAAACCTTGTTTATTACCACCAGAGAGCCACGTTACGCATCAGGGGTAATTTTGCCTGGCCTGTTCCATAGTTACCTTTTGAGCTCCATTTCCTATATCTTTTCGTAATCTTGCAGGTTCTGCAGGAAATGCTTAGTGGAGTTGATGTTCTAGTCTGCTTCCTCATTTGATCATCACAACAACCCTGTGAGGTAGGTTAGGCTGAGAGAGAGAGAGCTTCATGGCAGAGTGAGGACTTGAACTCTAGTCTCCAAGGTCCTAATCCAGCACTCTAGCCACTCTCAGGAACTTCTTTCAGAGAAAGCACTTTCCCACAGGATCCTGGACTTGCCATATTCCTGAGCAGTCACTCTCGAGTCGCCATCAGCAGGTTCATCCTCAAAATGCTTTATTTGCCTTTTCAGCAAGTTTTTAACTTCCCTGTCTCTCTCTCCTTCCAAGGCAACCTGCGTCCACATGAAATTAGAAGGAACAGTTTTGTCCTCTCCTTGTCTTCTTTCCTTGCCCCCCCCCTACATGCACATTTCTAGCTTCAGTAACAAAAACACCCCTAACTTTCCCTTCATGAAATGACTTCTCTAGTTGCCTTTAAAAAAAAGCCTTCTATTTTCCTTATTCATCTTCCCTCTTCTTCATGTCCATGTACCCTTTCATGAGTTTCCTCTTTTCATCCAAAGACTCCTTAGTTTGAAAGGTAAACAAAATTGGATTCTCCCCTTCCTTCATTTATCTTCATTTTCTCTTGGCTTTTCCACTTAAGTATTTTTAATTTTCTTGATTCTCTTTAAAATCTCCATCTTGGTATTTTTCTCAGTTTTTGTTTGTTTATAAAATACCGGTACGTCCACCATGACCTCTGTGACTGCTGGAAGAGGTGGATTCATCTGAGTGTTGTGGACTCTTCAGACAGAGCTGTAAAGAGAGTGTGTTGATGAGATGCACCTGGAAGAGACTGGGGTCTTCAGCACCTTTTCTCTCTCCTACAGAAACAGAGGAACAAAAACAGCAGGTTACCTAAAGCCACGCAATCAAAATGCATGTTTCTCTCAATAATGACTGCAGGTTTTTACTTGATGTATCAAGAGCTCTTACTCACTTGCATCTTAGGTGTTAACGGAACAGCTCTGCCTCAGACACAGTGAACTCTCCGAAGTCTGTAAAACTGAAGATCTGGAACAAAAGAAAGAGTGCTGTCCCACCCGCAAGTGTACCTCATTGTGGACTGACACAGGAAAAGGCCTTCTCTGCAGTGACATCTTGACAGTAGAAGTTCCCTTGGAAACAGGAATGGCGGCCACCTGGCGTCTTCAGTTCCCAGCTCATCTGAAAAGAATGACTGAATGACCAATGTTGCTAAGTGCAAGCTCCTTAGGAACTTGTATATTTTATATATTATTACATCAATAACCTACCTTTTCTCCAGTGAGCTTGTGGCGGTGTGATCGTCCTCCTGTGACCTGCAAGAGTCTTAGCACAAAGAGTTGCAGAAGGAAGACAATATAAATTTTCTTCCCAGCCAAGCAAGAGATACTCACCTAAATATCCTTCAGGCATAATGTATACAAGTTTATTGCTGCTATCATTGTGATGTAGCGTTTAGGGTTTCCTTGTGAGGGATTTGAGCCTGTCATCGCCTCTGAATATTCAAGAGTACTTGATAGTTACCTTCCTTCAGCTGCTATGGTTGCTTCAAAGTGAGAAGTGACAGGCAAAGAGGATGTGAGGGTGATCTGGTTGTGACATCTGTCACCCCAATGATCGCCAGGGTTGATTTGGCTGGTTAGGCTGGTGTCCCCTTCCTCCCTCACCACTCCATGTGTGTCCCTCCTGAAGCTGCGCGCTCGGTGGAAGAGGACAACCATCCCAGATAGAAGGAGTGCACCATTCTTCAGTCAAGGGCATACGATAGCTGCGCCCCCAGCTAGGACCTCCAAACAAGCTCAAGGTCCATTTGTAGGAGAACGTAGGGTAGTCAAGCTTCCAAGACTCCAGACACATCCAAGTAAGGCACTATGTATTAAATGGTGTTCTTGGAAGGTGCTTAGCAAAAAGTTTGGAGGTTCTAGCAGGGGAGCGCAGCTATCGTATACCCTTGACCAAAGAACAGTACACTCCTTCTATCTGGGATGGTTGTCCTCTTCCACTGAGCTCGCAGCTTCGGGAGGGACGCACATGGAGCAGTGAGGGATACAGCATAATCCACCCCATTAGGGCATTTGTCAATGAAATAATAGGCCATGATTTTAGAGTCATTACTACCACAGCCACATTACGTATCGGAGATAGGTTTGCCTGCCCGTTTCCCACTTATTATAGCATCTTGTCGTTGCTGCTGGAAAGGCCAGTCCTTTCAGTACCGCTCTATAACCTACAAACATTTGTTCTACCTCCACTGGAATCTTCCACTTGCAAGACACATTGGAGACATATTCCAGAGTTGAAGGCTCCATTTTAAAATGGGAATATACAGAATAATCCATTATTGTAACAGGTCGCAAATCGTCTTGCTGCAACCTTAAAACGTATGAGGAATCACAGAGTACCATTTTGACTTTCATTTTTTCATGAAGCGGATGAAGAGATTAAAAAGGAGAGAACAGTTCAAAAGCATTGCACTGAAAAAGATCACTGAGTAGTTGGAAAAAACAGATTGTCTGAGCTGTGTGCTAAATAGCTGTTCCTAGAAGATGCTTAGCAAAAATAAAATCCAAAAACCTTGATTATTACCACCAGAGAGCCACGTTACGCATCAGGGATAATTTTGCCTGGCCTGTTCCATAGTTACCTTTTGAGCTCCATTTCCCATATATTTTCGTAATATTTCAGGTTCTGCTGGAAAGGCTTAGTGGAGTTGATGTTCTAGTCTGCTTCCTCATTTGATCCTCACAACAACCCTGTGAGGTAGGTTAGGCTGAGAGAGTGAGAGAGCTTCATGGCAGAGTGAGGATTTGAACTCTAGTCTCCAAGGTCCTAATCCAGTACTCTAGCCACTCTCAGGAACTTCCTTCGGAGAAAGCGCTTTCCCACAGGATCCAGGACTTGCCATGTCCCTGAGCAGTCACTCTCCAGTCGCCATCAGCAGGTTCATCCTCAAAATGCTTTGCCTTTTCAGCAAGTTTTTAACTTTCCTGTCTTTCTCTGCTTCCAAGGCAACCTGAGTCCGCATGAAATTAGATGGAACGGTTTTGTCCTCTCCTTGTCTTCTTTCCTTCCCCCCCCCCCACATGCACATTTCAAACTTCAGCAACTTTCCCTTCATGAAATGACTTCTCTAGTTGCCTTTTAAAAAAAAAAAAGCCTTCCATTTTGCCTACTCATTTTCTCTCTTCTTTTAGGGGACGTCATATCCATATACCCTTTCATGAGCTTTCTCTTTTTATCCAAATACTAATTAGTTTGAAAGGTAAATAAAGCTTGATTCCCCCATTCACATTCCTTCATTTATCTTCATTTTCTCTTGGCTTTTCCTGTTCAGTATTTTTAATTTTCTTGATTCTCTTTAAAATCTCCATCTTGGTATTTTTCTGAGTTTTCAGTTTAAAATTTGCTTGGCTAAACTCTTTTGTGGGGACTTTCTTAAGGTCCATCATCTGCCTACAATTTACTGTCCCTGTGTTATTAGGATTAAGTCTTATTTGATCTTCTATTTTCCTTCAGTTTCCTTTTAGTTTAAAATTTAATGTCTCTCCTAACACCTTTTAGGGACAAACACCTGATTAAGATATAATCTTAATCGCACACTACCGTATTTTCCGGCATATAAGACGACTGGGCGTATAAGACGACCCCCAACTTTTCCAGTTAAAATATAGAGTTTGGGATATACTCGCCGTATAAGAAATACGACCCGGCGTATAAGACGACCCCCGACTTTTGAGAAGATTTTCCTGGGTTAAAAAGTAGTCTTATACGCAGGAAAATACTGTATTTGAAATCAACCACAAAAGAGATCACAGGTGAAAATTACCTGTGTCCCTTTTTGAAGTTGTAAATGATGAATTTCAGCAGAGTTAAATCCCTTCATTTACTCTAAAAAAAATTCCCAATAGTTTTGAAAAGCAATCTAATCTAAGCTGGTTTCAGTTGCCTTTTCAAACCTGTTTCATCTTCCCAGCCTCCCTCTCCTAATCCCTCTGCCCCTTAACTCCTTCAGCTCTGACCAGTGAGAGGGCTAACACCAGTACTATAGCCAGGGACAGGCTCACTCACTGGAATGCGGCTCGCTCCTTCCACCACCTGTTGGTCATAAAGACACATAAAATAGTCCCTTGCCGCATTAATACAGTGGGTGCAAATGTCTTTATTTCTGACGGGGTCACTTCAGGGCTTTGAGGGGAAATGAATATTTTCTTTCCAAATTAATACATTCTGGAAATACAAGGGAACTGAATTTCAAATTCACCCAAATCTCATGGATTACAAACTACAGGAACATGACCTATACATGAAAATAAGGGAAAGACTATTGGAAGAGTGGTTGGCTTGGATCTCAGTGGCCCCCATTGAATTCTATGGAGCAAAGTAAATGGACTGTACAGTTGGAAAAGTACTGTAACATGGGGTACAGTTGGAAAGGACAGCAGTTGCTTCTCACTCCTATGTATACACAACATTCTATGATAGAATGAATGAAGACTGGCAGCTTGTTTTTAAAAACGTTGGCTTAAAAAGAAAGAAAGTGGGGGTTAATTTTAAATCATTGCTGCTGTTTGTAGCATACTGACCTTCTTTCCCTTGAAAATTGCTTTGTTGAAATATAATACCTGGTTGGTGGAGGGGAAGGGTTTGGAGTGACTGAAATAGATGTACAGCTCCACTAATTACAGTAGAAATTTTGTTTCACTTTGAGGATTAAAAACCTCAGTATTTGATGCTTAAGAATGCCTTGTGTGGTTTAAAGTTAAGTGCTCTTTTCTCTTTTCTATCTCTGTCTTAACTTTAACCACCATGACATGATTGCATAATTATTGTAACTTGCAAAACTGGGTGAATCTTAACACAACATGTAAAGTCATTTTCCAGATAACCATCTCTGAAGTTGGACTGTTATTTTACAGGAAAGCAGTTAGAGGTGAAAGACCGTGTGAAATTGCTTTGGATATGGTTTTATCCTGCTGTAACCACAGTTGTGTAATGCATGACATCATTAATCCGTTTGCCATTGCCAACAGATTTAAAAGTCTCCTAATCAAATGCATTCATTTTAAAGGAATTTGCCTTGTTTGGTGCACTTCTTTCTTGCTCTGGGCAAGGAAAACATTGCCACTGAGAGAGAGCAGAAGGCTGATCTCTAAGATGGTAAACTGGTATTTTCCTTTAACATTTTAGCAGCCACTGGCCCATTTGAAAACGGGGGCTGACTGGTAGTATTCCAGATAAGACCACACTTGACTTGTCTAGCTTGATATCCTAACTGCATATAACGTGACTGCAATGAAAGGTTTTTGCTTGAGATGATAGCTTGTTTGCATGACTATTCAGTAGTAGTTCTTTTCATACCTGGCAGGAAAATGTCAGTGACATGACAGGTGATTTCTCACGGGGAGAAATGTTTCATTAGAGGTTAAGTGTTTATATTAGTGCACTCGGAGAGACTGCTAAGATTCGGAGTAAGGTGTTATTTTGCTCCGTTGTATGTGTAATTTTTTTTCTTTTTTGCATGCGCAACAAATGTGTATCTTTCAAGGCAAACATGCCTGAATCCAGATCCTTGTGATCAGTCCTTGAAGCCTGAAGTGCAGAAGGCAAGAAGGTTCTGCTCAGTTGATCAGGCAAAGGTTGAGATGCGAAAGCCTGGAGGTATTTAAAAAAACAAAAACAACAGAACAAAGGTACGGCTGCTTATTTCCCATTTTTTCTGATTTTTTTTCCAGGCCTTCACATCTCCAAGCAAGGGTAAGGGGCAGAATCACTTAAAATTCTAAGACTAGACTACCGCAATGTGCTGTATGCAGTACTGCCCTTGAAGTCCATATTGATCATGTAGGTGCTACTTTAGTCCAGCCTCAGGCCAAGGGGTTAAATGTGGCCCTCCAGAATCTCTTTTCTGGCCCTCAGGACTCTTTCCAGGTGACACCCTGCCCTCATGCACAGTTCTTCCCAGGCCACACTCCTCACTAGACTTACTATTCATCCTCTTTCAATGGCTTTGCCTAACTGGGACATGTCCTTGAATCACTATCATCATTGTCGTCGATTGTATAGGCTACTCAGAGCATAAAGCCGTTGAAACGGTGAAACAGGATAGAACAAGCTCTAAGAGCAGTAACATTGATTCGGGAACAATAAAAGCATCCATCCAAACTCTAGAAAAAACACCCACTGATATTATAAACCGGCCAATAACTTGGACAGGAAGTCCTGGGTGAGCTTTCTTAGGAGTGGATGTGCCGCCACCACCACTTTCAAAACAGTGGGAACTACCTCATCCTGTAAACATGCCCTGCTGGGTAGATTTTATTAACCATGAAGGAAAGGGATCAAGGGGGCAACATGGTTGGATGCATCTCTGCAAGAACTTTCTTATAATGCCACTTGCTGGCCTGGATGGAATATAAGAGAGGGGTGTGTGAGTCTGTGTAGACTGTTGTACAAATGTAAAAAATTCAATTTGGTGCTCTGCTAACTTTTGCCTCTGGCCTTGCCCCATGTTGACATGTAGTCCCCAGACATTTCACAGATGAGAGGACGGCCCTCAGTCTGAAAGAGGGTCTCCTGCCGCTGCTTCAGTAGATTATAGGGTCTGTTCTGGCTATGATTTAAGACTACAGGTTTTGACCTTGCAAAGACTTGAAGGAACTTGAATCTTTATAGCAAAGAAACCTCTCCTCTCCTTTTGTAGGCAGTACAAGGGCACCTTTTATACAGCGAATAAGAATCATGAGGCATATAAGTGTCCTTAGTGGCTGTTGCTCAGCTCTCAGTTCATTGTCTCTGGAAGTTAGCCAATATCTGATCTTGGTATTTTCTGGAAATGATGCAAGATGTTTTAATTATAGCATTGTAATATATAAACAGGAAAAAACAGTTTTTAGTTTCTTTTCTGTATTTCTTGTAGGTTAGTTCTTTTAATTGTATTGTGAAAACTTCAATTTTTTATTTTTTAAAAAAATTCTACACACAGAGACATATATATGAATGAAAAGATTGAAGACACTGGGATGTATACATAATAGAATATGTATTTTAAATGTCATGATTTTCGTATTCCAAACTGGTTGTTGCTGACACTGTCTCAGAGAGAGGAGAGAGACAAGGTAATAAATCTGAATACATAGATCAAAATAGGTTAAAATAGTAGTCAGCAGTCATAATACTTTTAAAGCTTCACATGAGAGGCGATGGTTGGCATTTATATTGCATTTTTTTTTTGCTGCTCAAAGCGTTTCATATTGTACAGTATCTCAGTACTTCCTACAAAACCTTGAAGCAGCCCCTAACTGGGCTTTGGCTGAGACTGAGAGGCAATGGTTTGTATAAGACTAACTTGTGTGTTAATACCGACAAAAGATTTGCATTCGCACACTTGACCACTAGGCTGTTGCAGATCTCGACGCTTGTACTAAAGTACATTAGCCCATCGTCAGCTCACCTTTCATCCTTGGTCCAGCATGAGAACATTGGTAGTCCTGGCACCCTAGTCCTGTGCATAGAGGTCTCCAGGGTGAGTGAACACATACACAGAGAACATGAATTACAGCGGCAGGCATTCACCCCAGTCTACAACTGTATATGCATAGGAATGGGGCTCTGTGTGTGATCTAGAAACCTGATTTCCCACCTGCAGAAAGAAAGGCCTATACAGTGGGATACACTTAATCGACTTTGTGCCAGTATGCAACCAACTGCACATTCATCTCCTCCATTCACCCTCAGTATGTCATGAGAATAGGGCTCTGGCTTTACATGGTGTTGCTGAGTATGCTATGGGAACAGCTGACCTCCCTCCACTCCTCAATAAACATAAATGAAGCTTCACTCATAATGTTGGGTTCTGCTTCAGAATTAGCTAGTTTTTCAGGCCTCCAGTTTTCAGCAATTTCAGTGTTGCTCTCTTTCATATAGATTACAGTACTTTCATTTTTACAGGGCTTCGTAGGGCAGACTCTTAAATGCTTATTCAAATATAAAGGATGAGGTTACCCTTACCAATAATGCCACAATGATGAGAGGGCAGTAGTCATTAAAAAAAACCAAAACCTTGCATTGCTATGCTCGGTTTTGTTCTCTCTAATGCCATTTTCTGAAATGCCTCCTATTACTTGCCACATTTTGATTGTAAACTTCTAAATCACTTTTAAATCTCAATGCCCCTTTTAGACCTACCCCAGTGCCTGTTGGTTTTATTTTGGGGGAGACGAGGGCATTGACTGAAACTAAATGTCCAGGCCAGTGGCATCCAACTTCATGTGGGATGTTCATGTTTGCTGTGCTATGTTACCTCTAAATTTTGCGGTCTCATCTAAACCTGCATTCTGCTTATTTGTACTAGGTTATGCACACACTCCTCCCTATTTTAAGATCCACTAATTTCTTGCTTGCTAGCATTTCTCTAAAAGCCCATCTGTGAAAGCCCATGCAACACACTACATTTTCCGTCGACAGATGGAGGTGGAAATACAATGACAAAAGTAATGTTGATCTCATTCCAATAAGTATCACTTTGGAAGACTTCCTACGCAATTATTTTGGTTCTGTATACTTAGAACTGCCTTTATTTATGCCACTTCTCACACCCTGCTCATAAGTGCCTTGCATGTATGCAGCACCCCAGGTGGTCTCCCATCCGGGCAGCATATGGGACAAGTCCTGCTTAGCTTCAGCAGTAGATTTTCATCATGTGCCTTCCAAGCATTCTCTGGGAAGAAACACTCCCTTGCTGCTTACAAGAAGAAGAAAAAACCAAAGCTCTTCCCCAACAATCAACATTCATTAGGAAGTCACAATGCTTTTTTAAAAAGCAGAGCATCTATTGCAGGCATATGGCATTATCTACCACAATGTTTTGCTCGGTGCACGGGAAGAACCTTCATTCATCAAAGGAGAGTTACATTCAGAGATAAGATCCTGTGAACACATGGAGAAAAACACTGGGTACCACCCATGGAATCTGTAGTCTTTGCAATTGCATTAATTAATGTTAAGCTGCTCTTTATGATGAAACTGAAATGCCGTAGGTATGGGTGACAAGCGCTACCTCTTTCCCTGCTCCGTCCCCATAATACATTCCTTTACAAAAACCATTCAAACATATGTAATGAGAAGCAGATTTCTTCTGTTGGGACTGCTATTAGCACTGTTGCTGTTTCAGAGAACTAGGGCAGTTTGGGGGCTGAGAGACTGAGTTGGGAGCCAGGAAATATCTGGTTCAGATTTCATCGAGTTGACCCTAGACAAGCTCCTCTCTCTCAGTCACAGCCCCCTTTCTGTGGCCTAGAGAGTAGACTTACCCCGTTGTAATGTTTACTAAAATATGTGAAGGAGAATTTGGAGCTGTGCAAAAGCACTGTTATAAATGTTTGATTTGGTTTGTTATACTTCTATGCCACTTTCGTTCAAATGAATCCCGAAGCGGCTTACAAACAATAAATAACAGTAACGTGATAAAACATAATAGAACAATGCCAAGCATCATTAATTAAGATTAGCCCCCATCTGTGAGCTAAGCTGATCTTGATTCCATATGAGAATAACGAAGAGGTTTAGAATGCAGTGTGGATGTCACATTTTGTAAATAAGATGGTTTGAGTTTTGTGTCACTCATTACTTGTCAGGCACATGCGTGTTGCTCACATGTGGTGGGTTGAATACCTACAATAAGCAGCTGGTGTTTCTCTTCTGTAATAATTATTCAAGACCATATTCCATAGCTGGAGATTAGGCAGTTGAATACATTGAGAGCAAGAATCTGAAAATCATGATCTGAAAAGTTGTCCAAGCATCTTTTTAGATTCTTAACTCACAGTATTATGTTGTCAAAATAGATCTGTCACTTGATTCCACCAGGAACATCTCACCTTGTGTTTATTACTAGAGACAGTTGAGTCGAACGTTCTGGCTCTCAAATGATCGAAACCCAGAAGGGAGTGTTCCAGTTTTTGAACTTTTTTTTGGAAGCCAAACATCCGGTGCGGCTTCCCCTATTGTCTCCGGTGCACCTGTGCAATCGGAAACCAATTGGAAGCCGCTCTTTGGTTTCCGAACATTTCGGAAGTCAAACGGACTTCTGGAACAGATTCCGTTTGACTTCCGAGGTACAACTGTATTGGTTTTACCTCCTCAGTGGGAACCATGCCGACTTTCAGAGTACAATAGACCTGTGGCTCTTCAAACTCTGTTCCAGGGAATCCACAGATCCTTGGAGAGTTACCAAAGAGTTACCACTTTCAATGATAATTCCACCATCCAACTTGTAGTCTTTGAATTCAGTGCAGAGTACAAAATGACACAGAGATGGTACGGAGAGAGAATACTTAGCTGCTCCATTAACTTGACTGTACAGAGAAAAGGGGGAGAGACCACTTAACTCAATGAGAAATGTGAAAGGCCTTTAATGGCAATATTATTGCATGCATTTGGCCAGTCCTCTGACACTAATGCAGAAACATAGTGGTGCTTATTTCTGCAGCAGCATTGATTGCATTATGTATAGAGCAATCTTCCTTGTCGTAGTGCCTTCCATTTGTTTTGGATTACAGATCCCATCATCACTGACCATTAGCCATTCTGGCTAGGGCTGATTAGAGTTGTAGTCCAAAATATCTGATGGACACCAGGTTGGGATAGGCTGTTATAGAAAGTGCATGTGAGATGGTAAATAATTTTGAAAAACACTCCTGCCTACCATAATGTCTCTCTTCCCGGCCTCACTAAGAATGCATCATCCATGTGCATTGCAAAATACTGCAACTGTCAGGGCCATGGCAGTCTTGAAATTTCATTTATTTGTATAGAAAACGATTTATCAGCTGCCCTTTGTTCTAAAATCACAGGCTGGGATTTGGGTTTGTGTGAGGGTTGGGCAATGACTTGCTAGTTTTCCAAGGTGGCTTTCAGATCCAGCATCCCCCATCTGCAGCCTGAAGCAGTTGTTGTTGTTGTTTAGTCGTTTAATCGTGTCCGACTCTTCGTGACCCCATGGACCAGAGCACGCCAGGCACTCCTGTCTTCCACTGCCTCCCGCAGTTTGGTCAGACTCATGTTGGTACCTTCAAGAACACTGTCCAACCATCTCGTCCTCTGTCGTCTGAAGCAGTACTGTCTCATAAAAGTTATGTGGCATGGTTGTGCTGCAGGTTAGATTGTGTCTCGGGTTATGAAAGGGTAGTTGAAGGAGAAAGTTGATCTGTCATTCGTATTCAGGGCTGCTTCTTCTGTTACCTTTAAAGACATGGGTGTGTTCATGCAAGTCCTCCCTTACGTCTGGAGAACTCAAGAAAATGTCATCTGGGGCCTGCAATGCCAGTGTCAATCTCCGAGATAATGAGCTTTAGAACAATTTCTGGAGTCTTGGTGCGCACAGATCTTGTCTCTTGGTAACTGTGTGGCATCGTCATGGATCCAGTGCTAATCATCACCTTGGTGATGGTTTTCACCTTGGATAACAGAGGTTGAAAGATTAGAAAGTAGAACTCAATCCCTACTGTAGTTGTGTCCTTCCTGATTGAACTGCGGTGACGTCCAAGAGAAGAGAGGGAGACTTTGGAATGAATTCCTGGTTTAGTTTGTGGATAAGAGCCCCAGGTATGATGAATCTGTCTCACTCTTCTCCCCCACCCCACCCCTTATCCAGCACTGAACACCCCCTCTGTCCAATGCCCCAAACATCCCCTGCCACACCCCTGTTCTCAGGTCACCTATAGTCTTGACTAAGATGCAGAAATCCTTTAAAGGCTGGAAGTACTACTTCAAGGAAAGCAAAATTAGCTCTTATAAAAGGGGGGGGATAAAATTGCCTCTTTTCCCAAGGGAAATGATAAAAAAAAATTTTAAAAAAATAACTTAAAAATGGACTCTTGTGTTTACACTCCTTTTTATGTGAGTACTCGTTAGATATATGTTTTACTGGCTGCATATGCACAAGCAGCAGTGGTCAAAGTGGTGTGTTTGACTATGAGCACCCCATCCTGAGAGCCAGTGTGATGTAGTGGTTAAGAGCGGTAGACTCGTAATCTGGTGAACTGGGTTCGTGTCTCCGCTCCTCCACATGCAGCTGCTGGGTGACCTTGGGCTAGTCACACTTCTCTGAAGTCTCTCAGCCCCACTCACCTCACAGAGTGTTTGTTGTGGGGGAGGAAGGGAAAGGAGAATGTTAGCCGCTTTGAGTCTCCTTCGGGTAGTGATAAAGCAGGATATCAAATCCAAACTCTTCTTCTTCAACCTTGATTTCTCTCAGAACCTATTTTCTCCCTGTGAGGTCCAGTGGGTCCTTCCACTTTTATTTTGCTTGGTCTCAGAATCCTCCCCTTTCTCTCCCTCTCTCCTATTGCACCTTTCCAGTTCATCTTCAGTGATAACATTACAGCTGGTGATGCAGTATGAAAGCGACTTTGGTCATAAATGATGAATGTCTGACGATAACTTGCCATGACTCGCTGAAACTGGAAGGGGCAGCTGTGCCCCTGGACATAAACAGGTTCCCTGACACATTGATTTAGTTTCCAGATGTTACTTGTTTCAGTGATGCTGTAGCTAGATATAGGAAAGACAATCTGTGAGATTTGGCGGGGAGGAAGAGCTGCCTCTTTTCCTACAGTTCTTTTCAACGTTTTGCTCTACACTGTACCAATCATATCTTTAGGCACAGTGAGGAGGGGTGGCTGCTGCAGGCAGATATTTTGGGGTACCCTTTAAATGCCAACAAAATATTTATTTAGATTTTATTTTTTACCACTGCGGCAAAATGGTGGTTTGCAATTTCTGCCCTGGGTGCCAGAATGTCTTATTGTTGCTCCGTCCAGTGCAGCAAAGATTCCTTCTGGCCCGTGCATGCTCTGTAATTTACATATATATGTGTTAATTAGGGCAAGGCGGAAAGCTGACTTCTGAATAAATTACACCAAGTATGCACGCTTTTAGCATAACTTATGCAAAATGGTAAAAGTTGTAGAATAATTCTGCTGCTGCCAGACATGAGGATGAGTAAGTAGTTTTGCAGGAGCACTGAAGCCCCCAGCACCCAAACTCACTTGAAATTTTCGTCAGCTGTAGTCTGGTTTCACCGGGAGGCATATCTGTGCAGCCATAAAATATAACTTTCAAAACAAATGAAAACCGAGATGCTCAGGGAGATGAGTTCTATTGCACCCAAGACTATGTTATTGAATGGGCCCATACACATTGCTGAAATGATAATCGCTTTAACCACATACTCTTCATCTGTAGCCTTGGGAACTTAAATTTGTGGAAACTAGATAGGATGAGGCCAAGACTACAGAGGTCCCAAGGCAGGAAGAGGAGACCTAAACCTGGGATTGAAGGTAGAGTAGGAGGAGAGAAGAAACTGGAGCAGTTTTTTTATCTGCATTTCAGTAACGTTGGACAGTCTTTTGAGTCAAGATGGCAGCCCAATCTGTTCCAGACGTCACTGATTTGGAGAGTGGAACTGGCCCTGATCCCCTCGGTTCGACCCACCTGGAGAAATCCAGGGTTGTCATGAGGCAAGGTGTCTGACACTGAGCAGTAATTGATCATATGCTGAGGTAACATTCATGATGTAAAACAGTATTCCCGCCCCCCCGCCCCTGGCTTTCATCTGTCAGCGCAGTTCCTTCAGACTGCATGGGGAGATCAGCACCATCTTGAAGTAATAAAAATAAAAATAATTTATTATTTGTACCCTGCCCATCTGACTGGGTTGCTTGCCCCAGATACTCTGGGCAGCTTCCAGCGTATCTAAAAACATATATTTAAATAGGTACACAATTATTTCTAGCTTATGATCTTAGTAAAATTATTAACTGTGATTATGGTCGGTAATGAGCACCTTTTGCTTTGGGCACCTCTGGAGCAGGTTTTTTATTTTGGTTCACTTTTTTGGCCGGGGGTGTGTGTGTGCAGGAGGTGGAGGAGAGAAACTGAAGTCTCGTTGCACTTGTGGAGTTCCTGTTGTATAAGTGGGTGGGTAATATAATTGCATCTCTATCCTCTTTGCATTAATTTTATATTCCCCATAATTCATTTCTATCTTGTTTTCCACTCTCTGTACAGACATTCTTGCAGGACAGAAGCAGCTCAGCTGAAGAGTCTGATGACCTTGCTCAGTCATCAGCAATAAGTGCTTTCTAAATCAGTTACATAATACATTATCAACATTGGCAAAATTGCGTGGCCTGGCAATTACCTTAAGTCCAGCCTAGAGCTTTTCAAACAGCATTTTCCCTTGGGATAAGGCGTTTTCACATGCTGGGTTAAGTGGGTACAAGCAGTACGGTTTGAGGCAGCGTGATTGCCCTGCCTCTGTTTACTAGTTGTAAAATTTAATAATTTTGCAGCGCAATGTGAGTGTGGTGCAGAGGAGGGTCATAGTGGACTGTGTGCTTATGTGAGTAAGTTATAATTCCTGTATAGACACACTTCTGCTGTATTATAACCAGCAACAGGCCCTTTCCGTTCCATATGCTGAATCTCCACAAGTTACTTGAAACAGCCATCAGTATTGGCTCCAGCCTTGCAGTTCAGACACTCATTTTCTCAAGGCTCCATATAATGTGGTTGGCCTTAGTGCATATATTCTGACCCACACCCAGAAAAGTAGATAGGGACTGAAATGCCTTTTAATATCATTGAGTAAGTACTGTGTCTGCGATGCTACAGAAGTCCTGTTTGTGGCAATGGATTTGCGATGAGGTCATTCACGCTGGTAAGACAGGTATTGAATATGGATGTACGATCTGGCTCCCAAGAGGTCAGTCACTGAAGTGGCTCACCCGTTTTGTTTGTTTATAACTGGGTTTCCCAAACTTTTGAGTTCATGGACCCCTTGATGAGTTGATAAAGTCATCCTTCACCCAGAATCTTAGGAATGCAAATGGAATAAAGTCAAGGAATATCAGCACATACCGTATTTTTCCGTGTATAACACGCCCCCGTGTATAAGACGCCCCCTATTTGGGGGGATTCCAAATGAAGAAAATGGGGGGGGGATTGCCCCATGTATAAAATGCCCCCCCTTTTCTTAACATAATTTTTAAAGAAAAAAGCCTAGTCTTATACACAGAAAAGTACGGTAATCAACATTTACTAATCTCCAGTTGACATCACTAGGAATCATAAAATGTTTAAAAAGTGAAATACGGTAATAAAAAGTAAAAGTGTACCTGTGTACACAATTTTTTAGCAGCAAAGCAGAATGGTCTGATGTGGTTGTTTTGTGGAATCATCTTATTAAATACAGAGGTTCCTCATTGAGAAGGAACTCTGTACATGCCTGAGGCTCATAATCTCTAATTAATATTTTTTTTTTGCAGTATACCTCGTAAACTTCTTTCCCACCCCACAGCCCTTGTCAGCCCCAGATCTTTAATCATCCCCTGTACAGTCCCATCAACCCCAGGGGATCAGTATTGACCGCTTTAGGAAACCCTGACTTACTATAATATTTCTTTCTGTCCCCCCCCCTTTCTTACGAGAGCCACAGCAGTTTAAAATGTCAATACAAATCCACATGCAAAAATAAAAGCAGTAAAACAATTTGGCATCCCAGCGTTGAAAGAGAAGGGAAAAAAATCAGTCTGTACCTCTGGGTTCTTGGGGTGTTTTTGTGGGTGGGTGGGTTAGAGGGAGACTTTCTTGGCAATAGAAGAGCTTCACTTTCTGTATTATCTCTCATTTTTATGAAACAGCTTGCAGTCAGGGGCTGGGATTTCCAATTGTGTGTGACATGCCTCAGAAAGAATGTACTATCCAAACACAGACGGGTTGCAAAAGGTCTAGTCGATGAAAAAAGCTGGAGGGGTGTGTGTGTGTGTGTGTGTGTGTGTGTGTGTGTGTGTGTGTGTGCCACCTTCTCTCTTTCCTGCCCTGTCCCCCTGCTTTCCCTTAATGCATTGAGAGGAAAAGGAGCCAAGAGTTCCTTCTGGCAATGTGACCTTTCTTGACTTTGATCTGCAGAACATTTCTAATTCCTCTTGGACTCCACTGGGGCTTAATTCAGTAGAACAGGAAAATTGTTATTTTCCCCCCCTTAAAGGATGAGTTTATATAATGCTTGGCACTGATTACTCGGGCATGTGGTAGGCTTGATAATGTGATTGGGGAAATGGTCCACAGAGGAACAAATAAGGGTGCTGCATGCGACTCAGAAATGTAATCATTGTGGTCATTATCCCAGACGCCACTGCTGCTGCGGCTCTTATTAAACTCGTCTTAAATTGTATGTGGCGTCCGCCACCAGAACATATCATCATCCTCAGCATATGGGTCACTGACATGTCCAGATTCCCAGTTGGGAGGAGCAGCGGTATGAAAATCAAATAAGTAAACAAACTCTTGCCAAGGTGCCAAGTGTACTTTTCAGAATTGCAAGGGAAATAGAAGGAAAAAATGCAAAAACATGGCAGCAGGAGAACAATAATCTGCACCCGCTCTCTCTGCATACCATAGATTATATGTAACACTAATGACTCAAATAGGTATAAATTATATTATGCCTAACAAGGTAGGCAGGGTTTATGAGTATTCTGTGCTGCAAATATAAAAATCCTGCAAATTAAAAATGGATTCTGTGGTCTGTGCGAATTGGGAGTGGGAAAGCTATACCCCTCCAGATGTTGGGCTGCAACTCCCATCAGCCTCAGCCAGCATGATGCAACATCTGGAGTGCCACAGGTTCCTCACCCCCAGTATAAATGATGCAGATTGAGCAGATTCGCACTATTGATTTTGCTTAATTTATTATGCATTTTAAAACTTGTTTGCGGAAATGAATCAATATATTATTCTGCTTCTGCAAGTAGGGATGAGGATGAGTCTACTACATTAACTTTACGGGGGGGTGGATTATTCAGAAGTGGTGAAATGCAACAACAAACCCTACATAAAGCTAGTTATTGCTTCATGAAATAAAATGTCACAGTAGTCTGGACAAATTAGTAATTAACTACTGGAGGGAAAATTAGGTGGAAGGATTTTCCATCCTTTGAAATCTTTAAATTGCTGTTTACGTTCTTCAATTTAAAAAAAAAAAAGTTTCCACAGCCTGGAAGTTGTGGGGCTGGATGCAGGAATTGCTGAGGATGTTGTTCTGGCCTGTTTAGCACAGAACATCAGATGAAATTGTGTGAACAGCAACTTCCATCCTTTAAACTAAAGAATCTTCAAACTCTGAATATTGCTGTCTTTATTGTTTTCTTTCCTTAGGGAATAAGGGAGGAGGATTTCCCCCCCTTCTCGTAACAGTGCTATTTAATGCTATTGTGTCCCACCCTTCCTCTAACAAACGCCACACAATGTACATGGCATGTTCTTCCCCACTCCTCACTTACACCCATGACACTCTGTGATGTAAGTTAGGCAGAGAGACATTGACTGGCCCAAAAGACATCAAGTGAGATTCATGGTCAAAGCTGGGATTTGAACTTGAGTCTCCCCCACTTGACGTCTGACACATTAATTGGTATTCACCAATATGGCACTCCAGGTTGTAAGCTCATTAGATCATAGAATCATAGAAATGTAGAGCACAAGGGTCATCTTGTCCAACCCCCTGCAATGCAGGAAACGTTTGCCCAACATGGGACTCGAACCCATGACTCTGAGCTATTAGGTCATAATCCCTCTTTTTCTTTGCTGGTATTATTCTATAAAGTGTCATGTATGCTTGGAAGCATTGTACACATATTCTGTTGTTATTATTAGCTGATCTAAATGTTGACTCATTATCAGCTAATAAGACTGGTTGGCTACTGTATTTTTATATAACATTGTTTGAAATACATTTGAAAGACTTGAAGAGTTGTGTGTTAATTCTCTCCTCTTAACAGGAAGATTTTGAGGGTGTACAGGTAACAGTGTTGGATGCAACCCATAGAAACTAAAGAGACTTCAGAGGAGAACTGATACAACAAAAGATTTGCAATGCAAAGAGCCTACAGTTATTTGGGGTATTTCGATCAAGACCTTGAATTATTAAATATCTAAAGGAGGGAGATGGCAGCATCTGGATACCAGGCCTACCTGGGAAAACCTCCTCATCAAAAATCACCTCTTCTGTCTGCATTTACTCACCTATCCTGTTACCATAGTCTCTCTCATTTATTTTCCCCTCTTGTTATCTTCCCAGACTGTTGGAACTTTTTCAACAGCTCCTTAGAAACAGGCAACTGCCTTTTTTATTTACTCTGTGATTGCACTGAAGAAACAGTAATTTGAGTAGGAGAAATGGTTGCAAGCCATTAGCACAGAAAGGTCTGGGCTGAAAATAGATAATTTCCTAAGGGAAATTACAAATGGCTGATCCCTAGAAGAATTTAAGAAAAGTGCTTGCATCCAAAGGCATGTCCAATTGCAGAGGGTCTCTGGAGGGCCTCTCTCACTTTCCATGGCTCTCTTCCGAGGCCGTTGAGAAGGAAGACTGAATTCAGTGCACCCCTGCACTGGAACATACCTAGGCAGGGGTTTAAAGTGTGACTGTGTGTCTGGCTCTTACCAATTCTGCTCATGGCAGGTATAGTTTAATTCATTTATTAAAGCCTTCATTGAGTCAGAGCCCATCTACTCCTAAATCCTAATGGCAATCTCTCTTTTTCTCTGTAGCCTTTCTTTCATTAGACTCTGGGAGTGCGCGCATGAAATGTTCAGATTCTAGATAAAGATCTCTAGAGTCCGTCTGTCTGGTGGTGCAGGTGATTGGAGAGGGGAAGCGATGATAGCTGCTTGCTTTTGTCTTGCTTATAATCCTTCAGACATTCAGTTTGTCAATACGATAATTGTGTTGGGTGACATTTCTGCATTACGTTACGTCTCTTCAAGCAGTTCATGATCGCTTGAGTTGTGTATTCCTTATCCATGCTTGGGAACGTACCCTTCTTGTGACTCGAGACCCGAAGGAAGGTGCGTCGTGGTTGTCTTAACACCCTCTACCTTGTTCCCCGCAGGAGAATTACTGAGTCAGCCCAGGCCAGAGGGAGTGACTGAGATCATCTGTCCGAAGAACGGTAACGAGCGAGTGAATGTGGCTCTGGTTTACCCCCCTACACCGACAGTGATCAGCCCTTGTTCCAAGTAACCACTGGAAGACACCTGCCTTTGCCCCTATATAAGGACACACCAAACACCCCTTAATCGAACAAGCCCTTGCTAAGCATTTTTGGAAATGTACAGCCCAGAGATGTTTCTGATTACTGGTGGGGCCTGGACAACACAGCTTGGGAAATAAAGGTACAGCTATGTTGTTTTCCTTTTGTGAATGGGAAGGTATTTGCAGTGTTGGGTTTTTTTTGTTTTTTAGGCTAGATCGCTACAGCAAAGCTGAATTTTGGTGGAGGATGAGTATTCCACGAGGGTTCCTTGTTTTGTTTATTTATTTATGTTGCAGAATTTACACCTTAAAAGCCTCCGTTTATCTGTGCTTTTGAAATCCGCTTGCAACTCCCGTTCTGGCCAAACGTCAACCACGGCAGAAAAAGAGCCTCACTAAGGAGCATCTCGCAGTTAGCGGCACATGGTTTATTTTTGCATGAGAACCAGTGCCCACACTGCTCTGATGACATGTGCATGAAAGAACTATGTCAGTAATGCACAGAGTGGGCAAGTAGTGTCCAGTTTAGATTTGGGATTAAGAAAGTTGCTGTTCTGCAAACAGTTTCGAAATATCGAAACGTAGGTTTGCTTGCTTCAGCTGCTCATTTATAATAAATGTTTGTTCATTCCCATAACGTACCAGGACTTATTAAGCTATTAAAGCCATTATTAAATAAATTATGAAGCCATTGTTAAGTAAATAATAAATTTGGTAATTGCCTAACACAGAGCTGTCTCTAGGTGACTTACATTCAGTTTTAACTGTCAATAAGTCCGAAGATCCTACTAATGTCCTGTGTTTTCGATGCACCAACCCATAAAATCCTCCTAATAAAATTAACTATGAATTTAAAAAATAATATTGCAACTTGATGGTTGATCCTTATTGAGATTGTAACATTATGGAATGGCTTTGTGCATATTTAGATTTTAATAAGCTTAAGTAAGGTTGGGTTTTAATAAAACCAACCAATACATTGTCCTGTTATTCCTCAGACAACCTCTGTTGAGATTCACGGTAGATTTGCCTGTCAAATACATTTTGACACTAGCAACCTCGTACCTGGAATTGCTCAGGAATTTTAAGAAAGCAAAAAACCAGTGCAGTTTTGAAAGGTCCAGTCCACAATCTTTATTCAAAATGGTGTCCAATTATATCCAAACAGGCAGAAACGTGCTCCTTGAGCTCAGGAACCACGATGCAAAATTTGGTTGGCAGTATCTCAAGGCATGTCCAGATGCATAGCAAACAAACAGCTTTCCTAAATACTTTCTTTAAAACCTTCCTGTACAACCAGGCCTTTGTCCTTTAAATAGAAGTGGGCAGGATGTTTTTAATGTATTTAATGTATTTCTCTTTCCTCTTGGTTTTTTAATGAATCTATGTAGGGTCTATTATCTGTCTGTTTGGTTGTAAGTCGCTTTGGGTTGCCCTGGGCTAGATAAAGCAACAAACAAACAAAGTAAGTAGTAGATGAAGATAATAGACATGTACAGATGCAGGATAAGTATATTATGGTACAGAGATAGTGGCTAGGAAATGTTTCTCTCCCTTCTCATAATACTAGAACCCTGGGCCATCCAATAAAGATGAATGTTGGAAGATTCGGAAGAGACAGGAGAAAGTACTGTACTTCTTGGCACAGGACATAGTTTAAACTTTGGAATTCACGTCCACAAGAGACAGTGATGGCTACAAACTTGGAAGGCTTTAAAGATGATCAGACAAATAGGATAAGCCACAATGGCTGTGTTTTACTATGCTTCTGATACCAGTTACTGGAAAGTCCAGGGAGGAAGAGTGCTCTTGTGCTCAGAACCTGTTTGCGGGTTTCCCAGAGCCATCTGGTTGGCCACTATGAGAACAGGATGCTTGGCTAGAGAGGTCACTGGCCTGATCCTGCAGGCTGTTCTTATGGTACACATGCCCTGCATGTGAACTTCCCAGAGATGGTCACTGTTGGAAACCAAATGCTGAGTTGAACAGGCAGTCTGCTTCAGCCAGGCATTTTCTCATGCCAAGTAAACATGCATGTTTTGCCTAAGAAGAGCCTGGCTGGATCAGACCAATGGCACATCTAGTCCAGCATCCTGTTCTCACAGTGACCAACCAGATGCCTGTGAGAAGACGGCCAGTAAGACATGAGCACAACGGCGCTCTCCCTGCTAATTGCCTAGCTGTCCTTGATTTTCTTGATAATGGTTTTACCATTCAGAAGGCCAGTGAATATATATTTTGGGATTCTTAGCACCATGAACCTTGAGAATTTCTGTTCTGTCTTCTTCAAACACACAGATTAATGGGAGTAGGTGTGCTGAAAGGCTGTGCGCTGGGGTGGACACAAATCTGTAGCCTGCCTGAATTGATCCTTACCATCGGCTGGGGTTGGAGTGGTGTGTTTCCAAGAACTTTGCCCGGAGGCTTATTGAAGCAAGAAACACAGCAAAGCATCCTCATCCTGTGCTGCTCTTGGAACTTGTATACACGACAGTCTGAAAACTCTGGGTGGTTTTAATTGCTTTCGTCAGCCCGGAAATGAGAGCATTGTTGACTGACGGCGATGCGCTGGGATTGAGAACTCTGTGGACCTGTATTGTGCACTTGTTTGGACCCATTGGTGAATGTAAGATTGTTCTCGGTGTGGTCACTATTCAGATGTAGCTGAAAGATATATCTGCTGAAAAGGAGGAACTGTTGGCAACTCGGGTAAGTTTTGACTTTGTCACTGTGTTCCTCAGGGCTTACTCAGGGTTTGCAAGGGCAAGGCACCTGCAGCTGGCCTTTTCTGCAGGGAAGAGACCTGCCATTCTTGTAATGAGAATAGCCTTAGTTTCTCTGCTAATCTCTTGACTGCCATTAAAGCAATAGGAAAGATGGCTTAAGCAGTGGCGTAGCATGGGTTGTCAGGGCCTGGGGCCACATGGAGGGGGTGGGGGAGGGAGGGAAATGGACAGAGTATGCATGCACATTAAACTGCCTAACAGCGCCACCCAGGAGATTACAGGCACAGAGATAAGAAAAGAAGAGTCATTCCGTTGTCTAGAGAGGTCATTTCCTGGTTCGCAGGGAGAAGCTGTTTTCATCAGAGCCCAGCAATGGAAGCGCACGGCTGTATGGAGGCAGCACTGGGTGTTGAAATTTTGCACCCCTAATAATTTAGCATGCTGTGTGTCACACACACACACACACACACACACACACACACACACAGCCTCTGGGCTTAAGGGTTGCACTTTGTTTCCAGGGCAAGTTTACATACAGCATAGAAAGATCACTTGTTTATTTGCATGTGTGAGCTCTTGGAGATCATAATTGCAGGTAGAAATTGCCATGTTACCATTGTAAATTCTAAACAGTACTTTTCAGTGGAAACACTAACTGAAGAGCCATGAAAGAGACCAGGTGTTAATATATGGCTGTGTTAACAAGCCTGAGATAAATATTCTCAGTCAGATAATGATTGGGGTCCAAAATAGCCACAATTTAATTGGCTCTGGCTTTTTTCTCTAGTAATGTTAGTGATTGCTTTCTTTGTTTTGCTCACAAGCTCTTGGTATTTCCTTGAGGAATACATTTGGCTGGTCATAACATTTATTCCTTGGCAAATTCTACAGTTATAACATTGATTATTATAGTAACTCTTTAAGTAGCAGCAGAACAAAAAATCTGTTCCCAAATTAATCTTCCTTAGCAAAATTAAAGGATTGTCTTTTGTTTTGATACTGTCATGGCTTACTGCTTATTACAAATATATTACTGGTTGAGGAAAAAGGGAGAAATGCATAGACATTCCATTCCATTAAAACAGCTCAATTTGGGGCACAGTTTGATTAAAATTTTCTCCTTTTTATTTCAAAATAGACAGAAAACCGAATGCCACATCTTCCATCTCACAGATTCCAGCATTTTAGTTGTTTAATTGTCTGCCTTCTAATGACCAGCTGCTTAGGTCATCAATTTAATAATAATACTATGTACAAAGGTAGTGTACAAAAAATTAAAACGAAAGGCAAGCCCTGCCCACAAACTTACAATCTAGTACATTTAACTAATTTTGTATACTACTGAAACTTCACTAAGTGCTTTTTGAGATAATGAAGTAAAAAAAAAAAGGAGAATTAAAGAAGCAAAAGCTATTCAATGTTGAAAAGAAAGAGCGTCCGTATGACAGCAATGCCAAAAGCAGAATGACCTCTACACAATGTATGGTGTGTTCCTAACAGGCAGCCCCGTCCATTTAAAATGTGCCGCCCCTTTAGTTTAAAATTGCCACCTACTAATTAAAGCATTTGTTGATTAAGTGAGATGGATACAACTTTACAACCCTACATATAATAATTCCTAATTATTATCTGAAAGTTGGACACTTGCTTTATAACCGGTACAATTGAGGGCGGGGGAAATGAATGTGGTGGAGAAAAATTCATTACTGCGAAATGAAATTGCTCACATGAAAGGAAAGCAAAAATGTCAGCTAAGTCTACTCAGCCTTTTTGTTCTGCACTTGTGTGCAGATATTTATCTGGCTAGTTTAGCTGCAAGCTTAGTTTGTCTTGTTAGCCTGGTATACAGGGGCGTAGCCAGGATCAAAACTAGGGGGGGGCAAGCCATGGTCGTTCAGGTTGTGACATTTCAGCATGGAAAAGGCGAATGAAACCAAAAATTTAAGAAAATTATATATAATTATAGCAGTGCTTTATTACGGTAGTTATTACAATTATTTGCTTGAATTTTTTAAATTTTTAATTTTAATTTTTATTCTAGTTACATGTCTTATGCTAATATCATTTTTATTGGGTTTGAAGAAAACTTGTTCAAAACTTTCGTTTCAATCCCCGAGGAGTCGGTGCAGGTGTTTCCAAAGGCGAAGGAAACGGACCCCCCCCCCCAAAAAAATAGGGGTGCAGCCTCACCCCCCAAAATAGGGGCGCATCTCTCCCGATCCCTGGGAAGCCTTTTCCCTGGGCAAGCCTGGGCGGGCGCAAAGGCAACTTTATGCGCGGCGGCGCCTTTCACTCCAAGCGGTGCGCAAAGCTCCCCCGGGCGCCGCGCTCCGCTCGGCACAGAGGTGTAGGAAGGTCAGGTGGTACCCGGTGCGGAAATTTCTTGTCATCCCCCCCCCAACATTGTGTGTTGTTGTTTTTTGCCTGCAAAAAAGGTTTTACATTATTTCATATTTTCTTACAAATGAATGTGGATTCTGGGACTCTGATAACAAGTAGGTGACTATGGACAGATACTTAAATCTACAGGATGGACTGTTTTGGCTTGTGTTATTTTATTTATATTTACAGTGGTACCTCGGGTTACATACGCATCAGGTTACATACTCCGCTAACCCAGAAATAACACTTCAGGTTAAGAACTTTGCTTCAGGATACGAACAGAAATTCTGCTCTGGCGGCACAGCGGCAGGGGGAGGCCCCATTAGCTAAAGTGGTACCTCAGGTTAAGAACGGACCTCCAGAACGGATTAAGTACATAACCAGAGGTACCACTGTATTGTTTATTTATTTAATAAAATTATTTTTAAAAACCTGCAAAGTGGTTTACCAAAATAAAAAGCAAAACAAAAAAACACCACGGCAGCTATTTATTTATTCAGCTCCATTGAATTGATATTTCAGCCAGGCATGTCCAAAATCCATTTCGGGGGCCTAATTCAGCCCACCAGTTGGTTTAATCCAGCCCCTGTGGCAGTTATTTCCTGGGGTAAAATCCTTAAAAAAAACCTCAACAACTTCAACCCTAAATAAAAAGGTTAACAACTTTGGTCAGCCCTCACGGCCCTTCGCTTCATCAAATCTGCCCCTCTTTGAAAAGTTTGGACACCACTGGCTTACACCATACTAAATTTGTTAGCCTTTTAAGGTAACTCTTATTTAAAGCAGGCCCCCACCCACCCCAAAAAATATTTTTGGTCTCACAAGCAGCAGCACATTCCACCTCAAAACAAAATATCAAACAAAAATAATAATAATAATAAAATTATAACTCCTGTTAGGATAATTAAACCAATCTTTATCCACACAACCTATGAGGTTTTGACAATTTCAGAACTCAAGCAGTGAAATTACTAGGAACAATAATATAAGTTTCACAGGTGCAGTCTGCACAGATGTTGGTCACATAAGCTGGCATCTCTTTAATATTCCTTTACTTCTCAACCGCTTTATAAGAATCTGAAAGCAAGGAGACATGGCAACTCACCACTCTTCCATGCAGCAGCATATCAGAACACTAACACTTTATGGCTATCTGAAGAAGTGTGCATGCACACGAAAGCTCATACTAAGAACAAACTTAGTTGGTCTCTAAGGTGCTACTGGAAGGAATTTTTTTATTTTATTTTGTTTTGACTATGACAGACCAACACGGCTATCTACCTTTAACTTTATGGCTAAATAGCTTATAATTTACTTTAATTACTTGCAAGCAAGTTACAGGTAGATAGCCGTGTTGGTCTGCCATAGTAAAAACAAAATAAATAAATAAATAAATAAAAATCCTTCCAGTAGCACCCTAGAGACCAAATAAGTTTGTTCTTGGTATGAGCTTTCATGTGCATGCACACTTCTTCAGCACACGAAAGATTTGAAAAATCACCCAAGCAAACACGTTTTTTTAGGGGTTAAAGGCAAAGGACAAAGGGGCAAAGTCACTCACAAAAAGATCGCTGTGGATCAAAACAGCAGCAGAGAAAGCTCGTTCTCCCCTTCCAGAGATCACACAACAATGAAAAGTGGGACGAGGGGGAGGGGCAGGAGGCAGTTTTAGCGACCAAAACCTCAACTGGGATTAGGCGTTAATAGTTCACAGAGTAGCCTGCTTCTCACAGAATCATAGAGTTGGAAGAGACCACAAGGGCCATCCAGTCCAACCCCCTGCCAAGCAGGAAAGTCCTTCTTATCAAGGACTGATAAGGAAACTTGGGGGGGGGGGTAAATCAAGGAGATCTCAATGTCTCCTCTCCAGGCGTTTTTACCCAGCAAACTCCCTCTTCGCTCAGTCTTAGCAACGGTAGCAGCGCTGCTTTTGCAGCCAGACCCAGGAGAGGGGCAAGCTGTGCGGGAGGGGACGCTTTTCCCCGTCAGCCTCCAGCCTCACGGTAAAAAGCTTCACCTCGGCTTGCTCGCTCGGCCGCCGCGTGCACTCCCCCTTCTTTCTTCCGGCTGCTGCCCAGCCCAGAAGGAAGGAATAGGCTTTTGGGAACAGCGCACGGGGTGGTGGGGGCAGCTAGGGGTGGGGGCAGCTGCCTTCTAGGGGGGGGGCAATTGCCCCCGTCTGCCCCCCCCTGGCTACGCCCATGCTGGTATAGGTCTGGGTTCTGCTCAGGCTTGGGGATCAGAAGCCTTTGTTGTCTGCAGACAGAAGTGGATCTCTTTTGTCCTCAAGAATAATTTAAATGCTTCATATATCCTGGCTTAGTTTGTGGAGGGGGGGCGGGGGGCGGTGGAGCTGGCAGGTGAGTTGGGGAGAAAATTCTCACTAATAAGTGCTTGACATCAATTCACCGAAACGCAGCAAATGCAGATTTCCCTGCTTAATTTTGCTTGTTGAAGAATAACCGTGCCCTTTCTCTAATTATGTGCTTGCACATACTGATGAATCTTGTGGTTCTCACCCACAACAATGGTAAAATTGCACCCTGCCCTTCTGCCTTTAAAAAGGTTCTACAGTAGATTAAAGTGCATATAAAATCACACAAACGTAATCGGCTAAATCCAATCAAATATAAAACCAACACACTAATATCACAAAGAAGAAAAAAGTAATATTTGTATATAAATTGCATCCCTCCCTCCTTCAGAAATTATTTGGAACAGAAATACTTAAATTGATTTCCTGAAGCAGAGGGAAATGGGTGACAGGAGAGCAGGGCTGGGGGATCTTTGGCCCACCAGATATTTGCTGAACTACAACTCCCATTAGTTCCAGCAAGCATGGCAAATGGACGGGGAAGATGGGAGCTGTAGATCAGCAACATTTGGAGCACCACAGGTTCCCCATATCTGCCAATACATGACAGTTGGGTGGTCATCTGTCATGTGTGATCTAGTTGAGATTCCTTCATTGCAGGGGGTTGGACTAGATGACCCTCGGGGTCCCTTCCAACTCTATGATCTGGTGAGCAAGAGTAGGGACAAATCTGTATCCCAGTTTGTGAGCTTCAGCTTGCCACAAACTACATGCTTCTTATTCAAGTATCTTCAACAGTCTTTCCCCATTAAAAAACATGCTCCTGTTTTCAGTTTAATCTTAAGGGAACAATCTCTTCCTGCACAAATTATGTTTCCTTTCGGTTTGCTTTGGAGGCGAATTTGAAGGCTGGCTTCCATCTGCTTGCTGTCTTCAATGTGTTGGAGGCAGGAGGGAGGGAGTTGAGTAAATCTCAGCAAGGCAGAGTTATAACACCACAAAATCTGGATAAGAAGGTCTGGATCAGGGATCAGCTGGATATTGATTATAAGCTCCTAAAAGCCCCTTGAGCTTCTTTGGGGAAAGGAAAATACTTGCTATGGAATGTAGGCTAGTTGCTCTGCAGACAAGAAGCGTTCTTCCTTCCTCCTGTTGGTTGGGTTATGTTTGGCCGTCCTTTAGAGGCCTGGGGAGCAAACGATGACTTCTCTTTTTGCTGCTTGGCTGAAAAGAGTCTTTAGGGCTCCTTGGGCCCTCTTGTCAGTTTTGTTAGGAACTTCCTTGAGTCAGCAGCTCAGCACTAACAAGACTGCTGAGCTGTGTGGAAATCCAGGAAACATTGGTTACCAAGATAGCAGAAACTAGATATGCCAGTGGTTTACTTGGTCATCCCAGGCCTGGCAGAGAATGCACCGCTATCTACTAGCAGCAAGTGAATTGAACTCCACCTACTGATGTTGTTGTTGTTCAGTCGTTCAGTCGTGTCCAACTCTTCGTGACCCCATGGACCAGAGCACGCCAGGCACGCCTATCCTTCACTGCCTCTCGCAGTTTGGCCAAACTCATGTTAGTAGCTTCGAGAACACTGTCCAACCATCTCGTCTTCTGTCGTCCCCTTCTCCTTGTGCCCTCAACCTTTCCCAACATCAGGGTCTTTTCTAGGGAGTCTTCTCTTCTCATGAGGTGGCCAAAGTACTGGAGCCTTAACCTCAGGATCTGTCCTTCTAGTGAGCACTCAGGGCTGATTTCTTTAAGAATGGATAGGTTTGATCTTCTTGCAGTCCATGGGAGTCTCCTCCAGCACCATAATTCAAAAGCATCAATTCTTCGGCGATCAGCCTTCTTTATGGTCCAGCTCTCACTTCCGTACATTACTACTGGGAAAACCATAGCTTTAACTATACGGACCTTTGTTGGCAAGGTGATGTCTTTGCTTTTTAAGATGCTGTCTAGGTTTGTCATTGCTTTTCTCCCAAGAAGCAGGCGTCTTCTAATTTCGTGAGTGCTGATAACCAGCCACAAACAGGGGGAAGAGTATTACAGGGCTTATTTTAAAACTCGAGATGGTCAACCCCACACACCCTTAGCTGAGACTGCAACTGGGATCTCCAACTGTGAGCATTATCTGAGGATGCTAAAAACAAAAAAGTGGTTTTGGAGGTGTGAGTGTGTGTGTGTTTTGAATTGGCTTTACATGTGCTTAACACTGTTTTATAGGAACTGTAGTAGGGTTGTTTGCCTAAGTCTTCCTGGTAACTTCCCAAGTTTTTACAAATGGGGACATTAGCCTTGTCTGATGGATAGACCCCCTAATTTCTTTGAGAAGTATAATGTGAGAAGTTTTGCTCTTAAAAGGCAATGCTCGTGCTTATGACAATTACGAATATGTGGAATGTTTATGATTTGCTTCTTGTATATAAACTTCCTCTTGTTCTTTCTTTTAGTTTCCCCATAGGAAGAAATTAATAATTCTGTGGCTGTAATGTGCTGTGGAAAAGGACGTAAAATCAAAACTGGAAAATACCTCTTCAGATGGATGCTTTCCCAGGGACTGAGCATATAACTGAACCCCAGAAGTGAAATGGTTTTTAAAGTAATATATTAAGTTGCAGGTGAATGGTGGACTAAAGGATTCATCACTCGACCCTCAGCCTCAGGATCATTCTCTAGCGAAGAGCTGCTTGCCAACAGAGTAGGTTGAAAAACTTCTCAGGGATTATGTTCAATGTGCAGTTTAAAAGCCGCAACTGCCGTTGATGACAGCAGTATCGGGGGCACTCTGTTTCCAAGTCTGTCAAATGTGAAAGAGGATCACTGCTGAAGTTCACTGCTGTTCAGCAATTTGTTTGTGTGTTTTTTTTAAGTGTTAATCTTTATTTTTCTAAGTTTTTAATTATCTATGCAGTTTAGAATTAATTTGACACTGGGTACAAAGTTCAGCATGGAGATTGTGCTAAATCAGCTGCTGGGTTCTGGATGTGATGTCAAAATAATGCATGTATGTATCTATTGTTTAAACGCCTGCTTTGTGCACATACATACACACACATAACACACACACACACACACAAGCACAAACACACAACTTCAATTTCACTGCAGTTTCATGGTAAAATCCACCTAAATAAACACTAGCACAGATTCTTCTGGTTCCTCTGCCTCCACACAACAGTTGAAGCAGTACTTGAAAGAAGCCAATGTGGTTTTGAGTTTTCTCCCTCTTGTGAGTGGAACAGGTCAACGTGGTGGAGAAGGGGGAAGACAGCTTTAGTTAAACTTTATTTGTGGAGTGTCCAGTTGAGTGGACAGCTGTGAAGTAAGCCAGGAATAATTCATCCCTAAGCAATGCTAAGAATAATTGACCAGGAAAAAAATTGAATAATTGAATTGAGGCGGAAATAATTGACAAGGAGCAAAGAGCAGCATGGAGATGGACACACCTCAATCCTCCAGCCACTTGGGAGCCTAGAGAAAGCAATTCAACTATTGGTGACAATGTGCCACAAAGATTAGGCTTTATTGCTAGACCCTGTTTACCTTCAGTGTATTGAAATTAAGCACTGGAATACTAGCAGCTAAAATGCAGCTCATGTTGCAACGAAGTTGACCTTCTCAGTTCCAGAATTTTCTTTTCTCAACTATGGATCACGCTGGCTTTATTCATAATGTCCGTCATGCTGGGGTGAGGATTGGTGCAGTGTCCTACAAAACGTGGTTTGTTTTCAAAAGAATGTACTGTATTAGTCTGGGGCCCACTTTTAACATCGCCTGAGTTATGTATAGTTATGGCACTACACTTTAAGCCATTCTGATAATGGTAGCACCTTCTGCCCATATGGTTAGAGCAGCATTTGTACCACATTTGCTAGATTAGGACACTTAATTATGACACCACCATCCAAGCTTGCAACACAGTCTACCTTCAGCGCACCTGTGGAAGCTGTTGGTGTTACTGGAATGGTTCAGGAAAGCCACAGAGCGGAGGCAACCACACTGCTCAGCCCTCGAGATTATTCCCTTGTTTGAAAAACGCAGCCAGCAATCTGTAATATCCACTCTTACAAGTAAACATCACATTTTTAAAAACGTAGGGGCATTTTAACATGTAAATTTGAGGTGTATTTCCATGGGGAAATCGTAAAACGGCTGTTGAATTTTAAGTTCAGCTGAGGAAAAGATATACCTCATTTGAAAAGTGGTTGAAAAGAAGACATTAATCAACAAATGTGTCTGGTGTTATGAATGAGCTTTTGAATCCCAGTGGCTAATTTTTGTAGGTGTGTGTGTTGGAAGATGTTCACCCCCGCTTCAAAGTCACTCCATTCGACAACAGTTGTGTACGAGAAGGTTAATTGGGGGATTAGCTGCAGTTTTCTGTTGTATTTTGGGTCTTGTGGGCAATTTCAGTTCTAGTGTGAATTTAAGTGGAGCATTCCCAGATCTTAATTCCCTTAGCGCATCAGGAGCATGTGCTAAGAAGACGTTCGCAAGCAGATTTCGGTGCAACATCACCTAGTAAAATAGTTTGGGCTTGAGAAATGTATTGTTTAGGTTTGCCTTAAGTAGGCTTGAGCAAAACTTGGTCATGCTGTGGGAAAGTGCCAAAACAGCAGTGCTTAACCAGGCTTCAGCACCACTGAATTTCTGGCAAATACTAGTTGAGATGAGTTTTCTAAGTGTACCTTCATTCTTCAGTGCAACTTTCTGGGTAGCTCTGACTTGTGTAAGGAGGAGCACAACTTGACATGAGTTTTCCCTTTCAAGGCCAAAATGAAGGGGTGTTTTTTTTTGCACCTGTTAAAGTAGATATTTGCCAGCAATGGGAGATTGACTCTTTCCTGATGTCAGCCTAAACATGGGTGCCGTTTAGTCCTCCTTGTTTTTCAGGCTATTAACTAAAAATGCTCAGCAACATTGCACTGGAGCGGCTGAGGCGAAACACTTGCTGCAGTTGTCTTGAGAACTTTTAAGAGCAAATATAATATTTAGAAAATCATTTTTTTGCTATGCAGGACATTTCGATACAGACACTGCAGCCAAACAAATATATTTTGGCTGGCAGAGTGTCTCGACAAGATCCTGTTGTGGTAGTATCGGTGGAAGACCTATGCCAGCTTTTCTGGGAAGAGGGCGAGGTTTTGCTCTGTGAGGCAAAAAAATCAATCAATCAACTCTTTAAACTGCTGGGGAAATTGCCCTTGGAATCAGTCACGTTTTCTATTCCTAGGTTCCATGACAGGAAAAGCTGTTTCCTGGATTTGCACCGCAGTGCTGCCAAAGAAAATGTGTGCTGTTTTTAATTCCTCAAAAGATTCTCTTCTCTTTGACCCATCTTTGATTCACTTCTGGAAAGCCAAAAACAGGGGTGTTTGGTGTAACATGGGTGGTGATTGTTCAGCAAGGGGCATGGGGGGGGCTATACTTATAGCTTATCTGTTAATTCTCCATATTACAGCACAGACTTCTTTTTTTACAAGAAAAAAGAAAAAAAGAAGAAAAAATATTCTCACCAAGACAAAAACCTGAGAATAAAAGTAATATTACAACTTGAGTTTCCTCTGACTATTTATTGACACAACTGTAATTTGTATTTTTGCCTATGCAGGCCACAAATAAATAAAGCAGGCTTCTTTCCCTCACTTTCCAAATTTGCATTGCAAAATGTGAACAGCAGTACTTTTTATTTATTAAGGAAGGTTTACAGATGGCTTAATTGTGAAGCTCTTAGGCAGTGTGCACAATAAAATTAGAATAAAATGAGCAGTACCATAATACCTTTACTGGGGGATTAATTTAAAAACCATAGTAGTAAGCAAGCTTTTGACTTCAACCTGAACTCTTGTTTTGGCTGCACGTTAACCAAAAGAAATGATGGGCATGATGCAAAGTTTGCTGTTGGAATGCATGAGGTGTTGTGGAGACTTGCACTAGTTTGGGTTGTACCCTGTGCAGAAAGATCACAGATTGCAGCACAAGTCCTGCCAGGGCAAAGAAGCAATGGCTGAAATTCCCTTTGAAAATACAAAAAGCCAGCAGTAATTCAGATGTCTCTCTAGGAATACACATATGGAAAATGTACTAATTTTGTAGGAAGCGGTCGCTGCTGAACTTTAGAGTAGATAGCTGCCCTTTAATTGCATTCTAGAGATCAAAGTTACAGGAAGTGATGGGACAAATCCAGAATGGAAAAATTAATTTTGTGGAGGCAAACATCCACATTACAAAACGTGGTTTTCAAGAGACTTCCACCAGTAAATCTGAGGAGGAGAATGACTCCACTGAATAACGAGAGACAGTTTAGATTTTCCTAATGTTGGAGAAATGACTCGCTACTACTGTTTTTGGCTTGCATAAATGTGAATCCAAATCGCAGGCTGTTGCATGCATCCCTTCCATGAGATTCCCAGATACCATCATATGCCCTCCAGATTTTTTGTGATCAGAGCCTTATGCAGACAACCCTGTCGGTTTGGACAGGAAAGATGGAATTAAATCCCCTACGTTGCAAATCTTCTACAAACTGATGAAGTACATTAGCAATACTAATGTACATTTTTTAAAGAAGCATCTAGTGGGAAAGCTATTATATTTACGGGATATAAATTGAGGGTGAGATAAAAAACAAACAAGCAGGGTTTTTCTGCATTATACAGCAAAGTGTATAAAGTCGCTACACTCTTAATGTTACCCCAAGTTTCTAAAATACAAGCTTTTTGTGTTTTATGAACTGATTATACCTTTGCACCTCAAGAGGAAATCTCTGATTCCACACCAGCCAATAACTGCTAAAATCTCTTCAGCTATTTGAGGTCATTTTAGCAAATGGCACTGGCAATCATGGTTGCCTTGGCAAAGTAAAAACCTGTTGCTAGAGAAACCAGACATGTCATTGTTCACCTGGTTTTATCTCTTCGTAATCTAGACTCCTGTCCGTCAATGGCATTTTTATCACTGTTTATATTTCTCTCTCACACTGCTTAAGAGGCTACCAGCTAGAATTGATGTTTCAAGAGAACAGACAAATTCATGGATGGGAAGGCTAACAATGGTTACCAGCCATAATGGCTATGTTCTGCCACCATTGCTAAATGCTGTTGCACTCAGGTCCTGACTTGCCAGAGGCATATGATTGACCCCTATAAGAACAGAGTGATGTACAAGATAGGCCCATTACCTTGACCCAACTGCAAGGCTCTCTCCATCCTATATAATAAAGTTGCTGTGTCCCTGCGTCCGTTCTGTGTGTCACGGAAGTGCGCTACTGCGCATGTCCGGGACCCACACGGACGCAGGGATTGGAGCGGGCGGAGAGGGGGGCGTGTCCGCGAGGCAGCGGCGGCGCACGTGCGTTCTCAGTTGCACCAGCGCCGCTGCCTCGCACGGACGCAGAGGGCCGCCCCATCCTCGCCGCCGCTACAGCCGCCCCCGGGGAAAACGAAGGGGGCGAGAGCGAGCAGCGCCCCGGCGATGGAATGGCTCACGAAGGACATTCGCCTCGCGCCGCCTCTCCCCCGAAGCCGCGCGGCTTGAAGCCCAGCCAGGCGGGCCTGTTGGCGGCGGAGGCGCTGCGGCTGCTAGCGCAGGTGACGGCGCTATGTGGGGCCTGACGGTGGCGGAACGACCACGCCGAGGCCGAGGAGTGCTGCTGCTGCTGCGCGCGCCCACAGTTGAGCAGCTCAGCCTCCTCCTCCGCTGCTGCCGCTGCCACCTCGACGGAGGAGCCCCGAGGAGGAGGAGGAGGACAGCCGGCCCGGCCTGGAGGCAGCGGCGGCGAGGAGGACGAGGACGCCGCCCCGCAACCTCCTCGCCCCAGCCGCCGCCGGGCGCCTCTGCGCCCGGGCGCCTCCGCGCCTCGGGTCCCGCTCACCGCCGCTAGCGCCCGTTATTAACGGGCTGAATTCAACTAGTGTTCTTATAAGAGTTCTGGGGCCCAATGAACAAATTTCTTGCTGAGCAGCAATTTCCCCTCCACACAGCAAACCCACCCAGAAAAATTGCTTGGTCCCAATGTTCTGGCATTTTCCGGAAGGCCTGGAGGAACAGTTAAGACTGAGAGATGCTGCAGGCAAGGAACGACTGAGCCTGAGCCACAAACCAGGAATCAGAAAGTCCCCATTTCTTCCATGACTTTCCTAGGTGACTTTAGGCAAGCCATTTCCCCTCAGCCCAACCCCGCTTGCAAAAGCACACAGTCACTCAGCTTTTTGCTCAGATACTGGAAGGGAGTCAAGTTATGAGGTAGAAGGTGCTTTTCTCTAAAGGAAAATAATTGGATTGTTCCAGAGCACTGAAATAATTCTGCTCCCAAAGGAAAAGAGCACTGTGCAGTGTGTGTAAATACCCTGCTGGGAATGTTTTTTGAGGGGGTTCTTAATATGTTCTACAAGGAAAAGAAAACATGGGAAGACATGCACTCGCAGCATTTTTCTAACATTTCTGTCAGCCTGTCCAAAACAGTTGCCTTACTTTTTGCAGCTCGGGTGGCGCTGTGGTCTAAACCACTGAGCCTAGGGCTTGCTGATCAGAAGGTCGGCGGTTCGAATCCCCTCGACGGGGTCAGCTCCTGTTCGGTCCCAGCTCCTGCCCACCTAGCAGTTCAAAAGCACGTCAAAGTGCAAGTAGATAAATAGGTACCGCTCTAGCAGGAAGGTACGGTAAATGAAATTTCCGTGCACTGCTCTGGTTCGCCAGAAGCGGCTTAGTCATGCTCAGGCCCAGACAGAGGGTGGGCCATATGGGCCACTTGGCCTGGGCCTCCGATTCTAAAGGGGGCCTCGGTCAGCATATTCACAATTGCTCACCTGAGGTGAATTTAAAAAATGGGGGGGGACCCAGAAAACGCGAAGGGCGGGGCGTTTCAACCTGCTAACAGCGCCCTCTGGTTGTGTTGGAGAGGTGAGGGATTGTGAATACGCCGGCGGTAAGCAAGTAAAGTCTTAGTCAAGTGTTTGTGATGGTGGGCCATGTTTTTCATGCTGTTAAAAGTTGGTGAGTTTTTGTTTGAAATCTTGTTTGCCAAAAATTTAAACCACGCATAACTTAAAGATAAGTGTGTTGGCTTTCTTATCGCTAATTTTTTTTTTTAAATGATGAAAAATTGATGAAGATGTGGCCATTTGTTTAAAGTTTTGTTGACAAGGCCAGGAATATTACCCACACCCTAGGAGTACATATAGCTCAATGAGGATAAAATTTGGTGGAAACCATGTTTTTTAAAGAAATAGTGGCTTACGAGCAATAGTGGCTTTCTCACAAGCATACATCTTTTTTAAGAGTAGAATAAGAAGATAATAAATAATAGTCAAAGTTATTATTTGTCAGCATAACTTTTGTGAAAATTATTTATATACTTACTTATGGGAGATCCCCAGGGTAAAAAAAAAGGGCCACATTATCTACCTGGCATGGGCCTCTGCCTGGCTCTGCAAGGGCCTGGTCATGCTGGCCACATGACCCGGAAGCTGTACGCCGGCTCCCTCGGCCTGTAAAGCGAGATGAGCGCAGCAACCCCAGAGTCGTCCGCGAGTGGAATTAACTGTCAGGGGTACCTTTATGCATATTCCAAGTTTGGCAGGACACTGGCAGTTAGTGGTAGTGGTGAAACAAATGGTTATTTCCCCTTGTCTTTTCAGGACAACTGACAGTTGTAGCAGAGTTATTCCCAGAAGGGTAGGGAAATCTGGTTCCCAGCATCTGTGGGTCTTCCAAAGCCAGGATACATTCACATGCATAAAGGTTACCTAAAGCTTTCCATTCACCTACTGCTGTAATAGTGGATGGTGTAGTAAACATTTTCCAGTGGAAGCTTAATATCTTATCAGGTGATGGATGATTAGTTTTCTCCATTTCCCACTAGCAAGTTTGTGAAGGGGGTTTATTCAAACACACAGTTCCCCTCGTGGGCACATCTGCTGCCTACATGTTACACAGAACAGGATTTGATTCTGCTTGCGTAAACTGGCTCTAATAACTACTTGTGAAGGGAGATACGATCTTCTACCTAGTAGTACACAATGCCTGCAAGGGACCGAAGTGTTTAAAGAAATAAGGGCCGCTAGGTGGGGTGGGGAGGGAAGGGGAGATGAGTTTGCCTATACTTGTTGCTATGGGCACCATTATAACTGGATTCCATTCCTTGTGAAATGTCAAGAATGTGTTTTATTTCTTACTCGCGCTCTGCAATTACAAGCAGATGCAGAGACAGATTAGCCAATTAAATAAGTGCTATTATCTTCCTGATTTGCCACTGCCATGGACTGTTTTAGGAACGCACATGAGCAAATGTAACGATTCCCATAGGATATTATCTCTTGAGAATGAAAAATAAAACCCAGGATTTCCTTCTGTGCAGTGAAGTTTAGAAGAGTTAAAATAATGGATTTAGCTTCCTTGGTAGCTGAAGCTTTTTGGACTGAAATATGCGCTCTGTGTGTGTGTGTGTGTGTGTGTGTGTGTGTGTGTGTGTGTGTTGCTTGCAAGCGAGTCACTGTTTCCTTGGCTACCACAACAAACAAGGCCACAGGCAGGCACTGGAGCCAGAAGAAAGATAAACTCTAAACTCTACTTGGCAATTCCAAAGTGTGCGGAAAGAGCAACAGGGACAAAAAGTGGAAAACGTCAAGGTATTTGGTATGGACAGATTTAGCTGAGACATTTATGTTTCTTTACCATCTCCAATGAGGAAACCATGCCTATTTCTTCAGGGGCTCAGGGACAGGTTGGATTTGGAGTCGACACATCCATTCAATGGCATCCCAAAGGAGATCAAACACTCTGTATGCCGCTATATTTCAAGGTCGACTCCTATCGCCAGAGGTAAGCGGTCTGCTTGTTGTGCCTGGGAAATATTTCGCCCCAGACAAAAATGGCACTTGATTAAAAATTGCTTTGAAATGAGTGTCTTAATAAGTTGCTATCGTTTGTCACTTATGAAGCACCTAAATATTTATAGGTGCTATACGGAAATTAAAGGACAGGACAGTCCCTGCCTGCAGGCACTCAATCTAAAAGTCAAGGAGAGACTAGAGGAGACAAGAATAGGGAGGAAAGAGGGAAATAAACGAGTCCAGGCACTAATTATTGAAGTTACATCATCTCAGCAGTATCTGTCCTGGACATGTGGGCCTCCGTCTCTTTTAAGCACACACACAATCCAGCAGTCGTCTTACTAGTTTCCTGACTGATGGCTTCTCTTCAGTTCTGCAGTCCCAGAGCAACTGCCAGCTGGAACTCAGTGTACTTTCTGGCAGGGAAGGGAGAAGGGTGTTCCTTGCATCTGCTCCTTTTCTAGCCTATGGATGGGGCCGTGTTGGTCTCCATATTGCCACAATGTTCTCCTTTGAGAGCCAGGGTGCCGTCTCTTGGTCCTCAGGTTGGTGGCAGAGCCTATGGTGCCCTTCCCTTCAGTTCAGAGAGTGGTGCCACACCAAGTTGCCACTAGAACGTACAGAGCAAAACTAGGACAACGAGGCATTAAATTACATTGCAGGCTAAATACAAAATCTATGCTCCGTGTTCACGTTTTCTGCAGATACTTGCGTTGCCACCCTGAAGCCAAAATCAGATGTTTCCCTCAGCACTCAGAAGTAAGTGGCACTCTTTGAGAAGAAAAATGATTGGTTTCACATTTGCTTTGAAAACCCTTTATTATAAATGTTAAGTACAGTAAGGCATGAGCCTTCATACCCAGAATGTGCTGCATTGCTTGCCCTCTGGTGGCAAGAAGGGGGAAAATATTAAGTGCAGGAAGTGGCCTGAATATGCTCATTTTAAAATGTACATAAATTGTTTCAGACTCTCTTTGCATTCCACAGCCATTTCACCTATGTTTATACTTCCTCTCTCTTTCTCTTTTTTGTTGTTATCTAGTTAATACACTACAGCAAGAAATGGGGATCCTCAGGCCCAGGAACCAAAAGTGACCCTCAAGATTATCCCCGGGCCATGCCCCATTTCCCCATATCTTAATACCTTTTCTCCCCATAAGGCCCAATCACCCACTGCTGTACTTGTTGACCTGATTCCATGTCCTCCTTGGGTGCTTTTCCGTGGCTGGAATCTGTCTTGTATGTGATGTAATGCCCCGTTAGCCTGGAGGATTTTTTTGGTGTTTGTGTTCATGCTTTTGCATGGCTGGAATTTATCCTACTTCTCAGTTCTGTTGCCTCTGATCCAGTTCCGGATTTATGTATAAGCTAAACAACCAATAGCTTAGGGGCCCCCAAAAAAATTAAAGGAAAAAAACAACTGGATGTACATTCCCAAAATATAAAATAAAATAAAACAAATAAAATAAAACCTACATACAGCAACCGTGTTTTGTGTTGTGTAGGCTCCTATGATGGAAGTAATGGGCTCCGCCTGCTAGCCTGCTCTCTAAAATATCACTGGTTTGCTCATTTCTATATATAGGGTGCCTACATTCTGCATGTGCAAAGGGCTTTAGATACCTATTAGGTCCATAAATTACCATATAGCATATATTCAACACAAAAAACAGTGACAATTTGTTATTGACAAAGGACAGCTGGAAATATAAAGGGCCTCATTACCTTCAGTAGCTTAGGGCCTCATCAGACCTAAATCTGGCCCTGTTCTGACCCCAGCCACCACTGGCAGAAGGTAACCCACAAGGGAATGTGACCCCCTGAGCTGAAAAACACTCCCCACCATGTTTTGGCTTTGCCTTACCATTCCTATTCTTTGACCATTTTATCTTTTATTTACTAATTTATTATTATGTTGTACATTACTTTGGGGGGGGGGGACAAATTGGCCCATGGTGACCTCACTGAAGGCTGCATTTCAAAGTTGATGTGGCAAAAACTTTCTTTTTATAGGACACATTTTGGTGAGACAAGGTGGTGACACAAAAACCTTTTGTCATAGCAAGGCACCTGCAGGAGCAGCCAGTCATGCATATTTAAATCTGAAAATAGGAGGATGTGTGGAACCTTGACTAGTCAGAGAAAGCACCTCTTGAAATCACAGCAAGAAACCTGCATATCATTTTTAAAATTAAAACATTTTGGAGGGGTCCAAGGGGAATCACAAAATAAACTGTCATCATGGTGTCACAGCAGGGGACCTATAAAAGCAGTCAATATCTTAAACAAACAAACAAACCTGAAAGATCCTTTTAAATTAGGAGAAAGGACTTGGAGGCCACAAAACACCCCAAGGGAGTCAGATACGGCTCACGTGCTGTGGCTTAGCCACTACGTTTTAAAACACTGGTTTTCCTTAAGGATTTTTCTAATGCTGGCACAAAGCCACAGCCTGCCTGCAGCTGCAGGAAACCACTTTCTCCAAAGGAACTAAAAAGGTGAGCATCATTGATATATTAAGGAAAATACCTACATTCACCCACTTATTCAAAGCAGCCTTCCAATTGCTAGAGGATGTTAATGTCCAGCAATGCAAAAAATCTTGGTTGATAAATATCAATATGGTACATGCACATTTATTTAAATTTTATGGATCTGTTAAAGAGCAGATCAATGGACAATTTTATTAGTTTTCAAGGAAGTCATAACAAATTATGTAACTTCTTAACAGGTGAAAAGACAGTGCAAAAAAACCCATCCAGAATGTGCAGCACCCCAAAGTGGAAACGGTTTAACCATTCCGGCTACATTGCTTATCAGTGGAAAAACAGAAGACACAAACTGCAGAAGGAAAGATGGCATTTCCAGATTCTCTCTTTGTACCCTACTATAATCTTATGAGAATATCATGAAATAGAAACTATATTTGATATTACATTTATTAAAAATGGAGATAAAAAAAGTCAGTGCCATATTTCGAAAGCTCTCCTAGGTAGCTATAGGTTTTCTGAAGTTTGTACACAAAAGATCAGCAATCCTCTTGCGTGGGCAGCATGACAGTACTAGAGGAGTATTGACATCACATAAGAAATGTAAACGAACAGTTCTGCTTGGTCTTCATAAAAGGTAAAGGGACCCCTGACTATTAGGTCCAGTTGTGACCAACTCTGGGGTTGCGGCACTCATCTCGCTTTATTGGCCAAGGGAGCAGGCGTACAGCTTCCAGGTCCTGTGGCCAGCATGACTAAGTCGCTTTTGGCGAACCAGAGCAGCGCAAGGAAACACCATTTACCTTCCCGCCGGAGTGGTACCTATTTATCTACTTGCACTTTGACGTGCTTTTGAACTGGTAGGTTGGCAGGAGCAGGGACCAAGCGACTGGCAGGGATTCAAACCTTTGACCTCTCACCCCATCGCAGGGATTCGAACCACCGACCTGATCGGCAAGCCCTAGGCTCTGTGGTTTAACCCACAACACCACCTGCCTCCTTGGTCTTCATACTTGCTGTAATTAAGGATTTGGGGCACCAAGTTTTGGAAAGGAAGTAAAATTAATAAAGGTATATTCGATATATATATATTTTAATGGATATTTTCGTATAAATATTGGTCTTATTGATATTGTCATTGATATATTATTATTTTGCGCCCTGTGCGAGGGAACTGCCTGCACGTTGACACGCATTGCCAACTGAGAGCGGGAGTTCTCCGCGTGACACCTGACGTGCCGCCAAAGGAGGAGGAGCCGCCAAACAGACGCGTTCTGTTCTGAAATGGGCGGGAGGAAAAGAGAGGCGGGTCGCCGGACAAAGACTTGCGGCAGCGGCGGCGCGCACGCGCACTTCCTCCTCCAGGCCCTCTCAGTCTAGAGTTGTTAAGATCAGGGGAGGGGCGTTCCTACCATAAGTCCCGCCTACGCGTCAATCGTCAGGTTTAGGGGGGGTGGAGCCGTGCGAACACAGGCTCTCCGGTTAGCTTGCGTCACTCATCCCGCCCCCTTGTGCTTTTGTGTGTCTATGTGACGCTGCTGCTGCTTTTGATCTTCTGGCGCCCACCCGCGCGCGGGGACTGCCGCGCCACAGCGGAAGAGAAGGGAGCGGCGGAACGAGAACGTGCCGACGTCGCAGCAGCAGCAGCAGGCGGTAGCGCTAGAAGAGAACGGAGGAGTGACAGAAGCCGGCTTGCGGGTGAGCCTTGCCGCGGAGAGGCTTCAGAATGGGAATCGCCCTCCCTCCTCCTCCTCCTCCTCCCTCCTTCCCACCGTGGCGTCATTGGTCCAGCTCGCGCGTGGCGCCCGGCGAAAGTCACGTGAGGCGGCAATGGCGCTCGCGCGCGAGGGGGGAGGGGAGAACAGTCCTGTTTAACGGTCTCAAATCACCACCACCCCGGGCCATACTTGTGGTGTTTTACATTATTATTATTATTTATTATTATTATTTATTATCTTTTAAGCTTCTAGAGCGGTTCGCAACATAAAAATACAATAGGAAAAAACCCACACAAAATAGATAATAAAAACAAACCAATAACCCCTCCCCCACGCTCCCACAAGACATTTGAAAGGGTTGTGCTTCCATAATACTTGTGAAAGCAGTGCCTTTATGAAGTCAGCCAAAATGCCACAGCATATCACGCAAGGTTTCGGGTTCTCCAGAGCTCCTCGTCAGGCTGGAGGGTAAACAAATATTTGGTGGAGCAGCGTGCATGTTTATTGTAGACTCTGGTGCTGCTTGTGTGTGGCACGGTTTTTTGTTGTTTTTTGTAGCATCCACACACACAGACACCCATTTAATCCGTATTTGCTGTTTCCAAGTTTGTTTATTTAATGAATGGATTTTCCATGAAACTAATCCTTTTAAATGGGGAAATAAGGTGGGCTTTTGGCGACTTGGGTCTTGCAAGAGTCGTAAAATATTTGGCATTTGACTATCTGTTGCTTTGTGCCACACACAAACCTACCGGTATGTAGGTTTCACATTGCATCAAAGCCTTTTATTTATTACTATTTATTTATTTCATAAAATCTATACAAAACTTGATAATAAAAACCAACAACTCAAAGCTGTTTACAGAATGGGTTGTCTCAGGATGTTGGTGTACCTCTAAGCATTTTTAATGATATGGGGTAAAGCCTTGCACTCTTTGGACAAAGATCAGAGTAGAAATGGGGCGGGGGGAGCTCTAAATAAGATGTATGACACAGGTACAAAGTAAAGAAATACAGCAATATTATTCATATAGGAAATGGATATTTCATCATGCACCTAAAGCACTTAATGCATTATCTGTCTCAACAGTAACACTAATTCTGTGTAGAATGAAATAGATTTGAGACCAGAAGATGAATATAAAGGGTATTTGACTTATTTATCATATACATAGACTTCAGCCAAAGTTCCCAGGATGGCATTCAGTTTATACTAAAATACATAATAAAATATTTATATAATCTAAAAATTATGATAATATAGAAATAGCCAGCAGCAGGACAACATAACTTATAGTATTGCGTTTAAATTGCTTCAGGATCCCTCATGGGGAGCTATTCATAAGTAAAATAATGATGATTGATCCCTGAAAAGCCAGCTGGAGCAGGTTCAGCCAGTGGTGAAAATATATTAATGGGATAAGAGGTATCCACTAGAAAGAAATTCAACAGTTCGGGTACTGTGACCAAGAAGGTTCTGCTATGATATTGTGGCACAAGCCACAGTGGAACTATCAGCGAGAACTCCCCAGCAGATCTCAGACCATTGACTGGCAGACTAAATCAGACCCACAAAGCAATATTGACCATGATTTTATTCATAAAAGAAAAATGATTTCAAAAGTTAAATATGTATGAGGGGGAGAGAGGTTCCAGACTATTACAACTCTGAGGTTTTCTTTATATAATGCCCTGGATCAGGTATAAAGTGTTATTAGTTTATATATAGATCAGCAAATCAGCAGGTATGTGTTGAATAAAATACTTATTTTAAGCTTTGGAAGTTGAGGCTGATTGATATAAACTTGATTGTCTTGTATCATTATCACATAGCCTTCCAGAGTAAGTGGCATTATATATTTTATTGTCAAGAAAAGAATAAAAAGAAAACCATGTCTGGTTCAAGTGACTTCAGTGACCCAGTTTACAAAGAGATTTCTCTGACGAATGGCCATATCAACAGAATGAGCAGAGATGAACTTAGAGCTAAACTTGCTGAATTCAAGCTTGACACCAGGTAAGCATTTGTCAGGTGTTTGTCTTCTTTGAGGATACATATGCATTTCTGATTTCATTTGTAAATAATAAAAATTTTATTATTCATATGACATTCATCTGACTGGGTTGTCCTAGGCCTAGCCAATGTGGGTGGCTTCTAACAAAATACACTCGGACCTCGGCTCCCGAACACCTTGGGAGTTGAACGTTCTGGCTCCCAAACAATCGAAAACCGGAAGTGAGTGTTCCGGTTTTCAAACATTCTTTTGGAAGCCGAACATCTGACGGGGCTTCCGCGGCTTCTGATTGGCTGCAGGAGCTTCCTGCAGCCAATCAGAAGCCGCGCTTTGGTTTCCGAACATTTCGGAAGTTGAATGGACTTCCGGAACAGATTCCATTTGACTTCCAAGGTACAACTGTATTTAAAAACAAAATTAAACATCAACCATTAAAAACTTCCCTGAGCAGGGCTGGAATGAGACCAGTATGGTCACCTATTATGGATCCCTATTCTTACAAGCTTTTTACAGCCTGAAGAATAAGTGAAATTAGAGGGAAAGTTTGTCATTTGTTAGTTACTTAGAGTACATTATAAATGGAATGGAACTGAAGACTTGGTGGAGAAACTGAGGATTTGAAATACTTAGTTTGATAGTTACAGTACATCTGCTACCGGTGATGTAATTTCTGAACACATGACTTGTTGCATAATTTGTAATTCCAAAGTTTGTAGTATAAGTTATAAGTCTGTATATTCTTCAGTCATACAGCAAAAGGAACGTGTAAGAGAAGTTCCATATAGCCTTTCTGAAAGGTTAACCTGGTAAGAAAAGGGAATTGACAGCTAGGAAGAAACTCAATAGGGTTGTTTGGATGTAATGATAAACAGTTTGCCCGTTGTGTGCACAAGTCTCAGAATTACATGCTCCTCCGCTATACTACCCATGCTAGCCGGAGCTGATGGGAGTTGTAGTCCAAAGGATCTGGAGGGCACTAGGATGGGATTGGTGGTTTAGCATTATAGCCAACCCCTAAATTGGTTAATGAGCTATGATTAGCTGAAATAAACTTCTTAGCTGTGTACATAATTGGAATTACTATTTCTGTTTTGCGATTAATTCCTGTCCTGTCATCTATCACTGCAGCTTGCCTGGATATGTTTAAGCTTATATGAATCATGAATCAAATTATTATTATTATTATTTTAAGTGTTTCCATTTCACTGCTGACTTCCTATGTAAAGAACTGGGGTAACTCTGAATAAGGTGGTCTTTCCATTTTCTAAGACATGCCATTTTTCTGATCCTTCTAGAGAGATTTTTGGACTTGCTTTAAGGTGGCTATTCCTTTCTCAAGAGAAGACTGCACTGTAGGAGCAACTGCTTTGTGTGGCCTGTGGATCAGAACAGCTCACTATAATTCCTTTTAGGCACTGGCATTTACAAGAGGCAGGGCTAAAGTTTGCAGAGGGAGCCAACCAACAAAAAGACCAGGAGATGCTGCATTCTACGCTCAGCACTGAGCTGAATAAACCTTAGGTGATGGTCAAACACTGATATATTTTTTTCCTTTGGCAGAGGAGTGAAAGATGTTTTGAAAAAGAGACTGAAAAACTACTATAAGAAAGAAAAGTTAATGCAAAACCAGACTATGAATGCAGATAATTACTACGATTACATCTGTGTTATTGACTTTGAAGCAACTTGTGAAGAAGGAAATCCTCCTGAATCTACACATGAAATCATTGAATTTCCTATTGTCTTGTTAAACACTCGGACATTAGAAATTGTAAGTGACCCCGTTTCTTCTTACTTTTTTATTGGTAGCAAACAATAGATACAGTGTGTTTTGTAAAAGAGAATTTGGGGAATACAGTGGTACGTCTGGTTACAGACGGGATCCGTTCTGCAGGCCCGACCGTATCCCGAAAAGTCCGTAACCAGAGGCGCCCTTCTGGGCACGTGCGCGGCACGATTGAGTGCTTCTGCGCACGCACGCAGCGTGCAGATCACTTATGCGCGTGCAGCGAAACCTGGAAGTATACACTTCTGGGTTTGCCGCGTTCGCAACCTGAAGATTACGTATCCAGAGGGATATGTAACCCAAGGTACCACTGTATATCCTTTTCTTACAGATATTGTTTAACCTCTTTAAAAGAACTTTTAGTTTGTGTTCAGCTTTCAGTTTAAAAGCATTTTTACAGGAATTTAAAAGTAATCACATGTTTGTTTCTGCAACAAAGGTAACTAGAACCTTCAGAAAGAAAAGCAGTTTGGGTAGGGGAAGAATGTTTTTTTAGTGGAAAAGCAGCCAGCAAGAAAAATGTTAAGTTATCACACTGCCACTCCTATATTAAAAACTGCAACATCCCGGGACTGCTTTTCATTTTTCAAAGATATGTTGAGCTTCATTACACATATATGTAATGTAAGTTCGTCCTCGATAGTGCAAAAAATCACATCTGTACAAGTGTTCAGTGGTTCTGATGGTGTGTCCATAGTTATTTAACAGCTACTGTATGTTAAAATGGTCTCAGCACTACATATCGGCCAGCAAAGATACCCAAAGTGGAAGCTGTGAGAATGTCCCTGTCCATAAGAAGATGAGTGTCAGGTTTTCTCTTTCATAAAATGTTGCCAATTCACTGCTTGTTTTTCAAATATAAAAAAGCTTGGATGTTGACAGGTTGCATGCTAGTTTATACCTTAATTATTACTCTTCTAAAACATTATACATTTTCTGTGATTCTTCTGCATTGTTGCCAAGTGAACTATGTTTTAATATTATAGGAGGACACATTTCAACAGTATGTGAAACCAGAGATTAATCCTCAGCTTTCAGAATTCTGCATTAATTTGACAGGAATCTCTCAGGTAACATTCTCTGCAGCTGACCACAGTTATGAGTGTAAATGAAGCAAGTGCTTGTTAAAGAATAATAGTCTTGGCTCCTAGTTTCAAGCATATTTATTGGGTATGTTGATGATTAATTAAGTGTGCTTAGGACAACAATGTCCCCCTTCCTTTCCTCTTTCCAGATTAACATTTCTAAAATCAATATTTCAAGTACATTAGTTATGTTCTGGGTCCGTGATTTTAAGCCTGTGTTCTTAGGATTCCTAAAGCTCCTTCAGGTGCTTATCAGGGTTTTCTCAGTAAGATCATTGATGGAAGATAGGATTCCCTAAAAGGTAGCTTGAATGATATTATATCGTTCTGAATTTTCCCACACAATGTGCTGGAAACTTTCCCTGGATGGTGTTCAGAATATTCTAGACTGTGCTCCCAGTTTGAGTGGAGCAATTTTAACCATAGAGTGCAGCCTAGAATGTGCCTCAAAGTAAGACTTAATCAGCAGGTGTATAATGGTTTCTAGGCAGACAAACAGAGGTTTAAAAGAAAGTTAAAGAGCATTGTTCTGTGAGATAAAAATGGAAATGTATTGCTCCAGCTATAAGCAGGTGTATTCAGATTGTGCTACTATTTTAAATTCTAAGGGGAATTTGTTGATGGATTGATTTAAAGTTTGTTTTTCTAGTATAAGTGTTAGGAATGCAGATCCATCAAATGTTCTCAGTCTTTTGTGCAGGGAGTGGTTGAAAGTAGTTACTATCCACTGAACGCAATAGAAAACGATAACGTTTTTAGTTACGTTTTGTTTTTTGGAAATCTGTTGTAGACTTTCTAGCAAGCTTTTAAAGATTTGTCTTATCCAAGTCCCAATTTGTGTTAATCTTGCTTTTCACAGTTTCTTGCACAATGGTTTTTTTTTAGATCATATATTGTACAATATTTTTATTTTGGCTCATTGCTGGTGTTACATATTTTCAGGACCTTGTAGATAAAGCAGATGAATTTCCAAAGGTTCTGCAACATGCTGTGGACTGGATGAAACAGAAAGAACTGGGAAGCAAATATAGCTATTCCATATTAACTGATGGGTATGTATTCAGTTGCTTAAAAGTAATATTTTTAACATTGCAAAACTAGTAATTTCAAATCAAGAAACATATATTGTAAAAATTAAGCTAAATTGATACCCTTAACTCTGCACTATTTTTTATGTTGTATCTTTGGAATTATTCAGGTAACTGCATTTTTATCTGAATAGCATGTCATGATGAATAGTTCTATAAGGACTCCCAAACAAAGTTGAATTCAGTGGAGATAATATGTGTAACTATTTCAAGCATGTTAGTATTCATATGTAACTATTTAATCCAAGTGGTTCTTACAGCTAGTGTGCTGGTCGCAACCATGTTCCATTATGTTCCTATCCGTATCCATATCCAGAATTATGTTCCTACCCATAATTAGGATAGCAAAAAACCAAAAAACTCTTCTGCATAAAAGTTGCAATTCTGCTATTTGAGTCCCACCTCTTTAATTCTAACAAGGCCGATTCTATATAAAGTAATGTAAAACACCATTGCACAGTTACAAAAACGAAGTTAATTAATACAGTGACAGAAATTTAAAAAATCCAGCAATCACATAAAACAGCGCATAAATGCAATTTTTATCTCACTTTTAAATTAAAAGATCAGGCAAATAGAACTGTTTTTACCTGGCCTCAAAACTCATTGGTTAAAATGAGTTTTGCCAGTGCAAGGATTTATCTTTGTGCAGTGGAATACTCTCCCCCTCTCCTCCCCCTGCCTACCCACTAAATCTGTTCTAGGGGTTGCCACCTGTCCAGCCTCTGAAGGTGGGGGTGCCCAGAAAATGACCTCCAAAGTTCATGTAATCAGAGACACAAGGGAGATCCTCATGTGTTAGTCCTATTAGCATGAAAGGGACACCTAACTCACTCTTAAGATACTATGCATATTTTTTTCTTTTTTTAAGATCTTGGGATATGAGTAAATTTTTGAATATCCAGTGTCGCATTAGCCGTCTGAAATATCCTTCTTTTGCTAAGAAGTGGATCAATATTCGCAAATCCTATGGGAACTTCTACAAGGTTTGTGTCTCTGTCACTTACATTGCCTGAAACTCAGTGCTAGGTATTTAAAATTTAAGTATACTGTAGACTTATATTATCAATATGATCTGTTAAAGCTAGAGACATACATCATGTCTTGTTTAGAGACTTGAAGTTTGTTTAAAAGAGCGAGCATTCCTTGCAGGTTTTTTGTTTCTTTGTTTTATCTGTTTCTGGATAATGCTGCCTGTAGGGATAACTTTTGTTTCCTGTAATGATGATGATTTGTGTTTTCAATACTTATTTTTTCCTCTCTGCAAAAACAAAAATATGCCTTTTTCAGTATTATAGCTAGGAAGCATTTTATGTTCTTAATCTCTAAACATAAGTTTATTACTTTCTCAGAAAATAAGTATTGCATATATTTCAAATTTCCCCCCCAAAACCCACATTTTTATCTCCATGGCTTCAAAATTTGTGGGAACGTATACATCAAGTCCTAGCTAACTAGAACTTAGTTTAGTCAAAGCTCTGTTCCAGAGTTCCAGATGAGGTATACCTCTGGCCAAACCATTAACAAACAGCAACCCAGCCTGTAACTGTTGCCTATTGTGCCTTTAGCTCTTCTAAATTGGTTGAGAATGGTATAATCTTCGTTATTTTGGGTTGTATCAATGTTAGTCATACCCAGAGTAGACCCATTGAAATGAATGCATATGTCTGATTTAGGCCTACTTTAGGATTGGTCTACTATTCTCGGCCAATAAAGCGAGATGAGCGCCGCAACCCCAGAGTCGGACACGACTGGACCTAATGGTCAGGGGTCCCTTTACCTTTACCTAACCCTTTGTTTGCTGTGCCACTATGACTGGGCTAAACTTGGGTTGCTTAAGAGCAGTGTTTGACAGGAGCATTCCCAGGTTGCAGCAGAGATGAGGCATGAGGTGTTCCAACTTGGCTGCAGATGGTGTACGGTAGACGATGAAGAGGTTGGCAAGAACTGACTGATTCCAGGTCTGGCAGAGTGGGGGTAGCCATCGTTTAATGCCCATCAACCTAATGTAGTCTTAACAACTGGAGGGGTACAGGTTCCCCATTCCTGCACTAGTGCTTTCATCCCTTCTTGAAGTTTTATCAGTGTGGCTCAGGCGCATGAAGAGAGAAGTCTCTGGCTGCAAGTGTGAGGAATGAAGAGGCCTCTGAAACAGATTGTAACAAGTACGCATCACCTATGATCCAGCCTGGTGAAGGGACAGGCTAGAAATGAGAAATACTCTATTGCTCAGCTTGCTATTTAAGATTGTGAGATCTTACTTGTGCACCATCTGGTGTTATCTTCTGTCCAGTGAGGAAACTGATGCTCTTATTCTTGTTGCATGTGGCTAAGGTACTTTTAAAATGGGACTGCTCAGTAGCATGAAGATTTCCCTTTTCTCCCATAAATTTTAAGGAAGTTAAAAGCTTTTGACATCTTTTTATTACGTAAAGGTAAAGGGACCCCTGACCATTAGGTCCAGTCGCAGACGACTCTGGGGTTGCGGTGCTCATCTTGCTTTATTGGCCAAGGGAGCCAATAAAGGGAGCGTACACCTTCCGGGTCATGTGACCAGCATGACTAAGAGCGAACCAGAGCAGTGCACGGAAACACCGTTTACCTTCCTGCCGGAGCAGTACCTATTTATCTACTAGCACTTTGACGTGCTTTCAGACTGCTAGGTTGGCAGGAGCAGGGACCGAGCAACGGGAGCTCACCCCGTCACGGGGATTCAAACAGCCGACCTTTTGATCAACAAGCCCCTAGGCTCTGTGCTCACCTTGTGTGTTCATTTACAGGCTTTTTTCTATTGTTACATTGTTTTGGATTGTTTAAACATTTTATGTCACATGTAGGTTGTGGCATTAGGCAACTGAACAATTTAATAACAGCAACAACAATAATCATGTAGGTAGGTGTATATATTGGTTCTCTTTCCTACCTCCTACTTTTGTATCTTTTATTTCCTTTATCAGGTTCCCAGAAACCAAATTCGCCTTTCAACCATGCTTGAAAAGCTGGGAATGGACTATGATGGACGGCCTCACAGTGGGCTTGATGACTCCAAGAACATTGCGCGCATAGCAATTCGTATGCTTCAAGATGGTTGTGAGCTTCGGGTGAATGAAAGATTGCACAGTGGGCTGTTACTAACTGTCTCCTCCACTGTCCCAATAGAGGGAGCTCCTGTACCACTAATGCCAAGTTTACGATAAAAATTAAACATTGAATTACATTGCATTGAGGACCCATACCCAAGAGTGCTAGCACTTCAAAAGACTTCCAAGGAGCTTAAAAACTGGTATCTGTTTCCCAGTTTTAACAACTCACTGGAATTTACAATTTGTCACCAAACCACTAGTGTTAATGTTGGGGTGTTTTTATAGCCACCTCGGTTGGTTATGCTAGGTTTGGTATAAAATATCCAGGTAGTTAAGATGGCTTTCTGTAAAATGTAAAGTCAAAACTAGAAGCATAGAATTGAGTCCACAGGTGTAACACCGTTCTTTGCTCCTTCAATATGAAATAGGTAATTGAAACACCGTTGAACAACACCGTTGAATGTGCTGTATCTCTTCTTTTGTAGCATACAAGGATCTGCTTGACTTTGTGAAACAGTGGCCAAATTGACTTTACCTTCTGCTCATATTTCATAACTTACCTGTTACTTTTTGCAAGTCTTGCTCCAGAAGAGGGAGATTCAGTTTTTAAGTTTGCCCGGCCTTAGCGCAACTAAAAGCAATTTCATACAGTGATAACAAACGTTTTTCTTTTTTGTATTCAGAAATGTTTAGGCCTTTAATTGGCCAAAATTACCGGTAAGCACTTTTTAGACACCTTAAATTGTTGACTTTAGCATGTGCTTAATGCTCTCCCATTTCAATAAGTGGAACTAGAAAGGGCTTGATTTTGGCTGGAATATGTTTCTGTTTATTTTTCTTCCTTCCATTATGAATCAAATAGTTTGGTTTGATTACTCGACCACTCTACCTCTGTTGTAAAAGGATCAGTGGAGAAGCTTATTTCCACAATATTTTAATAAGATTTGGATTTGATGTGATTATTGTATAAGTTTATTTCTATGACCAAAGACAAACTCTTACATATATGCCAAACAGCCTGCAAAGTGTATAAAGCTTTGTTTTGAAGTTGACATAATAAATACAAGTCCAGTTTCTATTGGTACATAAAATATTACATAAAAGTGCACATCTTTTTCAACTTGTGTTGATGAGTGGATCCTTTTGAACTAGCCTCCCCTTCTCAAGTAGCTCTGCTTTGCTTATTTGCACGTTATTCTATTTTATCTTCAAAACAACCCAGAAAGAGTGTTTGAGTAGCTCAGATTTCATAAGGCTCTTCAGGGCTGAGAATGAATTCAAACCCAGATCTTCAGTTTCCAACACTTATCCATTCCCCTGCACTGGGTTTTTGGTTCTACGTGTAGATAAACTCACTGGGTTTTTGGTTCTACGTGTAGATAAACTCACAATAATGTTTAACACTCTATGGTATTTGTTTGATACTTCAAAAAAATTAGAAAGACCACCCATAGCAATAAAATACAGTAAGCCCACAGCTTACATGGGGGTCACATTCCAGGGATAATGTCTAAAGCAAAGATTGTGTGTAGTAAAAAAACAATGGGTTCAATGGCAGATGGGATTGCCAAAGTCCTTTCCTGGATGCCCGCTCCTTTCTGCCTGCTAGCTAGCTAGCTATTGATTGATTGCCAAACACATAAAGCTGAATGTGTCCAAGTTAAGCATGCATAACTTGCAGGATTACTGTACGCCGAAACAAAAGATAATGCATATCCTGTACAAAATATTACTGGGCTATAACTATCTCATTGTGCAAAATACATAACAGTCCTCAATTAAACTCTAAGCTAAACCATAGTTACAGTAATACCATAAATACCGTATTTTCCCATGTATAAGACGCCCCATATCTTGGGGGACTAAATTTAAAGAATATGAGGGGAGCTGGCCCAAAGTTGTTGAGCTTTTTTAGGGGTAATTGCATGCGTGTCGTCACCCCAGCAGGGCCTTTGCTGAGGGTTGGCAAAGTGGACAGCTGTTCCCCCCACGCAACTGTGGGCGGGAAACAGCGCGGGCCGCCAACCAGCTGGCTGGCTGCGCGCAGATTCCCCTCCCGCTGCTGCGGGAAACGCTTCCTAGAGCGTGCGCCTCCCGCAGCGGCATGGGGCGGAGTTGCACGCCCACCAACCTGCTGGCTGGCAGCGTGCAGATTCCCCCTCCCCCCACTATCCGTGTATAGGACGACCTCAGTTTTTTGACATGACTTTTGAGTCAAAAAACCTCATCTAATACACAGGAAAATATGGTACTCATCTTCTGTTATGAATTCATAGACAACAGAGTCTTGTGGCACATTAAAGACTAACCCATTTTATTATGGCATAAGCTGTCCTGGTTTGCAGTCCACTTCATGAGAGGCGTATGTTACCTTGAGTTGCAGATCAAATATAATAGGTAACACTGACATCGGTAAGCCAATAAAATAAAAACCCATCTCAAGCCTTAAAATAACTAAAGATGCATCACACTACCAGCCATTGACTTTTGATGTTGATAAATTGATTCAAAGAAGCTTGTCTGCTATTGCTGCAGCAAATACTTCTTTTCACATCACATTTCATTCCACAAAATGTGGTGAAGCCCTCTAGGTTAAATGGCTTTTAACGGGAGAGATAGACAAATTGGCATTAGGCATGAGAAGGGGGACCAGCAACAAAATATAGTGCAGTGTTCCTGTTTAGTGCCCCAGCCAGCCATTGTCCTCTTCCTGGCTTTCTGATTTCCCCCCATCCCATCATTAGCATCCCATGCCCACTAAGCATGCACAGTCCTCATTAGGCTGTTCCTGGGATTTTCCCCACCAGGGTTTCTCCGCCGTTTTTTAAATGCTCGATACCTCCCTCCTGTGCATGAATGGCATTGTTTTAGCTAGGATCAAACTCATATAATGAATTCATTAATATAGAGGATAGCTATTGCATTTATGCCCTGTTTGTGGTCTTGGAAGCATATAGTTGGCCACTGTGGAATGCTAGACTAGGCTTTTGATCTGCTCTAGCAAGACCCTTCTTATGTCCTTGTGTTCTTATGATTACAGTGTAGAGCCCCTGATGTTCCTTTGAACATTTTATTCTTGCATGAAGGGGACTTAATTTTTTTCTCAAGTGAAGCATGGTTTAAGTGAAGCAGTGTTAAGGCAGGAGGAACATGAGAACAGGACTGCCAACTGGGAATTATCAGACATTCCCAATAAATTAGCATGTTCAGGGTAAGCACAAAGTTCTCAAACTTCGGTAAACAAGGTAATAGACTGCCAATGTGGACACCTGCCTGCTGAATGTTTTATAGGATAAAGGCTAAAAAAGGAACTCTTGCCCCAGAGTAGCCTTTATATAATCTGTTGCAAAATTCTTATCTTTTGGGTTCTGATCCAGCCAAAGTTAAGCATCATTTAAGTCCCACTGGCTTCAGTGAATTAGGAAATCTAGAAGGATATAAAAAATGCCTAACTTAGTTGGGACTGTGTCCTACATTTTCAATAGAGTCTACAAACATGAGTCAATGGTCTCATTCACACCTCACTTAAAACCATAGTTTCAACTTAACTGTGGTTTCAAGGTGAATGCCCAGTGTGATAGTGCATGCTGCTGAAATTACAGTCACTTTGTCCCCCCTCCACTCCTGCTGCTGCACTACAAGGAGCTAAGTCATGGTTTGGTTTGGTTTGGTTTGGTTTGGTTTGGTTTGGTTTGGTTTAGTATTATGTCTGAGCCCAGGCTCATGGTTTGTCAAGAACAAACCATAGTTACTGGTTGTGGTTTATTACAAGGCCCATTTGGATGTAAAGCTAAGCCAACCCATGGCTTAGCTCACACTAGTGCGGTTGCACCAGGAGTGGCTACAATTTTCAACCTGTTCAGCAGCATATTACACAGTCACAATTAAGTCATAGTTGAGCTTAACTGGTTTAAAGTATGAGCAAACCAGGCCACTGAGTCACATCTCCAGTTCCAAGCGCCAAGCAACTGAATGCACATCCCCACTGAAATGGCAGTACCCATGTCCGCTGATCTGATGCATCTGTGGATGCAAATGGAAATGTGTAACTGGCACCATTACCAGTGGCCCATGACTGTAGCTTGAGCATGGCTTCTATTTCACTCTATTTTGTTTAAGTGGGACTCTTTAAAACACACTCTCTTTAAAGCTCTTAAGAAGTGTGGTTGCTTTTATGCTTATTTTGTCTCTTACCTGATTTATTTACTTTACCATTGCAGTAGCAAAGTCCTAGCCAAGTTACTCAATAGCCAATGCACGCAAACAATTCCACTGAATACCATGTTCTGACCTCTATTACAAAATTAATAAAGTATGGTTGCTAATTTTAGCTGTGCTGCTTATTTGTTTTAAAGCATTCTAAACCACTTAATATTTTTTTAAAAAACCTTGAAGCAGTATACAAAAATACAATGTAAAAACAATATAATAAAAACAGAGATACATCATAATAACCAGTACAATGGCATTAGAAAAAAAAAAACAGATAAAAGTCAAGAATTCAATAAGAATATGGTCCCATCTGATAGGTTGGGGGAGAATATGTCATTACAAGATTTCTGACACAGTGCGTTGCAAATAGAACGGCATTCCACAGTGCAATGAAACTGCCTGTTTTGGGTCACTGATATTCTATAAGGTACAGTGCCACAAATATAAAAATGTACGTTATCCAGCTCTAAATTGGCTTTAACCAATCCAGGGAAGAGAACCTTAAATTATAGGAGCAGAACTGAAACCATTTCAGTGTTAGAAATTATTAGGAAAAAGGTTGAATATAAAATGGAAAGTATAATAAAGTCACTATATTAGTTATGGTGCATATACATGGAAGGCCTAATTAATCAGAAGCAATGAGAAACATTATGATTATTGTTGATTTCCATATTTTCACACTGTATCTTCAGTGCTTCATTCTAGCCCAACCTGTTATCGGTCTGAGATCTGCACAATCTGTCTGCACAGGAAATCTTCCCAGGAAAACACCATCTTAAGATCTACACTGTAGCCACACGCACTGCACGTATTTTTCTCACCATGTCTGAGGAAGAATGCTGCGAAACTCATAAACTTGCCTAATATATCATAAATCACTTGCTTACAGGAAACAGTATTTGCAGTGTTTGGGCTACAGTCAAGATGATCAAGGGTCTGGAAACCAAGCCTTATGAGGAACGGTTGAGAGAGCTGGGTATGTTTAGCCTGGAAAAGAGGAGACTGAGAGGAAATACGATATCCACCTTCAAATATCTAAAGAGCTGTCACATTGAAGATGGAGCAAGCTCGTTTTCTCCTGCTCTGGACAACCTTACTGTGAGGGCTAAGCTCCCATTGACCCCTGCTGTAGAGTGGCACAACTCCCACTGGCCAGAGATCCTACAAAGGATATGATGTATTTCTTCATCCCACCAGGCAGGGCTGTGTGTGATATAAAGGCCCTCCTTCCACATGCCTCTTTCCTATCATTTTGATGGACTAGTTAATAAATAAAGAATCCCTTATTTTTTGTAGTTATGAGTTGCTTCCATCCGAAGTACAATAGGTGACCCGAGCAATAACCCTGCTTCTTGAGAACTGTGCTGTATTCATATATCTCTCTTGTTGTTATACCCCACCCATCTGGCTAGGTTTCCCCAGCCACTCTGGCTGGCCTACAGCACATATAAAAACATAGTAAAACATCAGTCATTAAAAACTTCCTGATACGGGGCTGCCTTCAGATGTCTTCTAAAAGTTATATAGTCCTTTATCTTAAAGGCGGGGGGACACAATTCAGTTTTGAAGAATGTCTGATTTGTGCACTTGGGTGACCTGCTTGCCTTCCTGAAATAAAAACTGTTGATTAACTTATTATTTGCCACCCTGGTCATGTTCTGGGTACTTTGCAACCTTGCAATACAAACATGCTGTTGTACTTGGTGCCTGTTCCCAGGACAGCTGTTCCCTTAGCTGGTGCCACCATTAGCCTTGGCAGCATTAACCACCGCCTTTTTATTTACTGTCTCCCCAGTGATGCCAAAGAGGCGTGCCGTGGCTGTAATAGGTTGACTGGGAAGCCATGGTGGCAAGCTTCCAGGGGGAATCTGACAAGTGCCTTAAGAAATTTTTCAGATACCAGGCTGTCAATCTGTCATACTTCAGCATCTCAGTCCACACACTATATTATCTACAGAATGGCGTTATCAAGAAACATGCTGTCTTAAAGAGGCCTACTTTACACAGAGGTGTCAAGTCTGAAACTGGGCTGCCCTGCCTCAGATCAGAGATGGGAGGCTTCACAATTTAAATATTGTGCATATATAAATAAATGAAATGAAATAAATTGCCTGCTAATAAGAAACTGGCATATCAGGGAGAAAGCTAGGCTCAAACCTACCATTGTTTTCTGTGTGAATGGTTTTTATTTTATTTTATGTATGGAGAAGCATTCAACTATTTATTTTATTTATTAATGCATTAAAAACCCCAGCTTTCTTCCAGAGAGTTCAAGGTGACATACATGGTTCTCCCCCTCTCCATATTTTCCTCACAACAACCCTGTGAGGTTGGTTAGGCTGAGTGTTGGTGACTGGGCCAAAGTTCAGTCAAGTCAGGGATTTGCCACCTCGGGGGAAAGTAAGTTTGGGCAAAAGAAGACCATAATCGGGCAACACAGGATGCAAAACAAAACCATACCATGTCCACTTGGCTTACAAGAGAATAATAAATTATGCTATTCATGTAATGTTGCTGAAAAAAGAACAGCAGGTCAAACGCATCTAAGCAAATGTGTATTTCAATTATTTTTTGCACAAGCATATTGGTCTGTAAACTCGTATATGATCCAACAGGAATTCCATACCACCTATTTCATCAGTATTAACTAGTCATTTGCAAGTTTTTTTTTACTGTATTATTATTTCACAAACGTATATACTGCTTAATACCAAGGCAGGCTCTACCAAATACTATCTATATCAGGGGTCAGCAAACTTTTTCAGCAGGGGCCCGGTTCACTGTCCCTCAGACCTTGTGGGGGGCCGGACTATATTTTGAAGGGGAAAAGAACGAATTCCTATGCCCCACAAATAACCCAGAGATGCATTCTAAATAGAAGGACACATTCTACTCATGTAAAAACACGCTGATTCCCGGACCGTCCGTGGGCCGGATTGAGAAGGCGATTGGGCCGGATCCGGCCCCTGGGCCTTAGTTTGCCTACCCATGATCTATATCCACATATTCAAGCCACAAAGCTGCAAAACTGCAAATCCCACCAAAGCTAAACATAGCACATTTTAAAACCATCTTATCCTGTCTGAGATAGTTTTCCACCAGGTATGCAGCTCTGGGAGAGACACACAAGGAGGGAGAGATCTAGCCAGCCAGAGCAGCCAAATCAACCCTGGCGATCAATAGGTTGACCAATGTCATGGCCCAATCGCCCTCACAACAACCTTGGTTGCATAAGCAAAATATCTATGCTTGGTAAATCCAGGTTTGACCTAGCAGGAGTTTCATACAAAAAGTTGCATCACTTGATTTCGTAAAAGTGTTAAGCGATTCCTTTTTTAGCATGATTATATTGAATAAATTTAGGCTGTGATTCACCCATTCCTACACATGTGGGCTACATCTGTCGAGGCAACAGACTGTTGCACCTTGCTATTTCACAACAAGGCAGGGCAATGTTGTGCTGGAGACACTGTACAGTATTGTTCCCAGCCACCATGGACAACGGGAGGCTCTTGCTTCCAAGCTACATAGTTGCTTCCTCTTAAATCTTAGTGTACAAGCTATTGCCAGGAGGAATGTGATTAAGGCTGCATGCCTGGGCCATGAAGAGGAGCAGGCCTTTCAATAGTTGTATGGGAAACCTCCCGTTATGGGGCGTAGCTGAGCATATTGCAGTTTGCTCAGGACAGCAGCAGCAGCTAAGGATTAAGAAGAGGGAACCGGATAGATCACTAATGTGGGAACACAGGAGACTGCCATACAGAGCCAGACCAATGGTCCATCTAGTGCAGGGGTAGTCGACCTTTTTATACCTACCACCCACATGCATCTTTCTTGATGGTAAAATTTCCTTACTGCCCACCAGTGCTTGATGGAAGGAGGATTCAGCTTGTGCCGTAGAGCCCCCTACCGCCCACCTAGAATCCTGAAATGCTCACTAGTGGGCAGTAGGGACCAGGTTGACAACCCCTGATCTAGTGCAGCATTGTCTATGCTAACCTTGAGACTTTGATGGAGATCTGTTACTTGCTCTCTGTTGTGTCAGCAGTTGGGATGCAGAAATAAGGGAGAACTCTGCCAGAGCTTCTGCTGTTGTTCATAGCTTGGAAACAACCCACTGAGGTGCATAATGGAGAGACAAACACCAGTAGCCAGATTAGAAGTTACCAGGGACCAGACATAGTCCCTTGACTGCTGGCAGCCTCTCCTGGTGTGTTTGTCTGTCTGTCTGTCTGTCAGTCTGTCTGTTTGTTCCTGGGCTCCACAAGCACAATGCAGAACTATTTTATTACTGTATAATATTTTTTAGGGGGGAGGGTTCAGTATTGGTTAACTTTTATGCCCCCCCATCTTATTTCTAGGGATTTTTTTCTGGCCTTCTCTGCTTCATTTCTCCTCCTACTCTTCCATGACCTCCACTGCCCAGAGAAGGATTTAGGGGAGCATAACTGGTTCAGTTGCACTGGTGCAGAGCCTTGGGGGTGCCCCTGGGGACTCCGCAACTATGATTTAGAATGAGGCGTGAGAGGCGGAGGGGCACCACATTTTAACGTTGCACATGGCACCAGTGAAATATGAGACAGCAAGATCCGCCACTACACTGTCGTCTCATCTTCTTCCTCCTCCGTCATTTAGAATAACTTTCTCAGATGTTTTGGACAACAACTCCCAACAGCCCCAGCCAGCATGGCTGTGCTGGGAGTTGTAGTCCACAGCGCCTGGAAGGCACCAGATTGGAGAAGGCTGGCTTAAAACAGCCCACATGGTTCCATGGAGGGCAGCCAGCCCATGCCATAGACCATAGCTGTCAACTTTCGGATTTGAAAACAAGGGATTTTTTTCTAACTTTCGGATTTGAAAATAAGGGATGCCGCGAGGGCGGTGCAATGGCACCAAGTAGCCTCGCCACCCTGCGCTCCAGAGGCTGCATGCGAACGGGTGAGCGAAAGAGCGAGCGCATAGATGGCAGGCAGGCTGTCTGTCTGGTTGGGCGTGAGGGTCTGGCTGCACAAGGCATGCAAGCTCCGCCCCCAGTCGGTCTCAGACTCCTTATTGGCAGCTGAGCAACGCAGCTGAGGAGCCTCCCTGGCCGGCAGGGAGAGAGAAAAGCTGCTTCCTTTGAAATCCAGGAATTGTAAGGGATATCAACAATCCGGGATAGCAGCGGGAAACGGCATTGGAATAAGGGAGTTTCCTGCAAAAAAGGGGAGGGTTGACAGCTATGGCATAGACATTATCATGCTTTGTCATGCTTGCTTCTTCGAAAAGTGCGGCGTCTAGACTTCATTCTAGACATCATTGTGATGTGAGTTTATTTAGGCCTCTCTCTGGATGAGAGGCTACAAAGGTGCAGATGAGAACTTTGCCAAATGAAAAGAGTTCCAGAGCTGCTGTTTGCTGTGCAGCAACAAGCCAAACGGGTTGCACGGTCCGCCTGCCTACGGTTTAGTTCTCTTCTGTTTGTTTTGCAAAGCACTGCCTGAGAATAGCTTTTGCTTCCAGGCCCTCCTTTTGTGTGCACGCTTCTTAATGTTTGCTTTTTGCCCTTGCCAAGATTAACTAAAATATGGTTTTTGCTTCCCATTGACAGAAGTGGCTCAACTTGGAGATGTAACAGTGCATATACAAGCATGTCTGCTTAGAGGTCAGCCCAAACAAATGGAGCTTACATCCAGGTATATTTGGGGCATCGTTAGGTGGAGAGAGATCTGATCTACAAGCTCCGTTTAAATGAGACCTGTTGCCTCCCTTGTTATCAGCCCTTTCAATTACAGCAATGGGTTTATAAAACAGTAACAGAAATCCTTCAAGAGAGCAGGCTAATTCTGAGGAATTAATTGGCAATTCCAAATTTTATAAGATGCTATATAAAATAAATAAACTGCGCAAAGAAGGCTTCCTTGTGCACTAGGTGGGGCAAAAGGCTTGGGGGGGAATTATCTCAGAAAACATATGACAGTATTTATGAACATAGGGAATTAAATTATTAACCTGAAAATTAGTTTGCTGGCATTTTGTACAACAGAAGCTAAAGAACGTTCAGTCTAATGTAGATGCATCTTACTGCCTATGAAGTCATGCAGGGAAAGACATAATAACACAGCCTTTCCCAACCTGGTGCCCTCCAGATGTTTTGAATCACAACTCCCATGATCCCCAGCCACTGACCTTGCTGGCTGGAGCTGATGGGAGTTGTATTCCAAGACATCTGAAGGATATTAAGCTGGAAAAACTGATGATAGCACATATGATGGCAATGTCCCCCCCCCCCCAATGTTTTATACTTCCCAGGATTTCAGCGGGGCTGGCGTATTATGATGACTACCGGTAAGTTGCTGGGTTTTGGCCACTGAGGTCAATGACACTGTCTTGCTGGCTTATTATTAGAAGCCAGGTTCAGTAACTCTGCGGCCCCGGAGAACTGCAGAGGCATGCTGACTTACCCTTTTAGAGATCCTGGATTCTTGAAGCAAAGCCTACCAGCGTTCCAGAGGAAAGCAATGCTGTTTAATTATCCAAGCTCCAGAGTCATTAAACAGCGGTATAATAAGCGAGTCTGAGTTCTGCTTCTTTTGCAGTTTGTGAAGGCCCATTGTTGTTGCTGCCAAGTAAATACTTCTCTGGGGCATCCCCGCAGGGTGACATTCAGCGGCGAGCCAGGTTACACGGGCTCTTGCATGTATTCTTCCTCTTCATATTGGGAAGTGTGCAAGCACCAGGAGACTCAGAAGAGTGCCAGATCTTCCAAACTCATGGGAACTGCCACTGTCCCTTTTGTCATTTGTGGCTCAGCATTCATGGAATCATAGAATTTCCATTCATTAATGCAGGCGCTGAAGATTTTTAAGCCAAAGAGGGGTGGCGTGAGCATGTGCCTAATCCTTTCAGGCCACCAAGCCAAATCCGTCCTCCTGAGAAGTACTCAACCCACAGAAAAGTGGAGCATATGTCGAGTGTGATGGCTATGGCAACAGGACGGGCTAGTAGTTGACTTTGGAGGATGGGTAGTATGGTCAACAACTTCCCATTCTCCCCTGAAAGTAGCCTTTCCTATTACAGTGGTACCTCGTGTTAAGTACGCTTCAGTTTAAGTACGCTTCAGGTTAAGAACTCCGCTAAGAACAGAAATCGTGCTCTGGCGGCGCAGCAGCAGCAGGAGGTCCCATTAGCTAAAGTGGTGCTTCAGGTTAAGTACACTTCAGGTTAAGAACGGACCTCCGGAACGAATTAAGTACTTAACCCGAGGTACCACCGTAAACCACTTGCTGACCAGGGATTCATTACTCTGGTTGGGAAATAATTTTATGAGGTCTGACCTCAGCCTTTTTCCTATAAGATGGTAGGGAATCTTTTTTCAAATTAGGACCACATTACCTTCCATAACCACATGCTGATAGTGGGCTGGGCCAGAGGCAAAAATAGACAGTGCCACAAAGGTAAATTTTACCTTTGTCCAGTAGGCCAGTTTCTACACAGATCCACACATGCCTCTCTAATCTTCAGACAAGCAAGAGTCATGATCAAGGACACATTTTGGCCCAGTAAAGGTACTCGAGGGGAGTAGAGCAGGATAGGTGCATGGTGTAGCAGAAGAGGGGATGTAGCCTGGGGAAAGCCCAACAAGGCCAGATAGAGAGCTGTCTGGGAGCTGAGGTAAGGCTACACTCCTCTACCCAGTGAGGAGTAACTCCCAGCGCCTGGAAGTAAGTCCCACTGAACTCAACAGGTCAATAGGTTTGCACCGTAAAGCTGCATTCTGATGTTCACGTGGGATTCGATTAAAGTCAGTGGGACTAACTTCTGAGTGAAAACACAAGGGATTGAGCTGCAGCTGCCAGAATGGTTGCTGCAATGAAGATGCTGGAAATAAGACATTCACATGCAATGCTAAGCCAAACAATGGCTTAGCACAAATGAGCCAATGTGTGGATTCCCAGAGAGAAAATTGTGGTTGCTATAACTACTCTTCTCCCAGTACTACTTTTGTTGCACTTCTCCAAGCTAACCCATGATTTAGTGTGACATCCACACCTGGTTTTGTGCTTTGTCTCACTCCAGAGAAACCTCAAATTGTAACCAAGGTTTGTTCTTGGTTTATGGCTTGTGGGAATTTGGGGGGGACACACCATGAGCCCAGATTTTGATGGACTGGAGTCATAATGTTTCTGTTTATACTTTTTAAAACAAAGTACAAAATTAGAACACAAATGGCCTGTTTAGGAGCTTTGTAGAAATCCTACATTATCTTCTCTTCTGCCATTTTGTCGTTTGTAATCTTCATTCTCTGCCTATTAGCTACGGAGGCATTTCCTCATGCAGACACTTTTTCTTTTTACTCCTTTTAAGACTTAATAATGCATAAGAACGTTTACTGTCTTTAAATCTTCATAATTCCCAGGACCTGTCACATTCACTTTTGTTTGTGCTGGATGCAGAAGTGAAGAGGAAGCCAATGGAGGGAATTAAGAAAAAGGATTATGTGAATGGACAATGGGAGAAGCGAACGAGTTTGAGAACAGGAAGTCCTGTGCAGAGGTGAGAGGAATGAGATGTGCCAAAAGAAAGCCAGAGACAAGATATTAGGTACATTAAAACTTATCACCTTTCTCCTTGCTGTGGGTAGATTAATGGTGTGCTTCAAATTATAGCCAAAAGCACAAGCAACTGTCACTCAGGGTGTTTTAATCCATGGGTCACCTGCTAAAATGAAAGGGCTGCTGAGTGGCGCCAAGCGCTGCCCTTTGTGAAGGGACTTGGTTTCCTCAGCAGCTGAGCTATGTTGTCAAATAACACACCAGCCGATGGCTGCTAATTTTCAATAGACCAAGTCTAAAATTGGTTTGTGACTTATTTGACGGCCCCTTGGCTGCACGAGGTGAAGCCCTCTTCTGACACGCTGCAAACCTGCTGCTGCAGCAGCAATAGAGTAAGATGGTCTATGAGTGACAGACATCATATTTGGGATCCACGTGCTCACTGGATCAAGTGACCACATCGGAGTTAGACACGGTGGCCTCAGCTGCCTTCAGTGAGCTGGACCTTCCAAACATGACAGGTCGAATTCTTGTTGTTACTGTACTATGAAATGATTAGAACTGCGTGTGTCGCCTGAGGTAATAATGAAATAACGCTGAGTAATATAAAGATCATGTGCTGTGTTTTACTTCTGCTCATGGCAATGAAGAGAAAGGGAATAAAATATAAATTATTCCTATGGAGTTATTTGGCTACAACAAAGAGATTGCATTAGCAGAAACAGAATAGGCTTCCAGATATGGTCTGGTTTTTCTGTTCACTGCTGAAACAGATAAAGTCAGCTTCTTCTTCTTACCAAAGTGGTTTGTACAGGGTGACTGGATGTCAGAGGACCAATGCCAAATATTATTTTTCTGGCCCAATACAAATTTATAACACTCCCCCGATCCCTGTGCCACCAAAAAGCTTTGCCCGTTTTGAAAAATTGGAGGATTGATTTGTTTTCTAATGTTTCCAGCTGCCTGGTTTGTATTTATTACCAGGCATGGCAATAGGACATGTACACATATTAAATGTGTACAAGGGACAGATGTCCTTCAACTACTGTTTTTTCTCCCTGGGATTTTGTGTTAGGGTTTTTTTCACGCATTCTGGAGCCCAGAGGTCTAACTAATTTATTCACTTATATGCCAGCAGGGCCTGTAAATTCTGTTAGAAACATTTGTTCCCACTGTCCATGGGATTTGTTGTTGTTGTTGTTGTTGTTGTTGTTGTTGTTGTTGTTGTTGTTTTCCCTCCCTCTACTCCATGTCACATACTGTTGGCTTCTTCTGCCTAGGAATAGAAAATGCTGTTACGCTGGACTAGTGGCCTATCTAGCAGGCTCTTGTGCTCTTAATTTGGTTTCAGTGTTTTCCTCATGGTTATGGGCTTCTAGCCCAGAGCAGGCCAGGCCAGGTAGGCCAGTCCTACCCTGGAACTCAGAGCTAGAGTAACGTATCGCCTCCCATGTTTTGGCCTGACAGGGGTGTTGTTGCTTCCCCCACCCCCTGCTGCATTTTCTTCACTACAGTATAAAAGTTTCTGAGTCAGTCGCAAGTTAATATTTCATGACGCCAGCTGGAAAGCCTATACGCTGGCCAGCAGAGACAATGGGAGGAGTATAAAAATAGCTGAGAGAACAAAGTCGTTGACTCACAAAAATTATAGTGAGGAACAACATTTAACTTATTGTGTGCCTATATGCTCATTTGCATTACTACAAGAAAAGTCCTTCTGGATCTGACTACAGCAGTACTGCGCAACAATGACGGAGGAGATTTTGAAAAGGCTCTCTATATGAGAAATCTAATTCTATTTGTACCACAGAAGCTGAAGAACGTGCAATCAATCAACTTTATTTCAGCTTTAAGCTCATAACACAAGACAACACAAGAATAGCAGTTACACTCACACAGTTGAATTTAAAATTATTGGCAATAAAATTAGTGGTAATCAAGACTTAATAAGTATACAAGATAGTGTAAATATTAATTCCAAACAATTTCAATTTCCAATCAACAGTCCATTTCGTCTCTTGTATGGCTAAAGAACGTTCAGTCTAATGTAGATGCATCTTACTGCCTATGAAGTCATGCAGGGAAAGACATAATAACACAGCCTTTCCCAACTTGGTGCCCTCCAGATGTTTTGAATCACAACTTCCATGATCCCCAGCCACTGACCTTGCTGGCTGGAGCTGATGGGAGTTGTATTCCAAGACATCTGAAGGATATCAAGCTGGGAAAACTGATGATAGCACAATCGGTGGCAATGTCCACAAATACTAAGGATGTGTTTCAGAGACATATTGTTGGTAAAATAAATGAAGGAAGCAGAATTACAGTCCCATTAAAGAAATAATAGATAAAACAACATGGCGGGAGAATGAAACAATATTTCACATTATCAAAGCAGCAAGTTGTCAAAAGCACAACACTACTTTAAAAAGTAGTACTATTTGTAATTAATAACAACAACTGCACCCATTTTATTCTGGCTTGTAGTTTTGTAAAGCTTATTATTTCTCTGTTGCTGGCATCCGTCTGTCTTGGGAAACAATGGAAGAGTGCACCTTCAGGGGTGAAGTCAAACTATTAGAGAGTTATGGCATCTGCTGCGACTGTAGAAACTGATATGGGAGAGACATGTTTTATTACAGGTGGGGAAATGTAGGCAACAAGTTGTGCTGCTACAGGTGCACCATGGCATTTCTTCTCTCTGCGCTCCTCCCAGCAGTCATTCCTTGTCTGGTCACTGCTGTGGATACATGGCCTAACTATCTGTCTGTTTCTTTGTACAGCTGCATAATGTGACAACTAATATTGCAGATGGTGGGTATTATTGCAGCTAATATTGCAGAGGGCAAATTGTTGCCAGGTCCTGTCCTTCCATTTCCTGAGCTTTTTAGCCATCAACACTCCACCAAGTCCGGTACGTGAACTAACCTAATGTTAACCTTTAGCATTAGGAAATCTGCACTGGGCAGAGTGAGCTAAAACAAACAAAGGGCAATATATTTTTAGAGGAGATGGAGGGTCATTACAGGCCTTCTGGGCTGAAGGCGGAGTGATCCTGTTTTCTGCTCTTTTGTTATAGGTTCACAAATCCTCCATTCTTCTACAGTGTCCCACAACATATTGTTCTGAACAGGGATTTTAAACTCTGACAAATATAAAAGATTGGAAAAGAGAAAGGCATCTTTTTGTTGATAAGGAGATGAGAGTTTGTTTGTATCAAATTAAAGCTAATACAAATGAGATTACCCAGCAAAAGCAAGTTCACACCTCTCATTGAGTTTGTATACATACTTAAGGTTAATTTATACAGTGGTCCCTCGACTTACGAATTTAATCCGTTCCGAATGGACATTCGTAGGTCGAAAAGTTCGTAAGTCTAAAAAGCGACTTTCTCCCATAGGAATGGATTGGGAGAAAAAATATTCGGAAAAATTCGTAAGTCGAAAAAACCGCATCTAAAATTCGTAAGTCGAAAAAAACACATCTAAAACCGGCAACGATTTCCATCCGGATGTCGAAAAATTCGTAGGCGTGCAGCCACTTTTAAAATTCGTAAGTCGAAAAATATGGATGTCGAGTACTTCGTAAATCGAGGGACCACTGTAATTATATTTTGGGAATGATTCATGTTCTTATGTAGCTGGATTGTTTTATACTCGCTGGATGTCCCATGATCATATTATAAAGCAGTTGTGTTCTAGGTTATAAATCAAGCATTGCTATGAGTTGTTTCTGTTGATTTTAAGATGTATTTCAATCGATTGTTTGATTTATGTTTTTAATGTATCATACTTGGATGTTAGCCGCCCTGAGCCTGGTCCTGGCTGGGGAGTGCGGGGTATAAATAAAATTATTTTTATTTTTATTTTTATTTTTATTTTCCAATGCATTTCTCATCAATATAAAGTTCAGTGTGCCATGAGCAAAGTTTTGAAAACCCTTGCCTGAATATTCCACCTGAGATTGTCCTCAACTTGCACCTGAACATTAAACACATATTCTGCACATGCAGAAATATACTTTTCTTCCCATATTCCATGAGTTAGTATTGGTATGGAACCCAGACTGTTGGTCTGGCCCCAATGAGGTGTTGGCCCAAATTAGATTAGGAAAGAGGGAAGAACAGGCAATTATCTTCATAATAAAGCAGAGGGAGAAGAATTGTGGTGGAAAGGAAGCTGGTTTGTAAAAGTTAATATGAATTACAATATTTTCAATAATGCAGGTATATATGTTTCAAATAATATGTTCTTTTCAAAAAGGTGAGGAAAGTCATTGGTGCTTTTGGTGGCAAATAAAGAATTATTGAAGATGGCCTGAATTTAGTAATGTCAACCAATGAGGACAGATAAAATACTACTGTAAATGTGCTAAATTAATCTTAAACTCAGTAATTAAATATTTGATCAAAACTCCAAATCTTGCTATCAGCCAGAGCCCTGTTTTAAATGTCAGAGTGGTAAAAAAAGAAAAAGAAAAAAAGGTACAGTTTTCAAACCTATTCGCACATGCTTCTGAAAAAGCAGCTTGACCCCCAAGAATATTAGCATGGGAATCAGGTTTAAGAGAAGCCTGGCAGAGATCCAGTCTTGCTTTCTGGTCCAGCAGTTAAAACCGGCCTCCACTGCCACCCCTGTTCTGGAGTCACCGTAGGGGCAGCGCAGCAGTCATTTGGCTGCTGTATCAACAATGAATCTTTTCATCGGGAGTCCCAGAGCGGTGAGCCACCTCCACATCCAAGTTAATGAGAGCCTTTCAAGCCACATTTGGAATTACAATAAATAATGTCCCAAATTATGCTGACTAAGAGATACCATCACCAAGAATGTGCTCTCAACAGAGTGCAACAGCAAAAGAAGGTCATCTAGCCTGGAAGGCGTCCATACCTCCAATTATAAATCTGGTTGACAATGAATATCGCCCTTATGTATTGACTATGTTAATGAACTCAGAGAGCTACAGACTGTATAGCTGTTCCTCTACAATGCTATCTGCACTAGGTACCAATATGTTTTTTAAAGTGGTGCACTTGGCATATGAAGCCAGGGAGAGGCAACATCAAATTGGTGAAGATAGAAAATAATGAAGGCATGAAAAGAAAAGAAAAGAAATCTATTAAGAGAATGAGAGAAGAATCTTAGCTTTGGAAGCCACTAGGATAAATAATCCATTCTGAGGGGAAGCATGAAGGAGGAAATGTATGACAAATCTCTGTGTGTAGCTGGTAATGTAATAACTGTAGCCCTCACCAGAATGGGTGTATCAAGGTCACCCAAAACTGGAGCAGAACTATTGCTTAACGCAATCTGTACTGCAAGAAGAAACCAGTTAATGCAGTATTAGCTTGTCTCTCGGGACTGACGGCTGCCAGCAACAGCTTGTGACGGCACACCACTCAGTAGCATTGCCACTGTTGAGTCTGTGCGTATCACAGAAGTGATCTTCGTTGGATTACTGTGGTGAGGGAGGCCACAATCAATGCTTGGAGAAGTGCCACAGGTTAATTTGTCCCTACTTAAGCATATGATGGGGCAGGTGTGGAAAAAACTGGGTCACAGCAGCATTCTTATCCCTGGGAACTTTGATGGGGGAATGAGGAGGGAGCATGACTCTCTGTTTAGACACCGCTCTGTGCTCATCTCTCTGATGGCTCCTATTATTTATAACCTAGCTAGGCATAAACACTTTCTGAAAACTTAAAAAAAAAAAGATTTCTGTTAATAATGAACATTTATATTATTCAGGTTTGAGGCGTGTGTGTCCCATGCCCCCCCCCCCATGCATGCTGCTGAGGCAAGCAAAACGGTTCAAATTGCTTTCGTTTTCTCAGGCAGGCTTACCACAGCCCTGTAAAATAGGCCAGTACTCTTATCGGTATGTTGCCAGAGTGGGGACATTTCTGAGGCATAGAAATGGCAAGCATAGCTAAAGCCCGCTAGAGAATTCATGGCTGAGGTAAAATTTAAAGCAAGGCCTTCCCAGCCAATATCTTAATCTTGACTTATACACCAGTCTTTGTGTTTCACAGGGTATTGACACCTGAGGCATCCAACGTTTTCTGAATTAAAATTAGAGGCACACTTCACCAATGGGATTTACTTTTAGAGAGGCCCAATGGTCAAGAATATGAACAGGAGGATACCAGCTGAGTCACAGGTTCCAGAGCTAGCAGCCACCCATTCTAGAACCAGGTCTAATTCTAGAACCAGGTCTAAAAACAAGCAACCAACACTTAACCAGCAATCTAGTCATACAAAAGATGGTGCCATTTATTCACTTGCATGACACCACAACATCCCCATTGGAATGGTTTTTATTTTATGGTTGCAAAGATGCTGAAGGTAGCTCAAGCTTTGTTGCCTCAAAGACAAAATCCATCTCATTAAATTTAAGACACTGTTGGGGAAGAACACTTGCCTCCGTATTCCAAGTCGTTAATTTCCTTGGCCTTTGGTGTTTTGTAGCTTTCAATACACCTCAAGGAAATGAGAGCAATAAAGGAATGTCATAAACCTTCCAACAAGCTGCTAAGAATCAGGTGCTGGTGGGCTTCCTCCCCCCCCCCCCCGGAGATGACCTTTTGGTGGCCAGAGCACAGATGCCTCCCAGGAAGCACATCTATTCCATCCACCCCCTTCCAAGCCCAGCATGCTCCAACCACCATCAACATACCATTGCATATGAAATTTGCTTCTGCTGGGCAGTGGGGATGAATGGGCACCTGTACAAAGAAGGAAATCATATGCTCATTCATGCATCAGCTGAGGCTTTGATTTCCCTACCTGAGGACAAAAGGCTATATAGTTCGTAGGTTATGGAACTGACCTGAAACTGACCCCAGAAATCCTTAACAAACTGCCATGTCCAGAATCGATTGAGGGAAATAATGTGTTTTGAATGTCCTGTAAAGGTATAGGGTGGGAGTCACCTAATGAGTCCTTTCAGCAGAAACCCTGCATATGGGGATTTGCTTGTGAAATGGAGTGTCCTCCCTTCTCTTCCCCGCTGCCCCCTGCCTGTGTGTTCCCCCAATATGGCTCTGGGAGGCTCAGGAGAACCCCCGGAAAAGCATGCTGGGATGGAGTCTCAGAGAGGAGGGACTGTTCCATCTGGCAAGTTGAACCACTTGCGCTGACAGAACATTCAATAATAACACAACACTGAATTGCTCCCATAGGGTGTACACAATCTCAAGAAGCACTTTTCAGACAAAAGATGTGCAATAGCTCAGACCGTGTGGATTACAGGCAACTGCCCATTTGCATGGGGGTTGCGCTCCGGGTCTTCACACATGTTGGCGGACTGTGCGTAAGCCCACCCTGTTCCACCCCACCCCACACCCCGCCCTGCCCCCATCTCGTTCCACCCCCTTTTCGGGCCACTTCCAGGTCCACAGAGATGAGTGTGTGACGGTCACACCTCAATCAGATGCACATAAAATAGTTGCTGCCTGTACATTTAAAAACACATACCAGCACTCAGACTCCATTGATTCTAGACTAAAATGTGTGTATGCAGTCTCAAGTGTCTGGAGTGAGAAGCAACTGCTGTCCTTTTCAGCTGTGCCCCAGATTGCAGCCTGTTTATTTTGTTCCATAGAATTCAATGGGGACCACTGAGTCCCAAGCATTCGGCGTAGCCAGGATTTTGTTAGGGAGGGCAGAACCTCAGTTAGTTAAGTATTTTTATTGATTTAGGGGGGAACCTGCCCCCTGGCTAGGCCCATGGTCCCAAGCCAGCCCCTCTTCCCATAGCTCTTCCCTCAGCCCTTTTTCACCATGGTGGTCGCTCAAGAGTGCGATGGGTTAATAAATGCCAAGAAGTGATGAGCATGCTCTCCCCAATCCAACATCTTCAGCTGCAATCCTAAAAACACGAAGGGGTGAGGCCCATAGAATATACCAGGACTAATTTCTGAGTAAACACACATCTGTTTGCAGGTTTATTCAAGTGTGGGTCAAGATGAAATGGCGAGGGAGTCACCTTCATAATAAGATGATGAAAGGAACAGTGTGAAACACACTTATTTATTTCCAGAATGTATGAATGTGGGAAGAAAATACTAATTCCTCACCAAAGCCCTGCAATGATTGCATGCTGAAAATGAAGACATTTACACCCACTGTATCAATGCTGCAAGGGACTTTTTTATGTGTCATTATGACAGGTGGTGGAGGGAGCGAGCCACATTCCTCTTTTCTTCTTCTTCTTTTTTTTGCAGTTAAAATAAAGCTTTATTAAGTTTAGGAAAAAAAGTTTACATATTAACAACACCAAACATACATCAGAAAGAAAAAGAACATAGACAAACAAGTAACATATGACAACGAAGTATCGACACAATGTACAACGAAAACAAAAAGGTTTCCCCCCTCCCCCTGTGCTTGACTTCCAGCCGGTCCGTCATTGTGGTTTTTTGTAACTCTGTCTTATTATATACCTGATTCTGTTGTTACTATTTTTTATACTTTTTCTATGAACCCACTTATATGTTCTTCAGAAGATTGGCTCTCTCCACTTTATTTCCTATATAAGTCTGGAATGCTTTCCAGTTTTCCTCTATTGCCTGCTCTGATATTCCTCTAGTTTCTCCTATTTTTATTGCCATATTTTGATATCCTACTAATTTAATTAGCCAGTCTTCTAAATCTGGTAGATTTGTACTCTTCCAATTCTTACCTATCAAGAGTCTTGCTGCTGTGGTGGCGTACATGATTATGCATTTATCCTTCTCTTTAATCCTTCTCTTTAATTTCATCTCCTAGAATTCCTAACAGAAATATTTCGGGGCTTTTTTTAAATGAATACTTTACCATTTTTTTTTATTTCATTATATATTTTCTCCCAAAAAGGTTTTATGTTTGTGCACTTCCACCAGATATGCAAAAAAAAGTGCCTATTTCCTTGTTGCATCTCCAGCAATTACTATTGCTTCCTTTATACATTTTGGATAGCCTCATTGGTGTTAAATACCATCTGTATGCCATTTTGTATATGTTTTATTTTAGATCACACAGTGTATCTGAAGAAGTGTGCATGCACACGAAAGCTCATACCAAGAACAAACTTAGTTGGTCTCTAAGGTGCTACTGGAAAGAATTTTTTTTATTTTGTTTTACCAATCTTCTGTCAGTAAATGGCGGATCATGAAGCAAGGAGAATTGGAAGGAGACCTGGGCAAGGTGTGATGCAGGTGCAGATGCAACTTTGATTACAGGTGTTCTGGCAACTTAGAAAATTCAGTGTCTATGTTTGCTTGCTTTCAGATTGGTAGATGCAACAAAACCATTGTCCAAGGCAGCTTCTTTTTCAAGGCCAGAATTGATTTGCATTCCTATAACTGTTACTCACTTTCTATTTTTGTAGATCATGGTGCAAGACTGTAGGTTTTTCCCCTTGCAAGGTTAAGCAACAGTGACACAATTATTCAAGGTAGGCAAATCTGATAGATAAAAATGGAGCAGCCAGAAATGCTTTTGAAATCTTAAGGCTTGTTTGTTCTGTTGTTAAAAATAGTTCCTAACTGTTTCCTGTTCAGGAAATCAGGGGTTTTTTTGGGGGGGCGGCAAGATTGCTATTTTACAGAGCGTGGCGTGACATAAAACCAGCGCGTTTTCGGTGCTTTGCTTCTCTTCCGAAAGCTCAACAACTTCACAACCTTTTCTAGAAGAAAAGCGCTGCATAAAAACATTGTGGAGGTGTGGGAGTAGGCCTTCCATAATCGTTGCTATCTCCTTCAAATACAGTACAGTGGACCCTTGACTTATGAAGGTAATCTGTTCCGACGGGAGCGTCGGAACTTGAAAAAATCGTAAGTCAAGTCCCCATAGGAAAGTGTTGGAGAACGCATTCGTAGCTCGAAAAAACATTCGGAACTCGAAAAAACCCTATCTAAAACGGCCACGGCTTCCGATCAGAAGTCGAAAAAAATGGAAGCGGCGTCCGCTTTGATCCCTCGTAACTTGAAAAACTCGTAAGTTGGGTCTTTCGTAAGGCGAGGGATCACTGTAAATGTCTAAGCAGGTATTGAACATGCACAGTCGATGGAAATAGGAATAGATGGGAAAGTATTAGAAATCAGGAAAAAGTATTTTACTGTGAGCAGCAAAGGACGGAGGGAAAATAAGCATCTTGAAAGACGGGTGTAAAGTCAACTTTTAAATTTGTGTTAAATTTGAATTAATTTGTTGAAACAGGAAGAATTACCGACATTGGAAGAGTGGCAGATGAAGCTAATGGACTACGCAGAATTGGATAAGATGACAGAGAGAATTCGAAACCGGCGGGACCAGAGATTCTTGCAAGATTGGAAGAAATTTGAGAACTATTTGAGAAATAACTGTAAACAGCAAATTACACTAGTAGGTTTGCAGGAAGTTTTGTAAGGAGAATTATATGAAATATTATAGGATAAATTTAAGAGAATGAAAAGTGGTTATAGATTTTTAAAGTAATAGTAAAATTATGAAATTACAAAATTAAGATATGAAAATTGGAAATCGTTAGTGGTTGATGGAAGTCCAAAAAAGATTGTACAAGATGTGAAGAGATGTTAAATAATGTGTGGAAAATATGTTAAAATTTAATAAAAATATATTTTAAAAAAAATTGAATTAATTTATTGTTAATTTGTGTTAAATTTGGAAAACTAATAAAAGTTAATTGGCGAAAAAGGAGGTAGTAATGGTTCCCAACCTAGATTATTTTTAAAAGAGTAGACAAATTCGTGGAGGAGAGGGCATTGGATAGCTACTGGCCGTAATGCCTCCACTCTATTCACACCACCTCGTTGTTGGCAGATACTGTACAAAACTATCAAAGTGGCACGGAGCTTTACAAAACGATAACATACTTAAAAAGAAAGTCTCCTGATTTCCCACTGTTGTTTGCTTATAAGTAACAAAGCATACAAGCAAGCGACTCTTATTTAAATTACGTGGAAAGTGAAAAAGCTGTGAATGCCAAAGGGCAAAGATCATGTACTGTTTACAAAAGAAAACAGAACAAGGAAGCTTCCTAGCTGCCATTTCACAGTGTATATAGACTCCTCTCCTGCCTTCTCTTAGTTTACATAATCTGCAAGGAAGGAGCCTTGCACTGCTGCCAAGAAGTCCATGGAAAAAGTTACATTGGTTACTCCCAGAGCAGCACAGGGTCCTGATATTTCTGACCAGCCTCTACAGCCGCAAGACACATGGCAGCGTTTGCCAATGTTTGTCCTCATCTGACCCAGAAACCAAAACACAAGTGCATGGACAGGGAAGTGTCCCCTAGAGAGTAGGAAGGGGTTAGTTCTCTGTCGTGTCCTGGGACTCTGGAATGTCGCTGCTGCTTTAAACATACAGACACGCAATTAAAGTTTGAGTGAATGTTCAGAAATAGGACTATGTATCCCTGGGAGAATTTCAACTCCCCCCCCCCCCCATTCATGTTTCTGAAAGGTGAGGAGGAAAGCTGGCAGGGGTGGTGTGGGAATAACCAAAGGCACTAGTTATGTGTATAGATTCATAAGGTATAGCCAACTCCCAATTTACGTTCCAAAGCGCCGTGTGTTTAAGTGAAGTAATGAATATTTGAAACACAGTTGGAAAAGCCTGCAGGCACCCCACCGATTTCCTTGACATTTTCGTTACACTTCTTGGTTCGGCGCAATGCCTGTGTGCATGGTTGCACACATATCGATCGTGCCTAAAACGGATGCTGCCTGCATTTTGGAGGCGATCCAGAGCAAACCCAGTTTAATTCAGGGTGTACTATACAAGATCTTCGGAGTATACCTAAATCTTCGGAGTACCTGTTGGGTCTCTGTCTGTTCACTATCTGTTATTGTATGTAATCATTATGCTGCTGATGAAGCCGAAAGTGGCGAAACAGGGATAAATAATCCGGGCATCCTTGTCCTGCTTGCTCCGAATCTCCATGAAAACTACATTCACACTTTGGAGTGTTGCATCATCATTGTCTTATCAAGCTCAACTTTAGTTGGAACTTTTATTTGCATTATATGGAGGACACCGAACTTGGGACTGTTAGTTGAATTTACATGGAGGACACTGGACTTGTGATACTTGCTATGTACCTCCACGTATGAACCTTTAAGCATATAGACTTTTGAAACGGATTATATTCATATGTTGTTTTTTCGTGAGTTTATACCAGATTATACACAGATTTTGGTCCTGTACATGCATGTGCTTTCATTATTTATATCTTGAGTTATCAGAATTAATTTCTGCCAGCCTGTTACGTTTGTTGTTTGGTGGTACTATACAAGATGCAACACCAGCATCGCTAACAGGTGGTCGTCCAGCCTCTCTTTAAATGCATCCAGCAAAAGAAAGCATATCACCTCCTCAGAACATAAGGATTTGCAGAGGTGTTAGATGCTGACAGGGTTTCACTCAGCAACCGCACTGCAGCATTCTGCAGCTTCTGGATCAAGCCCAAGGGATGCCCCACTGCTGTGGTCCCAATTTTGAAGTCGCCAGTGCCTGAACTACTGGAGAAACACAGTAATGGATAGAAATTGCCCAAAAAAAAAAATTAAAAAAAATAAAATGCTAATATAGCCCATCTAATTTGTGTCACTATATTGCTGGGCATGTGCAGCATGCAAATTACATTGTCTCGTTTTGAAGGCTTTGATCTGTCCATCCTACTGAGAAGGCCCAGATGGAGACCACAGCCCATTGGCTACATCCAAACTATATTTCATTGGACCCTTCAGTCGAAGCATGAGTGCTGCTATGTCCTGCTAGACATTTGAGACACTGACCATGTGCATTTGGTGAAGTCAAAGTTTCCAGGGTAGCTGTGCGGTAAGGACATGCAAATCCATTTTTTGCTCTTTCTATAGAATGCCATAAACATGCTCCTTCACAGGTTCCTTTACATGCAAAATGGAAATGTGTGGACTATGTGTGGAAAGCTCCGATGAGGGCAGACTTAATTTGAGTACGTGACGCTAAGATACTGCACTGCAGTTCTTCTGGCGGTTGCATAATGGAAATGTCAAGATTCATATCTGGTAGCTGATGACTGGGCAGCAGCAGTCTATTTGGATTTCGTGCCATTGTGCCTTTAATATGCAGGGATGGAAGCACTCTTAGAAAATGAGGTGCTGGGACACAAGATCCCCTGACCTTTTTCCTAATCTTTGGTGTATGATGGTGCAGAGATCTCCTGCTCTGAAGCTGCCTTAGACCATTAGTCAGACCATTAACCCCTCTAGCCCTGGGCCAGCCTCCACGGTTAGTAGTCACTGGGCACCTGCTGAGGCCCCATTGCCAATCCCTGGAATCTTCTGGCCTTGTTGCCATTGCCATGCCCTCCAACCTTTCTCCGATGAAAATAGGGACGTCCTATTAAAGAACAACAACAACAAATTTTATTCTTTATACCCCGTCCATCTGACTGGGTTGCCCCAGCTACTCTGGACAGCTTCCAACATATATAAAAACATAATAAAACATTAAAGATTTTTTTTTAAAAACCCTCAAGGACAAGGTAGAGAAAGCAACTTTGATCTGAATCTCATTACTGTAAGTTACTTTTAGTCCTGGCTTCCTGCCACCATCATGTGAAGCTCAGCTACGATCCTCCGGGCACAGCAATGCTGGCTGGCTCTCAATGAGATATTAATGGTTCCCAAAAGATGGGTGGGGAAGTACAACATCCTTTGCCAGATTTCGATTGTCAGTGAAGTGATAAAAGACGCCACCAAACATGTCAAGACATTTTTCACCTCACCCCGGAGCAGGAATTATGGGCTTGTTCTGTGATTATAGCCCACTGCAGGTTAGGTTTCTGTGCTGTGGTCTGGAGGGGCAGCTCCTCCTTTTTTTGCGACCAGGGAGCAGGCTGTGTGGCCTTTGCTGCACACACAGTTCTGCGATGCTAGGCTTCTAATTTCTAATCACAATTGTAATATACCCTTGAGCTCAGACTGCATATGGGGGTTTTCGTCTTCCCTGTCGCATCTTCACAACAGCCTTGCGAGGTAAAAATCCTCCAGTGTCCCTATTTTCCAGGGACGTCCCTGATTTAGAGAAGCTGTCCTGGTTTCTGATTTGATCCTGGAATGTCCCACTTTTCCTTAGGATGTCCCTATTTGCATTGGAGAAATGCTGGAGGGTATGGAGTTATCCAACCTCCGACCTGTCTGAAGGCAATCCTGCATAGGGAAGCTTTTTTAAAGGTTTTATTATGTTTTTATGTGTGTTGGAAGGGACCCAGGTGGCGCTCTGGGTCCACAGAGCCTAGGGCTTGCTGATCAGAAGGTCGGGGGTTCGAATCCCTGCAACGGGGTGAGCTCCCGTTGCTCGGTCCCAGCTCCTGCCCACCTAGCAGTTCGAAAGCACATCAAAGTGCAAGTAGATAAATAGGAACCACTGTGGCGGGAAGGTAAACGACGTTTCCATGCGCTGCTCTGGTTTGCCAGAAGCGGCTTTGTCATGCTGGCCACATGACCTGGAAGCTGTACGCCGACTCCCTCGGCCAATAATGCGAGATGAGCACCACAACCCCAGAGTCGGTCACGACTGGACCTAATGGTCAGGGGTCCCTTTACCTTTAAGCTGCTAATGTAGCCTATGCAATATGTTGACAGCAGACATGCTTTCCAGTTGGCACACGGAAAGCCATATACCAGTGCCTTAGGGAGGGAAGCAGAGGGTCTCAGCCTGGCATTGGTTCTATGCCTCACAGAGTGAAAAAAGCACATTTAGCTTCCACATTCCATGGGGGGGGGGGGAACCAGAGGCCTGTGACTCATATTGCTGTGGGCTGGGGCGTGTGAGGATGTCCACAATAATTTTTGAGCAGATCTGTCATGATCACTTGCTTCCCTTCAGGGGCAGGAGGATGGACTTAGAGATCCCCTCCCTCTTAGTTCCTTTCAGCTGGGGATGGGAGGGTGTACACCAGGGGTCCCCAAACTAAGGCCTGGGGGCCGGATGCGGCCCAATCGCCTTCTAAATCCAGCCCGCGGACGGTCCGGGAATCAGCGTGTTTTTACATGAGTAGAATGTGTCTTTTTATTTAAAATGCATCTCTGGGTTATTTGTGAGGCACAGGAATTCGTTCATATTTTTTTTTCAAAATATAGTCTGGCCCCCCACAAGGTCTGAGGGACAGTGGATCGGCCCCCTGCTGAAAAAGTTTGCTGACCCCTGGTGTACACCCTAGGGGAGCGGGTGTATTGTGGTCAAAGGAAGTGTGCCTTCAGGCAAGTGTTCTTAGAATCTCAACTCTCACCCATGGGAAATTTTAAACTAAGGAAAAGCGCCCGTTCACAGTTTAAACATGTGTTTGTGTGATGTGTGTGTGAATTGGCCAGAGAGGACACCCTTCCTCTGAAGCCATGTTTCACCCTTCCTGCTTCATCCATTATTTTTTTTAACGTATCTTTACAAGTAGCGTGTAAATTCTGATACAGTGGTACCTCTGGTTATGAACTTAATTCGTTCCAGAGGTCCGTTCTTAAGCTGAAACCTTTCCTATCCTGAAGCGCGCTTTCGCTAATGGATTTCCGTTCACATCCTGGGGCAAAGTTCGCAACCAGGAGCAACTACGTCCGGGTTAGCGGAGCTCGTAACCTGAAGCGTTCGTAACCAGAGGTAGGCCTACTACTGTACCATTTTTAAAAGCTGTGTGATTCCATGTTTGGTGGAGAGGGTTTTTTCTGTGGAAAAGGAAACCTGCCTTGGGCATAAAAATGACTGGTTATAATACTTAACATTCCAAACTATTTATCTATCTTGACAGTTTTATGCTGCTTTGACTGTCATGGCTCCGCAAAGAATACTGGGATTTCCAGTTTTGTGGGTGTACTCAGAGCTCTCTGTTACAGAGTCCTCACCGAACTATGTTCCCATTTAGTAGACACTCTTTTTGTCTCCTAATGATAGGCTGCCCTTCAGAGCCTCTCATGGAGAGTTTAGAGGACACACCGACCAGGAAGTTGAACAAGTACTATACGCAGGAAGTCTCGTGAAATTTCACATTACGGGGAAATGAACTGCTAACTAGAATTTTTGTATACCAAAATTTCGAAAGAAAAACTGTTCCATGCTATGTTGACCGATTAGCTAGAATCCAGTATGTTGTTACCCCATGCACCCATTGATTACTCACCTACTTTAAAGGATGTTATTCTTAGAAAAAGGAACTTCACTGGGGAAGAAGAGAAAGTGGGTGGGTGAATGCTGGAGAAGGATGACATGTCTTTTGAATAAATTAAGATACAGTGGAGGCTGGTTCATTAGGGCATACAGTATGGGGCACTTCCCACTAAACACTGCCTGACCTCTTGCTTAAAACCCTGCCTTCTTCTCTACTCATCCCAGTGGGTGCAAGGCACCATTGGCCACCTTAGGCCACATCTCAACTATGCATTTTACCAGTATCATATTACTTTAAACAGTCGTTCCCCCCAAGGATCCTGGGAAATGTAGCTGGTTAAGGGTTCTGTGTGTTGTCAGCAGACCGCTCTTCTGAGAGTGGTTTAACAATCAATCCTCTTCCCAGAGAGCTCTAGGGATTATAGCTGGTGTGCATGTGTGTGTCTCTTAACAACTCCCAGCACCCTTTTTATAGTCTTTATGCATTTTCAGTTGTAAATATAGATAAACCCCTATCAAAAGAACCCCCTATCCCCCTTCCATCCTTCCTCCATTCATCCCATGTATAGATATCATTCACACAGAGGTAAGTTATTTAACAAATCATGTGTCGATACTGAGAACAATTGTAGGTATTAGGTAATACATAGTTCTTTATTTCAGCAGATTACTCAAGAAATTGCTAGGGGTCAATGGTGGTGTCTTTGCCCCCCACCATGTTTCCTCAAAATTATCTTTGGTGTATTTTTAGAGTCTTAAGCTGCTTAGATCGTTCTTTCATGAGCACTATGTTCCAGATCTTCTCACACCATTCCTCCAGTGTCAAATTAGCAGCTGCCTTCCAATTTTGATCTACAACTTGTCTGGTGGCTATCATAAAAACCTTAAACAAAAAGATTTTCCAAAAGGTTTAATAATGCTAGCCTTTGATCACAGGGAACCATTTGACCTGTAATAAGGGTTTCTTTATGCATTTTTAAGCTCTAAAAACCTAGAACCTTCTTGCAGTTCCACCACATATGGTAATAAGATCCTAGTCAGGCTAGCCCGCCTGTGAGGTAACAATTCACCTGAGTAAAAATGCTAACTTTATTAATAATAAATATTATTAAATATTATTATTGTTGTTGTTGTTGTTGTTGTTGTTGTTGTTGTTGTTGTTGTTATCCAAAGACAGGAGAGCAAGAGTGGGATCAGGAGTAAGTGTCTGTTCTGGAATAGCTGTAACTATGGAGAATATATTAAACCAAAAATACTATTAGCAACAAACATTCCCACCACATGTGCAGGAACATACCTATTAAATAACAGCCCCTCCAGTGAGAATGTATGGTTAACCCTAGAAAGATGAAGATAAGTCCAATGCCACATACAGATGACTTTCAGTGAGGCTTCTGGCAGCCTAGCTCAAATTGTCCTTAGGCGGAGGGGTTGGAACAGATTTTGTCCCAGTCATACTCTTCAGTCTGGTGACCTAGGTCCTCTTCCCATACCACTGACATCATGGGAGTTACTCATAAGATCATCTATTAGTATTTTATCTATGGATGAGGCTACCCCCTTAGATCCCATATTTGGATGTGTGCAGAGTGTCTCAAATGCAGTCAAGGATCTCAGTCTTTCACCATTACAAACTAGCATCCTAGCAGACGAGTGTAATTGAAGCAATTGAATTCAATTAGTTCGGACATTGTTTAATTGTTTTACCAGATTATCCATAGCAATCGGTTGTCCTCCTGGGAAAATACCTTTCAGTTTTATTATACCAGCCTTTGCCCATTGTGGGAATTATTTATACTTGTCAGTAAAGTAAAACTGTGGGTGGTCTAGAATAGGAATGAGTGGCAAAAATGGAGGCCAATTATGTATGATTGTGTTTGCTTACCATTCATCCTTTGTTATGTGCTCCTTTCTTCTCCTTTCCTTTTTTTTTGCCCTCCTCAATGGGAACATTTAGATTATAAATACCCTGGTCCAATACTTTGGCTTTTTTCTTCTTCTTATAATATTCTATAATGTGCCATGTAAATTGATAGGATGTGCAAGCAGTACAACTCATGTTGAGAAGGGGTGGGGCAGTGAAGACTTACTCGTTCTAGCTCTGAAATTCTAATCCTTTATCCTGGAGCAGGATCAAGCAGTTATGCCTGAACACATTTATAAAAAAGGTCCTTTTCAGTTCAGTTGTTTGCAGACAATCACTCTGAACAACTCCCTTTTAATCTTCCATACATGGAAAACTTAAGTTTTGTTTCATAGCATTACCCTTTATCAGTTGAAGGCTGAATGTTACGTACTTGCTTACAAAATATGGTTTATTTCATTCATATTATCACTAAAGCATATGAAAAAGGAGAACGCCTTGCCCATCGTGCACTAGAATGCATGTCTAAAGAGGTGCACATTGTTCTTAACAGACTGGACCTCTGCATCCCCTCCAAAAAACCTGTTTCTTAGACACAGAAACACCTCTTTTTAGTGGGAAATGAACCTACTAAGCGTCACTGTGTTTAGAAATGTTTGGGCAAATATAATTTTATATTAGAACCAGTTAATTTCTACTGCACATTTCTACCAGTATCAAAAACTGTTCCATCAAATCACTTTTGTAGCATTAAATGCCCCTTGCTATATACTGTAAATATCTGTTGTTTAGTAGGGTCCAACTCTTCGTGACCCCATGGACCAGAGCACGCCAGGCACTCCTGTCTTCCGCTGCCTCCCAGTTTGGTCAAACTCATGTTAGTTGCTTCGAGAACACTGTCCAACCATCTCGTCCTCTGTCGTCCCCTTCTCCTTGTGCCCTCCATCTTTCCCTACATCAGGGTCTTTTCCAGGGAGTCTTCTCTTCTCATGAGGTGGCCAAAGTATTGGAGCCTCAGCTTCAGGATCTGTCCTTCCAGTGAGCACTCAGGGCTGATTTCCAACTCAGAAGGAATCCCCACTGATTTCTGTAGGGCTTATTCACAGATAGGTCTTGAAAGACTTCAGAGACCAAGAATTGAATTATCAGGTAAATTGCTGGATTTGGGTTGAGCAAATACTGTCAAGTTTTTCTGGGCAGTCTCTCATTAATCATGTGTATTCTATAATGTCCACAAGTAACTTGTTATATCTAGCTGCTTTTAAATTTAGTGTTAGTTTCGCTTTCATATAAATGATCAGTCACAGACACACTGCTTCTGCTGCACTGCAGCAGCCTTTTAAAGGGGATTCTGATTTGATTTCCTTGAACAAAATATTCCTACTGACACCAGTTACTCTTAAATCCTGTGTCCCAATCTGGTTAAAGTTGCTCATGTACTGGTAAACTCCATTTAATGCCCTCAGAACAACTGGCTGCCTATAATCCCTGTTGCTTTCAATGGACTGAGGCTGCCATTCTAATGCATAGATATGGGTGGGAAAGGGATTTTAGTTTGCATTTTAATGTAAAGCTGCTTAGCCTGTACTTCCGGAACCAATATGCAAACCAAAGCACAGCTATTCTTGCTGAACAAAAGATGCTAAAAAATGCTTATTAGGGGGAAAGCACACAGAAAAGTGTGTTAGTGTGAATAACGTATTAAAAATGCATTGCATTGCGGAATTGCTTTCAAAGTATTGGGGAAACATGCACGAAAGTGTGTACTAATTTTCACATGGGTATGTTTTTGCAAACAGATGCAGAAATGGCATCAGCTTAAATGAATACTGGGAAAGTGAGAAACAGATATTCATCCATGCCTGCTAGAGGGTAAGAGTAATTAAACACAGGGGGACTTATTTCTGAGTAAACAGGCACAGGATTGGAGCTATACAGTGCAATGTTATGCATGTTGACTCAGAAGTCAGCCCTGCTGTGTCCAATGAAGTATGCACCCGAATAATTGGGATTGCAGTCTTAATTTTTGAAGGTGAGAGAGCAATTGTTTCTTAAAATTGTGGCCTCCAAAATTGGATACACCAGGAGAGGCTGAGAAGTCCGTCCCCCTCAATTTTTTTTGATACATTGCTTTTGATCAATGTCAAATCATGGTCCAGGTGTGTGTCTTCTAGTGCAACCCGATTCCTTAATAATTCTCGACCTCTGTAATAAAGAGGGCACCACTTAGCACTAAGGTTGGGCAGCCATTCATGAAGCAAGTGTTCTTAGACATGGCTGTGGCACTTCAAATAAAATCCAATGAAAGAACAACCATGGCTGTGATCCTATGTACTTACTTAGAAGCAAGGCCCATTGCGTAGAAGGGCCAGGAGTTACCTATCCCTTATTTAGGTACAGTACAAAAGTGACTTTGCTCATCCTTAATTTGCCATCTGGGACAAGCCCTCCATTTTCCTCTTCCTCCCAGGCAATTTTTTAGCCTCCTGATTTAATTCTTAGGTATGTTTTACCACCCAGCTCTCACTTCACAAAATGCAAAGTCTCCTTGTAACATTTTCTTTTATTCAAGATAAAAACAAAAGCATTGTGATATTACAGACAATACTACAGAAAACAAATCCATTGTGATTTGTGATTGTAAAGTGCATTTTTTCAGTTGTGTACAAAATATTTAAAAACATGCAAGGCACTGAAGTATAAAACCGAGGGTGACAATTCCTCAGTTACATTCATATTGGCAATTGAAACCAGGAAGATGACTTTAAAAACAAAATGGCGGGGGAAGAGTTGAAATGAAAGGTGTTGTTTGGAAGAACCATTCTTAAGTTTCTATTTCACAGTCTTGTCTCCAGCTGCTTGCCTGGCAAGTTACTTACAGACACCTTTAGCAGAGCCAGTAAAATCCCCACCCATCTAGCTACACATATATATTATTATTTACAAGAATGTACTGTCCTGAAGTAGCTCCAAAGGAAGCAATTTAAGCCCTTGGGAGTTCAGCTTTATGGAAGAAATTGGATCCTGACTTTTTCAACAGTCTGATGGATTTATGTAGTGATCTTGCTTGAGCTCCTCAGTTCCAATACTTCTTCCCTATTTACTTCAGTCCTTGGTCCAGTTCCTACACATGGCCCCAGTATGTAGGTTTTACATGTAGTGGATCAAGCAAGCAGGTCTTTAATCTGTAAGCTTAGCCCAGTGATGGCTAACCTTGACACTCCAGATGTTTTGGAACTACAACTCCCATCATCCCTAGCTAACAGGATCAGTGGTCAGGGATGATGGGAGTTGTAGTCCCAAAACATCTGGAGTGTCAAGGTTAGCCATCACTGGCTTAGCCCATGACTAGAGGCCTGTAAGATTAAGCCTCACTCTTATACCCCAGCCTCATATAAAATCCAAATATTGGGGCAGTGTGCGACTCAGACCCCTGGGTAAAGTAGCCTTCAATCAAAGACTGGTGGTTCCTCACAACTAAACTTTCCCACTTAATTCAAAACATTTTGCTGAACATCTAGGGGCAGTTCTGGAAAAAAGCCTGCTTGTGATTTTGCTGGTTTTTCCATGGATGACATCTACTCAAAAGTAAAGTGCAAAAATAGCATTATTTTCCCATGAGGAATTTAAGTATCTGGTAGAAACTGTTCTGTAAAAGATGAAACCATTTAATACAGGCTCTTGTAATCTTACCAGTTGCAATCCCAAGGTTGTATTTTAACTATTTTCCGCTCATATGCATACAGGCTCCATTAACTTTGTTCATATTTCTGCACTTGGAAGAATTGTAAGAATTGCACTATTTTATGCCAAGAGCAGCCATATTTCATGATGGTTTTCATCACTGGGAAATAAATCCTTTCCTTCTATCACTCTGTTAAAGCTATCGCAACCATAGCAGTGAGCTGGATCGCTTTTTTCCGTAACTGGAGAGAATAAATGAAGACATTGGAGCAGATTCAGCCACTTCCACTTCTCCCCAGAACATCCCAGTGCTACGGAAGCCGCTCCTTCCATTCTAGGTTAGTAATGAAGGAGGTGGGCTGGTGACTAGATAAGCATCAACTCTTAGGAAGCCAGATTCAGACAAAGTTACCCTAGCAGCTTATTTTCTACTATTTGTGGGGGAGCAGATTTTTGGTTTTAAAAGCGCTAGCATCTGAGACCACCTGGGTACTTAAGGCTGACATTTCCAACATGCAGATGCTTATAAGCACAGTTCCAAGTAGGAATTCAGGTTCTGTCTGTGCAGACTGACACAACTCCTGCTGAGTTAGATGAGGAATGTGCCAGCTTTTCAGGATTTTTAAGAGGCTATTAGTGGCACATTAATTAGGATCCTTTTCCATATTTAACAGCAAGTGGACATTCCAAGACAAAGTTATTCTATTGTGTGCCAACCTAAAGCACACAGCATTGTATGGATGCATGTACTTTACAATTCAAGATGATCGGAGCAGTTTTATGTAACAGAATGCAAGAGGAACCAGTAGGGTTAGGTAGCTGGGCACTTAGAAATATGACCCAAGAGTCTTGCAATATTTCATCAGAAGATTATGGAGCTATAGCTCACGTAACAAAATTAACTTTCTGTCCGCCTTACTGTAACCCCATACTTGGGTAGAGCTAGCATAACTCAAGTTTGCTTCACGACTGAGCCGCAATACTCCACAGATTCGTTTGTCTCATGTGTTTGGGTTGAATTCACTTGCAGCAGTCAAAAGCTCTCGTGAGCTGGGCTTACACAGTACAAAGAGTGGAGGGAAGCTAAATGGCTTTCTTTAGTGTTCAAGTCACAACGTAGGGGCTTGGATCTAACAGTCCCCAATGGACCATGAAACATGGCTGCCTGCTGTAGCTATGTACTGTGAAGCTAGTGTGGAAATTAACAACCCATTATTAATTATTATTATTATTATTATTATTATTATTATTAGCAGCTTATAGAAAAGGCTCCACAGCCCTTGCTTCCTCCTGCCCTTTCTCCGCTCTCCTTTCCTAGCCTACAGGAACATGCAAAACTGCCTCCTACTAGGTCAGTCGATTAGCTGCCTAGCTCTGTACGGTCAACACTGCCCAAAAGTGGCCCTGCAGGGTTTCAATCAGGGTCTCTCCATGTCCTACGCAGAAATGCCAGCATTTAAACCTGGGCTTTTCTGCATGCAGAGAACACATGCTGTATCACCGATGTACATTCCCTCCTCCTCCTCCTGTGAGTGAGCAGTGGGGCAGGGATGTTGCACTTGAACATAACGAATATTCCTCATACAAGTCGATAACCTTTATTTGATTTTGTCAGTAACACTCAATTTTATAAAATTAATGGGGATGGGGAAGTAGTAAAACAAAACAGTTATTTAACCAGACAACTATACCGGGCTCAAAAGAAATACATTTAAATAAAATGGTCATATGAAAAGGTACGTGTTCATAAAAAAATAGATATTTTTACTCTTTGCAGCCAACCCAAAGCAGTTGTTCAAGGCACATTATTACGCTAACACACACATTTTGCTCAGGGGCTACGAGATTATAACATGAATGACCTCCCAAAAGACTCTCTTGCCTCAGCCATTGAGAAGAACTTAAAACATACTGTTCCCGTAAAAAAAAAGGCAGAACAGTGAGTAAGCACCCTGGTATCTTCCCACAAATGAAGGCATTTCCTAAAATGGAAGGGAGCAGAGTCATAATACAAGCTAAAATTACAGCCACTTCTATTTGAACGCCTTGGTCTCTTCCAGATCGGACAAAGTAGATAGGGGAAGATGCTAGCATAGCTCCCTCACAAGGCTGGATATTGTCTCCATAGTTCCTTGTCAAACATGGAATAGCTTTTTGGAGATGTGTACCCCAGCAGGGTTCCATAGCTCAACAGGTGAAGCTAGGCAAACATTTCTCTGTATGGCTTGCAATACTGTGGTGAACCTCAAAACATGCAAGCAGAACTGCTTGGGCTGAAGCAGTGAAAGCTGAACTGGACTTGGGAGAATTGGCAGCCTTAGTCTTAAGACAGCAAAGAGATCTCCCCTTTTCTAGCTGTTTAAATTCATTACATCCAGGATGATGCAAAGAGCACCTGTTTTTAAAAACCATCTGATTTGCAGTCAGGAGTTTCACAAGTCCTTTAGTTTCAGTTTCTGCCAACTCTAAACATGTGAGCCTCCCTTCTCAACTGTGCCCTTGCAGCAAACTCCCAGACGTTTGCTGAGCAGGATGTTTGCAAATACAGAGCCCAGGTCTTTCATTCAGTAATAAGGCCCGCGTTTCTCATACCCTGAGTAGCTGGACCATTCAGGAAACAGGCCGTAGGAACACCGGGGGCTTCCAAACTGGTCAAAGGCAATCCCAAAGCCAGGTCCGCCCTGCGGCTGAGAAATCTCCCGGGCAGATTTGAGTTCAGACCGTATGATCCTGTAGTTGAGGCCTTTGTTGCTGTCCCAGTATACCTTGCCATCACACTCGTAACACACAGCAAACTCTATTCTTTCATGGGGTTGAACTCTCTCCGGCAAGCTGACCTCAAAGGAGAACGTGTCCTTATCTGAACCAGCATATGTGTCCTTAACATACTGGCACGGGTAGTCTGTGAAGGTTTTCCAGGTGTCAAATGTCATCCGGATCTTCACAGCCTTCTCAAATGCAAGATTCCTGACTTTCACGGTGCCAGTGATGGCTTTATCTTTCAGCATGCAGTTTTCAAGGCAGACGTAGTCGGCTTGGAGGCGATTCCGGAAGTCCAAATAATCTGCAGAAGGCTGTACGAAATCCAAGACAAAGTCGTCTCTGTCCACGGTCGTCAGGCCCACAATGTTGTCTATTAGTTCCGTGATATTAAACGGGATATCCAACGGCTCGTCAAACTGGGAGAACACTTTAACGACCGTGAGAGACAAGCCCCTGCTGTCCGCAAAGGAGACCCTCTTTTTCACCCGGTTGCTCTGCAGAGCTTTGACTTCCTCCCCAAGTTCGTTTAGCTCGGTGTTGCTGTTCAAATGGATGCAAGGCCGCAAAGGCGTCTTCGGCTTCGGAGCAATTTTGCAGGCAAAACTCTCCCTTCGCAAGTAGGGCGTGCGCAGGTAGACCTGCATGGCTACATCCACTGCCATTGTGGGCTTGTGAGGAAAGGAGTCCAATATTCTGAAGAAGGAGGAAGAAAACAAAGACTGATCAATAATCAGAGGGCCATTTCACATCTCACGCAGCTACAAAACCCAGGTTTTATATGCAAGGGCAGTCCTACTGGATCTGACTAGGCCTATTTAGTCCAGCATTCTGCTCCCACAGTGGCCAACCAGGTGCTTATGGGACAGCCACAAACAGGATGTGACCACAATGGCATTCTCCCACATCAATACATTATATAGTACTGTACTCCATCGTTTATGAGCTGTTTAAAGTGATACTTCCTCTTAAAAGGTAAAGCTACCCCTGACCATTAGGTCCAGTTGCGGACGACTCTGGGGTTGCGGTGCTAATCTCACTCTATAGGCCAAGGGAGCCGGTGTTTGTCCGCAGACAGCTTCCAGGTCATGTGGCCAGCATGACTAAGCCGCTTCTGGCGAACCAGAGCAGCACACGGAAACGCCGTTTACCTTCCCGCCGGAGTGCTACCTATTTATCTACTTGCACTTCATGCTTTCGAACTGCTAGGTGGGCAGGAGCTGGGACCGAGCAACGGGAGCTCACCCCGTTGCAAGGATTCGAACCGCCAACCTTCTGATCGGCAAGCCCTAGGCTTTGTGGTTTAACCCACAGCGCCACCCGTGTCCCTTTTACTTCCTCTTAGGTGTCCTTAATATTCCAAAATTCAGCTTCATTGGGTGACCCTAGGTCCTAGTTTTCAACAGCATTCCAGAACCAATCCCAGTTCTCCATGATACACACATCATCTTTGCAAAATGTGTTTGCCACATTCACAATTTATATCTTTAGCTCGATGGCATTGCTTCAGGGTTGTGTATTTCGTTTTGATGGGAGATTTAGCCTAAAGTTCAAAAACCTTAAAGAGTTTTGAAATGCCTGAATCCATGGCTCTCATATGCAGAGCAATGCAAAGCATGCTTATTCAGAAGAAAGTCCTACAAAGTTTGATCAGTTTGCTCCAAGGTACGTGCACATAGGATGGTAGTCTTCCTTAGTCACCAAGTAAGTAATCTTGGCCAACATCCTTGGTACAGAGAAACAGAAATTCCACAACTGCCTCATGCAGATTTAAAATTATGTAATGGAAGAGGTACTGTATATGGGTTGCATAATGAAAAGCATTCCAATTTGCATACCTGCAAACCAACAGATTTTGACTGCTTTTGCAATCAGCTGGCTTGGATATATGTTCAGAAGAATGCAAATTATCAAACAGAGAAAACTGGATTCAAATCACATTTCCTACATCACCCCCTGTGATAATTTAAAACATTGTTTAAATTACAGTGGTACCTCGGTTTCCGAACGTCTCCGTTGACAAACGTTTCGGTTTTCGAACGCCGAAAACCCGGAAGTAAATGCTTCCGTTTCCGAATGCACCTCAGAAGTCGAACGGCTTCCGTTGAGTGTTCCTCAATTAAATTTGCAGACTGCCCTTGGCACCTCGGTTTTCGAACGTTTCAGAACTTGAACGGTCTTCCGGAACGGATTACGTTCGAAAACCGAAGTACCACTGTAATCAATTTGAATATTCTTTTAAAAATTTCAACCAAACCATGTTGATGAAAAGTGTACTAGTTTGACAACGATGCTCCTCCCATCATGTAGAAATACTGTATGCAGCAATTTCAGATGCAGCGATTCCAATGCAAAATTTCAACACAGAAGATCCATAGTTCAGATTTCTGCTCCACCCTAACAGTCTTCTACTTCACATGAAACAAAATTATCAGCCCTCGTCCTCCTCTACACCAGACAACCCCAGAAATATAATATTTTAAATTTATTTTAAGCAGTCTAATTAAGGAACAACTCTTCCTCTAAACAGTGTTTCCCAAACTTGGGTCTCCAGCTGTTTTTGGACTACAACTCTCATCATCCCTAGCTAGCATGACCAGTGGTCAGGGGTGATGGGAATTGTAGTTCAAAACCAGCTGGAGACCCAAGTTTGAGAAACACTGCTGTACCAAGTCTCACTTGAAAGCATTCTCAAAAAGCAAACACAGGGGCACATCCATCACCATGCTCACCCAGGAACCCAGAAGCTGCTGGACGGAAACCATATTGCAATCTGATATGCTGGTATCCCAACACCACTGAATGAAGTGCAACTTGTACACTGTCTCTAATAAGGCTTCCTTATGCAGTGAATTTGCCCCGCCCATGAGTACTGGAAACTTGCCTTGGAAGTGTAGAAACAGGAAGTGGCAAGCTGATTAAGCAGCAGTGACAGACTCTATTGAATTCATTGCTGGAAAGGAAGCCGCAGCAGACGTGCGACCGGAACCAGCATTAGCAAGTTCGGTCAGCGGTCATTTCACGAATTTGAACTTCTTGTAACAGTTTGAAGAAATGGCCCAAATCCCAAGCATGAGTGACAAAAAGGGTTCAAAGAACCAGCACAAACGTAAAGACAGACTGGAAAGTAATGTATTTCCTGCTATGCATGCTACCACTTCCTAGGCCTGATTGAGTAAATTAGCTAGGTGATGCTTAGTGCCAAGTTTAACATTTGACCAGTTTCAAATATTCTGTACCTCAAATGACTGTAAATCTTGGGTTGGAAGACTAGAATCTATGGCGCAGGAGCATCTATCCCTTATTTTGCCATGCACTAGTCAGCTTTTCCTAACATGGTCCCCTCCAGACCCTGTTGGAACCATAACTCTCATAATCCTGACCACTGACCATGCTATTTGAGGCTGGTTGTTGTAGTCCAGGATATTTGGAGGGCACAAAGTCCGGAAGCCTGAATTATGGGTTTGCAATAAACTGTCTCTAGGTTTCCATTCAGTTTATGCATGCACACCTGTTACATGCACACCTGCAACACCCACACACAAATTTTCTCAGTGACCCAAGTTTCAATGTTGCCAGCTTATAATAGAAAACACTGAAATAAGAAGGTAGTAGTCCAAAGCAGGGGTGAGAAGTCTGTGACCCTCCAGATCAGTGTTTCCCAAACTTGAGTATCCACCTGTTTATGGACTACAATTCCTATCATCCCTGACCATGGGTCCTGCTAGCTAGGGATGATGGGAGATGTAGTCCAGTAACATCTGAAGGTCCACAGGCTCACTCACCATTCCTAGTCTAGAAAACAAGCTACAGGTAAAAATAGGAAGCAATGGGCGATAGCTTAAGCTGAACAAATTTAAGTTTAGCAGTCCCTGCACATTTTTAAAACCAATTCTGCTAATTTATCATTCCAGATGGTGAGATTATTGCAAATAGGAAGCTCTCCCCATTTATGCAATTCTGACTAAAGTGCACACTGATTCAGCCAACAGATAAAATTATATCTGACAAACATGAGACAACACCCATTTTGCGGATAAGCAAACCAATCTCTGTTTCTGCTCAGCCTTATACTGTCTAGATACCTTTTACAACTTTGTCTCAGAGTAAAGCCCATATATACCATAACAATGTGGAGCAAGGGTTACCTATACAACTAGTGTATATTTCTTTGGGAAGCAGTTTTCAAACAGCATTCTTGGGAACCTTAGAAACAAGAAGCTTCTCATTGAGAGGATGACTGACGAATGGCAAACAAGCTGCCTAAAGGCAACTTGCCCGCCACTACTCATGTTCTCCTGAAAGGTGGAGCAGATAGGGAGTGCTGGGTGGGTTTTGCGGTACATTTGATGCAGGGTAACATGAATACCCAACACCGACAGCATGCTCTTCTCCAGAACATGATCCAGAATCCTCTGCAACATACAGCGGATGCTCACAGGTCCCTCAGCAGACATGCCAATGTGGAAATAGTTCTCTAAAGATAACCAAGTTTGACAGCCATCATGTTCCAAAATTCCTCTTGACTATAAGAAAATCCACTTGTCTGCACTTAACCCAAAGCATATAAAAATGGGATGAACTACTCCAAGGAACTTCAACAGAGGGGGACTGTAGCATGAAACTACTGAACTGCAATACATCAAACCATCTGAATGGGAAGAACTACTCAAGATAAAGGAATTGGGTGATGCCATGGCCTTTGGCTCGTGCAATAAAAGTTTATGATGGTGATGATAAAGGAACTTTGTAGGGAGATTGCATCAAGAAGTTCAATCATTTGTACTGCCATTATTTATAGACTGAACATAATTTTTAGGACATTATTTATGTTAACTGGCTTATCAGTGCCAGGATGCCTGTGTAACCAGCAGCTATTTTTGTGAATTGCCACCAGTAAGTACATAATTATCCCTGTGTGTCCTTTGCTGTGTTTCATTCCCCACCCAAAAACTGCTTTGTACCCACATCATGCATCTGAGGAAGTGGACCACAATCCAGGGAAGCTTATGCAGTACCGGTAATAAATGTGTTAAGTCTTTAAAGTGCCACAAGACTCTTTGTTAGTTTGCGAGACAATGTGTCAGACCTGGCCATCTATTCAGATACCTGTTATCAGCATGCCAGGCATTCTGTTGTCATGCAGATAGCCCCTGACAAAACACCAGTCAACCTCTACAGGACAATTCCTTCCTCACAACTCTTAAAAGAGTGGCAGAGCATTTCCTGGTAGGATTGAGAATGTCCTCTGCCTGAGAGTCTGCAAAGCTGCTTCCAGTCAGGGTAAATACCGTACTTAGCTAGGTGGATCCAGCTTCCTAAGAACTCATCACAGTTCTGACCAATTCGAAAAACTAAAAGACAGATTTTCTTTTGTTCAAAAATCACCTGCTGCATGATTTCAGGAACTGTATGTCAAAATGAAACCCTCATTTAATGAATAAGATTGCTATCTAACAAGGAAGAACCACAACATCAGAAATTCCCTGTTTGGAATCTAGTTTGGCAGATGTTGGGGAAAGAAGTCAGTTTTGGCCTCTCGCCTATTTGCAAATAGATAATTTTTTTTTTGCTGGAATTCAAGTGTCACGCCCCAACTGCAGTTACAAAGTTGGCTACTGTGAGAACAGGATGCTGGCCAAGATAGGCCTGATTGTCTTAAATACTCTCTCCTAACTAAGTCAGAGCTAGCATGCTAGTTTTGCATCTATTTCCCAATATGCCCAATTTCACATCCTACTCATAAATAAGGCTAAGCAAAATGCTTTGTTACAAGTAACTCCCAGATGAAGCGTGAAGGTTTTGCTGCGATTCAAGCTTTGGAAGGATAAATCCCTTGAGAGATTTCTGTTGAGAGTCACAAGTACAAAGCTTCCTATGGGACCGTATTAGAGCTGAGTTTGCTGAGGTTTTCACACCTAAAGGATGTCAAAATCTGAAACCAGCTCATATTAGTCAGGGGTTCACTGTACAAATCCATGTTTCAAAACACAGGGATTTAAATATGGATTTTTATGTATACTGCCCTTAACTCCATTAAAGAAAGCATATAAATGTACGGTATATAAAAAGAGAGGGTAGCACATTAGCATGGTCAGTTTTTTTGTTAAAATCACTTTGAATGACACGGAAATTAAGGCCAGCTCTAGCAGTTTAGCAAATATTATCACTGTGCAAGCTTAATTCATGATAGCACTTAAGATGACTTTCAAAATGGACTTCACAAATTCAACAAGAATAGATTAACCAATAGCTATCATCATAGAGAATCAAAGAATTGTAGAATTGGAAGGGATACCAAGGGCCATCTAGTCCAACCCCCTGCAATAGTTACATGAAACTGCCACATTCAGAGGCAGTATATATCTATCTGAATACCAGATACAGTATTGCATAAAAAGACCAACAGGGAAAGTAGTTAACTGACTGAGAGTTTCCTAAGACTGGCCACTGTTTAAAATGCGAAACTAAACTACGTAGATGGATCTTTGGTCTGACTAAGGAAAGCCATTTTTATATAATCTTATCACTGCTTCAAGCCATTAAAAAATATAAACAATATCGGGAGAGCCAAAATCAGGTTCATTTGTTTTTATTCCTTTTTTGCTGTTAATGAAATGACAGCAGACTTATTTCTCCAATTTAGAAAAATGTTTCCTGAATGACCTTAATCTGACCCAGCCACCAGACTTCTGCTTATTCTCACCTTCATCACTTACTGCAAATCCATTTGTCCATGTCCCTTATGATGCAAAAGCAACTGCTCATTTTTCTACAACCATAAAGATACAGGAACTGCAGGTTGCACAACTCCACACCTGCTGAAATTCCCTGTTCTACACAGCTATTGAAACTGCAGGAGCCCCGCCCCTTTTTCATCTAGCCATCTTAGGTAGGATGTGGGTTTTGCTCCAGTCTCCCGCGCACTCTTTTTATGTATGGGCATGATGAAGCCTTTGAGTCTGTCTGTGCTCCATCAGAAACCCTTCAACACAGAGAACAAAAGCCACCCTCCTAGATATCTGAAACAAGAGCTTCTGAAACTGTAAGGTAAAGGTAAAGGGACCCCTGACCATTAGGTCCAGTCGTGTCCGACTCTGGGGTTGCGGTGCTCATCTCGCTCTATAGGCCGAGAGCCGGCGTACAGCTTCCAGGTCATGTGGCCAGCATGACAAAGCCGCTTCTGGCGAACCAGAGCAGCGCATGGAAACGCCGTTTACCTTCCCGCCGGAGCGGTACCTATTTATCTACTTGCACTTTGACGTGCTTTCGAACTGCTAGGTGGGCAGGAGCTGGGACCGAGCAACGGGAGCTCACCCCGTCGCAGGGATTCGAACCGCTGACCTTCTGATCAGCAAGCCCTAGGCTCTGTGGTTTAGACCACAGCGCCAACTGTACCATCATCCAAATGAGACATAAGCATACTACAGATGTGCAGCCTGATCCGATGTATGGTTACAAGGTAGAAATGTCCCACCATGCATAGGCTATCAATGGCTACTAAACACGATAGCTATGTTCTACCTCCCCTGTATAACAGTTGTTGATTGAGAACTGCAAGTCGGGAGATTACTATTGCACTCAGGTCCTGTTTGCAATCTTCTTATCTGCCTTTGGTTGCACAGCTTGAGGAGAAGGTGCTGGTCTATGCTGGCCCTCTGACCTGCTCCAGCAGGATTCTTCTAATGCTTTTAGGATCTGCAGTCTCAAATTGGTACAATAATTGCTTCTTCTTCCCAGGGAACTGTACTTCTAGAAGTAGGGATTATCAAAGTTCTCAGCAGAGTATAAGCCTCAAAATTATTTGGGGGCAATTTATGACACATCCAAAACTGCTACCAATATTGTTCAATTCTATCCCTGACCCTGCAATGGCTTTTACAGCCTGCAATCCTATACCCATTCAACCTGGAAGTATACCTGATTGAATTCAACAGGGACCTGCTTACTTTTCAGTAGACGCTACAAAATTGTGCTGTTAAGTGAGCTTAGAAAAGCGGGAAATGGATACTGAAAAGGTTCCTCCTGTGCGTAAATAAAATAATGTATAATTATGTTTTACATACCTCATAAGGACGAAGGTGGTTAGCTGTAAAGATGCTGCAAGATGGTCTGGGCTGGAGGTGCACCCAGATTTCACAAGGCACAACAGCTATAGCTGGAAACAGCAGGACAAGGCAGGGTTAGCAGAGTTCCAATACTAATGCCAGGCCCCACCCCTTCCTCCTCCTTTACATTCATGCCAACAAGGCAACCACCTTCCAAGTTCTAGAGATCAAAGATATAGGCATAGGCACCTCTATTCATATTCACACATACCCTTGCTTGCACACCTTCTTCACACAGGAGTGGATTCAGAGGGGAAATATGTCTAGAGATAAGATTACAGGCTAAATTCCTAGGCAAACTTGAAAGCCCTGCTGAATTCAATAGGACTTCTGAGCATTAAGTGTTGGAGGGCTTTGCAGGGGACAAACGCCACCTTGTTTTCCAATGTTTCTACCGGTAGTCGCAGTGGCTTCAGGCAAAAGCAGGCATTATAAAATATTGTAAGTCAATCTGCACCATTAAAAAGAAAAAAGAAAAACAACCATTGCTACAGAAATTATCTCCGGCAGGTGCGCCTCTTCGAAGATAAACCATTCACAGCCCAGGTTTAAATTTTAAAGGTCCTCTCAGGCATGACTCATGCGACCTGATAAGGCAAGCTGTTGTCAGATCGGGTCATCTCTACCCTATAAAGGAAATCCTGAGAGGGAAGTCGAAAGAGACTCCAGGTTCGCGCCTTGTAAGGCCGCTTTTGTTCGACGACTCACCTTTAGCTCCACTGTGAAAGCAAGTTCGGCGCTCTCAATTCCAGTTTTTTGTTTTTTTGTTTTAGGACTGAATCCAAAGCGGAAAAGGAAAAGAGCACACAACAAAGCAAAGTCCCACTCCCCTCTTTCAAAGCTGCCTCGCCAGGTGCGCAGCGCGTTAGCCTCGGGGATTCTCTCTCTTTTCGTGGCTCAGGGAGCTGCAAGGCTGGATCCAGCTCAGGCTGAAGAGATGCTTCCTTGTGGCCCCGATTTCAACGGGACTTGCTCTCTTCCAAGTTGCGCGCAAGCCTATTGCGCTTCCTCGGAATCCACACAATGGCAACTCCCTCCCTCCCGCGCGCGCACACCCACCCACCACCAGGCAAGCGCGCACAGGATCGCCGCAGCCCGTTCCTGCGCACGGTTACGCGGAAACCAAGTCCCTTCTCTGCATAGGATTGCGCTACCTAGACAATGCATTCCTGACATGGCTCGCTTGGGGGCCGACCTCGGAAGCAAACGCTGGGCAAAGAGAGAGAGAGCCCTCCCTGGACACCTGGTTCGCCACATTTCCCCACCCCATACCTGGAGCCGCAGGGCCGCGCACCAGCTTCCCGTGCTTGCAGCAGTTTCACAAGCCGTCCAATTCGGGTCCGCGCTGCACTGCGCGGATGCGCCCTGCTCACCCGTCTGCCTTCCTCGGCCCGGGCCATTCGGTTGCAGCGCGCACGCGAAGCGAGCGCCCCCTCCGCTCCCTTAAGAGCAACCCGCTCGGCGGCGAGCAGCCCCGGCAGGGGAGGAAGCAGCGGCGCGGCCAATGGCCGGCCTCTTAACCCGCCCTCCGCCAGCCAATGGCGGCGCAGCTTCCCCGTGAGAGACCAGGAGGATGGCGCGTGGACGCCAGGCTGGCGGGGAGGGAGCGGCGGCGGCGGCAGCAGCCCCGGCAAGTGATAGAGCGCATCTGTAGCGCACGGGGGCTGGGAATGGGATGGGGCATGGAGGGAGGCCTGTGCCAAGCGGCCCACTTCCACCCCAGGCCCGGGCGCATTTTAAGGCCTTCTCTCAGACGGAGGCGTTGCTCTTGGTGCCCAAGGCCTCCTTTTCCTAATAAGCGCAACATACGTTTAAGAAAGCATTTCCGTCCCCCAACAATAATCCTGGGAACTGTGGTTTGCTCAGGGTGCCTGGAAACTGTAGCTCTGGGTGGGACAAGCTAAACGTTCCCGAAAGTGTGTGGCGCTGGATGCAGCCTTGAGTTGTGCGACCCTGTTTGAAGTTAAAAAGCCCCCTCTGGATTCTCTGGAGGAAAGTACCTGTGCCAAATATACAGGTATATGGTGCCTATGCAGCCAGTGTTTCCCAAACTTGGATTTCCAGCTGTTTGTGGGGGTTTTTTTTGGGGGGGGACTACAATTCCCATCATCCCTGACCATTGGTCATGCTAGTTAGGAATTAATGGGAGTTGTAGTCCAAAAACAGCAAAGACCCAGGTTTGGGAATCAGTGAGCCAGAGTGTAACCCTGCATGGGAGTTTCATAGCAAGTACTGTACTTATTTTTCCTTGTAAAGGTAAAAAAAGGTAAAGGACCCCTGGACGGTTGATATCCCAGCACACATGGGTCTCTTTCCAGGACAGCTTTTATTCTCCCAATACCCCTGTGAGGTGGGTTTCTCTGGGAGTGGACCAAGGTCACCCAGTGAGCTTTAAACTGCCTAGAGTCTCTGTCAGGGAAAAAGGCAGGGTATAAATGTATAATAATAATTTATAGGTGGGGAAGGATTCAAACCTGGGTATTCCCAATCCTAGTCTTGACATTCTAGTATGTACAAAGGGCTATAATAGAGATAATAATAAAACGTGGAATCGGCACCACATCTGCCTCTGCCTTTTCTCCACATGCCACAATCTAGGAGGGAGGGATAAACTTAATCTTTGTCACAAGCAGTAAAGTATTTTGAGCTAGCCCTGACTGAGGATTATTTTCACATCCCAGCTGGAATAGCTCAGTCAATCGAGCATGAGACACTCAATCTCAGGGTAGTGAGTTCATGTGCCACGTTGGGCAAAAGATTCTTGCACTGCCCAGGGGACTGGCGGGACTAGATGGCCTCATGGTCCCTTCCCACTCTACAATTCTATGATTATGTATACCCAGAAAGCATTGTAAATAACTGCCCAGGGGCCAGATGTCTGATAAGATAGTGGCCACAATGCTTGCCAAGAAGAAAGACAATTGAGTGCTGGATAAACTTGGTGTAAAAAGGTAAAGGGACGACTGGGGTTGTGGCGCTCATCTCGCTTTATTGGCCGAGGGGGCCGGCGTACAGCTTCCGGGTCATGTGGCCAGCATGACAAAGCTGCTTCTGGCGAACCAGAGCAGCGCACGGAAACGCCGTTTACCTTCCCGCCAGAGCAGTACCTATTTATCTACTTGCACTTCGTGCTTTCAAACTGCTAGGTTGGCAGGAGCAGGGACTGAGCAACGGGAGCTCACCCCGTCGCGGGGATTCAAACCGCCAACCTTCTGATCAGCAGACCCTAGGCTCTGTGGGTTAACCCACAGCACCACCCACGTAGCTGACTGTAAATGTTTAGGGGTTTGTGTGAATTCCAGGCTCATGCACCTAATGCCAACCCATATAAGTGCTATCAGTTTGCATTGATCCCTGTTCTGAGGAGTGTACAATGATTTGGTGTAAAAACATCTGAAAACGACCAATAGACTACGAAGTTTTCAGGCAAGGATTGCACCAGAGTGGAAGGCAAATAGAAGCTGATCTTGTCAACAAAGTGTAGGATGGATGGGTCAAGAAGCATGCCAGGATCAGAAGGAGACAACCTTTGGAGTAAGCGGGGAGGCGGAGACGGGGGGGGGGGGGGAGGGCAAGAGCTGCAGGTAGGAAAAACAGGACAAATATCTGGAAACAGGGCTGGCCCGGCCCTACCATTTGGCAGAGTAAGGTGGCTGCTTCAGATGGCAGATGCTGGCGGATGACAAGTGGTGGCGAATTGTTGCAGGACAGAACTGTGTGTGCTGTGCAACCTGCCCTGTAACCCCTAACGTAACCTGCTGCCCTCATGTGGTATAGGATTCTGCCCCATCACCAGTGTTGAAATAAGATTACAGTATTATTATTATTTATTACATTTGTATACTGCCCTTCATCCAAAGATCTCAGGGCGGTTCACAGCATAAAATACAAAAGAAAACCACAAATAATTAATAGAAACAAAAACACCCTCCAAAAAAAACACATTTTAAAGGCTGGGTTGAAGAGGAACATTTTTGCCTGGCACCTAATGATGTATAACGAAGGCACCAGGAAAAGCTCCCTGGGGAGAGCATTCCACAAATGAGGAACTACTGCAGAAAAGGCCCATCCTTGGGAGGGGGCACATGAAGAAGGGCCTCAGATGATGAACACAGAGTCTTGGTTGGGTCATGTGGAGAGAGGCAGTCCTTGAGGTATTGCGGTCCTGAGCCGTTTTAAGGCTTTATACGTAAAAAACAGACCTTATAGGTAAAAAATGCCAGCCTTTTGTATGCAGAATAGCGAGAAGGACATCTTTCCTTTGCCTCAGGTAGCGAAACCTATTGGATCAGTGTTATGTTGAACCCAGAGACTATGCAGCACAGAGTTCTGGAGAAGACCTGGAACGAGAACATTGCAGTAATTCAAAACAACTCTTCTCTTTGGCATAGACTTGCCCAGTCATTAAAACAGACTTTTTTATCTGGCTTTCAAGCTTTGATGTGGGCATTGGAACCCAGCCTGTTTTGATTTGGCCTTGACAGATTAGCTTCCCAGTGTCTTCCAATGTTCTGTCCAGGTAGGACTGGCATGTACTATTGACAGTGTCCACTGCCCTTTGGACAACGAAAAGGCCCACAGTGTGTTGGTAAGGTTGGTGTGATTTCCATGGAACAATAAATCTCAAATGCTATATTATGATGCACATGTATCTATGTGTGTGTGTGGGGGGATTTTGTTTGTTACTACAGTATGTCAGGGGCGTACCCAGGATCAAAACTAGGGGGGGGGGGCAAGCCATGGTCGTTCAGGTTTGCTTTGAATGGACGCTGATCATTTTTGCTTTTAGGGCTGCCTTCTAGAGGGGGGCAGCTGGCCCCTCTGCCCCCCCCCGGGTACGCCCATGCAGTATGTTATTTTTGTGTTTTTATATTGTAAATTACCCTCTGGCCATCAGATGAAGAGCAAGATAGTAATGTAATCAATAATAGTAATACTGTATCTTTTCCCTTACTTTTTTCTTTTTTAAACTGAAAGCAGCCTCTTGGGTTTCAGCAGCTGTTTAACCCTTTCTTTTCTGGGCTTCTTTGGTGTTCAGAATTCACCTAGCTGCTTTTCACCTCCTGCAGGGAAACAAAACATCAGGCATCTGCTTCTTCTGCCCTGCAGGGCCAAAAGCAATTCTGTTATCTTGTGTGAATTTGAAAGAGGCAGGGAGGGGGAACGGTTCAGAAGGGAAGGAGCGAGCCATCCCTCCATACTCCATTCTTCCATGAAAACTCAAAAGCCACAGTGGCTGCTTCAACTTGAAAGGAGAACAGAGGACGCAGACACAGTGCTGCATGAAATGTCCATTGTGGCCCTAAGTTCTCAGGTGTTTGAATTCTGCTTCCTCATTCTGAAAGCAGTTTGAGTTAAAGCAACATTTTAAATGGCATTTTTACTATGCTGGCGATGTCATAACTGTAGGGAATCTCTTGAGTAAATCTGTGCTCCAGGGCCTGTTAATAAAGATGGTAGGTATGTTTATTGAGGACATCTGTTTCGGCCAACTAGAATGCAGGTGGCCAAGACAAATCACTGGGACATCCTTCTCACTACCTAGAGCAGGGGTCAGCAAAAATTTTCAGCAGGGGGCCGGCCCACTGTCCCTCAGACCTTGTATATTTTGAAAAAGAAAGAATGAATTCCTATGCCCCACAAATAACCCAAAGATGCATTTTAAATAAAAGCACACATTCTACTCATGTAAAAACACCAGGCAGGCCCCACAAAAAACCCAGAGATGCATTTTAAATAAAAGGAAACATTCTACTCATGGAAAAACACGCTGACTCCCGGACCATCTGCAGGCCGGATTTAGAAGGTGATTGGGCCGGATCTGGCCCCCGGACCTTAGTTTACCTATGCATGACCTAGAGGGCCAGATCCGGCCCCCGGGCCTTAGTTTGCCTACGCATGACCTAGAGGTCATTGAAGCTTGGCTAGATATTTGATAGGACATCCTGCTGTCTTAACTAGGCTTCTAATGAATGCTCTCAGTCTTTACTGTTCTGTGTAAGCTTCTGCTCTGCAGTATTTATGAGCTTGATGCCCTCCACCCCACTGGCAAAGTTATCACACACACACACACACACACACACACATATATATATATATATATATATATATATATATATATATATATATATATTCCTGACTGTAAATAGCTAGGGTTGCCAACAGTTTTCCTGTTAGGTCTTTCACGCCTTTAATGGATGTGTTAAGGCATTCAACAGCAGAATCACAGCTCAGCATGGAGGTTGCGTGGCTTAAGAGTAGACTGGCCAGGAAGCCATGAACTCCCTAGGTGGCCTTTTAGTCACCTAGTTATTGTATTTTATTAATACAATATAATAAAAAAAACAATAGAAATACAGATAAAATTAATATGGAAGTTTAATATTTGACTTCCTTTAGTAATGTATTCTTTTGAAATGTTTTAAGATATAGATATATTTGTTAACTTGGTTGCGTTAAATGTGCACCCTGTAGCTGCCTTCCTTTGTAATGTTTTATTTTGAAATATTTAAGATAATATTTTATTTCCATGTTAATTGTGTTGCTTTGAAGATATAGTTTGTATCTGACTTTCTTCAGTAATGCTTTATTTGATGTTTTAGCCGGCGTGTTGTAAACTTCTTTGAGTTTAAGGGTTTCCCCCCCTTAAAAATATAAAGCCGTATAGAAGTGAAATGAATAATAGCAATAATAATGTGGGCATGTTGTGGACCACCTGAATGAAGCTTGTGGACCACTGGTGGTCCACTTGACTACAATTTGGGAACTCCTAGCATTGTGGAGAGAGAATAGTGATGAACTAATTCATTTTGTTGAACTAGGAGTGGGGAGACCCAGGTTCAGTCTGCACATGTCAGCTGTGAAACTCTCACTGGGTGACCTTGATCCAGTATTTACCTACCAGAGGAGGAATGGTGGAGACCACCCCCCTCTTCTCCTGAAGCTTTCAGAGAAGAGGAAGGCAGTATTGATTTACAGCAGGGGTTTGAGGAAGGTCACAGCGCAGAGACTGGCGAGCAGAAGAGTTGAGAGGTATTAGGTAGGAGAAGGGGGAAAGGGAGGCAGAGGCAGAGCAGCCAGCTGACACGTCGTCACTGGAGAGTATTTCTGACCTCCCTTCTCCCAGAACTCGGCGTTCGTTAAGAGTGCAAGAGCAAAGGACCCAGAGACAATTGTGTGGGATGCATAATACTGGTGCAGTCAATCACAACATTCCTAGAATGTACACAAGGGGTCTCAGTCCTCCAGTTAGAGTTTCCTGTACCTGGACTGAGACCACTTCCTCTGTGTGACCAGAGGTGGGAGTGGCCTTACCTGTAGTTACTCAAAGTCACAGGTGAGCAGCCATTCCACCCTCTTCCTCATTGGGACTTCGAGCCAGCAACATCTCAAGAGAAGATGCACTCTTGGCTTCCAGCCAAGAGGACCCAGATGGAGCCTTCTCCCTTAAGGAGAGTCTCCATATATATTTAATCTAAGCTAGCCTGCCTTTCTGAGACTTGTAGAACCTTGGAAATGTCTGTGAGTAAACCTTTTTACTTTTAAAGAGCAATGTGTTGTGTATTTACTTTTAAGGGGGAACCAGGGGAAAGATGCCAGGAATCTGCCTTGTTTTAGAAGTTCAAACGAACTTGATCGCCACGTTTTGCTGCGTTTAATTGGGGATGAGAATCTCTGCTAATTTGGAGCTTGTTAACACAAGCTGGGATAGGAAATATTAAACAATATTCCCTCATCCATATTCCCACTCATCTTCCACAAATTGGCCATGGGCGGACACCTTAAGGGGAAATGCTGTTGCTAGGAAGGGAGGGAGGAGAGTTCAGTTAGAGCAATGCCATTATCGATAGGCACGGCATTCTTTTGTCTCTTGCTATGATGAATGAATAAACTCATTTGAAAAGACTCTTCCTTGATTTTCTCTGCTTCTTGCTGCCACTGGGGGAGGGATGGAATTCCCAGGGGCGTTCCGTGCCTCTCGGCTACCCGGGGCGGGAAGCCAAGAGGCACCCCCCGGGGGCGGGGCGTCGTGGCGTGTGCGTGCGTCATGACGTCATGACGCACGCGCACAGCGCGATGCCCCGCCCCCGGGGATGCCGGGCGGCGGCTTTGGGACTCTCCCGAAGCCGCTGCTCGGCACCTGTTGGTGCGGCAGCTGCTCGTGCTGCCGCTCCAAGGGGGTGCCGGCCCGGGCCGGCAGCGGCTTCGGGACTCCTGAAGCCGCTGCCGGCGGCACTCCCTTGCAGCGCCGGCACGAGCGCCGCTGCTGCAAGGGGGTGCCGGGCTGGCAGCGGCTTCGGGACTCCTGAAGCCGCTGCCGGCGGCACTCCCTTGCAGCGCCGGCACGAGCGCCGCTGCTGCAAGGGGGTGCCGGGCTGGCAGTGGCTTCGGGACTCCTGAAGCCGCTGCCGGCGGCACTCCCTTGCAGCGCCGGCACGAGCGCCGCTGCTGCAAGGGGGTGCCGGGCTGGCAGCGGCGTCGGGACTCCTGAAGCCGCTGCCGGCGGCACTCCCTTGCAGCGCCGGCACGAGCGCCGCTTCTGCAAGGGGGGTGCCGGGCTGGCAGCGGCTTCGGGACTCCTGAAGCCGCTGCCGGCGGCACTCCCTTGCAGCGCCGGCACGAGCGCCGCTGCTGCAAGGGGGTGCCGGGCTGGCAGCGGCTTCGGGACTCCTGAAGGGGGTGCCGGGCGGGCAGCGGCATGCAGGAGAGGGGCGGGCCAGCAGCCAGGGGGGTGTCACCCTCGTGGCTCTGGTCCGCCCCTCTCCTGCATGCCGGAGCTCCGCCCAGGGAGCCCAGCCAGCGGCGGGAAAAGCCGCTGAACGGGGGAAAGGAAGACAAAGCAGGCGCTTGAAAGCGCCTGCTTTGTTTTCCTTTTTCGCCCCCTTTCAGCGGTTTTTTTTCGCCGCTAGCTGGGCTCCCTGGGCGCAGGCTCGGAGCCCCGGCATGCAGGAGAGGGGCGGACCAGAGCCACGAGGGTGACACCCCCCTGGCTGCTGGCCCGCCCCTCTCCTGCATGCCGCGGCGCCGCAAGCCAGCCAGCGGCGGGGACTGGGGAGGAGGCTATTTTCGGCGCTGCGCTGCGGGGCGGAGCCGCAGGGGCGGCCAGTGAAGGGGGGGTGACACCGCTCCTCGCTAGCCGCCCCTGCGGCACCACCCCGGCAGTGCCGAAAATAGCCTTAAAAAAAAAATAAAAAAAAAAAATTTTTTTTTTTTTTTTTTGCAGATTTTGTCACCCCCTGCTGGGTGGTGCCCGGGGCGGCCCGCCCCCCGCCCCTCCCTTGCTACGCCCCTGGGAATTCCCAAAGCCTGACAGTGGGTGGGAAGCAGTGTGTCCCTTTGGAGCTCGTTGGAGAAAAGGTGCGAATGTACAGTACTTAGTCATAGACTAGATGGACTCTTGAGTTTCTGGAGCTTCCTGGGATACAAATGGGATCTGAAAGAAGGAATCTCTTTGCCCCGTCCTCCTAGATCAGTGATGGCTAACCTTGACACCCCAGATGTTTTGGAACTACAACTCCCATCATCCCTAGCTAACAGGATCAGTGGTCAGGGATGATGGGAGTTGTAGTCCCAAAACATCTGGAGTGTCAAGGTTAGCCATCACTGCCCTAGATGGATCTGGTGCACTGGCATAGCAACGCCTGCCAGCGGTCGGGGCGTGCCCCACCAAACCCGAGATCGCCCAAAGCTGTTCAGCATTTTTTGGGAGATCGCTGCCGCTTCCTGCTTCAAACCCTTCCAAAATCATGAGAGGACTTAATGTCCTTCACATCTGACCATGACCAGCAGGTATATTTACCCATTTCATCACCACTAATCAATGATCATTTTAGATGGATGAGATAATAATTTATTCTTGAGATGTGGAAGAAGCTACGTTGCTCTAAAGCTTTTAAAGTTCGAAGCGATGTTCTATCAGAGAGTTGTCTTCCCCTTCTTCCTCTCATTGCTTTGTCAGAATGTTCATTCTGCTGCGCGTATTCTGTATCATATTTGTTTGGCCTAATTCTCTGGGTTAGAGATTTCTGCATTGCATCATAATGAACAAGTGCCAACGTTCTGAAATCTGGCAGCTATTTAAAGAGTGACCAGATCAAACAGGGCATAAAACTGCCTCAAAGTCACTAGATGTGACTGCAGAATAAATTGACAAGGTTTCATTCCCCCACACAGAGCTTGTACTAAATTGATATCTACGTCGAGGCTGATGAGTCAATTCTAAACAGGGGTTGCATAACATGAGCATGTCTTTTAAACAAACATTATTTGGTTCCGATGATGAACTGACTTGCTACTAAAAGGTGGGGGTGGGAAGAGGCTGTTCTTCCTCTGCGCCGTAAAACAACTGAGATCCTAGCATGCTTTTTTTTTTTTAATAATAATTTTTATTAAATTTTCAATTTTCAATTTCAAAATAAAATTGTACAAACTTTAAAATAACCAATGACTTCCCTTCTTCTCCTGCATGTTACATATCATTCCCGCACATTTTCCATGCAAATCAGTTTCCACTTTTACAGCCATCAAAAATTATTTACTCTGCAGAAATTATCATAGTGCTGCCAGTGATTTCAGCTTTATAGTTATCTTCCATATATTCATTCATTCATTTATTTTTTAAATTAAGGATGTTCTTGATTTGCAAAGGTATATGCATCGTTTCTGTCTTGTTCTTTCCATGTAACATTTTTATACAGCAGTTTCGTTTGTTAAGACATTAGGGAGAGAAGGAGAAGAGGTGTGGGTAGGATGGGGAGATGGGTAGGATGGGGTGGCGGTATTTCTATTTTACTTAATATATGCAGAGTTGAGTGTCAGCGTCTTTTGTGCAGGTTCTTGTTTGCTTGTGCTCTTTTAGTGGTGAGAGAGGTCAGGGTTGGTGTATGGTGTGATTGTTCAGTTGTGGTAGGTTGTAGTGATCTTTGGTTTCCTGTGTGAGAGGGGTGGGTGAGTGTTTTTGGTCAGGTTAGCCAAATTGATTTGTATGCTTCCGGTAGATGTCTGTCATTGTCTATTTGGGCTGTGTGTGTGATGAAGGGGAGCCATACCGGGATGAAGGTGTCTTCTTCTATTTGTCCCCGTGTCAGTTTCAGCTTATTGGTTAGTTTTTCTAGAAGGGCTGTTTCCCATACTACTTGGTACCATTGGTCCATGTTCGCTCCTGATAGGTCTTTCCAGTGCCTGGTAATGATGTTTCTGGCTGCTGAGAGTAGATGGGTGATGAGGTCCTAGCATGCTTTTTCAAGTCAGTAGCTGGAAAACTTGTTGAGTCTTAGTGAAGGCAGAAGGCCAGGCAGAGTGGCCCTCTTGCACCTTCTCATTGGTGGCCTTGTGTCTGCAGCAGTTTAGCACAGAAAAACACATTCCTGCCACTGACTACTGCTAGTGGAAAGGATAAAAACAGAACTTGTGATATTGGAGGCAGAAGGTTTATTCCCTGGTATAAACCACCAATGATCTGACTTGGTAGAAGGCACCTTCCTGTGTTCCTATGGACAGCAGAAGCAGTTCCTGAGCAGAAGTAGACTCCCTGACCCATGAAAACTGGGCCTTGACCTTTCATCAGCAAACATGGTTGGTTCCAATGGAGGATATTGAAGTGGAGACATAGGGGAAATGCTAACAATGACTCTCTGGACTCAGTACTCTTGTGAGCCGTTCTGATTCTACTGGATTTGCCTCATGCTTCCATTATTAACTGTAAAAAGGTCATGTTGAAGCTACTATACTGCAGGACATAAGGGGAAGCTGCTCTGCCTCAGTAATAACAGTGATGGAGAACAGGCAATTTCCCCCCCAGGAAGAGTGATTGACTATTAAACCACTCTGAGAACTGCAGGTTTGTGAGAGGAATAGGTGTCTTCTAATAACACAGGTTATTCCCGTTGTTCGGTCCCAGCTCCTGCCAACCTAGCAGTTCGAAAGCACGTCAAAGTGCAAGTAGATACCGTAAATAGGTACCGCTCTGGCGGGAAGGTAAACAGCGTTTCTGTGCACTGCTCTGGTTTGCCAGAAGCGGCTTAGTCATGCTGGCCACATGACCCGGAAGCTGTACGCCGGCTCCCTTGGCCAGGAAAGCAAGATGAGTCGTCTGCGACTGGACCCAACGGTCAGGGTCCCTTTACCTTTAATACACAGGACTGCAATACCTCAAGGACTGCCTCTCTCCATATGAACTGACCAGGACCCTGAGATCATCTTCTGAGGCTCCTCTTTGTGGGCCTCCCCTATGAGAGGTCTAGAGGTTGGTAACACGAGAACAGGCCTTTTCTGTGGTGACTCCCTGTTTGTGGAGTGCTCTCCCCAGGGAGGTTTGGCTGGCGCCCTCATTATACACCTTTAGGCGCCAAGGGAAAGCAACAACATTCAGAAATTACATTCATTCAGGAGCAACATTTCTCTCTCCTCACTAGTGCTACCCTAATTGCCATTCTGTGCTCATCCGGGGATACTATAGGCATTGTTGCACTCGAAGTTACTTCCTACCTGCATCTGTGAGCCTGCATGACTGCACGCCACATAAAATAGATTGTGTAATATGTACTCTGTGAGAAAGGATGAGGCAATGTGAGAATTTGCGAGATGTTACTGCAGATGAGTTCCACTTGAATATGTTTGAGGATGAAACTGTACTTGGTTCCAAGTTCATACACCTCCCACAATGCTTATCTGGTTGGCAGGAAGCCTGTGAATTTGCTTGTTAGTTATCACGTAGTTCCCTTGGCACTGCCAAGTCTTATTGACCAATGAAGCTCTCAGTCATGCCACCCGGTTAAAGGTATCTTCTGTCTTTTAAAAAAAACAAAAACAGCTGTTACAAATTACTTATACTTGAATAAAAGTCACATGGTTTGATGAGACTGCTAGTTTTTTTAAAGGGAATAATTGAAGTCAGTGATGATTTTTTGGCAGAATATTCTTGAAAAGAATGTAACCCCGGTTATGCAAGAAAGCTAAATGCAGGATTTTCTGCTTCTGTAGCTAATATTTGTAAGGGTCATCCTGGCCTTCAGGGGGGGGGGGAAATGGGCTGGTCAAAAAGCAAGCAATACTAAATAGGCATTTTTCTTAGCTTCCTATGGAGCGTCTCCATACCTCAGCCAGGGGCATAGTTGGGGGGGGGGGGAAGCTGGCCCCCAATCAAGCAAAAAAAAAAAAAAACCTTAACTGAAAGTAGAAATAATCAGAATATTTGAAATTGAAATGCTCGCTGAGGTCGCTTGGATGATGTGATGCATTCTAGCGATGCAACTGGCAACCTGACTGAGCAATAGGCGTAGCTTCCATGAACTGACCAATCATGTCACATGTAGCTCGGTTCTGGAAGCTTCTCATAGTTTCTGGCATTTTCTCCTGAAAGCCTGTACCTGCAGGGCCTGTCTAGAAATGAATTGGAAGTTTCCCACATTTATACTGCAGAAAGCCCTCAGGTCTCAATCGATGATATAGTTCATTGGAGGAAAAAGGAAAAATTTGAGAAGAAAGTGCTGAAATGGTTTTCAGCAAATCCAATAAAACTTGTTTTAATTTAGATTTTTTTAAAAATGAAAAAGACGTGTGCTTTATAATTTTGCAAACCATACTCGTTAACTGCATGAAAGGTTAATTTTTTTATTTAACTTCCTAGTTTTCAAATGACTGAAGATTTTGACAGATTTTTCTGAGCACTTGGGGGTGAAAGAAAACAATTTAAAATAACTGTTGTTGAGACATTTCATTCCGAATCTGCTAGACGGAGCCAGAGAGGTGGGTTTCCTGCTCCCCCATAACATAATTCCTGGCTATGCTCATGACCTCAGCGGTGAAGCACATACACAGAAGGTCCCAAGTTCAATCCCAAGCATCTCTGGAAAAGATCTCTCTCTCAGATCCTGGAGAGCCACTGCTGGACTAGGTGGAGCCAATGTTCCGATTTCTTAAAAGGCACTTTCCTGCCTTATCTTATTCCTAAAGCCTAGGAAAGAAGTATCATGTGACATTGCTTCCTGCACCGCTTCATTGGGCCGCCAGGGCCAGGAAACTGAGTGTGATAATAATAATAATTTATTATTTGTACCCCGCCCATCTGGCTGGGTCCCCCCAGCCACTCTGGGTGGCCTCCAAAAGATATTAAAATATCACAGGTTAAAAACTTCCCTAAACAGGGCTGCCTTCAGGTATTTTCTGAATGTCAGATAGTTGTTTATCTCTTTGACCTCTGCTGGGAGGGCGTTCCACAGGGCGGGCGCCACTACCGAGAAGGCCCTCTGCCTGGTTCCCTGTAGCTTTGCTTCTCACAGTGAGGGAACCGCCAGAAGGCCCTCGGCGCTGGATCTCAGTGTCCGGGCTGAACGATGGGGGTGGAGACGCTCCTTCAGGTATACAGGGCCAAGGCCATTTAGGGCTTTAAAGGTCAGCACCAACACTTTGAATTGTGCTCGGAAATGTACTGGGAGCCAATGTAGATCTCTCAGGACTGGTGTTATGTGGTCCCGGCGGCCTCTCCCAGTCACCAGTCTAGCTGTCACATTCTGGATTAATTGCAGTTTCCGGGTCACCTTCAAAGGTAGCCAGTGCATTGCAGTAGTCCAAGCGGGAGATAACTAGAGCATGCACCACTTTGGCGAGACAGTCTGCGGGCAGGTAGGGTCTCAGCCTGCGTACCAGATGGAGCGTGTGGTAGCATTACTTCAGACATCTTCCTTTCCTGGACATTGCTGTGGAGGTGAAGCAAGGAGACCTGGGGCTGCTGTTCTTGGCAACAGGCATGTTGTCTCATCTTGCCTTGGGCTATGTCTGAAAATTCCAAGGGCCAGTAATGTGAAGACTTCTGCAGCAACATCCCTGTGGGGCAGGGATGATAAACCTCTAGCCTTTGGGTGCGGTTGGACTCTATATCTCCCATGACCATTAGCCATGCTGGCTGGGGCAGAGAGCAGTTGAGCCCATTGCTGGTTGTCCCTTCCTCCCCAGCTGATGCCAGGGCTGGCCTGCCCATGAAGTGAGGTGAAGCAACAAGCTCTAGGCAATTGGGAGGAGGTGGCACCACTCGCCTCTCACTGCCACCACTGCACCACCTCCTGCGCATGCCGCCTCCTCCTCTGCATGCTGTCTGCCTACTGCTGCTGGGCACACAGGCGTTGCACAGTGGAGGGGGAGGAGATGGGAACCGGCAACCCACGCCACACCACTGCTCCTGAATCTTCCATGTAACGTGTAATTTGGCCCCGAGTTGGTTTTGCTTTCTGAATTGCCTGCTGGATGCCTCTCTCTTCTTTCTGCCAATAAAAATACTGGTTTAACAGCTTTGCCCTCAGATTTATTGCACCCATTAAAATGCTGGTATCAAATTGCAGCTCAGCAATAATCCCATGTGACTATGATGCTCGGCAGTGTGACTGATCTGGATAAGAATAGATGCTTGGAAAGTTGGAGATGTTGTGTGTGTGGGTAACAGACCTGCTCTTATTGTAGGCCCTGTTGAGTCATCTTCTCCCAAAGGACACATCTACGTGGTGACATGGTCCTCCTGAGGCACAGCCCAAGGCTGTTTTTAGCAGCACTTGTAAGACATTGATGGCACAGGTACACATGAATGAATATGTGTCATTGTAATCATTGTTACTATTATTTAAAAAGTTGGACAGCCCGCCCAATGCAAAGGAGCAAGAATGTGGGCTGATGCACCGTGTTCTTGGCAACTTATGGGTCAGGTGTTCGATGTGCAATGGAATAAACGACTGCGTGATTTTAGTGCCACACATGTGCAGTATGATACGTAGCATCCACTTCTCTGTAGTCACTAAGAGGCTTAAATCAGCATCACTTTGCCAGATCACACATTCATTGAGTGCTATTTGTAGATATGTCATTTGCTTATATTTAACAGAAGCAGAAGTACATAAGTAACATGCGCTGAAGTGCATCACCAGGCTTTTCGTAAATATGGTACTGTTTTCCAATGTGGAATTTGTTAGGAGCTGTAGATAGCTCGGGATAGTTCTGCAGAATTTTATGAGCAGGCTATTTATGGAAAGGCATTTTGGTCAGCCAAGGGAAGTGTTGTTAAGAGCAAAACCCAGTCAGAAGAATACCAGTGATAACAGCTGGGAATGGCATATGCTTTCTTTTGAAGTCTCTTAACTTTTTCGTGGTCTCTCCTCCTTGTTCCTGTCTCAGAACCAATCTATGCAGTCAGCTAAATCACATGATGCAGAGTTTGTTGGATGATGCTATTTCAGATTTCAAGGGGTTGAATGGCGGCCTATTTGTTTCTGGGCTAAATTTAAGATACTGGTTCTTAACCCTACATGACCTGAGCCTGCAATATCTGATGGAGAGTGCCTTCTCGCATATATATCTCCCCATTTGTCAAGTTCCGTGAGTGAAACTTTTTAATAGGCTCTGGTGCTACAGAGCCATGATTTTCCTCAACAATAAATAGGTCTTTCTCGGTAGTAAGAAACTCCTGCAGAGGGGTTACTCTATTGCCAAAGCCTAGATAGCCAAATGTTGGTGAGGGGAGGGCTCCATCAAGGGTTCTGCCACCAAACCAGTTCAGATACCTTTGACACGATATGGTCTCCCTTTTTCTCTATTATTGAAGAATAACAGGATATTTTAATGCCACCATCACAGAGGTGTCTGCAGAGGTGATATATTGATTGAAAACATATTGTATTGTAATTGTATTGTACCTTTTGAATAAATGTTTTTTTGGCAGGAAAAGAACCTCAGTTCTTCCCCCAATGTGGCAGGAACAGTTCTGATCTCTTGACACAGACAGGGGTATAAATTCCAAATTTGCATCTATATTCATACATTGGCATATGCAGTCTTTAATGCAAATCAGTCATCTTTAATGAATTAATTGTTGGAGGCAGTATGCCTCTGAATACTAATGACTGTGAATGAATACTAATTGCTGTGAATCGCAGGTAGGTAGAATGCTGTTACACTCAGCTCTTGCTTCTGAGCTTCCCATAAGCCTCTTTAAGGTTTTTTAACCACTTTGATTTTTCTTCTTCTTACAGTCAAGCGGTAGATAAATTTTATGGGAGGGAAAAAAGGCACCTGTCTGCTCGCTCTGAGGATAGGATGTTGGAGAAGATGGGCCTTTGGCTTGGTCCAAATGGTTCTTCTTATGATCGCTTAAGCACACCCCAAAAAATGACTGAATTAATTAGTTCAACTATAAATGCAATACAGTTTTACTATTGTGGGAAATACCAGGACAATTGACAACAGTTAGACGACACATTGCCACCCTGCTAAAAGCACTGTGCAGAAATGACAAAAGCAATAACTGTTCAGGTTAGATATAAAAACAAACAACATAAAAGCAATACGTCAGCAGGATCTAAGCAAAGCAGAAAAACCCGACTAGACATAAATGCCAACATCAGCTCATAGTTGAATGCCCATTTCCCATATTTATATATATTAAAAAAACTTGCTTGAGGCTCAGGGACTGTGTTACCACATGGTTTGCCGGCCTGTGCAGATGGGTTTTCCAAGATTGTGGGAAAAGGTTATTGTACTATTATAACACACATTGCATCACGATTGGCTTAAACTGTAATAAGCCCCTTATTTATTTTGGAGCTGTAGCAATCAAACAGTCTGATAGTGGTCCCAGGCATCCTGAAAGTTCCCACTCCTGAAAAAGTCCACCCTGGACCCATTGTTGCTTTGTGACAACTACTGCCCCATTGCAAATACCACCCCTTTTATAGGGAAGTAAATTTCAAGGGTTGTGGCGCACCAATTGCAAGTACTCTTTTGGTGAAACAGATTATCTCAACCCATTTCAATCTGGGTTCAGGCCTTGTATTAATTTTATGGCATAAAATTTACACACCACTTGATTATAAAAGACCCCAAAGCGGTTTGTGAAAAGATAAAAACAAGAAAACCAAGAAAAGATTTGCAACAATCCTTTAAAACACACAAAGGACCTGATGGACCTTCATCTAGAGAAGGACAAGGGAAATGTTGCCCTGTTATTCTTACCGGTACTTGAATCTCTTAGCAGCTTTTGGTACCTTTAACCATGGTATCCTTCTGAGCTGTCTTAGTAGGATGGATATTGGAGGCCCTGTGTTACAGAATAGTTAAGGGGCTGCAAGCCTATGCACATCTTTGAGGGTGAGTCCCATTGAACTGAATACTTTGGATTGTGCAGTAATTTTCTCAGTCATTGTGAAACAAATTATACATGTTTTGTTATGCCAAAAATTAATTTCTAAGGGTGGAATTCAACATCACATTATGGTGAGCGTTCTGTCAGCGCTGCGTTCTAACCCCCCTTTCCTGCCCCCCTGCCCGTGTGCTGTTCTGGGGTTTTCCAGAGCCCCCTAAGCCAATTTGTGGGGTGGAGGGTAAAGGGCGGGGAGAGGAAAGCCCTATTGCTCCAGCAACAGACCTTGCACAGGACTTGTACTGACAGGGTTGATTAGATGAATCCTGCCCAATCATTCCGTTCCAGAAGATCAAGACTGTAGCCAAGTGTGACAGATTCTTAGGCTTAGTGCAGGATGATGGAGAAGAATGACATACCCTGAGGGCAAAATTGAAATCTTAAATCGCTTTAGACTGGCAGGTGTGAAATGCCTCACAGGAAGCCACATGTTAAGGCTGCAATCCTGTGACCACCTACCCAGGAGTAAGCCCCACTGAATGAGCATCACATACTTCTGGGTAGACATGTGTGAGAAGGTAAAAGGTAAAGGACCCATTGATGGTTAAGTCCAGTCAAACTTGACTATGGGGTGCGGTGCTCATTTCGCTTTCAGGCCGAAGGAGCTGGCGTTTGTCCACAGACAACTTTCCAGGTCATGTGGCCAGCATGGCTAAACCACTTCTTGCGCACAGAACACCACGATGAATGCCAGCACGCACGGAAACAGCGTTTACCTTCCTGCCGCAGCGGTACCTATTCATCTACTCGCGCTGGTATGCTTTCAAACTGCTAGGTTGGCAGGAGCTGGGACAGAGCAATGGGAGCTCATCCTGTCCCACGGACTCGAACTGCTGACCTTCCGATCTCTAAGCCCAAGAGGCTCAGTGGTTTTGACCACAGCGCCACCCGCTCCTTCCTCCTGACATGTGTAAGAACCACACTGTAAAAGCGACGTTGCCATTCTCCATAATTTCTTGGCTGGTGGCAGAGGGTGACGGTTGTAAATGCTTGAGAAGGGTGGGTTTAAGGTGGAGGAAAAGGTTGGAGCAAAAGTCGCCGAATGAAAAGCCCAAAGAGTGCACCAAAAGACAGACACCCAGACAAAGCTGGACCATTGTTGACTAATGCAGCAGGGATTCTGACATGCGGCATAAATGAAGGGAAGGGCTTGCCTGGTCTCTCACCATGCCTACACTTATGGAATGTCTCAAATTGCCAGTTCCAATATTTACCTTACTGTAATAGCCACAGGCCTCATTGTGCTACACCCTGTGTAAACACCTAGCAGGAACCAGCCCCTGTTGAGAAGCACACCCCTCTGCAGGTTGGAGTTGCTTGGCATATAATGTGGCTCATGTTATGAAAAGCCAGAGAGTATTCCTCCACCCGCTACAAAGGAGGTGGGGAGGGAATGTGTCAGGAGGAGATCAAAAGTATAAGTGTTGTGCGGAACTTGGGGGGGGGAATGATTAGGGGTTAAAAATGGTATAGAAGTCCACTGAGAAAAGTATCTCAGAAAATGCAAGGGAAGTGAAGATCTGTGCTTAAATTCAGAACATCTCTCTGCTTATTAAATTGCTTATTTACACAGCAAGGCGATCCCGTGTATCAGTGGATATTGTGCGCTGTGAATTATAAGTTGAAAAAGCAGCTCAGTGCTCATGAGTGGTCGCTGGAGATTTGGAGTTCATGGGAAAGGGAAGCCCCCTCCCCCCCATGTTGAAATGCAGAGGAAACCCAATGCATTGGACAAAGGGCCACTAAGCTAAGGGAACAACCATGGGCTGTGTATAATTTTCTAGTAGGTGTGATAAATTCAATTTATCTATTTCAGTGTTTCCCAACCTAATCTAGGCAACGGCACACTTGTTTCATTAAAAAAATCTCGCGGCACACCGCTCCTCCCCGACCCGGCTGCGCCGGGTCTCCTGACCCAGAGTTACCTCTGGGATCAGCTGTAGCGCGGCGTCCTTTCTCCCGCCCATCAGCTGGGGCACCAGGTCGGGATTCTCCCGCGAGGCTTCTGTTGCTGCTGCTGCAGCAGCCAAGGGAGCAGCGCCGCCCTGGCTTCCGCTTCACCGCCGGGCTCCAGCATTGCCGCCGCCACGGTCCTGTGCAGCACGGAGCTACAGGGCACCCTGGGCTCTGATTCTCGTGCGAGGCTTCCGGTCGGGATTCTCCCACGAGGCTTCTGTTGCTGCTGCTGCAGCAGTCAAGGGAGCAGCGCCGCCCTGGCTTCCGCTTCGCCGCCGGGCTCCAGCAGCGCCGCCGCCACGGTCCTGTGCAGCCCTGGGCTGCAGGTCCCTTTTCCCGCGGCACATCAGCCGGTGTCTCGCGGCACAATAGTGTGCCGCGGCACACCGGTTGGGAAACGCTGATCTATTTATCTATCCTCCAGGATAAATTAAATTATATGGAAACAGAGATGCAGTAGATTTCCCTGTCCTCAAAAGAGGGGCCTGTTGCATTACTATGAGCCTGCTCTAGACCTAGTCTAGACCTTTCTGGAGCATACTCAAAACAGTGCAGAAACACAGGGGTAAGTCTCTCTCTCACCCACACCCACACCCTTCATCCAAAGGTCTTGGTGAGGTACACATGACTGCAAGAAGATCAAAGCTATCCATTCTGAAGGAAATCAGCCCTGAGTGCTCACTGGAAGGACAGATCCTGAAGCTGAGGCTCCAATACTTTGGCCACCTCATGAGAAGAGAAGACTCCCTGGAAAAGACCCTGATGTTGGGAAAGATGGAGGGCACAAGGAGAAGGGGACGACAGAGGATGAGATGGTTGGACAGTGTTCTCGAAGCAACATGAGTCTGACCAAACTGCGGGAGGCAGTGGAAGACAGGAGTGCCTGGCGTGCTCTGGTCCATGGGGTCATGAAGAGGCAGACATGACTAAACGACTAAACAACAACAAAGACTCTTTGTTATTTTTATCCAACAGTGATAGAAACAAAATGTCAGATACTGAAATAATATTTTATGGGGTGTCAGTATTCCAGAACAAAACCAAACACCAAATTATTTTGAGAGTATCTGATGAATTTTTAGCATCAAGCTTCATACTGGAGAATTTGGGGGAGCAAATTCATATGCAGAGAGAGAGAGGACAGTTTTGCCTCAAATTACTGTTTTGTAATTTTGGAACAATCTGTATGAAGGATGGAATTAATGCAAACTTCTGAGAAACCTGTTGGGGTTTTTCCTCAGGAGAGGATAATACCGGGTAGTTGGGTATTGTATTTAGATGGTCTTTTGGGTGGTGGTCTTTCAGCTGATGTGCTACCCTCAGTACTGCCGTGTTTTCTGGACAATTCAGCTTAATGTATCATTTCTTTTCCTTCCTGGTTTAATGCTGCAGAGTTGACTGCTAGTTTTACAATATATCCCTGGACCTTTCGTGCTAGGAAGGTCACTTGGAATTAAAAAGGGGCCTCTGAAACTGAATTCCAGCTCCAACACTGCTAGGCAGGAGGAGAAAAGCAGCCTGTGAGCATTTGAATTCTGAAGTCTCACATCTTGACTCTCTGTTATTATCCCTGCCTGTGTATATTAGCCTGACCAGAGTGGCGCTAACGTTTTGTTTTAAGAGAGAGCTATCCAATTCTCTTTTGTTCTTGGATGGCATGAGATGCTAACCCCTTGGAAATTTTCCAGACTACCCATTTCTGGGGTACATTTGACCAGTCCAAGAATGTTTCATGAGGGCACTTTAAAGTGTCTCTTACTTTCAGTTTTCTATAAATATGCCCTCTTGCGAAAGTCAAGTTCAAAGCAAAATCCTCTTGCAGTTAGTTCCCTTGGCTTGGCCATGCTATGTGCAACACAGGGCCCTGCAGAAGAAGGAAATACATACACTCTTGAATGTGAGCCTGGCCAGGGAGCTCTTCTAAAAATAATCACTGGCATCTTGACATCAGATCTGTTATCACCAAGTGTATTGAGGAAGCATCCAAAAACAGTTTTCATTGGTTTTTCTCTTTCTGTTAGGGTTGCCTGTTTTTCCAGTGGTTTCTGTAGCCTTCAGTGAGAGCTTGCTCTGCAGAGGTTGGTTGGTGACAATGCTGTCTACTCCAGGGGTAAGAAAGCATGTCTGAGAAATATGGGCCCATTCAGGCCCCCAAGGTTCCTCTTTCTCATTATACATCCCCCTCCATCAGCCTGAGGGCCTCATTCCCTCAGGAATGGGGGTGGGTGGGGCCAGAGGCAAATGTAGACAGAGCAAGGGATGCAACTCTTAAACACATGCACACACACCTCCATCGCAGCATGCAAGAGGCATTATCAGGAGGAGGACACAATCCACTCAAGGAAGATGTGGAGTCAGACCAGTGATGGGTGTCGTCTGGGAGGGCCATGTTTGTTCCCGAAATCTGAGCTTCCTAACCCCAGCCCTACTCCTTCCTGCAGTCAAAGTTACAAGAGCAAACCAGGCTGCTTTTTCTCTGGCCAGTGCCAGACGCCCCCCCCCCAAGTGTCCCTATTTTCCAGGGACAATCCTGGATATACAGAAGCTGTCCCAGTTTCTGATTTGATCCCAGAAGATCCCGCTTTCCCTTGGGATATCCCTATTTTCGTCAGAGAAAGGTTGGAGGGTATGGAGTTATGTGACCCCTGAGCCATGGAGAAAAGTAACTACAACCTTTAGAAGACAAAGAAGAAGAAGAAGAAGAAGAAGAAGAAGAAGAAGAAGAAGAAGAAGAAGTTTGGATTTGATATCCCTGCTTTTTCCAGGAATGGAGAGAGAGAATGTGTGTGCGTGGGGGGGGGGATTTCTCTGGTTAAATCTCTGCACCTAAGACTACTGTTGAAGCACAAAGGGAAGGCTGGGGCGGGGGAGGTGAGCCCCACATTCCTTAACACAATTGTGGAGATGGGGGCAGGGGGCAGAGACTTGCCAAAGGCCGCCTAGTACATTCCACTGGCCAAGGTGGCCTTTGAACTGGGATCATATGTGATGTGGATGCACGCTTCTGCTGGAGGCAAATAATGCTTATTCCAGAGAATTGGAGGAAACTTTGAAAGCAACACTAACACTTGCGATAAGTGCAGACACCCCTTCCCCCCAATTTTGCAACTGCGCTGGGAAACAAGCCTGCAGCTTTCCATATCATCTCAAAAGCTGCAAAACGTGCTTCACCAGAAGCTGACTGTGGGACAGAAGAAATGCCCGTGTGTCCAAGCGATGCCTCTCTCTCTTTCATCACCTTTCATCACCTCTCCTATACGTAAGCTACAGAAGGGGTCGGCAAAGTTTTTGTGGCTTGGGCCGGTTCACGGTCCTGCAGACGCCGCAGTGGGCCAGAGTGTGCGCACACGTGCACATGCATGCGCAAACGCAATTTCCGGCGCTCCTTCCGCTGCGGAGGAGGCATGCGCAGCTTCCCATTCACTGCAGGAGCTTCCTGCAGCCAATGGGAAGCTGGCCAGCGTCGTGGAAGACGGTCCCCGCTCTGCTCTGTGCTGGTTTAGCATGGCGCATGGGAGCTGACCGAGTGGGCGGCGGAGGTCCATGGGCCAGTTAAACGACCCCCATGGGCCACTTGTGGCCCATGGGCCTTAGGTTGCAGACCCCTGAGCTACAGTCTTATTTCTTTCCATTGAATGGTGGTCCGTGCAGCCAGCTAGGCGAGATGAGCTCTGGTGATGCAGATACCGGGCTGCAGATCCAGAGGGGCACAGCACTGCGAAGAGAGAACTGCTAGGTGAGGTGGCTGCAGTCACCTTCCTTGTCCACAAAGGGTCCAACCTCCCCACTAGTACAAACATCCATTCGGAGCAGGAAAGTGGAACCTGTCAGCTGTGAAACTCGCAGGGTGACTTTAGTCCAGTCACAGTTTGAGATGAGTGCCAGGCCATCCTCTTCCCTGAGCCCTGCGGCGGTGCTGGTGGGGGGGAAACAGGGACATTCCAGGATCAAATCAGAAGCAGGGGTGGGTTTCGTAATTCTGGGACTGTCCCTGGAAAATAGGGACACTTGGAGAGTATGAGAATAGTGTTTTCCAGTAATGTGCTGGGGAACCTTGCAAGGCTTATTAGATGATATTCAAAGAGAAGATCACTATTGACAGGCATGCTTCCTTGAAGGATAACATGCCTGCTTCCACTGAACATCTGCAACGTTTGGTGTGGCTGAGGGTACGCTCTTGGTGTGGGATGTATAACACTGGTGCAGTCAATCACAACATTCCTAGAGTGTACACAAGGGGCCTTGGTCCTCCAGCTAGTTTCCTGTGCCTGGAGGAGGATCACTTCCTTTGTGTGACCAGAGGTGGGAGTGGCCTTACCTGAAAGTGCACAGGTCTGTGCCATTCTCCTCTCTCTTCCCACCAGGACTCCGAGGATGCAACATCTCAGGAGATGCTCTCTTGGCTTCCAGCCAAGAGAGGCCCACATGGAGCCTTTCTCCCTTAAGGAGAATCTCCACATGTAAATACATTTAATCTAAGCTAGCCTGCCTTTCTGAGACTGTAGAAGCTTGAAATGACTGTGAGTAAAACCTTTATACTTTTATAAGCTTATGTGTCGTGTATTTTCTTTTAAGAGGGAACCAGGGGAAATATGTGCCAGGATCTGCCTTATTCTAGAAGTTCATAGGAACTTAAACGCCACGCTTTGCTGCGCTTTATTGGGGATGAGAAACTCTGCTAGTTTGGAGCTTGTTAGCACAAGCTGGGATAGGAAATATTAATCAATATTCCCTCATCCACATTCCCTCTCATCTCCCACAAAGGGTTATGGGCCCAGTAAATTGTTCTCTGGAATTCATCTTTAACTTCAGCAGTTTATCCAATAAATGTCTATAAGAGTTCTCTGATGATTGTGCATAAACCCTCTCAATATCCTTTAGAATCTGAGATGCATCACTTTCATAGTCAATCAGAGATAAATGCTCATCTTTCAAACTGCTCAAAATTATGTGTTTAGCTTCTGCATCTTGCCTTTCCCAATCTGCTTTCTTGGTTAAATCAGCAAAATCAGGTTTGGGATCTTTCACCGCTTTAAGCACTTGTTTTGCACCAAGATGCACTAAAAGGCGCTGCTTCCATTGCACAAAGTTACGATCATTCAGCAGCATAAAGCTTGATCTTGCTTCACTATCAAAACCTGAGCTTGCCATCTTAATCCTCAAAAATTTAAAAAATTTCCAAAATTTAAAAAATTCCCAAAAATGGTTAAAATTCAAAAATCAAAACTTAAAAATCTCAAAATGCAAACTAATCTTCACTGCCTCTGAGGTCTGTGAGCTCTGAGGGAGGGGAGGGGTCGCTAATCCCCCTTTCACAGCACAATGGAGAACAAAAGACCATGTGCTTACCAGGAAGTACAAACAGAAAAATTCTACTCTGCCAAAAATCACAATCCAAAGCAATCCTTTAAAAATACACAAAATACGCAGTTCTGGGCCTCAAAACCCTTTGTGGGAGATGAGAAGCTGGGATAGGAAATATTAAACAATATTCCCTCATCCACATTCCTCTCATCTCCCACACTTGGTTCATTGTGCGTTCCAAGAATCCTGGCCGGTGCCCTGCATGGGCAGAGCATGCTTTTTCCTCCCTCGCTCCCAAATATGCCCCAGGACAATCTGTAACATACTGACAGATGTGCTCAGCAGACAAGCTAATGTGGAAAGAGTTCCCCGGAGGTGGAAAGTCTGAAAACCTCTCCCTTAACAAAGTTTTAACTGTATTTGGTAAGGGTTGCTGCTGGGAATTGCAACTCGGTGGGAAGTAAGCGACAGTGCTCAGATTTCTTTGAGAGGGGGAATGTGCTTTGAAGGTGGTTGTGTGCGTACGCAGCTGTAGCTCAAAAAAAGTTACTGTTGGAAAAGGTCTGGCTGAGTAAGGATGAATAAACTTAACTAGTAAATGCAGTAAGACTGCCTCCATGCGGTTATCTGAGTAACGTGATTAACTTTTGGCCTTGGCTGTTGACAGCAAAGATAAAAGAAAGACTTGTATCATCGGAGGTCGCTGCAATTCGTTTCAACTTTGCATTTCGACCCCTGTTGAAAGCCTGAAATATGTGAGGCTGAAATGTATCTTGTGATTTCCCCCCTCCCCTTTTTGGTCCATTTTGGATGCTGAACCTTTATCGTTGTTGCTTGCATATGTCTGTCTCCAGAGACAATGGAGTGTGCCTCGGGAGGTGAAGTCAAACTGCTGCATTAGCAGCACCAAAGTGACCTACCCAGGGTGCAAGCCTGGGCAGTGTGTATGGAGGTCCTGGGCTGTCCAGAAGACAAATTTGGCAGGGGGCAGGTTGGGGAGAGAATTAATTATACCCTATGCTCATGAAAGGGACGCGGGTGGCGCTGTGGGTTAAACCACAGAGCCTAGGGCTTGCCGATCAGAAGGTCGGCGGTTCGAATCCCCGCAACGGGGTGAGCTCCCATTGCTCGGTCCCTGCTCCTGCCAACCTAGCAGTTCGAAAGCACACAGTGCAAGTAGATAAATAGGTACCGCTCTGGTGGGAAGGTAAACGGCGTTTCCGTGCGCTGCTCTTGTTCACCAGAAGCGGCTTAGTCATGCTGGCCACATGACCCGGAAGCCGTACGCCGGCTCCCTGGGCCAATAAAGTGAGATGAGCACCGCAACCCCCGAGTTGTCCGCTACTGGACCTAACGGTCAGGGGTCCCTTTACCTTTTATGCTCCTGAAAACAACTCCCTGCTTCTCTACATTTTGCAATGTATTTCTGTGCACTAGCATTTTTTTTTAATGTAAAAAGTTGCATACAAATTTCTTTCGGGTGTATGCATTGAAAAGCGTGTATTTCACATAAAGAGTGCACATAGCAGGATGGAACAGGGTGCAAGGAACCTCTGAGTTCCAGTGAGACCAAAAGCACATTGGAATTCTCTGCTCGTCCCTTCCCTAGTAGAGAACACCCCCTGGTGACCATATTTTATTTCTCACACAATTCCCCTTGCAAATGATGTGCCGGATTCCTCTGTTGGGCAACATAAAAGCTCATCTGAAAGAGAATGCTGGATACAGCCCAACATAAGAAATACAACACAAATTCCACATGCAAAACCAAACACCATCCCTAATATGAGTAACAGTGCCACATTTTAAGTAACATAATCAGATGAAACTCTTGATTCGTACTTTGGATGAAGTTGGCTCTGTTGTTTCCAAGGCCTTTGGCTGCTCATCTGGTAGTTCTAGAATCCATCTTGCCTTGGCTACCAAGGGCTTAAAGAATTCTGATTGAAAGAGGCTCCCCTTTGGTGGGGATTCCTCCAGTTATTATTCTGAAATGTGGAAATGGTGCATCCAAAATACTATGCAAAGGGTTAATGCTGTAGCACAGAATCCTGCAATATCATATGCCTAAGGCAATTTTTTGCAGTTACGTTTTAACTGTTAGAGCAGCAAGTAATATTGTGTTATGCTGCTGTCTGCCTCAGAGTGAGTCTGTAAATGTCAGTCTCGGATAATTTTGTTTTCTATAGACGCAGGAGTTGGTAAACGGACCACTGAGGGATGAGGAATTTGCTTTAAAAAAATGGATGTTAATTAGAGATAAATCTGTAAAATAAGCAGAATGAAAAAGGGGAAGAAATGGAAATATCTGAGAAAGAGACTGGGAAGCCAGGTTTTTTGAGGGGGGAGGTATTAAATTAGCTTAAATTTGGTGTTGATGTGTTATAAATTTGAAAAAATTAATAACAATTAATTGGCAAAACAAGAACGTGAGGTTTGCAGCATAAACCAGCACCAAACCAGCACACCACTTTGGCACCAGTTTGCAGTCAATCGGACAAGGTTGGGTTTTGGGGTATACTGACGGCCCCCACTTTGAATGTCAATTACTCAGTTTTGGGGCGGTGCAAAAAGTGGGGTTTGCCGCTCAAAATGGCACCAAACCAGCACACTACTTTGGCACCAGTTTGCAATCAGTTGGACAAAGTTGGAGGTTTGGCCATTTACTTGTGACCTGTTTGAGTGTGTTATAAGAATTTTACGGTCTCAAATATAGAATATTCATAAATGCGACATGGGTGGCGCTGTGGTCTAAACCACTGAGCCTCTTGGGCTTGCTGATCAGAATGTCGTCGGTTCGAATCCCCATGATGGAGTGAGCTCCTGTTGCTCTGTCCCAGCTCCTGCCAACTTAGCAGTTCGAAAGCACACCAGTGCAAGTAGATAATTAGGTATTGCTGTGGCGGGAAGGTAAACAGCGTTTCCATGCACTCTGGTTTCCACCACGGTATTCCATTGCACCAGAAGTGGTTTAGTCATGCTGGCCACATGACCTGGAAAGCTGTCTGTGGACAAACGCCAGCTCCCTTGGCCTGAAAGCGACATGAGCACTGCAACCCCATAGTCGCCTTTGACTGGACTTAACCGTCCAGGGGTCCTTTATTTTTACCTTTTTTATTCATAAATGCACACATATCTAAATATATGAACCATGAGTCTGAAATAGTATGGGAGAGCAACCCTGAAGCCATTTTGACTCTCCCAATGACCTCAAATATTCCTCTACAGTAAGGGAGGCAAATGGGGAAAGCCTTCCCATTGTCTTTTTGATTGTAAATCCTGTCTTAAGGGCATATTTGTGTATGAATAGGGGGAGCCTGTGACCTGGAGTCAGGAACTAAAGTGTTAACCAACGCTAAAGAATGGCCAAACTGCCCAGGTAATGCAATCAGTGACAACGATCAGGTATCCTGGCAGACAGGATTACTACCTCCTTCTGTGATGTATGTATGATTTTTTTGGGGTGGTGGTCTTGGGCTACAGGGTGGGCAACTTCAAGAGTCTATATAAGGGCTTGCGCCCCATTGTTCAGGGTTCCCCTCCCTCCTGCTTGTGGTGAGTGGGGACCCTATTGCAACAGTTTATTTTCCTTCAATAAAGATCAGGCTTACTAGCCTAAACAAAATAAAATAAAAAAATTCCTTCCAGTAGCACCTTAGAGACCAACTAAGTTTGTTCTTGGTATGAGCTTCCGTGTGCATGCACACTTCTTCAGATACCTTTCTTTCGTGCATGCACACGAAAGCTCATACCAAGAACAAACTTAGTTGGTCTCTAAGGTGCTACTGGAAGGAATTTTTTTATTTTATTTTGTTTAGACTATGACAGACCAACACGGCTATCTACCTTTAACTAGGCTTACTAGCCGCTTTGCTTCTCATTATACTCTGGTTGGCCTTTGTTATTTTTCTCGTACCGATAGAGAACCCACTTAAGGACTATTTGGGCTCTGGAATATCCCAAAAGGGGAAAGGGAGCAGTTTTTTCTTATAACAAGTGTAAATTACTCATTTCGGAGAGCAGCACAAAACATGAGGTCTGCAGCAAAAACTGCACAAAACTAGCACAAAACTTTGGCACCTGTTTGGAGTCAATTAGACAAGGTTGGATTTATTGGCATTAACTTGTGACCCCGATTTGCTGTTGTCAGTTATTCGGTTTGGGGGGGCGGCACGAAACACAGGGTTTGTAGCACAAAACTAGCACAAAACTTTGGCATCCAGAATTTCTGGGTCACACGCTAATGAAGCTTGGATAGTAAACATCCACAGGAACAAAGAGAAGCCCAGCTTTAAAAGCATAAGAATTCAAGCAGGCAGGAAAACTCTCAAGATTGCATGTGCCTAAGTTGAGATTGCAGTTATCTTGTTGTAAATTAATTAAGTTTGGAATTGTACTAAATAGGTTTCCGGCATCCCCTCCAGGCCTCTGATTTTATAGCCCTTCCTATAGAAGTGGCCGATAAAAAGAGGTCAAACCAGCTGGGCGAGCTTAATCTAGCAGATTCTCTAGCAGATTCTCATTTTGTGATTAGGAGACTTTGCATAACTAAAGAATTGACTAGGTACAGGTGAAATGGATAGCGGGAGACCCTTCTGATGTCATCAAAGTGTGTAGGAAAGAGAACAAAGAAGAGAGTCCTAAGTCCTATCTAAATAAAAAAATTCCTTCCAGTAGCACCTTAGAGACCAACTAAGTTTGTTCTTGGTATGAGCTTTCGTGAAGAAGATACCCGAAGAAGCGTGCATGCACACGAAAGCTCATACCAAGAACAAACTTAGTTGGTCTCTAAGGTGCTACTGGAAGGAATTTTTTTATTTTGTTTTGACTATGACAGACCAACACGGCTATCTACCTGTAACTAAGTTCTATCTGTACGTTTCCTTGGAAGTAAGCTCCCCTGTTCAGCAGGGCTTACTCCCAAGTAAGCAGGCAAGAGCTGGGTCACTTTTAGGCCCCGCGCAGGGAGCCCTTCCGTAGCCATCACAACGCGTGACGTCACGTCCCCCAGCCTGGGCGCCGATTGGCTGCGAGGCGGCGGAAGCGAGGGCGGGCGCTCCGTCGCCGTTGCCGCAGTGACAGGACCGGGCCGCTCTTAAGAGCTGGGAAATGGCGGCGGCATCGTCGTCGCGTCGCTCCCAGCAGCAGCAGCAGCATCACCCACCCCCTCACCACCCGGCCGCGACTCCCGCGTCGCCGCCGCAGAGCCCCAGCCTTTCCCCCCTCGGAGCTTCCCCTCAGCAGAGGCCCAGCCTAGCCGGACCCGAGGGGGAGGCTCACGGGAGCAGCGGCCGGGAGGCGGCGGCGGCGGCGGAGAGGCCTTTCTCTCCGGAGAGCGTCGGCGAGGCCGCCGGGCCTCCTCCTCCTCCGGGCTCCGGCGCCAGCAGCGCCGCCAACAGCAGCAGTAGCAGCAGCAGCAGCAGCTCCGGCTCGTCGCCGTCGTCGTCGTCCTCGGCTGCTTCCAGCCCGGCCGCCGCCGAGACCCCCGACCCGCCTGCCCCCCCTCTGCAGCCGCCCCCTGCCCCCGTGGGAAGCGGCACTTTCCGGGAGCTGCTCGAGGCCTGCCGCAATGGGGACGTGACCCGCGTCCGGCGCCTGGTGGATGCCACCAACGTCAACGCCAAGGATATGGCGGGGAGGAAATCCACCCCGTTGCACTTCGCGGCAGGTGAGGGGCCGCCGGGGGTGGGGCGAGGCGGGCCGGGCAGCTGCCTGGGGCGCGTTGCCCCGAGAGAGTCCTCTGATGCTTGCGGGGAGCGGGCCCCTTGTAATGCTTAAGCGTGCTTAATCGGAGAAGGGAACGTCATTGCACCCCAATATTTCCACTTCCCCAGAATCTGTACGAGGTTGAGCATAGTTGCAGAAGAGGCAGAAAGGCTCTTTACTTTCTCAAAGGGATGCTCCTTCCGCACAGATCAGAGGCGGAGAGGACAGAAAACTTGTCTGTTTATAATTTGACACCCTGGCGGCTGGCTTCCTGCTGGTGGGTGGGGAGTAGATGGGCCTCCGCCCTGCTTGTTGTGGTCCGCTCTGCTTGTAGTGGCTGGATCAACAGCTTCTCCAGCCCAGATTCCGAGGGCTGCGCAGCAATCACGCACCGATCCTGTATGTGTGTGTGTCCCACACAGGGGCAGGGAGGGAAAGGGGCATGGAGGCGATGGTTGCCCTTTCCAGGAGCAGCCTCTGCCTACTTGACCCTTTCTCTCTGGGCTGCCCGACTGGGAGAATTGGGCCCTCTGACACAGATTCCCACTTCCCTACTGGGGGGAAATGTGCAACTGAACCAAGGGGTAGGAGGTGGTGGTTGCTGCTTCCCTGGGGCAGCCATCCACCCCCCTGCTCTTTTTCACTCACTTTCCACTTTTTTGTGGGTGGCAGTCTCTGCAGGATGGGGCCTAGTATATAAGTAAGCAAGCAAGCAAGCAAGGGGAGGAGTTGCTGCTGCCTCCTCCTGCTCTGTTTGGGCAGTCCAGCAGGGAGGAACCCACCCTTTCAGGTAAGTGCTGCCTCTGCCCAGACTTTTCCCCCCTCAAAGGAATAGCAGGGAGAATTGGTGATTACTTAGCTGCCCAGAAGGAATGCTCATCTGTTCTCTCTCTCTGCTAATATTGGACTCACAGCAGGGGTGATGAGGGAAGACAAGAAAGCCTTGAAAGTTCTCTGACTGTGGGCCTGCTATAACTAAGCCACCCTGAAGAGGTGAATGGTCATGAGCTTTTAAAGTTCTTAATTCGCCACCTCTTAAAGGACAAGGGTGTAGAGGCCCATAGGCTCTTGGTGTCAATTTAAGGTGAAGCATCAGATGCTCCTAAGGGCCACTTCACATGTTGCAACACTACTCCTATTAATATTTCAGGTGTATATAAAATGTTGATGAGGCAAGCACTTGTATCCTGTTGTACAGGTTTTAGCACAGAAGTAGTGAATGTGTTATCCTCAAGATATTGCTGGACTCCAGTTCCCATCAGCCCCAGCCCACTTTGTCATTGATCAGGGATGATGGAGGTTGTAGTCCAAAAATATCTGGAGGGCCCCACATTGGCTACCACTGCATTCTGTGGTTGAGGTTTTTATGATACCTTAGACTGGTATAAGTTTTTGTGAATTGGAATCTGCTATTTTTCTCTGCAGATAACTGCTACCATGAGTTGCCCACTCTGTGTGAGCAGTTTAGTGTTGGCGTGATAAACTTGTGTGAGATTGCTGCTCTTGTCTACAAATGTACAGTGTGATTTATTGAGTTTGCGGAATATGGAGGGAGAGTTTGCATGAGTTACTTTATCGGCCTATTCATGCAAATACTATATAACATTATTACATTTGTTAGTCACTTTGTAGCAAAAATGTCTCAAAGTGACTTAACAAGATAAAATAAGAAATAAATTAATTAAAAGCCAAAAATCTAGCAAATGAGGTGCAATACAAAATTCCTAAAACGCTAATCCTACAACACAATAGGAACAAGAAGTCCCACCGTGCCCCCACTAAATGATGAGCATCACATTTTAGAATGCACTGGGGAGAGCATTCTACAAATGAAAAGGCCACCACTGAAAAACAGATTTGTTCACATGAGCAGTTAATTGTGGAAGGGGGGGTTATTGGGTTGTTGTTGTTTTTATTATGATTATCTACTTTGTTGTTTTATATTCTGATTTTATCCTGTGAATCTCCCTGATATAGGGCGGTATAGAAATTCAATAAATAAATAGGCTAATTGTGAGAACTGTTTCAGAGAGCCAGCAGCGTCTGCACCTCCTAATTTAGTGTATTCTTGTTGGCAAACTTCAGCTTTTGTTGCCATGTAATGTGTGAAGAGGCTCTAAAAAGTACAGAACTAATGCTTCTCTTTTCTCAGAAGTATTGTGTATCTTCGTTAGAGCTGAGGACTTTAGGATTTTTCCTGAAAGTCACACTAAAAGGACCCAAGTCCACATCTGTACTTACAGAATCGTAGAGTTGGAAGGAACCCTGAGGGTCATCTAGTCCAACTCCTGCATTGCAGGAATCTCAGCTAGATCATGCATGGCAGGTGTATGCAACTCAGTGGGATCCAGAGTAGATCCACTGAGATGAATGGACCTAAATTGGTCATGTACATTAATTTCAAAGGGTCTAGCCTGAATACCGCGGGTTAAACTACAGAGCCTAGGGCTTGCTGATCAGAAGGTCGGCAGTTCAAATCCCCGCGACGGGGTGAGCTCCCGTTGCTTGGTCCCAGCTCCTGCCAACCTAGCAGTTCGAAAGCACGTCGAAGTGCAAGTAGATAAATAGGTACCGCTCCTGCGGGAAGGTAAACGCCGTTTCCGTGTGTTGCTCTGGTTTGCCAGAAGCGGCTTAGTCATGCTAGCCACATGACCTGGAAGCTGTACGCCGGCTCCCTCGGCCAATAATGCGAGATGAGCGCCGCAACCCCAGAGTCGGATACGACTGGACCTAATGGTCAGGGGTCCCTTTACCTTCTAGCCTGAATATGACTTAATACTAGATACAATGCAAATATATGTAGCTTTTAGATTCAAGAGGACACCAGACCAGTATCTGGTGTTTACTTCATATAAAATGTTTACTTTAATACCCATCCAGATAATAATGCATTATGGTTTTAAAGGATTTATGTCAACTGAAGAAAGTGTTCAAAAAGTTGGTTTAAAAGGGTTACATGAAAAAATTTATGCAGATCCCATTGGTATTTATTAGATTTGCTGAGGTGACAAATAGGATGTGTCTGACCTTAAAGAGCTCAGTTTGGGATTTCCAAGGGTGTTTGTCTATGCCAGTGATGGCTAACCTTGACACCCCAGATGTTTTGGAACTACAACTCCCATCATCCCTAGCTAACAGGATCAGTGGTCAGGGATGATGGGAGTTGTAGTCCCAAAACATCTGGAGTGTCAAGGTTAGCCATCACTGGTCTATGCCAAGTTCATGGAGCCTTTTTTAGTATCAAGGGCAACTGACCCACAGAAAAAAAATCAATTGGGGGCTGCACACAACTGTTAGGTAATTAACTGTATTCTATTCTTATAAATATCATAGGTTCATACATTGTAATGGCTGGAAGATAATGCTGGGGTTTTGCTTAGCTTCTCAGGTAGGGATCAAGTGATTAGCCAAAACCAGGCATGGCCAAACTTGGCCCTCCAGATGTTTTCGGACTACAGTTCCCATCATCCCTGACCACTGGTCCTGTTAGCTAGGGATGATGGGAGTTGTAGTCCCAAAACATCTGGAGGGCCAAGTTTAGCCATGCCTGGCCTAAACCAGTGTTTCTCAACCCTGTGCCTCCAGATGTTTTTGGCCTACAACTCCCATCATCCCTGACCACTGGTCTTGCTAGCGAGGGATGATGGGAGTTGTAGGCCAAAAACATCTGGAGGCACAGGGTTGAGAAACACTGGCCTAAACAGTCCTTGAGAGAGGGGCGAGAGAAGACACATACCTGCTCCTTCTATGAATTAATATTTCTGTTAGAGCAGGAAAGACAGGTGAGGGGGGAATCTTGGAGCACTTTCCAGTAGCAGCACTCAATTGGTTGCTGTACTCTCTGGCCCTTTCTGGAAGGAAGTGGCTCCCTAGAAATGCTTAGAGGCTGGTTGAGATTAAACATGTGACTATATTCACCTCATAGATTAGAAGTTCCCCATCCCTGGTGTAGGTCCCCCCTCTTTGAGGAGACATATGTTCAAATCTCTCCTTAGCCATAAGACTCACTGGCTGGCCCCCTCAGCTTATTCTACCTCATGGGGTGGTTGTGAGATAAAATGGGGGGAGGAAACCATGAGCACTGCCCTGAGCAATTAGAAGAAGAGTTGGGGGGATGTAGTGTCTCCTGCACTACACGGATGACTGTCTTCTGGTGCGCCAATTTTTCTTTTTCCTTTTCTCTGAACAAAACTTCTTGTAGCTCAGTCTAGCAGCTGAACAATGTGAGGAGTAAGCAAGTTTTTCTTTTCAAAAAATAGCTATTCCTTCTTTCAAGTAGGTTTCTCCCAAACATAGGTGGCCCTAATCCACTAGTTATCAAATTTAAGAATTCCTGAAAGGCATCCTTGTTGTCATCTTCTGTCTTGCAACTCACAGACAATCTTGACAAGAATTGGAAACTACTGTTTATTAGGTTATATGCGATGTGTGTTTTTTCCAAATCAAATTCATATTTTTGCTTGCATTACTTTTTTTTTGTATGTAGGTACTATTTGTAGTTATTATTTAAAAATTATTTTGTTTAGACCTTTGTCTAGGATAGCAGTTTTCAAACTTGCCATGGACCCTTTGAAAATGAGTGGGGGCCTCCGTGGATGACTTAAACATTTTTCTTCAGTGCACCATCAAAACCAGTGCAGTATTATGAAAATCATGATAGTTGGGTACCAAAGGAATAAAACTGTGAATTTGTTTGTCTCCTTTATAAGCAGGTGCCAAAACCAGACAATCCCAAACAGTAACTTTTGGGCAGTTTGAGATATATGGCTTCATTGACCAATAACTAAGAAAGCTGAACATGTCTGGTACACTAAAATTACAGGTTGACTCAAAATACAGCATTGGGCACCCAGACTATGAACCCTAGGCCTTGTTACCCTATGCAATAAATTCAGTATTGGCCCTAGCAAGCTTGATCACTGTTATGTAAAAAAAATAAAAATAAAAAAATTCAAGTGCAGCACCAAGTACAAATATTCTTACCAATTCTGCATTCTTTCCACAGTCTACATAAATGCCATCGTAAGCCACCAAGAGCTTCTGGACTAGGACAATTTGCAAATAAAAATCTTAGTCATATCCAGTACTAGATAATTTAATCCTGTGCTTTTGGCAGTTAATAGCTAGTTTGGTATATGTTCTGGGGTTTCAATCCTGAAGGCAGAGAAATGTGGAGCTCATAACTACAGAGTAGGCACATTTCATTTTGGGGTGTTGTAGAAATAGAGACAAGTAAAAGTGCCATTATTAAAGCCGTTAGCGCTGTCTCATTTGGGTTACAATACCCATCCTTAGTCAATTGTGTTCAGAAATGATGAAGTCAGATTGCAAGTGCACATAATAGCAACTGGAGCTACTGCTGAATGAAAAACCTTCAAGAGATGAGACTAGAAATAAAGGGGTCTCTTTATCCTTTTTTTTTTTAAAGTGGTGAACTGTGAGAAGAGAACACTAGTACTCCACATATCTCATGGTTTTTTTTGGGGTTAAATATTCTAGTGTGAGAACTAATGATTTAGAATTATGGTTTTGTACTCAGGCTGAGATTATGCAGTAAGTGATGCTGCTTGCTCATAATCTCAGATACAAAGAATCCTCAGCCTCAGAAACAACACTGGGCATACTCAACAGGAAGGTGCTAGTCTCATCATGAAGTTCGGTTGTGTATGGGAGGCTGACGCAGTTCACCAGCACCGTGGTGGTCACCCAGATCCCATTGGAGAATACCAAAAGAACTTTGGTATAGAAATAGAGAAGCAAATATATTAAGCATTTCACAGGACTCTTAAGCAGGGATCTTGTGTTTGCTGCCCAAAGATCATTCTGGATGCCCCATTTTCTTGAGCATTGTTAGCCTTATGGCATTGTATTTCAGGCTGTTCAGTTCTGTGTCTGTCCTCACCTGCCAGGGTGGATAAAAATCAATGATTTTTTTAAAAAAATCAAAAAAAATCGGATTTTTTTGATTTAAATCGGATTTTTTTGATTTAAATTGGATTTTTAAAATAAAATGCTTTTGGAGGAAAAATCTTTCTAAATATAGTCTTCTATTTAAGTTACATTGTAGTCCAAAGGCTATTCATCAGGAAATAAGGATTTGTTTTAAGTTTATCAAGTTTATCAAGTGTGCTAAAACTCAGTCTAAGTTTTTTTTTAAAATGTTTAACCACATCAGTTAACAAACATGGATACATATGCTATCATGTTATTGTTTTAGTTAAATAAATTGTTTAAATGGTTGTTAAGGAAATGATTCTTTTTCTCCTTCCAATAAAGTACAGCAGAAAAGTTGTCCAAATATAAACAGTTAACTTATTAAACCTCACCATAATTTCATAATTATCTGTCTGTGTATTTCTAGTAGTATAACCAAATCAGTAATTTTTGATATAACTGTAAAAACTACTCTGAAAATTTATTATTCCAAAAATGAAATCTTCATATGGTTGTAAATATTAAGATTATACCAGGAAGAATGAGTCTTTCTGTAAAAAAAATAGATTTAAATCAAGTCTTACTGACTAGTGATTTAAATCAAGCCTTAGTGACTAGTGATTTAAATCGTGATTTAAATCGTGATTTAAATCAATTTGATTTAAATCAAATCCACCCTGTCACCTGCACTAAAATAATTACTCATATGACCCAAAGGTGTCGGTGCTCTCTTATACCATTGATAACATTTTTATTATTTAGACTGATAGGAAGTAGAACTTTCTAAAATGGCAGTTTCATCGGGGATTTCATTGGGGCTGTTTCAGTAGAGGAAAGGGTTGAATCCCCATCCACATGTTGTGTGACCCTAGTCCAGATTGGGACTCCCTGTGGTTACTTCTTGAAAACCACCACCAAATACACAGATGCCAATGCAAAAATGTATTTACTGTTGTGATTTGGTCCTCTGTTGTTACAAACAGGTAGGAAGGAGCTACCCTAAACTACATGAAATTAGCAAGAAAATAGTACAGTCGTACCTCGTGTTGCGAACGCTCCATGTTGCGTTCATCATGGGTTACGAATGCGCTGAACCTGGAAGTACTGGAACGGGTTACTTCCGGGTTTGGCAGGGCGAGCATGCGCAGAAGCGCTAAATCGCAATTGCACAGAAGCGCCGAATCGCGCAGCGAGCATGTGCAGATTCGGCGCTTCAGGTTGCGAATGGGCCTCCGGAACGGATCCCGTTTGCAACCAGAGGTACCACTGTATGCCATATTCATGAATGCAATCTAAGTCAGTTTGCAGTGTACTAGGTGGACTATATATATATATATATATATTGTTTGTTCTAAATGTTCGTATATTTCAACATTTTAATGGTTATTTTTTCAGGTTTTGGAAGAAAGGATGTAGTGGAACACTTATTACAGACAGGAGCCAATGTCCATGCTCGTGACGATGGTGGATTGATACCTCTTCATAATGCCTGTTCATTCGGTCATGCTGAGGTAGTCAGCCTGTTGCTGTGTCAGGGTGCAGATCCAAATGCCAGAGACAACTGGAACTATACTCCTCTGCATGAAGCTGCTATCAAAGGCAAGATAGATGTGTGTATTGGTAAGTGCATCTTTCCAAAAATATGTCTTTTTTCAGTGGTTTTCAATAGTATTCTATCTTATGGGCCCATAGTTACTACTGTATTTACTCAAGTCTAATGCACCATCGAATCTAATGCACACCTCAGTTTTCAGAACCTTGAAACCAAAAAAAGTATTTGCTGGCGAATGTAAATGTGTCATCAAATCTAATGCGCACATCAATTTTTGCAACTTAATTCGGCCCAAAAAGGTGAGCATTAGAATCAAGTAAATATGGTATCTTGTAACAATATACTGATACCAAAGCAAAAATATTCAGGTGCTACAAAATGTCTGAAAAGGCCTCTTCACATCAGTTCCTCTATATTTTGCAGCAATCTATTATTAAATATACAGAGAACCTAACTGATACAATCTTCGTTTTGGCTGGTCATTAACTTCCTTGGTTCTTTGTTTTTTGATGAAGGATTCTGATTATATCTCCATTATCAGCTCACAGGTATCATCCCCAGACCAACTCTCCCATCATGCATAAACCTCTTGTGTTTATCTTTCTTGCTGCAGCCAGATTGTTAGTGGCCTCCTGTTGGAAGTCCAAATCATCTCCTTCCTGAGAGGAGTGGCTAGCGAAAGATCAGAATATCTGACACATAAATGGAGAGTCCTTAAGTGTTCATTAAAAACATATCTTTTTTATTCAACATGGTATAAGTTTTTTTCCTATGTTAACTCTGTTGAATAGCCCACTAAACCCCCTGCAGATAAACGTGGAGAGGCTTAATTGAGAGCTGAATTGACTCTCTCTCTCTCACCCCCTTTTAAGTATGTGATAGTTGAATGTGGTATTGAATTCTCAATTGTTTTCAGGTTTTCCTTCCCATTGTATTTTTCGTTTTATTTTTTCTATTTCTGCATGCATTTGTATTCAGGTTCTCTTTTCACTTTTAATGACACGTATCACTTTTAAGGTATTTTTATATTGGTTTATATCAACAAATTTCTATTTTTTTAAAAATGAAGGATTTTGGTCAGATAAATTATATTATTAGTTCACCCTAAAGAATAAGGGAGAAAAAAGGAAAAGGGAGCATGATTCTTAATTATCTGGAATCCCTTTCAAAAGAAAAAGAAATTTACATGCTAGTGTAAAATACTGCAGAATACTTTTATTGCTTTAGTTTCATGCTTTCATGAAGTGTAATAGCTAATATATGAAAAACTGAGCTGAACAAAAGTCAGCATTATTAGTAATCCAAAGTCAGACAACTTGCTGTTATTGCTATGCTACCACCACACTATGCTATGTATAGCCTGTGCTATACAGTCTGTGCTTACAGTCTAATAATTGTCTGGTAAGGCTTTGTAGCTTGCTAGCCTTCTGGAAAAAAGATAACTAGGGATGCAATTCTGTGAACTCTTTTCTGGTAGCTAGGCATGTATAAGATGGCACTGCAAATCTATGTAAGACAACTATACTTGATGTTTAGGAACCGCGTGGCTAACTCCGTTGGCCAAATGGGACTGCTTTTTTCTTTGAGCAACAACTGCCCCTCCCCTCCCTGGATAAGATACTTTTGAAACATGTTTCGAAGTCATTTGAAATGCGAAAATGGAGGGGGAGATGCTCTCTTGATTGTGGCCTTGTGTTTGTGTGTGTGTAATATATTATATGGTCTACTATTTATGGCCAATGTATTCATTCTGCAAGTCAGTTTTCAGAGCTTTCCTCCTTCTTTGCACAGTGCTACTGCAGCATGGAGCTGATCCAAATATTCGAAACACAGATGGGAAGTCGGCCTTGGATCTTGCAGATCCCTCTGCAAAAGCTGTACTTACAGGTGAGAAGTATTTGGGTTCTTGTTACCTTACCATGTGTAATCAGTCTCTTAAACTACTCCCTAGTTTTTCTACTATAAAAACAGCACAAATGTACATGGTAAGTTTACAGATTTCATTGTAGTACTTAGTGAGGACCAAATGTTATAAATAGTATTTATTTCATAAAATTTCATAAAGTTGCTTGTTGTGCTTCCTTCCTTATGGCACTCTACAACTAACTTGCAGTTATTGTATTTTGGTTGAACTGTAGTGATACTGATATCATTTTTCTATATATTTACATCATTTACTATAAACCGTTTCAATCCTTTACAACTTATATACAGAAAGGAATTGATGATCATTTGTAGAATTAAAGAGAAAGTAGCATGTCTAAAGTTTACATGACCAAATATGCTGATTGAAATTAAATGAAGTCTGCAGTTTTCCATATCTGTTTAAAAGGGTTCAGGAGTTGTAGCAAGGGATGAAAAGCTAAAATCTATATTTCTATTTTGGTGATCGATCATGATGTCACAGTCTTTCTTGAGAGAGTCTCACATTTTGAGGCTGTAAAGGACAGAGTACTGAGTGAAATGTTATGAATATAGTTTATTTTCTCATCTCTGTTTCTTTATTCACTTACAAGCAAAAAGGAAGTCATTTGAGACTCATGGGGAATAGAAATGAGGGATGGTTTTTTTTTATTTACGTGAGGATGACATAGTAGCTTGCTAGAATTATGATGGAAAGAAGAGTTTTGAGTTTGCAAATTATGTGACTCCTTGATAACTTTTCTCATCAGAATTGATTTTTTAAAATAAAAAAATATTTAGAATACTTATATCCCACTTTACAGCTCTGAAAGACTTTCATAAGCTTACAAAAGTTTCTCAAACTAAAATCATGCTCAAATTGAGTACAGGAACAGAAATTACACAGAGTCCATATTGAACCAAGATTATTTAAGGCAGCATTTCTTGCCCTTGCCCTTTAGGGTGTTACACCAGCTCCCACCAAAATCCTCTGCAGCAAGGGTGTGGAGCTGAGCACCTGGGACCCATGCAGTTAGAGCAGGTGAAATACTCCTAGAGATGCTAAAATAAATGTTTTTTAATGACACCAAATAAATTAGTCAGTTTTGGTCATTCCTTGGAGAAAATTTTCTAGTTCTGTACTGTTAGAACTGATAACCTTGCTTAGTGCTTTAAGTAAGACAGCCATGTCTTTGTTATTTGTCAGCAGCTTGTGGCTTCTGAAAAAAATTCTCTGCACTTTGGATCTGACAATTTAACTCTGTAGCCTGTAGTTTTTTAAGACAGTGCTTAACCAGAGTGTTCTTTTTGGCACCACATCTTCATTATATTGATAGGGCACAAATACATCAGGCCAACAATTTGGGTGCAACTGGAAACATATCAGTTACAGTACTGTTGTTAGCATTTACTGTTTGTTAAAAGAAAGGTGCTGTTGATTCCTGGAGTAACAATGTTGATTGGTCAGGAATATGGCTGAATTGCTCCATATGTATATTGCAAATTGTTTACATCCCTTTTCTCCACAAGGTACCTAGAAATGTAATCTGAAAAATAGAGGGTAAAAGATCACAGATAGGAAGATGAAGAACCTCCTTTCATTGCTTTCCAAGACCCCAATGTTTCTTCTTGCCTTCGATGTTCCTCAGTAGGCAATGAGGGTTGACATTTGTTTCACACAAGCCAACGTTCCAACACAGTTTAGGCCACTGTGTCAATTTCACAGGCAAAGTTCTACAAATGCATAGTCGGATCCTGTGTCTTCAGCTGCAGCTAGTGAGTTCTTCAGTCTGATGCTGCTCATCTGCCAGGAAGGTAGAGAGATTGCTGATTGCTCAGCTAGTGCTGTAGCATGTAAGAGAAGTCATCAGCCTATGTCAGTTGTTAGGGAAATTCCAGAAGTTAAAACAATTTCCTATTTATTTAAATAGACTGCAATAATGAATTCTGTATATTCTGTATAAGAAATCAAATTATTTAAAGTACAGTTGATATGATTTGATTAAAGGGGATTATGAACAACCTCTTATAGCATCTCAATTCACATCCTTCCTTTGACCTTTTAGCTAAGCTATGGTAGAGTCGTACTGTACTAAATTCGGTAGATTGTGGCAGCTAACAATTCATTGGGCTATTATTTTTATCCTTGCGATAAGGTGAGGCATTTAGATGTCCAGTTAAATTGGTCTTCCAAGTGACCCCTACAATGTGCTGGGGTACAGAGAGGGATAAGAACTCACTCATAAAGACCATTGGGTACATCACACATCCAGGTGAAAGAATACATGGAACTCAAGCCACTGAGGCCTCTGATACTACGTTTGGAAGACTCAAGATTCATATAAACCCTAAAGAGTTACACAGAAGTTAAGTCAATACTCCACCTTGCCTTGTACAGTCAAATCTCTACTTGGGGCCCTCAGACAGATCTTTCCCAGTCATTTATTCTGAGAGTAATACCTGGAGATGTACTCCAAATTTCACTGAAGCAGCGTGCCACTAACCGACACTGCCTTATGCCTAGCTTTTGTGATGCTGGTGTGAGAGAGAATCTGCTGTGAAAATAGACCTGCACTATTTTCAGATTTAAGTGTTTTTGTGCTGTTAATTATATCACCCTTCAGTTTAACTTCCCTCTCAGTCTTTTATCTGTTTTTAATGAAGGAGTTTATGTTTTGGCAAAGAAATGAAAATCCCGATAATGTGAATTTTTAATACTACATCTGTTCACAGGAGAAAGAAAACGTGCATTCATCAGCTTATAACAAAGGAAAAAGAAAAGCAAATGTTCCTAAGCAAGCACATTGCTAGGTACTTAAAAAGATTAAGGGCACTGGTTCATAGGCACACATTAGCATATGCTAAATTATTTGTATAGACGTAAATTGCAATTTAAATGCCACAGAAGGCAAGCAAATTAATTTCCCATCCAAATCACCCCATATAAATTATTTAATTAACATGCACCCCAGCCCAGATGATCCCAAATCATTCCTCTTCAGTGTATTTACCCCCAATTAATTTCCCAACAGATTTCATTCCAAATGATTTTGGTTTCCCTACATATACCCCATCTTCTATAGTTAATCTTAATTTATTCCTCAAATTTATACATTACCCAGTAACAAAGATCACCCTGCTCAATTCAGTTTCTTCAAATCCATTACCCACCCAGAAAAACTTTGAAAAAGATTTGAGGCTGTGGACTAATTTCTTAGCAAGGCCTCTGTTCCCAAGGAATAAATGCTGGGGAAAGGGAGAAAGCCCTACTCAAAAACTGCTCCAGTGTTTCCCTAGCTTGCTTATTTCACACAATAAGGGCAGGTGAAGTTTTTGCCACTTTCGTTAACCTTAAAATACAGCCTTTAAAATGTGCCACAGAACCAACTAGTTTATTATAGGTTGGTGTTTTGTTGATGTAGCAGACTAAAATATCTACTTTTTGACCATCTGTGTTACATTTGTTGTGCTTGGGGATCTTGGAAATGTATTCCTTCCCAATAGAGGCTACACAAAGTAAGAGCATGCATTTTGAGGGGTAGAGGGAGGGTGATTCAGGGAGGAGAGATAGCATCACTTCCGGAAGCTGTACATACCAAGGGACCCTCTGCTCACCTCTGCTCAGATCCTGCGGGTCTGCCCTTGCCAGCTTGGTGAACCTTTTGGAGGGCACCAGGATGGTGAAAGCTGTTATAGGCTAATCTATATTCTCACAAGTGACAAATAACTGCTAACAACCTGCTGCTGTCCAATTAAAGACATTTTGATTTATTATCAGAGTTTTAATCTACAGACCTTTAGACAAAGCATTCAGTCCCGTAGAACATGGTAAACATGCAGTGGATTTAGCTGAGAGGAACTCGGGCTGATAGGTCATGCTCATGATAGACCTTCTTTTGGATAAAAGTTACACTTCTGAATTCTAGCAAAAATGCTGTTTGTAACTTGATGAACACAGCAAACCTTCTGTGCCAAGGGTAGGGAACCTTTGATCTTCAGATGTTGTTGGAATCTTAACATCCATCAGCTCTAGCCAGTGTGACTAATGATGACAAATGATGAGAGCTGCACCCCAACAGGGTCACAGGTTCCTCACTCCTTTTCACTGCCCTCAGGAATGTCCTCCCCCACAATACACATCAAATTCATGTATGTATGCATAATTCCTCATGATCTTGTTCTGTAATCATTAAGTATAAGTTTTGTTAAGAGGTATTGACAGTATTATAACTTGGGTAAAAATAAGTGAGGAATCGCAGCTAAGGGTTTTTATATTGGCCAAGGTACGACTTATGATTCTTGGTTTATTTACAGCTTCCTTGGAGTAGCATTTTAAATTTGCCAAAGTGTTTTATATTCTTTTATTCTCACAACAATCCTTTAAAGCAGGGGTGTCAAACTCCGGCCCTCCAGATGTTTTGGAACTACAATTCCCATCAGCCCTAGCTAACAGGACCAGTGGTCAGGGATGATGGGAATTGTAGTCTCAAAACATCTGGAGGGCCGGAGTTTGACACCCCTGCTTTAAAGTAAGGCTATAGTGCAATTTTATCTAAACATGGTTTATTCATATGCAGCTGTTCCACAGCTAAGCCATGCTTAAGGTGTCTGCAATTTCCAAAAAAATTACATAGTTCAGTCTGTTACAAAAATATAAGAAAATTTTAAACAGTCATAGACAATAAAGGGCAGGTGGAAATAGGCCAGCAAAACAGGGAGCAGGTCTTGTATGTAAGATGAAAAGAACAGCATTACCACCTTAAGGACTATCATATAGATTATTGCATAAGCTTTCTTGCGCTAGAATCGTCTTCATCAGATGCATCATTCTTGGTATTCCTTGATGTTTATATGCAATATTACTGTTACACACTTAAAACCAATTCATCTTGGCATAGCCACCTAGGTGGTGAACAAAAGATGAGAGCTAGTCTCATCTGGAGTTGGGAAGACATGCAGACTTGACTTGCTCTATGTGTTGTGTTCAAAGCTATGGCTTTCAGGGGTTCCCTAGAAACCTAATGGGTAAGGGGGGAACAAGATCTGTTTGACTGTTAATGCTGCGAGTCCTTCCACCTTATGCTCAGCCTCTCTCTCTCTCTGTAAATAAAATCATATATCCACAAAGACACTGCATTCTCTTGTGACCTTCATTCTAAGAAATCAAAACCCAAGGTAAGCACTGGCACTCCCTAAAGTCTTACATTGGTTGGAGATTGCATTACACTGGCAGCCTCACTCCTAAAGGAGTGGGAGAGAAACGTATTTCCTCCTTCTGAAAGCATCACTAGCTAGTTGTTTCTGTGTCAACATACATGTGCTTGTGCAGATCTTTAGACATGTGCAAAGGGTGCTTAACTTAACAAAATAAACTGGTTTGACCGCTTTAGCAGTACCTTCTACTGCAGAATCTCATTTGACAGATATAAAACCACAATCCCGGAGGGGACCCAAGATATTGTTCAACCCAACCCAACCCTCCAATCCTTTATTAATATATTTGCTATAGGCTTAAAATGCCACTGGGCTATTTTTTCATTTCTACTGTAAGCAATCGCTAGTAGGATATCCCTTTGAAAATGTACCACATCATTTTAAGTAATGGTACCCCACAGCAACACCATGCAATGGGTCTATGGCAAAGAAGAGGAATCTTAAATTATGGCTCCAAATCAACACCCCCTGCTGGTCTGAATATTCTGAGTGGGTGTTTGGGTTGTAATTCTATATAATGAAATTAATAGTGAACTATAAATGAGGGGGGGTGCAACATTTTATTGGAGAACAAATTATTATTTTGGTAGACTTGGTCTGCCTTTACAGCCTGACAAGTTGGCTATCCCCCTTTGAAGAGAAAGTGTTCTATGAACATGCTAGCAGCAGCTATTCAGACAGTGAAATGTGCTACAGTGACCTAGCAAATTGAATTAAAATGTTAGATGTTATCATCTGCAAAGAATTGTAGCAATAAATGGTCAATCATCCTGACTCCAACATCTTCAGCAGTAAAAGCAGTGATGTTAGGAGTGTATTACAACCGTGAACCAGAGAACTGCCACTGATTTGCATGTAATTGCAGAAAATTGTAGCAGCTTGCATTTTTTTTAATGAGGTGATTGCGAGGACATAGCTGATGGAGAGCTTGTACTCTTTCCTGTGATATATTTATAATTCACTCTGTGAGTCTAGACAACAAATATTTTAGAGACAGTAATAAAATGTGGATTTACATTTAGATATCAAAATGACAGTTTGCACAATAACAAATTTTCAGCATAAATATCCGCAAAGAAGTTAAAGTGGACATCTTAATGGAAATGCATAATGTAATCTGCTGAAAGACCAATGTTTCAAATCAATGTTAATACTTAACCTTTTTAGCTGTATGACCAGTTGAGATGAATGGGAATGAGTTTAGAAATCATGGTATTTGGCATGATTCAGAACTTATTAACACATATGTTTGAAGGGTGCTGATGAACATGTGAATGTGAATTTTGGACTCTGTAGTGTTGTTGCTTGATCTGTCATCACTCCCTAAAAGCCTTTGCTATTTCTGTTCCTCCTCCCATGGCTCTTGTTCAACTGTCTGTTTTCAGTTGTCTTTTACTTCCTTGCAATTTGTGTATTGTTGTCTCTGGTTATAGCATATCTATTTATATACAGGTATATTTCATGCCACGACTTGGGGCAAGTTGTTTTTGCCTGCTTTCGTCTAACAACTCAAGGCCCTCTGACAATTTTGATCATGGAATAATCTATCACATATTCCCCCTCTTTTCTCTATAATGAGCTCTGGATACAGGAACTGCTTGTTTATATACAATCACAATAGTGACATCTTATAGTTGTGTTAAAAATCTGGTAGCTCTAATCCACCCAATCCCAGTTGTTGGTTAATTTACTGTGATACCATGGAATATACACAAATATTACCAAAAAAACCTCGGTATCTTCTTAAATGCAACTGTGTACCCTTCCTCTGCTACTGCTGTTCTCTGTCTCCATTGTGCTGCACTATTCCAGATGTCTAGCATCACCTGTTGACAATAGGAGAGGCAGTTGGTATAGTGTTATAACAATTACTGTCACAAATAGCACAGCACCAAAGGCTTTAAAAAGGCACTGTGTTGCATTAGATTTATGGCATCACTGTCTTTGCTTTGGTTTAATTGTTAGATTAAGACAGAACTTAAAAACTATTCATTTTGTAGTAATTTGCTGCTTCAGATTTTTTTTATAGGAAATAGATCTCTGATAGGCATTATTGAGTTCATATCTGGCCAAGTTTGACTTTTATGGTAGTTTGTTTGGTGCAGCCACAGTGCATCCACAACCTCATTGTAATGAGCTGCAGAAGGTGTGGATATAACTGATAGAGCAGCAGTTTTGATATGATTCTTATGCATTGTACAAAATGCATGTGGATTTATTTTAGCAGGGGTGGCGTGATAAGGCTCTCTGGGCCAGCTCCATGACAACCATAGGACTGTCCCACGTTGTGACTAGCCATACACATGGTTAGGACATACCCTTGATTTTAGTCTGCAGCTCAAGTCATGGGGATAGTCTGGATTATTTTGCTGTTGTTGGTGGTGTGCCATTTAACCCCATTGGAATGGTCAGACCATCATCTGTAGCTTGGTATTGCAGTGCAGATCCCCACTGCATAGTTCAGGGACCCATGAGGATGGCCTGCCCCTGGATACTTTCAGAATCTGACAGATGCATAAATGCTTTAGGAGATTTTCCAGAAGTCATATTTCACAATCGTGTTGAGGTCTTGGTCTTGCTATAGAATGGCGAGATGTGCTGGGCTGTTGACATGATTGTTCCCGAGTGCCCTATCCAGCACTGTGGATTTCCAGTGGGTTCCTGCTTGTCCAATGATATTTTTAATATATTAAGCAGTTTATAAAGGCTAATTAATTAATTAACAACACTCTCAGGTTACTTATCTTTTTGCTCCCCTGCCCCCAAGACCCACAGACTTTGGCAGCAATGACAAAACCAAAAACAATTAAATAAAGCACTGGGGGGGGGTGGAGAGGTTTAAGACACTCTGTTCAACCGGTGCTCTGATGGAGATGCAGTTTTCCCCTTCTGTTACAATTCTAATAATCTGATAAGTGGAGAGGGGACTGCAGATGTCCTAACTGCATAAGGGTGGCACATGAAAAAGTGCCTATCATAATGATATTAAATTAAAGGTAAAGGTCTCTGAGGTATGGGATAATGACAAAATACCTTCTACCTCAATGCTTGGATAATGTTTCCAAAGTCTAATAAGGGTTAAGTGCTCATCCACCTTACCATGAATCTTCATGGAGGCTTTTAGACTATGCCCTGGTCATTTTTGTTTTTAAAGGCACATGACATAGCCACCTTGCTGAAGCCAAGCAGGACTGCATCTAGGAAGCAGATTTAATCAGCTTTGAGTTGTATGATGGAGAAAGGCAAGATATACACACACTAAATAAAATACAGCTGCCCCATAGCAGTGCTTTTACTTTAAGAATGTTTTCCTTCAGCACTCTCATTTTCAAAAGATAAAATGCCAAACAGGTTGTTTCCCTGCAGCAAAGCCATCACTGTTGCAGGTCTCTCCTTCGTTACGTTGCTACAATTCTAACACTACTGTAGTAGCATTGGCTATCCCTAGCATTGAGCTAAGGCAGAAATCTCTCCCCATCCAATAGCATGGTCATGTATCCTTTGTTTGAAGGGCTGTCTAGTCCCTCTGGTTTAAAGAAGGGAGGCAAGGGCCTTGACGTTGGCCATCAACAGTTAACATCTTGATTGCTTAGGCCATCTGGTCTCAGCCTTCCTTGTCATTACAATCCAAATCCAATGAGATGCATTGGATTTCTTTTTAAATTCTAGTAATTGCTTCTAAATATGCATTTATAAATACATATTAGCACAGGCACATTTTATCGTGTGTGTGTGTTTATGAGTATGAATGGCCATTCTATTCCCCTCAATGGTTGTTGGTACAAGCCCTAAAGCCAACAACCTTGTTCTTCATTTGCCCTTCTGGCAAATATATAGCTTACAATTTTGGGTGCATCTTCCCTTAATTCCTTGGTTCTGTTGGCAGGCTGCCAACTCATGAACCTGGGAGACTCTCCACTCCAGTACTTCCTATATGCCTGTATAGTTTTAAAAATGGCTTCAGTTTGATTCACTTTGCAAGAGAATACAAGGAGGCTGCTTGAGGCCTGCCTGAGGGGAAAAGTAGCTGAAGAAGTTAAGTTGGTCATGTCAAGGGAGTGCATATTGCAAGTCATATGTGCAGGACATGACCCTGGGCAGTACAATCCAGTTAGCCATCAGTACAACAAGTGCCCCTTCAGGTCCATTATTCCGCTTTAAAATCCAATCATGCTAATCAAGGAGTCGCCATGTCAGCTAAAGCAACAAAAGAAAACTCTATCAGGCGTAGTAGTGGGGTAGGAGAACTGAAAATAATGCCAATATCATCTGGCAACCAATGTGTCTCTTTGGTTTCAGATAGTACATGGGTAGATGAGTTTTAAAAGCCTGGGGCACAATTTTTCAGGGCAGTCTACCAGAAGTAATGTATTTAGTGTTAACTCTGGAAGTGTATACTCGATTCTGACCAAACTAAGCATCCTAGAGCAAAAGATACATCAGGAGACCACAAAGCCATACGAGGTATTGGAAAACATGACTGCCCAGGAATTATGCATTTCTTGTATCAAATCAGTTTTGGAATTTGCTCTAAAGCCTTTGTTTACAAGGGACTATAAACTCCAGGTTTCCCAGTAAAAAATGTTCTGGTTGCCTAGATCCACTCTGCCTGTAATCACTTGCTGAATCACTCAAACTGCTGGGCCAGAACCTGTTGTTCTCCTTTGCTTTTCCTCCACTACATCTGGTTTCTGCTCCTTTTGGCACGTTTGCTGTATGTCAGGCTTCCTCAACCTTGGCCCTCCAGAGGTTTTAAGACTACAATTCCCATCATCCCTGACCACTGGTCCTGCTAGCTAGGGATCATGGGAGTTGTAGGCCAAAAACATCTGAAGGGCCGAGGTTGAGGAAGCCTGCTGTATATAGTCCTTTTAAGGACTCCATACAGTCTCCTGCCTCCTGATGGCTGAAGCAGAGTTCTCTTTTCCAATTGCCAAGAAGCTTTTTTAAAGGGCTCCCTCTTGCTTACTGTTCTTGCTCTTGGCTTCAACATGCCCAGGTTCTCTTTCTCATTGCCCAATGGTGCTTTGATTGGCGATTCTCACTCTCTTTTCTGCCTTCTGGAGACCCTTTCCTTACAAATCATCTGCTCCTTCTGTCCCGTGTGTGTGTGTGTGTGTGTGTGTGTGTTCGTTCGTCACCCTCTGGTCCTCCCTTCCCAGCTGCTCATAACTGTGCCCTAGTTTGTAAAATGAGTCCACAGAGAAATGAGTCCACTACTGTTCTTCCTTAAGCAGCACTGACCTCCACCTCACCCTTCCTTCTCTTACACCCTGTGTGCTTGCTCTTTCTTGTATGCATGTTAGGTTAGTTGTGGTTAGAATCAATTGGCTAATTCCCGCACACTAAAGAACTGTATATTGTTACTGAGTGATCATCATTGCTATAAAAGAGATGCATTGTTGCTGAGCTATTTGTCACTGAAGTGTTAAATATGTGTATTTTGATTCTCTCCATTTTGAGACCTGTGTGAGTGTAAGTTGCTGGATAAATCTGTCATTACCCTTTGTTGCCATTGTCTACATATCCTAATTCATGACTCTTCTAGAACATGCGTATGTAAAACAAGTGTCTCCTGAAAACCTAAGTACTGTATTCAAATAATTAGTTGTCATTCATAGCTACAACCATCTTGATGCCCTTTCATAGATGAATATATTAATTCATGGATCTGGTTTTCTTGACTGGGCAGGAAGAGAGTGATCTGAGAGTTGAGGATAGCAAGATCAGTCCCTTGTCATGACTATATCGCTTGTTGCTGAGATTTTGACTTTTAGCAGCTTACCTTCTCCGCAGAGGCAGGGGCCCTATTTGGATGGTCTGCTTTTGGAGGCTGATGGAGCAAATTGGTTTTCAGATGACTCAGAGCCTGCAGGGCAGGGGTGGGATTTTCCTGATGGGTACAGTTGATGCGTGGAATATGCAGAAGGATTCTTGGTCTGTTAACGTTATCAGCCCTAAATATCCTCTCCTGCTTCGTAAAGCTCTTCTAACTTCTTGGTAGTCACCAGAGCTTAGGGCAATGAAGCAAGGTGGGAGATGGCTTCTTCGGAGGCAAGTGGAGCAAAATTTCAGGTGAATGCAACCAAACACCCGTGAGTGCTCTTTATCGAGCCTAATCTTTGCTAGTGAAGAAGACATACATTGCTGCTTCCATTGCATCACCACTGTGTTGTCTGGTGGAGCTTTTCCAGGTAGTATGGGGCCTTTTACATTGCCCAAAGGAGGCAATAGAATGGACAGTGGCTTGCTGTGTCTTGTTTGCCAAGCATTTTGAGGATAAAGTCTTGTGCATTTGCCAGGATCTTGGCTCTGCTGTTACAGATGAATCTCAAGAGGTGTCCAGAGCACTTTCTAGTCCTCCTGTTCTCGATCAGTTTCAGTTCGTAAGGCTGTGGACAAAGTGCTTGGTTTGCTTTGGTCATCCACTTGTGCTCTTGCTGATAGCAAATAATGGACCACCAGCTGGGCCAGGGAGGTGATTAATGCCTCATTGCAAATAGGGGGTAGTCCATACCTACCTAAAGAAGGTGATGGTAAGACCACTCCTTAAGAAATCATCAATGGATTCAAAAAAGTTAATTATCTAATGTCCCGTTTGTGGGGAAGGTTCTTGAGTGTTTGGTCATGGGCCAGAGCCAAGCTCTCTTGGATGAAACCAATTTTCTAGAACCACATCAATGGGGGTTTAGGCCTGGTTTTCACACAGAAAGTGCTTTGGTCACCCTGTATAATGACTTTTGTCAGGAGGAAGTCAAGGGTGTGTATACTCCTGTTAATTCTTTTTGATCTCTCAAGATGTGTTATAGTATAGTACAGTGTTTCCCAACCTTGTGCCTCCAGATGTTTTGGGACTACAACTCCCATCATCCCTCACTAGCAAGACCAGTGGTCAGGGATGATGGGAATTGTAGTCCCAAAACATCTGGAGGCACAAGGTTGGGAAACACTGGTATAGTAGGTTATTATTCTGGAGTGAATGTCTTAGTTGGGGTGGGCAGCACCACTCACATCTACATGAAACCACTGAGTAAGGTCATCTGGAGTTTGGGAGTGGTTGTCAGCAATATGTTGATAATAGGCAGATCTGTTTCTCCTTTAGATGTGGCAATGGACTTGGTGAGAACCAATAAACTGAAGCTTAATCCAAATAAGTATTGGTGGGTTCTCTAGATTGGCTGGGTGGGCCCTCACATGTTCAGGATGGGGGTTACACTCCCTTGGAATGAACAGGTGCACAGCTTGTGGGTACTTTTGGAACCACTACTCTTGTCTGAGACTGACATGGCCTTAGTAGTCAAAGTGCTTTCCATCAACTTTGGTTGTTGGCCCAGGTAGAGCCCTATGAGGATAAGGATAGCCTAACTTCTGTGGTCTGTGTCCTGGCAATAGGTTAGATTACTGCAGTGTGTTATATGTGGGGTTACTTTTGGAGACTGTTTGGAAACTGCAGCTGGTGTAGAATTCAGTAGACTGACGGCTGACTGATCATATAGCACCAATCTTGGCACAAGTGCATTGTGTACTAGTAGGTTTGTGGACTCAATTCAGGATGCTGTTTATGACCTATAAAGCTTTATGTGGTTCAGGGCCTCAGTATACCAATAACTATCTCTTCCACATGAATGAGTCTGGACCCAACATTCATCATCTGATGTTCTTCTCTGTGTGCCCCCTCTGAGGGCCTTCTCAGTGGTGACTTTCTGTTTGTGGAATGCTTTTTGTGAAAAAGCAACCAGCAAATAATAATGTAGTTCTTTAGAATTATCCTGAAGATTGAACAAAGAAGCTTGCACACTTTCCAATTCATGCTTCAGCAGGATATGGTGATCCTCAAAATGTGTAAGTGTATTTCACCTAGAGATAATAGGTTGTCTGCTTCGAATAAAGAAAATCTCTGACCACTAGCATCATTAGCAGTTTGTATTTGCATGTGAATAGTAATGTTTAGTGTTTCCACTTAGGTGCTGCATACAAGGTTGTAGCTGATGGCCAGGATCCAAAGTAACAGCTGGACTAGTTCTACGTGCCTAAGGGGAATCTATTGAACAGCAGTACCCTGTCTAGTTTATATGGTATTATCCATTATTCAGAAGAATAAAAAATCCCACTCGATGCACAGAAATCCTTGGACACACCCGAGAATCCCTCTAGCACTCAGGCAGCATGTTCTGAATTTATTTTTTCTTTGTGAAAGACCAAGGACAGTGTAAGGGGGAGTGAATAAAACTGTATCTCCCTCTAGTCCTTTTAGTGATATTACAGTATGAGAAGGATTAGCCCAGGGGTTGGCAAGGTTTACCTCGCCTGGGCTGGTTCACTCCCGCGGAGATCACTCTGTCGGCCGGATTGCGTCTGCACTGACACGATTTCTGGCACCGCGGAAGCGAGTCCGTGCTGCTCTGGTTTAGTGCAGCGCGTGGGGACTCGCCGAGCGAGCGGCTCGGTTTGGGGGCAGCTCATGGGCCATTTAAACGACCCCTGTGGGCCGCTTGTAGGTTGCCGACCCCTGGATTAGACCTACAATAGATGCACAAGGTCTCTGGTACTTCCAGCTAAAGGATCTCGGCTAGCAGGGTTGGAAAACAGCTCTGCCTGAGGCCTTGAAAAACCATTGATAGTCAGTGTAGACGATGATGAGCTAGCTAGGCCAATGGACTGACACTGTAAGGCCACTTCATAGGTTGAATCCTGTGAAGGCAAGTCTGTATTTATTCTTCACAGATATAGGTTGCATTTGCATGTAACACTGCATGGTTTCTTTTAACTATAATATTATGAGGTGTATTGCCAGTGAATGCAGTCTGAGTGCTCCCGTTTGCTCCTCCCTTCATTGAACTGGGAAACAAACCATAGAGTTACTTCTGAGCAAGGATTTGTGCTTTGTTTCTTTCAAACTGCAACAAAGGAGCCCATGTTTTGTTTTTGGTTTGTTTGAGAGAAACAAATCATGAATGCTGATTAAGATGTGATGTTAAGCCAGCCACTTCATGGCTTGTTTCCCCACCAACTAAGGAAGGAATAAAGTGGGATCTCTTGACAAATTACACAGTGTGGCTTAGTGTTGTGCATCTGTGGCCATTGAATAGAAATTATGAATGTGCTCTCCAAATATCCTAACATTGATTTAACACTCATTCAGTAGTTGTGTCCGTGCGTGTGGATTTGTGCAAGTGTCCCTGGCAGGTGATTTTAATGGACGTGTTGATAGCCATAATTGTAAAATGAAATGGTTTTTAATTGTAATATTGCTGTGAGTGACCTGCAGAGTGAAAGGGCAATGTTAAAATGGCCTGGATACTGTAGCTGCTATTGTGAGGATTATTTTAGTTGTAATTTCCTGACTTTATGGCTCTTAAATTGAGGTGTACTCAGCATTTCCCAGTTCAGGTTTTTGCAACTTTAAAATTTGAAGACCCGAGGGTTCGAATAATACTTTTCAAATCAAAAATGCTTCAGATATTCCACGGAACCCTTGGCACTGGGAGTACAGCTAGAGTTCAGGACATGCATTTAGAATTTTGCCCTAAGATACGAAAACAGCCAAATAACCTTTTAATGGTAGGTTTTAAGTGCAGCTTTCTGAATGCTTTTGCCTTTCCCCATCTCTTTTGATGCATTGCTTTCCTTAAGGCCAGAAGCATGCTCTTATGAGGCAGAGGCTTAGGAAGTTCTGACGTAAAATAATTGTTTTGCAAGATACCGTCAAGCTAGAAATGGATTCAGGGGTTTGTGGCTTTACTTTTTTCTTACGTTTTCATGCTATGCTAGTATGCCCTGATACAGTGAATAGGAAAAGAGGGGGGAGGATACATTGTATTCAGCTGCCATGCTGTTATCAGAGGGATTGTTTCTAGATACAGGTTTAGCATTCATTGGTTGTCTGAAGAAAGCCATTTCATCCGAGGATTGGACAAGAAGCTGCGTCAGTTTGCTGCCCGTCTCCAAGGCACTGGTGATGCTGCCTCCACAAGCTGGCTAACGTCACAGCTCCATCACCCAGCGGGGTGTGGGCTCTCTCTCCCCCCTCCCCCGTTCTGCTTAATTCTGTATTTGCTTCCTGCTGCATTTCTTAATCTGTCTTCTGCCAAATGCTAACAGCATGATATTTTGCAATCATTTAGGTGAATACAAGAAGGACGAACTCCTGGAAGCTGCTAGGTAAGTGCTGCTCAGAATACAAATTGTTTTTGAAGGGAGGATGTAGAAAGCCGGGATGAAAAATGGGCTTTTATGATCGCTGTCATTCTGTCATTACCCTATTATGAAATTATGCAGATAAACAAGCCTTGTTAGCATGGGTTGCTTCGGATTTTAGCCACTTGCAAAAAGCAAAAGAATGTGTTTATTTGTAATCATGCAGTATGATGGGGGTGCTTGCATTTTGACATAATGTACTCCAGATTTCATTTATGTTTAGAGAGTGATCATTTTAGAAAGAGATTGTATATTAGGATATTTTCTCTTTATTTTATACCTGAAATGCATATTTTGCGTTTTCTTATTAAAGCCCATCATAAGAAACCTTGAGCAAGAGCTCTGAAGCTATTTATAGTGTCTTGGGGAATGTAACAAAAATAGGTGTTTGGGGAACGTCTTTTCAGCAGATACATAAAACCAAGTAAAATATAAATTAAACATTAAATTAATGTTAATCTTTTACATGGTGTATTCTTAAAGGAAATGTTTCAAATGTCTGTTTTTTTGCAATTTGAAATGCACATTAGGTGGTTCTTTGAACATGACAGTATATAGAGCAGTATATAATGTGAAACACCATTTCAAATATTTTATAAGGGGCTCTCCCTCTTTCTTACTTCTCTGTCATACAGGAGTGGTAATGAAGAAAAACTAATGGCTTTGTTGACACCTTTAAATGTGAACTGCCATGCAAGTGATGGGCGAAAAGTAAGTCTGTGCATATTTAACACATTTTGTCATTTTTTTTCCTGACAGCTAACCTGCATGCCTTGTCAATTTGAAAATATTTTTAACCCATCACTTATGTGGAAGTGGTGTCATTCGTGTCTGTTAACTATGAAATTAAATGATGCTATGCCTAATATTGATGGTTTGTGACAGATTGACAGAGGCAGTGGAGCGTGCACTTGAAATCATGCTATTTGTTTCAAATGTCAACTATTGGGCTATGCTTCAGATAGTTCGGCTATAAAAATAAACTGCATGTTTGGGCTGTTAATAGCTGTAAAATAACAGTCTGTCTAGTATTTTCTTTTTCGTGGTATTGTTCAGTTAAGAAAGGTAGGAGTCCAAGCCCCTACTACTATACTTAGCATAGCTAATTCCATAGCAGTATGATTTGTGCCTATTGAATTCTCTTAACTTTTGATATTTTTATGCTTTTGATGTCTGGCTGCAGCTTTATATAACGGGGATGTTGAATGAAATGGATTGGGTTAGAAGGGGAAGGGAACAACCTACAATGACAGGGTACCAGCCAGACTTCATGACATGTTCTCTTAAATTACATAATGTGCATTTGACCATTTAATTTTCATTGCTTAGTTTTGAAATTTTGTAATTGGTATACTAGAATTTGCTCTTGGGACTGACCCAGGTCCACACAGATTAGGGATCTTATCCTTCAGTGACTATTTTTAGGGTTTGCCAAAATCTTCACAGCATAGTCTCAACAGGGATGACCAGCTGCTTTGGCCTGCAAGGCTGGATCATTCCTGCCCAAGCTGAGCTGGAGAGGGAAGACTCGTAAAAACTGGGGCAGGTTGTGGCCCTTGATCTCTCAGTTGGCTATTTTGGAGCTAAATCTTTTTAAAAGAAGTTTATTCATTTGCAATGCAAAAAGGGCCAGTTTAAACATTTTTTTGACACAAACACTACAGAGCAAGGCTCATGTAAGTGCCATTTATTTAAATGTTTATAACTGCTTATATTTGATGGGACCATGCCCTTTCTTTTTAATAATGTTGTCTGCATAATCTGTAACTGAGCTAAAATTATACCCACCAGATTCTTGATTAGTTGTACTGATTTAAAACCTGCAGCATGCATTGCTTGTGTGTGTATATGTATGATTATATGTATTGTTTTGTTTTTACTTATTTGTTAGAATGACCATCAGTTGGCTTTACTGTCACAATGAACTGTGTACACTATCTCCCCCCCCCCCCATTTGTCAGTAATTAAGTACTTCTGAATCTCCTTAGAACTGCCTATGCAAGCAACTTACATTTAGGAATTATTCAGATGATTTGTAGTACTGTATTCTTAGTCTGATAGCATGGGGAAGTCTTTTAAGTGATGATATGCAAGTGTGTGTGTGTTTATTTAAAGAGTTTTCTTTTATAATCAGTATTCTTAATATAGAAGTCCTGAGCAGAACTTTTTTGTGTAGCTAAACCCCCACAGATAGTTAAATGAGGCCCAAAACAATATGCCATCAAGTATAGTATTAATGGTTCAGGAATATAATGTATCTGAATGTTCTGAAAGGAAATACAAAGCAAATAAGTTCAGTGTATTTAAAACAATTGAGATGCAGTAGCAAATAAATTGATCAAAACTAATAGATTTCTATTCAAAACAAAAATAAAATTATTATTAATAACAAAAATCATTTATATAATGAGTATATTTGGTAGCTACTGTTGAGAGCTCCTCTGTTGAGAACTGTTCCTACCATGTGATGGATCTTGGGGTATCCCTACAGGTCAGCAAATGATTAGTTCTTTTTAATCTATTACTGTAACTGCCAAGGCACCATTCAGTTCTCTCCCCTATCAAAATGGCTTATGTCTTCTCTGTTGAAAGCATACTCTCCAAGATTCAAAATTCTGCAGGACTCTGTGACCTGTTCACAGATATCCACCTGTGCAGCGATTGCCCTTGCTTCTGTCAGGGAATAAGTCACATATTGCATAGGTAACAGTGCATACGTAATGCTTTTGAACCTTGATTGGGGTTGGGGAATGCTGCTGGCTTCTGCATTGACCAAAGGAATGCGATTTTGAGACTCTTGCCTTTCAGTATGCTTCATTCTGTGATATTGCTGGAGCCTTCTGCTCCTTTCCTTCATCTGGCACCCCCAAGGTTCAGTAGTGTGACAAATTGGATAAGTGTCTTTCTGCTCTGGCTTCACCATTAGTATTAAATCCACCCTAAAAGCCACCAAAATCAACAGCTGGCTTCAGGTAGAATTCAGCATGGCACTATTACAAATGTTCTGTCTATGCAAGCATATCAGCTTGCCAGATGACTCCCCATGTGCTGTTCTTGGGGGGGGGGTGTTCTCCCCCCATGCCATGGGGGGCACATCGGGGGGGGGGCTGATACAGAGAGGAAAGCCCCATTGTGCAAGTGGAAGCCCTTGTGCAGGACTTCATTGAGGTTCGTTGGGTGAATCCCACCCTTCATCTATGGGTTTCAAGGCTCCACTATATTAGGCAGGAAATACCTGAGTACAAGGTTACATTCTGCCATCTTTCCATGTCTAAGCATCCAATTAGGCCAAAAGGATAGGCGTTAACCAGGGGTGTGACCTTTTAGTTGGCCTAGTAAAGATTGCCCTCATGTGGATTTGGAATTTATCTGGGAAATTCCCTTTATTAACACACACACACACACACACACACACACACACACACACACACACACACACTCCCTTTACCCTTCTCTATTATGTTTAGATAAATGAGTAAAATGGTTTGAGCTTCAGAAACTTGACATCGTTGATATAGGAAGATAGGCTATGCATGGCTAAAGAAGAGACCTAGGAGCAAGCCTTAATTTTGGGTCAGGAATCCCAGCAATCAGAGTAATGACTGTTGGCTGTGAAAGATTCATGTGCACAGCAGTCATTACTTAAAACACTAGTGTTTGTGCAACACAAACTGGTTCTAGGCACCAAACATTAATTGCTTAGCTGAAATGTGAGGGTGCACTTTTTTGTATACAGTTATAAGAGGCTGTAATTCTTCAATAAAATCTTCAGCACTGAATATTGTATAGATTTTTTTTTAAAAAAACATATATGATGTTGAATTCCATCATTCAAGCTTGTATCCTACTGAAGTTGTAGTACCTAATAGTCTCTGCTTATTAATAACAGCTAGTGGTTGGGGTTTTGCATGGAAGAAAATAACTCCAAGATACTATAAATAATCCTATCAGTCATCCTATATATTTTTAGAATCCATTTGTGCAGTTTTTTGTATTATTTCTAATGAACCCATGACCCTATTATCTGTCAATGAATTTAATTGTAAATGAAGAATTGGCTAGTATCTGTGTTTGAATTCAGAATGCCAAGTGATGAAACATATTGGCAGGAAATCAATGGCAAATATGCTCATCAAAGATTAAAAAATTAAACAGTAACGCCAGGAAAAATAAATTCAATTAGATAATTCAGTTAGACAAACTACGTATATTGTGTTGACACAAAATACAGAAGAAAATGATACAAACTCAATTTTACATTACCAAACAACTTTTACAATATTGCATTAAAATAAATTGCCTCTGCATTACTCTCCAAAAAGCTCTTGCAAAGCTTAGCTCTGCATAAATGCTTCTGTGTGACATAAGGGAAGTTTTCATAGTGGGCAGCAATGGAACCACAGTTATCCCTTTGGAAGCATTCATATACAGTAAGGCTAGGAAACAAGAACTCCTTCTCCCACCGGTCAAAGCCTGCAAGGCCAATGGTCTGGGATAATGTTGTTGTAGTCCGACAACATCTGGAGGGCTGCAGGTTCCATATCATTGTAGTGATGTCCAGAGTCCTTTTACCTCAGCAGCCCTTGTGGTTACTGAAACACAATTTAAAATGGTAGTTACTTATTCCAGCTTTACTGCTGGTGATCAAACCATAAAACACATTATAACAACATCTGCTAATTTATTTACTTCAAAGCAGTGGGATTCTGAGGGTTGTCATCAGTGTTTGTTTACACTGGATGAGAGTTTAGACCAGAAAAGGTTTCAACGTGTGATCTGTTTGTGTAGATTGTCCCTTACTGAGCTGCAGTTCTCCAGACTGCTAATTCTTTTAAAAGTTCTGCCCCTCACCCCTTAAACCTTTATAGTGCGAGTTTGGATCTCTGGACTCGCTTAACTGTTAGCTTTCTGTCATGTTAAAGCGTGCTTCTGGAACTTTCTGCAGTGTTGTTTCATGGTGCTGGAAACTGGAGACTAAAAGCAGAAATTTTGATACAGAAATTAACTTCCTTTTCATGCTGTGCATACTTAACAACAAAGCCCCTAAACATAAATGGAGGCCCATAGGGAGATGCAAGACCAATGCAGAGCCAAAAAAACAACTCATCATGCTTTCTGCAGATACAAATGAGCCAACTGAGTGCATCTTATTTCAGAAGACAGAGCCTTTATAGTATTTCACTACTTCCCTTAACTATCACCTGGGGAGAGGGAGCCATTTCATCTTCCTCCCGTTGCCTTGTATGAATTGATGCAATGTGGGGAAATGACTAGCACGGGAAGTCTTAAAAACCTTTTCAATTCTGCATGTGAGAGTAAATAGGGCAAGTGTTTCCTTTCTCCCTTTGCTGTTATAAATCCATATAATTACAATGATGTATCTAAACCCAGACAATCTTTTGTATAAACTTGAAAACAAAACTAGGCACATCTGTATTTGGAGTGGTTTTGGACACTTCATGTGGGGGGGGGGGGAAGGAAGTTCTTACCTTCTGTTCTTGATTATTCATATATCCTACCCTTCTTGGGTATCATATATTGTTCTTCGTCCAAACCCTGTACCCCTTTTATCCTTCAGCAGCCCTGTAGTTTGAGAGACATCAACTGGCCCAAGGTCACCCAGTGAGCTTCATGACTGACACAGCTACTGCACCATACTAGTTAGTTCAAGTTCAGATTCAGATATTAGAAGTCACTTGTTTTTCCTATTCACCATTTTATATACTGTACAAAGCCATTCTTTGTATACAGGCTGTAAGTCTTAATTCTTGAGGCAAACAAACTCTAGTCCCCATTTTGGAGTAGTTTCCCATTTTGTTGACATTTAACTACCATAAACAGGATTCTGGAAGACAATGTTTGATTTTGTTCGGCTTTTAGATGATGATGCAATTGGAAAAGCTAATGGATTTTTCACAAGATTTTCTGTTTCCCAAGCATTGTGTGTTTCTTACCCTTAAATACAAAGTAATTTGAGAAAGTTCACTCTTACTGGTTACCTACTGAAATGCAAACTGGAAGATTTTCGTCAAACCCAGCAATCGCATTCTGTATAACCACCCCAAATAACTTGCGCTAGACTGCTTCCATTAGTCCCCAGATGACATCAATACACTATTCTGCAGTCAGGAAGGAATCTTCATTTGTTTACACAAAGATCTTAAAGAGGATCATTCACAATGCTGGAATACCTGTGGAAGTGATAGGCTCATTGTGGTATGAGGCGAGGTGACATAATGGTTAGACTGAGTGTTCAGCTAGTACAAGGAAGATGCTACTCAGCCATTCAGCTTACTGAGTGATCTTGGCCAGACACCATCACATATATATATGACTTCATATATGTGTGTGGGGGGGCACTGTTTACCACCCTTCTTCGGTTCCATGAAAGAAAGGTGGCATATAAATGTAAGACATACTAATACAAAAACAAAAAATACAGCTTTTCAGTTTGAGCAAGGAAAAAGGTTTCTTTTGTCATTCTTGTGATGTTTAAGCCCTTCATTGTTTGTCTCATCTGTAAAGTAAAAAAAAAGCCTGCTAATGTACACATTCTTACAAAAGAGCGCCAATTTCTTATACCGTGATGGCAGTAAAACTCTAAATCATTAAAGTTTCTTAAGTAACCAAAAAAATTAAGTGTCTTTCAATGTCACCCCTTTTTTCTTTTGGGGGCATATGTTAACAGGATTGTAAAGTAGGTGAGAAAGCTGTTTTGGAAGGCTAATTATGATGATTTTTCACTACTAGGTACTAAATTATTTTAGACAAATAAGAATTTGAAAAATCAAGTAATGCAGTGTTTCACTTTGGAATGTTTTAGGTGTTCAGTATTTGGAAGGAAGAGTTATAGGAGTCCATAGATGGAAAGAAAGCAGTTTGTTTTCAGCTTCAACAATTCAGACTATAGTAATGTTTGTTTGCCGTTTACCTATGGCCAGTCACCTCATGTTTACCCTCAAATGAAATAATGCTTAAGGCATTATATTTATCATTTTTAAAGGGCTGTGTTTAGGACAGAAATACTGTCCTTTTGCATTACATTGGTGCTAGTTTCTTTGTAGTGCAGGGGTCACCAGCCTTTTTGAGCCCCTGGGTAGGCACACTGAGGTTGATGAGCAATGTGTGTTCTTGAACATATGTGTAATATATTTGGTTACTTCTCTTATAGAGCTCCTGCCAGAATGTTTGGTTTTTTTTGCATCAGATTCTGATACAAATTAGATGTGCTAAGATACCCAGTTTGTATCTATTAGAAACTGACTGGTGGTGTCGTGGTATAAACTCTTTACAATCAAAATACTTTCTCCCTTCTGCAGTTCTCTTTCCATAGGCAGAGATCTGTTTTCAACACCAAAGCTAAAAAGGCTACGATCACCATATTTCCCTCCACAGAAGATGTCCACTCCAGGTTTTCTGGTGACCTGCTATTCTCTAAGAGCACCTCAGTTTTACTGCATGAAACCGGCAGGGAATCTTCATCCTCCTTGGTGTTTATCTTTAAACAATTTGATTAAAACTGTTTCCCCCTTTCTGGAGTGAGAAGTGAGGTGTGAGGGAGAGTCCTGCCCTGAGTGTACCTCTGCTGTAGAGGCTGCCAAAGAGATTGGAGAAAAATTATGCTGAGATGAAGTCACAGGGAAGAGTGGCAGATGAAGGCAAATGCAGAAATGGGAAATAAAAAATTGAGGGAAGTAAAAAAGAGGTTTTAAAATGCTGCTCCCAGAAGCAGGAGCTGGCATGGAAATGTAACAAAGCTGCTGGCAGGGAGAATGCTGACAATTTAAAGAAAAATAAATAAATGGCAAAGGCTAGCACTGGTCACACTACAGAGGTTGCCCCAAGCATGTATGTGTTGGGCACAGAAGGAGCCTGCACATGGCAGCTGCTCATTCTTAATTTCTTCAGAGCAGACATGCTAATCACATGATGCACCTTCAGTGTGTGAAGAAGACTCCTGGGGCTTATCCTGGCCAGAAACTACACCTTAATTCTGTTCACCAGATATAAACTCTTGCTTGCCATAGCAACTGTAATTGTACCTCCTGGTTGCCGTGCAGGTTTTAAGTGTATCCAGTTGTGAGAGGACCATGATGGGACAGCACGGTCACTTAAACAGTCTGGACTCATTTCCCCAAAGCTGGAATGCAAGAAGCATTTTTCATTAATTTTGGGAAAGCTAGACTGATTTAACCTAGAGAATGCTAATTAAGTTGAGACTTGGATTTGGTATTTGCAATCAGTGAGAGAAGTTGAAAGTAGGGCAACCACTTTTAATCAATTGATCTGTTCAACAGATTAAATACCTTTTACATCAGTTAAAAAAACCACCTTGATCTCTTGGGTAGTGGTAGCTAGATATGTCATTGGAAATATTCAGTCTGTTGATAAAATGCATACAATGTTATATATAGTGTAATGATGTTGTAACAGAATCTGCGATGTAGCCTTTTAAACTAAACATAAACTTATTGAACATTTGTAAATGTTTTTTTCTGTCTGTCTAAGATGAAAGTAGCCAGTTTCTCTTATTGTGAAAGAAAGCAAATGAACACACTCAAAATGGAGACAAGTACAGTATTTTAATGGTTAAATAATGGGTAGAGGGTGCACTTTTGATTGATTAATAGGGAGCTATAGAGAAGGCAGTAGCCAGAAGAATTTTTTTAATTGACTGGGAAGAGAAAACAGGAGGGGGGGTGTATTATTGATTATAGGTTTATCCCTAAGCCCACCTCAAGTAGCCTATGCACGCAAGCTGTTCTGGTGTTTTGAGGCTGCTGCTCATATGAGGTGGTTCTCATAGGAAATCTGTGCAAAACATAGAAGGTGCTTTGTAATTGCTCCCCAGCCAGAGTTGCCATTTCTGCCTGCAGTATCTGTCTGTGTGGAAACTTGCCTTACCCAGAGAAAGAGTCTTAATTTCATTCTTTTTGTTTCTGCCTTTTATTACAGTCTACTCCGTTACATTTGGCTGCAGGATACAACAGAGTTCGGATAGTCCAGCTTTTGCTTCAGCATGGTGCTGATGTCCATGCGAAGGATAAGGGGTACGTAAGACAGTATAATGAACTCACTGGCTTTGTTAGCGCTCGTAAAGCAGGTGGATACTAGTGAAAGGGCCTCTTAAATAGTGGCACCTAATTATGAAAATAACCTTCCCACAAAGGCTTACCCTTTGGGCAACAATAAAACCTTGATTATTCTCCCAAGCATTTCAAATCTTGTAGATGTTACAATGATGTACATTTGAAGTAAAGTTTTGAGATCACAGAATTGATTAACTATCGCACGCTGAAGCTCCCCCCCACCCCCATGGCTTAGAGCAGTGGTTTTCAGACTGCATTCTGGGGGGGGGGTTGTGGTTCCTCGACAGATATCTCTGTGTGGAAAGTGAAGGGAGATAAACAACAATGCTGCAGAGTAATTCAGAAATATCTTAAGACTTTTTCATATTTCCTACTGCATTTTTTTCTAGTGTGGTCGGGGTGTTTCCACGCCATATTTTTATTTGTCACACCTTTACAAATTAGTCTGTTAGATTATTGTAACAATTTTCTGTTCTTCTAAAGCTTTTCCTTTGTGCTCTGACCTCATTTTTGCATTCAGGATTTTTTTTTAAAGCCCCTCTTCTCTTGCTTGTGAAGTAGTTGGAACCTTTGTACGAAGGCAAGGAAGAGGCGCATTTCAAATGTTGGAAAAGATACAGCAAAGTGCTTTAAAAAGTGGCTTGCACATAGGGCTCAGAAAGGATTTTAAAAGTTGGTCGTGTGGAACAGCTGCTGTGCTGCCTCTCTGGATGAGTTCAAGCAATCTTCTCATCTATGCATCAGAATTCCCATTTGTGCAGGCCTGAATCATGTGACTGATACCCTGCATGAAACTGAAACTGGGCAGTGCAGTGTTGCTTTTGTTACATGCTCAGATTTTCATAAAATCCTGCACCTGGCTAGAATCTATGACCAAGCATCTGTTTGAATAATAATGTATTGAGGTTAAATTACATTTTACATCTTTAAATGTCTCTCGCTGCAGCCAATTTGGTTCTAAGTTGCCCAATTACTACTTTTTAGGTAATGTAATTTTAATGCTTTATTTATTGCAGTGGACTTGTGCCCCTCCACAATGCATGTTCCTATGGACATTATGAAGTTACAGAACTGCTGTTGAAGGTAACGTTAAAGAGAAGTAATTCCTTAATGTTACGTAATCAATTGAAGGAAATAATTAACATGTAGTGTGCTGTCGTGTTTACTAGTTGTGTGTTGTTCTTTATTGTTTGATTACTTGTATTTTTAAGTTAAATTGTATAAGCAGCCTTGCAGACCCCGTGAACTAAACGTGGTAATAGCAATATAAATGCTCTTAGCTGCTGTGCACAGCATATGTATGGAATACAGTATGGCTTGTGGGGTTTTTCTGTGTAGTCAAACAAATGAAAGAACAATGTTTGAGGGACACACATTTTTCATCAATGAGGCCATTTTTCAAATAATAGCATATGATTAACTGAATTTGTGTGTGATTGTGACATATTTGTGATTGAAATGTTACACCTCTGAAGAATATGCTGTAAAAATTAGGTGTTACACCATCCATAACACGTAAATTTGCTAAATCAACGGGACCCCTTTAACTGAAGTCCACAATATTTTCTATTATGCCATCTTATTAAAAACTAAGGGAAAATAACAGACCTGGTCCACATTCCACACATGTAAGATAGGAGAGTATTTTCCCCATATTACAGAGGCTAGGTTACGTCTAGCTAAATTATTACGTGATTGGAGTGACTTCTGCTCACACAATGGAACTTCTCCTTCTATGCAGCCCCCTCACTGCCCCATATATATCTGCTCCAGAGGGTTTGGGAAACATCCCAAGCAGATTTGGAGGGTTGGAGGAGGAAGTTCTGTTGTGCAAGTGGAAGTCATGCAATAATTTAAGTTAGATACAACCTATTACTTGCCCCAAGCCAACCACTGTTTGTGGCTGAGTCGAGATTCAAAATAGGATATTTTACCTTCTATGTTACACCAAGTCTTACTGAAACTGACTTTTTTTTTTTAAACTCCATAATCTCATATTCTGAGAGAGACTGGGCTTTCAATAAACATTTGTAAGCAGCAAGCCTGGAGCACATTCTTTCTATCAAGTTCATATTATTTGAACATGTATTAAAATATAAATTCATTATAATCAAAGGTTTCATTAGATAACACCTATTCTGTTTAGCACTGAAAGTTAACTTGTGGTACTGACCCTACATAGAAGGACCTGTACAGTTTAACTCTTATTCTTTCCTTACTTAGCATGGTGCCTGTGTTAATGCGATGGATCTTTGGCAGTTTACTCCATTACATGAAGCGGCTTCTAAGAATCGTGTGGAAGTTTGTTCTTTGTTACTCAGCCATGGTGCAGATCCAACGTTGGTCAACTGTCATGGAAAGAGTGCTGTTGACATGGCCCCAACGCCTGAGCTGAAAGAGAGGCTTACATGTAGGTATCACTAGGGTGCAAAATACTGTATTTCACATCTAGAAAGGGCTCTTTGTGCTCTACAGAGTGTGATATTGATCACAGTATTCAGCTCCCTGAAAATCTCAACATTTTTTTTAAAGCAAAGATGGTTGCAAAGATCATTTTGATGTGGGCATTTCTGGTGAAATCTCAGAGGGATTGCTGTGTAACATTTTGAGCAGTCATAGGGTAGGGTTTCAAAGCCTGGGGTTCCTTCGCTTCCCTCCTCATGACCAGTAGAAGCAGAATACATTGTTCGAAATAATGAAAATTACGTAATAAATTATGCAAACTGAGAATAATCATGCAAGTTGCTTGTGTAATATTTACTTACTTAGTTACTGCCCTTATAATATCTGCTTCATATGTGCTAATAGATTTCGCTATTGTCACAAAATTTGGGTCACTTTGGGACAACATTCTAATTTATTTCAGGCATTAAAAGTCAGTTCAGAAACCTTTCCCCTGCAACCTTTTTCTTGTTAATCTTCTCTTATCAACATATTTGGCAGATCAGAAGTGTGTGTGTGTGTGTGTGTGTGTGTGTGTGTTGTGTGAAGTCCTTTAGGCAGCATTTATACAAGTCACTGAGCATCTAAACTAATATTGCATTTAGGCTGAGTAGCATTGAAATAGAAACCCCCCTTTACCTCTCAGCCCAAGAATCTTATTTTGTCTTCACAAGCTTCACTTGAGAGAACGCAATAGGACAGTTCTTAGTGAACTATGTGGAATTATAGTGCCCCTCTTAACTGTTGTTTGGCTTTTCTGAGCTAATGCTATATAATTCTGACAGTCATGAATATTGTTTATTCCCCTGCAGATGAATTCAAAGGACATTCCTTACTACAAGCAGCAAGAGAAGCTGACTTAGCCAAAGTAAAGAAGACACTTGCCTTGGAGGTCATTAATTTCAAGCAGCCACAGTCCCATGAGACAGCACTGGTGAGATCATAGAGTCACTCTGCTTGCTTTAGGCAGCATGTAAGGTTTTGTATACATAATTGTGGCTGAAGTTATCCCATAGTTAAGACTGGCGTTTTCAAGGTAAATCTAGTTCAGCCCATCACATATCTAATGATGCTTGGCCTGCCAGTGACTTTATGCTGAGCTAAGGAAGAACCTGCAGTAAGCATCTTCTTTCATGTTTACACCATTTGTGCAGGGATCTGAGAATTCTGCCATTCAAAATTAAATGTTTTTCAGTTGTCTGCTTTGAAATGAATAGTTTGATCCCTCAGTACATCATGTATTTTTGCAACTGTAATTGCTTCAGCAGCTTTCAAAATCTGCTACAGTAAAAAAAAAAAAAGAAGGTCGTGTATCTGTGGGCACACGGCACAAGCTGTAGCCTGTGCTGTGAGAGGCAAGGGAGGCAAGCAAACTAATTAATTTAGCTCCTCCCTTTATCCTCACTGCTGCCACCAAGTGTGGATAACCTGCCTGCCTCCACTAAACAGCCCTTAATGTCTGGAATTTATTTACCGGTAGTGGCCCAGCGAACTTTCTATATCAAGTAGTATCAAGTAGTGTGGTAAGGCAATTAGTGTGGTGTGAACTACAAAGCCTCTTACATGTTTAACCCAAATTAGATTTTGTAAAAGATTTTGTAAGGCGGCAATGTAAAAAATAATTGTGAAGGTCTTCCAACAGTAATGATAGATAAAAAGTAAAGAAGATAAAATGAATATAAATAGGAAAACACGTTCAACCTAGTCTAGATTGTTTCCCTACCCAAGTTGATACTTTTATCAGGCAGTGTTGATCTCTTTCACTGTTCAGCATCTTCTGTTCCTGGAATCTGGATGCATAGCTGTCCTTTAGCTTCCTTCTTTTAAGTCCAGCTCTTTCCTATTTCACCAGCACTGTTTTCACTCTTTCTAAACTCCGTTTGCCAGCTTTACTTACATGCATTATTTCAGGTGACCAGACAGAAGGGCAGTAGAATTCTGCTTGAGATTCTCATTTCCATAATTTCATCTTATTCATGTTTAGGTTTCATTTGCACTTCACGTGTTTGCTTCATGCAATGAACTTCTGACCTGCCTGGTTATAGAACAGAGAGCAAAAAGCAGCCATTTTATAAGCCAAAAACAAAAGACAAAATGGTTGAAAGGAGTTTCATACTTCCACAGTTGGAAAGATACGACTGTAGAGCGCCAGTTGAAATATATCATAGTACGTCCTCTAACAGCGACCATGCTGAGGTTAAGATGAGGGATCATATTGTCCCTCTCACCAGACCCTCCTCGTTGGTGCTCAAATTCCCTTGCCAATGTTTGCTATGATTAAGGGCTACGTTTGCATTACCAAAGAAGTGTGTGATCTTGTAACCTAGGGGTAAGGAACCTGTAGCCCTCTGGATAAAGTTAGACTTCCACCAGCCACAGCCAGCATGGCCAGTGGTCAGGAATGATGGAGTTGCGTTCAGTAACATCTGCAGGGCCACAAATTCTCCTTCTCCCAGGACCAGCCCGTCTGTGAGGCAGACTGAGACATCTGCCTCGGGTGGTAGAACTCAAGGTGCACCCTCCCTCAATGTCAGAGAAGTGCCTGTGAAGGCTTCCGCGTTCTGAGAAGATCTTGCAAGAGCCCCACGAAGTCCCCCTGGGCTCTTGCGAGATCTTGAAGCCGCAGCCACACAACCCCAATAAGCGAGGCTTTGGCAGGGGGCGCATGACACCTTCCTGTTTTGGCTCAGGTGGCAAAGCGGGATGGGCCGCCCCTGCCAATCTCTGGGATGCGTTAGACCTATCCCAGAATATCTTGTGCTTTCTATTATAGTTTTGTACTAAGTACATCTGAAGTAGAAGCAACAGTTCATGTTTTACTCCAGGGAAATGGAAAGCGATTGATGCCTCCAAATTATTGCATTACACCTCAGCACCTCCCCCCCCCAAAAAAAGCTGTTATAGGTTCTAAGTCCACTTTTTGCATTTGTGCTCAGATTTTCACATGAGAACAAGTTCAAAATATGATAGTACAGTATGTGCACTATATTTTATATATTACCTGGTGTCCACAGAAAGGACACACGCGTATGGAACTGTGGACATTGCTGGAGCTCTGCTTGTCAATTTGTCGTGGCGGTTCCTACAGAAGAAGCAAGCCGTGACTCCATTTAAGTAGCAGATTGCATCTTCGGCACAGGCAATTACTCTGGCAAATGAAGGGCTACTTGAACTTAAATCACTTGCATACATTTCCGTTTTGAATCCCTGACCCTGTCCTGCAGACTTGTTGTACACTATTACAATTTATACAGGTTAACTGCAGCCTTCTCATCTTGTATTTCCAGCATGTTCTTCAGTTTTGATTTCCAACCCTTGGCTTAAGTTTTCCCACATTGCCTTTTTTGCAGCACTGCGCTGTGGCTTCTCTTCACCCCAAACGGAAACAAGTCACTGAGTTACTGCTTCGGAAAGGAGCGAACGTCAATGAGAAGAATAAAGAGTATGTTTTCCTCTTTAAAACGGCAACATTTGTGTTTAGATGAAATGGACGCATTCTGAAACTTACTCATTTGTATCTTTCTTTTCCAAACTAGTTTCATGACACCTTTGCATTTTGCTGCTGAACGAGCTCACAACGACGTTATGGAAGTTCTTCATAAACATGGAGCAAAGGTAAATATTGGACTATGCCTAATTTTCCACACACTGTATTATTTATTACCTGTGGCCTTGTGTGCTAGTACTACAGGCATGAAAAATGAGGGAAACATTTATTCTGATATTTATTTGTGGTTCTGTGGAAATGGTGGAGGTTCAACTCTTCGCTTCTTTTCACACAAACAAATGTAGTTGTTACATTTTCATTGATACCTGCTTTGATAGTTGGAAGTAATTATTTGCACACATTTTCTCTACTGACATCTGAACAGAAGTCTGGGTCTGCTAGCATGAGGTTTTGGAAGAAGCTTGTTTGTCATAAGTTCTTTGACTTTGTAATCTCTGCTTGATATGATCCTGGTAAAAGTCTGTCTTAGCTTTGAAGAATTTACCGGGATAAAATGTTCTCCTTGTATAATTTCCTGCCAAGCTTTTAAAGATTCAATTTGGATGAGAGCTTTGATATTAGACAGGAAATCATAGGGTGCTTTCACATCTGAAGTCTGCAGCTCAGACGATGATAATACTGAATATTATGGAATAAGAAGAGCTGCAATATGCCCTTTTTTCAGCACACCTGTTAACTGTCTCTGCACTGAACCATCACAGCTACATTTCACCCATTCCATTGTTTGACACTAATGTGCTAGCTGCAGCTGGGCCACACAACTCGTAATCTACCCACTTTTGTCTTGTCTAAATTTACATCTTTTTGTTCCAATCAACCAGTGTATAATCAAATAAAAATGCTAATTCAAATTGCTCCTGATATCCAAAGTGCTTGGACACATGTAATGTTTACATATTTTTCAAAGATAAAATAATGTTTTTCAAAGCCTATTGGGTAAGTTGTTATCACTGAGGCTCTTTCATTAGCTGTCCTTTTCAAGTTCATTTTTTCTGTTTCTTTAAAACACAGAGGTGCAATTTCATAAATTAACGTATAAATGTTGTTACATATACTTCTTTCTTACTTGAGTATAGACTTGTTAGATTCTTGTTAGTTTAACTTGTGCAAGTCTTTAAAGTGCAAGTTTCAAGACGGCTTATAAAGTGAGGATTTAATATATGTTGCCAGGGGTCCCCAACCTGTGGTCCATGAGATTCGTTCAATTGGCATGCGGCATGTCCGCATTCAAATTGATTTTTAATTGTATTCTACTGCTTCTTTTATTTCTTGTATTGTACCACATTTTTAATTTCTGTGGCATTCAGAATGTAATACAATATAGGAAATAAAAGAAGCCATAAAAATACAAATAAAGATCATACAGCATCTAGCATTGTGCATTACAATTTCTATAACAGGTAAAAAAACCCTTTAAGTGGCCCACCAAGACAATCAGTAATTTTCAAGTGGTCCATTGGCAGGAAAATCCTGGGAATCACTGAACTCCTGAATGATGAATTATACTTCTGATTCTGTGTGTTTGGGGTTCTTCAGAGTCTTTTCTGGAAATATGTTGACACGAGCAATACTTTTGGCTGAGGTATGGTCAGTTTATTATTTGAGAGTATTAAATAGAGAAGTTCATATAAAGAGATCTTGGGTGCAGTTCACAAGTGGTTGCCTTGCTGGCACAGGCAAATGAAGCCTCTAAGGCCCAAGGGTACCAAGGCTTCAGGAAGCTGGATAGCCCATAGCTTTGCAATAAGTACCAGGCCTTGCAATAGTAGCAATGGTGGCTCCTATTCTTAAATGGGTGGGTCCAGATTTGCAGTTCTTAAATGCAACCTTTGAGGCTTCTTGGCCTGGATTGAGGGGACCTTGAGTGTGGAGGAGGGGAAGAGAGAGAGTTTGTGGTTTGCATTCAAACCCCCAAACAGTTAAGTATATCTTATTAGAGAGATATAACATATATCAACAATTCTTCAATTATGTCAGACAGATGCGTTTTAATTTAGGAATCTGTTATATAGAAGTGCTATTCTCCAGACCTCTGTTTCTGTATTTGTTCCAAGCAGGTTTAATAGGATCATAAAATACAGTGATATACAGAATCGTGAATGTGTTGTGTGTTATGTTCCAGAATTTTGAACCAGCTGTTACCTTTTTTCTGTGGGGAAACATTTTAGAAAAGAGCCTTTGCGCTCACTGAAATGGCAAAATTGTTTACTCAGGCTGCTAATTAAATGACTTCCCCAAATTGCCATCTAATAAAATTTCAGAAGTGGGGATCCTGTTTGCTGATTAAAATAATGTATCTGGCCACTGGGTTACAGGAAAATGAGATTATTTGAGTAACAGTGTCTTTTGAAACCAGTAAAGAAGACTTCACCCACAGCTCCTAACCATACACTGGAGAGAATAGATGAGAAATGTACGTCCAAATGTTCTACCTTTCCATCCTCTACCTCTAGAAAGTAAGGATTTAGGAAACACTGAGAATTTGAAACGGGAAGGAAATCGTAATAAGAGGCCCTGTCAAAATAGTCTTCAGTTGCCGAGCTATTACAGATGATTGGCAGAACATAGGACACAGTTATAGGTGCGAGTGCTGCATTGCCACACAGGAGCAGTAAAAAGTGCTGAAGTAAAAAATAATTGCTCGGCGAACAATGACATACATCCATTTTGACTTTCAGTAATATTTCACATAGGGAAGGGACTTGGATGTAGTGAAAATACTTCATTCCAATGCCAAACTCTTACTTGATAGACCTGGGCAACATGACTTTGAAAGTGATGTTAGCAGTGCTTATTTTAGCAGGTTTAAAACATGTGACTATCAGGTCTGCGCTGATGTCTGTCTAGTGGAGCTGATAGACCTGTCACTTTGTAAGCTGAAAGAGCTCTTCACAGTCTGCAGAGCAATTCATCACTGCATCAACATAATGTGCACAACAACCATCAATGTGACTGCCACAGGTTTTTTTTTTGGGGGGGGTTGGGGTACCTTTAGTGAACAGTGTAACTTTTAAGTGTATATATCATTGGGAAACCAGCAGTGGGCTGATAAACAAAGCTTTCATTCCATACCAGGAAAATAGTCGTGTTGTTATGTTAGCTCTCAGCCAGTTCTACTTAAGTCAATTGGAATTTTTGTGAACTACAGATTTTGAAATTTGCAGGGTGCTGAATTGATATGTTTGAAGGGATTTTTTGTTTGGGTTGATATAAATTTAATATGGAGGGACCAGATACTTCAGGAAAGAAATTTGGGTCTGTATGGTGGCCAGGGTCTCTAAGAAGCCACCTCTACCTACACTTGGGGAACTTGGAGCTATCAATTTAGGTCTCATTTTCCATAAATGAGGTATGCAGTGTTTGCTGGTTAGGACAGACAGTATGGCAGCTAAAATGCATATGTCACAGACAGAGAGGCAGTTGATCAAAATCAGTCCTGAAGGAAGGAAACTATTCTCTTATGTAAACACCCATCTGCCCACAAGGGCAAAAACACTGGAAAAGATTCATTTTTAACCTTCATCCAGATCGGCTTGGTTAACCCCAGTGGAGTAAGCCTTTAACCCAAAGATATTTGATCAGATCTGATTCAGTTCTGAGGACTGATCATGTGTCTTTTTACCTCTTTTTCCAACAAGAAGTTGTCGAGGTTCAGCATAAGTTTTCAGGTAGGAGGAGAACCGGTTGATGCCCTAAAGCAGGCATCCCCAAACTGCGGCCCTCCAGATGTTTTGGCCTACAACTCCCATGATCCCTAGCTAACAGGACCAGTGGTCAGGGATGATGGGAATTGTAGTCCAAAACATCTGGAGGGCTGAAGTTTGGGGATGCCTGCCCTAAAGGCAGATTAGCCATGCTGTTAACTTTGCACTTCCCTGCCATAACCTCTTCTTCCAAGAGTAATCTGGAAAATCAGTTATAAGTGTTAATTGGCCCAAGATTGCTAGCTATAACACCTCTGATACCATGAGAGAGCTTGACGACTCAAAGGCAGCTTTGCAGGATGTGTCCTTATTCACATAGCTGGGATGGTGTCAGATGGTTCATGGCTGTTGGATTTCTGACCCTGGATGCACTTCAATTTCACATTCTTGTGCTTGTTGCCCTCCCCTTGAGAAATTCTGAATTTACCTGTGAAGTTCTCCTCTTCTCAAGGGAAGCAGGGTAGCCAAACCCACCCTTAGTGAATCTGCTCCTATGTACATACGGAGGTCCATATATTATAGCCTGAAGTGTATGCCTGGAGGGGAGAATCAATTATCTACAGTGATCCCCTTTCTGACCCTGTGCTTAAGTTCCCTTGATATCCGGGCAAATTGTTCATCCTAAGTGGTAGGAGAGCTGGGAGTTGGGTTGTGTGTGTTGTTTGAAGAATATACAGCAACTCTGGTTAGTGTTTTGCTACGTACTATGTACTATGCTTTGATCTTCTCTTCAGTTTCCCCCCCTTTTCTCAGCCAGACAGGTTCTTCTCTCAGATTGATTATTTTGACTACAGGGGAAAGTCCTTCCTCTAGGCACAAAAATGGAGACTGGTCTGCTAGAGCAAAACCCTATTTAAATGCTAGCTGCCCCCTTTCTCTCCCAAAACACATTTTCACATATAAATCCAGCATTTATGTTTCCATTTGTTACAGTAACTGGATATTATTTAATTTGTCAGCAGAATTGGAAAGCATGCATTTATTTTACAGTTAAATAAATGTGTGTTTATTGTACATTTAAATTTATGGTAGCCCCATTATTATTTTTTACCTTGGTAACAATTTCAGTTAATCACCTACTTCATATGAAATAAATGTGCCTTCAAAGTAATGTGGAATAACTTAATTGATCCTTTATTGCCCTGCTGTGTTACTGTTTAAACACAGCAGGAGGGGTAATGAAATTAGTGTCTTGTAGTCTTGGTTAACCTTTTCCCTTCCACCCGCAGATTGTGAGGCAGGGTAGATTGTAAAGCATTTATAAGCTCTGTTTGGGTTAAGCATATATTTATATTTTCCCCCTCAGATGAATGCACTAGACACACTTGGACAAACTGCTTTGCACAGGGCTGCTATGGCAGGTCACTTGCAGACATGTCGCCTCCTGCTGAATTACGGTTCTGACCCCTCCATCATCTCCTTACAAGGTTTTACAGCAGCGCAGATGGGCAACGAAGCAGTGCAGCAGATATTGAATGGTGGGTGTTCTTTTCAGACGATAATGATAACCAATGATGTGCATTTGTGATTTGCAGGAAAGGCTGATTGGTTCTTATTTTAATTAAAACAAAATTACTTTGCAAATGAGGCTCAAGGCAGCGACTGAAAAGGATAAACAAAATGACACACTGAAACAACGTGACTCTATTTACAATGACTGTTAAAAAGTCATTGTAAACAGGATGACAAGCTCTACATGAGCTAATTTCAGACTTGGGAACTCTTTCCAGTGTTTAATTGTGTCAATTCTCTTCATACTTTAGTCACCCGCTCCCTCTCCCCCCCCTCCTCCTCCTGCCTCCCAGACTCCTTTTATGATTTACTTTACTGAGCTTGTTTTGAATCTTTTACATGCATCTTGTACCTACCTGCCCTTGGGCTAGGCAAATAGGAAACTTCCCAGTTAGTTAACTCATTAGGTGAATTTTTGAGAGCTGCTTTTGATGTTCCAAAGCTAACATGATTCTAAGACCACAGATCATATGGAACTGGGATTATTTAACAGCTGGAAATATGAATAGCCAATCTTGGGATTTTAGCTTTTATAACAACAAAGAATCTTCATATGCACAGTTCTGGCTGGGGGATCAGAGAGAGGAATGATAAATGCAGCAACCCTGTCCAGCTGTTCAGATCAGGACATAAATGCTTTAAAATCATAGCTTCTAATAATAAAAGCTGCAACTCCACTTGAATGCTTTATAATTCTTTTCAGAGAAACATATCCCTTTAAGAAAATAAGTATGTTATAAAAAATATCCAGTTTACTACACCAAAAGCCAATTAGCCTTTTTTATTCATATATTTAAATTTCCAGCCAGCACATTATTTTGTGCAGTGTCCACAATCATGCAATCAGACTTAAGATCAGGCAGTGGAACTTCCTTTTCTCTTCCCTCCCCTTCACCTCCCTGAAATCTGTGGAAGGGGAATTTATATGTGCCAGTGGTGTCCAGCCTGCCAGAAGACAGACACCATTAGATTTCTTGGTTTTTCTTTTGTTTTTGTTTTTATGTCTTTTGTGTTTTTCTATCTTGTATATTTATTATGTGAACCGTTCTGAGATCTACGGATGAAGGGTGGTATACAAAACAAAACAAACAAACATCTCCCTTTGTCACTTCCATGAAATAATTAGTATTAGTTACCCGACCTTCAGCAGCAGATGCCATGATGGGTTGCAACAATTTGAAATTCAATATCAAAAACAGTGAACACATTAGACATTATAAAGTGCTTTACTGTTGCTAATTCTTTCAGCTCCGTAAGATCAGCTTTGCTGGATCAGGCCATGGGCCCATCTGGTTGAGCATCCTGTTTTTACAGTGGCCAACTAGATGCCTACAAGAAGCCCTCAGGCAGAACTTGAGCACAACTGTGCTCTGCCATTAGCTGGGAAGCATAAGTGAGGCATGGAGAGTGCATGAACTCAACAGTGCTTAGCTTATTTTGTTGTTGCTGCTATTTTGTTAATGTTTTTAAATGTTGTTTTATAGATTATAAATGCCGTATTGATTGGTTATTCACACAACATTATGCTGCAATTGTGATGTTCGGCTTCTTTTTTAGTTTCTGTTTTGTTAATTGTGTTTTTAATATAATTGTTTTATTGATGAACTGTTGATGATTTGTGGATTATTTTATATATTTTATGCTGTATTGGCGATGTTCTGTTCTGTTATTTTTATGTATTGTTTGTAAGCTGCTTTGAGATTTATTTGAATGAAAAGCAACATAGAAATCCAATCCATCAGTCAGTCATTGCTCACTTCCCCGCCCCCCCCAAGCTAGAAATCCTCAAATGTTATAACCTTTCCTCATTGGAGAGTTGCTCCAGCCCCATGGTATGCCCCAGTATGTTCCTCATATGGGGACTGCAGCTGACATGTAATTACTTGTCTAAATCGATCCATTGAACTCATGGGGAAGGTGGGATTTATAGAATTGTAAAGTTGGAAAGTACCTCGGAGGTAATTTAGTGCAACCCCCTGCAATGCCCAATGTGGGGTTTGAACCCATGACTCTGAGATCAAGAGCCTCATGCTCTACCAACTGAACTGGGAATGTCCTGGTTTGTAGTTCATATTTTTGCTTAAAAGTTTTTTCTATAAATTCAACATGTTGATAATTTTTTTGTCTCTTGTGTAGAGAGCACTCCTGTACATACATCTGATGTGGATTACAGACTGTTGGAAGCCTCTAAAGCTGGAGACTTGGAAACTGTGAAGGTGGGTTGGAGCAAATAACATCCAGTGTGCTCCTGTATATTACTGTCACTGCTTGTGCGATCTGCGTAAAAAGATAGGAGGAAGTATTTGGCACCATCAAAATCAGCCCTACCTTTTGTGCGTGATGATTCCATTTTGGGTGCATTATAACGCGGCTTGCTGGTGGGCAGGTGCATTTGACTGCTTTAGAATCAGTGGGATTGAATCGATCACAATTGCAAATGGAGCACAGTAAGACAATTATGACTCACAGAGCAGCTTGGATGTCACGATGAACCATGGCTTATTGTGAGTAGACTGAAAAACTCTGTCTTACTCAAAAATATTTTGAATTGGTGTTCTTTATTGCAAGAGAGTCACTTCATGGTTTAAAATTCAAATAAGCAATTCAAGAATTTGAATCTGTAAGGCAGGACATGGCAGTAGCCACTGAGGCAAAAAAAGAAAAAAAAGAAGCAGCAGCAATGAAGCCTCCTCATTTTTACACTTTGAAAAGGTGGTAACTGCTTGAAAAGGTCTCTTTCACGAGTTCCTTTATGGATGTTTTTCTTTTTCAATTTTTATTTCACAGCAACTTTGCAGTCCTCAGAATGTGAACTGCAGGGATTTGGAGGGGCGTCATTCAACGCCATTGCACTTCGCTGCAGGTTATAACCGAGTGTCAGTCGTGGAGTACTTGCTTCATCACGGAGCGGATGTGCATGCAAAGGATAAAGGGTAACCTGGGATTCAATTTACGGTTTTGTGTGTGAATAGAATAGCTTCTTGCTTTCCAAGTCCTTTTGCTTCTGTGCTTTTCAGTACCTTATTCTTCAGCTGTATGGCCACAGTCCAAAGGTTCTATTTATATGCTCCGGTTTTGCAGCCAACAAAGGCAAACTCTTGATTAAATTTCAACCTGTTGGCCCCATCCACTACTGCCAGATGCTGTTTTTTTGGAAGAAGATTGCTGCTTCTGGATCTCATGAGGAAAAGGGGTTGGGTTTCATCAATGTTCCGATGATATCTGACTCCAAAATCCGGGGCAGCTTTTTCCCAGTGACTACATGTAAATATTAGGAGACTCTTCCAGGTGGTTCGAAATTTATCAGAACCACCGTCGTCACCGGGGTCTGGTAGGGACCCCAAGATCTCCTGCAATGCTTTTGCAAAGTTTTTTGCAGATAAAGTCGCTCAGATTCGGGAAGAGGTAGACTCCACCGTGGGAGCAGGGCTGGGGCGGGAGAGTGCTAGAGTCCTGTCTAGTCCAGTTGTGTGGGATCAATTCCAATCTGTTGCCTCCGAGGATGTGGACAGGCTGCTTGGACGAGTGAAACCAACCACCTGTCTCCTTGATCCTTGCCCATCCTGGCTTATAAAAGCTAGCCGGGAAGGGCTGGGCGATGGGCTTTGCGGGGTGGTGAATGCTTCTCTTTGTGAGGGAGCCTTCCCAGACCCGCTAAAAGAGGCGGTTATTAAACCGCTTCTTAAAAAACCATCTTTGGATGCGGCCAATATGGCCAACTATCGCCCAGTCTCAAATCTTCCATTCTTGGGCAAGGTGATTGAGCGAGTGGTTGCTGAACAACTCCAGGCACGCCTGGAGGATGCGGACCATTTGGATCCCTTCCAATCGGGATTTAGGCCTCATCATGGGACTGAAACTGCCTTGGTCGCACTGGTCGATGATCTCCGGCGGGCTAGGGACAAAGGTGAGAGCTGTTTCCTAGTTCTGCTGGATCTCTCAGCGGCTTTTGACACCATTGACCATAACATCCTTCTGGACCGTCTAGAGGGGTTGGGAGCTGGGGGCACTGTTATACAGTGGTTCCGCTCCTTCCTCCTGGGCCGTGTTCAGAAAGTGGTGGTGGGGGATGAGTGTTCAGACCCCTGGGCTCTCACTTGTGGGGTACCTCAGGGTTCCGTCCTCTCCCCCATGCTTTTTAACATCTATATGCAGCCGCTGGGAGAGATCATCAGGGGGTTTGGGCTGGGTGTTCATCAGTATGCGGATGATACCCAGCTCTACCTCTCTTTCAAATCAGAACCAGTGAAGGCGGTGAAGGTCCTGTGTGAGTGCCTGGAGGCGGTTGGAGGATGGATGGCGGCTAACAGATTGAGGTTGAATCCTGACAAGACAGAAGTACTGTTTTTGGGGGACAGGGTGCGAGCGAGTGTGGGGGACTCCCTGGTCCTGAATGGGGTAACTGTGCCCTTGAAGGACCAGGTGCGCAGCCTGGGAGTCATTTTGGACTCACAGCTGTCCATGGAGGCGCATGTTAATTCTGTGTCCAGGGCGGCTGTCTACCAGCTCCATCTGGTACGCAGGCTGAGACCCTACCTGCCCGCAGACTGTCTTGCCAGAGTGGTGCATGCTCTAGTTATCTCCCGCTTGGACTACTGCAATGCGCTCTACGTGGGGCTACCTTTGAAGGTGACCCGGAAACTGCAATTAATCCAGAATGCGGCAGCTAGACTGGTGACTGGGAGTGGCCACTGGGACCACATAACACCGGTCCTGAGAGATCTACACTGGCTCCCAGTACGTTTCCGAGCACAATTCAAAGTGTTGGTGTTGACCTTTAAAGCCCTAAACGGCCTCGGTCCTGTATACCTGAAGGAGCGTCTCCACCCCCACCGTTCAGCCCGGACACTGAGATCCAGCGCCGAGGGCCTTCTGGCGGTTCCCTCACTCCGAGAAGCGAAGCTACAGGGAACCAGGCAGAGGGCCTTCTCGGTGGTGGCGCCCGCCCTGTGGAACGCCCTCCCATCAGAGGTCAAAGCAATAAACAACTACATGACCTTTAGAAAACACCTGAAGGCAGCCCTGTTCAGGGAAGCTTTTAATCTGTGATATTTTAATGTTTTGTTTTTTTAATATTTGCTGGAAGCCACCCAGGGTGGCTGGGGAGACCCGGCCAGATGGGCGGGGTACAAATAATAAATTATTATTATTATTATTATTATTATTATTATTATTATTATTATTATATTAAAAGAGGAAGAGAGGCGAAATAGATTTCCTGCAGTCCACTCCTAAGCTGCTAAGGAGCAATCCACCATAGTTGCTTTCAGGATTGGAGCCAGTTTAAGGTGCTTCTGCCCATCTCTGCCAAGTTCTGTAAGCAGCTCAGTAACATAAGGCAACTGGCACACAAACTGTTGAGATTGCAGGGTTGCGTATTCCATGTAGTTGACTTTCAGGCAAAAATGGTCCTCTAGGGCAGTGTTCCCCAACCTTGGGCCTCCAGCTGTTTTTGAACTATAACTCCCATCATCCCTCGCTAGCAAGACCAATGGTCAGGGATGATGGGAATTGTAGTCCGAAAACAGCTGGAGGCCCAAGGTTGGGGAACACTGCTCTAGGGCTACCAGAGCAACCCATCTCATGACCAGGCTTTACTGGTATGAATCAAAATGTTAGAAACAGCAGCGATGTCTGGAGCTGTACTGTAACCATGCAATCTCAACAGTTTGTGTGCCAGTTGCCTTATGACCCAGAAAGCTGTCTGTGGACAAATGCCGGCTCCCTCGGCCTGAAAAGCAAGATGTACGTACCACATAGTTGCCTTTGACTGGACTTAACTGACCAGGGGTCATTTACCTATTTTACTTTTACCTTTTTACTAAATGTATATAATTTTTAAGGTTTGAAGGTCCATCACTTGTCAGAGACAGTTAAGTGTTATCATTTGGAAAATAAGAACGCTGATTTATCTTGAAGGATAACTACAATTTTTACTTACTTCTAGATCCTGACAATATTAAAAGCCAACATGTTTCTTTCTTTCTTTGATTAGTGGCTTAGTGCCCCTCCACAATGCTTGTTCATATGGACACTATGAAGTGGCAGAGTTATTGGTGAGACACGGGGCATCTGTCAACGTCGCAGATCTGTGGAAGTTCACACCACTACATGAAGCAGCAGCAAAGGGAAAATATGAAATATGCAAGCTCCTTTTAAAAGTATGCAACTTACAATTTCTTTAGACTTTTGAAGATGTAAGAAAGAGCTGAGTAATAGCAGGGCTTTATGTTTTAAGAAATGGGGATCAGCTTCAACATCCAGCCTGACTATGAGTTCTAGAGAACGTGCTTACCAGTTGTGACATTTTGTCTGTTCTAATAAAATTTCAAAATCCAACTGGATTTTGAAATTTTTCGACTATTGAATTTTCTTCTACTAAAGAGCCTTCATCTAATGGAAGCTGTGGCACGTGGTACCGCATGCAACGTTTTTGAGCTAGACTATAGTTCAGTTGGTAGAGCATGAGTCTCTTAATCTGACGGTTGTGGGTTCAAGCCACATGTTGTGCAAATGATTCCTGCATTGCAGGGGGTAGGGCTGGGCGATATAAGCTTTGCAACATCGCGGTGTGTCGCCAGCCAAACATCGTGGTTTGGCGACATACCGCAACGTTGAAAAAACAAGATGCATTGGCCTCTGCCTGCGAGACACCGGGTGAAACTGACCCAGCTCTCACCTTGAAAGATGAGGTGGTTTCATCCAGCCTCATGGGCTGGGACAATGCAGCTTGTTTACATCCCCCTTGGAACATCCCCCACCCCAGCTGAGACAGCCCTGGTGTTCTCCCCGCTTGCCCGTGAGTGGGCGGAGCATCGGGGCTCCTTTAACTGCTTGCTGTGCGGAGTGGCAGCCATGTTCCTCTCAGCCAAGCAGTTTACAGAGCCCCCACCCTGCCACCAGCGCAGGACTGGGGTCTCCTTTAACTGCTCGACTGAGGCAAGGGCAGCTGCACACTCTTCGGTCGAGCAGTTTAAGGACGCAGATGGAGGAACAAGGTGTATCGGCACCTTACAGATACAGCTTGTTTCTCCCTCTCGGTCATATGAGGGCAGAGTGGGATGGCGGTTTCACTCAGCGATATATCGCTGGTGAAACCGTCGCCACTTTTGAGTCCCTCTGCTAGCGGATGCTGCTAGCAGAGGGACTCAGGAGCGGTGGTAGTTTCACCAGCTATATACCACTGAGTGAAACCAACATTGCGGTCTGTTCCTCCTACCGCTCCTGGGTGATTGATAAATCACCCAGGCCTAGCGGGGTTGGACTAGATGACCCTTGTGGTCCCTTCCAATTCTAGGATTTTATGATTTCATAATTCTATGATTCTATGAAAATAAGATCAGAAATGATAATAAAAATTAAAATTACATAATTAATACAATTGTATTTTTACTTATAGGTTAGACATGGTACTCTTCTTCAGATTTACAGGCTGCCCCCTGTTTATGCGGGGGTTATGTTCCAAGGCCCTGTGCACATTGATGAAATCGCACATAATTGAAACCCATTGAAAAATCCTGCAAACACCCCGATTCACCCTGGTCCGCCACCATTCCACTCATTTAGTGATGTTTCAGTGGCGTCTTTATGACGTTTCCTGGTAACTTCTGGGTTCCCCCTCACCCTCCTTTATCTGATAAAGGTCATGTATCACTCAAATTGCCGCCATTGTGAAAACAATTTGAGTCCTTTACTGGTGTTTCATAGGTTTGATTCTGGACTTAAAAAGGAAATTGCTCTTTATGTCTGCAGAAAGCTATGCATTGCATCAAAGCCTTCCCTCCAGGGTCCATAAAATGTTAAAATTTCCTTTTGGTAAACTTAATGCCACAACTTTGGCTTCACTGTGTTAAAATGATCATGTGCAAGTCCACCATTTTTCTTCAAATGGTTTCCAATATAAGCATCACTTTTCTCCCACTTGTCTCTTGTGGGAAGCCATCTGAAGCTCATTCAAGCATTTTTAAAATGTTCAGAGGATAGACTGTTTGCTAGATTCTCTGTTTTGAGTGTTAAGAAGATTAAAACGATTGTTTAATCCAGACCACCATTTTGATTCCAACAGTGGTCATCCATATTATTCTGGGGAGCTTAAAGGAGGGCACTAATACCCCTTCTCTAGTTTTTTTTCTCAGCAAAGAAAGGGGTGTCACCCACCCTGCGCCAGTTATATAGTATTGCTGGATTGCTGACCATGTGAATGGGTTCTACATCTTTCTGTTACCCCCACAGCTTGTGGAAGAGCAGACTTAGGTGCTCGTAATGAACATCTGTTTGGGGCTATTTTTGCAGGAGGAATCAGCTTAGTGGGGGAGGGAGTGTCCCTTCCTGGTCCTCCTCCATCAAATTATCAAGATAATTATTTACAATGTGAAGGTGTGCCTGCAGCTGTCAACATCTAGTTCTGTACTGCTGTGAAGCAATTTCAGGGCAAGGACAGGATTTTCTCTTTGAAAAATCACAGCACCTGTAGTCAGACTTGTGGCTGATTAATATTTTTTCATGGGCTTCTCACAGTTTCCATGGTATCAGCAAGTCTCTACCCACAAGCCATTCTTTTTTGTATTTTTAAAGGAAAGTCTTCAGGAAGGTAGCATGAAAATTATAAAATCTGCTTTTACTACTGGGCCTATTTGAGGAGAATTGATAATATTAAAAAAGAAGCAATCAAAATAATTACAGAACCTTTTCTTCTTTTTTCTTTCCTCCTTCCTTTTCTTTGAGTTATATGTAGAACAAATCATTTAGTGAAGATAATCATCTTATAAGGACTCATAGCATAATGCTATTTTCCTGAACTGGTGGGGGATATCTCTGTTTGGGTTGCACCTCCCACTCGCTTCAGAAGGCAGGGCTATGTAATTTACCTTGCATGAGAGAGAGAGAGCACCCCTCCCAGTTTTCAGTCCTGCCTACTCCTGGAGACGGGCTAAGGCAATGTTTGTACCTTCTGCCATTTTCTATTTCTGATTTTATTCTGTTTGCCTTGCCTTCCTCCCAGCTAGTCTGACCTGCCCTGAGAAGAGGGATGGGGGGGGGGGGAGGTGTTCCTGGCTTGGAGATCTCCCTGAGAGGCAATATAGAAAGACATCGGGGCATCTTGTCACCAGAAAGAAGATAGACCAGTGCTATTGTTAGACTTGTCCAAAGATCGATTTGAAAGAGCATTATCAAGTTGCTGCCAGAGCTTTGGCTTGTTGTCATCAACTGCTCAGGGGACAAAGTTCTCCCAATTGGACATTTTGCTTGGTTCTTGATGCACACCATCGTCACATGCAATGAAGTGTGACCAGAGCTGCAGCCAGGACCAATTCATTTTCATCCTAATGAGCTATTTAATCTGGTTAAAAGATGTAAAATAAGTAAATGGATTAAAGAAGAGAAAGCAGATTTAGTTCTGTTGCAGTGAACACATTTCAAGCCACCAGAATCTCACGGTTTAAGTACTGTATTTAAAGGAGATTCTCTTCGCTTGTGCTGTGATAAAACACAAGGAAGTGACTGCTTAGATCTTCCAACAAAGGGTATTTGGGTGTTTATAAGGATATGTGTTTGTAAGAGGGAATATTGAGAAGATAAGATTGACAGTAGCGGATTGAGTTTTGGATTTTAAGGTTTTCCTATGGTACTTCTGAAAGAGAGAGTGGTGTGTTGGATAATTATTGATTGGAGATTTCACAGAGTTTATGAGCTTCAAGGCAGAATAACGTAACGCTCAACCACAGTGCTAATTTTAGGCTTAAGAAATGAATAACAGAATAATTTATTGAGTAGTGAGGGAAATGCATCTCTTTATCTTGAATGTGTGGTATATGTTAAAATACGTTTGCCCACATATTCTCTACTGGCATATACTATTAAATACATTAGGGTCTGTCTTAAGTAACACCTGCTGGTATTTATATATTCTTTCTTTTGGTACTGCATTACTTGAATATAGTTGCACCCTGCATTACTTGAATTAGTTGCACCCTTGAGTAGACCTATTTTGGTTTTACTTATCTAGAAATATTAAACTGTAAACGGTATATGTTGTTCTGTTTTGGGGTCCTGTGGGGAGGGTGAAGGAATCAGAATCTTAGCCACCCTGCATTTTATTTCTGCTAGTAAACAGTAGAAATGTTGTTTATAGCATGGAGCAGATCCAACAAAAAAGAACAGAGATGGCAACACACCTCTAGACCTCGTGAAGGAGGGAGACACAGATATACAGGACCTGCTGCGAGGTGATGCAGCTTTGTTGGATGCTGCCAAGAAGGGCTGCCTGGCACGAGTTCAGAAATTGTGTTCTCCAGAAAACATCAATTGCCGAGATACCCAGGGACGAAACTCAACTCCGCTGCATCTTGCTGGTAAGTGGTTTGTCAGGCTTTCTTTATCACAGCCGCATAATTTATTCACCAAAAAATTGTCTTGGAAACGGTCCCAGCTATTTAAAGAATCATACATGAATGCAGCAGGAAGTGAGAGGTTCTTCATTAAAAATACAAGTGATTTTTCTACCGTATTAACATCTGGATGTTCCGTTGATGCTTTGTTTTTCTTCATAAAGCCGGTTACAATAATTTGGAAGTTGCTGAGTATCTTCTGGAGCATGGTGCTGATGTCAACGCTCAAGATAAAGGAGGATTAATTCCACTACATAATGCAGCATCCTATGGGGTAAGCATTATTCATTAATGTATAGATTTTTCAAGACTCTTATTCCACCTTTCTGTAGAATAAGCAAGGCACCTTACAACGCAAAAACAAACAAACCCAGCAAGTAATAATAACAGCAATAAATAATGAAGAAAACAAACTGTACCCCCAAAGAAGGTGCAGCAGCAATATACTATAAAAGCTTGCTAAAACGGGTCCAGGTGTAGAGTATATTGGTAGCTTCTAATTACTGCAGTTTTCCCTTTAAGTGGAAAGCCTGTCAGATGGAAAACACAAATGTCTTTCCAGGACTGTGAATTGAAATAGGGTGAATAGTTTCATTTTTACTGAAACTGTTCCCTGCATGCATATAGCTATTTGATAAGCTGGGGGTGAGAATTCAGCACACTTTTGCACCTGGCCAAAAATCTGAGCAGCAGGGGAATGGTAAGATTCTTTGCACGATGTGGCAGAAAAATGCACATGACTGTTTTCTAGTGATCACATGACTACCATGATAAGTTACCCCTTGATAAATAGTCATCAATATTTACCAGTGGACTGGTGAAATCCAGATCAAAGTATTAAGTTCCTAAGTTCCACCTTATCCAGCTCCCTTTATTTCATATATGCAATCAATAAGCAAGGCTTTTTCAATTTCTTCTGTTCCCATCTTCCTATGTAGAAATGGAAAAAGGCTTCCTTATTGATTGCAACTAAGAAATGCCCACTTTAGGGAAACTCCAGGTAACTGAAGACCTGCAGGAGCCTCAGTATACTGCAAGTGTGTTAAGGAGTTTCCAGCACTTAATACGCCCATCCATCCAAGACTTATAAATGCATAACCAATCATTTAAGAATGCTTTCTTTTGCACTTCCTTTATGGGTGATGCCTGCTTGCTATTCTACTCTCTTTTTTTATCTCTCTCTCTTGCCCCTCCGGCAGCATGTGGATATAGCAGCTTTGCTGATTAAGTACAATACCTGTGTAAATGCCACAGATAAATGGGCATTTACACCATTGCATGAAGCAGCACAAAAAGGAAGGACGCAGCTGTGTGCCCTACTTCTAGCTCACGGAGCAGATCCAACGATGAAGAACCAAGAAGGCCAGACGCCTTTGGATTTAGCAACAGTAAGTCCATTTTGAAAAAGAAGCAGCAGTTATTTCTATGCTGCAGATCACTAACTAGTACAGTGGCATGCTCTTCACTTAATCAGCCACATTTATATCCTGACCTTTCTGTGAAGGAGCTCAGGGTGGCGGATGTAAAGTTGGCCCAATTTTATCCCCCTCAAACAACCTTGCGAGGTCAGGTAGACCTCACAGTGAGTTTCAAGACTTAGTTAGAGACATGAGCCTACTTCTCTCCAGCCCAAATCCAGCACATGATTCATTACACAACATTGACCGTTGTATCAGAATTCTCTTGTTTTACATCAAGAGCAGGCAGAACTATGAATCCTGTACAGATTGTGCATCTTTCTTTGTAAACCCATCATTTCATCCAGGCAAATTCACAATGTGTTCATTCATTTGGTTACTATTTAACTATTGCTTTCCATCTTAAATTAGATTTTGGTCCTGCTACTTGAACTTTTATATTGAACTTTAAAAACCTAGTGATGGCACCTGAATTGTGAACATGCGTAAAAATAATCATCTCACAGTTTCGAAACAGCAGAACTTAATGCTTCCAAATTTGGTGTCCAAGGCTGATGGTATTTAACATTCACAAGCAGATGCCAGTTTAAAGAATAGCTCAAAAATTGAAATACAAATGATCTAATCAGGGTACATCTTCAAGAAACAATTGAACGCTGGTTCTATATATATTTTTTAATATGTGATGTTCTTGTTTTCAGGCTGATGATATTCGAGCCTTGCTGATAGATGCGATGCCTCCAGACGCCTTGCCAACCTGCTTTAAACCTCAGGCTACTGTTGTTAGTGCCTCTATCATTTCGCCAGCATCAACTCCATCCTGTCTCTCTGCTGCCAGCAGCATAGACAACCTTGCAGGACCTCTGGCAGAAATAGCAGTGGGAGGGGCATCCAATGCTGGTGATGGAGCAGCAGGAACAGAAAGAAAAGAAGGAGAAGGTAAGTTTGCTGACAGTGCAAAACACTCAGGCTACAATCCTGTGCACGCTGACTAGGGAGTGAGCCCCCTGGTACCTAGTGGGACTTATTTATATTTATTCATAAAAATATTTATATATCGCTGTATCACAAAAATGTATCAAAGCGGTTTACAACAGTAAAAACAAATATATGTAGGATTGCACTGTGACTACTGTAATCTCTCACATTGTCCTAATAAGTTTGCTTCATCATGTTGTCCAACAGTCTTGGGATTTGCTTTAATCAAATGAAATTTCATTTTGAATCAATAATCTTCCTGACTTTTTGTTAGCAATTGATTCTTGGTTTTTTAAAAAATATTTTTAATTAATGAAAGATGTGTTCTGTTTCTTTCTTTCTACCTATAGTGGAAGCTTGACTTGTAGAAAGGAATACACGAAAATTTAACTGAAGTTGTAAGGCTTTAGAAATAGTGATGATCATTAAGAGGGGATTAATACATTTGTGCAGTTTAACTGCTAACAGTTGTGTGGCCTCCTCATGGGAGTGATGCAATATCATAGGGTGATACTGATAGAAAAGCAGGCAGGAAGCATTGAACATGCAATTCCTTATAAAAGTAGCAGTTGCTTAGTTTTCTTTGAGAAGTATTCTCTAGCATTAACCTATACCTAACAGTTTAAATGTCACAAACTGTGAATCAAAGTTTCTGAACCCGCTTTTGGAATCCACTTTGTACAAAAAACCACAAAAAAAACCTAAGCAGAAATACACCTAGTTTTCATCTGAATTCCTTAATAATTCTTCATATTTAGATTCCTCCCCCTCAATCTACTTTCAATGAAAGTTTTCTCAAAGATGGATTAGTTTTTGCATTTAAAAATTGCATTTTGCAATTGATGTTTGGTAGATTGTTCAGTATATGTTTGCATCCTCTTGTGAAAAACACATTGCTGTGTCTCTTATTGTAGTTGTTGGACTTGACATGAACATCAGTCAATTCCTGAAGAGTCTTGGTCTGGAACATCTTCGGGATATCTTTGAAACAGAACAGGTAAGATCCTGCTCGCTCCAAAGTAGTGTTCCACTATTTTTTAGTCTTATAATACACCTATAATACACAATATTAGGAGATATTGGCTAAGATTGGAGGAACTGTGCAGCTAGTTTTGTGTCTGCAGGGGCCTTTGGACTTTAGTTTCCAATCAGCATAGGCATTTGGTAGTTTTACTTTCAAATTCATTTTATTAGGGGTAAATCAGTAAAAAAGACAGACCCCTGTCCTAATGTAAAATACTTATTTTTGTTCTTTTCTGTCTTCTCAGATTACCTTGGATGTACTAGCAGACATGGGACATGAGGAGCTGAAAGAAATTGGCATCAATGCCTATGGGCATCGTCATAAGTTGATAAAAGGTGTAGAAAGACTTCTAGGTGGGCAGCAAGGTGAGTCTGCTAAAGCATCCTGCATCGAAATCAATTGGAGCTTTGTCTACAAACAGTAAGCTCCATCCTTCGTACAATATAGAATATAGAATATATTTTATTGTCATTGTCCCCTTCGGGAACAATGAAATTACTTGGCTGCTCCATCCACCCAGATAGGGCACTCCATGCAAAAACAAAACAACTACAAAAACACTGATTAAAACCATACACACTGATTAAAATGATGGTTATAGAAATCTTTCAGGAAGGTCCTTAGGTAATGAGCGATCTAGGCAACTCTGTCTATTCATTTTTGTAGCCTAATCTATTAGAGAACCTCAGGCTTGAGCACAGCAGTTTTGCCTGATGGACTTGAAGGCAACAAAGAAAAGAGCACCAGAATGAAATATAAACCTCATTTTAAAAAATGCAAATGAAATGAGAGGGTTTTATCTTCATGCCTAAGTCATGGCCCCACTCACACAAAATCAAGCTATTCCTATTGCCACAGTGTCGGAAGCGCCACTTGTCACCAACCCTTCCCATGTGACATCACCATCGCCCCTTCCAAACAGCAATTCCTCTCCTGTCCCAAGGAACCACCTTGGTATTTCCAAGGCCCTTTCTCTTAACGGTGGTCAGGCAGTCAGCATGTTACACGCGCTTGGCTAAGGTCTTGTGCAGTATGTATTATCAAGAGAATTGAGGGCTGTAGAATACTTGTAGAATGGATGCAGTATTTCCATGTGCATGTTCTATTTTTCAGGCACCAATCCTTATTTGACTTTTCACTGTGTCAGCCAGGGAACTATCCTTATAGACCTTGCTCCTGACGACAAAGAGTATCAATCTGTGGAAGAAGAGGTAATTACATCTGTAAAGACATTTGGGAATGACTCATTCGTGAATGTATTAAACTTCTTAAGGCTGCTTCCGCACCAGATAGAGAACTGAAAGTTGGCGATCAGCTGATCGTTCAATAGAGGGACTAGTAATTTAATTTACTAATTACCAAAACCTTCTGAAATTGGTACTTTATACCTCTCTGTTGCAATGTGGGACACGAAATAATTTCCTGAAAGACACAAGTAGTCCAACACAGAGCAACACATGGGGATGGAAGGTTGTGGCGTGAAATTTTGTTTCTCCCTTTATACACTTGAATCCATCTTTTACTGGAGGAAAATTCCATTGGCAGACAAGAGCCTATCTATGTCAATACAGTTTGTATTGTGCTGATAGAGATGCAAAATATCCTCGGGTTAATTTTCTACCTCTGTTTCCAAAACCTGCGTAGTTGTACTTTAAACATGCCGTGGCTTAGGGCTATGTTGAATGCTTTGCGTTTCTCACCGTCTAGAGATAAAATGAGTGTTCCTAATTACTATGTCCATGTTTTAAATGCCCCAAACGCTAAGGCTGCTGGATAACTTATTGTTGTTAATACATTTGTAACTGGAGTCAGTCAGGGCCCTGCCCTCCCAGGCCAGGTAGAAAAAGCCCTGCTAGGCAGGGAGCAGGTCTTCCAGGACTCACAGCCAAGGTGGTCTCTAGATATGAAAAAGAAAGCATTGCTTCTGTGAATAAAAGTTAATCTACCCACTCCCAACAAGGTTACAGGGGAGCAAGTAGTGGTAAGCCTGATAAGTCTTCTCAGTGCCCATAACTCAGTGCAAGTTCTCATTCACTAAAGGGAAATAGTATTCAACCCTTTATCTGTTGTGCTCATCTGGTTAGATGCCTTTACAGCTGCACAAGGGGTTGAATTTTGTTGGGAGCAGATAGGAGCTTGTATTCATTGAAGGAGTTCCATGAAATGAGGATGGGGGCAACTCAAAAGCATGCCTCCTTTCCAGATTATACTGGGCATCGTGCAGGTGAATGGGAAAGTTCCTTCTCTGTAACAAACAAGATTGTGGGCATCGCTATCTCTTATTCATTCTTTTACTGAAGAAAAATATATATGCAGAAATGGCCACCTTTCTCTTTTCCATTGCTGCCTCCTTCCTCAGAAGGATAAGAAGAGGAGCAAGAACGGCTTATTCAGAGCTTGCCTCTCTCAGCTGGGGAGATAAACACTGCTTCTGTATTTGTTCACCCTCCACCCAGTCACAGAACGTAAAAGGCAATAGATGTAAACACCAGATTAAGATGCGGGCAGTATTTCTGAGATGTTGTCTTACTGTATACCACTTGACTGTTTTACAGATGCAGAGTACCATCAGGGAACACAGAGATGGTGGCAATGCTGGGGGGATCTTCAACAGGTATAATGTCATCAGGGTAAGTTTCAAGGACTTTGAAAGCCTTCATATGAAACAGCTACCAATTTTGCTGATAAAGAAATCCTTGCCTAGCAGGTTAGAGGACCCTTAGGTCCTCTAAATAAAGCGATCACAGGAATGGATGGAGTCCTGGTGAGAATTTGAGCAGCAGCTTTGAACAGAAAGCCTATACATTACTGTTTATACTGACCTTTTTAGACTGGGGGCCATAATTAAGGAAGCAGGTGAAAAGGGAGCATGAGTAGGTGGTTTAGTTTAGCCATATATTCACGAGGCTAATATAGTTCCAGTTCAGGATCAGGAAGTAATCACACCCAGTGCTCCTCCTGGCCTTATTTCAGTTGTGTCTTATGACCAGGCATCCCCAACCTTTGGCCCTCCATATGTTTTGGACTACAATTCCCATCATCCCTGACCACTGGTTCTGTTAGCTAGGGATCATGGGAGTTGTAGGCCAAAACATCTGGAGGGCCGCAGGTTGGGGGTGCCTGCTTATGACCCTTCAAGGTTGGGAGAAGCCAGTTCAATGGTGCTCATTTCCCATATCAAAGAGTGCTTGTTGCTCCTGCCTTTATCCGCTTCAAAGGAAAGAGAGCTGCAGCAGCACCCACTGCGTTTCCAGTTTAGAAAGAGTGCCACAGCAGCCTTTGAAATCTGGTGGAATAATGTTGCCATATGCCTTTTCTCCCTGGGGCCAAATGTGTTTTGGTCCAAGCCATTTCTTCTCTGAATTATACTACATTGTATTTAATCTACTAACGTATATTCTCCAGAGAGTGTTAAGTATTTCTATTCTGGAGGAATCGTGAGTGAAGCTATGGCTTGTTATACAAGGCTACAAAAGGGGATAATTATTGTTGTTGTTGTTGTTTGTTGCAATGATATAGTAGTTTATGGGTTGGATCCAGATTTACATTCCGTGAACATAATACCTCCTTTTGTTTGTGCACATGACCCAAATTCAACAGAGGCTCCCACTGGAGGAAGGATGGAGGGGGGGAGGCAGTTTTCACCAGTTCCTGCTGCAGCTCTGAGTATCACTTACCGGTATTCCTTTTCTGAAGGATCCCCCAATTCTCTGGAGCGCCTTTTTATGGGATTGCAGGAAAAATTACCTCTCCTCTTTCATTTAGTGGAGTGTCATACAAAGAGAGCCAGCCCTAAGATCTCCCTTATATTTAGTAATACTGTTTTCTTTTATTTAAGGTAAACCCACATATTTTTAACATGTCAGTTTATATGGAACTATTTTCTCTGTTGTTCTGTTTCTCTGGTTCAGTTATTGCTTATCTTTTATCCTTTTAAAGATTCAAAAGGTGGTGAATAAGAAGCTGAGGGAGAGATTCTGTCATAGACAGAAAGAAGTCTCAGAAGAAAACCATAACCACCACAATGAACGCATGTTATTTCATGGTGAGTAGCCTTGGCTCATCTAGTCATCTAGTCCAGGCTTCCTCAAACTCGGCCCTCCATATGTTTTTGGCCTACAACTCCCATGATCCCTAGCTAGCAGGACCAGTGGTCAGGGATGATGGGAATTGTAGTCTCAAAACATCTGGAGGGCTGAGTTTGAGGAAGCCTGATCTAGTCCAACCCCCTGAAATGCAGGAATCTCAGCTAGTTCATATATGACAGATGGTCATCCAACCTCTGCTTAAAAACCTCCAAGGAAGGAGAGTCCACCACCTCTCGTGGGAGTCTGTTCCACTGTCAAACAGCTCTTATTGCAGAAAGTTCTTCCTGATGTTTCATCAGAATTTCCTTTCTTGTAACTTGAATCCATAAATTGTATTTTTGTTCCCTTTGGGTTCTATCCAGTGTTAGTCATACACACAGCAGGCCCCATTGAAATTAATGGACATTAGTTTTCTGTTTGGACATCGTTTTCTCACCCCCAGTTCTTCCTATATTAGTTAAAAGTAGGGTGCCAGGAAAAATGGTGAAAGATGCACTCTACCACTGGAGTCAAAGGAGCTTGCCAAAGATTCTGGAGAGTTTAACAAATGTTATTGCTCATTGGTGGCCACAGTATAAGGAAATACCTTTGCAGATGTTGAAAAGGATCATAAGTCCATGTTGGTGCTGGTGATGTTCAGAGATTTCCTTTATGCCCCTGGCAGTCTCTATCAGAGAAAGGGATTGGTTGAGCCTTAGTATTAGCCATGCAGTATGAATGACTGTATTTCTATTGTACAAGTGGGAGGGGGGAGGGAGAACAGCCTTCCTTCTTTCTATGCAAACAAGCCCAAACTCTTTCCAACACTGGTGGTTTTGTCCAATAACTTAATCAGTAGAAATGCTGGCTGTAAGTGGTAGTGCTATCTAATCCCAGAGAATGGCTTACAAAGCTAGACAGCTTTGTTTTTATGTATATTCAGCAATATTTGAAGTAGGGAGCTTGCCGTTTCCTCGTATATATGGAAATCATAAATATGTACTTGAAAATCTCCAGTGCAGTTTCTTACCCATTTGTGCATTGCTTCCGAATTTGATTTAATTAATTAGCATTTGAACATGGAGGCTGTATACCACATGCATAAGCAACGTGTTTTACGTTCTGTTCCAGGGTCCCCTTTTATAAATGCTATTATTCACAAAGGATTTGATGAAAGGCACGCATACATTGGAGGCATGTTTGGAGCTGGGATTTACTTTGCAGAAAATTCCTCTAAAAGTAACCAGTACGTATATGGAATTGGGGGAGGCACAGGTTGCCCCACGCATAAAGACAGATCGTGCTACATCTGCCACAGGTGGGTTTCTGGTGACCTGTATCACCCCATCAGCCAAATGTAATGTTTCCTTTTCTTTAAGAGTTCTTGGGAGGAAAAGTGGTGGTTGAGCATCAAACTGGAAATAGAAGGAAATGCTTTAAACTTGTCAGGTCTTTCACCTGGAGAAATGTTTCTGTTGTGCACACTGACAAATTCTGTGTACTAAATAAAACCGTTGATAACAAAGTTTTGGCTTCACTGCCACTTTGGCCATGTGGCCACATGCAAGTAGACACGACTTGAGGAGCTAGTCATTGACAGAGGACCTTCATCAGATCTGCTGCTGAGCCATGCCTGCTTTCCTAAGTTAGCCATCTTATTTCTCCCTTCAGTCATGAATCCTGACACAGGGGAAATCTGAATTCTTTTTCGCTGCAGTAAAAATTTAGTCATGATGTGTCGTTGGCTAACTACTCTGAAGCCATGGATTGTTGTTAGCTTGCTGGTTGTGGCTTTTCACACAAAGCAATTGGGCAGCATGTGAGAGCATGTTGCTTTTTCTAGATAAACTGCAGTAAGCCAGAAAGCCTGGCTTATAATGTGCAAATGCAGCCTAAAATACAACTTTTGACTGCTCTAAGAACTTTGGGCATTAAAAATAAATAGCTTAAGAAGTTTCAGGTAGCTGCTCGTCCCAAGCATTCCTTCTTTCCTGCTAGTGACATTGCTTTGTTCATCTTGCTTTCCTCCCCCTTTCAGGCAAATGCTCTTTTGTCGTGTGACGTTGGGGAAATCCTTCTTGCAGTTTAGCACCATGAAAATGGCCCATGCCCCGCCTGGGCATCATTCAGTCATTGGCCGGCCAAGCGTCAATGGACTTGCATATGCTGAATATGTTATCTATAGAGGAGAACAGGTAAGCAGTGTATGTGGTGCTTCAGTACAGCTGGGTGATTGATGTGCTAATTGACTGTACCAGTCAACTGATGCGCACTGCCTATGTGTCACTAAAGTCCATCAGGGCTGCCTCATGCTTTGCGCAGCAAGCTCATCCACTGAGTGTACCGTCAGAGTGACAATGCTGTTTCTTGCAGCACATTTATAGTTTGCTGTCTTGGTTGGCCAGGATATATATATGGATGTTTAAAGACACATGTGCCTTTCACGCTTCACAAAGCAGACGTGATTGCTACATGTTTCCTGCCACAAATGTGTAAAGCATGGGTAGGCAACCTAAGGCCCGTGGGCTGGATGCGGCCCAATCGCCGTCTAAATCAGACTCGTGGACGGTCCGGGAATCAGCCTGTTTTTACATGAGTATCTTCCCTGTATTACCACCCTGAGCTCCTCAGAGGAAGGCTGGGATATGAATGTGATAAATAAGTCCCAGCGTGCTGCTTGCAGGAGGCAAAATAGTGTCGCTCGTCTACCAGCTCTGAACATTGGACAGAAAAAAGACTCAAAGCTACTTGCTGGACCGGCAGCTGCCATTGTGGTGGATGCTTTAGAAAGCCTAACGTCTAAAACGTAGCTTTCAATCTCTCATGCCCTTTTGACATTCAGTTCTTAATGCTCTGCCCTTTCTCTTTAATAGCACTTGTTCAGATGGTAGTTTCTTTCTGAAGAGCTTAGGAACTGGCCTTGGGCGAGAGGGCTCCTGCTGCCTTTTGCAGGAGGGGGAAATGAGCAGCTGATAACTATGGTGGGCAGCATGGAGGGAACATCTTCCAGATATAGGATGCAATGTCTGGAGGGGTGGTGGATGCCTTCTGAACATGGACACAGTGTTGCAGTACACTGGAAAAGGGTTGTATTCTGTTGGAAGCCACCTAGAGTGGCTGAGGCAACCCAGCCAGATGTGCAGGTTACAAGTAATACATTATTATTATTATTATTATTATTATTATTATTATTATTATTATTATTATTATCAGCATCATAGGGAGGGGTTGAATAAGGGAGGGAAGCAACATGAAAGTGGGCTGAAATGTGATTTCTTTCTGAACCTCTGAAATGCATAATTTATTTTTATTTGTATTTATCTTCTTCTTAGGCTTACCCCGAGTATCTGATTACATACCAAATTGTAAAGCCAGATACTCCCTCACAGACAGCAACGGCCGCAGAGCAGAAGACCTAGTAAATGCTGTTTTGGTGAAACAAATCTGATGACTTTAATAACTTACGGACTGGATGGATGACATTAGTTTCAAAACATCAACGTTTTATGAAATGCTTGTCACCCTGGAACTAAGCTGTATGTGTTTTATAAAGCATTGCTCTATAAACAGATGTGAGTAACGGATACGTACTCAATTGCTACTATTCCTTTTGAGGAAATGTTTACAAAGGTTTGCCTTTTAACAACATATCTCAGGCTCACTTTCCCTGCAGTTGCCATGTGTGTGACGACATCATTGCTTCAATCTGGGTGTTTGGGAACATTATTTAACAAGCAGGGCTAGGTCAAGACCATATTTTTAAAAATAAATTCTGATGCCACTGCTCTGGTTGTGTGATGTGTGCATAGCTTGTATTGAACCCATGTCGCCTTCTCAGAGTTGGTTGTCTTTTCGAAAAGTCCTTAGTTGGCTATTTATTTTACTCCCCACCCGCACTGTGTTACGAAAATGAGCCAGGCCCTTCTTGAGGATATTTTTGCACAAAGTCAAGTTGACTAAAATCAATGAGCAATGCAATAGGAATTTCTCGTCCAAGAAGGTGTTAGAGATCTAGTTCTTTGGTCTGGGATTCTTTTTGCACTTTTTATGAACTCTTTTTTTATGTTACTAGAAGCGTAGTTTCAGGGTAGAAACCCGTCCTTTTGACCCTCCTGAGTTCCTCTTTCGATAAGAGGAGTTCATACTAGTATTCATGTAGCAGCCTCATTTTAAAAACGCCCCTGTCCTTGAAATGTATGAGTTACTTTGCTAGGATGAACACAAACGGATAAATCTGCCAGAGGAACCTGTGTTTAATGGCATGTTTCAGTCATGGCTTTTTCTCTGGAGAAAGGCAATGGGCCTTGAGTTCAGATACTCCCCTGCCTGCTCCTTCTGCCCATCCCATTGCCTCCATCCCAGTGCTTAACAACAGGGAGAAATGAGCAAGTGAACAAAAGCCCCAGTGGTTGTTTGAGCTTGACATCTCATGTAGTTCTCTCCATGATAACGAGCCAGTAGCGGAGGAAAGGGGTGAGCCAGGAGCCCGTCATTGGTACAATCCAAGAGAAAAAATCTTTCCCACACAGGGGCTGTGAGAAAGTGAAAATTGTCCTTAAGCTTGCAACCAGAAGAAATTCTAAACTGTTACATTGTGGACAGTCTCAGTCATGTGCTGTATCAGCAACTGTCTTCTGAAGTGCAAATTGTGTTGTTTTTTTAAAAGCACCAATTGATCAAGTAGTGTATTTGCATTTATCTACAGTGGTACCTCGACTTACGACGATAATGCGTTCCGACGCGATTTTTGTAAGTCGAAAAAATTCGTAAGTCGAATCCCCATAGGAATGCATTGGGGGGAAAAAATTCGTAAGTCGAAAAATCCGGGTCAAAAATTCGTAAGTCGAAAAAATGCTATTAAAAGCGGCCGCGACGTCTTTTCGTAAGTCGCAAAAATTCGGATGCGGCGGCCATTTTGTTTTACCGGAAGTCATTCGTAACTCGAAAAAAACGTAACTCGAGTTACTCGTAAGTCGAGGTACCACTGTAATCCCAGAAGCCTGACAGTTATTTTCTCTCCATTAAATTTGTCCCCATAAATCTTGTTTGTATGTGAAGAAGCCTCTTTGTGACCACCTGTCTATTTTCAGAGGTGTAGCCACAAAAAAATAAAATTTTCCAAGAGAAGCAACTTTTTTCTTTTTTTTTTACAATGCAAAATAGCTTTAGGGGGGAAAGGAAGAAGTTGAAAATTAAGTAGCAGTAGAGGTTTATAAATAGGATATGTAACAGAGAGATTGCAATGTTTGTTGTAGAAAATATAACCTTGTAATATCTTTAGCCTGAGGAGGTCAACAGCCAAAGAAGGTTGAATTGCTCAAATTACAGTTCTTCCATTAAAGGTTTTTATTATGATTATTCCTTAGGAGTAACAACAGCAGACTGTTGCAATTATTTTACAACATATACTGGCATCTGCTTGGAAATGGTGGCAAAAATCTTACCTGCTGACACAGCAAGCACAAGAACAAAACCCAAAAAACCCTTTTGGAAAAAAATGTCTTTGCCAATAATAATCATGTAGACTTTGACATTGGTCAAGATCAGTACTTGATTCAGGCTGGCAAAATGGCTTCTAATATTAAGAGAGACCAGATGAAACAAGCTTTGACAACTGTGAACCTTTCCTTTTGCTTCTGTCGTTCATGGCCACTTAAGTCTCTTTGGGTTTGTTGGCTTACAATGTAGGACTTTGAAGGCCAAAGCTGACCAAAATAGTTTTTCTTTTAATTAAGAAGGCGTGTTGGGGCTTCACTGTTAGAATTCTGATTACCATTCATGTTGGGATTTATGTTTTTGAGCATAGCTGGGGGGATATGGCAACTGCATTGCAAGCTAAAAGACTTTTCCGCCAGCTTCACATAGTTGTTTGTTGTAACCCAGCCGTACTTCATAGTTCAGTTAAATGGTTAACTTGGATGTGGAAGTTCAGTGTCCCTTTCTCTCGGGAGAGAGAAATCCTGGTTCTGTGGTTGTCTTTCTCCTCCAGTGTGCTAGTTCAACTAATGGATGTTTTAGATTTCATCTTGAGTCCTAACAGCCAGATTCTCAAACTATGGCCCCGATCTTTTAAACTGCCCGTGTTTTGTAACTGATGTTTTGTGCAGAGTAAAAGGTGCTGTACGAGGAATTCCATTTGCAGTGGCTTTTGTCTTGTAGTTACGTGATTCTGTTAACCCTTTCTTGGTCGGACCTTGAAAAATACGCATTGCATGTTTGCTCCAAGTCTTCAGAGATCTCAAAGCCTAACATGGATAGTCTTAGAAAAATGAAATGCACACCTGGTGTTTACTGTCCTTCAGAATAACATGTTGGCCACCTTTCTCTCATACAGGAGCTGGTATTGCCCCAAAGAACTCACAAACTGGATTCCTAAGCCCTCTTATTTCAGAATAAATTCCATAGTAATTATTTCAGTACAACTTCTTACTTGCTCTGGGGAGAAGGCCTGATAAGAGCTTTGGGCGTAAGCACCCCCCTTCCTTCCAGCTGTGAAGTCGAAGTAACAAGAGTTGTGTTATCTTTAAATAAATGCAGTATCTCCTTGACCATTGGGTAAAAAATAAATAAATAAAACACCACTCCTTACAGGATGGATCAAGAAGATGCTATAAACATTGTACAATTTATTAGTTTCATCCTGCCCTGGGAACGAGGGATACTAGTGCATGAGAGTGAGGGCTGACTCACTGGGTTGAGAGACCTCAGAATTTAGTTAACAGACCTCAATCACAACATTATAGAAACACAACATTATATGATGCCATTGCATTATCTGCAGATCCCTGACAGATGTACTTGTATGATGCATGTCTTAGCAAACGAGACATTTATCACATTGCATTCTACATTTTTAATATGTAGCTGCAGATGTAAATGTGTGACAAAGCCCATGATGAGTCTTTTTAGATGCCCCAAGTCACACCATTTCTGCAAATGGTATGTTGCTGCTACAGCCGCAAGGTTAATTCGTTTGCCGAAAATGGGGTTTGCAAGAAACAAAACATTATTTGCAGAATTTGCCTTTTTTTAATGTCATGTTGAATACTTGGTAGAAAAGAGATGTATAAATCTGCACCATTGAAAAAAAATGTTTTCAATGAACTCTAAGAATAGCTGTTTCCTCTTTCCAGGGAACCCAGAAAAATTGTAGCAGGTTTTTGTTTTTTTTAAGAGGGTGGGATAATAAAAATGGCAACAGGTATGATATTTTTCTATCCAAAAGATGGCAAGTCCCTCTTTTCTGGATAAATTGTCTGGACCCCATAATCATGGGGCAAAACATGAATATTCCATGAGCTATGATTTTGAACTCCTGAAGCGGTAAGGATGTGTATGCATTTTTTGTTTGCTTTAAATCAGGCATAGGAGACTTTGATTTTGATAGAAGCAACGGTGCTGCTGGAAACTACTGTGCTGTTTCCAACTCTAAATTGTGCCTCTCACCAGCTGCTGTAAGTCCAACAGCAGGAATAAAGCAACATGTGCCTCTATCGTAGGGGTTGTGTTTTTTATTGCGGGTCCACAGGACAGTTTAGAGCAATGGAATGACCCAAAAAGAAGGATGGAATAAAATCCTACTTTAAAGCAAAAAAAGAAGAAGAGTAGATCAGTTTCTGGATCTTCCTTATACAGGCGACTCCCCACTTACACAGGGGTTACATTCCGGTGCCCAATGTGCATAAGTGAAATTGCGTGAAGTGGGGAGCACCCTCTAAATACCCTTTAAATGCTCTCTCTGCTGCCGTCTCTTCCATCCATGCCAAAAATACTGTATCCAAAAATATCCACAACTAGAATTGAAGCTCTGGGGCTGGAGGATGCAAGGGAAAGCCTCTGCTGCTGCTGTGCTACCCTGCACATCAGCTGTTAGCCGGGGAGGCTGAGCAGCGTAAACAAAGGCCCATGTGCCTCCACAGGGCTTCCTCTGCTTTCACTGATGTCCTCTTCAGGCTCTGGGGAGAGTCTCCTTGCAAGCCATGAGGTCTCTCCTCCTCACTCCCAGGTTTGAATTGAATTATTTAATTAATTGACTTATTTAAAGAGCCTGGATAGCTCAGTTGGTTAGACTGTGGTGCTGATAACACCAAGGTTGCAGGTTCGATCCCCATATGGAACAGCTGCATATTCTTGCATTGCAGGGGGTTGGAATAGATGATCCTCGGGGTCCCTTCCATCTCTAGAATTCTACAATTGTATTTAATTATTACCCAGTGCCACACGTATACATGGCCATGTGCAAGTAGGACATGCATTAACTGGTGGGGTGCCTGTATATGTTCCAGCCCTTAAGAGATTGGCAGGAGAATCTGCTAGCAGGGCTACCATTAGGCGGAGGAGATTTTGATGTACCACTTAAAGAGACAGCAAATCATCAGCTAGTCAATAGTTTTTACCACCGTGGAGAGGAGAGTGTTGAATTTTTGGCCTCGCACATCAAAGTGTCTGCCAGGATACTGAATTACAGCCCGTAACTTTGGATGCTGTTTTCAGTGCTGTTAAATCTGCTTAATTTAGTAGTATACTTGGCAGCATTTTAATAACGTATTAAAATAACGACTGGAAAAATTAAAATGCCATGTTTGTGTGGCTGATGGATAACCACAATAGGCACGAGCAGAGCAACAGTGCCGTGGTTGGAGTTGATTACACATGCATTGTAAAGCATAAAATAGAGCTGATTTGTTCCCTTAGTTCACATTTACAGTAGCCTTCTCAGCATGGGCAGAGGCTGCAGTCAGGTTCTGTCACATTGAAGCCTTGTATTTGAATGTGAGAGCTGTATCCATTGCCGCTGAAGTTCGCATTGCAAACAAAATAGCCGTGAGTGCTGTGAGAGAAGCCTACCCTTAGCTGCTCCCCAGGAGATGTGTGTGGGCTGCTGTGAATGTGAACAGAGCCAGTGAAAATTGGTGGCTAAAGACTGCTGCATTTTATGCTGTGTTTGCTTGCAGCAATCCTCATCTTGAAGCTGGTCTCAAATGTTAAAATGTCCCTATGAATATGAGCTCTAATGTTTCCACCTCACCATTACATCTCTGATTATTGAGCATACTAATATCAACACCACTTCTGGTGCTTTCTGACACTCCCAAGTATAAATCTCCATTCCCAGCTGGCTTCATGCATGCAAGAGGAATTAGATTTGTAGTTATTGCTGCAACAACACCCCGTGTCAGTGACTGAGGCCTTCAACTGTTCTCAAAGGAATTCTCTTACAAGTTGGGTTCCTCGCATAGGTAGAAATGGCTCCCCAGGATTGTACCCAATAGGAGCACAAGAGTATTCTGTGACTCTTCAGTAGCACTGAAAAAAGTTGCAGAATAGTATTGGGTGTAGGAACTCCTGCTAAACTCACCTGCACCAAAACACAGTTTTCTGGTGCTTTGTAGTCTGCTGAAATCTTAGAAGTCAGGGTTGGTTGAATAAAAATTTCCATAAATTGAGAGGCTAGGACTTCAGTATCCTTCATAGCTCCTTGCTACTCCCCAGTACAAAAGTAGAACAAATAATGGAAAATTGTAGAATTACATAAAATAGTTACACGTGGGAAATAAGATCATGCAATATTTGCTTTAGTACATAATTTAGACAAGCTGCAGAAACTGGATGCAGAATTTTAATTATTTTTTTTAGAATGGAATCTCACCCAGGTTTCCAACATGTCTGCTTAAGAGGTTTTGTGAAGCACAGAGTTGGGTTTTCTTCATATAAATACAGTAAAAGGAACGTTTTTATTGGAGGAAAATATGGCTGTGATCACAGAGGAATGGTAATCTTTTTCACCTTGACTTTCTTTCATGGTCCTTGTGGTTTGTGACTGTGAAGGTGGAGAAAGAAGACTAATTATGCAATTGAAGTTGAAATGTGTCTATGGCGGTGAATACTCATTTGTGTTTGTAGCTTACTGATCGACCAGAAGGTAGATTTGTGTGTGTGCTGGTTCAGTTCCAAGTATTACTGGTAAAGGTTAAAATGCTTGTCTGTTACAATGCAATCTCAACTTTCTTTTCCTTTTTTTCCCCAAATGGCAACTTTGCAGTAGCCATCAACCTGTGTATACACCCTCCTAACAATTTTAACACCTAGTTATTTCCATAGGCACTACCACTACTAGCTTTGCATTAAAAAAACAAAACAAAAAAAAACCTTGTATAACTTGCTTGCATAGCTAGCCTTGTGTTCTTGATACCTGTTGGCCATAGAAGAACATATGGAATCCCAAAATGGCCTTTCATTGTTTGTGACCTGGAACTTGGGATGTTTATTTCCCCTCCTCTTGCTAAAAGAGGATATTAGAGTCTCTTAACTTAACCAATGTGATGGAATTTTGCATAAAGCCAATGTAACAACTTAGATCTTACTGTGCTTTAACTTAATGTCTGACCTATAAGTACTTGTGACAGATTAAGATTCAATAAACACACTTTTTTAAAAACACTTTTTTGGCAGTTTTTATCATGTGTGAGGAGGCACCAAAGGTTGTACCACTTTCTTCACTTGCTTACTCCAAAGGTTGGTTATTGCCAGAGCTGTGTGTACCTTGCTATTCTTTCCACCTTGCCGCAGTGTGTGGCATTGATGCACAAGCTCACTCCATTTCTTTTAAACTTTCTGTTCTTACAGCTTATTCTACAGCGTGAGCAACGCTTTCTGAAATCTCAGAAGACAGGAAGAGATAAATCTGTAAGAGGCTAGTGGAGGGTTTGTCTTGTGTAGCTCCTTGCCTCTCCCTAGGACTAGCCAAAATAACAACTAAAAAATAATAAAGTAGTAAAAATATTGGCAGGGGGAATTGCTGATATAATAATGCAGTCATCCAACTTCAAGGATCTTTAATCCGCAATAGTGACTGTGAGGGAATTATGACAGGTCGCAGGCTACTTTTAGCGAAAATCACATATGCAGTAAAAGCCGTTATCTCTAAAAAGTACAGGAGTTCTAAAGCTGATAGGGTTGATCCCACCCCGTTGTACAGTTTAGTCAATGCCTGGTTTTCCTGACACTCAAATGGCATTCTGGCAGCATAACTCTGCTTTTTACTATCTGGGTAAATGGTCTTTCTATTTATACATTAAGTGCAGAAGAAATAATGTGTTTTATGGTGCAAATTTTTACACCTCTCCACTTTAGCCTCATTTCATCCCCTTTAAACTGTTGTCCAGTGTAGGCTAGGGTTCATTGATAAAACGAGGAATAGCAAGTTCCTTTCAAATAAACCAGCTTGTTCACTATTGCCATTTTTCCTCTCCAAGACCATACCCAAGCAGGACCAAAGAGCCTCTTATTACTTTGTGTGAAAGGAGACCGTTACTGAAAATTTATTGCGAATGATCATTGTCAGACAATAAAGTAAACACTTGATAACCTAAAACACACACACACACACACACACATGCATTTTAGACAGCCTATACATAAAATATAGAGGTGGGAGTTTGGGCTATTGCACTGGCGGGAGGTGTATCAAAAGCTCAATCACAAAGGTGAGTGGACTAAGCTACCTGCCTTCAAGGAAGTATCTTGCTTCCTATCCTTTGGCCATGGAGAGAAGAACAAACTAGGCAGAGCCTGTGCAAGCAGCATAACCAGGAAGCATGGTGTAAGTCTGATTTAAAGCGTTGGGACTGAAAATTGAAGACTTCAATGTAATCATTCTATACTTAGATGAGCTGAGAAGAGAGGGCACAGACCAATTTGCTTTCTCGCTTAAGGCTTGCTTACAGGGGTACACACCTGGTTGGGGGCCGCAAGTTGGCTTTTGCACTTGGGGTGAAGCAGCAGTAGTAGCAGAACATACGATGTGGGGAACTAAGGGAAGCCCAGCAGGTTTTATTTGAGCCATAACACAATTGGCAGGGAAGCATGTACACCCGCTTTCTAACATGCCTAAATCCCATTGAAAATAAAAAAGCCTTTCCCCTCACCCCACCCCACTTTAAGCAACGGATTGGAGTTGTACATGGTGTAGTTCGAAGAGAATGGACACCTAGCAAGGAGCAGAAAACATGCACCACGGTAGCTTCTTATGCGTCAATTTCTTCCTGTGACGCCTCAAGAGGGTCTGCCATCACCGCCTCCTCCGACGGGACTTTTGTCTTACGAACCAGAAGAACACAGTCACACAATTCCAGAGTCCTGTGCACTGGGACTGAAGTTAACTTTGTCTCTCTCCTCTTTGGTCTGCTATAGGATATAGAAAGTGAGCTTTCTGCCAGACTTGTGCAAAAGAGCAGCAGATTCTTTCAGAGCACCCGCAGGGAGGGAGTTTCTTGGGAGGACGCCTTGTTTGACGGCCTCCGACACTCAAGTGGTCAAGGGCAGCAGCTGGCTACCTCACCTGAAGCAACGAAACAGCTACGGATCCGGCCTACTTCTGGTTGCTTCCTCTCTGGAATACAGAGGAGGCTGCTTTTTAGGTGATGTGGTAGAACAACAAACGCCCCACAGTGTACTAGATTTCTGCGTGAAAACCCCATTGAAAGAAAAAACAATCGGTGGAATTGAAGTATAAAATTTTCTTTGAGCTGCGGCAAGGAAAATGAAGAAGTGGTTTGGGAAATGAAAACAGGAATAGGATATTTAAAGGGGGGTGGAGGAAAAAAAGGGAGAAGTAGGCTGATGTTTATCAACCCTCAGAAATAAATGACTTAATTGCAAGTATTACTGAAGGCCTTTGTGCAGCTGAAATGGATCAGGAGCAGGTTCCAGACTGATGAAAAGAAGCACTCCTGTACACAATGCTGGAGCCATGAGTGAGTGATGGGTCAAACTGAATCCCCATGCTTGGGGAGCGGATATGCTGAGGACAAAAGAAGGGCTGGTCTGAATCTTTACGACCCACTTCAGAGAATCCCAGTGAACACAGCTGACCCCTGATTAAGCCGTGCTTCCTACCTTTTACACCCTACAAGTTTGGGGAAGTTCAGCCTTAGGGTAATAAATTGACGTATTTGACATGTTTCTTTATTTGATTAGTAGCTTTGTGCCCCTCTACAAGGCCTGTTGATATGGACACTACAAAGTGGCAGAGTTATTGGCGAGACATGGGGCATCTGTCAACGTCGCAGATCCTTTGTCCTATGTCAGGGGTCGGCAACCCGCGGCTCCGGAGCCGCATGTGGCTCTGTAACACCTTTGCCGCGGCTCCGCCATGTCGCCGAGAGGGAGGGCAAATTGGCTCTGGCGCTGCCGGCTGCTGACCCAGAAGCTCGGAAGCGGGGAAACAGAGCTGCCCAGGCCAGGCCAGCCCAGAAAAGGGGCCGAGCCTCTGCGGGGAAGCTCCCGCCCCGCCCCCGCCTGGAGGAAGCATCGCGGCGCCAGGGTCGCTCTCCCCTGCTTGTCCCAGGGAGCGCCGCTTGCGCACGTGGGCGGATCAATGGCCCGGTGCGGAGCGGTGGTTCCCGTGTAAACGGAGGATGTGGGAAGAGGTTTGTTGCGTGCCATCGCTTGCTGAATCGGGTGGGAGAGGGAGAGTGGCTGGCTGGCTGCCGGTCTTCCCTTCCCTTCCCTTCCCTTCCCTTCCCTTTCCTCCCGCCCCCGCCTGGAGGAAGCATCGCGGCGCCAGGGCCGCTCTCCCCTGCTTGTCCCAGGGAGCGCCGCTTGCGCACGTGGGCTGATCAATGGCCCGGTGCGGAGCGGTGGTTCCCGTGTAAACGGAGGAGGTGGGAAGAGGTTTGTTGCGTGCCATCGCTTGCTGAATCGGGTGGGAGAGGGAGAGTGGCTGGCTGGCTGCCGGTCTTCCCTTCCCTTCCCTTCCCTTCCCTTCCCTTCCCTTCCTTCCTCTCTCACCCCTTTGCTTGCTTGCTTGCTTGCTTGCTTGCTTGCTTGCTTCCTTCCTTCCTTCCCTCACCCTTCCTTCTTTCTTTCTTTCTTTCTTTCTTTCTTTCTTTCTTTCTTTCTTTCTTTCTTTCTTTCTTTCTTTCTTTCCTTCCTTCCTTCCTTCCTTCCTTCCTTCCTTCCTTCCTTCCTTCCTTCCTTCTCTCTCTCTCACCCCTGCTTTCCTTCCTTCTTTCCTTCCTTCCTTCCTTCCTTCCTTCCTTCCTTCCTTCCTTCTTTCTTTCTTTCTTTCTTTCCTTCTTCCTTTCCTTCTTTCTTTCATTCTCTTTCCTTCCTTCCTTCCTTCCTTCCTTCCTTCTTTCTTTTTCTTTCTTTCCTTCCTTCTTTCCTTCCTTCTTTCCTTCCTTCCTTCCTTCCTTCCTTCTTTCCTTTCCTTCTTTCCTTTTTTCCTTCTTTCCTTCTTTCTTTCCTTTCCTTCCTTCTCTCTCTCTTCCCTCCCCTCCCAGCCTTTTAGAGGAGGAAAACCAGAAAAAAATATTTTACACCCACCCCACCCCCACCCCCCACAATGTTTGAAAACGTCAGCTTTGTACTTAAACACAAATTGGCCGGGAACTTCATTGTCTGTGTCTTTATTAATTTATTTAAAGAACAACAAACTGGTGATTGCAGTGTTATATTTGTTTTAAATGTCGCAATGGTTTTGCGGCTCCCAGTTTTTTTTTTTCCTTCGGAAACGGGTCCAAGTGGCTCTTTTTGTCTTAAAGGTTGCAGACCCCTGTCCTATGTCCTTTTAAAATGTGGCGGTTTTTGGGCAGCGGCGGGATGTGTGTTGTTGGATTGTTGTTTTTATTTTGATTATGGATTTTGAGGCTTTATATTTTGATTTTATTCTGTAAACCGCCTGAGACCTTCGGGTATAGGGCGGTATATAAATTCAATAAATAAACCATCATCATCTGTGGAAGTTCCCACCACTACATAAAGCAGCAGCAACTGGAAAATAGGACATCTGCAAGCTCCTTTTAAAAGTATGCAACTTATAATTTTTTTAGAATTTTGAAAATGTGAGAAAGAGCTGAGTAACAGCAGGGCTTTATGTTTTTTGTTTTTGTTTTAAAAAATGGGGATCAGCTTCAGCATCCAGCCTGACAATGAGTTCTAGAGTTGCTTACCAGTTGTGACATTTTGTTCGTTCTAATAAAATTTCGAAATCCAACTGGATTTTGACATTTTCGACTATGCAATTTTCTTCTACTAAATAGCCTCGAACCCGGTAGAGGTTTTCACTGCAGGATATTCCTTCACAGCACAGCTCTTACCAACACTACCATGTGGTCAGATGTAGAAGAAAGTTCCTTGCTATTTTATCCAATTGAACCAACACACCCACACTGTTCTTCTGCTCCACTTAATAAAATAGTGCCTCAACATTTGAAGTTGCAACATGCAAACCTCAGTGACAAATCTGCGGCTCTCCAGATGCTGGATTCCCATTGGCCCTGGCCAGCATGCCTAATGGTCAGGGGTGATAGGAGCCACAAAGTCCCCACCTTTACCCTACCTGATGCAAGCCAGTGGATGCACCATGTTTGTGAATAAAGCTTTGTCCATGTTTCGGGGGGGTGGGGGAAGCATTCACCATTAGGCTAGACACCCCAATGAAAGAAAGGTTAGGAGAAAAACCATCCTAAGAGTATCGAGGCTAAACCTATCAAACTTAAACAACATCTTGCTTGAGAAAGGCCCTTATTTGTGGAATTTTCTTCCACATGTCAGTAGTAGAAAGGACAAGGCTTAAAGCTTCTGGAGATCTTGGTGTAACTCTCCCCTCTCTGGACAGAAGGTAACTAAATGGTACAGCACAATACGCGTTCCATCTGTACCAAGTGTGGAAACGTTGGTCTTTGGACATTGCTGAACCACAATTTCCAACATCCCTGCCCAATGCAGCAACATCTGCAGGGTCCCCACACTGGATCTGTACCGAGCTTCTCTGTGAATCTGCTCTTCCCTGCTCCTCTTGTAAAGGGGTGGTTCCATATTTGTCTGCACCCCACAGAAGGTAAACATCAAGAAATCCGAGAGCCAAAGAATCAACGTGAAGTTGCCTTTTTATTGTCAGGCATATTACTCTGCCTACCCCTGCAAGAGGTGGTCTTCCTCAGCATCTCTACTTTAGGGCTACGCTGACGCACACAGGTACCTGTATTGCTTAATTTTGGTACTGCTTGCATGTAACAGATCACAATATAGCTGATTAGAATGTTTCGCTTTTAGACATTGCTTCTTTTTTTTAAACTGCATTAGGAATTTTTTTCAGGGTACAGATTTCAGGTTTGGGGAGACCCTAGATGCTGGTGAAACCAGTATTGGATTGGGGCATGCAGTACCCAGGGAGAAGAGGCTACGTAAGCCTTCACCAAGCTGGCACTCTCCAGGTGTTGCTGAACTACAACTCCCATCATTCCCCGACTATTCGGCCACATTGGCTGGGGATGATGGGGAGTGTAGTCCAACATCTGGAGGGCCCAGTTTTGCCAAGGCTGGTAGCTTATTCCTCTCTAGAACCACAGAGAGTGGTCCATAGAAACAGGACGCCCAAAATCCAAACCAGGGGTTAAGTCATTTTCCTTCCAATGCATGCAGGAAGGGCACTGCTTATGCAAGTAACTGAAAGTGCCAACCATGAGGAAATTCCACACTGAATATGGCAGGTGGGGGTGTTCCGATTCCAGCTCCACACCAACATTTCCTAAACAAGTGTGTTTGCTACGCTTGGTCAAAAAGCAAGCCGTTTTCAATCCAATTATTTTTACACAGAGCTGCTTGTGTGGAATCCAAGAACGGCTTTGTGAAATAACAGCCACCCCTTTCTCCTACTTCAAAACCACCCTGGGCCTCTTTAAAATAATAATAATAATAATAAATAATAATAATAATAGCAGCAACCAAAAACCAGGCACTTTGAGAAGCTGTGGCCTCAAACCCCATGCTATAGGCCTCATATACACATCAGGAACCAGCTGGGGAAATACACCAAGATGAACAATGGCAACACAGTGAACTCCCTCCTCCTGTCTGAAGGCATGTGTGTCCCCCTCACTCTTCCCCACACACCAGAACGTGACGATTTCACAATTTCAAACATTTTTATATATTATATATATATATATATTAAAAAATGAGGTAAGTCATCTTGCCACAAAAAGACATGCTCCAGCCTCCTCCCTCTCCCCACCCAAATATTCCAGCTGCAAGGGTGGCTATTATTGCTCTATCTCTGGGTGGACTCTGATTGGCTGCTGGGTGGGCAGAGTACGTTATTGCCATTATCGGTGGCCAACGGGGCTGCCCGGCTTTCTGTCCTTCGGTCACCCCCGGGTGCAACCCACAGAGGCCTCCTCTAGCAAGTGGGAGAAGTGGTGATGGGGCTGTGCAGGTAAGGGAGGCTGCCGGCAGTGGAGTGCACAGCCACCGAGACCGGGAAACTGAAGACGAACTGGGAGGTGGGTGTGGAGGAGCTCTTCCCCCTTTCCCTCAGCGTCCCCGACGGGCTGGCGGCCTCGGCGGCGCACGACGTAGCCAGAACCTGGGACTCGAACTGGAGGAGCTGTCCCATGAAGCTGAAGTTGGGGGAGATGATACTCCGGCGTTGCTTGACAAACTCAAAGGCTTCCTCGAGTTTCACCCGCTTCTTCATGATCAGATAGGCCAGGCAGATGGTCGCCGATCGGGAAATGCCTGCTTGGCAGTGCACTAGGACGCGGCCGTGACAGGCCTTCACAGAGTCTGGGGGTAGCAGAGCAGAAAGGTCAGCGCATGGAGGAAGCCATGTCAACAGGCAAGAATCCTTCTACAGCCAGCACTGTGCAAGGATTTTTAAAGGGCAATTCATGGGAGGTCTCTAAAAAGTGTGAATGATACTTGGTGGCCTTTCTGAAGCCAGGAAAGATGTTGAGTAAGATGGTCTTTTAATAAGGAATGGGGGAAATTTATAACTTATCCTAAAGACCATTGTAAGCAGTTAAAATCATTAGTAGGATTGGAATATCACTTGTAGTTTAATGGTGAATTTTGGATACATTGGAGAGAGAAAAGATTTGGATTATTATAAAAGATGCAGGAAGAAATGATTAACAAAAGAACCCACAAAGGGGAGGAGGGAAGTCCAAGAGATTCCTTGGAATCTTGTTTTTATGTTGGATGTTGGATATGTGACTATAAAATGTTAATCTGAAAAACCAAATAAATAAATTTAGAAAGATGATCAGCAGTTAGGTAGGGAAAGAGTTGCTGTATTTTCAAGAGCAAAAAAGAGGATGCTATGATGACTCTCATTTTAAATACCCCTACCATATACGGGGGGGGGGGACCCAGGTGGCGCTGTGGGTTAAACCACAGAGCCTAGGGCTTGCTGATCAGAAGGTCGGCGGTTCGAATCCCTGTGATGGGGTGAGCTCCCGTTGCTCGGTCCCAGCTCCTGCCAACCTAGCAGTTCAAAAGCACATCAAAGTGCAAGTAGATAAATAGGAACCGCTCTGGCGGGAAGGTAAACGGCGTTTCCGTGCGCTGCTCTGGTTCGCCAGAAGCGGCTTTGTCATGCTGGCCACATGATCCGGAAGCTGTACGCCCGCCGGCTCTCGGCCAATAAAGCGAGATGAGCGCCGCAACCCCAGAGTCGGACACGACTGGACCTAATGGTCAGGGGTCCCTTTACCTTTACCTTTTACCATATACAGGCTATTGAATCTGTGATATATTGTTAAGAGGGGCAGGAGAAGAGAAGAGCCTTCAACCACCAGTTATGTCTACGTCCAGAAAGTATAGCCAGAGGCAAATTTTTAAAAATCCACCCGGATAGAATTTTTACCCCTGAAAAAGAGGACATGACCTGGAAAAAGAGGGCACGTGGCAACCCTATGTCACACGCCCTTGAGCAGCAACAGAGTGTTCTGCAAATCATAGGAGATCATGCAAACACGATAAATCTGCATGAACAAATTGGTGACATTCCCTGTGACTTACACAAGTCACAGAATTCAGCTTTTGTTGTTCGAGTGCATGAGGACTGCTTTCTGTTTAATATGGACCATATAGCTGGACACACACACTGGAGAAAATGGGTCTATTCCAGGAGCTAGTGGGGAAGATCTTCCTCCGTTCTACCACTGCCAGAACAGCAAGGAAAGCAAGCAGGGTGACGTGAGGGCAGAGAAAGAGAGAAAAGGGAGTTTAGAGGTGTGTGTGCAGGTGGAGAGAAAGGGGGGTAAATTCTTCTCTGTCTCCAATTTTAATCTAAACCAGGGAAGAACTCTCTGGGCCATAATGCTCACCTTGCATTAGAGTTTACCATTACGATCCACCTGAAATCATATTTCCAAACCAGGAAATACAAATTTCAGCTACATCACTAATTATTCATATATTGTTATTATTATTTGAAACATATGCGTATACCATTTAATGGCATACAGCCATTGAAGCAGTGTACGCAATAAAAACCAGAATAAAACACACAAATATAAGCTCTAAAAACAATAAAAATATTCATACAAGGAAGGAACAGATAATGGGAAGAGAGTTTGTTTTGTCTTTGCACCAAGGCAGAATTGTGCCCAAACCAACTTCTATCGATTTCACTTTTTTTTCAAAAAAGAGTTGGGGGTGGTTGGGGGGAAGGGAGGGGATTTGGCCCAGAGGCAAAGTTTGACGTCAGAAGTTCTTAGGCAGCTATCAAAGGAAAAAGAGGCCTACTGCTTCGTCAAATGCCTTAAAAAGGAAGATCAGAAAGGAATTGGGCCTAACAGCTTTTCACCATAAGCCAATAAAAATATGAACTTAGACTGGGCCTATAAAATGGGCAGGAGTTTGACAACCCATTGGCAAGGAGCAGAGCCAGAAGGCTTCATGACCCCTCAAGTGGACCACAAAATATGGCTTGAGGCCTGCTCAGATTTCCCTCTAGTTTACTCTAGGACAGTGATGGCTAACCTTGACACCCCAGATGTTTTGGGACTACAACTCCCATCATCCCTGACCACTGATCCTGTTAGCTAGGGATGATGGGAGTTGTAGTTCCAAAACATCTGGAGTGTCAAGGTTAGCCATCACTGCTCTAGTAGCTAGAGACCTGAACATTTGCTCCACCGTTTGGAGCTGGGCCCACAAGCTTAGATTTTGAAGCCTGTGTCCCACTCTCTCTGCCTCACCCACCCAACCTGCCAAGATGAATGTACCTATGTATTCAATCGCTTCCATGAACCAGGAGCTGATGTCGGTTTTGTGGTTGTCTTCCACCGGGATGCATTTGTATTGAAAATGTCCTTCAAAGTGGTTTGGGCAGTCCGAGGAAACATTCAACAAGGCGGTGATCCTCAAGGCGTCCAGCATGTCTCTCCGGGCGGCGTGATGCGCGCTGCCAAGGAAGAGGAACGGAAGGATTTCCACTGGGCCACCCTGCGCTCCGGAAGGGGAAGCAAGAAAGGAGAAAAGAGAAGGATCACTATGACTGAAAGAGGGACAAGAGGAAGCCCAACAGGAAAAGGAACCGGCAGAGATGTGTGATGCTCACAGGATTCATAAGCTTCACAAAACACATCTGGTGAATGCCAGTGACATTACTGGACTGACAACAGGGACAAATAAGCAACTGTCCCCATTCACAATTCTCTAGCAGGGTGGAAAAAAATCGGATTTTTTAATTTTAAATTGGATTTTTTTTATTTAAATTGGATTTTTAAAATAAAATGCTTTTGGAGGAAAAAATCTTTCTAAATATAGTCTTCTATTTAAGTTACATTGTAGTCCAAAGGCTATTCATCAGGAAATAAGGATTTGTTTTAAGTTTATCAAGTGTGCTAAAACTCAGTCTAAATTTTTTTAGAAAAATGTTTAACCACATCAGTTAACAAACATGGATACATATGCTATCATGTTATTGTTTTAGTTAAATAAATTGTTTAAATGGTTATTAAGGAAATGATTTTCTCCTTCCAATAAAGTACAGCAGAGAAGTTGTCCAAATATAAACAGTTAACTTATTAAACCTCACCATAATTTCATAATTATCTGTCTATGTATTTCTAGTAGTATAACCAAATCAGTAATTTTTGATATACCAGTAACAGTAAAAACCACTCTGAAAATTTATTATTCCAAAAATGAAACCTTCATATGGTTGTAAATATTAAGATTATACCAGCAACAATGAGTCTTTCTGTAAAAAAAATATTTAAATCAAGTCTTACTGACTAGTGATTTAAATCAAGCCTTACTGACTAGTGATTTAAATTGTGATTTAAATCAATTTGATTTAAATCAAATCCACCCTGGTTTGAAGCTTTCTGATCTTAAAGCTGTGGGACCCCAGCTTTCCCCCTCAAAGCTTTGGAGGGCGTGGTTTGAAATGGAATTGGCTATACCATGTGGTGTTATTTATTCTGTAGGCTTAAGGTGACGGAGCAAAAACACAAAACAAAAAGGGTGCTGCAGGAATACCACTCTGACTTGCATTTAGTGATGCAATTTAGCTTGCTGAGTAATGGTGAGCACACAATTTCTAATCAGGTCTTGGGCATCTGTCTCTCTTGAGAGCATATGCCGCTATCCCAAACAAGACTTTGTATCACTTGTGACAGCACCCCTGCAGCAAGGTTAAATGCCTTTAGAGCCACTTAATATAGTTTTGCCAAGATGTCCATTTTGAAACTTTGTAACTTCCCTCTCCATTGAAAATCGTAACTCTCCTAATAAAACCTAGCCCTTTTGAATCATGCAACTACACTTGCGGGTTCTTTGTTCATTTCCACAAAATTTTAGTCCCAGAAGGCCTGGGAGATTCCACTCCAAAGATCTCCAGATGCTGTGAACTGTATTTTCCATCATCTGTCCTTGGTGACTGGGGATGCTGGCTAGAGCTAGGGCTAGGGATGTGTAACCTACAATATCTGGAGGGTGTTGGCTAGACTATCCCTGCTCTACTCCTAAGCAAAGGAAGGCCACCAAGTTCAAATCCGCACACCATTCACTCTTGAATTACGACTATGTGTCAGCCAGCATGACCGTAACACCCACAAGTAGTAACAATCGCTATTTGCTGTCTCCCACGTTAGTCACCCTCGGGAGTTAGAAATTAATGGACATGACTAACTTAGGCTCCCTAATTATAGTAGGTCTACGCCAAGTATAACTTGGTTGGTTGGATGCAACCTTATGGCTCCATGGCCTGCTAAACTAGAAGCCAATACCCTGTTTCTCCTAAAATAAGACGTAACCAATGCTGTATTGTTTTAATATTTGATTGGAAGCCGCCCAGAGTGGCTGGGGAAACTCGGCCAGATGGGCGGGGTATAAATAATAATTTATTTATTTATTAATTATTATTATTATCATTATTATTATTATTATAATATATTATTATTATTATTATTATTATTATTATTATTATTAAATAAGCCGTAGCAGGATTTCTACGCATTTGTGAAATATAAGCCATACCCAGAAAATAACCCATACCCCGAAAATAAGACATAGTGACACAGCGCCTCTCCCTTTAGACAGCCTGGATAGGCGTGGCTATGCAGCGTACCGACACAGAGCGGTTAAAATAAGACATCCCCCAAAAATAAGCCATACTGTGTTTTTTTGAGGGGAAAAAATATAAGACAGTGTCTTATTTTAGGAGAAACACGGTACATCCAAACAGTGTACCAAAACATCTTCATTGTTCAGCAGACAACAACAGGTGCACACCTTCTCCCAGCAAGGGAGATCTATATACAGAAGCAGGTTTCTGGACATTCTCCTTGCTGGATTGAAAGACACATGGCATTACTCTGACACCACTACATTAGAGTGGCATCATTTTACAAATAAGAATGGAGAGAACTAGTACAGCCACACACAACATATAGTCAGGTCCTGCTCGCTGGTTTCTCACCGGCATCCAATTGGCCACTGTGAGAACCGGTGGCTGGACTGCATGGGCATGATCCATGTTCTTATACTATCCAAATTGGGCGGGGCCATTTCCCCACTTCTAAAATATTCCAATGGAGAACATATTCTCCAGGGCACGGAGATCCTGCTTAAAGTGCAAAAACAGACCTCTGTTGTTTTAAGGACAGGCAGGTTGTCTTTGATTCTTATGGATAATACACCAACCCAGGAGACTGAATTCATATCGCCAATTCAGACAAGGGTCTCTGACAAGAGTGAGGGTTTAAACGGCAATAAGCCCTGGAAAGCCAACCTGATCATGTTGTGGTGTCCCACAGGAGCTGCAGCTGTGCTCAAGGTACTCTGCAGTCGCCACAACGGACGCGGCAGTCGGAGATTTCGTCTTTGCACAGAATTCCGGATATTCCGAGTGAAATCTCTCATAGCCACCTGAAAGATAAACAACATCACAGTGTTAAGAGTGTTGGACCTGGGAGATCAGTGTTCAAACACCCAATCGGCCATGAAGCTCAATGGGTGACCTTGCGCCAATCACAGCCTCTTAATCTACCTCGCAGGGTCGTTGTAGGGGTTAACTGAGGAGGGAGGGGGTGAATCATGTACTTCTTGGAGAAAGAGAAGGGCTATGAATCCAATAAATAAGCTCTTCTGCTTACCTGCTTAAGAAAGCAGGAGGAGATGGAGATGTCAGTTGCAATGGGACCCATGTCAGTTGCAAAACGCGCCTGGTGCCAGGCTAATTTCTAACACTGAATCCAACATTGCATTTTCAAATATTCTCCAAGCTCTGTTTACTACGGATGACTTCATAGTTTCCTACTGACCAGGCCGCTTATCACTGAGGTCTCCAATGCTATCCATCTTTTAACAAAAAGTTCTGTTTTCTCCACATCACAGGGAACCTGCTGAGAGGCCCACAAATCCAGCTGCCAGGTGGCCAACAGCTCCTCTCTCCCCTCTGGGGACTGATCCTGCTGCATTCAAAGGGCTTGGGCCCAACACTTGGCGTTTCACTGCAAACCAGGGTGGATAAAAATCAATGATTTTTTTAAAAAAATAAAAAAAATCGGATTTTTTTGTTTTAAATCGGATTTTTTTTTATTTAAATTGGATTTTTAAAATAAAATGCTTTTGGAGGAAAAATCTTTCTAAATATAGTCTTCTATTTAAGTTACATTGTAGTCCAAAGGCTATTCATCAGGAAATAAATATTTGTTTTAAGTTTATCAAGTGTGCTAAAACTCAGTCTAAGTTTTTTTAAAAAAATGTTTAACCACATCAGTTAACAAACATGGATACATATGCTATCATGTTATTGTTTTAGTTAAATAAATTGTTTAAATGGTTATTAAGGAAATGATTATTTTTCTCCTTCCAATAAAGTACAGCAGAGAAGTTGTCCAAATATAAACAGTTAACTTATTAAACCTCACCATAATTTCATAATTATCTGTCTATGTATTTCTAGTAGTATAACCAAATCAGTAATTTTTGATATAACTGTAAAAACTACTCTGAAAATTTATTATTCCAAAAATGAAACCTTCATCTGGTTGTAAATATTAAGATTATACCAGCAAGAATGAGTCTTTCTGTAAAAAAAATATTTAAATCAAGTCTTACTGACTAGTGATTTAAATCGTGATTTAAATCAATTTGATTTAAATCAAATCCACCCTGCTGCAAACGGGAAGTTAACTTGGAGCAGGAGGGATTTGGGCACTGGGCGTCTTCTCCAGCACATGCGGAGAGCTCAGGAACACATTGCTTTGTATTTGAAGAAGAGAAAAGCAGTGATAGCCCCTCATGTCACTTCTGCTTGTCCCCAAAGCCCTGCATGGATTTGGGCTCAGTTCTATGGTGCATGCAAGGTCTTAATAGCTGTCGTGGAATGCATTAATCTGTTCAGCAGTCATCGGCACTCGTAATAGCTCTGGTAAGGAGCACATCACAGTGATCTTCAGCTTAGACAATTACATAGTCTAAGGTGCCAGTGATTTGACCGGGGGTGCTTCCATTATGTTTTATTTTACTTTTTGTTGAAAGAATGTGTTGGTAATAACAAGGTTGCTATTCAACCCAGTATGTTTCCGAGCACAATTCAAAATGTTGGTGCTGACCGGCCCAGTATACCTGAAGGAGCGTCTCCACCCCCATCGTTCTGCCCGGACACTGAGGTCCAGCACCGAGGGCCTTCTGGAGGTTCCCTCACTGCAAGAAGCGAAGTTACAGGGAACCAGGCAGAGGGCCTTCTCGGTAGTGGTGCCCGCCCTGTGGAACGCCCTCCCATCAGATGCCAAAGAGATAAACAACGATATGACATTTAGAAGACATCTGAAGGCAGCCCTGTTTAGGGAAGTTTTTAATGACTGGTGTTTTAATGTATTTTTAATCTTTTGTTGGAAGCCACCCAAAGTGGCTGGGGAAACCCAGATAGATGGGCGGGGTAGAAATAATAAATTATTTATTTTTTTTATTATTATTAGGTTATTAAAAAGGTAAATGACCCCTGAAAGCTAAGTCCAGCTCATCTCGCTCTATAGACTGAGGGAGCCGGTGTTTGTCTGCAGACAGCTTCTGGGTCATGTGGCCAGCATGACTAATCCGCTTCTGGCGAACCAGAGCAGCACACGGAAACGCCGTTTATCTTCCCGCCGGAGTGGTACCTATTTATCTACTTGCACTTTGACGTGCTTTCGAACTGCTAGGTTGGCAGGAGCAGGGACCGAGCAACGGGAGCTCACCCCGTCGCAGGGATTCGAACCGCTGACCTTCTGATCGGCAAGCCCTAGACTCAGTGGTTTAGAGTGACCACAACGCCACCTGCGTCCCACCGCGCTGCACGTATAGTCAAAAGTAAAATTCCGTTCTGGTTGCTGTTGCCAATTCCTCCTTTCCCAATCTTGCTCGGCTACGAGTGATTGCCAAAGAAGCAGCAGCAGCATGCAAGAGAACTTGGGAGGAGGGAGGCCATTGTCTCACTCACTCCACCCACCCATTTTCAGAGTTCTCTGCAGCTGCTAGAGAACTTGAGGAAGGCGATGGGGCTCAGTGACAAGCACAAAGACTGGCTGGCTAGCATGCCAACTCCGAATATTTTTATCACACTCACAAACCGAGCCCCCGGGGCAAAATGCTCACATTCCTTAATTCGCATCACCGCTGAATATTTCTGAAGCAGGGGCAAAAACCCCACTTCGACCCCCACAGTGCAAAATAGGCCCAATATGTGACTTTCTAAGCTCATCAGCACAGTATCACAAGAGCTGCATAGCATGATTGATGGAGTGCATAGGAATCTCTCTATTCTTGCCATTTCAAACAGGTACAAACACTGCACTTATCAGCGTCCTATCTGGCTGGTATGCTGCATTCAGCTGACTCACAAACCACATGATCGACACTTAATCCTTCAGGGACTTCTCGTTTGTTTGTATCTGTCCACATTTTATTTATTTTTAATAGGCATTTTAAATTTTCAATCTGTAAACTGCTTTAAGTTTTGTTGTTCAAAAACAGTATACGAATATTGCACACACACACATACACACACACACAAGTTCCCAATCCAAATTTGAGGGTTCCCAAATAATTGTCTGAAGTCCACCCCCCCCTAACTTTTAAAAAATGTTGAGGTCCCATTCAAAAGATGTCCTGGCCTCCCTTGCTCCAACACACCTCCCACTATTGGTGTGGAGGGTTGGGGAACTTGGTCCAACCAGCACACTCCAAAGAATCCTGCAAATTCCATTCAACACTTCCGCCTTTCTTGCAGCCCTTGACACTCAATACTTCTACCACAGAAATGGCTTCTTCCAGCCTGTCTCCACTCTTCACACATTCTTCTCCTACCAAGCCCTCAACATCCTTAGTTCCCACAAAGATCAGAAACTTTGTTCTGGGGAAACCTAACCATCACAGTTTCTTGCTTGGCATTCTGCATTCAAATGAATGCACTCAGTACTTGGGTTACACAAACCTTTCTGTGTAGAGAACAGCAATCCAATGGTCTCATGACTCTCATGAACGCATGATTCTCCAACGGTAAAGGGACCCCTGACCGTTAGGTCCAGTCGCAGACGACTCTGGGGTTGCGGCGCTCATCTCGCTTTATTGGCCGAGAGCCGGCGCACAGCTTCCGGGTCATGTGGCCAGCATGACTAAGCCGCTTCTGGCGAACCAGAGCAGCGCACGGAAACGCCGTTTACCACTACCTTCCTGCCAGAGCGGTACCTATTTATCTATTTGCACTTTGTGCTTTCGAACTGCTAGGTTGGCAGGAGCAGGAGCTCACCCCATTGCGGGGATTCGAACTGCCGACCTTCTGATCAGCAAGCCCTAGGCTCTGTGGTTTAACCCACAGCACCACATGTGACTCCAATGGTAGTATTATCCTAAACCACATACCAACACAGTGAGGTTTTACAGCAGCCAAAAGACTGATATCGATTCATTGGAGATAATACTATGGCCTCCTTTGATCAATGGATAGAAGATATGATAACTCTCTGAACATACGAACAAGATTGCTTTTGGACGCAGATTGTGTATGGATAAATATAATGATATTTGGAATGCATTTATAAAAAATTATCATGACTTGTTAATAATTTTACATTCCTTGGAATAGCTGTACTACTTATATACCCATTTACTGTATTGTTATCAGTTGCAAGCACTTTTTTCTTTTTGGTTTTTTCCCTTATTTTTTTTCTCCACTGAATTTTTAAATTAAATATAAATGGGGGGGATGATTCTCCAAGGGTGATCTAACTAGGTTCCAAACATACAAAGGATTGCATGTCTGGAAACAGAAGTACTTTGTGTGACTGCTGAACTGACTAACCAACTAACAAACAAAATGCATCAGCCTGAGTAAGGAAGATTTATTCAGTAAGATATTCAAGAGACTCTATTTGCTCCATTTACTACTCTCCGGTTAAAACAAACAAACAAACAAGCCCTTTAACTTCTTGGGCAGATATAAACAGGGTTGTGTGTACTGTTGCATACTTAAAGATCAAGTTCTGTACCCAGGCAAGCTGAACAAATTTCAGTGTCCTGTATAAATTATGTGAACTGTGCAAATTTGAACATTATTTCCAATGCTGTCAGTCCGAGCCCACAAGATGCAAAGTTTCTGAAGAAACCACTCCTACTCTTATTCAAGCACCTCTCTAGTTTCTAAGATTTTAAACTGGGTGGCAACCATATTTTAAAAAAATAAATAAATAAATCTCGGTTGATTCTTGGTTTATTCTTAGCTTCAAAATGTACAACAGCATTTAAGATTGGGAACCGTCACTACAGCATCATTGCCAAACTACAGATAACGATAGCTGAACAAGCTAAAATACATTCCTGGTGATGTGTATCAAATTTTTAAACTCATTTAATTATCTGCTTCGGTTGAAAGCGCATGCAGTTTAAACTTTATAGCGCTGGGAAGCATGCATAGTGCGGAGGCAGGCCTCTGTGTGCTGCTGTTAATATAAATTAGTCTGAAATATTTGGGGATTTTCAAACCACTCTCCACTTGATCTATCCCAGATCCGGCCTTATCAACACCCAAAATGTTTTAATCGCACTTGCATACGATTGCTGCAACCACAAGCTTTTCCATTATTTTTCACCCATCCATGGCGGTGTCACAATTTTCCAGCAATCGCTGGCACATGGTGCACACTGTAATCCTTTGTTTCCTACTGAGTCAAAGGAAAGACAGAAAGGAATTCCATGGAGCTTCAGAGCAACAGCCCACCTCAGCTGATTCACGGGTTAAGTGACAAATCCATCGCCCTAAGACACCAAAACTTAAACAGCGATCTTCATGATCACCCGAGATTTGCACACTAGTCACTTGGCTGATCAAATATTGTCCGTTGATTATTACTTGACAGTCAACTATCCAAAGGAGCCATCATGCTTGAAAAATTAATCTGCGGCCTAAAGGTAAAGCTAAAGGTAAAGGGACCCTTAACCATTAGGTCCAGTCGTGACCGACTCTGGGGTTGCGGCGCTCATCTCGCTTTATTGGCCGAGAGCCGGTGTACAGCTTCCAGGTCATGTGGCCAGCATGACAAAGCTGCTTCTGGCGAACCAGAGCAGCGCATGGAAACGCCGTTTACCTTCCCGCTGGAGCGGTACCTATTTATCTACTTGCACTTTCGACGTGCTTTCGAACTGCTAGGTGGGCAGGAGCTGGGACCCAGCAACGGGAGCTTACCCCGTCGCGGGAATTCGAACCGCCGACCTTCAGATCAGCAAGCCCTAGGCTCTGTGGTTTAACCCACAGCGCCACCTGGGTCCCTAATCTGCGGCCTACTCCGCACAAATTATACAAAGTATCAGGTATTATAATAATTGTGATCAAACAAAACCAAAACTCCAAAACACCAAATTGGCTAATAAATATTGAGAAGAGTTTACTCAATCAAACATGTTAAAATGAACACATTAAGGTGCAGCGTGCAAATCCAAGCCTGTAAAAACTCAATAAACTGATGGCATAATACTGAGGCTAATGATAATGTCCTAGCGTAATCAAATTACGCAAAAGTGTTGCAACACTTGGATTTGCACGCTTCACCTTAATGTGTTCATTTTAACATGTTTGATTGAGTAAACTCTTCTCAATATTTATTAGCCAATTTGGTGTTTTGGTTTTGTTTACTCCGCACAAATGCCTTTCAAAGCTGACTTTTGTTTTAATAGTTGTCTCTGTATAATATGACTTATTTGTATTTTTACCTCTTTCCCTAATTTTGTAACTCTAGTTTGACCATAATTTTTAAGGATAAAAGCAAAAGGCAAACTGAATTAAGCGAATCATTCACAGAAACAGTCCCCAACATCACTAAAAATTGTGGTAATTCATTGTATTTGTTGGAATATGGTTTTTCAGGGGTCAGTAAACTTTTTCAGCAGGGGGCCGGTCCACTGTCCATCAGACCTTGTGGGGGGCTGGACTACATCTTTGGGGGGGAAATGAACAAATTCCTATGCCCCACAAATAACCCAGAGATGCATTTGAAATAAAAGGACACATTCTACTCATGTAAAAAGCACGGATCCGGCCCCTGGGCCTTAGTTTGCCTACCCATGGTTCATTGTTTCGCAGGCAAGTTTGTTTTTGCACTTAGCCTCTGTACCAAACCAATTGGGGTTGCCAATGGGGGATCTGTGAACACAACAGCAGCTTTAAAGTCTCCCACCAGCAAAGTCTCAGAGCCCCCCCTCCCCACCAACTTCCCCCTTGGTGATAGGTGGTTATCTTTTTCTCCTTTGAAAAGTACATAGAGCTGAAAGAGGAAGTCAGAAGAGTGGCGTTCTTTCCCACTTCCTCTCTCCGTCCTTGCAGCTTTTCAAGACTCAGATTAAGCTACCAGATCCGACATTTACCAAGATCACTTGGAACTGCAAAGAGAGAAAAGTTATGTGTGTGAGCATGAGTTTCCAGGAGAGGAGGGGAGGTGATGCAGAGGGAAGGAGAGAGGTGGTGCCCACAGCCCTCACTCAAAATCCAAATGTGTCCTTGAGCCCAATTTAAATTGCAAAGGATCTTTTGTTATTTTGTTTGACCCAATCTCTTTGAGCAGTCAGTTACCCAATCTAGGACCCCCGCTAGCCCCCAGTATACACTGAGGCAGTCCCCAACACAGCAATTAAAGCAACTGGAGAAAAAACGCTAGCCATCTAGGTTTGTTTGGTTTTACCACGTGCTGAAGCAGGAAGCCCACTGATCATTTTTAAATGCTAAAATATAAAACGGAAAAGCAGCTTGACTCTTCAGCAGTAAAAGTCGGTGCAGTGAAACCCCCGAAAGAAACCAATAATCTGGATATATGGCATCATAGTTTTAAATCGGAAATTTTTTTCATGTTTTTTTTTCATTTTCAGATTATTATGGAACCACAGAGACAGGTAAACAAGAGCAAAAGTTCAATAACATCTCCAGCTAAAAGCATTGCATACCAAACCTAAACATATTACCGGTAAATAGCAGCACTCAATCAAAAAATCATGACAACCATATTTCTCTAGATGTCACGTGGCGAGACACATGTAAATCTAAAACTAAAATATATGAAATAAAATCCTACCATACTGAATAGAAATTATGTGGATCTCCCTGTCCCATAGGCCTGTCTTACGTGCTATGTTTTCTGCAACAACTAAATTCCAGAAATATTTAGACCAGGCATAGGCAAACTCTGGCCCTCCAGATGTTTTGAGACTACAATTCCCATCATCCCTGACCACTGGTCCTGTTAGCTAGGGATGATGGGAATTGTAGTTCCAAAACATCTGGAGGGCCGGAGTTTGCCTATGCCTGATTTAGACCATAAGGATATAGTCAGAATTTTTTTCATGCATTACAGGGTAGGCAGAAAGGAAGAAGATATTGCTTGTTCTTCACAGACTGCCAGAGCAGCAACGTTCAGCATAACCTTTGCAAACCACTGGCTTAAGATCACAACCAAGTACCGGTATTTGTTTATTTTTGAGCCAACCTCACTCTCAAAAGTGACTTGAAACACAGAGAGAGACCATAGCTCAGGGGTAGGCAACCAAATGCCCGGGGGCCGGATGTGGCCCAATCGCCTTCTCAATCCGGCCTGTGGACGGTTCAGGGAATCAGCGTGTTTCTACATGAGTAGAATGTGTCCTTTTATTTAAAACTAGTATATTAAGCCTGTTGCAAAAAACAGGCGCTAGACGGAGGCGGATATCCCCATTAACCCTTTCCCCTCCCCTCCCTCCCCATTAACTCTTTCCCCTCCCCACCCTCCTCTCCTCCCCATTAACCCTTTCCCCTCCCTCCCCATTAACCCTTTCCCCTCCCCACCCTCCTCTCCTCCCCATTAATCCTTTTCCCTCCCCACCCTCCTCTCCTTCCCATTAACCCTTTTCCCTCCCCAGCCTTCTCTCCCTCCCATTAACCCCTTTACCTCCCCACCCTCCTGGCCCCCCTCGAGGCTGCGACTCTGAGCCCTGCGGTGGCGGCGGGAGGAGGTGGAGGCCCCCGCCCTCCTCCCCCCGTTTATTGCCGGGTCTCCTCTTCTCTCCCTCCCCCCCCACCTCTCTCTCTCACACACACACACATACACACACACACACGCACTTTCCCCCACACCTCCCCCCACAAATAGCTCAGCTCTCTCTCTCCCTCCCCCCTTCACACCTCCCCCCCATCCCCGGCGACCGGGCGGCAGCGCGAGGCGGGCCCGGGCGCTAGCCCGGCAGCACACGCGGGCGCCTTGCGGGGCGGGGGGCACAGCCGCGGCTGCTCTCCTGCCGCCGCGGAGGGAGGAGGCTGAGCGCGGGGAAACCGGGGAGCCCCCCAACCCCGGAAGCCCCCTCGGAGGCCGGCCCCGCCGTGCGCGCTCAGCTCCCTCGGCGGCTCCGGCCGCGCAGGAGAAGAGCCGGGCAGGAGGGAGGGCGGGGGCGCATCACGGTTGGGGGCGGTTCTGGGGCCCGCGACGTCCCACTCCGCCTCCTTCCTGGCGCGCGCTCGGCCTGCACTGGCCGTGAAGGAGTTGGTTGTGCCGCACGTGCGCCTTCCAAGCTGGGAGCCACCTCTCCTTCCCCTCGCTCGCCAGCCGCGCTCCCCTCTGTTCCCGGGAAGTCGGAGGACGGGCTCCTTCTCGGAGGAGGGGCCGGGGAGGAGGAGGAGGGAGCAGCCAAGAGGAGAAGAGGAGGGAGAACGGCAGCGATAGCAGCAGCGCCCCGGCAGCCGGTCAGTCTGCCTAGGAAGCAGCCCAGCGGCCGCCTTCTCCCCGCCAGCGCGTGCTGCGGGCAGGGGCGTTACGCGCCCCCGCCGCCAAGCGGTGTCACTGGAACGCAAGAGCCTGTGTCAGAGGGCTGCGGGCAGGGGCGCTACGCGCCCCCGCCGCCAAGCGCCTATTGGTCTGTGTCAGAGGGCTGCGGGCAGGGGCGCTACGCGCCCCCGCCGCCAAGCGCCTATTGGTCGGCTGCGGGCAGGGGCGCTACGCGCCCCCGCCGCCAAGCGGTGTCACTGGAACGCGCACGCGCAGTTGCGAATTCCTGTGACACACGGAAAGTAGTACGTCCCGACACAGGCTCTTTATTATATAGGATGCATCTCTGGGTTATTTGTGGGGCATAGGAATTCGTTCATTTTTTTTTTTTCAAAATATAGTCTGGCCTACCACATGGTCTGAGGGACGGTGGACCGGCCCACAGCTGAAAAAGGTTGCTGACCCCTGTCATAGCTCATACCTTTCTCAGAAATACCTGCGCCCAAGGCCTGAGAATGCCCTGCCAGTCAAAAGGCAACAATATTCGGCTGAATGGACTGTATCTGACTCAGAACAGATCAGGGATATGCACCAAGAGGCCAAATCACCAGCCCCACAGCATAGCTCCTGCCTGCAAATCCATCTTAAACCCCAAAGCATGTCGCATGTGAGTAAAGGCAACTGGAAGGGAGCAGCTGAGATGCCCCAAGGGGAGAAGATTAGCTGGTCCCTCTGCCTCTGCTGTAGGGAGAGGAGGCAAAAGACTCATCAGCCATAGACAGCCTATGGTATCTGTGGATGCTTCTCAGCCCTTGAGGAATTCAAAACACGGTGTCCGTTAAAAGGTTAGGCCCTGACCAGGGTTATAAACGCAGCTTCGCACGTTTGCAAAATAAGAAAAATCTTCCGCTAGCTTGGAATGCTTCCTCGATATCGTTCTCAGGAGCTGGTGCCACCAAAAGCAATTTTTCTACAGAAACTGGAGCAAATATCCTTCCAGGGCACATGAATACATATACCCAGGCATGGCATTAAGGCTATGTGTTGCTTTGTTCTTTTTTATTATTATTATCCTTGGGGATGCATTCCTAAGTCTAGAGAAGGGAGAGGCTGTTCCCGGGACAATAAAGCAGGATCTTTCCACCCACCCAGAGCTTTTGCAGTTCAAAAGGTCACCAGCAGCCTTCATGCACACACACACACACACACACACACACAGCCCAGATGACAGGTCAGATGGGCAGGAAACAATCTCCGGATACAATTCAGTCTACTGTTTCCAAAGACCACACCAGGAGGGACCGTGAAAGAGACTCCCCCCACCCGCACTCCCTGGCTGGGACGGATGTGAAGGAGGTTGCAAGAGGGTGGTAATAACTCCCTCTTCTTTCTGAGTTCTGCATAGTATTTAAGAAGCACATTTAAGGGAGGGAGAAATGGGTACGCCACCCAATCGCCACGGGAGAGAAACAACCTCACGGTTACGGAGCCTGCACCACTAATGAAGGGCACACGCAGAGTGCACGGCGCTGCATACAGGACAGAATCAAGGCTGTCTCTCGCCGAAAGAAATCTCTTCCTACTAGGTGGAGCTGCCCGCCTAGGGAAAGGATCGCCCGCGCAGTTTGGCGGCAAGGGGAGTGAGTAGGCGAGGGTTGGGGAGCCAATCTGAGCCCTACCTCCAACAACTTAACGAAAGAGTCTTGTTGTTCCCGGGGTTCAAGCCAGGTCGGGAACCTTCAACCTTCCACTCTCAGGGCTTGAAATGGGAGTCGCGTGTGGTGGGAGACAAGCAGTCGTCTGAACGCTACACAGCCGGGCAACACGGGCGTCAGAAAGAATTGCGCAGGCAGGGCTCAGCACGATTCACAGAATCGTAGAGTTGGAAGGGACCCCGAGGGCCATCTAGTCCGACCCCCTGCAATCCAGGAATCCTGCCCACAGCCACCCCTGGGTGGTCTCGAACCACCAACCTTCTGGTTAACAGCCGTGACCCATTCTTGCGCGCCCTTGGCCGGGTCCGCGCAACCCCCGGAGGTCTTGGGCCGCCCCCCGCTGCTCACCTTTCAGCAGGCAGATGTCGGCGTGCTGCGTGTCCCTGCGCAGCGCCCGCACCACCAGCGCCACGGTGCTGTCCTCCCGCAGCGCGTCTCCCCGCCCGCTGCGCTCGTCGTACACCACCACGGCCGAGTAGAGTCCCGAGCGGAGGCGGGCGCGCGCCTCGTCGTCGGCCGGCAGGATCTGCTCCAGGCTGACGGAGCCCTTGGCCCTGCGCCGGACGATGGTGTTGCAGCGCACGTTGAGCGCGCCGCGGATGTGGCCCGCGCTGTGCGCCAGGAAAGGCCTGCAGTCCAAGAGGAGGCACTTCCCGGAGGCCGGGCCGCCCTGGCCGGAGCCCCCGCCGTGCAGGAGGCGCTGCAGCCCGCCGCAGTCCATCTCGCGCAGCTCCGCCATGGCCGCCGGCGCCCACGCAGCTCCCGCACCAAGGGCCACGGCCTTAGCGCGCTTCTTTTGCGCGCAGCACCGCCGGCTCTAGCGCGGCCGCTGATAAGGAAGCGCAGCTGCTGCTACCGCTGCCGCTGGTGGCGACGCTGGCCGTGCTGCCCGCGCGCCCTCCGGAGCGCGTGGGAGGGTCGCTTTTACTACCTCGCCCCGCCCTCTCGGCTCGGCTTTCCCTCTCCCCGCCGCCGGGCCCCATTCTTGCCTCCGCTCGCCTTGAATGGAACGCGCGACGTCACAATGGGAGGAATCGAACGGGGCCCCGGCGCTTGTGCGCGCGTCCATTCATAATAATAATAAAGGAGGGGGGGAGGAGGGAAAGGAAGGAGGCGCGTTCTACTGGCGGCGGCCCCAGGCTTTGTGAATGGGAAGTAGAGCGCGGAGGGGTGGCGGCAATAGGGAACACCCAAGCAACTCAAGGGGCCGCTTCCTGGCTTTCTCTGTCATCCTGGCACGATCCGCTAAGCACTCTTGGTTCGTTTGTTTGTTTGCTGCCGCGTCAAGTTTCTCAGGAAAGCCCTTCTGTTTTCCGTGGAAAGCAGCGCCGGGTCACGGCCTCAGCTGCGCGCTCATCCTGGCGCCGGGTTTGGGGTTATTTCTGGCTTTCTAATGGGCGCGCTAGCATATGGCGGGGCGCTTCTCAGGTAGAAATGAGAGGCCCGAAATGAGGGAAGCCATGGTCGTTCAGGTTTGCTTTGAACGGACGCTGATCATTTTTGCTTCTAGGTGGGGGGGCAGCCGCCCCCCATGCCCCCCCCGGGTACGCCAATGTATCGTCACCCTTTTTAAACAGGAAAAAGCCACTTCCAGTGAAGGCAAGTGGGAAGCGGGGGAGGCGGGGAGGACTTAGCCCTTTCATCTGTCGAATAACTTCCGCCCTGACATCAGTCATGTGTCGCCAGTCTTTACTTTTCGATGCACGTTTCTAAAATTCTCAACATTCCTGGGTTAGATACTACATTCCAAACGCCACTTACCTGGGATTAAAAGCAACTGAATTCCATGATGGGGCATGGTTAGGATAGTAGCTTGACTTTTTCTAGTCAATTCTAGTTGTATTAAACAGTATGGTATTTATAATACTTTACTGATTGGCAGGGTGGTTTTTTTCTCAGCCGGAACTGAGTTCCGCCACCTCTTTCGTGCATTCCGGCACCTCTTTGTGGCTGTAGTGTCAGGCTTCGGGCAGCACGACGGAGGCAACGTTGTAATGCGGCCGCAGCCATGCCGGCGGCGGGGCAATTGGGCGGAGAAGCGTCTCCCCCCCCCCCAAAAAAAAAGTGTTTTTGTTTTCCCCCTAAAACATCTTTGGCTCCCCCCTAAAAAAAGCACAACAACTTAGGGTTGTCCATAAAACCCCCACTGCTGACTGGTTATATTTGTTGGTCTTGTATTTTATTGTATACCACTTAATGATTAATATTTTAAAGTACTGTCCTATAAAATAATAATAAGATTTGAACCTGAGACTGAATAAATCTTATTATTGTTTATTTCATTGATGCCGAATTTTGCCTTAGTCCACATCCAGCCAAATTTAGTAGATTGCGTCCCAATTTATTGCCAGTATTGGGGCCAATGGCAGCTCACTCCTGGAGGAGACGGGTTTTCACCAGGACCACCACACTGGGAAAAAGTTGCCCACCACCATCCGTTTCCCCCACTCAATTGTCCTGATTTGCTGCTATTTAACCAAGAAAAAATATACACAAAATACGCACATTTCCTGTTATCTTTAACGTGGACCTAAGCTGAGACACACAGTAATCATTAAAAACAAAACACCCCAGAGGTCAGAAGAGAGACTTGAAAAGATTTGAACATGGGACTGAATAATCTGCACTCCTGGCTTCTCACCAAAAGCTCCCTGGATAAGATGATCTTCCTATTGCATTATTTAATTAAGATGCCGTGTTGCCCAATACATTTTTAATACCTTAATTTCACTTTAAAGGCACACTCAGTCCTAGGCGGCGCTTCGTTCATGAATGAGGAGACTGAATCACATGAGCACACGAAGGTCCATGTGAACTGACCTTCCAAAGGATTTTGACATCTTGAAAGGGGCATGGCTTCCTGGCAGGCTTCTGAACTGCCACATCTTTTTGTAGAAAGTGACGATGGATAGAGGCCAAACAGGGACACGACCCAAATACGTAGATATATCCCCGTGAAATCACTGGTCCTTAAAAATACTAAACATTGGCTGCATTAAAGCACTCAGTGTTGAGCAGGGGTCAGCAACCTTTTTGGGCCGGGGCCGGTCCACCATCCCTCAGAGCACGTGGTGGGCCAGACTATTTTTTTGGGGGGGGGATGAACAAATTCCTATGCCCCATAAATAATCCAGAGATGCATCCTATATAATAAAGTGCCTGTGTCCGTGCGTACCTTCCGTGTGTCAGTGGAAATGCGGTACTGCGCATGCGCCCCACTGACGCAGGGATTGGAGTGGGCGGAGAGGGGGCGTGTCCGAGAGGGCGGCCGTGCGCAGGCGCGTTGTCAGTGGGGTCAGTGCCGCCGCCTCGCACGGTCGCCCTCCCGGGCCGCTGAGGGGGCAGCCAACCGCCGCCGGGCTCGCCCTGCCCAGGCACCTCCGCGGACCTGCCGGCTTCACCAGGGGCGCTTCGGCCCTAGCAGAGCCTCCCTTCTCAACTGGCCGAGGGGGAGACCCGGACGCCGCCCTGGAGGCGGCTGAGGCGAGCGGCTCGGGTTTCACCTCGGCTCTCGCGGCCTCTGCAGCCACAGACCCGCCCGCCTCACCTCACCTCACCTGCCCGGTCTGATGCGGCTGCAGCCTCGGACGGGGGAAGCGGCCCGAGGAGGACGCCGTGGCTGAGGCGGGATTTGAACCCGGGCCTCCTCGCCTCCTCCTCCTGGGGCTCTGCCTCCTCCTCTAGCGCCCGTTATTTAACGGGCTAACTTCAACTAGTTTTTAATAAAAGCACACATTCTACTCATGTAAAAACACGCTGATTCCTGGACCATCCGTGGGCCGGATTGAGAAGGCGATTGGGCCCCATCTGGCCCATGGGCCTTAGGTTGCCTACCCCTGGTGTTGAGCTTCACAACCCTTGTTTCTTCAGCTGCTACAAACAGAGATATTTCTCAGATGTCTGGCTAGAGACTATAGTGAGGGTGCCAGTAAAAGAGTACTTCCAGGTACTTATTTGGGGAGCTGCCTGGCTAGGTGCGTGTAAGCCAAACATCAAGAGCTAAATAACTCTTTGCCTTTGGCTCAAAGCCTGAAACACTGAAAAAAACAGAATTAGGCGTGTGTGGATGAAGACATAATTTAGTAAATATTTTCACAGAAATGAAGCAGTCGGGATTTCTGAGGAGCAGAGAATCTGTGCTTATCAGGCAGTATAGATAATATTACATTACTTAACATTTAATTGCCAGGTTAGATTTAAGTGAAACCTGAAATTGCTGGGTGTCTGTGCATTTTTATCGCCCTCCTTGCTATTCCTGACCTAAACCTAAACCCACAATATATATGTCTTCGTTTGGAGTGCAGAACAAACACATAAACAAACCTTACAGATATGTCAGCTATCGCTTTGAAGAAGGCCTGCTCTCATGCTCTTATTAACCTCAGAGTGTGTGGGAATGTTTGCAGCACCTGTTCTGCAACTTCTGTCATAAGCTAGCTTGCGTTCTTTTTCCCCGAGGGAGCGACTTTGACTCTGTTGAGGCGATGGGAAAGTTCAGGTCGATTCATAGCAGTTACGTTTTAGGAAGTCACGTGGTTTGCCAAAGTGATGTGTTACTCTCTCGTACACCATAAATAGTAATTACCTCGGGGATTCGTATTGAAATTTCACAAAGCAAGGAGGTTCCTTTCCACACCTAGTAATTATAGTGTGCACCGAGTTCTCATCAGTCTCTCAGGGAAAGTAAAGAAAGGTGCTTATGAGAATCGCTTATGAGAATCGCCACATCGCTCACAAATATATAATGAAGAGGAACCTGTTGAACTTCCAGTTTGAAGCAAATGCATATAAATGTATATAGATTTAATATGTATCACGATAGCTTTTATATACAGTGGTACCTTGGTTCTCAAACTCAATCCATTCCAGAAGTCCGTTCCAAAACCAAAGCGTTCCAAAACCAAGGTGCGCTTTCCCATAGAAAGTAATACAAAATGAATTAATCTGTTCCAGACTTTTAAAAACAACCCCTAAAATGGGCAATTTAACACAAATTTTACTATCTAACCAGACCAGTGATCCATAAAACGAAAGCACTAAACAATGTACTGCAGTCACACAATCAATCAATCAATAGCTGAACTGGGTTTCACACAGTCACAAAAACAAAAAAAAGAGCCACAAAATAAATAGCAAAAACAGACAGACCTCAGCATAACACTCAAATTGTCTGTGTAACACTCAAAATGGAAGTGTGGCACTCAAATTGTCAGCATAACACTCAAAATGAAAGTGTGGCACTCAAATTGGAAGTGTAACACTCAAAATGGAGCACGTTCAACTTCCGAAAAAAGTTCACAAACTGGAACACTTCTGGGTTTGCAGTGTTTGGTTCCAAGTTTTTGAGTATCAAGGCGTTTGAGAACCAAGGTACCACTGTGTGTGTGTGTGTGTGTGTGTGTGTGTGTGTACTGATATAAATGCATGCATCTTATGTGAGCACTTTTAATAATAAATAATAAATAAACAAGGGAGTCACTGCGCTCTGGAAGTGCATTGCCCCACTTTCAACAGACATACCTAATTCTGTTCAGACTTGAGCTCTGGGGAAACTGGTTGCGCTTGTCTGCAGCAGAAGCTGACTCTGAGCCATACTGACCAGCTAAGTTCTCACATCTCACCACTAGCTCTGCCCCGCCTCATATCACTTTTCAATTTCATTTCAATTTTTTAAAAAAGGATGATCCCAATATTGTTGTTTTCAAAGGACATGGCTGCAGAAACCTACAAAATTCCTTTAAAGATACATTTGTGAAAAGGTGGAGGTATGTGGGGCATGAGAAGCGTGGGGCATGTGGAGAAAGACCAGATTGTCCGTCAAACATTCTCTGGAAGTGTGGAAGGAGACCGGCTCAAGCTGCAAATGTGGGGCAGGAGTGGGTGGGGAGTGAGCTCTGATCTCTAGGTATGCACTCCTACCTTCACTTTGGCAGGTCCTATGAGTAGGTTTAGTTTTGCCGCAGGAGTAGGGAGGAGAAAAGATACTCGTGAGGCATTTTCCCAAAACAGACACCACAAGAACAACGAAGGAGCTGGTAGCAAAGTTCATCACTCTTTTCTTCTTACAAAGCGAACCTGATCACCTCTGCCATCACCTTGCCATGTGCTTGGTGAATATGGACCTTGCAAATTGTCCTGCTGCCTGCTGTTTGCGTGTTGAGGTCCCCAAGCCGCCCCTAAAATAAATTCACACTTCAGACATTATTTTTGTTTGGGTTTTTGGCATAATTTAGGCCACATTTTTATTAAAATACAAATCATGTGAGTGGTTGCGTAGGCATTGGTTCAGACTAGCTGTCCAACGGGACAGAGCTGACCACGTGTCAGCAAAGGGAAATCCCATCTGGGGAGAGATATGGAGGCTGGGAGCAGAGCCCTCCCTCTCCCCAGAGGTTCCCAGGGGCTCTTGCGTGGCCCTGTCCCCCGACCGGGGGTTCGGACAAAAGCATGTCGAGCCCCTGGATTCCTTTAACGGAATTCCCATCAAACCATCATCACTTTGGAGGGCGACCGCCCTTCCAGCAACCAACATAACCAATGCCTAACCGCCAACCTTACAGGTTGTGACTAGTTGCTATGTAGTAGGCGAAATCCCAGCCTCCATATCTCTCCCCAGATGGGATTTCCCTTTGCTGATGGAAAAATTCCTACTAGGCCCCTGCCCAACAGCAGACGACCCCATGACAGGCAATAGCAAGGTCAATACAGAGGCCTAATAAAACAGGGAGGGAGGGTGGGTGATCCAAAGCACGCAGCCAAGAGGAAGGTTGCACAGAGAGCCAGTGTGGTGTAGTGGTTAAGAGCGGTAGACTCTAATCTGGGGGACCGGGTTCGAGTCTCCACTCCTCCACATGCAGCTGCTGGGTGACCTTGGGCTAGTCACACTTCTTTGAAGTCTCTCAGCCCCACTCACCTCACAGAGTGTTTGTTGTGGGGGAGGAAGGGAAAGGAGAATGTTAGCCGCTTTGAGACTCCTTCGGGTAGTGATAAAGCGGGATATCAAATCCAAACTCTTCTTCTTCAATGTGCTGACCAATATATAGGACGCTGGGCTGTCCATCACAAATTGCAACATATAAATCTCCCCAGCAACACCACCACGTCCAATCCAAGCTGTGGCCAGCTACCAACTCACCCCAGCTACAGGGGAGGTGGCTTGCTAGCCCCCACCGCAACACGTGCTCTCCAATAGGGAGAACACGCTTTATCCCAGGGCAGTTTGATGACACCCAAAAGCACCCTGCCTCAATCAATATTACATATTCATGCAGACACTTGCATTTTTCTCATCCCAAACTTGACTCCGCTGAGGTTGGACCAGCAGTTCTTGAGGTTGGACCAGCAGTTCTGGACTTGACCCTTTCAGGCCTTTGACATGCAGACAGTGAACTCGCAGAGGAGGGAATAAATGGGGCTGTGCCTGTTGTGGGCAGCAAGAGGTAAAAGAAGGCAGAGTAACCAATGCAGATCGTACCTTTGGATGCTGGGATAGTTTGTACACACACACACACACACACACACACACACACACACACACACACACACACCCTTTCATCCAGGCAAGCAGGAGGCATGAACAAAGTTCAGCAACACACTCCAGCTAGGCAAAAACTCTGGATGCAAACCAGGGACAATGATTGGTGTGGCCTGAGGACTGTTCTAAGGGCCAGACGGAAAGGCCTCGAGGGCCGCATTCAGCTCCCTGACCTGAGGTTCCCCACCCCTAGGTTAATATACACTTGGTTACTGAAGGCGGCTTCCTTGCCAAGGCTGCAAGGCTAACTGTATCTACTCAGCAGCAAATCCTACTGAATTCAATGGGGCTTACTCCCAGGTAAGTGGGGTTAGGATTGCAGGCTAGGTTGGGAAAGACAGATCAAGCTTGCTTCTCACTCTCCCTGTCAGAACCCTGCTCCAAATGTCCACATGCCCCAGGAATGTGGAAACAAGGGAAAGGGCACAATGGCATCTGCCAGCTGACAGAGCCACCAAGGAATTGCACCATTTCTTTATTGTTATTATTTTAATGAAATATCCCGCCCTAAGGAATTGCACAGTTTCTGTCTGAGCAAGAATCTTAGCCAGGGGAGATCAGCCTCACCACATTTTTCTGGCTCTGTCAGACTGGATCTCCCTCCAGTCCATACTTTCACTCACATGATTTGTGGGGTGTTTTTTTAACTTGTAAAGACCTTTGTATTATTATTTTTTAGCCACTCTGGAATATGGTCCGTTGTCTGTAGAGTAAAAATATAATACAAGAAATTTTAAAAAGCATAATAGTGAAATTACTTCCTGCTAGTTGTGTTTTTATTTTACATACATGTCCACCATAACTTTTTATAAAGTAGGTCTGCCACATGTCCAGATTTTCCTGGACATTACCAGGATTTCAAAGGCGGAATTGACATCCAGGGGGAATTTCCGATAGGCGGCGCTTTGTCCTGGATCTTTGGCAAGTCAAAGCTCAACAACTTTCGGGGTGTCTTGGTTTTCACTTTTTGAAAAATGGCAGCCCTTTATAAAGCTTCTATTAAAAGTTCAACTGTATATTTTTGCCCATGGAAACCCTAATATGTTCTAATTCAAATCCTTGATAGATTATTCCACTATTGCCAGAATGTATCCAGGACTCACAGATATACTGCCTCTGAACTTGGGGGCTCCATTTAATTATTGGCTCCTTGCCTCCATGAGTATATCTAAAACATCCTCTTGTCTTGTTATGTCAGCTCATTCACATGTTTTAAATTACTTTTCCACTAAAACTCTTGTGCTGCACTGGAACTTTGAAATATACTCATGCATTTGCTTGCCGCATGATGATTCAGGGGTTCCATATTGTGAATACTACCGATCACACAATACAGTATGCCATTGTATGCAAAACTGTGTGCGTATCTTACATGTCAGGGCACACTGCATCATAGAATTGTAGAGCTGGAAGGATCCCAGGAGGATCATCTAGTCCAACCCACTGCAATGCAGGAATCTTTTGCCCAACATGGGACTTGAACCCACGGCCCTGAGATAAGAGACTCATGTTATACTGACTGAGCTATTGGGATGTCAGTGACTGGTAGTGCTTGTTTCGTTTGCATGCACTACACAAGAGCCGCTGGATTTTTATGCAGCGCTCAGCATTCCTGAGAAACATTTCTGTGACTCCAGCAAAACACAGCAAATTTCTCCGAAAGGATCGGAAGCAGAACTAATCTAATTTTGGCAGCAGATAACTTTGATGGAGTATGTGATAGAAGGAATATATATATCAGACACTGCTTAAGGCAGGCTCCCAACTGTGCTTTTACCATGGCAGAATAATATGGGGTTGGGGACATTTCCGGGGGGGGGGGGGATGGCAGATAGGAGCAGAGTTAAAGCTCCCCCAATAGCGCTGTAATCTCTTTTCCCTCAACTAGGCCGAGACTGGAAACAAGCCCAGATATTTGTGAACTTATCACTTTGCACCTCTTCATTCAAAATCCATAGGCACGCCTGAAATCCACAGAAAAGTCCTGAAACCATTTTCTCTCTCCCAAAATGACCTCAAATATATCTCTGCAAGGTCGAAGGAAATGGGAAATCTCCCCATTGTCTCTTTCACAAATCCTGTCTTAAAGGTAAAGGGACCCCTGACCATTAGGTCCAGTCGTGACCGACTCTGGGGTTGCGGCGCTCATCTCGCATTATTGGCCGAGGGAGCCGGCGTACAGCTTCCGGGTCATGTGGCCAGCATGACTAAGCCGCTTCTGGCAAACCAGAGCAGCGCACAGAAACGCCGTTTACCTTCCCGCCAGAGCGGTACCTATTTATCTACTTGCACTTTGACGTGCTTTCGAACTGCTAGGTTGGCAAGAGCTGGCACCGAGCAACGGGGACCGAGCAACGGGCGCTCACCCCATCGCAGGGATTCGAACTGCCGACCTTCTGATCAGCATGCCCTAGGCTCTGTGGTTTGACCCACAGCGCCACCCGCGTCCCTGTCTTAAGGGCACAATCCTGTCTTAAGGGCACATTAAATATATGAATAGGGCGAGCCTGTGACCTGGACTCAGGAACTGAGTATTTACCATTACAAAGGAACCGCCAGACTGCCCAAATAATGTAATCAGTTATCATTCTCAGGTAAGCCGTTGAGCAGACTGGGTTATGAAACAACAACAACAACAACAACAACAACAAAATCCCTGCTTCTTTCTTTCTTTTTACTTTTGCAGGGGCTTCATCCTGATGTGCTCATCTCTGTGACATGTAAGGAGTTCTCTGGAGGAATGGTGGTGATCCATGCATCCTGCTGCCCAGCCAGAAGTCTGAAGGTGGAGTCCATAATTCTACCACCTCCTCCTGCCTCAGGTGCAGAAAGGCTCCTAGAGTGGGACCAGTGGGACACACACTCTCTGCAGCTGCCCCCCCCCCCCGCTCCACCAACAGGATTTTGTGAGGAATTCCCTTGGATACCAAAGGCTGAGAAAAAGGCTTTCAAAAGGTCATCCTGCTCAAAAGGCTGTAAAACCCTGAGCAGCAAAGGAAGCAGAAGGTTAGCAGTCTTTGGAGTTCAGGCGGTAATTTGTGCAAAGGAAATGCCTTTTTTTTCTTCCTTTGTCTGCAAAAGTGCTGAAGTGCCACAAAAAAGGTCCAGATCTGAGGGCAGCAGCTTCCATCAATAGAAGAGGTTTTAACTACCACAGACCCTCAAAGTGTCCCTATTTTCCAGGGACGTCCCTGATTTAGAGAAGTCATCCTGCTTTCTGATTTGATCCCGGAATGTCCCACTTTTCCTTAGGTCACAGTGATGGCTAACCTTGACACTCCAGATGTTTTGGGACTACAACTCCCATCATCCCTGACCACTGATCCTGTTAGCTAGGGGTGATGGGAGTTGTAGTTCCAAAACAGCTGGGGTGTCAAGGTTAGCCATCACTATCTCCCTATTTTCATTGGAGAAATGTTGGAGGGTATGGAGTTATCCGACCCTTGAGCTGTCTGAAGGCAATCCTGTATAGGGAGATTTTTGTTTTTGTTAAGGTTTCATTTTTATTATGTTTTTATATATGTTGGAAGCTGCCCAGAGTGGCTGGGGCAACCAATTAAGATGTGGGGGGGGGAGGCGTATAAATAGTAAAATTATCATTATGAAATGGGACACCCCTATTTTCATCAAAGAAATGTTGGAGGGTCTGGTACACTGAGCGTATGTCCCTAAATAGTCTTCCTGGCTTTGCCCAAACTCTTAAAAAAGCAGGAAGAGGGGTTTTTATTTGCCCTGAAGGAACCCCTTTTAAGGGACGGAAAGCTACTCTTAAGGGCAATTCATTTCCTTCGCAGCTAATCCAAAGAGCTGCCTGTTATATTGCTGCCGCCAGGGAGGCAATCAAGGAAGGAATTCCGGGGGAAATGAATTGTCAAGGCTGGCAAAGATTTGTATGATGGAATGTCAATAGATCCCTTGAATTAAGGCAGAGAAATGTACGCCGTTTGTAATTGTCAACCTGATTCACAGTCAAGGGCTCGGCTCTCGGCTGACTGGCAGCTCAGCCCGAATCCATTTACTTGGACACCAGCCCCCCCACCCCACCCCCAATTTCAGTAGAATTTATTTCTGAGCACTGGAAGTGCAGCTCCGATTTTACGGCTTCAGCTCCAGTCAAATTAGAGGCTGGTTGTAAATTCCAGAGCCACTCTAGAATTGATAGACGTGTTTCTTTTGCCCTCAGCATACATTTTGAAATGTGATCTGAATTAATATCTGCATGCCAAGAGAACTTCTGTAGCATTGCCAAGTATACGGGGGGGGGGGGAGTCTCCATCCATTCAAATCTTGCTTTAACCTTGAACTCACTCGATGAGTTGAAAGATGGCTGAGTTTGCAAATGTGAAGGGGCCATCAACTCCTAAACTGTGTTAGATCCTCTTCCGCACATTACAGTTTGGTTGGCAACCTCAGTCCTCTCTCTCCACCTCAGGCCTGCTCCCTGGCCTCTGCACACAGGAAGTAGTAGTTGTTGTCATGAGTATGCCCTCTGGATTCCATCTGCCTGAATTATTCGAGACTCACACAACCACCAGCAAACCCCTCTAAGACATTGAGCAGCCTAGCGAAATTCTCCTCCGACTAGCGAAGCAACTGTTAAATAAAACTCAAGTCCCCAAGCAAGCCTGGGATGTTAATAGCATCTCTGCAGGGTACAGCGATAGTAATTGAGGGAGATGCTAATGAAGTCTGTCTGGGAAAGCAAAGGGGGAAATTATGCAAGGAAGAGAATTAAAAATAGGGCGGGGTGTGGTGGGGGATAAATTGCAGTCCTTCTGTTTTACAATTTCTTCACAAGTCACGTTAAATTTAAATCATGCTCACAAGTCGCTCTTAAATTGGTTTTTGCCTTTTCCATGCAGATTATTTGTACAGAAACTCTACATCACTTTGTCAATAAGACCTGGAATGGTTGGTAGTGTTTTGGAGCGTTAAAAGCTCTTTAAAACATATTTTTTCATCTGTAATGAAATGATGAAGAAAGGAGTGCCTGGCGTGCTCTGGTCCATGGGGTCACGAAGAGTCGGACACAACTAAACGACTAAACAACAACAGTGAAATTATGACAGGCAGGAAAGATATGGAGGGAGGGCTCTGTGTGTGTGCATTCTGCACCAGAGACACATCATATACGGTAAACATGCATGCTCACACACTGGGGACCCCTTAATGAGGGGCAGGTCGCCAGGGGTCATAAGAAACTGCCTCATGCCAGCTCAAACTATTCATCCATCCAGCTCAGAATATTGTCTCCTCTGACTGGCTGCGACACTGTTGTGATCAGATCCACGCCACATACCATATTTACTCAAATGTAATATGCACCTTTTATGGGCAAATTACATCACGGAAGTTAGGATGCACATTATATTTTATGGTGCATTAGAAGCGATTGCAAGCTTGAAAAACACCACTGGCATAGGAAATACTTCTTTGGTTTCAAGGTTTTGAAAATTGAGGTGCACATAAGATTCGATGGCACATTAGATTTGTGTAAATACGGTATTTAAAGCACATTCAACGCAAACATGGTTTCCCTCAAAGAATCCTGGGAGTTGTAGTTTGTATCTCTGTGAGGAGAAAACTACAGCGCCCAGGACTCTTTGGGGAAGGTATGTGTACAGGAAGTACTTCAAATGTATGGTGTGGATCTGCGTCTCAGGCACAGCAGGTTGACCCGTCCCCCCCTCCATCATATACTGCAGGGGTAGCCTAGGTGTTGTTGGACTCTGACTCCCATCAGCCCTAGCAAGCACAGCCAATGATGGTCCTTGTAGTCAAACAACATCTGGAGGAAACCAGACTGATCTCCTAAGGAAGTGTATTCTGAAGTTCCTGCGTCTTGACTGGAAAAGCCCTGCTCTCCAAGGAGATATTAACCACTGAAAAGGATGGAAGCCAGAGCAGCACATTGAGTTATAAAATGTCTCACTTCTGCTTTGTTGTCTAATATATCAGAAGCGATGAAGGCCAGAACGAAAAGTGCTTCCGCCATCATTTGTACGGTGGGGGGTGGAGTGACTTGAACCTTTCCTCAACAGAAATCTGGAAGTGCAAATAATTCGATTGCCAATGAGCTCAGGCAACAATTGCGGGCCATCTGCAGTCGATGCCCAAGACTGTGGCTGCTAATTATATATAGCAGCTTATATGATCTAAACTGATAATTGGGTTACTCACGGAAATGCCTCTCTGCATCTCTAAATCTGATGGATGTACCTCCATCATTAGCTTCAGTCCTTCATTTTTATGGCCTCTCACAGCATGAGGAATAAAGATGTTCAGATCCAATGACAAGCATACATTACAACAGAAGAACAGAGTCTACACAGGCTTGGCCCCAAGGCCGGTCCTCCGTCTAAGATCATAGAATACAGAGTTGGAAGGGATGCCATGGGTCATCTAGTCCAAACCCCTGCAATGCAGGAATCTCAGCGAAAGCATCCATGATTAGGTAGTCTAGTTCTTCAGCCTGCTCCCAAGCAGTGATATCCATCACACAATGCTCTTATAGGGTGGCCTTCAAAGACCAGGCGCACAGGTGCAGGTGATGTTTTGATCACAAGGCAGAGACTCCCATTTGGTATCCAGGGGCCCAGTTCAAAATCCTAGTGTTGATCGTTTACTTCCTGGTTCAGAATAACTGGAGGAATGCATTACACCTCAGGCTAAATGTAGGAAGGTACCTTGGAAGGTGCAGACAGCGGGGATAAAGACACAGGCTAAAGCATGAGGTGACCTCCCTCAGCAACTGAGAGGAAAGAACAACGTCCGTGAGAATGGTCCTCCAGCATCACCTGACTTCCCAGACTAGGTAAGGCATGGACAGCTACAGCATACAGGAAATGCCTGGTACTTCCCTCCTTTGATTAGCAGCCCAAGCGGAACAAGAAGCTTAGCCAATGCCTGTTTCCCAGACCAAGTCTCGGAATGCCTGAGATAAGAGTCCCTTTGTACCCTAAGCCCTACTTTTACCAGCAGTGGTAAACCTGTATCTGGACTATAACATTGTTGTGGACTAGGTTCCACCGGGCACCAGACAGAGGGAATTCTCAGTAGTCATGCCCACCCTGTGGAACATCTTCCCGTCAGTTGTCAAGGAAATAACAACTATCTGACTTTTAGAATTTTGTTGTACTTGTACAATGACAATAAAGACATAAAGATAAAGAAGACATCTGAAGGCAACCCTTTATAGGGAAGTTTTTTAATGTTTGATGCCTTACTGTGTTTTAATTTGTTGGAAGTCACCTAGAGTGGTTGGGGGAACCCAGTCAGATGGGCAGCATATTGATCCATTCATCCATCAATAATCTGGCTGGGCTGGAGTGGATGTGGCCACTTCAGAATGCATGTTGTAGCTTATGTGACTGGATGTTTCGCCACATAGAAAACTCAGTATCAGCTAAAATGATTGTTGCTAGCCATCTCCCTGACACTATTGTCTTCTGTGCATAAGAATATTTTTTTTTTCCTCATGAGGGAGGAACTGCACCCAACTGCAGTTGAAAAAGTACAGTCCAAATACAGGTTTTCTACCTTATTAACTACTAGCTGACTCGGCCACGCCTTGCTGTGGCTGATTTGGTGAAATGCAAAAGTAAGATACAGTATGAAAGAGAAAGCGTATGTTTACTTACACCTTATCTCGTTGAAGTTCAGTCTATGTGTTCTCCGTTTGCCCCTCCCGTTTTTGTCTTCGTTTCTACAACTGTTTATTACTACTATTTTAGTCTATGAGGTTCTTTGTCCTGATTTTGTCAATGGCCTTCTTCGATGTTGTTGACGTGCAGTGGTGGGCTGTATGTTTGTTTTTATAGGAACACGTTTGTATCTGTGGAAGGTGTGGTATCTGGCCCAAAATGTGAGTAGCGGCGTTGTCGTCCGGCCTCTCTCTACAGCCGGTCGAGGTAGCGTCGCAAACCGCAAAAATGGCGATTCCTCCCGGCGTGGCTCTATACCCGCCGGCGGAGCCAGCAGTAGTGTTTGTGGGCGGTCTGTCTGTCGATTGGATGGTGCTAGTGATGTCGGGAAAGGAGGAGGAGGGGTTAGAAACTGGTGTGTTGTGCTGTGCTGTTTAACGTCCACTGGAGGGCGCTATATTTTTTGCACAAAATCACATTTTTACCTGGGAAAGGTGTGGTATTTGTGCAATGTAAGTACATATGATCACTCCCATATGGGCATGGAATGTTGTGTCCAAATTTGAACAGAATCGATCAAGGGGTTACGGAGAAAGGCGATTGTTAACAAACATCCAACTTAAATTATTTTATATATATAGACTAGGCCTGTGATATGCTGGGGAGGCTCTGTGCTCCCCTAAGAAAGACAGATGACTGCAAGGGCCAATACTTTTTCTGCTGTGGAATTCCTTCAGGTGAAAGCCCACCTGGATAGTTAACTTGGGGGCTTTCCTGTTAATTTGGGGACTTCTGCATCACTGGATGATTTTTGGGGAGTAAAGGAAGGTTATAAACGTAATAATAAATAAATAATTGTGTGATCGGCTGCTGTGTATGTTCATTAAGGATTGTCTTGGTTTTGCATTTATATCTATTCATTGGGGGAAGACATTAGAGCTAGGAGACAGGACAGAGATGTTAAGGCAGCAGAGAAATAAATGGTCATGTGTTGGCACCAGTGAGACTGATTTGCAGGGATTTGCCTATCTGTTTGTAGCTGGGTTTTCAAAAGGAAAAGAAAGGGTTAGAGAGAAAAGATGGTGTGTGGTCCCCTTTAACTGTCTGTCCTCCTGACCTTAACATTCATGCACTTTTAGGATTTCTCTGGGCACCCGCAGAGAGAAGAAAAACAATCTAGGAAAATAAACAAATCTGAGCATCCAAAACAGCCTGCAAGCCAACAACTGGTAAGGCCATAAAAAACAATCGCTTTCAAATTAGCCAGATGGCAACTCTGACTTCCTGAGCAATATAAAAGGAAAACGGGGGCGGAGGGGTGCCAAGAATGGAAATATTTGTAACGGTTCAAGAAAAGGCCACAAGAATGATTCAGAGTAAATGTTATAATGTGAAAAATAAGATCTTCGCACTTTTTATATATATATATAAAAGTACACCCACAATTGCACAATGTGATTGCGACAAATCAGGGTTATCACACAGGTAACAGTCACCAGGGAGCCAGAACTGCTTGGGAGAGATGAAGGTTGAAGGTGGCTTGGAAGGCAGACGTCTGTTTGTGGTGTGGATACTAATCCCACGCTCACCTTTAGGAAACAGAATGTGTAACAGCTTTTGAGAAATCCGAAAACAGTGAGGATGAGGCAACTTAATTGTGTGTGCACCATGACGACAGGTGCCTCTGTAGTTTGTTAATGATGCTCAGAACTGTAGCATATTCCCTCTCTCTCTCTCTCTCTCTCTCTCTCTCTCTCTCTCTCTCTCTCTCTCTCTCTCAACTATGATCAGTCTCCAGCCTCTGTGGAAGATCTGGGGTTCCCTGTGCAGGTTGTGAATGGGCTTCAGCGGTTCTCCATAAAATATGCTACACTTTTAAAAGCAAGTCTCAGGCCATCGAAGGTCACTGGGGAACCACAATTCTGAATCGATTTGGTCTGTGACCGTTCAATAAACTTGGATCTTGTATCTTGTAACCACAATTCCAATCTTAACATGCCTAGCAGTGTATTACATCTCCTCACCTGCAGCAGAATACTAGTTCACATGCAGCTTCTGGGGCCAAGCAGTGTTGGTTTATTTTATCAACCTGGTCTCATAATTATGCTCCCAGCTTGTTCCTTGGTTAGTATTTCTCCCACACACCTGTTACCCAGCTCTGTGTTTCAATTCACTCTGTATTCCATGCTTTACCTATACAGTGCCATTGTTTTGTAATTTGTTACTGGTTCGTGGTCTGTGTTTCGTTTTGTTTCCCATCACCCCCCCAAAAAAAATCAATAAAAAATGAATTATTTTTTCAAAACGCAAAAAAACACACAGAAAAACTTGGATACACATTGATCCACCCATTCAAGACGCTACATTTGAAAAAGATTGCAAATAAGACAGAAATTATATGATACCTCTCCATAAGCCTCATTAATTTACACGTTTTCAAAAAATGAGCTGAAGAAGGCGTTTGCTCTGAAACAGGGCCCTGTCCTAGTCCCTAGTTTTGCATCGTACATCTGGTCCTCACTCTGGAAGTCCTTATTTTGACTCCTATTAGACTCTTCATTTCGGCTTTACATACAAAACGCTCCCTTTGAACTTTTGAATACGAATTTATATTCATTGTATTTGGTATTTGTGGGATGTATAACACTGGTGCAGTCAATCACAACATTCCTAGAGTGTACACAAAGGGGACTTGGTCCTCCAGGTAGAGTTTCCTGTGCCAAGACTGAAATCACTTCCTTTGTGTGACCAGAAGTGGGAGTGGCCTTACCTGTAGCTATTCAAAGATACAGGTGAGCTGCTACTCTCCCTCTCTTCCCACCAGGACTCCGAGGATGCAACATCTCAGGAGATGCTCTCTTGGCTTCCAGCCAAGAGAGGCCCACATGGAGCCTTTCTCCCTTAAGGAGAATCTCCACATGTAAATACATTTAATCTAAGCTAGCCTGCCTTTCTGAGACTGTAGAAGCTTGAAATGACTGTGAGTAAAACCTTTATACTTTTATAAGCTTATGTGTCGTGTATTTTCTTTTAAGAGGGAACCAGGGGAAATATGTGCCAGGATCTGCCTTATTCTAGAAGTTCATAGGAACTTAAACGCCACGCTTTGCTGCGCTTTATTGGGGATGAGAAACTCTGCTAGTTTGGAGCTTGTTAGCACAAGCTGGGATAGGAAATATTAATCAATATTCCCTCATCCACATTCCCTCTCATCTCCCACAAAGGGTTATGGGCCCAGAACTGCGTATTTTGTGTATTTTTAAAGGATTGCTTTGGATTGTGATTTTTGGCAGAGTAGAATTTTTCTGTTTGTACTTCCTGGTAAGCACATGGTCTTTTGTTCTCCATTGTGCTGTGAAAGGGGGATTAGCGACCCCTCCCCTCCCTCAGAGCTCACAGACCTCAGAGGCAGTGAAGATTTGTTTACATTTTGAGATTTTTGAGTTTTGATTTTTGAATTTTAGCCATTTTGGGAATTTTTGAAATTTTGAAAATTTTTAAATTTTTGAGGATTAAGATGGCAAGCTCAGGATTTGATAGTGAAGCAAGATCAAACTTTATGCTGCTGAATGATCGTAATTTTGTGCAATGGAAGCAGCGCCTTTTAGTGCATCTTGGTGCAAAGCGAGTTCTTAAAGCTGTAATAGATCCCAAACCTGATTTGGCTGATTTAAGCTCAGATGATTTAACCAAGATAGCAGATTGGGAAAGGCAAGATGCAGAAGCTAAACACATAATTTTGAGCAGTTTGAAAGATGAGCATCTATCACTAATTGACTATGAAAGTGATGCATCTCAGATTCTAAAGGATATTGAGCGTGTATATGCACAATCATCAGAGAACTCTTATAGACATTTATTGGATAAACTGCTGAAGTTAAAGATGAATTCCAGAGAACAATTTACAGGGCATTTTAAGGACTTTAATGAAATTGTTCAAAGGATTGCCCTAACTCCCAGAGCTTTTGATGATGCAACCAAAGTGACTTTTATGCTAGCATCATTAGGAAAAGAATTTACTTCATTTAAGAGTATAATGGATCACACCAGAGATTTGACTTTTAATGAACTAGTAAATCACTTAAGAGAGGAATGCAGAGATTACCTTGATTCTCCACAAAGGAATCCAAGGAAAATGGACACAAGTTATGTTTCTAAACAATTTCCCAAGTCTAAGGAAGTGTCCAAAGATATAATATGCCATAACTGCAATTTAAAAGGGCACATTGCAAGGAGTTGCCAGAAGCCCAAGAATAAGTCCCGCCCCTTTCAACCAAAAGGTGAAAAGAAGGGGGGTCACGAGCGTACATTTCTACTGCAAGAAAAGAGTTTAAATGTGCAAAGAAATGAAAGGAAAAGTGACCAATTTATTTTAGATTCGGGAGCTACAAGCCATTTTGCGCATAAAAGAGAATATTTCAGAGAAATTAATGATAGTGAATGGACTGAAATCCAGATTGCTGATGGAAATGTTCTAAAATCACAAGGTGCAGGTTCAATGCGTTTGAAATTCAAGGTGAACAATGAATCTCTTGAAACAACTGTGCCTAATGTTCAATATGTCCCAGAATTGAATTGTAACTTGCTTAGTGTGTCTGCTTTAGACAAGAAAGGTTTCAAGGTTACATTTGCCAATGGAGAATGCAATGTAACGAAAAATGATGAGGTTTATGCTCAAGGGAAACTAATCAATGGTGTTTATGAGATTAACGTTTCAGAAAACCAATCAGCACAAGTCGCCCAATCCAAGCAGAAGCATGAAGCAGATCTGGAGCTCTGGCATCGAAGACTGGGTCACCGGGATATCAGAGTCATCCAGGAACTGCAGAATGGAGATCTTGTGAGAGGTCTACAGGTAAACAAAAGTAACACACCCACACCAAAGTGTATAACTTGTGTAAGTGAAAAAGGAGTCAAACCTTCTTTCCCACGTTGTGCAGAAAAGAGAAGCACAAAAGTTCTGGACATTGTGTACACTGATTTAGCTGGACCTATGAATATACCTTCCTTAGGAGGAAATAAGTATATTTTGATATTTTTGGATGATTATTCAAGGTTTTGTGTGGGATACCTTCTCAAAGAGAAGAGTGAAACAGTGGAATTGTTCAAGCAATACGTAAGCATGGTCAAGAACAAATTCCATCGAGCACCCACCACCCTAATGTCCGATAATGGTGGGGAGTTTTGCTCACGTGAAATGGAAGCCTTCATGGCTCAGGAAGGCATAGCACATGTGACCACAGTAAGCTACACACCTCAACAAAACTCTATTGCTGAGAGGAAATTTAGGTCCATCCTAGAGATGACAAGGTGTATGCTAAAAGGATCCAACTTGTCGAAGAAACTTTGGGGTGAGGCAGCAAATACTGCGATTTATATACAGAATAGGCTGCCAACAAAAGGCACAGAGCGCACGCCATTTGAACTTTGGCATGGAAGAGTCCCAAATTTGTCACACATACGTGTATTTGGAAGTTTGTGCTATTACCACGTGCCCAAGGAGCACAGACACAAACTTGACACCAGAGCAAAGCCTGGTATCCTAGTTGGATACGCTTCTGGAGGAAAAGGCTACAGAGTTGTGGACTTACAAACAGGGAAAACAAGTTCACATCACGTGATTCATTTTGAGGAGTATGAAAAGGCTGACACAAGGAACACAGCAATTGACTGTTCCAATGAGCCACCAACAGAGGAGTTTGTAAGTTTTCCTTTTGAAGCCATACCAGAAACTAATCCACCTCCTAGTATTGTACCTCCTAGTGTTGTAGCACCCCTTACAGATGACACCCCAGAAGACGCGGAGGACCAGATGTCAGAAGGCTCCAGAGACGAAGAGGACCCGTATGCAGGGATGCCGCCATTGGAAGGACATGAGGATGCTGATGCGGTTCAACAAGAGCCAGAGGTCAGACGTTCCTCCAGGTCCAACAAAGGCGTTCCACCACTACGACTGTCCTACTTTGCAGGGCCGGCGCCACCACAGGAACCTTCCACGTGGGAACAGGTTCAATGGTTGCCAGCTGCTGAGGCCAGTCTCTGGAAGCAAGCCGCGCAGGAAGAGATGGATGCACTGCATCGCAACAAGACCTGGACCCTGACAGAGCTACCTCCTGGTAAGAAGGCAATTGGGTCCAAGTGGGTGTTCAAGCTTAAGAAGGGGTCAGAAGGGGAGGTGCAACGCTACAAAGCTAGGCTTGTAGCACAAGGATTTTCACAACAGTATGGCGAAGACTATGATCAAGTATTTGCGCCTACAGTGCGATACAGCAGTGTTAGATTACTTCTAAGTATTGCAGCATCTAAAGGCCTATCAGTCCGTCATGTCGACATAGCAACAGCTTTTCTTCATGGGACGATTTCTGAACAGATTTATATGAAGCAGCCCAAAGGCTTTATCAAGCAAAATGAGGCACATCTTGTATGTAAACTTCAGAAAGGAATTTACGGTTTGAAACAAGCTGCAAGAGCATGGAACCAGAAATTACATGAAATGCTGGTTCAGCTTGGGTACAAGCAGTCAACAGCTGACAAGTGCCTGTACACTAAGAACAGAAATGGACAATTCTCTTACATTCTGGCTTTTGTCGATGATTTATTAATATCAACGTCCAATGACAGAGACTATAAAGACATAGTCAGACATCTCAACAAAGAGGTGGAAGTAAAGGAATTGGGACTTGTCCAGTATTACTTGGGAATTCAAATTGAGAGAGAAGAAGACGGCTCATTTCTTCTCAGCCAGAAGCAGAAGATAATAGAACTGATAGAAAGCATGCAGATGCAAGGTGCACACCCTGTCGCGACACCCATGGCCACAGATTTTCTAAAGAATCAGCAAGATTCGAAGCTGCTGCCAGACAACAGCGAATACAGGTCAGCGATTGGTAAACTTTTGTATTTGGTTACTACCAGCAGACCTGACATAGCAAGTGCAGTGGGGATCCTAAGCAGAAAAGTGAGTTCTCCCACTGAACATGACTTGGGTGGGGTCAAGAGGGTGGTGCGTTACCTCAAGGGTACAATGAATTGTAAATTAAGATTGCCAGCTGTAAGGGACCCTAAGTTGGTTGGGTACAGTGATGCAGATTGGGCTGGGGATAAGGCGGATTACAAATCCACAAGTGGTTATGTTTTTATGTTTGGAAATGCACCTATCATTTGGGGCAGTTATAAACAGAAATGTGTAGCCTTATCGTCCACAGAGAGTGAATATATTTCAGCTTCGGAAGCATGCAGAGAGATCATCTGGCTGGATCAACTCCTGACAGACTTTGGTTTGCCGAGAAAAGGACCTGTCAGCTTGATGGAGGACAATCAAGGCTGCCTGCAGCTAGCGCAAACCGAAAAGTTCCTTGCACGTTCAAAACACATTGGGGTCAGGTATCACTTCATTCGCCAGATGATCCAAGATGGACTAGTAGAAATGTCCTACTGTAATACTCAGGAGATGACTGCGGACATTCTCACGAAACCCTTGCCCCGAGAGAGTTTCCAGAACCTGCGTGTCAAGCTGGGACTCTGGGTGGTTGAATAAAGTTGTTTTATGTTTGTTAAATGTTGTTCAGACTGAGAAGGGGTTTGTGGGATGTATAACACTGGTGCAGTCAATCACAACATTCCTAGAGTGTACACAAAGGGGACTTGGTCCTCCAGGTAGAGTTTCCTGTGCCAAGACTGAAATCACTTCCTTTGTGTGACCAGAAGTGGGAGTGGCCTTACCTGTAGCTATTCAAAGATACAGGTGAGCTGCTACTCTCCCTCTCTTCCCACCAGGACTCCGAGGATGCAACATCTCAGGAGATGCTCTCTTGGCTTCCAGCCAAGAGAGGCCCACATGGAGCCTTTCTCCCTTAAGGAGAATCTCCACATGTAAATACATTTAATCTAAGCTAGCCTGCCTTTCTGAGACTGTAGAAGCTTGAAATGACTGTGAGTAAAACCTTTATACTTTTATAAGCTTATGTGTCGTGTATTTTCTTTTAAGAGGGAACCAGGGGAAATATGTGCCAGGATCTGCCTTATTCTAGAAGTTCATAGGAACTTAAACGCCACGCTTTGCTGCGCTTTATTGGGGATGAGAAACTCTGCTAGTTTGGAGCTTGTTAGCACAAGCTGGGATAGGAAATATTAATCAATATTCCCTCATCCACATTCCCTCTCATCTCCCACAGTATTTTGTGTGCCTTATATTATACATAATATCATACTACACATTGTGAGTTTGAGTCTGTATCTTTGTTTGAAATTATAATTTTTGTTCTAATTGGCAACTGCATTTAAGACTGTAATTCTTAACAGAATACATACCCTATTTGATTTTGACTCACGAGTAGATATTATTTCTTTTGTTGAAACTTCTGGCCAGAGTTCTTGGTATAGCTATTTATTTCAGTGTATCTTGTAACAAGAACTCCAACTTATTTATATAGCAGCTTATATTATCTAAACTGATAATTAGGTTACTCATGGAAATGTCTCTTAAATCTTTGCAGATCCAGGACCCATTTTTAACTCAAACATTTATTTGGGGAGCCATTTCTTAATATTTACCCTTTGTTTTCATGGTGGTAGTGCTCCTGTTTCAACCCACCTTGGATCATGTTGCAACCCAATTGTGGGTGCTTGAAGACCAGCACTCTAAGGGGTCATAGGATACAGTTGCTTGACTTATAAAATTCTAGGCATCCAAAACCAGATTCCAGAGCATAGGAGGTTTGTGAGCAGCTATTAACCAGGGAAAAAAGAAAGAGCAAATAGGATCTTTGCCCCATGACAGCTGATTGCCATTAGAAAGCTTGAAGTGCATATTATTTTTATTTATTTATTGCATTTATATCCTGCCTTTGTCTCCCCAAAAAGAGTGCATGGCCTAAGCTTCATGACCAACTGGGGGTTTGAACTACCTGTATGTATTGTCTCCCAGGTCCTAGTCTGACACTCTAACCACTACACCACACTGGTTCTTCTGAAATTTCCTACATAAGGCTTTTCAAGATTAGGAAAGGGTGTCAAGTCAGCCCACTTGCTGTGTGCAGTCAGGAAAATAGATTCTGTTTGTTATGTGAATGGTAAAGTCTTTCGCATGCCAGCCTTTTTGCTAAGAGGAGCTTGTAGGGTGTGTCTGGTGAGAAAACGGCAGGATGGCCGCAACGTTTGCTGCTCAAAGGATCCAAGTACGAAGACTTTGAAAGATGAAACTTGCCCACCAAAAATCCATTTCACAAAAGGAGTAGGTTTGGACTGGTCGATGTCAATGCACAGGCATCAAGAAACGGCCAAAAATCAAGTGCCTCGGCTAAGTCTTGTGAAGAGGAGCTTTTGGAAATGCAGCAGGCAGCGTTGCAAAGCTGAGAAAGAACTTCAGAAGTTAAAAGAACAGAGAAAAAAGCCGGCATTTAAATGTGGGCAAATCAGACCACCAGCTAGTCCACTGCATTCAGTGCCTTAGGAGCCTTTATAAGAGACCTGCTCTCCTCCAGAGGAAGAACTGGGGGGGCGGGGGGGGGCGAGACTTTCTGCAGGCAATTGCTTCCACCTGCCTTGCCCCACCCTCCATCCCTGGGAGCCTTTCCCAGACCATGATTTTGAGAACAGCAGAAGCAGCTGGGGGGAGAGTTCAGGGATAGTTTACAATTAAAATAAAATTATAAGTCGTGTGGCCTTGTTTCTTAATTTAATCCTTTTACATCGTTTGTATGATTTGTGGTATTTTATATATTGTGATTTGCTGCTATTTTTATCGATTATAGATAAATTGTAATTGATAAGTGTAAACTGTTTAATTATTACTTGCTGATGTTTAATTTTAGGGTTTACTATTGGATTCTAATACCTTATTGCATATTGTTTTGTTTAGTATAAGTTGTTTATTTTAAAGTTAATGTGACTTTTTATATAGGATCTGATTGTTACTATTAATGTTTGATGTTTTATTATTATTTGTGTTGGAAGCCGCCCAGAGTGGCTGGGGCAGCCCAACACAATGGATGGGGTATAAATAAAATAATAATAATAATAAATAATAATTGTTCTTTTTCTATAAGCTTTATTAGGTTTTACAATTTTACATTCAACACAATCAATGTAAGCACAATAGAAAATTCATAAATCCAGATTTCCTACCACCACCATCACCCTCCCTTGAATTCCCCCAACCTCCTCTTCTGGCTCTTTAAATATTTGCTACTTCTGCTTGTTTTATTTACTTTGATTTTAAAATCTTTCAACAAAATATTCTTATATTCTTATCATTTTCCAAATTACACCTTACATTTTATTATTTCCCCAATTATCGCTCCTTAACTTATACACTTTCCCCCTTAATTGTAAGTGTTTATTCAAACCCTGCTAGTGAGTCCACTTCTTTACAATATTTCTGTAGGTACATCATAAACGGTTCCCAGTCTTTTTTAAAGTCTTTATTGTCCTTGTCTCTGAGTTTTCCCGTAAGCTTCACCATTTCGGCATAGTCCATCAGTTTTGCTTGCCGTTCTTCTTTCGTTGGTATCTTGTCCTTCCATTTTGGGGCTAGTAAACTCCTAGCTGCTGTTGTAGAATACATGAATAGCTTCTTCCGCTCTTTTGGCAAGTCCTGTCCTGTAATGCCAAACAAAAAAGCTTCTGGGTTTTTTAAACAAACGTTATTTTAAACATCTTTTTCATTTCATTATAAATCATTTCCCAGTACGTAGTTTTTGATTACAATTCCACCACATATGGTAAAAAGTGCCTTCTTTCTCTTTGCACTTCCAGCACTTATTAGAACGTGTTCTATACATTTTAGCAATTTTCACAGGAGTTATATACCATCGATACATCATTTTCATATAATTCTCTTTCAGAATTATACAATTAGTCACTGGTACATACCTCCATATGTGGTGGGAATGCCCCGAAATTTAACGATTCTGGACAACAATCATGCAAGAAATAGCTAAAATAACCAAACAAGTTCTAGAAATCACCCCCGAATTGGTCTTGCTAAACATCTTCCAAGACAACAACGCCCATTCACACCACAAAGAACTCATCACCCATCTACTCTCAGCAGCCAGAAACATCATTACCAGGCACTGGAAAGACCTGTCAGGAGCAAACATGGACCAATGGTACCAAGTAGTATGGGAAACAGCCCTTCTAGAAAAACTAACCAATAAGCTGAAACTGACATGGGGACAAACAGAAGAAGACACCTTCATCCCGGTATGGCTCCCCTTCATCACACACACAGCCCAAATAGACAATGACAGAAATCTACCAGCAGCATACAAATCAATTTGGCTAACCTGACCAAAAACACTCACCCACTCCTCTCACACAGGAAACCAAAGATCACCACAGCCTATCACAGATGAACAATCACACCCTACACCAACCCTGACCTCTCTCACCACTAAAAGAGCACAAGCAAACAACAGAGAACCTGCACAAAAGACGCTGACACCTAACCCTGCATATGTTAAGTAGAATAGAAATACCGCCACCCCATCCTACCCATCTCCCCATCCTACCCACACCTCTCCCCCTTCTCTCCCTAATGTCTCAACAAATGAAACTGCTGTATAAAAATGTTACATGGAAAGAACAAGAATGAAACAATGCATATACCTTTACAAATCAAGAATATCCTTAATTTAAAAAATAAATGAATGAATGAATAAATATATGGAAGATAACTATAAAGCTAAAAACACTGGCAGCACTATGATAATTTCAACAGAGTAAATAATTTTTGATGGCTGTAAAAGTGGAAAACTGATTTGCATGGAAAATATGCGGGAATGATATGTAACATGAAGGAGAAGAAGGGCAGTCATTGGTTATTTTAAAGTTTGTAAAATGTTTATTTTGAAATGTAAAATTGAAAAATTTAATAAAAATTATTATTAAAAAAAAGAATTATACAATTAGTAAATTTTAAATTTACTTTCCATAGTTTTTCCCAGTCTTCCATTTGTATATTATGTCCTAAATCTTGTGCCCAAATAATTGTTCCTGACTAGGAGCTGTACGCCGGCTCCCTCGGCCAATAATGCGAGATGAGAGCGCAACCCCAGAGTCGGTCACCACTGGACCTAATGGTCAGGGGTCCCTTTACCTTTACCTTTAGGGTTCCATTCTCTTTGCTAATGAAGGTTTGCTTAAAATCACAAGTGCTAAACCACCAGTCAGGCCTGGAAGGATAAAATTATACACCTACATTCCTGGAGTAATCTGACTAGTTCCCTCCAAAGTATTTATGGGTACTTAAGTTTGATTGAATAGCTATCAGCTAGGCAGGCAGGAGAGGGGAAAAGGTTAGAGCCAGGCCTCGTTGTCAGGGTGACAGACAGGGAGATACACATAACCAACAGGACCTCTGCCTTGCTGGCTCCCAGGGTGGAGTTTGGGGCACTATAAAATACCAAAGCCTTAATCACCAGGTCTGGCCCCTCCCAAGACCTCTGGGTCCATTTTTCTCTCTCACACACAGCCCCAGGAAGTCTTCCCGCAAACAACCAGATCTTCCTCAGTTTTCTATCCCCTTCCTGCATGTCTCTCTGTGTGAATTTGATTGTGCCAGGATGTCCTCAAATTAGATGTTAGTAATACGGTGAGAGCAATTTTCTGCTTCAGATTCCGTTTCCTGCGCTCCTGTCATAGTCATCCCTGATTGCCTCATCTCTTCGTCTCTCGAAAGATCAATTGTACTCTGCCTGGAGCCAATAATGGATCACAGGGATGCTCTGGGAAGATCACACTAGGACTCAGGATTTTAAAACCTGATTTATTATTAGATGGTGTTGTTAATTAGTTTTATGGCAAGGGCTATAAGTGAACATTTGCTGTAACGCTTACAGTTAACCTCCCTTTACCCTGCTTTTTAAAAAGCCAATCATTCTCCATTGTGACTAAATGGCACCATTCTTGGGGACTTCCTGGGCTTGTCAGTAATTATTTGAAAAATGCAAGGGCACAATCCAGACCAATGTAAGCAGTGTGTGTCCATGGAAGAATTAAATACCTTCTTGACTTTCTCTCACTGAAACGAATGAGATGCAAAAGTGCTTGCTTACCTTTGGACGGCTCATGCCTCAAGTTTATTAAAAAATTTGCATCCTATATTTACTCAAGTATTTTTAAGTCCCCTTAAAAGCAGACGTAGACAAAGTCTGATGCATCATAAAGTAAGGTTACCAGATTTTTTTCAATGAATCCGGGGACACTTTTCAACTTCCTACTAAATAGATGGATTTTGTCAGGGGACTGATTTGTAAATCCAGCGACTGCCCCCGGGAAACGGGACGTCTGGTAACCTTATCATAAAGGCTACAATCCTACACACACTTAAGCTGGGAATAAGTCCCTTTGAACCCAGATGGGTTTACTCCTCAGTAGACATGCATAGGGTTGCACTGGAAATCTCTCTGTTGACACTTTTTATTTCAAAAATATCTTTTTAATTTACAGGCTTGCCATGTGACCTCCAAAAACAGACTCACAGTTATGAGAAAGCACATCACATCTGGCCTTGAAACAGAGACCTCCTTGCACAATAGTTTGGTTGTACACCAATTTGAAAGCAAGCAAACCTAGACACTGAACTTTCTAAGTTGCCAGAACACCTGCAATCAAAGTTGCATCTGCACCTGCATCACACTTTGCCCAGGTCCCCTCCCTACATAGCAAGCTCCACAGCATGTTTCCCCCATAAGCTCACCTTGTCTGTTACCTTTGCAGGGAGAATTGCTCCTCCAGTAGTGTCTGGAATGTAGACAGACCAGATCCATAGGGAGACTTCTCACACCAGTGACTGGGAACGCTAGGAGAGGAAGCAGCCACCTGATCCAGCCGACCTAGACACACAACCAGTGATGCATCAAGGGAGCATCTTCTCAGCAACAGCACATTGCCAGGAAGGTGGTGCTTGAAATGGTCCTTTGGTGCAATGGTGGAGTTAAGAATCAAGCTCAGTCACTGAAGTCACCACCCTCCCATGCTAATACTTTGGCTAAAGAAAAAAGGAGCCAATCTTATTTGGGTAGTGTGGGATAGAGAGACAGAGAGGGGGAGAGAGAGAAAGAGAGAGACAAAGAGGGATAGAGAGGGATAAAGAGAGATAGATAGGGATAGAGAGACAGAGAGGGATAGAGAGACATCGAGAGAATGAGAGGGATAGAGAGAGACATAGAGAGATAGAGAGGGATAGAGAGACAGAGAGGGATAGAGAGAGATAGCAGTTGCATTGGAAGTAAGCATGGACACCGCAGGGATTTGAACCCCGTTCCTGGGAACCAGTGTCTTTTGCTTTTTTTTGAGCAATGCAACAAGTGGAAAAGCAAAACCTGAGAGAACATTCTGTGAATGTTCTCTCAGGAAAAAGAAAACCTTAAGAGGTTAAGAAGAGCTCTTTGGAGAGACCTGTGGAGAGACCAGCAGAAAAGAAAATGAGAAAAAGAAGTGACCAATAAAAAAACCATTGTCTTGAAAAAAAAACACTGAGTGGCGGAATGTGAACTTACCTAAAGCAGCGCAGTCCAAATGCAGGTGACTCTCACTTCAGGTACAGTGAACTCTGGGAAGCCTGAAGGAAAGAAGAGCTGGAACAAAAGAAGAAGTGTTCTCCTACCTGCAGGTGAGCTTCATTGTGGTGACATGGAATAGGGCCTCTTCTGACAACTCTGTCACCGCAACCTGAAAGAATCTGAGCACAATGAGTTGCAGACGGAACACAATAGAGAATTCCTCCCTAGCCAACCAAGGGATACTCACCTAAATGTCCTTCAGTCATGGAATACCATTTTGACCGCCATTTTATTTGAAGATGGATGAGCCATTAATCTAGAGGGGCAGAACAGAGAGATCTAGAATCACTAGTTTGTCCCCAGTCACCTTCCACCAATCCTACAGAAAATGAGTTTAAAAAAACAAACAAACAGCTTTTCTTACCACCATGACTTCTGTGACTCTGCTGGAAGAGCTGGCTTCATTTGAGTGTTGCAGGATCTTTGGGGAGATCTGTGAAGAGACCAGAAGAAAGGAAAATGGGAAAAAGGAGAGACCAAAACAAAAAAACATTGTCTTGAAAAAAGACGACTGAGTGGTGGAATGTGAACTTACCTAAAGCAGCGCAGTCCAAATGCAGGTCACTCTCACTTCAGGTACAGTGAACTCTGGGAGGCCTGAAGGAAAGAAGAGCTGGAAGAAAAGAAGAAGTGTTCTCCTACCTGCAGGTGAGCCTCATTGTAGTTACATGGAATAGGGCCTCTTCTGACAACTCTGTCACCACAACCTGAAAGAGTCTTAGCACAATGAGTAGCAGACGGAACACAATAGATTTTTTCTCCCTAGCCAAGCAAGGGATACTCACCCAAATGTCCTTCAATCATGGAAGACCATTTTGACCGCCATTTTTGTCTGAAGCGGGATGAGCCATTGATCTAGAGGGGCAGAACAGAGAGATGAGATTCAGACTTAAACCTCTGCTATTAAGCTTGGTGTGGGAAGAGGGAAGATTGCTTAATGTTCAGCCTTTTGTTTGTCCATTTGAGATGTGACTTCATGTGTCTGCGATCTAAAGTCACTAGTGTGTCCCCAGCCACCTTCCACCAATCCTACAGAAAATGAGTTAAAAAAAAAAAAGAAAACAGTTTTTCTTACCACCATGACTTCTGAGACTCTGCTGGAAGAGCTGGCTTCATTTGAGGGTTGGGAACTCTTTGGAGACACCTGTGAAGAGACCAGCAGAAAAGAAAATGGGAAAAAGGAGAGACAAATACAAAAAACATTGTCTTGAAAAAAACGCTGATTGGTGGAATATGAACTTACCTAAAGCAGCACAGTCCAAATGCCGGTGACTCTCACTTCAAGAACAGTGAACTCTGGGAACCTTGAAGGAAAGAAGAGCTGGAAGAAAAGAAGAAGTGTTCTCCTACCTGCAGGTGAGCCTCATTGTGGTGACACAGAATAGGGCCTCTTCTGACAACTGAGTCACCGCAACCTGAAAAAGTCTTAGCACAATGAGTTGCAGACGGAACACAATAGAGATTTCCTCCCTAGCCAAGCAAGGCATACTCTGGGAAGCCTGAAGGAAAGTTGAGCTGGAACAAAAGGAAAGAAGAGCTGGAACAATAGAAGATGTGTTGTCTTACCTGCTGCTGAGCCACATTGTGGTGACACGGAATAGGGCCTCTTCGGGCAACTCAGTCACCGCAACCTGAAAGAGTCTTAGCATAATGAGTTGCAGGCGGAACACAATAGAGAATTTCTCCCTAGCCAAGCAAGACATACTCACCTAAACGTCCTTCAATCATGTAATACCATTTTGACCGCCATTTTTGTTTGAAGCTGGATGAGCCATTGATCTAGAGGGGCACAACAGAGAGATGAGATTCAGACTTTAACATCTGCCATTAAGCTTGGTGTGGAAAGAAGGAAGACTGTTCACATTTTTGTTGTCCACCTGAGGGTGACTTTGTGTCTTGTGGTTCCCTTTGTTGGTCTGCAATCTAGAGTCACTAGTTTGTCCCCAGCCACCTTCCACTAATCTTACAGAAAATGAGATTAAACAAAAAACAAAACCACCTTTCTTACCACCATGACTTCTGGAACTCTCCAGGAAGAGCTGGCTTCATCTTTTGAGGGTTGGGAGCTCATTGTAGAGACCTGTGAATAGACCACCAGAAAAGAAAATGGAAAAAATGAGAGCAATACAAAAAAACATTTTCTTGTAAAACGATTACTGAGTGGTGGAATGTGAACTTACCTAAAGCAGCGCAGTCCAAATGCAGGTGACTCTCACTTCAGGTACAGTGAACTCTGGGAAGCCTGAAGGAAAGAAGAGCTGAAAGAAAAGAAGAAGTGTTCTCCTACCTGCAGGTGAGCCTCATTGTGGTGACACGGAATAGGGCTTCTTCTGACAACTCTGTCACCGCCACCTGAAAGAATCTTAGCACAATGAGTTGCAGATGGAACACAATAGAGATTTCCTCCCTAGCCAAGCAAGGGATACTCTGAGAAGCCTGAAGGAAAGAAGGGCTGGAACAAAAGAAGAAGTGTTCTCCTACCTGCAGGTGAGCCTCATTGTGGTGACACAGAATAGGGCTTATTCTGACAACTCTGTCACCGCAACCTGGAAGAATCTTAGCACAATGAGTTGCAGATGGAACACAATAGAGATTTCCTCCCTAGCCAACCAAGGGATACTCACCTAAATGTCCTTCAGTCATGGAATACCATTTTGACCGCCATTTTATTTGAAGCTGGATGAGCCATTAATCTAGAGGGGCAGAACAGAGAGATCTAGAATCACTAGTTTGTCCCCAGTCACCTTCCACCAATCCTACAGAAAATGAGTTTAAAAAAACAAACAAACAGCTTTTCTTACCACCATGACTTCTGTGACTCTGCTGGAAGAGCTGGCTTCATTTGAGTGTTGCAGGATCTTTGGAGAGACCTGTGAAGAGACCAGCAGAAAAGAAAATGGGAAAAAGGAGAGACCAAAACAAAAAACATTGTCTTGAAAAAAGACGACTGAGTGGTGGATTGTGAACTTACCTAAAGCAGCGCAGTCCAAATGCAGGTGACTCTCACTTCAGGTACAGTGAACTCTGGGAGGCCTGAAGGAAAGAAGAGCTGGAAGAAAAGAAGAAGTGTTCTCCTACCTGCAGACGGGCCTCATTGTGGTGACATGGAATAGGGCCTCTTCTGACAACTCAGTCACTGCAACCTGAAAGAGTCTTAGCACAGTGAGTTGAAGACGGAACACAATAGAAATTTTCTCCCTAGCCTGTGATATAGAATCATTGGTTTGTCCTACCAGCAGGTGAACCTCATTGTGGTACCACAGAATAGGGCCTCCTCTGCAGTGGCATCCTGATGGCATAAGTTCCTCCGACTGGAAGCAGAGATGGTGACCACCTTGGTTTTTCAAGTTCTCTTTTCTGAAAAAAATATATGATTGAATGAACAGGATTGCCCAATACAGGCTCCTTGGGAACCTTAGTTTGTATCAAATCAAATATCTTTATTGCGGTCCATAGACCCACGAAACAGTTTCAAAATAAGATACGGTTAAAACAACCAAACAACAGGTGAAAGAGACCGAGGTAGTCATTTTGTTATGTCTAGAGCATGATGGTCTTTGTTTCTTGCGGCCTCTGAAAAAAACTTTGCCACGGTCAGTGTAATATCATTTGACCTATCCTCCAGAAGGTATTTAATAAGGGAGGCTTTAGATTTTCCCAGCAAATTTGCTAGTAAGGGTTTGATTAGCTGATCCCTTGCTTTCTCATACTGCCCACAATGCAGTAGGATATGCTTCATGCAATCGACGTCCTGAGAACATAAACAAAGCCTATTCTGATAGGGGATGCTTCTCAGTCTACCATTTAGAACTTCTGATAGAAACACATTGAATCTAGCTTTGGTAAATAACCGCCGGTAGGTGGGTACGGACAAATTCCTAAGATATGAGGCTAACTGAAAGTCATGCCCGTATTGGATTCCAGCTGCAGTTGGGCCACAGATTACATTGAATCTGGATCGTAGGTCGCTATGTGAGATGTCCCAAGGGATACAAGAGCGGTATTGTAGCCCAGTTGATACAAAAGGGATGGTGACAGTCCAATTGAGGTCACTAAAGGATGCAACACTGGTATCCACTTCCTTGACGACACAGGTTATTGAGTTTAAAGATTCGGAGCACTTGGTGCTGGGGATCATCTTGCATTCTGGGCCCAAAAGTATCATTCTTGTTTCAGCTTATATCCCCCCCATACAAACTGCAAGTATAGATTGAGAGTACATGGCACAATTTCCCAAAATAAATTATACTCTCTCCATTTTAAGTGCCCTGATGCGCCACTCTATATAATTCTGCCTGAACGGCAGAATAGGCCCCAATGATGACTGCTTGGAAGATAAATTCCGTATGCTAATGGAACTCAAGGAAAATAGTCCTTCCTCCTTATGCTCCCCCCCCCCCCCGCAGGTCCTCCAAAGACTGCATAACCAACTACGCCGGCTTTTGCCTGGCCTCTTTACAGATAAGTCTTTACCTTATGATTGTAAATGGGGTGTTTCCTTTGGGCAGCGAAGGAGAGTTTACATTTATAAATATTAATGGAGCCAGCACAGTAGACTATTGTCTCACAAACAGGAAGGCCTTTAAATCAATCAAAAACTTTAGTATTGATAACAGAACCGAGAGTGATCATCTCCCTCTGATTCTCTCCATCTCAGGCCAAAACTCAAATTGGAGGTCACACATAGAACAAGAGATAAACAGTCAAGCTAAAGGGCCAGCAAAGCGTAGGAAAAAATGGACCCCTGAGCTGGCTATCTTAGCCGAGACCAGACTGAATTCGCAAACTGCAATTAGTTTAAGATCAACTATAATTAATGCTCTTTCAACAGATTCTCCCCTGGCGGCTTACGAACATCTTATTGAGTACTTGCAGGATGTGGTCTCAGTGAACACAAATCTAGCCAGCAAGCCCTGCATTGTTAAAGGGAGCAACTGGTTTGACCAAGATTGCCACATGAAGAAGAAAGCCTTAAGAGACTTTTATTTGGCTTATAAAAACGCTGGTTTAAATTATCTACCTCCAACTTATTTAAATACCAAAAAAGAGTACAAAACCCTTTTGGCCACGAAAAAAAGGCAGTTTGAACAAAATTCCTCGTCCCTGTTACTGAATGCTTTGCTAAATAACGAAGTCAAACTCTTCTGGCAATTGGTATCCGGTATGCTAAGTAACAGTTCCCCAGCCCCTAGCTGTGCCATCCCAGCCCAAGTATGGGAAAACCATTTCAGAAAAATATTTACAGACAATTTAAACTCCTCCTCCCGCTTTTATGATGAAGATTTCTCTGAAATGTCATTGCTCCCATGATGGAACCCAGTTACAGTAGAAGAAGCCTACACATTAATTAGGAACCTGAAGAGTGGCAAGGCCCCAGGAAACAACTATATTCCAGCTGGGTTGATTACATCAAACCAGCACTGGTGGGCCCCTCTTCTTGCGGCACTTTTTACAGCAGTTAACAATTCAGGCAAGGTACCGATCAGTTGGAAACATGCAATAGTTGCCCCAATTTTTAAGAAAGGTCAGTCAAACATGCCTTCTAATTATAGGCCTATTAGTTTGCTCTCTATAATAGGAAAGCTGTATGCCCGCTTTCTCTGTATCAAACTGACAACTTTTCTGAACGACAATAACATAATATCTGAAGCTCAGGCCGCCTTCGCGAGAATCCCTCAACACCAGACCATTGCCTAGCTGAGAAGTATACTAGCTGAGAAGTATACTAGATCTCTACAGGGAAAACTATTTGTGGCCTTTATGGACCTGAAATCGGCCTTTGACTCTATTTCCAGATCCAAATTATGGTCCAAATTACACCTGATATTGCAGGATAAACGCCTTTTCTACTTTATCAAAGCTCTGTACAGTGGAGCAAACTGCAGGTTAGATATGGGCTGAAGGGTCAGCTGTCAGATTGTATCGAGATGACCAGGGGAGAGAGACAGGGCTGCATTCTGCTCCGACTTTGTTTAGACTGTTCTTGAATGACTTAGAGGCAACCTTAATGGACCCGATGGCCATCTCCCAAAAACAGGCACCAGAAAGACCCCTCTCTTGTTATACGCGGATGACGCGGCCATCCTCTCCCGCTCTAGACCCGGCTTGAAATACCAATTGAGGAAGTTTTCAGATTATTGCTCTGTTAATGGCTTATACATCAATTATGAAAAATCAAAACTTTTGGTCTTCAAAAAAAACAAAATAAAAGATAAAAAAAATTCCTTCCAGTAGCACCTTAGAGACCAACTAAGTTTGTTCCTGGCGAAATTGGCATGAGCTTTCGTGTGCATGCACACTTCTTCAGATACCAAAAATATTCTCCCCGAGTAAATGGGTACTGGATGGGCACAATCTAGAGCAGCCCAAATGCTTCCGGTACCTAGGGCTTTTATTTCACCACTCAAAATCCTGGAATTGCCACTGGTAGACTGCATACCAAAAGGCGGAGATAAGCAAACTTGCTATACTCCGCTTCTTCTTTACAAGGGGTGGACATTATGTTCCATCGGCCATAAGGGTTTTTAATGCAAAATCTGTCTCCCAACTTCTCTACGCTTCAAATGTCTGGTACAACGGCTTATTTCCTAAGTTAGATGGGTTATTTCTGGAAACAGGTGAATGCCCACTTTCCACCAAAGCTTGGTGGGCTGCCTTGAAGTTGTAAACAGTAATGTTTCAGTAGAGTAAAATCCCTTTGTTTACTTAAAAAATCTAACCTAAACTGGTTTCAGTCATGATTACAAACCTGTTTCATCTTCCCCAGCCAGGTCTCTCTCCTAATCCCTCTGCCCCTTAACTCCTTCAGCTTTGACCAGTGAGAGGGCTAACACCAGTACTATAGCCAGGGACAGGCTCACTCACTGGAATGTGGCTCGCTCCCTCCACCACCTGTCATAATGACACATAAAAAAGTCCCTTGAGGCATTAATACAGTGGGTGTAAATGTCTTCATTTTCAGCATGCAATGATTGCAGGGTTTTGGTGAGGAATTAGTATTTTCTTCCCACATTAATACATTCTGGAAATGAATAAGTGTGTTTCACACTGTTCCTTTCATCATCTTATTATGAAGGTGACTCCCTCGCCATTTCATCTTGACCCACACTTGAATAAACCTGCAAACAGATGTGTGTTTACTCAAAAATTAGTCCTGGTATATTCTATGGGCCTTACCTCTTCATGTTTTTAGGATTGCGGCTGAAGATGTTGGATTGGGGAGGGCATGCTCATCACTTCTTGGCATTTATTAACCCATCGCACTCTCGAGCGACCACCATGGTGAAAAAGGGCTGAGGGAAGAGCTATGGGAAGAGGGGCTGGCTTGGGACCATGGGTCTAGTCAAGGTGGCAGGGGGGCAGGTGCCCCCCATAATCAATAAAAATACTTAACTAACTGAGGTTCTGCCCTCCCTAACAAAAGCCTGCCCCTCCCCAACAAAAATCCTGGCTACGCCCATGCTTGGCACTCAGTGGCCCCCATTGAATTCTATGGAACAAAATAGACAGGCTGCAATCTGGGGCACAGCTGAAAAGGACAGCAGTTGCTTCTCACTCCAGACACTTGAGACTGCATACCGGTACACACATTTTAGTCTAGAATCAATGTAGTCTGAGTGCTGGTGTGTGTTTTTAAATGTACACACGACGACTATTTTACGTGCACCCAATTGAGGTGTGACCATCACACACTCATCTCTGTGGACCTGGAAGTGGCCCGAAAAGGGGGTGGAACAAGACGGGGACAGGGCGGGGGTGGGGTGGGGTGGAACAAGGTGGGCTTACGCACGGTCTGCCAACAGGCGCGAAGACCCGGAGTGCAACCCCCATGCAAATGGGCAGTTGCCTGTAATCCACACGGTCTGAGCTATTGCACATCTTTTGTCTGAAAAGTGCTTCTTGAGATTGTGTACACCCTATGGGAGCAATTCAGTGTTGTGTTATTATTGAATGTTCTGTCAGCGCAAGTGGTTCAACTTGCCAGATGGAACAGTCCCTCCTCTCTGAGACTCCATCCCAGCATGCTTTTCCAGGGGTTCTCCTGACCCTCCCAGAGCCATATTGGGGGAACACACAGGCAGGGGGCAGCAGGGAAGAGAAGGGAGGACACTCCATTTCACAAGCAAATCCCCATATGCAGGGTTTCTGCTGAAAGGACTCATTAGGTGACTCCCACCCTCTACCTTTACAGGACATTCAAAACACATTATTTCCCTCAATTGATTCCGGACATGGCAGTTTGTTAAGGGTTTCTGGGGTCAGTTTCATGGTCAGTTCCATAACCTACCAGCTATGTAGCCTTTTGTCCTCAGGTAGGGAAATCAATGGGATGCGGGTGGCGCTTTGGTCTAAACCACTGAGCTGAGGGCTTGCCGATCGGAAGGTCAGTGGTTCGAATCGCCACGATGGGGTGAGCTCCCATTGCTCGGTCCCAGCTCCTGCCAACCTAGCAGTTCGAAAGCACGTCAAAGTACAAGTAGATAAATAGGTACCGCTCCGGTGGTAAGGTAAACGACGTTTCCGTGCGCTGCTCTGGTTTTGCCAGAAGCGGCTTAGTCATGCTGGTCACATGACCCGGAAAAACTGCAGATGAGCGCTGCAACCCCAGAGTCGTTTGCCACTGGACTTAACTGTCAGGGGTCCTTTACCTTTACCTTTTTAGGGAAATCAAAGCATCAGCTGATGCATGAATGAGCATATGATTTCCTTCTTTGTACAGGTGCCCATTCATCCCCACTGCCCAGCAGAAGCAAATTTCATATGCAATGGTGTGTTGATGGTGGTTGGAGCATGCAGGGCTTGGAAGGGGGTGGATGGAAAAGATGTGCTTCCTGGGAGGCATCTGTGCTCTGGCCACCAAAAGGTCATCTCGGGGGGGGGGGAAGCCCACCAGCACCTGATTCTTAGCAGCTTGTTGGAAGGTTTATGACATTCCTTTATTGCTCTCATTTCCTTGAGGTGTATTGAAAGCTACAAAACACCAAAGGCCAAGGAAATGAACGACTTGGAATACGGAGGCAAGTGTTCCTCCCCAGCCAAGCCTCAACAGTGTCTTAAATTTAATGAGATGGATTTTGTCTTTGAGGCAACAAAGCTTGAGCTACCTTCAGCATCTTTGCAACCATAAAATAAAAACTATTCCAATGGGGATGGTGTGGTGTCATGCAAGTGAATAAATGGCACCATCTTTTGTATGACTAGATTGCTGGTTAAGTGTTGGTTGCTTGTTTTTAGACCTGGTTCTAGAATTAGACCTGGTTCTAGAATGGGTGGCTGCTAGCTCTGGAATCTGTGACCCAGCTGGTATGGTCCTGTTTAAGGAGGGACAATTGGGCCTCCTTAAAAGTAAATCCCATTGGTGAAGTGTGCCTCTAATTTTAATTCAGAAAACGTTGGATGCCTCAGGTGTCAATACCCTGTGAAACACAAAGACTGGTGTATAAGTGAAGATTAAGATATGGGCTGGGAAGGCCTTGCTTTAAATTTTACCTCAGCCATGAATTCTCTAGCGGGCTTTAGCTATGCTTGCCATTTCTATGCCTCAGAAATGTCTCCACTCTGGCAACATACCAATAACAGTACCAGCCTATTTTACAGGGCTGTGGTAAGGCTGCCTGAGAAAACGAAAGCAATTTGAACCGTTTTGCTTGCCTCAGCAGCACACGCCTCAAACCTGAATAATATAAATGTTCATTATTAACAGAAATCTAATTTTTTTAAGTTTTCAGAAAGTGTTTATGCCTAGCTAGGTTATAAATAATAGGAGCCATCAGAGAGATGAGCACAGAGCGGTGTCTAAACAGAGAGTCATGCTCCCTCCTCATTCCCCCATCAAAGTTCTCAGGGATAAGAATGCTGCTGTGACCCAGTTTCTTCCACACCTGCCCCCTCATATGCTTAAGTAGGTACGAATGAACCTGTGGCACTTCTCCAAGCATTGATTGTGGCCTCCCTCACCACAGTAATCCAACGAAGATCACTTCTATGATACGCACAGACTCAACAGTGGCAATGCTACTGAGTGGTGTGCCGTCACAAGCTGTTGCTGGCAGCCGTCAGTCCCGAGAGACAAGCTAATACTGCATTAACTGGTTTCTTCTTGCAGTACAGATTGCGTTAAGCAATAGTTCCTGCTGTAATTTTGGGTGACCTTTTAAGCGGGGGAAAGAAAGGCTACTTAGGAGAAAAATTGAACAGGCAGCAGCGTCCTTTTTGTTTTTGTTTTTTTAAATCAGTTTCAGGATAGCTATATATACTGTTTCTTTTTCGTCATAGATGTAATGACGGTATGACTCATTGTTTTGGCGTTTTTAGTACGTAATACTTGTAACTTTAACGTAAGTTTGGAAGCAAATTCTGTTCCAGAAAGGGAAAACGGGATGCACGTATATGGAAATCGGATCAGGAAATATTAACGCATGCTCCCAAACTGTCTGTTGGAGTGGGGTTTAAATGACAGAGGGGGCCCAGCCCCTTTACCTTTTGTGGTGGCCCCCACAGCTACTGTTTTCTGTGTGCAGGTGTGTTTGTCAGTAAGGTTTTCAGCCTGAGAACACCAGGCAGGCAGCATTGGGAACATCTGCTGCCCCAGCTAGGCATGCAGCTGCTGATGGGGCAGCTCTATAAAGCCTGCCTGGGGGCAGGGCTACCTGCAAAGGACAACACCAAAGGGGGAGATGGGTTTTTTTAACTTGGGTGGGTGCTGTTTTATTTGGAGGGTTGGGTTGTTTAAAATTGTTGTTAGATGTTATATGTTAATTTGGATTTTTGGATTTGTATTTGTGGACTGTTTGTGGGCTTTCGTTGGGGAGTGTTTATGAGTGTGTATACAGTTGTATTGTTAATTGTTTTGATTATTTTTATTATGTATTTTGTGTTTTGTATATTCTAACTTTGAGTTGTGAACCACCCTTAGACCTATGAATATTGGGCAATATACAGTTTTTAACAACAACAACTACTACAACAACCACAACAACAATGGAATTCCAAACAAGGTGGCAATTCACAGGGTTTGACAGTGCAGAAAAATCAAAACAAAGATAATGCAACATGTGGGTTAGCAGTTGGAATTAACCTTTGTCCACTTCCCTCCTCCTTCCAACTTGCTGCCTTCCAGATGTTTCCAACTACTACTCCCATCAGGCTGCATTATGAATAAAGTAAAACATAGGAGCGCGTGTTCCATATTTCTTAAAGCTACGGCAGTCTCCACCATGTCTCAATTCTCCAAAGGAACACAGACCCTGGGAACCTCTCGGGATCTTGCAGAGAGTGTGAGTGACACACAACTTTTGTAACAAAATATTATACCAAAGATTTTCAACCTTTTTGAGTCCATGGTTCCCTTGACCAACTACATTCTTTCTGTGACACCCCTGTGGGGCGTAGGAGCCCAGTTATGTCACCCCTTGCCTGGAGAGCTGGCAGCCTCTCACCCTTTTTCAAACACCCTCCCTTGTGGAGTGTTCCCTCAGCCTCCTCTCCTCTCCCCTCTCCTTGGGAGTCCTCCGGGCAGCTGCTGCTGCTGCTGCCCCCTGGTCTCCGAGCTGCCCCCCCCCAAAGAGAGGTGTCTCCTCACACTGCCCCACAGGGGCCTGGGACTAGTCTGTCCATACTCCATCCCCAACAGCAAAGACTGGCTGGGTGGGCTCCCTCACCCACTTGCTAGCTTACTCCGAGACCGCCTCAGCTCCTGGCTACCAGCACCCCCTGACCAGCCCCAGAGGCACCATTCACCTGGGGAGCTTGTAGCCAGGGTTGATGCAACAAACACCTGGGCAAACCTTTGGGAGGCAGAAATTCAAGAGGGCATCAGAGGAAGGAGGAAAGGAAGGAAAGAGGGACAGAGGCCAGTGTTGCCCATGGCACCCCTGACCCTCGTTCAAGGCACCCTGCACGGCACTCAAGTTGAAAACCCCTGCATTATACCATAAAAAAACAGAACAAAACAACCCCCATAACTATCATTTGAGCATGACTTTTGCTCTGGTAGCAATGTCTGCTTCCGTCCATAATCTTTGCCAATGCAAGTGGTTAGGTAATGCCTGGAGCCTTGTTAACTAGGGCACAGTTTTCATACGGTCGCCTTGCTTAACAGTGAAACTATAATCCTCGAATTGATCTGCTCCTGTAAGCTCCTCTGGCTTACGTTGGACTTGCCCCAACAGCATGCTTTAAAAGAAAATAAAGAAATGTCAGGCAGCGTCTTGGCCTCTAAGAACAGCAAAACAAAGAAACCATTAGGTTTTAGGACTGTTTAGACATCACAAGAGGGCTAGGGAGCATCCTGGCAACAGTAGACTGTGAGCTTCCAAGCTCCAGGCCAGCTCCCTGTTCAGACTGAGACGTTGCAAACTTCCAACTGCTGACGTAATTGTTCATGCTTACCGTATATTGAGAAAGCTACTTTCAGTGAGATAGTGAACTAGAAGAGACAGAGCTCCCCTCATTGTCCCTTTCCACTCCAGAGCTGTTTTCTTTAGCAGGGCCCAATACAGGAAAAACCTGCAAAATAAGGGATTTGGTGGCAGTGGGGTGAGGAGGGAAAAAAGCAAAGCTCTCTGTCAGGGATTATTCACACTTGCTTTCCCCCTGTGCTTTCCAGGTCTGGTTCGTGCTTTAACTGTCTCGCTAGAGTGGTACATGCTCTGGTTATCTCCCACTTGGACTACTGCAATGCACTCTACCTGGAGCTACCTTTGAAGGTGACTCGGAAACTACAACTAATCCAGAATGCGGCTGCCAGACTGGTGACTGGGAGCAGCCGCCAGGACCATATAACAGTAGTTCTGAAAGGCCTACATTGGCTCCCAGGACGTTTCTGAGCGCAATTCAAAGTGTTGGTGCTGACCTTTAAAGCCCTAAATGGTCTCAGCCCTGGATACCTGAAGGAATGTCCCCACCCCCATTGTCCATCCTGGACACTGAGGTCCAGCTTTGAGGGTCTTCTGCCAGTTCCCTCACTGAGAGAAGTAAAGCTACAGGGAACCAGGCAGAGGGCCTTCTCGGTAGTGGTGCCTGCCTTGTGGAACGTCCACCCGTCAGATGTGAAGGAAATAAACAACTATCTGACTTTTAGATGACAGCAGAAGGCAGCCCTATAGAGGGAAGTTATTAAAGTTTGATGTTTTATTATGCTTTTCGATTTGTTGAAAGTCGCCCAGAGTGGCTGGGGAAACCCAGTCAGATGTGCGGGCTCTTCTCCTTCTTCTCCTTCTTCTTCTTCTTCTTCTTCTTCTTCTTCTTCTTCTTCTTCTTCTTCTTCTTCTTCTTCTTCCATGTCTGAGTGCTCCCAGGGTGAGTTGCGGGGGAGGAGTGAGAAATGTCCTTATTTGCACCTGAGGAATGTTGGAGGGTATTCTCACCCTCATAAGGCAGCATCCTCTGTTGCTATCTTCTCCTTGTAAAATAAGACAGTTTATACCTGTAGTTCTGAAATCAGCCTTGTTAGGTATGTATATGTAACAACTGGATCCCCTGTGGAGTCCCAGAGAACCATTTATTATCATCTCTCAGTGAAGAATGGCTAATTGAGCTTTCAGAGTAATTCATTTAGCTATATTAATTACCCAGCAAGCAATAGGAACGGCTAATGGTACTCACAGGACCATATCTAAAGACGTAATCTCTCAACCACGCACAGGTGAGTCATCGAATTAGCTACTGATATTTATTTAAACGGATGCATAAGGAATGTAGAATTTTTACACAGATAGACTATAATTCTGATATCTGGTGGTGCTTAGCACTCCAGAATCTTGATCCTGCTTTTGACCCAAAACGGGGGCGATCCCGTTTTTATAGGGACGGGTGACAACTCTTGTTTCCGTGTAAGTGTAGTAAAGCCATTTAGAGTTGTTCCTTTTATCACTGACCAGCAGGGACGATCACATTTGATTACTTGATCATGTTGGAAAGGGCAAATGAAGTATTTTGCCCTCTGAACTGGCGGGAATAAGGGGGAGATACACCCCAAGAGTCGAGGCAAGTGGGCCAGTGCTCTTGCCTTCTCATGCTGTGCTGTGGTCATTTCACTGTCCACTCTCAACTATGCAGCATGAAAAAGTACGGTATGTTGGCCTATTCATTCCAGAGACATGAACATAACAGTTGTTGTGTATTGATTCAAAGTGTTATCATATCTGTATTACTATTGTCTGTAATCACATTAGGGTAAAGTAACTGCCTTCCTGTCCCAGAAGGAACAGTTACTATTGGTGCATTCAAGTTGCTGCATTTGGATCCTCTGTCTTATTGGTTCCCACCAAATAGCAGCTGTGTGATTGCTTGAGATTGTTCCCTCCAAAATGTATCTTTTCCTAGTCAGTCCTTTGTCCCTATAAATGTAGCTTCCCTACCCTCAGTTCCCTCAGTCTTGTTTGCCTGAATAAAGAGTTGTTACATGAAGAAGCTGTCTCCTGCCTGCTATGTCAGAGAGGAAATCACTTGCTGAAATCACTTGCTGAAATCATTAACCCACGCTACAACAACAGTGATACAAGGACAAGCGTGAAACTGCCACAGCACAGGGCAGCAAGACAAGTAGTGTTAACCTGGTTACCTCAGCAATTGAACCTCCCGAAGGAACATACCGGTAATAATACTCATCTAAGCCCTTCCCTACACCCTCTTTCTTGAGGAGTGCAAATTCATGTTGGCATTTTCATTTGCCTCTGTCTGAGGGATCAGTAAGCCTTTTTTGGGCTGCATTATTAAAAAAAAACAACCAGCTCCCTGATTAATTGGGGTAATCAAAACAAAATTAAAAGGCAGTATTTGCAGTATTGTTGACTTTTCCATGGACTGTCTAAATTACAGTATAAACCACAACACAAAATATATGCAATGGCCCCTGGGTATATACAATAAACCCTGACTAGTTGATTAGATATTTCAGAAATGGTAAGTTGTTTTTTAAAAAGCTGAAAGTATTGTTGTGAATTTGGGGGGTGGTCAGTCTGTATGATGCCTGAGTCCCTTTTAATTCCTGGGATCCTAGATTCAGCAAGGGCTAAAATCTATTGGAGGATTCCATTGTCGAACTAGTCGAGCAAGTTTCTTTGTGAGAGAATGACTGTAGTTGCCACCTGACCACCAAACCGTATAACAACAACAACAACGAAAGCTCTGTGCCAAAGGGCAAATGAGTGGGTCTTCCTGGCCCCTCCTCATCTGACTGCAGTGTCGTGGGGTAAAATTTTCATAGGGGAATCAGTTAGGGCCAGAGACACTAGCTTTTGGGGGCGGGAGGAGACACGTGTGTGTGTGATGTCACGACGTCCTGATATCACGTTTGTGAGCATCGCATGTCCCTCCCTAAGCTGGGCAGATGCTTCCCAGGCTTTTGGAAGGAGGCTCCAGGCCTCTGACAGGATGCTGAAGCCCTCCTGCCTCCTCCCCAAAGCCAGGTGGGCTTTGGGAAGGTGGTGGCAGGGCTCTTGGACCCTGTTGGAGCATTGCACCTCCTCCCTCCCTCAGCCGGGTAGAAGCATCCTGGGCTTTGGGAAGGAGGCACCAAGTTTTAATACTTTAATACTCTAATTTACCAAGAACAATTAGGGGACACCATTGCCTGACTGGTAGTTAGAAGTACAAAAGCCAGGGCAGTGTGAGGTGAGGCTGAGCACAGGGGGCAGGCAGCAGAAGAGAAGCAGAGTCAGACCCATGCTTGATGCCAAGGCTATGACTATGCAAGAAGCAAGACCTTTTCGGGTGTTAGTGCTGTGAGCCCCTCCATCTTAGGCTCAGGCTGTGTATGTGTGTAAATAAACCATATATCATAAAGACACCACAGTCTCCTCTGTGCCACCTTCCCAAACGGAAACGCAAACCCTGGGTAGGTGCCTGGAACCCCTGGAATCTTGCATCCCTCGGAGATTTGGGTGGCGTGCAACAATATGTTTCTAGTTTTGCATGCAAAATAATTGGGTCTGCAGATTATCCAACACTTTGCAAAAACAAAAAAAACTTTGAGCCAACTTGGACGTTGGTTTAAGGAAAAGAGCCCAAACCATCCAATCAGGATAGTTATTACGAATTCTAGGAAATTTTAGTCATGATTTTGAAATCGCAGAAGAGTTTTACCAGCGTCGGAGCAAATATCACTACAGTATTTTAAAATGAATGAATGACAACGAGGCTTCCTTTCACCTTAATCATGCTGAGTCAATGAGCTTCCAGCAAACATTGCTCATCCTCATTAAAACAGATCTCTGGAGATTTGCCTTAATTTTACTCCTTCCTGCGCTGCATGGATTTGCTTTGGAAATCTTATTCAGCTTCCACCCAGGCCCGACACTGCTGAGCTGATGGGTTCTGACACGCCTGTGTGGTCCCAGGGGCCATACTGACAAGCTGTGGTTTCTTTCTTCCACTTTCTGGTCTATGACCGTAATAAAGACTTTCATTCATTCATTCTTCCATATAGAAGGAACCCTATGAATCGCCTGGCTATGGGAATGGTTTGCTGTTATCTTTATATTGCTTGAGAGATAAAACTCCATGGATTCTTTAGCTGTGATTCCTGCACTGCAGAGAGCTGGACTAGACGACCCTCTGGGTGTCTTCCAACTCTATGGTTCTGTGATTCTATGATTCTCCAGCACCCATCCACTCCAGCAAGCCGGCTCAATGGTCAGGGATGGTGGAAGTTGTAGTCCAGTAACATCTGAAAACCCACAGGCTCCTCATTTTTTATCTGGAACTTACAGGGACTGGGTACAACCAAACAAGATTCAAGGAGACTTCAACTTAGTTATGATTAATCCTTCTTTCACTGTTATCCATAGGGCTTTGTCCCGAGTAACTTTTGCTGGAATTGGGCTGTGTCAGTAGAATCTATGGAAACACTTGGTTGCAGGGAGGGGAGGTGGTTCATAAACATTTGGGTTTCCCCCCCATTGTGGTAAAGTAGTAGTTGCCTTATTTGGAATGGGGGAAGGTATTTCATAGGGGCAGGGAGGAAGGAGGGGATGAAGCAAGCTCAGAAGTCCTGTTCTTAGATACTGAGTTGGGGTGCAGGCCCCTGTCAAGAGATAGAGTCAGGCATAGGTCGGCAATAACACAATAAAGCATCTGATGTGAAGTTAACTCTTTATTCAAAGAAACAAAAAAAGTTCAGCCTTGTGGTCACAGCAACCCTCCTGGTTCGTTCCCCAGCAGCCTAAGGCTCCGTTGTCCCTCTTCATTTCTCTGCGTACTCTGGGAGACCAGGCTGGAGGGGAGCTGCTCGCAGCAGGAGGGGGAGACTCCCTGGATTCTTCCTCAGCCTTCCTCATCTCTGTCTCCTGGCCCCCCTCCGCTTCTGCCTCTGATTCTGGACTGCTCTCTGCCACAGCCTCTTCCTGCTCACTAAACCCTGTCACCTCTTCAGCTTCCAACACCTCCTCCTCTCAGTCTGCTCTCTCTTCTCCGTCTGACCACTCCTTGCCATCCCACCACCAATCCCCTGGCTCAGAGCCTTATTCCGCTGGGGGTTCCTCTTGGGGGTTCCCCAGCTGGTGCCTCCCACCATTCCTCTGCATCCAGCCAGTCCATGACAGCCCCCTTCTAATTCCTGGATCCAGCACAGATTAAATTCCTGAAATGGCCAGGCTAGCTTCCTGGTGAGGCAATGCCCCCCTAAATATGAATCACCAAGGTAACAAAGAACTAAATCAGGATTTTCCAACCTTGGGTCTCCAGCTGTTGTTGAACTATAACTCCCATCATCCCTAGCTAGCTGGAGCAGTGGCCAGGGATGACGGGAACTGTAGTCCAAAAACAGCTGGAGACCCATGTTTGGCAAACTCTGCTCTAAGTTATACATATAGCTGTATCTTAAAGTTGTGATTTTGTTGTTAAACCAGAATTTAAAAAGATACCTTGTTGGAGTTCGGCACCAGTTCCTCAGATGTGCTTTGCTTCACTTCAAATTGATGTGTCAGTGAAATCACCAAATTTTCAAAAAGCAACCGCATGCCAAGACAACAGTGAGCTGAAACACTGTAGAGCAGCAAACCCCTTTATAGCAGATAGGGTTGGTAGATCTGTATATCCTGTATTGTTGGACCCCAGTTAGCTTCACCCCAGCCAGCGTAGTCAACAGTCAGGGATTTGGGAAGTGAGAGTCTATGGATGACCCTGCCCTGCATTAGAATCCACAGGGTATGAATGTGGGAATGTTTTGGAACGTGGATGGAGATTTATAATTTAATATATCTCATCCTAACTTGTGCTAACAAGTTCAACTAGCAGAGTAACATTCCCTTTTTAAAATACACACAGCGGAAGTTGCTTTGATTCGCTAGAATCAACTTAATCTAGTTTCCTGGTTTGTCACTATATTTCCCCTTTGTCCCTCTTCAAATAAGACACAACACACGTCTTCTATAAAAAGATATAAAATGTTTACTCACATATATCCAGCTCAAGACAAATCCCAAAGAAGGCAGGCTTATTCTTAGTAAAGATATTTACAATTGGAATCTCTCCATGTGGGAGAGAAGTCCGCTAGGCCCCAGTTGGATGGAAGCCAACTGAGCATCCTCCTCGCAGTTCGAGTGAGAGAGTGGAATGGAATGGAATGGCCGCTGACCTGTGAGGTTCTTTGTTCATACCTTCCCAGGTGAAGCCACTCCCACATCTAGTTGCAAGAGGAAATTGCCTCAATCCATGTGACCAGGAAGTTGTGGCTGGAGGACTGAGGCAATCTCCACTATCTGCTCTAGCATTGTTGTACTTGACTGCTCTAGTGTTTACATCCCACAAACCCCTTCTCAGGCAAATACAACATACAAAACATAAACAACTTTATTCAACCACCCAGAGTCCCAGCTTGACACGTAGATTCTGGAAACTCTCTTTTGGCAAGGGTTTTGTCAAGATGTCGGCAGTCATCTCTTTGGTGCAGCAATAAGACAGTTCCACAAGTCCATCTTGCACCATCTGGCGTATGTAGTGGTACCTGACCCCAATGTGTTTGGTTCTGGCTAGGAACTTTTCACTCTGCGTCAGCTTCAGGCAACTTTGATTGTCCTCTAGCAGGCTGACAGGTTCCCTTCTCACCAGTCCAAAGTCTTTGATGAGTTCATCAAGCCAGGCAATTTCTCTGCATGCTTCTGTAGCAGCAACATATTCGGACTCTGTTGAAGACAAAGCTACACAACTCTGTTTATAGCTGCCCCACACAACAGGTCCATCCCCAAACATAAAAACATGACCACTTGTGGATTTATAGTCAGCATTATCCCCGGCCCAATCTGCATCAGTGTACCCAACCAACTTAGGGTCTCTGACAGCTGGCAACTTTAATTTACAATTTATTGTACCTTTCAGGTATCTAACCACCCTTTTCAGCCCCGCTAAATCATGCTCAGTGGGAGAATTCACTTTTCTACTCAGAATCCCCACAGCATTAGCTAAGTCAGGTCTACATGTGGTAACCATATACAAAAGTTTACCAATTACCGACCTATATTGACTGTTATCTGGCAACAGCTTCGAATCCTGCTGATTCTTCAAGAAGTCTGTAGCCATGGGCGTTGCAACCGGGTGTGCGTCTTGCATCTGCAAATACTCGATCAGTTCATGAATCTTTTGCTTCTGGCTGAGAAGAAATGAGCCATCTTCTTCTCTTTCCACTTGGATTCCTAAGTAGTATTTGACATCTCCAAGTTCTTTTACTTGTACCTCCTTGCTGAGGTGTTTTACTATTTGTGTATAGTCTCTATTATTTGCAGTAGCATAATTAAATCATCGACAAAAGCCAATATATATGAATATTGTCCATTACTTGACTTGGTGTACAAGCACTTATCTGCGTTTCCTTGCTTGTACCCAAGTTGCACAAGCATACTGTGCAATTTCTGATTCCAGGCTCTAGCCGCTTGTTTAAGCCCATAGATTCCTTTCTGGAGTCGACATACTAGATGCGCCTCATTTGGTTTTGTGAAACCTTTAGGTTGTTTCATATATATTTCTTCTGAAATTCTCCCATGTAAAAACGCAGTGCATACGTCAACGTGCTTCACGTCCAATCGTTTAGAGGCTGCAATGCTCAAAAGCATTCGGACGGTACTATATCTCACGGTTGGTGCGAAAACTTCGTCGTAATCTTCACCAAAACGTTGTGAAAAACCTTGTGCTACTAGCCTTGCTTTGTAGCGTTCCACTTCCCCTTCTGACCCCTTCTTAACCTTGAACACCCACTTGCACCCAATGGCCTTCTTACCAGGAGGGAGCTCTGTCAGGGTCCACGTCTGGTTCTGATGCAGTGCATCCATCTCCTCCTGAGCGGCCTTCTTCCAGAGACTGGCTTGCGCAGATGGCATCTTCAGAATCTCTTCCCATGTGGAAGGTTCCTGTGGAGACACCGACCCTGCAAGGTAGGACAGTCTTGCTGGTGGGACACCTCTGTTGGTTCTGGATGAGCGTCTGACCTCTGGTTCTGGTTCCTGAACCGCATCAGCTTCCTCACTCCCTTCCAACAGTGGCATGTCCTCATCTGAGTCCTCCTCTTCGTCTCTGGAGCCGCCAGGGGTCTGGTCATCTGCGTCTTCTGGTGCGTCGCCTGTAGGGGGTGCTATGACACTAGAAGGCAGATTAGTATCACGTGGGGTTTCAGAAGGAAAGTTTATGAGTTCTTGAGTCCATTCTGACTCCTTGGAGCAGCCAATAACAGTGTTCTTTGTGTCTGCTTTTGCGTGTTCATCAAAATAAATTGCATGGTGCGCACTCACTTTGCCTGTCTGTAAGTCCATTACTCTGTATCCTTTGCCTCCAGCAGCATATCCCACTAAGATACCTGCTTGTGCTCTGGAGTCAAGCTTGTGCCTCTGTTCCTTGGGCACGTGGTAGTAACATATACTGCCAAATACACGTATGTGCGACAGACTAGGCACCTTTCCATGCCAAAGTTCAAATGGTGTGCGCTGTGTTGCCTTTGTTGGCAACCTGTTCTGGAGATAGACAGCTGTGTAAGCAGCATCTCCCCACATCTTCCTAGGCAGGGATGCTTCCTTCAGCATACACCTTGTCATTTCCATAATGGATCTGAACTTCCTTTCAGCTATGGAGTTCTGTTGTGGCGTGTAAGGAACTGTGGTTACATGTGTAATTCCTTCCTTTGCCATAAGGGCTTTCATCTCATGTGAGCAGTATTCTCCTCCATTGTCAGACATTAAGACACCTGGAGCTCTTTGGAACTTGTTCCTAACCATGGCAATGTAATTCTTGAACATCTCTACTGTCTCACTTTTGTCTTTGATGAAATATGCCACACAATATCTCGAAAAATCATCAAGAAAAATCAAAATATATTTGTTGTGTCCAAGTGATGGAACACTGAGTGGCCCACACAAATCTGAATGCACGATATCCAGAACTTTAGTACTCCTTTGTTCTGTGCAACGTGTAAAAGAAGGTTTTACTGCCTTTTCAGTAACACAAGTTATGCATTTTGTTGGAGTCTGGTTGCTGCTCCCTTTTACCTGCAAACCTGTGACAAGATCACTTTCCTGTAGACTCTTAATGATGGTGGTATCTCTGTGTGCAAGTCTTCTATGCCACAGCGTCAAATCTGCGTCATCCTTCTGGCTGGAGCGTGCCACTTTTGCAGACTGGTTCTCTGAAAGATTAACCTCATAAACACCATTTATTAATTTTGCTTCAATGTACACTTCACCATCTTTAGTTACACTGCACTGTCCATTCTCAAATGTGATCTTGAAACCTTTCTTGTCCAAAGTAGAGACACTGAGTAAATTGCAGCTCAGTCCTGGTACATACACAACATTGGACATTCTGGTCCTAAAAGATTCATTGTCTACATTGAATTCCAAATGCATTGAACCTTCACCTTTGGACTTTAAAATATTTCCATTTGCAACCTCAATTTCAGTCTCTTTATCACTTAATTCATTAAAACAGTCTCTTTTAAACGTATAGTGCGAACTGCATCCACTGTCCAACAACCACTTATTGTGTGTGTTTTCTTGGCTCTGGACAGCTAAACTCCTTTCTTTCAACAGCATGTTGCACTCAAATTTCCCTTTTCTTTCTCCTTTACGCTGAAAGGCTTGGGAATCTTTCTCTTTAGCTTTAGGCGCTCTACAATTTCTGGCTATATGGCCGATTTTATTACAATTGTGACATGTGACCTTCTTGTGTCCATCTCTGGACTGTGCAGGCTGTTTAAAAACATAATTGCTGCCTTTATTTCTAGTGCTCCTTTCTGGGGAATCAGATCTCTTTCTGCATTCCTCTCTTAATTCACTAGTCAGTTCCTTAAAAGTTAGATTCTCTTTATGATCCATCAAACTGACAAATGCATCAAAATGTGGCCCTAATGAGGCTAACAGAAATGATACCTTTGTTACTTCATCAAAAGATTGTGGAGTAAGTTCAAGCTTTTGAATAATTTCTGTGAATTTATCAATATGCTCTGTGAATTCTTCTTTTGAATTCATTCTCAGTCTAGTTAATTTGCCCATCAATGTTCTGTAGGAGTTCTTTGTAGATTCTCCATACATGCGCTCAATATCTTTTAGGATCTGAGATGCATCATCTTTGCTATTTATTAACGATAGATGCTTATTGCGAAGTCCACTCAAAATTATGTGCTTGGCCTCGCTGTTCTGCCTTTTCCAGACTTTAACCTTGGCTTCATCATCTGTACCTTGGGGCTTTGCTTTCTCTATCGCATCCAAAACATCCCTTGCTTCTAAATATGCTATTAAGCGCGTTTTCCAGTGCACAAAATTGTCCTCATCTAGCAGCATTAAGCTTGGCTTTTCTTCACTATAAAAACTGGCACTAGCCATCTTAAAATCCAAAATTTGGAAAAAATTTCAAAATTCAAAAATTTGTCAAAATTCAAGATCAAAATCTCAAAAATCTCAAAATGCAAAAAGCAAAAGCCTCAAAATAAATCTTCACTGCCTTTGGGTCTTTTGTGAGCTCTGAGGGAGGGGAGGGGTAGCTTAATCCCCCTTTCTCTAGACAATAGGACAAAAGACCATGCGGTCTGACCAGGAAATGCTCTCAGAAAAATCCTACTCAGCTCAAAAATGCAATCCAACGCAATCCTTCAAAAATACACAAAATACGTAGCGCTGGGCATACATAACCCTTTGTGGGAATGTTTTGGAATGTGGATGGAGATTTATAATTTAATATATCTCATCCTAACTTGTGCTAACAAGTTCAACTAGCAGAGTAACATTCCCTTTTTAAAATACACACAGCGGAAGTTGCTTTGATTCGCTAGAATCAACTTAATCTAGTTTCCTGGTTTGTCACTATATTTCCCCTTTGTCCCTCTTCAAATAAGACACAACACACGTCTTCTATAAAAAGATATAAAATGTTTACTCACATATATCCAGCTCAAGACAAATCCCAAAGAAGGCAGGCTTATTCTTAGTAAAGATATTTACAATTGGAATCTCTCCATGTGGGAGAGAAGTCCGCTAGGCCCCAGTTGGATGGAAGCCAACTGAGCATCCTCCTCGCAGTTCGAGTGAGAGAGTGGAATGGAATGGAATGGCCGCTGACCTGTGAGGTTCTTTGTTCATACCTTCCCAGGTGAAGCCACTCCCACATCTAGTTGCAAGAGGAAATTGCCTCAATCCATGTGACCAGGAAGTTGTGGCTGGAGGACTGAGGCAATCTCCACTATCTGCTCTAGCATTGTTGTACTTGACTGCTCTAGTGTTTACATCCCACAATGAAATGGTGCAGATTATGGGGGATCTTCTCACATATTTTTGACGATCCTTTGCAATCAGTTTTGAACCCAAACTTGCACCTCGTAACCTCTGACACGCTCACCTCCTGACACCTTATTATTCCTTTTCACTAACTTCTCTACAATTTCCTGTGGTTGCCAGCATAGATTTCTGCTTACTGTGGCTCTGGTCTATAAATGGATCTGCCAATGAGCAGGCATTGAATCATGTACCCAGGGGCATGGAAGTCCTCCAAGTTATCACCAAAGCTGTGCTCACTCACATTTTGCTGCGCCTTCATACCAAACAGTTTACTCAGCGGTTGATCACCCACCACATTCCCTCCTGCTGACTTTCTACTGAGTTCCTGTCAATCTTTGTTGTCAGGTTTGCCTTGATCTTTGAGTGCCTAAGGCCGGATATTGTCAACCTGGGCAACTTGTGGCAAGGAGTGGGGGAGAGGTTGGAAATGCATCCTTCCAATTCTCTTAAGATTTACAGCACATGTCATTCCAAATTGGCTCTTCCAATATTTGGGGGAATATCTATGGCCCACAAAGTAAATCACCTGAGAGGCTAGCATGCTAAGGAGAGAATGGTCACCTAGAAAGAGAGCAGAAACAAATGAAGGATCTCAGAAAGAACCAAAGGTAGAGATACCAAATTCCGGTGTGGAGAGTCTCTCTTTGCATTGTCTGTAAGCTTCAGAAGAGAAGAATCATAGAATCATAGAGTTGGAAGAGACCACAAGGGCCATCCAGTCCAACCCCCTGCCAAGCAGGAACACCATCAAAGCATTCTTGACAGATGGCTGTCAAGCCTCTGCTTAAAGACCTCCAAAGATGGAGACTCAACCACACTCCTTGGCAGCAAATTCCACTGTCGAACAGCTCTTACTGTCAGGAAGTTCTTCCTAATGTTTAGGTGGAATCTTCTTTCTTGTAGTTTGAATCTATTGCTCTGTGTCCGCTTCTCTGGAGCAGCAGAGGTAGGAATACAAGAAGGTAGGAATACAAGAAAGCAGGAAATGAAGCACCCCTATTGGGTTGTTTTGTTGCATTGGTAGTGGTTACTCTTGGTTCTTTTTCTGCATGATGTGATATTTGCATAGCATGACTAGCATGACCCTGTGATAGGACCTGATTACATTCCTTTTCCCCACCCACAAGACATCCCACCAGGGATCACTTGGAAATACTACCGGTAATGCAACTGGTCTGCATACCCTCCAAGTGTCCTGATTTTTAAGCGACAGTCAAAAGCCACCTGGCTTCTGGTTTGATCCTGGAATGTCCCTATTTCCCCTGCCAGTGCTGCCGCCAAGCAAGCTGGGAGTCGCCACCCCTCTGACACTGGGTAGCAGGCTACTAGCCAAAGGCCTTGGACTTGTAAGACAGCGCTTGTACTCTTAAGGAAGAAAGGAAATCAATAAGGAAAATCAGAATGCAGGAGGAACAATGGTAGACGAAGTGACCCACTTCCCAGATAATGCTTTTGCACTGCAGAAACATAATGTTCTTCCCCAACACTATAGAATCTCGCTAATATCTTACTAAATGTGCGTATGAACCAATTACTGGTGAACAAAGGGATCATTATTCTTAATTACGCCTCCAGTCACTTTCTTAACAAAAAGGAGATAACGTTGCATATAAAGTAGGAAGGCCTGCATGGAGATGGGATTTTAAGCAGCATTGTTCCCTGAGTCATCATTTAAACCTCAACAAAGTATATGTTAAAGTGGATAGAAATTTGGGGCGGCTTGTGAGAGAGAGATGGATACAGAAACTGAGGAAAATAATACAGTTCACTGGTTCACCTCAGACAATTAAAAAGTATTCCCTGAATGAACAGAAGTGAGAAGCGTGGCTTTCTCAGTTTTTGCTTTTCATCTGTGACTGAGCTTTGCTATGCCAAGGGTGCTCTGGTCCTGGGTGCACAATTTTTGAGGGGGTGCGAACCAGAACAAGTATTGTGTGTACACACACACACACACACACACACACACACACTTATCCTGCCCTATTTGTAGTTGGAGCACCCTATCCTAGTCTGATTTTTGCCTTGGTATATCAGTGATTAAGATCAAGCCTTAGCAATTTCATTCCAAGATTATCTCTACTGAAAGGGGAAGGGGTTGAATTTAAGGTTACGACGCTTTAAAAAAAAAGCAAATTCCATGTTTAGGTGAATACTAGCAAACTACCAGTGAACTAAATGTGAAAAGAGCACAAAGCAATTACCAGTAGTGGAACATCTCCTAAAACCAGCCAGTTCCTCAGCAAAAAAATGTTATTGATTTCAGGCTAGACTTTTTGTTTCCCTAATAGATATTGATTGCTCTAATAGATTTTACCAGCCACATGTAAAAAAGATTGATTAGGCCATAATGAGAGCTACAGTAGCATAAACTAAGCAGTCCCAGCTTCAACCCTTGGCTCTGCATTAACTTAGTTGGTGGTCTGACTCAAGGCACTACCAGGCTCCTCTGCGATAGGTGTCATAGAAAGGTTCAGGGACACACCGATCAGGAAGCTAGATAATAATTTGCTTTCTACTCTGGTATGCCCTCTGTTGGAGTTCATAGGGAGGGAAGAGTCTTCAAGAGGCAACAGAACTGCAGGTTCCAGTTGCTTACCTGAGCAGCTTGTAAGGAGGACCTTAAGGTCCATAAATAGCAACACTCTAGAGGTCCCAGGCCCTAAGGAAGTTAGATTAGCCTCAACCAGAGCCAGGGCCTTCTCAACAATGGCTCCGACCTGGTGGAACGCCCTGTCTCATGAGACCAGGGCCCTGCGGGATCAGATTTCCTTCCGCAGGGCCTGTAAGACAGAGCTGTTCCACTTGGCCTTTGGCTTGGAATCAATTTGATCCCCTTCCCCCCTCTTTCCTTTTTTCCTCCTGAGATGGAACTCCCATTTGGAGACTTCCCTGGCATTTTTCTGGCCCATGTAGGACCAGTCTGGATAGTCAGCCTTGGTGAAGAGTTGATGGTTTCTTCCCCAAATAGTTTTGATTTGAGTTCTACTGAAATGAGGCTGCGCTTTAATGTTGTTTTTAATCTTGTTTTTTAAGTTGTATTTTAATCAATTGTTTTTATACTTGGTGTTAGCCGCCCTGAGGGCGGGGTATAAATAATTTTTATTATTATTTATTATTAACATTTTAAAAGAAAGAAAGTTAGAACCCTCAGGGCCAAAGTCCATACTCTCCAACATTTCTTCGATGAAAATAGGGATGCCCTATTTAATAATAATAATACTGTAATAATAATAATAATATAATGCTTTTATTATTTATACCCCATGCACCTGACTGGGTTGCCTACGCAGTAGGTCAGGATCAGAACCTTAATCCCCAACTCCCCAACAAAGCTTCCATCTGTTCTTGCACCTGAACTGTACATATTACCACCAAAACAGACACATTCTAATCAAAACACTTAAGTGTCATCTTCTTATACCCTTCAGTTGCTGCTTAACCAAACTGAAGCTGGCCAGAAAGCCTGAATCTTTTAAAAAAGTGATGTGATCCTGTACCAAAACATAGACAGCCCCAAGCAGAATGACATTTAAGAGTTTGCTAAGAATTGCTGTCCTCTATACTACAGGGCTCCTAGGGGGAAATGCAAATTTGTTCCTACATTTTGAAACGTTCCTCCTTCCCGATAGGTTTGAGAGATTTGCTCCTACAATGTATGTATGCAGCTCTAAGCCTAAGCTCCACCAGGCATGCGGAGAAACAGATTCGAGGAAAGCTGTGACAGTTGCCTAGCTACTGTTCTTATCAACATCAGATAGAAAAATATGAGCTGTAGGCTGGAATACTCAATGTAGGCAGAATATTATTTTCTGCTCCCCACTTCCTGCAATGGCTGAGCAACTTGGAAGAGTCTGTTTCTTGTGATATAAAAAACCCCAGCACAGTATATCTTTTTATTTTGCAAAATGCGCAAGTTGAGTAGATGGAAAACAAACATGCCCAGCGGCAGCACTTGTCCCAAAACAACATCACTCCAGTATAACACCCAGTATCCACATAGTTTGTCTTTATAATGGGATGGCTGAACCATGGGGAAGCAACTTCTATGCCGTAGCTGTAAATGTATGAATTGGTTCTTATCTTCAGTTTCCACTGTTTTAATTATTTTCAAAAGGGATATTCAAAGGCTTCAATATTGGATCCAAATAGATTTCAAGCTAAGGTACTCTTATTCGGGATATAGAGAGCTAATCAGTTTCTCCACATTCTGTGTTGTTGTTGTTGTTGTTGTTGTTTTTACATTACTGCCTCACCTTTTCTCCATGGAGCTCAAGATCTGGACTTACGGGAAGCATCTCCATTTAGACAGGTGTGCAGGCAGAGGAGAAATGGATTCTTTTTATGTTTTGCAAGAGGCACAGTCTGTTCACAAGCCTTTCAGTGCTCTCAGAGAAACTCTTGCGTAACAGCCGCCTATGGTAAGGTTACCAGATTTTTTTCAATGAATCTGGGGCCACTTTTCAACTTCAGTAGAAATGATAGGATTTTGTCAGGGGGATTGATTTGTAAATCCGGGGACTGTCCCCGGGAAATGGGGACGTCTGGTAACCTTAGCCTATGGTAAAATTTGTGTGGCTGAATCCAATGGGGACAGGGCCAGCCTTGCTATATAGCACAGAGAAGCGACTTGCTTTCTTCAAATGACACCACAGTTGAGGTGGGAGAAGTGGGATAGATGAAGTCAGGAATCGTACCTGAACATAGCACAGGAGAGAGAACCCTCAAATCTGGAGCCTAAATGTGGCCCTCCACACCTTTCAATCTGGCCCTTAGGACTATCCCCTGAATGTGAGGCTTGCATATGAAGACATTCTGCATTCAATGCCAATCTTATAGGATACATATAATGTCAGGCATTAAAAGGGACTCTCTCTCTTCCCCACCTCCAGTTTACTTATGTCATGGTTACTATAGCAGCTGCCTATGAGTCATCTTACCTCAAAAGGGCACAACAGAGGAAGTTAGGCCTTAACTCTTTGTAAACTATTAGAGGGTCTTCGCTATATAGAGGCATTTTTTTTCTCTGGCCTTCCCAATGCAGCAAAGGGTTGTCCTCATTTCTCTATCAGGTTACGGCATACAAATGCCCCAGATCTTAACTTATTATTTTGGGCAAGACTGGCTTTATTGCAAGATGAGCTTGTCAAGACATCCAGCTTAGCTAGGGGATCTCGCTGAGGTTCATTGTTAAGCTTTCTGGGTCCACTTCAGACACGTGGCTGTAAACAGGGAAATCGCTGCAGCCAAACAGGTGCAAGTAGCAGAATGACTTGTTGACTTGTTGATAAGCGGCCATGGCAAAATTAGTCAGCATTTACAAATGTCATAGGCCCAAAGGAACGGAAGGCTTATTCACACTGTAGATGGCATGGGAGAGAAACATCAGGCGATGTTTGCTTAAGTCCTCTTTCTGGCAGGGTGGGAGCGGAATAGAACTGGGATCAGGGATCAGGATCTGGCAGCAAGGAGCAAGAAGGAGAGAGCAGGGAGAGGCTGTTGTAGGCAGCTGGTCAGAATAAAACTCTGCAGGACCTGGGAGAGCTCCAAAGGTCAACCGCTGACTAGGACTGTGTACATAACATACATTTAATGCACATTTAAAGCACAAGACTCCCCTCACCCCGAAAGGTCATGGGAACTGTAGTTTATTAAGGGCGCTTTGAAATTGTAGTTTTGAAAGGGGTAAACTACAGTTCCCAGGATGATTGGGTTGTGTGTGAATGTGCTTTAAACATATGGCATATACACAGCCAAAGTGCAAAGGTGAGCGGCATCCTTATTTTCTCAAGCAAAGACTGGTGACTGTTCTGCCCCTCAAGTGATGCTGCAGGGAAATTAAAGGGGCCACGCTCTGGCTTTGGCCTGTATCCTGTGGCACCACTGAATGGTGCTTGATGGTTCTAGTAGCTCAAAATACAGGCTTTAGTTGGTACAAGCAGGCTGTAACAGACATTACAGGGCCCGGGGAAGTCACCCATGAGAGCTTTCCAGGTAGATATGACTCTAATGGACTGCACAGGTGATGGGGAGCCCTTATTTCCCCCAATAGAGCTTGATGACTTCCAGGACCCCACTCCTCAACTGGAGTTGTGCCGTGGGTCACCTAATTCATATTCTGGAAGAAATTATCTGCTCCTTCCATATTCATAACCAGTTCTCCTCAGAGTGTGGGGGTGTCAGGAAATCAAGAAATCAGAATTTCACATATTGATACGAAACAAGTATGGCTCTAGGAGTCATTGTTTTTCCATTCATCCATGGGGGTTAGAAAGCTGGTGAGTTTTCTTTTTCTTTTCAATGAAACTAAGAGAGATCCTGAGGCAGGGTGAAGGGAAGGACAGCTGATTCTGCATAATTCACAGATCCCATGGCTAGTAGTATATTTCCCAGTTTGCCATCTTTTCTACTACAGTATTCTGTTTTCCCACAATAAATACAACGCAGAAAACTGTCTGTGCGAAAGGGTGGCCCAAGAGGAAATGTTTTGAATTATTTTAGCCACAATTGGTATGGGGAATGTCCGAAACAAGTCATGGTATTATGTTAATTTTTAACGGAAGACGTTTTCCCTAACCATGAAATATTCAACTTGCTCCAGCTTTTGCAAATCTTTTCTTAATAAAAGGCTTATCCCAAGAGGAAATGTTCAGATTTGATGTTACCTTACGAAACAAGTACGGCTGCTCTTTAAAATGCAAAACCATTGACATAGGTTGTTTTTTTTTTCACATTCTAGGGATGTGCTTCAATTTCCTGGGTGACATATTGGGCTTGATGCATAGCTGAGCATCCGTGACTCAGACCAGATGGGACATTGGAGACCCATGAGCCATCTCTAGACAGGATATTCCTTGCTCTCGCCCCATTGGAACACAGCCATAGGAGTGGGGTCTGAAGGTTTGATCAGAGCAGCTGGGTGTGGGCACTTAATACTGCTTTACCCCATCCAAGCTGCTGTTGCTAGGCTGCTTTTCCATCTGCTGGGCAGGGAGAGATACAGAGATATACCCGAGGTAGTGCCAGGGAAGGAGCTTGGGGTACGTATGGTATGCGAGTTTGAAAACTTCCGGAGGGAGAAGAGAAGGGTTAAGCATTTCTCTCCCCTTGCTGCTTAAATAAAATCTGCATACACCCACTCTCTGCAGATGCCTTTCAGTAGTTAGGGTTTATTTTATGTTGGGAGGCTGCTTCCATCTTGACAAATTCTGACCTTTAAACACTCCAGGAAGAAAGGGCTGCATGAAGATTGTGCTGGCTCAGAAAGGCTTCGCCTCCTCTGCATAATAAACTGCTCTCCCTATTGGAAATCCCCCCCCAGTCCAACATACCGGCTAGGGCGCCATATGTCCAGAATTTCCCAAACATAGTCTGGATTAGGCCATCAGAAACAGCACCTGGGCGGGAAAGGCTTTCATGTCCGGGAAAATCCAGACGCATTGCAACCCATGTTGGAAGTGTAGATTTTGGCAAATTTTCTTATTAAAAAAAAAACAAACCTCAACTTTTGTGTCCTTATTTTCACTTTTTGAAAATATGGCAACCCCAGTTATATTTTAGGTCTCCCCCTCCCCAATAAAAGGTACTGATTTTCCTGTATTGGTTTACTAGTCCAGTTTGGGACTGTCCATCTAAGCATGAAAGATGCCTGTCATGAAATTGATGGGTCCTTTCATTTCCTCTCCAGGTGATTTCACCCAGCATGTTCAGCTCATACTGGGAGAATCTGTGTGCCCCTTACCAGCTGTCCTTCTGCCTCCCCTGTGGTTGGAAGGAGAACATTGCATCGTATCATTGGAATTGTTTTCTCACAAGCAACACCTGCCTTCATTAATCAGCTGCTTGGGATAGCTCAGAGGTTTCCCCTTATCTCTTCCTCTCTCTCTCTCTCTCTCTCTCTCTCTCTCTCTCTCTCTCTGTGTGTGTGTGTGTGTGTGTGTGTGTGTTTTGTTTTTGATTTGAATTCAGTTATTGTATTGCTGGCTTCTTTGGTTGTGCTCTCCAGCTTTTTCAAACCAAAGACTCATCCATAACTCCAGCCTTCAACATGAAGTAATTTAGATATTCATTATCTTGCATTTATATCATGCCTTTCTTCCAACATGCAACTCAGTATATACATTATCCCATCTCGGATAAACCAAACTGAAACTCCCTAGCTTCAGAAAGTCAGTGGCATCATGTGCGCTCAAATACCCTCCGCCATTCCTCAGATGAAAATAGATATATTTCTCACTTCCACCCCAATGGACCCTCCTCAACCCCCCATTTTCTTGCCCCTCCACCATCCTGAGAAAAACCCATAACCCCAATTTTATTTTATTTTATTCTTTGGTAGATTTACAAAAAGAAAGACACGCACCCATAAATAAACTAAGGCCCGGGGACCGGATCAGGCCCAATCACCTTCTAAATCTGGCCCGCGGACGGTCCGGGAATCAGCGTGTTTTTACATGAGTAGAATGTGCCCTTTTATTTAAAATGTATCTCTGGGTTATTTGTGGGGCATAGGATTTTGTTCATCCCCCCCCAAAAAAATATATAGTCCGGCCCCTCACAAGGTCTGAGGGACAGTGGACCTGCCCCCTGCTGAAAAGTTTGCTGACCCCTGGTGTATAACTAAAGAAGGGGACAATAAGTCTTTGCAAGAAGAGATTTTGGCTCACAATGCTGTGGAAGATAAACAAAAACAATGGCAAGATGATGCCAACGGAAAGCATCCATTAGAAAGGGCGGCTTAAAAGCCATGTACTGCCTAACCTTTCCAAGTTACTCAAGGTCACTTTAATCCTGCAGCTGCACAGGGTTGATTTGTAACAGGGGGATGTCAGCCAGTGATAATGGATTCAGCCCCTGAGCTCTTAATGACTTCCTGGGTGATCATCAATGGAATGGATTTTGTCCCTTTACACAAATATGAGTGTTAATTCACTAAGTGGAAATTACTCAGTAGCATAGAAAGATTCAAGGGGCACAGCAAAGAAAAGGATAGGCATGATAACAAAATGGAATCTCATCATCATAAGCAATATGGTCCTCCCAATTAAGAGATCCCTGGGATTGCTGGATATGACTGACTGGCTGGAGCACCTTTCCAGCTGAGGAAAGCTTGAAGAAGCTGTTTAGTTTAGAACAAAGATGGCTGGAGAGATGGGCACGATGACATTACGAACAGGGTGCAGATATTCCCCCCCCCCTCTTTCCTGCCTTTTGCTAGAAGAACTCATTGTGTCCATAATGAAATTGATGGGCAGTAAGAAGTATGGAAATCCTTCACATAATGCACTATGGAACTTATGGAATGCATTGCCACAATATTAACTTAAGCTGGATCTAGGCATGCAGCAGAATGAGGAGATAAGTGGCAGAGTGGATTGTACTGCAGATTGAAGGTTGGGGACACCATTTATGAATGTTCCCTGTGTGTGTTATGCTTTTTTTAAAAAAATCCCTGCAAAGAAAAAGCTAACACTCCAGGCTGCCTGCTGTGCTAGCTTTCTACTTGCATAGATAGATAGATAGATAGATAGATAGATAGATAGATAGATAGATAGCTTTTTCTGGGGGTATGTAGAAATACCCCTAAATATTTTGTGAATCTAAGTTTGGCCTCATTGAGGGGCAGTATTTCAATATGAGTAGGAAAATGAGAGTACCCCTAAACATTATTTTAGGGGGGGAAACATTGGATAGATAGATAGATAGATTAGATAGATAGATAGATAGATAGATAGATAGATAGATAGATAGATACCCACCCTGAGCTTGGCAGTGGCAACCCTGGTGGGAGACATAGTGACATTCTGGGATCAAATCAGAAACTGCAATGGTTTTTGTAATTCCGGAACTGTCCCTGGAAAACAGGGACACTTGGAGGGTATGGCAAGTGGCTATTTCTGTCAGGCCCATGCATTATCCTCTGATGACATAGGAGCTGCTTGAATGGCTTCAAATTTATATTAATTGGGGTATTTTTCCTGGACCTTGCTTTAGCACCTTTGCAGCCTGCATCCACAGACCTCACTTGACAAATAGAGAGGCCAGACTCTTCTCTCTCCATGGTGTCACCAGTATGATTTCTACTCCACAACGACCCCTTAACAGTTCCGCAGGTTTGCCCTGGAAAGAGCTTTCTTTGGACACAGATAAAAGGCTAATGGTCTTTCAGAGTTACCCTGTCAGCAATGTTCATACCTGGCAGAAAAAGTGAGGGCAGAAAAGTAGTGTAACAGAGAAAATGGGGTAAATGATTCCATTGCCATAACCAGGGCAGGCAATCATTTACCTTGCGCATTCATTTAATCAATTTCTCCATTAAAAAGCTGAGACTCTTAACAGCAAAACTAATTGAGCTCAAGGTCCCCGTGGGTAGAAGGTTAACACAAGGGCAGCAAGCAGCACTTTGCCTGGCTGTATGTCACTGGCGATAAATTACACACATGCGCAGGTGTTCATAAGCGCATCCATCATGAGACGGCCATCCTCTTAACTATACTAGACAAAGGAAGAGCATTTGGTACAGCAAACTCTGAGCATTTTGGTGCTTCACACACCTGAAATATTGTGTGAGGGAATTCCTAAAAGAACAAGCTCATGTGTTCCTGGATAAAGCTATTACTGCTTCTTCTTCTTATTATTACTACTACTACTACTAGTAGTAGTAGTAGTAGTAGTATACAAAAAAATTATGATTTTGCGGGACACACCCCCATTGTCAGACTCCTCTCATTAACATATACTGTTATTTTTATTTCAGAGTTCTTAACATCTAGGACACAACACACCCACCTAGAAATATACATTGTGCCTCTTCTTTAGCGAAACATGATCTCCACAGACTTGGCTGAGTGTCACAGTAGCTCATGCCCTGTAGGTCTTACTCCATGAAATCAGTTGCCAAGACTAAAGGTCCCCCATCTCCCCACAGCCGACAATGTCTTCTCCTTGCCAGGGCTTTTCCCAAGCAATTGGAGACTGCGCCCATGTGCATAGTATTATTATTAGAGATGCAAAGACCTTGTATGTTCCTATGAGGCAGGAGCAATCTGTACATGCTCAGAGGTGCTCTTCTTATATAATAGTGCTGAATTAGATGGACCAATGGTCTTGTTCCGTTTAGAAGGGACGCGGGTGGTGCTGTGGTCTAAAACCACTGAGGCTCTTGGGCTTGCTGATCAGAAGGTCGGCGGTTCGAATCCCCGCAACGGGGGTGAGCTCCCATTGCTCTGTCCCAGCTCCTGCCAACCTAGCAGTTCGAAAGCACACCAGTGCAAGTAGATAAATAGGTACCGCTGTGATGGGAAGGTAAACAGTGTTTCTGTGTGCTCAGGTTTCCGTCACGGCTTTCTGTTGCACCAGAAGCGGTTTAGTCTTGCTGGCCACATGACCCCGAAAGCTGTCTGTGGACAAACGCCAGCTCCCTCAGTCTGAAAGCGAGATGAGCGCCGCAACCCCATAGTCGCCTTAACTGGATTTAACTGTCATGGGGTCCTTTACCTTTTTTATCTTTACCTTGTTCCGTTTAAGGCAGCTCCTATGTGCATTTGTTTCTTTCAGGGAGGAAGTAGGAGATGGCACAGGAGGGCCATAGTTGAAGGGTGGCAGTGAAACAACAAGGCCAGCTGTTCCTGCAAGAGATTTTTGTTTCTGCTTCCACCGCTGTTAAAAATGTCACCGTGTTTTGCCACTGGAACGTGCACACTGTGGCCCTGAAACAAACAGCACATTCTGTTCCCTCTCTGAGCCTCAGCGGCTGCCGCTCGCACAAATGTCCTTGGGGTTTATGATGTCACCAGGCTCTCTCAAATGAATCACAACCTCATAGTCTCTTTGGGGCCACAATTCCCCCCCCCCCATGTCTCCATACGCTGCAGAGAGCAACCTTGTCAAATGACGTCTTTAAAACTTGCCCTTGGAAGAGAGTGGTTTTTAACAGTTATCCATTAAAGTCCTAAAATAGGAAGTAAAAAAAAAAAAAGTAAAGGAGGGGGGAGCACTAAGTTCAACAGAAAGGTGGGATCGGTTAGCCAAATATTGAAATATCAGGGCAGTGCTGAGGAGGAGAAGATAGGATGATGACATGCACTGGAGGGTTTCCAATTTCCACGTAAAACAGTTGTTTCATCATGACAAGTAACTGTGGAGGTTGGCAGGCTTCATTTTGCCTGTGCAACGTGGTTCAGGACTTGGCACCTTCTCCCCATGAAAGAGGCAGGGAGATGGCCAAAATCCTGAGAGATGGGAAGACAGATGTCCCATTGACACCCATCGCTTTAACTTCTTTCCTAATGCAAAGTGTATATATATACTTTCCCTCAAAGAATCCTGGGAACTATAGTTTCCTTGGGAATCAGAGCTCTTTGAGAAGCAAACTACAGTTCCCAGGAGTCTTGGGGTGTGTGTGTTGCTGTGTCCTTTAAGCGTATGGTGTGGGTTGCTATTTTATCCTCTCCCCCACTCCAGCCATTGTATGCCAGGGCAATTTGATACATTACTGTTGTAGGTAAAGGTAAAGGAACCCCTGACCATTAGGTCCAGTCGCGAACGACTCTGGGGTTGCGGCGCTCATCTCGCTTTACTGGCCGAGGGAGCCGGCGTACAGCTTCTGGGTCATGTGGCCAGCATGACTAAGCCGCTTCTGGCGAACCAGAGCAGCGCACGGAAACGCCGTTTACCTTCCCGCCAGAGCTGTACCTATTTATCTACTTGCACTTTGACGTGCTTTCGAACTGCTAGGTTGGCAGGAGCTGGGACCAAGCAACGGGAACTCACCCTGTTGTGGGGATTCGAACCACCGACCTTCTGATCGGCAAGCCCTAGGCTCTGTGGTTTAACCCACAGTGCCACCAGTGTCCCTACTGTTGTAGCTACTGGAGTCATTTTCATGTAAGGACATGCAAGGTGTTTGCCCCCAAACTTTGCCACCTCCCCCAACATTCTCTGAAGTCTCCTTTGCTTGCCCCTTGCACTGCCCTGTGCCATTTCCTTTAGTACTTTTTGGGGGGGGGAACCCAAACCAACCCACCAAATAATTACATGATCCCAGCCAATTGAGGACCACTTTCATGATGCGACACAGCCAATCCTCTCTGGCTACGTGACAAAATTATATATAGATACAGATATAGTTTTATTAACACTTTTCACAGTACAATAAAAGACAAGCTAGTTAAGCAAAAAATAAATAAATTATTTCTTAGAAAAAGAAAATAAAGGAAGAAAGCAAAGGATAGAAGAGATAGAAAAATACAGGATCCTCTCTCATAAATGCATCTTAACTTTTGTCCCATACAGAAAATGGTATGTCCTCCCAGCTCTCACCTGGGGGTGCCCCTCCCTTCTCCCAGGCTCTCATCCTGAGAGATTTCCCCTTCCCTGTCTCTCACACTTCAAACTGTACATCACCTTCATCAGCATCACAAAGTAATTAAGATAATTAAGAATGAGGACAGTGTTTCCTGCCCTTACTCTTAATAGGAAAACGCTTTTACCATTGTCTGCAGGATCTCCCTAAAAATCACTGACAAAAGAGTGCTTTTTTAATACTTCCTGAAAGCTTAGTGATAAGCACTCCTAACCTTTGGCTCAGCCACATTGAACTGGAAATATCTGTATGTAAGTACCCCACGGGGGATAATTTGGTTATTTCCTTATCTCACTGCGTGGGATGGACCCCTTGGCTCAGCCACCAGTGGTCATATAGAAACTGCTTCTGTTTGTTTACATGTTACACCTGGGAACCACATGGGCTGCTACAGCTGACTGACATTTATTTATCATTATTAATTGCATAAAATTTATACACCGTGTGACTGTTGTTGTTTTTTAAATTCCTCCAAGCAGTTTACAAAAGATAAAACAGTGAAATTAAGAAAGAAAAATACAACTATACTTTAAAACATACAAATGTTAAAATACTAAAAGAGTTAACTCAACTTTCTAAGCATCCGGATAGGCTTGTCTAAATGGGAATGTTTTAAGCAGGCACCGAAAAGAGCAGTGAAGGTGCCTGCTTGATCTCAAGAGGCAGGGAGTTCCAAAGTTATTACAAATATGGAAAGGGTATTATGCAGCACCTGTAGTAGTGCCAAATCCACCAATCGAAGCGGTCATGTGGGCACGTGCAGGGTAAGACAATCTCATAGGTAAACTGGTCCCAAGTTGTTAAGGACTTTGTATGCTAATAGTAACACCTTGAACTTGGCCCAACATGAACAATGACATCATCCATTTCTCATCTAGGGCTCCAAGGAAAGCCACATTGTAAGTTACTTTCTCCCTCCCCCCCCCCCACATTCCAAAGTTTGCATCACATTCAGAAGTCACCAATTTTCTGGGGACAATTCCAGCATTTATTTTGGAATAGAATGTGCAGCACCTGCCCAAAAGGGGCAGTGATTTAATTGGCATAGAATGAATCACATTTGCCCAGATCTAAGTTCCAAGCTTTCATATGTCGGAAGCTGTCATAGGTCAGCTTGTTTTTGATGGGGAATCTTAGTGGAAAGGATAATTATGAAAAGCCAGCCACGCCCCCTTGTGGTTGGGAGAGAAAGCTCTTCCCTGCAAGCAAGCCATGCAGGAAAACACTAGCTCAGACGTGCATCCTTGATATGAGAATGCTAAACAATCTGATTAAAGATGGATAAAGTTAGGACTGCCACCAACCTTTCAGCATCAGCATCATTTTTTCTGAAAGATGCCAGACCACAGGTAGAAACTGATAGAGTGACTCATGGAATTATGAGGACGGAAAAGGCTGCACTTGTTAAATATCTCTCCACCTGTTGCAAAGCTGTTGAACTTTTCCAGCAAGAAAAGGATCAGTCTTAGATAAGCTTAAAGGGGAGTTCTGTACCTTCTGGAATCATTGGGGGAAGAAGATAAAACAAAAAAGGCAGCACAGGATATGAAGAAAAGAGAAGGAAGGAAGGAAGAATAATAAAAATGTTATTTATTACAGGAAGGAAGGAAGGACTTGAGATTGTCTGGAAGTCACACACTTCAGCATAATAATAACACACTGAACAGTCCTCTAGCAACAGCATTACCCATATACTTGAAGCCAGAGAGGAAATGATTTGGTCCGCTCATTTCCATGAATTCTAGCAACTGGTCAGCACCAGGGATAGCTCCAGGAAGGCAAAAGGGTATGCCAGGAATGCATAGTTCATTTTGGAAAAGGAGAGGTGACAGTAAAGCAGAAAGGTTTGGTTCTTTATTTTTATTTTAAATACATTTTTCTGTTGTATAATTTAATCTGAAGAGAACGGTTCTTTTTCAGGGTCAACGAATGTCTAGAGTTCAGTTTTTGTCAAGTCAAGTGGCAAGGTGGTTGGAGCGAGGCTAGGTTAGGTATGACGATGTCATTGCAAGGTGGAGGGAAAGCGAAGAAATACATTCTGTGCCTGAGAAGCTTAATAAGTAAAGTTGGCTGGATTTGGGTGGGGTGGGGTAGAGGAGCCACCTAGTTTTCTTTGCATGAAATTCAGCAGGAATGCAAGCTACCCATCACATCGTTAACTACTCTGCAGTACTGGAACATTCACCACAGAAAGAGAGCTCCACCAATTACTCTCTGAAATGAGTGCTGCTTCCTTGCTATTTGTGAAACATTCAAATGATGATACCCTCTTCCTTTCTCAACTGGTTGAGGGATTTGTCTCACTCAATAATGGGATTCCTTTGTGCAGAAACCTGCGTTGCTTTGGCACTGCGAGGTTTTCTTTCATGTCTGACGGAGCCACCAGACTCCTCGGAGCAATGCGCGTATCTCTGGCCCGCCACACAGGCTCGGCAAAAGAAATTCCTGTAATTACTGCATCATGCTTTTCACGGAAACCAGATTTCATATCTGTGCTCCTTTGGCAGCCAATTCATTATCGGTTGCTATAGCGACGGTTGCCATGGCACCATAAATCTCTTCTCTGCAAGGCTAATCATTCATATTCTAATAATATCTACATGAATGAACTTCAAAATGTAAGAACCTAAGACCTGCCTTGCTGGGTTAGATAAAATATCCCTCTGGTCCTGCATTCTGATTTCAGTACCCAGCCAAATGTCTCCAGGAAGTCCCCGACTGGAGCAAAATGAAAATAGGCACCCTCTCTCTTTTTAAAAGACCTCTTCATCTGTACCCAGAGATATCCATCCTCTGAATATGGAAGGTCTGTTAGCTCTCATGCTTACCAGCCATGGATACACTCATCCTTTGTGAGTTTGGCTAATCCTTTTTTAAGGCAGCCTAAACCCTAGTTTAGACAAAATAAAAAAATTCCTTCCAGTAGCACCTTGGTGCTACTGGAAGGAATTTTTTATTTTTTTATTTTGTTTTGACTATGACAGACCAACACGGCTACCTACCTGTAACTGGAACTCTAGTTTAGAGTTCATAACCACACCGTTTTAGCATTTGATTCCATGCCTTAAAAAGGTGATGAACTGGGCTTGCATTGGCCAACCTGATTTGACTAGCTGCCATTTTTTTAAATGATAAAACTTTACTTTGAGATGTCAGCAGTAATGCTAGCCTATATATGAATTCTGTATATAGCCTGTATATGGATTCTGTATATGGAGTTGCTTGTTGTCAGGATCTGCCTTCCTCTGTACTATCCCAAGCTTTCCATCTGCTGCCTAATCCAGGGGTAGCAAAAAGTTGCCGGACTACAATTCCCATCATGCCATGCTGTCCGGGGCTGATGGGAGTGAGGATCCAACAACATTTGGAGGGCATTGCACTGGCTTCCTCTGCCCCAATCCATATTCAGCAACTGGAATTCTGGAGTAGTTTACTTTTTTCCAGGGTCCTGGTCAGAGGAATTTCCTGAATACTCTGTATTTCCTGAATACTCTGTGGGAAAAGTCAGTGAGTCAAGCTATGAAAATTCTTCAGAAAGTATAAAAGTTAAGATGAATCCCAGTCAGAAGAAACTTCTCGATCCTAGTGACGTACTTCAGTGTGGTGAATAATCCACCTCAGCAGAGGAGGGTGGTAGAAATAATTTCTTTCCTCAGGGAAGCTCCAGTTCTTTCCTCTGAGTCATTCAGAGTATTGTTTTCAAAAGAGGTTCTGTAACTGGGTTACATATTTCTTCTTTCACATGGAACTTTCAAGAGTTGTTTCCATGTGTTTGGAGTATTTTGGGAAAGTATTTTTGTTTGTCTCCAGTAATGTTCCAAAGCAGCAGAGAAGTCAAACTTATATATTGATTTCTGCACACACACCCAAGTTTGTTGTTCAAATACTTCTGGCCCAGCAGCGCTTGCTGATGTGAAAACATGGTCTAGACTCTAGAGATTTAATCCATCTAGCCTAGGGGGCGGGGCCCACACTTGCCTGAACAGCCAAAAGGCTCCAGGAGGCCATTGAGACACTACTACTGCTGCTGCTGTGAGTGTGGAGGGAAGACCGCTCCCTGCTGCAAGGCCCACCCCCTGAGAGGGAGCAGCAATCAAAAATGTTTTTAAATGTTTTAAAATAGTTTTAATCTCTGGTGTCTTTAATGTTGGGGTTTTTTGTTTTTGTTTTGCTTTTTGCTATATTGGGGTGGGATAAATGTTTAGTTGGGGCTGGGGATTAGTTTCATTTTAGTTTTTGTTTAGTTTTTTGTTAAGTTTCTACTGTTTTATTGGTGTATTATATAATTTATATTTTGTTCTTAAGGGGAGATGGTCAGGGCTGCCTGGGAGTGGGCTCCAGCAACAGAGGTGGAATCCTCCCACCCCCTTATTTGGACTCCATTAGTGGTTGTTAAAGGGCCTGGGAGAGATGGGCTAAAGTTGCCCAGCAGGATATTTGAAATTCAGCCAGCTATTTCCCAACTCAAGGACGAGATGGTTGGACAGTGTTCTCAAAGCTACCAACATGAGTCTGACCAAACTGCGGGAGGCAATGGAAGACAGGAGTGCCTAGCATGCTCTGGTCCACAGGGTCACAAAGAGTCAGACACGACTAAATGACTAAACAACAACAACAATTTCCCAACTCATGGAGTGACCGTCCTAAGGCAATGGGGACCCTATGCCCCAAGTGATATATATGTGGGTGGTGGCAGCAGAGAGAGAAACCAGGTGGGGTATCCTTTGCTACCAGGCTACCCTACAGGGTTGGCATGAGAGCAGCTGGTGCCCTTCTGCTACACCTTGCACTTGTATAATCATGAAAGCCGCTAAAATCCACTCAGTTGTGCAGCAGTAAGTTTTTAACTACTGTATATAGTTCAGTGAGGTGATAGTGGGGGGAATGTTTGCTTTCAATCTGTGCATGTAAACACAAAACTTGAGCCTCCATTTGTGCACAGAGGGATTTTGTTGCTGTTCAAACTACTAATTGATTTCCCCTAATAATAGAATTCTAATCTAGTACCTAGGAAGCAAATGGTGATGCTTCAGTAGCTTTTAATAGAAAATGTTTGGCTATCACTGTGCATATGTACACATCAGATTGGAGTGAGGGTGATCCAACCATATTAAAATCTAATCCTCTGTTCTTATTTATTCTAGCATGCCTGTAATTAATTGCCTCTGAAGTATGTTACCATGCTTGCTTGGGTCATACACATCTACAAAAGACATCTCCATGGTCAGGGGATAAAAATCCTTCCAGTACACAAATGACTTGGGGGCAGGAGAGGATCTAGCTCAAATGTACTTGGCAATGTGCTCCCCCATTGCAACCCGGACTCTACCACGTCAGAGGAAAGGACAGGCTGCTATTTGTCTGGTAGAGCTGGGTAAGAAACTAGCCCGTTTTCTAATTACAAAGGAGTTCATCTTTGGTTCATTTGACTAAGGCAGCAGAATGTCCAAGGGACTTAGGGCACAACTGCATGGTATATTAACAATGTGAATCTCCTAGGTAGAGTTCATTGAGGCAGGGTCTGGAACTAAGGGCAGAGCCACACCATTCAACACACATTTAAAGTGTGTGGCTTCTCCTGAATAACCCTGGGACCTGTAGTTTGTTAAGGGTGCTTTAAACTGTAGCTCTGTGAGGGTGAAATGACAGTTCCCAGTTAGGGCAGCATTATGTGTTTTAAATGTGCATTGAGTGTGCTTTAAATGTCACTACAGAGGACAAGAGGCATTCAGGAGGGTCAGGTGCCAGGTAATCCATCAAAAGGGAAAGCAAAGGGAACCATAGGCTGGAACCAAAGTCTAGCACAGGGTTTCCAAAGCTTGGGTCTCCAGCTGTTTTTGGACTACAACTCCCATCATCCCTAGCTAGCAGGACCAGTGGTCAGGAATGATGGGAATTGTAGTCCAAAAACAGCTGGAGACCCAAGTGTGGGAAACCCCAGTCTAGCAAGAGGTGGCACATAATGCCGCATGAATTGCTGCTCAAGCAATGGCCCAAGCCTGGCCTGAAATTATTTATATATGGGCCATGACTGTAGGAGCCAATAGTGTGTACAGAGGCAAAATACTTTTGCAGCTTTAGTAGCTGTCCATAGGAAATTTTAGCAGGTGTGTCTTGCATTACAGCACAACTGTTCATGCTGCTGGAGTTGTGTCCTCCTTTTTATCTGGTTGCCCTAGGAACCAATAGGCTCTCTGCAGGGTGGGGATCTATGCCAGAACTTAGGAAGGTGTTTTTCCTACATGGTACAGCTGCTGCTCACAACCAGAAGCACCCGGTTTGAAATGCATTGGCGCCTGGTACCTGCCTATATGATGTTGTTTTTGCTTGCTAAAGTTAACGATACATCCTATGCAGGGTGGTTTGGTTTCATTATCGCTCTCTCCTTGAAACGCATCTCCCCTGTGCTGAAGTCAAACCCTGGTATTCATTCATGCTGTTAAAGCATGCTTAAATCTCTTTACACATTTCTATTTTTAATGTCTCACAAAAGACCAAAGTCAGCACTGAAAGAGGTCAGCTGGGAATGAGAAATTTCAGAAAAAGAGCCGCAATTTTCCCCCTCTCTCATGCCTAGGAGGTTCTGCAGATTAATAATGAGATAAATTAAGTGTCAGTAATAGGGGAAAATGTGTGTCTGCAGTGAATAAGATACTGCTCTCTAACTTATTCCCAGTCATCTGGATAATGTGACTCATGGCCAGTGCTGTGGGAGGAAAGAGGACAGTGTATATCCTATGTCTGATGGGCTTTGCAAAGCTGATTAGCTATTGCCCTAATAACCACAGTATGTACAAAAACACCAAAGGGGCCATCAACTAGGATCTTCCCCTGCACAAGCTAGTGTCAGGTGCTACAGGGCTTAAATTGGTATCCTGAGAAGCAAACACTTTCTCTTTGTAGGAATCATTGGGCTGTGCATGCTAACCTGAGCTCATTTGAACACACAGGACTTATGCATCTGAAACATGCAAAGATTGGTTGAAGCCTTGGAGCTGTACTAATTTGTGTGGTGTGAGGTGAGGAAAACATGTCCCTTTATTACAAATAAGCATCCTTTTGATACCTAAGATATAAACATTAAGTCTCCTTTTGCAGCCATGTCATATATTCCCAACATTCATGTGAGGTAGGTTTGGTTGAGAGTTTGATGACCGGCCCAAGACAGGGAATGATAATTGTTTTAATTTTTTATTTCAGACCCTCCAAGTGTCCCATTTTCCAGGGACAGTCTGGGATTTACAGAAGCCATCCATTTCTGATTTGATTCCGGAATGTCCCACTTTTCCTTAGAACGTCCCTATTTTCATCAGAATAATGTCAAAGGGTATGGAGTTATCCAATCCCCAAGCCATCTGAAGGCAGCCCTGGAGAGTGAAGGTTTTTTTGAAAAAAAATTTAATGTTTTATTATTATTTTTTAAACAACAACAAGTTCCTTTGCTTCATCTGGTTTGCTCCAGGTTAGAATATCATTCTCATACCAGCATTTTTTTTTAACGCTGATGTGCCCTCTAGTGGCCAACATTATCAAAAATGTTTTGGTGTTTGAAGCCAAATCAACTGTATCCCAAAATGTCATGATCAGGTATCACATTTTGGGGTACTGTTAAAGCATTGTTGGTCTGCCTCACCATGCCTAGAATAAGATATATGTTTGACAGTGAAGCTTATGCTTTTTACTCATTGGGGCAGAACAACTTGTTATGATGCGAACACAGGGCTTATTCACATGTTCATCTTCCAATGTGATATACGTATTGGAATGTGATATATTCCAGCATATATATGTGATATATTCCAGCAATGCTTGCTCTGCACTCCATACAGAAGAAATGGGTGCACAAAAGAATACAGAATAAAAACCAGAAATTGCAACATTCAGAAACTAGGGCAAGAACATTTCAGTCTCCTTGGACACTTGCTGCCCTGAAAGTTGCTATTCTTCAACAAAGGAATTTCAAGGGGAAATTTCATAATGAAATTGCTGAAGTAGAACTTGTTAGGAAGCCTATTCCGCTTCTTTAGGCAAAGATAGAGACAATGGTATCCTGTATCACTCCACAGTGCCAAATGCTACTAAGTTTGTTATTGGTATGAGCTTTTGTGTGCATGCACACTTCTTCAGATACCACGAAAGCTCATACCTATAACAAACTTAGTTGGTCTCTAAGGTGCTACTGGAAGGATTTTTGTTTGTTTGTTTGTTTGTTTCAGCTGTCAAATAGCTGAGACAGGATTCCCCTCTGGTGTTATTCTTCCCTCGAATGCTTCACAGTTTTGTGTGGACTTACCCAATTGGTGCTAGGAAGTTAACAGAGCCAGTTGGCCTATCAAAGGGATTCATAGAATCATAGAATTGTAGTGTTGGAAAGGGATCCGTGGGTCATCTAGTCCAGCCCGCTGCAGTGCAGGAATTTCAACTTGAGCATCCATGACAGATGGCCATCCAACCTCCGCTGCAAACCTCCAAGGAAGGAGAGTTCACCACCTCCACCGTCGAACACTTCTTACCGTCCGGAAGTTCCTCCTGATGTAACTTGTAACTTGAATCCATTGCTTCCAGTCCTCACTCCAGACTAGAAGACAACCTAGCTCCATCTTCCATGTGACAGCCCTTGAGATATTTGAAGACAGCTGTCTTATCTCCTCTCAGTCTCTTCCAGAAAAAAGCATACCCAGCCCTAATATGTACTTCCCTAACATGGGTTTCTGAACATCTTCTGTGTTACTGCCATGGATTGTGTTAAGTAAGGAGGCTGTGTGCGCATTAAACAGCTTTGAGGTGTTCTACAATAGGAAAATAAAATAATTTTTTTAGAGTTTATTCCAGCTCCGGTGCGCTCCCCAACTGCTCGTGTTCGAAGCCACAATCCAAAAGTATCCTGTAGTTTTTAATAAATATTGCTGATACTGATCCACTGGGAAGATAAATCTATATAGTCACCTTTATTAGTCGTGACAACTCTTGAAACATAGGAACGGGTAGCTTACAGATTGTGTGTACTGTACGCATATTTGAAAAGCAAATATATAACTATATAAATAAATATATAAATATATAAAGCTTATAAATAAATGTATGTGTTAGAATAATATTTTCATTTATATACATTTGTATTAGACAAATATGTATATAATTATAGTGGGGGTGTTGTGGTTTTTTTAAAATGCTGGTTTTACTTCATTATTTTTTCTCCCTTGATCTTGTTTAACTGAAATATTGTCTTCATTTTAAAAAAAAGGCGGGAGAGAAACACCACAGTTCAGCAGCGACCCCTCCGCCGCCGCGCTCTCCCCTCAAGGCCCTTTTGCCAACTGGCCGCCTCAGCGCTCGGGAGGTCACGTGGGCAGGGGCAGTTGCTCGAGCGAGCGGAGCGGCGCGAGGCGAGGGGGGCGTGGCGTGGCGGAGGGCGGGGCCTCCCCTCTCTCTCTCGCGGGCGCTATAGCCGGAGCCGCGAAAGCCCTTCAGGGGGAGCTCCGTGGTCCCTCAGGTCCGCCGTCGGGATGCGACGGTCGGGCTTCCCGCCGCCGGTGCTGCTGCTGTGGTTCGTGGCAGGTACCCCCGCCGCGAGCGTCCCTCGCCCTCTGCCCCCTTCCTCCTCCTTCCATCCTTCACCCCCCCCCCCACCACACATATACACACACACTTGAGGTACCGGGGGCGGGGTGGGTGGGAGGAGTAAGGCCGCGTTGCCACGGTAACCAGGGGAGGGTTGGGTTGCCACCTTGTTCAAGCAGCTCCTGCTCCTCTGCTCCTTCTGGGAAAGGTCGGGCTGCGGCGCACGTGAGCAAATGGCAACGCGCGCCTCGGCTCGTGTCCCTTCTTGCGCATGGGGGGGGGGGGTTGGATCCAGAATGGGGGGTAGAGTGGATCAGTTGGCAACAGGGCAGGGCCGGGTTTAGGTTTGATGGTGTCCAGCTGTCCTTTGTCAACAACAAATTGTAGCTGTTTTTTGTGTTGAATATATGCTATATGGCCATTTATGGACCTACGGTAGCAGGTATCTAAAGGCATTTGCACATAACAAAATATGTATTTTATCAAAGTAATTGTTACAGCCAGTCCATGCAGAATGTAGGCACCCTATACAGTGGTACCTCAGGTTAAGTACGCTTCAGGTTAAGTACGCTTCAGGTTAAGAACTCTGCTAAGAACAGAAATTGTGTTCTGGCAACGCAGCGGCAGCAGGAGGTCCCATTAGCTAAAGTGGTGCTTCAGGTTAAGAACGGACCTCCGGAACAAATTAAGTACTTAACCCGAGGTACCACTGTATATAGAAATGAGCAAATCAGTGATATTTTAGGGAGCAGGCTAGCAGGTGGGGCCCATTACTTACATCATAGGAGCCTACAAAACACTGTTGCTGTATGTACGTTTTATTTTATTTGTCTTTTATCTTATCTTTTGGAAATGTACATCCAGTTTTTTTTCCTTTAATTTTTTTTGGGGGGCCCCAAGAGAGTGGGGCCCTAAGCTATAGCTTGTTTAGCTTATATGTAAATCCGGCACTGGCTGCGGTGCATGCGAGCAAATGGCAATGCTCGCTTTGGCTCGTGTCCCTTCTTGCGAATGGGGGGGTTGGATCCAGAATTGGGGGGATCAGTTTTCTGGATTAGTTGGCAACAGGGTCTGGGGAAGGGGAGAAGGAGGAGGGAGGTGTGTTCTTGGCAGTTGTAGGAATGGCGTGCTGCTCTCATAACCCGGGGCTGCTCTTTTTCCTCAGGACTCCTGTTTGTGCCTCCTTCTGGGGAAAGCCTCTCCGAGGTAAGTTTTGAGATAGTGGGGGGAAGGGGGAGTAACAAGAAGAGCCCATTATTTAAAGAACCATCCCCATCTTCTTGTGTCATCTTCCCCAACCTGCTGCCCTCCAGATGATTTTTGGACAACTCCCATTGGCTGATGGATGTTATCATCCGGAACATCTGGAGGGCAGCAGGCTGAGGAAGGTTGTTGTAGTCCTTTGTTTATATATGTATTTTTTTTTTTAAATTTTAAAAAGGTGCAGTGGATTTTGTTCAGTCTGCATTCTTAAGTGGGAGTAATTCACATCCCTTGGCTAAAACATGGATAGGAACGTAAATTATCCTCTGCATTTCACTCTTGCCAATTTTTCAGTACAGTCCCCTACTCAAAAACACCCCCCAAACGGGTTTCTTAAAAGGTGTTTTAGGATAAAATATATTTAGAACTTGAACTGTGCACATTGAGAAAATAATAATGTTTAAGTCCATTTTGGGATAAAATAGGTACTTAAATACAGATAACTTAAAACTTGTGCAGGAGTTAAGTTCTGGGGATGACACATATATGTCAAACCACCTCCTTGGAAGTGCCTCTGTGTGAGCAATCTTACCTTCTGGACCCAGCATGCTGAACAGGTTGTACCCCACCCCCCAAGGCTCTGGAAGGTTTGTGAGATCTTGCAGGGCCATACAAGATTTTGCTAGAGCCTCCCAAGTTTCCTGCATCAGGAAAAACCCTGTGCAAAAAGAGCTTTTAAGCTCTCCACCTTCCGCACATTTAATTTGCTTGATTTGAATCGCATACAGTTGAAATTGCGCAAGCTAAATGCATGTAAGTTGCAAGTTACCTGTATATCAATATATATGAATTTTTGTATAGCTTTTAAAATCACATTACTGCAGAAACAGAAGGGAACAGACATGAATTAACACATACAAAACTGATGCAGATTAGAAACAAAGTGATTCAACCACACCGAAGCTCAGCATGCAGTTATGGGTACCACCTAGCTTGTCAGATAACCCCCTGCCCCCCCCCCCGGCTGCATGCATAGTGTGGAGTTAAGTTTTCAATAATTGCATTCCTACAAAGTTGTCAAATGTGAATTGAATGGAACTTATGCAATATGTGGATGGAGTTGTGAACTCAACTTTCACGATACCTATCACTCCTCACAGCCACACGTTTTTATCATGCTACTTTATCTGTGTAAACTGATCATGTGTGTAGGCTTGCTTCGTGAAAATTGAGATTTTTGAGACTTGAAGAAATGCTTCTCTGAATAAATATTTCAGAAATACAATTTGAGTAAACATCAGTACTGTAAATCTGTTCTTTCTCAGCCCAAATGTGACTTATATTCTCTACCTGGATGCCCAAGGAACTTTAATCCTGTTTGTGGGACTGATGGAGAAACTTACGCAAATGAGTGTATGCTTTGTGCTGCAAACAGGTAACTAGAAACTAACTGATTCTGTCTACCAAAGTCTTAGGTTTACAGATAGTCAACCTGGGCTTTTAGTTAATTCATACTTTTGAAGCTATTGGTAAGAAGTCTTCAAAACTTTCATACTTGATTAAATGGACCATCTCTTTACTCCAGAGTTATCCATTCTCTGAGAAGTAGATTGGAAGCTTCAGAAAATCATGGCGCTGAAAGAGACAAAAGACCACTTGGTACATTCCCCTGTGTACATTCCCAGTTCAAAATACACAATTCAAATTATAGTGTAGCAGAAATGGTGTACATGCACTACAGAAGAGATTCTGAGGTCCATGGGAATCTTAACCATCAAGTCAATCCCCACACTGCAGGTGGAAGGAAAACTTGAAAAACAAACAAGATGCTTCCAGGTCATTTTAATAGCAAACTTGGTGGCCCTGTGCCAACTAACAGGCAGGGGAGGGGTTTCTGAATACTTGGAAGAATGAATGAGAGGGGCTGCATACATATAATTCCATCATATAGGAATGGAACATGAGAAAAAGTTAAATCCTACAGCAATGAAAAGAGGGATGGGTGATTGGACCTGGAGGATCCCCACTGATTTACAACACTGCAGTGCTTAGGTTCACGAAGGACTGTTCATCTTGCAGAACATCAGTTGTAAATTCTCAGATACCCAGATGGTGAGCGAGGTTAAATTCCTTTCCAACACTGTACCACTTCACCTGAACACCTTGCTGCACAACCCTATGATATACAGTTACAGTGATCAGGTTTCGGGTTATACAAAGTGGAGGGAGGTGACACTCCTCACCTTGACCCTCAGGATGGTGACTTGGTAACAATACAATAAAATACAAATACCTTTATTGGCATTACAAGTTAAAACATTTCAAAACACTAGGATAAATTTAAAAGGGACAGGAGTGAGGCTGTCGAGGATCACAAGGTAATTGATTGTTCTGCTTCACCCTGTCTATTCCCTAGAGGGATGATTCATTAAGAACCCTTTCAGGTAAGATGGAGATTAAAAAGGAAACCACTGGGGCAGTAACATCCTTGTCCCTATCCGCTAGGAGGAATCTCATTTGGCTTTCTCTCAGAGCCGTGGGTTGCAGATCCAATATCTTGCTCAGCATCTGTTTGCGGAGTCTGCTGTGCAAAGGGCAGTCCAAAAGAATATGGTCCAGTGAATCTGGTACTCCCTGATTACAGGCACACAGGCGGGCTTGATAAGTAATTTGCAAGTATCTACCTGTGGTCACTGTGGAGGGGAAAGCTTTTAGTCTTGCTAGCATAAAAGCTCTTCGTTGGGAAGGAAGTAGTAGGTCTTTGAGCCCCCAAGTCATTAATTTTCTATTCCAAATATGTCAACCAGTGTATCCAGATGTGGAGTCATCCCAGAGGAAACTTAATTGTGTTCACCTCCATGCCATGGCTTCTAGCTGCAGCATAAGTATGTCTCTGGCCAGAGCAGGCCCACCCATGAAGTGGTACAGAGTGGGATGTGGCAGAGGGGAGCGGCAAGAGGCTGCAATTCCCGTTTCGCCTCACCCCTGTCTCTGGTCCTAATGTCAGAGCAGAGTGTGATGCTTATAGAACTTACCTCAGCTACACGTTAGCAGAATGGGCTCTGTAGGAAAACAGGTGCTTTTCTGCCACCTTTGCTGCACTTAATATGTTCCATCATCTTTCTACTGTTTCATTTTCTTGAGGTTAGTTGGGTAAGTGTGAGTTTTTATCCCTCAACATTCCCTTGTCTCCTTATCAGGCCTGTAACACTACTACAATAATATCTGGATGGGGATCCTTGCAAAAATGTTTTTTTCTCTTGAGATGGGAGTCTGGCTGTTTCCACACTAGGTAGATTCCTTGGAATAGCTAGGATTTTATTCAATCCCGTTTTATGAAGCATCTACGTAATGTAATCAAACAGTTATTCTCTTGTGTCTCTCCACCCCACCCCACCCAATGGTTCTAGGGTCTATTTTCAGATTTTAGAGAATTGGGCTTGGCTTTGGAAAAATGGAAAAGAAGCACTATCTCCAAGAGGTTTTTAAGGCTGCTTTTTCATCTTTCTTTCCTTTTTGAAAAAAGACATGCCATTTGATGACTGCAGTGACACATTGGGCCATTGAGCTTATTACTATGCATTTGCTTTTGTAAACCTTCATTATTATTTATTTATTCAATATACTTATTTACTATTTCTCATTAAAACAATACCAACACAGTATACAATGAAACAAGTACTTTTTCTGTTAGTGCCATTTTGTCATTGTGGTTGTGAAACATATTTTTTCCCATTTGCTCTAAATGCTTTTTCACACATTTTTAATTTAAATATTAATAGCACTTTACTTTTTAAAAAATACACTGCCTTTCCAGTCATCAGATTAGCACACCAAATTAAATTTTTTTGTAAACGAATTGCTTAGTTATAAAACACTTTGTAGCAATTATTGGGTAAAATCTCCTAAATACAAAGCACTTTACATGCTGATAACTGATTTACAAAATTGGAGAAATTGCATGCTCAAAATTGTCCCTTTCCAGCTCAAATTTCTATCATGCACTCTAGTGCAGATGAAATATAGCAGGAGGAATACACTAAGTGCTGTTCTCCGCCCCCATACACACACACACACACACGTCAATTGCAGTTCTATAGGTAGCTTAATGCAGATGACTAATGCTTTGCCATTCCCTTTATTTGCATTCTCTTACAGAGAACATGGGAAAAGTGTAGAAATTGCCTATAAGACATCATGCAAATGAGATAGGCTTCAAGAAAGAGACCTCTGTGGCCGGCTCAGTAACTGAAACCGTATTTTAAAAGTGCCTTCCAACTGCTGGAACAGAAACAAACTCGTTTGCTCTACCCAACTTTTGAATTTGCTTAATACAGGTGTTCTGTTGAACAAACAGGTGTGTTGCTTCGTGTGTGTGTGTGTGTGTGTGTGTGTTGCGATGCAGCCATAAATTACAATCTTTGGAGATTCCCCATCTTCTTTTCTATTGTGTTCCATGTCCCGGTGATTTTAGCTTCTACATATAAACATGGGGTGAGTTGCAAGCTGAACACACAGGAATCACATGGGTACTTTAAGCTGTTGTAGAACATGCAGGTGGGTGGTCACAGTGGGAAGAGGCCACTTGGGACTGCCAGCATCATTCACTGGTTAAGGGGTGGTTCCTTCTTGAGCAAAGAATGCATGAACTCACAGGGCTTCAGGGAGAGGAAAAGAATGTGTGCTGCTAGTATGGCTTTGTCAGCAGCCAAAGGAAGCGAGGAAGGCCAAGAAAGAATCTTAGGAGGGACTAGCTCTGTCTTGAAAGATAGTCTGAAGGGCAAGTAATGGTATTTCTGTAACCCTCTGGTCTGAAGCATTTGTTCTATCCCACTCCCAAGCGTACCCAAACTCTGTAAATACATACTGAACTCCACATAAATCCATTTACCGGTACTTGACTTTCATTGTGCCAGCTTAAGTGCACAAGGGGTGGGGAGGAGCCATGTCAAATCTGGCTTTTAGTGGGGTTAATTGTTATTCTCTTCCTATTTCGAGCCACCATAAAAGGTTAAGTTGTATCTTTTCTAAAAACAACTTTATGCAAAAGTTGCAATGGACGTTTCATATTTAAAGCTGTTCCCAATTTGATAGTCTCTGAGTGTTTTCACTTGCTTCAGTTCAAATGAAAACATAAAACGTACATTCAAATTCCAAATGGCTTTCTTGTTTTTTCTGGTTCTTGTTCTGCTGCAATAATTACACATTTGAATAACACGGGATGCACAAAACAGTAATAATTTATTAGCAATTATTTATTGCAAACAAACTTTTGTTTATGATTATGGAGTAAGCCCATAGTTTGTTTTTGTTTGCTTGTAAACGACTTTAAGAAATAGCTGAAGGCCTGGTTTGGTTTAAATTGTTTTATATAGATTATTCGGGTTTTTGTACTGAACCATATTGAGGATACTTGGAGCTAATTACTCAGGACTGGGGTGGTGAGAAGTTATGTCAGCTTTTTTCTTATTTTTAATAGAACAGATTAGAAGTCATGTTGCTAATGGGAAATTCTCTAGCTTTGAAAGAGTATTAAAAGCTTGTGTAGTGTGTGTGTGTGTGTGTGTGTAGATCTCATTTTTGATTCTCCCACCCCACCACCAGGAAACATGCAGCCTCTTGTGCCACCACGTCTGGTGGCACCTGGCATTGCTTCATCCAGCATGGATTAAAAAGCACTCTATAAGCTTTTGTAATGGAGGCCTCTGTGGGTATGCCTTAATTTGCTGAAGGGAGGAGTGTTGCTGGAATAGAAGTGCTGCTCTTCTGCCTAGCTATTCCATTGGGGGAGGGCTGGCTAGACCAAAACCAACATTCTGTATAATTCTGCAATACTTTTGAGCTGGCAGTAGCACTCTGGGGCTAAGGGTAGCCTGCTCTGGGTTTAGCACTTCAAGGATGGTGGCTGGAATAGAATTTAGGGACCATTCGTAACCTGATGCAAGAAAAAGCATGTCTTTGGTGAATTGTGCTGGGGGACAGGCAGATGTGAAGCACACACATTCCCAAGCATCCTGCTGTCTACTACGTATTGGGTCTTGTGCCATCTCCTCCTTAGGAGATTCCTGGTTATCCAGCCTCTCTTAATTCTTACACACACATCCGAATAAAAATTTCCAATCTTCGGGGAAGGAGGAAAGGAGACTTGAAATCAGGAATGAGCAGATTTAAGCCCTGTCTGCTCAAAATTGGTCTTGTGGCTATGTCTCCATCTTATTACTGGTCCTATAAGGCTGCAATTCTATCACATGCAATGGGGCTTACAGCCCATTCTTGGGCATGTCTATTCAGCAGAAAGCATATTGTACAGTAGAATAGAATAAATGAGAGGTAGAGCTGCTGATAATACTGTTGAGTTGTAACTCATGTATATTGCGTTTTGCAAGTTGTCTCGTTTCTATAGCCCAACTTGCTTACAACCTTAATTTATTGAGAGTGCTTTACATATATAGATAGCACTTACTGCATTCTAGGCTGGTGCAGTCCATCTTCACTAGACTATTTAATTTCCAGAGAAGCCAGTTTTTAGAGACAATAAATTTTGGTGGAGATAAATACATGCTCTGAAACACCCAGCGTAACATGGATCAATGTGAAATTAGCCCCTTGTCCTGTTCAGTATTACTTATGGAGCTTAATCACAAGGGGGCGCTCAACCCTTCTAAAAGTCAAGAAGAGGGTAGCTAATGCAGAAGCAACTTATACCCAAATACAAGCAGCCTGGCTCTTTTAAAGCTCCCTACCCAGGCACAGCCATGTCATTCCCTTGATAGAACTATTACTGAAAGATTCCACAGCACAATATACATGCAGGGCACTAGTGTGGCCATGAAAGAAAGATGGACCTGACGCTGAACAGGCAAAATGGGAAGCAATTTGCACAGGGTTGCTAACCCTTGTTTTGTAAAAGATATATGCATAATTCCAAGGGTTTATCCACACTTGCCTTTCCTCTGCTCTTTCCAGGTACAATCTGCAATTTAAAGCTCCGTGTCCAATCACCTTTTTTTTTTTTTTTTTGCTCCGGAGCTTTCACTGCGAAAACCTGCTCTTTAACACTCAATCGAAACAAATGTCAATCTGCAGAAAACCCATATTGACGTGGGCTTCGATTCAGTGTTAAAGAGTGGGTTTTTCAGGGAGAGCTCAGGGCAACAACTAGGGCTGGGCGATACATCAATGTATCATCCAAAATGGGTTTGATGTCCATACCATGATAGCGGTTTCTTAATTTTTGACCTGGCAATTTATCACGAATCATGGTGTGTGTGTGCTATGCAAAAATCACAATGTGAGAAAAACTGTGAAGCCAGCCAATACTTCTCCCGATTCTTGCAGCCCCTGTTAACTCTGCCAGCTCAGCTGTTCCTTACCTCCTTATTTCAGACATCATGATATATCAGTATATCACAATGTTTAGCTGGTGATACATCATGATGTTGAAAACCAGATATTGCCCAGCCCCAGAAGCAACAACAACAAAGCTCAGACATAAATTGTGGACCTCTGCCTGGAAAGAGCAGGGCAAAAGGCAAGAAGTAAGTTTGGATAACCTCCAAGAGGTAGATATCATAGCCAAAGCAAATCTGTTCACCTAAGGCATAGAGCTGTTGCATGTGGTTGTAAGTCCTTTGCCACCAAACAATCCCAATTGCACGATATCAGGCCACCATAGATGAACCAAACACCAAACAGGTTTCTATAGTGCTAAAAGGCTCATAGGGAAAAAAATGGAATCGATAGTCCCATAAGACACAATACGGAAATTAACATTACAGAATTATGGTGTTGTAATGTGATGCTTCTCTATGTCATTAAAGAAAAGAAAGCTGGAAAAGCATTTCAGATATAATTAAATTTTTGTGCCTTTTTATAGAGTCATAAAATGGCGCCTGTCACAAACGCTGGAATGATAGTGTGCTGGGTTCACCTCTCATTTCACAGCTCATATCAAAACCACAGCAAGTGTTACAATGAATGTGTGCTGAGGTTGATACAGCCCACCGACAGCAGTTGCATCACATTCACTAGTATTGGTGGAGCATAATGGAATATACGCATAGGGAAAGAACCGTACGCCTAATAGTGTGGGAAGTCAATTGCAATTCTGCTTGTTGCTTACTGCCAAAGAGCAATGATTGGATAGCACCCTTCTGAAGTCACCCTGTCTTATCAGGAAAACTGGCTGTGTCCTGTTTACAGCTTGACAAGGACCAGGTACTACTTGTCTTCCATCTTATTATGTGGGAAGAGGCCCACACAATCAGTTTTCCAGAACTGTAGCATTGTCCTGATTTTTGCTCAAAAAAGAGGAGGAAGTTCTTCCGATGCCACCAGCTGTATTTACAACAGGTCATTATCAAAATGTGTTATACACTGGGCTTTTTCAAAGCAAAATATCTACAGCAATATTATATTACGGCCTCCACAGACCTTTATTTGCCTCGCTCACTGCATTGTGACAGTGCCTGCCGGCCTCTCAAAACAGGTCTGACAGAAACCATCAATATCAGAACTTGATGGATGTTCACAAAACCCACAGCAAAACGTTTATTGTGTACACCCATGGAAAGGCGCCAGGAAGCCCTGCCCCAGACCCTAGAGCATGCAGCGCCACAAAGCTGACAGCAGCAGGATATGCTAAGCCACCCTCCTTCACCGCAATTTGAAAGCTGTTTCTTGAGCTGTGCAAGGAAAGTTGCTTTTCGACATTCCGCGAGGAAGTCAACTCCCACTTCACAACTGTGCAGCGCGGAGCCCAAGCCTTGCCTCCAGGAGACAAAGGAAATGTGCAGGGCAGATAAGATCTTGGTGAACCTTCCTACACTTGGCTCAGCGGCTCCAAAACTCCTTGCTCCGTCATTGATTTAGGATGCAAAGTGTACACACTTACCTTGGAAGCAAGTGCCACCAAACTTGGCAAACCTTATTTCCGAGGGCAGGATTGCACTAATAATCTTACCTTTGTTTTGGGACCCAGCTGCCAAAAATCTCGCCTATTGACTGCCGTGTCCTGTCTTCTTCCAGCATTTCTGTCTAGCTATCAAAATGCTCATCATTATGGTATGTGGGGAGGGCCTGCATTGCAAGGACACTTGAGTGCATAGGGCATTCGAGGGTATAGAACATCTCTTTGCGTTTTGCATAACAGGATCTTCTTCCCATGGGGATCTGTGACATTCTGGGAATCACTGATAACACGTGAGAGTGTAAAAAGGGAGCACTCAACACCACCATTAGGTTAGGGGGCATAAATCTGTCCCATACACCAAATGGCCCCATTTCTGGATGGCAAGCCAGCTTTTGCATCCTCTCACTGTCTCAGACATAAGTTCCTTTAAAGGTAAAGGTCCATTAGGTCCAGTCGTGGACGACTCTGGGGTTGCGGCGCTCATCTCGCTTTACTGGCCGAGGGAGCCGACGTACAGCTTCCAGGTCATGTGGCCAGCATGACTCAGCCACTTCTGGCAAACCAGAGCAGCACACGGAAACGCCGTTTACCTTCCCGCCGGAGCGGTACCTATTTATCGACTTGCACTTTGACGTGCTTTCGAACTGCTAGGTTGGCAGGAGCAGGGACCGAGCAACGGGAGCTCACCCCGTTGCGGGGATTCCAACCACCGACCTTCTGATCGGCAAGCCCTAGGCTCTGTGGTTTAACCCACAGCGCCAACCGCATTGATCTATAAACTCAGTGGACTGCACCGGGTAGAACAGAATGGTAGCTGGCTCCATTCTACCTAATGGAAAAGTTCTGAAAACCCAGATGTTGTTTTTTTCATTCCTCTGTAGGTTACTTCCCCTCCTTTATATGCTTCTGAATCTTTCCTTGCATGCTAAATAATTCTTCTACGGCACTGTGGATAAGATCAATTCCCTACTTAATCTGGCAATCAATATTTCCAAGCTAAACCAGGATGTGCTAGCCCACTAATACTTTCCCAATGTGCTGTGTTGATAACAAATCTTAATCTTGAACTAACTGCAGCCTTTGCTTTCTGCTTGCCTCTCACAGCGACAGACACAGATCGTGCTAAGAGCGCCAGGGGGCAGAGTGGGAGCTGCAATTATGGGTGCCAGCTTGTCATGCACTGTGCAGGCAGTAAAAAAAAGTTTGCACCGGCAGTAAAGAGTGAACAGAAATCAACTTGTCAGCTATGCGTCCACAGCAACTTCCCACAGTATCTGAGAGGGACATTGCATTAATTTTTTGTAACCCGCCCTTGGACCTTAGGGTGAAGTGTAGGCAATAAAATACAATATAAATAGAATAAATAAATATTATAGCAGCAGCAACAACAATAAATAATACATATCCAGTATGCATATATATATATATATATATATATATATATATATATATATATATATGCAATATATATATATGCACTATATATATATATATATATATATATATATATATATATATATGCGCATACATCTGCTATGTGAATTGAGACAAATGCATACTTGAAAACGGTGTGTCATGCAGGTATATGAATCAGATATCTCTGATTAGCTACAGTTCCTTGTTGGGTGTGCTCTTGTTAGCACTCTGAAATATGCTCCACTGAGAAATACAATATGTCCCTCCCTGAGAACTGGTATTTTTTTTTTTTTTTTTTTTAAAAACCAGGCTGTGAAAATAAAGCTTGTTTCTGGTTATGTCCTTACTGAAGACGAAGCTGCTGGTTGTTGTTTTTTTGGGCTGACTGGGTTTGGCAACTGAATGCATGCGATTTTTGTCAGACTGCTTTGGCTTGTGGGCACATGCCTTTCTAGGAAAAGATGGGCAGAATCTCACTCAGGAATTCCCTTCAGCTCCATAACCTGTCACTTCTACCCATAGGGCAAGCTCTCACCCCTGCATCTCCTTCTGTGGGATAGCTCAGTCGGTAGAGCAAGAGACTCTCAATCTCTAGGTGGTGGGTTGAGCCCCAAGTTGGGCAAAAAGATTCCTGCATTGCAGAGGGTTGGACTAGATGACCGTCGTGGTCTCTTCCAACTCTACAATTCTACGATTCTAAGAAGTGCCACTGAGGTGAGTTAACAGTTAAAAATCTCTGTGAATCTGTCAGGATTATGGCTGCTGAAATCTCAAGTCTTCACTGCTTAGGTGGACAGCTCCTGCCCAGAAGCTATTGCACAAAAACACTGCTGGATGCTACTCTCTGATATACAGTGAGGGGGGGAAATATTTGATCTCCTGCTAAATTTGCCCATTTGCCCTCTGACGAAGAATTGACCAGTCCATAATTTTAATGGTAGGTTTTCCTGTTGTTATTCTGTCTCTCACAGCTACAATAAACCTACCATTAAAATTATGGACTGGTCATTTCTTCGTCTGAGGGCAAACAGGCAAATTTAGCAGGGGATCAAATACTTTCCCCCCTCACTGTTGCTGGATAGGCTTTGCTGTGTTAGGCTACAGGCACAAAGCCAATGAGGAGCTGATGCAACAGTCCAAGGGCCTGCGAGTAGAGTTCCCTTTGTGCAAAGGGCTTCCCCTCTCTCTCCTGTCTCCACTTACCGCACAATCTGCTCTGCAAGTGGAGCAGCAGCACTGGATACAACCCAAGCGTCTTCCCAGCCTGCTGTCCTCACTAATAAGGCTCCGAGCAAACTGATCTGTGGCTTTTCATCTACCAACTTGAGGACATGCTCAGTTACTACCAATACAAAAGCAATATGTAATTTAACTCTGGGCACACTTTTTAAAAAAATTTAAAAATACTTTTTATATAATATTTTTATGAAATTTTCAACAAAAATAAAAAAGAAACAACAACAAATGCAACAACAACCACAACCAAAGAAAACCATACACAACAATATCAAATCCATAAAACTCCCCCCCCCCGCCTGGTTCTTTAAATTCCCTTTTCAACTGCATGTCATTTCTACTCCAAATTATTTTTCCTACCTCAAATTTCCTATATTAATTCTAAAATTGGAAGTGTTCTTAAAATCCTGTCAATGTATTAACCTGTTAACAATACTTCTGCAAATACATAATAAACATTTCCCATTCTTTTTTAAATTTCTCATCATCTTGATTTCCCTGGGCACATTTAAAGAATATATGTGGCTTCCCCTGAATCAGGGGTGTCCAAACTTTTCCAAAGAGGGCCAGATTTGACGAAGTGAACATGCGTGAGGGCCAACCAAAGTTGTTGAGCTTTTTTTGGGATTGAAGTTGTTGACCTTCTTTTAGGATTTTACCGCAGGAAATACTGTAAACTGCCACAGGGGCCGAATTAGGGCCCCGGCCTGGACTTTGCACATGCCTGCCCTAAATATTCCTTCCTTTCTCTGCAACAGTATGTGCACTCAGTAAAAGAAAAAGACAAAAACAATGGTGCTCATCTACTTTTCAGGGTTTAACAATTCATTTTGTATGAATTTATGAACAAGTTGTTTTTTTACAAGGCATTCGGTGAACGGTAATCCAAAATAAAATCAGTTACGCAAGTAAAAGGGAAAGGGGGAAAACCCTCATGCCAGAATAGAAAAAAATAAAACAAAAATCAGAAGCCACAACCCATCCCTGAATGGGTATCCTTTTCCACACACACTTAGGTTCATACTGCACCAGGAATGCTAGGAATGGGAGTATTCTCATTCTCTTTCTCTGCCCCCTGCACACCAGACACTTGAAGCACATCACAAAGTCCTGGGAATTGTAGTTTGCTAAGGGAGCCAGGTGGCGCTGTGGGTTAAACCACAGAGCCTAGGGCTTGCTGATCAGAAGGTCAGCGGTTCAAATCCCTGCGATGGGGTGAGCTCCCGTTGCTCGGTCCCTGCTCCTGCCGACCTAGCAGTTCGAAAGCACGTCAAAGTGCAAGTAGATAAATAGGAACCACTCTGGCGGGAAGGTAAACGGTGTTTCCATGCGCTGCTCTGGTTTCGCCAGAAGCGGCTTTGTCATGCTGGCCACATGACCTGGAAGCTGTACGCCGGCCCCCTCGGCCAATAAAGCGAGATGAGCTCCGCAACCCCAGAGTCGGACATGACTGGACCTAATGGTCAGGGGTCCCTTTACCTTTACCTTTTTAAGGGAGCTGGGAATATTGCTCTGCCATGAGGGATTCTTTGGGTGAAGTCACGTGTGCTGTATGGTGTGTGGCTCTGCCACTATTTTAATATCAGTGATGTGATCTTCAAAGTCCACTTGACAAGCTGATCCTCGTTGCACCAGGGCAGCTTGGGTGGAGAAGCACTGAAGTCAACTTCTGAAGCCTGATGGAAATACTTCACTGTTCTAAATTAAAATTGCTGAGCAGGCTGGCAAAGAAGTCAGCTCCATGCTTTATGTAGCGACGGGGCAGAACGGCTCAATCGTTGCCGAACGAGGCATTACTCAAGATGGTTGTGGAAATGCCTCTCGTCCATTTTCCATGCTTACTGCAAGGCCCAATTCCTATGTTATGAGAATGGCGTGGGAGGAACCAGGCTAACCTTCCTGGCCTCGGATATTAGTGTCCTAGCTTGCAATTCCACCCTTCCTATTGTGGTTTGTATCTTCTTTCATGACTGCCTTGGAGAGCAGCAGCTCCACCGACCCTACATCTAAGATGCAGCTGACGAAGTAATGGGAATGTCGCCACACGCCCATATCTTGTTCATCTCGGATAAGCTGCTAACAGACCTGCTTCTTGTTTTGGAGATGAACAGATTCTGGAAGGCCCAAGTAGACATGGCGAGATAGCCGTGTTTTATTTACGCATGTGTCTAACCCATTCATTGCACAGAGTGGGGGAAGAAGGTATATTTTCGTTTTAAACTGAGTGTGCAGGTGAGGGGAGCAACGTCTTCACTCATGTGACCTGGCTGCCTTCCATTACCTCAATAATTTTTCCTGCTACCCACCCCAATTGGCTTGTTGTCAGGTGATGACATCAACAACGAGGAGTGTATGGGCCGGCACAAGACTTGCATTGGTAGCAGAGCGTGTTTGGTTTGTGGTTTTGCGAAGGATTGTTTGCTCTGCTCTGTTTGGTGCGCTGCTAAGAGAGAGGATTAGAGAGATGTCAAAGAGTTCTGGCACTCGGAAGGGAAGGCCGAGGTCAGTGCTGGTGCAATGTCCTTTCGGAGGGATTGGCTCTCAGCTCTGACCTGCTTCCTGGGGGAGGCTGCGTATTTCAGTGCAAAGAATGCCGGTCTTGGTTCGCTAGTGTTATCGTTTGCCAGAAGCATAGCTGTCAACTTTCAGATTTGAAAATAAGGGATTTTCCCCCAAACTTTCGGATTTGAAAAGGGATGCTGCAAGGGCGGTGCAATGGCACCAAGTAGCCTCGCCACCCTGCGCTCCAGAGGCTGCGCGTGAACGGGTGAGCGAAAGAGCGAGCGCACAGACGGCAGGCAGGCTGGCTGTCTGGTTGGCCGTGAGGGTCTGGCTGCACAAGGCATGCAAGCTCCGCCCCCAGTCGGTCTCAGACTCCTTATTGGCAGCCGAGCAACGCAGCTGAGGAGCCTCCCTGGCCGGCAGGGAGGGAGAGGAGCTGCTTCCTTTGAAATCCGGGAAATTTAAGGGATATCAACAATCCGGGATAGCAGCGGGAAATGGCATTGGAATAAGGGAGTTTCCCGCAAAAAAAGGGAGGGTTAACAGCAGCTATGGCCAGATGTGTATAGATGTCTGTTGCTCTCAGCTCTTTTGCATGCCCTGGAAATCAGGATGGCACCTTTAAAACCTCGAGGGGTTGTGAGGTGGGGAGGAGGCAGTTGATGTGGGGATCCCAGCATTTTAAAGAAGGACAAGAATGTCCTACTGGAGGGGAGAGAATCAGTGAAGAAATTGAGATTTGAGTCGGGACACCTGGGTTCAAATCTCAGCCCGTTTGCCCCTGAAGAGGGTGGTCAGTGTCAGCCATGATGATACTCGCTGTGCCCCCTTGCACCAGCCACTGTCTCTCAGCTCGACCTACTGCATGGCCCACCCATGAGGCAAGGTGAGGCAACTGCCTCAGGCGGTAGGATTTAGAGGCAGCAGTCCCAAAGAAGATCTTTATTTCCCCCTTGTTCCTGATGTAGGTCTTCACTCACCCCTTATTCCCTAGTTGGTGGGGAGAGGGGGCGCAATTTTGTGCTTCGCTTCAGGGGCCAAAATGTTTTGGGCTGGCCCTGGCATGGGGATATATGGTGAGGATAAAACTATGCATATTCAAGAGGACGCAACAATAGTGGGTTCCATAAAAGAAGGGCAGGAGGCCGAAAAGACTCCCACAGCAGCTTACATAAGATCAATGAAAAACTAGACAGCACCTGCCCTCAAGCTTCCAATGTAAAAGACACAGCACAAAAGGAAAAAGGGATGAGGATGGAGGAGAAAACCAGCTGCAGCAGCAACCCTAACCTCACTTGCCTCACTTGAATTCATTAGGACTTACTTCCTCTTAGACAAATTTAAGATGCTGGAGGTGGGGGAACCACACCCTTAAATAGTCCCTCATGGGAAGATGCCCCTCCAGACAGAAAGGTAGCAAAATGAAGCCATTTTCTCTCTGAGATGCTAAAAAGTGACGTTTCATCCAGTGTTGGGTGAGGGGAAATATTCAAATATATAACTTCAGTCAGCAGCTGAGGTGATAGAAACTCACAAAGTTTTACTACTTATTTCTGCTGATTGTATCTACTACTGTGACTGCTACACAGTCGTTGTTGTTGTTGTTCCTTGTGGGAGCTGCTTGTACACAAGGCACAAACATCCATATCTGCCGCTACTGTGAAGAGTTTTGGTTCCCTCTTAAGGAATTTCCTCATCGCAGAAGGTTCCTTCTTGTTACCATAGAAGGTAGTAAAGAGGTCGAGGGAGAACTGCATCCGTCTCACAGTGGCCAGAGGCGAAGGCAGGAGGCTTTTGCGAGCCTTTGATGTGTGCATAAAGCTGTAACCTTGCCTTTTTACAGCTGTGGAAGGGAGTCACTGCAAAACACACACACATACAAAAAATACCACCCACCACCACACAAAAAAATGGTATTTTTAAAAGGGTGGTATGAAGTGCATTGCTGCTGGATCAGGCCTAAGCAAGCTTCATCCAGCCCAGTGTTTCGTTCCCACCGATGAAACTCATGAGCTGGGCGGCTTGGCTGATGCTCTGGAAAATGTTGCCGTCTCCACCCACCTGCTCGGGTTTTCTCACCTGTGTGCATCTGGGCTGTTGCTGGCCAGTTTTCTAAGATGGGCCATTTCTGCCACGTTTGACAGCACATACTCTACTCAGGGCAAGGTGGGTAGTGGGATATATGTGGTCAGGACAATATATCATCCAAAACCGGTTTGAAGTCTATATTGTGCTATTGGTTTCATAATTTTTGACCTGGCAATATATCTCTCCATCATCCAGCCAGAGAAACAAGAGGCCTTAGCTCTTATTGAGGACACATTTCGGCCAGACCAAAATATTTGGAGCAAGGCCAATGCGGGACATGGCCTGGAAAGAGTGCTGAGGGCCAGACTGAGGCCTGGAGAAGCACATTTGGCCCCCAGACTGAGGGCTCCCACCCACCCCTTTAAAAGTCGAAAGCAGCCAAACGACAACACCTAGATCATTTGAATTTTTGTTTCCACAGAATTAAACCATAGGAACAGATCTTACCTCAGGCACCCTTGCCTGCGTTGCGATGCTTCTTGTAGCAATTGGGTAGCTGCGCCATAAAATGTCAGTACAGGGAGGAGACTTTGCCCCAGTTGTTTATCATTCCTTTCTAAATGGGAGTCATGGGGTTGGAATTTCGGCGTGCGACTGCACCCCATGTTCCCTGCCAAGGCATGGAGGTACATGCCCTTGTCATCAGCTGCTTGCCAAATGTAATACTAGGAAGGATGGCACCAGAGGTGTAGCAAGCCCAGGTGGTACCCGGGGCGGAATTTTTTTTGTCACCCCCCACCACTTTAATTTTTAAAAAAATTAAAAAAAATTAAAAAGTGTCACCCCCCTCTGATGGTGCCACTTTGTGAGGTGTGGGAGGTTGTGTGTGTGTGTGTGTGTCTATTATGTCTTTTTTTTCAATAAAGTTAAAATAAAAAATAAAAAAATGATAAAAATAAAAAAATATATATATAAAATAAAAAGTGTCACCCCCCTCTGATGGTGCCAGTTTGTGAGGTGTGGGGTTTGTGTGTGTGTCTATTATCTCTTTTTTTCAATGAAGTTAAAATAATAATAAAAATTAAAAAAAAAATTTAAAAAAGTGTCACCCCCCTCTGGGGTGGAACCCGGGGCAGACCGCCCCCCGCCCCCCTTGCTACGCCCCTGGATGGCACCCTTGTCTGTCGTACGGAGTAGATGCTTGCATTCAACAAAGCGTTTCAATTCGTGGAGAATAGAAATCTTCTGCAGCTTTTAGCCGAATTTGCTAAGTGGAACCTCCATGTACAGAGGCAGTATAGCTCAGGGAACAAACTACAGCCGGGGGGGGGTGTCATTACATTTGTGTCCTGTTTGTGCCTTGCAGTCCCGTTGGACCTCTCTCATCCATAAAGGTGATTCTCAGGGGGCTTTTTTTTTTAGTAGGAACTTGGAGGAACTGGGTTCCCTTACCTTTTAAAAATTAAATAATTGGTTTTTTGTGAGAGGGGCTGGAGTGGATATATACCCTATGCCTGAGCCAAAATTTCACCTGTATCTGTAATCAATAAAGTTGTAGCCATTTCTAATCCAGGTCATTGTCTGCTTAAGTGTATTACTCACATTTAGCCATTGCCAGGGGTGGCACTGCAATAAACTAACTAATTAACTAACTAACTAACTAACTAACTAACTAACTTTGTAGTGAGTTCCCCCACCGTTTCCCTCCCAGAAAAAAAGCACTGGTGATTCTTAAGGTCTTTTGCAGACCCACAAAGCAAGCTCCTTCCCAAGGAAACTGATGAATGCATGACATTTCTGGCATTATCTCTCCTTTTACATTACTGAGCTATGTAGAATTTTCTAACAGTCCAGACTTTAAAAATGCACTCTCCTTAGGCACGGAGAAAGCTCGCATTGCATATTAGGGTCTTAACGAGGGGGGGGGGCAGAATGAAAGATGCTTCTGTGAGGACCCCTAAATACAGAAGTGGTGAGATTTGCTAGTTTCCTTTCATTACCAAGGAGACACAAGCCCCTCCTTCAGGTCTGCTCCCAGGTACAGTTCCGTGGAAATTCTGCTGCAAAACATTGCCCAGCAGTGACACAATCCTTGGGACCAAGTGAAATGTGCCGTAATCAAAACCAGACGCAAGTCTAGTCCAGCCTGTTAAATCCGTCTCCAAATCGCTTCGTTCCCAAGGGTCAGATCTCAATCGGGAAGGATTCGGGGGAGGCTGGGAAAAGAGACTTTAGCATTTCCCTGACATTTACTGCACACTTTTTCTCTTGCTGCTAAAAGACCCTGAACCCATTTGGCTGCCAGGGACCGGCTAAAATAGCACCGCAGCTGGCTCCAGATCAGCTGCAATGGCAAATCTGAGCTATTCCTTGACAGGAGGGTTTTTGCTTCTTATCCACAGAACGTCCACCCAAATTGCTGTTTTTCACACTACTTGGAGAGAGTATGTGGGCGTTTATAAGAATCTAGAGCCACAGCACAGAAAGACCAGAGGAAACCTCATCCATCAGAACTCTGCACGAAGAGCAAAACTGATCCTGTATCTTCAACCCACTTTTCCCCATCCTAGGACCTCCTGATCTTTTTGGACTATAATTCTGATGGGAGTTGCTGTCCAAAGCATTTGGAGGGCACCAGGTTGGGGACGGCTGCCTTAAGCCATTCTTAAACTAAAGAGTTTAACGCATGCACAGCTGAGCTTAAAAGCATCTCCTGACTTTCAGCCAAGCTTCCTCAACTTCGCTTCTTGAGGAAATGCAAAAGTGGCCAGGGTGTTGATCCCAAAAACAGACAGACAAGATTCAGGATTGAAATGCTACATTTGATCAAACCAACAGTGTCAGTAGGGGAGTGTAGCAAACATCTCTGTGTTGTGGATAAGATCCAGATGCTTTTGGAGAAAACTGACCTTCTAGATCCATTTCAATCAGGGTTTAGGCCCAGATCTGGCACAGAAACTGCTTTGGTTGCCCTTTACATAGCTAGGGGCTACTTCTGGATCTATTGCTATGGCTTGTGGGGGACGGACAAAGACTCAGGGCTGGCGTGTCCATTAAGGCGAACTAGGCAGTTGCCTAGGGCGCCAAAATGGAGGGGGCACTGGCCAGCCTGCCCCCCGCCCCCCGCCGCAGCCTGGTGCCGCCCCAACCAGCGGCGGAGCAAGCAGCTTAGGGCGAAAACCGCGGTGGCGGGGGCGCCAAAATGGAGGGGGCACTGGCCAGCCTGCCCCTCGCCCCCTGCCGCCGCCCGGTGCCGCCCCAACCAGCGGCGAAAACCACGGCGGCGCGGGGCGCTCAGCCGGGCAGGGGGCGGGGCACCATACGTCATGCGCAATGATGTCACATGGCCCGCCCCCTCGCCTAGGGCGCCAAAATCCCTAGCACCGGTCCTGCAAAGACCCCTTGGCTCCTAGGAGTTGACTCCTATGACAGCAGCTCATTTCCAGTGGTCTTGCCCCATGAAATCATTTGCCAAGACTGAAAGCCCCTGCCTCTCCACAGCTATCTATGTCCTTTCCAGGGCTTTTTCCAAGCAATCAGAGACTATGTCTTCAAGCAGTTTGCCTTTGCTCTGCCTGTTTCAGCCCTCTTCTGCTTCTGGGAGGCAAAAGTGGAGAGGAGGGGAGCTTGTGACTCTACACTAGCCTGGCTCATCTCTGCCTCTTAGCCTCCCTTCCCCTGCTCTTCTGCTTCATCTTCTGCCCCTGATTCTGGACTTCTCTCTGCCACAGACTCTCCCAGCTCACTAAGCCTTGCTACCTTCTCAGCTTCCGACATCACCTCTTCCTCGTCTTCTCCCTCTGGCCACTCATTGTTTTCCCCGCACCACCACTAATCCCTGGGCTCTGAGCCTCCTTCCCTTTCCCAGCCACCATAAGGTCATGCCCTCAAGCCCTAAACCAGCCATTCAGCCCAAAAGGATGACAAGGACGATGACATTGAAAGCAGATGAGAGGTCTAGGAGGGTCAACAGAGTTGCACATCCATTCCATGACATAAGTCACCCACGAGGGTGACTGGGTGCAACAGCCCTTGCAGCTTGACTCACGGTGATGACAGCTTCTGCTTCCTCCTGAAGCCTCTTGAGTCCCTCTTCAGGTCTGCCTGCAGTGGTGATGGCGCCCTCTGCTACACTATGGGCCGTGATGCAGCTTAACTGGGAAGGCGGAGAAGTGAGAGACAAGGCAGAGGGCAGCTCCTTCCCAAACTGGTGAATGTGGGTGGGTGTGACTCTCACTTCTGCAGAACTGGGGAGGAAGGGACCCATACTCTCCTGATCACTGCTGGACAGCATCAGGGTGAACTGAGAACACAAATTGTTCACTTACACAAGGGCATTATGGTAAAAGGTTAAGGTAAAGGGACCCCTGACCATTAGGTCCAGTCGCGGACGACTCTGGGGTTGCGGCGCTCATCTCACTTTACTGGCCAAGAGAGCCGGCGTACAGCTTCAGGGTCATGTGGCCAACATGACTAAGTCGCTTCTGGTTACAGGCAGGTAGCCGTGTTGGTCTGCCATAGTCAAAACAAAATAAAAATTTAAAAAAAATCCTTCCAGTAGCACCTTAGAGACCAACTAAGTTTGTTCTTGGTATGAGCTTTCGTGTGCATACCAAGAACAAACTTAGTTGGTCTCTAAGGTGCTACGGGAAGGATTTTTTTTTAAAAAAAATAAGTCGCTTCTGGCGAACCAGAGCAGCGCATGGAAATGCCGTTTACCTTCCCACCAGAGCGGTACCTATTTATCTACTTGCACTTTGATATGCTTTCGAACTGCTAGGTTGGCAGGAGCAGGGACCGAGCAACGGGAGCTCACCCCATTGCGGGGATTCGAACCGCCAACCTTCTGTGGTTTAACCCACCCACAATGGACTTTGTGCCATTGACAATGACCCATGGACCTGCCTAATATAAATATTCAGCCCAATCTTAACTGGGCTGTAGTTCAGTGGCAGAGAGGCACATCCATTGCCTACGAAAGGTCTTAGGTTCAATCCCCAGCATCTCTAGGTGCAGATGAGGGAAGACTTGGATCCGGAATCCTGGACAGATGCTACCAGTAAGTGATTGTGAGGTAGAGATGGCATAAGGCAGCTTCCTATGACCCTACCAGAAATATAATCTGGAGTAAATAGATTCATTTTCCAGATTCCCAGACTCCAGATTTCAATGGCTCTTTGAAAAGCATTCTGTTACCTTTAAAGCACACTCGAAGCACGCCCCCCCAAAAAAGAATTCTAGCACTATAGTTTGTTAAGGGTTTTTGGGAATGATTACTTGGTGAGGGGCAAACTACAGTACCCATAATCCTTTGAGCTTTTGACCTTTAAAGCCCTATGCAGCCTAAGACCCTCGTACCTATGGGACCACCTCTCCTGGTATGCCCCGCGGAGGACCTTAAAGTCCATTTGGAGGTCCCAAGCCTCAAGGAGATTAGATTCGTTTCAACTAGGGCCAGGGCCTTTTCAGCACTGGCCCCGACGTGGTGGAATGCTCTGTCACAAGAGACCAGGGCCCTGCGGGATTTGACATCTTTCCTCAGGGCCTGCAAGACGGAGCTGTTCCGCCTGGCCTTCGGTTTAGACTCACTCTGACCCCTTGTATGGGATTTGGTATATAAATTTTCCCTTGGCTTTTTTGCTGGCCCATGTAGGACCAGCATGGATAGCTGGCTCGGGTGAATATCTGATGTTTCCTCCCTTTATGGTGTTGATTTATGGGCTACTACTAAAATGAGTTTGCATTTTAAGCAGTATTTTAATTAACTGTTTGTTGTTGTTGTTTTCTATTACGTTTTATTGTAATTTATATTTGGTGTTAGCTGCCCTAGTCGGGGAGGGCGGGGTATAAATAATAATAATAATAATAACAATAATAATAATAATAATAATAATAATAATTATTATTATTATTATTATTATTATAGCGCTGTAGAGTTGGAAGGGACCCTGCGGGTCATCTAGTCCAACCCCCTGCAATGCAAAGGGGGATCGAACCTGCAAGCTTGACATTAGCAACAGCATGCTCTAACCAACTGAGCTATCCAGGCTTTGACGGTGCTTTAAAGGTATAGTGTGTGTCTGCAATGTTCCTCCCAGCCCACTTCTCAGGCTTCCTCGGCCCTCCATGCTGGGCTCCCTCTCACCACAGCCCCCGCTTCATGCCTCTTACATGGCGATCTTGAGGGAGTGGCACTTTCCTCCCACATGTAGCTACATTTCCCGAGTACCAAGCAGGTAAGTCATCCTCGCACATGTTTTCCCCTGCGCAGCATGTGACGGCATTCATGGGCACATGCACACAGCATATTCTCTCTCTCTCTCTCTCTCTCTCTCTCTCTCTCTCTCTCTCTCGGTTCCGGTGTGCCCTGCTCCGATGCCAGGGTGTGCCCACACCAAACTGAGCGCATGGCTTTTGTGGAGGAGCTGGAAGTTGCAACAGAGACATGCCTCCTTTTTCTGTTTGGTCTATATGTACATTCCATCCCCCAAAGGGAAACAACTTGAGGTTAATTAGGCAACTGGCAGGATGACACTCGCAGTGGCAGAAGTCCAGCACAACTCATGAAAACGACTTCCTCGGAGGGGGCGAGGGCTCCTTGGACGGGCTGCAAGTGAAGCATCTTTCTCTTGCACTCCATAACCCGCCGCACTCCGCAGAAGCAAGCCAAGAACCCGCACCCTTCTGTTCTCGCTCCTGCTTTCATCTGCTCCTAAGGAATCCTGCTTTTGTTTTATGGGAAGAGGGGGTGGAATTGCAACCCAGAAGAGTTTAGCAGATATATTTGGAGAGGACACACACACACATATTCCTGCATAAGCAAGCTGACTGCCAAACCTGAATTGCAGCAGGGAGAGCGGCTGAACAGCTAAGCAGCTGCTGTGAGTTTCAGTCTGCCTGTGGTGCAGGTTTTTCAAGTCACACACACACACACACACACACACACACACACACACGCCCTGTCACACACTCCCTTCTCTCATTCATACACACACACATGCAGAAAGGAGCTGTTTGAGGTTACCGCCTGCGCAGGTACTTAAACATTCTTGGAGGATCTCGGCTGCTTAAAGAAGATCCGGTTCTTCCCCAGGTAAGTGCAAAACTGAGCAGAACGCATTGATCTGACCTGAGAGCCCAGGCTGAAGTTAATGATGCTCCTTCTCTGATGGAAGGCAAAAAGGGGTCAGGAATGTGCAATGAAGCCGGGGCAGCTTTAGGAAAGAGGATCCAGGAGGAGAGGAATGTCATTTGCTTCCAAACTACATGCTGCAGACAGGGAACATTCTTCCTGCATCTTTGCTGCTGCTGTAGGTTTTTTGGATGTTGTTTTATAAAGCACTGCCGAGCGTATGCCACTCGCAGAGCAACAGCAGAAGAGGAAAAAGAAAGATGCATTTATAATCTACGTTTTGACAGTATAGGAAAGGAAGAGTCAAAAGGAACAAATAACAGAGGTGGGGGAGAGGTAATGGCCAGCTCACTTTTGTGGACATTTTCATAGGTGTACTGATATGAGCATGTTGCCTTGATAAAGATTACCTTAATATTTCTACAGTACCTTGACGTGTCATTGGTTTTAGCATCTAATAGCATTAGACAGTTGACGTGAAACGGTGCTTTTATGATGTGACAGCGACAGAACACCCAAAAGATGCCGATGAGTCCAAAGTGCTCAAATTTGGAGAGGGAAATGTTACATTTCAAAAAAGACAATTTGATTGCTGAATTCAAAACGTAACTTCCCCATTCAAAATCTGAGCAGCAGCACATGTGTACCAGACTCCAAATATTTGCAAGTATTCACTTTGGCTCCGCGATCCTGCCTTGTGCAAAAGTGTATTGGGCATTTATGGTACCTTTTGTAGGAAACTGCTCATTTACAATGTACCAGATCAGCCAGGGGGAGCAGGCAATGAGGATCTTTTTGCGTTTGGCGTGTCTTCAAAGACAAAAGTTTCCCCATCGTATCCGCAAAGCGGCTTCTTTCAAATCAGCCGCGAAAGTCAGACTCGTTTTCTCCAACTGTCGAGATTCTAATTTTTTTAATGGATGCAAATTTTACTAGCTAGTAACCACCAGCCATCAAAAGTCAACAAACTATGCAAAATCCTCGAGAGGCGGTCATATTGTATATGGAAAAGTCAGGTGTGAAATAATGCTTTGTGACTGTGGAGTTTTGCTTTATTGCTTGCCAAACTCCAGGTTGTATACATGTCATACATTTAAAGCACATCTAAAGCACATGAGGTCCTCCAGAGAATCCTGGGAACTGTAGTTTGTTAAGGCTGCTGAGAGTTGAAGCTCTGTGAGGGGGAAACTACACTTCCCAGAATTCTTTGGGAGAAATCATGTGTTTTAAATGCAAGGGGTATACGCAGCCCCTGTTCGCCTTGTTCATTCTGCTGGGGTCCCTTGTAAGCTCAGCAAACTGAGAAAACCAGAGTTTGGTAGAAAAACCATGGAATGTATGTGTTTTCCTATAAAGATAGCCTATGCCCCCTTTCCATGAGGATAGCGCTTGCCAACAGTTTGTTCTGAGGAGGATGGAAGGAGTGAGAAATAAACAGAGGCTAAGAATAGCAACTTGAGCAATGGCTTTCAGCATGATCCAGGGACCATTGAAAGGCTGGGCTGAGCGCTGCAGGGCTCCAGAAACATGCATTATTCAGGTGTACACTTGTCAAATTATGACAGAGCTAGGAAGAAAAGAGCAAGTTAACAGAGAGGTTTCTCTTTCCGCCGGAATGAGAAGCCTGCCGTTTGTTCTTGGAAGACAACCGCCAGCCAAATACCTGCTATTCAAACAAGCTGTTTGATAAGCAATATTTGTTTGATGCTCTTGCACCTGTTCCCTAGGTACCTTAGCAATATATATATATATATATATATATATATATATATATATATATTCCAGAGACAGGTCACTGAGGCAGGTGGCCAGGGTGACATTTGAGGACTCAACTGAACGCATCAGGTGGCCAGTTTCAGAAGTGCCAATCTCTGTCATATTAACGCTCCCGGAAGCATTTTCACCTTTCAGTTGGGGTGGGGCAAGGTTCTTGGCAAGGTTCGAAGGCCTGCTCCTGAAGATCGTTAAGATTAAATTGCAAAAAAGCGCGCACACACACACACACACACACACACACACACACACACACAGTGTTTTGGAAGAGATTTGTTGTGGTTGCTTGGTGCTAGCTTGTCATTGCAACATTATCAAGTGGGGTAAAAGAAGAGTTTTGTGCCTCTGACATGTGTACCTGTAACATCAATCCATTTCCTTGCTAATAGTACTACTGTGGCTCAGGGCAGATGTGGATGTTGGTGGAAAGATGAACCCCTTTGTTTCCCTACCTTTTTTTCCATAATGCTAACGTGGAGGTGGGGGTGCAGTTGAAGGACTGGGTAAGAGAAGGCTGCTTCAACATTTCCCTACAGGCCAGATATCCCCTGCTGCAGTTATGCGGCCTAGGACCCTCGTACCTAAGGGACCACCTCTCCTGGTATGCCCTGTGTAGGACCTTAAGGTCCTCAAATAATAACATTTTGGAGGTCCCGAGCCACAAGGATGCTAGGCTGCCCTCAACTAGGGCCAGGGCCTTCTCAGTACTGGCCCCGACTTGGTGGAACGGTCTGTCACAAGAGACCAGGGCCCTGCGGGATTTGGCATCTTTCCGCAGGGCCTGCAAGACGGAGCTGTTCCGCCTGGCCTTTGGGTTGGTTTCAGTTTAACCCTGATGTTTCATTCCTTTATGGTTTGATTGGTGGGCTACTTAAAAATGAGGCTGCATTTTAAACTTTAAAATCGTATTTTAACCTGCCTTTTAATTGATTGTTTTGTATGTTTTGTTGTGATTTTATTGGTGTTAGCCGCTCTGAGCCTAGTCTTGGCTGGGAAGGGCGGGGTATAAATAAAAAATTATTATTATTATTATTATTATCTTCCTTCAAACATCTACCCCAGCTAGACTCCAAACATGGACGTGATCTGCCTGGGGAGAGGGGTGGACAACCACAGGGAATGGCATTTGCAGAGGAGGATTGGCAGGCATCCCAGTGGCTAGATCTCCCTTCCTCCCCCTTGCCAACCCTCTTGCAGCCTCCACCCCTGAATATCTTAGGAAACATGGGATGAAGACACGTCTGCCAAGGTATCGCCTGAGCAACGTCTTAAAACATTAGTTGCTCTCTGCCCACAGATGATTGTCTCCAGCTCACCTATACTCAGGGCAGAGCTACTGAAAACAATGGAGCTAAGAGAGTGTTAAAGGGATGCTGGTGGTGCTGTGGTCTAAACCACAGAGCCTAGGGTCTGCTGATCAGAAGGTCGGCAGTTCGAATCCCCGCGACGGGGTGAGCTCCCGTTGTTCGGTCCCAGCTTCTGCCCACCTAGCAGTTCGAAAGCACACCTAAGTGCAAGTAGATAAATAGGTACCGCTCAGGCGGGAAGGTAAACGGCGTTTCCGTGCGCTGCTCTGGTTCGCCAGAAGCGGCTTAGTCATGCTGGCCACAGGACCTGGAAGCTGTCTGTGGACAAACGCCGGCTCCTCAGCCTATAGAGCGAGATGAGCGCTACAACCCCAAAGTCGTCCGTGACTGGACCTAATGGTCAGGGGTACCTTTACCTTTACCTTTAAGAGAGCCTTATCTATTAATTTCAGTGGGTCTGATCTGAGTAGGACTTACATTGGAAACAACCCAGGCCTGATGGGAATGGCTTCCTGCTGCATGCAGGGCTAGCTCAGGCTGTGTTGGCAACTCAACTGCCAATTAAGAAGTGCCACTTGCTTAGGCATTTTACTGGCCTGACCAGAATTTTACTGTTTGGGCCAGCAGCCAGCTGTGGAAGATGCACAGCCAGACTAAAAATCCAGTTGAAAAGTGTGTGTGTGTGTGTGTGTGTGTGTGTGTGTGTGTGTGTGTGTGTTGGTGCACACACATACCCTCCAACATTTATCTGATAAAATAGGTACCGGTATGTCCTATTCCATAATAATAATTATAATAATTTTACTATTTATACCCCGCCCATCTGACTGGGTTGTCCAGCCACTCTGGGCAGCTTCCAACATGCATAAAAACATAATAAAACATCAAACATTAAAAAAAACACCCTTCCCCATACAGGGCTGCCTTCAGATCTCTTCTGAAGGTTGTATAGTTACTTACCTCCCTGGCTTTGGGGTCTCATGACTCCACCATACCTGCCAACATTTCGTCCTGGGTGATGCGCATGTGTACTCTGTCCATTTCCCACACCCAACCGCACGGCCCCGGACCCTGGCAACCTATGCTATGCCACTACATGGAGCTGCCTTTCAAAAGGGCACAGGAACCTGTGTTTGTCCAAAATAGTGCCACCACACTGTTCACCGGGACTGGCCAATATAGATTATGCTGGCACTATGCTGTCAGAACTGGCTACCAGTCTGTTTCCAGGAGACCCAGTTCAAAATTCTCATGTTCACTTTTGGAAGTGGCTTGAGGCCAAGCGACCTGGAGGATATGCATACCCACACCTTTCTGGACCGTAAGGTCATCTTCAGAGGCCCTTCTCCAGCTATACCTGCGAAATGAGGGGTGACAGATGACTAATGGGAATAGGACATTTTCTGGGGTGGTGCCTCAGTTGTGGAATACCATTTCCAGGGAGGCTCTCCTGAGGCCCACATTGCACTATTGTCAGTGCCAGGTGAAGCCCTTTTGTATTGTCCCAGGGCTTTCAGAAAGGGAAATTGTGCATCATGATTTAAACATTTAACCGTCCAGAAAACTTTCGTTAGTTTAGAAATGCAATAAATTAAATAAAAATAAAGAGAGAGGAGGAGTCAGCCAGACCATAACCCCCACATCCCGCCAACCCTCTGCCAATTGACACTCCACATAAATCTCTATATTAGTTTCATCCCCATTCAGCTATTATAAAATTATTTATGTATTTATTTAAAATATGTATAGATCACACTTTTTGTAAAAATGCAGCAAGGCAGTATGCAGTGCTCAAAATGACAACAAAGTCAATAAAAACATCAGTATAAATTATTTATTTAAATGTTTACAGACCACAATTTTCCTAAAAAATACGGCAAGGCGATAGACCACACACAAGCCAGTGTAAGACCATTAAAAACATCAATGAATGATGATGCACTGAACTCTTGGATTGGAAATGACTCAGTATATTCAAACGGACATTGAAAGTGGGGTCATGTATAACCGCCCCAATAACACCATCATGAGCACTAATAGCATCCCCCTCCAACATGTTGATGCCAAAAACCAGGAATCGTGTCTTCCCAGCCCCGCTCCCGTGCGAGTCACATGATTCGTGACCCCGCGTGTTTTTGTGCACAGTGCATGGCACCCCAAACCAGGATGTCCCGATTTAATTGGGGCAGTTGAAGGGTATGAAATAATCGTGAGTGCACGATAAAAAGAACTGTCCGGAAGAGCCCTAACTCTCCAACCTATTACAGGTAGATAGCCGTGTTGGTCTGTCATAGTCAAAACAAAATAAAAAAATTCCTTCCAGTAGCACCTTAGAGACCAACTAAGTTTGTTCTTGGTATGAGCTTTCGTGTGCATGCACACAAAAGCTCATACCAAGAACAAACTTAGTTGGTCTCTAAGGTGCTACTGGAAGGAATTCTCCAACCTATTCTCACTGAGCCAGTGTGGTGTAGTGGTTGAGAGCGTAGACTCATAATCTGGTGAACCAGGTTCGCGTCTCCGCTCCTCCACATGCAGCTGCTGGGTGACCTTGGGCTAGTCACACTTCTCTGAAGTCTCTCAGCCCCACTCACCTCACAGGGTGTTTGTTGTGGGGGAGGAAGGGAAAGGAGAATGTTAGCCGCTTTGAGACTCCTTCGGGTAGTGAGAAAGCGGGATATCAAGTCCAAACTCTTCTTCTTCTTTCACTGGAAGAAGACACTGTGGCACTTGACACTTTGCCATGGCTCTTTGCTGGCACCGCTCGGCGAATTAATATGCAGAGCCAACCTTGGCCTACTCGAGCTTTTAGCAGGGGGGCTGAGCACCACAGCACAGCTATTCTCTCCTCGGGACCCAAGAGCTGCCAAAGTGGTTGCTGTGTGAGCCCAGTGTTGACAAGGGCAGGGAAGAGCGAGCAACAAAGCTGTGCTTCCTGGAAGAGAGGCTGGTCCAGGATTAAGTTTCTATTCAAATCGGGGACAGAACAATCCCAAAAACAACCTTTGGTGAATGAGCCCAGTGTGCTCCACTGCTCCATCCTTGGGAGTGCCAGCTCAGCCGGTTGCTGTTAGCAGGTAGCTAATGATCATTGGGGCGAATGCAGTCGGTTGACAGGAGTTATATAAAGCTGTATTTGAGTAAAGGCTATTCGGACAGAAATGAAGGGGGCATCATCACCAAGCTTGCGCGCTCTTTCTACAGTCCTCAACATTCCCGTTCGCATTTGTTAGGCAAAACACGGATTTCATATTTTAAAATGTGAGTTTGCTAAGTGCTCACTGACAGCACAGTAGCTACGGCTTGAGGGGGAAACAAAATTAGGCATTAAGTAGCTCTTTGCATGTAAGGTGCAGTTGTGTGCAGCTTTTTTTTTTTTTAATGCAAATAGCATCAGCTGTGGTGCTAATAATTATCTGGACAGCAGCAGGCATGGGCTGGAAAATTAATCCTGCCGCAGACCTGAAGAAGATCCCCCTTTTGAAACTGGTATTTGCTTTGAAAATCCCCAGGAGGCATCAATGGGGGATTTTCTTCTTAATGCAAGTAGCAGCTCAGAGGAGAGCTGCCCTTTGGGACGACAAGATGGGGAGGAAAGGGTTAAATTTCCCTACCAACTCCTACTATGCTCCTGATAATTATCAGACCCACACAGATGATGCCATCATCATAAAAAAAACAAACCTGCAGTTTAAGCATAGCATGAAGGATGTCTAAGATATTCCTCTTTCAATAGGCTTCCTGCCTACAGAGTTGTTTGCTTCACTGACTTCCGAATTGATTCTTGCAGGTTCTATATATGGAACGCGTTGTGGTGGGGGTGTCACAATTTACTGACATGAGCCTTTGCTGCCAGCCAAACTGGATGTGCCAATCTGCTCGTGTGCAGGATTAAGTCTTCATCCCTAGAAACACAGGGCTGGCCCACCTTGGAGCATTAGTTAGCATTATCCAATTTCCTCCGCTTCACATTAGATCAGAGAAGTCCACACCCACAAGGACTTGAATTTGGATATGAGGAGCAACTTCAGTCTTTCCCCATGAGAACAGATCAGCTGGCTGTGCATTTTGTTTTGTTTTGCATTCTTTAGGAAGGGGAGAACGAAACTCTGCAGGAACCATCGGTTTCAGGTAAAAAAGTAGGTCATCTTCCCCAACCCACCCAACCACGCTGCACTTTAAAAATGGGATGCGGGTGGCACTGTGGTCTAAACCACTGAGCCTCTTGGGCTTGCCAATCAGAAGGTTGGCGTTTTGAATCCCCACGACGGGGTGAGCTCCCATTGCTCTATCCCAGCTCCTGCCAACCTAGCAGTTTTAAAGCACACCAGTGCAAGTAGATAAATAGGTACCGCTGCGGCGGGAAGGTAAACGATGTTTCTGTGTGCTCTGGTTTCCGTCATGGTGTCCTGTTGCGCCAGAAGCGGCTTAGTCATGCTGGCCACATGACCCGGAAAGCTGTCTGTGGACAAACGCCGGCTCCCTCGGCCTGAAAGCGAGATGAGCGCCACAACCCCATAGTCGCCTGGACTTGACTGGACTTAACCGTCCAGGGGTCCTTTACCTTTTTTTCAACCTTACTTTAAATCCCTGATTTAAACCCCCAGTTCACTTTAAAACCTGGGAGAATCAGCAGGATGGGAGCTGCCATGTTCTGGGTATTCAATTATTACAATTAATTGATTGATTGATTGATTGATTGATTGATTAATACACCACCTTTATCTTCCAGGAAGCTCAAGGTGGTGCACATGGTTCTCCTCCTCCCCATTTCATCCTCACAGGAACTCTGTGAGGTAGGTTAGGCTACGAGATTGCGACTGGCCCAAGGTCGCCCAGTGAGCTTCATGGCTGAGTGGAGATTCAAACCCTTCTCTCCCAAGTTTGAGTCCAACACTCTAACCATTAGGCCATACTGGCTCTCCAAGGGGAGTGAATTAGGCAAGTCGCTTCAAGGAACGGTCTCTGCCCAGTGGATTTTTATCACTAAAGTACTTGTGTTAGTTGGCTTATTGGGTTGTCTGCGCTATCAGTTACTAAAGGCTCTTTGGTGAACAGTCACAGTTAATAAGGTAACAATCATTGGGCCCCTCCAGACTGATGTTTAATTGCAGGTGTATTCTGCAATATGTAGCACCTGTCCTTGTCATAGTGCATTTTGGTGCATTTGTTTTGCTTTATTAGGGTGTTTCAAGGCAGGAGGCTTAGTGTGCAAGTCTTGCTGGTTTTATCGCTATCAGTTTTCGCCATCCCTTTTACAGGTCTGATACTTTGCTGCTTTATCCTCTTTGTTTAATTAGCAGGATGGGCAATGACAGAACATGGGCAGGATATGGGCTGTAGCATTTCCTTTCTCCTTGGGAACCTTTCTCTGCACCCTCTTTTATACATATGCTTCTCCATTGCTACCACATTCTTGCTATCTGGAAGGCCTGTAGTGCAAAAAAGAAGTGAGACGCACAGACATTCGTGGCATGAAAAGCTATGGGATTTCGACATAAAGTTGCACAATATGCACTGATTGGAAATGAAGCGGTATGAGCTCCCCAAAAATTTTGCAGGTGCAAATAATATTAAAAGCAGGATCACAGATGATTGCCCCAACAGCATTGTGAGTGCAAATCCTGATTAATGCACAATAAAGAGGACGTCTGAAAGAGCTGACTGTGCTTTTGGGATTCCAGTGCCTTCTGAACATGTGTACATGCATGCTCAGAATTAACCTTCATGCATCTGATGAAGTGGACATTGGTCCACCAAAGTTTATGCAACAATTCATTAATCTTCAAGGCTCTTTGTTGTGTTTACTTCAAAGAAGAACCATCAACAGCATCAAAGTCATATAATGGTAAAAAAAAAATCACCTTTAAAGGATACAAAGGATATCTTGGTGTTATTTTTGTATCTCTCTGCAGAGGCTTAAATATTGCCAAAGAGCATCACGTCCGGTGGTTTAGATAGATTTGGAGACAGGAGATATAATCAATTTCCACCTGTGGCTTTGTGCTTCTCTGTTAACCTTGGTGAAGTTTATTTGCCATTCTGCATCTCAGTTTTGCTGCTTCTGAAATGCTGATACCAGAGTCGGCATCAACATCCATAATACTGTTTTCCTGCTTTTCCAAAACCTTCAGGGGTTGTGGGTGAAACCTCTAAAGGTGGGAAGGAACAGCTGAAAAGCCTGGGGAGAATGAGTGAGAGTCAGTACTAGTTTTACTACATTTTAGCAATTTTACTGTGTTTCCAAATAATGCCAGCACAGAGCAGTTTGATATTGAAAAATGGTACTAGGGACTGAGTTAACCAGAGCTCTAAGGATGCTATAGACAGGCAGGAGCAACATGCTGCATCTGATCCTAGACTAGTAGCCATTGATAGCATTTTTCCTCCGTGAATTTGTGTATTTCTGTGGGCAGATCTAACCATACGTTTAAAGCACATCCAACATACATTTAAAGCACACGACTTCTCCCAAGGAATCCTGGGAAATGTGGCTTGTTAAGGATGCTGGGAATTGTAACTCTGTGAGGGGGAAACCAGAGTTCTCATGATTCTTTGGGGGAAGTTGTGTGTTTTAAATGTGTGTTGGATGTGCTTTAAATGTATGGTATCACTGCAGGAGACTCTGAGTATGTTTCAGGTATAGATCTCAGTCATCCCTGAAGAAGCAGGGGCAAAACTAGGCTTTATTTCACCCAAGTCAAAGACCCAGTTTGGTGCCCCCATGCACATTTACACACACACACACACACACACACACACACACACACACACACACACACGGAGCCTTAATGACGCCTTCACCTGTGGCAAAAACCCTGGCTAGACCCATAGCTGTCAACAGTACACCATGAGGGGGGGGACATAGACATCATGCTCCTTCTGCGGTAGTTTGTCCTGCTTTGGTCCCCACCTTCCACCATAGCTGTCAACCCTCCCTTTTTTTACGGGAAACTCCCTTATTCCAATGCCGTTTCCTGCTGCTATCCCGGATTGTTGAGATCCCTTAAATTTCCCGGATTTCAAAGGAAGCAGCTCCTCTCCCTCCCTGCCGGCCAGGGAGGCTCCTCAGCTGCATTGCTCGGCTGCCAATAAGGAGTCTGAGACTGACTGGGGGCGGAGCTTGCATGCCTTGTGCAGCCAGACCCTCTCGCCCAACCAGACAGCCTGCCTGCCTACGTACGCACTCGCTCTTTCACTCTCCCGTTCGCACACAGCCTCTGGAGCGTGGAGCGTGGCGAGGCTACTTCGTGCCATTGCACTGCCCTCGCGGCATCCCTTATTTTCAAATTCGAAAGTTTGGAAAAATCCCTTATTTTCAAATCCGAAAGTTGACAGCTATGGCTAGACCCCCTCCCTCCATAGCTACAACTCTGGAAGAAGCCCTATATGAAAGGCCAAAGCTTGCCTACTAGATTCTCCACTCCCAATTACCTCCAGTGATTTTTTTCCTTCCAGTTGTTGAAGTCAAAATAAGATCAAATGTCAGTTCTGAACAGCAGCTAGGAGGGTGATTTGGGGTGGCAAATCTGTAGGTTAAACACATCACCTCCCTAAACTTTTGGAGCTCCTTCCCAGCTCCAAATTTCCCCCTGCTGAGGCTGTTCTTCTGTTCTTTCTGTTTTCCTTTTTAAATAGTGTGTTGAAAGTTCTTGCGAATAATATGTAGTTAATTCCTACACATTTAAATTTCTAAAACGGGGGGGAAACCACACCCACCACCAAGCAGGAGAAATTGCAGTCCATTAGAGAATCATGAGCCACAGCAACCCTAACAATATAATCCTTTCCTTGTCTGCTGAATTATTTACTGAGTTACCCATTCCTAATTCAGGAGAGTCTTTTTTTGAGAAACGAGGAAATGGGTTCGGTTTCAGATGCAGCACAGGAAGAGTAAAACCAACACGCTATTTATAAACAGAACAGCCAATTCTGGGTATTCCATCTCACTTTAGCACCACCCCAAAAAGTTGGTGACCTTGACAGGGACAGAACGGGGTGTCTGAGTGCTTGTGTGTGCACTCGTGAGATGTCTCTCTGCACAAATGCACACAATATATGAAGGAGCAGGTCTATGGTGATGTCAGGTCGTTGCCACATGTTCCTTGGTGCTATGCAGTGGTCATGTTGTTTGGGTGGTGAGTGGCCTGAAAAAACTGCCAGAGATTCTGCGGGAATAGTTGTTGGTGTGGCGGCGCTGCATCAACACCACAACTCTTCCCGGGCTTTGTATTTTGCTGTCAGGTGTGCAGAGGATGGTGACTTAAACTGCAGCTTGCAGCGGCTGGTGTAGCAGAAACCATCGGATTGACCTGCCCAGGTCATCTCAGCAAGGAGTTTGATCCCTTCATTCATTCTAAACCAGGGGTCAGCAACCTTTTTCAGCTGTGGGGCGGTCCACCGTCCCTCAGGCCATGTGGTGGGAGGGACTATATTTTGAAAAAAAATATGAACGAATTCCTATGCCCCATAAATAACCCAGAGATGCATTTTAAATAAAAGGACACATTCTACTCATGTAAAAACACGTCGATTCCCAGACGATCCACGGGCCAGATTAAGAAGGCAATTGGGCCGCATCCAGCCCCCAGGCCTTAGGTTGCCTACCCATGTTCTAAATACAAAGTGGGAAATGCCAAATAAAATGGTCTAGCTAATCGTGAGCAGAATCCAGCCTTCAGAGTTACCGTACTTGTTTCTCAGTTGATAGTTTCACCATAAACAAGCAGAAGTTGTCATTAATGGTGAAGCACCCGTGCTTTGGGTTTTACAAAGGGCGATCGTACATGAAATTACAAATTCAGCATTTCACATTTAAATGATGAATGGCAAGATTGGACAATTTTTGAGAAGGGTCTTAGCTCAGTGGTAGACCGTCTGCTTGGCATGTTGAAGGTCCCAGGTTCCCTGTCTGGCGTCGGCAGGCAAGACTCCTGTCTGAACCCATGAAGAGTCGCTGGCAGTCAGTGCTCTCCAACGTTGGGTCCCCCGGATGTTGTTGGACTCAGGGCCGGCGCTTCCATTTAGGCGAACTAGGCGGTTGCCTAGAGCGCCAAAATGGAGGGGGCGCTGGCCAGCCTGCCCCCCGCCGCCCCCCTGCCCCCTCAACCAGCAGCGGAGCGAGCAGGTTGGGGCAAAAACCGCGGCGGCGGCGGCAAAATGGAGGGGGCGCTGGCCAGCCTGCCCCTTGCCCCCTGCCGCCGCCCGGTGCCGCCCCAACCAGCAGCGAAAATCGCGGTGGTGCGGGGCGCCCAGCGGGCACTGGGCGGGGCACCATACGTCATTGCGCATGACGTACGGTGCCCCGCCCCCTCGCCTAGGGCGCCAAAAACCCTGGCACCGGTCCTGGTTGGACTACATCTCCCATCATCCTCAGACATCTTAGCCAATTATCAAGGATGATGGTAGTTGTAGTCCAACAAAGGCCGGGGAACCAAAGATTGAAGAACACTAGTGCAAACAATTGTGAACTAGATGGACCAACAGTAGAACTCAGTAAGGCAGCATCCCCCCCAAAAATTGTCCCCCCCAAAAAAAAATTCAGTTGCAGCAAAGAGGGTGATCAGGTGATTAACTACATGCAGGGTCTGACTCCACTGTCCTTATGCCTTTCTCCGCAGCTCACTATTGCAGGCAAACTTGTGCCAAGAGAAGATGTCCACCGAAACGGCGTCCAGCCCCACAGAGGAACAGATAGAGATTCTGGAGTATAACTTCAACAAAGTCAACAAGCACCCGGACCCAGCCACCCTTTGCCTCATAGCTGCTGAGGCAGGACTGTCCGAGGAAGAGACTCTGGTGAGTGACTGAGCCCCACAACACAAAGGCCAGCTCCGACCCCAGGATCCAAGCCTGTAGGGACCATATCCTCTTCCTTGGTCTCAGTGCTTTCAAAGTGTCTTCCTAACCACAGCCTCCAGCTGGCTGCAAATAGCTCAGTTGGTTAGAGTGTGGTGCTGATAACGCCAAGGTTGCAGGTTTGATCTCCATATAATTCTAATCATCATCATCATAATTTTATTATATATACCTTGCCCATTCTGGCTGGGTTGCCCCAGCCACTCTGGCAGGCAGCTTACAACACATATAAACACATAATAAAACATCAAACATAAAAAAAACCCATTAAAAATGGGACAGCTGCATATTCCTGCATTGCAGGGGGTTGGACTAGATCAAAGTTTTCCAAACCGTGTGTGGCGACATGTTAGCGTGTCGGCTGCAGTGTGTAGGTGTTTTGTGCGAATGCTCCCGGGGTGGGAAAGGGGTTAGTTTAACCTCCGGTTTGCTATTAAAACTGAATTAATGTATCATGAAACAATAAAATAAACAAATGACAATAAAATATATTCTATTCTATGCAATGATAAGTGTCCAAAAAGTGTGTCACCAACATGAAAAGTTTGAAAAGCTCTGGACTAGATGATCCTAGGGACGTGGGTGGTGCTGTGGGTTAAACCACTGAGCCTAGGGCTTGCCGATCGGAAGGTCGGTGGTTTGAATCCCCACGACGGGGTGAGCTCCCGTTGCTCGGTCCCTGCTCCTGCCAACCTAGCAGTTCGAAAGCACCTCAAAGTACAAGTAGATAAATAGGTACCGCTGCAGCGGGAAGGTAAACGATGTTTCAGTGCGCTGCTCTGGTTCGCCAGAAGCGGCTTAGTCATGCTGGCCACATGACCTGGAAGCTGCACGCCGGCTCTCGGCCAATAAAGCGAGATGAGCGCCGCAACCCCAGAGTCAGTCACGACTGGGCCTAATGGTCAGGGGTCCCTTTACCTTTACCTAGATGATCCTCAGGGTCACTTCCAACTCTACAATTCTCTCCCAGAGAGCCAGTGTGGTGTAGTGGTTAAGAGTGGTAGACTCATAATCTGATGAACCGGGTTCGTGACTCCGCTCCTCCACATGCAGCTGCTGGGTGACCTTGGGCTAGTCACACTTCTTTGAAGTCTCTCAGCCCCACTCACCTCACAGAGTGTTTGTTGTGGGGAAGGAAGGGAAAGGAGAATGTTAGCCGCTTTGAGACTCCTTCAGGTAGTGATAAAGCGGGATATCAAATCCAAACTCTTCTTCTTCTTCCCAACAAAGATGTTTGTCTTACTTTTTCAACGTTTGCAACAGCAAGTGGGTGACTTGGACATGTGAACTGGTCGGCAGAACCACGGACAGGGCCTCTATGTCCCCACCTCACATTACCTCAGGGCCAAACTAGAAGTGGTGACTGGGGTGTGTGTGAGAGAGACAAGGCCAGCCATGGTTGCTGAATCACAATAAATAGAAAAAGGCTTCTCCTTACTTCCCCGATTGTGCTTTTCCTCCCAGTATGATGTGTTTGTAGTGATAGATTGAAAGAAGGAAAAGCAGGTTCGGCGGGAAGATCCAGCCCCTGTCTCTAATTAAAATCAGACTTCCGCCCCAACAACCCTATTAATGAACAAGATAGGCATGTGATTTTGTTTTTTTTAAAGGTGGATCTAATCTGGCCCTCAGTGGTTTTCATTCCATTAGGGACCATTCACACATTCAGCTATGAATCACCAACATTTTGAGCAATCAAATGACACAGAGCTGACCTAACAGGGTTTCAATACCTCTCTGGGGTACCTCCAGCCATGTTGCTAATGGTTTATCCTGCCCACCATGTAGCGAGTTTCGTACTTCTAATGCCAACGGCACCCGCCATTAACAAGGGGTTGGGGGTTACTTCATAACGGTCATGATTCCAAGCAATAAAATAGCAAATTGGCAGAATTGTGAGTGGGAAACTTGATACCAACATGAGATCCCCGTTGCGATGAGCAGAATCTCTAGCTCTCTCGCTGGCTCAAGTCAGGCCCGAGGTGAAGCTGCCTTCCCTTGAGTCACATATTTCAGATCTACATCAGTCAGCTGAAGCCCAAATTATGCTTTTCAGCACTGAAACTCAAGATTTCTTTTTTTCCCAAACCATTGCAGTTTAAAATGTATGAAAATCTAAAGTATACACTATATGGGTTTGGGGAGGCACGCATCCGTTAGTTCTGCCCCTAGTCTGCTATTCTGGCGCTGCTCTTTTTCCTTTCCTGAGAATGTCTTGTTTCCACCATGTTCTAAATAAGTCACTGCTTCCTATTTAGTCTGATTATATTTATTGTCCAAAAACAACAGCCTGCAGCCGCACGGGGCAGAAGTTCATAACTATTGAGCAATGTTCCCTTCTACCTTTGACAGCCCTATTTGCAGCAAATAACAGGAGAGAGGAACATAGCATAAAGAGGAAGGATTAAACTCTCTCGCTAACGCATTGTAGTCCCAATCTAGATTATCCCGCTCCCATAACAGCTGAGGAGCAAGAATTGCAATTTGTAAGTGTAATTTTTAAGGCACAGGTGCAATGTACTTCCGGTTTGGCTCCTAATCTACAATGCAGCAGAAGGAAGTAGGAACAAAGTGGTGGAGTCTTGAGGTTCTAGAATGGACTGTACCACTTCAAGTTGCAAGTGGAGGACCATATTTTAAAAATGTCTCTTGTCCTGGGATGAGGACCCTCTCTGCATGTAGAAAGCTAGCAGGAAGTGGATTGTGCAGCAACCTTTCTCCATGATGTGTGAGTTCGCTCACCTGCAGGAACTTTTTATTTTTTTAAAATGGGACATTCTAAAATATATACGGTAATACCCCCCTGCAGTACAAAGTGGAAGTGGTACAGTCCACTCAGTCCCCTCCCCCACCGGATCTACCATCACATTCTGCTGTGTATCTAGACCAGTGTTCCCCAAAGATGGGACTCCAGCTGTTTTTGGACTACAATTCCCATCATCCCTGACCACTGGTCCTCCTAGCTAAGGATGATGGGAATTGTAGTTCAAGAACAGTTTGGGAAACCCTGAACTAGACCATACCTGACTCAGCATTCTTTTTCCTGTGCATCCTGCACTCCCAGCAGCTCACCCTCAGTGAAATTACCATATGCCCTCATCTGCATTTATTGTGCCAGCTCAGTTTCTCTGTTTTCATCCTGCCACGTCTCTTTTGTTTCTCCAGAAATGGTTCAAGAAGCGCCTTGCCGAGTGGAGAAGGTCAGAAGGGCTGCCTTCAGAGTGTGGGTCTGTCCGAGACTGACTTGAACTCTCCTTCCAGAGACAATCCTAGAAAACTGATGGCGTCCATCGATTAATTCATGCTGCGGAACATGCTACTATCAAAACTAATTGTGTCTGTTATTTAACCTGCTGCCTTATTTAAAATGTACATAACCCGAGGAAGGTAAATAATTATATAAAACCATATATATATAAGTTGTAATGTATTCTTGTATAGAAATTATAAAGGAAGAGTTGCAACTCCCACTGTCTGCAGCTACTTTCAAAGTGGCACAGAGCAGTTTAGGATTAATGTAATAACATTCCCCTTGATACGTGGCAAAGCTGATATGAACGAGAAGACTTAGCAGGAGAAAATGGTCTGTCTGTCGCCTGCCACGGGATCTCAAAAAATGAACTCAGTTGCAGAGCGCAGGAAAGCAGCACCGAGAAAACCAACTGCATTGACAAAAAGCTGGGGTGTGATTTCACTCTGTTTGTGTGTAGGCAATGATGGATACAGAGAGGTAGCCTCCAGGAAACCAAACTGAACATTGGGCGTTGCATCGGCAGCGAGGGTTGGGCCGTGCCCACATGCCCTGGGCACCATGAAGACACCCTCTACCACAGCACACTAGGGAAAATCCCTGCAGCAGGACATCTAGCCTCACTAGCCCCAGACAGGTGCAAACTGATAACTGATATCAATGCATCTGGACCCACTATTGGTCAGTGCAGCCAGATTCTTCTGCTCCACTCCCCAGATCCCTGGCTTTAATTTGTTCGACATTAGTCCACTAACCTCGGATGGTTTGGTGTAAAGTGCCTAGCATGCAGGTATGAATACCCATGCTGCCCAGTATCAGGATTGGATCGTGCCCATAGTTCATTTGATGCCAGTGTTACTGAATGAAAATCTGTGCATGCTTACACCGTTGCCGCGTTTCTTTTATTTTATTCCAAAAGGCGTTCCCTCTAAGTTAAAAGGAGTATTTCCCTCCAGATGTGTGAATAAAAATGGAAGTTAAATGAAATATACTCTGAGTCGGGAGTGAATTTCATGCTCTTTATTCAGCTCGTAGTAGCAGTGAATGAAACTTTCCCCAAAACGTCTGCTATATATACATTATTTACACAATCAGCCCCGTGTGATTGGCTAATTCCGGGCTGCTCCTGCAGGCCAATCAGGTCGCTGATTCACTTCATCCAGGAGCCTGATTGGCTGCTCCTGCACACTCTGCTCCAGGCACCCGAGTGGCTATCCTGCGCCTGGGAGGGCACCCTCTGCGCCATGCCCCCCTCAGGAGCATGCTTCGCCGCTTCTCCCAGGAGCTCCTGTGGCTGTTGTGTAGTTGTCCTTGCAGGTCTCCAGGTCTGCCCCAAAACACCCTGGCCACTGCAGCCAGTTGGGAGCATTGGTGGAAACTTCTGCCATTACCTTCCTCAATGCATGGGAACAGCAAAAGGCAAAAGGTATGACCACAAACTCAGCTTGCTGGAAGCAAAATGTATGCTGGTCGCAACATCAAGCATAGTAAAGGACTTAGAGAAGAATCACCGTTGGTAACATCCAACAGGAACATCGCCATGATGTCCCAAACTGGTAGTAGTAGTAGGGGCGTAGGAAGGGGTGAGGTGGGGGGTGCGGTCCGCCCCGGGTGTCATCCCTGAGGGGGTGACAAAATGGCACACCGCGGGGGGGGGGCTTACTGGGGGCCTGGACTGCAGCGCACCCGAGCCACGCGTCTCTCCTGGGAGTGATGTGTGGCTCAAGGCTCTGCGCTGCCCAAAATGGCAGTGTGGGGATTGCATCCGCCAGGTGGACTCCGTGGGCAGTTCGCCGCAGCGCCCCCCTGGGCGGATCGCCGTGACGCCCCCGTGCGCAAATCGCCCCACCCCCGTGGGTGGATCGCCCTGTCCCCACCACTCCGGGTGCTGGAGCAGCTAGCTATGCCCCTGAGTAGTAATAGTAGTAGAAGTAGTAGTAGTAGTAGTAGTAATAATAGTAATAATAATAATAATAATAATAATATTTTATTATTTATACCCTGCCCATCTGGCTGGGTTTTTCCAGCCACTCTGGGTGGCTCCCAACAGAATAATAATAATAATAATAATAATAATAATAATAATAATAATATAGTGATAAACCTTCTAACATTAAAAACTTCCCCGCCCACAAAACAGATCCTCTCTCGATGCTCTCCTTGTCATTCTCACAAGGGAGCAATGCAAATATATACAGCATTATACTTTTGCACTAAACTGAGAGCAAGAAAAAACACATTTAGTTGAAAAGGGTGGGATGTGTTTGGGATAAGGATGATGCGTGAAGACCAGCACATAGGCCTACAGCATGCAGAATGCGCTTTAAAATGCAGTGTGTGCACAGACTGAATAAATAGCGGGGGGAAATACACATTTAACAGAATTATTGTGTGCTGTTAAATAGTTCAGCACCATTCCAGACTCTCCAAGTGCCCCTATTTTCCAGGGACAGTCCCGGATTTACAGAAGCGGTCTCAGTTTCTGATTTGATCCCGAAATGTACCAGTTTTCCTTAGGACGTCCCTATTTTCACCAGAGAAATGTTGGACAGTTTGGAATAGGACGTTGCTATTTTCATTGAAGAAATGCTGGAGGGGACATCTCTTCTTCTTTTTTTCCATCGGAGAAATGTTGGAGGGTATGCCAGTGTGCCCAAGATAATAGTGGCGGAAAGAAAGAGAGGAAGGCAATCAGTGTTATTCTCCTAATTTATTTAAAATTAGGTCCTGGGGGTGTAGAGAGAGGTAGGTACATTTGATGAATTAGCTCAGCGGTGGATTGGCTGCGCTAGCTCCCTGACTCTTCCTGAGCAGAATGCCTTTTTAGCAGCCTCCTTCACAACAAAGGCTTCTGGGTTAAACTGGACAAATTGAGTTGCGGCCCTGCAAGTGCAAAGTAGGGGGGAAGGTAGTCGTCAGTCTAAACAGTGATCTGTGATGCAAAATGGATCTGAAGTAATAACAGAACAATCCCACCCTGAAGTTATACCTGCTGGGAGGGGATAGGGTCGCTACCAAATGGAATGATAAGGTACACAAGTGTTGTGAATATATGTGGGTGTTGTGCCACTGTTGTGCCAGTAGCCAGCTGGTGTGTCTCTAAGCTTAAGCCAGGGGTCAGCAAACTTTTTCAGCGGGGGGCCAGTCCACTGTCCCTCAGACCTTCAGTCCCTGAAGCAAATTCCCACATTTCACATTTCCGTCCCTCCTTAGATAGAATTACTGTGTATCTCCATTTCCCTCCGAGTCCCTAGTTCTCTGCCATCCTGCCTTACTGAGTCTTTCATACAAGTAAAAAAACGATGGTGGATCTAATGGATTCTCATAACCTAAAATCAGTGCTTTTTTCCTAAAAAAAAATGTTTAGGGATACTTTCATTTTCCTACTCATATTGAAATACTGCCCCTCAATGAGGCCAAACTTAGATTCACAAAATGTTTAGGGGTATGTGTACCCCTGCCCCCCCCCCGAAAAAAAGCACTGCCTAAAATCTTATATGAAGCCATGCACCTCAGAGGAAGACGGTCACAGGTCCCTGCTTTCCTGACTCCTCCCCCCCACCTCAAATCTGAGGATCAACCAGACTCTGAGCGCAAGCAAAACATATTCATCGAGTCATCCCAGGAAGTCCCACCTTGCGACAGGCTGAGCAAGTTCACCAAGTCTAGGCGAACCCTTAGCATGCTTTGCCGCTGCGGAGACGGGCCACTCAGGGGAACGGTCAGGGGCACTTCCTGGAGCGAGCATTTTGGGTCTCGCAAGCTCTATTAGCCTCGGACTTGCCACCGCATTCAAGGCAGCCAGGGTTACCTGTGGAACAAAGCAGGAGCGTTGGTTGCTGAACAGCACACAATTGATTAAATTCAGTACAGTGGTACCTTGGTTCTCAAACGCCTTGGTACGCAAACAACTTGCAACCCAAACACTGCAAACCTGGAAGTAAGTGTTCTGGTTTGTGAACTTTTTTTGGAAGCTGAACGTGCTGTTTTGAGAGTTACACTTCCGTTTTGAGTGTTACGCTGAGGTCTGTCTGTTTTTGCTATTCATTTTGCGTTTTTGTTTTTGCGGCTCTTTTTGTTTTGTTTTTGTGACTGTGTGGAACCCAGTTCAGCTACTGATTGATTGATTGATTGATTGATTGTGTGACTGCAGCACATTGTTTATTGCTTTCATTTTATAATAAATAATAAATTTTATTTATACCCCGCCCTTCCCAGCCGAAACCGGGCTCAGGGCGGCTAACATCAGTAAAAATTACAATAAAATGTAAAAAGAAAACCATTAATTAAAATACAGGTTAAAAAGCCAATTTAAAATTTAAAATGCCGCTTCATTTGTTGCCCATAAACAAAACCAAGGGGAGGAAACCATCAGACTGAGTCTGACCTGAAGGCCAGGTGGAACAGCTCTGTCTTGCAGGCCCTGCGGAAAGATGTCTAATCCCGCAGGGCCCTGGTCTCTTGTGACAGAGTGTTCCACCAAGTTGGGGCCAGTACTGAAAAGGCCCTGGCCTTTGTTGACACCAGTCTAACAGCCTTGTGGCTCGGGACCTCCAACAAGTTGTTATTTGTGGACCTTAAGGTCCTTTGCGGGGCATACCGGGAGAGGCAGTCCTGTAGGTACGAGGGTCCTAGGCGCATAGGGCTTTAAAGGTCAAAACCAGCACCTTAAACCTGATCCTGTACTCCACCAGGAGCCAATGAAGCTGGTAAAGCACTGGATGAATGTGGTCCTGCGGCAAGGACCCCGTAAGTAGCCTCGCCGCGGCATTCTGCACCCGCTGGAGTTTCTGGGTCAGCTTCAAGGGCAGCCCCGCATAGAGCGAGTTACAATAATCAAGCCTGGAGGTGACCGTCGCATGGATCACTGTGGCCAGATCAGGGCGAGAAAGGTAAGGGACCAATTGCTTGATACGTCAAAGATGGAAAAATGCCACCTTTGCTGTGGCTGCAACCTGCGCCTCCATGGAAAGGGAGGCGTCAAAGGTTACACCCAAACTCTTGACAGAAGGCGCTGGCACTAATTGGGCCCCCGCAAGAGATGGGAGTTGGCCCCCCAACCCCATGTCGTCCCGACCCAGCCAGAGGACCTGTGTCTTCGAAGAATTTAACTTCAACCGGCTCCCACGCAGCCATCCAACCACAGCTTCCAAACACCTTATGGATCAATGGTCTCATTAGATAGTAAAATTCATGATAAATTGCTGTTTTAGGGGTTGTTTTTAAAAGTCTGGAACAGATTAATCCATTTTGCATTACATTCTATGGGGAAGCGCACCTTGGTTTTGGAACGCTTTGGTTTTGGAGCCGACTTCTGGAATGGATTAAGTTTGAGAACCAAGGTACCACTGTGTCCCTGTTCTGTCCTCTCCCCCACCCACCTATTCCCAGCCAAAGCAAATGGCTTCTCTTGTCCCTGTCTCTTGACCCCAGAGTTGTTCGCGACTGGACTTAACAGTCAGGGGTCCTTTACCTTTACCTTTTTATAGCAACAGATGTCAAATAAAATAAAAGTAGAAAGAGATACCTAGGACCAAACAAACCCCACTTTGGACAAGGAACTCTGTAGAACAGCCTGTAACTGCCCATCAGCAGAACAGCTCCGACTGCAGGCCTCCCTTGCCAAGCAAGGAACTATCAGGGTAGTTCCTGATACCACACAATTAGAACCACTTCCAAAGTATATTTAAAACACATGACTTCCCCCAAAGGATCCTGGGAAGGGTAGCTTTACACACACACACACACACACACACACACACACACACACAGAGAGAGAGAGAGAGAGAGAGAGAGAGAGAGCTACAGTTCTGAGCATCATTAACAAACTACAGTTCCCAGCATTCTTCAGAGGGATGTCATGTGCTTTAAATGGCGCATTGGGTATGTTTTGTACATATGCTGTGGCTCTCCTGTCTGCCTAATTCGGCCCATGGGCTGGAGATTCCCCGCTGCAACTGTAAGACAACAGCCCAATCCATTTTTATCTACAAGTGATAGAAACAAGTGCAGGATCTGGCGGAAATGTTACCCCTCGATCATCCAGCTATTAAAGAACCAAAGTAATAGAATTACGTGTCGGATCGGAGCCTCTTTGTATCTGCTGTCATAGTCCAAGGTAGCTCTCTTCTTTACTGGTTGAGAAATGCACACGATTCTTTCGGATGGCGTAGCATGCAATGCAGGCCTACTAACATGCGTTTCAGGCTACACAGAGCAAACAAAGCAGCAAACAGGAGTCTTTTAATTTTAGGACAGACGTTACAAACAAGAGCAAAGACGAAACACCTCAAACACATTATTACATTAACTATAATGCACAAACAACCTCTCAGGTCAGGGACTTGCAAAACACTGTCGAGTGTGCACCGGGAGAAGTGGAGCTGGAGTCTGATTTGGGAGAGGGGGGTCACAGTGATCTGCAGGGAACTGTACCAGCCAGGAGGTGAGAGTCAGAGGCATGGGAAGCTTCAGAGCTGGAGGGTGGAGCACAGGATGGGTCGGAGGAAGAGGCAGATCAGGCAAGTGAAGGGCCAGGTGCTTCCCCACCCTCTCCTGCACCACTGTCTCCCAGAACCAGGAGGGGACTGAAAAGGGAAGAGCAGAGGAAGTTGCTATGCAGGCACAGTCTCCGGCTGCGTACTCACAGCCCATTGGGGAAAGGTACATAAACTGGCGAAGGGTGAGTGCTCCCCTGTCGCTGCAACTGCTCCATAAAGCGCAGACCTGGGAATAGCTGCCTAGATGCTAGCTTGGGTGTGTAGGTTTCTAGAGTTATCTTTGACAATAAAGTTATCTTCTGGGTACCTTCCTTTGGTGGGGAGTACCCTTGACAGCTTCATTGTTGTTATGCAGCTGTGCCTTTAAAGTGCAAGTTGGTTTTTTTAATCACATATTGTCTGTGTGGGGAGCCCAATTTGGATCAGGACTTTTACCCTTTTAGCCCCACTGTGTTCTAATCCAGATAGTCCTCTTCCTCTTTGCACATGTAATTTGCATTCAGGGGAGTCTTCTGATTGCTTCATGACTAGCCTTTTATTTTTATTGGGGGGGGGGGCTGTTAAAGCCACATGGAGGCTGGGCCGACCAATCTGTCTTCTTAGCCTGTTTCTTCCCCGCACAGGGCAAGAGCGAGAGTCTGTCCACCTGTTTGAAGTAACGGCTGGCATATGACATGCAAGGAGAGGGAGAGAAGCCATTTTGACAATTGGCTTGTACCTCAGGGGCCTACCTTGCCCAGCCATGGGGCAGGGGGGGGGGAATGTGCAGAGGACGTGTCAACGGCAGATGGCTTGTTCCCTGTTGTGGAAGAGGGAATAGCTAGTTGGGCAACAGGTTTGTGCCTCAGAAACTGTCCCTTTTACGTACGCACACACACAAAAACACATATTGAGAAAATGGCCTCTTCCACATTCTCTTCAGTTTTCTTGCCCTTTATGGGTGGAAACAGCTATAACCCGAGAGCTGCTTCTGCCCACGTCTGCAAAAAAGGGAAGAGTCTTGGCAGTCCGCTCTGTAGGCTAGTATTTTTTTTTTATCCCATTTTACGCATTACAAAAAGGAATATTCTATGTGTGGCTGCGTAATGTCACCAGCGGCGTAACAAATCTTACGGAACAGGAAGGCTGGCCACCCATTTCAGCTGAACAGAGTGGGAGTGCATTGCATCAAGAAAGGAAGAGGAAACAAGGATGAGTCGGAGAATGAAATGAGGTGTTTTTATGATGCTTACATAGAAAGGCCCTGAATCATTTCAGTTCTGCAATCAGCTTGCTGGATATGGAACAAAGGCCATACCATACCGGCATAGGAGCCAACTCCTAGGGGCCATGGGAGCTTTGGCACCAGCAATAAAATATTTGAAGGGGCCAGGCACCGCAAAGTTGATGGGCATTGCCATTCAAATGGTGTGTGTGTGCATCGTGTCATGTGAGTGTCATGTGATTGATTATGGGGGCGGGGCTTACCTGGGCCCCTGCAATATTTCATTCAACCTGGCACCTCTGCATACGGGTGTTCTATTGTGAGTGTCTTCTGCGACATTTTTTTGGGGGGGGGCACAATAATAGTGTGCTAGTTGTGGACTTATTCTGCTTTAGTTTGTTCTGTGGTGCTTCCCCAGCGCAACCACTTTATTGCTGTCTGCAGATGCTACAGCACAACAAAAGGGGGACAAACAGAGGACATTTGTGGTAAAGTCAATGCTTTTTTCCTGGGAGTACGTAGGGGTACACATACCCCTAAACATTTTGTGAATCTAAGTTTGGCCTCATTGAGGGGCAGTATTTCAATATGAGTAGGAAAATAAGAGTACCCCTAAACATATTTTTTTTAAGAAAAGAAGCACTGGGTAAAGTTAAGGGGTTTCAGCTGGAAGTGACAGGATATGCAATGACGGAAAATGAAGACATATGACAGCCACAAAAGGGTTGCAGACACTAATAGGATTATAAGCAAAATTGCCATGAGCAAAAATTGTCATGAATATACAATAAACAGGACATCTGGAGGGGTCCCTAGAATGGATGGTTCCAGACAATATTTCTAAGAACATTATTTTCCACATTAAAAAATCACAATGCCTGTCCACATGGCAAAGAGGGAAAAGGCTTGCTTTTAAAAAAAAAAGGTCAGGGATGGGAAGCCCCCCATAACAATGAAAGTTAAAAGTTCCAGACTCAGCTAGAACTTGTCATCTGGAGGAAACTGCATCCAAGACGGAGTTAAGAGGCTTCTGGCAAAATTAGATTCCCCAGGCAACAGCACTCAAGACTGCCACCATTTTCAGTCTCCTCCTCCTCCATTCCTCTTGCATGGGCTGAAAGTTCAGCCAACCTCAGCATCCATATTTCCACATTACCTAACAACAGAGGCTTCCCATTATCCTGGGCCACTTTATCAGAGGGCATGTAGCCCCAAACCAGAAGTGCATTTTTTTGTAGATGGTTGGTTATCCTTCACTGTTCGGATAGGCGCCAACATTGCGGGGCTCCGACACAACTTCCGGATTTGACCGCAAGTCATGTCGGAGTCCTGACACACCCTCCTTGGCAACATTCAAGGACGTGCCGGGCCTCTGAACGCGACTTCCGGTATAAACTGAAAGTTGCGTCGGAGGTCTCGCGAGGCCTCGGAAGCGCTGCAGCGGCGCCACCGGCGTAATGTGACATCGCAACATCACGATGTCACGTTATGTCAGGGCGCCATTGGGCACCCATAACCTGCGGCCCAAGTCAGCGCTCCTGACTGTTTGGATTAAGCTGGTCTTCACAAACTCGGAGGAATGGGAGCAAACCAGAAACACCAAGCCCACTTGTTGGGCTCAGCTCTTTTAAAACAGTTCAGCTGCAGCGAGGGGGCCAAGCTGTGGGCAACTTTCCCCCATAGCAGTGGCAGAACCTTTGGGCATAGCTGTCAACCCTCCCTTTTTTTGCGGGAAATTCCCTTATTCCAATGCCGTTTCCCGCTGCTATCCCGGATTGTTGATATCCCTTAAATTTCCCGGATTTCAAAGGAAGCAGCTCCTCTCCCTCCCTGCCGGCCAGGGAGGCTCCTCAGCTGCGTTGCTCGGCTGCCAATAAGGAGTCTGAGACTGACTGGGGACGGAGCTTGCATGCCTTGTGCAGCCAGACCCTCACGCCCAACCAGACAGCCAGCCTGCCTGCCGTCTACGCGCTCGCTCTTTCGCTCACCCGTTTGCGCGCAGCCTCTGGAGTGCAGGGTGGCGAGGCTACTTGGTGCCATTGCACCGCCCTCGCGGCATCCCTTATTTTCAAATCCGAAAGTTTTTAAAAATCCCTTATTTTCAAATCCGAAAGTTGACAGCTATGCCTTGGGGCCTCCTTTGTAGTGCGGAGAGAAGCACAGGAGACTTCACAGGACAGGCAGAGCCTGTGTATGGAAACGCTTGTTGAAATTGTCATTGTTGATGGTGTTCTCTGGTTCAGCATCGTCACTGATTACCTCTTTTGGAAAGGTGAAGGATGAGGACAGGCTTCGCGGTTGTGAGAGGTCCAGAATCCTTGGGGAAGCTTCCCAAGAAAGTGCTGCGCTACTGACAGGCCACTGCGGGGAACTACGGGGCCTGCAAGCAAACACAAACAGGGGACCATCAGCAACTGCCTGATAACTCCTCACTGCCCCCACAACCCACCCGCCACAAGCGTGTAGTTAAATGTATCTAGCTGCGAGTTCTACAGCTACCTGACAGAACTGCAACTCATAGATGCGAGTGGCAAGCATAATATCTATATAATGTCTATAGTGATGTGTGTATTGAAAGTGCTATTTTATATGCTACACGCAGGGCATTTTTCCTGTCAGAACTCACCAGAACTCATTTCCGGCACCTCTCAGGTGGGTGCCATTGGCATTATAAGATAACAAGGGAAGATATTCATGGTGAGTTCCAGCACCTATTTTTCTAGAAAAACAGCACTGGCTACACTTAATATAATACCATGCTCAGGTGTCACAGGCAGCCAGAGTCGCACACCTTCACTGTCCCAGCCTTGGACATTTTTGCCTGACTGGAATGTGCCCATTTACTCTGCCCATGCTTTGTGCTTGCCTGGCTGAAGGAGGATACAGAGAGCCTTGAGTGCGAGTATGAAGAAAGCCGCCTCGGGTGCAGAGCTAAAACTCTCATTCAGCACTCCACCCTCTCTTGCCTTCAGCATGTTGGCCCTGGAAGGCTGCCCAGAAGGGAGGACAGCTTTTGGGTTGGAAAATGTTCCCCACCCCTGCCATGGGGCGACTGGTAGGACACACAGGAAAGAAAAACCATACAAGTCTCAACTGCATGTTAAAGTTTCTGGAAATGTTTTTGATTTACCGTTGCTTCATCTGCCTCTGTGGCTTTTTCAAGCGAGCGTTCACTGTGTAATGCTGACAGAGCAGTGTTGCCTTCTGGTCCTTGTAAATATGGCTGCTTACACACTATGCCTTTAAAGCAGATTTGAAACACATCCTGCCCGCCCCAAGGCTTGCTGGGAACTGCAACTCTGTGAGGCATAAACTACAGGGCCCAGAATTCTTGAGGGGAATCATGCGCTCCAAATGTGCAGTGCGCACACAGGAATTATGCCCAGTTCTACGTTCCTCTCTAGGATTGAAAATCCATTTGGTGTTCCTCCTCAGAACCCCGACTGTGTACTGTCATCATGCAACGACTTAGGCCATACATCAAACAACATATAATCTTCTGATCTTCATCAATTAATGCTGCTATTTTGGACCATCCAAGTACCCCTATTTTCTAGGAACAGTCTAGGATTTACAGAGCCATCCTGGTTTCTGATTTGATCCCAGAATGTCCCGCTCTCCCTTAGGGTGGCCCTATTTTCATCAGAGAAGTGTTGGAGGGTATGGAGTTATGTGACTCCCGAGCCAATGAGATAAGTAACTATACAACCTATAGAAGTCATCTGAAGGCAGCTCCGTATAGGGAAGTTTTTAATGTTTTATTATGTTTTTATATATGTTAGAAGCTGCCCAGTCAGATGTGTGGGGTATAAATATAACAACAACAACAACAACAACAACAATGGGTGGTACTGTGGTCTAAACCACTGAGCCTCTTGGGCTTGCCGATCAGAAGGTTGGTGGTTCGAATCCACATGACGGTGTGAGCTCCCGTTGCTCTGTCCCAGCTCCTGCCAACCTAGCAGTTCGAAAGCATACCAATGCAAGTAGATAAATAGGTACCACTGGGTAAATGCCATTTCCATGTACTCTGGCTTCCGTCATAGTGCCCTGTTGCGCCAGAAGTGGTTTAGCCATACTGGCCATATGACCCAGAAAGCTGTTTGTGGACAAACGCCAGCTCCTTTGGCCTGAAGTGAGATGAGCACCGCACCCCATAGTTGACTTTGACTGGACTTAACCACCCAGGGATCCTTTACCACCACCACCACCTCCTTCTTTAGGACCTCCCTATTTTTATTGGAGAAACATTGGAGGGTATGGTATTTGGGGCCCATGTAACTGAATGCTCCTCCATTCAAAATTCCTTACACACAGAAAACCAGATGCTAAAGAGAAGGGATGTAGCCACCCTGACATGCTTGTTTTCTATGTGCAGGGATTTCTCTCTCCATTATCACCCATTCAGTCATGTGAGCCCCCTGCAATTCATACAGTCCAGGGACGGGTTACCCACTCACCAAAGCCTTGCCTTCTTTCTTCAAAGAGCAAGACCAAGAGGCCAAGATCTCTGTGTATGAAGAGAGTTTAGCAGCAGTTCTCTTTCCATTCCTAGGCCTCTTCTCTGATCTTTCCAATTTCCCCACTGCCTCTGCTAAGCTGCTTTCTTTTTCATGCCTCACCCTCAAGTTTTATAGCTGGTGGGAAAAGGGGAGCAGACAACCGTCTCGTCCAACTGGCAGCAGATCAGCGAAAAGAGGTCCAAACACGTGAGGAGGGAGAACTATTGTGTATATGATGAACGACTGAAGCGTTTGCACAGAGAAATGATGGCAAAAAATTATGGCAGCCTGCGATTCTGGCCAGAAAGCAAGCCGACAAAACGTATAGGGTCCAAATGTTATTGAGTTGCTTATCAAGTGAAGAAGTGAACATAATTAGGCTTCTGTATCACATGATACAAACAGTTAGTGGGTGCTGATAATCAGCTGCTGTTCCTGCAGCTAGAAATGCAGATCACAACTAATGTTCTGCTTGTGCGCATGTGCGATAGAAAATGAAATATGTTTGGCAGCTTGACTGGTGTCAACTTCCCGAGGGGGTCTCTCCAATATAAATGCCATTCTTTCATGAGACCACTCCTCCTATCTTAATCATGGGCATTTTACTAGTTTCAAATGAAAAGTGCATCCCTCCAAAATAACAGTTGCTTCTTGCTATTGTAAAGATGGCATAGAGATTCTGAAAGGGATTTGGGCCAGTTCAGGATTCAGGCCATAGGTGTGTGTGTGTGTGTGTGTGTGTGTGTGTGCAAGCGCGCTGAAGAGGCAACTGCAGGTTTCCATTTATAGATTTTCATATTTCCATCTGCTTGGATCCTTTTCCCCTTTCAGTTTTTCTCCATGACATCACCTCTTTTTACGCTTCTAGTTCTCCCTCAATTTTTACTTGCAATTGTGGGAAAGTGCTGTTGAAAAATGGGAGAAGATTGCATACCCTCCAACTTTTCTCCGATGAAAATAGGGACACCCCGTTCCATAATAATAATTTTATTATTTTATACCCTGCCCATCTGACTGGGTTGCCCCAACCACTCTGGGCAACTTCCAACATATATAAAAACACTAGCTGACCCGGCCACGCCTTGCTGTGGCTGATTTGGTGAAATGCAAAAGTAAGATACAGTATGAAAGAGAAAGCGTATGTTTACTTACACCTTATCTCGTTGAAGTTCAGTCTGTGTGTTCTCCGTTTGCCCCTCCCATTTTTGTCTTCGTTTCTACAACTGTTTATTACTAATATTTTAGTCTATGAGGTTCTTTGTCCTGATTTTGTCAATGGCCTTCTTCGATGTTGTTGACGTGTAGTGGTGGGCTGTATGTTTGTTTTTATAGGAACACGTTTGTATCTGTGGAAGGTGTGGTATCTGGCCCGAAATGTGAGTAGCGGCATTGTCGTCCGGCCTCTCTCTACAGCCGGTCAAGGTAGCGTCGCAAACCGCGAAAATGGTGATTCCTCCTGGTGTGGCTCTATACCCGCCGGCGGAGCCAGCAGTAGTGTTTGTGGGCAGTCTGTCTGTCGATTGGATGGTGGTAGTGACGTCGGGAAAGGAGAAGGATAGGTCAGAAACGGGTGTGTTGTGCTGTGCTGTTTAACGTCCACTGGAGGGCACTATTTTTTTTGCACAAAATCACATTTTTACCTGGGAAAGGTGTGGTATTTGTGCAATGTAAGTACATATGATCACTCCCATATGGGCATGGAACGTTGTGTCCAAATTTGAACGGAATCGATCAAGGGGTTATGGAGAAAGGCGATTGTTAACAAACATCCAACTTGAACGATTTTATATATATAGATAATAAAACATTTTTTTAAACTTCCCTATACAGGGCTGCCTTCAGACGGCTCAGGGGATCGGAAAACTCCATACCCTCCAACATATCTCTGATGAAAATAGGGGTGTCCGAAGGAAAAGCAGGACATTCCGGGATCAAATCAGAAACCAGGACGGCTTCTCTAAATCAGAGACTGTCCCTGGAAAACAAGAACACTTGAAGGGTCTGAGATTGTCAAGACCATATGATCTAAAGCTCTACCTTCTCAGGCCCAGGGACCAACTTTAACTAAAACTCACTTTTATTTTTTTAACCGCACATGTCCATATGACTGGAGCGGTACCTATTTATCTACCCGCACTTTGACGTGCTTTCGAACTGCTAGGTTGGCAGGAGCTGGGACCGATACTCCCCTTATAATTTACTAGGTTCCACTCAGGCTCTGCCCAGTTTCTACCACCAGGGGTTTAGTAATTTGAAAGTGAGATATAATGTTGTTACTATTTTATTTCCTGAGGAATGTGACACCCAAAGCAGGCCATGGGGATTTGTCTATAATTATGTTTGCATTACAACGCACTCTATATCTGGCGAGTTCCCACTGCTACCTTTTGAAGTTGCATTCATACAATGTCAGCCCCAATCCCTATTGATCCTGTCGCTTCTTGACAAATACTGCTGTCTGATGCTTTTCCCTCCCCCCGCCTCAAACCATCTTCGATCTCATTAGAAAATGCACAGATGAGAGCTTCACGAGTAGGAATTCCAAGGGGCGATTTGCTGTTTGCAGGAGTAGGGAAACCAAAAATGCCTGTGTGCATCACGGTGACAACAGCCCTGCCCTCTCTCTGGTGTGACCAATGCTGAACGACCGCAGTTTGAAATGCAGCAGGGAGAGATGAGCAGCTAATGTTAACAGACCGTAAGTCGGGATCAGTGCATATAGCCCTTCCTCTACCCATTTTCAGACACATGTTGTTTTCTTTGAGAGCTGCAGCTCTTGAGGTGCTACGAAGGCTGTGCAAATGGGCTTCTGATACCTGGGAACTGACGGCAAGTTAGAACAGCTAGGAAGACTAGCTCTCCAGGCACAGATCAATCTTCCACGGACATCATGGCAGCTGCTACTTTGGTGTAAATGGGACATTTATATGGTTTCCTCCCATGTAAACACAGCCTGCCTGGGGAGAAGTCTGCAATTCATGCGAAGAGGAACCAGATCAATGGCCTCTCCAACACGGTTCCCTCCTAAAAAACACCGCAGGTGTGTTGTGGGACCACACCATCCTGAAGGCAACCCCCACATTTCTGTGTGGGCAGTGCGAATTGGCTTTGTTTTCGAATCTCAGCACACACTTTTAGAAAACCGTTCATCCTTCCTTGGACGGCTGATCCTCTATGAGTTCTGTGCTGGAAACCTACATGGAGCCCAGCAAACAACACAGTTGGCAGCAAGAGTCTCTCACCTTTGTTTCAGGTACAATTCTGGGTATCTTCTAGGTTCTGCTAGCTGTAATATCCGTTGGCTCGGGATTATAGAATATAATCCGGGGGGGCGATGCCAGATCTCAGACGAACGGCCACAACTATACACATGGATGGACCTTGGAGAAACCGCAAGCCGTCAGTGGAGGTGAGGCAGAGCATGGCATTAATTCAAACAGCAAGTCAAAAGTGTGAGTTCCACCTTATTTTATTCATCCTGGTCCTACGTCGTGGTTTCTTTATTTTATTTCTTTATTATATTTATATCCCACTTCCCCCCCCCCAAAGGAGCCCAGGGCTTCTTCATATGATTAATATGAACCATCCAGAAAGAGAAGGGTTCTAGGCTAGCCTTCTCCATTCCATCATTGTGGATTTTAAAAAAAATCATTTTGGGGGGAGTTTAAATGGTTATTTAAACCCAAAAAAACCAACTTTAAAAAAAAAGTGTATTGATTTAAAAGAATATCCAAGTTTAATACAAATGTATTAAAGACACACAACCTCTTAAAAGGGAATCATGGCAATTTATTAAAGGCTGCTTTTCTAGGGATCTCTGCTCAAATATAGTGCCAAACTGGCTGGCACTGTATTAAGAAGCCCTCATTCTCCTTCCTTCTCTCATCGCATGCAGTGATTTCCTATCTCCAGTTCTGGTTTGCAGCAACCCATCATTTGTCATTTCATCCAAACAAGTATTCTATGGTCTGTGGCTGCCTGCAAACTCCCCCAAGCCCTTACTATGCAACCTCTGGAGTGGCACAGGTTCCTCATCACTGTCCTACGCATTGAAAAAATATATAGCCATCTTGGCTAGACATTTTCTTGGGGGGGGGGGGAGTGAGATTATTAGGAAGCTGAATTCTCTGCCATCAGCGTATTCTGCACTATTTCTGTATCCCTCTGAAAGGCAACACACACACACACACACACACACACACACACACACTGCCATTGACATAACAACACTTGTGCTATATGCACACATTCACTGATATTTCTTGCCCCAAACATGAATCTAGGGGGCAAGTCAAAGGCATGGGATATGCACTATATAGACTGTGCTTAATTCATTTCATGAATTTTTCCACTGTGCTTGAGGAGCTGGCAGTCAAAAGCGCCCCAATGTTGGGCCTGGAATTCAAATTAAAACATCCTGCAATTCCAGCACAAACTGCTGCTCGCTTGGTGAGTCAGACCTCTTGGCAACCAAGAGTAATGGCGACACCCTTTTCACGATCTCTCCGCACAAATCCAAAGCTCCGCAGGGAATCAGAAGCACAATCCTTGATTTTGGCCTGAACCCACTCAGCTCCTGTATGCTTTTAGATGAGGGAAAGTAAGAATGACAAACCTGCGCGGGGCAGTTCCATCTAGTTTCTTGGGTTTCGCCAGGCCTAAGAGTCTTGAGGTTGGCCGATACATCAGAGCACGTGAGGACAGGGGCCATATTGTATCTTGGTTTCCCCAGACTAATTTACTGTTGCGAATAAAAACAAAAGTGCCACTCAAACCATGGTTAGTCCCTCCTGCACACAACCATAGCCTATTGTATTAAGCATCTATTCTTATATTACGCAAATCACTCACACACACGTATGCTGTTATAGCTGTTCTCACCCAAAATCATTCTATAAAGATCTGTGACTTTCTGGGAGCAAATTGACTAACGGTGATTTTACAATGGGAGGTCACTCATTTGATGGCTGTGGTTCACCGATTTGGCTGGCTACCATTAATTTATACATATATCCCACACTTTCTGTCCACCTTACAATATCTTTGAGACAGCTAAGAGCAGGAAATAAAAGCAATATATATATTTTTTAACTCAGTTTTTTAAGAAAAAAAAAGTAAAGCCAAACATTCCTTCAAGGGAAAAAGGCAGAAATAGAATTCAGGCCTCAATGCCTAGTGTTTACAGCAGAAGGTACAAAAATGTCAACAATGACAGAGTCAGACAGGAAATTCTAAGCCTGGGCACCACAGCGTTGGGACACTGCTTTTCAAGTATCCTGGTCTTAAACCCTATATTCCTTGGGAGGTCACCAGTTCCTGGGAATCACAACTGGGCTAGGGTACTGTTGTGCCATAGCTGTCAGCCCTCCCTTTTTTTGTGGGAAACTCCCTTGTTCCAATGCCGTTTCCCGCTGCTATCCCGGATTGTTGATATCCCTTAAATTTCCCGGATTTCAAAGGAATGCTCAATCCTTCTTCCCAGGGGACTCTGGGAATTGTAGCTCTGTGAGGCCAAACCACAGTTCCCAGAATTCTTTGAGGGAATAAAAGTGGTATGAAACCACTTTAAATGCAGAATGCGGATGAGGCCTATGACAATGCCTATGATGTGCTCCGAGCACGTTAAGGTGTCAAATGCGAATAATTCTTATTGTGATTCAAATCCTTTATGAAGCCACGCAATCTTACCGGAAAAAGTTGCACACGTCTTTGATGTCCTTTGGTTTTGCAAGATCTTCGAACCTGGAACTGAAAACTTGTACAGTTGCAAAACAAACAAGAAACACATAGGTGGATAAAACCACCGTGCATAAAGTGTAAGTTCCCTTGCAGGGCTAAGGAACCTTTCTTTTCCACATTCCGTTTCTGGGGCGCCACATGCCAATGGCGAGTGTGGCCAGAAACCAAAGTTGGTGTGGCGAACGATGTAACTCTTACCTTTGTACAATTGCCCACATTCTAACCAGGCAAAAACCAGGCATTTCCACACACAGAGACCTCCACCCAGGCAAGCAAGACTGCAAGCATATTAAAAAAAGGTAAAGGATCCCGGACAGTTAAGTCCAGTCACGGACGACTCTGGGGTTGCGGCACTCATCTCGCTTTACAGGCGAGGGAGGCGGCATTTGTCCAGACAGTTTTTCCGGGTCATGTGGAAACGCCATTTACCTTCCCACTGGAGTGATACCTATTTATCTACTTGCACTTTTTGGCGTGCTTTCAAACTGCTAGGTTGACAGGAGCTGGGACCGAGCAACGGGAGCTCACCCCGTCACAGGGATTCAAACCGCCGACCTTCTGATCGGCAAGCCCAAGAGGCTCGGTGGTTTAGACCACAGCGCCACCCGCGTCCCTTGTAAGCATATTATACCAGTGCAAATGTTTGGGATCAGAACACCAGACAGTCTATGCAAAATGTTCTTATTAGAATCCCAGTCAAAGAGCTTATTCTGTTTTATTTTTTATTTTATTTTTATTATTTGCATTTCCAGAAGCAGGCTGGAGTCTTGGGGGTTCCTGTATTCCTCCTTCCCTGTTCCTACTGCTCTGCCTTGAGAACGCTTACAGAAAACTGACAAGAAGATGACAGGTTATTATGTTCATTTGATGGGGAAAAACCCCCGATAATGGACTTAGCTAATTACATTTGAACTCCAAAGTCATTCCGTCATGTACAAAACCTGCTCCTAGGCAAAGGCTTCATTGAGAGACACCTCTGTACCTGAGGCGATAGGCCTTTTCTTCAAGCCAGGACAAGCCAAGGTACTTTTTATAAGCAAACAGCCTCCCAACCAAGTAGGGCTTATAATGATGTTTTCTTGACAGACAGGGGCAGGAGAGTAAATACCAAGAGAGGAAGAGAGAATGAGAGAGCTCTGCGTTCCCTCCCTTTTCAGCAGTTTGTTAAAAAGGCAGGGAAGTTAAGTACAAGCACAGTCAGGGGCCAGACCTGGTGTGGGTGGGTGTTCTCCATCCCACAGTCTTGCTGAGAGTAGCTGCTGACCTGGCAAGGTGGGGAGATCAAGTATCTAGGATTTCCTTGTAACTGAGACTGCCTATCAATCACAGAGGCTGATGTTGCACATCTGTAGCACACTTAAGGCCAAAGTACAGGCAGCCCCAACTAGACTAAGGCCCAGCTATGGATGGGTTTTGTGGTTCTATCTCCGACAGATCCTGGGAATTTTTATTTTTTTTAAACCCTTCCTACAGTCAACTTTCTCCAAAGGATTTGCAGGTGACTAGGCTCCTATTTTGCTGGCCGCCCTCTAGCCAGATATTTAGCTGTACTTAGCCCAGTCAGACAGAAATTGTGTGGCGATCCTGGCACAGATTGTTGACGTGCTAGTAAAGACAGACTGGCGTAATCTAGAACCACGAAACTGGCCAAGGTAGCTCCAAAACTCTGTATGTAAACAGATACCTTTTTCCTATTCCTTCCTGATTTGCTTCCGGCTTTGCTTCCATCATTGCTGTAAAATCCAACACCTAGAAGTTGAAAGATATAAAGCAGTTTTTGTGACTGGGCTCAGGTGCAAAGGTGGTCCTAGAATGTTACTAAGGAGTATAGAATCATAGAATTGTAGGGTTGTGGGTTCAAGGTCCAACACCCTGCAAGGTGGGGCTCGAACCTACAACATAGCTGCCAACTTTTCCCTTTTTTTTGCGGGAAATTCCCTTATTCCGAATAGGATTCCTCATGAGAAAAGGGAAAGGTTGACAGCTATGACCCACAACCCTGAGAACTAAGAGTCTCATGCTGTTCCGACTGAGCTATCAGCCTGACCCAAATGTTAAGATACATAATAGAGAAAGTAAAGCTGCAATACGCCCACTAAACCAGGAGTGAGCCCCACTGAACTTCTCTGCAGACGTTCTTGTTTTCTTATGCGGGACAGTGTAAATGGGGAGGGATGACTTTAGTGCATTAGAAAAGAGCCAAACCTAAACATACTGTCAAATAATTACTTTGACAGGAGAATTCCAACACACCCTGTTCTTGCTTGATACAGGGAGCCCTCCCGGGTTTATTTGCTATTTGTCATATGCATTTTTCCCCAGGACTACACCCCAATGAAAATCTAGTATCATAGCCAGTATCATCACCTGCCTTTGTCCCTCCTCCCACCTCCATACACAATCAGCAGCTACAGGAGAGATAAACACAGATTAGCACAGAATGATAGGTGGAGAGAGGCTACAGAGACTCTCCAGTCTCCTTCAGTTTCCTCTGCCTGTCTCCAGGTGAGCTTTCAGAACTCTGAACAGTCAAAGCCTGGCTTACCTAGAATCACAGAATTGTAGAGTTGGGACCTCGAGGGGCATCTAGTCCAACCCCTTGCAGGGCCGGATTTAGGTTTGATGAGGCCCTAAGCTACTGAAGGTAATGGGGCCCTTTATATGTCCAGCTGTCCTCTGTCAACAGCAAATTGTCGCTGTTTTTTGTGTTGAATATAGGCTATATGGTAATTTATGGACCTAATAGGTATCTAAAGCCATTTCCACATAACAAAATATGTATTTTATCAAAGTAATTGTTGAACTGAAATACAATTAAGAAGTATATTAATAGTGAAATACAATTAAGAAGTATATTAATACAGTAGTGAAATAATTATTAAACTCTAACTTTAAATGATTTTTTTATTCATAACAAACTTAATAATGCAAACACGTTGGCATTTGGCGATAACAAAAGTTTCTTTTGACAGGGGTGTAGAAAGGTGGTGGAGGGGGTGGGTCGCCCTGGGTGCCACTCTGGGAGGGGTGACAAGACGACCCCTGCCCTCCCAGCTGTAGAGTGGCCGAGGGCGCGCACAGTCCGTATGGGTGCAGCTCACACGGCAGCCTGTACGGTCGTCACACATGCGCACTCCGTAAAGGATGCCACTCGCATCCCTGTCCTAAAAGCAACTGTGTCTCTCTCCTCTATGCAGGTACCAGCTCTTGACAGATCAAACAATAAATTTGTTACTTTGATAATGGTACAGTGGTTAGAGCAGGGGTTCCCAAACTTGGGTCTCCAGCTATTTTTTGGACTACAACTCCCATCACCCCTAGCTAGCAGGACCAGTAGGCAAGGATGATGGGAAATGTAGTCTAGAAACAGCTGGAGACCCTAGTTTGGGAAACTATGGATTAGAGCAGGCATCCCCAAACTTCAGCCCTCCAGATGTTTTGGACTACAATTCCCATCATCCCTGACCACTGGTCCTGTTAGCTCGGGATCATGGAAGTTGTAGGACAAAACATCTGGAGGGCCGCAGTTTGGGGGTGCCTGGATTAGAGCATCAGAATAGGACTGGGAAGACCCCCTCAGCCATGAAGAGGGTTGAGTGACGTTGTGTCTTCTCAGCCTACTCTTCCCTTCTGATTGTACTGAGAATAAAATGGGAAAAGAGAACCACATACAGTACTCTGCTTTCAGCTCTATGGAGGAGAAATGGGATACAAATGTAAATAAAGGCTTCAAAACTCTTTAAGGTGCCACGTTTTGAGGTTGGTGCAACAGTGGATCAGGAGGGCTCAACTTCAAAAACAATATATTCCTAATAACAGACATCGAATAAGATTTTGTTGGGAAAGAAAAAAAGTGAGATCATTATTCATATACTTTGCCCATCATCATTAATATGTTGAAGTTACAGGTGGGGTTATAATGCGTGAGTTCTGCTCTCCACTCATTTTTGTTTTCTAGTGTTGCTGAAATATCTGGCAGGCCAGATATTGTAAAATGCAGGTGGTTAGCATGTCACAAGCAACAATTAAAATCACACTCAGCAGAATGCCCGTCTAAGAAGCTGCAACCAAGGAGAAACCAAGCGATGGTTACAGAATTTGGAGCAAATAACCACAGAGGCCCTGGAAGTTCTCTCTTACCTTTCACCTGATTGAAAACCAGGGAGAGAAACTGCAAAGGAAGCAAAAAGAGCAGGTGGGTTTTAATGTCTGCAACCTGTGCGCTCAAACCTCAAATTACCAGCAATTACATACAGAACAAATGCTCCCTGTGCGCTGACTTTTAACTAACAAGGAGTTTTTCCACCTAATTAAAGGTTACTTTGTTCCAGCAAAGCGATGGCTTTGGCATTTTCTGTGTTGCTGCTGCTGGCAACCCAGCATCTCCCTTGAATATCAGGGTATCGGAATGAGAACCAGGGTACACTGTCAGAATGCAATTCTACCTTTTGAATTCACACACTGCCCCAGATACACCTACACCAGCTGAAATCAGGTTTTTAATGTTTGATGTTTTATTGTGTTTTTAATATTCTGTTGGGAGCTGCCCAGAGTGGCTGGGGCAACCCAGTCAGATGGGCAGCATATAAATATAATAATAATAATAATAATAATAATAATAATTATTATTATTATTATTATTTTATTACTTATACCCCACTCATCTGGCTGGGTTTCTCCAGCCACTCTGGGCGACTTACAGCATATATATTATTATAATTTATTATTATTAATTTATTGAATTTATATGCCACCCTATACCCGGATGTCTCAGGGCGGCTCACAGAACAAAACCAGAACACAAAACCACAGAATCAAAATAAAAACAACAACCCAATAACCCATAATAAATATAATAAAACATCAAACATTAAAAACTTCACAATACAGGGTTGCTTTCAGATGTCTTTTAAGAGTTATGTAGTTCTTCACCTCCTTGACATGGTGCCACTACCGAGAAGGCCCCCTGCCTGGTTCCCTGTAACCCTGTATCCTACATTCAGAAAATACCTGAAGGCAGCCCTGTTTAGGGAAGTTTTTAACCTGTGATATTTTGATGTATTTTAATATCTGTTGGAGGTCGCTCAGAGTGGCTGGGGAGACCCAGCCAGATGGGCGGGGTACAAATAAAAAAATATTATTATTATTATTATTATATAACTTCATATTTCGCAGTGAGGGAACCACCAGAAGACCATCGAAGGTAGACCTCAGTGTCTGGGCTAAGTGATGGGGGTAGAGATGCTCCTTCAGGTATACTGGGATGAGACTGTTGTTTTTATTTAATTATTGAATTAATTTGTTTATTATTATTATTACTACTACTATCCGCATAAGTATTACAAGGACATTGTCCTCTTTTGTATCTGGTCACTACCCTGGCTCTTTCTCAGTAGTATCCTGGGCAGATGTGGAAAGAAAGTGAAAGGTATCTCATTCCCTCCTCTACAAACACCAGCCTGCTAGCACCAAGCTGCGCCCCCTTTCCCCCTATAGCTGCAGGTTTATAGAAGCCTGGTTTATGGCCTTCTGCAGGGAAGGCCACTTTTCAATAGGGGTGGTTTCTTTCTTTCCCACATTGTACTCTTTTGTTTCCTTCTGACAAAACGGAAACATTTCCAAAAAGGGAAGAGAACTTTCTGCACATGCTCAGAGCGATTGGCTGAGAAAGCGGCTTCCCGTCGGAAACAAGAGCGCGCTCTGCACATGCTCACAACAAATCACACTCCCACGAAGCCGTTTTTTCAAACCACGACAACGACGTTGCTCTGTTAAGAGAGGGTGTGCACTCTGCATATGCGCAGAGGCAAACTCCTCGAGGTGCCAGAATTTTTGTGAGCTCGGCGAGGGGAGGCAGGTTGGGTTGAACCCCGGAAGTCTTCTTTTCACGCACCTTGCACCATCCTGCGCGTTCCGGGAACAGAAGCCGCGCACTGAAGGCGCCTCTTCTAGATCTCCCGGCTGCAAAAAAAAAGAGAGAGAGAAAAGACACGCGCTCTGCTGGCGCGCCCCCGTTTGTTTCGGTTGCCGGGGTAACCAGCGACTCACGCGCTTCTAGCCCTCGCTCCCTCGGGGCCTTCTGCACTGGCCGCCATGCGCTTAGCCAGCCGCCAGAGGGCGCTCCGGCTGCTTTAACTTCTCTGATTACAGTTACAGGTAGATAGCCGTATTGGCCTGTCATAGTCAAAACAAAATAAAAAAAATTCTTCCAGTAGCACCTTAGAGACCAACTAAGTTTGTTCTTGGTATGAGCTTTCGTGTGCATGCACACTTCTTCAGATACACTGAAACAGAAGTCACCAGACCCTTATATATAGTGAGAGGGTGGGGAGGGGTACTACGCAGAAGGGTGGTGGGAAAGGGTGATTGGCTGGTAGATGTGGTGTATCTGAAGAAGTGTGCATGCACACGAAAGCTCATACCAAGAACAAACTTAGTTGGTCTCTAAGGTGCTACTGGAAGGAATTTTTTTATTTTGTTCTCTGATTACCTTACACATAGAATTAGAATCGTAAGAATAGAATACAACAGTAAGAGTTTGAAAGGGACCCCGAGGATCATCTAGCCCAACCCTGTGCCATGCAGGAATCTCAGTTAAAGCATCCATGGCAGATGGTCATCCAACCTCTCCTTAAAAACCTCCCAAGGAAGCCCCACTGAAGTTGGCAGGAGCCGCAGGACTTACCTTCAACTTAAAGAGTAAAACACGTACTGTAACCTTATTGGGACAGCTGCTAGTCTCTTGCACAGCACGTCAGCAGCTATTAACTTTTGAGTGAATATGATGCTTGCCTCAAGGGTCAGCATCAGACATGGTAGACCACCAGGGTCTCCTGACCTTGCACCTCCTCCTTGCTCCCACTCCGTTTACGTGTTCTTCAAAGGAGAGATGTTGCAATGGAAACTGACCCCTTGGCAGTTGTGGGGGTTGGGCCCAGGGTGAGAGGGCAAGCAAAAAAGGAAAAGCCCCCACCTCACCAACTAAGGTCATCTTACTGAATGCCCCCCCCCCAAAACCCTGGAGCCATTACTGCTCTACCCTCCCCCCTAGTAGCAACGTTGCTCAGCCTGGTCCAATCGGGGACAAATGTTGACCTTGTGCATAGCATTGCATTTGGCTAGCTGGATTTGCATGCTATGTTGAAGGTTTGAGCACAAACAGGATACTGGATGGAAGATGCTCTTGATTTGATATCAACTAAATTCTTGTGAAAGGACCCAGGTGGCGCTGTGGGTTAAACCACAGAGCCTAGGGCTTGCTGATCAGAAGGTCGGCGGTTCGAATCCCCGTGACAGGGTGAGCTCCCGTTGCTCGGTCCCAGCTCCTGCCCACCTAGCAGCTCGAAAGCACGTCAAAGTGCAAGTAGATAAATAGGTACCGCTCCGGCGGGAAGGTGAACAGCGTTTCTGTGCGCTGCTCTGGTTCATCAGAAGCGGCTTTGTCATGCTGGCCACATGACCCGGAAGCTGTACGCCGGCTCTCGGCCTATAGAGCGAGATGAGCGCCGCAACCCCAGAGTCGGACACGACTGGACCTAATGGTCAGGGGTCCCTTTACCTTTACCTAAATTCTTGTGAACTGTAGTGTTGCTTGTGTGTTATGTTAATATGAAGGTGCATGTGGGAATGCTTCCTTCCTCATGGATAAATCTTCCTGCACATAAAAGTGGTATGAGAGGAGAAACACTAGGCTGGACCCTTTCACTTGACATTATAGCTTTTGGGCTTTTTTAAGTAAGAGATTTTTCTCCACCCTGTGGAGGCTTTCAATTCAATTTCAATGACCCCTACGCCTTGATTTTGCTCCCAAGTTCTGGGAGGGGACAATCGGTATAATCCACAAGGGCAGCCTTTCCCAACTTGGGTGCCCACCAGGTGTTTTGGGCTACAACTGGTACTGCTTTGGCAAAGGCCGCACCAACGTAGTCTCCGTCACGTGCTGAAATAAATGCAAGCTGCTCGAGAACAGAAAAGGTGCTGGTGGACTGCGCCCAAGGAGACAGGGACCAGGTTCAAATGAGTCAGGAGAGGCGGGTATTATCAGTTGGCGAAGTAACGTTGCCATCTTTGTCCTTCAATGGTATCTTTATAAAGCCCTCCACATTTCCTATTTCGTCTGCAATTGTGTGCTGCTGCTATTACATGACTTTGTGTTGAATATTATAAAGGGGTTGATGGAAGTTTTCTGATCCTTCCCGAAACAGTGGGGGGGGGGCAACCTAACAACTCCCCTAACTCTCAGCACCCTTAACAACCCACACTGCCCAGGGTTTTGTGGGGTAAGCCACAACAGTTTAAAGCAATAGGATATAGTACAGGTGGGGTCATAGGGGACAAGAAATGATACTGGAGACAAGAACAATAAATGTGGTACATTGAAGGCTATGGAATTTGCTGTTGTGGAATGGAGTCTAGAACATCAGATGCATGAAATGTAATCCTAAATTGACAGGCATATATACACACACATAGTTGTGAAGGGGGTTGGGCAGGTCAGAGGGAAACAAAATACAAAAAAGAGAGGTAGTGGTAATTACATAAAAGAAATAATTGCAGTTGGAATCAATATGCTGACACAGCACTGATAAGCCGATTAACACATGTAGTGATACAAATCTGTCATCTCCATTCCATCATAAGCTGAAGAAACTTGACAGCAAACGCAGGTGATGAATGTTGACAGGGTTGGAGTCAACAAGGAGGCAGCAAGAAACAAGAGGGAGGTATCAGCATGTTCAGGGTAACCTTGAAGTTTGCAGGAACAGAAAACATATTTTAATAAAACAAACCAAAAAAAAACACCTAAGGGTAGTGGTTAACCAAAGATACTGATTGAGGGTAGTTGCAGAATGTGCAATAACAGTTGGGAAAGGGAGAAATGGTGTGTGCGTGTAGGAATGCTCTTGGAGGAAATGGCCTGGAACCCTAAATAGGAGCACCTTGTAGGAGGGAGGATACACTATAACATTTTGTTTGACGGTTCAACAACAACATCTAACTCAGGTGGCTGGGTGCCTATCAGTTTGGAAGCAAAATGGGGCTACCCAAAAATAAGGCAATGGCTTCTACATACTGCAGGGGACACCTTAGGCAAGCGGATGTAGATTTTGGTGAGTTCAAAGAATACAACACTGATCACCACCACTAAAAAAACCCAACAAACTAGCCTGTCTTACGGAGACCTGTGAGCTCACAAGCTTTTGATGGCAGTTATGTTTACAGAGAAATGTGGCACTGAAGAATCTGGACCAGTGTTTTCTGCATGTGATTGAATAAGAACAACCCTGTTGGTTACCAGTAACTGGTAACTCCATGAATGGGCAGACTTCAGGTTTGTGGGATTTTCCCTCTCAACTAGAACTCTGAGATCCAGCAACTGGTGCAAAAGTCATAGCAATAATTTCCTCTCCCCCTAACTTTTGAGGGCACACCTCTCTCTCTCATCTTAGTGGGGAAGGGGAACCACAGGTAATCAGAAGGGACATGGCAAACACCATGACCATGTGAATTAAGCCAAGACAGCAAAGTAGAATAAAAATATTCTGTCTTTATATAAACGGAAGTGCTTCAGCATACAACTGGAGGGGAGACATTGCTAGAAAACATTTGTACAATTTCTACTGTTAACAAAAACATTGAAAGGTATCTATAGCAATAGGGATATGTGTACACACAGTATTTCCTTCAGTGTAATAAGAGGTAAAGTATTTAAGTAGTTTTCCTTATCTTGTCACTGTCAATACAGGTTGGTCTGCATTAACATCACCTGAGAAACGTATTAAGCAGGGGGAGGGGGAGGCAGACATGAATTTTTTTTTTTTACTAATGCTGGCACCTGATAACACTGTTTTGGACCTTTGAGGGGGAAGCTACCATTTTCAGGGTAAAATTATATGTGATGACAGCAGATCCAAGATTTCAAACTAAAGTTCATTGAGCCTTTATTAGTAAATAAGTGGCATGACGTCCCCTGCCCAATGCAGCCCAGAATAAAGTGAGAGTTCAAGCAAGCTTGGCTGGCAATTCTGCTTCCTCCATTCTCATCCCCTTGAGCTCTCAACAGAGGGAAGAGTATGCCTTTGCCACTGTCTTTGCTCTCTCGCCCTGAAATGGCTCTTCTTGTCCTCTTACCACAGAGCTGGCAAAGAACTAGAAATCCTTGTAAAAAGTCCTCCCCTGAGTCTCAATCAAAAAACAAGAATGCCATTCCTTCTGTTTATCAGTGCAGAGAAAAATGGCCAGTTAGCTAATTAACTGACTCACCAGCTCCACTCAGATCAACTGGCCAAAAGGGCCACACTAAAGTATGTAGACTACAAGAAAAGCCCAACAATTCATTATGTCTTTGTCTAGATTTCCCCAGTACTGCTAGTTAACAAAAGCAGGAAAATACTAAGGGTTAAGGACAGTGGTTCTGTTCAGATATTGTTTCTCCCTGGGGTTATTCTGCAGAGATCAGGAAGGGGTTGTGGAATCTCCCTCTCTCTCACACTCCCTTCATCATGACAAAGAAAACAGGAGGCTATAATACTCTCAATCTACATATCAGAAAGAAAAAGAATAGGAAAAGTGTTGCAGAATCAAAAGAACAGGAAAATCTCTTACACTGATTTTTAAAAAATCCTTCTGATTAAGAATATGAGCCTAAGGTAAGAGAAAACATGCATGAAGTTCTTGAGAAACATGAAGTCCAGTGCCTCACTGTGTTAGGGTAAACACAACTAGTTCTTTGGATTGTAGATCTACATTCTGAGCAAAATCACCTTCCTATGTAAATTTGTGCTGCTTTTCCATAAGTCAGCCTCTCATTCAGTATAAACCACCACACAACAGAGCCTCAACTGATGGCAACAGCAGTTGTCTACACAGTATTTGGCGTCATAACTTGGGAGTGTCCAATAATCCCATTTTCTTTCCACGTGTTTAAAACAGGGTGGTTTTTCAAATACACACATACTCTATTTTTACAACTTAAACCACAAGGTTCCTCACGACTTTGAAATCATCTTCATTGCAATTCCATACTCAAGGAATCACCACCACTACCATCACCACCATAAGATCTGAATTTAAAATAGCTCTATTTATGGCTGCAAGCTGGCAAGACTCTAGGTCCTAACATGGTACCCTATTCCAGTTTCCATCACACAACTTCTGACACCAGCTGTGCAATCAGTTCCCGTGTGTCTTTCAAGCTGGAAGAGATCTCAAAGCCATCTTCTGCCACATGAGTACCGATCAGGAACATCTTTCTCTCGTCTCCAATTTCAGATAATGCCAAAGCATCATGAATGTCTGTGATACAGTATGCACCTTCAATATCCTGTCCAAGAGAAATGGAAAAGGTTATACCTTAATCTACCGATCTGTGTTTTCTTCAAAGTAACACCTGCTACCTGAAGAACTGCAGAACAAAGAGCACATTGTGACCCCATTAGAAAATGGCACATTTGGAATGCTAGCAATATCAACCATCTTGGACCCTGCAATTGGCAAGTGAGACCTTGTTAGTGATGCTGCCACTACCCAGCTGGCCGTGACCCATGACAGGGCCGTTTCAGTGTTGGTTCCCTGTTTGTAGAATGCTCTCTCTGACAAGGTGTGCCTATCTCCCTCATTATTAACTTTTACAAATAATTTGAAAATATGCTGAGGCATACCCAGACATTTGATGGCTGAAAGACACTAATGCTAGCAACCCTGAGATGACTGGATGAGAGAATGTTTTAAACTGATTTTAGAATGCTATTTTTTATTGTAACTGCTTTCAGAATTTTAAAAAATACATTTTATAAAAAATGGATGTGGTTTGCCACCCTGAACTTCGGGAGGAAGGGCAGGATTTAAATTGATTACAACAAAAACAACCTATCCTAGTAAGGTATTAAAGCAAGGAGCACAAACCACCAACAAAATAAAAGAGGAAGCAGGGATAGAAAGAAAGGTGAAGCTTGCTAAACAAGAGAGTCTCAGTCTCTGTGTGTAAGACACCCAAGTGAAACTCTGTTATTATCAGAAACTGAGATGCACAACTCACAATGGATCAGCTTAGAAATTGTCCCCCAGGGGAGTCATATACATTCTACAATGACACACTTTCAAAAGACAAAACTACAAATTTTACTCCTAGAGTTCACATTTACCTGCTTATTGGCTAGAATCATAAGAGGTAAGGTGGAGTTACTCTGGACCAACTGATGCAGAAGCTTCTTTGCAACAGGCAAGCGTTTATGATCTGCTGAATCCACAACATAGATTAGTAGCAGGATTCTTGGCAAGTACTTCTTCCAATAGTCCCGTAAAGACTCGCTGCCTCCAACTGCAAGTCAACAGCGCAAGAAGACAATGAATCAGAAAACTTGCAAACTAAAGCCCCCAATTGTTCATCAAAACCTGGTCTGTATTCCTGGAACATCTGCTTTCAAATGGTGGTTTTGGGGTTTTTTTGGAACTCAGGAATTCATAAAAAACTTAAGGGAGAACGCAGTCATGGCAGACAAATTCCGTGAACAGTTTCCCACCACCACCCGCCATCTCTTACAATACATATAGCTGCAGGAAAATATTGAATGCAGTACACATTCACTCAAAACATTAGGCCATGGCTGTTGTTTATCAAACCATGCTTTGTTTGATAAGCCTGATCTCCTGCCTAGCAGCTGGTATGGTTAATTTACTGCCAAATAACCACCATATGAAGTCAGGGGTTGCTGTTAGCGTTTGAATTTTGATTTGTCTTCACTATGGCTTGACATTGTTTGTGAACCCAACATTCTTCCTTAATTATGATTTGTTTGGCCACCCCATTCCAGATGCTTATTAAGCTACAAAGGCATGAGACTAAAAAACAAAACAAGCTTTCATTATTTGTTTGATTGGCTGGGGGACAACTTGTGGTTAGCTCATGATCTGATAAACAAAGCATGTCTTAGCGTCATGTGCAAACCAGGGCACTCAATTAATTTGGGACTTCTTTTTAGTGGACAGTTTTGGGGTCTTGTATCTCATATTAGTCTTTAGACAGACCATATCCATTCCCTTTGTCAACCATTCAGTTACTATATCAAACAGACATTTTCTGATAAGTTTTTCATTCTTGTATTCCTGACCCAGCACCTATCTTTATAAACATAAAACATTTACACTCTGCTCTTCCACTGCAAAAGCACCACTCAGGCTGGCTTACAATGTTTAAAATTGCATAAACACCTAAACAATATTGTTAGATAAAAAATAATTTTAAAAAGCATAAAATAGTGGAGAAAAACATCCAGCAATGAAATAGTCATTTAACAGTGATAAAAGCCTGGGATTTGTTTTTATAAAACACTATTTTTGCTACTACTTCCCCTGGGAGAGAGTTCCACAAACAAATGCCATAAATGTGAAAAAATAAATACTTCTGTTTCTGTTCTGATTCATTTTGTTGAGCACAATCTTTTAATAACTTGTGGACAGGCTGTCCAACCAGCACGTAGAAACTGACTAGGGGGTCAACAGACAACAGTTTTTCATGTTACCATTGCAAGCCTCAAAGGCAAAACCACAACCAAGGAAGACATAATCATTGATAGTGTTTTATGTATATTTGCCATGCAAAAGAGTTGAGATGTAATAGTTATGAAAGGGTCAAGGGTTATTTACTATATCAATTCCAGATGCACTTAATCGTCCCAGTGTGTTTTGGGGCAACAAAGGACACAATTTGAATGGAGACACTCTGAGGTTCAATATCTAACATTCTAAAATAACCAAAAGGATCTTAGGTGGCAGCTCTTCCTCAATATCTTAGAAAGCTGCTACTAGTAGGAGTAGTCTCCTTAAGCAAAATGTTATAATAAAGAATGCAAAAAAAAATGTTTCTCATTAGATACCTATGCTTACTTTCTAGGAATTCCATCTTCATTTCTTCTGTGCTGACACACACTGCATTGAAGCCCTCCGTGGGAGCTGTGCTGCGCTTCACTTGGTTAGTTGCTATTGAGTGCAGCACACTGGTTTTTCCAGCTCCATCCAAACCCAGAACCAAGATTTGCTTACTTGGTGGTACATCCTACAAGGCAAAACAACCAACAGATCATGCCAGAGATACATACCGGCTAAATGGACAATAGACATACGCACTGTATGTTTCCGGGGGGGGGGGGGGTGACATCAGGGGTGGGGTTGTGTGTGGCAGAAAAGAGGGGGAAATGAGAAGGAAATTTCACATTTGTTTTGTTGTTTAGTTTAGTCGTGTCCGACTCTTCGTGACCCCATGGACCAGAGCACCCCATGGACCAGAACACATTAGGCAACAGTAAAATGTCTTCTGGCTCCATAACTGTCAATAACAACAGATCACCTAGCTTCCTTAACCCCCCCCCCCCCCGATTTCTTCAACCAAACGGCCTAACAGTAAGATTTTACTTTCATAAAAAAGAGAAACTGTCAAAGTTAATAAGGGAAAATCACTATATGGTTTAGTAAAATATAGCTGTGATGAAAAAATATCTGGAAGGGCAATATGGTGGAATGGAAACTCTTTGAGGGTTTGTTTGTTTTTTAAATTGTAACACAACAGCAGTGGAAACCTGACCCCCCAAGTTACTAAACTAAATTTAATCTTCTGTGACTTCATTTCATTGGGGCAGATCTTTAATCCGGTAGTAAGAAGATTAGTTGACAGAGGAAGAAAAGGGAAGGAGGGAACACGCAATCTGCAAAGAACAAAACCCAACCGCTGAACATGAATCATCACCAAGTCAGCTCTGCCTGCCTTAACTGATTCCTGCTAAGGTGGAAGAGCCACCCTCAGGAGGGTTTCTATTCTAATCTCTTTCCTCTCTACGACATTAATAGGATTCCACTTTACTGGTTTTAGTGTAATCCAACCCTGGCCTCAAAGCATCGCTGAAGTCTGCAGAGCACCATGTTTATGCCTCAGTATCAGAGTGAACATGAAGAGAACTATAAAAGTTACCAAATGTTTCCAGAAATTGAAGTTAGCCCCTTAATAATAATATAATTTTTTATTTGTACCCCGCCCATCTGGCCGGGTCTCCCCAACCACCCCAGCCTTATTTTATGCTAGGTTCTTCCCCTCTTCCCCCCAAACCAATCAACTGGTATTTTTTTACCAGCTCACCTGCCCTCACTCCCTCTAATAGCAAACTGGTGCAGTGTGTCCCCAAAGCTATATAACTGGAATAGCAATGCAGAGAATCAAGTGGGAGGTATCAGCATGTTTGGGGCGATTCTGAGGTTTGCAAAAGTTGCTGTTTTACAAACAAAACAACCTTAGATGGACAAAAGCCCCAGATAGTCATTGAAGACTGAGCATGCTCAGTAGTCATGGAATGCTGAGCGTCAGAAAAATAAGCAGAAAACTGGAATGGGAATTGAATAGTCTGCTTCAGCTATTTTCTGCTCATAGCATTCTGGAAAAGGGCTTGGCTGGCATGCTGAAAAGGAGCAATTCAGGAAGGGATGAAGATGCACTGCAACATTTTGTTGCAGGTCTCACCTGTGTAGCTATGCTAAGACATTTGTGTAACTTTGACAGCCAGAAAACAACAAACTGCTCTCATGCAAATACAGAAACATAGGTCTTTTTTTATTAGCAGAAGTTGCAAAAGAGCCAATCTGGTGTAGTCGTTAAGAGTGCTGGACCTAGGAGACTAGGGTTCAAATCCCCACTCAGCCATGAAGCTCATGATCTTGGGCCTGTAACTGTCTTTCAACCTAACCTACCCCACAGGGTTGCTGGGAGAATAAAGGCGAGAAACGCAGAACGATGCAAAATTTAAGCTCCTTGGAGAAAAAGTGGGATATAAACGTAGCTGGATCAGATTCACATTCATTCAGAAGTATATCTCACTGAATTAAAGAAGGTTTGTGACAATCTGTGCATTCAACTTCAGAAGTCAAAGCGATCTTCAGCTCCTACAACTTTTGCCACTCCTCCTTCCAAAAACAGGCACGCTGCCTATTCCTCTTTCCCAGCTAGGTGAAGCAGACAATGTACTGTAGCGGTATTAAACCCTCCAAAGTACAATATCAATATCAATATCAATATCATCATCATCAGCAGCAGCAGATCTTCCCAAACTCTGACCTGACACTGCTCTCCCACCCACCAACCCCCGAAAAAACGGCAGTTTATTGGGGGGGGGAGCGACAACCATGAAAGGAAATTTGTGGGTGTGCGTAAAACCTTCCAACTACAGTATCTAGACTGCATTTCGTGCAACGATGGCAAATGTAATTCTCGCACACGGGAGACGACCAACTTCCACCTCTTCAAAAATGTAGGGTGGAGAGTCTCACACGACAGAAGTCTATATGAGCAAGAGCCCTCCTCCTCCATGCTGCCTTTCCCTTTCTGTGCGCGCTGGGATTTATTTCCCGCTGTGCTTTCGCCCAGGCGAGCCTGAAAACGCGCGCAGGGCCAGACACGCGTTTTAACTTCCGTGCTAGCTGCTCGTGAGAACCGGGCCAAAAAAAACTCCGAGGCAACCATATATAGGGGAAACGCAGGGCGGATTAGCTATATATGCTTACCTGGCTCTCGGGGGCCCTTGCGCAGCCCAGGGCGGCCTTTTCCTGAGCGCTGAGTAAGGGCTGCTGTTGCTGCTGCTCCTCCTCGGGCCCCTGAGCAGCTTCTGAGGGGAAATAGCTCCTCCACACCGCGTAGGCGACCCCGCCGGCGACAGCAACCGCCGTCCCCACCAGAGCGACCTGCCGCACGCTGCCCGCCATAGTCAGCAGCAGGAGGAGGAAGGAGGCAGCTCAGGGCGCCGCCCCTGCCGGGAGGCGGGAGGCATCGTCGCCCAGGCCAAGAAAGGGAGCGAAGGGGCGCCGGCCGTCGGAGGGAGAGGGAATGCGCGCACCCGCGCGCGTTCTCGCGCTCCCTCAGAAGCGGCTAGGCCGGCCTTTCCCACTGCTCCGCCCCGAGTCGGAGTCCCTCTCTCTTCCCGCTCCGCTCGACGTCGCTCCTCTCTCACCACGGTGGCCAAGTTGAACAAAATATTTTTTGTTCGGCGTGGGGGGCACAGTGCCGGATTTACGTATAAGCTAAACAAGCTATGGCTTAGGGCCCCACTCTCTTGGGCCCCCCAAAAAAATTTAAAGGAAAACAACAACTGGATGTACATTTCCAAAATATAAGATAAAAAACAGATAAAATAAAACCTACATACAGCAACAGTGTTTTGTGTTGTGTAGGCTCCTATTCTGTGCAAATGGCTTTAGATACCTATTAGGTCCAATAATTAACATATAGTATATATTGAACACAAAAACCAGTGACAATTTGTTGTTGACAAAGGACAGCTGGACATATAAAGGGCCCCATTACCTTCAGTAGCTTAAGGCCTTAGCAAACCTAAATCCGGCTGGGGGAAGGGCGGGAGGGCAGGTAAGCCCCACTCTGCATAATCGGTTGCATGCCACCCACCCTCGCACCTGACCCACCCACACCATTTGAATGGGAATCTTCCTCAATATTGGGGGGGGTGCAGGGGTGGGGGAGCCACACTTCTCAAATATTTTATAACAGTTGGCGCCTAGTTTAGTCCATCAGAGCATAGGAGCCAACTCCTAGATGCTGAGGACCCATTGCCCCCCCTCAAATAAAATATTTGAGGGGGCCTCCCCCTCCAAAGTTGATGGGCAATGCCATTCAAATAGTGTGTGTGTGCCACATCATGTGAGCAGTTGTGCGGGGCAGAGCTTATATATATATGTGACATCCTCACCTTGCCTCATGGGTGGGCAAGCCCATATTAACTTGGAAGGAGATATATATATATATTCCTTCCAAGTTAATATGGGCTAGCCCACCCATGAGGCAAGGTGAGGTGACTGCCTCAGGTGGCCGAATCTACAGGGGCAGCAGAACTTGATGTCACAGAATCATAGAGTCATAGAGCTGGAAGGGACCCTGTGGCTCAAGGCCAGGGTTTACCAAACTTAGGTCTCCAGCTGTTTTGGGGCTACAACTCCCATCATATCTAGCTAGCAGGATCAGTGGTTAGGGATGATGGGATTTGTAGTCCAAAAACAGTGGGAGACCCAAATTTGGGAAACCCTGATGTAGCCCAACACCCTGTAATGCAGGAATATGCAGCTGTCCCCTTACGGAGATCAAACCTGCAACCTTGGTGTTATCAGCTAACCAAGTGAGCTATCCAGCTAAACTTCTTGCACTTAACATGGAATCCAAGGTGGCATACAGGGGTGCCAATTTGAATAACACATTGGGAAAAGTTCTTCTTGATGTTCACCCAGACTCTTTTCTTGTAACTTGAATCCACTGGTTCAGGTCCTACCCTCTGGAGAAGGAGAAAACAGGCTTGCTCCATCTTCCATGTGACCCCTTTCCAGGCTAAACATGCCAAACTCCATCAAAAGGCTTGATTTCCAGACCCTTGATCATCTTGGTCACCCTCTGCACACATTCCAGCCTGTCAATATCCTCCTGAAATTGTGGCACCCAGAATTGGACACAGTACCCCCAAGAGTTGTCAGACCAAGGTAGAATAAGAGCAGGACGATTACTTTCACTGAGCAGGACACTATACTCCTGTTGATGCAGCCAATGATAGCATTAGGGTTTTTTTTGCTGCTGCATCTACTGTGGCCTACTAGGACCCTGAGATCCTTTTCACATATACCAGGGGTCTGCAACCTTTAAGACAAAAAGAGCCACTTGGACCCATTTCCGAAGGAAAAAAAAAACTGGGAGCCGCAAAACCATTGCGACATTTAAAACAAACATAACACTGCATATATTGTTTCTTACCTTAATATGTATATATCTTTATTGTCATTGTACAAGTACAACGAAATTGGATTTAAAATAATAATAATAATAATAATAATAAAATAATTTTTTTTAAAAAGTTCATTTAACAGCAGTAAAAAGCAGGGGTGTAAGTGACATCCTGCTTTACACATCCTGGGTCACAAAGGCTGCAGCCCTAGCTGCACTTACCTGAGAGTAAGCCCTGCTGAATCTAATAGGACCTTACTTCTGAGTAGACAGTAGGACTGCAGCAAGAAACACAATTGGGAATTAGGGCTTTCTGTTTTAAGTCTCAACCAGAGGAAAATGTAATATTGGAGATTAGGGAGAAAGGAATATGAATAGATTGGGGGGAGGGGGCTGACGAGACACCAAAAACCACAGTTAGCAAGACAAGGCACACTTTCTGGGGAGCAAGTCTCACAGTTGCTTGGGGCGAGGACTGCAGAGGGACCATAGTTGGGTTGTGCGTGTGTGTTTTTCAGAAAAACGTAGAATTGGAAAGGACCCTGCAGGTCATCTAGCCCAACCCCCTGCAATGCTTTTTAGCTTGCATTGATATTAAAAACCTTCAGTGCCATTTTTTTTTTTAGTTGGATAGGCAATTAACAGGCTTGTTTCACAAATAAGGGAGAAGGAGGGTTGCTCACTTGGTTTGGTTTCTTTGTTCTAGTTTTTAGGGTGTGCTTATTACCGCAGTTTCATGCAGTGAGCCACCCTGATATTTATGGGTGAAGGGCAGTAGTAGTAGTAGTAATAATAATAATCTTTTTCATGGGGGTTGGAGTGAGCAGGTGATGGCCGGCTGCTGGAATGAATGGGGTTGGTGCTAAATGGTCTGACTTGCTCTACAACCCCTTCTAGGGACCTTGCTGGTGGGGTGGGGGCGAATAAGGAGCCCACCCCTGAAGAAGAAGAAGAAGAGGAAGAGGAAGAGGAGGAGGAGGAGGAGGAGGTGGAGTGAGGGGAGGAGGCTTCCCTTCACCGGGATAGAGTTGGCATGATTCCAGGGAGAGAAACCAGGGCAGCAGCTGCTGCTACTCACGGCTCAGGCTGGATGTAGCTGAACAGAACGGGCAAGGGGACCCTGCAAGCAGGGCTGCAAACACAGTGCGGAGGCTCTATCGTCCTCCTCCTCGGCTTCCCGCTCGCCATCACCCGCCTCCCTCTTCTCACAGGGAGGGCGGGTGAAAAAGAGAGAGAGAGAGAGAGAGAGAAGAGAAGAGAAGAGAGAGAGAAGGCGCCTCCACAGCAGCCCGGGTAGAGAAGGAAGAAGGGGGCGAGTTGGAGGGCGCCTCTCTTCTTCTTCCGCCCCACTGGCCCCCTTGCGCACAACTTTCCCTTCGCCTCTCTCTTCCCACAGGGCAGACCGCCTCGCTCTGCATGAGGCGGCAACTGAGCAAAGCCTGGGGAGGAGGCGAGCCTGTGTCAAGGGAGGGCACGTGTGCCTCTCCGTGGGCTTGGTTTTTTCCCTTTTAGCCTTCTGGCGCCCCGCAGAATTCGGTGCCTGCAGGCTAAACACACCGGCCCTGGGTACCTGCGCGCAGCGCGGGGTGCTGGTGGCAGCTAGGGGAGGGGGCAGCTGCCTTCTAGGGGGGGGCAGCTGCCCCCTCCTGGCTACGCCCATGTCCCCGCCGCTCCAGCCGCCGCAGCCACGGAGCCCAGGCTGGGCGTGGGCGGCAAGCCCAAAGCGCTCCTGTGCAGGGAGAGGAAAGGCTCTCCCTGCTGCTCCAGCCGCCGCAGCCACGGAGCCCAGGCTGGGCATGGGCGGTGAGCGCATGAAAACGCCGGCCGCACCCCTTTCCCGGCCCGGCACACGAGGCTCAGCGCCAGGATTTCCAAACCAGGATACTGGACTAGTATCCGCGCTCCGGAGCCGCAGCAAGGGTGCGAAAGAGCCACATGTGGCTCCGGAGCCGCGGGTTGCCGACCCCTGACATATACTAATGGCAATCCAGGTAACCCCCATCTTATATCTGTGCAGCTGGCTATTTCTGCCCAAGTGTAGAACCTTACATTTGCCCCTACTGAAATTCATTGTTATGTTTTGCATGAAAAGGAACATAGATGTAGTAGGTGGCATAGAAATTGATAAAAAAAATCACAGAAGGCAAAGATACACACTGAGGGAGACAAGAGTTAGGCCATATTTCTTTAAAGTATTGTTCCTGTGCGAAGATGGATATGGTAAAGATTAGAGCTAAAAGAGGTTTGTTCCTCACATTCTTTGAATTTTGGTGTCAAATATTCTTGTGACATCCAAGTTTCCATCTCAATTCAACACTGACAGTATGAGAAGTAGTATGTGGCAGAATTTATTATTTGACAATTGAGAAAATGAGATTATGACATTTATATGTGATCCTAAAACTGGAGTTTTCTGGATAGCTTACAGTGGGGGAAGATGCAAATAATTATATATTAAAAAAAGTATTGCTGGCGCACATGTTTGGAGGAGCTTATAAACCCAAACCTAAAAATTTAACAGTTAAAATTATGGGTGTCAAAATATAAAATGGAGCATATGTGAAAATTCGGTTCAGCTCTACCTTCCACATATCCAAAATTTATAACTAGGTACCAGAGATGTTTGCACCATTTAAGTATCAGGGTCACTAAAGCAGTCCAGAAAGCTAAACTAAAAGAAATGTGCTACATTGCTAAGCAAAGGCCGTTTTTCTCTCCTTCCAAAAGTCTAGTGACGATAAATTACTTGCAGATCCTACAGATGGAGACCTTGAGCATGACATTTCTACACACTGAGACAGTAAGCAAACTGTTCACTTTGTCTGTAGATTAATGGATACAACAACCCTTGGTCTCCAAGAGAAAAATCTTAGTTATTATTTATTAAAAGTATTTATGCATTGCCTTTCTGCCCACAAGGCTCCCCAAGGCGACATAGAGCAAGTACAAACAATACATATCAAAAACACCAATTAAAAGAAGAAAAGGACTATCATTAAAACAAAACCACAGAACTATAAATGCATCAAGAAGCCAGGCAGAAAAAACAAGTTTTTACAGCCCACCTAAAAAATAGGCAAGACTGGGCCAAGCTGACCTCCCAGGGGAGGAATTCCACAATGCTACAGAAAAGACCCCACCCAAGGTATCCACCAAACTAGCATCTCTCCATGGTGGTACATACAACAGGGCCTCTGATGAGTGTAATAATTTTTGGGCATGCTCATACAGGAGGAAGAGATAGCCTGGTCACAAACCATTTAGAGCTTTATAGGTAAGAACCAGCACCGTGAATTGTTCTTGAAAACAAACAAGGGTAGTTGATGTAAGACTAGTGTTGTGGTTCCATAAAGTGCACACTTGATGACAGTTTTACACCAGCTGCAATTTCTGATCACCCTTCAGTGATGGCCTCATGTACGACAACCCATGCAAGACTGAAAACTGTTTCCTTAAAGCCTGGAATGAACAGACGATGACAATGCCACCATGCATAGATAGTGGTATGAGGAGTAATAATATCTCCAATAACACTACAGAGAACAAATATATATATATATATATATATATATATATATATATATATATATATATATATATATATATATATAAAATTCAAAAAGAGAACAAAATGACACATATCCACCCAGCTTTTTGTTTGACTTTTATTCTGCTCTTGGCATTCGCAATTGGAAAAAAATAAAATAAAAGGAAGACAGGCAATTTCAATTTAAACAGCCTGCTTGCCATGATCACCAGCCTCCTTTCCCACCTTTCTTTTTCTTCTGCTGCTGTTTCTTCTTTGTGGCAGCTGCACCAACAGGCTTTTGATGCCTTGGCGGTATCATGTTGCTTGTTGATGCAGATGGGACTGCCGTTATGGTGCCAGGCCTTGGGGATGTAGGTGGACTACTTGCAGTCTTGCTAGCATCCCTGTAGACAAGGAAGAGACAAATAGGATTATTATCACACAGAGATTAGATGTACGGTATATCTTCTGTCCTCCTGTCAGCAGCAAAAACAAAACAAACAGGTTAAACCTCACATATAGACCCTAATACATGTTCCTAAGTTCCAGCCCTTCAATGACTTGAGCAAAGCAGACAACTCTAATGCCTTCGTCTCATCTTCCCCAGGCCCACAAAGCCTGCTCATCTTCCTGTACTCTTTCATCCTATAGAATGACTGCCTCTCTCCATATGAACTGCCTCTCTCCATATGAACAGTGGTACCTCTGGTTACGAACTTAATTCGTTCCGGAGGTCCGTTCTTAACCTGAGGTACCACTTTAGCTAATGGGGCCTCCCGTTGCCGCTGCTGCGCGATTTCTGTTCTCATCCTGGGGCTAAGTTCTTAACCCGAGGTACTACTTCCGGGTTAGCGGAGTTTGCAACCCAAAGTGTTTGTAACCCGAGGTGTTTGTAACCCGAGGTACCACTGTACTGCGATCATCATTTGAGGCCCTTCTTTGTGAGCCTCCTCCATGAGGTCTGCAAGGTGGCAGCATGAGAACGGCCCTTTTCAGCCGTGCCTCTCTGTTTGTGGAGTGCTCTTCCCAAGCAGGTTCACCTGGCGCCCTCATTATACACCTTTAAGCACTAGGCGAAAACGTTCCTCTTCAACCAGGCCTTTGGCTGCCTATCATCCTATATCCTTTTAAATGTGTTTGGGGGAGTTGTTGTTTTGTTTTTGTTTTTATTATGAATTTTGTGGTTTTATATTGTGTTTTTATGCTGGGAACCACCCTGAGAGCTACAAAATTTAAAAATAATGATTTTAAACCCCCCGCATCAAGTATCATTGCCAGAAAACACCTGAAGGCAGCCCTGTTCAGGGAAGTTTTTAATCTGTGATGTGTTAATGTATTTTAATGTTTGCTGGAAGCCGCCCAGAGTGGCTGGGGAGACCCAGCCAGATGGGCGGGGTACAAATAATAAATTATTATTATTATTATTATTATTAGTTGCAAAAAGCCAGTTCTTTAAGCCTTTCGTGAATGGCAACTGCAGAAAGAGGGCAGGAATGTCCCCTTCTCCACTCCCTTACTGTGACTCTCATTCTCTACCTACTCCTGGAGATTGTGTGCAATAGTGATCTTCCTTTCAAGGGGAGTAGCTCTCTTTGATTATGTTACTTGCCCTGGGACACTGAGAGGACTCTAGAATCAAGGCTTGCAAAGCTGGGTCCCGTTACCCACAATTCAGAAGAAGCTGCTGTTGTTGCTCCTTGGGTTCCTTTCCCAATCTGGTCCTTCTTCTTGCCCTTCTTCCGCCCGCGATAGTAAGAACGTTCCCGCATTGGAAGCCAGCGCTCAGGGTCAGGAGCAACTTTAGGGTCATAGTTCTTTGGCAGTTTTCCTAAGAAGTAGGTTAAAAAAAAAAGAATATTCCTTTTCTGAATACTAAAGAATATTCAGCATGGGAGACTCATCATGATTTAAGAACAGCTGCATTGCAGGTAAATGCCTTATTAGCCAAAGCTGTACAGCACTTCCAAGGTCAGAGACAGACAACACTCTCCCTGTGTGGAAACCTTTATACCGACATGTTTTAGCTTTTCCTTGCAGCAACAAAAATTGAGTTGTTGCAATTAACAAACTATACCTAGACTTTAAATACTGTGGAGAACCGACTTCACGTAAGAGCATGGAGACTTACTCAAAATGTTCGTGTTAGAAAAGCGCTCCTACATCAGTCCCCAAAATATCCATCTATTTTTGTCTCTGACAGTGGCCTGCAAAATGCTTTAGGGAAGTTCGCATGCAGAAAATGAAGGCAACAGCCCATCTCTGCTATTAATCCCCGCAACTGGTATTGAGAAGCACACTGCCTCTAAACAAGAAGTCCAGCACGATTGCTGGGATTTCCTGGCTGAAAGTCAACTTAATTTGAACTTAACATCTTGAGTCGTTTTTTAAAAAAAATTCCACCCTAGTACAGCGGTGTTTGGAAGAGGAACGTGTGGCTCTGCAGATGCTGTTGGACTCCCAACTCCTATCTGCCCTAGGCAGCACCGCTAATGGGTAGAGATACCTAGCAGTTGATAAATATGTAACTTTAATAAATAAAGTATGTATTTAAAATATTTTAATAAATAACAGACATAAGAAACTGACTTAATTGGTAGTTGTTGTAGCAATGAGTTAATATATTCACTTGCTTTGACATAGGCTAATTGGTTTGTTTTGATGCTGTCTTTATCTGTTGGGTGGGGTGTTGGGCTCTAAGCCCAGGAAGGGGAAATCTTATCTGAGAGATTTGGGTATTTGTCACCTATGCCCTTATCTGGTCGGGTGGAGCGATAGAAAGCCCTGGCCAAAGTGCCATATGTTGCTTTGTGTATAAAGAATGAATGAATGTTTGCTTGGGCGCGGACAAGACATCTCCTTGCTGCAGTGCCCATCCCTCGTCTGTAAAGGCTGGGAGACCCGGCAGGCTGGTCTGCTGTAAGTCTACACCAGGCATCCCAAACTCAGCCCCCCTGATGTTTTCGGGACTACAACTCCCATCACCCCTAGCTAACAGGACCAGTGGTAAGGGATGATGGGAATTGTAGTCTGAAAACATCTGGAGGACCGAGTTTGGGGATGACTGGTCTACACCTTTCTTTTAATAAAGCACTAGAACCGATCACTCTGGTGTTTTGACATCCTTCTTTGGTATCCCTGCACCCAACCACTCACTCCCACAAGCCCTCCTTTGGGCCTGCGGTTCAGAAAAATTGGTCCATCTAGTTCATTACTGTCTACATTGACTAGTAGCTGCTTTTAAGGTCTCCAAGAGAAGTCCTTCCCGGACCTACTTGGAGATGCTGGGGATTGAACCTTCAGGGAGCTATCTGGAAGGTCATAGGTTCTCCACTCCTGGCTTAGATAGTTTTAGCCAACTTCTCCAGAAGCACTTTTGAACTCCAAACAGCTAGACAGCCATTGCTAACAAGACACTCACCCTTCTTTTTCTTCTTCTTCTTCTTGACGTCACCTTGGCTGAAAAAAGACAACAGCGCATGAACACGCATGAGCCTGCTTGAGATGCAGCAGAAAGAACAGAGCTAATGGATGCCAAGGGGAGCATATCTAATGGCTTTGTACAGAAGAAAGAAATAGGGCACTTTGTAGTTGGAAGACAGAAAACTTCTTTTGGTCGCTGAGCTGGACTTCTTCATATTAACACTGACTCAGGATGTCAAGGATTATTTAAAAAGCTTCTTTACCCTTGTTCTTTCTGCTGGTTCTCAACAGTGGGTTTCCCTCCTTTCTTCCGAATGTATGTAGCCCCATGCGAGTTTTCAAGAGCATCCACATCTACTTTCAGAGACATTGTGTCCGAAGAAGGCAAGTGTTTGCTAAGTCTGTTGTAAAGGAGGGGTTAAGGAATAACAATATGAACACATTAAGCAAATAAGAGAGAGAGAAAAATCATTCTCAGGATCTCAAAGGCAGTTTAGTGGGTACAATAACGACAGAGAGAAACTAAGCTAGGAGACTGGGAAGAATTCTGTGCTGTATAGGAAGGGAACATTATACCGGTATAATGGGGTAACAAATTTCTTTTTTACTTTCTAGACGGGCAGAGTGACCATGAGAGCCTGAGCTTCTAAAAGGAACAGAGGTGTTTAGCATTTGGGGATCAAAACAGTAGAATAGCTTGATGAAAACATGGAACTAAAAGGAAAGACTGCCAACCCAGCTGTACCTGAACTTCTTAGTTGGATGTGTGTGTTGTATGCACCCTATGAGACAACAGTGAGGTTGAAAGGCCAGTGAGATGTGGAAGTCTTAGAACATGCACAGGGGAATTCCAGAAGACTCAGGATTTCTTTGGCAGAGAACATGGCATCATACTTCAAAAGCTGGAAACTTTGAAAAGCATCACTGTACAAATTACTCTGATATGAGGAAGTGGTCAAAGAATGCCTCCTTGTCTCACCTCCCTCAGCCACACAAGGAAGGATACACTTTAGCTTTCTCACCATCAACCAGGGAGTATGCAGAAATGAGCTGGGCCAGGGTATGGACATCATCTGGATTTTGCCTACAAAAGTAAAGAAGTGTGAGAGATAGCCTGTTCTAAAGGGAGCAGTCAGCCCAGTGCTGCACACTTCAGGAAGGACACCTCATATAAGCAAGAAAATGAAGCGCCCTGCCTCCACCTTCCATAGGAGCCACAAACAATATTTTCAAGATGCATGCTGGCTCAGGTAAAGCTACAACTTAGAGATGGGTGGCAGGAGTAGCTCTTTCAAAGGAAAGGGACAAAAAGAGAATATAATGAGTGAGGCGGTTGCTTACTCAGTGGATGCTCCAGCAGCTCATTGGGGCAACATCCATTCACTTCAATAGCTTGCCAAAGACCAGGTGTGCCCACATATATAGGGGATTGCAGGGTGAAAAAAGTGTGTCCAAAGCACAGGTGGAGACACCACAACTTTCCCCTCTTCTCTCATGCAGCCCCCACTGCACACTCTCCAGAGGGACCCACTGAAGCAGATTTTGGGGGCATGTGGGGAGAGGAGAGGAATAATAATAATAATAATAATAATAATAATAATAATAATAATAATTTATTACCTATACCTCACCCATCTGGCTGGGTTTCCCCAGCCACTCTAGGTGGTTTCCAACAGGAGATTAAAAATACATTAAAACACCAGTCATTAAAAAACTTCCCTAAACCGGGCTGCCTTCAGATGTCTTCTAAACATCAGATAGTTGTTTATTCCTCTGACATGTGATGGGAGGGCATTCCACAGGACGGGAGCCACTACTGAGAAGGCCCTCTGCCTGGTTCCCTGTCACTTTGCTTCTTGCAGTGAGGGAACCACCAGAAGGCCCTCAGTGCTGGACCTCAGTGTCCGGGCTGAACGATGGGGGTGGAGACGCTCCTTCAGGTATACTGGAAAGGTAAGTCCCACTGCACAAGTGGGATGCTGTCAGTGTCCATGTAACACTGGGCACAACCCATTTTTAATATGCCTTATCTCATTTGCTGCATAAATACATTTTTAACACTACTGAAGTAACTGTCAACTTCTGTTTCAAAAGTTAGTGGGGCCACTGAGTCTTTTGCAGTAAAACTCACTTATTAGCTCTCAGGAAGGGACTTACTTCCACAGCTCCTCTAGATCGCTGATGGCTTCCTTCTTCCGTCCGTGTTTTAGCTTGAAGTTGACAGCTTCCCTAATTAACGACAAATGAACTGGAGACTTTGGCTGGGGGTGAAAAAAGGTTTGCTTAAAGTTAAGTTTGAAAACAACTAAAACAATGACATGAGTGATCACTCTCTTTTTTAACCTGCTGAAGAGACCGATTCACACTTGGAGCCATCAGAGTTTAGGGGACTCTTAAGAGCAGGGGTTGTAGGCAACAAAGGTGTTTCATTCGTACAATAAATTCCCCCTGTGCAGCCTCAAATCTGTTCTGGGTTCCTCCTCCACCCTCCATATCAGATGGGGACTCACAGAAGGGCAAGAAGTTCCACTGAGCCATTGAAAGTCCTTGCATGAACAGGACAACTTTGTTGGGATACAACTGCAATGGTGTATTTGTCTGTTACGAGCTGCAAGACTGCAATCACACTATCAAGCTCAGAATACTGACTTTCAATAGCTGTGGGATTATAACTACTCCAGTGTGTACCCGAGTCTTCCCTCAAAATATGGATAAAATCAGGAAAATTCTGGACTACAGAACAATTTTTTTTGCAGACTTCCAAACAGCTGAGGCACAGCACACTTCCCCTCTCAATTAAACCTGAAGGCACATTTAACCTTGTGCACACTTAGAGGTCTACACTTAGAGCAGGATCTGCTAACCTTTGGGAGCCTTGAGCATATTGTCAAACCGAGCTGTCACAGGCACCATACATACAATGCACCTATTCTAATGGCTGCAACAGAATTCCTCTTTCAATTCTGATTTCAGAGGAGGTGTGGGCACTGCAGGTGCCAGGGAAGGCCACTGCTGGTATATGTGCACCCAGCATGTTAGCAAATCTTAAGTATGTGTAAATGTGAGAGCTACCCCACACTAGGGGATCTCTCCTGAATTTTTGCATCCATCTCTTTGAGGCCAGTTAATTCCATGGACTCTGCACCAGAAGTTGCTGGATGATCCAAATGACATCTACTGAGAACTGCTCCAGTGAAGGATGATTGGAAAGAGAGAAGGCCAGGACAGTATATCATGCAGAGAGGCAACAGGCAGCCTCGCCATTGCAGTGGAGATTTGGGGCTCATGGGGAACTTGAATTATTTAATTTATTTCTTGCACCACAGTAGCAGTTACAAACCATTTATAAATACAATTGGCTAGCAAATTCAGATAATAAATGTCATTTTACATTATAAAGAGCTATGATGTACTGAACATATTTCTACTATTTTGTTTTGTCAGGGATGTAAAGCAAGTTGAACACAAAATACCGGGCAGCTTATCTATTGGCATCTCATGGGACTATTACTTGCCTGAAATTCTTGATACCATTCAATCGCTTGAGCCAAGACTTCTATAGCACTATCAATATCTTCTTCATGGCTATACATTGTCACTAATGCAGAAACCTATAACCGTTTAGAACACAACGTTAAAGTCAGAAATATTTTTAGCGAGCAATAAGTACCGGAATGTATGATAGGACAACATTTTAAAAAAATTATAAATGTAACTATTACTTCATTAAGTAGAATACTGTCACCACATGAAAGCGCGCACGCACGCACACTGAAGCAATATTTACTTTTCTTTTACTACGTTTCTTCTAAAGTAATGGAGTCAAGTGGCAGCACTCAAGGGATAAAGCAGCCTTGACTTAATATGACAATAAAGAGTGCAAGTTTTCTTAAATAAGAACCAACCTTGCTGTTATATGCTTTGCTCTCTCCAACACATGGCATCTATAGAGCACTTTTTCAAAGTGTCCAAGCATTTCACTTACTTTTTGTTCATATTTCTTACAAAATAAAAAATTCCTTCCAGTAGCACCTTAGAGACCAACTAAGTTTGTTCTTGGTATGAGCTTTCGTGTGCATGATACACTGAAACAGAAGTCACCAGACCCTTATATATAGTGAGAGGGTGGGGAGGGGTATAATATTCCTTGTAACCACCATGTAAGGTAAGCTATATCAAAACTTTATGCACTGCTTGTTCCCATATTGGCAGAACCTTGATTAAGATGCATGTTGGAGGCATTGTTTTGCAGTGCCATCTTAGAAAATTTAGTGAGCAAACAGGAGACAGGGCCTTTTTGGTGGTAGTGCTGCAGCTCTGAAATACTCTTCCCAAATGAAATTATTTCACCCAAAACTGAATGAACTTTTATTCTGGCAGGCTTTTAATGTGTAACACCCTAATTTACTACCATCAGTTTAAGTATCTTTTACCCTTGCTGCTGTTAGGTTTTTGTTTTACTTTTTATTATTTGCTGTATGAGTTGCTATTTGTTACTGGTTTTAGAAATTGGCTATTAGTTGTACTTCTGCTCAATTGCATTGAATAGTTTTGTGTTGTATGCTTCTTTTAGCAGAAAGCAGGATATAAATAATGTCATTCCCATATTGGATGAGCGGGAAAAGCCTGAAATATTCACGCAACTTATAAATTAAGCAAGTCATGGAAACTATATAAGACCATAACATATGGGATATCTTGGCGCAAAATTTTGGATATTTACAACCTTGCTTCAGGGCCAAGTTCACAATGGCTGCTAGGTTAGTGGCCAAAGATTCATGTTGTTGGGTTACACACCTCTAGCAACAGGAGGCAGAAGAGATCAAGATGTCTGTTATTGCTAAGTCCTGTGGACCAAACACATTACTGATCAAGAGTCCAAACAGAACTTACGCATACAAAATAAAGATGCAAATGAGCAACTTGCAGTCCAACCATGATGGGACTGTCAACCTGGGAAGGCAGCCCATCCAGGAGAAGGAAAGCTCTAATCCTAAACTTCCACTGCCTTGTGGGATGTTTTCAGGAGAAGAAAAGGCCAAGGAGTAAACCCCACACAAATCCAGAGTGGAGTCCCTAAAATGGGCCTTGTATACCTCCTTCCAGGGACGCGGGTGGCGCTGTGGTCAAAACCACTGAGCCTACGGCTGGCTGATTGGAAGGTCGGCGGTTCGAATCCCCGCGACGGGGTGAACCCCCGTTGCTTGGTCCCTGCTCCTGCCAACCTAGCAGTTCGAAAGCACATCAAAGTGCAAGTAGATAAATACTGTAGGTACCGCTACAACGGGAAGGTAAATGGCATTTCCGTGTGCTGCTCTGGTTCGCCAGAAGCGGCTTAGTCATGCTGGCCACATGACCCGGAAGCTGTACACCGGCTCCCTCGGCCAATAAAGCGAGATGAGCACTGCAACCCCTGAGTCGTCCGCGACTGGACCTAACGGTCAGGGGTCCCTTTACCTTTATACAGTGCATATTCTATGCCTTTGACTTGCCCCCTAGATTTGTTTGGGGCAAGAAATATCAGCTTTAAGTGAATGTGTGCATATAGCACCTTTATATCTCCTTCTAGCAACTCCTGTAGCCAAGCTGGTGCCAAACATATTGCTCTGCTTTCCTTTGGACCACATCAGTGAGGCCGAGAGTGGTGTATTGTAATCTGGGCAGCCCAGGACCTCCAAAAACACTGCCCTAGCTTGTGCCCTGGGGAAGGTCACTTCGGTGCTGCTAACAGAGTGGTTTGACTCCCCCCCCCCCTATGCTCCATTGTCTCTTGAGACAGACATGCGAAAAAGAAGAAGTCTAACCACCCAAGCTAAGGTCAGAATGACATGCTAAGAGAAGAATATGACATTGGGGGGGTGTCAATAGGATGCATAAAGCTCTGCATGTGTTTAGAGTTAGCTGCAACCTACCATGCCTGGTTTGTGCCTTAACTCTTCTATAGACCTCAGGATGATACATGCTTTCGTGACACTGCCTTTGAGAGAAAGGGGGGGGGGGAGGGAGAGAGAACAAAAAATGTGGTTATTGGCAATTGTCTCCAGTCCTCTCTGCTAGGACATCAGTTTTCCCATCAAGCAACTCTCTTTTTATTAGACAGATAAAAAGGAGCAGCGATTATAGAAACCTTCAATCAGGGCTGCATGCTTGCCACAATTCTGCAGAAGCCAGCTTCATGAGAAACTCAGCCTTTTATTTAAGGAGCAAAAGTTTCTAGCCCTTATGACTGCAAAAAATATGTATGAAAGCATGTGGGAAATAACTGAAGTATCAAAAGCCAAAGGGGTGATTAAATAAGAATTTCACTGGTCACAGCTGAGAGGGTTTAGGGCTCCATATTTTTCCTTATCCCTCTCCATAATTAGTAAAACTTGAATTATGCAAAAATGCTATTATTATTATTATTATTATTATTATTATTATTATTATTATTATTATTATTATTATAGCTCTGTAAGAAAATTATACAAATTTGTTCAACTTGCAAGCTTTCTAGATGGTGAAGAATTCGGGTATTGCCCCTTCCTGCCTTTAACCCTAAGCTCCCCCAGAAGGCAGCCTCCCTTTGAGAAAAAAATGAGTTAAGAATGAGAGTGGTCATTGTAGTATATGGAAACAGTATGAAACTGTAGCTGAATGCTCAGGAAGCTTCTTTGCAAAGGAAGTGAGGCTACAGTACCTTGAGCAACTTTCAACTGTGCCATCGTCAGCTTAATCTCTGCTGCTTTCTCCGGGTGCTGATCTGCAAACTCCTACAGGTCAGAAAGGGAAACACAAATCAGGAGCCTTTCAAACAGAATCAGCTTCAGAATTTCCAGAACAGGCACCTTGCAATGAATAGCAATTGCACTGTGGAGTCTTATGTCTCTTGACTCTCCTGCAACAAACTCGAGTCCCTTGAACAGAAGGGATACAGAGATACACAGCAATATGTTAAGGAAGGGTCCTATCTGGTATGCCATTACCTAAAATATGCTTAAGTCTAAACCATGATAACGCCGTCTAATCTATGACTCCCAGTGCCCAGCAGGTTCATGAATTCCCTTCCTCCTCAACCTCCTCTAGATGAACAGTGATTCAGAGCTTTGTCATCTCCTGCTTATTTCCTCCAGCAGCAAACCACAGCCTACCTGTAGCAGCTCTATTGCCTTGGTATGCTGTTTCTCTCGACACAACTGTGCTGCCTGGATTAGCACAGGGAGGAGATGTTCGGGGCTCTGTGACTGTAAACTTGATGCCAGTTTGCGACACTGATCTGCCTGAGGAACAAGAGATAAATATTAGCTAGTTAGGAATGCTGATTCTACAGAGAGAAGGCAGGATTTAGAAGTTTAAGCCAACAAACCAAGGTGCTCCCTGCCCTCCTTGGTAACACACCATTCCTTAAAGCAAAATGTTAAAGTGATGTAACATTACCTGGTTGGTGTACATGGCCAGCAGAGCTTTATTGAATTCTATTGCTTGGAGCTGTTTCTTCGAGAGTTTATGTTCAACACCCTCAGCGTTGGTCAGTTTCACCTTTTTCTTTGAGTCAAAGACATTTTGGTCCTGTGAAAGACAGTGTAACGTTTTTGCACTGTTTGTTCCATCCTTTTCAACCTGACCCATCAAGGGTTAACTCAGACTCTAGGCTTGACTGACTGAACATTCCATGAAGGGGGAGTGGCTGACTGTTGGAGGAGAATGTGCAGCCGTTGAGTCAGTTGAGAGGGGTTTGGGAGAGGGAGTGTGAGGTGGTTGAAAAAGAAGGTCTGTGAGAGTAGGTTTAGGTTAGGTAATTGTATGGTTATCTTTTATATGATTAACAAAGATATTACCACGGAAACTAAGTATGTACACAAGAAACCTTAATACAACCATTACGATCTTAAGCAAATAAAACTTCCATATTTAAAGTGCCAATCATAAAGTCGTCTGTATTATTTTCCAGCAAAGGAACATGAAACCCACAGGAGGGGATACCCATTAAAGATACTATACTTTCCTCCAGAGTGGAAAGGATAGATTGTGGCTGCGGAGTGCACTGAAAGGGCTTAAAGGGTAGACAGATCCAGGTTGTCAATAAGTTGCCTCAGGGAAGAGGCGAGCTTTTCTGTAAGGGATTTCTAGTTGCTGAACCCCTTACACGGTAGACACAAAGGGATAGTCTCATATATAGCCCAGGTTTTAAAAGGGTACCTGGCCACGCTAGTTGCTGGAAAGGGACTCTCTTTTATTTCTTAAAAAACCTTCAAAGGCTAGAGGGTTTACCAAAAAGGCTAATGGGATAAGTGGGAGGTTAGATTTACCTCATCAATCCCTGTTAGTTCTTTTAATAAATTGAGAGGGCGAAGTGAGAAGACGAAAGCAGAAGGGTCTTTTCGTTACAGACAGCATCCCAAGATGCGTCACGCAATCAATAGGAACATGATGCTTCCCAGGTTGCTTACCGCAATTAAGACACATCACACTGCTTTTGTGTGATTTCTTCTGCAAAACATGCTCGAGGAATTACTAGGATAATGCCATACCTTGTTAATTGTAATGATGTTGTTGGCGATGACAGCAAGCAACCCGACATCTGTTGGCCTGCAGAGAACAAGGCACATGTGCATTTGTAAATATGTCTTCTTTTTAAAAAAGATGCCAAGACCACCAATGCCACCATTTTACAGAAGTCACTTACTTCAGTTTGATTATCTGATTGTAAAGTTGCAGGGCTTCCTCTGTGTGACCTTGCAGCTGCAAGATATAAGCCATCTGACCGTGAATAATAGCCAGTTCAGCCTCAATGTCTTCTTCGGTAACATCCTAAAAGGAAACAGTAAAAAAAAAAAAAGTTAACACACAACCTTGAAACCTTGCACCAGTTATATTTTATCTACAGATCAATGGATGGAATCCAATGTCAAGTCAGTGGACCCCAACCCTACAGAGCAGATTTTGGGGAGAGGTATTCATGGGGCTGCCAGGGAGGGGAAGGGGAGAGAAAGGGTAAATCCAATTTGTGCAAGTTGGAATTTAGTATCACCCAAACCTGCAAATAAATCTATTGGTAACTAGCAAACTTACTAGTAACACAGCTAGAGAGCAAGCCTCATTGAATAGAGAAAATATGCATTGGATTGCACTCCTGGTACCATTTCTCTCATTGGGTGAGTCACACAAGCATGCAAATCTCATCCATTGAAATCAATGGGACATAAAACTGCCTCACGTTGCCATTATTGTGTTCACTAAGAATACTTTTTTAAATGGCTTTAGCGGATAATGGAAGCTCTGGATATTTAAATTGTTAATATCAGCAATGGCCCTTGTTACAGAATTCACAAAGTTTAATTCTACACTGTTAACATTTCTCAGTGAAGCCATGCATGTGAAAGAGGCACACTGCTATTTAAAGGCACAGAAGTAAAAAGAAAAGTGCTGATGGAGAACACTTTAAATCCGGTGTTATGAAGGAAAGCAGACAGGTAACACATAACCAAGCAGATTTATGCAATTAGCTTACATGCACACATACTGAGAATATTAAAACCTGCCTAGCGGAAAAAGTATTCTCGATGTAACAATAGTGACTCACCGAATCTTCTGAGAGAGACTGGCGACACAGATCTACAAGGAAAGTGTGACACATTAATTTTGGACATAAGAAGAGCCCTGCTGGAACAGACCAAAGGCCCATCTATTACAGCACCTTGCTCTCACAGTGGTGAACCAGATGGATACAGGAAGCCTATAGGCAGGAGTGCAGCAGCACTCTTCCCACGTGTGCTGCCCAAAAACTGGCATTCAGAGTCATATTGCCTCTGACAGTGGAGGTTGCACACATTTTGCCATAGATACGAGCCACCAATCAAGGTTCCACCACTGATTAACACCTGCCTATAGAAACTTCATTCACATCACGGAAGTGCAAGGATGCTGATTTTTCTGTATACAGTGGTACCTCTACTTACTAACGGGATCGGTTTTGGGGTGCTGTTCGCACCCCGAAAAGTCCGTAAGTAGAGTGCCGCTACTGCGTGTGCGCGAAAGAGCGCTTCTGTGTGCGCGCGAAGTGTGCAGATTGCTTCTGCGCATCTGCGAAACATGCAGATCGCTTCTGCACGTGCGGCGAACCCGGATTTACTTCCGAGTTTACTGCGTTCGTTACCTGGAAAGCCACAACGTGAAGCAAGCGTAACACGAGGTATGACTGTATTTGACAGCATCCTATAATCATTCTCCACATACCTTAATTCCTAATCTGCCCTTAATATACTACAGATCCTAAGTTTCCAACTGCGTGTTGATACATGATACAATTATGGATTTCTTAGTAGTACTATCAATTTAACCATCTTGAGTTCTCCCCAAATCTCCCTTCAGTTCTATTTTGCTTGGTCTTTGCTTGTTTTTCCAAGTTGCTGCCCGGGGGGGGGGGGTCTAGCTATTCGAAACTTGATTTTGCTTACCAAAATGAATGCAAATTAGTGCAGGGAGGAAATCCTGTGCAGTCTATAGGAATGACAGGTTACTGGTGGCTGTAAAGGCATTCTTGAAATACATTTGCAGATGCAGAGAATAAATTTAGGGACACAATAATCTGCATGTCTATTTTCTCAATTTCATTTATTAAAGGATTTAGATCTTGTGATGTCCTTCCACAAAAGTGGGACAACGAGTTACAAGGAAAGGACAAATTAAACTTATCATTCATTACCTTCTGCTTTTTGTAGGCTTTTCATTGCCTCGTTCAGCCTGGCCTGCCCAACCAAAGAACAAGCAGCATTGTAACTCAGCTCATATGTGGCTTCTTGAAGGCCAAGATCCTCCTGGACAGAGCAAAAATAACTAAGTAAATGAAGGGATACCTTGTTCTGAATTACAGTGTGAACCAGTTTGCATGAACACTTTGGGTCAGATGGCTAGACGCAGATCAAAACAATTCTTCCAAAGCATGAAGGGTTCTTAAATTAACATGCAGTAAATTTGAAAGCCACAAGCAGGTGATACATGCCAACAGGAAGCTGTATGAACACCCTTATTTCTAACTATATACGAGGCACAAAAGAACAATATGCAAGCAAATCATCACACGATTCTAGAAGCCCAACCTCCTTTCATCAAGCATTTTTTTCATTCCTTAGCACACATAGGTGGCAAGATGTTGTAGCAGCATATAGATTCTTTTGCATATAAACAGATGTTAAGTAAATTATTAAACAAAAGATTGTGCATACATTTAGGGCAACAAATAACCACATTTAAAAACGCAAAAGTAACCATTTACACTCAACCGGTATAACAATCAATATAAAAAGGCAATCAGAATTTTAAAAACTGTATCTAAGGAAGACTGTAGGAAAATGCAAGTTTTTTTTTAAACTGCCCACCTAAATATACGCAACCCTGGGTTCAAGCAAGCTTCCTTGGGTGGGGCACTCCATGGTCTTAAAGCTACCATAGATGAGGTCATCCTGTGTTTCCACCTGCTGTACCTTCTCATGGTGTGTGTGTGTGTGTGTGTGTGTGTGTGTGTAGCAGGACCAGTCTTTGATGGCACAATGGGGAGAGACGGCAGACTCCCCAGTACTCCGGAACGTCTTCCCGTGGCCTCCTCTGGCTGGCATCCTCCCTCAGTCCAGAGAGCCGGTAATAGTGGACTCTTCCCTCCTGAGAAGAGCACGCACAAGTCCTTGCATTTCCCAGCAAGAAGAAAGACTCAATTGTAGTACTAAAACTACGTTTATTTACAGTCTTAATACAGAGCCTTCAGAAACATGTCCGTTGTTCTATGGACACCAATTCAGAACTGCGACACACGCAGCAGAAGCGAAACTAACTTCCAAAAACAATACAGGCAGGAAGAGATAAAACAGACTTCCTTTCTCACGCTCCTCTCAGACTCACATGATGTACACAAGTCATATCACGGCCGAACCAGCACGGGAGATAAAAATCCCAACAGTATTTGACCTCTGGTCAGTCATGTTACTGCTTGCTAGGGAGTGAGAGAGGCGGCAGCAGTGAAGTCAATACAGTGCAAATCCACTTCCAGAGCTAATCCGGTGCTCCTGCTGGTGTATTTGCACTGTGCTGACCTTGCACCTTGCCCTCTACCTCCCAGTAAGCAGCAGTGGTACAACCAACCAGGAGTCACGTGAGCAGCAGCTGGGTGTTTATCCTTCCAGCATTGAAATATTGCAGAATCCACTTTTGTTGTCTATCAGTCCCCACGTTACAGGAATTTAAAAGTGTATGAATGTCCTCAAGTGCCAAATTCCATTAGTCCTCACCTATGATTGGGAGAAAAGGCATAAGATCCTAATCCAATCCATAACTTCCTGAGGAAATCTCCCCCCCCCCAAAGTAACAGAAATAAACTGTCAATGTAGTATGACAAAAGCCTTTTCAGCATCAAGAGAAATAACTGCAGCCACATCAGCTCTTTTACTGTTTGAAGCATCCCCTTTTCCTACCAACCTTAAATTATCTGCTCCCCATCTTTGGCAAATAATATTAATGTACTACTATAGCCATCACAGTCTGGTTAGCAATGACTCCTATTATTATCTTGCTGACTACAATAATTAAGGTGATTGGCCTATAATTTGGACTAGTTTGGTCTTTATCAGACTTGGGAATAACAGAGATATGAGCTTCATACGTCAATGTTCCAATAAGACACATTCCTGTATTTTATAGCATTTATGCAGTTCACCTGCAGTTCACTTACAGCAAGAATAGATGAAGGAGGAAGTCTCTCTCTCGCATGTGCACATACATACTGCCACAAACTTACTTACTGGCACGACTTTCTCCCATGTGCTCTGTGCAGCAACAACTGCAGAGAGGTTTGTTTTCCGTTCCTCTTCATAATCATCTTGTGAGTTGCGTATGAGGTCCCGGTACACAGCTAAACAGTCGTCGTAACGTTCTAATCTGTACAACTGGAAGGAAAAATCTGGATTAGCAGCTCAACAGAACAGAAAACAGTCAAAACTAGGTCTGCAAAATAAAATAGCAACCATAATATCTCAGTGCAGTGGAACCTCGACTTACGAATGACTCGACTTACGTGTTTTTCGACATGAAAGGGGGAAAGCGCCCGCGCGCCTACGAATTTTTCGACTTACGAAAGGGAATCCGCTTGGATTTTAGATGCGGTTTACTCGACTTACGAAGTTTTAGATGGGGTTTACTCGACTTACGAAGGTTTACATAGGGTTTTCTTACGAAATTTTCGACTTACGTTTCCAATGCATTCCTATGGGAATGCCGTTTTTCGACTTACGAAATTTTCGACTTACGAGTGTGCTTTCGGAACGCATTAACTTCGTAAGTCGAGGTTCCACTGTAATGTTTATACTATACCTGTAATCCAGGCAGGTATTGGATGGGATTCAACTAAATTGCGGCATGCACAGAACGTAGTCAGGTCGCAAAATGGGATTTCCTCCTCTTCTCCCTTGCGTCCCCCTAAATCTTCATTGGCGTGTTGAGGAACCCCCAGAACAAATTTAGGGGGCTCACAGGGGAAGTCCCATTGTGTGAGTGGGCCTTGTTCTGCACATGCATACCCCCACTTTACACTATGAAATCCACCCCCAATTCTTCTTCTTTTTTGAAAAAAACTTTATTGAAAAAGAATAACCACAAACATACACAGTGTTATGGAAGAAACACTGAACAGAGACCAAGCCCCATCCATGGCGTCCATGTCACTAAGCAACAACTTTCTTCAAGCAGAAAGAGTGAATGTATAATAGTTACCAAGGTCATAAATTCCAAACTGTCACCTCTGGTTGTTGAGAAAATCAATGCCAAAAGTTCTAGGCTGAAGAGCAACAACATAGCATGTGCCTATAGACCCAGAGTTGTCATGGGAAATACACTGTTCCTACAATGCATTTTGTCCATCATAAAATATCCCTCTTGGTAATTCCCAGAACACTGAGAGGCACTTCACAATTGCTGGAATAAGTTTCCATGCTAAGCCCAGGCAATTCTAGTTTCTACAAGATGTTTCTCTAAAGCATTTTATCACCCCTTAATCCTCAACCAGGAAGATATTGAAAAGCAAGTAGAAGATCAAAATTTTATTCTCGGCTTTATTATTAATTAACTATTATTATTAGATGAGTCCAATAGGTTTATACATATGCAGAATACCCCCATAAATGAAAAAATACTATCACTTGCTTATATTGACATTTCCAGCATTAAAACCTGCTGGTTTTAAAGATCAGTGATCTTTAGGTGAAGTGAAATACCAGTGAAGTATCATATTAAATTCTGGTCTCATAATGCTGTGCACAATGAAAAATACATGACTAAGCTGCATTTTCCATTTTGAAATGTTCTCATTTCATAGCACCATCCATGAGGACAAGAAAGATGGCAAAAAGTAAGGACAGGTCTGCTTAATTATCAAGAACCATTATAATCAGTCTTCATTATTCAACACAGTCTTGGTAGACTGTCAGCATCCACTGCTGCAGGACTATACTGTGGCTGACCCATTTAGGGGATTGCTAACCTGCCGTAAAAGAGCACACATTTAGATTGAGAAAACTCCTCCACCACAGCATCTGAAGCCTTATATCCAGTTATTAAAAGCAGTAAGAGTTTGCAAAGCAGTAGTTACCACTTGTCCATACAGCTCCTTTAGCTTGTCTGTCTGCTGACTGGCTCCTTGAATGGTCTTCAAAGCATTTTCAATCCTATTCAGCCTGTATTCACAGTAAGCCTTCTCAAAGGCTATCAAATCACTGTAACATATAAGCCAGAAGTGGGATGTGATTTCTCATTATCAACTCTTCAAAAAGCAGTTGTGTTTGCTAAGACTCATTACTGAAGAATGAATCCTATATACACTGACATTATATTGAACCAAACAACACAAAAAAGGGAACTAATACTTTAGAAATCATAAAGACATATTTTTGGACATGTGTCAAGTTTGTAATTATGTAAAATAATTAATATGATAAGCTTCAAGAAATGAGCTAATATTCATGAATTTCTCATTGTCTCAGTCTAATATGGCAATAATTTTCTAACAAAACAGATATATTGCAACACAGAAAAAGCAAAGATAGAATGGCTTCACAATATTAATTTTGATTTGCTTAACACGACAAAGAAGTGTGTCTGTATTTTGTGCATTGGGCACACATTCCTTTTGCATACCACACTGAATGGGTCTGCTTTTGAAAGTGCTAGCTTACTGACTGATACAATACTTGTTGGATTGATATTTTTCTTGATATCCCATAAACTGCTTTTATATTAACACTATATTAACATCCTTGCATTGCAGGAGGTTAGACCAGAGGGCCCTCGGGTTCCCTTCCAACTCTACAATTCTATGATTCTATGACTTGCCTTGTAGCTTCTTTTCCCGCAATGCAACTAGGAAACCGTTTTTGATACATACAGACACACAGGACTGAGGACAGCAATTATGCAGCTGCATGCTGGGACATATTAGTGTGCTGCAAAAGAACTTCTAGTGTACCAAGAAATTCATTCAACAATAAAACGCTCTAGTGCACCTAAAGCACACATTCACACTGGAGGTTGCCTGTTGCATCTCTCCATGGTCTTGCCTCCTCCCAATTAGCTTTCATTGGCGGCAGCTAATTCTGTTGTCTCTCTGTATGGGTGTGATATGGTCACTCTAATACAGAGACTCACCAGTGTTGCCCACCTTTAGCAGAGGCTGCAACGTGAATTTGTTGGGGAATTCCAATTAGGAAGAATACTCATTACAGTAATGCACATAGAAACCCAACTGGATAACTCCTGTAACATCAGGGAATTTTTACCACCCCACACTCAAAATGTAAACTTTTTTTAGCCTACACTTTGAGAATTAATTTGACTAAGAAGAAATAATATTTTCTTGAAACTGTATTTTTCTTTATTTTGTAAATGCTTCTGTTTGCATATTTTGAAAAACTGAAAGAACTCTTGCACCCTTTAAAAGCCATGTTGTTTGATAAGCAGCTAATATTCAACACTCACCTGGTTAATACTTTGGTATGAGTGTTAATCACACTGAGGGCTTCCTTAAAACTTCCGTTTTGGATAAGGCATACCACTTTGCAGTGAAGAGCAGTTGCATCATCCTTGCTGATCTGTAGTACTATGAAAAGCAAAGGCAATGAATTAAACAATGAGAACCCAGGCACTGTTATTTATATCTTGAAAACAACCAGTTTAGATTATCACAGCACTTTTCCAACTGTGGTCCAGGGAACCAAATAATACCAGTCGGAAGCTTATTAAAGGCTCCTTAGTGAAACGTTTGGTGGGCAAACTTATTATATTCTTCCTTCCTCCTTCCTTGGGAGGTTTTAAAGCAGAGCGTGGATGACCATCTGTCATGGATGCTTTAGCTGAGATTCCTGCCATGCTGGGGGTTGGAATAGATGACCCTTGGGCTCCTTTACAACTCTACAAGTCTATGATACAACGGTAGAAAGACAGATTGCTAGGGAAGATCAACAGTGAGAGGGCAATGTGTAGCTGCAGGAGGGAATACTTTGCTGCAAGCCTAAACATACATTCTAGGCATTAAGTCCCACCGAACATAGCAGGACTTATTTCAAAGTGATATGACAGTTTCATATATTAGCATCCTAACTCGATTCAATATGGCAATTCAATTCTTTAACTTACAGATGCATAACTGCACAACCCACTTCCTATTTACATACGTGGCAGGTTTTCGCCTAGCACATCCCCTGTACAGCCAAGTAACAATTCAGCAAACAAGACTTTCCCAAGCATGCAAGTACAGTGACATGAATGACCACATCATGTATTTCTTCCTGTCACACAACTGTTAAAGCCACAGAGCACTTTAAGGAATAAGTTGCTGCAATCCTAACCTCACTTACCTGGGAGTAAGTCCACAGAATTGAACTGCACTGTTACCGGTACTAATACTCAAGTTACAGCACACTTTGAAATATTCAAAACACTTCACCTGCATTACCTCACTGTGGTCTTTACAAGCACCCTAGAAACCAAGCCGATATGGTCGTTAACCATTTTTAATGTTTGACGTTTCCTTATGTTTTTAAGATGTGATGGAAGCCGCCCAGAGTGGCTGGGGAAACCCAGCCAGATGGACGCAGTATAAATAATAAAATTATTATCATCATCATCATTCCCATACTGAAGCGGGGCAACAGTGCTAAAGTTGAAGGACTAGGGGCTTGCCTGGCGCCACCCATGAAAAAAAGTGTACCAAGCATTGTCACTTATGAAGATCCAAACGAGAAGAGAGATCTTAATAATAATAATGCAATAATTTATTATTTATACCCCGCCCATCTGGCTGGGTTTCCCCTTCTTAACGCAGGGTCAGCAGGAAAGGGGCACGGGAGCACCGCCTGCCGCCGGGTCACAGCTGAGTGTTACTGGAGTGGCTTAAGCGAATGAGCCACCCCTCAGCCACGAGCAAATCTGAGGCGAGCCGTTCTTCCCGCTCTGCAGGGTTGTTGTGAAGGTCCCAGCGAAGCTAATGCACACGAAGCGCTTGGGAACGTGTTTCGAAGCTACCTCCCGCGCAAAGGGAAGGGGGGTTGACTAAGAAAAAGCTGCAGGCTGCCCGCCGCCGCGTCTCCTAGAAGGGACGCCCCAGAGCGCCCACCCTGGAGAGAGAGGATAAAGGAGGCGACGCCAGGCGCAAATCACCGTCACTCGCCCTGTGCAACTTCGGTCGCCCTCCACTCACTTTTATTGACCGACTTGAGGGCGCGCCCGAAGTCGCCGTTCTGGCCGCAGCGGTTCACTTCGCTCCACAGCGAGGCCACCGAGGCAGCCCCGGCCGCGCCGGCACCACTTCCGCCACCAGCGCCCGCCGCCATCTTGGCAGAGGGAGAGAAGCAACGGAGGGGGGGGGGGATGCAGGATAGGCCAGGGAAAGTAGGCGCCGACAATGGCCTTCCGACCCGGAAGTGCATCCACGTAGCACTATAAGCCTTCGTCGTGTACAAAAAAAAAAAGGGCGCCTCTCTAGGATAACGGCGAGCCCATTGCGCATGCGTCTCCAGGGCCCACACGCTCGGGCCTCCCAAGCAGGCGTGTAGCGAAGCCGCATGCGCAAGTTGCTGAGGCTGGTTTGGCTTAGAATCGGAGTTGGCAGGTGTCCCGAGGGTCATCTAGTCCAACCCCCTGCGGTGTGCGCGTTGTGGCGATGCCCACTTATTCCCTACTCGTTTCCTGCCACCTAAATCTGGGAGCCTCTATACATAGGCAGAATTCCTTTACCTCAAGCGGTGTTGCTCAAACTTGGGTTTCCAGCAGTTGAACTACAACCCTGAGCACTGGTCCTGCTAGCTAGGGCTGATGGGAGTTGTTGTCCAACAACAGCTGGGGACCTAAGTTCATACCCTCCAACATTTCTCCGATGAACATCCTATTCCATTATTATTATTAATTTTATTATACTCTGCCCATCTGACTGGGTTGCCCCAGCCATTCTGGGCAGGTTCCAACGTACATAAAAACATAATAAAACATTAACACTTATTTTTTAAAAAACGCTTCCCTATACAGGGCTGCTTTCAGATGGCTTCAGGCTCAGACAACTCCATACCATCTGATTAAAATAGGGTCGTCCTAAGGAAATCAAATCAGAAACCGGGATGGCCTTTGTAAATCTGGGACTGTCCCTGGGACACTTGGAGGGTCTGTAAAGTTTGAGAAACACTGCGAAGGGTCAAGAAAACCCCAGCCTCATCCCCTTTTCCTCTCTCAAACTGAAACTTCAAAGTTGGGCTAATCTTGGCCCTAAACTGCTGCATTTTTCCCTTGGTCCACGTGCTTCTTTTGTTGTTATATAGCAATAAGCAAGAAAGGCCAAGATCCTTTCGCCTGCGGCATTGCTGCACTCCAATCTAGTTTTTCCTTTAATGCTCCACAGCCTCCCAACAATCTGCAGATAAGTAATGCCCTGTCTTGTGAATTTGTGATGAAAAACACAGGAGGGGTCCCCAATGGGAGGTAACAAAGATCCCAAGTCACAGGAACTCAAGTTTAACAAAAATAAAAGTGGCATTGATGTAAACAATTTTCACTCCTTTTCTATCAATGGAAAATCTTGTTCCTGTAGTTTTGGTTTACATAGTGGCACTAGCTTGTATACATTCAGTGACCTTGGCTTGTATTATTTTTAGCTTATTGTATTATCTGTAGTTCATTGGACTATTTTGTACACGTTTACATCAGTATCACTTTTACTTTTGCTAAATTGGGTTCCTGCAACTTGTGAATTTGTGGAGGAGACAGAATTTGGAGTGAATTTTTATTTTTAGATGGGGAGTACACACAGCTCTGTCTGTATGCTCAGCTGATGGCACAAGTCTTAAAGAGAGCAAAGCCATAGATCTATTTGACTGAGCAAATTTCATCAGACCAACTAACGTCTATATATCAGGACTACGGTAGATAATTGACTAGCTGCTCTCCAAGCAAGAAAAACTACTTCACACATTATAGTGAAGTTGGTTTTCTATCCTGTTATTAAGAAAAGATGGTCATTAAAAAGCCAAAACATTCTGGTATTTAAATTTTTTATTGTTTTCTCATCAAAATTTCTCTTTGTAGAAGGATGGCAATGCTGCTCAGTGCATATTACATGAAGAAAGACATACCTCTCAAATGTCTAACCTGATAATAGGAGACAGCACTATGTCTAAAAATAAGCAAGATCACCACCACAATGCTGTCCACACAATTAATACACAGAAAATACACTACTATTAAATATAATAGAGTTGGCGCCCAACTGAAGAGTAGCCAGTAATTTCACAAAGAAAAGTAACAGTACAACAGGGGAGAAGAGAACTCATTTGCTATAATACATGATTGGAAGGATCACTAAATGAGTTATATCTATTTGACAGCTACAACTGTTCCACTGTCAATGTAAAGAATTTCCAAAGGAATTTCAGGGATTTGAGAGCATAAATATCTGTGTCATGCAGAAGTCATGCTTCAGCATCCTTGAAAGACCTGGAAAAATGTTCAGACATTTAAAACTTGGACCAGGATTCAAATAAATGGGCACAAGTACTTCACAATCACTTTGTACATGTCCCTCTTCTCCTCTTGAATCTCAGGACAAAAATGTTTTTGAAGTTACAATAGGGATGTAACCGTCAAGATCACCCTCAGACTTAGTTTTGAATTTTAAGTCGGTATCACATTATTTTTAAGAAACAACCCATTCATTGCCTATGCTTCTGTAGACTGATGCCCTGATAACTACAATCTGTCCATCAACTCCTTTGTTTTATGATGCCAGCACATGAAGGACAGAGTTCTCTCAGTAGAAGGATGCAGCAAAGAGCTTCCATTCAACTCTCTTACTTGCAGTGGGAGACCAATACATACTCACTGCCTTTATCTCTATCCAGATGCCCCTCACCCTCCCAAGATCCTGGGGAGATGAGTGATGCCTAGATGGGTATGCAGGGGTTCACTGTGGAGCATGCATGTCTATGAACCAGTCAGGGAAGGAAAGAAGAAAGCTCCACTGAGTTGTGCCAGCAGAAAGCTATATTAAGAGGGGAATGTGTTTAGGTGACTATATCACTTGGCTAGACTTGGCTAGTTTGCATGACTGCACAGTGTGAGAGCATAGACAGAGACATCTGAGTATCTTACTAACGAGTCACCAGCAAAGCACCACTCCAAAATAATTGGGTCTACAAAATACGGTTATTTATGGTTAATGGAAAAGACAATTAAGAGGTATGCAACAAATATAAATATTGTATGGTATGTGTAATATACTCTAACAGAACTACAATTATGATTAACATTTATTAATGCATAAACCGGAACATTGACAGGACCACTATAAAACCTTCATAGTCAAAGATCTGCAAGGTAGCCAAGCTTTGACTATATATCAATACAATAATTGATCTGTCAGGTAAGTTATTACCTACAGTGAAAAGTTTCAAACCACATTTGAAAAGCCTTTTTATACCATGTATAAAATAAATTAAAAAGGGAAGCAGAAATTCTCCTTTTATACTTTGCAAACATAATGGGTGCAATCCACTGAGTAGTTCTCCTGTACATGTCACGGTGACAATGAAAGTGAGCTGGACAAGAGCACTACCATTCATTTCTATGTGACCTGTACAGGAGATCTTCTGGCTGAGTTGTGCCCATAATCAGTAGTTCCATGGGTGTTCCTTTTACCTCCCCTTTGGTAAAACATATAAAGAGTTGACTTCATAGATTTTCAAAGTGTATAATACATATAAACAGAAAGATTTCAAAATGGGATTTTTTAAAAGTGGATTTTAAATGTCAGGCGTCTTCCACTTCCCATTGAGAAATTACCGGGTAGGTTTCCCCCTCCCTCATTTGGAGTGTCAACAATAAAAACTTGCAAAATATTTGTACAATGAGCATAAACTTCCAAAATAATAAAAAAAATTCCCCTTATTAAAAGCTATCCCCATACCATTGGCATTATCACATTTTCAGCTGTCTATGCAAACAAGCAACCCATTAATCAGCTGCTAAGCGCTTCTCCCTTCAGCTCTTTACACTTCACTTCCAAAATCCCATAACCATGTACACATTTGCTAATAAACAGCACATGCCAGCTATATCTAAGCACTTTCTATTTATTTCCAAAGGGGGTGAGCGTTGAGCACATGCTTCACTCCTACTGAGTTCAATAGGACATGTGAACAATCCTATGCACACTTGCTTGGGAGTAAGCCCTATTGAACTCAGTGGGACTTACTTCAAAAAATACCTGTGCAGAATAGGGCTTTAAAAACACTTCCATATGACTGGACTGTGTCCTCTGTTTGTTGCCAGTTTGGTTACACGATTGTACATTGTAGCTTAAAAATAATCCATGGTCAAAAGATCAATTTTATATTTAAACGCAGTTATGTTCTTAAAAAAAAAAAAGGGAAAAAAACAGAAAAAAACAGATTTAAACATCACATTTAAGCATTCTGATCCCCACATTAAAGTAAAGCATTAAACTAAAACAGCATCAACAATTAATAACATTTAAATCAAGCAAGACGTTAGAAGTTGAATGTGAAAGGAGAGGAAAAGTGACTACAGAGTATCCTACACCTAGAGTCCCTCTGTGGAAAGAGTACATTCGCTTTATTGCCCGTTCTTGCTGTTGGATGGATGGCCACTGAATGACACAAGATGCCGATAGTTCTCTTTCCAACTCTTTTCACCACTGTTGCCAGCTGAAGTCGTCATTGCTGCCAAATACCAAGAAAAACCCTAGGATGGTAGCAAAGATGACTGTGTTTCCTGTGAGGACAAGCGCACAGGCTCCCCAACGAATCTATGGTCGAGGGGGAAAGGAGAGTTACATGGCATATACAAAGAAGCAAACAAACACGTACACATTATGCTACCTATTGAGTTGCAGCCAACGTAATTGCTCTGTGAATGGAGGAAGCTCTTTCCGTTCACAGAGTGATTACATTGGATGCAAGCCACTTCTTACATTTATAATATTTGCTTATATGTGGAACCCATTGTTCCTAGGAGCTCAGAGGGTTCCCAGGTGGCCTCCCAAATAGATCCTGTTTAGGGCCAAATCCTATTTGTTTCAACAGTTTTATGTGCCTGATACCACAATCTGGGCTATATTATCTGCCAGATGCTCTGACAAATAATCTAGAGTCCTGCCTACAAGCTTTATAAACTACCCAACATCGTTTTACCTGTTCTATGCTTCTCACTTTTTAAACAAACAGAACACCACAGTGAAACACATGCTCAAAAGGAGGAATTACTAACCAGTAGTGCTCTGGCAAACACAATTGGGAGCCCAAATGCTGAGACAACAATGCCCGTCGTAAGAAATATGGCAAGTTCCTTGCAGGCATTACTTGTAGCATCTGTGTCTTCGACGACTCTTCTTGCTATGCAGTATGGAATTGGAGAAAGGGTGTAGAAGAACAGGACAAAGAGAGGCCAATATTCGCTAGAAGAAAAAAAAGCAAATAACATTTTACAGGTATTCTTCCTCTTGTCCTCAGAGTATCTTTAGATAAAGTCTGCCTTTACAATACACAGCAAAACACAATAAAACAGCCACACCCATATATAAGCAATGTAATAATTATGTAATAAAGCAAATAAAAGTCATGTGCAAAGACAGCTGGTGAAAATACAAGCCCAAGGCTTGGTGCCCTTTGGGATAGGAGGGAATATTTTTTTAGGGCCAGCTGAGGTACACGGTAAGAAAGCTTAGGCACTACCGATTTACATCAGCCCATGTGAGTTTGATGCTCAGACCTAATATGAGTGTTTTTGAAATAATCTCTTAACATTGGTATCTCCACCTTAAGAAGAACAAATTTATTAAGCATATAAGCAACTATTCAACCATAGTAACAAAACTGATGCATTGAAGAGAGTGGGATAGAAAGTCATACGATTTGTTTCAATTTATAGTTCAGGCTGTTACCCAAGCTATATTGTAGAGCAGATTGAAGCCACACTGTTTACTGCTTTAGGACTCTTCAGAAGAATAAATTTTTTGGATTACAACCTGAGAGGCTTTCTATCTCCAAGTCTATACACGATTCTGAGATAAGTCAATGTGGTGCCCTTAGATATTGTTGGATTCCAACTCCCATAAACTCCAGCCAGTACGGCAAAAAGGCAGAAATGATGGGATAGTCCAGCAGCACCTAGAGGTCAAATTGGCTACCCCTGAACTACCCAGTATGGATTATAATGAACAGAGCACCTTTGCAGCTGCAAATTACAATTAGAATTTCATCACATAGCTAAGAAGGGTCTATGCTCAGTTGGCAGACGTTGGGAAGGGCTATGGCAGAAGACCCTGGTTTCAATATCTGGCATCGCCACACAGGTCTGGAAGATAGTCTGAAACGCTAAAGAGTCTGCAGTCAATGCTGATGTTACTGACTTAACAAACTAATTGTCTGATTTAACATAAGACCATAGCTTGCTTCTTTTTCTGACTCAAAAGTATCAACAAAGGGGTGCTAGTGATTTGCCAGAATTAGTGTTGGTTTTGTTTGCTTATTTAAACCCAATAGCTACGAAGTAAGAAAAGAGAGTTAGAAATTAAAAGGAAACTAAGATAACAGCAAACAAGAATATGCTTTTGAAAATGCATTACTTGTACTGCGGAAGGGCACAACCAAGCATCAGGAACATTAGTCCGACAGCTCCCCCAAAGGACAGGCTAATCAAAGCTGTAAAGACAGACATAAAACTGTATCAGTCCTCCAAAATATTTTATCAGTTTTCCCCCTCTACTAACAAGAACTGCGGGCAGAAGGGAGACCAGAGTACTGCTTCTATTCCTCTCATCAACAGCCTTCTCATTCAGTCACTTTGAATATACCATACAAGATGCAACTCCAGCTTGGAAAAAAGTAAAAGGGGGGCAATACAAAATAGTGAAAATGGCCCCCTTTCCAAAAATTACATCTATATAAGCTGTGAACTGCTTTGACAGCTCCTGGTAGAATGTTCTTTATGAAAATAATACAAGTAATGCATTATGTGAGATGAAAAACAGTTATATTTACACTTTATAAATTTGATGCTGATAATTGGGGATCTCATGACTGTTCTGTTGTATTTAAGTACTGCTGGTGAGAACCCAATTTTATGCTGGGTTGCTGCTGATTTTATGGAAAGGAAGGACATCAGTAAATAAATTACTAAATGATGTTGACTTAACTGTTAAGACTGCAAAAGTGTTAGCATTTACATAGCCTTTCCCGACTGTTCGTAGCACTTCACAAACATTACATCCGTCATTCCTACATCTCTGTAAGGTAGATGAATATTATTTTCTCCATATTTCAGACTGGGACTGACACGGAGACAAAGTAGCTTACCTAGGTATACCCAGCAAGTTCATGGCAAAAGCAAAATCCTATATACTTACATACAGTAAGATGAAGTCTCATTATTGAACTCTTACTTTTTGAGTTCATAAGTCTCATTATTGAAGGCTTACTTTTGTGTTAATTTATATAAGTTTGTGTATTAAGGTATCAGCACTTCCCTGTTGTTTGCCCCAGGATCAGTGACTAAATCAGTGACAGTTCTCATAAAGCCACTCCACTTTCTTTTATTCTTGCTTGCAATGTACCAAATCTCCTTCCTATTTCCAAAATGTAGCCCAGCCTCCCTCCAAGTATGTATGCATATTGCTATTTAAAGGTGTAAGATTAACATTGTGAACGACTTCAAGATGAGAGACTAATAAGAAATGTGTCAAATAGACAGTTATTTAAATGCACAGGAGCCTCATCTTCCTCCTTTGCATCTGGTAACTTTTACTGTAGACTCAATAGGCTGCAAGATCAAGTTTACTGGAATGGAGTCAATGCTTCTCAAACTTGGACCCCCAGCTGTTGTTGTATACAGCTCCTATCATCACTAGCTATCACCCCTAGCCAGCAGGTCCGGGATGATGGGAGTTGTAGCCCAACCACAGCTAGGGGTCCAAGTCTGAGAAACATTGGTAAACCTATGCAAATTCTTCCAAGCTAAATGGTGCTGAATTCCAGAAGAAGCTGCATAGCCTAATACAACAAAACCATCAAAAAGTCACAGCTCAGACTAACAAATTCATTGTGGCAGGATCTTTTGTGGAAGAGATCAGGTTCATAGTTTATGCCACAATAAATGTGTAGCTGCAATCTTACACACACTTATTTGGTAGCCCCACTGCACTCAGCGGGGCGTTGCATCTGCCTAGAAAGGCACAGGATCACAATGTTTCTTGCATTTTAAGGTACCGCAAAGCTTGGCTGACAAAGTTTAGCCATGTCCATTCCCACAAGTGTGCATCGGGTTGCGGCCCAAAGGTTTGCAGAGCCCAGGATTTCATTTTGCATGACAATCGGGATACCTTCGGAGAGCTGACAAGAAGGGCAATAATAATAATAATAATAATAATAATTATAATAATTTTGTGTTTTTTTAATATTGCATTTTTATGTTGTGAACCGTACTGAGATCTACGCATGAAAAGGGCAGTATCCAAATTTAATAATTAACGGTAACATAAAGTTGTCACCCCTTCCCTGTTCTGCCCCAGTACCTGGATCTGGGGGAAGCGGGGGGAATACTATCTCTGCACAGGCTCTGGAGCTGCATCTCCTACAACCGCTAACTCGAAAAGTTAAAACTCCTATGAGACGGGCCTTGCTTCCGGCAACAACACTGGGATCGCCTTGTGACCCGGCCCATGCCTAGGGATGTCGGAAACGGACGTGAGGGGTGGGGAGCGTGAAACCCACACAGGCCTCGAAATGTGGGTCCAGGTATTGGGGGGGAGCAGAGAAAGAGACAACGAGACACTCTCTCCGTTTGCGCGCTTTTCTAGCCAAGCGGCACATCCTCACAGGCGGGGAAGGCGCACGTTGCCATGGAAACAACGCGGTCCCTCTGCCCCCCCCCCCGCCAGAAGACGTCACCGCCAGGGCAGAGGGGCGACGTCCTTTCCCGGGCCCAGCGGCCTGGCACGGAAGACCCCCCCGCCCGCCTTTAGCTTGCTCCCAGGCCCTTTCCATGCCACCCCTCGGAACCGCCACAGCGGCGCTACCTTTGATGCCGGCCATGATGCTGCTGTTATTGTCGCGCACAGGCCGCTCCCAGCCAACCACAAAGCGGGAGGAAGACGGCCAGACAAAACCCGGAAGTGAGCGCTCTTTAAGACGAGAGAAGGACTTCGGGTGGGCAGAAGCCGGATGGCACCCTAGACTTAAATAAAAATAAAAATAAAAATGTGTAGATGGACACGAAGGGCGCAACTTCCAGGTTCTGTAGGGCGTTTCGCCTGCTCCTTCCTCCAGGGCGGAAATAAGACACCTCTGTAGGAACAGGGATTTTAGCGCAAGATGCGATCGGACGGCACCTTGGCTTATCCAACGAAAGCCAAAATGAAAGAGAGAAGGGGAAGGGACTTTTGATTGCAAATCTAAACCAGCTTCAGCTCTGTCTCCTTAAAATATTAACGGAAGGCAGTCACTCTCTCCCAAACACAGCCCCATCCACCTTGTAATATAGAGATAAGAGAATTGAAGTAGCGTTAATTTTCACGTAAAATAAGAACTGAGCTGGAAACAGCGTGAACTCCTGTCTTTGCAGCTGCCTTTTGTTGTTGTTTGGAGGGGGGCTCTTTGTGCCCAATAATACCTACTACACTTTAATATTCTAGATTCGTCTATAGAATCTAAGCTTTCACTTCTTTCCTGGGGTAATTTTAAAAAAAATGGATTCGACCATGAACCTGGAAGTCCGCCCCGCCCCCCCGCGCCGACAATGAAATATGTTATCCGCCTGCTTATATTCTTATTTCTTTGATTGAATGTATTTGGAGGTGGGCAACTCTTGAACCTCATGGGAAATTCTGTTCTGTCATGTATGATTTAGTTGAGATTCCTGCATTGCAAGGGGTTGGACTGGATGATCCTGGGGACCCCTTCCAACTCTACAACTTTATGATTTGAAAGGTAGAGATGATACGGAGGGATCTCATAAGAGCAGGGAATGATGCAATCCTGCTGCCGAGACACCAAAAGGGAATGGAATTCATGCAACCTTTTGTCCTGCCTTCTTTTTATACCTTTTCCCTCCAACCTCATTACTTCCCTTCATCACCATTCAACATGCTCATAGGCTGGTTCTTCTTACTAGTGTGGTAGAGTTTAAGCAGCTTTCTGTGAGACCAAGTTAAAACTGTTTGTATAACACTTAACTTTGTAATTTCATAGTTGTGTGTGCAGTGGGGTTGCAACAAGATGCAAATAATAAAATCATTTAAATTGTACCAGCGCCTGAGCCTATTTTGGGAAACCAAACCATGATTCAAGGAAAATCATCAACCCACCACGTCCAGAAGGCATACAGAGATTCCTTGGCCTAGGACATTCGCAACAGCTCTCAACAAATATATGTGTATAATTATTGTGGGTTTTTTAAGGTGGCGTGTAAAGCAATTGGAAGGCATAGAGTGTTGTAAATCAGTACAGATTAATTAATACAATTGAATGTGTGTGGGAGTGGGGAACAAAAGGTAAAATATCCATGGCATTGGAAAAATAATTTTGTTGCAATTACTTAATATAAAGGAGCCAACACCTTTTACTATAATGTCAAGTAAATGTCGAAGGGAGATGGTGGTGCTGTGGTCTAAACCACTGAGCTTCTTGGGCTTGCTGATCAGAAGGTCAGCGGTTCAAATCCGTGTGACAGGGTGACAGTCCCAGCTCCTGCCAACCTAGCAGTTTGAAAGCACACCAGTGCAAGTAGATAAATAGGTACCGCTGTGGCAGGAAGGTAAACGGCGTTTCCGTGCATCCTAGTTTCCGTCAAGCTGTCCCGTTGCGCCAGAAGCAGTTTAGTCATGCTGGGCACATAACATGGAAAGCTGTATGTGGAAAAGCAGTCGGTCTGAAGCAAGATGAGCGCCACACCACATAGTCACCTTTGACTGGACTTAACCGTCCAGGGGTCCTTTACCTTTACATTTTATGTCACTACCCATAGATCAAGCTGCTGTTAAAAGGTCAGGTCAGGCTATTTTTTTTAAAAACCTCCACTGTTCGTAACCTTAACTGAATCATACAGTGCATTGCACAGCTGGGTAATATATTGCATCATATATGTCTGTTGTGCTTCCTTCATGGATTTGTGTAAGTATAGCCCTGCCTATCGGTACAACAGCTCAAGCCACATTGTGCTGAATGCGTGTAAGGTGCCACAAGACTCCAGCTTGCTTGCCATGCCAACAAGCAACCTCCACTATTACTGGGGAACTGTTCCCGTGTTCCTCAAACTTGGGTCGCCGGCTGTCGATGGACTACAACACCCATCACCCGTGACAATTGGTCCTGCTAGAAAGGGATCGTGGGAGTTGTAGTCCAACAACAGTTGGGGACCCAAGTTTGATCCCTGTAGCATTATCAATCGCCTAAGCGGCCTTTGTTTATTGACACTGACTCACCGGAAGAGATGATACACTTTAATGTACACCCAGCACAAGCCCATTGGTTTCTGGCTGCTGCTGCTTGCTTTGTCCCGCCTTCCATAGCAAGCAGAGCCAATGAGAGGAGAGGAGCTTCTCCAGCCAGCGAATAGGATTGCCGGGCGACGGGTGGTGGTGGGCGGGCGGAATGGCCAACCATCCCATTGCCTTGTCGGAAGACCCTCCAGTCGCGAAAAGCGGGCCACAGAATCCCGCCCCCCCTCCAACTGCGAGGCGGTTAAAACAGCGTCGCGCTGTCGAGAAGGTTCGATCCTTGAAGCAGGCAGCAGCCGCGAGCCGGCGAAGGAGCCAATCAGAGACGGCGAGATCGCCGACGCCACAGCCGTTGAGAGAGAAGACTCGTGGGCGGACGCGCCGCGATGGTGGCGCCGCTGAGGCTGCCGCTGCTCCTGCCGCTGTTGGTGGTGCTGACGGGGACCGGGCTGGCGTGGGGCTGGGCCCAGCAAGGTAAGGCCAGGCCGGAGCGGCGGGCGTGTGGGGAAGTGGGAAGGAGTGTTGCCGCTTCCTTGACACCGGCGGCCACAGTATCCTGTCAGAGGCTTCTGTTGTCAGTCTTGACAGGGAAATGGGGCTTCCAGGTTCAGGAGCAGTTTACCTCGGAAACGCCTTCGGTGCGGGAGGAGGTACTGCTTGCTTGGGAGCTTACGGGTTTTGGCGTTCGTGGCAGGCAGAAACGGGACCGGCCACGCCAAAAGGTGTCTCTTCTTGGCATGTCGGGGCGTCCATAGGGTGACAGCCCTTTCCGCCCAAGCGGGCATTTGTAAGCTTTTAAAGAATTTGATGCCTGAGCTTGGTCGTTTCCCACTTGCCTCCACATCCCCTTTTTCTTCCTGTGACAGGTGGTGGGTGTGGTTGTAAGCCTGAGGCATGGGCTGTGTTGCTTTTGTTGACAAATGCATTGAATTGCAGAGAGCTGGGACCAGATGCCCTTTTAAAATGTGTTGGAGTAGGGGGTTATTGGGTTGTTCGCGTTTTTTAATTTTTATTATGTATTTTATGTTTTTATATTGCAATTTTATCTTGTGAAACATCTGAGTCCTGCAGGTATGGGGCAGTATACAAATGTAGTAGTAGTAGTAGTAGTAGTAGTAGTAGTAGTAAATGGCCCACAGAGCCCCTTACAACTCAACAGTACTATAATTCTATGAATTAATGAATTAATTCATTAGACTCCAAGGCAGTTTGTCTTTGAATATGACTGAGGTTTTTGGGGTGCAGGTGGGGGAGAGAAATAAACAGGAGAGCAGTTGCCTTTTTGTAAGAGTTCCAGAATCATCTGACTGGTCACTACGTGATTATTTGGTGTGATCCAACAAGTGTCTTTTCATATTCTCAGTACCGGTAACTGTGGTGACAACATGGAAACCTTCCTATTCAGCAGCAGTATCTCTCCGCATACTAATCACTAGTCAGACCAGTGGAAAGCTGTAGCTTTCAAAGGCATCTTATGAATAAGGTAGTGGGCTAATTGGGCCTCAGTGTAACAGCCCAATACTGTGAATTTCATGGACTTTGGAATTCAGATCCAATGTGCTCCAGTTCGGTGGGCTTTATTCGCATGTAATTGTAGATAGGATTGTAAATTAAATGGAACTTCCATGTCCAAACACTATATATATTTGATTATTATTATGCTGAGCAAATAGAAAATAAGAGACATACAGTACCTTGCTTACTGAGATTTCAGAAGCACCTGGCTGACAGATCTTGGAAACAAAATACCCGGTACTTGACAATATGGAACTGCCTTTCTCAAACTTGGTTCCCCAGATGTTTCTCAAACTTGGTTCCCCAGACTCCCATCACCCCTAGTTACCAGGACAAGTGGTCCAGGATGATGGGTATTGGTAGTCCAACAACAATTGGGGACCTAAGTTTGAGAAAGGTTGATATGGGGTATTGGCCTGATCCAGCAAGGCAGTGCTTTCCTGTCCTCCAGTAATTATGCATCAGCATATATGTATGTAGAGCATAAGAAAATAAAATCCTTTTTTCTGTGCTTAGTTTTCAGACAGTAGAGAGCTTTGTAATATTATTTGTTAAATCAGTATTTGGATTGTCATAGGCAGCTGGGAAATACTGGGAAAATGGTAACAGGAATTATTCTACTGAGAAGTTCTCTGTTGGCTTTTAGTGTTTACCCTGGATTTTTTTTTTAAAAGAAAAGTCTGCATTCCTATTTTTGTCTAGTGTTTCTCAATGTATTTTTGTAACTCACACATTCTTCCAGATAAAATTTTGTTGCGAGAAATCCAAGCCCTGACACTCTACCCAGGCAAGTTTACAAATTCTCGACGGACATCTCCAGTTCCCCAGTTGCACTGTACTGGAGGCTCAGCTGGATGTGCAGCATACACCCCCGAGGTTGTCCAGTGTTACAATAAAGGCTGGGATGGCTACGATGTACAGGTATAGTTACTTGGGAATCTGTATAAATTAATTGATCCTGGTGTTGGGGTGAGAACATGCTGTATGTTCCCTTGATAAGGCATACATAAGGCAAAATGGCCAGGACTTAGGGTGATGAGCCATTGATGCTTCCATTTCCAGTCAGATGTAGGAGGTAAAAAACAGCTAGATTGAGAGAAGCTAACTCCTCTACAAAGTGGGTCCATATTTCTTTCAAGTGTTCCGGTGCTATTAAGGGTACTTCTGTTTGACAGTCTTCCCCAAGCCACTTTGTGAATCCTGTTAAGTGGGTAAAGACAATCTTCCCTAATTTATGGGACTCTGAAAATACTCGTTTTTAGAAAAACTGAACTGTAATAAAAATTCCCCAAACAAGATTGTTGACCAACCTGCTTCCTCAGCCACAAGAATGAATTAGTGGAATATTTTGAAGTCTTCAACAACAAGTAGACTGACGATTCTGATCTGAATGTTAGATGAGTAAACTCCATAAGGATAATTCTTTATTGCGTTGCATTCTTTAAAATAATTAGATTTTTAATCCTGGAAGATTGAACTATTTCGGCCCAAAATATAGTATTTACAGCATGTAATAAAGTCAAGTACTGTTTATGTTTTCTTTTTTGTAATTGGACAATGCATTGTGCCAAGCCATTAGGAAATGAAGAAGTACTGTAGTTCCTTACCAAGGGGATGTGACTTCTAAAGGGCATATTCATTTCTGGCTTACTTTTTTTATCTCAGGCAGGGAAGAAGCTGGCACAGAATGTATGAGATGCACGCTACTTCACTCCCTCTGCCAACTTTTGTTTAAAACTTTAAAACATTAAAAATAATAATAATGACATGCTGTTTTAATATTCTGAGGATACATGCATCCTATTAAATTTAAAAATCCCTTGAGGATAAACAAAAAGTACCATATATATGCAGTCAAACAGTTGGTGTTGACTGCTACAGAACTCAGAGAATACATGTTTAAAGTCTTATTACAAGGAATGCGGTCCAAATTTATTAATTATTTAGTGTTATTTTCTTGTGAAATTCCTTTTGAGAACTTGCCCCCAATCTGCAAGAAACAGAAATGCTGTGTGTGTTACTGTTTTTAAATAACAATATTGGTGAGATCCACGGTCATGTGAGCGGAAGTCCTCTCATCTGACAGGACTTCTCCTTCTCTCCCTGTATGCTCAGTCAGATCTGCTCCATAAGGTCATCTAGCGTACATTTAAGGGGCAGGGAGGGGGAATCCATTTTGCTCACGGATATCTAGTCCACTTGTGGACAGACACAATTTGGTATCTGTAGTTTATTTTATTCTACTTAAAAGGAAGCAAAAATAACAAATTATGTTTCCTTTTTCAGTGGGAGTGTAAAGCACACATGGATATTTCATATCGCTTTGGAAAAATCGAAGTAAGCTGTGAAGGCTACGATTACCCGGATGACCCTTACATATTAAAAGGATCATGTGGCTTGGAGTACACATTAGAATTAACCAAGGAAGGACAGCAGAAAGCAAATTCCTTTGGTGGGAATTACTATTCCACAACGTCTCATGATTCATTAGGCTCAGGTGCTGGAGTGATCCTCTTAATATTATTTGTGGTCCTTGTTTACGGCGTCTACAGGCTATTTCTCTGTGATAACCGGCCACAACATGGTTTCTCTCACGGTGATGGCTATCCAGGAACCAATGGGCAGGATTATCAAAGTCCACCTCCACCAGGATTTAAATCAGACTTCTCACCTCCTCCAGGATTTAAATCAGACTTCTCACCTCCTCCAGGATTTAAATCCCACTTCACAGGTAAAGTTCTCTCTTGCATTGAGAGATCTTGTCCAAAGCTGGACAGTAGTACTGCATTACAGAATTTTGTTCATTTCTTGTTCTCAGTCAGTCCTCACTCAGGTCTGTAAAAGACATTATTATATTCTGCAGAACTTCATTAGTTCTTGTGACAGTTCCTTCTACTCTTGATTTGACATTTTATTCTAAACCAAAAGGGTGGGAAACAGTAATCCCACGAGAGGGTAAGAGGATATGAAACAGAGTATGCCACCCATGTGGGCCTGAGCTCTCATCTTCTACCAATCTGCAATGCAGAAGGAGATCAGCATGGATGCTTCATTGCTTGTAGGTGTGGCTTGCTTTCTGTAGATAATCTTTTCTATACCCTCTTAGTTACTACCTCTATATTTATAACTATTTGTGGCAACATGTAATGCTGGTAGTGATGCAGGTGTATTATGTTGTCACTGTACTGTCTTTCAAATCTCAAGTCAATGAAATGGAGTAGAGTAACCTCAGAAGGTCTAAGAATGACTACATTGCATCTTGGAAATAATAAACACATATTAGCAGATATTAGCAGATCCTGAGTCAATAAAAAGGCATCAAACAAACTGGGAAGCTTGTTGGTAGTACCTGTTCTGCTAATATTGCAGGTCCCATTGTGCTACAGTAGTAGTAGTAGTAGTAGTAGTAGTAGTAATACCCCGTCCACCTGGCTGGGTTGCCCCAAAACATCAAACATTAAAAGCATCTTATTAGGAAGTAACTCCCAGTGGCATCACAGGATCTTACTTTTAAATAAACATATTTGAGATCAGGCTGTTAGAAATTTTAAAAGACCCTTCAGTTTCTAGCAATGGGGAACCACTGTTTGCTGACATAGCAGTGATGCTTTTTTTATTTGGGGGCACTGTAGCATCATGATGATTTGCATGTTTGAATTAGCATCAGATGAATTGCCTTCATATTACCTGTATTACCCATTGTTAATCTGGAAGCATCACGTAATGGGAGTTATGAGTGTGCATGTGTGAACTGTTAGTGTAGTTCCCCTTCATTGCTTCAGAGTTTTTAAGCAGGCCTTGATTCAGCGTCTGAAATCATTCGAGAGCATGCCTTGATCTTGAGTGACATTCCAAAGCAAATAGCCCTCTTGTAACTTTTCTTAAACATAGCAGCACTGCTTCTGTTTCAAAGATTGTTTAATCTAAATCTGTATAATTTTATTTGGATTAAGGTGATGCTGGTGGCTCGTATTCTGGTTCAAATTCAAATTCAGGACCAGGATTCTGGACTGGGTTAGGTGCTGGAGGGCTACTGGGATACCTGGCAGGCAACCAAAGGTAAGCTCTAAGACTATCTACCTTGTTTTCTCTTGGCAACAATACTTTCTGGGCCTGGTGGGTGATATATTTACATAAAATGTGTGAGAGGTGAAAGGAATGGCATTCCCAAGGACAAGAAACCAAAGTGAGAGATTGTCTTCCACATGCAACATCCAATAATTTATTTATGTCTTCAATTTTTAAAGTTTTGATTAACTATTCTCTAATTAGGGGAATGAAGACAGGAGTGCCTGGCATGTTCTGGTCCATGGGGTCATGAAGAGTCGGACACGACTGAACGCCTAAACAACAACAACAATTAGGGGAATAACTGGAATTTTCTGATGTATAGTTAAACAATCTTAGCTGCAGTCAATACATTCAAAATCAGTTACGAGCCCTAACATCTAGAGTAAAATAATCCCTAACGTAAGGCCAAAAACTTCCAGAATCTGTTCTCATTCCATGCTACAGTTTCAAAAGGAAAAAATGCTTTAAAGTTCTGAGAAATATTTATCTTTTACTTGAAGTGCTGCATCTCTGTACATAGTGATTCAGCTTGTAGTCACTTGGAGACTTTATTATAGTAGCCATGAAGGAGTTAGGTTGTGTGCAAAGTATTCTTCAGGCCCACAGTCTGGAAACTAGATTGGCCACCAGAGAATACAGAAATTGGCTATCCTTGATACAATGCTCTTTTAATTAGGCTCCTTGCTTTGCAGTTGCATAGCATTGCATCATTCAGTGAAGAAATTCCTGCTACCTTGTTTATAGTAAAGCAGCAGCTTCAAGAGAAATGAGGTGTTAAATGGTGGTCTTTACTTTCAAATAACAGAATATTTCAAATACTAAAAATTCTTAAATTTTGTTTTGCTTGTTGCATATTATCTTTTGTTTTGAGGAGTTTTGAAAAAACAAAAAGGAGAGGTGTACATTTGAAAATAAATATACAATAATTCAAAGGTCAAGTTACTATAAATCATCTATAAGCTGGTCTTCCTTCTTTCTAACATAAGCTTCCAATATTTGTTTTGCATTCCTGTGGCCTGCCTACCGTATTCCAATATACAACTACAGTAATGTTTCTCCAGTTCCGTTTGTTATGAACTAGCTACTTTCCATTACCAGATCCAGGTATAATTCTGTTAATTACTTATTTGATCTCCAGCTCCTCTTAGCTCCTCTTACATTCCAGGTTATTCCTCCCCAGACTCTGGTTTCTTTGGCTCCTTTTGCTTATCAAGCCTCCCTTTTCTCTCCCTTTTCCTTTGTGCTTTTCCCCACATAATTGTTTTGTAGTATAGTTGATTAACTGCTTCTTCAAAAGGAATGAAATTTAAGTAACAGCTTATCAGTGCTCAGTTATCAGTGTAAAACACAGCCAAGATCCCAGCCCATGTAAATCAGAAGAAAAAGGAAGTTGATGACAACTCAGTAACCATGTTATTTACATAGAAAAAGAAACGGAAAAAGAGCTAAAATGCAATCCTGTTGTTTTCCGTCTTGCTATTAACAGTGTTTCTGTTAAAACACTGTTAGGACTAGACTTCCGGTTGGCGTGCCGGAGATGGCGGTCGGGGGGAAATGTCGCTCCTGACATTCCCCCGCCAGACCAAGCAAAGGGGTGCTCGCGCCAGCGCCGCGACCCCCAAAACCCCCGGGAAGGGCGTCCCGGGGTCCGGAGGACCTGCAAGAGCTCGGACGCCGGTCCCGGTCCCAGGGAGCTCTTAGCGGAGCTCCCGGGCGATCGGGCGGCGGAGCTCCAGGGTCCGCAGACAGCTCCGTCTGGCGAAGCTGCCAGACCGCCACAGCCGAGCGCGCCGATTCCTCCTAAATCTACAATTTGGAACCGTGAGTAATCTACAAAGAAAAATTGTTATTTGGAACTAATTTGAACCTGGCTTGAGGGTGAAAAAACGGAGGTCTGCCCCTTGCCATTGTGTAACAACGACAGGGCATTGTTGCACAGCTTGAGAAGTGATGCTTGGAATTTGATACTTTGTTTTGGAAATTTAACCCCTGCGTCTCCCCCGGTCCCAGGGGGCAGATGAAGTCAATTTAATTTGTATGAGCAAGAGGATTATTTTGGAACTTTGGAACTTTTAAAAAAAAAAGTTTGAAAAAAGTTTGGAAAAGTTAGAAAAGAATTGTTTGCCAAAAATGGCGATGAAACAGGAAGTGGATTTGTCAACATTGTTGGAGAAACTGAAAGAATTCAGAAGGGATTACAATGCTGGAGTGAAAGAACTGAGAGCTGAACTGGCTGCTGCTGGGAACAGCCTAGTGACAGAGATAAAGCAAAGCACAAACAATGATCTGATTGGTCAGGATTTACAATCAAACCATGGGAACAATGTACTTGCGGAGCATAAACAGAAAAAGTTTACCCAGAAGAGACCCAGCTGCAAAAGAACTATCCACTACAAGTCAAGAGCTGTCGTCATCATCAGGAAAAAGAGAAATATTAAGAGAACTGTCAAAAAACCACAGCTCAACGACAAGCAGCAGAGGGAAAGTCGAGACAATCCGGACCAAATATGGAAGGAAAGGCCGAGGACATCAACTGATACTGTTTTGGAGGCTACTCTGCAGCAAAGACAATGGGTTCCAAAGTTGGACCCTGCAGGAATAGGATGAGCATCTACATGAAGGAACTGTTTTGTGGCCTACTGGTTTCTGAACTTGGACATGGCAGGAAATGATTATAGCATGATCTTTGGAAAAAAATGACATAAGATGGATAGCTATTATAAATGATAAGTAATGATAAGTAATTTTGATATTGATATAAATTTTGATATAAATGATAAGTAAATTTGATATTGAAATAGTCTGCACCGGGACTGGGGGGGGGGGGGGAAAGGGATTTGATTATAGTAAAAGATAAGATTGTTAAAGTTAAAGATGTGAGTGGTTGGTAAACGATTTGAAATCAAGAAATAACGGAAATGTTAATGATGTCGAATTAGAAACCTGGTAAGAATGTTTATTATGTTAAATGAAAACAATGAGGGGGGGCGTGAGGAAGTCATCAGAGATTGTATAAATGTATGTGATCCGGCCTGAATCGGGGCTGGACAAAAATTTGGAAAACCCAATAAAAATTATTTAAAAAAAAAAATTAAAAAAAATAAAACACTGTTAGGACTAACTCTTACCAACATGGCACTATTGTGATCTAATCTGTATATAATACCCCATCTGAATTAGACATTTAAAGCAGTATCATATCACTTTAAACAGCCATGGCTTCCCTCAAAGAATCTTGGAAACTGGTTTGTTAAGGGTACTGAGAGTTGTTAGGAGACCTGTGAGGGGAATATGGGGGTGCTTTGGGGAAAGTCATGGCTATTTAAAGTGTTATGATACTTTGAATTTATAGAAGGGGCCGAACTGATAGCAACCTTTTACCAGCATTGGTTGTAGCAGCTTATGCCATCATTGATCCTTGTTTACTACTGGTAGATTGGTTGGCATCTGTCTGTCTCGGGGGACAATGGAAGAATGTGCCTTTGGGGGTGAAGTCACTGTTGGAAGGTTACAGCGCCTCCTGTGGCTGTAGAGACCATTGTGGGAGAGACACGTTTTGTTTGCAGCTGGAGCAGATGAAGGTGTCCAGTTGTGCTGCTGGTTGAAGGCCAATGCAAAATCAAGAAGTGCTACAAAGAAATGTCCCCTTGGGGTTTCTTGACACATTTAGAAATTAAAGGATGCAAAACATGAGACTGACTCAAAAGCTGTTCTTGATTACTGATATAAATTGTCTTGTCTCAAACCTGCAACTTTTGCCAGATGAGCTATGTTTACAACTTGTGTTTTCAAGACCCATCCTATTCCTGTGCCTGTAATGGGTTTTAATTGTTTTTAATATAAAAAAATTTAACTGTAACCCGCACTGGGATCCCGATTTTTTTAATTGAATAAATAATAGCAACAAGAAATTGAAAGCTACATCCAACATTTTGATTTGAATTTTTTTTAAAAAAAGAAAAAGGTTTCTAGTATCTGGATGGATACATCACTTTAAGCCATTCCAACAGAGTTCTTATTAAAATAACCAGTCATGTGTTACTTGTATGGTGCATTTTTTTTGCCTCAGCTTCCAGAAATATTATGCATTTTATTTATGGTAGATCTATATGCATACATTTTATTTTGTAAAGTATTAATTTGTGATAGGAATGGGTGAGGCTTTAAAAAGCCTTTAGCTATGTGCAACAATGTTTGGTACTTCCTTCTTGAAGCAGCTGATGTTCCTTCAATTACCGTATTTTTCCGTGTATAACATGCCCCCGTGTATAAGACACCCCCTATTTTGGGGGACTCCAAATTAAGAACATGGGGGGAAATGCCCAGAGTTGTTGAGCTTTTTGGGGGGAGGATTGCCCAGAGTTGTTGAATGTTTGGGGGGGCAGAGTTGTTGAACTTTTTTTAGGGGGGGGGATTACAGAAAATCACAGACCTACGCTGCCACTCACACGCATCGCAAACGCCTCCTATCCACTGTCGCCTTGCTGGCAGAAGCCACCAATTGCCCGCCCAATTGCCGCAGTGACAGCCAATCAAGCCCAGCCCTTGCAGCAGCCACCAATAACACGCCCAATAGCTGTGAACGCTCTCCGGCTCCCAGAAGCAACGTTTAACACACCCTCACAATGTACTACCCGTGTATAAGATGAGCCCCAAATTTCAACGTGATATTTTAATAAAACAAACCTTGTGTTATACAAGTCTCTTTAAAAAAAGAAAAAGGGCTTAAGATTCTTATTTAAGTGAGTTTGCAGCAATTTGTTTTGGCGTTTTCCTGCAACATTTACCGGTAATTATTTTTAGTGTTTGCCAAGAACTCCTTGAGCACAGCCTTCTAGTGTGCTTTTGTACAGACACTTTGTTTCTTAGGTTCTTTGAAAATATTATTATTTACACTGGCTGTGTGACCTTGGTTTTGCACTGAATCTTAAAGATTTCTGAGTATTTGGATGCTGTTGTTTATATCTCTGCAAACTATTGTGGTTCTGCCTTGATTAACATGTTAGAGACAAGATAAAATCCCAAAGCTACTCATGGGAATTGCTGTCTTCTGGCAAGATTAACCCTGTTCTGTGCAGGCAACAGGTTCCTCTCTAAGCTGAAGCTAAGTTTGTTTCTTTGGATACCGTAGTTTTTCTGAAGAGTTACACTGGTGGATTTAGGAGTATTCATCAACTTCCTGTGTTTGAAAATTAACAATAAATTGGTCAATACTATCCTTGGCAATCTTTGTTAAATTAGAGTGTATTATTTTAATGGAACCATAGAAAACTTTACTTGTTATTTGTTGCTGTTAGGAACTAGAAAGCTGCTTTATATTTCAGACCCATTGGTTCACCTACCTCTGTATTCTCAACACTGAGTGTTAGCATATCTCTAGGGTTTGAGGCAGGGTTCTCTCCCAGCCCTACCTTGAGATGCTGGACATAGAACCTGCCACTGTGCTATGGCTCTTCCCAAAATTACTGAATATCCACTTACATATATAAATGTGTTTTTCCTACAGTGACCTTTTTAAAAGAAAGGGGTGGTTTCTGGGTTCACAATGCCTTTGTTGCTGGTGGGGAGTTTTACATTATATGACCTTCCACTTTAAAAAACTCCTTATAGACTTTTTGCCTGAAAAAGAACAATGAACATATCTGGGTTTAAGGATTGAAGAAAATATTGGTTTATAGAAAGTGTAATTGTAGGGTGTTGCCTTAGAGTGGATGTTTGGAATAATTTTCTATATATAGCTAACAGACAAAGAATCAGTTCTTTTTTCTTTTCTTAATTTTGGATTGTTTTTATTTAGATTAGTTTTGTTTTTGCTTTTTTGATACAAAGGTAAACAAACAATATATTTTTTATTTTCTTTCAAACTTTAATAAAATCTATAGGGTGGAAATATTTTACCTCCCCACTTCTATTCTAGGTTATCTGTTTCTTTAAACATTTATATTAGTACTGCTATTGCATGTGGTGGGGAAATGACATTTGTCACTAAAATAGTTTAATCGATTTCTCCCCACCACAGGTCATCTACGTATCACCCACATTCGCCTTACCATAACACGTGGGCTGGTCCAACTGCTCCACCTCCTGCATTTGGTGCTTCAAACAGCTCTGCAACGTCTTCTTCAGGGACAAAGTCCACCTCAGGTAAGTTATAAACTATGTTATCTTTATTTTCCTGGTGAACCTCAGGGGCGGTAACTTTAATCACTTCGCTGCAGTCCAGAGAAATTGATTGCATTTAATTCCTGTTTAATTTTATTTTGCTTTTTCATGATATTTTTATTTTATTTGCATTATTACATTCAGTTACACATTTTAACATTCTTAGCGATACATTCCAAATTATTATTGTTTTCAATACTATATGTGTAAATCTCTGTTTATATATTTTCCTTATTCCTACCCCTGAGACTTCCTTCCACCACTTTACAGCTTTTGTTTTTCTTTTTGTATTGTGTTGTTTTGTGTTTCTATTTTCCCCATAAGACGTCTGTCAATATTTTAGCTTTACAAAATTTAGTCGATGCATATCAATAAATTTGTTTTGGAACGATGTTTTGTCATGTGTTCTTCCACTCATTACCATTCTGTAATGTAATTCCTGTTTAAATCTTTGGGGGTAGGTAAGTGACAAGTCTTATGCCTCACTTTTCATAGGATTTAGGCTTAGTTTTCACCAAGCTGATAAACCTGTCTGGACTGTACAACATAATGTAGGAGAAGGCACACATAATTTAATACTCTCCCATATTACTTGCCTTGGATCTGGCATATAGAAAATTAGTATATTAAAAAATGCGAGTAGAACTGCTTTCCACCTATTTTCAAAAGGTCTTGTCTTACGTGTACAATATTTGCTCAAATGGAGTTCTGTTGAACATTGTAATAGATGAGAGAGGATACACACCACACAACACATTTGTAGTAATGTTTAATTGTTTATTGGTGGTTGTTGTTATATATATATTTCTTCCTTGCCTTTTTCTGTGACAGTGACTTAAGGCCACTTACAGATAAAATAAGAACAGTTGAAAACAAAGGGTGGGGGTAGGGAATAATGTAAAAACAAGTAAACATTAATAGAATTTATGTATACTGTATAATATAAAATTATTTATTCAATCTGTTCTCAAAAGTATTACCTATTGACTGATCATCTTTCTCTTTCTCTCTTAGGTTTTGGAGGCACAAAAAGGAGATAAAGTTCCTGATCTGCTTAAGTGTGTGAATAAAAACAACTTTCCAACAATTTTTAAAAATTCTTTCCAACAATTTTGAAACCTGTTTTAGCCTGGCTTTGTAAAAGTTAAACCTTGGATTCAGTTATACATATGTGTATTTGAGTTTGAACTTTAATATATAGTTTTAGATTTCAGGAGTTGTTTTGGATAATTGCTTAGAATAGAAAAACAAGAAGTGGACACAAATTCTTTCTGAAACCATTAAGTCCCAGTGAAAACAATGGTACATTTCTGAGTAAACCATAATTTACAATGGGCAACATTTTTTTAAAAAAAACAACCTAAAAATAAAGAGCACGAAGAAATACTATTACAGCAGATTGAAAGCAGCATGAAGGCGAATCTTCTCATTAAGCTTGTTCCAAAATGTTACAAAAAATACCCATTTCCCCATAAACCATAATCATAGTAAAGTACCAAATTTTCTCTATCCATTCAGATATAGTAAGAGATATGCTTTTTCCCCTCCCCAATTTTTAGCTGTTATAATCTTAGTAGCAGTTACACAATAAGGTTAAATTCTATTTCTTGATCATTTTACGGAAAAAACATCTTTTAGATTTGTTCCTTCCAAATAAAAAGGTTCTGTGGTGGGACAAAAAGTTCTTCTTGGTGGCAGAAGCATCTGTACTTCTTGACAAGCTTGTAACAGAACCCCCCCCCCCATCAGTAAACCTTGAAACAAGGGACAGATTTCAAAGTAGCCCCCCTGTAGGGGGGAAGAAGGATAGAGAAGGGTGGGTGGGTGGGTGGGTGAGAGAGGACCTTTCTGGATGCTTACCTTTATGCCTGAGAAGTAAAAAACGGAAGTGAAAGTTTGAGAATTCCAGTTTGCTTTTTGGGGTAATAACATGGAAGACAGGAATGCCTGGTGTGCTCTGGTTCATAGGGTCACGAAGAGTCGGACACGACTAAACAACATGGAAATAACAACAACATGGAAATAACATTGGGGATAATAACTAGGAAATGGCATATCTACATCTTTGAAAAAACTGCTTTAACTTGTTTTTATTTGGTTTTGGTGGGGAAACACAAGAATAGACATGCATGGGGTTTTAAAAGTACCGTAAGTCTTATTTGGGTTGCATTCAACTTAGTCATAGTTTGAGTAGACCCATTGAAATCAGTGGATTCAGTTAGCTACAACCCATTGAGTTCAGTGGAGCTTGTTTCCAGGTATACATATAATTGTAGAACTTGACCCTAACCAGTTCTGGTCATAGGCCACTAGTACATAGAATCATAGAACTGTAGAGTTGGAAGGGGTCCCAAGGGTCATCTAGCCCAACCCCCTGCAATGCAAGAATCACATTAGTTGTACACAGTAATATATCTTCAAATGACATATCCAGCCAATTCATCTAGATGAGCACCATAATGTGGATTTCATCAACATCAGGTCCTTCTCCTACCCACATGATGCTGACACAAAGCCCTACAGTAACACTAGGCAACAGAACGAAAGAACAGTCTCTCCCCCACTCTCTTTCCCCCCAACCGCAATATGTCTATGACAAAAATGTATTTCACTAAAGGTAAACGAACTGTGAAAAAGACTTCTGAATGGGAAGTGGAAACGATAGGTATACCTTTCCCTGTTTTTCTGTTTGTTTTGTAACACAAAAAAATCTTTAACAAAAACTAGTTTTAAAAAATCAGGTCCTTGTGCAGAATACAGGTTCCCTGTAAGTTATCTCCCTTGCTGCATCAGAGGGCTATCTTTTCATATGGTAGAATTTGGGTGCCATAATAGACTTTGTACATGTGTTCATTGATATCTTCCTTCATGCCCTTCATTCTGATGAATATATGTTACTAGTTCCTTGATTTGCTGTTGCTGTACTACCCAGAACTGAGCCATGGTTGGGTTATCATTACTGATTATCTAGTTCACTCTGCATTTTTTCCATTGATCAGACATCTAACAGATGTAACAATAAAGAGAATGGGTTTGGAACTGTGCATCTATATTGTTGCCTTTTATTCAGCAGTTGCCATGCTCTCTTTTTGCTGTATGTTTAACTCAGTAAATAAGCACAGTTGACAAATAATAAGCAGCAAACGTTGAAATAAAATGCAGAACTAATGTTAATATGTGTAAAGCTAAAACTGAGTAATGGAAATAATTCTTTTTTCACTACAGAATTTTGAACATGTGGGGAGAGGGCCTGGAGCTTCATTGAGGAAGCCAGGCCTTCACAGGCTCTCCTTTTCCTTCTGTCCTGTGTATCTTCACATACTCATGGGGTCCAGACTGGTGGTTACTGACCTTGGGGTTTTAGCAGATACCTCTGTTAAGATGTTGACCCAGGGTGTGGCAGATGTGCAAAAGGTGAATTCCATGCTAGGGTTCATTAGGAAAGGAATTGAAAATAAAACTACCACTATTCTAATGCCTCAGCTGCGAGACATCATGTATTTCCCCTATTGGTCTCTACAGCAGGCACTGTAACTCTCCAACGATTTGACTTCTCCCCAGAAGGTGCACTCTTCCATTATCTCACGAGACAGACAGATGCCAGCCAAACAATTCTATGAGACCATGCTTGAATTACCTTGTACAGTTCTGGTCTGTCTCCATGAAAGGCAACTTCACAGATATATTCGTATTTACCATGATGAGGCCGTTCATGTTTCTTAGCAGTGGCTATGATTTACCTTAGTACCAAAATAGCTGCATCTTTCTACAGTTAGGATTTGAGCTCCTTTGGAAGGGGTGATATAAATTGAATAAATAGCACTAAGAGTGATGAGAGCTCACTAGCATTATTTCTAACACATAGAAAGGAGGAAGAGAATGCAAGGACCGCCTCCTTTCTCCACTTCTTCCTTGGTCTGGTCTACGTTTAAGCCCTATTCTGGTAAACCAGTCTAGCTGAAACATACAATGGTTTAGATCCTAAGATACTTGAATGGAAGGAAGTTCATTGGGGGAAAGTTTCTTGTCCCCTTCCTGGAGTCACCCGCACATCCAAAGTCTCTGAAATTGTCCCCAATTTCAGCTCCTATTTACCTGTATTTAAATAGGGATTGTGCAAGAGAACTTTCCTGTGAATTGGGTCTTGTGTTAATTCATATATGGGATACTATGTGGATTCTGTGCCTAGGGCACCAGTGTATTGCCAAACAGCCCTGCCTGTTGCACAATCAAAGTCCCAAGAAACGACAGAGTGTGCCTCCAAGGGTGAAGCCAAACCGCTGTGTTAGCAACATCAAAGTGACCTCTCTGGGGCAGTGTGTATGGCGGTCCTAGGCTGCCCAAGTGGCAAGACCTCACTGGTCCAGAGGAAAGCAGAGCACCAGCTTGGCTGCAGGAGTTACCAGAAGGAGGCATACAAGGCACCATCTAACCATCTTAGGGACTCCATGCTGGATTTGTGTAGGGTTTACTCCTTAGCCTTTTCTTCTGAAGACATCCCACAAGTCAGTGAAGGGTTAGGATAAGAGTTTTCCTTCTCCTAGATGGGCTACTTTCCAAGGTTGATGAGTCCCATCTGTCCCTCATTTCTCTGTACAACACATGTAGAAACCATCTTAATGACCACTGGACCCACTATAGGTCTTGTCTGCTCAATCCACCGGAGCCTGTCTTCGCATGCATCATCGAAATGGTAATTGCCATTGTTCAATAACTTCGCTTTGGGCTGGAAAAGCCCCAAAGCCATGAAGCACTGCAAATCGATGGTGTTCAGCAGACTTCCGTCTGCGCTTACCAGCAGTGTTCAGCAACAGCAGAGTTTCTTCTTTGCACAGCTTCTGTGTGTGCCCTTCTTTGCTTCAGAGACTTGCCACCAATAAATCCTCACAGAGTCCAGCCATCCATATAGCACCCACACTGATGCAAATCAGTTGCTGCCTTCAAGCAAGAACAGCTCAGTTGGGAGCTTGCCTGACAGGATCTCCTGCCTTCCTGAAGCAATAGCCTAAGGGTTGCTTTCATGTGCTATTGTCCCTGGTTCAAATCCTTGTCTTGCCATGAACTCACTACTAGGTGAGTTGGGAGAGCCAATTTTCTCCCAGCAGCTGCCCCTCATCTACAATATGAGGATCATGATACTAGACAAGCTTCAAGGGCATAAGGAATACTGAAATCTATATTTTTGAAAGTGGATGTTTTCTGTCCCACCACTTCCACCTTGGGAACAAGTTTGGAGCTGATCTCTTGAGAGGTCAAACTTGGCACAAGGGTTCCCCAGACGGGAGAAGTGGTCTTTATCCATGTTTGGATGCCAGGTACAATTTTCAACCAATATGGCATACCAAAACATGACTTTGGGTTGATTTTACCCAATATTGGGCTTGATGGATCCAAATTCTCAAATTGCACTATTCGTTTAAAAATTACATTTTATTTTTTTTGTTTCATAAAATACCCAGGCAGCATTGGGCACTCCTCACTAGTAACATATATGATGCTTTTTTCTTTTTTTTACAAACAAAATAATAAATTTGCAACGTACATTTCTAGTATTTGATGTCAGCATGCAAGGAATAGCTTGGGAGTGTAAAAGTGAAATGTGTGTCTGCAATTTTAAATTCGTAAAATGCAGAAACAAATAATAATCTGTACAGCTGATTATCAAAATTTATCAAATCTCTCACATGAGGTGTTCCATACAGTGAGACACTTAGTATCAACATACACTGTGTAAGTCCTAGCACTCTAATAGGCTTAAGATGAAATCATTATACATCCTACCAAGGATCTCGGGACAATACACATGGCTCTCCCCTCCCCCTCTATTTTATCTTCACAACAACCTTGCAACATAACTTTAGGCTAAGAGACAATGATTGGCCCAAGGCCATCTAGTATCATCCATACCTGAAAGGGGAGGGGAATCTGGATCTGCCTGCTCCAAGACCAAAACTAACCACTGCTATAACATACCGGTACTAGCAGCTCCAGCACCTGTTTCCCTGTTGCCACTGAAGATATCACACACACTCTTTGGGCATGTGCAATGTGAAATACCCACCTTGCAAAATTTAAACATTACCACAAATTTTCTTTCTTTCCCCCCAGCAGGGCTTTGAAATGCTAATCTTTTCTGAGTCATTCCTTACTTACTCCACTTAAAGTGAAGCCAAACCAGTCAAACCAGGATTCAATTAACCAGATTTTGAAAATCAGCAAACACTTCCAAATGAAATCATGCAAATTCCAACACAAACCTAGGTCTACCCTATTCTATATAATCTATATAAATAAGTCACAGCATTCTGTCACATTCTAGGGTAGGGAGTTCATTTATTATCATTTATTTCTGGCAGTTATGTTCCACTTTTCTTTCAAGGTTCCCAAGGTGGTATGCATGGTTCTCTTCCTTCCTATTTGCTCTGGCAGGAGGAAAACCTGTCATCCCTTTTGAGGGGAAAACATAGGTAGGAGCAGTGCCCTTCCTGTATTTTTGAAAGCTGAAGTGGGGCAACTACCGGTATATGTTTTGATGCTTTCATATGTGTGTCGTTTCCCGGTCACTGCAAGACCTGGGGAGCAAATATGGGGTAAGGCAGGCTTCCTCAACCTCGGCCCTCCATATGTTTTGAGACTACAATTCCCAGCATCCCTGACCACTGGTCCTGCTAGCTAGGGATCATGGGAGTTGTAGGCCAAAAACACCTGGAGGGCCGAGGTTGAGGAAGCCTGGGGTAAGGGCTGTTGTCATGTGGGGTTTCCAGAAGCTTCTGGCAGGCTACCTTTCATTTGGTGCTTGTCTTGGGGTTAGCACAATGAGAGCCTCAGCTCAGTGGTGGTGAAAAAGACAAATGTAATGTTTGGGGTTGTTAGGAAGAGGATTGAAAATAAAACAGCCAGTATCTTAACGCCTTTCTCTTTGCAGAAACTAATACTGACATATCTGGAACAGCAATTACAATTGCTTCAAGTTTCTGCTTGCGAGGAGGCCCTGACCTTAACATTATTATCTACTCCCAGATTGGCAGGTGCTCTGGGGGAGGACTTGCTGTTTATCCTCCTACAGGCAGCGCCTGAGGGTACTGGCCCTCCGCAGCAGACATCACATGCCAAGTGAGGAATTCTGTTGGTTTGCACTAAGGCGGAAGATCTACATGTGCAAAACAAATGTATGCAAAGCTGCTTGCAAGCCACCTTGCAGATCTACAGGGTGGAAAGGCAGGATAGGATCTGTCGACTGGCTGGCTGGCTGGCTGATTCTGCTTGGCTCGCCTTGAAAGGATTTCACAGAGTTGGGAAATGTGCAAAGTAAGTAAGATAGGAAAGAACCAAGGCTGTAAAGCAGGGAGTGGACCAGTGGGCACATGTTTAATTTTGAGAGAGTACAGTGGGTGCTGCAGCAGGAAGGTAAACAGCATTTCCATGCACTCTGGCACTCATCACGGTGCTCCATGCGCCAGAAGCAGTTTAGTCATGCTGGCTACATGACCTGGGAAAGCTGTCTGCGGACAAACGCTGGCTCCCTTGGCCTGAAAGCGGAGATGAGTGCCGCACCCCAGAGTCAAGTCTGACTGCAAATAACTATCCAGGGGTTCTTTACCTTTACCTTTTCTACCTTTATAATAGAAATGTCAAAGTAGCAGCAATACAAGAACTAGAAAGCCCCCTTCCCCTTGAGAGAACAGGCAATACTCAACAGGCCAAATTAAACACTTCTCACAGTAATAAACCACAATTCAGGCCATGAAATATCAGTAATGATGAACAAATAAGCCGGTTGAAAGACATATTTCTTTGAGGCCTTCCAGAAGTGTTGACACATGGGATGACCCACAGCAATCACATGTTGCTAAATAGTCAGCAAAGATATTCTAGTCTTACCTTACCAGCGTCCTACTTGGTTGAAGTATTCACCTACTATTGTACTTTCAGATGGCACTATTTTGTAAATAGTCTGAGACCATTTCTCTCTACCAGGTTATTCTGTTGCTGATCTGCTACTGGTCCTAAAACAAAGGAATCTCAAAGGGAAAATGCTGGATAGTCATAAGTTTTATTCTGTTCATTTGAGTCTGAATTCAGGCAATGGTTTCCTGTCCCACTACGGAAGTTAATTAACTGAGCATTGCTAAGCTTCTAACATGATCATTTGTGTTATCATTTGTGAAAGGACACTAAGCTTGTTTTACGTATATTCCAAGCCCTGAATGAATTGCCACTGCTTGCACTTGTTGCATTTCATCCCCTCTGAGCTCACGGCATACAACCGCCCACCATGTGTAGATGTGAATGAATAACCCTGCAAACTGATAATGCTTCATGCATCTGAAGAATGGAACTTGAACTTATGTCATCATAATTTGTTTGTCTTTTAAGGTGCCACAAGACTCTTTGTTGTTAATTAGATTAGTTGCTGTTCAGTGCGAAATGATTTCAGGAGGAAGCTGCTGGGACAAAGAAACAACACTGGACATTCTCCCATGTTTTGAAATGATCCAATGTTGCCAAGTAATTCTTCTGTTATGTAAATTTTGACCTGTCTGTCTACTGGAAAACTCTTAAGCATAATTTCCCAGCACAGATCTATTTATGAGTTTTTCAAAGGAGGATATAACCACTGCTTGAATCAAGATAGAACAGTTTTTATGCTGATTAGCATGTCAGAGAGCAGGGTGTGTCATTTTAGGAGGTGAAACTTAATTTTTGCAAATTTATTCAGTGAAATATATGTTTTTGGGTGTGAGAAATTATATATATATATATATATATATATATATATATATATATATAGTGAATGGCAGCATTTTGCTTAGTAATTATGCATTTGATGAAGAAGATGTAAACTGCTCTCGGAAAACCAAAGAATTTAAATTTTACTTTCTGAAAATGTCAGATAATGCTAAATAATACATACATACATACATAAAAATAATATTAATACATAACTGCAAGTATTTGGAAAAAAATAATTATTCCTATGCAATTTTACACACATTTTACTTACAAAGCAAAACAAAATTATACTAATTTAATTTAATAAAAATATATTTTGCATTCCCAAATCATGTTACAACTTTTTAGGAATTTGAAAGTATTCCAAAAAGTTGTGCTAAAAAGTTGTAACATGCTTTATTTCCCAAAGCTGTGTTTGCCAAGTTATTTTAAGTTTACTGCAGTTTACTGCACTGACTATGGTGGAAGAGGATCTTAAACCTTCCTATCCCTGTTGATTATGTCCTGGAAATACCCCCCAGGCCAATTCTCTAGGTTGACATCTGATTTCAGACCTTGGCAGGGTGGGGTGGGGGGTGGAAACCCAGAGGAACACCAGGCTGGGGGTACCGGTATATTCAGGAGAACATTTGTGGATGGGAGAAGGCAGAGAGGGATGTGATATGGGACTGACCCAGGAGGCCTGAACTCTGGGTGTTTTGTGTTGGGTCTTGGAACACTTGTTCCTCCTCCACTGAAAAATCCTCATGGCACCCTATAGCCACTGACACACAGAATAAGGCCTAACAGTCTGAGTTGGTTCCCTCAGCAAAAGTAAGCATATTTATTTATTTAACAAAGAGCTGTGGTTGGTGGGTGGGTAAATCATGTCTCATTTGCCTATACAATGGCATATACACCTTCTCCTTTCCCTGGCCAATTACCCCATACAAGTGCCCAAACTATCACAGTTTTTGCTGTGCCATGACGACCTCCAAAAAAGGAAGGGATAAAACATTGTGAAAGCCTACAGGTCGTTCCCAATCTTATAAACACAGGTAAGAGATACGTTGGAGAACATTATATTTGTCTTAGGCCTTAGTCACAGTTAACTTGTGCAGGATTGTGTACAATGTCTTTTGTGTTCTGTACCAGGAATTATGCTGTTTGTATGCTGTGGCGCTGCGGTCTAAACCACTGAGCCTAGGGCTTGCCGATCAGAAGGTCGGCAGTTTGAATCCCCGCGACGGGGTGAGCTCCCGTTGTTGGGTCCCAGCTCCTGCCAACCTAGCAGTTCGAAAGCACCTCAAAGTGCAAGTAGATAAATAGGTACTGCTCTGTCTCTTAATGTCTTTCCACCAAAATACCTTCTACAAACATGTAACTTTAATCTCTGTAAAATGTTGCATTTTGCACAAGCAGTATACAGTACTGTTGTAGAAGAATTGGGAGTTGGCTTTTGCTGCCCAACTTCCCAAGGGACTCTGAGTCCCCTAAGTCCATGATCAGTCAGAGAAGAATCGATGGAGACAGGATCCAGTGAAAGAGAGGCAGATTTTGCTTTGCTTTTTCCGCCCCCACCCCCGCCACCTTCTTGCAATGAGGTGAGAGGCCCAGAACAAAGTGTGCAGGAACCTTTAAAGACTTTAGACATTGCCCAACCCCTTAGCCAAATACCACCCTAAGAGCATCATACATACATCACAGAAAGGGGGAACTTTCATGGAAATTTGGAAGTGTAACTTCTTTCCCCAATGTCTGATAATGTTTTTACTGATTGCAATGAGAGTTATGGGCTTCTATGTTCATTAGCTTCTCATTCCAGTAGTCTGTTGAGATGTTATAAGAAAGATAAGGAGTGCAGAATAAATAATCTATAATAATATGTGTGATTATAGATAAATCAGCATTAAAAATTATGCACAGCACAGTATTATTATAAAATTTTAGGGTGCACACAGCAGACACCCACTCCACAGAAAACCAATCCTTCACTCTTCAAAATTCAGGAAATATTCCCTGAGAAAAAATACACTTAGAACAATCCCAAAAGCCATCTTGGCTCTCCTAATGACTCTTAACTATTTCCTCTGCAAAAGAAAAACCTTTTCCAATAGTTATTTCACTTACAAATCTTTCAAATCCTGCCTTAAGGGCATATTTTCTGTATGAAAAGGGTATGCCTGCGACTTGGATTCAAGACCAGGTATTCTGATAACTATCATTAACCATTAATATTATTTCTAGCTCCTCTTTACCCAGCTGGCTTTGTAATATTTGATATGAGCTGGAGCACATAAAATAAAATCTAAATACCGTAACTACAGCTTTCCCCATCCCCATTATAGCTAACCCTACTTACCTGGGAGTAAGCCCCAATAATTTCAGTAAGATTTCCATCTGAGTATACATTGTTAAGACTGTGCAGTAAGTAGCACTAGTTGTTCAAAGCCCTTAAAAACAAATGTTAAATGTTAAAATCATTGGCAAAGGGCTGATTTGTCTCCTGTGTGCAAAAGTTGAGAAGTCAGGTTAGACTGGTTTCGTGGGGTGGGATCCTTGTATGCTAAAGGAAATATCTATTTTAAAACTGGATGTTCTCCTGAGATCACTGTTGTTACTGTTAAATATTCCCCTACTGGTGCTTATAATTTTCTGAAATACTCAGCATAAATTGTTTTCAGATATTTTATGGAAAAGGAGAAGATCTTAAACAGCACCTAAAAAGTTTTATAAATTGATTAAAGAAAGATACATAATATTCCCCCCAAATTAAAAATGAGTAGAAAGAATGCATCTCTCTTAAGTAATGTGATCTTTTGGTTTACTCAGGATAAAAGATTAGCCTTACTGCCTTAGATCAACAAGGTATTCACTAGAAAATGTTATTTACAAAAAAAAAAGACAGTGTTAAATTAAATCTAGTCACAGAATATTTATATACCTCCTAAATAGGCATTAAATGAAAAGGAACATCCAGGATCATCATTTATGACAGTATTTTTTAAATAAATAAATACAGGATAGAACATTACTAGGTAACATTCAATCAAGGGAAGAAGGTATAATAAATACAGATGATATACCGGTAATATCAGAAAAATGAAGCCATATAATGATATGACTGAGTGAATGGACAGTCATAAATTCCCTTATTTTTGGTACTTCTAAGTAAGGCACAATCGTAATGCATTATTTATTCTGAATTTGAGAATTTAATGTAAATAAACAAGTAAAATGTATTTGATTGAGCAAGACTAGCAACACATTTCATACCAAGATACATGGAAGAGAGGCTTAGGAAGAAGCATTCGGGAGGTTTCTTAGAAATGGATTTGGGGCATTGTAATAAATATTATTATTAATCTTACAAGCTCATATTAAGATGACACTTGACACTCAAAAAATAGTATTTGGGGTGGAAAATATGAACTGGAGGTATAGAAGTGTAACGGAGTATATACCGTAGCACATATTTATTAGTATTGCTAAAATATTGTGATTATCTGGGAGATGATTGAGGAGAATATCAGATGAAAGTCTACTTGTAGATTGCCTTACTCCATATGTACCCATTTGACTGCTTCAATCTTCAGAACTAGCACTGTTACAGGTGCCACATAATACTTGTTCAACACTTTAAAGAAATTGGTCTTTAGTGTGGCAGCACCTAAACTTTGAAACTCCCTACCTAAATGACATCAGGCAGGTGCTTTTGCTGTACTTTTTTTGGCACCGGCACCTGCTTAAAACACTTTTGCTTGGGCAAGTCCATTCAGACACATAATGTTGATGTGTTTTAATTTATGATTAGTCTAATGTTAACAAACTTTTTATTGTTTTTAATTACTTGTTTATTGCTTTCCTTGCCAATTATTTAAATATTTATTGTAAACCACTTAGAGGTTTATTATAATGAAGCAGTTTATGTATAAATATTGTGAAATAAATAAATAAAACTTAACATTCTACCTACGGTATTTGTTATGATTTGAAATAACAAGGTGCAGAAGGTGCAGCTACATAATTGATTATGGATCATGTAAAATTCTTAGCTGAAATATTATTAGAAAGAAAACATTGTTGACTTTGTGTAACTTGAATATCTGAGTGAGATATGTGAAATCAGGCTGTAGGACTGTAAACAATGTCTTGCTAATCTTGATATAATTTTGATATACTCGTGGATTGTATGCATGTGATTTAACTGTTGATTGTGAAAGAATGGTTGAGATCAAGAAAAACAATAAAATGCTGTAATTTCTACTGCCTAAAAGTTTTGGATATTTTAAAAATGCAAATGATATACAGACTAGACTGCATGTTTTTGTGGCCATTCAAGTAAATTGAAAACCTACATCTCAAACTATAGCAAACAGTCTGGGATCCAAAGAGCTATTATAGATAAGCCTAAGGGCTTGGGCTTGGGAGTGCCTGGTGGAATTTTTGACTTTCTTTTTCAAAAGCAGAACCCCTCCCCAGGCGACATAACACACTTTTTGAAGGTACCCTGTTACTTTAAAAAAAAACACCAAGCTTTTGCACTGTCAAGGAAAGCTAGCTATGCACGAACCATTCAGTACCTGCAAAAATATTAGAAAATGTACTCACAGCCTAATGGACTGGTCAAATTATATCCAGCTGAAGAACCCAGCAACTATGCCCCCACCTGCCTCTTCCCATTACAGAAACTATTCCTCCTGCAAAACAACAGCCTGCAATCTGCATACCTTTAATTTGCAGGGTGGGAGAAAAGTGCCTGAGGGTGTCAACTTCAGGTGGGGTCACAATTTAGCATCTCATCAGATAGCACTTTTGTTCTAAAAATTGGATCTCCAGCTCACATAAATGATTGGGCAACAAGTTCAACAGACCCATACTTCAATGGATGAAAACAAACCATACTCATTTAAATGTAAATCCCTCACACATACCAAATTTCTCTGAGCTTCATTTTAGCATTTCTCAAAAGTATTTACAGAATCCTGGATATACTTTGGCCCACAGCCAAAAACATGCCTGGTTAGTTCAAATAGGTATATGATTTCTCAACTCAACAGCTCCTGACTGTGTACTCCTCTCCTTTCTCTACGTACTAATTCTTTCTAAATTTTCTTTTCTCTCTTAGTCCTGACTCTTTGGTCTGGACCTCTTGCCTCCTTATACCTTTTCTTAACTCAATGGTTGCCAGATCTCAGGATTGGAACTGGTCAGGATTTTAGCCACCTCCTTAGGCTAGGGAAGGGTTCAGTTTAGGGAAAAAGTTAAATCCCAAGGAGAAAGGGGCCCAGAGGTTTTCCTTGGGGTCCATTTCCAGCCTTCATTCCTCACCCACATTCTTTTCAGACTTTAACCCACCATCCTTCCCCTCCCCCCATCATGTTAGTATTTATATCTTTCCCTTTCTGTGCTAGGACAGTGACACAGGTGATCTATTAGCTGTGCCCATACTTGGATGGAGATAGCTGGCCAGTTATGCTCCTATATTACAATGTGTTGTATCAAAATTGACCAAAAGCTGTAGTTGGTTCAAAATAGTGTGATGAGATTATTGACTGGGATTGGGGTTTTGGCCATAGTGCATCAGTGCTTTGTCAGATGCACTGGCCCCTAGTCCATTAGTGGGCCCAATTATTGGGCCCATTAGTGCTGGTCCTAATCTTTAACAGCTTGGAGCCGGGCTACCTGACAGATAGTCTTTTCTAGAATACATCTATCTAAATCTTGAGATCCTCTTAAAAGACCCTACTCCCGGCGCCCCGCCAAGTGAAATAAGGCAGGTGTCTACTAGTGAGAGGGCCGTCTCAATGGTGGCATTCCAGATGTGGACTAGCATCCCAAGAGAAGCTCACCTCATGTCTTCTCTATGGCCTTTTCACTGCCAGATGTAGTCCTTTTAATCCACCTGGGCTTTTTAAACAATTTGTGGTTTTAAAATCTGAGGGTGGTATTCAACTAAATTTTACTCAGAGCACATACACTGAAATTAATGGACCTAACGTAATAGTGTGGTGCTAATAACACCAAGTTTGCAGGTTTGATCCCCATATGGAACAGCTGCGTCATTCTGCATTGTTGCATATTCCTGCATTGCAGGGGGTTGGACTAGATGATCTTCAGGGTCCCTTCCAACTCTACTTTTCGATGATTCTCTGATAACCATGTTAAATAATCTAATCGGGACTAACTGTGAGTAAAACCTAGCTGAATAGTACCCTCTGTCCTCAGTATTTGATTTATGGCTGTGCTGCCAACTGGTATTATTTCTTCCTCTGCTGGAAATAAACAAGGATAATGCTTTTTTATTATTATGTTGCATTTTATTTTTAGTCAGACTTCCAGAGAATGTTATTTTATAGGACAGCCTTTACAAATATAGTAAAGAAAGGTAAGTATAATATATAGCATATAAGTATGACCATGAGATCCTGATCTGGAAATCAGATGAGAATTGTAATTTCTAAAAACATACAAATACTTCCAAGTCTCACTCCAGAAGTCTGTCCTCGAGTCTAGGCCTTGAGACATCTGGCAATCATATCTAAATCCCAACTTTCATTTCCTCAGTCTCCACTGTGTTGCTTCCCACACTGTTTCTTTCCCTCCTTCCCTCAGCATTTTTGTTTGCCTTGCCCTCCTTTAGGATTTAAGAAGCTGACCCAACGGCATCCAGAAACTCTTGGCTTCAGAAAAAGTTGGTCAAAATTATTTGTATCACTTAGCATTTTATCTAGTTGTTTAGAATGTTCTAGGTGATTTGGACATATTTTCTCAATGTATCTTACAACAACCCTATAAGGTAAACCTGCATTATTCTTAAGACAGTACGATGGTTGAAATCAGCCTGGATTGCATATGTTCATACAGGGTAGTGATGAAGGACAGACTTCCTGACTCAGTCTTGGGATGCAAAATTATGCACATTTAATCGGCAGTAAGCCATATTAAGCTCAGTGTGACTTCTCACGTTTACATTGGCTGTCTCACTTGAAGTTGGTGAATGAGGTGCCCATCAACCACGCTCAAGGGAAAGCTACAGAAGCAAATATGGAGATGACACTAATTATGTATTTAAAAAAATTAAAAAGCTGGGGGGCAATTTGTTTGAGGACAGGTATGGAGGGAAGAGTACTTTTAACTGTCTATCCCCACCATGGTCCCACCACTGCTATTTACATGAGATGGAAGATCCCATTGGTGCGAAGGAGCTGTAGCCTTAACCTTTGTGCAGCACAATCTTAAATACATTTGCTTAGAGCCAGTGCTATTTTTCTAGAAAGAGAAGTGCCAGAACTCACCACGAATGCCTCCCTCGTTCTCTTAGAATGGCAATGGCGCCCACCTGAGAGGTTCTGGCTGAAAAAAGCCCTGCTTAGATCCATATTAAATGGAGCTTTCTCCCAGCTCTGCCTGCAAAAAAGATTGCAAGAACAGTCTGTGTGAGTATTATTTTAACAGAAAGCAAACAGGTTGAATCTTTGGCAGGGAAAGTGCCTTCCATATTGTTGAGGAACTGGCTGCCTGAATAATTATGTGGACTTATGGCACAGGGTCAGCTTTAGCATGCGCTGAGGTTGGGCATCTAAGAATCCCCAAACTAGTCTAAGTCTCATCACCTCAACACCACTCGTCTTCTTATCTTTACAAGCTGGTCATGAGGAGAGAAATTTCCATTTGCAGTTTTCCAAGTTTGAGGGGCTCAGTGAGTGCTCCTGTGAGTGAGTGTCTCTCAAGTTTCGAGTCAACAGTGTGTGTGTTTATTATGTAGGTTCTTCTGAGGTGGTAGATAAGGAGCCAATGGAGGCCAAAAAAAGCAGGGGCTGTGCAACATCTGTGGTAAATCTTGGGTGAGGAGAAGAGGAAGTTCCTTAACTCAAGGCCTACACCGCCCTCCCCCCCCCCTCCAGCTGCCTGTCTGGGACTAACAAAAAACGAGGCAAGAGTTATCCAAGCAACCTGGCAGAGTCACCAGCTACGGCTGGCTGGTGCTCTTATAACACAGCCGCCGCCACCACCACCACCACTTCGCCAGGCCTTGCTCGTGAGCCAGACTAAGCGTGACCTGGCCTAACGAGGCGCTGTGGGGAGGGGGAGGGAAAAGAGAGGAGGGGACGCGCCATGAGGAAAGGGGCGGGACCGGGGCAATAACTGCCTCGGGTTGGGCGGGCCTCCTCGCTCGCTCGCCGTGGCTGCCGTTGCCACGCGCGTGGTGAGTGCTGGAATGCGCGCCGCCGCCGCCCGCTCGTCTCGGCGCTGAGGGGAGGCTCGTCGCCGTCGTCGCCCCGTTGACTCCCTTTGGCCTCGGAGGAGAGGCGGTGAGTTGCCCCGCCGCCGCCGCCGTGTTGGTGGTGCTGGCGGTGGGAGGGAGGAAAGGGGAGCGGGAGCGAGCCTGTGGCGCTGTCCAGGGCTGATCTGAGGGCGGCTGCTTGCTGCTGCTCATGGGACGGCGTCGCCGGAGTGGGTGGAGTGAGGGCGGCCGGGCGGGGTGGGGGGGAAGCGAGGCAGGCAGGCAGGCAGGCTGGCTGAGGGGCCTCTCAGGAAGGAAGCCGCCGGAGGAGCCCCCCGAGGAACAGCCTCCTCTTTCGCCCTCTCCTCCGCCGCCACGACCAGCGGCCGTTAGACCCCGGTGGCCGGAAGGAAGGCTGGTGCTTGGTGGGGAGGAGCCGCCTTCGCCGCCGTCTCCCGGGCCGAGAGCAGCCGACGAGGCCGCAGCAGCTTCAGCCGCCGCCCTGCGTGGTGGAGCTGGACAGCGATTTCTCGCCCTCCCCCGCCGCTGGGCCTCTTCGCCGTGAGTTGCCGCTTTTGTGCGCGCGGTGACCTTGCGCTCTTCGGTGCGGAGGGATGGATGCGGCAAAGGGAAAGGCTCGCGCATTCCCCACCCTCTGCAAAGCGGGGGCGGGGGGGGAATCGGGTGGGTCACGTTCCCCCGCCACCCCCACCTCCAACCACGTTTTCCTTGGAGGAGGAAAGTACGAAGCTTAACTCTCTCAACTCCCCCGCCAACCTACCACCGTACTGATTCCTTCCCCCAGCTTCCTTCTCCGCCCCCACCCTCGAAGGGAAGAGTTGAGAGGGAGACTCGTGGCGTGTGTCCGTGGGAAGTTGCATGTGTATTATTGGGGGGGGGAGCGGTGGGGGGAGGGGAGCTGCGAGGAGAGGTTGCAGAACAACCTGGCAACAAAATCTCCCCGCACACACGGCTGCATTGCTTATGTCTCGGGAGAGAAAGGAAAAGGCCCCAGCCCTCCTTCTCTTGGGGGCGGGGGAGTGTTGGGGGTGGGTGGGTGGGAGGAAGTTGGGCAAATCTTCGCCCTCGCTCACTTTTTTTTCTTTATAAAGTTGCTGGAGAGTTGTAACTTTTTTGGGGGGTGGTGGTTGGGGGGGCAAGGTTGAAGGGAAAGGGAGGCAAAGTGGGTTGACGAGGCGAAGGCAACCCCCTCCTCCTCCCCCCGGCTTCCCGAGCAGCAGCAGCACCGACTTCGGTGAGTTTGTGCGTTGTGCGCTGCAGGCAAGAGTTTTGCAAAGAGAGCTGCTTTGTGCTTCTACTTGGTATTTGAGAAAATGGCCGAATGCCTATTTCTGGAATGCAACAGCAGCAGCGGCAGTCGATGGTGGTTGGGGCTAATAGTACACACACATTTGGTAACGGGCTTCTCCCATTCTGAGCTTTTTTTCGGCGAATATCTGTGGCCTCAAGTTCTTTTGCATACTTAAAACTTGGAATTTAATTTCTCAGCAAACGTGCAGGAGGCTTAATAAAAAGACCATCGGCATTTGAAAGCTTCCAGACTTTAAAACTCTGCTAGTTCTCTTTACTTTCTGCCTCGATACCGAGTTCAACATTGTGTATGTAGGTCATTGAGCTCGTTTGCGTTTAGGCCAAAAACGAGACCAGCATTTTATTTAAATACAATCCCCACCCTGCTGTTGGTTGACTAATTTCAAGACCAAGTAACTTGCCAAACACACTTTGTTGAGGAATGTGTGTGTGTTTGAGCTTTTCTTCAGTACCTTAGTAGAAGAGAAGGGAGCTGAGAAAGCCATCGTGTATGCATTTTCAGTTTTGAAAACAAATCCTGAATTGCACAAAAATACACATCAACAGCCGTTCCTGTTTTGCTGTGAATCCCTACCGGTACATAGTGTGGGGTGTATCTGGTCTGTAGGTACTGTATTTACTTTGAATTAATTCAAAGAACATGTATGGTTATATGATACCTTACTCCAGGTAGCTTCACTGTTTTATTTTTTACTTGTGCAGTTTAGGTAATTATATCAGTAGAACAACTCTGAGTAGGTTTTAAGAAGTCTGGCCTATGGAAAGGTTTTTTAAATTATTTATCTGTTAAGTAGTACAACGGGAAGTAAGGCCCAAGCCAGGTCTTGTAATCAAAGGTCTGTGTTTGAGGACTTGCCTGTGTGCATGCTGCTGTGATGGTTCTGCAATAATGGAACTGTCTTCCAGTTAGCATTTGTTTGATCTTTGGTTCCGGCTTTCAAGAAGGCCTTAACAAAATATATTTTTAATACCGTATGGCCTTTCCTTCTTTACATTGTGGTAAGAGGACTGCTTAGCTCCTTGCTTGGTAGGGACTTCTGCAGTATTGCATTACAGCTAACTGCAATATAAGTGTCTGGTGCTGTGGCCTAGAGGATTTTGGTGTTTAGAAATAAAGTGCATTGGATTAAAGCATATTTAATCGATACCATCATTGTTTAATTGCTCTTTTTATTCAGATTTGGTGTTGAAAGTTGGTTTTCCGAAGCAAAGGAGCAATGACAACTATTTACCCACTCTCACCCTTTATACTAGGCTTCCTCAACTTCGGCCCTCCAGATGTTTTGAGACTACAATTCCCATCATCCCTGACTCATGGGAGTTGTAGGCCAAAAACATCTGGAGGGCCGAGGTTGAGGAAGCCTGCTTTATACAGAATTATTGGACCACATGCTAGCTGCTAAAGAATTAATAATAATGTTCATTAGTTAATCAACAATTATCTTCCCATGCGACATCTCAAAACAATTAGCACTTTAAATCTATTTTTCCTTGTAATGTTCTGGAAAAGACAAAAGCATTGTTTGACTACGACTGTTACCAGTATTCATAAACCCTGCACATTTAACTAAAATATGCCTAGTTTCAGCTTTTCATTTCAAGATGAGTAGTGTGGCCTTCAGATTTAATGCTTTGGATCCTAGACATGTTTTTAAAGTGATAACCAATTATTTATAATTAATAACCTTATTCACACTTGACTAGGTTACAAGGCTCTCTGTGTTTGCTGATAAATGAAGCATGCTTAGGTGTAGGTGTGAGTTTACAGTATTGGGTGTAGTTGGAGTTTACAGTATTGTGGAATCAGTGCATTCAGATAATTTTTTTGCAGCATCCACATGTCATAAAAATTTTAGTTGTGCTTTTTAAGCATATAATCCTGATTTCACCGTACTGTGGGAAATCTGATAAGAAAAAATATATAATGTACTGTATATCTTGCTGCATATCTAGTCTCCACTGGCATAGAAGCTCATTAGCACACTTTTGGTAGGAGGTTTGTCAAGAAGTTTATCATGTGTGGTGACATTTCATTGGATGGCTACTATCAACATTTGCTCCTCACCTGAGCAAAACCTAGCCATTTTTCCTCTGTGGTCCCCAATACCAAATGAAAAAGACCTATTTCTACCAATTGCTGTATGCTGAAAATGTGCTTGAATTTCAGCAACCCAGTTCAAAGGAGCTGTTCTCTGAAGATCTCCACACATTAAAATACATAGGCTTTGCACAATGCCTCTATTATAATTTAAATAATTTCATTGCTGCTGCAAATTTTTTTTTTGCAGTCTGGGGAAAGTGTGCTTGTGCTTTTAAGAGTAAAAAGGGACGTGGGACATTACAAATTGTTTTGGATACAGCCACCTGCCCCCACCAAATATAATTATTGTGCAAGACATTAGTATTAAAGAAATCCCCATCTACTTCCAATGGATCTATTTTAATGCAGTGTGTGTGCAGGTAGAGAAATAGGTAGTGAAGGGCACTGGTGTGGACAGCAAGCAGCAGAATAACTAAGTGTAATTGGAACAAAAACAATTGTGGAATTTAGCATGGCAATTGTGCACATAGAAAGATTGAATGTGAACAACTCGTTTGAAATATAAAGTCCTTGCCTGGGAGCATGCTAGGAGGGAAGGACGCTGACACTTTGCTATAAAATGAAATCATGCAATTAAAAGTTTGACTTTGTGGAAAATGCGGCCATATTTGACCACAATTTCTCTTAATCAAGATAAGTATCATAATTAAATTGTCACTGTTATCGGAAGTGTTCTCAGTTTTGGATTATTACATAATAATTTCTAGACAGATACTTAAACAATCTTTCCTTCCCTTTTTAACAGAACTGTTAATATGGCAATGCAAGTGCTGGGGCAGTCTGGTGGCAGTGGCCTGTTCCCTGGAAATACTAACCTTGGCATGGCTTTGCCAAATGACATGTATGACTTTTCGGAACTTTCCAAAGCTGAGCTAGCAGCTCCACAGCTTATTATGCTGGCAAATGTGGCCCTGACAGGAGAAGTTAATGGCAACTGTTGTGATTACATGGTTGGTGAAGAGAGGCAAATGGCTGAACTGACAACCGTCGGCAATGCCAACTTTTCAGACAGCGATGGAGAAGGAATAGATGAAGCACAGGGCATGGAGAACAACCATAGACGCCTGGAAGATATGGATCTGGGATCCCTTGAAGCTCCTGAGGTTCGTAATGTGGAAATGGCAGAACTGACAGAGCCTTCTGTTCCTCATACTTGCAGCCAAGACAAGGGCTACCCGTTGGAGGTGCCAGATCCTCCAGAGAGTGCAGATGACAAGTGTAAGAGCTTGAAGAACAAACCATTTCGTTGTAAGCCGTGTCAGTATGAGGCAGAGTCAGAGAAGGAGTTTGTCCATCACATTCGAGTACACAGTGCCAAGAGATTCATTGTAGAAGAAAAAGCTGAGAAGCATGGCCAAGTTAAAGAAGCTGCTTCCAGTGCTACAGATGAAGTTGATTTCTCCAAGGGGCCCATTAGATGTGATCGCTGTGGCTACAACACTAACAGGTATGATCACTATCTGGCTCATTTGAAGCACCACAACAAAGCTGGAGAAAATGAGAGGGTCTACAAATGCACCATCTGCACATATACAACTGTCAGTGAATATCACTGGAAGAAGCATTTAAGAAACCATTTCCCACGGAAAGTGTACACATGCTCACAATGCTCCTACTTCTCAGACCGGAAGAACAACTATGTGCAACATATTCGAACTCATACGGGTGAGTGTTGTATCTGTTTCTTAGGTTTGGCTGTTTGCAGTGGACTTGGGTGTGCTGGATTTGAGTGTGTTTGCACTTGTTTGCCATCATGTTATAAATTGTGCTATAAACTAGCACTTTCTGATTTTAAATGATTGGCTTATGTGTACCAGGAGTATTGTGTTATACATTAGAGCTAATGGGTAAAACAATAAAACTAAACACAATTCATCACATCTGTGTGTGGCAGGTGAGGTGATATTTGCTGATTCTCACTGATAGTTTTTAAGGAGAATGAGTGCTTTTTGAGAATTACAGTTTTCTCCAATCAAATTTTAAAATAATCACCAATAAAATGGATGTTTATATACTGGATGTTTATATACTGAAAATTAGCTCTAGTAAGGGAACAATGGTGGTTTTTGCTTTTGAAAATACTTTGCCACAGAGTCAGCTAATTTGTTTTTCTCTGCTCAACCTTTTTGTTTGTATAAAACCCTCACAAAACATTTGTGTCCAAGTTATTTTTTTGAAGAAATGCAGAACAGGAAAATAACAAAATTGCCAGAAATCACTACAAGTAGACTTGGTTTTTGAAGCTAATTTTAAAATGAGGTCAGAAACAATTTGTTTGAGTTAAAAGTGACAGTGGTAGTTGAGCTATTTAAGCTTGTATCTGCTCTTAGGGCTGAGCTTAAGGGACCTAGTGGTAGTGGAAGATTAGTGCAGTTCCAAAATGACGAGCATCCCTCAAACCTCATATTTTTCTATGAATTCTTTGGCCTAATCCTCATCCCAAGCCAATCATTGGGACCAGATACTGGTTGGGGCAGGCTCAGTTTTGCTCACAGAGGTGGCATCCAAATGGCTGTTGGATCCTTCCAGCTGCCTCATTATTTTTGCAACTCTTTTCTTCCCCCCACTCTGTTCGGAAAGTTCTGTTTGGCAAGTAAGGAAGCTTTGTGGCTGTGCTTCTCCTGCCAAGCAGAGGATTATGCTTTAGTAACTATGAGACTTACTGTGACACAGCAATTTAAGTGCACTTCTAGAATCGGGATATAACAGTTGAATATGAAAAAAATTGTGGATAGGGATTTCAATCCAGTATTGGATGTAATTATGTTTTACGGATGAAGAGAATTCAAGCCAGCACAAGTTGCCAGGCTGTGGAATTTCAGCTTCATTATATATAGTATGCAGTGGTGGCCTGCATTCTTTTACCACTTTTGCTCAGATTTTGCATTAATAGAGCAGAAACAACCGTCATGATTAAGGCTTGGATTCTTTTCAAGGTGGCAGACAATTTATTTTTATTTTATTTTTTTACGGGAGGAGTTGTGAGGCTGTCGTGGATTACTTAATATGTTCAGAAACTGAGACCATCTTGCTGTTCCTATGCAATGTTGCAGATTCATTGGGTGCTGCAGGAAAGCATTATTCCTCCTCTAACTGTATTCTGCTTGGAATGGAGAGTGTAGTTTATCACTTTTGAATCCTATCCTCGCCCCTTTATTGCAGAAATTACCAGGTGATACTGTTGCCGTGAATATCTTCACTTATAGATTTCTGCATATAAAACCATTGTTAAGGGGCAGAAAAAACAGACTAGTCATAATTAGTGGAGACAAAACCTGCAGCGGTGCCAGGAGTGAAAGCCAGGCATGCACATACTTGAATTATTAGGCAAAAGGAAGTGCTTGAAGTTCAGTAGCATATTCTAGTGATCTTAGACTACTTCAGAATTTCGCTCTAGCTTAGATACATATCCGCCCCAGTAATGCTATGTTGAATGTAACCTTGTACCAGACATAATGTGATAAATAGTTGAGTTATGGATATATGTGCAGAATTCTGTTCCTCATTGTGATCTCTTTTCCTTGTGCTGGCCAGTTTCTACTAAATGAAAAAAAAAGTAAGTTGTATTTTTTTAAATCATTTGATGCTGACCCCAAATAAGTGGTAACACTAGATTTGTGACTAAAAGAGTGAAGGGGAGAAGAAAGACACCCCAATACAACTGTGTATACTTAGGGTCTCCAATATGGTGCTCTCAGGCACTCCCCTTTGTGCCCATACAGTTCCCCTTTCCCTCCTACATGTTTTTCGATTTTTTAATTTGAATTTTGTCTTTTTGTTGTGCTTTTTTGGGGGATTGTTTCATTATTACTTGCCTGCTATTGTTTCTGATCATACTTGTTTTGTGTATGTGTAGGTGTTTTTTCTGGGGAGAAATCTGAACATCAATCCCTTTCCTCCACCACCCACCCATGAAATCAGTATTTTGTGTTGGACTCAAAAGTTTCTTTAGTTTTACAGCTGTGACTCCAGGTCCTAAAAGGTTAGAGACCCCTGGTATAAACAATAGGGACAGTCAATCAGTTTCATTGCTGCTGTTATGAAACTGGTGCAGACTGTGTCAAAAAGTGTATGTTAGCAAAAGTCTGAAAGAAACTGAGTTTTTAGGAGAAATTTTATTAGGCTACCACCTGGTAGTGGGTCCCATAACACCGTTTAGAGGTCATTGAGCTGTTAGAGCATAATCCAGCCAAACTTCAGCACAGTACATTTTAATCTGAAGTACTTGTTTAAGTGTCTCCCATTGAAAATGAGATTTACAGGTGTTTGGCCAAGGTGCCTGGATAGCCTTGGTCAAGAAGGGCCAAACTACTGGCCTCTGATGCAGGAAAGACAAATGGGACTTTGCATGGCTAAGACAAATGGGGTTGCATGGCTCTGCCAGAAGGTGCTTGACACTCCTTGAAGCAGTGGTGCCCAAGGGAAAACATTTGGGGAAATGGGGGTGGGGTTACCTGAAGATGAGAGACAGTTGTTCTGTAGCTACAATTTTTGATTTCTTCATTAAGGTCAGACAATTTCCCTCAAAAAATTGTTCATCCTTATCACTTAACTTTTCTCGGACCTCAGGACAAATCTGAGAGAACACAGTCTCTCTCCCATCCCCTCTGACCTTGCAAAAGGAGTTGAGGGAGAATTGGCATTTTCTGTAATTTGAGCAGCAGTGCTGGAAATGGTGGGAGAGAATTTTGCTGCTGCTTATTTTCTGTAAGAGTATGTGGGAGGTTGCAGAGTGTCCTTGTGAGTTCAGGGGCGCTTGCACTTGTTGATGATTGGATTTGTGGATGTCTAGCTAAGAATGTGAGGCAGGAATTCCCTGGTTTAAATCTTGCTTCAGCCAAGAATTACAAGGTAGATTTAGGCAAGCAGCTATTTTTCAGCAACAATATCTGCAATATGGGAATAAAAAAAACCCCTAGGTTGTTTCTAGGGTTGTTGTAAAATTTACAGATATCATGGATAGAAATCACTTCTATCCAAATAGAAACTATAAAATAGTCACACAAACATGCACCTCTGCAAGAGAGGCTTGAAAAAATAATTAACCTTGGTTTCATTTAGTGTTTATGTCATATTTATAGAGCAGGTGAATTACTTTTTAGGTGAAGGATGCTAGTTGTTTTAGGGATAATTTATATTTGAGGTATTTGCCAGGTATATTAGACCGGGAAGGAAGATGTTTAAACCAAAATCTTAGTCCGGTTTTAAGATGAAACAACATTTTTATGCCACTTTTCTCTCACCAAATCGTCCATCTCAGTTATTTTGTGTTCTCATGTGTGTGTGTGTGTGTGCAGTTCAATCCTCTATGAGCAATTTAAGGATTTTTAATTTGTGTTTATCTGTTTTAATAGGAGAGCGTCCCTATCGGTGTTCCATGTGTCCTTATTCAAGTTCTCAGAAGACTCATTTAACCAGGCACATGCGCACGCATTCAGGTTGGTAAAAAGGCAATTCAAGAGAGCCCTGGTTGTTAAAATTGTGGCTATATTCGTTAAATGTCTGCTATGTCAGTGCAGGGATTGGCAGAATGAAATTCGTAGTCTGTTTATGACCTCCAAAGGTTTAAGCCTAAAACAGCCTGTAGGTGAGTTGTTAATTGTGTGCTTACATTGGCTGTGGAAAACAGCCATGGCTAGCTGGATGCTTTGTACTTGTAATCCCTGCTGTTTATTTTTTCACTCTGGGCAGTCTCCTGGCTGATAAGAAAGAACTTTGAAAGCCCCCCCCCCCCACCAATATACAGAGTGAACTTCCTTCCCCACTTGTTACCTATGTTTCCAGTATTCATCAAAGCATCATCCATGCAGAAGAGGAAAATAAATCATCAGGCTCGGAGAAATGCAAAGCTTTGCAGTACTATAAAAAAACTTCGATACTCCCCCAAAGGTGGGGAACCCAAATGCATGCCATTGAGAACTGAACAATGCTCATTGAGTCACAGAATGCTGATGTTCTGGGAGTGTTAAACAAAAAAAGTGGGGGTTGGGGCAGGATAGAAGAGGGCATTGCTGAATTGGAGCATTCACATTGCAAAACTTTCTTGTGATTGTCACTTGTCTACATGACTTTTAATGTGTTTCCTGCATTCGGGATAACTTTTGAAACAGCCATACATGTAATTTGTGAAGTTGATTGCTGCTGTACATATTAATGACTGACTTCTGTTTTTATTGTTCGTATGCACTCAAATTTAATGTTCAAGTAAGAGTTGCTGATCACCCAGTCTGTTTGTATTTTTCTCCGGGAACTATGTATTATGCCTGGGTTGCGGGGGGTGGAGTGGTAGCACTGCAGAAACATTTTACCTTTTTGAGGAAATAATTGTTTCTGGGTTATATGGGTGTGGTGTAATATTTGTGTAAGCCTACTATTCATCTATAATTTCCATTTTTCTACACTGCCTTCAGTGGACCAGTTTGGTTTGGATTCCAATTGCTAGTATTACTATAGACTGATCTTTCCTGGTATGTATTTATCATAGATGGAGTATGTGGATTAGTTATTGCTTGCATGTTTGTTTTTGTTTCATTCTTTTGGTTTGTTGCTGTCTTTTGTGAATGTGTTAACTGTCAAATCATTTATTTTTAAGTTGAGAAATGCAAAAGCATGCACAACTGTATAAATCTGTAGCTGTGCAAATAAGTAGCTGTTTGTAATTTAATAACTGGTAATTTCCCTCTTGATTGCTTCAGGTGAGAAGCCGTTTAAATGTGAGCAGTGCAGCTATGTGGCATCAAACCAGCATGAAGTGACTCGGCATGCAAGGCAGGTTCATGATGGGCCCAAACCGCTGGCCTGCCCGCATTGTGACTACAAAACTGCTGACCGAAGCAACTTCAAGAAGCATGTTGAACTCCATGTCAGCCCACGGCAGTTCCTTTGCCCAGTCTGCGAGTATGCTGCATCCAAGAAGTGTAATTTGCAGTATCACATAAAATCCAGGCATCCTGACTGCTGTGACATCACAATGGATGTCTCAAAAGTAAGGCTACGAACTAAAAAGAATGAAGTGAATACTTCTGAAAACATGGGTGGTGATAATAAGAGCATGGAACAAGAACAGGCAAAGAAAGAGATGACTGAAAAGAAAAGTGAGAGAACTGTAAAAGAAGAGAACCTGTCAAAAGAAAAGAAACCAACTAGCAGTGCTGGTATAGGCCATGTAACAACTCGAAGTCGCAAAACCGTTGCTGAAAGCAAGGAGGCAAATGTGAAAACTGAGAAAATGGCAGAGAAATCTGGTAAAACAAAGAAAGCAAAGAGAAAAGCAGATGCCGCCCCTGTTCCTTTGACAAAAGATTTTGCAGCAGACACTGATGTTATAGTGAAGAAGAAAAAGAAAACTGAAAAAATGTCCCCTAAATGTCAGGACTCTCAAAAGAGTGAAAACAAATTAGAAGTCACCAAAAAGCAAAATTCTTGCCTGAAGAAAAACAAGAAAAAGAAATATCTGAGGAGTAAGCCTGGTAAGAACAGCAGAAAGCTTGATTGTGAGAAGGTCACAGATGAGGAGCCGTTCTCTAAAGAATCTGTTGCTATACAAGAGGAGGAAAGTAAGGTAACTGATAATGCTTGCAATGAACTCCAGCCTACTGTTATCCTTGATGTTAGAGAGAGCCAGTGTGTTCCTGTGGAGAATATGCAAGATCAAGAGTCACTGGCTGCACAGCACAAGGCTATGAATATAGAACTAGAGGTGAAAGAGCAAGAAATGCCCATGGCAGAAGAGGAGACTATTAAAGCAGTTTCTCATAATGAAATTGAGCTGTCAGTCATTCCTAGTATCAGGTCTGAGGACTCAAATACCACCTTTGAAAAAGAGACAGTCATACTAAAAGATGCTTTACCTGATTTGTCCCAAAATACACAAACCACAGAAACTTGTGAGATGCAGATTGTGACTGAGCCTGATCCAGTACAAGAAACTGAAGAGATACAACAAATGTGTGACGTAGAAACTGTGAGTAACCCACATCCAGAAGATGTCAGTTCTACAAAAGAATTGCAGGCTGAAGACTCAGCAGAAGTTCCTCCACCACTGTTGCCAGAAAAACTGGAGAAGAGTACTAAAACAGACCTGGTTTCAGCATCGTCCAATGGCACAGTAGTAAATGAAAATCAGGAAATGGAAGAGGATGAAGGCATCCACAGTCACGAGGGCAGTGATATAAGTGACAACATATCAGAAGGCAGTGATGATTCTGGGTTAAATGGTGCTCGGACAGCACAGGAGAAAGATCAGAAACCATCCCAAGAAGTGGCAGAAGCCAAGGTCACAAAGGAGAACTATGTGTGCATATTCTGTGATCGTTCATTTAAAAAGGAAGGTGAATACAGTAAGCACCTGAATCGCCATTTAGTAAATGTGTACTATCTTGAGAAAGCAACAAAGGGGCAAGATTAACCAAACTGCAGTTTCATGACAGTTTATTCTAGAGCTTAGGTACCAGTTCTTGTAGAATCTTTGCTTAAGCTCAGTTTGCTTATACTTTTTAAAGTTGGTTGTGTTTTTCTGACCTTTGATGAAATGTTGAACTAATTAATTACTTGTATCTCTTTGATTAGAGAGGGCAAATAGGGTATGCATGCTGTGGCTTGTTATATATACAGAACTCCCTGGGATAGAGCCCTGGAATCTCTTTTGAGTATTTCTGTTGACTTGAAGCAGAACTATTCACAAGTTAGTAGGTTTAGAAATGTAGCCTTGGGGAACAATCCACCAAGAGTGTCTCCTGCACAAACTCTAAAAACATAATAGAAGTGTGCAAGAGCACTGTTGTGCTGTTGCAGAGTCCTGTTTGTTTCCATAGGACTTCAGCAGGAGATATTAACAGTTGACTGAGCCCACAGTCTGGGCCTGTCCAGTCATTACATTCCAGGAAGATATTTCAGCCTGGTATGAGACACGTGCTCCTTCTCTCTTTCCCCTTTACTGCTAGGAGAAAGTCAAATGTGAATCAGCATTTATTTGAACGTGTTGTCTTCCTAATCACCCAGTTTAGACCCTCTTATTTGATCCTGTTTTATATACACTTGCCACAATGTGGAACTACTTCCCCATATTCCAATTCTACACCATTACAGTGTAGGTAAGGCCAAGTGTGTGAGTTTTCCCACCCCCTAATGGGAAGAAAACAGTAACTGGTCCTGTCCATGTGGTTCTGATATTCAGAATACTTAGCTGTATGTGAATGGGGGTTTTCTGAAGACAGATTGGGTGGTTAGGGAGATAATGCCTTCAGTAAACAGCACAGCCTGGTTCACTCTTGTCCTTCTCCTTGTTCGGAAGGAAGGATGAGAGTCTTGGGTGTGAGACCGTCAGGCTCATCCCTGGTTAAGAATTCCTTGCAATGTGACAGGTGCACAGGCCATCTGTGATTGTTGAACAAAGTGTTATATAAATAAACTCCTAGAAATTGAAATATTGCTCCAATTGTTTCTAGAAAAATCTGCCTTTTTATTTTCACCTGTTGATAAGATTGAATGCTTAAAGAACTCACTGTGGCAGATTATTTCTAAAAAGAGCACTTTCGGAAAAATGTTGAGGTTGGCTAACAGAAAACATAATTGCATGATCATATATTTAATTTGCATATACATTTCAGGTCCCCCAATCATGATCAGCAAGCCAAAATCTTGGGAGTTCTTTCTACCTTTCTGTTGATTAGTGAATCCATTATTTGTTAAATACTACTTTTTCGACAAGGTTCTTATTTCTTCTTGTGCTTTAAGAGATGAAAAAAATGTTGCACATAATTCTTTTTATTTTTACCTATGCAGTTTAAGCCTTTAGGAGTTTAGTTATTTCTGTGTATATGAACACTTTATATATGCATGTTTGGTTTTTGTTAAGGGGTTTCCTTCCCGTAATGTTGACTCTTTCAGGTTTGTTGCTTATTGTGGCCAGTGTTGTTTATATTGACCACATTTTCTGGTTCTGAGTTTGTGCAGTGTTGTAGCTTTAATTATTTGATTTTGGAACAAATGATACTAAAGGAATGTCATCCCACAGACCACACTAAGAACCAAGTACTGCTCATGGATAACTCCAATTGTGAAAGGGGAACTTCTCAGTAGATTGTGCCCCCAAGAAGGTTGTTCATACGTATCTCTGTACATAAGGTTGGATAATATATTCATATAGTATGCATTTTTATGCAGACAGTACTTTCTGTTGTTTTAGTGCATTTATTATTGCTGGGAGAAACTTTTCACTGCCCTCCATTAAAATGAATAGGGGCATGCATGTGAAATTTCATGGGAAACTTAATTTGTTAATGGATGGTGCTTGTCGAGTTCTAAGCCATGGAATAGTCAAATGAGAGCAAAAAATCGATTAAAAGTACACATGAATTTTAAAATTTGCAAGTACTTTTGCCCAGCTCATACTCATTTCAGAGGGTCCTGTGCAGGAGAATTTCCAGGTGGATTGTGCTCCTTATCTGCTTGACAAAGACAAATGTTGGCAATTACATAATACATTGAATTCGAAGTGATCAACACTATCAGGAAGATCTTGGAAAGCAACAAATAAGGGAAGATGTAGAAATTCCTGATCCTTATTCCATCAAGTTTTAATTTAAATTAATTACCCTGATACTTTTATACTTGACATAAAAAGGAGTTGAAATGATTGGATATATTAATGAATTTGCAAACACTGGGAGAAAAGTCACAAGTAAAATAAGTCTGTTATCAGTAAGGTTTGAGGCATTTGGAATGTGTGAGCAATGAGAAAACTGCAGGTCTTTTGCATCTATCCCCCTTCAGATTTATGTTTTTCCTAAATTTGTAGAATTTAAATGCCACCTGCAGTCCTGCAAAGCAACATCTATGGAAGCTTGCACTGCCAAAGGGCACATTCTATCCCAGCAGCTTTTGCCAATCTGATGCCTTCCATGCTGTGTACTACCACTCCCATCTGGAGGGCACCAGGTAGGCGTAGGCTGATCTGTGAGGACATTTCTCCAGGACAAACCCCATGAGTGTATTATGGCATGGCTCTTGTTTACTTCTTGGGGCTTGTGCAGAAGAACATCCTGCTAAACTGTGCCTCAGAATGGCTATCACGATAGTTTTTTGACCTGCTGTAGAAATATTAAAGCAAACTATTTTATTCTTTTGTCTTGGAGACTGCTAACGCTTGCATTAGTTTAAGCTGTATTCGGTCTCTTTTCCTCCTTTCTGCTAGAACCTTTTGTGGTTCTTTTTCAATATAACTTGACTGAATACAGGAACCTTAATACTTCTGCGTAGTGGGTGGGAGGGTGGGGGGAGTTTTCTAATAGGAGGCCAAAGATCTGAGGGAGAAAAATCCCTTTAGGGCAGAAATAAATTGTGTAACATTGGTTATTTGTGTGTGAATAGCTTGTGTTGAATACTTACTTTGGCTGTGACAATCATTGTCAACTGAGAATCAAGTTGCAACTATATTTATGTTGAACCATTAAACACTGCTGAATTGTCTTCCTAACCAATTAGTTGGAATAGTATTAAACACAACTTTATTGTTGGATGTAAAATATTGTCATTTTGTAAAATATTGTTTTGTAAGAGGTTTGGACAGAGGTTGGAAACTCCAGTACTGTGTAGAGGTTTTTTTTCTCTCTCTACCTTTTTAAAAAGAGATGTTTCCATTTTGTAAAAGCCTTTGTGGCCTTAAGCCACAATGATTTTTTAAAAAAACCAAGTTGGTTGAAAAGGTAGAGGCAAACAGGTGTCACTAGTAGTAATGACATTAGATTACTTCACATTACAAGAAAATGCTGTCATGTTACTCAGAAGATGTTACTAGCAACTGATCAGGAGTAAAACTTTCATGCTAGAAAAGACAGTAGAAGTTGGTACCTGTGTTGGGTAGTGTTTCTGAGCTTGAGAGGGCAAAACTGTTAAGTATTAAAATAATATCTTCCAGTGATGTAATTGTCGTGTCTTGAGATATATTGGATATTGTGATTGACTTGAAATTCCTGTATGTTTTTCCCATATTTTGTTAGACTAGAAGGGAGGTACCTATAGTGATTGAACAGTTTAAAGATAAAACTGGTAAAAGATGGAATGTCACTCCTGTCTTAATGTTAGATGTTGCAAGTGGGTTAGTGAAATTAGGGTTAAACTACAGAGGATTTACTGTGTTTCTGTCTAAAGTAGATATTTCTTAAATTGAATTTTGAGATTGTCACAGAATTTTGGATACACCTTTCCAGCGTCTTCCTTTATTAAACGGCTTCTCTCAGCAGCAATGCTTGTCATAACACCCCAGCCTGATACATCCTGCATTATCTCATGTTGTTTGACAGTGTGGCTAGTTAGTAGAACCTATAGTGGTTTTGGAAAAGTAGCCTAAAGAATGGATTACTAGGAACTTGGCAACACATCTTAATATTGCTGCTATTTAGGGATTGATTGACCTAAGGGCTGGAACTTTAAATCTTTTCTACAGAACAAACTGACAGGTCAGTTAATACTCATAATGCCTTTGATTTCAGTATGTTGTTTTGCTGATGTATTGTAAGCACAGGTTCAGTTAGGTTTATTGAATCTTGATTGTGTAGCTAACAAGCTGAAATACAATATTAATTACATCCAGGTAGTTTAAGAAATTGTTTCACACATGTGTATATATACCTTTTTCTCCCCTAAAAAGCAAATCACACTAGCTAAAGAACTTTTTGTAAGCTGGCACTGAAACATTTTATGTTTGGTTGCACCGTGTTTGAAGCTTTTTACAGTGCAATACTTGTATTATTCTGTCAATTTAAACCAAAGGTAATTTTTTTCATGCTTTCTCTCTACTGTAGTGCATGAAGAGCTTTTGTATGTTTGTAATAGATGTAAAATCAGAAAAGATCACATATCCTGGGTTTTTTTATTTACCTAAACTATGTACAAGCCTTTGTCCAAAATGTAAGGTGTTAAACTAAATTGCATATTAACCCATGAGTGTATTTTCCTAAGCATAGTTATGTCAATAAACTTTATTAAGGAATATGTGTATCTTTCATCTGTCTTTTCTGAATATTCAGCAAATAATACCATTGGCTATGGAAGGGGTGGCTAGAAGTTAAGAGCAGCATATATTGGTTGATCTCTGGGTGATTTGAAATGGATTGACAAGGCTTTCTTGCTCCCAGTTGCTTAACGGTGGCAAGAAAATAACTCACTAAATTGGTGAGAGGCAGAGCTCTGGCATGTGGTGAGAGGTAGAGATATGTGATAACCTGAGTTCAGGTCCAATACTTGAAACAAATTCCTGGAATACGAATTAACCAGACCCCAATTGTTGGCTCCTAGAGTTTTAGTAAAACATTAAGTGGCTCCTACAAGCTTCAAAGTTGGTCCTCTCCTGCACTAAAGGGCCACAGGATGCATGCATAAAAATCTATATTGGCGATGTGAGGGGACCATGGTGTCTTTGGGACTTTTCCACCCTCTTTGATATTCCACCTGTCAGATAATCAACAGTATTGAAGTAGGAGACAATTTCTGTAGCAGAAATTGTCTTGCTACCTGTGAAGCAGTAAACTGAATGACAGCTGTGCTAGAGCAATACAAGATGTAATTTCCCCAGCTTCATGGATACTTGAATTATATTTAATTCTATTTTTATTACTGATATGTTTGCCATCCTGAGCTCCTTGGGGAGGAAGGGTGGGAAATGAATTCAGTAGATAGATAAATAAGGGGATATTTCCACACACGCCTATCCTTGAAAGCATTTCTTGATAGGCAGCTGGTAGTGGACAAGAGTATAGAATGCATATTTAAGAACTTTGCAATCCCGTGAAGGTTAAAGTAACACCAGTTATAAGGCAGTGGCTGCCAATGTCAGCAGTTGCCTGGCTAAATGCCCCAGTTCAAAATACAATAAAGTTTTACTAAAATCTGTAAGACTTTTCTTCATTAATATGTTTTGGGTCAGTTTCAGGAGCTCTGAAGATGGTGCCAGATACCTGCAAACACAATCATTTGGTATTCTGTTCAGATTATATCAAGATTAAAACTTGTCTCGTTTAGCAAATGAAGCTATACTTTGTTCTCCTTGTTGTCTCCAGCAAGCTGGTGCCCACAAATAAAATGAAGAAACAAGAGTTTCTGTCTTAAGAAATCTCCCACTGATGAGATGCACATTGAAATCCAATACCAAACTTGAAAAAATAAAGGCTGTATTCTATAGTCTGTATAAATTTATGCAGAACAGGGCATATTTGCATAACATACTGGCTTTCTTAAGTGATGAGGAAGGACAAGAAACTGGATTGCATTGAATCTTATAAATCTTACATGGCAATTCTGCCTTCTGATTTTTCAGCAGGAACTCTTCCAAGCAGATATTCACAACCATAAAAACGATAAACATACAGTACATATTTTTTTAAAGCGTGAGATTTGCTGAATTCTGTTGTTCCTGTGGAATTACATTACGAGTCCTCTTGATGTCCTAACATTGTGCAATGTTGAGTTCTGAAAAATCGCAGTACATTCAGTTCAATTACTGCCTTGTCAGACAGAACATCAGTCAGCAGAAAAATCTATCATGACTAAATGCATGTGTCAATAATACTGTGTGTTCCCTTTCCTACAGTCTTCATGGTAAGGTGTTAGTTTTGGATTATGTATGAACAACCTTCTCATTTACTGTCATACATATTTCAGAATAATTCAGTAAGTGACGTCCCTACGGTGTTTTTTCTTCTTCTTTTCTGTCAATGCTTCACTGCATTAGGACAATGAACCACTATGTAAATGCTTTGATACATACCACTGCAGACCCAGCAACAACAGTCTGTCCCTTCCTGGTTAAAACCGTATTACTTCTCCACCCTTGCTATTTTTTTATGTCTAACAACACTCAACCTGTTCCCATAAGTCATTGAGAAAGATCTGGTGGGAAGTATTTTTTGATTAATGATCTCAGGAGACTGAATTAGAAGAAGAGTTTGGATTTGATATCCCGCTTTATCACTACCCGAAGGAGTCTGAAAGCGGCTAACATTCTCCTTTCCCTTCCTCCCCCACAATAAACACTCTGTGAGGCGAGTGGGGCTGAGAGACTTCAAAGAAGTGTGACTAGCCCAAGGTCACCCAGCAGCTGCATGTGGAGCAGCGGAGACGCGAACCCGGTTCACCAGATTACGAGTCTACCACTCTTAACCACTATACCACACTGACAACTTGTATCTATCAACAAAATGCCCATAGTTTACCCATATGCTGCAAAGGCAGTTTTGCAGCAGCAAATTGCATCTCCTGTGCATCAAAGTGGAGAGTAAGATCTGCCCCTTTCAAGTGTCCTTTTTTTAGGGGGGAAAGGAATGGTACATGAAGCACCTGTCTCAGTAAATAAGGGCGTTGATTTTAAAAATATTTTAATGCTGTAGCCCCCTTTATTTGTTGTTGTGCAGGCTTCATTTACTGAGTGTTGCCTAGACTTTCTGGCCTCAAGATATCACTGTTGACACAAGGGTCAGCAAGGCCACTTACAGGCCCCAAGGCTTTATTCACACAGTGCCCCTTTGCATGCGTAACAGCAAGGTACTACTGCCCCAGTTTATGGAGCTCAAACATGGACAGGGTTTTGAATCCTTTGAATGTACAGATGTCCTTGATTTTCTCCTATCTTACCAAGTTTCATAAAGGAGCTAGTTCCTTAGGAATGGGAAAACTTGGAACAGGAGTTTAAGAGCTAACATGAAAAGTGGACAACCACAGCTTCCATTCTTTCTCCTGCTTCGTTCATCTATCCATCCTCAAGGGTTGTTGCCCACACATACTGGACTTCATCATTTCAGGAATGGAGAGCAACAGAGCCCTCCCACACTGCTTGCTGCCATCTTCCCTCTGGGGGTACAAGACTCTGCTTGACCTTAGTCAGCGAGCCTCCCTCCTGGTGGGGGACCCAGCCTGCTCTGCTCTTTCCATTTCTTTCACCATCAGAGAACAAAGAGATCTACAGGCAATTAGGTGTACATGAGATAGCTGGGAAGCCAAGCCCAGAGCTTGACACGTAGAGCATTGTTTTGCAGTACCACTATGCTCTGGTTTGGGTCTCTACAAGTGGCAGGAAAATGTGTATTGGCCACAAAGAAAGGAGGAGATTCATATAAATGATACAACACGTTTAGAACTTTAAATCCCTTTTTCTTTTTTTTTCTTTTACAAAACTTGTTTTACAACAATCTGAAAATAAAGGTATGTTCTGTGCAAACAGCACTGTGTCATCCTTGGGTAAATGACCTGTTGGGAGATTTCATTATCTACAGTTTCTTAGATTTTTCCCATCCTTGTTTTCTTATTTACATCTCTCTTTAAGTTCGCCACAAGGGGAGGTGGTTTTTTAGTCTCATATGCTGCTCTTCGTTGCAGACGACGTCCTTTGATGTGAATGATGTATGGCAACAGAGGTGGTTTACGTACCGTCAGTGCTGTCCCTTCAGGAGTATAGCATTTGAGATGTACTTTGTCATTCAGATGAGCTGTTACTGCAACCCAGCCTGTATAGAAGAAATACCAGAACATGTATATAATCTAAACAAAATGAAATCAGAACATTGGACTTACTGGGTGAACAACTCCTTGAACGAAGCAGGACTATGTCAAATTTCATTTTTCAGTATTAAGACAAAATATATATTTAGATCGTACTCTCTTTTTTTTAGGGCCTGTCCAAATTTTTTTACACTCAGTAAAATCAAAAGAACTTGAGACTGAGAAATTGGAAGCATCCCCCCCCCCCAGTCAATTACACTACACTAGCTCTCTGGTTGTATTCATCATCAGGACAAAACAAGAAGTACCAGGGCACATAGCTACCCTGCCCAACACAAGAAAACATTTGCAGAAGTTACCAGCAGATGAAAGCTTTATATCAGCCACTGCCTCAGTACTGCCAATTCCTTCCAACATCACATCCTGATGGACAAGTGGTGGGAATTCTTTCATTCGTTCTTCACCTCCCATAGGAACCTTGTATTACAAGCCAGGGATTAAACAGTAAAAAATGAATAACTTTTCATTTACATAGTAATGTAATTAGCAAATTATAAAATAAGTGGCAGGTCAAGTCAGGGAAATAAAGCCCAACGGTTGGGGACAAGTTAACCAAGAATAAAGTAGGCTGGCAGCCGAGCAAGCAGCAACTACTGTATTTTGGGATTTTATTTTCACTTTTTTTAAACCACTTTGATTCGTGAGAAAACCGTTACAAATGAAAAAGGAAAGAGAAGACAGGATTTAACAAGAAGAACAGATCAAACAGAACAAAGGTGTAGAAAGGAAATCAGTGGGGCTTACTTTTAAGGTGACATTTACAGAACTGCTGTTAGAAAAAGATAAGGAAAACGAAGATGGAGAAAGAAGTGAGATGTGGTTGAAACAGTCAGAGAAAACCGCAAGCTGAACAGCAGAAAGAAACAAGAAGTTGAAGATAAAAAGCCAGTGAAAAGAATACTGCAATACGCCAGATATAAAATAAGACTGATAATCCAAGCAGGACCTGTCAAGTATTGGAGGAAAGGGTTGCTTTAAGATAGTTTTCAGGTTTAGGGGTGCACACATTCATGGACAAGCTTCTGTGGCACACATGCCAATGGTGGGATTACAAGGCCTGGAGGATAGCATTTGGCCCCCAAATCAGAGGTTCCTCACTCTTGATTTAAAGTGGTGTCTTGTCAAAATGGGGACATTACCTGGACTCTGATCCTCAGTGCATTTTAAGTGTTGATCACAATGGTCACACATAAGCCTCAATTTCTATGGATAGACTTAAAATGACATCGGATGGATTCACTCATTCTATTTAATAATCTTTTTATCCCTGTGGGGTCCTCCCCAGTTCCAATTTTGTCTCTTCCCTTAGGAATCCTGGACTAATCCCACTGACCAATGTAGACTAAGATGTGTGAAATGCACTTTCTCTTGATTGCAATCAAGCTTCTTTTTGAACTCTTCAAGATGTCTTATAAGATTCAGGGTGAACAAAAGGAAGTAACTTCACACAGCTTTGGCTATATTCCAATTTCTTAGCACTACTATAGGTATTTCCACCCCAAGTAAGGCCTAGATTGTAAAGTACCTTGTTAGAAATTTATATACATTAACAGCAGTAAAATTAAAATCTAAGATATATTCGGCTGCTGAGATAGCACATCTTGCAATGAGGCTACCCTATAGTGTGGCTTTAACAGGGAATAATCTTTTTGCAGTAGTGCTCACAGAATGCTATTTAATTCTATTATCTTCTTTGCTGAGATTGGATAGAAGCAAAACAATGTGAAGTATTATTTCTTTCTTGCATAAAGTGGAAGACCACCAAGATACGGAGAACTCATCTGAGACAATGCAGTCATGGTGCTGGCTAAGAGCAGAACAAAGCCTGCCTTGTACTAGGCCTAAGAGGCACAATAATGAATGGCTGTGGAAGGAGAGAGATCACAAGGCATTAGCCCTCATAGATTCTCCAATGGTAGAGACAGTACTGGCTTACCTTCAGTAACGTTTGACCTGCATGTTTTTGATAGACAGCATCTGCTTTTTCTACTGTAGTGATGTGCACAGGCAACAAATTAGAGGCCACAACAGAAAACCAGCAGGACTGGTCTCCCTAAAGAGTAATAAAGCTGAAAATTAATTGTCTGAAATAAATTCTATTAAGTTTAAAAGACCAGTTTCATCAACAAGCTTAAAGCCATCTTTGCTAACAAGAATTCTCCATTCTCTATAGTTGACTGTGATTTAGTGATTGAAGGCTGGCTAGACTTGCATTCTTATAAACATTTCCAGATCCACAGTTAAGGGACTGGAGAAACAGGATTTTCAGTCTGATAATATTCTTTCTATAGTTATTCCACCCTTGCCTTTTAATTTAATATCCAAAGAAAAAACATAAAGCCCTTAATATAATGTTTCCAGTTTGGGAAGAGATATAAGATTCAGCAAACAAGAAACACAGTGTATTTAATGAACAATTTAGTTTAGCTGTGTTATTTTGGCTTTCTTACAACATGATACTCCAAAACTTAGGAAACATGCACACATACACTTTTTCATATAAAACAGATGAAGTTTGTTTTCCATTTGCTCAGTGAAGATGCAGGCAACTTATTCTATTTCAGACATACAGATGAAGTAGACAGTTTAGTTAAAGAGCTTGAAAATAATTGCTGAAGAACTGAACAACACATCACCTTATTGAATACAGTCGACCCTCCGGATATGAACTTAATTAGTTCCGGGGGGTTCGTACGTACCCCGAAAAGTCCGCATGTAGAGGTGCTGCTTCTGCGCATGCGCGCGGGGCAAAGCCCGGAAGTATACATTTCCAGGTTTGCCGCGTTCGCAACCCGGAAGTTATGTTACCCAAAGGTAACGTAACCCGAGGGTCCACTGTATTCATCCTCATAACTTGTTAATAGCAGAGTAACAGTAAATCTTGAGAATATAAACAATGGAAAATCAATCCTTTTGTTACCCAGAGGTACTGTCAGAAACCGGATCTCTACCCAAAGGAAAACCTTTTTTTGTGTGTGTGTGGTGGTGGAGAGTGAAGAGAAGGATCAGAGAGAATACCAGAGGCAGATACTTGAATGGCCCTGAAGAAGGGAGTGGCTATATGACCTGAGGCATTTAGTAAGTAGCTCCCCATCGACCTCTGGTGGTGATTTCTATGAAGCACAAGTTATTTATCACTACTGAGGGAAGAGAAGGAAAAATGCTCGTTCAAATTGCCAGCTCTCGATCTGGAACATACCTCACACAGCCTATTCTACTACACTCTATATAACATGCATTACAAATGAGAACTTTAAATCAAGTTCAGAATAGCCTCTGTCTCCTTTACCTGCAAATAATCTATGCGTCCCAAAGCACCTAGAAACAACGTCATCCCAGGCTTAAGCACAAAGGACCTTGGAACAATTGCACAGGTTGGCAAGACAAGCTTGATTTCTTTCTCCTTTAGCAAGTTTAAAACCTAAAACCAAAACAGAGTTCATTATATAGATGAAAAACATTTTCATTTTTTATTTCTCTTACTTTGAGATTTATAGGACAGCTTAGTTATTTCATATGCAGTTGACAGGAAAAGTGATTATATAAATCATGTTTCTCAGGCCATTGATAGCAAGACGGCACTTGTCATCTAAATGCTATTCAGGTGCAGGAATGCATAGCTACTTAAGGCAGAATTAATTAAAAACGTAATACACAATGGCCTTAATCCAAAGAAGCCATGTATATGCATGCTACGGTGATGTAGCTCTCTCTAAATACTCTACTGGTAGTTCAGTATGTTCAATAAACCTTTAGATTTCATTTATTGAACAGCAGCTTCCAAGAATACCTGGCCAATGGTTTAAATGGGTGGAGTGTCAGAAATAACGGAGGGAATGCTAAAATTTAGGCCAAGTCCCTGAATGTATGTGAAACAGCTCTTTGGATATCTACTTGCTCAATTTATTTCACTAGCTTGAGTAAATTCTGCAAAGGATCACCAGCAACATATTTTGCAGATACCCCAGCTCTCCAGCTAAAAACAGCAACGCAAAGCATAGAACCATAGAACTGTAGAGTTGTAAGGGGTCCCCAGGGGCATCTAGCCCATCTCTCTGCAATGCAGGAATTACATTAGTTGTACATACTAATTATCATCAAAGGACATAGCCAGCCAATTCAATTAGATGAGCACCATAATGTGTATTTCATTATCAGGGCAATTCAGCTGCCCTGTAAGGATCTCCCTTGCTGGAACAGAGGGCTATTTTTTCACATGGGAGAATACGGGTGGCATAATAGAATTTGTACATTTGTTCATGATGCAACAGCATATCGTTGCTGCTCCACTCAACACACATTCCAAATTTAATCATACATGGGCAAAGTTATTGGAAACTGAAACAAAACCCATCCACTATACACATTTAACCAACTCCTGGCCCCCTCTGAATGAAGGCTTCAAAGATGTCTGTGTAATCAACAGCTACTCCCAGCAAACTAGATCAAAGACAACAATTTATTTTATAGAGAGCATTGAACAAAAATCAATCATTCATTACCAGGTCTGACAGAGAGCTGTGGGAAGCTTTTGCTAAATTCTGTGGAAGTCTTTTAAAGTTGCCCAGCTTTGAACCAAGCAGATGTGCTTTGTATTAAATAAGCAGTTCATTAAGTAGTCTTATTTTTTTTTACTCTATTATTTCAGACCTTCCCTCCACCCAAATTTTCTTGTGCCAAGTTGGTTTCCAAAGTGACTTCTGTTTTAGCATTTTTGAGCTGTGTGCACACAGGCACACATATACACAAAGTCACTAATAAAGGATTACTGTCCAGGGCTGCTTCTACCTTCATCCAGCTCTGGGTTTCTTTCATCCACTTATTTTTTTAAACCTTAGAAGAGTGAGTTATAGGATTAATTTTACAATGCATGTGACTCCCCATTTACGAGGAGGGAGTCTAAGTGAAATCTCATAAAGTGGGGAGCACTATCTAAACACCCCTTAACTGCCCTCCCTGCCACTCTCTCTTCAATTCATACAAAAAATACTCTATCCAAAAATATCCACAACTAGCATAGAAGCTCTGGGGCTGTCTGCAGGCTATGCGGAAAAGCAGCTGCTCCTGCTGCGCTACCCCATACACCAACAAAGCCCCACTACAACTCAGGTCTATTTGGGGTTTCCTCTGCCCTCACTGACATCCTCTTTGGACTCTGGGGAGGGTGTCCTTGCAAGTCACCAGGATTCTGCTTTCTCCCACCATTTCCTAGTAGGATTCTATTTATTTATTTAATTATTTCCTGGTGCCGCACACAAGTAGAATGCGCATTAGTGGAGGGATGCCTGCAATCAAGGGAGGTCTCTCAGCCACTTAAAACTGGACATGAAATTCACTCAAATGTTTTTTCTTTAAAAACGACTGCATCCAAAGCATAAGGAAAGTTGCACTTTTCAGAAAATGCTTCTGCAGAACTTGAACAAGACCTCACACAATAAAATAATGAAATTCTACAGTAGTTCTGCTTCAGCTAACACAAAAGGTTGTGCATGCTCCTGCTCAAGATTTTATACAACAGGGTTAACATTGTTTGATTTAAGGTCACTTTTTCACATAGTGGAAGACACTTTTCGATCTAAGTGTCTTTTCCTCTTCTCAGTCCTATGTAACAAACTTCTTAAAAGTAGAAGAGTTAACTTACACAACCATCTTTAACAATCCCTGGAGTGTCATAAAACCAGCGAGCATCTTTCACTTCATTGTATGTGAGTTCAACTTTCTTAGTAGCAGTTACAAGTGGAACAGAAGGTTCTTCCTCCATACCAAAAGACAATGCTTCAGCATCAAACTCAATTTCACAATTTTTTCTCAGCTTTTTTGGCATTTGAAAGGTTCTCCCAATTCTTCCTACATCAAAAGGAAAAAAAACCCCCAAATTATATTGCTTTTCTTCAGTTAGTAGTTTTTGTCCCTTGCAAACTTCTCATGATCCAGCTTTCTGGAGGCAGCAGTATCTTAACTGAGCTTCAACATGTGGAGCTAAGGTTACTGTTTCAGATTTAATTCTGGAATGATATGCTGATATGAACTATGTATTTGACCACTGTACAAAACCCCTTCTCTGCATCCCCTCTGCATTTACAATTTTTCAAAAGGTCATAGGATCATATAATTTGTATCCTGATTTTCTGCCACATGCTTAATTATATTTGTAGGATTGTTTCATTTACTCAATTATGTAATTTTCTGGGAATACAATAAAATCATTTATTACAAAAGAAAACATTTGTGGGCCACTCAGAGTATGACTGATGTTGGCTATCACCTTTAGAGTTAAGATCTCACTCTGAAAATACTTACTACAGTGGACAATCACCTTTTACCCTGTCCTCTGGTGATTAAACTAAAGAAATGAGCCAGTCTTCTTACTGTATCCTCTTTTAAAGTGTAAATTATCTCTCTCACTTGACTAATCTGTCCTCTACTATGTTCAATGGGACCCAGGTAAGCATGTATAGAATTACAATCTTAGTCCTAGATATTATATAAACTAAAACAAGTACAGTTGGGGTGATAGGCAACATTAGTCATACTTAGGACTCATGCACACTTCCTCTTGTCCCATTGCTTTCCTCCAGGGAAAACTGCTCTTTAGCACTCAAATCAGCAGCATAGTTCTCAGAAAGTACTCACCTATTAAGTACCCTTGCTTTTTGAGGATCGCAAGCTGCTTTTGCTCATCTTCACTGAGGTCTTCTTCCATTTTCTCTGCATCTGCCTTTAGTCTTGCTTCCCTCTGGAATATTCTATAAGGTGTAGGATTAATAATTGGAAATTTCAGGAGATTCAAGGTTGTTCCTAGAAAAACAACAGAGGATTAAGATTTTAGGTAAGTATAAGCAATGCTAATATGGCCCCCAAACTATTATGGGACATCCGAAGCTCTTGCAGGCAACCAGAAAGCTGTGGAGAGAAGCTTTAAATATAGTAATAAGAAATGCAGAAAACAGATGGCAAAACTTGTTCTGCTATTTCTTACATTTTGACAACCCATCTTCTCTAGAGCTGGTATTTTTATGTTGTGAACCACCCTGTGATCTTAGAATGAAGGGTGACATACAAATTTAATAAATAATACTAGTAAATAATAGAACTGGCAGAATGTAATGGCTAAAAGGTCAGATCATGAGGCAAGAGATTCCCAGTTCAAACCTCACCTCAATTCATGCCCTTATGAAGTGGCCTGGCTTTAGGCATATTATTGTATCTCAGACTCATTCCCCAATACATGTATGACATTGGCTTGCTACTATTTTATTTTTTTAAAAAACTATACTGTTTCTCACATTAAGTATTGTGGCAGTGTATCTCAATATTAAAATCAAAACATTAAAATACTGGAAGAAAATACAACTGAAAAATTAGGGAAGAATTTAGATACTGAGATCAAGCACCAGCAAAGGCCTCAAAGCACAAATGTTTATCAAAGATGCCTAAGCATCGTAAGATGGCATGCTCATACAGTCTTGCTAATTCAAGGTTTGGCTTAAGAGTGTCGGGCAAATACAGATCTCAAGTGCTATATAAAAATATTCAATGTTATCTAATTTGTTCATGTCATATCCTCATAGCCCATGCACTCCAGTGCTTCAGTCTTCCTCCAGTCCACATGATAGTTGACTTATGTGTGACTGGTTTCAGAAGAGTAGCTGTGTTTCTCATTCTTGCTATGAGTTATGACAACTTTAAAAAAGCTCATAAAAAGTCTAGTGTGACACAATTTTTTGTTAATATAAGAGTTTAGTACAGCTCATCAACAACCACTGATTTGTTGGTGTTTAAGGTATCACATGGCTGTGTGACAAGTGTAACAGGCATGGACAGCTCCCAGCCATATGTATGTTTGGAACAAGGAACAGGTATTGACTTTTTTATCATCTCCAGTATTTCTGGAAGAGCATCACAGCATTACATTACTCAACCATAAATCATGCTCCTATGTGGGCTTCCTCAGGTTGGCCTAAAAAAGTAAAAGTGCTGCCTCTGACCTGACCTGGCCAAGGGGAGATTGTTGCCCTACTGATCACATCAGAGGCTCTAGTCTTGCAGTAATCCGAGTGCAGAAGGGCATTGAAGAGGGTAGACTTCCCAGTATTGGTGCCTCCCACCAGGTACACATCCCCGTTGAACTTCCAGGAGCGCTGCAACTTGGAGATCAGCTCTTCCACCCCATAGCCGGTCTTGGCACTGATGAGGTGCACATCAACCACACGCTGCTGTTTCTGCGCCGTCGGGCTGGGCTTCCCCAGGTCCACAAGGCCAGCGCCAGCGCAGATCTCCAGCAGGCGCTCTCGGAGACGGCTCAGGTAGCGGGGCGAGTCGCCGGGCAACAGGTCCACCTTGTTCCCCAGTAGGAAGAGGTGCGCCTGGCTGCCCACCAGCTCGGGCAAGTCGGGAGGGATGGAGTCGGGCAGGTCCAGCACATCCACCATGCAGAGCACCAGAGGTGGGCGGCCGTGGCGAGGAGGGCTGCGCAGGGCCGCGCTCACCACGCGGCGGTACTCCTCCCGGGGCATCTGCACCTGCAGCGCCTGCTTGTGATGCACCAGCATCCAGCAGCGCTGGCACACAGCTCCCTCCAGCGCCTGCTGTCGGCCGCTCGCCCCTTGCCCATCCTTCCCTTCCCTGTCCTCCTCCTCCTCTTCTCGCAGCAGGCTCTGGTATTTCTCGCTGGGAAGGTACCCGGGCACCGCAGGGTCCCGGCAGTGCAGCTCCGCGCCGCAGCCCGAGCAGCTCACTCCGCTCGACGGCACGGAAGGGTCCGGACGGCCCCTGGGCCGGTGGGCCTCCCGGGACGGCTTTGTACGGCGCGACAGAGGCGGCCGGCTTGCGGCGCCGCTCCCAGGCTGTTCCGGCTCCGGCCTCCCCTCAGGCTCCCGCTGCTGCTGCTGCTGCCGCGAGTTTCCCGCCTTCGGCAGCCGCGGCTCTTCCTCAGGGACGTACTCGAGGAAGACGAACTGCTCTTCCTCCTCCTCATGAGGAGCGGCGGCCGTTGCCGCTCCACAGCGCCTGAGGGGCTCCTCCGACCTCGGGTAGGCGGGGAAGCCCCGGGTCGCGCCGCGCCAACGCAGCGCTCCTCCGCCGCCCCATGGAGGCCGCCGCCAAAGCTGAGGGAGAGCCAGCAGCGCGGCCCGCCTCAAGCCGTTCATCGCCCGTTCAATGGACACGGGGAGGCCGGGGAAGGCAAGCGGCGCCTGAGGGGGAAGGAAGCGAGCACGCCGGCCAGAGCGGCTCCGGGCTCGCGGTCCTCCAGGCGCCGCGCCCCCTGTCGGGGGAGAGTTGGCATTTCAAATTGAGGGCTCGCCGTCGGAGGGGGGCGGGGGACCGTCCTCTTCCATATCGGTACAGCAAGTGGTTCTTTGTTTTTTTTACCGCCCTTCATTCGAAGATCTCACGGCAGCTCACACAGCCTATGCATTTATAAAACAAAATGTTAAATAAAAAGGACCCTTTATCTGAGATTCCTGCATTGCAGGGGGGGTTGGACTAGATGACCTTTGGGACCCCCTCCAGCTCTACAAATACAGAATTATGATTCTTGTAATTTAGCTGCGCCTCTGCGCAGGCGCAAAACTCGTCAGAAACCCACCATCTCTTCTTTATGGGGTGGGGCGGGCGGAAGAGAGGGTGGGAAGGGCCAGCAGATTGCGCGCGCAAGCAGAAGTGACGTTTTGGAGACCGAAAGGAAGTGGCCGCGCGCCGGGGCGGGAGGGTCGGAATGTGAGCTTGTGCGCAGGCGCAGTCCTAAGCAAGTGCTCCTGTTCCTCGGCTGCGTTTCATTCTTTTTACAGAAAGGAGCGCGGGCGCTGCTCCGGTCTCGCCTTCCGCCCCCTCAGTATCCTGCATTTTGGTTTAGTGACCTGCCTTGAGTCGCCTTCGCCAAGATGTATGACGCGGATGAAGGTGAGGTCCCACATCGGGAAAGCGGACCGGGTTGGGGGGGTCTTCATCTGTCTATGGAGTGGTTGGGGTTTCTATGGAGTGGTTGGTCTTTCTTAGCTCTGAAAGGTAATCCCAGCTGTGACTCTAGAGGAGAGAAATCAAGGCTTATGACATCTCTTCAGCCTGCTTAATAATAATGTGGGTGGTTTTTTTTTGAGGGATTATCCGTTAAGAAGACTCCAGCTGGATCAGACCAAAAGTTCATACGGACTAGCATCTTGTCCTCGGGGTGGCCAGCCAGATGTTTGTGGGAAGCTGGCAAGCAGAACCTGCGTGACACTTGAAAGTCCCTGCAAGTGGTAGGCAGAGATGGGCTGCCTCTGATAGTGGAAGTAGAACATGCCATGAACCACTTGCAGAATCTCAGGCAAATCTCTGACACACACACACACACACACACACACACACACACACAAACACACACACCTGTTGTGCAGGAGGGATGCCAGAGTAAACCCTTAGGCCAGGTTCAGTCTCCCTAAGGCTCACATAGCAGGACTGGAGTTGGGATTTATCAGTCAGGGAGTTTGGAAATAAGCACTTTTCAGAAATGAGCCATTTGATGAAAACTCTTAAAAGGAACTACGTACTATTTCGTGAAAATATTTGTTTTGCAGATATGCAATATGATGAGGACGATGATGAAATCACTCCAGACTTGTGGCAGGAAGCATGCTGGATTGTGATCAGGTAACTTTCCAAATGGAAAATACAATGGTTCTGATTTAGCCAAAGTTGAAACACTTTTTATAGTCTCACTGAATTTCAAAATATGGCATACATGTTAAGAATTATTTTATTGTGTTCTCTGAAAAATCACTTTATTGCTAAACCTAGTGTTAAAGGTTAGACTTTCACTGTACACTTGATATGAATGCTCCCGAATCTCCTGATTTTCAGCATATGTCTGATCACTTTTTTCATTCACTTCCTTCAAACTTTATTCTACTATTTTTTTTCCTACCAAGTGTTTGCTAAGTGCAGCTGTGCCTAAATCTCTTGAGCCTTATCTACAAGTAAGATGCCACTGAATGTTTGCTGCATTGTATGAATGGGCAAGAGCCACTTGCCAGACCCACAGATGTTGCTTACTTGTTAGTGTCATTGTCTTCAGGTGGTCTCATTCCTTTCATCTTTTGGTTTGTTCTGCCAGAAGCAGCTAAAAAGTAAAAGCTCATTCTTCCCATAGATCAGTAACTGAACATGGAACAAATGCTATGCACGCAGAAGGTCTCAGGTTCCATCCCTCACATTTCTGGTTAAAGCAGGATTGGGAAAGACCTATGTTTGAGACCTTGGAAAGCTGCTGCCTGTCAGAATATACAGTACTGGGCTCTAGATGATGCAGTATAAGATCACTTTCCCCAGCATAACCTCCTTATGCCACAGATTTTTAACGAAGATCCTCCCCTTTTACCTCCAGTCCAAAGGGACATAAAACATTCTTTCCTATAGCGGGTATTCAGTCAGGAAATGTATCTGAGAGTTTTTCTAGGAGAATTAAAGGTAAAAGAACTTGAATTTTCATACAAATGATAATTAAATATTTAATTTTTTATCAATCGTTTGCATTATTTGATTAAAACTCATCAGCAGATAAATTAATACCAGTTGCTTAAACATTTTAGATATGATACACACGGGATTTAGGTATGATACACACGGGAATCTAAAAATGAAGGCAATCTACCGTATTTTTCGCTCCATAAGACGCACTTTTTTCCTCCTAAAAAGTAAGGGGAAATGTCTGCGTCTTATGGAGCGAATGTGTGGTCCCTGGAGCTGAACTGCCCAGGGGCAAAAGCAGATCGTGCTTTTTAAAAGAGAGAGAGAAAGAAGGGGGTGTTGAAAGGAAGCCCGCTGAGCAGCTGCTCAGCAAACGATCGGGGAGAGAGATTCCAGCCCCACCCCCTTGCAGAGGGAGGCTGTTTCCCCAGCGACATGGGACTGGCGGATTAGATTATCTGTCTGGAAACTGTAGAAATGGCTCCCTTTACTGAAGCTGCAGAACTGTGAGTTAAACCCCATAAAACAGGGTTTTTTCCCTTTGCAAAGTAAGCTCAACAACTTTGAGCTGATCCTCAAAAAATGGGGCTTTTCCCCTCTAAAAACTAGGTGCGTCCTATGGTCAGGTGCGCCTTATAGAGCGAAAAATACAGTACTTTTTACTGCAGAATTCTTGGTTTTGATCTTATACAGATTCAGTCAACTAAACTGTTCATTCTCACAAATTACCTTCCAAAGTTCCTATTTTGATGAAAAAGGCCTGGTCCGACAGCAGCTAGATTCTTTCGATGAATTCATTCAGATGTCTGTGCAGAGAATTGTTGAAGATGCGCCACCAATTGATCTACAAGCAGAAGCTCAACACGCTACAGGAGAAGTGGAAGAGCCAGTAAGAGCCAGTCTTATCATGTTAATTTTAATAATAATAATAATGATAATGATAATGATAATGATAATTCAAAGTAAGGTGTAAGTCAGGCAATCCAATCCTGTCTTATGAAAGTTGTCACTTCTCATTGTATAGAATTTCTAAATGAAGCCTTGTGTTACTTTCAGCCACGCTACCTTTTGAAATTTGAGCAAATTTATCTCTCCAAGCCTACACATTGGGAAAGAGATGGTGCCCCATCACCTATGATGCCAAATGAAGCCAGGCTGCGAAACCTTACGTAAGCAATATCTACTTCTGTTATTAGTGATGAGATATGGTGAAACCTCAGTTGTAGCAATGTCTGAAATACAGTAGCACACACAAAAAAATCCTGGGCTAAATTTGTAGAACTACAGTATTTCTAGTTCAAATTCCCAACTACTTGGCAAAAAACTCACGTTTCTTTAATATTTAATTAATATTTAATTTTTTCCCCATTGAAACATGGCAATTTCTCTTTCAAAGGTATTCTGCTCCGTTGTATGTGGACATAACTAAGACAGTTATTAAGGAAGGAGAGGACCAGTTGCAGACGCAGCATCAGAAAACTTTCATAGGCAAAATTCCTATCATGCTGCGATCCACCTACTGCTTATTAAATAGCTTAACAGATCGTGATCTTTGTGAGCTGAACGAATGCCCCCTTGACCCTGGTGGCTATTTCATCATTAATGGATCAGAAAAGGTAAGAATTAGGAATTCACATGAAAAAACGACTTGCACAGAAAATTCCATGCATTTGGTACAGTAGCTTCACCCCATCTTCACCTTTGCTCACCCACCCCATCTACCTCCTGCCGATATTATCCCCATATTGCACCTCACCAAACCTAGCCCTCTCTCCTTAGAGCTGTTCCTTTGTGGTTCACCTGAGCTGCCCACCCCAGATTCCTTCCTCTGCTGCCCTTCTCCTTACCCTCCAATGCTGCTGCAGTGGTCCAGCAGCTTTCAGAAGGCGGGTGTCATGGTGTAGTTCACAGTGCCACCTGTCAGCGGTCAAATGAACTGCTGCATGTCGACAACCTTACCCTTTTATTATATGTAAGAAATGTCAAGAATGAAGTCCCATAAGCCTCCTTTCTTGTAATCTAATGGTTGATTGTAATCTAATGGGGTTGATTTTGTTTACCTTTGGGGGGGGCACACGGTGACTGCTTCATTGCTGAATAGAGAGAGCCCAGGTCTCCTTAAAATACATAAAAAGGGTATCTGAAGAAGTGTGCATGCACATGAAAGCTTATACCCAGAACAAACTTAGTTGGTCTCTAAGGTGCTACTGGACAATTTTTTAATTTTTTATTTCATCTGCATCAGACCAACACGGCTACCTACCTGAATCCAGGTCTCCATTTGATTTATCATAATTCCTCCCGCTAGTCTCCAGCTCAGAGATCTCTTAAGGCATGTGTGCCATATCTTAGATGAAGAACAATGGCAGCCAATGTTAATGTTACAGAAATGGACTCTAAAACGAGCTACGTCTTTGTGCTTGCTCATTCCCCAAACAGGTTCTGATTGCTCAAGAGAAGATGGCTACAAATACCGTATATGTGTTTGCAAAGAAAGATTCCAAATACGCCTACACCGGAGAGTGCAGGTCTTGCCTGGAAAATTCTTCTCGGCCCACAAGTACTATATGGGTCAGCATGCTGGCCAGAGGCGGCCAGGTAAGCAATTTGGCTTAAATCTTGGGATTGATAGAGGGTAAGAAGTCCAAAGTATTGAAGCTGAGGCTCTAATACTTTGGCCACCTCATGAGAAGAGAAGACTCCCTGGAAAAGACCCTGATGTTGGGAAAGATGGAGGGCACAAGGAGAAGGGGACGACAGAGGACAAGATGGTTGGACAGTGTTCTCGAAGCTACCAACATGAGTCTGACCAAACTGCGGGAGGCAGTGGAAGACAGGAGTGCCTGGCCTGCTCTGGTCCATGGGGTCATGAAGAGTCGGACACGACTAAACGACTAAACAACAACAACAAAGAAGTCTGCTTTATGGCTGTGGTTCCGAAAGTGGAGCCCCTTAAGAAGACATAAGCAACTGTCAAGCAAACTACAAATGCTCTTATGATTCACTCCTATCCTTTGTTGTGTTTGGCAAGGCAGTGGGTTCCTCTCCTGTTTCTCTCCCCCCCCCCCACCTCACCAGTTAGTTTAATACTAGCAACCATTGGCCATCTGAAACTCTTTTTATTTTTGGCAGCTAAACGTTCTGACCATCCGTGAATTGTACATATACATCTACAGTCTTGCATTACTCTGTACCTCTTCCATCCTCCCCCTTCACTTTGATGGTGAACTTTTGTTTGCACATTGGGAAGGAGACGAGTGGTGGAGTTCCTCCTCAGAATTATGGAAACAGGAATGAGAATTTGAGTTTGCATTTTGATCTACAGACCAATCCCAGTCGTGTTTACTTGGAATTAAGCAGCATTTAAATTGCAAGGGCTTGCCAAATAAACATGGTTAGGATCTGAGAGGCCCATTAATTTTAACAAGAAAAAAAAGTTATTGAACTTAATCTGTCCCAAAGTACTTCGTATTTACAGCCCAATGTGTGATAATTTTTTTTAAATAACTGTTTTGTAGTCCTGGAATTTTGGCTCCTTTCTCTTTTGTAAAATATATATATTTTCAATGCCTTATCATAAACTGCTTTAAAAATCATTCCAAAAGCAGTTTGCTATGCAGCATAAGGGTCTGTTTGATAATCATGTCCAAAATCCCTTTGGGCTTTCAGAACTAGTTGCAGGGTTCTTTAACTGTGGGCTTTTCAAGTTATTGAGTCACCTGTTCATAGTTCTGAAAGATCAATTAGAAATGATGTAAACCTTAGTATCGCAGCAATGGTTTGTACCATTGGAGCAAAGAGGTTTTTGAAATGTATCCTGTTCTGGATCGAATGGGCTTTAACCTTTGCTGAAAACAATATATTTGAAATGAATAAACTAATCAATATTTGCTCTTTGAAGACAAATGCCTTGAAAATCTGTTTCTTTGTCTAGGGTGCAAAGAAGAGTGCCATAGGTCAACGTATTGTGGCAACTTTGCCCTACATCAAGCAGGAAGTTCCCATTATTATCGTTTTCCGTGCACTAGGTTTTGTGTCTGACAGAGATATACTGGAACATATAATTTATGACTTTGAAGATCCTGAGATGATGGAAATGGTAATATCTTGATTTTTATTATATTGATTTGTGACATATAGCAATACACATATTCAGAAACCTTACGTTATGAAACCCAGCATGCAAAATGGGTTGCACTCAGTTTTACTTTTACCAACTAATTCTTTAATGTCTGCTTGCCAGTACAGTCGTACCTTGGAAGTAGAATGGAATCCATTCTGGAAGTCCGTTCGACTTCCAAAATGTTCGAAAACCAAAACGCGGCTTCGGATTGGCTGCAGGAAGCTCCTGCAGCCAACCGGAAGCCGCAGAAGCCCTGTTGGACATTCGGCCTCCTAAAGAACGTTCGAAAACCAGAACACTCATTTCCGAGTTTTCATCGTTCAGGAGCTGATTTGTTCGGGAGCCAAGGTACGACGGTATCTAACATGTAACTTTAACGCTGACTTCAGGAAGCTCCTCAACCCTGACACCACCATCTTTTATATATATATGATAGGTTAAGCCTTCACTGGATGAAGCGTTCGTCATACAGGAACAGAATGTCGCGCTGAACTTCATCGGCTCAAGAGGTGCAAAGCCAGGAGTCACCAAGGAGAAAAGAATCAAGTATGCAAAAGAGGTTTTGCAGAAAGAGATGCTTCCGCACGTCGGTGTCAGTGACTTCTGTGAAACCAAAAAAGCTTACTTTCTTGGGTATGTAAATATGCACAATCTGCCTGCGGGAACTTAGTTGCACATTATTTAGATGAGGGTTAAAAAATGAAGACAGAAGCCTGTAGCGATATTCTTGATTAAAATAATAAATCAGCATAATAAATAATAAATATTTATTATAATAAATAATAAAGACAAATAGTTTAGGAAATATTTATAAGTGCATCTATCCCAAACGTCTTAGGTATATAATGTGTTGATAACTCCTCAAAGTGATGTAATTTAAAAATAGCTTAATGTCCTCTTTATGTCCCAGAAATCTGAATGCCCAACTCCTGTTTCATATTTTGTTAGGTACATGGTTCATAGGCTTCTGCTGGCAGCTTTAGGGAGAAGGGAGCTGGATGACAGAGATCACTATGGCAACAAGCGGCTTGACCTTGCGGGCCCCTTGCTCGCTTTCCTGTTCAGAGGGTGAGTGCTACAAGTTCTTATTGTTATTTATCACTGATAATGTATGTTCAAAGGTTTTTCCAAAATGTTTTATGGGGAAAGCTGGTCCCGTCTCCCTACAACTGGTTTTTTCTGATTGTTTTTTCAACAGAATGTTTAAGAACCTGCTGAAAGAAGTTAGAATATATGCACAAAAGTTCATTGACAGAGGGAAAGATTTTAACTTGGAGCTGGCCATTAAAACCAGGATTATATCGGATGGCTTGAAATACTCATTAGCTACAGGGAACTGGGGAGACCAGAAGAAAGCTCACCAGGCCAGAGCTGGAGTATCTCAAGTAAGTGTTCAATCAATCTCACAAGGCTGTGTGTGTTGCAGGTAAACATGCCATTCATATCTGAACCTCTCTAACTTGATCAGATTATTTTGGGGGTCTCACTGAAATCTGCCTTGTTTGACTTTTTTTGGTCCTCCTTCGCCCTTGGCCTTAAGGAATCAAAGTGAAACAGTTGGAAGGTCATATGGGGCCTTGACCTGAGAGGAAAAGTTCTGTTTTCTGCAAGAGAGCAGTTGTCGGTGGCTATGGGTTGTGAGCAAAGGGAATATGATGTTTTGGGCATGAGAGCTAAGAAAAAGGTTGAGGACAGCAAGGGAGCAGATCCCACTCTTCCACTGTGCTCCGTCTAGATCCACACTTGCTTTACTGTAGCATCAAATGCTCCCTGGCTACTCGCCAGGTCTGAATTGAACTCTTAGTAAATTGCCATGCTGGAGTCACGCTAAATATTGTACAGTGGTACCTCTGGTTGCGAACGGGATCCGTTCCAGAGGCCTGTTCGCAACCTGAGCAGCACACAACCTGAAGCACTGAATCTGCGCATGCTCGCCACGCGCTTCTGCGCATGCTCGCCCTGCCGAACCCGGAAATAGCCCATTCCGGTACTTCCGGGTTCGACGTGTTCCTATCCCGTGATGAACGCAACCCACAGCGGCCGTAACCAGAGGTACTACTGTAATTGAATGTTCATTAACTGTATGATACCGTCTTTCCCCCTTTTTAAGACACCGTCTTATAATTTTTTTTCCTCAAAAAAACACAGGGTGGCTTATTTTCGGGGGATGTCTTATTTTTATTACGTCAGTATGGTACGGTACAGCCTCCCCCTGCGCGCTGAGCAGGCGGGGCAGAACTCCGCAAGAGGCGCGTTTCCCCCCGTGCCTCTCACTGGTTCGCTGGCTCCCTGCGCACAGGGAACAGGTGGGGCAGGAAGAGGCGTCTCCCCCCCCCCCCCGCGCGCCTCTCCCTGCGCGCTAAGCAGGTGGGGCAGAACTCCGCAAGAGGAGCGTTTCCCCCCCGTGCCTCTCACTGGTTCGCTGGCTCCCTGCGCATGCAGGAGGGGCTGAGGAGGCGACGGGAACAATGGCGGCACCATGGCTTACTTTTGGGGTACGTCTTACTTCTCACAAAGGTTAAAAAAATCTGCCATGGCTTACTTTATGACTACGTATTAAAAAAGGGGAAACAGGGTAACTTGGTTGGTTAGAGCATAGTGCTGATAACGCCAAGGTTGCAGGTTTGATCCCCATACGGGACAGCTGCACATTTCTGCATTGCAGGGGGTTGGATAAGATGATCCTCAGGTTCCCTTCCAACTCTATGATTCTATGTAACTTTCAATTTATGTAACTGGATATTTAGCCCTTGGCAGTATTGATATGTGGTATATTCCTGGATCTCACGAGGAAGCCTAAAAATGTCCTCTTGTTGCACCTCTTGAAGGTATTGAACCGTCTCACCTTTGCCTCTACACTTTCCCACTTACGTCGTCTGAATTCCCCTATTGGCAGAGATGGCAAACTAGCAAAGCCCAGACAGCTGCACAACACCTTGTGGGGAATGGTTTGTCCTGCCGAAACACCAGAGGTAATGCGGAGATAGGATTGAAAACAAAGCATTCCGTGTGCCCATGTGCCCCAGTGTTTTTCATCTATGTCTTTCTTTGCAATGGCAGTTGCTTTCATTTTTAGACTTCATAAAGAAGTTTGATAAAGCCGGTGGTTTAGGGAAAAGCGATTTAGGAAACCCTTGTGCTTCTCATAAGCTTATTAGGCTCCCAGTATGTTTCCAAGAACAATTCAAAGTGTTGGTGCTGACCTTTAAAGCTCTAAACAGCCTTGGCCTGAAGGAGCGTCTCCACCCCCATTGTCAAGCCCAGACACTGAAATCCCGCACAGAGGGCCTTCTGGGGGTTCCCTCACTGCGAGAAGGGAAGTTGCAAGGGAACCAGGCAGAGGGCCTTCTCGGCAGTAACCCACCCTGTGTAATGTCAAGGAGATAAACATGAATTTTAGAAGACCTCTGAAGGCAGCCCAGTATTGGGAAGTTTTTAATGTTTGATGTCTTACAGCATTATGTTTTATATTTAATGTATTTTTTATTTTTGTTGGAAGCCGCCCAGAGTGGCTGGGGAAACCCAGCCAGATGGGAGGAGTACAAATAATAAATTATTATTATTATTATTATTATTATTATTATTATTATTATTATCATTATTATTATTATTATTAGTGTTGGAAGCAGCCCAGAGTGGCTGGGGAAACCCAGCCAGATGGGAGGGGTACAAATATAACAACACATGCTTTTTCATTCAGAAGGTCTCTGGTCCGGCCTCTGTTATCTCCAGGTAGGGTTGTGAAAGTCCCCTGTCTGAAAACAGTGTCCTCTGTTCAGTCTTCTCTGAGTGCTAGGCAGGTTTGAGACCTATCCTTAGTTTATACATGCCTCAGAATACTGTGGCTCTTTGGGGAGACCTGGGTGCTGCAGAATTTCTCAGTAGAAAGGGTTCATGTGAATATGTTCATAAAGAAAGTTTTTGATTCAGAACTTTTGCGCCTTAGGAATTTCATGACATCTGCACATGGTCTTAAAGAGATGCCGATGTAAAAAATAACCGACTCCATGTGTCCTTAGGGTCATGCTGTGGGGCTTGTGAAGAACCTAGCCCTAATGGCATATATCTCTGTGGGGTCTCAGCCATCCCCAATTCTGGAATTTTTAGAAGAATGGAGTATGGAAAACCTAGAAGAAATCTCTCCAGCAGCTATTGCAGAGTAAGTGTGAAAGCAATGTTTCTGTATTGATAACTTTCACATGGTTCAGTCTAGGACAGGGGTCGGCAAGGTTTACCGGCCATGGGCTGGATCACTCCCATGGAGATCGTCCGTGGGCTGGACTGGCACAGCACGACGCCGGAAATCATGTCTGCGCATGTCCGCGGTGCCGGAAATTGCTTCTGCGCATGCCCAGATGCTGGAAATCGCGCCTGCGCAGAAGCGATTTCCGGTGTCTGGACGTGCAAATGCGATTTCCAGTATCTGCGCATGTGCAGACACGATTTCCAGCGCTGCTCGGCAAGTACCCGTGCCGCGCCTGTTTAACGTAGTGTGCGGAGGGCTCGCCAAGTGGGTAGCTCAGTTCGGGGGCGGCTCGGAACCGGTAAAACGGTCTTCATGGGCCGCATCCGGCCCATGGGCCACACATTGCCAACCCCTGGTCTAGGACGTTCTCAAAAAACCATTTTCTTCTTTTCTGAAGTGCTACAAAAATCTTTGTGAATGGCTGTTGGGTTGGGATACACAAGGACCCGGAGCAGCTCATGAACACACTAAGGAAACTGCGGCGTCAGATGGACATCATTGTGTCAGAGGTAGATATTGGGTCATAATATTGCTCTACCAAGTGGAATGCAATAACTGGAATATTGATTGACTTGCTGCTATATTTCAGGTAGAGATTGTTAATAGGGTTGGGTTTGGCTTGCTGAATCTGTTTAAAATTCAGAATGGCCAGTTCAAGCACTCCTTTTTGCATGTAATAAATCACTTCTCCACAACTTGGTGCCTTCCAGATCTTTTTCACTGCAGTTCCCATCATCTCTGATCATTGGTTGAGCTGCCTGGGGCTGATGGGAGTTGTAGTTTAAAACAACTTTGAAGTATCAGGCTATGCTGAACATTTGCCAGTAAGACATGGCATTTGGCCAGTCTCTCTTCTACCATTGTTTCTGAGCATTATGCTTTCTCGTATAGGTGTCCATGATCAGGGATATCAGGGAGCGGGAAATTCGCATTTACACCGATGCTGGCAGGATTTGCCGCCCACTTCTAATCGTGGAAAAGCAAAAGCTGCTGCTGAAGAAGAGGCATATCGACCAGCTGAAAGAGCGCGAATATAACAACTACAGGTAGGAAACTTCGCACGGTGCTTCTGTTCCCGTTGCATTTCTCTTAAGGGACGGTGTGCATGTCTCGTGTTTCGCCACCAGCATTTGTGAAACGGTGTTGTTCATGGTAGAGGAGGCAATATGCTGTAGCACACTGAACATCCAATATGCCACTGAACATCCATTACCGAATCAGTGCTTCTGGCGGAGTCGATTGTGTGTTACAGCATCATGTATAAATGGGCAAAAGGCCTTCAAAATTGCATCAACGCTGCTCATCTATTCCAAGTCCTGAGCGCCGTTATTAGAGGCTGAAGGTGCGGAAAGATTTGCAGTTGCATTAAATGAAAACTGGATAGCTCCGTTGGGTAGAGCGTAGTGCTGATAATGCCGAGGTTTGCAAGTTTGATCCCCGTATGGGACGGCTGCATATTCCCGCTGCATTGCAGGGGGCTGGACTAGATGAGCCTCAGGGTCTTTTCCAACTCTAGGACTCGTAAGTTCACCAGTTGCAAATGGAAAACACCTGTTTGATATAAAATCAGATATTTGGACCTAAAATAATCGAGGCCTTTTAATTATTATTTTTTTAAAGCTGGCAGGATCTGGTGGCCAGTGGTGTAGTAGAATACATTGACACCCTAGAAGAGGAGACTGTCATGCTGGCCATGACTCCAGATGACTTGCAGGAAAAAGGCGTTGCCTACTGTTCAACCTACACCCACTGTGAGATTCACCCATCCATGATCCTAGGAGTCTGCGCATCGATTATCCCATTTCCAGATCACAACCAGGTTTGTAGAATTTGTTATAAGCTAGACAATACAAAGTTTTATAACTGGACCATGGCAGAATTATGTCAGGTCTGCTTGTGCAAATATTTTTAAAAACCTGCAATGATGCTTTCCATCTTAATTATCTTCTTTTACCTTCATAGTCTCCCAGGAACACGTACCAGTCTGCTATGGGGAAACAGGCTATGGGCGTTTACATTACCAACTTCCATGTCCGTATGGATACTCTTGCCCATGTCCTATATTATCCTCAGAAACCCCTTGTGACAACCCGCTCTATGGAATACCTGCGATTCAGAGAGTTGCCGGCAGGTATGTTTACAAGGTCCTCTTCTGAACCTTCTTTGCACTGCTTCTGAAATTTAGTACTCGGAACCCTGATCATGGGGAGGGACACTTTGAGAGGTAAGGCAGCCCCTTGGCCCCTACCTGAGTGGGGCCAAAGCGATTTGACAGTGATGGAGCCCGACTGTACAAGCTGTCCCTGCTGCGGCAGGAAGATCTGCCTTGGCTGGTGCAAGTGGATAGTCCTTTGCAAACTGTGTCGCAAAGAGGTGGTGGTTTTTTCTCCTTCCCAGTATCTCAACATGTTTCCGATGTTTCCATGTCAATTCACTCTGACATGAAAACTACACTTTCACCTACATCCGGAATGCAATGTAAAATGACTTGGGGGCGGCAGCTATTCCCTAATAATAATAATAATAAATTTATTATTTATACCCCGCCCATCTGGCTGGGCTCCCCCAGCCACTCTGGGCGGCTTCCAACAAAATATAATCCATCAAACATTAAAAGCTTCCCTAAACAGGGCTGCCTTCAGATGTCCCTAGGTGTGGGGTGTGCATGTATTATACCCAATACACATGTTGTTTCAGAGTGCTCTTTGGCCCTGAGGCTATTGCATAGCCATGAAGCCAACTGATATCAGTGCTCCTTAGGAGCATTCCTCAATATAATTTTTCTTGTTCAAGCCCATCCTTTTACTTGATTGTACTTTCCTTATTGCATCCCACCAAGGAGCCACTGGTGGTTTTCCAGCTTTTCAGCAAATGCAAGGTGTTTCTAGAATTCCAACTGTACCCTGCTTAGCCAGACCAGAAATACGGATTATTAGGCTCACAGTGGACCACCTCCTAAGAAGAGCACAGGCATAATTGTTCGTTCACTTGCTCTGGATGTAGTGAGCGGAAAGCAGTTGCAGATGGGCAGGAGGAACATTTGAGTGGTCACTACAGACAAAATATTTTGCTTGAAATGCCTGTACCTCACCAAAATGAGGTTCCTGTTACATAACAGCATTGCCAGGATTCACCACAAGGAGTCGCTAGAGAGGTTTAAGAAATCACTTCCACATAGCTGCCATGTGCTTGTATTTTGTATTGATATTCTTGTTTCTGGGCCCACGATAATAGAAATGCCAAGTGATTACATATAGCAATACAAGACGGAGAAGGAGTGATGTGTGATGACCGAGTCGTGCTCTTGAATCTCTCCTACAGGCATCAACTCTATTGTGGCCATAGCTTCATATACTGGATATAACCAAGAGGACTCTGTCATCATGAACCGTTCGGCAGTCGATAGAGGCTTCTTCAGGTCTGACCTACTTGACTTTAGACCTTCTGTGTGGCAGCCCTTTAGGATAAATACCACAAGGATCGCCTCTCCCCATATAAACCACCCCAGACCCTGTGATCATCATCTGAGGCCCTTCTTCGTGTGCCTCCTCCATGCGAGGTCCGGAGGGTAGCAACACGAGAACAGGCCTTCTCTGCAGTGGCTCCCCATTTGCAGAATGCCCCCCCTGGCGCCTTCATTTTATATTATTAGGCGCCAGGCAAAAATGTTCCTCTTCAACCAGGCCTTGGGCCGATTAATATTCTGTAGCCTTTTAAATGTGTCTGTGGGAAGGGTGTGTTTGTGTGTTATTGTTTTGCTCTTTGGTTTTACTTGCTTGCTTGTTTTTATCCTGAATTTTATCCTGTGAAGCACCCTGAAATCATACCATGAAGGGTGATATATCAATCTAATTAATTCTCAAGTGGTGCTGTGCAGTTTCATGCATGGGAAGTGTAATTGCAGTAGGACAGTGGCTTTCAGACTTTGCACCTCTAGAGGACAGTTTTTGAATGGATCTGCCAAGAACCACCTGCCAATTGTGTGTACATACATGCCTCCTGTTTTGGGACATGTGGGATGCTGGCCGGGTTTGTTAGGACTCTTTATCGCTCAGCAGAGGTTAGAGTGTGCCTCAGAAGATAGTGGTCAGCTCTCCCCTGTAAATCAGCAGTGGCACACATGCTGTCTATCATGGGCACTAGTCTGTTTCTATGGCTTCCCCCTCATATATACTTAAAAGGAAGCCCAGAGTGTTCCAGATCACAGGTCAAAAACCACTGCGGTAGGCGGATAACTGAAGGTTGAAAACACGTGAAGTTGTCGCACTGACCTTCTTGATGTGTCATGCGGGGCAATATTGTGTGAGGGAGGACTGCTGCTTGGCTGAATGTTTTTAATGGTGGAGGCTTGCATCAAAAATGTGCTTGGTACTTCATGGGGAGGAGAGCTCATTTTCCCAGTGCAGGAGGCCTTCGCAATTCTCAGCAGGGAAATGGCTCTTGTGCCATCGCAGGTGCACCCTTAAATCAGTAAGTTCTTTGGAGGTCACTTGTCAGCAGCTGGTTTTCTTGCTCTTTGAGAAGGCTGCAAGGGATGGTAGGCTTTTATTGCAACCTCTGCTCCCCCCGCTCCCCCGACCTAACAATACATTTTGTTTTCCACACCTTTCGTCTCTAATTGACTTTGGGGTGGATTTAGCCAAGGGGCTTCTAGTTGCTGACTCTTAATAGGACTACTTCAGCTGTTTTCCTCAGTATTGCATCCCTTTCTTGGCTGAGGCACACACTGGAGTGTGTTTGAAACATCGCCTGAATTGGAAGAGTGGTCTTGGGTTTGGAATTGAGGCCTTTTTTCGTCCCCCCCCCTTTCAGATCTGTATTCTATCGTTCTTACAAAGAGCAAGAGTCCAAGAAAGGATTTGACCAAGAGGAAGTGTTTGAGAAACCTACTCGTGAAACGTGTCAAGGTAAGAATAAACAGAAGCTGCCCAGCAGGGCTTCTTGAGAACCAGGCCAAAACCTTTGAGTCCTCTGTGCCCTTATAAATCAAAAAGAGCAATGCAGCTTCCCCTTATGTTCTCGCACATTCTCTTGCAGGGAAAGAAATTACTGGGGTGTTGTTGTTTTTTTGGTATGTTATCCCTTGTAACCACAACTAGATTAGATTTTAAACTTACTAACCTGGGTTCGTATTGCATTGGTGTGATGGGCAATGCAAATACACTTCATATGGATTAAATGCTTCCTAGGGATGGTTCCTTTGAGATCACAAATTTGTGTCAAACAGATGAGTCCCCCTCCCCCGCCCTTTTTAGCTTAAATGTCAAAATTTTAACTTGGCACAACTTACCCCATTAACCTAGCTGTTCAGCAGCAAAACTAAATAACGAACAATGACAGCGCTGGAAGTGACAGCCCCCCATTAGTATATCTGATTCTTTCCCCTGCATGTTTTTAATGTTTGATGTTTTCTGTGTTTTTAATCTGTTGGGAGCTGCCCAGAGTGGCTGGGGAAACCCAGCCAGATGGGTAAAGGTAAAGGGACCCCTGACCATTAGGTCCAGTCACGGGCGACTCTGGGGTTGAGGCACTCATCTCGCGTTACTGGCCGAGGGAGTCGGCGTACAGCTTCCAGGTCATGTGGCCAGCATGACAAAGCTGCTTCTGGCAAACCAGAGCAGCACACGGAAATGCCGTTTACCTTCCCGCTGCAGCGGTACCTATTTATCTACTTGCACTTTGACGTGCTTTCGAACTGCTAGGTTGGCAGGAGCTGAGACCGAGCAACGGGAGCTCACCCTGTCGTGGGGATTCGAACCGCCGACCTTCTGATCGGCAAGCCTTAGGCTCTGTGGTTTAACCCACAGCACCACCCGCGTCCCAAAGCCAGATGGGTAGGGTATAAATAACAGGTTATTATTTTCATATATATTATATAATAATATATTATTATAATATTATTATTACGCATCTGGCTTTGCTGGATCGTGGCCTCAAAGGACGAAACTGAACTCAAAGGCCACCCAATCACCTTAAGAACATGCGGTGGTCTTCAGTACAACCACACGTAGGAATTGCGCTATGGCCTTCCCTGAAATTGCAGAGAACCAAGGTCAGCTATGCGCTGTGTGTGATTTAGCCAACGAGCTGTATCTTTTTCCCATGCAGAAAGCCAGGATTGGGGTGGGGGTAGTGCTTTTTTTCTTCTTCAGGGGGTACTCATGTACCAACACCTCTTTTTGTTGCTAGAAAGTGTGGCACTTGCTATAACAACTTCATGGGGAGTTCTGGCACCTATTTTGTGTTCAAAAAAAGCACTGGGTTGGGGATGATTTTGCAAGTCCTTGATGTGCTGGTAAAATAGGTAGGTTGTAAGTTGTGCATTTTCCCCCCCTCAGGGATGAGGCATGCCATCTATGACAAACTGGACGACGATGGCTTGATTGCCCCCGGCGTGCGCGTCTCAGGAGATGACGTCATCATCGGCAAGACAGTAACTTTGCCTGAGAACGAAGATGAGCTGGAGAGCACCAACCGCCGTTACACCAAGAGGGACTGCAGCACTTTCTTGCGCACGAGCGAAACGGGCATTGTGGATCAGGTTATGGTTACCTTGAACCAGGAGGGATACAAGTTTTGTAAAATTAGGGTAAGCGTAGGAGTTATGCGTGGTTATTTGCTAATGATAAAGCCATAATTCTGGAGTAATCGACTGTCCTCTTTATCTCCAGGTGCGCTCTGTGAGAATCCCACAAATTGGAGATAAGTTTGCCAGCAGACATGGGCAGAAAGGTACCTGTGGTATCCAGTACAGACAAGAGGTAAAAGCCTCCTCTGTTGTTGTTTTTTGATGCAAGGGAGAAACATGCTTAGAAATCTGTATTTGAAGCTATTGTCATTATTTTGATTTATTACCTGCCTTTCACCCTAAAGTTGTAGTGCAAGTCATAACAATTTAAAATACAGCCGCTTAAATCAAATTACAATTACAAGAGTAGGGCAGGTCCTAAAAATACACACTGCAAGCTTCAAAGGCCATGGTGGAGACGTACTGCATTTTTCTGTGTATAATACGATGTTTTTTGCTTAAAAAAAAAAAATTAGGCCAAAATTGGAGGTCGTCTTATACACAGAAAAATACAGTATGTTGAGTGAGTGAGCGATTGGCAGCAGCGAACCCCCCTCCCCAAATAAAGAAAAACAATTCAAGGGTGATCTCCCCCCCCCCCCCGCATAAAAGCTTAACAACGTCCCAAAAAAACCTCAACAACTTCTTAAAATTAATTTTGGGTTCAAAAAAATAGGGGTCGTCTTATACATGGGGGCGTCTTATACACGGAAAATACAGTATGTCTTCAGTGTTCGAAAACTGTTACTGTATTTTCCGGCATATAAGATGACTGGGCGTATAAGACGACCCCCAACTTTTGAGAAGATTTTCCTGGGTTAAAAAGTAGTCTTATACGCAGGAAAATACTGTATTAGTGAAGGTGTCAGGCACACCTGTACAAAGGGAGTTCTGCAACTCAGGGGTTGCCTCAGGGTATGCTTTGTCCCAGACATATCCTAGCTTCTGAGGCGGGTGGAACTACCAAGAGGGTCCCTTCTGCTGATCTTAATGTATCATAATTTCAAAATGTTGGTTTTCAACCTGAGAAGGTCACTCATCTAGGAGAAGGAAAACTCTGCTCCTAAATCTCTACTGCCTTCTGGGATATCTTTGGGAGAGAAAAAATAGCTAAGGAGTAAACCCTACACAAATCCAGAGTGGAGTACCTGGGATGTTTGGTTGGCCCCTTGCATACCTCCTTTTTGCAACTCTTGCAGCCAAGCTGGTGCCAAACGTATTGCTCTGCTTTCCTTTGGACCACATCAGTGAGGCCGAGATGGAGGTCTTGTAATCTAGGCAGCCCAGGATCTCCAGACACACTGCCCAGGCTTGCACCCCGGGGAAATCACTTTGGTGCTGCTAATGCAGTGGTTTGACATCACCCCCAGAGGCACATTCCATTGTCTCTCGAGACAGACGGATGCCAACAGTTATGGTGTTCAACAAGCAACCAAAAGCTTGACCAACCAAGTTCTTTGGGAGCCTCTCTGGGGAAAGCGTTCTGTAACCGTGGCAGCACAGAGAAGGCCCTACACAGATCAAACATTCCTTTGGGGCCAGGAATAAAAGGAGGCAGTGCAGCAAGGACATTAGGCCCCGGCCATTTAGGGGCTTTAAAGTGTATGTAACTGGCTCTTAAAAATACACAGGAAGCCTGTGCGGCTGAAAAACGATAATTTAATTTGCTTCCTGTAGCAAGTCACTGTCAAAGGTGTTGGGCAGCAGAATTCTGAGCTAGATAAAAAACTTCTGGATCATGTTCAAGGGCAACCCCATGTAGAGTGTTACTTAAAATGAAAACTGAGTGTCATAAAACAGAATTGTCAGCACACAGCTGGACAGCAGCGGAAATTCAAAACAGATCGAAAGCCTGGTGGAACAAAAACATTTTTGCAGCTTGCCTGGTGCACTGTACAAAAAAGCAGTTGATTCACAGCAAGTAAATGTGTATTAACCAGAATCCATTCCATAAGTCCGTTCGACTTTTGAAAACCAAGACGCGGCTTCCAATTGGCTGCAGGAGCTTCCTGCACTCAATCGGAAGCCGTGGAAGCCGCGTTGGACGTTCAGCTTCCAAAAAAACGTTCGCAAACCAGAACACTCACTTCCAGGTTTGCGGCATTTGGGAGCCAAAACATTAGAGTCGCAAGGGTTTGAGATCCGAGGTATGACTGTATACATATATAAAACGTTTACAGAAAGGAGCTATAAATGGCATTTTCCTTTCGTGTCTAGGACATGCCTTTCACCTGCGAAGGTATCACCCCCGATATAATCATCAATCCTCATGCCATCCCTTCACGTATGACCATTGGTCACTTGATTGAATGTCTGCAAGGGAAGGTAAGAACTGGGGAATATTGAAGTGAGGTGCAAAGTCACAAAAAAGCGGCAGGGCGGGGTGTTTGCAGGCTTTTTCAATGGTGTTTCAAATATGTGAGATTTCACCTAAACAAGTGGTGCCTTGGAACGTAACCCCTGCATAAATTGGGAGCTGCTTGTACTCTTGTTAAACTACCTGCCCCCCTTTTTTAGGTATCGGCAAATAAAGGAGAAATCGGTGACGCCACACCTTTCAATGATGCAGTCAACGTGCAGAAGATTTCTAACTTGCTGTCTGACTATGGCTACCATCTGAGAGGAAATGAGGTACGTCATGGTCTTGAGTGGCAACAGGAGCTCAGTCGTGCTGCCGTGTTGCCTATGATTTGGTGTTCACGGAGTCTCGCTCTTTCCCTCCAGGTTTTGTACAATGGCTTCACTGGCCGCAAAATCACATCGCAGATCTTTATCGGCCCTACTTACTACCAGCGGTTAAAACACATGGTAGATGACAAAATCCATTCCCGTGCAAGAGGGCCGATTCAGATCCTTAATAGGCAGCCCATGGAAGGTCGATCTCGGTAAGAAATAGACGTGCGCCTTAATGACGTTGTCTGGAGCAATGAAGGGTCTGTTTGTAGTTCTTGCCTTTCAAAAATCATCATCTGATGAGGGGGGGGAGATGGGCTTAGATGTCTAGAATGAAATGACAGGCCATTTTCCCAGTTGCCTGTGGTGTAAGCGTGAATCCCTCACAGGTGGCCAGACTCTTGTTTAAAATGTAAGAGGGTTTGTTCTTTCACACAATCAAATGACATTGGTAGAGGTGGGCTTGTAAAAAAACATTTGTGGGTTAGTCATTTTTGTGGACTGACTTGTAAGTCTTTGGAAAAGGGGGTTGCATAGGTGCACCCTCTTGTCTGTTGGCTGGTTATTGTCACCTTCTGTGGGCACAAAACATTTGCATATAAATCTTAAATTGGTTTGTATGTAAAGCAGCCTATTACCTTGACTGACTTTGTGCTATTCCCCCCCCCCACATGATAGTTAACACAAACACTGTGTCAAGAAAAGCTGAATTCGGCAACCTTTAAATTAAGTACAATATAGTGACACGGCTTACTTAGCATTCTTTTAATTCTTCAAGTTTTGCAACTTTGCATAATATATTCTTCTACTACTCACAGGAGAAGCCAATGAGATCCAAAGGGCACAGAAACCCCGTCCCTCACCTCTGGAAATCTCACTTAGCAATGCTTTTAGTTTCTGAAATTTCCCCCGAGCTTTGACCACAGATTTTTTCAAGCATATATTCACTACATAAGGGCTGGAACATTGCTTTGAAAGCAGAGGTGCTCAGGGAACTGGGTTCTCTGAATGTCCTACAATCCAGAATCTTGGCATTGCTGAATGTCCCATTGATTTCCCCCTGTGCTGTTTCCTGCATAGACAACATTCATACATAGCACAGATAGCCTGAGAAAATCCCAACGATTTTTTTAGCATCTTCTGTAAAAAAATAGCCCTCCAGAAAGTTGGGTTTGGTTATTTTTGGCAGTCCGCTTAGATTATGCTCCAGTAGTTTATTGTATTTAGGGCAGTGTGAGTATAACTTAGCCTTCTGGCTTAGAAAAATGTGGAATTAAACAAGCTTGTTTCTCTCTCCCCCCCCCCCCAAAAAAAAGTGATGGTGGCCTTCGTTTTGGAGAAATGGAGAGAGACTGTCAGATTGCTCACGGCGCAGCACAGTTCTTACGAGAGAGATTGTTTGAGGCATCAGACCCGTATCAGGTTCACGTGTGCAACCTGTGCGGCTTAATGGCAATAGCAAACACCCGGACGCACACCTACGAGTGCAGGGGCTGCCGTAATAAGACACAGGTATGTGGAAAGATACCTGTTTCTCTCTCACCCTCCTTAGAGTCCGCTTAATCCTTCCTCATCCTTTTGGGTCCTGCCTTCAGGCCTTCTGCCATTTCGAAACCCTCTGCAAAATCTGTTGCTTCCGTCAAAACCTTCACTGTCTGTCTTGTGATGTCTGCAAACCCTTTATCCACACGATTGCCTTACATCTGGGTTTAATAAGGATCGTGGGAAACCCAGGGTAGCATAGCAGTGCAGAGAATGTCTTGGTAATAGGTTAGATTTTAGAACTTAACTTGGACCTTTCCTTGTTTTGAGATGCATTTCGTTCATTGGGTGTGTTTGCTTAGTGCAGAGGTGGGGAACTTTTGGCCCTCCAGATGTTGGGCTCCCGATTGTAGTTGGGTCCCCACTGGCAGCAGTAGCTCTTCATCATCTGGAGGGTCACAGCTTCCCTACATTGGCTGCTGGCACCCAACTCTGCATCACATCCAATTAAAGCAAGGCAATGCAGATGTTGTATCAATAGTGTGCTGGGTGAGGGCCAATCCATTGAAGCTCAGCTGAGACACAATAGAAATTACGAGAGCAGGATGTGGTGTTCAGCCTCTTCTAGATAGGGTTGCATTCCCCTAAGGCAGGCATGTCCAACACGTCAATCATGATTGACCGCTCGATCACGGGATTGATTTTGGTCGATCTAGAGAGAGAGAGAAGCCTGGCGCACTCTGGCTCCTCAGATCTGTCTAAACCAATAAAAAAATATAGTTTGACTTTTCTCACTTGTTTAGTTACTTGTCCATCTACCCTGTTTCTCCTAAAATAAAACGTAGCCATAAAATAAGCCGTAGCAGGATTTCTACGCATTTGTGAAATATAAGTCATACCCCGAAAATAAGCCATACCCCGAAACTAAGACATAGTGATGCGGCGCCTCTCCCTTAAGACGGCCTGGATAGGCGTTGCTATGCAGCGTACCGACGCGGAGAGGTTAAAATAAGACATCCCCCGAAAATAAGCCATACTGTGTTTTTTTTAGGGGGGGAAATATAAGACGGTGTCTTATATTAGGAGAAACACGGGTAGTAACTATTTGGATCTGTCATGATGATATCCAAACATAACTACTGTATCTGTGAAATAAAGATCCCTTTATATGTTTATTTCATAAACTTAAATGACTTCGGAGGGGTGGGAGAAGGGAAGGCTTCCTGAAAAATGACAGTGGGAGGGTGTGGTAGATCACTGCCCGTTTTTGATACTGGATAGTAGCCTACTTGAAGTTGGACATGCCTCCCCTAAGGGATCAGGGTTTGCAGCTGGTGGTTGCTGACAGAACCAGCACTCTCTGGAGGTCCAAGTGGAATCTGTAGCATGCATTGCCTTATATCCGCTAAGCCTGGGGCGGTAGCTGCAGCCCTTCCTGGACAGACAGAACCTGGCCACTGCTCCTTAGTGAGCTCCATATTAGACGCCCGCAGCATGTTGCTGTATGTGATCCAGATGCAATTCAAAGGGCTTGGGAGCCTCATACCTGAAGGACTGTCCTCTGCCACATGTGCCTGCCCATCGGAGACATCGCCCCACTCTTGAAGTTAGCTTTCACACCCAGTCACCACCCCCTGTCTCACATGTGGCACCTTGTACATAGATTGCCCTCCTAAGGGATGCTTGCCTAGTGCTGCTGACTTTTTCATCCCAGCACCAGGCAAACACTTTAAAAAAAATTGCCCATGCTTTCCAGCATGTCGCTGAAGCTGGTTTTATCAGTTCTTTTGAGGATTTAGCACCCCATTTCTGTTGCTTTTTCCAGATTTCAACATCGAGTTCTGCTACATTTGTTCCTTTAATTATTGTGAGAGCTGCCCTGGGAGTTTTAAAGGGGAGGTTGGTGCATAAATAATGGAAAATAAAATTTTCGCTAATATTTGTCAACCCCTCTTTTCAGATTTCTCTGGTGAGAATGCCGTACGCGTGCAAACTCCTTTTCCAGGAACTGATGTCGATGAGTATTGCACCTCGAATGATGAGTGTGTAGCCTTCAAACAGATCTCCCGTCTCCTAGGCGCTGAGTGATTTTTACCCTTCTGAATTTTTTGAGTCGTGTGCTTTCTTTAAATGTTTTTAAAATTCAGAAACCTATTTCATGTCTGAGGATCAGACTGTTTTAGTGTGTGAGCTCATTTTTTGTAAATAGAAATAAAAGCTTTCCAGCCATGTATCCGTTGTAAAATACTTTATTGATACTTTGGCAAAAAAATATACAAGGGATGAATAACTATAGAGGTGGCATGAAGGGGAAATAAACACAGCAGTTTTCCAGGAGATTAACATAAACCTGGCATGGATGAGATAGCCTCTACTAGAATCTTCAGATCTCACAGTTCAGCACTATCTCCTGCAAATAAATAAATTGCAGTAGGGTTATGTTTCCTTTGAAATGCACGTGAGACAACTGAGAAGCTCTGTGAATTCCCTTTAAGCAAAAAAACCCAAAAACATACTGCTCTAAGAAATATGTGTAAAAGCTCCCCAATAATAGATAAACAAGGTCTTTAGGCTGCATGTACAAAGGCATGATTTCTTGTCCTGACCTGGGACCCATTTGCAAGCAATACTGAACGTTGGGGAAGCCAATGCTCAAGCATGCGTCTCCATTCTAGGCTCCTGCCAGCTCCTTTTACAATGTCCTGCAGGACTATAATCACCAAGGCAAGCGGGAACTATTAATCCATCTCTCTCCCCTCTTGCTTTGCTAAGCCGGCCAGGAAAGAAAAGAAACAGCTCCAGACATGAGTGGGAGCCTGTTTCACCTTCTTGATGACTTTGCATTGTGTCAATTATAAAAAACACACACCTTATTTTCAGTTGTCTTGACATTTAAGAACGCCCATTGAAACTCGAGTCAGATTCTCTGAATTCTTGTAGGAAATGTTAAAACATGACTGTACACGATGTGCTACTAAAGTCAACAGGCTCACATTTTTTTATATCCAGTCACATGTTGACTTTTCATATTGGCTCCAATGCAGTAAAGTGCGCTCTCTCTCTCTCTCTCTCTCTCTCACTCACACACACACACACACACAAACTCCCTACCTTTTTTTGTGGGTATTTCATGTAAAGAATTAACCACAGTAATTCTTGAAGAAGCTGTTGCCTCTCCTTTGGAGTTCAGTGCATGGCACTCATATTCTCCAGCATCATCCTTGCTCAAAGGGGATATCTGTTGAAACAGAACCATGATAATTGGGCTGCATCCTGGATACTCGGTTAACCCGAGCCCCAAATCCATTGCAAGACAGTTTTCCAGATGAACAATTGGAACAACTTCAGTTTTTGTTGCAATTAGTGCGCACACACACACACACACACACACACACACTTAACCAAGTAAATAACGAGTAATTGTGGGCATGGGAATGTTTTAAAATGAGGGGATCTGCATTTGTCTCATATCTTTCCTGAAAAGATGTGTAGCAAGACCCTGGAAACAGTTCTGAAGGCTGTTCATCTCTAGATGGAAAACATGTGTTCTCAAATTTATTTTTTATGGTATGGATCCAAAAGTGCCCCATGGGGGCATGCTGGGCATTTCTCCTTGTGCAGGGGTGATTCTCCCACCCCACCCCACCCCACCCAGCGTACTGTTCCGCAGCATCCTGACTCACACACAGCTTTGGCAAGAAGGCATGGGGCGGGGGGTGTCTCAGTGGATGCATGCCTATTCTTCTTTGGCTCCAAGCCATAACTTGTGGCCCAGCTTTCTGCTCTCCAGGCTTTTAATGCAATTAGTATATAATGCACATTGAATCTGTAATCAGCAGCAAATTATTTACTTGGAACAGCAGGCGTCCCAAATAAATGGCAAGTTCTACTTTCTGAAAGCCCCGAGCAGAGCTGGCTCAATGGGTCTCTCTCTGAAGTAAATTCCAATAGTGCCACCATACGAAGGAACACCCTGCTCCTAACTTAAAAGTTGTCAGACCCACCTTGGAAGGGAAATACACCCAGAGTTAGGCCTCACCTGAAATATCACACACACACACACACACACACACACACCTTATTCATTTTATTTAACAAAATTTATCCCGCTCAATTGTAAAAAACTCAAGTGGTTTCTCCATTTGAATGAAGTTGAGCAAGATGCCAGAGGCCAAACTCCACTCAAAAGGTCAAGAGGAAAAGTGATCTTCAAACTTCCCATCCTATTATTATTTATTATTATTCCGCCCATCTGACTGGGTTGCCCCAGCCACTCTGGGCGGCTTCCAACAAAAAACAACAACAGTAAAAACACAGCACAACAACACACACTAAAAACCTCCCTGAAGAGGGCTGCCTTCAAGCATCTTCTAAAAGTTTTGTGTACTTTATTTCCTTGACATCTGATGGGAGGGCGTTCCACAGGGCGGATGCCACTACCGAGAAGGCCCTTTGCCTCGTTCCCTGTAACCTCCCTTCTTGCAGTGAGGGAACAGTCAGAAAACCCTCGGAGGAAGACCATTGTCCAGGCTGAACAATGGAGGTGGAGACGCTTCTTCAGGTATACTGAGCCAAAGCCGTTTAGGGCTTTAAAGGTCAAAACCAACACTTTGAATTGTTGTTGGAAATGTACTGGGAGCAAATGTAGATCTTTTAGGGCCGGTGTTATATTGTCCCTGCGGCCGCTCCCAGTCACTGGCCTAGCTGCCACATCCTGGATTAGTTGCAGTTTCCGAGTCACCTTCAAAGGTAGCCCCACGTAGAGTGCATTGCCGTAGTCCAAGCGGGAGATAACAAGAAAATGTATCTTCCAAGGTTCACTTGCATGCTGTATACCAGATGTTCAGAAGCTTTTTCAGCCAGAGAGCTCTGCTCCCTTGTGGTGGGGGGGGGGGCAGAGACAAAGGCAGGTGGGCCAGTGGGAGCCTGCCCTTGTATGTTCAAAAGGCGGAGGTTTGTTATACAGTGGTTCCTTGGTTGTCAAACTTAATCCATTCCGGGAGTCCATATGACTCCCAGAACCGTTTGAAAACCAGACACGGCTTCCGATTGGCTACAGGAGCTTCCAGCACTCAATCGGAAGCCGCAGAAGCTGCGTCAGAAGTTCAGCTTCCAAAAAACATTCACAAACCGGAACACTTATTTCCAGGTTTGCAGCGTTCGGGAGCCAATTTGTTCAGGAGCCAAGCTGTTTGACAACCAAGGTACCACTGTATCTGGGGTGGCTAACCTGTGGCTTCCCATATGTTGCTGGACTACAACTCCCCTGTCACTTTTGATGACTGGAGTACAACAACATTTGGATGGCCCCAGATTAGCCACCCCTGTGCTACAAGCAAGTAGGCAAATGTTCCACGGTCATGTGGACTTTTAGCAGGCCTAGACATAGCCCCAAGGTGCCATGATCTGTCCCAGCCCTCAGTCTGAACTGCCTCTTTCTTCCATGAAAGACACTGCCACTCTGTCAAAATGCTAGTAATAATCAGAGGGACACCCTCTTAAAATTAATGGGCCCAAGTTAGTCATGTCTAGTAATGTAAGTGGGGGGGACGAATGATGGATGCAACCCACTCTGATTATTTCAACTGAAAAGAGAACAGGCACTTACCAATACCCAACCAGTCACTTCATGTTTCTCAGGACCACCACGAGTCTGGATGGCTAAGTTGTCCCGATCTCCTGGAAGAAGCTCCATTCTTTGGACGCCATATTGGCCTCTTATTATCTGGCAGATGAGGGAAAAGTCTTGGAGTTAAATTAAAAGTTCCCCCGCTCCAATTGCCTCTGGATTGTCCCAATGTCTTCATTTCCCAGAGTTTAAGAGAGTTGGAAGTTTTACACATTTGGAGGAAATATAATTCTATGGGAGGAATTCAGCATTGCGTTAAGGCCACAGCTCTGTCAGGCCACGCCAAATGGAAAAATCCCTTCCTCTCCTTTGCGCGCTGTTCTGGGGGTGCTCCTGACCCCCAATTTCGGCAGGGAGGCCCATTGTGCAAGTGGAAGATCTTGTGGGGGGGGGGCTTCTGCTGGCAGAACAAATTAGTTGATTCCCACCCATGGCTAGCAGCCATGATGAACTTGGTAGAGCTAAAACAAAATAAAAAAATTCCTTCCAGTAGCACCTTAGAGACCAACTAAGTTTGTTTTTGGTATGAGCTTTCGTGTGCATGCACACGAAAGCTCATACCAAGAACAAACTTAGTTGGTCTCTAAGGTGCTACTGGAAGGATTTTTTTTTATTTTGTTTTGACTATGACAGACCAACACGGCTATCTACCTGTAATTGGTAGAGCTACTAGGCAAAAGCACTCCTGGCCATGGCTATGACCTGAGCATTCAGGAGCGCAGCTGGACCCAAGCAAGTTCCCAGGGTGTAAATCTGGTTCTAGTGCTGCTGCCCCATCCCAATGGTACAGAATCCCTAATCATGCCTAAAGATTATCTCAGAAACCTGGGAGGTTGGACAGGAATTAGGAACCGAGGACTTCCGGTTGGCGTGCCGGAGATGGCGGTCGGGGGGACATGTCGCTCTTGACATTCCCCCGCCAGACCGGGCAAAGGGGTGCTCGCGCCAGCGCCGCGACCCCCAAAACCCCCGGGAAGGGCGTCCCGGGGTCCGGAGGACCCGCAAGAGCTCGGATGCCGGTCCCGGTCCCAGGGAGCTCTTAGCGGAGCTCCCGGGCGATCGGGCGGCGGAGCTCCAGGGTCCGTCTACAGCCCCGTCTGGCGAAGCTGCAAGATCGCCGCAGCCGAGCGCACCGATTCCTCCCAATTCTTCAATTTGGAACTGTAAGTAATCTGCAAGAAAAAGCCTTAATTTTGAACCAATTTGGACTGGCTTGTGGGCGAAAATACGGAGGTCCGTCCCTTGCCATTGTGTAACAACGACAGGGCATTGTTGCACAGCTTGAGAAGTAATGCTTGGAATTTGACACTTTGTTTCGAAGATTTAACCCCTGCGCCTCCCCCGGTCCTAGGGGCAGATGAAGTCAATTTAATTTGTATGAGCAAGAGGATTATTTTGGAATTTTGGAACTTTTATAAGGTTTGAAAAAGTTTGGAAAAGTTAGAAAAGAATTGTTTGCTAAAAATGGCGGTGAAACAGGATGTGGATTTGTCAACATTGCTGGAGAAACTGAAAGAACTCAGAATGGATTACAATGCTGGAGTGAAAGAACTGAGAGCTGAACTGGCTGCTGCTGGGAACAGCTTTGAGACAGAGATAAAGCAAAGCATAAACAATGGTCTGATTGGTCAGGATTTACAATCAAACCCTGTGAACAGTGTACTTGTTGAGCATAAACAGAAAAAGTCTACTCAGAAGAGAATCAGCTGCAAAAGAATCATCCATTATAAGTCAAGAGCTGTCGTCATCATCAGGAAAAAGAGAAATATTAAGAGAATAGTCAACAAACCACAGCTCAACGACAAGCAGCAGAGAGGAAGTCGAGACAATCTGGACCAAACATGGAATGAAAGGCCGAAGACATTAATGGATATCGTTTTGGATGCTACTCTGCAGCAAAGACAATGGGTTCCAAAGTTGGATCCTGCAGGAATAGGATGAACATTTATATGAAGTAACTGTTTTGTGGCCTACTGGTTTTTGAACTTGGACATGGCAGGAAATGATCACAGTATGATTTTTGGAAAATAATGATATAAGATGGATAGTTATTATAAATGATAAGTAATTTTGATATTGCCTACACTACAGTCTGCACTGGGGACTGGGGGGGGAATAGGGATCTGATTAAAGTAAAAGATAAGAATGTTAAAGATGTGAGTGGTTGGTAAACGATTTGAAATTAAGAAATTATGGAAATGTTAATGATGTGGAATTAGAAACCTGGTAAGAATGTATATTATGATAAATGAAAACAATGAGGGGGGGCGTGAGGAAGTCATCAGAGATTGTATAAATTGTATGTGATCTGGCCTGAATCGGGGCTGGACAAAAATTTGGAAAACCTAATAAAAATTATTAAAAAAAAAAAAAAAAGGAATTAGGAACCGAGAGCCTCCAGACACGACGCGCAGACTCTTAGCCACCTCAGAGAAACCAAGAACGCTTTTGTTATCTAGTTTGAGCTCTCCTGCCTGATGCTTAGTTCCTCCCCTCTGACACCCACATGACTGCAGACAGCAGCATGGGCGGAAGATCGCGAGAGCACTTGCAACGTATCTCAGTGTTTCCAAAGCCCCCAGAATATGCTTGAGAGCTCAGAAGGAGGCATTCCTTAATACTTGTGCCTCTTCCCTACAGAGGCCCTAATATGGTAAAGTGCAACAGGGCTGGTTTTAGAAGGATAAACAGGAACGAAACCCAGAGCTTGCACAGAAACTAACCGGGGAGAAAAGGTGCTGGAAAGCAGGGGGGGGGGGGCAGAATCTATTCTACTTATCCACAAACTGCACAATCTCTTTTGGTCACAGAGTCGGTAGCTTTGTCTTTGCAAGTAACTGTTGTTAAAAACTTCCCCCTCAAATATTTTTATTAGTTTTCATTATAGCAAAATATAAATCAAAAAAGCCCCCCTTTCAGTAATCTCAATTATGCTTGCAGAGGTCCGAGGGAGTGTTTGACTTGGCAGTGCATTTGGATTTTCCCTCCTCCAAGCCTCATTCTTGTTTTGTCATGTTCTGTCCTAATCCCTTCCGTTTATGCATCTGGAATGCCTTTATGGTCACCTTTCTCAGTGGTTCATTGCACAAAACAATACCTTTCCAATTGTCTAAATTCCCCTGTCCTCCTCCTCCATGTGGCAAAATTACCTATCTAGGTTAGAAGAAGAAAAAGAAGAGTTTGGATTTGATATCCCGCTTTATCACTACCCAAAGGAGTCTCAAAGCGGCTAACCTTCTCCTTTCCCTTCCTCCCCCACAACAAACACTCTGTGAGGTGAGTGGGGCTGAGAGACTTCAAAGAAGTGTGACTAGCCCAAGGTCACCCAGCAGCTGCAGGTGGAGGAGCAGGGAATCGAACCCGGTTCACCAGATTACGAGTCCACTGCTCTTAACCACTACACCACACTGGTTAGCACACAAAGTGCTCTTGCAGAGGACACAACCCACCAGGGCTTTCCATGCGACGAAACCCAATGGAATGAATCAATGGGAGCTGGGACCAGGGCATATTGGTGGTGCTCTTCTGTAGATCTTGGGAGAACTTGGCAGTGCTCTGGTGCAGCACGGCATTTATTTCAGCGGATCATTTTCAAAATTAACATCAAGTGTCACTGACCTTGTTCCAAGTGAGCACTGGGGTTGGAACGCCAATGACCTCACAACTCAGGAAAATCTGGGCCCCACTCACATTCCAGATGTCTTTTGGGGGTGTCACAATGGATGGTCCTTGAAACAAGAGAAAGTCAGAAAGTCAGGCAATGCAGGCAGGAATTAATAGGATGAAGTACAGTCTACCTTGGAAGTTGAACGGAATCCGTTCCGGAAGTCCGTTCGACTTCCAAAACGTTTCGAAACCAAAGTGTGGCTTCTGATTGGCTGCAGGAAGCTCCTGCAGCCAATCGGAAGCCGTGGAAGCCGCTTCGGACATTTGGCTTCCAAAAATAGTTCGCAAACCGGAACACTCATTTCCGGGTTTGCGGCGTTCGGGAGATAAAACGTTCGAGAACAAAGCTGTTTGAAAACCAAGGTACGACTGTACTGTCACAAATTCTTTTAAAATTGGTAAGTAAACAATATGTCATCTGGCTAAACTTGAGCCATATTGTTTCATTACTGATCAGCCAAAACGGTTGTGAACTCCCTCCCCACAAAGGTACACCTGACACCTTCATTGCACAGCTCCTGCCGAATGCTGAGGTCACACCTCTTTACCCAGGCTTTTGACACTTGAACTGGTAGCCCATCTACGAGAAGGAAAACTCTGACCCTAAACCTCTGCTGCCTTGTAGGATATCTTCAGGAGAAAAAATGGCTCAGGAGTAAACCCTACACAAATCTGGAGTGGAGTCCCTAAGATAGTTGGGTGCCTCCTTATCTGATTGAGCATCTGCCTTCTACCCAAAAGTGCCTATGATATAAGAAGCGAGTACTGAAGTTCTTGCAATTTGTTCCAGGGAGCTGCTGTATAACTTGGACATTAAAGATACAGCCTTGAAACTCTTGACTGAATAAGTGTTATTTAAGGTATCTTGCTCTCAATAGCATGCAATTGTTTAGGAGTTTTCCAGGAGTTCAGCTGCTGTTTCTTCATTGGGCTATAAAGCTTCAAAACCAAGAGCTTCAAACCCAGCTGATGTGCTCTTTTCCTTAAGAGAATTACAAGAGCTCTCCAGACTGGGGTTTTGGGGTGGGTGTTTTCTGCAACGTGCCATTGATGCAGCAATAGTGTACAGCCCATTGGCAGACCAACTCTGCGTTACAAAGGTGTCTGCAAATGTGGCAGGAAGGCTGGCCTTATCAACCCTGCCACGTGGGGATTCTTTGCAGATGACCGCAGAGAGAAGAAACACCATGATACACCTGCATCAGTACAGCCAGACACCTTCACCTGCCCCAGCTGCAACAAAACATTTCTCTCCCATATCTGTCTCTACGGTTACAGCAGGCACTGCAACCTTCCAGCAGTTTGACTTCACCCTCAAAGGTGCACACCTCCATTCTCTCCCAAGACAGACGGAAGTCAACCAACCAACCAGCTGGTTGGTTTATATTGGACCATCAACACTTCCTTCCACCTGTCATTCTTCCCCAATATTATTGCATTATTGTGGTACCTCAAGTTACAAATGCCTCAGGTAACAAACACTTACAAACTCCGCTAACCTGGAAGAGTTGAGTTGAGAACTTTGCCCCAGGATGAGAACGGAAATTGTGTGCCGGCAGTGCAGCGACAGCAAGAGGCCCCGTTAGCGAAAGCACATCTCTAGTTAAGAACAGTTTCCAGTTAAGAACGGACCTCCAGAACAAATTAAGTTCGTAACTAGAGGTACCACTCTATTGCCATCTGGAGAGACACTCTCTTGTAGTATAGTGCAAAAAGAGCAGGACAGAAAAAGAAAAGAAACCCAAACATTTGTGGTACAAAAAGCTATAGGATTTCAGTAGGGAGTGGCAAACCATGCACTGATTGGAAATGAAGTAGTAGGACAACCCCCCAAACCTTTGCAAGTGTAAACATGACTGAATGTGGGATCAGAAAAGTACCACCAGGAGCCCAAATCATCATGAATGCACAAGAAAAAGGATATCTGGAGGGGCCCACTGGCTTACAAAAAAAATACGGCACACACATCTAGGCAAATTGGGGGGGGGGGAGAAGGTAGAGGAGGAGGTCCTTTGCACAGACCAAAATTAAGAAGAGCACCATAGTCATAGAATAGCAGAGCTAGAGGGACCGAGAGGATAAGCTAGTCCAACCCTCTCTCGGGTGGCTGATTGCCCTGGGTTGGCCGGTCAGTATCCGGCTTCTTGAAGTAACTATTGCTTGTCCAGTTTCAAGGGTCAACCTCACCCAGGCAGCAGAGATGGGAGAGCAAAGAGGGACAGCTGTTTCCTGTTTGCGTCACTGATGTAATCGGCAGAACAGTCTGTCTCTGCAGGATCACTTTCAGAAATGTCAACAAGACATAGAAGTTGCTTTCCCTTCCCCCCAAATAAATAAATAAATAGATGGCAACATCTCCCTAAGAAACATTTACCTTGCTTTTAAGGTCTCCCCCGGGGAAGGGAGATTATTTCCCCCTCCTAAGCTACTGCGTTACTCCTAATGGATGAACATTGCCCAAGGATTTCAAGCGAAAAATCTAACCGAGTCCTAGGAGAAGGAAAGGGGGGGGGGGGAGCTTTTTGCAGTGCTCCAAAGTTTTATTTAGCATGAAAGGCCCTGCTGGATTTTAGATCGCAGGCTAGAATCACAAGCTTCTTTCTTTGGCTAGGCAGAGTTGCCTGGGTTGCGACCCTTTGTTCCATTTCCCTCGGATCTGCTTCAGCGTTGGAGAGGAAGTGGGTCCCTGGGGGTGTGTAACTGCCATGGGAAGAGACAGACCTTCGGACTCAAGTCAGCTACAGCAAACTTCGCAAGGAAGCCGTGCCAATCCAAGGCATCCAAAAACCATGATGTGAAGACAGCCCAGGACTGAGCAGCTGAGTGAAAGATATTGTTATACATTTGCGGCGGGTGCAAGCGCGCGCAGACCTCTTAAACCAGGCATGGCCAAACTTGGCCCTCCAGCTGTTTTGGAACTACAACTCCCATCATCCCCAGCTAACAGGACCAATGATCAGGGATGATGGGAATTGTAGTCCCAAAACAGCTGGAGGGCAAAGTTTGGCCATGCCTGTCCTAAACCCCTGTTGTTGTTGTTGTTCAGTTGTGTCCAACTCTTCGTGACCCCATGGGCCAGAGCACGCCAGGCACTCCTGTCTTCCACTGCCTCCCGCAGTTTGGTCAGACTCATGTTGGTAGCTTCGAGAACACTGCCCAACCATCTCATCCTCTGCCGTCCCCTTCTCCTTGTGCCCTCAACCTTTCCCAACATCAGGGTCTTTTCCAGGGAGTCTTCTCTTCTCATGAGGTGGCCAAAGTACTGGAGCCTCAACTTCAGGATCTGTCCTTCTAGTGAGCACGCAGGGCTGATTTCTTTAAGAATGGATCGGTTTGATCTTCTTGCAGTCCATGGGACTCTCAAGAGTCTCCTCCAGCACCATAATTGTCCTAAACCTTAGGAATTAATAAATGGTAGAATTTTGATGATTTGGGATGTGAAGGGAGACTTTTATCTCTGTTGCCTTGTATGATCATGAGGAAAGCCCACGATCCACTGGAAAGCCTTCCCAAGGCAGAAAGGAATTTAGACCTGAAGGGACCCTCTGGGAAATACAAATATGCAGTCAAAAGTCTGGGAAACACAGACATTCTCAGGATTCTACAGTGGAAATAAGTGGCTTTTGCACAATGAACACTGAACCTTCTCTCCCTTCCTCCACCTCCACCCCAATTTTTGTGCTCTTTCTAACCATCCTGTAATCAACAATTCAGCCACTGATCCTCATGCAACACATACTTGGAGCTAATTTTTTTATGCTGCTGATGACGACGAAGGACAAATATCAGTGTGATAGTTTGCTGAAGTAGGTCTACAGATAGGAAGGCCATTGCTAGCATGAGCCAAGACACAAATAGGTAGCCAGTGAAGATGTTGTGAGCTAAAAGTTTGAGCCTGACAAAAGTCTGCTTATGTTTATGTATTTTCTATGTTATTGGTAAAATAATTACTAGAGGGGAACCCCTTAGTCAGTTCCTGTACTGCCTTGGGCAACATGGGATGTATAGATTAGTACTCCTTTCTACAGAACTGCAATTAAATATACAGACTTTGGAAATGGCAACATATGAATGGCTGCAAAAATCAGTGCTGGATTTACGTATAAGCTAAAAATACGCTCTATAGGCCAAGGGAGTCGCCGTTTGCCCACAGATAGCTTCCGGGTCATGTGGCCAGCATGACTAAGTCGCTACTGGTGAACCAGAGCAGCGCATGGAAACGCCATATACCTTCCCACCAGAGCAGTACCTATTTATCTACTTGCACTTTGACGTGCTTTCGAACTGCTAGGTGGGCAGGAGCTGGGACCGAACAACGGGAGCTCACCCCGTTGCGGGGATTCAAACCTTCTGATCGGCAAGCCCTAGGCTCAGTGGTTTAGGCCAGTGTTCCCCAACCTTGGGCCTCCAGATGTTTTGGGACTACAACTCCCATCATCCCTTGCTAGCAAGACCAGTGGTCAGGGATGATGGGAATTGTAGTCCGAAAACAGCTGGAGGCCCAAGGTTGGGGAACACTGGTTTAGACCACAGCGCCACCCGCTTTTTTGGGGGGTAAACAAGCTATAGCTTACCCCAAATTATTTTAAAAGAAAAACAAACCTGGATGTACATTTCCAAAATATGATAAAAAACAAAATAAAACCTACATACAGCAACAGTGTTTTGTGTTGTGTAGGCTCCTATGATGTAAGTAATGGGCCCCACCTGCTAGCCTGCTCCCTAAAATATCACTGGTTTGCTCATTTCTATATACAGTGGTACCTTGGTTCTCAAACTTAATCTGTTCCGGAAGTCTGTTCTAAAACCAAATCGTTCCAAAAGCAAGGCGCGCTTTCCCATAGAAAGTAATGCAAAATGGATTAATCCGTTCCAGACTTTTAGGGCCCCATTACCTTCAGTAGCTTAGGGGCTCATCAAACCTAAATCCGGCCCTGGCGAAAATGAAGGCTGGATACTTTGTTAGAATTGTTTTTTAACAATGCAAACACCATTACGTGGGCCGATCATCCCACGCATTAAAAAGCAATATTGTCATCTCCATGGGACAGGAAATGCCAATTATAGTTTGCGTTTCTATGGAACAGTTTCATACACTGCAGGATGTCAGTGGCGCACTTGCATCCTGTTATACGCAGTGTCACAACTTTTGAAAGGCTACACTGTTCTACAGACGCGGACCACTCCCTTGCAGGACACAAGAAACGCAGACAGAAACTTTTTGGCTCCTCCGACATCTGGCTTGTAAGTCTGGCTGCCTGTGCCTGACAAGTGAGCATCTCAGGTCAATGTTTCCTCATCTGGACTGCACCTTCCAGGAGAGCTGTAGTCTGTCTTTGAGTAGGTTATCTCCATTCTCTCAAACACAGCTTCCATTTGGGACAATGCCACCTGAAACAGGTCAATTACCAGCAAGCAAAGGCTCAGCCAACTCTGGTCCCCATTGCAATCTTACCAACTGCACTGTTTTTAAACATATTAATTTCCCCTTTTTCAACTCTGATGCTAACAGCTACCCCAGATAATATTCAGCATCTACCGTTTCTGCTTCCAGAGGCTGAAACAGTCCACCAAATAGAGTCGTGTTACGAATGCTTCATGTTGCGTTTGTCACGGGATACGAATGCGCCAAACCCGGAAGTACCGGAACGGGTTACTTCCGGGTTCGGTGGTTCACGCATGCGCAGACGCTCGCAGTGACGTCATGCGCAGAAGCGCCAAATCGCGGCGCGGGTTGCGTACCTTTCAGGTTACGAACAGGGCTCCGGAACAGATCCTGTTCGTAACCAGAGGTACCACTGTATCCACTTTCTCTTTTAACGGTTCCCTTAATGCCAAGACAAAAGAGCACACAACTGCCCTGTGTTCTTCCTTCTCCCATTGTTTCCTTCATTATTGTTTAAAATTACTCCCAGGTTATAAATTTCACTGGGAAGACAAATGCAAATAAAATTTGAATCTTCACGAATTGAAAGCTAGTTGTGAAAGGCTGTTCCAAAATCATTTTCTTGGTTGTTTTCTTTAAATGTCTTTATGGTCAAAAACTGTCTTCCACTTTGGAGGATTTTTGTTGCTCCCGGCAAAAAATTAGCTTGTTTAAATTTTCCTCACAACTGAGTTCAGTAATAGCAAATGTGATAGGTCCCTCATTGGGTGAGTTTTCCCACGGGATTAATTCAGGAAGGGAAAGTAGAAAAAGGAGGAAAGTCATCTAAAGACACAGTAGTCAAGAGAATCAATTGTGCCGATTAGGTTTTTTAAAACGGTGGCAATTTGCACATTCTAAACATTTTATGAATTGAAGCTTCTACCATCTCAAAACCCCCAAAATCAATTTAGAAATCAAATTTATTGAATAGCTGGTAGAGCCCTAGTGCCGTGTGCAAGCAATAACATGGGATAATGAAAAGGACTTGCATCTTGAACAAAGATCTGCAGCTATAATTGGCCCAGTGCAAAACCAAAGTTTCTGTGCTTGCGAATTTGCCACATCCAGGATGTTGAATGGGCGTTGATAGGAACAGGTGCTGCAAACCTTCTTCTTTAGTTCTAGGATCTTCTTCCTAGGAGTCCTTCGCTGCAGATTTCCAGGAGGAGTGGTGAGAAGCATTTGATCGAGCACCTCTGACGGCTGAAGTCAGAGAGTTTACAAAATAAATAACCCCTGTGTTGCAACCAGGAATCAGCGGCAATAAAGGCAACACAATGGCCAATAAATGATACTGGCACTATAATTATTTAAACATAGCATACATAACGTAATACGTAAGTACCCAAAGTACGTTCCTGTAAATCTGAAACAAACAAAAGTCTCTGGAAGCAAAGCTAGTCTCTAGATGAGACGATATAATAATGTTCGTCTGGAGATGAAGTAGTAAATCTTTATCTACTCATAGAATAATGTCCAAGTAGTAATGTGCAGGCAGTGATCCCAGATAATCAAACTGTTTCGCAGGAGTCTTCTTCAGCACAACACATTAGTTTGAAGAGAACACATAGCTGTAAATAGTGATACTTCTGTGGAGCAGTGGTCATAAGGATATGTAACCACTGCTCAGAGAGACTGTTCCCAGCTTGCTTATTCTACAAGCCATCCAACCCGTGGGAACTCTTGGTAGTTTTCATTCCAGAATCACAGCCGCCTACTGCAGCACGCAGAGCTATCATGTGAGCCACGGATAAGAAGCAGCAGGATTAATATGCAGGGCCTCGTTGCTGTCAAGTTGTGTTATGGCACCTGGGAGGTCGAGGCAATCAAAAACGCCCTTCTCATGCTAGGCGTTTCCCAGGGGGAGAAATCTCTTCATCTGCAACTGATTATAAAGTAGTTTGTCTGAAAATAATGTCAGCTAGATTTACAGAGACTTGACAGGAGTTCTTCCTCGTATACCTTTTTAAAAAAAATACTGTGCCGGATGTTTCGTCTCAACCAAAATGCATTAAATGAGTAAAATAAAGAATCATAACTCCCACAAGGAGCCTGTGTAACGGGCATCGTTCCAAAGGACTTGGTTCAGCAAAGGTCTCACGCAGGCTTTCCAGAAAATATTTGGAATTAAAGCACATGTTTATTCGGAATTAAAGCACATGTTTAGAGGATTGTTTAGAGGATTTTCGTAAGAACTGAAGCCCTGTTGCCCTGAGTGACCAGACATTCGCAGCGTTGTGAAACATGGGGGGGGGGGCTTCTCAAAGGTTATATATTTTCTCCACCCCTCCATCATTAGGCTAACGCCTCAGAGTTTCATGTGAGAAGTTAGGGGAAACGTAGATGGAGTGGGGGGGGGGAATCAGAAAAGGGCAACCAAGATGCAGTGTCTCCCCTATGAAGAAAGATAGCAGCGTTGGAGATTTTATACTTTAGAGAAAAGGTGAGTTAGAGGTGATGTGATAGGAGTTTAAAAAATTATGCATGGCATGATGAAATTAGAGATATATTTTTCTCCCTCTCTCATAAGATTCCTAAGGCCATAATTTCCACATCTTCCCTCCCACCTCCAGAGTCCCACCCTACCCCAGGGGCATATGAAGGGGGCGGTGGAGGCGGACCGCCCTGGGTGCCCTCACTGAGGGGGGTGACATTCAGCGCGCCGCCCGCCTGCAACTCCCAAGCCTACCCCGGGTCGCCGGGGTAAGGGGTGGAGCTGTGCTGCTTTGCTGGCAGCATCCCCCCCCTTCTCCCTTCGTTTTGACAGCTTGGGGGAGGCTTGGGAGTCGAATGTCTGCCATGGGCGGCTCGCTCCGCCCCCGGCTGCAGGGCACGTGCGCCGCTCCAGGCAACCGAGTGGCTATCCTGCGCCTGGGAGGGCACCCTCCATGCCATGCCCCCCTCGGGAGCACACCTGCCCTGGGCAGAGGGGGCATATGCTCCGCCACTGCTCTACCCCATTCCTGATATCCTAGAAGCTCCCAGGTCCAGACTATTCTTTTGGATTTTTAGATTTTCCTGCCTATTAGTTTAGGAAGTGAAAACAGGAAGTGAAAACCACCCAAAAATAAAGCGGTGGTTTCTGCATCCTTAATCAAGTCCCAAGGTGCGCATAAAGCACTATGTTGTTTTTGGGTGGCCCATTATGTCTTCCAAATTGATAAACACTTGATCGCTTGCGTTCACTATTAGCATATGTTATGTTTATATGTGTATGGGGGGAAAGTAAACAGAGAGAGGTGCTGTGATCCAGACTTCTTTGGGGAAAGTATACACTGCACTCAGTGGTCCAACCAGTGCTATAAAAACCATATCTAGAAGCAGCTGTGTAGTTAAAATGTTTAACTATGCTTCCCTCAAAGTCCTTGCATTTTTTTCGCCTCAGAAAAGAAAATAGGTGCAGTTCTTCAGATTAACATTCCTAGCCGCTATTTGGGAGGTAGCTAGAAGTTGCTTGGACGTTTCTGGCTAGGAGTTCACTATTTCTGAGTGCTCTGCAGCTTCTTCTTGGGTGAGTTAGCGCTGACTATATGCTTACTTGCTTCCCACATTCTCACCCTACATAAGCAGGTCTCTCGTAGTCACTAGGAAGCTGATCCAGGAGTTCAGACTACCAAGGGAAACAGAAAAGTCTTTCATAAGGTCCCTTGACACATACCTAGAAAAATCTCAAGCACCTGATCTCATAAGCCCCAGACAATCAAAATGTTCTGCTGGCAGCACTGTACTGATGTTTCTTCAACAGGCCCTAACAAATAACAGATCTCCATGTTCAGACAACAGTACAGGACTGATATCAGGGGATAAAATGTGCAACTTCTCTGCTTACAACCTATGTGTTTTGCTTCCTCTGAGCCCTTTCCTCCGAGCCTTACAGGACATCTCTAGCCTGTGTGGTCCAGCCTGCCTCCATTACTTTGATCTGAATGTTCCCAGGCCATGCATGAGACTGAGCACAGCAAAACAACCAGCAAGTCTTTAATTTCAATTAGTTGCAATTGGAAAAGCTTAAATTTCGTTTTCCAGAATAATAGTGGCTCACCGGGACGAGGATACTGAAAGCCCCCCATGTGGACAGAAGGTGCCCTCCTCAAAGACGACAGAGGGAGAAGAAGTCATGCCCTAAGGTGGGCAAGCCTGGTACATTCCCAGACTTATTAACTATAAAAACTGGCACAGTTCCATTGTCATGACAGCAGGGTAAAGAATAAAATCTCCCCAATGGAAATAGCAAGGATATTATGCAAGGATGGGTACACTTTAAGCCAGCGTGAAAATATTCACCTTCCAGCTTCAGAAACAGCTTGCCTCAAGCAGAATGTGGATTGTGATAATGCCCTCTGTTAAATGACAACAACTGCCCATGGGGAATCAACCAGTCTAGCAAGTCACAAGTTCCTCAAACCTGGACTAAACATTCTTTAACATGTGGCCATTCTTGGTAAAAGCATCTTCCTCAAGAACTAGTTTCTGAGAGGTAGGTAGCCGTGTTGGTCTGCCGTAGTCGAAACAAAATGAAAAAATTCCTTCCAGTAGCACCTTAAAGGTAAAGGGACCCCTGACCATTAGGTCCAGTCGTGACCAACTCTGGGGTTGCGGCGCTCATCTCGGGTTATTGGCCGAGGGAGCCGGCGTACAGCTTCCGGGTCATGTGGCCAGCATGACAAAGCCGCTTCTGGCAAACCAGAGCAGCGCACGGAAACGCTGTTTACCTTCCGGCCGGAGCGGCACCTATTTATCTACTTGCACTTTGACGTGCTTTCGAACTGCTAGGTTGGCAGGAGCAGGGACCAAGCAATGGGAGCTCACCACATCGCAGGGATTCGAACCGCCGACCTTCTGATCGGCAAGCCCTAGGCTCTGTGGTTTAACCCACAGCGCCACCTGCGTCCCTTCAGATATCTGAAGAAGTGTGCATGCACACGAAAGCTCGTACCAAGAACAAACTTAGTTGGTCTCTAAGGTGCTACTGGAAGGAATTTTTTTTATTTAGTTTCTGAGAGTTCAGTGACATATTCCCAGCGTGAAAGTTGCTTTCCCCCCCAAATTCATACCGGTAGTTTGACAAGCAATTTATAAAGCAAGTAAGTAATCTCTCACAAAAAGAGGGCCTGTGCAGTCCCATTTGCCACACTTCCTGTGGAAAATATGTACAGCGACAGAAGTTCCAAAATATCTTTTTAACCGGGCCCTTGAAAGGAGACCTTTGCCTGACCCTCTGGGCTTTCACTGCACACAAATGTCTAACCCGCCATGAACTGTAGATGGTTCTTTCCACTGCAGAGGATCAGAATAAATGGTCATTGAGATAAATGCTATCCTTCCAAGGGTGAAATATCCACATGCACGCTATTTTTTTGTGTATTAGGAAAATGTGGAAAAAAAGGATAATCAACCAAAGTTGCCAAAAACAGAAAAACAAAACAGGGTTGGGAATAAACTGCTAGAACAGTGAAGAACAATTTGTCTTGGGGACACATTGCATGGGTTGGCTGGCAACCCCAACCAACGTGCAACTGCACATCACTCACACATGGTTTGAGAATTATTGAGATAACATCTTACACGAATGGCTGGATTCTGTATCACAAGTTGATGTGCCCTTCTGCTCTGAACCAAAGGCGGATCTGAGCGAGTGGTTTGATGCAGGGATACCAAAGAAAGATGTCAAAAACACCAGAACGGGCACTTCTAGTGCTTGATTAAAGAAAAGGAGATAATGCAACATGCAGAGCCTCACTGCATTTACAGACCCTGCGCATACACTGCAACAGTGAAAGGTCGGCATGACTTGTTTGCGCCCAATCAAACGCTCATACATCCTTTATGCACAAAGCAGCATGTCACTTTGCCCAGAACCTCCCATCACAACTGGCTGGTGAGCAGTGCTAGAAACTGAGATATGAAAGCTAGGAGCTACCATATTTTTCGCTCCATAATGCGCACCGGACCATAATGTGCACCTCGTTTTTAGAGGAGGAAAACCAGAAAAAAATTTCTGGTTTTCCTCCTCTAAAAGGTTGGGAGGGAGGGAAGAGAAAGAGAAGGAAGGAAGAGAGAGAGAGAGGAAGAAAGAGGGAAAGAAGGAGGAAGAGAGGGAGGGAGGAGAGAGAGAGAGAAGGAAGGAAGGATGGAAGGAGAGGAGGGAAGCATCTCCCTCCCTCCCTCCTTGTGCCCTGACGGAGAGAAAGGGGGCGGGCGCGGAGGGGTGGAGGGGGAAACGAACGGACAGCCCCAAAGCGCTGCTTTGGGGCTGTCCGTTCGTTTCGCCCCACCCCTCCGCGCCCGCCTTGACAGCGCAAAAGGGGGCGGGTGCGGAAAGGAACGGACATCCCGAAAGCGCTGCTTTTGGGCTGTCCGTTCCTCTCCCGCCTGGCTGGGAGCCATGGCTCCGCTGGCAGAGGCATCCCTCTGCTTACGACTGCTGTGGCAGCCGAGGGATCCCGCTGCCGGCCAGTGCCTTCGCTCCATAACGCGCACAGACTTTTCTCCTTCCTTTTTAGGAGGGAAAAAGTGCATGTTATAGAGCGAAAAATACGGTAAATGGCACCTAAAACCTAGGTTATGGGTGCAACAATGGGATGTCTAGGCGCGCTTTTTAATAAGAATAATACAAAGCCGAGAATGAATGAACTGCAGCTAAAATATTATGTTCATTTCTCACACGGTCTAGTCCTTCCACTGCCCACCTCCCCTAATATTCTTAAGAAGGTCTCTTCTCCGGTCTTCAGAGAGTAGCTGGAAGTGGAGAGGCAGAAAAAGGTCCTCCTTTCCTTCCACTCTTCAGTTTTAATCTGAAATCTTAGGCGCAGTACTGCGCCCAGAGTTCAGAAACTGCTCACGCTAATGAAATTCCCTGTCACAAAATGGGAGTTTTGAACACTGTTGGTGAGGCCACAGGTGGCAGTTATCCAAAACTTCTTTCCCTCTCTGGGCCAAGAGCCCAGCATCCTACGGTCCACAGATAAGCACAACCTCAAAGCAAGCCTATTAGCATATATCAAAGCAAGGAAACATAAACATCCAGGGTGGATAAAAATCAATGATTTTTTTTTTAAAATCAAAAAAATCGGATTTTTTTGATTTAAATCGGATTTTTTTGATTTAAATCGGATTTTTAAAATAAAATGCTTTTGGAGGAAAAATCTTTCTAAATACAGTCTTATATTTAAGTTACATTGTAGTCCAAAGGCTATTTATCAGGAAATAAGGATTTGTTTTAAGTTTATCAAGTGTGCTAAAACTCAGTCTAAGTTTTTTTTTTAATGTTTAACCACACCAGTTAACAAACATGGATACATATGCTATCATGTTATTGTTTTAGTTAAATAAATTGTTTAAATGGTTATTAAGGAAATGATTATTTTTCTCCTTCCAATAAAGTACAGCAGAAAAGTTGTCCAAATATAAACAGTTAACTTATTAAACCTCACCATAATTTCATAATTATCTGTCTATGTATTTCTAGTAGTATAACCAAATCAGTAATTTTTGATATAACTGTAAAAACTACTCTGAAAATTTATTATTCCAAAAATGAAACCTTCATATGGTTGTAAATATTAAGATTATACCAGCAAGAATGAGTCTTTCTGTAAAAAAAATATTTAAATCAAGTCTTACTGACTAGTGATTTAAATCAAGCCTTACTGACTAGTGATTTAAATCGTGATTTAAATCGTGATTTAAATCAATTTGATTTAAATCAAATCCACCCTGTAAACATCTATGAGCTCCTTCTTGCAATCAACAACCAATTATTTTGGGGGTTATCGTGACTACCACTAATTGATCAAGTGGCCACATGTGAGACGAGTCTTCAGTAAATCAGTTCCAGTAAATTGGTTTGGTGCTGATGATATTCGCCCCAAGGAGTCTAAAAATAACTCAACTGTTAAAATTAATGAACTTGGTGACTTTTGTATATAATCTGCCTCTTTTAAAGACTCCCAAACAAGTCCTGGGAACAGCAAGGCAGGCAGGCTGAACTCAGGAGGGAGAAACAGAAAAGACTATATACATATATGAAGATAAACCAGAGGTGTCAGATCAGGTTCTGCCTAGGGAAAGAGCGCAACATACCGTAATTCAGGGTGGTTTGTATTCCCGCAGGCTCTATTGTCTTTCCGTTCTGAAAATTTGGCAGTGCTTAACCTCCAGATATTATGAATATTTTGCTAGCAGAACTGCTTTCCCTTTGCTGTTAGCCTCATTAGCACCAAGTCATGGGAAGAACATCAGCTATTTTGGCATTTTAAAACTAGGACAGCTGGACAGCTGGAATTCAAGGACGGACAAAAAGAAGCGCTCTTTCGCACAACACATAATTCAGTCAGGGAATTTACTGCCACACGAAGTGGCGAAGGCCACAAGCTTAAAGGACTTTGAAAAAGGATTAGATAAATTTATGGTGAATGGGCCTGTCCATGACCATTAATCACAACAGCTGAATCAAACGTCCATGTTCAAAGGCAGTATATCTCCAACTCGGCAGGGGAAATGTTGCAAGAATTAGTCATGCAATAATTTCTACACAACACATTCCAATGCATAACCCTTGCTCAGGGTGGCTTCCAACAGTTAAGAGTAACATAATCAAACAATAATGCCAAATATAGTTGTTGTTGTTTAGTCGTGTCCGACTCTTCGTGACCCCATGGACCAGAGCATGCCAGGCACTAGAGACAGGTAAAACAATCTCCCGTTTTTAATTGACTGTCTTGTTTTAATGGCACTGTTTTAGTGCATATTTTAATTATGGATATTGTGTGATTTGGTCTCCACCTCTGCTCTGAGGGCTGGAGAAGCAACGGTGGCTGGTGGGCTTAAACACACGCCTGGCCATAGAAAGAGGGGTGGTTTGTTCCTATACACAACATAAATAAAAGGGTGTAGAGGCAAGGAGTATAAAAGCAACACATATAGCATCTCTCTTCACAAGCATCTTTCTCCCTTTGCCTTCTGAATCTCTTCTGAATCAGCAACCAGCTAAGCCACCCTTTGTATTTCCAATAATAATAATAAGCACATCTCCCTAGGGCATCATGGGAAAATACGGTAATCTGGTACCAGCTGGGGCCCAGTGGTGAATGTCAGTCACCGGATTACTTTTAAGGGGAGCCCACAACAGCAAACCCTGCAGAAGTAACAATGAACTTATTCCCAGGTATGTTTTTACAGCCTGATTCAAAACCATGAAACTCAGTGCGTGACACTGGGCAAGTCATTTCCTCTTCCCATTTGCCTGGAGTTCATTGCTGGAAGTGCAATACACCGTCATAATCACAACGGACGCTTACTATTCTTACCCACCCAGCTCAATGGGGCTTATTTGCAGATACTACAGTGTAGCTACCATATAGCCCAAACCTATTCATGTTTCTTCAGAAGTAAACCCTACCAAGTTCAGAGGGGCTGGGTTTTAAAATTAAGGCTTAACACTTGGGATGTGTGTCTTTCACCCAATGGGACGGCTTTAAAAGAGGACTAGGCAAATTCATGGAAGGTACTTGGCTGTCGTCAGGGTTGGAGGCAGTTTGCCTGCGATTGCCAGTTAGAATCACAGAATTGTAGAGTTGGAAGGGAGCCCAAGGGTCATCTAGTCCAACCCCCTGCAATGCAGGTATCTCAGCTAAAGCATCCATGGCAGGTGGCCATCCAACCTCTAGTTGTAGCATAGGAGCCAACTCCTAGGGGCTGAGGTCCCTTTGCCCCCCATAAAATATTTGAGGGCCTCCCAAGTTGATGGGTATTATTATTATTAGAATTTATATACTGCCCTATACCCAGAGGTCTCAGGGCAGTTCACAAATTTTTACTTATGAGATGTTTTTATTTTTTTAAAAATAACAATAAACAAAGTCTAAATTGTCATCCAGCATTACCCAAGCCCTGAAATTTTATTTTGAAAGCTGCCTAATCAACAGGTTCTCTCACCTACCGGTACTATTTACATGTCCTGGGAGTCTACTGAGCAAACCCTGAGCACCCTCCCCCCCCCCCAGACCCATGTTTAGCTCCATATTATTGGCTGCAGTATTCATACCTGGTGGGGGGCGGAATAAAGCCCATTTGTGCGTAAGTGGAAGTGCCATTCAAATGGTTTGTGTGCGCATTTTATGATTATGCGAGGCTGGGCTTACCTGCCCCACAATGTTTTATTCAACTTGGGTTGGCACCTTTGATTTGCTGAGAATCACAGCAGGTCCTGCTGGGGGGCTTCTTACAGGCATCTGGCTGGCCGGAGCGAGCTGGGATGCGGGACTAAATCCGATCAACGCAAAGCTGTTCCCCACCCGCTTCCTCCCAAGTCATGGGCGTAGCCGGGGGTGCAGCTGCCTGCCCCCCCAATCAAGTAAATAAAAAAAAACAAACCGTAACCAACTGCATTGCAAATAACTCTGTTCTGCCCCCTAACATAAAGGCTGCTCCCCACCCCCCAATAAATCCTGGCCAGGCCCATGTCCCAAGCTCCCTTTTCCCGCCCCGTTGCAAGCGGCGCCCCCTACCTTGCTCGCAAGGCCCCTTGCTGCGCTGCTCGACGGGGCGCCCGCCACGGCTCTGGGCGCGCAAGCTGGCCGCCCGCAGCTGGCAGCCGCTGGGGTAGGTGAGGCCGTCGCTGCCGCACACCGGGTAGCGGCTCTTGCAGGCGCACACGCCCGGCTGGCCCTTGCGCCGACGGCGGCACTCCAGGCCGGTGGCGCAGCGGCCCCAGCCGACGGCGGGCCCCGACGGCGACCCGGCGCCGCACGCCTCGCCCTCGCCGCGCGCGCACTGCCAGCAGCAGCCGCAGCCGTCGCGGACCTTGCCCAGCGGGCAGCCCCGGGCCGGCAGCGGCGGGCACTCGGACGACGGGGCGCACGGCGGACAGCCGGCGGAGGGCGGCGAGGGCTCGCCAAGGGACGCGGAGCAGCAGCAGAAGGCGGCCAGCAGGAGGAGGCAAGGCGGCGCGGACCGGAGACGCGACATCGCGGGCAGGACTCGACGGGACGCTGACGCTGCTGCTGCTGCTGCTGCTGTTATTCCCGCTCGGAGCTGGCGCTGGGAATAATCGCTGGGAGAAAAAGCCTGGCTTGGAAACTCCACCCCCTGATCCCCTTGCGCCCGCCCGGATTAATTTGATTTGTGTTGTTATGTTCGGCGTGAGACAGGATGCCAGTAGGTTCAGGAGCGACCAAAGGCCAGCCTAGGCTAGACTTAGGCTAGCACATCGCATCTTCTTCTTCTTTGGCGATCACTCGCCAAAGATTGTCTTCCATAAACTCGGTTTTAACAATGAGTCCGTAAGTGACTGTGGAGGCCAATTCTGGATCCACACGTCCTTCCACAGTGGGGACATAGGTTTCCGGGCGGTGAGGGTTTGCTAAGCACGCACGTTTCTCCCTTGCGTCCTGAGTTCGAGTGTCTTTAAAGCCCATGACACCTTTGGTAAAGGCTGTTCTCCAATCGGAGTGCTGGCAGGCAAGTGTTTCCCAATTGTTGGTGTTTATGCTACATTTTTTTTAGATTTGCCTTGAGACAGTTTTTAAACCTCTTTTGTTGACCACCAGCATTACTCTTTCCATTTTTAAGTTACAGTTAGGTAGCCGTGTTGGTCTGCCGTAGTCGAAACAAAATAAAATAATATTTAGGGAAGTTTTTAATTTGTGATATTTTAATGTGTTTTGGTGTCTGTTGGAAGCCGCCCAGAGTAGCTGGGGGGACCCGGCCAGATGGGCGGGGTACAAATAAAAAAATATTATTATTATATTATTATTATTATTAAAAATCCTTCCAGTAGCACCTTAGAGACCCACTAAGTTTGTTCTAGGTATGAGCTTTCGTGTGCATGCACACTTCTTCCGCACAACATGACCAGTCCAACAAAGTTGATGTTGAAGAATCATTGGTTCAACACTGGTGATCTTTGCTTCTTCCAGTACACTGGTGTTAGTTTGCCTGTCTTCCCAAGTGATGTGTAAAAACACCGTTGATGGAATCTTGCGAGGAGTCGGAGATGGCGTTTATAAGTGGTCCATGTTTCACAAGCGTACAGTAAAGTTGGTAGTACAATAGCTTTGTAAACAAGCATTTTGGTTTCCCTGCGAATGTCCCAGTCCTCAAACACTCTGCACTTCAATCGGGAGAAAGCCGCACTCGCAGAGCTCAGGCGATGCTGGATTTTGGCATCAATGTCTGCCCTTGTGGAAAGATAACTGCCCAGGTAGGAGAAGTGATTGACATTTTTGCCTGTGGCACCCACTGCCACATGATGTCCAGTTCTGGGCGCCACAATTTAAGGAGGGTATTGCCAAGCTGGAAGGTGTGCAGAGGAGGGTGACCCAAGTCACGGGTGTGGAAAGCAAGCCTGATGAGGAACGGTTGAGGGAGTTGGGGATGTTTAGCCTGGAAAAGAGGAGTCTAAGAGGAGATAGGATAGACAGCCACCTTCAAATATCTGAAGGGCTGACACATGGAAGATGGAGCAAGTTTGTTTTCTCTTGCTCTGGAGGGTAGGATTTGAACCAGTGGCTTCAAGTTACAAGAAAGGAGATTCCGACTAAACATCAGGAAGAACTTTCTGACATTAAGAGCTGTTGGGAGGTGGGGGATTTTCCTTCTTTGGAGGTTTTTAAAGAGGTTGGCTGTCCATCTGCCATAGATGCTTGAGATTCCTGCATTGTAAGGGGTTGGACTGGATGACCTCTGGGATCCCTTCCAACTCTATGTAAGTGCTGGTCACTGGCTTAGATGGCTTTAAAATGGCAGTGAGCTATGATTTTATGTCTTTTTTTTAAACGTTTGTTACCTTGGGAAGGCAGCGTATCTGTGCTTTAAATAAGTAGCTAAATAAACGACAGCTAACCTGTGGGTTAAACCACAGAGCCTAGGGCTTGCTGATCAGAAGGTCAGCGGTTCGAATCCCTGTGACGAGGTGAGCTCCCGTTGCTCGGTCCCAGCTCCTGCCCACCTAGCAGTTCGAAAGCACAAATTGCAAGTAGATAAATAGGTACCGCTCCAGCGGGAAGGTAAACGGCGTTTCCGTGCGCTGCTCTGGTTCGCTAGAAGCGGCTTTGTCATGCTGGCCACATGACCCGGAAGCTGTACACTGGCTCTCGGCCAATAAAGCGAGATGAGCGCCGCAACCCCAGTCGGACACGACTGGACCTAATGGTCAGGGGTCCCTTTACCTTTACCTAAATAGAGCCTCTGTGTTCAGGAACAGCATCTATTTCAGTGTCAGAGGGTAGAGGGCAAGCAACAGCGGCCAACTGTTGCCTTTGTGGCTTGTTTGTGACCTTTCCAGAGGCATCCAGGTTGCCAGTTGTGACAAAAAGGGTGTTAAGACTTCCTTCTGAGCCAGTGGAGATGTCCTTGCGCTTTTAAATCCTGCAGCAGCTTGAGGAAAGTTCTGTTCCCCACTGCAAGCCGGAGCAATACAGAAGTGCCTTGGGGCATGTGCAGAGTGCCTCCCCGTCATCACCGAATAATGATTGCTATCGCATATATTAGGCAGAGTTTTTGTTCCGCTCCTGTAAGAGGGATGAATATATTTATCCTCTCCAGTTTCCTCAGGTAAGGAGGAAGCTTTTTTCAGTGCAGGAAATGGAGTGGATCAGGGGATAGATGAAGAGTAGTAATGAAAAATCAGTGAGATAATGCTCCTGAGCATGTGCAAAGGACCTCAGGCATGCCCAGGGGTGCCAACTTGAATAAAATATGGGGGGGCGTGGTGTAAGTCCCGCCCCACATATTTGATCACATGATGCGGTGCTCGCACACCATTTGAATGGCAATACTTTGGGGGGCCCGACCACCTCAAATATTTTAGGTGGGGGGGTTAAATACCCCTCAGCCCCTGGGAGTTGGCTCCTATGGGCATGCTGCAGTTCACCCAGCCACGACTCAAACCCGCAATCTTATTTTTCATTTTATTTCATTTAAACCCTCGTGCCGGTCCCTGCCGGTCTAATATTGATTTCCACCTGCTTCAGGTGGAAATATTCTGCTAGATATCTGACAAAGCCATTTTTCCAGTGTCCCTGTACAGTGTCCCTGTACTTAAAGCTGTTGCAATGCAATTTGACCCAACAGCACCGCCTACTGGCCAATGGTCACACCACAGCCTGAAATACAACATCTTGCAGTTCCAGAGAGGGCAGCCCTGTTAGTCTCTTGCTAAAAAACCCCCCCACGAAATTCATACAAATTTTCAAACCGCGTCCTGCAGTTCCGCAAGAGGTTAGCTGTGTTTTCCACAGCAAAGATGTATTGCTAGTGGCAGAAAACAAGCTTCTCGTCCCCCTGTGATGGAGGCAGTTTGAACACGTATTCTCTATTTCAGTATTGTTATAGATTTTTTTTTTGGGGGGGGACACTGCAAGTCCTAGAAACTGATAAATGGTAGGATTTTAATTAATTGTTGTATGGATGAAAGTGCAAGCTGCAGAGCTGTGCCAGACAAGGAACCCCTGGGCTGCCTTATGCAAACCAATCTGTTAACATGACAAAAGGGGTTGATGGGCCATCTTGAGAGGAATCCTTTGGCCTGGGGAGAAAGATGTTGCCAAGCTGATGGGGTGTGTGTTTGGAGCAGGGCCGGATTTAGCCTGATCCTCTATTCCAGGCACGTCCCACAGGTAGATCGTGATCTACTGGTAGATCACTGGGCGTCTGTGGTAGATCACAGGTAGATCACTGGCTCCCCCCAAAGAAGCTCAACAACTTTGGCTCCCCTAAAAAAAGCTCAACATTTTTGCCCTTAACCAAAAAAATCTAAAAAAAAAAGCTCAGTAACTTTGACCTGAACCCAAGAAAACAGGGCTTCCTTTCCTAAAAAAAAGCTCAAGAAAGGGGGTAGATCACTGCAAGTTTTTAACTTTGTGAGTAGATCGCAGTATCTTGGGAGTTGGCCACCCCTGCTCTATTCCCTTTCCCCTTTCCTCTTCTATGAAGAAACCCTTTCTGGGACCCCACATTTAAATTCTTCCCTGGTCTCCTTGCTGGCCCTAGTAGGACCAACTTGGCCAGTTAGCCCTGGTGATGATTTGATGTCTACTGTCTGTGTTGTTGTTGTTGTTGTTGTTTTTCCAAAATGACCCCTGAATTTTTGAATTTTATTGATATTGATGCTGCATTTTATGTTGTATTTTATGCTGTTTTACAGTCACATTTTAATGTTTTATATTTGCTGTTAGCCACCCTGAGTCCGGTTTTTAAACCGGGAAGGGCGGGGTATAAATAAAAATGTATTATTTATTTATTTATTATCATCATCATCATTATTATGTTTGATGAGGCCCTAAGCTACTGAAGGTAATGGGGCCCTTTATATGTGAGCTGGAAGCCAGAAGCAGGAAGAAGCAGGCTGGGCAGCTGAGACACAGAGCCATGCCTGATTTCTTCTGGAATCCAAGGCTGTGGGTATGGCAGAAATAAGTTCCTCTTGAGGTGTTAATGCTGTGAACCCCTCCACCGTAGGCTCAGGTTGTATACATGTGCAAATAAACCATGTATCGTACAGACACCAGGCTCCATTGTGCCTTATTCCAAAGGAAACACAAGCCCTGGGTTAAGCTCCTGGCATCTCGCACTGCTCAGAGATCGGAGTGGCGTGCAACATATGGAACCACTGCAAAACTGCCTACCCCACCTATAAACAGGTAAAAGTTAAAACACATGCCCCAGTTAAATGAAAATGACCACCCAAGTTATTTAACCTTGGCCACTGAAAGCCAGCTCAGAGCGGAAATACATTTCATCCAAAATATTCAGTTCCTCTAGAAAACACCATCACGATTCCAATGAGTCCGTGCTGAACTTCAGTGGAGCTTTGGAAAATTCCTGCCCCCGCCCACTTCTCCTTTCCTTCTACTAGCAGGCATCATAAACTCTCCTTTTCTGTGACACTCCCAACTTTCTCAATACACAGTTTTTTGTTTTTAATTAAAAAAATGTACTGCCTTGATTAGGTTATCAAGATAAAAGTGATCTGTTCACCAGAGCATTAAATCATGTAGCGATGGAGTATCCCGGTTCATTAGGCATGCATTACCTTTAACATTTGGCAAGACTGAATTGTAGCCAGGTGGTGTCCCATTGCAAAATGGCAAAGGATCTGGGTACCTGCCCAGCCAAAACGTAAAAGGGTGGTGCAAGGGACATTTTCCTCTAGCAAAAGGAGTCTGATATATGCACATTAGTATCTTTTGGGGTGAGAGCATTTAGTGAAGAATAAAATGGAGAGACCTGGAAGAACTATGAGCTTCAAGTTGTGACAGGAGGCCGCATAAACTAACCTCAAGCCAGGACCACTTATATTCAAGAAGGTATGAAGTTGCCATAGACCACATGTGGCAAACTACAATCCCACCTCCATCTTCTGCAGCCAACATGGCCGATGATTAGGGATCATGGGAGTTGTAGTCCAAAATGAATGCAGGTTAGATTCCCAATCTGATTGGCGGCAGCTCTTCAGAAGCCAAGGGAGTCTTTTCTAGCCTCACAACATGGGAGAGGTTGTAGCTCAGAGTGAGAAATGTTTTTTGCACATGTTTTTTCACATAGAAGGTCCAAATTTCAGCCCTTTAATCTTAAAAGGAGCTCACGTAGCAGGAATGAGAAAGACCCCGGAGTCAGAAGGGACAATACTAGGCTTAGGGCAAGTATGGGGTACCTTTGACCCTTCAGATGCTCCCATCAGCCCCAGTCAGCATGGCCAATAGTCAGAGATGAGGGGAGTTGTAGTTCAGCCGCAGCTGGGGGGCCACAAGTCCCCCACCTCTGGCTCAGGGACTAGCAGTGTAGCTTCATATGTAGATCTTTAAACTGGAGATACCAGAGGTATTATGCACACTCCACCTGCAAGCTACAATTTGTCCCACATCCGCTGGAAGGTGGATTTGAACCCCTACCCCAAGCTCAGGCAGAACCCAAAGGCAATTATCATAATTAAACCACTGTGCCACACATTTGGAGCCTAGAACTGGCGTCCGTTAATTACTGTGGCTTGAGAATCCATTGGTTGCGTGCCAGCCAGAGAAACAAGGAATAATCCACCACCTGATCCAAAATAACTGACCTTTGAACAAGCTGTCCTGCCAGAGGGCCAATGACCCTGCTTTAATTTGATTTTAATGAACTGTTTGTACCTGCTGCAACACCTGAAACCATTGTCCGTCATGCCAGGGAACATCACAGGATTATAGACCATTTGCCAGGTGAGCAGATGGAAATAAGACGCAGTGATGCGAAGAGACGACCATCCAGAAATGATGCAATTAAACAGATGCTTAATGTCAGAGGGTGTTGCTGCAACCATCGCGTGAGATGCATATATAAAGAAATGGAATTGATGCAGAGAGCTAGAGAAACTCCCGCTCCCCTTCAAGATGCCCAGGATTCTGTTCCTAGCGTCTTTTCTGCTCTTAGTTGCAGGTAAGTCCGTAGAATTAGTGGCGCTTCGGGGACCAGAGGGCTGGTTCATGCAAACCTTGTTCAGCACTTGAAGATAACACATGTAGCTGGCACATTCTTGTTTAGCGGCAAGTGATGGTTAGCATGTATGAAAGGGCTATCGCAGGTCGAAGACCACTGGTCAAAAATCTGTGTATCACCTCAGTCACAAGGCTTTTAAGTGGAGGCGATTTATATATTCAGCAGATAATTTTCAAGGGATATGGCAATCACAGGTAGAACACATGGGTATGCACAAATGTGAGCAGGATGTGGGTGGCGCTGTGGTCTAAACCACTGAGCCTCGGGCTTGCTGATCAGAAGGTCGGCAGTTCAAATCCACACGGCAGGGTGAGCTCCTGTTGCTCTATCCCAGTTTCTGGCAACCTAGCGGTTTGAAAGCATACCAGTGCAAGTAGATAAATAGGTACAGCTGTGTCGGGAAGGTAAACGGCATTTCCGTGCTCTCTGGTTTCCGTCATGATGTTCCGTTACGCCAGAAGCAGTTTAGTCATGCCCATATGACCCGGAAAGCTGTCTGTGGACAAATGCCGGCTCCCTCGGCCCGAAAGCAAGATGAGCACTGCAACCCCATTGTCGACTGGACTTAACCGTCCTTTACCTTTTTTACACAAATGTGTGTGCAAGCAAGGGGGTGCCAAACTGGGTCTCTGGTGGCGCTGTGGTCTAAACCACAGAGCCTAGGGCTTGCTGATCAGAAGGTTGGTGGTTCGAATCCCTGCGACGGGGTGAGCTCCTGTTGCTCAGTCCCTGCTCCTGCCAACCTAGCAGTTCGAAAGCACCTCAAAGTGCAAGTAGATAAATAGGAACCGCTGCAGCGGGAAGGTAAACGGCGTTTCCGTGCGCTGCTCTGGTTCGCCAGAAGCGGGTTTGTCATGCTGGCCACATGACCCGGAAGCTGTACGCTGGCTCCCTTGGCCAATAAAGCGAGATGAGCGCTGCAACCCTAGAGTCTTCCGTGACTGGACCTAATGGTCAGGGGGTCCCTTTACCCTTTACCTTTACATCCAGGCCAGCACAGGAAAAGCAGTGGCCAAGTAAGATTTATTCCTTTATTTTGCAGGTGTATATCCTGACTTGCTACCAAATGATAAGGAAGAAGACTTGCAAGGAGGTAATACAAAATTCTATAATTTACGCACAGGGACACACACACACACAGTCCGCTTACTCCCCCGGCCGATGGATGTGACCAGGGGGCTCCCCTTTGAGCTCCATAGGCCCAGGTCAGCGGGCAACTGAAGCAGCTTCTTAGTTGGAAGCAGGGTAGAGAGAGAAGCAACCTCCCTCCAGCTGCTGCTGCTGCTTCTCCTGCTGGTAGAAGGTGATAAAAAGTGAAGAATATTGTGCTGTTCCAATAAGCTGGAAGACTTAAAAAAACCAAACAAACCAATTTTAATGATGTTGTCAGCATGATTACCAAAAACTAACAGCAATAGGGGGGAAAAGAGAAACTAAAAATCTTTGCACAAAGATTGTGGAGAGGTTAAAAGACATTGCATCAAGGGATCATTACCCCACATATTCCAGTGTTTTCCTCTTTTTGCAATAAATCCAAATTTGGGAGGATTTTTTGATTCTTTTGGATACCTAGATTTTTGGTTCTTAAAATTCTGCATATGATTTAATTGTTTCCCACTGGTAATGTTTATTTGGCCGTGTTCAGCCTGCTTTAAATGCAATTTTACTTTTTAGCAGAGGATGCAGGTAAGCAAAGATGGGAGCCGTGGGCTCAAGACCCCCATCTCCCCCCCCCCAAATATGGACACTGGAGCAACACTTTCTCCTGCCCATAGCTAGAAGTACCTCAAAATCAAAGTGGCTAGAACTATATACATGAAATTTCGGGATTAGGCTGAGCTACACTCTTGACTTGCTGACTCTCATGGTCCCTTCCAACTCTACACATTTATGACTATGATTGCACTGGAAAAATCTGAGGAGCTTTTACCCTCCTCGATGTTGCCAGGTACGTGGCATTGCTCCTGGGAGACCTGGATCAGGGCCTTTTTTGGGATGGACTTCTGTACCCGCCTCTTGCTGACAATGCTCAAAGTTTCCCACATTGCATCACAGATACTAGATGCTCCTAGCATCTCCTTAAAGAAAGCAAGGACGACAAAACATTTCAATGCAGATCTTAAATGCTTTATTGCCGTACAAGATTGTGGCTTCTGTTCTGGTTAACAAGTCAAGTGCTCCATGGATGAAAGAGGGAGAGAAAGAGAGAGGCTGTGACTCTAGAGGTGAAATTGGGTAGCCGTGAATTGGGTTCTCAATGCTGTTCAAAACGGGACTCAAGGTCCGTGGCAAGAATTAGACAAAGGTGGAGGTCGCCAGCTAACAGAGGTTGCGGTTATACCTGAGCATGCGCCACAGGCAAACACTCTCGTCTGTGAAACCCTCCTCGGCACCTGCTTGACTCAGTACGTCTCCCGGGAGGAAAGGGGACTTGGGCATGCAGAGTGGCAGCCAGAGGTACCGTTGGGCCAGGGGGCTCAGGGTGGGGAGCTGCTCAGTTTGCGCCTCCCACCACTGGGGCAGGGAGACATTCGCAGGAGCTGCCTGCGCCAGGCGTTGGTAGCGGAACCACTCCACCTCGGCCACCTCTGCCAGCCCAGGGATCACCTGCTCCTGCTGCAGCTGGCTCCAGCCCACAGCGCCCACCTGCTTGGGATCAAGGGCCCGCACGGCCTTCAACGTGGGCACTGCGGGGTGAGAGCTGAGCAAGTGCTCCAGGCGGGTGAGGCTGCAAGCCAGGACCTCGCGGAACTGCGATGCGAGGCGAGGCGGGCACAGGGCCAGCTGCCTCCTGGTGTTTGGCCCAAACCCCATGTCCAAGTGGTAGGAGAAGGCAATGCGCAAGGCCTCCAGCTCGCCATAGGCCCGGTGCGCTAAGGGCTCCCCCACCTTGTGCAGGAACTGCACCGTGCTCAGGAGGACGGCCCCGTGCTCCGCTGCAAAGGTGGCCTCCGCCGCCAACTCCTCACTGCCTGACCCAAGGAGCGCCTGCAGTTTGGCCATGGCGGCACCCTCTTCTTCATCGGCCGCCACGAACTCCATCAGGACGGGGAGATGTTCTGCGATGACGGCGGCCCTCTCCAGCCAAGCCTCTGGCCCAGTCCGCCTACTGGGAACGGGCAGGGAGAGTGCCAGGCCGCGCTCTCTCAGGAACAGCTCGTAACGGTGGCGCAGGGCAGCCTGCCGCCCGAATGTATCCTCCAGGAGGTGCAGCACAGAAACCAGCCTTTCCAACTTATCTGGCCACAGCTCCATCACTAGCTCCAGCTGGTGCGCCAGGCAGGGGATGTGAAGGGCGGTAGGCAACACCGTGCCCAGAATCCCGTTGGCAGCAAAGGCTTGGATCATGTGGGCATTCCCAGAAGTGACCACAGCCAGCACCCTGTGGAACAAGACGTGCCCTTCGCTCAAAACGCCCGAAACAGCCCGGGCCACTAAATGGTGGCTCAGCTGCTCCAAGAACTCCACACCGAGGAGCAGCGGAGACTGCCCAGGCCTGTCAAGAGGCAGGACGGAGATGCCAAGGATGGCCCGCCCGTCCCCTGTCGTCGCCTCATGAAGGAAGACAAAAGTATCGCGGTGGTGGAGAACCTGCCGGAGACCTGACTTGTGGCGCCGCCGCAAGGCCGGGAGAACGCTGCGGTGGAGCTGGGCCTCGGATGGGAGCGAGCGCCTCACGCCCAGCGGGCGCATGATGAGAGCCTCGAAGAAGCCTGCCTCAGAAAGCGGGATGCCTGTGTGGGCCAAGGCCTGCACCAGAGAGAGCAGGATTGGGTCCGGTTCGGGGACGGATTCCGAGCGGCGGCACCAAGCTTGTCCCTCATGGCGGAGGGATGAGGCCGAGGCCTGTTTGCGAAGCAGGGGGGTCCTGGTGGAACCGGCATCTGAGCGGCGGCGGCTGGAAGGACCGTGGGCCGGTGACGACTCCTCAGAGTTCAGGGAGGAACGCAGGCCAGGGGCCTGGGTGGGCTTCCTCAGTGGAGTTGCCATGGCTCAGCTGTGGAAGAAGGTGGACAGGATGTCAAGAGAGGGAAAAGACATTTGTTGTACCTGGAGCAAAACTCTAACATTGGGCAGAGACACGCCATACACATCACTTCCCCCAAAGAATATTGGGAACAGGGGGGACAACTTGGACAATATATTGAGGAGCCCCCCCAAGACATGGCACACAATCATTTGAATTGCAATGGCCATCAACTTTGGGTGCCGCCTCCGGCTCCCTCAAATATTTTATGGGGGGGGGCAGCAAAGGGACCTCAACCCCTAGGAGTTGGCTCCAATGCCTGGGAACTGGAGTTTAAGGGTGCTGGGAAGTGCAGCTCTGTGAGGGGGGTGGAACAACGACTCTTATAGGGAAGTTGTGTTTAAAAGTTTCTTATTAATTTTTTTAACGGTAAGAACCACCAAAATAGGAGCTGTAGAACACCCAACTGGATAATAACTATGTTGGTGTCAAGCCAGTATAACAAGTCATGTGCTTTCAATGTGCATTCAATGTGCTTATGTTGTGGGTCTGCCCACCGCTTGTGGTTGCAGGACCCCCACCCCACCCCCATTTTCACCCAGTGAAGAAATAGCAGCAACAACATACTAACACACTATAATAAACAACCACATGACCTTTAGAAAACACCTGAAGGCAGCCCTGTTCAGGGAAGCTTTTAATCTGTGATATTTTAATGTTTTGTTTTTTAATAATTGCTGGAAGCCGCCCAGGGTGGCTGGGGAGACCCGGCCAGATGGGCGGGGTACAAATAATAAACTATTACTATTACTATTTCACAGCTCAGCTGCTAACACACCCAGGTCTCCCCAGCCCAGCCCTATAAATGCAGTGCTGCATAGCACAACCGTTTAGTGTGCAAATCTTTGCCTTAACACTGCATCTCTATCAGGAAAAGCATCGGCTGCTACACTTCTGAACAGCAGCAAGCATGGAACAGCAACAAATCAGGAACCCAGAGTCTCTGGAACAGTTTTCTTCCCCATGTAGGGCTGCCATTTTATTAAAGAGGGAGAGCTTCTAGCTTTTAGCAGCTAGGATGCAGCAGGTGGAGGTTTTCTAAGTTTGCAGTACTGGGAAGTGTTTGTCCTGCTTATTTCTGCTGGGTCCTACAGGAGTGGGAGGCACAGAACAACTGTCCATTAAGAGGCAACAATGGGGCAAATGTTTGCTCATTGTACAGGCTTTTTACTTTTACATCCACACTGGCCCCAGGCCACACCATACATTGAAAGCCCTCTTATACCCCTTTAAATAGTCCCGGCTTCCCGCAGAGAATTCTAGGAGCTGTAGTTTGTTAAGGGTGCTGGGAATAGTACCTCTGCAAGTGGGCTAAGGACCAGCTCTCTCAGCACCCTTAAACTACAGTTCCCAGGATTCTTCGGCAGAGGGACAGACCAGAACTGTTTATAAAGTGGAGAGGGCTTTAAAAGTTTGCTGCAGATGTGAGGGTCTTTCACCACATCCTTGAGTCTACCCAGTTCATCTACTTCATGCTACCCAACAGTACAGAGAAAGCTATTTATGCATTAAATCCAATCTCCTCATAGCACATTATGCCCACCTACACTTCACCCACCAACCCCAGACTCGCTTAACTGTACAACACAGCTCCAAACCAAAGGCAAGGCTCTACAGAAACAAGTATCTACCTTTCTCTCTCCCTTCACAAACCAAGCCCAGAACCTTTATTCCTCCTCTACAGTAAACACAGGAAGGCACATAGTTCCCAGCTACCTACCCACTCCTCCTGTACAACAGCATCCAAGTGAATCTCCCTGAGAGCTGCCTTTGCTGTCTGCCTCTTTTATGACCCCAGTTATGTTTGGCTCCACCCATCCACTTAGGACTCACCTGTTCCACCTGGGAATGAGGCAGGGCTTTACCTGACCAGCCAAAACAGGCACAGGCAGTGGTGTTGCTAGACTTGTGTGACACACACAAGTGTATAGAAGAGAAAGGAGGCAGTTGGTGTGTTTGGAAGTAGCCAGAGATTAATTTCTGCTTCATTCATTCTATGAACTATAACACCCAAACTGGGCTGATTTTGTGTGTGTGTGTGTGTGTGTGTGTGTGTGTCCCCAAACTGACAGTGCTGCATCTGACAAGTTGATCTGTGGAGCGTCTTCAGAAAGAGTGTGTGTTTGTGTGTCATCCCTGGAAAGCGTGCATAGGGATTACTCAGTGCTTTTTTTCTGGGGGGCCGCATACTCCTAAACATTTTGTGAATCTAAGTTTGGCCTCATTGAGGGGCAGTATTTCAATATGAGTAGGAAAATGAGAGTATCCCTAACCCCCCCTTTTTTTGAGGAAAAAAGCACTGGGGTTGCTAACTTCTTTTGGGAAGAGGTTTTGCACCATTAACAGTAGAAATTTAACAGGTGAAGCATTTCCTGGTATCAAGGTACAGTCATAGGAAAAGCTTTGCTGGGGGAAGCTAATCAGGTAGTTGACTTGCCAGGGAAAAACAAAACAAAACTGGGAGCCTTATGTATGGTTAGGAAGGCATTTGGATTAGAAAACTTAAAAAAAAAATTCAGGGAGACAAGCATTTTAACAGCTGCGTCAAATGTAGACGAGTTACCATCAGTGCATCTCTATACTGGAGAAAACATCACCTGTTGATTTATGCCTGTTTTGCAGCTGTTAACAGGCACACAGCCACTGCTTCTTAAAAAGAAAAGGTGGCCGTTCTCACTGTGAGATAAAATACAGCGTTTATTTCACTTTAAGGTGACAACAATGTTTAGAAGCCAAACCCAGCTGGGCTTTCTCTAGTTCCTTGGGATGCTGTGGGACAATTGAGATTTTTCTGCCATTCAGTATCTCCCTGGTTTGACTTAAATGTTTATTTCACTAATAATTTCCCTCTTTGTTGGGAAGATAGGGACTGTGACAGTGGGACTAAGGATCTCTATCAAGAAATTCTCAGCTCTATCACCAAACCACAAAGCCCAGGATACCTTGGGGGAAGTCATGGCAATTAAACTAATACTAAGACCAGATTGGGACGTGGGTGGCGCTGTGGGTTAAATCACAGAGCCTAGGGCTTGCCGATCAGAAGGTCGGTGGTTGGAATCCCCGCGACGGGGTGAGCTCCCGTTGCTCGGTCCCTGCTCCTGCCAACCTAGCAGTTCGAAAGCACGTCAAAGTGCAAGTAGATAAATAGGTACCACTCCAGCAGGAAGGTAAACGGCGTTTCCGTGCACTGCTCTGGTTCGCCGGAAGCGGCTTAGTCATGCTGGCCACATGATCCGGAAGCTGTACACCAGCTCCCTCAACCATTAAAGCGAGATGAGCTCCGCAACCCCAGAGTCGTCCGCGACTGGACCTAATGGTCAGGGGTCCCTTTACCTTTACCTTTAAGACCAGATTATAGCCCATGCATAGGCAAACTAAGGCTCGGGGGCCGGATCCAGCCCAATTGCCTAATCTTCCTCTAAAAAGCAGGCCGTTTTTATCCGGCCCCTGTGGCAGTTTATTTATTGGGGTCAAATCCTTAAAAAAGCTCAACAAGTTCAATCCTTTAAAAAGCTCAACAACAACTTTGGGGTAAAATCGTAAAAAAAAGCTCAATTTCAATCCTAAGAAAAAGCTCAACAACTTTGGTCGGCCCTCACGCATGTTCACTTCATCAAATCTGGCCCTCTTTGAAAAAAGTTTGGGCACCCCTGCTAAAGGCAATTCAGTGTTTCATGTCCCTGAAAAGACTATTCCAGATTCATCTGCTTAACCTCATAGAATACCATTTCATGTTTTCACTTCCTCCAGAGCCTGCAAAAACCACACCACCTGTAATCGTAGTTACTGGAGTGATAAGTGGTGAGTCCACACATTTCTTCTACATCATGTAATGGCATTGATAAAAGGAATGGGCAGCAGTGAGGAATGGCTTAGACTTAGAGCACTCCTGGGTCACAGACCACCATGAGGTCCATGAGCCTCATTTTTAGTGGTCCAGGGATTGCCTGTAAAAATACAATAAAAATCATACAGCATGTTACAGTTGCTGCAACAGGCAGAAAGACAGGAACCCTGTTATCTCTTTGCAGTGTGGCTGCGGAAGGAGCTGGGTGTGGGGAGTTTGAGTGGGCAAACGTCAGGAAGCAAAACTATTAAACAACCCCTCTCGTGGCCTTACTCAGCCTCAATTAAAGCTTCCAAGGCTGCTTTTCCTGTTTTTTTTTTAAATTGAGAGACTGACTCGAGTAATGCCTAGGTTGGTCCTGACACACAAACTAGACAAGATGGGAGTTCCCATATTTTTCTTCACATTTTGGCAAATAACAGCTGGGGAGGGTGGGAGAAGGGTGTGTGTGATGAGGACACCAGGGCTGGACTGGGTTGGGTTGGTTCTTCCTTCCATTACCATTTTCTCAGTAGAATAATAGCCTCCCCACTCAGCTGCTATTTGCTTTGTTCCTTTAGATGTCGAGACCACCACAAAGGGAAATGTTGAGACCACCACAAAGGGAAATGTTGAGACCACAAAGGGAAATATTGAGACCACAACTCCAGTAACAACAACACCTGGTGAGCATCTTTTTGACAATTTCATTTCATTTCATTTCTGCTTTCTATATTACTATACCCAAGGCAGTGCACAAGCTGAAGAAACAACAAAATATACAACAAAGATTGCACACCTTATAACAATCTGATCCAATACAAAAAAAGCCACAATGAAAATATATCAGTAAAACAAACAACTGATATCAAATAAAGTAATATATTCAGTGATCCACTGGAATTTAATAGTACTGTACACAATTAAAATTAAATACCAGCAAATAATAATTAAACAAATCCACTGTCAACAGTTACAATAAATGTTTACTAAACTAGGATCAATAAAAATAACAGCAAGTCACAATGCATAAAAGCTGCACATGCACTGCTACCAATACTTGAAAACACCCATCCACCATTTATATCCTACAAGGGAATGTACAGGGTTCTCCACTCCCTGTTTTATACTCATGGCAACCCTGGGAGGTGAGGTAGATTAGGCTGAGAGACAGTGACTGGCCCACGGTCACCCAGTATGTCTCATGGCTGAGGGCTGATGTGAACCCTGGCCTCTTATTTCCTAGTCCAACACTCTAACCATTACACTACACAGGTGTCTTTTACCAGTGTATAATTTTATTTCTCTATAGCATTACTCATGCACCACTCTTTTGGATGAAGTTCACCCAAGGGGGCTTGTAACGACATGAAAACACAGAGAATGCAATTATCTGAAATAACCAAAGCCAACAAAGGCGGCCACTTTCACAATGATTTACAATGCCAGTTTATAACAATCTCCAGAGGCGAGGTAAAATATTAAGCGGGGTGCTATATTCTGTAACACTTCTCTGTAGAAAAAGACCTCGACTCAGATTTCCAGATAAAGACACCCTGCATCTCTAGAGTTTTCCATATTCCAGCTCTCTGCTTGTTATTGTTGTTTTAACAAATAAAACTTCCTTCTTTTATTTCTTCATCCCAATACACACCTTTATCTAGCACCTTCCTCTGAATGGCGTTTCTTTTTCCAAGCTTTGTTGCCTAGCACATACAAGAAAGATCTTGAGATATTGCTCAGCCATTAGCTTGCCATGAGAAAACACCAACCATCTTTCTTAAGCCATTAGCTGTCTATCTTCTTAACAAAAGGAATGACCTTCCAGTTGTAACACACATATATTTGTTGAACAGGGTGTATTACCCAGGCAGAGAAGCCGGGATCGTGTCCAAACCCACATTTCCGGCCTCCTCACCATAAGAAACTGCATCATCATGGGCACCATGACCACGGCCCACGTCCGAAAGGCAAGAAATTCAAGAAGCCAAAGCATGATTCCTCTTCTGAGGAGTCTGACCCCTCAGAATGGAAACCCAAGTTCCATTCCTCTTCCGAGGAGTCTGGCCCCTCAGAACGAAGGCAGAAAAACGGTGGTCACCATCACTATGGAAAGAAGAGTCTCTGCAAGACTCCACCATGTGGGGAAGATGGAGATTGCCAAGATGATATGAAGTGCTGCTTTATTTCCCGCTGTGGGAAGAGGTGTGTGAGACCCATGGTACCAGGACACAACGTTGGGGAATAAGTGTCTTAATTGGCTTCCTCAAAAAGCAAAAAAAGATTAAAAAATACAGATTAAAAAAAAAAGCATTAGCAACTGATTTTCAAGCTGTGTATGCTCATCTATTGTGCCGAGTGAATTCATTTGATATTTGCACGAAAGCTCAGGCCATCAGGGCACCTCGATGATACAATCAAACCTCTTCTTACATCCGCCTCTGCTCATTTCGCCCAACGTCCATTTCGCCCAACGTCTGCAGCAAACCCGGAAGTAACCGGCGATTTTGCCACCGTTCGCGCATGCGCAGGAGCAGCAATCGCCATTCACGCATGCGCAGAAGCGGCGATTGCCGTTCGTACATGCACAGAAGCGGACAATCACCGCCCACACCTGCACACAACGGTGCCTCACCCAGCGACCCGTTGCGACTTCCGGAAGGGCCTCCGAAACAGACTGTGGTCATGAGTAGAGGTTCCACTGTACTGTGAAAAACATCCTATATAATAAAGAGCCTGTGTCCCTCCGTAGCTTTCCGTCCCTCAGTGGAATTCGCAATTGCGCTTGCGCTCCACTGACACACGGATTGGAGAGGAGAGAGAGGAGGAGGAGCCTGAGGTTGGAGCGCAGCGCGAGCCTCCGAACCTCTCCGCTCGGCAGCCATTGCTGCTGCTGCTACCACCGCCGAGCCTCCAGGGCCTCCGAGGGCTGCGTGCCCACCGCATGGTCCGGCCCCGCCGCCGTTCGCCGGAGGAGGGCAGCCCGGCTGAGGAGGGGCGGGAGAGCTGAGGCAGGCGGCGGCGGTGCACTGAGGCGGCTCCTGCTCCCGCTGCTGCTGCTGGCTGTGGAGCATGAATAAAGAACCGGCCTCCGAGGGCGCCTCAAAAACACCCTCCTTCTTTCCCCCCCTCCCCTGCTTCCTCCTCCCTCGCCTCCGCTTTTCTCCTCCTCTGGGGTAGCGGCCGAGGCTGGAGCCGGCGGCGGGGAGAGGCTGTAGGAAGCGGGGAGTGGGAGACGCCAGCGGGAGGCGGAGCCAGGTCCTCTCCGACAACGCCTCACTCACCTCACGGCCCAAAACGGAGGAGCCCGGAGGCGGAGGAGGCGTCGCCGCGCTCTCGCTCTCCCTTCGCCCAAGCTCAGCCCAGGGAGGTGGATTTTGACCTCCCTTGCTGCTGCCCGCACACCAGCCTCGCCACCACCCCCTGCCCGCCTCGCGCTGCCGCCCGGTCGCCGGGGATGGGGGGGAGGTGTGGGGGGGGAGAGAGAGGCAAGCTATTTGTGGAGGTGGGGGGAGGTGTGTGTGTGTGAGAGAGAGAGAGGTGTGGGAGGGAGAGAGAGGCGAGCTGTGTGGGGAGGTGGGGGGATGCGTGGGGGAGGGAGAGGGAGGCGAACTGTTTGTGGAGGGGTGGGTGGGGGTTTGACCGCGTGTTTACATGTTTCAACACATATCTAGCCCCCGTTATTTCAACGGGCTTAATTTACTAGTGAATCATAACAAAAGCAGCATGGGAGGGTGGATTGGACACTATCAGATAGCAATGGCGGAGTGTTTCTTGCTGGTGCCCAGGGTGGTAGGTGTGCGTTAGAGCAGGGGTCAGCAACCTTTTTCAGCCGTGGGGCGGTCCACCGTCCCTCAGACCATGTGATGGGCTGGACTATGTTTTTTTGGGGGAAATGAACGAATTCCTAAGCCCCACAAATAACCCAGAGATGCATTTTAAATAAAAGGACACATTCTACTCATGTAAAAACACGCTGATTCCCGGACCGTCCGCGGGCCGGATTGAGAAAGCGATTGGGCCGCATCCAGCCCCCGGGCCTTAGGTTGCCTACCCCTGGCGTTAGAGTGTGCACCATGGGGGCCGTGCACGCAGGACCGGTGCTGGCAATTTTGGCGCCCTAGGCGAGGGGGCGGGCCACGTGACGTCATTGCGTATGACGCATGTTGTGGAGCGGTGCCCTGCCCCCTAGCCGGCCGGGCGCCCCGCCGCCGCCACGGTTTGCTTGCTCTGCCGCTGGTTGGGGTGGCGGCGGGGGGCAGGCTGGCCAGCGCCCCCTCCATTTTGGCGCCCTTGCCGCCGCGGTTTTCGCCCCAACCTGCTTGCTCCGCCGCTGGTTGGGGCGGCACCAGGGGGCAGGCTGGCCAGCACCCCCTCCATTTTGGCGCCCTAGGCAATTGCCTAGTTCGCCTAAATGGACGCGCCGGCCCTGCATACACGCTGCTAGAGTGACCCCCGCCCACTGGAGCCAAGTGGGGCCATGCTGTGCCGTTTGCCCGGCCATGCAGTGGGGAGCCTGGCTGGCCAACTCCTTTGAAGGGCACACACAAAAGTGGCTCGGGGCTGGCAGGGCACATGCCTGTTGTGTCCTCCTCAAGGCTATGCACACACTAGCAGCTGGAAACACGGAGAGGTTGGTTCCCCTTGCTGCGATTCTTATGTTGCTGTATACACCGGGAAAGTGGGTGGGGATGTCTTCACCTGGTGCTCATTACCCAATTTATTTTCTTGCGCATGCAAACACCCCCCCCCCCAGCTCCTATTCACCAGCGCTATCGTCAAGAGTATGTGCAATGACTGTCTGAAATGTACACATCTCGGCTTAACTGTAGCTTCTGTTTTCAAACCGGATGGAAGCTGGTTTGAGGGGGAACACATCAAACAGAAATATTTCTCAAGAAACTACAAGATACCTATGGGTTGTAGCGAATGCCATGTGCCCATGGCTTCAAACACCAGTGGTGGGAGCGCACTGGAGCCAGAGTAAACGGGAATGTGGTGTTGTTGCTGGCATTCATCGGTCTCCAAAGACAATGGAGTGCACTTTTGGGGGTGACATCAAACTGCCACAATAGCAGCACCAAAGTGAACCTCCCTGGGGTGCAAATTTGGGCAGCGTGTATGGCAGTCCTGGGCAGTCAGACAAGACCTCTGACTTGGCCTTGCTGATGTGGTCCAAAGGAAAGCAGAGCAATACGGTTGGCAATTGCTTGGTTGCAGAAATTGCCGGAAGGAGGCACACAAAGCACCGTCCAACCATCATAGGGACTCCACTCTGGTTTTGTGCAGGTTTACTCCTCATAGTTTTATTTTTCTCCTAGATATGCAACCTTTCCAAACTCCATCTGGCCCTCACCCTTTACAGCACATGCAGGTGCTGCCTTCTTGACCATTGGACCCACAATTTTTGTCTCGTTTTGTCTGGAGCCTGCAGGAGAAATCCCCAACTCACTCAGGGTTTGAGACCTATCGGCTACCCTCATCTGATTAGCTGGACAGTCAAAGCCGTTCCCAGGGTGTGGCTGCTGTCCCACGCCGACAGCTTCTAGGAGCCACAGGTGAGAGCTGAGTGCAGGTTGGGGACCAAATGTACGCAGCCAAAAATCCAGCTAGATTTGATTAGGATTTGATTTAATCAGGGTTAGGCTATGTTACAATAAACGCCCAACCTCTGGATTGGGGGAGCCTGTTTCAGAGTGTACAATCAAATAAGACCCTCGCTTTTCTTTATTCAAAATATTTCTGAAATCTACACTGAAGGGTGGGAAGAACTACCAAAAAGGGTTAGTTCCTCAAACATCCGATCCACAGCGTTACACAATATTGTGAGCCAGCCAAACTTTAGTCTGATTTCCAAAGGTCTCAGTCAGCAGGAAACCATGAGAGAGAGAAAGAGGAAAAAAATGATGTATGTCATAACTGGGATGTTGGCACAGAGGAGGAAGCAAAAGAGGTAGAACGGTCGGCCAGGACTTTGGCTTACCAAGAGAGGGAGGGAGAAGAAATATTTCCCCTCTCTTGTAGCGGAGAGCTAAAGGCAGGATCACACAGAATATCGACAAAACAAGGGACGAAAATCAAACGGTCTGCTGTCTTCTAACAAACTGAAACGGAAAGCTTTCTCATCTCTACAGAGTCCTCCTAATAGGTAACATTTGCTTCTCATCTGCTTTTCTTTTTAAAGAAGAGTGTGAGTATATTTTCTATCAAATACAACACACACACACACACACACACACAAATGCACATATAACATGGTATGGTCATTTAAGGGAAATAGGATCAACTGAAGAAGGGTTCAATGAATTAAGAAAAAATGAAAAGGAGATCTATCTCATACCTTCCAACATTTCTCAGATGAAAATAAGGGCATTACAACCTCTCAGCTGAACCTACCTCACAGGATTGTTGTAAAGAAAAAAATGTGTGAGGGAGGGGATTATGTACAACACCTACAGATAAATGGAATGGAATGAAATCTGCAAGCTGCCTTGAGTCCCTGTCAAGGAAAAAGGTGGGGTATAATAATAATAATAATAATAATAATAATAATAATAATAATAATAATAATAGAAACTGTGAGAATGATCAAAAACATGCACGAGAGTACCGTAAATCCTATTGAACTCTGTGGGACTTAGTTCTGAGTAAAAATACTTAGGATTGCTGAACAGTCTTTACCCAGTTACATGGGATAAACTCAACTGAATACAGTGGGACTTACTTCTGAGTAGACAGTGTTAAGGCTCCATTTACAATAAAGGAATAAACACTTCACATATTACCTAAGGAATGGCTGGCTTCTGGTGCATTGCAATTAAAGAAGTTAAAATGGATTTGTGACATTTTCCTTCAAAATTATAGGAAGGGCTTTGAATGCCAGTTTAACCATTTCCTTCATTTGGTGCAGGTATTTTATTTTCAGTATAAACAGGACTCTGTTTTTGCACCTACACACATACCACTTTTAATTGTTCTCTCAGACATGGAGGGGACGAAAATGGAACACCGGGACATCCCGAGATCAAATCAAAATCGGGACTGCTTCTGTAATTCCGGGACTGTCCCAGGAAAATCGGGACACTTGGAGGGTATACTATCCCACAAATACAGTCATTTGTTTTGATTATAGGTTATAGAAAATAATGAACATTGTAAGAGGGAAAAATAGCCTTACCTAGTGTAGTAGATTGAATATTATATTAAACAGAGGATTCTTAATTCTACTTGTGTGATAAATTGAGCTTTAAAGAAATGTAATCTAAATCCTGAAATACTGTCCATTGGGAGAGGGGGTTAATTTATATTTACACTTTAATCAATATTACTTTTGTAATACATCTGAAAGTGCTGGTCTGTTGAGGATCCTTTGATCCTATCCAGCTAAAGTTGTTAATGCTTAAGGTAATTGTGCGACTAATATAACCCATTGGCTTCAATGGGGCTTGTTTTAAGCACAGCTTATTTTTCATTGGATTGGATGCAACATGAGGCAATAAGCTTGCTATTACATGTGACATAAACCATGATCTTTGGGTGCTAATGAAACACCACCGAACTCTTTCAGATTAGCCAACATGGGTTGGCAGTATATTGCTCCTGGAATAATCCTCTTGTTGGTCAAGCTTACAGGGACATCCCTATTCCTTGTTTTCAGTAAGTATTGGTCAGTGTTTAGTTTCAAGGCTGCCTTTCTACTTTCATATTTATTTTCACTTGTCATATCCATCATTTTTATTGTATTCTGTATGTGTTTATGTTAATGACAACGTCCCCTTAGTGCTGTGAAAAAGGTGAATAGGAGATTACTAGGAAAGGAATAAAAATTAAAACTGCCAATATTATAATGCCTTTTAGCAAATCTGTGGTGAGCCCACACCCGCAATACTGTGTACAGTTCTGATCTTGACACCTCAAAAAGGTGTGTAAAGGGTCAAGGAACATGATCAATAGGCTGGAACAAGCCCCCCCATGAGAAAATATTAAAACGTGATGGACTTTTTACCTTAGAAAAAAGGTAAAGGTGGGGGAGGCATCACAAAGGAAGTAGACAGGGAGAGTTTTTTTCTCCCTCTCTCATAATATTGAAGCACAGGGTGATCTAAGGGAGCTGAATGGCGGGAAATTCGGAACAGACAAAAGAAAGTCTTTCTTCATAGATAAAACCATGGAAATCGTTTTTTACAAGATGCTATTATGGCCGCAAACCTGGACGGCCTTAAAAGAGGTTTAGTCAGCTTCATGTAAGGTAAGGCTAACAATGACTAAAAGCTATATGATGGTTGCTAGGGAACACAAGCGAGGAGTGTGCTATTGCACTCACATCATGCTTGGGGCCTCCAGAACTCATCTGGTATTATTATTATTATTATTATTATTATTATTAATAATTTATTATTTGTACCCCGCCCATCTGGCTGAGTTTCTCCAGCCACTCTGGGTGGCTCGCAATTGAGTGTTAAAAACAATACAGTACAGCATTAAATATTAAAAACTTCCCTAAACAGGGCTGCCTTCAGATGTCTTTTAAAAATAGGATAGCTGCTTATTTCCTTGACCTCTGATGGAAGGGCGTTCCACAGGGCGGGCGCCACTACCGAGAAGGCCCTCTGTCTGGTTCCCTGTAACCTCACTTCTCGCAATGAGGGAACCGCCAGAAGGCCCTCGGAGCTGGACCTCAGTGTCCGGGCTGAACGATGGGGGTGGAGACGCTCCTTCAGGTATACAGGACCGAGGCCGTTTAGGGCTTTAAAGGTCAACACTTTGAATTGTGCTCGGAAACGTACTGGGAGCCAATGTAGATCTCTCAGGACCAGTGTTATGTGGTCCCGGCGGCCACCCCCAGTCACCAGTCTAGCTGCTGCATTCTGGATTAATTGCAGTTCCCGGGTCATCTTCAAAGGTAGCCCCATGTAGAGCGCATTGCAGTAGTTAGTCACTGTGAGAACAGGATGCTGGACCAGATAGGCCTTTGTCCTGATCCGGCAAGCTGAGTGCTTCAAAGCGCCTTTGAACACATCCCTCAGTCATGCCTCAGAGCCATCAAGTGAACCATTATTATCCCAATACTGCATACTGAATTTTAGCAGCCATGTTAAGGAATGCTCATCAGACAGACACCATTCCAAATGTTCTTGTTTTCAGTTCCACAGATCTTCCCTAGGGGAAACTTCAGCTTCATTCCTGAGGAGAATTATACAGGTAACACTACAACAGTTCTCTGGGGAATCTCTGAGCTTGTTAAATAATGAAGGGTGGTGTATGGGTTTTGCAAACATTCTTGCTGAAAAATGCAATTCTTTTTTCACTGTTTACCCAACACTCATCAATCAATGATGATATAGTCTTGTTTTGCTGTCACTCTTATTTGACTTTATTTTGCAGTGAATCAGTAATGTGGTCACATATCCAACCCTGATTGACTACATAGCGTTGTGATGTCACACACTATGCGCACCCTAATTGGCAAGGCTCAGCCACGGTACTACACCAGGAAGCGTTGTCCTCTTTTGAATTTGGTGACATCATAATGTAGCCAAATTTGATTTGCTACCAAAACTGAGACATCATTCTGTTCATGATGCAGTTCCTGACTGGCTGAAATAATCCATGTGACAGGAAGTAGAGAGAAGCACCTGTCAGTTTGGCAGCGGCGGGGAGTGGTGCTGAAACAGTTGCAGCCAATAGAAACAAAATGGTTCCTCACCAAACAGGACAGAATAAAAGGAGAATACTTATACAACAGGGCAGGAGAATCTCCAGTACACAGGCCAATCTAGGTTAGTCAGGAGTACTAATTTGGCCCATGAAGCCATTTCCCCCCAGCCATGCCCATCTGTCTCATCTGGCTCCAGTGGGCAGGGGTCACTCTAGCAGCGTGCACGGCCCCCATAGTGCACACTCTAACGCCAGGGGTAGGCAACCTAAGGCCCGGGGCCCGGATGCGGCCCAATCACCTTCTCAATCCGCGGATGGTCCGGGAATCAGCGTGTTTTCACATGAGTAGAATGTGTCCTTTTATTTAAAATGCATCTCTGGGTTTTTTGTGGGGCATAGGAATTCGTTCATCCCCCCCCCAAAAAAAATATAGTCCGGCCCCCCACAAGGTCTGAAGGACAGGGGACCAGCCCCCTGCTGAAAAAGTTTGCTGACCCCTGAGCTATGGCTTGAAGTCATGATGCGTTAGGCTCTACACAGTATTGAAATCAATTTTTAAAAAAATAGTTTGAAAAGTTAATCATGATATAAGTCGGATCAACTTCACGGGGAACTAATTACAATTATGTGCCTTTTATATTTGACTTCACTTAGTAATGCTTTCTTTTGAAATGTTTAAGATTTTTTTGGTTAACTTTGCTCTGCCAAACGTCCATTCTGCAGTCGACCTCCTCTAGTGTTTTTTTAAAAAAAACGTTTAGGATAATTTTTTCGTTTCCTGTTAATTATGTTTGAATGAATGTTAATTGTATTTACATGTATACTTTATATTCGATTTTCTTCAGTAAGGTATTATTCGGAATTTTTTTATTTGCTGTTTTAATGTAGGTTGTAAACTGCTTTGAGATCCCCCCCGCCCCTTAAAAATATAAAGCAGTATAGAAATGAAATGAAAAAATGAATAATTAACTCAGTCCAGATTGAACCCAAAGTGTTTTTGGAAATACCTACCAAAATTGCCCCCAAATCTAAATGGAATAATACTACAGTTGTGCAGCTTTTCAAAGTTGATTAATAGAGGCCAAAAATGTATGGTATTCGTTTTCAGAACTGCTGACTACTCCGAACCTGCCTGAAGCAAAAGTTACAAGTGCAACCACAGGTATCATGTCATTTGATTATTTGGAAACAGAAACCAGTAGTATTAATTATATTGTGCTGTAAAAAATAAAAAAAGAGCTGTTATGGATCTATTTTCTAGTCGGGAGAGAGCATGGGAGACTTTTAATGTTTTTCATAATAAATTGTTTATTTTTAAATGTACAGATTGAGGAGATGGAAAACAGGCAGGCAGGCACACACAGGCACAATAATAATCTTGAAGCTGCATCATTCTGGCACCCAGAATGTTCTGGCAAGTCCCTGTATGTAGGTGGTTCTTTTGTGGCACCAGTAACATATGAAAATCCACATCTCTGGGAATAGTAGTAACTATACAGCCTTTAGAAGACATCTGAAGGCAGCCCTGCATAGAGAAGTTTCTTTCAAATGTTTTATTATGTTTTTGTATATGCTGGAAGCCACGATGGTTTAAAGTCGGATGATACTGCTTTAATTGTATGATGTGGATGTGGTTTAATTATGAACATGCAGAGGTTGCGAGTGGGTCCAGGGAACACAGTTGTAATAGGGACGACAACAACAACAATTTATTATTTATACCCCGCCCATCTGGCTGGGTTTCCCCAGCCACTCTGGACGGTTTTCAACAAAAGATTAAAAGTACATTAAAATATCAGCCATTAAAAACTTCCCTAAACAGGGCTGCCTTCGGATGGGACTCCTCGCCAATACATGTTCACTGAACATACTGGGGGGCAGAAAGCAAAGGAACACAGTTCTTTGGCAGTTAGATAAATATGTAACTAAACCGATACTCCTAAACTACACTGCCTTTTTTCAATTTAACCTTCAATATATCCAGCTGGAGGCCTAAGAACCTTGTTGTAGATCTTGTCTCCGTCCACTCATTGAAGGAAGAGAGACATACACAAAATTAAATAAAAAATAAAAAAATTGCTTCCAGTAGCACCTTAGAGACCAACTAAGTTTTTTCTTGGTATGAGCTTTCGTTGGTCTCTAAGGTGCTACTGGAAGCAATTTTTTTATTTTTTATTTTGACTATGGCAGACCAACACGGCTACCTACCTGTAACTGATACACAAAATTGCCCTTCCTGCCCCTCACTGGAGGCATGCATGCAGTTTCAGCAACATCTAGAATGCCAGGCTGGGGTCTAGGAAAGCAGCAAGCAGGCACCTAAGATGGCATTTGAATGGGGGCAAAAGAAGATCAAACCTATCCATTCTTAAAGAAATCAGCCCTGAATGCTCACTAGAAGGACAGATCCTGAAGTTGAGGCTCCAGTACTTTGGCCACCTCATGAGAAGAGAAGACTCCCTAGAAAAGACCCTGATGTTGGGAAAGATGGAGGACACAAGGAGAAGGGGACGACAGAGGATGAGATGGTTGGACAGTGTCCCCAAAGCTACTAACATGAGTTTGGCCAAATTGCGAGAGGCAGTGAAGGATAGGCATGCCTGGCGTGCTCTGGTCCATGGGGTCACGAAGAGTCGGACACAACTGAACGACTGAACAACAACAACAAAGTCTGCTCTGGTGGTGACAGTTTGTAAGTCATCATTCCCTTCTAGAGTTGGAATTTTCATTATTAATATTGAGTTCTTTATGTGTTCATCTCCTTTTATCATGCTGCAGTCCAGGTTCCTCAGAAGCCTCCTACATGGGAAAGAAACAGAGGGAGTGAATATTGGTTTACTGAAGCCCAGGAGTTTTGGTTCCACTGCCGATACGATTGCATGCAATGGAGCTCGGACCTAGTGATCATCAATGATAGAAAAGAACTGGTAAGATTGAGCCCACTTTGATGAGGAAAAAAAAAGTGCCACTGGAGTTAAATTTCTTTAACCAGGGATAAGGAGAGTTGAGAACATCTTGCACAGAATTCACACCATACCTGTAAAGCACATCCAAGTCACATTTAAAGTACATGAATTTCCCCGAAGAATCATGGGAATTGTAGTTTGTTAAGTGTGCTGCTCTGGTTCGCCAGAAGTGGCTTAGTCATGCTGGCCACATGACCTGGAAGCTGTACGCCGGCTCCCTCTGCCAATAAAGCGAGATGAACGCCGCAACCCCAGAGTCGGTCACGACTGGACCTAATGGTCAGGGGTCCCTTTACCTTTACCTTTTTAAGTGTCCTGGGAACAACCTTTAAGACAATCTTTAACAGTGTAGTGGCCTCCAGATGTTTTCTGCTGGCTGGAGTTGTAGCCAAAAGCATCTGGAAGCTACTAGATTGACGAAAAGTGTGGTATCGTTTTCATGTGGTCTGAATGCATCATTGTCCTTGAAGGCACAATAGATTCTTCTGCCCTAGTGGGAGCTGGCAAATAGCATCCTTTTCATCTGGCCGTCCTTGCCAGTTGTGATTTCCTCTGCCCTGATTTTCCTCATTCTTTCATTCATTCATTCTTTCTTCTCTTGCCAGGAGTTTATTAAGAATAAAACTACAATGGGTACTTATTTCATTGGACTGACATATGCAGTGGCTCAAAACAAATGGCTATGGACCGACGGCACAGAACTCAGGAATAACCTGTATGTGTGATATTCTCTTTCACCCTTCTTATGGTGGGTGGGTTACATCCTCCATGGGGCATCATCTTTAATCACTGGCCCTGGTTCTGGAAAGCTCTCTGTTGTATATAGTACTGGAATACCTTCAGATAAGATGATGCTCTGTGGTCTAAACCACAGAGCCTAGGGCTTGTCGATCAGAAGGTCAGCGGTTCAAATCCCCGCGACGGGGTGAACTCCCGTTGCTCGGTCCCTGCTCCTGCCAACCTAGCAGTTCGAAAGCACGTCAAAGTAGATAAATAGGTACCGCTCTGGTGGGAAGGTACCGGTATATGGCGTTTCCGTGCGCTGCTCTGGTTCACCAGAAGCGGCTTAGTCATGCTGGCCACATGACCCGGAAGCTGTCTGCGGACAAATGACAGAGTCTGAATCGCATACTAATCCAAATGATGGGTTAGCCCACAGCAGTGCAGCAAAACGACCATGAACTCTGCTCTGGAGGCCCACATGCTTGTGCAATTGTGCTAAGGCATACTTTGGCTTAACGTTACTTGTAAATCGGGTCCTAGTGTCACACCAAGAATCTCTGCCAGAATCCCTCCCCTGTTATTAATCATGGCTGAATTCCGCTTGCCATATGCTGCATTCATTCCCTCTTCCAATCAGCAGTTCAAATCCACGCGACGGGGTGAGCTCCTGTTGCTCTGTTCCAGCTTTTGCCAACCTAGCAGTCCAAAAGCACACCAGTGTGAGTAGATAAATAGGTACCACTGCGGCAGGAAGGTAAACGGCTTTTCAGTGCACTCTGGCTTCCATCACGGTGTCCCGTTGCGCCAGAAGCAGTTTAGTTATGACCCTCATGATCCAGAAAGCTGTCTATGGACAAACACCAACTCCCTTGGCCTGAAAGCAAGATGAGCGCCACACCCCACAGTCGCCTTTGACTGGACTGAACCATCCAAGGGTCATTTACCTATTTTACCCTATGACACATCCTGTACTGCACAGATTTAAAAACTGTGTGTTTCTTCCTTTGCTTAGTGATCTTCTAGAAGAACACAAGTGTTTTCTAATATGTTTGCCTTGTCTGCACAGTTGATTAAATTATGGTTGGTTGGTTTGATTGTCTGAACCTTGTCTGGTGGCTTCACTAATTTGCTGCCATCAAAGCATCATCTGAAGCCATGGTTTCATTGATGGCTTATTCAAATTGGTTTAACTATGAGGAGGCTATTGATTAGTCAGTTTTCTCAGAAAAGTGAAACTGAAAGCAATTTACAATCTCACATCATGTTGTAGGTTGGGAGTGAAGGTGGGACCTAAGTCTGAAAAAGCTGAGGACAACATCCCCATGGAGTTTTTAGACGTTCCTAGGGAGTTTTTAAGCTGAGGGAGTTAACAAGCTGGCCAACAAGGCACCTCCTGTCCATTTACTAGCGCCATCTGGTTCCCCTAAGTACTAGCCTGAGAAGCAAAATGAGCATGGAGGAGCAACACTGGGAATTGGCCATTTTGGGTGGGCAAGGTCTGGGGCTTTGATCCACACAACCCCTTCCTCTGCTTCTCCATCAAAGTTGGCCTTCTCAGGAAAGGAGTTGCTGATCAGGGCCTTAGCCAACGATCAGCCATTATACTTAGTTGTAGCAAACACGGTCAACTTCACGGTTCTGCTGCACTCTGTTTTTACAGCTTTGCTATGACACCAAAAGCGGCGGCTGATGAATGTGCAACTATTGCAGCAGGAGAACTGAAACCAGTGTCATGCCACCAAGAACACCACTGTATCTGTGAGAAGAATCCTGAGTAGTTCATCTGAAACAGCACCATGCAGTGACGTAACAAGGAAGAAGACAGAACGATGGACTTTTCTTCTTGGACATTCTCCGCTCTATCTGGGGGAGCCTTCTCCATGCAGAGAAGATGCTATAACCCTTCCCTCAGGTTGGGCTTCAAAGCAATGAATGGAAAAGCATTATTAAGATTAAGATTTCTTTATTGTCATTGTACAAATGCAATACAATGACATTGGATGCTTTCCCATAAAAACAACACAAAACATTACTTGTGCAGTGATTGATATAGCATAGATTTGAATGCTCGAAAATATTTAAATTGTTTCCCTTGAAACAGTCCTTCAGCTGGTGAGTAGCACATTCATGCCAGATTTTAACAGTCCTTGTTATAGTGAGAGCCCGGCCCGTTTCCTGAGGGGATGTATGCTGGTACAGGAACAAAGACCTATGGTCAGTTTAGTTCAAATGTGGGAGCTGTAACCATATTTTATATTCAGATAGACCTTTCCAGTGAACACAGTTTTAAGTTCAGCATGGTTGAAATCTCCAGCAATGATGTTCACAGTAGTCTTGCTGGCTGCTGATAAATATGATTTCCTAATAACTAAAACTTTTTTAAACCTGTCTCCAAGTCCACACATTGATGTGTGCTTTTCTATTTTACAATTTTGAACTGATAATATCAGAAATGTGTAAGCAGAATAAGAATGGCTATTTTGAATCTTGGAGGCTTTGGCCTCTGCAATTCTTTTGAGCCATGAAAACTCCACAAAAGTCCAGCATAGGCCTAGCTTTTCTTTCTTTTGGAATGAGGCAACTGGGGGTTTACTAAGCCTTTTGTGTGATATATGGTTTATTTAAACATAGATGCAGGTTGGGCATAGATAGCAGGTTCACAGTTTCTGAGGAATGTTGGAGGGCATGTCAGTATTAAACCCTGCCACCTCATCCGTTTTCTGGTGGTGGGAGACACAAGCACCATTAAAATCTTGCGTGAAGCAGGTGAGCTCCCTGTTTCTCTCTTCAATCTGCCTGAAACCCAACAACTTGGTGACATCACCAGTAGTGTGCAGTGAAATTTTTCATAGGGGAACAGTTAGGGTCTGAGACGAGGGAAACCGTGCCTTCCTCCCTAAGCTGGTCAGAAGCTTCTCGGGCTTTGGGAAGACGGCACCAGGGGAACATTTAGGGGATTAGCCTCTGGAAGAGGGAAGAATGACAAGCACTCTTGCAGGAAAAGATTTCCAAAGATGCCTGGGTTTCAGTTCCTTAAATGAAAACGTAATGGCATTCCACCCACACCCCTAATTGCAGCTAGATAATGCAGGAAAAACACTGGGGGCACAGAAAAGCAACATGCAATGTTTAAAGATTTTTATTGTATTAAAAAGGGGTAATTTGTTTATTTAGATTATATATATATATATATATATATATATATATATATATATATGTTGCTTAATCAGAAAAATTTCCAAGCTCTGTACATGATAAAATAATTATTAATAAAACATAGATAAAACCAGCAACACTTTTTTAATATAACCATATATACGTTATTTGTTTATTTTGCTCTGGCCTGTGTACAGTACTGCATGTATGTGAAAAGTCATGTATTTCAGCTCTGGGTAGCAAAGCACAGACAGATTTGCAAATTCTTGTGTGTGTGTGTGTGTGTGTGTGTGTGTGTGTGTGTGTGTGTGTGTTTGTGACAAATTCCAGAGGGGCCATCCGGTTAGGTTGCAATAATAGATTGTAATGGATTGCTCTGAAGTCATTTCAGCATCAGGGGGAAATGAAAATTGCCCCAACATCCATCTTGCTCCTGCTTTCATGCCGCCATCCTGTCCTGTATTTTGCCAGAACAAAGGTGGCAACCCTTTTCGTGACGGATATTTTAAGAGGTTATGATGTCAACCGTTATAATGCTGTGATCTACAGAGATAAACCAAATTGACACACACACCCTTGTTCTCACTAATTGTTCCTACCAAGCCGTACTGGTTCTACCACTAGGTAGAGTGAGAGTTTGGGTGTTATGAGAGGGTAGCAAACGGTTAGCTATTTACTTTACTATGATTGCATTTCTTACTGCCAGGCAAGGGGAGACGTATTTGTAGGATTTTGTGCCTCAGGTGCTTTGGAATTTACAGTGCATTTCTAGACATGTCTAATTTCTATTGAATTGAATGGGGATTATTCCCAATTAGGACTGCAGCCTGCACAATTTGGGGGGGGGGAGGGGAAGAGTGTAACTGTATTATGTGCACTAGCACCTTGTCTTTAGTGTGCATGAATGTAAATATATTAGTCTTGTCACTTAAGCTGCAATTCTGTACACACTTATCTCAAAGTCAGACCCTCTCAATTCTTATTTCTAAGTAGACATATATAGGTATGCACACAGCCTGCCAATTGTCCAGGTCACATGCTGCAGCTGGTCAGGTTCACTTTAAATTCTTATTCATATTGTTGTTTTCCACTGAATCTTTCATTTATCCAGAAGGCCCAATTTCCTGTTTGCTTTTGAATCCTGTGCCCAGACTGTAGGTATGTACAGTAAAAAGGCACTGATTTTCTTCCGCTTCATATTTGCCATATGCAGTGCTGTTTCCATTGCACTGCAATTCAGCTTCCAACAAAAATGAGGCTATTTGTCTTGCTGTCAGCTAGGGCGAAATCTGGCATTATATTGTCATTACATTATTCCATGCCATTCATTTCAATGCAAAGGAGAGGCAAAGAAAATCTGGGGGGGAAAGAAGTGTCTGGTTATGTATTATTATGTATCATTTGTGGACCAAAAACAACACCAGCAAATACTGGTCATATTTGCTGAAGCGATTTTCATTCCAAACACGAGATGAATAAGTACTGGCATTTCCCACTCCTGTTTCCATTTCCATTGAAATTCTCTGACATCTCTACCAGACAATGACTTAAGGGCGCTTCCAGATGGAGCTGTTCATTCGCACAAAATTTGGTGGTTGTCCTCCACTTTCTGGTGCAATTAGCCCATCGCTTTTCTAAATGCAATTAGTCCGATAAGAAAAATGACAGAAAGTTGCACCAGAATGTGCAGGTTAATGACCAGTGGCCAACGAGATTGTATGCAGAACATTGTGCTGGTGATTGCTCGACGAACAGGTGATGTCATATCACCTCCCTGCGAGTTTTGTGCAAAAATATAAGCAGGAATCCTCAAGGAACAGCCGATCTGGAAGTTCCCTAAGCTGATGCTTTGCCGCCAGCACAAAACACTAGCGTGCTTCTTTCCCTTCTGCAACCACACATATCCTCAGACTGCTTATCCAAGCAGTATGCATTGTTGGATATGCTTTAATTAGCACAACCGGAGATTCGGCAGTCATTGACATGCAAACACATGCCAAACGCACAGAAGAGAAATCAGAACTGCCCCTGCTCCATCTCTGTGTTTGGTGGAGGGTTTGTGTCAGGGGCTACCCTAGCCCCAAGGCAGGGTCGGAAGACACTGGCAGCGTAGACAATGCGCAATTAACTCCAGAAGCGGTACTGAAGCTCTGGGAGACTGAACAGGCATTGCCCACGCAAGGAGGAGCTCCGTTAACGCCAGAAATGGTGCTGAGGCAGTGGGATACTGAGAAAGCCCTGGCCACGCCGGAAGAAGAAGGAGGGCTTAGGGACCCAAGCGGGGCTTCAGTGCAGGCGGAAGGCGAGGAGCAGGAAGTGGAGGGAAACAGGGAGGAGATGAGTGCGGAGGATGCTGTCCAAGCCCCAGAGGCAACTGGCATGGAAGAGGAGAACGCAGGGGAGGCGACTAGCGCCACCCCGCTCAGGGCCAGACCGCGGAAGCGGAAGGAAGGGGGGCGGCGCCTAGGTTGCCCAAAGCTCTTATGTTGGGGGAGGAGCCGCCAACCGGTATTCCGGGAATCTGATTCAGACGAGACGGATGATGAATTGTGAAACCTATAACGCTTGATGCTGTAAATAAAGCTATTAGCTTAAAAGCAAGCGCGTATGGATGCTTACTTCTGAGGAGACCTCACACCCCTCTCACAGTTTGTCTGTGCAGGGATGGGGGCTGATGCGTGTTCCAATGTGAGGGCCAGGGCCAGAGGGGTACATTCCTGCTCACCCCTCCATGTGTTTTGATATGCATGTCAGAATATGTTTCCATGGTTCTCAGATGTGTTGACTTCAGGTGAATTAGTGATACACTGCCCCCTTAAGGACATCTGGTCTCGAGATCAACGCCCCCACCGTTTTCCACCAGTGGTTTCCAGGGAGGGTGGCCACAATTTAAAATTCAACATTAAAAAGAGTTAAAAGAAATTTCAGCCACATGGATAGGATGTTTCTTGTGTGATCAAGACTTCTTTGATATTAATTTCTTAAGTACTGGGGGTTAGGCAGAAGGAGATGGACTCCCATGTCTTGTGTAGAAAATGGAAATTTGTCAAGTCTAGCTTGTAATGAAAAGCCGAGTCCATTAAAGGTTGAGTCAGTTTGGGGAAGGGCTGCAGAACATGCTTTGCAGGCGGAGGTTCCCAGGGTCAATCCCCAACATCTCCAAGTTTGGCTGGAAAGGTCCTCTCTCTCTGAAACCATTGAAAGCCACTGCCAATCAGTGAAGACAAAACTGATCTAGCTGGACCAATGGCTTGACTCCATATAACACAGCTTCCTAAATGCCAAAGCCATGTTTCCTCTTTTGCCTCTGATCTCCCTCATTCCAATATAAATAAGAAGCTGAATAAACCAACCATTTCTTCTAGCAAGGCCAACCAGCATGGAAAAATGTGTATGTAGAAATAATAATAATAATAATAATAATAATAATAATAATAATAATAATAATAATTTATTACTTGTACCCTGCCCATCTTACTGGGTTGCCCCAGCCACTGTGGGAAGCTTCCAACAGAATATAAAAGAACACAGCAAAACATCAAACATTAAAAACTTGAGGTGTCTACAGTCATATAATTGTTTATCTCTTCAGATACAAGTTGCATTACAATAATTAGCATGTTTTGCTAACACAGCAAGCCATTATTTGGTAATCTTCCAAAACAGTCGCGGTTTTTGGACAAATGAAGGACTCCCCTTCCAACAGCTGAAGAAAATGTTCTGTCCTGAAATAAAGGAAGTCCTACGTTGAGTGTTAGGAGAAGTGGATATTGAGGTTTTATTGCATGACTGGTCCCAGGAAAGGGATATAGTCTTGTTCTCTAAACTCCCTGAACCCTCTTTTCTGAGTAGAAGAAAGTATTTTTCACATGTGGCAAGACAAGTGAGATCATCTGCCCAGCACACAACAGGGGGAATTGTTTGAGCCTTCCAGTGTGGCAACATCAGTCATGTGGCCACCAACACGGCATGCAGGATCTACGCCCACTTGTCCAGTGTTCCTCTGATGAATTCCAGGACAATGAATTGACCCCCCCCCACACACACAGTGGTAACTTTTGCATGACCCACAAGAGCATACAGTGCATAGTTCTGGAATCACTAATCTTCCAGTCTGGGAAGGAAGATCGAAAGACACAAGCAGATTTACACACTTGTGGCTCGTTTATTTCAACGCAGAAGTGCAACTGGAAGTATACCGTATACTTATCTGTGTATAAGACGAGCTTTTTTTCATTAAAAATTATGTGAAAAATTGGGGGCCATCTTATACATGGATAGTGCATAGGGGGGACATGGGATTGGCTGCTGCTTTGAGCCGGAGATTGTCAGCAGCTATTGGGCGTGTTATTGGTGGCTGTGGCAAGGGCTGGTGTTGATTGGCTGTCGCTGCGGCAATTGGGCGGGCAATTGGCGGCTTCTGCTGGCGAGGGGACAGACAATCTCCCCCCCCATTTTCTTAATTTGGAGTTCCTCAAAATAAGGGGCGTCTTATACACGGGGGCGTGTTATACACGGAAAAATACGGTATTTGCAGCGCTTATTGGGCCACTCATATATTTGGCTGGATAAAAGTCTTCATGTGGGAGAGATCACGCCTCTCTTTCCAGGGTTCCTGGTTATGCGTAACAGGAGCTGAATCAGGTCCAAAGTTCCTTAGCAGAGTGAAGAATCTTAATCCCACATTGCTGAGAATCTCCCATACAGAGGAGAGCTCCTATGCCTTCTCCTCACAAATCCAGCGGTTTACTACAGAGCAAGGTGCTGAAGTGACAATGCGGAATCCAAGCACAGCACAGTCATCAATTCTACTTCTGATATTCAATCTGTGAAGGGAAGAGAAGTGAAAATTAGCAGGTTCGGTCGGTAGAACATGAGGCTCTGAATCTCGGGGCCGTGGGTTCAAGCCCCAAGCTGGGCAAAAGGTTCCTTCATTGCAGGGTTTGGGACTAGATGACCCTCGTGGTCTCTTCCATCTCTACGATTCTATACTTCTACAAGTTGTTAGCCTCAGCCGCTGCTTGTGAGACTGCAGCGCTCCTGTCTGCATGGTCCCTTTCACTGCCACCCTGCGCAGAACTTGCTGAGCCAAGGAAGGCAAGGCAGGTGATGGCAGAGCAACCCAGCCAAATGGGTGGGGTATAAATATATGTTTTGTTTTTTTAAAATATGGGGCCTTTTGCTGCCCCTGGTCCCACCTAGGTGCCAGGATTTTGGAAGTCCAAAACTGGTAACTTTAATACTGTGGCCTACAGCACCTGTATCCTATTGTGTCTGAACAAAAATTGTTACCACCTGCAGGGCCGGCACACTCATGAGGCAAGTTGGTGGTGACTGCCTCAGGTGGCAGGACCCACGGGCAGCAGATCTCAATAGAGTTCTTTTATTTCTTGCTTGTTCCTGATGCAGATCTTCACTCACCCCTTCTTCCCTGGTGGGGAGGGGAGACACCATTTTGTGGTTTGCCTCAGGTGCCAAAATGTCTTGAGCTGGCCTTGATGAACACTGGCCGTGATATTGTTTGCAGGGTTCGGTAGATGCACCCAGCATCTCTCCCAAATGCCTAAGTGGACATGCTACTTAGAAGTGCTCATTACAGTGGTATCTCTTAACTTAATTCGTTCCGGAGGTCCTTTCTTTACCCGAAACCGTTCTTAACCTGAGGCGTGCTTTCACTAATGGGGCCTCCCACTGCCGGCACGCGATTTCTGTTCTCATCCTGGGGCAAAGTTCGCAACCCGGAGCAACTACTTCCGAGTTAGCGGAGTTTGTAATCCGAAGCGTTTGTAACCCGAAGCGTTTGTAACCTGAGGTATCACTGTATACTATTAGTACTCCTAAGAATGGGCATGATCATTTCCCTGTTGCATACACACATATGGATAGGATCCCCAGAGATGACGCTATGAGACCTATCCTTAAAAAGCTGAAGGTCTCTTGTGCTTCATCGTAATCCTTGTAACAGCCACGTAAGGTGGGTGAGTGTTATTGTCCACATGTTGCAACAGTGGTACCTCGGTTATTGAACATCTCCATTCATGAACGTTTCGGAAAGCGAGTTCTCCTATAGGGAGAGCAAGTGTTGCGGTTGGGTCATGGAAGACACCCCCTCCTCCTCCCTCCGGTAGCTCGGGGGGAGGAGTGGGTATATGGCCACAGTGGGGATTGGATCAGTTGAGTTGCCGAGGTAAATTACATGTAGCAATTTTGATGACAGCCCAGCGTCCTATATATTCTCTGCACGCCAAGTGCTAGCCCTCTTTGCTGCGTGCTTTGGATCTCCCTCCCCCCCCTCCCTGGTATAGGCTTTTGCTTTGACCTTGCTGTGCCGGTTAGGGGTCGCCTGTTGTTGAGGCGGGGCCTAGTAGGAATTTTTCCATTTGGCAGATTGGCTGGAGCCAGTTGGTTTTCGCCTACTACATAGCAACTAGTCACAACTTGTAAGGTTGGCGGTTAGGCATTGGTTCATTGGAGGATGGGCAGTCGCCCTCCGAATGATGATGGTGTGATGGGAATTCCGAAAAGGAATCCAGGGGGCTCGATAGGCTTTTGTCCGAACCCCATAGGGTTGCAGGGCCACGCAAGAGCCCCTCAGGACCCCTGGGGAGAGGGAGATCTATGCCCCCAGTCTCCTTAACTCTCCCCGGTTTTGGTTTCCCTGCGCTGGTCAGTGGCCAGCTCTGTCCCGTCGGACAGCTAGTCGAACCAATGCCTACGCAACCACTCATGTGATTTGTATTTCAATAAAGTTGTGGCCAAAAATATGCCCATAAACCCAAACAAAAATTTATGTCTGAAGTGTGAATTATTAGGGGGGTGGCTTGGTGACCTCAACATGCAACCTGAACACCAAAAACCCAGAAGTAAACGCTTCCGTTTTCGAACACGCCTCGGAAGTCGAACGGCTTCCACCGCATTCCCCCCCGCCGCCCAATTTTCTCAATTCCATTTGCAGACAGCCCTTTGCGCCTCAGTTTTTAAACGTTTCGAACTTGAACGGTCTTCCAGAACGGATTATGTTCGAGAACCGAGGTATCACTGTAATGGGGAAAGAAAGCTGAGTAACAGAGGCTTCCCTCCCTATCACTTTGTGACAAACAATAAATGACCAGAATGATAATAAACATACACGTCAGGGTCATACGCTGTGTTGTCGATCCATCTCCACGATCCCTTGGAACCTTGCTGTGTCAAGCCAATGAAATAGTCGAAATGGTTTGTTCTGTTCAATAGGAACATCTGGATAGGAGGCATTTGCAGAATAAGTAAGAGAAAACACAGTGAAATGCAAGAGCTCTGATATGGGCATGCAATGCAGTAATGTGGGGGGGGGGCGGCGGTGGTTCTTGTCTTTAGCAAGGACAACTTCTGGTTTTGGGGGTCCTTGGGCAAGCAGCGTAATGTGGTTTTCCACAAGCCACATCCACACCTAGACCCTCCAAGTGTCCCTATTTTCCAGGGACAGTCCCAGTTTTACAGAAGCCGTCCCAGTTTCTGATTTGAACCCAGACAGTGATGGCTAACCTTGACACTCCAGATGTTTTGGGACTACAACTCCCATCATCCCTGACCACTGGTCCTGTTAGCTAGGGATGATGGGAGTTGTAGTTCCAAAACATCTGGAGTGTCAAGGTTAGCCATCACTGAGGGTCCCAGAATGTCCTGCTTTTTATTGGAGAAATGTTGGAGGGTATGGAGTTATCTGACCCCTGAGCCATCTGAAGGCAGCCTTGTATAAGAAAGTTTAAAAAAAAGAAAAGTTTAATGTTTTATTATTATTTTATATATGTTAGAAGCTGCCCAGAGTGACTGGAGCATCCCAGTCAGTTGGGCGGGGTTTCAAATAGTAAAATTATTATTATGGAATAGGAAAAATGTTGGACTGTATGCACACCACACATTTAAACCACCATGATACCACTTTAAACAGTCATGGCTTTCCTCAAAGAATTCTGGGAGCTGCAGTTTCTTAAGGGTGCTGAGTGTTGTTAGGAGACCCCTTATTCCCCACTCTCAGCCTGGTTTAACAGCCAAACCCTTTTCTTCACAGGGAACGCCTTTAAAAACAAACAAACCTAAACTATTCACGCCATTCCTGCTAGTTGTGCAAATGGTATCATGTCTTGTCTAGCCCTGAAAAGTTAGCAACTGTGCACTACTTTATGAAAGCAGGGCGATAATGCGATCAGTATTTCACAGAACACCATACTTATTTTTTTGTTGCTTTGCAAAGCAGTCCTGTCCTCTCACCAATTCTGCTTCGTTGTTGACAACGACAAGATGAGAATTTAATTGAGCGCAATTCTCCTGGCTCCCGCCCCATGTTTTTTCCTGGGCAGAAAAGAAGTAGCATTTGCCAGCATAAAGTACCCATCTTATGGGGCAGCCTGTAGAAGTTGGGAGAAACAGGAGGCAACTGGATTTAATATATACAAAGGAGCAGAAATTCCCATTTCCCCCATGAGCTGTTTTCATTACATACCAACTTTTACTCCTGTTGGGGTGAGAACGGGGACATCTTGGAAGAAGATCGGTGAAGCTGAATGCAAAAGACCCATAAGAACAAGTGAGCTCAGCACATTTATTACGCTAACAGAGCAAGACGAGGGACTCAACTATGTTACTAAAAAAACCCAGCGTTTTAAATGCATTATAAACATGCAACACCAGATGGCACTGTAGAGCACAAACTTTTTCTATGAGATTTTACATAGCGTTTTTTCTTTTATAACGATTTAATTTATGACTTATTTATAGCGTTTTTTTCCTCTGTGTGTAGATCCACCCAAGGATGTTTCAGAGCAGTACATTTCAGATTTTCTGCTTTCAGTGAATGCTTTCCACCTTGGCCAAAGAACCCCTGCAAGTTACAGAGGATGATGGGACATGCTTTAGGGCAAACACTCAGTCATCCAGGGGACTTTCCGGCAGATACACACCATACATTTAAAGCACAATTTAAAGACTACCCTCAAAGAATCCCGGGAACCTTCGTTTGTTAAGGGTACTGGGAACTGTAGTACTGTGAGTGGGAAACTGCAGTTCCCAGGATACGTACGTGTGTGTGTGTGTGTGTGAGAAGTCACATGATTTAAATGTATGTTGGATGTCTGGTGTGAATCTGCTCCATATTTGCTGGTCCTCACCATTGCCCACATGATATGGGAAAGTACTCTTGAATCAATATTGTATATTTGTCCTGATCTGGTGTATGCAATGCCTTTTGTTTTGCAGTTGTGTGATTTGTGCTCATACTGTATCGTGATGGCCATTGTCTATAAACATTGTCTGTGCTGTGTGCTGTTGTCCCCTCCCCTAATTTACTACCCCCCCCCAGATGCTCTAGGTACCTGAAGCCCATTGTAGGCATGCACAGGTATGTATTTTTAAAAAAAATAAAATAAAACATTTCGTCTGTGAAATGGTGTAATAACCAAAGCCAATATTTCCAAGCATGTTTCACAGTGGGAAAGACAGGCAATTTAAAAATTGTGTATGCTTAATTGTGTATTATTCCTGAACTAGGTGACGGTTTTTCTTTCCTTTTCTCCACCCTAAAAGTCAGTTAAATTGATACACCTCATCTCAGTTGCTGATACTCTGTTGTTTTATTCTTACTGCTTTTACTCATTGGCGACATTCTTCTTCTAGTGTTTAAATTGTTTTATTAATGATTGGAAAATCACTCTGGGAGCATTAAAAAAAAATATTTTCCCTGAAGTTGCAGGAAAGAAACTTATTTGTTCATAAGTAAATATCCTCTGGCAGGGAAGCCAGATCTTCCTCACAAAGTGACACTCAGAGGCAGAAGCTGGTAGCCCTCTGATAAATCACATGACAAGCCACCAGTGGCAACAGCCTGTCCTGCGCTTCCTTTGGAAACACCAGACATTTGGTTAATGAAGTCATGAAGACTTTCGTTTTTCAGGAAGTAGGACTTTCGCAGCCATGGGTTTGTTGCACAACGTGGGCCAAAGTTCAGTAATAGCTCTGTGCTGTTGATAAAATCGTCTTGCTTCCCTCCTACTCCTCAGAGGCTGTGTCTCCACACAAATGAGAACGGAAGGCTCAATAAATTTTGCTGCCTGAGGCAAAGGTCAAGATGACCACCCCCAGTGCTTTTTTCTAAAAAAAAATGTTTAGGGGTAATCTCATTTTGACTCAAGAAAACCACCATTTTATAGTTCAAATCGGGGAAAATAAATACAATAAATGGACAAAAGTACGAAGATTCACAAAATGTTTAGGGGTATGAGTACCCCTGCATCCCCCCCAGAAAAAATGCACAGGCCACCCCCACCCACAGTTTCACATACAGAAGCCAACTGGAGTGGTAGTTGAATCTTAGTAAGTGTACACAACATATATTTAAAACACATGGCTTCCGCACTCCCAAGAATCCTGGGAAATGTAGTTTACCTCTCACAGAGCTACACCCTTAACAAAGTACACTTCCAGTGGTTCTTTAAGGGTAGTAGTGTGCTTTAAGTGTATGGTGTTCTATGCAGCCTCAGTTCGGGGCTAGCAATGGGACAATGGCCAACAACATCTGGAGGGCACAGCACTATTTGTTATAGGTAAACTGCACTATCCTGTGATTCCAATTTTGATTTGCAATGTTGCTTTCAAATTGCAAGCTGTTTATGCTCTTTGTCTTTAATAACTGCTTGATTTTATTTTAAAAATCCTAAACGAAGGTTTGCAATAATAAAAAGAGCAAACTAACTCTTTGCAAATGGCAGTCAGGTCAGCCAAATTCACATTCAGCATGATACTCACCATAGAGAAGGAACAGTGAAGTGCCTATTAGCTTAACAACTAAGAGAATCATGAGTGGGACTATGCAATTCCACTTCATTTTCCCCAGCAGGGCTAGCCACAAGAAACTTAGGAGGAAACCTCTGTGTACGGCACACACGTTGAAATCTTCAGGTATGTCTCCAGCACTGGCTACATCTGAAATGTTAAAATGCCCATGATTAAAAGGCAGCAAACTATAGAGGGCTCTGGGTGCCTGAGCACCCACAATTTTTTTGTTGCGAGTGCTGAGCACCCACACCTCAGGGTGCCAATGCAACTTCTGAGGTCTTGCAAGGCCTTGGACAGCATCTCCATGTCAGGGGCATAGGTGTCAACCCTCCCTTTTTTGTGGGAAACTCCCTTATTCCAATGCCGTTTCCCACTGCTATCCCGGATTGTTGATATCCCTTAAATTTCCCGGATTTCAAAGGAAGCAGCTCCTCTCCCTCCCTGCCAGCCAGGGAGGCTCCTCAGCTGCGTTGCTCGGCTGCCAATAAGGAGTCTGAGACCGACTGGGGGCGGAGCTTGCATGCCTTGTGCAGCCAGACCCTCACACCCAACCAGGCAGTCAGCCTGCCTGCCGTCTATGCGCTCGCTCTTTCGCTCACCCGTTCGCGCACAGCCTCTGGAGCGCAGGGTGGCGAGGCTACTTGGTGCCATTGCACCGCCCTCGCGGCATCCCTTATTTTCAAATCCGAAAGTTTGAAAAAATCCCTTATTTTCAAATCCGAAAGTTGACAGCTATGGTCAGGGCACAAAGAAAATAAGCTTACCAGAATGAAAACAGGGCTTTGTTTCAGTCGTCTTCCTTTGTTATTCCTGAAGAGGTGGCTGTCCCTAATGGGGCTCAGTTACGCTGCTTCTCACTACTTGGCTATCACGGGTGTCTTGCGTCTGCTTGGAGAATTATGACTTAAATGTTTCCTGCCGCTTCTGATGACTCGGAGGGATGCGTACACCAAGCAGCCTTCTTAGAAATGCTCTTGCTGAGCTTCCCCTTTTACAGACCAGTGTTTCTGTTGAGCAACTCAATGTGTGTGTATGTGTTGGCGGGGAAAGTACAGTGTTTCCAGTGGCACAGTGCTAAAATAGGTTCAAGGCTTTGCCCCACTGAGCTAGTGGTATTAATCAGAAAAAGGACATACAGAGAGGTGATGGATGGGTGGGAGACAGGTCAGAGAGAATTTCCCTAAGGATGTGAGCCTGTGGGAGGGGGAAGAGTCTTCAGGTGAGAGCTGGGAAGATTCACTGCTTTGTATGTGGATTGAAGATTAAGATATAATTATGATAGAGGGCTAGATATAATTTTGTGTTTCATTATGATTACTATTGTTGTTTTTCTTAATGTTCTTTTTCCTCTCTGCTTCCTCTTTTCTTCTTTTTACTCTTGATCTTTTTGTGTTCTTTTCTCTTTCCTTTTTTGCCTTTTTTATTTTATTCGTTTAAGATATTATTTTACTGTATTGTGGAAACCTTCATAAAATCTTTGGGGAAGAGAGAAAAGGACCGGAGTCAGACCAAAAACAGAAGAAATTTATATCAAAACAAAACACAAAAATGATGAAAACATAAAAACTCAGCAGTAAGTAGGGTTGCCATATTTCAAAAAGTGAAAATCTGGCCAGTTGGGCACCGTTGCCATTCTAAGAGAACAAGGGAGGTGGTCATGGTGAGTTCCAGCACCTCTTTTTCTAGAAAAATAGCACTGCCCTATAGGGAGGAGTGATATTTTGCACATTTGATCCCTCTGTCATTTAGGGCTTTCAGCAATAGCACAATCACCTTCAAGTTGGGTCTGGAAAAGAACTGGCAACCAATGCAGCTGTTTCAAAACTCATATAATATAAATTCCAAATGGTACCTCAGCCAGTAATCTGCCTGCTGTGTTTTGGATCAGTTGGACTTGCTTGTCAAAGGGATGGTAAAAGGTTTTCCCTATTAGGGCAGAAGCAACACTACCATGAAGCAGTGTGTGGCATCCATGCACATGTGGTGGATATAGGACTTAGGGATATAGGATGGGAGTTTCCCATAAGTACCGCAAAGTAATGGGAAACATTAATCTCCTGTCCTGTCACCATCATTAACAAATTTATTTGATAAGCCACTGGTCTTGATAACTTTTAAAACAAAGTTCCAGCACAAACTTTCTATTACATAGACAATTAAATAATGATAAATAATAAAAGTTAAATTGCAGTGTGATTATCCTAAGACATTTTTCCATCGCAATAAAAACCCTAACCGATCTCCAGAGATTTTCCTGTGTACCTCTTCATTTGATTATAAGCCATGTTCTGTTTTGACAACAGTCATTTGCTTAAGTGCCTTATGAGAATGGTTATGGAAAACTGGAAACAGAATCCTTCTGCTCTTTGCATCTTGCGTCCTGATTTGACCACACCTAGGCAATTAGGAAAGCAAAGTTTACGCAAAGTACTGAGGAACTTTTAAAGCAGATTGCAAGGAGCCAAAACAACTCATGAAGTACAATGTAGATGATAAAAAGAACCCTGCAGGGAAACACACCAAACTTGATATTCATCTTGTTGGGTTCTGAAATAATTATTTTTCTGGGTATCTCCTTTTGGGGCAAACCACGTCCACCTGCCAGTCACCTGACACCATATACTGACAGATTCTGTGATCTGTTGTTCAGTGCTAAGCCTTTATGGCTAATGGAAAGGATTTCTCATCTCCAATCTTAGTGTTAACCACCACAGCACTAAGATTGGAGATAAGCCTCTGGCCTCCTCTTTAGAAGACAGCAGACAGAGGATTATTTCTGATCTTAGCGCTGTGACACTACAGCACTAAGATCCAAGGTAAGACAGTGCTGCTGACGTTTACTACCAAGGAGCCTCTGCTTGCCCCCGGCAGTTTGAACTTTGAATCCCCTGATGTCATGTGGAAGAACATCAAGGCAAAAGAAAGACCAGCTTGGCCCCAACAGCTGCAAGGTGTTTGCTTCCTCAGTCCCTCACAGAAAGAGCACTCGGCTCCAACTCCCACTGCGGACCTGAAGGGAACTGTGCTCTCGCCTCATTAATACATCACAGTAACTTGTGAATGTATGTGTGAGGAGTTCTCCCAGCCCAAAGGTGCAGGAGGAGCAAACTACTTTGAGAATCAGTTGATTGAAAGGTGGGGCATATATCTCCTAAATAATTAATGTTAAATGATAAATAAAATTGATATCGAAATTCTGAATTCGAAACAGGAGCATCATGACATATAGTTTTCTCCCCTTCTCACCTCCACGTTGGATGGGATTGGGAAGAAAATTCCCCCAAAGAAGTCATTAAACGTTTGTTCTCTGCCTTCCAGATGAAATGGCCTCAGATGAAATTTTACACCCTTTGTGGAATATTTGGAATGAAGGAATTATTCTGCTAAAAATAAAATCATGACGGCTTGTTGACTGCCCTCAAATATCAGAAAAGTGACTAAGGTATTGTGTTACATTTCTATGAGGCAAGACTTTTTTGCTTTGTTGCCACAGGTGCCATTTAAACAATAATCGGAGAACACTGCTCATTTGCATTGGTCATTTGCTCGTTTTCAACAAATTAAAGCCTCCTCTCTAACCATTTTCAGAGTGAACAAGATTCCCTGTATCTCCCACGAGTACAGCTATCATTTCGGTGGGACCCACCATGTCTGAAGACCAGATGAATCACCTCTCTCTATCCGCAATCTTTTACCTCATTGTTTCAGGTACTCCTTATCTCTTGGGCATCATCACAAATTATCTTCATTCTAATATTATATGGAAGGGCTCGTTTCTCATTTACATTAAATGTTACTAGCCTTGCAGTTCCCCTCTTTCCGTAGTTTACAATTGGTGTAGGGAGCAGAGTTGGGAATGAGACCCTTGGCGAAATTGTTTGGGATGAAATCTGTATGCTAAGCTCTTTTCTTCTTTATTGACCCGTATTTGAGATAATTTCCTGAAAACAGTCCATAAAGAGTACTATACACTTGTGCGACTAGCACAGATTCAGAACAGAAATTTTGGGAAGTGTTGAAGGGGATGTGGGTGTTATTGGCACATATGCTAGGGTTGCCCCATGTGGTTACTTTTGGGCACAAATTCTTAAGGAACCTGGGATCATTATTGACCCTTCACCAGTCCTAGACCCCAAATGGGGTCTTCTCTCTATTTTCTCAGGAATTAGTGCTGACCTCTCTATAAAACCTTTAGTGAGTTTCCTTTTAGTTGCAGCTAGACAGGTTGTAACACGGGGATGGAAGGATGTTTATGTCATTAATGTAAACTGATGGTACAGTGGAACCTCGGTTTTCAAACGTAATCCGTTCCGGAAGACGGTTCGACTTCTGAAACATTCGAAAACTGAAAGCGGAAGCCTCAATACAATAGGGAAATTCAAACCGGAAGCCGCGAGGCACGTTCAGCTTTGGAAAATCATTCGAAAACCGAAGCAGTTACTTCTGGGTTTTCGGCATTCGAGAGCCGAAACGTGCATCAATGGAGACGTTCGACAACCAAGGTTCCACTGTATAAGAAAACTTTGTTCTTAGCTGTCTCAGTAAAATTAAGCCATCCTCTTGAGGTTTTGAAGGAGACTGCTAAACCAATGGACTTGGCTGCCACTTGGAGGACTTTTGTAACTAACATGAACAAACAACATATGAAGCTACTTATCCCAGTGAAGGATGACTTTGTTTGGCAGTACCCATGACCTATGGCTTTGTTTGACTGATTGGTCTGAGTTATACCTCTTTCACCCAATCCCACTTAATTGATTGAATTCAATTAAAGCCTTTGCACCATTTCCAGAGCAAACAAGATCCCAGGTAGTATCTGCTGATGCAGATACTACCTCTATGGGATCCACCAAGTCTGAAAACCAGGTGGATCACATCACTCTATTTATAACCTTTTACTTCATTGTTTCAGGTACTCTTTGTATTTTGGTTTTTATCACCAATGGGCTTATTGTTGGTGTGAATGTTACCGACTGGATGAAAGGCAGAAGTCTGATGCCCAGTGATGAAATTCTGGTCAGCCTGGGGCTGTCCAACTTTTGCTTCTCCACCTCACTAATTCTGGACTATTTCATTTCACTCATCTGGAAGGAATTCTACAGAAAGTTTTACATGCTGCAAAAAATCACGTTTATCCTCAATATTGCCGCAAGCTTTTTGAGCTTCTGGTTCACTGCCTGGCTCAGTGTTTTCTACTGCATGAAGATTGTCAACTTCAAGCAGTCGTTTTTGCTGAGGGTGAAACTACAATTTTCTAGCCTTGTGCGTTGGTTCCTCCTTGGTTCTGTGCTGGCTTCCTCCGGCGCAACATTCGTTGTCACCTGGACTTTTACAACAGTGTTCCAAGCATCCGACAATCTGAGCAATCAGACTTCCCTCAGCCTTCCCTCTGACTTTAACTTTACAAACGGCTACAAAAAGCAAAAAATTATACTGGTGCATATGACTATGCCTTACAAACTCCTCATCATCATCCTGGGCTGCTCTGTTCCCCTAGTGATGGTGATTGCCTCTTCTGTGCCAGTTCTCAATTCTCTTTTCAGGCATGCCAAAAACCTGGAACAAAATGCAACCATTTTCCATAACCCTCGCCTGGAGGTTCATCTAAATGCAGCCAAGTCAGTGCTGTCTCTTCTTATAAGCTATACTTCCTGCTTTGTTTGTGAGATATTAAGCAGAATGGAAATCTTTCCCAACTGGACTTATCAGTATTTTCTGTGTCTGATCTTTCAATTTGCTACCTTGGTGGCACAAGGTTTCATTCTGGTTGCAAGTAATCCAAAACTGAAGCAATCAGCTGTACAAATTATTTCCTGTGTGCAGCAGTAACCTAAGAAAATCCAAACGCAGTTGCTCAGCTTTTGGGGGCAATCGCCCCAAAAGTTGTTGAGCCTTTTTAGGTTGATCGGCAGTGGCAGACGAGCAGACTTTCGAAATTGCCGTCTAGGAGGCAACAAGGAAGTGACCGCTGCGCAGCGGGGAACAGATGAGATCCCGGACATTTACTATTATATTTACTATTAGCCCCACTTTGCAGACATTAGCGGAATTTTCTGGTTTACATGGCAACCCAGTGCTGATAGAAAGGCTTGTTTAGGTTTGTAGAAAAATCTGGCCATGGATGACATTGCTTGGGCATTAGGTGTAGCATCATCAACACCCTTATTACTTGTGTAAGCTTGCAACTATTTTAAAAAACTTTATTCTTTAAGTAGGAGGAATAAGGAATAATGGATAAACATATGTCTGTCATGGAAACTAAAGCTGGGAGGAAAACAGACTCACATCACAGGAAAACAAGCCACTGTTGCTTCACTTTAACTATGCCTGTCTTTATTCATAAAGAGACTTCCATTTCACTAATTACAAACATGAATGGAAGGGATATATTGGGATGTAATGTTCTTGCCAACTAGAACTGTTCCAAGATTCAAATCTCAAGGACATGGTACAGGGTCTCATTTTGAGACCGATATGGTAAAGCAGACCCATATCTGACTGGTTTTGCAAAAAAAAAAATGTTACACACACACACCCATTGAAAGATAAAAAAGTACATAATACAAATGCATGGAGTAAGATAAGACTCAAACAAGAAGAATAACAGAAGAAATAGTACCCATGTAGAAAACAAAACAGAAAAACAACAAAAAATTGTTTTGCAAATATAAAATGTGTTGTCTGCTCGTGACTTTGGACAAATCACTGTTGGCTGCATTGCACATATGAAAATGACTGAATCGTAATGTGACACAGGTTTTGGCATGAGATGAATGATCGCAGGTTTCCTCTATCGTTTGCTTACGTTTCAAAGATGATATTCTGAGTGTGAAAATGGTTATAGGTTTGGAAATGAATCCCAAACAACAAACAGCTCAACTGTAGTTCCGGAACAAGGTAGTCCCTCAACTAGGCTGACCCAAAGTTATTCTAGGGCTTTTTATATATTACCAGGAAGACTTTAAATCTGCCCCAATAGAATACTGGTAGGTGTTGAAATGTATGGAGGGCACCAGGTTGGGGAAGCCTGGCCATAAACCAGTAAGTAATTTCAAAGCTCTGTGAAACTAACAGTTGAAAATTTAAAGGAGACAGAAACATTGGCGTGATAGAAATGTCAAGATGAAAATTTTGTTTATTTGCATCATTTCCATCATTACAAAAAAGATTTAATCAGATTAATGTTTTGATACTATGTCATAATTGCATTTCCTCTACCATTTAAAAATAACTAATGAGAGTTTATTAATCAGAAATTGTTTACTTAGTAGAATACAAAGGTCAATTTTGGTTTGTTGGATAATTAGGAATCTCTGCAAAGTACTGTAGACAGTGATTAGAACATACTGATTGTGTAAGCACTGGTGAGAACAGTAATTGACATAAATTTTAAGAAATGCTTAAGTAGCGAAGGTGATCTTGGTGAACTTCACTCTTACTAGCAAAATGTAAGTCCATGGAGTGGGGAACAATTTTTTTCAAACACAAAATATCAGGGCAAATGCTTTCAATCAGGTATTTTAGCTATTATTGTCTCATTTAACCTTAGAATGTGATTGTTTTTTTTTTTTAATTAAGCAAATAAATCAGAAATGAAAATGATTCCAATGGCAATTTAAAAATAAACAGATTACTTCCAATCAAACTGCAAAATAATAATTATAATTTTTAAAATCAAAAACCCATATGCTTTCTATTCCAAATCATCCAAACAACCTGTGTTCAGTTTTCAAAGTCTTTCATTTCAATGAGAATCGAAGGTGTGTATTTAGATCCGGGTTTCCCACACTTGGGTCTCCGGCTGTCTTTTTGGACTACAATCCCCATCATCCCTGATCACTGGTCCCGCTAGCTAGGGATAATGGGAATTGTAGTCAAAAAACAGCTGGAGACCCAAAGTGTGGGAAGCCCTGATTTAGATGCATAACTTGCACAAATCAGGATTTCATGTACGCATCTCAATGATGCTTCTTCAGCCTCTTGTAAATTACTGCTAGATCCCAAGGACCAGCCTGGACTGCTTACAGTGTTTTTGAAGGTGCTCAGGCTTTGGTTCTGTTGCATCTGCAGTGGGAGAGGGCTCCATAATTGGTGGTCTGCCACCATGAAGAGGGCCAGGGAGCGTGAGATATTTTGTTTCCTGATCTGATCCAGAAGAAAGAAATTCCAGTGCTCCATCTATCATTCCCTGCCTGCCAGCATACAATATTTAAGTTTTTTTCTGCCTCCTTCTGACCCAATTCAACAGGTAGAGAAATCTTCAAATCCCAAGCATCCTTGCAGCCAACGACAATCATTTCCAGTGACTGAGAAGTCGGGAAAGTCTCTCTTATATCTAGCAAACCTGTTTTGTTGGTAGTTATCAGAGCTATTTTTCTAGAAAAAAAGGTGCCAGAACTCACCATGAACACCTCCCTCGTTCTCTTAGAATAGCAATGGCACCCATCTGAGAGGTGCCAGAACTCTGGTGAGCTCTGGCTGGAAAAAAAGCCCTGGTAGTTACCATCATTCCCTTCTCAAAGGTAAGGGTTTTGTTTTTTGCTTTGCTGAGGGTTGGGATAACCTATTATTATTATTATTATTAGGAAGGTTTATTAAAAAGAAGTCCTTTTTTTTTGCAAAAGCTATCATCTTGCTTTTGTAAGGTAAACCTCTCCAGCCATACCATCGGTGCATTCTCCTTGCCTGAGCACAGGGGGAAGAGATGCTCTAAAATTCGGGGGTGGCCTACAGGAAATTCAGAACCCTCCTTCTCCCTTCCTTGCCCCATGGTTTATCTGGGGAATTGGAGCTGCTGTATCTCTACATACCCTTCAACATTTCTCCAATAAAAATAGGGACATCCTAAGGAAAAGCGGATCAAATCAGAAATGGGACGGCTTCTGTAAATCTGGGAAAATAGGGACACTTGGAGGGTCTGTCTCTACAGAGGGGAAGGTATGCACTGTTCCTGTTAGCAGGATAGTGTGCATTAAAAGTGATTTAAAAACAACCACCACCAGCACCCACAATTGGCCATCTTGAAATTCAAGGCGACCTGTTTGGATTTCTCTCCAGCCCTGAGTGACTTGCTCCAGCTTTGCACTTCATTCACACAGTACCAAATGCTTGTCCGGGGATAAGTGCCACTGTGATTTAAGAAAAGAAATAGAGTAAGAGCAGCCTGAGAAGCTTTAGCACGTGAACGACAGCCAGTAACTACTCATCGGCAACTGACGTTCAGAGTCTACTCTGAGAAGGGGCAAGAAGCCAAGTGAAAGTCAGAGGTATGAAGAGCAGGCCAGCAAAAGGAAAGTTGCCCGTTGGGCTGAGAGCCTTGGAGGTCACAGTGGGCGGAGTCGCCTGGTGCTTGGCTTTCCTTTCTAGTGGAGGCCCAGGCGGGGATCTGGAAATGTCCTTGCAGGGCTCTGGTTCATGCTCAGCAATATCTCGGACAAAGCCAGTCTCATTTCTCACCACCTCCTGGAGGTCAAGAAAGAAAAAACTTTAAGGATCCACACCTATTTTTTTTTTTTGCTGTACTTGTGAGGTTGGAGAGATAAGACATAGTTTGAAATGGAAAATTATGAGGAACGGTCTCCCTCGGGAGGTGGTGGTCTCTCCTTGCTTTGGAGGTTTTTTAGCAGAGGTTGGTCATGGATGCTTTAGCTGAAATTCCTGCATTGCAGGGGGTTGGACTAGAGGACCCTTAGGGTCCCTTCCAGCTCTACAATTCTATGATTCTATGGTAGGTTGAAAAACGAGCTGCTAAAGGAAAAAGCTCCAGGGACCACTGCACAGTTCTGTTCCACCACCCCCACAAATCTACTTCCAGGCAAGGTTGCTACAACTGCACAACACTGAGGTTCTTGGACCTCCCCAGCCACCCAGCCACCCACCCTAAAAATCAGCTTGGGAGGGTTGGGGGACCCTATGGAGCAGATTTGGGGAGGATAGGTGGGTGAGAGAGAGGAAAAGCAAGTCCCACTGTGTGAGTGGAACTCCACTCATGCATTGCTGGACTCCCCCCAAATATTTGTGTGAGGGTAGGGGAGCTTTAAGCCTTTACTGTGGTCCAAATATTACATGGGGCCTGTGTCTAGAGTTTGCCTTGGAAAAACTTCCCATTTGCTTCAACAGGAGCTTCCCCCGCTATGGAAATTGCAGTTGTGAGGGAACCAATGGTTAAACCACCTCTATTTCCCCCAGCGTAGGGTCCTGATCTGGATCAAGCCCTCTTGCATTAGCCATTCGTTTAATCCCATCTCACCCCACACTTAAAGACACAGCTCCTTCACCAACATAATGTGTCATTTGTTCCTTATGGGTTGGGGTCAGACTTGGGACTTGAATGAACCAACAGCAGGACCTGATCCTAGGAGCAGAAGGGTGTAAGACGGGGAGTCAGCCTATGCTGCCACCATCAAGCCCTGGCCAAAGGAGGGAACTGCAAGGAAACCAGAGAAACTTTGGATCCCCTTTCTGATTTTTCCAGCTGATGTTAACACCAAATACAATAAAATGCCCAAAAAAACCTTGCTTACATCAATTGTTTTGAGGACCACAATCTGATCGGCCTCCTTGCAAGCCTTCTCTGCTTTCTTGATGGTGTCTTGGTCCCATTCCACCATGTTTATAGCCATCATTCCTTCCATTGCACTGGAGAGGAGAAATTGAGGAGGAACACAGGAAAATAAGATTAATGCTTCACAGGGGCTGTGCCATAGGAAGGTGGCAGCATGGAAATAGAGGTTGACCTTGGGAGGATGAAGATGCGTGGGCCTTCCGAAGGAGGATGAATGTGGTTTGAGCTTTAAACACACATTCTCTACCCGGGAAGGCAACCAATGTGTGGCTCAAAATTCTTCCATCACACTTCAGAACAGGGATGAGTGGCTAACCTTTTTTTTGGCCTGACAATGACCCAAATTACCCCAGGCAACCCTCCAGTGGGCGCATGCTTGTATTGAGTGTGGATAATCTACACAGCTGCCTTCCCAAGGCAGTCACACCCAGGGGCACACAGCCACCCCGATCTCTGTGGATCAGCAGATGAGGGAGATTACCACCTGTTCTCCACACCATCACATGATAGATCTGATGAATGAGGGCGGGCCCAATTCAAAGTGCTGGTTTGGACCTATAAAGCCTTAAACGGCTCAGGACCTTAAGGACCGCCTCTTTCCATATGAACATACCCAAACCCCGAGATCATCTTCTGAGGCCTTCCTTCGTGTGCCTCCTCCTTGAGAGGTCCGGAGGGTGGCAACACGAGAACGGGCCTTCTCTGCTGTGGCTCCCCATCTGTGGAATGCTCTCCCCAGGGAAGTTCACCTGGCACCTTCATTATACACCTTTAGGTGCCAGGCAAAAACGTTCCTTTTTAACCAGGCCTTTGGTTGACCTGGTGGACATCCTACACCCTTTCAAAATGTGGCTCTTTCTTTGGGGCGGGGTGTTGTTGGGTTATTGTTCTTATTTTGATTTTATATACAGTGGTACCTCTGGTTACGTACTTAATTTGTTCCGTAGGTCCGTTCTTAACCTGAAACTGTTCTTAACCTGAGGTACCACTTTAGCTAATGGGGCCTGCTTCTGCCCGATTTCTGTTCTCATCCTGAAGCAAAGTTCTTAACCTGAGGTAATATTCCTGGGTTAGCAGAGTCTGTAACCTGAAGCGTATGTTACCTGAAGCATATGTACCACTGTACTGTGATCTTTTCTGTGAACCGCCCTGAGACCTCTGTGTATAGGGCGGTATATAAATTCAATAAATAAAACAAATAAAAATCCACATCAGGGTGGTGGGGGCCCTGCCCTATTTTTTTTTTTTTTTTTTTTTTTACTTTTTGGACACCGCTGCCAAAATGGATTGGATCAGGTGTGTGTGTGCAGAAAAATCCACTTAAGGAGGCCTGTTTAGCCCCCACAAAAAACTGTGGATTGGCAACCGCTCCCTTAGAACGGTCTGCCTGCCTCCATCCTGCGACATGATTGCGGCTCGGATGCTGTCTGAGTCCTGCCATGGCATTCAGGTGCCTTTCTCAGAAACACTCACTCTGCTGCCTCTTGGCCCAGTTCCTGGGCCACCTGTTGAATGTTTGGGTATCCCATGCAGCTGGAGATGTTGTTTCGAGGATAGTAGAAGAGGAAAGCCAGGCACATTTCGTTCAGAGTACTTGGTCCACCCTGAGGGAAAACAAAGGCGAAATTCATTTAAGATGCAAGAGTTTTGAAAAACCAGAAGTTTTTCTATTAGGAATTTTAGGTGCAGATATAACAAAGGAGCGGAAAAGACTATTTACGTACATGACGACAGCACCGTGGATACTTTTGGCCCAGAGATAGAAAGAAGGCAAAGTGCTGGCCAGAGAAGAATGGCTGATAAAGATGATGTATTTACGCCGAAACGGCCGCAAAAAAATGACCGGGAAGGTCAGAAATCAAGAAGACAGAAATTTGACTAAGGAATGGGAAAAATTTATAAGTTACGTCGGAGAACATTGTAAACAACTAAAAACTTTGGCAGGACTATAACAGCACTCGTAATGTAACAAGAACTATGGGAAAATAGGGAATTTTAAGAAAATGGAGAATCTTATAAGATGCAGTTGAAAAAGGAATGTCAATGGAACCCATGGAAGGGCAGAGGGAAGTCCAAGGATTCAGGGAATTTTTTGTGTGTATGATTGTGATTATGATTTGAATACAAATGTAAACTGCAAAAACCAATTAAAAAATTGTAAAAAGAGAGAGGGGTTTTTTTTGGGCCACAGCACAATAGCAGCTCTCGCTGGCTCCAGGTATCAGCACAGCCAGAGATGGGACTGTGCTGTGCAGGAAGAGTAGCAGAGGCAGGCACTACAGTCCTGTCCCTTTGCAGAGTAGGAACAAAGCGTCAAAGGCTCCTGCATGGTAGAGAGCTCTGGGTCAATTCCCTGGCAGGTGGGAATCAGTAAGAGACTTGTGGGACTCCCAACCCCCCACATCATGTTCACAAATCCACATTTCACCCCTTGTTCTGCGTACTCTGCCCCATATCTCACCCCCCCCCCCATTCCACTGATACTGGCCTGTGCTTTCCCCTCCTTCCACAGCACCCGAAAACCTTTGGTGGCCCTGTAAGCTGTTACTAAAATATTTGGATATTCTGGGGACAGCGAGATTGAATTTAGCAAAAGTTGCCCTCTCCCGAAACCACCTTCCCCCTAATGCTTAGGTCATGGGTAGGCAAACTAAGGCCTGGGGGCCGGATCCGGCCCAATCGCCTTCTAAATCTGGCCCGTGGACGGTCTGGGAATCAGTGTGTTTTTACATGAGTAGAATGTGTGCTTTTGTTTAAAATGCATCTATGGGTTATTTGTGGGGCATAGGAATTTGTTCATTCCCCCCCTCCCAAAAAAAATATAGTCTGGCTCCCCACAAGGTCTGAGGGATAATGGACAGGCCCCCTGCTGAAAAAGTTTGCTGACCCCTGGCTTAGGTGGTTTTCAGTCAAGGACTTACGAAGGTCAGCCCTGTCCGCTCTTTGGTTTGATAGTGACATTCCACCAGGAACTCATCCCCCTGTAAAACACAAGAGGACGCGAGGTCAAACCTATACCAGCAGAGGGTTGCTGCTGAAAATGGCTTCTTATCACCAAACCGTGGTCCAAAGGGAAATGCTGGGATGACGTACTGATTTGAAAATGACCTCCTCCTTCATTGCTCTGGTCTCCTGGAGATTGAAATCGTACTTATTGTCTTCACAAATGACTGTCAGCTGCTCTCCATTCCTGGGAGTGGGGTGGGGGTGTGGAGACAAAGAAACAGGAGAGACAGACGAACTTGAGATACTGCTCAGAGAAAACTGTAACTGGGATGCAACCAGGATCTGATCTAATGCCTTCCTGACAAACATTTCTAAGAGCTAATATTACTAAGTGAAATGACCGCATACCTGAAGGAGCGTCTCCACCCCCATCGTTCAGCCCGGACACTGAGGTCCAGTGCCGAGGGCCTTCTGGCAGTTCCTTCGCTGCAAGAAGCCAAGTTACAGGGAACCAGGCAGAGGGCCTTCTCGGTAGTGGCACCCGCCCTGTGAAACACTTCCCACCAGATGTCAAAGAGAAAAACAACTACCAGACTTTTAGAAGACATCTGAAGGCAGCCCTGTTTAGGAAAGCTTTTAATGTTTAATAGATTTCCGTCACAGTGTCCCGTTGCGCCAGAAATGGTTTAGTCATGCTGGCCACATGACCCGGAAAGCTGTCTGTGGACAAACGCCGCTCCCTCGGCCTGAAAGCAAGATGAGTGCCACACCCCATAGTCGCCTTTGACTGGACTTAACTGTCCAGGGGTCCTTTACCTTTACCTACACACCCCATGTGTACACAGGCCTTCATTTGTTGCAGAATAATGGGGCTGCTTTCTTTTGAAAACTGGGGGTGGTCCATGCTACACCTCAGTCAAGGTGCTGAACTCTTCTGATCTCTCCCAAGCTAATCACCTCAGACGCTTTCACCCTCAACTGAGCTTCAGTACTGGAACTGAGCTAAGCGGACCGAATCGCTACAGTGGAGTTTTAGAAACCAGGTACCCTCTCTCCTCTTTGCTCTCTCTTTGCCCTCTCTCCTTGTTGCTAACAACAAGGCCAGTGGAAGTGATGATATTCCAGCTGAACTATTTAAAATTTTAAAAGATGATGCTGTTAAGGTGCTACACTCAATATGCCAGCAAGTTTGGAAAACTCAGCAGTGGCCAGAGGATTGGAGAAGATCAGTCTATATCCCAATCCCAAAGAAGGGCAGTGCCAAAGAATGCTCCAACTACCGCACAATTGCACTCATTTCACACGCTAGCAAGGTTCTGCTAAAAATTCTACAAGGCAGGCTTAAGCAGTATGTGGACCGAGAACTCCCAGAAGTGCAAGCTGGATTTCGAAGGGGCAGAGGAACCAGAGACCAAATTGCAAACATGCGCTGGATTATGGAGAAAGCTAGAGAGTTCCAGAAAAACATTTACTTCTGCTTCATTGACTACGCAAAAGCTTTTGACTGTGTTGACCACAGCAAACTATGGCAAGTTCTTAAAGAAATGGGAGTGCCTGATCACCTCATCCATCTCCTGAGAAACCTCTATGTGGGACAAGAAGCTACAGTTAGAACTGGATATGGAATAACTGATTGGTTCAAAATTGGGAAAGGAGTACGACAAGGCTGTATATTGTCTCCCTGCTTATTTAACTTATATGCAGAATTCATCATGCGAAAGGCTGGACTGGATGAAGCCCAAACCGGAATTAAGATTGCCGGAAGAAATATCAACAACCTCAGATATGCTGATGATACAACCTTGATGGCAGAAAGTGAGGAGGAATTAAAGAACCTTTTAATGAGGGTGAAAGAGGAGAGCGCAAAATATGGTCTGAAGCTCAACATCAAAAAAACTAAGATCTTGGCCACTGGTCCCATCACCTCCTGGCAAATAGAAGGGGAAGAAATGGAGGCAGTGAGAGATTTCACTTTCTTGGGTTCCATGATCACTGCAGATGGTGACAGCAGTCACGAAATTAAAAGACGCCTGCTTCTTGGGAGAAAAGCAATGACAAACCTAGACAGCATCTTAAAAAGCAAAGACATCACCTTGCCAACAAAGGTCCGTATAGTTAAAGCTATGGTTTTCCCAGTAGTAATGTACGGAAGTGAGAGCTGGACCATAAAGAAGGCTGATCGCCGAAGAATTGATGCTTTTGAATTATGGTGCTGGAGGAGACTCTTGAGAGTCCCATGGACTGCAAGAAGATCAAACCTATCCATTCTTAAAGAAATCAGCCCTGAGTGCTCACTAGAAGGACAGATCCTGAAGTTGAGGCTCCAGTACTTTGGCCACCTCATGAGAAGAGAAGACTCCCTAGAAAAGACCCTGATGCTGGGAAAGATTGAGGGCACAAGGAGAAGGGGACGACAGAAGATGAGATGGTTGGACAGTGTTCTCGAAGCTACTAACATGAGTTTGGCCAAACTGCGAGAGGCAGTGAAGGATAGGCGTGCCTGGCGTGCTCTGGTCCATGGGGTCACGAAGAGTCGGACACGACTGAACGACTGAACAACAACAACAACAACCCTCTCTCCACTCTCCCTATGTCATTGGGGCAGCTTCACAGCTTGTCATTAAGCACCAGACCCTCCAATCTCTCACAATGCTAACAAAAACAAAGAACTATATAAATAAAGGAGCTACCCGTGGGACGCTGACACAAAAACCATGCAACATCATGCAACAGAATGAAAAGATTGTTATATGCTGAAAGAAAATTATATGAAAATTATGTACTGATGGTATTCAACTCCTAGTAAATTAGCAAAAATGTATAAAACATGCTCAAATGTACACTGGAAATGTAAGGAAAAAGAAGGCACCTTTAATCATGTGGTAGAATTGTAAGGTGGTAAAAGGATTTTCGGAAATGATATATAATGAGTTGAAAAAAAACATGTTTAAAATAACCTTTGTTAAAAAGCCTGAAGCCTTCTTTTTAGGAATTCTAGGTGCCAAAATCCCAAAGGAGGTTTAAGGTTCATCCTGGACATAATTGAAGAAGTAAAGGGTTTGGATGCGGAGGAACTGATTAATAATAGGATCCACACAGGGGAGGATGAAAGTCCAGGAGATTCCTTGGAATCATGTTTTTATGATTTATGTTTGATATATCTCTGTAAAATTTTAAGTTGAAAAATCAAATAAATATATATTTTTAAACAAAGATTTAAAATCCTTCCCTCTCTCTCCCCCCTCTCTTTTCCCCGCAATGTCTAGGCCTCTAGGGCAATAGTGTCTCACACCGAATGTGAACGAACTGTGAAAAAGGCTATGAACGGAAAGGGGAGACGCTATATGTACCTTTCCTTGCTTATTTGTTTGCTTTGTATCACAAAAAATGTTTTAAATAAAAACTAATTAATAGAAGTAAAAAAACCAACAGCAAAAAACTAGTGTGGCCCACATAGACACTGGCTTTTCTTACCGGTACTGGACTCCTCTCACTCCCAACCCAGCCAAGTGGGTATGCAGCAAGTAACCAAAGACATGCATATCAGGCACTGGAACTCCATTCATCTGCAATCCAAAAATGGGAGGCAAAGGCCCATGAATGGCATCTTGTCCAGGGGTGGAGGAAGAGGGGTGTGGTGGGTGTGAGCCACCCTGGGTGTCACCACTGCGGGGGGTGAGAAAATGCCGGGCGGCACTCACCGCTGGCCCTGCAGCGCACCCGAGCCACGCATCTCTCCTGGGAAAGACGCGGTGGCTTGGACGCGCGCAGGCTCCGCGCTGCCCGCCCCACAAAGCTGTAGGGCGGCTGAGTTGGAGGAGGCAGGCAGACTCTGGAGGCCCCGCCCCCACCCACCCCTATGGATGGCTTGCCCCACCCTCACCCCGCCCCTATGGACGGTTTGCCCTGCCCCTGGGCGCACTGCCCCAGCCACCGGAATGGCTTCCTCCACCGCTGATCTGGCCACTATGCTTTGAACACTTGCCCTGGCAAACATCTCAGGAAATCATCAGACATCTATGGAATGTTCTGGCAGCCAAATTTCAGCACCAGAACAACCACGGTGGCAATTTGCTGCTTATTAGCTACAGCAGTGGTTTTCAACCAGTGTGCCGTGGCACCATGGCATGCCATGAATGCCCCTCTTTCCTTCCCTCCCTCCTCTGATGCCCTCTGGTGTCTCTGCCTCCCAAAAGCTTGCACAGCTGTTTGTTGCAGCAGCCTTGACTATAAGCTCTGCAGGCGAATGGTGCCTCTGGGGGGCATCTCTCTTTGAGGTGGGGCAGTTCATAGACCAGGGGCGGCAGCAGCGGCTTCCTGGAGGACGCCCAAGGAGAGGGGAGAGGAGAGAAGGCTGAGGGAACACTCCACAAGGGAGGGTGTTTGAAAAAGGGTGGGATGCTGCAGGCAAGGGGTGACATAACTGGGCTCCTGAGCCCCACAGGGGTGCCGCAGAAAGAAACTGGTTGGTTAAGGGAGCCGTGGACTCAAAAAGGTTGAAAACCTCTGAGCTACAGGGTCAACCCAAGACATCTGGTTGCCTGAGGTGAAGAAGATGGCGTCCGTCCCCGTCACCCTGCCAGATACTGACTGGACTGGCAGTTGAATCATATTTCAATACCAACGATGGATAAGGTTCTGTACTGCACCAAAGGGTAGCTAAGGGAGTGGAGGTCAGGCTGTGTAACGCATGCATCAGCTCTGTCCTCAAACTGCCAAGAAACTCCTGGGTATAGTTCAGTGGGAAGAGTCGCATGGTTGCCACTGTTCCCCACCCTTAACATCCCCTCTCTGAGGTGGTCACTTCACGGTGCCTAATGGAAGCCAGCTGTGATCAGCTGCTCTTGGGCCAACAACTAAAAGGAATAGCACGGCCTGCTATTTGCCATGTCCAAACTGACTCAACAGTTTGTCAGGGGATAAAAGAGGCCACCACATAAACATTGAGATTTCACCCCCCCCCTTCTCTTAAAGTAAAAGCAGGCCTTGCTTTTAACAGTCAGCCATGCAGGAATTTAGCAGATAAAATTTCCATCTATCTCCGTTCCAAGGAAAGCGTCACCCGTTTAATTCTCATGAGTTAGGTAGGCTGCGTAAAAGATGCAGGAGCAAGGCCTGGAGAACAACATTGGCAACCCCACACAAAAAGCTCACGAATTTGGCCTAAATTCAGTTTCTCTCCACAGTGAGGAACAAGCACTTCTCGCTTGCAGTTGCCAGTGCAAGACATTTTTACAGCTGGAGGCCGAGCCCTGTCTCCATCCCTACTGCTAGGGCAGCCTCGAGCCCTGAGGTTCCCCTGCTCAGCCTGTTAGCCCCCATGGCTGCTTTCTGCTGGGGAAATGTGCATGTGTCTCCCATGGAACGGGTAGTCTGACCTTAAAACCCTGACCTGCTCTTTGTAGAGCTTTTATATAGAATGCAATAAGAGCATGTCTTTGAAATAGTAGCCTGAGTATGAAGTATCAACGCTCAGTGCTAGCATTCGTGACTGAACTGGGGCGGGGGAAGGGCTGTGGAATACTCCAGAACTTACATCATCAAACTGACTGGTGTTGCAGACACCGTAGGACATGAAGGACTCGGCTCCAGGGGGGAGGAAATGGATTGGAAATGTGAAGAATCCTGTCTGTAGAACCCCCATGTCATAAGGACGCAGCTCCGTAGTATAATAGAGTCGTATCCCCGAGTTGTCAATCAAGCCTTAGGAAAGAAAACCCTCAGCTGAGCAACTGGTTCTGTACAAGTTTCCATGCAACTGAAAATAGGGTTTGTTCACACTTCACCTTGTTCCGTGCCTAGAAAAACATGAGTCCAAACTGTTTTCTGCCTTCTAGGCATGGGTCTGAGCGGTTTTGCCTTTGCCCTGCTGCTTTCCCCCAGAAATCCTGCTCTGTGGAGAACTCAATTGCTGTTTGCTCTGATTTAGCGCTAAACCACTGGTTTTCCCAGGGGAAAGCGGTGGGGAAAGCAGAAGAGTGGATAAGCCCGTGGTGAGAGGCCACTTTACCACGTGAGTGAAAATTTTGGGGGCTTCCAATAATCAAGATAATATACATCTACTTGTACATTCAACGAGGACAACAGACAAACAGGACGTCAACTTAATGTCCTACTTGCAAACTTCCAGAGGCTGGTAAACATTGCTGGCATAGATGGACCCTCAGTTCTTACCAATGTTACAAATGGGTAACCACTATCCTGCTAAGTTCCTCATAGTGATGAATATTTACTAATGGACGTGAAGAAATATGAATATTTATAGAAGCGCCATTCGGATAACTCCAGAAGCATTTTCCAAGTACAGTCGAACGGAATCTGTTCAAAAACCAAATTGCGGCTTCTGATTGGCTGCAGGAAGCTCCTACAGCCAATCAGAAGCCACGGAAGCCCTGCCGGACGTTCAGGTTCCAAAAGAACGTTCTCAAACCGGAACAATCACTTCCGGGTTTGTGGCATTCAGGAGCCAAAACGTCCGAGTTCCAGGGCATTTGGGATCCAAGGTACGACTCTATAAGGGCTTCCACTGGCCACAGTCCCCAACACCAACATCTCCTGTTGTCTGGGTCTCCTGGTGCTCAAGAAAATTTTTCACAGACACTTCTAATCCAGTAAGACCAAAAAAATGGCCTCCAAATGCAGAAGCTGGCCCTCTTGTGTCCATCACTCTTTATATGTCTAGGACTGCCATACTCCTCCCACTGGCTCTTCTATCCTCTCCAAAGGAAACACCAGCAGGAATTAAGGAACCCAGAGACATGTAGGTCTTGAGAGAGGCACATATCTGTCAAACTACAACTCCTGGAGCTTTCGGTACAAGTTCTCCCACCCCTGAGATCCTCAGATAAGTTTCATAAACATCCTCAAGCATCACCTACAATTTAGCCTCAATTTCCCCCCTCCTGGATATAGGCCAGAAGCCTATGCTGTAGTCCCTTAGTCCCGCCCCCCCCAGTAAAGCATACCGAATTTCTCTCCCCATGCTCTGGCCCTGTTCCCTGCCCCTCATCAACGCATCACCTTCTCTTACCCAATCAATGTGTGTGTTTTACTCACCTGGAATTCCATTAAAATTGCTGTAGTGGACTTCTAACCGGATCCACTGGGGATCAAGTGGCGTACCTATGGAGATTCCAGTTGCATCTGGGAACATGTAGCTCTAGTTGGGTGGTGGGAGAGAAGAAAGAGAGCTATTAAAAATGATCAGTTGACTGTTGCGTCCCCTGTTCTCTTGGCTTCTGAGCTGGATGTTGCACAGAAGTCAGTAATATTACAAATTCAGTGAGACAGCATTACCTGTGAGTAAGTCCATACCCTCCAACATTTCTCCAAAGAAAATAGGGGCATCCTATTTACTACTACTACTACCACCACCAATAATAATAATAATAATAATAATAATAATAATAATACCTCACCCAACTGATTGGGTTGCCCCAGCCACTCTGGATGGCTTCCAATATATATAAAAACATAATAAAACATTAAACATCAATTAAACCTTGGGGGGGGATCTTCCCTATACAGGACTGCCTTCATATGTCTTCTAAAGGTTACTTATCTCCTTGGCTTGGGGGGGGTCACATAACTCCATACCCTCCAACATTTTTCTAATGAAGATAGGTCCCTAAGGAAAAGTGGGACATTCTGGAATCAATTCAGAAACCGGGAAGGCTTCTATAAATCCAGGACTGTCCCTGGAATATAGGGACACTTGGAGGGTCTGTAAGTCTCATTTAATTCAATGGGACTTACTGTTGGGTAGACACATAAGGCCGTAAAACCTCTGGCAGGGATCAATAGCGACCACATCTTCTATACCAAATATTTAAAACACTCGTATGGCACCAGTGAATGGTAGCTTGTTAAGGGAGCTGAAAGTTTTTAGGAAGGCCCTTTATTCAGAAAGATACAAACCCCAGCCCAGTATCTAGATTGGACCAGACACCTTTGCTGAGCTTCCCATTCACTTCAGTGGCACATGCTCAGGAGAATTTAGCCCTGGGGAAATGAACCCAGAAACAATGAAACCTTGGAACCCGATTGAAAAAAAAAACACCACAGCACCAAAACTGTCTCAGAGATCAGTTTTGAACTTCACTGCAGTAGTAGGACCACAGGTGAAAAAGCAGTTCTCCTGGCCTGGGAAGTTCCCACATACTCACCCCTCCTCCTACAGCCCAGCCCACGACTATCTGGGAGCACAGGGCAAAATCAGGATCAGCTCCGTAGCAGTCGCTGACCCCGGTCGGCAGCACGCTGGCATTGCCGCATGCATAAACTAGGATGTGGTGCACCATGGTTTCGTTCCGAGGCGTGATCATGGCCTCAAACTGTAGACAGAGGAAAGAAGGAAAAACAGTGACTACTTCATTAACCAGGATGACTTCTGTAAATTCAGAGTAAAAGGTAAAGGTAAAGGTGACTATGGGGTTGCAGCGCACATCTCACTTTCAGGCTGAAGGAGCCGGCGTTTGTCCACAGACAGCTTTCCGGGTAATGTGGCCAGCATGACTAAACCGCTTCTGGAGCAACGGAACACCGTGATGGAAACCAGAGCACACAGAAACGCCATTTACCTTCCTGCCACAGAGGTACCGTCTTTCCCCCTTTTTAAGACACCGTCTTATAATTTTTTCCCCTCAAAAAAACACGGGGTGGCTTATTTTCGGGGGGATGTCTTATTTTTATTACGTCAGTATGGTATGGTACAGCCTCCTCCTGTGGCGGCACCATGGCTTACTTTTGGGGTACGTCTTACTTCTCACAAAGGTAAAAAAACCCTGCCATGGCTTACTTTATGACTACGTATTAAAAAAGGGGAAAAGGGTACCTGTTTATCTACTTGCACTGGTATGCTTTCAAACTGCTAGGTTGGCAGGAGCTGGGGCAGAGCAACAGGAGCTCACTCCGTCGCGAGGATTCGAACCGCCGACCTTCTGATCGGCAAGCCCAAGAGGCTCAGTGGTTTAGACCACAGCGCCACCTTTTACCTTTTTAATCCAGGACGGTCCCTGGAAAACAGGGACACTTGTGGGCGGTGTGTGTGTGTGTGTGTGTGTGTGTGTGTGTGTGTGTGTCTGCGATCCCAGTGCTGAAGAAGAAGAAATGTTAATAAAATTTGAATTACGTATGTGCATTGGAGTTATCAAACAACAGCAAAAGTTTATGAAGTGGTCCCTGGGGAATTTTCAAGGGAATTTAAATTACTCCCCTTTCATTGGATGGAGTGTTTGTTTGAGGCCTCCATTCATTCTTACTGCACTCTGGCTTAGTGCCATCCCCTCCGTTGGGTGGAGTGCATCATTTGTCAGTGTTGATGTGACCCCCACCATCACCCCAAAACCATCATTTCCTCCTCCTAAACGGCTTACAGTGAGGTCTTCAGCTGAAACCTTTCTATGCTTCCTTTCCACAGTTACCTTGTAGATGTGATGTTTTTCCTTGACTATTGGCAACGGTATGAAAGTGCAGGCATAGGTGGTGTCATCCTCTGGGATAGGGAACTGCAAAACAAAGTCAAAACAACGCTGAGCATTGTAGGGTTGCCAGCTCCTGGAATTTTCTATGACAATAAAAAAGCGGAGGCTGGCCCTAACATGAGGTAACATAACTCAATTTGCCTTGGGCAGCAGATTGGAGGTTGCGACTGAAGGGATGGCATGCTGTGGACCGCTTGGTGTCAACCTTTTTAAATAAAAGCGAGGACCACCATACTGGACAGGAGGGTAGCAATATTGTCCAACACAGAGAGACAAGTTCTTGCATATCCATAACGCTCAGTAAGCTCAAGTTTGAAGAGTGCTTGTATGTTGCCGACACCCTACTATGGTATCCTGCTATTAAGAGTTTGATCATGAGAATACTTGATTTCCTTTGAGCAAATGCCTATTCTTGAACCCATCGCACTAGCAGGATACAGCAATGCTCATCTTTTGGGGGTCAGTGGTAGATCAGTCTCCCCACCCACCAGAATGGTTGAATACATTGGGTTGTATTCAATGGTTGTAATACTCAGATGAGATAGGGCTGCCATACGTCTGGGAAATGTCCGGGAAAATCTGCTGGGTGAATATCGTATCCCAGAGTTCTCCTTCTCTCTCTCTCTCTCTCTCTCTCTCTCTCTCTCTCTCTCTCTCTCTCTCTCTTTGTTCTGGTGTTTTGTTTTCTGTATGCTTAGTGTTAACGTTTAGCAGCACATCCTCAGAAACTGTTCCACTATAAAATCAGGAGGTTTTCTAACTCACACATTTAGGTTAAACATGTTACCTTGCCAGAAATGCTTTGGGGAAATTGCTGCTATAGGAAAAGCTTACTCATCAGTTTGAATTTTTTTAAAGGTTTTGCAAATATGTTTAATGTTGTTGGACAACATTTAGTGCTAAGAAGGCTCTAGGGGAAGATGAGTGCCTAACTCTCTTAAAGTTGAGCAACTGAATTTCCCTTGATTTAACCAAAAAGGAACAGCGTGAGAAATAAAAAAATGTTGCAGAGGGTGATTTGAACAGTGAAGGAATGAGCTTTGTTGGGTACAATCAGCCACTCTTCTGAAATGGTTAAAATGAGTTTAATAGCATGGAAGAAACCAACGTCCATATATTTATTTGCAAAACAATGTTATTATTTGTCTAAGTGATTTGCAAATTTGTATTTTTACTTCAAGCTGCAATAATACGTACGCTGAAAAGCAAACAGTGTAAAATATACGCCCGTGTCAATAACACGATCACTAGTCTGAGTAAATGAATGAAATCTGTCTTAATGGGAAACCCTGAGACTTTTTGATGCTGAATGGAAACATCCAAAAAGATCCATCCACTTTGCTGTAAGGCAGCTAAGAAGGTACTACTCACATCGTTGAGCTTCAGGTCATACACCTTATGGACACTGGGTGAGTGCAATTCATCTTCAGTTGACAGCAGCATCAAGAAGAGAGATTTGTGGATTATTCTCCCTTTGAAGAAGTCAATTGTGTCATCCGTACCATAGCCAGTAATCAGTCGTAGTGTGTCAGCCTGTGCAGGGAAAAGTTAAAAAGAAAAATCTTCCCTCCATTATCATATTGTTGCAGGTAAGCTGGCAACTAAAAGAATAGATGTGGAACCTTACAAAAGGACAATGCAAGTAGACTCTCCTCACCCCGACCACGGCAAAAAGACTGATACTGATGAATGGGAAAAAATAAAAATGCGGCTCCCTTCTACGATTGAATTGAATACTTATACAAACTCGCAACATATAAACAACTTGCATATAAATGCAGACTTGCCATGGACAAATTAAATTGCATTTGGAATCCATTCTTACAAATATTGTAATAGTACAATAACAACTTCATAAAATATACACTTTTGGGGTTTCCCCCCTCCCCCCTTTATTTTCCCTCTTCCACGGATGCTGTTTCTTTCCTTTTCACTCTTTTACTTACGTCTCACCATGTTTAGTGCACATATAATTACGTACTTTTTTCGAATTTTCAATAAATATGTTTAAAAAAGAAGATAAAGAAAGTAAAATCCTCTCATTTGCCATATTTTTGGTGGGATTCGCCTAAGCAGCCCCATCAGTGGAAGCTCTGCAAAAAGACTTCTGCTTGCCTCTTCTCTCCTTCCTATGCACCCCCCAGAACAGCCGGGGGGGCGGAGAGCGGAAGATATGGGGTCATTCCATATTTTTTCCAGAGACCCACCCAACCTAGGAACCTCATGTTACAAACTTTTTCCTCTAAGTACCGTTGCATGAATATTTTGGTGTTGTTTTTTTTAAGTGTCACTGATTTTATTGGGGAGAGCAAAGCACCCACTTCAGCCTCTTGCATTTTAGCAAACGAGACTTTTTAAAGTGCTAGGACACGATCCACTCTAAAGCCCACTGGACTTCGATGTGAAGTGTAGCTGGATACGGCTGCTTTGGTTACCGTGATTTCCAGGTCATGCTCATCGCAGGTATGGAAATATCGCCTGAATGCCATGGTGGTGGTGGTCTCATCCTGGGTCAAGGACAGCAGCTCGTAGTCTTGGCTTTCGTCCTCCAAGACAGTTTCTTCATCTACACCATGCCAGTCCTGAGTGAAACAGGGAGAACAAGCTTTTGGAAACACAGGAAGTCAAAAGAGCCAGTGTGGTCTGGTGGATTTAAACTGGGGACACCTGCATTCAAATTCCTCATCAGCAACACATTTTTTTTTGGGGGGGGGTGTAGCCTTTTGCCACTAATTTGAATGTCCATGCTAATTCCAAATCCATCTCAATTTTTCTTCTGGGGCACAATGTATTGTCATCCCTAGCTGAGAGGCATACTGTATCTCCTTTAAAAGTATTTCTAAACTACGGAATACTTTGAGAAATTCTGAGCAGTGTACAAAAGATGCAGTAATAAAAACAGAGCTAAAAACAGGAATCCAGGAAAGCCCGCCTGAAGCCAGTAATTAACGATGCTTCATGTATTGCAGAGTAAGGGGCATTCTAAAGGGCAGCAGCAATAGTGAAAAAAGCCATTTTCAGATCAATGCTCTATGACATAGTGTGCTGGGCCATGAGTAAAATATGGAGGCTATGAAAGTAAGAAAAATGCCTACCAAACTCATCTGAAACACTATACAGACAACCTTCCCTGTTCTGAGAGCGAGTCAATCTGTACATCCATGTTCTGGAACATCTATGTATGTATACCATTTTACTGCAATACTAACAAGCCACTACAGATAGGACATATGTATTACCCAAACACAAGGCTGTTGAATGGAGGCAGCTCAGACATTCAGTGCCAGTTTTCAAGCGCAGGTGCTGACCTTTAAAGCCCTAAATGGCCTCAGCCTTGTATACCTGAAGGAGCGTCTCCACCCCAATCGTTCAGCTCGGACACTGAGGTCCAGTGCCAAGGGCCTTCTGGCAGTTCCCTCACTGCAAGAAGTGAAACTACGGGGGACCAGGCAGAGGGCCTTCTCAGCAGTCATACCCACCCTGTGGAATGTCCTTTCAGCCGATGTCAAAGAGTTAAAACACCTATATGATTTTTCGTAGACATCTGAAGGCAGCCCTGTTTTGGGAAGCTTATAATGTTTGTTGCTGCTGCTGTTGCTGCTACTGTTTTTCCTGTATTTTTGTTGGAAGTTGCCCAGAGTGGTTGGGGCAACCCAGTCAGATGGGCAGGGCTTAATTATTCCCACCCCCATCCTCATCATAGCATGCTCAGACGCCACAGGTTGCACACTCCATTTTCTAGTGCTACACCATCCCTTTACCTTCAGCTGGGCAGCAAAGTGTGGCCCCATCAATGGGTCTGTTATGTTAGGGAGCCTACACAACGGAGACTACAATACCTCTGGAAGCACAGGTCCCATGAAATCATCACCTCTAGATCCATTTGTAACTTCCGTCACAATGAAAACAACCTCCCTCTCCCTACCCGGGTATGTGCAGATGCAAGCTCCTCGCGAGGAGGAAGCGACAGCTCATATTATTTTCATCTTACTGAGAAATAGATGCTGCCATCGGGAAGGACTCCGCCAATCACAAAGTCTGCCCTGGTCATCTCTCCGTGAACAGTGAAGCCGAAAGCCACCCATCCCGTTGTCTTGGCTTCCAACTCAAAAGTTATCAAGCTGTTATTGTCTTCATGGTCCCACCGCAGGTAGATCTGGTGTGTGGGGTCGAGGAACGTCGAGAAACGCAGTGGAGGAACTGGGGAATGGCTGGAGCAGAGGCACAAGGTGGACAAGAGGAACAGCAGGCTTTTCATACGTGGGTGGCTCATTCTCTTGGGAGCAGATCTCCCTCAAGCTAGCTAGCACCTTACACTGTGGAGACCCGGTTTATATGAAAAGCTGGGACTTGCTGGGACCAGTGCCAGAGAGGAGGGGCAGTGATTTTTATTCTCCGTATCAGATTCAGAAGGTGGGATAAGTGCATCATTTTACATAATGAAATGGCACCCTTCCCAATGGATATTTCTTGCTGCTGCTATTACCCCTTCCCCCTTTTTGAGGGTGGGGGTGTGTGTTTCTCCTTGCACAGACATTGTGCAAAACGTATAAAACACCTCCTGAAAGTATCTGATTGTGTAAAGCTCTAGTGACTGCAAAGGTAACTGAGCTATCCAGGATCATGACCACATACCTGTTTTCTTTGTTTTGTAGGTTTCCTGTTGGAAACCTAGAAACTGTTCTATTCATGGCATATCTTCACTATGAAGTATATGTCAGTACAGTTACTAAGACAACAACATATTAATATATGTATTATGCATATAAATTATAATATAAATTAGAGAAAAATTCTCTTGCCTTTGGCTGAAGGGAGCAGGGCAGGAAGCACCACCAAAGGATGCATAGCTTCCAGGATTCGAATAGTAGTTGATAGGAAAATTGGGCCTTGATAGCCAATTGCTTTGGTGCAGTGAATGGCCTGTGCTTCCCTTTGTTCATTGGGTCTCATTACATAATGCAATCAAAGCTCCCTCCTCAGCCCTGCCCCCCCCCAATCTCTAGCATGCAGAATGTGTGCTTGTTCACGGCCTAATTCTTAACTGAGCCATCACAGGCTGATCATACTAATCTGCTGGGAAAGGCGAAAACTGAGAAGAGGACACTTAATCTGTGTCTTAGGAAAGGATTTCAATTGGCTCACATCATCTTATTTATCTCGGATTTTATTTACTTAGATGATAGACCTGCAAGGACTTTGCTAGCCCATGGATTTGGCATTCTGTCCTGTTTTTGTGAAGTTGAAAGCTTCACCAACACATTTGATGTTAGCTTCCTTTGCTCATTATTTCAGAGGGGCTAAGGAAAGCCAAATAATATTATGGCGTGTGGACATGTTTGGACTTAAGGGTACACACTGTGTACCTGTGTGTTGCATGAACATGAGTCTGGAGGAGCCAATATAAATGAGTAAGAAAGAGCCAAAAACAAACACCTAAATACAAGTAGTCTAATATGTTTGAAGATATGAAATTCATTAAGTAATAGTGATACAATATCGATACAAGCTTACCTTGATTTGAAAAAATGGTGCTATGTGCTCAAGTGGTTGTCAGTTCATCCCAGTGCCTTTGTACGCATTGGCCAGAAGAATGGAAGGCAGGATAATGTTTCCTATGTACTGAGCAACCAGCTGGAACACTCCTTGATCACACATGAACCTTTAGCAAATTCTCTCCTTCTTGGTCATATTATTCTTTTGTCTCAATTCAGGTGCAGAAAAGCTACTCCGCAGAGGAAAGCATGCATTTGATTTGGGGGCTGCTTTTGATATGTTGGGACGCGGGTGGCGCTGTGGGTTAAACCACAGAGCCTAGGGCTTGCCAATCAGAAGGTCGGTGGTTCGAATCCCCGTGACGGGGTGAGCTCCCATTGCTCGGTCCCTGCTCCTGCCAACCTAGCAGTTCGAAAGCACGTCAAAGTGCAAGTACATAAACAGGTACCGCTCTGGCGGGAAGGTAAATGGCGTTTCCGTGCGCTGCTCTGGTTTGCTGGCCCCATGACCTGGAAGCTGTATGCCGGCTCCCTCGGCCAATAAAGCGAGATGAGCGCCGCAACCCCAGAGTCGTCCACAACTGGACCTAATGGTCAGGGTTCCCTTTACCTTTACCTTTTGATATGTTGGAAAGGGAGAATACTGAAGAATAATAGGCAGGAATGGCTTAAGAAGAGATAAGGATAACATGGTTCTTGGAAAGGGGAACCTTGAGCAAGGCTCATTGTTTCCATTCTGGTGTTTTCATGGCATTTGAGATGCCTTCAGGAAGAGGAAGATGTCTAAGTGACAACAGAGAGAGATTAAGATGCATTAAAGGAGATAAATAATAAAAAGGCACTTGTAGAAGACTTAAGACCTGGCACAGAATGGAGAGTGAAGAAAAACAACGAAATATAAGTCTGCTTGCGTGACAATGGATGCATTGAGAATCCGTGTCGTTAAGGGGAGAGTGACACGTGCCCTGACGCAGATGGGGAGGAGCCAGTGGTTGTGAGTGACAGCCGCTTTAGTCAGTTCATTGTGAAAGGGAATAAAATGACAGGAACTGATAGTGAGGTAGGTGGGCAGGCAGAGGAAAGGATGGAACAGAACCCGGGGCAGGGTGTGTGTGTCAGACAACCTGGACATTCCTGAAATACCTGTTGCCCTGGTGGATCTCAAAGAACAGAAGCTAAAATGAATTGGCTATTTCATTCATATGTCCAGTACAGGCATTTACATAACTTTAACAACCCAAAGGCACGATCCTGTCAGCATTAAGTACTTTCGGATCACATTAATTTAAATCACATAAATTGTCAGGGGGGAGTCGATCTTGTCGACCACCCTGAGCAACTCGAAGGAAAAGTGGGATATAAGTAACATAATACCATTATGAAGACTAAATGAAAAGTCTCAAGGTAGCATTTATTCATTAATACTATGTACACGCTGCTTAATACACAGAAACCCAAGCAGTTTACATAAGGCAGTGAGCAAGCAAATATACAGGGGGGTGTAGAGAGAAAACATTGTTGCTAGTAGGGATGGAGGGGTCTGCCCCTTTCAGTTCTCTCAGTCTTTCTTTTTTCCAAGCTTAAATTCAGTTCCCTAATTTTTGCAGCAATTTGCATTTACATACAAAATCCTCATGAAAAATTCACCAGCATTTTAGCACCAATGTCTTCAAATAAATACATTCTTATATAAAGTTTTGATGAGTGTCCACATTTTTGCAAGCAACTTCCCCTAATACAATGCACTTTGGTTAGTTATTTCTCCTAATATGTTCATGTTTATGCACACTCTCCTCTACTATATACATTTTTGTAAATGTTTAGCTGGGGAGCGGCATTGCAAAATTCAGGTAAGTGCAAATTTCGATAATGCTAGCTGCGTTTCAGCCCTTCCTTTTAAGTGTGATTTTGATAAGTTTGCACTTTAAATGTGCACTGAATTTTATTTTTCCTTCATCCTTAGTTGCTAGATAGGAAAAATGCACAACCTGCAATTAAAACGAGGAGGCATTTTGCAGACTTGATAAACTTTTGCTCCAGGAAAGATGCCAGTTGGTGGCTGTAGGTGTGTCTGTCCACTAGGAGGTGCTGCGCTCTTCAGAATGAATGAGCTGTTCCGATGGTGGGTCTAAAACCAGCTTTTCCCACCTGTGGGTTGCAAAGCCTGTGTGAATGGGTCGTGGGCTTGTTCTGAACCGCAGGCCCAAAGGAGGGCTTGTGGGAGTGAGTGGTTGGGTGCAGGGATACCAAAGAAGGTTGTCAAAACACCAGAGCGATCAATTCTGGTGCTTTATTAAAAGAAAGGTGTAGACTTACATCAGATAATCTGCCAGGTCTCCCAGCCTTTACAGACATGGGACAGACACTGCAGCAAGTTTATGGCTTGTCCTCACTCAAGCAAGCATTCATACATTCTTTATATAAAAAAACAGCATATGGCAATTTGGCCAGGACTTCCCATTGCTCCATCTGACCAGATGAGGGCATAGGTGGCAAATACCCAAATCTTGCAGATAAGATTACCCTTCATGGGCTCAGAGCCCAGCCCTTCATGCCCACAGATAAGGATAGCATCAAAGCAAGCCCATTAGCCTCTATCAAAGCAAGTGAATATATGAGCTCATTGCTACAACTGCCAATTAATTGTGTGGTTATCTTGACTACCAAGATGGTGTTTGCAGAGCTTCCGGGACAGTTCACTTTTGGTTTTACACAGGGCTTTATGAACAAACCCAAAACAATTATTGCTTTTAATATTTCACTGACATGATGACTACCTCTTACGACTATTTGTTTTGTTGGCATATGGCAATAATGCTGTGTTGACATTTGCAACAGAACACAAGAAAGGCTCGAGTCCTACTTTTTAACACTTGGAAACTGCTCTCTTGTTACAGATCCAACAATGATCATAGAATTGTAGAGTTGGAAGGAACCCTGAGGATCATCTAGTCCAACCCCCTGCAATGCAGGACTATGCAGCCACCCCATACGGGGATTGAACCTGCAACCTTGGCATTACCAGCACCACACTCTAACCAACTGAGCTATACACCTGGATCAGCTACAAAGTGCTCATGCAGGAAAGCTATGACAGCTCTCCTCTGATGCGTAAGTGTCAATGGCGGCGCCTGCACACCAGAGGGAAGTTACAATAGTCACTCAAAACTACTCCCTATATGTGGCAACTTATTACTTTTCCTTGGATGTCTCACGCTATGGTTGTAAAATAGGCAAACTTGCAGCTGAAATCCAAAATTCACGTGACAATAAAACAATGGGTCACCATAACACGTAAATTTGAATTGGTGGGTTGGCATATCAAAAAGGCTGGGAACCACAGGTCTAATCTAAATGGCCCCCAATGTAACCATTCATCCAAGGGGAGTTGCTCCAGCCCAGGGGTCAGCAAACCTTTTCAGCAGGGGGTTGGTCCACTGTCCCTCAGACCTTGTGGGGGGCCGGACTATATTTTTTGGGGGAAATGAACGAATTCCTATGCCCCACAAATAACCCAGAGATGCATTTTAAATAAAAGCACACATTCTACTCATGTAAAAACACCAGGCAGGCCCCACAAATAACCCAGAGATGCATTTTAAATAAAAGGACACATTCTACTCATGTAAAAACACACTGATTCCCTGACCGTCCACGGGCTGGATTGAGAAGGCGATTGGGCCGGATCCAGCCCCTGGGCCTTAGTTTGCCTACCCATGCTCCATGGGCCTTTATCTGAACCTTTTCCAGCTGTGCAACCATCTGCCGTGTTGAGGTGCGCCAACCAGAACATTTCACAGTATTCAAAGTGTGGCTGCACCTACATTTGTATAGAGACATTATCAGTAAAATAAAAGCCGTCCTGTCAACCGTGAGCTCCTATCGCTCAGAGGAAAAGGTATGGAGGTTGGAGAAGAACAAGAAGCCAGAGCACTGGGGAAAAACAAGCCTTTCAGATCCTATGAACTGTTCAGAAAGTTACTATGGTACTCTACTGGCTCAGGCATTCGGGCATTCACAGTCATCAAGTGGTTTCCTCTTCCTTTGCCACATGACTTCCTGTTCTCCCACCTGTGTTTTGCTGCATTAGGTCCTTGATGGGTGTCAAGGTTGTTGCTATGTCTCCAGTTGGCTCAGTCACGCAATGTCTGCAGAGACACTCCTTGTCACCAAGGAGCTTCCATCTCCTTGTCGCTTTACTGCTCTCATCAGGTAAGTGTCCAGTCACCATGATATAAAGCCAGACTTTTCCAGATTGAGTCTCGTTTCTAATGCCCACCGGAAACACCGGGCTCAGTTTTAATCCTCCACTTGTTGGAACGACTGAAGAAATACAATAGCTTTAAAGGGAGTTGCTGTACATACTGATCTCAAATGGGTGAAGAGCAACAAGGCAGGATAAATGCACACGCCATGCGGAATGCTGCCAATGTCAATTCTCTGAGAAAACTGTGGTATGTTTCCAGCCCTTGTCCATCCTTCTCTCACCTCTGTGCTCTCTCTTTTTCTTCGTCTCTGTCTGTTTTTCTCTTCCTGTCTCCTTCTCCCTCTCTTTTTAAAACAAGAAAGTGGTGTTGGTATCATTCAGTCCTAACCCACAGAGAGTATCAATGTTTCAATATATATATATATCTGATATGCTTGCAGATAGTTGCCTTATAGATATCGAAAGCATCAAAGTGGGAAAGGAGTTAACAGAAGTTCTTAATTCCAGCCTCTTCTGAATAGTCACTTGTATCACTTTTTTGTACTTTCTACAATGTTGTGATAACAAAAGCACAACTTAGGCACAAAGATTTTGCAGTGCACAAATGGATCCATGTATTTGGGGGACCCTTATGCCACTCAATTCTCCCTTTATACGTCTAATTCACGATTAAATCTTTCAACTCTTTTATTTTGCATTTTTGTCCTTATAGGTTCTGCTCTTGATCAGTCTCAAGACATGGTCATCAAGAAAGGGGACAATGTAACCCTAGACTGTTCCCAAAAAAATTCCAATTATGTTATCATGTACTGGTACAAGCAAGAACGGAAGACACATGCACAGCTTCAGCTGGTGATTTATTCAACAGGGAGTTCTGATGTTGAGAAGGAATTTAAAGACCGTTTCAAGAGCCCTGGAACACAGAATAAACGGCTGTCTCTGATCTGTGAGGGAGCCCAGCCAGAAGACACAGGCACCTACTTCTGTGCCAAGCAAGATCACACAGTGAGACAACAGCTGAGGAAGACAAACATAATTCTCTTCCCAGGAAACAGGACCACCTGAATATATCTTGCAGGCCGAGAACAAAAATGCAAGGGGGCAGGCTTTTTGTAATGCAACATGGGGCACTATCTATCAGGAAGTTCTCCTGCACAGGGCCTCCTTGCACAGGGGCTGTGCAAGAGCTTGTACATTTATGGATGAAGATATTTTACCAAGGCAGACACATCATCTGATAATGGTCCACACTTTTAGCTCTCCAAGGCCTAAGGAAGAGTCTATCTACTCCCCTCAGTCTGTGCTTTGCACTGTTCCCATTCACTTCAATGGCCCTTGTGAGAGAAAGCATTTTGTGCCCCTCAGAGCCCAACTTGCAAGCGATATCTGCAGCGCCATCTTTACAAATGAACAGCAACACAGATTCCCGCCCCAGTGCATCACGTGCCGCCTGCCACAAGGCCATAGACATGTTTTCTTCTCTTATTTCCTCATCTTACTCCTATTTATCTCCTTTTCATTGCACCCCTGCCTTTTTACATCTCATCTTTTCCCTGATCCCAATTACATTCTTTTTGTAACCTTTTCTCCTTCAAATTTACAATGTGGGGGTAGTTACAACCCTTCCCATAGGCCTCTCCCCATGAACTTACGCCTGCAATAATATAGCTATGACATGTGTTCATTTGTCTGATACCAATGCTCTCCTCCCTGATCCTTTCCAGTAGGGGTCAGTGGTGTACAAATGTATGGCATGTGCTCACTTCGAACACCAGGTTGGTTGTTCAGCCCAGGCATGGTCTACCTGCTGGGCCGTAGCTGCCTGAACTTTCGAGGTTTTTCCCAGCTTGCCTGCATGAGAACCCTTAACAGGAGATTCCAAGGCTTGGATCTGTTCAGCATGCGACACATGTGCAACTACCACATTATAAAATACAAAAAATACATGTTTTGAAGCACAGCCTTCAAAATAAGTCTCCTTGCCACCTGAAACATTATGTTTGACAGCGGGGCATAGCCTCTCTTCTGTGTCATGGCCTCACTTTAAAACTATGGCCTAAAGGCCATGTTGTGTCCCATTTATTGCTCTGTTGAGGCTAAGAACCTAAGAACTGCTTATTAAAAAAGTAAAGGTAAAGGGACCCCTGACCATTAGGTCCAGTCGCGGACAACTCTGGGGTTGTGTGCTCATCTCGCTCTATAGGCCGAAGGAGCCGGCGTTTGTCCGCAGACAAATTCCGGGTCATGTGGCCAGCATGACTAAGCCGCTGCTGGCAAACCAGAGCAGCGCACGGAAATGCTGTTTACCTTCCCGTCTGAGTGGTACCTATTTATCTACTTGCACTTGACATGCTTTCGAACTGCTTGGTGGGCAGGAGCTGGGACCGAGCAACGGGAGCTCACCCTGTCGCGGGGATTTGAACCGCCGACCTTCTGATCGGCAAGCCCTAGGCTCTGTGGTTTAGACCAGTGTTTCTCAACCGCTGTTCCGCGGCACAGTACTGTGCCGCGAGACATTGCCTGCTGTGCCGGGCTCCGGCTGCCACCCGGCCAAAATGGCCGCCACCCTAAAAGGAGGAGCGCTCTGCGAGCGCTCCAACCGCCAGCCACCTGAGAAGCCTCCCGCGGCTCCCGCCGCCGCCTTTCCAAGCCTGGGCGTTTGCCTGGAGGCTCGCACACCAGCCTCGGCAAGGACCCAGGAGTCCCGGCTCCAGCTCCGCCCTTTGTTCCGTCCCCCGCGCTCCGCTCGCCGGCTGTGCGCGTCTTGGCGCGCCCCGGGCCCGGCTCCGCTACCTGGGCCGGGGCGCCTCCCCGCGCGGCTCTTGCTCTCTCCCTCTCAGGGCTCCGGAGGCGGAGGCGGTGGCGGCTCCGCCTCAAGCCCCGCTCGCCTCGCTTCGCCCTGCCCTGGAGGTGGCCGCCAGGTTGGTTCCCGGGCTGCGCCGGAGAGGCTGGGGTTAGTCCCCCCTCCGCAGGGTGGGCACTGGCTGCGATCTCTGTCAGTCACCGCCGAAAGGAAGGGGAAGCCGGCTTGGGACAGCCCCTCGCCCAAAGCGGGAGGGAGAGCGGGCCGGCGAGGGAGGGAGGCAAGGCCGGGCAGGGGCCGCCTTTGCCACGATTGCTCCCGGCCGGGATTGCGCGCAGCCGGGTCGAGGAGGGCGCAGCAGATGCGCCTTTCTTCCCGTTCGATTTCTTTACTTTAATAATGCCGCCCGCACATCCAACCGCCAGCCAGCTCCCGCGGATCGGCAGCGCGCTCCAGCCACCAGCCAGCCAGCCAGCTGAGAAGCCTCCCCGGCTCCACTCGCCGTCCTCACTCGCTGCCTGGGATCAGCTAAGTCTTTCCTTTCGGGTTTTCTTTCACAGTCCCAGGGGCGGGCTTTTCATACCAGTGGGGCTGCCGAACTAAGTCGTCTCTTTATTCCCGGGGTTTCTCCCGCTTGGAGAGATTCTTTAGGCTTCCCTGGGCCGTTTTACTTTGGGCGCATAACTCCGTGATTTCCGTTACCATAGCGACGTTGCCGCCGCCATTTTGTGGGTGGTGTGCTGCGAGATTTTTTTAATGAAACAAGTGTGCCTTTGCCCAGAAAAGGTTGAGAAACACTGGTTTAGACCACAGCGCCACCCGCGTCCCACTAAGAACTGCTTATTAGACAAGGCCAAAAGGCCCACCTATTCCAGTATTCTCGTTGTATGTGGTGGTCCTTCATTTTCTCTTGCCCATGTATGTTTCATTGTGCTAATTTCCTGGTTGACATCAAAGATGCTACTGTGTCTTCTGTTGGCTTAGTCAAGAAAATGTCATCTCAGAGGTGTTCAAAAGTCCCAATAAGGCTCTGTTCCAAGTTTCGCGCTTCATGGTAGTCAGGGAAGGACAAAACCAATTATCTTTAGATGGACTGGTAAAATCAAGAAAGCGAGATAGACACCCAGCAGGAGTCTACCACTGAGAAGGAAGTTTAAGGCTGCTTCAGGAGCCCAGAAATGAAATTTTTTGAGTTGTCCCTGACCTACCCGAGAGACACGGGCTCCCAGTTCTGTACCAAGGAAGATTACACAGTGAGAGGCAAATGGTAAAGAAACAAAGGACAGACCTCTTCATAGGGTTGCTGTTACACTCACAGTAAACCCAGATTTACTGATGCCTGGGCCCAATCCAAACTGCACCTCTCTATGGTGGTGAAATAATAATGACAACATGGCAAAACAATAGACAATCTGTTGCCAATTAATGGTCCCCCCAATCATCTGTCTTATTTTACTTATGGGGGGATAGTGCTGTGGCTTGCTTCTTGGGGGGCTTCCCACAGGTTCATCACTGTGAGAACAAGCTGCTGGCCTATACTAGCAGGCTTTTCTTATATTTCTTGTAGAGATTTGTCCATAGGATTTCTTTTAGCAAAACTAAAGATTGCCATTGAATGCATCTTGTCATCTCCTCTGAACAGCACCCTCCCCAGCTGACTCTGCTTCTAGCCACCTCCCACCCCCACCCCAAAAAAGTGGTTTCTCTCTCATTTCCACTTCCTTGCCCACAACACCTCCTGTTCTCCCATCTCGGTTTTATCGCAGTCGCTACTTGAGGAGCATCAAGGATGTTGCTGCGCCTGGAATTGGCTTGGTGAGGCAAATGTCTGCTGAAATGCTCCCATCTTCTCCTCACATTGCTGTTCTCATCAGGTAAGTGACATATTATGACTGCCCTCACGTAAATTGGCGACCTTCCAGTGTTTCTGAACTGGGATTTATTTTTAACTCCAATTGGAAAGATAGGACCCACTTTTATTTTTGGTGTCTGTCGATAGTTTTTACCAGAGCTGAAAATGGTGCTGTCAAAATATTATTTGTTCATGTATTGCTGCTTTTTATTATTGTCTGGGGTCAAGGAGGTCTAGAAATACTGTTTTCGAAGTTGCAACATCTCCCTTCCATTGCAAGTCATCCAATTCAATTCTCATGTCTTTTACTTGTATCTTCGTTTTCTTTTCACTCTTATAGGCAACGCCGTTCAGCAGACTTCAGATACGATTGTCAGGGAAAACGAGGAGGTTCTGCTGAGTTGTTTCCAACAGAAAACCACTTTTAGCTACATGTACTGGTATAAGCAAGAAAGGAAGAAGGATTCGCAGCTCCAGCTGGTGGCTTTTTCGGTGGAAGGTTCCAGAGGAAGTGATACCATTGAGAAAGAATTTGAAGGCCGCTTCGAGAGCCGTGGAATGAATGGGTATGTCTTCAATCTGACCCTGAAAGACGCACAGCCGAGCGACACAGGCACCTATTTCTGCGCCAAGCGAGATCACACAGTGAGCCAACTGCACAGGAAACCAGACACAAACCCCTTCATCAGGAAATATACATGAACATGATAATGGCTGTTACACTCCCATGAGTCTAGTTGGGATTTATGTTGGGGGGGGGGAGAGGACCACCCACCTGTCATCACCCTATGTTTGGCTCTGTCTAGTAGATTTGGAATGAAACATCTCAACAACAGTTGTTTTAAATTACTTTCTTTTTGACCCCTAGTGCTCAGAAAAATCTGCCAAGATTTTCCTCCAATTTTTTTACTTCTTGTTAAGTATTTGTATTTATTTACTTAATTTGTGGGGGGGGGCAAGTGCCCCCTCCCCACCTTCACCCATGGACGTACTTTGGTACGTGAGGAGAAAAATCCACCAACTTCCTAGTTATTAACATGGGGCAGAATTCACTGGGAGGTTCTCCAAGTGAAAGTCCCATTAAAACAGGTGGCCGGGGTGGGGGGTGGGGCAGGAACCATTTAAGAGTCACATATAGCATTCTTGGTGCTAGATAATTTAAAAAGTGCTGGATCCAGAGGATCTTTTCTGTGAATGGAAGGGACCCTTCTTTTCACAGAAGGGGTGGGGAGCCAGTGGAGGCTCCCACTGGAGGGAGGGGAAGGTTTAACCCAGGGGTAGGCAATCTAAGGCCCGTGGGCCGGATGCGGCCCAATCGCCTTCTCAATCCGGCCCACGGACGGTCTGGGAATCAGTGTGTTTTACATGAGTAGAATGTCTCCTTTTATTTAAAATGCATCTCTGGGTTACTTGTGGGGCATAGGAATTTGTTCATCCCCCCCCAAAAAAATATAGTCCGGCCCACCACATGTTCTGAGGGACAGTGGACCGGCCCACGGCTGAAAAAGGTTGCTGACCCCCTGAATATAGCCTGGCAGGTTTGTGTTCATTCAGTGGCAAAGGCATTTCCTTCAGGTGAACAAGCGCAACCCCACACTTTGCTTGTTTGCCTAGAAAGCACAGGTCTGAGTGTTTTTCATTTTGTATCGCTGCTTTCGCCGGGGAACTGTCTTATTTACTGCTGAACCGGAGCAAACATCAATCAAGGTTTCCGTGGAGTAGGTTTCTCTCACCACCCCTGGTGAGGTGGGAACAGCTCTGGATTATTCTCCTCTGGCACCAAAAATATTTGGGGCCTTTTCCTGCACCATAGCCATGACAGTCTACATTCCCTCCATATTCCCTGCTTAAGGGATTTGTGTTTGGTTTCCTATACAGTCGCCTCACTGCGTCAACTTGGCTTTCTTCAAAGAATACCAGTTTGCTCCAGGGCTCGCAAAGTGGACTCAGAATTCCTTCTCAATGGGAGAACTTCTTCAAGAACTTTATACTGGTGGTGGTGGGGGAATCACCAGTTGGAACTGTGGAGTGTTATTGGGGTGTGTGTGTGTGTGTGTGTGTGTGTGAGAGAGAGAGAGAGAGAGAGAGAGAGAGAGAGAGAGAGAGAGAGAGAGACAGAGAGGGTGGATGGATGATGCTGTTGTGCTCATATCGTGCTTGTGGGTTTCTCACAGGCACTTGATTCATTGTTGTGAGAACAGAATGGGCCACTGGATCTTATTACATTTCTTTATTTGAGATTGGCCCACAGATTTTCTTTCAGCAAAACCAGACTGCCCCTAAATAGTTCCCTCCCCAGCCCCCCGGCTTGAGTGGTTTCTCTCTCATTCCCTCTCCCTTGCCCCACAATACCTCTCCCATCAGAGCTTTATTGCATTAGCTCAGGCACAGGCAAACTCGGCCCTCCAGATGTTTTGGGATTACAACTCCCATCATCAATAGCTAACAGGACCAGTGGTCAGGGATGATGGGAGTTGTAGTCCCCAAACAGCTGCAGGGCCGAGTTTGCCTATGCCTCCATTAGCTACCTGAAGATCGTCGGCCATGTTGCTGCATCTGGGGTTGGCTCGGTTGGGCAAATGTCTGCCGAGAGGCTCCTTTGCTCCAATAAAGCTTCCATTTTCTGCTCACTTTACTCTTCTCATCCGGAGAAGTGGCTTATTATTACCACTATTGCTTAAACCAGGGGTCTTCAGACTTTACTCATGTGGGATTTTTAACCCTGAAATATCAGACCCACTTTTATTTTATTTTTTGTTTATATCAATCATTTTTAACAGAGCTAAAAGTGGCACTGTCAAATATTACCTGACATATTCATATATGCTAGTCTTAGTTGACTTGGGTAAATCAGGTCCCTGCAAAAAGAGTGAAAGTAACCATGAAAGCCTTCAAAGAAAAACTGTACTGGTACCAGTGACATGACCCACTTTTGGCTGTGACAAGACCCAGTTGTGAATCAGTAATGTGTACAACACCTGAGTGAACTGGCAGATGTTTGACTTATAGATCTAGATAACCTGAAGCTGCAATTCTTCTCCTGGTTATTTCCAAAAGGGTTTTGGATGTTTTATTGAATATGCTAGAGTTGTCACAGAAAAATAACAACATCACTTAAGTCCTAAGGTTTACAATGTACTGCAGAGACCCACATCTTTTAGAAATACTGTTCTTGAAGTTGCCTGGTGCCTTCGTTGCACATCTTTAGATGCCAGGCAAAAACACTCTTCTCCTCAACTTCTGGCTACTTAAAACAATTTATGGCCTTTTAAACTGTTTTTTTTGGGGGGGGGGCGATATTGTTATTGTTTGTTATTATGTTATGTATCTTTGTGTTTTTGTATTGTAAACCGCCCTGTGACCTCTGGATGAAAGGCGGTGTAGAAATTTAATAAATAATAGTAACAACATCATTACTTAATTGTAAGTCACCTGAATTGATTCTCATTTGTATTTTATTATTTTTCTGTTGAAAACCGCTCTGGGATCTTCGGATGAGAGGCAGTATACACATTTAATAAATCACAATAAAATTATTCTCACAGGCTGTGCTGTTCAGCAGTCTCCAGACATGGTTGTCAGGGAAAACACATCAGCCACCCTCGAATGTTCTCAACTGGAGACTAGTTATAGCTACATGTCCTGGTATAAGCAAGAAAGGGAGAAGAATCCACGGCTGCTGCTCATTATTCTATCTTCAGAAGGAGGATCACAAATTGAGAAAGAATTTGAAGGTCGCTTCCAGAGCCCTGAAGTAAAAAAGAATTCATTGCCTCTGTCCTTGAAGAAAGCACAGCTGGGAGACACAGGGACTTACTTCTGTGCTAAGCAATTTCACACAGTGAGGCAACTGCACAGGAAACCAGACACAAACCCCTTCACTGGAGAATGTATGTGTATGTGATAATGGCTTCTATATGGAGACAGGCCCAAATTATTTTGGTGCCTGAGGAGAGAAATCTCAAGTCGCATCTACGAGAAAAAGCTCACACCTGTGGCTATAGAGTTGGACTGGGACACGGGGGATCAGGGTGGATTTGATTTAAATCATGATTTAAATCACTAGTCAGTAAGACTTGATTTAAATCTTTCTTTTTTTTTTTTACAGAAAGACTCATTCTTGTTCAGGGGTCAGCAACCTTTTTCAGCCGTGGGCCGGTCCACCGTCCCTCAGACCATGTGGTGGGCCGTACTGATGGTGGTTCTCGTGGCCAGGAGAGTTTTTATGTCCTGTTTTTTGTTGTTCTCAAATCAACTTACTTAGAGTAGGGGACCAGGGTAATGCCATGCTGTGTGGCATCGGTTGCAAGCAATGCACATATATGCCCATAGAGGCTTTTCCGACTAAGTATAAGGAAGAACTTTCTGACAGTAAGAGCTGTAGTAGAACAGACTCTCTCAAAGGGTGGTGGACTCTCCTTCCTTGGAGGTTTTGAAGCAGAGGTTGGATGGCCACCTGTCATGGATGTTTAAGCTGAGATTTCTGCATTGCAGGGGGTTGGACTAGATGACCCTCGGGGTCCCTCCCAACTCTGCAATTCTATGATTCTATGAATGATGCCATTGTGGCTTCTCCTAGACTGCAAGCCCAAAGCTACCATCTTGTGTATTCAAATTCATCCGTGGAATTGAGCTTCATGGCTGCAACCCTAAGCATAGGAACAAAGGAAGCTGCCTTATAACTGAATTAGGCCAGTGCTCCCATCTGGTTTTGCATCAATGACTGACAGGGTCTCCCTAAGGATTTTCCCCAGCAGCCTTATCTGGAAATGCCAGGGACCGAATCTGTGGCCTCCTCCATACAACACACGTACTCCACCACTGTGTTATAGCTGTGCCCCCAAAGCACACTGGCCAGATCACTGGGACTTCCTTCTAAGCAGAGTTAGGGTCAAACTGCACTTCCCATGATCAGAGGGAAAACAAAGGGCCAAGCTGCCAGGGCTGGAGTCAGACGCAGGTCAGCACGAAGAAGCAAGGCCAGTTGTCAGTGCTCAGTCAACTTTTTATTCAAGGAAATGAATTTACAACTCAGTGACACTTCCCATTAGGTCTTGCCCCTATCGACTGAAGGTCCCTGCCTTCTAAGGCTCCTCCTCTCCCAAGCAGTCTCAAACAGCATCTGAGCATCTCTGGCCTCTGTTCCACTCTCCTCATTATTCTGTGTGATCTTGGAGACAAGGCTGGAGGGGAGCTTGTCACAGCAGGAGAGGGAGACTCCCGGGATTCCCCAGCTGTCTCTTGACGCCCCTCCTCTGCTTCAGCCTTGGAGTCTGAACTGCTTCCTTCCACAGGTTCTTCCTGCTCACTAAACTTTGTTGCGCCTTCAGCCTCCAGCTAGATTCTCTGAATTGCAGAAATTTGCCTCTTTGCTTATAGTGGCTGCTGACACATGGCTTAAAAAGAAAGAAAGAGGAGACTAATTTGCAAATGCTGTACACAGATGCACATTTAAAAATGATTACTACCCAACTGAATCAAGCAAAGTAGACCCATTGGTTTCGGTGAGTCTGAGTATAAATAGCTGAATGCATGATTTTAATGCATGACTAATGTTAGATATCACCCTATAACTTTTATAGAGGAATACAATACATCTCACTGTAGTGGGGAAGACCAGGGCCTGTGTGCTCAGTTTTCTGCCAAGGTGCTGGCTGCTGATGGGCAGTTCCAGGGCCCCTGCTCTCCTTTACTTTTAATCCAGATTTGGAATGGACAGCCATTCAAATAGAGGACACCATACAGAGAACTGCCACCTGTCCTTATTCTGCCTCCTGTCCTTATCCTAACCTTCTGATAGCCCTTCAAATGGACACAAGTCTTCTCCAAAGGAGGACACTGACCACCCTGTCTTTGCCCTGCTTGTTCTGCTAATGTGTGCATGTGGTACCAGTTGCTCTGTCATTGAGACTTTGTCCATTTTCAACATAATTTAAATAGGTTGCATTTGTGTGTGTGTGTGTGTGTGTGTGTGTGTGTGTGTGTGTGTTGTTTCCAACAAAGATGTGAAATTAGACTCTCTTTAAAAAAGTACTAGGGGAGTAGTACTCCTTAGTACCTGGGAATGCTAGGATAAGAAGCACACCCACATGATCCAGCCTATCTAGACACACACTGGTGATGCATCAGGGTGCATCAGGGGAGCATCATTAGAGCAGCAGGCACAGTGCAAAGGTTGCTGGAATTGGTCCTTAGATGCCATGGCGGAGTTCAGAACCAAGCTTATTCATTGAAATCCCCACCCAGAAACACTCCCATACTAATACTTTGGAAGTGAGGGATATAGGGGGAAATAGAGGGGCATGATGGTTGCATTGGAAGTTAGCAAGGACACCGCAGGGACTTGAACCCCATCATGGGAACCTTGAAGGTGGTGCTTGAAATGGTCCTTTGGTGCAATGGTGGAGTTAAGAATCAAGCTCAGTCACTGAAGTCACCACCCTCCCATGCTAATACTTTGGCAAAGAAAAAAGGAGCCAATCGTTATTTGGGCAGTGTGGGGTAGAGAGGGATAGAGAGACATAGAGAGATAGAGAGGGATAGAGAGACAGAGAGGGATAGAGGGGGATAGAGAGACAGAGAGAGGAATAGAGAGACATAGAGGGAGATAGAGAGAGCAGTTGCATTGAGTAAGCATGGACACCGCAGGGATTTGAACCCCGTTCCTGGGAACCAGGAGCGCCGACCACCAGTGTCTTTTGCTTTTTTTTTTAGCAATGCAACAAGGGGAAAAGCAAAACCTGAGAGAACATTCTGCGAATGTTCTCTCAGGAAAAAGAAAACCTTAAGAGGTTAAGAAGAGCTCTTTGGAGAGACCTGTGGAGAGACCAGCAGAAAAGAAAATGAGAAAAAGGAGAGAACAATACTAAAAACATTGTCTTAAAAAAACAACAACTGAGTGGCGGAATGTGAACTTACCTAAAGCAGCGCAGTCCAAATGCAGGTGACTCTCACTTCAGGTACAGTGGACTCTGGGAAGCCTGAAGGAAAGAAGAGCTGGAAGAAAAGAAGAAGTGTTCTCCTACCTGCAGGTGATACTCATCGTGGTGACACGGAATAGGGCCTCTTCTGACAACTCAGTCACCGCAACCTGAAAGAGTCTTAGCACAATGAGTTGCAGACGGAACACAGTAGAGATTTCCTCCTAGCCAACCAACACATACTCACCTAAATGTCCTTCAGTGTAGTGTATAGAACTATATTACTACTATCATTGTAATGTAGCGTTTAGGGCAGTGATGGCTAACCTTGACACTCCAGATGTTTTGGGACTACAACTCCCATCATCCCTGACCACTGATCCTGTTAGCTAGGGATGATGGGAGTTGTAGTTCTAAAACATCTGGAGTGTCAAGGTTAGCTATCACTGGTTTAGGGTATACTTGTGAGGTATCTGAGCCTGTCATCGCCTCTGAATATTCAAGAGTACTTGATAGTTACCTTCTTTCAGCTGCGATGGTCGCTTCAAAGTGAGATGTGACAGGTGAAGTTTCCAGGTGGGAATTTACTGGCAAAGGAAGCTGACTGCTAGACCTGGTTTTAAATTGGTATTTTGGTAAACTGGTTATCACCTTCAGTGATGGAGGATCCACATTTTTGTTTGTATAAGGTCAACGCTTTGTGTTCTCTGAGCTATGTGCTAAATAGTTGTTTCTAGAAGATGCTTAGCAAAAATAAATCAAATCCAAAAACCTTTGTTATTACCACCAGAGCTACGTTACGCATCAGGGATAATTCTGCCTGGCCTGTTCCATAGTTACCTTTTGAGCTCCATTTCCCATATCTTTTCCTAATCTTGCAGGTTCAGCTGGAAAGGCTGGAAAGGCTTAGTGGAGTTGATGTTCTAGTCTGCTTCCTCATTTGATCCTCACAACAACCCTGTGGGGTAGGTTGGGCTGAGAGATAGAGCGCTTCATGGCAGAGGGAGGATTTGAACTCTAGTCTCCAAGGTCCTAATCCAGCACTCCAGCCACTCTCAGGAACTTCCTTCGGAGAAAGCACTTTCCTACAGGATCCAGGACTTGCCTCTTCCTGAAATGAGTTTTCCAGTTGTCTTTTGAAAGAATTGCCTTCTATTTTCCTTACTCAGTTTCTGCTTCAAGCAGACTTCATATCCATGTGCTCCTTCTTCTCATCCAATGACTCATTAGTTTGAAAGGTAAATAAAACTTGATTCCCCCGTTCACATTCCTTCATTTATCTTCATTTTCTCTTGGCTTTTCCAATTAAGTATTTTAATTTTCTTGATTCTCTTTAAAATCTCCATCTTGGTATTTTTCTGAGTTTTTTGTTTGTCCATTTGAAGTGTGACTTTGTGTGCCTGGCACTTCCTCCTGTTGGTCTGTGAAAAGCAACCCACAGTTACTAGTTTCTCCCCAGCAGCATCCCACCAATCCCATGGAAGGAGTTTTTTGTTTGTTTGTTTGTTTGTTTGTTTGTTTGTAAGATACGTCCACCATGACTTCTGTGACTCTGCAGGCAGAGGTGGCTTTCATCTGAGTGTTGTGGGCTCGTCAGACAGATCTGTAAAAGGTGTGTGTTGATGAGATGCACCTGGAAGAGACTGGGGTCTTCAGCACCCTGTCTCTCTCCTACAGAAACAGAGGAACAAAAACAGCAGGTTACCTAAAGCCACGCAATCAAAATGCATGTTTCTCTCAATAATAACTGCAGGTTTTTACTTGATGTATCAAGAGCTCTTACTCACTTTGCATCTCAGGAGTTAACAAAACAGCTCTGCCTCAGACACAGTGAACTCTGCGAAGTCTGTAAAACTGAAGATCTGGAACAAAAGAAAGAGTGCTGTCCCACCCGCAAGTGTACCTCATTGTGGACTGACACAGGAAAAGGCCTTCTCTGCAGTGACATCTCGACAGTAGAAGTTCCCTTGGAAACAGGAATGGCGGCCACCTGGCGTCTTCAATTCCCAGCTCATCTGAAAAGAATGACTGAATGACCAATGTTGCTAAGTGCAAGTTCCTTAGGAACTTGTATATTTTATGTATTATTACATCAATAACCTACCTTTTCTCCAGTGAGCTCATGGCGGTGTGATCGTCCTTCTCCTGTGACCTGAAAGAGTCTTAGCACAAAGAGTTGCAGAAGACAATATAATTTTTCCTCCCAGCCAAGCAAGAGATGCTCACATATATATCCTTCAGGCATAATGTATATGAGTTTATTGTTGCTATCATTGTGATGTAGCCTTTAGGGTTTCCTTGTGAGGGATTTGAGCCTGTCATCGCCTCTTAATATTCAAGAGTACTTGATAGTTACCTTCCTTCAGCTGCGATGGTTGCTTCAAAGTGAGAAGTGACAGGCAAAGAGGATGTGAGGGTGATCTGGCTGCAACATCTGTTACCCCATTGATAGCCAGGGTTGATTCAGCTGATTTGGCTGCCCAGGCGGGTGTCCCCTTCCTCCCTCACCGCTCCATGTGTGTCCCTCCCGAAGCTGCGCGCTCGGTGGAAGAGGATGACCATCCCAGAAAGAAAAAGTGCCCCATTCTTCAGTCAAGGGTGTACAATAGCTGTGCTCCCCTGCTAGGACCTCCAAACAAGCTCAATGTCCATTTGTAGGAGAACGTAGGGTAGTCAAGCTTCCAAGACTCCAGACACATCCAAGTAAGGCACTATGTATTAAATGGCGTTCTTGGAAGATGCTTAGCAAAAGGTTTGGAGGTTCTAGCAGGGGAGCGCAGCTATTGTATACTCTTGACCAAAGAACGGTACACTCCTTCTATCTGGGATGGTTGTCCTCTTCCACTGAGCGCGCAGCTTCGGGAGGGACACACATGGAGCAGGGAGGGAGGGAGGGGACACCAGCCTAGCCAGCCAGATCAGCTGAATCAACCCTGGCGATCAATGGGGTGACAGATGTCACAGCCAGATTGCCCTCACATGCTCAACTGTCCTCCACTTGCAAGACACATCGGAGACATATTCCAGAGTTGAAGGCTCCATTTTAAGATGGGAAGATACAAAACCTTGTTTATTACCACCAGAGAGCCACGTTACGCATCAGAGATAATTTTGCCTGGCCTGTTCCGTAGTTACCTTTTGAGCTCCATTTCCCATTTCTTTTCAAAATCTTTCAGGTTCTGCTGGAAAGGCTTAGTGGAGTTGATGTTCTAGTCTGCTTCCCCATTTGATCCTCACAACAACCCTGTGAGGTAGGTTAGGCTGAGAGAGAGAGAGCGTTTAATGGCAGAGTGAGGATTTGAAGTCTAGTATCCAAGGTCCTAATCCAGCACTCTAGCCACTCTCAGGAACTTCCTTTGGAGAAAGCACTTTCCTACAGGATCCAGGACTTGCCATGTCCCTGAGAAGTCACTCTCCAGTCGCCATCAGCAGGTTCATCCTCAAAATGCTTTATTTGCCTTTTCAGCAAGTTTTTAACTTTCCTGTCTTTCTCTCCTTCCAAGGCAACCTGAGTCCACATGAAATTAGAAGGAACAGTTTTGTCCTCTCCTTGTCTTCTTTCCCCCCCATGCATATTTCTAGCTTCAGTAACAAAAACACCCCTAACTTTCCGTTCATGAAATGACTTCTGTAGTTGCCTTTAAAAAAAAAAAGCCTTCTATTTTCCTTATTCATCTTCCCTCTTCTTTAAGCGGACGTCATATCCATGTACCCTTTTATGAGTTTCCTCTTTTCATCCAAAGACTCCTTAGTTGAAAGGTAAACAAAATGGGATTCCCCCCTTCCTTCATTTATCTTCATTTTCTCTTAGCTTTTCCAGTTAAGTATTTTTAATTTTCTTGATTCTCTTTAAAATCTCCTTCTTGGTATTTTTCTCAGTTTTTGTTTGTTTGTAAAATACATCCACAATGACCTCTGTGACTCTGCTGGAAGTGGTGGCTTCATCTGAGTGTTGTGGGCGTCAGACAGATCTGTAAAAGGTGTGTGTTGATGAGATGCACCTGGAAGAGACTGGGGTCTTCAGCACCCTGTCTCTCTCCTACAGAAACAGAGGAACAAAAACAGTAGGTTACCTAAAGCCACGCAATCAAAATGCATGTTTCTCTCAATAATAACTGCAGGTTTTTACTTGATGTACCAAGAGCTCTTACTCACTTGCATCTTAGGTGTTAACGGAACAGCTCTGCCTCAGACACAGTGAACTCTGCGAAGTCTGTAAAACTGAAGATCTGGAACAAAAGAAAGAGTGCTGTCCCACCCGCAAGTGTACCTCATTGTGGACTGACACAGGAAAAGGCCTTCTCTGCAGTGACATCTCGACAGTAGAAGTTCCCTCGGAAACAGGAATGGCGGCCACCTGGCGTCTTCAATTCCCAGCTCATCTGAAAAGAATGACTGAGTGACCAATGTTGCTAAGTGCAAGCTCCTTAGGAACTTGTATATTTTATGTATTATTACATCAATAACCTACCTTTTCTCCAGTGAGCTCATGGCGGTGTGATTGTCCTTCTCCTGTGACCTGAAAGAGTCTTAGCACAAAGAGTTGCAGAAGGAAGACAATATAATTTTTCTTCCCAGCCAAGCAAGAGATACTCACCTATATATCCTTCAGGCATAATGTATACGAGTTTATTGTTGCTATCATTGTGATGTAGCCTTTAGGGTTTCCTTGTGAGGGATTTGAGCCTGTCATCGCCTCTGAATATTCAAGAGTACTTAATAGTTACCTTCCTTCAGCTGCGATGGTCGCTTCAAAGCAAGAAATGACAGGCGAAGAGGATGTGAGGGCGATCAGGATGCGACATCTGTTACCCCATTGACAGCCAGGGTTGATTCAACTGATTTGGCTGCCCAGGCGGGTGTCCCCTTCCTCCTTCACCGCTCCATGTGTGTCCCTCCCGAAGCTGCGCGCTCGGTGGAAGAGGATGACCATCCCAGAAAGAAAAAGTGCCCCATTCTTCAGTCAAGGGTGTACAATAGCTGCACCCCTAGCTAGGACCTCCAAACAAGGTCAAGGTCCATTTGTAGGAGAATGTAGGGTAGTCAAGCTTCCAAGACTCCAGACACATCCAAGTAAGGCACTATGTATTAAATGGCGTTCTTGGAAGATGCTTAGCAAAACGTTTGGAGGTTCTAGCAGGGGAGCGCAGCTATTGTATACTCTTGACCAAAGAACGGTACACTCCTTCTATCTGGGATGGTTGTCCTCTTCCACTGAGCGCGCAGCTTCGGGAGGGACACACATGGAGTGGTGAGGGAGGGAGGGGACACCAGCCTAGCCAGCCAGATCAGCTGAATCAACCCTGGCGATCAATGGGGTGACAGATGTCGCAGCCAGATCGCCCTCACATCTTCTTCAACTGTCCTCCACTTGCAAGACACATTGGAGACATATTCCAGAGTTGAAGGCTCCATTTTAAGATGGGAATATACAAAACCTTGCTTATTACCACCAGAGAGCCACGTTACACATCAGGGGTAATTTTGCCTGGCCTGTTCCATAGTTACCTTTTGAGCTCCATTTCCCATTTCTTTTCAAAATCTTTCAGGTTCTGCTGGAAAGGCTTAGTGGAGTTGATGTTCTAGTCTGCTTCCTCATTTGATCCTCACAACAACCCTGTGAGGTAGGTTAGGCTGAGAGAGTGAGAGCTTCATGGCAGAGTGAGGATTTGAACTCTAGTCTCCCAGGTCCTAATCCAGTACTCTAGCCACTCTCAGGAACTTCCTTCGGAGAAAGCACTTTCCTACAGGATCCAGGTCTTGCCATATTCCTGAGCAGTCACTCTCCAGTCGCCATCAGCAGGTTCATCCTCAAAATGCTTTATTTGTCTTTCCAGCAAGTTTTTAACTTTCCTGTCTTTCTCTTCTTCCAAGGCAACCTGAGCCAACATGAAATTAGATGGAACGGTTTTGTCCTCTCCTTGTCTTCTTTGCCCCCCCCCCACATGCACATTCATAGCTTCCGGAACAAAAAGCCCCAACTTTCCCTTCATGAAATGACTTCTCTAGTTGCCTTTTAAAAGAAATGACTTCTGTTTTCCCAACTCATTTTCTCTCTGCTTTAAGCAGACCTCATATCCATGTGCTCCTTTTTATCCAACGACTCATTAGTTTGAAAGGTAAATAAAACTTGATCCTCCCCCTTCACATTCCTTCATTTATCTTCATTTTCTCTTTGCTTTTCCAGTAAAGAATTTTTGATTTTCTTGATTCTCTTTAAAATCTCCATCTTGGTATTTTTCTGAGTTTTCAGTTTAAATTTTGCTTGGCTAAACTCTTTTTGGGGGGACTTTCTCAAGGTCCACCATCTGTCTACAATTTACTGTCTCTGTGTTATTAGGATTAAGTCTTCTCTGATCTTCTATTTTCCTTCAGTTTCCTCTCAATTTAAATTTTAATGCCTCTCCTCTAACACTTTTTAGGGACAGATACCTGATTAAGATATACGTGTGCAGTATTTGAAATCAACCACAGCAGAGATCATAGGTGAAAATTACCTGTGTCCCTTTTTAAACTTGTAAAAATGATGAATTTCAGCAGAGTGAAATCCCTTCATTTACTGTAAAAAAAAAATCCCAATAGTTTTGAAAAGCAATCTAACCTAAGGTGGTTTCAGTTGCCTTTTCAAACCTGTTTCATCTTCCCAGCCTCCCTCTCCTAATCCCTCTGCCCCTTAACTCCTTCAGCTCTGACCAGTGAGAGGGCTAACACCAGTACTATAGCCAGGGACAGGCTCACTCACTGGAATGCGGCTCGCTCCTTCCACCACCTGTTGGTCATAAAGACACATAAAAAAGTCCCTTGCAGCATTAATACAGTGGGTGCAAATGTATTTATTTCTGATAGGGGGTCACTTCAGGGCTTTGCGGGGAAATGAGTATTTTATTTCCAAATTAATACATTCTGGAAATACAAGGGAACTGAATTTCAATTCCACCAAAATGTCATGGATTACAAACTACAGGAACATGAGCTACACAGGAGAATAAGGGAAAGACTATGGGAAGAGGGGTTGGCTTGGATCTCAGTGGCCCCCATTGATGTCTATAGAGCAAAGTAAACGGGCTGCAATCTGGGGTACAGTTGGAAAGGACAGCAGTTGCTTCTCACTCCTATGTATACACAACATTCTATGATAGAATGAATGAAGACTGGGTGCTTGTTTTTAAAAACGTTGGATTAAAAAGAAAGTAAGTGGGGGTTAATTTTAAATCATTGCTGCCGTTTGTAGCATACTGGCCGTCTTCCCCTTGAAAATTGCTTTGTTGAAACATAATACCTGGCTGGTGGATGGGAAGGGTTTGGAGTGACTGAAATAGATGTACAGCTCGACTAATTACGGAAGAAATTTCATTTCACTGTAACCACAGTTGTGTAATGCATGACGTCATTAATCCATTTGCCATTGCCAATAGATTTAAAATTCTCCTAATAAAAAGCATTCATTTTAAAGGAATTTGCCTTGTTTGGTGCACTTTCTTGCATTGGGCAAGGAAAACATTGCCACTGAGAGAGAGCAGAAGGCTGATCTATAAGATGGTAAACTGGTATTTTCCTTTAACATTTTAGCAGCCACTGACCCATTTGAAAATGGGGGCTGACTGGTAGTATTCCAGATAAGACCACACTTGACTTGTCTAGCTTGATATGCTATCTGCATATAACGTGACTGCAATGAAAGGTTTTTGCTTGAGATGATAGCTTGTTTGCATGACTATTCAGTTGTTCTTCTTTTCATACCTGGCAGAAAAATGTCAGTGACATGACAGATGATTTCTCACGGGGAGAATTGTTTCATTAGGGGTCCATCTGGTTCAGTGTTTATATTAGTGCACTCTAAGAGACTGCCAAGATTCGGAATATGGTGTTATTTTGCTCCGTGTTATGTGTAATATTTTTGTTTGCATGTGCAACAAATGTGTAAACTAACCACAGTTTCCTGTGATATCCACACTCAGAGATTTCTGGATTGACTGTAGTTAGTGAAAATAAGCCAGGAGCAAGCATGATTTTATGACCTGTTTTTTGTTGTTCTCAAATCAACTTACTTAGAGTAGGGGACCAGGGTAATGCCATGCTGTGTGGCATCGGTTGCCAACAATGCACATATAGGCCCATAGAGGCCTTTCCGACTAAGTGTAGGAAGAACTTTCTGACAGTAAGAGCTGTTAGGCAGTGGAACAGACTCTCTCGAAGGGTGGTGGACTCTCCTTCCTTGGAGGTTTTGAAGCAGAGTTTGGATGGCCACCTGTCATGGATGTTTAAGTTGAGATTTCTGCATTGCAGGGGGTTAGACTAGATGACCCTCGGGGTCCCTCCCAACTCTGCAATTCAATGATTCTATGAATGATGCCATTGTGGCTACTCCTAGACTGCAAGCCCAAAGCTGCCATCTTGTGTATACAAATTCATCTGTGGAATTGAGCTTCATGGCTGCAACCCTAAGCATAGGAACAAAGGAAGCTGCCTTATAACTGAATTAGGCCAGTGCTCCCATCTGGTTTTGCATCAATGACTGACAGGGTCTCCCTAAGGATTTTCCCCAGCAGCCTTATCTGGAAATGCCAGGGACTGAATCTGTGACCTCCTCCATACAACACACGCACTCCACCACTGTGTTATAGCTGTGCCCCCAAAGCACACTGGCCAGATCACTGGGACTTCCTTCTAAGCAGAGTTAGGGTCAAACTGCACTTCCCATGATCAGGGGGGAAACAAAGGGCCAGGCAGCCGGGGCTGGAGTCAGATGCAGGTCAGCATGAAGAAGCAAGGCCAGTTGTCAGTGCTCAGTCAACGTTTTATTCAAGGAAATGAACATACAACTCAGCGACACTTCCCAGTAGGTCTTGCCCCTGTGGACTGACGGTCCCTGCCTTCTAAGGCTCCTCCTCTCCCAAGCAGTCTCAAACAGCATCTGAGCATCTCTGGCCTCTGTTCCACTCTCCTCATTATTCTGTGTGTTCTTGGAGACAAGGCTGGAGGGGAGCTTGTCGCAGCAGGAGAGGGAGACTCCCGGGATTCCTCAGCTTCAGCCTTGGAGTCTGAACTGCTTCCTTGCACAGGTTTTTCCTGCTCACTAAACTTTGTTGCCCCTTCAGCATCCAGATCCTCCTCCCAATCTCCTCCCTCTGACCTCCCCTAAATGTCCCACCCCCAATCCCCAGGCCCTGAGCCTTCCTCCTCTGGGGTTTCCCTTGACTGGTGCCTCCAACCACGTCTCCTCAGAGTCCAGCCAGTCTCTGACAGACTGAAGAATAGCATACTGCAACTGCTTCCCTAGATTCTCCAAATTAAAGAAAGTGGTCTCTTTGCTTATAATGGCCACTGACACATGGCTTAAAAAATAAAAAGAGGAGTATATAGATGCGCATTTAAAAATTACCACCCTACTGAGTCATACAAAGTACACCCATTGGTTTCAGTGAATCTATGAATTAGCTGGATGCATTATTTTACTCTTGAGTATGACTAATATTAGATATCGCTCTATAATTTTTATAGAGGAATATGATACATCTCACTGTAGTGGGGAAGACCATGGCCTGTGTGCGTGTGCTCAGTCTTCTCCCAATGTGCTGGCTGCTGATGGGCAGTTCCTGGGCCACTGCTTTCCTCCTTTACTTGTAAACCAGATTTGGAATGGACAGCCATTCAAATACAGAGAACTGCCACCTGTCCTTATTCTGCCACCTGTCCTTATCCTAACCTTCTGATAGTCCTTTAAATGGACACAAGTCTTCTCCAAAGGAGGACACTGACCACCCTGTCTTTGCCCTGCTTGTTCTGCTAATGTGTGCATGTGGTACCAGTTGCTCTGTCATTGAGACCGTGTCCATTTTCCACATAATTTAAATAGGCTGCATTTTTTTTAATCCCCCCCCACCAAGGGAAGATGTGACGTTAGACTCTCTTTAAAAAAGTACTAGGGATGTAGTGAGACCAGAGGGACATCGCACGGCTGTGAGTCCTGAAGGCCGCTCCCTGCAAGGCCCTTTCTACCTGGCCTAGGAGGTGGGGCCCACACTCACCCAACTCTACCAAAGTGGTTCCTGGGGAGACCAGAGGGACATCGCTATGCCTGACAACAAACCCTATTGGATTCTTTTGCCCCACTTTTGGTGCCTGCCAAACAGCTGTGTCTTATACTCTTTATAAGAGTATATACTCTTGTTAATTATGCTGTTTTAAATGTGCATTTTATATTTGACTTCACTTAACTATTTTTTTTGAAATGTTTGGGTGTTTTTGTTGTTAGCTTTGTCTGTCTAAATATGTATTCTGTAGTTGACCTCCTTTGCAATGTTTTATTTTGAAATCTTTAATATTGTAGTTTTCTGTTAATTATGTTGCTTTGGCAGTATACTCTGTATTTGACTTTCTTCAGATTGTTTTCTTGATGTTTTAATATTCTGTAAACCGCTTTGAGATTTTCCTTAATATAAAGTGGTATAGAAATGAAATAAAATAAATAAATACATTAGTGGCAGTGATGGGAGGTACCGGTACATAGACGATAGCAATATCTGGACAGGGAAGGATAGCCTGGTTGTGACAGGTTGTGTTTTGGTAATTTCAAGACTTGATTATTGCAATGTACTCTATGTACTGTAGAGTTGTCTGGAACCTCCTCTGGTGCACAATGCTGCAGCTAGATTTGTCAATAGGGACAGACTACTGCCAGCACTTAACTCCAGTGCTTAAAAAGCTTGCAGTGGCTGCCAATATTACCAGGCCAAGTTCAGGTATTGTATTAATTTAAAACGTTCATAATATTTTGAGGACAACTTGAGTCCTTATATCACTGCTTAGACATGCTAACAATTCAGTATATAAATGCCTGAAGGAAACTAAACATGAAAACTGAGACAGTAGACAGACCATCCCACACTATGTTTGAATAATGATTTACTTCTGTATTGTTTTCTCTCATGCCCACTGTTCATATTTGTCTCCATGTCTTCTAGCAATGGATTAAGAGTAATTGCACACTATTAAGGTACTAGTTGAATTAAGCCCATTAATAATGGGCGCTAGCGGCGGCGGCGGGGACCCGAGGCGCTTCCTTCTCCCCGCCTCAGGCGGCCAAGCCACCACCATGGCGGAGCCGCCTGTTGCCGCTGCCCCGCCGGCAGCCCCGGCGACGGCCGCCCTCCCCGCCGCCGCCACGGGCGGCTGAGGCGGGGAGAAAGAAGGGAGGGGGAGAAGCAGCAGCGCACGGGGAGCGGCCGCCATTGCGGCTGAAGCGGAGAGGTTCGGAGGCTCGCGAAGCGCAAGCGCTTCGCTCACGCTGCGCTCCAACCTCAGGCTCCTCCTCCTCTCTGCGCTCCAATCCGTGTGTCAGTGGAGCGCATGCGCAGTTGCGATTTCCACTGACACACGGACGGCGGACGCAGGGACACAGGGAGATTATTATAGAGGATTATTCTCACTAGCTAGTTTACATGAAGAAAATGTGCCTTTCCCCCAAATGATCTGCTACATTTATCCCTAAGTATCACCTCAATATAATTCCTGGAGCTCTGTGGCGTAATTTGTTTTTCTGTCCTTAGATTCCCCCCGCCCCCCGTTTGCTTCATGAAGGGGGATGGTTTGGGCAAGGTCTATTGTCACTTGTGTCCTGTGAACAACCCAGCACACTCTGGATATTGAGGAAGTGTCAACACAGTGAAAATCTTTAGTTACCAATAAAGAATAACTCTCCATAGATTTGTTGCAATAGGCTTTAAGTGTGGGGGCGGCGGTGGGGTTAAAGCTTTCCAGTGAAAAGGAATGCATTATTATTACTTCATGCCACACAAGTCAAACAACAATTATTGGCAAAAAAACAAGTTTTATTGGGGAAACCCCACAATTTAACAAAAAAAAACCCCACATTTATTTCTTCATCGGGCTAAAAGTTATTGCTCAGTAACACACACTAATTTAGGAGCAGCCAAAGTGATGCCCCTTAGATGTTGTTGGACTAAAATTCCCAGCATGCCGAGTCAGCATGGCCAGTGATCATGGATGATGGGAATTGCAAGCCAACTGGAAAGCACCATGAAGGCTACCCCGGATAATTACTATTAAAAAATTAGAAATCTCATCTTACTGTTCAAAGCCTCTAAATGTGAATCAGAACATAGCGAGTCAAACCACCCCCTTAAAAAAAAAAAAAAGTTACAGTGTAGGTCAGGCTGATCTTCAGATGGCTCAGGCCTGCTTCGTTCACGAAAGTATCACAATGAAGGTGCTGTGAAAATACTTGGGTGGCAGTGGCTTCACATGGTTTAAAAGCCGTTTGCCCTGTTTGTTGTTCATGCAACTGTACAGATCCATCTCCGCTTTGTGGTCAGCAAAGACTCTCTATGCAGTAAGTCATATTACAGCTGCATGTGAAGCCACTCAGTTCCAAGCATGTTCCTGGCAATTAGCATTTGACTGCCAATATACATGAAACTTCCTTCACTTTGATTCAAAAACTTAAGATTATGAGGACTCTTGAAACAGCTTAACCACAATAAATGCCCTTTTCAAGATACCTGCCCATATATAAACCAACTCCTGAAGGGGGACACCAACTTCAAAGAAATGGTATTATGGTATTAAATATATCCTTTTGGCTGCTGGGTTTGCACATTTTTACCACTTGGGCCACAAAAGCAGTAGAACATTTGTGAGCTTGCTAGTTCTTGGAAATCGATGTATCACACACAACTTTTTATGAAGCTGGGTAGATTAATTTTAATGGCAAACTACGGTATGTGATTAAGATCCTTTCAGTCTTAAGGATTTTAGAGGGTAAAGGACATTAAGTCATCAACATCATCTCTGAAGTCAAATTGCAAATTAAGTATTTAAGACACCTGATACAATTTCCAAGCTGTTTCCAAATGCAAACACAATTATGCACAAAATACTGGGCTTGAAAAGCTTGCAGGCCTGTATTCCATAATGTACCATGAGTAGATCACATATTTGGTTTGACACTGTGCTCGTGGGGTTTTCTACTGCTGTAGTTTCCTACAGGCTTAAACTTGAGTGCCCACAACTGAAAAAAGATATAGCCCACAAAGTTTGATGATGATTAATAAGGAAAATTGTGGCTTTTAAAGCCAGAAGAGAAGCAACCAATCTTTAAAACAAGGTGATGACATGGTAACTTGCACTGCCATTACAAGCAGGTACTGAACCTTGCAAAATAATAATTGCCAGCACACAATTCTCCACTTTTACATTGTTCAACCTCACTTATTTTAAAGCTTCATAGCCAAAGTATGAGAAATCAATTAAAAATATATCACTGCAAATGCATAACACACATAAAACACCAAACTATACTTTAATGCCAGATATCTTTATACTGGTAAGAGACTTAAGTGATAAAAATGGCCCGCATATATTAACAACTTAGCTAACTTATTTTGCTTATGTACAAATTTCCAGCAATCAGTTGACACTGTACTGACCTACAACTACTAACCAATGAAAAAGTTAAGATACTCAAAGAACTAGTCTACTTCAAGAGCTCCAGAGCTGATATATTAATCTTTACATACTGAATTGTTCAATACGTGGAGACTTCACAATCCAAGACCCAAAACCATGCTGCTCCAGATAGGTTTTCAGCAAATATTTCGCTCCTTGGTAGGACTCTGCCATAATCTAAATTTTAAAAGTTCAATTAATAATTTAACAGTGAGATTAGTATAAAGAAATCCTCACAATGTGTTTTGAAAGTTTGCATACGGCAAGCTTGTTGAAATGCACGTGCTCCAGATGGCCTATTTAGCTCTAATAAAAATTATTATTATTATTAATTAAATATCATCCAAAGATCAAAAGGTGGTACACAACATAAAAACACAAAATAAGAAATGAAAACCAATAATCCCCCTGCCACAAACATATTTAAAAAGACAAATTGCTTAATCAGCCAAAGTACTGGTTACAGGGAAATGTTTTCACTTGGTGCCTAAATAAGGTGACAGGCAAACCTCCCTGGGGAGAGCACTCTCGCATAACGTAGCTGGGTAGGAGGAGAACTGAAAATAATGCCAATATATTTCACATCTGGCAACCAATGTGCCCCTTTGGTTTCATATAGTACATGGGTAAAAAGGTAAAGGGACCCTTGACCGTTAGGTCCAGTCGCAGATGACTCTGGGGTTGCGGCACTCATCTCGCTTTACTGGCCGAGGGAGCCAGCGCACAGCTTCCGGGTCATGTGGCCAGCATGACTAAGCCGCTTCTGGCGAACCAGAGCAGCGCATGGAAACGCCATTTACCTTCCCGCTGGAGCGGTACCTATTTATCTACTTGCACTGCGTGCTTTTGAACTGCTAGGCTGGCAGGAGCAGGGACTGAGCAACGGGAGCTCACCCCCTTCACAGCCTTTTAGCAGCTGTGGTGGCTCATTTAGCAGAATTACTGTATTTAGCACTAACTCTGGAAGTTTACACTCAATTCTGACCCAACTAAGTCTCCTGTCAGGAGTATACACTTCTCCTACCCCACTAACCTACCATTATGCAAACTGCCTTTAACCCCCAGGCCCAGCCCTTTCTACAGTTTGAAGGAGAAGAGGGCACAATGATCTATCAGCTACTTTATCATGCTATTCCTATCTTTTAAATACAAGATTAAAGCCAATTTAACACATTGGTTAAAGCAGAAGGATAGATTACTAAATTTATTCCCTGTATACCTAATGGTAAACAAATTGCCAATGTGCTCTTGTTTTAAAATACAATAGAACCATGTATACTACTGAATTACCTTCCAAATTAATGAATACTATTGAACTGTGACCTTTAGATTAACAGCTATTCAAATAACAAGATCTAAGATACTGTTTCCCCTTACTAGCGTTAAAACCAAACCAGTTCTGAACTCAGTGAATGAACAAAATAGAATTCATTAGATCTGCACTTACAGCAAGTTTCCTTTCATCAAGTCTTACCTTTGCTTCGTGGTACGTGCCCGCTTTAAGTAAATCATCTCTCTTTGATTCTTTAACCACTAAATTGAAACGACTTAACATCGCAGCCTTGCAAAGACGACTTGCCATTGAAATGCCACTTTTGAAGGGTGAACTAGGTATGAAAAATAGTGACAATAAAGAGCACACTAGTGGTTATTTGTCTGAATTCAACTAGTTACAGAGAGCAAAGTTACTGGAAATCCTTAACAGGTTTTAGGGTTACGTGGAAAACTAGAAGCCTCTGTTTCAAAGTTATTTTATAGAATGCATAACCAAGATTAAAAAGTAAAGGTAAAGGACCCCTGACAGTTAAGTCCAGTCGCGGATGACTCTGGGGTTGCGGTGCTCATCTCGCTTTACAGGCCAAGGGAGTCGATGTTTGTCTGCAGACAGTTTTTCCGGGTCATGTGGCCAGCATGACTAAGCTGCTTCTGGCGCAACGGAACACCGAAACCAGAGCAGTGCACGGAAACGCCATTTACCTTCCCGTCAGAGTGGTACCTATTTATCTACTTGCACTTTTTGGTCAGTTTTCGAACTGCTAGGTTGACAGGAGTTGGGACAGAGCACATGACAGTAACTTCCCACTTGTTTTGGACAGGGGAAGATTAAGCTAAGGTGCTTCTTTCAATTTAATGTACTTTTTGTTATAAACATTTACCTTTCTGTGATCTTCCCATTTAGCCCATCTACAACCTCCAACGACAAGTCTCCTTGGGACCAATTCAAACTAAGAGATCTGCGTTCCAGGTCTACCTGTACAGCGCAAGCAGCAGATACCAAGCTAATGCGAGGTCTGTTCACCATGTAGAACATGGGCAGTTTTGAAGTGAGCGCATCATCTACCCGTTGTTTGATAGCTATTTCCAATCCTCGCGTATCATGGCAGTTCCCATCCCCTAAAAAACATTAAGAACCACACCAAATATTTAAGAGACGATCAAGGCATGCTTCTAGACTCTGAACCTTTGCTCTATGGAGATGTAGTTACCATTTACTCTCGGCTTTAAGCCCCATTCCCATAGAACATTAGCTTTCAGAAGTTAACGAGATAATGTAGCGCACTAAACTCAGATACTAGGAAACAGCCAGTGTTTTCATATTTAATATTGACTGAAAGGAGAGACTCAAGTCTAAACACACGAGGTGCATGCTGGATGTGCACTAGGAAGTTTAAACCAAGAGCAGCTTTCTACGGTGTGCATAAGTGTTCACAAACATGGAACTCTCTCTCAAACATTACTGGTGTTCACAATCAGACATGGCAGAGGTAGAAGAGTAGAAGAGTTTGGATTTGATATCCCGCTTTATCACTACCCAAAGGAGTCTCAAAGCGGCTAACATTCCCCTTTCCCTTCCTCCCCCACAACAAACACTCTGTGAGGTGAGTGGGGCTGAGAGACTTCAAAGAAGTGTGACTAGCCCAAGGTCACCCAGCAGCTGCATGTGGAGGAGCGGAGACGCGAACCCGGTTCCCTGGATTACGAGTCTACCGCTCTTAACCACTACACCACACTGGCTCTCAACAGGTGTGATCTGTTCATGAAAAGGGTACAGAATAAAAGTACAAACACCATGCGAGTGTAGCATACAAATGAACTGATTTCATGTCAATTGGCCCAGAGATTGAATAGACTTGCTTTCAATCTGTAAACCATAATTTTTCAAAACTATGTTTTGATATCTCGAACTACAGTTCCCATCAGTGCTATGGGAACTGTAACCCATGACATCTGGAGGGCACTAGGTTGTGAAAGGCTTTTAAAATGTGGTTGTATATTTTAGTACTGAATTTTGTAAGCTGGTTAAATACTTTGAATAGAAAAAAGATAAGACATTTATCAAACTGAAAGCTAAATTTCATGTCACTGTATGTTTCAGAAGCTGTTCTGTTTTGGGGGCCACTTAACAACCCAACAGACAAGCGTGAAAGTATGTGATCTGTTATGAGGCATTTTAACAGTATTTAACAAGTAGAAGTCGCTCACTTACCAACAATGATCCTGTTAACATAAACGGGCTGAATGAAGTGACTTAGCAAGGCTCCCTGAACACCCAGTACTTCCCATCTTGTCAGTTTGTCACTAGCAGACATGCTGCTTATTCTAGAAATTTCAGCAGGACAGTAGACAGTGAGATAAACCTTGCCTTCAACGGCGACATGAAGGCACAGTTCCTCATCAGCTTCAAATGCAGATGCAGAATTGGGACTGAGGCGTCTATAATTAAGCATATAGCGCAATAATTAAGATATAGCAGTTTCTCCAGGGACAGCAAAATAGAAGTCAGCCTCTAAGTGGATGCCTTGCTACCCTGTTTCCCCTTTTTTAATACGTAGTCATAAAGTAAGCCATGGCAGGTTTTTTTTACCTTTGTGAGAAGTAAGACGTACCCCAAAAGTAAGCCGTGGTGCCGCCATTGTTCCCGTCGCCTCCTCAGCCCCTCCTGCGTGCGCAGGGAGGCAGCAAACCAGCGAGAGGTGCGGGGGGGGGGGGAACGCGCCTCTTGCAGAGTTCTGCCCCGCCTGCTCAGCGCGCAGGGGGAGGTTGTACCGTACCATACTGACGTAATAAAAATAAGACATCCCCCGAAATAAGCCCCCCTGTGTTTTTTTGAGGAAAAAAAATTATAAGACAGTGTCTTAAAAAGGGGGAAAGACGGTACCAGGGCTTTTTCCCCAGCCAGAACTTGCCAGAACTCAAGTTCTAGCACCTCTCAAAGACTAAAGGTAGCTGCTAAATCTCCTCTTCTGCTAGGTCAACAGCTCAAAGAACTATGGTATCTTTGGCTAATAGGGAGCTATCAGCAGTATGTGATTTCCTTCCAACTGACCTTTATGCTAACACATGGAAATACACATAGCAGGACAGGCTCCACATTCATAACTGTTGTCACAATCACAATATCAATTATTTCTTTCAAGAGAACACCTTCTCAACCACTAGGAAGCTATGCCAACAAGGGGAATCTTTTAAGGCTTGGATTCTGCAACAGCTAGTTTTCATCCTTCAATATAAACAGAGCCAGTTTGGGAAGGCAAGGAGCTCCTTTCCAAGATGAAAACAGGTGGTGCCCACCAAAAAGAGCCCTCTATTCCTGTGGAATAACTGGTTCACAGCCCAGAAAAACCTAATGTAAATGGGACGAAGTCTGTGAATACATACATACAAAAAGAAAAGCAAAACATGTTTGGTAATACTGTAATTGACTAATTGCATATTATCAAAGAGAGTTCTATCTTCTCAGTTGTGAACAAAGCACTGTAAATTTAACTCAGTGCTGGGGGGGAAATCAAAAGATAGATGTTCGAAGCAGTGAAAACAAAATTATCAGCTGTCTGTATGAACTGGGCTACACTTAAATTTGATTTTGCATCACTTCTACATTACTCTCCCTTTTTCTTTTCAGTAGGTTGGCCTTCCAATTATTGTAACGGCAAACCTCTGTGATAATGTGTTACAAATCAGACTAATCAATATTACTTGCTTGTATAGCAAATACAATGTAAAACCATCTTAATGAGAAAAATGCATCTGCATTAATTAAACTTTATAAAGTTGGAATGTCTAATACTTACAGCCTGGACTTAATCTGAGCAGATCCTTTTGGCAACTGATTCATGTAGAGAAATATGCTTACGTTCGGTTTTAGTGCAAGCAAGTTTGAAGATGGCTCAATGCAAAATATTGACTTATCCATCATGGCAGCATTTTTACTGTAGTAGAGCAAAAGCTGTCTATAAAAATACCTTGAAAGAAGCATAAGTATTTCAGATACAACACAGCATTTAAAATCTGTATTAGAGAAACCAGGATGAACACAAAACTTTTAGTGTCAAATTACATATTCCCAAGAATCAGCAGGCCCAGGGAGAGCTGGTCTGAGGCCCAGGGTGGAAGTCCCCAGTTGGCTGGGAGGCCCAGGGCATTCTTGGCATGACAGTTTAAGTTTGGTAGACCCCTGGTATGGGTCCCTGACAAGTGTACCCGGCTGTAGTTTTAATTTGAGAAAAAGCAGCAGCGTTATTTTTTTACCTAAGAAGAGAGCGTCTTGCAGTAACAACAGCATGAGAGTCATGCAATATTCTCCCATCTGGATGACCACATTGACTGTAGTTGAATTCACCTGTTCCGATAGCTACCACCTCATGCTGTCTAACTAAAAACAAACAAACAAACATTTGAGAAATTTAGTTGCCATTTTGGAATTCAGCTTTGTTTTTATTCAATGATATTTTTAGAGATATTCCCTAGAGCAGGGATGCAGAATTGAATTTGAACAAAGGAATGGAGCCACAAGCTGTCAGCTCCCCGTAGGCCAGTTTGACAGGCCTATCCATCACCTAACATCATATGTAAGGTGCAAGCCAGGTAATACAGTGGTACCTTGGTTTACGAACTTGATCCGTTCTGGAAGTCCGTTCTTAAACCAAAGCGTTCTTAAACCAAGGCGTGCTTTCCCATAGCAGCGGGGAGATGCAATTTACAAATGGAACGCACTCTGTTCCAAGGCAAAGTTCACAAACCAAAACACCTACTTCCGGGTTTGCAGCATTCTTAATCCAAGTTGTTCATAAACTAAGCTGTTCTTAAACCAAGGTACCACTGTATATGTGCCAAATTCCTAAGCGACAGCACCTCTCAATATTTCCTTTTGAATTTGACGCTAGAGCCTCAGCAGTCCTACACTGAGATCCAGCGCCGAGGGCCTTCTGGTGGTTCCCTCACTGCGAGAAGCAAAGCTACAGGGAACCAGGCAGAGGGCCTTCTCGGTAGTGGCGTCCGCCCTGTGCAACGCCCTCCCTTCAGAGGTCAAAGCGATCAACAACTACATGACCTTTAGAAAACACCTGAAGGCAGCCCTGTTTAGGGAAGTTTTTAATCTGTAATATTTTAATGTATTTTAGTGTTTGTTGGAGGCCACCCAGAGTGGCTGGGGGGACCCGGTCAGATGGGCGGGGTACAAATAATTATTATTATTATTATTATTATTATTATTATTATTATTATTATGCCTGGTTTGAGCCAAACCACATCACAGAGTGGGGTAGGGTGGGGTGGAATAGGGCGGCTTTATGGGGACCAGAAGTTGCCACTGCAAATTCAACAACAACAACAACATGTTTATGCTTACCTCTTTCAATTATGAAAGCAGCCAGCGAACTGCTACAACTCTGGTACTCTGGATATTTAGCAGTCAAGCTATTGAATGTTTCCCTGACAGCTTGAGAAATTTTGTCATACGCAAGATGCTGCCCTTCTAGTAAAGTTATAAAGAAAAAGCAAAGAATCAAAATCAACTGTTTAGAAATATTGGAGATCATCACTAAAGGGGAAAAACAGTGTGCATGAACATTTATTCTCCTTGGTATAGGGAGGAAGTGTGGAATGGTAAATCCTTCTCTTGGGAGTCCACAGAGAGTACTTCAAGTAATGATCTGCTTTCTTAAGAATACACAAGGAGTACACAAGCAAGCTTATCTTTACACAACAGCTCTTCCATGCCATTCACTAGATTATGTAACCTACTGCATCTCTGGTTATATCATTGTTCTTTTTAAAAATAATTGTTGTTTTTAGTTGACCAAAAACAAAGCAAAAATGAAAAAAACAGGAGTGATAGCTAACTTGAGATGCCACAACAAAGTTCAATTTTTATAAGCCTAACAATTCTAGACCTTATACAGCGATCACCAAACCAACACCTGCAGGTGTTAAGGCACCAATGAAGGTCTTGCTTGGCACCCCAGGCACTGGGTTAGTGGCTCACGTGTACACTGTGCTATGGAAACGGCAGTTTATTTGGTGATAAAAAATGAACATGCACAACCATACATTTGATAGAAAAACAGAAAATGCCTACCATAAGGAAGCTTTGAAATGTAGCTAGGTTCAGCTGTTCTTTGAGGTTCAGTTACTGTTGTAGTTTCTGAAAGATTCCTGGGAGGACCTGCAAAGATACCGAATTGGAAAAAATGAGAAGATGACAACCTAACATGTTACTTAAGAGAAATATATGCTCCTTTAACCAATATAAGCCACAAACCAACACAACTGGTGTCTGGAATAGTCAAAGTACCCCACACATCAACTGTTTGCAATACAACTAGACCACGTGGGGCCAAAACTTTGGAATATTCAGACACACATTATAGACACTATGGCCACTTGAAACGAGGGCAAGAAGATACTATCTACCACTCTTTTCAGTATCCCCAGCGCTAGGGCCCCAATACAGAATAAAATATTGATAACAGATAACATTGTTCCCCCCACCCCTGAACCTGACAGTGAAGAGACATACATCATGGTGGCAAACGTACCTGGATTTTCTAGAGGTTTTGGTTCCGTCTCATCTAACTGCAGTAATTCATCAAGAGCAAGTTTTGCGGCATTGGATTTTGATTCCTTCTTGTTTTGCCCCAATCCAGTCTTATACTGAATGCCATCAACCACAGCACAAAATGCAAAGTATGATCCCAAGAGATTACCTTAAAAAGTGCCACATGAAATCTTTTTTTAGATAAATGCAATTGTAAAAGTTTTATATTATAATTTATGCATATTGTATTTCACCAAATTTGAATTCCATTGTATCTAATAGCTCAATATTGGTAGAAAACCAACCATTCCAGGGATATGCAGACAGCGCTGCTCTTTCCTAATCTTCATTCTCCAGCCAAACCAAGACGTAGCTACCATATCATTGCGACACTGAACTTCAAGTATGACAGAAATTTGAATATTGTTTTCATTTCCAATTTAAATTGGGTTCCTAATCAGTTATTTGGGACTGTCAAATGAACAGAAACTTCTTCTAGATAAATGTTTTAGATGGAGTTACTAATTTCACCAGTTCCCAGCATTATGACTTATGCTTCGCATTTCTAAAGCAGGGAATGAGGATACTAAGTTGCAACCAAGCAAAGGCAAGTGACCTCTCCAACATTTTATGAAGCAACTAGTAAATTAAGCCCGTTACAAAAACGGGCCCTAGAAAGTATATGTGGGGAGCGGCGGCCACCCTCCTTTTGTTTTTTAACCCCGCCGCCCTCCTTCCCCTGGAGCCCGGCGGCCGCCTCTCTCTTCTTCCCCCCTTTTTTATTTCCCCCCTTGTTTTTCCCTTCTCCCTTTTATCTTCCCCCCTTCATTCCCTTTATCCCCCTTGTTTTTCCCTTTCTTCTTTCCCTGTTTTCTTCCCCTGCTTTCCCCTTGTTTTCTCCTTTTCTTCTCCCCCTGGATTTCCCATTTATTTCCCCCTTTTTTCTCTCCCCCCTTTCCCCTTTCTTTTTTCCCTTTTCCTCCCCTTGATTTTCCCTCTTTCCCCACTTTATTCCCCCCCTTGTTTTCCCCTTCTCCTCCCCCTTCCCCCTTTCTTTCTTTTCCTCCCCTTGATTTTCCTTCTATTTTCCCTTCCCCCTTTCTTCTTCCCTTTTTGTTTTTTCTCCCCCCTTTCCCCTATTCTTTCCCCCCTTGATTTTCCTTTTAATTTTTGCATAAATAAATATAGGAGGAGGCCAAGCTTCCTTGGCCCGTGTGAGGGGGACTTATAGGGGGCCCTGCTGCGGGCCTCCCCAATGCTGCTGCTGGGCCCTCCCCACAGCCAGGGGTCGCCCAGGGGGCTCACCCACTTCAGGGCAACGGAGGGGCGTTTTCCCTTCCCCACACCTCCTCCACCCACCGGTCCCCGAGAAGGCCTGCGAGAGGGAGGGTGTGTGTGTGCGCGCGCGCGGTCCCCTCAGCTTTGGGCTTCGCTTGCCGCGGCGGAGGCTCCGTGTGTGTGTGTGCGTGCGCGCAGCGCGCAAGGGAAGCAAGAGAGGAAGAGCCTCCTCGTGAGTAAGCGGGCGGGGGAGGGTGTGTGTGTGTGTGTCTCTGGTGGGGGGGCAGGGGAGGGAGAAGCTATTGCGGCCACTGAACTCCCGACTCCGCTCGCCTAGAGGAAGAGCCTCCTCCTGAGTAAGCGGCCGGGGGAGGGTGTGTGTGTCTCTCTTGTGGGGGGGGCGGGGGAGGGAGAAGCTATTGCGGCCACTGAACTCCCGACTCCGCTCGCCTCTGTGCCGCTCTCTCTCCCCGCTGTTTCTTTTCCGCAAGAAGGCGACCTCCCTCGCACTCTGCTGGGCTTAACGTGCGGCTACCGAGAGCTTCGGAGGCTCGCGAAGTGCAAGCGCTTCGCTCGCACTCCTGTTTCAATAGACTGAGGTGATTGAAGCAGAGAGCTTAGCTTCGGAGGCTCTGCTGCGCTCCAACCAATCAGCCTCCTCCTCCTCTCTGCGCTCCAATCCGTGTGTCAGTGGAGCGCACGCGCGCTTGCAATTTCCACTGAGGGACGGAAAGCTACGGAGGGACACAGGCTCTTTATTATATAGGATGGTTGGAGCACAGGAATGGCTGCAAAATATCCGAATGGCAACCAAGGAATAGTATGTCGTGGGTGGATTTTAATCAAGTTGTACAGCTATTGAAATAACAGAGGGACCAAACTAATATTATATGGCATCTTTGAATGGCACCTATTAAACAGCACCTGCAATGTCCCAGTACTAGAATAGATTGGATTCCCAACAAAGTGATTTTATTTTTTTTAAAAACAGAAATATTTACCTGTTGCTACTGTTTCCTTTAATTCAAGCTGTACGCGCTGCATTTGTGCAAACTGATGCAAAGCAGACACTGGGTTTATATCCCCTCGTTTATATTTTGTGACAAATTCCTTCGGAATTTTCTTGGGAGGAAGTGAAGTGATTGGAACAATGGGTCCTGCTTTGGAATATAGGCAGTCAGGAACTTGACCTAAAATGCATTAGTTGATAATATCTTAAAACTTGAAGATCAAAGTTAGCATTAAGTCAAAATATTTGCTTGGCAGCTTTTGTCAGTTCATTTTTGGCTATTCAGAAAGTGCTTCTTCACCTTATCAAAAGCATCATGACATTTTTCAACTTTTTAAAAGCTATTTTTATTTTCAGGGTTGTTACTTTATGAAATTTTTATATATGACATTTATGTGGCATTTCTCCCAATGAACAAAGTAATGAGAGTCAATCAGGTGGAGTGGGATTGAACTGTAGACTGCTTGCACATAAAGTCTATTATTGATACTGAGGAATTCTTGGGATATTTCCACATATAATTAAGGGTCTCCAGGCACTTCAAAGACAAACATTTAAAAAGAAAGACACAAATGTGGGGCTGTTAAAGAACTGTGAACACAACCCCATAGTAATGCATCTAGTTCCTTTGTCTCAATAGGGATTTTAATTATTAAAGCAAAAACATACGTTAAAACCAATAAAACATGATGAAACATTGAGATATTAACTGGAAGGTCTTTGAACAAGTAGCTTTAAGATAAGCAAAAGCAAAGTTCTCTCCACACATTTCTTTTGAGTCTCCAAAAATTCTGATTTCACAGGTATGCGGTCTTAAGAGGTATAAACTCACACAACATTCAGATGGCCAGAACAATGAAGAAACCTTGCTGTTAAAAGCAAAAACGATTTTTGAGAACAAAAATAAATAGCAGCAGCAGAAATCTGGAAGAGCACAGATCAGGTTAAGACCAGCAGAGTAAGTTAAAAATGCTAATTTGGCTGCAATCACATCAGACATAGGAAGTAGCCTTATTTGAAGCACATTTGAAACACTTATGCCACTTTAATAATCATGGCTCACGCGGCCTACCCGAAGTGTGGAAATGGTAGTTGTTAAGGGTGCTGGAAACTGTAGCTCTGTGAGTGCAAAACTACAGTTTGTAGGATTCCTTGAACAAAGCCACGGCAGTTAAAACAGAATAAAAGGGCTCTAAAACATGTCGTGCAGATGTGACCTAACTCCGATCAGCCTCAGACAGCATGGCAATATCTGGAGAGGCCACGGCACACCACCTCCAGATATTTTGGCCAGTATTTGGCCACAAAGAGAGGGAAGGGAGACACTGGGTTACAAGTTATTCAGAAAACTGCCAGAAACTGCCTTTCCTCCAGACAGAAGCAAAATCCTTCAGATATTCCCAACATAACAGGAAAAAGCCTTCCAAGACCGTCAGCTGAAAATGACAGTTTAGAAAAACAAAAACAAACACCATATGATTACCTGTGATGTTTGTCACCTTGGAAGCCAAGGTGGAAATGTTAGACGTTTCTGCCGGTAAAAACATGGCTTTGGCGTTCTCTGCCTGCGGAAACAAGGGAGCCGAGGCCTGCAGAGAAGGTTGCGGCGGCGGCTGGGCGGGCAGGTTCTTCTTCAGCATTTGGGCAAAGCTTGGCACTCGGGACGCCTGGGGCCAGTCGCTCGCCATCTTGCCCCAACCTGGAAACAAAAGCAGGAGTTATTGCCAGAGATTCAGGACTGCTGGGGTGTGTGGGCCTCAAATGAGCCTTAGGGACACCTGCCCGCTCCTAGTAACGCAATAAGGAGGAGGGGGAAAGCAACCCAGACGCCGCTGACTTGACCAGACCTCCCTCAGAAAGGATTTAAATCAACAACAGAGGTCAAACACACTATCCTTCCGAAGACAAGATGACGCAGCGAAGCGTCGGGCCTGTAGGCCTCCCTTCCGGAGCCACGGAATGACGCCACCTTGGCCCAACGGAACACAGCATCCTTTGGGCCGAACCAACCAATTCCAACAGAAGCCGGGCGCGCAGGCTGCAAACAGGGGCAGCGGCATGGCTGCTCAAGCTCTCTTCGCGGTTCCACAACAACCGCCCGAGGGAGAACGCCCTCACGCCAGAGTGCGCCACTCGCAGGGCCCCAACGGCCCCACACATAACACAGGCGGCTTGCTTCCTTGGTCTCTCCCCCCCTACATCCACCATCGTCCTAACGGCTCTTGCGGCACCACAAACACTCAATGGTCACAGGCACCCCTAAAGTGGGGGGGGGGCATTTATTTATTATTTCTTTAATTATTTACATCTCTCTCTCTCTATATATATATCTTTTATCTTCCAACGGTCTCAAGGTGGGGGTGTGTGCAGTGGCTGGATTTACATATAAGCTAAACAAGCGATAGCTTAGGGATCCCCACTCTCTTGGGGCCCCCAAAAAAATTTAAAGGAAAAAACACACTGGATGTACATTTCCAAAATAAAAGATAAAAAAACCAATAAAATAAAACCTACATACAGCAACAGTGTTTTGTGTTGTATAGGCTCCTATAATGTAAGTAATGGGCCCCGCCTGCTAGCCTGCTCCCTAAAATATCACTGGTTTGCACATTTCTATATATAGGGTGACTACATTCTGCATGGGCTGGTCCATAAATTACCATATAGCATATATTCAACACAAAAAACAGCGACAATTTGTTGTTGACAAAGGACAGCAGGACATATAAAGGGCCCCAGTATCTTCAGTAGCTGAGGGCCTCATCAAACCTAAATCCGGCCCTGGTGGGGTGTATGGTTCTCCCCCTCGCCAAGCCTGTGAAGTAGGTTAGGCCCAAGTTTGTCCAGGGAGGTTCACAGCCGAGTGGGGATTTGAACCCTGCTCTCCCAGGCCCAAGTCAAACACTTTAATCATTGCGCCACACTCGCTAGGCTCTTCGTAACCCCTTACAGCCCCCCAACAAACTGTGGGTCGGCAAGAGTTTTACTGGGCCTGGGAGGGTTCATGTCTAGCTTGACTAGAGTGCTCTAAAACGAAACAAAAGGCAGTCTTCCTTAGGGTTAGCGTGTCTTCTGAACTCATTTAGCCCTCTCCAAGTGAGGACATGCCCATCAACATGCTGAGGTGGTGCAAAGTGTGTTGGGTGGGTGGGGGAAATGAATAGTGGCATGTGATGAATTTTTTTTCATAGAGGAAGAGCTAGGGCTGTATGTAGAGTTGAAAGGGACCCCCAGGGACATCTAGTCCAACCCCCTGCAAGGCAAGAATATCAGCATATGCTCACTCTAGTCTTATCACTCTTTCTCTCTCGCACGCTTGATTCTGTTATGTATGCATCCTCTACATTGCTCGGTTTTCTTGAAATCAATAAAAAATATTTTTAAAAAGATCTGTCAGTTAACACACATCAGGCGGAGATTTAAAAAAATACATGGAAAGTGCCTTTAAAAAAAATCCAAATCACCAAAACACCTGGCTTGGGGGGTTTATGGGACTTTTAAACAAAACTTTTAAAGAAAACTTGACATCATATCTGAATTAAAAAGAAGGGGGGGGAATAAATCCCAGAAACTTGGAAAGAATCAAGGTTAGTAATGGTACCAAAACCTGGCAAAGATCCTGTTACTAGACTCATACCATTCAACTGCATTAATCAAGATTAAAAAATATTTTCATGCAGACAGATTAGAATAATTAACGCCTCACCTGGTTGACAAAAATCAGGTGGGCTTTGTAAGAGAGAGGCAATTTAAACACTTTAATGTGTGTGTGTTTTTTTATTTCAGAAAAAGAACTGGCAAATAAGCTTAAATAGCATTACTGGATTTCACAATGCATTCCACAACCAGATTTTTTCTTTCTTCTCTTAAAACAAATGGGGTTCAATTCCAAATCTGTTTAACTTCTACATAATTTACAGAAAGGCAGTAAGGCTATAATCAGAAATCATGGTTGGAGTAGAGTCACAAAACAGAGGGGCCTTTGCTTGCCCCTACTTTTTGGAACTTTTGACGATAAGTAGAGACTTTGGCTATAAAAATTAAAACTATTTTTAATTTGCAAATTTAATAATGAAAAGGGAAAAAGGAAAAATTTATGCCAAAATAGTAATGAAAAACACCCATCATATATAAAAAATTACGAGATAAAACACTTGTGGAGGGTGTCATAATATGTGATACAACACGCAAGTTAAACTTATCTGCAGATGATATAGCCTTTATGCTTTTCGGTGGGTGAGTGGGACTTCCCAATTGGTACAGTACTACCATGCATCCAAATTAGCTCTAATAAACAGAATGTACACATCTGAAAAGCAAATAGAATTGGAACATCTCTACAGGAAATCTCAAACCAAAACAATACAACTCTTATTCAGTAGTATTAAAAATTTGGGTTGGACTCTTCTCAATTAGCTTTCTCTCCACTGACATCAATCCTTCAAAATGAATCTGTGCTCTAATAACCACGCTCTATTATTATCACTACTACTTTTATTTTAATACTAATCTACTTACTTTCTTTTTGTGCCTTGTATTCACATCTAACAAATTACATTTTGCTCCCCACTTACATTCAACTTTTCATTAGGCACCCCCCTTCCAAAAAAACCCAGCAATGATAAGACCTCACTAAGGTCTCTGAACCACATGACAATACAAAAGCATTTCTCAGAGTTTCTTTTTAAAGCATTTATGCTTTCCGGCCCATTCCAGAAGTTTTCAATATATTGACTGACTACAGAGCCATGGCAGCGAAGGAAACTAAGGCTACAAAGACGACAATATTGTTTTTATTATTAAATTCATTACCCTCCCTCCAACAGCAGGTTCCGGGGCATGCTAAAACCATTTGAAATACCTAATTAAACACAGCTAAAACAGATTAGTCACAGGAATAGGGAGGGTCCTGAAGACACACTATGCAGGTGATAATCATCAGAGTAAAGTAGTGGGCCTTCAACATTTGCCAAAAGCCTAGTCAAAGTGCAGACACAGAATCTCAGAGTTGCGGAGTTGGGAGGGACCTCAAGGATCATCTAGTCTAGTGCAACCCCCTGCAATGCAGGAATCCTGCCCACAGCCACCCCTGGGTGGGCTCGAGACACCAACCTTCTGGTTAACAGCAAGATACACTGACCCATTAATGTGCCAATGCAGGGAGGAAATTCCACAACTTCGGAGAAACAGCCAATAATGCACCCCTCTCACCACACTGCTAGTATTTGATCTTCCCTCTACTATTTATGTGCAGTTATTTTGATGTTCTGTACCTTTTTGTACCTAAATAAAAATACTTTTTTAAAAGGCAACAAGAGGCAAAGCAGATTTCTGGGCAGGCCACCTGCCACATTTCTAAGAGAAATGACAGCATTTATGCGCATTAACCTTTCCATCAATTTACTTCCTTTTAAGTAAAACCTTTTTTAAAAATAAGTTTGTATTTTATATATCAAGCATTACTCAACCAAATTCCAAACGGCATTAATGAAGAGAATGCTTAAAATAAAGTGTCCCTACACAAACATTTCACGTTCAAATTAAACATCAAAAACACTGGCAAAATTTATCTAGAAAACCTACTTTAGAACTGGCACAACTTAAAGCAGAGACCTAGCAGTCTCTCAGTAAGTGAGGAACAAGTGACAAGCTGAGCCCCCGAGTACAATTACAAAACCTAAAACATGCGTATCAAAGGCAACTGCTGACACGTGGAAATAGTCAGCCACCTTGCAACTCTTCGTCACCGACACACAACTCCCAACCAAGCCCGTCTCAATCTGGGCTCCCTGCAAACAGAGCAGGAGAGGAAAACAAATAGACCAAACCAACTGAAAGGAAAAAAGGGGGGTGACTGACAGGGAGAGTTCATTCCCCCTTTCTTATTATTTAAAGTACATTTTTCTTTTATTACCATAACATTTATCCAGCATTTAAAAGCACCTCTGACCTATTCTTCATACTGTTTAATATGTTTAATATATCCTACAGGCAGAGTATTAAGAAAAGGTTTCTCCCCCTGCTGTAGAAAAGATGGTTTGTGCAAGACCTCATTGATGAAGGGGTGTGGTGCAAGAAGACTACATGGGGTCTACCAAGGAGGTTTAGGGCTGCAATAAACCATTTATTTTTGTATAGGAAGAATAAGAATAAGAATAAGAATTTTATTATTTATACACTGCTGACCTGGCTGGGTTTCCCCAGCCACTCTGGTCGGCTTACAGAATATATAAAACATAATAAAGAATCAAACATTAAAAACTTCCCGATACAGGGCTGCCTTAAAATGTCTTCTAAACGTTGTATAGTTGTTTATTTCCTTGACATCTGAAGGGAGGGTGTACCACAGGGAGGGTGCCACTACTGAGAAGGCCCCATGCCTGGTTCCATGTAACTTCACTTCTTGCAGTGAGGGAACCGCCAGAAGGCCCTCGGAGGTGGACCTCAGTGTCTGTGCAGAACGATGGGGGTGGAGACGCTCCTTCAGCTATACTGGACTGAGGCCATTTAGGACTTTAAAGACCAGCACCAACACTTTGAATTGTGCTCGGAAATACACTGGGAGCCAGTGAAGATCTTTTAGGACAGCTGTTGTTTGGTCCCGTTGGCCACTCCCGGTCACCAGTCTAGCTGCCGCATTCTGGATTTGTTGTAGTTTCCGGGTCACCTTCAAAGGTAGCCCCACGTAGAGCGCATTGCAGTAATCCAAGCGGGAGATAACTAGAACATGCACCACTGGTGAGACAGTCCGTAGGCAGACAGGGTCTCAGTCGGCGTACCAGGTGGAGCTGGTAGAAAGCTGCCCTGCACACAGAATTGACCTGCGCCTCCATGGACAGCTGTGAGTCCAAAACGACTCCCAAGCTCTGCACCTGGTCCTTCAGGGGCACAGTTATCCCACTCAGGACCAGGGAGTCCCCCACACCTGCCCGCCCCCTGTCCCCCCAAAACAGTACTTCTGTTTCAACCTCAATCTGTTAGCCGCCATCCATCCTCCAACCGCCTCCAGACATTCACACAGGACCTTCACTGCCTTCACTGGTTCCAATTTGAAGGAGAGGTAGAGCTGGGTATCATCTGCATACTGGTGAACACCCATTGTTTCTATCAGTGCACAAGGAAACGTACAGGAAAGCATACCCTCCAACTTCTAACCTAGGGTTTCCCAAACTTGGCTCTCTAGCTGTTTTTGGACTACAACTCCCATCATCCCTAGCTGGCAAGACCAGTGGTCAGGGATGATGGGATTTGTAGTCTGAAAAAAGAGCTGGATACCCAAGTTTGGGAAACACTGGCCTAGAGTATCCAAAGCTGCAGAGAGATCGAGAAGCAGAGTTGCACTCCCCCTGTCCTGCTGTCAAAAAAGAAAAGAAAAAGTGATACACTCATTAAAACTATAGTACTACTTCTTGTCAGAGGGTTGAAGACCCAAGTTTGAGAAACTCAGTTCTGACCTAAATCCAGGGCACCCCACCTGTCACCCCCTGCACAACCTGCCTGCCGCCCTGCTCAAGCCATTTCGGCCCATCACCACCACTGCCACCTCTCCACCCCCGGCTGCCTTCCCTTTGCCGGCAGCTAGGATCTCTCTCTACTTCCTCTGCCACTGCTGTGATGAGGCCACTGCTGCAAAGTCTGCTGCCGCTGTGATGCCCAGTAAGGCCTATCACTTCTGGGAGGCCCTGCAAGGCCTGCCACCATTGCTAGGCCCACTGCCACCACTGCTACAAGGCCCTGCAAGGCCTGCTGCTGCCGCAAGGATCAGAAAACCCTGCAACGAGGGCTGCTGAATGAAGCCTTTCCTCTGCAGGTTTTCTCTTTCCCCACTCACTCCCCGCTGCTTTCCCATCTCCAGAGGGCCCCATATGCAGATGGGCAGTTCTAACTGCAAAAAGAGCCTGCAAAGAACACCATGTCACCCCCCACAGTGCTACTGTGGTCAGTTTTGCTCCTCTCCCAGCTGCATTTGCCCTTGCAATTCTTCAAAGGCTTATTGCTTTTCTTTGTGGAGTGCTATGGGGGGGGGGGGAGGTGTCTCAAAGCAACTTACAAGTTTTAAAGGAAACTTAAATAATTATTAAATAATGCTTATAAAACATCTCACCTGCCGGCGTCTGCTTTGCAACTCCACACAGACACCTCACCCTAAGCACATTTGAAGCTACAGCAAAGGTTAATCTAGTTAGAGCCCCCCATAGCCCAAATCGAGCACTCCTTTGCCTGCAGATGCCATGTCCTCCATTCACCTGCATGCAGGTGTTTTGTGCTTTTGCGCTGAGCAAACCCTCATGATGAAATAGAAGCTGGGCAACTTGCACGTACCGTATTTTTATTTTTCCGAAGTCCATGGTTCCAGAAAGACTTCCACAACAAGCAGATGCTGCCCTTCCACATTGATCTTTTGGAGTAACCATCTCTGAGTCAGCTTAAAAAGGGCTCTGTGTCCGTGTTTTCAATATATCCTATTAATGGGGGTGTGAGTTTTTAATGCATTTTTGTAAGCCACTTTGAGTGGGGGTTTTCTTTTTTTTTACAACCAAGAGGTGCTATAAATTTTATGAAATGCAGTAAATCAGATTTTAAATGTGCGGCACCTTTTGAAACGGCTATGTAGGGGAGCCTTCCATCCCGAAGGGGAAGCCCTTGAGCCTTCCTATTTCTGCAAGGAGAGGAAATCCTGGCCTCTGAGAAAAGACTGAAGATTGCTTAGAAACCGCAAACCCTCAGAGATGAAGGTCGAGATCACGGGGTGTGTGGCTGTTTCTCTCTTGGTTGCAGCTGGAGGGGAAATTACCCGCCAGGAAACCCTAAATTAAAAAGTTATTACAGTTTGCCTCAGGTTCATACAAACTGAGGAGGGAAGAACAAGGAGGACAAGTGGAGAAATGAAGCTTCTGTTGGCACACACCTCTTGCTCTGAACCTGCCTTGTCAGCCTGGTAGCATCCACGTTTCACAGGATTACAGCTCCCATCAACCCTGGCTATCATGGCCGATGGCACTTGAGATAGCCCAGTTGGTAGAGCATGAGACTCTTAACCTCAGGGTTGCGGGTTCGAACCCCATTGTCAGGGGCTGGCCGGGTTCTGAGGCACTGTCTGAGGACACAGCTGGCCAAGATAGGGCACAGCTAACGCCCGAGGAGTTATTGAGGGTGTGGGACCAGGAACAGGCACAGCCCCTGTCAACACCAGAGGCGGTAATGAGGGAATGGGGGGAGTCCCTAGCCGGGGCTCCAGTGCAGCCAATGGGAGGAGATCAGGAAGTGGAGATCCGAGAGGAGACGAGGCTCGAAGAGCCTGCCAGAGCATCGGATGCAACCAGCATGGAGGAGGAAAGTGAAAGGGATGAGGCAGGCACCGCCCAGCCCCGGTCCAGAGGGCGGAAGCGAAAGGAGGGGAGGCGGCGCCTAGGATTTCCGAAGCTTTTATGTTGGGGGCGGAGCCGAAAGGCGGTACTTCGGGGATCTGGCCCAGAGGAGTCGGATGATGAACTGTGACACTTATCAAGTTTGATGCTGTAAATAAAGCTATTAGTTGAATAGACTCTGTCTATGGATGCTTGCTCTTGAGGAGGACACACATCCCTCTCACACCCATGTTGGGTAAAAGATTCCTGCCTTGCAGGGAATTGGACAAGATGACCCTCGTGGTCCCTTCCAACTCTTCCATTCTATGATTTTATTATAGGCACCAGGGTTGAGGAAGACTGATCCAGACCAGGGGTTTCACAGTGCTGTGGGAGGTGGTTTTGTTTTGTTTTGTTTTGTTGTTATGTTATGTGAGTTGAGCTCCCTGCAAACAGAGGGGTGGGAGTGGGGGTGGGGAGGAAGAAATAGATGATACCAAGTGATAGGGGGAAAAGGAGTGGCAGTGCATGTTATGTATTCAGTGGTCTGTGTTTGCCTGAGCTTGAGTCTGGACTAAGGATTCTGAGATCCTGATTCGATACATGATATCCAATCACAGAACAATTCAGGATTTGGGCCTCTGCCATTGGCCCTTAAACTCTGAGTCTTGATTCGCAGCTTGGGAGTTTAGACAGCCAATCACGTTGGGAGTGGGAGTGGCCCAGGCCTTCAGAAATTTATATAGGCTGTTGCTTTGCCCCTGTTATCCAGTTATGTAGTTCAATAAAGGTTCTTGCTGTTATCACTGTGTCTTGCTTCATGGGAACCCACCTACACGTCAGTGTGTGAGACTTATGCAGGGCTTGCGCTTTCTTTTTGGTAATAAGGCGCGGGCCCACTTGATGTTGCTGCCTCCTCCTTTGCCTGGCCGGGCTATCTCTTTCTTCCAGGAGAGAGAAGGAACCCCCACCCCCGGGCAAAGGTGACTGAGGCTAACACAATCTGGAGGCAGGGGGCTTGATCAACTGAGAAGCAGGCTTCCTTAATCCGCCTGCTTCTCAGCTGATCAAGACTCCACCAACCTTCGGCTCATGCGGTATGAGGGCCAGACCATAATGGCAGCTTCACCTGGCAGTATTTCACAGGTGAAACCACCACTGCTCCCGAGTCCCTCTTCCACCAGGGTGAAACCACCATCGTGGTCTGGCCCTCATACCAGTCCTGGGCAATGGATTGATACATTGCCCAGGCCTAAACATCAGCCTCCCCCCCCCATCTCACTCACACATTGGCACCTCTGCCTGCCACATGTGTCTTTATGGCATGAATGGTGCTGCTGCGCTCATGTGCTCAGTCACCTGGTTGACTACTGTAAAAACAGGATGCGAGCATTTATAGGCTATTGGCCTCATCCAGCAGGGACTTCTTTTGTTTCTCTTTTTGAGATTTGCGCACAAGAAATTTCAGCGAAACCAGTGCCATTTAATGTGTATTATTATCCCCCCTGAACAGTTCCCTCCCCAGCTGACTCTGCTTCTAGCCCCCCCCTTTTTGAGTGGTTTCTCTTTTATTTCCACTCCTTTCCCCACAACACATCCTGTTCTCCAATCTGTGCTTCATTGCATTAGCTGCCTGAAGAGCACCAAGGATGTTGTGCCTGGAGTTGGCTTGGTTGGGCAAATGTCTTCCAAGAGGTTCCATTGCACCAATAAGCTTCCATGTGCTGCTCACTTTACTGCTCTCATCAGGTAAGCATCTTATTATTACCACCATCTCTTAACTCAGTGGTCTTTCAACTATTCTAACCTGGGATTCATTTTGAACCCCAAAATTCACTATTATTTTTTGCTTATATCAATAGTTTTTAATGGTACGGTCAAACTATTATATGGCAAGATGCTCGTATTGGCTAATCTTGATTACCTGGGGTTAAAAAGGTTGACACTCTTTTTGAAGTTGCAACATCTCCCTTTAATTGTAAGCCATCTGATTCAACTCTTCATTTCTTTTACCTGCATTCCTTTCTTTTTCTTATAAGGCAGTGCTGTAGACCAGTCTGCAGATATGATTGTCAGGGGCAATGAGCGAGTCATCCTGAAATGCTCCCAGCCGAAAACCCGCTTTAGCTACATGCACTGGTATAAGCAAGAAAGGAGGAAAGATGCACGGCTCCAGCTAGTGATTTATTCGAGAGAAGGTGCTGGAGACAGGTTTCCTATTGAGACGGAATTTAAAGACCTCTTTGAGAGCCCTGGAATGGAAGAGTACAGCTTGATTCTGATCTTGAAAGAAGCAAAACTGAGAGACACGGGCACCTACTTCTGCGCTAAGCAAGACCACACAGTGAAGCGGCTGCACAGGAAACCAGTCACAAACCCCTTCACTGGGGAATGTACATGATAATTGTTGCTGCACAGATACAACCCAATATATTTTGGTGCCTGAGGAGGAAAAATCCAAGTGCCATCCATGTCCTACTAATTAATATGAGGCATAACTGACTGGGAAGTTCTCCTGGATAAGAGTCTCTCTCTCTCTCCCCTCTCTCTCTCTCTCTCTCTCTCTCTCTCTCTCTCTCTCTCACACACACACACACACACACACACACACACAGGAACTGTGTGAAAACCATGTAAAGCATTCAATGCAATATACCGGTATGTATATGAAAGGGGTTGAATCCTTAAGGTCTTTTCTGCAAATGGAAGGGCTCCTTCTGTTCACAGAAGGGACTGAGATGTAGTGGAGTCTTCCATTGGAGAAGCAGAGGCAAAAGTTTAAATAAATAAAGCCTGGCAGAAGCCTAGTGCTTCTCTCCAGTGGCAAAGGTATTTATTTCAGGTGAATGAGAGCACAAAGTGACAATTCCTAGATCTTCCTTTGCATTAAAGAACTTCACCGCTGTTTTATTTGTTGAGTATTGAACCCATACATTTCGATTCACTGGGGTGTCCTCTCAGTGAGTGCAAAGAGAGGAGAGTTAATCTTCTCAAAGTATTTTGTTGGACTTCGATCAGTTGGATCTGATAGTGCTATCAATCCACGAGACGTAGTTGCAAACTTTGGTGTAGACTCCAGGGTAGCCTTTCTGAGCACATCCAATGCCCCAGGAGACAATTCCCTGGAGCTGCCCGTTGCAGACCACGGGACCACCAGAGTCTCCCTATGAAAGAACACAAGGAAAGTCTATTCAGTAAGTGGTACAAGTGGGAGACGGAATATGACTTGTGTCACTCCAATACCTTGCAACAGTTCGTAGAATGCACCCCTGCCAAAGTATAGACTTAATGTCATTGAGATCATTTTCTTTTTGTCTAATTCCTGCCACACAGGCATCAGTCTCTTGGACAGTACCACCGAAGCCTGATAACTGTGGAGTTGGGGTGGGATTTCTGAAGGAAACTCCTCAGCACCTCCCCAAAATGATAATTCCAAGGATTATGGGGAGGCAGGGGAGCTATGGCAGTTTTTTTGTTTTGTTCAGTTGTTCAGTCGTGTCCGACTCTTCATGACCCCATGGACCAGAGCACGCCTATCCTTCACTGCCTCTCGCAGTTTGGCCAAACTTATGTTAGTAGCTTCGAGAACACTGTCCAACCATCTCGTCCTCTGTCGTCCCCTTCTCCTTGTGCCCTCAATCTTTCCCAACATTAGGGTCTTTTCTAGGGAGTCTTCTCTTCTCATGAGGTGGCCAAAGTACTGGAGCCTTAACCTCAGGATCTGTCCTTCTAGTGAGCACTCAGGGCTGATTTCTTTAAGAATGGATAGGTCTGATCTTCTTGCAGTCCATGGGACTCTCAAGAGTCTCCTCCAGCACCATAAAGCAACTCAAAATCTAGTAAGGTATGTCCTGTCAATGCAAGCCCTGCACAAGAGCTTCTGCTTGTGCAATGGGGCTTTCCCATCCTCTCCTCCCCACACCCACCCAAAATGGAGTTGGAGAGGGGTTGGGGAAAACCCCCAGAACAGGGGTGGAGAGTGAAGGCTTGAATGCTTGCACTGACAAGCTATTCACCATAATGCAAAGTTCTATTCACTTTGTAAACTTTTTGAGTTCCCTCTCCCACCCAACAACCAAGCGGTGTATAAATTTTATTAAATAAATAAACAGGGTGGCATTTTCTTCCACCCAATAAGTTGAAACAGCCGTGATTTCCAAGGCCTTTCATCCCACTGTAAGTTTTTACAGGATTTCAAAGCACCAGAATTGCCTAATTAATAAACAGCAGGCCCCCCAAAAACTAATACTGACCTTATAGGGTCTCTCTACAGTTATAATGAAGAGCAGAAAGTAGACTTAAACTCAGTCTGCTCAACTGTCGAGTTGTCTTTTGCAAACAGACCAATAACTCAAGGATTAATCCCGGCTGAACAAGAGGAGGGATTAACGCTAAAGCAAATCTCAAAACTATCTTCAAGTACTGTTCTAGTAATGCAAATATAAAAGTCTCTTCCTCCCAGTTCTCTGGGACAAATGAGGAGGGACCCATCAGTCATCAGGTGATTTGCACTATTAACAGAGGACATTGTATGTATAAAATCTTTTTTGGGCTGATTGTAATAAAATTCTCACCATCCTGGTAGAAATTTGCGAAACCTTCTGGGGAAAAAAAAATCTGATAAAAGAGTTTGTGGGGCCTGAAAAGAGCACCAATATCCCCTCCCATACACATTTTGCCTAATATACATTGCACATTTTTGCAAAGCAATTTCTCTAAATATAGTGCTTTTTAACTTTCACTAATATACACATTTTTAAAAATGCACACTTTACCCTCGTACACACATTTTTATATGTATTCCTCGGCTGCAAAAATACAATGCAAATTTGGAGAAGTGCAAACTTTGATGGACGGCTGTGGTAGGTACTCATTTAAATGCAAACTGAATTGGGTTTCTCCCCCATCCCTAAACCTCCATGTTAGCAATGGGCAACTAGAGACTGTGGGGGTTACTCTGCCTAACAGGGAAATTCCTCCTGTCCCTCTGAACCACCCGATCCCAAAGAAATCTCCCCTCCGTTGCTATTATCCCATTAGACCTTGCTCAGCGGACAAAATAATAATATTTTTATTTATTTATACCACACCCATCTGGCTGGGTTGCCCTTCCTGAAGCATTGACTACCAACCGAGCATCTGTATCATCTGCCAAGAGACCTCTATGCCACTACACTGAAGTGCCTATGGAAAGGGAGAAGATTTACCTGGCAGGAGTCTTTGCCACCCTCCAGAAATCCCACACACATCATGTTTTGCGTGATTTGCCGTGGGTAAGCTTTCGTGCACTGACTAGAGGAAAGCACGGGAGCATTCAGGCACTGCAGGAGGTCAGGGTAGCTGGCTGCAGGAAGCATAGGAGAAAAGAAAAATAGGAATGTTGCATTCATTATTATGATTTACATGGAAAGTATTGCATTGGAAGAAGTAAAGATCACCAGTGTCGAAGCAATGATTCTTTAACATCAACTTCGCTGGACTGGTCATGTTGTGCGGATGCCTGATTGTCATCTTCCAAAGCAACTACTCTATTCCGAACTTTAAAATGGAAAGCGTAATGCTGGTGGTCAACAAAAGAGGTTTAAAGACTGTCTCAAGGCAAATCTAAAAAAAAAAGTAGTATAAACAACAACTGGTAAACACTGGCCTATGAGCGCTCCAATTGGAGAACAGCCTTTACTAAAGGTGTCATGGGCTTTGAAGATGCTCAAACTCAGGACGAAATAGAGAAATGTGCTAAGAGGAAGGCATGTTTAGCAAACCCTCACTGTGACCAACTCCCACCCGGAAACCTATGTTCCCACTGTGGAAGGACATGTGGATCCACAATTGGCCTCCACAGTCACTTACAAACCCACTGTTAAAACCGTGTTTATGGAAGACAATCCTACTTGACTACGAGTAATCACCAAAGAAGAAGAAGACTTTTTGATATTGTTTATGACTACTTCCGCCCTGTAATTTTTCATATGTTGTAAGCAACCTTGAGCATGGTTTCGACTTTGGAAAGGCGGCATACAAATAAAATGATTTTGAAAACGGGGGGAAACTTCCTTTCATGATTTTCTTTTCCCTGTAACTATGGATTATAGATAGTATTTGGGCCATGGAGCTGGGGGTGATTTGGGGAAGTGAAGCAATGAGGAGGGATTCTCCTGGTCCACATCCTGCTAATGGAGACTGCCCTCGTGATAAGAGGACATGGTCAGTGTTGAAATAAGATTCAGCTGCCAGTCAGCCTGGCTTATACACATGGAATGGAGTGGAGAGCAGGGGGAGCCAGGGGTGTGGAGTCGGGGGGGGGGAACGGGCTGCCGGTGCGATGGCCCTGGGCGCACTTTTTCTGGGGGGCTCTGGCAGGCCGGCATGGGGAGGACACAACAGACACACACCCTTTGATCCCAGCCTCACAGAGTGAGGGCAAGTCTGAGATCAAAGGGCGCATGGCCGTTGTGTCCTCACGCTGCCATCACATCAGCATTGAGGGATGGGCTGCCATCCCCCGCCCCGGATGCACACGCCCACCCTCCCTCCCCAGGCACCATGAAGACACACTCCACTACTGGGGTGAGCAATCTGTCCGTCTCATTCTGCAAAAGTACTTGGACTAAGCCTGCATGGGCATAGCCAATGAGGAGCAGGGGGGGCAGCTGCCCACCCATGCAAGTTAATCAAGAAAAAATACTTAACTAACTGAGGTTCTTCTCTCCCTAACATGAAGCTTGCCTCCCCCAACATAAATCCTGGTTATAATAATAATAATAAATTTTTATTTATACCCCGCCCTTCCCGGTCCAAAAACCGGGCTCAGGGTGGCTAACAACAAATACAAAACAATGATTAAAAACAACTTTACAAAACAGCTAAAAACAGCATTAAAAACAAACATCAGTGGGATCACCAGGGTTAACTGGCCAAGTTAGTCTTGCTAGGCCAGTAGTGAAACCAGGGAAGAATTTTAATGTGGGGACCCAGAAGGGTTTCTTCAGAAAAAAGGGAAGGGGGGGGGGAAAGGAATAGGGGATCAGGCTAGATTGAAGGCCAGGCGGAATAACTCTGTCTTACAGGCCCTGCGGAAGGAGGTCAGGTCCCGCAGGACCCTAGTCTCATGGGACAGAGCATTCCACCAGGTCGGAGCCAACACTGAAAAAGCCCTGGCCCTTGTGGAGGATAATCTGGCTTCTTTGGGGCCCATGCAATCTGGATATTGCTTTTAGAGAGTAAGTTACAATGACAATCTTAGCCTTAACTTTAAAGGGCACATTAAAAGCAACTGGATTTTTTTTTTTAGGCAACAGAAGGAGATTGAAGAACATGGTTGGGTGGCTAACACGTTGCTCTCTCCCCACCCCCACCCCCTGTTTGTACTCAGCATTCTTGCCCTTGCACCTGCGTCCCAAAAAGTGCACAAAGGAGGACTCACTGCCACTGCTGCGGGTGTTGCCCCAGCCGGAGATTAGGCACTGTGTCCCGGTGGTCACGCAGCTGGTGGGCAGGCTGATCGATCTGACCCGGGTGTTGAGGGCTGCCTGGGTGGACAGCTTGATGAGCATGATGTCATTGTCCAATGTGTTGGCGTTGTATCTTGGGTGGCGGATGACTTTGGCTGAATTAATGTACTGCTCGCTGCCATCGTTTAAGGTCAAACTGTGTTCCCCAAGTCTCACCTGGATACGTCTGGTTTGAGACAAAGAAGAGCACCTTGATCATCCACATTCCTGTTTCAACACCCCACACAACCCCAGAACCACTGACATTGCTGCTTTTCTTGGGAGCACACCATTCTCCAAAGTGACTTGAATCCTGACAAATGTGGGATTGGTTGCAAGTTAGCTTCTAGTCCCAAAATACTCAGGCTGTCTGGTCCATCTAGCTCAGAATTGTCTACACCAGGCTTTTCCAAACTTGGGTCTCCAGCTGTTTTTGGACTACAGCTCCCATCATCCCTAGCTAGCAGGACCAGTGGTCAGGGATGATGGGAATTGTAGTCCAAAAGCAGCTGGAGTCCCAAGTTTGAGGAAACTCTGGTCTACACTGACGAGCAATGGTGCTCCAAGTTTGAGGCAGGAACTCTTTCCCCCCAGCCCTACCTGGAGATGCCAAGGATTGAACCTGGAAACTTCTGCATGCAAAACACATGCTCTACTGAGCTATGTGGTTTCTGCTTTAGTGCAGGCTGAGTTGTTGGCATCTGTCTGTCTTGAGAGACAATGCAGTGAGTGCCTCTGCGGGTGAAACCACTGTGTAAGCAGCACCGAAGTGACCTCCCCAGACTGCAATCCTGGGCAGTGTATATGGAGGTCCTGGGCTGCCCAGATGACAAGACCCACCTCTTGGCCTCTCTGATGTGGTCCAGAGGAAAGCAGAAGAATACATTTGGCACCAGCTTGGCAGCAGACGGGGTGCCAACTTGAATAAAATATTGGGGAGGGGCAGGTAAGCCCCTCCTTGCATAACTGATCACAAGAGGAGGTGCTTGCACATCATTTGAATGGCAATGCCCATCAACTTGTGGGGGGGCTGTCAAACATTTTATTGGGGAGCCAAATACACCTTGGCCCCTAGGAGTTGCCAGAAGGAAGCGTAAAAGGCACCGTCTAACTGTCATAGGGACTCTACTCTGGATTTTTATAGGTTTACTCCTCAACCCTTTCTTCTCCTGAAACCATCCCAGGAGGCAGCAGAGGTTTAGGATTGGAGGTTTCCTTCTGCTAGATGGGCTACCTTCTCAGGTTGATGAGCCCCATCTGCCCCTCACTTCCCTCTACAGCACATGCAGAAACAGCCTTCTTGGCCATTGGACCCACTATTGGTCTCGTCTGCTCAATTCGCCAGAGCCTGTCTTCACATGCAGGGAGGTCCCTAACTCACCAAGGGTTTGAAACCCAGTGGCTACCCTCACCTGGTTTAGCTGGCCAGCCGATGGCGTTCCTTAGGTGTGGCTGCTGCCACATACTGACAGCTTCTTCTTTTTTTAATGTTTTATTCATTTAATGTACAATCTTTACTCCAGAAGACTTCACATCCAAAATAAAGCAGTATGTAATGAAACCTTGAGTCTCATGTTTACATTTATACAGATCTCTTATCAGGTGCTTCAGGTTAAGAACGGACCTCCGGAACGAATTAAGTACTTAACCCGAGGTACCACTGTAATTCCCTCCCCTCCCTCCCCCAGAACCCATTGCTCCCCTCCACCCATGTGCGATCTTCTTTACATACTGTTAATTTTTTGTTGTGTTAACTGCTGTTTATGTTTGTTATTTGATATCTGTTATGATATTATCCTATCTCCTTGCGCCCTTTAACCTATTGCATATTAATTTTAAACTCCGAAACCAACTCTTCTAGGGACCACAGGTGAGAGCTGAGTGCAGGGTGGGAACCAAAGGTAGACTAACTACCCCAGAAGAAGCACAATGTGTCCCCCACCGGAGGTACTACACCTCCGCCAACATCCCATGCACCCTAATACAGGTTGAATGTTCCAGTGGTTATTATTATTATTTCCAGTGTCGACGGCAGGGGGCAGTGTCTACTACTGCTCACAAAAGGAATACCAAAATAAATAAATAAATAAATAAATCAGAGCAATATTGCTGCAATGAGCAGCATGACAAGTTTGTTTGTTTTTTTAAACTTACGACTTATAGCAGTGAGCAGCTGAAACAACCCACTGGTTGTTGATGAGCGAACCACCGCAGAAGTGGTATCCGGAATTCAGGGAAACTTGGTAGGGGACAGAATGCGACTGGCAGGTGTAGCCTCCCACGATTTTATCATCATCATCATCATCATTGATGGGGAAGGCAACTGGGGAAAGAATGAAGAACATCAAATTCTGTATTTGGGGTCCTGGGAGACACACCAGCCTACAGATCAGGCTTCATGAGGTCTATGTTCCATAGCTGTAGTGTGCAAATGATCAAGCATAGCAGAAACTCAACCCACTGTCTGTCTTGTCTACCATTAATTAAAAAACCCTGGCATGCCACAATTCTTTCCTTCCATTTAGCAAGGCAAGGTTCTTGTTGTCCGTAATCTCAAGGTAGGCGAAGAGTTGTCTAGTTGCTCAGTGTACTAGGAAACATCTGGTGAGAAGGAAAGCAAGAGAACTCACAATTTCTACATCTCCCAGATGTTTTCCTGGCCTGGTCATGTCCTGTTTCTTACGTGCTTGCGGACTAAGCAAAGAGCCACCAATGTCTCTGTTGGAAAGTTGGCCACTTTGCCCATCCGCTCCTCCTTCAAGAACTTGTCTTTAAAATAACGGGCCTCATGTGTTTGTCTCCATTTGCATTTGGCTGAAGCTGGTCAGGACTGGAAGGCAGCGACAGACACCACAGAGGCACAGCTTCCCTTTGGGTGTAACCCCTACTTGTCAAAGAGGTAAACAGCCCCAGGAGTGTTCAAAGTGGCAGGAAGAGCCGTCTCCCCTTGTTACCCAGAGAGGACCCATGAGAAACCACACTTACCAGCCACTCCCAAGAAGGCTATGAACAAAACAAATTTCATGGTGTTTTCTTCCCAGTGGGAAAGCCAAGAGGAAGCATTGCATATTTATATCCTGGGGTTATCTCCACCCCAAGGACTTTATCCAATGGAAAAGTACACAATGGAAAATCTAGAAAATCCATACTTGGGTTTGCATCAACAACAGGTGGTGAGGAAAAAGAGAATCAATCATACATTAATCACAGACCCTCCAAGTGTCCCTCTTTTCCAGGGATAGTCCTGGATTTACAGAAGCCATCCCGGTTTCTGATTTGATCCCAGAATATCCCACTTTTCCTTAAGATGTCCCTATTTTCATTGGAGAAATGTTGGAGAGTATGGAGTTATGCAACCCCCCGAGCCAAGGAGATAAGTAAATATACAAGCTTTAGAAGGCATCTGAAAGCAGCCCTGTATAGGGAAGGTTTTTAAAAATGTTTTATGTTTTATTATGTTTTTATATATGTTGAAAGCCGCCCAGAGTGACTTGGGCAACCCAGTCAGATGGGTGGGGTATTATTATTATTATTATTATTATTATTATTATTATTAAATAGGACGTCCCTATTTTCATCAGAGAAATGTTGGATGGTATGTAATCATAAATTCACAAAATATAGATGGTAACCTTCCTTAACCTTAACTCCTATTTGAGAGTCCAGATGTTTTAAATTCCTCCCCACCAGGTATCTCTAATATGTAATAGTGTGGGATTGAGATTTCATCTTAATTTTATATTGGCCTTAGGAAATTTCCCTCAGAAATATGTTTGAAGTTGTGCTTTAAATAAAGAGGTGTATGTCCAGAGCATCACTCCGGAATTTCATTCCAGATTGCAAACTGTATTTCTTTGAATCCTGCTATGCTTCTGCTATGAAGCCCTTGGTTGACCCAGCCCTCCAGTTTTTAGACCCCAACCTTAGGCCAAGTACTTGCCAATGTAATTTGCTCACATTCACTCCCCTTGTTTGTCCCATTTTTCTGTTTTCTTGCCACCCTCATCATTTACATGTTCCTTGTTGTTGTTGTTGTTGTTGTTGTTTGTTTGTTGTTGTTGTTGTTTAGTCGTTTAGTCATGTCCGACTCTTTGTGACCCCATGGACCAGAGCACGCCAGGCACTCCTGTCTTCCACTGCCTCCCGCAGTTTGGTCAGACTCATGTTGGTGGCTTTGAGAACACTGTCCAACCATCTCGTCCTCTGTCGTCCCCTTCTCCTTGTGCCCTCCATTTTCCCCAACATCAGGGTCTTTTCCAGGGAGTCTTCTCTTCTCATGAGGTGGCCAAAGTATTGGAGCCTCAGGGGCAGAAATATGTCTTCTCTCTCCCCACAACATCTTTCTCTTTTTTCTAAGCAAGATGAGCAGCACGGATGATGAAAGAGAGCACCTTGGTGAGGCTTTGGGGAAGAAAGATGGAAGGCAACAAAGGGGAGCGTTTTTACAGCTCCCCCACTGTGTGCAACCTGAAATATGGAGAATTGGAGCCAGAGATACTGGGTACAGCCGACCCACTGAATTCCCCTTTAAGCGAAAGGAGAACTGCAATGGGAAACAGGTGTATTTTATTCATTACCACTCTTCTAAGCAGCTTTGCGTGGTGTTCCTGATTTTTCTCATTTTTTGAAGTTGCTGAGGTGTGTGGGCTAGTAACCGCCGAAGCAAGATCACTCAGTGTGCTTCAAGGTAGAGTCGCGATATGAGTGAAGGGCTCTCCTATGAACCACTACTCTATACTAGAATACAGAGCTCAGCATGTACTGCCAAACTCAGATCAGAGAAGCACGGGTTAACATTTTTCTCTGGTCCACAGTTTCTGCTTCTGTCTGACTTTGAGATCATGCCAATGTCCATTGCCCAAGTTGTACTCTGAATGAATTATATGTTTTGTTCCAAAAGATTTATTACTAAAAATTACATTAGTTTTATTTGGGGATGGTCTGGTTGTCTAGCAAATACTCCAAACCTAGGTACAAACACTGAAATCTTGACAAATCTCGCAGTTCGGTGAAGTCTCTGTTGAGCTTCAAGCACAATTCTGCATATATGAGGCTCAAGTTCTTACCAGATGAGAAACCCAATTACTTTGGAGTATAGTCGTTCCTTGGATCCCAAACGCCTTGGTACTCAGACGTTTTGACTCCCAAATGCCGCAAACCCGGAAGTGAGTGTTCCAGTTTGCAAACGTTCTTTGGAACCCCAACGTCCAATGGGGCTTCCGCAGCTTCTGATTGGCTAATTTGGTTTCCGAACATTTTGGAAGTCGAACGGACGACTGTACTTGGATTTAACTTAAATTTACTGTAGAGTCGATTTCTGTGTCTGTTACACAGAATCCAAAGTGAGAAATAAAGCAGTTGTTCCCATAAATCTCTTATTACCTGGAGGGGGATATGTGCCCCCCCCCAAAATCATAAAACAACTTGTATGTTTAAACCATCAGTAGACTCAGAATGCATACAGAAGAGGAAAAAAAATGGAGAACACACCTTGTACTGAAGAACACAGAACAAGGCTCACAGAATAAGATGTGGGGTTGCAAGAGTAAGGTTTTCTTGGCTTATGAGCCAAGAAAAGGCTGCAAGTTGAGATGCAGTATGGGTAACTCAGGAAATATAATGAAAATAGGATTGCTAACTCATTCAGGTGTCAGCTAACATCAGTTTGAGATTATATGTCCCTAGCAGAGAGATGAGCTCCTCTTTCTCTGCAGGTCCCCAGCTGCTTCACCTCATTGGCTGGGCGGTCTCAGAATCAGGGCCTCCCACCAATGAGGTGCTCAAGTGAGCCTCTTCTTTAACGGAACTCTACTCTAGCACTGAGGAGGCAACAGATGTCTTGCTCTGCATTTCTCTTGCAACAGACACCATGTGGTGGCCAGTGCTGGGTGTCTCTGTTGGCTTGCAGCTGCTGACAGGTAGGGATCTCTCTCTCACAGGCAGGATATATCTAAGGGCTTCCATATTTGCGAAAGGCAGGCTGAAAAGAAACCGGCTGCACAGAACAATCCTTTCAGGAGAGATCTGCCAAGGTGGTTGGCAATGAGATAGGAAAAAATGCATCCTACAAGCAATGTGGAAATTGCACCAGAGAAGAGAAATTGGGAGGAGAGAGAATACCGGGAGAGATTTGATAAATGAAAAGGAGAAGCACAAAAAATAAGTTATCTGCCTCGGGAGAAGAGGAGGCTGGTAGTTCAGTCTAGCGCAGGCTTGATTCCTCATGGCCAGGGTACCAGGGAAAGGGAGTTTGCCACCTACTCCAATCTGGTCTCTAGGTTCACTCTGCTTCTTTCCCTAATCAAAGAGAATGGCTCCCGTTCATTGCAAGGGGGAAAGGTCAGGTGCAGGGCAGGGCAAGGGGAGGAAGAGAAGCTCAGGAGTGCAATGTGGAGTGAGACATATTGAGGAGGGGGTGCGTAGGAGAACTGGAAAGAAAGGGGTAAGGGAGTGGACCGGGAAGAGCTGCAATTATAGGATGGAACATTCACCACAACCTTTTTCTGATGAAGTATAAGCAAGTAGTTAGCACAAAAGTTGGACGGAACTAAAGAACGAAGAAGAAAACAACAACAACAGGAAAGCAAGGGGGAAATGTGGAGCCGAACTATGACATGCAAGCTCTCTTATTATGGGCCCTTCTTCGTTTCTCTGGTGTTTTGCAGGTGTCTGCAGTGGGATCAATGTGATACAGGAGGATCGCTTCCAAGTCATTCGGGAAGGGAGTAAAACAAGCATAGACTGCAAGCATGATGACTCATCCTACTTATATGTCTTTTGGTACCGGCAGGAGAGCAGCAGTGAACAGAAGCAGCTGCAACTCATTGGATTCTCTATACATGGAAATGACCCAGAGATGGAGATGACCCAATACAGCATAGACAGACCAGAAGTGACACGTGCCTCCCTGTCCATCCCTCGGGGACAAGCTGCAGACACAGCAGTGTATTTCTGTGCAGCTAGTAAAGGCACAGCGAGAGCTCTCTGCCTCACAGTCGCACATGAACATCGCAGCTCTACCCACACTCCCACCTAGGCCACAAACACACACAAACTATAACCAGTCACATTCATGTTCGGAGGAGGGCAGGAAACAGCTGCCACTGCCGTCGCCGATGGCATATCCGCAACGGTCACCCAGGGATGTCTAACCACAGTTCTCTCAAAACTTCAGTTGCATGTCCCCCAAATTGCTTTTGAAAGTTGCTTAACTTGCAGTGAGATGACAGAACCTCAGGCAGATGAGCAGCCCCAGACAAGCTGCAGAGGGACAGCCAGGTTAGCTCCCCAGCAACCTAATAATAATTTATTATTTATTATTTATTATTTATTATTTATTATTTATTATTTATTATTTATTATTTATACATACCGGTACATACATACACACATACATACATACCCCACCCATCTGGTTGGGTTTCCCCAGCCACTCTGGGTGGCTCCCAACAAAATATTAAAAATACAATAAAACACCAAACATTAAAAACTTCCCTAAACTGGCCTGCCTTCAGATGTCTTCTAAAAGTCAGATACAGTAGTTGTATGTTCTGCCCAGTGGCAAGCAGTCAGTGGACTAGGGGGACAAGGCTAGTCCCCTAAATGTTCCCGGCAGTGCTTCCCCCCCCATCCAGAAAAATAGGTGCTGGTACTCACCATGAAGTTGTTACAGTAAGTGCCACACTTTTTAACGACGAAAAAAGATGTGCCGGTACTGCGTACCCTTGAGTACCCCCTGGGAATAATGCGCTGGATCCAAGTAAATTAGAGCCTTAAAGTATTATACAGTATATATAATTTTTATTACAGTTTTCTGTTTTACAATTTAAAATACTCATTTAAACATCCTTAAAATATCAATGACTTCCCTTTTTCTATTTCCATAGTTCATTTTGCATATCGTAAATCCCTGCATATTTTACAAAAACTAAACCATTCAGTACAGTGGTACCTTGGGTTAAGAACTTAGTTTGTTCTGGAGGTCCGTTCTTAACCTGAAACTGTTCTTAACCTGAGGTACCACTTTAGCTAATGGGGCCTCCCGCTGCCACCACCGCACAATTTCTGTTCTCATCCTGAAGCAAAGTTCTTAACCCGAGGTACTATTTCTGGGTTAGCGGAGTCTGTAACCTGAAGCGTCTGTAACCCAAGGTACCACTACATTCCATTATTGCATCCATCAAAACTTATTTACACTGTTAAATTTATCTTAATGCTGCCAACGTTTTCAAGTGCACACAATTTCCCCCCATGTATTCAATAAACGTTTTCCAATCTTCTCTAAATGTATGTTCTCTTATTCTATATGTTAAGTCTGCAAGCTGTGCCTATTCTGTCAGCTTAAGTTGCCATTCTTCTTTAGTTTAGGACCTTAAAGTATTAAAGCCCGGTGCCTCCTTCCCAATGCCCAGAAAGCTTCTGCCCATCTTAGGGAGGGAGGCATGATGTCTCTGATCCTAATTGTTCCCCTACCATGCCTGGGTCAGCTTAAAAAATGCTCTGTGTCCGTGTTTTCAATGTATCTTTTTAATGGGGGTGCAATGCATTTTTGTAAACCACTTTGAGTGTTGTTGTTTTCCTTCCCCCCCCTTTTTTAAACAATCCAGCAGTGTTACAAATTTCATGAAATGCAGGAAATCTATTTAAATGTGTGCTTCACCTTTCGAACTTGGCCGTGCAAGGGAGTCTTCCATCCTCAAGGGGGAGCGGTTGAGCCTACACCATATTTCTGCAAGGAGATGGCTTTAGAAACAGCAAACGCTCAGAGATGAAGGTCCAGGTCGTGTGGTGTGTGGCTGTTTCTCTCTTGGCTGCAGGTGCGTTTGTAGCTGGGAGAAAATGATCAGTCAGGAAACCCTAAAATATTCTGTTGGAATTAAAACGTTCTTACAATTTCCCTCAGGTTGATACAAACCAAGGAGGAAAGAACAAGGAGGACAAGTTGGAGAATTGAAGCTTCTGGGGCACCCACCTCTTGCTGTGGACTTGCTTCGTCAACCTGGTGGCATCCATGTATTATTGCTGGATTACAACTCCCATCAACCCCGGCTAGCATGGCTGATGGCACTTCAGAAAGCTCAGTCAGCAGAGCATGAGACTCTTAATCTCAGGATTGTGGGTTCGAGCCCACGTTGGGCCAAAGATTCCTGCATTGCAGGGGGTTGGACTGGATGATCCCTGTAGTCCCTTCCAACCCTACAATTTTATGATAGGATTTGTAGTCCGAAACAACTGGAGGGCACCAGGTTGAGGAAGACTGTTCCAGACACTAGCAGGAGGTCTTCAATGCTGTGTGTTGTTGTTGTTGTTGTTGTTGTTGTTGTTGTTGTTGGTTTCTGTTGTTGTTATGGGTTTCTGTTGTTATTATGGGTTTCTGTGTTGTAAACCACCCTGTGACCCATGGATGAGGGGCAGTATATAAATAATATATAATAATATTATTAACATAATAACAATAGTAATAGTGACAACTATTTCTGCCACTCCTTTTCTCTCAAGTTCTCTGCTGACCCCCTCTCACCTGCCGTGCTAACAGGATGGCAGGTGAGTGACCTACCTGGTAGGGGTGGCGCCACAGATGACAGGGCAGAAGAGGGCTGGGGAGGGGAAAGTCAGAGGTGTGCTGCTCCACTAGGAGATTTAACCAGCTTTCTGGTGTCCTGGCAAGAAGTGGCCACCCCAGAAGCTGAAGGGCAATGTTTGGCTATTTTCCTGACTACTGCTGAGTTCTCTATAAAGGATTGTTTTCATCAGCTCTGTGAATGTTAATCTAATAAGCCAACACTGCGCTCCGTTTCTGAAACAGTTGCATAGATTTAATAGGCGGCATCTCTGACTACAGGCAAACCAGCTTCATACTGCCCACCCACAGTTCTGTGGGTGATGGAGGAGCTAGCAGTCACAGAGGGTCATCAGATGCTGGGGTGGGGCGAGTCCCAGGACAGTTAGCGTGGCATACAAATGATGCAACCGGTGTGCATTTGTGGCACAGATATGCGTAGAAACAGAAAAAAATAAATACGATTATCTGAGCAATTTCTTTGAGTGCATCTTTTTCTCCCCCCCCCAAGGGCTTGCAGGCAAAGAGATCCTCCAGGTGCCAAGCTTGATGGTGAAGGAGGGCGGAATAGCCCAGCTGGAATGCAGTCAAACTTACGGACACGATAACATGTATTGGTACAAGCAACAGCCCCAGGGGATGGGCCTTCAGCTTCTCTATTACTCCATTGAACATGCTCCGGAGACCAACGAAATCAAGTCGGACAGATTGACGGCTCGTCGGCTGGAGAATAAAGTATTTTGCTTGAACATCTCCTCGGTCGAAGCAAGCGACACAGCCGTGTATTTCTGTGCTAGCAGTAGATACACAGTAGTCGGGAGCTCTTCCTGCAGTGTGCAATAACTGCCTGCCCTGGCTGTGTTTAGCAACGTGACACCTGTTGCCTTTGAGAACTAGACCTTAGAGGTGGTGGGTTGCTGTTCGAAAGGAGTGCTGCTCTGACTGGGGAGTTCCACCTGGTGTAATGTGTGCTGCCACCGTTCCACTCTGACTGAAGGGAGAGGAACTCCATTCATCACCGCAGACCCTGCGCCAGGGTCGCCTTGATGTTGTTACAGTTCCCGTCATCTCTGAATAATGACCATATTGGCTGGGGACTGTAGTCGGATGGAGGGCCACCACTTCCCTATCCCCCCTTTTTTTTGCAATATTTTTTTATTCTGTTTTCAATGTATCACAACAAAACACTTAAAAAATAGTACTAATAAAGCCAATACATATACCTATACTCCGCCGAGTATTGTGACTTCCCTCCTTTTCCACCCTGGTTTTCCTCCTTCACTTCATTCTTTCGCTTTCCTTTACATAAATTATTTTATATGATTATATTATTTACATACTCTCTATATTTACTCTATTTATTACATTGTAAGTATTATACCAAAGCCTGTGAACGTATTCATATAGTAATTCTTTAAATACTCAATAAATTTACTCCAATCTAATTGAAACTTTTGGTCTCTTTGATTTCTAATTCTTCCTGTTAATTTTGCTAATTCCAAATATTCTGTCAATTTTAATCTCCATTCCTCCAAAGTTGGTATCTCACTTCCCTATCCCTGCCTTATCATTTAAGAATTACATCACAGGGTCCATTGAGTTGCCGGTGATGCATTTCTCTCCTATTTTAAATAAAATAATAAATATCCCAGGCCCTGGGTAATTAGACAATCTCTGGTTGGTTGGCTGGCTGGCTGGCTGGCTGGCATCCTTTTGTCTTGGGTGACAATGGAAGAGTGTGCCTTTGGGGGGTGAAGTCAAACCGTTGGCGACTTACAGCGCCTGCCGTAGAGACTGATAGGGGAGAGACATGTTTTGTTGCGTCTGGGGAAGATGAAGGTGTCTGGTTGTGCTGATCTATGACCTTTTAAATTGGGTGTGGGGGGTATTGTTTTCATTTGTTATTACGGTATGGTTTTTTGTGTTTTTATGTTGCAAGCTGCCCTGTGATCTTCAGATGAAGGGTGGTCTAGAAATTAAATAAGTACGTAAAATATATTTTCTAGGATGCTGCTTTGAGGCAACCATTCCTTTTAATCAGTTTTTGCCAACCTGGCAAAATGTTTTGGACTAGAACTCCCATCAGCCCCAGCCAGTGCAATTGTTTGGCAAAGGGTGCCTTACAGTTTCATTTAAAAAGAAACCAGAAACTAGTTCCTTTCACAAGGAAAGGGCCCTCTACACATGCTCTGGAGGCATTCTGAGAAGGCTGCCATAGTTTTCAGAACACAACCATGGGAGCCTTATTCAGATCCAGCTGTGAGGTGACATTTAAGGGGAAGTTACAGGTAGATAGCCGTGTTGTTCTGTCATAGTCAAAACAAAAAACAAAAATTCCTTCCAGTAGCACCTTAGAGACCAACTAAGTTTGTTCTTGGTATGAGCTTTCGTGTGCATGCACACTTCTTCAGATACCTCACGAAAGCTCATACCAAGAACAAACTTAGTTGGTCTCTAAGGTGCTACTGGAAGGAATTTTTTTATTTTGAATTAAGGGGTAAAACAGCAAATAACTAAGATTCACTCTGGCATTCAGTTTCTGTCACATATTTAGAGCTATGTAGGTGGAGATACTTTGATACCATCAGATTGCCCAGGGCTTTTTTCAGCCGGAACTATCCGGAACTCAGTTCCAGCACCTCTCAAGTGCCGCCATTGCCATTATAAGAGAACAAGGGTTCATAGTGAGTTCCAGCACCTCTTTTTCTAGAAAAATAGCACTGAGATTGCCTAATCAACTCTCTCTTTGTCTACACAGAGTTACATCCCTGCCAGAATATAACAAGTGATATAAACAATTGTGACTTGTCATGTCATAGAATATACCTAGGCCAAAAAAAAGAAAGAAAAAGTAACATTAAAGAATTTAATTGTGGAAAGCATAATAAAAAAGCAGGAACATTGGACAATAAATACAAAAATGCTGTTATCAAACCCATCAGTGTGAGCTGCTTCCAGGGCGTACACAGGATTGTGTTGCGAATATCCTCAAGACACAAAGCATGCCCTAAACTCTCAGTCCCACCAATTAAAATTGGAGCACATTGATGCACAAGGTTAAAAGGTATGTTGGTTTATTGCATCAGTTGCAGCAGGGAAGGGGACTTTGCTGTTGCACTTCAACTCCTATCTGTAGGGCTATTGATGGGAGTCCAGCAACACCTCGCAGCCCACAGATTTCATGCCCCTGAACTAGAACAGCAAAGCCAGCAGTATCTGCTTACCTTGACCTTGTGATGTCAGGAGTGGAGTCAGTGTGACGGAACCACAAAAGGAAGCGTAGAGTATCACAGCTGCATGAAACTTGCCCAAAGTCTAGTGGCTGCGTTAGAGAAGAAATGTGGATTGGCTGGTACCTTCTGAGCGTTTGGCTTTTGGAAATAGGTAAAGCCTTCATCGAACTCTTTTTATATAACGCTCACCTGCGACGTTGGTTTAAACCAGGGTTTCCCAAACTTGGGTCTTCGGTTGTTTTTGGACTACAGTTCCCATCATCCTTGACCACCAGTCCTGCTACCTAGAGATGCTGTAGTCCAAAAACAGCTGGAGACCCAAGTTTGGAAAACACTGGTTTAAACCCTCACCCCCAATGTTATAACACTTAGTTTTCTCTCTTCCAGGAAGCTCAAATGCTCGCATTGACCAAACACCGGGTTTAGTGCTGAGAGAAGGCGACACGGCGCAGCTGGAATGCAATCAAACAGAGTCGCACAGCTATGTGTTCTGGTACCGGCAGGATGCAAATCGAGGTCTGCAGTTTCTCTATTTTTTCCAGTATCAAGAGCTTCTGGAGAACAGCAGTCTTCCTGAACGGTTCACAGCCGAGCGGCCTGAGACTCAGCGCCTTAAGCTGAAGATTTCCTCTGTGAAACAAGAGGATTCGGCTGTCTACTTCTGTGCAACCAGCATTGACACAGCAGTTCAAAGTAATGCTTCCCACCTACAAAAACATTTCATATGTATGAGCGTCTGAGGGTGGAACAAGACAGACATGATCCTGTGTTTTTCTCATAACACTCATGCTGGGAATTTGGGCAGCATTTGAATAGACAAATCAGTAGATGAGAGAGGAAGTGCTTAACTTCTGCCCTGCCTGCCCGCTTTTAATTAATTTAACCTCACTGTGAGAAGTGAGGTTACAGAGAACCAGGCAGAGGGCCTTCTTGGTAGTGGCGCCCGCCCTGTGGAACGCCCTCCCATCAGATGTCAAGGAAATAAACAACTATCTGACTTTTAGAAGACATCTGAAGGCAGCACTGTTTAGGGAAGTTTTTAATGTTTGATGTTTTATCATGTTTTTAATATTCTGTTGGGAGCCGCCCAGAGTGGCTGGGGAAACCCAGCCAGATGGGCGGGGTATAAATAGTAATAGTAATAATAATAATAATAATAATAATAATAATAATAATAATAATAAATTACTTTTGTCCACACACAAAAACCAACAGGAAGTGAGTGTGAGGTGGGGGGCCAGCATTTGCCTGTATAAGTCCAAAAGCACAGGACAGATAAACACACCATGCACCTGATCCTTTACCTCCTCCTCAAAGGGCCCCCACACCTCCATTACATCATCTCAGCAAATGTAGGACTGCAACCACACGTTTGCCAATTTCCACCTGGAAAACAGACCCTCCAAGTGTCCCTATTTTCCAGGGACAGTCCTGGATTTACAGAAACTGTCTTGGTTTCTGATTTGATCCTGGAATATCCGGCTTTTCCTTAGGACGTCCCTATCTGAATTGTTGGAGGGTTTGGAGTTATGCAACCCCCGAGCCAAGGAGATAAATAACTAGATGTCAGGTTACCACCGAGTAGCCACCAGCTGGCTGACTGGGAGGGCAGCCAAGAGCTGGGGAAACAGGTTGGCAAGGAAACGGACAGAGATAAGATAGAGGGAAATGCTCAGTCCTTGGCGAGGCCAAGTTTCTCTGACAGCAGTCTGTCAGAGCCTGTACCTTTAACTTGGGAAGAACGCAAGAAGGGGGGGGTGCAAGAGAAAGGGAAATTGTCATCGCAGAGGAGGCGGAAGAGGATGGTGTTTTCACGAGGTTTAAAAGGGCAGAAGAAACACCCCGCCCCTTCAGATGAGTCATCAACAGAGTAGTGAAGAGATCGTTAGAGCAGAGAGCTGCAGTCTGTAGGCTTGGTTGTTTTCCTTAAGTATTGTAAATAAACTGCACTTCACTAAGCCAACGTGTACGCGTCGTGTGGCTGCTACAGCATGACTCATCTCCAAACTAACTGCTGCTGAGTAGAAGCAAGTCAGATAGACAATTAGAATGTCGGAGCAACAAGAAGCAGCAGCCTCGGGAGTTACGCCGGTAGTGGACCCGGCACAAGTGCTCTGGGCAGTGAACCAAGAATTAAAGATAAGATTAGCACGGCTTGAAGGAGTGACTGCGGAGCAGGCAAGGCAGCTTTCTGATTTATCGGGTAGGCAAACAACAAAGAATTTAGTTCCTCTTCCCCCACGTTTCAATGGGAACGCTGCAGATTATGCATGTTTCAGAGCTTCCTGTTTGTATTATCTCCGGCTTAAAGGAGAAGACTACAGAGATGATGAGGCCAGAATAGCCACGGTGGTGGGCCTTCTGGAAGGGAGGGCTAGACAGTGGATTACCCCATACTTGATGGCCAATGACCGCGTGCTCACGAACTTGACTGCCTTTCTGAAGCTTCTGGACAGTATATTCAAGAACCCAGCACAAGAGGCGGAGTTGGAGCAGGAGTTCCTGAATCTCAGGCAAGGAAATGGAACTGTGGCTCAATATTGGTCTAGTTTTATGATGCACGCCCGCCAGCTGGGGTGGGAAGGAAAGGCCTTGGTGGCCTTGTTCAAAGCAGGTCTTTGCGAAGAGATTCGTGATGAGCTGGCGAGAATGCCAAGGTTGAACACCTTGGAAGAGGTGGGGCAAGCTGCCTTACAATTAGGCCTGAGATTCCAGTCACGCGACAAGTTGCGCAGGGGGCAAGAGAGGCTAGAGAGCCATCGATTGTATGTTCTGCCAGAGACCATGAGGGCGCAAAGTAAGGAGGAGGAGGAACCCATGCAACTGGGCTCTCTCAGAGGGGGCAGAACGCCCGGCATTACACGGGCTGAGAGAGAGAGAAGGCGGAGGGAGCGCTTGTGTTTCACCTGTGGCTCCACCAATCACATGGCCCGTCAGTGCACCATGGGAAGGCCGCGAGGAGCCCTTTCAGGGACGAAGGTGGCCCCGCCTGGAGAGTGCAGAGAGATGCCATCGGGAAAAGAGCTGCCCCAACCCGTTCTGGAGGCCTCAGGTTGGGAGGAGAGAGAACAGAAGGGCTTCCACCTGGACCGGTCCTACCAGTAATCACCGTGGGCGCTACGCTACGACTCCCAGATGGGAGGGGTGAGCATGTTGACATTCTCATAGATTCTGGAGCTTCAACAGATTTTGTGGATGTGGACCTAGTGAGTAGGTTGGGAATAGAGACACAGTCGTTGGAAGAACCCCTAGAAGTGCGGACTATTGATGGAAGACCGTTGCTGTCTGGCTGCGTGTCGGAGGCCACGATGCCCATAGGGCTAGAGTTGCCGGGTCATCGAGAGGTCATCGCCCTTCACGTCACCAGGTTGACCTCCTATCCTGTGGTCTTGGGTATGAGTTGGCTAGCTCGCCATGATCCAGTGATCTCCTGGGGTCAGAGGTCCATGACCTTTTCGTCGGTGTACTGTAGACTCCACTGTCTAGGGATCAAGTCAGAGAAAAGCGGCGAGGCCAGCGGGACGGCGGTCTGTGGATCTTTCACCGGAGAAGAGCGACAATTACCCCTGCAATATAAGTCCTTCAGAGATGTGTTCTGTGAGAAGGAGGCAGACAGGCTACCACCGCATAGGCCCTATGACTGCAAAATAGACCTGGTGCCAGGGGCAGAGATACCAGCCAGTCGCCTCTACTCCATGTCGGAAGCGGAGTTGACAGAATTGAGGGAATTTCTACAGAAGAATTTGGAGCGGGGGTTCATACGACCAACGAAGACTCCGGGGGGAGCTCCAGTTTTCTTTGTGAACAAGAAAGGCACGACGGAAAAAAGACTTGTAGTTGATTACAGAAGGACCAACCAGCGCATGATTCCCAGTCGTTATCCGTTGCCGCGGATTGGAGATCTACTCGAAAGGTTAAGATCGGCGAAAATTTTCACGAAACTTGATCTGAGGGGGGCTTACAATCTGATACGAGTGAGAGAAGGTGACGAATGGAAGACGGCCTTTAACACTAGGTATGGGACCTTTGAGTATCGTGTGATGCCGTTTGGATTGCAGTCGGGCACAGCCACCTTCCAGGCATTCATCAATCACGTGCTGGCAGATCTTATGGACAGGACGGTGGTGGCGTATCTGGACGATCTTTTGATTTACTCAGAGGATCCAGAAGAACATGTTCAACATGTGAAGGAGGTGTTACAACGGCTGAGGGAACACCGACTATACGCAAAGCTGGAGAAATGCCAATTCCATGTGACAGAAGTGGAATTCTTGGGTTACAGAATCACCCCGGAGGGAGTGCACATGGACCCAGCAAAGGTGGAGGCGGTAGTGTCGTGGCAAAACCCCAGGACACGAAAGGATGTGCAAAGGTTCTTGGGATTTGCCAACTATTACAGGAAATTTATACATAGGTACTCTGGGCTTACAGCGCCGATAACAGACTGTCTGAAAGGGAAACAACCATTCCGCTGGACAGAAGAGGCGCAGAAAGCTTTTGTGAAGCTCAAGACCATGTTTGCAGAGGAAAGGCATTTGGCACATCCGGACCCGCACAAGCCAATGTTCGTAGAGACAGATGCTTCGGACAAGGCGCTAGGGGCTGTGCTACTCCAGGCAGACGAAAGAGGGGAACTGAGACCATGCGCCTTTCACTCGCGAAAACTAAATTCATCGGAACAGAATTATACAATATGGGAACGAGAGCTGTTGGCGGTCAAGGATGCCTTGCAAACATGGCGACACTTCCTAGAAGGAGCGCAGCATCAGGTGGAAGTACGCACCGATCACAAGAATCTGGAGCACTGGCAGACAGCCAGACATCTGAACCAACGACAGATTAGGTGGGCGCAATTCTTCGCCAGATTTAATTTCAGAATAAAGTATGTGTTGAGTTCACAGAACCAGGGCGCGGATGCGTTGTCCCGGAAGCCCGAATACTACAAAACCAAAACCGTGCCGGAAAAGAGACTGATCCTCCATCCTGAACAACTGCGTCTGGCAGCGGTGACGGCTGTGGAACGGTCTGAGTTCCTAAAGCGTACGGGGGAGGATGAGTTTGCTCGGAAGAAGAAAGAGGCGATACAAAAGGGGGAGAGTCATGCAAAGGATTTTGCGGAGAGAGGAGGGTTGCTTTACAAAGGGGAAGTCCTCTATGTTCCAGAAGGTGAACTCCGAGCCAAGGTACTCAGACAGTGCCACGATAGTCCGACGGCTGGCCATTTTGGGCAATGGAAGACGGAACGACTAGCAACGCGGGACTTCTGGTGGCCGCACATGCAAGAGGATATCAAGGAGTATGTACGGGCCTGTGAGACTTGCCAACGGGCAAAGAGGCCCCGAGAGTCTCCAGCAGGTCTACTTCAACCACTACCTACCCCGCAGGCGCCATGGGAAGCCATTGCCATGGATTTCATTACCGACTTGCCAGAGTCGAGGAAACAGACAGTAATCTGGGTAGTGGTAGATCTTTTTTCTAAGATGGCACATTTTGTACCTTGTAAGAAACTACCATCGGCACACGAGACTGCTCAACTCTTCGTGGAACATGTGTTCAAATTGCATGGTCTTCCACGGAAAATTATATCGGATAGGGGGACGCAATTCACCTCTCAGTTTTGGAGGAAACTGATGCAACTGCTGAAAGTAGAGGTGTGTCTCTCGTCTGCTAGACACCCACAGACGAACGGTGAGTCAGAGAGGACAAACGCCACATTGCAGCAGTATTTACGTTGTTATGTGAGTTACCAACAAGATGACTGGGTAGAGAAGTTGGCTTTGGCTGAATTTGCATACAATAATGCCGTGCACTCATCGACACAACAAACGCCATTTTTTGCTTGTCAAGGGAGACATCCACGGGTGTTCCCAGGGCAAGGGGACAGTCTTGAAGTGCCAGCGGCGGAGCATTTCGCAGAAGAAATGGAAGCGCTGCATAGCATTCTACGGGACCATCTAGAAAGGGCGAAGGCGCAGTACAAGGCAGAAGCGGATAAACACAGGCAGGTGGGCAAAGAGATCCGGGTGGGGGATCTAGTGTGGTTGTCCACAAAAGACTGGCCAAGCAAAGGACGATGTCGTAAGCTGGAGCAGCAAAGGGTAGGGCCATTCGTAGTGGTGGAACAAATTAACCCTGTATCTTTCAAGTTACGCCTACCTGAGTCAATGAAGATACATCCAGTGTTTCATCGGTCGCTTCTATCGCCAGTGATGCCGAGACACCCTTACCAGGAGAGGAAAGAGCCACCCCCTTCACCAATCCTGGTGGAGGGTGAGCTGGAATACGAGGTGGCCGAGCTACTAGATTCTCGTAGGAGGGGTAGGGGGGTACAGTATTTAGTGGCTTGGAAAGGGTACGGACCAGAAGAGAATTCATGGGAGAATGCGAGGAACATACATGCTCCTAGGTTGCAGAGCGAGTTTCATCATAGGTATCCTAATAAGCCCAAACCTCCAGGTTGGGTCAGGGAGCAGTTAGAAACAGAGGCGGAAGGGGAGGTTGAGCAAGAGTGGGAGCAAGAAGCAGAGGAGCCACAACCAGGATGCAGTTATTGGGAAGACGATGAGGAGGAATGGTGGAGAGCGACCCAGAGTACTCCTAGAGAGGAAGAGGTGAGGCTTGAGGAACGGGAGGAGGCCCCTAGAGGGGGGGATGATGTCAGGTTACCACCGAGTAGCCACCAGCTGGCTGACTGGGAGGGCAGCCAAGAGCTGGGGAAACAGGTTGGCAAGGAAACGGACAGAGATAAGATAGAGGGAAATGCTCAGTCCTTGGCGAGGCCAAGTTTCTCTGACAGCAGTCTGTCAGAGCCTGTACCTTTAACTTGGGAAGAACGCAAGAAGGGGGGGGGTGCAAGAGAAAGGGAAATTGTCATCGCAGAGGAGGCGGAAGAGGATGGTGTTTTCACGAGGTTTAAAAGGGCAGAAGAAACACCCCGCCCCTTCAGATGAGTCATCAACAGAGTAGTGAAGAGATCGTTAGAGCAGAGAGCTGCAGTCTGTAGGCTTGGTTGTTTTCCTTAAGTATTGTAAATAAACTGCACTTCACTAAGCCAACGTGTACGCGTCGTGTGGCTGCTACACTAGACAACCTTTAGAAGACACCTGAAGGCAGCCCTGTATAGGGAAAGTTTTTTTTTAATGTTTCATGTTTTATTATGCTTTTATATATGTTTGAAGCAGCCCAGAGTGGCTGGGGCAACCAAGTCGGAAGGGCGGGGTATTATTATTATTATTATTATTATTATTATTATTATTGAATAGGATGTCCCTGTTTTCATCTGAGAAATGTTGGAGGGCGTGTGAAAAGAAAGCAAGAAAGAGATCACTGAACGAGGCATACTCAAATGCAGGGAAGATCCTGACACAAAACACAGGGAGGGGGGCAATACATTTCTCTTGTCCAGGCCGTGTTTAAAAGAGTAAGAAGAAGTTCTTGGGTTACACCATTCCTGAAAGGCATGTGCTCAAATAATTAGCTAATAATGAGACAGATTTAGGATAGCAATTACTGTCATTTGCTTGGGCAAGTCTGTGCTTCTTCAGGAGGAAAGAAAGGGGGTCAGGGTGAATAGAGCAGGGGTCAGCAACCTTTTTCAGCCGTGGGCCAGTCCACCATCCCTCAGACCATGTGGTGGACCGGACTATTTTTTTGGGGGGGGGGGAATGAACGAATTCCTATGCCCCACAAATAACCCAGAGATGCATATTAAATAACAGGACACATTCGACTCATGTAAAAACACGCTGATTCCCGGACCATCCGTGGGCCAGATTGAGAAGGCGATTGGGCCGCATCCGGCCCATGGGCCTTAGGTTGCCTACCCCTGGAATAGAGCAATCATAACCGTGATCATCCACAAACTCACAAGACCTGGAATGTACAGATTCTTTTCCTCTCCTCCAATGAAGTAATTCACAATCCTAATCTGCATTTGCATTTTTAAATTAGTCCATGAAAATCTTACACAAATCGATGTCCTTGTTTTGGAAATGACCACTTGCACACATGCCCAACATTTGCCCTCTTTCTTGATGTGCAAGTGGCCAAACTAACGAGCCTTATCCTGAGACCGTTGGCTTGGGTTTAGGATTTTGTGCAGAGCTACGGCGAAACTCACTTTCATTGGAGAAAAGAAGAAGAAATTACTGTAGTATATTCAGCTTTAAAAAAGAGTAGCCCCCCCTTCAGCAGAGAGCAAACCAGTGGACCAAGAAGGACACCTACAAGTGTTATCAGAAAACAAATAAGTCTGTCCTGAACTCTCAGCTCTGCCATATAAAAGGGAATCAACTAAAGTTGAGCTGATTATTCCATAGTATGGGGCGATCTGATATAGGCTGTATGCACACCATTGATTCAAAGCACCTCCCTACCCCTCCAAGTATTCTGGGAACTGTAGTTTGTGGAGGGTGCTGGAGAATTGTACCTCTGTGGGGCACAAACTACAGTTCCCAGGATCCGGGGTGGGTGGGTGGGAGAGAATGTGCTTTAAATGTGTTTTAAATGTACAGTGTGTAGGCAGCCGCAAACCTACACGAGAGTAAGCCCCAGTGAACTCACGCAGTGGGACTTTCAAATAGACATAAACTGAATTGCACTGTAACTCTGTCCAGTCATTGCTGTCTCCGCCTTTGCGATGACATAAACTGGAGTCAAGAGAAGGAAGCAGATGCTGTTCTAAAACGTTTGCCCGCAGCTCAGTGGGGAAGAGATGTGGATCATCTGGTGTGTGGCCACTTGCCTCTTGGAAGTAGGTAAGACCTTCACTCAAAGTCCCCCTAAAGGTTCTTATTTAAGACATTGTTTTAAAGGGTTTCTTTACAACCGTCCCTCTCCCTCTCTCCCCCAGGATGGTCCAATGCAGAGATCAGGCAGCAGTGGAGTCTGGTGCTTCAGGAAGGCAGAAACGCCAGGCTGGAGTGCAAACAAACTACCGACCACAACGGCATGTTTTGGTTCCGGCAAGACCCAGGACAGGGTCTGCAGCTTCTCTTTAGTTTCTATTTAAATCAACCACAGCATCAAGGCAACGTTTCTGAGCGTTTCCAAGCTGAGCAGCGTGAAACAAAGCAATGCCACCTTAACATTTCCCCAGCCAGACCAGAGGATTCAGCTGTGTATTTCTGTGCGAGCAGCAAAGACACAGCATTTCAAAGACACCTCTTCTTCCTACCAAAACCTCACTTCATTGATGTGCATGGAGGGTAGAGCAAAGATTGCCCAAGACTTAGCTAGTGGCAGAGGGTTCTTAACCCCACAATGGCCAGCGCTCAGCTGCAAAAGCAGACGATTGTTTTAATTGATGTTTGACCAGCTGGGCTCTGAAATTAGAACTGAACATGGCTTGCTAAGGTGGGGGTGGCGACAGGCCTTAGAGGTGTGATGGGCAGAGGAGAATCAGCTGGTGCTTAGGAGCTCAGGACCCCCGCCTTTGCCCTCTGTTTCCTTCCCCAGCAGAGCCACAAATTAGATTGCAAGCAAAATAATATTTATGGGTGGCTGTTAAAAATTATATAACTTCAAACTCCCCCATAATATAACCAGACATAAAGGAGGGGACGTGGGTGGCACTGTGAGTTAAACCACAGAGCCTAGGGCTTGCCGATCAGAAGGTCGGCGGTTCAAATCCCCGCGACGGGGTGAGCTCCCGTTGCTCGGTCCCTGCTCCTGCCCACCTAGCAGTTCGAAAGCACGTCAAAGTGCAAGTAGATAAATAGGTACCACTCCGGCGGGAAGGTAAACTGTGTTTCCGTGCGCTGCTCTGGTTCGCCAGAAGCGGCTTAGTCATGCTGGCCACATGACCCAGAAGCTGTACGCCGGCTCCCTCGGCCAATAAAGCGAGATGAGCGCCGCAACCCCAGAGTCGGACATGACTGGACCTAATGGTCAGGGGTCCCTTTACCTTTACCTTTTAAAGAACGGATGAGATTTCCAAGAGGACATCGTTATAGACATGCAACAATATAATAACCTGATGCTGAAACATTGAGCTCACGGGACCAACAATGATAAAATTAATGCTGAAGGCCAGACATGCTTCATCCCACATGGGGTCTTCTTTAGTGGTCAGTAAATGTACCTAAAAACCCAGCACTGTCGGCAGAAGTAAAACACTTGACTGATCTAAATATATACAGTGAGCTGACGTGCAATAAATACAAGGTGTAATAGTCTGTGATCAATATACATCTCTGACCAGATTGAAAACCTCAGTCTACTAAGTAATGGTTTTTAGGAAACTCACCAACCATTCCATTGAATTATTGTACACATATGGTAAACCTGGAGAGATAAATGGATTAATAGAGAAGGTAGTTTTTTTTCTAATGCCTGGTCTATAAATCTAGATGATGCCAAATTAAAACAAAACACTTTACACTGTGGAATTTGGGTTTCAGATTTCATTTTTGTGTGTATCCTGCCCCAGCACACCCACTATTCCATTAATCTTAGGTTTGAAATTGCTTGTTTGCCTCCTGACATAACACACTCCATCACAGGCAAGGGAAATGATAGCTGTTCAGCCCAGCCACTCTGGGCTGCTTCCAACATATATAAAGACATAATAAAACATTAAACATTAAAAAAAATCTTCCCTATACAGGGCTGCCTTCAGGTGTCTTCTAAAGCTTGTATAGTTATACTTATCTCCTTGGCTCGGGGGGTTGCATCACTCCATACTCTCCAACATTTCTCCAATGAAAATAGGGACGTCCTAAGGCAGTGATGGCTAACCTTGACACTCCAGATGTTTTGGAACTACAACTCCCATCATCCCTAGCTAATAGGACCAGTGGTCAGGGATGATGGGAGTTGTAGTCCCAAAACATCTGGAGTGTCAAGGTTAGCCATCACTGTCCTAAGGGAAAGTGGGACATTCCGGGATCAAATCAGAAACCAGGATAGCTTCTGTAAACCCAGGACTGTCCCTGGAAAACAGGGACACTTGGAGGGTCTGAAAGCCATATATGGCCGCAAATCTAACAATGTGAAAATAGGCTAGCTTAGGCAACAAACAACACTTCAGAAACAAGGAAAGCAAAGAGGCACCTGTATACATCAATGAATTTGCAAAGCAATTTACATAGCTATTATCCATAATATGTATACATGCTATAATAGCGTGTTCGCTGTAGCTTTCACAGCAAGCACGTCAAAGGGAGGGACAGGAGGAAGTTATCTTGATAGTCTGCATTCGGTGGATTCCTCTGACATCCCTAGCTGCTAATTCGTTCAGATTTGACTAGCTGCTTCGTTGTTGTTTTTACTGCTGAATTGACCTATCATTTTAAGATGATGCTATCTTCAGAGAGATGAGCTCCTCTTTTTCAGCAGGTCCCCAACTGCTCCACCTCCTTGGCAGGAAGGTCTCAGAATCAGTTCCTGCCACCAATGAGGTGCGCTCAAGAGAACCACCTCTTTAACGCTTCTTCGACTCTCAGAGGCAGCAACTGCCTTGCTCCACGTTTCTCTTGCAGCAGAGACCATGTGGTGGAAAGTGCTGGGTGTCAGCTTGCAGCTGTTGGCAGGTAGGAGAATCTCTCTCACAGGCAGGATAAGGCTGTCCAAGGGCTTCCACAACTGTAAAAGAAAGGAAGGAAGAACCCAGCTGCACAGGCTGGGGCGCTTCAGGGGAGATGTACCAAGAGAGTCGCAGGTGGTGCTGTGGGTTAAACCACAGAGCCAGGGCTTGCCGATCAGAAGGTCGGCGGTTCGAATCCCCGCGACGGGGTGAGCTCCCGTTGCTCGGTCCCTGCTCCTGCCAACCTAGCAGTTCGAAAGTGCAAGTAGATAAATAGGTACCGCTCCGGCGGGAAGGTAAACGGTGTTTCCGTGCGCTGCTCTGGTTCGCCAGAAGCGGCTTAGTCATGCTGGCCACATGACCTGGAAGCTGTACGCCGGCTCCCTCGGCCAATAATGCGAGATGAGCGCCGCAACCCCAGAGTCGGTCACGACTGGACCTACTGGTCAGGGGTCCCTTTACCTTTTTACCAAGAGAGTCGGCAATGAGATAAAAATGGCACCGTGCAAGCAATATGGAATTTGCGACCGAGAACAGAAACAGGCAGAGAAATGAGAAAGGAGGAGGGTCAGGATGGGGAAATGAGGGGCAGAAGCACAGCAAATCTAAAAGGGGTCCTGGGCAGAAGAGGTGTCCCATAGTTCTCTCTTTCTCTTGCTTTCTTTCATTCATAATATATTTGAATATGTAGAATGTATTCAGTGTTTTTTTCTGGGGGGACGCATACCCCTAAACATTTTGTGAATCTAAGTTTGGCCTCATTGAGGGGCAGTATTTCAATATGAGTAGGAAAATGAGAGTATCCCTAAACTTTTTTTTTTTAAGGAAAAAAGCACTGAATGTATTTACTTAAGAGTTGGTTCTTGTCATATCTCTGAAGGCAAATAATTACATAAAGCAGGCACCACCACAGGGAAGGCCCTTTTCTGTGTTGCAGCAAGATGGATTTCTGCAGGTCTCCACACCGCTAGACCTCAACCTCCGCTGAAGATCTTAGCAATTGGGCTAATCTGTATGAATCTCTTAATTTTCTTCTGCCCAAAGAATGGCTGTGCTTCATTCCTATGGGTAACATAAAGTGCACCACAAGGGTGGGTGGGTGAGTGGGTGGGTGGGTGGCATGCTAGTGGGGAGGAGGAGATTATGGGGCTAACACAGCCTGTAGAGCATGAGACTCTTAATCTTGGGGTCGCAGGTTCGAGCCCCACGTTGGGCTAAAGATTCGGGCATTGCAGGGGGCTGGACTAGATGACCCTCAGGGTCCCTTTCAACTCTACAATTCTATGGTTCTATGTATGAGGACTGGAAAGAAGGGGATAAAGGAATTGATGGGAAAGAACTGGGGTAAGCTGATGAGCCATTCACTGCCACCTTATCCCCTCCTGCTTTTGAAATTCCACAGGCAGTTCTCTGCTGAATGCAAGCGCTCAATGCAAATATGAGGTGGGATTTAGTTGAGGGAAAGGGCAGTTTCTTCCTTTCGGAAACAGAAATGCAAAGTTAGGAGCCAAACTGTGACATGTAAAGCTGAGCAAGCTCTCCTGTTTGGGGTCCTTGTTCACTTCTCAGGTCTTTTACAGGTTTCTGCAGCGGAGTCACTGTGACACAGAAGGAACAGTTCAAATTTGCCCGGAAGGGGGCCAAAACAAGCATTGAGTGTTCCCACAATGACAGCAGCTACACAACTATCCTTTGGTATCGGCAGGAGAGCAGCCGTGCAGACAAGCAGCTGCAGCTCATTGGCTATTCAGTACATGGAGTGTCTATGGAGGAGCCGGTTCTAGAGAAATACAGTATAGAATCAACAAATGTGACACATGCTTCCCTGTCCATCACTCCGGAACAAACTGCAGATTCCGCCGTGTATTTTTGCGCAGCCACTAAAGGCACAGCGAGAGCTCTCTGCCTCACAGCTGCACATAAACACTGCAGATCTGCCAGTACTCCCCTTCCTGCCCTCTATGACACACACACACACACACACACACACACACACACACACACACACACAACCCAGCCACTTACAACAATGAGAAACAGCAGCACTAGCTGCCACTATGGGCATATGGACCCTCCACATATTTTCCAGGGACAGCCCTGGATTTACAGAAGCCATCCTGTTTCTGATTTGATCCTGGAATGTCCCACTTTTCCTTAAAGGTAAAGGGACCCCTGACCATTAGGTCCAGTCGTGACCGACTCTGGGGTTGACCGACTCATCTCGCTTTATTGGCCAAGGGAGCCGGCGTACAACTTCCGGGTCATGTGGCCAGCATGACTAAGCCGCTTCTGGGGGATTCAAATTGCCGACCTTCTGATCGGCAAGCCCTAGGCCAGTGATGGCTAACCTTGACACCCCAGATGTTTTGGAACTACAACTCCCATCAAACTCCCATCATCCCTGACCACTGGTCCTGTTAGCTAGGGATGATGGGAGTTGTAGTTCCAAAACATCTGGAGTGTCAAGGTTAGCCATCACTGCCCTAGGCTCTGTGGTTTAGATCACAGCGCCACCCACATCCCTAATAACCCTCATAGGCTAGCCTAAAAGGAAAGGTACCGGTAGTTGTTTTTGTTTCCCCTTTCCTGGACTACAGCGTCCTTTTTGAGATGGGGGTGAGACTATCTTGTAGGTGGAGCTTCCTTCAGCTGCTCAGAGACAACCCAAATTCCTAGACCGAAGTCTGTGGTTAAACATCTCTGCTAGTCATCACTGTGTGAGGGTGTGTGTGAGAGAGGAGTATCTTGATACCGGTACCTCTGCACGAATTTAAGAGTCTCATTCTGCACAAAACACGTCAACAACCCCAGTTTGGGTTGCACAGGGAGGACTACTGAACTCCTGTTTCTAAGAGAGCTTTGTTGTGTTCATATAGACAGAACCAGACTGTTGGTGCCAGGGAAGGAAGCCGATATATTACAGTCACATAAAAGCCACATTGGACGCTTGCAAAGAGCTCAGAGATGTGGATCAACTGGTGTGTGGCTATGTGCTTCTTAAAATTCAGTAAGTCCTTCGTCGGAATCCCCTTCTCTGCTTTATAGGCGGCTTTTAATATTCTAATCCGAGACCCAGGTTTAAATTTCTGCTTTCCTCTTTCTCTTTCAGGATTCTCAAATGCTGAGATCACCCAGCCATGGAGCCTGGTGCTGCAGGAAGACAAAGCTGCACGGATTGAGTGCCAACAAAAAGACCAGCACAACGTCATGCTCTGGTACCGCCAGGGTGCCGAGCCAGGTCTACAGCTCCTCTTTCACTACTATTATGCCGAGCGGCAGGCTGCAGGCAATGTTTCTGACCGGTTCACAGCTGATATGCCCAAAGAAGATCGCTTGATCCTGAATATTTCCCCTGCAAAGCCGGAAGATTCAGCTGTGTATTTCTGTGCAAGCAGCACAGACACAGCAGTTCAAAGTAACCTCTCCTTCCTACAAAATCCTCTGTGTGTCCTCATCACTCTGCCTGTGTGGGCAACTGTGCCTGAGTGGTACGATTCAATTTACCATGCATGGACCAATGTGAGATTCCAGTTCTTCTGCGAGGCTTCTGGCAATGGGAAACTCCCAGGCAGAGCATGTGCTCCAGAATCCTCTAAGGAGTTGGGATTCGGGACATTATAAACATTATAAAACAGTGTTCAGGGCCAGGCAGGTTTGCTGGACGACCTGGCAGCCTCAGGCTGCAACATTTACATTTTCTATTATTGGAAAGAGCACGTCTTTATCACTTTTCCATACGATAAAATGCTCAAATTACCCCGAGATCCTGGGAAGTGAAAAGCTGCCGGGATGACCTCAGGAGGTGGGCATTCAGCCAGACAAAGCCTGCTATTTAGGACATGAAACCTCCAGCAATTTTTTACTCTGACCAGGTAGAGTGATCATTGGCAGAGACACCATGAAGTTCCTCTTGATCCTTACCTTTCTGGGAGTAGCGGGTGGGTCCTTTGATGCTGCTTCATCTTTCTCTCCTTGGAACTCAGGACAACTTTAAAAAAATGAATTTTCTATCATAGGCTCCACTGGAGACAGCAAACGCCACCCAGAAGTTATATTTGTTATCCTGCTGGGATAACGCAGTTGTGAGCAGTGGTAGGGCTAGCATATGAACACATGGAGCAAGCCGTCTATACTGCCCTAAAACCGGTGCATTTTTTTCTAGCAAGAGAGGTGCCGGAACTCTCTAAGAACTTCTCCTTCATTTTCTTAGAATGGCAATGGCGTGCATCTGAGAGGTGATGAAACGGAGTTGTGGTGAATTCTGGCAGGGGGGAAAGGCCCAGCTTTAGACTGTTCTTGGGTTTGTTTGTTTGTTTGTTTGTTTGCACTAAGATACAGGTCTTCATGGTCAAGGCCAGCCCAACCATGAGGCAAGGTGAGGCAATTGCCTCAGGCAGCAGCATCCACGGGGCAGCAGATCTAGTCTCCAGGATGTGTCCTGCTTTTTGAAGGCCACATCTGCTGCCTCCTCGGCAGCCCCATACCCAATGCCACCTCTACAGAGGCCTTTTGGCGATAGGAGACACTGCTGGTCTCCTCCCACCCTTGTTCCCAATGAAGATTTTTCGCCCCCACCCCTTGTTCCTGATGTAGATCTTCACTCACCCCTTCTTCCCTAGCCGGGGGTGCGGTGAGGAGCCATTTTGTGGTTCACCTCAGCTGCCAAAATGTCTTGGGCCAGCACTGTTCATAGTAAAGCTATTTACAACAGGCAGCTAGAGCCACCATACCACCACCGTTTTGCAAAGACCTGCACCTCGCTCAGTTCCCCAGTTCACTGCATGATTTGGCAAGGCACTGCCTTAGCCAAACCCACCTTCAACAGGGTTGTGTTTCGAAGAAAACTGTGGCAATAACTTTAGTACTCGGTACACTGAAGAGCCGTACGGTAACGATAAATAGTTTGCCTGTGTCAAAGCTTTGTTGCAGCCTCTGTTCTGCAGCTGAAAACAGAGAGCAAGATGGATTTTAGCACGACACAGTTGCTTCAGGAGTGATGGTGCCTCATAAAAGTTTAGGCAATGCAGGGCCCTCAAAATGTTGTTGGACTCCAGCTCCCATCAGCCCCAGCCAGTATCACCCACAGTCAGGGATTATGAGAGCTGTAGTCCATCAGTATGGAGTAAGAGACTTTCTGCTGACTTTTTCCACCTGCTTTGCCCAACCCTCCAACCCTAGGAGCCTTTCCCATGATTTGAGAACAGCACAAGCAGCTTGGAAGACAGAAGAGGAGTTCAGAGATATTCTTTAAAAAATAATTTTATGTGTGACCTTGCTTCTCAGTTTGATCTTTTTACATGGTTTCATACGCTTTGTGGTATTTTTATACATTGTGACTATGATTATAGTTTAGTAATTCTTGATTGTAATTGATAAGTATAAACTATCTAAATATTATTTGCTCCTATTTAATTTTACTGTTTACTCTTATATTTTAGTGGATTATTGAATATTGCTTTATTCAATATAGGTTGTTTATTTTAAAGTTATTGTGACTTTTTTTGTATTGGATCAGACTGTGTGCAACCTTTGTTATCTATTTTGTTGTTCCTTCATCTTGTAAAGCGCCTTGTGTATAGTAATCTAGAAAGGCAGTACACAAATTAAAAGTGAAATGAAATGAACTATCTGGAAGGCACCACAAAAAAATCTACCCCCGATTTAAAGCATTCGCGCCATCCAATATTTTGACCTATCCATAAGAAATGTGGTGCTGTTCTTTGTGTGCAGCGAATTGGCAAAATAATGAAAAGGATCTTATGCTGTATTATACACAAATTGATTTTTTAACAAAGGGTCATTGTGAGAAATTCGGAGTTACTTTTGTGGATGAGTCTGGAATTCTGAAGTTAAGGATTTGATTGGTATAAGTTTTGTTCTGCCGAGCTCATATTTAGCACAATTTGTATACAGAGTCTTTTTGATAACATGTGGTCTGTTATGCCTAATAAAAGGATATTGTATTGAAAAGGATCTTAAGGGTTCAAGACGCTTCTGTGCAGAAAGATTTATGCATTTCTGGCAAACAAAGCAGGCTGATCGTCACTTTGCTTGGTTGACACTGTCCTTGGCTGTCACAGCTGCTGTCCCCTTTGACGACGACGACAAGATTGTGGGAGGCTACACCTGCCAGGAGCACTCGGTCCCCTACCAGGTGTCTCTGAATGCTGGATACCACTTCTGTGGGGGCTCGCTCATCAGCAGTCAATGGGTCGTATCAGCTGCTCACTGCTTCCAGTCGTGAGTAAAGAACATTCAAATCCTTCATCAGCGTTGTTTAGGCTCTGTTTCCCCCTCCCTGGCACCTTCTTTCAGAGCTAACAAAGTTTGGATGGGACTAGGACGTCACCAGGGAGACTGGTACCTTGGCATCTACATGCTGCAGATACTCAGGACAGATCAAAGAAAGTAATTCTCCACATAACCGCACAATAACCTTGGGTCAAATGTTTGTGGTGATGGCTTCTGTGGGGGAGGGGGAATGTGCTTGCAGCTTTCAAGTCAGCACCCCCATAACCATGAAATAATAATAGTAATAACAATTTATTATTTATACCCCGCCACTCTGGGTGGCTCCCAACATATTAAAAACAACCTCAAATATTAAAAACCTCCCTAAATGACATAAAAGACTTCCATTGAGTTATGAATGTACTTACTCTCATCCATGCATTTGAAAATAATAATAATAACAACCAAAAAATAAACCTAAAGTTGAGTTCACACAGTTTGGGCAAACAGCATTTCCTCATGGGAACTGTTGTGTCTTTCCAAAGCTTTGCTACACATATCCCTTGCCGTTTGCTAAACAGTTGTTGACAATCCTGAACTTCCTTTTTCAATCACTGCCTGGCCTTAAATATGACCTGGAAGATTGTCTGTGGATTTTCTTTTTCAAGTTTTTATTTATACTTTTCAAGTTTATACGTTTCATTAGTTTTACAAATCAATTTAACATTTCAAAATTTGACTTTCTTCCCTCTCTTTCTACAGTTCCTTAATTTTTTTTTAATATCTTCTGCATATCCAAATTCATTTCACTTGCTCATTTAATTATCTACTGTAAATATATACTCTTGTGAAATTGCAGGTTATTACAATAAGCCTGCCAATGTTTTTATCTGTTTACAATTTATCTGTAAATATTCAATAAACCATTTCCATTCTTTTATTAAAAAGTTTGTTATCTTGATTTCTTATTCTTCTGGTAAGTTTTGCCATTTCTGCATATTCCACGAGTTTTTGTGTCCATTCTTCCTTTACTGGGACTTCTGCTTCTTTCCACTTTGTCTGTGGTTTTTCTGGCACTTTGTACATGGTCTACGTGAATCAACCATATCACATTCTAGACCAGGGGTCAGCAACCTTTTTCAGCCGTGGGCCAGTCCACCGTCCCTCAAACCATGTGGTGGGCCGGACTATATTTTTTGGGGGGAAATGAACGACTTCCTATGCCCCACAAATAACCCAGAGATGCATTTTAAATAAAAGGACACATTCTACTCATGTAAAAACACACTGATTCCCAGACCGTCCGTGGGCTGGATTGAGAAGGCAATTGGGCCGCATCTGGACCACGGGCCTTAGGTTGCCTACCCCTGCTCTAGAGCTTCATTTAGATTAAACACTTTGGACTTGGGCTGAGAATTCCACACTGTAACATATACTTAATAACCACTGTAACGTGTTGTAAATTTTTCAGTTTCCGCATCCAGGTGAGGCTCGGGGAATACAACATAAATGTCCTGGAAGGGTCAGAGGAGCTCATTGATGCTGAGAAACAAATTCCCCATCCCAAGTATGACCCGGTTACCACAGACAACGACATTATGCTCATCAAGCTGGCTACCCCTGCCACCCTGAACTCCCGTGTCCGAGCCATTTCCTTGCCTTCGAAATGTGTAGCTGCTGGGACCGAGTGCCTGATCTCAGGATGGGGCAACACCCTCAGTGATGGATGTGAGTTAAGGGGTGTTTCATGCATTCAAATCACACAGGGCAACTTTTCTTTCTGCAGGAATTCAGGGCCAAACTAGACATGGAGGTGCATCTAGCAGCCTCTCAGCACTTTTAGTAGTAGTAGTAGCAGTCATAATAATAATGATACTAATAATAATTTATAACAGCACATGCAGGGGCTGCTTAACCTTTTCCTCCCTGGCTGTTCCACAGCCCATGTACCATTTCACTCTTCAAATGGAGAAACGGCATGTTTGGATGCTTCTCCGTACAAAACAAACCTGCCCGAATATTGAAATGTGGCACATTAGGGAGATTAAGCTGAAACTCATTTCTGATGGGATTGTTATTTAGAGCATTGGTACCCCCACCGTTTAGTCAAAAAAAAAAAAAAAAAGACTTCCAAGATGGCTTATGTACCGTCAATTAAAACAAGGCAGTCCCTGCTTGCAAGTTTGCCATTTTACCAACACACAACCCAAAAGGGAAAAGGGGCAGGGAGGGATGAGGGAAATAGCAAACTACAAAGTATAGAAGACTCCCTAGAAAAGACCCTGATGTTGGGAAGGATTGAGGGCACAAGGAGAAGGGGACGACAGAAGATGAGATGGTTGGACAGTGTTCTCGAAGCTACTAACATGAGTTTGGCCAAACTGCGAGAGGCAGTGAAGGATAGGCGTGCCTGGCGTGCTCTGGTCCATGGGGTCACGAAGAGTCGGACACGACTGAACGACTGAACAACAACAACAAAAGTATAGAAGTAGAAGAGGCAAGTTTTTGGTGGTTGTTGTTTTTTTTTAAAAACAAAACAACCCTCAAACATGTAATTCCTGAACTTTGCAAACTGTAGTGGTATGGCTATACATACCACATACATGCCAGGGACGCTATACAATATCACAGGTCATGCTGTGGTTCAGTAGTTTTTGCTTCTCTCTAAATTTCTTGGTTTATAACAACATTCCTTAATTCCTTTCCCCGCACTCCATTTTGGGGCAGTCAACTTGCCAGCGCTTCTTCAGTGCCTGGATGCTCCCGTTCTAAGTGATGCCGAGTGCAAGGATGCCCTGGTGGGGCAAATCACCCCAAACATGATCTGCGCAGGATACCTGGAAGGCGGCAAAGATTCCTGTGATGTGAGATGCCTTTTTTTCTTTTGCCCAGACACAATGCTGCTGCTGCTGCTGCTGCTACACTTGTGCCTTAATTACAAGAACCATGCGGGTCACATTTGCAGATGACACCAAACTGGGGGAGGGTCAGCCAATGTCGTAAGATGACAGAATCAGGATTCAAAATGACCTTAACAGATTGGAGGACGGGAACCAAACTGATAAAACAAATCCCAATAGGGATAAATTCAAGGTTCTTCACTTAGACAGGGAAAGAAAACCAGCTGCACAAATATAAGACGAGATTCCATACATTAAAAATAGAACACATTCTAGAAGGCAGGTTGAATCAAACTGGAAAACATTGGCTTGTTGTGAGGTAGAGCCTAGGGGTTCAAACCATCTCCAGTGCTAAGTAGGGAAAATGAAACCCCTTTGAAGACCTTCAGAGGATTGGTGTGTGTGTGTGTGTGTGTGTGTGTGTGTGTGTGTGTGTGTGTGTGTTCTCCTTTAGAATGCTACAATCAGGCTTCAGATGGATAAATTGGTAAAGGTAAAGGTAAAGGGACCCCTGACCATTAGGTCCAGTCACGGACGACTCTGGGGTTGCAGCACTCATCTCGCTTTACTGGCCGAGGGAGCCGACGTACAACTTCCGGGTCATGTGGCCAGCATGACTAAACCGCTTCTGGCGAACCAGAGCAGCGCACGGAAACGCCATTTATCTTCCCGCTGGAGTGGTACCTATTTATCAACTTGCACTTTGATGTGCTTTCGAACTGCTAGGTTGGCAGGAGCACGGACCGAGCAAAGGGAGCTCACCCTGTTGCGGGGATTCAAACCGCCAACCTTCTGATCGGCAAGCCTAGGCTCTGTGGTTTAACCCACAGTGCCACCCGACTGTTGGTACCAGACTAAAAACAGACATTTCTTAACTACCCAAATCTTTTATTTACAGGGGGATTCCGGTGGACCCATGGTATGCAACGGGGAGCTCCAAGGAATTGTGTCTTGGGGCATAGGGTGTGCTCTGAAAGGTTTTCCTGGCGTATACACGAAGGTCTGTAACTATGTGGACTGGATCCAAGAAACAATTGCGGCCAACTGAAAGATCCATTCTAGTCTTTGGATATTTGCCTTTTCTTCTGTTTAATTCAGCACTGTTGCACTAACAGACAAATAAAGTCAGATCATTTGATGGAGCCATCTTTTTCTTTCATGAGTTAGCAAAGTTCCAAAAGTGAACTAATTCCCCTCTCTGTACTTTGAAGTTTTTTATACTGGACATCTGTGTTAAACATTCCTGTCACACAGTACATCATGACTATTATAACACCCGTTAAGGAAGTAAGTTCATTTTGGAATGAACGGGAAATTGAACCAAATGGGGTTTAGTTTTAAAATAAATGCATAGGGCAATGAATGGTTGTGTAGATTTCTTGCCCCATTTGTACCCATTTGTTGGCAACGAAGCTTAACTGGCTTTGGGGACTGATGCTCTTAGAGGCTACCATTTTATTTATCGATAATGAATTGCATGACATTCCAGGGGGGAAATAGTAGCTAACACAAAAAAGTGCCCCCACAACTGTTAACTACTGAAATCAGTTTTGCTATCACTGCCCCCATGGCGACAGCAACTTTCCCACCCACCCCTAAAGTCAAAAGCAGGAACCAAAGAACAAAAATGCATGTAGGTACCGAAAGAAATAGGAGTCTAATGAATGAATAATGAAGAATTGCCCTACTGGATAAAAACGAGAATCCTCCTGTTTAAATATATTGTTACAAAAGTTAGGTGACTCCCCATTTCTGTGCTGAGCGGTGGCAAGAGCCCATGGGGTACCAGGCACTAATCCAGGGTCTGTGGTCCTTTGGGGAATTGAAGACATGGCGGAGGCTGTCGTAGCTTTAGGACAGGGGTGGCCAACTCCCAAGAGACTGCGATCTACTCACAGAGTTAAAAACCTGGCAGTGATCTACCCCCTTTTGGGGGATTCAGGTCAAAGTTATTGTTGAGCTTTTTTTAGGGGAGCCAAAGTTGTTGAGCTTCTTTGGGGGAGCCAGTGGTCTACCAGTGATCTACCACAGACGTCCAGTGATCTACTGGTAGATCACGATCTACCTGTTGGACATGCCTGCTTTAGGAAATGTGATTTATTCATATATTTACACCTGAATTTAAATGGAGCCCAGGGCATCTCTCCCAAGATGCATCTCTCTCTCTCTTTTCTCCCTTCTTCCTCCCAGCACACCTTGTTAAATACACTCTTTTCCTGTCACCTCACACCCAGTTACCCAGGCAACCTTCCAAACACCTCAGGGCAGGGGGGAAGGACAATTCTCCTGCGTTGCCAAATGGCCCTCAATGGCCTTACATTGTTTCTTCATGGCCCTAGCTTGGCCAGGTCCTTTTGCATAGGCTAGCTCTGCAGCTTGTATTTCTCCCTTCACATCCCAAGTCATCAAAATCCTACCATTTATTAATTTCTAGGGTTCATCACCCCGACCGAATCTATAACACCATTATTGTCTAGCCAGATGCTTTGAGAAAGCCTCCCAGGTCAAACTCTGTTGACTCAAGCAGCTGATTACCAGAACCCATGTATTACCAGGCATGGCCAAACTTGCTGTTTTTGGACTACAATTCCCATCATCTCTAGCTAACAGGTACAGTGGTCAGGGATGATGGGAATTGTAGTCCCAAAACAGCTGGAGGGGCAAGTTTGGCCATGCCTGTATTACACAGATTCGTGCTTGGAGGACAGAACGGGGGTCATCCACTGCCTGACAAGTAATAGTCTATCAGGCACAAAGACTTTTCTAAAAATCTTGAGCATTGTCAGCATGGACTGGGGTGGCTCTGCAGAGTTTTGGAGGGAGTTCTCTCCCAACCCTACCTGGGCTTGCTGCATTGCTGCAGATTGAATGGTGGACCTGTTACACACAAGGCGGAAGTGCTACCAATGAGCCACATCTCTTCCCCGAAGGACTTGAGACCTGCAGAGGTCTATATAGATAGGTTTACATTGGAAAGAGGTGTGGTGTGTTGGGAGGGGAGGACGGGTTTGGGGCTGCATACAGAGAAGATGTTTAACCCTTAGTAACATAAAAAGAGCCTGATGGGTCAGGCCAATGGCTCATCTAGTCCAGCATCCTGTTCTCACAGTGGCCAACCAGATGCATATGGGAAACCCACAGTCAGGACCCGAGTACCAAAGCTTCTCTCTTGCAGTTTCCAGAAAGTGGTATTCAGAAGCATATTGCCTCTGACTATGGAGATAGCATAGTCATATGGCTAATAGCAAATAATAATTATTATTATTATTATTATTATTATTATTATTATTATTTGTACTCTGGGTGGCTTCTAAAAAAGCATAATTAAACATCAAACATTAAAAACTGATACAGGGCTGCCTTCAGATGTCCTATAAAAGTTGTATAGTACCTTATCTCCTGGACATCTGAAGGGAGGGTGTTCCACGGGGAGGGACCACTACCGAGAAGGCCCTCTGCCTGGTTCCATGTAACCTCATTTCTCACAGTGAGGGAACCGCCGAAAGCCCTCAGAGATGGACCTCAGTGTCTGTGCAGAACGATGGGGGTAGAGATGCTCCTTCAGCTATACTGGGCTAAGGTCATTTAGGGCTTTAAAGGTCAGCACCAACACTTTGAATTGTGCTCGGAAACGTACTGGGAGCCAGTGTAGATCCTTTAGGACCAGTGTTATATGGTCCCAGTGGCCACTCCCGGACACCAGTCTAGCTGCCGCATTCTGGATTTGTTGTAGTTTCTGAGTCACCTTCAAAGGTAGCCCCACGTAGAGCGCATTGCAGTAGTCCAAGCAGGAGATAAGCAGAGCATGTACTACTCTAGGGAGACAGGTAGAGTCTCAGTCGGTGTACCAGATGGAGCTGGTAGACAGCTGCCCTGGACACATAACAGACCTGTGCTTCCATGGACAGCTATGAGTCCAAAATGACCCTCAAGCGGTGTGCCTGGTCCTTCAGGGGCACAGTTATCCCATAGCCTTATCCTCCATCAATCTGTCTTTAGCCTGGATCTCAACTGAGATAAGTAGCATTAACTGGTATGAACCCTGAAAAAAAAAGGTATGAACATGGTGGGGAGGAGAAGAACTCAGTGCCATTAATAGGTGAAGCTTTTCCTGGCATGGAGATACCATGTTAAATTTCTCTATTCCAGGCTATTGTGAAATGCAAGAGCAGGCGAAGAAGAAAGACTGCAACCTTCTGTATCACTTCCCCTTGCAACAATTCTCCATGGTTCTCTGTGCCAGAACTATGGGCACCAGCTAGCAGGAAAGTTCCCCGCCCCCCTCTGGGAAGGAAAAACCTGGGTCTGACAGAATTGTATAGATAGGCTAATGAGGGAGTGCAGAATTGATCTCTGGAATCTTTCTGACTTCTCAGGGTCAGGAGGAGGTCTTTTGCAACCCAGGGTAGGGAAAATAATGCTCCCTGCGCCAACATTTAGTCATATGCTGGGCAGGAGAATCTAAACTCATGAAATAACCACAACTACACCCACCTGGATGTGCATGCCCATATTCAAGTTCAGAAGATACTGGGCAGATTTTACTAGCTGATGCAACTGGAGATATGTCTGCCTTTAGCAGGCAAGAGGTGACCTTTTATTTGAGGACAGTTGAGGCATTCTGGGGCATGCATGTTCCTGCTGTCCTACTACTGGGCATGGTGCACGCACAAAAAGCTCATGTCCTCCAACATTTCTCTGATGAAAATAAGGCTGTCTGATTCCATAATAATAATAATAATAATAATAATAATAATAATAATACCCTACCTATCTGACTGGGTTGCCCCAGCCACTCTGGGCTGCATTCAACATATATAAAAACATAATAAAACATAAAACATTCAAAAACTTCCCTCTACAGGGCTGCCTTTAGGTGTCTTCTAAAGGTTGTATAGTTACTTATCTCCTTGGCTTGGGGGTCACATAACTCCATTCCCTCCAACATTTCTCTGATGAACATACGTCCTAAGGAAAAGCGGGACATTCCGTGATCAAATAAGAAACCAGAATGGCTTCTTTAAATCTGGGACTGTCCCTGAAAAATAGGGAAATTTGAAGGGTCTGTGTGTGGGATCTGTAGCTACAAAGTATTCACAACACTTCCTAGCCAGGATAGTGTGGTTATTAGGTTCTGAAATTCTCTGTCAAGCTAAAGAAGGTCTGAACAATGTATGAACAGGGTTTGGTGGTTTCCTCGACACTGTCTATTTCCTGTCCAGCCTGGCCCAAGCTCAGCATGGACCTGCCATTTATCTGCCATATAATTCCATGCCCTGCACTTCTGACAGGCTTTAGAATGCTGCACTCCCCTGGGCTGGCTGTAGCCCATACAGAACAGGATTGCAGGATTTGTGATGTTTCATAAGCGTCCAAGATGGCGGAAAGGGGGCCCAAGACAGGACTCAGCTGTGCACATTGGCAGAACTACGCACACCACCACATCTCAATTCCTAGAAATGTTTCACTTCAGATATAAGGCACCTGGGGTTATGTTATCACCTTGGGCACATGCAAGTTCTATTTTAACCAGGATGATGCAAGACCATGGGAAGTGGAAAGCTGCGGGACCTTGGGCTGAGGAGATACGGTCCCAGGGAAGGTATAAATGTGGAGAGATGCCTTCAGAAAGTCCTGTTGTAATTGACGGATCCACTGAGAAGACATCATGAAACTCCTCTTGGTCATTGCCTTCCTGGGAGCAGCAGGTGAGTCTTTAAAAATGCCAGGTTTTAAAAGAATACAAAAATGTTTCCAGTGGGTTTTGGGTAGTATTTTGAAAAGAATTTTTTAGCTCTTTTTATGGTATGTCTGTAAATCACCTTGAGACAGATGTAAAAGGTGATTCGTAAATTAATTTATTACAGAGTAATGAGGAGGTTATAAAATAATAGAGTTCTGAAGTTGTAGGTCTATACTAGGTAAGACTGTTGCTGTAGATGCTTCAGGAATTAATTCTTTGAGAATTCTAATGTAAAATTACCTGATCTAATATGTGGATTGCAACACAGTGATTCATCAGTTTCTGCACTTTCCAGTTCTCAATTCAAAAATCATATAGAAACATTTGACGTCTCTTTTGAGAGAAAATACTACTACTGCTGCTGCTGCTGCTGCTGCTGCTGCTAATAATAATAATAATAATAATAATAATAATAATAATTTATTATTTCTACTCCCGACCATCTGGCTGGATTTCCCCAGCCACTCTGGGCGGCTTTCAACAGAACATTAAAAACAGAATAAAACTTCAAACATTAAAAACTTCCCTAAACAGGGCTGCCTTCAAATGTCTTCTAAAAGTCAGATAGTTGTTTATTTCCTTGACATCTGATGGGAGGGCGGTCCACAGGGTGGGTGCCACTACTGAGAAGGCCCTCTGCCTGGTTCCCTGCAACCTCACTTCTAGCATTGAGGGAACCACCAGAAGGCCCTCGGAGCTGGACCTCAGTGTCCGGGCAGAGCGATGGGGGTGGAGATGCTCCTTCAGATATACTGGGCCGAGGTACAGTATACAGAAAATACAGAAACTGAGAAGAGATTAAAAAATATGCATTTAAAAAAAGATGTATGTTTATATGTGCATCTTCATGCAGTGTCTTTTAAATACAGGTTTGTATGGAAACAGGACAGAGCAGTCCTATGGGTGAACATATGTAAAACTGATTTGCATAACCCTAAGAACTAGAGATATGGATATTCCTGAGATGTGACCATATGAAACTCAAGGGATAGAGCAACTGCCTCTCCCTTCTTAACCTTAACTTCAAGGCCAGGTCATGTTATCAATAAGAAACTGTGCCTAATTTGGGTTTTGTTTTGCTTTCTGAAGAATCCAAGTTACTTTGCAGTCCGTGCTCATTCTGATTTTTCCCTGTTTTTGCCAGTTGCTCGCCCCTTTGATGATGACGACAAGATTGTGGGAGGATACACTTGCGAGAGGAACTCCGTCCCCTACCAAGTATCACTGAATTCTGGGTACCACTTCTGCGGGGGTTCCCTCATCAATGAACAATGGGTTGTCTCAGCTGCTCATTGCTACAAATCGTGAGTGACTGACGCTTACTTTCTCCATTGCCATGTACTGCAAACCCACAAGATCTCAAAATTTCAGCGGAGCTGGAGTTTAGGAATAGTAAGAACCAGTGTGGGTTTCGAGGTCTCCAGATTGTTCAGGGTAGATCCCTCTCATTTTTATGTTACCAAGCAACACCACAGCCTATTGCCATGATGTAGCCATCGGTAGCTGCATCTGAATATAGATTTTGAAAGCACATTCCGGGTGTGTCATCCAGGACAATGCGCAGAACTAGATCCTGAAGTGTAGAATGAAGAAAGCCCTCTATTGATCCAGGAAAGGCAAAAGGCGCGATTTCTAATATTTATACAGTAGGTACTAGACCCATCCAATCCAGAGACTTCTTGCCATCTGTCAAACACTGTGTTCAATGTCTCCCTGGGTCCTTTGGGGGAAAGGGCAGGATATAAATTTAACAAACAAACAAACAAACAAGCATTCCCCTCTGTACATAAAGAGGGCTCTGAGATCTGAGAAATATCTCTATCGATGTTTGTTTAATTTATTTTATGATATGTTTTTCTGTGTTTTTAGCAATTCATAATTTTATGTAAGGTAAAAAGGTGTGGGGTATAAATAAATATATAGCAACAACAACAACAATTAATGGAATGATATAAATATATAGCTATTATTATTATTATTATTATTTATTTATTTATTCAGTATTCACAGAGAGAGACAAAGGAATGCAGTTTCTATTAAATAATGGCGTTGCTCCGAGTAAAGTCCAACCCCCTCCTTCTCTCCTATTCTACGTCATCCCTATGGTGGTTGATCTGAGCTTTCTACCTCTGAGCTTTCTGTTCCAATACTCGCAATGCCCGCCTAGTCCTGGGAGGAGGAGGGTCAGGAATGCTTTCCATAGACACTGAATCTGTCAGCTGTCTCTCTTCTTCTTCCTGTTGTTCTTCTCCCAATATTTCCCAGCTTCCCCCCACTGCAGCCTCTGAACTATGGCCTTCTGCAAACCACTGTTCTAAATCTATACTGTCCTCCTGTTCTCGGGAAGGTTCAGGAGAAGGGTGGGCGGCCCCCACCATTCCTGGCAGGTCAGACACCGCACAGTGCGCTCAGCACCCTGTCAACGCTTGATTTTGCAGCCGCATAGAAGTGAGGCTTGGAGAACACGACATTATGCAGGTGGAAGGAGGCGAGCAGTTCATCAACTCCGAAAAAGTCATTCGCCATCCAAAGTACAACTCTTGGCTCCTGGATAACGACATCATGCTCATCAAGCTGAGCTCCAATGCCGAGATTTCCTCACGCATCACCCCCATCACCTTGCCTAGTGGATGCGCAGCTGCCGGAACTGAATGCTTGATCTCAGGGTGGGGCAACACTCTTAGCAGTGGAGGTGAGTATGAACAACCCATCAGCTTTTATTTATTTATTATTATTTAAACTACCTTTCAACCAAGGTTCCCATCTCAGCAGTACCTAATTCCACAGCTAACAAAACAGCCCACATTCTCATCGATCCCCAAAGTTCTGATGGGGCAGATAGAAAAGATGTCAGAGATAGAGGGACAATTGCGGCTCCAATGGAAGAGAGTTTCGCAACCAAGGTGCCATCACAGAAAAGACCCTGCAGCATGTCACTGCAAAGGGGGCCACACCCATAGATGGAACCCCTAGAAGGGTACCCCCCAGTCTCAACGCATGGGCCAGTTTATAATGTACTTTGACTCCAACCTAAGTCCTGCAAGCATATGAAAGGAGAACGTCCATTTGCTGGCATTCTCGTAGGCTTGGGAGCACTAGGCGGTACTGTGCAGTTCACCTCAGACATAGCAGGTGTGCACACACCAGGTCTACTTGCGCCCCAGCATCCCCACCCCCCATGTGCTGACCCCTGTGCGCTCCACCTTCAACCTTCCCATAAGGAACGGGAATGTCTGAAGGGGGTTTCTAAGCATATTTGACTTTGTAAGCCCAGAAGCAATGAAATCAGGAATCCTGGTCAAGCAAGGCACCTGATCATTTAGACACTTCTAAGTGTGTTCATTCAAATACACTTAGAAGGCCTTTAGCTGTGAAATGAAATGAAATGTAAGCACCTCAGCCATTTTTATATCTTGTGAGCTGATCAGTGAAGCCCTCATGCATTTTTACATAAGGCTAGAGGCCCACAAAGATGGAAAGCATTTCTCTCCCCAACATTCCTGGATTGTTGTCTTAGTTACACCCCTTTTCCTTTTCCTTTTCCTTCCAGTCAACTACCCTGACCTTCTCCAGTGCCTCAATGCTCCCATCCTGGCTGACGCCGAGTGCCGAGAGGCTTATCCAGGGCAAATCACTGACAACATGATCTGTGTTGGGTACTTGGAGGGCGGCAAAGACTCCTGCCAGGTGAGAGGATTCACTTTTAGTTGCATTATTAAATGAGGAGCTCTGAGCCCTTAAAAATAATTAACCACAAAAAATTACCGCTCGGCTTTCTTTGGCAGTAGCCACAAATAGTTACAGGTATACTGTAAGACAGGCATCCCCAAACTTCGGCCCTCCGGATGTTTTGGATTACAATTCCCATCATCCCTGACCACTGGTCCTGTTAGCTAGGGATCATAGGAGTTGTAGGCCAAAACATCTGGAGGGCCGCAGGTTGGGGGTGCTTGCTGTAAGATGTCGGTTCTGAGTGGAAGCAAAGCTTGAACTTTGCATGCATGGGTGTAGCCAGGATTTTTGTTGGGGGGGGGGAACAGGCCTTTTGTTAGGGGAGGGCAGAACCAATGTGATTGGTCAGTTAGTTAAGTATTTCTATTGTTTTACTTGATGAGGGGGGCAGCTGCCACCCTGGCTACACCCAAGTTTGCATAATACACTTTGTATGAATGCTGCTTCCACCCCATTTACCATTTTCTGTGGTGGAGGTGGGGATATTTGCTAAGGATCAGGTTGCACACTGTGTCTGAAGGCGAAATCAGCATCTCAAAGCAAGAATCACTGCTTGCTTCCTCAGAGGCTGAATCCACACTGTAAAGCAACTATGCTGCAGCATAAGGAGGGGGTAGAAATTCAGTTCAGTTCCATCTGAAGGCAAACCTAATTCGCGCTTTCTAAAACAATATACAAACCAAAGCACAGGTACCCCCTAATTTCATACGTCTCCGAATTTTGCAATGCAGTTCTTTAAGCAAGTCACATATACAAAAATACATACGCTCTAGGATAAAGTGTGTCTAAAAATGCATATTTTGTCAGACATCTGAAGGCAGCCCTGTTTAGGGAGGCTTTTAATGTTTAATAGATTACTGTATTTTAATGTTCTTTTGGAAGCCACCCAGAGTGGCTGGGGAGACCCAGCCAGATGGGCGGGGTATAAATAATAAATTATTATTATTATTATTATTATTATTATTATTATTATATTGGTGAGAATAATGTTTCAAAAATGCAGTATATTACGGGAAATTGCTTTGCAAAAATCTATATATTCGTTAGCATTGCATATAAAAAATGTGTATATTCAGAAAAATTCACGCAAAGATGCTGATAAATTATCCTGAGGACTTAAAAAAACCCCACAAAACCTTAGGTGGAAATGTGGAGAACTAAACTTAAGTCTGGAAAAATCAGAAACCAATACTGACTATTTGGCTCAGCGCTTGCTGTAGAGCACATATTTCAACATTGCCATGTTATCTGGGCACTTGCTTGGTGTGACCATTTACTGTGAGAACGGGAGAACTCTGGTTGCTGCTACCCTTCTGTTCTTGTGGGCTGGCAGGAGAAACCCCCAAACTGGGGTAGAGACATGGAGAAGAGGGGTTTCCAGAATTCAAGGGAAAACAAGACTTTAATTGATATTTTTGCTGTCGTGCAAGGAAAAGCAACATGACCCGGGCTGCATGCAAACCATATTTCACTTGCAACCTCTTTTGTCTCGCAGGGGGATTCCGGTGGCCCCGTGGTGTGCAATGGTGAGCTCCAGGGCATCGTTTCGTGGGGAATAGGCTGTGCTCTCTCTGGCTACCCCGGAGTCTACACCAAGGTCTGCAACTATATTGACTGGATCCAGGAAACCATTGCTGCTAACTAAGGCAGCAATTCCTCCTCTAGTTTCAACATAGAGTTTCAACCTTTGCTTCTTATGTAATTCGTCTTAATAATAAAAAAAGAATTCCAAGGAAATAAATGAATACAGATTACTTAACTATCCTGGTTCGTGGTTGTTTTCTTTTCACCACACTCCAATCAAAGGGCATATCTGTGCTATACAGACTTTTATCGTGGCACTTTTCACTTTCATATTTCCACTTCTTTTTAACCTATTTATAAAGAGCATTTATTTATTTATGATGATTCCTACCAAGATGGCTTACGACTAACATTCAATTACAAAAGAACCCTTTTTAAAAATAAAAATAAAAGGAAAAAACCCACACACATTAAAAATGTTAACATATTAGAAACAGCATCAGGCTCACACTCTGCGCAAACTCAGATTTTCAGGGGGTATCCTAGCCTTTTAGAAGTAGGTGGGGTGTTTTTTAAAATGTATTTCTTTTCCCCTTTTGTTTTAATGTATGTACATGGGTTATTGTTTTTTGGTTGGTTGGTTGGAAGTTGCTTTGTGTTGCCCTGGGCAAGATAAAGCAACTAACAAAACAAACAAACAAATATCCAACAGGAAGAGAATATGAATTTCAGGCATCTTATGCACAATAACATTACCATGCTGCAGTGCAGAGATCAAATTTAAATTGTGTAGTGCTTCCTTTTTTCTCAGCAGTGGCAGACCCTCCAAGTGTCCCTATTTTCCAGAGACAGTCCCAGATTTACAGAAGACGTTCCGGTTTCTGATTTGATCCCGGAATGTCCTGTTTTTACTTAGAACATCCCTATTTTCATTGGAGAAATGTTGGTGGGTATGGAGCTATGCCACCCCCAAGCCATCTGAGAGCAGCCCTGTATGGGGAAGTTTTTTAATGTTCATTGAATGCTTAGGGTTAAACCACAGAGCCTAGGCCTTGCCGATCAGAAGGTCGGCGGTTCGAATCCCCGCGACGGAGTGAGCTCCCGTTGCTGGGTCCCAGCTCCTGCCAACATAGCAGTTCGAAAGCATGTCAAAGTGCAAGTAGATAAATAGGTACTGCTGCAGCGGGAAGGTAAACGGCGTTTCCGTGCACTGCTCTGGTTCGCCAGAAGCGGCTTAGTCATGCTGGCCACATGACCTGGAAGCTGTACGCCAGCTCTCGGCCAATAAAGCGAGATGAGCGCCGCAACCCCAGAGTCGGTCACGACTGGACCTAATGGTCAGGGGTCCCTTTACCTTTAATCCTCTATAATAAAGTTGCTGTGTCCCTGCGTCCAACTTTCCGTGTGTCATGGAAGTGCGGTACTGCGTATGTCCGTGTCCCACACGGACGCAGGGATTGGACGACGCAGTGACGTTAGCCGCACGAGCCTCCGCGGCTGCCTCGCTATCCGCTTCATTCCCCTCAGACAGTTTGGCCTCAGACAGGAGCGGTTGGGCTCCTGGGAGGCAGAGTGAGCGAGCGGGAGAGAGAGAGAGGCAGAGCGAGCAGCCGCGTGAGGCCGCCTCAGCCGCCCTTCTTTTCCTCCGCGTAGCTTGCTGAGGCGGAGAGGAGGCGGCGGCGAGTGCAGCTGCCTCCGGCCGTTACTTACCGTCGGGACCTCCACCTCTGCCGTTGCTGCTCCGCGTCTCCTTTGCCGGCGGTGAGGGGTCTGCGGGGGCCAGCAGCGCCAGCACTAGCGGACCGGGTGCCATCGGAGCCGCGGCGGCCCCCGGGGCCAGGGAAAGCCGGCAGCAGCAGCAGCAGGCGCGCCTCCGCCCTCAGCCCGGAGCGCCTCCTTCCTCCTTGCCCTCCTGCATCGCCATCGCCCGCGGAGGCCCCTGGCCGGTACTGGCGGCCGCTGACATCACGGGGACACCCGAGGGGGAGGGCGAGGAGCGGACGGAGGGAGGGAGGCGGTTGCTGGCGGCCGCGCGCCTCGGCCGCTGCTCCTGGCTGCGCCCCGCCCTTTCTAGCGCCCGTTATTAACGGGCTACATTCAACTAGTGAGGTTATAAAATAATAGAGTTCTGAAGTTGTAGGTCTGTAGTAGGTAAGACTGTAGCTGTAGATGCTTGAGGAATTCATTCTTTGGGAATTCTAATGTAAAATTACCTGATGTAATATGTGGTCACCTTTACTTTTAAACATTATGGTTTTATATATGTTGGAAGCCACCCAGAGTGGCTGGGGCAACCCAGTCAGATGGGTGGGGTATAAATAGTAAAATATAGTAATAATAGTAATAATAATAATAATAATAATAATAATAATTTTAAAAAAGATGTCCCTATTTTCATCAGAGAAATGTGGGAAGGTATGCAGTGGAGGAACCTTAGACTAAGATCCTTCAGTCTGAAGCCTGCTTGTCTGTCTTCCATCTTGGGAAGGCAGAAATTCTGCATCAGCCTTTGATGGATACCATGTGCAGAATCAGGCAATTTGTTGGTTCTCTGGATAGCCTTTCGTTCCCTGTTGCATGTGGATTTATTTAAGGTATCGGATCTATGTGAAGAATATCCTGCAATAACTCTGTCCCCTGCTTCAAACCGATTACAGTTGGAGGCTTCCCTCTGCTGGAAGCTTTAGGGATTTCCCCCCATGAAAAACACAAAAGCTTCCTTGGGTAAATACAGGGGGTGTACAAAAATGTCCCTGCAAATCAGGAGTGGCTGTGTAACCTCCTCCCACTTTAGAGAAGTAAACCAGGTAGGCTTGCCATACGTCAGGAAAATTCCCGACATGTCCTGGTTTTCAGGTGTAAAAAATGGCGTCGGGGTGGGTGGGGGTGTAATTTTGCTGAGTCGGCAAAATGTCAGGGGGAAACCCAGTTGTATGGCCGGAAAAAAAAAGTTCAACAATTTTGGGTTCTTCCTAAAAAAAAAAAAAAGCCTGACACTTTATGGGTGTCAGGAATTTTACTTGTTGAAATATGGCAACCCTAAAACTAGGCTTCCCTCTGGGTTCACAGTGGAGTTTACAGATCTGCTAGGTTGGCCCATGAAACAAGCACAGATTCGGTCATCTCTCCTGCCAGTCCTTGCCCATGCTTTAGGTGGGCTGCCTGCCAACTTTATTTCTAAACCAGAACACGTTTTTGTTCATTTAAACATTTATTGTGCTCCTCTCTCCACTTTTGTTTTGACTTTCCTTTTAAAGAGCAGAAACATTTCTTAAAATGTCGAAAATACCAGGGCTGCGCATGGGGCCGCGATCCAGGGCCCGATCCTGCACCTTGGAGTCGCCCTGATCTGACCTGGGATATCAAGGTTGTCAGGATCTTCCTCCTGAGCGTTAAATGATGATGATGATCTTTTGCAAACCGCTTTGAGGCTTCCCACCCCCTCCCCCAATCAATTACAACCATATAAATGTTATGAAATGAATAAAACAAATCAATGTTCACGTGAATTGCATGGCTCAGCATGACAGCAGATGGCAGTATGCACAGAAGCCTTTGACTCTTCAAGCGAAAGAAACCCTCTTAAAATAAACCAGACTGGTAGAAATGATGCAGATGGCTCTAATCATGTGTCAAAAAATGTTATATGTTCAGTCTGTCAATCAAGCATTTATGGCAGTTCATCAACCAATTTTTTAAAAAAGCACAAAATCACAGCCTTGGTAGAATTGAATGTTAGTTACCGGTAGTTAGGTAGTTAGTTAGTTAGTGGCGCTGTGGTCTCTAAACCACAGAGCCTAGGGCTTGCTGATCAGAAGGTCGGCGGTTCAAATCCCGTGACGGGGTGAGCTCCCGTTGTTCGGTCCCTGCTCCTGCCCACCTAGCAGTTCGAAAGCACCTCAGAGTGCAAGTAGATAAATACTTGCAGGAAGGTAAGTATTTCCAGCAGGAAGGTAAAGGGCATTTCCGTGCGCTGCTCTGGTTTGCCAGAAGCGGCTCAGTCATGCTGGCCACATGACCCAGAAGCTGTACACCGGCTCCCTCGGCCAATAAAGCGAGATGAGCGCCGCAACCCCAGAGTCGTCCACAACTGGACCTAATGGTCAGGGGTCCCTTTACCTTTACCTAACTGTTATATCATACTGGAGAGAGATGACAGCATTCACGTATTTTGCTATCTGCTCCATCAAACATTAAAACATGCCAAGAAAATGGGCAGAGCATGTATTTTACCCATGAGCGCATTTGTGCATTAGTCATGTGGGCACAAGTATGCAAAATAATTGGAGGAACTGAAAGTTGCAGCACACTGTGTATGCTCTGAATTAATTGAAATTGCCCAACCCCTTAGCCAAAGACCCCCCGAAAAGCATCATACACATGTCACAGAAAGAGGTAGTCTCCCACAGAAATTTTGAGAGTGTCGCTTGTCTCCTATCTGACAGGATACATTCGTACTTTGCTTTTCAAACAGCTTGGTTCTCAAACGTTTTGGCTCCCGAACACCGCAAACCCGGAAGTGACTGTTCCGGTGTGCGAACTATTTTTGGAAGCCGAACGTCCGACGGGGTTTCCGCAGCTTCCGATTGGCTGCAGGAGCTTCCTGCAGCCAATCATAAGCCGTGCTTTGGTTCCGAACGTTTCGGAAGTCAAACGGACTTCTGGAACAGATTCTGTTTGACCTCCAAGGTATGACTGTACTTGATAATGACCACTGATCGCATTACTTGGCCAGTGTGGCCATTCTTTTGAGATGGTAAGAATCCAGGTCAGAGACATACCCTATTCATACACAAAATATCCCCTTAAGACAGGGTTTGAAAAGTACTACTGGGAAAAGTTTCTCCCAAGATATTTCCTTCTGCAGAATAAACATTTGGGGTCATTAAGATGGCTTCTGGATTGCTCTCCTGTACTATTTCAAACATGTGGTTTGTATCCTTAAGTATGTGTGTTTACCTTGTGCACTTACGAACATTTATGTTGTTTTTGAGACCTTAGAATTCTTATAACACTGGGTATAGCTTGGGACTGAATCTTTGTGCCATTCTAATACCCTAAGCCATCATTTGCTCGGGGGGGAGGGGGGCCAATAGGATTGCGCTATAAGTCTGGATCCAACCCACAGATACAAAACCCCACAACAGGTTTTGTTGTGGTACTTCCCCTTTAACATTTCATTCAGCTACTTGGGCTCTTATGAATGGTTGCTGGGAGTGAACCAAGATGCCCTGGTTCATGGAAAATGGGGTGTTTGCACAATGAATGCTTCAAATTTGGGAAGTGTCACTTACAGAGGCCAGAAATCCAGCACGAGGGCAAGCCAGGCCACACATTAGGTCAACAGTTGGGCTGTGATGTTCCGTTTGACCCTACTTGGCACACTTGAAAGAGAGCCAGTGTGGTGTAGTGGTTAAGAGCGGTAGACTCGTAATCTGGTGAACCGGGTTCGCTTCCCCGCTCCTCCACATGCAGCTGCTGGGTGACCTTGGGCTAGTCACTCTTCTTTGAAGTCTCTCAGCCCCACTCACCTCACAGAGTGTTTGTTGTGGGGGAGGAAGGGAAAGGAGAATGTTAGCCGCTTTGAGACTCCTTCGGGTAGTGATAAAGTGGGATATCAAATCCAAACTCTTCTTCTTGAAATGGCCCCCGGATTGTGTGTACCTTTTTTTTATTTTGTGTTTGTTTGGGTGGGGTGTGTGTGAGATTTTCAGTGCCAGCCATGAACACCTGCCTATGCCTGCACAGCGCAAGGCCTACTCTCAAGCAGCAGAGTCCAAAGAGATTATTAATAAACTAAGAAGGACTTGACGTATCTCGAGTCATCGTCGGCCAGTTTGAAAAGGGTTGGAATAGGAAGTGCAAATCAACTGACATCATTTCCTTCACGGTCTGTGCCAGGAGTTCACCTCTTTCATCATTCGAGCTCAGTTCTGTGTGCAGATCAAATGATGTCTCACCCGTTCCTGATCCTTTCGTGGCTCTTTGTGGCTCTTTGTAAGAGGGAGAGGCGGGCGGGGGAGAGAGAAAGAAAGAAAGAAAGAAAGAAAGAAAGAAAGAAAGAAAGAAAGAAAGAAAGAAAGAAAGAATTAGGCTGCTGAAAGACTGCTTTTAAAATGTGAAAGTGGTGGGAGCGGCATCTGCCCATGGTAGACAGATAATTTCTTCCTGCCCACTGTCACTTCTAATCAAATAAGTTTGGCAGGTTTTTAAACTACTAAAACCCACAAAAGCCTGATTAGAAGAGTGGGGTGAGTGGGAAGACGCCAGGCAGTGACCCCTCTTTCAAACCATCTTTGTCTCTCATTTCTCCCGTCTTAGCAAACAGAGGTTGAAAGAGAGAGACCAAGTCATGGATGGCAATTTTTTACGGATAAGTTATATTTTCTTGGCTGTTGAGTAGCTTGTGTCCCTGATCACCAGGACACCGGATACAACCTACAGCCTTTCTGATTGCACCCTTTCCTTGCCCCCTGACAGTTCTTTGCGATGGAGAACAGCGATTGTTTCTCTCCCAGACTCCCCGTTGGGAAGCAAAGCAGCTTGGAGACACGGCCGAAATGAATTGCCGCCAGATCGGCATAGACCACAGCTGGATGTACTGGTATCGGCAGCCGGCGGCAGGAGGAGAGCTGGAATTCATTGGCATGCTGGTTAGAGGAACTCCGGAGCCCTCTTTTGAAGACAGGTTTAAAGGCGGGCGATTCAGGATGGGAAGCGAGGATAAAAAGCACTGCTCCCTGCAAATATGCGAGCTGAGACCTGAGGATGCCGCCAGGTACTTCTGTTCCTCTGGAGCAGCACACTGCTGCAAACCTTCAGATGCTCCCCACAAAAACAGTCCTATAGGGTGGGGATGAGGAACTCAGGACTGAATGTAGCCCTCCAGGCCTCTCTGTTTGGCCCTCAGGAACCCTCGGCTCAGCCACATACCCTCTACCCAAGCCAGTTGCCTCCAGGGGCAGACTTTGGTAACCTTTTGTAATATGCTGCTCTGTGCGAGGTCAAAATTTGGTGCTTCAAAATGGATCTTCTCAATTATGGATCTTCTCAATTTTGCACCTCCTTGGCTCGGTGCCCTGTCCAGGGGAACTAACCGCACTGCCTTAAAGAAGGTGTATAAAGGTAAAGGGACCCCTGACCATTAGGTCCAGTCGTGTCCAACTCTGGGGTTGCGACGCTCATCTCGCTTTATTGGCCGAGAGCCAGCGTACAGCTTCCGGGTCATGTGGCCAGCATGACAAAGCCGCTTCTGGTGAACCAGAGCAGCGCACGGAAATGCTGTTTACCTTCCCGCTGGAGCGGTTCCTATTTATCTACTTACACTTTGATGTGTTTTCGAACTGCTAGGTGGGCAGGAGCTGGGACCGAGCAATGGGAGCTCACCCCGTCGCAGGGATTTGAACCACCGACCTTCTGATCAGCAAGCCCTAGGCTGTGTTTCAACCCACAGCGCCACCTGGGTCCCTAAGAAGGTGTATATCTATATCTATAAAGATACAGAATTCGGATTCTACATCAACTTCGTTTCATAAATGTTAGGCATTTGCATTCATTTGCAAATTTTGTGGGGGCTTTCTTCGTCCCTTGGCTACTTAAAAGATGTTATAATAAGGAATAATAATGTAAAGGTGGTAACTAATTTGATCACTGCAGCAAAAAACAGTAATTGCAAAAAACCGGGGGGGAAAGCTCACCTCTTACTATTTATGTATGGATTGAAAAGATTTGGTCTATGGTGATAATGATCAGATTAGCCTGCTATGAGAGAATGCAATAAATCTACCCAGTAAATTCATGGAGAAATGAGTGTTCTTCTTGACTTATTTCAATAACAATGACAATGTGCAGCCATATGTTGTTTTCAGTTTATTGTAAAGTTATTATCTGGAAACTTTATCAATGAAACATTTTAAACTTAAAAAAATGCTAACTAAAAGAAAAGGGTGAGCACTGGTTCACAAATCAGTCCTTTCCTATCATCATTTAATCTTTAATTTAATCTCTCATCTTATTAAAAGTGAAATCATTTTCAGAACAATTATAAAATGTTTCTGTAGACTGGTCAAACGCAGCTTGATGGCATCACAAATACTAGCCAATTGACAGCCTCCATAGGAGGCTCCCCTCCCCCCCCCATCCCTTGGTTCAAATTAAGCCATATTGAAAACTTGCAAAATTCCATCCACTCAAACTTGCTCAAGGAAAGGAAAATGATTTTTTAAAAAAGGGATGTAATTGGGGCACTTAGTCAAAACTTACTCAACCTTAGTCAGTGCTCTAAGAATATAACAACTGCCTTTACTCTTTGGAGAACTCACACTATGAATAGAAAATATTGGATCACGCCCCCTCCTCGAAAAAAGATTAACTTCCACAAACTTCCACTCATTGACAGCAGGAATGCCCACCCAACCCTGTAGCTCTGTATGACGTTCAGTCATTCACACAAGTGGTATAGTCATGTGAGCAGAACAAATCAGGAGGGAGCTTGTGCAAGATTTTAGCTCCTCCCCCATGAACCGGAGAATCAGATTGGATTGGCTAATAGGAAATAAGATACCACCTTAAATAAAAGTGGCTTCTTAAGAGAGAATTGTTGCATTTTTTTAATCATCTCACATAGAAGAAATATTTTCCACCCAGGTATGCATGCATCGCTGAGCATTTAATAACAATTTGGGTGTTTGGATGTTTAAAGAGCTCCCTCAGGAATCCTTATTGGAAGGATTGAGTACCTAGGATTATTATTTCCATTTTGTCCATGAGGTAAAATTTGAGCTGGAGAGACCCACGGCACTACACATCATAAGTGTATCCTTTAGCTTTTCTCTGGTAAATGTTTTATTTTTATTCTGTACATCTTTTCTTTAGAATTAAAAGCTCATTTTTCCTGAACAGGAAGGCAGGCAGATATCTCTACCTCTAGTTCATCACTCATCACAGGCCCCTGAAGACTATATAAACTATATATGGCAGCTGGCATAGCAATAAGGACGAGAAGAGGAAACACAGGTCACTGTGGCTTCCTGAGTAGAGGAGCCCCCTAAGGAAATTCTGCGTCTGGTTACATGTCTTTGACGGTTCCCACCAGCTCTGCCACTGTTCCCTGACTTGGCTGAAACCTTCATTTGGCTGTTGGTGTCTGTGGTGGAACTCAGGGAGGAGCCATTACTGTATGAGAGTAAATCATTGTGGGGACAGGGGGCTCACAATGATTCATTTCTCCAAGAGGCCTTTACAAAAACCCTCCCTTGCTTAACAAATGGGCTCACAGCAGATACAGCAATGCAGAACTTTACAGCCTTTTCAGACTTGGGAGCCACCATTATTTCCAATCGAAGAACCACTTTTAATATTTGGCCACATATTTTATTCATTCGTTCATTTTATTATTATTATTTCTAGAAGTTTTGTCCCACGTTCTTAACCCACAAGACTTCCAAAGTGGCCTAAAAGATGTTGGGTGTCCTACTCTTTCTCTCAGTCCTTTCCCCTTCTCTCCATGCATCATTCTCACTCTCTATACCTCTTTCCCCTTAAAAACAATTACAAAAAGAAGATGGCATTTGGTACCACTGGAGTGACCCAGTTGAGGTTGCTGGCATGAAATCCAGTTCTGAATCATGCTCCATCAGTTGAAGACCACTGGGGTAGAAGAACCCACAGAGACCTTCTGTTTATTGGATTTCTCACAAAAGATGGGGCTGACTAAGAAAAGGATAAAATCCTCACTACTTCCATTAAATTGCTTGTTCAGGGTGGATTTTGTTAATCACCTCTCTGCACAATTATTGCCCCAGCAAGTTTTTAAGGTAGGTTTTTAAGTGGTCCAGTTGTTGTGATGAGAAGTTGTTTGAATTCGCTCTTATTAAATCATGTCTCCTCTCACAGTGACCCTCTTTCTCATTCTAGGAATCTGTCCCTGAGGGAATATCATTCTGGAGACCCTGCTCTCAAAACACTTTATGAGGCAAGGTATGGACAATATTACCAAGCCTGGTAACACAGTGTTCCAACAATATCCTGTATTTTGGGAAAGGGACTCGACTCACTGTTTTAGGTAAGTACTTCTTCAACCATAACTTGAAATATTTAATAACCATTCCCTCATTCCTGGGAACTGTAGTTTCTGTAGTTCATCCCCTTTTCCTAGACCAGTGTTTCTCAACCAGTGTGCCTCCAGATGTTTTGGGACTACAACTCCCATCATCCCTCGCTAGCAATACCAGTGGTCAGGGATGATGGGAATTGTAGTCCCAAAACATCTGGAGGCACACTGGTTGGGAAACACTGTGACCTAGACCACTATTGGGCAAACAACATTATACATAAAATAGGTGTTGTGGGCTGTCTTGGCTTAAAATATAAATAGAAGAAACAGGTGTTTACAAGCAACGAAGAGTCCTGTGATTTTCTTGGTTCAGACTGCAGTGCAATTAAATGCAGGTATATAGGGGAACCAAGAAAGAAAAAGTTTGCAGAGTGGAGCTAAAGGAACATGCCACAGAAAAGGCAGCAGCAGTCCTGTCTGGCACCTCTCCCTACAGCTGACCTTTGCTTCTTGGCCACACATCCTAAATCTCCCTACTGAAGATAACTTTTTGTGCATCTGCCGGAGGCAGGCTCTGATCCATGAAGGCACATGACACACCATAAATCTATTAGTCTTTAAAGTGCCACCACGGAGACTGGTTTTGCTACAGTAAAACCTAGCATGCAGATGCCCCTCTGGGACTTGGTTGATCCATGGGTAGGCTTGCTAGATATCTTTCCCACTTCTTCCATGGTTATCTTGGAGAAACAGAGGGAGGTCAAGATGAAATTCTATGAGATGAAATGGGTCTGGAGACAGGGCAGGGTCGAGAGAAATATTCTGGAGGTTTCCTCACCTAAAGATAAGAAGTCCCATCATTTTCTGAAAACACTGTTGACATGGTTTTGTTTTATCTTTGCCGTATGAGATAAGTCACTTGTGAGCTCCTAAATCACCCTGTCTTAACCAGAGATAACTTCTCTGGGAAATTTATTCTTGTAACTCTGTTTAACACTGTGTCAAACACCCCACTGAACTTTGGCCAAGGAACCAGGCTGACGGTTCTAGGTGAGTATTTTTATCCCCTAAGAAAATTCTGTTTATTAGTAGAAACTAGTAAGGAACACAATCTCCAGGAAAGGTTTTCTGTGTGCAAGCCCAATTAAAATCCCCTGCTCAAGAGAAGAGTTATGTTTGTTTTGGAGAACATCCTAATGAGCTGTGTCCCAAGACTACAATCGTATCCCAATTAGTAAGAAGCTAAAAACGTGCCCATCTCCCAAATGCAGAAAATAAGCAGAGTTATAGAATTGTAGAGTTGGAAAGGACCCTGTTGGTCATCTAGTCCAACCCCCTGAAATGCAGGAATTTTTTTTTACCCAAGATAGGGCTTGAACCCATGACCCTGAGATTAAGAAGTCTCATGATCTACCAAGTGTGCTATTGATATTCTCAAGATTTAACCTAAAAATGGGAGCAGGAAGGAAGAGGCATCTTAATCTGAATCAAGCAATGAAAATCCTGGACATGCGTTAACCATAGAGGCTGCAATTTCATTCTGCAAGGGTCAGGGAGCACAGTTGCACCAGAGGAGCTTAGGACGGGCCTTCCCACCCCTCCTTCATTTTTTGGCTGGCAATTGTTGGGCCAGGCAGGTCAGAAAAAGTAGAGAGAGGGGCAGCATCTATGTGAGAAAACGCCATTATTTTTAGGTAATGGCTTTGTCACTGTGTACTCTGAAGCCTACTTCGGGAAGGGCACTCGACTCACAGTACTTGGTAAGAAAATCCACGGTGAATTGTTTCATTTTTGTATTGGAATTGGCTAATTGTGACAGAGGTTTGTAAAAGCAAGGGGGTCTGGGATGTAGGTCCTTTTTAAACTGTTCCCTAAAATGAAATGGGGATGTTGTGAATCAGCACACCTACCAAGAAAATTTGTTAGTCATCAAGACTTATTTTGGATTCCCCTGAGCAGCGCTAGATGTTTTTGCCTTAGGAGCAATCAAATTCACTGGCAATTTTGCTCCAGGAGAATTTTGGGGACTACTTAGGTTGGTGTGCCTACAGAAGGAGAGAAAGAGTTTCAGCTAATCTTATTCACACCTATTTGGCTCCCTTCAAAACTCCACAGGTGTTTTGCCTGAGGAGGATCTCTTAAATTCCAAGTCTGTTTGAAGCAAAATGTCTGTGGCAAGCCTCCAACGAACCATTTCAGTGCAGGAACAGACTGGCTAAATAATTAGTAGGGACATCCAAGAGAGGTCCTTTCATTCTCTGCAAGGAATAACTCTCCACATCTGTGCACCACTTGGTGTCTTAGCACCTGATTACGGAAGGCTGGATGTGATAAAGCAAGGGAAATTGTTGAACTACAGTTCCCATCAGCACCAGCGAGCTTGGACAGTGGTCAGAAATGATGGGATTTGTAGTCTGGCAACATTTGGAGGGCTAGATGTTCCCCACCCCTGTGATAAAGGCACAACTGAACCCAAGTTGTGCTGATTTTTCTATAAAGCTGGGGAAGGTTTAAAGAAAGGGGGGAGGGGGCTTGAATCCTTCCTTTGTGCATGCTCTCTCCATGAAACTGCTTCTCTCTGGCTGGTCCCCCCCCCCCCCCCGAAAGGGATTACTTCCATTCATGAAGCTGCACTGGGAGAAATGTTGCTGGAGAGAAGTGATTTCAGAGACAAAATGAAAGGAGGGGGGAGCTCTGGGTGGAAGTTTTCATTCTTGTCTGCCAAACCATGCTTTATATCAGGGTTTCCTAAACTTTCCAGCTGTTTTTGGACTACAATTCCCATCATCCCTGACCACAGGTCCTGCTTAGCTAGGGATGATGGGAGTTGTAGTCCAACGGCAGCTTTATACCATACCTTCACCCACATCTCCCTGCTTTATAGAGACTCTGGGTGGTCAGATGCATTACCCAAAAGGGATGGCAAAAAGAGGATGCCAACTTGCTTGGAATTTTATATGTACAGATGCAAATTTATAAATAAGTCTGCATAATTGGACAGCCCCTCAGGTTAAAGACACCTTCAGACACAGGACTGTCCTCCAACAGCCCTGTAAATAGACATGGGTCACCACTGACTCCTTCTAGGGTGGCCACATTTCATGGATCTCTGATGATGTCTCATCAACCTTGGCTCTGAATTTGTGAGATAACTTCACTGAGAGGTATTGCATGCCTGGAATACTGTGTCCAATTCTGGGCACCACAGTTCAAGAAGGATACTGACAAGCTGGAACGTGTCCAGAAGACGGCAACCAAAATGGTCAAAGGCCTGGAAACGATGCCTTATGAGGAACGGCTTAGGGAGCTGGGTATGTTTAGCCTGGAGAAGAGAAGGTTAAGGGGTGATATGATAGCCATGTTCAAATATATAAAAGGATGTCATATAGAGGAGGGAGAAAGGTTGTTTTCTGCTGCTCCAGAGAAGCGGACACGGAGCAATGGATTCAAACTACAAGAAAGAAGATTCCACCTAAACATTAGGAAGAACTTCCTGACAGTAAGAGCTGTTCGACAGTGGAATTTGCTGCCAAGGAGTGTGGTGGAATCTCCTTCTTTGGAGGTCTTTAAGCAGAGGCTTGACAGCCACCTGTCAGGAATGCTCTGATGGTGTTTCCTGCTTGGCAGGGGGTTGGACTGGATGGCCCTTGTGGTCTCTTCCAACTCTATGATTCTATGATTCTATGAGATGGAATGAAACGGTGTGAAAATTCACACACATGCAAATTATCACAATCCTAATGTAGTAGCAGATTCCATGCTCAGAGAGCATGCAGGTGACATTCTCAGCTCATCTATCCTTGTCCTGCAGCCTCCAAGGAATTAAAGGGCAGAGGGGGAAGGGGAGAGGGAGAGATGTTGTCAAGAAGCAGATGCCTTAGATAAAGTGGGCTCTGTAATTAATTTCTGTGACAGATCAGGGGGAAACAAATGTCTCTGCCTTCCAACAGAAAGCCTCATTTCTTTTCATGTCTTATCAGCACCGGGTAACTTATGAAGTAGTGGCAGAGAGGAGGAACTTTGACAGAGCAGCTTTCCGACTGTAGCAGACAGAGGATTACCCTGTGGGTAATCAAAGTGGGGTTATTTCATGAGCTAGTTGGCTGTGCAAACACTGATCCGTTACACTTTGGAGCAGGGACCAAGCTGACTGTTTTAGGTAAGAAAATGGACCTTCTCACGAACTTCTGTACTGAAAAGGGGTCAATCTAACATTCCTTCGAGTTCCACGTTGCTATCTTAACAAAACTAGATATATTGCGCGGCACAAATTGGCTGACGTGTTGGGAACCTTCCTCCTTCTAACAAGCAATTTGGCTCCAAACACTGACTCCATAGCTGTCCCAGACAGAGAAGAGAGCTTGGTTAAACAAAAAAAACTGGTTTGCCCAAAAATGTACTGAGGGCTCAAAGGTAGCCACAGACAATCCATTGCACATTCAATTTGAAAGCTGACAAGGAAGGAGAGAGCAAAAGGCCAATCTCTTAAAGTCTGGGGGGAGAGACAGAAGCAGGAAATATAAATGTGTTAGCTGGGCTGATATGTCATAGAAACATAGAGTTGGAAGGGGCCATGAGGGTAATCTAGTCCACCCCCTGCAATGCAGGAATCTTTTTGCCCAACTTGGGGCTCAAACCCATGACCCTGAAATTAAGAGCCTCACGCTCTGCCATCTGCTCCAAACAGCAGAGGATGAATATGATCAGAATCTGCGCATTTCGCAGAAGCCCTCCTCATCTACATAAGCAAGGCAATCGTTGATATAATACATTGGGAGTAAATAGCATGATTATGGTATTTAGGAATACAAGCACTGGAAAGATGGGAATTGTGGCTGCCCGTACCTGCGACCACCTGGTTCGTGGGTTACATTTGACCATGCTAGTGTATATACCAGGACAGTTGTCTCTCAACCTGGTGCCATCCAGATGTTTTGCGCTCTAGCAGCTATTCACCCTGGCCAGCATGTCCAGTAGGCATGATGGGAGCTGTAGTCCCAAACATCTGGATGGCAGAAGGTTGGGAAACCCTAGACAATACTAGTCTGTCTGGACGATACATAGTCTAATCTAGGGCAAGGCAACTTCCTATGTCCCAGGAGTATCTGGGAAGCTGTGGAGGAAGTTTGGGGAACCTGTGGCTTGCAGATGTTGCTGTGTTTGTTAGACCAGAGGCTTTTCCCAACAGCAGGCAGCCAGATAAAAAGTTAAGGGCAAAGCAGTAGCCTGTGCAGGTGGGGTTCTTTGAAAGAGAGATTCCCTCTTTGGTGATAACGGTTTCACACTGTGCTACAATAACCCTCTGAGCTTTGGCCAAGGAACTCGACTGACTGTTTTAGGTAAGCAGAAGGAGCTGGCAATGTGTGTGTTGGGGGGGTGGGGTGGAATGAAAATAATGGCTCATTTTAAGGGCTGCAAAAGCACTTCAGATACCTGCTCACATTTAACGTTTTATATGGTAAATTTTACAGGAGTGACAATTCTGCGAGGTAGGGCAATGTCATCGTCTGATTATTTTATTTCCACCCCTCTCCTTCTGCAAGGCACTTGAGGCAGCATCTCTAGATCTCTACTTCTTTCTCATTGTTTGCCCTCCTCCATTTTCTCCCCACAACAGCCTTGTGAGGTAGACTAGACGGAGAGAGAGAGAGTGCATCTGAGCCAAGCCCCCCCCCCCAATGAGTTTCATGGCTGAGTCCAAGATGGGCATTCTAACCACTAGCGCACACTGCCTTTCATTTATTGGTTCTGATCATCTTAACACTACCAGAGAAAATGGAAAGGTGTGTGTGTCTTGTGCTTCCTCCAGGATTTCCTAAATCTCTGTTTATTGAGCCCTTGAGGAGCTTATAAAGTTGTCATTGTCCCCAAACCGAATTCCCATAAGTGTCAGTGAAAGAAAGTAAAGAAAGAATTGTTTTAGAAGTGAAACTCCACATTCTTTCTCACCACCTAGGCTCCTTTTGACCACCTTTTGACTTCTAGGTCTTTTTTCATCCTCTGTAAAGCCCTCTTTGTCCCAGGTGGTCAATTTCAAGCACTTTGGGAAACTCCACCGACCTAGTTCCAACCTTAGTTTATTAGCACGTCTGGCTTCACCAGACTCTGTAAGGCAAACGCCTAATGTGGAGCCAAGCACACAAATTAAAGCAGGCAAAGCCTTAAGCTGCGGGAAACAGGGGAGGCAGCTCAGGAGTGGGAACAGGCATCACAAACCTCCCCTGTCCTCACCTGTGTGATGTTGGGAGGCTGGGTGCCTTTAGCTCTTTAGTAAAGGTTTGCCTACAGGAACGTGATGCCGTGTTCCGCTGAAAAGCTGCATTTCGGGCAAGGAACGCGGCTCACTGTACTAGGTAAGAAACACATGAACGGTGGGTGCAAGGAAGTCTTGCCACAGGGTTGGCAGAGCGAGAGAAAGCAGAAGCAAATAAATTAAAATATGTGTCCGTGCAATTGATGCAAACCTTAGCTGAACTAATCTACAGAATGCAGGGACTCAGAAAGCCATGGGCAAAGGGTTTGTTGCATTGTAACATTTAAACAGATGGGATTTAAAGCACACTTGGGGGTGTGGATTGCTGAGGAATTCTAGTCAGAAATACTAATGTTTTTGAGGATGAGTGGGACCCTTTAAATGAATTGGGATTGGCTGTCAGAAACTTGCTGGAGGTTGCAAGGCATGTATAATTAGCACCCAGTTCCTTTAACTGGTCCCACTGATTTCAGTAGGAAGGACTGATGCACAGGCTTAACTCTTCTGCTGAATCTTAAAGGGGCCACTCAGCTCTGGCCGGATTGTGTGCGAAAGTAAAACACTGGCATCTCTAAGATCTCCAGGTTGAGTGTCAGAATATCTGCTCTTAAAAGGAACCAAGGAGGCAGCAGGCGGGGGGCACAGAGGAAGTAAAATAGCAAAATGCATGGTGGCCACAGTTCAAAGTACTATACAAGCCCATTCAGGGAAAAGGTCCCCTGTGAGAATAACAACAATAATCAAAATTATTATAGCTTATAGTTTAAGAGCACCCATGAGTTCATGGCTGATGTGGGATTTGAACCAGGGATTGCATGGATTTGAACCTGAGAAAACATTGACTTAAAAAAAAAAACCACCACCATGAACTCTACAATAGATAGGTAGGTAGGTAGGTAGGTAGGTAGATGGAGAGGGCAAAGCAGCACTAACTTGTGCCTTGGCTGAGCTCTGGGATCTGGTTTTGGCATCAGGACTTAACTCTGGTGGATATGAAGAAAGGACAAAGAAACATGTTTCCTGAACATGGGCAGAATTAGAGCCAAGTGAGATGTGGTGTTGAGGGTATCTCTGCATTTAACATGCAGGCATTTAAAAATGCAGAAACAGCAGCAGCTGGGAGAGAAGGATAATTACTGGGATTGCAGCAGGGGTGGGTGTGGAAATGTAACCTCTCCTGCAGTCCTGAAGCAAAGCCCTTTTCTGAAATGGAAATTGCTTTTTGGGGGGCACTTTGGCTACAGGCACACAGCCCCCCCGCAGCTGCTGGAATCCTGCAGGAAACAGGCCTCCTTGAGAAGAGCCATTTAACCATGAATCCATAACCATTTAACTTCTAGTTTCAGGCTCAACAGCTATCATTGTTGCATTTATAGCCTGCTTTTCTTGCAAGAAGCTCAATGTGGTATACATGATTCTCCCACCACAACCCGATTTTATCCTCACGGCACCCCGTGAGTTAAGGTTAGGCGGAGAGACTGAGATGCGTCCAAGGCCGCCCAGTGGGTTTCGTGTGGCCGAGTAAGGATTTGAACCCTGGTCTCCCAGGTCCTTGTCGAGCAACAGTCTAACCATGACACCTCACTGGATTTCTACACACTGGTTGTAGTTTCTGGAGGAGGAAAACTAGTTGTAGGGTCAACAGCTACTTCTGGAGTTCCACATTGGCCTAGTCCTCAAGGTGGTAAAAGTATATATGGATGCCCTATTTCATATTGCAGGTGGGGGCTCACGCGACTGAATTTCTTTGACATGAAACTTTTAGTGTTTCAGCTTTAAGAGTTCGCATAGCCCCGATTTCTGTCTGACAAATGTGTTTCCACCTTCACCAGAGCAGGCTTTAGTGATGAGAGCCCCTCACCCCCAGTCTAAAAGTGGTATACCCCAGACACACGTTTGCTACCTAAGAGGTAGGTCAAAGGACTACAGTATTTGTTGGCCCTCAAACTTTACCTCCTCCAGAACTACTTGTTTTCACTGAAAATCCTTTTGACAACTGGAGGGGATGGTGGTACATACAGATCAGCCCTAAAGAGGACTGCTGGTGTGGCAATTCTCACAACCACAACTAGGGATAGGAGAATATATCCATTTTTGTTTCTCTCCATTTGCCATTTTTACACTTAGGTTCAGGTTCCCACATCAGTTTCTTTCTTTTTTTAAAAAGCCCTCATGAAAGTTCACCAGAATGGTAATATGAATAGATACATTTACGCAAAGGAAGTTTCCCCACTATAATGCATGTTTGTAGATTGCTTTCGCTAATATATGCATTTTATGCACACGTTATCCTAGCCTTTTTGTACATATTACTCTGCTGGAGAACTGCATTTCACACTTACTGGGAAGCAAGAGCAGGAGACCAACGTAACCAATTTTTTAAAACTGAAGACTGGAAACCCTTTAGGGAACATTTGAGAAAGAACTATAGTAAAATGAAATGCCTGGCAGAATTTGAATGTTAAGCAGCGGATTGAGAGTGTCAATAAACGGAATAGAGGAAATGTGTATTAGATAATAGTTTGACGTTTAATTAAAAAGAGAGAAAAGCATTTCAAAATTCGGGGAAGCTCAAAATTCAAAGGATGGTTGTGCTTTGGTTCACATCTTCTTTCAGAAAGTTTGGTAGGTTTGCCTTTAAATGTGAACTGAGTTGAACTCCCCACCCCCACCCCCCTAGTCACAGCCACCATCTCACTTAATACCCACTCCTCCAGAGTTGACAATTCAGGGGACCAATAGGTGCCCCCCTCCCCACTTAAGGGGTCAGATGTGGTCCTGGGGTCTCCACTTGTCTCCCCCTTTTCAGTTCTCCAGCAATCCAAAACATATTTAAATAAAACCCAAATAATATGCTGTAGAAATGCACTTTGAGTGTGAACTTGCATGGCAAAGATATATCTAAATGATAGTTTTGGTGCAGTGCTTTTTCTCTTTAAAAAAATGTTTAGGGGTACTCTCACTTTGACTCAAGAAAATCACAATTTTATAGTTCAAACTGGGGGATACAGTAAATGGACAAAAGTACAAAGATTCACAAAATGTTTAGGGGTCTGCGTCCCCCCAGGAAAAAAGCACTGGCTTGCTGCCTAGAGAAGAAGGCAAATGATTTTCGTAGTGCCTCGTACCTCTGTGCTCTGCATATGAACTTCATTTTGGAAGTGGAACCAGACTCACTGTCTTAGGTACGGTCTTGGGCATAAGTTGGTGGTTCTGGTGGAGCATTTGCTTGTTTGTATGTGCAGAAGGGTGGGTATAAGGTTTGGACTTTATACTAATATTCTGTGTCCCATTTCAAGTCCTACTGAAATAAGGTGAATTTCTTAGTAACCATGCATAGGCACATGAATCTAGCTGGAGACTGATTAGAGCTTATTTTCAGAGCACCGGGTGCAAGCAGTTTGAAAGAGGGACTGGTGTCTGTGATGTGCGTGCTCATCTAACTTTCGCCTCTAATACAATTTGATGGATTTTAAAAGCTTGTTTTGAATATTTGCAGGTTCTGTTTCACTAGAGGCTATTATGAGTGGGGTGGGGAGGAGGAAACTCTTGTTCCACAATGATATCAGGAGCAAAAAAAATGGAGAAAATGTGAACTAAAGTAATGTATTTCTTTTCTCCCCCTCCCCTCCCCTCCCCCCTCTCTCATACACAATTATTTTTATGGCTCAAAAATGGCAAAACTGGGAATTTTGGAAACTCTGAAACCATTCCGTGAAATATTTTCCCTCACACAAATAGGAGCTCTGTTCTCCTCCCCTTCAATAATATATGAAGCTTTTTAATATTAGCAAAATTAGTCTTTAAAATGGACAGTGTTATGACTAGGTCCACATGGGCTTGTGAAGAGAATTGGTGCAAAGGAGTTGTCAGCTCCACACTGCATTGTTGCTTTTTAACTTGGCAAAGTGTGGATGGTCTGCTCATTCTTGGCATCGCCTACCATAACCATAATGGTAGGATCTACTCAGCAAACTTTTTCAGCAGGGGGCTGGTCCACTGTCCCTCAGACCTTGTGGGGGGCTGGACTATATTGGTTGGGGGGGTGAACGAATTCCTATGCCCCACAAATAACCCAGAGATGCATTTTAAATAAAAGCACACATTCTACTCATGTAAAAACACGCTGATTTCCGGACCGCCCGCGGGCCGGATTTAGAAGGAGATTGGGCCGCATCCTGCCCCTGGGCCTTAGTTTGCCTACCCATGACACTTCATTTGAAAGATTTAAGCCATCCAAAACAAAGCATTAATGGTCACTCATCATTTAGAGCAAGGTTTCCCAACCTTGGATATCCAGCTGTTTTTGGACTACAACTCCCATCATCCCTGACCACTGGTTCTGTTAGCTAGGGATGATGGGAGTTGTAGTCCAAAAACAGCTGGAGTCCCAAGTTTGGGAAATCCTGATTTAGAGCCTTTTCCTCCTTTAAACATATGCACACTCAGTTGGGTATAAGTTCCACTGAGCTAAATGGGACTTACTTCTGAGTAAATGTGCCTAGCATTGTGCTGCAGGGTTGGCTGGATCTGTCCATTTTGGTTCTCTCAGATTCTCATTTTTCCAACCTTAAATTCAGCTCTCCGTACTTCTGCAGCAATCTCTGTGTGTGTTTTTTTAATCATCCTGAAAATTTGTCAGCATTTTAGTGTTAATTCCTCCTAATAATCACATTTTTTGGTATGCAATTCCATGTAATATACGGTACGTGTTTTTTGCATGTTACTTTCATTAATATATGCATTTTCATGCACACTTTACGTTAGCATTTTTGCACAGATCGCTGGGCTGAAGAACTGTGTTGCAGAATTCAGAGAAGTGTGGGTTTTGAAGGCTGGTGTGTGCTTTAATTCACATAATGTTTCAGAAAGTGTGAATTTGGTAGGTTCGCCTTTAAATGCAAACTTAATTGAATTTCACCCCCAATCCCTACCTCTTGATCCTCTCATTACTTGATTCCTCAACACACGGTGATTAGCAGCTGACTTTGTGAACTCACGCCATTAAAACGTGCTGTGTTTCATAGGACTGGGCGATAAATTCTATGCAGCTTGCATTTGAAGGCAATTCTACCTACTTTGCCCTTTCTGAAACAATATGAGAACACTTTTCAAAATGTTGTCCTTCTCCGAATTTTGCAATGCAGCTCTCCAGCCAAGTGTGCACAAAAACACAGATAAAAACATACAACCATGCATTCTACTAAGGAAAAGATTTGTGTAGCAGGCAAAAATGCATACACACGTGTCTATTTAAGAGTTGGAATTTTTCACGCTTACTTTAAAATAAATCGCAAACGGATGCCGAAATGTGGAGAAGTTAACGTAAGATTGGAAAAATGGGGAAACTAGGGGATGCCACTATGGACCAATTTGCACATCCCTAGTTTCAGGTGACATCAAGGCTAGAAGTGAAATCCACAACGGCCCTTTCATACGTGCAAGTTGAAAGTGATGTCATCAAGTGGCAAAATAGCCAACCCAAGGTCAAGGAGGTACATCATCTCTGTGTACCATGTGTTTGTTCCTTTCTCTTACAGGAGCCGACCAAGTTGTCAGCCCCCCTCAAGTGACTGTATTTGCCCCGTCCAAGCAGGAGGTTGACGAAAAGGAGAAAGCCACTATTGTGTGTTTAGTCACCGATTTCTTCCCGGATCACGTCGCCCTGACCTGGACCGTGAATAACCAGACGAGAACGGCTGGGGTAAAGACAGAGGACCCATTATATGACACCACCACGAAGCGCTATTCAATGACCAGTCGTTTAAGAATCACCAAGGAAGAGTGGCAGAATTCAGATAATAAGTTCGTGTGCAGAGTCAGTTTCCACGGTTTAGAAGGATCCACAGACCACGAGGACAGCATAGATGGTGCAGGTAAGTGAAAAGCAGGTTAGCAAAGACTCCCCTAAAGACTAGGGAGCTCAGATTCCCAGGAAGGTGAAATCTACCACAAGCCACCACGTTCTCTATGCATTCCCGTAGTTTTGCACCATACACAATCCTGGTCACATTTTTTTTTTTAAGTTTTATTTACATGGGCAAAATGCTCCCAGATCCATTTGACTGCAAACCATTCCTCATCTCCAATACATTTTCCTAGTAATGTGTTCTATCATATTCAAACTTCTGTTGATGAACTCCTTTCATTGCTCCAGTTACAGGTAGGTAGCCGTGTTGGTCTGCCGTAGTCGAAACAAAACAAAAAATAAAAAAAATTCCTTCCAGTAGCACCTTAAAGACCAACTAAGTTTGTTCTTGGTATGAGCTTTTGTGTGCATGTATCTGAAGAAGTGTGCATGCACACGAAAGCTCATACCAAGAACAAACTTAGTTGGTCTTTAAGGTGCTACTGGAAGGGATTTTTTTATCCTTTCATTGCATTTGTCTTATTCTACAAACTGATCCTCAATGGAAACTTGTCTATAGATTGCCAAATAGCATGTAGTTTCCCTAAATGTGTACGAGAAATTGTGGCGGTTTTCACACCTAGCCAAATCTTCTGATGCCAATATTCAAGGAGGAGTCTATTCCTGCTTTTGGGGGGGGGGGGCAAATATCATTTGGTATTAATATATTGCTCATTATTCCCCCCCCCCTTTTTTTACACACAACCTCTGGGGACATTCAGGAGAAGTACATGCACAATTGGGTTTTTTAAGCCTTGCTTTGGAAATGTTACCCCCCCCACCCCACCCCACCCCCCACAAACCCACCTGTCACTTTCCCAGTCTACTTTCAGTTTTTCCAGCTCTAAGGATAGCTAATGTGTCTTCTCCCCCTTCTGCTTTCAGATTGTGGTGGCGGCAGCGAGGCTGCAAGAGGTAAGCCAAAATTACCTTGTGCTTTCAATGCTTGAATTTCTTTGGAAATAAAAAAAGAAAGAAACCCCCCCTTATACTGAGCCAGACCATTGACTCACCTAGCTCAGTTTGTCAGCACTGGCTGGCAGCAACTGTACAGGATTTCTACAAAGGTCTCTTGCAGCCCTACCTAGAGATGCCAAGGTTTAAACCTTGGGACCTTTGTATCAGATGCTCTACCAGCGAGCTACTGCCAACTGGTATCTGGTCTCCTACCTAACAGCCCTTGCAATAAACATGGTCATAATTAAGTCCCATTGACTTCAGTGTATACAACTTCTTGTTTAGGGAGGGTGACGATCTGTACATGAAGACAGGAGGTTACCTGTGTAGGTTTGATTACTTATGAGTTCAGTGTGACTGGGCAGCAGGGGGAACCTTTTGATTCTGCTCCAAAACATTTTGGCACAGCCAGTCCATGATAAACCTCGTCTCACCTACTGATAGCCTCCAGGGCACCCATACAGGCGTGTCATCATCCTGGGCTTCCAACATGGTGAAGGGAAAGCAATATTGCTACCGCCAACCCCCAGCAGAAGTCTAAGAGCAAATGAAGCCAAATCCGAGGGCCAACTGCAGATAGTCTGTAGCTCTCGTTGCATGGTCTCCAGCACCGCAAGAGAAGAATAATAGCCACATCCTTCAGGAATAAGCAGGGAAGGCAGGTGTAGCAAGGCTTGAGGATGTTCCAAGCTGTCCTCTGTAGACCTCCCCTGCTGTTTCCAAAATGGCCCTAGAACCTACAAGAAAGCACCTGCCCCCGTCCTATTCAGAAGGCTTCGACCCCAGTCTGAACCCTCAGTTTTGACCCTGATCCTGGATGGGGTACAATATTAGCGCAGCAACTGTGGATAGGAAGATGTCTGCATTTTGATCCATGTTTCTTTGCCCACTAACCTCCGTTCCTCCAGTCAAAAGCTACACGAATAGGAATTGCCAATAACTGTTCTCCGGGTTGGTTGGTTGCTTCATGCAGAGCCTTGTGTGCTGTTTTAATATGTAACCCTGAAATTTGTGCTGTCTGAATATAAGCTGCTGCACAAACACGAGCAGTTATCCATTGGTTCCCACTCCTATGAATTACTTTCCTTGAAGCTGGCCAAGCTTTATCTAAATTTTATTTAAATTTCTTCCTCCTTATATTTGATTGCTTCCATAAACAAGCAAAACTTATGGTTGTGAGTCAGGTAACCCTAGACTGAACAGCCCTAGACTGGGTACTTCCCAGCCTCCTTTAAGTGCCCAATATCATCCCAAACTAAAGGAAGATTTTCCTGAACTAGCATGCAAACAGAAATGCAGCTGTCACACTTTTCTGAATTTTATGTTGACGTTCTCCATCCAAAAAAGGAACACACAAAGGAAGCATATATATATATTGTGGTGGGGGGAGTTAAACTGTGGGATTTGCTGCCACAAGATGTGATGATAGCTACCAGCTTGGATGATTTTTGACCAGGGTTTCCCAAACTTGGGCCTCCATCTGTTTTTGGACTACAACTCCCATCATCCACAGCTAGCAGGACTAGTAGTCAGGGTTGATGGGGATTGTAGTCATGATGGCCATGTTCTACCTCCACCGTCTGAGGCAGTAGGTGACCTTGTGATCATTCACATTTCTTTCCCACTCTTGATTTTTAGAGTCGTATCTCACAGAAGCCAATCTTGGGAAACTGGTGTATATTCTTCTCATTTTCAAGAGCACCTTGTATGGAGCCTTTGTGATGGGGTTAAAACTAAGAAAAAAGGTAAAGTGCAGTGTTGATTCTTTCTGCCCTGGGCCCACCAATTTCTTCCGAAAATGTGACATTCGGATTCTTCCGCTGTGACCCAGCACTGAATTCACTCTGTTTAGCTTTTAAACACCACAGGCTAATCCATACTTCTTGTTCTGCTGCTTTTCCCTGCGGAAAACCACTCTGTGAAAATTCCCCCCCAGATCTTTCATTATTCTGGTGCATTTAGCCCAGAAGTAACAATCTGCTCTGTTCTGTTTCCTGTTCCATGACAGTTGGCACCATAGGCACGTTTTGCCCGGGGGCATCTATCCTGAGCTGAGTGAACTCCATGAAGAGAGAAGGCAAGATGGATACTCTCAACCTCGGAAGTCCAAACCAGCATTTTCTTAAAACAAAAACAGTTGCTTAGGGTCAGTCAGTAAATAATATCTCTTTGGTTCTCTTAAATGCTTTATTATTTTGTATTGGAAACATTTATAAAAAGCTTTTTTTGGGGGGGGGATAAGTCCTTAACCTTGGACTGAGGAGGACACACAAAGGCAGGGGACAGTTGGAGGGGGGGTCCTTGTAGGGTAGAAAGGATCTCCCAGGGTAAGAGGCAGGGAGAAAAAGCAGGCTCCCAGGTGGAAGGTGGGAAGGACTGCATAGAGAATCTCTCTGCATAGAGATAAATGACAGTATATACATGATATAAATATGGAAAATGGCCTTATAGGTATATATTTTCTCTTTCTTTTTCCTCTTGCTTTTTATCTTTCAGCTTTTTTAATATTCTTTTTCTGTAGGCTAGCTAGATTCTTATTGTATTTTATGCCGAAACATTTCAATAAAAACATTTTTTTTTTAAATTAAATGCTTTATTTTAGTAAGGCCGCAGCACATTTCCCCCAGAGTTCCTTGCCTTTCACTCCAATTTTAACTATGTTTACTTGGAAATGTATATGCTTAGACTTCCAACCTTAAAGTACTATTGATTTTCAAGGAGAGAGAGATGAGCAGTACAGCCTTATGCATCACTCCTGTGCAGAGATCGAGCGGCAGCCAACGTGATATGCTTTTTAGTAAAGACACTGAATCCTTTTTGCTGAGACTCCTGTGTTTCATTTCATAAACTGTTGCGTCAAAATAGTTCAGATCCAAACTAAGGTCATGTTGTGAATGTCTTTCTCCCAAGAGAGGCTATGGTTTTTTCTTGTGACTGTTCGCTAGCAGGGAGGGCAAGGGTTGTTTTAGTTAAATATAGATTTAATGCTTTTGAACTAAAGGCATTATGACATCATGACATAGCTGTCAACTTTTCCCCTTTTTTTGGCGGGAAATTCCCTTATTCCGAATAGGATTCCTCGCAAGAAAAGGGAAGTTGACAGCTATGCATCATGAAACCAAGAGCGTTGGGCAAATACAACGTTTTGCTACCTATTGAAGGTGGAAAATCCTTGCCCCTGAATGTCAAGCTGCACCAGCCAAAGTTCTCTCTTCTTCAAGGTGCATGTTGCTTGTGCCCAACATGCTTTTAAAGTCACCTAGAAGCACCAGACTGGGAAGCATCACGAGCATTTGGATGTTTTAGACCACTGTTTCCCAACGTTGGGTCTCCAGCTGTTTTTGGACTACAACTCCCATCATCCCTAGCTAGCAAGACCAGCGTCAGGGATGATGGGAATTGTAGTCCAAAAACAGCTGGAGACCCAAGGTTGGGAAACACTGTTTTAGACGGACCTGTAGAAATTGGGTCATCTGCTTAGCCAACCTCGAAAATGTCCCCTTTAAGGAAAACAAGCAAGCAAGGCGTTCATGCGCACAACAGGATGTGGCTTGACATTTGCTTGTGCGGCGGTTTCTCTCAAGGCAGTGGTTACCACAGAGCAGGTTTCGTTGCAGCGTGGGGCTTAGGTGATCAGGCACTCTTCCTGCCATGGTTAGAAATGGCACATTGTTGTCCCACCCACAATGGTGGCTTCAGGGCCTGGCGCTATCACACAATCAATCTCCTGCCTCAGCCAAAAGCTGTTGCTCCGTGTTGCAGGTGCACCGGTTGTGGTCTGTGTGTGCCGCGTTTCAAATGGAAAGTTTAGTGGGTATTTGTTGTGCACCACTCCTGACGTGTCCCCTGCTGACACAAACGTGCCTCTATAACAAATGAGCACCCTGGATTTCAGTGAGACATCGAGTCCTCTCTTTCCTTTCCTTTCTGAAGGCTGCTGAGTAGCCTAGGATGAATCATACTGTGAGAATAATGTGTCCTCAGCATGTCCTCACACCATTTCCTTTTTAATTCAGTTTTTATTGTGACAGAGGAGCTGTTGCCCTGGGGAGCCTTCTTTTGACGGTGCCTTAGAACCTAGTGATTTGTCTGGACCTTAGAAGCAAAGGCTACAGAGTACAGATGTACACAGTATAACAGTGGAAGTACATTTGGTTTCTTATGGGCAAAGGGTTACCTCATGTCAACTTCTCCAAATATCCACACCATACATTTAAAACACATGGCTTTCCCCAGAGACTATTGGGAACTGTAGTCTACACCCAACGTAGCTATAATTCCCCAACGCCCTTAATAAACTACAATTCCCCACATTCATGGGGCAGTAGGAGCCATATGATTTAAATGTGTGCATGTGACCATTGTAAAAGTGGAATTTTCCCTTTTGAAGTTTTGTTCTTCCAGGATGAGTGTCTGAAGATCAACAACACATGGCCTGGTGTGCTCTGCAGCATAGTATTCCTGATATCACTCTGACCTTGTTGATCTCATACCCTCCATCATTATTAATAATAATAATAATAATAAATTTTATTTATACCCCATCTATCTGACTGGGTTTCCCCAGCCACTCTGGGTGGCTTCCAACATATAAAAAACATAATAAAGCATTAAACATTTTAAAAAACTTCTCTATGCAGGACTGGCTTCAGATGGCCCAGGGGCTGGATAACTCCACGCCCTCCAACAGTTCTCCAATGAAAATAGGGGCATCCTAAGGAAAAACGGGACGTTCCAGGATCAAATCAGAAACCAAGACGGCTTCTGTAAATCTGGGACTGTCCCTGGAAAATAGGGACACTTGGAGGGCCTGCATTTTCACTTCATTGTAATCTAACCTGTGAGACAAAGTTAACCCCCCCCCCACTCTATGCACCTTGCCCCTTCTTGTGCCCCCACCCAATTTTTTATTTCTTTTTGGTGTTGCCACTGCAGTGACACAACAACAGACACAACTGATGTCAAGGAAGGAAAGGGTCTGCATGTGGCAGGGAACACATGGTGGCGATTAATACAAAGGAGGGCCTTTGTGAAATGTGCTTTAAACGTATGTTGTGGCTGTGAACTGAGCTCCCTGTGGAGATCAGGTGTGCAGCAATGTTTGGCTTGCCCAAATATCTTTATTTTTAGCCTGGCATTTCCCAAAGACAGATGTTTGGGTTCCTGCTGCTGCAGTTGTTGAAACCATTTTGTAGCTGTAGCTGTTGTAGCTGTTGCTATTTATTATTTTGAAAGGTTATGTGTATATTATGAACCTCTTTGGGATCTAGTTACACGGGAAAAGCAGTGTATGTTTTTAAAATAAAATAAAGAAAGGAGGTAGGAGAAAAGGTGTTCAAATAAAAATAATAATAAGCTGCCCATCTGACTGGGTTACCCCAGCCACTTTTTACAGCTTCCAACAAATTAAAACATCAAACATTGAAAACTTCCTTGTACAGGGTTGCCTTCAGATGTCTTCTAAAAGCCAGATAGTTGTTTATTTCCTTGACATCTGGTGGGAGAGTGTTCCACAGTGCAGGTGCAACTTCTGAGAAGGCCCTCTGCCTGGTTCCTTGTAACCTGAATGATGGGGGTGGAGACACTCCTTCAGGTATGCAGGACCAAAGCTGTTTAGGGCTTTAAAGGTCAGCACCAACCCCTTGAATTGTGCTCAGAAACGTACTGGGAGCCAATGTGGATCCTTTAGAAGACGCAGATGCAGTTGCCACTCCCAGCCACCATCCTGGTGCTCCTTACCACAACCCTAGTGTAAGGGATATTAATACTTTTCCAATGCAGGAAAGATAATAAGGGTGGGAAGCTGAAGCTGAGCTAGCTTATAAAGGTAAAGGGACCCCTGACCATTAGGTCCAGTCGTGACCGACTCTGGGGTTGCGGCGCTCATCTCGTATTATTGGCCGAGGGAGCCAGTGTACAGCTTCCGGGTCATGTGGCCAGCATGACTAAGCCACTTCTGGCGAACCAGAGCAGCGCACGGAAACGCCGTTTACCTTCCCTCCGGAGCGGTACCTATTGATCTACTTGCACTTTGACGTGCTTTCGAACTGCTAGGTTGGCAGGTTAGCTAGCTTATAACCTCTACCTAAACTCACAGGTAAAGTCTTAGCTGATATTCCATACAGGCTGCTACTCACATAAGTGTTCTATTTAGATATCCCAAATTGTTGCTGCAAGGGATCACTTTCCATCTCTGCTTGGGAGGTGACATTCTAGGTGGGTTTATGGCCACATAAATAATTTCCTGCATCCCTTTGACAATAGTGTAAGGGACAGGGTGCCATCTAGTGGCTCTTGATGGATATATTGTTTTGAATCTATACACATAACACATATACACATAACACATGTTTTAATGTGTTTTTAATCTTTGTTGGAAGCTGGCCAGAGTGCCTGGGGAAACCCAGCCAGATGGGCAGGGTATAAATAATAAGTTGTTGTTGTTGTTGTTATTATTATTATTATTATTATTATTATTATTATTATTATTATTCACGTGTTGTTCACCCAAGTGCTGCTTCACTCCTCTGCATCTGTCACAGAGTCAGTCCTTTGTTGATGGCTTCCTTCATGGATCATCACCCTGTCTCTGTTTGCTTGACGACTCACGGGAAGACTGGTTTGGTCTGTATTTTACCATGCTAAACCCAGTGTGTGGGATCCAGAAATTAGAAGGGGTGTGTGTTCAGGCACCCCACGAATTCATCACACTGTGCATTGTTCAGCTGAGCCGCGGTGTTCAGGAAGCATTTAATGTGGGCCCTTTTCCTTGTGATTTCAACAGGAAGGCAGTTGATGCCTCAAAGAAGACACCTTTTCTCCACTTCCCTGCGGTGTGGGAGCAGACGGAGCCACAAGCAAGGAGGAGGGTTTTTGTTGGGGTGTTACATTCACTTTGCACAGTGTGTAGGCTCCAGGCACAATAATATATCCCAGTGTCACCGGCGATGAGGGTTTTGAAGTTCAGGAAGAACTTTGTGTCTTCAAGTCTTGATCCTTCAATGTGGGGTTCTCCCTCGGAATATGATACTCCCACGCCAACAGAATAGGCAAGCAGCTGAATCCGTCCTTTGAGAATTTGCCTGTACCAGTACATATTGGGGTTGGATGACCCATTTATGTTGCAATTAAAAGATAACTGGCTGTTTGGCTGCTGTATCACCGACTCTGGTGTCTGAACAATGGTTGGAGAACCATCACCTATGATCCACCAAAGAAAGCAGGAAAACTCTTAGTACAGTTAAGAATATTTTATTATTGCTGCCTTCTATGTTAGGGGTAGCTAATGTGGTGTTCTCCAGATATTGTTGAAGCTCCCATCCACTCCTGATGGCATGGCAAATGGTCATGGACGATGGGAGTTGTAGTTGAGAATATCTGCAGGATGTTTCACATAATGAACCCTAGCTAGCTTTGATTTTTCATTTCCAGTGACATTTCACCAGCAAGAGGCATGCTCAAGAAAACACATTCCTACACGTCCCACCACTACCACACATAAGTTAACACACCACCCTCCTCCAGTGTTTGAAAAACTAATTAACATTTTCACATGGCAATATATTGTTCACAATTAATTGCTTACAGATCCTCCATTCCAGCTTTGTTTAACAATTAATTGCTTGCCATCCTGCATTCATAGTTCATGCTTTATGTCCCTCAAATAATTAAAAAGCTTACGGAACTATAATGTTTATAGCAGAGCACATTATAAAACTTTAGCCCTCTGCTCAAGAGAATGCAGTCTACCCAGCAGGAAAATCAACTGGAACTTTGCCCTTGACTTCAGTGGGGGTGGGTGGGGTGGGATGGACGGTTGCCATAATTATTACCATTCATTATAACTAGGTTTTCTCATACAAGCAGCCCGTATCTTCAAAGTCAATTACGATTGTGGGCTTTTAGTCCATCAGCAAACAGGAAGGCCCATCTCGAATATCTCCCACTAAATAAATCTATGGCGTGATATACAGAGAGGTATTGCTTGGTGCTTGATATAGGATGGGCAAAGGCAGATTGGGTTATACTGCTGGATCACTGGGTGATTTCTAGTAGATGACACAAGGTTTTCAGAGTCTACATAGGTTTATCAATAACAGCAGCACCCAGGCACCTACATTACGCTGCTAAAATTAAGAAAGCTGGGGAGAGGGTAACTAGGAGTGGATTTTTGTGTTGTGGAAGGACTAGTTCTGGTATTCAGTGCTAATTTCGTGGCTTGTAATTCCTTAATTCAGGAAGCAGGTGTCTTTTGCTTGGCTCCTGTTGGTGAACTATGAGATTCTTGTAAAAAAATAAAATCTAGGTCTGAAGTCTGCCCAACCCTGCTTTAGGGGACTGCCCCCTTTCCAGGACACCTTGACTTCGTATGAAAGAACAAAGGTCTGCTGCAGTTCCCCAGAATGGCACGCAACCTACCCAATGCCATATAATGTCCCAAGGGCTAGAGAGAGGCAATAGACCAGGTGGCATGATAGTCAGTGTTGGCTGGGGGTGTGCACACCTCCCCCTCCACCCCAACCCCAGTTATCACATTGTTATAATAACCCTGATAATGAAATGGACCCTCCATGTTCAAGATTAGCATATCTACCCCTCAACCAGGGAGGTTCGTTGCTTGTGTGCCACCATTGGGAATTTCCTGTAGTATCTTGTTGGTCCCTGCTGGAAATAGGGGGAGGCAATGGGACTTCCCCCCTTCCAACCACATGCTGTTCTGGAGGTTCTCATGACCCTCCCAAGCCAATTCCAGGGGACGCAGGGGTGCAAAGCCCCATTGCGCAGGTGGAAATCCTTGCAGAGGGCTCCCATTTAATGCAACACATTAGGCAGATTCCAGTCAGGGTGCTGGCCTTAATGGACCTTGGGTTTTTAATGGTTTTCTGGCAAAATAGGTTTTGCCCATTTGTACACTGCTTCAGAAATTTGCTTCGACCAGATATACGTAGCAGAGCAAAAGTAATGAGCACAAACACCACAATCTCGCATTTCCTCCTTTTTAGAAACTGCCATCTGTCTCTCTCTCCACTTTGTTGTGAAATTTCCCCAACACGGAGAAACAAAGTGAGCAATGCTGATTGATTCAATCAATGTTATCAATCGCCTTCATTTCGCACACGAGGCATAGGGAGGTTTGCTGAGTTTTTCCTCCCACGAGGGATTCAATAAAAGCTATCCGTATTGGCGATTTGTCTTAAAACAGATGTGCACATTCCTTTATCTTCTGCGGTTGCCAACCTGCAATCCTGGGGGTAGGGAGTGCTGTTTGAATGCCTCCACCATGCAGGTTGGCCTAAGTCAGTATGAGGTGTCCACAACCGGACAGAGTGTCCCCAAGGGCTACGTGATGTTGGCATGCTATCACCACACTTCATAGAATCATAGAATTGTAGAGGGACCCTGAGGATCATCTGGTCCAACTCCTTGCAATGCAGGACTTTGCAGCTGTCCCATTCAGGGATCGAACCTGCAACCTTGGCATGATCAGCGCCACGCTCTAACCAACTGAGCTATCCAGGCTGACTTGCTTAGACCAACACATGCAGCAGAGGAAAGACTTTTCCTAGCAAATCACGTCATGTGAAGTTGACTTTCCAAACGGTACTGCTGATATGGTATTTGAAGTGGTTCACATACCGTTATCTCAGCAATCTGTATAAAGTACTTTCTAAGGGATTATCCCCGAAGACTGAGAGAGGCAAAGTCATTTGCTGCAGGTCACCTAATGCAGGGGTGGCTAACCTGTGGCTCTAGACTACAGCCCCATCATTTCTTACAATTGGCCATGCCAGCTGGGGTGATAGAAATTGGGAGTCCAAGAACATCGAGACCGACAGCACAAACGACCAAGTAACTGCTGATATCTTGAGCTGTTGCAACAGACATTTGCTGGTGAAAGGAAACTGGCTCTTATTCCAATTCCCATGTTTCAAACGCTGGAGGTCCACAGATTTTGCCATCCCAGACCTGAGGAGCATGAACCACAGACTTCTGCACCACCTTCTAAACTACACCAGCTCAGCTGGGTGCCTCGACAATGCCCCCCAATTGTTATACGCTCAAAGCCACATATTGCTAACTTAACTCAAATGCAAATAGTCAACACAGATGGGAAGAGCTGCTCTACTTACATGAAATGCCTATGGCAAGCCAAAGCAAAGCACTAATCTGCCACAGGGTTGCCATGTAATCTTGTTTTCTTGGCTCGCTGCTGCCTTCTGAATCCTCCTTCCTTTGACTTGGTTTCTATGCCTTTGCGGACAACATGTCTCTTCGTTGCATTCACATTCCTCGTTTAGACTGCACCCTGCTGAAGAAGCCAGAAGTTGCAGATACAAATACTCCACTCTCACCTACAGTACAGTAGTACCTCAGGTTAAGAACTTAATTCATTCTGGAGGTCCGTTCTTAACCTGAAACTGTTCTTAACCTGAGGTACCACTTTAGCTAATGGGGACTCCCGCTGCCGCTGCGCCGCCAGAGCACAATTTCTGTTCTCATCCTGAAGCAAAGCTCTTAACCCAAGGTACTATTTCTGGGTTAGTGGAGTCTGTAACCTGAAGCATCTGTAACCCGAGGTACCACTGTATTGGCACTCTCTCCACCAAATTTTCTTATAAATAATATCATTAGGTAAAGGTAAAGGGACCCCTGTCCATTAGGTCCAGTCACGGACGACTCTGGGGTTGCGGCGCTCATCTCGCTTTACTGGCCGAGGGAGCTGGCGTTTGTCTGCAGAAGCTTCCGGTTCATGTGGCCAGCATGACTAAGCCGCTTCTGGCGAACCAGAGCAGCGCACTGAAACACTGTTTACCTTCCCGCCGGAGCGGTACCAATTTATCTACTTGCACTTGATGTGCTTTCGAACTGCTAGGTGGGCAGGAGCTGGGACCGAGCAACGGGAGCTCATCCCGTCGCGGGGATTCAAACCACCGACCTTCTGATCGACAAGCCCTAGGCTCTGTGGTTTAGACCACAGCGCCACCCGTGTCCCTAAATAATATCATACCCTCCAACATTTCTCCAATGAAAATAGGGACATCCTATTCCATCATAATAATAGTAATAATGTTATTATTTATACCCCACCCATCTGGCTGGGTTGCCCCAGACACTCTGGGCAGCTTCCAACGTATATAAAAACATAATAAAACATTAAACATTTAAAAACATCCCTATACAGGGCTGCCTTCAGATGTCTTGTAAAGGCTGTATAGCTACTTACCTCCTTGGCTCGATGGTCACATAACTCCATACCCTCCAACATTTCTCTGATGAAAATAGGGATGCCCTAAGGGAAAGCGGGACATTCCAGGATCCAATCAGAGAGCGGGATGGCTTCTGTAATTCCGGGACTGTCCCTGGAAAACAGGGACACTTGGAGGGTCTGTGCTTATACCACGTGAGGTTCGGAGGGTGGCAACACGAGAACAGGTCTTTTCTGTAATGGCTTCCCACCAATGGACCACTTGAAAATTGCTGGGGGACTTGGTGGAGCACTCAATGGTTTTCCCTGCCTTTGAGGCAATTTCAACATAGTGTGCTGGGTGCTGTACGATCATTGTGTTTTATTGCTTCTTACAGACTGCATTCTGTTTCATTACAGTTGGCGCTGGCTGAATTCATATCGTAATACATTAAAAATGCAGTACGTAAGAAGTAAAAGCAGCAATAGAAAATTAAAAATACAATTTAATGCGGACATGACGTGGGCCACCCGAATGAAACATGCAGACCACTGGTGATCCATGGACCACAGTTTGGGATCCCCGCCTTGGAACTACAACATCCTCAACAGTTGGCCCTCCAGCCTCCGCTTGAAGATATTCTGTGAGCAGGGGCCTCTGAACATTGAGGGGGACCAGCCCAGAGGGACACAGTGCCTCGGCCCCCAGGAGCCAGTGCCCTGGGTGCTGCATATGAAGGAGAAGACACACACTCAGACTGCTGAATAACAAAGAATACTTTGTTTTTTGTACCTCTAGCCTTATGTAGCTCTAGTATCATCAGTGCCACCTAGTGATGTTAATTGTAACTGCACTTCCTTTGCAACTACAGTTGTACCTTGGAAGTCGAACGGAATCTGTTCCGGAGGACCGTTCGACTTCCAAAACGTCCAGAAACCACAGCGTGGTTTCTGATTGCAATCGGAAGCCACGGAAGCCATGGAAGCCCCGTCGGACGTTCAGCTTCCAAAAATAGTTCGCAAACCGGAACAGTCACTTCCGGGTTTGTGGCGTTCAGGAGCCAAAAAGTTCAAAAACTAAGCTGTTCGAAAACCAAGGTATGGCTGTATCAGGTCCCATTTATTACACCTACCATCACCCCTCTAAATACTGTACTTACTCGAATGTCATGCACAACTTTCTTAGCCAAATTTAGGGTCCGCATTAGATTTGATTACAAGCTTGAAAAACACCGCTGACATAGCAAATACTTTTTTTGTTTCAAGGTTTTGAAATTTGAGGAGCACATTAGATTTGATGGAGCATTAGATTTGCATAAATACGATAACTTTCAATTGCCAGGACTGCTCCTATTATCAAAGAATTTCTCCAAATGTTCAGATGAAAACTCCTGTAATTTAAGCCTACACAATCCAACTCTGCAGTGAACAAGATGTGCCCTGGTTTTTTTTTTTAACTACCAGTATTTGATTGCTCCCCGCCCTGCTCCCCCCCCCCCACAACTACTGTTAGTATTCCTAGGACTATTGCTGCTAAACACACACACAATTTCCCCCAATAACATGTCCAATTTAACCAGCTAGCAGGAAGTGGGGTTGAAATATAGCAATCTGCCACAATTTCCAGCAAGATATATTCATTTATTTCAGTTGTGAGTCACTCTGTGTTCTGTAAGTGACCAACAACAGGACAGCTTAACAAAATAATACGACACAATCAAATAAACACTTGAAATCAACAACTGAGGCATCACGATGCAACTCTCAAACGTGCCCAAAGGCACAGAAGCACAACCACAGTTGCTTAAGCCTAAGACAACACATTCAAACGGCAAAAAGGAAGCTGATATTCTTTCAGCAATAAATACAGTAAATAATCAGCATTTTGAAAGTCTGGGCCTTCATTTTCCTCCATGACGCATGTGGTCTGGTGAATGGTGACTACTCTGAGATGAGGAATCAAGCAAAGCCATAGGATATACCCCACAGGTTGTTTTTCCACATTTGCCCACTTTCCTGGAATTGCTAACTTTTATTCACTTACTTTTTACAGATCATCCAGATGGTGTCATTGTAATCTTACAGTGTTCCAGTGTTTTCTGAGCCGTTCTCGTGTTTTTGAAGACCATAGAAATCATAGAGTTGTAGAGTTGTAAGGGACCCCAAGGGTCATTTAGTCCAACCCCCTGCAATGGAAGAACCACACCTATCCTGATCCCATTAAAATAGCTCAAGACCATTCCCGTTGGTACATAACAGGGCAAACGTGGCAATTTAAATGAATAATAATCCCATCTTGTGCAAAATCCTAGGCACACCTCAGAGGATGTTGAGAGAGAGAGAGAGAGAGAGAGAGAGAGAGAGAGAGAATGTGAATTCTATTCTCACAACAGCGATGCGAGACAGAAGTTCAAATAGGACACAGTTGACTATATTAGCTCTAAAAAACACACACACAAATGTTTTGGAGTTTAGATTAGGAAACCATGAAAGCGATCATTTCCAAATTCTTCAGGGCAAATATCAACATTAATTAATGCACTTTTTAAAAAAGGAAAAAAAGAATGTCAATCATAACTCATTCACTGAGCAATTACTCCTAGGTTCTAGAGGACCTGGCAAGAAATGCTGCTGGCACATGTCATATGAGGTGATGTGAAACTGTTATTTACAGTATGATAAACACCGCCAAATGTGCATAATAGTAGTGATGGTATTTGGTAAGTTTTCCCCCACAAAAGAAACAAACTTGAGATGCACAGTGCCATGTCTCAAGTTCTCCAGCGCATTTAAGCAAGTGCAGAGATAAAATGCAAATAGGATTGCCAACTGTTCAGCTCACTGCAGCTGTCTTTTAACAGCAGCTTGATGTGTAGCCATTAGCAGGTGCTAATGTTTATCTCCATGCTATGGAAAGCCTTTGCCACATGATCTCTGCACATTAAAAATAAGCACAAGAGCAGGCCAGACACTTGTTTTTCTGGCCACTTGGCAATCTATTTCCTTCCTGCCTGGGAAAACCCTGATTCTCTGGTGCTTGTTCCGAATAAAACATTGTCCCTATTATGCTTCTGTTTCAGCATTTTGCAGAGATTTGGGAGTGCTTAAAAGAAAGTTCTTTTAAAAAAAATAAATATACAAATGTACGACCACTACATCCAATAGCTAAAAGAATCATAGAATCATAGAATCATAGAGTTGGAAGAGACCACAAGGGCCATCCAGTCCAACCCCCTGCCAAGCAGGAAACACCATCAAAGCATTCCTGACAGGTGGCTGTCAAGCCTCTGCTTAAAGACCTCCAAAGAAGGAGACTCCACCACACTCCTTGGCAGCAAATTCCACTGTCGAACAGCTCTTACTGTCAAGAAATTCTTCCTAATGTTTAGGTGGAATCTTCTTTCTTGTAGTTTGAATCCATTGCTCCGTGTCCGCTTCTCTGGAGCAGCAGAAAACAACCTTTCTCCCTCCTCTATATGACATCCTTTTATATATTTGAACATGGCTATCATATCACCCCTTAACCTTCTCTTCTCCAGGCTAAACATACCCAGCTCCCTAAGCCGTTCCTCATAAGGCATCGTTTCCAGGCCTTTGACCATTTTGGTTGCCCTCCTCTGGACACGTTCCAGCTTGTCAATATCCTTCTTGAACTGTGGTGCCCAGAACTGGACACAGTATTCCAGGTGAGGTCTGACCAGAGCGGAATACAGTGGTACTATTACTTCCCTTGATCTAGATGCTATACTCCTATTGATGCAGCCCAGAATTGCATTGGCTTTTTTAGCTGCTGCATCACACTGTTGACTCATGTCAAGTTTGTGGTCTACCAAGACTCCTAGATCCTTTTCACTTGTACTGCTCTCAAGCCAGGTATCACCCATCCTGTATTTGTGCCTTTCATTTTTTTTGCCCAAGTGTAGTACTTTACATTTCTCCCTGTTAAAATTCATCCTGTTTGCCTTGGCCCAGTTCTCTAATCTGTTAAGGTCATTTTGAAGTGTGATCCTGTCCTCTGGGGTATTAGCCACCCCTCCCAATTTGGTGTCATCTGCAAACTTGATCAGGATGCCCTCAAGCCCATCATCCAAGTCATTGATAAAGATGTTGAATAAGACTGGGCCCAAGACAGAACCCTGTGGCACCCCACTAGTCACTTCTCTCCAGGATGAAGAGGAGCCATTGATGAGCACCCTTTGGGTTCGGTCAGTCAGCCAGTTACAAATCCACTGAATGGTAGCATTGTCTAGCCCGCATTTTACCAGCTTCTTTACAAGAATATCATGGGGCACCTTGTCAAAGGCCTTGCTGAAATCAAGATAGGCTACATCCACAGTGTTCCCTTCGTCTACCAGGCTTGTAATTCTGTCAAAAAATGAGATCAGATTAGTCTGACATGACTTATTTTTCAGAAACCCATGCTGACTTTTAGTGATCACAGCGTTCCTTTCTAGGTGCTCACAGACCGTTTGCTTAATGATCTGCTCTAGAATCTTTCCTGGTATTGATGTCAGGCTGACTGGGCGGTAATTGTTTGGGTCCTCTCTTTTCCCCTTTTTGAAAATAGGGACAACATTTGCCCTCCTCCAGTCTGCTGGGACTTCACCTGTTTTCCAAGAATTCTCAAAGATTACTGCCAGTGGTTCTGAAATCACCTCTGCCAGTTCTTTTAATACTCTGGGATGTAGTTCATCTGGCCCTGGAGACTTGAATACATCTAAACTAGCCAAGTGTGCTTGTACTACCTCCTTACTTATTCTGGGCTGTGTTTCCCCTGCTGAATCATCTGCTCCATATTCTTCAGGTCGGGCATTGTTTTCTTTTTTGGAGAAGACTGAGGCAAAGAAGGTATTGAGGAGTTCTGCCCTTTCTGCGTCCCCTGTTCGCATTTCACCTTCTTCTCCTCTAAGTGACCCCACTGTTTCCTTGTTCTTCCTTTTGCTACGGACATACCCATAAAAACTCTTTTTATTGCTTTTAACCTCTCTAGCAAGCCTGAGTTCATTCTGTGCTTTAGCTTTTCTGACTTTGTCTCTACATGTGCTGGCTATTTGTTTGAATTCCTCTCTGGTGGTTTCCCCCTTTTTCCATTTCTTGTACATATCCCTTTTAAATCTTAACTCAGTTAAAAGTTCATTAGATAGCCACCCTGGCTTCTTTAGGCACCTTCCATGTTTTCGTCTCATTGGTACTGCTTGAAGTTGTGCTTTTAATATCTCCCTTTTAACAAACTCCCATCCATCATGAACTCCCTTCCCTTTTAGTATTACTGACCATGGGATCACATCCAGCATTTCCCTAAGTTTTCTGAAGTCGGCTTTCTTAAAGTCTAGAATTTTAGTCTTAGTATGCTTGGTTGCTCCTTTCTGATGTATAATAAACTCCAGAAGAGCATGATCACTCCCACCTAATGATCCTGCCACTTCTACCCCACTAACCAGGTCATCACTATTGGTTAGGACCAGATCTAAAATGGCTGATCCTCTTGTTGCTTCTCCCACTTTCTGGACAATGAAATTGTCTGCAAGGCCAGTGAGGAATCTGTTCGACCTTATGCTCTTGGCTGAGTTTGACATCCAACAAATATCAGGATAGTTGAAATCCCCCATTACTACTATCTCATTTCCTTTTGAATGCTTGGTCATCTGTTCCAGGAAGGCATCATCTATGTCCTCAGTTTGGCTTGGGGATCTATAGTAAACTCCCACCATGAGATCACTGTTATTTTTCTCTCCCTTAATTTTGACCCAGATACTCTCAATTTGGCTTTGAAGTTTTAAATCATGGATCTCTTCACAGGTATACACATCCCTGACATATAACGCCACTCCTCCTCCTTTCCTGTTTGGTCTATTTCTCTTAAATAGATTGTATCCCTCTATTACTACATTCCAATCATGAGACTCATCCCACCAGGTTTCAGTGATGCCTATTATGTCGTATATAGTTTGCTGTACCAAGAGCTCAAGTTCATCTTGTTTATTTCCCATGCTCTGTGCATTTGTATACAGACATTGAAAACCATTGATCATTCCCCCTAGTCTCCTACTTAAGGATTTTTTCCTCCCACCACTAGGTCTGTGCGCTTTTTTGATAGCCATGTTCAAATATATATGAATATGATAGCCATGTTCAAATATATAAAAGGATGTCATATAGAGGAGGGAGAAAGGTTGTTTTCTGCTGCTCCAGAGAAGCGGACAGAGAACAGCAATGGATTCAAACTACAAGAAAGAAGATTCCACCTAAACATTAGGAAGAACTTCCTGACAGTAAGAGCTGTTCGACAGTGGAATTTGCTGCCAAGGAGTGTGGTGGAGTCTCCTTCTTTGGAGGTCTTTAAGCAGAGGCTTGACAGCCATCTGTCAAGAATGCTTTGATGGTGTTCCTGCTTGGCAGGGAGTTGGACTGGATGGCCCTTGTGGTCTCTTCCAACTCTATGATTCTATGAATCCTGGGAACTGCAGTTTGGAGGAGCAGGTTAATTCTGTGTCCAGGGCAGCTGTCTACCAGCTCCATCTGGTATGCAGGCTGAGACCTTACCTGTCCGCAGACTGTCTTGCAGAGTGGTGCATGCTCTAGTTATCTCCCGCTTGGACTACTGCAACGGTCTCTACGTGGGGCTACCTTTGAAGGTGACCCAGAAACTAAAACTAATCCAGAATTCAGCAGCTAGACTGGTGACTGGGAGTGGCTGCTGAGACCAAACAACACCGGTCCTGAAAGACCTACATTGGCTCCCAGTACGTTTCCGAGCACAGTTCAAAGTGTTGGTGCTGACTTTTAAAGCCCTAAACGGCCTCAGCCCAGTATACCTGAAGGAGCGTCTCCAACCCCATCGTTCAGCCCAGACACTGAGATCCAGCTCCGAGGGCCTTCTGATGGTTCCCTCACTGCAAGAATTGAGGTTACAGGGAACCAGGCAGAGGGCCTTCTTGGTGGTGGTACCAGTAATAAACAACTATCTGACTTTTAGAAGACATCTGAAGGCAGCCCTGTTTAAGGAAGTTTTTAATGTTTGATGTTTTATCGTGTTTTTAATAATCTTTTAATAATAGGGAAACCCAGGCAGATGGGTGGGGTATAAATAAATAAATAATAATATTAATTGTGAGCATGCACATACATGCACTACTCTTCTTAAAATTGCTCAGTTCTTCTGGAGCTACCTCACACACTAAAATTGTAGATGTACTGAGATTAAAGTGTATAGTACTATGATTGGCTGCAGCTGCTGGTTGGGCGTCATGAATCTGGGCTTCATTCCACCTAGTGTATTATATTCTTCCTTCCTTTGTATTACATTGTCTTTTTTTAATTATTACTTTAATTCCACCCCCCATCTTATCTGATGAATGGATCTCTGGGTTTCTTTATGCTGAGAACCATTTCCGCATCCCCCCCCCCCAGTCATTCTCTCATACAAGTATTTTATTAATTCCCCCTCCTCAGCCTGTTTTCTTTGCATTTTAAAGCTTTAAAAGCCCCATATAAGGGCAGACTTTAAAGAACTTACGTTTATTGGCCAAATGTACATTACTTTGCAATTACTAACTTTGATTTAATCACCAATTTTCTTGCTCAACCACTATAATAGGAGAAATATTCCCTCTCCCTGCCTCCTTGCTTTTCATAATCTGGTTTGGATTATACTATTCTGAATTAAGGATGCCAAGTAACCTGAAAAAATGATTTGGCTTACTCATATGCTTTCTAACCTCCAGGTTAAGCTTTTTCACAGCTTGAAGATATTAAACAATCTACTAATGCGAGCAGATCAGGCTACTGTTAAAGACACAGGAGCTGGGACTGGTAAGAAAAACATTTGCAATGCTAACCTGAATATTTATGTAATTGTACATATTTTTCCACCTCTATTGTGCATCCTAAAATCCAGGTCCTTTGTAAATAGACTTTTAGACAGACACTAGGTGTCCCCTTTTTTAAAATAAAGGTCAGAATCGGCCTTTATTCTGTATGATGACAGTATTTGATGGTGAAAAGATAAGACACTACTTTTTAAGAGTATACATCCCTTTTTTTATCACAGGTGGAAAAAGAATTTGGGAATGGCAGGTTTTTTGGGGGGTGGGTGGGTTGTGGCCTCTGGGGAAATAGTTAAACACCGTTTTCTACCCACTGCCCCTTTTCAGATCAATTTCACAGCCTCCTGCAGCTGCTTTTCATTAAGAGAAAGGGAGGAAAGCTGGTAAAGTGTTATATGAAGCTGCAATGTAATCTAGTTTGGCCTAGAGAGAGTAAACAATATCTGAGTTCGGGGGCCTTGGTCAAAATAGTGAAAGATCTGCTTGTAGTGACCCACCCCCACTCTGGCAGACCCTCCAAGTGTCCTTATTTTCCAGGGACGGTCCTGGATTTACAGAAGCCATCCTGGTTTCTGCTTTTCCTTAAGATGTCCACATTTTCATTGGAGAAATGTTGGAGGGTATGGAGTTATTCGACCCCCGAGCCAAGGATGTAAGTAACCAGGGCCGGATTTAGGTTTGATGAGGCCCTAAACTACTGAAGGTAATGGGGCCCTTTATATGTCCAGCTGTCCTTTGTCAACAACAAATTGCCACTGTTTTTGTTGTTGAATATATGCTATATGGTAATTTATGGACCTAATAGGTATCTAAAGCCATTTGCACATAACAAAATATGTATTTTATCAAAGTAATTTTTGAACTGAAATGCAATTAAGAAGAAGTGTATTAATAGTGAAATACAATTAAGAAGTATATAAATAGTGAAATAATTATTAAGCTCTAACTTAAAATGATTTTTTATTCATAACAAACTTAATAATGCAAACACATTGGCATTTGGCAATAACAAAAGTTCCTTTAGAAACACAATTTACAAAGACTCATACTCTAGTCTCTAAAAACATGCTATAACATGAAATAATAATTGTAGGTTTTATTTTTATTTGTTTTTTATCTTATATTTTGGAAATGTACATCCAGGTTTTTTTTCCTTTAATTTTTTTTGGGGGCCCCAAGAGAGTGGGGCTCTAAGCTATAGATTGTTTAGCTTATACGTAATTCCAGCACTGTAAGTAACTATGCAACCTTTAGAAGAAATCTGAAGGCAGCCTGGTATAGGGAAGGTTTTTTTTTTTTAATGTTTCATGTTTCATTATGTTTTTATATATGTTGGAAGCCACCCAGAGTGGCTGAGGCAACCCAGTCGAATTGAGGGGTATAAATAATACATTATTATTATTATTATTATTATTATTATTATTAAATAGGGCACCCCTATTTTCATCTGAGAAATGCTGGAGGATATGCTCTGGCCACGCATCTGTGTCTTTAACAGCAGCCAGTTACTGGGAAATTTCACAAATTAAAGTTATCTCACCACTTGGCCTGGAAACGGAATTAAAGAGAATTGGCTGTCCTGCTATGGTTTGTCAAACATCAGTTCTTTGGGGACAGGTTTTTAAACTTGGGTGGGTGGGTGTTTTGTTTGGGAGGTGGGATTGCTTCAGATTGTTTTTAAATGCTGTATGTTAATTTATATTTTGTATTTGCAGTTATATTTGTTGGCTGGCGTATTGTTTAGGGGCTTTTGTTGGGGGAAGTGTATTTCTTGCTACTGGTAAGTTTGTATACATTAGTATCCTTAACTGTTTTAATTGTTTTTATGACATCTTTTGTGCTTTTTATGTTGTAACTTTATGTTGTGAACTTCCCCGAGGCCTACAGATATAGGGGTGGTATACAGATTTAATGTAAAAAAAAATAGTAAGTTTGTCAAAGGAAACTAAGAAAAACAAAAGTTGCCCATTTTGCACGTCTCCTTTTAGCAGAGGTCTGAGGTGCAGAAAACAGAAGATGGAGCTATTTGTGGCATGATGGAGCTCAATTTTTATCACCTGCTAGGCCCGCTTTCAGATTTTGGCAGGCCTAGCTGTTTCTTTATCTCTGGTCAAGCAGGTTTTGAAACAATTTAGGGGAGGGGGGGGAAATCTGCCAGCGATCAAAGGTGGATGATCAAATTGTAGAGTTTGCAAAAGGTGTTGATAACTGTTAAGAGACCTGTACTCCCCTCACAGAGCTACAATTGTCAGAGTTCCCTGGGAAGAGGGGCTGGTTGTTTAAACCACTTTTAGAAACTGTAGCTCTGTGAGGGGAATCGGGCTCTCCTAACAGTTTTCATTACCTTGAACAAACTGCAGTTTCCCAAGATTATTTGAGGGAAGCCATGGCTGGTCTGATGGAATGATGATGCTTTAAGATAATAGAATAATAATTATTATTTTTAGATTTGCTTCCATCCTTATATTCCCCTGCTTTTTTTTGCGGGGGTGGGGTGGGGTGTGAATGCTAACTGCTAAAAGGCCCAGCGGCCCTTTGCGTTTGGTGTTCCTAAGCTTTAACTAATGAATTTCTGTCAGGCTGCTGCTAAAAGCTGAAGGAGCTATGAAAAGACATGGTTAGGGAGGGAAAGTGAGAAATCTGTGCGAATAAGAAACTATTTCGGAGGAAGTTTATTTGTAAGCGGCATTGAGTCCCGCCAGGGGAAAAAGGCAGCGTTTAAATGAATAATAGGAATAAGTTGGAATGATTTTCCAAATGGAAAACTAGAAGCAAAAACTCCACAAGTAATTGTATGTAGCAATCCTAGGAAGTGTTTTTTGAGAACACCAAAGAGGGAATTAAAATTCAGAACTGGAACCATTTTTGTTGCCATCGTAGGACTTTTGCATAAGTAAAAGTCTGACTTCTGTTTGCATAATATTTGTAAGTTTTACAGTGGCAAATATTTCAGAGGTGGAAATAGGATTGCCTCAACCACACACACACAATTGTATATTTGACAGTAGCTGGGAACAATAAATTTAGCTGGTGAAATTTCCATATAAGGGAACATTTTATTTGCTGTATTTCTGTGTGTCAGGCTGCAGTTAAACTTGCCCAAACAGAACCAGAGAAAAGCGAGGCAAGAGGTGGGGATCTGAATAAAAAGTAGTAAAATTCTTTAATATGCTTTAATATGCATATTTAATGTGCTGGTATAAATGCATCTGGTTTGCAATACTGAGAACTAAGCCAACATGTGGGAGTAGGGGGCGGAGAGTCATTACGTATTGAAAAGTGAATTTCAAGATAATACAACTTTGTACATTATTTTTTCCTTTGGCGAACTAACTATAATTGTACATTACATTGCTTTCTTATTTCTTATATACTGGTAGTAAAAGAAGAAGAAACAGGATGTGAGAAGTTGGTAACGTCTGCATTGACAGGTCGGAAAATAGTAGTGAATTGTGATGAGTGTTCAAGAAGTGGAAGGCATTCTAAAAGTAGCAGAGCCAGACACAATAAAGAAACATCCATGGGGAGAAAGAGGGGTGGGAACTTAGAAGAGGAGGTTTTTTCCCATCTTATGGGCCCAAATTAGGGATGGATAAGTCTGCCAATTTTGTTTTTTCTCCATTTCTCTTCTGATCATAAATTCAGCAATTTCACCAGATTTCTGCATTAGCTTGCCAATAATTTTTATTTTAACATCCTCACAAAAATGTACTTTAGTGTGCATCTCCCCTAATATACATATTTTTGCCAGTCCTTTCCCCTAGTACAGGCATGTCCAACAGGTAGATCGTGATCTACCGGTAGATCACTGGACGTCTGTGGTAGATCACCGGTAGATCAGTGGCTCCCCCAAAAGAAGCTAGAAAACTTTGGCTCCCCTAAAAAAACTCAACATCTTTGCCCTGCACCTCTAAAATGACCTGAACCACCAAAACAGGGCTTTTCTTCCTTTAAAAAAAGCTCAGTGTTGCTTTCCTCCTCCCTAAAGAAGCTCAACAACTTTTACGTGAAACCCCCAAAATAGGGCTTCCCTTCCTAAAAAAAAGCTCAACAACTTTGACCTGAACCCCCCCCCCAAAAGAGGGTAGATCACTGCCAATTTTTAACTCTGTGAGTAGATCGCAGTCTCTTCGAAGTTGGCCACCCCTGCCCTAGTATAATGCCTTTTGATGTTAATTTTCACTATTATCTGCATTTTATGCACACTTTCCCCATATATTCTTATTGCCGGGGGTGGGGGAGGTTGGATGGACAGCTCCGTAACAAAAATCAGAAATGGGCAGGTTTCACATAGCTGCACTAGCAAATTAGGTAGATTTGAATGAAAATGCAAAGCAGACTAAATTCCTACCCGTAAGCAACAAGGAATAGGGAGATGGATTAGCTAAGAAGTGAAAGTAATGAAATGGGAGATTAGGGCACCTGTCTGTAAACGTTTGCCTTTCTAAGGGTTTCGTAAATCTCAGACATGTCCATGCCACCCTCTCGCCCTATATGAACTGCAGGTTCCTTTTCCTGAGCCAGGACTGCGAGATTTAAAAGGTTCCCCCCCCCCCTTCACTCGTCTGCAGCTGCAGCAACCCTGCCGTGTCTTCTGGCTCCGGGAGCTTTGAATTAATCTGCCAGGACTGGGCATTCAGGTATGTACAGAGCCAGCCGCTGTTAATGAACACACCCAGCTGGCCTGCAGATCTTTGCACAGAACAGAGTGAATGCTCTTAGTCTTTCCCACTGATCCAACAAGCATTCAGGCCTGGGATAAAAGCTGGCATAGATTCCATAGGCAGCAGTCCCTCTTCAGTCTACCCTGCTGCCCCCAACTAATGTTTGGAGCGTTAGTTAAGTAATCTTGTTTTCTTTCTGGTACAGTATATACAATAAGACATAAACACGCAGAAAGGGAGATTGGGCTGGAAAATAAATATTCTCTGTGCACAAATAACTAAGCAATAAAATTGAGTGTTCTGTCTGCAGTGTTGTAGCGTGTGTCTTAATTGGGGAGTTTTTTAGAATAACTGTCGGTCAGAAAAGCATCCCAAATCCTCTGGTGTTAGAGCCCTGGGAAACTTCAATTCAAATAGTTTGGACTGATGAGCCTCACACACAACAGTGATTCACAAACAAAACAAAGACACTGCTGAGTATTTGTATTACCCCTATTCTTGAGGGAAGACTTGTTTTCTGCACCCCCCCCCCCACTCCTTTTCCAACTGTTGTAAGGTTGTCGTTTTTAAAATTGCATTTATTTCCCAGCCTTCACCACCAGGTCCCAGGGTGTGTTACAACCCTTTAACATTCACAACTTAAAACAATTAAAATGGATTACAGCCACAGGAATAGGATGGGTCCTGAAACACGCGTAACTCCAGTGTAAAGAGTCAATTGTAAATTTAGCACTGCACCTAGAAAAATAGCACTGCACCCAACATTCAGAGGGTGAAGCTGTTTTCCTGGAATGGGGATAATTGGTGAGGAGGTAGACTTCATTTGAGCACGTAGTCACGGGGGAGGAAAGTATGCCTTTGTCTAAAACTGATCAGAGGTAGGGGGAAGTTTTATTTGTTTAATTTCTGTGTTCCAGGATGCCATTAGAGTCATAGAAGCAGAGCTAGTAAAATATATATTTATACTAGGTGTTCTGGCCTTGTTCCTTCTCTTTAAAAAAAAGATTATCTTAGGCTTCGCAAGTCCCTGCCAAAGGCACTAACTTCCATAGATCTCTAGATACAGTTATTAGTGCAAGGGCCAAATTGCACATGACGTGCTTAACCTGGCTGCTTTTGTTTTTACTGAAAACAGCATCATGGAGGGCAAACAGCTTCTAGGCAGAGGGTGATTTCCAGCAGAAAACTGGCACAGTGCCTAGGATGGCCAGGTGGAAGGAGAACAACTAGAGTTCCTGCATTTTGAATAGTTGTGTAGAAGAAGGAACTCCAACATGCAATGAAAGCTACACCTGGTGAAATTCCCTTTTCAATCGGTAGCACATGACACTCTTAATCTCAGGGTCGTGGATTTGAGCCCCACGCTGGGCAAAAGATTCCTGCATTGCAGGGGGTTGGGTGAGATGACCCTCATGGTCCATTCCAGCTCTGCAATTATATGATTCTCCACAACTATTAAGATGCAGGAGCCCACTCTTCTTTTATACCTGGCCAACCTAGCAGCCCCTCACCCGGATCGGGAGCATGTTTTGAGATCGGGGCGCAACCGCTGCTCTTCCATAGGAACGAAAGCAGCCAGGCTAAGCACACTTCTTGAAACTTGTGACTAATATCATGTGTGGTTTGGCCCCGAGGTCTATTCCATGATACTATAGCATATTTAGCAGGTTTCATTATTTATCCAGCCTTGATGATGGGCTCTGTGGAACACCTGCTGCCCAATTAGGGAACCAGCCAGAATGAACTTGGCTGGTATCCTGAAGCAACAGGGATCTTGATATCTCTGGGAGAACTGTGCTGTGCTCATCAGCAGGATTTGTAACACAATAGGTGGGCTTCAGGGTAGCATTGCCAACTGATCAGAAAAATAATAACCTAACCTGCTCTTCTGCCCTAAACAGATTTATTGGCATCTGTCTGTTCCAGGAGTCAATGGAAGAGTGTGCCTTAGGGGGTGAGAGATATACTACTCTCCTGCAGATATCTGCACATTAAGTTCCTGTTGAAGGCAAATGCTACAAGAGACAGTTTAGAAGTTCACGGTCCCTGCTTACAGGGAGATTGGGACAAGTCTAGGTTTTTGTTGGGTGACTGCCATATTTGTGAGCCCAGGAGCAGATTGCTCTGCAGGAATTACACCATTTGATGCTGTTTTCAGGGTTGTCCTGTCCTTCCCCTACGCACCACCGCTGCTCTTCATTTCATTTCACTTTTAATTTGCATACCGCCTTTCTATATTACCGTACCCAAGGCAGTTTACAAGCTGAAGAAACAACTAAGATCACACACCTTATAAAAATATGATCCAATACAAGGATTTCATAAAAGCCTAACTTTAAAATAAACAGCTTATATCCAATAAAGTAATATTCAATAATCTATTAGAATACAATAAAGGTAAAGGTAAGGTAAAGGTAAAGGTACCCCTGACCATTAGGGGTTGCGGCGCTCATCTCGCTTTATAGGCCGAGGGAGCGTTTGTCCGCAGACAGCTTCCAGGTCATGTGGCCAGCATGACTAAGCCGCTTCTGGTGAACCAGAGCAGCGCACGGAAACGCTGTTTACCTTCCTGCCGGAGCGATACCTATTTATCTACTTGCACTTTGATGTGCTTTCAAACTGCTAGGTTGGCAGGAGCTGGGACCAAGCAACAGGAGCACACTCCGTCACGGGTTTTCAAACCGCCAACCTTCCGATCGGCAAGCCCAAGAGGCTCAGTGGTTTAGACCACAGCACAACCCACATTTTTTTTAATCTAGCTACAGAGCAGGTGACTTCAGTAGCAGTGATGGGGAATGTGGGAATAAACTAAGGCAGTATGCGATGTTGCTGCTGCGATGGTGTGTGCCATAAGAGGTGATTCTCGGGTACATAGGGCAATGCTTGAAGGATTCTATACCAATAAACAGCTTTGAGTAATTATGCTTGAGATAATGTAGACAGCATGTATGCATTCAACCCTTGGGAACTGCAGCCTCGCTCCAGAAATGCAGGTGTATACATGTCAAAGCTCCTTTGTCTGGAGGCCAAACATACCTGGCATCAGGCATGTGAAAAGTTCATGACGGTTGCGAAATAGGAGGGGCCGAGGGAGGCCAGCATTGAAGTACAGCATTGAGACTGAAACATTCTCCCTCAAGGAAGACACGTCTTCAGAAGCAGGGTGCCAGTAGGAAAGCTTATGATTTGTGATTATAATTTTAAAAGTTAACAAAACATAGTGATAATGCAAAACCAGAGATGAACTGAAATGGCAATTGCTTTACTATTTGTTCTGGGTTTTTTGAAAAGTGTGTTCTCGAAACTTCCTCTGTTGTTTTTTTTATAAAAAAAGTTGGCTATAACCCAACAGAGGGGGTGGGGATTGAAAGGCATCTACTCTCTCGCCAATCAGATGATAGGTGAATTAGGATATATGTATGTATGTATGTTCTCCATTCATTAAAACCTTTCATAAGCTCCCAGTGTCAGAAAACTGGCAAGGTGCTTTCTTATTAAAATGACAAGGTGAGCAGGCGTTTCTGTTGCCCCTCCACTGCCAGCCAAATGACAGGACCCGTGTGTTTTAATTTAAACTTTGTGACTTTATATTGTTGTTGTAAGCTGCCCTGAGGACATTGCTTAGGACAAAAGGCGGGTTAGAGATAAAACAAAACACACACACTCTTGTGGTTTTTTTTAATCCTCACTTGTTAAACCAGCTCTTTCTGTGCATGTGTGGAAAGCTTTAAAGGGATTGGAAGATAGGCTTTTAAAAGCCCATGTTGGGACACTGTTCAAATTCCAGGAAGTGTCAGAAGGATTTGGCAAGTGGTTCTGTTTCTTCCAAAAACCCTGAAGTTCAAACTGAAATCTGGCCAAGATCTGAATGTTCAGATTAGCCTTATTAAAGGCTTTCTACAAAAGGTAACTTTGACAACTTGTCTGAGTTTAATGTTAAGTCAAATTAGTATGGTTTGAGGAACTGACATTCCTTAAACGGACATATACAGTAACTTATATCTGGCAGCTGCGGTAGGTCTCAAACAAGAGACTTTCTGGGAGCTGAACTGGATCCTTTTTCCTGAGCCAACACTGCTTCTTAAAGACTAGAGGTCTCTAGGACTCTTTGCCCCTTGAAAGATGCATGCATTGCAGGGAATTGGACTACAGGTAGATGACCCTCAGGGAACACTTCCAACTCTACAATTCTATTATTATGTGATTCTACACTACTGAGTGGCTTTATGTCTTACTTTACAGACCTCTAATCCAAAGGACTGTCAGAGAAGAGGGTCCTCTATGTGAAGACAACATGCTATCCAAAGGCTGTTCAGCCCAAGTTTGGTTAAAACAACAAAGAACCATAAAGACAGAGAGCAAGAGATTTGAAGTTGACCATCAGCAGTAAGGTCACCATGGTGAGGTGTGTTTTATCTCCATTTAGATTGCATGCAATTATTTCTAAGTTTGCACCTCTGCATATGAAAAGTCACAAGCAAATGTTATTCAAATTGGTGTCGTCTTTTTGTTCTCATTTCTTGGCAATGCCCTCCTTTACTGGGGTGGGGGTGGTCCACTATTGCACTATTGCTGGTCCAAAACATTTTGCCGACTGAAGCAAAACCCACCAATGATGTCCCACCCCTAACCCTATGCTAAGACCAACACTTTGGAAAGTCTCACCCTACTATTCAGGCATCAATTCCTGCCTTTGTCTATTGTCTAAATCAGTGTTTCCCAAACTTGGGTCTCCAGTCATTTTTGGACTACAACTCCCATGATCCCTAGATAGCAGGACCAGTGGCCAGGGATGATGGGAATTGTAGTTCAAAAAGAGCTGGAGGCCCAAGTTTGGGAAACACTGATCTAAGTCAAGGATAGGGAATGTATGACTTTCCAGGGGTTAAAGGACTACAGCGCCCATAATCCCTGACCACTTGTCATGCTGGCTGGGGCTGATGGGAGTTGAAGTCCAACATCATCTGGAGGCTACAGGTCCCGTGGCCCTACCCTAAATTCTACTACTTAAGCAGCTATCTTCACCTTGCCACAATGCCACATGGTACTGCTGGTCCTATTCTGTGCTCACAGAAACCACTGGAAGTGTAGTCCTTAACTGTGAAGGTTCTAGGTGTGAATTTCCTCCTGTGTTTGAGGGGCTGCTTTCTTCTAAGGATTTCAAAGCCTCTAAACTTACCTGTTCATACACAACACAAATATGATCATTGCTTTCTTTATGAAAATGATCCTAAATTAGTGCAAAGGGAAGAATGTTCTGCTGAATTATTTTTCTTATTTAAGTACGTTGTTTTTGAACCAGTTTTTACAACTCTCTTGTCTGTGAGTCCATACATAAAACTTAAGTTTGCCAGAGAGTCTGTGCAAATAGAAACTATTTCTCAACACTTTTTGTCCCATTCTAACACTGTTCACAAGTGGCTAGAGTTACAAAACAAACAAGAAAAAGCACAGCTTCTTCTTGCCTTAACCCTTTTAGCATCTGATGTATAAAATTCAGCAGGTGAACCTTTTCACTGCAAGGTGATAAACACATTATCTAGCAAATGTCTGTATGCCAAGCTACTGTTAAATGCTCAGTTGCAGAGATTCGTTGCTGGCAACTCCACATGGCACATTCCTCTATAGAAAGTGTTCAATGTTACTTGTGAAGATGCCCTAAAATAATGAAATCAATTGTGCATATTCAAGAGCATTAATAAACACTCTTCTCCTGCTGCAGTTTATATAAATTGCCACAATGCACGTTATATGAGTGCCATGTTCCTGTACATGAATGCACACCCATGTCTGCAACCTCCTGTTTGGGAAACTGTCATTGCACATGTGCAACAGCTGACTCAAATGGACACACCTCAGCTTAACCATAAAGTGAATGTGGCTTACGCTTTCAAATCGTGTGGAAGCTGGTTTGAAGAGAAACGCATCAAAGAACAGTATTTTTAAAGAAACTACAGGATAGAGATTGATTGTGGCTAACTTCATGTGTATACTGCTTCAAACATCAGGGATGGAAGTGTGTTGAAATCTGAGTAAATGCTAATGCAGGCATCCCCAAACTCGGCCCTCCAGATGTTTTGGGACTACAACTCCCATCATCCCTAGCTAACAGGACCAGTAGTCAGGGATGATGGGAATTGTAGTCCCAAAACATCTGGAGGGCCGAGTTTGGGGATGCCTGTGCTAATGTGTATGCAGCCTATGTGTGAAGTCTCCTTCCCAGTGCCTAGAATGTTGCCATTACAGTGTTCTCGTACTGAAGATGCTGGGAAACATAATTCTACAGGATGCCTAAGTCCATACTATGAACAGGTGATGTGGAAACTACTTTTCCCAGAGGTCCTAGTGTCTGGGATCAGCGGCGGCCTTTGGGCTTTCAAATTTCAGTGGTGCCCTCTGCGATACCAAAATTTGGTGCCCCCCGCCTCTTGCCTTCCATTTGATGTCATGGTTGCAGCACCCCGTGGCGCCATCTTGCCTCAGCACCCACTGTGCGCGAACTGGTCGTGCCCCCCTAAATCCGCCGCTGCTGGGATGCCACTGCCACAATCACCAGGCAAGTCTGGAAGAAGGGAAAGGCAGGCGTCTGGATCCTGTAACAATCCCAATTTAATTAATATGCAGGTTATATATTCAGACTTGAGGGGGAAGTTATTTTCCCATGGGAAATAGCTTTGTAAAGCGTGCTACTGAATCACCAAAAGAGTTTTCCCATCACAACTTTCAGGTCAGCATTTGCTATAAGAGCTAGACCCCTACACCTACCTTTAAAAAAAAAAGTGGTTTTGGATTTTTTTTTTCTACCAGATTATGTGCCAATTACCAAACACATCACATTTTCTTTTTTTATTTTTTTAATACATTTTTCAGATTTTGAATATACATCATACATTTTTCGTAATAAATCACTTCCCTCAGAACTTCCCAGTCCATGGCATCCTAATCAAACCTGCATATCCTTTTCTTCCATCCTATTTCGTCCTACATATCTATCCCTTATTGTTAGTAACTGCTGCTCACACAGTTGTAAGTTAATTTAAATATTATATCTCCTTAAATACTCTCCCAAGTATTTCCATTCATCTTTTATCTGAGTCTCGTCTTTGTTTCTTTCCCCCCTGCTGTCATATATGCTAGCTTTGTGTATCCTATCAATTTATCTTGCCAAAAAATGGCAAAAACCAATCACATTTTCTGCCCTGTCATGGAATTGTGGAATAGAGGCAGGCAGCTCTGAATAGCAAAGTGAAGCAGCACAACGAGTACATTCAAACTTTGCGAGCCTCAGACATTTGGTAGAAATTGCGCCTAGTGCTGCAGAACTCCCAGTGTTAAGTCAGACTTGCTGGAAAGGCTTGGCTGTTATGTTTTGGGGACTGTCTGGAGCGTGTTATGTTTGGTTCCCATTCTTCTCCTCATCCCCTGCCAGCGTTCACCGCTTTGCTACCTGTTTCCATTCCCACCTCTTCTGCAGAGCCACCCATCTCCTCCCAGCCTTGTCCCCTCTCCGCATGCTGCTCTTGTTCCCTCTCCCTGCACCTTTGTGCCATTCAGCCTCTTTTGTGCCTATCTTGTTCATTCTTTCCCTTTCAGCGCCATTCCTCTTGTCTGGCTCGCCCCTCCTTCCCTTCGCCCTCATGGGTGGTTTTGTCTCCTTGGTTTGTGTGGTCTGCCCTGCACATTCCAGGCCTTTCTCTCCTCAGGACCTGACATGTTCCCCACAGAAAAGGGGATTTATCACATGGATTATGCTTTTCATTTTGCCTTTTGTTTTCAGAAAAATTCACCCTTCTCTCCCCCCCACCCATGTACTTTGTATACACAGACTTGACAATGCACATATCTGAGGGCTTTTCTGGAGTGCCTGATGCATATGATTCTTTGTGCGTTTTAGTTTGAATTCTCCATCTTTCGTTTCTTTATGTATCTCGACACCACAGGCCTGACTTGGCCAGCTCAGAGGTGCGTTCCCTGCCCACCCACCCCCCCACCCCCAATTGCTCCGCTCCGAAGCAAAAATAGGCCTGTGCATGCTCATACCGTCCACCATTTCTCAGACGACAAAGAGAGAAAAAGAGGCGCTTACGTACTTTCTCAAACCACCACGGGCACATGTTGTTGAACGCTCTCCTGCATCAGCTATAGGCTGTGTTTCTTTGCTCCACAAATGTCTGTCCGTTGCTGGCTTCTGAAGCAGGGTGTGTTAGTAAACTGACAATAACTATTTTTCTATCCCACCCCTCCAGGCCACAACACACAAACATGTTGGCGTTTAATAGAATCTTAAATCCTTCAGTGAATCTGGCATATTAAAGAAAAGCCTCCTGTAACTTCGAACACATTCAGCAACAGCTACCGCCTGAAGGGGTGAGCTGCAAGGGGAACAGTGCATTTTGTGCCCCTGTGCATTCATTTATTTTACAGATATGTGCAGGAACCCCACCCTGCCCCAACTAAATTATAGAGACGGAAGGGGAAGATGCTGAAACCCGGGCTGGGTGGGTGGGTGATTTTAGAGCGCACAAAAAGAAGAAATTTCAAAGCAGGCTGATGCTTCATCCAAAAGGCAAAAGAGGAATGGGGATTTTGTGAGGGGCAGGAACCTGAAAAGCAGGACTTTGTCTGAAGGGGGGGCAAATGGAAAATTGTGATTATATGAGTCTATTGTGCATGTGGTGGTGCTGGCAGTGTTTGGGGAGCTGCCGCTTTGTATTCCCATCTGAACTTTTGTTTTCAGTAGGATGCTCTTGCAAGTTTGCAGCGGCGGCAGTAAAAGCCCTCATTAAAAATGCATGCGCAGCAAAATCCTGTGGCAGAATAAATGGAGACATTCAGCAGAGCCTTGAAACAAAATCCATATGAGGGAGCCCCCCCTCCCCCTCCCCTTCCCCGCATCTCCTGCCCTGATAGCACAGGGATTTGAGGCAGCGGGTCTGGCCCTTGCTGCTGCGTAATGTGTACATCTGTGGCTACAGGAACTTTGCCCAAACTTCATTCAAAGCAGTGGGTCTTTCAGCCTTTGCTTTCATTCTGAGCAGAGGGAGGGCAGAGGGGGGACCACGGGCCGCTCCATTTCCACAGAAGAGGGGGGACGACGTTGCTCTAGTCATTCTGAGCGAAGCATCCACATCCCATTTCCCTACCCCTGGTGCAGAGTGGTGAAGCCCCACGGCTGCTCCTCTGTATGGGTCAGCTGCTCCTCTTTGTAGCAGAAAGATGGAGCAGAAAAGGGGGAATGAGACGTGAAGAAATTTACTACACATATTGAATCAAAGCACTGATCCTGAGAAGGCCTGAATGCCTACAGCTCTATTTTTTTTAATTACAAAGAACTCGCCCAGTTCCTTTTGTGTGAAGCAGCTGTCAGAATCGGACCCTGTTTAATATGTGTCAGGCTATCCAGCCGCGAGGGCGGTGTGCAGGGAGTTTATAGTATAAATGGCTGTGGCTGAAAACCCCACCGAGGGGGGATTAAGTGTCTGGGGCTGCTGCGGAAGCCTTTGGAATCTGCAGTGCTTACATTAGGGTTGCCAACCTGGGGTTTAGCAAAAATGCCAGAGGGGTGTGTGCCAGAACTGGGCAGAGCCAGGTGGGTTTTGATTGGCTAGTGCGTGGAACGTGGCCATTTGGAGGACAGGTCAAGGGGGCACAGCCTGGTGCCCAGCTTCAAAGTATTTGCTATAGTCATAGAATCATAGAATTGTAGAGTTGGAAGGGACCCGAGGGTCATCTAGTCTCACCCCCTGCAATGCGGGAATCTTAACTAAAGCATCCATGACAGATGGCCATCCAACCTTTGCTTAAAAGGAAGGATAGTCCACCACCTCCCGAGAGAGTCTGTTCCACCACCAAACAATAAGTTTTTCCTGATGTTTAGTCGGAATCTCATTTCTTGTAACTTGAAGCCGTTGGTTCGAGCCCTGCTCTCCAGAGTAGGACAAAACGAGCTTGTTCCCTCTTCCATGTGGCAGCCCTTGAGATATTTGAAGATGGATATCCTATCTTATCATAGTCAAACTGATCTTGAACATGAGGTGGTTGTTTAAGTTAAAATTGGGGATAGTAAAAGAGTTGGCAGATGTCCCCCCCCCCCCAGTTTACATTCAGTTCTGTGGAAACTTACAGACCCCATCGCATAGAAAAATGTATTCTTGCGATTATATAGCATCTTCTTTTGTATGCATAACTTGAAATGCCCTGCAAAAGTCTCATGGGGAGTAGGGAATGTGAAATGCAGGATAGTGAGAGGGGAATGTGAGCAGGTGTGCAGTTGTGCTTTCTTCCTATCAGGGAAGAAGAGGCAGATTTGTATGTGTGTGTTTGTGTATGAGAGAGACAGAGACAATGACAGAGAGACGGAGATATTAAGGGCTTTGTGAGGATTTTTAAAAGCTGGGCTACCTGCAGCTAGTGTTAAGACCTACATTGGGTTGTGGAGGCAGCTGTTAAACCGTCAAAATTTTATTTTGTTAATTTATTCAAAAACATTTCTAAATTCAGGGCTTTTTTTCTTTTTCTTCAGCCAGAACCCGCCGGAACTCAGGTGGACGCCTTTGCCATGATAAAAGAACGATGGAGGTGTTCACAGTGAGTTTCAGCACTTCTTTTTTGCTAGAAAAATAGCAACGTCTAAACTTAATATTTAAAAATCTCTAAGTGGCATATGTGTGTGTCTGTTCCAGAGCTGGCATTAATATCAAGTGACATGAAACAGTTGCTTCAAACTGTTGCTTCCGGCCTCCATTTTATTACATTTGCTGTGTTTCAAATGTGTTGGGACTGATGTCACTCTGCCTTCTTGCGTTGGGTGTGAAAACGCCTGACAGATGCTTTACATGTTACAGAAAATACAGATCCCTGCCTTTGCACTGTGGGTCAATCATACTATTTGCACTCAATAAAAACCATGCCCAGAAGCTTCAGCTGGTCACAGATCCCAAATAAATATTTAGAGTGTGTTAAGAGTCATGTTTAACCCATTGCAGAAATGCATGTTTCTTCCACTCCTTTCCTCCTCTGTAATGCATTAAGTGCTACAGAGACCTACACCAGACTTCACAAAATAATTTTTTTTTCCTTCCAGTAGCACCTTAGAGACCAACTAAGTTTGTTCTTGGTATGAGCTTTCGTGTGCATGCACACTTCTTCAGATGAAGAAGTGTGCATGCACACGAAAGCTCATACCAAGAACAAACTTAGTTGGTCTCTAAGGTGCTACTGGAAGGGAAATTTTTTTATTTTGTTTTGACTATGACAGATCAACACGGCTATCTACCTGTAACTACACCAGACTTGTCCACCCATTTAAATACATAAACAAAACACCCTCACATATGATCAGCATCTTGGTCCTGTGCTGGAGGGCAGTCCTCTGTAGTGAAGTTCTCCAGCTAGCGCATCTGGTCCTCACTATCTCTGGTAATGGAGCTAGACTTTCAGATAGAAAAGGTGATACAGTTCACCTGGGATTGTTCGGCTTCACAAGGTCCGAATGCTTGCCCATGTTTGGAAGAAAACATCCCCGTGTGTTGAAAACTAGCACAACTGAGAGGCAGCTGGCCAGAACCCTTTCCCCAGATACGTTAGCTTTTTCATTAGGCAAAAGAGCGTGATGTGTGTGGATTGTTCAAATATAATTCTCTATTGGAAAGGACATGGTGCAGTCCAAGAACGGTAGCAGCATTTGATGTTTCTGCATGTACAGCTTGGTTCTCAGGGTGGGTCCATTAGTGTGTAGAGATGCAGACCTGGGACTCAGATATATAGCTGCAAATATAACATTTTAAGTGTGTTTTAAGTGCATTGTACAAATGAGACACTAGATGGTGCTGATGAGCTAATGGCGAATTCCATATATATTTTAAAACTTTTTTTTAAAGAAGCATTTTCACAGTGTTGTCTTTTTTTATATCGGTGTAGATTCAGCCTTGTATTGTAGTAGCAGAACTGTTTTGCAATTCATATCTTAACTCTGAAATATACCTAAAGCACTAGATGAATTGGACCCTTATTTGGAAAACCTTGTATGGGACACCCATCAGCCAGCGGCCAAGTTCACCCCAAATGTTGCTTCTGCTTGTTGATACCACCACAAACTATTGGGCAGCTCCTTTTGATGGCAGAGCAGCTCATGCAAAAGAAGGTCCTGGTGGATTGTATCCATCATCATCATCATCCTTTATTCGACCGTCAGTCAGAAAAAGATACATTTATCCATACAAAGTTAAAACATCTGAGAGGGTTTTTAAAACATAACCAACACTAAAATGGGCTAGACAGATAGCCCCAGGTCAATGCAGTCGATTTTAGTCTTGCGACGCTTGAAAGCTAAAAAAAGAAATTTGGCCACTAAGGAGGCTGTATTTCCAGTAGCATTATTCAGCAAGTATAAAACCTGGTTTTCTCTGGATAGGAAGCTAAATTGGACTAAAAGTGGAGCTATAAGATTTTGCCTAAGCTTTGCATAAGAAGGGCAAGTCAGGAGAATATGTTCGGTGGACTCTACCACTCCCAGGGCACAATGACAAGTTCTCTGAGCGTATGGTACTCCCCTGTACCTTCCCCACAATACCGCAGAATCAAGGGCATTTAATCTAGCCGCTGTAAGAAGTCTACGGTATTCCACATAGTGGACTTCCGCAAGGTAGGGGGCTGGTATGGTCCGATGGATCTGGTCCCCTAGGAACATCCCTGGTTTTATCTGGGCTATATCTTCTTGCCTAGCAATATCGCTCAGTCTCCGGGAAACCGCAGCTCTGGCTTGAGTGTACGTCATAGACTCGAAGTAGAGGTGTGACAATCCACAGGATTGAACCTCATTAATGACTTCCCTTTCCCACGATGATTGGAAATCATCCCTCAATATCAAGGGGGCGATACCCACTGGTTTAAAGCAAAGCTTGAGCCATAGCCAAAGCTTCGTCTTCAGGGCCACATACCGTAGGGCTTGCCAGCCAACCTCTAGTCTCATAGCAGCACCCGCTACAGAAGGGGGAATCCTAAGAATGGCTCTGAGGAATCTCGTTTGGATGGAATCCAATTTCAGGAAATCCCTACGGGTGCCCAAAGAGATACCCACCAAAAGAAGGGGGAGGACTTTCATTTGAAAAAGTCTCAAGGCTACCTTCACTGATTGCGCCTGGTTCTTAGCATATAGAGATCTAATCTGGATGGCTGCCTTGGATGCATTGGTAATTATATAGTCTCTGTGGGCCAGAAAAGACCTATTTGGTCGAATTACTTGTCCCAGATATTTGAAGCAGTTAACCTGCTCTAGGGGGGTCCCGTTCATCGACCATCGATGGAGTCTCGGTCGGGCGGAGAAGACCATAATCTTGGTCTTGGCATAGTTAGGTTGGAGCTCATGTTGAACACAGTATTCATGTAAAGTTTGTAGCATTCTCCTCAGCCCAATGGGGGATCTAGCAAGAAGTGCAGCGTCATCCGCATACAGGAGAACGTTCAGAGATCGGCCTGCTAATTTGGGGGGATGGAAGGCATCATTGGCCATATGAGACACCAGAGAGTTAATGTAAAAGTTAAACAGTGCTGGAGCCAATAGACAGCCCTGTCTTACTCCCCTAGTGGTGGTAACGGGGTTAGAGACTAGGCCATTATTGTCTAGCCTGATTCTCAGAAAGGTGTTAGTGTGCAGGTTGATAATCAGGTGAAGAAGGCGTCGATCGATTGTTGTAGCAGCCAATTTTGTCCATAGCTGTTTTCTGGAGATTCGATCAAAAGCCTGCTTAAGGTCAATAAAGGCCACATGAAGAACTTTTGGGGCTTTGCCGGCATACTTTTCCGCCAGATGGTGCAAGGTTAATATTTGGTCCATTGTAGATCTTCCAGGGCGAAAACCCGCCTGCTCATCGGCAATGATATTATCATCCTCAATCCATTTTGATAGTTTGTTTAGCAAGTACCCAGAATAAATCTTCCCAATGACATTTAGCAAGCTGATCGGCCTAAAGTTGCTCGGCTCTGTACGTGGGCCTTTCTTGTGAATTAATACAATCAGTGCAGAGCTCCAGCTTGAGGGAAATTTTGCTGTTTTATTTATATGCGTATAAAGTGCTGCTAAAGGTGGAATCCACCAATCTTTGTTGGCTTTGATGGCATCAATGGATATAAGGTCGTCACCGGGGGCCTTGCCCGGTTTAAATCGATCTATGAGAGATTCGACTTCTGAGCAGGTTACTGGGTCCCAATCAGGTAGTGGATCCAACTCCACCATATCTCCGCTGATATCATGAGCTGCATACAGGTCGGCAAAGTATCGTTCCCAGGTGTCAGCTGGAATATGGGGTTCTACCCTAGCAAGCGGCCTTCCCAGGTACCTGGAGATTAAGTGCCAAAAGGAGGCTGAGTTTCTATTTTCTGCAGCTATCAATAGGTTGTTCCAAGTTTCCCTTTCTGCCATGAGCTTCTTTTCTTTTAGTAGGGCTTTGTAGCTTCTCTTGAGGTTGATAAGGCGATTGTTAGGCGTAGGCTCGTTTGATGTTCTGTGCGCCGACCATTCATTATAAAGATAATTTTTAAAGTTTCTACATTCCTCGTCAAACCATTCTTTGTGAAAGAACTTCTTACCATTCTGCATGGGGGCCCGTGCCAGTGCAGGTTTTAGGAGTTCTACTAGGTCATCATAAATAGGTAGAGGCTCATCTGCCTGCATGAGGGAAGCCCTTTTCACTTGGAGCTGATCAGACCAAGGGAGATCCTTCAGCTGCCGTGCAGAGTTGGAGGTCCATTTAAGAGCTTTAGGTTTTATCTGTAAATGGTCATTTGTTAGGTGCACGAAAGAGTACCTGTCAAGTTCGTCAGCCAAGGCCAAGGAAAGTTCTAGAGGGAAATGATCGCTCTCTAGTCTCGTGGCCACCCTAAAGCTGGATATCTTTGGGATAAGGTCAGGGGAGGTCCATACAAAGTCGATAGTGGATGCACGTGAACCTGACCAATAGGTAAATTCAGCTGGATAGTCCGAGCAGACTGCCCCATTTAACAGGCAGAGATTGAGGGCTAGCAAAGTTTGCCTACATTTGAATCCTGCGTAAGTGGCAATGTTATCTTTAAAATTTCTTGGTAGAAGATCTGTGGTTGTGAGAGGTAGAGAAGGATAGTTGTTAAATTTGGTAAATAGAATTTGGTCAGTATGTGACAGGCGTCCATTGAAGTCTCCAGCCATCAGAAAGGTGGCTTCGGGGTATTTATCAAAGAGCATTTCCAGTGTCGTTTGGATTTCCTTCCATCTCTGATCAATCAAGTTTTTCTTATAAATTGGACATAGATAGACATTAATCACCACGATCGTTTCCTCTGCTGTTTGTAACTTTATGATCAGCATGAGTGAAGACTGGACATCGATTTTTTCTGCCTGAAGATTTATGGCCAGGGAAACAAAAGTAGCCAAGCCTCCTTTCGCTCTACCGGATGATAACGGGTTCTGCACCGCGTTCAGGTAGAAGCCTTTGTACCCTGTTAGATAAAAGTCCTCACAGGCCCATGACTCTTGGAATAAAAGAATGTGGCTACCGTTTATATAGGCGACGAAAGATGGGTCTAACAGCTGGGATTTAATACCCGCCACATTCCATGATAGTAGAGTAAGAGACCTCTTTGTCTTACCCTCGAGTCATGATTTCCCTTGTGTGGACAATCCTGGAGAATCCAAATGAGGGTGTAGGCTACGTGGGACGACAGTAGGATGAAAAAAAGCAGTGATTTTCGATTGTTTGCATTTCAGATTTGAGGTATCACCTGTCACAGAAAAGACCGGTGCCTGGAGTGTATTTGTAGGCCATTGATGTGAAGGGGTGTTACTTAACGACAGGTCCATAGACTCTTCGTTTGCAGTGTGCTCTGTGCTTGCAGGAGTTTTGCCTTTTAGGTCGGAGCTTATTGATGGAAAGGCGCTATGCAAGGCAAGGGGGAGACAACCTTTTCGGTTTGCTTCCAGTAACTTGTTTAGTCTTGTTACTGCCTCAGAGTTTGTCCAAAGTGCTTCCAAATCATCCACTGACTCTTGCCTCGCCTTGGTGTCCGCACAAGGAATGCTGCCTTTTTGAGGATTGGGTGTCGTTTTGGCCACCGGGAGGTCCACTGGGGCCTGTGTCTGCCACTCTTGAGAAGCATCTATAATGGTCAAGTTTGGACCAGTCAAGGCTCTAGCCCTTGGGGCAGGCCCTTCTTGACGATGGAGTGGTCGGCTAGAGGTTCGTGAAGAGGGGTTGGTAAGAAAAGCCCGTGGAGATGGACATGGTTCTCCTTGATGTAGGAGTATGGGCATCTTTAACCGTAGATTGTTCTCCACCTGTTGCAAATTCTGATCATAGTCGTCAAGCCTCCTTGTGGACCGGCTTACCAAGTTAGCTGGATTTGGAGTTTTCCCAATGGTGCCCCTACAGTTGTTAAAAAAACATCTTTGTGGGAAGATTCCATGCCAATTGAGGCGATTTTGAAGTTTGCACAAACGTGCAGGAAGCCTGGGAGAGTTGAACTTTAGCAGCAAACGCTTAAATTTTAAGGTCTCTGGAAGCCATTCTAGCGAAAGTAGGTCTCTATAGGCCAAGTAAGAGTTGGACAACGTTCGCAATGAGGTCACAGCAGCTTTACGATTTCTCCAGGCATAGTGGGGGAAGCAAGAATGCGCAATATTCAAACATATATTGTTTGGGGTGAGTTGAAGGTTTACTAACTGCTGACCCCTACTTGGGCTCTGTATCTCGTATTTATCAGTTCCCTGTTGGTTTAAAGGTGGATTCAGGATCGGGGTAGGAGTTTTGGAGAAAACATTCAATTTCTCTTCTAACATTTTGATGGAAGTTGATATTGCCTTTATTTCATCGGCCAGCTGCAGACAGAATTCTTGCAGAGTCCTCAACTCGACTGATTGTACTGTATCACATAAAGATTTAAAATGTGAGGGAGGAGGGGGAGAGAGGCTATCTGGGCTGGGGATTATACCCATCAGCGATTTACCTCCTAGTAAAGGGAGGTTTACAGTCATTGCAGGATCATAAGAGCAATCTACCTGCTTAGAGGTGTTCAAAGAAGAATTTGCAGTCGTTGCAGGATCTTGTGGCCCATCTGCCTGCTTGGAGGTAACAGGCGAGGGAGGTACAAGGTTGCAGAAAAACTCCTCCAGCGATGACATAGAGGGCTCTTTGGTCTTGGTTGGAGTGTCCGGCCCAATAGGTTTTGGTACCTTTGACATGGGTTCCGAAGCATTAAAAGAGAGGTCTTCCAAGGAAGAGGTACGGCCGCGTTTTAATTTCGTCATGCTGACCCACTTGAGCAGCTCGATTTTCTAAGAATCCATTAAAGCTGAACCGGAGCTGGTAGAAAGCCAGAGAACGCGGGCGGTGGCTGCCAAAGTATGCAGCTTTCAGCTTGTTAGCACTGCTCATTAACAGATAACGGCACTGGCTTTAAGATTCCACAAAATAAATTCCTGGCATTATCATCAAAAAGTTAACATACCATCTACCAGAGAAAGAATAGTGGAGAAGACTTGCAGGGTAAACTAGAAAGGGAGCACCGGCCGGCACGTCTTAGCTCGTCGCCATCTTCGGATTGTATCCCATGTTAATAATCGTGCGAAGTTGCTGTTTGTATTTTCCACTGGTCCTTTTGAAACAGAGTCTTGTAAAACAAAATTCTCACAATCTAATACCAAACGTTGATTACTCTGGAGGAGTTTCATGCACTGGGATTGAAAAGGGACTGTCAACATATTTCTCTTAGACAATCAGTGTCACATTTTCTCTGCCACCCTCCCTAATTTAAGTAGCTATACCTCCTGCCATGCTGTGCTACTTTGGCCTCTGTTCTGTGAATGTCAAAACAACCAATTGCAAAAGACACAAATTAATCTGAGTCGGTGCTTGACATGGTTCTCCCAGAAGCGCAGGAGCTCGCAAGCTTCAGTCTGAGGGCTTATCAAATAAATACAGTACTGGGATTTGACAACACTTAATTTCAATGAACTTCCACCAGATCCGGAAAACAAGTGCTATTTGTATACTTAGAATTTAAAGCAGCCTTGTCCAATTGGAGCTGGTGGGAACAAAATTTGCTGAACTGAACATTCACCTGTACTCTTTTTAAATATACACCTTCCTGGCCTATATAGACTTTCTTAAATTCTGCTTGTGGCACTGGGATCTGGATATATCTACAATACTGCACATCACACTCTTTTGGGTGCCGGGTTAAGACACTTATATTTGCACTGGCATTGCTTATTTCTCATTATATTTATATCCCACCTTTCCTTGAAGGATTGAAAGAATGGTTATCCACCTCCCCATTTTATCGTCCTAACAACCAGGACTTTATTTCAGCTGGAACTCGCCAGCACTCAGTTCTAGCACCTCTCTGGTGGGCGCCATTACCGTTACAAGAGAACAACGGAGACATTCATGGTAGGTTCCAGCACCTCTTTTCCTAGAAAGATCGCATTGCTTACAACCCTGTCTAGGCTGATAGATAATGGCTGGTTGAAGTTCACCCAATGAACTTCGTGCTGTGTAGGAATTTGTACTAGTCTAACATTCTAACCACATACTACTTAGCCAGAGCTCTTTTTAATCCTTTAGTTTTAGCCTGCTCTATATTTTGCTGTTTGTTTAAATATATTTTAATTTAATGCTATAGGAATTGCTTTTATACTTTTGTATGGTGCATTGGAATCTTGAAGGTGCCCTGGACTAGACTAGACTAGGTAAAGGGTAAAGGGACCCCTGACCATTAGGTCCAGTTACGAACGACTGGGGTTGCGATGCTCATCTCGCTTTATTGGCCGAGGGAGCCGGCGTACAGCTTCTGGGTCATGTGACCAGCATGATTAAGCCGCTTCTGGCGAAACCAGAGCAGCGCACGGAAACGCCGTTTACCTTCCTGCAGGAGCTGTACTTGCACTTTGACGTGCTTTCGAACTGCTAGGTTGGCAGGAAGACTAGGTAAAGGTAAAGGGACCCCTGACCATCAGGTCCAGTCATGTCTGACTCTGGGGTTGCGCACTCATCTCGCTCTATAGGCCAAGGGAGCCGGCGTTTGTCTGCAGACACCTTCTGGGTCATGTGGCCAGCATGACAAAGCTGTTTCTGGCGAACCAGAGCAGCGCACGGAAACGCCGTTTACCTTCCCGCCAGAGCGGTACCTATTTATCTACTTGCACTTTGACGTGCTTTCGAACTGCTAGGTTGGCAGGAGCTGGGACCGAGCAACGGGAGCTCACTCCATCGCAGGGATTTGAACTGCCAACCTTCTGATCGGCAAGCCCTAGGCTCTGTGGTTTAACCCACAGCGCCACCTGGGTCCCTGGCAGGAAGACTAGACTAAATACCCTCTATTGCCTTGAGAACAAGGAGTTGCTTTGGGATGGCTTTACTGAGTTGCAGTGCAGAGGCAGGGAGCACCATGTTTCTGACTCAATGCCATGGCCAGGTCTGTGGGCTTTCTTGCAGAGCAAGGGAAAGATCTTTCTTTTTTTCCTGTATTCCCTCAGGGCTAATCTGTCAGAGGCTGCATGCCATTGATGGGTGGAGGTGGAAGCCAGAGGTGGGTGAGACCAGAACCAAAAGGTACACCCCATTTCTGCCACCCTTTCCCTTTCAGTCCCCCCCCCCCACTCTTTGCCACCTGTGTGGCTATACTTTTAAAGCACATTTGTCACGGAGTTTGCTCCCTCAAAGAATTCTGGGCACTGTAGTTTGTTAGCAGTTGCTGGGAAGTGTATGTGAGGGGTTACAGTGCCCAGAATTATCTGAGGTAGCAAAATCCGTGACAAATGTGCTTTCAAGGTGTGCACAGCGTTAGGTTGAGGGCTGAAGATTGCCTATCCCCCTCTAGCTGCAACCCCTTGTGAGGTCACGGGGTGGCCTTGGCCTAATCACTTTCTCTCATTCGTTGTGAGGAATAAATGGGGGAAGACGCTTTGAGGAAAGCTGGAATGTATAAAAATAAAATTGCTGACTATAGCTGCTGTGCGACACCCATTGGCCATTACTGCCTCTCTAGCTTCCTCGTTCCATTGTTGGGCATCCCTTATGCAACATCCTCCTTGCAGTTCCTATTTAATAAGTTGTTGGCATCCGCCCGTCTCGAGAGGCAATGGAGTGTGCCTCTGAGGGCGAACTCAAACCACTGAGCAGCACTGAAGTGACCTCCAACAGGGTACAAGCCTGGGCAGTGTGTATGGAGGTCCTGGGCTGCCCAGACGACAAGACCTCCCTCTTGGCTTTGCTGACGTGGTCCAAAGGAAAGCAGAAAAACAGATTTGGCAGCAGCTGGGCTGCAGGAGTGCCAGAAGGAGGCTTACAAAGCGCCATCTGACCATTTTAGGGACTCCAATCTGGATTTGTATAGGGTTTACTCCTTGGCCATTCATTCTCCCGAAGAAATCCCACAAGGCAGCAGCAGAGGTTTAGGATCAGAGTTTTCCTTCTCCTAGATCGCCTGCCTTCCCAGGTTGTCAAGCCCCTCCATCTGCCTGTTTTCTCACTATGTGTACACCTTGCTGCAGTAGAACGAATTGGTAGCTAATCTTGGAGCATACTCTCTGCATGTACTTAAAACGCATATAACAAAACCCATATGGCTGCTTTTGTTAGACTTGATGACAAACCTCTTGGCTGGTTGGGGTGGTGGTAATTTGGACCAGAGTTGCCCTAGGGTGGATGTGTGTTTTTAACTTTTTCTCCATGTTTCTTCCTCTGCATCTCCCCTGCCAGCTGTTTTCTTCCTTTGCACATTTCCTTATATATGTTTGTCCTTTCTGCATTGACAAGCAGAATGTCAACTTTCTCTTCCCATTTTTGGTTTTTCCAAACAGGATCTAGCAAGTATAGCACATGAGACTCTTGAGTTGACATATTCTGAGAAAAGTTGAACTATCTTTGTTTGATACACCGGGCAACGTGCAGATTTGTGGTTTGAAAATGAAAAAAAAGTATTTGGTTTCTAAGTTGTATGGAAAAGTACCTTTTTAATGAAGTTGCAGTTTTGATTTTCTTGAGTGAGGAATATCAGTAGGGTTGCCAGGTGCAAAAGAGGACAAGGCTCCTTCACCACTGTTAGCAATGTAGAGGATATAATTTCAGCAAGTGTACCTTGTCATCATGCAAATGCTGGAATTGCCACCTCTACACAGATATTTAATGGTTCAGGAGCCTGGTCTGTTTTTACTTGCCTTTTAGGCAAAACTTCTGCAGTGGTGCATAAAGGTATGCTTGAGGTGTCTGATCATGGCTTGGAAAAGGAAAAAAAACACACAATCCCTTCTCCCTAACACAAGGTTTATTCCATAGATCAATCCACTGACGCTTTAGCTATGCAAATTGAATTAGTTGCAAATTCATATTTTCAGGCGATTTTGCTTCTGGTGTGTTTCAGCATTATGGCAAAATATTAATGGCTGCTTTTCTTCCAGAAAGAAATGGCAGCTTCATGGGCGTAGCCAGGATTTATGTTGTTGTTGGGAGGGGGGGAGGTAGCCAGGAATTATATTGGGGGGCGGGGAGAGAGGACACCCACCTGTCATCATCCTCTGTCTGGCTCAGTCTAGCAGATTCGGAACGAAATGTCTCAACAACAGTTGTATTAAATTACTTTCTTTTGATCCCAGGTGCTCAGAAAATCTGTCAAAATCTTTCTACAAGTTCTACTTTTAGTTAAGTATTTTTATTTATTTACTTGATTGGGGGAGGGGCAGTTGCCCCCTGGCCCCCCTCCCCATGGCAGCTTTTAAATTAAATTTCAAGGCTATCTTCCTCTTCCTCTAAATCTGGAAACTTTACTAAGGTTGTGGTAATACGGTATGTCAACATTCAATATACAACACAGCTAACTTGGGTTAAAGGCACGTGAGGAATCCCCTAGCAGTTGTTTTTTTTAAAAAATGTCTGAAAGCTTTACCACTAAAGAGATTGTCTCTGGGCATGGGCAGAAGGTGTTTTGCAGCTCCCCACCGAACTATTAATAATAATCAGTGTACAGATGTTCAAAGCTTTTCCTATCTGCGGAGCCTCTGTAAGGCAGACCATGACCAACCCTTGGCTGCATTGCAGACTAGGAATGTATCGTGGCTGAGAGAGAAAAAGCGTTTCGATGCCGGGCTAAAGTGCAGCATATTCTGATGGGCGGCATGTCCTTTTCTCCCGGGCAGGTTTAAGCCCCAGCACCTCTTTCGAAATGCAGCATTGGCGAGCTTCCGCGCAAGGAGCGTTTTTCTCCAGCGGGAGGGGTGGGCTGGATGATCTCTGGAGTCGTCCTAAGCCCACTGCTGGCGGGGAGCGGGGGGAGGCAGGGCCTCGGCGTGCAGCTCCGCCTCCCGTACGCGCGGCTGCTCTGCTTGGGGCCGCCGGAGCCGGTGCAAAGCGAGGGGGAAATACAGCAGCTGCCCTCGCCGGTGTCTGCTTGGAGTGGGGCGCTGGGGAGGGGGGAGGCGGAGATCAAACACGGAGCCTGCAGCTCCCCCACAAGACAGGCTGCGGAGGAGAAGCGAGCCCCCCCTTTTTTCCCTTGCCTACCCGCCCCCCAACCCAGCTCCGATCTGCTGCGCGAGGGCCCTTTTTTGTGCAAGGGGAGCGCGCGCGCGAGAAGTCCCAAGAAGAAGCGCACAAGAGACCTGCTTTTGCAAGGAGGAGATCTCTTAGTAAAAAAAAAAAAGGCACGGCGCTTTTTTGAAAGAAAAAAAAAGGGATCGTAGCTGCAAGATCCCAGGCGAAAGATCCCGAAAAGGAGGCGGAAGGAGAAGAGAAGACCTTCCCGGGAAGAGAGGGAAAGGCCGGGCGAGGAAGGGGAGCTATGCAAACTCTCCCCAAGGTCTGTCTGCTTCTGGAGCGCAGACAACAGGCTGCCCGGGCTGGTATGATTGCAGCTCCAGGAGCATCTGTGCAAAGGCTGCACTGAATGGACATGGAGCCCTTCCCGGGGATCCCGCGGGAAATAAGCAAATAACTACATCGGTCTTGGAACTGCAAAAAGAAAGAAAGAAGGAAGGAAGAGGAAAGCAACCGGATCTTCCCCGGATCTTATCAGCATCACAACTCAATGCATCCTCGTTGTGAGAGCGCCAGCCAGGTTGGTCCTTTTTTTTCTGGGCAGAGGTGCATGGCAAACTGCTGGGTTTCCCTGTCTTAGAGAAACTGGAAGTGTGTCACTAGGGCTTGGGCCCACCGCTGGTGTCCTGCCCCCCCTTCCCTTCCCTTCCTGCAGATCTCCCCCCTTTCTTGTGTCAGATGGATAAAGGGGGAGTGGAGGCATAATTGAAAAATCAGGTCATGATTTCAAACCGCTGCACAGCTGGCTAGTGGCTGCTTCACACACAACACGGAGGCAGCAACCCTTTTTTTCTGCTGGGTTTGCTTATTGTTGCCGGGTGCATTTCTGTAGCTAGAAAGCTTTATGAAGAGCATCTGTTGAGCCATGCCTTGCTTCCCCCTCCACAACCAAACCACAGTAAATCTGTAAGTGGAGTGGAAATTGCATCCTCTTGGATAAATATTGAATAGTTTAAACATGCGTATTCCTTTGTGTGCAAGGCAGAAGATTTCGTTTCCCCTACAGAAGGGCCTTGGGAAGGAACTGGGAAAGCAGTGGAGGCTTAGAGGTACCCGTAAGGAAGGCTCTTCGCAGACTGCCCTTTGTACATTAAGGGCTGCAGGAGAATGGGAGGGTTTGCTACAAGTCTGCCACCTCGTCTTGGCTCTTCGTAGGAAATGTAAGGCTGCACACTTTAAAAAGAATTAATAAATTAAGATGCAATTACCCTTAAACTCTTGGAGAGGGAAGGACATTTGCACATGCACTGGGTTTTGCATTCAGGCCACCTACAAGTGCACCTGTATTGTGCAGAGGAGACTATTCTCTCTGTCCAGCACCCCCCACGCACCCCCCCATCATTACTGCTTTTCCTTGCAACCCCCCTTCCGCTGACACACACACAGAGAAAGCAAATGGATATAGGAAACTGGGTTACTTGCAACTGCAGCTTGCTGGAATTCCCCCTTCCCTTCTTTGCCTTGGCGGTTCTGCCCAGCCTGACAGAAAGAACAACCCCTCTAGAAACACGAGTCAAAACATGAAACTTGTCAAAAGCTCTCTTCAGTTGCAGCTAATCTGCTCCCCTTGGCTGGGCTGGTCCAGGACGTTTCCCTAAGTATGTGGGGCTCTGGGCAAGGAATGGTTTAATTTTCCTTTCGCTACGGTTTTCCAATTCAGTGGAATCCGCACAGATGTGGACTTGTTAGTCCAAGGTAAAGTTGGATTTCCTACTATGCTTTTTTTGGTCAGGACTTTGGGGGCTGTTGGAGTCCTTCTCTCACCACTCAGCTAGGAATTGGAAGAAATAAAGCCGTTACATCCTTTGTCTGGTCTCGGCACGCAGTTCTCAGTGTTGGGATTGCAGATTGCAAAATACAGTACTTATTCCAGAGCATTGTTCCTCGCCGTGAGAGATTAGCTGTGCTCCAGCTTTGAACAGTTTTCCTTGTCTACTGCTGAAGCTTAGAGGGTTTGGACCTGTCAGTGGAAGGCTCTCGGAACCATATGTCAGCTGCTTTGAGCTTTTTGCAGGAAGCGTGAAGCGTCGGGTATAACACCAGGTAGACAAGGTGTAATATTAATCTGGGGAGTAGAAGGTGGTTTGAAGAGAGATTATGGCTTGTGTTGCATGTAGACATATCCCACTTTCAGCTGCAGGAAACGGGTTTTAGTATTGTTTCAGAACCCTGCAAAGTCTGTTTAAGCCCAAAGGTAATGGGGGGACAAAATAAATTATATGTACAGCGTGGGAAGTGATGCCTCTCTCTCTCTCTCTCTCTCTCTCTCTCTCTCTCTCTCTCTCTCCATTTTCAACTCTTTGAATTTGCATAATTTATACAGTCTGGGAACCGCTTAACAACCTAATCTGTTTGTGTGAACTAGGCCTGTGTGCGTAAGATTGCAGCCTGAAATGCAGTAGTGCAGAACATACAATTACATGCCCTGCTCCATTCCTCATCTCTCCTCTGTGCAAGACAGCCAATTCGCGCTTGCCATTCAGAGGCTTAGCTGTACTGTTCCATCTGCAAAATCCCCCTGTCTTTGGATCTTAGTGTATAGAATTGGGGAATTTACAATAGTTGGAATGCATTGTCGAGATTAATCTAATTTTGGCTGACTATTGACTTAAAACAGTCCCTTTAGGTAGATGTTCTTCGTGTCTCTTATGAAAATTCCTCCCATCAAACCGAGGCAGACACAACTGGGCAACTTTCTTCAGCAGCTTGTTCAATTACCCAGTTGTTAAAGGTAGTTTTTCTTCCTGTTGCCCAGCTTTAATCTGAGGGACTGCAACTTGGAACAAGTTACTTCTTGTCTTTCCATCAGTGGGCCTTGGAGGCAATTGTTCTCCTGGTTTTTTGGGCAGCTTTTTAGATATTTGAAAATGGCTCGCATGTGCTCTCTTAATTTTCTCCCCTTCAAAAAAAAATGCTTTGGTTTTCATAATATCAATTTTTATTTCTTGCTTTCCCTCTCTCCCTTGTCTGAATTAGCTCAATTTGTTTGTATCTTTAAAAATATCTACTATTACACTATGGAACTCCCTCCCTCAGGAGACAGTGATGCCACCAACCTAGATGGCTTTAAAAAATGGATTAGACAAATTTATGGAGGCAGTGTTAGAAACTCAGATATATAAGCTAGACACCAAATGGCTCCTTAAACCAAGGTTCCAGTTGCCAAAATGGAATGTATAGTTGCCATTTTGGGGCAAGACGACTCTAAAGTCTTATTTTTCAAATGATGTACTGACTGTGATTGATTCTCAGTTAAACATCTGGTTAGTTCAGATGACAACCTGGAGCTAGGTTAAGAGCTTTGAGAGCTTAAAGAACAGTCACCTTATCTAGGGACAGTCCGCATGTATATTGGTCTATTCCAACCTCTTTTTCTTAATGGTGACTGCTCCTGCTCAGGCCACACAGAAAAAGCATTTTGGCTCCTGAAATTCATTCTGATGGTGCAGATGAAATATAACTGATAGAATTCTACAGGATGGGGTATCAGTGTGTGAAAACAGTCCAGATCCAATGATCTCCAGGCATGCACCTCCATCCTGGTGCCCAGACATCATTACTTGGTCACAAGTGGCCAATAGCCAAAATGCACCTGGCGCCTGACTAATTTCAAACACTGCTGATGGAGGAGAGGGTTATCAATGGCTGTGTTCTGCCTCCACATAGCCATGCTGACTAATGTTCTGCCTCTATAGTTGGAGACAGCAATGCTTCTGAACTCCAGTTGCTGGAAACAACAAGAGGGGAGAGTGCTCTTGTGCTGAATGCTATTTGTGGGTTTTCCACCGCCATCTGGTTGGCCACTGGATGCTGGACTAGATAGGCTGTTGGTGTAATCCAACAGGCTGTTCTTATGTTTGTATGAGGATCCAAGCACCAGCAAGCGACAGCACAATATTTTTTGGCACCTGAGCTGGAAAAACCAAGTGGCACTTGCTCTTCCCTGCACGAGGCTGGGGAGCACAACTCACCTGGAGGTGTTCTTGTTGTGCAAGCTTCCTTTTAATGGAACAGGACTTGTCTCCCAATAATTAACAGGGATGCAGTCTACTGGGTAAGGGGAACAAGACTTGTTCCATAAACAGCGAACAGGAGTTGTGCAAGAGCATTCCTGTGTGCTTGCGCACCTCCCGTCTCATTCCAGTGTGCCTTGTGCAAGAGAACTTCCTTGTAGGGATTGTGCCATATGGATTAGATCTTTCTCTTGCACCGAGTTGTATTTAACTGTGCTCCTTAAATCATGGGCCTCTGCCAGACGTAGTACTCCAGCTGAGCTCAGTCTTGCTGCCAAGTTGGAGCGATGTTGTCACTCCCTGCGTCTTCCATTCAGGGCTTCTGCTATCGTGTGTGGCAGGAAGATGAACTGCTTCTTTGCAATGGAACCATACTTCAGTCTCCTGCGTGCAAACCAGTGTAACCCTTTCCTCATTACTAGAGCCTAGCTAGGTACCTCACTTCCAATGCTTTTGCTTAAGTATATTACTAATTTATGGGTAGGTTAGGCCCATCAAAAAGAGCCTGGCTGGATGAGATCAAGAGTCTATTTAGTCTTTAGACAGTTCAGAAACTTCAGCTAGTGCAGAATTCAGCGGCCAGGTTGCTCAATGGGGCAAGTCGGTTTAAGCATATGGCATCAACTCTGGTCAGACTGCACTGGCTACCAATTAGTTTCCGGGCCCAATTCAAAGTGCTGGCTTTGACCTATAAAGCCTTAAATGGCTCAGGATCGCAATACCACAAGGACCGCCTCTTTCCATATGAACCTACTCCGACCTTGAGATCATCTTCTGAGGCCCTTCTTCGTGTGTCTCCTTCACAAGAGAGTCCAGAAGGGGACAACACGAGAACTGTACGCTTCCAAGCACAATTCAAAGTGTTGGTGCTGACCTTTAAAGCCCTGAATGGCCTTGGCCCAGTACACCTGAAAGGGCGTCTCCACCCCCATCGTTCTGCCCAGACACTGAGGTCCAGCTCCGAGGGCCTTCTTGCGGTTTTCTCAATGCAAGAAGTGAGGTCATAGGGAACTAGGCAGAGGCCCTTCTCGGTAGTGGCTCCCGCCTTGGGGAACGCCCTCCCATCAGATGTCAAGGAAATAAACAACTATCTGACTTTTAGAAGACATCTGAAAGCAGCCCTATTCAGGAAAGTTTTTTTAAAAAAATGTTAATCAAATTTTGCAACACAAACACACACATTTATACATAAATAAATAAAAAGAAACAAAAAGAAACAAAAACTAAAAAACTTACAAATGCCAAAAAAATCAGAATAATGTACAGAAACTTATATAAAACAAATAGTGAACAACATATATATACCATATTTCAATTCTTTCCCCCCCTTCCCATTGTCTTTCCTCATCCTCAGCACGGTTCTGTTTTCATTTTTGGTAAACTTTTTTCTATCTTATTTATCCCATAATTCATTTTGCAGAAGTTAATCAAAACAAGTCCAAGTATTAATTTGAGGGCACTGGTTTTTAAGATACTCTCTGTATTTTTCCCATTCTTTTTGAAATTTTTGCTTGGACTGACCCCCAATATCCTCTGTTAATCTAGCCAATTCAATATAATCAAATAATTTGTCTTGCCATTCTGTTTTCATCGGTATTAATTCTTTTTTCCAGTTTTTGGCAATTAATGTTCTCGCGGCTCCTGTGGCGTAAAGGAATATTTTCTTTTCCAATATTCATATCTAATATTCCCAATAAAAATGCTTCTGTTTTCTTCTTAAAATTTTGTTTGAACATATTCTTTAACTCCTCATATACCATATCCCAGAAGCCTATGATTTTATCACATGTCCACCACATATGTAGAAGCGTCCCCTCAACTTGGTTACATCTCCAACACAGGTTCGATTTTGTTTTATACATTTTACATATTTTGGTTGGTGTTAAATACCATCTGCAAAACATCTTTATTAAGTTTTCCTTTATCGCTTCCCTGTTTAGGGAAGTTTTTAATGTTTGATCTTTTATCGTATTTTTTATGTTCTGTTGGGAGCCGCCCAGAGTGGTTGGGGAAACCCAGCCAGATGGGTCGGGGTATAAAATATTAATTTTATTTAAAACTGCAGTGGCTCCCCGTTTGTGAAATGCTCTCTCCAGGGAGGTTTCCCTGGCGCCTTCATTATATATTTTTAGGTGCTATGCGAAAACATTCCTGCTCAACCAGCCTTTGGCTGACTGACATCCAATGCCATTTTAAAATGTGTTGGGTAGAGGGGGATTGTTGGGTTGTTTTTATTTTTATGTACCGGTATTTTGTTTTTATATTGTGAATTTATGTTGTGAACCACCATAGCGTGGTGTACAAAGTTTAATGATAATAATAATAGTGGTCTAGCATCCTATTTCTCACAGTGCCTCTATCCCCAGATTCTTCTGGTAAGGCCCCCTCAAGCTTGTGTACAGTTGGGGAGGAGAAACTGTCTTTTCTGTACACCAGGGTTAGCCATCCCGGTGCCTTCCAGCAGTTTTGGACTCCAGCTCCCATCAGCCCCAGAGATGATGGAAGTTATAAACCAACATCATCTGCAGGGCACAATCTAGACATGTGAGCCAGAAGCCAGAAGTAAATTCTGCTGCATGTACTAACTCCTTTCATGTGTGATCTGACTGGTATTTGGCTGGGGTACTGCACTGATGGAATCTCTCTCTTGCATGCACCTATGGAGACATTTGTCTTTCTTTTTTATGAATGAAAGTGGGTGCAATTTAACTCACATCATGATAAAATATTTGAATGGGCCACCAGGTGCCTGGTATAATTGCCTTGCCTTGACTCACTGGTTACCTGTCAGCCATTCAGATTTATTGTTCAGTCCAGTGCACCAATTTCTTAAGCTCAGTTGCAATTTTACTGCAATTACGGGAGGTTTATAGAATCGGAGCATACTTGCTGTTCAAAAGTCAGAGAAACTGAACCAGGCATGAATCCAGGACAGATTTCTGTGAAAGTTCTAGCATCGCTTCCATGTGTCATTGGCTCTATGTGGCGGCCTTGATGTTTGAGAGCCCCTTCCGGTGTGGATCACTTTGCCAAGCTCCATACCCCTGTCTGCCACTTGCAGCACTGCCATGCAAGCTCTCCAAGTGATGGGGTGACCCTCATGGTGGGTGATTCTTGCATGTTATGGGCAGGATTGTCTGTGCTTTAAAAGTAATGAAATTCTGCACTCAGGCAATGGGAATTCTTTGCCAAAAGGGAAAAAAATTGAATTCTGTGGCCCTATTAAATTATGCAAAGTCACATAGCTTCTCCTCACTGAGTAATTCATTTGTAATTTTTACTATTTGAACTGTATGTTTGCTTCTGCTAACCATAGGGCAAGGTGCACATACTGAAGCCCTCTCCTCTGGTCTTAGTTACTATCAAGCATATCTTTTAATAAGGGCTAGAAGCTTGCTCCGTCCAGGAAGAATCATGTGCACCAAATTCAAAATTTGCATTTCTGCATATATACCACCCTGATGATGGTCTCCACATGGAGCTGAGGTCATGCAGCAATGTTTCCATCCATTGCCACGTGGAGGGTGTAATGTGAGAACTGGACCAGAGACGCATTTATCTACTAATCTCTAATTACTGAGATCGGTTATTTACTAAGCTTTGGGTGTTACTTTGCAACCATCAAAAGGGGGAATTGGGTGGCTTTGGCATAATTTGTTCCTCATAAAAACCTATGTTGACTCCTAGTAATTATCCTGTATCAAATATACATATATATGGTTGTTTTCCTGCTTATTATTATAACCTCAGAGATAAAAATTAAGCCACCAAGCCTATAATTTCCCATCTCACGCGTTGGATCATCACCTTGTTGTGGTGAGTGGGCTTGCATGTTGCTATGACGCCTGTGAGCGAAGTTGTCGGGAGCCTCATACTCCCAGCAGGGTCACCCAAGGCGGTAAGGTCAAAGGGGAGGAGCTAGACAAAGAATGATCCAAGAAGTCCTCAATGGCAGAACAGGCGGAAGATAACAAGCAGTATGTTACAACGGCTGTGAAGGCAGATGACGGCTGCAGCAGATAAGAATCGTGATACTCGTGCCATTGGAATAGAGTCTTATTGCGAAGACTGTGCGTTGGTCAGCGTGCACTGATTTACACACATAAAGCAAATTCACGCACAGGCGTCTTAAAAAAACCCATCTCAAACCCAAACCCAAAAAGTCCTATGGCAATTGGCAAATGGTAATGGGGGCAGGACCGTGAAATCTGGAAGCCCCTAGTCATAAACTGGAACATGGGCGGTGGATACAGATTCAGTTGATCTGACTCAAGGAATGAGGCAGTTGAGTAGTTCAGCAGCTGTACCCATGACCGAGCAGTCCTATTTAGGATCCACTCTGCTCACCCCGAAAAGGGAGAGGGGCTAGAAATGGTTCCCTGAACATAGACTGCCTCTGTTTTCCCCTTACTGGATTACTGTGCCCAGTGGGGTCACCACCCAGCAGTCGTAAAAGACAATTGATCTTTGGAACATGGAATATATGGACTTCGATGGATAACACAGATAATGAGCATCCCGAACGCAGGACTGCCATCATTGCAAGAGACTTGCGATGTTTTAACATAAATAATGCAGCGCTTCAGGAAACTCGAAGCGCAGGCCTGCGAGTGCTCCAATTGGAGAACAGCCTTTACCAAACGTGTCATGGACTTTGAAGATGCTCGAACTCAGGATGAAAGGGAGAAACGTGCCAAAAGGAAGGCACGCTTGGCAAATCCACACCGTGATCAACTCCCACCCGGACACCTATGTCCCCACTGTGGAAGGATGTGTGGATCCAGAATGGCCTCCACAGTCACTTACAGACACACTGTTAAGACCATTTTCATGGAAGACAATCTTACTTGGCCACAAGTGATCGCCAAAGAAGAAAGAAGAGAATTTCCCATTATTATTTTTTACTGGCTTTCAGTATGTTTCCAGGCTTAATTCAGAGTACTGTTTTTGACCTTTCAGCCTTCATGACTTGGGATCATGGAGGACTTACACTTGTTGCCTGTACCTACCTGGAGCTTGAGATCTTCACCAGAGACCCTTCTCTGGGTGCCTTCCTCAGGTGGGGTTCAGTGGCACCTACAGTAGTTCTGGAATGCCTTCCTAAACAGTTCTTCAGTTTATAGCCACTGCACAAACCTAGGGAGACCAGAGACTAGATGGGTGTTGGTAATGTCTTTTTATTCCTCGAGAAACCACCTTATCCGCCATATACCCAGTAGATTACTATGGCCTGTGGGAGAGTTTCTCCTGCAAGTTCCAAAGATCTGTTTGACAAGTAAGATCTGTTCGACAATGGAACCGTCTCCCTCAGGAGGTGGTAGACTCTCCTTCCTTGGAGGTTTTTAAGCAGAGGTTGGATGTCCATCTGTCATGGATGCTTCAGCTGAGATTCCTGCATTGCTGGGGGTTAGACAACAACAACAACAACAACAACAACAACAACAACAACAACAACAACAACAACAACAACACTATTTATACACTGCCCATCTCACTGGGTTGCTCCAGCCACTCTGGGTGGCTTCCAACATGTATAAAAACATAATTAAACATGAAAGCACTTCAGATGGCTCGGGGGTTGGATAACTCCATACCTTCCAACATTTCCTCAATGAAAATAGGGACGTCCTAAGGAAAAGTGGGACATTCTGGGATCAAATCAGAAACTGGGATGGCTATTGTAAATCTAGGACTGTCCCTGGAAAATAGGGAACTTGCCTTGAGACAGTGGTTTAGAAAGCAATAAATGTCAACATCAATAGTACCAATGACAAAAAAAGCCTACTTAATTTTCAGCAGTGTGAAATAGTCTTGTGGTTTGAAACATTCGCTTATTAAAGACGAGTCCCCAGATTAAACGACAAATTTCATTTTCGTATAGTGCTGCCTCCCAGCAGCTCCTGTGTCTAGAATATCGGGGGGGGGGATTCTATGTACATAAAGAGTAGCTTGTTGGTGGGGAAGCACCTTCCCATCCTGCAAAGTCCTAAAAAAAGGGACTTTGCTACTTGATTCTGCTGATTGTGTGAGCTGGTCCTTGGACAACTGGGCTCCTCTCTTGCATTGAGCTGTGAATGAAGCCTTGCTAATTAGCAAGGTGTAAATGGTTTTGTCTGAGGGCTGCTTGCTATTCCAAAAGGGACACCTGCTTACCCCTTGACACACTCCAGTGCAGAGGTTGGTTCCTTTTAGTGTGCACCGGCCGCTGCAATAAACTGGCCCCCTCTCTAACAAGACATGTGCCTCTTTGTCTGGGGAACTCGCTTGCCTGTAGCTTGTTAACCTCCTATGGCTTTTCACATCCTCTCCTGTCCCCCCCCCTTCTCCGTGAGCTCCCCATCTGGGAAGGTCACACAGCATTGATTCAGGGCAAGATTGCTCCGACACGTCCTTTATGCCGCACCTGCTCATTACACCTTCCCCACTGCCCTCCTCGCCTCCTCTTGTTCCCCCTAAATGACAGTCGCTTCTGAACATGCGCTGCCCTTGATACAATATGCTCATCATCTCTTCCCCACCTCTCTGTGAGCAGAAATCCCATCCTGTGGCAATTATTAGCGCACTGCTAAGGCTGTCTGGTTCACTCCCGTGCCTCAAGGCTGTTACTTTCAAGTGCCGCTTAAAGAAGTGGGGTGGTTGTACACATATTCATGTTAGGGCTGCACGATTTCGTGGGCGACTTAATCAACTATCGTTTGGGTTGATTAATTGGTGGTTGGGGGGGAATTACTTCAGGTCTGGTGCGCAGTTGGCGATGGGAGGTTGGGATGCAGATCAAGGGGACGTTTCATAGCGTGAAGCGGTTTTGGTTCTGATGTGTTACGGAGGAAAAGAAAGGTGTTGGAGTGGTAGCTGTTAAATTAACTCAAACCAGGTTTTATTGCCTTTCTCTCTCTCCTTTTAGATAGCTAATAGTAGCTCCAGCTGGTCTTTGAATCAGGCACATTGTAGATCCCTACCTGTTTTGCCTTAGCACTCCTACAGAGTTGGGTGTTCCCAGGCCACTCCCAGAAAGGCCATTCAGATATATTTAAATTTGATCAGTGAATTTATAAATGGTTAAAGGTAAGGTGGGGGGGGGAGAACAGAAACATTTTGTCAAGAGCCCCCAATTTCTCAGGTGGTGAAAATTCCAGGTATACAGTATGCCAGGGTTTGGTTTTCATTACAGTAACTGTGAAAGAAGAATTGTGATTTGGGTTGAGTTGGTAAAAATGGTTTTTCTTAACAAACACAGGAGCAGAGCCTATTTGGAGGCAAATGAGCTTGCCTAGAGCAAGCAGTAAAACCATTGCCCCTGCATTAGATTTCCCACAGTGATATTGCGGACCTTGCAACCCCCTCTCTAGATTCTTCTAGTAATGCAGAACTCACATTCTAAACCCCTTCACTTCTGCGTGAATCAAAACTTAAAAAACTTCTACTTAGTATTTATTCGGGAGTCACAGGTGAGATGCTACAGTCACAGTCTGAATACCAGAAGCCTTTGGGCAGGGCACGTTGACTTAAAATCAAGACTATTCTAAAGTCATTGCTTTAGACTGCATGCACACAAAAAGGAAAAAATTAAACCGTAGTTTTAAACTGTACCATTTTGAAATCCATACATTTTTTGGGCAAGTATGTGTGCTAACTGATTGTTTTAACACATGTAACTACACAAAAACTTTGTACACCTGGGGAGCATAATCCAGAACCTTTGACCATGTAGCTATTGTGCTTTTTGGACTCCAGATTTAGATCTGCGTAGCGGCAAGAGATTGCTTCTTTTTGGCTCTTACATGCAACTTGTTTGACAAGTAAGGCATAAATTTATGCACGAGTTCTGCGCTTAAATTTGGACAGGTCCCATTGAGCAAAATAGGACTTGCTTCCAAATAAACCTCCATAGAGTTAGGGCTGTAACAAATATCCAGAGCATTCCAAAAGTGAGATGGTATATACCACTGGACAAAACAGTGTTTCTCCATGGGATGGAAAGTGAGTATTTAAGCTGTCATTAAAATGCTCCTAATTTGAGCACTTGGAAATAAGATAAGAGTATAACAACCTTACAGGCTCAGTTGATGATGCTGGTAATATTTGGGGATCCTCCTAAATTCTAGAACTTACAATGACTTGCTACTCCAGTAGGAAGTCCAAAATAATAAACACAGTATACTACTCCTGTGATTTACTGGTCATGAGGGAGAATAGGAGCCTTGCCTGTATGTTATGTCCAAACCTGGGATCATGGTTTGTCTCTCCCTTAGAAGCCATGTTGCTTTGTTGTTGCTTCGCTGATCTTGGCATGTCAGGGAGCAACAAACCACGGCCTGTGGTTTGGATGTAACACGAAGTGAAGGCTTCCTGATTTGTTTATCTAGCTTGTCTCAGGGAAGGAGTGAACGTGGGAGCCATTGGGCAGCGTGAAGCAGCACACGGCTTGTTCTTGGTAAACCGCCCCAAGTCAGAAAGTCTAGCTTATCGTTCGATAGTAATGTGGCTATTGTGTCACTCATAATGCTCTTCCATGAAAGTTGGCTATATTTTTCCATGGTCCTTCCTTTTACATAGAAAAACTGCCTGAAAACTTAGCATTTAATAGATGACCACAATTAATTTAGCAAAACTTGTGCTCTCCATCTCTTTTTTTAAAAAAAGAGGCTGCTGTTGGAGGCGATGTGGGAATATCGAAACATATTTTCATGCTTGGTGGAAATGTAAAATCATCCACATATTCTGGAAAAGGGTCTTCGATATAATTTCCAAAATTGTTAAAACAACCTCTCTCTCACCAAATCCAGCTTTAGTCCTGCACTCATTAAAGCTAAATTCTGATCTTACTACTCAACACAGAAACGTAATCTTTCTACTGGTGGCTGCACATTTGCGTATTTTTGGAAATCCCAGGCTGTCCCAGGCTGAGCTAGTTCAACAATACCTGGGCTATTTCAGAATGGCTAACTGGGTCTAGAAGAGTTGCAAAAGGTGTTATAAAGAGAGAAACCTTTAATGTGACCTGGTCCCTCTTCTTTTCATATGCAATGGAAGTAGATAGCAAATTTCTCCCACCAATTTCACAAACATGTCTGTGGAGAGCCTAGATTGACAATTGATGTTGTAAGATTATGTAAAATGATGCTATAAGCTCAATGCTATGTTTATTTTTTTATTTTTTTGTGGGGACTGTATTGAATTTTATTTAACCAAATAATAAAAATGAGGCTGCTGCTAAAAATCAATTAAATATAAAAATTAGCTGATTCACATTTTTTGAAAAGCAAAACCCACACTATTTATCTTCAGTGGCGGTGGGGAAGTATCCACCCTTTCAGTGGGAGGGGCCTTGGTTGCCTTCTTCCTGATTGGGTGGGAAGGACTTAACATGATTAACTCCGCCCAAGTGGTTATTCTTTTCAGTTTCTCAATGGCCATTGGTATGAGCTCTCGCCACAAGGAAACTGGCTCCCATGTTGCTAGTGGTTAGGTGTGAGCGGGGCCTCCGTTCACTCCAGAGGAATCGACGGCAAATGCTTTTCCCCACCTACACCTCAAAATGCTGCTGATTCATATTTCATTATGGCACGTCAAAAAATCCTGTTGGGAGTTCCCTCGTGTCCAGCTGGTGCCGGGCAGAATTTTGTATGCACTCAGAAAATGAGTGGCTGGTTGCTTGGATTTTCAAAATCTAGTGAATAAAATTAGCACAGCTGAGTGAGGTAGCTTGAGGCGACATCTCTTTCTGCTTCTTTGTGACTCTGCTGCATCTGTGCCTTGTACATTTTACCCCGAACTGTGCTGACAGGAGAGCCATATTCTGTAAAAAGAATTTGCAGGAAGACAAAATAAAAGGACGCTGTAAACTAGAACAGCCCCTTTAGGTAATTTAGGCTGTGCGACTCCCCCCCCCCCCTTTTTGGTTCCTTACCTGCTCTGCTCTCCTCTCCTGCTTGTGCTCACAGCAATTCTCTCCAGACATCAGGGAGTCGATTGGCAAACCATGACATGGAAATTTGGAATGTCTTTGTGGCCTTTGTGCTTCTCCCCCACCACCTCCCTCTTTGGGGAAGAGTTTGCTGTGTTCTGCCCGAATCTGGCAAGCCATGTTTTCCAGTAACCACAGTTTACCTACAACTCTGGGATTGAAACGAACTATGAAACCATGGTTTCAGTGTCTCAATGAGAGACTCACTATGTGATTAATGAGGATCATAGTTTGCCCAATTTGATGGTCCGATTTTTTTTAAAAATAATGAAGGGAAAGGCAGCAGAAGGCGATTGTATTTGAATATGTGGCGTAGTTCCTGATAGTCAAAGCATGGTTCAAATCCAATGTCTTATTCAAGAAATTAGGGAGGAAGGCACTCATTCTGTCAGAGCAAGTATTTTGGCTTGCTGAACAGAACGATCCTCCCTCTCTGTTCTGGGGTTTCTCCTGACCCCCTGACCCAATTTCAGAGAGGCGGGCAGGGGGAGGGAGGAAGCCCCATTGTACAAATGGAAGCCCTTGCACAGAGCTTCTGTTGATGCAACTCATTAGTTGAATCCCACTCCTTGGTAATATTTTTAGAACCTGATTCATTTCAGTACTTTTTCTGTGTGTATGTAAGAGAGAGAGACAGGGGCTTCTAACAATAAACCTAACTTTATCCCCCTTATTTGCAACCTGACTAACTCTGGGCTCTATCCAATACGTGCTGCTTCAAAATGTGGTTCCAATTCTGTGTGCACAGGTATTTGTGCACAAGCCCTATTGAATTCAGTTGGACTTGAGCCAAGGTAACTGTGCACAGAGTCACATAGCCCATGAAAGCATTGATGGTTGGCACCTGTTCAACGCTAATGCTTTAAAGAGCGCTCTGTCTGTTGCCTGAGCAATTTATGCCGTTTCCGTGACCATCCCAAGACGCTGGTTAATAGAATGTGCTGTGAGCCAGGAAGTCTCTGGTTTACATCTCACTTTTGCCATGAACTCACTAGGTAGCCTATGGCAAGCCATTATTCTCTTGGCAGACCCCTTCTGCAAAATGAAGATAAATTAACACAGTATTGTTAGTATTCAGAGAAAAGGACTGAAGGCTCCTGGTACAGTTCTGCTGCTGAAGTTAAAGTGATATCTGACTGGACTGTCCTCTCTGAGCACCTTGAGCCAAGTATTTGTGTAAATAAAAAGTAAATAGAACAACTTTTCGTTATGCTGCCCCACCAAAGTAATTCTGAGTAACTGTGCCTGGCTCCTTAGACACCTAATGTAAGAGCTCACAGCAGAGTGCCATTGTCAAGGCAGCTCTCAATCATAGCATCTTTCATTTAAAAGTAAAAACCAAGCACATGTGAAAGAAGTATATAAGCAGTTGCCCTGAGGGCAGGGTTCGAAATTAGCAGGGCGCCATGTGCATTTTGCGCCTGAAGATTCTCCATTTGCAAACACCTCAAAAAGTCTGGGTGCCATTTTTTTAATGCCTGGCTGACACTCAAGGATTACTGAAATGTATGTGCCCTGAAACGTCGAAGTATATGTAAAGGATAGACAAAATGTTAAGGAGTTTAACAATAAAGAGTAGAGTGTTTTGAAAACTGAAGTATGGTACCAATATTTTTTATTGTAAACACCAAATAAAACGCGTATTGACAATTTCTGCTAAAAATGTGATATTAACAATGTGTCACGTCTGTGAATTGCGTATTAATTCATGCTTATCAAAATAATAAAAAGTGTTGCCAGCCCCTCTGGTGGCAACTAGGCATTCTGTTTTAGCACCCACAACCCAGGTCCTAGAAGCCATTTGGCTCCTAGCTTTTCTATCCCAGTTTCTTAACACTGCCTGAGGATGTATCCGCACTTCCTGCTGTCCCACTGCTTTCCCCAGGGAAAACGGCTATCTAGCATTCAGTTGAGCAAATGGCAATTCGGGATTTCCCTTAGAAAGGAGCAGGGCAAGGGGGGAAACGCTCGGAGCCGTGCTTTCTAGGTATGCGACAAGCGGAAGTGTGGATAAGCCCCAAGGCTACTGCCCGTGACATTTGCTGGGCTGCTGTGATGCCGTGCCATGTTCACAAACATTCTAATGGTTAAGGGAAAGCACTCTGGTTGCATCAGGTTGACAAAGAATACTCCTTTAATAGCAGCAGCAGGAGGAGATAAATTGACTTAGGAGGAAAACCTTAAAACGGAATTGGGGCTGGCTCCCTGCAGGTTTTTTTCAGAAAGGGAACAAAGATTAAAATGGTGGGAGACGAGGAGCTGGAAACCTGAGTGAGAGAAGACCCGAAAGGTGTTGTTGCTGCTGCTGCTGTTGTTGATGATGATAGGGTTCTAGGAGATGTAAAGTGACCAAGGAAACAGTGGACCAAAATGCAGAGACCCTTAGGAAAACGGCAGAGAATTGGGATAAAAAGAGGTGGAATAAGATTGAGGGAGTGCTGGGGCCAATTGGAGAGCTGGTCTGGAGGAAAACCTCTGGCAGAGCCTAGGGAATAATAGTGCCCGTGTCCTTTGTAGTGAATGGACAGCTGAGAAGGGGGGCAAAGTAATGGTTATTGGGGGAGGGCATTTGATTGCTAGCCTCCTGTATCTTTGTTTAATTGTGCATGTCTCAGTCCTCAGTAACGTTGATGAATTAGGAGTTTAGAGAAGAGCAACAGAAGCTATTAATGGACTGCAGACGATTGATGAGGCACGTTGCCCAACGAATGGTAGATACTGGCTAAATGATGACTAAAGAGAATGCCTACAAGTGTCTGGAGAATGTAAACCGATATAAGCATTTTGATATCTGAGACACACACTTTTTCTGAATTAAAATTGAAGGCATTTCATTACAAAAAAAAACCCACCCCACCTTAAAATATGTTAAGAGTGTAATTTTTCTACCCCCTATGTTGTTGAGCTTGATGCACCTAGAGCAGTGACTCATGCAGAGATCCCACAGGTAATTCTGCTACTGGCTATACTTTGGGAGTGAGTGAATGACTGTGTCTGATGCAGAGTTATGGCAAAATTACCCACTCCTGTCTAGTGGGGGGCTGATCTGGAAAGAGAAGAGACCAGATCAGGGACTCATACAGAGACTGAGCAAGCATCCTTCTCTGAGGGTGGGTACTTGGGCAACTCATAGAAACTTGACAGCCCACTGCTAGGAACTTGAGGCCTAAGCAGTCCAGGGGTAAAAAATGACAGACAACTTTATGCTTGGACATAATGATGAGAAGCCCCTTGCTTGGTTTACCTGTAACTTAGCTGCACATATTCATGCAGAAATTTGTCTCCATTTGGCTTGAGGATACATGTGAGGGAATCTGCAAAATATGTCAACTAAACAGATTCTCTCTGCCCCCATGTTGCATCTGTGGAGGGAGATGTTTCTGTCACTGCAGAAAATTTGTTGGGACTTGTCCCAGTGCTTGCTGGAATCCACACAGACTCCGGCTCCGATGGTTTTTTTGGGGTGGGAATACCTTTGTGCCCGGATTTCTTATTTAAGTGTAATCTCTTGGTTTCCAATCCATATGTGGTTGTTGATAGAAGAAACTGGTCCCCAACAACTCGCATGAAATATAGATGAACTTGTGATTGTGCAGACAGTGAAATGGGCATCGAGATTTATGCGTTGTCGCCTCCAACTCCAGCACTAAAAATAACTCAATTGCACATCAGAAAGTGATGCTACGAACCTGAAATATTTATTTGACATTCTTGCACACCGGCCTCAGCAGCCAAAGTACTGATTGCACCTTACACTGGCTGGAGCATGGACACACTTAGCTGGAAAGCGGAATCTGGGGAGAGAAGGACGAAGGCCTCTTTGTGCCCTTCTGTGACCCAAATATATGTCAGGAGGAAGAGAACCTTCTCTCAGGTCTCTGTTCTGTCTGAGCAGAATTTTAGATGACTGGAAGTTAGTCTGGGCTAGATGCACTCTACACTAAACAAATGAGAAATAAAATTGGAATTCTTCCCCAGGAGAATTCGCTTTCTTGACAGAAAAAGTTCCATTATCTGGGCTGCATACACAAGACAAAAAGAACAAGTTTGCGTCATGTCCCCGGCTTTGCATAGACATTTCCTCGTTTCAAAATAAAAGATGCCTTCAGTACCATTTCCCATGTTTGTTTTGTGCAGTGGCAAAATAATGGCGCACAGCCTTTCCAGCTATCCTCTTGCCATTCTCCTGCAGTTTTACTTCCATATATTGGTTCCCTGTAGCTCCTTTTCTGCAGTGGCTCTCTGCTTGTGGAATGCTCTCCCCAGAGAAGTTTGCCTGGTGCCTTCATTACATAAGGCAAAAAGAGTCCTCTTCTCCCAGGCCTTTGGCCAATTAAACAATCTTTAAAAACGGTGTGAGTTGGGGGGGGGCTATTGTGTTATGCATTATTGTGTATTTATATTGTAAACTATTCTGTGATCCTCAGATGAAGGGCAGTATAGAAATTTAATAAATAAAAGAAAATTGTGTGCCTTGGAGCAGGAACACACACACACACACACACACGGTAAAGACAGGTGGATGTTGCAATCCTATGCATATTTACTCAGAAGTAAGTCCCAGGCATACATATATTTATAGGATTGCATGCTCAGTTCATATTCCTAGTATGGAAGCGTGTGTCTTTTAACATATATATTTCTATTACTTTATTTATTCGCAAAGAGCAGTGGGAGTAGACTGGAAAGTCAGCCGTTGCAGCTCACTACTCATAAAGCAGGATCACGCTTAACTCCTGAACATGGTAATTTATTGCATTACTATGTACTGTGCTCAATCATAAGGCCAATATACTGTGCAACTGAATGGGGCAATTACTTTGCGTTGCCTGTTGAACCACAAAAATGATTGCATGAGTTAATCCTTATTCTGGCTTGTATATTTATGAGTGTAATAAATGTCCCAACCCCTTTTGCATATACCCATCTTGCCTCACTTTTCTGAACTCCATTCGGCAGGATGGGTAAGAGGCAGTGCTACAAACCTGGAAGAGACAGGGAGGCAATACACTTAGGCTTAAAGTTCTCCAGCATTTCATGTGAGAGAGCAGTGGCTATGGCTGTTACAGCTGTTAGATCCCTGCTCTCATCTCAGACCTATTTCTGTGGCAAACATCTGGGGTGCCTCTTTTTAAGGAAAGGGGCAGTAACTGCCAAGCTTGGTGATCCTGGAAGCAAAGGGCCAAGGATGAATGTTGATGTAGTTACAGAGGGGTCTCCCAGGTCGTATTCCAACGCTCTAGCCACTATACAACACCAGCCAAAAGGTTTCAGGGGATCAAAAGTGGGAGAAAGAGACGTGCAGCTTTTTCCTTCATTGAAAAGGGAATTGGGGCTGATAGTTGTTCAACTTAATGGTCATATTTCCATACTCATCTTCTCTTTTTTTGTGGGAGCTTGTTTTTCTTCATTGCTGCTCTTTGTGTTCTGCTTAAAACTGGTGAAAGATCTAGACAACCGATAGATTTAACATTTTCAAAAATGGAGAGTCGTCCATTTTGTTTCTTTGTCCTGGTGGTCCTAGGTATTACCCGAAGCCTGCACAGATAGCACTTAGGAGAGTCTATGTCAGGGGTCAGCCGTGGGCCAGTCCACCGTCCCTTAGACCATGTGGTGGGCTGGACAATTTTTTTTGGGGGGGGGGGAATGAACGAATTCCTATGCCCCACAAATAACCCAGAGATGCATTTTAAATAAAAGGACACATTCTACTCATGTAAAAACACACTGATTCACGGACCATCCGTGGGCCGGATTGAGAAGGTGATTAGATTGCCTAACCCTGGTCTATGTAATCCATTAAATTGGCTACATCTTCCCGGACTCCCATCTTAAGACTGAAGAGCAATGTGGACTCTATGGCTTTTAATACTAAGCCATCTCAAAGCACCTTCCCCACCCCTTTTGCTTAATATCCAGTCTGATTAAGAGTTCTGGAGAACTTGAGTACTTTTTCACTATTTTATGACATTTTGGTTGGCCTAATAAAGGGAATTGCCCTGCTGTAGATTTTGGAACTCGTAAACACGTAATTTGTGGTTTGTGCCCAGAAACTACAGAAAGTCAGATAGAAAACTGCTCATCTGAAATCAAATACCGGTATCTCACAAAAATTGTTTAATTTTTTTAAATTAAAAAACGCCCACTGAATTAACCCCCCCTTCTTCACCCTTTTGTGTCTGTTAATTATAGCTGTTTGATTTTAGAAAATAAAATGAATATTCATCACATGGTTATAAAGAATGAGTGATGTGGCACCTTAAAAACAGACACAATTATCACTGCAGAAGCTTTTGTGGACTGCAGCCCACTTCACCGGTTGCATGGAGTGCTATCCTGGGTTGCAGGTACCTGGATGGAATTGACTGAAGTCTGCAACCTTGCGAATACATTAATGGCAAGCAGGGTGCCTGTTGCGCCATCCCCAGATAATTCCCGCTTTCCTGCTCACAATTCTTGTTTGTTCATTTATGCCTTGGGCCTGTTACCACTGAAAAGTCATCTTTCCGGATAACGTTGCTTCCCCATTTGTCCATAAACCAATCAATTGATCAAAAAACCAGTTTGTTGCATGAGCTGGGAGGCTGTTATAATAGGAAGCAGTTGTATAGATTTTGACTCGATGGAGGACTGTAAGGAAGAGGAGAAAAAGCATGCTTTGTGGCTGGTATTCTTAGACATGGGTTGTTTTGAACTGCACACCCTCTGCATCTTCACCAGTCCTGCTATTTGCTTTTCTTCCTCTAGCACCTTTTATCTACTTGGAATGCCTCCCCCCCCCCCAATGGTCCTTTCTGGCTTATTACTGCAAGAGCTTTTAACACCCCATCCGCACTCTGACTGTGAATGATTTTTATTTTACCCATTTTTGGTGAAACCTGTGTAATCCTGCCAGTCGTAAGGACTGGCTGAAAGAATCATGTATGCAGTTTTGTAAACATGCCTGCTCAAGTATACATGTGACACATGGATTTCCCCAGTAATTATCACCTTTTCCCTTTTGTCTGGAAATTGCTTATTTGAGATGCTTGTCAAATAGTGTCCCTTGCCAAATCTACCCTTCCCTTAGCTTAATGGCCCATCCATTGCTTTGAAGTGATAAACTCTGGCTGTCTAGACTGTTTCATCTTGTAAGGAACCACAGTTGGGGAATCTTTTCAGCATATTGTCTGGCTTCAAAGGAAGCACTGACTGTGGGAGCCTTGCTAACATTGGCTGGAGGTAAATTAGCATGTTAAATTAATTCAGTTCTCCTTGAAGCTGATTCGGCCAGCTTGCCATAAAAAATGACCCTACCTCCCTCCATCTGTAGCATTGCTTTGAGGGTGGGTGGGGGAAGGCTCCCGTATCTAGAAATGAGAGATTTCACCTGAAAATGTATTAGGAAATTGGGATCAAATGGTGGATTATGAAACACCTATCAGCCCAAGAGAACATGGCGGTGCTGGGTGGAGCTGATGGGAATTGTAATCTAAAAGATAATAATAATAATAATAATTTATTATTTGTACCCCGCCCATCTGGCTGGGTCTCCCCAGCCACCCTGGGCGGCTTCCAACAAATATTAAAAAACAAAACATTAAAATATCACAGATTAAAAGCTTCCCTGAACAGGGCTGCCTTCAGGTGTTTTCTAAAGGTCATGTGGTTGTTTATTGCTTTGACCTCTGATGGGAGGGCGTTCCACAGGGCGGGTGCCACCACCGAGAAGGCCCTCTGCCTGGTTCCCTGTAGCTTCGCTTCTCGGAGTGAGGGAACCGCCAGAAGGCCCTCGGCGCTGGATCTCAGTGTCCGGGCTGAACGGTGGGGGTGGAGACGCTCCTTCAGGTATACAGGACCGAGGCCGTTTAGGGCTTTAAAGGTCAGCACCAACACTTTGAATTGTGCTCGGAAACGTACTGGGAGCCAGTGTAGATCTCTCAGGACCGGTGTTATGTGGTCCCAGCGGCCACTCCCAGTCACCAGTCTAGCTGCCGCGTTCTGGATTAATTGCAGTTTCCGGGTCACCTTCAAAGGTAGCCCCACGTAGAGCGCATTGCAGTAGTCCAAGCGGGAGATAACTAGAGCATGCACCACTCTGGCAAGACAGTCTGCGGGCAGGTAGGGTCTCAGCCTGCGTACCAAATGGAGCTGGTAGACAGCCGCCCTGGACACAGAATTAACATGCGCCTCCATGGACAGCTGTGAGTCCAAAATGACTCCCAGGCTGCGCACCTGGTCCTTCAGGGGCACAGTTACCCCATTCAGGACCAGGGAGTCCCCCACACCCGCTCGCACCCTGTCCCCCAAAAAAGTACTTCTGTCTTGTCAGGATTCAACCTCAATCTGTTAGCCGCCATCCATCCTCCAACCGCCTCCAGGCACTCACACAGGACCTTCACCGCCTTCACTGGTTCTGATTTGAAAGAGAGGTAGAGCTGGGTATCATCCGCATACTGATGAACACCCAGCCCAAACCCCCTGATGATCTCTCCCAGCGGCTGCATATAGATGTTAAAAAGCATGGGGGAGAGGACGGAACCCTGAGGTACCCCACAAGTGAGAGCCCAGGGGTCTGAACACTCATCCCCCACCACCACTTTCTGAACACGGCCCAGGAGGAAGGAGCGGAACCACTGTATAACAGTGCCCCCAGCTCCCAACCCCTCTAGACGGTCCAGAAGGATGTTATGGTCGATGGTGTCAAAAGCCGCTGAGAGATCCAGCAGAACTAGGAAACAGCTCTCACCTTTGTCCCTAGCCCGCCGGAGATCATCGACCAGTGCGACCAAGGCAGTTTCAGTCCCATGATGAGGCCTAAATCCCGATTGGAAGGGATCCAAATGGTCCGCATCCTCCAGGCGTGCCTGGAGTTGTTCAGCAACCACTCGCTCAATCACCTTGCCCAAGAATGGAAGATTTGAGACTGGGCGATAGTTGGCCATATTGGAGGACACCAGTCAGGTGAAGGGCACAGGGGTCTGTAGGGCGGCACGGCAGCTGCTGGGTGTCAGGGTGAGGTTCCAGGTGGCAGGGGAGCTAGAGGGCGGCATGGCAGTTGCTGGGCCTTTCGGGTGCTGCAGAGGGGCGGAGCCACTGCCCGTCCCTGAAATCTGCAGCTGGCGGGGGTTGCTACACTGCAGCTGATGCAAGGATGCCTCCCCTTCTTCATGCAATGGATGGACTCTTTCACTCTTAGCCTTTATTTGTTCTAAGATTAAGGTTCATGTTTTATGATCTTTGAACTGCAAACCAGTGGATGAACACGCAAGGTAGAAAGGAAAGTGGTACATTTTAAAAAATAAATGCCAAGACGTATTCCTTGAGTCTTTTTATGTTTTCCTTCCAGCTCAGAATAAAGATGAACTTGATGATAACTTTGAAAATAGCACTTGCCACAGTCCTGCTCTGTGCTGAAAGCAGGTCTCAGAGCTGGTCCTCACAGGAGTCCTCTATAACTTTAGCCACATCTGCCGCATAGAGGCAGCTGCTTACTTCATGCAGAGGTCCTCACCAGAGAAAGTGTGGCAGTTTGCTCTTCAGGCCCCTGTGCTTGGAATCTCTCTTGCTGAGATAAGCCTGCATGCCAGGAGAAGAGTGCTTATGAACATATACCGAAATCAGAGTGCCTGTCTTTTGCAAAGGTTGCAGTGCAAGCTGTTGTCTTGTGACTCATTCTCAGCCTGCCTGTCAAGTGCTGCGGTGTGCTCAGAGATGCTGTGTCTTATGAGAAATGGCCCGGGTTGGGATGACATAAAAGCTTTCAGCTGAGACTAACTTGCAAGCAAGCACACACATACTAAAAATGGCTCAGATGTAGTTTCCTCTGCCTGCCTGCCTCATTCTTCTGTCTTTGCATTCTGGAAAGTGTCCAAGAGGGTAAGATAAAATTCTGGGCTTATGAAATTCAGGCAACCCTGGTCACTACAGAAACCTCAGGAACTTGGGGCTATGCAATGAAGCTGAACGCTGGGAGTTTCAGGACAGACAAAAGACAGTACTCCCTTGCACGATGCATAGTTAAAACTATGGGATTTGCTCTCACAAAAGGCAGCGGGGCCCCCCAACTTGGATGGTTTTAAAAAGAGGATTAGACGAATTCATTGAGGATAAGGCTCTCAGTGACAGGCAGGATGTCCCAGGCAGGATGCCTCTGAATACTCATTGCTGGGAGTTACTGTTTGTGGGCTTCCGATAGGCTTCTGGTTGGCTACTGTGAGAATAGGATGCTGGACTAGATGGGCCTTGGCCCTGTTCTTTCATTCTTAAAAAACAGAAGCCAGGTTCCCTGTTTGTCTTTGCCAGTCACCTCAGAACCTCTCCAGTTGTTGTTGTTTTTTTACAAAGGCTGTAGGAAACCTGTCATAATTTCATGCCGCAAAAAAATGAGTTCTTCATTGCTCAGCCGTGCAATTAAGTTCTGGGAGAGGTGCCTGGGAAATATTACACTGAGTTGAGATATTATCTCCCCATATCAAGTAATTAAAAAACAAAACAAAACTAGTATTCAAAATATCCAAGCACCCTTCAAGTTATAGCTTGCGAAGCAAAAAATCCTAGTGCAACGCTTCTAAAACGTCCCAGTTATTTAAAATAACTCATGGCGGTGGTGATAGTGATGTAGTAATTAATGATGAGAAGATAAAGGGATATTGACTCACTGAACAATTTAGTTGAAATAATTAAAAGCTCTTTATCAGCCGCCACGCGTCTGGAGTATGTCTGCCGGTGACCATTTTATGGTGCAAACGTAATGACTGTGATGAGACTCAATTTCCCGTATGCACTGTGTGTGGGTCGTTTAGCGGAGAGCTCTGGGGATGGTGGTATTTTGTGGGCAGGGTTGGAATCCTTGGTGTAAGAGAGACAGAATTGCTGAATAGCTTTGGGCAAGTTTTTCTCCGAATCGCTTCCCTATGAAAATTAGGGCTCACATTTTGTCAGTCTAGAAAAGCAAAGTCACTGGACCACTCAGGGATTAATCATCACTGAATATCTTCAAGTAGTTATTTATTAAGAATAGAGATTATTATGTTAATTTCTTTTAAAAATGAGCACCCTACTTTCCCCTTCAAACTGCATAGAGCATCATGCTCGATCACACTAAGGTTGCCCCCTCACAGAATGCTATTAATGCTGACTCCTGGGGTCTTGTCAGATGTGCTTTGGGTTGTGTACTTCCCCCTCTCCAGAGATGTTTGTAAATGTTTTTGCACAGCTTCTAAGGGGAGACAGGCCAGCCGTGTGGCTTAACTGGAGAGGAAGGATGCAGAAGCTATGTGGAGAGAGCCAGGGGCCGCAGAGGCCTTTTCTATAGATGATGATGATGATTATAATAATGATAATAATACTAATAATATGTCACCCATCTGACTGCATTGCCCCAACCACTCTGGGCAGCTTCTAGCAAAATGTAAAAACACAATAAAACATGAAACATTAAAAAAACTTCCCTATACCGGGCTGCCTTCAGATGTCTTCCAAAAGTCATAGTTGCTTACCTGTTTGACATCTGATGGGAGGGCATTCCACAGGGCAGGCGCCACTACCGAGAAGGCCCTCTGCCCAGTTCTGATCCTAGATATGGTCTGAAGTTGCATGATGCAGTAACCTTGCTGATGGTACAAGTCTGGAGATGGTACGACTGCGTCAGAACCCATGATTGCCACTCTTGTGTGTAAGAAATGTGTGAGCAAAATCTATGGCTGTGTGCACATCAGCATCACTCCAGAGATGAGGCAGGAATGCCTTCACCTCAAGCACAATACCTGATTTGTTTCCCTGCGCCAAACTCCGGTTCACTGAAGCTGTCATCTGCGCATGCGCTACTGCTACCTGAAATGCACACGCTTCAGCTTAACTGCAACTTCTGTTTTCAAATCAGATGGAAATTGGTTTGAGAGAGAGCACAACATGAGTATTTCTCAAAAAGCTACAGGATACAGTTGATGGTTGGTAACCTGATGTGTACTCAACTTCAAACAACAGAGTTGGGAGCACACTGGAGCCAGACTTAATATGAACATATATGCATATGTGTGACCCTGGCTCCCAGAGAGCAAGGGACCTTCACACTTGCCATTCTTATCAGATGATCCCATGAAGTGATTATAAAAAGGTGGGATGGTTCCTGCTTAACAGATTTGCAAGGTAAATATTTAAAATGGATTGCGGTATAAGCTTTCATGGGCTTTAGTTTGCTTAATCAGATCCTCGAAGTATCATCAACTAGAGGATTATATAAACATAACAAATATCAGGGCAGAGAGTATTTTTCTTTCAAATTCATAACTTTTTATGCAGGAGCCAGCCACTAAGATATTTTATTTGGACCTACTCTAATGGTAACTTTTCAGGTCTGCAGCAGAGTATCATGGGAAACTAAAATTTATTACTACTGGTTTCTGAATAGTATCATTTTAAAGATCAGATTTGTGTCCTTTTTTAATAACTTGGTTGTCAAATGCATTGTTGGTAAGGCAAATGCCAACATACACAAGGTTGCTCTTGACTTCATAGGATATTTGACGTTATTTCACTCAGTCAAATAAAAGGCTGTCTAAACTTGTCAGGTGACTGACATCCCAGGCCTATTTAAAATATGAACAGTATCCCTCTGTCAGGAAAGCTTTTTAGACCATGTCTGATGCTTTAAAAATCAAACACAGTTGTTTTGAGGTGCAGAAGAAACAAACAATAAACTGCATATAAAATCTATAAATCCTAAAATTTTCCAGAGCAGAGAAATCTTTCTACATTCTTCTGCTAGTTCAAATCATGTTAATTCTCTCTCCCCCACCCAATGTTTTCTGTATCTGTCAGTTTTCCATACTATAGCACTTCCTGAAACACATGATGCTGCAATCATTTTCTATTTTAAAACCCCAACGAAAAGCACCTTGGATGGCTTCTCCTTTTACAGTACTTTTTTATTATTATTTGAAAGTTTGTCCCTCAGCCCTTCTTATTGTATTTTCAGGTCCTTCTCCTCGCTCTTCCTCCTTTTACGTTCCACCTGTGTTGTGACTACTTTAGATTGTAATAGTGGGGTGGGAGAGCTGGAAAAAAAATCGCATCTGGCAATCAATGCGCCATTTTGATTTCAGATAGTACATGGGTAGATGAGTCTTAAAAGCCCGGGATACAAATTTTCACGGCCCTCTAGTGGCTACGGTAGCTCATTTACCAGAAATAATGTTTTTAGCGTTAACTCTGGAAGTATATACTTGATTCTGACCAAACTAAGCCTTCCAGGGCAAAATATACATCAGCATGCCCCCCCCCCCCCAATATCATAGAATTGAAGAGTTGGAAGTGATCCCAAGGGTCATTTAGTTCACCCCCTGTTTACGACCGCGAAACCTTCACCTTTTTGTGGAAGAATGGAAACCATTTTCATACTATTTAAAGAAGTATTATTATACGATTAGCATTTTATGGCACTTGCATCTCCTGGCTCGTAGATGGCAGGTGGTTGGGTGGTGCTATTCAGCTGCACCTCGTTTTTTGGTCTTTGTGGACAATTGGGTAAACGCCAATGAAAATAAGACCAGGATTTCCAAGTTGCCCATGGAATTTTTTTGTGTGCTTAGCGATTGTTCTGCTTGAACCTCCTCTCTCTTCCTCTACTCGGATCCTCCCTGCACAACATGGTTATATGATCCATCCCAAATACAAGGTACAAATTATGTGGCTTTGGGGTTCCCGTAGGGAAAATGTTTGCATGTTGTTTTCCGTTCGGATGTTTCCAACTCGCTGCCCACAGGTCCAAGTTAGTGGTGGTGATAATGCAGACAAAGCAATTTCCATTGTTGTTGTATTTTGCCAGGGGTAGGGCTTTGTGGGGTCCGTCTCTCACTAATTGACTTTGTGATATTTTACAGCTTCGCACACACAGTTTTCCCCAGGGACAACGAGCTTTAGGTGATGGAGGGTGAGTGGCTAGGGTGCTCCAAGTCAGATCATTCATAAAGAAAACATTTTAGATGGTGTCACCATGTGCAAACAAATCCCACACTGGGAATATAAACACACCCATCAACATTGGGAACTGCAGGGAATATGTTCTAGTTGTAGACAGGTATACTGTGTGTGTGTGTGTGTGTGTGTGTGTGTAATATAAAACATACACACACACACACACACACACACACACACACAAATAAATAAATAAATATATGGACATGGTTATCTGCAGCTGAAAGTGAAGAGAAAGACAAGGGTTCATAGCAGCTCTGAAGCAGGGCTTTTGAGATTCTGCAGCAAACCTGATGTAGCCTGATGGTCTGTAGATGCCTGATGGTTTGGCTGTCGTCTTCTTCTTCTTCTTCTTCTTCTTCTTCTTCTTCTTCTTCTTCTTCTTCTCATTTATTATTATTACATTTCTCCAGGCTCTCTCTCCCAGGCAAACATGGGATGTTTATTCAGCCCCTGACAATCTGCGCTTACATTGGTGGGTTTGCAGCTATGCAGGCCTGGGTCTACATTAAAATATATTCTGCACCAGATATTTATGGTATGGATTTAATCTTGTGTTAGCTCAGAGGTCCGTATTTTCTAATCCATAGGCTCAAAAATGAGGAGCAGTAATCCCTTGGATGGGGAATATGAGATGTTGAACTTAAATGAGAAATGTGCAGATTTCTATCCAACATATTTTAGATATTTATTTCAAGGGGACATGGAAATGTACAGATGGGGAATGAGGTTATTTGGTGCATCAGCAGACTCTGCTCCCATCAAATGCCTATCTAGAGTGCTGTTTTAAGAAAATGGTGTAGTCTCTCTGTGGCTCTCTCCATGTCTCTAAAAGTTTGGGCACAGCAGGAGTGAGGCAGGCCCTGTTGTCAACGTCAAAAGCAGAGACCCATTTTTGCCCAGACCAGAAAACAAACCTGATCTAAAAGCTTTTATAGAGGACCAGGTCTGTTGCTTTTCAGAGGCTTCCTGGCTGTAGTTCCTCTCTTTTGCCAGAATTTGTTGGTGGTACATGGACTGAACCCCTTTCCGGTACTCCCCAGGTTCAGTAGTTACCGTGTGCTTGAATCTTGTCATATCCAGATTTATTTTCAGAAGTAACAAAGAGCCTTTTGGCTAACATCATAAGCTTTCATGGACTGCAGTTTGCTTCATCCGATGAACTTATGCCATCATAAATTTGCTAAGTCTTTAAGGTACCACAAGGCTCTTTGTTGTTCTTTCTGCAAGGGACTCGCACTGCTACTCCTCTGAAAATGATTTATTTTACCTGAAGGTTGCCTTGAAGAAACTCTCTTTGTGCATGGAGCACTGCGAAGAATGCAGAGGAATGTGGAGCTGTCGCCGTTAGCTGCTATTTCCTCTGCAAGAGCCTTTCCTGGGGAATGAAAGTCATTGTGCGATTGCAATTGAATCCTCGGCTCCGTTGAGTCTGTACCTATAGCTGCTCGAGCGTTCTGTGGGTCTTCCCCTGGAATTGAAAGAGGGCCACCGTGTGCCAGAGTGCCCCCTTCAAACTGGGAGGAAAGACCCATACTGTGGCTGTTGCTTGTGGTGCCTGCCTCTACTCTATAATATCATCCATTCTCCTTCCTTCTCAGGCTTTGATTGTGGGTAAGCGAGAGTCTGAAATCAGCATAAACTTTCTTTCATTTCCCCCCTCTGCTGTCTAAATCAAAACCAGCTTTTCGGATTAGTCATAATTTATTTAAGAAACGGGGGAGGGAAAGTAATTTTCTAGTCTAATCCAGCCTGACAAAAGCATAGATGCAATGGCGGGAAGAACAGTTCAGGTTGGCTCAGGCTAGAATTGCCCTGCAGGTGATTTAAAGGATGGAGTGAAGGGATCTAGGACTATGCGGGGGGGGGGGGCGCAGAGATACACAGAGTGAGGTATATGGTCATGTCTCCCTGTTCTAAATCTACTCCTTCAAACCTCACCTCATCCCTAGTAAATTCTTCCAAAGGATGGGGCAATGAATTAATGGCATACTTGGTCATTTGATTCTGGGGTTTGGGTTCTTTAACAAACTTGTTAGGTTTTGGTAAATTACTGTAGAAGGCTATGAAAATATGACACACACTACAGTGGTACCTCGGGTTAAGAACTTAATTCGTTCTGGAGGTCCGTTCTTAACCTGAAACTCTTCTTAACCTGAGGTACAACTTTAGCTAATGGGGCTGCCGCGCCGCCGCAGTGCGATTTCTGTTCTCATCCTGAAGCAAAGTTATTAACCCGAGGTACTATTTCTGGGTTAGCGGAGTCTGTAACCTGAAGCATCTGAAACCTGAAGCGTCTGTAACCTGAGGTACCACTATACAAAGGACAACAGGGCTGACTGAAAATGGCAGTTTGTCTGCAGCTTGTCCACATTTAAGCATTATGTAGCTGTGAATCCACTTTTCCCCAGGTGGAATTTTGAACATAGTCACACCCATACATAAATTGATTTGTATACGGGGAGCAACTTTGGTCTTTTGCATACATGCCAGCACACATACCTACTTAAAAACAAACAAACAAAACCCCTATCCAGGAAGTGTGCAAAAGCACACAATCGGGCAGTTGCAGCTTCTTAACACATACTTTTGCAGTTTTCTGGTTTTGTGCAAATCTGAGGGAATTGAAATTAAAATATAACTAAGGCTATGCTCCTCTGTTCAGGAGTGCACTGGAGAAACAAAAGCCTAGAGGATGTAGTGGGCATAGAAAGCAAGAGTAGCAAAAAGTGATGATTGATCAACCGGCCCAAAAACAAATTGTCTGGGACCCCAAGTGGAGTGGGTTGGAATCTAATTTCTCCCAACATATTCCCGTATCGAGTAATCCTGAATTTACAGAGGGAAAGCACTGAGACTGGTGTTGCTTGAAGGTAATGTCATGTGAACTACACAAATTAAATTGCAATGCAAAACAGCTGCAAACACACAGTAAACTCCAGTGTGGACAAGCCCCTCTAGGGTCACGTTCCTCCACCAGTTGGTGATCTCAAGTGTAGGCAGGAGAAGACTTTCTTTTATGCTCTTGTCATGATGTTAACTTGTACTACACATTTGGGATGGAGAAGAGGAAGACCTTGACGCATAGCTCCCATTTTTAGCAGCAGCCCCTGTATTTTGTATAATGTGTGGTTCTACCATTTCACTTCCTTAAAATAATTCGGAAAGGCATCTCTATTGTGGATGGCCCAGCCCTGTGGTGGAGAGTGGCCTTTTGGCTCTAGTTAGTCCTGTGATTTCAATCACACACCCCTCTCTTTTCCCCCCATTCCCATATCCAGCCCTTGACGACTTCCTAATGTAAGAACAACAACAACAACAGCAACAACAACACATTTGCCTCTGCAAATGTGGTCCCCTAACCTTTGGAAAAGGCACAGTTACAATACAAATGACTGTGTATATAAGGCAATATGCGTCGGCATGCCAGTTTCCAAAGAACATATGATGCTGTTGTCTTCATGGGCTTCCCAGAAGCATCACACTGGCTGTTGTGGGTCCAAATGGACATTTTGCTCTGATCCGGCAGTGCTCTTTTTACGTGTACCTATGCCTTTGTTGTTTATTTTTTCTGAACGCTGCAAGATGCTTTGAGATCTCAGTATTAAAGGTTGTTTAGGAAGACAGGTATTTTATTATTTACAGCTTTCCCCATAATATTCTCTGTGGCTTTGCTTAGACAGTCTATAAATGGTTCAAGCAATGGATCTCCTATTCACTTCCCCTGGAGAGAGACTGCCTGACAGTCTAATGGTTCTTTAAATTCCCTCCCTTGCTCAATTTACTCCGGCAAATCCCCTTTCCCCAGATTTTCCTAAAACATCCACAGCCTGCACATCTGCAAGGAAATACATTTGAAATCCGTCTAACTATACTTTATTTATATGTTCATTTCTTCTCACAAAAACATGCTTTTAGCAGCCCTGGAATTCAAGGGCATATCTATATTGCAGCGTAAAATTGGTTTAATTGTCTTTCACCCCAGGAAATATGAGGGGTTTTGTTTTTTAAAGGGGTAGGGAACAGACAACCTGTGATACTTTGTGGAAAGGCATGACAATGAAAACAGGCACAAAGCAAATATACTTTTGAGTTGTAGATTGGGGCCCAGTTCTTTCCAGCTTGACTTTCCTCAGTTTTTCTGTAGCTTTTTTTTTTTAAAAGAAGTCACTGATGTGGCAGACAGTGCTGGGCACTTTGCATAATGCATTTTGGTATGGCTTTAAAGTGTTTGATGGATATTCAGAAAACCACAATACATGTGTGCAATAAAACAAAAACAAGGGCCTCTTACTTTATCTTGCAAATGTGCACATTCCAGGGAGCTAGGATTGGCTGTCGGTTCCTCACATGGGTGTATGCAATGTCAAACACACCTTTCTGACATATGGGTCCACTCTGAGTGAGCCTGCGCCTGGAGGTGTCTTGAAACGGCTTCCTAATTGCACAATTAAATTGTATTAAAATAGTATCAGCAAGCCCTAGACTCTGAGGTTTAGACCACAGCGCCACCTGCGTCCCTACGATTTTGTTAGCGTCCCTCATTTTTGGAATTTTAAATTCAGGATGCCCCACTAGTGCAGAGACAAGTTAACCTGTGTGTGTGTGTGCGTGTGTGCCTCAAGACCTTCAGTCTGGTTTAGCAACCCCCCTCACCCTGATCCTATCACCTGCTATTTCCTTATTGAGGTGTGCTTCCATAACACTTGACTCCAGTGAGGTTGGGATACAGGACATCATTAATCATCTGGTGTGGTGGGTGGGTGGGATTTCTATCCCATCCTGGGATACAGATCACTCCATCGCCCCAACTCGAGTGGCTCATATTTAGTGGATTTTCTGTTAACTCAAGTCAGCCATTAACCAATTTGAGAAGGTTAGTTAGGTTTGAAGGTCAGGTTTGCAAAGTTTGCACAAAGCGAGTCAACAGCACTGCAGTTTGTGGAAGCTCCTCCATAAGCCATGCATAAGATGACACAAGGAAATGCAGGTTGCTCAATATGGATTCTTGCCTCACCTTGGCTATTGTTAAGAACAGCAAACCGTGCTGAAATAATTGCAACAAGAATTGGCTGGTTTAAGATGAAATCCTTGCTGGACCAAGTCAAGATTTCTAGCATTCTGTTTCCAGCTGTGTCCCACCAGATACTTTTTGGAAGCTTAAAGCAGGGCAGAACTGCAGCATCCTGCCCTGCTGGTCCCTTAGCAGCTGTTATTCATTGATATTCTGCTGCTGAACATGGAGGTTCCATTTAGTTACAGTGGCTAATAGCCATTGATTAGTCTGTCTTCCACAAATTTGTCTAATCCCCTCTTGCAGCCATTTAACTCCATTGCCATTTTTGGTGCAGTGGTTTCTTTCAGCCAAGACTGTTTTTTTTTGCCATCTCTCCTTTCAGGTGGAACTGCCTACGCATGTAGATCTGCAGGCCCCCTGGTCCATTTGGAACATGTGCTGAGAGGCAGTTGTGACTTATGGAAGATGCGGGAAGCTTTGAAGAAGCTACGCGGATCCTAACGCCATCATGAGAGGGAAGAGAAGATCCACAAGGATGGTTTGGCTGTGGATGGCATGCATCCTCAGTGTAGCATCTTCTCTAGAAGGTAAGTGCAATATTGGTGCTTTCTAGAGAGAAAACGTTATTGGCCTTATTGCGTCAATTTAAGAGGTGACGTGTCTTTTCTATAACTTGATTGCTTGCTCATGGGCACTTGATGGTCAGCTTCAGTAGGGAATGAGAACAGAGGGTTTTAAATTAAAGAGTTTGTGGATCCTGGGTTGGAGTTCCTAGCATACAGATCAGTAAGGGAGGAGGAGAGGAATCTGTTCGCCTTTGAGATGCTGATGGTTTAGAGCAGGCATGTTCAACAGGTAGATCGTGATCTACCAGTAGATCACTGGATGTCTGCAGTAGATCACTGGTAGATCATTGGGTTCCCCCAAAGAAGCTGAACAACTGTGCCCGCCCTAAAAAAAGCTCAACATTTTTCCCTCCCTGAAAAAACTCAACAACCTGAACCCAAAAAAGGGCATAGATCACTGCCAGTTTTTAACTCTGTGTGTAGATCTCAGTCTATTGGGAGTTGGCCACCCTGGTTTAGAGCTTCATAGAATCATAGAGTTGGAAAGGACCACAATAATCTAATCCAACTCCCTGCAAAGCAGGAATCTTTCACCCCATGTGCGGCTCGAACCCACGGCCCTGAGATTAAGAGTCTCTTACTCTACCAACTGAAAGGAATGGGGTGTGATTTCCATGTGCTTGTGGGTTTAGGAATGGGGTTTGATCCCCTTCGTTTGAGTGGTGCTGGTTTAGAAAACAGAATGGTTTTGAGTGAGGTTTTGGGATACATTACATGACACTGTTCGAGATGCAGTTTATGGACTGTCATTCTTGCCAAGAAGATAGAAAGAAATGAATGTTTTTCGTTGTTGATTTATTTATTCCTTTCTAAACAGCCATCTCAAGGCAATTAAAATAATTTAAAAACAGGAAAACAGCCAATATGCTTTAAACAAGACTAAAACCCTAACAAAGTAGATTCCCCTTATGGGGTGCTTGGTTGTGTTTAATGAATAGGTTGGGAAATGGTAGAAAGTGGTCAGAGGGGGCAAATATGCGGGATGAGAGAAGAAAGAAAAACCTGGGAAAGAGAGAGTGGGAGATGGAAGGGCAAAAGTGTCATGACTCATGAGCAGCCCTGTTGCCGGGCCAAGGAAAATCCCTGTGGCCACATGTGCTCATTGACCTGAACCGTTTCACGATGAATGCTCATCTTTCCCTCACACATGAAAGCCTTTGGAAGAGACAGGTCAGAAAGCAGGAGTAAAATTGCTGGAGAACCGAAGGAAGGAGGGAATCTGTGATGAGTGAAGACGAGAACAAAGGGAGATATGAAAAGTAAAAGCACCTGCAGGAAGGAAAGTACCGTCTGGAGAGAAGCAATACTTTGCTTGAAGGAACTTGGTAGAAGTTCTGGGAAGGCAGATGCAGCTGTTTGTCATCAGCTGAAAAAAAAAGTGTGGCGCTGTCTCTTGTGAATGGCGCACGTGCATTTTTAGTGGTTGGGTTTCTCCGCCATAAATATGGAAGCAGCAACTGGGAAAGGTCCGGATCTCTGATGGTTATGCATAAATCGCAGGAACCCAGCTGGCAACTGGCAGCACCGGGCTTACATTTTCACAGCCGATGGCACCGCATGCATCTTGTAACGCCATTTGCATTTTGGCATTTTTCCTGCTGGCTAAGAAGCAGGGTGTGTGAGCTGGCCCGTAGAGGATACCGCAGATGGCCTTTTGCTATCCTAAGCAAAGTGCAGCAGGGGGCTTGAGAGCCAACAGTGGGAAATGATTTTACCACTTCTTGAGCAGGAGCAGTAATAATAATAATAATAATAATAATAATAATAATAATTTATACCATTCATTCAAAGATCACAAGGTGGTTTACAATATAAAAGCACAAAAATACATACTATAATAGCAAACAAAAACAATACCCCCCTTTTTTAAAGGACTTAGATTGTTTAATTGACCAGAGGCCTGGGAAAAGAGGAATGTTTTTGCCTGGTGCCTAAAGAAATGTAATGAAGGTGCCAGGTGAGCCTCCCTGGGGGAGCATTCCACGAGCAGGACATGAGATAGAAGGGCCCTACAGTTGAAGCTGGGGGAAAAATCCTTACTTCCTCTACCCTGCCATCTAATAGGGTACAGTTGTACCTTGGTTTTCGAATGGAATCTGTTCTGGAAGTCCGTTTGACTTCCAAAAACATTCGAAAACCAAGGTGCGACTTCTGATAGGCTGCAGGAGCTTCCTGCACTCAAGCAGAAGCCGCGCCGGACATCCGGGTTCCAAATAACATTCGCAAACCGGAACACTCACTTTCGGGTTTGCGGCGTTCGGGAGCCAAAACGTTTGAGTCGCAAGGTGTTTGAGAACCAAGGTACGACTGTATGTATTTGTCGTACCCTAACTCATACCCCATACTTTCTCTAGCTCGATGTTTCCACATTCCCTCTCCATTAATTTATAAAACATTTCATTTCACTAGATATCACTGAGATAACTTTTTAAAACAGTAACCACCAGAATTCTTCCCAAAATGTTAACCTGCATGTATGATGACGGTGCAAAATTCCATGTGGTTTTTACAAAAAGATTTCAGCTATGTCCCTCTGCTGTCGGTGTTCTACTCTGGTGCCCTTTAGCCAAATCAGTAATAGTTACATGCTAAGCCTTTCCTAGCTTGCCCACCATGTCATCTGTTGCAAGGCATAGTGTGATTGCATTTCTTTTGCTCTACTTCACACAGAAACTCCCAGTTTCATCTCGGTTTGGAATTGGTACCCCAGCAAAGGCCTAAAGACTGGTGGAAGGCTGTTTATTATTGTTATTGTTATTACTGCCCCTCATTATCAAATTCCAGGGCGGTTTACAGAATATATTAAAACAACATTAACTCAGAAGCATAAATACAGTAAACCACATTAAAAAAAAATACACAAAACAGATCTGTTGAAAGTTGAATATTAAAGATCAGCTAAGAGGATGAAGCACAGTTAAAGTTGGGGCTTGTTGTATTTTGGAGGAGAGTGACTGGGTGCCACAACAGAAAAAGTCTCCCTGATTGCCAACAGATGCATGCAGACAATTGTACAACCAGGAGTGCCTGATCTATAGATCCCAGTGAAGAGGCACTGCAGGTGTGACATGCTTGCAGTAGATTGCACCGCTTGGCAGTGTAGCCACTGGATTCTGCACTAGCTGCAGTTCTGGATGCATAGGCCACTGTGACCAGACTATCTCCACCCAGGAACAACCATAGCTGATAAAATGCATTTCTGGCCACTGCAGTCACCTGAGTCTTCATTGACAAAGATGAATCCTGGAGTACCTCCAGTGAAACTGATCCTTTGGGAGGAGTGCAATGCCATTTAGAGCAGACACCCTCCTACCTTATTCTTTGAACTAGGAGCCACCCACCCACAGCACTTCCATCTTACCAGGCATCAGGTTCAGTTTAGTAGTCTTCATCCACCACTCCACTGCTTCTAGGCACTGGTCCAGGACTTGCAAAGCCGCAACTGGTTAAGATGCAACGTTATGCCATCGTGTGCTGATGACACTGTGCTCCAAATCCCCCAGTAACCACACCTAAGGCTACATATTCATGTTGAACAGCACTGGGGACAAAGCGGTGGCACTCCACAGTGCAAATTCCAAGGGGCTGACATACAGTCCCACCCAATGCCACTCTGAAACCAGTCCTGGAGGTGGGAGCAGAACTATTGCAATAGGTTGGCTCCCACTCCCAACCCACAGAGCCATCCAAGGGGATATTATGGCTGATGGTATCAAAAGTCACTGAGAGACTCTTTCTCCTGATAATAGTCATCCATCAGGGCAACCAAGCCAGATTCTGTCTTGAAACTGGGCCTGAAACCAGATTGGAATGGGCTTGGTAAATCTGCTTCCTCCAAAGATCCCTGAAGCTGATCTGTTACCACCCTTTCAAGAGGGTACCCAGTAAGGGGATATTTGCGACTGGGAGATGCCATACGCTGCTGGATCCAGGATTGGTTTTTTCAGGAGTGGATGTACTACTCTGCTTTGTTGAATTTCTGATGCACATATTTTAATTCAACTACTATGACAGACAAGAATTCTTGACCCTCCTTATGCCCAATTATATCAAATTTTAAATTCAGTCATGGAAACAAATTATCAGTAGGTAGAGGCACAACCTTTTGTGCACACACTGCTCTGAGGCGGGGAGGAAATTAGTATATTTGGATGCACAACATGTTACAGAAGCTTGGAGATTTGCATAGAAAGGTTGCATAGTGCAGCGAGGAAACTGGGGAAAACTCCCACCACCACCCTACCTCTAATTCAGGAAATTCACATAAGTGGTAAAACCGACCAAGGCTTTCAGACTTGCACCATTACTCCAGTGGTGGCGGCACACTTTTCAAGGAAGATACAGAAGGCAGGGCAGGAGGAGAGAAGTTGTGAGAGAATGGGTCGAACCCACTGCCCCTCATCACTTCCCCTGCAAGTAGCTCCCCACACTGTTTTTCAGGGGAAAGACAGCAGCCCCTACTTCCCAGACTTCTGTTTGCCACTGAACATCAGTTTCCCTCCTAAGAGCAGGGAATTGTCGTAATTTTGAGTTCACAACTCACTGCTTGGTTATCGAAGTGCACAGGACAGCCCTAGGTGAAAAGAAGGAATCGTGTTTGTTGGAGCTTCAAAAAAGTCAATCAGAAAGGAGAGAGTTGCGAGAATCTAGGCGTCAGGAAGAGTCAATCCACCAAATTACTTTTTGCGTTCTTTTTAGGCAGTTCTTGCAGTGCTGGGAAGGCAAAGCACATGGGAAGCTGAGGGCTTATCTAGTTTGCAATCTTTCCATGAGTCAGTGGACTCCTTGCTAGAAATACCCAGCCATCAGTTTGGGTCCCGTTTTAATTGATCCCTTTTATTTGACGCCCCTCACGTAGCGTCCCCAAGCAGAGTTTGGTTGTTTGGTGGGTCACGAGTTGTGCACCCCATGTAGAACGCATTGTAATAGTTTTGGAAGTTACCAGAGCCTGGAGGTCCCTGGTTAAGTCATCTCTGTCCAAAAGAGGCTGCAGCTGGCGAAGAGCTATAGCTGGGAATAGGCAATTGTAGCCCGCAAGGCCACCAGTGAAAACGTTGGATCCAGGAGCACCCCCAAGCTATGAACCTGGTCCTTCAAGGCGTGCAACCCCATCTATAACAAGTCTTCCAGCTTACGGATGCAAGAACTTGGAAAACATAACACCTCTATCCTTTCAGGATTCAGTTGCAATTTGTTCTCCCACATCCAGCCCATCGCTGCCTCCAAACACCTGTCTAGCACCTCAGCTGCCTTTCCTGATTCAGATGGAACAGGGAGAAAGAGCTGGGTGCCATCCATACATATGGCATGTTCAGGAACCAACCCCCCACCCCCCGGCTTCTTGAAATTTTTGACTTTTAGAGGTGCCTGAAACTGAATGAAAGCCCCTGTCAAGTTTTGCACCCTCATATGCTTTGAAAAGGCACCCCCAACATTTCCTCAAAAGGCAAAATACGGTCGGAGCTTCAACGGGGATGGAAAATAAGGATAGCTGGTGTGTATTTTATCATGATTTACCCCTTGCTTTTCTGTGCAACTTCTAATGCAGGTTACTGTCAACTCTTGAAAAGCAGGATTGTTGAGCTCATGCCTCCCATCAATTGTCTCTTGCTGCTTGCTGCCAACTTCCCACATTTTGCATCCAAAGAAAGTTCTAACCTACACAAGCTTATGCTGCATTCAAGATTATTCTGAAAAAGTGCTACAGGATTCTTTAAATAACTGTAGCCAACCGGTCTCCAAACATGGTGTGAATAAAATGCTGAGATAACGTCACACTTTCCTGTTGTGTGTTGGCTGGCCGAGCTGATAAGATGGTACAGTTTTCTTCTGTAAATTGAAGAGGTGCAATCTGACCTCCCTCTTCATCTTGAAATGCTTTTGAATGTGGTGGTAGAGGAGTCGCCCCATTCCCCAGATATAAACCGTGAAGACATTGTACTGAAATGCACAGCAGGAGCAAGTCCTTAGACATAACGATGACCTCGCCCTTCCAAAGTAGCTGGGCTTGGCTGAATGGGGAGGCATTTCCCCAATTCCTTGCCGTACTTGAGTGACAGGGGTAAAAATGTGGTTTGATTTAAAGCAGATCCGGCAGATCAGTGTGGGGGTGCCCAGCACAGCAATGATAACAGGATGCTATCCTGTTAGCAATGTGAAGGGGAAGCGAAGCCCATGTTTTCATCCCTTGTGTGGCCAAGTGCCTGTCAATCAGAAAGCAAAACGGTCCTGCTATAAATAAAATAGTGGTTTTCCCTACTTGAAGGACTCCCTAGGTACACAGAAGTATTTAAGAGTAAAACTTGAAAGAAAATGTAAAAAGAAAAAAGAAAAATCTAACTGCCCAAGTGTCTGTGAGCTCCTAGGACTTAATGAGATGTTGGTGGTAGTTGAGCCTAGGGAGAATAAAAGAGCCTGCCTGGATTGACCCAGACGCCCATCTAGTCTAGCATCTTCTTCTCATGGTAACAAGCCAGATGTGTGCATGCCAGACATAACAATTCCCCTTCTCCTTCTCTGCAGACTGTTCTGGTTGTTCTCCTGACTTCCAAACCATGCACACAATAACTCTCTAGCTGCTCAAACAGAAGGTGGTATTGGTATTTCCTGTTTATTATATGTAGACCCTAACATTGACCATCCAAAGAAGGGTGTTAAATAAGCCATCTTTCAAATCACCCAAACTAGGGTATTCATAGAAGGAGAAACCAATTGCCAATTATTTGTACAAGCTGACAGGTAGGCATTATGATACACACCAATATCTGGAAACTTTAAAACCTCCTTCCGATATTGGCAGCTGCATTCTCTTAAATGAAAAATGAGGTGGAGAGTTAACCCTAATAAACCTTCTAAATGTTCCATTAATCTTTTGAACATACACTCGGGAAATGCATTATGAAATACCACAAACTGTATATTATCTGTGGCAGAACATTCATCTTACAAGTGTATTAACCATAACCCCAATACAAAATCTAAGTAGTGCTCATCTTCCCAAATCACTGAAGATCCCCTTTATCAACCTTTTCAAATTCATTGTACTCATTTGAGAAATATATCTTGGAACCCAAATGTCTAGCTATGTTATGACCTCTGTGCACCAACAAAAGCAGCAAGAAGTATACAAAGTAGATTATCTACAAAATGCCCACTGGCATTGATTTGGATTTTGACCAATTAATTGTATACTGTACTTTGAAATTCTATCAAAACTATTATTTTTATTAATTCAGGTATTGATATTTCAGTTCTACTAAGAAGATTCCCCCATTGCCCATGTCAGTGAAATCCACAAGAACTGATCTCATAGGAGAGACAATGTATTGGTAATGGAAACCTGCACCACCTGACCCAGGAAGCTTGAATGCAGGCTACCAGTCACATATTATGGCCTGGCATTTATTTGGCAACCACCCCCAAACTCCTGTTTTTGCTGTCCCGCATAGACTGTGCAAAAAAGGAGGGCCCATTTCGGATCACCATGTATGACTGAGTTAAGGTCTTCAGCATCTCAGACCCTGAGATGTTAGAAGGAGGGTATTTCGGTATAAAGGGCAGACAGAAGAGGTGTGGGGCCCATTGGCAGCTGGTGGAGGTCACGAGTGGCACTTAGTAAGGGGACAGAGTCTGGCCATGCCTGGTGGGTAAGGTAAAGGTAAAGGACCCCTGGATGGTTAAGTCCAGTCAAAGGCGACTGGGGTTGCAGAGCCAGCGTTTGTCCACAGACAGCTTTCCGGGCCATGTGGCCAGCATGACTAAACCGCTTCTGGTGCAAAAGAACACTGTGACGGAAGCCAGAGCACACGGAAATGCTGTTTACCTTCCTGCCGCAGTGGTACCTATTTATCTACTTGCACTGGTGTGCTTTTGAACTGCTAGGTTGACAGAAGCTGGGACAGAGCAACGGGAGCTCATCCCGTCCTTGGGATTCGAACCGCCGACCTTCTGATCGGCAACCGCAAGAGGCTCAGTAGTTTAGACCACATGGCCACAGAGTCTGGCCATGCCTGGTGGAAAAGGGTGGAGCCCAATGGGTCATAGGAAGGGGACCAATAGCAAAAGCTGTCATCAAACCAAGTAGAAAATAGCTTGTTCTTTGGCTTTGATCCCTCACTCTTGACCTCATCTACACTACAAATTTAAAGCAGTAGCATGCCACTTTAAGCAGTCATTTAAAAAATCCTGGGACTTGTATTTTGTCGAGGGTGCCGAGAGTTGTGGAGACCCCTGTTCCCCTCACAGAGCTGCAATTCCCAGAGTTCCCTGGGAAGAGGGATTGACGGTTAAACCACTCTGAGAATTGTAGCTCTGTGAGTGGAATAGGGGTCTCTTAGCTCCCTTAACAAGCTACAGTTTCCAAGATTCTTTAGGGGAAGCCATCACTGCTTAAAGTGATATGATATTGCTTTAAGTCTATGGTGTTGATGGGGCCTCCAAGGAAATGCTGTCTAGTTATGCTGACCTGGCAGACACTACAGAAGCCCTGCCTCTCCCGCAGTCGGAAAAAAGGGACATTTCACTAGCCTCCCATAGCTAGCCCTTCTCGAATAGGGAGGGAGCATTTGTTGGATTAAATGTTCCCTATTAGAGGGAAAGCCCTGTCAGCTGCAGGCCAGGCATATTTGCTAGCCCATGAAATATTCACGCTCTGGGAAAAAAATTACCAGGGTCACCGGAGACAAACCATCTGGGGAGTAGCCTGCTTGCCAGCAGCACAGAATGCAGGCTGCCAATTTTTTTCTCTTTCCCGCTTTCCCTCTCTATGAATCTCCCTTCATATTTAAACATAATTTGCATGACTGCATTATTATTATTATTATTATTATTATTAATTTTCTTACCCTCCTTTTACCATAAGGTATCAGGGCAAATTACAATATAAAAAATAAAATATTCAAATCAGTGTAAAAAATTGCAAACAGAAGTGCAGAGTGGGTTCAAAAACTTGGTTGTTTGGCTCAGTTTGGATGAAGCAAACTACTTGGTTGGGCAGAGAGTAAACACATGGGCAAACTTAAATCAAAAATCAACTGTGCACCAAAATGTTTCCTTTAGGCTGCATCTCCCTACTTAAGTGCAAGGGAGATGTGTTGGCTTAAGAGATGAGCTGCAACCTCGAGGGGAGAGTTCCTATTGTGCTGGAATCCTGCTCGAGGGCTTCCTATCTAGGGCATCTGGTTGGCCACTGAAAAAACAAGATGCCATTGGCCTGATCCATCAGATCTCCTCTTATGTTCTTATGTGGCTTAAGAGATGAGCTGCAGCCTAGAGGGTTGCCCAGGGTTTTGTTGTGCTTCAAAACCACGCAGCGCTCCAAAAGCCAGGTCTGCAGAAGAGCTAATCCTGTCCTTGGCTCAGCACTTTAGCACTAAATTGGCTAAGCAGGAGAAGACCAAGCATCATAAGAGGGAACCTGCCCCACTGGTATCCCTTGATCATGCAGATAGCATGCCAACCTTTTTTGGCTGGTGGGCACATTTGCAAACTGACGAAACAGATGTAGGCTCTACACTTTTGATGCAACCAAGCATGCACTGCGTACTGTTCTATTATGGGTGCCTGGGAAGACTTCTGCAGGTCCGTGGGTGCCCAGTTGGAGACCTTTGGCAGAGCTGGCGCCTTCTCACAGGCATGGGCACAGAATTTGGGTGTTGCTCTAAAAAAAAATGTCTGCTAATAATTTGTATTCAAATCACACTTGTTCAAAAGTCTTCAGACTTTTCATATAACCATCACAGCAAACCTGTAAAGTCAATGCTGTTATCCTCATATTTCCGATGAAGACCAGGGTTGAGGGTGCTTAGTCAAGACTTGAATGGGAGACATCCAGCTCATAACTCTTTTCCAGCTCTCATTACATTGTTCTGCTGCATGGCTTATTTTGCCCCCTTCAATTATAACTTGTATTTTCAGACTCTTATCTCTCTCTGGTCTTGAGTCCAATCATGCAATTGTTTGAAGAGGTGGTTGTCTTCAACTGCTTGGTCTGTCTTCTGCAAATCTGTTGGCAAGCCCTGTGTCCACATGAGGCAAATGTTCTGCCTGTGTGAGCACAAGGGCATCAGCTGCTTCTCGCGAGCAAGTTCTCCCATGAAAGCTGGCATTGAATGGGTGATAAACAAGGGTACACATGACTCATGCCCAAGATATGGAGAACCATGAGAATCATGCCTCAAGACTTGCAAGAAATCACTTGCAAAGCTGACAAATGCATTTGCAATTCCTTCCTCCTAGATCTCGTATCCGATAGCGAGTAGGGCAAGACTAGCAATTATACTGGCCCGCAAGAGATGAGATGGGGGTGGCGAGGAATAGGGGTGGATAGGAGCGGCTGCTGCATGGATATCTTTATCAAACTCATCACTTTTGTCTCTTTCATTTGGCAGAGATTCTTTTGGATACAACAGGAGAGACCTCCGAGATTGGTTGGACTGCCCATCCTCCTGATGGGGTAGGTGTTCCCTGCCATTCTCTACTGCTTGTGAAAACAACACACACATACCCACACAGAGAGGAGCAGCCAGCACAGAGGGATCACTGCCCTCCTTACGGTGGAGTTGTTGCTGCTTACCAGTGCAGGGGGGGGAGGCAAATTCTGGGCTGTGCAGTTGCAGCAGCAGCACCAGACCACCACTACTGTTGCTGTACTTGCACAGTCCCAAACGTTCTGCTGCCCTACCCGACCTGAACAATGCAGGTTGCAATACAGTAAAATACAGTATCTAAGAAATAAAAGAAGCAACCAAAAACACGCATTAAAAACACGCAGCATCTAGAACCTCACATTACAGATAATGCCCCAGGTAGAAAAATCATTAAGTGGTCCACCAAGACCTTCAGCAATCTTTAAGTGATTTTGGGGGGGGGGGGCATTTCAGTACCACTGCTTTGGAACACAGGCCTGAACCAGATTTTGAAATGCAGACTAGATGGTTCTCTCCCCCCCCAAAAAAGAAAAGTTATAGTTCAATTTGACTGAATGTTCTGTTGAAATTCTGGTTTCCTTTATCCTAACACATCTCGGAAGCACGGTTGGCAAGCGCCCGATAGATGCATTCCTTCCAGCTAGATACAATCTGACGAAATGGACTTCAGCCTAGAAAACCTATTGTCACACTATATTAGAAGGCTCTTGAGATGCTACGGGACCCCTTCCAATGCTCCTCCCCCATGTGACTTTTCCTCCCTTGGCTGCTGGGAGATGAGTCCTGGTGAGCTTGGAGGTTATCACACTTGCTTTGTGCTTCTTCTCCAAGGAAATCAGAATGGCGTTCCTGGGGTTGCCCCATTCTAGTTTCACAACACGGCAGAACAGCTTGTCCTTGGCCATCAAAGGAGCTGTATTTGAATCCAGACCCCTGTGTTCTGAGTTCAACACAACGTATTCACTCCATATTTTATAAATCACCTTAAGTGAAAATGCATAGAATCTCAAATTACTTGAATTTTCAAGAATTTTGAGGTCAGAATTTGCACGTTCAACTTGGCAGACATTTCCCCTTGAAAACCTAAGGCCAGGATAGCTCAGTTGCTTAGAGCGTGGTGCTGATAACACCAAGGTTGCTGGTTTGATCCCCATATGGGACAGTGGCATAGTCATGCATTGCAAGGGGTTGGATGAGATGATCCTCAGGGTGACTTCCAACTCTGCAGATCTGTGATTCTACTATTCATCTGAGTTCTGGATACTAAACAGCCCTGGAGTCACCTTTTGATGGATGGTGGTATAGAGAAAATAATCACAGGCAGAGGAGTAGTGCAACCCCCACCCCTCCACATCCTATATATATTTTAAAGCTCCAGCAAGCGGTGCAATCTCTAAGCTAGGCCACAGTTCAGAGGACCTCCCAAGCATTGGGAGAGAGGGGACTTTGCAACCATTGAGCTTGGGAAGCCCCCAGACATGACTGATCCATAGCTTAGGCCAGACCCCTTTTGTGCACTCTGGCTAAACCTTGCGCCCCTCTCCAGTCCATGCGAGTGTTGTCAAGACTAGGAGAAGGCTATTGCCAGTTGCGGGAAATCTGAAAACAACTTCTGTTTATCTCTTCTTCCTTACTCCCGTTCCCCAACTCCATACAGTGGGACGAGGTGAGTGTCTTGTATGACAGGAAGGACCAGATCCGGACCTTTGAGGTGTGCAACGTGGCTGAGCCAGGACAGAACAACTGGCTGCGAACTCACTTCATAGAGCGACGCGGAGCACATAGGGTCCACATCCGCCTCCGCTTTTCAGTACGGGACTGCGCCAGCATGAGGACCGTGGCCTCATCCTGCAAGGAGACCTTCACCCTTTACTACCATGAATCGGAGGCAGACGTGGCCACCCTGGAGCACCCTGAGTGGCGCGAGGGGCCGTGGACCAAGGTGGATACAATTGCAGCCGACGAGAGCTTCTCGCAGGTGGACAGCACCGGGGAGGTGGTAAAGATGAATGTGAAAGTGCGCAGCTTTGGCCCGCTCGCCAAGAGGGGTTTCTACTTGGCTTTCCAGGACTCCGGGGCGTGCATGTCCCTGGTGGCTGTTCAGGTTTTCTTTTACAAGTGCCCGGCGGTGGTGAAGGGCTTTGCCTCTTTCCCGGAGACGTTTGCTGGAGGCGAAAGGACTTCGCTGGTGGAGGCGCCAGGGACTTGTGTGGCTGACGCAGAGGAAGCCAGCGTGACGGGCTCCTCTGGGGTGAGGCTGCACTGCAACGGCGAAGGCGAGTGGATGGTGGCTATTGGCAGATGCGCCTGCCGGGCTGGCTATGAGCCTGCGGACGACGAGAAAATCTGCAAAGGTGAGCAACGGGTGGATCGGATCACCTGCGGGCACTTTTCAGCCTCATTGGAGCTGTTGCTAACGTACAGAGGCAGCCTGCAGAGGCTCATTTGATCTTGCCTCTGTCTGGGCAGCAGGTGATTTTGGTGCATCTGGTATAGTAAGATAATTCCTTTGCAGGCTGCCCTCAAAAGAGGCTGTGAATATTGTGACAACTCCCTCAAAATGTCACAAAAGTTGCTAGTCCACAAACAGTTTTTCCTAACATGCTCCACTATCCATGTTAGTGGTTTGTGGCACATTGGATGCCTGCAAGGGAAAGGGATCGTTGACATGGGAAGTGGTAGTTTCCAAGCCTGCTATATGATCTAACTCGTTGGTCTTTAGGCGGTGCAGATCAAGCCATAACTTAGGGAAGATTGCACCGGCGGTTCTATACCCATCTTTTGGTGACTGAACAAAGGGAGAAGGAAGAAAAGGATGTGATGGAGAGGAGATAATTTATAAGCCCAGGATTGGTGGGGTGGGGAGATATATCAGACTGAAAAAGGTAAAAATAATAATATGGAAGGTGCAGATATTTGAAAATGAATCCTGTGTTGCAGATTTGGGTTAAATGCATCTCATGTATCTTACCATTAAAGAGTTACTTTAAAACTCCATTCATTTGCCCTACCCAACACACTGATTTTCTAGAGCCATGGTTCCCAAGCTGGCATTTGGCTGTGGCCCCGGGATGGTGTGGCAATAGCACGATTGCTGAAACATAGTCTAAAACCACTCCTCCAGCTGGTATCCTGCAACACTTGGAAAGCTTGTATTTTCAGTTATCAAATCTGTTCAGAACCCAATGATACTTGAGTCTTTAATATTTCTGGATTTGATTCTCAGACATCCGCAAATTGCTTATCTGTCCCCAGAGAGATAAAATGAAAAGGGGGGGCATGCCATAGGTACTCACTATGCTAGGGGCCAAGAGGTCCTTGGTTCAAGTCCTGCAATCTCTGTTGTAAGGGTTTGAATCTCAATCAGGGTTTGACTCTGGCTTCAGAAATGCTTTTCTGGAACGGAAAAGTAATTCCGTGTCCCGATGAGGTAGCAAGGACAATTTTTTCATAGCCTGCCTGTGATTTATACAAATGATCATTCAGCCAGGGTGCTGAGGGTTAAGACACTGTGAAGCCACTGCGGGCTGTTTATCGACTGCGCAAGTGTTACTTTTAATATGCTAATGTGGATTGAGAGAGAGGCAGATTTACTATTTTGGAAACAACATTCTTTCAGAGCTCATTTAAAGGACAGTCCACGAGTCAAAGTAGTTCATGCCTTCTTGTTGGCTTTGTATTCAGCGGAGAGAAACTCGGGGAAAATGGGTGTTTGTTGCCAACTTTTTTTGAGTTTTAAGCATGTCAAGAATGCCATATCTGATCTCTGTCTTTCCTTTCAGCTAGAAGGCTTCCTGTTTCACTGAGGTGTGAACTGTTTGAGAGATTGCTCAGCCTTTACAGGGGTGGTGGGGGTGGTGTTTGCGAATTTTAGATCTCTAAAGAACTGGGCTTGCCATGTCTAGTGTCTGGAGATGCTTCCAGATGACTGCTTATTGTGTGGTGTGCATGTGCCTCATGAATGGACATTTATTGCAATGTACACACAACGTTGCTGGCATAAAAAGGACAGCCCGTATCCACCTCCCACAAATTAAACCAGGTTTACCCATTCTGAGAAAAATCTGATAAGTTCTTGTGACATTTCAGTGACGTGTTGGGTGCTAACAGTGAGTTAATAACAACCCTGAACACTCTGCGGGGGAAGCATACTGTATATTTCCCCATAGCTCATACACAGCAATGCAAATAAACACCAGCATTGTATACAGTTGTAAACATTGTTCCTCTTAACAGTAATCACAATGCCTGTGTAGTTGTTTGTGTGGCCGTATTAATTGTTTTTGGCATCCATCTGTCTCGAGAGACCTTGGAGTGCTCCTCCGGGAGCGAAGTGACTTCCCTGGAGCGCAAGTCTGAGCAGTGTGTATGGAGGTCCTGGGATGCCCAGGCAACAAAACCCCCCTCTTTGCCTTGCTGATGTGGTCCAAAGGAAAGCAGAGCAATACGTTTGGCACCAGCTTAGCTGCAGGAGATGCTGGAAGGAGACATCCGACTGTCTTAGGGACTTCATACCGCATTTGCGTGGGGTTTACTCCTTAACCCTTTTCTTCTCCCGGAGATATCCCACAAGACAGCAAAGGTTTAGTATCAGATGGGCTACTTTCCCACATTTGACTAGTCCCATCTGTCCCCTTTGCAGCATGTGCTTGACCGTTGGACCCGCTATTGGTCTTGTCCATTCAATCCACCAGAGACTGTCTCCGCATGTGGGGGAAGTCCCTGACTCACCAAGGGTCTGAGACCCATAGGCTACCCTCACCTGGTTTAGTTAGCCAGTCACAGCCGTTTCCTGAGGTTTGGACGCTGTTGCAGGCTCAAAGCTTCTAGCAGCTTCTAGGAGACCTGAGTATAGGGTGGGGACCAGTGGTGGACAAAATACCCCAGAAGGAGCACGACGTGTCCCCCACCAGAGGTACTACCCCTCCCCTAACACCCCATACACCCTGGCTATATTAATAGTACACTTTTTGCCTATAAGTGGCTTCTGGGTTGTGATATTTGTTAGCTGGTTGATCATATATTGCTAATTGATTGCATCCTATTAGACCTAGGCTTAGATATTCTCTGGGTGAAATTCATTGTTGCTCTAATACGATTGTTCCATTGGTGCAAGCATTTCTGCTTGCCAGACGGAGCAATCTCCCCACGCTTCTCCCCATGTGCTGTTCTTGGGGGTTCTTCTGACCTGCTTCTGAACTGTGTGTGGTGGGGTGTACAGGGGAAGCAGAAGATGGGGGTATAGCCCCATTGCAGCAGTGGGACTCATTGTGCTGCCTCCCACTAGAGCATCTATTTGGTTAAATCTGGACTCCTGATACCAAGGCTGCCCTTGTATATGAGATGGCTACCCCGCCTTTTAAGTTGCATCATAGGGTCACCTGATAGCAAAGGTCTCTTACCCTGCTTCTGTGATAAGTAGAATTGGTTTGCAGGCAGTGAAAAATAGTATCCACTGGGGCTGAGCTGAAATGGCTCAGTTTTTTAGTAAACATTTTCAGGTATAAAAATAATAATTCCTTCTTCCATGATCTTTCCAGCACGCCTTGCAAAAATGTCCCTGTACTCATTTACTTTAGCTTCTCTTGTTTTCGTTCTCTTTTGACTTCACTTGACCCCCAGTGATATCACATAGTAACATCTGATTGGCTATGCAGTGTGATAATAGTGTCCCATTTATTATGTGATTCCCATTAACCAGAATCACCTATGCAACTAATCCAGGAAGGAAAAAGGTAGCAGCAGCCAGGTAAATCTTTGAATCTTTGCACAGTCTTAAAATTATTATTATTTTTTCCAATTTGAAATTATTTTTATCCCCTTCCTCCCATTTTAAGACCCTGTTATTGAGAATGAGAGTGATGCTTCCTGGATTAGTCATATTAGTCACATATGCTATCTCTCCCAATCAGTTATCATATAGGGGACAGGATGACGTCAATACACTGCAATAAGATTTGGCTTTGTGATGAAGTTATTGAGGATGAATAAAATCAGCTAACAGAAAAAGGGGGAAAGGGAAGCTAAAGGTTTTTTGTTTTTTTGTTTAAAACCCCCACAATATTTATAGGATACCCTATAACATTTTCCCATCCAGGAGCCAAAAAATCCTCGTTAAAGGGGAAGCAGGTTTTGACACTGCAGGAAATATTCCAAGTAAATAGTGCATCATTTCATCTCAGCCATAATTATAACAGAATTTAGCATCAGTGACTTGGTTTGCGTGTCATGTTAATGTTTAACTGTGGTTTAACAAGAATCAATGGTGGACTGGCGTATGCTGCTCTAAAGTCCTCCCTTCACTTCTCCCCTGCTCCTGACCATGCTGTGCTGGGAGCAACAAGCTACAAGCTTTGCCTTGTCATGCTGTCCGAACCCTGGTTCATGGTTTGTTTCCCTGCAAACAAACCAAAAGCAGCAGCAGCCAAGGTTTGTTCTAGTTTCACCATGTGGGATTTCTTTGGGAGAAATATTGGCACAAGCCTGGGTGTGGATGACACGGCAAACCAAGGATTTCAGTTTGTTGCACCTGGAAGCAAGTCAGGAGTGAAGCGGTGGCTTAGGACTCATTTGGGTTAAGCCATAGCTAAACTTAAAACTACGGTTTTAACGTGACCACAGCCATTGTTTTAAACATCTCAGCATCAACATCACGGCCACTTACAGAGCAGGACAGCAGCAAGGGCAGGACATGTACAGGCGCACCAGAGGGAGTGCCAGATTGGCACTGCCAGTCTACCTGTGCCAGCCCGACCTCATTGGTGCCCTGCCCATCACTATCCCAGTAAGCAGCTATGCCACTGCCATTGGGAGGCCAGTTTTGTGGCGACACCCCTCCACACTGGTTGCCCTTGGTCTTGTCCAATTAAGATTAATTTGGAGATTTGGAGATGTGCATGCCCAAGCGGCAAGCCCCAAGAAGTAGTATAATTGGGGTGAAGAACAGGCTGTTTGCCAAGGGAGCGGTGAATAGCAGTGATTTTCAACTGGGAAAACTTCATACTGTGGATTGTATCCAGTGCTACGCAAGTAGAGTTCCATTTGTGCAATGGGACTTGGTATTCCTCTCCTCTCCCTTCGCCCTCCTAAAATCTCCTCCTGATGGTACATAGGTCAGACATGCCATTGTGCAAGCAGGTGTCTGCTGCACAAGTGAAAGGTAGGGGTGTGTGTGTGTGTGTGTGTGTGTGTACACCTTACAGAAACAAATGGCAATTTAATGCACAGTCTTGTTTTGGATATTAATTGTGGATAATAATCTGGGTGCAATGCAGAAAAATTACTGGTATCTCCATATGCGGCCTAGGACCCTCGTACCTACAGGACCGCCTCTCCCATTATGCCCCGCAAAGAACCTTAAGGTCTACAAATAATAACTTGCTGAAGATCCCGAGCCACAAGGCTGCCAGACTGGTGTCAACCAGGGCCAGGGCTTTTTCAGTTCTGGCCCCAACCTGGTGGAACACTCTGTCACAAGAGACTAGGGCCCTGCGGGATTTGACATCTTTCCGCAGGGCCTGCAAGACAGAGTTGTTCCACCTGGCCTTCGGGTTGGACACTTAAGTTTGATGGTTTCCTCCCCTTGGTTTGGTAATGGGCGCCAAATGAATCGGCATTTTAAACTGGTTTTTAACTTGTATTTTACCTAATTGGTTTTTATATTCTATTGTGATTTTTGTTGTTGTTAGCCGCCCTGAGCCCGGTCTTGACTGGGGAGGGCAGGGTATAAATAAAAATTTATTATTATTATTATTATTATTATTATTATTATTATTATTATTACCATATTAATTAAGAATATCTGTGCTTCTGAATGGGGAAGTTGATAGGCCGCTAGTAGACAAACAAAGTGTATGAGATGCGCGTAACTGTAGTTTGGAGCTGCACTGAAAATATTTTCCTGTGTGGATTAGTATCCCAAGCACATGGTGCTACAATCAGGTATTTGTAGAGATAATGTAAAAGGGTTTGCATATTCCTGGCAGTGTTTCCTGTTCTGTGGGACAGCCTTACCAGTGAAGTTCACCAATGCTTGTCCTTACTTGTCTTTTGGAGAGAACTCAAAATGTGTTTGTTTTAGCAAGCTCTTAATCTTCCCCATAGGAGTTGAACAAGATCTGGCTTTGATTTTGGAAATAATGAATGTTTTGTTCTTGCTTTTTTATTTGTATTATATTAAAATTTATAATTGCCCCCATAAAGATAGATGTTTTTTAAAAAAGATAGTGCACAAACAGTATTTGAATTGTGATAAAAGTATACATGTTACAACTTGAAGAAATTTTAGCAACTTTTTACTGTTGAGATTTGGTGGAGAATAGCAGCATACAGATAGATTGAATAAATGAAATAGGTCTATAAAATGCTGAACTAGGCGACTTGGGTGCCACTAGCAGAGCAGGGGGCAAGAGTGGAATCTTGACCCACCCTCCAACCAACCTGCAATATTCCCTTGGCACCATACTTCTTATATTGGGCTTGTCAAAATGGTAAGTCTTGGGTTTGGATAGGGGGAATATTTCCTTGGGAGAGTAGGCAAGAGCTGAAAGAATGCTGCTTTCTACACTGTGCTATTCACACGTAGGGGATAGGTGAGAAATTTGGCTAATCCACACTTCTCAAACCAAAATGCAGTTGTTCCTTGAAATTTGCACTTCCCTGAATTTTGCAATGTAATTAATCGATCCAAGAATGTATATTCAAGTGCTCATGTTAGAGAAAAGTGTTTATAAAAATGAATATATTAGTCAGGAATAACCCCAAAATACCAAAATGGTGAAAAAGAATCAGAAACACCCAAATGTCCCAGAAGAGGTGAAAGATTGAGAAGAAAACAAAATCCCAGAATAATTGAAAAACTGTCAGAAAAACCTAATATCCCAAGAAAGGTGAAAAATGGTCAGAAAAGCCTAGAGTACCAGAAAAGGTGAAAAAGCAGAGATTGTGTGGCTGCCTGTTGTGGATGCTTTATATGAGATTCCTGCCTTGCAAGGGGTTGGGCTAGATGATCCTTGGGGTCCCTTCCAACTCTACAAATCTACGATTCTATGAAAATGCCACACAGAAGGGCACCATATTAGAGGGAATTGCTTGCAAAAATATGTATGTTAGCTAAAATAACATACAAAAATGTTGGGAGAGATGCACACTAAAACACTGACAAGTTTTCATGATACTTAAAAATAAATAAATCGTGAACTTATGTGGAAAAAAATGATAAACTGATTTGATAGATTCGTTCATCCCTAATCTAGGATGGTTTAATTGGGTATCATCCCAATCCTGTGTGTGGTTTATAGCACAGATGTTTCGGATTGAGATGCCAGGAAGCCAATTTGCAGCTTCTTTTAAAATTCCTTTTATTCCTTTCCACTTCTTTGCTTTTCCATTTCAGGGCACATCATGTCCATCTCCCTGCAATTCCACTCGGGACATCATTTGACCTTGCTTAGTCCAATGTCAGATGCTTCTAGCTCTGCTTCCTTTTCTTTCTCCCCCTTCCTTAGGACTTGTCTTGGATCCTTGATTTCTCTCCCTCCGCTAATTTTCATTTTCATTTTCAGGCAACACTTTCTTCTCTTTTGATATATGGCAGTTTTAGCTTCAAAGTGAATGCATGTTTCTCTCCTTTCATATAAATAAAAGAATAGGCTCCATCTTCTTGGCAGCTGCCCCTGAAAAGGCTAGCAATTTGCTTTCCCTTTCCCCCATTATTAAAAAATGTTCGGTCTCTCGGCAGATTTTTTTTCAAGGGCAAAGATGTGAAATCTTGGGGTGTCTTGTCTGCTGAATCTTTTTCTTCTTAATCAAGGAAGCAAGAAGCACTTCACAGTTCAAGACTTGCTGAAATGGGCTCAGAGCTCTTGATTTCCTATTGCTTATTTTATAATATCTCCCCACTGTCGTTCTCCCCCCCTTCCACAAACCTGTTGCTTGTCTGGCTGACTCCTTGTGGTTACAGATTAACTAGTTAGCACCTGCACTATCAGACTCTTGGCGTTGTTCCACAATTGTGTTCCGAACATGATTTAGCTCCAGATTAGAAAGAAAATGCACGTCCAAAGAGGTTATTTGTTGTATGTGGCCATAAATCTGGATTGGCGCGATCTGGAGTTGCTGCCAAAACCAACAGCCCCACTTTGAGTGCTGCGCTTGCGTGTCCCCCCCCCCCCAGTTTCCACCCATGTAGTGCAACGTAACACTGTCTCCTAACATTACACGGTGCATGTCTCCGTTCCCAGTCAATGTCATCAGCTGTGATTTGGCAGCGAGCCAGAAAACAGACATCATGATGTCAGTGCCGGGAACCTTTAGGGGTACGTTGTCATCGTTCAGAGTTCTTCAAGCTGTTCAACACAGCCCCAGGGTTCCCTACCTAGGAAAGTCAGAAATGCTAGATAAACACGCAAAGAGGCTTAAGATGGTACAGATAAACTTCCATCGTTAATGCTGTTCCTGTTTATGTGGAAACAAGTCCCGTTTTGCTTAAGGGAGCTTTCCACTCTTAGCAGTTGGGCTTTGCAATCTAGAAACTTTGTTGTACCTGCCCAGTTGCACCTTTCCTATTCCTTGTGCCACTTGGAATAGTTACAGGGAACCAGGCAGAGGGCCTTCTCGGTAGTGGCGCCCGCCCTGTGGAACGCCCTCCCAGCAGATGTCAAAGAGAACAACAACTATCAGACATTTAGAAGACATCTGAAGGCAGCCCTGTTTAGGGAGGCTTTTAATGTTTAATAGATTACTGTATTTTAATGTTCTTTTTGGAAGCCGCCCAGAGTGGCTGGGGAGACCCAGCCAGATGGGCGGGGTATAAATAATAAATTATTATTATATTATTATTATTATTATTGGAGAAGGCTCTGAGGCACGAGCTGTACACAGTCTGTGGTAGCTCATTAGGCTCTGAGGTTCCCCAGCTCAAACCTTTGAGTCACTGACCGCAACTGCCCCCTTAGCGTCTTAGCATTGTTCTATCTGCAGAAGCTTTTTAAAATTTAATATTTTATTAGATTTCATTTATAAAAAGAATGAGGGGAGAAAAAGAAAGAAAGAATAGTTATATTACCATACATTAATATACAGATGTGTATATTCTTATTATCCTAATACACACATAATTGTCAGTAACCTAATATCTTCTGTGTAAATTCATTCCAAATACCATTGTATTTGTCCAAAGAAAGTCTGCATCTATAAGCTGCCCTTTCATATGTTGCCAGTGTTGTCATGTTGTCAAGCCATTGATTAAGGGGAATCATATCTTGTTTCTGCCAATTCATCAGGATCAGTCTCTTGGCCACCATTAGGGCACGCAGAATTCATTTTCGCTGTCCTGTTGTCAATTTTCATGCAACGGTTATAAAGTCTTAAAACATTTCCGTAGCACCTTATTTCTATAGTTCAGCACTTTCTGCAGGAGCTTTATAACTATAAACCCAATGAGCGAGAAAGGGGGCTTGCGGTAGGGGGCAAACCTTGCCATAGGGGAAAGCCTGTTGGGGGAAAGCTTTGCCTTGCCACAGCTGGAAACAAATGTCAACCACTGCATGAACACAGTAGCTCACGTGACAGATGTTCACGACTGTCATGGACTGGCTGGATGCAGAGGGGTGGTGGGAGGCACTAGCTGGGGAGCCCCCAAGGGAAGAAGGATCAGAGCCAGGGGATTGGTGGTGGGATGGTGATGAGTGGTCAAAAGGAGAAGTGGGAGCAGACTGGGAGGAGGTTGTCGGAAGCTGAAGAGGGAACAGGGTTTAGTGAGCAAGAAGAGGCTGTGGCAGAGAGCAGTCCAGAATCGGAGGCAGAAGAGGAGTGGGGAGCAAGAAGCAGAGATGAGGCAGGGTGTCTACCCCTCCTTCTGCAACTTGCTCCCCTCCCCCCCCACTGGTCTCTCAGAACCCAAAGAGGAATGAAAGGGGTGGAGCAAAGACAGACAAGATGAAGAAGTCTCAGGTTGCAAGGGAAGGACCTGGAGGTGGAGGAGTCTTAAGAGAGTAGTGGGATGGCAGGGGAACTTCAGTCCTTGCAACTGCCTCATTGGGGCAAGACCTACTGGGAAGAGTTGTTCACTAGGCCTGAGCTGTTTTGTTTCTTTGAATAAAGAGTTACGTTGTGATCCTGTTCCCGACACCTGGCCTGACAGCGACCTAATGTCAGTGCAAGAACATGAGGGAATATAAGAGGCAATCCATCTAAGACAGGGGTTTTATACCTGCTGCAACAAGGGTCTACATCAGAGAAGGGGAAATTCGGGGCTCCTTATCCAAGCCTCAGGATTCTTCCCAGGCCACACCCCCTCTCCCCAGACAACCACCCCCTACTGGCCCTGTTTTGAAATCACCTTGAGTGTCTTTGCCTAGCTGGAATGAGTCATTGAACTCTGATCATACTTTTTTTGCATGGATGAACACAGAGGGGGTTTTTTGTTTTTTGTTTTTTGTTTGGTTTTTTGTTTGCCTCTGGCTCCACCTACCCACTGTCCCCACCCCTGATTTACATAGTCCACATTTGAGTGGGTTTTATGACTCAACTTTTATTTGAGTAAATTCAGAAAAATAAGAGTCTGCTTTCCCCCAATTTCCTGTGAGAGCATCGATTTTGCCTGAAACCATTGCCTTACCATGCGATGTATTCAGGAAAGTCTGCTACAATACTTCTGTGTGTTTCCTTTTCATTCAAGACAATATAACCTTCCAGTAGAGTAGAAGCTGTAATTGGAAAGATGCACTCAATGCCAGCAGCAACCCATGCATGTCTTTCTGTTCTCAAAGGCTAGGCACGCCTCTGCCCAACCCATGCAACCAAAGTTAGGATGACTGTGGGCATTAGTAGCTGATGCCCATTAGGACTTGTGGGGTGGACTTGTGACACACAAGAGCAGGACAGTTTTTGTCTGTGCCCAGAGCACACAGTGATTGATGGCGCTCCCCAGGGATCCCTGCAATATATGAGTCCTCCATCCTCAATCATTGTGATTGCCATTTGTCAATTCACTAGATAGAGAAAAGGCAGCTTTCACTTCTCTTTTCTTTTCTTTCATGCTTAACAATCAACATTATGAAAGTGGGGACAATCTGAACGTGGGGAGGGGAGCAATACAACCACCCTTTCCTCTAGTGTTCCCTTTTCCCCAAACCCTGCCATGTTTATCTTGGAGATGTGGTGATTGCGGTCTGTTGCCAATACCAGCCCACCAGCCTAGCAGTGGCAGGATCCGGAACCCTACTCTGCTCTGGTCCAAGCCCAGGAGGAGGAAACAGAGGGAAGAAGACTGCCCCCATGCTTAAGTCATTGTGCCACAAAGCATCACCTTTGCCCTCCAAGTGTTCCTAAACATCAGGGAAAACTATCTGACAGTAAGAGCTGACTCCCTTGGAAGGTGGCAGACTCTCCTTCCTTGGAGGTTTTTAAGTAGAGGTTGGATGGCCATCTGTCAGGAATGCTTTAGCTGGGATTCCTGCATTTCAGGGGGTTGGACTAGATAACCCTTGGGTCCCTTTCAACTCTACAATTCTATGATTCTAAGTGGTGGAGTGAGCCCCAAACACCATCTGTAGAAACCAAACCTAGGAGGCAAGCAGAGAAGCGGGGACAAAGAATGTGCATATCAGGTGGGAAGGGAGCGGAAACTCTTGGCTTGCTCCCCCTCCATCAAATTGGATTTTCATGCTCTCGGGGTGTGTTTCAGGAAAATTGGAACCAGGTGAAAGCTAGGTGTTACAGTCTGGTGGAAAGAAATGTAACTTTCTGCCCCTCCCTGTTAAACCCATGCTTGAATCATTCCTCCTCAGATCTCCTTCCAGCTTTCCTTTCCCCATCAAAGATTGTTCCCCATTCTTCCCGTTGCTCTATACCCCCCTTCCCCCAAATAAAGCAGCTGTTGTGCCTAAAAGCTTCCATGGCATCAGCTCTAAGTAGCTGCATTAGCTGTTAAACTCATCCAGTAAGAGTGGCCAGGGGATGGGTGAAGTAAATGGGTGAAGGCTGATGTACATTCTAGGTGCAATGAAAGATGTCATTTGAATAAGCATTCTCTGCACTGAATGCCTTGGAAAGCAGCGAGAGCATGCACAAACCACTTCCAGTACACTTTGTGGTTAGCATGGTGCCCTGCAGATGTTGTTAGACCACAACTCCTGTCAGATCCTGCAAGCCTAGCCAGTGGTCAGGTATGATGGGAGGTCCAACACCTTCTGGAGGGCATGGCATTGGCTTCCCCTGTTTAAAAGTGTCTTTCGTCACCATGAATAACCTAACTTCTTCCCAACCCTCTGATGGGAGAGTAAATGTGTCTGAATCCCTCCCCCCACCAACCCATGGTCCCCTCCTTCCCACAAACCTCTGTAGCACCAGGTCTCTCCCATCCCCATACCTTGTTGGGGCAGCAAGCTGGACCTTCCTTCCTTCCTTCCTTCCTTCCTTCCTTCCTTCCTTCCTTCCTTCCTTCCTTCCTTCCTTTCCTTCCTATTGCCTGGGTTGCTTCCATAGTCATGAACCAAGTGCCAAGGAAGGAAGGAAAGAGACTAGAAGAAATGTTCTTGCTACCATCATAGCCAAGTGAGGGGAGGTCTTAAATGGGTATGTGAAAAAGTAACTACTATTCTGTGCCTCAAATTGCAACCTGAACAGAAAGAACTCGGGGCAGTGGGGATGGTATAATGCTCACCTTACATTGGAGACAAATATTGCAAGTTGCCAAATTCACATTCGGTGAGAATGTACAGACATCTCCCCCATGCACGCCCCAAAAGCAATGGTGAGGAAAGGCAGACTGTATTTCCTGGTCATGGCAGGCGTATGTTGATTGTTAGTGAGAATGGACTCTCCATACAAGGAGCACTTCCTCGCAGTTGGGATCCCTGATGAGCCCAGGGTTCCCAACAAAGAGTCCTGTGTGCACACGCAGCTGTGTCCACGTAGGGCTCTTTCTAATGTGCACGGTTCACAAAGCTGCTGCAGAGGCATGGCCAAAACAGGTACCTGCATCACAGGGCAAAGCTAGTAGGCAATCACTGGATTTCAGGGACTTGGGCTAGTTAGGACAGACCCTTGGTTCTACAATTCTATGGTTCTGTGTTTAGTGAATGTGGGGTAGGTGGGGAATATGAACACCACTTGGCTAAGATTGGATCCAGTTCCTTATCTGTTTCTGGAGTATGATAGGTCCAATGAGGTCAACCTTGTCTGGATTAAAGGACAAAGTCTTTTTGGTTTAATGCAGTCAAGCTGGGTTTGTTTAAGGTTTCAGAGAGAAGCAGGGATGCCTAAAAGGCCTCTGATTCCACCTCTTCCACTTCACGGGAACTGGAAACCGCAGCCAAGAAGTGTGTTCAAGATGTCCAGCCAGTTCTCAGTATGCATGGCTTATTTTGTCTACGGACGCCTCTGCCGCGAAAGCATTGCTAATGTGCAGCATTCGAATGTGCGCACAGATGAGCCAGACCTCCCATGTTCGAACAGCCCCAGAGAGCGCTTTGTAAGCTTTGTAGTGTGAGTCAAAATGATTTCTTAAGCAGTTTAAGAATGGCAAGAAGCCTGCCTGTGTGTCCACCACCCTGTATACATCAATAATGTACCTTATTAATTGCTTAATAATAATACTACTATTGTCAATTATGTAGGAGTGCAATTCCTGTAATTAACATGAGAAACTTCCTGTGATCTTGTGCTGTGGTAAAGCACCCCTGTAATATGCATAATTGTTGGAAACCTACAGCCAATTATATTGTGCTTATTTCAATTCAGTATGTGACCATCACTGTCTACAGCTCTTGTCTACCTTCGCCTGTAATAGTGAATACTGGGGGGTGGTATTCCTTCACTTTTTTTTTTTTTTTTTTTTTTAATAAATCTTTATTGATTTTCATAGAATAAAAGAAAAACAAATACATACACACCCTACACATCAAATACATGCACACATCCACTCTACCTTTTCCTCTTTGTCCATCCCTTACATCCTACACATTCATTCCCCCAATTTCCCCCTTTCTTCCTTCTGTCCACCCTCCTCCCTTTCCTTCCCCCTCCCTCCCTTCTCTCCCTCTTCTTTCCCCTTCATACTCACCTATATTTCTCACTAATTCCCTTTCCCCAGTTTCCCCCCTCCCCCTATAAAACTAACCTCCTAAAGTTTTTCCTCATGACTCTACTTTCCCCTTCTTGTTATACTACATTTCATCTTATTTCTTCCTTATTTCTTTCTAGAAAAACCGTATTATTAATATAGTAAACAATAACATCTTTCTTCTTTTCTTAATCTTACTCTATATATTAATCCAAGCAAATCAGTAAATTTGTTGTTACTCCTTCCTTCCTCAGATAATCCTCTACGTACTTCCAGTCTTCTCTGAGCTTTTGTTTTGTTGTATCTCTGATTGCCGCGGTCATCTTAGCCAGGTTCATAAATTCTATTAATTTTTCATACCAGTCTTCCAGTGTTGGAATTTCTTCCTTTTTCCAAAATTTAGCTAGTATCATTCTCGCCGCTGCACACGCATAGAGGAAAATATTTATCCTATTTTCCGGGATATTTTCTGGTAATATACTTAAAATAAATATCTCTGGTAATTTTTCAAAAGTAAATCTCAGCATTTGTTTCATTTTTTCATAAATCATATTCCAATATTTTTTGATTTTTGGGCACCCCCACCAACAATTCCTTCACTTTTGTTGGGCAGATAGTCAGTAACAGCATGTGTTGCACAAAAATCTGCCCTTCAGTTTCTCAACAGCTTTCTTCCCCTGGAAAAGAGGTTTCACCCCCCCCCCCCCCATTCCCAGGGCACTTTGGAATTCCTTTATTTATTGTTGCAAGGTGGCTGTGGGCTGTGCTGTCCACCACCACCCCTTTCCAGTAAACATGCCTCCAGCACTCATGCCTGGTTTTCCCTGATCTAGAAAAGCTGCTTGGAAGACCAAAATGGCATGCACCATCTTTGTTTACATTTATAATTATTTTGTGATTTATATAAACAAGGAACCATGTTTATGATAATTTATTAAATATCTACGCCACCCTTCATCCATGGATCACAGGGCGACTTACGATATAAAAGCTCAAAAGTACCGACCATAGTCACAAGTGAAAACAACTGCACCGCGCCCCCTAGTTTGAAAGGCCATAGCATAAAGTGCTCTTTTGCATCTTTCTGTGAGTCCCTGCTCTACACGCTTCTCCCTCCAGTTAAGAGGCACACCTTGATCACTGCCTCAGGAGGTGGCCTTCATGGAAGGTATGTCATTTTTACTCTCACACACTCTGGAAATAAACATTTTTCTAGGTGCAAGAATGAAGTGTGCCTCTAATTTTTTTTAATTTTTTTTATGCAGAAAAAGAGTGTGCTTCTGATATCAGCAGTTTGTGGAGAACAAGGGACTCTGTACTGTAGCTAGCAGCAAAGCAAAGCTGTCGTATGTGCAAATCCTTTGTTCAGCTGCTATTTTTCTCCCCAAGTGGAACACACACCAGATGCGAGGCACAGAATTATTGGTTCAAGTCTCCAAGCTCTGGATTCGTTGTAATCATGTTGGCATTGTAAAGGCAGATTGGATGGGTGTTCTTCCACCAACACAGACTTGGTAAGATGTGATAGATTGGAAAAAAGTTTCAAATTCATGTTAACCATCCGGGGGGGGGGGTCTGACATTCCCCGTTTCATTATCAACTACAGCCATGGCTGCTGATCCTCAAACATAGTTTCCTTGTTTAAGACAAAAAGTGATTAAATAATCACACAAACATATGCAAATTGAAGTCAATGAAAGCAGTTGTTTTTAACCACAAAATTACGTAGATTGTGATTACTATTATTATTACGTATTATTTATTGCATTTGTTAAGTCACTTTATCCAAAAAGGTCTCAGAGCGATTTAACAAATAGAATACAAATAGATCAGAACAATTAAAAACCAGAAAATTGAAAAGAATATACAATACAAAATACCTAAGATCGTTATCCAATAACATACGGAGGACAAGTCCTATGATGCTGGAAGTCCTTTTCAAACTTTATACCTCTCTGTTCCATGCCTTATGTGGAAGCCATGGGCATGACAATAGTGGGTTTTGGGACATGCTCTCGGATGTGCACATTCACTTCATGTGGGGCACTGGCTAGGCTGTTTTGACCATACTTAAATCTTGCATGACACAAAAGTGCACCCTAGAATATACCCAACCCTTTCCTGAGTCCTATGCACGCTTAATAGTGGGGAGGTGAGCCCCATTGAACTCTATAGGACTTGTTTCTTAGTAAACATACATAGCATTAAGCTGCAAATACCCAGCAACTGTAGAGAAAATGAGCCGTCTTAAATTCGTGTTTATTTATTTAATTTATATCCCGCTCCATCTCAGCAAATAATTTTTACTTTCTAAGAATGCTAGCATAACCTGGGCTTCTTTCTCTAACTGGAACCATTTGTCTAAAAGATCTGTGGCTTCTGATTCTGAACGTTGAGATTAATGAGCTTTAAAAAAGAAACACAATTGAAGGTTTTTCATGGATTGAAAGAAGCATTCATATGTTTGTTTGTTCCTTGATTGAAAATACAAGCACATATAAACATTCATCAGTTCATTTCATTTGATGCTAGACTCTGGCATGCTAAACTCTGGGAACTGTTTGCGGCTTTTGAATTCCTCTTGGAAAATGAGTCATTTACCAAGAGGAATACAAAAGCTACATATGTACAATTTCCAGTAAATTTCCAAGCGCTCACATCAGCAAAGCAAGAATATTGTAGTAGAGCCATCAGCTTTAACCTTGAAATCCCTTGGTAACTTTTAAAGAGTGGGGGAAGTGAGTTGGGGGGGGGAAACTAGTGGATGAGATGGTTGCTCAAGCTATTAAGAGCCAAAGGAAAGAGTGAGGGTGGGGAGGAGCTCAGGTTTAGCTCATAAAGACCTTGGGATTTCTGAACTAGGAGAGCTCATTCCTACCCTTTCCCCTTCCTGAAATTCCTCTCCATCCCCAGTTTGTTCTCCCTTTCCCATCATGCTACAGTTGTGGGTCACTAAGCAAAACTGGATGGTGTTACATATGGAAGAGACCAAAAAGTAATTACTCACACTGTGGAAATCAGCACCAAAAGATGCAGTAATGACCATTAACTTACAGACTTCAGAAAGAATTCGGGAATGAACATTGTCTTTTTAACCACTACTTGCTGTGATAGCTAAATAGAACCTCCATGCATGACGGCAGTCTATTTCTGAGCACCAGGCTCTGAGGTTTGGTGAGAGTGAATGGCCATCATCTTGCTGCTGTCAGAAGCAGAATGCTAAAACTGATGGGTCTCCCCTTGATCCAGCCAGTCAGTTCTTCTTGCTTCATTTTAAAAGAAAACGGTGGACCACAAGAAATCTGTCTCTCCCTCATCCACTCTATGCCAGCAGAATATTGTTACCAGAATATTGTAACACTTTTCCTCCAAGGATCCCTCCATTGTTCTCCCCATCCCCATTTTATCCTCGCAACAACCAGGTGAGGTAGGTCAGGGACAGAGGCTGGCCCAAGGTCACCCAGTGAGCTGTTGAGTGGGGATTTGAACTCTGGCCTCCCAAGTCCCGGTCCAACATTCCCAGCAGTACAGCACACTGGCTAGATCAGAGCTTGTAGATGTACCTTATAGGAGATAAAACACAGCAGATGCCCTCTGGGTCAATTACCTGTTCCTTATTCCCTGTACCAACAAGGGCATGGGTTGGAGGAAGGAACTGCATGGAGCTCAATCCAAGTCAATAACACCAGAGTCCAGAATTCAACTGGCCCTGGGAAACCATTCCTGTGTCACGGATTCCCATATACTTCCAAAATTTGCTTCTCTTGCTGATTGTTGGCATGACCAGCCTTCTCTGCTGCCTGCCTGTTGCCTCTCTCTTTGCCACTTGTAGTCTTCTGAGTGGATTGTGGCCACTGCCATTCTCTCATGGGCTGCCAAGATGCTGCTTACAAGGTTTCTAGGTTGTCTGGCAGAGAGCGATTACTGGAGTCTTCCGACATACAGTTTCGGCTATTTGCATTTGGAAAGCTAAGCCATTCGGAGCCTTTGAGATCTTAATGGGGTTTTGTCTTCTTCACCTGTTTCTTGAACGTTCCAAGCGATCTGTCTGGGCAGATGTGGAACATGCCCTCCGGGCAATCATATGCTTTTTAACAACAGTCTTGCAAAATGCAGCTGTAAACATAATAACTCATTAAGTTCCCAAGCATCTGTAATGCTGTGCTCAGAGAGGGAGCAAAGCGATTGCAGGTTGCGCAGCTGCTGTTGATTACCTGGCTGATTCTCCTGCCAGAGAGAACTGGTGGACTGGTGTACATTCATGCCATCAAAGCATCTGTGTCAGGTGCTCTTCAGAACCTTTCTGAATGCTCTCTACAGATGGGCCTTTTTGCCAGAAAGAGCAATCCTTGCTTGCGATTCTGTACAGAACTGAGGAGCTGTGACCCTTCACCCCAGGCGTGATTCGGTAGCAACCAAAGGTAGGTGAATATTTTGCAGGGCCAGCCGAAGACATTCTGTTGCCTGAAGCAGAGTATCAGGCAACAAATGTCTTGAGCTGCCCCTGCAGAGTAGAAGTGCATGGCCAGTCAAATTATTTTGGCACTTCAGGCTTACAAATCCCAAAATCCCACTCCTCTGCAATAATAAAAATACAACAATAGCAAATTAAACAACCAACAATTTGCCACTCTTTCATCACACTGAAAACCAACTCTCTGATGTGGCCACTTCACTCTGCCTAATGGTAGGGCCTGTCCTGGCAAAACAAAAGCAACGTTGCTTTGAGGTTAGCCAAATTCCACACTCAAGTAAAGCTGAAACATATTTCATCCTGCCCTTCTTTTTACGAAGCACCATGCTGACTGCAGTCATAATGATACATAGTTAAAATCAACAGAAAAACACAGTGTCAGATACAATATTGACAGGCAGGAATAAAACACAGTGAAAATAGACCCTCTAGGAATCCCAGCGTGACTCAAATTATGCAAATTGATCAATTGTCTCACATAATTTGTGCTAGCTAAGGAGCTGTGGAAGAGACTGAAGACTCATTATTTGGGCATCTTAGCATTTAGTCCAGGGTTTCCCAAACTTGGGTTCCCAGCTATTTCTGGACTACATTTCCCATCATCCCTGACCACTGGTCCTGCTAGCTAAGGATGATGGGAGTTGTAGTCCAAGAACAGTTGGGGACCCAAGGTTAGGAAACCCTGATTTAGTCCATTTGTGTCCTACCCTTCTTCCTAAGAAGCTGCTGCCCCCATTTTATCTTCCTAACAATTTCTTCAGGTAAGTGAGGCTGGGAGAGTACCCCAGTGCCACCCAGTAATCTGAGTTGGTAACATACCCTCCAACATTTCTCCAATGAAAATTGGGACGTCCAATTCTATTATTATTATTATTATTATTATTATTATTATTACTACTACTACTACTACTATTACTTACACTTGGTACACTAGCCACCATACCACTCTGCCCCCTTATTCACCCTTCTGGCTACTGATATTTTAAGCATGCATTGCCCACATGTATTACACAGCCACAAGGGCTGAAAAAACCATGCCTTTTAAAACAATTATTAGGGAGGTGAAGTCTGTGGCCCTTCGCTATTCTGAGTTCTCTCCCACCCTCCGCACCGCCGCCAACTACCTATGGGATCACAGCATAGATTCAGCCCTACATGTAAGCCAACCGATTATGTGTAGGATTACAGCCCAAATAATCACAACTATTGGTCTGCCGCAAACTTCCAGGTTCCTTCTGCCTAGCGTTCCTGATTCTTAGATGTACTTCCCCTGCCACTGCTGTGCTGAAAAATGCTACCCTTCTAATGAAACAGCTTTGCCCTTTTCTTAGCCCATGGACTTAAGAGTTAAGGAGCTCTGGGAAAATTGCAAGGCAGCGAAAACGTCGAGACGACGGTTTCAATCACCCATTTTAAAATAAACCTCTGTACATATATATTTTTAAAGACGCAAAACAAGTCCCTTGGTAACAGAAAGGAATTTCTTACCATAATAATTTGCCACTGGCAAACCGTCTCCTATTAACTTAATTGCAAAGGGCCTACAAGTAGGCTGGTGAGTTTTTGCGTGTAAATATATTTATATGTTGTATACCGAATATTCTCAACTGCTGTATGTTCCCACTGCCCCCTTCCAGTCCTTCAAAGTTCATTAATCCAATCTTTTTCTCATTACTTCTCTTCCCGAGTGGCTCTTCCTTCCCCTTTATTACCCTCCCTCCACAGCTTTATAGTCTCTGTAAATCCTCTCATCTTTCTCTCTCTCTCTCTCTCCTCCCGCCACAAAATCCTGTTTTATGTTCATTTTCTGTATTCTCTCTATTTTCCCACTGGTTTCATCCTTCTTGTTTTGGCTCACCTAGATCTCAGCCTATGCTCTTCTTTTCCACACCATCATTAAAAAACAAAAAATGAAAACCAGACTGGGTTTTTAATTAATTTATTATATGGGTTTCTATGGCAACAAGTAGATTAAATTATTTTATAGGTACACTAATACATAAGATGACAGGGATTTTATTTATTTATTTATTTATTACAGTAACCCAAATTAAAATTCTGGCTGCCCCACCCTACTTTATTTTAGAAACTTAATCCAGCATTTTAGATCTAATGCTGGATTATAATTTATAGATCGACAGTACCATTGCTGAAAATAATTGCCAGGTTGCTGAGGAAGGAGCGATTTTGACACTGAAATAGGACATAGGACTTGTGGGAACAGTTCCATTTATTTTATTTTTAAGGTGGCTGCTTCAATGCAGCAGCTGTTGCATATTGAGCAGCCATCTTTTGCCCCATAAAATTTCTCTGGGGCGAATGACATGTCCTCATATACCGTTGGTCTCAGACCAAGGGGCATTTTCAGGCCTGTGTTCAAGGTGTGCAGCAGCTGTTGTGCTTTGTGGCCACACCAAGCACCTAAAACCTGTGAAAGAAGAGCATTTGAAAGGCAGCTCTCAGATCACCTAATAAACACGTCGTTTTCCTGAAATAATTCTGGATGGATTCAAAACTTACACATGCTTGTCAAAATGCACAGAATAGGCTTCCTGTCAGTCACATGTGAAATCCACACTGACCAAATGAAGTCTCATCCATCTGTCCCTAGTCACAGGGGACCACAAAGGTGATGGCCTTCCCCTGTTGTTTGTCCTCAGTGCATTATAAGCAGAGGCCAACTGTCTCTGAATATGGATATGCCATTTAAAGCTGTCATGGCTATATGTGATTGATAGGCCTGTGCTCTGTGAATTTCACCCTTTCCCAACGATTTTTAAAATCAATTTTATGTCAGTGGTTGACACAACAGTAAACGGGACATATAGCGATACTGAATCCCACTGGGGAATTGTGTGTTGTATGAAGAAGTGTATCTTTCATGCCAAAAAATGTGGTGCTTGCTACTAGTTCAGATCTTCTTGAAGCAACTGGGTTCATGAAAGCTAGGCCAGCCAAAAATATGTCCCTATGGACCTCTCTGTGTTCAAATGTGGTATACCTTCGATGACCAGATGTCATGGACTGGCTGGACATTGAGGAATGGTTAGAATGGCTGGATACTGATGAGTGGGCACTGAGAGAAGAGAGGTTGGAAACTGGCTTGGAAGAAGGGATCAGTGATTTGAGGGCGCCTGGAACAGCCAGGAGATGAGAGGCAGAGGCAGGAGAAGCTGCAGGATTGGAGAGTGAAGAAGGAAGGAGAAGGTGTGCAGGAGGAAGGAGAGATGGGTCAGGCTGGTGGAGAGTCAAGGGCTTCCGCACCTCCTCCTCCTCCTGAACCCACCTCTCCTTTTCCACTGTCTCCCAGGACCAAGGGAAGATGGAAGAGGGAGGAGCAAAAAGCAGGTTCCATGCAGAAACAGTCTTTGCCTGCTTGTGCGCAGCTCAAGTGGGGAAGATACATAAGCTGAGGTTGGGGGGGGGCTGGCCTCTCCGTTGCTGCAACTGCCTCATCAGGTGCACACCTAGGAGTAGCCGAGAGACGTAGGACATGACTTTTCCTAGCTTAAAAGTGTACTTTTGACAACAAAGTATTTTCTGTTGGTTCCTGCATGCGTGTCAGCTTCTAGAGGTATCTAGCAGGCTGCTTTGGGACTCAAAAGTCTTGTCTGTATGAGCATTGTCTATTCTGCAATGCAGTTCTCACTTTTTCTACATAGTACTTTAGTAAAGCGCAATGTTCAGGACCTGCCTTACTTCAGATGTACTACTCTCTGATTAGTTTTTCCAATGCTGGGACTCACACTTGACTTATTGAATGTAGCCCCGAATCTGTGCACCAATTTACAGTCTGAGGTCTCAGTCAGATAAAATAATAATAATAGAGAAATACTAATGTTAATAAGAGAAATATTACACTGGAGCATATTTTACATTTATATTGTAGTCTATGTGTCTTATTGAAGACACAAGTGTGTGTGTGTGTGTGTGTGTGTGTGTGTGTGTGTGTGTTAGGTCAAGCAGGGGTTTTTGAACGTGAAACATAAAATGGTATCTTGAACAAGCACAGCGACTTTTATATTAATCTTTCAGTCTTCAAGGCATATTGCGTTACACTTTGCATTTTCTTTCTTCCTTTGAAAATGAGGCGGTATTTCAACTTGACGTGTGGAATTCTGCCCTTCATGTGCCTACTAAATTTCCTTCCAATATCTCAGTATTCAACAGAGCATTACAAAAGGAGTGACAAATAAACAGACGTACACACAGAATGCCAAGTGAGTGTGTTAAACCAAAAGTATTACTTCTCTCGCCAAATATTTCATAAGCATGATTAGAGATAAACTGTGGATGATTATGATCAATGATTTGTTTACATTTGTGTTAATATGCGGACCGCCCTTCCTTAGTTAGAGCTATGATCGTCTTAAGCCCCTTTCTTGGAGCTTGTTGAAACTGCAGTGTGGTAACATTCACAAGTGCACTCTTGGTTTGGATTGTCTTCTCAGCTGACTTGTAAGAGTGCTGACTTGGAAGATAAGCCTACCCTGTGTTTATACAGCAGTGGGCCAAAAAGGATGTCCCCTGGCATGGTTGGCACATTCACCTTCCCTTTCTCATTGGTTGGATTTTTGCTTCTACCACGATCATAAAGTGTCCTTATAAAGTTATATATTTTGACTTCCAAAGAAGATTGCACATCTTCATGGAGAAATGCTGCAGAGAAATTCTGTAGTTGCACCAAAACTGAAAAGGTGCTTCCGGGTGCTAAAAACAGGATTCCCTTGGTGTAGAAAATCTTACAAACTCTCCCCATCACAGTTTCTCAGAGTATTTTAGGTTCTTTCCTAACACGCACCCCTGCCACCGGCTGGAGTAGCACTGATGCAATAGTGACCACTGTTCTTCTGCTGTCAGTTTCTGGACTTTGTTAAACTGCTAGATATATGCAGTTTTCAGTTCACGTTACCTCCGGAACATAAGCCCATTGATTAAATCACAGCGGAAAGGGGAGTGTTGATGTGACCACATGACCATGCATCAGGATCTCCTTTTGTACTGCGATTTAATCAATGCACACATGTACACCATGTTTCAACAGTTACTCCTCCTTCAAGCACAAAGGCTCTGAACATTCTGTGGTTTCTCAGAATTCTGGTTCTCAAAAGATCTGGGGCATTATAATTTCTCCTCTCGAGAACTGAAACTCTGTTGAGAGCTGGTCTATACAGTATGATGAATGAGCTGGTAGTCTTAGGTGATGTAGCCTTTTCCACTTCAGAATGCAAGGCATGTGTGCATGATGGTCATGTTATTGAATGCTCCTCCACATGGATGGATGATTGATTGATTGATTGATTGATAGATAAATTTCTTACATGCAATAAACCAGCACATCAGGGAGGGATTCTCCTACACCTTTCTTCCTAATGTGTGTGTGCCGCTGGTGGTTTACTAGATGCAGAGGGGTTTGGGGTGGTTTGTATTGCTGTTAAGCAAAGGCATCAAAGCTAAAAGGCAGAAATCCCCATTATCAGGAACAGGGGCTGCTACAAAAAACAACAACAAAACAGCAACCTCACATTGAGTTTGTTGCTCTTCTGCCATAACTTGACATGAGGCAAGTTGATCTTGTCATATGGAGGGAGTGGGGGGGGGGAATACATATCAGCGTTGCCACCCAAAATGACTTTGTATAATGCCTAGTTCATCCCTAAATAGTAGTTTTGTCTAATAGCCAGGTTTTACCCAGAGAGGCACCACTATTAAAAAAAATGGCTTGCGTAATCACGATTCTTACCTTGTCATGGAATGGAATCTAGAACTTCCCCAGCAGAATGGGGAGTTACTTTTCAAAAAAATGCAGATTTCTTTTTAGCTCTGATGTTCCTATTTCACTTGCAGATTCCACAAAACTGCATTAAAAAACAAACATACGTTGCATTAAAAAACAAACATACGTTGTTTCCAAAATACCAATGTTTTCATATTTTCAAAATTCAGTAAAAACAAGCACAGTCGTAATATCCAGTTTCTAAATAAGGTTGTGAAACTTATTGTTACTGTTATTTATATAGCATTCTCAGTGTATATAAGCAAAACTAGTTGTAACTTGCAAGTAAACTCCAGTGTTAAATGAAAATATACTACCCTACGAGCCCGAGAGGGTATTCACAAGAAAACAGTCGCTGTTCTTAGATACAATTGAAGTCTGTGCTTCTCTTTGAATGACCAAGACTGCTATTTTTATTTCATTTGCAAGCCTCTGTTACACAGCCTGTTACTATTTAGTACTTTTCAGGCCATGTTCACGAGGTGTTTCCCTTACTTTCCTGGAGCTTCCTTTCAATATCACCAACTATGCTGTCTGCTGTGAAGGTTACTGTGACTGCCACCAGCAGTCTGCTGCATCAGGCAAGGTGTTTTTTTGTTTTTTTAACTTTGCTGCTTTCCCATCTTTGCAAAGTTCAGACAGTGTGCAAATGGCATTTTCAACTTCTGACTTTGCCAGTGGACTTGTGCTTGCTGAAGTGGCAAAATTCTGTCTGGGTTACGTCCCTCCAGACTGGAGGCAGGTGCTCGCATTATTGAATGCTCTCTGACAGTGAAAAGTTTCCTGTGAATAATGAACATGGTGGGGAGGGGAAGACGAGAGTGGGAACTTTCTTCTTGACACCCTTGCTTTCTATCTGCAGGGATTTTTCTTCTTTTGCTGTGAAGGAGCTTTCAGTCAGGGTGCTTCCAGGTGGGGGTGTTAACTCTGGAATTGCGATGCTTCGTTCATTTGCTTTTCATGGGGCAGCCAGACGCCGTTCTCATTCAGTCATTGCCGTTTTGTTTTTTCTCCGTCGCTCCAATCATTGCCATTTTGTGTTTCGGCCTTTCCATCAATCCACAGAACATCCAGCTGTTTTGCAAAGAGTGGGACAGTAGCCCACCATGTTTAGCACTGCCTTCCTGTTACTTCCCTTTTCTTTTGTTGAGGCAGTGTTTGGATGTGTACAGTGACACGTGTGTGTAGGGAGGAGGGTTGAGACTAAGAGTGCTTAAGCTAATAAATACCATCATCATCATCGTCACCACTATATAAGGTGTGGTGCAGAAGCACATTTGCCATTCTGCCTTCTCTTCATTGTGCAAGAGGGATGTTTTCAGTTGCACCACAGAGCTTAAGCCTGGAAGTCCCCTCAAGTCTTTCTGTCTGAAGAAGCGGAGCCCACTCAAAGGCTCGCCACCTCAGTGAGAACTGGGCCTCAGAACAGCGTAACTTTGTTTCCTCAGGCCATTGTGTTGGATTCCAAGGATATGGAAAGGATAGGCTACAAATCCATTTGTAGTTTTATTTCATTTTCTGAGGGGGAAATATGCGTAGGCTTGTGTGTCTGGTGGTGCTCTTTCACAGGCCTGGTGTCCAGAGAGAACCAATTTATGCCTGCCCAAGTGAGAAGCTTTCCAAATTCGGACCTTCAAGTCTTCTTTTGAAACTTTCTTCTTGTCCAGAAGCAGTTTGCTGTATAGTATGGAGAGGCAGTGCTGTTTGAGAACCACAAGCCCAGAGATATACCGAATCCTGTAAAAAATGGCTCTGGATCAACCACTCTGCTTTTCATTCCTATCCCCTTTATCCCATCCCTTAAGTTTCACTGAATCTCTCAGTCTGCTTTGTCTCAACTTTCAGGGAGCAATAACCTGCACTTATCCATTCTAGTTTTCATCTTCTGCCATCCCTAGCCCACAATCCTACAGCTTCCCTGCTCCTTTTACATGTTACCTTGCAGTACAGTGTGTGCAATACAGTCCAGTGAAGGCTTATTCAGAAATAAATCCCACTATTTTCAGTGGGGCTTATTCCCAGGTAAGTGTGAATAGAGTTGCAGCCTATGGTAGGCAGTGCAGTCTGGCTGTCTGCACAGATAGGACATTGGGATGGCTGGAATGTACAGGACTTGGTGCTGTCCTGTTTCCTTGCCTTCCTATCAGATTCCCAATTCTGAAGGGAACATTTTAAATCCCATCCATATTGTGCTTTCCTGATGGAGGGGCCTTCGTCCTCCTCTCCCATTTGCCCTCTCCCAGTGACATATGTGGTGGGATAGCTTCCTAATCACGCTGTTCCTTGCATTCTGTCTAATAATACCATAGCCGCAGGAAGCTGATTGGAGGATGGGGAGAAAGTTTTTGATTAAGGCCATTAAATCCTATCCAGCACTTCTCTGTTCTCTTCCCGCTTTCTCTGCCCCTCGGGTCGCCTTCTGTGCGGTTTTCGATGGTGAGAGAGGGTGGGAGGGCATTCATTGCAGAAGCACATGATGAGACAGATCCGTAGCAAAGAGAAAGAGGAAATGTTGATGTTACATTCTGAAAAATCAGAAGAAGAAAAACCTAGAAGGAAGGAAATCAGACCAATGGCCATAAAACACTTTCAGACAACCTGTTTATTGAGCATTCATCCTGATTTTGTTCATTTATGGGGAGTTTATATGGCATCAGCTGCTTTTTTGAGCATCCATTCTGTTTGTTTTTCATTTGACACTACATCAGGCAATTGTTATCTCACACTTTCCAGTGCATTTCCATGTCACTTTCTGTTTACAAAACATCTGGGTCATTGCTGGCTTCTTGTGTAAGAGCACCAAATTCACTTCAGTTACACAACCTGAGTTTCCCACCTGTAAAATAGCAACAGTCTGGCAGTGCCCCTAGCCACTGTCCAGGTAGCACATTCCTTTACTGTGCCTACGCAAATTCCCACATTGGCTCTGTTTCTAATCGCTTCATTGGACACTGGCACTCAAAATGAAGATTCTCTTCTGAGTTTATTTCCATCAGCACCACCGGGATGTCTGGACACCCCATCCCCACCCCGCCAGAAAAATCAAGAAGACTTGTCAAAACTAATTTTGCTTTCCTTGAAATTCATCAGAAGATTCGCCCTGAAGAAGAATGTCCAAATTCACTTTGAATTTCCCTATAGCGAAAATCCCTCCTGGCAGCCTGAGGATATGTAGAACCTCCATCCCATCCATGCTGCAGGAAATTTATCAAGCACTTTTTGGTTTCACCTAAAATTTCTCAGACGTTTTTGTCCAGGCAAAAAAGACTCTCCAGATTTGTTTTGAATGTTGCTTTGGCAAAACCGGGTTACAACCTGGGAACGTGTGAAACCCTTTGGTTTCAAAAGGAGAATGTTAGCCGCTTTGAGACTCCTTCGGGTAGTGATAAAGTGGGATATCAAATCCAAACTCCTCCTCCTCCCTTTCTTCTTCTTCTTCTTCTTCTTCTTCTTCTTCTTCTCTTCTTATCCAAGGAGGAGCCCCCACATTTGCTCTCAAATTTCGCTTTCAGTGAATTTCAGGAAAATGTCGGCGGCAGCCACTCTAACCACCACTTGTGCTTGTGCCGGCTGCCGGCTCTTGCAACCAGTTGTTAGAAGGGAATCAGTCTTGGATTTCCACTTAAGTATATGTTAAGAATCCAGCTAGTCAATCGGGATTCCTATTCCCCCAAACACAGGTTAGTAGAACACCAATCATAGGCAACAGAGGACTGCTAGATGGTCTGGCAAATCAAACCTCATACTGTATCCCCACCCATATTTTCCCCCCTTTTCTCTCAACTTCCTACTCCCTCCCTCTAGCTGTGCTTCTCATTCTGCCATTCCCCCCTGCCCCCTTCCTTTCCCCATTGGCCCACAGTTGCCACCCCCTTCCTCCCCATCACGGCATCTCCTTTTGTTATGGTTCCATCCTCTTCCCGTCCAACCCACATTGCTCCTCCCCTCCTCCTGATTGACAGGCACACAGTAGATGAGGAGGAGGAGTAAAGGAAAGTGGGTCATTGTCTCTGGGTACAGGCATGAGCTGTGCCCAGCTGAACTGTACTGGCAGCCTGACACCATGCCAAGCAACGAAGAAGCGGGCAGGGAGAGACCCAGACAGACCAGAAGGGAAGCTCTAGCCAGCCTTGACTTAATGGGAAGAGGCAGCTCTCCGTGCCCCCTGAGGAAATGCAGCTCCAGCCTCAACTTTGCAAGGGCTCAGCTTGTACTTCTGCCTAGCTTTGTGCTTTTCCAGTGGTCAGTGCTACAGCGAGGCATCTGTTTTGCTGTACTAAGAGCTCAAAAACATGTCTTGATGGATCAGACCCAGGTCCATCTTGTCCACCTTTCTGTTTCCAGCAAGAGACGTCCAGATGGATTTGGAAGTTCACAAGCTGGGCAAGAAGGAAATGGCCCTCCCCTGTGCCCCCACCCTTTGACTACTGGATATTTTGCTTAGCAACTTCAGAGATTCCAGCTGGCAATGCCCACAAACCTTCATCCATTTCCTTGTTACCATAAGGCAAGCGTGGGGCACTGAACTACAACTCCCACCAGCCCCAGCAAGCATGGCCAATAGCCAGGGATGATGGAGTTGTAGTTCAGCAACATCTGGAAGGCCAAAGATTTCCCACACCTGCTCATAGGGGCTAGCAGCTTGCATTTAAAAAAAAGAAATAACAGATTCCTTGCATTTCCCAAATGAAAATGGCACACAATGATTCTGGGCTGAGAGAAGGGAGACCTTCAGTTATGGGCAACCACCGAGGATGTTGCAGTGACTTCCTTTGTGGCATGTGCTTGGCATGCGGCTGGAATAAGTGAGGCTTCTGTCTGAAGCAGCTTGATGGAGTGCAGGGGAGAAGGGGGCCTTTGCAGCACATAGAGATTAAGCTCTTTAGGACTTTAAAAGTCACAGCTATCATTTTTTACTTATGCCCAGAAAGCTGTAGAGAGCCAGTGTAGAGAATGCATTTTTAAACACAGGGTTTGACTGTCCCTGTGCCAGCAATTTTCAGCATGGGTGCAATATTTAGGTGTCAGCTCCCTCTTTCTTTTCCGCTCTCTGGTGTTGTCCCTTAAATGTTTAGGCCCTAAGGGTTGGTTATGTGAGGTAAGGGGTATTTCGGGGCAGCTGTACTTCTTTCCTTTTGGTCCACGGCCTCTGTGGACATGCTGAGACCTTCTGCCTCCAGTGCTGTCAATCTGGCCCTCTTTGACCGAGGTGGGAGATGAAAAACGTAAGTTACTCGGAATTTTAGGTCACGGTGATTTTTCTCCAATTATCTTTTCATTAGGAAGGTGGAAGAGGCTTGAACATCTGTGAAACACATTTAATCTCTGCAAATCGGCTTTACATGCACTATGATTTTATTTTGCTATTTTGCTTCTTGTCTAGCTAGCAGGAGGAACAGAAATATGGGTTTCCACCCAATGGATTTCTCTCCTTTTTTGGCGGGGGTGTGTGGGGGGGTAAATGCAGCTGGGGGAAATCCCTGGAGAATCCTGATTATTTCATACCTGTTTGACAACAGAAAATCAGCTATGGTTCAGTGTTTTCATGGACTGTTGACTGTGCCACAGTTTTGGGGTGCATAAGGTGGTGGTATCCTCCGAGGCTGGGTTTGGTGTTTTCACCAAATCCACAGTGACACCAGATGCCCTGGAGCATGCATGGCAGCTTCCTAGCATCCCTGGGAGTGCTACATCCCACTTGTGCCTATTCAAAGACTTATGGTGATATGGAGGGCTGATGAAAAATGTTGATACCAAGCTATGGCAGATGCCTAAGAGCATATGGGGCAGGAGTCTGGCTTGGCTGAGGTATTCTTCTGGCCACACAAATTCCCCACTTTTAGCGTCCATTTTCACCCCATTCATTTTGTGGGCCTGCTCCAGAAAACCCAGCACTAGATTTGTCCCACGAGTCAGCATTTTCTGCCTCACGCTCCTGTATTCTTAATGTTGCCCTACAGCTTTCCTTTGAAGCTCTGCATTTGGGAATATTTCTGTGTAGGAGAGAAAGAGACGAGAATTACAAAAGCCCAATTAACTGAGAGGGAGGATTCTTCCATGATGAGTTGAGGAACTGCTGCATATACTGAGTTTTATTGAAAGCAACACTAAAATAGTAATTGTGTGAGTGGAACAGCTTCTACAATGAAGCTTCCTCTCTCTCCCCTCCTCGCTGTGCCCCAAAGGGGTGAGGGGACACCCAGAGAAATTGAGGAGGGCACAGAGGGAGGCAAGGGAGATGAAATTTCATTGTGCTAGCAGAAGTCAATCCACTCACGCAATAACTTTGTTAGATACAACCCATACTTAGCCAAAGGTAACTATGAACCACTTCCCCTGAAGCAACCTTAAGTGATGGGCAATAAGAAAAAATTATATATATACAAACAGATATATACAAGTTTGTGCTAAGGCATGGACTTGCAGACACACATACAGAAAATCCTTGTGCCATTTCCCAAATGCTATACATGTATTTTCTATGGCTGTCACTCAATTAAAAGCCTTAACTGATTAATTGTATGTTTTAATCAATTAGATCTGCATAAAGGTTGCATTTTTTAAAAAAATTAATCACTCTGAAAAAAAGAGCATACTACTTCCATTTTTTGTTGATCTGTCATTGAAGATGCCAGCTTAGCACACAGTCCCCAGATGATAGAGAATGTGGAGCGAACAACTATCAGGGTGTCAGTTGTGTATATTTCTAGCAGACTTTGTATTAAAGGCTTTATGTAGACTTTTATTAAAAACAAATGAACTGGGAGCAAGTTTTTTATTTATCAAAAGCTTCTTAATTAATCTAGTTAATTAATTGCCTAAAGTTTGCAACTTGAATAGTGACTGAAGTAGCCTCCAGTCCCTAGATACACTCAGGATATGCACTCTTTCTGTTTCCTCTGGGCAAAACTAGACATCATAATCAACCCAGGGCTGCCACTGTAAACAGCAGTTCCATGTTTCCCCAGGCATCTGGTTGGTCACACTAAGGATGCTGAATGAGATGAGCCATTGATTGACCTGATCCAGCAGGCGCTTCATATGTGCTCATTTCCTTCTTTCCTCTTTCTACAATGAGAATTACTTGTATCCTCATATAATTATAGAGTCATAGACTTGTAGAGTTGGAAGGGACCTTGAGGGTAATCAAATCCAACCCCCTGAGATGCAGGAATCCCAGCTAAAGCATTCCTGACAGATGGCCATCCAACCTCTACTTAAAAACCTCCAAGGAAGGAGAGTCCACCACTTTCCAAGGGAGTCCATTCCACTTTCGGACAGCTTTTTTACCATCAGAATCTTCCTCCTGATGTTCAATCAGAATCTCCTCCCTTGCAACTTGCAGCCACTGGTTTGGGTCCTACTTTCCCAAGAAGCAGAAAACAAGCTTGCTCCATCCATATGCTATTTACTTCTCCACCCCCTGCCCCAGTCCTCCTTATTGACTGTCAGTCACTGATGTGGGTGGAGAAGTACTTAAATCGAATGCCAGATAAGTTGTTCTGTGCACTGGATTAGAGGAGAGGAGGGCGAACTTCAGATGGGGCTGCCATTTTTGGAAGCATCCCTGTGTTTCTTACAACTGGGTCTTCCCTTGTTGCTATCCAGAGCCTTTCTCATTCTCCCACCTCCTTCTGCCTACTCTAAGCTGCTCTTACTAGATTCTCCCACTCCCTTCCAAACATGACCATACTTAGAGCTAGCAGGCATATGAATTTGCCCTACTTTCCCTCATTCCCACTAGTCTTCATTAGATGTTGAGAACTGCATCTGAAATTTGGAGGAAAGAAAAACAAGCCAGGCTGGAGGGCAGAGTTACTTCCAAAAGCCAAGCACATCAAGTGGGGGGCACATTGATGCAGGTCTTTCTCATGTGTAGCGCCATTCAGAGCAGAAAGTCTTTGGGCCGGCAACTTGAAAACACCGCCGCATGCACACTGGCCTTAAGTAAAGTGATATAAAACAAGCACTACTTTTCATTTATTATCAGTTTAAGCATTTGATAGCTGCCTTCTGCCCAGTGTACTCGGGACAATGGGAAGAAAATGCAAGGTAAAAACTTGTAAAACCTGTTTATACCAACACAAGGCAAAGCCATTCTAATCTGGCCATTGAAAGGCTGGTGCTGTTTAAAGGTCAGCCGGAGCCTTAACTGGGAAGGGTTAGGAAACAGACCTTTGAACCACAGGTAGAAAAGCGGGGTCCAAGGTAGTCCTAATTATGGGCCTGGAAAAACTGGATTCTGAGATCTGCAACAACCATGCCAGTTAAGCACACTTTGCATAATGTATGTTTTTTCCCCCCTGTAGCTTTGGGGTGCAGTGAAAATTCTGCTGAGCCCCCCATTTAACTTTGGCAAGTTGTTGCCCACAGATATATACAGAAAGGCTGTATGGATTCATTTTGCCCACTTGCCTCCAGGAGCAATGCTCAAAGCTCAAGATTTTAAATTTGCTGATGCTGCATGGGGTGAAGCAGCCGCAGCTCCCATGGCCTTCGGAGCCAAGCAGGCAGGAGGAGCCTCAGCTGCCTCCCCTCGTATGTTTAAATGCAAATGATCTCCAGGTGGCAAGCCTAGATGTGAATGTCTTCCCCTGGAAGAGAGGAGGAGGCTAGTCCCTCTTCCCTTAGGAGGCCCAAAGCGACAGCATCATACAGATCCTTTACCTGTGGAATGTCGGGAGGCAGGAGAGGTGGGCGGCTCCTCTAGGCAGGAGAGAGTTTCTTGCATGATGTAGGCAGGCGAAGAGAAGTCTCAGACGATGCATTGAGGATGAAAGATAGTCTGCTCATTTATTTGTCTGCAAGACTATGGGCAGCGGGGGGGGGGGGGACACCTGAGGGTAGAAGTGGAATTCTATACAGCAATCCTTTGTCTGGCTTGCTATGCCAGGAGCTGGGTGGGAACTGTACTCTGCCCACTTGTAAGTCCTTGAAGTGGAATCACGGCAACAAAAACAAGCCCAGGCATGCATATTAAGTTCTGGTGGATGCAGGTTTGTGTATGTGTGTGTGTGTGTGTGTGTGTGTGTGTGTAGATTTTTGTCCACAAAGGTGATTAGGTAAAGGTAAAGGGACCCCTGACCATTAGGTCCAGTCGTGTCCGACTTTGGGGTTGCAGCGCTCATCTTGCTTTATTGGCCGAGAGCCGGCATACAGCTTCCAGGTCATGTGGCCAGCATGACTAAGCCACTTCTGGCAAACCAGAGCAGTGCACGGAAACGCCGTTTACCTTCCCGCCAGAGCGGTTCCTATTTATCTACTTGCACTTTGACGTGCTTTCGAACTGCTAGGTGGGCAGGAGCTGGGACCGAGCAACGGGAGCTCACCCCGTCGCAGGGATTCGAACCTCCGACCTTCTGATCAGCAAGCCCTAGGCTCTGTGGTTTAACCCACAGTGCCAACTGGGTCCCTGCGATTACTCTCCTGCAAATGTCACATGGGGTGGCGTATGCCCCTACTCACCGAGAGTCCTGCTGGCTTCAGCAGGTGAAGTGTGAAATGTGTGGCTATAAGGACCAGGGAGGAAATAAATGGGAGAAAGCTGTGGTGAATTTAAACGTACAGGTTGCCAAGTAACAAATGGTTCACTTAAATTTTGACCAGTAGATTGACTTGCTTCCTGAATCTAGCCAATTATATAATTCCAGTCTAGCACTATTGGGGGGGGGGGGAATGTGTGTGAAACAAAACTGGAATCAGCAAGAATGAATAGCACTTACTGAGTACTTATTTTAGCAGCCTTCCCTAACCTGGTGCCCTCTAGGTGTTTTGTCGTCATCCTTGATCATTGGCCATGCAGGTTGGTGCTGATGAGAGTTGTACTTCAAAACACCAAATTGGGGAGGCCTGATTCATAGGGTCACCTTTCCCAGCAGAGCTGCCCTTTTATGGGCAGCCCTTGCGTAGAATTCCAAAGACCTCCTGACCTCCAGTAGCATAATGCTTTTATAAGAAACAATTAGAAGCAGCAAATTAGCTAGCTTCTGTGGAACTCAAAATACAGCTTGTGAGTTGGTTAGTTCTAATAAATATATTGCTCTGTTGCTGCTGCATGGCTTATTCCTGACCTCGTTCAGTATGCCGCTATTGAAATAGCATTTTTAAAATTTGGATTAATATTAACAAGTTTCATTGAGGCGCTAATGGCCCAATTAAGGAGGATTTTCACTTCAGCTGCTTCCAGTGGGCAGTCCAGTAATAGGCACCATATTTGGATCAATTGGCTTTGGAGAGTAACTACAGATCGGCAAATTAGTCAGTTTCCAGTCTAATGCTGCTTTCAGATGTTTCCATCCTTATGTTTGCTATTGAAACTTCATTGGAAGATTTGGGAAATGTGAAAAACATAACCACACTATCCTAACCATGTCTCCTCAGAAGTCCTGTTGAATTCAATGGTGCTTACTCTCAGATAAATTGAGTTAGGATTGCCACCAAAGTTGATCAGCATAATAAGTCCAGAAATGGCAGAGCAGCTCACATCAAATTCCTCAAGTATCCAAGAGGACCTAAAAATCCTAACTTTTCATACCAGATGTGGTGCTGAAGCTGCGCCCGCAGTAGGTGCAGATGTAGGCGCGGGTGATGCTGGCCGCCACGCTGTTGCCGTGCGTGCGCTGGTGCCGGTAGAGGTGCGAGCTGCGGCTGAAGCGCTTGCCGCACTCGTCGCACGGGTAGGGCTTCTCGCCGGTGTGGATGCGCAGGTGCCGGGCGAAGTGGGAGCTCCAGGAGAAGCTCTTGCCGCAGTCGCCGCACTGGAAGGGCAGGCGCCCGGTGTGCAGGCGCTGGTGGGTCACCAGCTCCGTGTTGCGGCGGAAGCAGCGCCCGCACTCGGCGCACTGGTAGGGCAGCCCGCGGCTGGGCATCAGGGAAGGCGCGGGGGCCGCCAGCTTGGCGCTGGCGCTGGCGTGCGCCCGCTGGTGCCGGTAGAGGTTGGAGCTGACGTTGAAGCTCTTGCCGCAGTCGCCGCAGCGGAAGGGGCGCTCGCCCGTGTGCGTGCGCCGGTGCTTGCTGTAGTGCGAGCTGCAGCTGAACACCTTGCCTCAGTCCTCGCACTCGTAGCCCTTCTGCAGGACCACGAGGGGGGGCCCCTCCCGCGCCAGGACCTTGCCGCCGCCCACTTGCTGCACCACTCTCCAGTGCAGGCTCTGGCAGTTCCCCACCGCAGGGCCGTCGTGCTGCTGGACATCTTCCTCGTCGCTCTCCTCCTCCTCTTCACTGCCCAGTCCCTCGACTAAGGTGGCTCTTCTGGCATTCTCCCTATTAATAGATGCTGGGACACAAGGTTCCTCCTCTTCTTCCACCAGGAAAATCTCATTGGGTTTGGGACTTGCAGGTCTCAGCGCCACCAGACTGTCACAGGTCTCCTGGTGAGCTTCCCTGTAAACGGGCTTCTGATTCGGATCCGCAACTAGCCACGCATCCTCCATGATCCGATGCCAAGCCAGGTCCTAGCAAGCCACTGGCTCCTGATAAGTCCGGTTCAGCAGCGAGGGGTGGGGGTAAAAAAAAGGAGACGATCTGCAGATCCCGAGCCGGGGGTGCTGAATATAAATCTGCTCTGGGGTGCCGGATCCGAACAATTCAAACAATGAGAAAGTCCCTGCGTGGCTCGCGATCACCAGCCTTTTGTGACAGGGTGGGGGACCCCCCCAAAAAAAATAGAGAGCTGGCGATCTGCAATGGATGCAGCTCGGTTCCTGCTTGCAGCTTGGGAGCCGCTTGCAAGGACGGAGGCAGCCCCTTCCCACCACGATTTCTGGTCTTCTTCTCCTCCTCCTCCTGTCTCTCTTTTCTTTATGATCCTCCAATCCGCCGCCCCCCCCTCCAGCCGCCTCCTCCCCCTCCCCAGAGCCTTCCTGCCTCCCCCTCCCCTCCTCTCCAGCATCAGATCCCAAGCACCCCCAGCTCTTACCAGATGTGGTTGTGGAGACCAGAGACAGATGACAATTCTATCCAAGAGTTTGAAGAAGGTTTCGTAGAGCTTTCATTCTCATTGAGTATCCATTCTTTTGGTCTCTAATGAAATAGGTATTACAGGCTTTTGAAGCACTACTTAATATGCAAACAATGGGCACAAAGATGATGAGAACCCCCGCCATGGGCAACAATGTCAGTTTCATGCCACCTTCAACTCACTGAAATAACATGAATCTGACCCCAACCTTAGAAAAGTTGTGGAGGGTCCATTATCACATATGTCAGGAATGAGGAACCACACATGTCCTGTCATATTCCACATGTTGTTGACCTCTAACACCCATTAATCATGACCACTGCTCATGTTGGCTGGGGCTGATGGGACCTGGAGTCCAATAACATATGGAGGACCACAGGTTGTTCACGCTTGGCATATGGTATGAAAAGGGAAGGAGACATTTGTATGTACCACTGCCAGTTGACACAGGTGGGGTATTGCTGAATCTAGTACAGTTGTTTCCTACTTTCCTGTCTCTTTCGTGAGGTGACATCAGTAAAAATGGTCACTAAGAATCTTCCCCAGGACTCTTTGACCTACAAAGCTGTCAATTAGTGATCACCGAAGGAGCACTTGCTCCCTTACTTCTCTCCTCATGCCAAGATCTGTAGAAAAGGCCCCTTTACTCATGGAAACATGGACCTTTTCTGTCATGATTGCTCATCTTTGGAACTTTACGCCATGGCTATATGAAACTGCCATCTTAGGAAGAACTTACTAAGAACACAGGGAGAAAAATCTGCTTCACTCCCAGATGTCTTTAGATATTTATAAATTTCCAAAGTTTGAGAGCTTGTGCAAGCAAATCATGTGCCCCCTCCCCTTGAGTGATTGACACTCCCCAGAGAGGCCACCCCCTTGGCTGATTCTGTCCCACCTTCTAGAAATGTTTGTTGACTTTCATGTCTATGAAGGGGTAATTAAGGTTGGCCTTATTGTACTGTTTGTTTAGTCTTGGTCTACTGGATTTTAACATTCCAAGTGTTCCCCACCACCACCACCTAATTCTGTTTTATTAAGGCTGCAATATTTACTATGTAATCCTAGGCATGTTTACTCAGAAGCAAGTCCTATTGTGTCCTGTGGGGTTTACTCCCAAGTAAACATGTTTAGGCTTAAGAAGCCTCACAGCTCAATCCTAACAATGTCTATTCAAAAGTAAGTCCTGTAGAATCCAATGTTCTTACTCTTGGGTAAATGGGATTATCTTTGCAACCATAGTTGATTATTTAGATGATCAATTTAAACCATTCTGATGACTAACATGGTGTCCCTGAATGATTAGTCCATAGATTTGAAGGGCTGGATTCCCCCCCCCCCTATTTTTTTTTTCCTTTTTTTGTAAATAGTAATATTTACAGAAATTCCAGGTGGGGAGCACAATCTTTAAAAGAGGCATTTTTGTGCGAGAGGGTGGGGATGCCTTTTCTGTGATGTGGCCAGTTTCTGTTGCAATTCCCATCACCTCTGACCATAAGCCATTTATATCTATTGTTTGCTCATATGCTGGTTTTTGTTGTTGTTGTTGTTTTGCTGATTTAATCAGTTTGTTAATGGACCCAAACTTGTATGGTTAATCAGTGAATATTCATCTGATCAGCTGACTAGAATAGTCTTTATTCTATTGACGGTTATTTGATAGAAGCTGCTTTTAGAGTCCAAACAAGTAGTCAGTGGGATATATGATTTAAAAAGAGAGCGAAGTGGTTGGAGTTTCAAATCCCTACTCAGTCATTAAAGTCATTGGGCCAATCAACTAACCTACCTCACAGGGCTGTTGTGAGGATAAAAAGGAAACAGGGAGAACCCAGTATTTGAACTTCTGGAAGTCGAGGTGGGATATAAATAAAATAAAGAAGGTCATGAGTCTTTGCCAAATCCTACTTATCTCTCATTGTTTCTCCTGCATGTGGATTTCTCTCCCCTGACCAGAGTACTGTCACGGGAGCTAAAGAACAGAGCTGGTAAGACCAGAGGGTAGAGACTGGTGGAGTAAAGGTGTAGCCGAATTTCTCCTGGTGGGTGAAAGAATTGGCACCAGGTATGTGCTATTGGTGAGCATAGAGTGTAGAGCTATTAGCAGAAGCCCCATTTAAGCCAAGCAGACAGTGGGCTGCTCCCTTATTTCTGGCTCCGCACATGGAGATTTTAGTTCTTCTTTTAGTGCCCTGAGAACTTCAAATCTGAAATCTTTACTAGCCAGCCAAGGCTCATCACCAAATCATATTACAGTACAGCAAAACACCACTCAAAACATAAATAAACTGATAAAACAGTCCATTGCATTAGCTGACATATTCTGCGACAACTGCAATCTATAACTGTAACACCCATTCTGTTCCAAAAAAACAGATCCTACTCATGGACAATTCAACTTAATAGTTTAATAACAGTCGCCAACTATCTGACATTCTTCATCCACCACCTTTAGTTGTTTGCAATTCGCTGTTTCTTCTGGGCCTAATATTGTGGCTAACACTAACTATGACTAATTTCACAAAGCCATCCTTAGAAGCCACTTCTTGGAGTTGACTCAATTGAAATTAATCATAGTGTGAGTGACAGTTTGTTGCTGTAGACAATCCAAAAAATCACGGGTAACCAAAAACAAAGCAAACACATCTAAACTTCCCCTGGCCAGAGGGCCTGAGGCTTATTGTAGCTTGTTCCTGCATATGCATGTCTGCTAAACCAGATGTTCTTTTTGCCACGGAGAACCACATGTGTTGGTGGGAAGGAACTCATGCCAGTGGCCAAAGCCAGCTATGGGCAGAGCCAATAACACACACATGCCAGGGTGAGTAAATTTGGTTTCTCTAATATTACCATTTTGCCAATCTTAAGTTCTTCACATTTCCGATTTACAAAGCAAAATTGTTGTTTAAAGTCGGCATGAAAATTCACCAGTATTTTAGTATGAAAGTCTCCTAATAAAAAAAAAGTTTGGGATGCACTTTTGTCTAATATACACATTTTCCCAAAGCAATATTCCCTAATACAATGCATTTTATATACTAGTTTCAGTAATATATGCACTTTAGAGTAGCCTATGCATTTTTCTACACATTACCTAGCTGGAGAACTGCATTGCAAAATTCAGAGAAAATTGAACTTTGAAGGCTAGCTGTGCTTCACTTCACATATTGTTTTGAAAATTGCAATTTTGATAAGTAAACCTTGAAATGTGAACTGAACAGACTATTTCTCCTATCCCTAGCACACACTCCTACACACACAGACTCCATTGTGATGGGGAGGAAGGCACATGGGAGAGCCATCCCTCCACGCCCATCCCTCCCCATCCCATCCATACTCTCCCAAGCCTGCAAAACAGCTGTTTGAGTATTACTCTCCACCTATCTTCCTCTCAGCTGTTTGGTGGGCTGAGAGAAACATGATTTCCATGGGGAGGTAACTGCACTGGTGTGACTCCGATCACAATTGTGCTTCCCCTCAGGCAGAGAATTTAATTGGTGGTGGGCACCCAGTTGAGCCATGGGCTGCTCACATGTGCGCTAAGCCATGTTTTAGTGTGACATGTAAACACTGCCTCTGTGTGTGTGTGTGTGTGTGTGTGTGTGTGTGTAATGCTCTTCTGGAGAAAATTATACATCATTGTCCTGGGACTCTTCCATGAAGTGCCATCTGGGCGCATGGGAGCCAGCTGTTTGGTTGTGTTGTAAATTGCCATCTTAATAGGGCACAGCATTTGTGAAGCATTTCTAGCTGCTGACTCTAGAAAAATGTTTTCCTTTGCGTTCCTGTTCTTCCAGTCTTTTCTCCTCCTCAATCATGTTCCCGTTATGAAAAAAAAGAAAACGTATGCAGCAGTTAAGAAAAAAAAGATGAAAGCTTGATATTCTTGCCTGAAGCAACGTGTGCAAAACTGGCTTTGTTTTGGCAAGAGGGAAATTAACCCCATCTTTAAAGTGTGGGATATTGAAGAGCCTTGTCTTACCTTGCAAAGTTAAAACCTTTTTTCTGCCTGTAAATCACCCTGAGATTCTGAACTCCCATGCATATTCTGAATCCCCTTGAGCAAAATCAGTGACAGCTTCTGACAGCACAATTAATTTATTCACCGCTGATATTTTTGAATTCTGGGGACTTCAGAATGTTGGTCCCATTGGTGATTTTCAGGAATGGCTAGATTTGGTTTCCTTTCACCCTAAAACATTGCATTTAGCAAAAAGTATTTTTTTAAAAAAATTGTTTTTTAAGAACAAAAAAGCAACATCATATAGTGATGAAGGAAAATCTGCCCCACAAAATCTAAGTTCTAGCCCGGTCAATCTTATAGGCACTAACCTCATCTGATCACAATCAGTGGGACTTACTTCTGAGGAAATTGGTAGAAATTCAGCTTGAACCTTGTTCCCAGAAACCAGAAGAATGAATCCAGAAGTAAGGATTATGGACTTACCTTGGAAGGCACAACTATTAGAGGGAGAATTTATTGCACATAAAACCATGCATAAAAACCACTCATTGCATAATCTTTTCCTGCATCTTACTTATTTTACTTATTTTAGGACATGGTGATGTTCAATCCAGCATATGCAGATGTGAACAGATTATATGTGTGCTGTTGGATACTTATTGTCAGAAAGGAATGGGATGCTCTCTCAGTGTAGGACAGGGTTTCCCAAACTTGGGTCTCCAGCTGTTGTTGGACTATAGTTCCCATCATCCTTGACCACTGATCCTGTTAGCTAGGGATGGTGAGAGTTGTAGTCCAACAACAGCTGGCATTTGGGAAACCCTGGTGTAGCTTGTTTCAGGTTGCTGAACTTGCAACAGTGTCCCTACTTACGGAAAGACATATGCACACGCAAGCATACAGGTAGAGACTACTGGTGATTAGTTAAAGCTTTGTTTGCCTTATGGGCTACATTGCTGAGGAATACAGTGCACAGCTCCCCATGTTCCTGGCATGGAATGCTTAGATATATATCCTGGTTTGGAAGACATGAGTCAGCTTTCAGGTTACATATTAAAATTACCTACGTGAGCTTGCTGGGAACAAACAATAAACTCAGAGGAGACTAACTTTCAAATAAAGAGGAGATGTGTTCTTCAGCAAAAAGCCTGAACAATACATTCTGCTGATGGGTATCTTTACATTTTAATAGGACGGTGAAGTGAAAGAGTTTCAAAACTATTTAAATAGCTGAAAAACTAGTTTTACGGCTAGCTTCACATTGCTTCTCTCCAAATGCACCTTAGCTCAGTACTTGACCTAAGGAAAGAAAGCCCTTTTTAAAAAACGTCATCGCAATCAGCTTCGCAAGAACAGCCAGGAGAGTCTCTCTTTATCAAACTGTATCCTCTGTTAAAGCAAACTTTGGTTATGCCGACAATAGGATATTGTGTGTTTGACAGAAACTCCAGCTTTGGCCTTTTCCAACAGAGAAAACTAACTAGGAACTTCAGACTTCAAGTCATACACAGGCCAGCCGTGTCAGGAGGGCATGTAGACATTTTAATATCAAATATAATAGGGATGTATGGTGAAGGACTGGAAACCCAGGTGTACACTCCGCACAGATGATAATATTGCCTCACTTCGACAAGGCTTCCATTTTTGGAAGGAAGTCTCCTTCCCTCTAATAGCTTCCTTGACTTTATATATTAACTGTGACCTACCAGTTGAACACTGACAGGCTGGAGGTTCAGTTGATCTCCCTGTGACCAATCCATTGGTAAGGTGAATTTTGTTTGCTGGTAGGCTGGGAAACAGAAGGGTGGTTGTTGACCTGCTTAGGTTTAATAGCTTAATAGCTCTTTTTTTAATCTTTAGCTTGCACCTTCGGCACCTTCAAAGCATCGGTGGGAGATGCACCATGCAGTCCCTGCCCTGCCCACAGCTATTCTTCCACACCAGGCTCCAGTGAATGTGCTTGCCTGGCCCGATACTACCGTTCGTCTTCAGACACCTCCGACACCCCCTGTACCAGTAAGTACCTGCGAGCAAGTGGGTTTGCTTTAAGCCTTCTTTCCATTGCCCCCTGCTTCCTGCAATCCTCCCTTTAGCTCCTGGGCATTATCCCTCTGTCCTGGCCCCAAATTTGGTCTGTTCTGGCTTTATTCCCCTTAGCTCCTCTGTGCCCCTTTCCCATCTATCTGTCCATGGCCTCAAGTCCTTCCTTGCTCCTGTCCAATTCTATTCAGGGCTATATTTCAATGGACATCCTTTGGGACTCACTCACTCCTTCACAGACATGGGAAACGTTTTTACAGAAGATGCAGTTGTGTGTGACCGAGAACAGGAGCTGATTCCTTATCCGAAAGCTGCTGGGATTCCCCCCTCCCCTCACTGCTGTTTATCTGCCTTCTTTTAGGGAGGTATCTGGCAATGTTTGAGACACAGAATCATCCATGAATGATTTTTCATTTTGAATGCCATGGTGCCTGTCTGTGGCAGAATGTATTGCAGCTGATACTCAGGCTATATTTGAAACAGCCTTTCCTTCTGAATAACCAGAAGGATATGCTGCTTCTCTACATGGAGGTTTCGCTTCATCTCATTATTGTGGCTACTAGAGGACCCTTCGACCTGAATGCTAGGTGCAGCCCCCTGCTTAATTTCATCTGGCTCCAGGGCTATTTCTAGGACAGTGGTGGCTAACCTTGGCACTCCAGATGTTTTGGAACTACAACTCCCATCATCCCTAGCTAACAGGACCAGTGGTCAGGGATGATGGGAGTTGTAGTCCCAAAACATCTGGAATGCCAAGGTTAGCCACCACTGTTCTAGGAAGTCCTCTCTCTCCATTGCCCCACCCGCTGACCCACCCATGAAAGGCCACCAAGGAGAGTAGCTGGTTGGGCATTGCTATTGGAAAGTGCTCTTAGCATCCTCCACCAGTGTCACCCATGTTCCCCAGTGGGGCTGGGCGATATCTGGTTTTCAACATCACAATATATCACTTACTAAACATGACATTATATCGATATATCACTATATATATCTGTTTTGGCAGAGGGCCTCCCCGCAGTGGTGAAGGGCCTTAACATGTAATGGAGGAGTAGATTTAATGAAAATATTAAATAAACTTCCATATAAAATGTTTAATATATTTTCAACCACTTTAAGAGTAGTTTAAGTGATTTACTAGTCAATTTGCTTCCTCACTCAGAGGTCTAAGTACAACCTGTGCATGCATAAGTCCCACTGAGTTCAACTAAACTTCTACTTTCCTGGGAGTAAGCCTTATTGAATTCAGTAAGGCTTGCTTGTGAGTAGACATGCATTTGCTTGCACTGCTTACCGAAAAACACCCTCCCCATCATTCTCACATAGTACCCAACCTCCCATTTCAGCATAAGGCAGCAAGCTAAATCTTCTCCCCTCCATTCTCCCCCCCCCCAGAAGCGCCCCCCCAAGCCCTCATCCTACCAATCTCTCCCTTTTTATCAAAGGGAGGGAGGCCAAGCAAGCAAAAAGATACTCCTTTAAATAAAAAATAATTAACCCTTCTTTTTAATATGGAGGAAAGCTATTTAGGGGGAACCAACAACCAAAAACCACCAGAAAATAAAAACAAAAACTCTTTCCCTCTCTTTTTTCCACTGGTGGAGGTGAGTATGAGGGAGGAAAGTAGTGCTTTCCAGTTCTTTGTTTACTTTGCTTTGTTTACTTTGCCTCTTTGATTGTTGGCCATGGGGGGTTCCTCCTGGATTGTTAGCAGGCTCCGCAAAATTAGCTGAGCACTAAGTGGAAAGATATTGGTGAAGCTGAAAGAGTTTGCTAGTTTCTATGAGGGCTTATTGTTATTTCTTATCCATTAGGAGGGAGGAGGGAGAGAGCCAACAAAGCTGGCCACAAGGTGCCTGCAAATTATCTGTAAAGTATTGGTTCAGCTGAGGTACCCCCTGGGAACTTGTCAAATCTCCACCTTTTGTTCATCGGTATATTTGCCTTGTTGAAACAGTTATCACAATGTTATTTCAATACAGGTATAGCATAGCCCTATTCCCCAGCCTTCCTTTCCTGCTCTGGTGGAAATACAAGGTGTGTCTTCACCCAGCTCTCTCTCTATAGGAATAGTTGTGGTATTGTACCTGTCAGTGGATCCCAGGCAGAGCTCTCAGAGCATGACAACACCTCAGATCTTCCTAAGGAGCTTTATTACAGAATTTTTGTGCTATTGTTTATACCATCTTGATAAAGTGAAAAAATAATGATGGCAGGGTGAGAGGCTGTGAGGACACACCTTCCTTTGTAGGGGATGAAAGTTAAGATATAGTGTTGAAGGAATATCTTGTAGCTTTTTTTTCTGTTCCTTGTTTTTTAGTTTCATTCTTTTCTTTATTTCCTGTAGATTACTTTGTTTCTTCTTTACTGTATTGTGAAAACTTCAATACCCCCCCCCAAATTAATAATTATATTTGGCCACCAATGGTTTTCTTTATTTTCTTTGTGTGGCTCAGCGGCCCATGATTGGGGGGTGGGGATAAACCCTCTGTGAGAGTTATTTGCTAAAACAGTAGCTAGTCTGAAATGGCCCATTGCTGCATTTATAGTTATCAGTAGCTAAAGGGGAAATGCAGTTTTGAGGGGAAGGGGCTTATCATTAGCAGCAGAAGTTGTCCAGGAGGCTGCTGGCCAGGGCTCACAATTTTTAGCACACATCCCCTCCACATCATCATCATCATCATCATCAATAAATCACACGTGAAGAGTCTGCTTTGGCTAGACGCACCATAAAATTTTGTCCTAAGCAATTACAGTGGAACCTCAGTTGTCTAACGCAATCCGTTCTGGAAGACCGTTTCACTTCCGAAATGTTTGACAACCGAGGCGCAATTGCCAATTGGCAAAATCCATTGAAAAAATGGAGAAATGCGCATCAGAAGCCGTTTGACTTCTGAGTCGCATTCAAAAACAGAAGCATTCGCTTCTGGGTTGTCGGCTTTCGAAAGCCAAAACGTTCAACTTCCAAAGCGTTCGACAACCGAGGTTCCACTGTAGTATTAAGAAGTGTAAAGACTTTCCCCTTTATTTCTTGAAGTGCATTGTGAACCCTCTGAAACACAGCAGCTGCCTTTTTGCATTATTTTAAAGCAGCGTTTCCCAACCGGTGTGCCGCGGCACACTAGAGTGCCGCGAGACACCGGCTGATGTGCCGCCATGGCTCCAAAGGGAGGCAACTGGAAAGAGGGCTGCAAAGAGCGGGGAAAACCTCGCCGCTTCCGACCCTCAGCCGAGCGGAATGCTCGCCCTCGGCTCGGCCCTTAACTTTATAGCACGCGGGCAGCTAGAGTTCAACGGCGCAGACGCTCCTGAGTCGCTGAGGGAGGGAAGAGGCTAGGGCGAGGGTTGGAAGGGAGCGAAGCCAAGTCCCGGCGGCAACTCCACCTTCTCCCGCTCCCCTCCTCCCGGCTCCACAGTGGAAGCGCGAGGCTCTGAGGCGCTCGCCTTTGTGCTCCGTTCGTCAATGTGGCCCCGCCGTCTCCTGAGGCGCAGTATTTACGGGCGGCATTGCGTTGCCTTGCTTTCGTTCCTTCCTCCTCTTTCTTTAGACTCAGCTTCAAGGGCAGGGCAAAAGTAATGCCCGTATTTATATACTGCCATGCCCGCCGCGTGCCCGCCCGGACTAGGCGGTGGAGGAGGCGGCGGCGGCTGTGGCGGTGGTGGAGGCGCGCGAGAATCCCGACCGGAAGCCTCGCGCGCGCCGCGCTACAGCTGATCCCAGAGGTAACTCTGGGTCAGGAGACCCGGCGCAGCCGGGTGGGGGAGGAGCGGTGTGCCGCGAGATTTTTTCATTGATTCAAGTGTGCCGTTGCCTAGATTAGGTTGGGAAACACTGATTTTAAAGAGAGAGTTTCTCCTCAGTTCCCAGGCTCTCACTCTCTGCGTTCCTTGCAGGCACCCCATCTGCCCCTCGCGACCTCAGCTATGAGATCATCGGATCCAACGTCCTCCTGACCTGGCGCCTCCCAAGGGACTTGGGTGGCCGAAAGGATGTTTTCTTCAACGTCATCTGCAAGGTGTGCCCGACAGGCTCCCCGGGGCCTTGTGTGCGTTGCGGGGACAGCGTCCAGTTTGAGCCACGCCAGGTGGGGCTGACAGAGAGCCGGGTGCAAGTCTCCAACCTCCTGACCCGTGTGCAGTACACCTTTGAGATCCAGGCAGTCAACCTCGTGACGGAGCTCAGCCCAGATCCTCCACAGTTTGCCGCCATCAATGTTAGCACCAGCCAGTCAGGTGAGGAGTGCTTTTGGGGGAGCCCCATTCTTTGCTTTGCCACCTCTGTTTTGTCTCCCCGGTCTTGTTTGGTGCTTAAACTTTGCAAAGTATGTGAAATGGTGTTACTGGACTATGGCTACAGTAAGCAAGGACGGGGATTGTAATTCCATCTTCAGTTTTGAATGGGGACTGTAATGCCCCTTTAAACCTATTTCGGATATGATTATACAAGTAATACATTACCGTGGTTGGGATCCATTTTGCAACAAACAAACAAACCCCCAGAACAATCGCACCCCTGCTGTAGCAGCTGACTGGCAAACATGCTGTGCCTGCATGCAGGAAGGTATAAATATCTACAAAAACAACAGGACAGGTTTTGCACATTCCTAGGAGGAAAATACTGCAAGGAAGAAACATTATTAGAAGAGGATGTGTCAGGTGGTCCCCTCCATCTCCTGCTCACCGCTGTTGTTTTGCCTGACCCTCTGCTACCTTTCAGTTCCTCTTCCCTTTCAGCTTCCTCGTTTACCTTTTCTGTGTCACACTTGCTCTCTTCCTTCTCCCAGCTGCCTTTTGTCTTGTCTCTTCCTTTCCGCGCACCTTTTCACTTCCCATCAGCTTCTGTCCTTGGCAGCCCATATTTCACGGCCTTTTAAAACGAACGTTGCAACGATGCACCAGCCTGTCTGTCTCTGAAGGGAAAGCATATGAGAGGTTGACAAAAGGTAAAACTATGTGAATCGCTAGTCTGAACCGCAGAAACACAGGCAGTCTCTAGGTCTGCGCAATGCCGGAAACCTTTATCAAAATGTCAGAGAGCCAAGTTGTTGCTGAATTTCAGTGGTGGGTGAAGCATTGGAAGCAGTAAAGCTGCATTTCAAGTGTCACCTGTATAGGCAAAAGAAATTCAATTGGTGAGGTGGAGACTTTCTCATCAAGGTTTGGAGGCTGGCTCTCTAAAGATAAATATTGTGGGATACTTGTGGAATTCAAGGTTAGGTGGCAACCATTTTTAGGCACATCCAGTTGACGCATAATCACCAACGTGCGGGTCCTTTTGGACCTGGAAGAAGGCAGAACGGGGACATTCAACTGACGCGCATGGGGGCTGGGAAACAGAACCCCTGCACGAAATGGTCTCCAACTGTATTTGCAAATCCTTGTATGAAATGACCAAATGTGCATTTTTTTAAGGAACATAGGAAGCTGCCTTATATTATTCTGGGTTGGATCGTTCGTCCATCTAGCCAGGGGTACCAGCAAGATTTTCTGAGCCTGGTGTGCTGTACCTAGACTAAGTGCTTTCTGCTGCACTTACCAGAGAAGAAATAAATTTGCATACAATTTGTGAAGAGTTTATGTCACATGCAAATTTGTATGCACTGTTGTAGGTGCAGGTGTGGCGCTCTCAAAAATAAATCAAGTGTCACACACAAGTTATAAGATGTCCAACAGACAGAATATCAACAGGTGAAATTTTCCCCATATTTCCATGGTACAAAAGGCTTGCTCTGTTTAATATCTGCCTGCCCCATATCTGTGGTTTTGGTCACCTCATGCCTTGGTCCAACTCTTGGATGAACATACCTTACGTGGCTTTTGTGAAGATACAGAAGGAGATATAAAATGGCTGAAAAAGATGACAGTGTTTTATTCCTTACAGGCATCACATTTGTACTTTGTGGCATAAAATTTTGCCTCTTTTAACCCAAATTATGCATGTTTTGTCCAATCCCTTAAAAAAAGAGAAAATAGTACACTTCCAAGGCTTCAACCAATCTTAACATGAACCGATTATTGTGTGTTTAGATGCACACATCCCAACTATAATCAAGTGAGCTTACTCCCAGGTTGGTGTGCACAACAGACCCTCTTATCATGAAATTCTCTGCCCCTTTCCCACAAGAAATCCCAGACTGTAATCCTGTACCCACTTACCTGGGGTTAAGGCCCATTGAACATAAAAAAGATTACTTCTGAGTAGACATTCATACAGTTGAACTGTAAGTTAATTATCCATTAAATTCTGTATGAGTGTCTAGTCCTTAGTGGAGATGCTTAAGCCTCTTTGCAAAATATTCAGTTTGCTGCTGCTGCTGCGCTTCTTCTTCTTCTTCTTCTTCTTCTTCCTCCTCCTCCTCCTCCTCCTCCTCCTCCTCCTCCTCCAGCAGTGACGGGATTCTTTAACAGTAGATTCTGCAGAAAGTAACTTAACAGAGAGTATCTGAGCTCAAATGTGCAGGGGATGAGGAAGCAAGGATTCCTGGTATCCAGGCAACTCACTTGTCAATCACAGCTCTGATTTCACTCGTTAGCTGAAAACACTGAAAGGCACCATTCTGCATTTCAAGTTTCAGCCAAGCTCAACTTCTGCACCCATTCTCCAAGAGCATATGTGCAAAATCCTGGAATGTGATATCTGCCTTGAATACTGAGATAACCTGGGTGTGGATATAGCATATTTCAGGTTTGAACCGCCGTTTGGCCCTTGCATCTGTTTTGCAAGGGGGGGCCGAGGTGGGAGGCGGCAGTATTAAAAAGAAATGCAAAACGGATTGTAATGCAACACTCCCAGAGGCTGAGCCCCTTGAACATTGTGCTTTGTGAGCAATAAATCCTAATGCTAACTTATTTGATAAGAAGTTATGATAAACTTTAATAAACCGTAAGTCTATCAAAAAGGTAAACAAGAGTATTATTGCAGTGAAAAAACCAGTAGAGCGCACAGTCAGGACCAGAGCTGTGGGTGGCCAAACCAGGAACCCAACCTGGAGTGCACATTCGCCATTCCAAGGTGGGTCCCTTCAGAAGTCTGAAAGTGGAGGTTCATCTGGAGATGGGTAGGAGTTAGGTGCATGTGCCTGTAATGCAACAGGTTCTGCTCTATTAACCAGATCTGGGAAGAAGTCCAGATTCCCAGCATGGAGGCCAACCCAGAGGCTGACGCCGCCCCTCTCATTTCCCTAAAGAGAACTCCTGAGACACGTTCACTAGGCTGGACCCCAGCCATGGCGTTCCAAATTCAAGCCCTCTCTGCCCTGACATGTCTTGCCGCTTTTGCTCGCCTCTAGTAATCCCATTTCCGGTCTTGTTTCTGGAGAAAATGAGCAGCCAGGATGGTTTGGGCTGGGCTGGGGCTCCATGTCCTGCTAGCAGCAGAGCCATAATTGGATTCCTTGTGTCTCTTTCAAATTGTGGAAAAACAAAGATCCTCAGGGAGGCTTCCTCAGGTCCCTTCAGCCGTACAAGAGAAGCAAATCACTCTCATGCAGCAAAGGGGTCTTGGGAGACCAGGAGTGCTGAAAGCCTCCCCGTCAGAGTAGCGGTACCTCTTGGGCAGCTATTGTGGTCAGGTCCTCCTTTGTCTGCTGTTTTCCCCCCGCCCCCCTCGTCCTCTTCCCCAAGATCATTAGGAGTGAGCTTGAGATGAGCTGACCTCGATTCGTAGTGACAGCTCACGCTAACTAGGCCTCTGTTGCTCCGTCACGTGGCCCCGCCTCACTCCCCGCCTCTATCTATTCGTCCCCCTTGGCAACTTTTCATTTTAGCTTAGATTTTTTTCTCCCCGATTACACATACATTTGGGAAGACTTGCCTGGGCTCAGAGAAAGGCGGGATAAAGGAGATGGGGATGATGGGGGGGGACAGGAAGAGGAAACCCTTTCTGAATGAATGGCTGTGTCAGTCGTAAGGAGACAAGGCGAGTCCTTCTGCATCAGACCAAAGGGCCATGTCGTCTGGCAGGCTTACAATCGCAGCAGAGGGGGAAGAGCCCTCCCCTGTTACTTGTCCTCAACATCTGGTATTTAGAGGCATGCTTGCTGCTTCTGAACATGGAGGTTTAATTTATGTACAATGGATAATGGACATTGATAGGCCTCTCTGTTTGTATAGTTTTTAAAGCATCTAAATGGTTGCTGTTAATGTGTTTGTGAATTCCACGAGCTAGCTATTTTGCTGTGTGAAAGTACTGTTGTTTGGCCATCTCACACCTTTTGGGGGTCCCAAGTTCTAGGATTATGAGAGATGGAGAAAAATTATCTTTGTATTTTTTTCTCTGCACTGTTAACCATGGTATAGGGCTCTGTCATGCCCTGCCCCAGTTCCTTTGTTTTCTAAATGAAAATGCCCCAGATGTTCTAGCCTTTTCCTATAGGGAAGGTGCTCTACCACCTTGATTTTTTTGGTTCTCAAACCCCACCCCCAGTTGTGTGTGTCTATCTTCTGTCTGTCTGTCACTCTCCCTCCCTCCCTCCCTTATAAACCCAGTAGATCACTGCAGTCTGCAGATGTGCTCCTCCAAGTTCTAAAGATCTCAGAAGCCCATGTGTCAGGCCGTATTCTGTGGAATCATAGAATTGTAGAACCCCCTGCAATGCAGGAATCTCAACATGACAGATGACCATTCAACCATTGCTTAAAAACCTCCAATGAAGGAGAGGCCACCACTTTCTGAGGGACTATGTTCCACTGGCAAACAGCTCTTACTGTTGGAAAGTTCTTCCTGATGTTTAGTCAGAATCGCCTTTCTTGTAACTTGAATCCATTGGTTCGAATCCTACCCTCCGGTGCTCCATCTTCCATATGACAACCCTTTAGATATTTGAAGATGGCTTATCTCCTCTCGGTCTCCTCTTTTCCAGACTAAATATATCCAACTCCCTCAACTACTGCTCATAAGGCTTGGATTCCAGACCCTTGATCATCTTGGTCCCCCTCCTCTGCACACGTTCCAGCTTGTCAATATTCTTCTTAAATTGTAGGACCTAGAACCGGATACAGTATTCCAGGTGTGGTCTGACCAAGGCAGAATAGAACAGTACTATTACTTCCCATGTATATTAAGGAGACATTTGTGCTAAAATGCTGATGAACTTTCATGAGGGCTATTTGCAAGCTGGTGTGGCAATGTGGAGAACTGAACTAAGAGTAGAAAAATGAGGAACTGAGAGGAAGTGAAATTGACATACAGTATTTGTCTGGCCGTAGTCAGGACACAAGTTAAGCTGTTAAGATATATGGTCCAATAGTTTCTTGTAATTAGTTTCATTCCTACACAACAAGCAAGGTAATTTTAGATTTACCTTATAGTAAATTTAGGGGAAGCACTCTTACTGTAATAGTAGCTCAGCAAAGGAATCAACTGCCTAGGTAACATGTGGAATTGGCTGTTTGTTTATTTTACTTGCACTCTGCACCCAGAACGGGAGGGCAGTCAGAATTACATGGGCATCATTTGAATCCATGCCATTTGCCATGCAATTTTAGATGGGACAAAATAGTCTTGTCATTGATGACTGAGTACCACATTCAAACCTGCCTTTGAAACTGGTTTATGCATGGATCCTTCCACACATCACATGGCAGCAATTATGAGATTGCCTCTCTGGAGCTTATCCTGGCTCTCTAGTGAGAATACCTGCATGTTTCCAAGTACCTGTATGTTGCATCCACACTTTTACGTTTTATGTAGGCATGCACACTTCAAAAAAGCAATGTTCTGTGTGGATGCAAATGAAGCCAGTACAGAAATGCTCCTCACACTGACTGTATCCCACATTTGAACTTTCTATAATGTCGCTAGAGAATGCAGAAAAACGTGCCAAGCAAACCCAAGGCTTTCTTTCAGACAGGCAACAGCTGCCACAGGTGTCTACAAATGTGAGGGCATGACCAAGCTGCCTTGTACCTGCCAGAAGTTACTAGGCAGGCTTCCTGGATGTGCTATACCTGGAGATCTGGGATTTGGAGAGGCCATAAGTACAGGAACCTCCAAGGTGTGATGAGGATTTCATCTCGAGGCAGTGACATTCACAGGCAATAGTGCAGAAGGGTCATTAGGCAGACTTTACAAGGCTGAAGAGATATGGCTGAAGAGGAGATTTCTAGGCTGAGCGTGACCCTGAGATTATTGACTGTGAAGGCAGATAAAAACTTTAGTTCAGGAGGAAAATTGATTCAGGCTATTACTCTTGCTGCAAGAGGCACATCCGTTATGTTCAGCTGAAAGTTGCAGACAGGTATGTGCCAGGGAAGGGCACACAGTTTTCATAAGATAATGCACACTCAAAAACCATTAAGGTGTATCCTACAGAGAAGGCCTGCATAACTTGTGACCCACAAAGCCAAGTGTAACCTGCCCACTACGTTCTATGTTGCTTTCCAGGTGTTTTTTTTCCTCCAGTATCAAAACCAAGAGCTATATCAAGCCCCTAGTGGGACACTTGATGAGCTATATTTGGCATGGTCACTTCCAAACAGGTCTGTGCTGCTAGCTGTACAATACAGTGTCAGATTCTCCCTACGCCCCACAAACATTTTTTAAAATTAAATAAACAGAACAACCCACTGAAAACTCCTACACAAGTCCCACTAAAATGTAGGGGGGGGACACAAGTACCGGTAGTGATAATCAGCACTGGATGAATGTTTTCGGTGCAAAACGTGTCCCACAGCAAGAAAAATGATGGGTTATTGCTGGGACTGAGCTAGTAACGTCAGGTTCTTCTCAGGGTTTCCCAAAATTGGGTCTCCCGCTGTTTTTGGACTACAACTCCCATCATTTAAAAGTGGTCTGAAAATAGTGTAACTTTATATTGCAGATAATATGTCCTAGGTAGTACTGATGGCTGTGGCTTTTGGGAACGCATATGCAATGCAATGCCACATAGTCTCGGGGTTTCTAAGGAGTTATAGGACACCTATGATTTGGTATACATGAAACATAATCTAACTCTTTCTGTCTACGACCTGGGTCACATGTAACACTAAGCCAAACTATGGCATAATGCAAGTGAGCAAATGTGGTTTCCTGGAGCGAAGCTTGCATTCATGCACTTTCCCCAGTCTTCCTGCTGCCATACTACGGTACTCAAGGCTAAGCCATGGTGTGGCTTAGTGTTAGGTCCGAACCTGGGTTCATGGTTTATCTTGCTTCAGACACACTGTGAACTACAACCAAGATTTGTTCTTGCTTTCACCATTCATGGTTTCTCTGAGGGAGACCAGTTTGGGGCAATCCACTAATATCAGCTCCCTAACTGCAATATTAAAGGTAAAGGGACCCCTGACCATCAGGTCCAGGCGTGACCGACTCTGGGATTCTGGCGCTCATCTCGCATTATTGGCCGAGGGAGCCGGCGTACAGCTTCCAGGTCATGTGGCCAGCATGACAAAGCCGCTTCTGGCGAACCAGAGCAGCGCACGGAAACACCGTTTACATTCCCGCCGGAGCGGTACCTATTTATCTACTTGCAGTTTGACGTGCTTTCGAACTGCTAGGTTGGCAGGAGCTGGGACCAAGCAACGGGAGCTCACCCCGTCGCAGGGATTCGAACTGCTGACCTTCTGATCGGCAAGCCCTAGGCTCTGTGGTTTAACCCACAGCGCCACCCGCGTCCCAACTGCAATATTAGGATAATAATAATAGTAATAATAATGATGATGATGCAGCATATCTGCTTAACATAATAATAATAATATTTTTTTATTTGTACCCCGCCCATCTGGCTGGGTCTCCCCAGCCACTCTGGGCGGCTTAACTTAATCATTTTAAGGATTCCAGTGGGGTGGAGAACCTGTGGACCTCTAGATGGTCTTGAATGACAACTTTCATTATCCCTGACCATTGGCCATACTGCTGGGGGTGGATGTGAGTCAGAATTCAATACCATCTAGAGGGCCACAGGTTCCCCATCATTGGATTGCAATAACTGAGCACATGTGGAGTACTTTGAGCACATATAAATGCTAAGTGCTAAAGTAGAACAAATTGCACCATACTTCTCAAAGTCAGTGGTGTGCAGTGAAATTTTTCATAGAGGGATAGTTAGGGCCAGAAGTGCCAGCTTGCGAGGGCGACATCAGGCACATGATGTCCTGACGTCATGCATGTGTGCCTCCCTCCCTGAGCTGGGCAGAAGCTTCCTGGGCTTTGGCTGGATGCTGAAGCCCTCCTGCCTCCTTCCCAAAGCCGGATGGGCTTTGGAAAGGTGGCAGGAGGGCTGTGATGACCTGGGAGTCAGACTCAGACGCTGAACCTGAGGGTTCCCAGCCTGCACAGGATTCACTGCCCTCAGAAACAGCAGAGCCAGGGCTGGGGCCTGGGTCTCAAGGGGACTCACCTGTGCTGGATCCTCAGGTGCAGGCTTCGGCTGAGGTTGATCTGGCTCCTAATGGGATGGAGGACTTACTGCCTACAGGTGCTCCACTCCCCACCCAGTCAGGGGAAGCTGAGGTTGCCTCTGGGTCCGGTAACCCTCCAGCTTCTCCTGAGCTGCAAAGACTCAGGGCAGAGAGGCGAAGGGAACTAAGTTCTCGCAGGAGGAGTGCTCGCCTCCAAGCCAGGAGAGGCGAGTCACCTGGGGATCGGAGCCGCCCTTCGCCTCGGGACAGATAAAGCCGGCCAGTCCCAGTCCCAAGTCGCAGGAGCAACATCGTTGCTGGAGAGTTCTGCTTGCTCCCTGCCCGGTTGTTCTGCCTGAACTCCTGACCTGCCTCGGTTCCCTGTTTATCCTGCCGTTCCTGACCTTGCCGGACTCCTTGCCCTGGACCCTGCTCCTGTTTATTCGGACTGCCTTCACGTACCTCGGACCTCGGACCGGACTTCGACCTCGCTTCCTGGATACTCCACGGGACCAGCACAAGGGCTCTTGGACCCATTGGAGCATTGCGTCTCCCTCCCTAAGCCGGGCAGAATCTTCCCGGGCTTTGGGAAGGAAGAGCCAGGGGAATATTTAGGGGACTAGCCCAGTCCCTAGTCCACTGGCCACACACCATTGCTCAAAGTACAGATGCATTGAGGGCACTACTACATATTACACTGAAAATGGCACCACTGTCCTCTCCCATGTCTCATGTTCATGATGCAGCCTCTCAGGTTGTAGCGTTCCTCATCCCTGCCCGCCACAGCTCATTGTGTGGAGCATCTGCCTTGCATGCAGAGGGTCATAGGTTCAGTCTGTGGGGTCCATGGGTAGGACCAAGAAAGACTCCTGCCCCAAACCCTGGAGATCTGCTGGAAGTCAGTGTCAACACTAATGGGCTGGATGGACCAATGGTATACCTGGGTATAGAGCAGCTTCCTATGTGTTACTCTGGAAGCGCAGAATCTGACCAGCACAGGATTTGATGTGCAGCTCCAACCTGAAAGAACAAAGACAAGAATAAACTAATGAGAGGGATAAGCATTTTAAAAGCAGAGAGAGAGAAAAGGCCCCGCTGTGCAACAAGGAAAAAAATCACGTAGCAAAGCAAGCAAGGCGAAGCTAATCAATACAAATAACAACAACAAGAAGAAAAGCAACAGCAAAATACTTGAGATAGTTTTAAGTGGTGCTGCCGTCTGGTTTGCTTGACTGTCATATGTGGTCCACGTAGGAAAACATTCCTGATGCCTAATGCGGCAAACAGCAGGCTGAAGGCAATTGCTGAACCCCTTCATTAAAAGCCTCGTCCCACTGCCATCTTCAGGACAAGCTGATCCTCAGAGATTGTTTGTGGCAGCAAATTATCTAAGTGCTATTAGGCACAGCTAGTGTGTCTCCACACATAAGCCTCATTAGAAGAGAGCAAAAGTTAGAGCAGTGACAAATTGCCATGCTTTAGTGCTCTAGAGGTGTGGCACGTACAAAATGAATCCTAGAGCCGGGCAGCCCTGCAGTGCGTAGAATTGATCCCCTAGCTGCAAAACAAGGAAGGACATTGATGTGGTATGTGTCTCCTTGACTGCAAATCCACAGGTTGGTTGCAAGCCAGATGTTGGGGCCATGTGTAAGAGGCCTGCATATTTGTATCCATGCATTCACTGTGTTCATGATGTGCCTGCAGTGTTTAAGGAATGGTGTTAAGTGCTGCAATATACTGTATTTTTCCGTGTATAACATGCCCCTGTGTATAAGACGCCCCCTGTTTTTGAGGACTCCAACTTAAGCTTTTCGGGGGGGGGGCGACGACCAGAGTTGTTGAGCTTTTTTTATTCCCGGAAATCGCTCACCCGCCGCAAAAGCCGCCTATCAGCTGTTCCCACCCACGCCACCAGAAGCCGCCAATCGCCTGCCCCCTCACTCACCTTTTGTTCTGTGCTGTTTAACATCCACTGGAGGGCGCTATATTTTTTTGCACAAAATCACATTTTTTTACCTGGGAAAGGTGTGGTATTTGTACAATGTAAGTACATATAATCACTCCCATATGGGCATGGAACGTTGTGTCCAAATTTGAACAGAATTGATCAAGGGGTTACGGAGAAAGGCGATTGTTAACAAACATCCAACTTGAACGATTTTATATATATAGATTAACCGAATAATAACTTTAAAAAAAATCATAATATGCATATCTATTATTTAACATTTCAGTTTTAAAAAAAAAATGTGGGATTAGAACTCCCAAAGTGAAGAACTTCCGTTCAGTGCTGCTCCTCTGGGGTAACTCCCATCACACTCAATAGTCAGGTAAAAATAACCTCTCTCTCCAGAACCAGCTACTGGCCTCTCACGCTACAGCTGGCTGCTCCTATTCTTTCCCACAGACAGATCTTCTCTTCAGGCCAGCTGACTGATGAATTGGCTTTCTGGGCTCTCTATCTCTCTCCAATCCAATCCAGGAACTGGCACAGGGGGAAGGATTTATGTTAAATCAGATTTAACCCCCTTATTTCCTGATATTTCTGCTCTTATACAGTTGCGGGGAGGGCTAGGCATTCACAGCTGGGGACAAAGTCTCGAGTGGAGAGGGATTTATTATCGTTTGTATTTTCTTTACGATTGCACCAAATTACATAGGGTTTGGAAATGTTGAGGTAATCTTTGGATGCGCAGGCCTCTCAAAGAGAATGGGTAATCTTCTTGTTTGCCCTCCTAGTTTCTGTGGGCTGCAAGTGTTCCTCCTCCTCCCTATTTTCATCTTTTAAGATTTGTTCTGTTGGGGACTTTTATTCAGTCTTGCACAGTTGGAATCCCGCCTGTCCCCAAAGCTATTACTAAAAGCTTGTATCTTCATTCAACCTACCGGTAGTTGCAATAGTCTTGCATCCTGTGTAATCCTATAACGCAGTTTTAGTTATTTCCCATTTGACTTTTATCCAGCAAGCGTTTTGTAAATGTGTGAGCCTTTTGTTAGGAGACAGCAACAGTATCAACAACATAGTAATAGCCGTTGGCAGCTGAGCTCAACGTGGGTTGCTCTCACTTGTTATTCGGCTGTTCGTGATAGGATGTCGTGACAGCACAACGTAGCCAATTAGATTTGGCTATGGACTGATGTCAGGGAAGGTGAGTGAGAGCAAGGCAAATGAATGAGCAAACATGGTTGCAAGGAGCGTTGGAAAATGGCCAGAAAAGCAAAGCATTTTTCAGCACTGCTATAAGTAATTTCAATTCAGCTGGAGCCATTACAGCTGCTGTTGCAGATGTACAAAATAGTGCTGCCTTCTCTCTTATTGAACCGGACTCTGAATGTTATGAAAGAAAGAAAGATGCAGAAAATATTGAGCAGATCCGGAATGTATTCATTGAGTGTTTAAACGAGGGATGCGAACCTGTGAGCCCCAGCCAGCATGGTGAATAGTCAGGGGTGATTCATTGAATTGTAGAATTGGAAGGGATTCATTTCATTTAACTCATTTATTATATTTTTATGCCACTTTTCATTCACATGAACTACATCATGTAGTCCAACAACACTTCTGTGATTCTACGAACATATCCAAAGAGGCTGCAGGTCTCCCATATCTAGTTTAAATGAAGATATAACATAGAAAATACCAAAGATCCAGTAGGTGTAACACAGAAGAACTGTTCATCTGCCACATATCACACTCCCTTTTTTCATATCCAACTTTCTTTCCACTCTTCTTCAATGCACAATTATTTATTTATAGTAATATTTGTTCATTCATCATTGTTCAACTATAATGAGCCTATAATGCACAGTTGGCACGCCAGGTATTTTATTTTTTCTTGTCAGATAAATTGTAAGAAGTGTTGTGCAGACTATTTGTTTCTACACCCAGATGCAATATGAATATTACACTCATAAAACAAGCTGCTGTCAGGCATGACCAAGCAACGAGTTCTGTGTCACTGCAAAGTTATTATACACTTTCCCCAAGCAAATATTGGTCCAATAAATGTGGTTCCCCACATCTATTTATTTTGGCACAAATGGCGTAGGTACAACACAGACTTGGTTGGAGGATGTACGAAGCACGCCACTCTTAACTGTGTAATGTCAGTGGATTTTGCTATTCTGAAAATTCTAGTTGTTAGATATAAAACTAGTTTTCTGTTTTGTTTCATAATAAATAATAATAATAATAATAATAATATTTTATTTATACCCCGCCCTTCCCGATTTAAAAACTGGACTCAGGGCGGCTAACAACAAATATAAAACATTGATTAAAAACGACTTAAACAGAAAAAAGAAAAGAAAAAGTTAAAAACAGCATCAAATACAACATAAATGATCGTCACCAGGGCTAACTGGCCAAGTTATTCCTGCTAGGGCAAGTAAGGAGACCAGGGAAGGGTTTAATGTAGGGTCTCAGAAAAGGTTTCTTCCAAGAAAGAGGGAAGGGAAAAAAGGAATGACGAATCAGGCTTTGAAGGCCAGTTGGAATAGCTCTGTCTTACAGGCCCTGCAGAAGGAGATTAGGTCCCTCAGGGCCCTAGTTTCGTGGGACAGAGCATTCCACCAGGTCGGAGCCATCACTGAAAAAGCCCTGGCCCTGGTGGAGGATAAAGTAATTTATTTAAAGTAATCATGGATAAGTAATTTATAGGGATGAGTATACGTCCCCCTTCCATTATGTTCCATGGGTTCTCTCTGCCCTGTTTCTTTTCCAACTTTCTTCTGCTACAGTGTGGAGAATTTCTAAAATTAATTCTGCAACTGGTGCATATAATAATTACAGGTAGGTAGCCATGTTGGTCTGTCGTAGTCGAAACAAAATAAAAAAAATTCCTTCCAGTAGCACCTTAGAGACCAACTAAGTTTGTTATTGGTATGAGCTTTCGTGTGCATGTACACTTCTTCTGAAGAAGTGTGCATGCACATGAAAGCTCATACCAATAACAAACTTCGTTGGTCTCTAAGGTGCTACTGGAAGGAATTTTTTAATGGTGCATATAATGTTTGCTGAAACTTCCTGTTCCTTTCATCAACATTCGCTTGGGTTTCCCCCTACCACCAACCCCCACGGCCCAGACCAGGTTGGTTGCTGAAGTGAACAAGTGCTTGTGTTCACCAAGATTCCTCTTTGCCTGTCGTGCCACCAAGGCTTGGATAGCTTAGTTGGTTAGAGCATGGTGCTGATAACACCAAGGTTCGATTCCCATGGATATTCCTGCACTGCAGGGAGTCAGGCTATAGCTGATTCTCAGGATCCCTTCCAATTCTATGATTCTAATATGAATAAGCCTTTCCGCATGCCAGCAACTTGGACAAAATAAAAGGTGTGTATGGATAGGAGATGCAACATGCAAGAAAAGACATGCTGATCATTCTGTATGAATATTTTTTTTTTTTAAAAAAAGAATAATGGGTGGGTTGCCAGCTTACCGATTGACGTTCAGGGAGAAATTCTGGTGGAGTGAATATCATGAGTGGTCCTGCTAACTTGTTTCACCATCACTTAGGACAAGCTGATACAGCTCCTTCTCACACTCCTGTGGCAGCAGTGATGTGGGAAGGAGGCAGTTTGTAAGCTCTTTATACCAGGGCCCAGTTCCTGTGAGAGGATTTCAAGGGGAAAGTTGCTTCAGTCACCCCCAAATTATTGAGGGAAATGTTAGAAAGGTCCTTTAAAGGGAGGTGGATGCCAAAGTATAGAGGCATTTAGTGGGTTGGGAATGATGGGTTTATTGAACTTGTTCATAGTGCAGAGACGTACTGAAATTTGTTGCACTGCTCTGGAACATGAGTTCAGAAGAGGTACCTCCCTGTCCCTGCCTGCGGAAATTCTGCAGAACTCCTCTGCTCAGTTGGCTAGAGCATGGTGCTGATAATGCCAAGGTTGCAGGTTCAATCCGCATATGGGACAGCTGCATATTCCTGCATTGCAGGGGGTTGGAAGAGGTGATCCTCAGGGTCCCTTCCAACTCTATGATTCCTTTGCTTGGTAAATTGAAACTCTACTGGTGCTTTGTGGTTGTTGTTTTTTAAAAAATACTCTTCTGCTAGCTGTTTCTTTCATGCCAGTAATTAATCAAGATGGGTTTTCATTATTAATACTGTATTATAGTGGCTCTGAAAACGGGCTGCTATCTTTTAAGCGGTTTTTAATGAATTATTTTAACAGTTAACTTGTTCGTTATAAATATGCTGTAAGCTGCATCATGCCGTTGGGAGAGGCAGGGCATCAGGGCTCTGCAAACAAACTTTAACGAGTGATTGAATTAATAAAAGGTAAGGGCAAGATTGACAGAACGCCTCTGGAGCAAGCGAGGTAGGAAGAAGACCAACCCACTAGCACGATAATCCCTAAGACGCCTTTGTGCTCATACTGAGTTAATCATCAAGAAGCTGAGGAGTGTTGCCTATTTCGAGAGGGAGCCATTTGGAGCAGTTTGTTGGCAAAACTCAGATGCAAACACACAACAGTCGTATTTCCTTGCCCGCCTGTGCCACTTACATGCCCGTTGTTGATCCCTTTTGCTAAAAGTACGTTCTGTTTTTTAAAGCGATGTTAAAGAAATATCCATTGAGCTTTCTTCACAATTAGGAGGGCTTTCCCAATTAAGGACTGGGCCTGGGGCCTGGAGTTTTGGTGGTCCATCTTGCTGCAACTGCTGACCTAATGTGTGCACTGCTTAAGCAGTAGTGAAAGCAAGCAGATATATGGTCAGGTACTAAGTGCTGGCATAATGTTTAGAGGTAGTGCATGAATACCACTATAAGTGATGCGTTTTAAAAGTTGGTTGCGGGGAGTAGTGATGGCGAAGACATTCAGTTCAGTTCGCCTTTAAAGGTCAGCCTTCACTCTTTCCGAAACAACAAGCAAACCAAAACTCAGCCATCCTCCAAAATGCACACTTCTCCAGATTGTGCAGTGAAGCCGAGTCATTTGTGCACAAATGCATATACTAGGGCAAGTTGGCCATAAAATGCATTTATTTGTGCAAACAGCATTGAAAAAGGTGCTACATAAGGGGGAAAGTGCTTTGCAAAAATGTGCACGTTGGGTAAATTGCATACCAAGGTTGTGTATATTAGAAGAAATCGGCACTAAAATGCTGCTGAGAAGTTTGTTTGTTCGTTTCAAATTTCACAAACTGATGTGGAGAACTAATGAGTGGGAAAATGAGAAATGGGGAGCAAGCCACGGACATAGGAAGCTACCTTATAGTGAGTCAGACGATTGATCTAGCTAGCTTTGTATTAGTATTAGCTTAGTATCAGAAAGTCGGCGGTTTGAATCCCCGCGACGGCGTGAGCTCCCATTGCTCTGTCCCAGCTCCTGCCAACCTAGCAGTTCAAAAGCACGTCAAAGTGCAAGTAGATAAATAGATACCGCTGCGGCAGGAAGGTAAACGGCGTTTCCATGCGCTCTGGCTTCTGTCGTGGTCCTCCGTTGCACCAGAAGCGGTTTAGGCATGCTGGCCACATGACCCGGAAAGCTGTCTTGGAACAAACGCCGGCTCCCTCAGCCTGAAAGCGAGATGAGCGACGCAACCCCATAGTCGCCTTTGACTGGACTTAACTTTCCAGGGGTCCTTTACCTTTACCTTACATGTCTACACGGACTGGCAGTGGCTCTCCAAGATTTTCAGACAGACTCATTCCCAGCCCTACCTGGAGACACCCAGGATTCTTTGCAAAGGAGTTTTGGTGGTCCATCTTGCTGCAACTCCTGACCTAATGCAGTAGCACTCGGCTGCAGCCCCTTTCCAAAGGGTTAGGGAGATTTGATTTTAAAATCGTGCAAGGACCGCTTTTTCCTGCTTCCCTTCCTTGGGACTCACCTTCCCTCCCTCCCTATTTATCTGCTGCTGTCTCGCCAGCTTTACCGGCCGAGCTGCTGTCATTCCCACACCTGCCTTCTGCCACACACACAGGAAACACGAAGGCAAAGTTGCTTCATAATGCTTAGAACCATCTTATTTCTGGTTTGGAACTTGAAATGCCATAAAATGGATGATTAAAATGAATGATTTAAAGTAATGATATTCAAGCCATCCTACACTACATGACTTCAGGCTCCATGTCTGCTGAGCTGAGCTCAACACGCTGCAAACTTTTTATGTGAGAGCGTTAAGCAACAGGACACCCTTCCCAGATTACTCCTCTCCATTTGTAAGGGGAATGAGCTTTCTAGCCGGAGTATGTTTGAGATGTGCACTGAGAAAACTGGTATACATCTAACAGCTAACACCCAGGGAGCTCGGCAGGTCTCCCCTGATTTCATAGGAATTGTCCCATTCCCTCCCTCCCAATACCCTCATTTTCTCTTCCTCAGCAAACCATAGTTACTCTTAGAACCAAACTAACAAGCCCTTGTTTGTCTACAGAAACAGAATGGGAGACTTTGGTTTGTTCATGGTTTCCAATCCTGTTTCACAGATAAATACAGTTTATGCCAACCATGGTTTCCTAATTAAGATATAATGGCAAACTGCGGATTACCACGAAAAAGGATGTGCAGGAGGATTTGAGGGGAGAGAGCACACAAGCCTCCATGGATCCTTCATTCAATATCACAACTGAAATGAGCTAAAGTCTGTTTAGGGTCAGTGTTTCCCAAACTTGAATCTCCAGCTGTTTTTGGACTACAAAATTCCCATCATCCGTGACCATTGGTCCTACTAGCTAGAGATGATGGGAGTTGTAGTCCAACAGCAACTGGAGACCCAACTTTGGGAAACACTGGTTCATGTGTATTTATGCATGTTCATCTTAACACTCATCAGACAGCTTTTTGGTTTTCTTTGCTTCTGCTATAAAGTGCCATCACATTGTAAAAATAAAAGTAGTTGATAAAGTGGATAAGTGGTTTGTCTCAGGTAAGTTTATTTTTTAATAAGACTAAGGGCTATGAAGAACAGAAGGAACAAGGAGTACCTAAAACATTTCAATGTGATCTTTCCCCTTGTACTGTTGTTTGATTTACATTATGTGAAACTCGTTCCTGCTTGCCTAAGCTGGTTAAAGCCTCTTTGATTTGCTTCTCTCGGAATAATTTCCTCTTGTTTTATATGAAGAGGGTGGGGGGGTGGAACCCCTACCCTCAATCCTTTTGTGCTTCTCAGTGCTGAGAAGAAAGCAGGAGGCTTTACTGCTTTGCCAGATGTTTGCCAATTGGTCCAGGTGATCATAGGTTTGACACTGGCCCTCGTTTGCCAGTTAGTCCAACCTTTTTTTAATCATGTAAGCAGCAGCCCCCATTGATTTGTTGGCAGAATTTTGTGGAAGATGCAGTGAGAACACAGGAAGGTTATATAACTGGATTATTTTTTTCTTCCGTGATCTATCTTGGGCATCTTCAGTTTCCATCAATATGGAAATTTCCATAAATATTGGAGCTGGTAAATCAGCTGCTTTTAAAGCTGTGTTCCAGGGAATCCTGTGGTTCTTTGTAAAGTTTATCTTTTCTTGAAAGAAAGTTTGCCTGCATGGGTGTGCTGGATAGATTCCAGGGCAAACTCTGCATCGATAGAGAGCATCAAGGCCCAGTATGCTAGGCTTGCATTGTGCTGTGCATGGATCAAAGGAGTTCTGCAGAGCTTTCCTGATCACCCTCTGAAATGTGCATGGTGTGTTTGTGGCAGGTGTGCAGGAATTTCACAGCAGATAAGTTCCTGAAAGTTTGTTAGATGCTCCTGAGGGGCTGAGAGAGTGGTCCTTCTGCATTTATATGCCCAGCACAACCTTTCTTAACTACAAGTAGTGGATACTGCAGAGGTTTGGCACGGTGAAGATCAAATCCACATGCGTTTTGTAGTGCATTGGTCGTTCGGTGCTGTAGGTCCTGTGTGGCACCCAGTATTTATATTTAGGTTTCTTGCATTTGCCTTTTTCTAAGCACAGTGGTACCTTGGTTCCCAAACGGCTTAGTTGTCGAACAAATCGGCTCCCAAACACCGCAAACCCGGAAGTTAGTGTTCCAGTTTGCGAACGTTTTTCGGAAGCTGAACGTCCAACGCAGCTTCCGCGGCTTCCGATTGAGTGCAGGAAGATCCTGCAGCCAATCAGAAGCTGTGCCTTGGTTTTCGAACAGTTTCGGGAGTCGAATGGACTCCCGGAGCCGATTAAGCTTGAGAACCAAGGTACCACTGTATGTTTGTTCTTAAGTACTGTATTTCTGCTACCATCCCCAGACTCTCCCACTAAGTATTGGTTTGGGGAAATCTGGCAAGGAGCATCTCAGGGAAAGTTGTGTTGTTTGGAGTCAACAGTCGAAAGTAACCTTGTTTCTCTGCTTGCAATAAGAGGCATTGCGAAAAATCCCAGCTGCATAATTGGTCACCTAAACACATAGGGCCAGAAGGTCCTGCCTGGATTAGACCAGGATTGAGAGATTTCCACTAATGGGTGGAAGAGTCTCTGAAAATTTATCTAGTGTTCTGTTCATTTCTTCAAGCAGATGCTGGGATGCCCTTTCCTCTGCTAGTCTGACCAGGTCATTAAAATGCATTCACCTCCTTCAATATGCAGCAACCAACTCTTCTCAGGCTTCCACCAGCTCTGAATCATTTCCTTTCTGAGCTGTCTGTCAGAAACATTTAGGTTTCACAGACTCCCGGGGGGGGGGGGGGGAACCAGCCAATGTCTGAAGGAAGACCCCTGTGGAGTGTGAAAGCTAGTTAGACAGGAACAAATAGCAGAAAACAGTAAATATATAACATGAGGAAATGATACATGGAAATATTGGCAGAGGGCCCAAATATTTTGTGTTAATTTATTACATTCATAATTCACTTATTCAACTGCAAATTGGTGAAGGTAGTGGATAGGGCACTGAACTCAGGTTCAAGCCCTCCTCTGGACATTAAAAATCCATGAATAAACCTGCGTCCACTGCTGCCTCTCAGCCTAATCTACCTAACAGGGTTGTGGTACGGGTGGGGTTGAGGAACAAGTCAGGTATGCTAGGCTGAGCTCCTTGGAATACACAAATGATAGGTAGACTTTAGAGGTCTTCCAGTAAGACCACTCACCTTCAGGGGGGGGTGTTGCGGCCGGGCGGCGGGGGGTTGACGCCCCCTCTGCGTAAGGCCTGGCCGCATCACCCCCACCCGGCCAGTCCATGCTGGCGGGGGGGCGTGGCTGCAGGTAATTTAAATGGAGGGGAGGTTGTAGCCTCCGCCTGCCCCTCCTCAATAAGGGTATCCTGTTAAAGGGATCTGGGGGTGTGGATTCTGTCCAAAGCCGGGCATAGGCTAAGGCCATGTCGCTACCCCAACGGGGACTCCTCGGGGTGCCCCTATTTGATGTAAGTCATAGATCTCCCCCTTCTGGTGGTTTATCCTTAGTTTGACGCCTGCAGACAGGCGGGAGTCAAGATATAGCCTGGTTTCACCCAATGCCTAAGCCAAACATCTCACATCTGTAACCAATAAAGTTGTGGCCTGTTTTAGCCCATAATCCAAAATACTCATGTTGGTATGATTATTAATCAATGGGAACTACAGGGCACGGGCCTTGGCACGCTAACTGTTAATTAAAAACATTGAAACAAACTAGTGAGTAGATTCAGAACACAAATAGTCAGCCATTGCAAAGCAGACCGCTGACATGAGTTTTGCATCTTCACATAGTTTGTGATCAAACTGTTAACAGCAACCAAGTTTGAAATGCAAGCACGTAGATTTTTCCTCCTGTTCCCCTTCCCTAATATTTCTCTCTCTCATCTTGACTCCCCCCCCTCTTGTTGCAGTCCCATCTGCTGTTCCCATGATGCACCAGGTGAGTCGTACGACGAGTAGCATCACTTTGTCTTGGCCGCAACCAGACCAACCAAACGGGATCATCTTGGATTATCAGCTGCGTTATTTTGACAAGGTAAGTTGACATGGGGAACCTGTTTTCACAGTTGTGTGTGAGAGAGGTTGAAAATCACTGCGGCCAGGGAGAGTAATGGTTGCAGCCTGGCAAGAAGAGGAAAATTAAACAATAAGATAGTGAAAAGAGGCCTGAGTTAAAACTAGGAACTGGATTCCATGTTTCACTACAAGTTTTTCCTTGCCTCTGCATGCCTGCACTATAAATTTAAACAAAACTGAAGGTCATGACTTCCCATCAGTAAGCTTCTTCAGATGGTAGAGAGCGTTACATATCTCCCAACTAAATTCTCAACGCTCTTTCAAAGCTATCATTTTGTACTAGGGTTCCTTGAGAGATTCGAAACAGGTTTAGGTTTGTAGTGTCAATCTGCTCTAGCTTTTATTCTCCTGCTAGGACCAGATGGTGAGCTTGCCACTTGTTTTGTCTAAGGGACCTTGTTCCTATGGTATCAGAGCGGGTTGGGAACCGCGGCCACATGGCTTTGTCATAAGCCATGGGGGAAACAAAACAAAATCAAACCCACCACAACCAAGCAGATTAGAGTCCAGCATGCACTGATTAGATTTATAAAACAAAAATGATAGCCAGGCGGTATTTTATTTAAAGAGGCACAAGATTCTTAGTTCATTTTGTTGCAGAAACGTTCCTCTTTCAGCAAGTCTGTTGGGGCACATGATTTAGTTAGCATTTGTTTTAGATGGTTTATTTTTATCTATGTTCATAATTTTGGTTTTATGTAGCTTTGCTTTTTAAGTGGTTTGTGCATTTTAGTCATGTTTCATATATAACGGAACTTGAAGCTGCTTGGATATTTTATTTTATTTTTTGAGCAAGTGGTTTATGCATTTTCCAAACTAACAGATAAATGTCTGTATTTAGAATTTTGCTATGGCATCCTTCTTTTCTTCTATTATACAAATCATTTCTTCTCTGTTTTCTGCTTTGGCCTCTTCTGTTCTCTAGGTCAGGAGAGAAGAGTAGCAGCAGAGGCATTTGAGAAATCCAGAGACTAGATCAGGGGGTTGGGATGTGTGTGTTTATCTCAGCCGTGTAGGGAAGCAACTGGTGAGCCTAGGAGGGAGCATTGCTGAGGAGGAGGAGGAAGTGGAATTGTGTTTTGTCAGCTTCTCACGACCTGATTGTTGATTCCTAGTCAGAAGACGAGGACAACTCATTCACCATAACCAGTGAGACTAATATGGCCACTATTGCCAATCTCAGCCCAGGGAAGATATATGCCTTCCAGGTTCGAGCTCGGACAGCAGTGGGCTACGGGCCATACAGTGGAAAGATGTATTTCCAGACTCTGGTGGGAAGTAAGTGACGCACCTTTGTGAACTTTCAAACTTAGAATTCCCCCCTTCTGAACTTCCCTCGTGCTCAGACGTAGCTGCACAATCTGATCTCTCTTTATTACCCTCTTCCTCATGCATCGTAAACTTTTACAACACTCACAGGCTAGCACATGCCTTGAGCTTGACCTGCAAGCCGTTATGGCCCTACTAGGTATGAAGAGGCTAGTGGGCTGTCCTTTGTGGGCATAGTCACCTCAAATCCTGAGAACACAGCAAAGCCAAGGAACCTTTTGCCCTACAACCCCAGGGGTGCTCCCTGTTATCAGTCACAGATCCAAATGCTCTGGGTTGCAGCCCCAGAAGCTCCTTGCCTGACAAGACGCTAGGAGGGTGTGCACACATGCAAAGGTTTCACTGGGAGGTTGGGATGGGAAGATGAACTTTGACTGGAGGGTGGGAGGGGTCCCCAAGGAGGAGGAATGGCAGCTTAAAATGATAGACTATTCAGAGCTAGCAGGCCTAACCAGCAGAATAAGAGGACACGAAGACTGAGTTTATAAAGATGCATAGAAAATGTTTGTGAAATATCTGGAAAATAATTGTGAACAAGTGAAAACGCTAGCGGGAAGTAGTGTGAAGTAAGTTAATATGAAATGGGAGGGAGAATTTAAATGGTTGAAGTACAATATGCAGTATTATTGGGAATTTTTTATTTAAAAAAACCATGGAAGGGAGAAGAAGGGAAGTTGATGAATGTATTGTTTTATTGGTGGACACTTAATTGTGGAAAATGTATCACTGGAAATTTTAATAAATTTTTTTTTTTAATTTTTTAAATTTTAAATAACTTTGTCCCTTTTGACAGGTGAGCGCTCCGAGATGGTGCAAGATCGATTGCCGCTTATTGTGGGTTCGGCACTCGGTGGCCTGGCCTTCCTGGTAATTGCGGCCATTGCCATCCTTGCCATTGTGTTCAAGAGGTGAGTTTCCTGTTCCTTGCCCTGCCTCAGTGTACCAGCTCCTCATGCATAGGAGAGCCAAGAGTTTAAAACTACTGTTCTCCAATGAAGACTCCCTGTCTCCTACCTGTGAATGTTGCACAAAGGGGAGCCAAATCAGAGGGCTGGAGTTACCAATCTTCTTCTGCCCCAGACTCAGACTCAATTATAACTGGATAGATAAAACAGATAGAAATGAGGGAGCCCTAGCTCAAGGGGTGCTCAGATTTTGGCAGCCTATTTAAAGGGATACTATGGTTCAAACTAAAGGCACCTAAAAGAGAATTGCTGGCAGGTTGGGCAAGCTGAGAGAGCAGAGGCAAACAGCTCTGGATAGCCTCTGGATAGCAGGAACCTCAGTTAAAGCATCCGTGACAGATGGCCATCCAACCTCTGCTTGAAAAGGAGAGCCACCACCTTCCGAGGGAGACGTGCCCACTGTTGAACGGCTCTTGCTGTCAGAAAGTTCTTCCTGATGTGTTACTGTATCCTGACCCTATTATGAATCAATTCCATTGGGTGGCCTCTCAAGGTCTGCTGCTATCGGAAAAAGGAGAAGAAATGCCCTCTCTCCACAGTGCCATGCACAACTTTCTACAATATTTAGTCTGAAAAGAAGCTCCACTGAACTCAGCAGGACTTTCTTCTCAGTAGACATGCCCCATTCCTGTTTCATTTTGGTTGCCCATTTATGTACTTTTCCCTAACTCTGCTTGAGGTGATGAGGAGGTTGCCCTTCTTGAACCTTCCCTTTCCTCCACAGTAAGAGACGAGAGACTCCCTACACAGACCGCTTGCAGCAGTACATCACCACACGGGGTAAGCGATGGCATAGGAGCCCAGCTCTCTTTTAATAATAGCCTCTTCTTTTTTGGAGGAGGGTCTGTGACTGACTCTGGAGCTTCCCTTCTTCCTCACAGGTCTTGGGGTCAAGTATTACATTGACCCATCCACCTATGAAGATCCCAACGAAGCGATCCGGGAGTTTGCCAAGGAAATTGATGTGTCTTTTGTCAAGATCGAGGAGGTCATTGGATCAGGTAATGAAGGAACTATTTTGCTTCTCATCTGCCCCATCACATTTCAATCCCATTTTGCAGAGTGCTTGATCTGCCTCAAGCACCATTTGGGCCGCAGTCCTTTATCCACTTCTCTCGGGGTAAGCCCTGTTGAGCACAATGCTCTATAAATCTTTGATTTCTCTAACTTAGTTCTTGGACTGGTGTTCAGATCTTGCTCCATTTGATTAGGGTCTATTCAAGTGCAGTTTGGGCCTCTTTGTTGATCAGTTTTTGCTCTAGACCAGTGGTTCCCAATTAGCTAAGTACTGCTGAGGACCCTGTTTTTCAAAAGCCAACCCATGAAAATGTTGATACCTCTGTAGTAGTTTTTGTTGTGTGAATGGTGCCACCATACTCTCTGACATGTCTCAGCACAAAACCAGGATGTGCATATTCTGGGCTGTGCTCTTGCACAAATCACATGATCCACGCGAGAGCACGGGACTGCAATCTTTTTTGGAGGGGGCACTGCAGTCGCATGCAAGACGCACGTCTGACCTCAATCTCATGCATTTTTGGGTGCTGTGTTCTCACGTGAGATCAAGGCCCCTCTAACTGGGATGTCCCAGACAGTTGCCAGGTATGTGCCATGGACCCCCTGGGTGGGTTACATGGACCACCAATTGGGAACCACTGCTCTAGAGCTTTCTTTTAAGAGCACTTCACTAGAGCTTCATTTCTGCATCTTCACAATGTGGACCTCATCTTGGGTTTGGGAGGGATTAGAGAGGGGTGAATTCTGGGAATACTACCAGGCTCCCTAACACTTTACCAAGTCAGCAAGAAGCGATGCAGCAGCGCCTTCTCTCACCCATATTCCTCCACCAGTCCTCTTGCCTGCTCTCCTCCCTTGTCCACAGCGAGGCAAGATTGAACCCCGTTCACAAATGCACATCCAACTGTGATGCAATCCCATGCCATTGCAGAAGGTGTATGATCACCAGATCAGTGTAGGCAAGGCTAGTTGTAGGGGAATGAAGGTGGGCTATTGTGCTCATGTCCTGCTTGTGGACTTCCCATGGGCTTCTGGTTGGATGTTGTGAAAACAGAATGCTGGACCCTTTCATGCAGCAGGGCTCCTCTTCTGTTCTTACAACTGCTTAGCTGGCCACTCATCTTAACCTACCTCACAAAAGGTAGGTTGTGAGGATAACGGCAGAGGGGATTATGTACTCTTGCCCTGAGCTTCTTGGAGGAAGGGTGGGCTAAAACACAATAGCCTTTGTAAATAAAAAAACAGCAATAAATAAAGCTAAGGGTGCTAGGGGTCTCGAGACGCCTAGAGGACAGCAGTGCCTTTGCCCAGTTTGTGTTGGCGCCTCCTGATGTCAACTGGAGAAGGTGGTTGCTCCTCCTCTGTCTGATGTGGTGTCTTCTCCGTCCCTTACCCCTGGCAGGAGAGTTTGGAGAGGTCTGCTTTGGGCGCCTGAAGCCTCCAGGGAAACGAGAATACACAGTGGCTATTAAGACCCTAAAGGCAGGCTACACCGACGAGCAGCGCCGGGAATTCCTCAGCGAGGCCAGCATCATGGGACAGTTTGAGCACCCGAATGTCATCCGTCTGGAGGGTGTCGTCACCAAGAGCCGCCCTGTCATGATTGTCACGGAGTTCATGGAGAACGGCTCTCTGGATTCCTTCCTCCGGGTATTGCAAGCTCAGCTTCCCCACCCCTCTTTTGCCCTTGTCACCTTACATGCCCGTTCATCTCCTCTGTGTCCTCCTTATCTCAAGGCCAGATCACTTGAGGTGCCGCCAAAAGACTGGGGCAAGTGACTACTGCATTGTAGTTGAATGGGCCAGTCAACACACCAGATAGACAAACGTAGGGATTGTGGTCAGAACGTTATTCAAAGTCTCAACCACCTCATATGACAGGAGGGGCATTGCCAGTATTTTACATCATGCAGGAAGGAGGATTATCGGGACTTGCAGAGCTCCCTTAACACCAGGAGGGACCAGTCAAGGGGTTCAATCACGTGAAGGAGCTACACACAAAGCCCTGTCACACCACAGCTAAATGATGGGGAGGCACAGCCTCACAAACCCCTCACATATTTATTTAGCATGCTTGTGTGCAGCATTATTATTATTATTATTATTATTATTAGCTTTATCTTGCCCAGGGCAACCCAAAGCGACTTACAGCCAAAGTCTCCCCTTAGAATCTGAATCTCCCCTTAAATTTATTGCCAAAGTACGAAATTAAAAGCCACTCTTTAAGAGTACAGTTTCCTTTGATATTTAGATATAAACAAATCTAAAACTGGAAAATTAAACCTTGGCAGCATGTTTGTTTGTTTGTTTAATTAATTCTGTTTATGAATCAAAGTTATGTTCATTTTTAGATAATAAATTCCGTGCTAGAAAATGTTCAGTTTACTCTGTTCATGCTGCAAAACTATACACACTTCCCTGGGAGTAAGCCCCATTGAACTCGGTGATGTTTACTTGTAAGTAGACATGCATAGGAATGCACTTAAATATGCTTCAGTATTCTGAATTAATCTGACAATAATTTAAATCAAACAACTGATCCAAAGAAGTATTCACACCCAGGTATTCAAGTGGTGCATTAAAACATCTGTGCACTGCTGTTTTCGAAGTTATATTAGAAATCATATAAACTAAAGGAAAATGTATACATTTCAATGGCCAAAAATAGATTGTACGGCTTGAGAACCTGCAGAAATCTAATAAGAGTCTTTTGAGCTCTAGGCTTAAATATCCTAGGCTCATCTTTATGAAGGCCACATAATCAGTATGAATAGGAGGGATGAATCAGTTTGTTACTGGTCTCTGTCACTTCAATGTGTTTGTTCTTTTTTGTCCCTTATCCACTTTAATCTGTTTAAAACACACACACAAAAATGAAAATTCACATTTAGATATGTATGCAAGTACATATTTTAAAACTTTTCTCTCAAAATACAAATCTCTTAAATACATTTTCTTTTTTTTTTTCTTTTTTTTCAATTAATATTTTTTATTTTTAAACACAAAAATAAACAAACAAACAATCAAACAAACAAAATACACATACATATAAACTACATTTAAACTAAAACACTACAATACACTACATTTATCTTATGCTCTTATCCTATCTCCTTAACATTTTCTCCTAACTTCCTCCATTCTTTCCTTCTGTGCCGATTCTCCTTATCTATTTTCTACCAGCAATTTCTTAATATTTCTATCTTCTCATTTCTATTACCTTATTTCTTATTTTAATTTCATTCTTTAAATTTAAAATAACATCCAGATTCTTTTTCAACAACCTTATGTTTACTTACAAATATTTATAAAAAAGAAAAGACCTTAAATTCAATAATACTTAACACTTATTCCTACCATATATCTACCATACTATTCACAATATTAATCTTTTATAAACTACTCTTATACATTGACATTTCTATTTTATTTTAATTCTGTACTTTATAATGTTTTTTAAGATAGTCTTTAAACTTTCTCCAATCTTTTTCCACTGCGTCGTCCCTCTGGTCGCGGATTCGCCCCGTCAGTTCAGCGGTTTCCATATAGTCCATCATTTTCATCTGCCACTCATGCAATGTCGGTAAGTCCTTTGTCTTCCAATATTTTGCAACAAGGATTCTTGCTGCCGTAGTGGCATACATAAACAACGTGTGGTCTTCTTTTGGTAAGACTTGGTGTACCATTCCAAGGAGGAAGGCCTCTGGTTTCTTCAAGAATGTGCTTTTAAACACCTTCTTCAACTCATTATATATCATCTCCCAGAAGGCCTTCAACCTTGGGCAAGTCCACCACATATGATAAAATGTTCCTTCCATAGTGCCACATTTCCAACATTTATTGTCCTGCAAATGATAGATTTTTGCCAGCTTCACTGGGGTCAGGTACCATCTATAAATCATTTTCATTATGTTCTCTCTCAACAAAGTACAAGCTGTAAATTTTATGTCCGTTCTCCATAGTCTTTCCCAGTCTGCCATCATAATATTATGTCCCACATCTTTTGCCCAATCTATCATTGCAGATTTTACTAACTCATCTTGCGTATGCCATTCCAGCAGCAAATCATACATTCTTGACAAGGTCTTATTCTTTAATTCTAGCAGTTCTGTTTCCAGTTTTGACTTTTCCACTTGAAAGCCAATCTTTTTATCCATTTTAAAGAGTTCATTAATCTGGTGATATTGTAGCCAGTCTCGAATTCTTCCTCTTAATTGCTCAAAGGGTTTCAACCTGACTTGTTCTCCTTCATATATTAACATCTCGGAGTATTTTAGCCAATTTTCTTCCATGTTAACTCTTTTATGGGCCTTTGCTTCTGCTGGTGACAGCCATCTGGGTGTTTTCCTTTCAAGGAGATCCTTATATTTCATCCAAACTCTAAAAAGAGCCTTTCTTATTATATGGTTTTTAAATCCTTGGTGGGCCTTTATCTTATCATACCATAAATATGCATGCCATCCAAATCTGTTGTTGTATCCTTCCAGGTCAAGTATATCTGTATTTTCTAATAGGAACCAATCTTTCAGCCAGCAGAAGGCAGCTGCTTCAAAATAAATACTTAATTCCGGCAGGGAAAAGCCCCCTCTTTTCTTGTCATCTGTTAATATCTTGAATTTAATTCTGGGTTTTTTCCCCTGCCAGACAAATCTTGATATGGTCTTCTGCCACTTCTTGAAAGGTTCCATCTTATCAAGTATTGGAATTGCCTGGAAGAGAAATAATAATTTAGGCAGCACATTCATCTTTATGACTGCAATTCGGCCCATCAAGGACAATTTCAGATTATTCCAGATCTCCAAGTCCTTCTTTATTTCATTCCAAACTTTTTCATAGTTGTCCTTGAACAGGTTTTGGTTTCTCGCTGTCATGTTGATACCCAAATATTTTACTTTTTTTGCAAATTGAAGGCCTGTTTCTTTCTCGAGATTCTCTTTCTCACCTTGTGTCAGGTTTTTCCCTAAAATTTTGGTTTTGGCTTTGTTTAATTTAAGTCCTGCTACTTCCCCAAAGTCTTGTATCACCTCCAGTGCCACTGGTGCACTGGAGTCTGGTTTTTGTAGTGTCAAAACTAAGTCATCAGCGAAGGCTTTTAATTTGTATTCTTTGGCCCCCACCGCCACCCCTTTAATGTCTGAATTTTTTCTAATCACATTCAGCAGAACCTCCAGGACCGTAATAAACAATAACGGGGATAAGGGGCAACCTTGTCTTGTTCCTTTCTGTATTCTGATGTTTTCTGATACCACATTGTTAATAATGATCTTAGCCTTTTGATCAGTGTAGATCGCTTCAATCCCGTTCATGAAACCGTTCCCCACCTCCATATGTTGCAAATTCTTTTTCATAAAAGTCCAAGAAACATTGTCGAATGCTTTTTCGGCGTCCACAAACATCAGGATTGCTTTGTTATTCTTATCTTGTTCAAGATTTTCGAGGATATCCACCACGTTCCTTATGTTATTGTTTAAGTGCCTTTCCGGTAGAAAACCGGCTTGATCTTGGTGGATAACCTCCTTTAGAACCTTCCTGAGTCTGCTAGCCATGATATTTGCGAAGATCTTGTAATCAACATTTAGGAGGGAGATAGGTCTGTAATTCTTCATCAATGTCCGATCTACATCTGGCTTTGGTATCAGTGTTATGTAAGCATCCTTCCAAGACTCCGGTGCCCCTCCTCCCTTCAATATCTCATTGCATACGTCCATTAAAGGTTGTGTTATCCAATCTTTCAATGTTTTGTAATATTTGGCTGAAAGTCCGTCAGGTCCTGGGGCTTTGTCCAATTTCATGTTGCTAATTGCTATTTCCACTTCATTCGATGTTATTGGGTGGTTTAGGGGGCCTTTCATTCTTTCCGGGATTTTCTATAGGCCATTTTTAGCTATATATTGCTCTATTTTATCTTTTTCTTTGGTTTCTTCTTTGTACAACTGTTTGTAGAACTTTTCAAAATTTTCCCTTATCTCCGATGGGTTCACTACTTTATTTCCGTTGATACTAATGCTTGTAATGGTATTCTGTTTCTGTCTCTGTCTCAGCTGCCACGCTAGCAATTTTCCACATTTATTTGCTGATTCAAAAGTCTTTTGCTTCAACATTTTAATTTTCCATTCGATTTCGCAATTGATTATTTTAGAGAGTTCAACTTGTAGTTGCTTTATTTCTTTTTGTAATTTGCTATCTTTAGGTGTTATCCTCAATTGTTTTTCTTTTTCTTTCAATTGTTGCAAAATAGCATCCTTTTTCTCTCTTTGCAGCTTCATTTTGATTGCTTTTTGTTGTATTAGAAATCCTCTCATCACCGCTTTGCTTGCGTCCCAAATTGTTCTTTTTTCCATTGACGTATTTATATTTATTTCAAAATAGTCCTTTATTGTTTTTTGAGCTTTTTCACAGATGATTTGGTTTCTAAACAGTGAATCGTCCATTCTCCATCTGAAGGAACCCTTCGGGTTTAATCTCAAGTCCAGTTGTACCGGGTTATGGTCTGAGCATGTCCTTGGATGTATTTCTGACTGGATCATCCTGGGTGTTAATTCCCTGGATGTCCATATTTGGTCGATCCTACTCCAGGCTTTGGTTGACTCACTATAGAAAGTTGCTTCTAAGTCGGTTGGATTCAATGTTCTCCATGCATCTATCAAGTCTAGGTTGTCAATCATATCAAAGAAGGTTTTCGGTAGCCTTCCCTCATTTGTGAATTTTACTCTTTGTGATCTGTCCATAAGCGTGGAGGCTACCGCATTGAAATCTCCTAGAACTATTATTTTGTAATCCATGTAATCCAACAGCCTTTCGTGGATATTCTTGAAAAATTCCACTTTCGCATCATTTGGCGCATACAGTCCCAGTATCAGAAAGTTTTCGCCTTCCACTGTGATCTCTATTGCTACAAATCTTCCATCCTCATCCTTAAATTTCATTTTTGGATTATATTTCTCTTTGGCGTAGATTACTACTCCTCTCTTCTTCACTTTTGCTGAAGAGATGAATTCCAGGCCTATTCTTTTATTTTCCAAAACTCTCCTGTGTAATCTTGTTACATGGGTTTCTTGAAGACATATTATATCCAAATTTTGTTTCTTCAATGTATGAAAGACCTGGTTTCTCTGAGATTTAATGTTTAAACCGTGAACATTCCAAGTTAAGATCTTTAATGCCATCTTTTATTATGCACTTCCTCCTGCTGCTCCTTCGGCTTCTTCCTCTGGTGTTGGTGTAGGACTTTCCGCTAAAATTCCAGGAAATTCGTCCAGATTATTCTGTATAAACTTAATTTTATCTTCTTTTGATTTGATTTTGATGAGTCTTCCTTTGAATCCAAAAGCTAGGCCTTGAGGGAATTCCCACCTGTAGTTGATCTTCTTTTTACTTAAGGCCTGTGTCAAATCAGTGTAGTTGGGTCTTAGGTCCAGGAAGAATTTGGGGATGTCTTTGTATAGGATGACCTTCTTTGCTTCCACTTCCAAGTTCTTTTCGTAGTGGAGTTTCAGGATCTCGTCTCTTTGAGTTTTGGTTTGAAATTCAATTAGACAATCATTAACTGTCTTTGTATTCTTCCTATCCTTTGGTCCAAAACGATATGCTTTGACGATGGTGCTTTCCAATTTTTGTTGATCCAGTCCCCAATATTCTCCGAGTACCTTGACTATGTAGGCTTTTAAATTATCTCCTTCCCGTTCTGGCAGGTGTCTCAGTCTCAAGTTGGTAGCCCTCTGCCTCATTTGCATGAAAGCAAGAGACACCTGAGTGTTGTAATGGTCTCTAATGTGTGTCTGCTCCAAAGTTAGAACCTGGGCCTCGACTTTGCCAACCTTCTCTTTTGTTGATTCTAAATCTTGTTGAAATTGTCCAATTTGGTCCAATTGTGTTTTAATTCCTGCAATATCCTGTTTGAGATCTTCGTTGTTGTCTTTAATCTCTTTCCTTAATGCCTCAAAATGTTCAAGTAGCTGATTCATGCCTGCAGGGTCCACTTGCTGTGACTGTCTTCTTTTTTCCTTGGTTGCGCCTTCTGATGCTTTAGTCACACTTCTTGTTGAGACTCCTCTTCCTACTCCTGCAGACATTTAATTTCAATTTTGCAGTCAATTGCTATTTCAGAATCTACTCAGTCTAATTGCCCAGGCCTCTGTTGCTATGGAAATAGGTTTTCCTGTTAATTCTCTGCAGCTCACACGGTTTCCCTGGCAGCTGTTGTCTTTATCACCTAATATAGCCAAAACAATTGCTGCTCAAGGTCAATTCACAGCAGGCGCTTCCAGCAGATACTTGCTTGCCTGAGGAACAAAGGATTTTACATTCCACTCTGATCTTTAAAGTTGGTTTCACTTTTAAGGGAATAGCAGTCTGTCTATTGACAAGGATGTAAGAAAGTTACAAAATCCATTAAATTGTAATCCACAGGGTTGTAGCTTATACAAAGTTACCTATTGTCCAAACTTAGAAACAGTAACCAGAAAAAAAAAAATGAAATAGCAGAGTTATAAATTCTTCAACCCCTGTACTGCCCGGCTCATCCACAATCCAGAGGTGACAGTGGGTCTAATCCACACGTTAATGTCTTTTATTTAGCTGTACAGCTTATTTCTCTATTCCTCCTGCCAGAAAACCTAGAGGAGGTTTTTGACAGCTGTCAAATGTCAAAGTTCTAAAATCAAAAAAAAAAGCCTCTAAACGTTTATACTTGGTGACTTGCTTCTCCAGTCTCACAAAAGGGAAAGGTGGACCTCCTTTTTTCAGCCTTTCCCGTGGCCAAATTATGAATATCCTAATTAATAACTTTAATTGTCCCAATTACTCACGGTTCCGTTGAAACTTGAGTTGATTTTTTTTTTTGAAGGAGGTGTTCTGCGCTCGTCGCAGCCCGCTACGCTGCTTCACTGAAGCGGCCGTTCTCGGAGCCACAGCGCCCAGACCTCAATCCGCTCTTCCTTCCCAGACCCTTTACGGGGTCCTCCGAAGGTGGGGAGAGGTCCAAATGGGCGCCGCCGGCTCTCCAAGCCTTCAGCCCGCCCTGGCTGAAGTTTAAATGGGGGTTTGTCGCGCGGTGACAGAACCCCCAGCCGATCTTCAGCAGACCCCCGCGCTACGCGACGGAGATCCAGCTAGCTGCGCCGGCACGAGAACCGGAAGTCCCTTAAATACATTTTCTCTCAAAAAACATTTCAAAATTCTTTTTCCCCCGGTGGGGGTGGCGTGCTGTTTGAGCTGTGAACATTTGGGAAGTGCTAAGGCCAGTAGGTCACCAAATTCTAATCCACACATTAATCCAGCAGGGGCCGGTCAGATCAGTTCATCTTTGTAATTGACAAATGCTGAATTCAGGCATTCCTGACAGAGAAATATTTTACGTTGTGTCTGAATTCCTTTCTTAAGCAGTGCAGTGCTATGCATATTTACTCTGAAGTTCACTTCCAATCACGATTAACTTACTCCCTAGTAAGTATGTTTAGGATTCCAGCTGAGTGGCGTTACCTTGAACCTGCTATCGGAAGAACAGGCACACAAAGAACCCAATACTTTCTAGAATCTATAGCTGTGATGTTTAGCTTTTGTGTCAGAATCCACCGCCGGATCACAACCTGACCTAAAGTGGGTTGTAACAGCAGCACAGCCACTATAGAAGTTTACATTTTAAAAAATTAAGGGGGTTCAGGATTCAACTAAGTTGCTCGCGGTTCACTCGTGCAATGGGACTTTTCCTGCCCCCTCTCACCCCCCCCAATACCTTAATCCTCTAAATCTGCTCTGAAGGGCTGAGTTGGGGGGAAACCCAGAACAGGTTAATGGGGGTGCAAAGAAAAAGAAGAAGAGTGGATTTGATATCCCGCTTTCTCACTACCCTAAGGAGTCTCAAAGCGGCTAACATTCTCCTTTCTCTTCCTCCCCCACAACAAACACTCTGTGAGGTGAGTGGGGCTGAGAGACTTCAAAGAAGTGTGACTAGCCCAAGGTCACCCAGCAGCTGCATGTGGAGGAGCGGAGACGCGAACCCGGTTCACCAGATTACGAGTCTACCGCTCTTAACCACTACACCACATGGGGAGGAGGAGAGAAGTGAAAAGTCCCATTGCACAAGCCGACCTCATTCCGTGCAGGCATACCCCACTGAGCCACACTATGTTGAATTCCACCCTTGGTTCTCAAATAATGTTTGCTTTAAATCCCAGGCTAAAAGGCACATTATCAAGGAGTCTCTCTTCAGCTCCATGAAGTTTTCCTGCGTCTGTGAATAAACCTCTTACTCGGATAGCTTTAGCTTGAAGGAGCGTGTCCATAACCCATCTAAAATTATCTCTCCTCCCTTGTAGGAATGCACACCGAATGCATTTAAGCAATTAGCAAAGGTGGTTGCAATGAACTGAAAATCTTGATTTAATATATTTTTTAAAAAACGTTGATGAGAAGGTATTGAGGCTGAATGAAACTTTTACAGGTTTTTGAAGATAATGGCTTTTTTTTGTTAGACTCCAGAATTTAGAAATATCACCTACAGTTAGAACCAACTTTATAAAATTGTGATTTTATGCCAGAACAATTCAGCTGGCAATTCCACTTCAGCCAGGAGCTTTATTTACTTTTAAATGCTTAATAACTCCAGCCCTTCATCTGATACTGGATTTTGTAGTCAGGTATTATGTTCACAGGTCAAGTCTGTATATTTATGCTGGGGTTTTTTAAAACAACAACAGCAATGTCATAATGAATTTTCTAAAGTGTATAGTTATTGTTAGAAATCCCTCAAGTAATGAGCAATTTCTTGTTAAGTGATTCCCATTCCCCCCTATTTATTTGAAGGTATTAATTCAAATTATCTTGCTTTAATAACATCTCTAAAAGCTTATAACTTTTTTATTTGCCTTTCCAAAAACATTGCCGTCCTTGAAGCTCTGTCCTTTCATCCCTTCTTGGTTCCTATAAACTGACTCTCTTCCAAGCCTCCTGCAAATATTTACAATTCCTGGTGCTTCCATGTTGTTTGCATTTATTTTCTAACATTTCTGTTTCTTCAGCAATAAAACATTAGACCTGCTTCTCACTGTGGTGGGGTAACAGAGGCCGGGTTGTACCACGTCAGATTGCCAGTGGAGGTGAGGGTACGGTGTGGGGGTGTTACGCGATTGAATGCTTTTCCACTCAAAAACAATTACTCCATGCAGAAAACTTAAATGGTGAAGATATGCAAGAACCCTTCTCCTTGGTGCATTCATTTTGTTTGGAGCAGCATTCAGTCTTTTGAGCTCCCCACCCCCGCAGTCTGAAGTGGTAAAGCCCAAGCAAAAGGCTCATTAGGCCTTCTTGTTTCGCTTCATAAGAATAGTTTATTTACTAATAGCCCTCTTAGGGCTTTTCCTATCTTATAGATCATTGTACTACTAGCTCTGCTTTGATGACATGGGGAAAAAACCAAAACCCTGAGGTCATCACTCTATGTTATAGTATTCAATCACGGCAGCCATCTTTTCCTCCCAGCAATGGTCTTCCTTTGGGTCAGGGGATGGGAGGAGTCTCTTGTTAGTCTTCCACTCAGACCCTTCTCTCTCATGTGTGCCGTCCACAGCAAAAGGAAGGGCAGTTCAGCGTTCTGCAGCTCGTGGGCATGCTACGTGGCATAGCAGCCGGCATGCGCTACCTGTCAGACATGAACTACGTCCACCGGGATTTGGCGGCTCGCAATATCCTGGTCAACAGCAACCTGGTTTGCAAGGTGTCGGACTTTGGCTTGTCAAGGTTCTTGGAGGATGATGCTTCAAACCCAACATACACGGGAGCCTTGGTGAGTTGGCGCTCAGGAAAAGGGCTTGTTCGCCACCCTCCAATATTCAGGCGGACAGGTCCTATAGGAACCAGTTTGTGTTTTGTCAAGGTCAGTTTTGCCGTCAAACTTCCACCTAAAGTGAAATGCAACCCAATTTTTTAGGGGGTGGGATGTCCCCAGACCAGGCAACTTCAAGGAAAACTTAGGTTATTGGCAGATTTAGTGTAACTAGCACTGGGTAGCCAAGTAAGCTGACACCCACCCACCCATTTCATTCTTTTAAAATAATGAAATTCACTCAAATGATTGGATCGACAGGTGCCGTGTGTACTATCCATTAGGTGCCACTTCCAGTCACAACATAATCAGAGTCTGGGAAGGAACTGGCTGTTCTTTGTTCCACCTGCAACCATACCAGAAACCTGCAGTGCCATCTTTTTCAGAGTTCACCTCGGGGCTTAAAGAAATGGCTTTTGTTTTGAGAGGTGGGGAAAACACTATAAAATAGCTTGTGGCACTTTTCAAATGCAGAAACTGCAGTTGGTGCAGAATGTGTGGCACGATTGCTGACAGATCCTGTCAGCATATTACACCTGTACTCAAAACTCTGCATAGGCTCCCAATTTGTTACTGGGCCAGTTTCAAGATTTTATTACTGATATATAAAGCGCTTAATACCTTTGAGCCTTGGAGATGCCTTGCCTAATATGTGCCTATTGCACATATTTCACAAATGTGATATAATGTTTGTTCCACATTTGTGAAGAGTCTTTTAGTGTGACAGCATCTATACTCTGTAAATCTATCTACAGTGGTACCTTGGTTTGCAACCGCTTTGGATTACAACCATGTCAAATCCAGAAGTGCGTGTCCCTTTTTTTGGATTATAACCCCCCCTTTTTTATTACAACCCTTATTTTGGAGGGGGGAGGCCCCATTGGCGAAAGCGCGCCTTGGGTTACAACCTGTTTTGGTTTACAACCGGACCTCCGGAACAGATTATGGTTGTAAACCAAGGTACCACTGTATTGGCAGTAGCCAGGCAATCTTACTGCTATTATTTTTAGAAAACATCTGAAGACAGCCCTGTATTGGGAAGTTTTTAATGTTTGGTGTTTTATTATGGTTTTATATGTGTTGGAAGCCACGCAGAGTGGCTGGGGCAACCCAGCCAGATGGGTGGGGTATTATTATTATTATTATTATTATTATTATTATTATTATTATTAGACACCTACTGAAAACATTTCCCCGCAAGCCTGCCTAGACTTATAATTTAGTTATTTATAGTTGCTTTAAAAAGTTTTCGTGATTTGTATCTGTTTTTTATCCTGTTTGGCAGTTTTATCGAAGGTTTTTAACATATTGAGCACTAAAATCTTTTATGAAAATAATAAAACGCAGTATCAGAAATGAAGAATAATAAAGAGAAAGAAAATATAAAATAGAATACTTATGATCCTTACAAAACAAAGTTCTTCAATAATTATTTTATGTATATTTGATTCTAACAGTTTTGTGGGTTTTGCTGTGTTTTATCAATTTATGTTCACCACTTAGAAATATTTATAGACTACTTAATCAGAAAACTCTCTAAATAAGCAAATACTGTAGATAAAATAGCATCTTTTCCACCAAATGTCAGTTTTGAGTTGGTAAATATTCCCTGCTTATTCATTTCCTTCCTCTTCCTCCTCTAGGGCGGCAAGATCCCCATTCGCTGGACAGCCCCAGAGGCCATCCAGTATCGCAAATTCACATCCTCAAGCGACGTCTGGAGCTACGGCATTGTGATGTGGGAGGTCATGTCCTATGGCGAAAGGCCCTATTGGGACATGTCCAATCAGGATGTAAGTCCTAACATGGAGCAGACACTGCTTTCCATCTACCCATGGTGTTGCTGGTGGGAGACCTTCATCCATACCACAGTGGGACTATCTATATCCTGACATACATGTCTTAATGCATTGCAGGTCATCAATGCTATTGACCAGGACTATCGCCTGCCCCCTCCCCCAGACTGCCCCACTGTCTTGCACCTCCTGATGTTGGACTGCTGGCAGAAGGAACGGGTCCAGAGGCCCAAATTTGAGCAGATCGTCAGTGCCCTAGACAAGATGATCCGCAAGCCGTCTGCCCTCAAAGCTACCGGCACAGGAAACAGCAGGTGAGATGGGCTCACATGGGATGGGAGTGGACTTTGGAGTACGATCCGCAAGCAGAAGGGAGGGAGGGAAGAGCTGCAATTCGAAACTGGGAAGCGACTGATATTTATTTGATGGGTTGACCTGGAATCTGGTGCCTCCCGCAGACAAAAATAATTATTCATCAAGAAACCCAGAAAACATACACACACGTTATGTTCAAAATGTATCACAGAGGCTCACTTTGCATAGTGATTTGCGACAGCAAAAGTTCCGTTTTCAGATGCTTTACAGTGCCAAAGGAAAAAAAGTCCTTTAACATTTGAGTTTGGGTGATAAGTAGAGTTGTGAGTGTACATCACGGCAATGTGGGAGAGAAGGGTGGTAATCATAGAATTGCAGAGTTAGAAAGGACTCTGAGGATCATCTAGTCCAATTCCCTGCAATGCAGGAATATGCAGCTATCCCACACAGGGATCGAACCTGCAACCTTGGTGTTATCAGCACCACACTCTAACCAACTGAGCTATCTAGGCATGACACTCCTTGGCTCATGGAAGACCAAAGAATGTCTCTAGTATTTGAGCCTTCACAGGGCACAGCATATTCTCTCCCAAATGTATCCTCCTGATAGCTCCAAGAAGCTGATGCAAAATAACCATGATAACACATAGTACTTTTCCCAGGCATGGAGTATACATCATAGTACAACAACCCTGTCATGTAGGTCTGTGTTATTATCACTATACTGCAGATTGAAGGGCCGAAGTTAAAGTAGAAGAATAGTTTGCCTAAGGCCTCAGGTCATAATGGAGGTGAGATTTGAACCAGTGTGGGGGTGCCAACTTGAATAAAATATTGGGGGCCCCAGGTAAGTCGATCACAAGATGCGCCACATGTGCACCATTTGAGTGGCAATGCCCATCAACTTTGGAGCGCCCAGTCCCATCAAATATTTTATTGGGCAGGGGGACTGAAGGGACTCCGGCCCCTAGGAGTTGGCTGCTATGAACCAGGGATTTTCAGATCCAGAGTTCACACTCCCAGCCACCCCACACTACAGCAGATCTGTTATTGTCATAAAGATGCTGTGCTTCTTTAGTGGACCAGCACCATGCAGACTTCCTGGGTCCCTGACTGGGATGCTAAGCAAGGAGAGTCCCTGAGGGGGAATGATACCTGCACTGAGCATGGTGTGACTGAATGGGGCAGATCCCAGCAGGTGAAGAAGGTGCTGAAGGAGCAAGCAAAATGGGCAAAGGAAGAAAGGCTTTTCTCTTGGGGGAAATTTGGGGAGAGTTCTCAGCATGAGCTGGCAAGGATGTGTTTGGAAGCTGTTGTGTTCCCATCTGCCTTTCCCAGCTTCACAAAGCCAGATGCTTGGTGTCCCGAGGGAAAGATTCAGCCCGGATTAGATGGCTCCAGATCTATGGAAGGAAATGCATCCTGTTAGCATGGAGGGATTTTCCCATGGGTATAACAAGGTTTCATCCTTCGCCGGAGGAGAGGAGGGCCCAGTTGGGCAGAGTTTTTTTGTTTTTTGTTTTAAACTGATCCAGTGCTGGAAGAGGCCTTTACTTACAGCTCACTCTCTACGAGAAGGAAAAGCAGAAAATGCTGTGCCTTGAAAATTGAGTGGGGAGCCTTCAGGCTATGTGGTTTTCGTTCCTTTGAGTACCAAATTCACATGTTATGCAGCAGTCGCATTTCCTGCAGATGCACCTGTATCTTTTTGGTAATTCTTGCAATAAATATGCAAAGTGGAAACGGAAGGCACCAAAACCACCAGTGCAGTCCTAAACATGTTTATTCAGAAAAAAAAAAAGTTCCACTGAGTTCTGTGGAGCGTCTTCCCAGCTCAGTGGATATAGGATTGCAGCTTTGGTGGAGGGGCACTGCAGGGCTGTCGTCGACAATGCCCCCCTTTTGCACACCCATTGCATGTTTGAGGATTCATATCCTTCTTAAACATCCCAAATGGCTGCCTTTCAGTATATGACTATCGATATTTTCTTGTGCCCATTTTGAATGTATTTTCTTCTTCGTAGACCGTCCCAGCATCTGCTGAGCAACTCACCCCCAGACTTCCCCTCACTTACGAATGCCCACGAGTGGTTGGATGCCATTAAAATGGGTCGCTACAAGGAGAACTTTGACCAGGCCGGCCTGACCACATTCGATGTCATCTCACGCATGACTCTAGAGTAAGAGCCACATCTCCTCTTGAGCGGCAGCAAACCTGGGAGTTGTACCCAACTAAATCTTTGCAAGTGCAGAAGGACTTCTGCAAGCAGAAAGGAGCATCTCCCTTTCTCCCCTTCCTCTGTGTGCCTGGGGGGGGGGTCTCCCAGCCCCCCCCCCAAGCATATTTGGGAGCAGGGTGAAGAGAGGGAGTGCAAGTTCCATTGCACTCCCAAAGGTCGTTTAGCAATTTCAGTATAAGTTGGATACAATCCTGGGTTTCTGACGAAATGTACGCTTAATAGGAAGCTGCAACAGTATTGACTCTCTGATGAATGTGCCTGTATGATGCATATATTTGCAAACTCATATTCATATCCGTCGCATATTTTGTAATACCAGAAATAAGTTAAAATAAGAGCTCTGCAGCTGCTCATATACTGTACTTAGTTCACATTATCACGTAAAAATGCAGTCCTTCCTTCGTATCTTTACCTTTCCCTAATAACACCTTCTGTGTCATCACACTCTGTTGGGTTTCCCTTATCGCCCTTTGCTCTTTTTAGCAGGGATGAACAGGCATCACCCTCTTTGTGTGTCCTAAATTTCTCAGCTCCTAAATTCAAATTTGATTCAGTGGTTTTCTAAAAATCATGTCCATATTGGAGCATCTACAGGATGCTGTAGCTTCAACTTCCTTCAGTTCTTTTGCAGCTCCCCCCACCCTTCTATATTAGTCTTGCAGACATTTGTATCGATAAAACATTGCAGAAGAATTGCAAGGTGGATGTGTAGCAGAGCATTCCCAATGTCACATTCCTTTTTCTGGAAGGATTCCCTTACCTAACCATTAGCAAATTTCCTACGAACTTCCTGCCTTTTATTTGCTTACTTAATTTTCAAACATATAAACCTTTTCTGTTGCTGAAGGTTTTGACTTGAGGAAAAGCCCTCTGAAACACTATTTATTTATCTTTCTAAAAATAACATATGTGGGTTTTGCAATGCAGAGGACAAAAGCCCCATCTAAGTTCTTCCTCCCCTTTTTTCCTTCTTTTTACTTCCAGGGACATTCAGCACATTGGCATCAGCCTAGTTGGCCATCAGAAGAAGATTCTCAACAGCATCCAACTCATGCGGGTGCATCTCAATCAGCTTGAGCCTGTTGAGGTCTGACACAGAGAGCACACGCCAAGGACTTGGATACTGAAACGAACCTTTTGTTGTAAAAGGGAGACAGAGGAGTAAATTTCAAGCATCGACGGAGGGTGCATGAGATGTTGCCCTCCACTTCACAGACCGGCGCTCTTGGAGATTTGTAGGGTTATTTTTTTGTTGTTGTTCGGGGTTTTTGTTTTTTTATAAAGGAAAAAACACACCATAACTTGAGACACTACAAATCCTGTGGTATTTAGATAAGGGTTGACTTGTACATTGAAGTGGGTTGGGGAATTAGTACACAGGGTAGAGCTGGAAGGATAGTTTTGGAGTTCAAAACGAACCTGCTGCCATTTCTATGCCAGGGCTAGCCAGCAGGCTTTGTACTTTGGGTTGGCAGCCTCTCAAAGACGTCTCTTGAGCCGGATCAGGCACAATATAGAGTTAAAACTGAAAGCCGAAAGACTCTTGTTGCCAAAAAGAAATCCCTTTGAAGCTTTTGTTCCAACCAGGGGGGGATTTGGTTCTGAGAAAAGCAACAAGCCTCACCACCCCACACCCTCGTTCTGGCAAAGACAGCTGTACAGTGACGCAAGATGGCATCTCAGACAGTGAGTTTTAGGCACCAATCATAGGGTGGCAAAGCGGGAAGCAAGCAGATCTGACCCATTTGGGCACAATCCACAGGGGTGGTCTCCAGCTCATTTTGAGTGGGACTTGCACTGGAGGACTTCACAGGGTGGGTTGGGCCCCATATTAATTAGGGAGGGGGGCATTTGGGTTTTCCACCTCAGGCACCAAAACATTTGGGGGCAGCTATAGGTCCTGCATTCATCCCCCCCCCAAAAAAGAAGGGAACCAGGATAGCAGCTTTTTAATAATCAGGTACTGGGAAAGGGATGCAATTCTGTTTAGAGAGCAGAAGGTTCCTTCTTGGCAGTTTCCAACTGGATATTCATACAACCAGAAATGAAATAAAATATTTGACAGAGGAATTAAGTGTGTTCCCTAAGCTTTATTAGATGAACACACGGATCTGCTTCTGATCCAATGCCAGCACTTTTTAGATGCATTGTTCGATGCTGAACTACATACAGGCAGCAGTGTGAATGGACTAGCTTGTACTTTGCATCATTTTTACCGCTCGCCCTCCTTAAAAAAGTGCCTGGATCAGACGCAAAAGTGCACAAAGATTTTTCACCCGACATGGAATACAAATGATCCCCTTACCTTGTGGTTATATGCAGGTGGTGTCCTGCTGGCAGACAGTGGGGTGGAGACGCACAGCAAATACATAAGCTGGTGGAAAGGCAGAATAAAAATCTGCAAAAGAAATAAATGCATTCCCAGGGACAACACAAGGTGAATGAGGAGGCAGCTCCCCATCAACACTGTGCAGTGCTTAGGAGGGGCATTGGACATCCAAGGAGATTGCACATATGTTGAGCTTCATCCGTGCAGCATCAGCAGCCTAAGCTGCTGAGTATTAGGGGTTTCATGCATGGAAGTCCACTTCCATGCCCAGCTCTGCACTGTGGCCTCAAGGTAATGCACTACATTTTAGCAGTGTGCCTTTAGCAATCGGTTTCAGTGAATGTATATCCCTCCATCATGCATTTGTTGCAGGAGGTTGGAATGTGTGCAGAGGACATGTCACCCCACAGCTCAATCAAATCTGTATGTATGCATTGCAGCGGGTAAGGGGGGGGGGACTCTTGAGTGATCCTGCTGCCCAAGGTCTCTGGATTAATAAGTAGAAAGGCGGAAGTAGTCACAAATTGCCGCTGGAGAGAAATTGGCATCCAAGTTCTGGTGCGCTAGAAAATGTTGGCAGTCATATTTTTAAAACATTACAGTGTTAACATTTGAACATGCAAAACGAGGGTCACTATGCTATTATTGAGAGGATTCTTTCCAGAAAGGCAGCCTAGAAACATCTAAAATAAATAAAATTGTGCAGACGTAGCATTTAAAAAATGTATTTTGTAACAGGAGCTTCAGAGAAAATGTTCAATAATGGATCCATATGAACCCAGGACAAAGGAATCTCTGGATTCCCTATTTAACATAGCTCAGGTTTAACATTATAATTACTTGAACCAAGACAGATTGCACACGCCATGTTTGCAAACAACACAATACAGAATGGACACTGCACTCTTCTAAAGTTACCCTCTGACACCAAAATTAAAGAATTGAAGGTCTCGGCAGAACATTCAATTGAATTTGTCAACAGAGACCTAGGAAGATGAAGGCAAAATTCACATGTACAATTAAACAGGGAAATGAGGTTTAAAGCACAGTATCACTAACAAGGAACTCTGGTGAGCGCTGTCTGGGCAAGTTACTAACCTCTCCATGTTAATTTTGTCCACCAACCTTTTCATAAACTTCAGCCTCAATGATAGGCAATGGCATTTTTTAAAAAAGAATATAATTAATCAAATTAGCACTGATCTACTTTCTTGCACCAGAGAGGGGGCAATGCTAGCCCCAGAACGCTTCCTCACCTCACCCCCTGGCAACGTATAGATAACTAAAACATGTCATGTGACACTCCCTTCTTGCAAGCTTCTCTGCCCCTCTCCTCTACTTCACTGACAGGGTAGGAAACAGAAGATGCTACGCTATCTTGTCACGTTCCACATGTTAGTTTACTAGACAGGCCCCAAAGGGCAGACGAGACCCAGGGTTGCTGTTTCCGGCAGTAGCCGTGCAATCTCTGCAATGTCACATTTCACCAATAATAAGGCAAGCAGGCAGGCAGGCAGGCAGGAATACTGATCTCCTGGAAGAAACATTGAAGAGGAGACTAGAGATGATAAATGGGTTAAAATATAAATTGCACAAGGAACAGTCTGAAGCAGGGGTGGGGAGAGTGAGTGCAAGCAAGACTGAGCGGAGAGAAAGAGACACAGTGAGAGAGAGAACAAAGAGAGCACAAAGCAACAAGCAGCCAAAGATGGAGCTCAGAACAAGAAAATGAAAAGCCAAAGAGCAGAAGACAGTGCGAGAGAGCATGCAGAAAAATGACTTGCTGCCCCCAACCTGAAGAAAATGAGCTTCTGATCAAAAGAAGCAGCCACAACAGACCTTAAAGACACTCCTAAAATTAGAAAGCTGCCTGCAAATGCAAAGCTATTCCCTTTTGCCGTCCAAGTGCAGGGCCAGGAGGCCGAGGTTTCGGTTGCGCAAGTCTAGATTTAAACTACGCGTTAGTAACTAACTCCGTACTGTTCAGCTCAGTTGAGCAGTGCAACACATCCCCCAAGGAAGGGGTTGAATGTCCTTCATTTACCAGCTCCTAGGAGTCTCGGGGGTGGAACCAGATGCTACAAGGAGCAATCATGAAAAGGGGAGATGAAAAAATGCACAAAATGACCCATCTCTCTCTCTCTCACACACACACACACACTGTTGCACGCTACACATGACCAGGGTGAGAGGAGGCAAAGCAGCAGCAACACAAGACAGCAGTATCTCCATCCTCCTTGCCATAGCTGCTGTTCCCCCTCCCCCTTGGATTTACCTTTCGCTACTGGCATAGGTGTGGTGAACTGTATCCCAGCGGGACTAGCTTATTCCTTAGAATCTCTTCTTGTTCTAAACAGCCATATATAAACTTATGGATGTTACCAGCTCTTGACCCCACCTGGAGTTCCGTGAAACATGCAGTAGTGGCTGCAGGAGGAAATCTATTCTCCAAGAACACAAGAAAAGTTAGACCCAGTGTTCTCTCAATCACCACTCAAGGTATAAGATCTGCAACACTCGTGAGAAGTTCTAAAAAAAAAAAAGTCTGTCCTCGAAGGATGCTACAATCTTGGTCGTCTCCCAAGAAGTTCTCCTGGACTTGTGACAATTCTCTGATGTTGGCGTGCTTGCTTGCACTTCCACAAGAGAAGACCTTCCCGGGTCTTCTCCTTGCAGCAAATGTGGGCTCCAAACTATCAATAGTCATTTGACAGTTGTCAGTGCCAGAGAATTTTAAATAAGTGTGGCCATTACAATAGCCCTGAGTGGCCTCTAGCTAGCCCCTATGTCACGAGGAGACTCTTCCACAGGCACAAGGGCAACAGTTCCCGTGCTCACACATGGTAGACCTCTTCCTCTTCCATAGCACGGTTGGTGTATCCTGGAAGCTGGACCAAAGTGTTGCGCCGTATGATGTCCCAGCCGCAGTTTGAGCTCCTCCGCGATAAATTGGGTGTGTCAGAAGGAGTGCCAATGGGCACCTGCTTCGTTGAGCAAGTCTGTCCGCCGTCTTCTGCCCCCAATGGCAATTTGCGCTTAAGGTACTTTTCAAAAGCATCCCTTCGGTGGGGCTCAAATGTTTTAGGCTGCTTTGGCTGCCGGTTTTCACAACGACTTTCAACCCTATAGGCAAGAGAGAAACAAAAAGAGGAAACTGTTTATTGCCCAGGTTTGGTCCTCGTTCCAAGCTGAAGACAAAATAGCTTCGTTGTGACTAACTGTAATGTTAAATCAGCATGGCCAACTGTAGCATTAAAAACTTGTCAAAAACCTGAGCCAAGGTGTATGGGAGACTATCGGGCACAGTGTTGCCTTTACTCTTAGACTCATAGCTAGAAATATCCTTGAATCTTCTTCTGGAAAAGGGCTGGAGAAACTTAGTGAAATGAAAGCTAAAAATCCAGAGAAGCCCAAACCACTGCTCAACTTGGAGTTGGGGGAGCAGGATGGACCAAGATGCTTTACTTTTGTTTTGCCTTAAGCTTAAAATTTTGTGAATTCTATGAAAGGCCTTCTACCTTTCCCCCATAACTGATGCACTATGTCCTTGTTTTTAAATTCTGAATCAGGAGAGAAAGGAAATCTGTTCTCCTTGCTCTGACTCCCCTAGCACAGCAGCAGCAAAGAGAGAAGGCAATCAGCTTTGGCCAATTTCTCTCCCCATCATCTGGCATTTTTACTATACAGTGCATAAATTTAACCTGTGGGATTCATTTGCACAAGATTCGCTGGAAGCTAAGTAGGCCAGAATTAATTATGCATGTGATCATGACCAGTAAGAGCTCAACGCAGATTAGCAAGAAGACAATACAGCTATGATTATACTTCACGAAGGCTATTTTCTGAATGGCAGTTTACAAGAGCCCACTAACCCTGCTGGCAGGTTCATTCATTTTCCCTCCAAACTACGGGGTGCAGAATCAGGCAGGCACCAAGAATAGATTCCCTGCACAAATGCAGAGTCCTCTACAGAGCCAGTGATATGCTCTACAGATATATATGATATGCTCCCATAACCCAGTACTATGTGCCACCACCACCCCAAAGAACAGGACTAAAAAGAACATGTCACACCCCACATCTCCTTCTCTTCCAAATGCTGTGCCAAAACCATTTCTGCATTAATATAAATCATAGGGTTTTGGAAGTGCCTGCCATTTTCAGTGATTTTTCAAAACTTGTGGAAAAATACGTTTGCACTCTTTCTTCAGTCGTGTTGCTCTTCATGGCTCCATTTTGCTTCTTCTGGCCCCTTGTAGTATTCAGCTTCATGCACCCACAAGTGCCACTTTGTTCTGCTGGCTGTGACGGCAGCCCACACAATTCGTTCAGTGATATAGTCAAGTACCTGGATAGCTCAGTTGGTTAGTGTGGTGCCGATATTGGCAAGGCTGCAGGTTTGATCCCTGTATGGAACAGCTGCATATTCCTGCATTGCAGGGGGTTGGCCTAGACGAGCCTCAGGGTCCCTTCCAATTCTACAATTCTATGTAACAATGCTGTGTTTCATGTGATGGAATCATGAGCACACATCATCACACAGGGTTGCGACAGCCAACTGGGCAAATTCATCCGTGAGGGGAATGAACAATAAGGCCAGTGGTATTAAGCAGCAGCCAAGGGAAGAAAAGAGGCACTGGAATAGCAGCAGAACAATGCAAATTATTAGTGTGAGTGCATTGGATTTTGAGGCTGAAGCCCAGGATCCCTTGCAGCAGAATGGGAAGGAGGGCCCTCAAATACAGGAGGTCTCTGGATAATCACATTTTGACGGGAGTGATGCTGCCTAAAGAAAAACCGTCCCTGGAAGAGCATTAAGCCCACGGAATAAAATTGCCCAACCTGCATCACTGCAAATGCACCATTTTCTGAGCAAATATTAAAATCAATGAACATTATTTGCAATCATCCTCCCCCCCCCCCTTTTGCTGGTTGCCTCAGATTTGACCTTTAAGGGTAGCAAACCTATCTGATGATGCAGAAGGTTGCTTTGGGATATGGCGTTGTATTTTTACTCCTTGGCAGAGTCGTTTACAGTATTTTATATACAAATATCCCTGGGCTTCGCTGACTAGCTGCAGTAGTGAAATGGTCCGGTTACTAACCAGAAAAAAAATGCGTTAACAGGCCACTTGTTCATTTGTCCCACAAAATGAGCGGCTCAACCGCTATCTCAAAATGATGGCAGTCAAGTGTTCTAAAAACCTCATGCGATGCAGGGCAAGTGGGGCTGACCTACTGCTGTCTACATCACCTTCCCCAAGTTGGAAGGAGGGCACCTGAAGCACAGATCCTGCTCTCCTGGTGTAGGCCGCAGGTGACGGATTTAGAACCTGAGAAGATCAGGGTTTAACAATGTGTGGAGAACCTACACAAAGAGAAACAGCTTCCTATGCAGACATTGCACCAGCAGCCCATGGAGGGTGATGGTATGTGTGGAGCTGGTCCAACTCTGCTTTGCAATACATAAACTGCACCAAAGATATCCTCCACATTTGTTTCTCTGTTGAGAGAAACGGGCAAGGTCTTCTCTCTCCTCTGCTCCCCGTTTCCCACCATAGTTCAACACTAAAGGGAGATGCACAACTGTCAGAGCAAAGCTCTTCCACTTGAATGCAGCTTCAGTCTTATGACATAAAGATTATATGAAGCTTCCATTCTCAGTGGCCTGAAACTGTATGTCTGTCCAGGGGAAAGAAATGCTTCCCCCTTGCGTTCTGCTGGGGAAAGTACGGGGTGGCGGTGCAGAGATCAATGGGGCATCTCCAGATCAAGACAATCATGACAAATCACTCCACACTTTGTCATACCCCCTAGGCAAAGAGGTAGAATTACCCTCCTTGCAAACGCAACTAATTCAATTATATGGAGCTATGAGAGGGACGGCCTCCTGCCTTTACCAGCTGTTACCATTCCTGTGCCAACTCCCGAAATTCAAGTTAGCAGTGAGTGCTGATGCAGTGCTTGGAGTGTCTGTGTATTGTTGAGGAGGGTGGTTAAGGGAGGTTATGAGCCCTGCTTTACAGAAGACAAATCTTCAATTTTGAAGGGCTATCAGAGGACAGTCTTCTGTTTGAAAGTGTCAGCTGTCTGAGGGCTGTCCAGTCCAAGTCTGGTTGAAATATAAGGAACCAGAAAAGATAGAAAACAAGAACCTTGGCATCACCTATCAACACTTAGCAGCACCTGGAGAAACCACTATCCTGGGATGTATTGCATTTTATTTAAATTACAGAAATCACAGTGGTACATTGGTTCTCAAATTCAATCCGTTCCGGGAGTCCGTTCGACTTCCGAAACCATTCGAAAAGCAAGACACAGCTTCCGATTGGTTGCAGGAGCTTCCTGCACTCAAATCGGAAGCCGAGTCAGACGTTCGGCTTCTGAAAAAGGTTCACAAACCAGAACACTCACTTGTAGCATTTGGGAGCCGATTTGTGAACAAAGTAGGGATGCAAACTAGGGGCAAGCATGTCTGCACAAATCAGTAGCCAGCAGTAGAATGAAGACAAGCAGGTCCCCATTCATTTTTATGAACGTCCCACCCTGCTCTCCCCCAAGCCTTACTGTGGGGAAGGAAGATGATGTACTGAGCAGCACAGGGCTCCAGCAAAGACCTGATGTTCCTCTCCTTCAGGGAAAATCGCACCCTGAGCATCTTATTCCAGCAGGAGGGATGATACTTGTAGCCCCACCCCATCTCCCACTGGAGGATAAATCCAATATGTCCCTCCCCATGTTTTCAGATCCCTCTGCTTCCTCATATACCCCTTCTCTTTCCCCCTTGGCCAGCTGTTCTTCCCAATGAGTGTTGCAAACATTCTACCTGGGGCAGTCAAAGCAACCGACATAGACAGTATAGACTACCTATATCAAGATGGACATTCAGTCCGTGCCCTGATCACTTTCACAGATCATAATCTGGTTAACTTCATCTTTAGAACAAGAAATCTATTTTTAAAGAAAGGAATAGATTTATTAAGAATCTTTGAAAACAGAGCTCCGCCAACTTTCCTACTGGCTGCCAAGGGGGAAAGGAGACCAGGAATAGAAGAACAAAACGATAGAGTATATATGCAACAAAATCAACAAAACCTGAGCCGAGGGCACCAGCAGGATAACATAGCCTCTATTGAGTCACAAATTCATTTGAACGACAGAGAGGACTCTTTCTCTGTAGAAGAACAGGCCTTAATAACTAGGTTTTGGTCACTGCAGATGCCAGCCCAAAAGGAAATTTTGGCCAGATTGGACACCCTGAGAAGCAGACTGACCAATAAGGAGGCTCAAGTTGAGACTGCGGAAGGCTCACACACACTGCCTTTATCCCCCAAGAGAAGCAGATTGACCAATAAGGAGCCTCACGTTGAGACTACGGAAGGCTCACACACACTGCCTTTATCCCCCAAGTGCCTAGTGGCCAAGAGGACGGTGGGAGGCGCCTTTAAATGTGTAGATGCGGAAGACCAATCGCAGCCCCCGCTGGTGTATGGTAAGGCAAAATTAAAACAGACGGTTACATCTCCGAGCACCTGGTTCAACAGTCTAAAACTCTCCCCAAATGAAATGGCTACCCCCCCCAAGTCCAAAACCCCCTCCTAAGTCCCCAAGAGCTATGGACAATCATTCCCTTATGCAGCAGATGCCTACTGACAAATTCAATGGGAGTGTTTTTTTAGATCTAGAGGGGTTACTGGACACCGTGGACCTAATAAACCTACAACACGGAGGGACAGAGAGTTAAAGCTGCTGTCCTGGAACATTGCAGGATGGCGCGCTAAGAAAAATAATCAACAATTTGCAATGTTCCTCAAACGATTCGATATCATCCTCCTGCAGGAGACTTGGCACAGTGACCCCATTCTGTTTAATGGGTATTCTTGCCACTCCCTATTTGCTACTCCATCTGTGAGGGGAGGTAGGCCTAGTGGAGGTTTAGCTAGTCTTATCTCCACAGAGCTTGAACACTCCCTAAAAGCCCTCCCAAACTGCACTTCACTAGCCACGGCAATCCTACTTAAATTTAAGAGAGATGCATTGGTACTGGTTAATGTCTATCTGCCCCCTTGCCCCAAAAAATCTTTAGTGAAAGCTAATTGGGCAGAGCTAGAGGCATTCCTAGAGTCCATAGAATCTTCCTACCCTTCTATACCGATTATAATCGGGGGGGATTTCAACGCCCGCATGGGAATTGATTACAATCTTTACAGCCAATATAACCAGATTCAGGACCCGGAAAGCCCATTCAAAGCAGGTGTTTCACGACTCTCTAAAGATAATAAATGCAACTTCTCGGGGCTATGTCTAGCCCAGGTTGCAAAAAGAAGGGAGTTGATGATATTAAACGGTAGGAAGGAAGAGGATCGCCCAGGAGAGTATACCCATTTTTCAAAGATGGGAGGAAGTGTGATAGACTATATCCTGATATCAAGATATGCCCACAACTCAGTGTCGAAGTTCCAAGTGGGACATAACATCGAAAGTGACCATCTCCCACTAATATTAGCGTTCGATGGCCCATCGCCTAATAAACCCACGGCTAACCTTTACTACACCCCCATCGTTAACCTGGGATCACTGGCCCCCAGAAGAATTAAATGGACCCCTATGCTCAACACAGAGCTAACTCATCTCCTCCATTCGGAAGAAGTGAATACCATCTACTCAGCCATTGTATCAGCCAAGACCGGGGAAAAGGCCATGGACACGTTCAACAAGTTATTAGCAAGACTAAAGACCTTCTTAACAACTGAGATACTTAACTCTGTTACAAAGCGGGCAAAAGATCAAGAGAGATGGTTTGATTTGGAGTGCAGACAAGCAAGGAAACGTCTGAGATCAACCTATCGGAATTACAGAAATACCGGAGCACCTTCGTTATTCACGGCTTACGCCTATTTAAGACGAAACTACAAACAGCTATTAAAGGTAAAAAAACAAAAAGCAGAGAGATTGGCCTGGTGCAATTTAGTGAAGGCCTCGAATGAAAAAGACTCAACCTCCTTCTGGCATACCATTATGGGCCTTCTGGGCCAGGAGCGGATTGGCCCCATATGTACTGTAGAACCCCAGGAGTGGATGAAATATTTTCAAACCCTCTTCTTTGACAACAAAGCCCAACACAATGCTCCAAGTGCTTACTTCGAGAATTTACCATATTGGCCTCCTGTCTCCACAGAGGAGGTGGGGAAACTAATTGCCCAATTAAAAAACAACAAAGCTCCGGGCATAGACTACATTCCAGCAGAGCTCATGAAGAACAATATCAGCTGGTGGGCTCCTATAATGGCGTCAATATTCACATACATCGACTCAACAGGCACAATCCCTGGTAGCTGGACAGAGGCAGTAACCATCCCAATCTATAAAAAGGGTCCTATGGCAGATCCAGCGAGCTATAGACCCATTAGCCTCCTTACTATCTCCAGCAAATTGTATGCCAAACACCTCCACACCAAACTAATTGACTGGATGGAAACTGAGGCAGTTCTGGCAGAGGAGCAAGCCGGCTTCAGACAGGGCAGAACAACAATAGATCATTGCTTCGTATTAGCACACCTTATTGACAAATATGTCAATAAAACACGTGGGATTCTATATGCAGCATTCATTGACCTGAAGGCGGCCTTTGACTCGATTTCACGAGTCAAACTTTGGGCTAAACTCAATGCCACCAACATTGACAAAAGATTACTATTCTTGATAAAAAGTTTATATAAAGACTCCAAGTTATATGTAAGAACCTCAGTAAATGGGCAATTAATTGGCCCTGTACCAGTCACCAAAGGAGTCAAGCAGGGCTGTATTCTGGCCCCGGCCTTATTCAATTTATATATAAACGATATGGTTAAACACCTAACATCTTCGGAGTTTCATGCCCCCAGACTGGCCGAGAAGTCAATTTCAGCGCTCCTCTATGCGGATGACGCGGTTCTGTTATCACGAACTAAAGTACCCTATATACTCGAGTATAAGCCTAGTTTTTCAGCACATTTTTTGGGCTGAAAAAGCTGCCCTCGGCTTATACTCGAGTGAGGCAGGCAGTGGCTCCTATGAAGCTTTCCCAGGTTTTTTGTAGTAAAATTGGGTGCCTCGGCTTATATTCGGGTCGGCTTATACTCGAGTATATACGGTAGGTCTCAAAAGGCTACTAAGAGAATTTTCAGCCTACTGCAGGAGAGATCAACTGGTGGTCAATCACCAAAAAACTAAGGTCATGGTCTTCGCCAGAAAACACAGACATCATAAATGGGAGATAGACAACCACCCAATAGAACAGGTAAAAATTTTCAAATACCTCGGAATAGTTTTCCAAGCAACAGGGTCCTGGGAGGCTCATCACAAATATGCCAGGGAAAAGGCATCCCAAAGCGCTAAAATACTGTCTCGCTTCTACTTTACGAAGGGGGGCAGACATATTCCAGCAGCTTTGGAGGTCTTCCAAGCAAAACCCTTGGCACAATTGCTCTACGGGGCCCAAATCTGGACGGGAAATCACTGCCGCACACTCGAAACGGTCCAGTCTAAATTCTTAAGACAGATTCTAGCAGTCCCACCATGCGCACCAAATGCGGCTCTACGGCTAGAGACTGGCCTCCTCTCCGTCGAAACCCGGACTTGGTTAAGAACATTCAACTATTGGCTACGCTTAAATTTAAACCCATCCGGCCTACTACCTCTAGTAGCACAAGATGCTCATAGAAGTCGGTGGTCCAAAGTAGTGCATCAAAAACTACTAACATGTGGCCTCCAAGCACAACATCTCCTGAAAATGGGTCTCCCCAAGGCAAAAACCATTATCGACCAGCGCATGAAGGATATAGAGCAGCAGAATAATCTGGCCCATATTAAGAAATTTAGTGCTTGGTACGCATACTTGCCCCCTTCCCATTTTGATTTTCGGGCATCATATTTGTCTACTCTAACTATCCCAAAATTCAGGCGGGCCTTTACATTGGCCAGATTAAATATGCTACCCTCCGCTGTCCTCGAAGGTAGATATCAAAAAATTTCATTTGAGAACCGGCTCTGCCCCTGTGGAGCTGGCTACGTAGAGACTGCGTCACACGTTCTCTTGTCTTGCTCCCTATACAAAGATCTGAGGGAGGAGATCATAACGCCGCTCTTATCTGCCATCCCGGGCCGCTCCTGCGAAGCCAAACTGCTCTCACTCCTAGCTGACCAGAACAGCTTGATAACAGAGAAGGTTGCCAAATTTATCGAGAAAGCAATGAGACTGAGAGCTGGCATTTGAATGACATCAGTGTTGTCACCCGGGTTCCCCGCCTAGGATCTTATTATTATTATTTTTATTATGTTTATCATTATTATTTTATAACCTCTGCCAAGTTTTAATCTGTCCTTTCGTTGTTATGGCCTATCGGCTACACAAATAAAATTTATTCTTCTTCATCATCATGAGTGTTGCAAACAACCAGAGAACCCCCTTGAGGTTTCTGCATGTTTGACATAGACACTTGAGTGCAACTGACTTGTCAGAAGAGCATCTTGGCCCATTCCTAGATCAAACCATCTCCTAGATCAAAATGTTGTGCAAATGACCAAAAAAACCTAGATGTTAAATCCAGATATTTCAGGCCTTGGCAAGTGCTGCTAGGGCATATCTAGCTGCCTTTTGCAGCTATTTTAATATGTTGCTGGCAATAGACTGCAAGGACAAGACCACAGGTGGAACTTTTTCCCCAGCCAAACTGCATGGGGTTCTTTTAACTGGAGATGCCATAGATTGAACTTGCATATCAATGCAGGCACACCGTGGACTCTACCACTGTGATAAATCTTAAAGTGACTCTTCAAGTCATCTGGTATTCAGCTCTATTACCAGAAGAGTATTTCCCCGGAGAGTTATGCAGGCAAAGCATACACCCTCAACAGCTGTTCTCACCCAAATCGCATGGAAACTTCCTACAAGTGTGAATATAATCAATACATGATTGCAAACTTCACACATGGGTATAGAGAAAGGTAAAAAGGTAAAGGACCCCTGGACAGTTAAGTCCAGTCAAAGACCACTATGGGGTTGCGGCGCTCATCTCACTTTCAGGCCGAGGGAGCCGGCGTTTGTCCACAGGCAGCTTTCTGGGTCAAGTGGCCAGCATGTCTAAACTGCATATGGCGCAATGGAACACTGTGACGGAAGCCAGAGCACACGGAAACACCATTTACCCATTTATACATACGGGTATACTTAGCAGGGAGTAGCTGCTGCTCCCTGTTGAATGTACACATAGGGCTTACCCACACTTGCTCTTTCCAGGCAGAGGTCCACACTTTAACTTGTCTGTGTCTGAACAGGGTTTGTTTGTTTGTTTGTTTGTTTGTTTGTTTGTTTGTTTGTTTGTTTTTGCCCTGAGCTTCTCCCACAAAATACTATTAGCACTCAATCAGAGCAAACGTCAATTCGGGTTTTCTGCAGATTGATGTTTGCTCTGACTGAGCTTTGAAGCACAGGTTTTCACAAGGAAAGCTCCAGAGCAACAAAAATGGGAGTTTGGACTGAGAGATTTAAATCGCAGACCATGCCTGGAAAGCCCAGGTTTGTTGCTGTGAAATGGACCTTGGAGAAAAAGGTAAACAGATAATCATCAAATCCAACAGCCTCTACGCTAGAAAGGTACAGAAAGCAATGAAAACCAAATGAAAATAATTAGAACTCAGCTTGCTGAATGGGAGTTTCCATTTCTCCAGTGCTAACTTTTAAGAGAAATGTTGTAATATTGCTCTAAGCACAACAGGTGTTCAGTTGCTAATGTTATCCTTCTGGATTGCAACCTGAAACCATTATAGTGTAATGTTTACATGAGATCCTGATTCTCCAGAATTATTCACCTATGTCACTTGTGGAATTTTCCAAATCAGCAAAGGGGTTTTTATTTATTGTTTTGGAAAGTTTGAACAAAATATGTTGAACTATTCCATAAACTGAAGGTTAAAGAGAAAAAGCAATATAGTTTCCACCTGCTGTGAAAGAAAAGTATGGCCATTAATTTATTGGAAAGTGCTGCAGGGATCACAGCAGCCTGAAACTTAGCACGGTCACAGTTTGCCTGTGTAACTAGTGTTGGCAAAGCTATTAATTTTAATAACACCAGAGGTTAGGAGTGTATCAGATGTACACATAGTACACAACAGAGAGCCCAGTGCCAGCACAGGACATCTGGGAAGAAGGCATTTGTGCGTATGCTTCGATTTGCTGAAGTATAATAATTAACTCCCCCCACCTGACTCCAAATAAGATCTGCAAAGATAGGCAAATTTAGATCATGCTGGAATCTAAATGTATGCAACACACACAAAAAGGCACAAGGTTTCTTGTTTAGCAGCCACAGCACAAGGGAATAATCCCACCAAACCAACACAGCACTGCGAATTATAATAGTTGGGAGTTGCCAGGAAATGTTGCCTAAAGCAAAATTTGGCAGTGAATGTGGAGGTCCCTGCTTGGCCAAAACACCAGAGGAATTTTCAGGGCTCTAAAAGCAGTTCATAGGCAACAGAGTTTTTTCAGATGGGGTTCTATACATTTCTTGTTATACTGCCCTGGCACGGAGGGTAGGCACAGCCAAACCTGAAAACCGGTGCAAAAATAATGAGAGGAATTCAACATCACACTTAAGGCAATCATTCCATCAGGGCAAGCATTTGGGCTTGTTAGACAGAATGACCCTCCCCCTGTGTGCTGTTCCTGGGGTTCTCCCATCCCAAACTAATTTGGGGGGCACAAGAGAGAGAGGAAAAACCCACTGCACAAGCAGAAGTCCTTGCACAGGGCTTCTGCTGACAGGATTCATTAACCTACCCAGTAACTAGAGTCCAAGGGAGTCTTTCGGAAATGTTCCAAGCAAAGGGCTGAGGAAACTATGCTGCAATTTCCCATTGGTAAGGATCACTTCCTAAGTGAACATTAATGGAAGCATTGCCTTCCCTTTAACAGGTTTAATATGCCCTTAGTGAGTTATCTGATTGGCCACAGAGCATCCCGATGCGCTCACATCCACTACATGATCCCTCATTAGTTGGGACACTATGAAGTAGACAGGCAGAGGGAGAAACAGCCACACTGAATCAGCAGCAGCCAGGGGTGAGGGTGGGGACCCTGGCTGTGAACACGCATTAAGAAAAGCAGGATCAAGGGGTCTCCCTTGGAGAGGTTCAGTGCTATCACCTGTGGGCCGAAGCAGAACAATGGATTCTTATCATAGTGTGTGTGTTAGCTGGCTTACCAATGCCAGGATGGCTCAGTTATCAACTACGTTTTTTCAGTGACCACTGTTAATGTAATTATCACCACCTGTACTTGGATGCAGTTACTTTTTCCTTTGACCTCACTGTTTACAATTTCCCAGACACAATCGTGAGGACAACACTGCATGCAGACAATGGGGTGGGCTATAGTCCACAAAAGCTAATGTCACAATAACGTTGTTGGCGTTTAAGGTGCCAAAATGTTGGTATTCAGCATAGGAGGATTGACAGGAATGATTATGATGGACAAGCCAAACCTACCTGAGATACCACCGGTCGCCCAGCCCATACTCCTGCCCCCAGATCCCAGAGCGAGGCCAGAGGCATTGTGGGAGTTTGCGCTCTAGCATGACAGTAGTTGCAACAACCTGAAACACACAAGTTTGAAAAAGATGGGTCATTACACAGCTTCATTGGAGGGAGAGGGAAAGAGAGCAAACGCCCCCTTGGTCAATTTCAATTTCACATTTTTCCATTATTAAATTCATTTCAATTCCACATTAGTTTACTTTTTAAAAAAGGAAGTCCAACATTTTTGTCTGCCATTTTGCCTAATGCTATTTGATTTGATTTTCTACATACAACTTATATAGCACTTGATTTTTTAAAAAAACCTCAAAGCAATTTACAAAAAAGAATTAAACAATAAAATTATCAGTTGTTGTTGTTGTTGTTGTTGAATGCATGAATCACCACTCACCAGCAGGTTCCAAGGTTGGTTATAATTACAACAAATTAAATATGTTATTTGCATCATTATGCCCATGCTCATGGCTCCTTCAGGAGGAAGTGCCAAATACAAATTTAATATATAGAGAATTAATTATTAGACAGTTGTAAACATAAACAACACAATCAGCTCGGGGAAAGGGGTCAACCATCATCTTTAGTTAACAGGACAAAGCGTCAACCAATCACCTGGGCTCTCCAGAGTTCATCCCGTTCGTGGGCCACACGCCAATGGGTGTCCCCCATCATGGCAATGAGCAAGTTGAGCATAAGGAGAGTGGCGATGACAGCAAAGGCAGAGTATGTGATCCCATACATGAAAGGCAAGTCCACTTCGTAGTTGGCAGGTCCATCAATGATGGTCAGGAAGAGTTCAAAAGTGCTAAAAAGTGCCATGGGGTAGTTGTAGAAGTGGCCCAGCTCATCAGGGTCTTCTGTTTGGAAGATAATATAAAACGCTGGAAAAGAAAGAAGAAGAAGAGTGAGATATTCCTTGCATCAATATTGGCCCATGCATAACATGTGTCATATGTGAAGGGGATCTTTAGGACATTTGCCTATTCTGGGCAACGTTGCATAGCTTCTCGCTTTCTTAAGGGATGCTGCTCATTCACCCTTGCACTCTATGTATCCAATGGAAGACCCTCTCAGAATGCACGGGTGTTAACAGTTGTGAAATCAAAGCTTCTCCCCTTTTAATTTTTTTCCCTGCTTGATGGCATGGAGCACTAAGAAATCTTAGTAGGCAAATATATTGTGTGGTTGCCTATATGAAGCGAGTGTAATATGTAGTCAGGCTCTTTCCCCAGGGCAGTGTGCAAATTATTGCAGCTGTGGCTTTTAAAACCAAGCAAAACAATACCTGCATACTTGCATTTCCTCATATTCATCTTTTATTTCCCCCCCCCCCACCTTCCCTCAGTTGTCTCCATCACTGCTGATGTTTGGATTCTAAGCTCCTTGAAGCAGGACCTGACTTCAAAATAAAAGTAAAAAATTGATGTATTCAGCTCTGGAAAGTTCCACATTTGGTGACTGATGCCCACACTCTGCAACAGCTGTTTTATGACTTTTGCCCACAGCACCCTCTCAAAATGTTCAAATGTGCCCATTTGCCCCAAAAGGTTGTGAGCCCTCACATAAATAACAGCAGCAGAGGATCTTGGAGAGCATTTTAAACTCTATTCTGTGATATTTCATGTCTAAATGACACAGACAAGATGGCCAAACTGTCACTGCCAGATACCATCGAAAATCAAGCGATGTTAAGTTAGTTAGGGTGCATAGAATAATAGAATTGTAGAGCTGGAAGCGACCCTCTAGTCCAAGCCCCTGCATTGCAGGGATATGCAGTTGTCCCATATGGGGTTCGAACCTGTAAGCTTGGCTTCCAACAAAGTCATTGTGCTCATAGAACTACTTCTGCTTGTGCAATGGAATATCTGGTCCCTCTTCTGCCCCCTCCCATGCCCCCCTCAAGTCTGCTCCAAGAGGAGGGGAAATTTGTTGCATGAGAACAAGTCATTCTACAAGCAAACCCATTTTCTTAGAAAGAACCCTTAGCCTTGTTTACAAAGTGTCTCATGGCAGCTTGAAGGTGAAGAAATATGTTGTGGCATTCACCTTTTTGGACCAGAGCCCACTTGGTCAGGTATGAGTAGAAAGAGAATTGTTGGTTTTTAAACAAAAGGTCAAGCAATGCAATAGACAGCCATGGGTGTGTCACAGTACAAGATGCAAATAAATATAGAATCTGATCTTGGTAACCCAACAAAATCAAAATGAAAAATCAATTCACGGATGCAACACCAGTCACTGCGTTTCCCCAGACAAGGTGAATTTGCATCCACATGGGAAAGATAAGCTGGGTGTGTGTGTCATTTTCCTCTTCCCACTTGCCTTGGGAAGTGCCCAAGAACTTCTTCAATCCATAGGACTGATGGCACAACATCATTTCACTCCCTCAGCACTAGATTCACCTCCCGACACCTCCACTGTGCCTCACTGTGCATTCATGCTTTTGTGGTGCTCCGAAATACAAATCCCTTTTCAGAGCTGAATTAATCTACTGTAGGTGCACTTTCAAGCTTCTAGGGTGTACTGGGAAACAGAAGAAAGAAAAATGATGGTGATGAGAGCCAGCAAGGGCAAGGAGGAGGAGGAGGAGGAGGAAAGGGGGTTGTCTTAGCTCAGCGGCAGAGCACAAGCTAAGCAAGCAAAAGAGTTCCAGCTACTTGATGTCTCCAGTTAAAGGATCTCCGGCTGCAGCTGGACTTAGGAAATACCCAGGAGAGCCCCTTCTAGTAAGATCAGACTGTACTGGGCTGAATCAAAGAGTTGGCTCATCATAAAAAACTGAGTAATTATTACAATTGTTATAGTTTTTTATAGAGTACAAATTTGCATTTAAATTGACCAACGCATCATGTATGGTGTACATTATTCAACATTTATTTTATCTTAACTCTCATTTATTTTAGAGATTGGGTGCTTTTTTATTTTAATAGTTATTCTGTAGATAGAGGATTATGGCACACAGGCTTCTAGAACTTGGACAGTCCACAGCCAAGGACCATCTTTCTTGGGCTCCGCTGGCTTTAGCTCAGCTGATACAGGGCACCCGCTATCCTCCCATCTGCAATATGTGAATACAAACAATCATCAGACTTTTTCAGAACAGCCTGGAACATGTCACCTACCAGAAGCAAAGCCAAGGATCACCACTGCCATCAGCCAGCAGAAGCGCATAAGGTCTCCAAATATCATCTGCACATGTAAACACAGGAACACACAGTAATGAGAAGCAACTCCTTTCACACACAGAATGCTTGACACGAGGAACAGATGGCTAGATCAGACCAGAACCCTTTGGGATCAGACTGGAGATGTGAAGGCCTAGTAAAAAATATGGGTAAATGGAAGTGAAATCAGTCCCCCACCCCCATTTGTCCAGCTTTTGAAAAACTGGAAATAACAACAAGAAAAATGGGGGACATTCCTCCTACATTTCTGGGTTTGTGGGGGCCTTCATATTTCTACATCAGACCATATTACACTGGAGCTAATCTCAGGAAGAGAAGCTCAGGGAGAGGGATGCCCACCGCCCACCAGCATCCGTCGTCTGATGTGATCCAATTGTCTGGTTCTATGTAGAAATACTTCTTTTCATTTGCCGTGAATCTACAGTGGAACCTCGGTTCTCAATCTTAATCCATCCCAGGAGTCCGTTCTACACCCGAAACCATTCAAAAGCCAAGGTGCAGCTTCCGATTGGCTGCATGAGCTTCCTGCAATCAAGCGAAAGCTGCGTCGGACATTTGGCTTCTGAAAAACATCCAAAAACTGTGTTTTTGGCGTCTGGGAGCTAAAACGTACAAGTACCAAGGCATTCGAGAACCAAGGTATGACTGTATTGCCAATTTATACAGACTAGAGATGCATTCAAAGGGAATGCTTATAGGGCACAATGCCTACTGTCATCTGCCAGCCATTCCATCTCCCCCAGGGAGGAAAATCACCTTAGAGAGGATGGCCGAGGTACCAGGTGGTGGAATACTCCTTCAGAGAGGTGAGAAGCCCGTGAGACCCCTCTTTTTTTCTTGCCAGCGTAGAGGTGCTTTTTCCACTGAGGATCATTACAACCCCATGATCCCAAAAGAGAAAGATGCTGTCGGCATCACTACCCTGGCAGTGTTTTTACTTCACCAGCAGTCCAGAAAGGAGAAAACACCCACAGGCCTCTCCCATCTTCGAGGGAGCTCTCTATCCCCGATCCCTGCCTCCCAAGGGAGTTCCACCCCCCAACTCACTGTGGGACAGGGATGGGTGTCTTTGCACTTCCAGGGGGGAAGCAACATGCTGTTGCAGATAAGTGATCCTGAACAGGCATTTTGATATCATTATCTCTGGCTGGAGTTGCAGGGAGGTGAGAAGCAGTTACACAAACTGTCATGTAATTAAGCCAATTGCATGTGATGTGCAACAATTATCGAGCATTACTATTGCTTTCTGTGCTTTTAAATAGGGTCCATGTGGTACAATTAAGCTAGCTGCAAATAATAATTAAAATGACAAATCCAGGCCTGCATTGCAGAAATCACATCTATCCGTGGAGATAAAGGGGCAAGCTTTCACACATTCCTAGTTCAAGAGCTTTCCCTGAGCAGCTAGCATGTTATCTCATGTGACTGTGGGTGGCAGAGACACACGCTAAACAAACAAACATTGTTTTGTGGGTCTTTATTACGGCCCAAAGACCCACAAAATAATTTCGAAAGTAAAGTACACTACTTAGGCAGTCACGGTGTTTTATCCAAGACATGTTGATGCATTGTGGCATCTTACTTCCTCAATGGACCACTGATAGCTTACTGACCTTCTGGATCATGATAGTGAAGGGCCCCAGCATCTGAAACCCTCGTGCGAAGTACATAACGTTGCACCAACCAAGCACCAGAGCAAAGGACATGGGGACCACCTCTCCGTTTGTGCTGGTGAGACGCATCACCATGGTCACCAGTATCATCCAGGCGTATGTGATACTGCACAGGGAGAAATAGCAAAGGAGAGTGGAAATGTTATAGGGACAGAAGTCCCCTAAAAGATGATCAGGTTGTTTATGTATGCTACGACAGCAGCAAGGAAACCCAGTAGGTTTCCGAGCACAGTTCAAAGTGTTGGTGCTGACCTTTAAAGCCCTAAATGGCCTTGGCCCCAGTATACCTGAAGGAGCGTCTCCACCCTCATCATCCAACTCGGACACTGAGGTCCAGTTCCGAGGGCCTTCTGGTTGTTCCCTCAATGCTAGAAGTGAGGTTGCAGGGAACCAGGCAGAGGGCCTTCTCGGTTGTGGCACCTGCCCGGTGGAACACCCTCCCATCAAGGAAATAAACAACTATCTGACTTATAGAAGACATCTGAAGGCAGCCCTGTTTAGGGAAGTTTTTGTTTGGTGTTTTATCGTGTTTTTAATATTTGTTGGGAGCCACCCAGAGTGGCTGGGAAAACCCAGTCAGATTATTATTATTATTATTATTATTATTATTATTATTATTAGTTCAAAAATGGAAAGAAGAAGAAACTACAAAAGAAGAATGGGTGGACTATGCAGAAATGGGAAAGTTAACAGCTAAAATAAAGAGAACTTAATGGTGACAGCTTTGTGGAAGAATGGAAGAGATAATATAGTATGATGAATTCGCAAGCAGGATTCGAAGCATGGGCAACAGAAAGAATTAGGACTTACTGTAATATTGTTATGATATATAAGAGATAGAAGACACGGTACAGAAAAGGGGGAGAAAATAAAATCACCATGGGAAAAGGAATAGGAAGTTGGGGGGGAACAAAATTATGTATTAAAGGGTATATGTGGAAATTTCCCCTTTTCCTTTAAATTTAATAAAAAAAATTTTTTTAAAGGAAATGAACACCAGCCCTCTCGCAGAGCCTTTCTGATTCATAGAGCTTTATCGCTTGCACCCACAATTATAAACCAGCTAGAAAGGAAGCTTACATGATGACATGGAAAGGTCCTCCGAGGATAGTTTGCCCAAAGTATTTGGTGATGCCAACTCTGAAGATATCTGGAATCTGAGACAAAGAGCCACTGATCAAAAGTGTGCTTTATTATTATTATTTTAGAAAAAAAAACCCAAACAGATAGATGAACGTTTTAGATATCATTCCATTTATTTGCAAAGAAACAAAAACAGGTGCCTAGACTTAAATCGGGCCTGGCAAACTTGCACCCGGGTTCCCAAAGACCTCCCGAACCATTTTTTAAATGCTAGAGCTCAGTCCTGGAAGCTATGAAGCACTCATCATAAGAAAAGTGACTAATAGCCACAAATAAGATACTCATTGGACAAAGAGCACCCAAGTCAAATACGACTGCTGGATAGGCTTGAGGCATGGAGCCTTTCCGCTGAACATGCCACACCATGGACTATGACTGTTTCAGGTTTGTTTGTAATTAGATTGAACTAGTTCAGGGAGAGAAACATGAATACAGTGGTACCTTGGTACTCGAACGGCTTGGCTCCTGAACAAATCAGCTCCTGAACGCCACAAACCCGGAAATAAGTGTTCCGGATTGCAAAGGTTTTTCGGAAGCTGAACGTCCAACGCGGCTTCCGTTTGCGCACAGGAAGCTCCTGCAGCCAACCGGAAGCCACGTCTTGGTTTTCGAGCGGTTTCGGGAGTCAAACTGACTCCTGGAATGGATTAAATTCAAGAACCAAGGTACCACTGTATGTCAAAGTGAATGCCTAACATCTGATAAAGATGTTCTTTCTTTCTCCATACAACATTGACCTGGGAGTATCAACAGTTATATTCCATTGATTTCAATGGCGGCTCGTGCACTTGTTCGGTTCAAACCCTGTTAACTTCCTCTAGATCACGGCCTGTGTGCCAGTTACAACATTCTGGTTAATGTTGTGAATCATTTGTGTGTGTGTGTGTGCATCTCCCGTCCCGCCCCCCCCCCACACACACACATGTGAATTCAGTCTGAAGTAAGGAGTATTAGCTTCTCCTGTCACCCTCTGAATCTTACAAAGATGGGTAAGTTTCATTGTTCTCTGTGTCTTCTAGATTTGTTTCAACCACTCAGCAATCCCAGAAGTCCTTCCTTATTTTTCCCTTTGCCAGCTGATTCCATCCTAGCTGTAAGAATTAACTTAACAACTAACACCTGCTGTTTCTTTGTGGCAACAGCGCATTCTCCCCCCAAAAGATATTGGTGGGGCTTAGCAATAGTTTAAATGAGTACCGTTTCCCCCTAATACCACTGTATTTAAAATACTTGGAAACTCATGCTCTCTCATTTCACACAAGGACTCAGAAGTGAAAAGTGCTTTTCTTACCTCCAGAATCAATATCACTATGGCTCCAATAACAGTGATAAGCTCGCCCACCAACCTGAGGTCATCTTCAGGGGTAAGATAAGATTCCTGAGAAGTAAGGGGGGGAAACATAATCCATATGGTTAGGAATATCATATAGTTAAGAGGTAAACTTATCGATCAAACCTATAGCCTTCTGAACTCAGATCTAATCTTGAACAGATTCAGAATGTTCCATCACAATTGCTTTCTTAATGCCTTAGATCACACTCATAAGAGTTACATTCTCTGTGGCTTCTCCTCACTCCTCAGTTTGGGAGTCTCTTCTCCTTCTCTTCTAGCAAAGCCATAGCCTGTGCATTTTCCAGAAGCAGTATGGTATGTTTTTATTTGAACCTGTTTTTGTAGCCTAGGGCTTGCTGATCAGAAGGTCGGCGGTTCGAATCCCCGTGACCGGGTGAGCTCCCGTTGTTTGGTCCCAGCTCCTGTCAACCTAGCAGTTCGAAAGCACCTCAAAGTGCAAGTAGATAAATAGGTACCGCTCTGGCAGGAAGGTAAACGGTGTTTCCGTGCGCTGCTCTGGTTCGCCAGAAGCGGCTTAGTCATGCTGGCCACATGACCCGGAAGCTGTGTGCCGGCTCCCTCGGCCAGTAAAGCGAGATGAGAGCCGCAACCCCAGAGTCATCCACGACTGGACCTAACGGTCAGGGGTCCCTTTACCTTTACCTATCCACCCCAAGACTTTCAGCCCAATAAAACAAGGAATTAAATCATCACACTCTCAAATGGATTTTCCACATCTGATTGCTCATATCGTGTTCAGTAAAATGTAGAAGAATAGGCAAAAAGGGGGGAGGGGCATTTAGCAACCTGGACTCAATAGCCAGCATTGCCTCTGTATTACCGTACAATTCCCTGGACTAATACTAAAATGACTTCCAGTTGTGTCTGAAAATGGCATCTAATTGCCAGGCATCTTTCATACATATTCCAGCTCCAAAGTAAGTGAGCCACTTAACAACCATTTGAAGCAATTTAGGGGGGAAATTAATTGGGGCAACTCAGTCTGCCTGTCTTTAAAAAGAGAACAGGCTTCAACCCCCTCACATCCTGCACATTAAGTGCTGATACTTGCACTTAGGAGATTGAAAATAAATATTTCAAGGTTGCTTGGAAGCAAAATTATAACAGAGAACATCTTAAGCATGGTGCTTTTGTAGAAGTTACTGGGCTTCTCAGATCCCAAAAGACAGGGGGTGGGGAAACAGAGGTCCTGAAACAACCTAAAGGGAGAAAAAAACTCAGCACAAGGGCAATGGAACAAGCTCAAGAATCACTAGCGCACTTGTGTAAACAGGATTGGAGTTCGGCGTTAGCAGCCTCTGTACTAACACTTGATAGTTCCAGCCATCACAATGATACCAGACTCTCCAAGTGTCCCCATTTTCCAAGGACAGTCCAGGATTTACAGAAGCTATCCTGGTTTCTGATTTGATCCCGGAATGTCCCTCTTTTCCTTAAAGGTAAAGGGACCCCTGACCATTAGGTCCAGTCACAGATGACTCTGGGGTTGCGGCCCTCACCTCGCTTTATTGGCCGAAGGAGCCAGCGTACAGCTTCCGGGTCATGTGGCCAGCATGACTAAGCCGCTTCTGGCGAACCAGAGCAGCACACGGAAACGCCGTTTACATTCCCGCCGGAGCGGTACCTATTTATCTACTTGCACTTTGACGTGCTTTCGAACTGCTAGGTTGGCAGGAGCAGGGACCAAGCAACGGGATGTCCCTATTTTCAATGGAGAAATGTTGCAGGGCATGAGATACACGTAGTAAAGAAACGACCAGTGATTTAATGAGGTAGCATGTGCAACAAGGAAGCTCACAGCCACCTAGTGGGTGCCACAAAAAAAACTGGGTGCGAAGTGCTGCACCTCAAGCTTCTGCAGTTCAGTCCAACTGTAGGCCTACATAGCTCCAGTAATGTGTACCTTGTTCCTATTCTGGGACTTTCCCCAGAGTCAGATGGCCACATTAGTTCCCAAACTGTTAGCAAGAATCATCTATCCCTCTTCTGAGTTCTATCACTGAGCTACAGTTCTTCCACAAACAGTCTCTCTGTGCATTTCTCCAATTAAGGTGGAGAGAATTGACTGTACTTTATTTTAACTGGGGCTCATCATGTTCCCAATTCAAACAACAGACCAGCTCACTGTTGGGCATCTTTCGAATCATACTTTCTTGCATTTTAGGTCATTGGACTAGATGACCCTCAGGATCCCTTCCAACTCTGAACTATTGAATAGCTTGCTGCTGTTCATTATAATAATAATAATAATAATAATAATAATAATAATAATAATAATAAACTTTTATTTGTACCCCGCCCTTCCCAGCCGAGACCGGGCTCAGAGCGGCTAACAGTCATAAAAATCACAACAAACCACAAAACAATCAGTTAAAAATGCAAATTAAAATACAATTTAAAATTTATTAAAATGTCACCTCATTTTAAGCAGCCCACCAACCAGCCAATGGAATAAAACATCAGGGATTAAACTCAACCCAACCCAAAAGCCTGGCGAAACAGCTCCGTCTTGCAGGCCCTGCGGAAGGGTGCCAAATCCTGCAGGGCCCTCGTCTCTTGCGGCAGATCATTCCACCATGTCGGGGCCAGAACCGAGAAAGCCCCGGCCCTGGTAACTGCCAGCCTGATATCCTTATGGCCCGGGATCTCCAGGATGTTATTATTTGAGGACCTCAAGGTCCTACCCGGGGCATACCAGGAGAGGCGGTCCCTTAAGTACGAGGGTCCTAGGCCGCGTAGGGCTTTAAAGGTCAAAACCAGCACCTTAAACCTGATCCTGTACTCCACCGGGAGCCAGTGCAGCTGGTAGAGCACTGGATGAATGTGATCTCGCTGCAAAGCCCCCGTAAGGAGCCTCGCTGCGGCATTCTGCACCCGCTGGAGTTTCTGGGTCAGCCTCAAGGGCAGCCCCGCGTAGAGCGAGTTACAATAATCTAGTCTGGAGGTGACCTTCGCATGGATCACTGTGGCCAGGTCAGGACGAGAGAGGTAGGGGACCAACTGCCTAATACGGCGGAGATGGAAAAATGCTACCTTTGCTGTGGCTGTAACCTGTGCCTCCATGGAGAGGGAGGCGTCGAAGGTTACCCCCAGACTCTTGACAGAAGGCGCTGGCACTAGTTGGGCCCCCGCAAGAGGTGGAAGTGGGCCCCCCAACCCCATGTCGTCCCGACCCAGCCAGAGGACCTCTGTCTTCGAAGGATTTAACTTTAGCCGGCTCCCACGCATCCATCCAGCCACAGCTTCCAAACACCTGGTCAGTGTGTCTGGGACCAAGTCGGGGCGGCCGTCCATCAACAGATAAAGCTGGGTGTCATCAGCATATTGATGACAACCCAGCCCAAAGCTCCGGACAATCAGGGCAAGAGGGCGCATAAAGATGTTGAAAAGCATCGGGGAAAGGATTGCACCTTGAGGGACTCCACATACCAAGGAGTGCCGCGGAGACAACTCATTCCCTAGCGCCACTCTCTGTCCCCGACCTGAGATAAAGGAGCGCAGCCATTGTCGGACTGTGCCCTGAATCCCCACGTCGGCAAGGCGGTGGTCCAAAAGTTCATGATCGACCATGTCGAAGGCTGCTGACAAATCTAAAAGAATCAGCAGTCCCGACCCGCCTCGATCCAGCTGTCTACGGAGATCATCCGTTAGTGCGACCAAAGCCGTCTCGGTCCCATAACCAGGGCGAAAGCCGGACTGAAATGGATCCAGAGCCGATGTTTCCTCCAGAAATCCACTAAGTTGTTCAGCAACCGCTCTCTCAATTACCTTACCCAGGTACGGAAGATTCGAAACCGGGCGGTAATTGGGTAGATCTAAAGGATCTAGGGATGTTTTCTTTAAGAGTGGACGCACCACTGCCTCTTTCAACTCCCCTGGGAAGGTCCCTGTGCCAAGGGACAAGTTGATAATCTCACCCAGGGGGGCCCAGGCTTTTGGTCATCATTGTTCCTCATGTTGCAAACCTACGCACACATATGGGAGGAAATCCCACTGAATGCAGAGGAACTTACATATAATTGCTACCCTGTTTCCCCTTTTTTAATACGTAGTCATAAAGTAAGCCATGGCAGGTTTTTTTTACCTTTGTGAGAAGTAAGACGTACCCCAAAAGTAAGCCGTGGTGCCGCCATTGTTCCCGTTGCCTCCTCAGCCCCTCCTGCGTGCGCAGGGAGCCAGTGAACCAGTGAGAGGCACGGGGGGGGGAACGCGCCTCTTGCGGAGTTCTGCCCCGCCTGCTTAGCACGCAGGGAGAGGCGCGCGGGGGGGGGGGAGACGCCTCTTCCTGCCCCGCCTGTTCCCCGTGCGCAGGGAGCCAGTGAACCAGCGAGAGGCGCGGGGGGGGCGCGTCTCTTGCGGAGTTCTGCCCCGCCTGCTCAGCGCGCAGGGGGAGGCTGTACTGTACCATACTGACGTAATAAAAATAAGACATCCCCCTGAAAATAAGCCACCCTGTGTTTTTTTGAGGAAAAAAAATTATAAGACGGTGTCTTAAAAAGGGGGAAAGACGGTAGGTAAATAAACAACTAATTAGGGTTCTTTCTAACTGTGCAATAATTCACCATTTCCTCTCTAACTTGCTATATCTGGGATACCTATCTGTGGCCATCAATGCGTCTTTTTTAATTTCCTCCTGGCGGTGGAAACTGCAGATGACGTCTGCATCCTTAATAAACTCAAGCTGAGTGAGGATTTACCTGCAAAAGTTTCTGAACGTAGATTGTGTTATCCCTTTCATTTGTTTTGTTACAGCGCCGTTCTTTCAGAGGCCGGTAGACGCAACACATTGTGAAGCAAATCATGTACAAGACGTAGAAAAAGGCCAAGATGCAAAAATACGGCCTTCCATATTTATTCCACTTCAGGCTTACCAGCTCATTCACAGGGGTAAGGTCTAGGATCCGCCGAGCCTGGAGAGTACAAAGCAGGCTTTTGTCATTCTCTTCCCTAAGGAGAAGACACACCCACAAGTAAACAATCCTCAAGGACAGAAAAAAAACAATACACCCCCCTGTGGCTACTCATAGGAAGCTCAGTGCTGGAGGAAAATCTACCCAATCTCAGAAAAGTTAGTCTGCCATTACTGATCCTTCCTCACTGAGGAGCCTGTATAAGCTGCCAAGAAAACAACAAACAAACAGGGTTTTCTAGAAGGTCATTTGAAAGCTACTTGTTCTAGATAAATTTAGTGTCCCTATTTTCCAGGAGCAGTCCTGGATTTACAGAAGCCACCCCAGTTTCTGCTCTAATGGAGGAATGTTCTGCTTTTCCTTAGGACTTCCCTATTTTCATCAGAGAAATGTTAGGATAGGAAGTCCCCAGAGTTTTTTTTCAGCCAGACCTCACCGTAACCTCTCAGGTGGGCACCATTGCCATTATAAGAGAACAAGGGGGGCATTCATGGTAAGTTCCAGCACCTGTTTTTCTAAAAAAAAAATAGTGTTGGACATCCCTAATTTCATCAGAGAAATGTTGGAGGGGACGCCTCTATTTTCATTGGAGAAATGTTGGCGGGTAGGTTAGTGTAACAAATACCTCTCTCTTTTTGGTGGTGACAATGAGCTCCAGAAGCGACTGATCATCACCCCAGGAGTCAATTTCCGTGAGGTCATACAAGGTGGATGTCAAAGGCCCAAACATCCACTGGATGTGCTTTCTTCTTTGCATTAAATGCTGGAACATCTGGTTATTGGGAAGAAAAAAATCTCAGTTAGACTAGACCCATGTCAAGGTGGTTGCTACAGATTGTGCAATAACCCCATGACCCCCTGCGGCACAATTTCTCTCCCTCTTTTTCTATGGAAAGATTCAGAAAAATTCAATACCATAGGGAAAGAGTGTACATGATCATAGAATAAACCTCAGTGCAGTTATATTAGCAGAAATCTCATTGTATCTAAATCATTTTTCCAACTATAGCTCAGGGGTAGCTGACATGGTACTTTCTAGATATCAGCCTACAACTCCCATCAGCCAGCATAGCCAATGGTCAGGGATGAGAGGATTTGTAGTCCTACTGCCAGAGCTCATGCCTCCAACTGTATATTTTCTTGGGGCTTAGTTCCATTCTCATATAAAGCTAATATAATATGTCAACAGCAAACTCATTTATTTTGCTTTTTCATACCCATAAATGCTCTTCCTGCTACAATTTCGTTGGCCCAGTTAATATGTTGTCCAATATGGTGGTTGCTGCTAGGAACCCAAATCATATGAGTGCTCAGCCACACAGACAGCTGCCCATATCAAGAGCACCTCACAGGGGTTGAATCAAGCCACCCACACCAGAATGTGTGGTTTGTTCATTGTGCAGTCCTTTGCCTTTTTACAACACTTCCTCCAGCAGCTTCACCAGAGATGTACTGTGGTCTTCTCTACAAAGTTTAATGAATACTCCTCCCAGGAAAAAGAGGGTCGTGGGAGATGGGGCTTTTACTACTCACACTGTCTTACATAGAATATATAAAGGAACACCTTCTGGGCTGGTGCTCAGTCACCTCAGGAAGCATCTCTGAGCTTGGTCAGACAAGTCCAGGAAATGCACAGTTCCTCTGCAGGTGTGCCTAGAAGTTCAGTTGGGTTTAGGGGTCACAGCACAGCACTCACTCACGGATGGTCCTACTGTCTCACCAGTGTTCAAGTATTCAAATGTGTGGCTAGCCCCATGGCATCTAAGGTGTCTGTAAACTGTAGAATATGGATCATGAGGTGGTCCATTCTGTTTCAATGTATTAATGATCACTGCATTTTTAGTTTTGTTATGTGACTTGTCAGCTTTAAAGCCTTGAGTGACTTTGACAAAGGAGGATATAAATACATTAAAACGAAAACACAACACAGCAGCAGCAACCAACAGCTACGACTGCAGCAGAATATGGCTGCGTACTCATTTACTCACCACTGTGTTGCCCTCAACACCAGCCAACTTAAAGGGAGTGAGCCCCTGGTTGTTGGGGACAGAGTCCAGGCCCACCAGCTCCTTCTCTTCCTTGTTGTAGCGAAGAAACAGATTGTACATTTGACAGGCAGATGCTTTGTTTGGTTGGAGAACCAAGATGTGGAGGACAGAGTTACCTGCAACAGCACAAAGCAGAAAAACAAGAATCATTCTAATATCCTGAGGAGACTTTTATAGGCGACCGATGGCCCCTGTTCTGTCTCATTAGCAACCTTGGCGGCTTTGCTGAAAGAAGAGGCCAGCATCAAAAAATGAAGCACAGAGTTCTTATGCTCTGGACAGATTCATCAATAAAGTTTGTTGCCAGGCTATGGGCCTGGGTTTTTCCTTTTCCTATAAAGAGCCTTATAGGAAAAAAGATCCATGAACAGCAGAATCGAACAGAGTAACTCTCGCTGTTGGACTGTAGTATTTCTGACAGGAAACACTGAAATATGTAATCACCAATGTGGCGAGTCCAGCTACAACTAGTCTATGATTTTTCTAATCCTATAGCTTGGTTATTAAAACTAGTTTTACATAATTAGTGGAATTAAGTGGTAAAGCTTTTCCTGGACTATAGACCGCACATAAGCCTTTGGATTCCTTTGGGAGGGAGAGCGGGATTGAAATTAGGATAGACAGACAGACAGACAGACAGACAGACTAGATAGATAGATAGATAGATAGATAGATGATTGATTGATAGATAGATAGATAGATAGATAGATAGATAGATAGATAGATAGATAGATAGATAGATAACAATAGATAATAAGCCCTCCCTGCACATAGAAAAACACCATGTCAGGGAGAAAGCTAGGCTCAATTTTTCCTAACACACGGATTCTCCATTGGAAGGGTGTTTTCTTTGGTATGTGTGAGGAATTCAAACATACCCAGGGCAACCAAAATGTTCAAGGAGATGGAGCACCTCCCCTCTGAGGAAATGTTGCAGTATTTGGGGAATTTTAGAGAAAGGGTGAATATCAGGCATAGGCGCCAATTCTATGGGACTGAGGACACCTCATGCCCCCCTCCAAGTTATGTGGGGATGGGGCAAGCCCCCCCCTCTTCAGGGGTTGGGCTGTGGTGGCGAAGGGCCCTACTGGGCCTCCATGTGGTTGTGGCAGGCCTCAGTGGGCCTCCCCACGGTGGCAGAGGGCCACATGAGGCCTCGCAGCCTCCTCCCGATGTGTGTGACATCACACGTGTGTTGAATGTGTGACATCATGTGCATGTGACAAGCCCCCCCCCCCCATGTCCAGCGGAACTTGGTGTCTCTGGTGTGAGGTGACGTGCTCAGGTTCTGCTTGAGAGTTCCCCTCAGGTTGGCCACCGTGAGAACAGGATGCTGGACTAGATGGGCCACTAGCTTGACCCAGAAGTCTCTTCTTATGGTCTTAGCCACACACCTGCTGTCCAGTCACCCCAAGGCTTTATCATTAGATTCTACAGATTATATAATGAACTGGGCTTCCTCTACAAGAAACTACCAAAGAACACTGGCCTACAATGCTCAGGATCCCATCATTTGAGATCCTGCTTCTTGCTGCCCCAGCAATGGCCATTTACTTCTGTATCCCAATGCGGATGGCAGAGAATAGGCATTGAACTATGAGGGAGGGGGACTACGGGGCCACACTCTTCTCCAGCATGATCCCCCCCAAGGTTCGTCGCAGATCCCTTCGAAGATGCCGTACCCAAGGAGTCTTGCAGTCTGATGTTGGCGCCATTTTCAATGAGCAGCTGCACAATTGCTTCGCTCCCAGCACAGGCCGCAAAAGATAGAATGTGTTCCCCTGAGGAAAGAAACAACCAGGGGTTTAGAAGAGGGAGGAGTAGCAGGGGCACCATGTCAGATTTCTAACAGTTCATTTTTAAAGGGAAAGAATGGGTGCCATAGCTAACACACAGGCATATTTACTTGTGCATGCCATTTACCTGGGACCCAGGTGGCGCTGTGGGTTAAACCACAGAGCCTAGGGCTTGCCGATCGGAAGGTCGGCAGTTTGAATCCCCGCGACGGGGTGAGCTCCCGTTGCTCAGTCCCTGCTCCTGCCCACCTAGCAGTTCGAAAGCACGTCAAAGTGCAAGTAGATAAATAGGTACGGCTCCAGTGGGAAGGTAAACGCCGTTTCTGTGCACTGCTCTGGTTCGCCAGAAGCGGCTTAGTCATGCTGGCCACATGACCCGGAAGCTGTACGCCGGCTCTCGGCCAATAAAGCGAGATGAGCGCCGCAACCCCAGAGTCGGACACGACTGGACCTAATGGTCAGGGGTCCCTTTACCTTTACCTTTACCGCTTACTTGGGTTGTAACACCAGCACATGGTGAATTTCCCAGTTTACCGAGAATGGTTAGCTTCAAGAGAGTGATGAGAAATCTGTTAGAGATTCCGACCCCGTCCCTCCTACAGAACTATATTTCACAGAGTTCCTTAAGTCGAAGGAATTGCTGCTACCGGTACAGTAATCTGCTGCCCCAATGGGCTGTGATATCACAATACGGGCAAGTGCGCCTAAAAACTCCACTTAATTTTGGTTGGCAAGTCCCTTGCTGAATACAACATGGAGTTAACAACTTCAGCAAACATGTAATGTCAACCATCTAGACCATTTTATCTCGTTTCAAGAAGTCAACACTTCTGGGGGTTTCAAGAGATTACAAAATACAATTTCATGCCCTTCACTCCTCCTTCTAATTAAACTGTGACCTATGCGGTTGAAAAGAAAGACCAAATATCCTTTGAGGCTGCACGCTGAGGGCTGGAACTCTGTTTGAGTGAGAGCGGCTAGATAAGGGAGGCAGAATTAAGAGACGCCCGTCCCCTTCTTCATGCACCGTCTCTGGAGTGTTACAATTTATTCCGAGTGAAAATTAATGAAGGCTCATTACCAAAATGCTTGAAAGTTGATCTACTAAGCATGGTTTAATTACTGCCTGAAACAGGTAACTGGGGATCCATCTAAGCATCGCACGGCAAATCCTCAGCTCTAGTGAAGTCAGCTGGGAAATTCTGATTTACATTGGCTGGAGATTCAGTTCGTGAAGGAAAAGAAAGCTTCTGAATAAAAATACACCGCCACGGACAAGGGAATTGCGAGATGAAACAGCTTGTTAAAGGGCTAGAGCAACATTTTATCAGAACTGCAAGGGAATTTTGAAGAACACTGCAAAGCTATATCTAGAGATAAGCCTCTTTCTGGTCTGTATCAATTTCATATGCATCTATATGTCTGCTCAATCTCTCTCCACCCCCTTTTTAAATAATAATAATCTGCATGAAATCCCACATTTCTTTATGTATTTTAACCTTGTTTTCTCTTTTTAAAAATTGTAAATAAATGCATTTTAAAACACATTTTGATACTTCTTTTGAGCAACAAACTGCATCCAAACATTCAGGGAGTGCAAGAGATGCTGGTTAGCCAAGTCCTGATCCACATTTTGGCCCAGGAACAGGTTCTGGTCAACTCGTACCAGAATTTTCAAAGACCAAATTTGTCTATGCACACTGGTTTTACACCAATTTAAGTGGTTTCGGTGTTTCATTGCGCCAGAAGCAGCTTAGTCATGACGCGGAATAACTGTCTGTGGACAAACGCCGGCTCCCTCAGCCAGTAAAGCGAGATGAGCGCCGCAACCCCAGAGTCGTCTGCGACTGGACTTAACTGTCAGGGGTCCTTTATCTTTTTTTTTTTACGTGCCAAAGAATCCTGGGAGTTTAGTGAGAGTGTTCAAAGGCCCTGCTAAAGAGAAGCTAGCTCACCCCACTCCTTAAAACGACAGCTCCTTGGGGCAATGAAATGGCCAATAATATCAGTCAAGTTTGTCGGCAGATAAGTCCCATTTATCTGTGAACCAGGAAGCTCCCATCTCATATGTCACCTTTCTAAGTGGCCTCTTGGTCCCTGGCACCTTTCTGCCTCCTGCAGCAGTATGAGCATAACGCTGTTTTACTTTCTTGTAAAAACAGAGGTAATGCAGGTGGGTCTTTGGGGTACAATTTACACCATATAAATGTGCACTGCCCTCATCCGGCTTGGGCTGTGTTATATTCATGACCAGCTGTGCCCAGTTCTTGACATGAATTCCAATGCATGCTTCATTGTACCATATTGCTCTTTGTTTGCCTCAAGCAGTGACTTGGGTCAGCCCTGAGGAAGAACCAGCAACCACAGCGTCTCCTGAAGTCTCCCTACCCTGGATCCCCAAATGGATTCCAAGTCCACACAACCAAGGTTCCCCAACAGGAACCCAACTACCAATCTGATTTACTAGACATTTTCAATTAATCTCTCTCTTTTGGTCTCCTTTTTTCTCTTTTATAGAAGAACAGCAGGATATTTTAATGCCACCATCATTTTTTTTAATGTTTAATGTTTTATTATGTTTTTATATAGTGGGACCTCGACTTACGAGTGACCCGACTTATGTGTTTTTCGACTTCCGAATGACTTCCGGAAGAAAAAAAATGGCCGCCGCAACCGAATTTTTTGACTTTCGAAAGGACGTCGCGGCCGCTTTGAATAGGATTTTTTCGACTTACGAATTTTTGATGTGGGTTTCTTCAACTTACGAATTTTTTTCGCTCAATGCATCCCTATGGGGATTCGACTTACAAGTGTTTTTGACTACCGAAGATCGCGTCGGAACGCATTATCTTCGTAAGTCGAGGTCCCACTGTATATGTTGGAAGCTGCCCTGAATGGCTGGGGCAACCCAGTCAGATGGGCGGGGTATAAATAATAAAATGATGATTATGATGATTGAATAGGACGTCCCTATTTTCATCAGAGAAAAGTTGGAGGGTATACAGGTGTGAGTTGTTCCTTCACAGATCAAACACTACAGACAGAACCTCCATCATCATAACACCTCAAACACACTGGTTTCCATAGTAATCGCCAACTCACAATGTGGCTGAGGCACAAGACTGCAACCCACTTATTACTGAGGAGGTTTATTTGCATATCGGCTGTCGGTGGGGACCCGTGTGACAGAATTCTCCATTTAAAAAATCCCTCCAGAACAGAAAAGTAGAATGTGTGGGGAAGAGTATCCAGACTCCAAACATACCGAAATAGATAAGGTTGTCACTTCTGCGCCTGAAGACGTATCCAGTGGCTCGCGGGCTATTAATATCTGCCCCCTTCTCAAGCAAAGCTTTCACCAGCTTTAGGTTTTTGTTCACCACAGCTATGTGAAGAGCTGTCTCCCCTGAAACACACAAATGTCTGCTTACATAAGGTTCTCCATTTCCTACAGTCTAGAAAGGCAACGCTAATGAAAATTGGGACCCACAAATCCAGCTGGTTTGTGGAAAATTAACTGATGAACAACAGTAAGTTATGCTTTACACGAGCCTGACATCAACTACAAGCGATTACATTCAGAGAAGCTCATCTGAGTTACCTGCAGAAGAAAGGGGTATTGAACCCCTGAGGCAATGCTGATGAATGCTGATTTTAATGACAAATGCAATTGCAAAATTAATTACCAACAAATTAAGCAGCTCATATTCTCCCTCTGACCATTTATATTCAAGAGTGCTTTGATGACTCTGTTTCTGCTGCTATTATATTCCATCTGGAATTTATCCGATACCATTTCATCAAAGAGGGAACAGGTGTAATGTTGTAGCTAAGAGCTTGGCTGGGAAATCCCTGTTTCAAATCCTGCTGTTGTACTGACCCACTTTGAGGTTATAGTTTTTAGGCTGCAAACCTTGGAGTAACAGCGCAACTCTCATATTTCTATTCAAGGACTGCATCCTAGGTCTCATTGATCTCAGTGAGACTGACTTTTGAGTCGACATGCGTAGGATTGCACAGTTACGAGTGCCTGAAGTAATCTTTGCAGTAGGGCTTTTGCAAACATTTTGAGAACACCTTAAAGCACTATATATTTAGATTCACAAACCTTTATTGACATAACACTATATATTAAAGGGGTAGGATGATCATTCTATTTCTGGACCCTACCTCCATTTCTAAGTCTGTTCTTGTCCTGTTTCCATATTAGTGTTATTTTAAGTAAAACTCCACATGAAAACTCTCACTTAAATTTGCATTTTTGAATAGGTTTTCTCACATAGTAAGCATTTTATCTGTAAAAAAAATAAAATGTATTTGAATGTTTTTTGAGCAGAGAACTCCGCCAGAAATTTCAAAATTATGAAATTCTAAAAACCCTTTGTTCCAATTTACACATTGATCTGGGAGGCATGAATCATGCGGCTGGTTATTGGAATTTGCAAAGCACAATCAATTCCTCAAGCATCTACACTATATAAATGCAAAGTATTATTATGATATGCCAGTCGAGTATATTGGACAGCATTAGACTTGGACCATAGAGCCCCAGGTTCAAATCCCAACTCAAGTCATGAAGTTCACATGGTAACCTTGGAAGAGTAGCTATCAGTGACCTTAACCAGTTCTGATAGCTCAGTCGGCAAAGCATGAGATTCTTAATCTCAGGGTTATGGGTTCGAGCACCACATTGGGCAAAATATTCCTGCACTGCAAGGAGTTGGACTAGATGAATGGTCCCTTTCAACCCTACAGTTCTATGATTCTAACCCCTAACTTCCAGGTCATTCATGAACAAGTTTTAAAGCACCAGTCCTAATACAGATCCTATTCTAGGATGCACACTCAATTCATACAGAACACTAGCCCAGCCTACCCGGCTGCAACATGGCCCCACAAAAACCAAATATGCACCCTAGAACATGTACCCAATACTCACTGCAGGGCAAAGTCATAGAATTGTAGAGTTGGAAGGGACCCCAAGGGTCATCTAGTCCAACCCCTTGCAATGCAGGAATCTTAGCTAAAGCATCGAGATGGCCATTCAACCTCTGCTTAAAAACCTCCAAGGAAGGAGAGTCCACCATCTCCCGAGGGAGACCGTTCCAAGTCATCCATAATTAAATTATTACACACAGACAATGGTAATGTATTGCTTCATAAATAGTTGTTTAAATGCATCCCAGTCACTCGTGTTAGTTTCTCTTTTAGCTTTTCTGCTCAGTTAAATGTGAGTCACTCCTAAACTTTGCGTCCTTGGGATCTGAAGCACGGGCTCCATATAACAGAGCCTTTGTACACACATTGGCCTTCACAAGGGCATGAGGACATGAGGACAAGGGCATGAGACGGACATGAGGGGAAGGTTTTCTGGGCCCAGGTTATGGATCTGGTGACCCCATTCTGGCTTTGGTTTAGACACATTTTTCTCAGTAAATATCTGCTTGTTCCGACTGCTGTCGTAGTTTTATAGATTTGATATTTTATAGATCTCATGACTGTTAATGTTTTATTCACTACTGTTTTATTTATACTGCGAGACACCTTGGGAGCTTATTGCAGAACTGAACGGCAGGATATAGATGCCTCTAAAAATAATTACCTGTGTAAAGTTCTGACGTCATAGCCTCGTTCACTAGTTCCGGAGCTGCATCCATCAGGAGTTGGGCAGCTTCCAAGCTATTATACAAGGCAGCTACATGAAGAGCTGTCTCCCCAACAGCACCTAGAGAAACCACCAGATATAGAGAATATGAGGCCACATGTTGTCAATTCTGCCAACCAATTCTGCTGAAGGTGCTCACAGAAGTTACAAGAAGTCTGCTCATCCTTGCTGGTAGACACCATTGCAGGCCAGTGCTCCTCCCACCTGCCATGATCTGGTGATGGAGGTCCCATTGGGTCACTTCATGGGCGGCGGGCAAGGCTCCTGAGCCTAGTTTGCTGCCCAGCAGGAGGATTCTGCTCACTCGCAAACTTTGAGTGAACAGGCCACTCCCAGGGGGTGGACCAATGGGGCCTGTAGCCTTCTCTTGGGTCCGTGCTCTGAGAATAAAAGGGGGCCTGTTCCTATGTCAACTGCCACTTCTTCGACGGCTCTCCCACCATCCCTGCCTGTCTGGTTGGTGCATTGTGCTTTCACCGACCTTACTATGGACATTGTTGGTCACCATATTCAGGACCAGGTTGGCATTTTCCCACTTGGTGAATTGGCTCCAGCCCTGTGGCTATCACTATCCTCATAGCAATCATCACAGCTTTGGCGGTTTAGGCATTGGGTAGGTGTACTCTTGGACAGAGCGGAGGTTGTAGCCCCTGCCTGCCTCTCAAAAAAAATGGGGTATCCTGTTAAAGGGATCCAGAGGAGCTGCTTCTATCCGGACACCCAGGGGCCACAGCACTCCCCAGGTGCAATCCAGTGCGGGAGTTACTCCTTGATGTAGGTCAGTAACTCCCTTGCTTCCGGTTGACCCCAAAATTAATTCCTCCCAGCAGGCAGGCCAGAAATGGTTGGTTCTACCCAAAGCCTTTGCCAAATTTCTTACATCTGTAAGTTGTGGCCTGATCTGACCCAAATATAAGTTGTCATGTCTCATTGTTTCACTGTTTAAGATGGGCCATCAGGTGATGGGCATGCAACTACTTCAGATGTGTTCTTCCACATTGCCTGTCCAAAACGCAAGTGCCTCTCTCTTGCACAAGAGATATGTGTGCTCCTAATTCAGTTGTGATGTCTGTATTTTCTGGATCCAGGAGATGTGAAACATTATATTGTGTATTTTAATTATGGGCGTTTGCAGTTTGTGTCTTTGGTTTTTATAGCTGAAAACTGCTTGGAAGCCTATTTTGGCATTAAGCGGTATATAAATAAAACAAATTTGTTTTGTATTAGAAGGACCAGGAAGCACATGCCATATATACTTCCTGTTCCTTCTGCTACATCTGAAGCCATCCTTCAACCCAATAACTCATTTTCTATCACTGTCTCCCTTTAACTCCTCCCCTAAAGGCCCTTGTGCAGGCAACGTGGACACGACGAGCAGCATGGAGTCTATACCTCTCTCGTGAATGTCGCAGCTGTGGCTAGCAAGGAGCTTCTGAATGGCAGAGACATCGTTCTCCTTGGCAGCCAGGAGGAGGGGAGATTCCCAAATCCTGAAACAAAGCAGAAAGCAAAATAAATTCAGAATAATGTGCATTACAACCCACATGATCCATGGAGGAGGATTTTTCTCATCACATCAAGAGCTATAACCATCTTAAATGCTGTAACCAGATAATATGACCTTGGAGAGCTGTGATGGGTGTGTGTGTGTGTGTGTGTGTGTGTGTGTGTGTGTGCGTGTGTGGCTTTTTTTGGTGTGTGTGTGTTTTGTGCTGTTTTTTTTTTCCTTTTTCTTTCTGGTTTTTACGGGATGGCATGCAATTTCGTTGCACTTGTATAGCGTTATGCTTGTACTTTTGCAATGACAATAAATAAATTATCTTATCTTATCTTATCAGCAAAGTTGTCTTTCAAAACTAAGACAACTGTCTTTATCAGCAAGACAAAAAATGCCCTAGAGATATCAACAGACACATCCAAGAGGCTCCCGCTTTCAATGGTTGATCTTCAACCAGAGGCCCGCAGGTTTTTCAGAAAAAGAAAATAATAATTGTTCTTGTATGGTGGTAAAAGTTACACTGAAGACATGAAATGCTAACTCAGCTAACAACTTCTTCATTCCTCTATTCCACAGCATCTGCTGGTAACACTAATTACCATCAATACAAGGCAAAAAGTGGTTATTTCAGTAATGTTATTTTTAAAATACTTTTTCTGGTACATTGCCCTCATTTACACATAACTCTAAGCCAAACCATAGTAAATGTGAATGTGCGTGCATGCAGGTACACAGGGAGTAAATCACCGCTGTTTTGCTCCTCTCATCATGGTCCTCCTGCTGCCACACTACCTGGAGCTAAGCCATGGTTTGTCACTTAGCATTATGTGCAAACTTGGGGACAAGCCAGTTGCTGATACAGGCAGGCAGAGACTATGAAGAGTTAAATTCAGGCAGAAATATCTGTATGTGACTGTTCTAAGACATGCCAGCAGATCTACCCATCAGGGTTCAATCCCTGGCTTGGATAGCCAACAAAGGCCCTCCCAATATGCTTCCAACACACAAAGCTGCAAGAAAAGGTGAGCGTCTCATTAAACTTATGTAATAATGTGGCTTTGAAAAAGGAGACACAGAGAAAAAGAAGCCACTGGGGGCAAAGAAGGAATTCAGAGTATTCAGAGTAGGATTCAGATCAACCAGAAAGGTTTCCTGTGCAACCTCTCTTGAAACCAACAGAAGTTCAGAAGGCTCCAGCAGTGTTCTTGCCCAGCCATTCACGGGGCATGAAGTTCTGCAGGAGAAGTTCACAGTGCCCTGGGTCCCTCTTTAACTGGATGTGAAACATAATAGGAATCAGCTAGAAAACAGAAAATCCTTTCCTTTGAGAGCAAGTTGAGGAATCTTTAGAGGGGAACAAATGGACTCCTAATTTGTGCCTCCAAATTGTGTTATGGGGAAGGAACTGAAGACTATTGGAGGCACCATATTATAGGAGCCCTCCCTCATCATCAGGTTCACAGCTGTCTTTAATAATGCCTTTGAAGAATGCAAAACCTTCCAAGTTTAAGAGACAGGGGGAGCGGCACCGATCCTCTCTCACAGCTGTAACACACCTGTGCATGAGAGAAGTTTGCCAGTGTGCACGATGATGCTCGATTAGGGGACAGAATAGGAGGCCTTCAATCTGCAAGGATGAGGAGCTGTTTGCCCTGTCCCATTTTGTTATTGGCTCTGCCTTATGTCCCAACTTCACTTGCCTTCCAATTTAACTTGGGAGGATTTCTATACCATTTCGGAATTTGCACATGTGTGACTTGCTAGTCTTCCTTTTTTTTTTTAATTGACAGGGCATTGATGTGTGCAAGTACATCTGCTCTGGTTAAAACACCGTGCAACGGTGATGCAATTGTATAATGGCATCACGAGTCCTTTTCGCTTGCTGTTTTAATCACCGCAGACTGCCAATAATTCCTAGCAGACCTCTTCAAACTTGGCAAATGCCAAATGCCAATACATTTCGCTTCATCCTTGATTATTTTTCCTATAATAAAATCATTAGTTGTTCTGTGGTACTTTAGCTCACGTTCCCCATTGTGTTGTTGTTGTGTGTGTGTGTGTGTGTGACATCTGTGTGTACCTACACCTATGCACGCTTGTTGGTTTTTTTATTTAAGGGTTTTATTAATGGGCATTGGGATCAGTTAGTCCCCGATAAGAGTAATTAGGGGGTAATGGGTATTCCCAACTGTGGAGAAAAATTTGATTAAAAAGACACAATAGCTGATTTCTGTTGATGTAGGAGCTAGGCTAGAAATACTTAAGGTTAAGTATGACATTTTTATTCATATCTCAAAGAGGGTTTCAGCTGAAGTACATGAATAAGGTATCAAGTGGGAACTAACACTGGAGCTCATTACAGACTCCAAATACCATATAGCCTTATTATATGTTCACATAAAAATGAGGTAATTGTCAAATGCACCTTAAAAAATCCAGCTATTACTTGACCACACTATTATATAAGAAAAGCATTTTTTGAAAATAATTTGTTTAAAAAATTAATACACACACACACACACACACACTACAAACAGCTAAACTTCCAAAGGATGCAGAGGAATGTTGGGGAACATCATCTGGGGAACCCCCAAGGGAACCCCCAGGGGAAGAAGGCTCAGAGCCAGGGGATCGGTGGTGGGACGACAATGACTAGTCAGAGAGAAAAGAGAAGACTGGGAAGAGGTGGCGTCAGAAGCTGAAGAGGTAACAGGACTTAGTGAGCAGAAAGAGGATGGGGCAGAGAGCAGTCAAGAATCAGAGGCAGAAGCGGAGGCTGAGAAAGAGGGGGACCAAGAGGCAGAGATGAGGCAGGCTGGTGAAGAAGCCAGGGTGTCTCCCCTTCCTGTTGCGACCAGCTCCCCTCTTTTCTGGTCTCCCAGAACCAGAAGAGGCATGAAGAGGGAAGAGCAAAGACAGGCAAGACGACGGAGACAGGATAAACTGGAGAGGGGAGAACCATGTATACCACCTTGAGTTCCTTGGAGGAATGGTGAGGGTAATAAATTCAATTAATAAATTAATAAAACCCATGAGTCGAGGGAAAACTAAGGGAGAGGAACAGTGTATCCCACCACCACCACCATCATGCAAATAGACTCTCAGGTCATCCATTTATTGTGGCTGGATGATGAAAATGATGCAATAAGTAGTACTTTGTTTTAGATGAATTCATTAATATATGTTCACCATATTAAAATAATACAAACACTGAGCTCAATAGTGGTGGCTGCATGTTTCAACCTCAGTACTCCTTGCTAAAAAGCACTGCAACGGAAAGATCTCTGTTGTGTTCTAGGGAGCTGCAACATTTGGGTTGTTGTTAAACTGTGGGGGCAACCCTCAAATTAAAGGACACCTGGCAAATTTAAAATCTAGGTGCCAATCAACCCTTTCGGGAAGAATTATAAAAGCGGAGAGCTTGTTTAATTTCATTCCTGTCAATAAGGCGCGAAAAAAAATATATTTCATCTTGGCCGTTTCCCATACGGAGATTTCTGGTGGCAGAATGCCAGCCTACGATCTCTTGGAGTGTGGGAATAGCTGGAAAATGTCAAGGCCCAAAGCCCAGCAGGAATCGGCTCCCATGTTCACACAACGCCAAGGATTACCTCAATTAAGGAAAGCCTGTCTGTCTGAGGGGAGCTGGTCCGCCAGAAGACAGAGGGCACAGCCCCAAGTGCCACACCTCAGCCCCTTTTAATTAAAAAACCTGGGCCCAGATCCAACGAATGCCCCCAAATGAGGAAGTGAGGCTGGCATCAGTCTTGAGGCAGAATCACTCACACTAAATAGAAACAGCCTGGCACAGATTCATGCCATCCTTTTCCCTCCTGCTATGAACTATCAGGGCTTGTTATGTTTTATTTAAACTCCTGCTGCCTTTTGGAGGGAGCTGTTTTTGCTTATTTTATGGATTGAGAAGAGAGAGAATATTACTGGAAAGGAAGGTGTAGCCTCACGAATGTCGTGAAAGGAAGGTGTGTGGAAAACAGACACAGCTGATACACTGGTTTTTGCACCAATACTTAATATAAATATATATCTAGAGCATTCTCGGCTTCATAGAATACTTGATCAGAATCAAATAATAGGTAATCAGTTTGCAGTATTGGCTTTGTATGCTGCTTCAAGGACTGCTTGCAAGTGGTTATTTTTATCATTTCTAAGCAACAATTAACAAAAAATTAAATTTGATGATAACTGACCGGCATCCCAGTCCTATGCATATTGCTGCCAAATGAGCATTTTGCTTACAAAGGAAATTCTGACTTATATCATGCATGTAAAAATACTTCAAGGGTAGTTTTAAGCAGTTGCGAGAAAGCTAGCAGTGTCGCATATTATGAGCAAAACCTGGAATTCCAAAACAATTGTTAGAAATGCATTACCCATAAGAGCAGGATAATTTCCCCCAGAAACGTCTACTTGATAAATCATTGTGGGCAAGTTTCAGAATTTTGTGGGGCTCATTTTTTAAGAGGGAAAAGTGTTATTTCACGGTGCATGAACTTTCCCTAAGTAACATTCTCCTAGGGAAAAACTGCCACCTCCTCTCAGCAAATCCAGGCAGCAGGTGGTTGTGCCTCCTGCTGTGTGCTCCTTCTGTGTGCTCTGCAGCAATATATGTTGTGCATCTTGGCAAAATGACTGCACTGGCATTGGCACCTTCAAATGAGAAGTTGTCCCTGGTAAAGCATTGGACATTTTAACCCTTAGTCTCATGGCCCTTAAGCCCTCCCCACCTCAAGTGGTGAGGCGTTTATGAAACAGCCCCCCACCTGCCATTTCAGCGGAGCTGCATCAAGTTTTCACCCTTTCCCAGGGACTAAAAATTGACCCAGTTCAGCTGCGTACGTTATTGATGAGAATTTTCCACGAACACCGGGAACATTGGACCAATAAAAAAAAACTAGTACTACCATCTGTACTAGAGGGACGCAGGTGGCGCTGTGGTCTAAACCACTGAGCCTCTTGGGCTTGCCGATCGGAAGGCCGGCGGTTCGAATCCCCACGATGCAGTGAGCTCCCGTTGCTCTGTCCCAGCTCCTGCCAACCTAGCAGTTTGAAAGCAAGTAGATAAATAAGTACCGCTGTGGCAGGAAGGTAAACGGTGTTTCCGTGCGCTCTGGTTTCCATCATGGTGTCCCATTGCGCCAGAAGCGGTTTAGTCATGCTGGCCACATGACCTGGAAAGCTATCTCTGGACAAACGCTGGCTCCCTCGGCCTGAAAGTGAGATGAGCGCTGCAACCCCATAGTCTCCTTTAACTGGACTTAACCATCCAGGGGTCCTTTACCTTTGCCTTTGCCTTTTACTACCATCTGAAAAGCGAGCAAACAGCTGATTCTGCCAGTGATCTGCCCTGGCTACACCTGGAAACCCTCTAAGCATTATCTTGCAAACCCCTTGGGGGGACAGAGGGAAAGAGAACACCTGACCTTCTAGAAACCACCACTGAAGGTCTTGAGGATAATACGCCACATTCCAAATACATACAACTTGCCTTCCATGCAGCTTTAATTAACATTTAATATAAAGAGGGGGAGAAATATACGGTGTCTGCTTTTAATTGTGGGATTTTATTTGCATCCAGGCAGCAGGGGATCGCTAAATTTTACGCTTCAAATAGTCATAAAAATGGGTAACTACAAAAGGCTCACAAAGGAGTCGGGTAGGAGAGAGGATATATGATAGTACTATTATTATTATTATTATTATTATTATTAATTCTTGTTGTTTTAAATTGTTCTTTCGGAGGAGTGATTCTCCTCCAATCTGCTGGCACATAATATCTGTTTGGGATGTGTAGAAATTGGCATTTTTTTTAAAAAAATTGCAAATTCCATTTCTAGGCCCATTACCAAGCCTTAAAATATTATCTCTGTATAAAATACCATATGGGAGTGGCGAAGGAGGCAGGTTTCACCCTCTAAGAGCTTACGCATGCTGAATCAGAAGTAGGTGCTGATGACTTTCAAGGAACTTATTCCAGAAAATAGGGTTGCAGCCAAGCAGTGCAATTCTGCGCAAATGTATTCAGAAGGAAGCCCCACTATGTGTAATGGGGCTTGCTCCCAGATAAGTATTACAGGACTGAAGCCTTACTGCTATTTATTGTGTTGTACATCATTTGCCATTTCATACCCTTCAACATTTCTCCAGTGAAAATAGGGACGTCCTTTTCAATAATAATAATAATAATAATAATAATAATAATAATAATAATAATATTTATACCCCTCTCATCTGACTGGGTTGCCCTAGCCACTCTGGATGGCTTCCAACATATATAAAAATATAATGAAACATTTTAAAAACTTCCCTATACAGGGCTGCCTTCATATGTCTTCTAAAGGTTGTATAGTTACTTATCTCATTGGCTCGGGGGTTGCATAACTCCACACCCTCCAACATTTCTCCAATGGAAATAGGGGTGTCCTGAGGAAAAGCGGAACATTCTGGGATCAAATTAGGAACCGGAACGGCTTTTGTAAATCCAGAACAGTTCCTGGAAAATAGGAACACTTGGAGGATCTTCCATTTGTGTTGGACTGGAGCCACCATTATGCTTTTGCCTGGTTTTAACTTAACATTTCCTGGTCTTTCTTCCCCTCTGTCTCTTTCCTAATAGCCGATGGGTAGAACAACTCAACAATTAATGGATATATACAAAATACCAAATTAAAACCAGATTAGAGGAGATTAAAACAAGTGCCAGAAAACCACCCACGATTGTTATAATCCTAGGTGCTAATAGCCAGCACACGAAGAAAGGACTTGCAGTGTTTCCGGTAGAACTTCGTAGGGCAAATCTGCACCATGCGTTCAAAGCACATTCAATGCACATTTAAAGCACATACCGTATATACTCGAGTATAAGCCGACCCAAATATAAGCCGAGGCACCCAATTTTACCACAAAAAAACTGGGAAAGCTTCACAGGAGCCACTGCCTGCCTCACTCGAGTATAAGCCGAGGGCGGCTTTTTCAGCAAAAAAAATGTGCTGAAAAACTAGGCTTATACTCGAGTATATAGGGCAGTGATGGCTAACCTTGACACCCCAGATGTTTTGGAACTACAACTCCCATCATCCCTAGCTAACAGGATCAGTGGTCAGGGATGATGGGAGTTGTAGTCCCAAAACATCTGGAGTGTCAAGGTTAGCCATCACTGATATAGGGTAACTTCACTCGGTCAACCCTAGGAACTGTGATTCCTTCGCTCTCTCACGTGGTTAACAATTCTGAGCACACATAACAAACTACAGTTCCCAGGGTTGTTTTGGGGAAAACCTGTTAGTATTTTCACCCCTCCCATTCTGAGAATCGGGTGATTAAGTGGAGAGAGAAAAGGGGGAGGAACTGTTCTTCTGATCTCTGTGTGTCCCTAACTCTGAGCTCAAAAAGAGTGTGTCGTTATCTCTGCTATTAGGTGCTGTGTGAGAAGCTCTAACTCACTCAGTCTGTATATGCTGTAAATATATTTAGCTTGTAGAAATAAAAAGAAGAATTACTTCTAAAACCTCTGGAGCTGAACTGCACCTGTTTATTGGTTGCTGAAGTTGGTGCTCATAGCTAACAGTTGTGAGTCCAGGTTTTCTGGAGTATGCTGTGAAGGTGGTCCAGTCGTTCTGCCTGAGAAGAGTGGCGTGGGGACAGAAGACGTGGACAGATACCTGGCGTATTCCAATAAAACCATGTGCTTTAAATGCGTGTTTAATTTGCTTTGAATGTATGGTGTGGATAGAACCATTGTCTCCAATCAGGGCGAGAGGGAAATGGCACAGAGGCAATAAGTAGATGAAAAACAGTTTGTGTTACATATAGTGGATCTGGAAGCCAGGACAATTAATTTTGGGTGAATTAAGATGGGTGGCAAACACAGTGTGAGCCACGCTCATTCAAAGGCCACACTACTGTCCCCTCCTTGGGGTGGGCTGGCAAGGGGGGGTAGTACACTGAGCAAACTGCAGATAGCTCAGTCAGTAGAACATGAGGCTCTTAATCTCAGAGTTGTGGGTTCAAGCCCCACGTTGGGCAAAATATTCCTGTATTGGAGGGGTTGGACTAGATGACCCTCATGGTCCCTTCCAACTGTACAATTCTATGATTCTACTATTCTAAGTGGTGGTGTTGCCACCACCAGCAGCAGCAGCAGAAAAAATGTGCAGCCACTCTGGGGTGGGAGAGACCTCCCCACATAAAAGAAAAACTCAGTAAAGGAAAATGTATTTCTGGTGAAGAAATACACTACATTTGAAAGCAAACCATTTTGCTTATTCCCCAAGTGCACCATAAAATTCTGCCATAAAAAACCATCTTGACAAACCAGAAGATAACCTGCATGTGTGGTATGTGGAAAAATAATTTATAGAACCAGAAGGATCTATAAAGCATCTTGGCAAGAGATGGCGATTATTAATTCTGAAGATGGGTTCTGGCAAGCTGAGGAGGAATGCTATTTGCATTATACTAGATTTTAAAATGTATTTACAACCATACCCTGCAACAAGACCACACAAGCAGTTTCTTGGAAGAGCGGTGTTTTGTTTTCTAGAAAACGATTATTTCTGAGACTCGTTGCTTGAGCAGCGCGTGACTTCGCAGCAGAGGATTCAGAGAGCTGCAGAGTGGATCACTCAAGATCACCAAGACAAGGTCACATACATCTTGCAATATGTTGTTCAACAAATGAAGCATATAAGAAAAGTACACAAATGCTTTCTCTCAAGGCGTTAGGGGAGAAAATAACTAGAGGACGCTCAAGGTCCCTTCCAATCCTACGATTCTATGAACAAAGATTTTGCTCTCTTCACGCACACTGACAGCCAGGGCAGTGTTTAAATCTCCATGTGATATTTGTTATTAACTATCAATTTGTTCTTATTAATGACCAATGTCTTGGTACTTTGTAGGTATTTTTATTTCCTTGGCGGCAGGATCTGGGAGAGCAACTCAACTTACTTCCTCTGAAAACCGTTTTGCTTGTTTGGCAGGGCTAGTGTTCTCAACAGCACCTCGCACAAGTAGCATATATTTGAATATATTCTTCGATGTAGTGGCATTTTAAGACCAAATGGTGGCAGCATTGACCAGAGCAATTTGTAGGCTCAATCCAATACAGATTTAGGAACGATTCCGGTGGGTTTAAGCATGTCTAGCACTGTGTTGGATTCGGACCCCAGAATTCAGTGGCTAAAACCAGAGGAGTCTAGTGCTTTGGAGGCTTCCTTTCAGTGCCTACAAGCTTTAGGCAGCAATTGTATTTGACACGGGTAAAGGTAAAGGGACCCCTGACCATTAAGTCCAGTCGCGGACAACTCTGGGGTTGCGGTGCTCATCTCGCTTTACTGGCTGAGGGAACCGGCGTACAGCTTCCGGGTCATGCGGCTAGCATGACTAAGCCGCTTCTGGTGAACCAGAGCAGGGCACGGAAACATCGTTTACCTTCCCGCCAGAGCGGTACCTATTTATCTACTTGCACTTTGACGTGCTTTCGAACTGCTAGGTTGGCAGGAGCAGGGACCGAGCAAAGGGAGCTCACCCCGTCGCGGGGATTCGAACCGCAGACCTTTTAATCGGCAACCCCTAGGCTCTGTGGTTTAACCCACAGTGCCACCCGCGTCCCACTTGACACAGGTACATGGGTATTATTAAGTCGGAATGCCAGCACACGTTTATATGTGTTTATATGGCACGATGGTGGCACTGAGCCTCTTGGGCTTGCCAATCGGAAGGTCAACGGTTCGAATCTCTGCAATGGAGTGAGCTCCCATTGCTCTGTCCCAGCTCCTGCCAACCTAGCAGTTCAAAAGCACACCAGTGCAAGTAGATAAATAGGTACCGCTATGGCAGGAAGGTAAACGGCATTTCCGTGCGCTCTGGTTTCCGTCATTGTGTTCCATTGCGCCAGAAGCAGTTTAGTCATGCTGGCCACATGACCTGGAAAGCTGTCTGTGGACAAACACCGTCTCTCTCGGCCTGAAAGCGAGATGAGCGCCGGAACCTCATAGTCACCTTTGACTGGACTAAACCGTCCAGGGGTCCTTTACCTTTACCTTTTTTACCTGCATACGGGCATGAGCCTAGGACTGTAGCAGTGTGCTCAAACTAGCATCCTCACTCCCACGAAATCTTTCATTCAGTCTATTCAGAAAGTGTTTCGTACCCGCCGGTGGTGGACTTGTGCTGGTGATATTTCAGGCCATGTGTGAACCCAGATGGTTGAAAATATTCACATCCTTGGGAGAGATGGATTTTAATGGAGGATTATCGATTTAAAAGTAAGGTTTTGTGGGCTGGCAAAGTGAAGAGTAACTTTCCTTGAAATGGGGGAATATGTTATAGTTAAGTAAAAAATCTAGCAGGAGCCGAAAATGAGAAGGGAAATGAAGAGGGAAGAGAATTGGGAGGGGGAATCAAAGATAAAATGTTAAAATGTTTTTCAGTTTTTGAAATGCCATTTGGAAATGTATGCAATAAGGGTAGGAAGAGAAACATCAAGATGGGTGGGGGGGAAGTCAAATTCGTATCAAATTTGAATTATTTTGATGCTAAATTTGTTAAAGTTTTTGAAAAGCGATGAAAATTAATTGGCAAAAAGGGGAAATGTTCACATCCTTGAAAGTGGGCATTGCCAGCTGGCAACTCTGCCAAGCACTTTGTGCCAAGATACAGAAAAAGCCGGTGGAAAAACCGAACCCTACAAAAGTTCAGTAGAGTATCTAGGAGCTCTGGTAAGCTGATTTGACTTACTAAACAGACTCTAGTACTTAAAGGCCAAAGAAGATACAAACTTGCCAGATTGGCTTGTTTAGTGTATGTGTATGTTTTAACTTTTTTTTGCATTAAAAGAAGAATGTGGGAGAGGAAGGTGGAAACCAGGCAACACCTTCTCATGTGCTCCGCAATGTTCTCTCCCTGCCAGTTCACTTCTGGTATCAAAGCCACATAAAAAATTTCTATTGAAACAACTATTGTTTACTTTTAAAAGCTACGAGCCATTTTAAGGTGCCCCATCACCTGCCAATTTACTGTAAATTCTACCGTAAATTCTACAGCTGGTTACGCAAACACTTGGCAAGAAAGGATGCCTTTGTTCGCTGTGCGTAAGGACAGGTGACCAGCCCAAACTCCCATGCATTTAATTATAACCTGCAGCTTCTGCTGCTGAAGATGTTTTTTTTTCTTCAACTCCCGACCTTGTGTTCCTTTCCTAGCACAGACTGCATTTTTTAACGCAGACTGCATTTCCCACAAACTGCATTTTTAAAACATATTGTCTTCCATTTCTTTAGCTGCTTCCTTCAAAAGGTTTTGTCAAGGCAAAAGGCTCAGCTGCCCCATGGCACTTCACAGCTGCAGTTGGCATGCCTGCTTACCTGGGTACTCAAGGGGACTTACTTCTGAGTAGACATAGCATATGGTGTAAACATATTGCTGCAAAAGTTGGGTGCCTCGCCCTCTCTCTGCCGAGCGGTAGCAAGAGCCTATAGAGCTATATTGACAAGCTGGAACATGTCCAAAGGAGGGCAACCAAAATGGTCAAAGGCCTGGAAACGATGCCTTATGAGGAACGGCTTAGGAAGCTGGGTATGTTTAGCCTGGAGAAGAGAAGGTTAAGGGGTGATATGATAGCGCCATGTTCAAATATATAAAAGGATGTCAAATAGAGGAGGGAGAAAGGTTGTTTTCTGCTGCTCCAGAGAAGCGGACACGGAGCAATGGATTCAAACTACAAGAAAGAAGATTCCACCTAAACATTAGAAGGAACTTCCTGACAGTAAGAGCTGTTCAACAGTGGAATTTGTTGCCAAGGAGTGTGGTGGAGACTCCTTCTTTGGAGGTCTTTAAGCAGAGGCTTGACAGCCACCTGTCAGGAATGCTTTGATGGTGTTTCCTGCTTGGCAGGGGGTTGGACTGGATGGCCCTTGTGGTCTCTTCCAACTCTATGATTCTATGGTTCCAGGCACTCATCCAGAGTCTGTGGCCCCCTTTGGAGAATTGAGACACGGCAGAGACTGCCGTAGCTTTAAGATGTATGGTTTATCCACCTATTTACACCTCTGAATGGAGGGAGTCCAGATCTTACAGCATGGTAATTTCAAGAGGGGCTTGCCCCTCACAGCAGTGCAGTTGGCCTTCAGCCAACCTGCCCAAGATGGATCCGAGTCTTTTCTCTGCTTCCTCCTCCTTCCCAGCAACTCTTGCTCAAGACTCCCTTTCCCTGTCTGCGGTGACAGGACCCCATCACCTTGGCAACATCTGCCTCCCCAGGCCAAAGAATTACTCTCCGATGGCCCATCAACCCCATTTCAACAGATTTGCTGTTTGCTAGGCCAGCCAGGCTGGTTTACATAAACCAGCCCAGGGATTCCTTGTCTGGCACAGTTCTGCAGCTCCTACTTTCATCCATATCCCAATTAATCAAAATCCTACCGTTTATTAATTTCTAGGGTTTAGGCCCCACAATATATATATATGATACCAATCTCTTGGAAGCAGGTATCCACAAACCTCCCCAATGTTTCCACACACATCTCTGCTTTACCAACATGAAATACTACAATGTTTGAGACAATTACAAATGTATTTGCATGCACATAATTCTCATACGGTTGGGCTTTCCAAATGGATAGTCTGCATCCTAGCATGTGGGCTTCCTTCCCCACTCAAAATGCTAGCCAGCTTGCCATTGTCCTGGCAACAAGTTGTCGCTCAGAATATTTGACTATTGCACTTCCTCCGTGTTCTCTGTAATTGGCTCAATTGCGCAGCATGCTAACGTTTTCTGTTTTCACAGATCTGTGGCTGACTGTTCAGAAACCTGCTGGTTTATTTGGGACGTTTGTCTATAATAGCTACAAATATCTCACTCAGGAACGTCAGGAATAAAGGAAATAAAAAAACAAAAATGGATACCAATTGTGGTCCTAGTTTATAAAATATGCTTCATTGTTACTATTTAAATAAGGAGTTGAAGGTTACATTTCTCATTCTCGAACATGTCGCCCAGACTGCTAAATCGGAATTCTGCCTCTGCCAGAGGTTCAAGCCATTTGTTTGACAAGCATGACACTTCTGATGTTCGCCTGGTGATGGTGGGGAATCCCAATTGTGTATTTCATGCAGCTTTCTCCAGTACATTGACCAATAGCTGCTATTCATTTCTAAAATCTCTGTACACAGCAATTTTTCTTTACTGTGAACTACACACCCAATAACTTGGAAGCTGGTTTCAGAGACAGACAGCCTTTTTCAAAACTGATTCCTGAGGGATTGGGATGGAGGACAAATCCATTTTAAATGGATTTATACATGGAACTTGAGAGTTCTGACCCAATATAACTTTTCTTGCATGAGACCAGGTTTTGTCTCTAGCACCTGCAGTGCTTATGTCTGCATCACTTGTGCAATGTCAGATGTTTTGCTAGTTCTCTTTTCCTCTCTGTTAAATTCACGTCTGTGTCCAAGGCCAGGTATTTTATACGCAAAATGATACACAAAAATGTGTATATTATACATATAAAAGAGTCAAGCCCCATGTGGTCCTATATTTCTGCAACATAAATTTTATAAGTATTAATACATAAGCATTTTTAAACAGTTCTATGCATTGTTGTTGTATACATCTGTCTATGTGCTGGTTTCTTCAGGAAACCAGGAATGCGTACAATACGCAAGCATTCTTTGTATTTTCAGCACACCTGGTTAAAAAACTTTGCTTCTCACTGAAGACATGAATTAGGGGGGAGAGGAACTATGCAGCTAAATTCAAAATCAAGATTTTCAGAAAATCCCATCCCTGCTCAGGTATTCTATTCCCCATTCACCCTGCGTATTGCAGGATGTTGTATGTCACATTCTATGACACATGCAGTTTACCTGCTGGGCTGCACCATCACCCCCATATCTAGAGTGGGGAACTGGGCATGGCTGGCAGGTCGGATTGTTATCTCCAGCTGTTCTTGCAGACCAGCTTTGACAAGTGGGCAGATTCTCCCACTTGTCCACCAGTGGGTGTCACAGTGACATAAGATGACCTTTCTTTTTGCCTGTGGGGGACTTGCAGATGTACCTTGCAAAGTGCTTTCTTGCACAGGGCTTTGAAGGGATTCTGCTTATGGGGCAGGTGGGATGGCTTGGTCGAAATTGCCAAATGGTGATACAAGGACCCCTGAATGGTTAAGTCCAGTCAAAGGTGACTATGCGGTTGCAGCGTTCATCTCGCTTTCAGGCCAAAGGAGCCGATGTTTCTCTACAGACAGCTTTCCAGGTCTTGTGGCCAGCATGACTAAACCACTTCTGGTGCAACGGAACACCGTGATGGAAACCAGAGCACACAGAAACGCCGTTTACCTTCGTGCCACAGCGGTATCTATTTATCTACTTGCACTGGTGTGCTTTCGAACTGCTAGGTTGGCAGGAGCTGGGACAGAGCAACGGGAGCTCACCCTGTCGCAGGGATTCGAACCACCGACCTTCTGAGCGGCAAGCCCAAGAGACTCAATGGTTTAGACCACAGCACCACCCACATTCCCTACCCCTGCTCTACATGAGCTGAACATGCCTTAGAAATTGCCCAACACTCCCTAGCAGTTGTGTATTTATACTGGCAATGATGGGCAAATTTTCACAGAAATTTATCCACCATTGACTAATGTAACCCCTCGATAAGCTACTGGGCCCGGGTCCTGAGAAACATTACCCAGTTTCTAGCAAAGTCACACTCAGCAAGGGATCAGTGTCTTCATATTATCTCACCCATCTAACTGAATGGGGATAACAGGCAGTGGAAGGAAATTCCTCAGAGGTGATTGGAAATTTCCCACTTTCTTCACCTGGCTGACCTGGAAGAATTCCATCACTTGCACAATCAAGCAATCCTCCAGCCAGACTATAATATCTGGGCTGGCAGGGGGGAAAAGTTTGCTTTACCTCTCTGTACCAGCTTGCTAGAAAATTTGGCTGAAATTCACATGGCTTTCCCCACCCAGCAAATCACCACTAACGCAACGGCAGCCTGCCCTTCATCATCCGCATTGTTGCAGATGTTCTCTCTGCAGAAGCCTGTGGTTTTCACTCTCAAGCATCCAATACTCCATGCCAGGCTTCCTCTTTGCAGGTTGACAGGGGATCAGAACACACTACAGCCAGCTTTTGCAACATGAACATATATTATAGCACTGATGCGAATCCTGCATCGGCCGTCACAGGTGCCGGGTCCTGCCCCACTTTGTGGGTGCCCAGCCTGGGCCTGTGATGTCACACCTGTGGTGCAAAAATTGTGGGTGCGCTGCCCCTTCATGGGGAATGTTGTGGAGCACCCACAGCCCCCCCCCCACACACACACACTTGGCGCCTATGTCGGCCATACACTTCTCCAGCTTTCATGTGCCAAATATTTAATGAGAGAAACAAGCCACATCATAGAATCCTAGAATTGTAGAGTTGGAAGGGACCATGAGGATCATCTAGTCCAACCCCCTGCAATGCAGGAGTATGCCGCTGTCCCATATGCAGCTCGAACCTGCAACCTTGGCATTACCAGCACCACGCTCTAACATACAGAGCCAAATGCAACCATTGTTTGTTGTTCATCACCAGGTAGGAAAGTGGGAAGATAATGATTATTCCAATGCCGCCCTATGAGCAAGACAACTAAGCCGGAATGTGGTCCACAGATTCCCCATGTCCTAACCTGCTCCCTGCTACACCCTCACCAGATAGATTCATGAATGGCACAAGATTATATTGACAAATACTCAAATGCCACCTCGTCAAAGCCATTTCAGCTACTTTAATTAACATGCAACTTCACAATGAGCCAAACCCATCCAGGAACATTGGCAACTGGCATCCCAGCAGAACTCACCATGAGGAAGAGAAATGCCATTATGTATAAGTTGATTTATGAACAGTAAACAATGACAACATCACACCTGCTCAGTAAAGCACATTACTGCCAATCTAGAAGGTGCCAATGTATACTGTGAAGTTTGCAGTTTTTAAAGAGCTCTAGGAAGTTTATGTCACACTTTGTAAACTGGTGAAACACATTCCAAATTCACAACGGCTTCTTCCAGATGCTAGTTTCAGTTCCAAATGTTTGAAACCTCGACATTGGAAGCCTCACGTTAACAGTACCATATGTCATGGACCAACCAATCCTACGGACAGGAGTTTGTGGTGGCTTTCTGGTTACAGAGCTTTCTTTTTCCATGAGTGCAACTCCCTCTCTCCCAGCTGGTCAGCGCTTCCACAAAATCCATAGGCAAGTTAGCCACCAAATCATAGCCATACATATATATATGGAACTATCACATGTCCTCCCTTCTTAAAGCACAGAAGATTCGTGTGAACCCCCGTCCTCAGTCTCTGCGAGTTTAAGGTCCTGTCTGTACCTAGATCTAAGTGCATGTAGCTCAACATGCAAAAATCAAAGGTACTGATAATGTGCACAGAGCCTTACCCACACTGGCACCAGGGTGGATTTGATTTAAATCAAATTGATTTAAATCACGATTTAAATCACGATTTAAATCACTAGTCAGTAAGGCTTGATTTAAATCACTAGTCAGTAAGACTTGATTTAAATATTTTTTTTACAGAAAGACTCATTCTTGCTGGTATAATCTTAATATTTACAACCATATGAAGGTTTCATTTTTGGAATAATAAATTTTCAGAGTAGTTTTTACAGTTATATCCAAAATTACTGATTTGGTTATACTACTAAAAATACATAGACAGATAATTATGAAATTATGGTGAGGTTTAATAAGTTAACTGCTTATATTTGGACAACTTTTCTGCTGTACTTCATTGGAAGGAGAAAAGTAATCATTTCCTTAATAACCATTTAAACAATTTATTTAACTAAAACAATAACATGATAGCATATGTATCCATGTTTGTTAACTGATGTGGTTAAACATTTTTACAAAAAACTTAGACTGAGTTTTAGCACACTTGATAAACTTAAAACAAATCCTTATTTCCTGATGAATAGCCTTTGGACTACAATGTAACTTAAATAGAAGACTATATTTAGAAATATTTTTCCTCCAAAAGCATTTTATTTTAAAAATCCAATTTAAATCAAAAAAATCCGATTTAAATCAAAAAAATCTGATTTTTTTAATTTTTTTTAAAAAATCATTGATTTTTATCCACCCTGACTGGCACCCATCCCTGGCATGGATGGGACCTTGAATGCACAGTCAACATTTGCAGTCTCAATCGTATCACCTGCATAAGGCTTTTGTCTTAGCTGGAGCTGGCTCACACAATGAGTAGCATTGCCAGGTCTTGCCAAGAGATTTCATAGGAAGAGGGGAACATTATAGCTAGTATTAGGGTTTATGTACCATTGTGTTCATTTTTCAAAGTGTACTTTATAATCATATAAAAGTGTACAGCTTTTATGGGACCCTTCCTGCCTGGTACGCAGGAATAACCAGTGTAATATAGGAGGAGGATTTTTAATGACTAGGCATCACAGGACTGGGGGGGGGGGGGGTTAGGGGAGAGAGAGAATGGCCAGCATGCCCCTCCCCGCAGAGTCCACTTTTCCCAGGGTCCTCTCAAACCTGACAGTGTTCCTGAGATACTTGCATCTAAACATAGCCAGGCCTTTGGGTGATTAACATTCAGTGTTCTTTTAAATGTGTTTGTGGGAGAGATTGTTGGTTTGCTTTTGTTTTATTATGTATTTTGTATTTTTAATATTGTCAACTGCCCCATAGTGAAGGGCAGTATACAACATTTGAATAACAGCAACAACAACAGCAGCTGTTCTCAGAAGCTAGCAATCATAGTTGTAAGAAATAGATGTCTAAGATGTATGGAATGCTTTATTATGGGAACAAATTGTCCCTCTCTTGATAAAATCCTGGAACAAAAAGTCTACAATGAAACAAGGGCTTTTGACTTTAGTCAAGGGCACTCCAGAAATCCATGGAAAGGCCTTGAAGATTTTAAGAAGCACATGCAGAAAGTAAGTAAAAAAACCAAACCACCCGGCTACCTCAGAGTCACCTCCTGAATGGCTTTCTCACATTAAGAAGTTTACCTAGATATGGTTTTACCCACAGCATGCTCCTATGTGTGTTTACACAGAAGTAAGCTCCAGCGAGTGTCATTCAAAAGTAAAAGTGCCAAAGACTGCCACCCCAATATCCATCTTCTACACTGAAATCCTATATAATAAAGTCCCTGTGTCTCTGCGTCCAGTCCGTGTGTCAGTGGAATTGCGCATGTACCTCACGGACACAGGGATTGGAGCGGGCGGAGAGGGGGCGTGTCCGAGAGGCAGCGGCGGCGCACGCGCGTCGTCAGTTGGGTCAGTGCTGCCGCCTCGCACGGAGCTGGGGAGGATGAGCTGAGCGGCTGCCAACATGGCTGAGGGGACAGAGGAGCGGCGGCCGTAAGGTGACGCGCGGGAAGGGGCGGTTGGGCGGGCGGCCGGGGGTGGCCGGCGTGGCTGCTGCGGCGGCTGCTGCTCCGAGACGCTCCAAGGGCAAAGGCGGCCGGGGCCGAGGCTATGGCGGCGCAGGTCAGACTAACCTTCTAGCGCCCGTTATTTTAACAGGCATCATATCTACTAGTAATTATATAATAAAAGAGTTCATTAAACATTTTGAAAATGTAGGGCTGTAAGCTTTGAGTTGGTCTATTCAGGATGCAGAATCCAATATTTCATGATGCAGGTTTTTTGGGGGGTGGGGTTAAAAACATTTTAAGCATATGTACATACCTAATAAGGCAGGGTCTGGGAATCTGTGGCCCACCCTACATTGTTAGACTACAACTCCCATCATCACTGGCAACTGCCCATGCCATATGGGGCGTATGGGAGTTGGAGTCCAATGACATCAGGTGGGCTGCAGATTCCCTGAGTTTTTACCTTGAAATAAATTCAACAGCGCTAGCTCACTTGTCTTTTGTAGGCGTTGGTCAGTAATTTCGCATATATCTGTAGAGATGGAATCCCAAAATACAAAAAGGCTTTGTTGCATTCCCACATGTGCTAGAACAGGCACGTCCAACTTCCAAGAGACAGCGATCTACTCCCACTATAAATAAACTGGCAGTGATCTACCCATTGGATTGACCAGAGTTGTTGAGCTTTTGGGGGGCTTCACCAAAGTTGCTTGTTTTTTGGGGCACTCTATCAGGATCCCGTGATCAACCATGATTGACTACAGTCACCCTGTGATGGATCGGTACATCGCGACTGACCAGTTGTGTCCCTGTGCTAGAAGATTTCCTAACTTTGCACCCCCTCCAACACCCTGGGGTATGAATTGAATTAATATGTGCCAGGTGTAGAGGAATAAGGTGCCATTTCTGAATAGTTCACAGTGCAATTTCCTTAAGTGACTGCTTATGATGATCCTGCCACTACATGGAAGGATGTCTGTTAATGATTCAGTAGTTGAGTTAATTAGCACTCAACTTCCCTTTCCACCCTGAAGTGAAATTAAAAGAATTGGCTTCATGTTGGAGCCAATGCCAGTCAGGAAGCATCTTTCCTATAACTGGGCATCTCACAAACGGTCCAGTCTCTTGGGTTTAATGCTTCATGGTTTTTTCCAAACTTGCTCTGACCCCATGGGTGTGTGTGGGAGCTAGACTTCTTCAGCCTTAGCTAGAGCTCTGATCCTTGCCTCCTCTTCCCATCTCCCTGCCTTGTTTATTACTTTATTCAGATTAGTCAGGACCTGAAGGTCAGGTCCATTCTTTCTGAATTTGGGAACTTCATTAGGATGGTTCTAAGGAACCCAGGGATAAGGACGCAGGTGGCACTGTGGGTTAAACCACAGAGCCTAGGGCTTGTCGATCAAAAGGTCAGCGGTTCGAATCCCCGTGATGGGGTGAGCTCCCGTGGCTCTGTCCCTGCTCCTGCCAACCTAGCAGTTCAAAAGCACATCAAGTGCAAGTAGATAAATAGGTACCACTCCAGCGGGAAGGTAAACGGCGTTTCCGTGTGCTGCTCTGGTTCACCAGAAGCGGCTTAGTCATACTGGCCACATGACCCAGAAGCTCCCTCGGCCAGTAAAGTGAGATGAGTGCCACAACCCGAGTCGTCCGCGACTGGACCTAATGGTCAGGGGTCCGTTTACCTTTAAGGAACCCATGGTAGGATTCACACTTTAGTTCTGGGGCTCCCTATGAAGGCAAGCCTACCTTTGGACACCCCACGCCACCCCAAGCTTATGTGGAATCATCTCGGAAGGTAGAGGAAACAGGCAAATTCTGCCCACCTGTTTGTAAAGAACCTGCCACTGACTTTCTACCAAGAATCCCCAGACTCCGCTGTGACCTCACCCCGCATCAGTCACAGTGAACCAGGAAACTGCTTCTCTTTATTCTCCCTTCCCTGAAACAAGTAATTAGTGTTTCACTTCTTCCTCATATCTCTAACTCTCCCGTTTTGCCTAATTTGCTATCTTTTAGCTCTCATGTAGTTCAAATCCCAGTCATTTGCATTCAAACTCACCTCACCTGGTTAGATTTAGGCTTCCAATAAAAGCTGATTTCCACATTTAAAAAATTCAAAGTCACATTGTGAGTGTTAAATCTTTCAAAATCCCAAATTTTGAGTGCTTTAGATTAGCTGACATCTCTTCATATTTTAATCTAGGCAGGCATCAAATATGAAAATCCATAAACCGCCAGTTGCCAAACACTAAAATAACATTGTATGCCATCTTTTAAATACTAAATGTCAATGGATATCAAATGCTAATTACTGAAATAATATAACAATATATCTAGTATCAGCGGATGTCAAGTGCAAATAATTAATATTTCACAACTATTCAAAATATTCAGAGATAATCTAGTATGAATATTTGCAGAGAACCTTTGAGGGGCTAATTCATTTTATCTCTTTTCAGGATGTCCTACTGGCTAAGGTCTAAATGCATGAGTACAGCAGTGTATCTGTGCCAATGAGATACCAAACACTGTCTGGTTCCTTATCTTACAGACAAAAGCTAATCCCAACAGTGTTAATCTATCCACCTGGAAATCTAATACCTCTTGCAACAATCAGGTTTCAAGCTTTTTGGCTTCTTCCTTTCGGGACATTGCAACAAGCATTTTGCAATTCCGTCTCCATTGTGAGAGTCAACCTGACACTGACCTTCTGACTGCACCTCTGTGAAATACAGGATGTAGTTCACATGTAACATTTCAATCACGTCTCAGGCAAGCCACACTCAGGGGAAACCGAATAGTGCTACATCAGCCCTGCCAAATTCAGCTTCACCCAGGAGGTACAAGTGTTTCCATCAAAAGCAAGCCATGTGTAAGAGCTGTTTACAGAAAAGTGGCATGCAAGATGGCACTGTAAGCTTAATGGGAAGTGTGTGTGTGTGTGTGTGTGTGTGTGTGTGTGTGTGTGTGTGTAGTTTCACAAACCCCAACATCCCTGGAGCTGTAGGACATTTCAAAGGGCTTTTTCTATGCAGTCCATTTTTAGTGAGGACAGACTAGTCAAGTCCTTTTTTTTTTGTGGGGTTGCATTTGCCCTATGAATATTCAAAGCCTTCCTTTAAACTTTGGCCTGACTTGGCCACTAAAAATTTAATGCTGATTAACAGGAATTCGAGAGCACTTAGGTTGAGTGGGAAAATATTTGGGGTTTGATCGGAGGGTGGAGAGCAGTTTTGACTTTGGACACAGAGGAAACAGTTTTGAGTTTTGGAGCTGTGTTGAGCAGGAAGGCAGCTTGGGAAGCAGCAAGAATATTCCTCAGCTTGCAGGGTGAAGTATGGTCCTGTTATGTGCCAGCCTGTTCTCCCTACCCACTCTACCCATAAATTTGTGAACAGAGAGAGACTACCGAAACAGTACAAGTCTCGGGTACTCTCTCGTCTTAGTGAAAGTGGCCCTGTAAAACTGTCCTGGGGGCAAGTAAGACTACAAAAGCAGTGGCAGTGAAGCAATTCACTGGCAGGAATCATTAGCCAACAGTTCAGGGCAATTTTGGGGGTGGTGGTAGGATTTAGGAGCTTCTCAACAAGTGTCAAAGAGGTAGCGATGGTGGCAGAATTGCAGACATCATGACTCCACATTGGCAAGCAGCTACCATTGACTTCAATGACTCCCACTCACAGCCAGTGATGGACTCTTGGAATAGGTTATTTACCTGGTGGTGGAATCTCCCCAATAATTAAGAGGGGATTAGAGAACAATTTCAGGCAGATTTTGGAAACAGCTCAGTTGACAGAGCATGAGGCTCTTGATCTCTTCTTCTTTCTATTCCACGGAACCATTTCCTATTTCAGCCCTTATCACTCCTTCTCCTCATTTTCTTTTTTCTTTCTTTCTCCATCAGCTGCCTTCTCAGGCCTCTAACCTTAAGCCCTTCTGCCTGCTCCCATCCAGTGTTTGAAATTCACCAGGCGCCAGGCACATTTTGCACCTGGCCTTTGACCACTTGCAACCAAGTGAAGATGCCTGGGTGCCAGGATGGTGCCTGACGTCTCCACCCCTTGGATCTTGACTGTTTTCACACACTAGCAACACCTCCTGTAGAAGTCTGTCCACGGTATTTTATCTGCACAATCAGACTGAATTTCAGGAACCAAAAAGTTGTTTTGAAAAATAGGACTTTTGAGCTGTCCAACCGCAAAATGGCAACCAGGCATTCCGTTTTAGCGGCTGTAACCTTGGTTTACAGAGCCATTTGGCACCTAGCTTATATATATATGAGTTTCTAACATTGCCCCACCCCCAGCACCAGAGCAATCTAGCCAGTTGCAGCTTTTTCCACTCCACCATCGTGTTAGGGCACCCAAGTCAATCTATTACCACACATTGCATCGTCACTACCCCCCAAACCTCATTGCATTGTAAGGAGTGCATTGTGTTTACTTGCATTGTGGGTGGTTAGGGCATAGGATGAAGGCTTCGAGGTCAGGCAGAAGAGCCCAAATCTCTTCAGAAATAGGGAATCATAGAATCATTAAATTATAGAATTGTAGAGTTGGAAGGGACCCTGAGGATCATCTAGTCCAACCCCCTGCAGGAATATGCAGCTGTCCCATATGGAGATCGAACGTGTGACCTTGGGTGTTATCAGCACCATGCTCTAACCAACTGAGCTACCCCCAAGAGCACTTTTTTTTATAAAAACAGCAACATATATTTAAAGTTAAAATGCTTGTGGGGTTTTTTCTTTCTTTCTTTACTAGCAAACCAATTAGAAGCTTTTTTGGGGGGGCAGCATTCAGCATTATATAAATGAATACTACTACTACTACTACTACTACTACTACTAATAATAATAATAATAATAATAATAATAATAATAATAATTTATTTATTTATACCCCGCCCATCTGGCTGGGTTTCCCTACATCATATCACTTGCATGCAAACTGATTCTACTTATTAGTACAGTGGTACCTTGGTTTACTAACTTAATCTGTTCCGGAAGTCTGTTCTTAAACCAAAGCGTTCTTAAACCAAGGCGTGCTTTCCCAAAGCAGCAGGGGGACTCAATTTACAAATGGGACACACTCAACAGGAAGAGGAACATGTTCTGCTTCCAAGGGAAAGTTCACAAACCAAAACACCTACCGTACTTCCGGGTTTGCAGCGTTCTTAATCCAAGTTGTTCATAAACTAAGCTGTTCTTAAACCAAGGTACCACTTTACTTTTTATCTTACTGCCTTCTGCCCCTGATTGGGAAGGGGATTTCACCCCCCCAAAAAAAATTATTTTTTTAAGTATTCATGCTCTGCCTCTTAAACACGGCAATTCATAAGGCAGTGAACAAATCTAACACATAAAACCACAGTCCAGCCTTTTAAAAAACCAGCAAGTGAATCAATCAGCATCAGAAACCAAATATAATAGCAGCAGCACTGAGTCATGTCAAAAAGCAGCAGAAAAGAGCAAGAGAGTTTTCACTGTACTAATAATAATATAAAATCAGAAGGAGAGATTTCTATTTCAGCAAGGCCAGAGGATAATATAGAGAACAGTTAAGTCAAGAATGGTCTGGGTTTTTCTGCCCCAGCGTTCTTCCTGTGGCAGCCGCTCACAGCCCTCACCTTTGTATCAGCAGCAGAAAGCCAGAAGCAAAGGGATTAGTCCCTTGTGTAACAGGAGGAAAGAGCACCAAAAACAGCCACCTGCGTATGTACACCTCTATATGCTGAGTGATGTTGGATGTTAAGAGTTATTAATGCTTTGCCAAAAAAGCTTGGCCCCACCCAGGTCTCGGCTTCCTCTCTCTTCTGTTCTTTAATTAGCAAGTTATTTCTGTAAGGTGCTATTACTGCCTAAGAGCCTCATAAAGTCTTCTAGGGAGCAGCTATTGATACAATGCACTAGGGCAGAGAAGGCACAAGTTACCACTTGTGCCGTAAGTTTCCTTTCCTGGGCAGAAGTTATTGCTGGCACAGGCGCATAATGGCCGTGGCAGGTGCAGGGAGGGCCACAAGAATGAACACAGGAGACGGGTATTGGGTTGAATTAGGCCGCAACTTTACCGATTACCGGAAAGTGTAGGTTTGGCTAAGGCACTGGGTGTGTATCCAGCATACAGCAGGAGGATTGTGCACCAATTGCAGCACATGATAGTGACTGAATTGTGCCATTCCCAACTCTTCACACATGCACACAGCTGGGCAGAACAGAGTTGCATGTGGGGGGATGAATATGCTCCCTCTTCATTCAGTGTTGCAGTCAACAGTCAGACAGTATTAGGTCATTGGAGTCGAGCACTTTCACCAAGCGCGGCATTTGGTCTCAAAAATACACAGGCTTTGGGCTGTCTGAGCTCTATAATTAAACCCTAGATTTTTATCGGACGTAAAAAAGATGACAGGAGAAGATAAAAGCACCAGACCATGTCTGAACGATTCAGAGTTGTATGACTGTTGTGTCAACACTCTATAAACACTGCTGAGAAATGGAGTGGACTTTACTGCATTCCGCAGCCAGCTCTTCAGTCTAAAAAAATCCACAATATCCAGTTCCACATGAAATTCAGTTAAACAAGGTGACTGGCCTTGCTGCTTTTCAAGTTTCCGCACAGGACATTAGCACTGAGCCAGGCCTCGGTTAGAAAAACTGTATCAAAAGTCTCAGATGAAATAGAACAGATTGTGTTGATAAAAACAGTAAGCAGAGGAGGAGCAAAGCTTATCAGAGGCACTGTTTGGTGAAACTTTGTGCTTATCAAGGAAGAAATCTATCATGGGGCCAAGAGGGCTAGTAGAACCAGTGGCAGCAAAACTGTTTTGTTTGTGAAGAAAACCCTCTGCCACCTTGTTCCTTGGCCACCCCAAATTAATGAATTTCTCCCACCCAACAACCTCAAACTAAAGTGGCCAAAAATGCTCCTCACTTTTGAGGTGGGTGCCTAGAAGTGTGTGCGTGAAGGGAGAATTCATCCCGGTGCTAGTCAGAAACCACGCAAACCTCTCTAGGAACACCACAACCAAAAAGGCCCTGTCTCAAGCCACAACTCATCTTCTCCAATGAAAATATAGAGGTGTCCTAAGGACATTCCGGGATCAAATCAGAAACTGGGATGGCTTCTGTAAATCTGGGTCTCTCCCTGGAAAACAGGGACACTTGGAGGGTTCGAAAATGGAGTAAAGGAAGTGCATTGCGAACTCAATCCAGCTCTTCATTATTAGCTATTTCTCACATTTCCATCCTCTCTGTGCTCCAGGAACCTCAAGGAGCATGTTTGGCTCACCCTCTTGCAAAAGCCCTGTGAAGTAGCAGGTTAGGCTGAGGTAGTGACTGCAAAAGGCTAGCCCACGCCTGCTACAAATGGACCTCAGTTTATAGTAAGTCATGTTACGATGGAGGAGCTATGACTACTCTCCCCCTTGGACAATTAAAAAATACCTGCATTTATTTACATTGCAATTAAGTATGTTTTAGTCCATACTGGCTTATTGTTGGCAGACCTCGGTGCATTGTCAAGATAAGATTGATGTTAGGCTACTGTCCTGTGTGCCTTTGCATTGGAATAAGCCCATGAATACAGCAATACTTACTTCTGAGCAAATGCACACGAAGGGAGGGCATGAGATTAATCTAGTTCAAAAGGGCCTTTCAGGTACATTCCGGCCTTAGCATTCTAAGATAAACTGCATTCATCCTCGCAGTGGCATTTAGCTTTTGTTTTGTTTTACATCAGGAATGTGCAAACTATGTATTAAAGAAATGCAATACAAAAGAATCTTAGGATGCCCAGCAGTAACTAATGATAAATTACAGCTGGAAAGTTGAGCAATACATCTATAAATGTCTCAGAGGTTTAGGAGGCAAAATAGCACCACCACTTCTGCAGTGTTTTCCCCCCAGCCGTTTTGTTCATGGAATTGAAGGAGTAAATGGAGCCTTCTCCACTGTGCAGGAAAAAAATTAAGCTAATGACACACAGAGAAGCCCATTTTATTTGATTTGTTGATTATATTTTTCAAAAGTCTATACCATTTCCCCTCAATCATAGCTTACAAATATATATTTTTTGGTGGGGGGGGGGGAGTTCTCCACAATCATTTTGAGGCAATATGGAAAGATGTCCACTACATCGGAAGTACAACTTTTAGATCTCCAGTGGGAACTTTTCAATCCATACTGAGAAGCCTTTTAGTGCAAATCCAAATGAAATACACGTGAATTGCATAAAAGGATTTCCTGAGGGTTACCCTAACATTAGACGGAGTGAGGCAAGCACCTCAGGTGGCAGGTGCCCAAGAGCAGCAGCCCCCACCTCAGCCATTCCTCCTGATCCTATCACACACACCCCTCAATTAACCTACTGGCCTCAGGCTTACTGGAGGATGCTGGCCCATTACCAGTGTTCCTATTAAGATCCAGTCAGCTTCTACATATAGAATGGGGCACCATCTTGCCTTTTGCCTCAGGCAGCAAATTGCCTTAGGCCAGCTCTGGAACTTTCCACTGGATTGTGCCAGATTTCTGAGGTAAAAATATACAGCTGTATAATTCCCCAAAGAATTCCGGGAATTGCAATTTGTTACGGGTGCTGAGAGTTATTAGGAAACCCCTCACAGAGCTACACTTCTCCAGAGAAAAGGTTTTCATTACGTTGCTCAATTCTTTAATTTCTACCTGAAAAAGCAGCAAGGAATGCTGTAGTTAAAACCAAACACACACATGTAAGAATTGTGTTCCAGGCCTTGCCATTTCTCCTTCCCTTCATCTGTCATATGGAGATAATGACAGATACTTACACACCTCCCAGGGTGTCAATGAAACTCTTCAATATCCTGGAGTAGGAGTATTATTACTGCAGTTACTGTTACTGGAGCTGCCAAACAAGATCACAAAAATTAGCTCCCCAATCCAATGTCTCAATTATACGGCAGGCAGCAATGACCAATAACAAAGGACAACGCCCTAACACTGTAAACACACCTATCTATTTGTCTATATGCACTGCCCCATTATCCCTAAAGAAACAACAAGCTCTTCCCTACTACAGGAACTTGTATCTGCATCCAAATCATTGTTTCAAAAGCCAGCTGAAGGATAGGTTACTCACAGTGTTGACATGCTTCCAGTAATGTAGGCCAGTCTACACGGCGGATGGACTTGGACCAGGAAGACCTGAGTTCAAATTCCATGGAGACCTGAATTCTTTTTTTTTTTAATGTTTTATTGAATTTTCAAAACATACAAGTAAAAATTTTCAAAACAACTTCATCAAAGTACACAAATATAAAAAAAGAAAAAAAGAGAGAGAGAAAAGGAAAATCTTTTGGGAGAAAATTTATAATGAATTAAAAAAAATATTAAAGTACTCATTTAAGAAAAATCCCGAAATCTTCTTATTAGGAATTTTAGGAGATGAAATAAAAGAAAAAGATAAAAGTTTCTTTATGTACGCCATATCAGCGGCGAGACTCATGATAGCTAAGAATTGGAAGAGCGCAAATTTACCCGATCTAGAAGATTGGCAAACCAAGCTAATGGGATACCAAAGGATGGCAATAAAAATAGCAGAAAATAGAGGAATATCTGACCAAGAAGTGGAGAAAAACTGGAAATTATTTCAGGATTACATAGGGAACAAAGTTGAGAGAGCCAATCTTCTGTTGCATATATAAGTGGGCTCACAGTTTAAGCAAATGAGAATAAGCCAAAAAAAAGTAAGGTATATAATGTGATAAGGATAAGATACAAAGCATAATAACGGTTGGACTGGAAGCCATGGAGACCTGAATTCAAATTCCCAGTCAGTTATGAAGGTCAAAGGGCAGCCTTGAGGGCAGCGCTGCTGTCTCTCAGCCTCATCACAAAGTTTGGAGGATAAGAGTGGGAAAACCCCGTGCAAACGACCCTAAGCTTCTCAGGAGAAGGGAGAAATACACATAGCAAGGCTGTTTCCAACACACCTGAAAAAAGGTTTGGTTAAGGACGATGGATGAGGCCGATCAAAGAGCTCAATACTTCTCAGGTGTGCCAGGTCTGACCTGAAGTTTCCAGGTGTGCCTGGCCTGGTCCAGGTGGCAGATGGAAGGTTTGCATCTCCAGGTGTGTTGAGACTGCATTTAAAATTGTGTGTGGTTTTCTGTGCTTTCACTTCCACTGCCTCCATATGACACTTCCAAGAGATGGTTTCACCAAAGAGAACACTCAGGTGAAAGGAATCATCAAATTGTAGAATTGGAAGTGGTCCTGAGGATCGTCTAGTCCAGGCATCCCCAACCTTCGGCCCTCCAGATGTTTTGGACTACAATTCCCATCATCCCTGACCACTGGTCCTGTTAGCTAGGGATCATGGGAGTTGTAGGCCAAAACATCTGGAGGGCCGCAGGTTGGGGATGCCTGGTCTAGTCCAATCCCCTGCAATGCAGGAATATGCAGCTGTCCCATATGAGGATCCAACCTGCAACCTTGCTATTATCAGCACCTTGCTGCATCTAAATGAACAAGTCTTGTTCTCTAGCTTGTGGATCTAAGCACTTTTTATATCTAGGACTGTGTTTGCCAAAAAATAAGAATCTTTGTGTAAATTTATTGATAGGCAGTATACACTCTTTGCAGTATACACTGAACACCTCCAATAGATTTTTTGCCACTATGTAATGCACAAAGCAGCCCTCCAAGTGAGAAGCAGGCCTCCAAGTGAGTATGAAGACCATTTTCAGTACCTGCCTGTGCAAGAGCACACTGTGACCATGTCATAGGAAACTGCCTTACACAGAGGACTCAGCTATACAGCTGCAAATAAAACATTTTAAGTGTGTTGCAAAGTGCAATACAGTATACAAATATGACACTAGATGGCGACAGTGAGCTATGACAAATTCAATGTATTTTTCAAAACGCGTTTTTTTAAAAGCATTTTCACAGCGTTTTTTTATATGTGTGTAGATTCCACCAGAGTCAGACCACTGACCCATCTATCTTAGCATTGTGTACACAACTAGAAATTGGACTCCAGCATTCAAAGAAGGCATCTTGCCCCAGCAAATTTTGATACTATTTAACAGGGGTGTCAACATGAATAAAATATTGGGGGGCCCAGGTAAGCCCCGTCCTGATTAATCGATCACATGATGCAGCGCATGCACACCATTTGAATAGCAATGCCTATCAACTTTTGGGGGGCATCCCCCTCAAATATTTTATTGAGGAGGTAAAGACCCCTCAGCCCCTAGGAATTGGCTCCTATGCTATATAATATAAAATGCTGGTGCTTTTATATTGCTCCCAGGGTCCTCTTAAGCCAATGTCCCATGCAATAAAAGGACATTGCCTACAATTACTTGGAAATGCCACAGGGGCTGCTGAAACACAGCTCCCAGATAGTGCATTGATTTCTCAGGTTCCCTGCTGCTTCACTCTGTCTTCCCAACCACACAAATATCACCTTCCCCCAAAGCAATGGCATTGGACCACTTGTCCAGCCAGGCTGGCCCAGACTCCTGAGAAATCTCGAAAGCCATAATCAAAATGACTTTGACCACGACCTATTGTAGATTCACGATAAATTATTGAAGGATGTTCCTATGATTATTTAACGAAAGGTATTGTGTGTCCGGATGTAGTTAAGGGGAGCACTTCATTAGGTATTTTGGCTGCACACTTGGAAACTTAGAGATTGCAGTTCCTGGGTGGTATAACAATAGGCAAGGGAAGGGGTAATCAGACCCAGCAAGCTGCCTCCTACTTTTCTTACGTCCTCCCATTTGCAGAAATGAGAAGCAAGAATGCTCTCTCTCTCTCTCTCCTACCCCATATTTCCAATTACATATGTTCCTCACCTCATCCCTTGTAGAAACTGCAGCATCGTGTAACACAGTGAGGTAGCCAAAGTCTATTGAACCAGCTTCCAAATCTCTCTCTCTCTCCTCACTACTCAGTCCCATTTTCTTTGCACAGCCACCTTTCCCTACTGCTTACAGAAACAAAGGCTTCAAGCATTTGAGTGCTGGTTATCCACAGCAAGGTGCAGATTAATGGAAAGGTATCCACAGCAAGGTGTAGATTAATGGAAAAGGTAACTGTCATGAGAGGGACCCAGGTGGCGCTGTGGGTTAAACCACAGAGCCTAGGGCTTGCTGATCAGAAGGTCGGCGGTTCTAATCCCTGCGATGGGGTGAGCTCCCGTTGCTCGGTCCCAGCTCCTGCCAACCTAGCAGTTCGAAAGCACGTCAAAGTGCAAGTAGATAAATAGGAACCGCTCTGGCGGGAAGGTAAACGGCGTTTCCATGTGCTGCTCTGGTTCGCCAGATGCAGCTTTGTCATGCTGGCCACATGACCCGGAAGCTGTACGCCGGCTCTCGGCCAATAAAGCGAGATGAGCGCCGCAACCCTAGAGTCGGACACGGCTGGACCTAATGGTCAAGGGTCCCTTTACCCCTAACTGTCATGAGGGTGGCAGGTTACCCTTCTGATGCAAGCCCCAAAGAACATTGCCCACCTTAAAAAGCTCTGTGGATTCCCAGAATCTCCAACATGCATTTAGGAGAGACATAGAATGGCATTATAGACGGCTTGGGGCTAGTGTTTAAGTAGAGCACAGGCTACCTAATATATCGTGATATATCAAAGCAATTTTTCAGCACAAACATGAAATAATAATAATAATAACGACATTAATATACCTCTCCTCCAACTAGCAACATTAACATAACTCAAATTCTATGGTGTCCTTAGACATGGAAGCATCCACCAATCACTTTATCCTGATAATAAGAACTGCACGTCACAACATTACACAAGCAGCAGGAGCCAGCTTAACATTAAGAACACTTAGATATTGTATAGGCTACGAATGAGATCAATTAGCACCAAAGTAGGCATAAAACTGACAGATCTATTTGTTTAAACCTGGGTCTGCCGCAATATATCAAGTGTGTGCGCTTGTGACTGGTGGGGATGGTTTCTGTTATTCAGAGCAAAGCAGGTATGCATACGAGGGGATTTCAGTACATAAGGGTTGTAGCTCTGGCATCTCCAGATAGGAATTGGAGACACCCTGGTCTGAAATCCTGGAGAGACACTACCAGTCATAATAGACTGAGCTAGATGGGCAAAGTGGTCAGACTCCGTTCAAAGCACTTTCCTGCAATATGAACCTCCAACATCTGAAAGCCACCAAGCCATAACAGCCATGCATGGGGCAGGGAGGGACACAATAATCCTTTTGCTTTTGCTACCAGCCTATTGCAAATAAATTATGGAGAGGGGGAGAGGAGTGTGGTCAAGCACCCAAGCAGGCTGCAAAATGCAGCCAGTAGACTGTTCAATGTGGGTGGGTGCCACAAATTCAGCAGGCCGGCAGTACAGTACTCCCTCTAATTGCATGAACATCTATACGCTATCCTGAGCTCTGGCTCCATAGGGGAGAGTGGGAATATCTATTTGAACAAAATCAGCAGTGGTGACAACAATCTAGGTCCTTGGGCTGAAGCCTTTGACCTTACTCTGCTTCCTTGTTCTCAAATCAGTGTGCTTCATCGACCTCATCCTTCACACAAAAAATGAAAAATGTTCTGCAATGTTTTGGTTTTTTCCCCATTCTAGAAACAGTGTGTTCAAAAAAAGTCTACCAGTTCAGTAATGTATATACTCAGTATAAAGATAAAGGTAAAGGTACCCCTGACCGTTAGGTCCAGTCGCGGACGACTCTGGGGTTGCACGCTCATCTCGCTCTATAGGCCGAGGGAGACGGTGTTTGTCCGCAGACAGCTTCCAGGTCATGTGGCCAGCATGACTAAGCCGCTTCTGGCAAACCAGAGCAGCGCACGGAAAGGTCGTTTACCTTCCCACCGGAGCGGTACCTATTTATGCACTTTGACGTGCTTTCGAACTGCTAGGTGGGCAGCAGCAGGGACCAAGCAACGGGAGCTCTCCCCGTCACGGGGATTCGAACTGCCGACCTTCTGATCAGCAAGCCCTAGGCTCTGTGGTTTAGACCACAGCGCCACCCGCGTTATACTCAGTAAAACAAGACTTAAATGTTATTCTCAGGGCGCTTCCAGACCAAGGGTTTTTCGAGAGTCAGACAAGTCAGTGCAGTGCACCTGACTGACACATAAAGGCAGACTAGTGTCTAGCAGGTTCAGTGCAGGCAGCAGCATCAGGGAGAATGACTGAAGTAGGGGCAGCCAAAGTGGTACCTTCCAGGTGTTGTTAGACTACAACCCCCATCATCCTTGCCCATTGGCCACGCTGGCCATGCTGGCTAGAACTGATGGGAGTCGGCATCCAATAACATCTGGCAGGTGCCACATTGACTATTGCTGGACCAAAATATGAACCACCCTAGGCAGTGGCGTGCGGTCAGTGGACTAGGGGTACTAGGCTAGTCCCCTAACTGTTCCCCTGGCTCCTTCTTCCCAAAGCCCAGGAAGCTTCTGCCCAGCTTAGGGAGGGAGATGCAATGCTCGCAAGCACAACATTGCACTCACAAGCTGGTGCCTCTGGCCTTAACTGTTCCCCAACTAAAAATTTCACAGCATGCCACTGACCCTCGGGTAGCTTATACAGTACAGCATCCTTGAAGTTACTTGTTCTCCTTGCTTCCAGTTCCGCACATCATTGGGAGGCTGCCATCTGGATGCAAACTACACATTGGAGTCCTGAATATGGTGCACCAGTTGCAGGCTGGCTCCAATGGTACCCTTGAATTCAACTTCGAACTAATTCTCCCAATCTCATTGTGCCTGGTAGGTAGATGCTGGGGTTTGAACTTGTACTAGCTCATGCAATAAAATCAAGATTCAACACATGCAGAAATAGCTAGGTAAGAACTTAAGAACACAAGAGGAGCCTGCTGGAGTTGGCCAACACCTGTCAAGTCCAGCATCCTGCTCTCACAGTGGCCAGCCAGATACCTATGGGGAACCCACAAGCAGAATTGGAGCACAGGAGCACTCCCCCTCTTGTGGTTTCCAGCAACATCATTGCCTCCAACTATGGAGGCAAAGCATGGCTGGTAGCTGTCGATAGTCTTATCCTCCATGATTTTTTTAAGTAGTCCAAGTTGGTGGCCATCACAGTTTCCTGTGGGAGGGAGTTCCACGGTTTAACTATGCACTGCGTGAAGAAGTCCTTTATCTGTCCTGGATTTTCCAACATTCACCTTCATTGAATGCTGCATCTCACAATGTAGAATAAGGTCTTTCACATTATGGTTAAAGGTAGATAGCCGTGTTGGTCTGTCATAGTCAAAACAAAATAAAATAAAAAAAATTCCTTCCAGTAGCACCTTAGAGACCAACTAAGTTTGTTCTTGGTATGAGCTTTCGTGTGCATGCACACTTCTGAAGGTATCTGAAGAAGTGTGCATGCACACGAAAGCTCATACCAAGAACAAACTTAGTTGGTCTCTAAGGTGCTACTGGAAGGATTTTTTTTATTTTATTTTGTTTTCACATTATGGTTTGGCCTAAAAAAATATTAACCCAAAATTGCATTTCCTGAAGCTAGAGGTTGTTGTATTCATTTACCAATCATGGTACACCCATTCTCCCTAATTCTCTTCCTCATCCACATAAAGTGCACCCCACAAACCACTATCTGCTCTATCATCAGCCACCACAAAAACAAGCAGCTGCAATGGTCAACCATCTTGCTCATTATGGGCACCCATAGGGCAGTCTTGAGAAATGGATGGATGCATGAATTCAAAAACAGCAGCAGCACTCCCCAATCCATGCATGTCCCATAATATTATGAACAAAGACACCCATTTGTCTCTTTACTACGGTAGTTCCAAGACAACAAGCAAAAGAGGTGGCAGAACCAGAGGGGACCTACTCAGTCACTAAGCATGACGCTCACCGAATCTGCAAACCACATATACTTAAAAATAATAATAACAATAATCTTTCTTCTTTCTCTTCCCCACTCACTCTCTTTTTGCACATACTTCTGACTTCCCAAACCATTGCCAAGCCAGGTGTGTGATATGTTACTGTTTGGACATGTTCTCTGTAGTGCCATTTCTGTCAATCAGGCTTCCGGTCGCACTGCCCAAAGCTTAAGAGTGTATCTGACCTAATTTGTTGTAGAAGCACACGGAATAGCAGAATGTTCCAACTGGCAGAGAATCAGCAGCGCTTCATTTGCAAAAGATTCTGCCAGGGTTCTGCCCTGCCTGGGTCATGCCCTCTCACCTAGATGCACGTTTCTCCCTAATCTCTGCTAACGCAAAATGCTGTTGTTAGTGGGCAATGACTCAGCGATGAGGGATATGCACCTTACACATGCTCAGAGGCATTTTCGCTGTCAGCTTCAGGTGTGCCTGAGTTGAGAGCACCTGGCATCCCAGTCCGGTTCCAGGGCTCCGTCACCAAGGAACTCTGGCAAACTCCTCAGGTGCCACATCTTGCCAACATGTTATTTAATCGCAAGATTTCTAACAACACAAAAGGCATGCAAGACAATCCTAAAGTCTTACAGCTCCCTCATAATGTGGATTTGCAGCTTCCATAAGACCAGCAGATGAAGGGTGAGGAACAAACACAAACACACAACACACACACAACACACAGACACAGGCCTTCCATCCCTAGGGTTCCAGTCCTTCTTTCCTGAGCACCCCATTAAAAAGGGGAGCGGGAGAGACCCTCTTTTCTCAGTGCTACTGGTGGACAGGAAGCACAGAATACAATATTGTCTGTATCTCAGGCAGGTGAACAGCTGAAGCTGCGTTCGCTCCGGAGATCGAGTTACAACTCCTGTCCTGAGCCGAGGAAAATAGCTGAGCGGAGGACAAATCGCCGGGAAAATAGGTTCCGGTATAACAAATCTCATCCCCAGAAAGTTCAGGACAGGTAAATAGCCGGTCCCCTTCCACCTGTTCTAAGACAGGTCCCCGAGGGGGGTGGGGTCTCAAGGAAAGTGAAGAGAAGGAAGTGTGATTAAAAAAAATAAATACAGTATATACAGTAGATAAATTCTCTTGCGGAATCTTCACATGGCATGCTGGGCAGGGCACGATTCCCCTCTCAGCCCCACGCGTGCCTCTGGACACTAAGCGTAACAGAAAGTCACTCTGCCCATGCTCAGAGGCACCCTCTCTCCCACGGAAGTCAGGGCTTCTGGGGGCCGGCGCTGCCCTCGCCCCTGGGACTTACCTCTTCTGCTGCAACAGGTTGATTTCGTCGAGGCGCCGGTCCCAGGACTTCTCGCCCTGCAGCCTGCGTCGAAGGGCCGCCCAGAGCCCCAGGAGGAAGCTGCGGTTCCCGGGCAGCAGCATCCCCATCGCTCCGCCGCCGAGGCCTCAGCAGCGCCTCCGCCCAGGTGGCGGGCCCGAACCTGGGTCCGGCTGCGGGAGGCCAGCGCCGGGCTGCTCCGCAGGTAGAGGAGGCAACGGCGGAGCCAGACAGGAGCCGCGGGGAGGAGGGCGAGAGGCGCTTGCAACATCTGGCCAGGACCTGGCAGGAGGGACCTGGGAGAAGAGGAGGAGGAGAAAGAAAGAGGCGAGGAGAAGATCCGCCCTGCCCGGCGCCTCCCCAACAACCGGCTCCCTTGGGAGTTCAAGGGACGCGCGGGACTCCGCATGGCAGAGGGCGGAGGGCAGGCAAGAGGTGCAGCAAACACAGCAAAAGTTTTTTGGGGAGTGCATAGGAGCCAACTCCTAGGGGCCGAGGTCCTTTCAGCCCCCCAATAAAATATTTTAGGGTGCCCAAATTTAATGGGCATTGCCATTCAAATAGTGCGTGCGCACTGTGTCATGTGATTGATAGTGTGGGCGGGGCTTACCTCGCCCCGCCCCCCATATTTCATTCAAGTTGGCACCTTTGTTTTTTACTTCCTAGCACCCTTTTGGGAAGCTTCATCTTTTTTGTGAAAAAAAGCTGCTTTACCTTTGCCATATAATTGCAGAGTTGGAAGAGACCCCCGGGGTCATGCAATGAAGGAATCCTGCCCACAGCTGTCTCTGGGTGGGCTCGAACCACCAACCTTCTGGTTCACAGCAAGACAGCAAGGGACCCCAGCCCCTAGGAGTCGGCTCCTGTGCATTGACCCGTGGTACACTTTGCATGCGGCCACCTGATCTGCCACAGCTTGGGGTGGGGTGGGGGACTGCTTTGAGCAAGTCTCTTGATGAAGGGCTCAAGATAGTTGCACTTAGAATTATGTAATTGTAGGGCTGAAAGGAACCTGCAGTGCAGGTATCTTTCAACCAGCATGGGGCTTGAACCCACAACCCTGAGATTAAGAGTCATGCTCTTACCGACTGAGCTATCCCACTGTCCTAATCTAGGGGACCTGGCACCCTGTAGAGTTATTATTTTCTCCCCCCGCCCCAGGTTCCTGTGCACGATTCTGCCCAGCCACATGGCCCAGGACTTCTTTCCTTGAAGCCTGTGCAGAAGAGCAGTCCAGAGCCCCAGGAGAAAGCTGCAGTTGTTACATGGACTTGGGCACTCAGCCGCTTGGGCTGCGTACACAGTTCCATTTTCGCCCCTTCCAGTGCACTCCCACCGCTGGTATTTGAAGCCGAGGGCACACGACGAATAGCCACAATCCATAACCACAATCCATAGCATCTTGTACTTTCTTGAGAAGCACTGCTGTTTGATGCACTTTCACTTCATCCATCTTCCACTAGGCAGCTGTTGCACATCTGGAGATGACAACCAACCTTGGACAGGTTGCGGGCACAGGGTAAAGTCAGATTATGTGCATCAGTTGAAGACATCCCTGCCTCCTCTCTAGTTCGTAGGCAACACGAAAACGCAACTTGAAATGCAGCCGGCAGGCAGGCAGGGTTTGGGGGTGGAGGGTGGGACAACATCACTGCATTTTAAGCACTAATGTGCACATAGGCCACTCTGGCTCCCAATTGGTAAAACAGGATTTGATATTTTTCAAAGCAGAAAGTTAAAACGTGTTACAAAATGATATATATTATTTTCCCTATGGTGTTCAGTGTCTTAGGAGTTTTTTGGGGGTTTTTTCCAGTTGAGACATCTGGCATCAGACCAATTTTTAGCCTTCCCAACAGGAGTATTATGGAAATAATAGGAAAAGATTAGAGGAAGATCAATGCATTAGAGAGCCTAAATTGAGGACAACCTTCTTCAAGGGCATAATTTACTGAGAACAATCCTCTCCTGTTAAGTCAAGTTCTTGAGAGATTTTGCAGTAGGCTTTATAGTATTTGCAAGTATTGAATTACATAATGGTTTATTTATTTGTGAGTACATTTCCAAAGTTTCACCTCTTCCTTTGCTTTTCCTGGCACTTAGCACTACCTCCCCCTTTCCCTTTAAAACAAAGTATGAACAAGTGCAGCAAAACTGCTTAAAGCAAAATATCTCATGTTGAGCAGCACCCCCCCCAAAAAATATCTTCCCTTTTCCAGGTATCTCCCCAAATCCCTGCTTAGAAGACAGTGGTTGTACCCACCAGATGCCTGGACCAATTATTATTAAATATGGAAGCCTACTTTTGAATCTCTGCTGAGTCCTACAGCTCACCAGGTAGTCATGAGTACATCATTTCATCTCTGCTTAGCCTATCTCACAGAGTTGTTGACATAGGCATAGTCAGGGGGTGGGGACAGCTGCCCCCCCAATCAAGTAAATAAAAATAACTAAAAGTAGAAATAATCAAAATATTTGAAATTGAAATGCTTGCTGAGGTCACTTGGATGGTATTGTGGAACATTGTGGCGAAGATTTTGACAGGTTTTTCTGATCGCTTGGGGTCAAAGGAAAGTAATTGGAAACAACCGTTGCTGAGACATTTCATTCCGAATCTGCTAGACGGAGGATGAGGACAGGTGGGTGTCCTGCCCCTCGCCCCACAACATAAATCCTGGTTACGCCCATGGTTGTTGAGGAGACTAAAAGGGCAACCAACATACACCTACCCTTCTGAGATCCTTCAAGGAAGAGCAAGATACAGATGCAATAATTAAAATGAGTGAGCTGCATCTCTCTCAGAATGCACTGAGAGAATCATACCAGGAAGAAGTCTTATTGCTATGTTTCCATCAACGGATACTAGTTTAATGATATTTCCATAATAATTTCAACAACTTCTTCCAGAGCATTTCTTGTTATGTAGCAATGTCAGCTTCTGTGACAACTCTTGTGCACTTTTTGAATTTCTGCCCCACATTCACTCCTAACTAGAGATGGAAGGATGTGTCATTTTTCAATTCTCTTGCTTGCTCATTTCCCCAGTCTTATTATAGTCAGTTACCCACATCACATTTCTGCAGCAATTTATGATTAAAAAAAAAATCCTCATGAAAATTCTTCAGCATTTCTGTGCTGATTTCCGCTAGCACATTTTTGTATGCAATGCTAACATGCATATTTTTTTGCAAGCAATTTCCCCTAATATAATGCATTTTTGTAAGTTATTTTCACTAATATACCCATTTTATGCACATTTCTCCCGAACATGAGCATTTTTGTAAGCACTTTGGCTTGGTTGGAGAGTCCTAGCACAAAATTGGGATACATGCAAATTTTGAAGGATAGCTGTTTTGGGTCTAATACTGTATTGGAAGGTGTAAATTTTAGTGATTCAGCTTTAAAGGTGGACTAAACTTAATTTTGCCCTACTCCTGTTTCTGTAGCCTATAGGACTTGTGATGCAACAGAAGAGCAAAACAGAAACAAAAAACCATGTGCAGCAATAACACTAGGAAGCTTTAATAGTTGTAATCATGATAAGCATCTAAAACTAAGTATTGTGTAGTCAATAAAACAAATAGCGCTGCCTGTAGGCTTACAATCTACGAAATAAAAATATAAAGGAAAGTAGCTCAGTTAATACCAGGGATAGCTCAGTCAGTAGAGCATAAGACTCTTGATCTCAGGGACGTGGGTTTGAGTCCCACGTTGGGCAGTTCGTTCATCACAAACACACTTACCAGGGAGTTAGATCCATTGAATTCAATGGGAATTGCTTCTGAGCAGGCACACGTGGGATTGCACTGCAATCAGTTTGTCAGTCATTTCCTTAGTAATCCATCTAGGAGAAGGAAAACTCTGATCCTAAACCTCCATGGCCTTGGAGGATATCTTCGGGAGAAGAAAAGGCTAAGGAGCAAACCCTACACAAATCCGGAGTGGAGTCCCTAAGGCGATTGGATAGTGCCTTGTACGCCTCCTTCCAGCAACTCCTACAGCCAAGCTGGCACCAAACACATTGCTCTGCTTTCCTTTGGACCACATCAATGAGCCCAAGAGAGGGGCAGCCCAGGACCTCCATACAGGCTTGTGCCCCAGAGTGATCACTTCAGTGCTGCTAATGAACTGGTTTGATTTCACCCTGGAGACACACTGCATTGTCTCTCGAGACAGATGCCAACAACGAGAAGTAGTATATATATGTGTGTGTTTCTGAGCAGTTTACAACACTCTAAAAGATACATTAAAATAAATAAATGAGAAACCCACATTTTACAGAACAGTTAGATCAGACATCCCCTTATAACATCAGTGCAAATGGAATCACCAATGTATGGTCCCATAAAATCTACTGACATATCCAAAATACAAAAATACTATGCACCAGGTATGTATTTACAGGCACCCTCACTTCAACAGTTATCTCCTGAGGATAAACTTGTGCTAAATGGTAGGGTAAACTCATACCCTGGAGTCCTCTGTTCTCACCAGAGAGTACCCACAATCATTGCTATCTCCTAGCAAGTTTAAACACTCCCCACCCTTGCCACTCTCTCTCTGCTCTCACTGGGGAGCATCTACAAGGCACCATTCCACCCCTGCACAATACCAGTAAAAACAACAAGAGATGGTGCACCCTCAGGGTAACTTCAAAGGGTAATCTGCAGTAGCATCACTGGTTATAGTTTCTTGAGCTGGGAGTGTTCCCAGCAAGCCATGGGTGCCTCCAGTCAGCTCCTCCAGGTTCTTCCCATACTCATCACTGCCCAGCCAACAGGGTCTGCAGTCCACCAGCCAAGAGCCCTCTGCTCTTACCCCCCTTTGGCTCCCACCTGAAGCAAGCTGCGAGACTTAAATAGCCAAATGCCCTGGAGGAGGGACTAAATAGCTGACAAACATTCAGGCTGAGCTGGTCCATGTGGCATCAGTCTGTCCCCAGTTTCCCTCTGTCTCCCCCTCTGCCTGAAGCAAGATGCAAGGCTTAAGGAGCCAAGTGCTTGGCAGAAGGAACAAACAGCAGAGAAGCATTCAGGATGAGCTGGTCAGGGTAGACTCTCCCCCATAACCCCGGCCCAGTTTTCTACTGCTGTTCGAGGCTGCAAATATTAGGAAATAGTAAGGATAAACAGAATGTCGTCCCATTTTCATTTTCAGATCAAAGCTACAGACTCTTCAAGTGCCCGTATTTTCCAGGGACAGCCCCAGATTTACAGAAGCTGTTCCAGTTTATGATTTGATCCCGGAATGTCCTGCTTTTCCTTAGGAAGTCTCTATTTCCATTGGAGAAATGTTGGAGCGTATGGAGTTATGCGACCCAAGGTGATAAGTAGGGAAGTTTTTTTTAAAGGTTTAATGTTTTCTTATGTTTTTATATATGTTGGAAGCTGCCCAGAGTGTCTGCAGCAACCCAGTAAGGTGGGTGGGCTATTATTATTATTATTATTATTATTATTATTATTATTTAGGATGTCCCTATTATTATCAGAGAAAGGTTGGAGGGTACGGAGCTATTGCTTGGATGAGAGATTAGAACTATGTGTCGGACATCCCTTTAATTGTATTCTCTCCACATACCCCTTATTCACTGCCATTGCGAATGCGGAATAAGGGGTCAGAGAGCATCACAAATAGCCAATCAGATTAGATCTGATCGCAGTGGTTCATGGATCAGCCAGATGAGAAACACACAATGAACAGCAAGGATAATATAACAACAGCTTGAAGCCAATAAGATTTGGTTTTCTGTTAACAATGTGAGGGCAAGTCAGAATTACAGCAATGCTTTCTGAATAGGAAAAATATTTTCAAAGCAGTTATTGTTATTATTCATTAAATTTCTATACTCCCCTTCATCTGAGGATCAAAGGGCAGTTTACAATATAAACACAAAAATAAACACCATAACAACAAACAAAAGCAATAAACACCCTCCACATGCAGTTTAAAAGGCCATAGATTGTTTAATTAGCCAAAGGCCTGGGAGAAGAGGAATGTTTTTGCCTGACACCTAAAGATATGTAACGAAGGCACCGGCCAAGCCTCCTTGGAAAGAGCACTCACAAGCAATTCCCAAAGGATCATAAACAGGGTGTGAGTATGTGATGTTTTTATACTGCAAAAAAACAAAAAATACCCCTTTCAGCTTAACTCTGGAAAATATTCAGGATTCACCCAAAAATGAATGCAAAATGACAGCACTGAAATTAGAGTTTGCATTTCAGATGTAAAACTTTTGTTGCAGTCTTCAAATGCTTTTCTATTTTGACATCTCTTCATTGTTTTGATTTTTGCAGGAAGCAAATGCACGCTCTACACTTGCATGCTGTCTTATACTATCATTTACTAAATAAAATTATATATCAGATGCTGTCAGACACTTATTACTGTTGCATGCCATCTATCACATACTGTCAGCTGTGAAATATCAAACTCATACGTAGCATTATCAAATACAGGTATTCAATATTTGAAAAAATATTAGGTATTTGGAGAATATTCGAAGACGATTCAACATTAAAATCTGCAGAGGAGGATTTGGGGGTAGCAATTTATTTCATTTCCATGCTTTCAAATTGTCTAATGTGTGTAGTATGTTAAGTTCGTGAGCTTCAGCCAATAATAAGCTGAACAGGAAACATTAAGTGTCTCTTACTTTATTTGCAGTGGCCTACTAGCTTGGATGTAATTCTCCAGCTCTTTCTACTCACAAGGTAACCGATTCTGTAAACGATCACCCTGGAATTTCCTGCCACTTGAGAATACAGAACAATATTTTTCCTTTCTCCCTTCAGTACTTCCCCTTCGTTTCTACGATTGCATCACTGTCTGCCTATCTAGGGCCTACCTAAACTTTCAAGGACTAGAGGACAAGCTTTGTTTTTGTCAACATTGCAAAGAAAGGGAGATCCCCAAATTTATATACAAAGAACACATACCAAATGTTCTGAGTTTTTAATTCTATAAGGGCTAGAGGTGGGAATTTAAACAGCTAGGCTTCAAAAGATGTGGCAATTGTGTGAGCTTACAGAAGCTCCACTCATGCATTCAATGTGACTGGGGGGTGGGCTGAAACGGAGAGGGGAATGTGTGCAAGGCCCACACCCCAAATCCCAGCATGCACCAGGTCCATTTCCGGCCTTTCTGCATCCTGTGTAAAGTTCTGAAGGGGGATTCCACACTCAAAATACAAAACAGAGCCAATGCACGCTGAGATGTTTGGGTGGGATTTGCCTTGAGCCCCACGGAGACATTATTATGGTGGGAATAGTCTGAGGTGGCAGAGGAAAGTGCCAGAATTGAACTCCAGTGGACTGGTGGGCATTGACTCAAACCCTGGGGAGGAGCCAATCTGACTATCAGGCCAGACCCCCTCCTCAGTGTTATCAGACAACTCAGGCTCTATGTCATAGCCCCATAACATGGTGCCAGAATCGCCCCTGCCTCCAGAGACCCTCCTCCCATCAAGGAGGTGCCTGCAGAGAAAGATGATGTTGACATTATTATTATTATTATTATTATTATTATTAGTCAAGGACATGGAGATTATTGTACTTGTGCAAACAGACTCAGTAAACCCAGCCTACTTGAAGGAGTGCCCACTTGCCTGCCCGGTCCCATGCTTTGGGATGCCATCTATGCAAATTTCATTTATTTGTTCATTTATAACATTTATAATCCCTCCTAGCAGCTCAAGGTGGCATGCATGATTCTCTTCCTCCTCATTTAATCCCCACCACAACCCTGTGAGGTAGGTTGTTATGCTGAGAGGCAGTGGCTGGCCCAAGGTCACCCAGTGAACTTCATGGCCAAGTTGGGATTTGAAGCCTGGTCTTTAACCACTATGCCATGCTGTGCCTTCCCCATGCTTCAAAAGGAGAGCATAGTGGGAATGTCAAATGTTTGGACAATGTCTTAGCTTACCTCTGTTGCACCTGCTGGCTGATGTGCCTTTGTAACCTGGGTTATGTACAGTAGTGCATTAAAGCCTTTGGTAAAACCAAGTTGAGAGTCTGAGTAGTGCATATACCTTTCTCACATGAACGAAGATAGGCGCACAAGAGGAATTGTGTCACAAGAGAGTCATTTTAAGACTCCTATAAAGTTCCCAAACTGCAACGGTGACAAATTACATCTTATTTTTATTATTGCTGGTGAAGCACAGAATGTTAAGGCCAAGTTGCCCCCAGTTCTCACCTCCTTGCTTGAAGCTGATTCTGAGAAGCAGTTGAGATATTTCCACCTGCCTTCTTCAAACACTAGAACTCGGGTCATCAATCTGATGAACCCAGTTGGCATCTAGTTCAAGCAGAACAAAGAGATGTATGTGGTTGCGCAATGCATAATTAACCTTTGGAATTCATGGCCACAGGATGTTATGAAGGCCACCAGAGTCAATGGGTGCACAATGTGTTTTGAAACCAGGGTGATTGCAGAGATTGTTATAACTAAGGTCCATGGGCTCCCAAGCTCAGTTGAGAGAAGTGGCTTACAGGTTGTCTTGCGACTCCCGTAGTATTGTGATCAAAGTCTAAGCTAAATGATGAATTGCAGAACTGAATGGTTCCTTTCATGACAGTCATTTTTTTCCTAGGTTGATAACTTTCTTATTCTGCTTCTCCACATTTAAGAGGAACTTGATATACATAAATGTAGCAGCATCTCTCCATAGTGTTTAGATGCTTCCAGGTGCCCAATTTGCAAACAGGTCATTGAGATGTCACAAACAGTTTGCTTCCAACTTAAAAAATAAAATAAAATATCAGATTTCCCCCAGGAAGGGTAAATCCATATTAAATACTGGCGGGAAATATCGGTTTGCATTTTGATGCCAACGATGTCATTTGAAACTCATGGTTCCCTGCTCGAAGAGTTCCCGATCCCACTCCTCAGCTACTCACAGAGATGTAGGGAAACCTCCTCAGAAATGCCACTGTGCTTATCATAATTCTCCTAACTTCCCTCAACGTTCACACAGCAGGCCATCTAAATTTAGCAGAATTTGGGGGAAAGTTAAGAAATATTGTGTAATTGCTTAAGAGACTTGCTGCTTTATTTTGAAAGTTTTCTTCAGAATTCCTACAGGTGCCCTATCTAGCAAGATGCTCCAGTTTGACGTCTCATTAAAGGTAAAATGATTTTTATGGCAGGTCAGCTCCTCACAGATAGCCTAATTCCCACTGAGGTAGTAAACCTCTAGACGGGCTATACTTTCTCAAGACTTCAGGTATATTTGTATACTGCTCCATACAAAATAAATAAATCCCTGCACACAGAAAACTTAATGTCAAGGATCCAGCCTTTCTTTCTTTATCATGTGCTAGTTTTCTGTGTGAAGGGATTTAAAAAATAAAAACAAGGAGGCGTGTTCAGGCGTATAAACCCACACTTGCCATCTGGAGCGGTACAGAACAGACACCTGTTTACCATCTCCGAAAGAACTCTCCATTCCTGTGAAGGGAGGCAGCTTGCAAAAACCATCTCCATTTCTCTCAGCCCCTAGGCCATCCTTGATGGGAGGCAAGATGAGAGGCCCTGGAAGCAACAGACGCTGTGGAAACAGAAAGCCCAGAAATTCTCACCGCCTCTCCTGCCCTCTCCCCGGTTCAAGGTAAACCCCATGAACTTCTGTGGTCAATAAAGGTTTTTTCTTGTTTTGTTTTTACAGTTCAGCGGATAGGAACAGTCTCTTGTTTTCTTTACACAGAAGCAACTTTGGTCATTGTTTGTTAACTAAGGCAGGCACGAGAGGGAAGGGTGATGGGGAATGTAAACTATTCCCTCCTCTCCCAAGCCAATAAGGCAGTGAGAGCAGCACTTGTGCAAACATATATAAGTGGGGTTATGATTGGAAAAGTACCTCCCCATGTATGTGTTTAGGGTGTTAGTGCCACTCATATCTGTGTATATGGCTGGGTGAATGGGTGCAGATGAAATGGGAACCCAGCCATGCTGACGAATGAGTTCTTTGTTATGTTCCATTGCATACAGTCTCTATTTTTGACAGAGATACCTGGTTCGGGAGCAGGAAGGTGATAATAGCCAATCGGTGGTGCCAGACTAAAGAATCACACGGAAACTTTCCCTCAATTTTTATTGATCCCCTGAAAGCCTATGTCCACAATAGGATCATATAAAACTAACAATAAAATAATCAGCAGGTTTGGAAAGATAAGCTTTAGAGATTGCAGAGTATTTTGCATCTCCCACTTTAAAACAGGTGCGGGTGTGTTGAGCTGATATTCAAACACCAAGTGAAGAATTATTTAATAAATGTGCATGCTAAGTTTCACTTAGATCACTTAGTGCAGTACTCAAAACAGGTACTATATTTGGGTGTACTTTACATCTTTCCTCAGCACCCCCTCAAACAGGGCAAAACAGCTGGGCTGGGGAACAAACATGAATTAAAGACCAAAGGCAAAAGTGGGATCAGTGAATGCAACATGTGTACAGGTCCCTTTTCAAACCACCTTCAAATTTTGATGGTATGGGGCAGCAAAGGGAACAGGATACCGCTGCTATTTGTGTCCAGCCCTCAGGTTAAGGCAAAAACTTCACTTGATTCAACCTAGAAAGTGAGATCAAACCCATACATATTTGTGCAAACTATCTCAAAAGTAGGTATGGTACATTTTCCTTAGGCTTTTGGAAGAACTCCGCTAAGAACAGAAATTGTGCTCTGGCGGCGCAGCGGCAGCAGGAGATCCCATTAGCTAAAGTGGTGCTTCAGGTTAAGTACGCTTCAGGTTAAGAAAAGTACTTAACCCGAGGTACCACTGTATACACAAGATGGCAGCTTTATGCTTGCAGTCTAGGAGTAGCCACAATGGCATCATTCATAGAATCATTGAATTGCAGAGTTGGAAGGGACCCCGAGGATCATCTAGTCCAACCCCCTGCGATGCAGGAATCTCAACGAAAACATCCATGACAGGTGGCCATCCAACCTCTGCTTCAAAACCTCCAAGGAAGGAGAGTCCACCACCCTTTGAGAGAGTCTGTTCCACTGCCTAACATCTCTTACTGTCAGAAAGTTCTTCCTTATACTTAGTCGGAAAGGCCTCTATGGGCATATACGTGCATTGTTGGCAACCGATGCCACACAGCATGGCATTACCCTGGTCCCCTACTCTAAGTAAGTTGATCTGAGAACAACAAAAAACAGGACATAAAAACATGCTTGCTCCTGGCTTATTTTCACTAACTACAGTCAATCCAGAAATCTCTGAGTGTGGATATCACAGGAAACTGTGGTTAGTTTACACATTTGTTGCACATTCAAACAAAAAAATTACATAACACGGAGCAAAATAACACCATATTCCGAATCTTGGCAGTCTCTCAGAGTGCACTAATATAAACACTGAACCAGATGGACCCCTAATGAAACATTTCTCCCCGTGAGAAATCATCTGTCATGTCACTGACATTTTTCTGCCAGGTATGAAAAGAAGAACAACTGAATAGTCATACAAACAAGCTATCATCTCAAACTAAAACCTTTCATTGCAGTCACATTATATGCTGATAGCATATCAAGCTAGACAAGTCAAGTGTGGTCTTATCTGGAATACTACCAGTCAGCCCCCGTTTTCATATGGGTCAGTGGCTGCTAAAATGTTAAAGGAAAATACCAGTTTACCATCTTATAGATCAGCCTTCTGCTCTCTCTCAGTGGCAATGTTTTCCTTGCCCAATGCAAGAAAGTGCACCAAACAAGGCAAATTCCTTTAAAATGAATGCTTTTTATTAGGAGAATTTTAAATCTATTGGCAATGGCAAATGGATTAATGACGTCATGCATTACACAACTGTGGTTACATTGAAATGAAATTTCTTTTGAAATTATTCGAGCTGTACATCTATTTCAGTCACTCCAAACCCTTCCCATCTACCAACCAGGTATTATATTTCAACAAAGCAATTTTCAAGGGAAAGATGGCCAGTATGCTACAAACGGGAGCAATGATTTAAAATTACCCCCATTTTCTTTTTTTAAACCACCTTTTTTAAAAACAAGCACCCAGTCTTCATTCATTCTATCATAGAATGTTTGTATACATAGGAGTGAGAAGCAACTGCTGTCCTTTCCAACTGTACCCCATGTTACTTTTCCAACTGTACAGCCCATTTACTTTGCTCCACAGAATTCAATGGGGTCCACTGAGATCCAAGCCAGCCCCTCTTCCCATAGTCTTTCCCTTATTTTCATGTATAGGTCATGTTCCTGTAGTTTGTAATCCATGAGATTTGGGTGGATTACAAATTCGGTTCCCTTGTATTTCCAGAATGTATTAATTTGGAAAGAAAACACTCATTATCCATCAAAGCCCTGAAGTGACCCCATGTCGAAAATAAAGACATTTGCACCCACTGTATTAATGCTGCAAGGGACTTTTTTATGTGTCTTTATGACCATCAGGTGGTGGAAGGAGCGAGCCGCATTCCAGTGAGTGAGCCTGTCCCTGGCTATAGTACTGGTGTTAGCCCTCTCACTGGTCAGAGCTGAAGGAGTTAAGGGGCAGAGGGATTAGGAGAGGGAGGCTGGGAAGATGAAACAGGTTTGAAAAGGCAACTGAAACCAGCTTAGGTTAGATTGCTTTTCAAAACTATTGGGATTTTTTAATAGAGTAAAAATGAAGGGATTTCACTCTTCTGAAATTCATCATTTACAACTTTAAAAAGGGACAGAGGTAATTTTCACCTATGATCTCTGCTGTGGTTGATTTCAAATACTGCGCACGTATATCTTAATCTGGTATCTGTCCCTAAAAAGTGTTAGGAGAGGCATTAAATTTTAAATTGAAAGGAAACTGAAGGAAAATAGAAGATCAAATAAGACTTAATCCTAATAACACAGGGGCAGTAAATTGTAGACAGATGATGGACCTTGAGAAAGTCCCCCCAAAAAGAGTTTAGCCAAGCAAAATTTAAACTGAAAACTCAGAAAAATACCAAGATGGAGATTTTAAAGAGAATCAAGAAAATTAAAAATACTGAACAGGAAAAGCAAGAGAAAATGAAGATAAATGAATGTGAGGGGGGGAATCAAGCTTTATTTACCTTTCAAACTAGTCTTTGGATGAAAAGAAGGAGCACATGGATATGAAGTCTGTTTGAAGCAGAAACTGAGTAAGGAAAATAGAAGGCAATTCTTTCAAAAGACAACTGGAAAACTCATTTCAGGAAGAGAAAGCTTGGGTTTTTTTGTTGCTGAAGCTATAAATGTGCATGTGGAGGGGGAGAAGCAAAGAAGACAAGGAGAGGACAAAACCGTTCCTTCTAATTTCATGTTGGCTCAGGTTGCCTTGGAAGAAGAGAAAGACAGGTAAGTTAAGAACTTGCTGAAAAGGCAAATAAAGCATTTTGAGGATGAACCTGCTGATGGCGACTGGAGAGTGACTGCTCAGGGACATGGCAAGTCCTAGATCCTGTAGGAAAGTGCTTTCTCCGAAGGAAGTTCCTGAGAGTGGCTAGAGTGCTGGATTAGGACCTGGGAGACTAGAGTTCAAATCCTCCCTCTGCCATGAAGCGCTCTATCTCTCAGCCCAACCTACCCAACAGGGTTGTTGTGAGGATCAAATGAGGAAGCAGACTAGAACACCAACTCCACTAAGCCTTTCCAGAAGAACCTGAGATTTTGAAAAGAAATGGGAAATGGAGCTCAAAAGGTAACTATGGAACAGGCCAGGCAAAATTACCCCTGATGCGTAACGTGGCTCTCTGGTGGTAATAAGCAAGGTTTTGTATATTCCCATCTTAAAATGGCGCCTTCAACTCTGGAATATGTCTCCAATGTGTCTTGCAAGTGGAGGACAGTTGAAGAAGATGTGAGGGCGATCTGGCTGCGACATCTGTCACCCCATTGATCGCCAGGGTTGATTCAGCTGATCTGGCTGGCTAGGCTGGTGTCCCCTCCCTCCCTCACCGCTCCGTGTGTGTCCCTCCCAAAGCTGCGAGCTCAGTGGAAGAGGACATCTATCCCAGATAGAAGGAGTGTACCGTTCTTTGGTCAAGGGTATACAATAGCTGCGCTCCCCTGCTAGAACCTCCAAACTTTTTGCTAAGCATCTTCCAAGAACACCATTTAATACATAGTGCCTTACTTGGATGTGTCTGGAGTCTTGGAAGCTTGACTACCCTACGTTCTCCTACAAATGGACCTTGAGCTTGTTTGGAGGTCCTAGCTGGGGGTGCAGCTATCGTATGCCCTTGACTGAAGAATGGTGCACTTCTTCTATCTGGGATGGTCGTCCTCTTCCACCGAGCGCGCAGCTTTGGGAGGGACACACATGGAGCGGTGAGGGAGGAAGGGGACACCCGCCTAGCCAGCCAGATCAGCCAAATCAACCCTGGCTATCAATAGGGTAACAGATGTCCCAGCCAGATCGCCCTCACATCCTCTTTGCCTGTCATTTCTCGCTTTGAAGTGACCACCGCAGCTGAAGGAAGGTAACTATCAAGTACTCTTGAATATTCAGAGGCAATAACAGGCTCAAATCCCTCACAAGGAAACCCTAAAGGCTACATCACAATGATAGCAGCAATATAGTTGCATACATTATGCCTGAAGGATTTTTAGGTGAGTATCTCTTGCTTGGCTGGGAAGAAAATTTATATTGTCTTCCTTCTGCAACTCTTTGTGCTAAGACTCTTTCAGGTCACAGGAGAAGGACGATCACACCGCCACAAGGTCACTGGAGAAAAGGTAGGTTATTGATGTAATAATACAGAAAATATACAAGTTCCTAAGGAACTTGCACTTAGCAACATTGGTCATTCAGTCATTCTTTTCAGATGAGCTGGGAACTGAAGACGCCAGGTGGCCGCCATTCCTGTTTCCAAGGGAACTTCTACTGCCGAGATGTCACTGCAGAGAAGGCCTTTTCCTGTGTCAGTCCACAATGAGGTACACTTGCGGGTGGGACCACACTCTTTCTTTTGTTCCAGATCTTCAGTTTTACAGACGTCGCAGAGTTCACTGTGTCTGAGGCAGAGCTGTTCCGTTAACACCTAAGATGCAAAGTGAGTAAGAGCTCTTGATACATCAAGTAAAAACCTGCAGTTATTATTGAGAGAAACATGCATTTTGATTGCGTGGCTTTAGGTAACCTGCTTTTTTTGTTCCTCTGTTTCTGTAGGAGAGAGAAAGGGTGCTGAAGACCCCAGTCTCTTACAGGTGCATCTCATCAACACACTCTCTTTACAGCTCTGTCTGAAGTGTCCACAACACTCAGATGAAGCCACCTCTTCTAGCAGAGTCACAGAGGTCATGGTGGACGTATCTTACAAACAAACAAACAAACAAACAAAAAACTCCTTCCATGGGATTGGTGGGATGCTGCTGGGGAGAAACTAGTAACTGTGGGTTGCTTTTCACAGACCAACAGGAGGAAGTGCCAGGCACACAAAGTCACACTTCAAATGGACAAACAAAAAACTCAGAAAAAGATGGAGATTTTAAAGAGATTCAAGAAAATTAAAAATACTTAACTGGAAAAGCCAAGAGAAAATGAAGATAAATGAAGGAAGGGGGGAATCCAATTTTGTTTACCTTTCAAACCAATGAGTCTTTGGATGAACAGAAGGAGCACGTGAAATGGTACATGGATATGAAATCTGCTTAAAGAAGAGGGAAAATAGAAGGCTATTCTCTTAAAAGGCAACTAGAGAAGTCATTTCATGAAGGGAAAGTTTGGATTTTTTGTTGCTGAAGCTAGAAATGTGCATGGGGGGGGGAAGCAAAGAAGACAAGGACAGGACAAAACCGTTCCTTCTAATTTCATGTTGGCTCAGGTTGCCTTGGAAGTAGAGAAAGACAGGTAAGTTAAAAACTTGTTGAAAAGGCAAATAAAGCATTTTGAGGATGAACCTGCTGATGGCGACTGGAGAGTGACTGCTCAGGGACATGGAAAGTCCTGGATCCTGTGGGAAAGTGCTTTCTCCGAAGGAAGTTCCTGAGAGTGGCTAGAGTGCTGGATTAGGACCTGGGAGACTAGAGATCAAATCCTCCCTCTGCCATGAAGCTCTCTCTCTCTCAGCCTAACCTACCTCACAGGGTTGTTGTGAGGATCCAATGAGGAAGCAGACTAGAACATCAACTCCACTAAGCCTTTCCAGCAGAACCTGCAAGATTACGAAAAGATATGGGAAATGGAGCTTAAAAGGTAACTATGGAACAGGCCAGGCAAAATTACCCCTGATGCGTAACGTAGCTCTGGTGTTAATAACCAAGGTTTTTGGATTTTATTTTATTTTTGCTAAGCATCTTCTAGGAACAGCTATTTAGCACATAGCTCAGACAATCTGTTTTTTTCCAACTACTCAGTGATCTTTTTCAGTGCAATGCTTTTGTACTGGTCTCTCTTTTTTAATCTCTTCACCCGCTTCATGAAAAAATGACAGCCAAAATGGCATTCTGTGACTGAACCACATCTAGGTGAGTATCCCTTGCTTGACTAGGGAGAAAATATCCAGTCAAAATAGTACTCTCTGATTCCTCATTCGTTTCAAGGTTGCGGCAAGATGATTTGCGACCTGTTACCATAATGGATTCTTCTGTATCTTCCCATCTTAAAATGGAGCCTTCAGCTCTGGAATATGTCTCCAATGTGTCTTGCAAGTGGAGGATTCCAGTGGAGGTAGAACAAATGTTTGTAGGTTATAGAGCGGTACTGAAAGGACTGGCCTTTCCAGCAGCAACGACAAGATGACATAATAAATGGGAAACGGACATCAAAAGGTAACTGTGCAACAGGGCAGGCAAACCTATCTCCGATACGTAATGTGGCTGTGGTAGTAATGACTCTAAAATCATGGCCTATGATTTCATTGACAAATGCGTTAAGGGGGTGGATTATGCTGTATCCCTCACTGCTCCATGTGCGTCCCTCCCGAAGCTGCGAGCTCAGTGGAAGAGGACAACCATCCCAGATAGAAGGAGTGTACCGTTCTTTGGTCAAGGGCATACAATAGCTGCGCTCCCCTGCTAGAACCTCCAAACTTTTTGCTAAGTATCTTCCAAGAACACCATTTAATACATAGTGCCTTACTTGGATGTGTCTGGAGTCTTGGAAGCTTGACTACCCTACATTCTCCTACAAATGGACCCTTGAGCTTGTTTGGAGGTCCTAGGTGGGGGTGCGGCTATCGTATACCCTTGACTGAAGAATGGTGCATTTCTTCTATCTGGGATGGTCGTCCTCTTCTACCGAGCGTGCAGCTTCGGGAGGGACACACATGGAGGGGTGAGGGAGGGAGGGGACACCCGCCTGGGCAGCCAAATCAGCCAAATCAACCCTGGCGATCATTGGGGTGACAGTTGTCGCATCCTGATCGCCCTCACATCCTCTTTGCCTGTCATTTCTCGCTTTGAAGCGACCATCGCAGCTGAAGGAAGGTAACTATCAAGTACTCTTGAATATTCAGAGGCGATGACAGGCTCAAATACCTCACAAGGAAACCCTAAAGGCTACATCACAATGATAGCAGCAATAAACTCGTATACATTATGCCTGAAGGACATTTAGGTGAGTATCCCTTGGTTGGCTAGGGAGGAAATCTCGATTGTGTTCCGTCTGCAACTCTTTGTGCTGAGACTCTTTCAGGTCACAGGAGAAGGACGATCACACCGCCATGAGCTCACTGGAGAAAAGGTAGGTTATTGATGTAATAATACATAAAATATACAAGTTCCTAAGGAACTTGCACTTAGCAACATTGGTCATTCAGTCATTCTTTTCAGATGAGCTGGGAACTGAAGACACCAGGTGGCCGCCATTCCTGTTTCAAAGGGAACCTCTACTGTCGAGATGTCACTGCAGAGAAGGCCTTTTCCTGTGTCAGTCCACAATGAGGTACACTTGCGGGTGGGACAGCACTCTTTCTTTTGTTCCAGATCTTCAGTTTTACAGACGTCGCAGAGTTCACTGTGTCTGAGGCAGAGCTGTTCCGTTAACACCTAAGATGCAAAGTGAGTAAGAGCTCTTGATACATCAAGTAAAAACCTGCAGTTATTATTGAGAGAAACATGCATTTTGATTGCGTGGCTTTAGGTAACCTGCTTTTTTTGTTCCTCTGTTTCTGTAGGAGAGAGAAAGGGTGCTGAAGACCCCAGTCTCTTACAGGTGCATCTCATCAACACACTCTCTTTACAGCTCTGTCTGAAGTGTCCACAACACTCAGATGAAGCCACCTCTTCTAGCAGAGTCACAGAGGTCATGGTGGACGTATCTTACAAACAAACAAACAAACAAAAAACTCCTTCCATGGGATTGGTGGGATGCTGCTGGGGAGAAACTAGTAACTGTGGGTTGCTTTTCACAGACCAACAGGAGGAAGTGCCAGGCACACAAAGTCACACTTCAAATGGACAAACAAAAAACTCAGAAAAAGATGGAGATTTTAAAGAGATTCAAGAAAATTAAAAATACTTAACTGGAAAAGCCAAGAGAAAATGAAGATAAATGAAGGAAGGGGGGAATCCAATTTTGTTTACCTTTCAAACCAATGAGTCTTTGGATGAACAGAAGGAGCACGTGAAATGGTACATGGATATGAAATCTGCTTAAAGAAGAGGGAAAATGAGGAGGGAAAATAGAAGGCGATTCTTTTAAAAGGCAACTAGAGAAGTCATTTCATGAAGGGAAAGTTTGGATTTTTTTGTTGCTGAAGCTTGAAATGTGCATGTGGAGGGGGGGGAGCAAAGAAGACAAGGACAGAACAAAGCCGTTCCTTCTAATTTCATGTTGGCTCAGCTTGCCTTGGAAGTAGAGAAAGACAGGTAAGTTAAAAAGTTGAAAAGGCAAATAAAGCATTTTGAGGATGAACCTGCTGATGGCGACTGGAGAGTGACTGCTCAGGGACACGGCAAGTCCAGGATCCTGTGGGAAAGTGCTTTCTCCGAAGGAAGTTCCTGAGAGTGGCTAGAGTGCTGGATTAGGACCTGGGAGACTAGAGATCAAATCCTCCCTCTGCCATGAAGCTCTCTCTCTCTCAGCCTAACCTACCTCACAGGGTTGTTGTGAGGATCCAATGAGGAAGCAGACTAGAACATCAACTGCACTAAGCCTTTCCAGCAGAACCTGCAAGATTACGAAAAGATATGGGAAATGGAGCTCAAAAGGTAACTATGGAACAGGCCAGGCAAAATTACCCCTGATGCGTAACGTAGCTCTGGTGTTAATAACCAAGGTTTTTGGATTTTATTTTATTTTTGCTAAGCATCTTCTAGGAACAGCTATTTGGCACATAGCTCAGACAATCTGTTTTTTTCCAACTACTCAGTGATCTTTTTCAGTGCAATGCTTTTGTACTGGTCTCTCTTTTTTAATCTCTTCACACGCTTCATGAAAAAATGACAGCCAAAATGGCACTCTGTGACTGAACCACATCTAGGTGAGTATCCCTTGCTTGACTAGGGAGAAAATATCTAGTCAAAATGGTACTCTCTGATTCCTCATTCGTTTTAAGGTTGAGACAAGACCATTTGCGACCTGTTACAATAAAGGATTCTTCTGTATCTTCCCATCTTAAAATGGAGCCTTGAACTCTGGAATATGTCTCCAAAGTGTCTTGCAAGTGGAGGATTCCAGTGGAGGTAGAACAAATGTTTGTAGGTTATAGAGCGGTACTGAAAGGACTGGCCTTTCCAGCAGCAACGACAAGATGACATAATAAATGGGAAACGGACATCAAAAGGTAACTATGCAACAGGGCAGGCAAAACTATCTCCGATACGTCATGTGACTGTGGTAGTAATGACTCTAAAATCATGGCCTATGATTTCATTGACAAATGCGTTAAGGGGGTGGATTATGCTGTATCCCGCACTGCTCCATGTGCGTCCCTCCCGAAGCTGCGAGCTCAGTGGAAGAGGACAACCATCCCAGATAGAAGGAGTGTACCGTTCTTTGGTCAAGGGTATACAATAGCTGCGCTCCCCTGCTAGAACCTCCAAACTTTTTGCTAAGCATCTTCCAAGAACACCATTTAATACATAGTGCCTTACTTGGATGTGTCTGGAGTTTTGGAAGCTTGACTACCCTACCTACGTTCTCCTACAAATGGACCTTGAGCTTGTTTGGAGGTCCTAGCTGGGGGGCGTGGCTATCGTATACCCTTGACTGAAGAATGGTGCATTTCTTTTATCTGGGATGGTCGTCCTCTTCCACCGAGCGTGCAGCTTTGGGAGGGACACACATGGAGCGGTGAGGGAGGAAGGGGACCTAGCCAGCCAGATCAGCCAAATCAACCCTGGCGATCAACTGGGTGACAGATGTCGCATCCTGATCGCCCTCACATCCTCTTCGCCTGTCACTTCTCACTTTGAAGCAACCATCGCAGCTGAAGGAAGGTAACTATCAAGTACTCTTGAATATTCAGAGGCGATGACAGGCTCAAATACCTCACAAGGAAACCCTAAAGGCTACATCACAATGATAGTAGTAATATAGTTCTATACCACTGAAGGACATTTAGGTGAGTATCCCTTGGTTGGCTAGGGAGGAAATCTCGATTGTGTTCCGTCTGCAACTCTTTGTGCTAAGACTCTTTCAGGTTGCGGTGACAGAGTTGTTAGAAGAGGCCCTATTCCATGTCACCACAATGAGGCCCGCCTGCAGGTAGGAGAACACTTCTTTTCTTCCAGCTCTTCTTTCCTTCAGGCCTCCCAGAGTTCACTGTACCTGAAGTGGGAGTCACCTGCATTTGGACTGCGCTGCTTTAGGTAAGTTCACATTCCGCCACTCAGTGTGTTTTTTTTAAAGACAATGTTTTTAGTATTGGTCTCTCCTTTTTCTCATTTTCTTTTCTGCTGGTCTCTCCATAGGTCTCTCCAAAGAGCTCTTCTTAACCTCTTAAGGTTTTCTTTTTCCTGAGAGAACATTCACAGAATGTTCTCTCAGGTTTTGCTTTTCCCCTTGTTGCATTGCTCAAAAAAAAAGCAAAAGACACTGGTGGTCGGCGCTCCTGGTTCCCAGGAACGGGGTTCAAATCCCTGCGGTGTCCATGCTTACTTCCAATGCAACTGCTATGTCTCTCTATCCCTCTCTATCCCTCTATCTCTCTCTGCCTCTCTCTATCTATCTCTCTCTATCTCTCTATGTATCTCTATCCCTCTTTGTCTCTCTACCCCTCTCTATCTCTCTATCCCTCTTAATCCCTCTCTACCCCACACTGCCCAAATAATGATTGGCTCCTTTTTTCTTAGCCAAAGGTATTAACATGGGAGGGTGGTGACTTCAGTGACTGAGCTTGATTCTTAACTCCACCATTGCACCAAAGGACCATTTCAAGCACCACCTTCAAGGTTCCCATGATGGGGTTCAAGTCCCTGCGGTGTCCTTGCTAACTTCCAAGGCAACCATCATGCCCCTCTATTTTCCCCTATATCCCTCACTTCCCAAAGTATTAGTATGGGAGTGTTTCTGGGTGGGGATTTCAGTGAATAAGCTTGGTTCTGAACTCCGCCATGGCATCTAAGGACCAATTCCAGCAACCTTTGCACTGTGCCTCCTGCTCTAATGATGCTCCCCTGATGCATCACCAGCATGCGTCTAGATAGGCTGGATCATGTGGGTGCTTCCTATCCTAGCATCAATCTGAAGAAAGTCAAATATAGAGTATACAGTCAAAGCAACATAATTAACTGAAAACTAAAATATTATCTTAAAGATTTAAAAATAAAACATTACAAAGGAGGTCAACTGCAGAACACATATTTAACACAAAGTTAACAACAAAAAACTCCAAACATTTCAAAAAAGAAAAAAACATTGCTAAGTGAAGTCAAATATAAAATGCACATTTAAAACAACATAATTAACATAATTAATAAACAGCATAATTAAGAGAATAAAATACCGGTATTATCATAAGCATGTCCCTCTGGTCTCCCCAGGAACCACTTTGGTAGAGCTGGGTGAGTGTGGGCCCTGTCCCCTAGGCCAGGTGGAAAGGGCCTTGCAGGGAGCGGCCTTCAGGACCCACAGCTGGGCGATGTCCCTCTGGTCTCCCCTCAGTGATAGCTTCAGGGCTCTGCATTCAGACCAGCAAGACTGGGCACTTGCTAAAGATCCCAAAATCACATGGTTCTAACAGTGCTCCTATTTCAACTTTGTACAGAGCATTCAATACAACAGATACAGCCAAGAGAATTCTCAACTTGCACTCTTGCAGACTAGTGGAATTTGCTGCCAAGGAATATGGTGGAGTCTCCTTCTTTGGAGGTCTTTAAGCAGAGGCTTGACAGCCACCTGTCAGGAATGCTTTGATGGTGTTTCCTGCTTGGCAGGGGGTTGGACTGGATGGCCCTTGTGGTCTCTTCCAACTCTATGATTCTATGATTCTAGGGGCATAGGCACTGAGGGTACCATGCCTGAGAGGCCCCCCCCCCAAATCCTAAGACCACGTGCCCCACAATTCCAACAGGAAAAAAACAACCCCAAAGAAACTACCCCATCACCCCAACTCTACTTCCTTCACAATTAATTGTTGGGCAAGACTTCATTCTTTAGAAGCAAATGCCAATGAAACTTACAAGATTTTCATTTGCATAAACATGGTTAGGATTGGGCTGCAGCACACTCAAACTCGGTTTAAACTAATTGTATGAATAGACCAGGGGTCAGCAAACTTGTTCAGCAGGGGGCCAATTCACTGTCCCTCAGACCTTGTGGGGGGCTGGACTATATATTGGGGGAAAATATGAATGAATTCCTATGCCCACAAATAACCCAGAGATGCATTTTAAATAAAAGCACACATTCTACTCATGTAAAAACACGCTGATTTCGGGACCGTCTGTGGGCCGGATTTAGAAGCCGATTGGGCCGGATCTGGCCCCCGGGCCTTAGTTTGCCTACCCACGGACTAAATATTTACCAAATATATATGACACTCTGGCACTAGATTCAGAACCGCCAAAAAACGACTGCTGCAAAATTCTTCATGCAGAGCATATTAACTTTTTTTTATCAACAAGAGGTGTTGGTGCGTCTACAATGGGCAAATTCATGAAAAATTGGTCTATTAACATAGCTGTCAACCTTTCCCTTTTCTCGCGAGGAATCCTATTCTTTATAAACAAAACGCAGCTTCCAAAGGAGGGCATTTGACTGGAGAAGAGGCTTGGGGTTGTGCTTTACACTTCCGCTATCCCACACAGACTCTCTGCTTCAAATTGAAGAACCCCCATTTAGACTCATTTTGAACCTTCTGGGGAACCAACCCTCTCGGGGAGAAATTTTGAGTTGAGAGGCTGCAGGCAGGGAAAGGGTTAAAAACCAGCACCAGCACCCCTCCCACTGCTTCTCTGATCAAAATCACCCCCACCTGAATCTGTTTTTCTTTCGGGAAGAATGGAACTGGGGAACAGTTACCAGTATTTGCATGTAATGTGTCATAAAGGCATACCTCAGCAGTAACATCTCAATAACCCTGCAACTTGGGTCTATTATGCCTGCAGGTAATCATGGCACAGGAACCCTCCTTCCTTGGATTCCAAAGCAGACTCACCTGATTTGACCTGAAGGAGCGTCTCCACCCCCATCGTTCAGCCCGGACACTGAGGTCCAGCTCCTATGGCCTTCTAGCGGCTCCCTCACCACGAGAAGTGATGTTACAGGGAACCAAGCAGAGGGCTTTCTCAGTAGTGGCGCCCACCGTGTGGAACACCCTCCCATCAGATGTCAAGGAAATAAACTATCTGACTTTTAGAAGACATCTGAAGGCAGCCCTGCTTAGGGAAGTTTTTAATGTTTGAAGTTTTATTCTGTTTTTAATGTTCTGTTGAAAGCCCAGCCAGATGGGCAGGGTAGAAATAAATTATTATTATTATTATTATTGTTTCTCATATTGCACGTGAAGTGATGGAAACTGGAAGGAGGAAGGAGGAGTTTAGGCTCCTGAGGTTAAATTTTGAATGGCAAACCATGGTTTGTAGCAAGCTAGCACTTAGTTCTGCACATGCAGGTGCAAAATGGGTTTATTTAGCTCTCTCTTGGCGGTAGGAGTGGAGGAAGTGAATATAGTTCGTTACTCACAGCAAGTGATTAAAATATAGGGTGTCTGGCTCTATTTCAACTGCACTGGTCTCGGAACATTTGGGGAGCCAGTGCCTGTTTATTTAAGTTTCTAAATTAAGTACCATATCACTGTGTATATATATATATATATATATATATATATATATATATATATATATATATTCACGACTGGCAACTATTGCGGATGCGTTGCCTCCCTACTTATTTCAAACCACCTCATCTTTTCATTTAACAAATATTTTAAAAGATCTCTCCCTCCACCCATTGTGTTAAGGTGTACAGCAGGCATAGGGACCCTTTGGTCGTCAGATGCTGCTGAACTACAAATCCTATCACCCTTGTTCAGCGACCATGCTTGCTGTGGCTGATGGGAGCTGCAGTTCAGTAACATTTGGAGGGCAAAAGGATCCCCACCCTTGGTGTACAGCACTCATTACAGGTATTGGATAAACAATATTGCGACATTGAGAGCAACTAAATTATCCACCCTTCCCTTTTTGTGCAGTGATTATTATAGGGAGTGTTACAATTGTTTTCTTTGAGATTGCTGCCAATTAATAGTAGTATAGCATTGTGAAGCTATGAGGTAATGCTGTATTTAAATAGGAAAGAAACCAATACAAAAGGATTTGACATTCCATATGGCATTTGCAATTCTGAATGAAAAGTATGCTAGTTTGATTTATATCAGTGGTATCTGTCGTCTTCAGTTTGTTTGAGGTGAGAGTTAGGCAATTCTTTCCCATAAAGGTTTCTAGCACAACCTCACATTTTATCCTAGAAGAGGCACTTCTGACAGGTCAGAAGAAACTAGGGATGCTTCCTAAATTCCTTTGTATTCTAGAGTTTCACATTCCCAAAGTGAAACCGAGGCTCCATTGCTCTATTTTTCATTTCTATATTTTGTTCAGTACAAACTCTATTTGCAACAGTTCATTCCTGTCTGTTCCCTTTTTCTGCATTACAACTTTGACTATATGCAAAAAAGAGAAACATTATTGTAAGTGGTGTGATATTAAGATTATTTCTGTGTGACATTTAATCAACATGCAACGGTGCACATTCAAATCAGTAAATGTGTTTAGACATATTTTTTGTTGTAATAACAATGTAAAATATAAAATATTTTTTCTAAAAGCAAATCAGTAAATGATTTACTGATTCTTTATGCAATCAAGATTCTTTTTTTGCAATAAGGAAAGGGATGAGAAAATGCAGTGGAAACAGTAGGATGGCATTTGCTTCCATGCCATGTCATCTAGGCTCCCTGGAAAAAAAACAAGCCCCTCTTTTTACTAGTCATGGAAAAGGTATGATGATGAAGATGATGATGATGATACCAGGAAGAGGCTGTAAGTAGTTCCCTGCCCATTCCTGCTCTGAAATTGAAACATCCTGATTTGCACACTGCAATGCCAGAGGTTCCATACACTCCTTGTGAGCACAGAAACTCCAGTGCACATATACGGCGGAGTCCTTGCAAGAGCAGGTATCCCTACTTTCTCAGGAAAGAAGGTAAGCTCTGTGCTTTCAAAAGGTCTGAACATGGAACCACCTTCTCCAATGAATGCAATTATTGCAGTGATTGCCCAATGCAAAATAAGTTATATGTGAACATCGGGGACTCAAGAAGCTTTAGATTATAGGAGGTGGATACAGGGTATCTACTAACTATTTTTAAATATGGGGTTTTCCTTATGATTATGTCGAATGTTTTATGTAGAGATGAGACTTGGGTGGCTGAGAATGACCAAACAATCTGATGGTGAGATCTAGCAAACGTTGGTTTAATGGTCTGTTTCTTGCTGAAGGCCACCTAGTGGCTTGAGGGAAGAGCTGAAGTTGAGTCTCCTGCCTCCTGGACTAGTCCAGCGCCAGTCCATGCAGTGTATAAAGGTAAAGGTAAAGGGACCCCTGACCATTAGGTCCAGTCGCGGATGACTCTGGGGTTGCGGCGCTCATCTCGCTTTACTGGCCGAGGGAGCCAGCGTACAGGTCATGTGGCCAGCATGACTAAGCCGCTTCTGGCAAACCAGAGCAGCGCATGGAAACGCTGTTTACCTTCCTGCCGGAGTGGTACCTATTTATCTATTTGCACTGCATGCTTTTGAACTGCTAAGTTGGCAGGAGCAGGGACCGAGCAACGGGGGCTCACCCCTTCGCGGGGATTCGAACCGCCGACCTTCTGATCAGCAAGCCCTAGGCTCTGTGGTTTAACCCACATTGCCACCCGCGTCCCTAACCGTATTCATGTTAATTAATTTCCAAACCGCACCCCACACCACCCCAAATTCCCTTCCTTTCTAGGAATCTTGCTCAGATCATGTTTAACCCTTTGAAAGGAAGGCCAAGAAGCACTGACGTCCCCCATGGGCACTTGGAGCAGGAGGGAAGGTGCATGATGTGGGATGCTCCTGCCCACCCCAATGAGATGCACAAGTCGGTGGCCCTGCTGAAGGTTTTCTCATGCCATTCTGCTCTTTGCAACACTGGCGCCTCAATCCCACCTGGTTTCAGATGCATGAGGCTCCAGCAAAGCCCTCTCCACCCTACTTACATCTGGGCTCACTCCAGCCTCCATCAAGAGCATGAGGCATGTATGCGTCTTACTGCAAATGAATCAAGGGCAGTGGAAGTGGGGTGCAGGCAGCCAAGCTGCGTGTGAGAAAGACGCCTCTGTTTTCCTTCTGCTGTCAACAAAGGCTTAAGGCCACAGCCCCCTTGGTTCCATAAACTCATCCCCTTTAAAAGCATAATTCAGAATGGCAGCCTACACAACTATTAAGGAAAGTGACAACACAACAAAATTCAAAACAGTAACAATTAATGGCACATTTCTTCGAAAACCTATTAAATCAATTTAATTAATTCAACAAAATGGATTCGCTTGATCAAGTGATACAGCTTTAAAATTACATTTTTATATACATTATATCTCCTAATGCTGTAAAAAAATGCATACTTTTTAAAAACTTGTTATAAGTTATGTTTGATATTTTGTTGTGTAACTTATGTTGGAAATCAATTTTAAAAAATCATTAAAAAAACCTTTGTATTCAAATAATATATTGCCTACTTTTTATGCCCTTCAAGAACAAATGTGTTGGGGTGTGTGTGTCTGAGCATGTATGTTCATGCACATGTGTATGGAAGCGGGTGGGGAGGGGTGCCGACATACCGTAAGTCTTTGACGCAGGTGAAGAAAAGCATGGTTTCGCCCCTGAAAGCGTTTACACAACATTTTCAACTTAATTATGACTTGGTTGTTTCTAGTAAACACATGACACACTTATATGGATATTGCCCAATTTAGAAGAGGTTGAGCCTATGCCCTCCACAGATAACCTGCTCTGGATCCTGTTTATTCTCCACTTATTTCTTTTTTTAGAAAAGTGAACACAAACAGGGCCGTATCTGGGTCCATTTTAAAAGTAACCAGCATAAAGAGTGTTAACCATGCAAAAATCACATTCTTCCCCCATAGATCTTGGTGACATCAGTGAAATACTGCAGATCACACCCATTCCATACATTTAAATCACATTTATAGCACTTTAACCATCATAGCCTCAATCGAAGAATCCGAGAGCCACACTGGTTTAGTGGTTAAGAGCGGTAGACTTGTAATCTGATGAACCGGGTTCGCGTCTCCGCTCCTCCACATGCAGCTGCTGGGTGACCTTGGGCTAGTCACACTTCTTTGAAGTCTCTCAGCCCCACTCACCTCACAGAGTGTTTGTTGTGGGGTAGGAAGGGAAAGGAGAATGTTAGCCGCTTTGAGACTCCTTCGGGTAGTGATAAAGCGGGATATCAAATCCAAACTCTTCTTCTTCCCAGCACCCTTAACAACCTATACCGGGTAGCTCCAAGGATCTTTTTTTTGGGGGGGGGGGTGAAAGACATGTACGTTAAATGCATGGTGTGGAGGTGACCTCAGTGTCCTTGGGTGAGTCAGCCATAAAATACAAATCTGAACAGGCAGATCGAAACGTAAACATTGGTATATGTAGTGAAAATACTAAATAAGAGCAGAAGAAGTCATATTTCTGTTGCAATCCTAAATAAATATTTATGGGAGTACACATCAGAAGTAGTAAAAGTTTCGCTGGGGCTGATTTCCAGGCTGTAGCCCAAGTCACAATGAGGACAATTAAAAAATAATAGCACAGTTATGAATTAAAATGTGCAACAACATTTTAATCATCTTCAGTGAAATTAAATACAACAGATGTTATCATTAGGTTGAACAAATGTACCATCCTGGAATTACATCCCCACTGAGTTAACTGATGTGTCCCTGTTCCATCTTAACCCTCCCTCAGACAGCTGTGCAAAGGTTTTAGAATTGCTCTGCCGTCCTTTTGAGACAGCACATTCTACACACATATTTCCCCCAATCCTCTATAATAATCTTCAAGCGTCCCTGCGTCCACTTTCTGTGTGTCATGGAAGTGCGCAATGCGCATGTCACAGAGGGACGCAGGGATTGGACAGCTCTACTGTCCCCCCCCCTACAGGGACGCAGGCCGGAAGTCAGCGGCGGCGCACGCGCAGTGTCACTTGGGGCAGCACCGCCGTCTTGCACAGAGCCTCCTCCACCTCCCAAATCCTCCAGCCTCTCCGGCAAGGGTCGTGGCTGGCGGCGCTGCCCCGCGGGTAGTCCCTCAGCTTCCTGCCGCTCAGGCTGAGGGCGCCGCTGGCCGCCGCCTCCTCCAGCGCCCGCTCCAAAGAGCGCGTCCAGGACGACGGGCCCGCCGAAGAGGCAGCAGCGCCTCCGCCGCCGCCAGGGCAGCCCCCCCCCCAACCCAGGCCCCCTCCTCCTCCTCCTCCCGGCATGATTGCCCCGGAGACCCCGCTTCCTCCGCCCGCGCCGCTGCCGGCGCTCTCTGACGCCGACGCCGCCAGCACCGCGGCCGCCATTTCCCCCACCCCCCGCGCTCTCCTCCCTCAGGAGCCCCGCCAAGCTGCGCATCGGCGCGCCTGGCAAGGCGAGCAGCGCCAAATCCGCCCTCTCCAGCAAGAAGGCAGCCCGGGCCCAGGATCAGGCGGCCGCCAAGGCCGGCGGGAGGAAGCCCGGGGGCGAGCCGAGCAAAGGCAGCCAAGCAAAGCAAGCGATGCGCCTCCTTGCCCCACCAGGCGAGCAAGCGCCGCCGCCGCCGCCAGCCCCCCGGAGCCGAATCTCGCCCGGCTGGAGGGATGGCGGAGGAGCGCCCAGGTGGATCCCGAGCCAAGCAGGCCGACGCTCCCCCGCCCGGGCGCCGCCGCCGCTGCGATCCAGCCTCCCTTCCTGCTCGGCTCGGGTCACTTCCGCGGCCCCCAAGATGGAGGAGCAGGGAGGAGGAGCGGGATCCGCGGCTGTGGCTGAGGAGGCATCTCAGGGGCCAGCCGCCGCCGCCGCCGGGGGGGGCCACCCCTCTAGCGCCCGTTTTTCAACGGGCTTAATTTACTAGTGAAATAATAACAATTGACCCACTCGTACTGTAAAATTATTTCCAAAGGGCTTTCATTAGAGTTCTGAGATAGCTGCATGTTTAAAATGACAACAGTTAATTTTGTTAATTTAAAAGTTAATTTTAAACAGGGGTTTATCACCTGCCACATTTACAAAAGTTAATAATTTGGATTTATAACTTGTGTTAGTAATGACGTCTTCTTTTGTTTATAGGTAAATCGGTAGTTATGGCGTAGACTAGCAGTACACAAACAGAGCATGAGCAGGTTCCCATATCGTTAGGGAAAGAACCAAATAAAGCAAACCTCGCCGTTCTCCTGGCAAACAGAATAAAACCATAAAGTTTCAACAATGACAGAAGCTGAGATTGTTTTAAACTGTCCACAAAGCTATAAATTATTCAGACTGTGATAAGAGTTACGAGCTTGTTCTCAACTTCTTGGTACTGCTGACATTTGAGAGCTACAGACTTCAATCATCTCTCAGTGAGCCAAAGGTGTTTTGCAGTTTACCCTTGAAGTCACAAACTTCCTGCAGAGATAACAAACATATTGACCCTCCTGCCTTCTCTAACCTTTAAATTTTAAAAAAGTGGATCCAAATACTGATCAAAGTCACATGTCTGACAGAAATGGGAGATGGCCCTTTCTGTTTATCACCAACTAAAGGAAGCATGCTGTATTTTAATTGAGACAAATTCTGCAGATACCTAAGGCTGGAACTAGACACATCAAAAAAGTGTTTCAGGAAAATGCATTGTAAACTTTATTATGGGAAATCACATTTGTGAAAGACGGGACTCCACAGCACCATCTGGTGTCAGAGTGTTATAACGCATATAAAACGCTTTTTCTTTACTAATGTAGCTGAGTCCCAAGAGAACTCCCAGTGACGTATCCACGACCTGACCTCAAAACATGTTCTACTGTCCTGACCCATTGCTACTGAGGTCTCTTTCTCTTCTTAGGCCTTCATAATAGTCCCAAAGTATACTAACTATACTTGAAAAACAGAAGTGACAAAAGTAGACCTTGGCTATGGCACAATCAAACTTATAAAAAACAAATTCCCCTTTGAAAATCATACTGAACTTTTCTTTAAGATGCAATTTAAGTGAAATTCCTAGAGCGCAACAGGTACAAAATGGTTATGTGAGGTCTCACAAAGAAACAACAGAATAACCCATATAAATCTTGTCTATTTATTGAAAAGGTCAATATACCGGTACTCTGTTTTTCCTTAACGAGACTAAGGTGCCTAACATCAAAAGTTAAACAATAACTGCATCCCAGTCCACACAGAGAAATAATTCCTAATGTATTCAATGGTGCTTACTCCCAGATAAATGAGGTTAGGATCGCAGCCTTAACCATTTTCAAAACAACAGTAAAAAATGCAAGAAATACAATTTCAAAAATGCACAGGAAAAACAGCAGAAAAAAATATGTTAAAAACATGAGCCGTCAAAAATAATTTAACCAAAGCACCTAAAACTTCAAAAAGGAAGCAACCATTTATGTATGTCAGAGGTCAATCTAGGTACAGCTGTCAATCCTGATTACATGCAGTGAGCTGCCACTCAAACTCAGCAACACTCTTCCAGGCTGCGGCAGAAAACTGGGCAAGTGGAAGACGGTCCCAAGCTGTAGTTGAAATGCAGGATTAAATAGAAACAAAAAGTTAGGTGACACCAGAGGATGGCTGATGCCAGCACATCTGCCAGTTGGGCAACTGTTCTGGGTCTTGGGGACACATTCTGGGTCTTGGGGTCCAGTCCCCTTCTCAGGGTCTCCAGGGGAAAGAGTAAAAACTCAGTGAGAAGATGCAGAAGTGGTGGGTGGGTGGGTGGGAATAATTATGACTGATGCTATCTCTGAGACTTCAAGGTTAAATTAAATGTGACATTTAAATATATTATAATCACGTTTCTGACATGCTGTGAAGAGCACAGCATGCAGCCGATAAGGACTCAGAAAGATCTGGAACGCCTTATTGTGAGTCGTTCAATGCAGAGCATTTGAATGTGGTTCCACAGGAAATGAAGCCTGCATGCCTTTCTCCTACCACCAAGAGAAACACCATAGCTGCCCTGGTTCAGCCCATCCCTAATTATAGCCTGAATGGAGGATGCAGCCAGCAAAGCATCGACATCTCCTCATGCTTGGTCCTGAAGCAGATTGCAAAGATGCTATTTCAGCCCAGAAAGCAAAGAGATCCAAGCATTATCTGACAGGAGGAAGAATGGAAAACACGATGGCCCTATAGGTGATTTGAAGCTTCCATGAAGCCATAAGTCACTGACTTCCATGCCTCCACATTGCTCCCTATATGCCACTGAAGAGTAATGCTGCTACCTGCCTCCACGGTTACCTTCCTTCACAGAAACCTATATCCACTACTCTAGTTAGGGTCGGCCCAATACATTTCGACATCTGAAGCAAACCACAAATAGTGTCCCCTTCCCCACCAGGGGAGAAGGGGTGAGTGGAGATGTATGTCAGGAACAAGGGGGAGAATAAAGATCTACATTAGGATCTGCTGCCCCTGTGGATCCTACCACCTGAGGCAGTTGCCTCATCTTGCCACATAGGTGGGCTGACCCTGACTCTAGTAGCTGTTCTTGTGAAATATAATATGCTCCAAGACTCTTACCTAGCGCTCCAGGCCAGGGGAGAAAACCAAGGTCAGTTAGAAGCAATTGTGCCAATGGGCCTGTCCACAGTGAGGCAAGGATCTTGACCAGAGCTGGTTAGCTGCCCCCTCTCAAATATTCAGAAATCCCTCAGGCTATCTTAATGGGTTCTGCCAGTCTTGCAGGAGGAGTCAGTAGCAGCCAATCCCAACCAGGGAAGGCAACTGTACCATTCTTGTGAGGTACAGTTTCCCATGTGCTTTGTTTGTTTGTTTGTTTTTAATTCACCCATTAGACACAGAGTGCAAATCAGGAAGTGAGAACATCTCTGGATTAGCGGCTCTCTGCCCAAACTGCTTAAAGTATGCAGTTATAAGATAACCTGGCAGGCCTTACTTAAATATTAGCCGGTGCAGTCTATCCTTAGGCTGCATCCTCCTGTGTTGAAATCATGTCAGCTGCTATCGCTTGCAAAGTTCATGATCAATGACTCTGCTCAGAGCCTGTAAACATGGGTTGAGTAATCTAGCATTTAAAATAATTATACCTGCCACCATACCTTGTCATTATGCAATTTTCTCAGGTGCCTGATTCTTCTAGATGCAAGTGCAATGGCTTCTTTGCCCTTCTGGAATGTTCCTTGCCAGTATGCTGTTTAAACGAGTATGAGAAGAACTTCTGAATCAGACTGAGGGTCCATTTCATCAAGTATCTTCTTTCCTACAGTGACCTGCCAGTAGCCTCTAGGGCACCCACAAACAGGGCATGAAAGCACCACTCTCCACCCTCCCCACCCACACCTAGTCCCCACAAACAGACATGAAGAGGAATATTGCCTCTGAATCTGGAGGGCTCATTTACTGTGGTGGGTAATAGCCACCAAGAAACATCCTCCATGGATTTTGCAATAACTATGTTGGTTTTAATCCCTATAACCTGTCCAGAGGACTTAAATTATATATAACCTATACAGTTGTACCTCTGGTTACGATTGCTTCATGTTGCGTTCGGCACGGGATACAAACGCACCGAACCCGGAAGTACCGGAACAGGTTACTTCCGGGTTCGGCGGGCGAGCATGCGCAGAAGCGCTAAATCACGCTTCGCACATGCGCAGATTCGGCACTTCAGGTTACGGTCTTTTCATGTTGCGCACGGGGCTCTGGAACGGATCCCTTTCACAACCAGAGGTACCACTGTATAAACTATGTAAATAAGTAGCATTTGTCTATCCCCACCCCCACCCCTTTAAAGCCAGCTAGGGATGCCGGCCAATAGCACATCTTGCAGCAAGGCGTTCCATAAATTAATTGGGCATGGTGGGCAATATGAGTGTTGACATTTGGCATATAGGTTGCAAGGGAATGCAGAAACAAATAGCCTGGTGAGACTGGCGGTTAAAAGAATAAACTGAAGGCTTATTGCTCCTGGCAAGCAAAGCCATTCTGAGTACAAGCTTCCATATGGCCATGATGGGGTTATGAAGTTAGCAAAAGGGAGGAGAGAAGGAAGAGGAGAAACACACTGTACATGACAGCAGGTGGTTACCATAACAAGGAATCAGCAAGGGAAGAATAGGTTGCCTTTCTGTCTGTCGCCCCCAACTGGTTGCAAGTGTTGTTGCTTTGCTCCCAAGAGAAAGAGAAAAATGTCTTCCTCAGAATTTTATCAGCAAAAAAAAAGCATGTTTCTATAGCCTTTTACCACATCCCTCCTATACTGGAAACTGTGATGCCATTCACATGATGCTGATCCTTTCTTCGACCTCACTGTAACACGGTTGGCCGTGCCAGGTTAAGATGCCCTCCACTGCACTAGGAGTTACTCTGGCATTCTACACAGCCCCAATTGCCCAAGTCAAAAGCACAAGCTGACACAAGAATGATGATATGCCACTACTACCAGGAGCCCTGGCAACCAAATTGCAGCCTTCCAATAACAATATAATTCAACTGAGAATGACCCACCCAGTCAGGAGGCCATGGACGGCATTAATCAAAACGTAGCAATGTCAGGATTGGAACACTGAGCTCACTCAATCTATTCACTGGGATTCTGCAAGTGCTTTATGGCCCAGGACGTTTCACCGCTTGAGGCAAAACAGAACATGCTGCCCCCCTCCTGCCTCCCTCCTCTTCTGCATACCCCCCCCATGCTGAAGGCAGCAGGGGAGTAAAATGGAACTAATAATAATATAACAGGCCTTTAATAATTGGCAGCCAAATTTTATCAAGACATAGCATGTAATAAAAAGTGGACAGAATCAGAAATGGCTGAAGGAAGCAAAGATGGGGTCAGCGGCGGAGCTTCCCGCTTACCCCGACGGCTCAGGGTAGGCCTGGGAGTCGCAGGCAGGCAGCGCACCAAATGCCAACCCCCTCAGTCAGGGCACCCGGGGCGGTCCGCCCCCACTGTTCCCCCTTCCTACACCCTTGGATGGGGTTCCCAAGCAATTTCCTATTCATAGAATCACAGAATAGAATTGTAGAGTTGGAAGGGACCCCAAAGGTCCTCTAGTCCAACCCCCTGCAATGAAGGAATCTCAGCTAAAGCATCCATGGCAGGTGGCCATCCAACTTCTGCTTAAAAACCTCCAAGGAAGAAGAGTCCACAGGACCTGCTTAGCTTCAGCAAAACTGTCATTCCCCAGAGGACCATCTTATTCATGATGAGCTCAACATTAAAGCATTTACCTGGGGTGTAGCCACCTGATTCAGCACTTAGATGTAACTGTACTCTCCACAGATATCCAAAAATAGAAGGTTATGGCAAAACCTGCAAACATCTGAAGTTTCATCTTAAGAACAGATAAGTGTGAGAGCTCTGACCTCACTTTATTGACATTCTGAGCAGGTCCACTGAAACTAAACCCGGAAAGTTCCAAAATGTGAGGTAATAAAATAAAATAAAATAAAGTGTGTTTGAATGCTCAGTATTAAGTGTCCTTTGGTTTCCAGCAAAGAGCCAATGATATATATATATATATATATATATATATATATATATATATATATGTATGTATATATATATATATATATATGAATGAGACTAAATCCCTTCACAGCTTGACGGGTGAGTAAACAAGAGTCCATTATTAGACACCTCAACTTGCAACACGGAACAGGAATGGAAAATGCAAGCAGGATACAAGCCGAGATTTGACTACCAGTCTGACCGGGAACAAAGAGCACAGAAGCCTGAAGATGAGACCCTTTTAAAGGGTAGCCATTTTTAGCCATACTGTATAGTCATAGTTCCCTGCCCTGACAACCTGTGATGAAAGGAGAATTAGAAAAAAAAAATATCAAATAAATAAATAAAGTGTTGCACAAACCTTGCTTTCCCAAGACTTTTTGCTCCCTGAGGCAAAGGACAAGATGGCGTCCCCACCAAACCATTCCTGACAGGATTGTTGGTTTGATCTTATTTCCACGCTGCGAATGGAATAGCATCGTCTGCTATACCTGAGGGCAGCAGGGTAGTTTAAAGGGGTGCATGCCAGGCCGTGTGCCACACACAGCTCTGGTCTCCAACAGAAGGGAACAGTTGTGGGCTTATGGCCACTGACCCCCTCATGCGCCACAGCATCTGCCGCCTGAGGTGATTGCCTCACTCTGCCTAATGGTAGGACCAGCCCTGTGCCCAATTCACTTTTGGTTGTGAGTAGGGGGCACAAATATTGACTACAGTTAAGCCAAAACATGATGTTTTGATCTGGGAAGGTTACTATATTTTCTGTTGCGAGCAGCCCTGTGATCTTTGGAATTAAGGGTGGTATGATAAACAAACAAACAAAGTGCTTGTATGGGTAACATGGGCCTGCCTTTGAAAACTGTTCAAGGGAAGCAGTTCTTCTCCTTCTTTGGCAATCACAGTTACCTCAGAATAGAAGCCATAGGCTGCTCACTAGGAGCACCCATTTTGAATGCATCTCACCAGAGTTTAAATGGTTGTACTGCCTTCTTGTCTGCTCCCAGTCACAATTCAAACTGTTGCTGCTTACTTTTAAATCCCTGCATGGCTTTTGGACCTGGGTACCTGAGGGATCCACGCATTTCAAACTCAATACTGGGCTAGGTTCAAGGTTCTTATAAGAATATATGAAGCCCTGACCCCTTTATATACCCCAGCTCAATTACTGAGATAATCTGGAGGAGCTCTGTTAGTTATACACATACATACCATCCAAATTTTTCGGATCGAAAACCCGGGTGAGTCACGTGACCCACACCACTCCGGAAAAAAGTGGACAAGAACACAACTCACAAAATGGCTGCCTTGATCTCATGTGGAAAAATGAGTTGTCATTCCCTCCCCCCCAGGACACTTGACATGTATGTACATATTTCTGACCTGATCCAGCAGGCCTCTTCTTATGTACTAAGCACAGTCATCCTCATTATTGAGACCAACAGGCCTCTTCATTTGTTTAAACTCAAAAGATGAGCCAGCCCTTTTAAATGATTGTTCTGTTTTTATGGTATTTTATACTTGTATTTTATTCTGCCTGTTGATCACTGCCTTGATATATGAGTGGGCAGCCTACACACACACACACACACACACACACACACACACACACTATATATATATATATATATATATGAATGATAAATAAATAGACTTGTTCTTTTAAAAAAATGCTACCGTTTTATTTATTTGCTGCTCTTGTTTTATTACCATTGCTTAATTGCTTTTTGTTTTGATTTTATAGCTGATTTTATAGCTGTAAGCTGCCCTGTTTTTTGTTTTGCTTTTTACACTGAAGGGCAATACATAGCTAAAAATCATCCATTGCCCTTTCTTCATTCCTCTATCCTCCCCCCCCCCCCCGAGGAAATGCATCTGATCGGAAGACTAATTTAGCTGGAGTTATTTGCATAGTCAGTAAGACATTGTGGTATGCTAAGAATGCTTCCCAGAATTGCCAGGCTGTGATACAGTATCCCTTTAGGAAAGGTGGAATTGTGTGTAACATCCCACACTGTAAATCTCAGTACACGATTTGATTCTTATCTTCCAGCCTTGGAATTCCTCCAGCAATCCATTTGCCCAAGGAACAAAAGGAAGCTTCCACCTTTGCATATTTGCATGCTCATGATTCCAGGTATGAATGAAATCTCCACCTGCTGAGAAATTCCCACATCACCCCATGAGTTCCAGGAAATGAAAACACCCTCTCTTCCTTGGTTCACATTTGCATGATCACTATCCCTAGAATAATACGTATTGCGAGGAGAGGTCAGCATTTTCTCAGTCTCTCATTCCAGTTCTACAAAGCAACAACAACAAGATCTGCAGCAGAATAACCCCACACAAAATAAAGCCATCATTTCCAAAACTTAAATTCTGGCCATGTTTTTATGAATTTTTTTTGGGGGGGGGATTTTAGTGTTCTATAATAATAATGCCTTAAACAAGGCAAGTAAGTAAAATCCTATTTTACCATCTTTAAAGAATCCTATTCAACCCCACAGATCTACAATTTTGCAGAGTAGTTAAACAATCAATCCCTCTTCCCAGGGGACTATGGGAATTGTAGCTCTGTGAGGGGAATGGGGGATCTCCTAACAACTTTCAGCACACTTAACAAACTACAGTTCCCATCATGGGCGTACCCGGGGGGGCAGAGGGGGCAGCTGCCCCCCTAGAAGCATAAATGATCAGCGTCCGTTCAAAGCAAACCTGAACGACCATGGCTTGCCCCCCCTAGTTTTGATCCTGGGTACGCCCCTGGTTCCCATGATTCTTTGGGAGAAGCTTTACATGTATACAGTATAGGGCAGATAGGGCCACAGTCTTCGTCAATAGGGTGCTCTCCAGCTATTTTACACTACAACTCCCATCAGCCCAAGCCATAAGAATTGTTCGTCAAAAGCAGCTGCGGAGGTCACCAGGCTGGTTTATCCCACTTCTCCGGAAGCATTTTCTCAAATGTTTTTGTTCAATCTCCCCCTGCTGGTGACACAAGGTTTTCCCACCTCACTGAAGTGCTTCATTTGACTTCACTGAGGGTCAATTCAGACTTTCTCAGTTCACATGACGGAATGCTACTCCCACAAAAATAGCATCCTGAACCTACACAGTAAACATAGCATGCCAGGGAGGAGCAGGCAGTGTGTGCATAGAGGCCCTGGGCTGCCCAGACTACAAGACCCCTCCCCTTCTCGGGCTCGCTGATGTGGTCCAAAGCAAAACAGAAAAAAATATGTTTGGCACCCGCTTGGATGCCAGAGTTGCTGGAAGGAGGTGTACAAGGCGCCACCCAACTGTCTTAGGAACTCCACTCTGGATTTGAGTAAGAGTTACTCTTTAGCCTTTTATTTTCTCGAAGATATCCTGCAAGGCAGCAGAGGGTTAGGATCAGAGTTTTCCTTCTTCTGTGACTCCCGGCAGAGTGGGCAGGAGTCAAGTATAGTCTGTCCGATCCAATGCCTAAGCCAATACCACTCACATTCTGTAACCAATAAAGTTGTGGCCTTATTAGCCCATTAACCTAAAAACTTGTGTCCATGTGTATTATTTGATCTCCAAGCGGGGGCGGGGCCTCGACTCACAAACATATCACCAGAGTTGATTGCATTCCCCCCCATTGCAAATTGATGTACCGTATTACTAACTGTTAATGCCTACATTCTTTTTTGCATAGGATTGTTATTAACATTTTTCATCGGGGTTCTTCCTTTACCTTCCTTTAGACATACTGCCAAAAAAAATATTTAGTTCACCCCTAACACACAATGAAACACATCTGAAGATGTGAATCTTCTGTTTACTCTTGAATGATCACGGAATCAAGCTGTAAGGTTAACCGCCCTGTTATATGCTTGACGTATTGTTTCCATATAGAGTCCAGTGATTGACGCAAAGTAATATGTTTTATTGGCAACATGAACCTATATAAAAAGTATCACTTTTAAAAATTGAGGCCGGGATGTTCTCTAGCTCTTTCTGGTTTCAGAATCAGGAATATAATGCTGTATTTGCACTAGAACATCAGCAACATTTGCTTTAAAAAAAGACAAAAAGACTGCTACTTGTTTTCCTGGGTGGAGACCAGACAGGGTTAGAAGTGAAGTCCAGGGGAGGTAATGGCTGGATCTTGTAGAATCTGTCAGGGCATGGATAGAATCATGACCTAGGGCTGAATCTGGTAGAATGTGGGTAAATCCTGTGAGAGATTGTGGGTGCCTTGTGTTGTGCCTGCTTGGTTCTGGAGTGAGGATGACGACAAAACTCTCTATCAAGTTTGTTCTAGTTGGGGGCTCTTGGAACCCCAATACCATGCTGGTACCAGGCTAGTACGTTTCCGAGCCCAATTCAAAGTGTTGGTGCTGACCTTTAAAGCCCTAAAGGGCCTCGGTCCAGTATACCTGAAGGAGCATCTCCACCCCCATTGTTCTGCCCGGACACTGAGGTCCAGTGCCGAGGGCCTTCTGGCAGTTCCCTCGCTGCGAAAAGCCAAGTTACAGGGAACCAGGCAGAGGGCCTTCTCAGTAGTGGCACCCGCCCTGTGGAACGCCCTCCACCAGATGTCAAAGAGAACAACAACTACCAGACTTTTAGAAGACATCTGAAGGCAGCCCTGTTTAGGGAGGCTTTTAATATTTAATAGACTATTGTATCTTAATATTTTGTTGGAAGCCGCCCAGAGTGGCTGGGGAGGCCCAGCCAAATGGGCAGGGTATAAATAAAAAAATTATTTTTATTTTTATTTTTATTTTATTATTATTATTATTATTGTGTCTTAGGTGGCCATACTCAAAACTCGACTAGGAATGTAAATGCTGCACCTCACAGTCTCTGGGGTCAGTTTATGGGAGAGGGTGCAGAGAAAAGTGCCATTCTGTTGACCAGACAAAAGCAGAAACTCCTAGTATTTACACCAAGCCTGGCCAAACCAAAGGCCTCAAACTGCCAACAAATTACAGCGGCTGATATTGCACATGCCTCTTCCTCTGCCTGAAGAGGGCTTGACATCTTGAGCACACACAGTTCCACATGAAGCTACGTCCTAACCTCAAGCTTTAAGATTCCAGTTTTTCAGGACTTGGAGTACCTAACATACTAATGCTTGGATGAATGTAGTTTGACTGGTTGGGCCAGTGAAAGACTTGAAATTGTAATTATGGTTCTTAATATCATTTTCTTTCTTGATGCATTGCTTCAGTTTGGTCCCCTGTGCTGCATGTTTCTGGGACCTCGGTGAGCATTTGCCCCCATCTGTAGTACATACAGTCCAAGAGCTCAGGCTGAGATAATTAAAGGGTAGCCATGTGCCCTCCTTTATAGAGACCAGTCCTCCAGTTGAAGGTCGGTCGGAGGACTGCACTGTATTCAAAGAGCAGTCTGGTCCAAGTCCAGTTAAAACCCTAAGAAGGAGCAGGTTTTGAAGACACTCACTAGCTGACTGATCAGGTCACAGCCTTCTTCACAGTAGAGACATGAATTTTCAGGTTAAGTTTTAGTAATTATTTCTAAAATTATTGCTGCAGATACTATCTCGGCGGAAGGTCCCATATGACGTAGGAATTGGCCCTTTAATATGATGCCCCCTGCCCTGTGGAACTCCCCCTTCTTACAGGCACCAGCTATTACTGTTGTATTTTTGAAGCCTATTGAAGACATCCCTTTTCCAACAAATATTTTACATGGGTTATTTTTTTTTAATCCCAGTCAGTATCTGCATTGGATTTGAAACTGTGTTTTTAATTATGATTTCCGGTGTTATCTTAAGAGCACAAGTAAAATGGAACATAATGAATGCATAATTTCAAATACATTAATTGTGCAGGCTAGGATTTTGATCAAAATAAACTTGCGTCCTTTCCCTGAGATTCTTGTCGGGTGTGCTTTGCTGCTTGCGTACGCCAGTCCTTTGTCAAGACCAGTGGGATCAGTGATGATAACCCTTGCCCCTCTCCCCAACCCCCAATCTTTTTTTTTCTAGACACACATCACAGCACATAGTTAAAAGCAGTATTTCAAGGATAGACCCAAATAAAATTGACTTGGGTCAGGCCCCAGATCAATCAAAAGCACAAACACACATCCTTAGAAACAGACCTTTAAAATGGTTAGTGTGGCGGCCAAATCATTTAGAAATGACAGGAGATAGGAGTCCCCAATGAACAAGGTTATGATTTCGGTTCATCGTTTGTTATGATTTGGGGGAGTTGTCCAGCATGATTTTTATTAATTGTTTTTTTTTTTCAACAAGCTCTGGTCATTCATCTTTAAAAGATTAATCACAGGAGCTAAAAAAAGAGCAATGTTCTGCTGGTATAACACATAACATCTCCCCCATCTGTGGCATCAGTTTAAGCAATGGAATTAACACATACTCTGAGCTGGATGTTGCAACAGCTCCTACCCAGCTAGAGTTGCCAACTTTTACATTTCAGAAATGTTGGCCCTCTGGGTGCAGGCCAAGGAGCAGAGGCTGGAAGTTTGGGAGACACCTGGCATGACTTGGCATTTGCTGTTTTCTTAGAACCGCTACTGGTTACCAGATAGAACACCGGTCAGATCAGTACAGCCTTGGCTCGCTGGCAGTCAGAAAGCCTGGGCAGCGAATCTTTGCAGCTTCTTTTTGGAGAAAACCAAATAAGAACACAGGAAAGTTATTCTCAGGCTTACCTGGGGACATCTGGTCTCGAACCTGGGACCTTTCACTTGCAAATTATGTACTCTACCACTGAGCTACGTACAGTCCTTTCCAAATAAAATGATCATGCCCCCCCACCCCCAAAGTTCAATTTCCAGTCGAGGCATGCAACCAGGATATTACGATCTTAAAAACAGGAGTGTCTTTTGGCCACCTGGTGTCACAGATGCAGGAGCACAGAGTTGCATGAAGGCCCAAGAAGCAATGGTTGCCGAGAATAGGATGGCAAGTTTCCAGGGTTTATGGGTGGTTGCACCCCCTGCAGTAGGGGAAAGGGCAAGGGCAAGCCAGTTACACCCAATGCCCTTTAGGTGCTGGGTGCCCAAGGAGGTGGGGTGTGCACTCCCTGACCCTGGAGGGAGGGGAGTCTTTCGTGGAAAGCTAAACTGGCTGGAGTAGGTTTTTGTTAATTTTCTGCATTTACCATGTTTATTTAGTACCTTGTAAAGAATGAGGCCATCTAGTTCAGGGCAGGAGAGGAGGAAGACCCAAATCAGTTCGTATGTCTACAATAAAGCCCATCCTGAACTGCTCTGGCAACTTGGATCCCATGTAATGCTAGTATTCCATCCCCTCCACTCACGCCAGCCTTTGTCCAACTTGTGTAACTCATGCATAACGAAACGTAACGCGCTGAGCTAACTGCTGCATGGTTTTAAATTTCATTTTCATTGCTTCTTTTATTTCTCACATTGCATTTTATTGTATCACTATTTGAATTTTATGGAATTCAGATCATGGTACAATAGAAGGCAATATATAATAAGAAATAAAAGAAGCAATGACAATTTGAAACCATGCAGCAGCTAGTGCAACGCTTTACAATGGTTACAACAGGCAGACACCGCCTGCCAGGACCCTCAGCAATTTTCAGGTGATCCATGGGGACGGGGTGGGGGGTGGAATTTGGGCTTCGTGGATCTAGATGATGCAAGGTAGAATTTCTATCCTTCGCGGACTAAATATTTGACATTCATTCAGTCATTCATTCATTTTCGCTAATTATGAAAAAGAAAATATCAAAACAGCTCACAACATATGAGCATAAAAACCATATTGAAAAGTTAAAACCATAAATGGGATAACTAATGTGGAAGGTGGAAATTCTGGGCTGGTGGATCCAAGAGCCAAGAGACTACTGCTTGTGGCAGAGAATGAATAGGAGGGAGTAGGGAGAGAGGCTTCAACACCCCTAAATGTCTGCCTCTACCCCCTCTCCCTAAATCTGCTTTGTGGTCTGCTCAGCTTTCTTGGTAGACAGTGTTGCAGTCAGGCATTCGGATCCCTGCAGTGATCTGGCGTTGGGGCGGGGAGTTGGCGGCCCCCTCGTGCCAATCCCGGCCATGTCACTAGAGCTGGGCGGGTCCAGCACCCAGTGTGGCCCCGCTGGCCAACCAGCGCTGGCAGGGGGCATGGCCATGGGAAATTTAACTGTGTCGCGGCCAGGGGGCTCTCCTCTTTTGCCCTTTTGCCGGATCTCCCAACCCACCCGCCCTCTTTTTATGCTTTGCTATGACGCAACCTTGCTATGGAGAAATGTCGGCCGTCATATTGTTGGGGCAGGTAGGAATTTTTTGGCACCAAATTGGCACCAGTCATCTGGTTTTCGCCTACCTTGTAGCAATCGTCACAACTTTGTGAGGTTAGGCATTGGGTAAGCCTTTGTTTAGATAGAGGGGAAGTTGTAGCCTCCGCCTGCCCCTCCTCATTAAGGGTATCCTGTTAAAGGGATCTGGGGGTGTGGATCCTGCCCAATGCCCGGACATGGGCTAGGGCCATGCCACGACCCCAACGGGGACCCCTCGGGTGCTTCTATTTGATGTAAGTCATAGGGCTCCCCCTATTGGTGGTTTACCCTTAGATGGACTCTCTGCAGACGGGCGGGAGTTGAGATATAGCCTGGCTTCATCCAATGCCTAAGCCACTGATGGCCAAACTTGGCTCTCCAGCTGTTTTGGGACTACAATTCCCATCATCCCTGGCCACTGGTCCTGTTAGTTAGGGATGATGGGAGTTGTAGTCCCAAAACAGCTGGAGGGCCAAGTTTGGCCATCAGTGGAGCCTAAGCCAAACCTCTCACATCTATAATCAATGAAGTTGTGGCCTATTTGATCCCATAAACCTAAACACTTGTGTCTGTGTGTTTATTAATCACTAGGGAACTGCGGGTCATGGAGCCTTTGCACGCAATTGCCTCTCACCATCAGGCAAGCCAGCCCAACAGCTGAAAGCAGAAGCCCTTGGTATATCTGAATCTACAATCATTTTCCTTCCCTGGCTGCAGAGCTATAAAAGCAGAGGCCTATGTCACTTGCAGAGGGCCACTGCCAACTGTAGACACAGTTCCCATTCAGATTGGCCATTACTTGTGTGATTTTAAGAAATGGTTACCTAAATTTTGTCTGCCCCCCGTTTCCCCTTCTTTTCTGCAGGCAGAGATGGTCTTGTTTTTAATCTGTCTGTGGCATTAAGGAAGTTTCAAGTGCTTTAGAACAGTGTTTCCCAACCAGTGTGCCTCCAGATGTTTTGGGACTACAATTCCCATCATCCCTGACCACTGGTATTGCTAGCGAGGGATGATGGGAGTTGTAGTCCCAAAACATCTGGAGGCACACTGGTTGAGAAACACTGCTTTAGAAATTAACAACATTGTCAACAGCTGGGCTGAACTCCAACTTCCCAAACGGGTGGTTGTTTGCAGAGTGGCAGCCGATTGCAAGAGAATTATTGCACTGCTCCTAGGCACCCATCTGATCAGAGAATAAGTTCTCATTCCAGATGTCCCTAAGGGGATGAAGGTTGTTCCTCTGGATTTTAGATTCCAGGGGGGTGACCCTGGAGCAAGAAGGAGGCTGCAACTACGTGATCAAGTGAGGCAAAATCAAGTTGCAAACATGATCCTGAAAAGTGACCCAAAAGGACATCAAATCCTGGTGGTAGTGTAGAATCAGCCCACATAATTCAGATAGTGGCATCTCAGTGGCAGCCTCAAGAGCAACATGGTGGGTGACCTTGGTGGAGCCAAGTTCTCTACAGAGTAAATTGCTCCAGATTGCTCACTCAGACCTGCTAAATCCACAATTGCCATCATTCGCCAGATGTTAATGTGTGCTATAAACGTGAGCTATGTGAGCTATAAACAATCGAGCCATTTCTAACAAGGTAAATTGAGGCTAAGAGAAATGTGGGTCACAGGAGGCTTAGGTGGTGCTGCATCAATTAGGTGTGGTTAAATGTACTTTGGGCTGGTGGCATACCTACCTCCTCCTCGGTCTCACATCTCCTTCCTCCTGAGCAAAAGCAAATCAAGTCAGAAGAACTGGTGATGCTGAATAGGCATTCCTTGACTTTTCTTCAGGGCAGCAGTAGCAGGGAGAGTGGGCAGAAAGCCTTTATGGGATCCAGTATGGAACTCCCAGTTTAAACAGCAGGATCACCTTTAACTTAGCCTACCTATGCCCTAAAAATGGCTATAAGCCACAATAGCTACGTATAACCTCCAGCATCAGAGGCAGTCCATGCTGAATACCATGCTGAGAATCGCAGGTGGGAAGAGCACTGTTCCACTGAGGTACTATACTTGCAGGTTTCCCTCTGGTTGGCCACTATGAGAACCAGATGTTGCATTATGATGGACCTTTGGCCAGATCCACTAGGGGTTACTTCTCAGGTTCTTAAAGATTCTTCAGCCCGCTCAGAGTATCAGGACCAGACTGATGAAGTCATTTTCATCAGCTCGGGGTCCCTCGGCAAATTTGTAGCAGAAAACCTTGTCTCTTGGCAAGTTCATGGTCTGTAATGATCAAACATCACTGGAGATACTACAGTAGTAGATCTACCTTTACACCAGGGGGCTCCACAATGGGTCTGGTGGTGCAGCTTTCTAGTTTGCAAATCTGCTTGCCATGCAATATGTGCTCTCGGTTTGTGTACAGGGTAGCTCATTTCCACCTGGCCTCAGAGGGCAGGGCCTTGACTGACTCCAGCTACAAAGTCTGCTTTTGCTGCTCGGAGTATCTAAAGACCATCAGGATGGGGCATTGTTTAGGGTTTGTTGCTGGGGCAAGATTAGGCTCCATCTGCATTATACATTTAAAGTGGTATCCTGTTGATAACTGAGTTGAATTCAATCAAGTGCATGTTTGAAAGTAAAACAACAACAAGTCCCTGTTAATATCCAAGTAGGAATAAAGGATTTATTTTCAATACAAAAATCGGATTTTGTTTTGTGCAACATAAAATGAAACAACATTCGTGCAAGTTTTCCAAACAGAAAACAAAACTATGAAGGTGCTTCCAACACGATTTGAGGTCACTAGTTGATAAGGCAATTTTTGATACATACAAAATATAGATGAGTGCAGAAAACAATGGCTTTTTGATCCAAGTCAAGATTATCCATGTCAGACACAAAGTGGTTATAAGACAGTGGTGTACATCTGTCTGAAATAATTTTATTGGAATGCTTTCACAAAACTCTTTTGAGCGTTGCGGAATAGAAACAGCAGTGTTATCCCAGAGATAACTTTTCCCTCACAGAGATCACCCTTCCACGTTTGTTACGCCACAGCTGCTGACTTCCCTGAGCAAAGCAAGTTCTCTTTTATCTCTTAAGTATAAAATGATGGGTAAAGCAGTCACTCTCTAAAGGTAAAGGTAAAGGGACCCCTGACCATTAGGTCCAGTCGTGTCTGACTCTGGGGTTGCGGCGCTCATCTCGCTTTATTGGCCGAGAGCCGGCGTACAGCTTCCAGGTCATGTGGCCAGCATGACAAAGCCACTTCTGGCGAACCAGAGCAGCGCACGGAAACTCCGTTTACCTTCCCACCGGAGCGGTTCCTATTTATCTACTTGCATTGGCGTGCTTTCGAACTGCTAGGTTGGCAGGAGCAGGGACCGAGCAACGGGAGCTCACCCCGTCGCAGGGATTCGAACTGCCGACCTTGTGATCAGCAAGCCCTAGGCTCTGTGGTTTAGTCACCAGCAAATAAGGTGGGCAGATGCAAAAGTAGACAGGGCTTCTGCTGCTTCAATAGTTGTGCAGAAGACAGAATTTCAGCTGATGCATCTTGTAATGTAACTAATCCCCTCTTTTTCACAACTATTAAAAGGTGCAGAAGCCCTGTCCTCTGTTTCACATCTGACCATCTTATCTACAAAGGCATGGCAGCAGTCCTGCTTGTAGAATCTTTATTAAAGAGAAACAAAGCTGAGTTTTCAGATTCCACAAAAGTGGATTAGAATGAGCTTGTTCTACAAGTTACAGCACAAACGTTTGCATAGTCACTATAAAAGCAATTGCATCATAAACAAAACATTGAAGGGAGAACAGGTTTATAAATGTGCAATTAATATAAAACTCTGCTTACGACCGATATTGGCTCAAAAAGGTGGCATAACACTCATACAGATGAATGCTACAAGCTTGTTTCTTGAGAGCTCAAAACCACTGGGGATTTTCCATCTCTTAATAGTGGTATTCGGAGCATGCCCTGACTTAATTGCAGGGCACAATTAATTGAAGGTTCTTAAACAGTTCACTGTGGTGGTTTTTTTTGGCAAGGGAGCAAAGAGTTTGAAAAATTGCTAATACATTTTGAGTCGCATTCTAAATATATCTTGATGGTGATAGGAATCTTGTGTTTTCTTAGATATATCAAAAGGATTGCTTTAATTCCTAGCTTGCTAATTCAGACAGAAAAATATTTTCATGTTACAAAATTGATTTCAAGTGTGCCTGCATACAGACTTTAGAGTGCACTCCTATACATGTCTACTTAGAAGTAAGTGGGATTTTTTGTTTTTTTTTAAAAAAGATATTCCCTTTTGCCAGGGATCCCTGGGAATTCTGGTAATTTTAAGTGAGGCTATTGTTTGCTTTCAGAATCCTCTGCTCCTCTGCAAACTACAGTTCCCAAAATTTCTGGGAGAAAGCACAATAAACTGGTATAAAACTGATGCAGTTTGTAGCGCAGATATATAACCTTACATTTCTGCATTTGTTAATCACTTTTCACTAGCTTTTTAAAAAGTGCAATATGCATTTTAGATCAAAGCTTCAAAAACCAAAATGTTTCATGGGCTTAGGATCCCTGTGCCAGTTTACAGGTACATCAGCAGCAGAATCGTATGGTAACACTTTACCTGGACTGTGCCACTTAAAACTGCAAGCCAAAGATCACATCGATCAGAATGCTTCCCTATGAAAAAGCACCACTTCCAAAACCATGCACACAGAAAGTTAGCATGCCCAAGAAAAGCTTGAAATGCTAGTTTTCTATGGCCACTGATATCCAGAGCCTGGAGTGGCAAGTTCCAGGAAGTAACAACTATACCCCCATGATTCTTTTGATGAACTTGGCCCTACAGTTTCAGCTTGTGTTTGAGATGTGAAACTTTGTACTTAATTGTGCACAGAATCCACTGTGGTCATCCTGGTAACCTATCATGTCTTATGCATTTTCAGCACAGTGACACACAGTCTTAGGCATATTTACTCAGAAGTAAATCCCCTGTCCAATTGTAATAATTCCCAAATATGTATGCATGCGAATGCAGATTTTCGTCTGATTGCCCAGTCCCCTTTTCCCACTCCAATTTTCCTGTTTTCAGACCAACAGCATCTGATGTATTAGGATGAGTATGAATGTAAAATCAGTGTTTATTAAGGAAAAAATAAAACTAAGTTTATAGTGCTGGGTGGAGGAAGGGGGTGTGTGTGTGTGTGTGTGTGTGTGTGTGTGTGTGTGTGTGTGTGTGTAGATTTTGGGGAACTCGAAGAAGAAGAAGAGGAGGAGGAGGAGGAGTTTGGATTTGATATCCCGCTTTATCACTACCCGAAGGAGTCTCAAAGCAGCTAGCATTCTCCTTTCCCTTCCTCCCCCACAACAAACACTCTGTGAGGTGAGTGGGGCTGAGAGACTTCAAAGAAGTGTGACTAGCCCAAGGTCACCCAGCAGCTGCATGTGGAGGAGCGGAGACGCGAACCCGGTTCATCAGATTACGAGTCTGCCGCTCTCAACCACTACACCACACTGGCAGAGATGAGCCAATCACGGCATTCAACCAGCCTCAGTGGCATTTCATAACTAAAGAGAAAGGCTTCTTTGGGAAAGAATGGAAAGGCGGTTAACACACACAGTCTCTCCTTCCCAAGTATTAAAACATAAATTACCGCCAACAATTCACAACCCATTACCACCATAAGTTCTGCAGCTTTTAAGGTAAAGGTAAAGGGACCCCTGACCATTAAGTCCAGTCGTGAGTGACTCTGGGGTTGTGGCGCTCACCTTGCTTTACAGGCGAGGGAGCCAGCGTTTGTCCGCAGACAGTTTTTCCGGGTCATGTGGCCAGCATAACTAAGCAGCTTCTGGCGAAGCCAGAGCAGTGCATGGAAACGCCGTTTACCTATGTGCAAATCACACTTCTCATTTTCGCATAGTGCAAACTCCCCAAACGTTAAGGAGCAACTTCTGAAAACAGAAATGTGAGCAAGACTAATTTGCTTCTTCACAGCAAATGAATGAAAGTTCGCTCACCTTACCCTACAGAGAATTGGGACATTGGCCCATCTAGCACAATAGTGCATGCACTGACTGGCAGTGACTCTTCAAGGTTTCAGACAGGGGATGTTCCCAGACATACCTGGAGGTGTCAGGGATTGAACTTGGACCCTTTGGCATGGAATGTGTGTGCTCCATCACTGAGGCTCTGGCCCTTCCTCAGTCCTGCCTTCCTCCCACATGTCAGTGGCATAACTTAAGGCTTGCATGGCATCTTCAAGAAGTGCACTCCATTCAAGGGGAGAAATGGCCAAGCCTATTAGTCCCTGCATAAACTGTTGAATCGGCTCCCACTGCACTGGACAAAGCTGGAGAAGACTGGCAGTGATGGACAAGGTGTTTTTCAGGGATGCTTCTTCACCATTACTGAGCTTCTCAGTGAAGAAAATAAAAATAATACTGGGATACCCTGGAACACAGTTTGGAAACTGCCCAGTTGAGGGAAAATATGGATAGAAAATGGAATTAAAGTTAGGAATGAAAATGGGGGGGGGGGGACGACGACGACAAGCAAACCCTCAGAAGCCCAGATTGAAGCCACAGCCCAAACTAACTCCATGATAGGAACTGTCATAGTACAAAGCGTTTCTAGCAGTCAAGATTTCATAAATGTGCCTCAAAAATATTCTGTGCAAGTACATTTCCTTTGGCTAGCTGAGACCTCTCCTCACTGCTCTTGCTACAGAGGAATGTGGGTAACTTTCCACTGAGTTCTGCAGTTGAAGAGGCCGCAATCTTAAGTCACTCCTTCGCTTTAAGTAATGACCAGTTCTTGTTTTCCTTCTGTAATGAAATTCAAAGTGATGATAAAGATGGAGGGAGACTGTAGAAGCACCAGTCTCACTATCGTCGTTCTTGTGGAAAGACAAGTCTCCCTTCTAAGTTGTATCTTCAGGAAAGGCCATCTCAAGCTCATAGTCCCGGAAGCATGAAAGCCTCCCTGAAACGTTTCACTAAGTTTGACTCTGCAGGTGTTTCCCCCCCCCTTCTTTTTCCTGAGCAGGAACTTCACAAGTTCACCTTACTGTAAAGCAAAGGGAAGGAGCCACTGATGGATGTGCAAAACTCATAATAAAAAAACTGAGCTAGCTTGGCTATTTTATTTGAACTCCAGATCTACTTTAAGCAGAATTTGGGGATAACAGTTCTCAGAAGGGTCCAAGAGGTTTATGCACCTATATTCACCAGCATCTGCTATGCCATCTGGATTGCAATCCATACGCCCGTATCCTGCCTCACATTTGCTCTCCCCTCATAATCAGGCACCGTAAAATGCTACTGCGGGTGAACAGCAAGACGGCACTTCCCCAAAAATATGCGCACAGGAACTTGCAACAGCTGGTAAGATGGACAGGCCTCGGTCTCCTTGCGCAAGGAGAAGTAGTGGCGGCAGCAGCTGTATGTGAACACAAATGAGTTCATAAACCTCTTCCCCTGACCCCCATCCCACCCCGCAATAGCAAATATTAGCAGAGGTCAATTCAGCCAAGGAAAAATGGCCTTAATCCTGCTTTTTCAAGAACAGAGGAGTCCAATGACATGGCCCTAGAAAAGTTCTACCTGGGATAAAATCCAGTGTCACACATTTGGCTTAAAGTGCCCTAGCTTCCCATACTCAAAAAGCAGAACCCACTCTGTAGCAGTGTGGAAATGTACTTAGTTGAGATGATGTCCATACTCTTTAAGCGTCCCTGGAATGCTGGCTAGCTATCTGTTGACAGGCTTAGTTGCTGTGTCAGATTTAGCCAGCTCCCTGAGTTTAAATAATGCCCCCCCCTTCATATTAGATTTAAAATTTCCATAGTGCTGGCTCTTCAGAGAATAGAGAAGCTTTTGTGGAATGTTGCCTGGGAACATGCTGAGAGATAGGAACTATTGATCGGGTCGTAACTGAACTCCCAACGAAAACCCCTTTGATGCAGGTAAAACTCCAGTGCTGTCCTTAGGATAATTTCTGCAGGGAGGAGATACACATCCCAAGGGTGTCTCGGGTCTGTTGCACTGAAGTGCAGAGGCAGCGCACTTGAGAGGGGTGCGATGAACTCAAGGGACGCTGCCACAAGATCGCAAGAACTGGGTGCTGTTGCGCTCAGCTCCTGCTTGCAGACTTCCAACGGGAATCTGTGAGAACAGATCTGTTCTCCCACTGCGAGAACAGGATGCTGGATAAGATGGGCCTTTGGCCTGAACCAGCAGATCCCTCCAGCACCTGGAGGAATTAATGATGCATTGCAAAGCACCAGTAGCGTGCAGAGTCAGTGAAGCACCATCTCAGACATGGTAGACCTCTTCTTCCAAGGCATGGTTCACTTCCCCGCGTAGGTGGCTGAAGGTGTTGTTTCGCAGGATTTGCCAACCGCGGTGGAAACTACTCTGGGTTGTGCTCCGCGAGACGGTTGGAGACGGTTCCTTCCGGAAAACATCGTCCAGCTCTAGCTTCCCGGATAACTTGTCCAGGTCCTCTTTGTCTTGGCCCTTAAAGGCCTCTGCATAGCGAAGCATCTTCTGCTTGCTGGCATCCAAACGCTCATCCACCCTGCGCGGATTAGAAACAATGAGGTTAAGGACTTTTCTCCAACTTCTACTACCAATAAGGCAACCTTGGTGTTATCAGCAGCAAGCTCTAACCAATGGAGCTGCAAGTCACTTAATGGTCTGACTTAGCTGCTTCCTATGTTGCCATTAGATGACAGATGATAGATATATACCGTAGATGATAGATAGATAGATAGATAGATAGATAGATAGATAGATAGATAGATAGATGATAGATAGATAGATGATAGAAAGATGATAGATAGATAGATGATAGATAGATAGATGATAGATAGATGATAGATAGATAGATAGATGATAGATAGATAGATAGAAAGATGGTTGATGGATCAGGCTTCCTCAACCTCAGCCCTCCATATGCTTTGAAACTACAATTCCCATCATCCCTGACCACTGGTCCTGCTAGCTAGGGATCATGGGAGTTGTAGGCCAAAAACATCTGGAGGGCCAAGGTTGAGGAAGCCTGTGATAGATAGATGATAGATAGATATAGATAGATGGCAGACAGACAGACAGACAGACAGACAGACAGCTGCAATTGCTGTGCCATCAAATTCATTCATTCTCACATGCAAATACAGCACTAGACAAAAGGGACTCACCTGAGGAACCACCTGTCCCCTAGTCCATACTCTCGCCCACAGATGCCAGAGCGAGGCCAGAGGCATCGTGGGAGTTTCCGCTCAAGCATGACTGTAGTGGCAACAACCTGAAGAAGAACAGAAGGTCAGGGGGCAATCCTTTGACTTGACAGGTTCGTATTCAGAAATCAATGTTTCAGATTATCTGAATTTTAAACTTTACTGGATGCAATTCAGATTAATAATTGAGAACTATTTTTTTAAAAAAATAGTATTAATGAAGTGATATTTGAGGTAATATGAGGCTATAAGGTAACATCTAGATCATAGCTAGAGAAGCAGCAGCAGACACTATCAATAGCTACCATTTTTACACACTCAATCTACAGGAAGCCAGTTTCATGACTACGGCCAGGCGTGCCAGCCGAGGGGCTGTGAGGCACTTTGCCTCCCCCCCTGAAATTCTTAAGGAGGGGGCCGGGGCCCCTCAATGTTGAGCGGTGACATGGTGTGCCACGTCAGTGTATCACAAGATGTGGTGCATGACGTCAGACGTCGGCCCCTTCAATAGCAGGGCAAGTTGGCTCTCCTCAAATAACTTGACCAAGTGCAGACTGAAGTGCTGAGAACTCTTGTTCAGAGATCCCCAGGCTGTCTACAGGACCAGGATTCCCAGGGTTCTTTGCCTGGGAGCCATGGAACTCAAACCAGACTGAAACCAGTGTAAATTTGCACATGTGCACATGTGCTAAGCAAGCAGAGGTGGCCTTTGTAGCCCTTCTCACCCTGACTCCCACCAACCCCATGAAAACCTTAATTCATTCTCGTGCCACTAGAATCTCTGCCATGCTCACATTATGTCCTCACCTGTGCTCTCCAAAGCTCATCCCGTTCGCTGGCCACCCGCCAGTGGGTGTCGCCCATCATGGCAATAAGCAAGTTCAGCATGAGCAGAGTGGCGATGATCGCAAAGGCAAAGTACACCACGCTGAACATGAAAGGTAGGTCCACTTCGTAGTTGGCAGGTCCGTCAATGATGGTCAGGAACAGCTCAAAGGTACTGAAGAGAGACATGGGGTAGTTGTAGAAATGCCCCACGCCATTAGGGTCCTCTGTCTGGAAGATGATGTAAAAGGCTGGTGGTGGAAGGAAGGAAGGAAGGAAGGAAAGGAAGGAAGGAAGGCGACAAAGAGGGCTGGTCAACTACAGAAGATGTCAAGGGAAAGGGTGCAGGGTGCATTCTACTAATAATAACAATATTAGTAACAATAGCAGCAGCAATAATAATAATAATAATAATAAGCTGCCCTATACCCGTAGATCTCAGGGCAGTTCACAACATAAAATCACAATACAAAAAACAGAAAATACATAATAAAAACAAAGACAAAGACAACCCAGTAATCCCCCCTTCCATAACAATCTTTAAAAGGGCGTCGGATGTAAACCAGCCAAAGGCCTGGTTAAAGAGGAAGGCTTTTTTCACCTGGCGCCAGGTGAACCTCTCTGGAGAGAGCATTCGACAAACGGGGAGCCACTGCAGAAAAGGCCCATTCTTGTGTTACCACCCTCCTGACTTCTCATGGAGGAGGCACACGAATAAGGGCCTCAGATGATGATCTCAGGGTCTGGGTAGGTTGGTATGGAGAGAGGTGGTCCTTGATGTATTGTGGTTCTGAGATGTTTAAGGCTTTATGGGTCAAAACCAGCACTTTCCAGAACTGTGTACTTTCCAGTTTATGGGCTGCATCTACTGTCACTGAACCTACACTATTGAAGGCACATTAACACCATGTCCTTTGCTTCTCTGTCCCATTGTTTCCTAGCTCCCTTGCCTGTTGACTCCATGCCAATAGTACACAGTTCCCTGCCCTCTCCATCGGTGCTTGTGAGTCGCATTACCATGGTCACCAGGATCAAACATGCTCCACTCCAGCTCTTTGTTTCCTCCTTTGGACTTTGCTCAGTTCCATACTCCTTCCACTCAGTTCTCTACATCCACCACTACATCCTTCCTGCAGATCTCTTCTTCTTAATCTAGCACTGCCTCTGTCCCTCTTCCTTCAGGTACCCTATCTTTGGAAGCTCAGTTCCTCTGAGCTCCATTATTGCCTAGTAAAAACTGATATGAATCCCCACGGCCACTCAATGCACCCATCTGTTTCTGTCTCACCTGATGCAAAGCCAAGTATCACAACCGCCATTAGGCCACAGAAGCGTATAAGATCTCCAAAGATCATCTGAAGGAAGGAGAGAAATGAGATGTTGTGAAATCCAAGCTGTCCACACAGCACAGTGATTTCCCACCCAATAAATATATAAAAAAATTCCTTCCAGTAGCACCTTAGAGACCAACTAAGTTTGTTCTTGGTATGAGCTTTCATGTGCATGCACGCGAAAGCTCATACCAAGATCAAACTTAGTTGGTCTCTAAGGTGCTACTGGAAGGATTTTTTTTATTTTGTTTTGACTATGACAGACCAACACGGCTATCTACCTGTAACAATAAATATCTAGTTTGGACATTTAAAGGTAGACTAGCTAGGCTCACAGGCTGTAGCTATCCTCAAATTGCCAGCTCCAGATTGCTGGAACAGATAGGCCATTAGTCTGATTCAGCAAGGCAACTCTTAGGAGGCATTGGGGGAAAACTGTTGGCATTTAAGGCATTTTACTCCTGCTTTTGGAGTCTATCCCTGCCATGGCCAGCCATTTTAGCGGGTGGCGCTGAGGGTTAAACCACTGAGCCTAGGACTTGCCGATCAGAAGGTTGGCGATTCGAATCCCAGCGACAGGGTGAGCTCCCGTTGCTCGGTCCCTGCTCCTGCCAATCTAGCAGTTCGAAAGCACCTCAAAGTGCAAGTAGATAAATAGGTACCGCTCTGGTGGGAAGGTAAATGGTGTTTCCGTGCGCTGCTCTGGTTTGCCAGAAGCGGCTTAGTCATGCTAGCCACATGACCCGGAAGCTGTACGCCGGCTCCCTCAGCCTATAGAGCGAGATGAGCACGCAACCCCAGAGTCGTCCATGACTGGACCTAACGGTCAGGGGTACCTTTACCTTTACGCAACAGATTTTTCTGGAAGGAAGTTTAGATAGGAGGCAAATGGGAGACAGAATCTTGAATTCATGTATGTGTATTTGCAACAAGGTCATGTGGCATTCCTCACCTTCTGTATCATAATGGTGAAGGGGCCAAGCATCTGAAACCCTCGAGCGAAATACATGGTGTTGCACCAGCCCAGAACCAAGGCACAGGACATGGGTACCACCTCTCCATCGGTGCTTGTGAGTCGCATTACCATGGTCACCAGGATCAAACATGCATACATGATGCTGCAAAGGAAATGGTACGATCAGGAATGTGGACACCTACAGGCGGTTATCCCGCTGTCAGGGACTGGCTGGATGAGGAAGAGTGGTGGGAGCCGCCCACCCAAGATCCCCCCAAGGAGGGCACAGAAGAAGACAACTTAGATCCCAGATCCTGGTGGTGGAACACTGAAGAGCAGTCTGCAGAAGGGACAAGCTGGGAGGTGCTAGATTGAGCGATCAAGAGGGGGCAGGAGGAGGAGGGCCTTCCAGGAAAGGCTTAGAAGCTGAGAGTCACAATGTGAGCACAGACTCAGACAGAGAGGAATCAGAGGTTGGCCCTGCTACACAGCGGCAGGACAGTCCCAGTCCTGCTGGCTTGTCTACCCCTCTAACACCTTGATTGAGGAGAATGCTGCACATGGCTGAGCAATGGGCCAGACAGGCCCAGAGGAGGAGCTGGCCCCCCCTTGACACAGCCTTTGTCTGCTTGGGAGGGATCTAGCGTGAAAAGATAGAGGGGAAAGAGTGGAGCTAGATTTTACTCTAGGAAAAACCCAGCAAACAACCTAGAGGCTATCGGTGTGTCCTCGTGAGAGATCTTCTCACTAGCTTCTCTCGAAATTCCTCAGAACTACCAGCTGAGGAATAAAACTGACTAACTCACTCACGTTCTTACTTCAGGCAGAAAACGTTAGTTGTGACTCTGAGAGATTTCGAAAGAAAGAGAGCTGGGATAGAAGCCCATAAGAGGGGTGGGATGATGGGGAATAAGAGACAGAGAGCAGGTTAGTAAAGGAGGGTTTTTATGAGTTTTGGAGATGTAGAGACTCACATGATGATGTGGAAAGGTCCTCCCAGGATGGTTCGTCCAAAATACTTAGTGGCTCCAACTCTTAGAATATCTGGAATCTGAAACAATTGCATCAGTTAGAAAGGAACATCCATTTTTCACCCAGAGCTGGAGCTACTTGTGCCCTCATAGCCATTTGGTCTAGCCCAGCAGCCTACCTCCATTATGATTACTTTTTATGCTGACTATTATTATGCTTTATATTATGTAATTATTATTATGCTCTGTAAAATATGTTCTTAATGTTGTACACTGTCCTAGGATCTTTTGGTAAATGGTGGTATATAACACCACCACCACCATCTTGGGCTTTTCTGTCTCCTATATACCAGTTTAAGGGTCTAAGGGGTGTTAGGGAGGAGATTAAGATCTGTTGTGGAAGTGATATGCTCCCAAAAGTAAGTAATTTTAAAATATAAGCTTTCCCGAGTCTATTGAATAAAGTCAAGCATAGATCATGTGGATAGTAGTGGCAAGGTAGAATCTACTCTAGAGATTTGGGGTGTATTGGCCAAACACTTCCAACAGGCAGCATAAATACCACAAACTATATTTGACTCAATGCATAAAATCAACAACAAGCTGGATTGCCTTCTTTCAGTCTGCAAGATAGGTAGCTGCTGATTATAGTAATCAAGTCATGCATAGTTTGCACTGTTGTTTGCTACCAGTTGGAAGTGCTTGGCCAAACTACAATGCCCATGGTTTTCTGGAGGAAGTGTTGACAACTGAACTGGTTTCAAAATTTTGTAGTCTAGATATGCTCTATTAAAGCACAACAGTTCAGCGCCGACCCAAATGGAAGATGGAGCTCCTGGACTGGTTTCGTTTTCGTTTGAACAATAGCTGTTGCTGGATTTCCTCACCTCTAGGAGCAAAATTGCCATGGCTCCTATCACAGTGATCAGCTCCCCCACCAGCCTGAGATGATCTTCATATGCCTGATAGGACTCCTAAAAAGAGAGAAGAAAGGACAAGGAGATGAGAAAGCCCTGAAAAAGCGACACATTGAACTTGGGAAGGCTTGGCTCTTGATGGGGGGCATTGCTTCTAGGCATCTTTTAAAATACGGTTTTGTTTTTTTTACATTGCTTTGTATTCATATTCTTCTGTTTTCTTTCTGTTCTTGTTTCAGCTTTGAAAAGTTCATACATGTTGTTTACTTTGCACTTTGCAGACACAATTAATAAATTTTTTTTAAAAACCCACAGCCAATAAACTTTTACATGGATAAATACATAGTTGGTAGGTTTTGACTAAACTCTCACAACTATATAAGAGGTAAAACTAGCAGGGTATAGAATTTGTTTAATAAATCAATACGGAAATACAGTATGATGTGTGGAAAATTCGTTGTTATAATTTGAAAATTCAATAAAAATTATTTAAAATAAAATAAAATAAAATAAATAATACATAGTTGGAATGCACCAGGGGTTCCTGGATTATCTCTTTGCCCTCTCCAAGCTCTTCCTATGGCGATAGATGCAAGACAAGGCAATAAACTTCCTGAGATGGAAGAGTGGATTGCTTCCATTTCAAGCTGTAGGCGGGGAGATGCAATTTTTCAAAACGTGGAACTTATTTTAAGTACTTGTCAGGTTCCCTTATCGGTTGCTCAATAGTAAAAGACCAAGTCCTTCTTGTCTTTCTGTTATTTTATTGTGCAAAGTATATACAGTGCAGAGCTCAATCCAAACATGACCACCTAGTCACTAGCGGAATCCGGAAGTGCCCCCCTCCTGTTTCGGCGCGAACACCAGAGTCTGGGCACTCTAAATTGCCGCCTTCTCCTTCTACGTAAAGTGGGCGCCGGAACCGACGTCTCCCTCTCCGAGCGAGTCTGCTGGGTGGTGCCAGGTCTCTGCCTCTTCCTGGAGACCTCTCACTACCTGGCTCCCTCCCAATAACGCTCCTCCCCTGAGGAGGGGCTGGCAGATTCGCTCTGAGACGAATCCGTCGTCAACACCGGCTGAGGCTCTCTGTATCCACTCAGTGCCGGACTGGCAGGGGTGTGCACATCCCTGACAGTACTGTATGGACGTATTCAAAAGTGAGATATGTCTTTCCCCACCTGCAATCTTGAATGGTATAAAGCCCTTTTAATTCTTTTGGGGTTTTACTATTTGCTCCTGCTTCGTTTTGCAGCATGCATGGATTCACTGAGAAACGTGGACCAATAGAACAGGCCTGTTTATTTATATAAGAGGCTATTAACAAAAATAATTTTTAACAGGGGGAAACACACACATACACACCTGCAGTGTTTTCTGCACAGCAACGGTCATGTCCCGTTCATCTGTTTGGTTTTCTGACCGTGATTTCAGAGGTCGGTAAATGCAGGACAAGGTGAAGCAGACAATGTACAGGACATAAAATAATGCCAGGAAGCAGAAGTATGGGCGCCCATAAGTGTTCCACTTCAGACTCACAAGCTCCTTAACTGGCGTAATGTCTAGGATGCGACGAGCCTGTTGGGAAGAAACAGAGATGGACTTTAGCTCCAAAAGACATTTCTTACTGGGACACAGTTTGAAGGGAGGATGGAAGAAACACATTTCTACAAAAAATGTCTCTCCACAAAGCTCTCTCTCTCTCCTTTCCATCCCAAGAGAAGGTGAATTCTTAGAGGAGAATGAATGCAGATCTCTGCAAACATTTGTGGCAGGGCAGCTTTCCAAAGCATGAACAAAAGGGTTAGATTACTTGTCTGTCGTGAACAGGGATGGAGGAGACATATGATTCAGTTCGCATTTAAAGCCAAATCTCTCAAATCCGTACTTTCTGAAACAACGTACAAACCAAAACACAGTCGTCTTTGAAATTCCACACTGATCTGAATTTTGCGATGGAGTTCTCCAACTGATAGTTGTTTACAAAAATGCATGCATCTTAAGAAAATTAAGATGCTAGTGGAAGTAACATATAAAAAATGCATTCAATCAGGGGAAATAGCTTGCAAAAAAGGTGTACACAACTCAAAACTGCATATAAAAACGCATTTATTAGGAGAAATTCACCCTAAAACGCTGATGATTTTCAAACTGGTGCAAAACAGAAGAGAACTGAATTTTAGCTTGGGCAAATGAGAAACTAGGAAAATTAAAATGGACAGTTCTTTCCATCCCTAGTCTTGAGTGGTTGTGTGTATGTGTCCTGGTGCAACAGAGAGCAGATTAGATGGCTGTGGGTGGAGGTGGGGTGTGCGGATATGAAGCACTCTGCCTTTTTCTCCTTAAGGGGGAAGCTCTCTGCCACAACACCTAGATGGCATCATTCTTGGCCCTTCGCAACACTCAAATCCTGCCTCTTTGAAGGATTTAGCTTTATATCTTAAGTCACCATCCCCTGCTGAAAGGAACCCTAAGTAGACATATTACAACATTTCCACATCCATGCCCCTTGCTCCCTTTACTGCCTCCCTTGTCTCTGGCATATTTCGCCACTTTACTGTCTTGGGTTTCACATTGCAAGTTCTTTAAAGCAGGAAGATCCCGTTTATTTATGTTACACTGTTGCTGAAGAAGTAGAAGAGAAAATGATGATTATAATGAGGTGGTAGTAGATAAAATGTTGGCAGGGCAACAACATACGGGACCAATGGCACAGTCCACTCGGAAACCCTCCTCTGCAGGCTCCCTTGAGATGAATGGGAGCTGAGCAACAGCACCGGCACCAATTGCACCTCAAAGGCAGCTGGGAAACTTGACAAGCTCCTGCTGGAGTTCAGATATGTGGAGATGCATTTCCTTCCCTCCCACAACGGGGCACATTTCTGCGATGCGCAAGCGATTCTGCTTCTGCAGCCCACAAACCGCACTGAGGAGGGAAATCTGTAGGCTACTGTGACTCAAGGATTCTGAGGTGGGGAGAAGCCATGCCTCACAGGGCCTCTTCACAAATGCCTGTAGAGCTGCTAGGGGAAGGGGGGAACTGCAAGAGAGTCTCATGTTTCTATTTGCTTTCCCTGAAGGACCCTGCCCTCACTTTCTCTGTAGCTCAGGAAAACTTGGGGGCAGGGGGAGGCACTCTCCACTGGCCAGATAGTGACAGGATTTGTCCTTTGGGAATGTCTACAGACATAATACAGTGGACCCTCGACTTACGAAGATAATCCGTTCCAACGGAATCTTCGTAGGTCAAAATCATCGTAACTCGAGTCCCCATAGGAATGCGTTGGAGAACGCATTCGTAGGTCGAAAAAACCTTCGCAAGTCAAGGAAACCGCATTTAAAACAGCCGCGACTTCCGATTGGAAGTCGAAAAAATTCGGAAGCGGCGGCCGCTTTGATCCCTTGTAACTCGAAAAACTCGTAAGTCGAGGGATCACTGTATAATAGTAAGACAAGCCGTTTATTGGGTTTGCAGACCTTACGAAGGAAATGCTTTTGCCCAGTATAGCAATTAATCCCCATGCTGGGTGTGGGTGTATTTATATGGCATACCTTCCAACATTTCTCCGATGAGAATAGGGATGTCCTATTCCATCATCATCATCATCATCAATACCCCACCCATCTGACTGAGTTGCCCCAGCCACTCTGGGCAGCTTCCAACAGATAAAAAAGCATAATAAAATATTTTTAAAAAACCTTTCCTATACAGGGCTGTCTTCAAATGTCTCAGGGGTCGGAAAACTCCATACTGTGCAACATTTCCCCATTGAAAATAGAGATGTCCTGAGGAAAAGTGGGACATTCCGGGATCAAATCAGAAACTGGGACTGCTTCTGTAAATCCAGGACTGTCCCTGGAATATAGGGACAATTGAAGGGTCTGGTGTTGGGCAGGGGGACAAGGTTGGACTTGGGGTGCAGCTTAGGTCTGGTCCTATCAGGCAAGAGATCTGGATGAGAACAGACCTTTATTTTCTACTGCACATGCAACGTCTCTTGGCTTAGTCCTGATACATATACTGGAGGGAGCGTCGACAAAAGGGTAACAACAGTTTCCTGGTGGGCCAAGAAAGTGAACAAGAGTGGGAAGGAAGAAAAAAGGGGAAGGGGAGATATGGGGGGAATTGAGGGTCATAGAATAGGTCAGGGCTAGGGAGCCTGTGGTCCTCTGGATGTTGCTAGCCCCCAAATCCCATCATCCCTAAGCACTAGCAATGCTGGCTGGGGCTGAAGGGAGCTGGAATGCAACAACACCTGGAAGGCCACAGATTCCTCATCCAGGGAAAAGGGGCCTTCAATGGCAAACATGTTGCTGTGAACAGAAGGTGCATAAAGTTAGCAATAAAAGAGAGGATGGAACACAGAGGTGGGGAAGTTTGCTCACCAGGCTGCGAAGGCAATCTTTTTTATTGGAGTTTAAACAGCCAACTTTGCTTATCTGAAACCGCCACCCGAGATTGACGATAATATAGGTGCCAAAAAGGTAGCACAGGGGAGGGAAAGTGGAAAATGCTTACAGAACAATGTGGAAACTGGGATTATAACTTCTTGTGACTTCTGCTAGCAACTGATGTCATTAATAGATAGGCCCCAAACAGTTGTATGACACATACTTCAATGGGGATGCCAGATAATACCTTAGTTATGTGCTGGTGGCTTGCAAGAGATCTGCTACCATGCCATGAGAAATTAATTTAATTTAATAAAGGAGAGGCAACCTAGGACAGGGGCAGGCAGGTGAGAGAGGGGCGGTGGAAAAAGGCACTTCCACATGGCAGTTTACTGCTAAGTGCTGCTAATGCATGCATGTTTTATGAAGAAGAAGAAGAAGAAGAAGAAGAAGAAGAAGAAGAAGAAGAAGAAGAGGAAGAAGAAGAAGTTTGGATTTGATATCCCGCTTTATCACTACCCGAAGGAGTCTCAAAGCGGCTAACATTCTCCTTTCCCTTCCTCCCCCACAACAAACACTCTGTGAGGTGAGTGGGGTTGAGAGACTTCAAAGAAGTGTGACTAGCCCAAGGTCACCCAGCAGCTGCATGTGGAGGAGCGGAGACGCGAACCCGGTTCACCAGATTACGAGTCTACCGCTCTTAACTACTACACCACACTGGCTCTCTGCGAAACCATCAGTCCAGTTAGCCATATCCTATGCACCGTTGCTCGGTCCCTGCTCCTGCCAACCTAGCAGTTCGAAAGCACGCCAAAGTGCAAGTAGATAAATAGGTACCACTCCGGCGGGAAGGTAAATGGCGTTTCTGTGCACTGCTCTGGTTCGCCAGAAGCGGCTTAGTCATGCTGGCCACATGACCCGGAAGCTGTACACCAGCTCCCTCGGCCAATAAAGTGAGATGAGCGCTGCAACCCCAGAGTCGTCCACGACTGGACCTAACGGTCAGGGGTCCCTTTACCTTATGCACATGCTCAGTATCCCTTTGTTGTTGGATACCGTGCATGTTTTGTGCAGCTTCCACAGGACGCCATCCTTATCAAAATGCCATGCCATATAATTTCCACCGTTTAATCTGGGTTTATACCGTTTCCAGGGATTAAACAGAGAAACAAAGTCTAAAATCATGTGGAAGGGACTCCAGTTTACTGTTAAAATATGAAATTGTGCTGATGTGTGTATATAGTACAGGCCTACGATTCCCCATGGGGGGTATCTAGGATTTGTAATGATGCTCAGAGGCGTAAATTACTCTCTAGGGCTAGTTATAGCCCTAAATGCATAGGAGATCTGAAACAAACCTATAATGAAAAAGAAAGGGAAAGGAGGGCGTTGTGCAAGCCACAGAGGCATGCTGCAGTGTTGGGTGTGGCCTACTAGTCAAAGACCAAGGCTGCATACGTAAATGTGCTTCCAACCACGTTCCATAGTGCCATTTCATGTTTATGATAGTGCAAAGAGGTCAAAAAAAGAAATTAAGGTACGGTGACGTCAAATGTCCCAAATCATACAGGCGAGCTGGTTGATAACAGTTGCTTCCACAAAGCCATTTAACAGGCCTATTGTGTGAGAAGTATTTCCCACGTAATAAACAAGCCATAGTATTTAATGGGAAGACTGCCAAGCAGCATATGCAACTTTCACAGCAGGGTTTGCAAAGTCTTAACAGGCAAACCATTTGTTTTTCGGGGGTAACGGAGCTGCATTGCCAGAGTTCAAACCTGGGAAATTTGGACCACAAAGCATGCACTGTATCACTGAGCTATAGTCTTAAGCAGCTGCAGTTTGCAAGGGTCATAATATATATATCAGTGGCCAAGGCTTCAGAATAATTGGCTATTCTCAATGGCTTTGCAGCTTGGGAGCCCTTGTTATTACTGTGTTTTCAGGCTCAGAGGCCAAATCTGAGGCGCTGCCTCTGACCAAACCTGTGCTTCTGCTTCTGAATTTTACTCACGGGAAGATTTTGGATCATATGAAATGTGACAGTCTAACCCTAGCAGCCACTGTAGCCCTGTTGTTGCAGCTTCCCAACAGCATATACTGAATGATGGGCATCCTGGGGGAAAAGGAAGGTTGCAGTATCTAGTGCAGTTCTTAGGGGGCCAGAGGGGTAAAGGACTAATGAAGCTAAATTGCTCAAGTTTCATGTGCATTAAGGCTTCGTTATCCCACCGAATCCACTGCAATTAGTAATGTGAGCGTTGCAAGCAGCTTCTTGGGTCTTTAAGAATGTTCCACAATGCAACTTACACTTTGAGATAGATTGCAACGCCCCAGAGTACACAACCGTCATTCCCTTCCCTTCCTAATGAAGGCTGGAAGCCAATAGGGGACACAGGGCCAGCTTGCTACAGGCTGAAGGCTACTGTGCAGAGGCTACTCCTGCTGAATACACCTGTAGTCCTTAGAGGTTCTTGAGACCTTTCGAAACAGACTTTTCCCCTTTTGACTTGAATAAAGCACTGAACTTTGCTACGGTATCTCTAGAATTCTGTTCTGAGAGGAAAAGCAACATAAAGCAAGGAAGCATGCCCATGTGTTTGAAAAAGAGTTCTGCATGCCGTGCCGAATTGGCAAATTTAACGGTGGAAATTAAGAGATTAAGAAGAGGCAGACTTTAAGGAGGAGTGGAAACCTTTTGCTGAATATTTAAAGAATTGTTGTAAACATGTAAAAACGCAGGTAGGATTTGAATGAAGAGCAGCAGTTGAATACTTGTTGGAGAATGGTGTGGAAAAGATAAGGTACAGATTATTTATAATATGCAGCAATTTTAGAAATTACGGGGGAAACCATGGAGGGGTAGAAGGGAAGTCGAATGTGTATCTGGAAAGTACAATGGTACCTCGGTTCCTGAACGGCTTGGCTCCTGAACGCTGTAAACCCGGAAGTGTTCCTGTTTGCGAAGGTTTTTTGGAAGACAAATGTCCGATGCAGCTTCCAATTGAGTGCAGGAAGCTCCTGCAGCCAATCGGTAGCTGCCCCTTGGTTTTCGAACAGTTTCAGGAGTCAAACAGACTCCCAGAACAGATTAAGTTCAAGAACCAAGGTACCACTGTATGTATTAATTTGTAAACTTTTGAAATTCAGAAATATATATATATTAAAGAGCTCTGCATGCCGGTAACACATAAGTCTGTCCTTTCCCAAGTTGGTATTTATGGACGTTAAAAAAACATCTCCATCCATACAAACTGCTCAAACCTTGTAATGCTTTGGTAGCCAATATTGTGAGCATTACAGCCTAATAAATTTCACTGAGAAAACAGAAAAGCGCACAGGCCATTTAGCCTGGAAAGCTACACTGTCACCTGCAGCTTCAGCAATGTTCCAATGGACAGTTTGTGTATTTGCAGTGCAAGGCTGCATTCTTTCACTCTGTCCCACAAAGTTGAAGTCCGTGATGCAAATCCTGTTCTGGAATCCCACCACTTTTCCTCCTCCTTCCTTTCATCAGCTGGCCAAGGAAGTCCTAAACACTGTGGGTTGTACGAACAGCTGGCATAAGGACCACTCAGATTGCTCCTTCAATAATACCAGCACAAGTCCTCTTTTCCACAAAGACAAAAAAAAGGGGGGGGTATCTGAGCTCCACAGTACCTCTCTTCTCTTGGTTGAGACAATAAGCTCTAGAAAAGGCTGGTCTTCGTTCCAGGAGTCTATTTCCGTGAGGTCGTAGAAAATGTTGTTAATGGGCCCAAAGGACCACATCACATGCTTTCGCTTCTGCATAAGGTGCTGGAACATCTGAAGAAAGACAGCAAGAGTTACAGAAAATCCAAGACTTAGTGCTGGACTGTTTGGGGTGGGGGGGGGGAAGAACCTATTGTTGTCATTTGGGTGAAAATTCATAGACTCCAAAACCTACTTAATTTGCCTTCCTGAAACAATATTTGAACTGATGAAACACAGCTACCTTTGAAGTTTTTGTACTTGCTCACCTAATTGGGCATGAGCAAACCTGGAAGCCAAGTCCGGTGCGTAATTAATCTCCATGTTTCAGAATAGTTGTTCTGCAAAGATCTAGTTTACCAATGCAGTTTTGCAAACTGGAGTGAGGTAGGAAAGGGGACCCACAAATCACTAGAATTTATTGGTTGTGCAAATAATTTTTCTACATGTGCCCACAAGTTTGAAATTCCATTTGCTTTAAAAGAACTTTTTCTTCTTCTTCAAGGTGTCTCCCACATTGATTAGTTGGACTGTGTGCTTACCACAGTGTTGCCCTCGACTCCAGCCAGTTTGAATGGAGTGAGGCCTTCGTGGTTTTGGATCAAGTCGAAAGGTCCCAGGCCAGCCTCTCGTTTGTCGTAGGCAAGCAGCAGGCTGTACATCTGGCATGCAAAGGTCCTGTTGGGTTGAAGTACCAGGACATGGAGAACAGTGTTACCTGAAATGGAAACAGCATAAGAGAACCATATTCAGGGAACCGAAGTTATGAAACACAGCAGTTGAGTGATAATGCTTACTGCGCTAATATCAGATTATTTAGTAAAGTGCAAGCTCTGCTCAGATGTGATCAGTAGATTTTAAACCAATGGAAGTATTTGATTAAATCAATGTTAAACTGATGGGGCCAATTTTAAAGAGTGTGGTTGAGAACTGAGCACCACTTGGCATTTTTTGAGGCTATTTCGGCTATGGTATGTCACAGGGAATGAAAAATAAAGCATTAAAAATGTCATTTTTAAGAAAGAATAGAAACTAGAATTAAAATTGTAAAGAAAAACCCTCTTCATAAACAAGATAAATTGCACCTGTATCATCCTTTGTCTAATAATGGACTATTGGTCACTTGTCACACACTTGTAACTGGTTCATTGATCAAGCAAATATACACATATAAAATTACCACCCCCTCAATGTATGAACACTTTTGTGATATGCTGCTTTATTTTATTTTATTTATTTACATTTCTATACTGCCCTTCATCCAAGGCACACAGGGCGGTTTACAATATTAAAACACAAAAATACAGAACATAGTAACAAAACAAAAACAATACCCCCACAAGGTCATAGATTGTTTCATCAGCTTACAGCTAATTAGTATTGAGGAGCTGGTATGTAAATATAATTGCCTGCTCTATGAATCAGTTAAAAGCATGCAATTGTTATAACAACGCATGTCTTAATCTAATTACAACCCTATTTCTTAGACAAGGAATAGTGCAGGTGTGATTTGTCCGGCTTATGGGTGGGTTTGCAGCAAGATGATCTTAATTAGATGTCTTCCACCTCAAATTTCAACTCATAGGCTTCTCCCATGATCAACCCAGAAAAAAATGTTTGCCCCATTTTACTAAAAAGAAGAAATTAATTCTCCTTCTGACTGCAGGTCTCTTACCTAGAGAGTCTTGTGCCCTGATATCGGCTCCATTTTCAACCAAGAGGCTCACAATTTCCTCATTTCCTGTGCAGGCGGCAAAGGATAAAATATGCTCCCCTGAAGAGGAATACAAGGGACAAAACAGGATTAAAACAAGACCCGAGCATTTGGAGGGGGAGGGGATATGTCTCTGAAGTTTAGTAATTAAGGATACAACATTTGGCTGGCTCATTGGTTGAACCAGCGTTTGACAACCTGGTGCCCTCCAGATGTTTTGCCTACAGTTCCCATCATCCTCAGGAGCACCTGATGGCTGGGGATGATGGGAGTTGTGGTCCAAAACATCTGGAAGGCGCCATGTTGGCAAAATCTGGTTAGACTAATTATTTTTTCATTCGTTAATAAGGTGCCCCCTGATTAATCACACAGAAGATACAGGTGCTGTAGGTGATGGCTGCCTTCTTAGAAGAGACATTCCTCTTTTTTTCATGCAGAGAATGCCTCTTCTAAGATTGTGCCTGCTGTGGGACATTCATGCATCTGTAATGGTTCTATCTAGCAGCATGAAGGGAGGAAATCCTTTTCTCAACAAAGCAGATAACTGGAAGTGTGGGTCGGGGAGGTATTTTCAGGCTGAGATTTAAATAGTCATGCCATTTGTAATTGGGGCTGGAAGAGAATTTTGCCTAGAAGAAGTTGGTTTTTATGTCTGGGACGGTGTTGTTTTTCTCTTTCTTTCTTTCTTTCTTTCTTTCTTTCTTTCTTTCTTTCTTTCTTTCTTTCTTTCTTTCCCAATGCAACTAGTGTCATGGGTGTTTTGTCTCATCACTTGGGGAATTGTCCATATGAACTGAGCATTATTACGGCCATAGATGTTGCACCCAACATTACTAAGAAATATATTGCTTGTTGCTAAATGACAATTCTAGATGTGAAGGGCAGAGCCACTGTCTGACCTTGCTTGGGGTGCTGGTTTTGAACAGAGGCACCAAATTGTCCCCCACATTACAGAAGCCCGACTGGTCTCCACTAGGAGTTCGGCATTCAGTGCTGCTGGTCCCATGCTGTGGAACACTCTTCCAGGAGAGATTCAGCAGCCATCCTTGTTTTACTAGCAAACCGGAAGTTAAACTAATCCCTTTCCAGCCCTGGGAGGAGCGTGGGGAGTGTTCGTGCAACACATGAATGTGTTGAGACACACAGTTTGGAAAGCTCTGCTAAACCTTGTGGGGCACAACATTTCTACCAGCTACCAGAAGCAATCCCGTTCTCTGGAGCGGCCGATGCAAATCATACCAAAGTAGAAGAGGCTTTTGGGGTTGCGCCTGAAGAAGAGTCCTGTAGCTCGAGGAGTGGAGATGTGAGCCCCTTTCTTGATCAGGCATTTCACTAGGTTTATATTTTGATTGATTGCTGCAATGTGGAGAGGTGTTTGTCCTGCAATTCACATTAAACAAACAAAGCAAACCTGCCATTAAACATTCGCACCAGGACATTCTCTGCACCGATCCTTTGGGAGTGTTACTCTGTCAAATGCTAGCAGACTTGATAGCAATATTTTGTTTTTCAGAGCCGTTAAAAAACAACATGGGTGAGTTTCACCTAACCAGCTGCATCAACAGATGCCTACTAAAGGAATTGCATTTGTGCAATGGGGCTTCCCCCCCTACACCCCCAAATTTGCTTGAGGAGTTAGGAGAACCCCTTAGATCAACACATGGGGTGAAGAAGAGAGGGGGATCCTTCCATCTGGCAAGTTAAAATGCCTTCACAAACAGAACAATTGGAAGTGCACAACACTGAATTCCACCCCATGCTTCAGAGGATTTATTTAATGAGAAAAATAATGACGTACATCTTTTGAATCCTGTATTTCGGATTTCCATCTCTCTCTAAAACCATTTCTGCTGTACTTCTTCTGCACTTCCCTTTGCAAAAGCAAAAGGACAAACTTCCACTCACTGTCATACATGCATTTTGTCCGTTGTTATCCGTTTCACATTATGATACGAGTTTGCAAATATTATAACTGCTCATCTTTTTCTATGCAAATTGCAATATGCATTTTGACAGCAATTACCTTCATAGAGTTCTGACGTCATCTTTTCATTAATGAGTTCTGGAGCCAGCTCCAGGAGCACCTCTGCAGCTTCCGTGTTATCGTAGAGAGCAGCTATGTGCAGGGCTGTCTCCCCCACCGCTCCTGCACAGGCAGAGGAAAACACAAAGGTCACCTAAGACTGAGCTGCACTTAGCTAGACATCATGACAGCGACAGCTATGCATTCCAGGTGCCTGACTTCTCAAACTCTGGTAGAGGTGGGCAGAAAGAAGAGTGTCTGTAAGTCAGGGATAGTCAATGTGGTGTTCATCAGATGTCATTGGACTACAACTTCCATCATCCTTGCCCTTTTGGACTACAACTTCCATCATCCATGTCCTTTGGCCATGCTTTCTGGAGCTGTAATCCAATTCTCATTTGGAGGGCACCACATTGGCTACATCTTGTTTGTGACAGGGAGGGGACAAGGGATGGTTTAGTTCCCCCCCACACATATGCCCCTTTTTGTTGTGAAAATTAGACTCTCTGACCCTCCCCCTTTGTGAACGTGGTGGCCATGTGACCAAAAAGGGGGAGGATGCTGCCCCTATCCCTCCAGTTTGGCTTGTAATTACAAATAAAGATGAAGAATGTACCCAAGTGATATGGGGTATTTGAGAAGTGTCTCGCCTTAGGGCACCAGCCTAGATAGTACAAACTAGGCTGCAGTACCAATTCAATTGGGCAGAACCAAAGCTAAAACGTTGCAGGTGTTTGGACTAGATGACCCTCATGGTCCCTTCCAACTCTAAAACTATTTGATTCTATGATAGAAGAAGAAGAGTTTGATATCCCGCTTTATCACTACCCAAAGGAGTCTCAAAGCGGCTAACATTCTCCTTTCCCTTCTTCCCCCACAACAAACACTCTGTGAGGTGAGTGGGGCTGAGAGACTTCAAAGAAGTGTGACTAGCCCAAGATCACCCAGCAGCTGCATGTGGAGGAGCGGAGACGCGAACCCGGTTCCCCAGATTACGAGTCTACCGCTCTTAACCACTACACTACACTGGCTCTCAAGGCAATTTATTTTAATGTGGCTCTTCAGTGGACCACGCACCACTCTCATTGGTAGGGGTCTAGGATAAGTACCTCTTTGCAAAACATCACAGGAACCATCCGAGATCAATTTCCTGATAAGCTGGACATTGTTCTCCTTGGCAGCCAGGAGGAGTGGAGTCTCCCAGATCCTGCAGGTGAGAGAGAGAGAGAAAGAAGAAAAACTATTCACATTTTGCTCCAGTTGAGAAATTAGCTCTTGAAGTTCAAGGTTACTTATGGGGGCTGACAGTATATACTCTCTTCACGAGGATGGAAGGAAAGGGTGTGAAAGGGAAGAAACAACAACAACAACAACAACAACAACAACAACAACAGGTATGATCCTGTGGTGTTTGCAGAAATCCAGAATCTGGCAAAAAACAACAATCCATATGGCAAAGGAAGAGTCTTATCAGCTTCTGTAGTATTTATCTGAGGCCACACAGGGGCAGTACAGAGGCTGAAGAAAGATGCAGATTCAACAGGGTTTTATGGCTGCAATTAGTATTTTGCCACAAACGCAGCAAGGAAGCACTCTAGAAACTTGTAAAAGTATTATGGGGTTGGCTTTCATTGGCCTAGTTTGTCAAAAGGAAAACCTCAAATGCACCTAACCAGGGTTGTTATGCTCCAATAGTCATTTTTTTTCAGCTGTTGTGTGGTCAGTCATTGTGACATGCGTTACAATTTAGTAGCTGCTTTATGCAAGCAGCAACAGGGTGCCCTTTAAGTCTGAACATATCACAAGCGCATACCCCGATGGAATTAAAACGACTCTGCTATTGAACAGGCTTTCTTTTTCCGATTCCGAATGCAAGGAACAAAAGATCTTCATGAGTTTATGCAACTTGGGAGGAATTCTACCAGCCAGCCATCGTCATGCCATACAGTTCCACAAGTAGCAAGTGCACGGATACCAGGAAACTGGCTCTAACTAGCTTTAAAATCTCAGCAGAAGAGGGTCAAGGATTGTCAACAAGATCAAGACCTTTAAACCCGTGGAATGGCTATGGAGGGGGTTGGAGGAAGGCCAGAGAAACCCCTGCCTCACCCCACTACAAGAGAGAGGGGTCCGCCTTCCTGTCACAAGAACTACAAACCTTTTATTTATGCAGTGTTAAAGGTTTACATACAAACAACAGGGGGGGGGATGAGCAAACACAATCGGAGTCCATTCCTAGGGGTTCCAACACCCTGAGGATACAGGGGTACCTTGGTTTTCGAACAGCTTAGTTCACGGACAACTTGGAACCCGAACGCTGCAAAACTGGAAGTAGGTGTTCCGGTTTTCGATCTTTTTTCCGGAAGCCGAACGTGCTCCGTTTTGAGTCCCCCTGTGTTTCCTGCTGCGCTGCTAATTTGAGTCCCCCCCCCATTGCAATTCAAGCCTTCCGTTTCTGATTGCAGTGTTCTAAGGTGATATTTGGAGCTTATATTTGGTGCTTTTGTTTTTGCTATTTATTTTGTGTTTTTTGTTTTGCGGCTTTTTCAGTTAATTTGTTTTTGTTTTTGTGTGGATCCCAGTTCAGCTACTGACTGACTGATTGATTGGTGTGATTGCGGAAATCGATACAAGCCCCCCATCCAAACAGGTAAGAAAAAAAATTAATTTTAATTTTTATCATCTACAATGCTGTTTTATTTATTTTATAGTACAGTACATTGATTATTGCTTTCCTTTTGTAGCATTGGGCAAGTCATTGCTTGCAATCCTACGCACGCAACTTGGGAATAAGCCTATTTTTTTTGTAACTTAGTGGGAATTTCATAACTCGCCATTCTTAGCCATGGACACCATTTCAATAAACTCTTATTCCTTAGATTTGCCTTGACCATTAATTAAATGCTCTCTGTGAGTTTAAATGATGGCTAAGTAAATGCTTATAAACATAGCTGGTGTTGCAGGAAGTAGTCCCAAAATTTCCCCCACAGAAAATTGCTGAGGGTCTTAGTGGGCCACTTAATGATTTTTCTGCCTGTTGTAATAGATAATAGATAATTTATTGATATTGCACAAGTACAAGCACAACACTATACAAGTGCAACGAAATAATTGAAATGCACCGTGCTAGATGCTGCCTGATTTTTAATTGTTGTTGGGTTTGTTTGTTTTTACAGACATGCCACAGACCACCTGAATGAAGCTCACAGATCACTGGTGGTCTGTGGACCACTGCTTGGGAAAGTCTCTTGAAGGTGATGCATGAGTACTTGTGGATAGCTCACTTGGTTAGACCATGGTGCTGATAATGCCAAGGTTTCAGGTTTGATTCCCTTATGGGACAGCTGCATATTCCTGCATTGCAGGGGGTTAGACTAGATAATAATAATAATAATAATAATAATAATAATAATAATAATAATAATAATAATAATTTATTATTTGTACCCCGCCCATCTGGCCGGGTCTCCCCAGCCACCTTGGGCGGCTTCCAGCAAATATTAAAAAACAAAACATTAAAATATCACAGATTAAAAGCTTCCCTGAACAGGGCTGCCTTCAGGTGTTTTCTAAAGGTCATGTGGTTGTTTATTGCTTTGACCTCTGATGGGAGGGCGTTCCACAGGGCGGGCGCCACCACCGAAAAGGCCCTCTGCCTGGTTCCCTGTAGCTTCGTTTCTCGGAGTGAGGGAACCGCCAGAAGGCCCTCGGCGCTGGACCTCAGTGTCCGGGCTGAACGGTGGGAGTGGAGATGAGCCTCAGGGTCCCTTCCAACTCTACAATTCTATGATCATCTATTTTTCTTCCAGTCAACAACACAGTCACAGCAAAGAAAGCCACATAAGTATAATTCTTTTACAAAGCAAGAGAAAAGAAAAGTAAGTGATCCTTGTTTTCCCTTCCCCAAAACGACTTTGAAGGGTTTGTTGCAACAGAATGCTATAACAGTTGCTACAACAGTATAGATAATAAAGCCAAGAAAACAACATAACTAGTGTTTGCTTTCCAGCAATAGTGTTGTAAAGGACAGTGACCGGGTTTTGGATACAGGAAATTCACAGTTAAAAAGAAATCTAGGAAAACCTTATCAGCTTGGGCCTTCTGTGGCTTTAGAAAAGGTAAATTCCAAGTTTCATGTTATTCTGAATGTTGCAATGCAATTCATGGTTATTCAAACTTAGCAAAATATGCATTTAAATAGAATATTCAGGGGAGGGGCATTTAAATACTATTTTGAGGGAAAATATACGTTCCTGGTATGTATTAAAATACATACCTGAGAGTACTTACAACAAAAATATTTGTTACATGTAAATTATGTTACATGAAACAAAGATAGAATCAATTACACTACCCCCATTTGGAGATAAACAAGAGTAATGGCCTTTTTTTTCTTTTACCCAGAAGCCCCCCACTTTGGCAATGAAACAGATGTGTGCAAATGACAGAACAGAGAATTTGCTCATATTTGTTAATAACCTTATCCTGTGAATATCTGTCCAGAACTGTCCAGGACTGCATTTGTTCATTGTTTGTTATTTCTACCCATCAATGCATTAAAATCCACACACCAACAAAATCTCTGATCTGGTTCTAAATTTATGCAAATCTGTTCTGACTTTATGATTTATTAATTTAGGAGGGTGGTATAAACATTTAAACAGATAACTGGTCTAACTCCAGGAGTATTTACTATTGCAGCTCGAATATTGTGTATTTAGGTATTTCATTCTTTGTTGAATAAATAGACAGAGCCCACTGGGCAGGGTTTGTATCATTACGTGTGTCGTGCCACACCTTGTTTTGGGGGTACATCACTAATAATACGCATTATTATTATTTTAAATCTTGAGGAAATCACAGGGATTACTTGGATTACTGGAAAGTAGACAAGATACAACCGTGAATTATCATAGTTTATAACCGATATCTTTGCCGTCATATTATTTTTAAGCGACTACTTGATGGGGTACAGTGAGGGAGTTGCGACTCAGTTAAAATAACTAGGACCCCAAGTCAACAGTGGAATTAGAAGCCCTGCAGTTCATAACAGAACCAACATACTAACTATTGCGATGTTCCACCTTAAAGTTTCCATGTATACTGAGGGAAGACTTACTCTGCATATTCAAAATCACCAGTTGGCTCCTTGTTGAGTTTCCTGGCACCTGACCAGACAAACTCTTTGGCACCATTTTATAAATAACTATAAACCAGGATTTTATTATACAATGTAGCACTCTTCCTGGAGTAATTAAAATCACTTGTCTGCAAATGCCAAAAGCCAAGCGAAACAAATCAGAAAAGCAAAAAACAAACTTTTGACAGCATAGGCAAGCAGTGCAGTCATGGTTGCCTAAGTCAACCTGACAGTAGGGTAGCAGATGTGTTGTTAACATGAAGCCCACACCAGTTTCTTCCACCAAGAAAGAAAGAAGGCGTGGAAAGCACTTTGCCAGTACAGAAAAAGGAAGGTCTAAGTTCTCCAAGGCTTGGAAGGCAGAGCCTAGTGATGCTCTGTGATTTGTTTGTTCGTGTATTTACTTTAAGAGAGTTTTCAAGCATCTCCTTCTGTTCAGGAATAGGGTATCTGCATCCTCCCACATTTCTGGAAGCTCATGTTGTGAAGCAGGATAACCTGCAACAAAGTTAAGTGCTGCTGCTACACGCTTCAGAAGATAACTCAATGCGGAGATGCCATCTTCAGCGGCAGCCCTGTGTCTCGATATGTAGTTGTCCAAATAACACGTAGTTCAAAACCAGGTTATCTCCTGGAGCTATTTGCAAAATGCTACACGAAACGGTTCCAGGTTCAGGTTTATTCTGGACAAGTAAACCAGCAGGCAAGCCTCAGAGCAGACCCTTCTGCTTCAGTCCAGAATGAAAAGCCTAACTGGAACAACGTGATTCTGGTTGGAGAGTGTCCCTGGGAAAGAGGAGAGGAATTTTTGCCAGTCAGCAAGGTGCTGGCCATCAAACAGGAACCCTTGTCAGTTTCTGTAATTGGTAACTCATCAGTACAATGACATTTATTTATTTCAGGTTTTATGGCCATGCTAATAATCATTGACCTATTTATTCACTTTCACAGTGCTTTTGAAATGCCTGCAGGATAAGCAGTCTTTGGGGACATTTGAGAAACCAGGGTTGTCCCTAAAACTGCAAGTTTTGGCTGTTTAGATCTCCCATAAGGCCTGTTTTCCCGTAAGGAAACCTGTGAGCCTCCAAGTTGCCTGCAGGTGGAAGATAACGTGAAATACAGAGCTAGCGATGCTTCATTTCTGGGCTGAAACTCGTGATCATTGGGTCTTCCTTAAAAGATGACATTCCATAGATGGGCTCTTGCCATTGAACCCAAGCAGTGGGCTTGGGGTTTGTCTCCCGCAGATAAACCATGAGAGGTAAGCCTAGATTAAACCTTGGCTGAAGCTTGTCATTTGCCTGGAGTGGGATAAACCACAAGCCTGGGTTCAGACATATGCTTGACTTTTTATTTTCTCAGACATGGTGAGCTGGGCCTGTGTTTGTGAGTCTGTACTGCAGAAATGCATGGTGGTTGCCAGAATACGGCTACCGGTAATTTCTCCCTCATTCTAAAATTAACTGCCTTTTGCCAGCATTGTTCTTCCAGACTCAGTGGACTGGTTTACGTGACACGCTAAGCCAAACCTTGGTTTAGCTGGGAGCAGCAGTGTGGTTGCAAGATCCTCTCCACATGTCCGCACTCTCGTGCAAGTCATGTGAACCAGGCATGTGCCTTTCACACAGAAGAGAGTAGCTGGGAGGAACAATAAATACATATTGAAAACTGAAGGTGAAAGAGGTCAGTCTTGGCCGTGGAGATCACTTAGAACAGGAACTGATGAACCTGTGGCTCTCCAGAATTTGTTGGGATTCCCAAGCTCCCACTGGCTGTGCTGGTTGGTGCTGATGGGAGTCAGGAAACCAGGCTTGTGGTTTCACTCACCTAGGCAAGCCATCAGTTGTAAAACATAAAACAGACCCTTGGTTACAGCTTGCTTTGTCAGAAGAGAGAGTTAAGCCATGAGCTCAGGTCTGGACGACAAACTACCGTAAGCCAAAGCACAGCACAGCAACAAGACCACCAGGGAGGAACAAAGCAACCAAGATCTCCTCTCTGGGTATCCCACACATTTGCATGCTAAGCAGGGGTTTGGCCCAGTGTTACGTGTGAACCAAACCAGGTAATTTATGATTACAATAGTCTCAAGTTCATATCTCTTGTCCACTGAGCAATGTAATTTACCTTCCCCAGCTTTCACAGACAAAGGCTACCACAAAATAAACACCTACCGTGCATTACCAAGAGCAGTCACCAGTTTTTATCCACTTCTAATTAACAATGGGAGATAAACTGTATTCATCGGCTTACAGATGAAAGGTTCTCCCTATCCCTGTGTAAATCACCAGGCTGACCCTGCTCTAAAGCATAAAACAGTTGGTTTTGTGCTTACAAAAATCACAGGGATCTTTATTTTAATTGCTTTGTAAACTCTTCAAATGGAAAAAAAATAGATATGGGTGAGACTAAAGAGAACCAACCACACCCCAAATCCTTGTAAACTAACACAAATACGTGGCATTGCCAAGATACGCAACTGAGTATAAGACTTTGAGGAACGCAATGATTTTTTATTGCCACGACGCACGTGTATGGAATAATTGACTACTCTTGGCTTTGTGTTGGGGAGCATATTCCGAACTCACAACCATGCAACCCACATTCCAACCCACACTGTATAAATTTAATTTAATTGTTTCATGTCTTTAGTCTGGTCAACACATGCAGCAGAAATGAGGTGAAAGAATTCTGGGGTGATAGGGTGGACCTTATCACTTGAGCCTACAAGTGGAGGAATTACATTTTTTTAAACCTCCCCTGTTTTTCAAATTTCCTGGAAATAAAAAACTAGAACAAACAGGCAAGATCTTGGCTAGAACCTCTCACTCTGCTGCTAGACTGCTGTTTGCAGGGAGGTGGGGTTTTTTGGGGGGGGGTATTCAAAATTGGTATCCCCCACATACAATATAAATGGATACAGACCATTCTACTAACTTATCATCCTGCCATTTAATTATATCACACTGTTTTAAACATTCACAGAATTCTATTACAAACAATTATATCCTGATTCTAAACACACATAAAATCTTCCAAGTGTGGTTGTGCATAGAAACAGCAGCCGTAAATAATGATCAGGAATAAGTCTCCTTGAACGGAATGAGACTTACTTCTGAGTTGACATGGTTGGAATCAAGCTGAAAACTGAAGAGGTACAGAGTATTATAGGCATCACCACCCTGTAAGCAAAAATAAGTTGCATCGTTGACTCTTCTTCCTTATTAAAGTTCTGTACAGTGATAGCAAATTGCAGGTTAGATGTGGGTTGCAGGGCCAACTTTCAGGTTGTATTGAGATGGCTTAGCGGAGGATGACAGGGCTGTATTTTGGCACCCACAGCCTTTTCCTAAATGATTTAGAGGAAAGTCTAATGAACCCAGATGGTCATCTCCCAAAAAGAGGTACCAGAAAGACCCCTCTTTTGCTATATGTGGACGATGTGGCCATCCTCTCTCGTTCCAGACCTGGCTTGAAATACCAACGAATGAAGTTCTCATATTACTGTTCTGTAAATGGGTTATCCATGTAAATGGCCACAATCTAGAGTGGACTAAATGCCTCCAGTACCTAGGGCTGTTGTTTCACCACACAAAGTCCTGGAATTGCCACTGGCAGACTATCTGTCAGAAGGCGGAGATGAGCAAACTTGCTATACTCTGTTTCTTTTTCACGAAAGGTGGTCACTATGTTCCATCAGCGATAAGGGTCTTTAATGCGAAATCTGTTTCCCAACTTCTTTATGCTTCAGACGTCTGGCACAATGGTCTGTTTCCTAAGTTAGATGGGTTCCAGGCTAAGTTCCTTCGGTCCCTACTTCAGGTCCCAAACTGTGTCCCTAATTCAATTCTATTGTTGGAAACAAGTGAATGCCCACTTTCCACCAAAGCGTGGTGGGTTGCCATGAAACACTGGCTAAAGATCTCGGTATTTGGCCTGGGGAAGGGATTACTTTTTCATCTAACCAATGAGGAGTCTATCAGCTCATGGTCAAAAACTATGGCCCAGAAAGCCTCCTCGGTGGGTCTTTCACCATCCTTTTTACATCATCTGGGCTGCAATATTTCCCTTAAATCCCTGAGGCAGAGGTTATAGGATATTTCATACAGCAATATTCACTCTAGATCTTATGTAACCTGTGGACCATTTGCATCTGGAATCCACTATAGCCATGATTTTCAGTTACCATCGTATTTCATGAATCTGTCTGTACCTAACTACCGCCGATTGTTCACCAAAGCCAGACTAAATGTATTTCCATCAGAAATACTAAACGGCAGACTGCCTGGTATACCCTATCAGAAGAGGCTCTGCTTATGCTCTCAGGGTCTTGACTCTATGAAGCATATCCTACTACACTGTGAGCAGTTCAAACAAGCCAGGGATCAATTAATTAAACCCCTATTGGTAAACTTAACTGGAAAATCCTAAACCTTCTACCTTAAGTACCTCCTTGGAGTTATGTCAAATTATACCACCCTGGCCATGGCTAGGTTCCTCTCAAAAGCAGTAAGAAATAGAAACCTACATGTTCTGGATAAAACATAGCGACTGCCTTGGAATCCTTTCCCTGTATTTCTGTTTTATTTTGCTTTTGAAAATGTTTTTGTGGTTCTTTGGACCGAAATAAAGAATGTATGTATGTACAGTGGTACCTCGAGTTACAAACACCTCAGGTTACAAACGCTTCAGGTTACAAACTCCACTAACCTGGAAGAGTTACCTCGAGTTGAGTTAAGAACAGTTTCAGGTTAAGAACGGACCTCCGGAACGAATTAAGTTTGTAACTAGAGGTACCACTGTACTTACATCATAGGTTTCAATACTACAGCTCAAGTGCAAAAGATAGAGAACACAATAACCTCCTTGCTGGTTCAAACTACTTCAGTCCTGTATCCTGTCTCTTGCAGAAGACAATTCCAGGCACATCTGGGGAAACAGATACCCAAGATGCTGATAACACACTCTCCTCCCCTGACACTCATGTTGATTGAGAATGGTCTTCAGATTTCTCTCTAGAGTGATTTAGATGAAGTAATATTTCTAAGGAGTACATTTCACTTTCTTGCAATATCTCCATTGCTATACCAGTCTTGGCTTTTGAGTCAATATAGGAAATATAGACAGCTATTGGGGGTGGCATTAAGTTCAGGTTCTAAAAAAACTTAGCTGCAATCTTTGTGTTAAGAACATTCACTCATCATGGCATAAAAAGTCAAGGTGCTTTTAGTGTCACTTGTGAAAAGGACCAGACCATGCCATTTTTATTCCTAAAGAGGAGTTTACTCAAAATGGCACTCCAAGCCCTCAGCAACTCAAGAGAGTGCAATACAGTGGGCAGTTCTCCTGCACAAGCCTCATGGAAATGAGCACAGGCTGTGCAAGAGAATGGCCTAGTAATGAGCCAAACTTATTTATCTCCAACTCAGGTGCTCTTAATAACACCGAAAACCTGACACAGCCACCTCAGCATGCCTCATGATAAGGCTGTCTTTGCCTTTTGAAAATGCCCTTAAGAAATGCATTCTTATTGCAAGCAAAAATACTCTCACAGGAAGGCCAAGGCTGTTCACCATTTTCTTACAGGCAATCTCTGGCATCACTGTAAAGTATCAGTTCCTATTTTGCACAGCCCTGAACAAAACCAGCAACATCTGCATCCCATCCTTCCCCATTAAGCTTTGCCTATTGAAACATGGTGATGAAAACCTTTTAGGAAGGTGCGAAAAGCAAACTCAGGCAATCAATTTTCAGCAGCATGAGACGGCCAGCTATTGAATTAATAATTACCGGTAAGTCTTCTTTACAAACAAGTTTTCAAGACACCTTGAGGATGTGTGGTCCTTACACTTTGATAAAACAGAATGGTTTATGAGTACCAAACAGATCAACGAAGATGCTTGAGAGGAAACATCTTGAATAACTGTATACCTAGTCAGAACAACACACACCTGTGTGTGCAACATATGTTTTGACCAGGTGTATATTGCTGGATTGAGGTGGTTTGCATTTGGATATTCTGTCTCAGGTGCAAACACAGTCTTGGGTCATCCTTGGTTGGGTAAAGAAAACTATGAATGGGACATAACTAATTTGAAGGGGGATAATAAAAGAGAAACTGGTTCTGTTAAACCATCATCGTCTTTTAAAAAAATAGACAGGAAAAATAGACATGTTCTAGTTGTCCCTATTGATTAGGGTATTCTCTGATTTTCTGATAGCTGTTCCTAGTAAATTATTGTCTCTATTTTGCCTTTTGGAGTGATTTGAGGGAATGAATTTCCAAAACTTTATCACTCTATATTGAAAGAATTGCCAGGCTTCTGTCCTCTCCCACCAGCTCTTTAGAAGTTAAAGTAGGCGCAAACACATATTGATGCTAGTACGTGAAAATGCAGTTTCCACACATACATAGATGCAACGTGAAAGCGCAGCATCCTTCCCACCAACCTTTAACTTGTAATCCAGAGAGCAAAATGTGTTTTGAGTTGGAGGCAGCTCTTCTATAACAAGCACAACCAGATCTCTTGTAAGAGCAAACTTTCTTAGGTCATTAAGTTTTTGTTTTCAAAGAGAAACTGTTATGATCGGTGTAGTAATGTACCCTCTTCCAGAAGCCAGTGCCAGCCAGCAATTAAATGCAATGCACAGAAGATTAAGAACCTCAGGCAATGCACAGGAGACAAAAAAAACCAAAACCCCTCAGGCAGTCATATTTGGTGTGAGAACTGATTGTGTTACAAGTACATGAGTGAGCTTACTTCCATCTAAGGAATGCTGGGCAGTATAATCTGTGAAGCACTGCTCTTCCCCTGAGGCCAGAGAAGGGAGGACAGTAAGGGGACGGGGATCTTCATATTTTTCCCTGCCCAACAATTATTATTTGTCAAGAAAACCTGTGTCTCTGCCCAACTCACTAGTTGTACACTATGTATTCAATACAATACAACAGATTCTATTAAATGAAGTTTATTAAGTGGGTCCAAATACTACATATGGTACATGGGGAAAAAACAGGTCAATTTATTATCCCCTGGGGCAGCTCAGTCAGTACAGCATGAGTCAGTAAATCTCAGGGTTGTGGGTTTGAGCCCCACGTTGGGCAAAAGATTCCTGGGCTGAAGGGAGTTAGTTGGAGAAGACTGACTCTCATGGTCCCTTTCCAACTCTACAATTCTTTGAGTCTATCAGACTTTGGGAAATGTGCATTATCATTGTATTTGTGCTGATAATAGATAACGTTAATATGGTTAGTATGAAGTATGAATGTATCCACAATGTTATGGGTGCTAAACAGGGCCGTCTTACCCATTAGGGTTAGTGGCGGCTGCCCATCAGCGGCGTCCAGCAGTGGGAGTCCGGGATTGGCTGGAAACAGCTGTGAGGGCATGCTGGGCAGCTCTTCCTGCGGCCAGCCGCGCTCTCTCGCTTCCTGCCTGGGAGAGGAAGCAGCGGTGGTGGCGCGCAAAGCTACGCGGTGCCCTTCTGCCTCCTGCCCGCCCTGCGTCAGTAGCGACTACTGAGGAAGCCAACGCGGCAAGCAAGCCTCAAGCTGCCCAGCGCAAGGGACGGGGAGGACGGGGCACTGAGAACGTCGCCCCCCCATCCCTTCCTTCGAGGAAAAAGGTGGAGAAGGGATTCATTCAGATTTGGGGCTGCTCCCTGGGCTGCTCTTTCGCTGCTCTGGGTGGCCAACATCTCCTTGCCAAGGGTGCAAGGGATTCATTCAGATTTGGGTCCTATTACATTCAGCAGGGCTTACTCTCAGGTAAGTGCAGTTAGGGCTGCAGCCTTTGTGACCCAAGTTTGGGGTCCTTTTTAAGTTCAGGATATCAATGGTTTACACCCAACCCCCACCCCAACCCCCACAATATTTGAAAACGTCAGCTTTGTACTTAAACACAAATTGGCCGGGAACTTCATTCTCTGTGTCTTTATCAATTTATTTAAAGAACAACAAACTGGTGATTGCTTTAACTTTTTGATATGTGGTGATTTGAATCATGAGGATGAATTAGAAGAACTGCTGTGTCTTGAATGCGTCTTGCTTTGGAATTGAAGGACTTTATTAGATTTTCTTCTGCCTTTTCTTTTTATTTTGTTCTAAGGGCTTGTTAGAGATAATGTGTAAGCATGGTGCCAGCTCCCTAAAAAAAAAGTCAGCAACTCTGGGGAACCTTTCCTAAAAAGGATCAACAACTTTGGGGTTCCCCCCCTTAAAAAAGGTTAACAACTCTGGGAAACGGGGGGCCCCCCGCCAGAGGGATCTTTGTACCACGGCGCCAGGTATGCTTAAGACGGCCCTAGTGCTAAAAGCATTTCTGTTTAGACCAGCCTACCCTAGAATGTTGATGTGTTTTGTTTTTTAGTTTATTGCTGATTTTAATTTTAAAATGCTTAAGTAGTTGTTCTTAACTGGTTTTACCAAATTTTATTGCTTCATTCTTTTTGTAAACCACTTTGATGTGTGTTTTTACCGTCAAGCTAGCAAAACAGCTCAAGCAGTAGAGCGTGAGAGTCTTAATCTCTCTTAATTGTGAATTCAAACCCCATGTTGGGTAAAAGGATTCCTGCATTGCAGGGGGTTGGACTAGATGACCCTGCCTGGTGCATTCCAAATCCATGATTCTAAGCGGTGTATAAATTTTATGAAACAAATTTTAAAAATGGTATTAAAATGAACGGGATTGTCTCTTTCTTCTTTTCTTGTTTTTCCTATTTAATCATTAATTATTCACCCAAGAGGGATATCTGTATCTAGAAATACATTCCTTCAATATGTATCTTAAATCTGGTATCTGAAGAAGTGTGCATGCACACGAAAGCTCATACCAAGAACAAACTTAGTTGGTCTCTAAGGTGCTACTGGAAGGAATTTTTTTATTTTTTATTTTGTTATTCCTTCAATACACACACACAATTTTTTTCCTGAAGAGGGGAAAAGAGCAAAACCAGACTGATACAAACCCTAGTCTCAATGGCATTCACACAGAACGTAAAACGCACATGTAAGGTGCAATCCAGATTGGGACTCTGTCATGTGGGAAAATGGGTTTTAAACCTGCTGCGTTCCTATCTGGACCAGACATCCCACACCTATTTGAGATAGATACCTCCCATTTGCTCCGAGGGATGCAGCCCCCCTCCAAGTACCAAGGGAAGGATAGACCCCTCTGTGATGAAAGCATTTGGCGGTGGAAGAGAAACATGCCATTATAATTCACATGCCCCTTAGAAGTGCAGTCTATTTCCATATACGAAGCAAAACGCGATGGCAGAATCCTGAGGGAGGTACAGTAAACAAACTACCACTTCGGGTGGGAAGGAGACATTCCGCTCGAACGCCTTAACCATGTCCCAACCCTCCCCCATGCCCTGCTGTGCTAGCTTTCTAGCTGCAGGGCGCCAACTTAGCTGCGCATGGTAAAGTGGTACCCCTTCGTGCTTCGTCCGAGGTGGCGCAGCAGCCCTGGCCGCCCCTTTCCCTCCCTTGTTAGGCAGGTATATCGACTGCAGGTCGCCCGCAGCCCGCGCTCACTTACTTCTTCTGTTGCAGCAGGTGTATCTCGTCGACGCTCCGCCGCCCGCCGCTGCCTCCCGGGCCGCCGCCAGGTCTGCAGGTGCGCCGCAGCCTCTTCCAGAAGGCACCCAAGAGGCCGTTCTCTCCAGGCACGGGCACCCCCATGGCTCCCTTCCTTCTCCTTTGGCAGCGCCACAAATAATAATAATAAAAACAAGCACAAGCCGCTGCCGCCTCAGAGGAATCCGGCGCCGGGGTGTCTTGCCTTCCTTTGCCCACTCACTTTGCCCAGTGACCCTGCCCTGAACCCACCGCGTCCCTCGGGCGCCGCGACGGTGCGCACCTCTCTGGAGGCAAAAAGGAGCCGGCCCGTCGCGCCGACCTACACAAAAAGGACTCCCCTCACTCAGGGAGCACCTCGGGGGCGTCGAGCCCGCGGAGAGGAGGCGGCAGCGTCCGGAGCCGGCTTCTCCTTCGCCTCGCTCTCGGCTTTAGCGAGCGCGCGTAAAGCTTCCCGGCGAGACGCGGAACAGCATCTGCGCGCTTTTGGGGCGGGAAAAGGGCGGCGAGGACACCGCTTTGATGAGGGCCAAGGTAAGATATAGCAGGCGGAGGAGGAGGAGGAGGAGGAGGAGCAGGCGGGGAAGGGGCGGGCAGTGGGCCCGAGGAGTTGGGCAGTTGCAAGGGCTTGGGGTTGCCTCAAGCACCCCCGGGCAGATCTGGAGCAGGCCACCGTCATCCATCAGGAATGATGCCTCTGTAATAGCAGACGGTGGGGACGCACCACAGGGCTGTGTCCCACGCCATCCAGGGTAGGGCAATGTAGCTTTGCTTACAAAAATAAATTGATTAATGGAAAGAAGATGAAAGTCCCTACCAGAGAGGAATGGCAAACGAAGCTGTTGGAGCAGTGCCGTCGGATAAGCTAAACAGGCTGTAGCTTAGGGCCCCACTCTCTTGGGGGCCCCCCAAAAAATTTCACTAATTAATATACTTCTTAATTGTATTTCAGTTCAACCATTACTTTGATAAAATACATATTTTGTTATGTGCAAATGGCTTTAGATACCTATTAGGTCCATAAATTACCATATAGCATATATTCAACACAAAAAACAGCGACAATTTGTTGTTGACAAAGGACAGCTGGACAAAGGGCCCCATTACCTTCAGTAGCTTAGGGCCTCATCAAACCTAAATCTGGCCCTGTGTTGGAGCATGCTGAAATGGCAAAATTGACTGGAAAGCTCAGGAACCAAGAAGAAGACAAAAAACTCCCAATAAAGAATGGGAATTTTTAAATAATTTATCTAGAAGACCACTGTAAGCAAATGAAAACATTAGCAGGATTCTAATAACACTTGTAGTGTAGCAAATACCATGGACAATGTGGAGAGATATAAAATAAGGATTATGAAATAATATGCAGTTGAAAAGGTTGACAGTAGGACCCATGGAGGGGAGGGTGGGAAGTCTGGAGATTCAGAGAAATCTCTAAATATGGATATGTATTTTGTCTTGTTATAATTCTATGCTTGTAAAATCAAATAAAAGTTATTTTAAAAATAAATAAATAAATTGTACAGGTATTTAAAATTTTCAGTGGAAGGGTGAAAAAAATCATTAAAAATACTTGAGATTGTAATACAATAATATATGGGTGCATACATGGGTGTAGCCAATTCAGATTTAAATTAAAACAGTTTTAAATTACTTACTTTTGACCCCAAGTGCTCAGAAAAAATCTGCCAAAATCTTTCTACAATTTCTACTTTTAGTTAAGTTTATTTATTTACTTGATGGGGGGGGGCAGCTGTCCTCTGCCCCCTGGCTACACCCATGGATGTATAAGTAATACAATTATTCCAACAAGTTATTAAGAAGACATAATACTTTTTCTAGAATGATTCCAAATATCGTTATATTTATCCATGCACTGTGTCTAAAAGCAATCTGTTTGTATGTTGCAATAGTTGCCATGTCTGGTGTACCTTGATCGAAGGGGGACATGGTATTATCTTTCAAATGAATCTGTCGGAGTCTTTTGGCAGAAGTAAGGGCTCTGAGAGTCCATCTGTGTTGACTCATTGTCAAACCCCATATAGTAGGTACAGTATATGGTTTAAAATAATATTATCATCTGATAATTTTAATTCCCCCCCCCCAAATGGGGAAATTTATACATCTAACATTTTCCTCCAAAAATTTATAGGCGTCAGGCATTGCATAAATATATGTTACAAAGAAGCGTTTTCCTTATGACATCTCCAGTAGCTGGGCAGTGTTTGTGTGTACTATAAAACGTTACCCCCAGCTCTTGCTCCTCACTCCCCAGTCCTCACCATTGCGCTGCTGAATGGGTGAGAGGGAAGGCGGCCGCTCACTGGGCTGCTCTTTCGCTGCTCTGGGTGGCCAACATCTCCTTGCCAAGGGCGCAAGGGAGCCTAGATGCACCTCTGTCTGGGATCGTGGCAGATTGGGCTTGCTGGGCAGGAGAGGCCAGCACAGCGCAGCACTGCTTACCAACACACTTCCAGCCCCCAGGTCCAGAGCAATGGACCCATGACATTTTTGGGCAGTGTAGCTCAACAGCGCAAAAAAAAGAAATTGTTTTGTGGGGCAGGGAGCTTCCTAGAGGCTCCTTTGTGGTAGCGAAATTAAGCTTCTGTTTTCAGGAGCTTGATATTTCTGGATGCTGCCAGATGTTGGGGACTCGCAATGGGGGGAAACTGTTGCCTTCATGCTTTCTGCTGCTTCTAAGCTTCCCAGAGCATTCTGTCTGGGCCTTCTTGGGTCTTCATAAAGTATTAAGGTTTTTGCTACTTAAATTTGGGTTCAAGCGTCATAGGAGACTAATTATGTTCATGTTTACAGCAGATTAATTGTCTTGTTGTCAGTAGTCTCTCCCTGTTGTCTCTGCCCTGCAGTCTATGTTATTGTTTTCTCCACCTTCCCATAATTCTATCATTTTTCTCAAAAGGAATAACCTTTTGAAATAACCCTATTCAGGCAACGGACTTGCGTGCCCAGGCGCTATGAACCCAACACCCTCTTGACACTGAAAGGACCACAGACAAACGTTACTGGGTTCAAATTAGGCCACAACTTTATTGATTTCAGGTGTAAGTGAGTTTTGGCTTGGCATTGGGTATCACTCATGTCATCTAGCCCGCCTGCTGGACGATTACTCTCTCTCTCTCTCTCTCTCTCTCTCTCTCTGTGTGTGTGTGTGTGTGTGTGTGTTCAAACCAGCCATAAGGTTGACCTACGACAGACATCAAATAGGCGCAATCTCAACAGGTTCACCACACTGAACACTGTTATGAGACAATATACATAGCTGAATTCTTTACCATTCACCTTGCCTGCATACTTCCATTTTCAATACGTAGGATGGTTATATGGATGATGTGGGCAGATGGCAGAAGCTGGTGTAAATAAGGTTAATGATTTTCAAGATGATGGCTGATTCACTGACTATCAGACTCTTCCAACCATTGAACGTGGGAATAAAGTTGCCTTATTTCAGTTTTTGCTTTTTTTCAGGTTAGGCATTATGCATTTAGAAAAAAATTGCAAGATGGTGGGCTCAGAAGGTTAACAGCTACAGGTAGGTAGCCGTGTTGGTCTGCCATAGTCAAAACAAAATAAAAAAATTCCTTCCTGTAGCACCTTAGAGACCAACTAAGTTTGTTCTTGGTATGAGCTTTCGTGTGCATGCACACTTCTTCAAATACAGCGTTAGAGATTCTGTTGAAACCTGGATAAAAGGGGGAATGCACTGAAAATTTATCCAATTCTGTCTGAAATTGGATCAGAAAACTGTGTGAAATAAAGGAGGAAAATCAGAAATTTTGGGGTGATTAGTGGTGGCGTTTGCATTCTCAATTTTGTTTCTTCTGTTGTTTGCACTATGTTGAAAGAAGCTTGTTGTTTCTAGATGGTACTTTACCTGAAAGAGACTGGAGACAAAACTGCATGTTGGCATTATCCTAGAAACCATAAGAGGTAAAAGGTGTGTGAGTTGTGGTGGTAGAGCTGTCCACAAATTGAAATATGGAGCCCAGTTTTTAACTTCTATAATGACTGGTCATAGTATCACTGAATCTTAGAATCATAGAATCATAGAATCATAGAATCATAGAGTTGGAAGAGACCACAAGGGCCATCCAGTCCAACCCCCTGCCAAGCAGGAAACACCATCAAAGCATTCCTGACAGGTGGCTGTCAAGCCTCTGCTTAAAGACCTCCAAAGAAGGAGACTCCACCACACTCCTTGGCAGCAAATTCCACTGTCGAACAGCTCTTACTGTCAAGAAATTCTTCCTAATGTTTAGGTGGAATCTTCTTTCTTGTAGTTTGAATCCATTGCTCCGTGTCCGCTTCTCTGGAGCAGCAGAAAACAACCTTTCTCCCTCCTCTATATGACATCCTTTTATATATTTGAACATGGCTATCATATCACCCCTTAACCTTCTCTTCTCCAGGCTAAACATACCCAGCTCCCTAAGCCGTTCCTCATAAGGCATCGTTTCCAGGCCTTTGACCATTTTGGTTGCCCTCCTCTGGACACGTTCCAGCTTGTCAATATCCTTCTTGAACTGTGGTGCCCAGAACTGGACACAGTATTCCAGGTGAGGTCTGACCAGAGCAGAATACAGTGGTACTATTACTTCCCTTGATCTAGATGCTATACTCCTATTGATGCAGCCCAGAATTGCATTGGCTTTTTTAGCTGCTGCATCACACTGTTGACTCATGTCAAGTTTGTGGTCTACCAAGACTCCTAGATCCTTTTCACTTGTACTGCTCTCAAGCCAGGTATCACCCATCCTGTATTTGTGCCTTTCATTTTTTTTGCCCAAGTGTAGTACTTTACATTTCTCCCTGTTAAAATTCATCCTGTTTGCCTTGGCCCAGTTCTCTAATCTGTTAAGGTCATTTTGAAGTGTGATCCTGTCCTCTGGGGTATTAGCCACCCCTCCCAATTTGGTGTCATCTGCAAACTTGATCAGGATGCCCTCAATCCCATCATCCAAGTCATTGATAAAGATGTTGAATAAGACTGGGCCCAAGACAGAACCCTGTGGCACCCCACTAGTCACTTCTCTCCAGGATGAAGAGGAGCCATTGATGAGCACCCTTTGGGTTCGGTCAGTCAGCCAGTTACAAATCCAATGAATGGTAGCATTGTCTAGCCCGCATTTTACCAGCTTCTTTACAAGAATATCATGGGGCACCTTGTCAAAGGCCTTGCTGAAATCAAGATAGGCTACATCTACAGTGTTCCCTTCGTCTACCAGGCTTGTAATTCTGTCAAAAAATGAGATCAGATTAGTCTGACATGACTTATTTTTCAGAAACCCATGCTGACTTTTAGTGATCACAGCGTTCCTTTCTAGGTGCTCACAGACCGTTTGCTTAATGATCTGCTCTAGAATCTTTCCTGGTATTGATGTCAGGCTGACTGGGCGGTAATTGTTTGGGTCCTCTCTTTTCCCCTTTTTGAAAATAGGGACAACATTTGCCCTCCTCCAGTCTGCTGGGACTTCACCTGTTTTCCAAGAATTCTCAAAGATTACTGCCAGTGGTTCTGAAATCACCTCTGCCAGTTCTTTTAATACTCTGGGATGTAGTTCATCTGGCCCTGGAGACTTGAATACATCTAAACTAGCCAAGTGTGCTTGTACTACCTCCTTACTTATTCTGGGCTGTGTTTCCCCTGCTGTATCATCTGCTCCATATTCTTCAGGTCGGGCATTGTTTTCTTTTTTGGAGAAGACTGAGGCAAAGAAGGTATTGAGGAGTTCTGCCCTTTCTGCGTCCCCTGTTCGCATTTCACCTTCTTCTCCTCTAAGTGACCCCACTGTTTCCTTGTTCTTCCTTTTGCTACGGACATACCCATAAAAACTCTTTTTATTGCTTTTAACCTCTCTAGCAAGCCTGAGTTCATTCTGTGCTTTAGCTTTTCTGACTTTGTCTCTACATGTGCTGGCTATTTGTTTGAATTCCTCTCTGGTGGTTTCCCCCTTTTTCCATTTCTTGTACATATCCCTTTTAAATCTTAACTCAGTTAAAAGTTCATTAGATAGCCACCCTGGCTTCTTTAGGCACCTTCCATGTTTTCGTCTCATTGGTACTGCTTGAAGTTGTGCTTTTAATATCTCCCTTTTAACAAACTCCCATCCATCATGAACTCCCTTCCCTTTTAGTATTACTGACCATGGGATCACACCCAGCATTTCCCTAAGTTTTCTGAAGTCGGCTTTCTTAAAGTCTAGAATTTGAGTCTTAGTATGCTTGGTTGCTCCTTTCTGATGTATAATAAACTCCAGAAGAACATGATCACTCCCACCTAATGATCCTACCACTTCTACCCCACTAACCAGGTCATCACTATTGGTTAGGACCAGATCTAAAATGGCTGATCCTCTTGTTGCTTCTCCCACTTTCTGGACAATGAAATTGTCTGCAAGGCCAGTGAGGAATCTGTTCGACCTTATGCTCTTGGCTGAGTTTGACATCCAACAAATATCAGGATAGTTGAAATCCCCCATTACTACTATCTCATTTCCTTTTGAATGCTTGGTCATCTGTTCCAGGAAGGCATCATCTATGTCCTCAGTTTGGCTTGGGGATCTATAGTAAACTCCCACCATGAGATCACTGTTATTTTTCTCTCCCTTAATTTTGACCCAGATACTCTCAATTTGGCTTTGAAGTTTTAAATCATGGATCTCTTCACAGGTATACACATCCCTGACATATAACGCCACTCCTCCTCCTTTCCTGTTTGGTCTATTTCTCTTAAATAGATTGTATCCCTCTATTACTACATTCCAATCATGAGACTCATCCCACCAGGTTTCAGTGATGCCTATTATGTCGTATTTAGTTTGCTGTACCAAGAGCTCAAGTTCATCTTGTTTATTTCCCATGCTCTGTGCATTTGTATACAGACATTGAAAACCATTGATCATTCCCCCTAGTCTCCTACTTAAGGATTTTTTCCTCCCACCACTAGGTCTGTGCGCTGTTTGCTCCATTTGGTCCTTGACTTTTGGATGATCATCTTCAGCATTTGATAGACTCCTACCTTCAGGACCACTGTCTCCCTCCCCCACATAAGTCAGTTTAAAGCCCTCCTGATGAGGTTTTTGAGATTGTTGGCAAAAACATTCCTCCCAACCCTTGTGAGGTGCAGCCCATCACTTGCCAGAAGTCCATCTTCAAGAAACTGCAGACCGTGATCTAAGAAACCAAACCGTTCCTGCCGGCACCATTTGCGAAGCCAGTTGTTCACTTCTCCTATTTTCCCCTCTCTTCCTGGGCCACGGCGTTCAACTGGGAGGACAGATGAGATGACAATTTGTGCATTTAATTGCTTCAGCTTCCTGCCCAGAGCCTCATAATCACTTTTGATCTTCTGGAGGCTATGGCTTGCGGTGTCATTGGTTCCCACATGGACTAAAAGGAAGGGGTTTTTATCCGTGGGTTTAATTATTCCTTGCAGCCGTTCTGTAACATCATGGATCTTGGCCCCGGGGAGACAGCATACCTCTCGAGACATCTTGTCAGGCCCACAGATCACTGCTTCCGTACCCCTCAGTAGGGAATCCCCTATCACCACTACACGCCTCCTCTTAGGCTTGGTCGGGATTCTTACATGTGCTGTCCCTTCCAAGGTCGCCTGCACATTCCCAGAGGACTGACTATGTTGCTCGTCTTCATATATATCATATATCTTGAAATATCAAGATATATCATATATATATCATATATCTTGAAATACTATTATTGGGGTAATATTCACAGAACCATTAGAAAGAAACATTAGGACTCCGACTAGTCTCACCAAAAAAGTATAGTTAAAGGTAGATAGCCGTGTTGGTCTGTCATAGTCAAAACAAAATAAAATAAAAAAATTCTTCAGGTATCTGAAGAAGTGTGCATGCACACGAAAGCTCATACCAAGAACAAACTTAGTTGGTCTCTAAGGTGCTACTGGAAGGAATTTTTTTATTTTATTTTGTTTCAAAAAAGTATAGATTGCTGGATTATGGTAGTTTTCAAGCATGCTGGATACTAAGACTTGATTATTAATAATATGAGCTCAGGTTATAATGAAGAAAATAAAAGTCTTCATTCAATTAAGAGACATCAGAATTCTAAATTTTTGGATGAATGCCATCCTTTTATTGCTTTTTCAAGAATACATAGATGAGCTGATGGATTTCAGAAAGACTAATTGACGGAGAAAGTAATGATGACCTATTGTAATGATGTCTGAGAAAATTACTTAAGAGAACTAATATTTTTACTGAATGCATTTTAGAATAGCGTTATTAATAACAAAAAAAATACAAAGAGGTGGATGCCTATCATGTTTTGCAGCAAATCCACCTCAAATACTATAAAACAACATAACCTGAAGTTGCATAAACCTTTTATATTAAAAGCTGTCTGTAAAATGAAACAGAATGCTAACAGAATGACAAATCATAAAAAACTGTAGTAATAATAATAATTAAACTTTGGGGATAATGCTTTTCTAGCTTCATCTTATGCAGCATGTTTGAGGGAAATGTGTTTTAGGTTTTGAGGAGAACCATAGTGGCTGCCAGGGTTGGTCCAAGATAATTCTGCTGCCTAAACAAATGTTGTCCCTCTCCTCACCCCTCTCAAGGCAATGTGCAAAGCATGCAAAGCTGGCCAAGTTATTTCGCCACCTGAGGCAAACAAATTCCAGGAGCAGCTCTCAGGAGTACTACAGTATATTCCTGCATATAAGACTACTTTTTAACCCAGGAAAATCTTCTCAAAAGTCGGGGGTCGTCTTATACGCTGGGTCGTATTTCTTATACGGCAAGTATATCCCAAACTCCCCTTCATGGATCACTGCCTTGTCGTGGCGAAGGGGCTTGAATTACTCAGGGAAGCTATGGACAGGTCAAGATGGACAGGTCGTAGTGGAGAGTTTGGACCAAATGTGATCCACCTGGAGAAGGAACTGGCAAGCCACTCCAGTATCCCTGCCAAGAAAACCTCATGGACAAAGACAACAGGCATATAAAAGATATGACGCTGGAAGATGAGCCCCTCAGGTCGGAAGGCGTCCAACATGCTACTGGGGAAGAGCGGAGGACAAGTACAAGTAGATTCAGAGCTGATGAAGCGGCTGGGCCAAACCCGAAAGGACGCTCAGTTGCGGATATGCCTGGAAGCGAAAGGAAAGTCCAATGCTGTAAAGAAAAGTATTGCATAGGAACCTGGAATGTAAGAACCATGAACCTTGGTAAGCTGGATGTGGTAAAAAATGAGATGGCAAGAATAAACATTGACATCCTGGGCATCAGTGAACTAAAATGGACGGGAATGGGCGAATTCAGTTCGGATGACTATCATATCTACTACTGTGGGCAGGAATCCCGTAAAAGAAATGGAGTGGCCCTCATAGTCAACAAAAGAGTGGCGAAAGCTGTACTGGGATGCAATCTCAAAAATGATAGAATGATCTCGATACGCATCCAAGGCAGACCTTTTAACATCACAGTAATCCAAGTTTATGCACCAACTACCAGTGCTGAAGAAACTGAAGTTGACCAATTCTATGAAGACTTACAACACCTTATAGAAATGACACCAAGGAAGGATGTTCTTCTCATTATAGGGGATTGGAATGCTAAAGTAGGGAGTCAAGAGATAAAAGGAACAACTGGCAAGTTTGGCCTTGGAGTTCAAAATGAAGCAGGGCAAAGGCTAATAGAGTTCTGTCAAGAGAACAAGCTGGTCATCACAAACACTCTTTTCCAACAACACAAGAGACGACTCTACACATGGACATCACCAGATGGGCAACACCGAAATCAGATTGATTATATTCTGTGCAGCCAAAGATGGAGGAGCTCTATACACTCAGCAAAAACAAGACCTGGAGCTGACTGTGGCTCAGATCATCAGCTTCTTATAGCAAAATTCCAGCTTAAACTGAAGAAAGTAGGAAAAACCACTGGGCCAGTAAGATACAATCTAAATCAAATTCCTTATGAATACACAGTTGAAGTGAAGAACAGGTTTAAGGATTTAGATTTGGTGGATAGAGTGCCTGAAGAACTGTGGATGGAGGCTCGTAACATTATACAGGAGGCAGCAACGAAAACCATCCCAATGAAAAAGAAATGCAAGAAAGCAAAGTGGCTGTCAAATGAGGCCTTACAAATAGCGGGGGAGAGAAGGCAAGCAAAATGCGAGGGAAATAGTGAAAGATACAGGAAATTGAATGCAGACTTCCAAAAAATAGCAAGGAGAGACAAGAGGGCCTTTTTAAATGAGCAATGCAAAGAAATAGAGGAAAACAACAGAATGGGAAAAACCAGAGATCTGTTCAAGAAAATTGGAGATATGAAAGGAACATTTCGTACAAAGATTACCACAATTAAGAACAAAAGTGGAAAGGACCTAACAGAAGCAGAAGACATCAAGAAGAGGTGGCAAGAATACACAGAGGAATTATACCAGAAAGATATGGAGGTCTCATACACCCCAGGTAGTGTGGTTGCTGACCTTGAGCCAGACATCCTAGAGAGTGAAGTCAAATGGGCCTTAGAAAGCCTTGCTAACAACAAGGCCAGTGGAAGTGATGATATTCCAGCTGAACTATTTAAAATTTTAAAAGATGATGCTGTTAAGGTGCTACACTCAATATGCCAGCAAGTTTGGAAAACTCAGCAGTGGCCAGAGGATTGGAGAAGATCAGTCTATATCCCAATCCCAAAGAAGGGCAGTGCCAAAGAATGCTCCAACTACCGCACAATTGCACTCATTTCACACGCTAGCAAGGTTCTGCTAAAAATTCTACAAGGCAGGCTTAAGCAGTATGTGGACCGAGAACTCCCAGAAGTGCAAGCTGGATTTCGAAGGGGCAGAGGAACCAGAGACCAAATTGCAAACATGCGCTGGATTATGGAGAAAGCTAGAGAGTTCCAGAAAAACATTTACTTCTGCTTCATTGACTACGCAAAAGCTTTTGACTGTGTTGACCACAGCAAACTATGGCAAGTTCTTAAAGAAATGGGAGTGCCTGATCACCTCATCCATCTCCTGAGAAACCTCTATGTGGGACAAGAAGCTACAGTTAGAACTGGATATGGAATAACTGATTGGTTCAAAATTGGGAAAGGAGTACGACAAGGCTGTATATTGTCTCCCTGCTTATTTAACTTATATGCAGAATTCATCATGCGAAAGGCTGGACTGGATGAAGCCCAAACCGGAATTAAGATTGCCGGAAGAAATATCAACAACCTCAGATATGCTGATGATACAACCTTGATGGCAGAAAGTGAGGAGGAATTAAAGAACCTTTTAATGAGGGTGAAAGAGGAGAGCGCAAAATATGGTCTGAAGCTCAACATCAAAAAAACTAAGATCTTGGCCACTGGTCCCATCACCTCCTGGCAAATAGAAGGGGAAGAAATGGAGGCAGTGAGAGATTTCACTTTCTTGGGTTCCATGATCACTGCAGATGGTGACAGCAGTCACGAAATTAAAAGACGCCTGCTTCTTGGGAGAAAAGCAATGACAAACCTAGACAGCATCTTAAAAAGCAAAGACATCACCTTGCCAACAAAGGTCCGTATAGTTAAAGCTATGGTTTTCCCAGTAGTAATGTACGGAAGTGAGAGCTGGACCATAAAGAAGGCTGATCGCCGAAGAATTGATGCTTTTGAATTATGGTGCTGGAGGAGACTCTTGAGAGTCCCATGGACTGCAAGAAGATCAAACCTATCCATTCTTAAAGAAATCAGCCCTGAGTGCTCACTAGAAGGACAGATCCTGAAGTTGAGGCTCCAGTACTTTGGCCACCTCATGAGAAGAGAAGACTCCCTAGAAAAGACCCTGATGCTGGGAAAGATTGAGGGCACAAGGAGAAGGGGACGACAGAAGATGAGATGGTTGGACAGTGTTCTCGAAGCTACTAACATGAGTTTGGCCAAACTGCGAGAGGCAGTGAAGGATAGGCGTGCCTGGCGTGCTCTGGTCCATGGGGTCACGAAGAGTCGGACACGACTGAACGACTGAACAACAACAAATATCCCAAACTCTATATTTTAACTGGAAAAGTTGGGGGTCGTCTTATATGCCCAGTCGTCTTATACGCCGGAATATACGGTACTACCAGCACCACTAGTAGTAATACAGTGGTACCTCTGGTTACTTACTTAATTAGTTCCGGAGGTCCGTTCTTAACCTGAAAACGTTCTTAACCTGAAGCACCACTTTAGCTAATGGGGCCTCCCCCTGCCGCTGCACCGCCGCTGCCCAATTTCTGTTCTCATCCTGAAGCAAAGTTCTTAACCCGAGGTAATATTAGCAGAGTCTGTAACCTGAAGCGTATGTAACCGGAGGTACCACTGTAGTTATAACAACAACAATTTAGAAGTGCAATTTATTAACACTGACATAAAATATGGATAAGCATACAGCTCATTTAAAACACAATCAAAATTAAAATAAACCTTAACACTTCCCGGAGTTACTCTTAAATTCAGCTTGCTAAAATTAACGAGTCACCTTTACCAACTACTGACATTCGGCTCAAGTTTCTCACTCAGATTTTCTGATTTTCTTCGCTGCGATGGCAAACAGTGCAGCAGGAGAAGGTCTATACTTAACGTTCATCAGAAAGCAAGTAAATTACTGTGTATTGTGTATTGCAGCACTACATCGCAGCACAAGATAAGATAGCAATTTCTTTCTAGAAGAGGCATAGAGCGGCCAGGGCAATAAATAATGTACTAAATCCCCTTTACAGCCATTTCCACGGATGCACAATCTGTTTCTTACAGGGATATGATGATACCTGCCATCCAAATAAGCAGATAGCATCTGTTGAAGTCTTAATTCTGCGAAAACTTTTCTCAGTTGTAGGTAGGCAATGTTAAATACAATTGAATTTGATGGTTTTGGATTTGAACGGCAGGATATCACTGAGGGGATTTTTAAAAATTACTATTCAATTCAATATCCTTTATTAGGCATAACAAAAAATTACTATTAATTAATTTCCCGTCCCAGGATAAATGTAATTTGCAGAGCCACATGCTCTGTAGAAATTCTACCCTGGCAGATCTTCTTCACTTATCTCTGTGCCCTGCCCATCACTAGCCTCAGTTTTCCATACCAGTACAATTGGGAATCTTGAGGCAGCTATTTCATTCAGTCTGCACCAATACCGAGTTATGCCTTTGTTATCTCTCAGTTCAATAATGGGCAAACCTGATTCTGCTGGTGTGCCCAGGGATAAAGCAAGCAATTTTATTAAGAACTCGCTCTGGACTTTTCCAATAAATGGCATTGGCTTCACCCCAGATTTTGGACCCCTAGCACATTTGGGCAACTGCTTTTCTGACAGTTTTGTGTTTTGTTTTAGAACAGGCTCCACAAATTGCCTGCCTTTAGAAAAGTGCTGGATACCATCATTTCGACTGCTTCATGGTGTGCTTTCCAATTAAGTGTGTAATTACAATGGATGCCCAGATATTTAAAAGAACCACGCTGCTCAGTAGGATGTCGCTTGTGGCTTTGATGTCCTTTGCCAAAAAGCAACTCTTGGTTTTTGAGCGATTTAATGCTAACCTGCTCTTCATAGCAAAAAGAGCTCAACTTGGCTAGCGTCTTACCTGATTGGCGGAGAGCAAAACTACATAATTGGTGTTGTACATCAAAATTGGAGCCTTCAAATGAACAAGGAGAAGGAAGGGAGGAGAGAAGGAGGCCCTTCTCTTGCAATACCTTACTGTTACAGGTAGATAGCCGTGTTGGTCTGTCATAGTCAAAACAAAATAAAAGAATTCCTTCCAGTAGCACCTTAGAGACCAGCTAAGTTTGTTCTTGGTATGAGCTTTCATGTGCATGCACACGAAAGCTCATACCAAGAACAAACTTAGTTGGTCTCTAAGGTGCTACTGGAAGGAATTCTTTTATTTTGTAATACCTTACTGTGTTCACACAAAAAAAGTTAAATAGACAAGGAGCCACAATAAATCCTTGCTGGACTCCTAGAGAACAATCAATGCCCACTCTAAGATGCACATTTAAACCCACTCTTACCTAGGTAACATTATTCATGGTATTTTTGAATTAACCGATTTAAAATGCAACAATTTATTGCCTTTGCATGACCATCCAAAATCAGCTGCCTAATGCAGCTGTTTCATTCTGCCTAATCCCACACTCTCTCCCAGCCCACACCATTCACCCACCATGTTTCACATTTTCCTTGGGTGTCTTTGTCTGGCTAGAATGTGCCCTTCAACCCTGAGATGGGCAGGGTAGATAGGAAGGATCTCTCAGGGCGGGAGACTGGGAAGAAGAGGCGGGCCCCCAGCTGAGAGCACTGGGGGAATCTGCCTTGCTATGTGTGGATATATGATATGATATGCACAATAAAATGTGATAAAGGGTCTTTTTAGTTACCGTATTATTTATTTATTCTTTTTCCCCCCTTTCTTTTTTCTATACAATTGTGTTTTTTGTATTTCCTGACAAATGTGGTATGATTCTCATGGTCCCTTCCGACTATATGATTCTATAATTCTAAGATTCAGGACAGAGAAAATTAAAGCACTTCTCCGTGCAGCATAAAAGTATAACTTTGGAACTTGCTCCCACAGGCAGTGATGGCCACCAACTTGGATGGCTTTAAAAGAATCTCCTGAGTCTGTAAAAAATAAAGATAAGTGCAGTTTGTCATTGGATTTTGTTTTCTCTCCGTAGGTTATGCCTTTAAGCAAGACACCAGGCATCAGGAATAAACAGCAGTGCGGTGGTGCTGCCACCAATTTTTCAGAGATAACACTTGTTCATTCCAGCTGATTGTAGATGGGTCAGAGGACAACACTGGTTCAAAGCTAGATAAGGTTTTGAGATACCCATTGTAATAGGTGCCGTATAAATACCTAAGGCAGATAGGAAGGCAGGTAAGTTCCTATGTCGCAATCTCGCAGTCCCCACCCTCCCCGTTGGGCTTTCTGGCTCCAGGAGCATTAAGGTGCTGCTCCCTCTATCTGCTGGGAGCATTGTCAAATCTCTTACCTGAACAATCACAAGGTATCTAGTGTGCAAATGCTACACCTGTAGTTTAAACAGCGAAACTACGAGACAGTAAAGGTATATTGGCTGCTAGTTGATTTTAAGACGACTGATAGTAAACATATCTCTCCTCTGTCTCCTTTTGCCTCTCCACCACCCCTGGGTGTCAGGGGATGTGTGTGGGAAAGTGGTCCAAATACAGAAAATAACAGTTCCCAGAGGGGCAGCCAACACACAAAAAAAGAGTCTTGTGGCATCTTAAATGTATTATGGCACAAACCTAGGGCATACTAAATCTAGGGTGGCGCAAGACGCTTGTTGTTCACGCAGAAAGGAAAATTCAACTAAGGAAATAGCACAACCATACCCTGCAAATCTGAAGGGACGCTGGTGGTGCTGTGGGTTAAACCACAGAGCCTAGGGCTTGTTGATCAGAAGGTCGGCGGTTCGAATCCCCGCGACGGGGTGAGCTCCCGTTGCTCGGTCCCTGCTCCTGCCAACCTAGCAGTTCAAAAGCACGTCAAAGTGAAAGTAGATAAATAGGTACTGCTCTGGTGGGAAGGTAAACGGCGTTTCCGTGCGCTGCTCTGGTTCGCCAGAAGCAGCTTAGTCATGCTGGCCACATGACCCGGAAGCTGTACGCCGGCCAGCCAATAAATCGAGATGAGTGCCGCAACCCCAGAGTCGTCCGCGACTGGACCTAATGGTCAGGGGTCCCTTTACCTTTACCCTGCAAATCTAATAGAGCATGACAGCAAGCCCTTAACAACCTGCTACAAGATTGTGGAATAGGAGATTTAGCGCAATGGAAAGGAATACAATACTGGGAACAGAGTACAGAGGTAGCCGATGTCGTGCCATTCAGAGGTTGCTGAACTACAACTCCCATCACTCCTGACCATTGGCCATGCTCGCTGGGACTGATGGAAATTGTAATTCAGCAACATCCAAAGGGCATCACATTTGCTTCTGCTGGTGTAGTGGAGAGTTAGAATTAGATGGTGGTAGACCGGGTCTCAGTTCCTGATTAGCTCAGCTATGATGTTCACGCGATGGTCTTGACTCTTGAGCATGCAAAGCTGTCTTAAACTGCATATGTTCACTGATGACTCACCTTACCCAGTGGCTTTGCAGTGCCTCAGACTTTCTGCTGATATCCTTTGAATCTGAGGTGCCAGGCACAGGAACTTTTCAGGGACATTGTGGTGTTACAGCATGTATGTTGACTCACTGGGCAACTTGAAATAATTGGGTGAACAGGATTCAGTGCGGTAGATATAGGAAGACTTGCAGCATAAATAATAAAGAGGTGTGATCACATCAGGAAGTTCCTTCACAACAGAACTTACTGGAAATTGCTTCCTGGCAGATGTGGGATTTAACTCCCAGTGTCATGAGTAACAGCTGAGCTATACCTTGCACAGAATAAGATGGTAGGGCTGGTGGACTGCACCATTTCAGACTTGAGGGGGTGGGAGAGACTGAGCATAAGGCTGCTCACCTTAAACATAAATCAGCTCGGGTTGCCATATGTCCTCTTTTCCCAGGACACGTCCTCTTTTTCAGGATTAAAATATCCATCCGGGCGGATTTTTAAAATTTGGCAAAATGTCCAGGGTTTTTTGTTTGTTTGTTTTATTACAGTAATATTATACAGTAAACATACTGTATAAATCCCTCTTCTTGTGGCTGAACTAAAAGGACGCTGGCTCAGCTACAAGATCTTGCAGAAGGAGTTCCCCCTGCCCTTAAGGAGAGTCCATATGTACATGTTAAACAGTTTAAATAATTGTTCTGTGCACACTTACCGGTATGTTCACAAAGATGTGATCATGAGCCCAAATACTTTCATGTGGCAAGTGAGGGAGCAATATGTACTATTATTATCATCATCATCATCATTATTATTATTTTGTTGAAAGTTAAGACCATTGCTACTAGCAATATATCACAGCTTCTATAGCCTACATATAGTAGGGGCATTTAAAATGAGAGTCACCGTAGCGATCCGTAGTTAGAAGTAGAAGTCGGCAAATGAATTCCTCTTTTTTGTTCTTCAAAATGTGGCAACCCTAAATCAGGCCCCCACTCTAAAAGTAGGGCACATCACTTTAGCTTCACCACTCCTCCTGGCTTTCCTAAACTATGCCATCCATTTGTTGTCTGTTTAAATATCCCCCCTCCTACTTTGGGTATTGTCAGGGACTAGTCTGAGGAGGAATGGTGGAGCCCCCTCCCCCCGCCCTCCTGCACTTCCCAGAGAAAAGGGAGACAGTATAGATTTAGAACAGTGGTTTGCAGAAGATCATAGTTCAGAGTCTGCAGAGGGGAGAAGCTGGGAAATATTGAGAGAGGAGCAGCAGGGAGAAGAAGCATGGGGGGGGAGCGACTGCTGACAGTGTCTTTAGAAAGCATACCTGACCCCCCCCCCTCGCAGGACCTGGCGGGCATGGAAAGTAGGAGAACAGAAAGCTCAGAGGCAAGGAAGCACAGATCAGCCAATGCAGGGATGACGTAGAATCGGAGAGACGAGGGGGGGGGACTTTACTCAGAGCAACGCCATTATCTAAGAGAGACGGCATTTCTATGTCTCTGTGAATATTGAATAAAAGACTGGTAAGAACTCTTCTTGTTTATCTACAGGTACTTCTTGGCTGGATCGGATTCCCTAAAGCCTGACAGGTATGTATAGAAAATATTTTAAAAGAAAATAAAGATTAAAATGTAAAAATGAATTGGGCATGTTTGAGAAATCCATTTAAAATCCTCGAACCGCCTTTGTAGGGTTGTGTTTTATAGGATGCTCATCTTGGGGCACAATTCCCCCTCTGCCAGTGACCTCATCTGTAAGAGAAGAAAACTCACCTTGGTAGACACGTGCAGCTACCAGAAGATGAACCAAAATACAGTAATCCTTTTGACATTTGCACGTCTCTGAATTTGGCTAGTAAAGTGTACAGAGACACACATAGTAAGATGCGCATGTACCGGTAAGTGCATTGTAGTAATGCATTGCATTAGACAAAATAGATTTGCAATGATGTCCATACTAGGCAAAATTGCTCACATCTATATTAGTTGAAATTTGTACCAGAATGCTGATAGGTTTTTGTGAGAACTTAAAAAATAATAACCATAGACTGTTGTGGAAACAAGGAGAACGGAACTTAGGACCGCAATACCTCAAGGACAGCCTCTTTCCATATGAACCTGCCCGGACCCTGAGATCATCTTCTGAGGCCCTTTTTCATCTGCTTCCTCCATGAGAGGTCCAGAAGGTGGCAACACGAGAACGGGCCTTCTCTGCGGTGGCTCCCCGTCTGTGGAATGCTCTCCCCAGGGAAGTTCGCCTGGCGCCTTCATTATACACCTTTAGGCGCCAGGCAAAAACGTTCCTTTTAAACCAGGCCTTTGGTTGATCTCTTTGATATCCTATACCCTTTTAAAATGTGACTAATGGGTTGTTTTTATTCTGAATATGCTGTGATCTTTTATGTGAACAGCCCTGAGACCTCCAGGTATAGGGCAGTATATAAATTCAATAAATAATAATAATAATAAATTAAGATTGGGAAACAGAGAGAAACTGAAAGTGACACATTTGCCATCCCTAGTGGCACAGACATAAAGGAATGCCTGTTGGTTCATAGTTGTAACCAACAGGAAACCCAGGGGGGGAACTCTAGCACACTCCTTGTATTGTTTCCTGAATTTATGGCGCTGCAATCAGAAACCAGGAGCAGGGGGAAGCTGCTGTGTAGAAGGATATTGTGCTTTCCTGGCATTTGTGCTTTCCTGGCATTAAAAGACACCGTCATAATCAAATAGCAATCTCCTTTGACTTACTCAGAAGCAACCAGAGAATTCAGGAGCGTGTGAAATAGAGAGATGCCAGGCTGCCTTGATTCAGAGCAGGAAGCAGTTATCAATTAAAATAGGCAGGAGGAAAAATCTTAGATGGTAACTGCACATCATGCAATGCTAACTATCCAGAATTTCAGGCAGTTGGTGTTCAGGACCAAGTGTTCTCAAGCCTGTAGGGTCAAAATAATTTAATATGCAATAATATCCACCACCCAGGAATGCACTGAAGGAAACTCTGAGATTAAGCATTTTTCTGTTACCATCTGTGACAGGATTAACCTATTGGATAAAGGTAGTTACAGATCCTTGTAACTGGCATTCAACCATCTAATTTGAAATGTGTCTTTAATATCGGTTTTTAAACTTTATCCCAAAGAGGTCTCAGCACAAAACAGCACTTACATACTTTTGGGATCAACAGGACAGTTTGTTGTGAAAAAAATTAAGCCTCGCTGATTTTTATTTTTAAAAAACAATTTTTATTAAAGATTTCTAAGTTTACAAAAATACCTGCATTGTCTCATTTTTTCAAGTTGTGTTTTCTACAGAACAGTTTCATTTGTTGTAGGACATTAGTGTTGCATGCAGTACAGTGGTACCTCAGGTTACGAACTTAATTCGTTCTGGAGGTCCGTTCTTAACCTGAAACCGTTCTTAACCTGAGGTACCACTTTACATAATGGGGCCTCCCGCTGGAGGTGCGGCTGCCTGTTCTCATCCTGGGGCAAAGTTCTTAACCCGAGGTACTACTTCCGGGTTAGCGGAGTCTGTAACCGAAGTGTTTGTAACCCGAGGTGTTTGTAACCCGAGGTACCACTCTATTAGGTTGGAAAGAAAAGAGATGGAAAGAGGGGGAGGGGTGGTGAGTGGGGCAGGGTGGTAATGCTTCTAGTTTTCTAGTTGGTGTATGTGTCAGGTTTTGTGTCCGTGGGTTCTCTTTCTATTCGTTTGTTGTATTTCCTTGGTGGTGAGAGAGGTTGGGGGTGGCCTAGGGTGTGGTTGCTTGTCTTTGGTAGGCTGTAGTGAGATTTGTTTATGTGTGCAAGGGGGTGGGTTTTGGGGTCAGGTTAGCCATATTTATTGATGCTGTCGGTGGATTCTTGTTGTTGTCTTGTTGGGCTATATATGTGATAAAGCAGAACCATACCGGGATGAAGGCGTCTTCTTCTATTTGTCCACATGTCAGTTTCAATTTATTGGTTAGTTTTTTTAGTAAGGCTGTTTCCCATACCATCTGATACCATTGGTCCATGTTTAGCCTTGACAAGTCTCTCCAGTGTCTGGCTATGATGCTTCTGGCTGCTGAGAATAGGTGGGTTATGAGCTCTTTGTAATGTGAGTGGGCATTATTATCTTGGTAGATGTTCAGTAAGGTTAGTTGTGGGGTGACTTCTAATACTTGCTTAGTTATTTTGCATATTTCTTGTATGACTGAAGTCCAGAAGAGTTGGGTTTTGGGACATTGCCACCACATGTGGAGGTATGTGCCTGTGGAGGTGCAGCCTCTCCAGTTTGGTGAGGCTCCTGGGCGTATTAGCGCTAGTTTCCGTGGTGCTAGGTACAATCTGTAAGTGAGTTTCAGGGTGAGCTCTTTTCTTTTAGCTGAGATGGACTTAAAGGGAGGTTTAGACCACATTCTAGTCCATTGGGTGGGGTTAATTTCATAGCCTATGTCCTCCCATTGTTTTTTGATTATGTCAAGGGGGTTTGTGGGATCTTGGAGCAGTATTTTGTATATTGTTGATACCATCCCCTTGCTGTGTCCCATGAGTGTGAAGGAAAATTTCTATATAATTATATTCTTGGCACTGGCTCCAATGCAGCTCAGCACACAAGACATGGAGTTCAGCAGTGTATTTTCTTTATTCAGGAACATGGCTTACAGCTGAGCACTGCTTAGATGGAACTTGCTTCCATTGGGCAGTTGCCAGGACTGAAGGTCGCCGCCCTCTATGACCCCCTAAGACCCCTTGTATTCCCCATCTGGACATTTCCCCAGCAGCCAAAAACTACGACGATGGAGGACCCTCTGTGCCCTTTGTTCTGCTACATACAAAGCCCTCTGTGGCCTTGGAGACAAGGAGGGGAGGAGAGCACAGTTCAGTAGGAACGGCAAGCTCCTGGACTGCATCCACTGACTCTGTCCTCTCCTCCCGTTTCATCTGCGAAGCCTGCCTTGCTTTCTGCACCTGGCTCTTCTTGCTTACTGATGTCATGCCTGCTGTGTCTTCAGCCTCCAACCATTCCTACCCACTCCTTAACCCTCTGGCCTGTCCTCAGTATCCCCTGAGTCTGAGCCTTCCTCTTCTGAGGATTCCCGTGGGGGCTCCCCAGCAGGTGCCTCCCACCACTCCTCTTCATCCAGCCAGTCCCCAGCAGATATATAGATATATAGGGCTTTATCCTGCTGGTTGAGTGGCTATAGCATTCAGCTGCTGGTACAAATGTGAACCAGACAAATCTCCCGCATCGCTAATTCGCAACAATCCTATAGACTTGGCGAGACTATTCCGAAAGCAAGTTGCCTGAAACCTGGTGACTTTAGCTGTTGTCAAAATCCAGAGACGGCTGCCCACCGTGTAAGTTGTATTCCACCAAGCAAGCCAGTTCCTGCAAAAACTGCCTTTAGAAAGAGAGATGATCGCAAAGCAAACACACAGCATCAAGATCCCAGGAATGTCAAACAACAAGTGGTGCTACCTGACCTCTCTTCAGAAATTGTTACCTTGGGAGATCTAACTGGAGCACCAGATGAGTGCACAGGGGTCATTTGACCGGCAGTCAAAACTCAGCCACCTTCAAAAGGGGCAGCTTGAGAACCTCTTCCCTTGGAATAGCTGCACAGGTGATATGGAATCAACAAGCACACCAGGCCTGCAGCTGCAAATGTAAGGGAGATCATGATGGAACCAGAGACCATAGCAACATCCAATGCCAAACTTAAAGCAGAATTAATAGCCATCCTCTGCCCTTCGGGAATCCTGGGAACACCCTTTCTGTGGTGGGGGCTAGTAATTAGTCAGCACCCTCACCGAAATACATTTCCTAGGAATATTTGGGGAAGTCATCCTATATAATAAAGCCCAAGTGTCTCTGCGTGCCCGTCCGTCCGTCCGTGGGATTGCGCTACAGCGCATGTGCCCCGCGGACACAGGGATTGGGCGACGCAGAGACGCGCGCACCAATCAGGGCTGGCCGAACGCTGGGCGCGCGCGAAGCAAACAAGTAGGCGGTTTAGCTGCTTGCTTGCTTCGTGAGGCGAAGCGGCTGGCCGACCCGGCCACCTCCCTGGCGGCTCGCCCTGCCCGCCTGCCTGGTATTGGGGCTTTCGCTGCCGCCACCGCCAGGCAGGTGGCCGGGGTCGGCGAGCCGCTTCGCCTCACGGGGGTCGGCCTGGCCCGGGCTCCTCCTCCACTGCTGCCGCCGTCGCCTCGACGGAGGAGCCCCAGGAGGAGGAGGAGGAGGACGGCCGGGCCGGCCTCTGGAGGCAGCGGGGCGAGGAGGACGAGGAGCCCGGGCCAGGCCGACCCCCGGAGAAGCGGGAGGCGCCCCGAGGAATATGCAGCTCCGGCTGCCCCGCGGCGTGGCTGGCGAGTGAGGTGAGGGAGGAGCGGCGGCGAGGGAGGAGGAAGGAGCCGAGGAAGAGGAGGCCCGGCAGGAAGCGGGGGGAGAAGGGCGGGGGGCTCCTCCTCCCGCCGCCACCGCAGTGCTCGGGGTCGCCGCCTCGAGGGGGGGGGCAATGACAGCGGCTCTGGCAGCAGCGGCGGCGGCAGCGTCGCCACCGCCCTGGAGTCAGTCAGGAGAGAAGCAGCAGCAGCAGCGGAGGAGGAAGACTGAGCGGAGGGGCGAGAATGCTGCGCACTCTCCTCTCCCTCAGCCCGTCCTTCCTTTTCTTTCTTCCTCCTCCTCCCCTCTTCGCTGGAGGCTCAGCCCCGGGAGGCTCTGCCTTGCACCACATATCTTCTAGCCCCCGCCCGTTTTTCAACGGGCTTAATTTACTAGTGATATACATATTGTACAAAACAGTAAGTCCACTTACCTTAATTGGTCATGCCAATGGCGAGGGGGCGAGACCAACCAGCCAATAAGCATTGCTTGGGTCTGCCCCCGGGGGAATAAACTGAGGCCAGCCCAGCCCTCCTCCTGTCATGGTAGACCTTGCAGTAGACATTGTCGGCTCCCATATTTGGGGCTGGGCAGGAATTTTTCCACTTGGCAAATTGTCACCGGCCACTTGGTTTTCGCCTACCTCATAGCAATCATCTCAACTTTGACAGGGCTCAGCAAACTTTTTCAGCAGGGGGCCGGTCCACTGTCCCTCACACCTTGTGGGGGACCAGACTATTTTTTTTGGGGGGGGATGAACGAATTCCTATGCCCCACAAATAACCCAGAGATGCATTTTAAATAAAAGGACACATTCTACCCATGTAAAAACACACTGATTCCCGGACCGTCTGCGGACCGGATTTAGAAGGCGATTGGGCCGGATCCGGCCCATGGGCCTTAGTTTGCCTACCCATGGATTAGGCATTGAGTAAGCCTTAGTCTTGGCTTGAGAGGAGGTTGTAACCTCTGCCTGTCCCTCCTTGGTTAAGGGTATCCCTTTGAAGTGATCCATGAGGAGTTGCTTCTGTCTGATGGCCAGACAGGGGCTAGGGCCATAGAACTCCTCCAGCAAGGACCCCTCGAAGGGCACCCCTATTTGATGCAAGGCATAGGACCTCTTCCCCCCAATGGTGTGCTTTACCCTTAGATACACTCCCAGCAGACGGGCTGGAATTAAATAAATGGCTTCTCCCAATACCTATACCAAAACCTCACATCTGTAGCCAATAAAGTTGTGGCCTATTTGAACCCCAAGACTCTAAATGCTGCTGTCTGGTCCAATTACAGTATTTCATTACAAAGGGAGCGGCTAGGTCATGGAGTCTTGGCACAAAACAGCCACTATATTAGACTTTAATATGTTGGACTTTTTGAAGGGGAAAGAGGATTTCAAATAAAATCTCAGACTGAAATGTGGAGAACTGAACTCAAGATTGGAAAGGTGAGATATGGAGAGAAACCAAATTTGACAGGTTTGCTCATCCCTACTCGGATGCAAGAATAATTTGACTCAGCTTGGGGAGTCTGTATATCCTGGCCTGGTGGCAAGGGGTGCAACCTGTAGCTCCATCTCTGGCAGCAAAATGCCTTGAGGCAGCCCTGATCCAACAACAATCATATAAAATCTATCTAAATGTAATGGGGCAAGTTTCTCTAGTTAGAATGTCCACCTTTTTCTTAAATATTGGCAAATGGGTGAAGTAGCCAAGATTGTGGAGGACATCAAATTACCGGTATGCATTATGATGAAAGCTAAGCAGACAGTTTTAAACGCTCCAAAAGGATCTCTGTAAACTGGCTGAATAGGCGACAAGAAAATAGCAGATAAGGTCTGCTGTAATTGTAAAGCAATAGATAATGGGAGAAAACAGCAAATAAGAACAGCCTCAACTTCACAAAGGCGGTGATGAGGTCTGAACTGGTTTGCAGTGGGATGGCTCACTGAAAACATCAGCTGAGTGTTCACATCAACCATGTTTATTTTGACTGCAGGTGTCTTAATCTTCCTTTTTCTTTACTTGTAATGATGATGTGGTTGGGTAATAATTTAACTGGCTTAACAATAAATCTTTGACTGACTGACCACAGGGCCAGACTACATGGGAAGCTAAAGATGCAGTGGGGAGCAGGTTTCATTGGGACCGCAGAATGAGACACACACAGAGGGGGGTGGGCTTCTTCCTTTCCTCCCCAGTCACAATCACAGACAGAATCAAGTTTCTTAAGGGCAAATGCTAGTGTCCATAGACACCAACTCTATGGAGCTGAAGACAGCTCAGCCCCCCCCAAAGTATGTGGGGACAGGGCTGACCACCCCCCTTCCCAATCTTGAGAAGTATTCCCTGTTGTATGTTTCAAGACAATGCCTTCAGCTCTTTTGGATGTGTGACTTAGGGGGATATCTTATTTTAGGTGGTGAAGGTCCTGTGATTTACAGGTAACTGAAGCGTCAAACTGCATCTTATTATTTTGTAACTTTTATTAAGATCTCAGGAAGGAGTTGATTGATCCAGTAAGCATTTTGTTTGCTGGAGGATCATCTGAATATTACATTTCTCTCTCTCTGATAAGTTGATTAAAAAAATAAGATTATTACACACACACAAAATGGTGCTGCATTCCTGTTAATAGCAATCAAGATACATGTAAAAAAACAACCCCAAATAAATATAGTAATGTTTTCCTATATGATAATAAAGGTACCGTATTTAATATTTTTGTATCCAGTTTTACCCATGAACTGATGTAAAAGTTTTATTGTGAGATCGGTTGACTAGACCAATAAATTCATTCATTCGTTGGGACCACAGCCCTAGGGGGAAACGGTGACTTAACCCTTCTCAGTTATGGGCACAATGAAAAGCATTGCTATTAGTCTGAGAGAAGCTCTACAAATCTTTAAACGGGGGTGTTTTGCAGACCATCCGTTTGCTTTTTCCTACTTTAGACTTTTTAAAAAAAGAAGATTAAATTAGAGAACGGTTTTAGAATGTGTGCCTTTTTCTTCTGCTGGAACCTATGTTGCTGCTTTATATTTAATTGCCCTGTGCTTTTTTTAAAAAATGCATTGTGTTGCTACTATCATTCTAAATTGTTTTTTCTTATTGGACTGTGTTTTTTAATGATATGTAAAAAAACAAAAAGGGACCCAGGTGGCGCTGTGGGTTAAACCACAGAGCCTCGGGCTTGCTGATCAGAAGGTCGGCGGTTCGAATCCCTGCGACGGGGTGAGCTCCCGTTGCTCGGTCCCTGCTCCTGCCCACCTAGCAGTTCGAAAGCACATCAAAGTGCAAGTAGATAAATAGGAACCGCTCTGACGGGAAGGTAAACAGCGTTTCCGTGCGCTGCTCTGGTTCGCCAGAAGTAGCTTTGTCATGCTGGCCACATGACCCGGAAGCTTTACGCCGGCTCTCGGCCAATAAAGCGAGATGAGCGCCGCAACCCCAGAGTCGGACACGACTGGACCTAATGGTCAGGGGTCCCTTTACCTTTACCTTTACTAAAAAAACAAAAACCTACCATGTGGGATTTGTGCCTAAAAAGGCTGCCTGGTTATAAGCTTATAAATAAAGGAAGGAAGGTCCCATTCCTGAGCCCCGAATGACTGGGCAAATGAAAGAGTGGATTGCTGGGAGACAACATTAACTTGGCTGTCCTGATGTTTGCAAAAAGGATGCCTGCTCATTGTTCTGGCACATGATAAAATAGAAATATTTATTTTATGTTTACATGGGGTGTGTGTATGCTTGTATCTTTCCAGTTTTAATCCAGGGTGGGGAACGCGTGGCTTAGGTTTGGTAAATGCTGTCCTCTCTCCCCCATCTCTTCAGGTGACCAGGGTTGCCTGTACATCACAAGATGTGTTGTTGCTTATTAGTGGCAGACTGATTGCCACCGTTTCCCTTCTGCTTTTAGACCACTGCTGGATGCCTCTGACACAAGTGTCCCTACTTGACCCTGCTTATGAGAACTGACAAGATCACAGCTCTAGGGTGGTTTTGTTTCTGGAAAATGCAGCCCTGCAAAATGCCACTATTCTGGTCCTGTGTAACAAAGCACATCAAGAGGGGGACTGCTGCCCTCTTGTGGAGCAAGCAGGGTATTTGTCATTTTCTCCTAATCAAAACAACAAGGCTTTAAAAAGCAAAAGGTGTTTTTTGTTTTTTTTAACTCAACACACTAGCGCCCAGCAGGGCGGGGGTCATGTCTTTATTTCTCCCTGAAAGAAATACCTATTTTGGTCTTCCTTTTTTGTAATAGTATTTTATTATTTTCTCCGTATATAAATTTGTTTTCTCAACAATTGTATTCCAATTCAACAACAACTAGTGACTTCCTGCTCGGCCAACATCGATGTTCATAAATCAAATTACATACAATTGCAGGTTAAGGTTCTGTCTTATCTAATTTCATCCTCTTTAAAATGCTTATTAATATATTCTGCTATTTTCTTACACTTCGGACCCAACTGTGACCTTAACGTATGGGAAGCAACTTTCTATACGGACTAGAAAGGGTTTTCAGACTTCTTTAAAAGATTCCAAATTTGTATCTTTTATCAATGCCGTCAAGTTTGCCGTCTTGGTCTTCCTGATATAGCAAAGTTAACAAACTTACACTACCATAATCTGCGTGCAAATTGTTTGCCGATCTTGCAAGACTCATTTGGAGAAATAAACATAGGACTAGGGACACAGGAAGTTGCTTTATACCGAGTCAGACAATTGGCCCATCTATCTCAGTACTGACTATAACAACTGGCAAAAGCAGGTGCTCTACCTAGCTATGGCCTATCCCCAAGCTAACAACAGAGCAAGCTTGCATCTCATGGATTATACCCAGCAAGATCAATAGGCTTTATTAACTTCTCTATCCAACCTTTCTTTCTGCTGCTGAATACTTGGGATTTGAATGTGCTTACTTTTGAAAACCCATCAATGTTTCATTTTGATGACTTTTTTGCTGCTGTGAATGGTCACAGAAATTAGACAGCAAGAAATATTCGAAAATACAATTGGCACCGGAAACCCACGAAATGTTCACACGGAGATGAAGCTGCAACCCGAAAGACAGTGTATGAGTGGTTTAAGTGTTTCCGTGAAGGGCGGCAAACCATCGAAGATGACCCTCGGTTTGGCAGACCACCAATGAGCAGAATGGCGGCAAATGTCGACAGAGTTTGTGAGTTACTGATGTGGGATCGGCGTTTGTCCATCCGAATGATGGCGGAAGAATTGCATATTCTGCGTGAAATCGTTACTGAGGTCACTGAGTTGTCCCACCTCAAAGATAAAATCCGTGAATGGATTTTAGCTAAGGATGAAGCCCTCGATCTAACACTATCCAACGCGGCCAGATTATCCACGTGGTTTCCTCATGTGAAGGCAGTCAGATCTCCGGCCCATTATCTGAGTGATCTGATAAATCCCATGTTAAGAAGGGCCTTCACATTAGCACGATTCCACGCCATCCCGACAGCATTCCTACAGGGTGTATTTTCCAATACTCCGCTGGATCTTCGACTCTGCCCATGCAACAAGGGAAAGATAGAGGACTTTATCCATTTTTTCTTCCACTGCCCTCTATATGTTACAGTTAGACCCAGGCTTTCCCTCTTAATCCCACCGACCATCGCCCAGGACGACGACCGCATGAAATACTTATTGGTAGACGCCAACCCCCTGGTCACACGTGGTGTAGCTATCTATATTTTACAGGCACTGAAACTCAGGGCCACCTTCTCGGCTAACTTGCCATAGACCTAGCCCTCTGTAACTTCCTGACATAGTCACTGTCGACTTGCCCTGTTATTGCTTCTTATTTTATCTGTTTTACTCAGCATGATTTGACACTTAAAGTTTTTAAATGTATTTGTACAAAATGTATCTGTTGTATTTTATGTACATTCGGGACAGGTTTCTGCCTGGTTTCGCATTATGTGCTATGGCCATATGGCTAATGCAATAAATAATATTTGATTTGAGTTGTCCCACCCTCCATATTCTCCGGATCTGGCCCCGCTGGATTTCTTTCTTTTTCCAAAACTGAAATCTGCACTGAAAGGGCACATATATTCCAACATTTCACACATCCAAGCTGCTGCTGTGAAACTGAAAGCACTATGAAAAGAGGACTTCTCCAGAGGTTACCAACAGTTCTACGAACGTTGTCAATGGTGCATTGTATCAGAGGGGGCCTGTAAGGCATGTATGTTCGAATATTTCTTGCTGTCCGATTTCTGTGACCATTCACCGAACTTTCCAGTCGCACCTTTTATTTATAGTTCAGTGAGACTGCACATTCTGTGTTTTGTTGACAGGACCCCAACCCAGAGCGGCTAGGGTGATCAAATGCATAGAAGGGATGCAGGTCTTTGAGAAAAGCTGTGTCTCTTCTGTGCGAGTGTTAAAGGGAGAGGAGACCTATAGAGCCTAAACCTGGAACTTGCTAACTGTGCAGAAATAGGTGGACAAGGTCACATCAGACGCACACCAGGGTCTACGGCTGGAACAGTGCCTAGCACAGAAATAATAGGGGGTGTTGTTTCCATTTGAGCATCCTCAGATGACCCAAAGGCATTTTCCACACTAAACCCTTCGGTGTCACTGAGTTTATCCTGAGGCACATGGTCAGCAACTTCACGCCAGCCCATTTTGCCCCACCTAGTCAGCAGAACCAATGACTGGCATGCAGAGTTATCACCCAATTTTGCTGAAAGCTGTGCTTCTCAGATGTTTTGAACTTGGAACACACGCACACCTCTCTCAGAACTTACCTTGGGGGCCCCAGGCCAGCACTAATAATGTGTTGCACAGGGGAATGTGTAGAAATGCTTGCATCAGCTGCCTGCATACAGACTGCTCAACCACGCAAGGAACTGCGGACTAGAACAACGGTCCAACACTGGCAAGTGGAGAGGAATGGAGCAGGATCTCTCTCTCTCTCTCTCTCTCTCTCTCTCTCTCTCTCTCTCTCTCACACACACACACACACACACACACACACCACAAAACAATGCATACTGACACATTTTACAAAGAAAACTGCAGCCCTTTAAAAAAAAAATCAAATTGTGGGTCAGTGAGGTCCTAGTGTTGATCAATGAAGGTCATCTGCTAAACAGCCCAGCTCTTGGCTAGCGCAAGGGTAAATGAAGGCATCCCATGCCTCAGGATCCTACCCCTACCTGAAATTTCATACAATCTCTTCTTCTCGTTCCCCTTAAGTCTAAAATGCAGCAGCCAGATTAGTGGCTGGGGGTTCCTTTTAAATCTCATATAAACCCCTGTTTTAAAACAGCTTCACTGGTTGCCAATTGGTTTCCGGGCCTAATTCAAGGTGCTCATTTTTTTAAGCAGCTGTTCTTCTGTCTTCCATCGTCCCTTCCCTTCAAATGCAGGTGTCTGTAGCTGCTTTGGGCTTTAAAAAATTGGGTAAAGTTTGTTTGCTTGCTTGCTTGCTTGCTTGCTTATTAAATTTAGATACCTCCCTTCATCAAAATATTTCAGGGCAGTTCACAGAATAAAATACAAGCTAAAACAAAAGTAAATAATTTTTAAACCAAAACATCAAAATAAAAACTCCCCTTCCCACAGACAGATTTTAAAAGGCTGTAGGATATGAATCAGGCAAAGGCCTGGTGGAAGAGGAATGTTTTTGTCTGGTGCCTAAAATATATATATAATGAGGATTAGGGAGGTCATGTTTGCTACTTTACAGAGAGCAGCAGTTCCATGCCCTCCAACATTTCTCTGATGAAAATAGGGGTGTCCCATTCCATAATGATAATTTTACTACTGGGTTGCCCCAGCACTCAAGGCAGCTTCCAGCATACAGCCATACCTTGGATCCCAAACACCTTGGTACTTGGACGCTTTGGCTCCTGAATGCCGCAAACCTGGAAGTGTTTGTTCCGGTTTGCGAACGTTCTTTTGGAACCCGAACATCCGACGGGATTTCTGCGGCTCCTGATTGGCTGCAGGAGCTTCCTGCAGCCAATCAGAAGCCGCAATTTGGTTTTTGAACGTTCTGGAAGTCGAACGGACTTCCAGAACAGATTCCATTTGACTTCCAAGGTACGACTGTATATGAAAACTTGTCTTCAGACGGATCTGGGGTCAGATAGTCACTGGTGGAGTAAGAGACCTCCGGCTAGGAAATTCCGTGTGACCTCTTTGGCCCTCGGAACCTGCCTTCTGCTGCTTCTGCCTTAGGTCACATTCTCGCGCAGCCAGCGAGCTCGCCTCGCTCGACAGGAGGCACAGCGCAATCCCCACCCGGGGAAGGAGGTTTTGCTTTCCGTTGCGGGTTGCTACGGACGGAAGTTGCAGCTATGGCAGCTTGTAGCAACTCTGGCCAAGGTGCTGGGCATGTGCGAGCGGCATATAAACGAAGTAGAGTGTGTGTGTGGGCTCTCCAAAGTAACATGCGGGAGGGGGAGGCACCGAGGAGAGCCTTTTAATCAAGTTTTTTTAGGGAGGGATCATGAGATATGTGCAATTCTGTTATTTTCTGGTGTCTGCCTTACGTCGTCGTCGTCCCCGGCCCTCCTATGTTTAAAGCAAAAAAGGGTGTTACATAACGGGGAGATTCCTGAAGTAGCAGAAGGAGACTTGCGGGGACTCGGGAAAGCAAAGTGCCAAGCCCTGAATCGCTCCACGGGGCGGGCGGCAGACCCCCGGGGTGTCATCGCTGAGGGGGGTGACACTCGGTGCTCCGCCCGCCCACGACTCCCAAGCCTACCCTAAGCCGTTGATTGGGGGGGGGGGGGTGACAAAAACATTTTTGCACTGGTTACCACATGACCTTGCTATGCCTCTGCAGATAGTTCTCTTTTTTCAAAAGTTGTCAGAGGACAGCCTTCTTGTTTGAACAATTCCACTATTTGGTGGACTGTTTGGTCCAATTCCTGTTTAAAGAGAAAGAACCGTAAGGAGAGCAGAGGCCTTGAAGTTGCCCATCGACGGTTATCACCTGAACCACAGCGCCTGGTCAGAGCCTTCCACCTTATTTTGAGACGAACTGAATTTCCATTAAAATTATAGTAACCATTTCTTCATTTCCACATGTACATATAAGCTGGCCTATGCAACTTCAGTTGCATAGTTCTGTGTCCTCTTTCATCTTCTTTTCTCAATATGCATTTCCTCCCATATTTCTTCTTCTTTTCGGCCATCTTAAGCTCCTGTGTTGACATGGCCGCAAGATCTGAGGCCAACAAGGCCAAGAACTGGCCGACCTCGTGACTTCCCAGCTAAACTTCACCTTTTTGGGTTCTGTCATCACCGTTGGAATGAAGCAGCAGCAAAATAACCCGTCTAGATTATATTGTATCCTGGAGCAAGACTCTCAGGCAAATGATCTCAGCACAAAACCAAACAGAGGCATTGTTATGATGAGTGAGGGATACAATTCTAGAAAGGCGAGATCAGATTAGATAGGGCCAATAGGCTTTAACATTCCTGAGAACACAATGGTTACGGGAGTCACATTGGGCAATAAGCTTTGCAATGCATAGAATTCATATTTATTGCACTTTGTGGTACAGCAGTGTAACTCTTAGGCTAGAGGGTATTTAGAAGAAACATTATGTTTGAAAAATGGAGCACATTTTGTACACTTCTGCCTGTTCAATATATATTAACAACCATACATCAGCCGAGGAGAGAGGTCTCAGGTGTGGTTTCTTGTTGATTTCATACATTAGTGTACTGGAAGAGGCGGCATTGCCAAGTACTCTCTCCTTCAGGGCCATTATAACAATCTCAATGTTAATCTGAGGCCAGAAGAAATAGAAGACCGCATAATAATAATAATAATAATAATAATAGTTTTTTATTTGTACCCCGCCCATCTGGCCGGGTCTCCCCAGCCACTCTGGGCGGCTTCCAACAAATATTAAAATACATCAAAATCACAAGTTAAAAACTTCCCTAAACAGGGCTGCCTTCAGGTATTTTCTGTATGCATGGATGGTCAAACTGCATAATAAAATTTGAATCGGCTAGCAGTAAAAGCCAAGTTGGATGTACAAACAACAAGGGGGGGGGTGAGGGCCAGGACCAAAAAACCTATAAAAGGTACAGTAGAATAAACAGATCTTCGCATCACACTGACAGGACAATTGTGCGTATGTGAAAGAGAGAGAGCGCTTCTACCGTCTTTCCCCCTTTTTAAGACACCATCTTATAATTTTTTTTCCTCAAAAAAACATAGGGTGGCTTATTTTCGGGGGAATGTCTTATTTTTATTACGCCAGTATGGTACGGTACAGCCTCCTCCTGCACACTGAGCAGGTGGGGCAGAACTCCGCAAGAGGCGCGTCCCCCCCCCCGCACGCCTCTCCCTGGTTCGCTGGCTCCCTGCGCACGGGGAACAGGCGGGGCAGGAAGAGGCATCTCCCCCCCCCCGCGCGCTAAGCAGGCGGGGCAGAACTCCGCAAGAGGCGCGTCCCCCCCCCCGCGCCTCTCACTGGTTCGCTGGCACCCTGCGCACGCAGGAGGGGCTGAGGAGGCGACGGGAACAATGGCGGCACCACGGCTTACTTTTGGGGTACGTCTTACTTCTCACAAAGGTTAAAAAAACCTGCCATGGCTTACTTTATGACTATGTATTAAAAAAGGGGAAACAGGGTAATGAAAATGTGGAAGTCTATTATTATTATTATTATTATTATTTTATTATTTTATTAATAGCCCGCTCATCTGACTGGGTTGCCTCAGCTACGCTGGGCGGCTTCCAACATACATAAAAACACAGTAAAACATGAAACATTTAAAAACTTCCCTCTACAGGGCTGCCTTCAGATGTTTTCTAAAGGTTGTATAGTTACTTATCTCCTTGGCTTGGGGGTTGCATAACTCCAGAAATCCCACAGAACAAGCAAGGGACATCCTACGGGGGGGGGGGGGGGGGTTCAGCTGGAACTTGCCGGAACTCAATTAAGGTACCTCTCAGGTGGGCGCCATTGCCATTATAAGAGAACAAGGGCGGAATTCCAGCACCTATTTTTCTGGGGTGGGGGGTGGAATAGCACTGCCTACAGGCCAGATCCAGCCCCGAAGTGAATTCACCTGGTTCTTGGAGGTTCTGTCAATTATAATCAATGTGCTGTAAAGCATTGGCCTGCAATTTCCCTAATAGGGAAGATTCGGACACTTGGAAACGGAGATAGTCTAAGCTTCAGAGTTATACCTCTTGTTTGGATTTCGTGCATGTAGGCCTACTTCTGTGCTCCAAAACCCCTTACTGCCAGTAGACTCCAACCTAATTTGCAGAACCCGACTACTCTTAGCCCCCCCCAACGGTTTTATGTAGATTAGAGTATTTGCTGAGGACATACAAGGTGGTAATCTCTGGCATAAAAATAAGGGAAACTTGGCAACTAAACTGCGACTCCACCTCCTCCGAGAAGAGCATTAATGTTGCAATGGCCTGGAGGGAGCGAAGCTCTCTGCTCAAGACAAGGAATATAGTCAGCCTGTTTGGCGAGGCATAGAATGCACAGGTCAGGTATTAAAAATAGATTCTGGCAGTACAGTGTGTGTAACACCTTGATAATAGGAATAAGCAAGACGCAGAAATGTGAGGGACTGCCTGCCTCAGGAAGAATGACCGCAGAGACCTCGCAGTGCACTCAGTGACATGAGAACGGCCCCAGTGCTGCACCTGTCACCACTCCCAATTATCTGTGCTGTACAGTACTTTTTTTCCAGAAAGTTGTGGTAAGTTTGGTGGCAATTGCAGAAAACAGTCAAATAGCTACAAATCATTAAATTTTCAGCAGCAGCCCATGTCTGTGTTCCCTTCCCTACCCCAGGCCACTCCTGCATACACGCCAACATTTCTCCTATGGAAACGACGGTGTCCTGTCCAATAATAATAATAATAATATAATGTAATTTTTTTATATCCCACCCATCTAACTGGGTTGCCCCAGTCACTCTGGGAGGCTTCCAACATATAAAAAATGTAATAAAACATAGAAACATGAAACATTTAAAACTTCCCTATACAGGGCTACCTTCAGTTGTCTTCTAAAGATTGTATAGTTACTTATCTCCTTGGCTTTGGGGGGGGGTGTCACATAACTCCATACCCTCCAACATTTCTCCGATGAGAATAGGGATGTTCTAAGGAAAATCGGGACATTCCGGGATCAAATCAGAAACCAGGCCAGCTTCTGTAAATCCAGGACTATCCCTGGAAAATAGGGTCATTTGGAGGGTTTGCTCCTGCTTTCGGCCACTTGCAGCAGTTAAATGTGTCTGATTGTCAGAGACCAGACTGATGAGGAATGGTGGGAGCCTCCCCCTCCCCTTGCTCAGGACCAGGATCCTGAAACTGCCCAGGAGCAGTGGAGCAGTACAGATTTGGAACAGTGGTTTGCAGAGAGGCATAGTTCTGAAGACAAAAGTTGGGAAGAACTTGGGGGGGGGGGTGAACAGCAAGGTGAAGATGAATTGGGAGAGAGCTAACACTCTCTCTCTTGCTGGAAAGTGTCCAGCCTATCAGTCCAAGGTCACGTAGAGCAGATAAGGTGGTTACACAAAAAGCACTGTGGTTGCGAGATCAGGTTGAAAGACATGGAAGTGACTAAGGGGGAAGTGGGTGGAACCTTAATTGGGAGCACCTTCATTCTGAGAATGGCTGCTTTGTTCTTTTGCTCTTTAAATGGTAAGAGACTCTCTTCGCTTTGTCCTGCTTACCTACGGCCAAAGGGGGGGGGGAGGAAGCCGAGTCCCCGAAGCCTGACACTGATTAAGACTGAGGAAACCTGGGATCAAATCCCCACACACTCATATCCATGGACCACTCTGGGTTACCCTTGACCTGTCACTACGTCTCAACCAAACCTAGATTGCAGGATGGTTATTAGGATAAAACAGCTGAAGGGCAGAGAGAAATCACAAGAGTGCCTTGAAGGAAAGGAGTCATGCAAACTGAATGAGTGAAGGACCTGCCCTTTTCAATGCAAGCAGTCCTACTTCTGTAGCACATATTTTTAGGAACTGGGTTGTGGTGGGATGACATTTGCTGGATGGACAGAGTTTCCTTACTTTCCTTCATCACTGGTTAACCACAGCAATGAAAACTAATATATGAATAAAAAGATAACCTACTCATGTGAGGTTGACACGAAAACCTCGCACCTACACTTATGTAAAAGAATGAAAGTTTACTACCCCCTGCTGTCTCTCCCCACTTCCCTCTTCCCCTGGCCTTATACTGTATACAACATTAAAGTCTCGTATCAAATATAACAACTGATCTGTAGAAAGGACTTAATGATTAGGGAGCAGCAGGACATACAGTCAGAAGGCAAACGCTATCAAGACTTGGAACACTATTGTTCAGGAAGAACTGCAGAGCTCAGTCCCCTAAAAAATTGTCTTTTGGGGGAGCAGAACTCTCTGGGCCCCTAGGAGTTGGTGTGCCTGTTGTGCAATGTTGTTGTTTTTTCTATCATAAACGCTCTTAAAATGTGCACATACAGTTTTTATACTGAAAGTGAATTACTTCTCTCCATAATGGCTCATGTGAGCATCTTCATACATTAGTTGCTCCCACGAGTGAATTTTTTTTTAAAAAAACCCCAATATAATAAATTATATTATTATTATATTATAAATATAAATTATTTATTTATTTATTTATTTATTATTATTATTATTATTATTAACCAAATAAAACAAAATATTATGCTTAAGCCACCTAGACCTTCTTTCTCTTATTGTTGTGCTATGACTGAAAGAGAGCATAGGACTTGAGATGACTGACCCAGGAGATAGTGCCATGTTACTTTAAGGCACTAAGGTTGCACGCTTGATCCATTTGGGTAGAAAGTAGACATCTCCAAAACCATCTCAAGAAACGGGCTCCCCTTTAAAATAAAAATAAAAAGCCCATCTGTGCCCTACTTTGTGCACTTCCAAGCATCTGGTGAAAACTAACCTTTCCATTTGGTTGCAATATTTATTTTAACGAATTGTTCTGACATACTGCCATTTTAAACTATCAAGCTGTTTTCATGCTGCTGTTCTCTACCGCCTTGGATACAATCAGTCAAAAGGCAATTTATAAAGGTTAAAAGCAAATACATTTTTTGAGTGTGTTAAAGAGACTGACAGAGATTGTATCTGTTTTGGCGGATCATTTCGCAGCCTCAGGGCAACTCACTAAAGGTTCCTCTGCTTCGGCTATCCTAATTTCTTTCGCTGGGGGAATTCTAACCATGTCCGCACTATCATCCGTCCTGACGATACACAACTCTTGCTTTTTCTGACTGACAACAGTTCCTTGCTGGGGCCTGGGTTTGTACATTCAGCTGTGGCAGCACACTTCAACAGCATGATGTGGAGGAATGATACGAAAGCCACATGGAAGCCCGCTGTGGGTGATTCTTCCCACTCAAAAAGCAGGGAAAGATCATGCGAACAGTACCCCATTGGGTATTTGCACTGGGGACTCAAATAATACCTGCATTGTGAAGTGGAGCCACCTGCTTCTTCACCATCCCAGTTTAATAAAGGAACCAGGCGCTGCTACCTCTGGCTTGCCCTGTTCACCAGAACATTCCTTTCCTGGATTTAGGGAGGCTGTTAAACCTGTCCCATAAACCTGTAGTCACAGGTGAAGTTTACAGAGATGCAGGTGGCGCTGTGGTCTAAACCAGTGTTCCCCAACCTTGGGCCTCCAGCTGTTTTCGGACTACAATTCCCATCATCCCTGACCACTGGTCTTGCTAGCGAGGGATGATGGGAGTTGTAGTCCAAAAACAGCTGGAGGCCCAAGGTTGGGGAACACTGGTCTAAACCACTGAGCCTCTTGGGCTTGCCGAGCAGAAGGTCAGCAGTTTGAATCCCCGCAACAGGGTGAGCTCCTGTTGCTCTGTCCCCCAGCTCCTGCCAACCTAGCAGTTCGAAAGCATGCCAGTGCAAGTAGATAAATAGGTACCGCTGTGGCGGGAAGGTAAACGGCATTTCTATGCGCTCTGGTTTCCATCACGGTGTCCCGTTGTGCTAGAAGCGGTTTAGTCATGCTGGCCACATGACCCGGAAAGCTGTCTGTGGAAAAGCGCCGGCTCCCTCGGCCTGAAAGCGAGATGAGCGCCGCAACCCCATAGTCGTCTTTGACTGGACTTAACCATCCAGGGGTCCTTCACCTTTACCTTTAGTCACAGAACAGCTTTGCCTGTGATTTTTCTACGATATCTTTTGTACCAGCACTGGGTTGCAAGGGGTTGGACTAGATGACCTGTCAGATCCCTTCCAACTCTGCAATTCTCTGCCTGCCCTTCCTTTGTCCTCCATGCCCTTCTCTGCCCAAGTCCTGCCCTGCAAGTGGAAAAGGTCTTTCCTTGGCCTAATCCCCTCCTCCTTTGCCAGGAGCCAAGTCTTGGGCACCGATTAGCAAGCAGGCTGATTAGGATCTTTCATTCCAATTTGCTTCTTCCCTTCACTGGCTCCTTCCTGCCTGGGGGTCTTCGCGCCCACTCTTGGGAATGAGCTTACACCCGCCTGTCTCCCCCTCCTGCTGCCAAGGAGCTGGATGGGGACAGTGCTTTGATGCGGAGGGCGATAACCTCTTCTGTGCTCCGCTGGACCGGAGAACTGTGTTAGGCAACAGGCTCATGCGACTGCTTGTTTGCCCTGGTGGGGGGAGCATTAACCCGTCTGCCTCATCTGCACACATCTCATTTAGGATATTGAGAGGGGAAAAGCTGTCCCTGAAATCTGGAGCAGAAGTTCTAGAAGCCAAACAGGGTTGCTTCCAAAGTGGCCACCTTCAAATGAAAACTAGGCTCCTATGCCTTTTATAGTTGAACAGAAGAGGGAACTGCAGCATGTGCAGCTTGTTTTGGAGCAGGCATAGGCAAACTCCGGCCCTCCAGATGTTTGGGACTACAATTCCCATCTTCCCTGACTACTGGTCCTGTTAGCTAGGGATAGTGGTGCTCTCCATCCTTTGGACTATAAGTCCCATTAGCTCCAGCCAGCATGGCCAAAGGTCTAATGGGAATTGTAGTCAGCAACATCTATGTCGGATACTCTCCTGGCCTATGTGTTCCTTCATATCTGGGTAGCCAGATCAGGATTTCCAGATCACCCGAATAGTCTCTTTCTGATATTTATGTCTCTCAGAGTCCTCCTGAATCAACCCAGGTTTGAATCTGCCTGACGTCTTTTGGGGAAGCCAGAAAACCAAACCGCAAAAAGCCTGTGGATTTTTAGAAATATGGGGTTGAATTAGGAATTGGAAACAAAATATTCCTGTTAACTAAGCTGTATTTTAGCCAACCAATACCATTTCCCCCTCCCCTAGAGCACTGAGAAACCTACCACACAAATCCTGGCTGGTCACGGGTCTTCGCTTGTCCTCCATTTTAAGATACCCTCATTTCATTATTTTTTCCCTAGTGAAAGGAAGTTAAGAGTTTTTGAGAATACGGACTTGTGCCAACTGGCTCCATATCATGGTGGCCGAGGTGCCTTCGCCATCTCCCCAATAAAATATTTGAGGGGGCTGCTTCCCCAAAAGTTGATGGGCATTCCCATTCAAATAGTGTGTGAGCACCATATATTGTGATCAATTATGCAGGATGGGGTTTACCTGCACCCCCAAAAATATATTTTATTCAAATTGGCACCCCTGCTCCATATTGTACCATGAATGTTACAGGAATGGAAGGCATCAATTAGGTAGTGGGAGGGATACCGTACTCAGAATTACCCTGCCCCTTCCAATGTGGCTCCTGTTTACAGGAGTTCTATGCGAAGCCTCCAGAGATCGGCAGCTGTCAACCAGAGACCTGGTGTCATGTCAACAAAGTAAAATGCTAATATGCTTGAAACTGCAAGGTTAATGTTACTACAACTGAAGGCAGAAGGCTTGCGTTTTTAAGAAGATAAAAGCATTGACTCTTGGGAATTCCCAGGTGTCAAAAAAAGGTTATTTATGTATGCTACTACTGCGGCCCGTGTTTTGTTAGCCCAAAAATGGAAAACGAGTGAGGTCCCAACTAAAGAAGAATGGCAACTTAAACTGATGGAATATGTGCAGCTTGTAGACTTAACATATAGAATAAGAGAAGAAGAAGAACATACTTTTAAAGAAGACTGGAAATTTTTATATAATATATATATATTGTATATATTTTTTGTAATATATATGTATTACAAAAAAAGGAAGTATTGACTCTTGGAGAAGCTTCCCACCCAGTTTGTGCTCTTGAACGTTTTTCATCTAATTTTGTCAAAGTGTACCTAGCGACTCCTGTCTATTGGTTGTCTAGCTCAGTATTGTCTAGTCTACACTGGTTCACAGTGGATTGTCAGCGTTTCAGGCAGGGGACTTTCCTAGCCCTAACTGAGGTTGCTGAGGGATTGAACCCGGGCCTTCTACATGCAAAGCAGGTGCTCTACCTCTGAGCTATGGCCCTTCCTAGGATACAGGCTTAGTAGAGGACCTAAGCTAGATCATGCAAGACCTTTTTCAGTCCTGGATGACAAACAAAAATAAAGATGATGCTCCATAACAAGGTGTCACAGAGGATGTGCCTGTCAAACGTATATAAAAAGCAGTACTGTATTGTTTTACTTGCTCATAGTCTCCTTTTCCAGCCAGGACTAACATACCTGTATCTACTATGTTAGAGCACCATCTGGAGGCTATCTTAGTGAATAAGTCGAAACAAAATAAAAAAATTCCTTCCAGTAGCACCGTAGAGACCAACTAAGTTTGTTATTGGTATGAGCTTTCGTGTGCATGCACACTTCTTCAGATACACTGAAACAGAAGTCACCAGACCCTTATATATAGTGAGAGGGTGGGGAGGGGGTATTACTCAGAAGGGTGGTGGGAATGGGTGATTGGCTGAAAGGTGTGGTAAACCAGTCGACGACTGTTAATGACTGCAATTGGTCTTCCAGGAAAAAGCAAGGGGTGAGATGGCTAAAAATAGCTTTATCATGTATAATGAGATAAGAATCCAATGTCTCTATTCAGACCAGGTCTCTCCATGATTTTAAGTTTGAAGTGTGCATGCACACAAAAGCTCATAGCAATAACAAACTTAGTTGGTCTCTAAGGTGCTACTGGAAGGAATTTTTTTATTTTGTTTTGACTACAGCAGACCAGCATGGCTACCTACCTGTAATTAGTGAATAAGTGTTCGTCTTTCAAAGTCCCAATGGGTACAATCCAGCTAGATGCTTTCCTCCACAAGTCCCATGGAAATGAACAGCTGCCACCGCCACCTCCCCAGATTCTTTTATTTTGAGAGATAGCAATACTACAGGGGGCAACCCTGCCTCCTAGTTGTTGGGATATTTAGTAGAGGGATGATCTTCCTGGCATGAGAAGCAGAATGATTACATTAAGTTTTCTATGAGATTTCAGGAGCTGCATCAGCAGGATGTGTGCCATTGTTCAGCTATAGTTCCAGACCCTCCAAGTGTCCCTATTTTCCAGGGACAGTCCCAGATTTACAGAAGCCGTCCCAGTTCCTGATTTGATCCGAATGCCCCACTTTTCCTCAGAGAAATGTTGGAGGGTATGGAGTTATGCGACCCCCCTAACCAAGGAGATAAGTATCTATACAACCTTTAGACATCTGAAGGGATTTTTTTTTAATGTTTAGTGTTTTATTATGTTTTTATATCTGTTGGAAGCCGCCCAGAGTGGCTGGGGCAACCCAGTCAGATGGACAGGCTATTAATAATAATATTAATATCAATTGAATAGGATGTCCCTATTTTCATCGGAGAAATGTTGGATTGGTATCTACATATAATAAACACCAGCCAGTTGTCTTCCTGGCCCAAACCTCAGCCCCATTATTTGTTCTGAGATTTTCTCTGTTCAAAGACAACTGCGTTTTCATTATTTGTTGTCCCCATCCCTTTGTGACCCTGCTCACTGGAGGCATACAGAAGAAGTGTGTGAGCTCGTATTATGTCACAAAGGTCTGGTGATGTCATGAGCCCTGTTCAGGAGTGAGAAACCTGACACAGTGCTTCATTAACTCAAGGGGGTCCATGAGGAGGGGGTGTCTCCTGTCCTTTCAAATGGTAGAGGTGGAGAAAGGGTGATCTGGTCCCAATGGTGTCCCTGGAGGGTACCATCGGCCTGTTGGCTGTGCTCTTCACAACCCACTTCCTTGTTTACTCTGATGGCTTCATCAGCCAAGCTGTCCTCCAAGCAACCATGGACAAAAGACAGGGAGGAGGTAAGTATGATAGAGCCACAGGGCATAGCTACCTGAGAAATAAGTGGTGTCAGGAAGGAATGGAGGAAAACAGACAGAAGGTGACATAGCAGTAGGAAGATGGCAACAGTGAGAGTGAAAACCTGTGCCTAAAAACCCCACACCACAATTGTGGAATGCTCCCCCCCCCATCAGCTGACTTCAAATACTCATAGGTAAAGGACCCCTGGACAGTGAAGTCCAGTCAAAGGCAACTGTGGGGTTGCAGCGCTCATCTCGCTTTCAGGCCAAGGGAGCCGGCGCTTGTCCACAGACAGCTTTCTGGGTCATGTGGCCAGCATGACTAAACTGCTTCTGGAGCAACAGGACACCGTGACAGAAGCCAGAGTGCACAGAAACGCCGTTTACCTTCCCGCCAGAGTGGTACCTATTTATCTACTTGCACTGGTGTGCTTTTGAACTGCTAGGTTGTCAGGAGCTGGGACAGAGCAACAGGAGCTCACCCCGTCGCAAGGATTCAAACCACCGACCTTCTGATCAGCAAGCCCAAGAGGCTCAGTGGTTTAGACCACAGCCCCCACCCACCACCTGCAATAGCTTGCCCTGCGCTGAATGTGGAAGCAGGATGTGCTGGTAAATGGACAGAAACAGTTCCCTATTTAAAAATCCTTTGAAACATTCAATGGAAAGTTTCATCTCACAGTGGATGGTGTGGCACTTACAGAACAGCTACTGCAGTTCCAAAAATATTCAGCAACGTTTGGATAGATTTGGATAGGCAAGTGGCCCCATTGGCTCATACCCTTAAAGCAAGGTCATATCCCTTTAAACAGTCGTGGATTCCCCCAAAGAATCCTGGAACCCCAGTTTGTTAAGTGTGCTGACAGTTGCTAGGAGACCCCTATTTGATTCACAATCCCTCCCAGGGAACTCTGCCCGGGGAATAAAATCAGGATGAAGGGATTTTCTCAGGATGTTGGTGTGTGTGCTGTGTCCTGTTGGTGTAGTGATGGTGGCACTCACCCTTCTTCTGATAGGAAATGCTCTGCAGGGGGATGGCAAAAAATGGGGCAGGGTCAAGGGTCAGTTGCAGAGGAGTGAGAAATGTCCCTATTTTCATCTGAGGAATATTGGAGGGTATGTGAGTCACAAGTTGTGCAGGCTTGTTTACCGGGCAGTGGGTTTCAAAAGCCAGGATCAAAACCCAGGTTTGTCCAGAAATCCTCAAGGAGATTGATTGTGGCAGGCATGCTTTCATTAAAGACAGATTGCTCACCTGTTACCTAGAAATGGACAGCCATGGTGAAGTATGAACTCTGTGCCCCAGAATTTCTCTTGTGAACCAGGATTTCATGAGATGCATTCAGTGGTTCCTCAGTCGCTGGCAATTGCTAGAATGCATAGAAAACTAAATGGGCATGCTCAGCAGAAATGGGGTGGGGTGCACTTTTGTGCCCACAAAATAAATTTGTTCACAGCTGTTTGCAAGAGGGCACAAGATTGTTTGGAGAGGTGTCAATGTGGTAGGGAAGAGGGAGCGCATTCACCTCGTGCATCAAACTGTGGGTGCCATCAGCACACACTGCATTGCTTTCAGATAGGCATGCATACATGTGCATTGACTGCAGCTGGATTGGACAAAAGGCTTTCTGTGCAGTGCAGGAGAGCAATGAAACTGCCAGTACAATGTGGCATAGCAGGGAGAATTATTTCCTCCACATCAGCCTCCAGCGGTGAAACAGCAACAGTCTGACACGTCTGCAAATAGCTATATCAAATGCACCAAAAGTAGCATGCGTGTGTGTGTTGCAAAACATTTCCATTCCTCTTGAAACAGCCACTTTCTCAGGAAAACCCGGTTCTCATGAAAACCCAATGCAAATTTGCTAGAGGTAGTGTCAGGATAAACTAAGGGACTCAAATATAATATTTTAAGGGTGTTTTAAGTGCATGATACAAATGTGACACTAGTTGGCGATGGTGAGCTAATGGGAAATTCAATATATATTTTAGAATGTTTCTTTAAAAAGCATTTTCACACAGTTGTTGTTTTTTAAATATATGTCTAGATTTAGCCCAAGAAGGGAATGTAAACACAATTCAGGGGAAGGGGCAGAATGGAGTGTCAGCAGACAGAGTGAATGAAAGAGTGAGAATAATAGAAAAGAGATTTTTGATTCCCCCTTTATGTTTAAGGCGGGGGGAAGATGGAAGAAACATTTCTGGCTTCATCAACAGGGGAAGGCATGGAGGTGATCGACATGGCTGACAGCGAGGACTCCCAACTGCTGGGGAATGCAGCCGTGAAGGACATGTTGCTAGACTTAGCCGTCTCTCTGAACACAGCCAGTGTCATGCTGTTTTTTTTATGCGTGACATAGAGCCCGAAGTCTTAGCAATGATAATGGATGAAGACAACTTGAACATCTACTTGTGCTTCATGATTGCCTTCTGAGAAGCAGCTGTGGCTTCATCGCTCGTGTCCAGGGACTTTTGGGGCTCCACCGGAGAACAGGGGCTTTTGTACCATCTACACACACCTCCAGATTCATGGCCCCCCGAGAACAATAAAACCTCTGACCAAAGCTTGTAGTTTGTTCTAAATCAGAAGTGTGCCTTTTGATCCTCCCCTGGTGACACCTTGTCACAGGCTCTTGGGCTTTGAAAGCTTTCTAGAAAGATCTACCTAATCATGAGGTAAAACGGTTCGATTGAAGGCAAGATACTGCATGATGGAAAATCAATCAGATTTGTTTTTTCAATCTTCCCCCTGCACATAGAAAACCAAACGTCTGAGAGAATTCCAGCATAGCCTCCTCACAGATATCCTAGTTTTCTATGTGCAGAAGGGTTTGATGTTTTATTTTTGGAGTTTTCAGTCATACAATCGCCCACCTATAATCTGAAGTGGGACACTTCCCGTAGTTTCACCACTATGTGTTAAATTCTGAAGAGAAGAGAGTCTGACTCCATGTAGGCCTCACCATTTGAAAAGCAGCTTTGCTCAGTCTTTTAAGAATACAGAAGGCTCCCTCCTGACTGCTGAGGGAAGTTGCCTGGAGGAGCTTGCCTTGAAGTTATACTGAGGAGGCGGGAGATGTCTTACCTCAGCTACTAGGCCAACTCCAGAGGTTCTTAGAGCTAAGTGAGATTACAGTAAAAAACTGCTACCAGCCAGTCACATCTCCTTCACTCTCATTATTAGTTAGAGGCCAGCTCCTCCATCTTTCTTCAGTCCTCAGGAGACAATTCTCAGAATTCAGGTCAGGGCCAAATTAGATGGGGAGAAATAGCAGGTTCAGAGAGGTGGTTTTTGTTGGCACCATGACTCTTTTAGGAAAGAGCTAAACTGCCTCATGTCTCACAGCCCCCTATCCTGGCCAGTGTGAAAAGCCAAATCACATGAGCAGACTATTGTGAGATAGCTTTTTGCCATCTGCTCCATTCCTGACACAAACAGGCTCTTCTCTTGAACTGCCTGGAGCCATCCTCTGCCTTCACCACTAGGTTCTGTCCCCCCCCCCCCCGACTCCACCTGAGTTACCAGGCATTATTGTGATTGCATCCTATGCGTTTCAGGCTCCATGCCCAGCAAGTTCCACAACACAGTTGCAGCCATCTAGCACTATTGAACACAGGTGTTTGGAGAGCAGATGTTATTTGGCTGTGGCGCTGAATAAATAACTTGCTCCCTAAAAGAATGCCTTGAGAGGCAAATTAACAACAATTTCATCCCTTTTCCCAGAATGAACATGAGTTGGCAATGCAATAGCATCCATATGAAAGAAACATGAAGACTATTTTCCCCTTTGAGTGAAACAGTGATCTTTTTGTTTGTTTGAACTACACCTTGATTAAAATTTGCTAGATCTTCAATGGACCAGATATTTGCATCGGGGGTCGAACCCACAGACCAAGTGACAACCTGTTGATTAGTCCTCCAGATGATGGAATAAAGACAACACAATTTCACTCCCTTTGACACATACAAAATCTCAAGGTTGTATCTCATACATATAAAGTGTAAAATGAAAACACATTTAGGAAACAATGTACATTCAACTAGGTTCAAGTCAAACATCACACCAAACCTTAACTTTTCATGGTTTTGGTGCGATGTCTAAATTGACAGACCATAATTTATTAACAGTCAGCAAACCAGAGTTAGAAACCATGGTTTGAAGTGGGTTTGGAAACCATGGTGTTCCCTAACTATAGTTTAGCACGGTCTAAATTCACAAAACCATAGCTATCACCATTTTTTTTTGTCACTACACCATGGAGGTGGAGGAAGACATATGAAGCTGAGGGGACAAAAGCAAATAAGCAACTTTAAACTATGGCTTGCCTTTGGGGATTTAGAAGATCAAACCATGGCAGGCCTAGTTCTCAAAGAAGTGGTCAACTTATGTGTTGAGTGTACGACTTCAGACTTTGATGATGGAATACTCCTTCATATAGAATAATCCCTGCATTTATTAAACTAGTCTGTAAAGGAGAAGGCAAGATGGAACTATGTTCTAGTTTTCTATATGGAAATACATTTTTGTATGGAGAATAAGCAGTCACATGAACCCTTACTTGCATTCTGAAGTAGTACAGACACAGATTTACCACCTTAAATGAGAGGGGTAGACAGTCTATCACAGCAAAAACAAGTCCTGTGGCACCAAGAACTAGGTCATGGTTTGGGTCTAAACTACAGTTAGCACATCCTATGTTTGACATGAATTGAATCTTAGTGTCTCATTGTTCCATGTGGTTATAGTCAGGACTTTTTTTTTTAGCCAGAACTTGGCAGAACTCAGTTCCAGGACCTCTCAGGTGGGCGCCATAGCCATTATAAGAGAACAAAGGAGGCATTTACGGGTTCCGGCACTTCTTTTTCTAGAAAAATAGCACGGATAATACTATTCAGAAAGTCTCTCACTGTTATTTTCATCTTTGATTAGAAAAGAGCCACTAAACACAGTCACCAGAGACTTGCCAACTGATCTTCAGTTCCTCAGTTCCAAGTCGTCCCTAAGGCCATTTTTTAAGGAGTAGCAAATTTCTGCAACACAGTATCTTCTCTGTATTCTCTTCCTTCTTGATGGAAGGATGGAATCTTCTTCCACCTTGACCACTTGGATGGACGTAGCGGAGGAAGAAGGGGCATTGCACATGGAAGGAATGGGGTAAGTGGCTGCTGCGCACATCGCTGACACCACTGAATCCACATGAGCCCTCAGTGTCTGTCTCCATCTTTTTGCACCAACAGTCCCACATCCTCTTCAGCATCTTTTTTTTTACCAGATGTGGCACCTCACAGCTGGATTCACTGGTGATTTACTCGGACAGTGGAAGTGCCTGGAGAAATCCTCGCTGTTGCTTAGGGACCCAAGGACACGGAGTGGCGGGGGGCTGTGTGGATCTCTGTGCAAGAAGGTTTGCAGCCCTTCGGGGCTCTGGTGCCCACACATTGCCTACAGAGAAGATAGGTGTGTGAATAACTGACCTGTGGTTAACAAGTGAGTCATTTCTCCTTCACATTCCTCTATGTCATGTTTCCGCTCAGCTTTCGTTGTGGGATAGAAAGTTTGGGGGCAGAAGAAGAAGAATTTGGATTTGATATCCCGCTTTATCACTACCCGAAGGAGTCTCAAAGCGGCTAACATTCTCCTTTCCCTTCCTCCCCCACAACAAACACTCTGTGAGGTGAGTGGGGCTGAGAGACTAGCCCAAGGTCACCCAGCAGCCAGATTATGAGTCTACCGCTCTTAACCACCACACACTGGCTCTCCAGGAACCACATATATTCTAGCGCAAATTGGCTTGTTGAATTTCCATGTAACGTAAAGTAGGACCTTTAGGTCCTGATAGCTGCATCAGTTAAGGTCTTCTTTTACATTACATGGAAAGTCTAGCCTTGAGAGAAGCACCCAAATAATTGTCAACTCTTTGGGGTGGTATTATACAGGGGAAATTGTCCATGTTCGTTATAGTTATCTGCTCCACCATGGTCTCTTGTGAAAGAAACAAGTCTTGGAGGTTTTCGTCAGGCTTCAAACATTACTTGAAAAGATGTTAAGCCAGCTCTGAGCAGCAAAACCTACACTGATGGAAAACACCCATGTATAGGGTGAGTCCTTTAAAAGAGGCCCCGTGGATACAGAGTACACATGTTCCACTGGGCCTCTTTTAAAAGACTCACCCTGTATAAATGTTAAGTCCAGTGGCTTGTATGGGTCCAAAGTAGACAAACTTTTTTCTGTCGAGGACCATATTTTTTCAAGGGTAATCTGTGGGGAGCTTCATGCAAGTGGTGGGAAGAGCGAGAGTTGACAATGGACAGACAAAAGGTTTTCTGCACTAACTAATCCGGAATAAAGATTATCCTGCTTCAATTTTCACAATGACTACCTCAGATTAGAATTCCCAACCCCATGCAGATCTGCTCAGAAGTACACCCCACTACACTGGATGCAGTTACTCTCAAATAAGTAAAGAGATGAAAAGAAAGTGAAATTAATTCCTTTCTGACTTTAGTGTGCTGTACTATTTTTTTAAAATTATTTTTATCATATAAAATACTGCCTCTTCTAAATTGTTCTCAAACTACATTGGAAGCAAAAACAGTTTTAAAAGCCCAGGAGAAATGAAAAGCGACTGCTGTTGCCCTACAAAAAAATAGTTTTGCACTCGCTTCCAATAAGCATGAAGGCAATGTGTAAGGATGTGAGAAGTGAGATGGGATTGATGTAGCTAAAAGCCAGCCAGAGCAAAACAGAAGAAACAAGAAAAGGTAGCAAAGGTTACATTACATGGGCAAAGCTCATGAAGAAGAGCTGGTGGTGTGAGACCTCAGGCCAAGGTAACTTCTTCACCTCTCTGTGTTTTTCCAGCCAGTTCTTATATGCCTGTGGGCAAAAGGGAAGAAAAGAAATCTCAATGACAAATCTTAAAATACATTTCCCTATTTCAAGCATGACTTCCCAACAGCATCTCAGCGAGAAACCTCCTTTGCACTAGGAAACCCAGAGAACTTCAGTGGTTCCTGAGAAATGCACTAGGAAACATCTGCAGGGATTTGCTCCTGCCTCTTCTTTCCTTGATCCTTCTGGCGGTCTTCCTCTCCTACCTGTTGCAGCAGTAGGGACTTTTATGGAGGGAACACCTGCCATAAAAAGAAAGGCACCGGACCTTATGAGTTGCACTCTGTTCTTCCCTGGTCTGGCTGGAAGATGCCCAGTGGGAAATGGAAGATCTGAGGTCCCAACATCATTGCAGAGCCCCTTGTTATGACTTCTCATTCCCCAAGGGAGAGAGTGCCCATCGGCAGAGTGAGAAATAGCACTCTGTTTGCTAATAGCACTCTGTGGCGCTGTGGGTTAAACCACAGAGCCTAGGGCTTGCCGATCAGAAGGTCGGCGGTTCGAATCCCCACAACAGGGTGAGCTCCCGTTGTTCGGTTCCCAGTTCCTGCCAACCTAGCAGTTCGAAAGCACATCAGAGTGCAAGTAGATAAATACCGGTAGGTACCGCTCCAGCGGGAAGGTAAATGGCGTTTCCGTGCGCTGCTCTGATTCGCCAGAAGCGGCTTAGTCATGCTGGCCACATGACCCAGAAGTTGTACGCCGGCTCCCTCGGCCAATAATGCGAGATGAGTGCCACAACCCCAGAGTCGTCCACAACTGGACCTAATGGTCAGGGGGCCCTTTACCTTGCTAAGTCTTACAGGTTTATTCTCCATTTCTCCTCTGCTCCATCCGTTTTGCACAGTTCTATTGATTATATCTGCATATAAGCTTGCCCAGTGTAATCAATCTTCTTTTTGTATCATCATCATCATTACTGTATGTACTGTATGTACATATAGGCAGCAGTTTGACTTCACCCCTGGAGGCATACTCCATTGTCTCTCGAGACAGGTGGATGCCAACAACAGCAATGTACTGCCTTAAGACTACACAGTCTTAAGGCAATTTACATCATAGAACAGAAAAAGATCTAAAAACACAGACTAAAAATGATCATACATAAATTCAAAATCACAAAGAAGTTGGCATTTTACATGGAGTTTTCACTCCAAAAGAGCACTGTACCGAAACCACTGAACACGTGTACTTAGGTGAAATTGTGTCTCCGCATGAAAATCTCCCCCACCCAGTTTTTCTTAAGCTGAAGGTGAAACATCTAGCAGCAATGCTAATGGACATCATTGAGAGCAGGCACTAACACTCTTAAGACGATCAATTATGATCCATGAAAGCGTGGAAACACAAATACCTACTCACTGTAGGGTAAACAATTAAGAAAGGTAAGTTCAAATGGATTTAGCAAGAAGATATAAAAGAAGAAACAAGGCGGACCATAGTGGGGTGATGTGAAGAAGACCACCTAAGAGACAGTGGCAACAAGGATATGTGGAAAGAGAAAACAGCATGGAGGAGGAGGTGGCTGCAAGTGAGGACTGAGGAGTACCTGCAAGCTCTGATGGTTATCTGATTTTGGTACCTGGTAAGCCATGGCAAGTCCGCCAGTATCCGCTGCATTCTCCAGGAGGGTGAAAGAGCCATTGATGCTGTGGCCCTTCAGGGAGTAGCTCTCGTACTGTTTCACAAGACAGTCTATACGTTGTGCCAGTGTTTTCATATCACAGGCAAGACAGTTCTCGGGTAACACTGTGAACCAAAAGGAAATCCTGGATGGTTAAGTCCCAAGTGGTGATCACCAGCAATGTGTTCCCTGGAAATCGTTCACTAGGCTAGAGTTCACATAATGAGTCCATGATTTCCATTAATTCCTATGGGGAAATTATTAATGCGTTCCTGACCATGGAATTTTGCCCTCCAGAAGCCAAAATAAACCAGCAAAGCCCAGAAAAAAATTCTCCCCTTCCCTCTCCTAGCCACTTTCCCCACTGCTAGGGTTCCAGATCCACATTGGTGAAGAAATAAACATGGGTTTGGAACTCTGGCTGGAGCAAAGGAGGCTGTAGGTGGGTGGAAGGGGCAGACAAAACCTGAGGGTGCGTTGCTGGGAGAAGGGTTAAGCACCTCCCTCCTGCCTGTCACTTCTCCAATGAAAGTTGCCTCCTTCCAAAGCCACTTTGCAGTTGAGAAATTGGTGCCTTGGGTTTCAGCACACAGAACAGCTGGGTAATAATGAGTTGTTCTGGCACTTAGGGAAGTAAAACCCCACAAGTTCAAATTAACGGAAGGTGCAGCAGATTATCCACAATGCCTCTCACTACATACCATAATCGTAGAAGGAGTGCAGCAGTTCGTGCGCCATGAAAAAGCCCATGGCTCCAAAGTTCACAGCACTGAAAAACACACAAGACAAGGGCTTAGCGAAATCTCCATGGCTTGTAATCTACAGGCTGTCTATGTGGGAAGCCTGCAAAACATCAACAAAGGGCCGCATGCTTTGTTTCCTTCCCCGTGGACTCCATATTCTAAGTAAGGTTACAGGGGTTTTTCAGATTGTTGAAGATAAGCACGGGAGAGCCATCATTATTTGTGCCAAATTTCTGTCTCACTAGACTTTCTGATCAAACCGCTTTGGCAGGTGTTTTTTTTTTACCGCTATTTGCAGCATAGTGCAATGGAAGGGCAGCAGTTCTGCGAGCAATTCTGCGTCACTTTCCTTACCTGGGAAATTCAGTATGGAAGAAAGGGTTGCGGAACATTCCAGCAGGGAAAACAACAGCGTGGCGCCTCAGTGAATAGTATGAATGAACGGACCACGGGGGAACTTCCCAACTGGAATAGAACATTAAGAAAAGGGAAAAAAGATGATGGTGAAGGCAGGAATGACTTGGGCCATGATTTTTATTCCCTATCTCGTTCCTCCTCACCTACTCAACTGGTCTCACCTTTGTAGTAACACTTAAGTACCGGTTCAAAAAGAGATGCACTCATTACATTATAGCCAAAACACCAAGGGATGAGTTGCAATTGTGAATGAGCTATCATGGGAGCTTTCATATCACTGGAAGTTATCTCATATGCAACAATTTTTCATTGAAGTCCTCTCTCATATTCCCCTTCCTGCCACCAAGTGTTAAGTCATTAAGTATATCCGATTCAGGGATGTTTCTAAAATGAGCCCTATCTTAAGGACTTCGCTGCTTTTGGCAGTTCCAAATTATTTGATCTTGTTTCTGCAGTGGCACTACTGAGTTAGCAATCTGCTGGACTTTCTTCAGACCGCAGAGCATTTGCCAGCTACCACATATGTACATTGGTTCAACTACAGTGTAAAAAAGATCTTGATGCTACCACATATATGTGCTAGTGGATTAGTACAAAGATGGATAATTAATGCTGTAGCAAATTGTAATGTGCCAGTCCTGGAATTAATTTTTGAAACTCTCCATATTAAAACAAGACACGTAGAATGGGAGTGGAATCCACAAAACAGTGAAGGGACTGAATGGAGCAAAGTCACTTCTCCTTGTTATGAATTGCTGTCTGCCTTGCATTCACTTAATCTCTCCTTCATCGTACAAGAAGAACATACTTATCCTGTAGATGGGGATTGATGAGTCTCAGGGAGAATCTCTTCCTCAGAGACTTCAGGCAGGCAACTACATTATGGAAAAAGTGATCTTCGTAAATCTCCAGCTGAAGGAAAAATCATGCAATAGGATTAGAAGGGGAGACGGAACAAAATTTATTGGCACTCTTAATATACAGACAAAATGTAAAAGTCAAGGGCATTAAAAAAGCACTAAAAGTTTATTGAATATATTGTAGACGAGTCATTTTAAAACACAGCAAAATATAAAACTATGGAACACAATAATAAAATATAATAGTGACTGAAAGACAGGCGAAAGTAAGACAAAACAACCTGTTGTGGATTAATAGCACCCTGAGGACACAATCCAAAACCCTGGTGGGCAGCTTGTATAGTGGATGAAAACTCTGATTTGCAGCTCTTGCTGCAGGCTGGTGCAATGAAGAGGCTTGGACTGGGCCCATTTGCAGGCAGCTGGGTTGACTTTGGATTCAGCAGGTCCTTGACTAGCCCCCACCCCCCTCAACACTCCATTTTCAGAGTATATGCCAGTGGGAATATCACCTGCAATAGCTTCAATCAAATAGTTTAGATGGGCACAGCCAGGTGTTCCATGGTAGTAGAGACAGACATGCACCCACCCACCCACCCCGCTGGCAGAAGGACCCCAGTGCCTTGTCCAATTCCCACCCTGAACAGCAAACTGCAGGTTTGGATTGCTTTGTAAACTGACAAACATGTTTCACTCATAAGGCAACTATTAATAAACAGATTAGCTGCTCCAGTGTGGAACCTGAGTACGCAGTGTATCAGGCAGGCTTGTCTGAATATGGTTTCATGTTCGTCTGATTTAAGAAAATGCTGTGAGAAAATCCTCCAATCACCAGACTGTTAAAAAGGTAAAGGTACCCCTGACCATTAGGTCCAGTCACAGACGACTCTGGGGTTGCACGCTCATCTCGCTCTATAGGCCGAGGGAGCCGGCGTTTGTCCGCAGACAGCTTCCGGGTCATGTGGCCAGCATGACTAAGCCTCTTCTGATGAACTAGAGCAGCGCATGGAAACGCTGTTTACCTTCCCGCCGGAGCAGCGGTACCTATTTATCTACTTGCACTTTGACGTGCTTTTGAACTGCTAGGTGGGCAGGAGCTGGGACCGAGCAACGGGAGATCACCCCATTGCGGGGATTCGAACCGCTGACCTTCTGATCGGCAAGCCCTAGGCTCTGTGGTTTAGACCACACTGCCACCTGCGTCCCATTCACCAGACTGTTAGGATCTAAGCAAAAAACATGCTCTAGTTGAAGTTTCCAAAAATCCACTGTAAATTCCTGGAGTATCCAGCCACACATGAACAAAATATGCCTACTTCCTGTTTTTCTTGCGCTGGATGCTTTGAAACTTTAACTAGAGGATCTCATGCCATTAGCAGCGGCAGCAGCATGGCTTCTTTCTTTTCCCCTAACTGTGTTGGCAGCCTGGCCACCATTTTGCATCCCTCCCCCACAGTGCCCCAGAGCTAGCATCCTACCATGTGCATGTGGGTGGGAAGGTACGGCAGATGCCGTAAAAAATGGTTGAGGAGTATTTGAGGAAAATGTCTTCAGAAACTCAACTCTCTTGGGGAGGAGCCAATGAGATAGTAGCCACAGGCTGGATTCAAATGTCACCAGAGAAGCATGAAACAAGAGTTCCAGGGCAGTGAAACTGAAACCTTCCTGTACCACGAGAACAACCCTTCAGGAGGCAATACCATGGAATTGTAAGCAATGTTTGATCAACCCACCTCTTGATACTCATTGTCAACTTCCTCTGTTTGGAGGATGCTCTCTGGATAGCCAATCTCCACCTGGAGGCTATACATCTAAAATACAAGAAAATTATCAAGAGGACTGATGTTGTTTTGCTTTGAACATCCAATGGCACCATTTAAATTATATACATGAATGTCAGGCTTGGGGAATTCTCTCCCTCCCCAGGTGGCAGCAAGAAGCAGGGAGGAAACAAAGATAGTCCTTCCTAATGAGTTTATTCAGTCATCACGGTGAGAGACAAAGAAATCCAGTCATTCCCCATTAGCGAACGCAGCGTTCTGGGAGAAGGGGGGTCAGTTATGCTTTCCAGTGATGTGTCAGCTGGCTGCTCTGCCCCCCTCCTTCTCCTAATACCTCATAACTCTGCTGTTCGCCTGTGTCTGAGCTGTGACCTTCCTCAGAGCCCTGCTGTAATTTCATACTGCCTTCCCCTTCTCTGGAAGCGACAAGAGAAAGGGGAAGGGGCGATTTCCACCGTTCCTCCTCCTCTTCAGTCCAGTCCCTGACAATGAATGTGGAATGTAGACAAATTCTTCCTCCTAAGATTTATACACGTGACTATTACTCAAGGCCTGCTCCAGAATACACCTCCCATATCCCTTCACTAAGGTGGATAATGCAAGCTCAGCAGTACGCAGACCTCTGTCAAGGGGCTTGAACCAAAGACCTTAAGAGTCCATTGCTGGGACTTAGGCTGGTGAGCAATCTAGGGCTATGTAGCTTCAAGCTCAGATACTGAAGAAAAGGAACAAAAAAAATCCTTCCAGTAGCACTTTAGAGACCAACTAAGTTTGCTATTGAAAGGTAGATAGCCGTGTTGGTCTGTCAGGTGCTACTGGAAGGAATTTTTTTATTTTATTTTGTTTTAAGTTTGCTATTGGTATGAGCTTTCGTGTGCATGTACACTTCTTCAGATAACAAAAAGGAAGTATGTAACATCAGTCCCTGTGACTAGTAGACATCTAGTGAGGACTAGTATAAATACTAGGAGCCTGATCAGCTCTTGACCTGTCAGTAAATTAACACTTCTGCCTGCTACATTCATGGCTCCATCTGTGGCCCTAACCACTGATCTCAAGGACTTTGAGCTGGAGAACACAGTTGTTCTCCAGATTTGGATTCTCATGAAGCCACATACCCACACCTTAGTCCTGATAGCCATCCAGGCACACATACATACTTTCTCCTTGGCCTCTTGGCGGGACTGACTTCCCATCCACTCCACTTGATCCAGATGGCTGTGGATGGCATCTCGGATCTCAGAGAACATCTGCTCAGCCTGGCCAGAGAAAGTAGGGAAATTGCACGATTACAGAAACACATCAGTTGCATTTAGACATAATGCTACACCATAGTTTAGTGTTACATGAACAAACATCAGGTTCACGAGCCTCCAGTGCAGCTGCGAGGAAAGGACTGGAAGATTTTGCTTCAGTTTTCATGGAACTGCTGTTTGTCATTATGTTTTATATATTCTGTAAGCTGCCCAGAGTGGATGGGGATACCCAGCCAAATGGGCGGGGTATAAATAATAAAAAATATTATAATTATAACTATAATTATTTACAGACCTGGACAAATTGTTGTTAATCTTCTGGGGGGGGAGCTAACTTTAAATCATAGGGTGGTATTCAATAAAGTTTTATTCAGAGCAGACCCAGGGAAATAAATGAGCATGACTAACTTAGGGCTCTTAATTCCAATAGGTCTACTCTAAGTAAAACTAAGCTGACTAGTGCCAAACATTTCTGATCCTGTCTTGTTTCCCTAAGCCATAGTTAACATTAACATCAGTTCAGGGTTCATACATAGCAAAAAATGGTGGTTAGTCAAAATGGAAGCATAAGCTTCATGCTGGACAGGAAGAGGAAATTGGGAGCCATAATTCTAAGGCTCCCCATTGCACATAACACTAAACTATGGTTTAACCAAAGTCATTGCCATAGAAATACTGTGTCAATGGCATTATTATTATTCATTTCATTTCTATGCTGCTTTATATTTTTAAAGGGGGGAGGCAATCTCAAAGCAGTTTACAACCCACATTAGAACATCAAAATAAAACAATCCAGAACAAAGCATTACTGAAGAAAGTCAAATATAAAGTATACATTTAAAGACAATTAACATCCATTCAAACATAATTAACAGGAAACTAAAATATCCTAAACATTTGTTAAAAACCACTACAGAGGAGGTCAATTGTAGAATGCACATTTAGCAGAGCAAAGTTAACAAAAAAATTATCTTAAACATTTCAAAAGAAAGCATTACTGAGTGAAGTCAAATATAGAAGGAACATTTGAAACAGCATAACTAGCAAAAGAATAAAATATTCTCATAAGCATAGAACCTATCTACTGCTGTAGGGGAATGCACCCTGTTTTACTGAGCTCGTTAACCTGCCTCATCAATTCAATATCATTCAACATCATACTGTACTATATCAGCCCACCTGGCCTGGCATACCAAACAATGTTAAAACCTTCCAGAGCCACAAGCAATGCCAGAATCTACTGTGCACTTCACTTTTTCCTCATAAAGGTAGCACACCTGACTCACATCAGGATAACATTGCTGTGGACAGATATTTTATCTGGACAAAGATTTCCTGCATCAGTTATACAGGAACCGCCAGAACAAGCAATAAGAGATGCACGGAGGGATTTGCGAGTGGGCAGAGAAAACCAGTCAGGTTTTCAAACCCTAGGTGAAACAGCCAGGAGATGGAGAGATTGTAGAAGCTCAGCTAGAAATAAAGAACAGATACCGGTATGAAGCAGGAGGGAAAGGAGAAGCAAATGCTGTAAAAACAGGTCTGGGAAATGTAGATGCCTGGGAGCAGAGTAATCAAGGTGACCCAAACCATGCTTGGTATAGAGTAGTGGATGTGAATTCCTTACTCTCCAGCGGTATTCCCCCTGCCAGAATGTGTTCTTCCCAGACCAGTCAAGAGTCAAGAGCAGCCATTGCACTTAGGTAGGATATTAGGCAAGGAGGACAGCAGGATAAAGGAAAGCGAATCTATGTCTGGCATTGTTGAATACCTACGAGATCCTTGGCCTTCTGGGGGAAAATCTCCTGCACAACCATCTTCCCAAGTATAGGGCCAAAGAACATGCTGGTCTCATGTAGGCATTTTCTCCAGCGCTCAGCTCTTACCTAAAATGGAAAGAAAGAAAGAAAGAAAGAAAGAAAGAAAGAAAGAAAGAAAGAAAGAAAGAAAGATGACGACACATGGCACAATCCACTGGGAAGCTCTCCTGAATAAGTACAAATATGAGTAAGAGCTACGCAAGAGTCTGCTGCAGCTGCTCATGTCCCCTACAATGCTGACATTAAAATATCTAGCTTGGGAAAACGAGAGCAAGTGCTGAGCCAAAAATGCCCCCCCCCCCCTGTATGTATGCACACACACATTTATGTGGCCCCATTCAACCCATGATCCTTGGTTCCTTGAAAAGTTCTACATTTGGGGCTTGTCTACACATCCGCTTTTGTCGTCCCTAGAAAGCATGGGTCCATGTGGTTTTCTGCTTGACGCGCACTTTTTAGACCATGAGTCCCAGCAGTTTCCCCCTTGCCCTGCTCCTTTCTGAGCAAAAACCCGCTTCTTAGTGTTAATTGGAGCAAACATCTATCTGGAAAAACCCAAATTGTTGTTTGCTCCAACTGAGCACTAAAGAGCAGTTTTCCCTGGGGGGAAGCAGTGGGACAACAGGAAGTGTGGCTGAGCCTTTCATCCCTTCCTTGAGCGCCAATGCCCCTAATGACCAAGTGGAAGTTTCTAAGCGGAACTTCCAGCTCACTATTCAAATGTGGGAGATAAAGGAACTAAGCTCACCATTTCTGAGTTTGTTGCCCTACTATTCAACTTGTCTGTCAGTTCCTGATGAGCTTCCTCAAACTGTCTGTCGAGAGCTGGGGACAGATTCCTAACCAGATAGAGTATCATGTAGATCTGTAGTACATCCCTGCAATAAAATAAAATAAAATAGAACGTGTGCGATTCACTTCATCACAGGTGTATTTCAAATGTGCAAGAATAAGAAGGCACAGGTATGAGCAGAGCTTTTTTCAGCCAGAACTCACAGGAGCTTGGCTCCGGCACCTCTCAGGTGAGCGCCAATGCCATTCTAAGAGAACAAGGGAGAAGTTCATGATGAGCTCCAGCACCTCTTTTTACAGAAAAATAGCACTGGGTATGAGGTTTACAAAACCCTAAGAGAATGGGTTTTAAGTTACCCAGTGGCACTTCTGGCCCTAACTATTCCCTTAACGGTAAAGGGACCCCTGACCATTAGGTCCATTCGCGGATGACTCTGGGGTTGCGGCGCTCATCTCGCTCTATAGGCCGAGGAAGCCGGCGTTTGTCCACAGACAGCTTCCGGGTCATGTGGCCAGCATGACTAAGCCGCTTCCGGCGAACCAGAGCAGCGCATGGAAACGCCGTTTACCTTCCCGCTGGAGCGGTACCTATTTATCTACTTGCACTTCGTGCTTTCGAACTGCTAGGTTGGCAGGAGCTGGGACCGAACAACGGGAGCTCACCCCGTCGCAGGGATTTGAACCGCCGGCCTTCTGATCGGCAAGCCCTAGGCTCTGTGGTTTAATCACTGCACACCACTGTGTAGTACCACACACCAACTCCTCACCTTTTGTGCTGCCATTCTCCAATTAGTTGCGACATCCCTTTCAAATATTCCATGTCATGCACAGCAACTGGTTGAGACATGTTCAGCTGCACCGGGTAGAAAGCAGCCTGGAGGCACAACAGCCAGTCAATGGCAGGAGCCTTTTCCTTAAAAGAGTTCCAAACAGAATTAAATGATTTTACAGGGGGGGGGGGGTTACAAAATGCCCAGTAAGCATTGCTTAGTAATGGTTGTTGAAGTGAAAGGCTCATACTGTGGATGGATGGATGGATGGATGAATGAATGAATGAATGAATGAATGAATGAATAACACACCATGCACTGGAATGGGCAATCAGATCCTACGCCCGTGTTCATATGAAAGTTCAATAGTGCATACTTCCTTGCAGGGGCAAATGGGAGAGGTAAACGGAAATCTACTCAGAGTAGACCCATGAAGTGCATGGACATGACAAACTTAGGCCCATTAATGGGTCTACTCTACTATAAGTAGAATTTAGTTGGATGAAGCCCATAAAATAGAAAGCACCCACCCAACCCTCACAACTAGAACATGGAAATCTTATTCAGAAGTGTCTCAGTAAGATGCTGTAGGTCTATAATTTATGTGAGGGTTATTCTCCAAGGATTGTGCCTAAAGCCAAAATCACATATAGTCAAAACCCACTGGGTTCAATAGCAGGCAGGATTGCCAAAGTCATTTTTTCCCAGAACCCTGCCCACTTCCCACTGCCTTTTTATATTATTATTATTATTATTATTATTATTATTATTATTATTATTATTATTATTATTATTATTATTTTGCTATATGCATAAAGCTGAATGTGCACAGGTTAAATGCACGTAAGTCGCAGGCTTGCTGTATAATGAGTGCAAAACCAAAAGAAACTTGCTGGAGCAGACCAAAGATCCTTCTAATCTAGAAGTGGCCAGCTAGATGCCTCTGGGAATCCCACAAATGAGGCATGAAGGCAATCATGCTCCTCCACTGACTGTATGCCTCTTAACTCCAGTTTTTGGAATGAAGGCTACCTCTGACTCCTCCTTTTCCCAGACCCATGCTTCTTCTCTTTCTCCTTCCATGGCAACCAGACACCCTTCTACTTAGCCCGCCTCTCTAGGATGTAAAGAAGACTCAACTGATTACTTTAAGTCATTTCAAAAACCTCCTAGTGCATTATAATATAGATTACTCATGAACAACAAAAAATGGAACCATTTCAGAAAAAAAGACCAGTAAGGGCAGCCTTCATCAGATCTCCATGATGAACTGGATGGGAGGCATTCAACAACACACTGTGCTGAATGTGCCATCAGCACCAGAAATTCAGCTTGCCAGATTGGATGATGCCCTCTCCCCCCACGTACTGTTCTGGAGTTCTCCAGACACACACACAGCAAGCCAATGTTGGGGGCACTGGGATACATGGAGAGAAAGCTGCATTGTGCAACCAGACATTCTTGTGCAGGGTATCTGTTGACGGGACTTGTTAGGTGGCTACCACCTGACATATTTGTTATTCTCCACTAAAAGTTAAAAGGTAAAGGACCCCTGGATGGTTAAGTCCAGTCAAAGGCAACTATGGGGTTCCAATGCTCATCTCGCGTTTGTCCACAGACAGCTTTGCGGGTCACGTGGCCAGCATGACTAAACCACTTCTGGCACAACGGGACACCGTGACGGAAGCCAGAGCGCACGGAAATTCCGTTTACCTCCCCGCTGGAGCAGTACCTATTTATCTACTTGCACTGGTGTGCTTTCAAACTACTAGGTTGGTAGGAGCTGGGGCAGAGCAACGGGAGCTCACCCCATCACGGGGATTCAAACTGCCGACCTTCTGATCGGCAAGCCCAAGAGGCTCAGTGGTTTAGACCCCAGTGCCATGTATGGCTGCAGGATGTATATATACCTGCAGCTCCTTGATGGTAGTGGAGTAAAATAGCATCCGTTTTTCCTTTCGCATCTTCAAGGGCGTAACTGCCTTCTGGAGGTTGGAGATAAAGGAGAATGCCAAGGCAATGTAGGTGGTGGTAACGTCTGTACGCCCTCCCATCAGGTGTCCTAGCTTTGTGAGGTACTGGAAGTACAAACGCAGAACCTGTAAACGAAACCTTGCTGTCAAACAGAATCTCCATCTCTGAGGCATTTGATCTATTAGACCAAAATATAAAACTCTTCAGACACCTCCTACCCCTCCCTGGGCCCTTTTACTATCCACCTGTCCTTGAACTCAACCTGTACTTAAGGTTAAGCACTTACATATAACGTTGGTTTCTCTGGCCAAGATAATTTGAAGCAATGCAGACATGGGAAGGTGACACATGCCTTTTAGTTACACCTTGCTTGGATTACTGTAATGCGCTCTATGTAGGGCTGCCCTTGAAAAGTGCTCAGAAACTTCAACCCGCTCAAAGAGCTGCAGTCGGATTGTTGGCCAGGGCTGGTTATAGGGAGCATACGACTCTCTTGCGAGAACAGCTTCACTGGCTGTTTCCGGGTGCAATTCAAAGGGAAGGTTGTGACCTACAAAGTCCTACACAGCTTAGTTCCAAGCTATCTGAAAGACCGTATTCCTTCATACGAAGCTACCCAGGTTTTGAGATCTTCAGGGGAGACCCCTCTCTTGGTCCAACAACCCTCACAGGCATGCTTGGTGGGGTCATGAGAGAGCTGCTCCCAGAATTTGGAACTCCCTCCCTAGAGAAGCTAGACAGGCTCCTTTCTTGCAGGTGAAGAGACTTCATTGTTCCACCAGACTTTTGGGAATTGACTGCTTTTAATTCCAGGGCTAGTGCTGTGCTGTTTTTAACTGTCATTATTGGTATGTTTTAAACCAGGGGTAGGCAACCTAAGGCCTGTGGGCCGGATGCAGCCCAATCACCTTCTAAATCCGGCCCGTGGCCGGTCTGGGAATCAGTGTGTTTTTACATGAGTAGAATTTGTCCTTTTATTTAAAATGCATCTCTGGGTTATTTGTGGGGCCTGCCTGGTGTTTTTACATGAGTAGAATGTGTGCTTTTATTTAAAATGCATATTTGGGTTATTTGTGGGGTATAGGAATTCGTTCATATTTTTTTTCAAAATATAGTCCGGCCCACCACATGGTCTGAGGGACGGTGGACTGGCCCACGGCTGAAAAAGGTTGCTGACCCCTGTTTTAAACAGATTTTATATATGTATATAGTTCTAATTCTATCAATGTTTAATTGCGTTTTAATGATGGGTTTTTCTTTCTTGTTTATATCTGTAAGTTGCCTTGAGTCCCGTCAGGGTAAAAACCAGCAGATAATAATATAGCATATGTTGCCTGGGGTCTGAAACCAAGTTCCTGGCAGTGGGACCCCAGCATCTTATCTTCTGTGCCACAAGGTCAACCTGTTAAATGACGAGCAGCTAGCCTGCCACCTCCTGCTCTTCAAGCACTGCCACAGCTGATGGCCAGAAGATGGCACTGAAGACACAAGTTCCACCAGGATCAGATGACACACAGCCCAGCCAATCCAGTTCTATTTGGCCCCGTAAAGGCCAAACTGACTCTGGCCTGATTTCCCCATATGTGCTGCTTTTGGAATTTCTATTTACCTCCAGACTAGAAGCCCTGGCACACAGGCATGGGCATAGCCAAGGGGGGCAGGGAGGGGCAGCTGCCCCCCTAAATCATCATCATCAACAACAACAACAACAACAACAACAACAATAATATTGGGCGGCTCCCAACAGAATATTAAAAACATGATAAAACACCAAACATTAAAAACTTCCCTAAACAGGGCTGCCTTCAGATGTCTTCTAAAAGTCAAATAGTTGTTTATTTCTTTGACATCTGATGGGAGGGCGTTCCACAGGGTGGGCGCCACTACCGAGAAGGCCCTGTAACCTCACTTCTCGCAGTAAGGGAACCGCCAGAAGGCCCTCAGCACTGGATCTCAGTGTCCGGGCTGAACAATGGGGGTGGAGGCGCTCCTCCTGAGGTTCTGCCCCCCCATAACAAAAGACCTGTTCCCCCCCCAAAAAAGATCCTAGCTACGTCCATGTCCACAGGATATGTTTGCACATGCAAATACACTTCCTCAATTCTCAGCAGTTCCATAACTTTTCCAAATAATGGTTTCTCCTACAACACCAAGGCAGGCTGGCTGTGAACCAACTGTCTATTTCATGTAGGACTTGACACTTTACCTGGGAATAAGCCCCTGTTTTCTTGAACTGTGTTTCTGGAGGCAGCTCAAACTCTGGATGGTCAATCTGAGAGAGGAAGACATGGACGGAATAAATATGAGTGTCGTTATAGATGGGATAACAAAAGAAACCAATAGCCAGAAGATTGCGGGGGTTTAATGATGCCAAAGCTGCAACTCATAAGGCGAGGGGAATACAGTGAATATTGAACTCTATGGAAATCCCTTCAATGGAAACAGCAGGGCCCGTAGCAAATGCCTACCATGTCAGCGCATGCTGTTTTTAATTGTGTTTGCATAGATGGTCATTTGACATGTATGCACATTGCACACACGTATACAGTGGGGTCTGCCCCACTGTGCCCCAGTGCTCCTTTATCAACTCAAGTCCAAATTGTACCACAACTTGTACTTTCTCAGCTCTCTGTATGCTTGGCTGTGTATTGGACAGCACTGAAAGGTAGACAGCTCTGGACCTGCTCATTGGTTTCTGATTCGCAGTTGTTTAAAGGCTAAACAAGGCTGCTGAAATGAAGGCAGCTAACTAGGAGTAGAGTGTTGGATCAAAGGCTTGTGCGCTCAGTTCAACTTGAGTACTAAAAACAAAGAGCTACTAGCCAAGGGTCAGCAAACTTTTTCTGCAGGGGGCCAGCCCACTGTCCCTCGGACTATATTTTTTTGTGGGGGACCCCGACTCTCCCCTCCCTTCTCCACAGCACTGGATAATAATAATAATAATAATAATAATAATAATAATAATAATAATAATAATAATAATTTATTATTTATACCCCGCCCATCTGGCTGGGTTTCCCCAGCCACTCTGGGCGGCTTCCAACAGAACATTAAAATACAATAATCAATTAAACATTAAAAGCCTCCCTAAACAGGGCTGCCTTCAGATGTCTTCTAAAAGTCTGGTAGTTGTTTTTCTCTTTGACATCTGGTGGGAGGGTGTTCCACAGGGCGGGTGCCACTACCGAGAAGGCCCTCTGCCTGGTTCCTTGTAGCTTGGCTTCTCATAGTGAGGGAACCGCCAGAAGGCCCTCGGCACTGGACCTCAGTGTCCGGGCAGAACAATGGGGGTGGAGATGCTCCTTCAGGTATACTGGACCGAGACCGTTTAGGGCTTTAAAGGTCAGCACCAACACTTTGAATTGTGCTCGGAAACATACTGGGAGCCAATGTAGGTCTTTCAAGACCGGTGTTATGTGGTCTCGGCGGCCGCTCCCAGTCACCAGTCTAGCTGCCGCATTCACCGGTTGAGCCCCGGTGGCTGCTTACCTGTGCCTTGCGAGCGGCAGGGGCTGGTGGCGGCGACGGGGGGACGATGAGTGGTGCGAAAGGGCTCGCTCCGGAGAGGGGCTGCTTAAAATGGCGCTCAGCCAACCGCGGCTCAACAAGTCCCAGCCCCCTTCCTCCTCTAGGCAGGGCGGGGAGAAGCCAGGAGGAGGGAGGGAGGAGGCGCTGCCGCGGTGTGTGTGAGGGAGGGAGGGAATGGCGTAGCCCAAACAATCAGAATCCCCACGCCAATCCATGCTGCGATTCCCGGAGCGTCCACAGGCCGGATCCGGAAGGCTATTGGGTCGGATCCGGCACCCGGGCCTTAGTTTGCCTACCCATAAGCTAGACTCTGAATATGACCAGTCAGTGGTGCCTTGTTCTTTAATTCTAGCTGTTTCTTTTGCACTTGGCTCAGTTTGGTAGATTTGTGGATTCTCTAAAACACAAAACAGATCCAGAACTCTGCCCACCCACAGATGCACTGACTGGCAGCAGCTCTGCAGGATTTCAGGCAGCAGACTTTCTTAAAATGTTCCCCTATATGGCTGAATTTCTCATGATCCAACTCTGACATCAAACTTTTGCCTCCTGGTGTTCCCTACCTGGATAATATTGTTGCTTGGATCAGAGGCATTGGGTCCCACATAGGCTTTGAAGAAAGGGAACGTATTGTATTTTCCCATGAGTATCTGAAGAGTCTGGTTAAAATCTGTCTCCTTCCAGGTTCCTGTGATATTCCAGCCACCAATCTGAGCAAAGACAAAAATGAGTTGGGTTTTCCGAAACGTCAAATAAATTCCACCTGAGTAATGTATGAGGAATCAATGTTTGACTGATGTGAACGTTATGGTCACTTTATCAGTTACAGAAAAAGAGAGTAAGATTGTGATTACTATAGCACCATCAATGTGCATGGCACTTTGCAGATTAGCAAAAACCCAAACTGAGGAATCCTTTCCCAAAGGTCTTGCAATCTAAATTTCAATAGTGGGAGGCGCTGAAGGAGGGAAAGAGATAATGGTAACAATGACAAATGAGAGCAAATGCCAAAAGGTGCATTAGCCTCAACTTGAGATATAACAGGAAATAAGGGTAGAAAGATAGGATAGGGCACATTGTAAGGAATGCTGGTGTATTGTGGATACATGCCAAAAATGAATATTGATACAACCTACCAAACAATCACCAGCTCATTAGTGATGTGAGATACAGATTGTTTATGAGTTGAACTATCCAACTTACTTGTTGTTTTATTCTACTGCTGATAGGAAGGATGGGCCTACATATGTTCAAGGGCCTATCTGTGCAAGTGTGGGGGCATATGTTCACTTCTGTGTGCAGTCATCACCTTATCTATGAGCTCCTCCAAAGGCTGAGCGCCTCGAGCTTCAATCTGTTCTGTATTCATGCAAGAGGTGTAAAACTGTACGGCCTTCTCCTTTGCTGAGCTGTTATACCCCAGGTGTGGCTCTTCTGAGGAAGAGAAGGCAGGTAACATACAAAAAACGGTTGGAAGTTAACAAGCTGCCTGCATCAGGCAGAGCAAATTAACCTGGAGATGGCAGAAGATAAAATACACAGTGGAACAGCAATGCTGGCAGTCTGATCAAGAGACAGAACCAATACCGCTTTTAGTCGTCCTGCTTCTTGACCAGTCTCTCTTCTGCCTCTGTCTACACAATATACATAGCCAAGATGGGCTGCATATTACATTGGCAAGAAGGCAGTAGGAAGGTAAGGGGGCGTGTCATTGATAGTTCTGAAGTCTAGACCCTGATGGGGAATTTTGCCAGTTGTGGCTTCTGCTGTCACTGTAGTATTGTGACCTGACGATGCTAAAAGGACAACGAGGACCAGAATGCAGTGGGTGGTAATGATGGGGCTGAATTTCAGATGTAGCGTAGAACAAATTAGCTACAGTGGACGCTCGGGTTGCAAACGCAATCCGTGCAGGAGGCGCATTCGCAACCTGCAGCGTTTGCAACCTGCTCCGCTGTGTCTGCGCATGACGCAATTCGGCGCTTCTGTTACTTCCGGGTTTGGCACGGTGTGCAACCCAAAATCACACAACCTGAAGCAGCCGTAACCCGAGGTATGACTGTATTTCTTATTAGCTATAAGAATTCTAGCCGTTTACTTAGAATAGTGCAATCAACGTGGCCAACACTTTGCACAGTTCCATGATTTAAAAAAAGGACAAGCTGCTAAACTGCAAAACATGCAATATACCGGTAACTTTTGACGATGAGGAAGACATCAAAGGGAAGGAAGGGGGCAGGAGGAATAAATATAAGCAGGAATTAAAAGGAATGGATATATGGGCATGTACAGTCACATGGGCTTAGGCTCGGTATATATTAAAAACAACCCCCTCCCTTCCCCTTAAAGTACATTTTGGTTCACCACATCAAAACAGCAGGAAAATATTACCTAGTGGTGGCATTACCACATCAGAAATTAACATCTGAAATGGTTCTGCGCAAGGTATGGTTCTTTTAATGATAGATGGATGCACCAGTTGGATGAACCTTCTTATGATGGCGTAGAGTGAACATTATTAGTGCTAGTGGTGCATATGTGTTCTTGTGGTGGATGATGTCTTGACACGTCCAATTATAGTCTTATTGGAATGGGTCCCCCACCCCCCCACCTCCGCTACAATAGATGTCAGTAAAGGATTCCGAACACAGCAGCCACCATCTGTCTCTTCTTCCTACCTAAGAGCCGCCTCATGATCAGCTGGTTTTCTTCCAAGAGCACATCAAAGACATTCACCAACGGCATGTTTAGCCCCCGCGTATGGTTAGCTTCCCAGTTGCCACAAGTGTAGCTGTAGAAATCATCACAGGGATCGATGGTGTTGTTGTGGGAATTTAGCAACCTCAGCAGGAACGCAACGCATGTCGTAGTGTTGCATGTTTCTGGAGAAATGTAGAGACAACATTTAGCAGAGAATAGGCAACGGCTGTAGGGAGGACAGGGGAGCATGCAAAATCGATGTTTTGCTCAGGCTTGTGCTGACTTGTCAACATAGCACTAAATCAGGGTTGAGGAACTTATGCAGTTACACTCCAGTTTCCATCAGCCCCAGCCAGCATGGCCAATGGTCAGGTGTGATGGGTGTTGTAGTCCAATGACTTCGGGGTGGCCCCAGCTTCCCCAACGCTATGCTAAAACCATGGTTTAGCATTACATGTGGGCACAGCCACTGGCTGCCTACATTTCAAAGGGAGAGAACAAGTGATAAGGGGAAATCCCTCATATGGACAAGAATGGAGTAAGTCAGAGGGAAGGAGTATTCTAGTACCTAGGTTACATGTAACAGCGATGAAGATAATGACTAGCAGGAGGCCAAGGAAAGTGATGAACAGCAGAACACAAAGGAACATGATTTTGGCTTTTTGATGTCTTTTCACAACCTCTCCCGAGTCCTCATATGCCTGAAATTACAAGGAAAAAAGTGTGTGAAAACAGAGCCATCACTTCTTCTCATTTAGGGGATGTGGTTATGCTCTTCTCTTCACATCACATAGAAAGTATTCATGAAAATGCTTACATGAATGCTTACAGTGTTTGGAATATCACTTTGTAGAATAATATATTATTATTATTATTATTATTATTATTATTATTATTATTATTATTATTTATTACCTATGCTTCATTCAAACTTCTGTCGTTGTTTTAAACAATCACTTTCCCCCTCTTAAGGTCTTTTCTTCTCATTCCCATGCAATAGTTTGTTGTTGTGCAAACTGCATTGATTTTTCCTCCCCACCCCCTCCTTGACTTCATGCAAATCCAGAATTGTGATAAGGCACCCTGTGGGACGCGGGTGGTGCTGTGGGTTAAACCACAGAGCCTAGGGCTTGCCGATCAGAAGGTCGGCGGTTCGAATCCCCGCGACGGGGTGAGCTCCCGTTGCTCGGTCCCTGCTCCTGCCCACCTAGCAGTTCGAAAGTACATCAAAGTGCAAGTAAATAAATAGGTACCACTCCAGCGGGAAGGTAAACGGCGTTTCCGTGCACTGCTCTGGTTCGCGAGAAGCGGCTTAGTCATGCTGGCCACATGACCTGGAAGCTGTACGCCGGCACCCTCGGCCAATAAAGCGAGATGAGCACCGCAACCCCAGAGTCAGTCACAACTGGACCTAATGGTCAGGGGTCCCTTTACCTTTACCCAGTGAGGGTGGGAGGGGGCGATGCAGAATGACATTCTTTCATTTTTATTATTTAAGGGAGAAAAGTCCAAATCCATGTAAAAATTATGTTTCCCGTATGTGACCCATTCTGTACCTTCACTCGTTTGGAGAAATAAATAGCTCCAGAATATCAGCAATGCCCAAAAGCACTGCAGACAGCCCCAACAGAGATCTGAATGATTTCGAGACTTCCGGAACTTACCTTGGGTTGCAACTTGCAGTTTTTTCATACTCGCCCTGCAACATTTCCAAAGAAGAAAATATGGATACCCTTATGAATCTCTAAAACCCCATTCTCATACCCAAGGGTCGCTGCCTGAGCTCTCTCTCTCTCTCGCACCCGCAATTGTGCATTTTGGAATTTCCATCCTGTATTCTGAAAGTTGCATTTTAAAATGCAAAGACATTTAATGCAATATTTAATATCCAATACAATCCACCGTGGATCATCGGGCAATACCATATAAAAAGCAACAATATTTACTGTCCAGATAAGCCCCTACTTTGTGGGATGGGAGGGTCGCTGGGTGGGAGGCAGGACGCTGGAATTTTGTAACCATGTATGTGTGAGAACAATGTACAGAGTCAAGATGCATCTATTCCCACCACTCAAATATCTAACATCAAGGAACCTGGGAAAGCAAGCTCAACCTGAAAAACTCTAGTGCATGTGTGTGCCTGCTAACAAAATTGTTAAAAGGTATTTCTGGCATCTCCCCAAACAGAAAAAGAGTTATAGCGTTCTACAAGAGACTGGTACCAGAAAACAAGATAAACAGGGACAGTTGGAGTGTATCTTTGACATAAATCAAATCTTTGGAAAACTAGGACATAAGGAAACTTAACAGACTACTCTATAATGACTGCACAGGTGCATCAACAAAAAGTGGCAATTTTTTTTTAAAAAGTAAAGAAAACATTGCATTCATATATCTCTTGGAGCAGAACTATTCTAAGAATACCCATTGCTTAATTTCTTTAAAAAAAAGAGAGAGGTGTTGCCATAAAATGACAGCCTCTGGCCTAATATGGCTGTAGATGATCCAGGGGGGATGTAACAGCATTCTGTACATGCTCAAATGCACTACCATCTTAATTATTAATTAATCTGTCCTAAAAGGTTGGGCCTGGCATTGAAAACACACAAAATTCATTCGTGACCTGTGGATCAGGATGCTGAAAACAAATACTGTTTTGAAATTTCAAATTCTGCATTCCGAAACTCGCACTGTAAGATCTTAATGTCGGAAGTCTAGGAAAGGCCATTTTAACCCCTGACCCAAGTTATTTTGGAGCACGCAGACATGTACTAGCTGGGAAGACACACAAACAGAAGAGGAAATGCAATTGGATAAGAATAATAAAAGCAGAGAAAGAGAGAAAAGCTGACTTTTGTACTACCTGCTGTGGAGTCCTCATGTTTTCACTGTAGAGTCTTTAGCGAAATGTGTGCTCCTGAAGATTTCTTCCTTCCTTCCACCTTCCCCTCAAGGGCTTGCAAAGAATATCATTCCAGATCAGAGACAAAGCCTTCCTTTCCTTCCCTAGCTGGAGGCACAAAGGAGGAGGAGAGGCAGAGAGGGTTGGTCAAAATAACATCCTTCAAGAAAGCAGAACTTGGAAGCTTCTCTGCCAACCCTCCCCTTATGACACCCTTTCCTCCTGGAACATACAGCAGGTCATAGCCAGTTTCTTTTCCCTGTGATGGAATTGCCCACCGTTTCCTTCCTCTTCCTGCAGTATAACTCCATTGTCTGAGGATGGATTCAATACTGCATGCAGCCTTTGCCTGCCTCTCTCCTTCCCGTGCACAATTATCTTGTGGGTCACAAACATTGGACGTTCATACCTTGGCAGCCCGTGGCTCACACTATCCTTCTGCTGCCTCTTGAGTCCTGCCCATCTTGCAGCAACTTCCTGCGCCTGCTTCGGTCTGATATACGGGCTGCTGCATGCTGCTTGTTTCAACCTGCTACAATGGGGGCCCTCAGGCCTCTGTTAATAATCAAAGTAGGAATAATGGGAGGTGTGAATTCCATTGATCCTTCTTTTTCTCCTCCACTCCCCCTAGAAGCAGTGGTAAGCTACATGCAATCACCTCCCAGACCTTCCAAGTGTCCCTATTTTCCAGGGACAGTTCTGGATTGACAGAAGCCGCCCTGGTTTCTGATTTGATCCCAGAATGTCCCACTTTTCCTTAGGATGTCCCTATTTTCATCGAAGAAATGTCGGAGCGTATGGAATCATGGGCGTAGCCAACGGGGGGCAGGGAGGGGCAGCTAAATCTATAAAAATCAATAAAAATACATAGTAAACTGAGGTTCTGCCCCCCAACAAAAGGCCTTCCCCCCCACAAAAATCCTGGCTCATGTATGGAGTTAGGCAATCCCAGAGCCAAGGAGATAAGTAACTATTCAACCTTTAGAAGACATCTGAAGGCAGACCTGTGCAGGGACGTTTTTTAACATTTAACGTTTTATTATGTTTTTATGCCCATAGTGGCTGGGGCAACCCAGTCAAATGGGCGAGGTATAAAGACGATGATGATGATTGAATAGGATGTCCCTATTTCCGTAGGAGAAATGTTCAAGGGTATGCATACTGTCCAAAAACAATATTAAATCCAGCATTTGGGTAGCCTTTCCCTTCTCCGAAGATCATTTTGAAAGCATTATGAGCTGGTTTTGTTTTTCGGGTGGGAGTGAATCCACTTATTTGCAATGGAAAGAGGCTCGTAAGACCTGTTGCTGGAACCAGTAAGTACAGTGGTACCTCGGGTTACAAACGCTTCAGGTTACAGACGCTTCAGGTTACAGACTCTGCTATCCCAGAAATATTATCTCGGGTTAAGAACTTTACCTCACGATGAGAACAGAAATCGGGCAGCGGCAGCGCAGCGGCAGCAGGAGGCCCCATTAGCTAATAATAATTAATAATAATAATAATTTATTATTTATACCCCGCCCATCTGGCTGGGTTTCCTCAGCCACTCTGGGCGGCTTCCAACAGAACATTAAAATGCAATAATCTATTAAACATTAAAAGCCTCCCTAAACAGGGCTGCCTTCAGATGTCTTCTCTAAAAGTCTGTTAGTTGTCTTTCTCTTTGATATCTGGTGGGAGGGCGTTCCACAGGGCGGGTGCCACTACCGAGAAGGCCCTAAAGTGGTGCTTCAGGTTAAGAACATTTTCAGGGTAAGAACGGACCTCTGGAACGAATTAAGTACGTAACCAGAGGTACCACTGTACACTGAAGGCTTCTGGGAGTGCTGAACCTGAGGAAGGCATTGAGTTGTATACCCTTTCCCCTGAGCTTGGATGGTCTGGCAAATGTAGCATCTCTTACAGCAACCTCTTCCACGGAAGCAAATAAGCACAGCATTATATTTAACTGTTTTCCGCAGAAGTTGTAAGGCCCACCTCCAAACCTCTCAGTACGTGCTTATCCTTGAAGTGCACATGGAAACTTGTGCTTTTATGGTCACAAGATAAGGATTACTATTAAATACAGGCAGTTGTCTGCTATGCTGAGCATAACCTTCAGAAAGGCTGCTGTTGTTTTTAGCTGAGGCAGCTCAAGGCACCTTTGCAGGACAGCACAGGGGAAGTTGGTCAAGTCAGGCATTTGTAGCTGTCACTGAAGCAGTAAAACTGTCTTGGCAGTACCACTTCAGATGGCGGCTGGAAACTCTTGGGGTTGAATGCTTTTCCACACAGAAAAATCACCTAGAAAACTAGATGGAATCTGATCTTCTGACAGAGAAAGGAGTTTGTTTTTGGATTTATTTATTTTCTAATGGAGGGCTATTCAATTATGCAAACCCTCACCCTGCACCATGAAATTGTACAGCCTGGATGGAAATTCACCACCTCAGTGAAACTAGGCCTCAGTTTTTATATTAAGCACTCTTCCTACAACATTATTCTTTTCAGGCAGATAGGCCTCAGGTGTAGTTCTGTTTTTGCCCCATTAAATCCTTGCATTTTCCCTCGGAGTCCCCTAAAATACAGGCCAGTTCACGAAAACAGCATCTCTGGGGAAGTGGTCTATTTGAATGCCTCGGGGGGTGGGGCGCACGCGAATAGTCCCTGAATAAAGAATAATAACACACTGAGGGAGGTCAGACTGGACTCTTATCCCTGACAGGCTACTGTTCTATGTGCAGGATAGTATTTTCAAGATTTCCAATATGCAAATATTCTTGTGAAGCCTGAGAAACAAGACCAAATTGACTAGGTAAATGCCCAGAGCTCGAGGAAGGGAATCGCGAGACGAAGGGGATTTTTTGTTTCGATGATCAGGTCTAGCCTAAAAACATGACAGGTCTAGGGATTAACAACTATGTTTTTCTGTGGATCTGTGCCTTCTCCTGTACAAGTCAATGGAAATATATTTTCCCACCTGTCTTTCCTGAGGATTTATGCAATTCTTCTACCACTTTCTCCTGCTATGCAGATCAAAAGAGAGAGCTCTCTCTCCCAGGCTGTATACCCCAAAAATATGTTTGGGGGGAGTGAGAGAAGCACACTCTCACCAATGATTTGGGGGGTAGCAGAGTTCTTGCTGGGGGGGTGACATTTCCTCACCCCCAAATGATAAAGTCTTCCCTTGGGGGAGAACCACTGCATCCATCATTCTGAAATTTGATATGCATGATCATTCCCCCAGAAAGGGTGGCAATGACTGCAAATTGCATCAAATTCTGGTAGAAAAATGAAATACAGACTTTTCCTCCCCGCCCCCAAACTTTGAAGCCACTCCGGAGGTGCTGCTATCCCCTCAAATATCAAAAAATTATCTGGAAAGGGAAAAAAAACCTGCTTTCAGACTCCCTGTTATAATGAATGGGAACAGAGCCAAATTCTTAACAGCTCTAATGCAGTTAGTCCCTATTAACAAACTGAATTGGAAAGACACAGAGCAGCTAGGCTGTTTCCCAAAGCAAGTTGAATCTTGCAGCCAGTACACACCCCTAGCATAGACAGCTAAAAATAGAGATCATATAAGTTACTGGGGAAACTGCAAGTGAAAGCAGTATGCAGGCCAGAATTATTTTCCTGATTGTTGTTTTTTAAAGGTCAACAACCATTGTGGTATTAGGAACATAGGAAGCTGCCTTATATTGAGTCAGACCATTGATCTGACTAACTCAGTGCTGATGATACTGAGTGGCATCAGTTCTCCAGCGTTTCAGCCAGGATTCTCTCCCTGGAGATGTCAGGGATTGAACCTGGGGACGTTTGCATGGTCTACCACTGAGCTATGGCTCCTCCCCTTGTTAGTGATAGCAAATGCGATATTGAATTTGTCTCAAAGCTGGCAACCAATTCAGAAGAGGTGAGCAGCTAAGATAAGAGAGAGCAACACTCATCTCAGCCCCTCCAAGTGTCCCTGTTTTCCAGGGACACCCCTGATTTAGAGAAGCCGTCCCAGTTTCTGATTTGATCCCAGAATGTCCCACTTTAACTTAGGATGTCCCTACTTTCGTTGGAGAAATGTTGGAGAGTATGGAGTTATCCGACCTCCGAGCCATCTGATGGCAATCCTGTATAGGGAAGTGTTTTTTATGTTTAATGTTTCATAATTATAATTATAATTATATATATGAAGCTGCCCAGAGTGGCTGGGGCAACCCAGTAATTTGTGTGAGGTATAAATAGTAAAAAATATTGTTATGGAATGGGACGTCCCCATTTTCATTGCAGGAATGTTGGAGGGTATGTACCATACATCTGATGTCTTCTAGATGAAGCCTTATGAGAGCTTAGACCCAAACCAGATATTTCGTGGCAAACCCGGATCTGGTTCTGTAGAACGTTGAAGAAATAGTAGTGAAAAAATAGCAAGTGGAAGGGGCTATAGGTGGAAGGGCGATATGGGATCCAGACAGCACTTATGTTTAGGTCACCTGTCTGACATCATTGGCAATGATGTGTGGCTCAATGACATCCCTGCTTCCCCCCAGGGAAACCCGTGGTTTAGCAGTGAATTGGAGCAAATGGCAATAATGTTTCCTGCAGATTGATGCTTATTCTGATTTATCGCTAAAGAGCGGGTTTTCCAGGGGAAGGCAGCGGAGCAAAGGCAGAACCACTCAGGCCCATGTTTTCTAGGAAATGTGGTTAAGACCTTAATCCAACATTCAGTCAATCTCTCTTTTCCATCCTGTCTTCCTCGTATATTGGGGTTAGAACTGAGTGACTGACGTTTTGTTTTTGTTTTTTTAAAGTTTTCTTTGTGCAAAGAACCCAGAGAACATATCTTTACCTAGTTCATGCTTTGATGCAAAAATACAAATACATCTGTTTCTTAAGGCAAAAGAAATATGAAGTGGTTCAGACTAAGACAATGAACAGAAACAGGAGCGAATGGCGGGAACAGTTACTGACTGTGCAGTCACACCAGCTTGTTCCCCGAGCTATATCTTGTGATCAACTAGTGCAGTTTACACCAAATCCTGGTTACTGCTTCACTTCCATGTCTTGCTGTGAGAAAGTGACTTTCCTAGGAAAAGGAGACATCAGCTTAACTACATAGTTATTTATCCTGTTTTTTCTTACTGGAGTGGGGGAGCCTGTCAAAGGGCTTATCCACACTTGCTTTCTGCCCCACACAGGTCCATGCTTAAAAGCTCATTGTCCAGGTCTATTTGATTTATTTTTATTTTTTGCCCTAGAGCTTTCCCTGCAAAAATCCACTCTTTGGCGCTCAAGCAGAACAAATGTCAGTTCGGGTTTTCTGCTGATTGGCATTGCTCCGATTGAGCTTTAAAGAGCAGGTTTTCGCAGGGAAAACTCTCAACTTTCACATGACTTAAAGGCCACTTGGACATCTAGTGGAAGTTTAGTGCTCATTTCCATGTGGTTTCCAAGGGAAAAAATCCATTTGCAACTTGGAAAATTGTGGGAGTTTTGCATTGACAAAATTTGGGACAGTGTACTGGCATACAGTTCTTTCCTGCCATTTAAAATTGAGTGTGATGTGCCCGTATAATGTCTCAAAGAATGATTCACTCATGTGATCCATTCATACAACTTACTAATATGATTCTGCACTTCCAGAACCAAATAACCACTATCTTTTATGCTCTAAAAAACAGAGGATCTATTTTATTTTATTTTATTGTCCCAGTAGCCCAGGATGTCCTTACACTCTACAATGCACCTTGAGAGGCTAATCCAATTATGACTGCAAAAGATCTGTATTCCAGTTCAATGTGCTTATAAACTGCAGGCTTCAGAGCAACTGCACCATTCCTAGCTCCTTGCTTTTTAACATTCTACCTGATGAAGGGCTCTGGAGAACTTGAAAGCCTGCTCACTATTTTGTGGCAGTTCAGTTGACCCTGATAAAAGTATTGCCCTACTGTGCGTTTTGGTCCTCCCCAAATGTACTTAACAGCTACTTGTTCTTCTGTAACTTTTAAGCAGGAAGGGAGTTGAAACATTTCCTTATTGTTGCCTTAACTAAAACAGGATGTAGAATGGATAGCCGCTGCGTGCCTTAAACATTATATGCCCTCCAGTTGCAAATCTTCTTGCCATGGGTCTGGAGTTGATAATAATGGGTAACAGAACATGCAATGCTTGCATATCCAAATTAGAAGCTTCTTTTCCACTGGGAATTTTTATTAGCCACTGAGAGGGCCAGAGGTATAGCAGCAAAAGAGACGTCACAAAAACTGTTATCAGTTGACTTATTCTTTATCAGTAAACTGCAGGTGGCAGCTCTTTTGCGTGGTGGCTTAGGGCCTTTTCAAGCTCCCAAGAACATGCATGGCCAGCACTGCTATGCTGCAGAATGTGAAGCAAGTAACCCGCTTCAGGCAGAATCATTGGGGGTGGGGGAAGATACATGAAGGCAGGTGCTGAAATCTGAAAGGTGCAAGTATTGCCTCTAGCCAGGAAATTGGGGTACCATTTGGGATTAATACTAGGCTGCAATATGTCCTGGGATGGCACTGAGAAGAGATGGGGTGCTTCCTGGCAGGTAGCTCCTAATGTTAGCCAATCCTGACTCCTCTGCTATAAACGACAAGTGGAAAGGCAATGCACTTTTGATAGGGAATTTTCGAATGGGGGACTGGACCTGTTCTATTAAAGTCCCAGACCCCGAAGCACGAGGCGATGACCTCAAAGGAACCCCACCTTAACTCCTGCCCCACACTGTGTCGCACAAGCACCCACATAACACCCTCGGGATGAAGGGTTTCCCCTCCCTGCGCCCTCTCCCTGTTTTGCCTGTAACCGGGACTAGAAGGATTCTATGTCCCTTTTAAACCCCGTTTTCCCTCCCGGTCTACTGCTGTTAAAAGCGCTATTTTCCCCTTGTATTTTCTGTTTCGTCCCGGGCAACCTCCATTACTTGTTATGGCCAATGCTTTTCTATGGGCGCGTCTTGGCCAATCAAAACCATGCATTTCCTCTGCAGAGCGGAGCTCAATTAGAACTCTGTGCACGCTCCAGTAACCACTAACTAGGTGTTGACAAGGTTAACAAGGTGTTGACGGCTCCTTATCAGCCCCTGCCGGGAGAACAAAGGTGATTCGATCAAGAACGGATAGTTATTAATTAAATATTGATACATTGTAACTAGACAGAGTCCAGACTCGGAAATGTCCCTTTAAACTTTATTTCTCTCACCAGCCAAGCCGCGAATCTTTAGAAAATCATAGTAAATCACTGCCTTAACGGATTTCCTTCATCCTGGTCTCATTTTAAAGCTTACGAGGAGGGCTTCCAAGCCTCTCGATTCCCGCCATTGCCCGAGCCTCAGGAATTGACTTCTGAGGCCTTTTGTCACCCGCCATTGGTAAATGGGCAAAGGGGAACTTCTCTCCAAAACCTTCCATAATCCTTTAAGCGAGAGGACACGTACACAGACCTAGGGGCCTCAGGAAATGCCACACCTGGGTAATCCTTTCCAAGTACCCATCATCAGGTTTCCAAGACGACAGACAGTCTCCTGGATGCTTCTCATTGTTCTTCCCCGGTTGCCACTCAAAATGTATATTTGACCCACCCAAGTGTCATTTACTTGTTCCTGTGACCCATCACCTATATGCTAAACTTGTTTACCTGTATGTTAATTTTCCTGTACCCTCCTACTCTCCACCCCTTCTTGACGTTTTGCTGATGTAGTTGTGATGTTTGGTGAACTGTATTCTGGGTTGTAGCGGGAACCTTTAAAATGGACTGTCACCTTTTGTTCGGGGTTCGGATTCATCGGAACCTGTTGCGCAATAAACTCCTTTGCTTTTGCTCCAACTTCTGGCTGTTCTCCTTTGATCTCCGCTGCGAACCACGGGCTTCTCTCGTAGGGCTGGGTGCTGAGCAACCTCTGACCCGGGAATTTCCGTAACAGTCTGGTGCCGAAACCCGGGACCTGCGGTACTCCCGAGTTGGCCGGGGACCCAAGAAGTCTTCAGCCGGCACCAGGACCCCTTTCTCCTGGGAAGACCAACCGGACCTCCGGCCATCCTCCGGGCAGTAATTGCAGGTCTCAGGGGGAGCCAACCGGGGAGCAAAGGCAAAGTCCAGCCGGCTTCGTCTCCAACGATCCAGGGGATCGCAGTGGAAGACGCGTGAGTATAACAGTAAAATCCAGTGCACTGGTGATTATGGGGTGGTGGGTGGTAAAGCTTGGCAACCGTTTCTACTCTTAACTATCATTTTCCAATCTTTCTCTTGGTCTGTCCCGTAGACCACTGCTCAACTCGCAGAGGGGAGTTCTGAGCCCTATCTCTTTCTCTTCAAATCTCCGGTCAGCCGCACCGTTGGCCAGCCCGACGAACGCAAGGGGTCGGAGCTCTCTTTCGTACATCTACCTCGGTAGGTGGACTTCCTGCACTATCTTGACCTCAGCCGCACTGGTCGAGCCACGTATACACGCTAGTCGTGCGTGAGTTCGCTTCCAAACGCAAGGGAGGTTTTCCGGATCGAAGGTCTATCAAGGGTTCACCCGATCTGGCACCGCCTGTCGCGGGCGTCCAGTAGGGCCCCTCTTTCTTAGCTGACGAAAGGCAGGGGGTTGCCAAGTGGGACATTTGACTGGGGTGGGTATTGGGAGGTTAAAGAGAAAAGGAAAGGAAAGGAAAGGAAAGGAAGAGAAAGGAAAGGAAAGGAACAGAGCTCTGAAATAAGGAAGAGAGAGGAAAAGGGAGTCTGGGAAAGGACCAGACTGTAGAATAGTTGCCCTTGATCAGCCGCAACTCTAGCCGATCTAGAGAACGCAAGGGACAAGGGCTTTAGGTAGTTAGGGAACACTGCTCTTGAATTCGCCGCCCCTCTAACCAGAGAATGCGGGGGACAAGAGCTTAGCTAGATAGGGACATCGTATAGATAAGGACCCCTCTTCTATTTCTCCTATTTAAACTTAAAAACCCCTTTTCCCGTCCTCTTTCTTAAAACCCAGGTCCCTTCTCCAACATCTTAAATGGGATCCAAAGCTTCGAAGCCTGGTCGGGCTCCATCTGGGAAGAAGGCTTCCAGAAAGCCTTCTGATACCCAGCCGGACCCTGACGCCTCCCTTGAATTTGTACTAGACCATTGGAAAGAAATCCCTGGACACGAGTCTCTGTCCAGGCAGAAGCTGCAAGATCTTTGCATCACTTCTTGGCCATTACTTACTAAAAATGCAACACCAGAGCTCCGCTGGCCACCGGAGGGATCCTTCAACCAGGATCGACTAAAAGCATTGAGGAGGCACTTAATGGAAGAAAGACCTCGTCAATTAGATTACCTTAATGCCTTCGAAACGGCGTTCGAGGTCCACGTGACCCTAAAGTCTTCCCCGGTACTGCAGATGCCAATAGTTAAGCCCGCTAGAAAGACCTCCAGGAAATTTAGAGGGAACCCGGCACCACCCCCATACGAAGACCCCTCAGATGACGAATCCATGGATCAAGCTATGGCTCTCTTCTATAATCACCCCAGGCCAACCCCGACTGCACCGCCAAGCCAAGATAATGCCCCTGCCCAGGCTACTTCACCGGCACAAGGGAACTCCGCAACCCCTAGTGTCCCTCCAGGAGCTCAGGGCGGCCAGACTGCCCATCCTCCCTCTCAATCCGAAGTAACAGTAACCTCACCCAGCTCTGCGAGGGGAGTGGATTTGGCTTCAGTGGCCCCAAGTGATCACTCCGCCTATGCGTTGCCACCCCAGGGCTCTCCACTATTGGACAGTTTGGACTTGCCCGGATTCAGAGAGGGCGTCTCCACCCGTGCCATGATCCAAGGCGCCAAACAGCTAGCAAGTCGCATCCAGGGAGCCTTTTCCCCTTCGGCACCACGGAAACCGGCCAAAGCTAACATAGGGGGGAATGGAGTAAATAACCGGACCACCATCCCCACGCAAATGCCCCTTCGAGCTTTCCCTATACCCCCATCACTACCAGACGGAGCTCCCCGAATGGTTTATACCCACCAACCTTTCCGTACAGCCGATCTTATCAACTGGTCAACTCAAATGCCCTCCCTTCGCGATAGTCCAGATCTGTGCTATCGCCAGTTATGCGGCATCTTTGCATCACACAAACCCATCTGGGCGGATGTTCATCTGCTCTTAAATACCCTCTTTAATGCTGCGGACAAGGCTGACATCCTAGCGAAAGCAGAGGAAGCACTAAACTCCCCTAATTATCAAGACACGAGGCCCGAAGGGGTAGAAGCAGTAACTGGTCAGAATTTACGAATCGAACCCGACCCCGCCTGGGATTACAACACCGAAGGCGGAATTTGGAGCCTAAATATATTTAAGAAAGCCATCTTGGATGGCGTCAAAGCCGCCGGCCAACGTACGGTGAGCTGGATTAAAGTTCAATCAGTCATCCAGGGGCCCAACGAGCACCCCTCCGACTACTACACCAGGCTCATCGATGCAATTAAGACCTGGGGAGGGATAAACCCAGAAAACCCCGACCATGACGTTATTGTGAAAGGGTTTTATAAGGATCAGGCATCTCCCGATATCCGAAAAGCCCTGAACCTCCTAGTGGGCTATGATGGCAAGTCTTTCAGCGAGATATTGTCTATCTCCAAGTCCATCTTTAATAATAGGGATGAGAAGAAAAGGAAGGAGAACAGGACAGAGGAAGAAACGGTGCTGGCCCTCAGTATGGATCCTACCTATCCTCGGACCACCAACTACCCAATAAATCCTACTAGAGGGAGAGGGAGAGGAAGAGGGGGAGGACTACCGGGACCACCATCCAACCCTCGACCCTGGGGCCCCTCATCAGGACTCTGCTATCTATGCCAGCAACCGGGCCACCTAAAACGGAACTGCCCGTATTTATATCCCGGCAGCCCTTGGGTTGGATCTGACTTCAATTCCTTCCCTGGAGGCCACAATTCCTATACTACCCCACAACACTATCCGGGGACACAAGCCTATGGCACGCAACCTGCACCGCCACCGCTAACGCCATCACAAACTCCACCTCAGCCACAGGGACCTTGGGCCCCAAGGGACTCTCGGGTCCTGCCACCCCAGCCAGTTGCGAGGACCCAACCTCCTAATACCTTCCGCTCAGCTCCGGTCAGCAACCAGTCAGTTCAAATCCCTACCCCCGACTTCAACGGAGCCCCGAATTCTTCCTATTGACAATTAAAAGGGGATCCTAACCAAACCCAAGCAATCTGTCCGGTACTGGCGCTGTCTCCAGATGACCCCATCTGCACCATAGAAATTGACGGACACCCATATGAGTGCTTGTTAGACACCGGGGCCACCTACTCAACCCTAACGAGCAGCCACCTTAAACCGGGGGAACAGACCAGAAAAGTTATGGGATTGGATGGGATACCCCGCACCTGCCCACTATCGCAGCCTGCTAAAGTCACACTGGGACCCCTACTCGCTGAGCATACCTTCCTTCTCACGAGTAGCCCCGTCAACCTCCTTGGCAGAGATCTACTCTGTAAGCTAAACGCCACCATCACCTGCACGTCCGATGGCATCTACCTTCACATGCCAGAGGAGTCTGTCCCTTCCTTCCAAGGAATTATCCAGGATGCAAAGGACAAACGCCAATTCCCCGACCTTCCCCTTGAATTGGAGCAAGAAATGCCACCTTGGCTCTGGGGGACTGAATCCACCTCAGTAGGTCTATTAAAATCAGCTATTCCCGTCAAGATCTCCTATAGGACTGACCTCCCGTATCCCTGTGCCAAACAATACCCCTTACCTACAGAGGCTATAAATGGACTCACTCCTATGATCCAGGACTTCCTAGAACAAGGAATTTTGACCCCGTGTGCATCACCCTGCAATTCGCCTGTACTCCCTATTAAAAAACCGGGGGGAGAGGGAACCCCTGTCCGTTACCGCTTTGTACAGGACTTGAGACTTGTTAACCAATTCGTGATACCACGTCACCCGGTGGTAGGAAACCCAAATTCCCTCCTTAATGCCATCCCTCCGGACACTACCTGGTATAGTGCGGCCGACTTGTGTTCAGCCTTCTTTAGCATCCCGGTAGCCCCAGAGAGTCAGTTCCTTTTTGCCTTCACCTGGGGCTCCGGTCAGCTAACCTGGACTAGGCTACCCCAAGGGTACGTGGAATCCCCAGCCATCTTTTCCGCAACTCTCCACCGCGACCTCCAGGATGTACACCTCCCTGCAGGCTCAGCCTTTCTTCTCTATGTAGACGACATCTTGATTTGCTCTACTAGCGAGGAAGCGTGTAAAAAGGACACCAAACACCTCCTAGTAGAACTAGCTTATAAGGGGCACAAGGTTTCCCCTAAGAAACTTCAGTTCTGTAAACAAGAAGTAAAATACCTGGGACATATCCTTGGGATTGGGACCAGAAGCCTGGCTACTGACCGGATAGAAGCGGTCACTAAAATTCCCCTACCTCAGACTAAAAGACAACTGAGAGGGTTCCTCGGGATGGCGGGCTTCTGCCGCGCCTGGATAGCAGGATACAGCGAAATTGCCAAGCCTTTATCAGCCATGACCCGCCAGGACCACCCAGATAAACTAGAATGGACAGAGGAAGCCTTTGCCTGTTTTGAACGTCTAAAAATGGAACTCCGGTCTGCCCCAGCATTAGGATTACCGGACTATCGCCTACCTTTCAGCTTGTTCGTCCACGAACAAGGAGGGATAGCCTCAGGGGTCCTAACCCAGTCCTTTTGGGACCAACAAAGACCGGTAGCCTATTACAGCCTACAGCTTGATAATACAGCAAAAGGGTCAGTTAGCTGTCTGAGAGCCATTGCAGCTGCCGCGATCCTACTCCAAAAGGCACAAGAAACGGTGTTGGGACACGAAGTCACCATACATGTCCCACACGCTGTGGCCACCCTATTAACTCTAAAAGGGACCCACCATTTCTCTAACCCACGACTAAATCGCTACGAAGCCCTCCTATTAACCCCATCCAACGTAACTATTAAAAGAGTCAATTCATTGAACCCCGCTACCCTTCTCCCACTGCCAGAGGACGGTACCTCGCACCACGACTGTGCACAAGTAGTCCGCCAGGCTGAGAAACCCCGGGAAGATTTAGACCACCTCCCGCTACAGAACCCCGACCTCATTCTCTATACGGATGGTAGCTCTAAAATAGTAGAAGGGGAAAGAAAATCAGGATACTCGGTGGTGTCGGACTTTGAAGTCATAGAAGCAGAGCCAGTGAACCCACAATATAGTGCCCAGGCTGCAGAATTAATAGCCCTCATCCGAGCCTGTGAGCTTTCCGAAGGGAAACGGGTCACCATATACACTGACAGCAAATACTGTTTCGGGCTGGTGCACACGACGGGACAAATCTGGCTTCAGAGGGGTTTCCTAACAGCCGCGGGATCTCAGATCTCTCATGCTGCCCTTGTCCAGCGGCTCTTAACAGCTATTCACCTGCCAAAAGCTATAGCGGTAGTACACTGCAAGGCACATACCAAAGGCAGGGATTCCGTTTCCAAAGGAAACCGCCGAGCAGATAGAGCCGCTCAAACCGCTGCCACGCAAGCTTTCTCTGAAGGGACTCAGTTCCAATGTATCCAGATTCCCGCAGAAATTGACTTTGCAGAAATGTATGGGGCTGCCTCAGAACAAGAACAGGCCATGTGGACGTCTATAGGGGCCGTACAGACAGATGGCATATGGTCCCTACCCGATGGGAGGATCATTATGCCAAAAGCCTGGACTCCCAAATTCGTGAGGGTCTTGCACCAACAGACCCATTGGGGAAAAACCAAACTAATAGACTATGTTCAGAGAAGCTGGTATGCCCCCGGAACAGCCATGGCTGCCTCCGCGGCCACAAAAAACTGCCTCACATGCCAATCTTTCAATCCCAAGAGAGAACCAAAACGACCGCCAGGGGCCAGACCTTGGGCTTTTGTCCCCTTTGAAAGCCTACAATTAGACTTCATCGACCTGCCCCCGTGCCAGGGATACCGATTCGCTTTGATCGTGATTGATAAATTTTCCTCTTGGGTGGAGGCATACCCAGCCAGGAGAGCCACAGCCTCTGTGGTTGCCAGGGCTCTCCTGCACGAGATAATCCCGAGGTTTGGAATACCACGCAGATTGGACAGTGACAGGGGTAGTCATTTTACCGCAGAGGTAGTTCAACAGGTAGCTCAAGCCCTAGGAATTAAGTGGCAGCTCCACACCCCGTATCACCCTCAGTCCTCTGGACAAGTGGAACGTATGAACCAAGAAATAAAGATCCAACTTGGAAAGCTCTGCAATAGTACAGGACTTAAGTGGATAAATGCGCTACCCCTAGTCCTTCACAACATAAGAAGTGCACCTACTGGACCTTTAAAGCTTTCCCCTTTCGAACTGTTATTTGGCAGGCCCCCTCCAATCTATAACACTCAGTTCCCGTTGTCAGAACTAGATGTGGGGGAGTCGGAACTCACCTTTTATGTGGTCCAATTGCAAAAACAATTGCGACGCCTCCATCAGTATGCAGCCATAGAAGGGCAAAATCTCCCGACAGATGTACAGGTACACTCATTCCAACCCGGCGATTGGATTTTGGCAAAAGTTTACCAGAAGGTGCCTCTGCAACCCACTTGGGAGGGACCCTTCCAGGTACTCCTTGTCTCTCCCACTGCGGTTAAAATTGGGGAGAAGAACTCATGGCTACACCACTCTAGGTGTAAACTCACCCAGCCTCCCCAGGACGATTCGGATGGCGAGGGGGAAGACTATACATATCATAAACCCCCTTCCGCCCCAGACTCTTTCCTTGATCAGGACCAGGATCGGGACCAGGACCAGGATCGGGACCAGGACCAGGATCGGGACCAGAGCCAGGATCGGGACCAGAGCCAGGATCGGGGTCAGAGGGATCGGACCCAACAGACCGGACCAGATTCGGGGCCACAGGATCGGGCCCAACAGACCGGACCAGGATCGGGGCCACAGGATCGGGCCCAACAGACTGGACCTGACACCGCAAACACCAACTGGACGTCAGAGCTCCTTTCCAACGGCATCCGACTTCGCCTGAAGCGCGATTGACAGCTCGTCCTTCGCTGCGTTTGACAGCTCGTTCTTCGCTTCCCTTTGACAGCTCGCCCTTTGCTTCGTTTGACAGCTCGTCCTTCGCTTCGTTTGACAGCTCGTCCTTCGCTTCCCATTGACAGCTCGTCCTTCGCTGCGTTTGACAGCTCGTTCTTCGCTTCCCTTTGACAGCTCGCCCTTTGCTTCGTTTGACAGCTCGTCCTTCACTTCGTTTGACAGCTCGTCCTTCGCTTCCCTTTGACAGCTCGTCCTTCGCTTCGTTTGACAGCTCGTCCTTCGCTTCCCTTTGACAGCTCGTCCTTCGCTTCGTTTGACAGCTCGCCCTTTGCTTCGTTTGACAGCTCGTCCTTCGCTTCCCTTTGACAGCTCATCTTACGGCTCTCCGCGTCTGACAGCTCCTTTCATCTGACAGCTCTTCACTTGACACCAAATTACTCGACGGCCCAACAGCCACCAACCGACTATGCGACCCGTCCTACACCACCTGGCCTCCCTCCTGATGTGCGTGACCATGGCCTCAGGACTTACCCAATGCACAGGACTGCACACGAAATACCAATTCCTGGACTTCCACGCTGTGGACTTAGGGGGAAAACTGAACCCTAAACGAATGGGGGACTTTGATTTTTGTCTCCCAGAAACCCGGACCTTGTTACGTCACTCGCTGGTGCCTAGCCTTGATACCAATGTGCACTGGGAACTCTTTGTACGAGACCAACAATTTCGTCGCCTTGGATCTGCTGTTCTCACCATTGATAGGCAGTACTATCGCCTTACGTGCAAAAACGGGTCCTATCTTCTATATGGCCAAGGGGAACTCTCTAAGAGCCCCAACTGGACCGAGGTGGAACTGGGAGGGACTACACATTCTTACACGGACACACACCATGACTCTGAGAACCTTATTTTTGGGTTCCAGTGCCTTCGCATGACCCCGAACCTACCCAGACCTCAGATACAGGGAATATGTCTCCGACGTTTCTGCTGCCTGTGGGACCTTGGACTAACAGGAGACTGGAGGGGGCAGGACTATTTGGAAGGTTGGTATCATCCCGCTATTCCATCAGAGCCCCCCATGTGGGACCACACTGGTCCTCTACGATGTGGGGGTGTTGCCAGGGAGGCTGGCCTCCTGAACACGACAGACCCACTCCACCCACTAGGGACGGCTCCCCGTCAGCTGGGAACCAACCAACAGTCCCTTGAACCAGATCTCCTGTCATCATGGGAACAGAACTCCTTCATCCAACTCCTCAACAGCGTCGCCAAGGAAACCCCCTTCCCGGAGTGCTGGATTTAACCCATGCCCCAACTCATCTCCAGCAGGGACTCCCTCTTGTTCCGGTGGCCATTTCCATGGAACAGTTGCGGACTACTGACTTTACCGCCTGGAACCTGACCGCAGTCAACTTCACACATCAATATCTGTACCTAACTGGACCCACTAAAGGGCCCCTCTGCCGCCTCTTCACCGGAGAGGGACCTGTCATCGGGACCAGTACTTGCAGTATCGACCTTGAACTTCATGAGTCAGGACAGGTAACCATCACTAGCCTAACAGACTCAAGGACTGTCCTCAATCTTACCCTTGCATGGCTTACCGCTGTCGGTACCTCACCTCCACCCAGCCCGGTTATGCTGCAAGCTCTTGCTTCCGGGAGACTAGACTCCTCCCTCCCAGGACTCTGGTGGGTGTGTGGTCACCGCGCGTACCGGTGGGTCAGCCCCCACATGTCGGGATCCTGCTACTTTGGGTATGTCGTTCCTGGGATCCGGGTTTCCCGCAGCCCACCGACTGGTAGACTACGGAACAGGAGGGAGGACCAGACTCTTGCGGAGCTCACCGACGTGGCTGCTAACGGTGAGACTTGGGGAAGAGCACTGTTTCCAGCTTATGGGGCTGGCTCAAACCACGTGGACATCCTACGACTCACGGACATCCTCCTCAAGTTCATGCGGGAGTCCGAGCAGATTACTGACTCCATCACCACTGAACTGTCACAAGTGCGACAGCTGTCCATTCAAAACCGGATTGCTACGGACTTTTTATTATCTAGTGAGGGCGGGACCTGTGCCCTGATCGGTTCAGAATGCTGTACATTTGTTACCGACCAAACCTTGAACATTTCCGGCCACCTGAATAATATCCACCAGCTGTCACAACGCCTCAATGGCATTCAACATGAAGGGCTGTCTGACTTTGACTTATGGAACTGGTTGCCCAATGTAGGATGGGCGAAACAATTAGTTAAAGGTATAGTTTTACTTGCTTCTGTTGTCATGTTCTGCATGTTTACCTTGTGTTGTGTTATGCATTGTTGTGGACCTTGCTGTGCTGCCCTCCGTGCCTCCCCTACCCGAGATTCCCCCTCTCTACTGCCCCTTAGAGCGTACTCTTCAACTTTAACTGGATTCCCAGAGTACGTTAGGATGCGACACTTGGGGGAAGGGGAATACGAGATCACAGAGCTTTAAGGGATGCGGAGAGAAGGATTTGCGGTTCTTCGAACCTGATGCAAATCTTATCTCCGAATGGGGGAGATGATAGGGAATTTTCGAATGGGGGACTGGACCTGTTCTATTAAAGTCCCAGACCCCGAAGCACGAGGCGATGACCTCAAAGGAACCCCACCTTAACTCCTGCCCCACACTGTGTCGCACAAGCACCCACATAACACCCTCGGGATGAAGGGTTTCCCCTCCCTGCGCCCTCTCCCTGTTTTGCCTGTAACCGGGACTAGAAGGATTCTATGTCCCTTTTAAACCCCGTTTTCCCTCCCGGTCTACTGCTGTTAAAAGCGCTATTTTCCCCTTGTATTTTCTGTTTCGTCCCGGGCAACCTCCATTACTTGTTATGGCCAATGCTTTTCTATGGGCGCGTCTTGGCCAATCAAAACCATGCATTTCCTCTGCAGAGCGGAGCTCAATTAGAACTCTGTGCACGCTCCAGTAACCACTAACTAGGTGTTGACAAGGTTAACAAGGTGTTGACGGCTCCTTATCAGCCCCTGCCGGGAGAACAAAGGTGATTCGATCAAGAACGGATAGTTATTAATTAAATATTGATACATTGTAACTAGACAGAGTCCAGACTCGGAAATGTCCCTTTAAACTTTATTTCTCTCACCAGCCAAGCCGCGAATCTTTAGAAAATCATAGTAAATCACTGCCTTAACGGATTTCCTTCATCCTGGTCTCATTTTAAAGCTTACGAGGAGGGCTTCCAAGCCTCTCGATTCCCGCCATTGCCCGAGCCTCAGGAATTGACTTCTGAGGCCTTTTGTCACCCGCCATTGGTAAATGGGCAAAGGGGAACTTCTCTCCAAAACCTTCCATAATCCTTTAAGCGAGAGGACACGTACACAGACCTAGGGGCCTCAGGAAATGCCACACCTGGGTAATCCTTTCCAAGTACCCATCATCAGGTTTCCAAGATGACAGACAGTCTCCTGGATGCTTCTCATTGTTCTTCCCCGGTTGCCACTCAAAATGTATATTTGACCCACCCAAGTGTCATTTACTTGTTCCTGTGACCCATCACCTATATGCTAAACTTGTTTACCTGTATGTTAATTTTCCTGTACCCTCCTACTCTCCACCCCTTCTTGACGTTTTGCTGATGTAGTTGTGATGTTTGGTGAACTGTATTCTGGGTTGTAGCGGGAACCTTTAAAATGGACTGTCACCTTTTGTTCGGGGTTCGGATTCATCGGAACCTGTTGCGCAATAAACTCCTTTGCTTTTGCTCCAACTTCTGGCTGTTCTCCTTTGATCTCCGCTGCGAACCACGGGCTTCTCTCGTAGGGCTGGGTGCTGAGCAACCTCTGACCCGGGAATTTCCGTAACACTTTCCACGCTGCAGAAGGTTTAGTGCTATGTGTGCATGTATAGATAGATAATGTCAGATTTTTAGCCAGCTGCAAAACCAAGAACAAGAACATAAGAATTGGGATTCCCTTCCAAAGAATACAGGTAAATTGGCTGAATGTCCTAGGGCTTGCGGATCAGAAGGGCGGTGGTTCGAATCCCCGTGACGGGGTGAGCTCCCGTTGCTTGGTCCCTGCTCCTGCCAACCTAGCAGTTCGAAAGCACGTCAAAGTGCAAGTAGATAAATAGGCGGGAAGGTAAATGGCATTTCCGTGCGCTGCTCTGGTTCGCCAGAAGCGGCTTAGTCATGCTGGCCACATGACCTGGAAGTTGTACGCCAGCTCCCTTGGCCAATAAAGCAAGATGAGCGCCGCAACCCCAAGTCGGTCACGACTGGAACTAATGGTCAGGGGTCCCTTTACCTTTACATCAAGTTTGTTACTTATAAAACAGTAAATTCTCTTAGACAACTTATACCCTTTGAGCAAATATTGCAAGAAAATTCAGTCCTCAAAAGGTTTAGATTCTAAAATTATTCTTATTCTTGTTTTTATTCACTACCCACTTTTCACCCTAAGGTCCCCGGGGGGGGGGGCAGCGGTTACAACATTAAAAAAAATGGAACAATAATATAATAGATATATTGTGCTAAATGTTTAGGTTTCGTAAACATTAGGATTCAATTAGAACTTGTGTAACTGGGATATGTTATAAGACAGTCTCTATGTGTATTAGAAAGGGAGTTATGCAAAGGGTTTGAGGTGTTTAATTTGTGTTGATGTGTGAAGACTGTGTGTCAGACCTTGAGAATGTTAACAAAATCCATGTGTATTGGAATGCCTGGACCTACTTCTGAGGATCAGCAATTAGCATGGGAAGAGTTACTTAACCTAGGTACCAGTCTTTAATCCTAGTCAATCAACAAGTGTTGATGAAGTCCGGAACTCCTTTTTTCAGTGAGGGCCTGGGGAGATTAACTATTAGTACTGCAAAGCATCAAAAGGACAGACCATTAAAATGCAACTGAATGAAGGAGGCTTAGTTGTTAGAAACAGCAGAAATCAGGAGAGATGTCTTAGACTGAGTGTTGTGGGGAACAAGCCCCTCTTGAAATGACCATGCTGTAGGATCTGGACTCCCTCCATGCAGGCTGAAGGTGCAAAGATGTGAATAAATCACATTTCTTAAAGCTACGATGGTCTCCGTCGTGTCTTCAATTCTCCAAAGGATCAGAGACCCTGGGTGAGTGCCTGGAACCCCCTGGAATCTTGCTACCTCTCAGTAGAGAGCAGGGATGGTGCCCAGCTTTTGTAACAATATATTGGTGGGTGGGAAGGCCAATGAAATCAGCATCTATCAATATAAGGGGAAACCTGCTGAAGCTAGCCTATAGGTGGCCATAGTTATCAGTTAAAATAGCCAACATTAAATAAATTTGGACATTTAATTGCTGGAGAAGATGTTCTTACAGCAGTACATGCTACCGCTCAGTAGGAGAACATGCGATTTGCTTTTGCAAAGGATCCCAGATTCGATCCCAGCCATTTCCTTGTAGAACTTGAAAAGGCCCATTTGATTCAGACCAGTGAAGAATAATATGTATTCCATCTGAGCAACAAACTGTATTACGTTTCTAAATAAAAGAATTCAGGTTCAAGAAATGCACGTGATGTTTTTTTTAAATACCCTAGGAGGTGATCACTAAAAAAAAGAGGAGGGATAAAACATCAAGGATGCAGTGAATTTTATGTTCTCCAGCTCATCCCCCTTTTAGGTAATCACATCCTAGGACATTTCTACACATGAGGCTTATATTGATTTTGCATTACATAAGCCGCCAATACAAATGTAAACCTGACCTTGACTGCCCACAGCAGATATTTGATTACTATTCTGAATTCTTTCCTCTATTAAATAAAAAGAACAGGAGAGAGTGAAATGTATTTCATGGAGACCAATCCTGTGCATTTCCCCCCTTCGTAGTTAAGTCCCACTGAATTTTCTGCCAAGTAAGTGTGCATACGATTGCACCTTTCACCACAATCCAATGTGCACTCACCCGGGAATAATCTCCATGGTACACAGTTTGTATGAAAATGCATATGACCGCACTGTTTGTGTTTCTCTAAACAATGCCAATACAATCCACGGACAGGGTTTACCCAGAGAAAACTTCCTGATAAATTACCGGTACACTCAAAAGGAGAATAACAACTTCAGCTGATTTTGAAGCACATCTTGTATTCCTCATGCAGCTGCTCACTCTCTACAAAAATGAAAGTTAATTGAGCTGTTATGCTGCAGGCAACAGTTTCAAATTCTTGCCAATCAATCCTAATTTAATCATGTGCCATCCTGTTGAATGCTTGCATGCCAGCACAGTGGTGAGAGAGATTGCTTTTCCAGAGGCAATTTATGACATAGGTGAAATGTGTTTGTCTTTAGGCAATGGTTCCCCGCCCCCAAGAAAGCTTATCTAATCATTCCCTAAATTTTAATTTGATTTTGGAAACAGTTCAACTCTCTATATAACCTTCTTATGAAAATAACAGCACATTTATTGGCAAATAGCAGTCAGGTAGGAGTTGATTTTTAACATAAAACCAGTGCAGGGTCTACTTAGATCACGAGCACATTCCAGATTAAAGGTTCTCCAGTTCTTTTTCAAAACATGTATTGACATCACATGCAGTTTGGCCCTAAAAGTTCCCAAGGGCCTCAGAATATAAGATACTGACTTTAGCTTTTATAAGTGTGTCCATAATTGGGTTTATTTAAATACTGCTAAAATGTTTATATAATGCTAATCATTAAAAAAATCAGAACTGTTCACAAGAATATTATTGCACGTTACCCCCAGTTTCTGAACAGTGCAAGATTCCAGGGAGTTCCAGGTACACTTACTCAGAGTTTGTGTTTCCTTCTGGGAAACGAGACACTGTCGGAGACTGTGGTGTCTTTACAATATATGGTTTATTTACACATATGTACAACTTGGGCATAAAATGGAAGGGTTCCCAGCATCACATTCCAAGAGGGTCTCTTGCCTTCTCCCATAGCTGCAACCCTGGATTCAAACATACTCTGGGGTTGTGGCGCTTATCTCGCATTATTGGCTGAGGGAGCCAGCGTACAGCTTCCAGGTCATGTGGCCAGCATGACTAAGCCGCTTCTAGCCTTTAATACAGTGATGGCTAACCTTGACACTCCAGATGTTTTGGAACTACAACTCCCATCATCCCTAGCTAACAGGACCAGTGGTCAGGGATGATGGGAGTTGTAGTACCAAAACATCTGGAGTGTCAAGGTTAGCCATCACTGCTTTAATACTTGGCTTAATTATTTTATTTTTTATTTTTGGGATTTTTATGCTTATTTCCATGCATATTACATACAAGAAAAACAATACCAAAATGGGCTACAAGTTAAGAGAGGAGGGAAAAGGAAAGAAAATAAAATTTACACAATCTGTTAATAAGATAAAAATTCTGACAAAAAGTTGTGATTGCAATTTCATGTTACAATAAAAATAAAAATCTCAATATCTTTTATACCCGACCTCCCATTTATTCCTTAATTCTATTTTTCCTTGATTTACTGCCATATCAATATACTATTTTTATATTAATATTATGTTTGACCTCTCTTGCAAGCCTGAGCACATTCTGAGCTTTGGCCCACCTGATCTTAAATCTCAGCTCATCTGTAAGCTCCACACCTGTTTCTGTAGATGCCTCCCACTTTTCTTTCTTGTTGAAATTGTCTGTATTTGTGTCTTCAATTTTTCACCTTCAAGAAACTGGTAAGGTTCCATGTTGAACTGTTGATAACACGCACCTGTGCCATTATTCGGCCCTGTTCACCTCTGAAACCGGACAAGCATGCTTTCTTAGTTATAGACCTGTAGCGAAGGCTGTCTTGCCGTTTTTCTGTTTCTGATATTACAAAGCTGTGCTGCCACCCAGTGGATGTTTCCTATGACATCCTCATCGCCATTTACCTAATATTAACTTGATAGTCAAGCCCTCTTGGATCTGGGCCTGAACCAAGCAAGATCCGAGGTCAGACAAAGAATTGTGGATTCTGAGAGACAGCTGGACTGCTTGAGGTCCCCTGATTTCATTATAGCAGAAAACGAGAGATACGTTGCTGCCCCGGCAGCGTATCTCTTCTTTCTTGAATCCAGAAACTCAAGAAGAGCTTTTACGCTTGCCCGAAGCTTGGCGCTGCCCTCGCCAGTTCTGCTGGGATCCTTCGGAAAGATCCCATACGATCAGAGACTCTGCTCCTGCCCACTGGGGGAAGTAGGTAGCCTCGAGCATCTATTTTTTAGATGCTCTTTTTATGACAAGGCATGCAGAGACATCATTACCCCCATATTGGAGAGGTTAGCTGACCTTCCAGATAAGACTAAACTAAATGCCCTTTTACTAGGCAAAGATCAAAAGATAACCTGGATGGTAGCTAGATTCTGCACGCAGATTTGCAGGCACATGGAATGTATAAAGGAAGGGAGGAGAGAGAGAAGCATAAAATGTGAAGGGAAGCATCTCAGAAGATAAAGGAAAGCAGTGGAGTGGATACATCTTCTAGTGACATAACCTTCAACATTTCTCTGATGAAAGTAGGGACATCCTATTCCTCCTCCTCCTCCTTCGTTGTTATTATTATTACTATTATTACTATTACTACCCTGCCCATCTTATTGGGTTGCCCCAGCCACTCTAGGTGACTTCCAACATATATATATATAAATAAAACATTAAACATTAAAAAAAAACCTTCTGAAAGTTGTATACAGTCATACCTTGGTTGTTGAATGGAATCTGTTCCGGAAGTCCATTCGACTTCCGAAAACGTTCGACAACTAAGGCATGGCTTCTGATTGGCTGCAGGAAGCTCCTGCATGCAATCAGAAGCCGTGGAAGCCACATCGGACGTTCAGCTTCCAAAGAACGTTCACAAACCAGAACATTCACTTCCAGGTTTGTAGCGTTCAGGAGCCAAAACGTTCGACTCGTAAGGCATTTGGCTTCCAAGGTACGACTATAGTTACTTATCTCCTTGGCTCAAGGGTTACATAACTCCATACCCTCCAACATTTCTCCAATGAAAATAGGAACATCTTAAGGCCAGTGATGTCTAACCTTGACACTCCAGATGTTTGGGAACTACAACTCCCATCATCCCTGACCACTGGTCCTGTTAGCTAGGGATGATGGGAGTTGTAGTTCCAAAACATCTGGAGTGCCAAGGTTAGCCACCACTGTCTTAAGGAAAAGCAGGACATTCCGGGATCAACCAGAAACCAAGGTGGTTTATGTAAATCCAGAACTGTCCCTGGAAAATAGGGACACTTGGAGGGTCTGCAGTAAGGAAGAGTGAAACCCCTCAGTGAGGCCAGCAGCCAAAGTCCGAAGTAACTGTGAAAGCAACTCTTACTAGTCTTATAATAATAACTAACAGTGCCTTGCAATTAACTTTGGTTTAGGAGTTGAGTTACTGTGTGTGGTTCTTATTTACTAATTTTTGTTTCCATTAATTATTTAAGGAAGAAGAAGAAAAACCCAAGAGATAAAGAATATTTTAAATGAACATTGAGTTCTCCAGAGCAAGTACCTGTTGTTCTGCTCTGCTAATCCTTAATGCAGTAATAAGGCTCCATGGGATTGGCTGGCTGGTTTTCAGGAGAGCTCTCAAGAGTGGTTCAACAGTGGAGAAAGTTTTAAAGAAAGTAATGGTAATAGTTGGTGGAACTTAGAAACCACTGCAGATCTTTCTGTATCTGTGGTATCTGCCAGTCCAACAAGGTTCATGCATGGGAGATGTTCATCTGGATTCTGTACAAATTGGGGTGTGTGGGGAAAACACAAGGCCAAGGCATTCGACTGTGACAAAATCAAATGCGCATTTCTTCAGTTTGGCATATAGATGGTGTTCATGCGAGACCCAATGGACGGCTGCTATATGTTGCTGGAATATCTCAGGGTAGATCAGGATGTTATCCAGTACAGAAATCTTCCTGTTACAACAAGAAACAAGATTCATCCATCTTTCCAACACGGTTTTTCCTTGAGGTTTAAATAATCATCAGGACTTTACTCCTTTTTTTGTAATTTGTTCTAATTCTTTCTGTAACTTTAAGATCCAAATTGTACTACTGCTGCTTTAAATCTTTATTAGGACACACCTTAATTTCTTTTTAAATATCACAAAAAACTCTAAGCCTCCTAATTCTAAGAAACTAGTACATGTTGATCTTAAGACGTTAAGACTCTACTGGGTAAGATTAATTTCTATTATATTATTTTGAATATATGTTTGTAAACTTTAGAAAACTTTATACTGCTTACATGATAATTAACATAGGGTCTCTGATTGTTCCAGCTGATGAAGAATCTCCGAAACAGGGCCTTGTCCTGGTATACTAACTCTATCTGGCATATAAATCTCAAGAAATAAATCTACCCATAAGAGACTTGAAAAGGTTGAATCTTTCAATCACCAGTTCTACACAATTGTACCCTTGTGGCCTGAGTTCTTGTTTTTCTACAAATTTCTGCGTTGCTTCTATCAAGAACTCCAGCTTCTTTAACCATTTCTTCAGTTTGGCATATAGATGGTGTTCAAGGGCCACTGCGAGACCCAATGGACGGCTGCTATATGTTGCTGGAATATCTCAGGGTAGATCAGGATGTTATCCCAGTACAGAAGATGATTATGAACTGATCTAGCACGTCTTGAAATATGCCGTTCGTAAAGTCCTGAAAGACTACCAGAGCATTGCAGAGAACGAAGGGCAAGGCTACATCATGTTTTAAGGACTTTTCTATTTGCCAGTCCTGCCTCCTTTTTTTCAAATGTGCACCAAGTTGTACGCTTCCTTCAAATCCAAATCAATGCACAGATGGGGCCATCTGCAGGTAATTAAAGAGTTATGGCATCACCGAGAAGAAGCAGTGGTTCCAAATAGTGATTTCATTCAGGGTTACAGGTGATTATTCTCTGGATTTTGACAAGAGTACTGGGGCTCCTGCCAGGAAGGTGGATAGACAGATAAATCAATCAGCTTCTTTCCCAATGAATTCCTTGAAGGCGCTCAGGTTCAGAGAAGGGCGTAAATGTGTTTGTTATATGTTGGCATCTTGGCTCCAGAAATTGGGTCAAGAGCACAACTGTTTGCCTTGTGCGGTATAAGGAACTGAAGATACATTCATAATCACAGTAGATTTCACAGAGCTGAAGTGTCAGTTTGCATTTCTTAGTGCAGAAAGTATTGATCTGATGTTTCCTACTCTAATTAATTGAAGAGGGTTCTGGAAGCTTCTGTGTGACATAAACAAGCAGAAGGTTCATGATGTTTGGGTTATTCCTTCAGAGAAGCTGAGCACAGCTGGCTTAAACTGGTTCTCTTATCTCTTCTGTCAAGGTCACGCTGACTATAAAAGAAAGGCCAGAAGGAGCCTGGGTTTCACTTTCTCTTTCTATCTCTTTTCCTTCTGGTGTGGTGTTCTGTACATAGCATGCTTAGTGTTAAGGTTTAGTCTTATAAATTATTGTAAGTTTAAGTTAAGTCTGCTGCAACTGGATTTTTTATGGACAGTGCCAATCCTGAATGTATTGGATTTGTGACCATTATGCTCATTTGCCTTCAGTAGCAGTAAAGCTCTGCTGGATGAAATAGTAATTGCCTCTGGTCTATTTTTTGGGAATCCTGCAACGTGTTTAAGTTTTTACTCTGCTAACTCTACGTTAGAATCTGCTCTGGATAAATATTGAGTAGAATTTCATGACATGAAGAGTCATCAAGGAGGCTGGAGTTGCAGTAGCACAAGTCACCGGAACAAAATGCTCATTTTGTAGTTGGTCAGTCTAAGTGCTGTGAGGAGACGCATGAGGAGGAATTGTCAGGCTAGTCTCCCCTAACAGGAGATGCGCAACCTTTTTGCCCATGAGGGTCACATGCAGTGATGGGTATACTGAGCCAGGTGAGGTATTTGCTAGCAGTGGTTGTGACCTGGGCATGCATGCTCATTCACATATGCACAAACTTATTCTCTTTCTTCCTCGCAGCTTTCAAAAACTCACCCCCGCTGGGAAGACCATCAATCTCTGTTATTGTTATTGTTGATGTTGTTGTTTGTTGGCATCCGTCTGACCACAACTCTCTAATTTTTTTAACATTTAATTAAAAAAATATATAGTGGGTTGCAGCAGAAAGAAAAAGAATAATAGAGTTGGAAGGGACTCCAAGGGTCATCTAGAAATCTCAAATAAATCATACATGACAGCCATCCAACCTTTGCTTTAAAACCTCCAAGAAAGCTGAGGCCACCACCTCTCATGGGAGTCCGTTCTGCTGTCAAATAGCTCTTACTGTCAGAAAGTTCTTCCTGATGTTTAGTTGGAATCTCCTGTCTTGTAACTTGAAGCCATTGGTTCATGTCCTACACTCCAGAGCCGGAGAAAACAAGCTTGCTCCATATTCCATATGACGGCCCTTCAGATATTTGAAGGTGGCTATCCTATCTCTTCCCCATCTCCTCTTTTCCAGGCTAAACATAAACTATCTCTCTGTATCAGAGGAAGGACAGATCTGGAAGGACAGATTCTGAAGCTGAGGCTCCAATACTTTGGCCACTTCATGCGAAGGGAAGACTCCCTGGAAAAGACTCTGATGTTGGGAAAGATGGAGGGCACAAGGAGAAGGGGACGACAGAGGACGAGATGGTTGGACAGTGTTCTCGAAGCTACCAACATGAGTCTGACCAAACTGCAGGAGGCAGTGGAAGACAGGAGTGCCTGGCATGCTCTGGTCCAGGGGGTCACGAAGAGTCGGACACGACTAAACAACAACAACAAGTATCAGAGTTATGATGAGGGATTGTGAGTTTTAAAAAGAAGTACACTTAGAATCTAAGTGACATGACACAAAAGGAAAATGGAATAGAAAGGGTAGAGGAAAAACAAGCAGATTAGATACCAGTTCTTAATCAGATACTTAAACTTACAATGACCAGTGTGAATGGAATAGGAGGAGCCAAAAGGCAGCTGGTTTCAGATATGCAGCACTGAACTAGGTATGCTGTGTGCAGGGATCTCTCCACTGAACAGAAAGCCACCACTGCCACTCATTGGAAAGGAAACTGGAAATGGCAAATGGAACTGGAGTCCCCAGATAAGGGATTGGCACTAACAACTACAGCTATCTATTTCACTGGGTGCACTTGCAGCCCCAACTTGATAAGGAGCAATTTCTGTGCACTCCTGACTGCTAGTTATCGTTCCCTGCACAGAGCAGCTATTTCTACATGGGGGAACTGGCTCAAGACGGGGATGCATACGTCAAAGCCTAGTTCCACATACTGGGCTTGCTAGATTGGGGAACAAGCATGTGAGCTTTTCCAAGACTTTCTCCCAGCAAATAGGAAAAAAATAATCCATAATTCCTAGCTTGTGTATAAATAAATTGTAGATACATTTGAACCATACAATAACCCTAAGTCTAGAATATTGTTGCACTCCACCTCAATCTTTCAGTGGTGCGAGATTCGAGGTTCCAGGCATTCACCCAGGATTCATGTTTTCTTTCAGAAATGAGGCACAGCAGAGACTGTGGTGCCTTTATGATACATGGTTTATCTTCTACACGCATATATACAACCTGAGCCTATGATGAAGGGGTTCGCAGCATTAACACCCCAAGAGGGTCTTGTTTCTCCCACAGCTGCAGCCTTGGATTCAAACAGAAATCTTCCCTGTCGTTCCCCTCAAGAGCTGCGTCTACAAACATAGTCAGGGCTGCCGAAAAGATAGGGCCAGTTTTGCTTGTGAAGACACAACCATCTGGGTGTAACCCAGAATACGCTAAACCTTTAAGGCACGTTCTTTCTCTCAAAGAATTCTGGGTATTGTAGTTTACCCAGGGCTGGTCCTACCATTAGGCAGGGTGAGCTGACTGCCTCAGGCAGCATATGCTAGGAGGCAGTGGTGCTGCTCAGCTCTTTCTCCCAAGCTCCCTGACCATACCCTTCTGTTGCAGAAGAGAGCTGTGTGTCATGTCTTTTGCTCTCCACCTTTATAATTATCCTGCTGATCTCCTTCAGGGTCAGTGCAGTGCCCGGTTCCTAGCACTGAAGTAGGATTCAGCACATTAGGTAACCTCATGATGAAAAGCAATCTATAATTTTTCTAGTACATAAATGACATGGTCTACATCCTGAGGCTCCAATACTTTGGCCACCTCATGAGAAGAGAAGACTCCCTGGGAAAGACCCTGATGTTGAGAAAGATGGAGGGCACAAGGAGAAGGGGACGACAGAGGACGAGATGGTTGGACAGTGTTCTCGAAGCAACCAACATGAGTTTAACCAAACGGCGGGAGGCAGTGGAAGACAGGAGTGCCTGGCGTGCTCTGGTCCATGGGGTCACGAAGAGGCTGACACGACTAAACAACAACAACAACATCCATCACTAGTAAGTCATCTTCACAGCCTTCTTCTCTTTGCTGACGTCGCTACCCTTTGCACCAACCTCTTAAGCAACCCAAAAGTGTACCTGCAATCTGCCCTGGTTTGCTTTTTTTCCATTTCTTCTATACACTTTCAAGATGGGACATAAGAAAACACACAGACTTCAATATACCAATCCACTCTTTGCAGGGAAGGGGAGAGGATGATGTGTCTCTCCCCCCCCCCAATCTTCTCTCACTTTCTGAGGAATCTTATACCTTCTGCGCCCCTTGCTGAATGCTGCTTTGCATCGAGATGATGTCTTCAGGGTGCAAAACGCAGCGTTTTCTCAGAGGTCAGAGGCTCCCTTGGCAAGCCCTGCATTGGGAGCTGCTTAAGAAGCTAATGGTGAAATGCATCACATCAAGGCTTTCGACATCAATAGCTATAAACAAGGCCCTGGAGTCTTCAGGGTTTCATCCTGGAAGTGGAAGAAATGAGCTGGTGCCCTTCAAATTTAGTACAAGCTAGAGAAACTCAGCATCCATCTAAATCAGGCTCATGTCTACAAGTTACTTTTTCCAAACACAAACTTTTTAATTAGCTCCACGGAGGCTTCAAGAGAGCATTCCCTAATTACTGTCAGCTTGTCCAATTTCTAATAACTCCTCATATGTATTTGTGAGCCAACAACTGGCTTCAGAAATAGCTGCAGCATCTCGAAGGTTATTTAGCTTGTTGTGATGAACTACGGCATTGATCACATTTTTTTTTTTAGCGCTCAGATTAATCTTGTTCAATTTCCTGATATATGTTTCAGGATTCTGTGGGGGTGGGGGAGAGTATTTTCTTGATACCCACGATGTGTCCACGCATACACAAATCATCTGTTCACTATGCTCTGCTTGCATATTTGCAAATAAAGCAAATGTCACAAAGATGCCACAAGTTTCCAGCGCTCTTTCCTCCAAAGGAAAATAATCCCTGTAATGTTGCCAATTAAATAATAAGATAGACCTATGTATTATTATTTTTGTCTATACCAAGACTCCATATTAATCAAAAATTATCTATAATCTTATGCATGCGACTCTCAAGTATAAACTGTAATCGTGCTTCCTTGGAGTGCGGTAACATTTTAATCGCACACCAAAGATGGTGATAGTCAACTTGCCTGCCCCATTCACATATAATGGGACGTAAGGAAATGTGTCACTTGTTGGATCAAAATCTCAGCTTAGTTAGCCATGCACAGCACCTGTTGTGCATTTGAACCCTGTTTTGTCTATGAACCATACTGATTCATGAACCATTAAAGGGTTTGGGCAGAAACTGTACTCTGAATTTGAATTCCTCATCATCCAGTGGGAGCCAGGACAATGATTGTTTATGCAGCACTGGTAAGACTCATGAACTCATGATGTTTCTTAATGGTCCAGTAGATAAAGAGGAAATGCAGGAGATTATAAAAAAAAAACTGAAAAGACTGAAAGCCCCAGGGATGGCTGGCTTCAGAAATGGTGGAAAGGCATTCATTTCACATAGTTAGGTCCCATCCCAGCAGTAAAAATGAACGTATTGCACTTATCCAATCCCATCCTGTGTGGCTTGAGCTCAAATGACAATGTCGGTGGCAATCTTCTCAATGGCTATATTGACACTGGAAAACATTGTCGGCTGAATAATCATGTTTGTTATAGCCACCAGAGTGAGGGAGGTATAGATACTCCTATTTTGCAATTTTATCGCCACTGCCATAAAATTTCATAGGTTGCTTAAAGAGGGTTGAAGTTGCGTCTTCTCAGGTGACTGTCTTTTCACCCTCACTGCTGATCGTCCATATAATTATGAGCACGGAAAGGTGAGGGTAGCATTCACATAGTCCTGTCAGTGGAAGGTCGCCTGCTTCTGCAACAGGGCTTCCCCCCCCTCCCCACTGTGTGCCCCCATGCCACATCCCCCAATTGACTTGGGCATGGGAGAACTCCTAGAAGCATGCAAGGAGGAGCCGGGTATGTGTGTTCATTCTGGCTCTAATAGAACATTCAACTTTGCCCTATTATTATTATTATTATTATTTTGCAGGGGGAACTTAGCCCAATTCCTCCCAGTTACTGCTCCCCCCCCCACACACACACACTTTGCATTTTGTGTGTGCATGCAAGTTGGTCTTAGAGCTCCTGGCATCACCTTTGTCTGTTTTCTCATGTGAGAGTGGATTTTTAAAATAGCATTGATTGATTGATTGAGATTTACAAAGGAAGTTCCCTCAGCCACCTGGACAACCCGTCTCGAGATGCAGCATGCCATAAAAATTCAAGTCAATAGCCACTGCTTGTTCTCATTCCAGATGGCTCATAAATAAAGAAAAATTCCATGTTCCGACCAACCAAAAGATCTCAAAGGCAGATGGGAAATGAGTCCCTGTGTTCCTTTCTAACATGCCAACTTCAAATTATTGGTCAACTGTTCAATAAGCACAGTCCGTCAGACTTTATTGTACCAATTTGTTGGAGATGCTCCCTGAAGGTTCTTCCAAAATCTCGCTATTATTAGCCTGGCTGCTTCAAGTAGAAAACTTATTAGGGGTTTGAAATGTAAGTCCACATTCTCTCCTCGAAAAAGGTTCAGGCTTTCTGAATGAGAGTACTTGTTCACAATCTGTCAACACAGCCTTCTGTTTTTGTGTGCACAAATCATATAACTGACATTTACCTGTCAAAGTAACTGCCTTCCACAGATCTGTCCAATTGTCAGTTTGAGTTTGCATATTAATATCTTGCTAATCATGGGTTTGATGGAATAATTTAGACCTTAATGCAAAAGATGCTGTAAGATTTCAGCCCCATGGTAACTTGTTTCAAAAGGGAAGTTGGGTGCACCTCCCAGAAACTTTTCTTTTAGCAGGTATGTGGGAAAGCAGAACATTAGCACTTAATTTGGAGGGAAGGGAGAGATACCAGCACTAAAGGCAGTATAGAAATACTATTCTTTGATTGAAAATTTCCTTCTTCTAAGTCCACTCAGCCTCTTGGTGTGGCAGCGTTGCGGGACAGCAGAGGTTCCCCTAAGGCCCTGGCGAGGGAATTGCAGCATCAGTGTCCTGTCTGGATAGGTGGCATGGGCATAAGCCCATACCGCCTATCAGGAGCCTGCACCCTGGACTGGTAAATGGGGGTGCAGGTTTGGTCACAGGCTGGGCCAGGCGGTGGAGCCAATGGAGCAGGAAGGCTTCCCTCGGGTCTGCACCCTGGCCATTTAAACAGCCCACACCTGGGGCCCTACCTGCTTTTCCTTCGTCGGGTTCCCCACCCACCAACTCTTGGTTCAAGCCGATGGTCAATGACCTTGCTGTGGCTACGGTGGTCGCTGTATTCTGGGGCTGGGTAGGAATTTGTCCACCATACAAATTGGATCCAGCCTGGTGGTTTTGGCTACTTCATAGCAATTGTCACAACTGGGTTAGGCATTGGGGCAATCCTTGTCTTGGATGGAGGGGAGGTTGTAGTCTCCGCCTGCCCCTCCAAACGCTGGGGTATCCCATTAAAGGGATCTGGGGGGAGTTGTCACGTCCTCATACCCAACCGGGGACCAGAGCCAATGACACTCCCCCCAGGCAGCGGTCCCTGCAGGGGTCACCCTATTCGATGCCCGGATTGACCTATGCATCACTTCCAGCAGACGGGCTGGAAGTATTCTTTGATTGCCCCATGCCCAAGCCAAACCTCCTTCAACTGTATTCAATAAAGTTGTGGCCTGTTTCGATACAAACCAGTCTCAGCGGTCTTGTAATTCTATGGGGGTTGGGGACTGGGGAGCATAATGTCTGATGTGTGGGGACACTCATTATGTGTGGACGTTACTGCTTACTCTGGCTCCAGTGCTCCCGCATTGGTGGTGTTTGTAGCTGAATACACATGACATTAGCCCCGATCCATAGGTATCCTGTAGTTTCTTGAGAAATACTCCTTCTTGACGCACTTTCCCTCCAACCAGCTTCCCTCCAATTAGAAAGCAGACGCCGCTGTTAAGAGGAGGTGTGTACATTCAGCTGTTGTGCATGTGCAGATAACAGCTTCATTGAATTCATTAAGTTCAGTGCAGGGAAACAAATCACGAAATGGACATCAGGTGAGGAACATCCCCGCTCCCTTTCTGGTGTTAATGGCAACAATGAAAAGCAGGGAGAAACCACCTCCCGGTGTTTCAAGCCGCTAACTAGTGTGTACACAGTTTCAGACTTAAGGCACATAGTCGTGAAAGGAAAAGCACACTTTGGAATGCTGCTTCCTTCCCCGATACAAAATACACCCAGTAGAAAAGGAGGGCAGTCACTGTTAGGATTCTTGCCCCGTGCTTGCAGTCATGGGATTGTTCTATCACATGACGGTGTATGTTTTCATTCCACATAGTGGTAAGTGACGGGGACAGGATGTTTTTATTACTGTGTTCCATGATGTGGGACTATTGTCCTTTGTTCTTTCTCTTTGCTGTCTACTGAGAAAGAGGAAGGAGCTAAGTCAGAATGCTCCAAGTGTATTATATGTAAACTAGTGAATTTAGCCCGTTAAAAACGGGCGCTAGATACCCACGCGAGGGCTGAGCGGGTGGCCGGCCTCCCGCCGAGGCAGGCGGCCTGGCTCAGCCCGCCGCGCCCCCCTCCACCGGCCGCGCCTCCCTCGGTCACCGCCGGCGGCGGCGGGAGCAGCGCTTCGCGCCGCTTCCCCCGCGCTTTGCAAGCAGTAAAGGCGGCGGCGGGAGCCTTCAGTAAAGGCGGTGGCGGGGGCTCGGAGCTGCGGGGGTCGGGAGGAAGAGGCGTAACTGCCATCGCCTATTGGTCTTCTTTGGTCTCTACGCTCCAATCCCTGCGTCCGTGAGTGACATGCGCAGTACCGCACTTCCGTGACACACGGAAAGTTGGACGCAGGGACACAGCCACTTTATTATATAGGATAAAGTAGTTTAGCCAAAAAGCTGCGCTACTGAGTCTGTTACGCGAACTGCTAACACTCTGCTGATCCTAAAGTGTGCTGATGCCTCTTGGTATCAGTCGCTGTGATGTTCGGGCTGGAGAAAGCTTTTGAAGCGCCCTACCGACCAGGAGGGAGAGAACATGCCAGCCGGGCATGTGTCTCTATTGGATTCCTACTCACGTGTAGGATGATCCTGACAGTAACCACATGTCGGCCAGGAATAAGGTGCTCATTTCCCTCACTTTGGTCCCATGGACTACACAGAGCATTTAAGACACTGTCAAATGGCTTGCCTTGCTCCTTCCATGTTCCGCAATAAGCATAGATGATTTATTCTTTCTGCAGCAGGTGGAAGGAGACTATGTGGCTGAGAAGTGAAGGTGGGAACAGGCCTTGGAGAGAGATGTCTTTCCTCCCTGGAGGTGGATTTTCAGAGCGCCTTCTCAAAAAGAGACGGCACAGAGCAAGATTCTGATGTCACTCTCAGCACCCCTGTGGATCACAGCTCCCTCCATCCCTCCCGCCCTCCACCCCACCCACCCTGAAGCTCTTTCAGTCTCCTGGGAGCATAAGACAGGCTGCAGATAAAACTTTTATTATAAAAGTACCGGTACTTGCTCACATACAGCACTCTGAATGTGGAAGAAATCAGGAACAGAGAATCTCTTCCAAATGCAGTTGTCTGGAAAATATTAAGATGCTCTTTCTAGATCAATACACATTTATGGGTTTTTTTGGATCTTGTACCAGAGAAAAGAAGGCATGTCTGTGCTCATTAAAAACAGAAAAAAGATCTTAGAGAGAAATAGATGTTGAGGAGATCAAAACAAGCAGACATTTAAATTGCTTTCTCTGTGTGGATTCTACTCACGGAAGAATCTTTCGCTTTCATATCTAGCCTGTGTTCTGAAGACTCACAGCACTGTAAGTAATTTCCTAAGATTACTCTCCCATTGATTTATTGCACTGGATGCTTTGGGGCCCTCCAGTCTTACTACCTGCCCTGAAACGAGGTACCACACCAAAAGGAAGCTTGTGGGTTGGATCCAGCTCCTCAACAAATTTTGCTTGGCTCACAATGTCCAAATCGAACTTTAATTAAGGCGTGCTTAAAATGCATTACTCATAGTTTCACTTGTAAGGCAAAAGAAAAAAGAAAATTGCTTTCAAGCATCGCATGTGAGATTCAACCCAATAATGTTACACTTCTTTTTGGGTCCTGCATGCAATTCCTCAATGGGTGGCACTTCGAGACTTTTATTATAAGGTCAGGCAACTCTAGGCTTGCCATACGTCAGGAAAACTTCTGACATGTGGTGTTGCGGGTGTCAGGAATTTTTTTGAAATATGGCAACCCTAGGCAACTCACAATATGTAGAGAAGCCCCTGGACCACATTTGGATAATAAAATGACCGGGGGGGGGGGGAGATACATTATCTGAAACCTCTCCAACTGGTTCCCACCCTTTCCCCACCCTTAAAACTTCTGTGATTTCCTTGAGCTGTTTTGCTAAATTGGGTTAAAAATAAAAGGGGGCAGGGGCAGCTTAAATTAAAAGATGAGATTGTTTAAAAAAAACCAAGCTTGTGCAAAACCAGGAAGCCCAAACCTTTAAAATTCTATACATTTGCTGAAAGTTTTCAATGTAATGCAAGTTAAAGGTAAAGGGACCCCTGACCGTTAAGTCCAGTCACGGACGACTCTGGGGTTGCGGCGCTCATCTCGCTTTACTGGCCGAGGGAGTTGGCGTTTGTCAGCAGACAGCTTCCGGGTCATGTGGCCAGCATGACAAAGCCGCTTGCTTCTGGCGAACCAGAGCAGCGCACGGAAACGCCGTTTACCTTCCCGCCGGAGCGGTACCTATTTACCTACTTGCACTTTGACGTGCTTTCGAACTGCTGGTTGGCAGAAGCAGGAACCGAGCAATGGGAGCTCAGTGGTTTACATCACAGTGCCACCCACGTATTACTCAGGCAATAAAAAAAGAATATGCATTGTAAAGAACATGCATAGTAAATAAGAGCAACATAAAAATACAAAGCAGCAAAGATGCACTCAGGGCAGGATTTTTTAAGCAACCAGACACTCATAGAGGCCTCACTCAACAAATACTTATTAATACTATGGAACTCACTCCCAAAGGAGGTAGTAATGGCCATTGTTAGTTTCTGGGTGGGAGAGTATGCACAAAATCATCTTACATTTTTCAAGCAAGTGGGCTCACTTAAAAAAGGGAGGTTGGAATGGGTTGGTGAGGGGGGAAATGGATGTTCTGCAGGCCAAAACAAGCCCATCCTCCCAATAAATAAGTACCATATACTGTATGCTTATTGGAGTGAATGAGGATGCTTACAAAAATCCTATTCATGTTTCAGAGGGTCTCTCCAGACAAGTGTTTTTTCGTTTCTGTATTTTGCAACACATCATTGACACAACAATGGTGTGTTAGTGGCAGATTTATACTGGACATCATTCTGCTTTTTTTGTTGTTGTTGTTCTGTGATATTACTCCAGTGTTACCTTATTAGCATCGCTCTGAAATCCTGGACATCTGATTGTGCTTTTCAAAACAACATGACACCACAATGTGATTTCGGTTCAAAAAATGCAACCCAAATATGCATATTTTTGTGAATTGAAAAGCTTACACAAGGGTGCCTTTTGGAGAAGAATGCATACAAAATGTGTATAAAATACATACAATTTAGAAGTTAGGTGTTTGTTTGTTTTACTTTTTTATCTGCAAAAAGTGGATGGGACAGACCTATGGTTGAGCACATTCAAAACTGTCATGAAGTGGAAATAGGGTGGTTTTTCCTTCCCTAGCTTGTGAGCCTCCTTATTCCGAGACATCTGACTGGCCAGTGTTGGAAACAGCAGGCTGGTCTAGATGAAACATCTGATTTAAAAAAGCCTTTTCTTACATTCAAACGGAGAGCACAGAGAACTGTGGAACGTGAAGGTAGAGAAAGACTTGTGAATTTGGGAACAAAAATGTGATATGGGATGCAGAGAGGGAAGAAAGGTGAGAGTACTATGGGGTGGGGGAAGATGATAAGAGGGATGGAGCAGAGAGAATGAAGAGGGGACCTGCTATGGAGGGGGAAGGCATTTAAAAGATAATTGGTTAAAAAGAAAGTGCTGGGTAAAGAAGGAGTGTAGCCCTCCTGAGCTAATAAAAAATATGGTTATGGGATTAGTCAGCAGTTCTGCTCCAAGATAGGATTTGGGGAGAAGAGAGGAGGGAGGGACTGTTCTTTATCAAGGACAAGAAAGCCAGAACCACCACTGGCACTGGCTGTACCTTTCAGAACTGTAACTCAAAGACTTGTGCCTGAGCTTGCTTTTCCCTCCTCCCTCCCATTCATTATTTCCTTGTGTGTCATGTCTTTTTAGATTGTGAGCCACTGAAGAACTGATTTTTGTAAGCTGCGTTGAGAGCCTTTTTGGTAGGGTACAAATACGCCGGCAAATAAATGACAGTGTGCTTTTGGTGGGGAGGGGGTGGCTCCCTTCTAATTTGGTGGTTCTTGATTCTAAAAGGGAAGTTGGGATAGAAGCCTGCCAGGCAAGTGTGAACCCAGGCCCACTGTCTAGCCAGGCTCATCATCTTACAAAATATGAAATAATCCAAAGAGACCTATAAGCAAAGGTCTCCCTCTTCACAGCCTACATTCCAGCCTCCAGGCGGTTTGCTCTCCCTTCCAAGGAGCTTATTTTACATCTTCACTGAGTTTGAAACGGCTCAAAAGCAACTCAATACCTTTATCACATGATCTAAGGTTACACCACTCACATGTTAGCTACCAGAGAAACAACGATCAGTTAATCATTGACTTAGCAAGAACTCAAAAGTGCTTGCTCCGGCTTTCAATACTGCCTCATGGAAAATCCCCATGTTAGCAACAATCATCAATACACATAGCTATTCCCATTTCAGTAAATTAAACAATATAACTTAACAGGGTATCTTTTTCCTGACCCCTTTGGGATACAAGTGGGGCATCAAAACTAAAAATGATAGACATCATGAAAATCTTCAACTCTGTCTTGATCGCAGTGAGGTTCTTTGTTCCTTCAGTAGCACTAGGACAGAGAGTAGCCCATGTTGCCCAAACCGTCATGGCAAATAGTCAGGGATAATAGGAATAATAGTACAGCATAGGATAATAGGAATTATAGTACAGCAACATATGGTGGTAAGGTAAAGGTAAAGGTACCCCTGACCATTAGGTCCAGTCGTGTCCGACTCTGGGGTTGCGGCACTCATCTCGCTTTATTGGCCGAGAGCCGGCGTACAGCTTCCGGGTCATGTGGCCAGCATGACTAAGCCGCTTCTGGCAAACCAGAGCAGCGCACGGAAACGCCGTTTACCTTCCCGCTGGAGCGGTTCCTATTTATCTACTTGCACTTTGACGTGCTTTCGAACTGCTAGGTGGGCAGGAGCTGGGACCGAGCAATGGGAGCTCACCCCGTCGCAGGGATTCGAACCGCCGACCTTCTGATCAGCAAGCCCTAGGCTCTGTGGTTTAACCCACAGCGCCACATGGGTCACCTGGTGACCCCCTGCTCAAAAGCTTTGTTGTTGTCTTCTTAGCTGTGAATGTGGTTAACCTTTCTGGTTCTCTGTCTGCGCAAGTGTTTTATCTTCAGATTACCCTTCTTTTGGGGGTTGGTAATGTGCTTGTTCTCTCCACTTCCCTTTTCGTTCTCTCAGTATGTTGTGCATGATTACAAGACAACGTGACAATGGCCTACACAAGGAGAAAGCATGGGGGGGAAAGATGCCACCACCTCCCTTTATCCAGCAAAGACTAATCTGCTTATTTTGCTTGTCCTTCAGAGAGAAGAGCGGAAGAAACAGGGTGATGAGAAACCAAACGCACACTGCAGAATTCATCCTGATAGGCTTCTCAACAACAAAGGGGTTGCAGAATGTTCTGTTTGCACCATGCCTGGGGTTCTACCTGGTTTTGATAGGTGGAAATACTGCTATTGTTACCATGGCCTGTCTGGATCCTCGCCTTCACACACCTATGTATTTCTTCCTGTGTAATTTCTCTGTGGCAGAGACTCTGGTCACATCCACTGTGGTCCCCAGAATGTTGGCAGGCCTAACGGTGGAAAGAAGCGCTATATCCTTTGGAGGGTGCCTGACTCAATTTTACTTCTATTTTTCGCTGGGATCCACAACCTTCCTTCTTCTGGCTGTAATGTCAATTGACCGATACGTGGCCATTTGTCATCCTCTGCATTACTCTGTCATCCTGAGCAGCAGAGTTTGCATCCAGCTTGCCCTTGGATCCTGGGCGATTCCCTATCTTTTCATGATTCCCCCAACCATATTCAGGTCCCTGCTCTCCTTCTGCAGCTCTAATCAGATTGACCACTTCTTCTGCGATAACGCACCCTTGCTCAAACTCTCCTGCTCAGACACCCGCCTCATTGAGCTTGGGGACTTCCTCCTTGCGATTCTGTTTGTCTTAAGCTCTTTTGTTGTGATAATAGCATCCTACGTCGCTATCATCTCCACCATCCTGAGGATCCCCTCTAACACTGGTCGGCAGAAGACCTTCTCCACCTGCACCTCACATCTCATTGTGGTGGGCATTGGCTATGGCACTGCTATCTTCATCTACGTCAGGCCTGGCAAGAGCTACTCCACAGATATGAACAAAATGGTAGCCCTCTTGACGTCTGTAGTGACCCCATTCCTAAGTCCCTTCATCTTCACTTTGAGGAATCAGAAAGTCAAGGAGGTCTTCAGTGACTGGTTGGGGGATTTAAGAGGTTTACAGAGAACAAAACTGTGATTGGTGAGAATCATAAAAAAGGACTGCATTTCTGGTTCAGACCAAGGTCCATCTAGTCTAGCAAAGTATTTAACAGTATCCAGTAAGGATTCTCTGGACACTCAGAAAGAGAGCATAAAATTGCTGACCATTATTTATTGTCCTCCTCAGCACCTGGTGTTCAGATGTATATGGAAATACATTGTAGCTATCATGGCTTATAGCAGTTAGCAGAGATAGCGACAGGTTTCAGAATCTCTCTACACCTCTGGGGATAGTCAACTGGCCTGTGGATATTTGCTTCTTTTAAGATTTTTAGCCTGTTGTACCGAATGCCATCTTTGGTACACAGACCAACTTCATCACATAAAAATCCTGCATTGTCTTTTATATAGACTTTTTTTTTATCTTTTATGATTTTTATTATCTAAATTATGCCAATAAAGGCTGGATGAGTCTAGACTTTGTAGTCTTTTCTGGGCTTCCAACAGAGAGCCCCTTGGTGAAAATGCACACCTTGGAGGCTTCTGGTCTTATAATAATAATAATAATTTTATTATTTATACCCCACCCATCTGGCTGGGTTTCCCCAGCCACTCTTGCCAGTCAGAATGAATTTTAAACAATTGAAACACACTGGGAAACAACTCGTTGGGATTTCTGTTTGCTTGCAGGAAGGTTAGACCATGTTGTGTCAAAGCAAGTGTTATCTCACACTTTCTAGGGCACCTTCCCATCACTTTCCTTATTGCAAAAAAAGTCTGATCTTTTGAGGAAGCAGGTTTGTTGTGCAAGATCCCCAGTCAGCTTTAGTTGCACAGCCTGAATTTGCCGATTCCTGACTGAATCCCACCTGAAAATAGATAATAGACCAGAAGTGCCCTTGGATATACTGGGCTGATGCTTTCAGTGCAGTATCCACAGTAACTTCCTGAAAGCAAAGATTAGATTGAGGCTCCCCTGACAATAGCCATACTGGGACAAGAGGAAGAGCTAGTGGTTTAATGTACCATTTGTAGACTTCAACTTCAATTGCTCTAAACAAGACCCTGGAGCCTTCTGTACTTCATCCTGGAAGTGGAGCAGCTTAGCGGTTGCCAATTCAGTGAGGACTACAGAGACTTGGTACTTATCCAAATCGAGCCCTTAATTTGCAATTACCATTTTGTTTTAATAGACAAAATTTTTAATGAGACCCAGAAGGACATTATGACATTTTCTTAATTGATCTCGGTTGGTCCCTTTTAAAAATAATTTCACCAGGCGCATCTGAGCTAGTGGCAACCTTTTGAAATACTGGCGACACCCGCTGGAGAATTCTGGGCTTGTCGTCATCATTCCAGCACAGCATCCAGGCCCAAGGTAGTCACTATTGGGCGGATTGATAACAAACTAAATGATAAACTACACTAGCCTAGCTTGGGGTGGGGGTGGGGGCAGGAAGCAAGCCATTTTTTGGCTGAAATATGGACATGTGGCGCTATGGCTGCCAATCATCCAGTAATTCACTGGTCTGTCCTGTAAAAAGCACATTCTGGCAAGCAACATGAATCAGATGATTATAATATATAATGTGTAGCAGTAGCAGACGGTGGAGGCAGGGCTGTATTGCTGACCTGGCTTCCCACTGTTGCATGCATACCTTCCCAACATTTCTTCAATGAAAATAGGGACGTCCTATCCATCATCATCATCATATCTAGACCCTGCCCACCTGACTGGGTTGCCCCTGGCACGGCCTGCCACCCTGGGCGGCTTCCAACAGATATAAAAACGTAACAAAACAATACAGGGCCACTTTCAGATGTTTTCTCAAAGTTTTCTTATTAGTTATCTCCTTGGCTCAGGGGTCACATAACTATACACCCTCCAACACTTCTCTGATAAAAATCGGGATGTCCTAAGTAAAAGCGGGACATTCCAGGGTCAAATCAGAAACCAAGGTGGCTACTGTAAATCTGGGACTGACCCTGGAAAATAGGTACACTTGGAGGGTCTGTGCATGTCACTGCAGGTTACTGAGGGTGTGGGGAGGAGAAGGCAATGGGAGTTCAGTACGACGCGGGCACCGAGTCATGAGCATCAGATTGGCTCTACTGTCGCACCAGCACAATGGCAATCTCCCTGCTGCCTTGCCCCATCCAGTAACTGGCAGTGATATGTGGCATTAGGAAGGAGGTCAGGTCAGAAGTGCAGCCCCACCTATGCCGCCCCACGTGCTACTGCTTGTCAAATATTGTTTGCTCTTGAGCCTATCACTGGACCCTCCAGGCTCCACCAACATACTCTCCAACATGCCGCAGAGGGAAATCAGGGCACATATATTTTGGGGTCACATTCTTGCAGAAGCCAAACCGGTACAGTCAGAAGCCAGGGCGGCTTCTGTAATTCCAGGATGTCCCGCTCTAAGCGGGACAGTTGACGGGTATGTATCCACAAACCACGCATGATTTTGAGCAATGACAATGTCACTCCTACAGTTCATATTTATCTATAGATCTTATCAATGAGGAACAAACTGTGAAGGGGGTGCAGGGACCCTTGTGCCGGACCTGTGTGCCTGCCCAGAATGTCCCCATGTGTGTTGGCCCTGGCTGCTCCACACCCAACCTTCCTGCATTGGGTAGGAAGGTCGAAGGATTGTTTTACATGCTTTTTTTCATGATTGTGCTCAGTTCCCTAAGTGCATCCAGTCAAACACATTGGAATTTCGCTTCAGACCTCTGCACTTCATGTAGGAAAGTCAGGAGGTGGAGTGCATATCCTCCAAGTTCCCCAATTTTCCAGAGACATGCCCCGAATCACGAAAGCCATCCCGGCTTCTGATTTGATCCTGGAATGTCCCTGTTATCCCTGCCAGTGCTTCCGGGGAGGAGGATGAGCCAGCGCTTGTCCCGAGCAGTGGTGACAGTGAAGGAGCATCCCGATGTCTCCCCGTGGCCGCTGCTGCCGGCCTCCTCCCTAGGGCAGCTCATAGTGGCTGCTGGAGAGCGGGCAAGGAGGGCAGACTGCCACCACCGAGTCCCAGCCCCAAGTGATGCGCCAGCTCTGAGGGGCAGGCAGAGGGGAGAGTCGCCCTGGGTGGAAAGTAAGGGGGAGCAGAGCACTAGGAGTCTTGATTTAAAAATAATAACACTTTGTGAGTCCCCGTCTAATTTTTGCCCCTTTCTAAAAATGTGTTGATTGGCGTGTGTTTTTCTTTTCTTTGGTAAATCTACCAAAGAATAAAATAAAATAAGATCGAGATCAAGGGTTTTTCTCAGGACGGTGGGGGGTTTGTGCTTTGTCCCTTTATTCTCATCTGAGGAATAGGGAAACTGTAGGGAAACTGGGGATGAGGGCAAGTGCACGTGGTCTCATGATCCCTGCATAGTTTGTGCCCTCACATGTTTTTTAGACTGCCTGGATAGGACTAGGAAGACAGTTTTAAACTCTGAATGCATTTGTAATTTATGTGACTTGAAATAATTACAGCAAAAGCAGAGGGAGGGATCCCTCAGTAACACAAGCAAGGTAATCAAACCAGGCAGAGGCATAGCTGTCAACTTTTCCTTTTTTGTGGGAAATTCCCTTATTCCGAATAGGGTTCCTCGTGAGAAAAGGGAAAGGTTGACAGCTATGCAGAGGGCCTTCTCGGTAGTGGCGCCCACCCTGTGGAACACCCTCCCATCAGATGTCAAGGAAATAAACAACTATCCAACTTTTAGAAGACATCTGAAGGCAGCCGTGACTAGGGAAGTTTTTAATGTTTGAAGTTTTATTGTGTTTTTAATGTTCTGTTGAAAGCCGTCCAGAGTGGCTTGGGAAGAAATAAATTATTATTATTATTATTATTATTATTATTATTATTATTATTATTACTACTAATCACAGACCAGTAAATTTAAAGATTATAATACAAAATTAATAATGCGATACTTATAAAATGGATGACTAAAACCCCCAAGACAATGTGTTATAGTGTAATGCAAATATGTGTAACAACCAATGCATCAATGAAATTACAAAACAGTACAGGACTAAGTGCCAATAACCAATATGAAAGCTATATATAACGGAGGCACTAAACAATAAGTGACATAAGTAATAAACAATGCAAAGGTTGTATATCAATAAATAAATTTCATGTGTCACAAGGGTTAAATGGACACTATATATCAGTAGAAATTGGTATCAGTGAAATGAATAAATGAAGTTAACAAATACCATACATCAGTTTATATACAAATTCCATGCGGTAGTAAAGTCAATATTGATGAAAACTCTGGAATAGTTTTTTGTTTTGCTATTTCCTCAGAAACTACTGTAATAGACAGCAACCAAGATTGATTCTTCCCATGACATCGCTGGGCACACCTCAATTTAAAAATGAATGAATAAAAACAAACCCACTTGTTAAAAATGGACAATTGAAAAGTGTGGCACAAATTAATGACCAATAGGAAGACATGTAAACACCCTGCCAGCAAATCAGGAATGCCCGTAAACAAATAAGGCAATTTCTCTTTTTAAAATAATGTATATTTTGAACTGCTGATTTTATGTATACTTGAGGTATTTTTTAAGGTCAACTTGTTTTTAACTCCTGATTTTTTAAGGGAAAATCTTTGTGTGCATTTCATGTTTTGTGTAAGCTGATTATCAGTTCCTAATAAACATTTTTTAAAATAATTTTTAAAAGAGTGAATGTTAAATGAAAACAGTTTTTCACTTGAGGAAAGTGAAAGCTTAAAACCAACAACCAAGATACACAAAAATAGGCATTTTTATCCAAATTAGCAGGAGTCAGGAGGACAGCCCAAGCTCAGATTTACTTTTAATGAAGGTGGAGCACAATCCCCACTGGCTGAAAAACTGGGTCTCTCAACAACTTTTTGGCCTCTTTGCTTATTGCAAGGAACTTTGAAGTAGCTTAGCAGTTCTTCTGGGGGTTCTCAAGGGAGGGCAGGAAAAGCTGGGGAACGAGGAAGGAAGGCCCTCTTTTGCACACTGGATATAAGGCGAGAGTAATAAGAAAGGTGTGGCTGCTGCTGTGGAAAGAAGAATATTTCTGCTGATGAAACTACGGGAAGAGAAAGGGGTCCAGGTTGTGGGCCCAAACCCTCTCAACACAACTGAATGAAAAGCGCATGAGATATGATTACGGTAAGGCCAAAAAAGATTACATCTGGGATCTGGATAGCGGGAGTTTCAGCGAAAAAAGGCAGTACGGTAGGTGGGGAAAGATTAAGACACCCCTCCACAAATCACAGCCACTGCTTCTCTACTGCAAATCACTGCCCCCCTCTGCAGCTGCTCAGGCCCTTGCAGAGCCAGGCAGAGGCCCGGGCCAGGTAGATAATGTGGCCCCCCCTTTTTTTATTTTGCCCTGGGGATCTCCATTGTTGATCGAAAGAAAGACTTAATTCGCTCTAATATATTGAAACTTCTCTCATTGGAGTGCATTTTTGTATCAGTTTTTTTTTTTTTTGCATTTTACTGAAAACAAAGAAACTACGCTATCTGAGACGTGATCCATTGTTCTTTGAGTACTGTTCTTTTTCTGGATTTTTTTTTTAACTGATGTTGACCGAGGCCCCCTTTGGAATTGGAGGCCTGGGCCAAGTGGCCCATATGACCCCCCCTCTGTCTGGGCCTGCAGCTGCTTTTCATAGGCAAAACAGAAGCTGAGATTTTATAACAAGATTTCTGTGTTACACGTAATTTTTGAACTGGGCAGCAGTTGCCCCTTAGCTTTCTCGTTTTCCCACTGAGCGTTCTTGCCTGCACTGTTTTTCTTATCTGAAGAATTAGTTACGCAGACAAGGAATTCAGATAATTCCCATCAAAATTAAGAGCCTGTGGTCCTCCCAACAATTCCCTCCAGCATGGCCGATGGTCAGAGATGATGTGAGCAGTAACTGGCATGCATGACGGGAAAGAGCCGCAGAGCTGCCCTTTGCTGCTGTTCACCTGGATGGGGTAACAGCAAGGTCAGGGTCACATGTTGCACCAGTGGAAGCATGGGTAGGGAAACTAAGGCCCGGGGGCCGGATCTGGCCCAATCGCCTTCTAAATCCGGCCTGCAGACAGTCCGGGAATCAGCGTGTTTTTACATGAGTAGAACGTGTCCTTTTATTTAAAATGAATTTCTGGGATATTTGTGGGGCATAAGAATTTGTTCATATTTTTTTTCAAAATACCTGTATAGTCCGGCCCCCCACAAGGTCTGAGGGACAGTGGACTGGCCCCCTGCTGAAAAGGTTTGCTGACCCCTGGAGCAAGGGGTTGGCAATGGTGCAGTCATACTGGCTATGAGCTTGCCCAAAACCTGCTCTAGCCCCATCTAGGCATCATCAAAACGTGTGTCAGGAGTGTGGCTCCATGGCACCAAAGAGAATGTGTCATGTCCTATGCACATGGCTGCTCCACCATATTTGGTCTGGCCACCATTCTCCTTTAAATGGTGTGCTACTAAGCCTCTCTAAAAATCTGACACCCGCAAGTTAGGAATTGGTTGCCTTCTGTTTACCAAATATAGCCCAAAATATATCTGGGTGGCAGATAGAAAACGAAGCTTAAAGGTAAAGGTAAAGGGACCCCTGACCATTAGGTCCAGTTGGGACAACTCTGAGGTTGAGGCGCTCATCTCGCTTTATTGGCCGAGAGCCGGCGTACAGCTTCCGGGTCATGTGGCCAACATGACTAAGCCGCTTCTGGCGAACCAGAGCAGCACACGGAAACGCTGTTTACCTTCCCGCCAGAGCGGTTCCTATTTATCTACTTGCACTTTGAGGTGCTTTCGAACTGCTAGGTTGGCAGGAGCAGGGACCAAGCAACAGGAGCTCACCCCGTTGCGGGGATTCGAACCGCCAAAGCTTATTACAGCCTATTAAGACAGAGCCTATTGCTCAGTCAGTGGAACATGAGTCTTTTAATCTCAGGGTTGTAGGTTCGAGCCCCATGTTGGGCAAAAAGATTCCTGCGTTGCAGGGGGTTGGACTAGATAACCCTCGTGGTCCCTTCCAACTCTACAACTCTACAATTCTACAGAAAACCCAATAATGCACATACCCAAACTTTAATATGTTTATAGTAGGATAAATGCACACTAAAATGCTGACAATTTTTTGTGAGAAGTTTTTTTTCCAATGGCAACCTGATGTGGATAAGAGACAAACCAAATTCAAGATTAAAAAATTAGAACCTAAAAGGAATCAAAATTGGCAGATTCATCCATCTCTACATGTTGTCATGTTGAAGGCTGCTTGGCTAGTTTCCTGTGTTATTGAGAAGAGATTTGTTAGAACATCATTCTATATATCACACACAAACACACACACACACACACACACACTTGAACTGCTTGAGAATGTCAGTCCTTTTCTGGAGAATATTCCGTGAAATCCCCTTCACCATTTCAACACCCATAAGTAGTGTGGAGAATTTGGGAGGGGGCAATTTTTGTTTGGTTCTGCTTTCTTTTTAGAAAGTGAAACTGGTGTTTTTAATCCTTTTAAATTTTGGGGTCAATGAATACAGTAATACCTTGCCTGTGTTATTGTTATGGTTTTGCTGTGCAATATTTTTGAGTATGTTCCCATTCACTGTCCTTGTATTATTAGTATTGTTGTAATTGTTGTTGTTACTACATTATTATTATTATTATTATTATTATTATTATTATTATTATTTTGCACTTCACAGGTAAATTTAATATGCTACGTGTGACCTCTAGACCCGGGATTTTAAATTTGGATGCCACTATATTCTCCCTACATTAGTCCTAAGGCTAGAAACAAGATCAAAGCATATGTGCTTTGATGGTATGATTTCATCAATTGACAGGAGGCTGAGGAACAAATGTGCTTCTAAAAACGCTGAAAAACAATGATTCAGCCAACATTCTTGAAATCTACCCAGAAATTAATGGGGAAATGTTTTCATGCAATTATCTCCTCCCACATTGTCCCCAGTGTTGTTTTGCTGAATAATTCCACTGATTCATCAGCATGTTTAATTGGGAGTTAAGTCTCACCACTAAACTCAAAGGCATTAAGACTGCAGTTTTGGGGAGTTTTACCCTATCTTCTGTGTAGATTGAACTGCTTTCCCAATATAATAGTGTACCTCAATAATAGGGCTTGTCCATGCTTCCACTTGCCCTGCCACTTTCACCTGGAAAAACCTGCTGTTTGCCACTCAGTCGAAGCAAATGTCTGTCAGGTTTTCCATGGACTGACATTTGCTCCAATTCAGCAGTAAAGAGCAGGTTTTCTTGGGGAAAGTGATGGGAGAAACAGAAAATCACTCAGACCCGTGCCTAGAAAGCATGGGATGGTGTTCTGTATATAGTGTTAAGGTTTAGACTTATTATAAGTTACTGTGAGTTTGTTAAGTCTGCTGCAACTGGATTTCTTATGGACATTGCCAATCCTGAATGTATTGGATTTGTGACCATTTTGCTCATTTGCCTTCAGTAACAGTAAAGCTCTGCAGGATGAAATGCCTCCGCTCTATTTTTTGGGAATCCTGCAATGTGTTTAAGTTTTTACTCTTCTTACTATATGCTGGAATCTACTCTGCATCAATATTGAGTAGAATTTCAATGACCATCTCTTCTCTGGAGTCAAAAGCCTTTCCCAGTTTAAAGAAATTTGGGCTGTCCTTGAATGTCATGTGACATTTACCTGGGAATCATGGCAACTGCTCTCACTGAGGACACAACCGAGCCGACGCAAAAGGGGGTTTCATGGGCAGGGGGGCTGCTTCCTACGAGAGTGTTGGCAACAGGAAGGGTCCATTGGCTGCAAACAGGACAAGGCAGTAGCTGTTGGCTTCTCTCGTTTTACATTTTGTGCTCTGGCTTCCCATTCCTTTTACTACAGGTATAATGTGGAAACTGCATGGAGAGGAGTAACCATACTTCATCTGGTGGAACTATGGAATTCCTGCTCCTCGGATTCTCTGACTTGCTCCCGCTGCGGACCTTCCTCTTTTATCTCTTCCTCATGGTGCATGTGGTCACCCTTGCAGGAAATCTCCTCATCCTCCTGGCAGTGGCTTCCGAGCCCTCCCGCCCTCCTATGCTGTTTTTCCTTTGCCAGCTCTCTGCCATCGAGCTCTGTTACACCCTTGTCATTGTTCCCAAGACGTTGGCTGACCTGCCCAGCCCAGTGCCGAGCACCATTTCCTTTGTGGGGTGTGCGACCCAAATGCATTTCTTTGTAGCCCTGGGTGGCGCTGAGTGCTTCCTCCTTGCAGCTATGTCGTACGACCGCTACGTGGCCATCTGCCGGCCCCTGCACTACATGACAGTGATGAGCCAGGGCCTCTGCCTTCAGCTTGCTATCGTCTGCTGCCTCGGGGGCTTTGTGGTCTCACTGGGCCTCACCGTGGCTGTCTTCCGCCTGCCTTTCTGCAGCTCCCGCCGCATTGACCATTTCTTTTGCGATGTCCCTGCTATGCTCCACCTGGCCTGCACAAAGAGCTACGTCAGTGAGCTACCCCTCCTTGCAGCCTGCGTGATCCTCCTCCTGTTCCCCTTCCTGCTTATTCTCGCGTCCTACACCTGCATCTCAATGGCTGTGATGCGCATCCGGGACTCGGCTGGCCGGGGCAAAGCCTTCTCCACTTGTGCCTCACACCTGGCCGTCACAGTCTTACACTATGGCTGCGCCACCTTCATGTATGTCCGGCCCAAGTCCAGCTACACTCCCGGCCGGGACAAGATGGTGTCTCTTGTCTACACCAACATCACCCCCTTGCTCTACCCTCTGATTTACAGTCTCAGGAACAAAGAAATCAAAGGAGCTGTGAGGAAGCTGCTGCAGAAAGCATTGGCTCAGCCAAACTGCAACACCTTCAAGGGCAGGCTCGCGTAATTTGTGAGCCCATGCAGCTGTATTGTCAGGAGCTGGAGTCAGGCGCAGGTCAGCAATGAAGCAGCTGGTGTCAGTGAAGTTAACTCTGTATTCAAGGAAACCAAAACAGCTCAGGCCTAGTGATCACTGCAAATCTTCCCAGTAGGTCTTGCTCGGATGAGGCAGTTGCAAGGACAGAAGGTCCTTGCCTTCCCACTGCTTCTACAACTCCACCCCTGGTTCCTTTCCCAGCAACCTGAGGCTCCTTTGTCTTGTCTCTCTTTGCTCCACTCTTTTCATTCCTTTTCAGGTTCTGGGAGACCAGAGGGGAGGGCAGCTGGTCACAGCAGGAGGGAGGGGGGACTCCCTGGCTTCTTCAGCAGCCTGCCTCATCTCTGCCCCTTGGTCCCCCTCCTCACCAGTCTTTGCTTCTGCCTCTCATTCTGGACTACTCTCTGCCACAGACTCTTCCTGCTCACTAAACCCTGTTCCTTCTTCAGCTTCTGACACCTCCTCCTCCCAGTCCGCTCCCTCTTCTTCCTCTGATGACTCATTGTCATTCCACCACCAATCCCCTGAGGGCTCCCTTGGGGGTTCCCCAGCAGGTGCCTCCCGCTACTCCGCATCCAGCGAGTCCAGGACATATATGCAGCTCAGGAGCCATTAACAGTGATGTTTGCTATATGGTATAAATTGTAAGGAAGGAAGGAAAGTAGACATAAATGGTGCCACTGTCCCTCGTCCCTCCTACGAAGACTTGATGACGAAGTCTTTGCTGCCTGCCTGGGACTGCAAAAACAAGGGCGGCATCAAATATTTGGTCAGACAATACAAGACTGGTGGATTGAATTCAACTTGGTAGGTCACAATAATATGTGCAGGGCCCCTCAAGAGTGCAGCATGTGTCTGCAACAAATGTTTCCTATTAAAATAACTGGAATCCTACACATGCCTACTTGGAAGTAACTCCCAGATTTGTGGGTATAGGACTGCAGCTTAAGTGGCTGGAGACAGAAGATAGTTTTTTTAAGAAAGTTGGAAGTGGCTCGAGATGGGCACCACTTCTCACAGTGTACATGTTTATTTCTTCTGTCCCATTGTGCCAAATAGATTTGACAGATTTGGGAAAGGAAAAACAAAAACCCGCAAGAACTGTTCACCAGAGGGAAAAGTTGGGTGATAGAACACACAGCTATTTGTTCATTCATTCATTAGTTTATATACTACCCATCAGTGGAGCTCCCAGAATGGTTAACAAAAATAAGAGAATGCTACACAAATAAAACATAATATGTTGGGAAATAAAGAAAAATACATGAAAAAGCCAGGGGAGTGGGGGGAATGCATTTCTCTGGTGCTAAAAATATAACAATGTTGGTGCCAGGTGGGCCTTTCTGGGGAGGGAATTCCACAAATCGGACACCACCACTGAGAAAGTACCTTCCCAGGTCACCATTCCCCTTATCTCAGCTAATGGGGTTACTTGGAGAAGAGCATCCAGATATGACCTCATACATAGAAAGATTAATATGGAAACAGGCATTCATTCAGGTACCTGGGCCCCAAGCCATATAGGGCTTTAAAGGTAAACACAAACATTTTGAATTGTGCCTGGAAATGAGCTGGAGATCTTTCAAGGTATGTTCCCACTGACGGGTCACCACCTGGTAGCTGCATTTTGAATGAATTAAACCAGGCATCCCCAAACTCGGCCCTCCAGCTGTTTTGGAACTACAATTCCCATCATCTCTGACCACTGGTCCTGTTAGCTAGGGATGATGGGAGTTGTAGTCCCAAAACAGCTGGAGGGCCGAGTTTGGGGATGCCTGAATTAAACTTTCCAAACTACAGCCCTACACATAACGCATTACAGCGGTCAATTCTAGACATTATCACAGCATGGGTAAGTGTTGCTACTAAGAGCCTTCAGCTCTCTGGTAAAACTGTTGTCTCCAGCTGTTTACTATTATTATTATTATTATTATTATTATTATTATTATTATTAGTGCTTTTTTTTCTAAAAATATGTTTAGCTGTACTCTCATTTTCCTACTCATATTGAAATACTGCCCCTCAATGAGGCCAAAGTTAGATTCACAAAATGTTTAGGGGTATCCATCCCCCTGCGTCCCCCCCCCCAGAAAAAAGCACTGATGATTATTATTAAAAAATAAATTTATTTCTCACCCACCCTCCCAAAGGAGCCCATGGCAGCAGTATTGCTGGACACAGAAACACTTAGCTAAGTGAAGAATGACCCAAACTGCCTGGAAGCACATTGTGGTCAATCTGTACCAATCACATTCCAAGGTAAGAGTCTGAAGCTCTATTTTATGACAATATCCAACAACAGCAAACCCTGGTTACGTACAGCTATGCATGAATCATACAACAAACGTAACCGGCTGATAAATGATAATTGTAATAGCACGTAAATTATAAATAATAATCTCCTAAAACATGCACATGGACCAAATCCAATGTGTTATATAGCATAAACCCGAATCAATCAATATACATACAATATGTCCATACTAACACTCCAAATTATGTAATTTGGAGTGTTAGTTTGGAACTATCAATTGACTTGTATGGACGGCACCAAACTGTTGCATCCTCACATTGTACCTCCATATATGAATTTTCTTACATAATTTGGAGTGTTAGTATGGACATATTGTATGTACTGTATATTGATTGATTTGGGTTTATGCTATATCACACATTGGATTTGGTCCATGTGCATGTTTTTGGAGATTATTATTTATAATTTATGTGCTATTACAATTATCATTAATCAGCTGGTTACGTTTGTTGTATGATTCATGCTCTATTTTATGAGCCAGAATGGGAACTCCCTGAATTTTCTTTATGCAAAAAACAACAACAACAAAACATTTGAATTTCAGCAAAAAGAGAAATTATTTGGCAACTAGCCACCTAGGAGATTTCATATGCCTGTGGGTTAACTAACTAGAAACCAGGGCTGGATCTAGATGCATCAAAGACTTGTTTCAGTTAAACGTGTTGCAAACTCTATATGAGAAATTGGGTTAGCAAAAGTGGAACTCCACAGCACCATCTGGTGTCACAGTGTTAGAATGCATAAACAACGCATATAAAGTGCTTTTTCTTTGCCAATGTAGCTGAATCCCAGTAACAGAATTACTTGGATGTTTATATAAAACCAGGCATAATGGGGGTGGGGAGTACTCACTCACTGATAATTTAGTTGTTGGCAGACCTCTCAAAGTATGATGCAGCTACTCGTCTAGGAAAAGTAAAAAAGGAAATGTACATTATCTGGGCTTATTAGCCCAGTAAAGTAGACCCCAGCACTGACATACAGAAACAGAAAGAAAACATCTTCAGAAATAAACCCCTAAAGTAATTATCATATGACCTTCAAATATCATAATTTCACACCTATAATGCAGAAAAGGGAGTGTTGGCTTGTTCTGCATGTGACAGTGCAGGCAGATGGTACAGAGTTTGAATAACCCTCACAGAAATTGCAATTCAGCTGCCTATTTTCATGCACGAAGCCCAACCTATTCTGTCCATGCAGATGTGGAAGTTACAGAATCTGCAGAAATCCATTGAAAACAGGAAATGTCAGCAGAAGTCCACAAGGAGGCACACAAAACCCACTTTTCTGAATACAAATTCTTGTTACAGTGGTACCTCGAGTTAAGAACTTAACGTTCTGGAGGTCCGTTCTTAACCTGAAACTATTCTTAACCTGGGGTACCACTTTAGCTAATGGGGCCTCCCGCTGCCGCCACGCGATTTCTGTTCTCATCCTGAAGCAAAGTTCTTAACCCGAGGTACTATTTCTGGGTTAGCAGAGTCTGTAACCTGAAGTGTCTGCAATCCGAGGTACCACTGTATTAGCATTTCATTTACAAAAAAGGGCAACAGTTTCAGTTTCATTTCTCCAGATTCTTTTATTTAAGATTTCCTCCCTTTATATGACCTGCCCTCCTTCAGTTTTAGTTTCATTCAACTTCGTTTTGCTGTAAGAAGGAGAACTGAGTAAGATTGGTAAGTGACATTGTTTTTATGGGGTGCAGCTGTCATGGTAACAGATGGAGTATGATAGTTAAAATAACACTGAAACAATCAAATGTGCTGCCTTAACTTCTCTAGATAACTGCCTAAAATTAAACTATCACTATTTAATTACAAAAGGCACACACCCTAAGAACTGCAGAAAACTTCAATGAAGGGATAATTATGTGATGCTAAATGGGCAAATATGTAAATTAAAAATGTTTTTAAAACTGCATCAGTGGAACTGCCCTTAATTAAAATGAAACTAGCTCACAGCTTATTAAATCACACAATACAGAAAATCATAATGGAAACACAACATGCAAAAATTTGGCAGGCAGAAACCAGAAAGAAACAGACCTAAGATGCCTCTTGTCTCAAACATAGAGTGCTGGACAGGTGATTAGTCTTATTTTGGTTTACAGGACCCCATTGACACTTCCTTAAAGGAGGGGAACAAACTACCTGTGCCATCGCTGCCAATGCAGAGGCAAAAGAGGGAGTGTGGGAGAGAGAGGCAGAGAAATGGAGGTGGTGGCAGCATTGGGGAAGAGAAAAAAGTGGTTGGTTGATGGGGGGCACAATCTCTGGCTGTGTACACTACCTTTAAAGCACATTTGAAGCACATAATTCCCCTCAAAGACTTCTGGGCACTGTAGTTTGTTATGGGTTGCTGGGAACTGTCACTCTGTGAGGGATAAACCACAGTGCCCATCATTCTTTGAGGAGAAAAAAGTGCCCTGAATGTGCTTTAAAGGGATGGACTGTTCACAGTCTGTGACGTTGTGTCCTCTTCCCAAAAGTGATATTCCTCAGTTTAATAAGTTTTATTCCCACAATGCCCTTTGCTTATTTGCAAGTTCTGAGGGCTTTCTTTCAAGGATCTCTTTATTCTCCCGGCTACGCCATTAGCTCTGGGATGGTATAAGGAAATGGGTTTTGTGTCTGATGCCATTAGTGTGCTGGTATTTCTGCATTTCTGTAGAGATAAGTTATACTATTCTACCCGCCCTGAGTAATTGCCAATTACCTGCCCTGGGACCTGCTGGTGAAGGGAGGGTAAGAAACTTAATAATAATAGTAATAGTAATGATAGTTGCTGTTGCTGTTTTGCCACACATTCGCTCCGTTTGTTGGAATCCTTTTGTAGCTCCTCACAAGTTTAAACTCGTTCCGACTCAATCTGTGCAAACATTAACAGTCAAGACAGAGAAAGGAGAAGAGGGTGGTGGTGGTGGGAAACTTGGAAAGCCCCAATGTCTGTGGTTTGTAAACGTATTAGGGCAAAACTAGGTGTAATGGCATTCACACAATCGGAAACCCTGTGAATTATTTTTATAGAGAATATCAAATATGGAGTGCATTATGGATCAGAACCCTAGCAGGGGGATTGGAGGTGCTTCAGCCCACCCCCACCCAAAAAAAACCCACCACACACACTCATTGCATTCCACCAGATTGGTGGCAATGGAAGTTTTCCTTTCAATCCAGATGGGAACCAGGGTGGAGAAACAAAGGCTAACATCTGCTTAGCCTTCCCCCAGGGTCCTGATCCGGATTGGGGGGCCTCACACATGTTGTTTAGTCAATAATAATAATAATAATAATTGCTGGTTGCATGAATGGTGGTGACATGTTTAATTTGGCCCTGAACAGCGAATGCTGGAGGCATTAGGCAGACTTAATTAAATTAGACTCTACTAGGTGCAAAACAGATTTCTTGTTGTGTTGAGTGCTGCCGAAACAAAGAAACAGTAATGGAAAGTATAAACAGATTCTAGTAACTTGAATCTGTAGCCAGCATTAACAGGAACACACAAATCCCACAGAATAAAAGAGAAACACGGTTTCTCCAGCAAGGCTGGAGACTAGTATTAGCAAGAGAAAATATGTGGGGAAGACCCACCTCTGGACAGAACGAATCGTGATGGTGGCAGCCATCTTTGTTCAGGTGATTGCTGCATCCACACATAAAGCGGCATGGGAACGTGGGGAATAATGTTTACTTGAAAAAGGTGCACAGGTGAAGAGAGCTGAACTTTCCCCTTCTCTCCGCTACCGCATCTCCCCATACTGTACTTCACCATCGTGAAGGATTTTTATCATGGCATTTTTTCACTAATAAATTGCTCTCCATGACTTTTGTTGAGACAAAAAACTGGAGGGAAACAAAATACACAAATACTTTGTACACCTTTGGAATCCTTTCATTGTGGCTGGTGGTACTCAACACTGTAAGATAGGACACACAGAGAGAACATGCTGATAAATGGTAATCATACCACATTTAAGAAAATGTGCCCATCGGCTTAGGTCCCATCTGCACTATACATCTGAAGCAGTATCGCACCACTTCAAACAGTTACAGCTTTCCCCAAGGAATCCCAGGAACCATAGTTTAAGGATGCTGAGAGTTGTTAGGAGACTACTGTTCTCTTCACAGAGCTCCCTGGGAAGAGGGATTGATTGTTAAACCACTCTGGGATTAGGGGGTCTCCTAACAACTCTCACCAGCCTTAACAAATTGCAGCTCCCAGGATTCTTTGAGAGAAGTCATTGCCACTTAAAGTTGTGTGATACTGCTTCAAAGTTATTGTGCAGATGGGACCTAGATTGCATCCCTGTTAAAAGCACAAAGGAGGCATATTCTTTAGAGAGGAGGAATACCCGGAGAGGCCATTGTCAATGTACAAGTCTTTGGAGCATTATTTGGACACAGAGATGTGGTGCAGTGGAAAGATCGTTTATGTTCTGAAAAGGATACGTTTCTTTCTTTTGCAGATATTTGCCAGCGACTTGCTGGTGTTTGAGAAGAAACATCCCACAGAAAATGGGTATGATCTCATATTGCACTTTCTAAATGCCTTGATTTTAAAACATTCTGCCTCCGGGGAACTCATGGGTGCTGCAGAGGACTTTGGAGTATGTTCTAAAACAAGATTTGGGAAACTGTGTGGTCCTCTATGATGTTGCTAGACTCTCATCGGCCTCAGACAGCATGGCTAATAGTCAGGGATGGTGAAAGTTGTAGCCAAGCAACAGCTGAAGGGATGTAGGTTCTGCAACCATCTTTAATTTACCCAGTCCTTTTACATATATTTACATATTTTTATTCCCCAAAGAATTCTTAATTCTCAACATGTTTCAAACACGAGTCTTTCTGTTCTGACCATTTTAAAAAATGGGCTGTTCTAACTTGCTAAGAATTAGAGACGTAGGACGCGGGTGGCGCTGTGGTCTAAACCACTGAGCCTAGGGCTTGCCGATCAGAAGGTCGGCTGTTCGAATCCCCGCGATGGGGTGAGCTCCCATTGTTTGGTCCCTGCTCCTGCCAACCTAGCAGTTCGAAAGCACATCAAAGTGCAAGTAGATAAATAGGTACCACTCCGGCGGGAAGGTAAACGGCATTTCCGTGCACTGCTCTGGTTTGCCAGAAGCGGCTTAGTCATGCTGGCCACATGACCCGGAAGCTGTACGCCAGCTCCCTCGGCCAGTAAAGTGAGATGAGCACCACAACCCCAGAGTCGTCCGCGACTGGACCTAACGGTCAGGGGTCCCTTTACCTTTACCTGTCTGTAAAAACAAGGGGTGAGTAACCTGAGGCCTTTCAGATACTGTTGAACTATACTGACTCCTGTCAGATCCAACCAGTGTGGCTAACAGCAAGGGAAGATCGGAGTTGTAGTCAAAAAAACATGCGGAGGACCATAGATTAGCTACCACTGTATCATAGAATCATAGAATTTGTAGAGTTGGAAGTATCAGGGATGTTGTGAAGCCACAAACTCTTCTACAATGCTTTTCAAGGAAAAGCCCTGCAAGACAGTTAAACTGTGATGAACATGTGGGAACATGCTGGAGCTTCTTCCAGTTAAGCTGACATTTGATATTTCAAACGTATAAATATTTCAAATGAATGAACCTGTGTTTCAGATTGTCAGTCTGCCCACTCAAATACTAGTTACCACAGTACTAAATTCCTCAGCCCAGCTGTTGCGAAATGAAGGAATGTGCACATGACCACCAAAATGGTTGGGTGAGAATGCTATTAAACAGGAGGAAGTGAGGTCCTCAAAAGAGTTAGGCATATTCTCCCTGCACTATCACAAATTCCTCTTCAGAGAAAAGTTCCATTCTGCCTAGAAGTGTACTCAGGTTGTATATTAGGAACACATTTATCAGAATAGTTGGTGTGGGAAAACAAAATTTTAGCATTCAGTACAAATCACTCTGGTACATTGGAGATCTGATTCTGATTCTATGCAAGTTCAGTGGCACTTAATCACAAGCAAATATATATAGGATTTGAAACAGCCTATATCAGGGATGTCCAACCAGTCAACCATGATCGACAGGTAGATCCCCTGGTGATAGCGGTCGATCGTGGTCGATCTTGGGCTCATTACTGATCGGGGGGGGGGGGAGTTGTTGAATGAATGTATCTGACCCCGGGCCCCTTGCTGTGTTTTTCTGTCGTGCAAAATGGTTGTTCTTTTGTCGTCTTCTGTGGACGATTGGGGAAACGAAATTTGGAGTAATCACTGCCTGCTTCTGTCAATGGTGAGTGATTTATGGTCTGTCCCCCTTAAAAAAAAGCTCAACAACTTTGGCGTCTCCCCCCTAAAGAAAGGTCAACAACTCTGGCCTGCCCCCCTAAAGAAGCTCAATAACTCTGGCCTCCCCCTCCCCCTCCAAAAAAGGTAGATCACTGCCAGTTTTTTTATACTGGGATTAGACCGCAGTCTCTTGGGAGTTGGATGTGCCTGTCCTATATAACTGGGACATAGTTCTAGGATGAGGTGGGGTGGGGGACATGTTACGCAATGGCCTAAAAAGTTTATTGTTGGGAAAACATTTTAACACATTTACAAATGATAAAAACCATAGAATAAAACTTGATGCATGCACTAAGGGGTAATTACTTATGTTTCATCCTGAGGGTGTTTTGTGTTGTACAGAATCATGAGAGAGAGGAGGCCATTGTACATCAGGTCATGATGAGAAATTACTGTTGGTCAGGAAATGGGTGAAGACGGCATTAAGAGAAAAGGCCTTTCCCTATGCGTTTTATAGCGTACATTGATTTCTTATCATTATACTGTACAACAGGCTGGCTGTAAAACAAAACAAAAAATCCAGCCCTAAAGATAGGGAATAGGAAGCCAACGTAGTAGCAGTAGACACAGGGAAAAGTCGGGCTAATAACCACCAAATCCTCAGGTTAGCAATGCCCTTTGCTTTCATTACAGTGCTCTGGAAATGTAAGGGAAATGAATAATATCATCTGTATTTACTTGTTTTTCAGAACTGGAAGTGAAAACTAATGACTTGACTATCCTGGTCCACAACCAGGGTTATGACGATGTCACGGTTGCAGTCAGTGCCAGGCCAATATACAAACTGCTGGATGGCAACGTGGTTTTCTTCTGGTTCCAATGGCTTTGGTCCAGCATTGCCACCACAGACGTTCGTGCAAAAGCTAAAAAGAAAGTAAATACAGTGACCAGCTGGAATATGATCACTCACAAGTTGGGAAGCTGGGGGTGGAGACTTTATAACATTACTGTGCGGAGGAAGTCAGATGGATATGTTGCTACATGTACAACTCCACTGGATTGCACTTGGATAGTTGAAGAAAGGGGAATACACCAAGAAGGTGCTGCTGAAAAAAACAACTGCAAATTTGAACCACCTGCCAACAGTGAGGATTAGCTATTTTGCCCCATTCTGCTAGATCAATTCTTCTGTGTAATAAGGAAGCTTAGCCAAGGCTTTAACAAAATGTTTTTATTCACGTTTAGGTCAACAGATCAGCATAGTATAACCAACAAAGAACATCACAACATATTGGGCGTCACAACCTTCTACAAGAATAAAAGTTACCAACGTCTGTATTGGCTCAGTTCAATAAATCATTCCATAAATTCAGATGAGAGTGTGGTGGTGTTCTTTCACTGTCTTCTATTTTCACGTAATTAAGAAATGGTTGGCCAGCCAGGTGTTGTAAAAGGAAAGGGATTTGGCTTGCCTTTAGCAGCTCTAACTTGATGAGTCAATTTTTCTGCTAATGCAATTGACCAGACTCTTGCATACCATGTTTCCGAAGTAAGGAAACTTAACAAATACTAAACATCAACATAAATTGGCTAAACAAAACTGATTGTCTTACTTGCTTTGCGTTTTGTTTTGTTTTTAAATCTCGGAGTATAGCAATAATTGTTTGTACCAAATTATTTAACCATAACCTCTTCATCATATTGACAGCTGCCATCAACTCCCCCCCTCTTCCTCTCTGCTCTTTGGTCCCTCAGCTTTATTAGCTACCCAGTACAGTGGTTCCTCGGGTTACAGACGCTTCAGGTTACAGACGCTAATCCAACCCCCTTCAATCTCAGCTAAAGCTTCCATGACAGATGGCCCTCCAATCTCTGCTTTAAAACTTCCAAGGAATGAGAGTCTTGTTGTTGTTCAGTCGTGTCCGACTCTTCATGACCCCATGGACCAGAGCACGCCAGGCACGCCTATCCTTCACTGCCTCTCGCAATTTGTCCAAACTCATGTTAGTAGCTTCGAGAACACTGTCCAACCATCTCATCCTCTGTCGTCCCCTTCTCCTTGTGCCCTCAACCTTTCCCAACATCAGGGTCTTTTCTAGGGAGTCTTCTCTTCTCATGAGGTGGCCAAAGTACTGGAGCCTCAACTTCAGGATCTGTCCTTCTAGTGAGCACGCAGGGCTGATTTCTTTAAGGATGGATAGGTTTGATCTTCTTGCAGTCCATGGGACTCTCAAGAGTCTCCTCCAGCACCATAATAAGAGTCTACAACCTCCCAATGAAGATCGTTCCACGGTCAAACAGCTCTTATTGTCAGAAAGTTCTTCCTGGTGTTTATTTGGAATCTCCTTTCATGTAACTTGAAGTCATTGGTTTGCGTTCTACCCTCCAGAGAAGGAGGAATCTTGCAAAAGAACTAATCCAAGTGGCTTCTTTCAGCTATGAAGTCCACAAACACACAAAGTCTAACTTCTGTGGAAGTTGCTGGAAGAGGACCGAAAATGTCAGCACCAACCCACCAGGTGGCACCCTGAAGCTATACACAGGGTGTAACTGAAGAAAAGACAGAGGGAGGATCCCAGGAAAAGGTAGCTACCTTTAAGGTGAGTTTATTTGTCTGCCAGATGGGAAGTCCTGGGACAGCCCCTTTAAAGCTAGTAAAGCAAGGGAGTTGATTGGGAGAGAACTGGTTTCACCACTCCTCTGCCTTAGTCTTTCATCATAACTCAGGGCCAGGCAGGCAGATTTTGCAATGCACGAGCCCCAGTCCGTCAACTGGCTCTAGAGAGAGCCTCATGCAAAGGGCAACACACTGTTGCCCAGATGTCTAAGGCCTCTGGAGAAGGAACTCAGAGAGCTGCAGGCTGGCAGAGCTGAGGAGGAGTGCTGCAAAGGGTCTGGGAGCAGAAGTGCCTCCACAGGGAATATGGAGCTGAGATTTCCTGGGAGGAAGGCAGTTTTCTCCTTTGAGCTCCTTTTCCTGCTCTGGGCTTCTCTTCCTCGTGAGGTACCCAGTAAAGAAGGTAAGGGCACTTTGCCATAGGGAAGGATGGGCGTGGAGTTTTCGGTTAAACTGGACAAACTCCTTGGAAGGTACCAAGGAGGGAAAGCTTAGTTTTCCAGACAAAAACTGCAAAAAGGAAACTGCTGGAGCATTTTATAGGGAGTCTTGGGTTAGGAACAGCTTATTAAAAAAAAGTTGCAATGTGTGCTGAGTTCTGGCAGAAGAGGACAGATGAGAAATTAGGAAAGATCCTCCTAACGCATTTATGATTTTTAAGTGTGCACCCTAAGAATGTAAAGCATGAATGTGATGGACCTGTGTTCTGTCAGTACAGGTGTGCTTAGTGCTGGCTTGACTGTGGCACCAAGTGGGAAACTTGGGATTACTACTGTGTTGTGTGTGAAACAGCCCTAGGTGGTAAAGAGATGCTTAAAAAGGCCTTGATTGGCAAGCTCACTTAACCATCTCTGCTCGTCATGAGGCTGAACCTTACTTACCTGGAAAGTAGCATTGAAGTGAAGAGTGGCACCCCCAATACATGAAAAATCTCTTAAAATAACACATGTTTAGTCTTAAGCTCTGGGTTTTTGCTTGAAAAAGAGGGTCCTTGTTTTTGCTTAGCTTTCCAGGTCTAGGTGTTTTTTGTTTTGTTTTTTTAAAAATCTTTCTTTTTTGAAAAATAATAATATATTAGGAACAGTGAAATGCCCTGATAAGCGAGCTGTGGGCAAATGATACGACGCCAAGGACTTTATAGAGCCCATTACTTTAGAACCTTAGTGCTAACCTGAATCACATATATATTCCGCTTTCATGGAGCAGACACTCTGTAGCTTGTAATTTCTGTGCCTGGGGATGGTTCTCAGTACTATGCCTCTCCCACCCACCCCGACACAGTACCACAAAAAAATAAAAATTATAATCAGGCAGATTACATGTGAGAAGTAAAATGTAAACAAAGCAGTAGTTTTCTCTGAACTCATCCCTGTACAGAGTAAATAATAAACAATGAGGAGGGTTGAGAATGTTTATGGACCTTTAAGGATAACTCTGCTGAAATTCAAAGTTCTCATTAAGCAAGACAGAATGCTTAATGAAATAGACATTAAAAAATAATGTCTGCTTATTGCTGCCCAAAGGGTATATATCTATTGATTCCCAACCCCAGCCCTCAGCCAGTTGAATGAGCTTCTGTGGCATGGAGTCACTGAGAAGCTTCAATGATTTCCCCCTTCCTGTCTAACCAGCTGCCCTTGCTAAGCCTCCTAGCAAGCTGCCATCTGGCTTTCCACCAAGCATTCTGATTATTCCAACATGAAAAGGGGGAAATACATAATAATGTTTTAATAGCTATCACTATATAAACCACATGGCATTTTTTGAAATATTTTTTATTTATTTTTATAATTCAAACAGTTTGTGTAATCATTTTGTGAGATTCTCTGAATCTCGTGACTTTCCCCATCCCCTACATGGGTCCTTAAAACAGAGTTTAAAACTACATATCAGTACATTATCCATAATTTTCATTTTTCCAAATTATCCATAATCTTCGTTACTTTACAAGTGTTTCTTAGAGTCCAGCTAGGGTTTTAATTTGCTTACAATGGTCTCCTAGGTAAGTTATAAATTTTCCCCATTCTTTTCTAAAGTCCTTGTCATCTTGATTCCTGAGTCACCCCGTTTTGCCATTTCGGCATAGTCTAGCATCTTGGCTTGCCATTCTTCCCTTGTTGAGATTGTCGCTTCTTTCCATCTTTGGGCTAATAACACCCATGCAGCTGTTGCCGCATATATAAAAAGTCTTTTCTGATCTTTTGGAATCTCGGTACCTATAATTCCTAGTATAAACGCTTCTGGTTTTTTGACAAAAGTTACTGGTATTTTAAACATTTTTTAAAATTCATTATATACCATTTCCCAGAATGATTTTGTTATCTTACATGTCCACCACACTTCCAGCAGATATTTGAACTTGTACATTTTAGATAATTTAGTAGGAGTCAAATACCACCGGTACATCATTTTCATATAGTTTTCTTTCAGCGTACAAAAATCACATGACCTTTGATGCTTTTTATCCAACCCCCCCCCCATATAATTTCTATTGAAGTTTTGAAGTTGTAAGAAAAGGAAAATTTGGCATAGGGAAAATGAGAAAGACAGGAGGAGGAGACGATACCAGAAGAAAAGCATTATGCAGCATCAATGCTTTGATACTTGCTATACACCTATCCAAACTGAGACCATAGCAGGTTTGATGATGGTACTGTGGATTCTTTGCTAGGGATCCATCCCTGCCAATCCACTCTTTACTTCACTTTTTCACAGCTATAGTTCCCAGGACATGTAAACCCATTTAAGACTACTGTGTGATGTAGATATGGCCCAGAGACTTCACAGGTAATTAGTGTGAAGGGAAGGGAAGTCTTGGTAATAATGTATATGTATGTATATGTATATATCTTTATTGTCATTGTACAAGTACAATGAAATTGGATTTAAAATAATAATAATAATAATAATAATAATAATAATAATAATAATAATAAAATATTTTTTTTAAAAAAGTTCATTTAACAGAAGTAAAAGCCATATGAAACAATTAAAAATAAGGGAGAGCACTGAGCAGCCGCTGCGTCTATGCGCGCCGCCATCTTAGAACTCTTATTAGAAATAACAGAAATTTAAACAAAAATCAAAAACAAAGCAAAACAGGCCTCTCTGCCAAGCGGTGGTAGCAGCCTCAGCAGTTCTTGTAGTCCTGTCAGGCCCCCCTAGGCCAGATGCTGAGTGGCAGGACTGGGGCCCTCAGGCGCTGGGCAGGGGAGTCCTCCCTGGTGGTAGCAGCCTCAGCAGTTCTTGTAGGCCTGTCAGGCCCCCCTAGGCCAGATGGTGAGTGGCCGGACTGGGGCCCTCAGGCGCTGGGCAGGGGAGTCCTCCCGGGTGGTAGCAGCCTCAGCAGTTCTTGTAGGCCTGTTAGTTGACATCGTTAGTAATCGATGTAATTGACATCGTTAGTCAAAATGACTGCGATTAAAATCACTCAATCAGAATACTTTAGTTTCACCAGTTTGTCAGCAGACCAAGCAAGTTTACATCATCATGTCTGTGGCTGGCAACATATTATATCAGAATGATCTCTAAACCTGAATTACGGAAATATGGCATAACCAATGGGTGAAATACTGGATTAGAACATTAGCAAATGGGGAATTTATAAAGTGATAAATATATTTACTCTGCACACTGCAGGTGCAGAGTTCACAAAACTCATGAGAACTTCGAAGCTGAACGTATATTTCAAGTGCTCTTCAAATATTGATTTCAGTATTTCAACATCTCATGAAAACCCTGACGCCCTTTATGCCCTTCCTCTTTGGCCTCTAGCTCTGTTTGGCTGGCACCTTCTCCTTATCTAGTGCAGTGATACGGATGAAGTTTTCGAATAACGGGCTCCTAGTATGAATTGCTTGTAGTAGTTGTCCTTATCCGAAACTCTTAATCTGCTTTTAATTAGTATCAAAATGTATTTGGAGCCGATGTTCTGCGTTTCCATGGGCAAGTTGGCCTGCATCAAACCAAGCTGTCAAGGTTCATAGCTGTCCAGAACCTGATTACTTTAACCCCCTTACTTGATCCCACTTTACATGTTATAACACACATGAAGGGAGAAAAGGGGGGGGGGACAGAACTGAATGGCCATAAATGAGCACATTTTTACATCACCTTATGCCTGTGGTTCTCTCTTCTTCAAGAAAACTTACTCTGAAGATGCTGCCCAGAATTTTCTTGGAGCAGGAGAAGTGTGAAAGAAGTCTTTTAAATTGAATTTAATCTCCTGTGGGAATGAAATGATAGGTCTAATTAGTGAATAGCTTGCAGGTCTGGCAAGAAGGACCTCCCTTCACTACATATCCTATTGTTACTGTGCTGGCTGCAGATGACAAGCGTTGCTATGCTTTGTAACCCTTCATTTCCGTATAACTTTATGCCAAATACAATTTCCTTCTCTCTCTCTCTCTCTCTCTCTCTCTCTCTCTCTCTCTCTCTCTCTCTCTCTCCAACGCCCACCCCTCTGGATTGATTTAGATTGAGGGTACCAGTGAATAGCACCCAGAAAAGGAACTCTACGTCAGACATGGGGGTTTGCTTGAGTCGGACTCAGTGAAGCATTTTTTTGAGTGGGTGATTTATTGAGTTACTAGTTGAATTTAGCCCGTTAATAACGGGCGCTAGAACGGAGAGGAGGGCCGAGGCGCCGCGCATCCCACCCTCCCTCGTTCCCGGTAGGCCCGAGGAGGGAAGCGGCGGCCTCTGCGCTCCGCCGCGGAGCTCCCCGTCCCCGGGCAGTGCCAGGCCCGGCGGCGGCAGCCCGGTGCTCGTGGCCGTCTCCGGGTCGAGGGCGGGGCACAGCCAGGAGCAGCGGCTGAGGTGCGCGGCCGCCAGGGCCGGGGCACCGTGCATCCCACCCTCCCTCGTTCCCGGCAGGCCCGAGGAGGGAAGCGGCGCCGGCGGTCTCTGCGCCCGGCGCCCGGCGCCAAGGCGCTGCCGGAGCCGCAACCAGAGCCTGCTGAGCGGGGGCAGCCTCGGAGGCGGCAGCAGCGGGTGAGCGCAGGCGGACAGGGGCACCCCGGCAGCGCGCTCTTCTGGGGACCCGGCGGGCAGCGGCGGGCCCAGCTCCGTGCGAGGCAGCGGCACTGAGCCAACTGACGACGCGCGTGCGCCGTCGCTGCCTCTCGGACACGCCCCCTGTCATCACCTACCAATCCCTGCGTCCCTGTGAGACATGCGCAGTGGCAAAAAAACACTGACACACGGAACATACGCACGGACACAGGCACTTTATTATATAGGATATTCTGCCCACTTCTGGCAACGCACTATGCATTTAAAGCAGTGTCATGCCATTTTAAAAAATCACATCTTTCTCCCCAAAAAATCCCAGGAACCGTAGTTTGTTAAGAGTGCTGAGACCCTTATTCCCTTCACAGAGAAACAATTTCCAGAGTTCCTTGGGAAGAGGGAGTAACGGTTAAATCAATATATGAATTGCAGCTCTGTGTGGGGAATAGGGGGGAGGGTCTCCTAACAACTCTCAGCACCCTTAAAAAATGCATTTCCCAGAATTCTTGTCAGGAAGCCATCGGTTTAAAATGGTATGATACTGTTTTGAATGCATAGTACAGATGGGGGGGGACACACATAATGTCTCCTACCCTCTCAATTCTCTTGTGAGCTGTGCACAGCCTGCAGCATCTGTAAGTTACCACCTCTTAGTGTGGCAAGATTTTATTTCATTTCTTCTTGAAATATTTCTAGGCCACATTTTGGAGTAGAGCTTTCACAGGGCCGCTTATCTAAAACAACCACAAATTCCAATAACACATTTCAATTTAAAAAACAACAACAACACAGCCAATTTAAATCAGTCTAAAGTGATACCTGGGCCAGCAGGACAACGTTCGAGACCAGCCATACCATTATGGACAATCCAGATTTTCGTTGTATTAGTGAACATCATAGGAGATTGTCCCACTGTTTTAATTAGTGCCGATACCTCTCCCCCAGTTTCTCAAACCTTTTCCTCCTCAGCAAAAAGGGCTCCCATTTTTCTCTCACATTCTCGGGGTGTTTTAGAATTTCTTTAAAATATGAGTGGTTGTGGGGTTTTGAGCTTATTTTATCATCGTGAGATGGCCAAGGGTGGTACATGTGCTACCCGTTCCTGTAAACATCTACCCAGCAATCAGCAGCCTCCCCAGCTGACCATGATATTAAAAAGGCCCATGGAATAAGTTACCTCACAATGTCTTCCCCTGGGCTTTAACTGACACATGGGCGCCTGGGAAGGCTGCAAAGAGAGGATTTCTAGAATGAAAGAAAGGACACTGAGAAACCAAAACACACTCTGGCCACCTCAAAAGTAAGATAAGCGCAATAAAAACCCTACCATGAGAGTTTCACCCCTTCCACTTTTTCTCTCCCCTTTGAAAAGTTTCAAATGCCTTTTCCATCTCATTAATTGATGGAGAATGTTTGTTTGTTTTAACCCGCAGAATAAATTTTCAGCACGGCGGCTTAAATTATTAAGCACCGAGTTGAAAATGAGTCACTCCGGCCTTAATGGTCATTCTAGCCTCTTATTAGTCTGCAGCACAATACAGAAATCCATTTCAGATGTGTCAGAATGAAGAAAGTGGAACAAACTGAGGGTAATGTAGCAAGAAAAACAACTTGCTCTTCTTGGAAATTTCAAAGCGGGTTTCTTGTGCATTCTTGTGCGTCGCCCCCCCCCCTTCCCCAATGCAAACTTATGAAACAAAAGACAAGGATCCTTCAGACAGACATAGACTTCCCCTCTACCCAACATTGATAAATTAACATTATGGGCAGTACAGATCAGATCCTCAGCACATGCCAAAATGCAAGCAGTCATCCAGGGAGAAGAGTAGCAAGGAAAGGCCCACTCAGATCCACTCATCCTAGTCATAGCCTACTCAGAGGCCTGTAGGCCCAGCTGAGCATCCGTGTCAGGGCAATAGGCAATGTTGGGCAGAATTGGAAGGTTCAATTTTCAGGTCCTGGTATCTCCAGTTAAAAGGATCTCCAGCAGCAGGGCTGGGCCTGAGACAGGTCATTTGGTAGAGCCTGAGCCTCTTAATCTCAGGGGTGTGGGTTCGAGCCCCATGTTGAGCAAAAGATTCCTGCATTACAGTGGGGTTAGACTGGATGACCCTGATGGTGCCTATGATGCTGTTATCTTGTAGTCTGAAAACGTGGAGAACCACCGTCAATAAGAGTTGTTAAGGAGACTTCCTGCAGTTAAGAAGCGGAGTCTAAATGTTTTAAATAGGCAAAAATCTATTCCTGCTGTCCCTACTTTCCTTCTCTTTTTGTTCCTGGCCATAGTAAAACACTCCCTTGTGTTGCCCTTCGGAAATGCAGCTTTAAAACGGAATTGTGAGTTCCTCCTTTCCCCTATCTTCGGCTTTCAGGCACCACCTCTCGGCTAGCTGGCTGAAGTCAGTGGTAGTTCTAATCTGACTTTGTTGGGAGTCTGGTAAATATTTTGCAGTGGTTTGCACAGAGAAACAGTCTGGTAAGACTTCAAGTTGAAAGGATAAAGAAGACTTAAGGTTTATTACTCACAGCAAACAAGGCCATGCTAAGCACCTGTTTTGCACGTGGCCAAGATGGAGCCAATACGTTAGCATAACAACCACATGCTAACTCATTCTGTCACTAACCTGGACTAACTTGGCGAAGGAGGAAGGAAGTAGAAGCCTGAACAGAAGTAATCTGCTTTACCAAAAAGTACCGGTACTTCCTAGAAAAGAGTGTGTGAGGCAAGAACAGATTGCCTTTTTGGCCTATAAACACTGCCCTCTGCCCAGTTCATGTAACTAATTGCAAGCATTGTTGCTCCACTCCAAGCAAAAGTATCTGGAGGTCACCAGGTTGGGGAAGCCAGCTGTAGAAGTTAAATCTCAGAGTGCAGGGTGGATGCATCTTCACCGTAGTGCCCATGCACACAGAATGCAAGTGCATTAACATTGAAGCACCTCATAGGCAGAAGCACTTTTCACACACTTCAGGCGGCGACATTCAGATTAAACTGTTTACTAGTATCATATTATAGGACAATAATGTTTTAAATCAGTGATGGGTGGGCTATTGCAAAGCAGATGAGAAGAGCCTTTAAGTGATGTTTAGCACTTGGAGGCCTCCAGTAGTGATCCTTGCTGTGATAGCACTGGTGCTAAAAGTGCACAAGAGTGTCCCACTTCTTATCTGTTACGACTGTGTGGGTCAGTGATGCTCCAAACTTAAAATAGCATTTTATTATCACCTTAGGTCTTCATAAGAGGAGTAGATAAGGATTCTTCAGACACCACAGAGGAAGAGGCTGCAGGAGGTTACTTCATTGGGGATTTTCTCTCATGCGCTTACTACATGCTCTGATTTTACAGCCTTCACTGATTTGTGGAGATAGTGGAAGCAGAGCTTGGGTGGTAATAAGAAAAAGCACAATGTCATCACAGTAACACAGATGTGTGCATGTAATGCTTTTTTTAATTAATAACAACATTTATATACAGGCAGTGACCATTTTAAGCATGACTGTGCATACGCGCATCACGCCAAACCCAGAAGTGACCCGAAAACAGAAAGTGACGGTGGTTGAACAGGCTTTTTCAATGGTGTTTCAAATATATGCGATTTCACTTAAACACGCAGTGCCTTGGAACATAGCCCCCATGTAAATTGGGAATTGCCTGTATTATTTTTATCTCTGCGAACTGCCCTGAGGGTCATTTGGCTGAAAAGCAGTATAGAAATATGTAAGATAAAAAAAGTGAATGTGATTGTGGCATAAATAACAAAAGTATTGTAGCCCCTTAACGACAAACAAATTTATTATGGGATAAGCTTTCATGGACTAGTCACTAGAGTAGATGTCATCAGATTCACGAAATGTTACTAATTGGTAGATACACACAGGAAAAAGGAGAGAGATTAAAGGAGAAGGAGAAAGGAGTGAAAGCACAATTCAATATATTAAAAGATCAGGAGTAAATAATGGGCTGGTGCACATAAAAGGGCTTAAAAGGAGTTAAAGGATCAACAGAATGAAATTTGAAGGAGGAGTTGGGAAAGAGAAGGAAGAACTAGGAAGTGACAAAAAAACCTCTCACAACCAGGGCAGGGAGAGAGGAGAAAGAAGATGAACTGTAGGGAACGAGGGATGAGGTTTACAGAATAGGAAAGACCTGCACAATTGGCCTCACCCACATAATTGTGGGGCTTCTGAAGCTGCAGCCGTGCTGTTGGCATGAACCTGTGGGAAAGCAGCTTCCACTGGGAGGCTGTAATGTCTAACGTGTGCCCAAACCACAGCTTGCAAATCCACTCCTAATCATGGTTCCAAACTGTGGTCTGATGCTGGCTAAGATTAGGGAAAGCACAGGTGCAGCCCTTGACTCTAATTATAGCCCCAAAACGGAAAGCATGCCCATACGAGAGGCGAGGTGGGTGTGGAAGGAGAGTGTGGGGCCCACAAGGTGCTCTAATCCCCTAACCAGTCTTACATTTGCATCAGTACAAAAATAAGATTGCCAACTGGAGGTTGGGATTTATGTTTAACAGACATTCAGTCTTTCTTATGTGTCATATCAGTACATACAGTAGCCCAAAGTGGGGATCCCATAACTGTTGAATAGTTTTATTCAAAAAAGTGAATGCATGTGCATCTTTGTCTCCCATGATCCCCTGGCCTGTCATTCCTGTCTCTGGTTAGTTCCCTGAGGCAACACTAATTGATCTTTTGTTCTGGTAATTTGTCCCTGTCACTTTTCATTCTTTTGTTAGGTCAGGCTCCTCTGTGCCGAAGAGATGACTGCTAGTGTCAGGGCATCCCTTTTCCATCCTAATAAACCCCAGATAATGTTATGGCTGTTTTCGCCAATTTACTTGCCACAGCAGTAGACAAATCATGGTGACTTCTTCTGGGAGTCATTTGTTCATGAGAGGAACTTGGAAGTATGAGTCAGTAACTCTCTCAGCTCAGCTGCTGCAAGTTCTGTGATTTAAGATGTACGTTTCAGAAACCAGGTTGGTGTGGCCGAGATCCATTAACTGCTGGCTCAGACATTTTATTGCTTGCAAAATGGATGGAATACAGAAAGAACAAGGACTCCTCTTCTGTGCTCCTCCCCACCCATTTTTTTAAAAAATGAAATTATGTGAAAAGAGGAAGGGAGACCTTTCAGCCATGTAAAGTAACCAGAGGACAGTGTGAAGTATAGGGATGAGTCCTGTCGTGAGCCAGAGAGGCCTGGGGTACCACATTTGGCCCATGGCCTGAGATTCCCCACTCCTTGTTTACATTGTCCACATCTCACTACCAGTCTCTCTTTAAAATGGATGTGTTTTGTTTTGTAGTACAACTTCTAGGTGCCTAGGTGTCCCAGAGGCTGACAAGGTCCAGTCCCTATGTAGGGTGGCAGTTATGCATCCCCAAAGGTGATAATTTGCATCAACCAAAAAAAGAGGACATCCATTTGAGTATGAGAATTTATAAGTGCAGTAGAGGTGCAAATGTAGGAGTAACTGATAGAATTTAAACAGATGTGCAATATGTCTCTCCACAGTGAGTAAGACACCAGGTGACGTGTGCCTGCCCAGTCTGCTGTGCAGGTGTTGCTATGTGTTGATGGGGAATCTTCAGACCTTTCTTGATCTGCACAGCTCTCAAATAGAGAACACATTCAAATATAGGACTCTGCCTTCCTTGGAGGTTTCCAAGCAGAGGTTGGATGGCCATCTGCCACGGATGCTTTAGTTGAGATTCCTACATTGCAGGGTGTTGGACTAGATGAACCTTGGGGTCCCTCCCAACTCACAGTTCTATGATTCGGTAAAGTAGGACACATGGGCATCCTATACCTGTGACAAGTACAGGAACAACAGGTGATCTTGGTGCTATATAGCAAGTGGCAGCACAGGATTGGCTCTCTGGGATCATACGATTCTCAAGGTCACAGAATCACAGAACGGTAGAGTTAGAATCATAGAATCATAGAGTTGGAAGAGACCACAAGGACCATCCAGTCCAACTCCCTGCCAAGCAGGAACACCATCAAAGCATTCTTGACAGATGGCTGTCAAGCCTCTGCTTAAAGACCTCCAAAGAAGGAGACTCCACCACACTCCTTGGCAGCAAATTCCACCGTCGAACAGCTCTTACTGTCAGGAAGTTCTTCATAATGTTTAGGTGGAATCTTCTTTCTTGTAGTTTGAATCCATTGCTCCGTGTCCGCTTCTCTGGAGCAGCAGAAAACAACCTTTCTCCCTCCTCTATATGACATCCTTTTATATATTTGAACATGGCTATCATATCACCCCTTAACCTTCTCTTCTCCAGGCTAAACATACCCAGCTCCCTAAGCCGTTCCTCATAAGGCATCGTTTCCAAGCCTTTGACCATTTTGGTTGCCCTCTTCTGGACACGTTCCAGCTTGTCAGTATCCTTGGAAGGGACCAAGAGGATGGAAGGGACCATGAGGATCATCTGGTCCAACCCCCTGCAATCCAGGAATCTTTCACCCAATGTGGGGCTCAAACCTACAACCCTGAGATTAAGAGTCTCATGCTCTACCAACTGAGCTATCAGGAGGTCCCTTCATACCTTTATGATTCCACTAGTGACTTTCAATGAAGCTGCCTTCCTTTGGCATAAAGGATAGCCTGTACAGTAAGGGCCCATTATATGGTGACTTGAAATCCAATATTTTGCTGCCTGTCCTTCTAATTTTTGTTTGTTTTCTGATTTTCAGTGAACCTTCTTGACACAAGCATTGCTCAGAGTGAGCTGGGCTGGTTGCCACATCCTCAAGAAAACGGGGTGAGTAGCCAGTACATGTTCAGAAATAGAACTGGAAGCAATCTATATTGAAATGCATGGAGGGGTTTTGTGGCGGTGGTAGTGACACCTCTGGCAGTGATAGGTTGCTATTGGCTGAGGTTCTCTGATGTCAGAGAGGGGCAATGCAGGTAAAGGTCTATAGAGAATGAGAGGCAGAAGAGACAGAGGCCTTGGAAAAGATCAGATGAGGTAAGATGGCCAGTTATGCTTTGCCAAAAAAAAATTGGCAGACCAAAAAAAAGAAAGAAAGACATAAATTTGTTATTTGATTTGTGTTTTCTGGTTTTCTTCTTTAAGAATTCTTTATCCTTTTTGGATTCAGTGTGGGGGGTGGGGTGGGGGGGAAGCACACAACCCCTTTTATGAGCGACATGTTAATTGTTCAAAGCCTTGAGTTTTTATCTTTTCAGTGCCGAAACCTATAATATAACACCCTGGAGATGTTACACAGTTTCTGTTAAAGAGATTTTCCCAAATGAATTTTTTGAGCAGATCACATCCTTTTTTCTTTTCTTTTTCAAACTTTGTGGAAGACTACCTGGTTATACCTTGAAAATTCTTTGGAATGCACTGTAAATCTCCATTGCCCCGAGGGATTGTCACATACATTTCAGCTTCCCTTTTGATGTTCCTGCAATGCAGAATGCTAACCTTGAGCATTCCAAATTGCTACCACTTGCTCCCAGTTTAGTGTGGAGGTGTGTGTGTGTTTGCCCCCCAAACAGTACCGGATTTACGTATAAGCGAAACAAGCTATAGCTTAGGGCCCCACTCCCTAGGGCCCCCCCCCAAAAAAAAATTAAAGGGGAAAAAACTGGATGTACATTTCCAAAATATAAGATAAAAAACAAATAAAATAAAACCTACATACAGCAACAGTGTTCCACTATTAATATGCTTCTTCTTAATTGTATTTCAGTTCAACAATTACTTTGATAAAATACATACTTTTATTATGTGCAAATGGCTTTAGATACCTGTTAGGTCCATAAATTACCATATAGTATATATTCAACGAGGACGCAGGTGGCGCTGTGGTCAGCAGGTTCATATCAGAGGAAGTATTCCCTAAGGTGTCCTAGTCCCCAAATTATGTAAGAATTTTTTAACTCAAGCAACATCTTGAATTTAGCCTTCAGAACAATGGGCAGGCAATGAAGCAGTTCTCTCAGCTGGGCCACTCTTGACAGTGGCAAGGCTTTCTCATGTAAATGCATGAGCATGCTTCATAGCGCTATGATGAATCAACATTAAGCATTATTTTGCAACAGGGTGCGACTGACAGCCAATGTGGTTCCTGGTGCATGAGGGTCACTATCTAGCCATTCTTGTAATTACTGGCTATTGTAGCTAGGCAACCATCTCAACAAACATTGCGCAATGTGCTTCTTTGCCCCGTTACTCTAGCTGGCTCTAAAGCCTCAGGCATGCCCCAATCGCAAATTTTGTCAATTATTTCCTTGCAGACAAAGAGTCCATGGCCTGACGTTAGCCTTTGATATTTGTGTGCCTGTTTACACGTCGTCGACTGGCCTTGGCATGAGTAAAGGGTAAAGGCTATGGCTCTTGTAACCTGGAGCTGCCCTTTCAGTGGGGGGAAAGAGGAAGGGCAACTGTGACATCTGGTGCCACCCTGAAGGGAGCAAAGCCATACAGTCAGAGGGAGGAACTGACCATTGTGCCATGCTGAACATTCTGTCAGCTTGCCAGATGGAACAGTCTTCCCTTCTCCTTCCCCTGCATGCTATTCTGGGGGTTCTCCCCTCCCCAAGCCAATTGCAAGGGGCACAAGGGCAGGGGGAAGCCCTGGCGCACAAGGGAAAGTCCTTGCACAGGGCTTCTGCTGATTGGACTCGTAAGGTGAATGCCGCCTTCACCGTATGCTTAGTTATATGGAAGATCAGTCATAAGGATAAGAAGACCCTGTCACCTCTGAAGCTTCCTAGAGATGCTCACATGAACCCCATTTCTGCCCTCTTGATATGCAGCCTGATGCTGCCTATTTAGAGTACTAAAATATCAGAACCTCAAACCAGATCAGGCTCCTCCTCCTCCTCCTCCTCCTCCTCTTCTTCTTCTTCTTCTTCTTCTTCTTCTTCTTTTTCTTCTTCTATGATGATGATGATTATATCCCATCCATCTGGCTGGGTTTTCCCGGCCACTCTGGGCAGCAATTTCCCCATCTATCTTGGGGTTGCTTACTCCAATGGGCAACAGAGCTCCAGAATCTGGGGCAGAGGCTTTCGCCATCACCTGCTATCAACATGGTACCCTCCAGAAGTTGTTGGATTCCAGCTCCCATCATCCCAGGTCCTCAGCAGTCCTGGGTGAGACTGGTGGTAGTTGGAGTCCAACAATTACCAGAAGGTATGATTGAACTTGAGAGCTTCTGGATGCAAGGTATGTAGGGCGGCCAGTTTATTCATTGCCGAAAAAGAAGATGCGCATCACCACAAAAGAGGGTGCCGATTTGCACATGGAAAGTTTATGGTCTATAGGCATGAATTCTGAAATAATGATTCGAATTTAAATATAAATGTGGTATATCTCACCATAGTAGGGAAAGACTTGTGTGCCAGTTCATCCTGCTGATCGGGTGCTGGTAACTGTTGATGGGCTATAATATCAAAGCTCAGGCTCTCCTGTTTTATGATTCCTTATCTTTAAACCAGAGTTGGACAGGGCAGCCCTCAAAGAGGAGACACCTTCAAACCAAGGGCTGACCTCTGTAAAGCAGGATGCATTGCCACCCTAAAAGCATGCAATATTCTTCTGAGCTGTGGGCTCTCCCCTGCGTGTAGTTAGGCTTCCTAGGATGTGAGTATAAATATATCGAGGAAAATGAGAGGTTTTTTTAAATGACTCAAGGATGCTTGCGGTTAAAACATGAACATGAACGTGCAGTGAAATGTTGCCAGAAAAGTCTAATGTAATCAATTCTCACTGAGATGGCAAACCTCTTGGCACCTCTCTCGTAATTTAGCAATCACCAAGAGTGAGCGGTTGGGAAAGAGATCAGGGAAGTGGGAAGGGTGGGAAGGGCCCACCCATTTACATACACATTTATTGTTAGCTAGCTATTTCTCAGAAACAGTAATAGATACTGGGTAAGGTGAACTCTGTAAAGTTTCCCTAATGAGATATTGCGGCTGGAGTTTGCTCCAAAATGGCCAAGATTCAGGGTTTGACCGAAAGTTTCAGGGTTGTTGGTTTTTTTGCTTCCTTTGGGTTCTCCAGGAAAAGTAGCCAAATCTCAGGGTAATAAGGTGGGTGCAAAAAGGCAAATTGTTTTCTGCAGGACTTCCTCTCAGCCTTCTCTTCCAATACTTTAAAAAAAAAAAATTGAACCACTTCCTTTTTACAACAGGTTTTATTTTATTTTTTTGGTGTTTTTTTGCTCTTTTTCTGTGGAAGAGAGCAACAGCGAGGAGAACACTACTAAAACTGGCATAGGCAATGTATCTGGGCACACATGAGGAACAGAGAGGTAATGAATCTCCACTGGAGATAAGATAGAAGGTGCTTGAAATCTGTATATATATATTTTTTAAAATCACAAAGTGGCTCCAGGCTCCACCCACCCTGCTGCAAAGTAAGGTTCCACATGCATGGGAGGCAGGCAGAATAGTAGTGCAGATTTTGTTTGGTTTATTTTCTGAAATGAAAGAAAACGTTTATTTAAGGCAAGTTCTGTTCGTGGTTAGGAGTACTATGCACCATTTGCTGCTCCACCTTGGGCAGCAAAATCTCTCTTGGGCTGGCCTTGATACTTGGCAAACCCTATTCATGCTCAGTAACTATTACTCCAGGCATTTCTGGCTGGGGGAAATGTTCCTCAAGAGATCTCTGCTTTGTTATGGTGTGTGTGCTTTGTGTTGAAGTTTTCTCAGCCTTCTTCTGCAGAGTGGGGCTTGTCTGGTTTAACTGAGTTGTGTAGACCTCAGAGTGTGCAGCAAGTTTTTCATTCCTTCTTCTGGTTCAATTAGGTAAAATCTTTCAAAAAGGCCAGGGCGCTCAGCTGCTTAGGATCTGATTTAGCATGTGTGTTTGTTTGATTTGTATTTACCGGTAGTATATCTGTTGGTGGAACAGTTCCACAGAGTGCTCCATATTTGGGGATATCTGGTGTTTCCATATAACTGGGCTTCCACTGAAATCTGCATTCCCTCAGCTGGTGTAACCCCAGTAGAAGATTGCATCCTGAGGCTACATCCTGTGCATGCTTCCTAAAGAGTAAGCCTAACTGAGCACATTGAGACTTACTATTGAGCAGTGCTTTTTTCTGGGGGTACGCAGGGGTACGCATACCCCTAAACATTCTGTGAATCTTTGTACTTTTGTCCATTTACTGTGCAGTGGTACCTTGGTTCTCAAACGCCTTGGTACTGAAACAACTTGGAACCCAAACACTGCAAACCCCGAAGTAAATGTTCTGGTGTGCAAACGCTTTTCGGAAGCCGGACGTGCTCCATTTTGAGTGTTACACTTCTGTTTTGAGTGCCAGACTTCCGTTTTGAGTGTTATGGTGAGGTCTGTCTGTTTTTGCTATTTATTTTGTGTGTGTTTTTGCAGCTTTTTTGTTTTGTTTTTGTGACTGTGTGGAACCCAGTTTAGCTACTGATTGATTGATTGATTGTGTGACTGCAGTACATTGTTTATTGCTTTCATTTTATGGCTCAATGGTCTCGTTAGATAGTAAAATTCATGTTAAATTGCTGTTTTAGGGGTTTTTAAAAGTCTGGAACCGATTAATCCATTTTGCATTATGTTCTATGGGAAAATGCGCCTTGGTTTTGGAATGGACTTTCGGAACGGATTAAGTTTGAGAACCAAGGTACCACTGTATTTATTTTTCCCAATTTGAACTATAAAATAGTGATTTTCTTAAGTCAAAATGAGAGTACCCCTAAACATTTTTTTTTAGAAAAAAAGCACTGCTTCTGAGTAATCATGTATAGAAAAATGCACTGTATAAAGCATGCCATGTTTTTTTTCACATGCCATGTAAATATTTCATATGTCCTGTGCAGTTGTCAAAAGTATTTGAGCATGAATACTTGATTAGGAAAACAAGTCAATGAAGGACACTTAAGGTGGTGTAAATGTTATATTAAAACAAAATTCAAAACATTTCTTGATTTTTAAAAACTGGAATGCTTGTAAATATATGTTAAAATATGACAACTCAACCTGTGTACACTTCTTTACATTTTTTAAATTTTGAGAAAAAACAAATGCACTTTGAAATGTGTTCTTGGGTCATTTTACATAGGAGGGCCATCAGGGGTGTAAAAAAAAATGGAATAGTTTTGAGGAGGTTTGGATTCAGTTGTCTTTCATAAATAAGGGACAGCGTACTCTAAACCCCCACTGAGGCATAAGGCACAGAATCCTTCCAACAAAACAAATCTCTAAATTCATGAGAGCAGAGTTCTCATAATATTACATTGGTGAATACTTTACTTGCTTTTGTATTATGTTTGGCTTGTAACTGAAATAATTTTTGTGGTTTTATTTGTTGTTTGTAAAGTTTAATGAAATAACAAAAATTGTGTAAAAGAAGGAGAAAGAAATGTGTTCAGAAGCTACTGACGCACCTAAAGAACTTTGCATTTATATTTACATGTTTCTTAGGGTCAGTCACCTGAAAAAGTTAATTACAACTTTAGAACCACTCCATTTAACTGATAACCGTATCCATTAATTATGTTGCTAATTAATTTTATGGAGCAACACGTATTTTAAAAGGACATTTTCTGTGGAAACATATAGTAGCAGAAAATGTTCTGGGAAATTTCTGCCCCGCCTTACTTGATGGGATGGATTTAATTACATCTGTCCACTGGTCCTATAATTCTCATGTTCAGTCGCCAACCATTTCTCAAATGTAGTTCAGAATATGGCTTAAATTCACCCGAAATGTTAAATCTGCAATGCGTTTCCAACATTCGTGTTGCATTTGGTGCCAAATTCACAGCTCAGAAAATCTGCGTTATTATACTCCTTCCGAAGATTTACATGTTTACTGTTTCAAAATTAAAATGCTCCCGAAACAGAAATGCTTGCCGCTGAAAAACAAACTAATTATATGTTGAAGAATACAAACGGAGAAGTAGGCATAGGAATAATTGTTATGTTAAGTATATCAAAAAAACAGTCAGGTAGACCAACAAGAAACCATTAGCTCGGGAGTGCCCTTGTTTTTTGGGTCCTGACTGTGGGTTTCCCACAGGAATCTGGATGGCCACTGTGAGAACAGGATGTTGGATTACATAAGCCATTGGCCTGATCCAGCAAGCTCTTCTTATGTTCTTTTACAGCAGGTTGAATAAGATGTACCGGTATTTTCAATATGAGAGACAAATGGATATCACTTAGTGAGATTTATCAGGTATGGCAATCCTTCCAGATGAGAGCAGGATTTTATGGATTAGTTTTTTCCTAACTGCTCTCCAAGCCACAGCCTCAAGTAACAAGCAGCTATTGTTGCACAGCTTTCTGTTGTTGTTGTTGTTGTTGTTGCCGCCACAGCCTCAAGTAACAAGCACCTATTGTTGCATAGCTTTCTGTTGTTGTTGTTGTTGTTGTTGCTGCTGCTGCTGCTGCTGCTGCTAACTAATTAAATTTATATACAGTCATACCTTGGAAGTCGAACGGAATCTGTTCTGGAAGTCCGATTGACTTCCAAAACGTTCGGAAACCAAAGTGCGGCTTCTGATTGGCTGCAGGAAGCTCCTGCAGCCAATCGGAAGCTGCAGAAGCCCCATCGGACATTCAGCTTCCCAAAATAGTTCGCAAACCGGAACAGTCACTTCCAGGTTTGCGGCGTTAGGGAGCCAAAACAATCGAAAACTAAGCTGTTTGAAAACCAAAGTACGACTAAACAGTATTAAACCAGCACTGAGTGTACTGCACCAACCAAAGAAATAGTTCCATCTTTATGTGACTAAAAAAAGGCAAGATCTAATGACACTAAGGCCATAATACAGAACTCCCTTACATGGGCATAGCCAGGATTGGGGGGGGGGCAGAACCAAGCTATCTGTGATGTGATTGGTCAGTTAAGTACTGTATTTTTATTTATTTACTTGATTTAAGGGGGCAGCTGCCCCCCCCCCGGCTATGCTCATGTTCCCTTATGTGAAATAGTGTAGCAGGAGTTGCAGCCCCTCCAGAGGCTTATAGAGAGTAAATATATATATAAAATTCCAAATTATAAAGTATTACAGTACATGCAAATCTCCTTCTGGGTTGCATTGCAGGGGATTGTACTAGATGACCTTCAGGGTCCCTTCCAACTCCTCAATTCTGTGGTTCTATATATGCATATACGTTAACCTCTGTAAGCTGCTGAAGGGGTTGCAATACCTCCTGGCACACTATTTCACATATAGTGGATCTATTTTATCACCTCCGTGATCTTGGACCTCAAAAGTGGCTTCTTTGATCTTAGCTAAGATTGCTCTAATGGAAAGGTGCCAAACTTTAGTACAGAATTCAAATTTGTGAAAACTTCGAATTCATAAACAGAATCAAGTTTCACGTCCCACTGAGATTTGAGGCTGGTGGTGTTCCTGAGAAGTAGTCAGACTGGCCACCTGATGCTGTGGAAAGGAATTCAATGCAAATGTTTCCCTTGGATAGCAATGAACTCTGTGACCCTTTGAACACCGTTTTCACAATCATTGCTCAATAGCGGCGCTCGCCCAAAGCAGCACATTATGGTATAAGGATTTTAGCAAGGAGTTTATGTTTTTTTGTGGACACAGGGTACATCTCCTGCCCTCATTATCAGATAGTCTTAAGTGTCAGCCTTGGATTGCTTATCTAAAAGTGTTTTGTACACAAGGCTTAAAGGTCCTCTGTGCCTCTGCTCATGGCTGGTGTGGAACAGAAGGTGGAAACGAGGCATCTGTATTGCAAATGTCTATTTTGTACAATGCAGGTTTTATTCCTGTTCGGTGCAAGCTCCAGGTATGGAAGACCCTTGGGCAGTAATAAGATACCTTTCATGGGCACCCCTCCTTCAGTTAGTCCTCTCTCAGTGAGTCTACCTCTTCACCACCATTGCCACCAACTGCTGCAGCTCCTTTTCCTCATGATTGCTACTACACACTTGCTTGCCGGTGAGCAAACTGGCAATGGCAATGGCTTCTACTGCTCCTTCTTGTTGTTGGAGGTGTTGGGATGCAACTCAGCTTGTACTGAAGACTTGTGGCTCTGCATTGGATAAAGTAGCATGAGAGAGGAACTTCCCTAGACTGTCCTTTAAACTGTGCTGACCTTGCTTCAGGTGCTAGGCTGATACTTTCAGAGTTGCATACAGTGGTACCTCAGGTTACATACGCTTCAGGTTACAGATGCTTCAGGTTACAGACTCCGCTAACCCAGAAATAGTACCTCGGGTTAAGAACTTTGCTTCAGGATGAGAATAGAAATCGTGCTCCGGTGGTGCGGCAGCAGCGGGAGGCCCCATTAGCTGAAGTGGTACCTGAGGTTAAGAACAGTTTCAGGTTAAGAACGGACCTCCAGAACGAATTAAGTTCTTAACCCGAGATACCACTGTATTTCCTTCTTCCTCCTAGGCTTGGGAGAGGATACATCTCTCTGTGTGTGTCCTGCTGATAACAAAGGGCAGGCATGGCTCGTTGTTAGAACTAGGAACTTTCCTATCAAATATGTCTTTCCTTTAATCAAGTTAGTTTTTTATTTTCCTTAACGCAGAGTCTCAGTTATGGCCAAGGGCTAGGTGTGCTTATCCAGCAACCATTCAGTACGCAGTTCAAATCCCATTTTTAGGTCTACTGTATTTTTATTGATACTTATCAAAATATATACAAAATTTTATACCCAATAGAGTAGTATTTTTTATACTATACTTTAAAAATCTAATTTAAAAAAATAACAAAAGCAAAGAGAAGGGAAAAAGAAAAGAAAAAAGAGAGAGAGAAATGGGAAAAGATAAAAACACTTCCAGTACTCTGTCTGTCAGCTAAATATACTGCAACTCATTAACATCCAACCATTCCATTTTCTATAAGTCAATATTTTTTCCGTCTTCAAATCCCTTTCATGCAAAAAGTCCATAAGAAGAGTTCAATCCTTTAAAAAATGACAATAATTATTTTTCTCTAATGAAACACATTAACTTTGCCATCTCAGCTAAGTCTAATAATTTTATCAGCCATTCCTCCATAGTACGTAGTAGAGCTGTATCTTTCCATCTTTGTGCATATAACAATCTCACCGCAATTCAGATTTCAAGCTTACATGTTAAGCTGTGCATAAGTTCCAAGACTTCTCACCACCGCCTGACCCTGAGCAAGAGGTGCGTGAACAAGTAGACTGCAGTGATGAAGGGGAGGAATGGGTCCTGGAGGGGTCTTGTAAATGGGCCACCACCTTTGGTGCTGGCCCTGTTTTGAGTTGCAGCACATGTGTATGGGGGTGTGTGAAACTGTGAAGCTGCTGCCTACCAGGGGTGAAGTGAAGCAGTAGTGAGGTCAGGGTTGCATGGCTGTACCGATGGAAGTGCCAGATTAGCAGGGGCGCAGATGTCAGTGCAACTGCTCAGCCTCAACTTTGCTGCCACCCTGCCCCAGCTAGGTCCAGATAAGTCAGTGACATAGGTGTTGGGACGGTGGTTCCACAATCTTAGGCTTTTAGGCAAGGCCTGCACACCCACTCTTGCAACTAGCACTACATGTTCAGTCCTTGTTAGCCTGGCTGCCCAAAGCCTTTGCTTCCTCAGAAACTTCTGGTCCTCCTTCCGAATTGCAAGGAGAACCTTTTGGGAGAATGTAATAAGAGCCTGGTGGCTCTGGCCAGTTGAGTCCAGCGTCCCGTTCCCACAGTGACCAACTAGATGGGAAGCCCAGAAGCAGACAGCACTCTGCTCCTGCAGTTTCTAGCAACTGGTATTCAGAAGCATACTTCCTCTGACAGTAGAAGGTTCTTGTTCCTGCCTTCTCAGCTTCTGCCAGGGTTTACTGGTTACCTGCCAGCTGGATTTGTGTCCCTGGGCCCCAGCTCCTGCAGTCACCCAACTGCTCTATCTCACCTGGACCCGCATAAACTTCCACTGGTACCTGGGACATGAAGACAGGATGCTTGGACACAAGGGTCACCAGATTCCAACTTACTATAGTGCTCATTCCTTTAAGAATTCATGGGGAACAGGTGTGGATTCAGCAGTTGTACCTGACTGATCTTTCACTAGTAACTTCTTTTCGATCTGCTGCTTTCGGGGAAGCAGGAATCCTGACTGCTACATTAGGGAAGGTGAAAGAGGTTGAATGGGACTGGAGACTCAGTGAATGCATTCTCTTTTACTGCTTTGGACATTTCAAACAATCAGGCAGGATCTCTGTCTCCCAGTCTGTCAACACTGCCAGGGAGAGTGGTATTACCCAGCCTTGTATTGGCAGAGGAGACCCTCCTGGTACTTTCACCACCTTCAGAAGTTGGCTTGGAGGGGTGGCATCCACTAAGCTGTGGAAATCCCTCCCCACAGAGGAAAAATCAGGCACGTTCATTGTGTAGGTTTAGTCATATGCTGATGACACACCTCTACCCTGACTCTTGATACTTGATATATATGTTTTTAGGACGCACCCTGTTCTTTCGACTGTATATTGTTTTAACTATTTTAATACTGTATGTTTACATTGATGTAACCCACCCTGGAATCTTAAGGGGGAGGGTGGGTAGGAAATCTCATAAATAATAGTAATCCCTACTGGTTTAACTGGGGGTGTCAGAAGTTGTACCAGGACCATATATAGGCAAAGTACATAAACTGAGATGCAGCTCTTGCCAATTTAACCAAGTATGAGTACACCTGGTACTTTAGCAGGGTTGCACTTTAATATATCATTGTTTTCCAACGATCCACAGAGACAGATTTGGCTTCTCTCCTTCCAACAGTAGTTCTTAGCAGTTATCACTAATGTTGTTTCTTAATAAATGTTCATCTGGTTTACAAGTTGTTCTGCGTAAACTGGTGGAAAGCATGATTAAAGATACATTATCAAGAACGAATCTTGCAATAGAAAAATCAACAAAGCTTCTGGAAAGCCTGACTAACCTTTTACCAATTCTCTGAAAGTGTCATTAACCACATGGACACAGTGATCCTGTAGAAATTGTCTACTTGGACTTTCAAAAGCTTTGGCTAAAATTCCTCAGCAAAGATTCCTGAGTAAACTTAGCAGCCAGGGGATAAGAGGACAGGTCCTCTTGTGGATCGGTAACAGATGCGAGAATAGGAAGCAGAAAGTGGGAATAAATGCCCATTCTCACAATGGAGAGATATAAAAAGTGAGACCCCAGGGGACCTGTGTTTTCTAATTTGCTCATAAATTATCTGGATTTAATAATATGCAGTGAAGTGCCTAACTTTACTGATGACACCAAATTATTTAGGGTGGTAAAAACAAAAAAAAAGGATTGTGAAAGAATAGCTCAAAATATCTTTTTTGTGGATGAGTGGGCATTAAAATTGCAGTTGTGGTTCAGTGTAAAGAAATGTATACTGATGCACGTTGGGGCAAAAAATCCTAACTCCACATGTTCACCAATGGTATCTGAGTTGGTGGTAAGATTCCCAGGACATATGAAGGAATTGTAATGTGAACAGAGGCCACCACACTAAGAGACACATGTACAGCTGCCTCCCATGGTGCTTCAGTTTCCAGGCTGCCACATTTCAGACTGCAGGTGAAGAACTGAATGTTTTAAAAGTTCCCCATTTAGTTTTTTTTTTTTTTTTAATCCCTCATAGCAAAAGCTATTGCTCACGCAAGAAGGTGGGCGAGAATGCTCTCCCTGACACACTAGTTTTATATGTCTGGAGAGTTGTTTTGTTTTTTTTAATGTGTGGGAGCGCTCAAATAGTCAATCTCTCACTTGCAATCTGAAGTACAGTAAACAGCAAAGGATTTGCCATGTCAAGCTGCAGATTGCATGGCTTGGCTCTATACAAAAGAGGTTTATAGGTGACAGGCTCGGCAAGAATACCTGCATCTGGGCGACATGTACCATCATGAGGGCAATCCCACAGAGGCTTGTTTCAGGTGATCCATCGCAGCTACCTTTGTACAGAAAGGAACATGTGATCCCCAAACCCGAATGCAGCCTGTGACTCACGCAATTACAGCTTCAACTAACTTTGCTTGCTTTGCATGTAAGGGCAGTCATTACCTCCTTTTGTCTCATTCATCTTACTCACCTCCTTACTTTGGAGAGCAACAAGAGCAACTGCAATGTGGGTGCCACCAAGTCATTTGGGCAAGCTTTGGATAATTCCTTAGGAATCTGCCTGCAAAAAGAGCAAGCAGTCTAGAATGGTTGTCTGTGCAATGTGTGCATGGGACGGGGGGAAGTGCTCTAAGCAGATTGGTTTGCCCTCTTGCTTCATTTTTGCAAAGAACAGTGGGCCTTAGTAGCCCCAGGAGGCGTCCTTGAAGAAGGCACAGCTTTGTGCAGCTGCCTGAGAGAAAGGGACTGGTGTAGAATTCTACAGAAGTTATTTTGGTCCTGTGATGCACTAGGTAGGACACAACTAGATTTTTTTTTTAAGGAATTACTTTGTGAAAGCAAAGTGACCACATAGGAATTCCAACCTTGGCTGCTGGGTTCAGTCCAGCTAAGAGAGAACAAGCATCACAAGTATTTAGTTGTACTTAGTCCTAATTTGGCCACCTCATGAGAAGAGAAGACTCCCTAGAAAAGACCCTGATGTTGGGAAAGATTGAGGGCACAAGGAGAAGGGGACGACAGAGGATGAGATGGTTGGACAGTGTTCTCAAAGCTACTAACATGAGTTTGGCCAAACTGCGAGAGGCAGTGAAGGATAGGCATGCCTGGCGTGCTCTGGTCCATGGGGTCACGAAGAGTCGGACACGACTGAACGACTGAACAACAACAACAAAGTCCTAATTTAGTCATGCTTAGACCTACTGAAATCAGTGGGACTTAAAATTTGTCTTTGAGGCTATCCAAAGTGCCTTTTACCCCATCACTGAAACTGCATCCTGTACCCTTCAAGTTAGGGAGAATAAATTCCAAAGCCACATTCTGTGCCTGAATTGCCTAGATAGAACAAGGGTAGGCAACCTAAGGCCCGTGGGCTGGATGCAGCCCAATCACCTTCTCAATCCGGCCTGCGGATGGTCTGGGAATCAGCATGATTTTACATGAGTAGAATGTTTTTATTTAAAATGCATCTCTGGGTTATTTGTGGGGCATAAGAATTCGTTCATATTCCCCCCCCCCCCAAATATAGTCCAGCCCACCACATGGTCTGAGGGACGGCGGACCGGCCCACGGCTTAAAAAAGGTTGCTGACCCCTGGCCTAGAACTTGCCTTCTTTGCCACTATGCTGTGCAACCAAAATGTGCTCTGTCACCCTCCCCTAAAGTGGGGGAGACTATTCCCAATCTTCTCTCGCTCCACAACTCTGTTCCAGAAAGGCAGGGGACACACCTATTTTTCATTACATTCCTCCCTCCACCTTCCTGGCCACAGATAAAGCTTTCTGCACAAATAGTCAAATTCTTGCCAATTATTCAAAGTTTATTGAGATCTACATATGACCTCAGGAAACACTTATTTCCAAATCCACACACACATGTAGAAATCCCATTGATACCAATGGAAATCACCCCCACCCAAGCCCCAACCCCCATGTCTAATTGGGGCATAGGGATGGGGCAATTATTATTTTTTAGTTTAAACTGCCTCTCCTCATGTGCTGCAGTCACAATAAATCACCCACTCCTGCAAATACCTAATATTTAATTTTAAAAAACAACAACAGACATGGTTACTAATCACACTATTAAAGTAACGTCTGTTTATCATCAAGTGGATAAGTGCTTTGATTTGTGAGATCTCTGACTCCAGGCAGAGGGTATGCCTGTAAGGTTTGGGATAAGGGTACATTTAGGGTGCTTTGCAGAGGCCCAAGATTGATATGGGGGAAATTCACAGTTGCCAAAACAGGTAAACAGGTTTGGGCTAGAACATGACAATATTTAATTTAGTCTCATCTGAAGATGATTCACCTACAGTAGAAGAAATGCATTTTCTCAATCTAACTTCTGCCAAACATAACACAATCATCATCTCCTTTGCAAAGTTTATATTTAGCAATTGGTAATTGACTTAAATAGTTTTCTCCTACAGGAAATTTCTGTGGAATTTCTAAAGGCATCATTCCATTTGTTTGCTTGTTTGTTTGTTTTAATACTGTCACTCATCCTTTGAAATTGTAGGCATGCTTCAATATTTTTTCATGTTTGTTTGCTGTATTATTCTGTATTAGAGCATCATGCACAGTGATTGTGCTGTACAGATACTGTATTAATTGAGTGTTTGATGTGTGTATGTGTGTGGAGTCTAAACTCCCAATACCCTTAGATGCCTGTCCATAATGTACAGTTGTGGCTGTCCCATCCAGATACTTTGAACATAAGAAAATCCTAATTTTTTTTGGAAGCAATTTCCTATATAAAAAGGGGCGGTTCAAGTAGGATGACAAGACTTACTGGTCCTTCAGATAACCTTTTTTTATTGAGTTTGCAAACACCCAGCCAATCAGCAGCACATAGTTACTTGCTGAAGTTCCAGAAAGTGGTTAGTTCTAGATCAACACCCAAGAGCAATCCATGGCAAGTATTTAGGATATTCTCCCTCATTTTGTTCTTGTTGGTGCCCTTGGACCAAATCAGAATGTATCCAGGATGCTCTGAACTAACCACATTGCTGTTGGGAGAGAGACAGAAGGAAGCAACAGAAGGAGCAATCAGGTTGTGTTGCTTTAGTTTAAAGAAGGAGGAGGTCGAAATGCTTTGGTTTCTGTGCTGGTAAAAGAGGCTTCCTTTATTTCAGCACAGCACTTCCCCAGACCCATTAGTCTTTTTCTCCATAACCTCTGTTTCCCCAATTTCTCCCTCTCTGCTTAAACTCTGTGTCTGTGTACCAGTAATTGCTCTCCCTATTGCGACTTCCAGCTACCACTACCTCTACCTGCAGTTGGCTGCCCTGCCCTCTGCCCCACCAGCCCCAGTGGTTAGAATCCTGCTCCTACTGCAGGGGTGGCTAACCCCCAGTGTGGGGGCTTGATTTAGCCCCCCCCCCAGCAATTTTTCTGCCCCCCTCCCCTGTCTTACCAATTTACCCTATGCTAAGAGAAACAACAAAAAATTAAAGAGGCACAACTCAGGAGTGGGCAGAGATGTTTAACAACCCAGCACCCTGATAGAGATGCAAATCGCCCACCCCCTATTCATATATCCTTTGATGAATGGGAAAGGGGATGATAACACAGATCACCTGAGGAGGAGGTGTGTACCTGAACATGCTTGTGTGCAAGAATGTGGGCTGTTCACACATACGTTTTGCCACACTCATTGCTGTTTTTCTAGAAAATGTGGTGCTAGGACTCACCATGAACGCCTCCCTTGTTCTCTTATAATGGCAATGGTGCCCACCTGAGAGGTGCTGGAACTGAGTTCTGGCGAATTCTAGCTGGAAAAAAGCCCTGGCTACATCCATTTCTGGTAGGAAGTCCCTAGAGTGTAGGCCAAGGATAAATGCAGGCTTCAGGTAAAAAAAAAGGTTGTTTACTTCAGACCCTCGTCTATGTCACCCTGTATTGTCTAATCTGACTGGCAGTTGCATCTCTCTTAAGTCTTCAGGGCAAGAGCTCATTCTCTGGACTGCCGGTTGAGATCCTTCTTGACTGGAATTGCCAGGGTTTGAACATGGGATCTTTGTACATTTTAATCCTGCCCTGTCCTCCAAGGAGAACAGAGTGATTTCATGGTTCACCTCCAGCCCCGTTTTATGTTCTCAACAATCCTGTGAAATAGATTAAGCCAAGAGACAGTAGCTGGCCAAAGCTTCCTAGCTGAGTGTGGATTTGAAACTGGGTTTGAATCTGTAATCGCTTCACCACACCAGTTCTTATGTGTACAAGGTGTGCTTTCCGGCACACAGCTGTGGACTCCCCATGCAGCTTCTTTCCTTCTGGCAGAGGATCCCACCCGGGGTCTTGAACCAAAATCTTGAGAAGCAGAAAACGTGTCTCTACCAAGTCAGGAGTAACTACGTCAGCATTTGCAGACAGTGTTGTGTGTGCCAGATGATGGTGTTTTAGGGACAGGATAACAGCTATGTAGATAAGTCAAGAGATTGACTAGTCAGGGTTATTACATTGTCATCACTGTAACTTACCAGTTTAATGGCCCTGTATGTTTTCGGGCCATGCATTATTCAATTTAGATACTCCAGACTTTAATAGCTCAGCAGGTTTGGCTTGCATCGTTGTTCTGCTGTACACTTGAGAAGCAGGAAAGGCTTGAAGTTCAAAGTAAGCAAGCCAAGCCTCACCCATTGTATTCCGGGCAGGTCACCAAATCAACAAGGAGTGCAATGCAATTTGGCAGGCTCTAAGGACCTGAGATGATTGCTTAGCAATCTCAGATTCCTAATTAAAATGGGGGGGAATGGGGGGCTTGTTCTACATTCCTCCTCTAGTGTGGTTTCATTCCTCATCATTAGCTTCCACATAGGTTGTGGATTCTGCTAGTGTCTTACCTCATGTGTCAGCTGAGTGTTGCTCCTTTGTCCTGTGTTCAGAAGCACTCTTCTTTGGAATACCAGTTAACAGGGATAAGCGACCTGAGATAGCTTTCCTTTTTCCTTTTCATGCTCTGCTTTTGTGCTTTCCAAGGACATCTGCTAGGCCACTGTTGGAGACAGTGACAGAGCATAAGCGGTGTTTACATTAACACCCAGTAGTAATTGTTTTTAGTTGTTGGAATTCTAGATACTATAAATAAATAGTGACGGGATGTGGTCTTCATATGATGCATGATCCATAAGACACATATTAACTCTTTTGTGCACCTTGGCAGTTATTATTAATGTTGTCAACCAATTAAATAATATTTAGTTGATTTAAAATTTATAAATGATTCATCAGTTACATTTTTTTTAAAAAAGGCATGCATATTGCCACTATTTCAGTGTAGGAGCCTTTTGAGATATTGAACGAAATGTAAAATAACTAGCAATTTAATGAATAAAATCTCACTGTTAAAAGGAAGGGTCATCTTTACATTTTTAATTCTCATTCCCTTTTACAGTAACACAACAGAGTCAAGAGGGGCCTCAAAAGGAGTGGGGTGTGTGACGTGACAAGAGATATGTCCCTAAAACTTGCAGATCCATCAATTAAAATTTCCCTCGTCGATTAAAATTGGCTCCCACTGATCAAGCAGCTAAGCCTTGGGTTGATTAATCTCTTGATTAAATGAAATTGCAGCTTGCAGCCCTAGTTATGACTGCACTTGAAAGGGTAACTATCACTTACAGGGAAGCATCATTATGCTTATGGAGAGAGAGTATTCAAATTCAAAAACATCACCTCAGAAATTCTTAGCACAGTAAGGCAGGCAGTTCTGTACTCGCATTACTGTAGATGAGTGGCTGTCTAAGGCCACTCGGGGTTTTTAGATTTAGAACATAAGACCAAGTAGTCCATCTAGTCGGGCATCCTGTTCTCACATTTGACCAACCAGATGTATGTAGGAAGCCTCAAAGCAGGACCTAAGAGAATGACCGGGGTGAGATTTCTACTTAGGGAAATTCCTGAGTCTTAACCACACTCTGATCCTACTGCATCGCAGAAGCCCCAGCTGAGCTTTCCCAAAAGCTTTTGGAATCTGGTCCATCTGTTGATGTTAAGGAACCCTCAGAGGCTCTCTGATATGACATGTTTGCAAAACAGTTTGAAGAAAAGAAATCACTCATACCCGCTATGCTACGGATGCAACAATTGAAATAAATCAGTCTATGGAAATGTCCATAACTCTGTCTGGTCCTGAGCTGTTGGGTGAATTGAGGCCTGATGTGTTCTATGTTATAAGTCAAGCACTGCTGGGAATTGTTTCTTTTTGTTTTCCAATGTATTTCTTATCAGTAAAAAAATTCTCTCCGGCACTAGCAAATTTTTAATCTGAAAGTGTGGCCCAGATAAAAAGTTTGAGAACCAGTGTCCTACACTAAGGACTTCTCCTATCTAGGTTCTCCTATGGGTGCCCCTGCCATCTGAGTAGAGATGGATGGCTCTTAGATGAGCTGCTGAGTTTTGGTGGCCCAGTTATGGAAAGATATGCCCAGAAAGGCTTGCATGGCATCTTCCTTATTGTCTCTTTGGTGTCTAGCAAATGCCTTTTTATTTTACCAAGATGTTTCCATCAGATTTTAATATTGAGTATTGTTTTATGCTGCTTTTATAAGTATGTGGCCTTAGAATAATAGAATCATAGAATTGTAGTGTAATCTAGCCCAACCCCTGAAGCCTACTATATTCCTTTGAGTCTACAGTTCAATTCTTTCATTCATTCTTGTAAACTGTCCTGGGAATTTTATTGGTGGTTGCTATTAAAAATACTTTAAATAAAAATAAACAATAAATATATCAAATCCTTTTCCTGGAAAATATCGTTAAATCCAATTCCTGGAAAAGGCACTTTGTAAATCCAAGGTGTGCTGCAAGCCTCTTTCCCAGCCTTCCTACCTGAAATGCTATACTTAGAAATACCTGTGATTTCACCTGGCGCCATCTATATGTACAGGATGTGCTCTGCTGCCAGATTATGAGCCCTGCCTTGTTGGGCATCCTGATATGAATCAATCTGATGCTTCAGCCTTAGCCATTAAGGGCAGGTGATTCTTTCTACAGGAAGCAGCTAAGCAAATGAGCTCAGATTGAGTGACTTGAATGGGATAACAAACCTGGTTAATCTGTTTCTTATCCTGCCAACAAATTCCTCTCCAGCTTCCCTTGACATGTCATCCATAACTTTTATCAACCATATCAGGTATCATTTGCCTTGCTTTTGTGTTACCTAAGAGAGGCAGCATGCTCTCACTCTAGACTGGGATTGAGGAAGAAAGACAAGTGGGGTGCGATCTCCAAAAGTGACTCCACAGAGTCACCATGGCTCATCTGTCTGTTAGCAGGCCCCCCAAACACCACAGGTGTTGTCTCTGCATGCAGGCAGAAGTTCATCAAAAGACAGCAATTTCACAATTTAGAGTTCATTTGCCTAATGCTTCCTTTTAAAATAACCCTTTAGGGGCTGTGCTAGAATTACAAAATTCCTGATAGCGGGTGGTGGTCTTAAATCACAAGCTCTTTTGAAATAGAACCAGAGAAGTAATTTTCAAGGGAGTGCCTTTGCTTGATTGCTTAAATCTGAAGTAGGGTTCTCTCAAAGGTCTCGGAAGAATACAAAATTGTAACTTGGCCCGTTGTCTTATAATGAAGCAGCTTCTATCACTGTGGCAAAGTAATATGCAGACAGCCACATTTACCTTACACTCTTCAGACTATTTAAATAGTAATTCCTTTCATTTGCATGAGAGGGGCTAGTGAGATCTAATAAAGAAGTCTCATAATCCCCAAATTACAACCCCCCCCCCAAATTTTTAGGGTTGCCATAACCAACAAATACGAATCTGTAGTGGCAATAGGCCATGGAATCGAGCTTCTGGCTTCTGGCAAGGACAACAACTGTGGCTTGGCAATGCTAGCATTTGTAATAAACTTGTTTGTCTCCAGTGGAAGCCAATATGAAGGAGACGGCACACAGGAAATAAATCTGTTGTGCTGTTATTGCGGTATCTTTTTCTGCCTGCAATTGCATTTTAAATGGATCCCCCCCCCCCATGGATGCCCGCTGCAAACATACCCTATATACTCGAGTATAAGCCTAGTTTTTCAGCACATTTTTTGTGCTGAAAAAGTCGCCCTCGGCTTATACTCGAGTGAGGCAGGCAGTGGCTCCTATGAAGCTTTCCCAGGTTTTTTGTGGTAAAATTGGGTGCCTCGGCTTATCTTCGGGTCGGCTTATACTCGAGTATATACGGTAATACTTAGACTAAAATTTTCTCCCAGAAGAAGGAGGATTGATCTTGTCTTTTCTAATAAATCTATAGCTCTAATTAAAAACAGCAATGCTACATAGTATGTGCCTTTGGTATACAGATAGTCGAAAACCCGTGTATCTTAACTTGCGACACACATACATAACACACACACACACAAAAACACTCGCACATTAACTTTCCTTTAAGGATGTCCCATTTCTCTGCTGGGTTTCCTTTCATCCTTTAGCTTTAGATACTATAGACAAAGGCTTCAATGAAATTTGCTTTCCGTGCTTAGTTTAATGCAGTAATTCACAAAGAGGATATACTTACCCACCCACATGCACCTATATAAAACTTATGCTCTTTCCCACACCCTGCGAAGAACTTCCTCTTTCTGAACTTCTTAATTCAGGAAAGCGCTGGTGATTCATAGATAAGGGACCTTGTCTCCTGCAGGGCAGGCTGGGTGACTAGCAATCCAGCACCTCAGAACTGAAAGGCTTGGAGAGTTGCTTTGGATGCACACCCTTCTGTTGGCAGGGAGCCAGTTTTAGGTGCTGTGAGCCATAGGCTTGTGGCCTGCGGGGGGAAAGGATCCTGCCCCTCCAAAAGGGGTTGTAGGAAGTGGCTTGAAGCAGCCATGACCTCCCTGGAAATGTGAAAAGGGGAGAAGCAGGAGTTCTCTGCGGTTTCCGATAGGCCAGAGGTTGACCCAGGGGAATTGGGTTGGGGTTTTTTTGTGCTTCCTACAAGGCAGGAGCCAGGGCTAGAGGGAGGGGAAGAGTCTGAGCCAGGAGGAGATGGGGAACAGGGTGTAGGATGTGGGGCAGGAGCAGGGACTGGAGGAAGGGCAGGATGCGCCAGGAGCAGAGGAAGAGATCGTCCTGAGAGAGTGAGGTGGTAGAATCCCCTCTGTCCCCCAGGACCAAGAGGGGCTTGAAGAGACAGGGGATGTGGGTGGCGCTGTGGTCTAAACCACTGAGCCTCTTTGGCTTGCCGATCAGAAGGTTGGCAGTTCGAATCCCCGCAATGGGGTGAGCTCCCGTTGCTCTGTCCCAGCTCCGGCCAACCTAGCAGTTCAAAAGCACGCCAGTGCAGGTGGATAAATAGGTACCGCTGCAACGGAAAGGTAAAAGGTGTTTCCGTGCGCTCTGGTTTCCGTCACGATGTTCCGTTGCACCAGAAGCTGTTTTGTCATGCTGGCCACATGACCCGGAAAGCTGTCTGTGGACAAACACCATCTCCCTCGGCTTGAAAGCGAGATGAGCACCGCAACCCCATAGTCGCCTTTGACTGGACTTAAGCACCCAGGGGTCCTTTACCTTTTTACTGAAGAGACAGGCACAGTGGCAACTTCTGTGTAGGAGAAGTCACAGCTTGCTTGCATGCGCCCCATAAGTTTGGGTGGAGGCATGGGCATAGCTGGGGGGGCAGCTGTCCTCCCAGATCAAGTAAAACAATAGAAATACTTAACTAATTGACCAATCATGTTGGTTCTGCCCCCCCACCCGGCAAAAAAGATCTTGGCTAGGCCCATGCGTAGAGCCATGGTTACACTGTTGCTCCCAACCGTCCAGTTCATAGCACAAGCCTAGGGAGGGGATGCCAGCTCCTTAGTCGTCAGAAGTATGTGTGTGCCTGTTCTGTGCACCATAGGAGCGACTGTGTGTGCTTTGTCAATAAAGAATTAAACTACCCGCCATTTGTCCTCCTTGCACTGGGTCAGCTCAGCAGTTGCTGCTCTCCTCAAATTGTTAGCCCTGCCTCACCCGGTTATGTTCAAGCAACAACTCCAAGAGATCTGATGACTGTCTCCTGCTGCTATATGGGCATGGTGTTTATTTTAGTACTGTTGGTATCCGACTGCTGCTGATTTACATATATAGTTTACCATTAGTCTGCATGACAATTTAGAAGGATGACAACAAAGAGGTAGGTCCCTGCCCCCAAGGAACTTGCATTGTAAAATGGCAGGAAGGAACTCGCATTCTAAAATTTGACAGCATGGGGGGAGGAAGATGGCAGGGAGGCTAAACGGAGCAGGGGGGGACTGGTTCTTGCGTAGTATTGTAAGACTATTTGCCTTATATTTTTAATTCATTCTTTATATTTACATTACTCCATTGGCACATCATAGGACTAATGAAAAAGCATGACTTGTTTGACAACCTGATAAAACTCTTGGCTAACATGACTCTCCCCCCCCCCCCCGTTCTCTCTCCACATAGTGGAGTGAGGTGCAGCAGATCGTAAATGGCACTCCGATGTACATGTATCAAGACTGCGGCGTCTCCTTGGAAGGCGATACTGACCATTGGCTCCGGACCAACTGGATATTCCGAGCCGAAGCCTCTTCCCGCATCTATGTGGAGCTGAAATTCACCATCCGGGACTGCAAGAGCTTCAAAGGAGAGGCGCTCAATTGCAAGGAGACGTTCAACCTCTACTACATGGAGTCAGAGCAAGATGTTGGCATCCAGTTCCGTCGCCTTCTCTTCACCAAGGTCAGCAGGGGTTGCAGAGCTACAGCTGCAGAAAGGCTTTTTTCAAAACTTGGCTTACTCGAGAGCAGAAGGAACATCCAGTCTAAACAACAGCAGAGGGGAAGGAGAGATGAGAATGAACAGAATTGTTTGAGAGAACAGGAGTCCTGAGGGTGGCTGAGTTGCAAGAGTAAAGGCTGTGGGTAGAGATGTGGCAGGAAGCAAACAAAAAGCCCCAAAAACCCCAGGGTGGAGCAAGGCCATAAAGCTTCTGCAGGGTGTGGAAGTAGACATTACTATATGGGCCCACCCAGATAAATTTTCTCAGGAGTGAGCACTCTTTGGAGTCAGTACTGAGCCCACTGCCCTTGTAGCAGTGCCCCTTGGATTTCTGTTCCCCAAAGCTCCAGTTTTCAGCTGTGATGCAAACAGAAGAGCCTTATAATGAAAGGGGTGGGGAATGCTGTGTGTGTACACTTGGTACAACATTATCCACATTTCCTCTTGTTCTGTTGCTTTCCCTGGGGGGGGGGGACCACTCTTAAGCACTCAATCAGAGCAATCAGCAATTCAGGTTTTATCCAGATTGATGTTTGCTCCAATTTAGCACTAAAGAGCGAGTTTTCATTCAGAAAGGAGCAGGGAAAGGGGGAAACCACTTGGACCCATGCCTAGAAAGTGTGAATTAAGCAGAAAACCACTCGGACCCATCCTCTCTAGGCATGGGACAGGCAGAAGTATGGACAAACCCTGAGGATCTTTTTACACATGACACATGAGTCGACCTTTGTTTGACACAGAGTGTACACAACAAGGAGCTTTGGCCAGTCACAGTTTTGTTGATAATCTGTTTCTGTACGCTTTAATTTGTCACAGTCACATTCTATGTGTATGTTTAAAAGATCTTAGATTTGCATTTTAAAATACGCCATGTGAAGGGGCCTTTAGCCAAGGTTTTCAGGAGCATTTTCAGTGTGGAAACCCCTGGATTCCAGTAAGGCTTGGAGCAAAGCCAAAATCCTTGGGAATCAGAGCATCCAAAAGTGCAAATACCCCAGTGATCAGATGCTCATAACAGCTTGCTTGCAAACAGATGGACAAGTGGGGAGCTATTTGCACCAATGTACTCTTCAGTCAGATTAAGAAAAAAATGCATCTTGGAGGCAGTTTTCAGACAGGGAAAAAATGCAAAATATACCAGTTGTTATTCATTTGGCTGGTTCTGACTGCATATTATTTGACCACAATTAAAGATTGTCAGGTATTCCACAAAGACAGGGATGCCTTTTATAGAAGGCACCATGGAATACCTCTCTGAAAAGAGGCCCCTCTTGCACTTCAAAAGAGACTCCTGCAAACAGGAGCCGCTGTTGTCAACTGTTGCAAATGTACAATCTTCTCCTCACTCAAGAGATCCTGTTCTCTTGAGGATCAAGTCTGGAAGGAACGAGTCCTGCCAATTTGAAGCAGAAGAGGCTGTGCTGAGTGCAGAGGTGGAGAAAGGTGGGAGCGGTGCCCTCCGGATGTCATCCTTGTGGGGGTGACATTGCCGTGGGCGGCGCCTCCCCTGGGATGCTCGGCGGCAGCGGCGCACCCTCAGGGTCACTCCCTGCTGCCGGCGCAGCTCAGCAGGCAGCTAGCCCCACCGCCACGGGCCGCTCCGGGTGCCAGAGCAGCTAGCTCCACCTCTGGCTGAGTGCTGATTTGCTGGATTCCCGAGACACCACGAGAAAGTTCTTTCCTTCCCTGCCTGGAGCATTTCTCAGATTAAGCGTAATAATTAGTTTTGTGTTTTGTTTTTTTAAGCAAGACAACAAACAAACAAACCTGTCCTTGTGGATGGGTTAAATGAGCAAATAGCACTTATCTAACACTACAGGCAGCACTGTAATCAAAGAAAGAACAACAACTGGAAGGTGGATGGGCCATAAGAATTGTGGAAAGAGAAGCCAGTCAGGCAAGGAAATTAGTGGTCAATGTGAAGCGTGCGTCATTTGATTTGAAGAGCAAAGGTGGGAAAGATGCAACACTTACCCTGCAGAAGCCAAACAAGGAGAAGAGATAAATTATGCTGGGGGCTCAGGCAATGCTTTAAAATGGAGGTGGCTAACCTGTGGCCTTCCAGATTTCATTAGACTCCCAGTTACCATCAGCTCAGTCGATAGAGCGTGAGACTCTTAGCCTCAGGGTCGTGGGTTTGAGCCCCACTTTCGGCAAAAAGATTCCTGCATTGCAGGGGGTTGGACTAGATGAGCTTTGTGCTCCCTTCCAACTCTACAGTTGTGTGAAAAAGCCCTACCTTCTTCTCCTTCTTCTTCTTCTTCTTCTTCTTCTTCTTCTTTATTGAATTTATATACCACCCTATACCCAGAGGTCTCAGGGCGGTTCACAGAAAAGATCAACATAAAAATCACAATAAGAGGATATATTTGGATTTGGTTTTTCCTTTATAACTGGTTAAAATGAATGGATCTGGATTCTGGCGTTAAGGAATATATGTTAAAAAATTAGGAGGACAGAGGAGGGAAAGTTAGCTAAAAATTTTGGGACCGGAGGGAGGAAAGGGTATAAAAAGAGGAAATTGTTAAGGGTTTAGGAAAGTATCAGAAGTAGTTAGGAGCCGATGTGTAGAATTAGGATTGTTAAAGTAAGTAAAATGTTTTTGGGATTTTATGAAAAAAATTGGGAAACTGATAAAGAGGATAGATAATGAATTCAACAGGGGGGACTCGAGGAAGTCAACCGAAAAAGGAAATTGAGGAAGGAAGAATATCTGGCCTAGAGAAATAGGCCAGACTCAAGCAATGATACGAAGTATGTTAATTACGTTAAATGTGAAATGTTTATTGTCTTTCGCGGTGAGAGAGAGAGGGGAATGGAAATTTGCTTCCCCCAGTGAGAGGGGGGAAAAGATGAAAATTTAACGGTAATGTAAAGTGCTTAAAAGTGTTAAAATCAATAAAAAAAATTGGGGGGAAAATCACAATATATGTATAATCAAAATAAAAACAACCCCCAAAAAGAGCCACCTTTTTAAAAGGGCATAGGACATGGTCAACGGCCATAACATGGTCAGTGGCCAGGGATGATGGGAGTTGTAGTCCAACAACATCCGGAGGGCCAAAAGTTAGGCACCCTTGCTTTAAAAAGGAGTGGGAAAGACTTTTTTGCACAAGCCCTACTGAAATGAAGGAGTGGTGTACAAAAGCAATACTGTCCTTTTGTGCATCTCCCTTCGTCTTGGTGAAGGTTGTGCAGCCAAGTCTCTCTTCATTACAGTTCTGTGAAAATAATACTTTAAATCAGAAGTGGGGGGGCATGTTGCTCTCCAGATGTTGTTGCAGCCGAATTCCAACCACCCTCAACTATTGGTTAAGCTGATAGAGGCTGCTGGGAGCTGGGGTCTGACAACTTTTGCTTTTTAAGTAATTGATGCTCAGTTGCCCCTTTTTGACCAATGTTAGCTTGATAATTTGATTTAAAACACCTTTATCTGGGAAGTATTCTGCCTCAATTTCCATGCAAGCTCTTTCCAAGTTAGGGTGCCTCCTACACTCCTGCTTCATGTTTTAGCATTTTGGGGCCGTTTTCCCACAGCTAAGGAGATGGATCTAGGCCAGTGTTTCCCAAACTTGGGTCTTCAGCTGCTTTCGGACTACAGTTCCCATCATCCCTGACCACTGGTCATGCTAGCTAGGGATGATGGGAGTTGTAGTCCAAAAACAGCTGGAGATCCAAGTTTGGGAGGCACTGATCTAGGCATTGGGCCTCTCTCATTGCAGTGTTACGCTTTCCTGTATTTGGGTTGTCGTACGCTGTGGTCTAAACCACAGAGCCTAGAGCTTGCCGATCAGAAGGTCGGCGGTTTGAATCCCCGTGAGGGGGTGAGCTCCCGTTGTTCGGTCCCTGCTCCTGCCAACCTAGCAGTTCGAAAGCACGTCAAAGTGCAAGTAGATAATAGGTACCGCTCTGGCGGGAAGGTAAACGGCGTTTCCGTGCACTGCTCTGGTTCGCCAGAAGCGGCTTAGTCATGCTGGCCGCATGACCTGGAAGCTGTACACCAGCTCTCTCGGCCAATAAAGTGAAATGAGTGCCGCAACCCCAGAGTCGTCTGCGACTGAACCTAACGGTCAGGGGTCCCTTTACCTTTACCTGTGCAAGGGCCACATTCCACAAAGCAGCACAGTGGATTCTGTATGGCTTATATTGGGCGTATTGTCAGGGCAGCTCAACCCCCTACTCTCACCTCCCTCTAAAAAAAAACCTGTCAGAACAGCCTCGTAGTGCAATCCTATGCGTGTCTGCTCAGAAGGACGTCTCTTTGTTTTCAGCAGAGATTACTCATGTAGGATTGCAGCTTTAGCTGTTTATAAGCCTGTTCTAGAAGATTGTGCAGAATTGAACACACCATTAGACATGAGAGCTAAATGGAACCTCAATGTTCAGAGGCAGTGTATCTTTGTATATTAGTTGCTGGAGGACAAACTCCAGGGATGTTGCCTTCTTGCCCTACTTGTGGATTTCCTGGAGGCATCTGGCTGACCAAAGGACGCTGGACTTGATGGACTCTGGATTTTAGCCAATAAAATCTAGAGTGCAACAAGTATGGGCAAGTCTCACTCGTCTGGAGTGATCCTGCTGGTGTCTTTCTTCTGAATATTTCCATTATATAATTAAAGGTACCTGTCAGAACCTGCCGGACACAGGTCTGACAAACCGATTATTTAAACTTCAGATCTTCTTTCTTGATTTTTTAAAGGATGATATAGGCTCAGATATCTTCTGTGTGTTTATTATCTACTTGCTGATAATGTTATGAATTATTATTTGCATTCCATTTGACCTGCAATATAGTTTTCAAACCAGTTTTTCTTTGACTCATACTCTGAAACGTTTATGATCATTATGTAAATATAATACAGTACATCCAAACCAGAAAGATGGCAGTTGAATGAATTGTTCTTTATTCCCAGCAGGTTTCGCTACGTAGTCTTGCTGTAGGAAAGTAGTCAATCACGCTTCAATTAATTCAGAGTTAGATGCAGCATCAAGGATTTTGTTGAGCATTCTCTAGCCATCTTTCATTTCTGTGTCAAATACGTGCATTTGATTCAATGTTATTGTGCAACTCTAATATACTCTAGTCATTTAGCAAGTAGTTTTTAAAAATCTTCCATTAGTCCCATTATGAACCATACTGCATGGCAGGGAATGCTTTAGTCCAGGGCTGAGGAACCTGTGGCTTGTCTGATGTTGTTGGACTACAACTCACATCATCCCTGACCACCCACCATTCCATGAGACGCTCATGGGAATTGTAGCCCAAGAGCAGCTGGAGGACCACGAATTCATCCTATCTGGCTTAGCACAAAAACCAGGCTAAACCTTAGAATGATGGAAATACTGGTTAAGCCAAATTCCTCATTCTGATGGTTATGAATGGGAAGGTGTATGGGTGATACAGCTGTCTTTGGAGGGCTCAGGAGCCATTTTATATAGTTTGATTTCTGAAGAATTAGGTAAATTTCAGGTGTATCATTTTCAGCTGCAGGTGTTGTTGTTGCATATTTGAATGATCTTCCACATGAAAAAGAAATCTCCCTACACATTATCCTAGAAGGCTAGGATAAACCTGGATGTGCTTGTATTTTTTAAAATTACTTTTCCAAATTATTACAGATTTGTCCAAATTACTTAAATTTAATACAATTTGGCAAAAACATTCCCCTTCTCCCAGTCTTTAGGCTAATTTAGGGTTTCCCAAACTTGGTTCTCCAGCTGTTGTTGGACTACAACTCCCATCATCCCTAGCTAGCAGGACCAGTGGTTAGGGATGATGGGAATTGTAGTCCAACAACAGCTGGAGACCTGGGAAACCCTGGGTCTTTAAAACTGGAGAGGGGGATGTTTTTAGTTTGTTACCATATTATGTATTTTTGTCTTTTCATACTGTAAACTGCCCTGTGATCCTCGGATGAAGGGCAGTACATTAATTTAACAAATAATAAACAAATAGTGGGAGTTTTGCATATAGGTGAACATTGAGACCTGTGAAACCTTCACCTGCAGCCTCAAGTCATATATTACAGGGGAAAGTTGGCGCTTAAAACTGCTGGATATATACAGACTTCATGCCGATTTTCTCCTCCTGCAGATCAACACTGTGGCAGGAGACCGAAGTTTCACAGCGCAGGACATCGCGACGCGTGACATGCAGCTGAACATGGAAGTGTGCCACATAGAGAAGCTACAGCAACGCGGCTTCTACCTGGCCTTTCAGAACTCGGGGGCTTGCCTTGCCTTGGTTTCCGTGAGAGTTTACTACAAGACCTGCTCGGACATTGTGCGCGGACTGGCCCACTTCCCAGAGAAGCTAGCTGTTTCTGGGGGACTGGAAGAAGTGTCTGGTGTCTGCTTAAAGAATGCAGTCGAGGACGGAGGGCTTCCGCCGAAGATGCACTGCAGTCCCGATGGGGAGTGGCTGGTCCTGGTGGGCCGTTGCGTATGCATCGCTGGCTTTGAAGAGGATGGAGGAAGGTGTGTTGGTAAGTACATAATGGCGCAAGCTAGGAGGCGGGTACCTGAGGAGATCTCGGGATAGGAACACGCCAGAGTTCATAGGGTGGAAGGCATGGAAAGTTTACTCATTGCACGCAACTCACTGGGGCGCATCAGCTTATCTGACTCCCATTGCTGTTTATACGTCAAGCGCAACTCCCTGGTTGTCTTTCTGTTTCACTCTCCCTCTGACTATAAAGTAAGTAGACTAGTTTGACATACCTGTCCTTCCACCTGCTTTTTATTTCCTTCTAAGTTTTGGAGCCTGTTTCTGGGACATAGAAGTGCGTGACTGAGACTGATTCACTCGATGAGTGTCTCCCAGTTCTTTAAACTGGGCACCTCTGAGGCGTAGGAGTTGGGTTAGGATGGTATCGCCACCTGTATCTGCAGGGCCATCCTGAAGCATTTTGGAACCTCAGGCAGGAAATCCCAACTCTCCTTCCCAGCACTAGTAGGATATCTTTATCTTATGTTCTACTTGTTTCAACCATAGGCCATGAGAAAAACAGCAAAGGTGAACACAGTCACAAACCTTTAAAGGTAGCCAATGAAATATTTGTTTGCCCAAAACAGTCTGCTGTAAACACACACACACACACACACACACACACACACACAAATAGACACGCATGCTATAAAAAAATGTAGCTAGCCGTATACTCCATACACTCCATCCCCAAATTGCTTGTGAAGGACCAACTAGTGCATCTAAGTCAAGGGGATATGTCTCAGAAGATGAGTATATGCATAGGATTCCTGGCATCTTCACTTTAAAAAAAAGGACCAGGCATCTTGCAAGACCTGGGGGCTCTGTAGAGAGAGCCACCACCAGTCAGTACAATTGGTAGACAATACTGGGCTAAGCAGACGAAAAGCCCAACCTGGTATAAGGCAGCTTCCTCTCTTATGATGGAAAATGACTTCCACCTAAACCTAATTCTTTAGTCTGAAATCTGCTCTCTCCCAACATTTCAGCTAAGAGCTAGTATTCACTGTGATGAGGTGTAGGGAAGGCAATATATTGACAAATTTCCTCAGGGTGTTCCTCTTTGGATTTCTCACGAGGCTGCTCTGTCCTGTAAAAGAAATTTGCACCACTTGGAAGTTCCTGAGCAACTGCTTGAGGCCTGGTAGTCCTTGCCTTGCTAGCTGAAGAACTGAGAAAGATTTCCAGACATCCACCCTTCCCTGCCCCTCTGCTTCCACAGCTCAGCCAGTTTTTCCACTTAGCTGCTAGCATTACTGCTTTCATTCCACCCTCCTGGGTTGGGAGCCGTCCCTTGGAATGGGACGGGGAACCCATCCTGCCCAGGCAGGTCCTCACTGTACCCGCCCAGGTAGTAGCTGACACACAAGCTACTCCCTTACCCAGTTCAGGCATAGACAAAGGGAGAGGTGGCTTCAGACAGCGAGTTCAAGGAATTCTCCCTGTTTCTCAAACCTGTGGGGATGAGTTAGTGGACTTGGAGGGCAAAATAAAAATGGAGGCCTTCCTGAAGAGAAAAGGCACATGGAACAATGGCAATTGACAAATGAGAATTGCCAGTTTTAGGCTGTGCACACAAAGCGTTTTATTCTAGAATCAATGGAGATAGAGTACTTGTTCCACCCCTATCTAATCCACACACAATCTAGATATCTATTGCATATGTATTTGCCCCTGAAAAGCGCAAAATGGTGGGTGGTTTATCTCCCACCAGTAGTGGGGAGCAATATGTGGGTTCTGCACAGGGCAATCCAACATAGGATTATACAGATGGGCTGTCAATCACAATGGTTCACACTTAGCTAGCACCTTTTTAAAAAGAGGGTTTCCCCACACATGCACACATTTGTATGTATGCACATGTGTGTGGGCAGTCTCACACAGTTTTTAAGATGGTGCTTTCATGATGCTGTCCGCATTCGCCTTTTCAAACCATCCGCCACGCCGTGATGGGAAATGACTTTCTTTTGTTCAGAAAGGGTTCTTGCCAGTTCCCAAGGACTCACAATAAAAGGCATGCAGATCTCTCTGTGTCCCAGGTGTCTCAGGCTGGCAACAGACCTGAGTGTTCACTTCCAAGATCAGGTCTGGATCCAAATCTTCCGCTGGACCCACCCAGTGTTGGCAGAGTGCCAGAGGTACTCCTTTTGGCCTTTGTCCAGGATCAGGGTGACGTCACTTCCAAACAGAAGCACACAAAGAGCTGAAGTGTGGGATGGGGCGTGAGGGGGTTGTACACAGCTCTGACCTTTGCTCTGCCTTGGGGTGGGCGGAGAAGATGGAAAGACTGAGGGACGTATTCTTGGACTTTAATTTGGGTTGCCATGGAGGGTGAGCCCATGGCTGCCTCCTTATAAACAGATGTGGCAGATCTAGCTAATAAGGCGCTAGCTAGCTGTGATCATAGCTACTGTCTGTTCTGTGCTTAAACTTTAAAGAAGTAAAATTTAAAAACATTTATATAAATGTACTCTTATGTGCTGCTTTCCTTGTGCTTGACCCAGAAACTGCAGTCCGGTGTGTTCCTATTGGTATGTAAAGCCCTTAAGAGCTTGAGAACAGTGTACCTGCAGGATTGCCTTATGCCAAACTTGGCCCTCCAGCTGTTTTGGGACTACAACTCCCATCATCCCTAGCTAACAGGACCAGTGTCAGGGATGATGGGAATTGCAGTCCCAAAACAGCTGAAAGGCCAAGTTTGGCCATGCCTGCCTTATGCCATATGTGTCCACTTGACCGCCTCGATCTGCAGAACTGGCATTGTTACTGGTGCCACATAATACTCATTCCATAGTTGTATGAAATGGGGATTTTAGCGTGGCACCACCTACACTTTGGAACTCCCTGCCTATTGACATTAGGCAGGTGCCTTCGCTGTCCTCTTATCAGTGCCTACTTAAAACATTTTTGTTTAGGTGAGCCTGTCTTGAGATTCCAGACACATAATTGTTGTAGGGTGTGTACAAACACACACACACGCGTACGTTAAATTATTTTAAAATGTTTTGAACTGTTTTTACTGATAATTTTAATATTTCATTGTATACTGCCTCGATGTTTTATTACATTCAGGCAGGATATACATTTTGTTAAATAAATAAATAAAATGTTGGACACAGGGTTCTGTGTAACCTGTCCAAATTATGCAATATATATGCTAACTTAATTTGCATAGTTTATTTTGCATCAGATTGGCCATTGGGAAGAGGTAGATATTGAGCTTTTCAGAGCTAGAATACCTTTTTAACCAGGCCTTTGGTTGATTTGATTGACATCCTATGCCCTTTTAAAATGTGGGGTTTTTTGGGGGGGGTTATCGGGTTGTTTTGATTATATATTTTGTGGTTTTATATTTGAATTTTGTTCTATGAACAGCCCTGAGACCTCTGGGTATAGGGTGGTATATAAATTAAAACAACAACAACAATAACAATAACAACAACAACTCTGAAACTCTCCTGCTTTTGAACGCAGAAAGCCATACTGAGCCAGGCTTTCATCATAGGCTTGACCTACAGGTCTATCCTTAATCATCTCAGAGATATTCTGAGCCTCTTCTCTGAATTTTCAGCTTCGATTTAAAAATCTAAAAATAAATCTGTACCCTTTTTTACTTTCAGGGTAAAAATATATATATAAGCAGTATTTCTGTGAAGTGATAAATCTGCCCCTGATTTCTGGTGCTCTGGTCAATTAATGCACTGGGATAACTGACAAACCCTTGGTGAAATTGTGGTTAGCAATTTATTAAAACTATATCTGAAGATTACTGCTATTTAAGGTTTATTGCTGTTTCACATTGGACCCCCTCAACGGTGATGGGCGTTCTATTGAAGCTTCCTTAGACTCTGGAGGTTTCACTAGGCATTGCTCTCAAGTTTCTCTTTGCAAGCGTAAACGCTAGAAATGTGCCCTTTGTTCGTTTAAAATTAAAGCTGGGGTTCTCGGGGAGCTGAATTTGGAGCCCACTGGCGCATTGTGTGGCATTTTTGTACTTGATACAGAATAGATGCAGCCACAGCCTTTTCTGTGGGTACAGAAAAGAACAGGGGAGGGGACAGCAAGGTATTGAGTCAGTGCCTCTGTAGTGTTGCTCTTGAAAAGGGAATGTTGACTCCTTCCTTGGGGTGAGTGCCTTTCGGTCTCGGTTGCAGAGGTAAATTTCTTTTTTCAAATGGCAGATTGTGTGCTGGCCCCTGAAAGAGTACCGTATATACTCGAGTATAAGCCGACCCGAATATAAGCCGATTGCACCCAATTTTATCACAAAAAAACCCGGGAAAGCTTCATAGGAGCCACTGCCTGCCTCACTCGAGTATAAGCCGAGGGCAGCTTTTTCAGCACAAAAAATGTGCTGAAAAACTAGGCTTATACTCGAGTATATAGGGTATATGGTACTGTGAGGCAAGAGGTGAATTTATAGGTAAAGGGTAAAGGGACCCCTGACCATTAGGTCCAGTCGCGGACGACTCTGGGGTTGCGGTGCTCATCTCGCTTTACTGGCCGAGGGAGCCGGCGTACAGCTTCCGGGTCATGTGGCCAGCATGACTAAGCCGCTTCTGGCAAACCAGAGCAGCGCACGGAAACGCCGTTTACTTTCCCGCCGGAGTGGTACCTATTTATCTACTTGCACTTTGACGTGCTTTTGAATTGCTAGGTGGGCAGGAGCTGGGACCGAACAATGGGAGCTCACCCCGTCGCGGGGATTCGAACCGCCGACCTTTTGATCAGCAAGCCCTGGGCTCTGTGGTTTAACCCACAGCATTTAATTACATTTTCGTCTTTATCTGTAGGGAACGTTAGAGCAGCTTGCGATGGGGAGCACCCCAATTCAGAGCATCGACCAGGCTGAGACCTGCTTAGCTTTGATAACAGACCCCCCCCCTACCTAGGGGAAGGGTCAATTCTCCCCACCCTGCATAAAGAATCATAGAATGGTAGAGCCGGAAATGACTCCGGGGATCATCTAGTCCAACCCCCTGAAATGCAGGAATATGCAGTTGTCTCTTACGGGGATCAAACCTGCAACCTTGGCATTATCAACACCACGCTCTAACCAATTGAGCCATAACATGCCATGTCTGAGTGGAGGTGGGAACCGCTGGCTTGTGGGGGCACAGAGGCAGCATGGGGGTTAGGCAGAAAAAGCTCTTCCCTTCCCTAACGGGGAACCTTAGCTCTACTGCTCTAGGTGAGCTAAGGTGGGAAGCTCCCTTCTCTTCCTTCGATTTAATGAGCCCATACAGGCCTCGTTAAAGATAATTGCTGGGTGGTGGTGGTTGAGCTGGTGCCACTGTCTGCCACCCCCACATCGGGGAGGGGTGTCTCTGCCTGATGTTTAGCCTTCCCAGGTTGCACCCGATTTCCTGTCTGCCTGTCTAAGGAGCTTAGTCCTTGGCAACCTACAGGATCGGGCCCAGTTGTCCCTGCAGCTACTGCAGAACAAAAAGAACCCGTGACCCTCCCTATTCGGTATAGGTTTTCGCAGTGCTATTTTTCTTGAAAAAGAGTTGCCGGAACTCACCATGAATGCCTCCCTTGTCCTCTTATAATGGCATACCCTCCTATATTTATCCAATAAAAATAGGAACACCCTATTCCTCCTCCTCCCTATTATTATTATTATTATTATTATTATTATTATTATTATTATTATTATTACCCTGGTTGCCCCAGCCACTGTGGGTGGCTTCCAACATATATAAAAGCATAATAAAACATTAAACGTTAAATAGGGACACTTGGAGGGTCTGTAATGGCAAGGGCGCCCACTTGAGAGGTGCTGGAACTGAGGTCCCGTGAGTTATGGCTGTGGGGGGGAAGCCCTGGTGAAAAACTTCTTAAATTTTGGTAGGCTGAGGCTCCCTGTGACACCCTGTGAAGGGCTTCCTCTGATGGACTCTTGCCATGTGGGGAATTTGGTTTTATTTGTAACACCCCTAAAAAGCTACACGGTGTATGTGACAAACCCATCCTTGCAAATAAATAAATAAAATAAAATAAAATAAGGCACTTGGGTTTGTTTTGTGCATTATGCAGTGACCAACTCAGGTTTCCCACAGAATGTACACCTGACAACAAGCCCCAGACGACACTGTTGTTGTCAGGTGTACATTCTGTGGGAAACCTGAATTGGTCACTGCATAATGCACAAAACAGACCTGAGCGCCTTATTTGTAAGAGGCAATGCTCACCTCAGGGCAAACTGACTGAGCATAGGCACAACACCCAGCAATTTATGTGTTCCTCCAAGGAAATAAACCTGTCTGCTCTGAATTAATCCATCCCAGTTTAATCAGAAGTAATTAGTTCCTGTATTCCAATGTAGAGCAATCCCAGAAACTGGGGGGGGGGGGGCAGGTGGGTGGCATTGGAGGAGGAGTTGAACTACAGATGGCCTCCAGCACATAGCATGTTTCCGCTTTTCCTGTAGGTTCAAAGTGTATAGTCATCTGCATTCATTGCATATGAGAAAGGAATCCCTCAGATCTTGTTTTCGCTGAGGCGATAAACCTTTGTCTGAACTATACCGCTCCAGACAGCAAACGAGGGCTTACACAGCCAAATGCTTGACACTCCAGGAGAAAATAAATTTCTGTGTGGAAAGCTAGCAGCTCAGGGAGGAGGATAAGATTTCCAGAGGGGCTAACCTCGTTGGTCTGTTGCAGCAAAAACGACAAAAGGCATAAGGTTATGGCATAAGGTTTTGTGGACTGTTGTCCAGTTCATCTGATGTAATCCTCAGTCAGCAGGTATATATGGGTGTAAAGGAAAAATTTGGAGAAGTTGGAGTTTGCTGGCAGTGTTGTTTTTTTAATGTGCTGGAATCCTACTTTCTTTGTGAGGGAGCATTCAACTCTGAGGAATCTCCCAACTGCATTCCGAAGTGGTATAGTCCTCACGAGACACGTTTACACTTGGCCCCAGACGATCTAGTTTCACTTGGTTGCCACCGTGTGGTGAATCTTTAGGGTGGGGAATAATTAACCCAACATCAGAATATCTGGGCAAATTCATGAGTGCAGCTTGTGGGGGGAAATGGGTATATTTATGTCACTCTGGAGAATACAAAGGGCTCAGAAGGGAGCATCTGCCTTCATAGGACAGTGGGTGCTGCCACCTGCTGTTTCCCTTGTAGTTAAAATTAAAAAAAAAATTCTTGCCTGATTTCCATTCCATTCCCTCCCTGTGGTGACATAATCCTGTTGGCGCCTGTTGCCTGCATTCCTAGTTCACCTTTGCTCCTTCCCCAGGTCGGCAGCACTCCCTTTGTGACACCCACACAATTTCCCGCCCTGTTTTCATGTCTGCGGAAGTAAGAACCAGTTCTCTGCCATGCACAGTGGCTGCTCTCGGTTAATACATGGGAGGAAAAACACATTTGGGGCATTTAGGGTAAGGAAACGGTGCCCCAGAAAAATGAGGCTGCAGAGGTGACCTCCTAATATGGGCACAGACTGGGCAAAGCGCTGGGGAAAGTGAGGTGGAGACACAAGTATGATTCTTGGAGTCAGAAGGGACCCCCGGGTCATCTAGTCCAACCCCCTGTAATGCAGGAATCTCAGCTAGATCATACTTGACAGATGGCCCTCTAATCTCTGCTTTAAAAAACCTCCAAGGAAGGAGAGTCCACCACCTCCTCCTGGGGGGGGGGGTCTTTTCCACTGGAACTCGCATCAATGTGCATATGAGCACACATGCTGATTTTAATTGCTTTAAATAAATTGGGGGCCTGATTCTTCCTGCACAGAGCTGTTTTTTGGGGGAAATCAGTGTTAATTTATAAAATTCAGTTCTGAATGTTCCATCACACTTTAGTGTGACCAAGAGCCGGATGGGACTGTGAAGATGCAGGAGCAGGTTTGAGATGCAGGGACTGTAGTCACTAGGGGAAAGAGCAACTTTAACCTCAAACCTCAGAGGTGTGTCCCCAAGGGGAACCTCTTTTCTGTATAAATGAATAGCTGCTTTTCAGCATTTCGCTGAATGTTTTTATACTCCGAAGGTATCCTTACAGCAGTGATAGCCAGTGTGATGTCTTCCAGATATAGCTAGACTCCAGCCCCCATCAGCCCCAGCCACCATGATCAATAGTCAAGAGATGATGGGAGTTGTAGTCCAAAAATGTTTCGAGGGTGCCATCTTGGCTACTGCTGCCCTACATTATACTTAAAAGTACCTTGCACCAATACAGCATTATTGTATTTATTTCAGGGTGGATTTGGTTTAAATCAAACTGATTTAAATCATGATTTAAATCACAAGTCAGTAAGGCTCATGGTGGATAAAAATCAATGATTTTTTAAAAAAATAAAAAATAAAAAAATCAGATTTTTTTATTTAAATCAGACTTTTTTGATTTGTTTTTTAAAAATCGTTGATTTTTATCCACCCTGAGCCTTACTGACTAGTGATTTAAATCGTGATTTAAATCAGTTTGATTTAAATCAAATCCACCCTGATTTATTTCATTACATTTGTAGCCAGTGTTAGAAACTGAGATAAGAAAGCTAGGGGCTAAATGTCACCTTAAACCTAGGTTATGGGTGCAACAGTGGAATTTCTAGCCGCACTTTTTTATAACAAGAATACAAAGCTGGAAATGAATGAACTGCAGCTAAAATACTGTGTTCATTTTTCACATGGTCTAGTCCTTCCCCTGCCCACCCCCTAATATTCTTAAGAGGGTCTCTTTTCCAGTCTTCAGAGAGTAGCTGGAAGCGGGGAGGCAGGAAAAGGTCCTCCTTTCCTTCCACTCTGCAGTTTTAATCTGAAATCTTAGGGGCAGTACTGCGCCCAGAACTCAGAAACTGCTCACGCTAATGAAATTCCCTGTTGCAAAATGCACCTAGAACAATGGGAATTTTGCACAAAGTCAAGTTGAGTGTAAACCTAGCCAGAATAGGGTGGGTAAAAGTGTAGCAGGAGACAGACCATCCATTTTGGGTGGTATTGGTGAGAATATAGGCATGAAGAAGAGAGTATGGGGAGAGCAGAGAAGTGGCAGTGAATAGACATTGAAAATTATCCAAAGGGGACTTAAGTCTGAGATGATGTTGCTCCTTGACAAGGGGTGAAAATCTCCAACTCCTCTGTGAGGTTAGAAACAAGATATGTTCCATGTATGGAGACATCTTGAAGGATAAGGTTCTGCACCTCTTGCTGGGTGGTTGTATTCCTAAATAATTGCATTCCTAAACTGGATTTTAAAAGAAATGGGTATAGCCAAAATGTATGGTTATTTGCCTCCGTTTAAGTTAGCTAATTGGGACTTACGATAATCTGCTTCTGCTTTCCACAGCCTGTAAGCCAGGGTTCTATCGTCACTCACTGAAGACTGACCAGTGCCTCAAATGTCCTCCAAACAGCGTCTCCAGTTCTCCTGGTGCCACAAGCTGCCCCTGCCATGAAAACTTCTTTCGGACTCCCACTGAGGACGAAACTGCTGCTTGTACTCGTAAGTCCTGGGTGGGGGTACTGTGGTCCCCCAGATGAGCAGGTGAAACCCCGTCCGCACCTACTTGAAAAATGCACTTACTCAACAAATAGGAAAGCTCCCGAGTGGATCTGATTCCTGCCAAAAGGAGAGCAAGTGGCATTCGGTTCTAAATTTAAGTGGCGCTGAATGCAAGCTGCAGCTGTAAATGAACAATGGAGAGCGCATGCAAAGGCTCCCGGTTGTTCTTTTGCAGCTGTGGCTTTACCTGTCCTGCACCTGATGTCTCATGATGTCATGCAAACGACAGGGTAGGTGCAGCCTGCCCAAAACGGCCTTGTGGACCAAACTGATCTGGAGGTTCCGAATTGCTGCTCCTTTATATGTCTTCCAGATGTCTAAACTCTGGCCACAGAGTACATGGTTCCCTTTGTTAATCCCTACAACAACCTTGTGAGGTAGGTTACGAGGCTGTGACTGGCCCAAGGTCACCCAGTGAGAGTCATGACTGAGCGGGCTTTTGAACCCTGATCTCCCAGGTCCTAGTCTGACACACTAACCACTACACCACACTGTCTTCCTAGAGTACTTCTGCCAGGGGACAGCTGTAAACATTAAGTACCGGTAAATAAATATGGGGAAAGCAAAATGTCAATTAAGAGAAGGATCTGAAACATTTTCCTTGAAGTTTGAAATGGTTTTATTCTGGATTGTTTCATTTGATGTTTTAGTGTGCTGTAAAACCGCCTTGAGATTTTTTAAATTTAAAACATAAAGCAGTATAGAAATGAAAATAATAATAATATGTTGGAATGGAGATATTTATATCCATTGTATGTAGGCTAGCTGTCCCTAGGTACAGGGAAAGAAAATGTAATCTAGATAGAACCCTACAGCGCACTGTATTTATAAGCTAAAGTAGGTACAGATAGTGTTAGAATCTCGTTGCAGGATCATACTTTTAACACGCTGCCTCCTTTTGCCTTTCCAGGTCCTCCTTCGGCTCCTCACAATGTCACCGTACTTATTGAGGGGACTGAGGTCACCCTTTCGTGGCAGGCACCCACCGATCAGGGTGGGCGCAAAGACCTCTCTTACAGCGTCTCCTGCCAGCATTGCAGTTCCCCAAAGTGCAGACCTTGCGAGAGCAGCGTGACTTTTTCTCCCGGTGCCCTAGACCTCACCCAGCAGAATGTGGTTGTGAGTGGCCTGGAGGCCTTCACCAATTACAGCTTCGTTGTACGGGCTCATAATGGTGTGTCAGAGCTCAACCCTGCCTTGCACAGCAGCACCAGCTCTCCTGTCCGGGTTTTGGTGGGCCACGCAGGTGAGTCGCTGCGATGTATATGGCGAAGCAAATACCGGTAAAAGTTGTAGCAGCAGCTGAGCTGCATTTTCCCCTTATGCTGCAGTGATTAGTTAATTGCAAATGAGTGTGTGCAGGGGGCAAATTTACAATTCTTAGGTAAGGCATGGCAAAACTTGGCCCTCCAGATGTTGTTGACTTCCATCATCCCTAGCTAACAGAACCAGTGGTCAGGGATGATGGGAATTGAAGTCCCAAAACAGCTGGAGGGCCAAGTTTGGCCATCACTGTCTTAGATGCTTGGATCCTGACGAACTCTGGCGTACTGTAGGGGCTAAAAGTATGAGCTGTGAGCAATGGAGTCCTCTCTTCATGTTCCAGCCATGAACTCGTTAGCAGACCCTCCAAGTGTCCTTATTTTCCAGGGACGGTCCCGGATTTGCAGAAGCCGTCCTGGTTTCTGATTTGATCCCAAAATGTCCCGCTTTTCCTCAGGACACCTCTATTTTCATCAGAGAAATGTTGGAGGGTATGGGAGTTATGCAACCCCTGAGCTAAGGAGATAAGTAACTATACAACCTTTAGAAGACATCTGAAGGCCGTCTTGTATAGGGAGGTTTTTAAATGTTTAATGTTTTATTATGTTTTTATCTATGTTGGAAGCCTCCCAGAGTGCCTGGGTCAACCCAGTCAGATGGGTTGTTATTGTTGTTGTTATTATTATTGAACAGGACATTCCTATTGTCATTGGAGAAATGTTGGAGGGTCTGCATTAGGCAGCACTAAGGCTGCCTGCTCCATTAATCAGCCTCAGCTCCCTACCCACACGACAGTATGGGGATCATAGTCCTATTATAAAGGGCTAGTGTATGGCAGAATGGGGGCGGGGGGGGCTCCAATTGCTGCTGGTCTTCAGCTCCAGTCAGTCCCAGAAAGCGAAGCCAACAGCCAGGAATGATGGGAGTTGTAGTCCATCAACATCTTATCACAGGCTCCCCGCCTCCGGTGAAAGGAATGTTGAGGTAATGACTGTAAAGCACTTGCAACCCTCAAGAGAGAGATACGTAATTGCTGAGCAGGGTGATGTATTTTGTCAACACAATTTCTCCATTGTACTGGGTATGACATTTGTCCATTATTTAAAGCTCAGCGGTTTGTTGTCCAGGGCAGGGGTGGGGGGTGGGGAATGCTGTTCTCTAGAGAAATTTGGCAGATGTAGCAAGCCTGTTGCGCTGGTCTGAAAACTAATTTAATAAACTGATTATTGTAATGTAGATGCTCTTCAGCCTCTTATGCATCTAGTCACTCTTGGCAGAACTCTTATCGTTCTGTTTGCTTTATGAAGGCAACAGAATTAGAAGCCTATTTGTGTTCACACAAGCTAAAAATATCGTTTCCCATATGGCCAGTAGGGGCCACTATCACAAACCGTGTATTTAATCTGCAAAACCTTTGTTGTGGATGCATCGGTGAAGTTGATTCTTCAGTCTAAGAGTTGCCAGGCAAAATGGAAAAAAAATGTTTTGAGTTCCCTGGTGCCATCATAAACACATGAACTGCTCCTTCTACCTTGTCTGTGTGTTTTGGGTTGTTGTTGTTGTTGTTTTTAAAGTCATATTTTTATGCTGCAGAAAGCAGCTTATAAAGAGAGGTGGTCTTTTTGAATGCAGAGTTAATCCAGGACATATCTAAGGCAGGCTGTGGCACAGACAGCTTTGTGGTTTCTTCTCTGAAGTCTGTGGGATTCCCAGAAACAAAAGTGACATTTGAAATTCACACCCTTGTGCCTCAAGACGCCTTTAAGAGTTGTGTCATTCTTAGAAATGCACTTCTGTGTACAAGAAGCAGTATCCAAAAAATGGAAGGAAGTGAAGTCGAATGGGAGCGAAAGTATGTGTGAAGGATGCTAGCAAGTTCTGACCCATGGGTGATATCTACCTGTCTCCTGGTCTGCTGCTCTAATGACAGCCCAAATGTGGCCCTAGAGACAGCCACCTTAGTTTGGCTCGGAGAAGGGCAAGCTCTGTGCAGAATTTGTTAGGTTTAGCCAATCTGCTGCTAACTGGGCAGTCAGGAAAAGCAATGAGATCCAGAGCTTTCACTAAGGGAATGGGGGTGTGGGATGAATTGCAAAGAGCAGGTTACACTTTGACCATCTCTCCTTTCTTTATGTGCAGTCCCTGGCAAGGTGACTGATCTCATCCTGGCAAGGCGAAATGACAGCAGCCTCTCTGTGACTTGGTCACCGACACGACATCGCAGCCGTAGCTCCGTGAATTATGAGGTTATGTACTTTGAGAAGGTGAGATATGCTCTTCCTTTGCTCAACACCTGCAAACTTCATAAATGTTCTCGTTTCATTTCACAAGTTGTTCAAGTCCTGTAGCATATGGGTTTGGAACCTCTGGGCCATGGATTCAGTTTTGCCTGCCAGGCTGTTTCCCCCAAACCACACCTGATGTCATATATGATGTTACGTGTGGGGCAGGTAGAGATGTGGTTGGATCAGCTGCTCACCCAGCTGGTCCCTTCAGAAAGCACCATTGAACTCCCTTCTCTGCACATCAGCTGAAGCACGGGGAGTTCAGTCCTGCTTGGCTGTTATCTCTCCCCGCACCCCCATGGACCAACTTTGGCAGGTGGGTGGAATAACCTACCTGTCAGTCACCTGGTGCCATTATTATGAATTCAGGTGATGGACAGGTGGGGGATAAAGATCTTGCCTACTGGGCCAGAAAGGTTCCCAACCCTTGCTATAGCATGGCCTAATTGTTTTGCAGGGAGAAGAGAAACACTACACTGTCCAACACCTCCAGGAACCCCAAGTAACTTTGGCAAATCTGCAGCCTGATACAGCTTACCTGATGCGTGTGCGCTCCATCACAGACTCTGTAGCTGGGCCATATTCCCAGGAACAGGAATTCCGCACTCTTCCACAAGGTAGACCCCTTGATGCCCCACTTTGTTTGTAAAGGAGGGATTCTTGCTAATGGATTTGGGACTAAACTAGGTGCAAGGAACAATTCAGATTAGGATTGTGTTGCAAGTGTAGGTAGCTAATTTTCCACCCACTCCCAAGCTGTTTTTCTAAAGGAAATCACCCCATCCCTGAAGTAGCTATTTGTGACATTACCTACCATTACACCACTGGTGTGTGTGTATTTTCATAAGGAAGATAAGGAAAATGGAACAAACTTACACACACACACACACACACACACACACACACACACACACACACACACACACTTACTTCCTTGCAACTTTTCCAGGCATTATATGGTACTATTCCTGTACAAACATTTTGACTCAATGGGCTCTAAAGCACTTGAGGTCATCCAGATACTGTCACAGCTTGCTTTTTAAATTGTTTTACTAATATACTGTTTGGTTTTTCTGCATGGTAATGCTTTCAGATCTGCATTGCAAAACTAAAACTAAATGCAAACAACTTCCCTTTGGAGACTGAGAGCTGTTTCATGCAGCAGTCATATTTGCTGCCTGAAGCTACCCTCTTTGCTACACCAGCTTCCTGCAATTAATGCATAAAGTGTGTGGGGCAAATCTATGTGCCTAAACTCCTGGAGACATGAACCTGTAAACCCTGCATACTGTGGCTTTCTAGTGCCCCTTGCTGCTAAATTTATTACTTTCTCTTCACCCACAGGTCCCAGAGCAGGTTACAGCAACTTAAAATTCATAAGAAAAAAAACAGTTAAGACAAGTCACAATAATAGGTTGGGTGCTGATAAGATATCAGAGGCCAGGATAAAGAGGTGCATTGACAGCATCCACCAAAAGCTGTAAAGAAGCCAGACGTACCTCTTGTGGGGAGAGAATTCCACAACGTAGAGGCTGTCACAGAGAATGCTCTCTCCTGGGCCACCACACCCCCAAACTTCTGAGGGAAGTAGAACTACCAAGAGGGCCCTCTCCGTTGGTCCTAACACCTGAGAGGGTCTGTTGGCACACCTTATGCATTTGCTGTGGCATAAACATGGGCAACCATCTGCTAAGAACAATGGCTGTATGAAACTTCTCCAAAACCCATCCACTCCCCAGTGTGGCCCTTGGATAAGATAAATAAGGTCAGCAAAGGCATTTTAGGAAACCAGAACAAAGGATAATGCCAACCATTGTTTCCAAAAAAAAAAGAAAGAAAGAAAGAAAGACCAAAATGCACTTTAAAAAATTATCCACACAGCACTCAGTATTGAAAGTGTAATTGGGATCTGGCCAAGCCACTCACTCACTAGTGGTTCCATACCCAACGTAAATACTGAAGAAAGCATTTGGGATAAATTTGGCATTGACATCCTGAGCATACACTTCATAACAGTTCAGCTCCTCAAGTCCTTCCAATGACCTCTTAGATCAGGTATTTATAGATAAAGAGTTTTGATAAATAGGACAGCAAGAGAACAATGTTTGCGTTGGGGTTTAATACTCGTTCACTTTCTGTGTATATTAAAGCACAAAAAGTATCAGGATTGTGTTTGCCTGGGGCTGACGTGCCTGCCTGGGGAATGGGGTTATCTCACTTATATACCGTATTTTTCCGTCTATAAGATGCCCCCATGTATAAGACGCTCCCTATTTTTTGGGACTCAGATTTAAGAAAATGGGGGGGAGATGTATCTGTGTATAAGACGCCCCTAATTTTTGACATTTTTAAAAGGGAAAAAACCTAGTCTTATACACGGAAAAATACGGCACATTGTAGGAAACATGTAGGTAGCATTTATATGCACAAAATAGACCAAATAATTCATGGTCTGTACTCTGCAAAATCAGAGGCAAAGGTGGTACATTATTGGACATTGGGCTCTAAGCATACATGCCACTTCTTCATTACTTTTCCTTACATCTGGTTGAAACAACTCCTTCGCTTTCACATGCCTATGCATACAGTTACTCTGAATCCCTATGGAAATCCAGATATATTTCTGGAGTGGTGAGCCCTGGCTAGGATGGCCTGGCGCTGGAACAGTGTCTATAACCTGCGTTTTGCTCTTGCAGACACTGGGATGCCCTCTGGAGGAGTGATTGTCAGCATAATCTTTGGAGTTCTGCTGTTCATCGGTCTGGTTGTCGGTCTCCTTGTTTGCCGAAGGTAGAGATGGCGGTTTATCGAGGGTGGAGGGAATCCTGGGCATTGTTATTTGGTTTGTTCTGTGCTCTGGATGGTTATACCGTCTCTGTTCTGATGTTTATCCGTATCTGTTTTAGGCACTCTTACCGACGTGGAGCCCGGCGATGCCACAAGCAATCTAGCTACGACCGAGGTGAGCACCTGGAGTCGGGGAAGGCAGAGGAGGTGAAAGGCTTAGGACAGTGACGGCTAACCTTGACACCCCAGATGTTTTGGAACTACAACTCCCATCATCTCTAGCTAACAGGATCAGTGGTCAGGGATGATGGGAGTTGTAGTCCCAAAACATCTGGAGTGTCAAGGTTAGCCATCACTGGCTTAGGAGTTCAGAGCCCCAAACTACATGTAACATGCAGACCAGCCAGACAAGCATTTGGGAATATCAAAAGCCACTTTGATGGGGATGGTCAGTAGTGCAGGGGTTTTTGGGGGGGCATGTGTGTGTGCGTGTGTGTAGGGAGGGTGGTGATTAACTTTTCCTCAGCAGGTGTACTTCTGTTCCAAATTCCTCCCCTCTCCATGCTACGTCCCTCAATCTGAAGTCCAGATACATATTGCCAAGCACAAGCTCACACACAGGCCCACCTTGTCTTCAGCCTCTTCAATATTTGTTGGAAAGGCAACTGGAAAGGCAGTGTTGAGGGGGCCTGGCATGCGCCATCACACGCATTGCGCATCGCACCTTCAGCAGTGGCTCCTTCAGAGTGCTCGGTCTCCTCCAGGCAGTGGTTACATATTCATATGACCACTGCTCCTTGAAAACTTCCATTGTATGTTGAGTTACATGCTGAAGAAGACGTACACGAAACAGTGTCAATACCGGATCACTGTCCATTGTCTTTCTGTTATCATACATGAAAAAAATATATACTACTTTCATTGGCTGTCGTGTTGCTTGTTCTTGGTTTCTGTTTGAAGATTGCAACACAGAGCCTTGGATCTTAGGAGATTGGGTGATCCATGCTCACCTTTCCAGCACCTGATGTTGCATGTGGCATTGGGCATGGGAAAGTTCGAGGTGCAGGTGCTTCAAAGGAAGAATTAGGAGCACACTCCCAAGTGTGCTTTTGTTTCTTCCTTTGCAGGCAAAATTCAGTGCTTTCAAAACTTGGCAACTTTTCCTGTTCTCCTTCAGCTTCACTACGTTTGCTCTAGTAGCTTTAGGCTGTAACCTTACACAGCGAGATTTACTTTCCAAAGCCAATACGTTTAGGACTGTGATGTGGGCTGGGGGAGTTCTTCCGTCTTGCTGTACCGAAAGAGCCGCAAAACCTTTGTGCAGAAATCATTTACAGCGATGGCTCTTTATTGCAGATGAGATTTGGTTGAAGCCATACGTAGACCTCCAGCCCTATGACGATCCCAGCAGGGGAGTCCTAGAATTCACAAAAGAGCTAGACCCATCCGTTGTCACCATGGAGACTGTTATTGGGGAAGGTGCGTATCATGAGGTTCCTGCTCTCTCTTTGGTCAGGAGACCCCATTTTTCTATATCCCCTAATACCGCTTTTTCTTTCCTCTGAATGCTCCACAGGCGAGTTTGGGGAGGTCTACTGTGGGAATCTGCATTTCCCAGGGAAGGAACGTGTCGTCGTGGCCATCAAGACCTTGAAGTCAACTTACTCAGACTCAACATGGTGGAACTTCTTGCGCGAGGCGACGATCATGGGCCAGTTCAATCACCCCAACATTGTCCGCTTGGAAGGAGTCGTTACAAAACGTAAGGGCTCAGCCATGATAGGGCAGTAGCGCCTGGTGGAATGGGAAGGTTATCACTACATGGAATCACCAGCGAGTGTGAGGCTTCTGTGAAGGTGCTGGAGCAGCGTGTGGGAGCTACCAGATTCAGTCCTTGGCATCTCCAATGAGAATAATAATAATTTTTTGGGTACCCTGCCCATCTGACTGCATTGCCCCAGCCACTCTGAGTGGCTTCCAACATGCATAAAAAACATAATAAAACATCAAACATTAAAAAGCTTTCCTACGCAGGGCTGCCTTCAGATGTCTTCTAAAGGTTATATAGTTATTCCATATTAATAATAATAATAATAATAATAATAATAATAATAATAGAAATCACCCCTGCCCTGTGAGATTGGAGGGCTACATAGCAGACAATAACTGGGCAAGAGGGACCAGAAGCTTCATGTGTTCGAAAGGTTAAAATGACTTTTCCATTGGATTTGGGTGGGAAAGCCCAGAGAGCCACTGCCAACCAGATGGGAAGTAAGGTGAGGGCAGCACTAGTAATTTTATTTTATTTTTTCTTCCCAGGACACCCAATGATGATTATCACGGAATACATGGAAAATGGGGCTCTGGACACCTTCTTACGGGTGAGTCCTTTTTCGTCAGCCACTTAGGCATCGTCGTTTGGTAAAGCTGTATCAGAGCTGTATTAATTCAGATTGCAGGTGGAGACTCCATGCAAAAGGAAATTCAACCTAAGAAAATGAGCACGTTGGAGAGAAGGCTCAGATAGAACACGTCCCCCTGCCAAATCATTTTCTATATGCACACTTTTTTAATTTTTGCATGGAGGTGTATTTAGCCATATCATTCCCCAATGCCACTACGAAGTGATGGAGCCTGGCCAGAGCTTTACCACCTGAATGATAACTAGGCCTAGAAGAGGAAAGGAAACTTTTCTCTTTTGTCTGGCAGTGTTCGTGATTTCTGGCTTTGATCTAGGGACCACTTTAAAACCTGGGATCCGGGTATCTGAAGGACTGCTTTATCCCATGTGAAACTACGTGGTCTTCCTCTTCTCCGGGTGCCCTTGCCTTCTGAAGTTAGGCATGTAGGACCTTTTCTATAGTGGGACCCTGGTTGTGATGCACCCTATGTAAAAACATAAGAGGAGCCCTGCTGGATCAGACTAAGGGTTCATCTGTAGCCCAGCATCCTGTTCTAACAGTGGCCAATCAGATGCCGTTGATAAGCCCTCAAGCAGGGAATGAGCACAGTCTTCCCAGAGATATACCATTGGTGCTCACTTTGTTACCTTTCAGGCATCAGATAAAAATAATCCTATCCTCCCAGCCTTTTAATGCAGCTTTCATTTCTATCTATGTTTATATTCTCTATATTCTTCTTGCTACTTTTTCTGCAGTTTTCTTTTAGCATCATTGGTGTTTTTTTAAAGATTAATTTGATAAGATTTAATTTATATTAGTCACCTTGGAATCTCTTACCTCGAACGGCTGGATATTCTTGGGAACTGAGTCTCTTGGGTCATGCCTGCATAAGTTGTGACCGGCTGGGCTAAATGTAGACCCATCAGCCATATCCACCAGCACATCAGGAACTCCAGAAAAAAACCCCGAGATTTTGTGGTCTGCCTGGGACTAAAAAGCAAAGGGCTGGCAAGCCACAGTCCATGACTGTTGCACACTGTATTTGTTTTTTGGTGGGACACAACCTGTAGCTATAACATTTCATGTTGCCATGAGGATTCCGAAACTGCATTCTTCGCTGTGAAACAAGCAGCTAAGCACAGTGAGAAGACTTTGTGCCTGTGTTTGTGTTTCAGGAGAACATGGACAAGTTCAGTTCGGTGCAGCTTGTGACGATGCTGCAGGGCATTGCCTCGGGAATGACCTACCTGTCGGACCGCAACTATGTGCACCGGGACCTGGCAGCCCGCAACATTCTGGTGTCTCATAACCTTCAGTGCAAGGTTTCAGATTTTGGTCTTTCTCGGATATTAGAAAACGATGTGGAGGGAACTTACGAAACAAAGGTAAAATTATGAAAACAAGATAAATAAAATAGGGAGTAGGGCTGGGTGATGTATCAGTATATTATCCAAAACTGGTTTGAAGTCCTTATCGGAATATTGGCTTCATAGTTTTTGACCTGGCAATATATTGATGTGTGTGTGCTATGCAAAAATCACAATATGGGAAAAACCGTGAAGTCAGCCTCTCCACATAGCTCCATCCTTATTTCAGACATTGTGATATATCAGTATTTGCGATGTTTAGCTGGTGATATACACAAATGACACACAAATAACTGGGACATTTAGCTCAGTTGTTGTGTTAAGGCAACTTTTCCCCCAGTGCGACCTTGGCTCTGTGCCAGCAGAAGACAGGCTGCTGTTTGTCTTGTGGAGCTGGGCCAAAACTAGCACACTTACTCAGAACTCTAAAGAGCCAAATGGCAGGTAACTTTCTGGTTGTTTAGACTGGGTGTAGTGAAATGCCTGCATAAAGTACTCAAGGGAGTAACACAGACCAAGTCAGAGCATTCTCAGAAATAAAGTTTTATTTTTTAAAAAAGTACCCCCCAAAATTGTAATTGAACAGTGGAAAACTTTCCAGGAACTGAGAGGGAAAGAGGAAGGAGGGTCTGTACAACATGACTTTGGCTTCAAAAGAGGCAGAAGGAAGAAGACTGAAATGTAGCCAGAGAGAGAAGAACTTAACCAATCCTTTTCAGTTTTGTCAGAGAATGGGCACCAGGGTCCAAGGATATGAAGATGAGCATCCAACAGGACCCTGGGTGGAATGTCTGCCAGAAATCTAACGTACTTTAAGAACTAGGATCTGGAGGCTCAAATAGGGCCAGGACCATTATAGACTTGAAAAGGGAGGGGCTTGATAAAAGGATGGTGTTGGAAGAGTGGTTTCCAGATATGAACTAAAAGAGGTTTAATGTTTTCCAGTACTACTAATATCCTACTCTTTAATTAAGTAGGCAATTTATAATATTGGACCTCAAGGGAGGTTGGGCATTTGTCTTCTCAGGAGGTCCAAGTCTAGCTGGCTTGGGGGCTACTCTCTTCTCTATGTCAATAGAGGATTTTGTCAAGAAACCTGGATTTTGACCTCTGCATCTTGATAAATTCGTTCTCGCTACAGTCAAACAAAATGGAAACTGTATGATCCAAGGTTCCAAGGAACACCAGCTTGAGCTCCTGGCAACAACGTCACGTTTTGCTTGCTTACTTACGTGTGTGTGTGTGTGTGTGTGTGTGTTTCACATATTTTTTCTACCCCAGGGAAGGAGGCAGGGAGTGGCTTTGTGGGCTCCTAGATTGCAGTTGAATAGCCAAACCATTTCACAGTTGCAACCTCTTTTTCAACAGGGTGGCAAGATCCCTATCCGATGGACAGCGCCTGAAGCTATTGCCCATCGAATCTTCACCTCAGCCAGTGATATCTGGAGTTTTGGCATTGTCATGTGGGAGGTGCTGTCCTATGGCGACAAGCCATATGGAGATATGAGCAATCAGGAGGTAAGAGGGTCAAGGGAAACGCTTATTGTGCAAGGAAACCTCCTCCTGGATTGGCAGAGCTGGAGCTGAACTAGAATGGATCGTAATAAAGAACACGTTTCCAGATTTCCCCATGGCCCCAAATTCCGTTTCCTACTTTCCTGAAGGGAGCATTCATAGCTGGGCAGCCCAACTGAGATCCATTAGCCATGAGTTTCAGTACATTAACCAATTTGATTAAATCTGCATAGGAGAAAAAAGAATGGGTTGCGTCCAGTGCTCTGCCAGCATAAATCTGTGGGTGCAGTAGGGCTTCCATTTCCTCTTCTCCACAAAATCCCAAATTCACTTTGGAGGATCTCCCAACCCCCCGGAGCTGATTTTGGGGGCATGCAGGTGCTGGAGAGGACAGAGGGCTTATCTACACTTGCCCTCTGCTCTTTCCAGGCACAGGTCCGTGCTTAAAAGCTCAGTGTCTGAGCGTGGTTTGGTTTTGCCCCAAGCTTTCCCCACAAAAACCTGCCCTTTAGCGCTCAATTGGAGCAAACGTCAATTTGGGCTTTCTGTGGATTGCTGTTTGCTCTGACTGAGCTTTAAAGAGCAGTTTTTTGTGAGGAAAGCTCCAGAGGAAAATTGGGTACTCGGACATAGTCCCTGGAAAGAACAGAGGAAAAGTTAAGTGTGAAGCCCTGAGAGGAAGAGGAAACTGTTGTTACCAGCAAAGCTCAAGTTTTGGATACAGCCCAGCAGTTTAGAAGGGAACCTCACACACTGCTTTCAAATGACGTGCATCTATCACAGTAGCAGCATCTCTCCTTTAAGAAGCATTTCTCCTTCTCAAACATGCAAAAAGGGATGCATTTTCTAAGATGCCACTTGCCATCCATAACTTTTACAGTTCAACTTGTATCAGAATTACTTTTAACAGAAGAATGTGGTGATTGATTAATCGGGGACAGCTTCTTACCTTATACGTTTTTAATGAATTAATCAAATGAACTAAATGTGACCGTTCTAATTCCAAAGGATTTCCCAATATTTAGACTTTACGCTCCTGAGAAATTGGCCCTCGGCTCCAGTTTCTTTGGTAGCTGTGTTCTAAGGAATGTTTGCCCTGTTCACAGTGATCTTGTGTTTTACCTGGAACAGGTGATGAAGAGCATAGAGGATGGGTACCGGCTCCCCCCACCTGTGGACTGCCCATCCGTCCTTTACGAGATCATGAAGGTGTGTTGGTCATATGACCGGACCCGGAGGCCCCGCTTCCGGGAGATCTTCGCTCAGCTAGAGCACTTCATCTCCAGTCCACATTTGCTTCGAACTGTGGCCGACTTTGACCCCAGGTAAGTGATATGCAGGGCGATACTTAGGGGACAGAGCTGTGTAAATTTGTGATCATGTACATGGGCACGCACGCACGCACACACAAAGGGGAAGACTCCCCCCCAAAAAGCTGAATTTACAATGCTGTCTTACAATGTTACCTTGGTTCTTGATGGCTTAAGTTGTCGAACAAATCGGCTCCTGAACGCTGCAAACCCGGAAGTAAGCGTTCCGGTTTGCAAACATTTTTCGGAAGCTGAACGTCTGACGCGGCTTCCTTCTGCTTGAATGCAGGAAGCTCCTGCAGCCAATCAGAAGCCGCGCCTTGGTTTTTGAACGGTTTTGGGAGTTGAATGGACCCCCGGAACAGATTAAGTTCGAGAACCAAGGTACCACTGTATTTACATATATTATTTGTTAGTCACTTTTCTTACCAAGTAATTCAAAGTGGCTTTCATTTAAACAAATTAAAAACCAACATTAAAAACCTAAAAACACAAAGGCAGGACCAGAGGTCCCACCCCACTAAAAGAGACAATGCCACCCTTCAAATCAAGGGCCCAAAGCTCAGGAGAAAAGGATTTGCCTGGCACCTAAAACTGGATAAAGATGTTGCCAGGCCAAATTTTGCATAGATGGATAATCTCTTTTGTTTTGGCCTGGCTTATTCCCTGCATGCTGAATTCTGTACACACCATCGCATTCTGTGCTTTTGGAGCACTTCTGCAGAATTGTACCACCCTTAAATGTGTGCGTGGCATTAGTGCCAGCCTGGGTTGCATCAAGTGCCACAGCGGCACAGCATGGGACGCCATAAACGCCCCCTGGGTAAAGGGTAGACATTTCTCTCCAGCTCCATCAGAGGAGGGGTGGGGCGCTGGTCTTCTCATGAACTGCATTCATTTTAAGTGTCGCATCAGGTCTGAAAATGCCTATCAATCCCTAGGGTGACGCTCCGCCTCCCCAGCTGCAGTGGCTCCGATGGGATTCCTTATCGGTCTATCCCAGAGTGGTTGGAATCCATCCGCATGAAGCGCTACATCATCAACTTCCGCACTGCCGGCCTGAACACCATGGAATCCATCCTGGAGCTTACTGCTGAGTAAGCACTGGGCACCCTGAATTGTGGATTCTGCTCTTCCAGGGCAGAAGAGAGGGGAGGGAAGGGAGGACATGCAGCTAGGTGCCACCGTGTCTATTGCACCTCCCCACAGCATACAAAGACATTCAGGGGCGCGGGTGGCGCTGTGGTCTAAACCACTGAGCCTCTTTGGGCTTGGTCGGTGGTTTGAATCCCCGCAATGGGGTGAGCTCCCGTTGCTCTATCCCAGCTCCTGCCAACCTAGCAGTTCGAAAGCACGCCAGTGCAAGTAGATAAATAGGTACTGCTGTGGCGGGAAAGTAAATGGCATTTCTGTGCTCTGGCTTCTGTCACAGTGGTTTAGTCATGCTGGCCACATGACCCGGAAAGCTGTCTGTGGACAAACGCCATCTCCCTTGGCCTGAAAGCGAGATGAGCGCCGCAACGCCATAGTCGCTTTTGACTGGACTTAAGCATCCAGGGATCCTTTTACCTTTACAAAGAAATTCATATGCACAGGATCAGCAAAAGAATTCTAACAACTTTCTCTCTCTGCGTGCCAATGCCTTAACTACCAAGCTTGCACCCCTCTACAAGCACTTCTCATAATAGCTTTTCTTAGGGTTGCCAGCTTCTTTTCCCACCCTGCTCTCTTGTATCTGGGTTCCATGCAGACATTGAGCAGATACCGCAGCTTTTCCTGGTACAGAGGCCAAGTGACCAGGAAAGGGTTTCATGTGCAAACTTTCTCTGTGTTAAGCTATAATTCAAAGACGAGAGGGCCAATAAAAGGCCAAAATCCTGGCCAGAAGACGGAGAGAGAGAGACTCTCCTGCTGCTTGTAAAGACAAGAGTGAGGTATCTAGCTCATGATTGCCCAATGGAGCCTGTTGCTGTGGTTGAAAAGCAGGCAGAGAACCAACAGCTTAAGTCAGAGCATAATCAGAAAGAGTCACAGTGATGCTTTGTTGGAGAGCAGAGAATATGAGTGTTAAGAGTAGGCCTGGTTAACCTTTGGCCTTCCAGATGTTGTCAGACTCCCAGCTGCTGTCAGCCCCAGACAGCATCGACAAGGGTGATGGATAATGGGAGTTGAGAGTCCAACAACATCTGGGAGGGGGCGCAAAGGTTCCCCAGCCCCGAGCTAGAGCCATCTCCATCACAATCCCATTTTGTATGTGGGCTGGTAGTGAGGCTGAAAACAAGCAGGGTGATTCCCACCCCCCTTCAGAACTGAAGGTGGTTTGAATACAGCAATTTAGCTATTCATTTATTCCCTCCTGCCTCACAGTTGACTCTGGTGAAACAGGTTTTATAGGTTTCTGTAAGGCTTCAAAAAGCTGGCCAGAGAAGACAGCAAGATAAAAAAGATCCTAGCAAAGGTTTACTCAAGAACTGATTTCAATGGGACCTCCTCCCTAGTGAACAGGCATAAGATTCATTGGCGAGCTGGATATGTAAGAAATATTTGCAGAAGTAATAAGCATATCCTTCTATTAAGAGCATAAGATAAAATCACTAACGCATACCAAAATACTGGACACATATGAAAATAATCATATGGAACCAAGGAATTAGCATCAGCATACAAAAATTCACAAGACAGTTAAGATAACTGTTGGCATCCATCACACTGCTAAGGAATTGTTGCATTGTGTAAGATTGCATTTGTGCATCTTAGTATATTTAGTTTTACAGATGATATACTATGCTTTATAGCAGAGTGACACTTTTGCAGGTTCTCCCCATAGTTTTGCGTTGTGCTTGCAGTCTTACAAATTCAGCTTCCTGAAGCTCTTTTATCACCTTCCCAGTGAATTAACATGTCTTTTTTGGGATCTGTCATAACACCTCCAAGAGCTCTAAAATATGTTGTCTGACTCCCAACTTGCAGTTTTGCCAGATCCACCTTGTGAGACAGCAACTGGAAATGGTGATATTTCTGAGCCTTAAGCTCAGCTGAATTTCTAGGAATGGACTCTGGTAGGGCAGGTAACAAGTGGTGGGGAAAGGGGACAGAGGTTTCTTAGGGTGCTACAGCTTTATGCAACCCTCTGCTTGTGTAGCAGTCTCATACTCTCTTCACCTGCTAAACAAGGCAACTAATCTTTCTCCCCTGTTTTTTTCCAAGGGACTTGAAGCAAATGGGTGTGACTCTTCCTGGCCACCAGAAGCGTATTCTGTGCAGCATCCAAGGCTTCAAAGAGTGATGGGGGGTCTTGCATCACCAAGCTGTCCCTGGACCCAACGCCACAGAGCCCAGAAGAACAAGGAGAAGAGAAGGGGAACGGACTGAACCGACCTTGCAGTGGCGCTGCAAGCATCGGCCTGGGGCTCTGAGAGTTGATGGCAGAATCTGCAGCATGTGCACCACAAACATTCCTTGTGCCCCATAGTGCACAGGTTGGGACTTGGGCTTCCCAACGCAGAAAGGAACACTCCACGAGGCTCCCTGCAGATACTACGCCAGAGAAGTGGCCAACGCTTAAAACGCAAACTCCTTGCTTCTCTCTCATTTTCTGTCTCGCCACCTCGTTTCGTTCTTGTGTTTCTACTCCAGCAGCAGCCACTCTGCCCGTCGCATTTCATAGTGACTAAGGAAGCAAGGTGTACTTAAAATTATAAGTAGGGCTGAAACCATTCTGCCGGCAAAGCCATATCTAGCATAAGGGGTCCCTTCAAATGCCAAAGTTGTGCATGAAGACTCAGGGATTGGGGGGGGGGGAAAGAGACGGACTTGCCATTGTTTGCACAGTTCATGGGGCCAAGACTGCCTACCTTGTACCTTAGCTCAGTGGCCTGGACTTGCCTTTATCACACAGCATTAGATCAAATTTATACTCCTTCCCCTTGTTGCTTATGTGTCTTATTTTCTCTCCTGGAGCCCAGTCCTAAGAGCAAAAAATGGCTTGTTTACAGTTAGGCACCACACGCTCCAGAGAGCTTTGCTTCCTCAAGTTGAGGATGTTGCCTATATATATTTAAAATAGCAGGATGGGGAGGTGATAAAGAAAGAAAACCCAGACCTGGGGTTGTGTGTTGTATATATGGTTTTGTAAATAAAAGTATCCAATCTGTGCCATGACTTTTATTATATACGGACCAGCCCCTTATTAAGTCAGCTGTCTATTGGGTTCCACAAAACTTAAAAGCAGGACTTGCTGCCTTCTCAAAGGAGGGAGAACCACCTCTAACATAAAGTTACCCTTATATGATTACAGCTTTTTAAAAACAAAACAAAATGATAGCTACTTTTGCTCCTTTTCAAAGAAATATTCAAGGTTAAGGAAAAGCATCCGAGTACCTTGGATAATCAGATGAAAAAGGAGTGCAGGGGTCCTTTATCTTTTAGTGGTTGTGTTGAAGAGGAAAATTTAACAGCATTGTTTGTCATGCAAATCAAAGCGCAGAGCCCTGTACCTTTCCCCCCATCCAGCCAAGACATGACACAACAGCCCCTAGGCAAGGAAGAACTGGTAAAAAGGAATCAAAATACATTTAAAATAAAGGCACTGTTACCATTTATATGCAAAGAACCAGTTATGTGCAGGGTGTGAGAGAGATGTTAAGACCATAAAGAACCTGACATAGACACCTACTCTGTACTTACTCAGAAGTAACTCACACAGTGTCCTTAAGATTGAAGCCCTAAATCAGTCAGGACAGTATTTAATGTAGTTCAGAAGCCAATGACCAGCTCCAGCTACAAAGAAGGAATTTAAAGCACAGACGAAGCAGTAGCCTTGTTGGGTATGTAAAGGGAATTTAACAAAGCAATAACCAGACTCTGTAATTGTCATACCTACAGGATCAAACTCCATAAATTCATATTAGGATAGCTATTATCTATGCTTCCAAGGAAAAACAAGAGAAAAGGGGGGTGAGGAGGGGTAATATTATCTGGGGAAGTTCACACCAGGAAATGATTTCAGGTTGAATGTAGACAATCAGGAACTTACTGAAATGAACATATAACCACCCAATATAACCTGCAGCATCTTCCTACAATGTGGCTAAAAACTGCATCATATCCCTCCTCTCCCAGCCTTCTGATCAGGTCCAAAATGTGACACGTTCCTCAGAATTGCATGCCCACTGAATTCGTTTTAGCAAGGGTACATAAAGGACTACAGTTCTATCACTTTAGAAATGCAAGCCATCCCAATATGGTACTGTAGCTTTTCAGTAGACACTCCTACTGACTGGGCAGTGATCTGGCAAGGAGTGGCAATGCCCATGCCCCACGGCACTCTAACGTCCATTGCTTGAATCCTGAAATGCATTCAGTGCTTTCAAGATGTGGTACTAATCAAGCTGCAAGACTTTTGCTCTTAAGCAGCAGCCTATGGGTACCATTTCGTACCATAGAACTGTTTTCTCATCACCCTGTACACAAACATTATGCCCTACACTGCTGGACCTACAGAAAAATGAGTTTTCCATCTATCAAACTCCTCCACACGTCTGTGAACTTTGAACACTAGGAGCAACTCTGGGCGAGGCAAGTTTGGGACATTTTTGTTTGATATATTGATGTCAATTAAAAAATATTGCAGAAACCAGATCGGCCCAATTTAACATACCCAGGGCAGTTGAACTAGAAAGGTCTTCTTGAAACAGTGTGTGTGTCTACCCACCACCACTTACAGCTCAGGGACTCTATCAAAAGCTTCTGCTGGACTAATGGGGTCAACTTGAAACAAGTGCCATACATCAGTATAAAACTATTGTTATGCATGTTTACCATCTGCATAACTCTTCCAAAACTACATCTACTAACAGGACCCCAAGCAGAAGTATGAAAAAGCCTACAGGGATCAGGCCTAGAGATCTTTCCAGGAAGGCGTGCTCAAAAGATCGTGTCAGAGAGCAAAGTTCAGATGGTTAAGTATTAGCAGCATTAGACCTCCCACTCAGCAGATGGCTTCTGCTACCAATTTCCTTCCCAACCTCCAAAACACGAAACTTGTCCTTCAATAGGAACATTCATTTGCTCCAAGCTACCATTTTTTATTTTTTATTGGCTGTATGGTTTCTTTTCTTGTGAGCTTCAGAGTTATCTATGCTGAAGGACTCCAGATTAAACAGAGGTATAATAATGGGAGGGTCACGGAAGAAACCTCCATCTCAAAGCAAAGTTGGAAGAGCCTGGTGGTATGAGCCAAGGAGCCTTAAAGAGCTGGGTGGGGTGGGGAGAGTAATCTCTCCCCTGCAGAGAGCTGTCTCCCGCAGCAGCCTTCAGTCGGGACACAGGCTCAGTGCATTAAAGTCAAGTTAGCTCAAGGGTCTCTCCAGCTCCCAAGATGCAGGCAGCAACGAAACAAAGAGATCAAGGGGCTGCTGAACGAAACTGAACTTCACCTGAACAAACAAGCTAAACACTGTGCAAACATTTGCCAGACTCCTCCACTTTGGACTTTTGCTATTTGTGTTAGATGTCAAGTACATGCAGAAGGTGGTGTGTGGCTTTGGGCTAGAGCACAGCCTTTTAACTCTTAAAACTTCTCGTACCCAGATCCAGTACCAAAGACAGAATAAACTGCCTTACAGGGAGGGCTGTGTGTGCTTGGATGTATATCTTGAATTCAATAGATGCCTGCAAACATGCAAAATATGCCTACAGAGTGCAAAGTTTAGCTGCTTTTTTTTGAGTTTCTGAACCTGCACATTAATCTGGCATCAACTTCAGGAGATTTAGAAACCTGCTTTTCTTTTAAAATAAACTGGGTCCTCACAGAAAGCCAAATTCTGCAAGCTGTGTTTTTTCTGCACGTGTGGCGAAAAAAATTCAGGGGGTGGATAAACATTGCCCTGACTAAAATCAGTGCTACGCTAGAGCCCACAGTTTAACAACATATACTATTACAGGATTCTTAAAGCCTCTATGGAGAAGGCAAGCAAATGCAGTCCTAGGTCAGCAGCAGAAACAGGCTTTTTTAAAAACAAAAACAAGAGCCACTGGTGAGCTGCTCTGCACTGCTGGAGTTCTGCTTTGTAGGGCCATACATGTTATAGCCCTCATCGAAACAAGGATACTTAACTCCCCAATTTTTGAAGAAAATGTAAATGGGTGATATCAGACTATAGCATACTCAGTCACTCAAGTCCACAGATTTAAAAGTATCAACTCAGGGTCATATTCCGAGTAGATCTACAAAAATCGGCATAATTCACATTTCTATTGATGAAAGTCCATCTAGTTCAACCCCCCTGCAATGCAGGAATCTTGCCCAACGTGGAGCTCAAACCCAAGCTCCACCAACTGAGCTATCCTGGGACTTAGTTATCACCCAAGGCATTGTTTTTTAAAAAGGTAATGACATTTCCCTCCTTCCTTATATTTAAGCCCATGACTATTCAGTCTGTGAGAGCCAGTGTGGTGTAGTGGTTGAGAGCGTAGACTCGTAATCTGGTGAACCGGGTTCGTGTCTCCGCTCCTCCACATGCGGCTGCTGGGTGACCTTGGGCTAGTCACACTTCTTTGAAGTCTCTCCGCCCCACTCACCTCACAGAGTGTTTGTGGTGGGGGAGGAAGGGAAAGGAGAATACAGTGATCCCTCAACTTCTGAATGACCCGACTTAGGAGTTTTTCAAGTGACGAGGGATCAAAGCGGCCGCCGCTTCCGAATTTTTTCAACTTCCAATCGGAAGTCGCGGCCATTTTAGATGCGGTTTCGACTTACGATGTTTTTTTCGACCTACGAATGCGTTCTCCCAACGCATTCCCTATGGGGACTCGAGTTACGATGAATTCAACCTACAAAGATTCCGTCGGAACGGATTATCTTCATAAGTCGAGGGTCCACTGTATTAGCCGCTTTGAGACTCCTTCAGGTAGTGAGAAAGCAGGATATCAAATCCAAACTCTTCTTCTGTATTCATTCAATGTCCAGACATTACCAATAGTAGTTTGGTGTTTAACTTCCCTCTCTCAGAAGAGGGAGTGGCCCTGGGATTGCAGTCCTGGCCACGTGTGCCACTCAGCAAAGCTAACCTGCTTTTCTAGCCCAGAGGGCTGGACATGGACGTCAATCACAGTGGCTGAAAATCCTGATAGGTGGCAAATGTTAGTAGCAAGCAACGATGAAGCAAAAGTGGAAGCAGCGAGCCGGATTCCAAATTCCAAAACCATTCAAGCTTCTGAGAAGTTGGGGAGGGGGGGGGGAGAACAGTTTTATTACTCAATGAGAGTAGGGGATGAGATGCAGCTGAGATCCACAATATGACATCTTCTTTTGAAGACGAAGGGGAAAGTGCAAGTGGGTCAGAGCAAAAAGAAAAGAAAAGAATGTATAGACAGGAAACACCACTGAGAACTCTGCCAACAATCTGAGAAGGAGGAGGCGCAGGAGAAAAGCTTAGCAAGAGGCAGCAATTTTCTCTCTGCCAAATGATGCATCTAATTGGATACCAAGGCAAAAAAGATTGCAGAGCTCCAGCAGGTCAGAATGAATGGAGAGTAAAATGGCAAATGGAAGTCACTGTAAACAAGGGTAAAGTGGTGCATGTTGGGGCAAAAAAAAAAAAAAAATTAACTTCACATATACTATTGAGTTGAACTGGAAGTGACAAGACCAGGAATGAGATCTTGGGTCATGGGAGATAGTTTGAGGAAGATATCAACCCAGTGTGCAGTGGCTGTGAAAGGCAAAATCCATGCTAGGAATCATTAGGAAAGAAAATCAGAGAACTGTAGAATTGGAAGGGACCCTGAGGGTCATCTAGCCCAACCCCCTGCAACGAGATGGAGGGAGAATGGATTCACTGCTGGGTAGTTTAGCAATGATCTCTCTCTGACCCACCCCAGCCACACACACCACAGAGAGGTTGAAGTTATAATGGGGGTGGGGGAGAGAGAACCCAACACAAACTTTATTAATGCAAACAGTGGCTGGGACAGACAATATGGAAGATGCTTGTTCGGTCCAGCCTAGGAATTGAGGCTCTGCTCCACTGACTGTGCCAAAAACAAACACCAGCAAAGTCACTTACAGCAACCCCCCCAGAGAAGGGTGGGAGTGTGGCCCTGGCAGGGATTTAGAAGGCACCCATCACATGTAGGCTGCAAACGAACAAACTCTGATGAGGGTGCCTTTCTCAGCATCGATTCGGGACCATTCCCGGTCACACCACACTCCCAGTTCGACAAAGCATGTTGTAAACAGAGAAGTAGTCCTTTGGATAGTTTGCTATGCAGAAGTTGCTAGGCCAAAGCACCACAGAGGTAAAAAAAACTGGGGCACCATAACTCTGGGGACTGTGGGGCTGCGGAGGGAACCGATCCATAAACTCCTTGCTTGCAAGGAGAACCATTCAGACACACAAGTCCAGTACAGAAGAAGGAGATTCGTTTATATCATCATCCTGTAGAGCAAAGACTCTGTCCATCGCCAAAGTAAAGGATTAAAAAAATTGTCCCATTAGTTGGGTCGTGTTCCATACCTGAATAGAGCATTTTGCAGGGTCAGGGGACATAGCAGGTTGGAAGGATCCAGACTTTTCCTCTAAGATTACTTTATTATTTAGTAAGTAAAAGGACTGCAGAGCTTATAGCAATTCCACGTCACTTTCTGCAGTGTCTAGAATAATATACTGTGGCCAGACTAGGTGAGGAGGTTAAGGAACACCCAGTCTTAGGAGGGGCAGGTTTTTTAAAAAAAGAAAACACAGCTGGGAAGTAGGGAGAGCCCTTGGGTGGAAAGAGATATTGCCAGACAGACTCTTTCTAAGTAGAAATGCATTGTGGGTTCTGAGGGAGGACCAGTAACAGCACAGAGGAAAATCAGGCCCACTGACTGGGCTGGGAGGGGAAGCACCTCAAGGGCATATCCTGATCCAAGGTCCTTAGACCGCAGCCTTGGCCCGTGCGGTGTGACATTTTCTACACAGCACGTGCCCGTCCAGGGGGAAACAGCCATTGTCATCTGCTTCAATGGAAAGGGGCTTCCCACAATCCTGAAAAGGGAAGGAAGAAAAGGAGAATCAACGACACTGTGATAGCCTGGGATTCAGACTCAGACGCTAAACCTGAGGGATCCCAGCCTGCACAGGATTTCCCTGCCTCCAGAACCAGCAGAGCCAGGGCTGGGGCCTGAGTCTGAAGGGGACTCACCTGTGCTAGATCCTCAGGTGCAGGCATCGGCTGAGTTTGATCTGGCTTCTGCTGGGATGGAGGACTTATTGCCTGCAGGTGCTCCACTCCCCACCCAGTCAGGGGAAGCTGAGGTTGCCTCTGGGTCCGGTAACCCTCCAGCTTCTCCTGAGCTGCAGAGGCTCAGGGCAGAGAGGCGAAGGGAACTAAGTTCCCGCAGGAGGAGTGCTCGCCTCCAAGCCAGGAGAGGCGAGTCACCTGAGGATCGGAGCCGCCCTATGCCTTGGGGCAGATAAAAGCCGGCCAGCCCCAGCCCCGTGTTGCTGCTTGATCCCTGTCCTGCTCTCCTGCCTGTGCTCCTGACCCGCCTTGGTTCCCTGCTTGCCCACCCGTTCCTGTCTTCGCCTGACTCCCTGCCCTGGACCCTGCTTCAGTTATTTCGGACTGCCTTTACATGTACCACTGACCTTGGACTGGACTTAGACCTCGCCTATTGGATACCCCACAGGACCAGCACAGACACTGAGGCGACAGAAATGTCAACAAGGGACTGGCGGGAAGGGGAGAAGGGAATCAGCTCACCTCACAGCGGTAACATTTCATGTGGAAGTTCTTCTCCAGGGCTACCACGCGGACGGTCTCGTCCTTCCCAGGCTCTGGCATGATGGGCTCAGTGCACACTGAGCAGCGCGGGGCATATTTTCTGCAAGCACGTAAGGAGACAGTATGAGGACTTGAACTTTTGGTTTCAACCTTCTAAGCCGGACTTGCCCAGGTCAAGTCACGAAGGTCCCAGGTGGAGCGGGAGGAAGAAGACGCAGGAAATGAGTAAGGAGGTCACCCACCTGTGATAGTCGTCCACGCAATGTGGCTGGTTGGTTTTGTCCACAATGAAGGAGGCTCCCTCGAGGGCTTTTTGGCACACCACGCAGGTGAAGCACTGAGGGTGGTAGGAATTGCCCGTGGCTCGCAGCATCCGGTCTGTGATCGTTTGCTTGCACACACAACACTTCTCCAGGGTGCCCTGAAGAACAAAAACCGGGTCAGGAATGAAGAAGGCCTGCCCTCCAGAAACAGAACCATTTGTGGAGACATGTCAGAGGAAGAGATTATAGGGTGCACTCAATCCCTGAGCTGCGCGGGACAGGCTCCCTCATGAAAATTCCCTACTTTAAGGTGTGACACTGACAAGCGTACAGAACAGATAGGCATGTATGGGGGAAATGATCCATAATGAATTGGGGGTGGTGGTGTGTGTTTTAATGTACATTCCCCAAAAAACCCAGAGTACTTTCTGTTGGGGATAATTCAGACTGCAATTCCCAGGTGTCCAAAAAGGATATTTAGCTATTGCCAGGGATCTGCTTCCCCCTTCCAGTCCGGCTCTGAGTGGTTTCAGAGAACAGCCACCTATTGTAACGATGGACTCATTGGGAAGTGGAAGCAGCTCTTCGTCAGAAGGGAAGGGGATGCAGCGAGAGACCTGGCAGCTCCCAGCAAGTAGGTCCGGGGCAGAGATTAAGGAGGAGGAAAAAACGCTTCCGTTTCCCAAGGCTGTGTTTCTGGCGGGAAAATCGTCATACGCCACTCCCGGATTCTGCTAGTGACTGAGCAGACATGATTAGATTAAGCTCTGCACTGTGTTTAATGAGCACAGATAAAAACTGCTAAAAAGGCAACGACTCGACCTCTTTATTGAAACGACCGGAGGGGGAGAGGCCATGACAGGTATGCTACTACTGCGGCCTGTGTTTTGTTAGCCCAAAAATGGAAAACAAGTGAGGTCCCAACTAAAGAATAACGCAAACTTAAGTTGACAGAATATGCAGATTTAACATACAGAATTAAGAGAACAAGAAGAACATAGGTTTAAAGAGGTTTGGAAAATGTTTACTATGGGAAATACTATGGGAAATAATTGTGTACAGATGAAAACACTGGCAGGGCTAAGATAAATTCAACAGTGTAAATAAGTTTTGATGGATGCAATAATGGAATACTGATTGGTATAGTTAAGCAAGGAAAGAGAAGAAGGGAAGTCATTGGTATCTTAAAGATGTAAATGGGAGGAAACAGGCAAATTTAAGCAATTCTCATCCAACCTCCCCACCTCCCAAAACAATACAGAGCATAATGCCTCCCCAGGATCACATACTCAAGATCTCTTTTGACACCCATCAATTGCCCTTTAACAACATTGAGCAGACCAAGACCCCCCCTCCATATTTTATTCAAGGAGGAGCCCCTGCCCCCCTGCATTTCACTCACCGCATAGCACTCCTCACAGAAGGGCTTTTCGTCCACGTTATAGAACTGCTGGCCCTGCAGCTGCTTCTCACACTTGAAGCAGGTGAAACACTCCACATGGAAGAGCTGGTCCAGGGCGCGGACAGCCGGCTGCGTCCGCGACAGGGCTTTGTGGCACAGGCCACACAACTCTGCAGTGGCAGGGAGAAGGAGAGAAAAGAGGAGCGTGAGAGACTGCTGGCAGGTCATTTCTCCACGCCATACGTATCAACACCTCCTGGCAGGAAAGGGGACGCAGCTACCATTTCCATAAGAAGAAGATGGTAGCATTCAGCGGCAGGGAGTTGAGCGAAGGGAAACACGTCAGCACACCCCCCCAAAAGCCCTCTGTGTGTCTGGTTGCTGATGAAGGCACCGTAGCAGTGAGAGAGAGAGAGAGGTGGCAACAGTAGACCGAAATCCCATTCACTCTCCATCACCAGCACATGCAAAATATTTTTAAAATGTGCACACGCACCAGAATTGGAGGCCTCTGCATGTGGAGGTTGGTCCATGTCCTTCATGAGCTTCTGGGTCAACATCTCCAGCTCCTCAACCTCTTTCATGGTCAGGACAGAGTTGCCCCTGGGAGGGTCTGATCCAGTGTTCACAAAGGGTGCTGGGTTACGCTGGACAAAGAAATCAAGAGTCACTGAGACCGGAACGTCCCTCCTGCTAGCCTCCCAGGCGCCACATGTTCTAGGGAACAGATATACGCTCAAGATCACTTAGTATGGCCAAGCCACCCTTTAACATTGTTCTGCAATGCAGAAATTCCTCTGCCTGTCCACACGTTTTTTCCCCTCATTATCCAGCCTGTACCCTTCCTTCTCCCCGCTGAGACGCCACCTTGCAGCTCACTCAGGTGACCAGATTTTGAAAAGTTTCCTTTTCCTGTATTGATGAAGAAACTTCCTTTTAAGGAACTTCTGTCCTCCGTTTGCTTTGCAATGGTTTTGTTGGACGGAAGGATTCAACAGACACAGTTTTACCTCTGGGTTTGCTTGTTTTTAAATTCCTCCTTCTATAAAACCAGTGGGAGAAAAAAGCACATGTGCCTGGTGCTCTTTTGCAACTGCCCTCAATAGCATGAGCTTAGCTGTTAAGCTGGCAGAGGGGAAATCTCTCTTACCAATACAAGCACAGAGGAAGAGAAAGAATGTAGCTTCACCCTTCTGGGAGCCCACAGACCCACAAATCTTACTGAGGCCTCTCTTTGATAATGGCCGCTAGGAACTACAGCAACAGATGTGGCATCCAGCCAAATTTGATTTATTGCTGACTGGTATAGCTCAGTCGGTAGAACACGAGACTCTCAATCTCAGGGTCGTGGGTTCGAACCCCACATTGGGCAAAAGATCCTAGATCATGGGTAGGCAAACTAAGGCCCAGGGGCTGGATCCGGCCCAATCGCCTTCTAAATCTGGCCTGCGGACGGTCCAGGAATCAGCGTGTTTTTACATGAGTAGAATGTGTCCTATTTAAAATGCATCTCTGGGTTATTTGTGGGGCCTGCCTGGTGTTTTGACATGAGTAGAATGTGTGCTTTTATTTAAAACGCATCTCTGGGTTATTTGTGGGGCATAGAAATTCGTTCATTATTATTTTTTTCAAAATATAGTCCGGCCCACCACAAGGTCTGAGGGACAGTGGACCGGCCCCCTGCTGAAAAAGTTTGCTGACCCTTGATCTAGATGACTCTCGTGGTCCCTTCCAACTCTATAATTCAATTCAATTCAATTCTATATTCTATTCTATTCTATTCTATTCTATTCTATTCTATTCTATTCTAATCTGCCTATATATAAATCCTGAATGAAAAGTTCATCCTGCTTTGCACACTTCCCTTGTTTCTCCACCCCAAGTTGAGATTTATTCCCCACTCACCACGTCTCGCGGGGCAGGCGGTTGTACAACAGGACGCGGCTTCTCCTGAACCTGGGGCTTTTCTCGATGTTGTGCATAGGTGAAAGCAGGCGGCTGTGGCCTCGGGGCTGGCCCTGTGCCAGAAGCGGGTGGGAAGCGAGGCTGCGGAGGGGCAGCGGCCGCCTGGCGCGGGAAGCCGGACGGGATCCCAGCAGCTGCTTTGGGTACAAATCTGGGGGCCACGGCAACGGGGGGTGGAGTGTATTTGGGGGCTGACGGAGCTGGAGGAGGAGGAGGAGCCGGCGGTCCTGGAAGCTGTGTCGGTGGAGAGTCTCTATTCTGCTTCACCCACGGCGGAGGAACAGAAGCCGTTTCTCTCTGCGCTTTGGGCACGTAGCCTCCGCTGGGGCTGGAGGCAGCGTTGGAAGGGAAGGAAACAGGAGCTGAAACATCCTTAGGTGGAGCAATGGTTTCTGGGGAAGCTTTGGGTCCAGAAGCCATGCCTACGTGAGCCATGGAACCTGGAGATACCTGCAGAAATAAATATGGTTATCAAAAAGGGAGAATAGGCCAACATCATTGCAGCCACTGCTATCCAAACCAGACCCATCTTGGTCCAATCTGCTCTCAGTGTGGAGAAGAGGAACAGAGAGGAGATTTGGGGGGGGGGGGGAGAGTACAGGAAAGAGGGGGTTGTTGCAGCCAGCCATTTGTCCCCACGCCTGCACCCCATAGCGTGGTAAAATCTGCCTTATCCCTTGGCAAGCAGATACAGAGGCTTGGCTACTCCAGGGTAAGAAAGGTCACCGGAGAGTAACTTGTCCAGGGACTAAGTTTTGTTCTTAACAAAAGCAGGCTTTGGATCGCAAATCCAAGCGTAGCCAGCCTGGCTCCATCCTCTGTCTCTCCCGGAGAGTTGGTCCCCAGTACTCACTGAGGGGGGTCAACCTATCACTGGGCTGCACCACTTGCGGCTGCCAGTGGGGGCTCGCCTGACCGAGTGCTCCGTTTTTTTAAAAAAGAAAAGATAAAAAAAGTTCTCTTCACGCAGAAAGCTAGCATGTCAGGCAAAAGGGCCCTACAGTGGCATTGGGCTAAGTTTTACTCAAAGATGACCCACGGAAGTGAATGAACATGACAAAGTTAGGTCTGTTAATTTCAATGGGTTTATTCCTCCGAGTGAAACTTAGCTGAATATCACTCAAGTCTTCTTAACATGCTAATATTTTAAAATATACAGGTGAAACTCGAAAAATTAGAATATCATGGAAAGGATCATTTCTTTCAGTAATTCAACTTAAAAGGTGAAACTAATATATGAGATAGACTCATGACATGCAAAGCCAGATACGCCAGGCCTTTATTTGTTATAATTGTGATGATTATGGCGTACAGCTGATGAGAACCCCAAATTATCAATTTCAACTTTGTCGTGCTCATCAGCTGTTCGCCATAATCATCACAATTATAACAAATAAAGACTTGACATGTCTCGCTTTGCATGTCATGAGTCTATCTCCTATATTAAACTCCAGTAGCTAATGAAAACAATTGCTTACATAAATGGACTTTTCCACGATATTCTAATTTTTCGAGTTTCACCTGTAGATATACCCAGGGCTTTTTTCCATCCAGAATTCACCAGAACTCAGAACTCTAAGAGAACAAGGGAAGTGTTCATGGTGAGTTCTGGCACCTCTTCTTCTAGAAAAATAGCAATGGATATACCTTCAAGAACTTTTTGTGTGGGGAAGGGACTCTTCAGTCCTCAGAGCCATCAGCTGTAGCCTGAAGTGACCAGACACAGGCCGGCCCCCTCAGTGAGAACGAGGCCTTGGGACAGGCTACCCTGTTATTGCAGCTCACCCGCGGTTTGAAGGGGTCATTCTTCTCCATGTCATCCAGCATTGAGGACAGAGTATCAATCTCCAAATCAATGCTGCTCATCTTTCCACGGGCCTGCCCCTTCCGCCACGGAGAAGAAAGGAAGTCACATGTTAGAGAGGGTTACTGAGCCCGTCCTGAAGGCTGTCAGTCAACAACAGCCTTTCACATCCGTTTGTTAGTGCACTTAGCAGGAGAGCAACGTGTCGGAAGGGCGCAGAGCAAAGGGCTGGTACTTTGAATTGTGGGAGAATCTCAGCTGCTGTGGTTTGCGTTTTCAAAAAGGGAGCTTCTAGCCGCCAGGATGCACTTTGAGATAGAAAAGCTATTTGCCTTTCCCCTCTTATTTTTGCAAGGTTACAAGGCCGAAAATGAATTGTGTATATTGTCAGCTGCAGCTAAAATTGACTTGCGCCATAGTATGGCAGCAAAAAAACATTGCTGTGCACTAGCCAGCCAGATGGTGGAGATGTCGGGCACTTATCCTGGCACCCAGGCATCTTCACTTGGTCGCAAGTGGCCGATAGTCAGGTGCAAAATGTGCCTGGCCCCTGACTAATTTCGAACACTGCTCTGAAGTGTATGAGCAACGCCTGGTGAAACCTCAGAAGCCAGAGGGATGGCTTAAGATGTATCGCAACTGCTCAGCACATGCAAAACATAAACCTTTGCTCCTCCCCGAGCCAGAATCAGAAATGTGCAACACAGCGAAGTATAAAATATATCATATATATTGCAGCATATATTGCAGAATTATGTTCCAAGGAAGAGCCATAGCTCAGTGTGCTTGGGAGGCAAAGAGTCCCAGGTTCGATCCCTAGCATCTCCAGGAAGTTCCAGGGAGATCATCCCTGTCTAAAGCCCTGGGAGACGCTGCCAACAATGCTGAGTCACAGAATGGTGGGCTTGGGACCCACAAGGGTCATCCAGTCCAGCCCCCTGCAATGCAGGAATCTCAACTAAAACATCCATGACTGATGGCCATCCAACCTCTGATTTGTACTAGACCGGTTCTGTATAAGGCAGCTCCCTAGGTTCCCATTTCAGTTCGTTTCACTTTTAATTTGTACACCACCTTTCTATATTACTATATACAAGGCGGTTAACCAACTGAAGAGACAACTAAATAGTCAGCAAAGATCACACACCAAATAACAATCTGATTCAATACAAAGAAGTCACAATAACTTCAAAATAAACAACTTAAATCAAATAAAGCAATATTCAACAATCCATTGGAATATAATAGTAAACAGTAAAATTTAATATCAGCAGATAAGAATTAAGCAGTTTACACTTACCAACTACAATAAAGAATAACGAAACTATAATCAATAAACATAACGGCAAGTCACAATGCATAAAATACCGCAAAACATGCAAAACCATGTACAAGGATCCAGTTGAGAAACAAGGACAAACAACTTATTAAACTATTTTTTGAAAATATCACTTAACCCCTCTTCAACCATATACCCATTTTTCTGGATTGGTGTGCAGCATCATTTCATTTGTATGGCTTACTTACTGTGGTACCTTGGTTCTCGAACTTAATCTGTTCCGGGAGTCCGTTTGACTCCCAAAAACCAAGGTGCGGCTTCTGATTGGCTGCCCCCCCAGCTACGCCCATGCAGGAGAACTATGGCAAAACAGGTATTTCCCAATAAACCTTCCCCCTCCCCACAACCACCGCCATCTGCCCACCTTGACAGCATTAACCTATATGAATACTCACCTGGGGGGCAGGTAGCCCACTCAAAGCCACCGGTTCCTCCTCCAGCATTGGCGGAGGAGGTGAAGGGAAGACGTCTTCTGGCGCTGGGGGAAACGGCTCCTCGAATGGGGGAGGCGGGGGAGGGAATGCACTGTTTAAGGAGACAACCATCTCTTCCCCGGGAGGCGGAGGCGGAGGGGGTGGAAGCTCTGCAGAGAACAACAAACAGGCATTTATTATTATTACTATTATTATTATTATTATTATTATTATTATGGTCACAGCACCCCTTGAACACACCCTGTTAAAACCAGCATTAGAAATTCGCTAGGCGCCATTTGCACTTGGCTATCGGCCACTTGTGACCAAGCGAAGATGCCCGGGTGTCTGATGGCGCCTGACGTCTCCACCATCTGGAGGTGCATGCCTAGGGAATCCTTGGATCTGGACTGTTTTCACTTACTAGCAACACATCCTGTAGAATTTTATCTATTATATCAGGCATCCCCAAACTCGGCCCTCCAGCTGTTTAGGGACTACAACTCCCATCATCCCCAACAGGACCAGTGGTCAAGGATGATGGGAATTGTAATCCCAAAACAGCTGGAGGGCCCAGTTTGGGGGGTGCCTGTGTTAGCTGTGCAATTAGGATGAATTTCAAGGAACCCAAAAGTCATACAGTATTGGAAAAATACGACTTTCGAGCCGTCTGGCTCAAAAATGTTACAGTAACTAGGCATAGTCTAAAATCTGAAAGAGGAAACCAAGCCACACATTCAAGAACAAGAAGCCAGCAGCACATCCTTGCAAAAGCAACATATTGCTGACCGTGCCAGCAGCACAAAACAAGATCTGCTGCATTCCTGTATCATCCTGGGAGGAAGGGGGGGGGGGAATCTCAGCATTTGGCCTTTGGGGAGGAATACTGACCCTGCCTACTCTCAAAGGATTACAGCCAGATTACAGCCAGGGCAGCCAGAGGGGAGGCACTCTATCCTTGTAAGAATCTGGGCGGCAACAGCAAAAACAGATCCCGCCCCCCCCGCTCTCTCCCCCTCCCCCTCATCATGCAAAACCAACAACAATATTAACATAGTGTATTCAGAGTGTTCATACACATTGTCTCAGCAATCCTTTCAGGAACTCTGTAAAGCATTAATTCCTATATTGCAGGTGAAATGCAAAGAGAACATTGGTTTGCCTATAGGCTATGGTGCCTATCGGAGTTTGTGACTAAGGCCAAGTTTAACCCCAGAGCTTCCTGGCTCACACCTCCAGGCCACTAAACTACACCAACTCTCATGTTTCCCTGACCTGTATTTTTGCTGGGGAGAAAAGGGCAAGACAAGAGTTAACCTCAGGTTCACCAAGCAGCACCTATGAGTTCATCATTGGCCAAAAAGAGACACAGTGTGTGTGTATGTACGTATGAATGAATGAATGAATGAATGCATACACTTGGATGTACTACGGCAGTTGCAGGTGGCATGTTGAGGGGGGATGTTTTTTAAAAAGGCATTTTACGGCCTCTGCCAAGGCCCGGCTCCCAGACAGGGTGTTAAGATTCCTTCTGTTAGAAAAAGCTGATTAGCAGCTGATGTAATTTCAAGCCTTATTCTACAGCACACTGGAATACAGCACAGCAGCGTTTCTGCCGTTCCATCATATCTTTAAAAAAAATATTTCCTTTCATCTCACGGAACATTTTTGTTATTGGAGGCAAGAAATTAAGAGGGAGGAAAAAACAGAGCTCTCTTCATCTAGTTAAAAGATACTTAAGCTACCCTTTTGCTTCTGTCGTAGCCACGTGGCTTAGATCGTTTTGCGCCTGGCACTATTAACCTGATTGGCATCATCTGTGGCACAGCCACTGGTTGCATGCTGTGTTCTGGAGCCCTTGCATGGAATGATCCGTGAAGGAGTTATCCCATGCAGGATCGGTGCAAAGTTGCGGAACAGAGTTTCAGGGCGAAAGAAACAACCAACCGGAAACCCCCAACAATTAATTGCCAGGAGTAGCGCTGGCGATATCTGGATTTCAACACTGCAATATATCACCAGCTAAACATCGAAGAAGAAGAAGAAGAGTTTGGATTTGATATCCCGCTTTATCACTACCCGAAGGAGTCTCAAAGCGGCTCACAATCTCCTTTCCCTTCCTCCCCCACAACAAACACTCTGTGAGGTGAGTGGGGCTGAGAGACTTCAAAGAAGTGTGACTAGCCCAAGGTCACCCAGCAGCTGCATGTGGAGGAGCGGAGACGTGAACCCGGTTCACCAGATTACGAGTCTACCGCTCTTAACCACAACACCACACTGGCTTCACCACACTGAAATAAGGATGGAGCTACATAGAGGCATTGGCTGGCTTCATAATTTTTCTTGCATTGTGATTGTTGCCTGGTTTGCTGTTCCCTGCATGAGGGAGGGCAGAGCTGAGCCGGCAGAGTTAACAAGAGCTGCAGGAATTAAGAGAAGCATTGGCTGGCTTACACATTCTGTTTGTTGCATAGCACGTGCACACGCGCGCGCGCACACACACACACCATGATTCACGATATACTGCCAGGTCAAAAACTATGAAACTGATATTGCGATATGGACTTCAAACAGGTTTTGGAAGATCTATTGATGTATCGCCTAGCCCTAGGCAGGAGTACAGCTAAGCCCTCAGCAGACACCAGCAACCAATGCCCACTACTGCCAGCCACCAAATCTGCAACATCTCCAGATCGAAGGAAGAGCCTTGAGGGTAGGAGAGGTGGGAAGACAGCAGGACTGATAAAATAAACAAATAAAAGGTTTCCACATACCAAGGTTTCCACAGGGGAGAGGGGGAGTAGGCATAGATATGCTCCCATCGGCTTTTCTCTCCCTCCCTGCTGCCACAATCCTACCTAGCATGGTTTGTTGTGGGCGTTGAGTGTTGTTAGGTGACCCCCTTTCCCGACAGAGCTACGATTCCCGGAGTTCCCTGTGCAGATGGGTTGACTATCAACCCACTCTGGGATTTGTAGCTCCTCTGAGGGGAAGAGGAGTTCCTAACAACCCTCAGCACTCTTACCAAACCGCAGCACCCATAATTCATTGGGGAAAGCCATGGCTGTTTAACGCATAGCTGTCAACCCTCCCTTTTTTTGCGGGAAATTCCCTTATTTCAATGCCGTTTCCCGCTGCTATCCCGGACTGCTGCTATCCCTTAAATTTCCCGGATTTCAAAGGAAGCAGCTCTTCTCCGTCCCTGCTGGCCAGGGAGGCTCCTCAGCTGCGTTGCTCGGCTGCCAATAAGGAGTCTGAGACCGACTGGGGGCGGAGCTTGCATGCCTTGTGCAGCCAGACCCTCATGCCCAACCAGACAGACAGCCTGCCTGCCGTCTACGCACTCGCTCTTTCGCTCACCCGTTCGCACGCAGCCTCTGGAGCGCAGGGTGGCGAGGCTACTTGGTGCCATTGCACCGCCCTCACGGCATCCCTTATTTTCAAATCCGAAAGTTGGGAAAAATCCCTTATTTTCAAATCCGAAAGTTGACAGCTATGGTTTAACGTGGCCCCGCAATGCTTTAAATGTATGGTTATGAAGGCATCCCTAATACTTTCTACAAGAACCATTAAAGCCCCTTGTGACTAGATTTTTGCATGTCTGCTTAAAAATAAGCATTCTAATTTGAATGGGGTGGGGGCAGATAAGCCAGCAATATCAACTTGATGCATTCACATCCACTCAGGCAAGCAGAGGGCTCTTTTAACCCCCCCTTCTTTCCCCTCTGAAAAGCCTTACTAAACAATACAGCCATTAAAACTGTGTGAGCCAAGGTACAAGCGGGTGGGGTGTTAAAAATGCCTTTGTCCGTGCATCAACTCTCAGGAGAAAAAGCAGAGCCAGGAGGAGGAGTCCTTGGGACTGGAGATTTGTGATGGCTGCTGACTCAGCCCTCAGGCTATCCCTCCATTGGAGGTGGGAGTCAGGGAATGAGGACAGCGGAAGTTAGCAGGCAGATGACTATGTCTGCCAGAAATGACAGCAGCCCTCTTCTTTTCTGGGGGAAGGGACTAATGCAATGCTTCTTGATATTGCTGTCCTGCTCAGATGCGAGGGCTCCGTCTGCTTACACACCAAGACAAATGGAAGTTTCCCAGCTTTGTTTGATCAAGGCGTGAAGGACACATGTTTGAAAATTGTTGGCTCAACCATACTAGTGACAGCTTTTATCATCCCTGCAAACTGATAAGATCAAAACACACAGGGCTGGCTGTCCTCTCCTGGACAAGGGGCTAGGTTCCAAAAATGCCCCCAAAAAACCAATCCTCGGGTTTACCAGAAGAGGAGGAGGAGGAGGAGGAGGAGGAGGAGGAGGAGGAGGAGGAAGAGTTTGGATTTGATATCCCGCTTTATCATTACCCAAAGGAGTCTCAAAGCGGCTAACATTCTCCTTTCCCTTCCTCCCCCACAACAAACACTCTGTGAGGTGAGTGGGGCCGAGAGACTTCAAAGAAGTGTGACTAGCCCAAGGTCACCCAGCAGCTGCATGTGGAGGAGCGGAGAAGCAAACCCGGTTCACCAGATTACGAGTCTACCACTCTTAACCACTACACCACACTGGCTTGGCTGAGCCAGTCTTCACTCTTTTTTTCTTTTCTTTTTTGGAAAAAAATGAGATTTATGTTTCACCAACTGCCTTCTGAAGTCCTCAGAATGAGTCACAAAGCTTTAGGTTTCACAAATGTGACACAGACATAATTTTCACCTCGCAGGCGAGTGATGCAAGGCAAGGTTCATTTGGCCATTCAGAGCCCCACCAGGCCACTCTGAGGAACGTAAAAGTATTCAATTTTAAAAAATAAAAGTTACCAGACACACATAATTGTGAGGACTCCACAAGCATAAAACACAGACTGAGAGAAGGGAGAGTGTAAAACATGCATGCAGCCCAGCAAGGCCAGCCAAGCCACAGCCTTGAGAGTGGGTGATGGAGGGGAAGTGAGAAGGGAAAAAAGCGGTAGCTGGAATATACATGAATTCTAAACAACAACAACCACCAAGGAACACATGTACACCAACAGAATTGGGATGCATGGCAGAAGAAAAAGGCAGTTGCAGAATCCACAGGTACATACAAAGGGGAAGAGGGAGAGGAACATCAACAAGAAGACACACAGAGAGAGAGCTGCAACATGGGTCTGGACTGGAGAACACATGGGGGGGGGGAATCCACTGAGATGTTTTTGCTGTCGGACCCACTTGGAGAACCAACAAGAAATCCAAGAGTTAAGTACGTTTCCGAGCACAATTCAAAGTGTTGGTGCTGACCTTTAAAGCCCTAAACAGCCTCGGCCCAGTATACCTGAAGGAGCGTCTCCACCCCCATTGATCTACCCGGACACTGAGGTCCAGCTCCGAGGGCCTTCTGGTGGTTCCCTCACTGCGAGAAGCCATGTTACAGGGAACCAGGAAGAGGGCCATTTCGGTAGTGGCGCCCGCCCCGTGGAACGCCCTCCCATCAGATGTCCAGGAAATAAACAACTATCTGACTTTTAGAAGACATCTGAAGGCAGACCTGTTTGGGGAGGATTTTAATGTTTGATGGATTATTGTGTTTTAATGTTTTGTTGGAAGCCCCCCCAGAGTGGCTGAGGAAACCCAGCCAGATGGGCGGGGTATAAATAATAAATTATTATTATTATTATTATTATTATTATTAGTGATGCTTCCCATTTACTGTCTAGCAGTTCCCAGCTAATCCTATAAATTCTCACAAAACACAAAAATGCTGGGAACAGTGTTCTCTTGAGGACCCTAATACACCACTGTCCAAGTGAACAGCTGGTCAAGAAGCAAGTTATATTCTGCGTCCGAGCAAGTCCTTGAACGTACAAGCCACGCACATCGATACAGGAAGCAATGAAAGTGCTGGAAGCATGTTGCTGATTCTGTTGGATTTTATACCAGTGTTGCTCTCTCGGGGATGGCAGGTGGCGGGGAGGAACAGAGGAACAGGAACAGCTTTTTTTTTTGTCTAACGTGGGTGCTGAGTGATGGAAGTACAACACTGAGGCAGATACTGTGCAGGTTGTGGCACTAAAACTGTTCCAAGCAAAGGGTTGGGTTTTTTTTAATAAAAAAAAAAAGTTCCAACACAATGCAAGTAGAACAACAAGATAGATAGATATAAACACGCAAATAAAAATAGTACAGTTCTGTATTTATTGACCAGGAACCCTGTCTCAAGAGGAGCCTTGCTTGAGACGGAGTTTAGGATTGCAGCCCTACCCATCTGGTGGCAAAGCAATTTATGTGCATTGCAATTTTACCCATGCATCCTGATGGAACAAGAGATGTCGGACCCTTATGGTCACAGTAGAGAACAGAGCACATGGTACAACTGATCTTGGAATGTACCACTCTGGAGCAGGGGACAGAAATCTTGATTGGCTCCCACACAGGGCGGGGGGGGGGGCACCTGCTCTTAGAAACCTTGCAGCTCAGGAAGTAGGCTAGACTAAACTCTTGTGTACTCATCGGAACACCAAGGGCATTCAGCCATGAAGTCACCTTGCCGTCTCAAGTGATGCAACCCAGGAACAGTTTCCCCACATGATCTGTTGTGTGTGCAGTTTAGCCCTGAGATATGAATCAAAAAGGTCCTGTATTCATTACAGGGTGAGGAGGCATTCCCTCCCTTATTACTAATCTTGGGACATTCATAGGATTATACGACCGTTTTATTCCCCCCCCCCCTCCATTCATCAGTTTCAATGAGCAACATCAAGGCTGTTGATACTCCAAAGTTTAACGTTTCAGGTCGTTTAAAAGATTTATTAGAAAACGATGCAAAAAAAAGGCTTACCAAGTCCCTCCATCGTCAGCCAAATTACACATTAAGAAGTACCATGTGATCCAGCCTTTCTGGACTGTGCCACTGAATGCAGGTGGGGTAAAATCCTGCTTGAACGCTTCCTTCCTCTCCATCTTTTAGAAACTCTTCCGACTCATAGGAAAGGTAGGGGTAGAATGAACAGAGCGCCAAAAGGGTGGCTGTAAACAAAACCAAAATTCTGTGGTCCCAAATGACTAAAAAGTCCTAAGGCAGTATAACGCTTCCAAGAATTAGAACGCCCCCCTAAATACCAATTTTCGGAGAGGTTGTGCTAGGCTGTTGCACCAAAACCAACCAAGAGTCCTCTAGAACCTCAAAGGTAAAGGGACCCCTGAGCATTAGGTCCAGTCGTGACCGACTCTGGGGTTGCGGCGCTCATCTCGCTTTATCGGCCGAGGGAGCCGGCATACAGCTTCCAGGTCCTGTGGCCAGCATGACTAAGCCGCTTCTGGCGAACCAGAGCAGCGCATGGAAACGCCGTTTACCTTCCCACTGGAGCGGTACCTACCGGTATTTATCTACTTGCATTTTGATGTGCCTTTGAACTGCTAGGTTGGCAGGAGCAGGGACTGAGCCACGGGAGCTCACCCTGTCGTGGGGATTCAAACTGCCGACCTTCTGATCAGCAAGCCCTAGGCTCTGTGGTTTAGCCCACAGGGCCACCTGCATCCCATAGCACCTTAAAGACCAACAAATTTAATTATGGTCTTGGCATAAGTTCTCGTGGATTAGAGCCCACTGCATTAGATGCAGAGAGTGTGATCTGCAGTTGCCAAATATCCATACGCCCATGGGAGCAAAGCAGGGGTTAGGATCCTCAGGACGGGGGGGGGGAGGGCAAATGTGCCCCTCCAGGCCCCTCTGAGCCTCCACAGGCCCCACACCTCTCTCTCCATCCCTGCTCTATGCCCACCTCAGGCGCATTTGCCTAGCAAGCATGTGCATTTAAGGTACTGCCTGGATAGAGGATGGAGACAATGAGGATGTACATACAAAGCTCTGACTTTGGAGTGACTTGAATTACAAAAGGAAGAGTCCCACCCATGGCTCCATTCACTTTTGCCTCCACCTCCCCTGGCAAGTGGCCCCCAGAAGAATGCATGGGATGGAATGCGGCCCTCGGGATGAAAAAGCCCACCCCACCCCGTGTATAAAGGAGACGGGTGGGAATGTATGTGGAGTTAGATGGCAATGGAACGCAAAAACAAACAAACACGCAAGTCTGCGGCAATTACATCAGAGCTTAAATGTATGTAAAATAATCCCTGGCAAAAGCACGGCCTGTAACAATTACATCAGAGCTTAGACGCATGTAAAATAATCCTTCGCAGCAGCAGGAGGATACCAACTGGGTATTATGTGCACAGAGGAAAAGAATTATAAACAGTGGTGTGAAGAGAAAGTAACATGCAGTGCGGGAAACTGTAAGTGCATCACAGTTTTCCAAAGAGCACAGGGGATCCAGCACAACCCAGGGACCCAGTGGGGCGATAGTGTGGTCAGGCAAGTCTTTCCAAGCCAGTCCTTCCCTTCCAAAAACTCCCCTCCTCCTCTATTTAGGTGGTTACCAGAAAAGAAAGAGCCAGAAGCACACGCAGAGGCCTGGGAAGAACAAGCCTATGGGGAGAAGCCTGGGAAGAACAAGCCTGAGCAGCTTGGCTGGGAGATTGTGCACCCGTGAGGATGGCAAGGGTGAGGAGAGGACTTATCTGAATTTCCAGGGTGGCACTGCCACACCCAACCCCATGTATGTCAACCGTGGCTCCCCAGGGGCTGTTGGAAGTAAAACTCCCATAATCCCTAGCCAGCTTAGCCAATGGTCAGGGATGATGGGCGTTCAAGAACATCTGGGGTCCCCAAGGCTGGAAAGCTCAGAGCTACTTTGCGTACGTGAGCCCTGCAGAACAGCACTCGAAGAAGTATCTGGATGATTATAAAAAAAGCCAGGAGCGGCCTACTCTGAAGTAACAGCCATTGCTGGAAAATTGGCACAGCAAGAAAGAGGAGGGCTTCCCTAACTGTGGTCTGCAGGCCACCAGTGGTTCGCAAACTTCATTCAGGGTGTCTGTGGATGAAGTAGTTGCAAATGAGGCTCCATTGCACTAAACATTCTTAACAATTCCGATTGTATTGTTTTCACTTCTTTTTTATTACTTGCACTGTATTTTATTATTGTATTATGATCTGAACTCCACGGAATGCAAGTTGCAACACAATAGATAAATATGAAATGAAAGAAGTGATTACAAAATACCATTTTAAAATCACGCAGCATCTAGCACGGCATGTTACAATTACAGCAGGCAGAAAAACTACCATGGGGTGGGGAAAGTTGGGGAACTACTGGGCTAGAAAGAGGGAAGTTCACTTTCTGTCATGGAGAAGTCCATCTCAATGCTAGCTGAAGTTTAATGATCAGGCTGCTAAAATTCAGTTAAGGGTAAAGTTCCCTAAACGCTGACTTATGCAGCAACACGATTATTCTCTGATAGCAGTCTTCCACAACCTTGTGCCCTTGAGATGTTTTGGAGTATAGCTCCAAATGGACCACAACATCGCAAGGTTGGAGAATGCTGCTCTAATTGATCCATCTCCATTGTAAAATCAACAATAAAATTGGCTCCAGTGTGATGTCAGTGTAATGCAAAGTTGGGATCCGGCCTTGAAAGTGGCTCCAGGACCTCAAAATAATTTCCTCATAGCTGGGCAGACGGAGACACAGGGCTTTTATCCGAGACACATTTTCTTGGGTTTACCTCAAAGGAGATTTTTAAAAAATGTATGCACGCTTCCTCTTTATATCTTGAGAGGGAAGTGCTGTAACATTCTGACAGCTCTGCTGTGAAGTCAAGGACACCGTGGAGTCCTTGAATAGCGGCCAGCTGTAACAGGGTGAAAATATTAAAGCTATGTCTTTGGGAGCTCTGGGAGAGAAAGAACAAAGAAGACTCTCTCTCTCTCTCTCTCTCTCTCTCTCTCCCTCTCTCTGGTTAAATGCAGTTTTTAAAAACACACAGACAAAAAGACAGACCAACTAAGCACTTTGTCCAAAACTAAGGTCACATTAAACAGTCATGGCTTCCTCCCAAAGGATCCTGGGAACTGTCAATTGACAACTGCCACAGAGCTACAATTCCCAGAGTTCCTTGGGAGGAGGAATCCATTTTTACACCACTCAGGAATTGTGAGGGGAATATGGAGTCTCCTGAAAACTCTCAGCACCCTTAACAGTTAACTACAGTTCCCAGGATTCTTTGGGAGAAATCACAACTGTTTAAAGGGATAAAACAGTTTGCTTTAAATGTGGTAATGCACATTACACATTTAAAGGGAGCAGAGTTAAGTGGGAAAATATTCCACAGGACTTAAATCCCTCCACCGTTTTCAAATATAAATTCTAACACAAGTAGTACCTCTGAACATGTACAGAGAGCCTTCCACCTCATGGTGAGCCACTGCAATCTACCCTCAAAATTAAAATTAAATAACAGGGCTTCCTTCAGGGATCCCACATACAGGCCTCTGCCCCGACGTCTCCCACGTTAAAAATTAAGCCTTGTCTCTATGTCCCTTGATAGCAATCTAACACAGAGTGCCAAAAATAAATACATATGAAGCTTCTAAATTAAAGCTTCTAATTTATGCTGGAACGCCAGGCCACCACTAAATTCTAAATTGCCCAGTTCCTGCCTGTACCTGCACACTTCCATCGCTGCAAGAGGAGGCTTGGGCTTGCTTGCTTAAGTTGGGCTTGCTTGCTTAAGGGTACTTATTTGAGTTCCAGGCCAAAACGCTAGTCCTTATTGCTAACAAGGAACTTTTATGCAGCCAAAGAACTCCTCACACAAATTGCGAGCGGCTCCACTGAGCCATGTGGCATTCTAGAAGGGCCAATTACAATTGAACTCAATTCAATTACCAGGGCGCAAGAAGATGAACCCCTTCACTGCAAGTGCTTTTTAATACCTCCCAGGGGTGAAAACATTCTGACAGCCCCACATAACACAGAGATCATTGCATTCGTGATCAGGACCAGAATTCTACACAAACGCCCCTTTCACAGAATCACAGAGTTGGAAGGGACCATGAGGGTCATCAAGTCCAACCCCCTGCAATGCAAGAATATTTTGCCCAATATGGGGCTCGAACCCACAACCCTAAGATTAAGGGCTTCATGCAGAACTGAGCTGGTCCAGCAGGCACAAACTAACTCCAATGCTAAAGAGAACCTCTGTCTTTCCTATGCTGGTCTCGGGCACAGCTTTGTCATTTTTCCATTCCCAAGTGGAACTGAAGGAGCACTTACCTTCAGAGAGGGAAAGAGTCACAGCTGCCGGGATCTCCCCCACTTTCCCTATCTGGGCACAAGCCCCCAGCGGAGGGGGAGGAAACGTCTGCTCAGAAGCATTTTCCGGAGCCGCTCCGCCAGCCTTGAAGGGGTTCACTTTGGGCTTAGGGGCAACAACGGGTGCAAATTTCTTCTGAGGGCTGTAGAAGCTCGGGGTGGAAATGTTGATGCTGACTGTGGATGTCATGCGGGTCCCCGGGGCCCCCGACGAGGCCATCCTGCCGTGGAGTAAATCAGGACCTATGGAAAGGAAGGAAGAGTGCCGTCAGACAAGAGCGGGCAATTGGGAGAGGTGGAAACAGGGCAGGCTCTTTTGCGGAGAGCATGTAAAGGTGGTGGCAAAGGGGCATTGTGTGTGTGTGTGTGTGTGTGTGTGTGTGTGTGTGTGTAACAGAGAGGGGGGGTTGTGCATGCACGCATGCTTGCAAGCAAGCACAGAGCATATATTAAAAACCTAGATCCAAAGACCTGGAAAATTTCCGCCTCCCTCTGGGGCAAGCGATGGCAAAATAGAGGCCAGGCCCCAACTTCTTCACTGTGTACACTTTGGAGCCATGCAAGCTCTATTTTGGGAGCGGCGGAGGAGAAAGAGAGAAGAGGATCTAAGTGGGGGGGGGGGCACATTACAGGAGAAAAGAGATGGAGCAGGAGATGGAAAGGGGAAAGAATTCGCAGTAGCCAAAATAGCCATTCCAAGGCTGCGTTTCAAAAATAAAAATAAGAGCGACTCCGGAGCATTCCTTTCCGACTTTGCAAATCAACTGGGGAAGGGGGGGGTCTGCTACACAGAGCTTTCAGCATGGCTACGGTTCGCTCACAGGCTAGCAGACAAACACACACCGCCCCTTAAAACATCTCTGTCTTAACCCCCTCACCTCTGCTTTTGTGTTACCTCAAGGCCCCCGGCCCCGGCTGGTCAACACGGACCGTTTGCAGCTGGAGCAGAACAAAAGGAAACCTGGCGATGGAACCCATGCCATGGCGGTGTCATCAGCAAGGGAGCCCCTTGGTGTGCGCACACGCACGCACAAACACACACCAACACACACACCCTCCTCCTGCCGGAGGTTCGCCCTCTTTTCTTCTGTCACTGTGGCCAGAGACAAGCATCCCCGTTGAGCATCTCCGCCTGCTCGGCTGTGCCGCCTCCCTCCCTCCCTCCCGCTGCACAGGAAGCAACTCCAGGACCCAGCCACACGCCTCCTTCCCGAGCTCCAGCTACACACACACACACAGGCGAGAGAGACCGCCCATTTTTCGCAGGGGCAAGCAGAGGAGCAAAAAAGACCCCTTCTAGCCACAATCCTGATAGTGGCGCTTTATTAAAGGAGAAGCTGACTTGCGAAAGGGCAGCCCAGAATCTCCGGAATTGTACAAACAGGCCAAAATAAAAGAGTCCCAGCAATACAAGAATATAGAAACAAAATACAAAATCTTAGATAGGACACTTTCCCCCAATAGCTCAAACACTGAAGGCATGTGCCATATATATATGTTTCTTTAAAGGCTTTAACATAAGCATATGCGCCCGGTCAACAATAAATGGTATGCATTTTTTTTGTTGCATGTTATGATTTTGCTTTCGTTAGCATAGTTCAAGAGGACTCGGCGTGGTCTCCGTTCCTACCTTGCCACCACCCACCCACAGAGAGAGAGCTATACCCGCCAAGGATTGCAAATATCTTGTTCTACTGGTACTTCCACAACACGCACTGGTCTCTACAAAGGTTGAGAGAGCAGAGCTCTCTCTCGAAAAGGGAGTCCGGCAGAACCTGCCACCGACATTCCCCTCAAAGTAAACAGAGGTATTGGGAGGGTCAACACAGCCCACCCCGACCTTGGAGACCGTTTCCGAGGTTCTTGCTGACTGAGCAATCCAAGTTTGCCAACCACACCCATCAACTTCCAATGGGCTTCAAACAAAATGCAACAGGAAGCCTATCGTGGCCTGGTGGGCGTGTCCCAACATCACACAAGACCCTTCCGGACCTCCAATGCAGTTCTTCCCTATGACCTCCCAGTTGAATCACTGTGATTCATAGAATCGTGATTCACAGAATTGCCAAGTTGGAAGGGGACACAAGCTTCATCTAGTGATCCAGCCCCCTGCAATGCAGGAATCCTTTGCCCGATGTGGGGCTCAAACCCACAACCCTGAAATTAAGAGTCTCATGCTCCACCGACTGAGCTATCCCAAGGCCCAACTGGCCTCCACTACAAGACATAGCTTAGTTGGTTAGAGCATGGTGCTGATAATACCAAGGTCCAGTCCCTATATGGGACAGCTGCATATTCCTGCATTGCAGGGGGTTGGACTAGATGATCCTCGGGATTCCTTCCAACTCTATGATTCTATGAGAGTGAGTTCTAGAAGCATTTCGTGTCGCCAGGAACACACTTCCAGCAGAGAGACAGCAGGCACCCTCCCTTCAGATTTTCAGGAATCCCTTTGCAGCTGTTTAATTTGCTGGTCACTTTAATGACTGTCACCACAGTATTGCTTCTAATTGTGCTTTAGCCCCCTCTTTAATACCCTCCCAAGAAATATTTTATGATATGGGTGTGTCAATAATTTTATAAATAAACCAACACACTTTGTGCCCAACTCCCATCAACCCCAGCCAGGACGGCCAATGCTCAGGGATGATGGGATTTGTAGTCCAACAATGACATCTGCAGGACACCAAGTTGTGGGAAGGCAGCTCCAAGGCCTCGAACGACATCACTGAAAGCTTCCGCTTGGACACATAGGAAGGCAGAATTTACTGATGAGTCCATGGGCATCTTCTACGTGTAGCAAGACTGGAACCAGCGTACTCTGGAACCTGCCAAATCTCTCCAGCATAAAATCCCATCACAAAGAAATGCCTTGTTTCCCACACAGGACTTTCCCATTAGGCCTTCTGACTTTCCCAGCATTCAGCAGCTTCCTGCTACATTCTGCCCTTGGCAAGAGTTAAGGCTAGTCCACCTCAATCTCAAGTGATTTTTTTAAAAATTCCTTTGCTGGTTTAAAGGCAAAAGGTTTTGGTTAACTTAAATTTGCAGCTTGTACTTGGTGCATTAAAGGAGGAAAAAATGGAAGAGCACAACATGGTTACGAAGGCAAGAGTCAGCTGCCCCATGGAGAAACTGAGTTGCATAGACCGGGCAGCTGTTCCCCTCTCCTCAACCTCAGGACAACCCCGTTTCCCCACTTGCTCTCAGCAGCTGCCCTGCTCATCTTACTCCTCCTCTCCCTTGCTAGTGACCTCATCCCCCCCAGCTCCAACCCAAGAGAAGTCAACACGACTTCTTATGATTTGCAGCCAGTTCCTGAAGTGACACTTGAAATGAAGTGTCCGCAGATGAGAACGAAGCCGAACAGGGTTTCAAAGAATCCAGATATGGGAGCCATTGAGAAACACTTGGACACAACTCAAGACATGTGTATCGCATCTCAGAAACCAAAAGGGAGCTATGAGATGCAGTCAACACACCCACTGTTCCCATGGACAGGAAAGACTGGGGCATGCCCCAGCGAGTTTTCAAGTTTGCCCAGAGGGAAGAAGACGTTCCTGGACTCCAGGACAGCTCCGGCACTATGTCATCTTGCAGTTATTTGAGAGGGATTGGGGTGTAAAGCAGCCAAGCTGTTGCCAATAAGCAGGGATGGCCCTGACAACGTTCTTGGGACTACAGCCGCCCCTAGTGCCTTCTAGATGTTGGTTGGACTCCAACTCCCATCAGCCCCAGTAGGCACGGCCAGTGATCAGGGATGATGGGAACTGTAGTCTAACAGGATCTGGAGGGCACCAGGTTGGGGAAGGCTGCTTTAGGGAGAGAATCATTTTTAAGCAACCTATGCTCCGGAAACATTTCTTCCTATGGCCACGTTCTCCCACCCCCTAAAGATGCAAGTGAAACCCTCCAGATTTCTGCATTGCAAGCTGATGGCAGCTGCAAAGAGCGGGGCTTTCTTTGTGGTGGCACCTTCCTTACAGAATTCTACTCACAGGGAACCACACCAGACCATTTCTATTGCGAGGATTTGAAGACCAGCTAAAACAAGTGTTCCTCTAGTTGGCCCATTGTAAAGGGAATACCTGTTTGAAGGTGTACATGTAGTATTTAATGTGAAATGTCACATTGCTTTTATAGCTCTTATGTGTAAGTCACCTTGAGAGCCTCTGAAAGGTAAGCATATATATTGTTTATTGGTGGTGGTCACTAGGAGCTGCTGGAAATGTTAAAACACATTTTAAATAAAACACTCAAGGTATGTTCGCAATCCAAGTATTTCTGCCTGGGGTGTTGCAGGGCAGGAAGTCTGACAATATCGCCCACCATGGTTTCTGCCGGTTAACTATAATCTCACGGTGCATCTCTTTTTATTATTATTAAAGATTTCTTAGTTTACAAAAATATGTGCGCTGTCTCTTTTTTCAAGTTGTGTTTTCTACAGATCAGTTTAATTTGTTGCGAGACATGAGTGTTGCACGCAGTATCTTGACAATTTAGGCATGTAGTCAAATCAACTGGCACCCCCCCCCCCACTGAACCTTCTGCAATTAAATAGCCAATGGGGAAACAACAGTTAGGAACTGTTGGGCTGCATCCCTGTAGGATAAGGAGTGTTTTAGCAAATAAGCTGTTGCCTATCGAGTGCTAGATTTCCTGCAGAAACTTTTTGGGGGAATATGCAATCAGTGGCATGATGGACAAGCCCTGTTAAATACAAATTATGATATAATCTGGCTATTGTAGGCGACTCAATAAAGGGATTAACACCAGGCTCGTGTGAGCTGGTGCAGAGAGAATTCTGACAGAAGGGAGGAACGTTGACCGGGAGCCAGTTTATACACTAAGCAGAAACAAATGGTGAAGCTTTTCATGGGCTGCACCATTTCAGGCAGTGGGTGAAGAGTGAATGCTCTTTGATGGCAGCGCTCTAAGCCTAGAAAAACAGCTGTGTTCAGCCTAGCCTTCCCTTCTGTGCTAGTTGTCTAAGTGCAGGGGATTTTCTCAGGAGGAATTCAGAAATGCCATCCTACTACCTGCAGTGCATTAAGTTTCACAGTCCTGCAAAAAGCTTTTATCGCTTGGTTCTGCTGACTGTATATCATGGCCATAGGTCTTTTGGCTTCTGCCATTCCCAATCAGGCTCTGGAAATACACAAGAAATGTCTGCCTTGCCCTTCATCATAAGATCTCAGATCCTGCCTTGAGCAGGGTTGGACTAGATGACCACCAAGTTCCCTTCTAATTTCTATAAGCCCACAAGCCACAAATAATGGCTGATGTGTTGTGCTACGATTGGTGGGTCACAGGTTAGGCAGGTATGTGTGCGTATGTGCCATCCTATAGTTTAGTCACTAGGTGGCACTGGGCTTAATTAAAGCATCTGGGTGGAGTTTCCTGTTCTGCTCTTATTTTAAGACATAGTAAACGTTGTGGTCTAGCAACTTGGCTGATGTTTTCTTAAATGATAGGAGGCCTGCCCGCCCTAGAATCAGATGAACTGGGTAGGTTTATGCATTCATCTAACCCTAAAGAGACGCAGCCCCCACACACATGTCCTGAATTTAGCAGGTCTGTTTAACATGGCCCAACATTTTAGCATTTGAGGCATAAAGGCAGCTCATGAACTATGGCCAACAGGGAAGTGAAACTAGCTAGTTGGAGCACCACAGCAACATCTCTCCCAACCCTAGACCACACCCCTTTTCTGTTATTGCATACTGATTGTTCTGAAGGAAACCCCGGTGCTATCATTTCTGTGTCTGTCCAATGAAAAGGTTGACATGATCTTCCACTGATGTAGAAAATATACACACACACACATATATGGAGAGTCATACCAGAACTTTGAGAAATTAACGAGCAAACTATGTCCCATAACGATGCTAGAGTCACTGTTTTCCAAAGACTGATGGCTGCTCGAAATAACTCCAGTTCCCTCCTTCTCCCATAATGTGCAAACTCACTGGTTGAGCTTTTAAACCGGTAAGGTTGTCCGGGATCGCCTGAGTCCCTTTTGCTGGATCAAACCAAGTTTCCTCCAGCGTCCATGGGGCTGCTGAATTAAGTTCTTTAGGTCGTGAATAAATGCACCAGCTTTCTCCTGTGGGCTGTGCACAGCATTTGGCATTTAAAGGTAGACTGCTTCTGAACAGAGAGGTTCTCCAGTGCTAGCTTGGCAAACACCCAACCAGCTCAAGAACAGGATGAAAGATTCCTGCAATACCATTCTCTTCCCCCCCCCCGCCCCCGCGCCTGCATGGAGCCACTGTTTCTACGGATCTCAGCGCTTCTTTTCTGCTTTATGATCAAAAAGCAGTAAAAGGTACTTTCTTGTGTATACCGTAATAAGCTGGCGAACGCGCGTGTGCAGAAATAACAGTGCGGCCTATACTCAGTCTAATACAAGCAGCTGACACGTCCACACCCCTTTTCTTTGCTGAAAGTAGGGGAAAAGTCTGGCCGAAAAGAAGTGGACTAGAAGTCTTGCTCCAGCCAGCCAGCAAGCCAGACTCCCTGTAAAGGGCACCGACATATCGCAACAGTTGCGTCGCCCCCTCCCCGCTGCCGAACCTCGCGTATTCTTCCCGCTACTTCGACTCAAACATCTGGAAAAATGCTCCGGGCCGAGGCGGGCGCACACGCCTTCCTGCAGTTCCAAAGCAGGCAGGGAGCAACTCCCAGGCCGCTTCTCCGCTTTCAGCCGCTGCCAACCCTTTAACAAGAGAAAGGAGGAGACTGCCGGAGGTATTTCCCTTCAGGAGGGGAGGGGGCCTCGCCAGAGAACGGACGGCAACGGCGCGGCGCGCCTCGTCACGGTTTCCCCCGAGGAGGAGGAGGAGGGGCGCTCGGCAATCCTGCAAATCTCTCGTCCACAGGAGCGTTCCCCCCACCCTAACCTCATCCTAGACTTCCTCGAGAGTAAACCCCCCCCGGCCCCCGCGCACTTTCGAGGAAACGTGCCCGTAGTTTCTCGCTCTTTTCCCAAATGCCTCTGGCGCTGCAACTTTACGCGCGCGTAAACTTTTACGCGCACTCAGCCAAGCCCCGCGTTGCAACAGGGATGTGAGCAAAAGTGGCCCGGGCGAGGATCCATCCGGCCCGCCGGTGCCCCCGAGGAGGTAGGGTCACCTAGCCCTCCCTTCGAACACGAGGCACACGTTTTAAGGGCTCTTAAAACCACGGTAGTTTCCGGGGGGGGAAAGAGGTGGAGGGAAGCCCGGACCAAGGAGAAGGCAGCGTTACCTAGAGGGCGATGGTCTGGTCCCAGCAGGAGCGGCGGCGGCGGGTGGCGCAGCTTTAGGGCGCAGAGAAAGAGAGCTGCTCTCGGATCCCCGGGGGACCTGAACAAGGACTGTGCGTGCTGCTGCGGCTGAGGATCGCAGCCTCCCACGACTCCTCCCCGCGGCCAGGAGGGTTGTGCTCGCCTGGCCCGCGCGCAACTTTCTGAAACTGCCTTTGCCAAGAAGGGGTGTTGAAGAAGCTCGGAGGGGGCGGAGGAAAAAGGAGCTGTTGTAGCCCCGACACTTCCGAGCTGATCGCAACTTTTTTCTTTTCTTTTTTTTTAAGGGAGCCTCGCTCTGCCCAAGCTGTTTGACCATAAAAGGAGAGAGCCTTGCTCGGAGCGAACAGCTGAGCTCACTCATCGGGGAATGTGGCAAGGAGGGGAGGCTGCCGGCGACCACGGAGAAAAGGAGGAGGGGGCTTCCTCTCCTCCCAAAAGGCTGCAGACCCTCGATGAGTCCGAGCCTGGGCATGTTTTTGCTCTGTGGGGCCCGGCCCGATGCGGCGCGGGGCTGCCTCCTAAGACTAACCGCGTGCGCAACGCCCTCCTCCTTGGGCTTCCTCGGAAGTAAACGGCGCCCGCCTCCCCGAGTTCACTAGCCCCCAGTAAAGTGGCCTTAGGCCTGGTGTTCTGCTCGATCCCCCATTGAGGATCTGTTGAGTGTTTCTCCCAGTAGGTGAAAGTTCGCCACGTTAGCGCCCCAAGCTTAAAAAAACTGCTGAGAAGGAAGCCTCGAGACAAAAGTTCAGTAGTTTACTCCCGGTGCGTAAGGATGCGTTAAGATTGCAGTCCGGAAGGAATGGGAAAGCCGGCAGCACACAGGTTAATGCATCTCCGTTTCTCTGGCCAGTTTTAGGTGTTTCATTCCTCCCCCAGCCCTTTACGTGGCCCCTGTCCCCCCCCCACGGCCCTCAGCTCAAGGCCCTGGTGAGGTTTATGGTTTCCTTCATACTTTTGCTGATCTCTTCCCCTCATCCCTTCTCCTTTCTCAAAAACCACCTTGACTCTGGGGGTTTTTCCCTTAATGCACATCTTGAGTTCGCCTCCTGCAGCCTCGCTCCCTTTCTCCCTCTAGGAATGACTTCATTTCCTTTGGAGGCGCTGCGCCCCCCTCCCAAAAGCTGTTCTTGATGAGTCAGGGTCTGCCTTGGCTTCTCCTCCAACCATCCACCCACCCACTCCCTCCCCTCCCTGCCCGAACCAGCTGCAAGGCTAGCATCTGACTCAGAATTTCCTCTTAGAAACTGTGAGGAAGTTTGTTCTTTCCACATACAAAAACCCCAGTGTTATCGTGACCCAACATGGGGTTTTTGTTTGTTTGTGTGTGTGTTCTTCTTGTCTTCTCTAGCCTGGAGTGCGAGTTCAGGGTACAATAGGAACTCCCTTCCTAACTTGAATGGCCCCATTCAAAAGCACCAGGAATGATGGAGGTCTCCTGACATGAGGGCCACAAAGGGGTTGGGTGGGATACAGTTCTCTGAATATATCTGTGGTGTTTCAGCATCCTGGATTGCAGCCCACAAGTCGCCGTCTCTTTCCCATTCCTGATTTGTGGTTTGCTTCTGGGACCCCCTTAGGTATAGATTCATTTTTTTTCCTCCTACGAAGAATTCACCAATGCAATGCTGTCTCTTTAATTTTAGCTGGTGGAGTCTGTAAGGTCTGCATTTCTATATAACCTTGTCTGTCTTGCACGATTCAGGTGACTAGTAAAGACCTAGAAATCCTGTTCCTACCGGTAGCTTGTGCTGGAGATACACTGCTGCTATGCAAGCGAAATATATATTGAATCCTTTTTTAAAAAAAGTTTCAGTCCCTGCACAAACTAAAGACTTCTGTCTTGATTTACAAAAGGCAAAAGACTCCCAATGCCTGATCAGTGAGGGAGAGGAAACACAACACCAAGAAAATATACAGAAATGGGGAAATAAGCAACACACCCAGCCCAGACTGTGTCTGTGTCGACATGTTGTGTGGACACAGTGGCAGCCAGTGAACTGAGTAATAGGGACGCATCCTCAGAATTGCCACACAACACGCAGACATCCCTCATGCTCCCACCGGCACAGCTAGCAAGTGATTTCTCTCGAATCCCTTGATGGCAATCCCTGCCATTTTTGAGCGCAACATCTGAAGGGGCAGAAGGAGAGCCCGCACAACATGGCGCCCACGTGGCTTCCAGGGCAAGAGGAAGCCAGTCCTCTTGGGACAAGGGTTCAAAAGCCACTTGGAGTGGGAAAGGAAATCCTGGCAAGCTGCCTAAGGAAGTGGGGGGCGAGAGAGGCAAGGAGAACAGCCTACCAACACACATGGACTTCCAGTGGCCTTCCTGCCTGGGGCTGGGAAGCAGGAGTTAGAAGCCTCCACCGGGGAAAGAGGAGAAAGTCCTCCTGGGACTTGAATAGGCACTTGCAAGCCCCACTCGGCAACAGCAGCACACAGAGATCAAAACGCACCCTGAGGATCTTCAGCAGGGGTTGCGAAAGAATCTCTAGGTGGGTGGAACAGCTTGCGTTTCACAGCAGCCGTAGCCAATGTGGCCCCTTCTAGATGTTGTGGCCTGCAACTCTCATAATCTCTGACCCCACTGGCCATGCTGACTGGGATGGATGGGAATTGGCATCCAACAACATCTGGATGATGCCGCCATGTTGCTATTTCAAATCCACAACAGGAAAGAGGTGAGGCCCTTTGGTAATATGACGCACTGAGCAAGGACAAAATTTGGCATGCACCCCCCCCTAAATATTTCTTATTTTCACAATAATTCCCATACAGTTGCTTTTTATAGATCTTCTCAGTAGGTAAATATAGCCTTGTTGTTGTTGTTTTGTGCCCTCTTGGCTCGGGGCCCTACACAGGGGAACTTCCTGCACTGCCCTAAATCAGGCACTGCCCCCCTCCCCCGCAATCGGGGATACCTGATGCAGTCAGCAAAACTTGCGTAAGGCAATAACTAGCCCTGCTGGCCCCCCATGATAGCTCATGTGACCAGTCCACCTCCCCTGCTCTGTGGTTTGATAGGCCAGCCCTGCTAGGCAGCATGATCCCACAAAATACCATTCCCCTATGGTATCCTTCCCTCATTGTCCCTCTCCTCCCCCCACACCATCTTGCGGCAGCATCACCTCTCAGAGGCCTATCCCATCGCAGTCTAGAAAACCTGAGTGGCCAGAGAGAGAAAGGACCCTGGACTGCATCCCTCCACTCTTAAAATCACATTCTTATAGGTTTGCAGGGATCCCCCAAAACCCTATAAATTAATAAATGGTAGGATCTTGATTATGTGAAGGGAGAGATACAAGCTGCAGAGGAATTCCTGGGCTAGCCTATGTAAAAAAACAACCTGGCCAAGCTCAGGCCATTAAGAAACAATACAGGGCCATTGAGGGCCATTGGCAGTGCAAGAGAACTCCCCCCCCCCCCCGTCCTGAGATATGAACAAAGACTGGGGGGTTGGGAGTTTGCCAGGGTAACTGAGTGTGAGGTGACAGGAAAAGAGAGTATTGAGCAAGAGTTGCTGGGAAGAAGAAGGAAGGAGGACTGGGATCCATCTTGGGCAGGCTGGCTGAAGGCTGACTGGGAGAGATGCCTTGGACCCCAGCGCTGCACTGCTGGGGGAAACAAGCCCCTCTTGAGATGACCATGCTGTAAGATCTGGACTCCCTCCATGCAGACTGAAAGTGTAAATGTGTGTAATTAAACCATATTTCTTAAAGCTACAACAGCCTCCGTCATGTCTCAATTCTCCAAAGGAGCACAGACCCTGGTTGAGGGCCAAGACCCCTGGAACAGCTTGGCAGGGATATCAATACCAAACTAGAGCGGAATAAAGTGTGTTCCTCCCCTTCCCTTGTTTACTTCTCTGTGTACTCCTCCCAGGAACCCTCAGCAGTTGGGAACGGCATTTGGTGCTGGATGTTTATGTCTGGAGTCCAAAGTGAAGTGCCTGTTAGGGTTCTAGGCAGCAGAGGATTAGCAATGTGCTCAGGTATGTTCTGAGGTCTTGCTGTTTCATGCAAAGTCCTTTCTCCATAGTGTCTCTTCTCCACAGCCTCCCCACCCCATGAGCTCTGAGTGTGCGCAACCTGCCACCAGAGATATATGCAGCCTTATGCCATGCGCTCCATCATCTAAGTTCTGCCCTCTTTGTGTGGGGTCTATAGTGGTGTGCTGCAAGTGGGGGTTGTGTCATATCTTATGCTCTGTGGTGGTGACGTGAGTCAGTTGTGGGGCTTCCTCTTCTTTTAATCCCCTTTCTGTTGAAATCAATGGGAGAGAAATTTGTTGTGCTAGTACTGGGGTTGAATTAGCAGCAGAGGTGCTGACTGAAGGGGTATCGGATGTGGCATCCATGTGCTCCTCCCTTGGTCTTCCCACCTGCAACTCGGCCCTGTTTGTGCTGTTCCACCAGCGTATTTCTTATGGCGCCAGCACACCTTGCGTTCTGTCAGCAAAGTGCCGTGTCTGCTGCCTCCTAAAGTGCCTTAGCCATTAGTGAAGGATCACAAACCATGCATTGCAGCGCCCCACCTCCCCAGTTAAGGTTAGCTGCCATAGTGTGGCGGCAAACAGTTCTGAACAAAAGCGGAATTCTTTACACCATGGGTAGCCAAGATAGTGCCCTCCCTATGTTTTGAACTACAACTCCCATCATCCCTGGCTATGGGGCATGCTGACTGAGGCTGGTGGGAGTTGTAGTCCACCATGTCTGACAGGCACCACATTGGCTATCACTGCAATGCACACTATCCTGCACAGCCATAATTATGTGTTACAGCATATGCCTGTATTCCCCCCTTTTAATTTTTTTATTTTGACAAAGTAATAATCATAAATAAATAAGAATAAAAATGTGCCACCGAGACCATTCCATTGTAACTATCCAACCTCCCAAAATTTCAGCACCTCTTGCGGTGGTTTGACCCCTTTCCTTTTTAACAGTACAAATTCTGCAAACACCTTCCATATCTCCTCAAAATCATTTCTCCTGCGTATTCCCTGTCTTACCTTAATGGCACACGTTAATTTATCATTAATAGCTATATCCCATACCTCTTTATACCATTCTTCTGTTTTATATTTGCCTTGCCCCTTCCACTTCCTAGCTATCATAACTCATGCAGCTGTCGATAAATTTGTGAGCAAGTCCTTCATAGCCTGCGAACCTTCCACCCCATCGTAAATTGATAATAATGCTACCTCTGGACTTTCGGTCAGCTTTAACCCAGTGGTTTCTGTTATCTCCTTAAACACCCATTGCCTGAAAAATTGTACATATTTACTGTACACCTCCACCACATGTGAACATAATTCCCGGTTTCCTGGCATCCCCTCCAACATAACACTGAATATTCCTTGTTTATTTTATTTAATCTGACTGGTGTTAAATACCATCTCCAAACTAATTTATAATGATTTTCTTTTATTCTTATAGACAACATTTTCAACGTACAATTCTCCCATATTTTCCCATGCCTGTATTTCAAGAGGATGACTGGGTGCATTGCAACAAACAAGCAAGCTCTCCAAAGTTTCTCACTTTCAAAGGAGTGTGTCTGTTGTATCTCAGCATAATTCACTGTTCTGGTGTCGCCTTTTCGCAGTCAGCCTCTCCTAGTGATGGCTCTGCAAGTTGCGACGGCATGGTTCAACCATTCTTGATGGAAAAACACAGCAGAATGACTCATTCTCAGAGGAAGTGGCAGATAGTACCTTTCTACATGAGTTACTGTACTTCTCTGTGGGCTGGTAGTTCCGGCTGCTGCGAACTTTAAAAAAGTAAACGTTTTCGACTGTTAAGATGGAAGTGTGCTTTCGTTTTCATGTCAGAAATCTGAAACTGAAATCTTCCACAGAGATCAAAAACCTGGGAAATGCTGCCCCATAGATTGTGGTATTTCTAATTACAGTGCAACAAAAGATGTAAGAGGCAAAAAGAAAAATTAGGGACGCAAACAGCTTTAGATCTTGAATGAGAGAATTATCCTAGAGAACTTTAGTTTATCACCAGTAGGCAAACATTTCTCTCAACACAACCACTCCCTTTCTGATACCTTGTCTTCTGCCCTGATCTAGACAACACCGGAAAGGGTGTGTTCCTAGGAACTAAAAGACTTTTAACTCTTGCTACTGGCATGAGACAATTGGTTTAAAAGATACCATTCCGCTTCTGAAGTCATTGTAGTAGTTTGTATCCCCCTGCTGGTCAATGTATTTTGTACAGTATCTGAAATGTTGCCTGATGACCCAGACAAGTCATGGAATTTGCTTGCTTACCTGATTTGCCTTCCTGTACAGTTGCTGCGAAGCTCAGGGAAAGGACGCAATGAGGTGTGTCTAACCATTTTCCTCCCATGCTTTACCTTATATATGCCGACTTGACCACTTCAGTCAAGCTATACTGCTTCAGACCTTGCACTTTAAAAAATGCTAGTTTGTGTTCTGCGTTTGCTAGAAAACAGTCTGCTAGTCTTTTAGCATCCTCTGGAATCCCTCACCTTCGCTGTTCTGCTTTCGACACCTGCTAATATTTTATATTGTTTAGGCAAGCTTACTCAGACATATAATTTACTTATGTCTACAGTACTTGTTTTTAAATTCTGATTTTATCTATATTTATGATAACCTTATTATGTCTACTTGTCTTTGAAGTTTCTTGATCTTGTCAGTATTTTTTTAATAAACATTTTACACTATTTTTTATATTAAGGGGTCTGGTCTATAAATTCTCTTAAATATAAAAATAAAATGCTATTTTCATGACACAATTCCTACCTCCCCTGACTGCTATTAGCTGGCACCTTCACCCTTTGGGGGACATGCCACATACAGGTATTTCTGTATCTGTGTGTGCATCTTCAAAACATATTTTTCGCAGAAAGTGCACAGAGCAAATGTTATCAGCCCCTGGCTATCACGCTTCTGTATGGGCAAATGGAGCTTTTGGGGGCAGAAGGCAGCAACATCCATTTACATTTGGTGCTTAAAAAAATATATATACAGAGCTTTTGTGCAAGACTGATATTTAGCTATACTTACATGCCGGTAAGGAGGTCTTGCACAAGACTTCTATGAGGTTGTTTTTTTTGTACTTCAGGTCTCATTCACACTTTCGCTTGCCCCAAATTTTGTTTGGATTGTATACCAATTAATTTCCCCCAGGTCTGAGAGCTTTTCTTGCTGTTCTGCAGTTGTGCCTTGGGAAAACCCAGTCTTACCTGCTGAATCAGAAGCTCGGTAAGCAAAGTCTCTTTTTGGATTTTCCGTGCATGGAAAGTTCCAATTCAGCAGGTAAAATCCAATTTTCGCAAGGCGCAGCCGCAGAGAAGCTCTTAGACCTGGAGGAATTAATCAGTACACAATACAAGCAAAATACAGGTCAAGCAAAAGTATAGATGAGCCCTCAGTTACAATCTCCAAGGTAACTCCCCATGCATGTTGAGATCTTGAGAGAATAGTCCTTCTGAACAAAATTCAAACATACTCTCAGCATGCAGCACTTGGGGAAAACAAGTAGATTATGCTCATAATACTTGGGCTCCTGGAAACAAAATGGCCAGATCGCGCTCAGGTGAGGAGCAAGAAGAAGCAGGGTGACGATAGGGACCACCCGCCAAAACATTGTTTGTGACTAACTGCCCACCCCGAAAAAGTGTGTTAACAGGCTTTTACATCAGCAATGACTGTGGATGTATAGTCTGTTGTTTTTACTTAATGGGTTTTTCACAGGAAGAAGTAACCTGGATTAAATGTAAAAAAATAATAATAAGTATGGGCTGGCATTTTGATTTTCCATTCTGACTGATGAAGATTTATGTGTAACCCAAAAGCCTTCTTTCTTCTGTATCAATAAGGCGTTGTTCTGTCTTGCTACCTACCGGTATTTTGTGTCTTTTCAGAACTTCAGTCTTCAAATGTTACACATACCTATAAAGTGGATAGCCGTGAGCCATGAATTCATTTTTGTCCCTCCCACAAGGCTACCTGTGAAATGGACAACTTCCCCACTTGCTTTGCTGCTTCTACACTGAGGTCCACCTCCGAGGGCCTTCTAGCGGTTCCCTCACTGTGAGGTCACAGGGAACCAGGCAGAGGGCCTTCTCGGTAGTGGCGCCGCCCTGTGGAACGCCCTCCCATCAAATGTCAAGGAAATAAACAACTATCTGAATTTTAGAAGATGTCTGAAAACAGCCCTGTTTAGGGAAGTTTTTAATGTTTGATCTTTTATCGTATTTTTAATATTCTGTTGGGAGCCGCCCAGAGTGGCTGGGGAAACCCAGCCAGATGGACGGGGCATAAATACTGTATTTTCCATGTATAAGACTATATTCCCCCCCCCAAAAAAATTTTAAGTTTGAAATTGGGGGTCATCTTATACACGGAATGTTGCAATTAATTATTTCTTTATTTTGGGCTCAAAAAATAGTGGTCGTCTTATACATGGGGGCATCTTATACATGGAAAAACACGGTAATAAATTATTATTGTTATTGTTATTATTATTATGCCTCAGAGAGGACTTTTGCCACTGTGGAACTGGTTCTCCAGACTGGCATGAAAACATGGTTTCCTGTGTTATTTATTTCCTTAAACCAGATTCATTGAGCTTGCTCTACAACTGATCTGCAAGCCTAAATTAACACAGAATAAGCTTGTTCAGCAGGGGTGGTGAATACATCCTTAGAGGACGGAAATTTGTATGTTTCATCTTATCCAGTCACACATTCGTGTGAGAACATTGCACTGAATAATGAATGGTAACTGACCTCTAAGGACTTGGCGGAGTCCAGCGTAGCTACAGAATGGTTGATTCAAGAAACCAGTATTAACTTCAAATCAGTGTGTCTGAGTGATCAGGCTGGTGTATAATTTAGTTGTAATATTAGCTATGCTCAACTATCCCAGAACGGACATTGTACAAATAATCAGGTACTGCTTTATCTCCACGGCATGGGACTTTCAGCCCTGGCTGAATGTGTTCATGGAGGTTTCGTGGCATGATGTCATGGCTTTAGATTTCATGCATTCCTGGGGAATCTGTAGTCTCGTTGGTTTTGGAAAAACAAAGACATGAAGAGAATGAAGAAAGAGCCAATAACACCAGTGATTCCTGGAACAAGTCTCTGTGATGTCCCCCCTCTCCCCCGCCCTGGTTATTTGCAGCGTAAATATGTCCTGGAAAGATGTCTACCATTCTTCGGAGACTTCAGAATAGTAGAAAAGGGATTTATCCACCTTTCAGAATCAAAGGGATTAGATTATAATGAAGTAGTTAATGGGTAAGGGGAGAGATACACATGGCCTTTGGTGACTTAAGTCAGTGTTCCCCAACCTTGGGTCTCCAGCTGTTTTTGGACTACAACTCCCATCATCCCTCGCTAGCAAAACCAGTGGTCAGGGATTATGGGAATTGTAGTCCGAAAACAGCTGGAGACCCAAGGTTGGGGAACACTGACTTAAGTCACATTAGTCTGCAAAGCACGACATGCAGCAGCCGTGGTCAGGATCAGTTTCCTTGTAAGCAGCATACTAAGGACTTCCCATTTCCAGACCGTTGCTGTTTTAGACAGGATTCTGTCACATAACTAGCAAATTCAAGTTGCGCAACTGTAGCTCGTTGGAAGGTCTCATGTGACAAACCAGCTTCCCGCAAAGATCAGTTGTTTTTTGTGCTAAGTAAAATGACTTGAAAGCGTACTGGGAATCATAGGATAACACTTCCTTTGGTGCAACTGTCACCTGGCTTCCCCCTCAAACAAATCAGAGTGGATGCTCATTAAATAGCAAACGTTGTATACTCTCCCTGCAAGCCAATCAGGATGAATGCTCATTATACCGGTTCCCCCGGAAGTGCCCTAACTTATGCAAAAATGCATAAACTTAACAAATGTTAAACACAAACCACACAAAGCAACCTCAAAACAACTATAAAAGTGGACAGTTTAAAAGAGCTGCAGAATCGAAAGGCTGAGAATGCAGCAGGGTAAGGCTCCTTCCCAGTGGAAGGTTTATCACAAATGGGTCATTTCAGACCTTCCGCAAATCCATAGCTGTCAAGTTCTCCCTTATTTTAAGGGAAATTCCATTATGTCGAATAGGCTTCCTCGTGAGAAAAGGTAAAACTTGACAGCTATGCGCAAATCCCCGTTTCAGTCACTGATTTTCATTGTCACTGTGCTGCTTGCTGTCCACATCAGGGGACAGACAGAGCTTGGTGGTGGCATATGCATCTGGAGGTGCCAGGTATACAAGTATTTCTACACCTGTGTCTGCACATCTTTTTCTTTTTAACATTTTGCAATTGGCAAAATGGAGGCTTGTGCATTTTTCAAGGCGGTTGAGCAATATCCATGCCTGTTTGGGTTTTTAACAGAAGTTAAACACGGATGACTTGAACAAGTGTGATATTTGCGTAAGACTCACACAAGAGTGATAAAAAGGCCTTGAACAAGACCTCTATCTATCTATCTATCTATCTATCTATCTATCTATCTATCTATCTATCTATCTATCACCAACAATGTATGCACTACGATTACAAACTCTGAGGCAATTCCCTATTTGTGTTTTGTGGTGAACGTGAGAGAAGAGGTCCTCAAGCTTCGGCTGTTGAAATTCAAACATGCCTTCAGCCTGTCGTGATTGGTGGAAATAGGCATTTGGGCTGTCTGAAACAAAATGGCTGGGTTGTGCTCTGGTGAGGAGCAGACAGGAGTTGGGGTGTGTGGCATGCCCACTGAAACATCACCACATATATGATGAACCACCCTAAAAATTAAAAAAAAAGTCCCAACCCACCACAAACAATATTCCACATCAGCAGTGATTGCAGATGTACAACGGGCGGTGCTTGCTTTTGGAATTTTCCACAGAAAGGGGGAATTCAGATTAAATGCTTAAAAATCTGGCATTTCGACGACAATGACATTGTGGCACAGCTGCAAAGGACTTGTGCGCGTGAGCGGCACTCCTTCCACAACAAACTCCCACCCGTTCAGTTTCCCACTGCCTCGCCATCACTGTCTCCTTCAGAAACAGTGCCCCTCCTCAGTGCATCATGGGTGATCTCTGAGACTCAGATGGACAGATCTGCTCTGACCACTTCAGTCAGCCAGGATGGGCAAGGCCTAGAACCTCAAAGCAGCCTGTGCACATCCTCAGGGAGAACAAACCGAAATATATCCATTGCAACATGGACAGATGGTGCCTTAGCAGCTCCCACCTCTGACCGCGCCCCCAAAGTGGAACCCAGGCATTTTTAGAGCATTTCTGTGCAACATCTGCTTCTGTCGGGACTCAAATACACACACAAGGCAGGAATATTCGGAACTGTGCGGGGCTGCCCCATATGGCGGGCCGCTGAACTGCATGTTGCAGCAACTGCATAAGCAGTTTGATATGCTCATAGCCCACTAACACCACTTCCTGATCCTTAAGCATCAAGGCTTCTCTGAGCTCGTGTTTCTGCATCCTTTGATTGCCCTTTGGTTCTGCCTTGTTCTTCTCTACCTTTATTTCTGGTTGTCGTTTGGTCTTGATTGGCTTTGTCCCATGTTTCCTGGCTCACCTGGTCTCTGGCCCAGCCCCATCGGGTTCCTTACAAATATACAAGTTGAGCATTGGCACAGGTAAGCATCCAGACACAACGCTAGCTTTAAAAACACACACCAGTGCCCCTAAAAGCAATCAGCATCTCAGCACTGTTTGGTGGAACGACAGGATACAAACGGAAGAAGCAAATACACGAAATGACTTGGCCATTTGAACTGCCAAAGAGTCTCCATCATCTGCCCTGGCCCTGAATGCCGTGTGTGAAATAGCTAGTAGCCACCAGCCCTCAAATGACATTGAGCAAGCACCTCCTAGCCTTAGTTCCTATTGAAGAATCACAGTTGGCTCTTGTACTTGACGCAACATTTATCTGGTGCTGTGCCTAGTTCCAGGGCTGAGGTTGGATGGTTCAATGCAACTGGGCCCTGCATGCAGTGATAGTTGTGAGGGTAGGAGAGTTGGAAAAAAAATTCACATCTGGCAACCTTGGGTTTCAGAAAGTATATAGGTAGAAGAGTCTGAAAAGCTCGGGACACAAATTTTCACAGCCCTCTAGTGGTAATCCAACCGTCTGGTAATTTCAAACTTGCTTGCTCAGGATTCCAGTGAACTGGGAGGTGACAACAGATTTTGAGCTTTGCCTTGACCTCTAAGCAGATGGGCAGTCTCCACAATATGCACACGGGACAAAACCTTGCTGCTACGTCACAAATGGCAGCCCTCAAGTGTGGCAACCTCTCACCATAAAGCACAAGAAAGGATGAGCTGAAATTTTAAATATCTCATAAACAGCGAAGAAATCTGAAGCACTCTCCCAATGTGGGAGAGGCATGTTTTGTTGTAGCTGAGGCAGATGTTGTGCTGCTGCAGATGCACCATGGCATTTCTTCTCCCTGAGCTCCTCCCAGCACAATTCACTGGGAGTAGGATTTTTAAAAATCATGCAATATTTTGGCTATGGCTTCAGGTAACAGCTGAACTGGCTCAAACATAGGAAGGAAATAATTGCTCAGCAATAGTGCCCCTGATTATTATTAAAGCTGACATCAGCTGGAACTGTGGTCCAGGGTTAAGAATGTGTCTGTGCAGAAGATCATGCACTTTTCCCAATGGTTGTATACTAACTCCAGTGTCAGAGGGAGACTAAGAATTGGGGGGAAAAACGAGTGGCAAGCTTGCTGTGGTGCTCAGGTCTTGCTTGCATGTGGGACTAGATGAGCATTTCGCCTGATCCGGCAGAACTCGTTTTATGTTCGTATGTCATAGGAACATAGGTGAACTCACTTGTCCATCTAGCCGAGACTGTCTAGCCTATCTGGCAGCGGCTCAACAAAATCTCAGATTTGTTGTTGGCTGGATTGATCCTTAGACCTGCCAAAGTATCTGCTACTGAGCTACCTATGCCACACATACCCCAAGCTACATCACAGCTCTGTTCAGTGCTGCCCCCCCCCCGGCTTTTTGCAGTTTGGCAATGGGAGGAGGAACTTAACAGGCTCCGTTCTCATTGCTGTGATTAAAACAGTATTTGGGCTGTACCACTCGTTCTTAAGCGCACCTTCAGAACAAAAATAATAAAACGAAATGGGCATGTTAAGGAGTTAAGATAGGACACTTATTCCTGGCAAGGAGCTTTCAGTGGGGAAGGATCCCATTGGAAACAGAACAAAGTCCGCACTAATGTTATGGGTCAGCTGGTATCCAGAGATAAAATGCATCTCCCACCTGAACTCCCAACACCACCTGGGGGCTCCAATTGCTCAACATGGTCATGCTTGCTAGCAGAGCAATAACAGTTGTATTTGCAAGCTTTCGAAATGTTTGGTTTGTTGACCTTCATTCACCAGATGTCTCCAGCTATTGCACCATTGGAATAGCAATGCTCATTAACTTGGGGGGGGAGGTGTCCCCCTCAAATATTGTATTGGGGGCGCGCGCGAAGGAATTGGCTCCTATGGTCTGGGGCAATCACAACCTTGCTGGGGGATCTGTGAAAGGGAGTTGTGTGGGGCAGTCATGCGCACCTGATGGCAAGTGGGTTCTGGCCCAGGCAAGACTCTGCCCCAATATATCTGTCAGTGTTTCAGGGTGCCTCTTACGCCTCCCCCCAGCCCGCCCCTGCAAGAGACTAACAGGGTTGCTGTCTCTCTGGCACTGGTCTGGGCCTGCAGGCCCCATCACCCCCACCCACCCACCAACGACCCACGTGGAGGGATAAGATCAGGTCGCCCGAAGATCAGGTCGCCGGAGGAGGGGCACCTTGGGACAGCGTGGAGCTGCTCAGGTCGTCCCGGCGGTAGCTCGCTCCTCCCTACCCGTCCCGGCTGGCTGCCTGCCGCCCTCGCTTCAAGCTCCCGGTCAGATCTGCCTGCTGGCTCCCGGCTCTCGAGCGCGTCCCGGGGATCCCCTCCTTGGCGCCCCGTCACTCCCTCCCGCCCTCTGGCACGGGCAGGAACCCCCTCGCACGCGCTGCAGACAATGCGATGGATGCCGCGCCGTCCACTGCGGGTGTGGTGCGCGCTCGGAGGCGCCGCTGCACTTCCCGGCGGCGGACGCGAGGAGGCTCCGGCGCACGCGCCTCCTTCTGGGTCAGAGGCGCAGAGCCCGAAAGCGCCACCAAAAGAAAAAAAAGCGGCCCCAGCTCTCTTATCCCTCCGTCGGGGCAAAGGGGGCTTGCCAGGGGTGCCAACTTGAATAAAATAATTGGAGGGGGGCAGGTAAGCCCCGCTTCGCATAATCGATCGTTTGGTGCTATGCATGCACACTATTTGAATGGCAATGCCCGTCAGCTTTGGGGGGGGGGGAGGATAAAATATTTGAGAGCGCTGCCCTCCCCCAAGTTGATAGGCATTGCCATTCAAATAGTGCGCGTGCACCCCGCCATGTGATCGATTATGGGGGCGGGGCTTACCCATTTCCCCACTATTTCATTCAAGTGGGCACCCCTACTCTCCAATATTTTATAGGGGGTCCCTCGGCCCCTAGGAGCTGGCTGCTATGGCGATGCGATGCCCAGGAGCTGGCCTCGCCCATCCCTCTCGCGCGCTCTGTCCCGACGGGCCTCGCTGTTCGTCTCCTGCAGCGCCCCCCCTGCGCACGTCGACTCGCGTTAGGCGTGGGCTTCCTCCCCGGCGAAGGCCGAAGACAACTGCAGTCGTAGCCGCTCTTCGCCGGCTGCCCTTCTGTACGCAGTTCCCTCTCCCGGGAGCCAGGTGGGCGCACGCACAGGCTTAGCAGCCGCAGCCAACCAGCGGCGGCTCTGCTTCTGAACAGGTGCGGATTACGACGCCCGCCGGACTCTCCTCCCCGACCCTTGACCCGAGGCGACGACCCTGGCGTCTGAACCCCCGCCACGATGCCACCCATAGAATCCAAGAACTGTAGAGTTAGACGGGACCTCCAGGGTCATCTAGTCCAACCCCCTGCAATGCAGGAAACTCGACTAAAGCATCCGTGGCAGATGGGCATACCACCTCTCCTAGGGAGGAGAAGCCGCAACAACCCGTGTGAACACTCACGGCTGGCTGGCTGGCTTTCTCCACCCACCTGCCCGCCCCGTTTGCTCCTCGGTGCCGTTTCGTAGGGTGGCGTGCCTCAAAATGGCCCCCTAGTAAAGAGCGGAGGCCCGCTCTGCTTTCTCGTGTGAACGTGCCAACACGCCGCTTTGCAGCTTCTCCTCACCACCCACCTACCCGCCCCCCTGGCATGGCAGGGCGTGTACCAGGCCGGCTGCTCGCTCGCAGGCAGCCCCCCAGCAGCAGCAGGAGCAGCGCGCGTCTCCTTGCCGCCTTGCGCTCCTCGCCCGCTCCCTCCTTCCTCCCGCCGCGGCTCCGGCTCAGCCAATGGCAGCGCCGCGCCGGGCTCGGGAGCTGTTTACCCAATCTGAGCCCTCCTCCCCCCTCGCCACCCTCCCTCGTGAGCCCCGGGAGCATCTTCCTTCCACCGAGCCGGGCAGACAGAGAGGGAGACGGCAGGCAGGCGGGAGGGAGGCGGGTCTGGCTGCTCGTCGGGGAAGCGTCTCGCGCGGCTCCCTCGGGGCGCCTCGGCCTGCCGGGCTCGCGCGCGCCTTCGCCCCTCGGCGCGGGGATGAGCAGCCCTGCGGGGCCCCCGGCGGGCCGCCCTGGGGACTCGCCGTGACGGAGCCCCCGCTCCGCAGCCCCGCTCCCGCCGCCGCCGCCGCCGCCGCCTCCTGCTTCGGTGCGCACAGGCTGCGGCGGCCGCTTCCCCCGCCGCCTCCTGCACCTGCTCCTGCGCGTCCTCCCCGGCGAGGGAGCCCCGCGGGCCGGAGGAAGGATGGGTTGCATCGGCTCCAGGACTGTCGGTAAGGAGGGGCGGAGAAGCGAGGCGGGGAAGAAGGGGCCTCGGGCTGGAAGGGCCGTCTCCCACCGCCCCCACCCCCGTCTGGGTGGAAGAATGGGCCGCTTCCCTGTGCCTGCGTGGGGAGGGGGTCTCGCTGGCTGGCCCCACGTCTGGAGTGCGTGGTCTCCCCTTTGCAGCCTGGGCTGGTTCTCACCTGCTGCCAGGATGAGAGCCCCCCACCCCCAAGGGAGGGGAGCTGAGGGGTTGGCCGCGGCAGGCGCACTCGGAGGCAGGAGGTGTGCTTCCCCTGTGACAAGGAGAGACGGAAAGAGAGGATAGTCACCGCCTCCGTCTTCCCCCAGGAATGCCCATAAGCTTGCTGGCCTAGGTGCCTTTGGCGTGGAGATGGATGGAGAAACCCTTAAGGTAAAGAATAAGGAATGGCAGTGGCGAGACGGTTCCACCACTCCTTGAGTGAGTTTCCGACCAGCGCCTGGGTTGCCAGCTGGTCCCTTCCCCTCCCCTTCGTGGTTATTGTTATCAGATTCTCCATATCACTGCAGTGATGGCTGCTCATCCCTCCCTCCCTCCCCGTGGCTGCCCACGCCTCAGCAGAAGGAGCAGCCACTGGATCCCTCCCACAAGACCGGAGTGCCTTGCCAAGGGCACCCCCGCTTGCTTCTGCTACACAGCTCCTCGCATCCCTCTAGAATCCAATGGCACCCGCCCACCACGGTCTCCAGCGGGGATTACGGGCTGCAGCCTCAGGCATTTCCAAAGAATTGCGAAAACGAAAAGGACATATTCTGGGATGAGTCTCTCCAAAGGCCCTTCCAGGCACAAGGTGTATCAGGGTGGGTTTGGGTACCACTTGAGAGGCGTCCAGGCTGGGCTTTTGACCCATGTGCCACAATCTTCCAGGAAGCCTCAGTGCAAAAGGGAGGAAGGTGCAGAAAATCTGTTGGATGGGTATTGCCCAGGAAACCCGTCCCAGTGGATTGTGCCCCACCCACATTGCCCATTAGTGGTGCTGCTGCCGTTTAGCTTTTCCGACTCTGGCACTGAAATGCTTTTGGGCGAGCTCTGCCTCCCCCCCCCCCCCTGTGCTATGTTTGGCATATCAGTTAAATTACTCTTTCGCGTTTCTTTAACATTCCTTCCCTGCCAGATCTCAGGGGCTCGTGGTGCATTGCAATATAGATCCCGTTTCACCCTCACAACGCAAGAGTAAATTAGACAGAGGCAGCAATTGCAACTGCACTTGCCAGTCCCTTCACTGACTCTTGTTATTTCCAAGCAAACATGCTCAGGAATGACAGTGACTTGCCCGTTGCGTTGCCCACCCAGTGAACTTGGTGGCTTGGCAGAGATTTGAAGGTGTCCTGACTGACTGACTGAGTCTCTTCCTTCTTCCTAGTAACCAATACTAGGCGCGCATAGACGCAGCGGCTGCTCAGTGCTCTCCCTTATTTTTAAGTGTTTCGTATGGCTTTTACTGCTGTTACTCATGTTGAGTACATTTTGGGTTGGGGAAACAATTGTTTAAATGAAAAATGAATTAAAAAAAATTATTATTATTATTATTATTATTATTATTATTATTTAAATCCAATTTCGTTGTACTTGTACAATGACAATAACGATATAAAGATAAAGATAAAGAAAGAAAGATACATCTCCTCCCCGTATCTACACTTCAGAAAGCATAACAGTCGTCAGCAGGGAATTGGTGCTTTCTTGAATAAGGTGTCAAGAGGGCATTATAGGTAGCAATTTGTTTGGAGGCTATGGAAGCCTTGCTTCCCCCTGATTCATGGCACCTGCTTAATAGGTACAGTACCTGTGGCCTCAGTATGGGCAGTGACACAAGAGACCTGAGAACCCTCACCCCTTAAATGTGCTATGTAGGAACATAGGAAGCTGACTTACACTAAGTTAGATCATTTGTATAACTCAGTATTGCCGGCTGACTGGCAGTGCCTCTCCAGGGTTTCAGGTGGGTCTATCCCAGCCATACCTTGAGATGCCAGGGGTAGAACATGGCACCTTCTGTGCATGAAGTAGGTGTTCCACTGCTGAGCTTCCACAACATACAGTGTGTTGTGCCACGTACTAAGGATGCGGTCCTACGTTGCTGAAATGGAGTTGTACCCCTGAAATGAGTTGTACCCTAATTTTTTATCTAATGTCGGAGTTTTCTTTTGGCAATGCTAGTGTTGGTATTCTGCTATACCCTTTCTTGGAAGTGAGATCTCATGACTTTGCCAGTGTAGGGAATCTGGTGGCTCTTACTGGTGACCCTAACCTTTGGTGACAGAGTGGGAGACAACCAAATCTGATCTATAAGCCCCAGGTAGGAGCCATTCATTAATGCAACAATGGTTTTGCGTAGCTTCTGCTCCCTTCAGTGAGGCTTGCGTAGGAGAGCTTTCAACGCTGCATGCCCGTGAATGGCGTTTAGGTATTTTCTGCTTCCGTCATTCAAATGCTTAGTCTGACCTTTATTCTAAAATTTCAATATTTTGTAAAATGACTGTTGTAGTGTTAAATGTATGCATTTGACAGCCGCATAACAGAATGTTGGGCTGTAGGGATGGAAGTATTTTGGACTTAGTTTTAAGGTGTTCCACCATATCTCAAGGAAGCATCTTGCACATTGGGTGAACCCTTGCTTATTAGCATGTTAGGATCCCCTTGAAAAGTTGCCCATGCACCTGATGAAGCCGTGTCTTTCGCAAAAAACATCCTGTTGCGTCAGACTTCCAAGTTGACATAGGATTTTTTACTGGTTTTGCTGTGACACACTATATTAAAGTCAACTGGTTGCTGCTTCTGATTGAAAGTACTTGTGAAATTTGGGGGAGGGCGTGATTTGCAGCAGAAAAAATGACAGGGATATCTTACCCATGGCTATTCAGAAGTATGTCTCATTTGAGTTCAATGGGACTTTCCCCCAGGAGTGTATAGGATTGCAGCCCTAACCCTTTCCCCCATGCCCTGCTTTCCCCATGTATGCAAGGGTTTAGAAGGGCTGATAGGCAGGTAGGCTAAAACATCTGGACGGCTCCAAGTTGGCGAGGACTATCTTAAATCCTGAGCTTTCACAATGCACTGGTAGCTGTTGTCCGTGCTGTGCACATCCATCCCACGATTGCCTTTAGATAAATAGATCTGATAGGTTTTTATAGTGCTTCGACATTCTGTCACACCATATCCCGCAACCAATGGGTATAGTTGGAGTATGCAGCTTTTGTTTATTTGTCTTTCAGATTCTAATGTGTTAAGCTGAAAATAACAACATACTTATGGGAGATGATATACAACCAGTTTGAGCCGGGGGGTGGTCGAACAAAGGAATGAATGTTAACACCATGGGTAATAATGACTTTGTCATCAACATAGGTATAAACAAAATCTGGAATATAGACTAACCCAGTGTCCCCCAGCCTTGTGTCCTCTGGATGTTTTGGATGACAGTTCCCATCAGCCCCAGCCAGCATTACCAGTGGTCAAGGATGATGGGTGCTGTAGTCCAAAAAGATCTATATAGAGCACTTCATTGGGTAAGGCTGGACTAACCTGTGGCCCTGCAGGTGATGTTAGGCTGCAACCAGTAATCCCTGATCATAGGCTGTGCTGACTGATTGAAGTCCAACAATGTCTGGAGAGTCACCAGTTAGCCACTCTGGGCCTCAAATGAGATGCAGTCTGAACTTCTGGTAAGAATGGAATGCCACCATTAGCTATGGTTTCCTTTGGTAGCATTGCTCTGTTTCTTGGAAAATCTCTGTGGTGCAAACCACCTGTTCTTTGCACTGGATGTGAGAGTGGGAGAATAAGTTAATTCTCCACCAAAATTGCTCATAAGGACTGTGATAGTAGTCATTGTGTGTGACTAGATCTTCTAGATCTCTGGTAGTGATGGGCAGCCTGTGACTCAAGGGACTATATGCACCCCTAGATCTAATGTGATTCATGTGGAAAGTGACTCATGTAGCTTTGGTACCACTGACCCCCAGCTGGAGCACACAGCCCCAGAGGTATAACCCCTGAGGGAATGTGTCCTTGAGGGGTGAAGGAAGGTTCTCCATCTCTGAACTACTCTCATCATGCTAACTTCAGCTCTCAAAAATCTTGCTTGTCTCTGGCCCAGTATACTTTCTGTCCTGTTGTCAGGTGAGCAATAAATTACACAGAGTAAGTGAAGTTAACGTTGTAGTAGAAGAAACAAGGCTGCTCAGTAATGCCAGGCCTAAATAGCACAGCAACTCTTCCCAGTAGGTCTTACCCCATGAGGCAGTTGTGGGGAGTGAAGCTCCCCGCCTTCCCACAGCTGCCTAAGACCTGTGGTTATCCCAGGTGCTTCCCAAGCAACCTGAGACTTAGCCAGCACTCCTGTCTCTGCTCCTCCTTCTCTTCATACCTCTTCTGGTCCCAGGAGACCAGTGGGGAGGGGAGCTTGTTGCAGCAGGAGTGGGAGACACCCTGGTTTCTTCACCAGGTAGACTCATCTCTGCCTCTTGGCCTCCCTCCTCTTCTGCTTCAGCTTCTGCCTCTGATTCTGGTCCCTAAGCCCTGTTACCTCTTCAGCTTACAACACCTCCTCCCAGTCTTCTCCCTCTGACCACTTCATCTTCCCTTGGTGGTTCTGCAGCTGGTTCCTCCCACCATTCCTCTGAGTCTACCCAGTCCATGACACATGAACATATGCTTCTGTTTACTAAGAGTAATTGATAATGTCACCATTTAGTTCCCCCTTCCTGAGTTCTTAAAAGGTGCCAGCTTCCGACACCTTCTCTTCCAAGTCTTCTCCCTCTTGCCACTCATCGTTGTCCCACTCCCCAGGCTCTGAGCCTTCTTCCCTTGGTGGTTCCCCGACTGGTGGCTCCTACCACTCCTCTGCGCCCAGCCTGTCACTGGCACCTGTTGAGGCCTTTTCCTTATAGCATTTCAGCACGTAGTCAAAGGTGGCATAGTTCAAGTATATTATCCATTAATCTAAACCAAAACCAATCTCATCTGTGTCCCCAAACATACCGCACTCTTTCTCTTGCATACGAATCCACAGCATCTGATGATCTTCCTTTCCGTATCACCCACACATTCTCCTAAAATAACAAGAACCCTCCCCGGTGACACCCACTCTTGGTTGGCCAAGCATTTAACTGAACTGCTCGTAATTATCCGTTTAGGAGACTTCTAAGGCAAATTTGGACCGAGTGCCTGAAGCAAACAATATTGTGAAGGATCAAGTTTATGCATATTCCCACAAGGGTTCTGCTGTTGAATTTGTGTAGAAGAAAGTGGCAGTCATGGTTGGCGATGGCGGTGGAGAAATCCCCACTTAAAATCTCACCTCTGCCGTGAGCTCACCTCCTCTGCCTGCAATCTGAAGATCACAATGCTCCCAAGTGGATCGGGCTTTTTTAATTGAATAAATTTGTTTATGGTTGTGCTGTTGCTGACTTGGCTGCAGTTTTCATGTGTACACATCTGTGCTGTCTCTTTCCTTCCCCCTTCCAAACCAACTGCACAACATTATTGAGTCTGGGTAGAGTAGGAAGCATTGCAATGCCACTTGCCTTGCTCAACCTGCCACTGTTTAGCATTCTCAGCTCTGTGGGGGAAGCATAAATCTCTCCGCTGATGCGTCTTGGAAATGCCAAGCTGGTCGGGGGGGTTAACAGCCTCTGAGCAATGTGAACAAGGCTCCTGGTAACATGGGATATGATTCAGAGCTTGCTGTGGGTATGTGGTTCTCTTCCATCGCAGTCTCCAACTAGTCTCGTCATCTGGGAAGCACAGCGGCTGTGAAATGTGAGGATGGCAGAACTGATCATAACCAAGACTGCCAATTTCATGCTTTAGTGTGTGTGTGTGTGGGGGGGGGGTCTTCTTGAAACAAGGTACTACATGGTGCTGTTTTCTTCAAAGTAAGTCTTGTTGTGTTCAGGTAGGTCTGCACAGGATTGCAGCCTTGATCAGATTCCTTTTCCTGTTACGGTAGGTTTTTTTTAAATAAAAGGAACATAAAATGAAATAAGCAAAAGCAACATGGAACAAAATGACGATGGGAACCGTAGCATAGAAATAAAACCGAAAACAGCATTGTTATAAAACTGATGGAAAGAGAAGAAAGCAAATCAAATAATTATTATAGCTTGTTCATAAAGACAAGGTTAGTTTAAGAAACGGAGAGGGGACCTGCTAAATAACGAGCAACAGATCTGCCAGCTTCAAGCGCTAATACAGTAATATAGAACCTTTCTACCCTGTTCGTTTAACTGAGGCTGCAGTCCCAGGCACACTTGGGAATAAGTCCCACTGAACTGAGTAAACATACATAGCATGTCACGAGGTCCATTGCATTTCTAATCCATTTCATTTTTCTTCAGATTTTCTTGCTTTCCTGTCCTTTGCATGTGTCAACCTGGCAACAAGATGTGTAAGAAAATATTGCTGATAATATTTTTTTTTATATTGAGAAATGCTGCCATATAACTTACCGGTAACACTGCGTTAAGAAGGGATATTATAGGTGATTCGCTGTATTGTGAAGATCTCATGAAGCACATGAATTCATTGTGTGTGTTTAAAAAAATCACCTTTGTGTGCTGAATCAACACCTGCAACATGGATCTTAGTTCTGTATTGTCAAATGGCAATGGATTGCATTGGTAATTGCCATCTAATATTTGTTGCATGTAAGTGAATAAAAAGTGCTAACGTTTTGAAATATTTTCTGGTCTCTATTCTATCTAAACATCTACCACTTTATTTGCTCTTCCAATAAGGTAGGGTGCACTTCAGATATTTTGTAAAATTCCTCTGAGGATACCTTTTATTAAAATTCAAACTCTGTCTTTTGTCCAGGTAATATAGGCTTGGATCCAGAGATCCTGCAGCCCACACAGGAGGTACTTGCATTCATACAGGGTGGGTTGCTGTTACTCCACCCCAACACTACAAATGTCCCTTAAGTAGCTAATCTAAAGGATTTCCGAATCCTCTGGAGCTAGTTTTCATTAGGAGAGAGAGCAGGCAGGAGGACATCAGTGAATCTCCTAAATGAGAGGAACTGACTCCAGCTGCTTCTTTGGATCTAACCCACTAAACCTCTGCTAAAAAAACAAAAAAAAATCTTTGGAAGTATTGGTAGAAAGGAATGGTTCTTGAACTGACTTTATTCAAGTATTGTAGGAATTAAGACTCTGGTCTCTGAAGGCTTTCATAGACGCTTGTAGTACTTGCAACAAGAAACAATAAAACAAAACATTAACGCCAGCAGAGCAGCCATAAAAGCAGGGGAGAATGTTCATTTTTAATAATTCTTCTTCCAATGAAAGATCTATTGAAATCAGACCATAACTTCATATCATTCTGGACCCCTTTCCAGTGATTGGGTATAATTATTTTTAAGTGCTCTGATTGTCATTATAATAAAATATGTCCAAGTGGTATATAAGGGCTTTTAGTTGGGGTTGTTTAAAAGCAAGGGTCCTGTGTCCTTTAACCAGAAAGGCAGCGAGGTGGGGAAATAGAATGGAAATCTACTAATGAAAATAGTTTGGAAGTTATTTAGAAATAGCTTTCGAGGAGGCTATTGAGCGCTTGCTGTGCCGCCCTGCAAAGGTAGTAGCTTGATGGCAAATTGTGTGGGTCTCCACTATGTTAAAAGATGTAGCGCTGGTGATACATAACTTCTCCCCTTCCCCACACACAGATAAAGAAGACTGGAAATTTGAGCTTGGAATGAACGAGTAGATACAATTAGTTTCTGCTATTTGATTTTTGACAGTCTGCACATCACCCGTTCCTTCTATCCTTGCTTGGAAGAAGTAGAGCTGGAGCAAAGGGTAGTATTCCAGCACATTTTACTCAGAGTAGACCTGTTGAAATTAATGTGCATAACTTAGCCATGTACATTAATTTCAGTGGGGTCTGAAAGTTAGTTGAATACCACCTGGAGAGCTAAAATGTCCTATTCTGTCTGCAAGGCACTCTTGTGTCTACTGGGTCAGACTCTTTCTTGACCGTGTGCAGGAAAGATAATATTTTCTCTGGGGCTCAGTCACAGATGGCCTCAGCACTGGAAGCCTGTCTGCTTTCTTGAGATCAATTATAAGATGGAAATAAACATCAGATGCTGAACATTCACTATGAAGTAGCAATATGCCCAGCTCTGCCTTGAGAGTTCTTAAAGCAAACATTTGGTTAGCCTCGTACTGAGGAGGGCCTGTCATTCCTGCGTGTAGAAGCTATGTTCAGATGTCACACCATAGCAGGGTTTCCCAAACTTGGGTCTACAAGTTTTTTTTGGACTACTGTTCCCATCATCCCTGACCACTGGTCCTGCTAGCTAGGGATGATGGGAGTTGTAGTCCAAAAACAGCTAGAGACCCAGGTTTAGGAAACCCTGTACTGTACTATAGTTTAGTGACACCTGAATAAGCCTAGCTTCTTCCTAGGGTGACACATTCCGCCAAGAGGAGTTTGGATGCTTCTGCTTTTAGTTAAACATAGCTTGCCCTGTCACCTGGACCCATAATTATCTATTGATAGCCATCTTCGGAAACCATGACTTGAAGCTGGTTTGTTTTAAAACTAACCATAGTTTGTCACTTTGTGTGACATGGCAAACCATGGTTTGCCAAAAGTGGAAGCAAACACTTTCAAACGCCTTCTTGAAATGATTCAGAAGGAAGAGGGGTGAGGTATTAGTGTGGGAGCACAAAGGGAGTGTACACTTGTTCATGTCTTGTTAAGCCACATTTTTGTATGGCATCTGAACACATCCAATCTGTATCTGCGCAGAACCCCTTGAGACCCATTGCCTCCTGGTTCCAGGATCCCCGCCATATAGAAGTTCACTGTTCGTCCTGCTGTAGTCCATATGCCCCTCAAATAGATGCTCTGAAATATATTCTAATTTTCAGTAGCAGATAATCGGGGTGGGAGCACTGAGGTTGATCAGTGAACCCTCTACATGAAGAAGTGCCTGCAGGATCTTTGGATCCTGCTAACTGATACTCTGTTCAGCACGTTAAACAAGATCTTATTTAAAGTATTGGTAGGTGAATGGAGTATTGGTCTGGTACTTGGGTTTGGTTTTATAGCCAGGTTTAGATAGAGCTGCACACACCCCTGGAATATTAGGTGCATGGTTTGGGGTGTTGCTTTATCTGCTGCTAGGGACGTGGGTGGCGCTGTGGTCTAAACCACTAAGCCTCTTGGGCTTGCTGATCAGAAGGTCGGCCGTTCGAATCCCCGCGATGGGGTGAGCTTCTGTTGCTCTGTCCCAGCTGCTGCCAACCTAGCAGTTCAAAAGCACACCAGTGCAAGTAGATAAATAGGTACCGCTGCGGCGGGAAGGTAAACAGTGTTTCCATGCACTCTGGTTTCCATTATGGTGTCCCGTTGCGCCAGAAGTGGTTTAGTCATGCTGGCCACATGACCTAGAAAGCAGTCTATGGTCAAACGCCGTCTCCCTCGGCCTGAAAGCGAGATGAGCGCTGCAACCCCATAGTCGCCTTTGACTGGACTTAACCGTCCAGGGGTCCTTTACCTTTTACCTTTTACCTGCTGCTCCTGCTAGATGTGTGGCCAGCATTGGTAGTGAAGGTTGCTTGATGCCAGCTACAGCTCTTCCTGACAACCTTGGACTTTTCAACAATCATTCACATTCCAGTAGCTAGACTACTGGAACACACTTTACACGGGACTGCCCTTGAAAACTGCAGTGTAGAAACTGCAACAAGTTCAAAATTATGCCACCAGGATGCCGTTGGATGCTAAGAGAGTTTTATTCCATTATGCCAGTTTTGCATGATATATATTGATCACAGTTATTTAACTGGGGCAAAGAACTCCCAACTCGTGACATATTTTAACATGGCGCAATGTTTTGATTTGTTAGCTGCCTGGAGTCTTTTTTAAAAATTAGGTGGGATTTAAAAAAAAAAATAAAGTATGTGTAATTAGTTCTGGTTCTCAGTGTAGTTACATGACCCTTTTGAGGATCATCCAAAACAAAATTGTTTTTCAAACTTTGTGCCTTCAAGGGACTGTTTTCCAACCAGTTTTTTCTACTGAGGTACTCCGTGTCTTCCATGAACGTCTACGGATTGTTGAAGTTTGTGGTGTGATGGTTGGGTACATTGTCAGTTCGGATGGAGTGCTGGCGACGTCTTGGTCCTCGCTGTTGGCACTGCCTGAACTATGAGATCACTGCAGAGCCCATCCAACAATCTCCAACAGCTGCAGATTAACTGGAGAAGATCAACAACGGTAGACAAACTATCTTTCAAGAAAGGATTGCTGAGATAAGGCAAGCAAAGTGCCCAAACTACAGTATAAACACAAAGTAATTTGCTGCTGTTTATCATAATCAGTGTACCAAGTCATGTGGTATTCATTTGGGAGTGGTTTCCTGCTTCTAGGAAATAGTAAGGCATTACTTAATCTTAAGATGTGTGTTTTGGAGGTCAGATTGGAGGACTGCATTTGGACAATCATATATTGGCTTATTAAGATGAAATACGCAGGAGCCGATACAGCTGCTTCTCTTCTCCGTTTGTGCTGCATAACAATAAAACCAGGAAGCCTCTAATTAACTCTAGTTTGTCTGAACAGGGAAAACCATGGTTTATCAGTTTCTGAACGAGCCAAGATCTCAAACCACAGTTTGAAGTGGCTTTTTGTTTGTTTGTTTTTGTTTTGCAATCCTAGCTTATACTAAAGGTTTTAAGTATAGTTTTCCAGTCTGGACAAAATGAGAAACTGTGGTTTAATTAGAGACTTTCCTAGTTTAATCATGTGAAGGGAAGAGTGTCGGGGTTGCGTGCACAGGGAACAGGCCAACCAAATGAGAGATGATTATGTAAACCAGGCCAGTGAAAAGGACAGCAGGGCAGGAAGGATGGAGGCCCATGAAAGAGAAAGAGCTAATCAAATTTGGCATTATTAAGAGACCAGAGCTGGGTGGTGATAGCTCCATAATGCATTAAAGCTGATTGGGGAGGCAGTGCCAAACCACAGCGTGCCTTCAAGCAGTGAGGAAGGGGGAGGGCAAATGGAAGAAAATAATACAGCAAACCAGGGGGATCTATCATTAAAAAGGGAAGGTTAGCTGTGTTGGGCTATAATCCTAACTCACTTACCTGGAGGTAATCCCAGTTGAATTCAATATGGCCTACTTCTGAAGAGACATGGCTAGAATTGCATTGTTAGTCTGTCATGGTAAGAAAGCAAAAAGCACAGGCCAGAATCTAACTGAATTACCTCTGGCATGAGTTTTCCATCTAAGGCAGCAGCCTTTTTCATCAAACCCAGGGCTTTTTTTCACCAGGACTCAGTTCCGGCACCTCTCAGGTGGCCACCATTGCCATTATAAGGGAGGCGTTCATGGTGAGTTCCAGCACCTCATCGTCTATAAAAACAGCAGTGATCAAACCTGGAATTGAACAAGAAGTAGGTGGTGACTTTAACATGAGGTTTTTAAATGTGTGGACACAGCCCTGGGGCAGGAACTAACTTGTTTTATTGCTCTGTAAGCCATTGCAGCAGGGTGAAAACTTTCTTAAACAAAGGTCAGCTTATCTGTCTGACTGAAAACCATGCTTCTACATGCGGCAAGTGCATATTTTCTGTTTTGCTTCATGCTCATTCACTAGGAAGCACAATCGTAGCTTCCTGGTGGTGCCTGTTACCTGCATGCACACAGCAAAACATATGTGCTATCATCATGCTATCATTTACATATGTTTTCCCAATACACTATAACTCTGTGCAAGAGTTTCTTAATGTTAGAAGCTGCCTGTCTATAGAGAGAAGGCAAATGACCGTGGAGCTGAGTATAATATGTGAACTACAGTAGTAACGTGGGTAGCAGCAGCAGGTCACCAACAGCTTGCACTGAGTTATTGTGATTCCTGGAGCCACTTTGTCATCCTGGCTGGGGCTGATGGGAGTTGCAGTCCAACAACATCTGGAGGGCTCTTGGATGGGAGAGGTTGATCTAAGGCAGTGTTCTCAAACTTGGGTCTCCAGCTGTTTTTGGACTACAGTTCCAATGATTGATGACCATGGTTCCTGCTAGCTAGGGATTATGTAGTCAAAAAACAGTGGGAGACCCAAGTTTGGGAAACACTGGTCTAATGTATTGTACTACTTTTGCTTATGTGTTGGTTCAGTTGTTGGCACTTTATTCTCTCCCCTTCCTGTTTCTCCTCAGTTTGCCTTCATGCTGCCAAAGCACTGTCAATCTGCAGATACATTTGTTCATCTGTTTTCCTTCCCCAAACAATGCTTCTACCCTCCATTGTTTAGTCTCTTGACTGTTTTCCAGATCCCACGAAACTGCCCCGTCTACCAGTAATTTCTCTAGAACGGTTTCTGCTTAGCGGTCATACAGTGCTGTTTAGCTTGTATAAATCCAGTTCTTGCGTAGTGACATCATTCCAGCACATTAAGAGATGCTATTACACGTAATGGTATTAATATAACATTGACCCCCCCTCCCTTTCCTCCAGCTAGCTTCATTCCCTGGGCTAGCTAAGCTCTTTCTGATTTAGTGTGGTGAGAGAGAGACAGAGAGAAACAAACTATTGTTTTTCACTACAGGAAGCAATGTTTATTATTATTATTTTATTTATTGCAATAATTTAATGTACCATGGTTCAGTTTGAGTGGCTTACAAAATGTGTAACAACAAAATAAAAATTACTGGAACCAGCAGAGCACCTTGAATTCAGAATAATAAAAGAGTGAAAAATAAAGAGCAAAATTCTGCACCCAGCACAAAAAAATAACAAGGCTTATTATGCCAGGCAAGCCTCCCTTGGGGGAAGCTTCCCAAAACTCAGGTGCTGAAGTGGAAAAGGCTTTAACCCTGCTCACCGCCTGCCTCACACCTTAAGCTTATGGGGGACCCAGAGATGGCCCTCTGAGGTCAGTCTTAATACGCTGGCAGGTTCATAAATGAGTCCCTAGAGTACTGGCTTTAAAGGTAAGATCAGCACTCTGAATTCTTCTTCAAAAGACCGGCAGTCCAGAGCAGTTGTTTCAAGACTGGTGCGATGTAATCCATATGACCAATCCCTGTCAGCAACCTAGCTGCTGCATCTTGTGCCAGCTGAAATTCCCGAGCAGTCTTCAAAGGCAGCCCTTGTGTAGAGTGGATTACAATAGTCTAAACAAGATGTTGCCAGAATGCTAATGGTTTTTGCCAGGCTATCTCTGCCTAGGAAGGCTTGCACCTGGTGAAAGTTACTTTCATGCCAGAGTCGCGGGGATTTCCAATACTGAAGCTGTGGACCTGACTTTTTAGGGCAACGGTTGCCTTTCAGGACCTGTGGGCACGTTTTGAATTCTGAGAATGTGCTGTGGACGCCAGTCATAAAATGGTGGGCAAGAGCAGCAGCATCCTCCCAGTTCTGCAAAATAGAAAATTGAAAAACTCAAAAAGAAGTGCCTCTTGACACCCTCCCACATACGAAACTATAATAAGCCATAGCAACCTACCTGAACTCAACAACCACCACTTGGTCTGTGCATCATGTTGTCCCATCTTCGCTCCCATCCAGAATGGAAAGGATGGGGGCTGGCATCCAATCAGAGTTGCCCTCGGAAAGGGTGTGTGGTCAGTTTACATGTGGCCTAGCAAAGAACTTTGAAACCTGGTTTCTAGACAAGTTTTCAAATGTAGTTATGGTGGTTAGTGGGTGTCAAAGCAAGTGCTTGCACAGATGCCGTGCTACCTATGGGTGTCACCTTGATAATCTCCGCTTTAGGCAATGCAGTGCAACCCTATTTAGAACATCACCTCCCCAAATCTGGTACTCCATACCCAGTATTTTGTGGATTCAATTTATGCTGTTCCTCATTCAGTTCTTTACTCACTCCATATTTCAGCAGAGCCTTGCCTGAATCAGAGGAGAAGTAGATATGGGTGTCATCAGCATGTTGAAGACACCTCCCTGAAATTCTGAATTACCTCATTCAATGGATTCATGTGGATGCTGAAACAGCCTCCACAAAATGCACACAATTCCATGGGGCAGAACAATAGCTACCTAAAGAGCCTGATTCCCATCCTGGACAGTCAGTCCAGAAGTAGACTGAGCGGGTTGTAGACAGAGTCAAATGGATCTAGATAGCTGACGTAATCTAAGAATGCCAGGCCTCATGTGGCAATTGGAACGCCCATGGTGTCCAAGGGAAAAGACAGCATATGAAAGGACAGTGAGTGGCCACGGCTGTTAAACATCTCAATCCCTGACACGTCACATGTAGGGAAGGAACAAATGAGTGAGTACCATTGGCACATGAGGGGCTTTCCCCATGAAATATTTTAATCTTGTATTTATGGCTCTTCATCTTCCCAGCTGACACTTGGGCCTAACAGTTCAGTCTTCCAAGCTGTGTTTACATTGCGAATTGTCTCCTGTGCCTTTATAAAAATGTTGGCTAGATCGCTTATGTTGCGTTTGTGTCTTGCTCCTTCCCATCCTCCCATAGCTATGGTATTTTTGGACTACCTCTTTTTTAAAAAGTACATTTCACAAGGTTTTTTATGGCAGCTTGCATGTCCTTGTGCCTTCCTTGTAGTAGTAAAGGGGGAGGGGAACTTGGCACAATTTTTCTGTCCATGTATAACACTTAAGATCACCCAACCCCCAGGTTAACTCTTAAGACATTTGTCTTCTGGTGCAAATTGAGCCACCTCCAGTTGTTTTATAGGGCTACCTTAGTTGTCAGCTGACACTTGGATAGATACGGGAAGCCAGTCCTGTGTTAAGTCGGTTTTAACTCAAGACAGCTGTGTAATTGGAAGGCAGGGCAAGCTGACCTCTAAGTGGAAGACATTAAAGTGGAATGAATTTGTGCAGGTCACTTTTCGGGGCTGACGTCATACCATGGATCTGCATATTTGCTTGCCATGGTGAGTATTCCACCCCCAAGATCAGGAAAATGCTTGACGCTTGCAATGTTCACCAGAGAGGCAAGGAACTCCCAACATGAGACTTGGTGGGTTAACCGCAGGGCATGAATGCACAGATTGGTCACAATTGCACTAGAGGCTTTTCAGTAGTACTGAATTCTAATCTTCAAGTACATTTCCACCTTTCCGGAAACGGGGGTTGTTTTGTGGAAAGAAGAGACAGACATGGGACAGGTCTTCCTCAAAAATTCCAGGCACCTAAAGCCGGAAGGCAGGAAGCTTGCTAGTATGATATACAAAGATTCTAGATAGAAGGAAAACTAAAAGGACTGGGATGGATTTTCGTAGAAACAACCAAACATAGAACATGGAAGCATTTTTTTTGCTATATGAAAGGATGCTGTTATAAAAGGAAGAGCCCAATTTCCTACAGGCAGTGAGGGGAGCACAATAATTAATGGGCTCATGTTGCAGCCAACCAGATTTAGGGTAGATACCTGGGATTGCTTTGTAATCGTAAGGACATTTGGACAATGGAACAAGAGGCATAGAAACTTGTGGCACACTGAATAAGCTTGTGTTGGGAGTAGTTAAGATCCAGGGAACACTGCCATTGAAGACCAGGCTGTGGAGTTGAGCTCCCTTGTTATAAGCTCCAATTTCGGTGACCTTCTAGTTGCAATAGAAGCCTGAGTGGGGATCTCCGGTCCAGCTTTGTGTTTAAAGAGTTGTCCACTTACATGTTATATTCAGCAGTAAGGGCACAAAATAGGTTTATTCAAAACCTCATGAAATTCTAGCTTACAACCTTTGGAAAAAGAGACAGAGCCTTTGCTTTGTAGAGCACTGTGAAACTGAGCAGGCTGTAAGTTTGAAGAGAACTGAAGACTTGCAGAGGAGAGAATTGCCTCTGAATTAAATACCAAGTGAATTTCTGCCTGCCCCATAAGCCGGATTATTTGCATTATGTGACTCTAACCTACTTATATTTGTAATTTGATATTGGTGGGGGGGGGGACCAGCAGGTCAAAGTGCATCCGGCACGTGTGGCTGTTTTTAAAAGCATGTTTGTGATGAGAGTGTTATGCTGGCCATTTTATCTCCATTCACTTGTACTATGACAAATGTGCATAATGTTATTCCTGGATAAGTAGAGCTGTCATTTCTCAGTGCAAAGAAAATATACTTTTAGCAACATAAGCGGCTGCCATATAGCAAGCCAGATCATTTGTCCAGCCAACATAGTATTGCCTACCCCAGGGGTGGAAAATCTGTGGCCATCCAGATGTTATTGGAGCTCCAACAGCCATCAACCTCGAGCATGGTCAGTGGTCAGGGATGAGGGGAGCTGGAGTTCAAAAACATCTGGAGAACCATCGGTCAGCTAATCCTGATCTACAAAAGAACTGGCAATGGCTCTCCAGGGTTTCAGGCAAGAATCTTCCCTAGCTGTACTGCAGATAAAACCTGGGATCTTTTTGCATGCAAGGCATGTGTTTTACCATTGATCTGTGTTATTTCCCAGCTTTTAGCAACTTGCAGCATTAAAAAAAAAATTATATCCTGTTCTTCAGAAATGTATTCTCAAGGCAGCTGGCTATGAGAACAATTAAATCATAATAACCAAAATAGCAAACCAAAATAGCAAAACAAACATTAAATCAGCAGAGGTATGGGGAAATGAAAAGGTTTTCAGCTGGCACCAAATGGTCAAGAAAGCCAAACACCTGACTTCAGAGACCTGCAGCACCTGCAGAAGAGCCTTTGATGGAGATATCTGTACACAAGACAGGTTTGGATGGAAGAAAGCAGTCGTTCAGGTTCCAAGCTTTAAAGCAGGAGTGGCTAACCTTTGGTCTTCATATGTTGTTGGACTCCCAACTCCCTTCAGCCACGGCCACCATGGCCCAATATTCAGGGATGGTAGGAGTTGTAATCCAGCAATATTGGAAGGGCAGCCACTCCAGCTTTAAAGGTAAGCACCAACTCTCTGAGGTGCCCCACTCAAAAACAGAATGGCAGCTGAAATAAATAAAAAAAATTAAAATTGTCCAGTAGTACCTTAGAGACCAACTAAGTTTGTTCTGGGTATAAGCTTTCGTGTGCATGCACACTTCTTCAGATACACTGAAACAGAAGTCACCAGACCCTTGTACTATATACCAGTGTATATAGTGGGAGCGTGGGGTGGGGTTTTTCTCAGAAGGGTTGTAGGAGATGGGTGATTGACTCAATATGGCAGCTATTGCAGTCAGATCAAGATTGGCCAGTCTTGGAAGCGCAGCAGCTAAACTAACTAAACAAAGTTAAGAATTCTGTATTTTATGGACTGCTTTAAATAAATAACATGCTGTGATTTTGATCATATCATTTTGGACCCCAAGACCTGAATATAATGCAGATTTTTGTAAAAAAAAAAGAGTTTATTGCCATAGGGCACATACCCTTTTTAGCTAATGCACAAGCCTCTATGCATACTGGCTGTACATACTGAGTTTGTAAAAGGTTGCACATGGACTAAACACCCTTCAAATGTGATGCAAGCCTGCAGTGGACCCTATACCATACCACGCCACCTCCCCATTTTAAGCGGGGCACCCTGGGTTTAGAGAAGCCACCCCAACTTCTGATCCCAATCTCTTGATGTCCCCTTTTGGCGGACCAAAAGAAACCCCCCCCCCATCCTGCACTGTGGCGCAAGTCCGTTGCCCCTGCGTGCCTCGACTCTTCTTCCTCCTTCTGCTGTGGCTTTCCAGCCAACATACTTCCAAAAGCTTCTGGAAGTATGGCGGAGGCAGAGGCTGTGTGATGGCTGTGGCGGCTACCACTGCGAAGGCGGTGGATAAAGGAGTGAAGGGGAGAGGGAACCGAGGGTGAGTGAGAGGGGTTGCAGCCTCTGTTGAGGCTGTGTCCCGATTTCCCTCACTCCAGTATTGGAAGGTATGCTATATGAGCTGGTGCTTTTAGCACAACTCATTTAAATTGGACCTACTTACTGAGAGGCAGACTAGAGGTGAGGCAGTGCCGTGTGCTTTAAACATAAAAATGCTCCAGTTGTGCTGATGGCACTATATAACTGATGATAATTTAGGGAACAAGTTTCAGCATGGAGTGCTCCTATCAGTCAGCCTTGCCAGCCTCCACCATCTTCCATTTCATTCCCCCCCCCCCCACCTCATTTCCCACAGATGTTGGATAGTCTTTGATATGACTTTCGGACGTTGATTTAAAACCGAGCTTCCAAAACTTTGCTTTATCTGAAGAAGCCAGATATCTGGGTTTGCTCGTTACACTTTCCATCCTTCCTTCAAGGAGCTCAGAGTGGCATACGTGGCAGCTTCCCATTTTAGCTTTACAACCTCTCTTGGAGTTGGGCCGAGATAATGATTTGCCTAAGGCTGCCCAGGAAACCTGATGACAGGCTGACCGGATGCAGTGCAAAGTATCATATAGAAATTGAAAAAGACAAATGCCGCCTCTTGAACCAAAGGGAACCAAACAGAGATGATAAGTTTAAATACATAGGTTTTGGTTTGACCAAGTATGTGTGGAGAGGCAACCGGCCATACTTCAATAGTGTAGGAACGTTTATATATAATATAGCAGCAAGCAAATTGCTGACTCGTTTGAGTCCTTTTAATAATTATGTCTTCTACCTTCCTGCCTTCTTGGTTGTTAATCCCTTTTGTCCCTCTTAAAAGAAAAAATACACACGAATGATAACAAAATGAACTAGTTTGCTGTCAGATTCATTGAGTACAAACTTAGATTACAAAAGATATGAACTATACAGTATATTAAATATTAGTGAGTCCTAAAAAGACTCCATCAGAGCATTTACTACTTAACACTTCTATCAGCAGCAGCCTAACCGACCAACGGACCAAACTGACTGTCACTTAGTCCTCTCTTAGAATGTTGGATTTGACTGACATATCCCACAAATAGCACTGTATTTTGTAGGGAGAAAATTCTTGGTGTGTACACACATTTATCAGAAAGTTGGAGCTGGAAAGTTTTCTTTGTAATCTGGTACTTTTTTTTTTTTAAGCACCAATAGATCATGCCTGTGACCATTCTCATAAATTCCCTGCATTGATGTGCAAGTGAGCTGCATCTTGCAGTATGTTAAGTGTAGAGCAATAGCACATTAAGGCACCCATGCAGATTAACCTTCAAAACTTATTAGCAGCCAGAAATGTTTAATGGCCAACTTTCCACATGTACCAACACTAGTCCTTTGGGGGGCTGTAAACTCATTTCCAGTTTACAACAGCTTTCTTTCGGGGTTGACAGGATGCAATTCTCACTTGCCACAGATGACCAAATTAGTAGCTATACACAAGCCTGCTGTCTTTAGTGAGACAAATCTATAGGGCAGGAGAGAGCACCTCTCTCTTATTAGACCACATATTAAAAACCACCAGGCTTGTAGAATGCAATTAATTTTCGTTCTGATTTTGTTGATGGAAAAACTTGTGTATTGTGCAAATCTTCCAAACCACACAAGATTTCTATCAACAAAATAAACTTTAAAGAACTACAGCAGGTCCATGAAAGCCCTGTGTTAACAGTGGCCAAAGCTGAGCAAATAAATTAAACGAGCAGAATGTTTAAGAACAACTGATGTGTGTGTTAATTAAATACTCCATGGAAACCCATTCTTTTCCAGAGCGACAGTGGCACAGTTAGGAAATTTTATACGATTGGTTTATTAGCTTTTTGGGCTCCTCCTCCTTAGATGGTAATATATATATTACTTCACTTGTTTCCAACCCTGGTACATTTTCAGGGCCATACTATTTGGGCTGCTATCTCGCCAACTTAAGTTCACACCAAAAGGTGAGGCAAAATTGTACACTCCCCACCCCTGGAGCGCCTTGCTTTCACTAGGGGGCACCCAAAAAGCAACAACAAAAGCGGGTGGCAGCCTTGGTGCAGCCCAAATGGGGCAACTCCTCCCGTTTGGCCCACCACAATGCAGCTGCAGTGGTTATAGGTCCATGGGCTGAAAGTGTCCCTAGCAAGCCCCAGGTATCTTCCTGCATCTCCTCCAAGTTCCACCAGGCTTGTTGCTTCCTGGCTAGTCCAATGTGCAATGCCATCGGTGGCAAATTGCTTGGACTCTGGAGGGATGTTGCTTCTGCTGTTCCACAGCTCCCTTTGGCCACTGCTTGTTAGTGGGGCAGGAGAGTTGAACATAATGCCAATGTATTTCACATCTGGCAACCCTTTTGTTTTAGATAGTACATGGGTAAAGGTAAAGGGACCCCTGACCATTAGCTCCAGTCGTGACCGACTCTGGGGTTGCGGCGCTCATCTCGCGTTATTGGCCGAGGGAGCCGGCGTACAGCTTCCGGGTCATGTGGCCAGCATGACTAAGCCGCTTCTGGCGAACCAGAACAGCACACGGAAACGCTGTTTACCTTCCCGCTGCAGCGGTACCTACCGGTATTTATCTACTTGCACTTTGAGGTGCTTTCGAACTGCTAGGTTGGCAGGAGCAGGGACCGAGCAGCTGGAGCTCACCCTGTCGCGGGGATTCGAACCGCTGACCTTCTGATCGGCAAGCTCTCGGCTCTGTGCTTTAACCCACAGCACCACCCGCGTCCCATCGCCACCACCATCGTCTACATGGGTAGACGAGTCTAAAAATACAGGACACAAATTTTCACAGCCCTCTAGCCGCTATGTTGACTCATTTACCAGAAGCAATGTATTTAGCATTAGCTCTGGAAGTGTATAGCCTACTCCTAGGAGGCCAGGTTTGGTCAGAATAGAGTATACACTTCCAGAATTAACACTCAATACATTACTTCTGGTAAATGAGCCACCGTAGAGGGATGTGAAAATTTGCGTCCCGGGCTTTTTAGACTCATCTACCCATGTACTATCTGAAACCAATTGGCATTATTTTCAGTTCTCCTACGCCATTATGTGGCAGGTGGTGAGTTGCTGGGTTTGGGGAGCATGTGCCACCGCCGTCTGATCCTTGGGAGGCAGGTATACCTGACGCTGAGTTCTTTGGCTGCCAGGTATTTCTCAGCCTGCATCAGGCTGGCACTGGAAGCAAAGGGTGAGAGGTTTGTGTGGAGAAACCTGTCTCTTTCTAGTCCTCCCGCTGCTATTTCAAGAGAGATCAGGAGTGATGGCCTTGTAGGCAAGTTACTAGTTCTAATACCTTTTTCTACCCTGTCAGCCAGTTCCACAAATAACCCCTGTCAGCTTTCTTTTTATATACTTACTTAAAAAAAAAATCAGAGGGAAATGGGAGCTGTAAGGAAGCCTCTAATAATGAAGAAAAAGCATCTGTATATATATATGGTGATAGTTTTAAGAAAACACCAAAGACTGGGGACAGAGCCAATAAAACAAATTAGTGGCTTAGTGGAACAGAATCTCTTGGCATTTACCTTTTAGAGTAGGTAGACATAATTGTATATTGCATACTGTTTATTATATTTACTGTATATGGGCATAATTTAATTAGTTGGCTTTTAAAAAAACTACTTTTAGTTGTGTTTCTACAGTCCTTGTTAATTTCTGCTTACATCTGATTCCTGTTGCTATGGTTGTGCTATCTTAAGGAGTGTGTATAGGTTTGGTGCTGTGAAAATGGTAGAGGCAGTTTTGCTGCTTTTGTAAAACAAGTGCGCTACTGGTACTTCTGTTTTGAGGCAAGGGTTTTGTTTTGTTTTTTTGTTTTTAAGGTTCCATAACATGGTAGAACTTAAATATTAAAAGATCTGCCTAGAGGTGCTGTCTTGTGGCACGATGAATTTACCATTCTTCACAATCTCCACAGCAATTTTTCAACATTGTATGTTTTAGGGGAAAGGAGGAACATGGCTGAACACTTGATTGAATAGTTTGCAACACTAGAATCTGACCAGCAGCCACTTGCTCAGAGTGTTGAACTGTTAGTATTTGCAATGTATATTTCATTGAAAATGTATTTCACAAATAATAGATGGAGAAAGGAGGTGGTAGTTGACAAATGACAGTTGGAAATTGGCAGTTGGTTGGTTTTTTCTGTTACTTATATATTGACAGTGAAGGTGAGAGGTGTGGAGACTTCATGCAGACCCTGTCTGGAGGAGTTTGTAAATAATACTGTTGCCAACCTGACAAGTAAAAATTAAAAAATATATTCAACTATTTGTGTAAAATATACCTTTTTTCATCACAAATAGCCAACATGAGCTTCTGTCAAGCAATGTGGGGCTGAAGCTGGGGAAACTGCAGGTAGCAAGTCCCTTAGCTTTGAGCAGCCAGGATTGTGAGTTGAAGGAGGGAGCTATGGCCACATTATTATTATTATTACCGGTATTATTATTATTATTATTATTATTATTATTATTATACCGCTCTTCATCCTAAGATCTCAGGGTGGTTCACAGGATAAAAGAACAAGGTAAAAGAACAAATAAATACTTTAAAAAACCCCATAACTTGCCCCCTCACAAACACATTTAATAGGCTGTAGAATATTCATCAGCCAAAGGCCTGGTTGAAGAGGAACGTTTTCGCCTGGCACCTAAAGATATAAAAGGAAGGCACCGGATGAACCTCCACAAATGGGGAGCCACTCCAAAAAAAGGCCCGTTCTCATGTTGCCACCCTCTGGACCTCTCATGGAAGAGGCACCTGAATGGCCTCAGATTATGAACCCAGAGTCCGGGTCAATTTATATGGGGAGAGACAGTCCTTGAGGTATTGCGGTCCTGAGCTGTTTCCCATCAGGCAACAGGCAATATTGGCCAAAATCCTCCCGATTTCAGAAGTCAGGTGACCTAGGAGAGCCAATCCTATATGCCTTTGCCATCTATATAGCACCAACGACTGCTGCACTTCTCATTCGGGATGAGTTGCTGGCTCTCCATGCTACTAGAGTCTTCCTGTGCCTGGTTTTGGTTTTTTTAATGACTTAGGTTTCTTGGCCTATCCATCCTCCCAGACGCCGCAGACACAGGAATCACATCAGTGGCTTTGCCACCTCCATCTGAGCTATGGACTCTACTACCCTGGCAGGCCTCATCTGCTTTGAAAGCCTGACTAGATCACCAAAGCAACCCTGCCTGAAACAAATTGCCTAGACTTGAAAAATCAAGGTGGGCTCCGGGCACCGTGTGTACAGCAGCCCTTCGAAAGGAGCAGATGTGAAGCTAAGTGGGAAAAGAGAGACCTACCTAGGTTCCTTCATAGCGAGGCACAATTAGGGCTGGATTCCCCCCCCCTTCCCCCAGCCCCCTGCGGTGGTGCTTTTAGCAGCGGCTTTGACCTGTAGGAATTAGCAAGTGAGATTGTAAAATCCCTCATGCTGCAAAAAGCTTCACCTGCTGATTCCTGAAGATCAAGCCATTCTAACAAAGAAACAAGAAGCAATTCACCACGCTTTTGGACTGCATGGATCGGAGATGGGTTAGGAGCAATTTGGGAACATGCACAGACTTTGTGTAATGGGTTTCCCTACTTCCTCAAACTGCTGGCTGCTGGGAGGACGACGAGTGAAAGTAGGGTGCTGTGGGTGGCCCCCGACCCAAGCAGTGCAATGCAAGGAGGCTGATCTAATCCCTCTCCCAACACTGTATGGTCAGCCATGAATGTTGAGTGCTGTAATATTATGAAAGTGGTAGAGAGGAGGAGGGGGTCAAAATTCTCTCGCTAGTGCTACGTTGGCAGGTTCAGAACCAGATGTGCAGCAAGCTGTGTTGCATTGTTGTAGAAAGAGAATTTGGAGGTAGTTGTGCAGTAAACTGTTCAACCAGCTCCCAACCTGAGAGCAATTTGGTGTGGAAGAGAGCTCTACCCACTCCTCTCCACATGGGCAGAGTGTGAGGGAAGGGCATCTTCTCTTTCAGGTCTAGTCTCTCTTCCCCTGCTTTCACCACTGCCAGAACTTTGAAACTGTTCTCTAATGTTCTTCTTGCATGGGAGCAATTTGAGCACGTACAGCCCTCAGCAGGGGTGCATTCTCTCTCATCAGAATAATATTTTCCCGCATGCCTGACAAATGCCCTAGCATGCAGAACAAAACAAAAAGCCTAGTATGTATCACTGTCCCACTGTTTGGCTGGCATGCATTCACCAATTTGAAATGGCAGGAAATGATTTTCAGGTTCCCCCAACCCTGCGTGAGGTTCCTCCCACCCCTTTGGTTGCATTCATACAGTTTATGTCAACCGACTCGTCCTGGAGTGAAGGTTGGTGTTGTGGTAGCATCATGGGGAGTTGCTCCCATTTGGATTTTGCAAATCACGTTTCTGCAGCCTAATGCTACCAGAGTTTCCTACTGGAGCTTTAAAGGATGTAGGTACAGTCGTGGGTAAGTGTATGTCATCCTACAAGGGGAGGAATCTTCTTTTCTATGTGCCACCACCTCTTTGAATCTTTGTGGATGTTTTGGCTCCGGCTGTAAAGCACAGCAGCAGAAGGCCAGCATATTATCTAAGTAGCTGGGCTTCTTCCCTTTGAGTAAATCTGTCTGGGTGGGCTGCTGCCTGCTACCACAGGCAGAATCTGCTCCAGATCCGCTTCAGCTCTCCTCCCAGAGGGAACATTTACTAATGGATCATTTCTCTGACAGGGGTGGAGCTCCATCTTGCCGTTTAAAACTCTCCTGGTTGACAGATTTACCTGATAAATGGCTGCAGCAGATCTGTCAGAGCTGGGCTCCGTTTCAAGCCGTAAATGGGAGTCCTTCCCAGTTGGCAGGTCTGATGGTCCTGTTATGTGTGTGTTTTAGGGCTTTTGCCCAATTTAAAGAAATGGTCTAGCCTAGTGGCAAAGAGACTGACCCTGCAAATCAGAAGGTTGCTGGTTTGAATCTCATGTGTCTGCCATGAACGCACTAGGTGGCCTTGGATGACTCCTTCTCCCTGCCCCAGTTGGTAATATGGGAGATAATGATACTTGTCGTGCCTCACAGGATGTTGTAAGAATTACATCTAGATAATGCATGTGAAGGGTTTTGAGCACTGCATATCACTATGCAAATGTTATTAATTGATTGATTAGATTACTAAAGCTGCATATATTTGCATATGATTAAAACAAAGATCAAGAAGCAAAAAAAACAGTAGGGTACCGCATGTATCACACTAGGCACTGTGTATGTGTGAGAGAGAAGGTAGGATGCTTCTTCTGAGATGGTACCACCGTGCTAAGTTGGTTGTATACAGTACTTGTAATAAATATAATTTAACACATTTAAATTTTAAAAATCTGCCTCATTTATCACATAGGTCTTTTTAAATTTATCAGCAGGTTTCTTGATGTTTAACTGGTTTGCTGTTTTTTTTATAAAAAAGTTGCAATGCTAGTTTTATGTGCCTCTATAAACAGCCTCCTTACCATCAGAGTTTGGGACACCAGTCAGCGACTCCATCCTGGATCTGATGCCAATGACACCAGCTTTTGCTCATATGTGTCCTGTGGGAGACTCTGGTGCAAATGCACCCTGCCCTTCCTTGTCGCACCCAACTTTGGGTTTTACATTTTCCCTTCTCACCGGCAGCCTAATTGCAGAAGCCGCTTTCCCCGTGCGACTTTTAAAATGTCAGTAATCCTCTTCAATTTTCCGATTCTGCCCAGCTTCACTAATGGCTGATGCACTCAGTGAGTCAGACGCTCTCTCCTAATCAGTAGCATCTATGCACGGTGGCAACCCGTACCGCTTGCTTCTGTGCAATAATTCAGAGCCAACTTGAAAATTATCTAAATATTGTAATTGCTTTTCTCCTATATTAAAAAAAATTAATTATTTGTCGTTTAGCAGGGTACAGATGCATGTTGACTCTGAGAGTCCACTCCTAGCGTATCTGACCAATGATGGCTTCATCTTATATGAAGCAAATGAGCTGAGTTATTCCGTATGTTGAAAGCCAGCTGGTTAAGACTCGAGTTAGAAAGGCAGGACGCTCTTTGTCACCTGAGGCAAAACAGATAATGCCGTCCCACCCCCCACTACCACTGCCGCAGCCTCCTCTTCCTCAACCCCCTGCCCCCAGTGCTGAAGGCAGCAGGGGAGTAAAGACGTCTGGAGAGGACTTCTCCCTTGTAGTAGCGGCAGGCTTTAAGCTTTCCACCCAGGCCTCTAACATTGCACATGTGTGCGTTTGCGCGAGGGCCCTTCCGAGCTGCCCTAGCCATCTGCCTGAATCTAAGAAAACAAGGGAGGTGGGGTGCATTTATTTGACCTGCGCCAGAACCAGGGGCAACCCCGAAACCAGTTAGGGAGAGAGTTTGCCATAGTTTTTAGCAGCTCTGTGGGTGTTGTCAGATTGGCATCCATTCAGGGCTGTCCCATGGTGAGTTCCGGCACCTATTTTTCTTTTTAAAAAGCACTGGGCGGGTCAGCCCTGTACGTAACTTGCAGAATACTAAAGGTGCAATATCCTGTGAAGTTCTCCAGTAGTAGCCACATGGTAATCAATGAGCAGTAGTGTGCGTTTGCACAACTCCCACCAACTTTCATAGGGATTGTGCCAGAAAAGATCCCTGGGCACTGATCCCCCAGAGGTGCTTCTAGAGTTTCTTGGGCATTAAATGGGCACATAGATGCACTGCCCACCTGCGAAAGACAAGTCCAAGGCCTTTGCCGGTCCAAATGACTCTGGGCTATGAAGTGGCTGAATCTGGATGTGACACTGGTTGCCCCTGAATTGCAGAGAGGTTTGGTTGCCTAGCTATGGGAAATTAGTTCCTGCTAGAAAATGAGAGAAGAGGAGCTGCAGGAAAGCCACATTGCTGCCTTTTCCATAGTGATGGGCTCCAAGCCACACAATCACAACAGGAACCCTGTTTTAACCGCAGGTGCCGCACACTTCAAAGTCAAGATTATCCTGGTATCTATAGAGACCTCATGCTCCTGTCCTGACTATTCCCTGCTGAATTCTACATTTACTAGTGTTTAATATCTGATGCCAATGGGCAACACTGAAGGAACTCAGTTGTAATCCTGTCCACAGGTTGCTGTACTTGTGTTTGCAGAAGCACATTTTTGGAATAATATATAAAATACAGGATTTGTAAGCATCTGGGAGGAAAAGAAATACTACAATTATTTAGCAGCCAACAAATAATACCAAGCCAGTCTAGTTATTCTCATGCACTTATACCTGACCTTTCTTCTATCATGGAATCATTGGCTATGTTCTGCCTCCACTGTTGGAAGCAGTGGGCCTCTGGATACTAGTTGCTGGGAATCCCGAGAGGGGAGAATGCTGTTGCACTCAAGTCCTGCTTGTGGTCTTCCCATAGGCATCTTGGTTGTGAGTCCTGGAAGACCTGCTCCATGCCTTGCAGGCCTCTTTCCACCTGACCTGGGAGGGCGGAGCCTGGACTGACTCCATCTACAAAAGCGGAGGCTTCTGAACAGACACTTGGGCTGGGGTGTTGTTTAGGGGGTTTTGGTGTGGAGGGATTGTTGCTGTTATTGGTATTAATTTTTGTGTATCCTTATTTTAGATGCTGTTGTGATTTATGTGGAAATTGTTTCCATTTGGTTTTGTACTTTTTGATGTTTTATTTATTGGTTATGACTACTTTTGTTATGTTTGTAATTATGAATTTTTCACGTAAGCCGCCTTGAGCATGGTTTTAACAATGCAAAGGCTGGAAAGGCAGCATACAAATAGAATTATGTATGTATCTCACAGGATGCTGAACTAGATGGGCCTTTGACTTGATGCAGCAGAGGTTTTCTTATGTCCTTAAGGTGGAATACATGTGATTTCCAGGAGGTCTCCTGTGAAAGATGCTGACCAGGACAAGACCTGCTTAGCTTCAGCAAGATGATGGCCGTGTGCCTTCGGATCATACCATATCTTGAGAGTTTAAATGCTTTAGGTAGAACAACTGGTTTGCTGTACAAAGCCAACACACTTTTACTTGCAATATGGGCAATGCACTTTTACTTGATTATAGAGAATGGCAAACGCTAAAGTCATGTGGGCAGAAAAGCTGTGATTAATGCACAGGTAGAAAATTAGGCTTATAAAAAAGCACTTGAAAATATGAGCTAATGGATCATTGCTGAGCAGGAAAGGGACTTACTTGGATGGGGAATAAAAATAAAACATAACATCTGTTGCCGCAAACATTATGCACTCAGAGCCATGGAATAAAATTAACATTTTAGAAGGTAAAGTTCTTAGGGATCTGGGTCACTTTCTCTTTCGAGCTAGTAATGGGAATCTCTGTGTCTATATTATTGTCATCAAGTCTCACAGGTGCTTTGTGTGACTAAAGTTTCTTTTGGTTTATCATCGTCTCTCACCTCAGGATCAGATGTTCTGCTTTCTCAGTTTCAAACCTTGTTTCAAGACTACCTATACATGCATCCTCAGTCTGAATCAAATGTGATCTTTGAATAGTTAGTCTCACGGTCCCTCTTGCAGGCTTCTATATTCCTTCTTAACGGATGATAACTGGCTTTATTGCATTCAAAGGAATGAACACAAGACAACACGATATGTGCCATTCAAGCTGTTTTTCTTTTAAAACCACCTAGCCACCTCTCTTGCTTGAACTCTTCTTTCTGCCTTAAGAATGATGGTTAAGGAATTAGATATTTGCAAATTCCTAAATGAAATGACCTGATCCACACCTCTTGGACTAATGTGCAGGTCAAAATTTGTCTATCCTTCACATTTCACACTCCTCCAAAATCTTCTGGTGCAGTTCAGACAGACTCTTGAGTAAGCTTAGCAGTCATGGAATATAAGGAGATCTCTTCATGTGGATAAGTACCGGTAACTGCTTAAGAAACAGGAAGCAGAGGTTAAGAATAAATGGACAGTTATCTCAATGGAAGAATGTAGAAAGTTGAGTGCACCAAGGATCTGTATTGCATCCTATTTTTGTTCTGTTATTTTTCTGTTTAATTATTTTACACCAAATTTAAATTTATCTTTGTTTGTAGATTCAGTAAGGATTGCACATAGGCTGTTTCTGTTTAGCATTTGATATTTGATATTTAAGGGTGTGTGTACAGTCCTACATTATTTGAGCAGTTGAGTTGCTGTGGAACATGGCTCAGAATACTACAAACATATAAGGCTCCCTATTCAGGATGAAGCTCAGGTGGGAAACCGGTTAAGCCAGTTTGTAGCTGAAGCTGGTTGTGAACTGTACTAGTCGACCAGCATGTGGGGTACCACTAATCCTTCTCCCTAGAAATGTTTTGCAGCTCCCTTAAGATGGATTTTGCTTTAACAACAACAAAAACAATAACGCATTCATGTTTAATGTATAGACATTAGCGCTATTCTTTAAAAAATAAATAGGGTAAACGCCCAGCCTGATGGAGTGAGGAGCAGGAAATATGCTTGATATTGGGATCTGAATTGCTAGTAAGGAGGACATCTGTCAAATGCATTTTGAAAGCTAAGGGAGCTGGGTTACCTTATAAGAGGTAAAAAAATTGGAAGCCCTCCACTAAAGGTCTGTCTGAACACTTCCTATTTGAAGCTTGCCTTCAAGCAATACTGAATAACCTATGTTTTATCATCAGTCACATTTAATAATCTGTGTTTTAAAACAGAATTATATTTTATGTATTCCTTATTTGATGATATTGATTGTTGATAACCAATATGTGAACTTAATATTGAGAGTTTGTGCTGATTTCATTGCACCTGGATCTATCTATTTAAAGTTATCTATCTATTGCACCTGGAGCAAAGTTGTTTTACCTCTCCGCTTGACTAGTATTCTGCATACATCTGTTGTCTTTAGTGGATGGTGAGCATGGGGATTTTTTGAAAAAGAGCCTTTCCTGGCCCTCACAGGTATTTCTCCCGTTGCTGCCCTGTAAGATTGTAAAGTAAATTTGTGGTCTTTGATTTGTTAACCATAAAACAACTCCCCGTCCTCTCCTTAATTTTAACAAGAGCGTGAGTTATTGACCCAACGAATAGCTTGTATCACTATGGCTTGGATAAACGCAGTGGATGTTCCAGTTTTGGAATGAAATCTGTATGATGGAAGCAGCAGCAAGCTCTGACACAGTTTCTGTGCGATTGCAGGAAACGAGGTGATTGCTGTGGACTGGAAAGGGCTAAAAGATGTTGACCAAATCAATATGGACAGCACCAGCTCGCTCCATGGCAGCAGCATCCACCGGCCGTCCACCGAGGTAAGGATCCGTTCCGTGTCCTCTTAAGAAGACAGAGTATCAGGATCAAGTTTGGAGAGCATAAAGTGACAGAGGGCAGTGTGCTTCTTTGTTTGCATTAGAGAATGAGTCCCAGACGTAGTTTGTTTTATTCATTTTCTGCACAACTGAATTTTGAGTTGCAGCAGACTACTTGATTAGAGCCAAATGAGATTGATTCCAAGTACATGAAACTTTGGAACATCTCAGATGTTCTCCATGAAGTGGGTGTCTGGGGCAGTTTCTAATCTAAACAATTTGCCCAATGGTCTGGATGTGTGCTGGCAATACTGTGATATTCTCTCTATTGTGGGCCAGATCATTATCTCCCCTACCCCTCATGGGCCGAGTATGACAGGTGTGTGGGACCACCCACCGGTAATCATCTGATGTCGCAATGATGTTGGTTGCCCTGTTCTGCCTGCATGGATCTTAAAGAGTACTTTGCAGAGTGCTTCACAAGGTAGCCACTTTCAAAGTGCCACTGGTGGCTGCCCAGTTGGCGGTGTGACAGGGCCTTTTCAGTGGTGCTTCCCCATTTGTAGAATGTATTGACTTTTGGAAGGAATTTAAAAACATTCCTGTTAACAGAGGCATCAGGTGGGTGAAAGCCACTGTTCCTGGCAGCTCTGAGATCTCTAGTTGATTGCAATTGTTTTTTTTTAAGAATGCTTGCAACTGTTTTTAGTTGTTGTTGTTGCTGTTGTGTTTTTAATGTTTTATTATGTTTTATAAATACCTTGTGGGGCACTTTATAAGACCTGGCAGAGACGTGTGCATAGCACTTCATATAGGGATATGCAGGCATCACCTTTTGGCTGAACCAGGTTATTACCTGCTCCATACCCGATGTCATAGACAACTGATAACAAGTTGGCATGGCTTAGCCAGCATAATTAGGTCTGGAAGTTGCCCACCCTTGGTATAGACTGAGCAGTGATGGCTAACCTTGACACTCCAGATGTTTTGGAACTACAACTCCCATCATCCCTAGTTAACAGGACCAGTGGTCAGGGATGATGGGAGTTGTAGTCCCAAAACATCTGGAGTGTCAAGGTTAGCCATCACTGGTTGAGGCAGGGATCTGATAGCGAATTTTTAACAAAAAGAGGAGAAGCTTCCTTGGATGGCTGCAGCAATGCAAAAGGATGCTACAGAATCTATAGCATATTCTTGCCTTGCTGTTGGCATACAGAGAAGAATCTCCTCTTTTTGCTCTAAATTTGCTGTCAAATATCTGCCGTTTGATAACCAGGCAGTGGTTTCTGTAGACGGTGTTATTTTTGTTGTTTGGCAGCCGCTGCACCATCTGTAATTTTATGCATGTGAGTTATCTATGTAATAAGCTTCAGTGAATGCAATCTGATGAGACCTTTGGTCTTTTCAAAAGATGAAGACTATTTTTATTCAAACAGGCCACTTTAGCTTTATGAATCTCTCACCATTGCAAAATGCAATGAGGTTGAGAGTTTCATTCCAATACATCTCTGCTAAGCTGTAGGGGATGACTCCAGAAATCCCTCTCTTTGTGTGATGATGGTTGGTGTCAGTGAGTTACCTCAGGATGCCACCTAACCCGCTGGCACTAGAGTGGCTCAAGAGGGGACTCATTCGGTGCCATCTTGCTGATCTTGTGAACTTTCCATCTCATTGCCCATTGTTGGAGAGCAACTGCTGGACCAGACAGACCCTTGATGTGATCCAGCATAGGTACTGTCTACTTTGACTGGCAGCACCTCCCAAAGTCTATGTTTAATATTAAAGGCTTATCTTTAATAATAATAAATTTTTATTTATACCCCGCCCTTCCCGATTAAAAAACCGGGCTCAGGGCGGCTAACAACAAATATAAAACATTGATTAAAAATGACTTAGGGGACTCGAAGGGGACAATGACAATCAATATATTCTATTCTATTCGATTCGATTCTAAAAAGAAAAAGTTAAAAACAGAATCAAATACAACATAAATGAACATCACCAGGGCTAAGTGGCCAAGTTATTCCTGCTAGGGCCAGTAAGGAGACCAGGGAAGGTTTTAAATGTAGGGTCTCAGAAAAGGTTTCTTCAAAAAAAAAGAAAAAAAAAAGAATGACGAATCAGGCTTTGAAGGCCAGATGGAATAGCTCTGTCTTACAGGCCCTGCGGAAGGAGATCAGGTCCTGCAGGGCCCTAGTTTCGTGGGACAGAGCATTCCACCAGGTCGGAGCCATCACTGAAAAAGCCCTGGCCCTGGTGGAGGATAGTCTGACTTCCTTAGGGCCTGGGACCTCTAAACTATTATTATTCATGGTCCTTAAGGTCCTCTGTGGGACATACCAGGAGAGGCGGTCCCGTAAGTATGAGGGTCCTAAGCCGCATAGGGCTTTAAAGGTCAAATAACTAGAATAACTAGCTAGACAAGCTCCCTCCTTCAGCTAAGGAGATCTGTGCATATAAGCAGGCCTGTGAGCACACATCTAATTGCCTGGATTTGGATAAATTGGATGTGCATTCAGAGGCGCACTTTGCATGAATTTGAATGGTGGGCACATTTCAGTGTGCTTTCAAATGTGCATCCTCATTCTCCTTTCCACGCAACTAGCCGTGCATTACCGTCATGTTTATTCATGACGAGCTGGATTGTGCATAGGGTGTGTGTCACAGTTTTTGCCTGCAAGTTTGTAATTTGAAGAAAACGGGACAGAGCATGAAAGAAACTGAAGAGGGGAATTGAAGGGCTGAGCTGAGATGGGGTGGGAAGAGAAACCATTCAGTCAGGGCAGGGGTGGTTAGCTTGTGGCTCTCTAGGTGCTGCGGGACTACAACTCTCATCAGACACAGCCAGCAAAACCAGTCATTGGAGTTGATGGGAATTATATCCCAACAGCACCTGCAAGGCCACCCCTGAATTGGGGGCAGAAGCATGTGAGAAAAGCTAAATTTTAATGTGTGCATAGCCAATGCAGAACATATATTTGCAGTGAAAGGGAATTCTGAAAGTAAGATGGCACAATAGAAAATGGAGGGCTAAAGGAAAGAACAAAAGGAAGACAGGGCTCATGAAGAGAAGTTGGAACCAAAGGAGCTTGAATGAATGTAGAAAAACAGGGGGGGGGAAATTGGGCAGCATGCAGGGGAGCAGAAGAAAGCCTCTAGCCTCAAGGTACAGAGAGCTTCATATTGTTGTATAAATCTATATGCACTTAATCATCCGTTACCGTTGTGAATAAGCTTTTAATCTTGCACATTCATCCCCTTTGAATGTACGTCTGCTGGTGTCAGAGATCTGGTGTTCAGTCATAAAAGACTGAAGGGGTTTGATCGCCGTGGGATTCCTAATCCCAGAAGAGTCTTATATATATTTCCTGCATGTCTGTGGTTCTCTCTCCCTTTCTCCCAGCCCACTTCTGTTCTCCTCTTTGTCTCTTCATCTTTCTTATTCTTCATGTAGCACATGATGGCTGCACACGTACAGCTGTAGCCATCAGGAGCAAATTGGACTGAGATGCTCTCTGCCAAGCATGCACCCTTGAAGTAAAGGAGTAACACCCTTTTTCACTAAGCGATTAAGTAGTAGGTTGTTCATAGTAACCAGTAGAATCAGCTGGTAGAGGAAGTAATGTATGTTATATGCAGAGAACTCACAGGTGACATTAACTTGGCCTCTTCTTTCTCCACAGCAAACACGGACAGATTTCTCCTGGGATGGCATTAACGTGAGTACCGTCCCCATTCCCTAAGACAGAGATTCGCCCTCTGGGAATTGCTCAACTACATCTCCCATCATCCTTGAGCATTGGCTGTGCTGACTAGGACTGATAGGAGCTTCAGTCGAACCACATCTGGAGGGCCCCAGGTTCCCCACTGTTGCCCTAAGAGATTTTCTTGCATAGACTCCATGTGTCTGTGTGGGAGCCTATCTTGCTAATGGTGGGTTTTGGGTTATATCTCAAGATGAGTGTATTCCTGCTTCCATTCTGACCCATAGTGATTGCATAGGTGCCTGCTGAACATTTAGGAATCACATCAAATAAAAATTGGCCCTCAGCGGGCATGTGAATGGCTCGCCACGTCTCCCTGCAGTCATTCCAGTGAGGACTGTCACCTCCTTGCCACCCACTCCCACTTTGCATTAGTTACCCAGAGGCAGGGAAGCAGCAGCAGAGATCTGTACTTTTGAATTAGGTGGATGGATAAATGAATATTTATTTTGCTAAACGTTTTAATTATGCTTTCCTGAGTTTAAGGATTTCGGTTATGAGGGCATCTCTGTGGCACACAAGCACTATAATTGGAAACCACAATTTGCCTACTTTTCTCTCTTGTGAATGGATCCAGTAATAGAAGTAGTGCCTCATACATTTTAGCTTAACTCTTCATATTACACCCTTTCTAAACATAGGAGGCGCTCCCATTTATTTTGAAATTTTGTCACTCTCCTTTACTCAGTTTGGACATCATGCCAAGCTATGGTTTGCACTGCTTATAGTTTAGAACGAAAGCCATGGGCTTCTCCTTCAGAAAGGCAAACACAGAGTTAAAGTCATAGTTGCGTAATTCCTGCTTAAGTGAACTTTATTATGTTTGGCTTCTGTGAGGAGGAGGAGGAGGAGGAGGAAGAGGAGGAGGACAACTTAAATTAGCTTTATTCTGTTGGGCAGAGCCTGGAGTTGCAGAGCTGGGATGGCCTGGAGCTTATTGCCACATACACCTATACACATGCTCACCTAAGATCAATAGTTGCAAATAGCTTTGCTAGATAGCATGGCGGGCATCCTCAAGAATGGCCGATTCAGACACCTATCAGGCAAGGACATGGGTACAATGGCTTGAGTGAAGCATGCTGGCATGGCCTGAGACTCACCTGCCCGGTATGGCTCACCCTTGTGATTCATGTTTTACTCCCTCTTTTTCACAAAGAGATTTGTGCTTCTCTGAAGAGGCGCTAACCTTTCAACAATTACTTTGTACACCCCCTCCCCCCAGATCCAGAGGGGTAGCTGTATTAGTCACTTCCACAAAAGCTTCTGCCATAGAATACATTTGTCAAATCTTTTAAATTGCCGCAAGACTCTGGGCTGTTTTTCAACACAATGTTCCTCACCCCAGCCATTATTCTAGTCTTCTTCATTAGCAAAGCCTTTTTATTTTGGGAGGGAGGTGGAAATAGAGAGAGATTTCCTTTTGTACAGATCAACTGATTTACCATCAACACAGTGCTTAAGGTTCTGTAATGGTTTTGTTCAAGGGCAGGTAAGGAAAAGGTTGGATTTTTCCCCCCTCAGCATCACATTCCCATGGAGACATCTCCAGGTGATAGAAATCCTTATACAGAAGGCTTTGAATATTCAGCAGAACTATACTATAAATGCAGCCCCACAACCTCAAGAATAAGAAGCATGAAAGCTTGGGAAGCGCCTGAAAATGAGGGCGACCATATAGATAAACACAAAGCATCCCCTTTCAGGTTATCTCCTTTCCCTTTGTAACATTCAGTTCCATTTGCCCCATGGCCCATGCCAATTGCACTGAGTGTTGCCTCTCCAGTGATAGCCAATGTTTTGGGGGCGGAGGCAAAGAAACAAAGAGCACAGTGACACCAGAATGTTAAGTAAGTTATGCCACATGTTGCTGAACTTAACATAGGGCTGCAGTTTTCAACAGCAGCCCTCTGTTTATTGTAATTTTAAAGCCCTGCTCTAAACATGGGGCAAACTGAAATAAAAAATGTGTGGCACCAGGGACACTGGCCTGGACACCTGCTTAGTTACATTTTTAAAAAGACCTTTCTGACCTCCTTTCCTCAGTAATATCTTCATCCAGTCAGTATTAATCTTCTACTCCCTTTCTTCTCCTTTCGCTCCAGTGCTGTGTTTACAGAACAATCTTACTTTAGGGTTGTTGTCTTTGTTGCTGCTTGTTGTTATCTTCATCTTTTCATAAATACTTCGCTTGAACAAATTTCTGGCCGAAAAAGCACACCCAACTAGTCATGAGATGCATCTCAGCACACCAGGGCTGGCCCAAGACAGGAATATCCAAAATGGCATCCACAATCCAATAATTCCCTCCCATGGGCAGTCCCTGACCAAGCCCCATGCAGGTTCTCAGTCTAGTTACTAATTTCCCCATCTTTATTTGTCCCTTCTCCTTTGGTTTCTTCTGCTTCCCTGTTCCTTGTGTTCTTAGAAGTCCAGACTGGGATGTCTCCTTCCCCCCCCCCTTACCTTTTCATTCCTTTTACATGATCTCTCTTTGCAGCTCTCCATGGAAGACACAACCTCCATCCTCCCCAAGCTGAAGCGAAACTCCAATGCATATGGGATCGGAGCTCTGGCAAAGTCTTCCTTCTCTGGTGAGGATCTCAAACCAGTGGCTCTCAAGCCATCTATCTCACTTTTTACCAATCTTGGCTTTATCCTGCGCATATCTATATATATAAAATCATTCAAGTTGGATGTTTGTTAACGATCGGCTTTCTCCGTAACCCCTTGATCGATTCCGTTCAAATTTGGACACAACGTTCCATGCCCACATGGGAATGATCATATGTACTTACATTGCACAAATACCACACCTTTCCCAGGTAAAAATGTGATTTTGTGCAAAGAAATATAGCGCCCTCCAGTGGACATTAAACAGCACAGCACAACACACGCTTTCTCTTTCATACTGTATCTTACTTTTGCATTTCACCAAATCAGCCACAGCAAGGCGTGACCCGGTCAGCTAGTAGATATATATATCCCACTGAACCACACATACCCTTTTTAAACCTGAAGTGACTTCATTACCTACTCAAATTCCAGGCTTGTGTGTCAATATACTCACCAGTTCCATTAAGACTTGCACTACTACTTCCTATGACAAATTTCCATTGTGGAACAAGCGAGTATGTCAAAATGTGTGAATAGTAGAACACCTGTCCCCACCTCAGAAAGACATTGTGACAACTCAAACACCTTTAGTAGCATATGGCTTAATTGCATTTCATATGCATGCATTAGCAAAAGAAATTGGATACAGGCCACCAAGGACCCATGGAGATTTGTGAAATGGTGTGTTTGCATAAAATTTCTCTCCAAAAATATCCAGTTGCTTATATGTTGTCAACTAATGGAGAGTGCTTACGACGGGGGGGGGGGGGGCTGCTTTATATTTGCTTATGTCTGCTTAATGTTATATAAAATCAGTAAACCTTTTTTAAAAAAGAAGGAAATTGACTAAAATTGTTTTGATGTGAATGATCTTTAGACTATGGGGAGGTTGAGGTTTTGTTTATTTGTTCATTAGTGGGTCTGAATATTGCTTTGTTCACTATTTGAGTATTTTTAATGGATTTTATATGAAATACTAATGTATTATATGACTCCCCCCTCTTTCCCCGCTATGGTAATATCGTTTTTCTCTTTTTTTGCTGAAAGTTGCTTGGAGATCCTTGGGTGACAAGCAACTAATAATGAAAATGAAATAAAGATCAGTGATTACACTGTGGCCCCCAATAGCCAGATGCCCAGTCCATTTCCCCCTTTGGTATGATAATAGGCTGCAGTGTCCATACTTTGTCTGATTAAAACATGGCAACTAAGTTCATTATGGGGCCCCATGTCTTGTGACTTTTATGTGCTTCCTTACTTAAACCAGTATATACTGTATTTCCCCGAAAATAAGACATACCCATAAAATAAGCCGTAGCAGAATTTCTAAGCATTTGCGCGATAATAATAATAATAATAATAATTAATAATAATTTATTATTTGTACCCCGTGTTATGGAACGGTCTTTACACTCCGGAAAGACACAGCAAAGACACATGCCCGACTGGCATGATCTCACCTTCCAGGATGATCGTTCGGGAGCTTATCAGCTTCTTCAGCCCGAACATCACAGCGACTGGTGTCGGCAGACATCCAGCACACATAGTAATCAGCAGAAAGTGTGCGCAGTAGCATAACAGACCACAGCAGCTCAGCATTGTAGCTAAAACTACTTTATTACATATCTACATACACGGATGTAGGTAGTGTACAACCAGGTAGTGTGGTTGCTGACCTTGAGCCAGACATCCTAGAGAGTGAAGTCAAATGGGCCTTAGAAAGCCTTGCTAACAACAAGGCCAGTGGAAGTGATGATATTCCAGCTGAACTATTTAAAATTTTAAAAGATGATGCTGTTAAGGTGCTACACTCAATATGCCAGCAAGTTTGGAAAACTCAGCAGTGGCCAGAGGATTGGAGAAGATCAGTCTATATCCCAATCCCAAAGAAGGGCAGTGCCAAAGAATGCTCCAACTACCGCACAATTGCACTCATTTCACACGCTAGCAAGGTTCTGCTAAAAATTCTACAAGGCAGGCTTAAGCAGTATGTGGACCGAGAACTCCCAGAAGTGCAAGCTGGATTTCGAAGGGGCAGAGGAACCAGAGACCAAATTGCAAACATGCGCTGGATTATGGAGAAAGCTAGAGAGTTCCAGAAAAACATTTACTTCTGCTTCATTGACTACGCAAAAGCTTTTGACTGTGTTGACCACAGCAAACTATGGCAAGTTCTTAAAGAAATGGGAGTGCCTGATCACCTCATCCATCTCCTGAGAAACCTCTATGTGGGACAAGAAGCTACAGTTAGAACTGGATATGGAATAACTGATTGGTTCAAAATTGGGAAAGGAGTACGACAAGGCTGTATATTGTCTCCCTGCTTATTTAACTTATATGCAGAATTCATCATGCGAAAGGCTGGACTGGATGAAGCCCAAACCGGAATTAAGATTGCCGGAAGAAATATCAACAACCTCAGATATGTTGATGATACAACCTTGATGGCAGAAAGTGAGGAGGAATTAAAGAACCTTTTAATGAGGGTGAAAGAGGAGAGCGCAAAATATGGTCTGAAGCTCAACATCAAAAAAACTAAGATCTTGGCCACTGGTCCCATCACCTCCTGGCAAATAGAAGGGGAAGAAATGGAGGCAGTGAGAGATTTCACTTTCTTGGGTTCCATGATCACTGCAGATGGTGACAGCAGTCACGAAATTAAAAGACGCCTGCTTCTTGGGAGAAAAGCAATGACAAACCTAGACAGCATCTTAAAAAGCAAAGACATCACCTTGCCAACAAAGGTCCGTATAGTTAAAGCTATGGTTTTCCCAGTAGTAATGTACGGAAGTGAGAGCTGGACCATAAAGAAGGCTGATCGCCGAAGAATTGATGCTTTTGAATTATGGTGCTGGAGGAGACTCTTGAGAGTCCCATGGACTGCAAGAAGATCAAACCTATCCATTCTTAAAGAAATCAACCCTGAGTGCTCATTAGAAGGACAGATCCTGAAGTTGAGGCTCCAGTACTTTGGCCACCTCATGAGAAGAGAAGACTCCCTAGAAAAGACCCTGATGTTGGGAAGGATTGAGGGCACAAGGAGAAGGGGACGACAGAAGATGAGATGGTTGGACAGTGTTCTCGAAGCTACTAACATGAGTTTGGCCAAACTGCGAGAGGCAGTGAAGGATAGGCGTGCCTGGCGTGCTCTGGTCCATGGGGTCACGAAGAGTCGGACACGACTGAACGACTGAACAACAACAACATACACGGAGCTCTACATCATGACTCCCTCTCTCTAGCATCAGGCAGCCGAGAGAGAACAAAGGACAAGAGTCCTATTTAGAGGATACATAGCAAGACAAGACTTCCTGTCTGCCTTCACTTCCCCCTTCCACTCTGTGGGATGAAAAACAAAAATACAGTCATGTGATAACAATAAGCCCATGACTGAACACAGGGAATGAATCTAATAACACCCCGCCCATCTGGCTGGGTCTCCCCAGCCACTCTGGGCGGCTTCCAACAAAAATAAAAAATACAGTAAAATATCACATATTAAAAGCTTCTTTAAACCCCGAAAATAAGACATAGCGATAGGCGTGGCTATGCAGCGTACCGACGCAGAGCGGTTAAGAAGACGGGCAGGAACTGACGTAATAAAAATAAGACATCCCCCGAAAATAAGCCATAGTGTGTCTTCTTGAGGAAAAATAAATATAAGACAGTGTCTTATTTTTGGGGAAACACGGTAGATAGAGTTTTGGAAGCAGGAATGAAGGAGGAATGGGAGAACTGGGTGAAAATGGGCCCGTCCTAGGTTGATGATCAATGTCTCTGGAACTGTATAATAGCCCCTTTTTGTTTTCCTAATATCTGGCGCCTTAGGGATGTCCCGCACCATGAAGGATCACGTCACCAAGCCCACTGCCATGGGGTCGGGTCGCGTCGCACACATGATTGAGTGGCAAGGTTGGGGCAACGGCAACACCCAGCAGCAGCAGCACACTCACGAAACGGTGCGCAAGGACGCCGACGCTTACTCTGACCTGAGTGATGGAGAGAAGGAGGCCCGATTCCTTGCAGGTAGGCTGCTACTGTTTGGCTGCCAACCAGTGGATGGCTTGTGGTGGAGCAGGAGGGTATGGGGGGGAACAGTTCAACTGGACTGGATTGGTTGAGCCACCTGGATCCGTTTTCTCTGAATGCATCTTCTCTCTGGATTGCATAAACATTAACCCACTTGATGTTGTGGGTGCAGGGGAAACTTAGAAGGAATGACCTTTTGATCCCTTCCAGCTTTCTGGGAGCAAAGTGGAAATAGCTGAACCCTTCAGAAAACCAAATCCTGGTTCTTGGGTTGGGAGCCTGGGCAATTGCACAGAAGGTCAGGTTACTCCATATTGCTAAGTTAGGATCCCAGCCGGAGTTTCTCAGGAACTGGCACAAACTGGGCAATGGGACCCAAGAGGCAGGATCCGCGGCTATTGGCTGGGGGAGAAGAATGGGGCAATTCCATGTACCGCTATCCTTCTCTCTTCTCTGCTCAACACAGGAGTGATGCAGCAGTTTGCTATCTCAGAAGCCACCCTCATGGCCTGGTCTTCCATGGATGGCGAGGATGTGAGCGTTAATTCTAACCAGGAGAACCAAGCTGGCAACTACAACGAGAACTACCAGGAGATGATGGAGAACCAGGGTGAGCATTGGCTTTTCCTCCTGGATTTGGTTGAAGTGAGCACAGGTCCACAAAGAATTATTCAGCAAAGCCAATTGGTGTAGGCAGCTTGACTTTTCTGTGTTGGCTAAGGCTATATTGCATATTTTGGGGTGGGGAGGGATACGCCTTCATTACCCAAACCTGCCCACTGTTGACACTTTCCTTTCTCAGTTCCTTTTAGGACATCCATCTGCCCCATTCTAGCCATTGCTAGTATAGTATCATAGCTGAGAAGGGTGAACTGTGCTCTTAACATCAGCAGTGAACATAATAGATGGTCTTCAGGAAGCTGCTCTCCTCCGTCAGGCGCACAAACCCTCCCTGTCCCCATCTGCAATTCGGGGTGGGTGGGGGTTAATGATAAGGACCTACATTATATGGATATTGTGAGAACTGTTGAGATAACGCCTTGGCAATAAGCATTCTGAGATAATTCTGATAAAATAACACAAGCCTTCTCCACAATAACTCAGGGCAAGTCTTTCATTGTAGCTGCCCCTTTTCTGTAGAACTGCATCTCCTCTTGAGATACAATAGACCAGTTGTTCCCAATTGGTGGTCTACGGACCCCAGGGGGTCTGCGGCACCTTTCATATAACTAAAACTATGGTAGAGATACCAAAATTTTCAGAAGTACCAGGTCCATGGCTAGGCTTTTGAAAAACCAGGAGTCTGCAGTACTTCGCTAATTGGGCGCCACTGTGGTGCCTCTCTATACTTCCCAGAAGGCACTTTTGTTTCCATAGGTTTTTCCTCTCTGCCTTATGTGTTTATTCTGTACTGTTTTAAAACCTGCATTTAATTAGCTTATTTTGCACTATTTCAAAAGCTGCTTTTAGTTGTTTCGTACGTAAATCACCTAGAGATTAAAGTGGATGATTCGTAAATTAATAATGTATCTAAACACTAAAGCACTAAATAAATGCTAGATATTTGTTTATTTATATTTATATTCATATTTATAAACCGCTTTCCCACCAACCCTTTCTGGGATCTGTGAGCTTCAATCCTCTCACTAAGGGGAATTTTGGCCTAATCTTGTGGAAGGGAACTGTCTGAATCAATGAGCCTTGGACATTTGGGGAGGCTCCTCACTCATTTTAAAACCCTTTAAAGAGGCACGGGAGCCTCCACAGAAACAAAGAGTTACCGGTAATAAGGTTAATAAAAAATGGTGGAAGGGTAGAGCTAGCACATTTGTTCCCATTCCTCACACACATCCGGGGTGTTTTATTAACCCTATTTGTAACATCTGGAGATAGCTGGACTCTTAATTTCCTTTCTCCCATTTTTTAATTTTGTTTCTCCCCCCCCCTTCCCTTCCCTGCAGAGCACCTGGCCCAGGCACAGTATGACAGTTGGCCTCACTCCTACGTCTCGCAAGGCATGTACTGCCTGGGTTCTTCTGATGCCTGGGAGACCAGCGACCAGTCGCTCATTGCATCCCCAGCGACTGGCTCCTATCAGGGCCAGAACTTTGAAGAGTCCCAGCCCAGCTTGCAGGAAAGCGTTCTGATCCAGAACAACCTTATCCAGCAGCATCAGTTGTTGCAGCTACAGCAGCAGCAACAACAGCAACTACAGCAGCAACAACAGCAGCAGCAGCAGCAGCAACAACAACAACAACAGCCACAACAGCAGCAGCAGCAACTGCTCTCAAATACTAGCCTTGTGGATGTATGGCCTGCTCAGACAGTTCCTAGTGGCGGCGGCAGCAGCACAGATTCCAGCACCTTTGTGGGAATCCACACAGAGGAGGAGGACGGCAACCCCTTGCTGGAGAAGGCTCCCTTACTGAACAAGAAGCCCTCGCCCGAGGAGGACGATGCTGTCTGCCGGGACCTGGAGTCCCTGTCCCCCCGGGAGGAGCCAGAGCCTGCTGCCCTCAGCCGCAAGGTCTCCGACGTTACCTCGTCCGGGGTGCAGTCTTTTGATGAAGAGGAAGGTGAAGCCAACAACTGATGCTGCCATGGAGGAACCCTTTGCTCTTATGCATGGGAAACACACGGGTGGGGTGGGGGAAAGTGATAGGGAAACCCCCTCTCCAGCTCCCGAATTCCCCAAGCGCACGAGCACACTTGTTTGTTTGTTTTTAGTTTCATGGCAAGGTAAGCCGAGGACCAAAAGTGCTGGGCAATGCTAAGTCTACCCTACCCACCCACCCAACCCTTCCTCCTGCACATGTTGGGCTGAGCCTTCAAGACCTACTGCCTTGGACACCCAAACACAGAGAGCTCAGGGAATGCAAGACGGTGGCCTCCACTGGCTGTGTGGTGGATACAGGTGGTGCTTTTAGCAGAGATGTGGGGTTTTTTTTGAGGGGAGGCACACATTCATACTTAATTCAGCGACGCAGAAGATGCTGCTACAATCTGCTTTGGCTCTTGGGACTGGAGGGTGGTTGAGGATGCAGGCAAGAGTTTCAAACGGCCGTGTCGTGGAGCAGGAACAGCGGGGGCGTGCGGCTTTGTAGACAAAAACGTACCGCAGCAAAAATTGCAACCCCTGAGCCCGTCCTAAAGTGAGGTGCTACCCGGAGAGGCACTCTGAACTTGAGTCGGAGAAGAGAGTGATGCGTGGAGAGACTCTGTGGATGTGCAGGCCATGCACCAGAATGAGGCTCTGTGGGTACCAACTATCCTTTGATGTGGACAGAGCTGCTCTATGAGTCCAGCCCAAACCTCATTCTCCAGCACGTGTGCATTGTTGGCCTCTGCAGAAACCTTCCTTATTAACCTCCTGTTACCTCTGCCTACCTGGGAGCTGGAGAGAGGGGTTTCTCCCCCTATTTAATATTGGATACTGCATGCAGGGTAGGGGAAGGGGGAGGGTGGGTCATCTGCCAGTTTTCTATTTTATGCAGCCATGGAGTCCTCTCCTTCCAGCAGTGTGCAGGTGCAGAAACCAAGGGAAGCAAGCATGTGTGGCTTCAGCATCACCCTTTTCCAGTTTATGTTAGAACTTCTGTCGCTGTTCCCCTCTCCCTGGTTTTTTTGTATTTCCAAGTAACAGTTTTTGAAGCAGAAGCTAACAGAGAGGGAATAGCCTGAGTGCCACATAGCGTGAGGTTATATTCCTTTCCTAGCACCACCAGATCTTCTGTAGTGCCAAAATATTGATGAAGCAGAGACTGGGAAAAGGGTGATTTTTCCTCTTTCCGTTAAAATCTCTCTGTCTCCTTTTTACGTTGACAATGTAAATATTTCTCAGGCTTCATCTTGGTTAGGAACGAGGAAAGGGTGAGTTGGGGGTCCTTGAGTTTTGCAGGGCATTTATTTATTTTTGACCGGGAGTGATTTTGTGAATGAGAAGTCATGGCTTATGGGACATACTTTTTAGTCTAAAGTCCATCCTCGATTGCTGCTTTGCTGCAAAAGACAAGAGGGGTAGTGTTTTATCAGCATAAAAACCACATTTTTATCCTCCTGCAAGTCTCCAGAAAATTATTTTTTAAAAAATGGAAGAAAAGGGTGGAGTGGGCAAAACCACATGTTTGTTATTGAAGCGGTGGAAGCTTATTTCTGATGAGGAAAGTCTTGCCAAAGGTGACTGTAGGGCTATCTGATGAAGGGAATCCTTCAGGAAACAGCCCTGTCTCTGCTCCTCTCTGGAGGCACCTCTCTCCAAGCCTGACCTGTTCTGAGGCTTGCCACTAATTATTTTCGGCAGACTACCGGTTGCAAGACCGAGGAGTGAACCAAGACTGAGGAGTGCTTTGCTTGCCCATCTGGGGTGCTTCGTGCAGATAAAGAAGACTAGTGTTCAGCCCAGAAGGTAACCTCTGGTTTGCACCCAGAAGTTATGAACAGAAGGTGAACAGGACACTATTGTTCATGCACTTTTGATGGAGAGAATAGAGGTTTTTCATTTAATGGATTTCAAAAGCTAAGAGGGCCCCGTCTTCCCTCTCCACTGCACTTTCTTTGAAAAAGCCTTCACGACCACAGACACGTGCTCAGGCAGACGTAAGAGCAGCAGATGCATGAATGAGAAGCCTCTTGGCAACCCTTCCCCACCTTCTCTCCTTTCCCTTCCTCTTCATGGCTCCTCCAGTGGAGAGGAGGCTCGGATTCTGAGCTCTGGGGAATCCACCTCTCTCTTTTAAAAATATGTTTACATGCTACAGTGCCAACCTCTGAGGGCTAAGAGGATTGGATACAGCACTGCTCTGAATATGAGGGCGAACCCTCGTGTTCCTGCATTTATCTTAATTGCTGCGTTCTGGCTGGCTGTCAGTTTTTTTCGGTGGGGGGGGGATTCTGCTGGTGATGATGTAGAAGCAAGAAAGCGCAGAGCGAAACTTCTCTGCAAGTGAAGAATGGATGAAATTCCAGTTGCCCCAACATTTTAGAGCCTTCAGGTTCTCCAGAAAGCTTTGAGATGTCCTCAGTATTGGGGTCGGGGCGGGGGGCGGTGAGTCAGGCAGCCTGCTACTTCTTTCCTCCAAACCATTATTGCTCCACGTGCCTATCCAGGACCAGGACTAAACCTGGATGTTTACGGTAATTCTGTTTCAATGTAAATGTATCCTGCTGTCATCTTGGCACTCATCGGACTCGAGACAAGTGGTTCATCTTGTCCAAACCCGTTCTTTTATTATCTGTCTTTTTTAAAAACAAAAATGCAAGCAACTTGTGTGCATTTGGTAATATTATGTGACACTAATGTTTTGGGAGATGTGTATTTCATTTTTCCTCTGTCTGAGATACGGTGCATAAAAAGAGCAGCTTTCCCCACCCTTGGGTCTCCCAGATGTTGTTGGAGGAGCTGCGGCCATTGAAGCTGTGCGGCGCTGGGCAAGGCGTGACATCACAAGCATGCGACATGCGAGTGATGTCACAAATGCGACACGTCGCTGGGGGCCCCCAATCTTCAGCCCCAAGCGGCGCATCTGTTGTAGTCTAACAACATATGGGGACAAAAGGTTTGGGAAGGCTGCTATGGAGGGGCACATGGCTTGGCATCTAGCAAAGAAACAACAGGAGAAAGAGAAGGAGGCTAATTTTGTGTTTTGGGGGAACCGTACTGAACATTTCTGTAGAGTGGAATAGAGAATCACAACACTGCTGTAGCATTCTACAGCCTGCCACTAGAAAGTCCTACTAAAAAACAGAGACTCCATTCTCTATTAAACTGTACAATTCCTGGAGAAGGTTTCTAAATAAACATTATTTCAGGACCATTCAACTCAATTTTAACTTATTTTTTTAAATAAGTGGGTCTTGCCTTGCCATTCTGAAATTCTTCTGACATTTAAGGCAGTGTGTGTATGTTTCCAACTCTGGCCTCAACCCACTACCAAAACCTTGCCTGGCTAGCAAGAATTCTCTCCCCCCCCCTAATTTTATACTTGGCCTTAGATTAGAAGAATTCTTAAACTTCAGCCCTCTGTTGGTGTTGCCTTCCAGGCTCTCAAGAGGTAAGGGACTTGGTTTGTTGAGCCAAATTCAGAGAGAATAGTCAGCGAAAGCACTGCAAGATTGCCTTGTGGCCCCCTAAAGACTAAGCCACGTGTCTTGTGGCATCAGCTGAAATGGATGAGGGCAGCTCAAAAGCAATTCTTGACGGATCGGATCGTCATTAGCAGCAGATGTCCTGAAGGAGCTGTTAAGATAAACCGGGACTCCATGTGGCGAGGTTAGATCGGTGTCCTCAAACGTAAGTAAGCCGCAGTAAAGTGGTAGGTAGAAAAATTGCTCTCAGCACTATCAGAGAAGCTGCAGCTAGGAGAGCGCAATGAACCCCCCTCCGCCACTCTCCCCACCACCACCGCCACCACCTCCCCCCAGGATGTTTTCTCCATTACCTGCACCTCAATTTATTTCTGAGCATTGCTGAGAGAAAAGCAGCTGGGGCAGGGGCAGAGTTTTGCAATGAGAAAGTGTTTGAAGGCCCCCCAGCCTGGTGTTCAGTTCTTGTAGAAAGCTCAACAAGGGAGAAAAACCAAAGCTTTGCTTGTTTGGAAAGCAACCATCTAGGTCAAAGGGTGCCATGTTTCTTGACTCTCACTGGTTATAAATTAATATCTGCATGTGCAGTAATGGGTCCGTCCCCGCGCCCCATATTTTGCCATGGTACCTGAGTAATGTACATGCAGCACATCTGAACTGCGCATGCATTTATTTATTTTTAGTTGCTTGGTCTCTCCAAATACACGTGAGCAGTGAAGAGGATCTGGTCTCCAAGGCCAGCTTGGAAACCACACAGTTCGAATATATGGCCCATGGCAAATGTATTTTGTACTCCCATATGGCTTCTGTAAATTGATCAGCAATGGGCTTTAAGCAGTGGATGTTAAACACGATGAGTGAATGGTCTTTGGTTTGTAGAGTAACATCAGTAGAATTAACCATTATGTGCTCATGCACAAGACGTTGTTACAAGGTGCCTGGAGGCTTATGCACAAAATTATTGATTTATATCCCTTTTCCACATAGAGGGACTATCTTTGAAATAATTAGAAATAGGCAGTTGTTAATGAGGTGAAATCTGGCTCTGCATTTTCATGGCAGGGCTGTTTGGTTTCAGCCCCAGTTAAAGGTAGATAGCCGTGTTGGTCTGTCATAGTCAAAACAAAACAAAATAAAAAAAATTCCTTCCAGTAGCACCTTAGAGACCAACTAAGTTTGTTCTTGGTATGAGCTTTCGTGTGCATGAAGAAGAAGTGTATCTGAAGAAGTGTGCATGCACACGAAAGCTCATACCAAGAACAAACTTAGTTGGTCTCTAAGGTGCTACTGGAAGGAATTTTTTTTATTTTGTTTTGTTTTGGTTTCAGCCCATTAGAGGCCTTTAAAAAAAAAAATTCTGCCGCTTAGTCCCTTCGTACGAATGCAAAAGTACCATTCAGCAGAGCCTAGAAAGCAAAGACTAGCATATCTGTATGACTACATAATCCACTCTGCTGCAATATCATAATGCTCACTTTGCTACATAGGGTATATAGTTTTATTTCAATTTTTTGCTTCAGTTTTAGATTTTTTTTTTTTGAATGGGTAGTAAAAGCATTGCCAGAGCATTGTGGAAGGGTAGCTTTGTAAAATGTCTGTTGTTGAGAGCCCTGGTGCCTTCAGGGTTTGGGGCCCCAGGTTAGAGACCTATGGTTCTTCCTCCCCCCCCCCCAATCCAAGAGATGTATCCCTTTCACAGCAGGAAAACGCTGCTTGCTCACTCCATGAACCTTATCCCACCATCCGCATTGCTGGAAGAGCTCTATGGGTTTCAGATCGCACCAAGCCTCTTGTGGGCTCTTAAAGCAGCCACAGATAATCAGGCACCTATCTAGCCTTGCTGGGTGCTGGCACTGGGCATAGTAAACTAAGAAATTTAGGAATAAATTCCTTTTAAAAAGAACCAATTTCTGTCCTTGAAGCCTGAGGATCAAATTAAAGGTGATGTTTCTTTAGGTTCCTTGAATTTGATGAGGCTGCTGCTGGGAGAGGTACTTAGCCTTTCAAATTGACCCAGCTATGAGGGGGGAAATACATCAAGTCTTTTCCCCCCGTGAGGGGAGAAGCAGATGGGTGGAGTGTTTTGTTTTTAGAAAACTAGCAGCCCGCAGAGAAAGGGTTAAGCCAACTCCCTCCACCCTATAGCTCAAATAAAAATTTGGAGCTCTCTGCAGCTGCACTGAAGGAAATAAACAAGACGAAAGTATTTTATTATGCCTCCTTCATCAAACCTAGTTTAGGCCTGAGTGCAATGCATCCATCATTCATGATTCTCCATTTCTCATCTGGTAGCGTGTTGTTAAGCAGCACCTGCTGTCTCTGTTTTCTTCCTTAGTTAGGCTTGTAGTTAAACCAACGTAGTCATACATCCTGCTACCAATGGGTGGGCACACCCAAGGTGGCTTGAAAACCTTAGGAATTCTACTTCAGTTTGTAGAATATGTAAGAGTTCCCCCAAGCGCTCAGAATAATTCATGTACAACCTCTGCTTTGTAAGACCTCAACAAATTATCAGGGTGGCTTGCATAAGGTGACTTGCACAGTTAGAATACCAAGTAGCCAAAGTGCATAAAGAATGCATACCTTAGTATAGGCAGCGTACAGCAGAGTTAAAAGAAAATCAAATTAGAAGAAAAATACAACAAAAGACTGGAAAAACAAAAAAAGAATTGGCTTGAAGCTAGAATGACATCAAGGCAGGAGCCAGGCAAGCCTCTCTAAGGAGAACATTTTCACCGCCATCATGACAAACCTATAAGTTAGACAAGTATGTCTTGGCCTCATTTCATCCCTGGAGCAGATGCTGCTGCGGGGATAGCAGCTCACCCAAATGCTGTTGAACATAGAAAGCTGCCTTACACAGTCATACCGTTGGTCCATTTAACTCCGTATTGTCTGCACTCACAGTGGCTCTCTTAAGATTGCATCCTCACCCTACTTGGAGATGCTCAAAATGGAACCCGGGGCCTTCTACCTCCTAAGCTATGGCCCGCCCCAGGATTTCATGGCAGAGATACTTGAACCCAGAACTTCCAAGCCTGCAGCACATTCTCTTAACCAGTACATTGCACTAGTTTCTTTGACAGCTTGCCCTCGGATAAAGCAGACTGAGGCCGTGGTCATTTCCATGTGTGATCGACGAGCTCGGAAATGGAATGGCTTAGACAGAGAGATTTCAGGCTAATACGTGTGGCTTTAGTTTCAGTGTATTTGGCAGGGTAGCCTGGGTTTAATAGGCTTTGATAACCCTGTTCAGGCATTCACCCCACATGTGGGTCAAATTGCAGGGGGAGCGGAGGGGCCCTTGTTGGCCCTGCTTGCCTTCTGTCACGTTTGTGTTGCTCCGCTTCCCCTCGGTAAACTAGAGAGGTGACTTCAATGACTGGGAGCCTGCCCTAGCCATGTAGGCTTTCTCTGTGTGTGGCATAAATGCCTCAACAGAGGGCTTTGTTAGCTGGTTGAGTGGCTCTGAGCACAAGCAGGTGCTGCAATTGTGCGTTTCCTCTCTTGATCCAGCTCACAGGGCTGCATGTATTTAGTCTCAAACACAGTGCCCAAAGGGGAGGGAGGGCTAAAATGACTCCACCTCTTCAACGGACATACCTGTATTCAGGTTTGCCCTGATCTGAAATGAAACCATCCCACTTCCACTGCCGGCACTGTTCATCCAGCAGTTGCTAATGATGCTATTCAGCAGTGTTTCCCAAACTTGGGTCTCCAGCTGTTGTTGGACTACAACTCCCATGAGCCCTAGCTAGCAGGACCAGTGTTCCGGGATGATGGGAATTGTAGTCCAAAAACAGCTAGAGGCCCAAGTTTGGGAGACTGCAATTCAGGACGGAGAGGGTGGCATCTTGGTTTATTTTCCCCTTACCAAACAGCTGATCCAGGGTGGTTTCTGAGAAGCTTTTCTACACAAGTTCCATCAAAATGAGCCAGTGCATAATGGATCCTCTTCATTTCAATGGAACTTGTGCTGTTTTAATGAATTGCACTTTATGGGTTTCCAGGTATGGTCTGAAAGCACACGAAGCCGCCTCCTTGTTGAAGCTAAACAGGTCTGGGTCTGAGCAATGCTGGCATGCCAGGCTATCTGGGAACCACAAATAGAATGCCTTGTGTTCAATGGTGAACACAAGAAAAATGGGATATAGATGTAAGAAAATAAATAAATAAGATACGTTAGTGGGAGGGTGTCATTTGGTTTCCCCCCCAACACAGTCCTATCTTAGACTGGCCTAGAGTGAAAATAATTTTCTGTAGTTGTTGGACAGCCTCTAAAGCAAGAAGTGTTGTACAACCAGCCATTGTTGCCCACAAACCAGTGTGCTGTGGAAGGCAAAGTTGGACGTTGGCTAGTGCCTCTGTTTGCCATCCTTTCTCTGGTTACTTTGATAAGATTGAAGTCTGAGTCTCAGGTAGCCAAGCCGTGGCTGAGCTGGTGCCCTCGTTTTAGGGTTTTGTGGTCATGTAACAAATAGGTGGTAAGACGGCAGATGGAGGTGGGTGATTTGGTTGCAAAAGGAGTGAAATTCTGTAGCAGTTTCCCACCTGAATGTCACCTTTTCATGCATCAAATCAGCTCCGGCACAAGAGGTTTTGCTTCAGCCTTGCTCTGGGTCTTCCTTTAATTTCATATGCAGGAGAGAGGGATACTTATCCACTTACCCAAGACCTTATTTATGTTTTCTTTAAAAAAAGCATGGAATTCTTAGGAGAAGTTTTTATTGTATCTATACAAGAAAAGAGCTCTTTATTTAATGGTGGCACAACCCTTGGCCGAGACCAATTCATATAAAAGCCATGGGAGTGGGAAGTGATTGAAGTGAGAAGGAAATAGGCAAGTATTCCCACCCTCTCCTTCCAAAACTGGTTCCCACCACCACCACCAGCTGTTTTCTCCTTGCAATGCATGCATGGTCTCAAGACCCTGCAGGGAGTGACATGGCAGAGTAAAAAAAAAAGGGGGGGGGAGAAGCACTGGAAGTGTTTAATTCACTCTGGTCTGAACGCTCCTCCAGACAAAATAGATGTGAGGGTGAATGGTTCTAACTTAGACTTCTCCCCAACATAGGTTTTCCATGTGCAAGGAAGTTTTTGTATGGAAGAGCGTTCAGTCGCGTGGACCCCCAGTTGTAGCCTGAAGTGGTACAGTCCATATGCAGAGTTATCACATCAGTGCTAAAAAGAAAGAAAAAGGACTTCCGTGTTCTCTGAAATGGGTTCAACTTTCTTTCCACATGTTCCAGGCCAGGCTTACCCAAACCCTTTTTCCGCACCCATCTCTTCAGTTCCAGAATGCCTTTTCCTTAAAGTCTACAACCGCCTTTGTCCAAAGCTCCATTTGAGCAACCTTTGCTCCGGTTCCTTCTGTTGTTTCCAGAAACCATGCTATGTGTGAGACAGAAACAATTTTGTGAATATAAGCTACTATCCTTTAATATTTATCTGGTTTATTTGGTGCTGTGCATGAAGTGGTGGAATCCTTGGGGTCCTCCCAGCTACAAAATGAGCCTCAAAAATAATTTTGCAATGAGCAATTTTTTTTAAAGTCAGCTCTTTTCAGGGGTGGGCGGGGGGGGGGGGACTACAGATTACAGATGTGCAAGGGAGCAATGGGGACAGATCTATTAAAGCACGTTTAAAAGTTACCAAAGGTTTGGGGCTTAAGTTTGGGTGGTGTTTTTTGTTTTTTTTAAACAATATATGATTGCATCAGGAGATTACGAGGAAGGGGGCAGCTCTAATTCCTTTTCCTGCTCTGAATTTCTGAACAAAGGGTGAAGCGTAGAATCTTCCCATCCTTTACGGATGACATTTATTGAGGTCTGTGACTTTTCAGGGAGAAAGGAGGGTAATAGGAAAGAGCAGGACAAGACGTGGGTCTACAGTTGTAACCTTCTCACCACTACCGACACCCTTTCTGTCTAGGGGAGGGGGAAGCCCCCTACCAGACAAACCAACAAACCAACAAAAAACAGATTTGCCTTTGGTCTTCCAGCTCCAAAATGTCTTTGCTTGAAACTTTTTTGCTGGTTATTCTGCGCATGTTTTGATAATGTGACTTATGAGAATTATATCTTCTATAAATATATATATATATATACCATATATATAAATATATATATGTAACTATACAAATAGATATAAAAACTATATGGCGTCCATGCCTGGTTGTGGTTCACGCCCACTGAGGATGGAGGGAACATGGCCTGGAAGGGCATGTATGAACCTCGTGAAGTTATTGTTATTAAACAGCACGTGGTTTTGCCATTGTGGTTGGTGGAAGTGTGTTTTATTTCCGTGCGGGAGGTCTTACCAGATGCACTGTTCTGAAAGGGAGGTGGAGGGGAGCAGGAGAAAAGGATGGGAAAACGTGGCTGGGCTGAAAAAGCACCAAAGATGTAAAACCCACCCACCCACACTTCCAAACAATCTCTCATTTTGTGTAGACAAAGGATTGCTTTTCTCCACCGAGCTAGAAAAATGGCACTGTGGTATTCCCAGTTCATGTCTGGCACATATTACTACCTTTTTGACTTGCAGAACACTGGCCATCTCTAAGTCACCGAATGACGGTAAACGCCATCCAAAAGGGCAGCCCTGTTTCTCCCCTCCTCCATAAGGTCTGTAGAACTTGCCTTAGTTCATGTCACAATATCACACATTTCCCTGCCAGTAGAGCACGAGACTCTTAATCCCAGGGTTGTGGGTTCAAGCCCCACGTTCGGTGAAAGAGTCCTGCATTGCGAGGGGTTGGACTAGATGACCCCCGTGGCCCCTTCCGACTCTACGATTCTATGAAAAGCCAATTATGGGGTTGGCGGTGGTGGGAAAGATAGCAAGGACATAATGATGGCATAACCCGAAGTAGCGCCCACTAGACTTTATGGAGGGGGGAATGGACTGGGAAATGGACTCACGGTTGCGATTTCTGTCAGCGTGTGCATCTACAGCAGCTGTTCCCATCCTGGTGCCCATCCAGCTGCTTGAGACTACAAATCCCATCAGCACCAGGTCGGGAAAGGTTGGTTTATAGTGATGTTGTTTTGGGGGCTTAGGTTATGTCTTTGCATTGGCCGAGCTCCCAAGCAGCTAAAAGATGTATATTTAGCCAGATGACGCGGTGTATATTTTAAAATAAGACAAAGTTTAATGTTTCTGTTCTTTAATTTTACATACATTGTTAGACGTTAGGATTTTCATTTTTGGGCTCCCCCCTTCTATCGATGGATATGATGCTCAGACACTGCCTGATACTAATGAAAGGTAATATGACCTGTTGCCAGAAAACAGCCTTGTTGACAGTGGAGATCCTGGCCTGGCCCAACGAGCCTTGTAACTTCCTTGCCCTGTCCCCTCCCTTGCCTCAGAATGACATTCCATTACAGTCACATTATATACGAAACATTGGGGATGGGGGGATCGATCCATGAAAGAATGCGGCATGACCCAGAAGAGAGGAGCACAGTTCTAAGAGGCAAGATCAAGAGGCAAACAAACAGAGCGTAGCAACTTCCAAGAAGCACACTTCTCCTGCATGCTAACCAAGGCCTGTGCTGTCAATGAAGACACTTCCGTCCATACATGTGAGCAAGACCATTATCAGAAGAATTTTCCCCCACCAACTCCGAGAAGTGCACCTTGACAGGTACTGGACATTTTATGTATCCCCTGCACAATAATAATAATAATATACCACCTGCTGAGATTGTTGGCCTAGAAACCAATAACCCAGCCTAAAAAGCTATGGGTACATCCCAGACCCATCAAAACGTAGGGAAGATGCTTGTTGACACAAATAAAATACGAGCAAAAAGTAACATACATAACATTCTTGCTGTCGGGTTTTGGTTTCTTTTTTAATCCTACTTTATACCTTATTGACCTGCGTCTGGGCTGTACAATTTCACACTGCTGACACTGCAGAAAGGGGTGCTCGATAGCTTTTCCTATGAAATCCTATATGGAGGTGCATTCAGTTCTATAAGTCCCCACCCACTCCTGCTGCCGAAAGCAGTGGGACACAGAAATGGGGTGATGGTCCATGAGAACCAGGCCATATTCTGTTTGGGGTTTTTTGCTTTTGTTTTTCAAGTAAAACGTCCAAGTGCTGTCACTGTGTTCACAGAATATGTATCTTAACATTTGTATGTATTAATAAATATATTTTCTATGTGTCATTGTAACTTGGATGCATATTTTGACAATATTTATTTATTGTATGGATTTGTGTGCTGCTGTAAATGCTCAAGGTGGCTCACATTAGTATAGTTGGGCCTAAGCCAAAATAGTTACTATTCCCCAAGGTGTGCACATATGCAGCTGCCTGCGAGTTTGTCTTAGTTTTCCACTAGGAGCCTGCAAAAGCTTTCAAAATTCCCATAGGACTCGGCGTTTGAGATGCTGGCCTAATTCTTACAGTGGCAGTAGCCCTGCATCTGGACTGTTAACACCCGCCTGACGCTGAGTTTTCTATGCAAGAAGAACTTTGGGATGGAGGAGAATTCAAACACGTGAACTTCCCACATGCAGTCTGAAAAGGTACTGCCCAGAAGCAGGCTTTACTGCTTCAAGAACTAGACCTCTTAAAGGCAGATTTGCAGGATGCTGAAGGTAGGGCTACAGGTGCAGCAGACATGAGAGGCAAGTACAAGAGGAATAAAAATAGTCTTTGCTGTTGACTCACTGTGCCATGTTTACTGCTTGGCAGGCACTATGCAGTTCTTGCCTTCCATATCCACAGTTGAAAACTGCAGAGCACTGAAGTGCATGCAGATGGCAAACAAAATAAGCAGCAGACCTCTCTATTTTTGCTTCCCTTTTCCTGCAGATTTTGGAATCTGCCTAGAGCTCAGAACTGTCTTAACCTTGAAATCTGCCCAGAATCACATGTTTAAATAACCGGGTTTATTATTATTATTATTATTATTATTTTAAAAATCACTATCCCCTTTGTGATGTATGCATATGTCAGAATCCCCATTCCATGCACGCTCCTCTTTAACAGCAGTGAATGTGTCACCAACAGGTTGCTTAAATGTTAAGATGCAGCTGACCTGTCATTAATCCTGCGCGTACACCCTTGGGCCTGACCACATGGGGATTTTGTCTGTGACTGAGCAGACTGATTCAATACATCCAGTTTTGCCACAAGCTCCCTGGGAACTGAGATGCTGCTCATATAATAGAGCAGGTGAATTGCTGGCAAAGGACCGTGAGCTGTACCAAAACGCTGTCCAAAATGGTTCTGATGGAGTTGGGGTAGGTAGACAACTGATGTCAAGCTTAGCTACCAAACCCAGCACAGACAGGAATTGCCACCATCTTTTCCCCAGAAGGGCTCCTAACAACTGCATGGCAGACAAACTCAGTAGGTGATTTGTTTCCCAGCGGTTACTGAATTTCCAAGTAGCATGCAGCTGTTGAAAACATGCCCACGCACACCCAAATGTGCCATTTCTGAGCCTAAGAAACTACCATCACATGAGTGTATTCATAAATGTCCTTTCCAGTGTTTTCTCCATGTGTATGAGAGAGCTTTCAGGCTGGTGATTTCTGCTTGTAATAACTTTGTTTTCATTTCCCCATGGAACTATCCAAGAGGGCTGGAGAATTCTAAAAACGGTAAACATCGCATATTATTAATTTCACATCAGGCAGGGCAGGCACTTTACTCCTCCAGGTGGTATTCCCCTGCATGTGCAAGAAATGCCAATGCAGATCCTCCTCTCTGGTAAGCCAAGGCTTGCTCAGGAGTAGGAGCATAAATAACTGAGACCACTTCACAGATAGTGGCTGAGGAGCTTGGTGAAGCTGTGTGGAGGCATTGGGGGTTGAGCAAAGGCAGATCCAGGGGAGCACAACCAGTTCAGGTGCAGAGCTTTTGGGGTGCCGCAGCTTCGAAGTCCAACGGAAGGTGCCGGATTTTGGCGTTGCACAGAGAGCATATACTGGTGTAGAAGTGCACAAAAATGCTAACCCTAACGTACAAAACGCATTACATTAGGGAAAATTGCATACAAAAAATGTGTGTATTAGAAATTGGCCCTAAAGTGTTGGTGAATTTTAACAAGGGCTTTTTTATTTTTTTAAAAAAGCAAACTGATGTGGTGAACTGAAATTAGCGCAGGAAAAATGAGGAACCAAGAGAAACCAAGATTGACTAATTCACCCACCCTAACTAAGCAGTGAGGGAAATGGAGTGCAGGATTGGAGGACAAGGCTAAGACTTCGGGGAGGATCAAACTCTGTAATGGCTAGCTCAAGAGACAGGCATTTCCTCTCTTTTAGATACTACCCACTTAAGTTAAACCACAGAGCCTAGGGCTTGCTGATCAGAAGGTCGGCGGTTCGAATCCCAGCGACGGGGTGAACTCCCGTTGCTCGGTCCCTGCTCCTGCCAACCTAGCAGTTCGAAAGCACATCAAAGTGCAAGTAGATAAATGGGTACCGCTCTGGCGGGAAGGTAAGCGGCGTTTCCGTGCGCTGCTCTGGTTCACCAGAAGCGGCTTAGTCATGCTGGCCACATGACCCAGAAGCTGTACGCCGGCTCCCTCGGCCAGTAAAGCGAGATGAGCGCCACAACCCCAGAGTCGTCCACGACTGGACCTAATGGTCAGGGGTCCCTTTACTTTTACACTTAAAACAGGGTCAGCCGTCATTCTCTCTCGGGAAATGTCATTGCAGATTGTTCATAATAGAATGTTCAGCACCTTTGCCAAACTTTCAAGTTTTGGGGAGAAGCCATGTCTGTTAAACTGGTAGAAAGCCAATAGGCATCTGTAATAAAGATGTGCTCACAGAAGCAGCAACTGTTTCTTCCTCCACTTGCCGCCTCTTGCCACATCCGTTTCTTCACAGGAATTCTAGTGATTAAGACAACTGCTTTGCATAAGTGTCCATCATGTCATGATAAAAACGTTTTTAAAAAAATCATTTAAGACTATGTGCTACCTTGCTCAATCTTTTGCCTCGCTAATGATCAGAAAGCTTCAGAATACTACCCTTTCTGGTTGTATCATTTTGCTTACAGCCTTCAGATAAAGATGCAGCCATTATGTTTCCCAGAGAAGGCTTCTGCATAGGTCTCCCTAGCTGGGTGGGAAGCTATATGGGAGCAATGCGCTGTGCATACACTCATTTCTCTAATCCAACAGATGTGGTGGTGGTGGTTGAATTTGTTTTTATTAATAGATTTTCTGGGGTTGAGGTGGGGGGCACTAATTTATTGGCTTGCAGGGAGCCAGATTAATTCCCCTTCTTCCCTCCCAGCAATCCAAAGCAGGATTTTAAAAGACTTCTGCAAACAGAGCCCTGGTTGTGTTACATTTCCTACAGTGAGTCAGGGCACCGAGTCTTTCCTTCATTTAATTTTCACATCTCCAAGAAATATACAAAACAAGTGATCAGGCTGAGCAGCTGCCTTCCTACTGCTGCCTTCTTTTTGTCCAGTGGGTGGGGCAGAGATACTCTTCTCTATACAGATTGAGCTTGGCTTTTAAATTCCATAACACATCCTGACCTGAGCCACACACTTGAGTGGAATATATTGGAAAAATGATGTGATTTCCGGATGGGAACATTGGACAAGGACAGGTCCAGAAAAGCAGCAGAAAAACACGTGGCTTAAAGCTGCAATTCTCAGGAGAGGGGCTTCTGAGATGTGCAAAGTGGTGAAGACAAGACAGTTTCACTCCGGTAGCACAAAGGGAAGGGCACCATCATATAAATTCTCCAATTATGGGCCTGTTGACAACCTGGGTTGTATTCTTTCCACAGTCAGTCTGGGTTAAATCCTTTGTCTACTTCCTCTCTAAACTAAGTATTTCATCAAGCAAGGCGAGGAAAATGTTGGTGGCCATGTCATTTAGTCTAAAGAGAAGTTTCTGCACAGCCTGCCATGACCATCTCTCCACAGGGGATGGAGCCCTATGGAATGCCTAACACAGCATGGTGATCAAAGTACGCCCCACCCCATTGATAGTGGCAGAAGGAAGAGTCAGCCAACGTAGCCAAGGCTCTCCAGTGCGAATTACCATCCATTAGTGCCAGAGAAGCTGCCCACAGGCCTTTCCTTGAAGTGCAAGTATGGCAGGAGTAGCTTGGGTGAAGGGGCAAGACGGGCGCCTCCTCTGTACAATTATAGTGGCACGTCATCGTCGTCATCCTCAGACGCGTCTGTGGGGCGCAGGTTGAGGTCCTTCAGGATGCCTGAGATGTTCTCAGCAGCTGGGCCAGAAAGCTCCATTTCCTCCAGTTCCATATCAGCAGCTGAGGCAGAACGCACCACCGCCTTCCCTCCACTGGGGGCGGGAGAGGGTGGCGGGAAGGGAGAGCTAGGGGCCACCGGGCTCTCTGTCCCTGAGTCTGCTGCAGTACTGCTGGGAGCTGCTGCTGCCGCTGCCGCCGCCGCATCACTGTCCTGCTTGCTCCACATCTGTGCAGTCCACTTGGCCTGCTCCTTGCCACCCGCCGTCTGGGTAGTGTCACGGAAGCTGGCCAGGGGAGGACGAAGGCGAACACCAGAGCTTGTGGTGCCCTCAATCGCTTTCTGGAGCTGAGAGTTACAGAGACAGGGAATGAACAGATGCACCACCACCACCACCACCAAATAAACAAGTCTACAGTTGTTCAGGAGACTTGGAAATCTCCGCCAACATTCACTGAGTGCCTGGCGCCTCCTTGGCAGGTGGGGGTGGGCATAGCTATAAATGAGTCCATCTCGAATCAAAAGATCAGAAAATATCCATGCAAAGGATGCTGGGTCTCAATTTGTGGAATCTCAATAGAAATACTTGGCCATATCTACACCACAGATATCAGTGGTTTGAGCAGACTGTGTCATCCCAGGGAACCCTGACAATGACAGTTCTATGCAGGGCCTAGAAGCCTTTAATAAACAATCATCAGCACCATCACTAAGCTAAAATCCCAGTAGTGAGGCAACTGTGAGAGAAAACCAGCAGGAACTCGCTGGAAGTGAGTTCCGGCACCTATTTTTCTACATTGGCTCCCAGTACGTTTCTGAGCACAATTCAAAGTGTTGGTGCTGACCTTTAAAGCCCTAAACGGCCTCGGTCCTGTATACCTGAAGGAGCGTCTCCACCCCCATCGTTCAGCCCGGACACTGAGATCCAGCGCCGAGGGCCTTCTGGCGGTTCCCTCATTGCGAGAAGTGAGGTTACAGGGAACCAGATAGAGGGCCTACTCGGTAGTGGCGCCCACCCTGTGGAACGCCCTTCCAGCAGATGTCAAGGAAATAAGCAGCTATCCTATTTTTAAAAGACATCTGAAGGCAGCCCTGTTTAGGGAAGTTTTTAATATTTAATGCTGTATTGTTTTAACATTTGACTGGAAACCGCCCAGAGTGGCTGAGGAAACTCAGCCAGATGGGCAGGGTAAAAATAATTTATTATTATTATTATTATTATTATTATTATTATTATTATTACAGTGGGACCTCGACTTACGAGTGACCCGACTTACGTGTTTTTCAACTTCCGAATGACTTCCGGAAGAAAAAAAATGGCCGCCGCAACCGAATTTTTCGACTTCCGAAAGGAAGTCGCGGCCGCTTTGAATAGGATTTTTTCGACTTACGAATTTTTGAATAGGATTTTTTCGACTTACGGATTTTTGAATAGGATTTTTTCAACTTAGGAATTTTTTTCGCTCAATGCATTCCTATGGGGATTCGACTTACGAGTGTTTTCGACTACCGAAGATCGCGTCGGAACGCATTATCTTCGTAAGTCGAGGTCCCACTATATTATAGAAAAATAGCACTGGATAAAACCAGTGTCAATGTACAAACATGGCAAGACTGCCTTGATCATACCTCTCTTTAAAACTATTTGTCTGCCTTCAATCGTAGTGGGTGAAACTTTTACTCCTCTAGGCAAGAGCCAACTGGCATTGGACAATGCAGTGACTATCTGAGACTGATCAAAGGAATACAAAGGTAGCAAAGTTAAATTTACCTCTTCCAGGGCAATCACGCCTCTCAGCTTCCCCATACTGGTTACATAGGCATGGCTGAGTCCCAGCAATGAAAACAAGGTGTGTGTCTGTGAGAGGGGAGAGATAAGACAGTTTCTATCAGTGAGAAAAGAGAACAGGCCGGTCATTGTAGATTCATGGAGAATCTGAATCGGACGTGGTGGATTTTGTTGCACCCAAGTCCAGAAGAGAAAATTCAGCAAAGCCAAGAGATGAAATCTTTGTGCTTGGACCTGAACCATTAATGGTGCAGATCCCACCTACTGTAATGTTTTGTTGGTGTTGAGAAAAAATTGTGTCAAGTCAGCTGGTACTAAGCATAACATAATTAATGTAGCATAAGAATCATAACTACAGAAACTGAATTACAGATTACTGTATGTTTTTGTCTGAATGAATCCGATGCGCAGTTCTGTACTACATGTGACCCTCCAAGCTCAACCCAGGTCACTGCCAGGTGTGTTGGCTTGTCAGGTGCTTGAGAACCTTTTGTGTCTGCCCCACCTGCCCCATAAGTCCAGGCAAGCAGCATAAACAGACGAATGGCACCACACAAGTTGGGTGACCCACCAAAGTTTCAACAAACCCAGGGCTTTTTTCAGGGCGAACTCATTGGAACTCTGAGGTGGGTGCCATTGCCATTCTATGAGAAAGAGAGAGGCATTCATGGTGAGTTCCAGCACCTATTTTTCTAGAAAAATAGCACTGAACAAACCTCTTGTTTATGGTGCTCACCTGGCTGTGTATTCCAGGGGAGGTGGAAAGGGAGCAGAACTGATGAGGCATGGAGGCATGGCTTTGTGTCTGTAAATTCATGGCATAGGCCCTACAACAGGAAGGTCTGAGAGTTCTGTCTTTGGCTGTTTGTCTCTTGCATATGTGAAAAGGTAGCACCAAGTAACCCCACTCTCAGCAATTCTTGGCTTTGTGACTATGAAATACAGTTTTGACCAAGAGTCGTTAAAAAAAGTAGACAAGATTGGAAAGCAAGAGCAGGGCTGGGGACTGTGGGGGCTGGACAAAGAGGGCGGTGGAAGACGGAAAGGGACAGGGCAGCGACACTCACCTTGTGCAGGGATGTCCTCTCCACCAGCTGAAAGGGCGAGGGGTCTATGCGGCAGCTGTTGAAGCACACGTTTTTCTCTAGCTCCTCCTGCTCCCAAGCTTCTATCTGACACAGGAAAGATGCATTCACACACAGAGGTTGCACTCCTATCTTTTCCCAGGCTGCTGCTGCTGCTGCCGCCACCCATATCTCATAGACCATATATGCTCTACCTTCCTTGGGCCATTTCAGGCAGGCTCCTCAGACAACTTTTCCTGCACTTAGTGCCCTGGAAGCCTGCCTGAAAGCATTTCTAACGGGGATTAAGTTCTCCTTATTTCCCATCTTCCTTGCAAGTCTCTCCTACGCCTTTCGCCCTCGTTGCCTGTTGTGCTTGGAACTCCTTGTCAGAACTACTTCCCCTCTTCCCAGCTGACCTTTTCCACAAAGCCTATGAGTTTAACTCATTAGTCCTCATCTCCTACCGAAACTAATTCTTCTTTGGAGATCACTCGTAGGCGAGGAAAATTGTCTTCCATGAACACGGTCTTAACAGTGAGTGCATATATGTGTCCTTCTACTCTTTCCTCCATCTTCCTCCTTCTAGGTAAAATTTTAGATTGTAAGCTACTTGGGACAGGGAGCTGCTTATTGTTCATTGCTATGTAAAGCACATCCTGCCAACCTAGCAGTTTGAAAGCACGTCAAAGTGCAAGTAGATAAATAGGTACCGCTCCGGCGGGAAGGTAAACGGTGTTTCCGTGTGCTGCTCTGGTTCGCCAGAAGTGGCTTTGTCATGCTGGCCACATGACCTGGAAGCTGTACGCCAGCTCTCGGCCAATAAAGCGAGATGAGCGCCGCAACCCCAGAGTCGGACACGACTGGATCTAATGGTCAGGGGTCCCTTTACCTTTACCTTTATGTAAAGCACAAAAGCCCCAACTTCTTGCCAACTGAGAAAGGGGGCAAATCTTGCGATTTCGTTCCAAAGCAATCCCATGATTGGTCCATGGCATCTCCTGACATGGGAACGGCAGCCTGGTCAGTTCTCCCCACCCCTCTGCCCCTCTCTTATGCTTCAAAACATACCTCTTCTGGCTTCATTGGGTCTTCAAACTCTGGGGACTCCTGATGGGAACAGAAAATAAACCCAAAGATTAGATCAAGTATTAAATACGCATCAGATTCTCAGGACAGGAGAAATACAGTATCTTCCTTAATAAGCCTCAGGGTTTTATTATTTTTATTCATTTTCTTTACATAGTACAAATATGTAGAATGTTGATGTGAGTTTTCATCTGGTATTTAAAAAAAATGTTTTCAATGTTTTTACTGATCGTTCTTTTTTATTTTATGAAATAACAAACAAATAAATAGTGCCTGTCCAACCCACCTGGATATAATGGTACAATGGCCCCAAACATAGACAAGCGGTTGTGGCTATAAAGCCAAAATGCAAATTATATATATATGCCTGCGAGGAGAAATTATCCGCAATCCAATAGTACAAAAGCAAAACGGAAGAAACACAATAGGGACCAAAAGGCAGTTTTATGTCAACCAAGTGTTTTAAAAGGCTCGCTGCCGCCATTTTGGTCACACTCCTGGACCAACCAGTTTGTCATTTTGAGGTGTCATCTCTCTCATTACTTACTTTACTTCTCCATTTTCAACCCAACAAACGCTCCTGCCTTAGAAGCCAGCAACCCCTGCTTTCCGGTCAGGCACAAAGGCACTGCCTTCTGGCCTCCTCACCTGCTCAGCCATCTCTTGCTGATGTGAAGGGTGGTAAAGGCACAGGAGGTACCGCATCAGTCTCCTCAAGCGCCAGAATCTCCGTCCTGTGGGAAGTAAGACCAGAGGAAGGAATGTGTGGTTCCCCCCACCTACTCCATAATCTAGACCAACAAACAAATGTACGCAGTTACTGAATGCTAACTGGAGAGAACTTGGCCAATTCTCTTTTATTTCTGAAAGGGGCAAAAAAAAACTGTGCATGCCATTGCAGAAAACAATGTCAGATGTTCCCTACAGTAGGACAATAAAGGGTGAACATCCCCTGATGATTCAACACCTGGTGGCTCACAACAACTGAATTTGTGAAGAGTTGTGCTTGAGTTGATGTGCGATCGCATAAATGCACTTGCGATGCTTCATCTATGGCGGCTCATCCACACATGCAAGCGACCACCTGGTGCTGCAGGCACCAAGTGATAAACCAGTAGACGTGATCAAGTGGGATGGGAAAAGAAATTGCTGGAAGGGATGAGTTTTAAAGGGCAAATGATGAGGGATTTATTCAGGGCGATGACGGGACCAGATACCGGGATGGAATTTCCCTAACACCTCAGCTAAGAAAGGGAATGGGAAGCAACATGGCTGAATTTGTGAAACAACAGGAATCATGTAGCAGCATGAAGAGAAGCCTTGGCAGGAGAGGTGACCAAACTATATAGTATCTTCACTCCGCATGTTCCTGTTTTCCTCCAAGTGAGCAAAGATGAGTTGATGACGGGACTCATGATCCACTCTGTACATAGCTGTCAACTTTCAGATTTGAAAATAAGGGATTTTTTCAAACTTTCGAATTTGAAAATAAGGGATGCCGCGAGGGCAGTGCAATGGCACCAAGTAGCCTCACCACCCTGAGCTCCAGAGGCTGCGTGCGAACGGGTGAGCGAAAGAGCGAGTGCGTAGACGGCAGGCAGGCTGTCTGTCTGGTTGGGCATGAGGGTCTGGCTGCACAAGGCATGCAAGCTCCGCCCCCAGTCGGTCTCAGACTCCTTATTGGCAGCTGAGCAACGCAGCTGAGGAGCCTCCCTGGCTGGCAGGGAAGGAGAGGAGCTGCTTCCTTCGAAATCCGGGAAATTTAAGGGATATCAACAATCCGGGATAGCAGCGGGAAACGGCATTGGAATAAGGGAGTTTCCCGCAAAAAAAGGGAGGGTTGACAGCTATGACTCTGTAGCATCACACTTGTGGTCTCTATTCCCCTCCCATTCCCCACAGAACAGACGGGCAAGGGCAGTCAAGTTTCCAAGCACTGACTGGGACGGCCACCAGCTTTAATGGCTTTAGAAGAAGATTAGACAAAGTCATGGAGCAATACCAGTTGCTGAAAACCACAGAAGGAGAGAGTGCTCTTGTGCTTGGGTCTGGCTTGTTTGGTTTCCCATAGCTATCTGGTTGGTCCCTGTGAGAACAGGATGCTGGACTAGATGGGCCACTGGCCTCATCCAGCAGACTCCTCTTAAGCTCTTCTGTCCCACCCCTAGACAACAGGGTATGCATTTCTGTACCTGGAGTTTCCTGAGGGGTTGGTGACTCTGGCAATGGCTTGTGAGGAGCCACTGGGCCATTGGGTGGTTCTGAGAAACTGCTGATGAAAGCAGGCTGTTGTGGAAGCTGCAGCAGAAAGATGAGCAAAACAAGGACCAGGATTCAACTTTAAATACTTTTCATCTATTTTGCAACTTTCCCAAATACTATTCGCCTACATTATTGCAGCAATCTCTGCATTGATCTCTCCAAACATACATTACAAACAAAAGTAGGACTTACGTTGAATGAGAGGATTCCCCATGAGTGAATTCTCAACAGGTGAGATTTTAACCAGAGACTTCCAGGTCCAAATCTCATCTTATAACAATGCTACACTTGTTTTCTCCCCCTTTCCTTCTTCCCACTCCTGTTCCTTCTTTCACTCTCCTCTTGGGCTCTGCTCCTCACCTTTTCCTTCACTACCTCGGGCTTCTCCTCTTCATCCTCATCCTCATCCACAAAAGCAAATGATTCGTGCTTCCACCTGTGCTCATCATATGGTGTCTCAGCCATTTTCTGCTGCTGTGTTTCCCTGGCCAAGCGCAGACGGCGCTCCGTGCTGAGGTGCCTGAGCAGAAGGGCCTGGAGCTCTGGCCGCTCCACGGAGCCCAGCAGGATCATGGACTCTACAGGAGGAGAGGGAAAGAACAAAAGCAGGTAAGGCCAAGTAGGGATTTCTTCCCTTTTCCCAGGGACTCAGCTACACTTGTCAATTATATCATTATAACTATGTTATAAACATGTACACCAGATGGCTCTGTAGAGCAGTGATCCGTCGCCAATGGTATTTTGCACTGAGAGCTTTTATAACATTTTTTTTCTATAGCATTTTTAAAATCAGTACAAATCCAGCCCAGCACACATGTGGCCTGGCAGCTAGTTGTCTAAACCACAGGGGTTATCGCAAGAAGAAGGCCCCAAGTGGGCTACTGAGTCAACTGGACCGTCAAACGGGCGGAGGAAGGGGGGTGCGGTGGGTGTGGGCCCACCCTGGGTGCCCTGGGTGTCACCACTGAAGGGGGTGACAAAATGCCAGGCAGCACTCACCGCGGGACTTGCAGCGCGCCCGAGTCACGCGTCTCTCCTGGGAGAGATGCGGTGGCTTGGGTGCGCGCAGGCTCTGCGCTGCCCAAACGGTCCACCTGCTGCATCCCCCCAGTTGTAGGGCGGCTGAGTGGGAGGAGGCAGGCAGACTCCAGAGGCCCCGTGGTGTGCCCCGCCCCTATGAGTCGCTTGTGCTGCCCCAGGCGCCCAAATGGCTTCCTCTGCCGCTGCCATCAAACCCATATGAGGAAGACAAGTTCTCTCTAGAATGACCCATGGGTCCTGACATGCATTTTGTCTAGAAAGACCAAGAACCAGGCTCTAGTCCTGCAGCAAAAAAGGTGCCACCAAAGCAGATTGCCAGCATGGTCAAACTGCCAGTCTCATCAGCACCACCAAGTACAACTAGGGATAGTGAAAACTTTAGTCCAACATGGGGAGAGCTCAATGTTGGCTGCTACTGCTCTGAAGGCTGGATCATACTCTAGTCCCCATCCACCCTCCGCGACAGGCCAGTTCTATGTAGGCTCAAAGGCAGAGATGTGTCTGCTTAGTATCTCTAGGAATGCCACTTCAAGGAGGGTGACCATCTCCACAAGTTCTAGAGCACTAGTCTTTTTGAAAAAAGACAACTGTGTTCAGAGGAGCTCTAGTGTCTCTTGGAAGCTTATATTTGGCTCCTCGATGAGAAAACCAGGAATAGTAGACATGTTTTCATAAAAGACAACTTCCCTATCTTACTAGGTTTCATCCTTTGCAACATGTGGCGTCAGAGAAGTGTTAGTTGCATTCTAGGCCTCTGGGGCCCATTCTCCGTTCATGTGGGGTAAAAGTTAAGACTCAACAGGGCTCTGGCCAGTTTCCTGCAAAAGACCCAACTGTATTGCATAGAACATGCCCCAGAATCCTCTTTGCAAACTTCTGGAGTCCCATGGATGCAGAAAGTGTTCTTTGAAGGTAGAATGTTTGGGAAACACTATCCTAGAGACCTACTAGAATCAAAGCCATTTTGGATAGGAAAAGGTGGTGCCCAAGGTTATTTAAATCTTTGGTCTGGAGCCAGTATGTGGTGGTATAATTTTCCACTTGGGAAATTCTGCAAGGTCCTGGTTTTCTTAGCCGGAGCTCGTTGCAACCAAACAACCTGCTTCTGGCTCTCATCGTAGCTCTCAAACACATGCCTAACCGCACTGCTGTCCCTCTAGAAATATACTCGTCTTTGTCCTGTGCCTCCTCCCTCTTCACAAATAGTATGAGGTTTTCACACAGAGCAGCAGCAGTTGAGCCCACTCTGTATCTGACATCGGCCTGCTGTAGCCTCCTCTCCCACAGAAAGCACCGGTCCATCGAGCCAAGTGGTTGGTGGCCAATTCCTGCTGCTCATGCCTTCTGTTGCAGTTTCCCTCTTCTCCTGCCAAGTTCTCTGAGCAGATTCCTCAACCCTCTTCACCAGTCATAACTCACAGAATTGTACAAGGCATCAGAAGTGACAAAGGCATTTGCATGACTTATTATTAGGCAGGCGTTCAGGGTTGGTTGTTTTTTTTTAGTTGACCTGAGACCAGTTCTGGTGGGGTTTGATGGCTGCACTGAAATTTTACCGTTTCAAGACCAGGAAATTTTCAAGACAGTTTCACCCTGGAGGCGTAGAGCTTACAAACTAGACTTGGGAAAGTCTTGGCCCTCTAGGACTAGCTAGGGAAACCATTCATGAGCAAATACAGAAAAGACTTTGGAGAATTAGTCTTTTGACTAATTAGACTTTGGAGAACATCAACAGGAAGAGGTGGAAGAGGGCGAAAGAGAAGAAAGTGCAGAAGGAGAGGAGATAGGTAGAGAAAGGAATAAGTAAGGAAGAAGGGAGAAGGAGGAAGGGAGGGATAAGAGGAGGAGAAGTTATAAAAGTAAAGAGGGTAAAAAGTTAAAGTTAGAATATAGGAGGAGGGTAGGGGAAGAGAAGGAGAAAGGATGGATTTGAAAGTACTATCATTGAATTTGTATATTAAAAGCAAAGAGAAACAAAATAGCAATACTTTAACAAAAACTAGATATTATTTGTCTACAGAAAACGCATGTAAAGAGACAAGACAGACGTTTATTGGTAAACAAAGGGTTGAGCCAATAATTCATTTCATCAGACCACATGGCTTCTTCAGCCCATGTCCCCCCAAATAAATAAAATACTAACAGGGGATCAAAAAAATTAGTAATAATCCAATGAAAACCAGAGTTGTGTTTAAACAAAAAGTGAGAATGAAACCATGTGGATAGTTGGGCTTAGTGCTAATTGAGTTTTCCTCTGCCCCCCAACAACATGTTATCATGCCAAGGAACTGACCAGGAATTCAATTCTTAGGGTTTGCTGAGCACCAAAGTGCTTGGAAACTTTTTGGGGGGACGGACGGACGGACGTGAGCTACCTCTGAATTCATCAGTGGGTCTGGTCCCTCGCCCATCTCACCTGGTGAATCCACAAGAGGAAAGGTCTTGACAGTGGTGTGTTCAAGAGCATCCTGCAGGTCCCGGTATTTGCAGTTGGAGGAGATGAATTTCACGTCGCACACCATAATATCCTCCACAAAGATATTGTATTTGCTTAAGTGGGCGGAAGTTAAAATCGAAGGGAAGAAAATGAGTAAGTTAAAGAAAAAGGAGGGGTTGGCTTAATTAACTAATTTGTCAGCTAGTTAGTTAATAGCCTTCCACCCACCCACCAACAACTGTATTCTGCTCGAAGAATCCCAAGGGCAGCTGCTACATATAAGATTGTAGTAAAATTCAGACAAGGAAAATATAGATAGATAGATGACTATGAGAGATAAAATAGTAGTAAAATCCATAGGAGGAGAAATTCCACTTAAAATAACTTCAAATGTCTGCCAGAATTATATATAGGAGACAGGCTAGCCAAAGACCTCTAGGGAGGGAGTTCCCTAAAGAGGGGTCCCCCTTCTGCGAAAACACTACCTCACACCAGTTTAATGCTGCTGCCACTTGAAGCAGGACCCTATCTGATGACTGAAGAACCCGGGAAAGCCCGTATGAGAGAAGAGCATTCCTTGAGGTAGCCTGGATGCAAGCTATTTGCTTCAGGAAAAAGAGGAGTTAAGGTCATAGAGAAATGGAAGCAATGCAGAGAGGTTCACCTCAGACGGAGGCAGGAAATAGACTGTGGGCTTATCCACACTTCCTCTTGTCCTGCTGCTCTCCCCCAGGGAACACGACTCTTTAGCACTCAATCGGAGCAAACAGCAAATTGAGTTTTCCCCAGATCACCATTTGGTGTGCTCTGTTGCTAAAGAACAGGATTTCCCTCGGAAAGGGGCGGGGCAAAAAGGGGAAACCGCTCAGACAGGTGTGATTGCCCTGGGCACAATATAGGGCACAAAATTTCAACACCCATCACTGCCTCAATACAGTTGTGCGCTTCCATCACTGGACTCCATTGATAATGGCTTCTCCATGCAAACCAGGAAGTGACCTCTCCAGACAATGTAAACGAATCTTCTTATCACTGCGGCTGCAATCTCCTGGGTGACGCAGACGCCGTTAGGCAGCTGAATGTGCATGCATACTCCTGTCCATTTTCCTCCCCTGCTCTGTGCTGCCCTGGGCAACATGCAACCCATGCTACACCACTGGGTGGACTCATCCGCACCCCCTTCTCACCATCTCATGATTTGACTCCGTTCCCTCCCTCTCATCCCCTCTTATTATTATAATACCTTATTTGATTCCATCCCAAGTCCGGCAAATAGGGCAATTTCTTAACTTGGATGATGCTGTCGTAGAGACTTGGCTGCAAACTCTGGGCCACCATGTTGGCAAGGATGACGGCCACCATCATGGGCAGGATGTGGGAGATCTGACCTGTCAGCTCAAAGCAAATCACTGCTGTGGACACCGTGTGGCTCACTGCACCAGTCAAAGCGGCAGCTCCTTTTCCCAATTACAGGACATGGAGAAAGAGCAGGAAAGTTAGCAACATATGGACCATCCATAGCTTAGATTGAGTTTTTAACCTAAGGAAAAAGGGGTGTGGACTTACCAATCACGGCATAACCTCCAGGTAAGATTTTGTAAACAATGTCATCGAAGACAATCCCATCAGGAAAAAACCAGGCCATGATTTCACCAACCAGGCGTCCAAAGGCAGCCCCTATAAGCCATCATGAGATCACTGGTTAATACAAGATCAATAAAAATTCTTTCCCCTCCCTGCCTTCATAGCTGTTCTGTGTCTAAGTGTGTTCTGCTAACAATGTACAAGAAAATATTGAGCACTGGATTCAGTTAACAAGTCCCACTAGCAGAAGGCAGCAGGTGGTCTTCCATCAGCACAATTAAGCTTTTCAATCCTTCTCCTCCCTCTGTGCCTCCCCACCACCACCACCAATTAGCCCTGGGGTATTGGGGAAACCCCCAGAACAGCCAGGGGGTGGTTCTCTAATACCCCAAAAGAAGAAGAGAGGAGATCATTCCATCTGGCAAGCTGAAAGACTTGCGCTGACAGAATGATCTTCTAAGTCCTGTGTTGAATTTCCCCCTCTGCCTCAGAATTTGCTAGCAGGCGGCATAATTGATACTTGTGTAATATAATAGATGCACACAGGGCTTGAGCAAACTAACCCACACTTTAAATTTTAAAACTGTATGTCTGCAGAGGAAGAACAATAAGCTTACTGCTGCTCCTTTGGCTCAAGAGGTCTATACTTCAGCTCAAAGGAAGAGCTAGCTTTTCATTTCTACCTTCCTATTCTGACCACTAGTAAGTTTTCTTATCGAAGGATGGTATTGTGTTGGAGCCACATGAATAGGATTGGTGCAGTCCAGCATTCGTGAGTTGTAGGAAGTGGCTAGAGAGTGAGAAGCAGCAGGGAGTGAGAAGCCTAAGGGATTCCCTAATGGGGACCAGAGGGGAGGAGAACCAGGGTCCCCATCATTTCAAAGAAGCACCATCCAACATGAATTTGCATCTCTGAGCAGATCAACACCATACATTTAAAGCACATTCAAGTGCACCTTTAAAGCATAGTTTCCCCCTCACAGAGCTACAGTTCCCGGCACCTTTAACAAACTACAGTTCCAAGCATTCTTGGGGGGGGGGGAGTCATGTGTGTCAGAGATGCTTTAAACGTGTGGTGTGGATCTACCTTCGTTCAGTTCTCCCCTCTCTCACAATCCCAGCCTCTGAAAAAAATTCACCCTTGAGGAAAATACAGAAACTCACCCAGCACAAACACAGGCATGAAGCCTCCGCAAGGTATCGGCATGGTAGTGGCAACGACAGACATCCAGAACTAGGACAGAGGTGAAAGGCAGCCATAGTTAGTGTGTGGCACTGGTGGGACCTCTCGCACAGCTCCGCTGAACTTACTCAGAAATGGACCAAGAAGATGACAGATGTGGGGAAGGAGCAAAGGAGTTGCAGATTTGGGGGAGCATAAAACCAACAAGGGCAGTTCAAGCCAGCCAGCCGCGTACCCTAGGATGGCTTACTGCCCAGGACAGGGATGGTCAAACTGGCTCATCATTACCACATTCCCTGTCTCTTCTCAGTCTCAGTGTCTAGTCCAGGCACAGGCAAACTCCGGCCCTCCAGATGTTTGGGACTACAATTCCCATCATCCCTAGCTAACAGGACCAGTGGTCAGGGATGATAGGAATTGTAGTCCCAAAACATCTGGAGGGCCGGAGTTTGCCTGTGCCTGATCTAGGCTGTGGTTAAAAAGGAAGTAAGCGTTCATAAAGGCATTCTGGAATTTTGTGCTTCGGTGCAAACAGCAGCCACCCCAAAAGCAGACCTGTGTATATGAGCGCACAAAGAATAAGCGTGTTAATTTGTTAGCTGTTTTGAGTACGTTGAGCTGGTCTCTCTTGCTGGAAGTATCACATTTTGACACCTGTTTTCTCTCCCCCCCCCCCCCGTGTACATCCACCCTGGGGCTGGTGCAGAGGTGCAGGGAGTCTGTGGCATTGTTAATGCATTAGCTGCCTGCAATAGCAGTTCTTTTTGCCCCCTCTTATACTCTGTTGCGGATTTGTAAACAAATAAAATATTACAAAGGCACCCTAAGGGTTCTGTGCTCTCTCTCTCTCATCTAAACAAAACCCCATAGGCACTGCCCCCAGAATTTTCCACTGCTCAGAAGTAGGAAACATGTAACTACATTTTTTCCCTATAGGACTTTCATTAAGCTATGGAGGAGGGAGGACTTCACGGAATTGCAGGCAGCCCAAGAGACATATTTAGGTTAATGCTAGCAAAGTGATTTCTAGTTGATGGTACAAAAGCAGTGCACCTAATGGAGAGTATTCACCATTAAAATTCATAATAATTTCGCCTCTGCATGAAGCCAATCTCATTCAGTAAGCCTCCCTAATATGTGTAGGTAGGAAAACATAGGTGCCCATTGTGTAGATGGCTCGATACTTTCAACTTCAATACTTGCTACAGCACAAGAGGCTATTTTCTGTCACCCAGAAGATGGAGCAGACTTTTCCTGCATGACTGGAACTCGCAGGGAGACAGGTTTTGGCTAAACATCAAGAGAAGCAGCATGGAAGCAGGAGCGAATCCGCAGTGGAATGATTGCCCTGGGAGGAGGTCAGCTCTCTCAGAGATATTTTAGCAGAGACTGGAAGGGATGCTATAATTCCATCCCGCATTGAGCAGCAGGTTAGATCAGGTGAGGGACCATGTCTATGATTCTGTGAGCCAGCTGATAAATCTCCAGTAAGGCGAATAAAACCTGAAACACTCTCCGTGAACACTATGCAGAATATCTGTCTTCATGGCTGTTGCCAGCCACGTAAAAGCAGGGTCCCCCGGCGCTTATCGCCTATGGCTCCCAGTGCTAAATAAAAGAGATGTCAGCTCCAAGGAAGACTTAACAGTGCTGCCAGGTGAGCAGCTCTTAAGTAACCTTATCATTGGCATTCTGCTGCAAGCTATGAGTAGATTCAAGGTTGATTTTCCAGACTATTGGAGGTATAGCATTTTGGGTGGAAAAGGAGGATATTCCCGCCCGCTTCTTGCTTAAAGGGCCGCAAGACACGCCCCCAGGTTGACCTGATTGGTCGGCCTGGAGGTGATGCGGGCGGGAACTCCCCAGACGTAGCGGGCTGATCCCAGCCCACTAAGCAGGGTCAGTCGTGACGCCTGCAATGCCACCTCCTGGCTGAAGACGGAAGTGGGGCATATCTCCATGGGGCTCCTTACTGGGGATTAACCCTTCCCAGACTTCCAACACATGGGTTGGGGTCAGATATAGCCTGTTAGGGTCCAATGCCTAAGCCAATACCGCTCTACATCCGTAACCAATAAAGTTGTGGCCTTCACGCCCATTAAAATTCATATAACGTGTCTGTGCATTTACTTCAAGGGGAGGGGAGGGACATAGCCATGCAAAGCATTTTGTGTGCTTGTGCATCCAACACAGCCATGTGGGTGGGGAAGTAAAGTTCCCCTGAGCTTTTGAACCACTTATTTTATTTGAACTATAGCACCTTTTAATGCAATTCCAAAGGGAGGATCACATCCCACCAACTACCATGTCCATCTTCTTCCCCTACTCTGGCTGCAGGACAGATTGACTAGAGGGCACACTGTATTCAGGTTATTTCCACACCAGGGCCCCTTAGCGCCGCTGAGGCATTGCTTTTCAAAAACCAGTTGGAAGCAGAATTAACCTAGTGATTATACACAGCACTTTATACTGGACTATATTCTCCATGACAATCTCAGAATGCCCCTCCCCATATATGGGCAAGTTCTCCTTACGTATAGTCAGAAAAAAGTTATGTTCAGCTAAGGTCCCCGCGTCCTTTAATTAGTGGCTTCCCACTTTCTTTTGAATGGTTATGATAAAAGATTAATTGAGTCATCAATGTTTCAGGAAGGGACCAGTTAAAGGGCAATGGCTGCAAATGAACAGGAAGCAACTAATTAACTACTTTAAAATAAAGGGATACCAAAATAAAGCTACTAATTAAAGGGGTAATAGCCTGAAAAGCTTCTATAGCACTTGAAAAGTCCGTATTCGATAAGGCTAGCGCTGCAATTGTACTTTAAAAAGAAAAAAATGAGCCTGAAAAGAAGGCAGAAGGATATCACAGAACACACTGGGATGCAATTATTTGACAATGACACTACAGGTATCTGGATTGTCCATAGCAGCTAAGTGAACTGACATTATCCCTATTCCAGACTAAGTGGATGATGTGAAAGAAAGCCCCATTATCCCTGAATGTTCTCCTGCATGATCTGGGGTGAATCAGGGTGTCTCATCCACTACATTAAACTCTCTCCAATAAAACCTCTTCAGTTGGCCTGGTCCAAAAGAACATACCAATTGCCTTAGAAAATAACGAGCTGTTTCTCTGAGGACTTTACAGCTCGCTGCTCCTGCTAAAGAAAAATAGCTGCAAGGGGCTAGGAGGAAACGATCTACATTCAGCGTAGTCGGGTGGGCTCCCTACCTTCATAACAAAGAAGAGAAGAATGATGACAAACACACTGACTTTGGGATGGATCCAGACTGCAGACCTTCCCAGGATCTGGGGGTCTCCTGTATGCTTTACCCAGGTGAAGTTATCAAAGAGGCTGCTAATGGCTTCTCTGGGCATCAACTGCAAGGAGAGACAAGGCAATGAGGTACTAGGCTTTCGCCACAAAGGGAACAATATTCTGTTTGGAACTGTGTGCACTAGGTGCTGAGAAACCGTGGGGGGGGGGGCTCTTTGTGACAAGGTAAAACAAAATTCAGCAAGGACTGATATTCGTGATCTGCACAAGTTATACAAATTGAACAAATAGGCTTGCCTGGTCTTATTTCGCTTCCTCTCGCCTCTGAGGTTTCATGAGAAATTGCCTGCACACTTTCAAACATATCTTCATTAAGAGCTAGGAAAATGCTGCATTGGCTTGTGAGTTTTTGTCTTTTCTAATGAAACCTGAGAGACTCGGGAAGCTGGATTCTGTCGCCAGTACCACTCTCTGCAGGTCTCTGTACTCCAATGAAATCATGGCATACACAAAAGCCCTGCTTACAGGATATCTGGATGGGAATTGCAGAGGCTCTTTCTGTACTTTCAGAAACAATTCTGCCTTCGACATCCTCCTGTTCAGTTTGTTCTTATAAATACCTCTTCATGCAGCCGAGAGGTAACAATTGTTCAGAAACCAAAAGGTTTGCATGGAGGAAATCCAAGCTGTGTACACACTCTCACTAATTCTGCGTCCATTGTGCCCCCACCAATGGTTTGGGAACTGGTGTACACATAGCACACTCTGTGTATTGCTTGTTGTTTCTTATGAAATGCTGTGCTTTGATGACATTGCCCCCAAACCAGCTTCGAATTGAGAAAAAGAATGACGTGGCTACGTTTTAAGCCAGTAACGTGTACACAGTACCATATTTTGCAATATAATTGTGACCAGATCACAGTTCACAGAACCACTGTACATGTGCTAGTTCAGTGGTTTCCAAACTTTTCCTCATGCACCACTTGAAAATTGCTGAGGATTAACAAATTTTCTCCTGTCGGAGCAATTTCAATGTACTGTACTAGATGCTATATAACTTTAATTGCATTTTTCCCCCTTTTATTTATTCTATAATGTAATTTACTGTATTGTGATTTGAATTCCACAGAAATTCAAACTAATAATATATAAATATAGTAAGAGAAATAAAAGAAGCAATAAAATACAATTAAACATCAATATGAATATTTAATGTGGTGAATATGCCATCTTCTGTCTTTACCCGGCAACCCGCAGACATGCTGTGAAGCACAGTTTGGCAATCTTGACCTGTAGAAGTTTGACAGAAATTTATCCTCCCCCGAAGAATCCCGAGAAACATAGTTTGTTGAACGGGTTTGTTAAGTGTGTCCTGAGACCCGCTATTCCCCTCACAGAGTTATAGTTCCCAGAGTCCTCTGGGAAGAGGGAGTGACTGTTAAAACACCGTGGGACTTGTAGCTTTGTGAGGGGACTGTTAAAAGTGGTGGCTGTTGGCAGTCATCTGTCGTGAGTGCACTTCTGAGGATGAATCAAACCTGGCCAGTCTGTTTGGAGGCCCTGGGCTGCCTCACTGATAAGGAACGCAGAGCAATGCGTTTGACACCAGCTTAGCTGGAGAACTTGCCAGAAGAAGGTGTACTGTGTAGGGTTTACTCCTCACCCTTTTCTTCTCCTGAAGATACCCCGCAAGGCAGCAGAAGTTTAGGACCAGAATTTTCCTTTTCCTAGACAGGCTACTTTCCTAGGTTGATGAGCCTCACCTGCCCCTCACTTCCCTCTACAGAACGTGCAGAAACAGCCTCCTTGACCATTCGACCCACTCTTAATCTCGCCTGCTGAATCCTCCTGAGCCTGTCAATACTGCTTTAAAGGTATAGTGCTGATGGGACCAGAGTTAGAAACTTGCTCTAGTTATCTCCCGCTTGGACTACTGCAATGCGCTCTACGTGGGGCTACCTTTGAAGGTGACCCGGAAACTACAATTAATCCAGAATGCGGCAGCTAGACTGGTGACTGGGAGTGGCCGCCAGGACCACGTAACACCGGTCCTGAGAGATCTACATTGGCTCCCAGTACGTTTCCGAGCACAATTCAAAGTGTTGGTGCTGACCTTTAAAGCCCTAAACGGCCTCGGTCCTGCATACCTGAAGAAGCGTCTCCACCCCCACTGTTCAGCCCGGACACTGAGATCCAGCGCCAAGGGCCTTCTGGCGGTTCCCTCATTGCGAGAAGCAAAGCTACAGGGAACCAGGCAGAGGGCCTTCTCGGTAGTGGCGCCCGCCCTGTGGAACGCCCTCCCATCAGAGGTCAAAGCGATAAACTATCTGACATTTAGAAAATACCTGAAGGCAGCCCTGTTTAGGGAAGTTTTTAATCTGTGATATTTTAATGTATTTTGATATTTGTTGGAAGCCGCCCAGAGTGGCTGGGGAGACCCGGCCAGATGGGCAGGGTACAAATAATATATTATTATTATTATTATTATTATTATTATTATTATTATTATTATTATTATTATTATTATTTAGAAACAGGTGGCACAAGTGCCTTATAGCAGGGCTACCCAAACTTTTTTCAATGGGCTAGATATGATGAAGTGAACATGCATGAGGGCCGACCAAAGTTGTTGAGCTTTTTTTAGGATTGGAAGCTGTTGAGCTTTTTTAAGGAATGAAGAGTTGTTGAGCTTTTTTTAGGATTATAAAATCCTTTTTTAGGATTGTCTTTCTTATAAGACAAGATCCTCCATCTTCCTTTTAATCTTCTTCAGGGCCAGATTCCCTCACAAGCCAGCCTCCCAAGGACCACACAGCAGCAGTGACCAGTGTCAGGGCCCAAAGTGGGCCATGCGACAGATTGGATCTTTGTACAGTGGGCTAGGTACAGCCACAGGTTTCTAGGCACATCCCACATGGACTTCTTTCCATGCACAAGATGTGTCATCAAGGGCACATTTCACCCACAGCAAAGTGCTCTGGGGACTGTGCCAGTGGGAGGTGGGGGAGGGGAGGTGACTTGAGGGCCAGACATATAGTGCCCGAGGGCCACATTTGACTCCTGGGCCTGAGGTTCCCTAACCTGTCTTAGTCAATGCAAGGTAGGATGGGATTACTATTACTTTCCTTCTCAGCATGCACACAAAACAGAGAGGAATGGTGCTAGTTCACTCCCCAACAGTGTGATAGCACAATCAGTAGAGAAGTGTCCCCCCCCCCCAGCTGATAGAAGCTACTGCTGTTGGAAAACTAGGCACAGACAAATTCTAGGTTGAGAAAACTGTACCCCTCATTCTGTGAAATAGGCTTTAGGCATTTATGGACCTATAACAATATTCTCACCTCTCCAGCCATAAACTGCCCGAAGCCTGGGGGGAATGTCAAGGACGCTATCACAAAGGTTATAACCCCTGGATATATAAGGCGGCTAGAATAGAAAAGAAACAGAAGTTAAGTGCCAACATACATCAAGCCCAGAAAAAACTGCTGCAAAAGCCCCTCTCCCTTGTTTAAATCAAGCCAGAGAGCAATTCTGCCCTCGATCCCTCCTAAGCCCAATGAACTCTGTCAGGGTCTCTAGCCTGACTTCAACAATATCTGCTTTCTGCAAAACAAGAAGGCATTGTGATATTTCAGTTGGCAGCCTTCCTTAAACTTATTCCAAAAGAAAAGCGATACTCATGAAAGACTATTGTTTACAGGGGTCAGCAACCTTTTTCAGCCGTGGGCTGGTCCACTGTCCCTCAGACCTTGTGGGGTGCCGGACTATATTTTGAAAAAAAATAATGAATGAATTCCTATGCCCCACAAATAACCCAGAGATGCATTTTAAATAAAAGCACACATTCTACTCATGTAAAAACACGCTGATTCCCGGACCATCTGCGGGCCGGATTTAGAAGGCGACTGGGCCAGATCCGGCCCCCGGGCCTTAGTTTGCCTACCCATGATTTACTTTCTACATTTAAGAGCATTTCCTGTGTCATGTATTGCCCGACCAATACAGTTTGCATTAAAATGAAAATCCCAATCTTCCCTGTAAAAAATCTGAGATCAATGCAGCACAGGGTCTTTTCAGATGCTGCTACTGAACATTTACTTCACAGAGGCTCCTACTGGCTGGGATTTAGAGCAGGGTCATTGGTACAGTGGCTGGGTGGGTCCTGCTGCCATCACCCTTGAGCAAAGGAAGAGAATAACTCTGTAAAAGCATACTCACTATTTGGTTAGGAATTGACTTAGAGCCGTATGTCGACGCACACACAAAACCACCTGCCGATTGAAGTAAACAAAAAACGCTCCAAGGAACCCAGAGCAGATCCTACAGCAAAGGAAATTTTTTAAAAATAAATAAATGTGGGCATTGCCAACTTTTTAAAATGTCTATGTATGGATTTACATAAGAAGAGCCCTGTTGGATCATGTTTGCAGCCCATATGAACCTTAGGACCCTCTTCCCCAAAGCCTAACTTTATTCTTTAAGCAAGGATAAGCATAAAAGTAGGCAGCTGTCAGGGACTGGGCAGAGGAGGAATGGTGGAGACTGTCAGCGTTTACCCCGCCTGGGGCAGGTTTTTGAGACTGCCCCAAAGCCAGAGCAAAGCCGTGTGCGCACATCCCCGGCTACTGAAGTCCGGTGGCGCAGTCATATGTGATTGTTCCCCAGCATGAAGAACAACACACACAAGCCATGATTAAGGCTAAACTATTTATTGTAGGAAAAGTGCGGAGAGAATCTCTGCTGCCAGCTCAATATATTAGAGCTGTCTATAAAGCACGTCATTTCGGCATCGTAGCAAGCCAGGAGGAGAGTACAAAGGCTAGGATTGCAATAGTACAGTGAAACATAAACATCACATGTCGAGAAACCAGATAAGGTAGCTTTCTCACGGTGAGACGAGCAAATGTCAGACCAGCCTCGCTGCAGCTGTTTGCGCCCGGCTTGGACAAATATCACAACAACCTCCCCCGATATTTGACAAAGACAAGGAGAAAAGGGGCGTGCCAAAACCCCAGCAGCACGCTCATTTGCATTGCTTACTCAAGGTGTGCAGGAGCCGGATATAAACCTCCCCAGCCTGATCCTTCCAGAGAAGAGGAAGACAGTTCAGAATTACAACAGGGGTTTGAGGGAGGTCACAACTCAGAAGCTGATATGGGGGAAAGTTGGGAAATAATGGGAGAGGAGGAGGAGGAGGAGGAGGAGGAGGAAGCACCAGGAGGGCGACAGCTGACAAACACAGTGTCTTTACAAAGCATTCCAGACCCCCCCTCCCAGAACCTGACAAGCCTTGAAAGTAGGAGAGCAAAAAGCTCAAAAGCAGAGGGCGCTTGTCAGCTCCCGTAGGGATGGTGCATGAGGGAGTGGGACAGAAGGAAGGGGCGGAGATTCACTTGGGACAACGCCATTATCTAAGAGGCTGTGTTCCAAAGTGGATAAAAAGCGGATGGTAAGAAACTTTTCCTTGTCTTTGTACATTCCTGGGCAGCCGGCCGTGGAAGTTGCTTGCAGCTGCCTGACAGCAGCATATCCAGAAAATATATGAGTAGCTAAAAAACAAACAAATAAACCCTAGAGCCTGGTCTGTACAAATCCAGCAGAATGAGATGGTTCTTGTCCAATTCAAGTTGCAGCTGGTTAATACTACAGTGGTACCTGTAGTATTAATCCGGAATCCATTCCGGAAGTCCGTTCTTAAACCGAAACCATTCTTAAACCAAGGCGCGTTTTCCCTAATGAGGCCTCCCACCGCCGGTGCCCTTCCACCGTTCGGATTCCATACTTAGACAGAGGTAAAGTTCTCAAACCGGGACACTACTTCCGGTTTTGCGGAGTTCATAAACCGGATCGTTCGTAAACAGGACTGTTCTTAAACTGAGGTACTACTGTATTTTGAATGCTCCTCCATGTAAACACAAACTCTCTCTCTCACTCTCTCTCTCACTCTTTCTCTCTCATTTAAAAATACCAAGCCTCATCAGTGAGCTCAGACCACTTTGTGCACCCCTAATTTTCTGTTTGCAGTAAGGATTATAAAAATAAAAATCAGGAGAGCTCTTAAAAAATGTGAGCCACTGCCTGCAGTATTACAGGCCATTCTACCACCTCAGGATGCCACAGCCTCATTCCCACCCCATAGCCCTTGGGCAAGCCCTGTCATTTTGTCCATGGGGAAGATCGTAAGAGAGACAAATGAGGTTCAAAAGAGATACAAAAGGGGTAGATGGAGGGGAGAGGATTGTTTCTTTCAGCTCAACAAGCATCTAACACCATTTGCAATTGGTAAACTTGTTTTTAAATGGCTTTTTTTTTAAAATAAAAAGACCCCTTTTCCTCAACCCAGCTCTGATAAGTGAACGAAAGCAAGTTCCAAGGCTGATTTAGGAGAAAACGAAATCCATTCTTTGCCGTAGTGGCCAGGAGCAAGCAGGATCCCAGAGTGCCTTTGAAAGTTGTGCGCAAGCGGGAATTTTGCCAGGCGCAGGTTTTCTCAACAGCAAGCCGCATCTGCAAAAATTCCCGCCTAGATGCCATTCAAGGGCGCTGCTCTTTTCCTTTGCACCTGGCCACCTTGTGGGCACAATTTCTCATGAGAAAAACATGGCAATGTTTCTGTTCCAAACTGAATCATTCAATGGCTGCTTGAAGCACTGCAGTGGGTTTTTTTTTCTTTTGCTGAATGCTGTTATGTCTAACCTCGATCCTCCAGAGGACTGTAAGCTCTGCTTTATACAGAGAGTTTTCAAGGGGGGGCGGGGTGTGGGCCTCGCCTTACATCGTTTTGCATCATGATTTGCCATGTCCCTTTGGGCTTACCCTATTACGGCAAAAGCTGGCAGCTCCTGCAGGTCAAAGGGGAAATCCATGCGGAAGTTTGTTCTGAAGAGGGCTGTGATGGTGACTGTGAAGCGAGGGTGAAAAAGACAGGAAGAATTACGACCGTGGAAAAATAGAATGTGAGAGAATTTTAAATGTGTACTACAGAAAGCAGGAGCCCTGGGGGTGGCAGAAAGCCTAGAAAAATATGGGATATCAATGCGCAAGCACAAGGGACAGCATCGCAGAAGCCTTCCTTTCAGCACTGCCACAGTTCTTAGCACCTCACTTGAAAAGACTTGGTGATGCGGATGTTATTTTGATATGTTTTGGGACGGGCCTGGAATACTTCTAGCCTCAAGAGCCCTTCATTAAGAAAAGGTTTTGCTGTCGCTGTCATCAGGAAGTAGTTCTGGCTCACAAGCAGCACCAAATGGTATATAGCATTTTGATTTGGCATCCTTACACATTTTTTCTTCATCCTGTTTGCTGTTGTTTTGGTTTGAATCATCCCAGAAAAGTCCAATACTGAATGCTCTTGAAAAGCCCCTCTTGAAAATAGCCTGCCATTTATATGGATATCAAAGGCAAGCAAACTAGTAGAAAAAATCTCTGTGGCCTCCTAAAACACCACAGCACAGCAGTGAGAAAACTGGAGGCAGGTCGAATAGGGCTGACAATGTTTTAACAGTGGAGGCAGTGATGGTTTCATACCACTGCTCCTATTTGTAATGTGAACTAACGTTCTAGCCGATGCAGGTTTTGCAATTGTTTAGCAAAGCGGTCGAACCAATTGGCTCCATATATGCATGATACTATCCTGAGGGTGATGTTTCTGACCAGGGGTGCCAACTTTAATAAAATATTGGGGAGGGGGCAAGTAAACCCCGCCCCATGTAATCGATCACAAAATGCGGTGCGCACACAGCATTCAAATATTTTATTGGGTGTGACGAAGCTCCCTCGGTCCCCAGGAGTTGGCTCCTTTGCTTCTGCCTGTCATGTAGATGAATGTAAGAACTGGAACAGGGAGTGGGTAGCAACTCACAGCACTAGAACAGCATGCTAAAGGAGTTCACCTGACTGCCTCCATCCCTAAAACCTTGAAGAAGTCGCTTGTGCATTGACACCCTTGGGGTGGGGGAGGACGTACAGTCAGAGCAAAGACTAGGAAGGAAGTCAGTCCTGGAATCCTACCTGCATCTTTGTTCCAGACAGCAAAGACTCGGAAGACAAAGGCACTGAACGTAGCTGCAAAAAATCCGCGCCAGTAGTTACGAACTGCAAAGTAGGTGGAAGTTACTTCGATGCTGAAGAGCACACCTATGGGGAAGAAGGATGTTCTCAGCAACGCATAACAGCTCCTCTCCCCAGCCACAACCTGCTCCCAAAGTCATACCTTGAATTCTACTCCCCCAGCACATGAATTAACAGGAATTTGGAAAAGTAGTAGAGAGAAAATAATAGCAGGGTTGTTGTGTTTGAACTGTTTCAACTTTACACGGTTTCCTCCTTCAGATAAGGCTAAGCATGAGCGAAAAGAAACAATTCCCAATTTCAACAGCACAGGGGTTTCCAAACTTTCTGCTTTGAGGAAACCGTCTCTTATCTCTGCTGAGGGAACCCTGTGCATTGCAGAGGATTTGTGGGTCATATTCTGTGCATCACTTCACATGAAATTATGGACGGTGTTGGTCTTTACTGTGTGAACTGAAAGTGCTGGAAAACTCTATAATAGTGAAACAAGCTGTTTTCCAGGGAAGCTCAGCCACCATTACAGATGGTCTCATTGAAGAACTATCGATAAACTTCCAAGAAAATGGCAGAGTTCCCCAGAAAGAAGTTTGGAAACCGCTCACTCAGTGAAGTGGGAACTGCTTCCCAATTGGTTTCTTTCCATAAAGGTAAAGGTAAAGGGACCCCTGACCATCAGGTCCAGTCGTGTCCGACTCTGGGGTTGCGTGCTCATCTCGCTCTATAGGTCGAGGGAGCCGGCGTTTGTCCGAAGACAGCCTCCAGGTCATGTGGCCAGCATGACAAAGCTGCTTCTGGTGAACCAGAGCAGCGCACGGAAACGCCGTTTACCTTCCCGCTGGAGCGGTCCCTATTTATCTACTTGCACTTTAACATGCTTTCGAACTGCTAGGTGGGCAGGAGCTGGGACCGAGCAACGGGAGCTCACCCCGTCGCAGGGATTCGAACCGCTGACCTTCTGATCAGCAAGCCTGTGGTTTAACCCACAGCGCCACCTGGTCTTTCCATATTGCTACACTAATGGGTGCTTCTCTGAACCACAGCATCAGCCCTGGACACCAAGGAAATGTTTGGCTGGAATGGTATGAGAAAAAACCAATATGGAAACAGCTTCTGTGCTGCCAGGGTAGAGGGTGTGCTGGCCAGTTATCCAAAACCAAATGCTTTAAAAAAACATAGCTAGAGAAGAAGGTAGATCTCTGGGTGATTTGCTGTAGATCAGCAATGGTTTCTGACTCCCAACTGTTTAACAATGGCAGGAACAACATGGCTTTCCCCACATAAATTAGGTTGCTGAAATGAAGAAAGCTAACCAGGAGTGGTCTTTTGTGTGAGATAAGGATGTTCAGTTCTAGTACTGAAAAGCAAATTCCTATGCCTAGAGGCACGCTGTTTTTTTTATTCACCTGTGTGTCTCTCGCACTTGGTAGATCGTGGGTTTCTAGTTTAACAACAACAACAACCAAAGAGTCCTAACAAGCCTGGAATCTGCCTGCCTGCATTAGAAAAAGGAATTTAGAGGATGGGTTATAATTTAGGGTGGGTGGGGAGGAGGAACGATGCAATGTTTCTAGCGAAAGTTAGACGATAGCCAGCATTCACTTGCCTCCCAGTGGTGTCCCGAAACAGCAGCCAACCCCTACTGCACATCCCACAGTCAGGACATCTGTGTAATAATATGGCTGCTACTGGTGGAAGAGACATGAGCGAGAGAAAGACAAAGACACACACAAAGTGAGACACAGAAGCAGAGAAAGGAAAGAATGAGTGACAGAATTGGTAGCTAGTGTCAAAGAATGATCAATACCACAGATGTTATCTAACAACGCACACTGAACCCACTGGAAGATCCTGTACAGTATATGCCAAGAGTTCCCGCCTCATTTCTCATCAACACACAAGCTTGGGTGCACTTAGCAAGAAGGTGATGTAATACCAAAAGGGATTCATGCAAGAGACAAGGCCTCAGCTCTTGTTAATGCAGAATTCTCCCATCTTTCCAGAGTCACATGTGAATAATGTATTCAGGTGTCAATTGTTCAAGGGGTTAAGAGATGTAGCGTATGTTACAAATTTCACAAATCACACAGCTCCTACCCAGAAGTGTAGGAAACTGCAATGATTTATCAAGTAGATGGTCATGTGTGAAAATTCAGGGCATGTGTCAATGGCTGCATGTAAACGTGCTAAGAAGCTGCAATAGGCAGCACCTTCCCAGTGCAGCGCTTGGCACATGTGTAGGATTTCCACAGTTTCCTGCAATAAAACAAGATATGAGCAGTTCGGAGACATTCGATGGAAAATGGCGGAATAGGTGTACAACACTTTCCTTGCTTTGTTGAAGCTTGGACAAGGAAAGATGGGGAAGTTAGAGCCACACTCTATGTGCAAAAATATAATATGGTTATGGAATTGTGCTACTTCAGAAGGGAAGTGTGAAAATGGAACTATTGAAAAGCTCCCACTCATTTCTATCTGGATAGGCAGTTATGGGAGAAGAATGACAGAGAAGGTCCTGCTGTATCCATGCTTAACAATGTTATTTTAAAAGCACCCCAGATTTTCCCCAAGATGCAAAAGAATAGGGGTAGGGGGAAGAGAAACAGTGATTTACTAGAGAGAGAGAGATGGAAAATAGGGACTGTCCCTGAAAAATAGAGGCAGCTAGATCATTGGCATACCTCTCTGTGAGAAGTGAGGTTACAGGGAACCAGGCAGAGGGCATTCTCGGTAGTGGCGCCCGCTCTGTGGAACGCCCTCCCATCCGATGTCCAGGAAATAAAGAACTGTCTGACTTTTAGAAGACACCTGAAGGCAGCTCTGTTTAGAGAAGTTTTTAATGTTTGGTGTTTTATCGTGTTTTTTAAATATTCTGTTGGGAGCCGCCCAGGTTGGCTGTGGAAACCCAGCCAGATGGGCGGGGTATAAGTAATAAAATTATTATTATTATTATTATTATTATTATTATTATTATTATTATTATTATTCCCTGCCCAACACATCCTTGCACCAAAGTCACTTTCTATTTCCCACAGGATGTCCCTTAACTGCATTTTCTGTTTCTCTGTTGGGTTACGTGAGGTAAAATAACCACACCGCAGCACCACGACGGTTGTCAGTTGAGCAGAAAACACGGCTTCCATTCCAGAAACTTCCTCAGTCGGGAGCGGGGGTGGGGTGGGTAAACACCTGGTTATAAATACGGGAATTGCACTTGCCTCCAAGAGGAGCCCCGAAGCAACATCCAACTCCAACTGCGCAAGCCGCCACCAGGAGGTCGAGCTGCCTGTGCACATTCTGGAATAGAGAGCCCGGCCAGAGAGAAGCATGCCAGGGTTAGGAGGGAGCAAAGCCAGAAGGTTAGTCCTCTCCTCCCTCCCTCCTCCAGCACAAAGCAACAGCGAGCAGCAAAACCAGCCTTCTCTCATAGAGGAAGTGAGCAGTGAGCCAGTCACTACACACAGCCAGCACCTACGGTGACCCCGTTCCTTTCTATGCGCCACCAAATGCTATATAGCCTATGTGCCAGTCCTCCATACTAGCCTGGCAGTTGTTACCAGCTATTGGAACGGTATTGCGCAGCCAGTCACCAAGCCAGCCACTGCTACGGAGCTTGAGCCTCTTTAGTCGTTCAGCCAGCGTTGTGTGCAATAAGCTTCCGGAGCCACGCCAGCCTCAAAACACAACTGCTTACATCAACCACGTTTCTTACTGTCATGTTTATGTGTTGTTATTTGTTTATTTTTAAAAGCCCACATTCCCACCACCCCTCCGGACGTCTTGATGCCTGCTGCTAATGCACAAGCCTCGATGAAATCATTCGTGCTTATTTACAGCTGCTCAACCACACAGTATATATATGGGTAGCAGTGACCAACGTTTGGACCTTGTGCGCCATAATACAAAATACTATTTCTGGGCAAAAGAAAGTGAAATTCCGCAAGCGGAATAAACCATGCCAGTGTACGCTGTTTTACGTACATTCCACCCGTTTTGCAAAATTTCGCTTCCAAGATTCAGGCTTGCAAGAATGCGGATATATGTTTTTACAAGGTCAGGTGTTGAACAGGACAAGTAGAGCCATGGGTGAGGAATAGGAGGATGTGCAGATTATCAAAGGCCCATCCCCAGCTATCAGAAGCCCTGTTCAAACCCTCTTTGATTTCTGATCCTTTGACAGAAGTCCTTTTAACTTTTTCAGCAAATGGTCTAGAAACCGGCAATTTGGTTTACAAAGAAGCTGTGGTTTTCAGGGAGCCAAGCTTTGCTTCCGATATTTTAGGATTGGCTGTTTGTTTTTGTTTTTTAAAGAAGAAAATAGGGTGACCCTAACTCTGACTACAACCAGGCATGAAGTGGTTTTAGCTCCCAAAGCTTTTTTGGTTCATGATTCTTGGAGGGTTCCTCTGTATTTTATTTTATTGTAACGGACTGCTAAACCTGCCACTTGCTATCATTTTCCTCTTGCCAGCTAGTCTAGAATTATTCTGTTTTTATTCATTCTGGTCCTGCCTTCAATATTCTGGGCCTCTGAGGCTCCCCCCCCCCCCACTTAGACAGCCTCCATCACAGACCAGATGGAGCATGCAGAACACTTACCTCATACACACCGCAGAAGATGGACATGAACTTGCTCAGGACGGCAGCACAGATGCTGGCAATATGCACAAAGGGGCCCTGCGGAAGAAAGGAAGGAAGGAAGGAAGGAAGGAAGGAAGGAAGGAAGGAAGGAAGGAAGGAAGGAAGGTAGGTTGAGGAGCATCGTTCAATTCAGTTTTTCAATTCAAAAAGCAAAGATTCTGCCTCTCCTATCTGTTTTTATCACTCCCACACCCGCCAACATCTTTGTCAGACTCTCTCATGCCACTGAAAAGGCACACTTTCGAAATCTACCTTTAGGCAGCCCATGCATGGTTGGCAAGATCATAAATGTAACCAGAATGACAAGGTGAGTTAAAGGGTCCTTAATGGGAGAGGAAGAAGGTTAGGTTTGTGTCTCCCTCTGGAGCCTGAGAGAGGCCTCCAATCGAAAGATCGGCTGCTTATTATTTCAAAGCAATGTGTGAGCATCAGCCTTCCCCACCTCAGCAGCTCCCGGGTCACATGATAAAGCTCACATGACCACCTGCCTGTTCTTTTTCCCCAGCCCTCCTCCTCCTGGCCCTGTCCTCATTAGGACTGCTCCATCTTCCAACCTTACCTTCTACCTGCCTCCTTCCCCAGGATTCCTGCATCGCAGGGGGTTGGACTAGATGACCCTTGTGGTTCCCTTCCAATCCTATGGGTCTGCCTACTGGCCCTGAGGCCACTACACCCATCATTCCCTATGCCCCTTCCTAGGAGCTCGAACCAATGGCAACTCTTCTGCCTGGCCTGTCCCTCTAAGAAATTAGAGTGGCTGAGTTAGCCACCATGAACCTCCTAAGGCAGGCATCCCCAACCTGCGGCCCTCCAGATGTTTTGGCCTACAACTCCCATGATCCCTAGCTAACAGGACCAGTGGTCAGGGATGATGGGAATTGTAGTCCAAAACTTCTGGAGGACTGAAGGCTGGGGATGCCTGTCCTAAGGCAATATGAAACAGACGGCCACAAGTGTGATGCCGCTGTTCTGCATCCCAGATGTTTCATTCTATTCTCTCTTCCCCAACAGCTGAACAGCACTCCGTGGCCACTAAGCACCCTCAGTCCTCAATGGGCTGTTTTGGGTTCCCCTAACAGAACATCTTTCACTTTAAATACAGTCATACCTTGGTTTTTGAACAGCTTAGTTCACAAACAACTTGGAACTTGAACGCAGCAAACCCGGAAGTAGGTGTTCCAGTTTGCGAACTTTGCCTTGGAAGCCGAACGTCCGGCATGTACTTCCGCAGCTTCCGAATGGCTGTAGGATACTCCTGCAGCCAATCAGAAGCTGCACCTTGGTTTCCGAATGTTTCAGAAGTCGAACGGACTTCTGGAACGCATTCTGTTCGAAAACCAAGGTACAACTGTATATGTTTCTATTTTTGCAAACCACAGGGTTTCCCCAAGCCTGTGAATACTTCCCTTATGTGTAGGTGGTGCTGTTTGCGCTTCATTAGCAACAGCACTCATAGCCTGAACACCAGAAATAGAGGTGATGGGGATGAAATCTGCCTCCCCAGCACTAATAATAATAATAGTAATAATAATAATTGCATACCACCATATACCTGCAGGTCTCAGGGAAGTAACAACATAAAATCACAACATACAATCACAAAATACATAATAAAAACAAAAACAATCCAGTAAACTCTCCCCTCCCCAACACATCTTAAAAAGGCATTGGACGTCAATCAGCAAAAGGTCTGGTTAAAGAGGAACATTTTTGCCTGGTGCCTAAAGGTGTATAATGAAGTGTATAATGAAATTACACCCCCTGCCTTCTGCAACTTGCCCTTCTCCCCTCCCCGTGCCCCGGTGGTGCTCACCTCTTTCCCGACAGGTATCCCACTTCCTAGGCCAGCTGTCAGGCTTACAACTTTGGCCACAAAAGCTTTAGGTGTGAGGTATTCCTTGAGGACGACTCCCCGCATAATGGTTTTCAGCTCAGGGATCCCGGAGCCTGAACAAAGCAGAAAGGACAGGTGAGGAATGGTGCCGCAGAAGGGACCCTGTGCAGAGAGACAGAGGCTCAAACTACAGGTGACAAACACCTGTTAGCTGAAAACAAGGTTGGCTCCTATTGCAAAGAAAGCAGGGGGTTCTGAACAAACGGGGTATGTGGGGAGCCAAATTCTTCCCCCTCTCTGCAGCTAATCTCCCCCCATGGTCCCTGTCCTGATGTCATCCTCCTCACCCCACCCCAATCTTCTGGGAGGAAAACACCTAAGGGAATTAAGAGGCAAGAGCAGAAAAGATCAGCTCCCTCTGACTATGCTCCCTGCTTGCACTAAAAATGGGAGGGGGGGAGAGGGACTGCATACATGGCTGGGGTAAGCCTAGGCTTAAAAGAAATGGATTTGTTGCTGCTGGATAATCTAAGGGCCCCTCCAAACTGGTGTTTCATTGAAAGTGTATATTTTCTGCAACATGTTCTTAACACAGCAACAGTGCATTGGTGGTGGGTTTATTCTGCTTTATAGAATCATAGAATCATAGAGTTGGAAGAGACCACAAGGGCCATCCAGTCCAACCCCCTGCCAAGCAGGAAACACCATCAAAGCATTCCTGACAGGTGGCTGTCAAGCCTCTGCTTAAAGACCTCCAAAGAAGGAGACTCCACCACACTCCTTGGCAGCAAATTCCACTGTAGTACAGTATAATAATAATAATAATTTTATTATTTATACCCCGCCCACCTGGCTGGTTTTTGAAATGCTTCCCCTGTGCTACCATGTTATTGCTTTCTGGAGGAGCGATAGCACAACAAAGAAGGGACAAAAAATAAACTAGAACATTTGTGGTGTGGAAAGTGATGGAATTCCAGAAGGAAGTTAAAAGTTATGTCCTGGCTAGAAATGGAGCAATGCACACCATCCAACTTTTTCAGATTAAAAAACGGGACACGCGTCTTCAAGGATGAACTCCCGGGCAAGTCACGTGATTCACGCCACAATCACAAACCCCAAAGTGCTTTTTTTGGGGGGGGAGGCGAGATTGCGGCGTGAGAGCGTGTAGCATCCTAAATGGCCGCCACGATTTTGCACGATAAAATGAGATTTCCCGTTTTTCCCTGGGACACTTGGGGGGTATGGCAGTGTGACTGCCACCAAACTTTGGCGGGCACAAACTGCACCAAAAAAGAGGGGTTGTTTGTGACCTCCCCGACAGCATCACGAGCACAAATCATCACAAATGCATAACGAAAAGGATGTCAGGAGGCGTCCTTAGCCTTAGACAGACAGGCAAATCTTCCCATCCCTTGCTCTCTCTCACCCACAGCCTGCGGAGAGACAAGTTGGCAGAAGAGGGCAGCAAAGAGGATCAGGACGAGGGGGTAGGTCACCCAGGCCAAGTACTGCATAGGGATACTCGGGTGCAGCGAGTTGTACATCCACTTGTAAGCTGTAGTGGGGGCATAAAAACAAATGCCAGCGACTTCAGAACCTGAAAAGAATCCAATGAGCGGCAAACTCAACCAACTTCCCCAACCTGCCACCCTCCAGATGTCGAGGATTACAATTCCCATCAGCCACAGTGCTGGAGAGAAATGTTCACTGTGCGCTTCATAATTGATTGGCGTGTTAGGGTTACCCAATCTCTTAGTATGTAACATAAGATAAGATAATTTATTGCCATTGCACAAGTACAAGCACAACGCTATACAAGTGCAACGAAATTGCATGCTATCCCGTTAAAAAAACAGAAAGAAATAAAAAACAGCACAAAACACACACACACCGAAAAAAAGCCACACATACACCCATGTGCCCCTCTACCTCCCTGAAATACAGCAGGGGGGTGGGGTTTAAGTTGACTCTAGCAGCAGTATACAAACAGGGGCGACTGGTTGCTTTCCTACCGGGGGGGGGTGGGGGCGGGGAATGTGGGTTTTTTTGAGGGGGAGTTGATGTTGCAGATAAAACACTTAAATGCTTTTGTTGTTGTTGTTGCAAGCAGGGTGGATAAAAATAAACGATTTTTCTAAAAATAAAAAAAATCAGATTTTTTAAAATTTAAATCGGATTTATTTGATTTAAATCGGATTTTTAAAATAAAATGCTTTTGCAGGAAAAATCTTTCTAAATATAGTCTTCTATTTAAGTTACATTGTAGTCCAAAGGCTATTCATCAGGAAATAAGGATTTGTTTTAAGTTTATCAAGTGTGCTAAAACTCAGTCTAAGTTTTTTTTTTATAAAATGTTTAACCACATCAGTTAACAAACATGGATACATATGCTATCATGTTATTGTTTTAGTTAAATAAATTGTTTAAATGGTTATTCAGGAAATGATTATTTTTCTCCTTCCAATAAAGTACAGCAGAAAAGTTGTCCAAATATAAACAGTTAACTTATTAAACCTCACCATAATTTCATAATTATCTGTCTATGTATTTCTAGTAGTATAACCAAATCAGTAATTTTTGATATAACTGTAAAAACTACTTTGAAAATTTATTATTCCAAAAATGAAACCTTCATATGGTTGTAAATATTAAGATTATACCAGCAAGAATGAGTCTTTCTGTAAAAAAAAAATTAAATCAAGTCTTACTGACTAGTGATTTAAATCGTGATTTAAATCAATTTGATTTAAATCAAATCCACCCTGGTTGCAAGGGCACCAAGTCCATGGCTGAGTGGAGATTTCAAAGCCTTTTTGCACAGAAATGAAAAAGAAAAAAAATTGCTGTGCTTATTCTGAAGTATTAATAAACTGCCACAACAAATGAATACGCGGCCTGTTGTTTATTTATCCAAGCATGAACATCTAAACAAAACTGCCCTAAATTTTAAAATCACTTTTGACCCCCCTGCACCTGAAATGCCATGCCTGGTCTTGCACTGAATGTAGTACCTTGAGTTACAAACACTTCGGGTTACAGACTTCGCTAACCCGGAAGTAGTACCTTGGGTTAAGAACTTTACCTCAGGATGAGAACAGAAATCGTGCGCCGGCGGCGCAGCGGCAGCAGGAGACCCCATTAGCTAAAGTGGTACCTCAGGTTAAGAACAGTTTCAGGTTAAGAACGGACCTCCAGAACGAATTAAGTTTGTAACCAGAGGTACCACTGTATTGCCAGCTGAAGATGAGCTGGTGAAAGACCTCCGGCAGTAACATAGCTTATTTTACAGCTCATGAAACTTGAGTTCTTTGCATGGTTTTAGGGTTGGCATTGGGGGAGAGCAGGGCTCTTGTGCCTTTAACAGCTATGTGGCAGCAGATATTAAATACAGAAAGCCTTTTGTAATATGGAACTCCAATTAGGAGGAAAACGTCACCTGCTGATATTCTGAGTACTTACAGAGTTACAATTCTCAGAAACCAGTAACAAACTACAGAGCCCAGAATTCTCTGAGGGGAAAGGAACTGCTTCCAATATGAGGTTAACCCCACCCAATGGACTAGAATGTGGTCTAAACCTCCCTTTAAATCCATATCAGCAAAAAGAAAAGAACTCACTCTGAAACTCACTTACAGTTGGTACCTAACACCATAGAAACTAGTGCTGATACGCCCAGGAGCCTCACCAAAATGCTGGAGAGGATGCACCTCCACAGGCACATACTTCCACATGTGGTGGGAATGTCCTAAAATCCAACTCTTCTGGATTTTTGTTATTAATGAAGAGTTTTTGGTGCAAACAATGTACCCTGTGAACAACAACTGAGTTTTGGGGGGGATCGCAAAGGGTCAGTCCACCTACCTTGCAGGCTCTTGGCACTGGAGTAATCCACCCCCCAGCTCACCAGTGCCATGACAATACCCAGGAGGATCAAGAAGATCCAGTCTTCTCCCATCTTCTTGGTAACATAGTTCTGGATTCTTTTAGCACAGGCTGTGGAGGATAAAGAAATTTCAGACCATAGCAGTGCGAGCTGACGAAAAGCTTCTGGACACGAACCAGCCAAAGTTCAGTATTTCACAGTCCTATTTATTTCATTGGGAGAGGTGGCATGTGCTTAGATCTTTCCACAGAAAGAAGTGCCACTGAAAAGAGCCAAACTGATACCAGGCTGTGCTCTTTTCTTCTCATATAGATGACGGTGCACCTTAAACTGGCTGGTGGTCCACTTTATCACTCAGGTAAAGCTGCAGTACTTGGATATCAGTTCAATCAGCCTCAATGAATTCAACAGGATCAAATCAGCTTCAATCCATGTACTTCATCAAATATTGGCTGTGCATTTGGCTGAAAATCACCAAACAGTAGGCTTAAAACAAACAAGAAAAAATAAGAAATGTTTCCCATTTCACCTAATCTGTGAAAATTGTAAAACTGGCAGACCTGAATAGTCCATCTAATAGGACATTACATGTTGTGCATTCAAGAACAATATGATAAAAGCCACATCATGGTGTCAGTCACTGGTCTCCTTCCATGAACTCCTACTTTCCAGAGCTCAAAAATATGAGAGGCGTTTTGAGAGTAAGTCAGCATTTCTGAATTATCTCATTCTGTATATTAATGGCCCTGAACACCCTTACATTCGCCTAATCCTTTTCTCGAGCCAATTTATTCCACTGTCTTCCTACTGCTATGGCCAGTCATTCCTGGTGATAGCTTCCTTTTGACTGTAAGAGCATTTAAGCTCTGTTTCTACCTGCGTTCAACGTGCATATTTGTAAATAAACTCAAATGCTACAGAATCCACCATAAATGTCCAGCGACCTCAGAAACCAAACCCAGGAAGCTGTTCCTGGAATGCATCGCCTTGCTGGGAAACGAGTAGCACATAATAGTGCAATTTAACCAGTTAGTCACTTGTGAAAAGTTCCTCAACTCTTATCTCAAGCCTGTTTCTGGAAATCTAACCCTATCCTCTGTGACCCATGCAGCAGGTATGGGGAAACTCTGGCCTTCCAAATGTTGTTGCGGTACAGTATTGTCTATGCTGGCTGGGGTTGATGGGAGATGTAGTTCAGCAGCATCTGAAGGGCCAGAGGTTCCCCACCCCTGCCACAGTTATTTGGTGGACAATGTGCAGCTCCTCAGTACACACTGGTGTAGTAGGAAGGTTCTCCTGAAGGTAGGTAGCTTCCAGAACATGGAATGAAAGTACCAAAGCTTTCTGTTTACCTCTGGGATTGTTTCATTGCATCCACACAAACATACACCCTGACACAATTAACTCCATCCATTTTCACGCTGGATAGTGTACCAGTGTGGAAAGCCCGTTGGAAAAGCAGGGCTTCCCTGAGGCCTACCATGGCACTTGGAGTAGCGTTCTGCTTTCACTTCGGCCTGGCTGACTCGCTTCAGGGGCCCCTGGCCATTGCGTTGGGGCCTCTTCTCCCCCAGGAGATCATCTTCTTCCTTCCGGGAAAGACTGCAGAGGTTGTCTGTGTACTGGCCATAGAGCTGAGGACAGAGGAGTGGGCAGTTAGCACAACCAAGTTACTCATAAGACAACAAAAAGAGGCCAAGGGGACTTGATAGCAGCAAAACCCCATAGGTGGTTTCCCTAGATCTGTGCCGTCTTTAATTTACATCTACTTTAATGATGTGAAACTAGCATGCAGACTGTAACCACCTGATGAATCTGCATGTGTGATCAAGCCATATCTCTGGAGAAGCGTTGGTTCCAAACTAGATGCATGTAACAGTCTCCAAACTTGAAAAAACTGCATTGGGATGTATAGCCCTTTTCTGTGGACCATTTTTTCCAATTATGATGCTTTTCCATCTGTAAGGGAAAAGATATGAACACAGCCTGTGTGTCTTCTGTGTACACACAGATCCTGCTTTCTGAACAGAATGCATTCCTAGGAAAATCATTCATTAGGTGAGTGTTCACATAATGAGCTGGCAATTTCCATTATTTCCGACGGGAACATTTCTAATCTGTGATTTGTCTCCTTCTGTCCCTGGTTTCTGCCCAAAAAAGACAAAGGTGATTTGTCTGATCTCTCCTGCTCCCTGATCTTGCTAATCTCCCTCCTTCCCGCCATGGTTTATACCTGAAATGACTGCTGGTGACCAGCAAAACACAAACAACTAAGGAAGTGGGCAAACTCTGGACATTCGGAAATCTGATTCAACCATTTGTGTAGCAAAGTTTGAGTATAATTCTTTGTGTTCAGATAACTGAAATTTTGCATGATAGCCGGACCTGCATGTACAATCCCTGTAACCCACCTGATCATATCATTTACAAATCATTATCATTTACCACTGTGTAATTAGTTCTTTGGCATTAAAATCGACAGACCAGCCAGACACAGGAAATAAGCCAGTGCTGCAGAGCAACAGGAAGAAAATAAGATCCATTATTTTCAAAATGACTATGATCAACAATAAATGGAAGATGCTGAGGCTGCAATTTTATCATAAATAATAACACCCCCCCTTAAGACAGCTCACCAAATGGAGCCATCGTACCCAGAAACAATTGTTCCTCATACTTCTGCAGAAGAAGCTCGGAAAATTATTGTTCCAACTTTCTGTGCAAACACTTCCGTTCATATAGTCTTTCCACCACCCATGCCAGCGAAACAAAATGCAGCTGCCCTCACAGAGTGGCACGGGGTTGAGCCGCAGGGGTGGCATGAGGATTGCCCTTAAATATGCGCCCAAAATATTGCCCTTAAAAATGCGCCCAGGGCCACTGCCCCGGCTGCCCCGCCCATGCTATGCCACTGGGATAGCCAGCCACCCGCACCCCACAAAGACTAACAGATCCAACAGATTTCCAAAATATCCAAAGGATGATGCAGAATACTATGACAACACCTCTGTGGCTGCCCTGGTGGAGATGTGGAACGGAAGACGATCTGGAGCAATTTGACAAGGTTGCTTCTCAGCATCCTCGCCCCAAACCTCTCCATGACCTGGGCTGGGAGGAAGCTTTACGTCAATTTGCTGGTCTATGAGGCGGCAGGAGGGATGGCGATGAAGAAATCTTTATCCGCTGCTGCCATGTACCCAGAGGCGGAGCTAGCTGACTCCGGTACCCATGCTGTGCACGCGGAGGCAGGGCAAGCCGCCCACGTGGGCGACTGGCAAGCATCCCAGGGGGCGCGGCGAGTACAGGGGCAGCACTCGCGGCAAGCATACCAGGGGGTGGTGTGGCGATGTCACCCCCTTCAGGGATGACACCCGGGGCGGTCCACATCCTCTGCACCCCTTTCCTCTGCCAGTGCATGTACCCAGTGAAGCTCATCCTTTCAGTCTTCCAGTGGAATTATCAGCTTTCTACTACTAATATTGCACCTTCAGCTGGTACTGAGAATGCGCTCTGAGAATGCCCTGCCACTATTATGTAGTACAGGCACCCCCAACCTGCGGCCCTCCAGATGTTTTGGCCCACAACTCCCATGATCCCCAGCTAACAGGACCAGTGGTCAGGGATGATGGGAATTGTAGACCAAAACATCTGGAGGGCCGAAGGTTGGGGATGCCTGATGTGGTGAATGCTTTGGAATCAATTTTAGGGCCTGAATAAAGGGGTGGGACTATTATGAGGTGGCAACGATGATGCGGTGAAATACGGTATTTTGTTCCAGCCCCGGTCTTTCTGCCTAACCTGCCTCGCAGGGTTGTTGTGTGGATGAATAAGGCAGCCGTGTCCTCACCCCTCCCAACTCCTGTCGGAAGTCCATTTTGGAGGCTTCTCCCCACTGAGCAACCCACTTCTGGTGCTAATTTAAACGTGGCCGTCGTTTGAAATCGCACTTCTCTGAATTTTGCGATGCAGTTCTCCAACCAAATAGATGTGTACAAAAACATGCCCATTAGGGAAATGCAAACATAAAAATGTATATATTGCTGAAAATGACTTATGGGAATGCATTGTATTAGGGAAAGCAGCTTGCAAATGTCCGCACATTAGGCAAAAATGTATAGAAAACTGGGTATATTTTTGGAGAAATGTGCTCTAAAATGCCGACATCTTTTCATGAGGACTTTCTATTAAACACACACACACACACACACACACACACACACACAAGCTGATGCAGATATGTGGTGAACTGAACTTAAGTTTGGAAAAACAAGAAACTGAAAACTGTCGAGATTCATCCAACCCTGGTCAAAACAGCTTTCCTAAAGCACACTAATTCTGCAAAGCAGAAAGGTAAGTTGTCGAAACTAAACAAATCAATGTAAAATAAGATTTCCAATAAATACGAAACTTATTCTTATGTTCTCAACAGACTCTTTTTTTTAAAAAAAAGGCACATCATATCACAAAGCACAGGCAGAATACTTTAGCACTGAACCTCAGAAGAAAGTACTGTACTACTATTTTCAGCCACCGAAGAGACAAAGCCTTTCCCAGTGGGAAATAACACAGTCCTCTAGTCCAAGGCTGCAATATATTTTATAATGGGGCTCAGTGAGAAACTCTGGAGTGGCTGTGTCTTGTGCATGATCTTCCCCCTAGTGGTTCTAGGTGAGTTTTGAGTTGCAATAAAATAGAGGAGTAGTAAAAGAGGATTTTCCACTGCAGCAAAATAATAATAACCAAAGGGTTAGTTTCTACCTGTTCTCCCTCTTGCTTCTTTTCTCCAATTTAACTTCTGCTCATGAATGCCCCGGGGGATTGCAGGCAAGATTGTGGAGTCTAGGTGGGGTAGTCAGGCCCGTCTTAAGCATATCTGGTGCCGTGGTGCAAAGATCCCTCTGCCCCCCCTCATTTCCCAGAGTTGTCGACCTTTTCCCAAGCCTCTGCGGGGATCCCTCTCCTCCCGCGGAGGCTTGGGAAGGAAGCTGCACGCCCGCCAGCCATATGGTTGACATGGCGCATCTGGCGGGCGGGCAGGGAAAGGGGAGGCCACCGGCAAAGCCGCGCAGCTCCCCCACTTGCTGGGGCGCCCCTGAGAGGCCGGCGCCCTGGCACAATGCGTCACTAAGCCCAATGGGAAAGACGGCTCTGGGGGTAGTCCAGAGTTCAAGGTGCTCTTCTGCTCTTGAAGTAATGCTATGGATCAACAGGGCTTTGAGCTAGCTGAATATGCTGTCTTACACTTACTTATCAAACCTTTATTAGGCATTTTACAAATAAAACCACGAGAGATAAAATCGTGTACAAGAGCCTTAAAATATATACAAGGAGGCAACAGTTGGGTACGTAGGCTGATTGTATGTATATATATATAAAATCTGGAGTTTTTTCCTGTTAAACTACTCCTTGGAGCACTGCTGCCAAAAACTCTGCTACCCCCACAGTCACCCTTTGATCAATGTCGGACAGACAGAATCCAACACTTCCACCATGCACCGTTTTCAAACCACCCAGGAGGGGGGACAGCACACGTTCACGCAGCATACTGTGCAGTGGACAATGAAAGAGAATATGCTCTACAGTATCCGGTACATTCAGGGAACATCTACAGTATCTCTTGTTTCTGGGAATATTCTGATATCTACCCCTAACAAATGCCGATGGAAAGACATTCAGTCGGGCCAGCATAAATGCCCTACGTTGGGCTGGGATTATTAACTTAGTAACATAGTTGACCCTGCTATCTAAGATATTTAGATCATAGAATATGGGAGAGCAAACTCTATTTACAGCTGCCGCAATGTTTTGTCTCTCAACATCCTTTAGTCTGGTCAGGACATTGTAAAAAATATGTTGCTCGCTTGAGTTGTACAAGGGCTCCAGCTCAATGCCTATAGATCTGATTTTATTTTCTAGGAGTTGGTACCATCTAGATTTGTAGGAATCTTTAAGCAGGTCAGAGAGCAGGCTTGATGGTAGACAGCGGAAATGGCAACGCAACCAGTATTTTATAGCAGTAGTCCAAGCCCAGTATTCCATTGTGTGTATGCCTAATTCTGCACACATTGTTTCATATTTAATAACAGTTGGGAGTCCAAGGATACGTCTCAAGAAACTGGAATGTATCTTTCCTAAGTCACTGTTGTATGCCTGTACCCATAGTGGGATCCCATAGAATATCTGGGATAGCTGTCTTACACACCAAGTAGATTTCTGAATCCCCTTTCTCCCTTTCTTTTTGCATGTCCCCCATTTCTCGGTGAGCGGCCTGGGGAAGGATTTCTTTGAGAACACGCAGCTCCTTTGTCCCATGCCCTTCAATAACCCAGCACTGGCTTGAACGCTCACTAGGAGGCTCGTGTTCCCCCACTAGCGAATGTCCTGAGCTCTTGGCAATTCACACCTCGCAGAACACGGCCCTCCTCCCCATCTTCTGCACACATGCTCCAAGTGCCAGGAGGAGGATGGGTGATGCTTGAATCAGCAGAACAAGACACTGCCCTTGCCACTATTGCTGGGGAGGGGCAGAGATCATTGAGGCAAATAAAATTCAGCTCCCCCGCTCTGCATCTCCTACGAAAGTATGGAGGGGTTGGTCGGTTAGGGGTAACCACATGTTGACAAATGTGACATTGTGCTTCTTACAGGGAGAGGGGAGAGCCATTGGATTTGCAGCAGAAAGGGTTAAGAATACATGAATCGTCTTCTGCTTATTTGCTCAGATTTCCTCCACCTTGCTATTATTAAAAATAAACCTTGGTGTTGGGGTTTTAAAACATGGATCCGAGCATAATGTGCAGTGAAGAAGAGTTTGGATTTGATATCCCGCTTTATCACTACCCGAAGGAGTCTCAAAGCGGCTCACATTCTCCTTTCCCTTCCTCCCCCACAACAAACACTCTGTGAGGTGAGTGGGGCTGAGAGACTTCAAAGAAGTGTGACTAGCCCAAGGTCACCCAGCAGCTGCATGTGGAGGAGTGGAGACGCGAACCCAGTTCACCAGATTACGAGTCTACCGCTCTTAACCACTACACCACACTGGCTCCATGTTTGGTTTTCACCACTCCTAAACATACCCCCTATTTCCTCATCCATCCTTGTACTTCGTAAGGACGTAAAAAATTGTTTTGGGAGCGGCAGGGACAATTGTTTCTTTCTGCACAGGGATAGCAATGTGGTGCCCCTCTGATGCTGTTGGTCTCCCGTCAGCCCCATCCAGCAAGGACAAGTGGTTTGGGATTGTGCAAACTGTATTCCAAGATGCCTCCTTCTTGTCTGGATGGAGGACAAAGAGTAGTGTATACAGGTGTGTGCAGAAACAAGCTTACTATACAAAGTTAAAATTAATACCTGTTGCTCCACCCACTTTGGGCCTGCCCCACACACCGCTGATGAATGGCTCACAGATAGTTGCCCTGAAGGGTCCTTGGGCTGAAGAAGGTTCCTCCCTCTTGAAATAAACCATCATTTATCAAAGGGTGGGCAACCTTTCCCCCCACTTTTCTTCTTTTGAGGATTCCATTTCCTCATCAGCAGTATGTTAGGGCACATTCCCATGCCACCAATGTGTGGAGCCATCCTCATATAACCATAGAGTTGAAAGGGACCACGAGGGTCATCTAAGTCCAACCCCCAGCAATGCAGAAATCTTTCGCCCAACTTGGGGCTCGAACCCACAACCCTGAGGTTAAGATTCTCATGCTCTACCGACTGAGCTCTACTAACAGTTGGCAGGGTGTTTGCATGCCAGTAAGGGGCAGAGCCAAAGCCAAGGACGAGCAGAACTAACCTGGAATAAACACTGCAGTGCATTCACCGTGGCTACCTCAGTGAACGATTTCGAATCCTCTGTATTCAAAAGTAAGCCCTACTGTATTTGATAGAATTACTCCCGCTTGTACCATGCGTAGAAGGCATGGGTCCAAGCAGTTTTTCGCCTATCCCGTGCTTTCTAGACACAGGTCTGAGAGGTTTTTCACTTGTCTCGCCGCTTTCGCAGGGAAAACAGGCTCTTTAGTGCTAAATTGGAGCCAACGTCCATCTGTGGAAAACCTGGTTGCCGTTTGCTCCGATTCAGCACTAAAGAGCAGGTTTTCCTGGGGGAAAGCAGCGGTACAAACAAAAGCCTGGATGAGCCTTCAAATAAGTATACAGAGATATTATTATTATTATTATTATTATTATTATTATTATTATTATTATTATTACTATTATTATTATTTTAGTAGAACGGACCAATACAACTACTGTTCTGGAAAGCAAGTGAAAATAATTCCTTTCTGGCTTTACTGTGTCACAAATACACAAACGCACATGGCGGAAGCCTACCAATTCATTCCCAGAGAGCTTGGAAACAATGACTTCTTTCCTCCAAGTCAATCAGGAATAAAGTAAAAAGCCATCAGTATATCAAATAAAATATTTACCCTTCTGATTGCTTTTAAACTGCGTAGAAAGAGGAGAAAAACACTTTTTAAAGCCAAGAAATATAGAGGAAACAAAGAGGGAGGGAGGAAATATGATGGGATAGAATAACAGAGCAGCTTCAGGAAGCGTTGCAGACAGCATAAAATGTGACTACATGTACCTATGATGCTGACCTAACTATGATGATGCAGCAATAAACAACTTAAAAAACAACAACAAAGTCCTTATACTGTACTTATACACTGTAATCTATTGTGTCTTATTTCTATTCAACCATGCCTGTTTCGGCCAAAGTTTGCTCCAACTACCCTAGAAAGCAACAGGTACACCCAAAATTCCCATTTGCACTTAATTTATTCCTCCCCCCCTTGTTCACTTGCACCATAATGCTAATATACAATTGCTGTATATTATTTTAGTTCCTGTAGGATAAATATAGACGTGATAATATTTCAAAATTTTCAGTGTAGAAGAACCATACCCTAGCATACCCAGGAAATATGTGGAAGGTGCTGTGGTGCAACAGAAATGCTATGATAGGCGTTGATGGTGCCTTAAAACATATGAACTAAAGTATGCTTAGCTGAGGACTCCTACAGCTGCATACACACTATAGCTTTAAAGCACAACTGGAGCACATTCTTTCCCCTCTAAGAATTCTGGGCACTGTAGTTTGTTAAGGGCTGCTGGGAACTCTTATCTCTATGAGGGGTAAACTACAGTACCCAGAATTCTTTGCAGGGGGGAATGTGTTTTGAATGTGCTTTAAAGGTACAGTCTGTGTACAGTCATACCTCAGGTTACGTGTGCTTCGGGTTACGTTTTTTCGGGTTGCGAACGCGGCAACCCCTGGAAGTATTTATTTCCGGGTTTTGCCGCACGCGCATGCGCAGAAGCGTTCTACGCGTTCACAGAAGCATTTTGTGCAGAAGCACAATATCGCCGCTCGGGTTGTGTACTTTTTGGGGTGCGAACGGCACCCCGGAACGGATTAGGTACGTAACCCGAGGTACCACTGTACACACATTCAGCTATCACATAATATATAAAAGACAGAATATAAAACACCTGTATTTAGAATATAAAATACAGAATATAAAAAACATCTGTATAGGCCAGTGGTGGGGAACCTGGAGAAAGTGGGCTACATGTGGTTCCCAGCCTCATTTCATGCAGAAGGGAAGGGAGGGAAAGATTCAGATACGGAGACAGAGAGTCCATGTGCTGTTTTCCTTCCCTCTCTCCCCACCTCCCCTCTCTACTGTAGGTTTGGAATACTGGAAAACTTCTATTTATTTATTTATTTATTTATTTTAAGGTGCTTGTGCATGAATAAACAAATTCTTGCATGTATGCCCAAATTGGACCTCAGGTTTCTGGATTTTATGATGGGTGAGTAAGTACTAATTGAGGGGAGGGTGACAACTAGACAAAGTAGCAATATCCTCAAGCATTAAAAGGGCAAAAATGTAAAGGACCCCTGGACAGTTAAGTCCAGTCAAAGGTGACTCTGGGGTTGCGGCACTCATCTTGCTTTCAGGTTGAGCTTTCCAGGTCATGTGGCCAGCATGACTAAACAGCTTATGGCGCAACAGAACAATGCAACAGAAACCAGAGCACACAGAAACACCGTTTACTTTCCTGCCGCAGAGGTACCTATTTATCTACTTGCACTGGCATGCTTTCAAACTGCTAGGTTGGCAGGAGCTGGGACAGAGCAATGGGAGTTCACCCTGTCGTGGGGATTCAAACTGCCAACGTGGTTTAGACCATAGCGTCACTCCCATCCCCCATCAAGCATTAACCCACTGGTGTGGAAGGGAAACATGGAGGTGGATTTTGGAGGAATGAAACTCAAAGCACTCATGTGGGGATGAAGGCACTTAAACTCACACGTGGAAACAGCAACCCATGTATGTGTGGATATGCCCTAGTGTATGCCCTAGTCTGAAACTCTCTAACACTTACACTGGAATAAATCCAGTAGGACTTGCATACAAATAAATCTGAATAGACCACTATGTGTCTATTTCTCTTACTTGCTGAATTGAAAGGGAGAATATGTTGGACCTGGAATTGTGCCTAGAAACAGGCTGGGGCATCCATCAAGGAGACCAAGCAAGCTTTTATGCCAAAAACCAGGTCTGAAACATGATTGAAATAGATGTAGATAATTGGTCTCATCCAGGAGCAACTGGACTTGAACTGCAACCAACCACTCAAGCACCTTGCCCAGGAAAGCAACATTTGGAATTTGCCAATATTTATTACAATCTTCTGTGTCTCAGAAGGGCTTTTTCATTAGTGGATGTACGACTGCCTCATCTAGGGCAGCTGGGTCTTTCCCCACTTATGAGGTATTCACTATCTCCTTGGTCCAGCTGATCAAAGTCCCTCCAGACTTGATGTTATATGCCGGGAAGGGCAAAGGTAGGGCATGTAGAGGTACACCTGTCCAGACTGGTTCTATACCACATTAGGCTCAATAACAAGCTTTCGTCCATGTTTGGCAAGACACACTGTGAGTCATCTACCACCTTGTGTTCAAGCCACCTCCCAAACTGCTTCATAGTTTAGAGCTTTCCAGTGAAGTAGGGAGCCAGCTGGACCTTTCTCAGTGGGAGAAGATATTCGGATCAAGTACATCTATTGCCCAAACTTCACAGGGAGGCCAAGGCATCAGCAGTACTGTATTGGAAATCCTGCAAGAGCTCTCAGAAGCCTCTGAGATTCCATTATCTTCCAGGGTCCGGCAGCCCTTCAGAACAGAATAGTCATGCAAAAGAGAGAGCGCAAAATTTCAAAGATGCTAAGAAGAACAGGTTCTTTAGCTGTGCTACATGCCCAATGTGTTTTGCCCCAAACACTTTTGTCAAGGGCTTATCTTAAAAGATAAAAAAGTAACATTTATTGGACAATTGTTAAAACCACACTTAACAATTAATAAATTAGATTCTATGGATATCCAATGTCCAATGAAAAAACTATTTTAAACTAAAAACAGCTGTAAAACACACACGCACTTAGCTTTTTTTCTTACTTCTTAACCAGTCAGTCTCAAAAGTTTCCAGAACTGGCCCTATTGAATATTTTCCAAGACAATAACGCACGCTCACGCTACAAAGAACTCATAAACCACCTACTCTTAGCAGCCAGGAGCATCATAACTAGACTCTGGTGGGACCTATCAGGAGTGAACGTGGGCCACTGGTACCAAACCGTATGGGAAACAGCCCTACTAGAAAATCTAACCAACAAATTGAAACTAGAAACTCATCTGAACATACGGTAATAAAAGAATCAACAAAACACCCTCTACCACCATGATTGTAGCCAGGATTTTTGTTAGGGGGAGCAGGCCTTTTGTTGGGGGGGAAGAACCTCAGTTAGCTATTTTTAATTATTTTTATTGATTGGGGGCAGCTGCCCCTCCCTGCCCCCCTTGGCTATGCCCATGACTACCACCAGACCACCCTTTTCTGAACCAGATGAGACCAATTTAAGAATGTGATCTCCTGCATGTGTTAGACTGATGATCAGCCCCTTGGTTGTCTTGGCTGCAAGGAAATCTGGAGCCTTCCAAACAAACTATGGTCTCCCTCCATTGACGGAGACAGTATGCCTCTGAATACCAGGTGCTGGGGACCACAAATGTGGCGAGTGCTGTTGAACTCAGGTGTCCTGCCTGCAGGTTTCCCATAGGCATTCTGGTTGGTCACAGGGAGAACAAGAGGGTGATCTAGATGGGGCCTGTGACTTGATCCAGCATACTCCTCTTACATTCTCAAGCCTGAAAAGCCATAGAAATACTCTTTTTGGGGGGAGGGAGGACAACTGAATTCATTATTTTAAAGCTATAGTCAATTATATAGCTTTGATGTAGATTTACTTTATATCAATGTTTCCCAACCTTGGGTCTCCAACCTTTTTGGATTACAACTCCCATCATCCCTGACCACTGGTCCTGCTAGCTAGGGATGATGGGAGTTGTAGTCCAAAAACAGCAGGGGGGTATTGTTCCATATTGATTGATAAACCCCACTTGGTCACAAATATATCATTAAGTTCTCCATCACAAAAATCCTGGGTACAGCCTGGAAAGGATGTGACTCAAAAAACAACAACAACCCTCAAGCAATACTGAAAATCAGTCCAACTGCTTCTCCCGCATGCGAGCTCTATAATATTGTGCTTGCAAGTTCTAAAGAGAGCTTTTGCAGTATGTTGTTATGCCACGGCGTGGGCACAGGGCCAGAAAGGGCCTGCAAAAATTGCAGGAGATCCTTGGACAGCAGCTGGTGAGACTGACCTGAGGAGAAAGATTAAAAGAGCTGGCTAAACGATGACTAAGAAGCAATATGATAACGGCCCACAAATATCCGAAGGGTGTAAACACCAAGCAGGGAGAAGCTGAAATTATGAGTAAAAATGCAAAAAGAAAATAAGGGTAAATGCACACATTGCTACCCAGTATTTTAAATAACCAATTCTTAATACCAGAGACTGCTGAACTGCAGGATGTAGTTACACTGGAACTGGGGAAACCCTAGCACTTGAGTTGACTCCAATGCAGCCTGAAGATAGGTTTTTTATTTACTATTCTCGTCTTGGGCTCCACACATAGCAGCGGGTACACAAAGTTCAGACCCCTTTCCATTATTCTCAGCCTAATCCGTGAGCTCCTTTTCTTTTCTGGTCCTGAACTCCTCCTCACCCCTTGCAGTAGCTCTCCCAGAGCACATCAGGCCAATGTTTATCGCTACACAACCTTGCCGATTGCTATTTCTGTCCTGGGCTCCCCCCATACCTCTGCCATTGCTCTTGGCCTTTTATTGCTTAACCCTTCATTAGCAATGCACACACTTCCTCTTGGGAATTTGAACTGGGAGTCAAAGCAGCCAGGGCGAGGGTGGATAATTATTTTTTTCAGTATCTTTAAATACTAAGTCAAGTCTGCAAACTGAGTAGCTAAATAATAGTGACATTGCTTTCTTAATTTTCCCCACTGTAGTTTCCTACACCTCCATTCAGCAGTTCTCTTCTCCTAGCTGAGAGAATTCTCCATTTTTCATCTCTAGAATCAGTTTTAGAGGTGCATCAAATACTCTCAGGTTTACATTTTTTAAAAGCAGAAATATTAAGTGGAATAGCATCCCCCCCCACCACCACCACTGCACTGATATTTAATTAAACTGTGTGAATATTCACACATGCACCCACTTTACAGGAGGTGGGCAGAGTACTTCTTCCACTTGCATCTCGCATATGCTCCAAGTGTCCCTATTTTCCAGAGGCTGTCCCTGAATTACGAAAGCCATCCCGGCTTCTGATTTGATCCAAGAATGTCCCTATTTCCCCAGCCAGTGCCACCGCCACTGATCTTGCAGATGAGCATGAAGAAGAAGAAGAGTCTGGATTTGATATCCCGCTTTATCGCTACCCGAAGGAGTCTCAAAGCGGCTAACAATCTCCTTTCCCTTCCTCCCCCACAACAAACACTCTGTGAGGTGAGTGGGGCTGAGAGACTTCAGAGAAGTGTGACTACCCCAAGGTCACCCAGCAGCTGCATGTGGAGGAGCAGAGACGCGAACCCGGTTCATGAGCCAGCGCTTGTCTTGAGTGGCAACGGCGGCAGAAGTGGAGGCTGCGAGGGAGCATCCTGTTGCCTCTCCATGGCCACCACTGACAGCCTCCTCCCTTGGGCAGCTTGTAGTGGCTGTTGGAGAGTGAACGAGGAGGACGAGAGGTTGTGGCCACCCAGGCCCAGCCCTATGTGATGTGCCGGCTCAGAGGGGCAGGCAGAGAGCAGGGCCACCCTGGCCAGGAAGAAAGGGGGAGTAGAGTGGAGCGCAAGGAGTCTTGGTGAGTGTGTGTGTGTGTGTGTGTGTGTAATGCATTATGCATCCACATCTAATCTTGCGCCTTCCTAAAATTTATTTATTGATGTGTTTTTCTTTTTATAAATCTACCAAAGAATAAAAGGAAATCAGGATTAAGGGGTTTTCTCAGGATGGTGGAGGGTGTGTGTGCTGTGTCCCATTGATGTAGTGGTTGTGGAAATGCTCAGGGCAGGGGGGGGGCAAAAATGGGGGTTTGAGGAGGGTCAGTGGAGAGTGAGAAATGTCCCTATTTTCATCTGAGGAATGTTGGAGGGTATGCTCTTGCCCAATCAGGGATCACACAGTGACTGGAATGATGTGATAACATTGCATAGCAAATCAGATCTGGTTTGGTTAACAATGGTTAATGAATGTGAACATTTTCACAAGGAGTGCTAGAAAATCACTTTTTAAAGGAGGGTTTTTTTTGTCACTGCTGATTACCTGGAGTATGATTTCTGAGATAAAAATATTTTAGCATCAAAATGATGCTTCAACAAGGGATTTGATTTTTTTTTTACTTGTGCACATTCTTGCCTACCTGCAAATATGTAAATAGTGTAAAATGAATTTTATATGTATTACAAAGGTGATTAGCTGTACAAAAAGACCTGTTTCTGCACACAGAACTTGTGGCTAGTGCTGTTTCTTTATATTCTGTTGGGTTTAATTCTGATGAAGTATGTTTCCTTATTCGCATGCCAATGGGTTCTCAATGAGTTGGCTGCTGAATGTAAGTCATTGAAGGAAGAAGGCCCTTGATTATCAAAGGGATGTTGTCAAGACTCTTCTCAGCTGCACTCAGATCCCAATGCCTGCAAGAACTGCCACATTCAGTTACCAAAAAAAAATGAATGAATGATTACCAATTCCCACTTCAAACAAAATATTCCCAGGAAACCAGCCTAAGTAATTTATGAGAGCTTCATCTAATCAGCATTCATCCATGCTGCTTTTACACAGTGCACCCATTTGCAAAGCCCCAGAATATGTGAATTCTAGTTGCAAAACTTGCCTATGTCCAAAATGCACCTAAGGCCACATATGTGAAGCAGTCATGATATTCTTGGCCAAGCTGTGCCTTCCATCCTCCTAGAGCCACTCCCCCCTTCAACATATACACCTCATCCAAGTCATTAAAAAACAGAGCCATTCTCATGGACCAGCGTAGTCTGCTTTGCACATTAAAAATTCAAAGCATATAGGAGGCATGCATCCATGACCCCTTCACCCTGACTTTGCTGTGATGAGCAAGCTCTAAAGGGAGGCTTACAAACATGTTCACCTGAATGCACTTCCAACCTGATTAAGAACCCGTTATGCAGGGATCACATGGAAGCATGTTTGTGCACACAGGCAAATACATTTATTAAACCCCTTTAGACTTTGCTGCTCAGCATCCCAAATGGAGGGTTGGCACACCTGCCTCTTATTTTGAATATTGCAATGCCTGAAGAGGACTTGTAGTCTGCTGGGTGGAATGATGGGTTTGAACATGGGGGACAAGTTCCAAATCCCTCCTACTTTCTGGGTAGCTTGGGGATAGAGGCCCTATTAATTTGAAAGGGGTTTTCTTGTGGGCGGAAGACCGTAAAATTAAAAAAACTCAAGGGAATCTATTTAAATTATAGCAGATCCAAATTTTACCCATGCACCTCGGAAAAACATGGTGTGTGCTTTGTGTGTCTATGTCTATTCTTTCAGTCTTTTTTCCCAAGGCAGTGAGAGGCTGACCCTTGGGATGGGGGAGAAAACTGACCAAAAATCCAAATGTGCAATAGGCCCAAATTGGTTGGCGACCCCTGGCCTAATCTATCACACAGGATTGTTGTAAGGCAACAGCATCATTCTGTGCTTGTTGGACTGACCTACAAATAACACGCTAACAAGATCCTCAGAAGCAAAATACATCCACTTGATATAGAAAGGTGAAAGGACTGAACAGGCTGATCTTTGCTGTGCATAACACCTATATATCCTCCTTAGAAGTATCCCATCATGGACTACTTTATACTACGTTTTATTTTAGCATCTCAAGCCCAGATTCTTACTTTCCACACCGAGAACTCCAGTGTGGCCTGGTTCTCCTGACCAGCTCCTAAATAATAATAATAATAATAATAATAATAATAATAATAATAATAATTCTTTTATTTGTTCCCCGCCCATCTGGCCGGGTCTCCCCAGCCACTCTGGGCGGCCTCCAACAGGTATAAAACCACTGCAGAGGACTGGCCATTTCAACCACACCCAGTGTTAAAGCAAAATCCCAAAGTCTTCTATATCACAACCTTCCAAGTTCATAAACCACCTTTCCCAAATTCTAACACTGAATATATGTATGTAGAAAGTCTGGTGAAAGGCGCGTAATAATAATAATAATAATAATAATAATAATAATAATAACAGTCCCTGTACCAGATAAGATTGAACTATGGCCCAGATGTTCAGGTCTGGACTTTTCCTTCTGCGTCATCTCCAAGGAATCCATTTGATTGCTGTGGGCGTCGTGGTAGAAATTACTAACACTTTCATTCAATATATTACAGTGAGACAGCCATCTTTCCCACATCATACATACACGCCTCCTGGTCCACTTGGTGCTCAGCAAATTTTTAGGAAACTGCCCTCAGGACCAGCACGCATGTGATGGGCTCCATTCTGACACATCCGCCTACCTGCCATCCACCCTACCTGCATGCGGTTGAGGGCCTTCTCCTGGTACTGTACGCCGTCCCCAGTTCCCCCGGTCTCGTGCCCTGCCTCGGATGGGATCCCATAACTGGTGCAATTTTCATAGTGCACATAGTCGTACTGGGGGGCACCGCCCCACAACGCTGGGCCCTTCTTGGCGTCATCCGCCTTGTGCTCCGTATGCTCCATTGCGCTATACTCGACTTCTTCTGAGCTGGGACGCGGGTGCTGCAAGATGAACGCCGAGCCCCGCAAGCTGTTTGGCCCAAGGCATGGCCTCTTGTCTGCCGCCCTCTCCTTCCCTATCCCATATGTCTTTCTCACTATCTTCTCTTCCTAGCCCCCAAAGGCGTCTGGGGTAGTGATAGCTGGGTTTAACTATATTTAGAACAACCTTCTTCTGTCACATGACCCCCACCCCCACCCCCACCAAAGCCACATCTGATCTGAGCAAGAGGCATTAACTCGGCCTGGATTGAATATCAGGTGTGTGACAGGAGGGAACCCTGAAGGAGCGGGGGTGGGGAGCAGAAGGCAGCAATGAGGGAGATTGGAAGAAGCAGCCAGGCAATTCAAAGCCGGCAGGATGGAAGTGAAGCACACAGAGTTCTCCTCTTGCTCACGGTAGCGAGGCTTCCCCTCTGCATATTTACGTATTCATATGCTAAGATACGCATTGTTATTGGCAGTTCATTACGTCAGCTCCTAAAGTCCAAATAATAGCACAACTAACGCATACCCTCCAGCATTTCTCCAATGAAAATAGGGAAACTCTATTCTATCATCATCATCATCATCATACCCCACCCATCTGACTGGGTTCCCCCAGCCACTCTGGGCAACTTCCAACATCTATAAAAACATAATAAAACATTAAAAACCTTCCCTATACAAGGTTGCCTTCAAATATCTAATCTAAAGCATGGGTAGGCAAACTAAGGCCCGGCGGCCGGATTCGGCCCAATCACCTTATAAATCCGGCCCACGGACAATCAGTGTGTTTTTACATGAGTAGAATGTGTCCTTATATTTAAAATGCATCTCTGGGTTAATTGTGGAGTATAGGAATTCGTTCATCCCCCCCAAAAAAATAGTCCAGCCCCCCCACAAGGTCTGAGGGACAACCTAAGGCCCGTGGGCCGGATGTTGCCCAATCGCCTTCTCAATCCGGCCTACGGACGGTCCGGGAATCAGTTCTACATGAGTAGAATGTGTGCTTTTATTTAAAATGCATCTCTGGGTTATTTGTGGGGAACAGGAATTCGTTCATTCCCCCCCCCCAAAAAAAATATATAGTCCGGCCCACCACATGGTCTGAGGGATGGTGGACCGGCCCACGGCTGAAAAAGGTTGCTGAGCCCTGCTCCATACCCTCCAACATTTCTCTGATGAAAATAAGGACGCTAAGGAAAAGTGGGATGTTCCAGGATTAAATCAGAAACATGGAAGGCTTCTGTAAATCCGGGACTGTCCCTGGAAAATAGGGACACTTGGAGGGTCTTGCTAATGCCACCGTCACACAATTATGCCCACTTGAACCGGTCATGGCTGCCCCCTCCCCCCCCAAAAATGGGAGCTGTAGTCTACGGCAAGGGTGCTGAGAGTTGCTAGGAGACCCCTAGGGACCTCCCAGAACTACAGTTTCCAGAATGATGTAACAACAATCAATCCCTCTTCACAGGGAACTCTGGGAAGTGTAGCTCTCTGCTTCAAATGCATAGGGCTGGATTCAACTAACCCAAGTGCACTTGTGGAAGTCAGCTCAAAGTTTCCAGCTAGAGGAGGAACAGGGCTTTCTACTCCCCCACCCCGCACCGCATCCCCATGCTTCCTCTAAATCTGCTCTGGAGAGTCATGAGAATCCCCGCAAAACTGCATGGGGGGGGGGGGTTAGAGGGAATATTGTTTTATCTAACAAGCAGAAATGTTTGCACTGATGAAACAATCAAATCAGAGCAGGGTTGAATTCCATGCATGGTGTGTACGCAGCTCTAGTTCTCGCAAAAAGAACAACTAAACTGAACTGTCATGACAGGATCCTCAAAGATACATTTTTGAAAGTGAGGTTACCTGAATTTTGCTTGACATTAAAACCCGTCGGCACTTCGCATCCTGAGTTTGCTAATGAAGCAATGCCTGTGCTACTGCCATTTGGTAGCACATACATTTTGCAAAGCAGGCTTTTCAGCAATGACTGCTAAGAAGAGAAAATGCAACGGCAGGCCGTAGATCGATCTGAGACCATGTCTGACACCCATCAAACCTCACATTGACCTACTCATTGGCAAAATGCAAGCTGTTCCACTGATGCTTGCCCAAATGGGCTTTATTATGAATAAAACTATTTAAAAATATTCATATTTGTGTAGCCGTATGTTCTTAGAATAAATGTTTATCGCTTATGAAGAAATATCATGCAATAAGATCATTGGTGTTCTTACACTCCCCCCCCCCAACAGCTGTTATTAACTTTGTAAGTATTATAAATACATCATCAAATTCCACATATTAAAGGGGTGTTAAAGAAATTTTTGCTTGCATACCTCAAGTAATGTTTTTACCTTTCTTTGCTTCTAAATTGTTCTTAAGTTGTTTACACTATTTTGTATGGGGTGTTTTTTTAATGTTGTAAACAACTTTCAATATATTTTTATGACCTGGAAGTATATAAATATTTTTATAAATAAAGAAAAGAAAAACAATATTAATGGTTATAAAATAGCCATACCTGCAGTTAAAACGTATGAAACTGATGGCTGCCAAGGACGTAAGGTCCAAAATTCACGTGACAACAAACTGATGGGTCATCATACCAAAGAGGCTGGGAAACACTGAGGTAGAATGTCTATTGACAGTCAGAATGCCACCATCCACCCTATCCCCAGACTCTATGGTTCTCCTCTTAAAGGAGCAGCGCATGTTCCTTGCTGCTTCTTTAAACTCATACCGGTAGGTGTACCGCTATGGGTGCAACTGACCCCAGTGGTGTTGTCTAGTGCTGGCTTCCCCAACATAGACTTTCCCCCCTTCTCACTCTGTTTTCTATTATACAGTGGTACCTCGGGTTAAGTACGCTTCAGGTTAAGAAGAGAAATTGTGCTCTGGCGGCGCAGCGGCAGCAGGAGGTCCCATTAGCTAAAGTGGTGCTTCAGGTTAAGTACGCTTCAGGTTAAGAACGGACCTCCGGAACGAATTAAGTACTTAACCTGAGGTACCACTGTATACAGTTCTATCTGCAGCAGATGGGAAGGGACCAGCTCACTTATTTGCTTAGCTGTGAAAAGAATGAAGGGCACATTTTTTTCCACCCTGATGGCCCACTGACAGCTCTTGAACCTGCTCATGACTTGGCCTGTCTGTAAACAACACAGCTCTTACAAGAGCAATTAATAGGAAGAAAAGAGGAAGTGAATGTGAGACCCCCAGATCATATTGCAAGCAGGAATTGTGTGCAGGGAAAGAAGACTTCTCTGCCAATGAGCAATTTTCAGCACCTCTTTTTTATCTCTCGGTCCCAAAGAGAGTATGACAAAAAGACAGTGGCGGCACCAGGGGGAACAAAATTGTGGCAGGGGCATAGGGGGAGAAAAATACATTTTTGTGCCAGTGAACTTGGTCCCCACATGTTCAGTGGAGGGATAAAGATTTGGGGACATTTTTCCTGCAGGAATACTTGTTTCCTGCTCATCCTCCCCCACTTGCCCCTCTGATGCTGCCTATGCATAAACAGCAAAACTTCCAACAACTGGTTGGAAGTTGATTTACACTAAAGTGATTTACACTAAAGTACAGTAATTTCTGCTTCCCGGTTTGCTAACAGCAGCAGCAACAAAATACAAAAGTCCTTCCATACGACCAAGAAACATGAAAGTGGTCCTCAAATAACACGTGAGCACGTGATTAAAAAATGGGAGAGCCTTGAAAGGAAAGGAAAGGGGGGTGGGAGGTGGAGCTCACCTGAGGTGGATGTTTCTTCCGGGCAGCCATTTCTGTACCTACCACTGAAGCCCAATTCTCCTTTCTTTCGCCTGTTTCACAGGCTGACATTCAGGCTGCTCTAATATAGTGCCCGGCCTCTTACTCCTCCCTGCCTTCAGGTCATCAGTTTCAGCATTATGGTGAAAACCCTGAGACTTCCCCTGCCAACCCCTGGCTCAGTGAGGAAGAGGAAAATATACAGATTGACCTTGGGTGCCAATGCCTCTCTCATAGTTCTGCCAAAGGAGAGATTTATCACCTCATATGCTACCACTATCTATCACTTGGGGGAAGGATTAATTTTATGTTCTCCCCCTCACTTACACCTATTTGTTTTCCTACTCATTGGGTTAGTAGGTGCCTCTTGTTCCCATCTAGAAGCTGCAGAATTAAAAGGTCTGTGATTTCCCAGGTATTCCTTTCCCTGAAGGATACTAAGGTGTTTGCTTGGGGTGGAAAGATTTTTTTATAGCATTGCAGCAGAGGTTCAGCATGGTGAGGATGATGCTAGTGAAATCAGCTGAGGCACAGAAAATAGGCATTCTTATTGTCAGTGCTTTTTCTGGGGGGGATGCAGGGGTACGAATACCCCTAAACATTTTGTGATTCTAAGTTTGGCCTCATTGAGGGGGCAGTATTTCAATATGATGGGACGCAGGTGGCACTGTGGTCTAAACCACTGAGCCTCTTGGGCCTGCCGATCGGAAGGTCAGCGGTTTGAATCCCCATGACGGGGTGAGCTCCCGTTGCTCAGTCCCAGCTCCTGCCAACCTAGCAGTTCGAAAGCACGCCAAAGTGCAAGTAGATAAATAGGTACCGCTCCGGCGGGAAGGTAAACAGCTTTTCCGTGCGCTGCTCTGGTTTCTCCAGAAGCGGCTTAGTCATGCTGGCCACATGACCTGGAAAAACTGTCTGCGGACAAACATTGGCTCCCTCGGCCAGTAAAGCGAGATGAGCGCTGCAACCCCAGAGTCGTTCATGACTGGACTTGTCAGGGGTCCTTTACCTTTTTATTTCAATATGAGTATGAAAATGAGAGTACCCCTAAACATTTTTTAAGAAAAAAAGCACTGATATTATTATTATTATTATTATTATTATTATTATTATTATTATTATGCATCAAGTAGGGCACAGAACAGGGCCTTCTCAGTGGAGGTCCAGACTTGATAACTTCCACAAAACTGAGGTGTTTTTGTATAAGAAGGCCCCAGACTTCTTACTCCGATTATTATAAATAGCCCGATGCAGTTGTTGTATGTTTGGTTTATACAGCTCACATTTTCCCCTCATCGACCACTTTATTTTAAAACCTTTTCACTGCATTGGTTGCTTGTTTTGCTGCTGGTGTGGCTGCTTTTGCTACGATTTGGGTGGTGGGACACAGCCTGAAGTCCTGACACCACCCTAAACGAGAAGGCTACTGTATTGTCTTCTGCTGTTTCTACATGAACTGACTACAATGTGAGTTCAAAGATAAATCCAGCTTCCTTCTTGAGGAGGCCTGGGAGCCTGCACAGAGTAGTGACTAAAAGCCTCCAGACCAGGCCACACCTTGGAGGGCTTGTCCACACTTCCGCTTGTCCTGCATTTTCTCTGAGGAGGTTTTTCATTTGCCCGGTCACTTTGCTGCTGAATCGAAATAAACGTCAATCAGGTTTTTCTGTGGATTGACATTTGTTCTGAATCAGCAACAAACAGCTTTCCCTGGGAAGGTGGTGTGGCAAACGAAAGATCGCTTGAATCCATGTTTAGAAAACAGGGACAAGGGGGAAACCTCTCAGACCCAACCTTTCTAGGCATGGGGACAAGTGTAGTTTCGGAAGAGCCCTGAGTCAACTCTGCAGGAGAGATGCCCTCCTGGGTCACAGCTGTTTGTCTCAAAAGAGCTATGTGCCAGACATTTAGTTGGTAATGCATACATTGCACAGCCACCACAGGTCTGGAGAGGCACAGCCCATCATGGGAGGTTGAATTGGACCTCCCTAAATCCACAGGTCCGAATCTCTGTCCACGTTGCCCAGATCCTAGTTCCAGCTATGAAGGTTTCAGTCCTGTCAGCTTTATTAAAACTGATGTCCAGGGCACTTTCCCATGTCTTTTCAAAATAGATTTATCATGCCCAGGGCTCTCTCTTTTTTTCAGGTAGGCGCCATTGCCATTCTAAGAGAACAAGGGAGAGATTCATAGTGAGCTCCAGCACCTCTTTTTCTAGAAAAATAGCACGGATTATGCCTGTATTGATGTCTACCTCACAGTCTCTTTGTCTGGCAGATAGAAAAACACTGAAGTGGAAGAACATGCCCTGAATATTGGATGGTTTATGCTCTGGAATGGGAGCAAAGGTGGGAATGAGCCCTATGGAAAAATAAACTGCTGTCTTGCTTCTGGCCCCTTCCTTTGAGGCCATTTACCTCTATAATCCTACAGTATCTATTTACCTGGAACTAAGCGGGTCTTCCTTCTGAGTAGGCATGCATAGGATTTTGCCATAAGATTCTGAGATTTTGGCTTAAACTCCAACACCTGTCAACCCTAGCTACATCTAAATTTATATGCAATATGTTTCCAGTGCCCAGAATAGCAGATGTAATAATGTGTGTTCTGCTGATAATGTTAGAGGAAAGACAGAGCAAAAGGAGAGAGAGAGAGATCCTGGATGTGGAGGAGAGAGAAAAATACCAGGATTGTTAATTAGGGGAGAAAGAGGAGGAGGAGGAGAGTTAATGTGGCTCGATATTTTGATGTGACAGCCTGCCTGGGATGCCGGAAAGATAATGTGAGAGATTATTTGAGAAGCAATAATCTGGGGCTGGGCTGTGTGGGAGGCTGCAGATTTGCAAAATGTTCTTTTTGCAAGGGAGGGTTGGAATGGTGGACTGGATGAGGTCAGTATGAGAAGAAAAAAATACTGAGGAATAGCATATACTGGGATATCCACAGGGAAGAAGGGATGGGATTAGGAGGAGGTGAGAAAAGATGGATTGGGAGGTTTGCAGACAAAGGAATCAGGTGGTAATGAAAGAGCAAAAAAGGTGGAAATGCTAGAGGCATGTTAGAGAAAGAGGCCCATGCGACAAATACCAGTACCAGAACACGGACTGAATTAATACAAAAGCCAGCAAAAGCTTTGTCTTTTTATGAGTCACGATTACTACATTTTGTGAATATGAATGGTTCTAATAAAAGGGCGTTATTGAAACAGAGACAAAAATTGGATTATTTCCAGACACAAATGATATAAGGGGTATATAAAAAAAACTTAAAACATTTCATACAAAATAATGTATTAAACCCCCATTTGGTCTTTACGTTATATGACTTTGATATAGGAAATGTTCCATACCAGTTGCAAAATTCACTATATTTAGAATATCATATATTTATTTTCTAGTCCTTATGCCTGTCAAGGCATGTTTAAAGCATGTGGGCATTGACAGGTGAAAGGGATGTCTGGGTGGTGTTTTCCCAATAGGGCAAAGCTCCAGTGCCTCTCAGCTTTTTGCCCAGACCCATTGACCTATAAACATAAATGGCACTCCAGTCCGCTATAGAGCTAGGTATGCCTTAACTTAACCTTACCCAACCTTACCCAACATTGGGAGGGCATCAGGTTAAATAAGGTTGCCTTAGCCCACTGAAATCTATGGGTTTAGAAGTACCTTGCCCTTAAGAGAATTGGGCTGACCCTATATGCATAGTTGCTTGGTTCTGAATACCCTATGGAGACCACAGAGTCCAACTTTCCATGGGATAGAATTTTATTAATATTTTATGTTAACCTTGGGAACATGTAGCAGCTTCCAGTGTGGTGTAGTGGTTAAGAGCGGTAGACTCGTAATCTGGTGAACCGGGTTCGTGTCTCCGCTCCTCCACATGCAGCTGCTGAGTGACCTTGGGCTAGTCACACTTCTTTGAAGTCTCTCAGCCCCACTCACCTCACAGAGTGTTTGTTGTGGGGGGAGGAAGGGAAAGGAGAATGTTAGCCGCTTTGAGACTCCTTCGGGTAGTGATAAAGCGGGATATCAAATCCAAACTCTTCTTCTTCTTCTAAATAGATTTGCTGCGCTAGGATGAAAGAGCTCTGTTAATCTACTTTAAGTGTGCAAACCTAAAGTTCTGCTCTGTGCTTGAATCCTGCAAAATAGTGACAGTCTGGAGATGCTCTGCCTCTTGTAAATAAAGCACATGGAATTAAACCATAAATGTTTCCCTGAGTAATTAATCAAGGTTTTGAGTTTTGAGTCATCTGAATGTAGCAGGTGTTCTGTCTGTTTTGTAAACGGAACGACCCACTCCAGAAAAGCATATATCCTGAAGACAGATCCCCTCCTAGTGCTCATTCTCAGGAATCTCAGTAAGGGTACCTTTTAAAAAATGGTGCCAGGACTCTGAGGTTGCTACAGCCTTAAAATAACAGCTGCCTCCTGGAAGAGGGATCAGTTTCAACAGCTCTCCAAAGAGAAGAAGAGGTAATTCATGAACAGTATCTTGCTATCCACACAACAAATCACAAACACAATCCGTTAGAATTTGTCTATATCCTGCCTCTGTAAAAGGAGTCTCTAAACTGCTCAAAGCCGTCCTTCCTCAATTGAGAGTGTTTGGCTGTATGGGCAGGCACAGGGGACACAGAGTTTGTCTGTGGGAACCTTACAGCTTACTTTGCATTCAGTGCACTCCCCCTGCTAGTTTTTGAAGCCACATACACAGAGCGGTAGCTACTATCCATATTGATCCTGTAGTTTCTTGAGAAATACTGTTGCTTGATGCATTTCCCCCCTCTCAACCAGCTTCAACCCAACAAGAAAAATTAAACCTTGTTGACTTCATACTTAAGTGTGTACATTTGATGCAGCATTTGCACATACACAAGTGAAAGCTTAATGGGTTGGGGAAACCAAAGAGATAGTGCATGTCAGGTGAAGAAGAAGAAGAGTAGAAGAGTTTGGATTTGATATCTCGCTTTATCACTACCCGAAGGAGTCTCAAAGCGGCTAACATTCTCCTTTCCCTTCCTCCCCCACAACAAACGCTCTGTGAGGTGAGTGGGGCTGAGAGACTTCAGAGAAGTGGGACTAGCCCAAGGTCACCCAGCAACTGCATGTGGATGTGCATACTGTCAGGATGGCCAATGTGATTCACAGAAAAGTCTGAATCTGGAAAGGAAAACTCATACTTTTTAATGTAGAGATTCCGCCCCTTTTTTAATGCAATATTCACTCACCGCTACCCTCCATATTCTGGCCCAGAACACCCATTCAGGCCCTATCAAGTGTCTCTCTGTCCTTCCCACCTGCCCCTTGACTCTGCAGAGGAAAGAGCGTGCCAGTTTCAGTGCCCAGCAGGTGGCTTCCCTCGGCCCTTGCCGGCTGTCCCTCACCCTCAGGTCTCACTGCAGCAGCCACATTTTTTCAGCTGCATAATCTTCGCCAGCTTTTGGTTTTACGAGCTTTGCAGACAAAGTGCCTGATGCGCCAAGCAATAAATTCAGCACCAGCCGGAGCTCCCTGCACTACCACAGTTTCAGCACAGCCTCGCAACACACGTCCTAACAGCCTCACTATTCGCTGAAATCTCTCTCTCTCTCTCTCTCTCTCTCTCTCTCTCTCTCTCTCTCACACACACACACACACACACACACACACACACACACTCCCAGGCTCCACAAGTGTCACAGTGTGTTTTGCTGTCATCCCCTTATCAGAGGCCAGTGACAGTTGTTTTACAAGACAAGTAGATGGCTTTGGCCTTGCCTGTGAGGGATTTATTACATTGGTCTTGGAAGTTGCTTCCCCCCTCCCTCATTTCTCACTTGCTGTGACATGATCGTTGGTAATTCCAACGTGGGAAGCAGCACAGACCTTTTTTCTTTTTATTTATTTTAGCCCACTGGAGGCTAACCAATTTCAGACCTTTCAAGTGTCCCTATTTTCCAGAGACAGTCCCTGATTTACAGAAGCCATCCCGGTTTCTGATTTGATCCTGGAATGTCCCACTTTTCCTTAGGATGTCCCTATTTTCATCGGAGAAATCATGCAATTTGGGCAAGTGAGCTGCAGGGCCAGTCTGGTCCTTAAAGAAGGCCGAACTAGGCTTGGTGGCAGAAAATCTGTTTAAATATGGAGATGCCCCAAACACATTAAAAAATTTTGTGTGTGTGACCATTTTAACAGCAAAGAAGAGTTTGTTGGTGAAGGGTGCATAAACTTTCCCAATCCACTGCTTACCTCCCCACAGCCTTTCCTTCCAAGTCCTTTTCTCTCACTTGAATACCTGTGAGGGACAGGAGCTTAAGTGAGGAGAATGGCACTTTGGAGGGCAGACTGCAGAAGAGATATGCTGTTGTTTGGGGTTCTGCCTTCCTTACCTTCCTATTCACTTTGCTATTAAAAACTGGTCACACTCCCTCTTTTTACGTGGCTGGGTCAGATTTTTGAATTCTTTTGAGTTTTGCCAGGTTTGGGAAGTGTGGTGTAGGCCTACCTGCTGGTTTTGCTAGAACAATGGCATTCACATGCCCTCCAACATTTCTTCATAGAAATTAGGGGTGTCCTGTTCCATTATTATTATTATTATTATTATTATTATTATTATTATTATTCCCCGCTCTTTCTGATTATTTGCCCCAGCCACTCTGGGCGGCTTCCAACACATATAAAAACATAATAAAACACCAAACCTTTTAAAACTTCCCTATACAGGGCTGCCTTCAAATGTCTTCTAAAGGTTGTATAGTTACTTATCTCCTTGGCTTGGGGGTCACATAAGTCCATACCCTCCAACATTTCTCCAATGAAAACAGGGATGTTCTAAGGAAAATCAGGTCGTTCTGGGATCAAATCAGAAGCTGGGGCGGCATTTGTATATTTGGGACTATCCATGGAAAATAGGGACACTTGGAAGTTCTGCATTCAATACCAATGACCATAATATCTTCCTGGGTCATTTGGTTGACATGGGATGTGGAGCATTGTATTATGGTGGTTCTCGTCATCCTTAAATGAATATTCCCAGGTGGTGCTGAGGGACTTATTCTCGGCCCCCTGGACACTGGTCTGTGAGGTTCCTCAGGTCCTTATTTTGTCCCACATGCTTTAAACCATGGGCGGGGGGGATTTCAGCCCAGGCTTAATTTTCAACCACAACAAAACCTGAGAGTTTTCTTTTTCATTCATGAAGCATAAACACATATATACCTCACGAATAAAATGCCTGAGCATTATACAAACAGAGGAAAAGGCAGAATAGACTAATTTGTCATGCAGATGAGCATTCTGGGCAATAGCCTGCCAAACCCTCTGGCTCTGGATAATGTCTGACCTTGCAGGGGGAAATGATACTCTAGTACAAACAGGAAGGTGATATAAAGAGGCATTTAAACACGTTTATGATAGATCAAGGCCACTGTGATGAAGAGGCCCTTCTGGTGGGAAGTTACAGTGCGAATTAGCTGTACTGTATATTTTAAGTTAGGTCAGTTAAATTGCTCGACTCCAAGTTTCTGTGTGTGGCCTAAATATCTCATCTGAGAACAACCTCCTTGCTCAGACGTGTGTGTGCGCACGCAAGAGGGCACACAATTCCCCTTTGTGTGTGGGAGCAAACGCCTCCCAGATCTTTCCCCATCTTTCATCCTGTGAGATGTGTGCTGTTTGACTAATGTGCTTAATTACAGGAATGTCTGGCTTCATGGCTGGGTTACCTGTTGTGAAGTTCAAGTGGGTGAGAGAAAGGCTGTTGTCGTGTCACCCCTGTGGCGATTGCTCAACACTTTGCACAAAACTAATTCACTTTCCCCATCCACTATCAGGAGACAGCAGGATGCAGGCAAAGACCACCTCAGAGCCTGCACTGTCTAGATTGCTTCTTGTACTTCACAGGGCCTTTCTGCCCCCAACTGCTCCATGAGAAGCAGCTGATTTTTAAAAAACGTTTATGTTAATAGTATAGTGGTGCTTTTAAATTCTTCTTCTTCTTATTATTATTATTGTTATTAAATTAAGAACATAAGAAAAGCCCTGCTACATCAGGCCAAAGACCCTGTTTTCAGGCCAGCACCCTGTTTTCTCACAGTGGCCAACCAGATGCCTATGGGAAGTAAGCAAGACCTGAGTGCAGTATTACATTCCCTGCTTGTAATTCCTAGCGCCAGGGAGAGGGTGGTGCTGTGGTCTAAACCACTGAGCCTCTTGGGCTGGCCGATTGGAAGGTTGGCGGTTCGAATCCACGCGACAGTGTGGGCTCCCGTTGCTCCGTCCCAGGTCCTGCCAACTTAGCAGTTTGAAAGCACACCAGCGTAAGTAGATAAATAGGTACCACTGTGGTGGGAAGGTAAATGGCGTTTCTGTGCACTCTGGTTTCCGTCACGGTGTTCCGTTGCGCCAGAAGTGGTTTAGTCATGCTGGCCACATTATCTGGAAAGCTGTCTGTGGACAAATGCCGGCTCCCTCGACCTGAAAGTGAGATGAGTGCCGGAACCCCATAGTTGCCTTTGACTGGACTTAACCATCCAGGGGTCCTTTACCTTTACCTTAATTCCTAGCAAGTGGTATTCAGAAGCGCACAGCCTCTGACAAGGTAGGGCATATAATTTCATGTTACTGGTAAACTGCCTTAGAAGGGTTTGTATCCTGAAAGGTAGGGTGTAAATAATTGCAATAAGTGCATAAATAAATACAGTGGTACCTCGGTTTTCAAACGTAATCAGTTCCGGAAGACCCTTTGAGTTCTGAAATGTTTGAAAACCGAAAACTCAATAAGGAAGCCGTGTGGCATGTTCCACTTCTGAGGCAGCTTCAAAAACCGAAGCATTTACTTCTGGGTTTACAGCGTTCAAAAACCGAAATGTTTGTCAACAGAGACGTTCAAAAACCAAGGTACCGCTGTATTTGGTAGCTTAACACCATGCAGAATTGAAATCAACAGGTTTAGGTGCAACTAACTTTGCATTGGTCTTTGTCCACAATGCCAAAGGAAGCAAAGTAGACACAAACATCCAGTACTTCTGGAAATCAGCTGATTTTTTATTTATTTATTTTTTTAGAGTGCTGTCTCAGACAAACACATTAACAGTCTCCCCGGAAGAATTGAATTTTTTCTCCAAGTAACGTTTCTGAGCACCGTGTTTAAAAAAAAAAAAAAGGCGGGGTAATGAATAACATTTGGATTTAGTTAGCAGTCATCTCTGGCCAAGTGCCCCTGTAACAATAAGCCAGATTTTTTTGTTTATTGGGATTAAGCCGTATGATGGTGTGGCATGCTGCGCCTTTTTTCCAGCCCTGGCACGAGTGGAATAAACAAACCAGCAAGCCTTGTCTTCCTTTTATGTTCGAACTAAGGATCATGGTTTGTTGCTGCCCAAGAAGCCACAATCAGCAAGCCATGGATTCAGATTAGGTAGCGATCATGGTTTGCTAGGGGAGGGGAAAGCAAACCACAAACCCTAATTTGGATATAAGGGGAAGTCAAGGCTTCCTAATTTGTCCCCCCCCACACACACACTTGCACTGGGGATTTCTGATAAATCACCGTAAATCGACAAAAGTTGGCTTATCATTATGTGTGAGTTTTCTTTGCCTAATGCTTTCCCGCTTGAGATTTAAGCAATGTCTGTCTCTCACCAGTCACTGCAGTTATTATTCTTGCCGAGCTCCCTCTAGTGGGAAGTTCTGCTACTGTTACCTTTGGGAAAAACAAGGCCTGCATCCCTCTCAAAGAGGGGAAGGCAAGTGAAGCCCACCTTCGAGTCTGCTGCGTCTGGACTGTGCCCCCCCCAAACCAGCACTAACTGCTTCATGAGAAGGATCCCAATTACTCTTCATAGGCTGGTATTGTTTATTTTAATAAGTGTGGTTTGACGTTTCTTGCACGCTGCCTCAAAAGTATCCAGAGCCTGAAATACAGGATGTAAATAACTGTAATACAGTGGTACCTTGGGTTACAAACGCTTCAGGTTACAGACGCTTCAGGTTACAGACTCCGCTAACCCAGAAGTATTACCTCAGGTTAAGAACTTTACCTCAGGATGAGAACAGAAATCGGGCAGCGGCGCCACGGCGTCAGCGGGAGGCCCCATTAGCTAAAGTGGTGCTTCAGGTTAAAAACGTTTTCAGGTTAAGAACGGACCTCCGGAACGAATTAAGTACGTAACCAGAGGTACCACTGTATAACTAAATAAACAAGACACCAAGGCAAAAACATCCTAACCAAGAATTTGGTGAAATAGGGAATTCATAAAGGCAAGGAAGGAACAGAAGGGTCTTAACCCAAAGCAATATATTTTCTCTCACACCACATATCCTCATGTTTTCGGGTTTCCCATGTTGCCACATATCATTTCCACTTCAGACATAATGTTGGCTATAGTAAAAAAAAGTGTGTGTGGGGGGGTAATGCCTCTGTTTAATTAAGAACGGAGCTCTCACGTTCTCTTTATATGTCAAGAGAAGCAACTAAAGGACTGGGGAATAACAACCACATCATTCTCCATGGGGCTACCCTTGAGGGCAGTCCGGAGACTGCAGCTGGTGCAGAAGGCGGCAGCACATGTTTTAAGTGGTACGGCAAGAAGGGATCACATAACACTGACCCGGCACAAACTGGGGATGGGCTGCCCATTTGCTACTGGACCGAAGTCAAGGTGCTGCCTTCAGTTGCACAAAGCCCTAAACAACTTAGGAGACACTGAGTGGGATTCATCTAAGGAGTCCTGCAAGCAGTAGGAACACCCCCCCCCGGCGCAAGGACTTCCACACGCGCCATGGGGCTTTCCCCCAGCACCCTCCAAAAGTGGCTCGGGTGTGAGAACCCCCCCTCCCGGGGTAAGGTAAGAAGTGAATGTTCAGTAAGGCAAACTGGCATGCTTGCACAGGTGGAAAATTTGTGGTAGCGCAATGTCGAATTCTACCCAGGGACTTGATGGAGTACCTCCCTCCATGTCTGCCATGTCCGTCCCTGCGATGTGCAGGGAAGGTGAAGAAGAAGAAGAGGAGTTTGGATTTGATATCCCGCTTTATCACTACCCAAAAGAGTCTCAAAGCGGCTCACATTTTCCTTTCCCTTCCTCCCCCACAACAAACACTCTGTGAGGTGAGTGGGGCTGAGAGACTTCAAAGAAGTGTGACTAGCCCAAGGTCACCCAGCAACTGCATGTGGAGGAACGGAGACGCAAACCCGGTTCACCAGATTACGAGTCTACCACTCTTAACCACTACACCACACTGGCTCTCTTGTTCCTATTGGTAAGCATGGCTCACTCTGTGGTGATGGGGGAGAGGGTCTTCCCTCTGGTACCTTCCCCGCCTCCCGCTTTGTGCAACTACCTCCTATATAGATTTTGTGTGGCTTTTAAAACATCTCTTTCCAGCCAGTCATTTGGGAGATGTCTGCGAGTGGCTGTGCTTATTTCTGCTGCTGCTACTGAACTGTTTAACCAACCACATAAAAACCACATTTTACCATCTATATCTCGTAAGGAGTAATTTGGGAAAAATATAGCAACACAGAAAAGTGTTAAACATCTATATCTCGTAAGGAGTAATTTGGGAAAAATATAGCAACACAGGAAAGTGTTAAACACAATGACTGGTGTAGATCAGCCTTCTTGAACTTGTGGTAGCCATGAGTGATGGCAGCTGTGGTCCAAAACATCTGGATGGCGGCAGGCTAGGGAAGCCTCCCCAATTTCAAAACCCAATGTGAATATACTAGCAGATCTTACATTCTCTAAATCAGTCTTCCGTCATGGCACTTGTTTATCTACTTATCTACGACACGTTCAAGGCTGTAACTTACGCAGAGAGCAGATTTGGAAGAGGATGTATAATTGATAATGGCTGAACTTTGTCCCCCTGTTGCATTGTTCATCTAGGATGGGCTTGTCGTTCAGGTGGCATCAGGACACTCATCGGGAATGTCAGAAGTTCCCCAGAGAAAAAAAACAGGCAGCTTTTGTCCCGGGGCACTCCCATGCTTAGTCCAGGAAGCCAGGAATACAGAATGCACAGAGTATGCTGTCTCTTGCCGACCATGTGGGCTGTCAGAGAGCATCCCTGGGTAGCTGTACATTGAGAAAGGGGCCACATTAGCAGAGCACAGAGTTGGATGGCAGAAGGCCCCAGGTTCAATCTTTATCCTTCGAGTAGAAAGGATCAGGGATGAGAAAGGAGCCTTGATGACACACTTGAACCCTGAAGGTTGGGCCCTTGGTCATGCCAGAAATGGCAATGATATTCTAAAAGTGGTGCTAGGATCTGCAACCTGGTTGTCTCTTTCCGCAATGAAACCTCTGTCATGACTACTGGGTACAATTCTGAACACTGCACCTCAGAAAGGATATAGCAGAGGTGGGAACAGCAACCAAAATGATCAAGGGCTAAAGGAATTCTCATTTGAGGAAAGGTTACAACATTTGGGGCTTTTTAGTTTTTCAAAAAGCATAATAGAGGTATATAAAATTAGGCACTTTGTGGAGAAAGGAGATAGAGGGGGCATCTTCTCCCTCTCTCATTTAACCTTTATTAAAAGCTTAAGGCTGCAATCCTAACCATGTCAACCCAGAAACAATGAATTCAGTGGTGCCTATTCCCAGAGCAAGGATTGCAGTTTACAGGTTTGTATCCAGGACTAGTGGATAATATACCCTTCTGTATGAAACGACAGCCGTTTTCCTACCAGCAATATGAATTGCATTTAGCTGAAACTGACCATTAATTGAGGGGGGGGGATAGAGTTTTCCTTCTTGTCTGCATGCCATTGTATTTGTTGTGCCACTATCTTCCTCGGATCTATCATTTGACTGTAACTGGCTGCAATGCACGTTCAGTTTCAGGTTGACTCCTTCCTGCTTTTTCTGCCCTGCATTAGCAACATTCACAAGTGTCTTAGCACCACTTGCGAAAATGCTGTGGGTTGCTTGGCAGCCAGTGTCATAGCAACCTCAAACATATTGCTTCCCTGGTCCAAAGTTGCTCAGGGTTGTAATCTGATACCCTTCCTACTGGAGCCCGATTTGGCTCCTGGAGATGTCAGACACTTCCTGACTTAACCTAAACTTAATCAAAACAGAAGCTTATGGGGATAGGAAGAGAAATGAAAAGTTGGTCTCTCGCGTACAGACAGACTTATTGCCCTTTCCCTAGGTTCACCAAATGCATTCGACAATATACATTTGATACTATGGGATGGTGAAGTGTCTTCAGTGCCTCCTTCAGAGAAGGTCATCAGTCTCCTCGTTTCAGATAACATCTGACTTTTCCTAGAGACCACCTATATTTTTATCCATGTCAGAGGGTCAATACACTGGAGGTACAAACGACACTCTCTTGAAGGTTTAATCTTCTTTTCCTGCGACGACTACATGTATTCTCTTGCAAAACAGTCCTGCAGAGTTCCAGCTTGATTTCCAGAGTGGAAGCCTGGTTAGTCTGTTGCAGCAAAAAGAAGAGTTATGACCCTTTAAAGACTAACACATTAATTGGGGGGTGAGATCTTTCTTTCCTCTTTCCTGCTTAGTACCAGTGTAAGAATGAGACCTTGCCATATTTATTTTATTGGCACTTTCCTGCGGTGAACTGTAGAGCCACTGACATGACTATTATGTCTGAAATAACAGCAGTGCTTTTTTTTCAAAAAAAAATATTTAGGGGCACTCTCATTTTCCTACTCATATTGAAATACTGCCCTTCAACGAGGCCAAACTTAGATTCACAAAATGTTTCGGGGTATGCGTACCCCTGCACCCCCCCCAGAAAAAAGCACTGATTAACAGTAACCACTTAAGTCATCTCAGGCATGGGTTTTCAATTGCGTCCCCTCTGCTGTGCTCGATTCCTTCAATTCCATTTTTTCTCTCCCCCCCCCCCTTTTTTTTTTACCAGAAAGCTTCTAATATTTGTAGAACCTGACATACGAGACAAAAATGAGCAGGCTCCATCCAACTCATTTGTTTGGTGAAAAAGTAGCTTTCCTCCCAACCTTCAGTATTTTAATCGAGGAATGTAGCAAGGACTGGCATTTAGGAATGCGGATCTATGCCATTAGACAAAGAAAAGGCTAAACACCCTTTATGGTTTGTTTTTGTCTTTACCGCTGGTCTTCCCTGGTGGAAAAGTTGATTGCTTCCCCATAGAAAACAATGAAGGTATCCCGGATTGTAGCATAGCTGTGACTGAGATGCAGTGCTTTTGGGGGGGGGCAATGCAGACCCCTAAACATTTTGTGAATCTTTGTACTTTTGTCCATTTACTGTATTTATTTTTCCTGATTTGAACTATGAAATGGTGATTTTCTTGAGTCAAAATGAGAGTACCCCTAAACATTTTAGGGGGGAGCACTGTTGAGATGTATGTAATATGTCGACTCAAAAGCAAAACATAGCAGCAAAGACAGGAGCTCATGATCATTCCAGCTCAGGTTTATTCCATACAAAACCAAAAGTGATTTCCAGTTTCCATTAAAACAAAAACAAAAAAGTGCACTGAAGAAGGCAAAACAGTAGCTTTTTAGGGCACCAGAGAGCCTAGGGCTTGCCGATCAGAAGGTTGGCGGTTCGAATCCCCGTGACAGGGTGAGCTCCCGTTGCTCGGTCCCAGCTCCTACCCACCTAGCAGTTTGAAAGCACATCAAAGTGCAAGTAGATAAATAGGTACCGCTCAGGCAGGAAGATAAACAGCGTTTCCATGCGTTGCTCTGGTTCACCAGAAGTGGCTGTCATGCTGGCCACATGACCCGGAAGCTGTATGCTGGCTCCCTTGGCCAATAAAGCGAGATGAGCGCTGCAACCCGAGTTGTCCGCGACTGAACCTGTCAGGGGTCCCTTTACCTTTTTATTGCTCAAATAACTAATTCATCCATCACCTCACTCATTGGCTAAAAACACTGAAATATGGGAGCAATCAGGCTGGCTTATCTTGCAGAAATCATGTAGAAGCTTGCCTGCACATTTTGCTTAATAACTTTCCTTCCATCAGGGCTAGAGGCTTACTTGGGTTCTGCTGCAATTGGACCACTTGCAGCATTATAAATCTGGCCATGGATAACAGAAAGGTGACAAGGGAGGCCAAGGAGCAAAGTGTGCAAGTCCAGTTCCTCTTGCAGACAATCGGAAACAAACCATTTCCCCTCTCCACCCCTGCCTGCCTCCACGAAATGGGCACTATCCCTTGTTGCCCCACCCCTGCAGTGTAAGAACCTGGCAATATTTCCTTGAGAGCAGTTCACAGCACTTTCTAATAACTCCCATGTAATATCTGATCCCACCGAACCACAGCAAGAGGAGAAGTCTCAATCCCTTCTCCACTTTGCTTGGAGCAAACACCTGGCATTTGTTTGTATCCTTGTTTGCATAGTTTGGCTCGGTCTTCATCCGGCTGGTTGGCCTTTCTCTCTCCAAGGCTAGAATTAGCAATGGGATCCCCTGTCAGTTCTGCCCCTTGCCCTCCCTTCCTTTCCCACCCTCCAATATTCTTTTCTGAAGCACACAGGGAGAGAACAATGTGCCAGAGGATCCCCACCCTACCCCTTAGAAGCAGAGCATGGTGGAATATTTTTAGAACTAAGTCTTGCAGCAGTGACGCAGCCAGGGAAGCATACAGCAGTGAAATGTAATTCTCTCTCTCTGTCTCTCTCTCACACACATATATACTAATGGAGAGTGACTGTGTGTGCAAATTTAGAATATTCCTCAGGGGAAAGTGGGAGGGAGGGAGAGAGAGAGACATAAACGAAGGAGGAATATAGAGCATCTTCTCAGAAAGAAAGAATTAAACATATTGGGAAGGGGAGGTGGTGAACCATCTGACCAGACCTGGCTGTTCATGCTGAGTAAATTAGAATAGAATCATAAAATGTGATGCCCTTCTTTTTGAGTATTTCTAACCAGGGTATCTCACCTACCGTCTTTCCCCCTTTTTAAGACACCGTCTTATAATTTTTTTTCCTCAAAAAAACACAGGGTGGCTTATTTTCGGGGGATGTGTTATTTTTATTACGTCAGTATGGTACGGTACAGCCTCCCCCTGCGCGCTGAGCAGGCAGGGAAGAACTCCGCAAGAGGCGCGTTTCCCCCCGTGTCTCTCGCTGGTTCGCTGGCTCCCTGCGCACGGGGAACAGGTGGGGCAGGAAGAGGCGTCTCCCCCCCCCCACCTGCGTGCGCGCCTCTCCCTGCGCGCTAAGCAGGCGGGGCAGAACTCCGCAAGAGGCGCGTTTTTTCCCCGTGCCTCTCACTGGTTCGCTGGCTTCCTGCGCACGCAGGAGGGGCTGAGGAGGCGACAGGAACAATGGCGGCACCATGGCTTACTTTTGGGGTACGTCTTACTTCTCACAAAGGTAAAAAAAAACCTGCCATGGCTTACTTTATGACTACGTATTAAAAAAGGGGAAACAGGGTAGTAGTTCCTTAAGCTTTTTGAAATCAGCCTTCTTAAAGCCCAAAGTGCATGTCCGACTACACTCAGCTCTCCCTCTTGCCTTTGCATCATGAAACCCAAGAGGACATGATCATTTCCTCCCAAGGTATCCAGTACTTCCACTTTGTCAATCAGTTCCTCCTTGTTGATGAGGACCAGTTCCAAAACAGATGACCCCCCATGTTGCTTCTTCCACCTTCTGGGAAATGAAATCGTCAGTGAGGCAATCGAGGACTTTGTTGGACCGTACATTATTTGTAGAGTTTGAGTTCCAACAGATATTGGGGTAGTTGAAGTCTCCCATGACTACTGTATCTCTACTTTTTGAATGTTTGGTAATCTGCTCTAGGAAGGCATAACCTAAATCTGCAGTCTGGCTTGGAGGTCTATAGCAGACATCCACAGCAGGCAACCCATCTCTTGCCAGAAGTCCTTCCTCAAGGAAGCAGAGACCATGATCCAATAAGCCAAACCTTTCCTGATACCACCTATGCCAGTGGTTTACTTCCATTATTTTCTGCTCTCTTCCTAGGCTGTAACCTTCAACAAATGATTAAAAAGCCACCTGTGCCCCCTTCAGCTTCCTGCCCAGTTTCATAGTGCAGCAAAAAACCCATCCATCCATCCTATAAAATAACCTCTTTGCCCTCAAACCCTCCATGCCATAAACAGAGAGAAAACAAGTCATATCCAAAGCATCTCCCAACTTTCACAGATGTAACACAACCCCAATATCTGACAGCAAAAACCAAGAGGAGACATGCCCACCCCACAAGGTTGAAGCAGTTTTGCCAAGTATTTATTTGCACAATGAAGGTCAAATGCACAGGGTTTTTTTAATGTACATTCACGCTTAACTTGCATGAATGACTCTGAAAGATAGTGAGGAGCTTTAAAATGTCTCATCCCAGTTTTCTGTTTTCTGTTATAGTATATTATGGTCCTCCTGTGTAGCATTCCCTAATACTGGTCTTCACTTCCCTTTCATTATGGAGTTGCCCCCTTCTTAGCTGGCCCCTTTGAACTCAAGTTGGATTTACTGTAGAATAAACATAGGTATACTTGTGCCACACTGACAATCTTTAATAACAGGGTTTCTGAAATTAGTAAGTAAATCCAGTTAACAAAACGTTCTGTAACACTACAGGAACAATCATTTATACATCCCTGGGGCTGAAATGTGGTTTGCAAAATGAGTTGGTCCAAAGCTACAAGCGTTGCCACATTTAAGGATGTGAGGGGTTTAAATTTAAAATGTGACTTAAAACTCCACTGGGAGTCTAGTGCTCTCCTGTGGAGCAGTTGTAAAGAAACTTCAAGGAGCCAGGCACGTCAAGCCACTGACAGCTTGCAGGAGCAATTTCACCTGACTAATCTGGATGCGAGCCTCTGTGATGATCTGTGGCAGGAACTGTGAAAAAAGTGCCATGCAAAATTAGTCTCCCAAGCAAACAAGGTGAAGGCATATTGACAAGGAAATCACATGTCTGGGGTATCAAATTGTACCAACAGCAGTGAGGTGTATCTTGGTGCATTCAGGATGGCGATCAGGACAGGGCTCCCATTTGGGAATTATAGTTTTGACAATGCAATACGGTACAGAAGGAAGTGTGCAGTTTTAATCAATTATTCTGTGTTAGCCAAAGAGCTCAAAGCACAAACAAACAAAAACAAATCGCAGCATAAAAACAAGATGAGGACTGTTGTGGTAACTTCTTGGATGACTTCCTGCAATGCACTCAACTTGAAGCTGCTTATGAAAAGTGTGTCAAAATCTTCAACTGGTCCTAGTCGGCCAGCCATGTACTATAAATATAACAACTAATGACTTCATGAAGGAATTGCCATTGATAGATGGGGTTTGTCATGTGAGTTTTCCACACTGAACAAGCTTCTCCAAAAAAATCCTACAATGCACTGGAGTTGCAGGGGGATCATGAAATATGGCCATTGAAAGAGTGAACTTTACACTGAATCTCGTATTTTTGAGGCCAAGGAAATTAGCAAACATGTTTTCATGACTGTCGTACACATTGCAATGAATTAATTACACATTGCAATTAATTAAGATATGTAGCTGAATCCAATGTTAGCCGTATTAAGAGGGGATCCATTGGGCATGACCAACATACAGTATCTGGATACAACTTGTGGGCTTTTGGGCTTTATTTCCACTGTTTGCACATAACAACAACAACAACACCACCACCACCACCACATTCTTTATACCCAGCACATCTGGCTGGGTTTCCCCAGCCACTCTGGGCGGCTTCCAACATGACAGCACAGTGCAGACCTAGATACTTTAAAAAATTGCATGAACAAGTTTTGTTAGAAAGCATTTATATCTATCATTTGAAATCAGATTGTGCAGAAACAGATCCTCGTGTTTTGCTCTTTTGGGGAAGCCTCTTCAATGAAGGCAGCCAGCCTGCCAGCTATCACCCACACATAATTATTCAATTTGTTGTTTAGCTGGCTGGCTATCTAGAATGCAGCAGCCAGGTATTTAAAAGTGGACACGTTTCACCTGTCCTCAAGAGTGTTCCGGTGAAACCCAGTTAGTTTCAATTCACCCTTTGGTGTCAACCTTTGAAGCCTGTGTGAATGTCCAATGTGGCTCCCTGGATGCTAAGAATTTCAGATGAGGCCCTGCCTCAGGTGGCTTCACTGTCAGAGACAAGACAAGCAGCAACAAGAAACAATTTCCTCCTCAGTTTGCTCCCTGATGAACGAGGCCAGTTTGGACAGTTCACTGAGGACTAGTAAATATATTCCTGTTTAGGACCAAGCTAGGAGAATGGCTATCAAAGCAGGGCTGCATAGATGTGCTTGTTGGGGAGGAATGATGGGGGAAAGAAGTGCAGGGGAACAGGAGCAGGAGGGTAAGGGTTAAGTAACCCACCCCCTGCCTTCTGCTTCTCCCCTCCAGATTAAGTGTTCACTCCCACTGCTTACTTCTATTTTCAGCACGAATCAGGGCTCCTGATCATGGGAATCTGCCGCACATTTACTTTGGCTGTTTGGAAAGCTTTTTTTCAGTGCTGGCTGGCTGTTTTTAATACTTTGTAAGGTTGCTTGAATAATTCATTTGTTTAATATTTTATTGTTTGAATCACTTTTTATTGCACATCTATTCCTGTTGTTGGTTAGGTGCCATATCCGGGCCAGCTGGTAGGATACACCTTTTAGCATTAAATAATAAAAGCCGTACAAAGGGCAACTCAAAGAAGGAAGGAGGAATCAAAGTTGAATATTCAGGGTGATTTTGGATAAAGTGTGGGATCCAAATAGCCACTTTAGGTTTATGCACTTGCAATAGAGATTCTCTGCCTCTGTCCACCCCCAGTTGTGGATGCATAAGCCCAAATGACTTCTTCTTTGAGAAGCTGCTCAACCGCAGCTCCTTGTCCTGCATGCACAGCTGCTCAACAGCAGCTTGAGATTCTCTGTGAAGGTGACCTAAATTTCAGTGTACCTAAATTCCAGGTAAATGGCGTTTCCGTGCGCTGACACTCATCATGCTGTCCTGTTGTGCCAGAAGCAGTTTAGTCATGCTGGCCACACGACCCGGAAAGCTGTCTGTAGACAAATACCCGCTCCCTCGGCCTGAAGCAAGATGAGCACCCCAGTTGCCTTTGACTGGACTTAACCGTCCAGGGGTCCTTTACCTTTACCTACATTTCAGTGGTACTTTTTCAAGTTGCCCAGTATGGAACGAAGTAGCTGTAGGGAGGTAGGGACTCTAAAGCCACCTTACACCTTAAGAAGCTGGTATATAATGGCTGGAAACACTCAGGTGAAGTGCCTAATCAAGTGAGAAGTGTCACATGGGAGCGGCACATTCCGCAAGTTTGCCTTTTTTAGTGCAAATTAGTCAAACCTGACTCAGAGGGCACTAACAGACGGTCACTGTTTTGGAGTGGGATTCAATCACATTCCAGCAAATTCAGCTTGCACACAATTAAAAGTTGATTTGGTGCTCTTGTACAACAAATCAGAAAGACTGCTCATTAAATTGCTGACCTCATCTAACCTCCCTTCACATCTTGTGCAAGCAAATCAGGATGAATACTCAACAAACAGGTTGACTGGAAGCAACCTGAGACACGGTTACCAACTTGAAAGTATCCCAGCAACCAAATGGGGACTTTGCTGCTGCCCTTGTCCCTGCAGGAGTAACTTAGGATTCTCAAAATGTTCATTGGTGCTGCTGCTACTTCATCCTTTTATAGCATACCTCAACTCTCTCTTGCCTGTGCTGAGACCTGAAAGACAATGAGCATTCCATGTGGTCAAAATATCAGCTGGGTAACATTAGATTCAACAATAAATAGGAACATAACAAACAGGAAACACTGAGTTGTATTCAACCCAGTTCTATTCAGAGTAAACTAACTGAAATTAATGAACCTACGTTAGTCATATTCATTTATTTCAGTGCATCTAATGACTAAACATTTGACTAATGTGTGGTGTCTATAGCAATAATCCATTTTGGAAGTTACCAGAGGGCTTTCGTATTTGTCTGCCAGCATATTTTGCAACAGCCAAGCTCAGCCATCTTGGTTCCCTGAACATCTCTCAGTGCTGGAGATAGTTCTTAGCTAAACAAATGCCCACTTCGAGCTTTAAACGCAAGAATGAAGGACCACAGATATCCAGAACACCATACAAATGGATCAATAGAGCCCTGACATACATTTCGAGATTAGAGATGGTCTGAATCAACTTAAGGTGTTCGGAAATAAAAAGACCTTCATGATCTTACATGTGACTATTGCACTTTTTAACAAGGCTGAAATTGCAATATTAGCTTTAAGGTTGAATGAGGTAGATCCTCTCTCATCCTATATGGATGTACAAATGAAAACAGTTTATGTAAAAATGGCATCAGCTGTTTTCAGCAAGCGGAGTAGATTTGTTACACCACCCGTTGAGAGAACTCTCTGCTGCCATTCCTTTATGGCACAGAAGCTGGGACACACCCAACACCCAAAAGAAATATAGCTTGACACATGGACAGCTGCATTTGGCGCCGGATAAAGCTTCCAAACAGCCCTAAGATGGCAAATAGTTCCTACAACTTTGAAATAGCAAAGGGAGCGGCCACCACAGTGAGGTCTTAAGCATGAGGGGAAAGTGGTGGACTATCTAAATGGAGCTTTAATAAGATCTCATCTATCACTTTTTAAAAGGGTGTCCAGCAACAGCTGGGCACCAAAAGAAGATGCACTGGGATTGCCTGCACAGCCCATAAAAAATCTCTTCTTCCTTCTACCTCTTTGCTTCTCACATGGCATTTCCCTTTCTACCAGGTCATCTCCGACTTCCACACAGTGTGACCAGGGCTCAACAAGGGTACCACCTATGCAAACTGGAAACTCTTCAGTGCCTTTCAGGAATCCATGAACCTCTGGAGGTGGCTGTCATAACTGGTCCACCACTCGTGCGGAAAGTCAAAAACATCACGTCTAAACCTCACAACAAAGTGATCTGTCCGTAATGAACACTGGAAACTGAAATTCCGCATTAGTCCAGATTAACTTGGAGTCTCTAGCTTAGTTTGGTCACTAGCACAATGCCAAAATTGAAGAAATGCATCTCCCAAAAAGAGACAAAAGAGGGCACGGATTTGAATATGTACATATACTAGTTTACAAGTATAGATGCAGATTTATAAATTACAGTAATTTAAGCAGAAATGCAATGCCTCTTCCAATAGCAAAGAAGTTCATGACGAGGTGGCTTATGTGCCTCCTCAGCCTGCTACCCTGGTGTTAAACTGGGAAACTTCAAAACCCTCCCTACTCTCCAAACAGGGGACATACCTCTATAAAGTAGGGTATGTGGCCTCGAGCGGAACGTGTCATAAAGTGGTGCCAGCGTTTCTCTTTTGCATTTAAGATGCTTGCATGAAAGTGGTTGAGTTCAGACTGGTGTCTGGTCTACTGAACGTTACGCTCACCAGAGTCACAGAGAGAGTCGCCGTTCTCAAAAAGCATTTCCAAAACACAAATGAGTCAGTGGTACATTTCATATACAGCAGAGCCAGCTCAAGCTATTTTTACTGCCCTGTATGACAATTATTTTTATTATTAAAAACTATTTAAATCCCTCTCTTCTGCTTTTTTAAAAAAGCACTCAAGGCAACTAACAACAAATTCATAAAATAAATGTAAAAATACATGACAACAGCAGACAATAACTCCCTCCATATTGTGGGCGAATGGGGCATGTTTTCACCGTCTTGAGTTTTCCTGTTTGCAGACACAGGAAGGCTTTTATTTATTTAGAAAAAATCAGTAAACATCATAAAAAATCTCTAAGCAGTATACAAAAATAATATAATTATCAGTAAATAGATAAAATCAGCAAGATTTTAAAAGCGTGTATAGTTAGTTACATATGGTAATAGATAATACCGGTAATAATAAAAATTATTAGTTAAATTATCACAGCGGTTTGACTTCACCCCTGGAGGAACACTTGATTGTCGCTCAAGACAGATGGATGCCAACTCAAGTCTCTGGGTAGAGAGTATTCAGCAGACATCTAAACAACACAGCAAGGACTATTGACTAATATCAGTACAATTGTTCTTCCCCCAAAGGAATTATACCAATTAGCCTGGCAACCCTCATAGCCACAAGTACTGCTTGTTGGTTTGAGCCAGCCCCTACTTACAGGCCAAATATCTCAGCTGAAGAAGAAACTTACACCCATTCATAGGCCAACTCACATCACAGCTATGCCAAAATGCTTCACTTTGTGTGAATAAATCAATGTGATTAAATTCTTTGTGTTATGATTATACTACTATCATTTTTTTTTGCCTTTTTAAAAAAATGAGCCTAGTAGATGACAGCTGGCACAAAGTATCCCTGCCTTCAAGCTGAAGCTTTTCTGGGTATTTGGCATTAACTGTAATGCAATAAAGCTGCCTTGAGTTATTGCTATGTTATGAATTATGGCCTGTCAGTCTCTCTCAGGACCTGTTAAATATATCTTGTTCAGGTAACCTGTAATAACACAATCTTGCAGACATACAACTAATTTATTTTAACTGTAGGCCCACTCTATGATCCTTTCCATAACGAACACTATCCCACTGAACTCTTGATGGGCATGGGACCTTTATTGTGTCCACAAAACGCCACTGCTCAAATACATCGACAGCATTTCCACAGATCTACCGCATCCACTGAAATGAATGTACGCCATGAGAATGCATGAAGGGTTCTTGTTTGGTGTGGCATAGGGAGGCCTGCAGTGGGCTATGTAGTCCAATATCCTGCCCTAAGAAAGGATATCCCTTGCCAATAAGTGGCTTATTTTTAATTGACATTTACAAACCAATACAATTCCAACGTTTTTATCAGTTTGTTCCATTACTACTAAAACATTTAAGTAACAAGTTATGTTTCTAACCAGTGTTTAATTGGCTACTTGCAACCAAGTGAAGATACCTGGGCGCCAGGGTGGCGCCTGACATCTCCACCATCTGGAGGTGCATGCCTGGGGAATCATTAGATCTTGACTGTTTTCACACACTAATACCACAACCTGTAGAATTTTATCAGTTATATTTTACCTGCACCATCAAAATTAATTTCAAGAGCCAAATGCTTTTTCTGTGCATCCTGAGCAGAAGCCGTCACCATTAAGAAAAAAGAAGTCGGTATAGGTCAATATATGTATGGACTGTCCCTGGATCAAGTAACTTTTCTTCTCAAAGCTCTTAGCCTAGCTCAAGATTGTCATCTGAACTATAGATGTTTAACTGAGAATCAATCAGTCAGTCCATCATTTGAAAAACAATAATTTAGAGCCATCTTGCCCCCAAATGGCAACTAGACATTCCGTTTTGGTGACTGCAACCTTGGTTTAAGGAGTCATTTGGCACCTAGATTCTATATCTTAGTTTCTAACACCGTTTCTAAGCTATATACCGTCTTTCCCCCTTTTTAAGACACCGTCTTATAATTTTTTTCCTCAAAAAAGCACAGGGTGGCTTATTTTCGGGGGATGTCTTATTTTTATTACGTCAGTATGGTACGGTACAGCCTCCCCCTGCGCGCTGAGCAGGCAGGGCAGAACTCCGCAAGAGGTGTGTTTCCCCCCGTGCCTCTCGCTGGTTCGCTGGCTCCCTGCGCACGGGGAACAGGTGGGGCAGGAAGAGGCGTCTTCCCCCCCCCCCGCGCCTCTCCCTGCGCGCTAAGTAGGCGGGGCAGAACTCCGCAAGAGGCACATTTCCCCCCCCCCGTGCCTCTCACTGGTTCGCTGGCTCCCTGCGCACGCAGGAGGGGCTGAGGAGGCGACGGGAACAATGGTGGCACCATGGCTTACTTTTGGGGTACGTCTTACTTCTCACAAAGGTAAAAAAACCCTGCCATGGCTTATTTTATGACTACGTATTAAAAAAGGGGAAACAGGGTACCAAAGATTTTCCTCAGTATATAGTATATCTGAAAACATGTGAATACAACAAATGTGTCATGCAACCACTTTCCCCACATTATCTGTCCATCTCTTGTGATTTCATCATTCAATTTTTTTCTGGAGTGGTGAGAATTTAATTTGTTAGATTGATAATAATGCCTTTCCACTGACATGCTCAAGGCGGCGAACAGAATCACCATTCAGGTATCACCAGTTAAAAGACTCTCCAGTAATAAGCTGGGAAAGACCTCTGTCCAAGACCTTAGATAACCACTGCCAGTCTGAGCAAACTGCTTAATCATTTCTGCACAACAGCACAGAGCACTCATTATTTTGCATTACAGTATACAGGTCACTGGCAGTGATCATTCAAAGAAGTAGCTAAGACACCTTCTATAATATTCATCAGTAATTCCCCATGCATACCCTGGAGAAAGGAATCTTCCAAAATTATACAAATAAAAACAGAATCCAGAATCTAAGAGCTGAACGTTTTCCTGCTTAGCAACATAGAACAGAATACTAATGTAACCTCAAACCACCCAAACATTATAGCTCCCAGCACAATAGATGGAAGACAGAAGAGTAATTTTACTGCAGCGGGCGTTACAAAGATCGAAGCACTCAAGTATTAGTTTTATTGCCTTTTCCTTATCCTGGGGCAACTTTTCACCTCAGCTGGAAGCTAAACGGCACTATTTCTAACTTCTAACCTCAAACAACCTTACCTCCCAATCCAGCACAGGCAAAAACCAAACTGCAAGTTATCTCTTAAGTGAACTTAACTGCTTGGACATCTGTTTGGGGAGGGAGAAACACTGTTTTTTGTTTTGTTTTGCTTTTGCCTCTCAAACTATCAAAGGATTTTCTCTCCACCCAGAAAGTGTAGGAATGACTTTTCACATTTTACACTGGTTTTCCGTGATGCTTGGACAACTAAAGGCATCCCAAACAGTGGTTCTCAAGTGGCAGATTACTGGGTACGAGACAACAATTGAAGGCTCCCTGGCTGGTGCCCAAGGTAAATGAGAAGTATGCAACACCAGTGTACTCACCAGTGTCTGCTGATACCGTAATGTCCTTTTTGGACGGTTGTCCCCAGTCATATCCAGTGTTTGCAAATGGGGAAACTGGGCATCCCGGGGGAGGTGCCTTCCCTTCTGCTTCCCGGTTGCAGGATCATGGAATGGGATAAAACTGAAGTTGCGAGTGCTCCAGCCAAAGGCTCACTGTGGGGGGGATGTGTAACCAGATACCCTGGTTCTGCTCATGCTCTGACACAGCAGTCGTGTCTCTGCTCTAATGCCTCTAACTGCTGCTCTGGCACTAAGTCAGCCCAGTAAATTAAAAGGTGATAAGATTTCTTTCTCCTGGCTCCAGTGGGGTTGTTTCTGTCCAAGGCCAATGATTCCAGAACTGGAAGGGTGATCGGTAGGGTTTTGGTGGAGGTGGACCGGAGGTCGACATTTGCTTGACTCATGGAAAAAGCATTGGAAAAAAGAATGGAGAATGACCAAAATTATTAGACTGAGGATATCCTAGTAGCAAAGGTGCCAATGCACAGCTATTACCATTACAGCCCATAATCCAAAGCTTTGTATATTTCGAATGCCCTTGTTTACAGACTCTCAACAGCATCCCCTGGGAAGCTAAGTTCAAATCCCACAGGCTTCACAGATTGTTCTCATAAACAGGCAACAGCCACAGTCCTTACTGCAAATAAACTCCAATGAAGTCAGCAGGATGTAATTGTAAGCATGCTTAGGGCTGAGATGAGGTGCTTCCATAATTTTGTCCCACTAGTTCTTGTTCTATTCCACAATGCCCATTCTAAACAATTCCTTTTCTGTTTTACTTAAGGCTACCTTTTTCTAGGGGCTGTTTCAGATGTTCAGATTTCTGTCATGCACATCTAATTATCTGAACCACTCCAGCTGCATCTTCATCTTATGACAAAATCTATGTAATGAAAGTGCCCAGTGCACCTGTGGGGATGGAATTCTACAGCATAGGGAGAATCACATGGAGAATGCCCTCTTCCAGGCCACTGCCACCCTGGAACTTCTGAAGGTGGTGGAACTACCAAGGCCACCCCCTCTGCTTGCACTGATTTAGAAGGATTCTGAAATAGCCATTTAAGTAGAAGAGTACAGACTGCAAAACACAAAACATGGATATTACCAAACCACTTTTGCTTTGATGGCAACAGTTCTTCTCTTAGAGGTAGCCCAGGACAATCATATTCCTAAGGGTTTACTTAATGGTGTAGTACCTTGAATAAAATATGCACACACAAAATGTAGTTTCTCAAACTACATACACACTAAAAATGGCTTCTGCATAACTCGTCTTCAATTACTAAAGTGTATCCTTCAACTCAGTGAAGCAGACTGTAATTATGAGCAAAAGCATGCAAAATAATAGCTCATTAGCTTGGCAATTTTAGTGACTTTTCTCATTTTTACTTATTAATGCAATTGACGTTTTCATAAGGATCCCAGTGTCTACTTAATATATTTGTGAAAGTGTTTCCTTTCCACTTTCCCTGGGGCTACCATTTTCCTTTTTCTTTGGCAGTTTTCTTCTGAAAAACCTAAATGGCTTTTCCTTTGGTTTTTAAATCCTTTAATTTGGCTACTTACAAATTAAGATATTAGATGTTCTTAATAAGCAACCTCCAAATTCAAAGTATGTTGTGGGCCAGATAACCATATGGAGGAAAGGACATCAGATCCAATGCAACCATGTTAAGAAGTACTATACTTATTGAGGGTAAATTCACGCAAGCATGGTGGTTTAAAAGATTAAGTGTGGCCACATGAGGTCAGAACCCTATCTATACAGCTGTCATAAACCACACTCCTCTCCTGTAAAATCAACCAAGTGCAACGCAAGATTACACAGGTGTCACTAAGGAGGATCCCTGTTTTGAATGCTCAGGGGTCAGCAAACTTTTTCAGCAGGGGGCCGGTCCACTGTCCCTCAGACCTTGTGGGGGGCCGGACTATATTTTTTGGGGGGGATGAACGAATTCCTATGCCCCACAAATAACCCAGAGATGCATTTTAAATAAAAGGACACATTCTACTCATGTAAAAACACGCTGATTCCTGGACCGTCCACGGGCCAGATTTAGAAGGCGATTGGGCCGGATCCGGCCCCCAGGCCTTAGTTTGCCTACCCATGCTCCAGACGAAGGGCTCATACTCACAACTACACAGAACTGAAAACTTTACCCACATTCAAGACTTCAGGGTTAGAATCAATCATGTTTTGTACCAGTGCTCTTTGGAAAAAGGCCTGTTCTGTAAACTAATTGCACTGCAGCTATAGAGAAAGAGACCATGCCTCCTTAGTGGGTTAAAAAAAAGAAAAGAAAAGCACACCAGTTAGAAAACAAAATCACTTTTTATTTTGGCACATGGAGATATAGTTTATATACAAAGTTTATAAAAAGTGGCAGTGATAAAGACCTGCCCTCTCCTTTCTCAAACTAGGGGGAGACGTCTGTACTAACACAGTTATCAAGCACCAATTTCCAGAGAGGACTCCCATGTTTTTTTTCTATTTTTACTCAGAGGAAAGAACCTTTGAGTTGTCATCCTGAGCTGTTCACTGGCCCTGAAATGGCTACTGCTCAACAGGTGTAGTACGCAGTTCAACTGCACTAGGGCAGGACAAGAGGACCTTCTAAGCTTCTGGCCTCTTGTTAGATTATTCTGCCACATGTTATTTTCCTAAACATTATGTTTGTTCTTAAAAATATATATCAAAATCCTATAAAATATTTTTTCAAAATCTTAGGCAAAAGAGAATGATAAAGGCTGATCAAGGGCATCTGGTTTAAGCATACAGTCCTTGGCTGCAGGGTTATTAGGATGCCGAAAGGCAACAATCTACAAGAATGTAACTGCAACGCTTAGGTGTGGCATGCAACTTTAAAAAACAAAAGTGGTGGGGGAGAGGGAATAGAGCGTATTTCCTGTCCTCTGCAGCAAACATAAGCACCAGTTAAAAGTCCAGGCTTTTAACCACCTGTGGCTACTGGGTGCCAGGACTGTTGCACCACTGGGAGTATACATTTGCACATATAAATAAGACTGGCTCTTGAGGATTGTCCTCATCTTGCAAGTGAGTTTCTTAAAATGGCAGGTCCCACAAAAGGGGGCCGTTACAGTACTGGAGAAAAGAATGCATAATTAACTGAAGACTTCCTGAATTGTTTGCTCACACAATGGAAGGAGCAAAGCAAATGTGCAAATGGGCATGCAGAGATGATTTCCCTAACTCTGCCAATGTGTAGATATGCCCTTAAAAAGCCATGTGTGGCATCTGAGCAGCTGGGGGCGGGGCTTATAGCCATGCCTCTCCTCATGAGGATCAATTTCACCCACAATGAATAGGGAATCATGGGATGGGTGGGCAGAAAATATAGGCAAATACAGTGTAGGCAAACATCTCCTAATAAAATGACAAGTCTACAATAGTCATCACATGGTATGCTACCATTGAGAATAATGGAAATAGCAACAATAGAAGTCAAAAAGACAAACTTGTTATATAATTAGAAACACCTTGTGGAATGGAAAACCTGTTTCAATTGTTTCCAAGTCCTGGTGTGAGTCTGTGCTAATAATTATCAACTTCTTTGAGAAAATAAGCAGAACAGGGTTTTTTTGGGGGGTGGGGTCTTTTTAGCAAAATAGAAATTGCATGTGTATTCATTATTATTTTGGGGGGAGGAAGGGGGTGATGAAATATATAAAATGACTTTAGCATTAACCTAACTATTCCAAACTGTCTTTATTAGTCTGCATGTCCTTCATTTATTTAGAGGGTTCCTTTTCAGTTTAGCTAGTCGTTTTGCCAAATTTGCTTAGCTGCCCACAAATTTGTCTTAAAACAAAATTCAATTTATAAAGCATGCTTTTTGTTTTTGTTTTATAAAAGCTTTATGAATGCTATTTCTCACACTCCCGTTTGTGATAAATACTCACTACCTAGGTGCTCCCCATCAACCTCAATGTTGGCACATGAACACAATAGTACACTTATAAACCCGCATCAACAAGTTGCCAAAGTCTGCCTGAAAAAGTGTTATTAGAGAAATTTGCACAATGAGTAAGAAAGCTGCACAATGAGTAAGAAAGCTGGCTTAGCCAGGCATGATCAACTTAAAGACATTTATATGCTAATTTCCATAGGTCACACTGTCTGATAACATATGAAATTCCCAATAAAATCAGAAAAACTGTTAGAAACAACAGAACAAGTATCATATGTTCATCAGTCAACCGCTTCCTAAACAGGACAGCTTAACGCTCCCTACCTTCCATATGAAATGCTGTAAGGGAAGAGTAGCCCTAGACCTCTACAGGAGGTCATCCTATGGCACAGAGTATTTCATGGACATTGGCCTTAGAGGCAGTGGCCACCTTAGATGACAGAGTTAATTCCTGGGAACAAGTAAAGGTCCCGGCAAAGAGTGCTACAATACTCTGACATCTCCTTGCAGCGGTGGAACTCAGTGCCTGGGGCATGACCTTCTCGATGCTTGATCATTCCATTCACCTAAATGGAAAGGTAGCAAAAGGCAAAAGAAAGGTTTAGAAATTTAAAACGGTATTTATTTTTGAATTTTTTTTAAAAAAAATCTTGGTTCAGATGCTCTACTGAAATTCAAACCAGACAGGATATTGTTTACTCCAGTTCTGAGGATATCCAATTGAAGAATCATACTAGGCATGCAAATCTGTTTTGGACAAAGCAGTTTCATCCCCTCAGAAGAGGTACCCATGTCTGCAAATTTAATTCTGCAAATAGCACCTATATACAGCCCACTTTTTAAAAAATCATTTTAAAAGGCATGTAGCACAGAAGTATAACAACTGTACCTATTTATCTGAAAATTGGCAGACTTCACTCAGAAAGGGAAACTATGCCTACAAATTTCATCAATTTCTGTCAAAACACAAGAAAGTTACAGTGGTTTGTTCATATTCTCATTAGTTATGCCTTGGGTAGTCCAAGCCAAAGTTACCTGCTTACCAAGACAATGAAGTAGGATCAGAACTGTACCCTATCTTGCACACCCCTAAATTATATCAAATGTCTGTTTGCAGAAGTTGCACTTTGCTTCCCAGTGGCCCCAAAAGGGGACAGTAATGCTACTGGAGTTCCAACAAAAGTTAAACAAGAATGTATCTCAAGTATCTCAAGAGTGCAGAACCTTCTAGAAGTTAGCTGAGAAGCAAGAGTGAAGCACAACATCCCAGCTCACCTTTACAAGCATGTCAGCCACATGCGTATTTCTGGAATCTTCAGCAAACACAGAGGTCAGAGCCTCTACATACCAGGACCCACGTTTGGTGTTTCTCATAGCAGCTGTGCCTGTAAGTAAGTAAGTAAGTAAGTAAAGTCAATGCAAAGTAGAAAAAGAGGGACAAGTGCAAGATGATCCATCAACAGCAGCTCAGTTCAAAGGTGTAAAACCACCCTTGAGCAGTTCATTAAAATAACGTAACACAAAGACCTTTATGATACTATCCAAGATACCTCTCAGACAGGCATAGCCACATATCATATCAGAGCAAGTGGGAAGACGCAGTTTGGGATTCTCTTTCTTGTTGGCATCACTTTCTTCGCAACCTGGGGAGTCAGCACGCTCATTCCCATCTATTTGGTCCACTCCACGGTCTGTCTCATCTAATAAAGAGAAAACAAGAAGGCAGGAATTTCACTCACCTCCACCAAGCATCTTTTCTAAAGGTACATTTCTAATTGTATGTTCAATTAGTAGGGTTTACTATTGGGCATCATCTACATTCCTGACCTCCTTACTTTTGGCAACAATGACCAAATTTGCCTACAATAGTCTTATTAGCCACTTATCTACCTTGCAGTAATTAAATGATCCAAGAGCACTGGTACCACTCCCCTGGTACACATGGGGTTAAGTCTGGGAACTCATGTCCAAAGTAGTCATGTGTAAGCCAGGCTGATTTAAGAATCCCAACTGTTTTCACCTTAGCTTTCCCCTTCCCCATCAGCCCCTGGAGAATCACCTGCCATAGAAGAGGAAAATCCCATTGATTATACCCCCCCCCCAATTGGCATAGACTAACCAACTGAGAATACTTCATGCACCTGATGCAGTGGACTCCAGCCTAAGAAAGTTTATGTCACAATTAATTTATTAAGTCTTTAAAGTGCTACAGACTCTTTGTTCTTTCTACATCTTGCCAGAGCAAATAGGAAAAAGCAACATGTACAGGAAGAGCAAGAAAAAAGAAAATAAACACTAAGGTTATTAAGTAATATTAAGCATATTTAAGTAAGGGTATAAACCTGAGGTGAAGCAAATCTGGGAATAAAATTAGAGGAGAAAGTATTTATACATCTTGGAAAGGTTGTACCAGCTGCTTTCCCTCTGTAATCACCATACATCTTAAACTGTACAAAAGATGTGTGTACATAGGTTAGAGTTGACAATAGGAATGACAAAAATGTAGGACAGAGCCCTTGATCATTTTTAGATAGCCTTGAATGAAAACTGCCTGGTTTCAAACAGCACAATCTTCTTGGATTGCATTACAACTTTTGAAAACATCAAGCATCCACTAACAAATAAATCGGACACACAAAACCATTTTAAGAAAGACTGAGAACAGATATTTTTGCTCTCGAGCAGCAGCACCAACATGTCTAGTAAGATCTATACATATACAGGCATTAGCCACTGTGACTTTTGATATTTAAAACTTCAAATCATCATCATTTAGCAAAAGCATGAAGGGAAGATCTGACTCAGGACAAATTATTTCAAGTGACACCCTCAAGCTAGTTTCTAATGATGTCCAGTAAAATGAAGTCTGATCAAGTAATGCTTGCAAAGTATTTTCACAATTTATTCCACCAGCAGTGAGCTTGAAAAATTGGATTAAACTGCCCAAAGGTAAACTGCTGCCCCAAACTTGCTTCAAGATCAGAAATTCTGCTTTATTTTCGAGACACTAATTTCTTTCAATTTTGCTGCTTTAAAGCTCATCTGAATAGTCCTGAGTCTCCTGTATCAAAGCAATCTCTACTCAGGTTTAAGCAAAATTTAGCAAAACTGCACCTTGAATTTTCTTTAAGTGACCACAGTGTTTCTGCTTAGAAGAAATTTAATTTGGTATGAGGCTGACAGACAGAACCTTCAAGGTAGCATCATGAGCTCCATTTGGTTTAGCCCATCCAGATGGGCTTATTCAGTTTTTAAATGCTTGCTGAAGCCACCAAGCAGAGGCATCAGAACTGAATTTTGGAAGAACTTAAGCTTCTATGTTAAGAATTGCTTAAAGACCAATCCACAGTTGGTCTTTCCACAGGAAAGATCCACAGTTGGAAATGTGATTGTTAGCTTGGAAGGCCTAAATCCCACTTCTGGATGTCTCAGTCCCATTGAATACACCATTTTGGGATCGCTTCTTGCATAATTTGAGTAGGTCGAAGTCGAGCAGAGTGGTGTTTTAAAAGACAGAAGGAGCATCAAGAGCAAACTGACCCCTCTTCCTTCTCTCTCAGACCAGAAAAACAACTGGGAGAAATTAGCCCCCGAGGCACTTGTAGTGACATTTGCTGGCGGGGCAGGCGGGGAGGGAAATAAAAGTGTGAGGCAGGCAATTAAGAAAGAAGAGCACAAGCTTGGAGCAAGGTAGAAAAGAGGCAGTGCGTGTACATGTTAGTTTTATTACATTTAAGAACTGGAAGCCACTCTGGGAGCCTTTTCTTCGCTGAAGGGGAGGATTCATTAAGGTTCTGTGCTTGAATTAGTAATGTTACTGGGAAGTAATGCTACATTTCTTGTAGGCTTATGTTCCAGCATAGCCTCAAATGGCTAAAGAAAGTGACCTGTTTTGTGAATCTCCCATCATCTCCTATACAAGTTACGGCCTCTTAAAACATAGTATAATTGGAAGATGTGCTAGAAAGTTTATGCCCCTGTGTTTATTGGTACTTTTCTTCCAAAATTCCTTTCAATGGACTTAAGAGTTTCTTCCATGAAGGATTATGTCACTGAAGATGGTGAGATTAAGCTTTGAATGTCTAAATTTTCTTGTACATGCTCTAAATGCAGCTGAAGACCCTGTTCCCCATCTGATTTTAAGGAACTTCATAAAAGAGTTTTTCAATGGAATCTCTCTTCAAAGGAATTCATAGTGCTTGTTTCACAGAAGATTGGTGTTATGGAAGATGGGTTACTGACCCTCAGACTGCTGCTTTTTTCATTTCCCCAAAATCCAGAAAAGATACGGAAATCTATAGTCCAGACCAAAGAGCAACTGCGATAAAGTTCCAGGATGCAGATAAAATCTCCATGCTGGGTTATGATTAGTGTGGCTAACCGCCCCACACCACACATGCAAGATATGGGAATTATTACAAAGCTCCCCTTTTTCATGGTGCTGCAGGGCCTGCAATCTGCTGACCACATGCCATGCAGAGTGAGAAGCACTTACAGAGAGAGGTAGTGGCAACAGCAAGGCAGGGAGGTGAATGTGGGTTCCGCTTATACCTGAGAGAAGCAAAGAGGAGAGTTGAGCGCAAGCTGTGTAGAATGGAGAATGTTTGTGAAGCACAGGTAACCCCACCCTCATACCCCCACACCCTTCTCCTTGGGTTACGTACCTCCCCGGCATGCTTGAATGAAGAACATTTTGGGCTTATTCTGAAGTCTAGGGCAGTTTGCGTTATCAAAGAGCCTGAAAATCTCCTGCAACTGGAAAAAAAACCCCACAGTAAACATTTGTTAGAAAAAACTGCTAAACCAGTTTTATCTGAATCATGCTTTTTAATTGTTATATATGTTATTCTGTAAATCATCATGAGAATATTTATATTGAAGGGTGGCAATGAAATAGGCAAGCAATCACAATATTCTAAATATCATTCAAATATAAACTCTGCTCCTATATGTTTCCATTAATTGCTTTCCAACTTCCAGATATACCTTCATTTCTGCTTCAGGCCAGAATCCATTATAACTTTATTTGCCAGTATCTGGTTGCCAATTTCATCATCCTTAGATGACCACGCCCTACACAAAGGAGGAATCCACAAAGGTATATTACCTGAAGCAGTTTGCCATCCACTCCATAGACCCCACCCTCTATGCCATGTGAGAGAAGTGATACTATGCAGGAATCTACATCTCGGTGAACTGGAAGCTTTGAAAAGTTTTCCAACTCCTTATGCATTTCCTGAGAAAAGAGATAACTAAAATCAGCAATCCCTAAAACTGCAAATACCAGAGAAGTGGAAAATGTACAATTAACAGATCAAAGCCATGTACCAATAACAAGCTTAATGGGGAGCCAAAGAGGGCTTATTAATTATAAAAAATGGTTGAACATGGGCCCAAGTTCCAGAGAATTTTAAGATTTTATATTCTGTTTAATCCAAGTATTCAGAGATAGTAATTTCTAAAATTCTGTAACCAGCCAGCCAGTCTTCCTGGGGCCTCCACTAACCACATCCACTGACTCCAGAGTAGGAATCAGAAGATTCCTGATGGCAGAAACAGCCCAAGTGGCACTAGCTGTCTAGGCAAAGGCTGAGAGAAACTTCTGGTTGATGTGCCCAGCCTCTACAATTCTGGGGGACCAAAGTTATTTAATCACTATAACAAAGTTATTGCACTAAGCAATTTTCTGTATATTTTTATTGAACGTGTGTTAGAGTAACGTAAGTGAAATGCATTAAAATAAATGAATTTGCTAATAAAATTGTGAGACAACAAACTAAACAAAGTACTTAATAAAAATACAGTAAATTATGCTATCTAGATAGTAGTAGAGATAAAAATTCTACAGGGAAATACAATCCTTGGTATACATAAAATGCTTGCTCCAGTATACCCAGATTCACATTAGAAATGATGTCAGTTACCCAATTTATTGTGAGGAGCCAATTATAAAAAATGACTTCTAGGACATAGACATTCATCATGCTTGTTCCATTCTCAGGGCTCACCTGCGCAGTCTGATCATGCCGTCCCATCACTTGGTACCCAAGATGTCTGAAGAGCATTTCTAGGGCAGCTTGATCAACATCACCACCAGAACGGAACTCTAGGTCCGTCTCACTTCTAAAATGCACGTTGCTAAGTATCAGCGCCAAGCCCCGTGGGTGTGATTTCATCTTGTATGCCTATGAAAAACAGGTAACCTGATGGATCCAGATTCCTGGTATATTATGTAAAACAGCAAAATCACAAGATACATATTCATGACAGTCAGAATCCTGTTGCATACCTACATAAATAAACACAAAGGGAGAGGACACCTTACATTTATAGCAGAAAAAACACTGTAGTTTAAAAGGATTTATAGGCTAATGGCCAAAAAAATCCCAGCAATGTAAGGTTTCATGCTAAAGCTCAAACAATTTCATATTTGTTTCTATCAGTGTACAGGATTTCCATTTAGAAATTTAATGATGATTTTAAAAGAACTTTATTGTGTTGCCTAAGGAATTAGAAAAAAATGTCCCAGTCTGGTAGAAGCACCAGTGAGAAGAGAATGCCTGGCAGAGACTGTAAGGGAAGGATACTTAAATCAAATGACTGCAATGGAACTCATGCTATCACGCTTTAAGAACTGGACTCAGAATCAACAGAAGTCCAAAATGGCATAAGCTCCTAGGAAAATATGTAAGTGGCTTTGGGAAGAAAATACAGGTATCTAAAAGAGAAGCACACATCAAAATAAAACTTATTAAACCACCTGCCTCTATTTTTCAGTTTAAGATGGCTCATGTTTTTAGAACTGCATGCAAAAGTAAAAAACATGTCTTCCCCTGAACAGGCATTTATTTCACATTTTGAAGCTGGCTTTCTGCAGATTACCAATAAAAGCATCCAATGCTTGTTTAGGGGGGGGAACCCTCAACTTCCACCCTTCAGGATACTCACCATGTGCTCATGCTCATGATAGAATTCTGGGGTGCATAGCTTCACCTGAGGATAGTGAGGACCATCTCCATCATCCAAGGAATCCTCCATTGGTTCTGCTGAGACACAGGCCAACAACCAAAATGTAAGTGGCTCAGCAACAAAATAACTTCTGTGCAGGTGTACACTTGGCATTTACAACTATTTAGGGATACCAGATTAATAATATAACCCGCCAAATTTTTAAGCGCTGGAGGAGTAAGTCCAGAATGGACTTCCCAGTTAAAGTAAAGAGATCAAAATGATTGCAAATCAAATGCATGTTTATGTAGCTTTTTAAAACACTTTTTGTGATATTTAGAACATGTGTGTATATTAATTAATTAAGTGGGGAGAATCTCAGGGTTAAATCAGACTTGATATAAAGTGTACGAATGTAATTAGTGTGCATTTTTTGTTATGAAGGCAGCATTTGCAGGGGAGCTGCAGAAGCCTCATGGCTGTGGAGATGGAGTAGGTAAATTTACTTTCTAGCTCTGAGGGATAGTTCAGTTGGTAGAGCATGAGGCTCTTCAATCTCAGGGTTGTGGGTTCAAGCCCCACGTTGGGAAAAATATTCCAACACTGCAGGGGTTAGACTAGGTGGTCATCTCTACAATTCTCTAATTCTCTCCCAACTATGGTGCTAACAAAAATAGCCTGTCTGATGCTGCTTTCTACATCTCAAGGGAAGCCCCCATTGACACCAATGGGGCATTTCTTTAAAGTGGAAGTAGCAACTTCAAATAGGCATATGTTGGGACTATATCAAGGAGAGAAAGGGTTGAGGCTACCAGTGAAACACAGACAGAGCCACGTTTTGGAAAAACCCACCAAATGTTCTTGGATTACAACACCCATCCTCTGTGACTATAACCCATGTTGGCTGGGGTTGATGGGAGTTGCACCCTAATAACATCTGGAGGGCCACTGGTTCGCCATAGCTGGTTAATAAATAAGATAAACTACTATGACTTGCTCAAGTCTAGGCATCTTGCCCTGTGCAACCTGCCAAATATAATGACTAATGACAGCCAATTATAGTTTTGTGATTATTTCTGTGTTACAGCTATTGTTAATAGTCATGGATAAAAAACACATATACTGAATAATTTATCTGGTTGCTAGTTAATAATAAAACAGTTTGCAATTTAGAAGATCAGCGGGATGCAACTAAAACCAAGAGATCTGGCCATAAAATTTGGATGTAAAAATTAGGTCAGCTTTTTAAACATAGTTTCACATTCTTGCATGGAAAATATAAGAATGTTATAGTCAATATATTATATCTAATTTATTTATAATGTATCTCTGTCCCTTCAAAATATATAGGGAGAAAACAATTTCCCTCAAAGAAGTCTGGCCATGAACAATATGCATGAGATAAAAGTAAAACAAGAGGAAAATACAAGAGCCCTTTGCAGCATTTCTTTTCTAAGCAACCTGCGTACCCAAAATGGTGAGCTCATGGCACCCCAAAGCCCCCCATGGCATCCCAAAGCCTCTTGCCTCTCCCAATTTTGGACAATTTTTTATTTAAAAAATTGTACTTTTTTGGCTTTGCTGTTGGGGTGGTAGGTGAAGAGGCAACTTTTTTGTCTGTTTATTTGTCTTTTTTATGTGTGTTTGGCTCATTTCTGAGCACCACCAATGAGGCATTTTGTGGTGCTCACAACAGTTTATTAGATTTCTGAATGTGCCCCCAGGTCCCAAAAGGTTGGGGACCTCTGCAAGCAACTACAGTTTGGAGCATAACATCCAAAACAAAGAAACAGGTGTAATATTAAAGTGGGAATTTCTCCTTATAAATGGAATTGCAGGCAACCTTTCATTACAATTTTGAAGGCTGCATTAGGTCAGATAATATTGTTTCATAGGCTGGGTCTGAAAAAATAGGCCACAAGTTGCCTATCTTTATGTGATTTAATATATACTATGTTTTCTACACATTATTCTTGGCTCCACGTATGTGGAATAAGAAAGCTGGAGTGGAAAACCACAAGGGTATCAAAACTTAAAATATATAAAATCAAATAGATATTTCAATCAAAAATAGCATTTCATCAGTGGACACATTCTGGCAATTTTCAAAGTATCCTATAGTATCCTACTACTAAAAATAGCCTTTATGAGGGAGGAATATATAAATATTCCAAACAAATAAAGCAGCACCACCACCATGTGGCTGCCATAGCAAAAGCAAAGGGGGGCAGGAATCTATTTTGGATTATAAAAGCCTTGCACACTGATCTCTGACTTTTGTTATTCATATATTTAAAAAATAGCTCCTTGAGGCTAAACGTTTTCAGGCTTGCTCTTACCTAACAAAAATGCTTGATCTTTTCTTAACCAAAGGCAATACTGGAAAATCAACATGCATTTTCCAACCCACACAACAGAAATACCGGTATTTTTTTCTTTTGTTCATTGTGTGTCAGATTAAATAGAATGCTAGTAAACAACAAACAGAAGTTTTTAGCCATTACAATTGCAATAGTCACATTTCACAAAAATAAACTTACCAAGTTGCCACCGTGGCCTTTTTTGAGAGATTTCTGATTCAGATAGAGGAAATGGCAGCTTTTCCTCATAGCCAGAATTCAGCTGAAAGAGTCCACACAGCAATATTAAACAGAAGTACAGAGATGTAAAGGAAAAGAACCACCTTCTGTCTACAGGGCGTCTACACACACACCAATCATCCTAGGTAGTCTTTACACAAAGCACAGAAAAGATAAGACACATGTAAGTGTATTATCTATTGAAGTTAGGATTCCTGGTTCTCTTTGGGGAATATTCATTTCAAGCCAGGTGTGTAAATATATTTACTCCCCCTCCCCACACCCGTCCCCAGTAAATAATCATCATGTAAAGCACCACAGGAATCATGTGCCACTCCAGCATAACAACAAAAATAGAAGTGAGGGTATTCAGGATCATGGAGGGGGAGTCTAAAAGAGGACAACAGGAGATCACTAAACTAATATGGGGTCCCCCCACCCCACTTTTATTTGATCCTTCCTTACCCTTGCATTCCCGTTGCTTTGGCTGGGAATGGTGCTCAGGAGCATTTCCACTAAGTGCTGCTGTTTGGTTTCTTGTAAAGCTTCACAGAAAGCTGAGAAGGCTTTGGGACCCCTCTTTGGGAGCAGGTTCAGGAATTCTATGTTTTGGCTAAAACTTCCAGACTTGCCCTGAATTCAGAAAAAAAAAACATGTTAAAAGATTGCTGAATTGGATAGGTGAACCAACATTGTTCCTATGGAGCTTTGAAGTGCTCTCACCCTGGCAGTGCAATCCTGTACGTATCTACTCAGAAGCAACTCTCACTGAGTTTAATGAATCTCACTCCTTAGTTTCTGACATCAGGAATCACAAGACAGAGAAACCAGTAAGAGAACACTTCAATCTCCCAGGACATTCTATAAAAGATCTCAAAGTAGCTGCAATATTACAAAAGAATTTCAGAAATAGACTGGAAAGAGAAGTTGCTGAATTACAACTTATTACCAAACTTAAAACCATGGAGAGACCTGGTCTGAATAGAGACATTGGATTATTATCTCATTATACATGATAAAGCCATTTTTGGCCATCTCATCCCTTGATTTTTCCTGGAAGACCAATTGCAGTCATTAACAGTCGTCAACTGGTTTACCATACCTTTCAGCCAATCACCCATTCCCACCACCCTTCTGAGTAATACCCCTCCTCACCCTCTCACTATATATAAGGGTCTGGTGACTTCTGTTTCGGTGTATCTGAAGAAGTGTACATGCACACGAAAGCTCATACCAATAACAAACTTAGTTGGTCTCTAAGGTGCCACCGGAAGGCATTTTTTAAATTTTGTTTCGACTACAGCAGACCAACACGGCTACCTACCTATATCTAGAACTCCTTAGTGTGTATAGGATTGCTGCCTAATTTGAAAGAATGGAATCATGCAAATGTTAACATACATTTACTAAATATATTCAATTTCACTATTCTTTCCTCCTTTTGTCTCCCATATAGCAACTCTGTACAGAAACCTCCAAGGAAATTGCACAGGGAGGATTAAATATTTTACATCACAGAACAATCATATCTTGCACGCGATTAACTTGTGTGATTTCAAGCCTACATGGTTGTAAGATGGCCAGTTGAAATCCCGCAGATTAATTGCACATAAGGCAAGGAGTTTAAAAGCTCCTTTTGCACCAGCACAGAAAGAGCTCTTAAGCTCTCTGCCTTGCTTACTGGGCTTTGGGAGGTTCTCACAAGAGGGCTGGTTTGGTTATATGTCTCTTTGCATATATGTGCCATCCCCAAGACATAACTCCTGGCCAAGACATGTTACGCAAAACACAGAGCAGCTGCAAAAAAACAAAAAACAAAAAAAACAACCTACATAATGTTACTCAGGGTGAATCAGACAAGCACACTTTACACATTTATTCACACCAGTGTTCAAAACTCCCATTGTTCTAGGCACATTTTGCGACAGAGAATTTCATTAGCACAAGCAGTTTCTGAGCTCTGGGCGTAGTACAGTACTGTGCCTATGATTTCAGATTAAAACTGCACAGTGGACGGAAAGGAGGACCTTCTTCTGCCTCCCCACTTCCAGCCACTCTCTGAAGACTGGAGAAGAGATCCTCTTAAGAATATTAGGGGGGTGGGCCGGGGAAGCATGGCTTTGTTTTTTGCAGTCTTCAGATGAGGACTAGACCATGTGAAAAATGAACATAAGATTTTAGCTGCAGTTCATTCATTGTCAGCTTTGTATTCTTGCTATAAAAAAGCGTGCCTAAATAAATTGCGCCCATAACTAGGTTTAAGGTGCCATTTAGCTCCTAGCTTTCATATCTCAGTTTCTTACACTGATTCACACACAAAGAAGTTGGCATCCCCTTGATCTGGCAATTTAAACATAATGCTACAGTTTAACATACATTTTGTATTAAAATATTGGTTCTTTAGAAATACATAGAGATAAAAATCTTTGTGATTTATTACTGGAAAAGTCTGCCTCACAGCTTGGGAACTGGAATAATTATTTCCCTCTCCAGCATTCTACATTATTTCAATTTATTGGTTAAGTATGCATCATCCAACAACACAGCTGGACTCCTACAAACAGAGAAGATTATAGAATGGGAATGCTTCAATAGCACCCAGTGTTTTAAGAGGCATGATGCTCTGTAATGCAAACACTTGTTTTAAAAAATTAACTTTTAGGAGCTACTGAGACATAAGTGACAAAAGGGGTGCTTGGATCAATAGCTGTTTGCAGCTATTCTAAAAGCATGGGCTTTTAGAACTTAGTCAAGTGCCTCATTTCTGTTCATTCTCTTGCTCTTTAGTCCAGCCTCACAAATGTCCTTGAAAGTTATTAGCCTACCCTTCATATTTTTCTTAGAAGGCCTCTTAGTCTTTTGGAGCACACAGAGTCTGAAAACAGAGGGTACTAACCCTTTTCCATCTTAAAAAGGTCACTTGCAGGCAGTTCTTACCATGTAAGAAGCTAATCATAAGACAAAAGGCTTAAGGATTTAGCTCAGTCTATATTGTTAAGCAAACTACCCTGATTTCACTTGGACTAATACGGGGGTTGGTTGTTGCACTTCTCCAATTTTGTGGTATGGTTTTCAGTTTCAAAAACATAGCACAAGGCATATAAGTATGCATATTTAAGATGCGTACCAAAAACTGAATTGAAAAGAAAATTGCAGACAGAATGGACTTCTGAATGTACACATGGGAAATGGACTAGAAATAGATTGATCTGCCCATCCCTAATTACAAGTCTTAGTCTATGACATTTGTTTTATCTAGTTATTTGCTGCCGAATACTACTGATCTCATTTGACACGCAGGAATAATTGCGGCACTTAGAAGCATAAACAGCAACAATAATTTTGGATAATTAAACTTTAAATTCCAGTTGCTGACAAGAGTAATTGTACCTGTATCATCTCCATCATTGCTTCAGTGATCACATCATTTTCTATGAGGTGTTCCATCAGTTCCTTCAAAACTAGCTGCTTTGCTAGGGAAACACGATTCTTTTTCAGAGCCTCTTGGTGACATTTCTGCATGCCACATGCGCCCAGCATCCTAGAAGAGATAAAAATCCATTGTCTTCTAGCAATCTACTGGAACAAGTTTTCACATTCACCATACACCAAATGAGGAGTGAAATTTGTATGTTTCCATTATGAATTCTTAGGAACATAGAATTTTGTCTGGTAAATGGAAGAGGGGTGTCATGGGGAATTCTGAATGAAAAGAAATCTAGCTTTGAAACACTTTATTCTAATACACAGATCTTTTAGTAGAGCACACACACCTTTTTTTAGTGATCCCTGAACATTCTTTCCTCTCTCCCTAATTACAGTTTTGCATCAGCAATATCCAACAAAGACTGGTGAAGGATCTGCTGGCTGGAAGAAGGAAAACAAGAACTTTTGTGATCACACCAATAGCCCGATGGGAGTGTGTAGGAGTTAGAAATAACACCAGTTAGAAAAAAGAGCTGCCCTGTTTGTAAATTTCCTTTGTATGAATTATAGTCATAAGAATAGTGGGCTGCCTATTCTTGAAATTTTGTAAAAAAAAAAAAAAAAAAGAAGAAGTATTTTGAATTAGGGATTCTGGAAAACATACAGCAAATACAGATCTAGCAGCTTTTCTGTCCCGGGACTGCAACTGATAAAAATCATAATAAAAATGTTTTCTGTACAGAGGCCATTGATGACTACTGAATAAGCCTATAGAGAAAATTACTGTAAGATATGGGCAAAGGACCCAGCAATTACTTTGAATCCAACAAAGAGTTGAAGTATTTGTTCATGCTATTATTTGAGCTTTTCTATAGACTACACAAAGAAATATCTGTATTATTTATACTCCACTCACATTTCTGAGAAATTATTTACATCTACCGGTATATAATCTATAGTTCTTTTATTCCAAATGGAAAAGGTTGCTTTCCAGTGAAAAGCAACAACAAAGATATAGTTGCAAAAAAGTTAAATAATTTTTGTAGGCAAGCATATTGCTCTGCCCTGCCATACTTTATTGACCAAAATTATAGTCCACCAGCTCTGACTTTCTCATCATCCAAAAACATTGGATTGCTTTCTACGGTAGACCAGTGTTTCCTAAACATCAGCCTCACACTGAAAACAGTCACAGCTTAGTAGTGGCTCACAAATTATGGAATTCAGAAAGAATTTGAAAATGTCTATGCTGAAAGATAACAATTTCAAAGTTTGTGAAAAAGTAATTTATTTACTTATTAAATTCATAGTGTGCCCTTCCTCCCAAAGAAGCACAAGGAGGCAAACACACAATCAATAAAATTAAAACAACTAAAACCAAGTTTAATACAGATGCAAACTGGGAAAGATTGCTATACCGTATTATTTCCTCAGTTCAAGTCTGCAATAAACAAAACAATCGGTTTTATAATCACTAGAATGGCCATAACAAAATACTGTATTATATGTTGCATGCTGAACAGAGATACTTTGTTCATACATAGTTACTGCAATATAGTAGCTCTTTTGACTTTTATTCAATATAAATCTACTGTATTTACTCGAATCTAATGCTCACCTTTTTGGGCCAAATTACGTTGCAAAAATTAAGGTGCGCATTAGATTCAATGGCACATTTACATTCGCCAGCAAATACTTTTTTTGGTTTCAGGGTTCTGAAAATTGAGGTGCGCATTAGATTTGACGGAGCATTAGACTCAAGTAAATACGGTATATCTTGATTTCTTATGCTACTGAATTTTAACTGTTAAAATGTTTGTATTTTAACTTTGATGTTGTTTGGACACATTGACTTCATTTGGAGGATAACAATCTAATAAATAATATTCAATTTCCCAATATATTTCCACAGGTGCACACTTGAAATCACCTTTCACATGCTGGTGTAAACCGATTTGGATACTTGGGAAAAGTTGGGTGTTTTAAAGAAGAGTTTAAACCTCCAGTGTACTGGTAAATTCTTAAGTGCAGACACTCGCAATAACCCCTATAGCTGCATCCCTTCTAAAACTATTGGACTAGATGACCCGCGGGAATCCCTTCCAACTCTACAATTCTGTGATCGTAGGAACCAACTACTAGCGGCTGAGGTCCCTTAAGCCCCCTCCAACAAAACATTTGAGGGGGGCCGGTCCCTCCAGAGTTGATGGACATTGCCATTCAAATGGTGGGCATGTGCCACATCTCGTGATTGATTATGCTGGGTAGGGCTTACCTACCCCCCCCCAATATTTTAAGTTCACACCCCTGTCTTGTGTTTCTCCGCCTGAATTTTGTATTTGCAAGCCACACCAAAACTACCATCAGTTCACAGCTTACCCATTAAACTGCTGTGAGATGGATTATGCCTGAAACGCTTTGAACAATTTAAAAAAAAACAGCGTTATATAATAATAATAAATTTTATTTATACCCCGCCCTTCCCAGCCGAAACCGGGCTCAGGGCGGCTGACACCAATAAAATTACAATAAAATATAAAAGAAAGAAAAACCGTTAATTAAAATACAGGTTAAAATACAATTTAAAATTTACAGCTTCATTTATTGCCCATAATCAAAACCATAAGGGGAGGAAACATCAGACTGAGTCCAACATGAAGGCCAGGCAGAACAGCTCCGTCTTGCAGGCCCTGCGGAAAGATGTCAAATCCCGCAGGGCCCTGGTCTCTTGTGACAGAGCTTTCCACCAAGTTGGGGCCAGTACTGAAAAGGCCAAGCATTATTTATTCGTGGCTCTGCGGAGTCACTGCATTATATAATATATTAGGAGCGATGAAAAGAGAGGCGGTGATGGCGGTGGAGAGGCCCATCAGCGCCAGGGAGGAAACGCTGAGGGGGCCCTGGCAGGATGCGCGGCTCTGCCAACCTTTCCCCTCAGCAAAAGCGGCTTCCCACCCGGCTCTGCCCCCGCCCACCTGGGGATCTGCCACCAGAGGTCTCTTCTCCCTCTTCCCTTGGGATCTGCAGCGTCCCATCCACCCGCCTCCACTCCTCCCTCGAGGGGCTTCGCCCCCTTCCAGCTGCCCCCCCCCGCCCAGCTCCCTCTCGCCCCGCTTCCCCACCCCACCCCGTCCGGCCTCTGCTGCCTCAGCGAACCGCGAAGAAGAGCAAAAGCCACTCACTCGCATCCGCCGTGGCCTGGCGCTTCCCGGCGCGCGGTAGGCCGCGGGGGCGCGAGGCAGGAGGCGCAGGTTTTCCCGCCTAAAATTTCTCCTTCCTCCAACGGCCTGCAAGTAATAAAACGGGGATGGGGAGGAGGAGGGGGGGCGAGAGAGGAGGAGGAACTATTCCCGATCACGTGGTTGCAACTAGGTTGGGGCGCCTGCGCAGAACGGGCGGGACTATGAGAGCGAATGCGCGCGCATTCCAATCCACTCGCTTTGCCAGGCTCTTCCCTCGCACGCCTTGATACCTCAACAAAACTACCCAGAACCAGCCTATTATGGGGCGCATGCGTGCCTTTCTCTTTATTCCTTGGGGGTTCCGCTGGGTCCGTCCGCTGGCCTCTACTGCGCAGGCGTGCTTTCACCCGCCTGGGTCTCCCTTTTTTTGCGGCATTCTGCCCCTTACATTCTGTCTTCACTCCCATGAGGATGGCGGTGATGGTTTTTTTATTTAAAAGAACAGAGCAGTTTCAAAAGTAGTTCTGATAGCTAGCTAGCTAGTTTTAAAAAAGAGGACTTGCTCCAGCAATATCATCATCTGCTTATTTGTATGCCGCTTATCCACAAAATTGTGCCCAAAGTGGCTCACATCTCATGTGATCACTTAAAGTACAACGGTTCAAAAAAAAAAAAAAGCATATTAGAAACAATTAGAAATAATATCAATCAATTAAAAAAATTAAATAACAATCCATGCAAATTTTATTTATTCCACACTGTCCCCAGCTGCCCTCAGTGTTCAAGAAGCTGTATATGTGACAGGGTTGCTGTGTTCTGGTGAAATCCCAGCACCAATAGTTTGGATATAGCACCAACTTGCTGCCTAGAGAAAACAAGCTGCACTGGTGTTACAAGAAACAAATAAATGGATCAGTAAATTAGCTAAAGGGAGGAACTGGTGCTGTTTTGCATTGCAGTTACGTCCCTATGGATGGTGCTGTGACACAGGTGCTGGAGAAAGTGTAGTGACGCTGTCCAAGAGGATGCCTATTGTAGCCAAGACCTTTTGGTAAATGAATATTCTTGCAATATTGCTTTCAACAGCCTAATCTTACCCTGAGCAATAAGATGTGCAACACAAAATATGGAGGTATTTATCCATTTTATTATAATGTACATGCATGGGGAAAGTGCACCCAAAAAATCAGAGCAAATTACTAGCATTTAGACATTTCATAGTGAAAATATGACACTAGGATATATTTCAGGCAACAGAGATTTCTTTTTGGTAGTGCTGGTTTTATTTGCCAAAAATGCATCGATCTACAATTAGGCATATGGTTCAATAATGTGTTCTCTGTGTGGCAATGTCTCCCGTATTTATTCATCAGAACTCTAAAGCCACTTCAACAACATTAAAATATAGCTTGCTATCCCTAGTATGCATTTTTTTAAATGGCAAATGGAATTTGTCTCATTACTAGATTATATCAGCAATAATTCTCCTACTGATATTTTTCAAGCACCTTGCAATCCACAGACGTAGCAGCATGAAAATACAGAAAATCCCAGGTAAATGGATACTATATCAGTTTCAAATCTTTAAGCTGCTTTTAAACCAACACCTAGGACTATTACTCTGTAAAATAAGTTATGGAAAAGAACACAATTATCTTCATGGTCTGACAGTATTCCCTCTAAATTCATCACTAACCCTAAGACAGAAAAATGTCAGTTGTCTGTCTTCTTGTTATGGCTGCACAGGACTTTTAATCTCAACAGTAGAGCTATTGACAGGCCACCAGAGTTATGCTCAGGCCATTCACTGGGATGTTATTTCTTGCTCACCCATGACACCTACCTACACTGAACTAAGAGGCATTTCTCATTCCTGCCTAGCTTCTACTGCCCTCATCCCTGCCTTCCCAAAGAGTAAAAGCTACTTTGTCAGGCCCCACACCTCCACAATAATATTTAGTCTTTTGACATGGCAACTTCACATCTTTACAAATTAAATTACTGGCTATAATAAGCCAATAATCGGTGAGTCTGTTGTATGCAGTCAGCTTCACATAAGACACTGCACCTTGCTCATTTTACTACAGGGGAAAGTTTGGCAATCACAACTTCCCAAGATGCAAAAGTTAAATTGGATACCCTTCATTTGAGCCATCACCATCACACGTGGGCCACAGCCATCAGATGAGAAGGGAGAACAGGTTTCCAAGAAAATAAGAATTCATAATAAGGAATGCTTAATAACAGCTTAGAGGTGTCCTTCTGACAGTAAATTTTCCCTAATCATGAAACAAAATATTGCACTTAAAGAAACATATTAGCGTATTGGAACAACCCCAACCTGGCAAACAATTAAAAATGAAATTAAAAACAGCAGCATGCATTTAAAACCTTCTGAAGTATATGACATGCACTTTTATGGCAGCTCTTTGGATTTTGCAAAACATGTACATTAAAGCCATTATAAATATTCCATATTATACAAGTATGAAAGGAAGTGGAAAACAGGCAAATACATAATGTTTATCTTTTTTTTTATTTAGAAGAAGCTGAGAGGTGAGAGGCAAATATGCTAGAGTTGAAGAGGAAAAGCAGAAGTTTGCCACTACTACCCTTATTTCAGTTGTGGTACCAACTAAGTTTGTCTCTAACCAGTCCCCTCACCCCAAACTGCTCAGAAGCATTGGAGATCCAGGAGATTTTTATATGGCTTTCACTCAGTAGCTCATCAGAAAAAGCTTGGCAATTGCTCCTATCAGCATAAAACATACATTTCCTAATTTGCACTCTGTTTGACTTGCACCTATGTTTGACAAAACACAGTGCAACATGCATGATGGGTGACATAATTAGCAATAGAATAGTCTTGCTTGGCACATGCTTGGCACTTTTGATGACACCATCTAAAAGTACTGCCTCATTGCCTGTTCCATGCCTGTGTTGAAGAGCTTAAGATGTCACCACAAGTTTCTGCTGGCTTTTGAAGGATATGTAAAGGGGGGAGGGAGAAAAAGCAGGTGGCACTGTTCATATTATCAAACACACTGGAAGCGATAGTCCTAAAATTACGTTTGACCATTTGTTTTGCAATCAACAGTCCCTGAACAGAAAGAAGGAAATGGAACATGTCTCCCAATACCACACATACACAAAGAAAAATTATAAACCAATATCCTCTTAAAAACCCATTAAAAGTTGTCCTCAACTTTGTGGTTTCGAAAATGCCACTAAGTTAACCTTTAAACAAACCACACCAATGTTTACTCTCCCTGTAATCAAAATGGAACATCTGATGCATGCCTAAGTTGAACTGACTCGATTCCAGTAGCAACTGGTGGGGTGGCACAGGGTTGTTCACCTGCTTTCCAAACACAGAATATTGTTGCCAGCTCCCGAGAGGGAGAGGCACAGGGAGCAAAGCGGCATGGTGGCAGAGCCAACCCGAAACTGCCAAACCCGAAACACAGTGAGCTTCCTGCGCCTTCTTCCTTCCCCTTTCAGGAATCAGCAGTGGCACTCAGTGTTCAGAAGGCAGGTGAGAAACCTTGCCCTACCTGGCCTGCGCAGGTCTAAACAGCACCCTCTCTGACTTTTCCTGCAGCCTTCCCCGCAATGATACCCTCCAAACATTGGAAGACTACAACTCCCATCATCCCTGACCACAGGCCATGTTGGGTGGGACTGATGGTAGTTTGAGTCCAACAACAGCAGCTGGACAGCACTGGGCTGGGGAAGAAGACTGTTGTAGTGTTAACCACACATTCTGTTGCACCGGACCACAACACGTGTTTGTGAAGAGAAATGCTATATTCCCTTTAAACAATACCTTTGAGAAGCATTGTGAAGAGATACCAACCCACATAAAAATAAATAAACCTTTAAAACGTCATTAGAACGTCGTGCTCTTGCACGCTAGTGTAGAAAGAGCGGCCAAACAGAAATGAATGCAATCCAGGCTTGATCTTCTCAGCTAAGGCCATTATTATGTTAAGATCACCCTCTGCCCTCAAGTCCAGGTCTATCTTCAAGCTACGGAGTGATTTGAAAGGCTTCTTGCCTTTCTGCCTGTGGGAGGGGAGGGGAAAGTGTGGTTAAACGGAATGATTTTGGTGAAAACTCTACCAAGAAAACACACTGCTCCCTTTAGCTTTATACTTACGTATCGTCTTCTATATATTTGATTAGGGTTAAGGCTTTTCGGTGAAGGATTAACAAGAATTGTGCGAGGAACACACGCCTCAGGGACAATCCAGGTTTCAAATGAAAGACCTGTTAAGAATTGCCACATAAAGGATCAGTACACATTACATTAAATGGGGGAAGAGGGGGAAGGGTTCTATTTAGTGGCATTCTCCCGCATGGCTCACCCCATACACTGCCTGTTATAGACTAGTAAAATATACATTATGATAGGAGTTGGTTACACAGAGGATAAGCGTGGATATTGCAGCGACTTGGGGGGAGGGGCAGGATGCAGTGCATCTCAATGCTCTGCATGTACACATTATGCACTTCTGTAGGGACCACTGGTAAAGGCAGGCTACCCATAGTTTCTGAAGAAACAGCACTGTCTGCCAGTATGCTACTGGGCCACATTTAAGGTTTTGCTGATGGTATACAAAGCTCTAAACAGTTTGGGACCAGCTTACTTGAGGGACTGCCTGTTCTCTTATGCACTTACCTGGCTACTACTGTCTTCAGGAGATGCACTTTTGGCTACTCCATATGCTCCTGAGGTTCACTTCCTAGCCATCTGGAGCAGGGCTTTAAGCACTGCTGCAGCTAGTTTATGGAATTTACTTACTCCCTTTGGCTATCAAGCAGGCACCCACAGTACCATTTTCGGCCCTTGCTCAAGAAGTGTTTATTTACTTTTCCCTTCACTGTGACCCAGCCATGTGCCTTGCTGAAATTTTCGATTGCGTTTCATACTGAAATTTTCTATTTTAGTGTTTCGTTTTATGAACGGCCAAGTTTTAGAAAACCATGCTGGTTTTCTTATATTCCTGATATTTATATGCTGAGTGGGATAGGATTTCTGTAAATAAAAATAAAGAGTGGAGAGGTGGTTCGTTCTTGCTGCAACAGCCACTCTCAAGTGCAGTGTTTTACTCTTACCCGTAGGAGGTAAATGGCAGCAGCAACTTATAGCAAATGTAAAAGGATGTGCACAGAAACACTATTTGGGCGAGGATTAAACCTGCTTCCTGCCCTGGTAATTTCAGCCATTGAGAATCAAGTCTGCTCATGTTCGTAGTTCTGCTGTGTTTGTGTTTGGCAACGCTGGGAACCAGCATTTGCAAAGAAAGAGATTATGCAGATGCACTTATATTTAGGTATCAACAATAAACATAAAATATTTGAGTGAGATTTTGGCCCAAGTCCCATAATTAATTTCACTGAAGTCAGTGGTTTGTTAACTGCTGATGCTACTACAATTACAACTACAAGTAATCTGCTAAATGCTAAATGCATACTGAACAAAGACCTTTTATTCCTACATCCCTTAACTATATTAGAAGCTTTCCTGCACTTTCCCAGTGTTGCCACATGACTTTAGAGTGCACATATAGAGAAAAGACAGGCAGTAGGTAATTAATCTCAGTGTTAGATTAGAGCATCTTCTTTGAAATCACGCTTTAAAATATGACAGAAAGGAACCACTCGAGTGGTGTTTTCTTAAGGCTACAACTACACAAAAGGAACTCATTAAAAAATTAAAATAGGTGATATATCGCTCATCAGTTTTAACTCATTAGAATGAACAGTTACCTGATCCAGAAAGGCTTTTACTAAAGTGTCTTGGTGAAGGACATCTTGGAAAACGTTCCTGTAAAAATACAGAGGAAGTATGCAGTAATATGTTAAGTTTCATTCACAACGCAAAGTTGAAGTAGCATTCGGTATCTGTAATCGATAATTCCTTACAGCATTCAAAAACACAGAAGTCCCACTGTTCTTATATGTGATCTAAAATATAAAGTAGGGCTAGTAAAAAAAATCATGCAAGCATAGCAGCCAAACTCTTCTATATAAATACTTTTATAGAAGCACACAATACTTTGTATACAAAATGAGACTAAACTGTGCCAATTGTAATTAAAGGATAACCCATGATGAAGGCTGGCTCATGACTTGATTACTACAGCCTCAAGTGCTAATTTGCGTGTATGAATGAGCTCTCACAGACCAAATACCAGAGAACTTCTTCTCTCATCATCTCAAACACCATGGGTGGAACTCAGTGTCACGCTAAGGCAATCGTTCCATCAGTGCAAGCATTTCTGCTTGCTATATGGAACCCTCTCCTCCGGCACTGGGGGTTCTCCAGATCTTCCAGAGAAAGATTTGGGGGAAGCACAGGGAGGCAGAGATGGGGGGAAGCACCAGTGTGCTAGCAGGAGACCTTACGCAGGCTTCCGCTAGTGCACCTGGTTAGTTGAATCTGGCCCTGTGTTTTTCAGTGCAGCCATCCCAGATACATGCATGTATAAACTGGACCTGAGTATTGAATGAATTGTGCAACAAGTCTACCTGATCACTTCTTGCTGCTAGTTTATGAAAACCACTTTGTTGATCCTACTTCTCATGCCATTAGCCTCCCAAAGGATGGCATCTCAGAAGAGTGTTTGTATCAAATTCTCATAGCTGCGGAAGCATCCTAAGAAACTCATAGGGAACAAGTACTCAGCTATTTAACAATTTTTGGGGGAGAACAAAAGACTCCCCATTCGAAAGGTAGAATCTCACCCGTGCAAAATGGTAAAAATGACGGCTGGCTTTCAATATTGCTTGGGTAATTCGGACCTAATTTCAGGGCAGAAATTTTGCCTGGATGGCAAAACGGAACCAAAACGTTATATAGACACTGCATTTAAACCATGATAGGCATCAACATCTGAAATTCTGTGACTCTACAGGAACACATACAGATCAGGGGTGAAGCTCTCGTCCGTATAGATAATGGTATCCTGAGCCATCTCTTCATCTGAAGTGGCTCTCCAGAAAGCTGTTAGCTCCGATCTCATGTACCGCCGCTGATTATAGATGTGTTCGTGGCAAGGAGGCATCTGTTTCACGGTGTTGATATCTACATCAATGTGCGTGGTAGGATACGGAGCATACATCACTTGACGGAAAGGCAACGTAAAACTTCCAGTGCCATCCTGTCACAGTGAAAACAATTAGTCCAGTTACTAAAAAAAAAGTCAGAGGAATTAAAAACTATAAGGCACTATCAGATTACAATTTGAACCATTTTGATTTATTGTCATAATATGGCAATAAATTAGACAATTCTCTCTCTCTCTCTCTCTCTCTCTCTCATAGATAGATAGATAGATAGATAGATAGATAGATAGGTCACACTGAGGATGTGTTCTGTATGGACAGCACTCAGCATCTTACAATTCAATTCTTAGCACATATACGGTCCCAACAAATTTAGTAGGAATCCTGGAATTGGAAGGGACCCTGCTGATCATCTAGTCCAACCCCCTGCAATGCAGGAATATGCAGCTGTCCCATACAGGGATCGAACCTGCAACCTTGGCATTATCAGTGCCATGCTCTAACCAACTGAGCTACTTAATCCCTTGGATGTAGGTTTAGGATTTCTGCCTACATATGTGCATGGACATAAACTTAATTGATCTTAGTGGGGCTAACATATGAGTAAACTTACAACGGATTGAGTATAAGTTTGAATGTTCTCCATACAGAAAGTAGGCTCTGTTACAGCCTTACATTTGGGCTTACTTGTAAGTAAACATGCATAGAAACCACAATTGCACAGGGGACTCCAGATTGTGGATAGTGAGTGCCCATACAGAAAACTCAGAAGGAAGTATTCCACTGAAATCCCTGATATTTTTGTGTTTGCAATTACTTTAGCTGGTTTTATATATGTTACTAGTTGAAGTTAGCCCGTTGACTAACGGGCTCTAGAGGAAGAGGAGGCAGGAGGCGGCAGAGCGGCTCGCGGGGCGCCGGCACGCCCTGCTCCCGGCCCCCGCTTCGAGCGCGCTCCGCGGCACCCGCCAGCGCCCACCTCGCCGCCCCTCCGCAGGAGCAGCAGCGCCAGGGCGAGCTGGTTGCCCGAGGCCCCAGCGCCGCCGCCACGGCCTGGCCCAGGCTCCTCGTTCTCCTCGCTGCCGCTGCCTCCAGGCCGGGCCGGCCGTCCTCCAGCGGGGCTGTGAGGGAGGCGGGCGGGCGGCCGTCACTTCCTGTCCGCTGGCCAATCCCTGCGTCCACGTGTGTCATGCGCAGAGCGCACTTCCGTGACACACGGAAAAGCAGGGACACTTCAAGATTATTATATAGGATACTGTAATTCACTTCATGATGCCTCTGTAATTCACTTCATGATGCCTAATGAGAAGTGATTCATAAATGAAATTAGTATTAATCATAGTAAGACTGTGTTAGAGAGAGAAACCCAACTGCAGTTTGTAGTTTTGTTCACTATTGTTACCAGTTTGTTTCTCGCCACCCTGGGGATAGGGTGGTTTTTTGTTTGTTTGTTTGTTTTGCAATTATTGCTTTTAAAGGTTTTTAATGTTTTAAAGGTCCAGTTTTTACTGCCATTTAAAAAAAAAACAACCTATTTTTTACATTAAGCATTTCTAGTCAATTACCAATATCACTTTCAGAAAAAGATTTCTCCGGTTTCCACCGAAGAAGTGTGAGAAGGAAAGGAAAGATGTTGATTTATCTTTATTCTTCATAGCAAGAGAAGAACAGACAGGAAAGTACATTTTCCTAAAAAAAAATAGTAGTTGTGTTAATGAAAATTAGCAGTTTAATCTATGCTTCCTTTGTCCTGCTGGATAAACGCTTCCAACTTCCTCACTTAAAGGAAAAACCTACCAGAAACCTGTATTTTAATTTTAAAGGACATTAATAACGATGCTAACAAAATAATTGATTAATCAAACACAACAATACTTCATTTGATTAGAAAACTAATAACTAAAGTTACTGGCTCCTGACAAAATGTAGTTGAGCAAATCAAAGACCTCACCTTCAGTAATCCTTGCACAAAAAGTCCCGATTCATACTTAAAGGAAGTTTCATTTCTGCACAGCCTAGAACACTTTCGCTCTGCTGAAGTAAGAAAGAGGCACAGTGTCCGTACTATCTGTAATACAAAAATACTGTAAAAATACTTGTAGGCAGGGAAATTTAGCAAAAAGAAAACTTGCAAATGAAAATTGTTATATGATATCGTAACTGGGTAGTTGCTACTTGCCAATTACAGGAACCCAAATGACTTTTTGCCAGTTACATTGTTATTTTTGGGATACCTCATTTTCTAAGTACACAAGCTTCATATTTCGTTGCTAGAAGAATTCCCCCACCCCCTTTTACAGGTAATATATGAAATCAAAGGACTAACACCTATGATTTCTGGCAGCATATTGTTCTGCCTGGTAATCTAACCTGTATAAGATAGGAGATGCTTACTTTATTAACTTTTTCTGCACTGCTTCCTATAACTACCGAGCAGCCACAGGTCTGTAAGTGTGAACTGATGGCTCTGCAAATTGAAAAGAGAGACATACAAAGTAATATGAAATACTTCACAAGAAGTTTACATGCAGCAGCTAAAAAGACTCTGCAAAGCGTTTTCTTGTCAACAATACTAACGTTTCACCCCCCCCCCTTTCCCAAAATCTCTGCTTTATAAGTAAGTACTTTCCCAAAAGCAAATGACCATACTTAAGGAGGAAACCTTCGTGACAGCTGTCTCCAATGTCATCATCGCTAAGCACCGTGTCACTTATCTGGAATGTGATAAAAGCACAGGGAGGAAGATTAGTCATGGTGTACATGCTACAAATGACAAACAGCCCAGGAACCAACCCTATTTTAATTAATAAATAAATAATAAATTTATACAAAATAAGGAAGTAGGCAAAGTCAGAATTTTAATACATTTCATTTATCTATTTATTTTCTATCCCACATCTTACTCCAAAGGACCTTTATCTTCCAGGAACCTGCATGGACACAACAAGCTCCAATCCTTTCTCACAATTCAAGCAAGGAAGAGAGTGACTGTGGAATTAAATGTTCATTGCTTTGCCTGTATAATCCCCCCACTGCCAATTTTACAAGCTCCACACCCACTGCTGTATCAGTATGTATTTGCTTTGTTGATACATTAATGATCCAGTAAAAGAATGCCTAGGATCTAAAACGATCCCACCTTTGAACTCTCCCTAGATATTTAAAAACAAACCAACAAACAAACACCTGTGGAATGAATCACAATTTTGATTTTTTTTGCACTTTAAATAGCTACATATAGACCAGATCACATGCAATTTAGTCCGGTAGAGTTTAAAAGGTGCTGTGATGTCTGTGAGATATGCCCTTGGCTGCAGGTCCTAGAAGACCTGCTGTTTGCCTTGCAGGGCCTGGACTGACTCCAGCTACAAAAGCTGAGAATGCTGAACAGATTCTTGGGCTGGGGTGTTATTTAGAGGTTTGTGGGGGGTGGGTCGCTGTTGCTGTTATTGATTTTAATATTTTGTATCTTTATTATGGATCTTACTATGATTTATATTGTTCAATTTGATTGTGTGCTTCTCGATGTTTTTAAGACTACTTTTGTTAATTACGTATTTTTTCATGTTGTAAGTAGCCTTAAGCAGGGTTTTAACTCTTGAAAGGTTGGCATACAAATAAAATGATGTATGTATGCATGTACCCTGGTATGAATTCTGTACTGTACTGGCCAAAAAAACCCCAAAAGCTAGAAATCCATTGACCAATGAGCTGCATTTCATTTCATTAAAGGCATTTCAAAAAAAGAGAGAGAGTGGAAGAGTTGCTTCCTTTCATGATGCAGCTAACAGTAAGACTTACATCTATTTCTTCTGGAACGCTGTGTGATTTCATAGATGAAAGGAGCTCCATTACAGGAATAACTTCCCCTGTCAGCATTGGAATGATGCTCTGGCCCTATGCAATAAATAATGTTTTATGAAATAAAAAGCAGAGTGTGCACTTAAAGAACAGAACCTGAATAGGGTGAACATTTTTTGGAGAAGAAAGAAAGAGTAACAAGAAACTAGTAAAACAATTCAATGTTATGTAAGTACCGGTAGTCTGCTTGTGTGACAGGACTTCACCTTCCACCCAACTCAACAGCTTCCCACGTCCCCAAAACCTGCTCTATTGGGTCAAGTCAGTTAGTTGAACCCATTGATTTTAATAGGTCTGCTTAGAATATAACTTAGCTTGATTCAATGCTTTATTTTCCAGATTTCTTCCAACCTAACTGAAAAATTACTTAGTAAACCATGAATATAATTTTTGAACTAATGCAGTTTTAAAACTGAGTTTCTAAGCTCTTGTGTTAGACTACTTGGTTAAATAAAATGCAAGAGCCTGGGCAGATATAGGACAAACAGAGAAAAATGAATTAAGTTAATGTATTGCTAGAGTTTACAGTTGATAAAGAGAGAGTACTTGTGGTTTCATTCCTTGTTAAGTACTGTTTTCCTAAGGTGATCTACAACAGGGATGGGGAACCTTTTTCGACCTGAAGGCCACATTCCCATCTGGGCAACTTTCTAGGGGCCATATCCCAGTGGTGGGTGCTGCCAGAGGCAAAAGTGGGTGGAACAGTGACAGTAAATGTTACCTTTATACAAGCTCATTTCTGTACATTCACACATCCTCCTCTATCCTCCATGCAAAAACATTTTAGGTGGGTGTGAAGCACAGCCAGTGAGAAGTGTGAGTTGGGGGGGGGGCTGGAGAAAGTCCCAAGGACTAGACAAAGATGCCTGGAGGACCACATTTGGTCTCTGGGCTTGATGTTCCCCAACCCTGCTCTATAATAAACCCTCTCCCAGCCAGCTGTAGCCCAAAACACATGCACTGCCAGTTCTTTTGTCTGATAAACTAATGATGTAGTAAGATATTCTGTTTTGACAGGAGGCTGATAGTACAATAAACTGAAGAAGCCACCACTTTAAAACTCTTCATTTAGATGGCCTGTGTACAAAGAGAATAAAATACCACTCAGAATTCTACTTCGCTCCACAATGGCATGGAGTTGACATATGTTTTTTTTTTCCAGTTTGCCCAGCGTTTCTATTCCATCTTCATGGAAATCATTCTCTTATAGAAAACATTCCTGATACCCAGAGGAACCTGCAGTAGCAGCTTCTACAGATGGATGTGGTTGAATGGGAAAGGAGCAAGAACACTTGTAATCCTTCCACTTGAAATTGTTGGGACATGAAGTGTCAATATTGAAATGTACACAGAGTCTTGCCGCTTGCATCATTCTTACCTGGTCTTCCATTCTCTCTGTGCCCTCCAGGACAGCCTTCTGAATGTGTTCTTGCCTTTCCTAGGCATGGGGGGGAAATTGTTATTTTTTTAAAAAAGAAAGTTTCTAGTACATGTGTACATGTTTTAACCCACACACCGTACAACCAGTATTCTATAAAAAGACATCAGATCCACAACGACCCAACTAAGCTGCAGTATCTTAGTCAAAACAAAATCACATTCAATTCTAAACAGGCTAAAAGAAGGAGATCTGTGTTCAGCCATGATCTCAGTGAGTAGCTTCAGTCTGCCCAGATGCTTTCAGCCTAACCTAGTCCATTAAGTTCTTGTGAGGTCAAATGGGATAATAATACCACCACATATGTATGCTGCCTTGAGCAGCTCTGTAGTTGAGTAGGGTCAAACATACAAAAAAGAGAAAAACCTCTGATTTGAGTAACATCCTTCCACACAGCTGCACTTCAGATCATAAGATTGTTCTTCCAATAAAAAGCCCAAGTGTCCCATTCTAAAATGAACTGGAAAGATTATACTTCTTGGAAAGATGAATGCCTTGGATATTTTTCACAGTAAAGCATTGTGCACTGATATTTCTTTTGCAGGCAATGATCAAGACTAGACCATGCATGAGAGTAGACCACCTTGTTATTTTTCCATGAAAGTGTGGTTGATAACTATGTAAATAACTGAAATAAATAAATACACATGGCCATCCAAGTCTTGAGCATCGTATGGAAAATTCGTACACATATTTTACTAAGTAAAAATAACACACAATATAAAGAATGAAGGTTGTTCTTGTAGGTCATGTTAAAGTTCTGTGGGAATTGCACCTTGCAGATAGAGCAAAGTGGCTTTGTGTGTGGAAGGAAAAGGCTTACTCTTGTGTAGGCATAATAAACTGAAAAATGATCACGCTGAGCTATGGATGAGAATGTCAGGGCTCCCAAGGTCAAGAGCAGGAGGAGGAAGATTTCGAATTTATTTGGCTAGATCATCATCTGCTGGCAAATATTATGCTTAGCCAATCACAAGGGGCAACAGCTTCTGTGCTCCAGGCTTAAAAGTGGTTCTCATAAAGAAGTATCCTACCTTATGCATCCATATCCGTCCTTTTCTTATAATATGTGTCAGCCTGTCGACACATACTCTGTGAAGGGGAAGGTAGAAGCCAAGCTCACTTTGCGGAAGGATTATCGATAGCCCATATGTACTTCTGTCCCCGTTCCAATTCCCATCAAAAATTAAGGACACGATAATGACTCCTTTCTCAGCCAAAACAAAAAACTTCACATCTATTGCACCACTTTCTGCATTACGAAGTATTTCCCCATTCAGAGTATGGTTTGCAAGAAATGTTATTTCTCCATCACTGAGAAGCTGCTGCTCTGTTTTGGGGGCCCAGATGTGCCTGACCCTGGGGCCAAGAATATTGTCCCAGTAGGCAAAAGTAGCAGCCAGCAATGGTGACTCTCCACTCAAGGCAATCTCAGTCTTGGCAACAGCAGGAGAAGGAGGAGGACACAGAGCAGACATGGCGACCCCAACTGTCACATGACCGATACCTAAAACCTAGAGTTTGAACAAAGCAGAGAGTGAGCATAGCAGGATTCATATAAAACATGTCAGTAATATATACAATGGAGGTACCATATTTAGCAGTAGTGAAATTGATGTTATATCATCACATACCAGTATCAGAATAGGCAGTAAGTTGTGATTGTACTTCTAGTAATTAAGGAACTTTGGAATCAGCAGGAATTGCATCCAAGTAAACATGCTTAGGATTGTGGTAATACTAAAGAGCTGATCTCCACTATAACTCCTTATGTAGTAAGTAACATTTCAACATTTTTATAAGGGCCAAGAAAGCACACTTAGAGTAAGCCTCATTGAACTCAGAGAGATGATTGCACAGCTACCGGTAGCAGAATAACTCTGAGACAAACCATGCAATCCTTCTGCTCATACATGAAATTGGTGGTAGGATGAGAACCATCAATTTATAATAGCAACATCAGCCAATAAATAAAAAGCATAACAGAAGAAAATGCTACTTTAAATAATGTTTCCATGTTATAGCACCAACAAATGCATGAAGCATTGAGGGAAGCAGAAGGAAATCAGTGTCAATGCTTTTCAAAGTCATATTCTCACACAAGCAAAGCAGTTCCAGTGGACTTTCTGTGTTGAAAGCCAAGAAGGAAGTCATGCAATACTGAGGAAGTTCCATAATGAAATGCAAGTTCCATGTTTTCAACATATTTCGCATTGATTTTGACCTACATTGCAAGCGATCACATGACTATAACAACAGCATATGACTCTCGACCCATTTAGTCAACTTCAACTAATTTCAACTGAATTTACTTCTAAGAAACAAGAGTGATCTGACTACAGCCATAATATAAACATACTGAAAAACTTGAAACAGGAGTCTCTGTATCTGTATACACAACTGATCTGAACACAAAAAAGAGTAAAAATTATTTCAACCAAGAGGTTAATAAAAATAAATGACATAATATATAGATAATATAGAATTTGCATTGCACACAGCAGTGTTAGAAACTCAGATATATAAGCTAGGCACCAAATGGCTCCTTAAACCAGGGTTACAATTGCCAAAATGGAATGCCCAGTTGCCATTTTGGGGCCAGAGGACTTGAAAGTCGTATTTTTCAATATGACTTTTGGGTTCCTGAACTTAATTCTGATTGTGCTGATAAAATATAGTTGATAGAATTCCACAGGATGTGTTGCTAGTGTGTAAAAACAGTACAGATCCAAGGATCCCTAGGCATGCACCTCCAGACGGTGGAGACGTCAGATGCCCTCCTGGCACCTGGTCATCTTCACTTGACCGCAAGTGGCCGATAGCCAGGTGTAAAATGCGCCTGGCGCCTGACGGATTTCAAATGCTGCACACAATGAGATTTTTGTCAAGCCTGCCAAGAAATAATTATTTCAGTTCTGCTTAACAAGTTTTAATTATCAACTGTGACGATCAGAATTATTTTAACCTTGCACTTTCATTTTTATTTTTTTCCAGACGCGTGATCAGTTTTCAATAATGTTACGATGGGAAAATCAAAATCTAAATTGCCAAGTACATTCAGGCAGAGTTATAGATTTGAACCCTCAACCCACACAGAACTGGTTATTATGCGATCCGGAGCAAAACATCTGAGTCGGGAGAGGCTGTGTCTGATTTGGGAGCAGCGTTGTACAAGCAGAGGGCCACCACAATGAGTTTGAAACCTGCGGACACTGAGGCGCAGTGTCTGCGAAGCTCTCGTTTCTGGGAGATTGCTCTCTTTTGGATTGCATTCCATCATGTTCATAACTTGATGGGTGACCATAGATGGATCGTGCCCTGCGGCAACAGCCCCCCACCGCAGAATCAAAAGCATAGGAATTAGGCTGCAAAGCCTTGTTTTGAGCAAGACCAGCTATGATGGAAGCACAGGAAGGGGCTAAGCCCCCCAAAATTCCAACCTCCAATCCAGTAGCCTTCGGTGCCACGGGCGTAGCCAGGATTTTTGTTGGGGGCAGGCTTTATTTGGGGGGGGGCAGAACCTTGGGGGCAGCCTTTGGGGGCAGGCTTTATTTGGGGGGGCAGAACCTTGGTTAGTTAAGTATTTTTATTGATTTTCATTGATTTTTATGGGGGCAGCTCCCCTCCCTGCCCCCCCTTGCCTACGCCCATGTTTGGTGCACCTGGAAATCTTCCCTGCTCTTGAAAACGAGCGCAAGGAGGCTGACCTAGCGCAGCATCCTGCCCCCTCAGCATCCCGCCTGGTAGCCATGGGAACCCCCGCGAGTAGGATCCCACCCTGCCAACCCTGCATTCCGGGGGCACAATTTCGGCACACCTCCCTTGGAAAGGGCAGCCTGAAGAACCCGCCGCCGCCGCGGGGCTGGGAGAAGACCCACCCACCCCGAACCCCACCGCACCCACAGGTGAAACCGACCCACTCACCCTCAGACGTCAACGGAAAGGCACGCGGCCACCTGGGGGCCGGAAGTATCGCCCCCTCACCCGCCCGGGCAGCCCTCGAATGTAAACACAGAGCATGGGAGGGCGCCCTGCCACTGCGCGTGCGCGCCGACCGGCCCTTCGGAGACAGAGATTCTCTCACGCGCTCCTATGAGGAAACGGAAAGCCGACGTAGAGGTACTGGCAAAAACCAGTCGTGTGCACCTCAGACTTCCGGCTCCCCAGTTGCAGTTGTTTCCAATTGTTTTACACAGTATATTGAATAGAATAGCGACAAGCATTTTCCACACCTGGGAATGAGGGTGGCAGGAATTCGCACTCTCGTATTCTGAGAGTAGGGGAAAGCGAGCCTAAGACTTTTCTAAGGACTACCCCCACCCCACTCCCCGGCCGACCTGCTGTGCATGTAAAAGCCTCGCGACACGATGGGTAGCTATTTAACAGACAGGATTTGAAAGGACCCCATTTTTTAATTCACTGGGCTAAAGGTGCTTCCTGCCCTCCTGCCCCGCATATGGAGGACGCTAAGTTCTGTTAATTGGGAACCGGACGTCTGAAGAAAAAACCCTCATTGAGAGACTCTTTAAGCCTGACGCTCTAAGACCCGCCTCCTCGGTGTTTGGACAGGTGCGTTTTTCCCTTTACAGCTGGGGCAGCTCAGTCGATAGAACATGAAACTGTTAATCTCAGAGTCGTGGGTTCGAGTCCCGCTTTGGGCAAAAGCTTCGTGCATTGCAGGGGCTTGGACTAGGTGACTCTCGTAATCCCTTCCAACAGAGCTATGATTCTATGATTCTTAAGGGATGTTTGCCTGTTTTCCAGGCCCTCATAATACACTGCAGGGAAGGAACAAAGCTAGCTAGGACAGAGAAAAACTGTGCTGTGCCTTTTATATAAAAGTAAGAAACAAGTGAGAGCTGCCTTAAGGTGCGAGGTGACTGCCTTGGGACCTTTGCAGATTGGAGAACTGGGCCAAAACTAAGAAAATGAATTTCAATAGGGACAAATGCAAGGTTCTACGCTTAGGCAGGAAGAACCAGCTGCACAAATATAAGATGGGGGACACCTGGATTGCCAGCAGTACATGTGAAAAGGAGCTAGGGGTCTTAGTTGACCACAAGCTTAATATGCGTCAACTGTGTGTTGCAGCAGCAAAAAAGGCTAATGCTATTCTAGGCTGCATCAACAGATGTATAGTGTCCAGATTAAGGGAAGTCATAGTACTACTCTATTCTGCCTTGGTCATACCACACCTAGAATACTGTGTGCAGTTCTGAGTGCCTCAGTTTAAGAAGGATATTGACAAGCTGGACCATGTGCAGAGGAGATAATCAAGATGATCAAAGGCCTGGAAATCAAGCCTTATGAGGAAAAGTTGAGGGAGTTGGGTATGTTTAGCCTGGGAAAGAGGAGACTGAGAGGAGATAGTGGGACTCCATGGTGGCAGCTCCAATACAACCAGAATTTTCCTTGCTTTGTTGCAGTAAAAGACTGCTAGAGCAGAGTGAGACCCTTTAACTGAACAACAAAGCTGGATATTGCAACTGGGATGGAATTCCTATATGGTGCTCGTTCTAAGGTTGCCTGACACAATGGTGGGGTGGGGCTCAGATTCGGCAAATAGGGTGGTGGAACCCTTCAAAGAATGACCAAAGTCCAATGTACCCAGTGTCTCCTCATGTCTCACATGTGCATATATATTCATTAGATTTCACTGATTTGGAGATTTCTCTTTAGGTTAAAGAGAAATCTTTAACCTAACACGACAGAACCGGTCGTGTTGCTCAGTTCCCAGCAATTCTTCTCTTTCTTCTTACAGCTATAGATAAATTTGCAGTGCAAACCCATACTTGCCTGTTCAATAGTAAATCTGATTGAGTTCAGCGAGGTTTACTCTCAGATTAAGTGGACAGAGGGCTGCAGTCAACTGATTTTAATGTGTGAAATTGTGCAGAGGATTGCTGCCTAATTCTAAAGATAGGTGCTACCATCTGTTACTGGGCAAAACATCATCTGTTTAATTTATGTGTGTCAATCAGCTGTTAAAGATGCCAGAGTGAAGCTGGTAGAACAAAATTTCCTTTATTTAATAAAATTTACATACCACTTATTGTAAGAAAACCTCTCTAAACAGTGTACAAAAATATAATATAAAATATTGAAATTATTGATAAAAACAGATACTTAAAAACATTTAAAAGATGATTAAAACCAACAGTAAATCCCTTGGATATCAATGGAATTTGCTTCCACATCTGGAAGTGGATTCACCCACACCCTGTAACCTGGGAGAATAGTCTCAGTTTGCCTTTGGATTGGGTCGGCCCTATTTCCGTCCATTCTGGACCCAGTTTCAGATGACTAAATATAGCAACACGCTCATCTTTACCCAATTTCCATTCCATCTCCAGGCTTCTATACTCTCCTGTCTCTTGGCCTGTCATCTGTTTTTGACACCCAGTAGCGTACATGATATGTTGGACAATAAACACAGTTGTTAAACAGATTGCCCTGTTTTCAAGTTTTCTAAAGTTAAACTGTTTGCAATGTTGAGGAAAAGACTTGGTCTTCCATCAGTTTGTATCCTGGCTGCAATAGATTTTCAGATAGATTTTCTGTGATCAAATTATTTCATAAATTCTTTCATTACAGCATTCCTTGGTAATCAAGTTAGTATGTTTCTTAAAAGGGCAGGAAGCAATTGCATTTCTCAGTAACATTATTCAATTATACACAATCAATGTTTATGATTTTACATATTTACAAATTCACTGTTCTGCACCATAATAAGCAGTTTGTTCCACAATAAAGAAATATGGATTGAGTAAGTGCTGTTTTCAGAAGCTGAATTCCTTATTAATCTCAGTTTGCTAACTCTCAGACTCAAAGCTTTTAAACAGGTTTTGGAAATCATTAAGATGTGGTTTGTAGTTTTGATCCCAGATTTGCCATCTCAGTTTATTTGGTTTCAGATGTGGTTATTTTTTATTTTTTTTTAAAAAAAGGAGCAGCAATCATTACACCATCCAGTTCAGCTTTCTTCAAAGCCAGCTTCCAAGCAGCCTATACTGTAAGTCCAAGAACATTCTGGAAATGTCAGAAAACAAAAGTTTTTTTATATATATATATACTGTATATTTGTATTTCCCATGAGAAATTCAGACCTGTATGTGCACATTTCTCAGGAGAGTTCTTAAAAAGGAGGTACAGCAGCTAACATCTTGCACACAGGCCATGTTTCTCATATCGTATGGATTGCAACAGGACGACCACTGAAGAAAGTCTGACGAAAAAATGTCCACGGTGCACTGTTCTCATAGCCTGGAGGGCTGAAATTCTTCTTCAAAGATCTCCTCCACAGTTGCGTTCTCATAAGCAGGAGGGGGTGTGAGGGGCTCTGGGCGTTCTGCCCGCTCTTCAACACCTTTGAGTTCGTGGGTATCCGAGACAAATCGCTGCAGTTTTGGCGGCATGAGCAACCTGAGGCGGAACCTGGACTGCAGATCTGCCTCCGAGGCACGGCGTGTACCTGGTGCCACCGAGACACTGAACGCCTCGACCACAGTCTCTCCGTGGGCAGGAGGCTCAATGACCACACTGTACGGAGGGGGCTCCACTGGGGTTGTCCCTGGACTGGATGTGATGGTCCAGATGGTTGGTCCCGATAAGTAGCCAGTAGTCACCACCTCCTCATATGCCGGTGCCTCATAGGCCTCATTGTCTATGCTGGTAAAAGAGAGGGGAAGTAGTTAAAAACACAAATCATTATAATACCTCCATACTTTCCACAAAGGAGGATTATCTGTGCTCTCAACAAACAATAATATCTACCATATTCAAGCAATGGGATCATCAAGTGCATTCTGGCCCCCACAATCACAGGCCTCATCTGCACCGTGCATTTAAAACACTATGATACCAGATGTGTGTGGTATAAATAATAAAATTAGTATTATTATTATTATTAAACAGTGAGGGCTTCCCCCAAAAGAATTCTGGGAACTGTAGCTTGCCAAGAAAGCTGAGAGTTGTTAGGGGACTCCTACAGTTCCCAAAGTTTGCTGCAGAGAAGGAGTGACTATTAAACCTACTGTAGAATTTGATAGACTTTTGGGGTGCTTCCAGATAGAATCCCACCCAAAAATAACAAATCCCTTCACTCTTACTTTCTTGATGTTGGTTCAGATGCAATGCCAACTCATGGTTTACATTGCTTTTAACAACCAGCCACAAGCACTTTTGTTAATATGATCCTGCAGTCCTCCACTGGGAATATTTCATATAATGCATTATTTCATTCACTGACCCAAAAGGAGGTGGTAACTGGTAGCTCAGGAGAGCTTTTAAGACTTTAGGCCTAAGTCAATGGAGAATATATCAATTACAAGCTATTTGCCACTACAGTTAAGTAGAATCTCGAGCCATTGTAGCTAAACATCTGAGAGGTAATATATCTCAGAATGGGCTGTTGCCTTCATTCTCTGCTTGTAAGCTTCCCAGAATTATTGGTTGGCCACTTGGAGTGTTGGTTCTGACCTTTAAAGCCCTAAACCCTCATCGTTCAGCCCAGACACTGAGGTCCAGCTCCAAGGGTCTTCTGCCATTTACCTCATGGTGAAAAGTGAGGTTACAGGGAACCAGGCAGAGGGCCTTCTCGGCAGTGGCGCCCTCCCTGTGGAACGTCCTCCCATCAGATGTCAAGGATATAAAGAGCTACACAACTTTTAGAAGACATCTGAAGGCAGCCCTGTATCAGGAAGTTTTTAATGTTTGACGTTTTATTGTGTTTTTATATTTTGCTGGAAGCCGCCCAGAGTGGCTGGGGAAACCCAGCCAGATGGGTGGGGTATAAACAATATTATCATCAGCATGCAGGACAAACAGATCCATGGTCTGATCTGGCAATGCTCTTTTCATGATCTACCACAGGCTTCCTCAACCTCGGCCCTCCAGATGTTTTTGGCCTACAACTCCCATGATCCCTAGCTAGCAGGACCAGGGGTCAGGGATGATGGGAATTGTAGTCTCAAAACCATCTGGAGGGCCGTGGTTCAGGAAGCCTGATCTACCACAATCTGCTCTTTGTATAGACTACCTCTAAAGGGTCAGCATATGCAAAGGAGAGGAAAGTACGACGCGGCTGCTTACCCAGCCTGACTTTGTCTCCGCGAGCCTGGATTATTTTCTTCCACTGGATTGCGTTGCTTCAGGTAGAGCTCCACTGCCAAACTAATGAAGTAGCCAACCAAACACAGACCCCCCACTGCAATGAAGAAAAATCCAACAGGGTTGATGTCAGTGGAGAGGGCCAGCATGGTTATTCCAATGAGAATTGTGGCGGTGAACAGCACCATTAACGTTTGACGGAGGCTCTTCCAGTGTGACGCGGACAACATGGCAGAGGGAATGGTAAGAGTGGCAGTCAGCGGGAGAAAGCTGGGCAGCGGCAAGAATGGGCATCTGTCAAAGAGATGAAAGGCAGTGATGCTGGTGAAGAGACACGGGCACAAGCTCACGACAAGGGTCTCAAATGACACGCCATGTGCAAGCCAAGTACCTGATGACATGAGTGCAAATATATACAGGCAATCATTCCAATGAAGTAACCACTTAGAGCTATTGAAGCACTAACCCTCACCCAGGATAAATATACAACATAATGAAGGATTAGGGCAGGGGTAGGGAACCTTTGGCCTGGGGCTCTAATGTGGCCCTCTGTATCTGGCCCCTGGGATTCCCCAAGCTATACCCTCCCACCCCAAGCCATACCAACCCTCCTCGACTACCTTTGCCTACTGGGACTGAGATAATTCCTCTTGCTGGATGGATGGATAAACATGTGTGGGCCTCTGGTTGTGGAAACAGCTGACTTTTGCATGGCTGGAATGTGGTCTCTGTTGCTCCACCTGCCACTAGTATGTGGCTTCCGCCCTTGAGCTGAAAGACATCCCTCATTCCTGGAATAAGGAGGATGAGCGGAGAGCTTGCTCTTCCTTAGACTTCGCTCTTGTGCAACTGTGGAGAAGCTTTGGCTTGCCAGGTGATGCCAAACTCCAACTACCATAATCCTTGGCCATTGGCCATACTTGCTAGGGCTGATGGGAGTTGTAGTTTAGCAACATCGGAAGGGCCAAAGGTTCCCCCCCTCCTGCCCTAGTGGATTCTCAAAGGAAAACATGGAGATAGATGATAGATAGATAGATAGATAGATAGATAGATAGATAGATAGATAGATAGATTGTTGTTGTTCAGTCGTTCAGTCGTGTCCGACTCTTCGTGACCCCATGGACCAGAGCACGCCAGGCACGCCTATCCTTCACTGCCTCTCGCAGTTTGGCCAAACTCATGTTAGTAGCTTCGAGAACACTGTCCAACCATCTCATCTTCTGTCGTCCCCTTCTCCTTGTGCCCTCAATCCTTCCCAACATCAGGGTCTTTTCTAGGGAGTCTTCTCTTCTCATGAGGTGGCCAAAGTACTGGAGCCTCAACTTCAGGATCTGTCCTTCTAATGAGCACTCAGGGTTGATTTCTTTAAGAATGGATAGGTTTGATCTTCTTGCAGTCCATGGGACTCTCAAGAGTCTCCTCCAGCACCATAATTCAAAAGCATCAATTCTTCGGCGATCAGCCTTCTTTATGGTCCAGCTCTCACTTCCGTACATTACTACTGGGAAAACCATAGCTTTAACTATACGGACCTTTGTTGGCAAGGTGATGTCTTTGCTTTTTAAGATGCTGTCTAGGTTTGTCATTGCTTTTCTCCCAAGAAGCAGACGTCTTCTAATTTCGTGACTGCTGTCACCATCTGCAGTGATCATGGAACCCAAGAAAGTAAAATCTCTCACTGCCTCCATTTCTTCCCCTTCTATTTGCCAGGAGGTGATGGGACCAGTGGCCATGATCTTAGTTTTTTTGATGTTGAGCTTCAGACCATATTTTGCGCTCTCCTCTTTCACCCTCATTAAAAGGTTCTTTAATTCCTCCTCACTTTCTGCCATCAGGGTTGTATCATCAGCATATCTGAGGTTGTTTATATTTCTTCCGGCAATCTTAATTCCGGTTTGGGATTCATCCAGTCCAGCCTTTCGCATGATGAATTCTGCATATAAGTTAAATAAGCAGGGTGACAATATACAGCCTTGTCGTACTCCTTTCCCAATTTTGAACCAATCAGTTATTCCATATCCAGTTCTAACTGTAGCTTCTTGTCCCACATAGAGATAGATAGATAGATAGATAGATAGATAGATAGATAGATAGATAGGATGAAAAATGTTAGGTCACAGTTGAGTGACGATAGATACTCTTGAATAAAATTGTGCTGTTACTTTAAAGGGCTACATGAGTGTTCTTGTGGATATCTAGATAAGCAAATATATTCTCAAATATAATTTTAAAGTTAAAAACTGGTCCAAAATTGCTGTGAACACTAGGAATTGGAAGTGGGTGACTTTTATCACGAGTGCCATCTTGTACACTAGTCTTCAACTGGTGGGTTGGCAACCCAACCCAGGTCATGGCCTGATCTAAGGTGGGTTGCAAAAACAGCACTACCACCACACAAATAGATTGCTGTTTTTTAAGCAATTGGTGGTTTTGTTAATTAAAAAAATAATTAAGAAATTAGCCCCGGCATGCATGATTGAGTTAAAAGTGGTCTGATAAGGCTGAAAACTACTGATCCTAGTAGATGTCCGTGATAGACATGCTAAGATGCAGACAAAAGACCAAATGCAGCACTGGTTGCACTTCAGAGAACTAATTCCAGCTTTCCTTGTGGAACCTGAAGTGCAACAAAGGCACGCTAAACTGACCCTAGGCAGACACAAGAAATAAGCAATGGGCAACAACAGCATTTCAACATAGCTTTTTTCGTCTCTCAAAAGGTGTAATATATCACACATAGCCACAAGGACATAGCCAATATGCAATATGCATCGTACAAAAGGAATGTGCTGCCAGGGCAAATTCCAAGGGAGTCAAGCAACTACACAGAAAAACATACCGGTAGCGCGGTATTCAACTAAGCTTTACTTGGAGTAGACTCATTGAAATTAATGGACCTATCTCAGTATGTTCATTAATTTCAATGGCTCTTAGTTGAATGCCACCCACACATTTCAGAACAAATCCCACACAAATATCACATTGTGTAAGACTTCCCAACATCATTTGTCCCTCTTTTCTATCCACCCATCCATTCAAAATAGCTACCGGTAATTGGACTTGCCAATGGGGAAGATAAGTTTGTGTTTTCTCAATGGCTGGGGAAGCTCTTTCTTCACAGCCTGGAATCTCTCTGCTCCTTTGAAAGGCAGCACCTTTTGGCTAGTGGGATGGGCAAGTTTGAAAGCCAATGCAGGGAGAGTCAGGTAGAAAGCTGAGGCAGCTGTGGGTTGACTAAAGATGAAATCACAGTGGGGTGCAGTTGCTCTCTGGGAATCTGGCGCAAGATCAGTGGTTCTGCTGCGCGCCGCAGGAATCCCCTTGCTTCCCATATGTTCTTTTTGTACATTTAAATTGTAAATAAAAAAAAAATGATGAAGATGTTGTTTTGGAGAGAGAGTTTGGATTTGATATCCCGCCTTTCACTCCCCTTAAGGAGTCTCAAAGCGGCTAACATTCTCCTTTCCCTTCCTCCCCCACAACAAACACTCTGTGAGGTGAGTGGGGCTGAGAGACTTCAAAGAAGTGTGACTAGCCCAAGGTCACCCAGCAGCTGCATGTGGAGGAGCGGAGACGCGAACCCGGTTCCCCAGATTACGAGTCTACCGCTCTTAACCGCTACACCACACTGGCTCTCGTAAGTCTCTTGTAAGTCTCTTATGCTGTTTTACCCAAGAGAAATGAAACCAGGGGACCGTAGGGGGTCCATGAATGGGCTTCAGGGGGTCTGTGAACCAGGCAAAAAAAGGGTAAACGGGTGAAAAAAAATTCCAATGCAATAAGTAATAATCATCATAGTTTACTTACACCCACTGCTGATAAGCAGAGAAGCTCACCCAGTCTGAATTAACTGCATCCATGGCTCCCCAGGTGAAATAAATGGCTCTCTAACTTTGGCTTCACTTGCATGTTCACAGCACAGTCATGTTGTTCCCTTTGATGTCTGACAGCAACACAACCCTTTTTTAACAGATGCTTTCGGGCAAGCATGCATGGTCATCATGAGGCAGGTTGCGCCACTCATGGACATTGCTCCTTTCAGGCTACAGGGAAATCCCAGATGGAGGAAGTTCTGCTATTGGCCTCGGTTTTGCACTAATAATAGCTTTCTTACTGGACTCTCTCGGTTCCCATGCCTTCAAAAGAACAACAACCACCGAAGCTCTGTGTGTGCCTGAGCCTAGCAGCAGTGCAGGAAAATTCCACTCTGCAGAGTCAGAGACGGAAGGTGCTTACAAAACCCAAACAAAGGACAGAGGAAGAGAAGGAAGTGAATAAGAAAAAGGAAGAAAGTGGGTGGGGGTGGGGTGGCAGGAGTTGTCTGAAAAATTTATCTGTCTCTCAGCTGCAGTACACCTTCACGAACCAGTGTAATACATTTATCTAGCGCATATATATATATATATATATATATATATATATATATATATATATCGCACACATGTGTTCCAAAAACACATGTCTATTCCATCTATATATATAAAATCGTTCAAGTTGGATGTTTGTTAACAATCACCTTTCTCTGTAACCCCTTGATCGATTCCATTCAAATTTGGACACAACGTTCCATGCCCATATGGGAGCGATCATATGTGCTTACATTGCACAAATACCACACCTTTCCCAGGTAAAAATGTGATTTTGTGCAAAAAAATATAGCACCCTCCAGTGGACGTTAAACAGCACAGCACAACACACGCTTTCTCTTTCATACTGTATCTTACTTTTGCATTTCACCAAATCAGCCACAGCAAGGCGTGGCCCGGTCAGCTAGTAGACAATAAACATGGATGCAACCCTAGATTCTGAAGGATGGAGGGGAGATAGAATAATAGAATTGTAGAGTTGGAAGGTACCCCAGGGGGGTCACCTTGTCCAACCCCCTGTAATGCCTTCCCAGGGTAGGCTCGAAACACAACAACCAGAAACATTGACCCATATGTACATACAGCTGGAAATTGTGGACATTTTTACTATAGCCAATCATCTGATTGAACAGACAAGCAGCTTTTTGACTTTAAACTAGCTCACATGCTCAGTAGGATTAACAGCTAATTTTTATTTATTTATTCTTTTAAACTACTTTCAGAGTGTCTCTAACTGTGTATCATCCAATTGCGCTTAGGCTATCCAAGATGGCTGAGAAATGGTCATGTAAGCATCATGCATGGTATGAAACAAACACTTGGGCAAAAGAAAGCCCAAGCGAATCCAAGTATACCTATAATTAACATAATTATGATAATTAATGTGGTGTAGTGGTTAGCGTCCAACTAAGACCAGGGAGGTGTGAGTTCTGAACTCTTCTCAGCCATGAAAGTCACCAGGTTACCTTAGACCAGTCACCATCGCTCAGCCTAAACTATTGTGAAGATAAAATGGGGAGGTTGCTAAACACCACGTTCCTTAAAGAAAGGCATGCTAAATTGTAAATATGTATATATTATAAAGGAATCTATTTACACGCAGAGAGCCAAATCTTCACTAATTAAAAATATAGCTCGTCTTTACTCTTAAATCACGGGAAACTGTTTTAAATCTTAGCAATAGTATTCAAAACTTAACACCAATTTCTTGGTTAACCTTTAAGATACATTGCGTTTATGATTCATGGTTATTGCTGCAATGTAACGATGAAACATGCATATATTATCAATGACAGCTCACGGCCTCGTGCTTTGATCTGTATATTAAAAAAAAAAGATTAAGAAGTATTGTAATAATGATGACAGAAGACAAAAGGGGGAACATGAAAATGCTGACTCAACTTTACAGGAGTAGTTACAGTAGTTTAGTGGGTTTGTGCTTTTCCCCTCCCCATCTACTAATCAAGCTTGTTCATAATTCAGGCTGCAAACCTAAACAGGCTTAGTAGAGAGTAAACCACACTGAGCACAGCTTACTCCCGAGTAAATATAAATGTGATTGCAATGTCTGAGCACCAGCTGACTTCTTGCACAGGACAGAAGGAACTACACTCAGGTCATTTAAATATTTGGAAAAGGATTCTACTGCTAAACAGAAACACACATATGACTGATGCTCTCAGTATTATTTCATTTCATTTTGTCACATTTGCTTATGGGCATGTACACACCTCTGATACTTTCGCAAGCAACACTCACACAAGAAGTCTCTGACAGCAGCAGCCCCTCGGCACTCACCAGACTTGGATGCTTTGCATCAGCCATGAGCTCTTCCCTCCTGTTGTCATCCCCAGGTAACTGACTGCAAGCTCCTTTGCCAGGGCTCCCAGCAAGAGAAGAAACGCCAGCAGCTTCCCTCCTTCACCTTTTAAGGGCACATCCAAACATCCAAGGAGGAAGTTGCGAGTGTAGACACAGAGAGCTACCCCTCCTTAGTAAGCAGATTCCAAATCTTTCCCCCCAAATAATATTGTCTTCTTTCTCCACCTGAGAACGTTTTTCTTTCCTCTTTTGCCCTCCCAGCTGGGCCTCTTTAAAAGAGCAGGAAGGCAGCTGAGGAAATGGGTGGCGTATTGCAAAGAGTGAGTAAGGGGTGTGTGTCAATCTGCTTCTCCAGCTTCTTTTTCTTACTGGGGCGAAGATCTCTCTCTCTCTCTTTTATCCTGTGGAAAGCCTTCAAGGACACCTCCCTCAACAGGGTTGGGCGCTAGGCCCATCCCTAAATCACATGGCATGTACATAACTATTTATGAGCTCTGTAAAGATATAAACTATGTGTTCTTCCTACTCAGATTGCCTGGCAGGTACCGGTTTTAGTTTACACCCTTGACTTCTGTGCTATATGGACAAAGAGGGAACGTTGCGGCTGTCAGGTCAGTAACCTTCCCAGAAGACAGCCAAGGTGGAGTGTCTCTGTGTGATTTAAGGAAAACACCTGGGGATTAAGAGCACAGGGAAAAAGCAGCGAAAGTTCTTGTAAAATTACATCTGTGTTGTTGAATTCTTGACAACTGGGTGAAGGATCACTGAAATATTACCCCAACCCAGGATCTAAACTTGCAAAAAGAACTGGGCGTTAGGGAGGTGATTCAACACTGTAGATCAGGGGCTTTGAAACTTTTTGGCTTCTTACTGGCCAGCAAACAAGCCTTTTCTCTTCACAGAACTGAGCTACACAGAACATGCTCAATTCCTGAGCTTGGGAGTCCCCAGAACAGTTTGAAACAGTTGATGATCAGCCTTTCTTGGCCTGGATAGGGCTCATGGGAATTGTATTTCAAAACATCTGAAGGCACCAGGTCGAGGAAGGCCAGAGTAGATTATTGTGTTTTGACCCAGCTGATGGGAAAACCCCACATTCCCTGCTTGGTATTATATCTGCACATCAGGAACACCGCGAGATGAGTACCAGGAAAAAGCCAGACACTCTTCCTTGTGGAGCAATCCTGCATACATTTCCATGAAGCCATGCACACTTCACAGCCTGCTATCCTGGTCCCTGCTAGCAGAACAGCACTAGAATCTGGAGCAGGGGTTTCTCAAACCACAGGGCCCACTTGAGAAAGTTGAAAATTATGGAGGCCCACCAGTCACAAGTTGACGATGCAATGGAAGAACCAGTCACCAAACGGCAGCTGACTCAGAGTGGAGTTTGGCATAATCAGCTGGCAATTTGCTGACATAATTTTCAGTTTAAATCTAATCCCTCTTTCGAAATTGTTTCTGTTTTTCTTAATCCCTCAGTCCTTCCTGTTCTCTCTCGGCCCACTGATGAGGAGACTGCCTCAGGTGGCAGAGTCCACAGGGGCAGCAGATCCCAATGTAGATCTTTTATTTCTCCCTCGTTCCTGATTTAGATATTCACTTACCCCTTCATTCCTGGTGGGGGAGGTACCATTTGGTGGTTTGCTTCAGGCGCCAAAATGTCACATGCCCACCATACTATGCATGCAAAGGTATTGCTGTTGCTGTGGAAAGTCCAAACAATAGAAAGCCCTGAGGGATAGCTCCTTCGGTAGATAATGAGACTCTTAATCTCAGGTTTATTAGCCCTACATTGGTGTGAAGATTCCTGCATTGCAGGAGGTTGGGCTAGATGACTTTTGCAGTCCCTTCCAATTCTACAATTCTATGATTTAAGGTGGCTTATCTAATATTTGAAGAGAGGCTGTGCCACTGAGGTTCACCTCAATGTTTCCCTTTGGGATAACTTCAGTGGCAATTCTGCCTGGATGTATCCTGTCTCAAAGGCACCAAATGGATTTGTGTGCAACCTGATGTTACATTAACAGGACAAAGGAGCCTGTTGTTCTCCAGAAACACCTTTTGGATGGAAAGCATGGACACGAAAGGAAAACTTACCCAACAGAAAGTGGGAATGAGAGACAGCCACCATGTGTTCTTAGCTTGAACTAGATGTACAGCCGCAGGGAACACCTCCAAAAAGAGACAAATCCAATGACGATTTTGTTAAAAACTCTTCAAATGATACACACAACAGGGAAAATGAGATCATACTGTATTCGCTCCTAGGACAAAAAGTTCAGCTGAGGAGTTCTTTTTAGCTATCATGGCTGTGTATCATTTCCTGACAAGTGTGGATCACAAGGGCAACTGAATGAAACCGAATGCCACCCAGGTAAAAGAAGGGACAAGGCCATTCATATGCCAGTTGAGGCTCTGTATGTGGGTGACCAACGCTAGTATTTTAAAGGTTTTTCATCATGGGAATGTGTTGAAAACACTCCCATGAATGACTGCCCACTTTACAATTCATATTCACTTTATGACACATGAAGGGAGGGATATGGGTGGCGCTGTGGTCTAAACCACTGAGCCTCTTGGGCTTTCCAATCGGAAGGTTGGCAGTTCGAATCCCCGTGACGGGGTGAGCTCCCGTTGCTGTGTCCCAGCTCCTGCCAACCTAGCAGTTCAAAAGTACACCAGTGCAAGTAGCGGGAAGGTAAACGGCGTTTCCGTGCACTCTGGTTTCCATCACGGTGTCCCATTGCACCAGAAGCGGTTTAGTCATGCTGGCCACGTTACCCGGAAAGCTGTCTGTGGACAAACGCCAGCTCCCTTGGCCTGAAAGTGAGATGAGTGCCACAACCCCACAGACGCCTTTGACTGGACTTACGGTAACTTTCCAGGGGTCCTTTACTTTTATGACACATGGAATAGAGTTGGCTTAGTGTCATAAGTAAGGATGTTAGCTGGGGAGCCCATGGTTCAATTCTGACTTTAGCCAAGAACTCACTAGAACTGTGTGGCTGTTCTTCGTCTCAGCCCTCCCTTTCCTTCCATGTGGGGATAATAATGCTGGCTTATCTTGAAGGGTTGTTGACCATGTATATAAAGCAGATATAAACCACACTGTATCAATGATAAATATTATTATACCAGGCCTACTGTCTTGTAATACAAGTTGGCTGCGTCGGGTTTTAAAAACATAAAAAATATACAAGTAAGTGTGCCGTATCTGTGAAGTAGGTCAGCTGCCTCTAAGCAGCCCCTAACTTTCCCTCTATTTCCAGTCACCCATTAATTCTCCAGATCACCACTTTCCTAGGCTGCCATTGATTTGCCTTATCATTTGGGTATCCTGAGGCATTTACCTGGCTCTCAATGGGAGGGCCCTTGGCCCAGCCCATAAATTCCATTACGTTTTTTAGTCAGTGACCAATTTCAAGGCTGCTGTTTCCGTTCTTAAGAAACAGTCACCACATGCAGGAATGCCTCCATTTGTTCTTTCTGCCCTAGGCGTTTGTACACACTGCGATTTATTTACTCGAGAGCCAGGGCACTCCCAACACAGGTGTTGGAAGCCAAGCACATAGGTTATTAGCTACAATCCATACGAATCCTGTAGTTCCTCGAAAAAAATGCTCCCGTTTGATGTGTTTTCCCTCAAACCAGCTTCCGTCCGATTTGGAAACACATGCTGTGGCTGAAGTGTGCACGGTGTAAGCAGCCATTTCACTGGGGCAGATGACAACTTCCTTGAATAGGAGTTGTGGGGACGAGACAACAAATCAGGTAATGACCCCTGACCCCTCTTTAGTGTGTACAGCTAGTGCAAATGTGTGTGGGGAAATTACTTCACTGTGTTTTAAGTTGCCTGTGTGGACATACCCCTAGTTCAGGTGGTCAAATTGTGTCTGACTAGTACTATTTCAGAACACAAAGGGCTTGCATAATTGCATTTTATTCTATTCAAGCAAAATCATTTACACATAGAAGCCTCACCTCCATGGCACACCAGTTTTCTACATATAGCAAAATTAAAGTTAAGGGTGCTTTTTTAATCTGTAGGAAAATTCAGCAATAGATCTCCACCTGTAGCCTGAATTTATACAGCCAAGCAGCTACAGACTTGCCACCTTACATCTGATTTTAATTCTCATGGTTCTGTGGTCTAAAAACACCAATTCTTCTTTTTCCCTTTCACAGGTTGTTTCTTTTCTTACATGGTGTGCTGAGTCATAATGATGGAAATGGACTTTGTTTTTCAGCTACTTGGAGACAGTCAATCATTTTTATGAGTACTGAAAGTAGCTTGAGAGAGATAACATTTCCCATGGTGTGTGCATATAAATAATAAAAGTATTATTATTATTATTATTATTATTATTATTATTATTATTATTGAATAGGATGTCCCTATTTTCATCAGAGAAATGTTGGAGGGTATATTCTTATGACAGTGTACAACATAAGCAGTGATCCTCTTTCAAACTGCTTTCAGCTCTCCATAAAAGACTTGTTATTTATTTCCAATCATATTGGTTCCAGGACAGAAATATGTTGAGAGACTTTCAACAGAAACAGTACAGTGGTACCTCGGGTTACAGACGCTTCAGGTTACAGAATCCGCTAACCCAGAAATAGTACTTCAGGTTAAGAACTTTGCTTCAGGATGAGAACAGAAATCGCGTGGCGGCAGTGGCGCGGCGGCAGTGGGAGGCCCCATTAGCTAAAGTGGTACCTCAGGTTAAGAACAGTTTCAGGTTAAGAACGGACCTCCAGAACGAATTAAGTTCTTAACCTGAGGTACCACTACCTTCTTGCAGTAGACATGGATTCGTGTTTATTTGCTGTACATATGTCCCTCAGCACTTAGTAGATTTTAGATATAGGGCAAAGATAGGCATAACGAGTGTGTTCAGATAAACATTAACCACGGTTTAGCAAAGCAGTGGCATGTGAGCAGGGTGGGGTGGCAGTGGCACTCTCCTGGTGACAACCCTGAGATTACTGGGACAGAGACAGAGAGATTGGGCAACTGCAGCCTGATAGTCTTGGTGTCCTGCAAGCATACATGCCATCCACCCCGAGCCTTGCCACCACCTTGCCACACTTCATCCCTGCCCCAGTGAGTGCATCACCAATAACAAAAGGATGCCACGGCCACTCCACCCCCTTCATGCGCTACAGATGGCTTAACAGAACAAGAATTAGCCCCATTGAGCCTTGGCCTCTTCCATGCCCCTCTCCAGGGCAGCCACAAATAAGAGATTATAAACACCCACTTCAGATTACCTCCAGTTTCACCTGTTGTGTGAACACAGCATAATTAACCCTAACTATGGTTAGTTGACCCAGGTGGCGCTGTGGGTTAAACCACAGAGCCTAGGGCTTGCTGATCAGAAGGTCGGCGGTTCGAATCCCTGCGACGGGGTGAGCTCCCGTTGCTCGGTCCCTGCTCCTGCCCACCTAGCAGTTCGAAAGCACGTCAAAGTGCAAGTAGATAAATAGGAACCGCTCCAGCGGGAAGGTAAACGGCGTTTCCGTGTGCTGCTCTGGTTCGCCAGAAGCGGATTAGTCATGCTGGCCACATGACCCGGAAGCTGTACGCCGGCTCCCTCGGCCAATAAAGCGAGATGAGCGCCGCAACCCCAGAGTCGGACACAACTGGACCTAATGGTCAGGGGTCCCTTTACCTTTACCTTTATGGTTAGTTGAAGCAAGCTAATTTGGTAAACTCTGGCTTGACGTTATGGGACGCGGGTGGCGCTGTGGGTTAAACCACTGAGCCTAGGGCTTGTCAATAAGAAGGTCGGTGGTTTGAATCCCCACGACGGGGTGAGCTCCTATTGCTTGGTCCCTGCTCCTGCCAACCTAGCAGCTCGAAAGCACGTCAAAGTCAAGTAGATAAATAGGTACCGCTCTGGCGGGAAGGTAAACGGCGTTTCCGTGCGCTGCTCTGTTTCACCAGAAGCGGCTTAGTCATGCTGGCCACATGACCTGGAAGCTGTACGCCGGCTCCCTCGGCCAATAAAGCGAGATGAGCGCCGCAGCCCCAGAGTCGTCCGCGACTGGACCTAATGGTCAGGGGTCCCTTTACCTTTACTGTATCTGGCTTGACGTTGGCCTGTTTCAAATAGCCTAGGTTGTCTGGTTTGAACAACATGGCAAGCTGTGCTTAATCTGAAACAGAGGCAAAAGCTTCCAACTTCTTTCTCACAGCCATGCCAGTGGGATGGGTGTTATTGATATTCCAGGTTGACCAGAGCAACTGGCATGCCCTCCCAGTTAGCTCACTCAGTAACAGCTAAAACTGGCGTTTGAGTTTCAGTCCCTGGAACAGCAGAAATCTTGGGCCTAGTCTTCAGACAGCTAGGCACACCTTCAGATTACTTTACGCAGCAGAAGTTGGCATAACAGAGGCTTGTATGAACGTTTTAAACAAGCATCTTTATTAAACAAAACAGCAGGACAAAACCTGAGGTAAAGGATCAGACGTTATCATCATCAGAAGCACACACAGTGGCAGTTAACTCCAACCGAACAGCCCAAGTCACATGTCCAACCCTTAAGGTGGAATGGAAGAATTACAACAATGGGGACTGTGTGAGCCTGGGATTGAATCTAAATCAACCCAATATTTAAAGACTAGTCATGGTAGGCTCTTCACTCATATTCGAAATGCAGCTTCCTACTGGCTTTGCAATTCATCGGATAGAAGTACATTATTTTGGCACATTGAATCCTCCTTTTTAAAGTACAGATATATTAATTTAAGCATTCATCTTTGCCCCTCCCCCCCTTTTAAGGAAGTGTTTAGAATAGAAGCAAAAGTGCCCTGAGGATGGTATGAGGGTAGGAATCATAGACTGGATAATTGGTGCCCTCATCCACAGCCAGTTTGGGCTGCAAACTTGCAGAACTGCCTCTCCCTGCCCCAGAGCACAACCCGAGCAATAATTGATAAAGCGCCTATTTCCCCTTAGAAAAAGTCTTAATAAATTTTGTTAAACCTTCAGATTAACGTCTAGAAGCAGAGGAGGATCTCAAGAGGTTTAATCTCTAGAGTGGAACAGGTGCATCTTGGCTAAAGTGAGGATCTATGTAGATCTGAAGGAGCGTCTCCACCCCCATCGGTCAGCCCAGACACTGAGGTCCAGTGCCGAGGGCCTTCTGGCGGTTCCCTCACTACGAGAAGCCAAGTTACAGGGAACCAGGCAGAGGGCCTTCTCGGTAGTGGCGCCCGCCCTGTGGAACGCCCTCCCTTCAGATGTCAAAGAGAACAACAATTACCAGACCTTTAGAAGACATCTGAAGGCAGCCCTGTTTAGGGAGGCTTTTAATGTTTTATAGATTATTGTATTTTAATGCTCTGTTGAAAGCCGCCCAGAGTGGCTGGGGAAACCCAGCCAGATGGGCGGGGTATAAATAATATATTATTATTATTATTATTATTATTATTATTATTATTATTATTATTATTATACAACCACATAAACAGTCTGGGATTCATTCTGAACTGTCAAGTATGATAACCCATTTTTCTAGGAAATTTTTAGAGCAGGGGACCACTCTAGAAACACCCAAAATATGTTCAGTCCAAATATTTATTCTCTTGAGCTTCTAAGACAAAGAGTTCTGAAAGGGAAAATCACTGAGGGCAATTTCAGATAAATAGCCAAAGCGTGTACAGATTATCAGCAGGGCTAAAGCTCACAATGCTTGTAAGGCTTATTAGAGGTGTTCAAAATAACCAAAAGGAGGGTGTTTTGTGTGTGTGTGTTTTGCTGTGATCAGGAAATGGTAGGTTCACAGTGTGAAGGACAGAGAAGTGTTAGCAGGTGACAGGGAGCAGACAGGATTGCTTCAGTCTTCTCACACAATGGAAACTCTGCTTGACCTCATAAAAACAGATTAAGAGATAAATGGACAGAGTTGCATCCCAAGATACCGTAGGTGAAGAAATGATACAGGAGCCCTTAGCCCATTGAAACTAATTCAAGTCTTCAGGGCCTGGTGAATTGCACCCTAGAGTACTAAAGGAACTTGCAGATATTATGTCAGTGGTTAATTACACTTTTCGGAAATTCTTAAAGAACCACAAGACTGGAAGTGGGCAGATGTTCCTACGGTTGGAGCACTACTACTCAAACTATTGACCAGACTGCTGTGAACATTTTTTTATCTTGATTCAGAAAATTAAGAAGGCAAAAGGAATTAATATCATTAATTTTTTTTTATCTGGGTTTGGGAATTAATCCAATACAAAAATGTTTCTCTGTACCTGGCACATCAACACCTCTTCATAATGTGTTAAATAATATTTCCAATTTCAGAATTAAAAAGTTTTTTATTACAGTATTTTTAAAAAAGAAATAAAAGCAAGAAAGACCATTTTCTACCTGCGATCCCTTAGGAGATGTTTGTTCGTGGTGTCACAATTACAACTGGATAGAAATTATTGGAGGAACAAAAACATGTTGTTATAGGGAAAGGGAAGAGCATAGACACCCACACACCCACATTGTTGTTTAGTCTTTTAGTCGTGTCCGCCTCTTCGTGACCCCATGGACCAGAGCACGCCAGGCACTCCTGTCTTCCACTGCCTCCCGCAGTTTGGTCAGACTCATGTTGGTGGCTTCGAGAACACTGTCCAACCATCTCGTCCTCTGTCTTCCCCTTCTCCTTATGCCCTCAATCTTTCCCAACATCAGGGTCTTTTCCAGGGAGTCTTCTCTTCTCATGAGGTGGCCAAAGTATTGGAGCCTCAGCTTCAGGATCTGTCCTTCCAGTGAGCAAACACCCACATGCCCCCCCCCAAAAAAACCTGGCTCTGGGAGGGTCAGGAGAATCTCCAGAAAAGCACACTGTGGAGGAGAGTTTCCCATCTCCCACTCAATGAAGAACTTGAACTCAGGTTGCAGTGTCTACCAAAATCTTTAATGCTCAGATCAGTGTGATACATAGTCAAAATGGCATTCAAAGGCACAGCAGGTGCTACACATAGCCGAGCAAGCAAAGACATTGATCCAGGAACGACACATACCCCAGATTAGGAGCTAACTCCTCTTAAGCCCCCTCCCCAATAAAATATTTGAAGGGGCTGGGCCTCCTCCCCCCAAAAAAAGTTGATGGGTATTGCCATTCAAATGGTGTGTGTGCTGGGTCATGTGACTGATAATACTGCCCCCCCATATTTTATTCAAATTGGCACCCCTGCACCCCAGCAACCTTGTTATGAGGGAGTGGGGTGGGCACTAATTTCTCACCCATGCGCAATAATCCCATGTTGAAAACAAACACATTTTTATCCACGGTATTAATGCGCCGAGGGACTTTTTTATGTGTTATTATGACCAACAGGTGGTGGAAGGAGCGACCCAGATTCTAGTGAGTGAGACTGTCCCTGGCTATAGTACTGGTTTTAGCCCTTTCACTGGCCAGAGCTGGAGGAGCAGAGGGATTAGGAGAGGGGGCTAAAAAGTAAACAAAGGAATTGTACAGCACGGAAATATTATTATTTACAACTTTAAAAAGAGATGCAAGGGGAAACTAAGACAAATGAAAGAACATGAGGGGCGAAATCAGGTCTATTCGCCTTTCAACCATCAAGTCTTTGGATGTGAAAAGGAGCACAGGAAAGGGTAGGTGGATATGAAGTCTGCTTCAAGCAGAGTGAAGAATAAATACAGAAAACAGAAGGCTTTTATTTTAAAAGGCAACTGGAGAAGCCATTTCATAAAAAGAAGGTTGGAGTTTCTGTTGCCAAAGTTGTTGTTATTATTATTTAATTTATATACTGCTCTGGGAACAAAATACTTTTTTATATATATGTATGTGTGTGTGTGTGTGTGTGTGTGACTGTCTCTTAATTTTGCATTGTTTGTTTAGGAAGTAACCTAAATATACAAACAAACGGATCCTATTTAGATCATTCAGAATGTGGAAAAGGCCAGGATGAAAGAGGAAATGGCATGACGTTCACCCATTAGCAGAAGAAGAACAGCAAATATCAGATGCTCAGGTGTCCTATTTTACAGAAGACAGTTGTCAGTTTTCAGGGCTATCAGAGGCTTGGGATGAGGACAGGTGGCAGTTCTCTGTATGAAGGTGTCCTCTATTTGAATGGCCGTGCATTCCAGGTCTGGTTTAAAGATACACAAGAGTAGGGACACTGAAGTTGCCCATCAACAGATAGCACATTGGCAGCAAATTAAGCACAAACACACAGGCCATAGTCTTCCCCACTACGGTGAGATGTATAGTACAGTGGTACTTCTAGTTGCGGACACGATCCATTCCGGGGTGCCATTCGCACCCCAAAAAGTCCACAACTAGAGCAGCGCTTCTGCGCAAGCATGGAGTGCAATGGAGCGCTTCTGTGCATGTGTGAAGCATGCAGAACACTTCTGCGCGCGCGCGGCGAAACCTGGAAGTACACACTTCCGGGTTTGTCATGTTCGCAAGCCGAAATGACGCAACATGAACCTAACGCAACACAAGGTATGACTGTATGCCTATGTAGAATTATAGGGTGACATAACACATCAGTCATACTCAAGGTAATATCATATACCCAACTGAGTCATACTCGGAATCACTGAAATCAATGGGTCTAATCACTATGACTTAGTAGGATATAAGCTACTAATATTTTTAAATGCACATCTACACACAGCATATGCAAATTGGTGTCCATTCATTTGGCCAAGTGTCAATGGCTACTCTAAGCAAAGACATGCCCTATTTCTGCAATTGGGAGTATCTAGGGATGCAATATTGCATGTTCAGTCAGGCCCTTTTGTTTTCTCCTGATCCTGAGAAATGCGGTTTGGCTCTAAGTAAGTTTACTAGTAGGTGCACTTTGGGGTAGGGCTATAGCATATGTTGTATGCAGGTGGTTGGGTCCCAGGCATTTCCAGATAAGGCTGCTAGGAAATATCCTTACAGAGCCACTGCAAGTCGGCGATACCCAGACATTAGAAGAACTGTCCACCCAGATCTTCAGGAGGGCCAGAATTGCATTTTGCAACATTTTCCACATTAGCTTGTGGAAATTTCTTTCTTACTTCGGGGTGGTATATTGCTGAAGGGAACGGCACACCTTCCCCTGCAGTGAGATTTTCAAATTCCACACTTATCTGAAACATGCACATTTTTGCTAGTTATCTGAGAAAACATTGTACAGTAAACTGGAAGAGGAAGTGAGAGTCACTGGTGCTCCCATCCCCCCCCAAATGTACATATATTATATATACAGTACTGGGTCATGGGAGCACCAATGACTCACACTTCCTCTTCCAATATATATTTTAGTGCGTGTAATTCCCCTCTTTGAGAAAGTTCCAAAATTACTGAATTAGAATGAAGTGCATGTGGCACTAAATGTGACACTCATTTGGTGCCAATGTTCTGGGCCTGGTTATATGTCACAGAAGTGCTCTGGCTTGGCCAGAGACCAGCTTGGAAAGTTATACGTGATTCTACAAACCATTGTGTTCACCATAAATCTACAGCAATACTCATAAACCTCTCTGTTTATTGTTTTGCAGCTTTCTCAGAAAGTCAAGCATGTGTGAAAGGTCACAGCCACGCCACAGATGTGAAGCACATTTAAAACACATGGTGTCCCCCCCACACACCCAGAATCATAGGAACTATAGTTTACCCCTCACAGAGCTACAATGCTTAGCATGTTTAACAAACTACAGTTCCCAGGATTCTCTGGGGAAGCAAATGTTATTTACATGTATAGCATGAATAGGACCAAAGTTGCATCTGCATTTTGTTGTGCCTCATAGATTTCTCCACTGACAGAGTCGGGGAAGAGCACAGTAGTTTCCTTGCACACGTGCCATTCCTTTCAGTGAGGCGCAAGAGAACTTCACGGCAGGCTGCGCCCTTAAGATATAACTGTGCCTGCAAGCTCTGTTGGAAGATAATAGTCCAGTATATTGATGTATGTTAGGTTGGAACTGGAGTTTCAAACTATTGCCATTGCAGTATCAGCTATGTCAGCAAATTCCAATCAGATAATGGGATGGCAGACTAGACAGAGTTAAGCAGGTCCTGTACTGCTGTGACTGGAATGCTGCTGGGTATCTAACATGACTCACATTCTGAATGTATTTCAGAACATGTTAACACATCATCTGGGGAAATTCTACTAATGGCACTACGATCTAAAGAGAGTATCATAAGGCAGTCACCAAAAAATGGGCATTTTCTGGTGTTCCCCCTATGCTATGGAATAACATCAGTTTCTGCGGACACCTTGTAAAGACTTTACCTTTCCCTAACCCATAAGATTGGACCTAGTTCTTTTGTGCTTGAATCTCTTCCATTTTTATTTGTTCTTACCTACTGTTGTTTAAGGGACGCGGGTGGCGCTGTGGTCTAAACCACAGAGCCTAGGGCTTGTCGATCAGAAGGTCGGCGGTTCGAATCCCCGCGATGGGGTGAGCTCCCATTGCTCGGTCCCTGCTCCTGCCAACCTAGCAGTTCGAAAGCACATCAAAGTGCAAGTAGATAAATAGGTACCACTCCGGCGGGAAGGTAAACGGCATTTCCATGCGCTGCTCTGGTTCGCCAGAAGCGGCTTTGTCATGCTGGCCACATGACCCGGAAGCTGTACGCCGGCTCCCTCAGCCAGTAAAGCGAGATGAGCGCCACAACCCAATTAAAATGAGCCTATAAATCAGTTTAATGATTTAATTGACCAATTAAGTTGGATGAAACCAAATACACCTGTTTGCCTGTTGGAATACTAACTTTCCCGATGTGGTACCAGAACAAAAAGCTTTGTTAAATATATAGAATGCAGAAACGAGCTGTAGTACATTGAAAATATCACTGTACATCTGCTTTCTAGCTCGTAGGGAATGACACAGAGCAAAATTTTAAGTTTCTGCAATTCTTTGGGCAGAGACAAAAAGCAACCACCTGATCTTACAGCAGTGTCTTATTTGTTTTCACTGCTCATTTTCTGGGATGTAAAACCTGTTTTCCTAATCCATCTGATCAAAGTTGGAAAGGGTGAACATATCCTTTCTGCAAACAATAATCTGGGCGAAAACAAACAATGTCATGTTACAGCAAAAAATTACTTTTGATTCAGTTTGATGATTCAGAATGTAAAAACTGTGTTGTTGAAACATCCCAAGAGCCACAAACCCCCATGTTCTGTTTAGGACAGTAGCCAGCCAAATGCTTCTGAAAAGCTTCCAAGCAGATTCCCAAGAGGAAGTGGATCCCTTCTCAGCATCTAGTATTCTGAAATATGCAGCCTTCTACATAGATATGAAAGCTAATAGGCACTAACAGATTGTTTTTGTACAGCACTGTTGACATAAACATTTCAGTACATTAAAATACATGAAAAAAATACAGCGAGCCAGTGCAGTCAGTGGTTTGAGTGTCGGACTAGGACCTGGGAGACCAGGGTTCAAATCCTTGTTCTTGGCCATGAAGCTCACTGGACGACCTTGGGCCAATTACTGCCTCTCAGCACAATCTACCTCGCAGGGTTGTTGTTAGAAGGGGAGGAGGTGAACCATGTGCACCACCTTCAATTTCCTTGGAGGAAAGGTGGGACGACAATGTAATAAATACCTAAGAAATACAAGGCATGCAATGGCATTCAGATTCCAGACTGTCTTGGAGCAAGAGGGAACTAGGTTCTTTTTCACTCATGACTGCAGAGTCCTATTCCTTCTTTTCCAGTTGCAGGGAGACCACCACTCATTTGTAAAGGACTCCTCCTTCACAATCCATAGTTGTGAAGCAGAGGGGATTTCAGCAGATGTAGTTTGCATGACAAGCATCCAAGAATAGATCCCTGAGTGCCGCCTACACAACTGTTTAATAGTATCCCCATCTTCCTTGTCATCTGGCTATCTTAAATTTTCTCCACCTCTATCTATATCCATATTATTGTTGCTTCCTCTAGCTATGATTGCGTCTGCTAGGTTTCGGGAGCTCAGGCACAACCCTCAGTGTCCAAAGCTGTTGCAGAATGTCTGCAAGATTTGTAGCTGAACCAGAACTCTGTATTTGGAAAGGAAAAAAGCCCCAATCGTAACATTTAATGGTGCAAGGAACCCTCAGATAAACAGGTTTGAAATAAGCCAGACTTCCCAACAACTGAAATACAAACAGGCGCACTGCTAGAATTTTCAATAACACCTTTGTACATTTCTCTGCCTTGCCGGATCATTATCACAAGTTGGTACCAGGCTGATCCCGGAGAGCTGATTAATTAATTAGTTAATGATTTAACTGTGGCCTCGAAGAGTAATTGTTAATGATTTAATGGTGGCTTTGAAGATACGGAGAACTGTATTGTTAGCAGCAATAAGCATTTAAGGAATGCAGCAGCGTACTTTACAAATCTGAAACTGAAGTTTTAGTGCCTGAGGTGGAAATGGAAACGGTGTTCCCTGTTTACACTAATTAATGTGGTGGAACACATTCTATCTACTGGGGAATTCTCTGCCAGCCCTATTAAAATGAACAGAAATTAAGCAGGAACATGAATGACAGCAATTCCTGTTCATTTCAATTGGGTTTTCACAGAACGTACTGCTCTGTGGTTGTTAAGGACTATCAAAGAAACATTTGAACATTTTAGTGTAGTATAGGATAGGATCGAAATATATATTTTTAGGATATACAACCAGAACCAGCTTGTATACATACCTAAGGTACATATGTAAGAGGCTTGTTTATATTTTGGGAATTATTCATGTTCTTATGTAGCTCTTATGTTTTCTATTTTCTGGATGTCCCGTGATCGTATTATAAAACAGTTGTGTTCTATGTTTTAAATCAAGCACTGCTAGGAATTGTTGCTTTATGTTTTCAAAGCTATTTATTATCAGTCTTGGAATGGTGTTCCGCCTTCCTGCCATGGCCATACAGTTCTTCGCAGTCTAGGAAGTGCTGAAGCTACATAATTTTCAGTTAGAAAGTTACTGGTGGAAGGCAAATTTCCAAAATGTAAACAGGGACTGGAGTCTCATTGCAGAGCTCTTGCTTGTAGTGACTGGGAACATGTTGACTTTGGTAGGGCTGTAGTTTTTAACCATGCTATTTTAATCACAATAGGACTTGTACAGCACTCATTTAGGAAAGTACACCATTATATATATGCAGAGTGCCATTGTCTCCTCACATACATACATACATACATACATACTTGTACTTCCACAGAGAGAAGAGCTTTCATGGAAAAGGGAGGCCAGTATTATTTTCAGACAATATTTACTCCATACCTCTTATTTAGAAATTAAGCCATACCACATGACATAAGTTTTTGAATTCATGTGTTGTTTACACTGACATATCCCATGCACACACACAGAGAGAGTCTTAAAATGTGAGGGAAACTTCCTTCTGGTTTGATGCAGTTATTCAGCCTTTCTGTTCCTCTGCACCTGTCCTTTCTGTTTAGGCTGTGCACTTTAATGGAGCACAAACACAGATATTTTATGCACAATATCCTGAAACAATCCAGCTGCTGATTTCTGAAGGTCACGCTCCTCTTAAGAAACAACAACAGGCCAGAAAGGTTTTATACACACACTCACGCAAAACCAAACAGTCGGCAACATCAATTATATTCCACTGGCTTGTAAGCATGACTTGCTATAAATGAAAACTAACACTTATTAAACTTTCTGAAAGAAAAATTATAATGCAGTTGTGACCATCACCAAATGCACATGATTTTGTTGTCCTTGGAGCAACCCCCTCCTCTAGGGCAGCTGGATAGTCTGCAGCGCTTGCCTCTTCCTGGCAGCAGTGGCGAATGATGTGCGGAGCAGAGAGAGCAGCTGCTTTATGCAAAAGCGGTTTCTGCACATGCTGCAGAGGTAAGTGCGGGGCAGAAGGGGCTCATCAAACTGGGAAGGCAGCCCATTTAGGAGAAAGAAAACCGGTCCTAAACCTCTCTTGCCTTGCAGGGTTATCTTCGGGAGAAGAAAAGGCCAGGGAGAAAATCCTACACAAATCCGGAGCGGATTCCCCAAGTGACAGCACCCTATACGCCTCCTTTTGGCAACTCCTGCTGGTGCCAGATGCCTTGCTCTGCTTTCCTTTGGACCACATCAGCAAGGCCAAGAGGAGGGTGTTGTTGTCTGGGCAGCCCAGGATCTCCACACACACTGCCCAGGCCTGTACCCTGGAGAGGGTACTTCTGAACCAATTGCAGCTTCTGAACTATCCTCGAGGGTAGCCCCACAATTAGGTGCCTTCCAATAAGCTCTGCCCTGTCCTGGTCCAGGAACGGCAGTCTTTCTCCTGAACTGAACGTATTTAAAGGTGCTTTTTTTGTATTTTTCACATCCGTAATGTGAATAGAGTTGCTAGCTGTTGTCAGCAACCGTCTGGCCTTCTCTTATCTCTTTAAGAGCAACATAACCAGCCAGTAGTACTTTTCAAGATACTGTACAGAGATAAGCAGAGGTAAGCAAACCAAGCTTCTGTCAAAGGCACAGAAGGAGGAAGAGCAGGGGGCCCATAAAAAAAGTTGGCAGCCTTAAGAGTACACCTTAGATTGTTAAAGTGTATACCACAAAAGTGGAAGGTGTGGCTATGAAAAACAGGTGTTTGAAAGCATGTGTATCCTGCAAGTGACCTGTGCCAGAGAGCCAGGATGGACTTCATCTCTCTGCTCAGTGAGCGTACATTGAATGTCAAAACTCAGGCCTATTGCTGTGTATCGTGGGATTAATGAATTATTTCCCATGCGGCATTATGATTTTATTAATGTTAGTGGAATGCACATCGTGTAATATAAGCAGGAAAGCAGTAGCAGCCACAGGGAAGCTTTCCTCAGTTGGTTAGAGCATAGTGCTGATAATGCCAAGCTTGCAGGTTCGATCCCCGTATGTGACAGCTTCATATTCCTGCATCGCAGTGGGTTAGACTAGAAGGGGTAGGCAACCTTCGGCTCCCAGATGTTTTGGGACTACAACTCCCATGATCCCTAGCTAACAGGACCAGTGGTCAGGGATGATGGGAGTTGTAGTCCCAAAACATCTGGGAGCCGAAGGTTGCCTACTACCTCAGGATCCCTTCCAACTCTACAGTTCCAGGATTCTATTATTCCATCCTGCATCCATGGAGCAGAGTCTGTTCTGGAGAAACACTAAGTGAGGATTTGAACTTCAGCCTCTGTTGTTGTTGTTGTTCAGTCGTTCAGTCGTGTCCGACTCTTCGTGACCCCATGGACCAGAGCACGCCAGGCACGCCTATCCTTCACTGCCTCTCGCAGTTTGGCCAAACTCATGTTAGTAGCTTCGAGAACACTGTCCAACCATCTCATCTTCTGTCGTCCCCTTCTCCTTGTGCCCTCAATCTTTCCCAGCATCAGGGTCTTTTCTAGGGAGTCTTCTCTTCTCATGAGGTGGCCAAAGTACTGGAGCCTCAACTTCAGGATCTGTCCTTCTAGTGAGCACTCAGGGCTGATTTCTTTAAGAATGGATAGGTTTGATCTTCTTGCAGTCCATGGGACTCTCAAGAGTCTCCTCCAGCACCATAATTCAAAAGCATCAATTCTTCGGCGATCAGCCTTCTTTATGGTCCAGCTCTCACTTCCGTACATTACTACTGGGAAAACCATAGCTTTAACTATACGGACCTTTGTTGGCAAGGTGATGTCTTTGCTTTTTAAGATGCTGTCTAGGTTTGTCATTGCTTTTCTCCCAAGAAGCAGGCGTCTTTTAATTTCGTGACTGCTGTCACCATCTGCAGTGATCAGCCTCTGCAGTGATCACCATCTGCAGTGATCAGCCTCTGTATCTGTTAGCATAACACCCTTAAGGAAGTCTCCCTATACCTGTTCCCCTCTAGGCGTTTTGAACGATGGCTACCTCCAGACATCCTGTTTATTGAGCATTCATTCTGATTTGCTTTCAGGGAGAGCCAAGCAATTGCTACCTCACAATTTCAAGTGTGATTTTCCTGTCACTGTCCTTGCTGCAAAAAGCCCCGTTTGCCCTGGAAGCAGGTTTGTTGCACAAGAGCACCAAAAACAAAACAAAAAACCCTTTCGTTGCACAACCTGAGTTTGCTGGTATATGATTGAATCCTACATGGAAAAAACCAACCGTCTGGAAGCAGCCTAAAATTCCTATAATCCCCAACTGGCCCCACTGGGGAGCTCTGGGAAGTGTAGCTCCCTGAAGGAAACAGGTGTCTCTTAGCTACTCTCAGCAGGCCTTGAAACTGCTTTGAAAACTGGGGAGCAGAAAAGAAGCGAACTCGGATTTCTGCCACTGGGACAGGGGACTTCACACCACTAGGAAGCTGCTCATCCAGACTCCCGGCAATAACATCAAGGCAAGAGGGAGACCAACCTGGCTTCCATCAGAGCTTGCTTCTGCCAGAAAGAACAACCAGCTCCAGTTCCCCGTTATTGCCCTGGGAGTGCAGTGGGAAAGGACACTCTGGCTTCAAGCATCAGCCAAAAGAACAAAATCCACCAACTGTTATTCAAGCAAGAACACCAGCAAGGGCAGGTCTGCTATAAATGCTTGCAGTGCTTATAGCTCACCATTCTGTTTTGGCATTAAAAACTGATCTTCCTCCTGGCACTTTCCTCCTTCAGCTCCCTTTCATTGTGCGTTTTGTTTGTTTGTTTGTTTTTAGTCCATCAGCTCGATGGCAGGTCCTCTCTCTTTTTTTGCTGTGAGCCTCTTTGGGAGACAATAATTATCTGAAAAGTGGGATAAAGTAAGTAAAATGAAACACTGAGCTGTATATTCTTGTCCCAGGCTCCATCTGCACTATAGATTTAAAGCAGTATCATAACACTTTAAACAGTTGTGGCTTCCCCCAAAGAATTCTGGGAAGTGTAGTTTGTTAAGGGTGGTGAGAGTTGTTAGAGACCCTGCATCTTCCCCTTACAAGAGCTAAAATTCCCTGAGAGGTTTAACAGCCAATCCCTCTTCCCAGGGAATTGTAGCTCTCTGAGGGGAATGGGCATCTCTTAGCAACTCTCCATATGCCTAAGAAACTACAGTTCCCAGGATTCTTTGGGTAGTACTGCTTTAAATATATTGCACAGATGGGGCCTCAGTTACATGGTTTTAGAAGGGGCCAGGCCAGCTTAGGATGGCAGTGAGTGGGCATTTGTCACTGAATATTTTCTGGCTCAGCTGATAATGGTTTCATCTTCTGTCTTTGGAGGGGAATTTCGTTATTTAGTTATGTAAGTTTGTATCGTTTATACTCCACCCTTTCACAAGAGGCACTTGTGGCACCTTACATTATCAAAAACAGCAAAGCTTACTAAAATAGAATTGAAATGGGGAACCAAGACAGCAGAAAAAAAGTCAATAACCTAAAAACAGCCCCCAAGGCCTCATATTGGCCAGAATAAAAAGATGTTCATGAAGCGGCCAAAATATTTGCTTTTGGAGTTAAAAACTGACATAAGCTGAACTGAACACTGAATCCCTGCTCAGAGGAGCACCCCTTACCCTGGATATAATCACTCTCCATTTTGGAAAATAAATAAAGATATGTTTATTGCAGATAATGCATCCTTGAGAGGAAAGATCCTGGTTCTAACTAAGGAGGCAATACAATGAACCTTGCTTTGCCTCTCAAATGGAGAGGTCCAAAACAGATGTCTCCTTCCCTGAAAGCATGGAGAAGTAGGAAATTTAGGTCAGCAACCGTTAAGTGTTGAGGGAAGGTAAGCACAGCTTAGCTTAGTCTACGGAACCCGGGGATTCCTCTCTCGTACTGTCTCCCATGCCGACACATCAGCTTTCAGGGCAAGCTGAGTTGCATCCCAACGCTTCCAGCAGAAAAATAAAAATTAAGGCATGGGGCAGTCCATCAGGCATCTTTGGGAAGGGAGTTCCACAATCTGGGTACATGCACCGAGAGAAGGCTGGAGGCTGTATACATATCATACATTTAAAGTACCGCACCGCCCCCCCAAAAATGAATCCTGGCAACTGCAGTTTGTCAAGGGTGCTGGGAATTGTAGCTCTGCTGGGGTAAACTACAGTTTTTTAGGATTTTTGGGGGGAAGGGATATGCTTAAAATGTATGGTGTGTACATATGGTGTGTGCACCAGCCATGTACATCTCTGTTGCCAGGTCACACAGCAGATACTCTTCCACAGATCTTGACATAGGAAGTAGAGAGGAAGCGATATGGCCAAGATACTTCCAGACAGGGACTTTACATTGCGAAAAAAATTCAGTGTGTATGTTTCACAAGTTCGCTTCCATGACTTCCCACTTTTCTGAGTCACAATATTCATTTGTTCTTCCCCTGCTTGACATCTATGTTGGTGGGCGGAGCGTGACGGGCTAAATTTTTTAATCCTCCCTGCAAGCACTTTTCCCACACCCTCCATTACCTGTTGCCATTCTGGGCATGCACACGGGTATTTAAAACAACAACAACCAATCTCAGGAAATGCACTTGAACAAATGTTACCAACTTTATCCAGCCAGTCTCACAGTGAGTGAAATTAGAGATTTGTTCTTTGGGGTTTGTGTGTGTAGCAGGGGGTCAATATCTATTTCCATTCTGCAAGGTGGAAGAGAGGTGGAGAGGGCATCTGAAAAAACCCCTCAGTGTTTGTTTTTAAAAACCCAATGTATGTATTATGATTTCGGCCTCCTAGGAATTCTCCCTCATTTCCTGTGTTAGGATCTTGAGAGAATATTTCCCTGATTTGGTCAGCCTTCAGCGTGTGGCAGCCACTGGAACGAAGTGTCTTTAGTTTGGTATCAGAAGCTACTGGAAACAAAATGGTTAGATTGCGCCCAGCTGAGAAGCACATGGAAACGGGTGTGGTGACGGAGACACCCACAAAAATGGCACCACCACACACAAAGCAAACTGTTCACACGCACACAAAAATACACTAATGAGCTTCTGCCCTACCGGTGACTGAAGATGTATAATGAGTTATTTTAACTTATCAGATTTTCTACAGTAAGTGGCAATCTGAATTAAATGTAAAAAAAGAAGTAATGGCTGGCTTTTTGATGCAACAGTGTCATGTTAGAGCTGCAAAAGAACAACACAAAATTATTGGCATGAGCAGCGCTGGTTCCTCAATAAACTCCCATTTTGAAACACTCCTAGCCATTTATTGCTTTTAGGCGATAACCAGCACTTTCAATGGGTTCCAGAAACAGATCAGAAGCCCGCGAGACAGTTTTAACTATGCAGGTTATGTGCGTCACAGCTCCCAACATCTCACTCTGGTCAATAGTCTGTTCCGGAAACTTACAAACACAAAGGCAGCCCCACGCAGAGCAATTGCAAGTACAGTAGTTCAGTGTTCTGCTCTCTGATTGGTTGGGCTGCGTGCCATTAGTGAGAGAGCTGCAAATACTGCATTTGCTTATTGTGCTGCCCTTTTATTGAATGTGTAACAAGACAGATTCATATTTTGTTACATACCGAATATCCTTGTTATTTACGTAAAAACCTATGTACCGAGTTTCATTTATAAATCGGAAAGGTCACCGTATATATAAATAACAGTAAAACAGTAACAACAATGTAAAAAATAAATAAATCCATAAAACATAGCAACCACAGTAGTCAGAACTAACAAAGGAAAGTTCAGTTGTCAGCCATCAGGAAATGCCCAGGTACACAAACAGCATCCCAACTGCAGAAGCTTCGCATTATTGGTGCTCTCTTGATCTGTACCATGTCGGCACTGCAAAGGAAACCCTTTCTCCAAACCCAGGTGAAATAGGTGGACTCACTGCATTGGGGTCTTTACAGTAGGCAGAGAGCCTCACTTAGTGTCATCGCCTCCTCTGCCCAGTTTTCCACTGTCAGTCCACATTCTGATTTTGGAAACAAATGTTCCTTTAATGGACACTGATGGCTAAGAGATGCTTGCTTAAATTACCAATGCTATTTATTTTATTTTATTTTATGTAAATAACATTTATTGTATTTTTAAAAGGTAAAGGTAAAGGTAAAGGGACCCCTGACCATTAGGTCCAGTCGTGTCCGACTCTGGGGTTGCGGCGCTCATCTCGCTTTATTGGCCGAGGGAGCCGGCGTACAGCTTCCAGGTCATATGGCCAGCATGACGAAGCTGCTTCTGGCGAACCAGAGCAGCACACGGAAACGCCGTTTACCTTCCCGCCAGAGCGGTTCCTATTTATCTACTTGCACTTTGATGTGCTTTCGAACTGCTAGATTGGCAGGAGCAGGGACTGAGCAACGGGAGCTCACCCCATCGTGGGGATTCGAACCGCCGACGTTCTGATCAGCAAGCCCTAGGCTCTGTGGTTTAACCCACAGTGCCACCTGGGTCCCTTTTAAAAGTTACAGCACAACAAAAAATAGCATCTGCTTGAATTATCATTGACGGGGTGGGGTGGGGGTGGGGAGATAATGAACTTAAGTCATAGAATCATAGAATTGGAAGGGACCCTGAGTGTCATCTAGTCCAATCTGGTGCGATGCAGGAATCTCAACTAAAGCATCCCATGACAGATGGCCATCCATCCTCTGCTTAAAAACCTCCAAGGAGAACCCACCGCTTTCATGGGGAGCCTGTTCCACTGTCAAAACAACTCTTGCCCTCAGAAAGTCCTTCCTGGTGTTCAGCCAGAATATGCTTGGGTCGGGACAAGAGGGAAGCAATCGGGACACAGTCAATAGGGAGGGGAGTTTCAGTTTTGCACCTTTCTGGCAAGCGCTTGAGGAACTGCGCGCCAGCAGCTTTAAAGGCTAAGCGCTGCCCGTCGCCTGCTGCCCACTTCTCAGCTTGCATTTTTGCAACAACAGCCTAGAGCACTTTACACTTTCCTAAAGCCAAGCCCAGTCGGTAGAACAAGAGACTCTTAATCACAGGGCCCTGGGTTCGAGATTCCAGCATTGCGGAGAGGGTTAGACTAGATGACGCTTGTGGTCCCTTCCAACTTTATGATTCTAAGAAGCCCGGTAGGTCACAATTCCCCACTCAGATCTTTTTTAAACTTCATTTAAAACAACTACACAAAACCTACAGGCAGTCTCGGGGGGGGGGGCTATATTCGTTTGGGAATGTGGGGCGGTGCTTTTTAACCCTTTCGCACTCGCCGTTGCCAGCGCCCAGCGGAAGGGCAGAGACTGTGTCTCCTCTGCAATCCTCGACGGCCGTATGCCCCCCCCCCAAAAGGTGGTCATCAGCCGCCTGGGTCCCCCCGCGAAGGCGCTGCAATGCGGCGAGGCCGGCCGCCCGCCCCTCTCCTCCGCCTGCCTCCCGCGTCTGCTGCAGTGGATCGTGCCGTCCACACTAATCAGCCGCCGCTCCGACGGGCAGCGCCGCCTCCCTCGCCCCAGACGGGATGACGGCATCCTCGTCTCCGCTGGGGGCGAGTGACGTCATGCCGCAGCATCAGCCGCAACCGGGATCTGCAGCAGAGCAGAGCAGAGCAGAAGTGGCGGCGCTCTGCTCCTTAATTCCTTCACGGGCTGGTTTCTTTTCAAGGCCTTTTGAAGTGTGGTGAAGACTAGGACACACATTGGCAAAAGAGAAAGAGAAGGACGGGGTGTTGCTTAGCTTTCTCTGCACACACCCCTAGGGGTCCCCCCCAGACCCCATTTCTCACATCCTTCCCGACTGAGGCTTAATATATATGAATGAGTGCTTAAATATCACAAACAGGTAGCTGACAGCAGGTTTTTGTTTTGTTTTGTTGAACGATTATTATTTTCTCTTCTGGAAAGGGAGGACGCAGATTAATGGGCATGCACAAAGTTTTTAGGAGGGCAAGAATTGGATTATGAGAAGGCAGCAGGAAGGGCACTTCTGATTTTCCGCAGATGCAAAATCAAGACTCGTAAGCTCAGGGTCGTGAGTTTGAGCCCCACATTGGGCAAAAGATCCTTGCATTGCTGCAGGGCTAGATGACCCTCGTGGTCCTTTCCAACGCTACAGTTCTATTAAAGAGCACCCATCCCATAATAAACACCCATCAAGAAGCACCCTGATTGCGTTTCTGGCTCCAAATTGGAAACCGGAAACACGGTTGCACACAAAAGGGGGTCTGGAAAAGTAGAGTGTGGCAACTTATATTGGCAAATTGCAGGATATAACTCAGATGCAGATATGAAGGAAAAGTCACCCCCCCACACACACTTCATTACTTTATTCAGGGTGCCTATCCAGACATTTGTTCCGATCAACATTCAGACCAGTCTTGAGGTCACACAGGCCCCCCTCCCTGTTGAACTTCTGGCATTGACTGAAGGCTTTTAAAAAAAAACCTCCAGCAGGTTTTTGAACAGAACTCTTGATTTTATATTTCGAACTAATTTTAGTCTTATTGCATGGGGTCTCTTGCACACTGCTTAGAGACAACTGTGATTAGGTAGCTGTAAACCACCTTAATATTTCAGAATAGGTGGTATATGTTTTTAATTTTTAAAAAAGTATCTTAAGTGCTATGGGCTCCAGTGATTATAATTACCACAATCACAAATTTACAAGTCAAGAATGGGGAGAGTTATGCAGGCATTCAAAAAGACCGTGCTCTGCTGTAAAGCAGCACACAGTTCCTCAAAAGCCGAACAGTCCTTCCAAAACAGCTTGTTCTTGCCAGACTGCTGCAAAATTCAGACTTCCCTCTTTTTTGGCAGAACCCCAATTACTTTTCTCTCACCATCCAAGCAAGTGAAATATGTCCAATAGCTGCCAGCCTTCAATTATCATTTAAAGCAAGCATCTTCTAGCCATCAGTGCCCATTAAATAATATTGAATAAGAATGTGGACTCAAGACAGTGGAAAGCTGGGTGGGTAGAGGAAATATGATGATTGATGAGGGACTTCCTACCATAATGGCCCTCTATCCACTGTAGAGACTAGCTTTGCTAAAGCAATGGATCAATAAGAAAACAGGGACCATCATTTATCCTCTGATTGCGGTGGTGCTCCTGCTTGCCAGCTTGGTGGTGCTGGGCTCAGGTGAACACTCATCTGCACCCTCTGCTACCACCGACCTAGTGCTCCCTCCCCATCACCACCAGCCTGCACCCGCCCATCCCAGTCAGGGCAGCAGGGCAGCATAAATTGTGGATACGCAGGACTACCTTTTAAACAGATTTCTTCCCAGCGTAGTTGGTTTAGCATTAGGGCACCTGGTTCACAGGGCCCTTACTTAAGGAATTTCTTGTGCCGTTTCACTACTTCCAGAATGCCCATAGTGTAGATAGGGGGAATGCTTCAGCCCAGTGATCGCCTGCCAAGCTTCCATATGGCTGATGGGAACAATCTGTGGGAGCTATAAATAGGAGTGTTGTTAGGGGGTGGCCCAGGGGGGCTGAACCCTAGGTCTTTTGCCCTGAGGTGTCTGCCTTCACACAAATACACACAATTTGCTTATAGGATTGCTAGGCATGCTGCAAAACACACTGCTGGTGAGACCCACCATCTAAGAGGCTAAAATATGCATATATGCATATAAATGAGCACATGCAGATTTTATGCAAATTTGTGCCAAAGCCCTGTGCCCTTTATGTACCTGGGAGCACCCCTGGCTATAAAGCCTCTACAGCTGGTGTCTTGCCATGCATGAGCACATGACTTCCCCCAAAGAATCCTGGGAACTGTAGTTTATCCCTCACAGAGGGACAATTTCCTTTGCCCTTAAAGTTCCCATGATTCATTTTGAGGGTTGCTTTAAAAAATATGCTGCGTACACAGCTTTAACAGACCTAGCAGGTTCAGTGCCACCTGCTCCAACACCCAACTATCTTAAATTTGTCCTTAAAAAAGCAGGGGCAAGTTGTTTGAGCAGGAACGTAACATTTCAGACGACCTGAAATTCGTCTCCATTTTAGGAAATGTGTTTGATAGTGCCCTGCCAGCACACAGCAATGGTGACCACCAGGAAAGGAATGCAAGGGCTTTGGCACTGTTATGTCAGCAAGTCACTCTTTTGTCCTTGGGCTTCTTTGCTGCTTCAAGGAAGGAGTAATCCCTGCCAGCGGTATTGACTGTCTGGACGGCACAGTTACTGCCATCTTCTGGAAATGGTTTGTTTCGCAAGCCTCAGTCTCCTCAGGTTCATCTATCACAGACCCAGGCGTTGCCTCATCATGCAGTTTCATTGAGAAAGGTCTTGCGTCAAACTTCAGGGATTAAAGCAATGGTTTACATTAAGCATGTGAATGCTCGTTCTAATAATGTTGTGTTACACCCCTCGGGAGAATCTAATCCCCACCTAAACACCCTTGCATGATGAACACAGCCAAAAGATATTGTGGCATACGGAATCTATATTGGCATAACAATAGCCTTGTGCTAATGGATAATATAAGGGACGTGGGTGGCACTGTGGTTTAAACCACTGAGCCTCTTGGGCTTGCCGATCAAAAGGTTGGTGGTTTGAATCCCAGATTCCCCACAACGGGATGAGCTCCCGTTGCTCGGTCCCTGCTCCTGCCAACCTAGCAGTTCGAAAGCATGCCAGTGCAAGTAGATAAATAGGTACTGCTCTGGCGGGAAGGTAAAGGGCGTTTCTGTGTGCTGCTCTGGTTTTGCCAGAAGCGGCTTAGTCATTCTGGCCACATGACCCAGAAGCTGTCTGCGGACAAACGCTGGCTCCCTCGGCCAGTAAATCGAGATGAGTGCCGCAACCCCAGTCATCCGTGACTGGACTTAACGGTCAGGGGTCCCTTTACCTTTAATGGATAATATAGGTAGCACAGAATCATATACATGTAGAGTTGGAACGGGTCCCAAGGGTCATCTAGTCCAACCCCCTGCAATGCAGGAATCTCAGCTACAGCATCCATAGCAGATGGACATCCAGCCTCTGCTTAAAAACCTCCAAGGAAGGAGAGTCCACCATCTCCCGAGGAAGTCCGTTTCACTGTTGAACAGCACTTGATGTCAGAAAGTTATTCCTGATGTTTAGTCGGAATCTCCTTTCTTGTAACTTGAAGCCACTGGTTCAACTTCTGCTCTCCAGAGCAAGAGAAAACAAACTTGCTCCATCTTCCATATGAGAGCCCTTGAGATATTTGAAGATGGCTATCATCTCTCCTCTCATTCTCCTCTTTACCAGGCTAAACATACCCAGCTCCTTCAACCGTTCCTCATAAGGTCTAGTTTCCAGACCCTTGATCATCTTGGTTGCCTTCCTCTGTACACGTTCCAGCTTGCCAACATCCTTCTTAAATTGTGGTGCCCCGAACTGGACGCAGTATTCCAGGTGTGGTATGACCAAGGCAGAATAGAGTGGTACTATTACTTCCCTTGATCTGGACACTATACTTCTGCTGATGCAGCCTAGATAGGCATTCACTTTTTTTGTCGCTGCATCACACGGCATCACGCTGTTGACTCATGTTAAGCAGAAGTCTTATGCTAGCAGGATCTTACCAGCGGAAGACAAATAAGTGTAGGGAGGGGAGGAAGCAAATCCTTGAAAGATTATCCTGTTCCCCCAGGGCTTGCTCATGCTTCCTAATTGGTCTGGGGTCCCACTGTTTCTGGTGTATAGGCTATAGGTTTGGCTATAGTGCTCCTATACCTAAGGCTATTCTTAGATGCCCAGTTGAAGGCATGTTTAGCAGCTTCAGCCAGTTTATTGTTTATTTGTTTATTTTTAAATATTATTTGCCTTTTTAAAAAAAAGCAAACTCAATGATGCTTGCCATCAACTGTCTCAACGACAGTTGTTTTAAATTACTTTCTTTTGACCCCAAGTGCTCAGAAAAATTGGTCATTTGAAAACTAGCAAGTTAAATTTTAAAATTAGCACCGGGGAATAGCTTTCATGCGGTTAATGAGTTTATTTTGCAGAATTACAAAGAACACCACCTTTTTATCTTTTTTTTTTTTTAATCTAAACTAAAACAAGTTTTCTTGGATTTGCTGAAAAGGTTTTCAGCGCTTCCTTCTCAAATTCCTCATTCCCCCCCATCATCCAAGTGACCTCAGTGAGCATTTCAATTTCAAATGTTCTGACCATTTCAACTTTTAGTTAAGTATTTTTATTTATTTACTTTATGGGGGGCAGCTGCCCCCTGGCTACACCCACGGTTTATGTAGCCCTTACTACATAGCTTTAGGCAGTGCTTTTTTCAGGGGGAACTCAAGGATACACAGTACCAGCACCTTGTTGTTAAAAAGTGTGGCACTTGCTGTAACAACTTCATGGCGAGTACCTGCAATTATTTTTCTAAGAAAAAAAGCACTGGCTTTAGGGACGCTCGGGGTGCAAATCCCTGTTGCAGCTCCTCCAGATTGGCTGGATTAAAAAGAAAAGTGATCAGTTTTCTGTAGTGTTGTAGGAGAAAATAAAGAGAAAGGTAAAGATGGTAGGTTGAGATTGGTTTACTGTATTCCATCAAGACTTATGGCATATTCTGGTTATTTTGAACCAATAGTAGCAATTGGTGTAGCTGATAGGCTTTTCTTTGCAGCTCCCCTTCTGGCCTTTTCTATACAGAGCTAATTTTGGAACAGTCTGAAACAAATCCCTGTGTTTTTGATAAGGACATAATTCCAAGCACAGTAGTGCACGCCAACCAAGATATAATAATATCTCCCTTCTCTTACGCTGATTCAAGTCCTTTTTGACAAGTGCAGCCAGGTATTTGAAGATTTTGTAGCTGTCCCACAGCTAGCAAGGACAAACCAGTCAAATGAGTCGAGCCGAAACATGGGCATAGCCACGATTTATGTTAGGGGGAGGGCAGGACACTCACCTGTCATCATCCTCTGTCTGGCTCTTTCTAGCAGATTTGGAATGAAATGTCTCAATAGTAATTGTTTTAAATTACTTTCTTTTGACCCTAAGTCAAAAGAAAAATCAGAAAAATCAGTCAAAATCTTCAGTCATTTGAAAACTAGGAAGTTAAATAAAAAAATTAACATCAGGGTGTACCTTTCATGCAGTTAATGAGTACAGTGGTACCTCAGGTTACATACGCTTCAGGTTAAGAACTCCGCTAACCCATAAATAATGCTGCAGGTTAAGAACTTTGCTTCAGGATAAGAACAGAAATTGTGCTCTGGCGGCGCAGCAGCAGCGGGAGGCCCCATTAGCTAAAGTGGTGCTTCAGGTTAAGAACAGTTTCAGGTTAAGAACGGACCTCCAGAATGAATTAAGTACTTAACCAGAGGTACCACTGTATATTTTGCAAAATTACAAAGAGAATGCCTTTTTCATCTTATTTTTAAAACAATCTAAAATAAGTTTTCCTGGAAACCTTTCACAAAATCATGCAAGTGACCTCCGCAATCATTTCAGTTTCGAATATTCTGCCTATTTCTACTTTTAGTTAAGTATCTTTATTTATTTACTTAATTTAGTAGGGGCAGGTGCACCACACCCCATGCCCATGAACCTAAGTGGTCCTGTCACTGCATATGGAAGCACATGGACTGTGACTTGAAGCACCTTCCAGCCCTGCAACTTTTTAGTTGCAGTGTTAAACCTCAGACTTTAACCTGATGGATGCCTTATTGAGTGTCAGAAAGAAACAGTGGAATATCGTCAGTAAAGAGACAAATGGCATGATCACGATCTCCAGTATGGTCTTTCTGATCTTAACATCAGCTCTGATCTTATCAGCCAAATAATAATAATAATTTATTACTTATACCCCGCCCTAGCCACTCTGGGTGGCTCCCAACAGAATATTAAAAACATGATAAAACATCAAACATTAAAAACTTCCCTAAACAGGGTTGCCTACAGATGTCTTCTAAAAGTCAGATAGTTGTTTATTTCCTTGACATCTGATGGGAAGGCGTTCCACAGGGCGGGCGCCACTGCCGAGAAGGCCCTCTGCCTGGTTCCCTGCAACCTCACTTCTAGCATTGAGGGAACCACCAGAAGGCCCTCTGAGGTGGACCTCAGTGTCCGGGCTGAACGATGGGGGTGGAGACGCTCCTTCAGGTATACTGGGCCGAGGCCATTCAGGGCTTTGAAGGTCAGCACCAACACTTTGAATTGTGCTCGGAAACGTACTGGGAGCCAATGTAGGTCTTTCAGGACCGGGTTATGTGGTCTCGGCGGCCACTCCCAGTCACCAGTCTAGCTGCTGCATTCTGGATTAGTTGCAGTTTCCGGGTCACCTTCAAAGGTAGCCCCACATAGAGCGCATTGCAGTAATCCAAGCAGGAGATAACTAGAACATGCACCACTCTGGTGAGACGGTCCGCAGGCAGACAGGGTCTCAGTCGGCATACCAGGTGGAGCTGGCAGACAGCTGCCCTGGACACAAAGCTGCTATTGCGCTAGTGTGAAATGAAGGCGTGACAGGGGACATCCCTGTTTCCCTACCTAGGGTGGTGATAAAGGGTGTATCAGTGGCATTACGGCCATTGGAGCATGAGTACATTTCTGCCTCAGGGTTCAGCAACCTGCGGCCCAATCTTACATTTTGGTACAGCATAAAAAGCCATTCAAGGCTTTCAATGGTCCCAAGTATATCCAGAAGGAGAGGAGATGTGTGTTTGGCTGTGTTGCACTATATTGAGTGTCCTTCAAACAGAGCTCTCTATATGCCTCCCTGGCACGAAACCAGATTGATCTTTGTTAATAAAAACATCCAACCTTTAAGCCATTACCACTGTTAAAATCTTGGCATCCTGGTTCACTTAGGCGAATTGGCCTACAGAAGCTCAGCTCCGTTGGATCCTTCCTTGGCACTGGGATCATCATTGTCAGTCTGGGCTGCTTCCAGGGTTGTGGGGTTCCCTCTCTAGGACTGCAGGGAACAGGGATCGCAATCTAGGGACCAAGGCTCCAGGGACCAAGAGGCGAGCCAAAAATACCACACCTTCTGCAACATATAGGATTTGCATATAGGAAACATATAGGAAACAACATTAGGGTTTGCCAGTGATAAGTGGGGAGTACCATTTGTGTAATATTTTCAGTGACAGCTCCTTTGTAGTAGTGGATGTTGTTTTTGTACATGGGCAGGGGGGCAGCTGCCTCCCGCCTAAATCATCATAAAAAATCAATACAAATCTGAGGTTCTGCCCCCCTAATAAAAGCCTCCCCCCCAAAAAAAATATTCCTGGCTATGCCCATGTTTTTGTATGGTGCAATTTTCAAAGAATGACTACATTTTGGTTCCCAAATGATTTGGAAAGTATGAACTGGGTAGATTCTCCTTTAAATGCCTGCAGAATAAAAATTTCTATCCATTCCCTGTCAGACTTGGACCAGGAAGAGTCAAATCTCAACTCAGCCATGATGTCTTAGGCCAGTTAACATCTCTAAGATTATGGGTGTCTTCACATCACTGCCTTAGAGCCCAATGAAGTTGTTTCTCTCCCCCCCCCCCCGCCTCCCCCAGTGCATTTCACAGCACTTCCCCCCCCACAGCTGTTCACATCAACAGGACTTCATTAATGTCAGATTCGTTTCTGTTTGTTTACACACCAGGGGGGCATTGACAGGGACAGGGATGTCTTTATCCTATGAAGTGGTGTTCACGCTTTGCTAGGGGCTAATTAGGAACGGCTTAACGACTCCCAACTGGTATGAAGCTGATTTGAGAAACAAGGCATGAAGCAGCAGTATTTCATAACAAAGTATAGCATACATATGCATTTTGGATAACGTATTTGTGGGAACACGGGTTAAAAGCCCAGCACTGGAAATGCAGTACCGGTAGTTGTACAGTAAACAGGAGTGTGAACACAGCCGAAATTACCCAGCAGGTAGGTGAAGTATAGCAAAATGGAGCCAGTATAGTATAGTGCTTAGTGCAGGGGTCAGCAACCTTTTTCAGCTGTGGGCCGGACTATTTTTTTGGGGGGGGGGATGAACGAATTCCTATGCCCCACAAATAACCCAGAGATGCATTTTAAATAGAAGGACACATTCTACTCATGTAAAAACACGCTGATTCCTGGACAGTCCGCGGGCTGGATTGAGAAGGCGATTGGGCCGCATCCAGCCCACGGGCCTTAGGTTGCCTACCCCTGGCTTAGTGTGACAGACTAGGACCTGAGAGACCAGGGTTCAAATCCCCACTCAGTCATGAAGCTTTCTGGGTGACCTTGGGCCAGTCCCTGCCTCTCAGCCTAACCTACCTCACAGGGATGTTGTGGGGATTAAATGAGGCGGAGAAATGTATGCCACCTTGAGCTCTGCAGGGAGGGGGGGAAGGTGGGTTAGAAATGTAATCAATAATAATAATAATAATAATAATAATAATATGGGATAGTTTGCAGTTGCCCTGTCCCGAGATCCTCGAAGGAAGACTGAAAAACCAATGTGATGAAAAAACTGTAGATAAAACAGAAGCCTTCTACCTGGGGGGGGGGGGACACCACATAAAACTGACAACCGTCTTCCTCAAGGAAGCTGTGTCGAGAAAAGCAGAGACTGAGGTGACCCCCCCCTCCCTCTACCCATTGGCAGACTGCGTTCAGTTGCCTTCTCTCTCCATCCCTCCAGGCGGCTTGGCTGCCAGGCTGCCAGTCTAAGATGCGAGCCAAGTTTGGAAACAGGCAAGGACAAGGTCATCTCAGACATCTGGCTCCTGATGTCTTATCATCTCTGCTGGAAGGAGGCAGCCGGAGAAGGTCTTTCACCCCAAAACTCTGTGGAATTCGCTTCCAAGCAAACGCATGCAGGGGATCGGATTGCGATGGATATTCCTTTTTTAAAAAATTGTTACAGGAAACCATAACCTTGGTATGAGGGGTGTGGGCACAAGCTGGATCGTGCCTGGCTACCACCAGCGGGCCACTGGCCAATGTCTAGTAAGGCTGCTGGTTCTCTTCTAAAGAATGATAGGCTGGGCAGATCTTAGCCTGCCAGTCCAGGCAGGTACTTTCGAAGCAAGGGAAAGGATGCTTCACAAACACACACACAAACACACAATTCTTGGCTTACAGATCAAGTGTGGTTAGTGTGCTGCAGCAGTGGCAACTTGAATAAAATATTGGGGGAGGGCAGGTAAGCCCTGCACAATCGATCACAAGACGTGCTGTTCGTACACCGTTTGAATGGCAATGCCATCAACTTGGGGGGTGGGGCAGCCCCCTCAAATATTTTATGGGGGGGGGGGGAGCCGAAGAGTCCTTGGCCCTCTAGGAGTTGTCTCTTATGGTGTGCTGGACCTGAAACCTCCACTCGGCCACAGAGCTTCCTTTGGGTGACTTTGGGCCGGCCAGTGACCTACCTCACAGGGTTGTCGTGAGGATAGCAATGGAGAGGAGGGCAAGCAGCGCAGCGAAATGCATGTAACGGGACTACTACTACATCCCGAAAATGCGCACACACTGCCTCTTCTTAAGAGCGCACCCTGGGAGAAGAAAACCAGTCTTATACAACTGGCCCGATTAGATGATTAGAATAGCTATGATCTTCTCCATCACTTGGACGGGGGTGGGGGGTGGGTTGTAATTCGTGTTGCCTCTGGGGGCCACCAACAAACCCCCCCCCCACTCCTGGAGATGGTGCCTGTGTGTTGTGCGTCCTGACTTCAGGCTGCTTGCACGCCTAGCAGCGGGTCCGTGCCAGCCTCTCTCCCCCCTCCCCCCCCCCCATGCAGGTGGAGCAGCAGCAGCGGAAGGGGAGGAGAAGAGGACACTGCAACCTACTTGAATAATTGATAGGCTGGGCTGCCAAGCGGGGAGCGAGCAAACGCGGAGGAGCAGCCGGACGCCGGGCTCCCTGCGCCGCCACCGCCGCCTCCGGAACCGCCACCCTTGCCCCCCGCTCGCCGCCACGCCGGAGATGCCAGCGCTGCGCGCAGGTAGGGGGGCTCAGCTGCAGCCGCCGCTGCGCGCCTCTCTCCCGCCGGGCTAATTAGGGAGGGAGGGAGATGCGGGCAATGGCCCCTGGTGGAGGAGGCGGCTTTGGAGAATAACTCGGGCACGTTCCTGGAGAGCTCTCGGCAGGCAGGAGCTTAATGGAGCCTCCATCTCCCAGGGCAGTGTACCCCTGAATGCCAATTTGCCGGCACCCTGGTTGCGCGAGCAGAGGTTTGGGTGTTGGGAAACTGTAGGGGGCTGCTAAACTCGGCTGACCTCTGAGCTGCCCTGGGTAACAACTCCCCCCCCCCCCAGCAAAGGCAGAAGGATGGGTGGTAAGTGGACTGGAGATCGGAGGTGAGTAAGGAAGCTCACAGCCCAGTAGGGTTGGCACCTTCTCTTCCCCGACTCATTCCTCCTTTTAGAGCATTGCAGGCAGAAGTGCAGCAGGTGCAGGTGCTTCCTACTATTGGGAGCCTGTGCTGTTTGAAAGCTGCACCTGTTGTATTGCTGCCTGCCACACCACTGTTAGCAGGCATAAAGTGAAGGAGAGTAGTGCAGGCAAATTTCTGATACTGGACGTGTCGGCTGAGGGAAGGTGGGAGGTAGATGTCGACACAACCTGAGTAGTTAGGCTTCATATGAGCTGGGACTCTGCTGGTTTTTTGCACCAGCACCCGTCTTCAGCAGTATGGCTCATCAATGCTGGATATGAGAGAATTTTTTATTTTTAAGTGCTTTTCTGAGCATGTGTAGACTGGCTTTCTTCCATTACTTAGTAGCCCCCAAATATATAGGGCTGGGGGGGGCTTGAAGGTCAGAGGTCATGACTTCCAGGCAAAATGGAGCCCCTGGCATATTTCTTCCTGCAAATAGGCACCGCTGGGAATCAGCCTGAGCACAAGTAGGCTGCAGGCATGCCTGGCCCTTGGCAAGACCTGTTTCACTTCTGCCTGTGCCGGAGAGCTGGCTATGCCGAGGTAGAGGTTGCATCTTTGAGGCTCCTTAATACCGGCGGCAATTTGCAAGAGGCTCTTTGTATATCTGTGCATCTAGTAGCGGATATCATCCGTTTGGTATGTGCAATTCGGATTTGCTTCTATTTCCAAACGTTGAAAAGAAACAACAGAATCTGCACTTCTGTGGCGCTGACTGGCGTTTAGCTGCTACTAGGTGCCATTGTGTTTGCATGCGAGAGAGGCTGTATTCCACAGAGGGGTAGCCATGCTAGTCTGTTGCAGCAAAGACAACAAAAGAGTCCCGTGGCATCTTAAAGACCAACAGATTTATGGTGGCACAAGGTTTTCTGGATGAGAGCCCTCTTCATCAGCTGCATGGTATTGCTATTTCAGTTGGCAGATAATATACATGGGCACAGAGGGGATTCCTACCCCCCCTCCCAAGTCTCTTATGTCTCTCATCAGACTTGCAGGTCCTTAATGTGACTCATTTCATTGATGGATGGTGCAGAAGATCAGTCCATGAAATTTGTCTAGACTTCTAGACTGGGAAGTAGGAGGAAAAAGCATGCTCAATTGTCTTTTTAAAGTTTATTTGCTTTTGGCTGTTCGATTCAGAAACAAATTAAAAATTGTAGCAGGGGAAAAGATACGAGAACAAGTCATCCAAAAACTAATCCTGGAGAAAATATGTGACATTTTGCAGATGACAAGTTAAACAAAAACAAAAACACTACTTTTTTCTTGTTTGTTTGACAAAAAAGCACCACCTTTCAGCAGAGGTAGGAAACCCTGTTCAGTTTCAGAGATAACACAGTAAAACATGTAGAGGAGAATATCTTCCTCTTTACGGCACAGAACGGTGTCTCAAATTGAAAGGAACATTGCGATAATGTCCATCAAGTACAGCAGAGGGCAGCTGTTGGAACCTTAGCAATGCAAAAGCAGATCTCAGTTTAGAACGACAACAAAACGTAGACCGGTCCCAGTTAAATAATGTTCAAGGCTGTGCTAAAATTGTATTAATTCATAACCAGGGTGCTTCTTTAAGAATGACTACTGAACAAAAAATTCTCTCTGCTGTTAAATTCCAGTTTAGCAGCTGGCAGCTTGGATTTAGGCAAGTAATTTAAAAGCAGGAAATAGGGTTGCTTGGGAGTAAATCCCATTTAATTAAACTGGACTTGCTTCTGAGTAGATACGTACTCTGGGCCTGCTCAGGCCGGACTTTCTCCTCTTTGCTCAAGGCAATCTATCCTCAACTACGCTGGGGGGGGGGGTCAGGAGAGAGGGTGGCTGGTGAAGACCACCTCAGGGTCTGTTCCAGCTGCACTTACTTCTCCTGGGCAATCTACCATCAGTCAACCTGTGGGGAAGGATCCTAGATATGCAAAACTGTTTACTGTGTTTTTAAAATACCGTATGTAATTCTAAGCAACCTTGGGTGGATTATATCTTGAAGGGCAGCATATAAACAGACATAATGATAAACAAACAAACAAGCAAAACAATTATATAGAATTGCACTGTAAAGTGGTTTTCTGGGCTCAATAGGACAATTAGGGGAGTTGGGTTGCAATTGCTCTTGGAAGGCTCCCAAGGACATGCTGCAATTTGACATACATTATAGTTGACAAGACACTGATATATTTTCATCTTGGCTGAAGATGAGTTGGTGGACCATTGTGAGAGCAGAATGCAGGACTAGATGGGTCTTTAATTGATCCAAGAGGACTCTTGCTATGTTCTTATTTACTTCTTTCCAGTTTCAGTTCGCCACAACACTCTCAAGATGGATCTTGGGGTTTTGTTTTGCAAATGTTTCAGATCTGAGGGTCTACAAATGCCCCAGACTACTGCCTCCTGGAAGGTGTGCAGGAATACTTGCTTGCCTCCGTGGATACTCTAAAAATTATGAACCACATACATGGACTGATCCATTTTTAGCTGAGCTAGATCCAGGTCTGTTTTCTAGTTATCCAACTAGAGAACAGGATTTCCAAATATGAGTTATGTCTTCCTTAATTTTATGAGTCAATGTGCTTAACTATGAGCCTCAAAGCATCAGACCCTCCAAGTGTCCTATTTTCAAGGGACATCCATGATTTAGAGAAGCCGTTCCGGTTTATAATAATAATACTTTATTATTTATACCCCACCCATCTGGCTGGGTTTCCCCAGCCACTCTGGGCGGCTCCCAACATAATATTATTATTAATAATAAAGTGATAAAACATCAAACATTAAAAACTTCCCTAAACAGGGCTGCCTTCAGATGTCTTCTAAAAGTCAGATAGTTGTTTATTTCCTTGACATCTGATGGAAGGGCGGGCACCACTACCAAGAAGGCCTTCTGCCTGATTTGATCCCGGAATGTCCCACTTTTCCTTAGGATGTCCCTATTTTCATTGGAGAAATGTTGGAGGGTATGAAACATTATTTACTTATTATATCTTGTCTTTCCACCAAATAGTGCTGAAGATGCTTAGGAGCAATATAAATATTCACCTTAGTTTTGCTATAGTTTACGTTAAGATCTTTTTTTTATAGCAATATCCACCTCAGGTGGTTAACCGTTGTTATAACATAGATGAAAGAGGAGGGGACCATATTGGTTTCTTTAACCATCTGTTGGGGGAAGGAGAGAGCTTGTTATCGCCAAGTGCACCTGTAGTTTCATTTATAGAAAAGGTTAAAAGAAATTGAGCGAGACGGCATTCTTGTTTTACTCCCCAAGTGATTGGCATATTATTTGCTAATAGCCCAGAGGCTGCTGTCTGAATATAGAACCCTTTTTTAAACAGCAACAATTGGCTATCTAGATTGGTTCGGAAAAGGCTTCCCTCAACTTTTCCTGAACCATTATGTCAAAAGCAGTCTTTAAATCCTCAAAAGCAGCATATAAGGCTGCCTTCTTAATATGAAGTGCATTTATTTATTCAAGGTATAATAAGTCCAAAGTAATTGTTCAAAGTAGAGTACACTAATCTGAAGCCAGAAGACATTAGGGTTGTATCCAACGAGGTAATCCAATTTATGCAAGGGCTTTTGCTTGTGCAACCGGACTTCCTTTCCTCTGCTTCTTTCGCCCCATCCAACCTGTCCCAGAGGTTCCCTCACCCTCTGGGACGCAGGGACAGAGGAGCTCACAGGGATAGGAATTGCCATTGTGGAGTTGGAAGTCCTTGCATTAATGGAATGGCCAGGTTGGCTAAAATGAGAGATGTCAAACAATTATGTTAGAAATGGGAGTGGAAATTGCTACTATTTGCATATTCATCAGGAATGGTATTTGCTACTGTTGGTTTTTTTTGGGGGGGGGGTTTGAAAGTTTTTTTTATTGTGTTTTTTATTAAAGATTTTCTTGCTATTGTTGGTTTTGAGTCCATGAACATTACAGAAATCACTGTGTTATTTTCTGCATTGCTTTTGACGCTTCCCTTCCATTGAAATGCACTGAAGTTAATTATGTAATTAATTAAGTAAGAAGAATAATGCAGGCTTTACTGGAAGCTGAAACGTAGCAGAACGGGAACAGCGCTGATTGTGATGAAAACAGGACGGCCTGGAAATTACTGCCTCCTCACATCCCTCAATACAGTCTTAGCCTGAGTCTTTTGACAATTTCGACAACTGATGTTTGGCTTAGAATTTTGCTGATATGTCAGTCAAGCTAATAGGTCTATAATTAGAGGGGACAATACAATTATAGTAACCATTGTTGTTTCCAGAAGGAAAGCCAGGAGTGGGGGGGGGGGGAGATTACAGAGCATTCTATTTGTTTAACAATAAAATTAACACAAAAAGGGCACTTGAGGGCTTTGTAATGCTTTTGAGGGCTTGGCTTGCTCCTTTTCCTACCCTCTTGAAATTTTCCTCTGCTCTCCTGTATAGTGCTAAGGGGAACCCGGAGTGGAGAGGATTTCTTAAAGACTTGCATCCCTGGGGCAGCTGCGCGCTCTTCTTTCTATCTGATCTGATTGTTGATCTACCAAATATTAGCAGTTTTTGAACCGATACCCTCAGAATTCAGTGGCTTGGCTGCCCCCAACCATTGATTATTTTCTAAGATTCGCGCAATCTACTTGAAGTTCTTTTTTTGCTTTTTAAAAGATCCTTCTCCCCGCCATCCCCAAAGTGAGAGATGCATTGTATCCCCAGTCTTCAGCAGATTTTTTTTCCAGTTTAGGGAAGCCAAGCAAGCGGCAACACTTGGAGGAGCGCTCCCACTGGGTTTGGCAAGAGCTGGAGTGTTTCTGCATGCTGGTGGCCGATTGGCTCCCTCCTGGGGGAAACCGATCAGCAATGCTTGGAGGAGCGCCCTGGCTCCAGCTGAGTGCAGTGAGAACCAGGGTTTGGTGGTGGCGGAAGTGGGGCACAGTAGACGGAGCCAGGAGGCAGCAATTTCCGTTTTGCATCAGGTGGCAAAATAGGATGGGCTGCCCCTGTAAGTTATCTTTTATGCCAGGCATGTCCAAAGTCTGTTTCAGGGGCCTAATCCGGCCCGCCGGTTGATTTAATCCGGCCCCCGTGGCAGTATACTTTACAACTTTGGGGTAAAAAAGCTCAACAACTTACTTCATTCCAAAAAAAGCTCAACAACTTTGGTCAGCCCTCACGCATGTTCACTTCATCAAATCTGGCCGTCTTTGAAAAAAGTTTGGGTACCCATGTTTTACGCAGTTTATCCACCATCAATTACCGGTATTGTCTCATGAGGAATCTCTCATAAGCCTAAAATACCTAATGGAGACATCGTGGGGGGGGTTGGGGGGGTTGGAAAATCCTAAGTACATTTGCTAATGCAGGTAAGTTTCCTTCATGCGAGAAGGGGGTTGCCATATGTCCTCTTTTTCCAGGACATGTCCTCTTTTTCATGGGTGGAGTCATCATAGTACACGTTGTCAAATGTGTCCTCTTTTTTGCACTTCAAAATATGGCAACCCTAGCAATGCTAATCTTTAAAGTAGTATCAGCTCTCCAGGAGCAAATTCAAGCCCCTTGAGGGCCCCCCACCACCACATGATTCATTCACAGACAACTGTAAAATTTCTACTTCTTCGCTGAAGAAGTCAAAGCAGTCAAATTGTTTCTCTCCATGTCCCAGCCAAATTTGGGTCTCTGCAGTAAGTTGTAGCCAGCCATCAGTGCCCATTGAAGAATCACCATTGGCTATTTAATAAACAAAAACTTAGAGAAAAAGATCATGGCATCTCATTTGACGGCCATGGTGATAAAATTACCCCTCATTGTTTTCTAGATTGCCGCTTCATTCATATTTGTTGTTATTTTAATATGCTATAAAAGGACAAATTCTGTTATTTCCACTTAACTGGATTTCTCATCTGCATTACTGTAATTTTCCATTCTTTCTGCAGGAACATTATGTAGGAGTAATTTCCACTGAAATTACTGGGATATTCTACTTATAAGGGCTTAGGTTATGTAAACTGAAATGACAGTGGGGAATGGCAAGATATATGGATCTGCACATTGCAGCACTTGACAACCTGTGTAGTGCACTGTGAGCTAATAAATTTCTGGTTCAGATCTCACTTGGGGTTCTTAAACAGTCCACTGTTTTATGCCTGTGCCCCCCACCCCTCGGTGGGTTGAATATCTATTTATTTTATAGATTCCCACCACCACCACAATCTTCAAATAAAATTATTTTGAGGGCAGCATTACGAAAATAACCACTTGGAGAATTAGTTTTCCCTCATAGCATGTCGGCTTGAGGTAAGCTTATGCATTACTTCATTTTCAACAGGGCTGGCCCAAGAGATTTTGCTGTCTGAAACAAAGAACAAGATGGCATCCCCTTCTATTCCATGTAACACCGCCAGGATTGATAGCTGTCTTACGGTACTTTTGCCCTTGTGATGGGATGGCATCCTCCACTGCACCTCAGGCAGCAGATTAGTTTAGGCATACTGGCTACCTGCGGGACTGTCTCTCCTGGTATGCCCCACAGAGGACCTTAAGCTCCATGAATAACAATAGTTTAAGGGTCCCAGGCCCTAAGGAAGTTAGATTAGCCTCAACCAGAGCCAAGGCCTTTTCAACACTGGCTCCAACCTGGTGGAACAACCTGCCTCATGAGACCAGGGCCCTGCAGGATCTGATTTCTTTCTGCAGGGCCTGTAAAACAGAGCTGTTCTGCCTGGCCTTTGGCTTGGAATCAAGTTGATCCCCTCCCCCCTCTTTCCTTTTTCCTCCTGTGATGGAAATCCTATTTGGGGACTTCCCTGGCATTTTTCTGGCCCATGTAGGCCCAGTTTGGATAGTTGGCCTTGGTGAAGATTTGACGGTTTCTTCCCCAAATAGTTTTTGATTTGAGTTTCTGCTGAAATGAGGTTGCACTTTAATGTTGTATTTTAATCTTGTTTTTAAGTTGTATTTTAATCAATTGTTTTTATACTTAGTGTTAGCCGCCCTGAGCCCGGTCTTGGCTGGGGAGGGCGGGGTATAAATAAAAATTATTATTATTATTATTATTATTATTATTATTATTATTATTATTATCAGATGACCCAGCACATATGACTCTATTCACCAACATGTCATCGTTGTTGCCTACCCGTAACCCCTTTTATTATCTTGGAAGGGGGTTATCATGGTTTTGGATCCTGTGGAAATTGTGCAAGACTTATCTTCCTATCTTTTGCACATTAGAAGGCAACAGAAATTCTATTGATTCCCATCTGTCCGGATGTTTCTCATCCATGTCCAATATCTTAAATTACCATTTTGTTTAATATTTAATCCATAATGTCCTGCTGTTGCTGTGGCATCTTGTGGACCATTCTTGTTCTAATGAGATCTTACTCATTCTCGTTGGCAGAGGAAAATAAAGTTCACATAGTTCTCTTGCTGCTAAATGACTACTATAAATTTAATTGGTGGTGACTCTGTTTTTAATTATCGGTATTTGCTCATTTTACTTTTTGCAGTGACATGGCTAATAGCAATAAAGCTGAGGCAGTGAAACAGGGAAAAAAATACCTCAGAGGGATTTTATCATCAAGCAGTAGGACCAAGATTCAAGAAGCAACTCCTCTGGCAACAACCCTATGCTCACTTAACCTGGGAGTAAGCATCATTGAGCATAGTGGGACTTATTTCTGAATAAACATGCATTGTGAGAGAGGAAATAGGGAAATGCTGCAGAACCCTTCACAAGAAGCTGAAGAGAAGTGAATTGATATGTGTCAGGCTTGTTAATAAGGCTTCATTGATATACCAATCCCTGATTCTCCCTTCAGCAGCGCACAGACTATTTTCATACCTGGGCTGAGGAGTTCAAAGAGATCAAGCTGTTACGAAGGGCTTTTGATGTCCCTTCTGATAAATGAGCAGGGGAAAGTAGCAATCAATCAGTCAATAAAATTCTAACAAATTTCAACAGAAAAACTATGGAGGGAAACTCTAGTTCTCAATGGCTGCATTCACACATAACTAAGCCATTATTTTAACATTATGTGCTCAACAAACCACAAGTCTTCTCATATACGAACAAAGAAGCCATGGTTTGTTTCTCCAAACCTAGCTTTATTTTCCAGCTTCTCTTGCCTCATGGTTTTGTAACCTGAAGAGCACTTGAGGTGGGGTGGCTAGCTATAAACAAACCATGGTTAAACAAGATTGTTGAGTTAGAACATAAACCATGGTTAAAACACATCATGATCCTTAAGCCAGCAACAAACCATAAATAAGCTTATTGTGGTTTGGCAGAAAACAAACCATGGTTAGTATGCTAGGCTGAATAGGTAGTCATAGTTGAGCTAAAGACACTATGGCTTAGCATTACGTATAAACCAGGGAACTGAGGTGGTGAACCAGGGGTTGCCAATATTTTTGGGCCCTTGAGTGAATTTGAAAGTTTGAGAGACCATTGTGGGCACTTTCTCCTCTGATGGCTTCTCCCTCCCCTGGACAGACAAAAGAGGGAACGTGTCATGTGCACATGCACACACTATTTTTCTATGGGGGCTGGCTAAATGTTGGATGCAGCAGAATTAAAACAAATTTGCATGGTGTCCACCAAAAACCACCATCAAATCCAAACTTGTTTCAGCAGACTGCAGAGTAAAAAAAATCACAAATCTGGTGCTTGTGAGCGCCACAGAAACATTAATCCCAGCCAGGCATGAATCCTTTTTGATCTCCATGATTTTACATATTTTGACTGAAAAATCGCTAAAAATAATAATCACAAAGCGCATCTTTGGACCCAGGTCATTTGATGGTGTTTCTGAGGGGGAAATTATGAGGATCTGTAACGATCCATATTTGTGTACGATGGTGTTGTTGGTAAACACCAGATCTGCAATTTGATGGCTCAGGCACCAGAGACAGGTGTGATCTACATTTCAATGGTGGTTGAGGTGGCAGGGCAAGGGGGATAAACCCTATGAAAAAATGTGATGCCAAGGGGATCTGTTTTGCTAGATTTGACTTGTGTGTATTTATGTATGCATGTGCTTACACACTTTCTCTCTCCCCCCCCCCCCCCATTTCATATTCTCTCTCCTGGCTCCTATGGCACCTCACTTTCTCCTCTCTGCTCCTCCTGACTGCTATTTTTCTTCTCTCCGTGATCACTTTGTTTCCCCTCCTGCCCTCTCAGTTGCTCCACTTTCTGCTCAGCTATTCAAGTACTGAACTGATCCTTGGAACAACATAGAGCTGGAAGTGGAATACCGGTAGGAGCAGAGCAGCTTCACACTGCCTCCTTTCTCTCTATGTTCTTTTAGAGTTTGGATTTGATATCCCGCTTTATCACTACCTGAAGGAGTCTCAAAGCAGCTAACATTCTCCTTTCCCTTCCTCCCCCACAACAAACACTCTGTGAGGTGAGTGGGGCCGAGAGACTTCAAAGAAGTGTCACTAGCCCAAGGTCACCCAGCAGCTGCATGCGGAGGAGCAGAGATGCGAACCCGGTTCCCCAGATTACGAGTCTACCGCTCTTAACCACTACACCACACTGGAAAAATGTATCTATAACCACCTCAGGACAAAGCGGGCAGTGGATAAGGGCTGGCTTGCAAGGGCGGCGGGCGCACTCAGAGGCTTCACAGGCCCCTGAGAAATTGTGAGGGGTAGATTACAGTTCCCCAGATTATTTGCAGTGGGGAGGGGGGGTGTTATAAATGTGCTTTAAATAAATGGTGTGCACACAGCTGTAATCACTGAAGGTTACTCTCCTAAGACCAGTGCTTTTTTCTTTAAAAAAAAAATGTTTCGGGGTACTCTCATTTTGACTCAAGAAAATCACTGTTTTATAGTTCAGATCAGGGAAAATAAATACAGTAAATGGGCAAAAGTACAAAGATTCACAAGATGTTTAGGGGTATGTGTACCCCTGTGTACCCCCAGAAAAAAGCACTGCCTAAGACTATTTGTTTCCTCCATATAAAAGAAACAACCATCACCTCTGCATTTAAAAAACTTGTATGTTTGTTTTCTTCAATAACGGCAGTTGTTTTGGTTCCTCCCAATTAAGTTTTCAGCCCAGTTTTTTTATTATTATTATTACTCCAGAAGATTGCTTGCACCAGGGAAATGATCATTCTTCTGGACCTCTCAAGAGTATTTGATATACAATCAACCAGGGTAACTTTCTGGGCCATCTCACATGAATGGGTGTAGGAGGCTCTATTTGCAGGTGGCACCAGTCAGATGGGTGGTGTATAAATAATAAAATTATTATTATTATTCTCCCTGGAGGGCAGGAGCAGACCCGGAAGATGGTGTTAGGAAGACTACCATTTTGCTGTTTTGTCCTTGGCCTATGCAGTACTGCAGTTTTAACCTTGTCCTCTGTGCTGTTCAATGTCTGCATTAAACTGCTGAGTGAAGTTGTACAGAGATTGGGCACAGTCTTCTACGTGGATCTCCTGGTGATCTGGCTCGTTTTCTTCTGCCATAATAAAGATAGACAACTAAATTGTTTCCTGCTCTGCAGGCCCATGCTCCTCTTTCCTCTGTCTCCCTCCTTGCCAAAACTTCTCAGGTCACCTCCCTTTTGTAACATCATGCTACAAACCACTATAATATTGCTGTTCAAACAACAGCCCTCGACATACAATTATAAGCATGATGTTTTTTCATGGAGATCTGGATTTCCCCTGCCGAGGAAGTGCTAGGTTTTCGGTTTCCCTTCTCATTTTCTTCTTCAAAATGTTCGCCTCGTTCATTTCTTGCTTTCCCTCTGACTCTCTCTCTCGCCTTCTTCCTTGGTTGTTCTCTAGCCCTCCTGACAACCTGCAGTTTCTCCCCAGGAGTTTCCTGCCCTTGCGCTGTGTAGATCGAGCCCTAACTGTGAGCTGTTCTTATTTTTGTCATTTGAAGTGTGTCTCAGGAGAGCAAAGGAAATAGCAGTTTGGATTTGGAGGTTTTTTTGTTTTTTAAGCAAGGGGAATAGTGGTTTGGGGACAAATCCTGTAGCCTCTAGAGACAGGGTGGCGAGTTTATGCTGGCACAGAAAGAGGAGAAAAGCCTGTGATCAGGAGGCCAAACAACCCACAGTTGGCAGAGAGAAGAGGATGTTTTATCGGAAACGTAGCTTTACCTTTGGAGCCTGTGAAGGGTATGTACCTGTACAGGTTCTGGCTCACCATGTCCTTCCTGCTGCATCTTCCAGGAAAAGAAGGGAGCTGGATTTATTTTGCATTTACGAAAGTTTGGGGGAACTTCCAGAAGAATGAGGGGACCCTCAAGCCTTTTGGGAAGGGGAATGAGCTGGATTGCTCTCGCCTTCCAGCGTGCAATGCCTAAATCTTCAGGTCTTCCTTTTCTCTCTTTCTCACCTTCCTCTTGGTTTTCGAAAAGATGTCTTGTTGTACGCAGTGTTTTTCCAAAGACAGGGAAACAGCTGAGCCTGCATTTCTCACAAAACGTTTGCTTTCAGAGCAGAAAAGGGGAGTTCTATAGACCCCCAGCTGAAAATCGCATCCGGTGAATAGTCCTGTGGTATTCTGTGGAACGTGAATGCTAAATATGGCTGAAATTTCATAGGACTTGCGCAGGCCTGTCGCCAGAAATATTTCTGTGAGGGGGCCTAATGGTAAACTGGGAGAAAGGAGTATTAATGTAGAGCAGCCAGTATCTAGAAACAAGTATGCTCAAAGTTATTTGATGTTTATGTAGTAAAATTAAATGTTATAAAGTCTAAATATATAAGTACTTCATGTTTGACAGTAATCCCAATGTTGGTTTGCTCTTGTAGCAGCCAGAATACTGGGAACTGAGAGCAGTTTTATTCCTTATTGAGCATCTAAGAGTGCATATACAAGGTACTTTTGAAGTACATTTTCCTCCTCAAAGAGGTCTGAGCACTGTAGTTTGTTCAAGGTGCTGCGAATTGTAACTGTGAGGGGTAAATTACAGTGCCCATATTTATTAGAGGGGGAAAATGAGCTTCACATGTGCTTTAAAGGTGCAGTATAGAGACATTTTGCCTGCGGATTTCACCCATATATTAGCATAAGAAAAAGAATCACATTTCTTTCCCCACCTTCATGAAATATGAATATTCTGGGGAGGGCCTGGAATATCCCTGAATTCCCACAGGCGTCTTGCGGTTACAAACCTGGATTTTGGTTTATAACAAGGATATCTGGAGTTTGCGAGCCACAGGACTGTATTGTGGCTAAGGCTGTGAACTGTGAGGCAATTCAAATATCACTTTAACCACAAACTCAGAAAGGGGAATCTATGACCTTCCAGATGTTATCGGAGCACAACTCCCATAATTCCTGTCCATTTGCCATGCTGGCTTTGTCTGATGGGTAGCAAGAGTCCCATAACATCTTGAGAGCCACAAGTCCTTTCCACACACTACCAACTTAATAGCATTTTTAAACCACATGGCTTATCGTCAAAGAGTCCTGGGAATTGTCCTTTAGTAAGATGCTGGGAATTATCTGTCACTGATCCTAGTTGGCCCTCCTGAACTATAATTCCCAGGATTCCATAGGAAGAATCAATGATTAGCATGGCTATATGCTATTGCTCAGCCTTGCAGCTATATAAGACGGTGATAACTTTAAATAATGTGTGTGATGCACTTTGAACACTGAAAAAGTGTCATAAAATGTTTATTATATATTGTTATATAAGGCTGGCAATTGGATATGCCAACCAGTAAAACCACATTCTGGTAGTTGCCACAAATACTTAAAGACTTGAGAAGTCAGTATACTTTAGAGGTAGTACAACAATATTATATATATATATTTTTCTATTTTGCTATTGGCTCTTCCCATCCTTTACTCTGATCATTCTGTGCATCAGGGCTCCACCTTCTAGCCCACCAGGGCTCCAGTATGTTTCAAATCCAAGCTAGCAACTTTTAAAAGAACCGCAATAGATTTAGAGCTTGCCTCTGGGATTTGTACCTGGGTGACTTTTAGCTGTCCAGCTGTTTTGGTTTGATTTCCCAGATGTTTTAAATCCACATTGCAAAGCAAGCAATGAGCAACTTAATTTGCATAAGACCCCCAATTATTAACCCATGTAAATGAATTGTGATTATGTGTGCATTTTTTTCCTGTGCTTATTTGTTTGGGAGGAATGTTCAGGTTCTTTCAGGAAATCCTCTAAGTGAGTTTACTGGAAGCAGTAATTACCCCTTGCTGTGCTGCCTCTATATTACCTTCTTTCAGTATTACCATCATCAGTGAGAAACAGATGTTGAAGGCAAAGCTGCTTTCTACCTCTGTATTGTGCTTCTGTTAATGCAGATAGATTCTCAGAATATCTCAGCTGCAGTTTGGTCACTTAAGATCAAACAGAATGCATGTCACTCTGAGTCTCAGAGTCACCCAGTCCCTAAAATGGTAATGATACCAAAAGTGGGAAGTTGTGCAGCCTGGCATTCTCTGTGCAGACGAGTCACACTCAGATACAGGTCTTATAAAACTAGATGAGTTAAAGGTAGATAGCCGTGTTGGTCTGTCATAGTCAAAAAAAAAAAAAAAAAAAAAACTAGATGAGTTCTCTCATTGTTTTGGTAAATGGCCTCCAAGAGTATTCCCCAGCTACTGCTAATGTTTATTGCGCCAAGGAGTTTGTAACTCGCTATTTACTGTCATGTGACTTCTGGGATCAGGGCATCATTTATTTTACATGGCATGTAAAATACATGCCTTATGCTTCTGTTTGATCTTGAACCCATTGTCAGCTGTGATATTTTCTTGGAAAGTGTGAGCCAAGGGTCTTATGAAGTGCAAGCATAGCAATTCTTAGGCTTGTAAGTAAAGGTGGGTGTCAGCATCTGGGAGGGATGGTATGACTACATTGAGGATTTTATGGTGCTCCAGTTAGAATTGTCTCCTTTTCATGCAGGAGGACTGATGAGGCAGAGCGCTGCATCAGTGACACCTTAGATTCACCTGTCCAGGATCCTCAGGCTGCCCTTAATCCAGCTGTTCAAAATAAGGTAAGAGGCTGCAGAATCCTTCTTTTAAAAAAAACTAGAATCCTTGCAGTCAGGTATTCAGTGAGTCAGGGTGCGGACTGAATCAGCTCTCTCAACCAACACATAGTTCTGGCCTCCAGTGAGTGTGCTGCTCACCACCTCTACAACTGCCTCATCTCCACCCACCAATGTCTGCTCCTCTACAGCCTCCTTTTACTCCCCCACCACCTTTATGGGGAGGTCTGTGGAGCAAGATGTAGGGAGCTGTGGAAGAAGAGGTGATGGCGGTAGGTGGAGTGGCATTTTCTGTTTTGCCTGAAGTTGCAAAACGTTCTGAGCCAGCCCTGGTCCTGGCTGTTGAGTTGGACTGGTGAATTGCACAAACATCACTGTTTTAATTGGTGCAGCCCACCTTCAGCTAGGGATATACAAAGAATCCCTTTTCAATACATGTGCAGCCCCTGGTTGGATCAGAACAAGTAGCAAGGGTTGTGGTTTTAGATGGGAAAACTTCTAGACTGGTATGGAAATTCTTCCTCAGCTTAACAGATAAATTACTATCTGAATAATAAAGGTGATACTGATGAATTGCTTTTTTAAAAAGTGAAAGATTCATAAATCACAAGACCTTAGAATATGTAAGTAATATTTTTCAGTCTGGTTTCTGAATAATTAGAGTTTATGCAATAGTTTTTCTTTCATGCCTATTTCTGTAACAGTGAAGATCAGGAAGTATTTATTTTAACATCAGTGATGAGAAAGTCTCGATCTTATGAAGAGCCTTGCAGATTCAAGTTTTGGGGCACGTGTAAAGGGCAAAATATTAAGCATAATATAATTTCACAACAGAGTAAAAGTCTCATCAATTACAGATCTAAATCTAAACATCTCTATCTAAATTTGTGGCCTTGCAAATTCATTACTTGTTTCCTGTTATTCCTCACAGGCAGTGGATTTGTTTGAAATGATTGAAAAAATGCAGGTATGGTTTGTTTATTCCATCAAGTTTCAGCTTTCTTAGTGCTGACTCACCTTCCATGCATTAAATCTGCTGTGAGATTGTACCTCCATTGCAACACTGCTGTCGTGTAAAAACCTGCTGTCTCTCATTCCAGCCCTCCCTCCCCCCAGTTCTACAGCACCTTCTGCTAGCCAGTCTTGTTTACCTCCATTCAGCTGGCCCAATGGTCTTTCGTTGCTGCTTTGATGCCACCACTCTGTTTCAACTTTGGGCTTCCAACTGGCTCCTGTCTCTCTTTCCTTCTCTCTTTACCTCTTCCCCTTGTTATAAGAAAAAACGGCTCCTTTTCCCTTATGGGGTATCCAAGAGCCCATATAGAGTCCTTAAGTGGGTTCCCTATTGGTAGGAGAAAATAACAGAGGCCAGCCAGAGTATATTGCGAAGCAAAGCGGCTAGTAAGCCTGATCTTTATTAACTGTTGCAACAGGGTCCCCACTCACCACACGCAGGAGGGAGGAGAGAACCCAGAACAATGGTGCATAAGCCCTTGTATAGACTTTTGAAATTGTCCACTCTGTAGCCCAAGACCACCCCCCTAAAACATCATACATACATCACAGAAGGAGACAGTCTACAGCAGAAGTCCTGTCTGCCAGGATACTTGATATTGGTCACTGATTGCTTTACCTGGGCAGCCTGGCCATTCTTTTGTGGTGGCAAATACTTTAGTTCCTGAATCCAGGTCACAGGCTCACCCTATTCATGCACAAATACGCCCTTAAGACAGGATTTGTAAGCAAAAGACAATGGGGAGGTTTTCCCATTTCTTTTCTCCTAACAGAGAAATATTTGAGGTCAATTTGGGAGAGTCAAAATGACTCTCCTGTACTATGTCAGACACGTGACTTATATACTTATGTATGTGTTTGCCTTGTAGATTTATGAACATCTAATTTATATTTGAGACCTAAGAATTCTTATAACACCTTGCTCCTGCTTGTTACAAATGGGGTGGCTTTCTTTCCGCTGAGCTTCTGTTAGCTAATGTTCATTTGCGGCCAAGGATGTATACACTTAGCCACACGATTCCAGGGATGAAATATTTTGTAGGAGTGCCTTGGCATGCCTGCTCTGCCCCACCCCTGGCTGGAGGCTAGGTTCCTATTGCCAGTTGGCTTAGAAACTGCAACAGAGGCAATAACTAAAAATGGCACTCCGCAGCCTATATGATTTGTTGATTGCGTCAGAGAACCAGCAGCGCCAAACTGCTGGTGGTGAGGCAAGAGCTGGCAATTATATCTAGTTGCTAGGTGCTGGAGGCCGACTGCACAGTAGCTCTGATGTAAGGGACATGTGAAGTGAAATCCCCCTTCCCTGCCACCTGCCATGCCTGCTTGTGTTTTCTTCTCTGTGTTGTCACTATGTGCGGCTGTTTGTGCTAGCAAAGCGAACTCTGCATTCTCTCGTTATGCCGTGTTAACTTTCTCTCTTTTTTTAATTTAACAGAACTTGCATTCTGCTTAATTGCAAAAAAAAAATCCCAACAGCATCTGAGCAACAGATAGATAGATAGATATAGTTAAAAAGATCAAGGTTAAAACGATGGTGTGTTAGAAGCTAAAATTACAGATTAAAACACAGAAGTTTTACATGTCTGGGTACGCTCGTGTAATTAAAAGTTTTTATCAGAAAAGTGTACTGCAGAGGTGTTTGCTACCTTGATAATTGGGTGAACGCACCTTACCTTTAAAGGTAGATAGCCGTGTTGGTCTGTCATAGTCAAAACAAAAAAAAATAAAAAAAATTCCTTCCAGTAGTACCTTAGAGACCAACTAAGTTTGTTCTTGGTATGAGCTTTCGTGTGCATGCACACTTCTTCAGATACACTGAAACAGAAGTCACCAGACCCTGATATATAGTGAGAGGGTGCACCTTACCTTTTAATCTTAAACTCTCAAGTCTAAGAGGAGGAAAGGAGGAGTAACCAGGTAGAATTGGAAAACTACCCTGATGCCTGTCTAGGTGTCTTGAACGGAAACAGTTAGATGGGGAACACCTGTGTGTATGGATGCCTCTATATACAGCAAGGCTTTAGCTTTATGTTTGGACTGTGCAGAACATGGATTGATTCTGACACCTGGATGAGAGGGGAACATTTGGGAGCAGTTTAGGTTGCAAAACATCATGCTTTTTCCCTTTCCTAAAGCAATGGATCTCAGCCAGAATAAGACAGAATGAGGTGTAGGGGCTCCATTCTCCCACTGCTTACAGTATTTTAGACTATATGATGTGATTATTTCCCAGATTCACCTGTATTTCTGATTTGTTTACTCCTTCTACACACTGAGTGACTATTGTTATGTAAATGGTGAAATGAGCTTGTGTGTCCTACCGGTAGGTGTGTATGCCAAAAGCTCAAAGCCTTTTGCTTTGCAAACAAGGGAGTTGATTGTTCAGTTTGTGTTGATGATATTCTACAGTTAATTGTTATGAAAAAGTAGCAGCAACAGGTATGCTGGCTGTTCTCTTTTTACAATTTAACCTTGGCTATATCCAGGAGTAGGACTTCTTAGAACTTTGTTGAGAATCTTGCTCTCAGCTGCAGAAATCTGAATTTGTGTTGCAAGGGTGGGTGGGCAAGCAGGACATTGGCATCAGGTGGAGGGGAAAGGGAAACGGAGAGGCATACTGGGCTGTGCAGTTTCATTCTGCCTTTTCCCTCTGTCTAGAAAAGTCGTTTGGATGAGCAAAGGTGTTCACTTCCAGCTCCACTCAAGGTCAGTTCAGCTCTGCAATTATACGACTGAACTCTCCAACAGAATTTTAGTACTAAAAATGACAACTGTAAGAGCCGATCCTCACACTGTCTTTATAATGCATGGTATAAAAAGCTGTTTCCCGACATCCAGAGAGGGATCAATGAGGCCCAGACGGGGCTAAGCATATATGATCAGGCTGGGAATCAGGGGCAAGACAGCAGGGGTGTGTTTTCCTCCCAGGTGAATTGCAGCTTTGCGTGTGTTCCTGTATCAATGAATGGCAGCCTTTCACTTACATAGGTTTCAACTGTGGAGCTAAGGGGCTAGGAGGTGAGTCAAACTTATGTAACAAATACCGTATATATGAAAGAGATGGGAATTTCAAGGATAGAGACGAGCTAATGCCAGGAGGGGTTTCATGAGGAAGATAGGGAGCTGGAGGAATAGTCATAATCTATATATATACTGTATTATCCACAAATGCATATAGTTTGGGTGGAAGAACTGGGAGGCTCAATTATCCTTATTTGGACTCAGGAGGCAGTGGTGCATGTGATAGGATGTGGGAAGCCCATGCATTACTTTGCAATTTGCATAATACCCAGCTCCTCACCCCCATATGACCTCTTTGGGTTTTCAGAGAGAAGAGGAGTACATCCCATACCCTAGCATCCATGAGGTGAGTCGCAGCAAAACCAACCAAGATTTGAGTTCAAATTTATTCAGTCTTTTAAAAAATGAGGTTGGCTCCTAGGTACACCCTCAAATTGTGGATCAGGTGTTAGTTTGAACTGAAAGCATTTAATGTCTCCAAGCCCTCAATTGTCTTTGTACTAAGAGTTGTTAGGAGACCCCCTATGCCAGGCATGTCCAAAGTCCGTTTCGGGGGTCTAATACAGCCCACCGGTCGGTTTAATCCGACCCCTGTAGCAGTTTATTTCATGGGGTAAAAGCCTAAAAAAAACCATCAACAACTTCAATCCTAAAAAAAGCTCAACAACTTTGGTTGGCCCTTTGGTCGGCCCTCACGGCCCTTCACTTCATCAAATCTGGCCCTCTTTAAAAAAAGTTTAGAGTTCCCTGGGAAGAGGGATTGGTTGTTAAGCCACTCTAGGAGTTGTAGCTCTGTGTGAGGAATAGGGGTCTCCTAACAACTCGCAACATCCTTAATGGAACTGCAGTTCTCAGGATTGTACAGGGGAAGCCATAACTGTTTAAAGTCGTATGTTACTGCTTTAAATGTATAGTGCAGATGGCAGCTGTGACTGGATGGCCAGATCACATTCTACCATTTTTTTACTGGCTTCACCAGTTCCTGTCATTTTCTGGACACACTTCTAAGTGCTAGTTTTAAACTTTAAAGCCATATACAGTTTGCGATCCACATATCTAAATGATGGCTCCTGCCTGAACCTGTCCTACTATTAAGATCAATATTTGATTTCCTTCTCTGGGTGCTCGTACTATGTTATTGATGACAGGGGAAAGCTCATTTTCTGTGGCAGACTCTAACCAGAATAGAATCTAAACTTGATTTTGAAGGGTTACCTTTGTTTCAGATGATGTGTGTGCATGTGAAATTATAGATCAGATTCATTTTAAATTTCCTGTGCCGAAAATGTAACTGATCTGTAGAAAAGATTTGTAACTGATCTGTAGAAAAGAGTTTACAACCTGAAAAAGAGATAATGCACGTTCTTTTGTAAACAAAGAAAATCTTTAATAAAAACTATTTTAAAAAAAAGACAAGAATTTAACAGATCTAGATCTGTTCTGTTTTGATTCTCTGCTTGTGTCTGATCCTACAACATCTCTCTTTCTGGACAGGTGTTACGGAGAGGGTGGCCCTACCCTCTCATTATCTTACCCCAGTTTGGGGGCTATTGGATTGAAGGGACCTCTCACAACCTTCCCATCTCAGGCCCAGAATTGCATGACCTGCCATCCCCTTGCAGTGGCAAAGTGAAGCTGGAGTGTGACCCAACAGCCAAGTTGTACCGCAAGCACTTCCTAGGAAAGGTAAGGGAAGTTCTATAGCTCCTGACTGCTCATCTGCTACTGATCTGGGTTCAGGGGCTTCGTACAAAGCCCTGAACAACTTGGGCCCTGGCTGCCTTAGGGCAGGCTTCCTCAAACTCGGCCCTCCAGATGTTTTGAGACTACAGTTCCCATCATCCCTGACCACTGGTCCTGCTAGCTAGGGATCATGGGAGTTGTAGGCCAAAACATCTGGGGGGCTGAGTTTGAGGAAGCCTGCCTTAGGGGGTCACCTGAACCCTTGTATCCTAAGCTTGATCACTGAGCTCATCTGAAGGAGTGTCTGTGGTTGTCCCTTGAGCTGGTGAGGCTTATTTGACATAAAAATGGCAGAAGCTATATCCCTGAAAATAGCACCACCATTCAAAGATTGTGTTCGTGATGCTGGAGAGAGGCAGTGAACTCATAACACACCCTCAGCGCACACCTGCATTACTACATACAAAGCAACATTGCAATGCCTTCCGACCCAATTTGGCCTGCTAGGACTTCCCTTGTCTCCTCTCATATTGCCTCAAGGCAGTCCAGAATTCAAAAGATTGCATGTGCCCAGAGGCTACTGGAGCAGGAAAAGAGTCTCTTGCTTCTACATCCCTTATTCCAATATCTCTTTTCCTCAGGAACATCACAATTTTTATGCCAGTGACACAACTTTGGGCTACTTGGTCCTTTCCGTGAAGTATGAACAAGTTGAAAAGCAAGACAACCTCCGCTTGCTTCTGAGGTAAAACTGCCCTTTGGTTCAAACCTTGTGAAATGATTGTACTTTTCAGGTGGTTCTCTGTCTCTTAACTAGGCTTATTTGACACTTTTCACACTCACACAAAAGTCACCGGAATTTCAGAACTGTTTGCAAATCAAAATTACATTTAAAAATACCCTATATACTCGAGTATAAGCCTAGTTTTTCAGCACATTTTTTTGTGCTGAAAAAGCCGCCCTTGGCTTATACTTGAGTGAGGCAGGCAGTGGCTCCTATGAAGCTTTCCCGGGTTTTTTGTGGTAAAATTGGGTGCCTCGGCTTATATTCGGGTCGGCTTATATTCGAGTATATACGGTAGACAGGAGGTGCTGCCAATAATCCCTCGACTATTCCTTTGGCAAGTGCTTGTCTTCCTCATCCCACCCCATCTCTGTCTCCAGCACACTTTTTATAAAAGAAATTCCTTCATGATTGCTTTGGGAAAAGTCCACAACTGTTGATGTTTGAGAAAGCTAACAAGCCTTATTTGGGGCACCCAATTATATATATATATACTTAATTACTGCTAAATATACCACTGGCACATGTAATTACCAAGCTTTATTTGTAGCATACATAACAATTACAAAAAGAAGTCCGTGGATAAAATAAATTAAAATTTATCCAGTCAGTGGGCAAAATAAAATTAAAATTGCCTGCTGCATTGCCAAAGGGTATTCACCCTTCCTGGATGTAATGCTACCTCTAGCTATTAGGCAGAGTGAGACAGGCAGCTGATTTTGAGTGTCATGAAAGTGTGGGGAATTGTTAGCCATTTAATTTATTGTATTTTTAGTGTAAGGGAAGGAGAGAAGGGCTTGTGTGATTTTTCTGTCACAGGTGCCAAAATAACTTTGCTGGCTTTAGGTACTGTGAACTTTGGGGTACTAGGGAAGCTGGAGTTGTTGCTGCTTAGCATTTATTTTGTTTGTTTTTTTCAGGTCTCGAACCAGTACTAAGCACGACTTGATTCCTATTTCTTGCCTGAATGAGTTCCCCAATGCTGTCCAAATGGCAAAGGTACATTGTTCCAGGTCCAGCACCTTTACTGTTAGTTGCTGGGTTCTTTTTGTCTTGTACCCTCCGATGAACCAAATCTGATTCCTTTCAGTTACTTGTCCAAAGAAAAGGTTCCATTTTGTTAAACCACCCATGCCAGGCAGCATAAGTTAAACGGGTCTCAAATTTTAAATCCTAAATTTAAATTTACCGTCTTTCCCCCTTTTTAAGACACCGTCTTATAATTTTTTTCCCTCAAAAAAACACAGGGTGGCTTATTTTCGGGGGATTTCTTATTTTTTGCGTCAGTATGGTACGGTACTCCGCAAGAGGCGTGTTTCCCCCCGTGTCTCTCGCTGGTTCGCTGGCTCCCTGCGCACGGGGAACAGGTGGGGCAGGAAGAGGAGTCTTCCCCCCCCGCGCGCGCCTCTCCCTGCGCAGTAAGCAGGCGGGGCAGAACTCCGCAAGAGGCGCGTTTCCCCCCCATGCCTCTCACTGGTTTGCTGGCTCCCTGCGCACGCAGGAGGGGTGAGGAGGCGACAGGAACAATGGCGGCACCATGGCTTACTTTTGGGGTACGTCTTACTTCTCACAAAGGTAAAAAAACCCTGCCATGGCTTACTTTATGACTACGTATTAAAAAAGGGGAAACAGGGTATATCCCACTTAATGAATTTTGAATCTTTGAGTACTAGCCTATGAAAGCAACTAGAGAATAAATAAGTTGGGGTGTGTGTGTGTGTGAGAGAGAGAGAGTGACACATCCCTTGCAAATACAGGACTGTTGAAAGGTTAAATTTGCAAATGTGAATTTTCACACCATGTTAAATAACTGATGCTCATCCGATTGGCTTCAGTGAAAATGGTACCGGGTACCTCAAGTCCTTGCACTAGAAGTGTGTTAACCTCTTTTGCTTGTCCTCCTGCAGCTGCTGTATGAGGATGTGAATGTTGACCGCTTCTTTCCAGTGCTCTATCCCAAGGTAGGCTCACTGTAGCCCCATATGCAAACTCTCTCTTTCTCTGGGGCTGCTTGTTGTTACTTCTAACTCGGGCTGTTTCTCCACCTCCTAGGCTTCCCAACTCATTGTTGCATTTGATGAACATGTCATCAGCAATAACTTCAAGTTCGGAGTCATCTACCAAAAACCTGGGCAGGTAAACCTCTTTTCTTATGCACACTTTTCTATCATAGGCCTATTGAGGGAGTCTGGACAAGGGCTTCCCTATGTCCTCTTGTTCCCCTCCATCATGTCCAGTGATCCTCCATTCTTCCTTTCCGGTACATCATCACTCCTTTTTAGCTAATCATCTCCCCGCTTTGTCCTCCTTCCCCCATCCTCCCTCTGGCTTCAACAACTGGGAAGGGGAGCACTTGGAAGTGACATGCAAGCGACTAGGGAGGAGAAACCAAGCTGTAGACATCACCTGAGAAATGTCTCTTTAAGTCCCTGTTGAAAGGTACCCTTTAGGGGATTGGATATGGCCTATGGACCACCACTGAACCTATTCAGCTTATCTTCTGCTAGTGTCAAAGATACACACAGTCTCCACACCTTCAGCTCTGGCAAACAGGGATTGTGGCTTTTTTAGGAAGGTGAAAGGAAAGTGTGCGTGTGTTTATGTGTTTGTGTTTGTGCATATGCACACACATGTGCAAAAGAGACCTTTATTGTACTGGTTATTGGACTCCAGGATAGGTCAAGATCTTGAATGGGAAATTGTGGCCTTCAGTTTTTCTGTTTCCTTTTATATAGACCACAGAGGAAGAAGTCTTCAGTAATACTGAAGAGAGTCTGGGCTTCTTAGAGTTTTTGAATATCCTTGGAGACAGGATCCAGTTGCAGGATTTCCGTGGGTGAGTACTTCAGCTGTAAAAACTTAATGGTTTGGAAGTTGTCCTTCTTGGCCCATTTTTCTTTCTAAGACTCGTGCATCGCCGTAATAGCAGCAGATAGCAGTGGCCCTGTCTTGTCCTGTCCTGGGATGTGGCAGTACCACCACCAGGAAGTTCTAGGCCTCTACCCCCTTTCACACACCACTGCACACACCAATTACCACAATTCCTTCTGTGAATTGTATTTCTGTCTTCGATAAAGCTGCTACCGTTGTTCATGGTATCTCTTTCTTCTTCTGTCTGTTCTCCTCTCTCCTTCTCCCTCTTGCCTTTCTTATGCTGATCAGCTTCCGAGGTGGCTTGGATGTTACTAGAGGTCAAACAGGATCTGAGTCCATCTACACACATTTCCGGGGCAAAGAGATCATGTTCCATGTCTCTACTATGTTGCCCTTCACAGAGGGAGATGCCCAACAGGTACTGTGGGGACCTATGGAGGACACAGTATTGAATAAGCCTCTAGAGTGATGGCAACAGACAGGTAGCTACTTTAGGGTTGATGTGACAAATGGAAGGTTGTTGGAGCAAGTTGTGATTGGAAAGAAGAGGCCATAATCTGGTCTGGGGATTGCTTCGGTTGACAGTTTAGAATGGATTGGAGTTTAAGATTGGGGTGGGTGCTGTGGACTTGAGTGGTCAAGCTGAGCAGCTTGCACTTGGGAAGCCCAACTCCGCTCTTAACATGTTCCCCTGCGTGTTCCCTTCCAGCTTCAACGGAAGCGCCACATTGGGAACGATATCGTGGCCATTGTCTTCCAGGATGAAAATACTCCCTTTGTCCCCGACATGATTGCGTCAAACTTCCTGCATTCCTATGTGGTCGTGCAGCTCCACCACAGTGCCCTGGGGGAGACTCTCTACAAGGTAAGTCCACTTGGTCAATACTTTGCTACTTTCACGATGAGGGCAAGAGAGTTCTGCTGCAGGGGTAGCGAACCTCAGGTCTGGAGGCTGGGTGTGGCCCTTTGGGCTCCTGGCTGGCCCTTGGGAATCTCCCATTTGTAAAGAAATTGAGTTTATTTATCCAATATTATAATAATAAAGTGCAGGAGTCAGCCAATCCATATCTATTGTTGAGGGGAAATTAAACAAATAAGAACACAGCAGGACAATATAGTAATTAGTTTTTATGTGATATTTATTTGTAAAATAATGCAAGTGTTTAATGTATTGGAAATATAGGAAAGGTAGTAAGTATAACAGACTGTTGGTAATGGAAATAGCTTTTATGTATTTTGATAGTCGAAAAAGGAAGAGTACTATGATTGCAATGATTATACTCACCTGGAATATAATGTACTAATGTGCATTTATTTGTATTTTTTCAATGTTATAAACGAGTGTGTGTGTGTGTGTGGCTGTATATGAAATATTGCTAACACCCCATATCTTTAGTGCTCTCTGCTGATTAGCAGTTTCATCAGACAGCAGTTTAAAACTGACAGTGTTTTAATATTATCCTAAGGCTGCAGACCTGCACAGACCCTGCACAGTGGCCATTCTGTCTGTACTCTAAAACCACTCTGTCCCTTCTGATGGTTGCAGGTTTCTGTTACAGCCCGTGATGACGTCCCTTTCTTTGGGCCTTCTCTGCCAAATCCAGCAATATTCAAAAAGGTTTGTGTGCAGCCAGAAAAACAAATAAAGGCTTAAAGAGCAGTGGAATTCTGGTAATGGTTCCTACATTATGATCTATTTATATGAAACTTTTCTGTGCAGCTACCTAGGGCTGGAAAAGCCCCAAACTTGTGATAGCCTGGGCTCTAAAATATTGTGGCACCTATGAACCTAGAAGCCATTTTTCCAGCTCAGCTTGTGTTCTTAGATGTGGCTCTAGCATTCCCAATATTGCCATTGTTGTCATTTAATATGTTCAGAAGCACCTAAAGTAGGCTGTATAAATGGGAAATGAGGGGTTGCCTCTTTAAATGAATCCATATGTAATAGATTTCCCTGCCTGTCAAAATCTAAAGCACCATAAGGAAATATAGCCTTCATTTCCTGTATGTCTGCATACTGGAAATGATTTTTTTTTCTTGGGGACTGGGAGGGCATTTAGGAAATCATGAGTTTTTAGAGTGGTACAGTCCCACGTGGTTAATTTGAATGTATTCTTTACCTCTACAGTGCAACCCATTGAGGGGAATATAGGAATATTCTTGTATCTGTGTTTGTTCCTGTGCTTTGGTATCAACATGCAATCTAAGTATTAGCTTGCAAAGAAGTATCCTAGAACCTTCATCTCTGTCCTTTGTAGCACCAAAACAGTTCTGCATATATATATAACATGCATGTCCAACTTTCAAGAGACTGAGATCTACTCTCACTATAAAAAAAAAACTGGCAATGATCTACCAAAGTTGTTGAGCTTTTTTTTGGGGGGGGGGCAGCGATTTACCGCGATATACCACAGAGCCCTCGCAATCTACCAGTAGATCACAATCTACCTGTTGGCCATCCCTGATCTATGAGAAAAAGGTCTTGTAGGACCTAAATACAATGAGTGAACATTCTCCTCCTTCTTACAGGGCACAGACTTCCGTGAATTTCTTCTGGCAAAGCTTATAAATGCAGAGCACAGCTGCTACCATGCTGAGAAATTTGCTAAGCTGGAGGTGAGTCAGGGAGCCAGTGTGGTATAGTGGTTAAGAGTGGTAGACCCGTAATCTGGGGAACCGGGTTCGCATCTCCGCTCCTCCACATGCAGCTGCTGGGTGACCTTGGGCTAGTCACACTTCTCTGAAGTCTCTCAGCCCCACTCACCTCACAGAGTGTTTGCTGTGGGGGAGGAAGGGAAAGGAGAATGTTAGCCGCTTTGAGACTCCTTCGGGTAGTGATAAAGCGGGATATCAAATCCAAACTCTTCTTCTTCTTTACTTGTATTTGCATTCATATATCTTGAAGAGCAAAGATCAATATGAGTACAGTGTCATTGATCACCAATATGTTACTTCCTGGTACAGTGGTACCTCTGGATACAAACCGCTCTGAATACGAATGCTTCGGGCTACGCATGCGGCAAACCCAGAAGCAAAGGAAAGGTTTCCGCCGCCCGTGCCTGGATACGAATGTTTCGGGGTGAGAACGGACCCCCGGAACGAATTAAGTTCATATCCAGAGGTACCACTGTACCAGGAAGTAACATACTGGTGATCAATGACAGGATGTGAAATGAAATGCAGGTTCAATAATCAATACATAAATCCAACCTAGAACTTTCTACACTGCAGCTGTTGCATGGGGGGGGGGAAGGGTAATTCCTCCTGGTGACTTTAAACTCAAAATTACACTTTTAATAGGAACTGAAACGCCTTCAATAGAATGGAAAGCACACTATGTAAGTGTGACAACCACATTCTAGCCACCCTGGGTCCTGGGTCACCTTGGGAGAGACCTGGCCACAACAGAGTGTACTCTTCTCTTGTACCCTCCCATTCCCTATTTAAGGTACTCAGTGCCACTAGATAAGAGTTTAACTATTTACCAGGCTGCCCCTTATCAAACAGCCTCCAAAAGTTCCCTGGGGTCTCTGAAGCCTCCTTAGGTAGCTGATGTTAAATATTCCCTTGGGAGCAAAAACAAATTAAAATTGGTTAATCACATCCACTTAGAATCATAGAATTTTAGAGCTGGGAGGGACCCTGAGGGTCATCTAGGCCAATGACTTGCAATGCAGGAATCTCTTTTTGCCCAACGTGGGGCTTGAACCCACAACCCTGAGATTGAGTCTCATGCTTTAATGAGAGTCCATAGAGCTATTGAAGCTCTATGATCCAGCTGATTATGTAACTTACCCACATGTAGAACTGCTTTCTTTTCTGTCACTGAGCCTGATCTTTCTTCCTTTCTGATTAAGCGTGGACCCTTCCCTGTTTCTATCCTATTTGTTTTTTGAAACGTGTTCTCCTTCTCTGCTTCTGGAGCAGGATCGTACCCGCAGTGCCCTCCTGGAGAGCCTTTATGAGGAGTTGCAGATTCGTAGCCGCAGTATGATGGGCTTGGCCTCTGGCGATGACGACAAAATAGAGAATGGGGGTGGCGGCTTCTTTGAGAACTTCAAGGTGAGAAAGGGAATAGGTGATGCTTAATTTTGCATTTTCCCATTTCATGCTGCTCTGGTGAATATTGTAATAATACTTTGCATTTTGTGCAGTGCTTTTTACCATTGAGGGTATTTCACATACATTATCTTAGCCATCCTCACAACTGCTCTGAGAGGTAGGTCTGTAACATTATCTCCAGTTTTTTAAAATATTGTCAGAGGGATGCAGGTGGCTCAGAGATGGTAGCTTACCAAAGGAAGGAACTTCCTAGCTCTTAGATTTGTCCCTTAGCCACCTTCCTACGCAGCTGTCAATATTTGTTTTTCAGAGAACAGATCCCAGCAGGCTACCCACAGAGGAGGGGAAATCAGTCACAGGTTTGGGGCAGGGCAGATTGGGACTGCAGTTGGTGCCTCGTAAATTGGCCACCTTGCTGCTCAACAGTATACCTCACTAAGCTGGCTGAGGTGGTCTGTAATGTGGTGTTGGACAACCTCAGTACATCGCTTCTGGGATAATTCAGTGTCCATGCTAAGGACATACCCTTGATTTAGGCTTTACCTCAAGGTGTGATGGGTGGCGGTACTCTAGATGTTGTGGGGCGGGCTTGAATTAACCCCACTGTAATGGTCAGACCATTATCTGACGAAGTTGGGTCTTGCAGTGCCATTCCCTCTCTGCCATTAGGATGGTCAACCCCCAGAGACTTATGGAATCCAAGGGGTTCTTGAATGCTTTGGGGGATTTTTCAGAAGCCAAGGCTGGTGGTCCTGTTGAGCTTCAGTGTCGCTGTGGAATAGTGAGATGCATTGAGCTGTTGACGCAATTACTCCTGAGTTCACTTTCCAAAATTGTGGAGCCTGGAGAGCTCACTGGGTGTCTATGGCTCTCCAAGCCATGAAACAGGATAAATGAAGGCTAGAGTACAATGGCGTACGATCCAATGCGGTTGGTCAGAGGCGTGCTAGAGCACATAGTTGTGCCTACTGCAAAGAAGGCTTAATTTGCTTACCCCCATCGCACCCTTGAGTAGCTAGCCATCAGAGCTTGTGCAGAGGGGGCTGCCAACCCCTGTCACTGGGAATAGAGTACCAGCTGTGACATATTTGCCAGGGGCTTTGAGAATAAAATCACCAGCCTTCATGTTGAGCTGAATGCTACCATTATTACAGAGCTGGGTGAGGTGTCCAACACAACATCTTGCCCAATCTTGTGGGATTAGCTGATGAGGTTTGAGGACATGGGCAAGGTGTTTGCAGTGGTTTGGCCCACATGTGTGCTCAACATCTGGCCATCATGACTCATTTGAAGTACCTGAGCTGCGCTGGCTGCCTCCAGGGGGTGGTTCATCCGTCTTTGCATGAAGGGTTGGTGCCTGCAGGGTAATGCAGCAACTCCTGAAGAAGCCCTGCTTGAACCCTGAGGAACTTTGATGACTATGGACCGGTCACTAATATTGGACTACCACCCGATCACTTTTTGGGATAAGGTGCTTGAGAGGGTAGTCCAGCTGCAGACACCCTTGGAAGAAACTGGTTATCTTGACCCATTTCAGTCTGGGTTTAGATCCAGTTTGAGGACAGAATGGGCTTAAGCATCCTGATGGATGTCCTTCTTCAGGAGAGGGACAGGGAGAGTGCAACTTCGCTGCTTTTGCTTGATCTCTCAGCAGCTTTTGATGCCATTGACCACAGTATCCTCTTGCACCTTCTCTGCGAGTTGGTGGTTCTGCTCATATCTACAGTGCCCAGGTTCAAAGAATAGTGTTGGAGGATTAAATGTCTGCCTCCTGGTGGTTGTGCTTTGGGGTGCCACAGGCTAGGGACAACCGCTGTGTGGTTTTTATGAGAGAGCTCTTCAGGAGGTTGTGGGTTAGGTTAGCAGAAGCGAGTTCTGTCCTGTAGGAAGCGGGGCGTTTCTGAGCTCGTGCCTGTTCCCTCCACTTCCTTCCACCCAGCCCACCAGCATCCAATAGTGCTCTTCATGGTGTCCTTTTGTGTGTCTGTGAACGTGTCTGTCTCCCTGTTGCCCTTCTCTCCAGCGGGTGATCCGGGGCCGTAGCCAGAGCCTGGATACCATGGGGATAGCCATGAAGAAGCAGCACCAACAGCAGCAGCCATCAACTCCACCCAATCGCCCAGCTACTGCTGGCCTTGCCCTCAACCAGAGTGTCGCCGAGGGCCCCAAGGCTATTGCTGCGGTAAGGTATTGGGGAGGTGGGGTCATGGGGTGGAGACCAGCTTCTACTCAGCCCTTTGTCACCATCCCCTACTACTGTGAACCTGCTGCTCTTCAGCATTATCTCTCTCCAGCTGTTAATGTCTCCTTGTCTTGGTGGTGTTTTGTGACTATTTTCTGTTGGGCTCCCTGCCACCCCATCTCTCTATGTTCATTTTCCTATCCTGGTCCTCTGCGGCTAGACCCGATTCTATTCATTTGCCGATTCTGACTCTGAAAATAATTTGAGGAACAGGGAAAGCATTTAGGGAGAATCTGAAAAAAATGTGCTGTTGTTGTTTTTTGTTGCTGAGCACTGCCTAGATGTTTTATGTGAGTGGGTGGAATATAAAAACTTTTATAGAGGAATAAAAGATGCTGGTGATACCCTCAGAAATTTCATGTAGACAGTTCATGTTTGGTCCTGGGGACAAGATGAATCCCTTCAGGATCCTTTAGCATCGATGCTGAGCAGTAGTTCTTCAGCAGCAGTTGTGGAATTAGTCGCCAAGGCAGGAATGAGACCCCCAAAACCCTATGCCACTGATTCCTAACACAGAACAGGTTATCCATAAGGGGTACAATGTTCAGGGATTCCAAAAGCTACTGAGAGATCCAGGAGAATTAGTGAAGTTGCATTCCTGGCAATCCTCTCTTAGGACTGGTTATCATTTGGAGTGACAAGGGTGGTTTCTGTGCCAAAAACAGGCCTGAAACTAGACTGAATTTTAATTTTGAGGGAACTAAAAAAAGATTCTATAAAAGCCCACTTATAGAACCTCTCCCACCACCTTGATGGCTGGAGAGGTTTAGGATAGTGTGTTTGTTGGGTAGAGCATACTGCTGACCTTACTTAGGATTGTTCTACCCAAGTATGTTCACATCCTGACTATGGACCATTTGGTGGGAATATATTATTATTTGTAGCGAGTTAGTTTTGTCTGCCAAGACTTGACTGTTCATTGATTGACTGCATGGCAGGGTGAGATGAAGTGGTGTCTGGAATGAAAGAACTAATAGCTAGAAGTGCTGCATTAGTGGCTGTTCCTGTGCTTGGCAGTAATGTTACCAGTGCAGAGGGCATCCTCTGATTGTCCAAGTGGGCATTCAGTCCTTTGCACAGGCACTGAAGGCATGTGATGAGAAGGCCATCTTCGAGAGAGTCTGGAGTTGCAATTATAGTGTGGAAAGCATGGTTATGTGTATTTTTATTCTCAAGAGGGTGCTTAAGGTGAGACCAGCACAGCTACCAGAGATGCTGTCGACTGAACTTGGAACCTTCTGTATTCAAAGCATATGTTCTGCTATCCCTAAGGCACACATGCCCCACTCCCATGGCAATAAGAAGCATCTGAGAGCCACAGGTTCCCCAGCCCAGGTTTAATTGGCTCATTAGACAGCACTCTAAATACTGCACTTCAGAAAGCTGTATTTGTATTGCAGCTTTTCATTTCTTCTTTTCTCTAATCACTGCTGGGGATTTAATAGGTTTTCCAAACACTGGATGGAACTCAAGTGTCACTCTGTGATATATGCACAAGCATTCCCTCCCATGTGCTGTTATGGTGGCTCTCCCAACCCCTCAAGCCAGTTTTGGGGGCATTCAGGAAGGGATGGAAGCCCCATTGCGCAAGCAGAAGTCCTTTAGGTGAATCCATCCTACCATGTCCGGAGAAGCCAGGAAAGGCATTGTCTCCTTTGGGGAATTCTGCAGGGAAAAGGTGATACCCACCATCTGCTGGAAGTAAAGTGGCCAAAGGAGATATGGCAAACAAATGTAAGGAAAGGGGGAACTTCCCCACCTTTCCTTTTTCTCCCTTCCTTTTTGGGCTAAGCTAGATATTGGAGTAAACATACAGCTGGTGCTAGAAACTGCCTTTAGATGTTTAATCCCTGCCCCCTCTGATAGAAGCTGCATCGCGCATCACCCTGCCCCTGCTCCAGATCTTCAGCTGCTAATTATGTAGGGAGGAAAACTCTACTGAGACAGAGAGAGAAGATGTGATGGTGCCATTTTGGGTAGCAGGTGCACATTTGCTGTAATACGTAGCTTAACCCTCTGGGGCTGTACATGGCTTTACCTTGTGCTTTTCCGAGTCTGTATTTCCCCATCTCAGTGTCACTGTTGCTCTTTCATACATGCATTTCTGTCTACCGATCTTTCCATTTCTCTCTCTCTCTCTCTCTCTCTCTCTCTCTCTCTCTCTCTCTCTCTCATATGTATGTTGCTCTTTCTCTCTCTTGGCTCATCCCTTATTTGTCCAACTTAGACCGCTCCCAGATCATGCTTGGGTACCTTGTGGCTCTTTGGACAGGCTGCAACAGTTAGCATGGGATAGCAATGCAAGGACAGGTTCCGGAGCCCAATCTTCCATCTTCCCTCCAGCTCTTGCCTTTTCTACATCCTCCTCCTCCTCCTCTGTCTCTCTTTTTTCCCTACTGTCCTTTCCTCCCCTCTAGTCCTTTGCCCTACCTGGGAGAAGCCCGTCACGCAACCGAGGTAGCCGCTTCAATGGGCGACGCAGTAGTGCCATTGGCATTGAGAACATCCAAGAGGAGAAAAGGTACGGACTGAGCTCTAGGGACTTGGAGGACTAGAACAATGGGCAGGGGAGAGTGATGGTGGAGAAATTCAGTTTGCATTTATAGGCTAGCTTACCTAATCAGCACTTTCCTAAACAATAGGCAATCTAAAGCACAGCTGTCCCTTAAAATTTGAATACCTCTGAATTTTGCAATGCAGATCTCCGGTCCAAGTAGTGTGCACAAAAATACATAGCCTGAGGGAGTAAAGTGTGTATATAAGTGTGTGAGTAAAAAGAACATGCAAGAATGCTTTATATCAGGGGAAATTGCTTTGCAAAAATGTGTATATTAAGGGAATTTTGCCGTAAAATTCCGATGCATTTTCATAAAATTCCATTAAAATTTCATAAAATTCCAATGCATTTTCATACAAACTTTTTTCAACAACAAAATCACAAACTGATGTGGAATTGTGGGGAACCGAACTTATGATTGGGGGGGGGGGAATGAAGAAATTGAAGCTTGAATGGAGATACCTGAGGGAAGAATGGCAGAGAGGAAGGACCAAATGCCTTGAGCTATAGGCACATATCATAAACAGCATTGTTTGGAAGGGAGGTGAAGGTGGTATTATTGAGGCATCCTTCCCAGTGCTATCTGCACCCATTTTGTTTACCTCATTGTTTATCGGATTTTGTGAAGACCACCAAAAGGACGATAGGATTAATTATGTCATGCTCCAGTACAGGCAGAAGTTCAGGTACAAATCTCATTAAAGTCCAATGGAACAGGTAGTGACAGCTGTTAAACCTTAGTTCATGCACTCAGAACAAAGAGTATTTTAGGTGTGTATTGCTTTGTCTCTCTTTAAAAAAATAAAAATCCCACAACTTCATTTTTGCCAAAGGACCATTGATTGGGAGGAAGGACAGCATCCAACCCTGCCCTGCCCCTTACAAATTGTCTACTGCCGAGTCCCATCATCACAAGTGTCACCCTCCTTGGTGGTACACCTATGCCATCATTGGAAGCTAGAGCAACAAATGAGCCCACTTATTAAACACTTACTAGCATAATTTATGATTCAGCTGCTGACAATGTCTGAAGTCTACTTAACAGTGCAATCCCCATATCTACTCAGAAGTGAGTCCCATTAAGTTGTGGGTTAGGGTTATTTACTCCCCAGGTAAGTGTGTTTCCCTCCTCCCTGATTTAGCTATACCTTCTGTGCCACCCCCTTTATCCTGCTACTCCAGTAAAATTTGACAGGACCATTAAAGCTAAAAGAAGCAACTGCTGTCAGGAGATGCCCCCATGTGTCTTGGGCGGGCAAGGTCTCCTCTCTATGCTGTCTGTCTGGTCCAAATCTGGTATAAAGATAAGTAATCAGAAAAGCGGGACCCGGGTGGTGCTGTGGTCTAAACCACAGAGCCTAGGGCTTGCTGATCAGAAGGTTGGCAGTTCAAATCCCCACAACGGGGTGAGCTTCCGTTGCTCAGTCCCAGCTCCTGCCCACCTAGCAGTTCGAAAGCACACAGTGCAAGTAGATAAATAGGTACCGGTACCACTCCAGCAGGAAGGTAAACGGCGTTTCCTGCGCTGCTCTGGTTCACCAGAAGCGGCTTAGTCATACTGGCCACATAACCCGGAAGCTGTCTGCGGACAAACGCTGGCTCCCTCAGCCTATAGAGCGAGATGAGCGTGCAACCCCAGAGTCATCCACGACTGGACCTAATGGTCAGGGGTACCTTTACCTTTACCTTATCAGAAACAAGGGGACCATGAGCCTTGAAGTTGCCCAGTGATAGCAGCACCTAGACATTCTCCTGATGTTTTCCCCATAATGGTGAGATTGTATTGCAATTCTATTTAAATTTCAGCAATTATTTCTAAATTTTCAACTTACACACGTGAATTACCATCTGTAGATTTGTTCTCTCTTTTTTTTTTGCAGCGCATAACCAACCACCCTACTCTTAAGTCATATGCAGAATGACCTGGTGATTCTTTATTCAGTACTGATAGTGTAGGCTGCAAACTAGAGTTGGAGCTGCCATCTTCTTTAAGACTTTTGGCCTTTAAAGCTCCTGTTCTCCTTAAAATAAGGAGAGCCAAAATCTTGAAAGTGAAATCTAATGTGCCCTGCATATATAGCGCATTTGTGCTATATATGTAGTTGGAAGAAGGGACAAACCTACCCTTCTTGCGAATTTAAGTACACACAGCCTATATCTCTGGTTACATCTTTCTTCTCATGATTAGAGTGCATTTTAGTTGGAAAGAGAGTTCCAAGTGAGCTAAACCTAAAAATCCTAAGTATCATAGGTCTGAGATGTATATGAAGCTCTTCTTGATACTGTATACATGTTAGTTTTGACCTGTTTAAATTGGGCTGTTCATTGTAATTGAGATATGGGCTAAGAATTGGAAAGCCCCATGAACCAATAGAAGCAATTGTGTAATGAGTTATGTACTGTTTTTATATATATTTTATATTCCTGCCTTTTTCTGTAGCAAACTATATATATATATATATATAAACAGTTTGCTACAGAAAAAGGCAGGAAGCCATGAAGGTCAGACTTTTGGGAAAGGGCCAATTTCCCATTCCCCTGACTTTTTGAGGAATTCATTTTGTCCCCATATGGGCTGAAGGGAGAATTTAAGAGTCTTAAACAAAGAAGCCACTGGCTCTCATGCAGGGATTCTTGGCTCTGTGTTGTAAATGTTTTTTGTTCCCTTTCCTCCACAGCAAAGACATCGCTGAAAGGATACAGAAAGTATTGGAGAGCCCAGGGCCCTTCTTTGACCTCAAGTCGGACGGCTCCTCCAGTCCCAGCTCCCCAGAATTCCCCAACAGGAAGAACAAGTGAGTTGAGAACAAAAGAACGCTGGGAAGCCTTGTGCAAAGTGGGGACCTCCATCCTGCCATGTTATATTAACAGGAAAGAGGGTGATTGAGCCAATGCAGCATAATAATTAAGAGTAGCGGACTAGGACTTTGGAGACAGGGTTCAAATCCCCAGTTGGCTATGGGTGACTTTTGGCCAACTGCTGTCTCTCAACCCAAGCTCCCTTACAGGGCTATTGTGATTATAACAATGGGGAGAACAATATTCCTGGGAGGAAAGGTGAGATATACATTTAATTAACAATAAACAAACAAACAAAAGAGTTTTTTGTTTTTAAATGTGTGTATCGAGCTCTAATGAACTGGATGACCTGAGCAAGTCTGGGCAGGCTTTTAAGACTTCTGTGCAAAGTGAGGCTTTCATCGCAGAGGATTATGAACTGTAATGCTGGGCTGGTGGCCCTTGAGATTTATGAGGGTGATGATTTGGGGCTTGTGTGTTCCTCCAGCAGAGCCCTCTCCAGTCAGACATCAGGGTATTGCGTGATGCAGCCCCTGTCCCGTTCCTCGTCCAATGTGAGCAGCTGTTGCAGCGGAGTGAGAGAAAATGAGACGTCGGAGGAGGAGGAGAACGAGGCGGTCAGTGTGGGGTCTTGGAAATCCCCTTTCCGCTCAAGCAGTCCTCCTGTCCCAGCAGAGCAGCTGCAGCATCCTCTAAGGCCCGTTCCCCATTTCTCTTGTGCAGGAGTTGATGTGTTCCCTTGAAGGTCCCCAAAAGCAGGAGTCCCTGACTCAGAGCGGATGGTTAGACGATAGTGTCTGCACACCCAGCAGTACCAGCTCACCAGGTAAAAACCAAACGAGTTCTTGCAGTTCTAGGACAAGACTTGTTTGGGTGAACTAATATGTAACCTTTGCGTTATCATTGCTGCCCCAAAGCCATGACGAGCCCTCACCATCCCACATTGCACTGACTGCAAGTAGACTTATGGGAACTTTCCCATGTTGATGCCCCTCATGGAGGAGAGATGATAGCACGAGAAGGACTCCTGTGCCTATTTGCATGAGAAGGATGTGGCTACAATTTTCCAAGTTGGACCAAAGATTCACTATCCCTTTGAAAACTCCACAGTTCTGACCAAGAGGCAGGAATCATTTGAGAATGACGGCTGTCTTTCCTTGCAGCTGAAAAGCAATATCACACTTCAGCTGCTGAAGAACTACCTGGTTTCTTTACAATACAGTGGTACCTCTGGTTACGTACTTAATTCATTCCGGAGGTCTGTTCTTAACCTGAAAACGTTCTTAACCTGAAGCACCACTTTAGCTAATGGGACCTCCCGCTGCTGCTGCACCGCTGCCCGATTTCTGTTCTCATCCTGAAGCAAAGTTCTTAACCTGAGGTAATATTTCTGGGTTAGCAGTCTGTAACCTGAAGCGTATGTAACCTGAAGCGTATGTAACCCGAGGTACCACTGTATGCTAAAGCAAATTAAATACATCCTCTTTTCTTTCTCTTGATTCTACTTCCTCCTGACACATCCTAGAGAGATGGGCTCTGGCTAAAGGCATGAATAAAATGCAGCACCGACCAATGACTCAATGTGGTACATCCCTTTCTTACAGGGACCAGCCACATGCTTCTGGCAGCTTGAAGGCAATATGCCTCTCCTACTGGTGTTCTCCAGCAACTGGTGTTTAGGGATACAATGGCTTTGCATCTGGAAGTTTCATTTAGCCCTCGTGACCAAGAACCATTAATGGACATGCTCTCCATTTCGAAACCACCTAAGGGCTGATGATGATGATACCTTTAAAAATGTGCTACCACATTTGAACATATTTAAGTGTTGTTTGGTGGTTTATTCATTTCTTAAAGCAGCATGGGGAGTCCCCAGTTTGGATCAGGACTCATAAAGGCACATTCTTTTTCCCTGAACAGTATTCAGGGTGGGTTACATTATAATCATGCAATGAAAAACCAGGAGAACAGCTATGTAACGGTTTGTGCAACTATAAGAAACAAGTAAAACAATTCCAAACAAAAGCAGTGGATAATAGGTTGAATATCGTGCTTGAAATTTATGTTCTAAGGCTAGGAGGGTTGAAAATGTAGAACAGCGTCTACTGAATATCTCTACAATGGTAAAACAGGGGCAGTAATTTACCAGGGACAGGTATCAGAAAATGGCTGATGTCCCAAGTAAATTAGAAGTACTGTGGCATCCTGTATATAGTTGGCAGGAGCATGAGTGGGGAAAAGATGGGTCTAGTGCGCCAGAAATAGCTTGATTTAACCTTTCTAAATAAAATGCTTAATTCCTTTCAGTAACTCAGTTGCTCCCTCCAAGCAATGCTGCAGGCTCCATGGAGAAGGGGAAAGGCAGCAAAGTGGACGCTCATCGTTACAGTCCAGTATGTTCTTCTTTTCTTTTCCCCATGACATTAAGGAGGCAGGGAGGTGATTTCATGGGTTCTTCGTATACTGGAAAGCAGGGGGGTAAAGGGAAGAATGCTAAAGAAACTGCCACTTCCTTGTTCCACAGGCCTCCATTTTGTGCTGTGTGTGATGTCATCGCTGGAGGGGTGTCTCAGTGCATGCTGGGTAATTCTCAGGTAATCAGCACCCTAGGGAGCCTCAGTGCCCTAGGGTAAGGGGACAAGGGCATGTGGGCGATGGAAAGGAAGAGGGCTCTCTTTGTCACCCTCCGCATTCCCTGATGGGAAAACAGGAGGCTGACTTTGTGGCTCTTCTCAGACACACAGGCGAGGGCTCCTGTGTCTTCTCTTCCCGAACCCCTCACACCAATCTGAACTTCTTTCCCAAGACAACTGCTCTGTGCCCCCATCACAAACACACCTCCGCTGCATCTAGCAGGGTCTGCAAGTTTCTTGGCGAATTCCCCAAGATTCTTGTTCCCCACAATGCCCTTTCCCCCCAGCCCCATCCATCTGTTACTGCAGCTTTTTTATTTATTTTTTTGCGCTCAATCATCTCTGCTCACTGGCTAGCTTTGTGTTTCTGTCATTCTGTTTCCTGCCTCTGTCATCAATGGGGAGGTGCATCCTTCGTTAGTTTGTCTTCAAGAAAGGGGGAGGGACTCCCAAGGACTGTGGAAGCTTTTCAAGGTAATCAGACTCCTTTTCCAGGGGGCGACTTACTTGCCCCCTGAACAGTACCTGATCGGACGCAATGATTATGTTCTGCCCAGGCTTGTTTCTGTGCAAACAGAACTCATTGGATGTGCTGTGCCAGCTTCATATGGCAGGGGTGCTTATGAAAATTAACATGCAGCCCATAAGTGGTAACTTCATCATAGAGCAGGTTACTTGTGCCCCACAGCTTTGGTGGCCACAGGAGGTGCCATAAGAAGCAAAGAACTCAAGAATTGCACTGGTCTGATTCATATACCAATTTGTAGCTTTGTTCAGATCCAGTAAAGGTAACCCAGCTAACTTGGCTCAGTCTGTCACACACGCTTGTTGGAGCACACTTGCAAATTGTCCCAGTGGGACTTGGAAATACGTTGCATTGAAATGCTTTTCATCTAATCAGCCTGGCGGATCTGAATATTGCCCTCTCAGCTGCATCCATATTATATTATGAGATTGCTTTTCATGGCTTAAGAGAAATAAAAAACTTCTGTAAAGCTTTCCATGAGATTTTGCTCATCCCTGGTTGTGTGTCTCCCTAAATGAACCTGGAATCTTTATGGAGATTGCTGGTAAAAGACAGGCCGCCTGGTTCCCCAGCTGCTGTGCTGCCTGGTATAGTATCACTCCGCCTCTGGGCTTGGGTCTGTACTTGCCCTTCGTTAGCATTCACAGATGGAACTGCTTCGATTTGTTAAGCTTTACCAAAGGCTGAAGTGTAGGAAGAACAAAGTTGCTTCGGGGTCCCGTGATCACACCTGTCCCATGAATCTACTCAGCTGTTCTCAACTTTCGTGTCTGTGGTTGCAGGATTTGATGCCAAAGTGAGACCTCAACAGCAGCTCACCCAGATGTCCGGAGGAGATGGATGCTGGATTCCCCAGGAACACCTGACCTGACCTTTCTGCTTCATTCAGTGACAGCTGCACCACAGGCAGTAAGGAAACCAACCACTAAAGTCCAAATCGTGGCATTCGCTCACCCACATGTGTCATTCTAGTTCAGCAACCTCAGGAGATCAAGAAGTCAAGAGGGGGGAACAGGGGTCTCCTGCCATAGTTTCAGAAACAGATGAGAGGAAAGAGTGCTCTCTCTCTGTCCTCATAACTGCTAAAATTTAAAAACCCAAGATGTGCCCCACAGGGCCTTCTTAGGAAGGCTGTGTTTGTATCCATTCTTCTGAGCACAGGCTTTATAAAACTAAGGAATGAAAGCCCTTATCACTCCAAGGATGGCACCTGGTATGTAAGAGCTCCTCAACTGCTTCATGCAGCGTAGGTATCTTGTGCCCAAGTGCACATGTGTCTGATAGTGGGAGGGGTTTGTGTTCATCTCATCCTTCATGGGATTCAACAGGTCTTTGTTTGGTATCTCACTGTACAACAGTCCCTCCAACCACTCCCATTCTCCCTTAAGTCTCTGTGCCATCAAGAACCTATAAATGTGAATTTGTGACCCTTGCTCCATGCTTGTTGTGTCTGTGGTGTCTGGGCTTGCAATAAAAGACTACTGTGACCAATGTACTCTGATCTTCGTTGTGGTTTCTTAAGTGTTCCTGCCAATAAATATTTGGGCTTAAAATAAGGGGTCTGGCCTGCACCACATTATCTTCTCGTGCCTTATTTTAGCTAAGATGAACAGGTAAAAAAAACTGTGTGACCTTAAGACAGTTCCACCCCACTGAAAGTGTGAAGGATGAGATCAGTTTAAATTCTTTGGTCTTGGGATGAAGTGCTTACACACACTTACGTCTGTTCTTCAGCACAAGGGGAGTTGATGCACAGTTCTAGTTACAGGTAGATAGCCATGTTGGTCTGCCATAGTTGAAACAAAATAAAAAAATTCCTTCCAGTAGCACCTTAGAGACCAACTAAGTTTGTTATTGGTATGAGCTTTCATGTGCATGCACACGAAAGCTCATACCAATAACAAACTTAGTTGGTCTCTAAGGTGCTACTGGAAGGAATTTCTTATTTTGATGCACAGTAACACTGATCTCAGCATCCAGATACAGGTTTTGAATACAGGAGGAGTTCATTAGTAAGCAAAGGCTACAAATTGGGGGCACACACACACACGGAGGGAGGACAAAAACCTGTGCGACCTGAAAATCAGGGTGATTTATTGTTCTAGTTTGTGAAGCACAACACCACAGTGATTCAGCTGTGGCACTTAAGCAGAGGATGTTCACCAAACACAGAAGAAATCAGTTCCTGCAACTAGCTGCTCTACTTGTAATAAGGCTCACTGTAGACGCTTCTCCCGGGAGAAAAGCGCTCCAAAGCTGGAAATGCAATGGCACTTCTTTCCCCTCTCCACCCACAGTCTCTCACATATCCTAATCTATGCATATTTATCTTGTCTTGTTTAATTAAAGTACCAAACAGTTGTTTCAAGTTGTGGCTGAACGAAATTAAGATTCACTGATGGTGCGCACACACAGCGTATGAAGAAGGTTCTCAACTCCTGGCATTTCTTGTTGAAAGAAGTTGGTAGCGGAGGTCGTGACAGACCCTCTGATACCCCAAGAGTTGTTGGCAGTCAGAGTAGACACTACTGGACTACAGAGACCTCGTGCGTGTCAGTTTCCGATGTTTGTAACACATCTGAATTTCAGGAAAGAATCCAATGTTGCTATTATGCAACACTTCTGGGGAATGGTGCAGGGGAGCTGTGCTGTTGTCCACAACACTTTAAAGCCCTCTAATGACCAAGTTGGACAAGATACACCTCCAGGCCCCTTTTATTATGCCATTACATATCCCCAACAAAGAGCAGTCTCTCATGAAGAGCAATATGCACCTCATTGACTCGCACCATCTGTATCAATTTCTGCAACCAACTAACTATATTGTCAGAAGCAGCAACCAAAACAAGCAACTAAAAGTGAAGCTTCTCTGTTAATGCATATCTACATCTCTGGTATGCCAGCAACTCACACGGGTCAAATTTACGTTAGACATACACCAGTGTGTATGAGGTGCATTGCATGTTGATATCATTGCTGTGTTGCCTTCTCTAGTATCACAAATCGTGTTTATGGGGTGGTTCTGCCCGTCAGCCCTTCTGTGTTCACCTTGTAGAAGCAGATGCTCCCAAACCTTTGTTGCTTAGAAGTCCCATTGTTCCTCCATAATTCTCAGACCTAAAGCTTAGAAGATGTGGGAACTGGTCCCAGCCATTTCTCTCCTGTGAAACAAGTCGGAATCAGAGAGCAAATTAGATTCAGAATGCAGAAGGGGGTCTTAAAGAAGCAACAAGTTAAATCAACACACCAATTCAATAGCAGCAGTGGAAAAATAACGTTAATTCCCTACTTCATCTGATAGGTTACTAGATTAAGGAAGCTTGTGTCACTACAACTGCCTCAGAAGTCTGGGCACTTTACAGGAAGTCAGGCAAGGGGAGGGATCAAACTCTTCATAGGGCCAGCAGAGTGATGCCTAAACTATGCCAATTCAACCTGAAGGCAGATGCTTACAAAACTGAATACTCCTCCATCAATAATTCCCAGCACAGTGAAAACTAGGCTAGGCAAGGACTCTCTTGTCAGCCAAAAAAGATTAAATGAAGGAGCATTCAATCATGCAAAAGGGACCACATTTGTGTCAGGGGGCTCCTGAATAATCTGAGAATCTGGAATATTCAGTATACAGCCTGAGATATTTAAAGTTGTTGGGGTTTCTTAAGTACCTGCAAGTGGCCAGGACTTTCCTTTTGGCATGTTAGTCCAAACTGGAACCTGAAAGGCCATTAAATGATAGGCAACAGCATTAAAAGCACTCACCCAAGAGATTTCCCAGCAGCTCTAAACGATCCGAACCGAAGAGAAGGTGAGGCTCTTCATTAACGTGAGCGACAAAACATGGCAGCCCAAATGCCTGAAGGAAGACATACGACACAAGAGTCACAAAGAGGGCACTGCTTCATCAACACACTTTGATGCAATGTACATGAACCTGCGAAGCTCCAACGGGTTCAAGTTTGGTGGCTGCAGATTTAACTTACACTTGGGTTCTTAAGAAAGATGGAATATATATTGGAGCTCGGACACTGGGAAGTGAATGTGGCCACTTCCGTTCTGTTAGGTTGTCTGAAAGTAGCTTAAAAGCCTGATGGCTCACCAGGACACAGAGATCCAGGAATTTTATACTGAATCAGTATATTGGTACATCTTGCTGAGTACTGTCTTCACTGACTGCCAGCAGCTCTCCAAGATTTCAGATCAGCCCTACCTGGCTTCAGGGAATCCAATCGCTTCCATGGTGGGCAGCCAAGAATTAGATACGCAAGAGGAGTTCTTACCAAATCTTTTATTCAATATTCACAGCTTTGAAAAGTGCCTCTCCATTGCAGTAATGGCATTGCTCCAATTAAAGCCCCACTGTCTCTCCTATTATATGTCATCCCTACGTTGGCAGATCTGTGCTTTCTGCCTCTGAGCTTTCTGTTCTCCTACTTTCCATGCCCACCGGGTTCTGGGAGAAGGGGGGTCTGGAATGCTTTCTAAAGACACTGAGTCTGTCAGCTGTCTCTTCCCTGGTGCTGCTCCCCTCCTAATATTTCCCAGCTTCTCCCCTCTGCAGCCTCTGAACTATGACCTTCTGCAAACCACTGTTCTAAATCTATACTGTCTCCCTCTTCTCTGGGAAGTGCAGGAGAAGGAGCAGGGCGGACTCCACCTAGGATTGAACCTGTGACCTTCTGCATCCAAAGCAGATGGCCCGTTCCCCTATTGATTCCTCAGGGTACCCTTCAGGAAAAAGGGACATGGGGTGAAAGATGCACAGCTGCTGATAAAGTATTTGCAAGGATGAGGAACCTGCAGAACTCAAGACATCCGTTGGACTCAAACTCCCATCATTGCTGTTCACTGACGCTACTGGCTGGCGCTGATGGGAGTTGGGGAGTCCAGCAGCATCTGCAGGACCACAGCTTACCCTGCCCTGGCCTGATGCGATGCCAGTGTCTCACCCCATATTTTAGTGCTTCGTCTGTTGTAGCTTTCAGGCGATTCTTCACCTCTGGGGAGGAGCTCATTTCCAAAAGTTTCCGGGCTTGGTCCGAGGATAAGCCTGCTCTCTCCGCAGCCTGAAAAGAGACAGATGGAGAAAAGCAGGTGCCACAGTAGCTATGGCCAAGGTTAATTGGATAACGCTTCAAAAGGTCTTTGGTACTGACACAGGAATTTAACCGGCATGGAGTATTTTAAAGGAGAGCACAGCAAAAACAAAAAACTAATTTGCTTTGCTGGAAAGCAGGTGCAAGCAGCAGGCAGGGGAAGTACTGTTTGCAACCTGGCCAGGTTAGATGCGCACACATGGAATGACTTTTCCCCAGATTGTCAATATTAAGCTAGGCTAAATTATGACCAGGGTTGCGGGTGGCACTGTGGGTTAAACCACAGAGCCTAGGGCTCGGTCCCAGCTCCTGCCAACATAGCAGTTCAAAAGCATGTCAAAGTGCAAGTAGATAAATAGGTACCGCTCTGGTGGGAAGGTAAATGGCGTTTCCGTGCGCTGCTCTGGTTCGCCAGAAGCAGCTTAGTCATGCTGGCCACATGACCCGGAAGCTGTCTGCGGACAAACGCTGGCTCCCTCGGCCTATAGAGTGAGATGAGCGTGCAACCCCAGAGTCATCTGCGACTGGACCTAATGGTCAGGGGTCCCTTTACCTTTACCTTTAAATTCTGACCATATGGCCCACACAGCTGAGCATTGCCTCCCTGGACAGGAAATGGCTCTGCAGAGTGCTGGGCAGAGATCTTTGCCAGGCCTGCTTGGCTGAAGCTGCCAGAGACTCACCATGGGGCTTTCAGTACACAAAGCACACAGCCTACCACTTAACCACAGATCCTTCCTATACATACTAAAGAGCACAAAACACTGCAAGAGAAATAGGATGCAGGTCACGTAGCAGGACGTTCTGAATATGTGGGCGCAGAGAATTCTCACCAGGAAGTGCAGAAAGTAGTGTTAAAGCTACACTGAATTGCTTTCATTGAAGTCAGTTTCCCCCCCTTAAAAAAGGGGGACAACACCAGGAAAGCCATGCTAGGAGGAAAATCACACAAATCCTCTTTTGCATATTTTCTGTCTGACTAGCTAGAACTACAAAGCTTATCCTTTTGTTACCTGAAAAGCTCTTCCTGCAGGTTCACAATCATGGAATCATAGAGTTGGAAGAGACCACAAGGGCCATCCAGTCCAACCCCCTGCCAAGCAGGAAACACCATCAAAGCATTCCTGACAGGTGGCTGTCAAGCCTCTGCTTAAAGACCTCCAAAGAAGGAGACTCCACCACCCTCCTTGGTAGCAAATTCCACTGTCGAACAGCTCTTACTGTCAGGAAGTTCTTCCTAATGTTTAGGTGGAATCTTCTTTCTTGTAGTTTGAATCCATTGCTCCGTGTCCGCTTCTCTGGAGCAGCAGAAAACAACCTTTCTCCCTCCTCTATATGACATCCTTTTATATATTTGAACATGGCTATCATATCACCCCTTAACCTTCTCTTCTCCAGGCTAAACATACCCAGCTCCCTAAGCCGTTCCTCATAAGGCATCGTTTCCAGGCCTTTGACCATTTTGGTTGCCCTCCTCTGGACAAATCATGAAGTCAGAGTATAAACTTCTGTCGCAACAGAAGAATGATCACTCAGCAGATCTCCGCAGGCCAGTCTACAGCACCTAGACCAATTCATCAACCTCAGGTCCCCAAATGCTGTTGGACTGCAACTTCCATCATCCCCGACTATTGACCAAATGGACTATGGATGATAGGAATCTGCGGTCTAACAGCATCAGGAGATGCAAGGATGAAAAGAGCTCATCTAGACCAGGGTGTGTCACAAACGGGAGAACAGGCAGTGCTGCAGAACCGCAAGAGAAAGAAACTTACTGCCAAGATGCTCTCTGGCTGGGTTATGTCTTCATCCTGAAGAGACAAGGAATAAGGCAACCGATTACAAATCTTTCATGGACAAGAGACAGACTGTGCTAGGGAGAGTGAAGATATCAAAATAATTAACTTCCTTCTGCTAAAAGGAACAAAGCACCAAGACACACACACGGGCAAGGGTGCCATGTCACTCGCTTCAATCAGGAGTGTAGAACCTGTGGCACTTTCTGAACTACCAACTTCCTTCACCCCTTGGTCAACTGGAGGGCTCCATGTTATGCATCCCTGACCCTAGTGGAGATGGGTGCCAGGAACGGAATTTCACTTCGCCGAAGCTTTTGCTACAATGATCACACTGAAGTGAAGGGTGACAGGAGTGGCGTACAGCTTGGGATTTCGAGGAGCAATAGCCGTGTCAACTGCAAGCAAGTAAAACTCTTCCTGCTTTGCTGCTGCTCCCTTCTGAAGGGAGAAGAGACATGCTGGACCATCCCTGGAGGACTCTGGAGGGAGGGTTTTTATTTGTTTGTTTACTAATTAGCGGTCAGAGTATCGCTCTGTTTATTATTTGAGCATTGCTAATAATGTTTGCTATTATTCATACAGCTGGTATGTTCTTTTTGTTTTTCCATACATCTTTTGTTATACGAAATATTAGTGTATAATATGACCACCACCACCACTTCCCCCCTATGGTATTATGTATTGTATATTTTTCTTTGCTGCAAGTCGCTTGGAGACCTTCAGGTAACAAGCGACTAGTAAGTTTAATCAGTAATAATAATAATAAATAAAATGATTTCTATGGAGAGACCCTACAAGTTCTATTGGCCCCTTGTTTTTTAATTCCACCCAGACCTATACAACTTTGTTGGGATCAGTCCTGGGTTGCGGCTCCTAAGTGCTATAATACTGCCTTAAAGGGACCCTTGACCATTAGGTCCAGTCGTGTCCGACTCTGGGGTTGCGGTACTCATCTCGCTTTATTGGCTGAGGGAGCCAGCGTACAGCTTCCGGGTCATGTGGCCAGCATGACAAAGCCGCTTCTGGCGAACCAGAGCAGCGCACGGAAACGCCGTTTACCTTCCCACCGGAGTGGTACCTATTTATCTACTTGCACTTTGACGTGCTTTCGAACTGCTAGGTTGGCAGGAGAAGGGACCGAGCAATGGGAGCTCACCCCATCACAGGGATTCGAACCGTCGACCTTCTGATCAACAAGCCCTAGGCTCTGTGGTTTAACCCACAGCGCCACCTGGGCCACAGAGTGCGGCATCTGATTTGGGGGGTGTTGAAAACTGTGCAAAACCTAGCCCAGGGCATTTCAATTATCTTGCCTAAGCATCCTGGATAAAAAGTAATTACTTTTTATATTTAACTTTTTTACTGCATTTTCAAACAAACTGATGCAGTGAGAAGCAGCGTGACGTTCCTTACAGAGGAGAGGGTGGAGAAACAGCCAAAACACACAGGAATATAGAATTATACGGAGGGATTCTGGGCCCTGTTATTTTCATCAAAACCATATATTTTGATAAACCGGGGGGGGGCAAGGGGGGGATACCCTGCTTTATTTGTCCAGTTAATAAACGGAAGAAATAATCGCGACAGGCACAGAAGCACCTGGAGCGACACATGATGAGTGCAACCATACTCACGCGGGACCAAATGCGCATCCAAAGTTCTCTCGACACGGGCTCCAAAAACTGCGGCTCTGCCATATCCACGGCTGTGACAAAGCGCATGGCTTTCAGACTGCCTGCATTTGGGCAGAGACACACGGAAAGCATCAGAGTCAGCGTAAATGTCAAGAGGGGAGGAATCCATTGCTACAAAATACCAAGAAAGAAAGAAAGAAAGAAAGAAAAATAAAGAAAGAGCCCTGTCCATTGTCAAAGAAGAAGAGGCCAACCCCATTACAAACCCTTGTTTTTATGTTTTATTAAAGATTTTCTTGATTTACAAAAGAATGTACAATGTCTCTCGTGTTCTTTCCCATGTAACATTTTTTTTTTAGAATAGAATAGAATATATTTTATTGTCATTGTCCCCTTTGGGGACAACGAAATTACTTGGCTGCTCCATCCACCCAGATAGGGCACTCCACGCAAAGACAAAACAACTACAAAAACACTGATTAAAACCATACAATATGATACAACATAACAGGTAAGATTAGATGACTTTCAAAGTCCAGGCTTCCCATTCAAGGCTGAGATCGCTCTGGAGAAGAAGCTGTTCCTAAGACGGCTTGTTCTTGTCCTCATCGTCCTGTATCTCCGTCCCGATGGCAAGAGCTCAAAGAGACGGTGACCAGGATGCGATGGATCTTTTACTATGTCCAGTGCTTTTCTGTGGCACCTCATGGCATAAATCTGCTCTAAGGTGGAGAGCGAGCAGCCAACAATGCTCTCTGCTGCCTTAACAACTCTGCACAACCCCATCCTGTCCTGGGTAGTACAGCTTCCGTACCACACACATAAGCCATTAGTGAGCACGCTCTCAATGGCACAGTGATAGAAGGCAAGCAGCAGCTTTTGTGGAAGATGGTTTTTCCTTAGAATTCTCAGGAAGTACAGTCTCTGCTGCGCCTTCTTCACAAGCCCCATTATGTTTGCACTCCAGGACAGATCCTCCTGTAATTCAATGCCCAGAAATCTGAACAAATCAGTTTCATTTGTTGAGACATTGGTAAGAAAGGGGGGGGGAGGTGGACAGGGGGAAAGATGGGTGGGGGTGGGTGACAAAATAAAAAAAAACAATGGGAGGATGACATAGGCTATGAGATTAACCCCACCCAATGGACTAGAATGTGGTCTAAACCTCCCTTTAAATCCATATCAACAAAAAGAAAATAACTCACTCTGAAACTCACCTACAGGTGGTACCTAACACTAAGAAAATTAGCGCTAATACACCCAGGAACCTCACCAAAATGCTGGAGAGGGTGCACTTCCACAGGCACATACCTCCACATGTGGTGGGAGTGCCCCAAAATCCAACTATTCTGGACAACAACCATACGAGAAATATGTAAAATAACCAAGCAAGTATTAGAAAGCACCCCAGAATTGGCCCTACTAAACATCTCCCAAGACAATAATGCCCACTTACAAACCCTTATTAGGAAGGCTTGGCTTGCATAAAAATTGTGCACTTGCTGAGAGAGTTCCATTTTTGTGGGGCAGTTTCCTTTGGACTCGGAGCTGCCACAGACTCATCGTGCAACGCTTCTCAATTCTTCTCCATTATCTCCATGTATCCCCACCAAACATCTCCCTCTGCTTACCCTTCTCAATAACAGTCCCTAGGAAATCCTTTATGAGATGTAATGGCACCTCGTAGAATTTTGCCACTCGCGGGAGGTCCTTCATCATGTACTCTCCTTTCTTGGGCACCAATGCTGGGGCTTTGTTACCTGTTGCAGAGGATAAGGAGATTTCAGAGACAGAGGCTACTATGTCCTACGACCTCTCATCCTTACATCATCATCACCATAGGACGCGGGTGGCGCTGTGGTCTAAACCACTGAGCCTCTTGGGCTTGCCGATCAGAAGGTCGGCGGTTCGAATCCCCATGAAGGAATGAGCTCCCGTTGCTCTGTCCCAGGTCCTGCCAACCTAGCAGTTCGAAAGCACACCAGTACAAGGAGATAAATAGGTCCCACTGCAGCGGGAAAGTAAATGGTGTTTCTGTGCACTCTGGTTTCCGTCACGGTGTTCCGTTGTGCTAGAAGCAGTTTAGTCATTCTGGCCACGTGACCTGGAAAGCTGTCTGTGGATAAACACCGGCTCCCTTGGCCTGAAAGCAAGATGAGCGCCGCAGCCCATAGTCGCTTAATTGGGTATATAAGGGGTGTGACCATTTTTCAGGTGTCCTGGGTCCAAGCTGCATAAGACTCTCTACACCAAAAACCAGCACCATAAACGTAGCCCGGTACCTAACTGGCAACTAGTGCCCTTCTTTCAACAGTGGATACATTGCTCCTGTGAGCAGCCAAACAACGGCATTTTGCATCACCTTCCAGACCGACCTCAAGGGTAGTCCCACAAACAGTGCATTGCAGTAATCTAGCCTGGAGGTTTCCAGCGCATGAACAACAGCAACCAGGCTCTCCCGGTCCAGAAACAGCCATAGCTATATCAACAGCCCAAGATGTTGTTAAGTCTTCCTTAAATGAACTTCATCAAAATTACCGTATTTTTCGCTCCATAAGACGTACTTTTTTCCTCCTAAAAAGTAAGGGGAAATGTCTGTGCGTCTTATGGAGCGAATGTGTGGTCCCTGGAGCTGAACTGCCCAGGGGCAAAAGCAGATCGTGCTTTTTTTAAAAAAAGAGAGAAGGGGGTGTTGAAAGGAAGCCCGCTGAGCAGCTGCTCAGCAAACGATTGGGGAGAGAGATAAGGGAGAGAGATTCCAGCCCCGCCCCCTTGCAGAGGGAGGCTGTTTCCCCAGCGACATGTGACTGGCTGATTAGATTATCTGTCTGGAAACTGTAGAAATGGCTTCCTGAAGCTGCAGAATTGTGAGTTAAACCCCATAAAACAGGGCTTTTTCCCTTTGCAAAGTAAGCTCAACAACTTTGAGCTGATCCTCAAAAAATGGGGCTTTTCTCCTTTGCAAAAGAAGCTACAGAAATTTGAGCTGATCCTCAAAAAAATGGGGCTTTCCCCCTCTAAAAACTAGGTGCGTCCTATGGCCAGGTGCACCTTATAGAGCAAAAAATACGGTAGCCTTCACAGCCACTCACTGCAGGATCTGCAATGCATGATGCAGCTACAGTTTCCCTGATAATATTGAAAGCAAGCAATAAAAACCAAAACAAATACAAAAGCAACTCTTCTTTGGGAAAGAAACCGAATTTTACAGGCCTTGGTGACTTGGGAAATGGTAGTTTTATTTTCCCAGGGTAAGACTGCATTTAAGGGGGGTATGCAAGAAAGAGACCTACGGTATATGGAATGTAGTTCTCTACATATTTTATATACATTTCAGCTGAACCCAGCTCTATTAATCAGCACTTACCAGTAGCGTGCATTATGCCTCCAAGGAAAACAGGTCGGAAACGCAGCTCCATGTTCCAGATGGGACGGTAGCGGCAGAGAACCTACATCAGTGAGGAAAGTTGATTGAGGATCAGCAGCATCTTAAGACTCACATGCGAGGAGAGACAGAGAGAGATGGACAGAGGCAGAGAAATAAAGCTATCGAGAGCCAGCAGGCAGGAAATGGAAGGCAACTTTTGCAAGGCAGATTCAAAACAGCATCTGTGTTAGTCTGCAACAGGGTAAAAGAGACAGGTCGCAGGAGGTGGTACTTCAGAAACAGGCTCACCATGGCATGAACTTTTGCAGGGAACAAACTACTCCTACAGATGCAAGATGAAGAATGTATAATGAACAGACAGCTGGGTTGGGGTACGCCCAAAGATAAAGCCAAATTAATGCCAGAAAACAGGAGGAATGCAAGGACACCAGTTGGCTAAAGTTCTAAACACGAATCTGCAATCTGAATCTGCCTTGACTATTTGTGCAAACTACAGGGGAATCTCAATTGGGCTGGGGCAAGAGCTGGAAAAGGTAAGAAGGCGGCCATCTAGCCTTGTCAAATAAATGGCAGGATCAACCAACTCCTGCATTCCTCTGGTGATTAATCATCTAGACCAGGGGTAGGCAGCCTAAGGCCCGTGGGCTGAATGCGGCCCAATTGCCTTCTCAATCCAGCCCGTGGACGGTCCGGGAATCAGCGTGTTTTTATATGAGTAGAATGTGTCCTTTTATTTAAAATGCATCTCTGGGTTGTTTGTGGGGCATAGGAATTATTATTTTTTCAAAATATAGTCCGGCCCACCACATGGTCTGAGGGACAGTGGACCGGCCCACGGCTGAAAAAGGTTGCTGACCCCTGATCTAGACCATGTTGGGAGAGACAAACACCTGCCCATACTTCCTGCATCATTGGCACATGCCACTCTACAAGTTTCTAAAGCCAGCACCCGCGTCATGCTAGCTACGAATGTCATTTCTAAACTTTAAAATTTCTATGCTTAAGTTAAGGCAAAGGTGACCCCCTTCTGCATTCAGGAAGAATGCTCTATAGGCGGATTGGTTGGAAGCGACCTCTGTACAGCTTGGCTCAATTCCTAACACCCACAATCAGCACATGGAAGAGAAAAGTAACAGTTGGAAAGTTGCAACACTTTCAGCAGCAGTAAACAAGGCAAAGTTCAGACAAAGGTACAGTGGTATTCGTTCCAGAGGTCCGTTCTTAACCTGAAGCGCACTTAACCTGAAGCAGCATTTTAGCTAATGGGACCTCCTGCTGCCGCTGCACCGCCAGAGCATGATTTCTGTTCTTAACCTGAAGCGTACTTAACCCGAGGTACCACTGTATTTATACACAGAGCCTAGGGCTTGCTGATCAGAAGGTCGGCGGTTCGAATCCCCGCAACAGGGTGAGCTCCCATTGCTCAGTCCCTGCTCCTGCCCACCTAGCAGTTCGAAAGCACGTCAAAGTGCAAGTAGATAAATAGGAACCGCTCTGGCGGGAAGGTAAACGGCATTTCCGTGCGCTGCTCTGGTTCGCCAGAAGCAGCTTTGTCATGCTGGCCACATGACCGGAGGCTGTCTTCGGACAAACGCCGGCTCCCTCGGCCAATAAAGCGAGATGAGCGCCGCAACCCCAGAGTCAGACACGACTGGACCTAATGGTCAGGGGTCCCTTTACCTTTTACTGTATTTGGAAAGCCGAGGTCCCTCTGGGTATTTGCAAAAGCTGCCAGAGTTGCTTCCACTTCAGAGTAGTTTCCTTTATTTTATTTATAAAACGCCCTTAGAATTACCATCCTTTGCTCACTCAATTTTATGCAGCATTCAGATGGCAGCATTATCTTCCCCTAAAAAAAGCTCAACAACTCTGCTCACCCCCCCCAAAAAAAAACTCAACAACTATGGGCAATAACAATGGGTAGATCACTGCCAGTTTTATTATATTGGGAGTAGATCGCAGTCTCTAGAGTTGCACATGCCTTCTAGTCCAACCCCCTGCAATGCAGAAATATGCAGCTGCCCCATACAGGATCGAACCTGCAACCTTGGCATTATCAGCACCAGGCTGTAACCAGCTGAGCTACCTTTGCACCTGGTTCCTGTGCAAGGTGGCAGTACTTGGAAGGGTGAAATCCCTGCGTGGAATTGCAGCCTTGGAATGCCAGCAGCAGTGTATGCAGTTTGAGATTTAAGTGGTTGTTCTTCCAGAATATTGTAATCCAAACACCTGTTGGCCTCACTCTGCATTTCGCAGCCCTCCCTGGTTCCCACACTCAGCAGCCAACGCAGAGACTAAATGCGTTAACAGCGCGGGGCAGGAGCGACCGGGCGATCGCTTATTTAACTACCGCGCTCGATCGGAAGCACACCGGCGATCTACCTGCCGATCGCGGTCGACCGGTTGGACATCAGGGCAAGGACACTTCCGACTTTGCAACTCTACTTTTCGTAACCCTCCCAAGTACGGAAGGGACCCGCGGAGAGTTAACTTCTGAGCAAAACAAAAGTTGCGCAGGAGTTACTGGAGAGGGGTGGGCCGCAAGGGCGGCTGTCCCAGCAGGGTGCTTCTATCTGGGGGGGAGATGGGGGGACTGTCCCGGTTCCCCTTCCATGCACCCTTCTTCCACCGCTGTTACCTCGAATCCCAGCCAGGAATACGGAGACAGCACGTCGTAGAAACACTCCACCAGTTTCTTATTGCTGCTGCTGCTGCCCAAACCTTGACGCGCCGCCGCCATAGACCCCCCTGGGCTGCCGGCTGAGCCGGAGAGGAGAGGACGGGGCGCTCGCGCGAGGAAGGCCAGCATGAGATCGATGGGGAAACTGAGGCTGCACCCCGACAGAAAAGCACTCGCTCGGGACAGTCGAAGGCTTCCGGGGCTCCGCCTTCCTTTGGGCTCAAGGGCCGAATCACATGAGGAGGAGGGAGAGAGGCTGCTCGCTGCCGGCCCCCAGTGGCAACAACGCGCTCAAGTCCCATTTCCATTAAAAAAAAGAAATTTAAAAAATAACTAAAGGCATTTTAAACATTGGTCCCATCGTTAAGGAGAATTATATATGATTGACCAGCTAATGATTCATTCCTTCATTGGTTTTATTCGTATGCCACTTTTTGGACAAAAATGAACAACAAAGACGGACTTACTGAAGAATATTGTTCCTGACAACCCTGAGAATTCTGGATGAAATTAATATTTTAAAACTGCTTATAGAATGCTTTTAACGGTCGAGAAATGACAAGAAATTACTATCTTCACTTGCGCTACTCTCAGCTGAGCACCAGCGTTTACAAAAGGAAGAAAGAAATCTGAAGATTTTGTTAACAAACAAAAGGACCACAATGTTGATGCTTGATTTATGTCTACTTTAGGACATATTATACCTGTAACTTGTTTGCTGAGTAAATGAGTTAACAGCTAAACAGTAATAATTTAATTGACTTGAATATTTACATAGACCCCAAATGTTTTTTGTTTTGGACTAACTGCAGTTCCCAAATGCTCTTCAAAGGCAGTTGTTGTTGTTCAGTCGTGTCCGACTCTTCATGACCCCATAGACCAGAGCACGCCAGGCACGCCTATCCTTCACTGCCTCTCGCAGTTTTCAAAGGCAGTACTGTATATAATCTGAAGGTAACCAGTTTATAGATCAATATTCCCTGGTCTCTTGGTCCAGAGAGGGTCACAGACACTTCCAATGGCAAAGATGGATCCATAAGCAACTCTATAGACTGCGATCATGTCCCTTCAGAGAAGTGGACCACCACGAACCCATGTAGACGAACCACCCACCAAAAGGACTATCATTGCATCTGCATTCTGTTTCAGTTTACTGGACCTCATCTACTACACTAGCATGCCCAGGCACTAGTTTACCCAATCTGTCTCACCTGAATTGGATGAAAAGGAGTTGGGTGTCATTTGCATATCGATGACACTTCGCTACAAACTCCCAGATGACCTCACTCAGCAGTTTTATACAGCTCCGAGTGGCCCTCCAGGCATTGTGGGATTCCAACTCTCTTCAATCCCAGTCAGCATTGCCAAAAGTCAGGAATGTGGAGTTGGGGAGTGTTTGGAGGTTGGCAACACCTGGATAGCTAGATTTCTCAACCCATGGAGTTTCTCAATCCTATGGAACTTAACAATAGTCCCCCTCCACCATAGCTGTCATGATAATGAGCTACACTAAGACATTGGTGGCATTGCATACTGGTGGAGCTTCCATGCATCCCAGTCTTCTCCAGCCAGCTGTTCAGCAGATCTATTCTCCCGCTTGCCCCCCAACTCCCTGTCACCTCCACTTCATACGGTGTGCATATTGCTTCCTCCCTATTCTTTTGGGTTTACTTCACTGGAGTCTAGGATGAGCACAGAAACACAAGCAGTTTTCCCCATTATCTTTTCTCCCCATTCTTGCCTCAGGGAGCTCAGGATGATTCACATGCTTCATTTATCCTCACAACAGAACATGCCTGGCTCTGAATACAAGATACCCATTTATACCCCAACTATAGACCAAAGGTAGAATGCAGGCAGTTTGACGGGAAGCATCATCAGTTGCAGTGTAATCCTTGCACAATGGGTATGTTTTTATAAATTGCTTTGAGGGTTGTGTTTTTCTTTTTCTTTTAACAATCAAGCAATGTAAAGGTTTTATGGAATAAAAATAAATAAATGAGTGCATGTCTACCCATACAGAGCCAGAAGCCACTGTCCAGTACAAGCTCGAGCCATTATTAAAATGTGTTGGGGAGGGGGGATTATGGAGCTGTTCTTATTTTTTGATGTATTTTGTAGTTTGATATTGTGATTTTATATTGTGACCTGCCCTGAGACCTGAGGGTATAGGGCAGTATACTTACTTACTTACTTACTTACTTACTAAATAAATAAATAAATAAATAAATAAATTCGTCTATGGCTTTCATGCACTTCATCCTACAATGGAGTCCAACTACTAGAATCAGTTTTTGATTGCCATAAAATGCCATTGTGCAAACTCCATGACGCAGCATCTCTTTACAGCAGGCATCCCCAAACTCGGCCCGCCAGATGTTTTAAGACTACAATTCCCATCATCCCTGACCACTGGTCCTGTTAGCTAGGGATGATGGGAGTTGTAGTCCCAAAACATCTGGAGGGCCAAGTCTGGGGATGCCTGCTTTACAGGAAGCATAACAAAACACTTCAAATAAATGAAGTCTACTTTTAATTTAATGTATCAGTGTGAGAAACTACCAAGTGTCACTTACATGTTTCCAAAGGTATTAGAACTGGCCACACAAAATGTGGTATGAAATACTTGTACATACAGACTTAGTTTGCAAGGCTGACACTGATGAAATTATTGGTGTTTTAACATACATTCCTATGCCACCCTGTCAGTTCATCTTTTGAAGTTGTATACTGAAATCTATTTAGTACACAAGCAAACAGGCCAATTGTATTGCCTAGAAGTACGACAACTGCATCCCCTACAAGTGGCTGACTTGTAGATTACTGTCCTATTATCTGGAAAAGTCTACATCCCAGCAGCAGCATAAGGGAACCAAGTGTTCTTTCACACAGATAGCTGAGAATTAGATCCTGCTTTGATTTTCACAAATATTGCCGCATGAAAAGTAATATATGCAAACCTCCTGCTTGCTAGATAAATAGGAAGGAAATGATTTTATGCCATTTGTACTTTGCACATTAGTGAATCTGACAACAGCTCTTCCAGCAACTGTTTATTGATGTAAATAAGTTTGTGTTTGACACTTGAGATCAACTACTGCAAAATTTCATACATTGGATATTAAAAGGTGAAGATAAAGATCAAGCAGGTTTATTTCAGTATTGAATCACCTTTAGCTGAAAAGGAAAGAATAAAACGATTAAGATTCAGTATTCAAATAACACCAGAGTATACAGACTAAATATACTTCAGCAAACTATGTCAGATATACTGTTGGCAGCTGATTTCTGCAATCTTCATTAAATACTGTAAGATGGTCAAGAATGCAGCCATTTAATTCTCCCCATAATATGAGATACAGTGTAATACAGTATGAGAGAAGGGGTTCATAGGTAGTTACATATATCTGAAGCATGTATCAAGCATTTTACAACAAATTCCCATTTTTAAACCACACATAGTAGTTAACAGGAGCTTGTTAAACATCCTATTTGTTACATCTGCTTCCAAGTATTTTTCTAACCACACTAGAAGAGAACTGCCCCAAACACCATGCAATTTAATCAGTTATTGTTTAATGATACACAAGTCTATCTCAAGATAGGAAGTGAATTTCCTATACTCATAACTGGTATTACAATTTCTTCTCAGTTATTTCCAATAGCTGCTCTTAGCAAGGAAAGACTTGTGCAGAGATCCATACACAAGGAAGCTGGTACTATTCAGAAATATGTTCCAAATTGTTCTTAGCTTTGAGTTTCTTATAGGTTTACAGGGGGCGGGTGAGGGAATAAATTTCTTTTTAAGGCAGATCCTCAAAAGAATGCACAAAAACAATTTTTTCTTGCAGAACAAGCTTCTCATTGAAATAAGCCACGGACGTTACAGAATATCAACTGTGGAATTCTGCTCATAGAAATCCAACCAACTGAGCTGTTTCTGCTCTTATGCTCCCCAAAGGTTAACTCCTCAATTCAGTCCTTTTTAGTGACTAGAATTTTAAGTGTCACCTATGATCATTTCCATCACATGACCTGATAAACTTGAGGCATTGTACTTACACACACACGAACTTGTTCTTAAACTTAAAAGATGGACTATATTTAGGAAAAATACCTTCTTCCAGTGCTTTTGCAATTCGTTCCATTTCCTCACGCTTCTTCTTCTCCTCTGCTTCTATTCTCCTGTCCTCCTCAGCAATAGGCTTCAAATAGTCTATCATTAAAAAAAAGAATTTTCATGATCACTGTATATTTACAAATGCATTATAATCTTTCTGACTAACGGAAGACTTGCTCAGTAAATACTGAGTGTTCATCATATACTACATATTGCTTCAACTCATTAGATACATGCAACACTTCAAAGTTTAAGTGAAATACATCAGAAATGCCTCAGGAGAACTATAGCGCTTTAGGTGGACTCAAATTTAAAACATGGCCCTTTCTGCATTTCTGAACACTGGCAGAACCAGTGGATTCCCAAGCTGGCCAGAAAGGAGAAAGGTGGCCAATGGTGGTGTCAGCTGGGCTAGGGATCTGGATCCCAGAGCTGGCAGGCTGAAGAGCCAGTGGGGAATGGTGGCTTCTGGGGGGCTGATGAAGCCTGTTCTGGATGTCCTTCTGCAGCTCGTCTGGGCCACCTATGCACTGCTTCTCTCCACCCTGTAATTTACAGTGTCACCGGTGAGTGGCAAAGCAAACTGTGGGGTGATGACGCTCTTACATTTTTTTATATGTATAGATATGTATCAACAGTGAACTTACTACTTGGAATTCTTTCCAGAAGATAGATTCTACAATATAATTTTCCCACTTTATGTAAATTATTTTTGGCTTTATTGTTACAAAGCTTTGTAAAGATAAACACAGATACACTACTAAAACTCACCAGGAATATTTTCTACAATAGCTTTTAAAATACTTTATAGAAAGTGTTTCAGTGAACATGTGCATGTTATTCATATCTTAAAAAACCAACACAAATAAACTCAAAAGCTTGGGGATTCTTGACTGATTCCAGCCAAAGCACAATACTACATTGGACATATATATGCTTGCAACAAGATTCATGTGACCAGGCACACTTTTTGCAACTGAGGATCTAGAACATCTTGCAAGAAAGAGGAACACTTGAATACAAGACGCAACAGAGGAGAAAAGCAGAAGCATTTGCGTAATGTAAATCCATGGAGAATAACAAATGTCTTGAATGTAGAATCACTGCCTATCTTCATAATTACAATTTAGTTTTCAAGCGCAAATGCAAGAAACTGAATATGGTTAATTGATAAATTCGAAGCTTATATAAGCACAAGGGACCTGATGCCCTTCAGATCTTGTTGGATTCTCAACTTCCATCAGCCCCATCATAGACAACAGCCAGGGATACTGAGAGTTGTAGAACAACATCTGGAGGACCACAGCCTCCCCAACCCTGGATTAGATAACAATTTTCCTTACCATATCTTTTCTTTCCATAGACTATCCCAATGAGCAGTGCTGAATACCTGCCGAACTGTAAAATAAATTGCATAAGCATAAAACAGAAAGAACATGTCTTAAATGCAAAAACACATAAACACTTTACCTTGCAGTTCTCAGATTTTAAGGACGGCAGAATTTAGAGCAGGTGAGGGGAACCTTTGGCTCTCCATATGTTGCAGAACTACAACTCCCATCACCTCAGCAGCATCTGGTGGTACAAAGGTACCCTATCCCTGCTTTAGGACAAGCCTTTTACACTATAGCTAAAATTGAAGGCTAAGCACCTTCAGCTAAAAGTCAAATAGGAGGACATTCCATTCTGGAAATGGTTTCACAAAACAAGAATGGAATTCGGCTAAGTTTTACTCAAAATACTGATTTTTGCACCATTATGAATATTGAGTGAAGAGCCAAATGCTTGTGTAAGTAACTTTACCCATTTTAACATTCTGCCCATCTTTATTTTAACAAATTTTACATACCACTTGATTACAACAGAACCTCTAAGCTGCTTACAAGAATAACAAAATTATCAACAGAAAACATTTAAAAGCAAGTAATTAAAAACAATTAAAATCAGCTGTAAACTAAACAGAGATTAAAACACATCAACATATCTGGATAGGCTTGCCCAAATAAAAGCAAAAAAATTATGTAGGCACCAAAGAGAATATAATAAAGGCCTGATCTCTAAAGGCAGGGAGCTCCAATGCACAACTGATGCCACACTAAAGCTACAAGCAAAAACAGTTGGCTTCCCAATTAGCTTCCTCTCATTTCAGCTATTACCATTCATATTCCTACTAAGCATTTGAAAATGCCTTTCAGTATGTTTGCGTAAGACGCACAACATTTATACACACACACTTTGCATTTTGAGTTGTTAGCCACCTTGCAGGCATTCACTCCAAAAAAATCCAGGTTGAAGGTGTTTTCGTACGTAAACACGTTAACAGATTAGAGGGTGAGTGGCAAGCCTACTGGAAGGCTTTTAGGAGGACGGAAAACAATCAATTGGAAAACGTTTATTGAATATATGGGAAATAACCTGAAAACGCTGGCAAGCATTAAGGTAAATTCAACAGTGTACATAAGTTTTGATAGATTGGCAGGGGGTTGGACTGGATGGCCCTTGTGGTCTCTTCCAACTCTATGATTCTAGATGTAATAATGGAATACTGAATGGCATAGTTTTTTTTGTAAAATATGCAGGAATTTATGAACCATGGAAAGAGAAGAAGGGAAGCCATTGATATATTGAGGATGTAAAAATGAGTACTTAAACTCTGAAGAAGTGTGTATGCACACGAAAGCTCATACCAATAACAAACTTGGTTGGTCTCTAAGGTGCTACTGGAAGGATTTTTATTATTATTATTATTTTGTTTCGAGTACTTTAAATTGGTGATAATGATGGTGATGATGTTGGGTCCTTGGCCTGACCCAGCAGGGCTCTTGCTGGTATCTTCGCAGGCTCTTCAAGAGGGCCCTGGGAACCGAAGCCGACCCCGTCTCCCCGCCGCCTGAGGCTTCCAGCAACCGGCATTCGGAAGCCCAGCCGCCTCGGACGCGTCCCAGCCGCTCTCCTTGACCTCCTCCTCCACGGTCACCTTCCGGCCTAGGAGGGGAAGCACCTGACTCGGGTTCCCACCCGAGGCGGGAGGGCGTGCGCGGATGGCTGGCTGACCAGAGAGAGACAGAGACGCCCGACACGGGGCTCCGTTACCTTGATCAGCGGGGAAACCTCCACCGGCGGGATCATCTTGCCTTCTCTTCGTCCGACCGCTAAGGAGGAAGTGACGTCAAGGGCGCCCAGGAACCGAAGGCCTAAAAGGAAAAGCGTCTCTGAGCAGGTGACGTGACGTCAGCGCGTCGCGCCCGCGCGGAGTTGAGAGGAAGACGATAGAGATAGGAAAAGGTTAGCGTCTTCTTTTAGCCTTTAACGACACTTTCGTTGAGGTCTAAATTTCCGGCGAGGCGCGAATACGGTTTTCGCTAAGAGACGCGGGCAAAGAATCATGGATTGTTTCGATTTTTAATGGCTTTGCACGCAGAATAGAACATTGTTAAGGTTCCAATCTCACTTGTGAGGTCCGTTGAGCTTAGTAGCTCTTATTCTAAGTACAGTTGTCCCGTCTACTGGGGTTTAGCTTTTTGAGGCTTTGTTATCGTTCTATATTTTCTTATCTCTGCAAGAAGGCGCCCGTGAGGGACGCAAGAAGGAACCATTGCGCACGCGCAGAATCTGCACGTTCTCCCAAGCGGATGAGTTGGCTTGACAAAAAACAAGAACCGGGCTGACCCTCAGCATCTTAGTTTTGATGCTTCTAATTCTCAGTGCTCTTGTTCTTGCGAGGTTGAAAAACCTCATAGTGATGTTGAATTTTAAAGTATTATTAAATACTTTTATGTGATGGATTTCTATTTTTTTTTTTTTTAAATTTATTTTGCTCTGTCCCCTACAACTCTGTTATTGTGGGGAACGGCAGCATCCAGTCTTTCTGCCCAAGGTTCTTGCTAGGCTGCCATGCCTTCTTTCAGATAGATGATGATGATTAATTTATTAAATTTGTATACCACCTGCGGCATCTGTAGATCTCAGGGCAGTTCACAACATTAAAAGACAATATAAAAACACAAAATGCATAATAAAAGTCATACACAAACCAAAAAAACCCCCACCCATCCCCTAAACACATTTAAAAGGGTATAAAGGCTGCATGCACACACTGTAAGTTTTAAGTCCATCCACCCCACTCCCCAAAAAAGGATTCCTGGAAACAAGTTTGTTCAGGGTGATGGGAATTGTAGCTCTCTGAGGGGTAAACTATAGTTCACAAGATCCTGTGTGTGGATGGAAATGCCCTGTTAATATATGATGTGTCTGCACCCTATGGCAGTTTAAAGGAGATGCCACAGACAAGTCATCTGACACCTACCCCTGCCTTTTTAGCAGCTGGTTCTCGTCAGTGCACCCAATCAAAAAAAATGAGTGCCATTTGCTCAGCTGGTTCATGCCAGAGTATTGGACCAAAAAAACAGGACATTCTGGGATCCAAACAGAAGGCTTCTGTTATTCTGGGATGTTCTGCTTAAATTGTAGCAGTTGAGCTGTATACTACTGGAATTAATAGTAGCTCTGAAATCCTGCAGTACAATAAAATAGGTGCTATTAGTTGGTAGGGTAGGAATGGCACCTTCAAAACTTTTAGGAGGTATACAGATTGTATGTGGGGGGGGGTAATTCATGTAACAGTCTGTGCAAGAAGCTTATTCTGACAACTCATTTAAGAATATATTGTCTTAATAATCTACCCCTATTGCCTGAAAGCTGTTTCAATAACTATATAATACAGACTTGCAAAGCTGTTTGAACATTGTTTCCTAAATTGGATCCCGAAGAGCAGGGAAATAGCAGATGCTAAAGATACACACAGAGAGGGCCAACCAAAAGCCCAGAGAGAATATCATAACACAGTATAATTACTGAATATTATTAGCATGAGCAGCTGCAAGCAAAAGATATGAATAGCAAGAAGCAACTGTGCAAGAGTGTTAAAAGGGTAGAGTTAATGAATATTTCTAACATGGCTCATCATTTTAATTATCAAATCTATGGTGCAGCCAAGTTCCTTTTGGTGTTAATGGATCATGGAAACTAACATTACCAGATTAATTCCTCCAATGAGGATATCGCTGTCATTGACATCCAAACTGACACACTATTGTAATGCCTTCAGTGAAATCTAATGTAAATGCCATGCAATATTGGGTTCAGTGTTTGTAGCTTATGTACCGGTAAATTATAAATTGAGAGAGAGAGAGAGAGAGAGAAAGCTCTACAGATCTTGATTACCTGCATGCTATTTTTTAAAATAATCCTACTGTGTTCACACACACAAACCTATTTAAATATAATATCCCTAGAAGCCTTTTAAAATCAGGGTGGTGTTTTATGAATCCTAATGCTTTTTGCTTTACTTGGTCCTAAGTAATGGGTATGATCCACCCAATTACACTTCTCAGTCCCACTTATTTCTATGGGATTCAGCTACCGTTCTGAATTTTTTATTCCCCTTTACTTTTGTACATTGGCAAAGCCAGGGGGTTTGTCATGAAATCTTCCAGAATCCCTTCCCATTCCTAGTCCATTCATGCTTTTAAAATAAAAATGTGTATCAGAGGCAGACCAAGAGTGAGCAGGTCCTCCCTTCCCTTGCTATAGAGGAAAATGTTGTTAAGCTCTGCAAAATTTAACATCATTTTGGATCTTCTTTTTTTTGTAAGTGCACTGAATTACAGTATAGCAGTAATGGTTGAGTAATGGAAGACCCAACATTATTGCCAGGGAACACAATGAAACTTCCCCTCCTTCTTCTCCCGCTTGCAGTCCCACTCCAGCTACTGATCTGTTCCTAAGGGTCCTGCAATCCGATGTTATTCAAGTGGGACTCTGTGCAAGTGGGACTCCACAACTGGATATTATCCTAAGATATATATGTTTTAATTGGTGTTGGATGGTGCATTTAATATTTGTTTTTTTTTAAATTTATATTTATTTAATTTTCCAAATTTTACAAGCACATAACAGTCCGGTTAAATTTCCTTTGCCTCCCATCTCCCACCTTAGGAAGCAGTACATACCTTCCCTCCCTCTCACGGAGGTATTTTTTAAAAAACAATGATCATTTAACCATCTAAACACAACCCTCACTTTGCTTGGGCCTGATCTCCTTCCAGACCAGGCATCTACATTTCTAACTATTATCAAATGACTTCCACAGCCCCTCCCTGCTGAATTCTTAAATAATACTTGGCTCACGGGTTCTTATCTTGGTCTTAATACCTTTATCATCTATTTTTTAACTTAACTTGAATATATCTGCTACTTTACAATTTCCTCTTAACTTCAAAATACCTTAGATTATAACTTTCTCTTAATCCTCCTTACAAACCTTGGTTTTACCCTTGGCCTTACATCCTAATTTTTAAACTTAATTTCCCCCCCCTCCCCCCACACCCCAGAATCTAGTGTCCGTTTTTCCTTTCATACCAGAAATTAAAGCACATACTTTTGTCTCCAAACCATTAAATCAGTCCAAAAAAAACAATAACAACATCTCAACCCACACCCACTCGCTGTTTCACCAATGTCCAGTTCATGTAGTCCATCAGAGCTTCTTTCCAAGTGATTTGCTGCGATCTTCTTTTCTTCCTTCGCCTTCGTCCTGCGTCACAATCCAGGAAAGCCATATTTACTTGCTGTGCTTGTTGCGAGCTCTTTTTCTTGCTGACATTCTTGCTGACATTCCATCTCTTAAGTTCTTTCTTTTTCTTGCTGGCATTCCTTCTCTTAGGATTCTTATTTTTCCTTGTCTTCCTATAAACAGTCCTGCTTCCAGAAGACCCGTTACTGATGCGCGGCTGGGTGCGAAAACTATGTTCCATAACTAAATCCTCATTCTGGTTCTCACACACATCAGCGTGAAAACCTTCTGGCAACAGTTCATCCGGTATGAGTTGGTCCAAACGTCTCTCCAGTCTTTCCGAGGCAGCATCAAAGGCATCACTAAATTCTTGCAATCTTTGTAGAAATAGGTTAACTTGTAGCTCTGCCTTTGAAATGCCTGTCATTTTGTCAAATAAAGATACAATCTTTCAGTTGTTTACTTCACTGCGACAGTTGTAGTTACAAAATAGCGATCTTCGCCAGATTCCTCCGGCATGAGGGAAGAGAGGGGCTGGTTGCGCTGAGACTAAACTTTGATCAAACGCCACTTTCGCTTTTGCCTCGGCTGCCATTTCCCGTCTCTAAATCTTCAACAACGATAGGGCTGGCCTCCATTTTAAGCCCTATACTTTGCTCTCAAATTGGTCCAAAACGTTCAATTTACTCACGATCTCCGAGTCCAAATCACTAATTTGTTGAGGAATCCCGGCGCACGAACAGGAGAAGTCACGGCAGCTGCGCCCGTCAGGGGGATAGATGTCATCAGATCCGATGGGCTCCGGCTCCCCCCGCCCGCTTCCCGGAGACCCTTATTAGGGTCTCCTCGGGAGCAGGAGAGCCGTTAACGAGCCACTGCCAGACCAACCGGTCCCGGGACGCCCTTCCCGGGAGTTTTGGGGGCTGGGGCGCTGTCCCAGACACCCCTTTCACCCCTTTTTCGGACAGGGAACATCAGAGCGATGTTCCCCCCGACTTCTCCCTCCGGCGCCGGAACCGGAAGCCGGATGGTGCATTTAATATTTGAGGGGGGTGGAACTGCACTACCTAATTAAAAATAACAACAACAACAAAACATTTGTGTTTTGTCTGCACTATTAACGCTTCTGGCAAGCTGTCTAACAGATAACTGAAACCCAATACATCACAATGATCTCAGAGTTTTTCACTGTATGTACTCTTACTTCTCTTGCAGTTAAAGCAAATGACTTACTAGGCAAGTTGATGTCTAAGGAACAGTTGCCCGGCCACTGGGGAACAGAAGGTATCTTGCAGTTCTAGCCATGTATGGAATGGCTCTTGCGAGCTCAGGGTTCTTAAGACGTTTGAGATCTCCTTTGGGAGATCTGACCTACTGTAAAGACAAGATCCTCCCCTTCATATAAGAGGCAATTCATAAAGAAAAATTTGCCAGAGAAAGGCGGGCAGAGTAGCTTTCCACAAAAGATGGTGAGTTTGGCCTGCGTGGCGATACTATCTGTTTTGTTAAAACCTACAGCAGCAACAACATATTCTGATTTATGCAGTTTTAAGAGTACCTAAATTAAAGTGTGCCTTTTATGACTCACTGCACATTTTGATGGCTGTTAATTTGGGGGGGGGAGTCCCAATATGTATGTATGTATGGGATAGCTCAGTCCGTAGAGGGCCTTCTTGGTAATGGCACCCTCCCATCAGATCTCAGATAAACAACTACGAGATATCTGAAGGCAGCCCTGTTCAGGGAAGTTTTTAATGGATGATGTTTTATTATGTTTTTAATATTTTGTTGGGGACCATCCAGAGTGGCTGGGGCAACTGAGTCAGATGGAGGGCATATTATTATTATTATTATTATTATTATTATTATTGCCGTGATTTTGAGTCCCATGTAGGGTAAAAAGTCCCTGCATTGCAGGGGGTAGGACTAGATGATCCTTGAGGTCCCTACCAACACTACAATTCTATGATTCTATGATAATGGTTCATGGGTTGCCATTGCTGCTGCTGAATTGTCATGCGGGGTCTATGCTGCACCGGCTGAGTTCATTTCCTGCTCTTTTCAGGCCAGCAGAAAAACCAAGAAGAAGGAAGGGGGAGCCAAACGTGCCCAGAGAGCTTCCTCTAATGTTTTCTCCAACTTTGAACAGACACAGATTCAAGAATTTAAGGAAGTAAGAAAATTCCCTGTCTATGGCCTGGAGGCTTTAAATTACAAATAGGCTTGCTATTCTGTATTTTTCTCTTAATATTAATCAGGGATGTGCAGCTACCTGAATCTTGAGATGTATGGAAATAGGAAATGGAAAGGGCAGGGCACCCAGTCGGAATTATTAATTATTATTATTATTATCATCATCATCATCATGCAGACCACACCTGTAGGAAGAAAGCAGATATTCTCTCTGGTGTCACAGACTTGGGATGCAGTTGGAGATAGAACTTTGTTAATATTTGTTTTGATTTTTTTTCATGTTAGAAAGCGGGGTTATCTCAGGAATGAAGCATGTTTATTCTACAGATGAACTGGTTGAATGCTCAGTCCCTCAAAACCTTTGGGATCTGTAGTTTTTATGGCAGGGTGAGGGAGATTCTCTTAACAACACCAAACTAAAATCCCATGGAGCTTTTATGGGAAGTCACCACACTTAAACTGGTACAAGTTTTTATAATTAAGTGAAATAAATAAATAAAAAGTCTGCAATCCTGAACTCTTAGTAGTTTGAGGTTATCCCAATTCTGAGGACTTAAGTGCAGAAAAAGTTCATTTGGAGACTTAATATCCTGCCTATTGAAATCACTGGGCTTAAACACAAAATGTTAAATTGGTAATTTCTTCTAATCACAAGAACGTTTTATATCCCAATTCTATCTCGCTCTCTAAATAAACAAGTACTTTTTATAGGCTTTTACGCTAATTGATCAGAACAGAGACGGCTTCATTGATAAAGAAGACTTGAAAGATACCTATGCTTCTTTAGGCAAGTATTGTGAAATGGTCACATCCTCTTTTAATCTCCATTTTGTAGTAACAATTGTGTTTTCCCCATATAATGTAATTTAAATCCGTTCCTTAGAAAGCATATGTAAACTCATTTCTAAATGCATCCTGTTATCTCAAAGGCAGGACTGGGGTCTGAAATTCAGATTCATATTTTGCTATTGCTCCTAATTGGAGCTCTGTTGAGTTTTATACTGTACAGAATTTTTTTTAAAGCCTGGGAGATTAAATGGGGAACTGTTGAATGTTAAAAAAAATTTTTTTTTTTGCTGGCACTTAAACAACAAACGATGGTGGCAGTGTCTATAGCTTCCTCAAACTCGGCCCTCCAGATGTTTTTGGCCTACAACTCCCATGATCCCTAGCTAGCAGGACCAGTGGTCAGGGATGATGGGAATTGTAGTCTCAAAACATCTGGAGGGCAGAGTTAGAGGAAGCCTGCTCTATACCATCAAGCATATACAGTGGTACCTTGGGTTACGAACTTAATTCGTTCCGGAGGTCCGTTCTTAACCTGAAACCGTTCTTAACCTGAGGCGCGCTTTCACTAATGGGGCCTCCCGCTGCTGCTACTGGCGCACAATTTCCGTTCTCATCCTGAAGCAAAGTTCTTAACCTGAGGTACTACTTCTGGGTTAGCGGAGTTTGTAACCTGAAGCGTTTGTAACCTGATGTGTTTGTAACCCGAGGTACCACTGTATAAGTAATTCTGGTACATGCATGCTCTGTTGATGCAATGGATCATTTATTTTCCATTTGATTTTAGGTAAAACAAATGTCAAAGATGAAGAGTTAGAATCTATGCTTAAAGAAGCCACTGGACCGATTAATTTTACCATGTTTTTGAACCTGTTTGGGGAAAAGTTAAGTGGTAAGTTTAACACTCTCTTATTAAAACTACATCTTCCCAGAAATTTGACATTTCAGATGAGCTATTTTCTCTATTGAAGTAAAAGCAGTATTTATCACTGGACTAAAGTTAAAATTAAAATGAGGCTGAAAGTTTTAAAGTAGCCAAACTGATTGCATTTGAGGTTTTTGCCTTCTTCCTGGGGTTTTTTGGTAACCTTATGGTAATCCAGAAAGTTACACAAGACAGCTCCCCATAAAACCGAAGCAAGCTTAAAGCACTCTTACTTTGAGCTGCTTTTACTCTTCATTCCCTCTTTTTATAGGGTATCTGCACAATAACATCATCAAATCATTGTCATCCTGTTATTTTCCCTGTGGTTCTTTCATCTTTTCTGCAGTTTTTTTTTCTTCCATTTGAAGCGTAGGAAAATCCCCACAGATAACAGATTCCCGTTAACACTCCTCTTTCTGGGGTATCCAATTTTAAATGGGCTTTTCTATCGCTCAGAAGCAATAGTATGACCAGCCTAGCTTCAGCTGTACCCCATTATTTTCTGCAGGTACGGACACTGAAGAGACCATAATGAACGCATTTAAAATGTTTGACCCAGAGGGTAAAGGAAACCTTAACAAGGATTAGTAAGTATTAGCTACCTAAGCAGAACCCCTGTTGGCCGGTGGACAGCTCATATTGCCTGCTAAGGACCAAGTTGCAGTGACAGCGGCGGACCCTTGGCTTTAAAACGGCTCTGCTCCAATCACCTGTAGAGTGCACAAGCATGCAAAAGGAGTTATGGGTAGGAGGCGACAAACCCTTTCCCCTGCTCACCCCTTTCCCCTACCACAGGCCATCCCCCAAAGGAATTTCGGCCCCCATCCAGGCTTTGAGTTGGAAATGAACCCAGCTAGGAGTAAAAGTTTGCGGGGAAGGGCTGCTGGAATAAGTGGCGAGTGGAGTGAGGGTTCAGAACACCTTGACCATTTTGCAGTTTGAAACGGCACCCCGCTCTCACTTTACACACGCTCGGGAGCAGAGCCACACTGGAATGCATGGGTCCATTGTTGTTGCATGTCGTTTCGCCCTACATCTCCGCTCCTTAAGCCTGCCAAATGCTACACCACATACATTGGCCTGGCTTACATGTTATGGTTAAGGAAAAATTACCGTGACCATACGGCTGACTCCCAGAGAGGAGCTTATATATTGTCTAAACCAGCGTTGTCCAACCGTGGTCGATCGCAGGTTCCCTTCCGATCGCTGGTTTAAATAAGTATTGTGTTAAAAGTCTCTGCCCCCGCCGTCCTCGCTCTGTCCGTCTGTTATGTGCAATGGGCGGTCATTTGTGGCAAGAAACTTGCCTGCTTTGCTGTGCTTTTTAAGACCTCCCCCTCCTAAAGAAAGCTCAACAACTTTGGCCTCCCCCCCTCTAATGACAATGGATATATCACTGCCAGTTGTTTTAGATGTGCCTGGTCTAAATCCACGATAGTAGTTAAGGTCTCTCCCCCTTAATCACAACTTGTAATCATAGGGAAAGCCTTGGCTGCAGTTTCTGTTTAAAGAAGTGAGATCTTAACAATGACTCTTATGCCAGGATTTTCACAAACAAGGTAATTTTCTGTGTCTCTTCTACAGTATTAAACGCTTAATGATGTCCCAAGGTGACAGGTTCAATGCTGAAGAGGTTTGTATGTTCTTTTTACCCAAAATCAATTATACTTGGCTTTTTAGGATGCAACCAAAATGCATTTCCAAAATGCAACCAAACTTTTCAAGATGTGGCCAGGATCACATTAGTTAGATTGGTGGGAGGTGTCTCTGTTGCCCCCAGTTCTAACTATATATATTTCTCCCTGTTGATGTGCAGATGGATCAGATGTTCCAGAGTTCTCCTATTGACGCAGCAGGAAACCTGGATTACAAAGCTCTCTGCTATACCATCACTCACGGAGATGAAAAAGAATAGTCTGCCTACTTTTGGAAACTGTGTCAACACCTATGCCCATGCAATAAGACTAAAACAAAATAAACGCATTACTTTCTCTATGACTGCAAGCACTGTGTATTTTATTTGAATATCAACCATACAGGGAAATGTCGAATTGGAATGTTTCGTTCTTCAACAAGCTACTATATAAAATTTTGCTACTTAAAATAATTATTTTCAGAAAGGTTTCTGGTCTGGGGAGACTGCAAGTGGCATTTGCTCAAGAGCAAACTAAATGGGATCTGTGACTGGGATCTCCTGTGTGGTTTTGTTTCCTCCTAGTTTGCAGCTTCACACGGCTGCTGTAAGGATTGGTGAAATGGTATTCTGGTATTCTAATGTGGAAGAGAGATGATGAAGTGGAATAAAACTCCTGCCAGTTTCAATTGTAAATGCAGCGCTTTATTCAATAAAAAAATGTTCCAACACATTTTAAAATTAAGAAATGTATAAAATAAGGGACCAAAGAGAATCATTAAGGGGACATATCTTAGATTGTAGGTTGAATCTCAACGTACAATATAGTGCATTTCTCCAAAGCAAGTATTATGATGATCAATCAATCATCAATCAATCAATCAATCAATCAATCAAGTAAAGGTAATTGTGCATCATAAGCCACTCAAAATATAAATACTATTTTACGTTTATAATAAAGTGCAATTAAGGGAAAAGTACAGAAGCTATTAGCTAGCCTGCGTAGGTGCATTTCAAGAAAAGAGACTATTTTTTTTTTGAGTGGCATAATGCTGAGCATTTCATTGAGAAGTTGCATCAAACATTAGGTATGGAAAGTTCTTCCTTCTAGCTAAATGCAACATTCAAGATAAACCGGCAGCTTAGTGGATTAGCCAAAACTCAGATGACTTTATACCGGAAGTGTATCGGCTCAGCAGAACAACACTGAAGGAAAGAGACATTAAGCAAAAGCTGGGAAAAGACTTAATATCCGTAGGTGCTAGCCTCAACTTTCTGCAGAAACCAGGATGAGCCCTGGTACAATTTTCACATTTCTGGACTCCAGATCCCTGAGAAATCGGAGGTCTTTAGATTTTCCAACCAGAGATGAACCATCTTGTCTATTGTCCGTGAAAGTCATTTGTTTGGGGGAGTCACAGGCAGTTGCCTGACACTCTACATAATACCAATTACAGGTAGATAGCCGTGTTGGTCTGTCATAGTCAAAACAAAATAAAAAAAATCCTTCCAGTAGCACCTTAGAGACCAACTAAGTTTGTTCTTGGTATGAGCTTTCGTGTGCATGCACACGAAAGCTCATACCAAGAACAAACTTAGTTGGTCTCTAAGGTGCTACTGGAAGGAATTTTTTTTATTTTGTAATCAGAGAAGTTAAAGCATGCACACGAAAGCTCATACCAAGAACAAACTTAGTTGGTCTCTAAGGTGCTACTGGAAGGAATTTTTTTATTTTGTTTTTACTCTACATAATAGTTCTCCAGCCCAAATACATCCTGCATGTATTCTAGGAAGCAGATGTTGATTTACTACAAGAGGCGCACCCTAGAATATGTAAAACTTAACATTCAAATAATGCCCCCTGATAACATGAACATGACATGTATATGGATCTTACTTTTACTCATTACAACAACTGAAACTTGACTTTAGGAACTAGGGAAAGCTAGGGAAAGCTACCTTATTCCAAGACCATTGATTGATCTAACTCAGTATTATTAAAACTGACTGAAAACAGCTCTTCAGTTTCAGATGGACTCTTCCCAGCTCTACCTGGCAATCCTATGAATTGAACCTGGGACATTTTGCATGCAAAGCATGTGATTTAACACCAAGCCACATCCCTGTCTCCTTATTCAACACCTCAAAAACAGACTCAATGCTATAATTCTCCCTTAAATCTTTCTGTGCTCCCTCTGTCACCACGCTGGGGAAACCAAGCCAGATGGGCGGCGTATAAATAATAAATTATTATTTGTATTATTATGCAAAAAACTGACTACATTGGTAGTTAGATGCATCATCTTAGCCCTAATCACTGACAAAAACGTCCAACCTGCAGCCAAAAATATGGCCAGTGGACTTTGCATGACTCCATTTCTGGGTTTGCACCTGAAATCTCTCTACTCAAAGCGTTTCATGTTTCACGAAGCAAAGCATCTAAACTGGTAAAATGTTGAATATACCCAGTTGTGGCTTGGACCAGGCACGTTCAAGTCAAAGCAATTCCACAGGAATTCCAAGGAAAGCAGAGGTAAAGCTATGACAAGGTCTCAGCAGGAGACAAACACGCTTCCTCTTCTTCCGATACATCTTTCCGTGGCCTGAACAGAGACAGCAGGAACTTCAACGCCACCAAACCAACCCTGACAAAGATGCGCAAGACGAGGAAGGCAAACGGGACGACGATCTGCGTGAGGTGGAAGATTTCTGTACTCAGCTCGCTCACAATGCAGGTCAGGATGAAGGCTGCGAGGGTCGCACAAGGGTAGAGCGCCAGCTTGGCAAACATAAAGGCGTGCTCTTTGCCCCCGTATCGTGCAAAAGGATGCAACGTTTCCCTTTCGTGGAAGAGGGCCGCAGTCCAGATGCCAAACTGGAAGATGCTGGCGAAGAAAATGGTGACGCAGCTCACCTGGATGGCTTCTATTTCGTTGTGAGTCTTCTCTGCAAACTCGCTGGTCAGCTGGTAGGCCAGAGGCAGGCCTCCGACGAAAGCCAACGAGAGGGTGTTGAGGAGGCCCATCAGGCGCGTCGCTTTTGTCACGTGAAGGAAGAGCGAATGGTGGACAAACCAGAGAAGGCCGATAGTAACAAAAGACCCAAAGTAGGCGAGGAAATTCGGACCATATTCACTCAAGGCATTGATGAGATTCCCGCCATATTTCTCTCGCACCTCTTTAGCGTCAGGAACGTTATCTTCACTGTTGGGGTGGGAAAATGATCTTTCAGTTGTACATGTACTGGCATCCATTTATATGATGATGTTCTATCATTTTCTGCATGTTACTTTAACATTTAGGAATATATATATTTTAAAAAAATCCTTTTTATTAAATGATTTTCTTAGTTAAACAATGGTATATATAACATCTCTGTTTTCTGTAAAGGAGGAGAATTAAAATGAACTGGTGGGTGTTTTTTTAAAAAATTTTTTATTGGTTTTTACAATTTTATAAGCATATAACATATCGGTTAAATTTTCATGCTTCCCCCCTCTCACTGTGGGAAGCCAAAATCCACCCCCCCCTCTCACAGGGTTATACATATTCATTGTTCATTTAACCTTACTAATATTTTTCCATAACATTGCTTGGGCCTGGCCCATTTTTGTAGGCCAGGCATTTCTAATTTTCTCAATTTCATATTTCAATTGACTTCCTCGAATCCCCCACTGTTGAATTCATAATAAATCCTCTTTAACAGGTTCATACATCTACTTTTAAAACATCATCAAGTACATAGATAAATTTACTTATTAATCCTAGATTCACACCTAAGCGTCCAGAAGTAAAATGAACTGGTGGTTTTTGGTCAGTTAGTGGGATAACAGGAGACTGCAGATCTAGGTGACTTTTCTATTTTGCAGGCAACCGTTATGGACAAGTGCTATGTGATATGCAGCACTCACGCTGCCATCTACGAACTACCAAGATGAAGCAAAGGTGGAAATTTCATCATTTCACTTCATTAAGCGTTGGTATTTCCCATTGGGGTGTGCAAGTACTAATATGATTGCACAAGACACTGGTGGAGGGCCCATGCTCAAGGGAGATCAAAGGGAGGTCCACATTGTAACACACACACATACACACACCCCAATCTCTATGTGGGGATTCCCTTGTGCTTGATGCAGAAGTGCAGAATGCTGCAGAGCAATTGCTGACAGGAGTGAGGCTCTGTCAGCATATAGCACTTGTGCTCAGAGATCTGCTCTGGCTGCCAATTTGCTACTGAGCCAAGTTCAAGGCGTTACTATTAGTATATAAAGCCCTTAACAACTTGGGACCAGTTTACCTACAAGATTGCCTTACCCCATGTGTGGTCACTCGACTGCTTCGATTGGCAGAAGTGGACACTATTACAGGTGCCACAAAATACCCGTTTCACATTGGTAAGAATCCGGCCATTTAGTGTGGCACTTTGGAACTCCCTGCCTATTGAGATCAAGCAGACCCCTTCACTGTACCTTTTTCAGTGCCTGCTAAAAACACTATTGTTTAGACAAGCCTACCCAGAATCTTAGAAAGCTGAGGCCATTTTAATCTGTTTCAGTATTTTAACTTTTGTATGTTTTAAGGTGGGGCTGTAAATCTTTCCTGGTTTTCTTGTTTTATCTTTTTGTAAACTGCTTGGAGGATTTTTGTTTTTTTTACAGTCAAGCAGTGTATAAATTTTATGAAATAAAACTCTATACAGTGGTACCTTGGTTCTCGAACTTAATCCGTTCCGGGAGTCTGAGTTCCTGCACTCAAGCGGAAGCCGCGTTGGACATTCGGCTTCTGAAAAACATTCGCAAACCAGAACACTCACTTCCAGGTTTGCGGCGTTCGGGAGCCGATTTGTTCGGGAGCCAAGCTGTTCGAGAACCAAGGTACCATTGTACACACTTTCCCCTCCAACTACTGTATTTTCATATTAAAAACAGTCAAGGGCAATACTGGATAGACCTTTATCCTAAAACATTAAGATTTCTGAAGACCTACCATATATCCAGAATCAATAGGGTTGCTACGATTGCATAAACTCCATCACTGAATGCTTCCACTCGTTCCTTACTAAGGGGTTCTGTAAGGTAAGAAGTAAAAGACTCCAGGGGGACTTCGTCTTCTTGACCTGGAAGGCACAATAAGCATGCTGAATGAAAGCACCAAGTTTTTCTTTTATAAAGTCTGCAAGCCTTTATTCATTTTGTCTCATCCTCTAGAAATAAACAAAAATGTCTTCACCATGTTATTCCTGCCTGCCTCCTCCCATAGATATGTTGCTTATCCAAGGCTTGATAGGGGAACCTTGCCTGTACAGATTATTGTTTTGTGACTTTTGATCATGTGTTTATCCTTAGACTCCCAACCGGCCAGCTGCCTATCCTATTCCAAATATAATATAATATTAATTGATCGACATTCCTCTCTTCTACCAGAAGTGCCCAGAGTGGCATACAAAACCATCGTAAAACCATATTATATAAGCAATAAACATGTGAATAGACACTTTCTAAAGGCAACAGAAACCAGAACATACCTAAAGCAAAACAAGACACAAACGTAGCAGCAGCAAGGGTAAAATATATTGTACGTTAAAACTAGAAACAATAACACTAGGTATTACTTTTTAAATTAAAGGTGTTTTCAGTTTCTGGTGACAGATGAAATAGGAGCCTGATGATTTCCAGCTGCCATAGGAATTCCAGAGGTGTGGCATAGCCACAGAGAAGGCTCTCATTTTAGAAGACTTGGGGACAGACCTTCTGTCACAATCACTGTCCAACACAAAGCAAGGAGAAAACAATTTCTTTGGCCTGAATTGTCCTTCTATTTTCATGCTGGACCATAGTTTCAAAATCTGCCTCCTAGTCAGTCACCCATGCAGAAGAATTAAGTCAGTGGTCCTTCTGCCTAGCTGTGTCTGAGGGAGAGGACAGATCGCAAAGCCCTCTCCATCGAGTTGGCTGGGACCAGCTGCCATTTTGCTGCCTCCTAGGCCATTTCAGCTGGTCACTATGGTATCAATTACCGTATTTTTCTGTGTATAAGATGCCCCCATGTATAAGACAACCCCTATTTTTTGAGCCCAAAATTAAGAAATAAATAATTGCAACATTCTGTGTATAAGACAACCCCCAAATTTAAACTTAAAAAACTTGGGAAAAAATATAGTCTCATACACAGAAAAATACAGTATGTAACTAAGGCTAATGAAGGACTCCTGAACCTGCTTACTTTCGGTTACAGGTAGGTAGCCGTGTTGGTCTGCTGTAGTCGAAACAAAATAAAAAATAAAAAAATTCCTTCCAGTAGCACCTTAGAGACCAACTAAGTTTGTTCTTGGTATGAGCTTTTGTGTGCATGCACACTTCTTCAGATACACACGAATACATGCACACGAAAGCTCATACCAAGAACAAACTTAGTTGGTCTTTAAGGTGCTACTGGAAGGAATTTTTTTTATTTTTTATTTTGCTTACTTTCAGTTCAGTTCCTTTCTCTTTTTGTATAGCGTCTATTAGATTGCCAATCTGGTGGCATGGGCAGCCTGGTTTTTTTTTTTTTTTTTTTTAAATAATCTTTAAATAAATAAATAAACATAAAAGGATACTCACCAAGGACCTTGCTTTTAAACCATTTGGTTAGGTGGCTGACGTGTGGGAAAAAAATAACGAGCCCAAGAAACACGTAAGCCTGGAAGGAAATAAGAGCTTGTTTATTGCATGGTAACATGCTCAGAGGAGTTCCAGGGTTTGCAGGAATACAAAAAGCTCTTTAGGGGGAATAAAACCCCAAACTTAAAAGCCAACCCCTCCCCACAACAGCCCAATGAAGACTGAACATGCTCAGCAGACACAAAATATAGGCTGACAGTTGGAAGCGGTAGGGAGAATGAGGAAAAGGGGTGAAATACCCCCCCAAGAAGGGCAAGGTTGGCTGGCACCCTGAAAAGCCCCCCTTGTAGAACACAATCCTGCTCTTGCACACAGTTTGGTAATCGCTGTTTGAATGTAAAGGAGGACTTACCAATGGGATGAAGAAAAAGGAGACGATGGCAGCAAAAAAACTAAGCGTCGGCCCTCTTAGTATAATCTTCAGAATATGATTTTTGTAAAATGCCTGGTTTTCAGACTCCTGTATTTGATGGCTGAGTAAATACGGATTGTGGAAGCCATACACTACGATGATTGCCTGCACAGTGAAGAAAACGCTGCATGAGTACAGGAGACTAATGCCAATCCCAGACATAATGCCAAACCATGGTTTGGTGTTACAAGAACAAGCCTCGAGCTTCTGCTTATTTCTCCACCTCCCTCTTACCCTTGCACACTGAAGAGTTAGCCAATTTCCAATCTCAATTTGCATCAAACCTTTGTTTACCATATTGCCCACAAATGATTGTGAACAATTGTTGTCCACTGTCGTTTGTGCTTGCCTGCAAATCTGAATAGCAAACCTGTGAGCACAAAGCAATGCAATAATAAACTGGTCCCTTAAGTGCTTGCAGCTTTTGCTGCCTCTACTAGCTGCTGCAAGAAGGGGATCTACTCTTTCCTTTGGGGACTAAACAATTACGTTCTCATATAAGGAGGAGAACACGTGCATCATCACCATTTTCTGATTAAAACCTACGGAATCTTTCCTGCTAATAGTCCCTAATTTTAAATACTGAAATGAAAGCAACAAGACCTGGATAGTGCCGATTACAACACTGCAGCTACTAAACATGAAAATGCCAAATGGTACATCTGGAAATGAGGCCATCAAGGAGAACTGCAAGACAAAATGGGAGATCAGTGATATGCTGCAAAATACACTCATGGAAAGTAAAACCCAATAAATATGTACATATATTTGCTTGGATCAGCTTTTTTAAAAAATATAAAGTTATATGTTTGCAAGCTCTGCTTTTCATACCCTTGACACTCAGTTGAATCAATAAACAAACTTGTAAGATCTGCAAGTTATTCTGAGAGAGGCCAAGAGCATATCCTATATAATAATCTTGCTCTGTCCGTACGTACCACTTTCCGTGTGTCACAGGAATTCGCAACCACGCGTGCGTTCCTGTGACACACGGATTGGTTAGTACGGACCAATCCCGCCAACCGCTGTGGCAAAGGTGGCGCGTAGCGCCGCCGCCCGCAGCCCTCTGTCCGATACTCCTGCTGCCGGCTGCAGCACAGACCACTCCTGCTTGCTTCCCGAATAAGATCTGCCTGGGACGGCCCATCCAGCGGAGCGCCGGTGCTCCGGAGGCCAAGGAGGGCCGCCCCATCCCCGCCGCTGCAGCCACCCCCAGAAAAAAAAAATTAAGAAGGGGGAGGGAGCCCCTCTCCACCCCCCAGCGGCCTGATTCGCCCCGCCTCGCGGAGCGCCGGTGCTCCGGAGGCCGAAGAGGGTCGCCGCACACCCGCCTCCGCCGCCACGTCGCCCACACACTCACACACTTGCGCGCACACACACACACCCCAAGCCCCCCCACAAAAACAAGCCCCCACCCCCCGCCCTCGCTTCCGCTCTCCATTTCGGCCGCTTTGCTGTTTTTGTTAACAGGCTTAATTTACTAGTCCAAGTATATTGTATCAACTTGAAGAGGAAAGCAGTAAGAAATGCTGAATTTCTGAATTTCACTCTTTCAGTGAACAGGTGCTTGAGTACAGAATTCTAGGATGGACTGAGAAGCTTGGAACTTGGGTTTATGAACCAGCATATAATGCCGAAAAGCTACTGGAAGGCATCGGTGCAAGCACAGTGAAATTTCTATGCTAACTGGCAGAGCCAAGTTTCAAGTTTGGGTGAGAAAAGTCTTGGAATGTCTGAACAATTCAGACCATTTAGTTAAAATAATTTACCTTCGAATAGGATTAGGCTTAGAGTTGCAAGCCTCACCGCAGTCGCAGAGAACAAAATGCACTGTGACAAATACATAGTAAGATCACTCTGCATTTCCCCTTTGTGGTCTCCTTAATCCTTATTCTTAATAAATTCGCTTAAAATCAGCTTTTGGGTTTCGACATGCATTTTTGACTGAACGGATTAGCAGCTGGAATCGCTTTGGCTTCATGCTAACCATCTGGAGGCAAGGAGATCACAAGGAAAGGAAACAGGTTCTGGTCTTGTGACGGGAGGGTAGCTTTTACTGCTCACTTATACTCAAAGCCTGGGGATTTGCTCCTATCCAGCACCAGAGGCAAAGAGGAGCTGGGGACATTTTAGAGAGCCATGGTCTGCAAAAAGCACACTGACCACTTTGTTCAAATGGCTTTCTATACCTGTACAAAGTGTTCCATAATGAGACGTGCTTCAGAATAGATAAGAGTACATAAACACTGTTTGCCTTTCACTTTAGGTGTTATTTACTTGTAATAAGTGAAGTTTTGTGATAACTGGTTAAGTGATTAACCTTCAGCTGACCAACTGATATACCATATATAAATTAAAGTGAAAACACAAGAGTTTATTAAGGCTACGCTTAAGCTTTTTAAGCAAATAAGAGTTGTACCCATTTCAGGAAGATGTCAACTCTATTCCAACAGGTAGAGTCTTTAAGTTTTAAAAGGAGTTTACTCCTCAATAATCAAACAGAGGGGAAACATTAGGCAGGAAAGAAGCAGACTGCTTACTTACTGTATACGGCAAAAAGGTAATGAGCATCATACATGCCTAGGAGAGAAAAGAATTCAACATGTGAGAAGAAATGGCTCCTCGGCATGTAAATGCAAGTCAGCGCCCCTTCTCACGTTATCTTCATGGTATGGAAGATGCTGCAGTTTGGCTCCTTTCTGCTTAGCAATGAAATGTCAGAAGCCCAGGACTATAATCGGGGGCCTAAGGGCATTTTCCCAAGTTACGCTCAAATCTGTCTCTTGTGTTAGATCACAACAATTTTAGGGCACAATCAAGCAGGTTGTTCTCTCAGCACAAGACATGCCGAAATGAATGGCAGCTTTATAGGGTTGCCATATTTCAAGAAGTATAAATCCAGACACAAAAAGTTGTTGTCAAAAACCCAGACATTTTGCCAATTTCCCAAAATTTTCCCCAGATGCTAATTCCGTCATTGGAATCCCGGACCTGCCCAGGAAAATCCAGACAAATGGCAACCCTAGAAAGGCAGAAAGACTCCTGGACAGCTCCCATACATTTGAAGAAGACTTGGACAGAAGGTAAAAAGGTAAAGGACCCATGGATGGTTAAGTCCAGTCAAAGGCGACTATGGGGTTTTGGTGCTCATCTTGCTTTCAGGCCAAGGGAGCCGGCGTTTGTCCACAGACAGCTTTCTGGGTCTTGTGGCCAGCATGACTAAACCACTTTTGGTGCAATGAACACCGTGACGGAAACCAGAGAGCACGGAGACACTGTTTACCTTCCTGCTGCAGCAATACCTACCGTATTTATCTACTTGCACTGGCATGCTTTCAAACTGCAAGTTTGGCAGGAGCTGGGACAGAGCAATGGGAGCTCACCCCGTCATGCGGATTCAAACAGCCGACCTTTCGATCAGCAAGCCCAAGAGGCTGAATGGTTTAGACCACAGCGCCACCCACTCTGCTAGTCCTAGAAAGACAGGACTCCTGGACAGCTCCCATACATTTGAAGAAGACTTGGACAGAATGTCCCTCAAGATCATACAATTCTGTACGTTATGCACTGGGACAAGTTAAAACCTCCAACTGCTTCGGGTAATTATTAAACTATTCATATTTTGCACTTCACTGTCAACAAATGAAGCAAAAAGCATTATATCCCGGGTGCAGTTATAATGTCCCGGGTGACTCAGACACTAATATCAAATAGTGGTGCAGTAAAATGGATAAAACGCATCATAGCCCATTGCTGTTCTAGATCATTTTGTTTTTGAAACATAAGGATACTGAAATTTGTAAGCAGGAGCTACAAAATTGTTCCGTCTTGGTATTGATAATATTCAAGGCTGGGAATATCTTGATCTTTACACCAGCATGTCTTTTTTTTAAACGGACCTTTATTTCACTCACCAAATTTAGAAGGGCAAGCACATCATCTATGAGTTCGATCACTTGAAAAAGTCTGAGAGGGAGGGAGAGAGAACAAAAGCCATTAATAATTTGGCCCTGGTAAAATACTCAGAAAGCTTTGACTGACAAGACACGTTCACTGAACAAGTCTTAATTTTGATGCTAGTATCACTTGGGAAGAGTTATGCAGTGTCTCCATTCTATGATGAGTCTGCTCATATTCAGCAGTAAGGGAGAAATGAATGTGAAACTCAGAAACTTCCCTGATGAACCAGGCAGATCTGCTCACCAGCTTGCTAGGCTCTTTGGTGGAAGTCAGCCAACAGGATAATTCCCTTCCCCATTCCTCAAGCTCTTACACCTACTGTGGCTTAAAGAAACTAAGAGATGGAAGATTTTCCTGCCATTTCTTATCGTATCAAATAAGCTCCCACCTCCCCCTTGGCACATACAAAGGGCTCAGCTTATTATCTCACTTAGGCTGGTCATAACTCCAGTGTGTTGAGGATTGGATAAGACAGGAAATGAAAGGAGTTTCTCCCACTGTTTCTTATCTTCTTTATACACTAGCAGAAAGGAGAAAGAATTCTGCCCTCCCCTGCAAGCCCTCTGTGAAAGTCACAGGACTTTTTTTGGGGGGGGGGGGTAGGTAGGGGAAGAGGCTAATAAGCCAAACTACTTATTTGTAGATCCCTCACAAACCACCAATTAAATGAGATTTTGAGAACAGCCATCAAACCCAAGCTTGAAAAGAGTGAGTGCTCCTGGGCCAGTAACAATTGTATCCAGGAAATAACAACAATAATTCTATTATTTGTATACCCTGCCCATATTTGTATAAGTTGCCTCAGCCATTCTGAGTGGCTTCCAACACATATAAAATCATAATAAAACATTAAGCATTAAAATACTTCCGCAAGATGCAGCAGAAGCTTACAAAAGTTGTTTTTTCTCCTAAGGTCACAAATGGCAAATGGATGTATGTGCAGACTGGTCAAAAGAAAGCCTTGTAACCTAATGGTGGTAACCTAATGAGATTGTCTTGCAGTAGATTCAGGACAAAAAAGAAAAAAGGACTTCTTTTAACCAAATGCAATTCAGTTTTTCCAATGTGGAAAATAGGGGGCTGGGCTTGATTGACTGTCGGTTTGATTAAATAGAGGTCTTCTTATGTTCTCTTGAGGATTTATTATTCCAAGGCTGCTTTAATGTGTTGTTAGAGGCAGTGAATTCAACTGGCATGGCAGGGCTCAGCACAACCTGCAAGCTATGTTACAGGATTCCTTCCCTCCTTGGACAAGGTACATGCTGTAATTCACGAGAAGGGCTGGTGTGTGTACCTTTTCCAACACATTCCTAAATGCATACCTGACATGAGCTGCCCAAGCAACCGTTACTATTAAAAACGTCATCAGGTAAACGGCAATTTTGGTGGCTAGGAGCTGCTGAACACTTTCACCCAGTTTCTGAAATAAAGCACAACATTTGACAAATAAGTGCCTGTTATTCATTACAGAAGTTAGTGAAACTTCTGTTTTTCACACAAGCAAAAGCACAAAGCACGTTGCAAAACGAACCTTAAGGTGCAGACTGTGAATTTAAAACCAGAACAAAAACCAAATCTAATAAATTCTTTCCCCTGCTCTCTGAAGACACAAAACCTGAGAATGAAACTCTCTGAATAAAGACAAATCTAGCTGGTGGACACATTGAGTTCTTTAAGGTGCCTGGTAGTTAATTAGGAAGCAGTATAGATGTCTTCTACTCTTTCTAACCCGGAAGTGCTGCCCTGTGAACTACTCAGGAAAGCAGTGTTGTTAGGTCAAAAGCAAAATATGGAGACTGTGCTGTTCCTATCCTGGTGGATGCATGCAAAATGTAACAGGAAACACAAGAGGCCAGTTAAAAGAGACCCACTTGCCACTTGGAAGAGGGAAAGTGGGGTAGGGGAAGCTGAAGATGAGGGGGCTGGATGTGGTCTGCGGGGCACCTATTGACAGAAACTTTAAAATGAACCTGAAACGGGTGTTCTAATTTCTTTCAGCACTCAGCGCTAAATGTCCTCTATACTGGAACAACCATACTGGAGATGCAAAGTGCAATCTAAATTAGTAAACTGAAATACAATCAAAAGTACATTTAATATGAAATACACCGCCTGAGTCCCATCAGGGGAAAAAGAGGGATATAAAATAATTTTTATTTTTATTTTTATTATTATACACAATACCTGATCTGGGTGTATCTTTGTATGGGCCACGGGCAAAATCTGCAAAAGAAGCAGCATTTGTAACAAGCAGTGAAGAAAAAGCAAAACACCGAAGAGCATAAAAGGGACATTTGGGGAAGGGGGAAATTATCTCTAAGGAGTTTATGGACGCATGAACAAAATGGGTATTTCCCAACATGCTTTCCTCACCCTGACCTTGCTCACAATCACAGTGATTAAAGTGGTGGTCGGTCACCTCCAATCTTTTCAACCTATCCTTTATTTTACTATTAAAACCGTACCACTTTACTGAGTGGTGCTTACTCCCAAGTAAATAAAGATGTTTATTATGTGAAGGTATGCAGCCACAGAGAAGAGAGGCTTGGATATGGGCTAGGGTGTGGGCGCAAATCTCCTTTCAGCCATACCACTCATTGGGTGACCTCACCCACCTACCTCAAGAGTGTTGTGAACAGTGCTTTTTTTTCTTTAAAAATGTTTAGGGGTAGTCACATTTTGACTCAAGAAAATCAAAGCTTTTATAGTTCAAATCAGGAAACAAAAATACAGCAAATGGACAAAAGTACAAAGATTCAGATTCACAAAATGTTTAGGGGTATGCGTACCCCTGCCTGCGTCCCCCCAGAAAAAAGGACTGGTTGTGAGAATAAAATGGGGAGACCTGAATGTTTGAATCTCTTGTAGGGTCTCTGCCCCCTGGAGCAGAAGGGGGAAACTGAAACTGAGGTCCTAATCTGATTTAAGAATTGTGAACACACCATTAATGAAAGGTGACAAGTCACCCCCCCCCCAATAGGCAGTTTCCCCATGTGGTTAGAGCTGACCAAGGCCTAGGGAGCCAGCCCCCAGTTCCGTCATTCTCTCTCGGGGTCATCCACACTTCGGTTTTGTCCTGCCACTTTCTCCTTACAGCTGAATCAGAGCCAACCAGGTTTCATGCGGGTTGACATTTGCTCTGATTCAGGGGTGTGTGCGTTGTTGGGTTGTTGTTTTTATTTTGATTACATGTTTTGTGCTTTTATATCCTGATTCTGTCCTGTGAACTATCCTGAGACCTCCGGGTATAGGGCAGTATATAAATTCAATAAATAAAATAAATAAACAGTGGATTTTGTCCTGAGGAAAGCAGCGGAGCAAACGGGAAAACCGCTCTCAAGACCCTTGGTTTCTAGGCACAGGTACGAGCGAAGTGTGCTCCAAGAGCCCTCGCAGGGTTGTTGTGTAGCCTAAACAGGAGAGGGGGAATAATCTGAAGAGGTTTGGGCAACCCGGCCAGATGGAACAACATTGTTACTACTATTTTCCTTAGGCAGGGTAGAAACGTAAGGAATAAAGCAAGATTATTGCCTGTGCATTACAGAGGTGGCTGCGTGATGCTGAAAGAGCTTGTGACCCAGGTTCTAATCCAGACATAGGCCAACTCGGCCCTCCAGATGTTTTGGGACTACAACTCCCATCATCCCTGACCACTGGTCCTGTTAGCTAGGGATGATGGGAGTTGTAGTCCCAAAACATCTGGAGGGCCGAGTTGGCCTATGCCTGTTCTAATCCAGCCATGCAGCTTCATCTTCAAAAAAAGAAGAGGCGCTGCTGCAGAAACCTCGCCCCTTCCATGCGAAAGGGCAGCCCCAGGGTTGCGTCTCTCCACCCGCCTCGTTCCTGCTCCAAGCCTGTCTAGCGCAGCAGGCGGGGCTCCAACAGGTGCAGCTCCACGGGGAAAGACCCACAGCAAGGGGGGCGCCTGCTTCTTCCCCCTCGCCGCCCTCTGGACGCGCCTGACTCGGCTGCCCTGCCGCCCTCCGAGAGACTCACCATGACGGTGGCGATGATGGAGAGCAGGGCGTCGCTATAGGCCAGCAGGCGCTGCGAGGCCTGGGTGCCGCCACCCAGCTCCCCGCCGCCAGGCCTGCCCTGGCCGGGGGGCGTCGGCGGAGAGACCACAGCGACGTAGTCCCCGGCTTCGGCCATCCCGCTCCTCGCGTGCCGGGCGGGCCTCAAAGCAGAGCCCGCCCTCCTCGTCGCGGAGGGAGGCCGCCAACACCGCCCGCCTCCTCCGGCCAGGCCCGCCCCGCTCTCGGCGGCCTCGGCTTCGGGAGGAGGCGCTGCTGGGACCTCGCTTGTTTCCCAATTTTGGGATAGCAAAACATGGGCCGCCGCAGTAGTGGCAGACATAAATAACCTTTTTTAATTGGTTTTTAAACAAATGCAAGCAATATTCCTGTGTCATTTGCACATCACAGAAAATAGCATAATGAATCTGCAGTAATGGCTGCAACCTAGGGGTAACGCCAAGGCTGCAGGTGTGGCCCCCCTATGGGGCAGCTGCATATTCATATTTATTATTATTATTATTATTGATTTTATATGCCACCCTATACCTGGAGGTCTCAGGGCGTTTCACAGAACAAAATCAAAATATAAAAACAAAAAATATATATAATCAAAATAAAAACGACCCAATAACCTCCACCTCCCCCCAAAAAACCATTCCTGCATTGCCCAGGGTTGGACTAGATGATCCTCAGGGTCCCTTCTAACAATACAATTCTATGAGATACTATATAATATACGGTTCCATAGTTTGTGGTCAGTGTACAAGTTCTTGGCTCGTGAATTGGTTTAAAGAAAAACAAAGAGGAAATGGTAGAACAGGAAAAACCTTCATTTTAACTCATTTTCCGATGGCTGCTCTGCCTCCCGTTCTGCTTCTTTGCCAGCATTACATGGCGATGCCTGGTTCGCAGGCACAGCATTTGCTTTCAGTTCCTTAGATATTGGCTGCATAATATGCACCAAACGTTTAAAGCATCACCATCCCAGGAACTGTAGTTTGTTAGGGGTGCTGGGAATTGTAGCTGTGTGAGGGGTAAACTACAGTTTCCAGGATTTGCGGTGTGTGTGTGTGGGGGGGTGTACTGCTTCATATTCATGGTACCTGTGCAGCCATAGACAAACCTCAGAATGCTCAGGCGGGGAAAATCATATAAATATAAAAGGAAAATCCCCTTTGGCTCAGCTCCACTTCCTAGGCTGACACTGTCTAAAATGCATTGAAACCTATTGACCACTTTTCTCCAATTTACTGGAATTTCTGTCCTTAGGGGGACACGGGATTTCTGGAAGGCGTATGCCAGTATGGTGTAGCAATTTAATGTAGAAGATGTGTCAGTATCATTTACAAGGGCTGGAAACTTACAGCCAAGGGGGCATATCAAAACATGGCAGGCGATATTGATCACAGACTATTAAAAGGTAAAGGGACCCCTGGCCATTAGGTCCAGTCGCGGACGACTCTGGGGTTGCGGCGCTCATCTCGCTTTATTGGCCGAGGGAGCTGGCGTACAGCTTCTGGGTCATGTGGCCTGCATGACAAAGCCGCTTCTGGTGAACCAGAGCAGCGCACGGAAACGCCGTTTACCTTCCCGCCACAGCGGTACCTATTTATCTACTTGCACTTTGACGTGCTTTCGAACTGCTGGGTTGGCAGGAGCAGGGACCGAGCAACGGGAGCTCACCCCGTCGCAGGGATTCGAACCGCCGACCTTCTGATCAGTAAAGCCCTAGGCTTTGTGGTTTAACCCACAGCGCCACCTGGGTCCCTTCAATTCCTCCTATTCGTCGCGGCGTAGCCCCCGCAGCACGCATCGCTCGCGACGGCCGGGTATGGGCCTGACGCTCCAGCGCCATCCATTTTCAGGGCTAGTTGATTATTAGCTATTATGGTAGCTATTATTATTATTATTAGCTATTGACTATTAACTGGCTTGGAGCCAGATGGGCAAGGATCACAGAGGACTGATTACAAAGAGCTTCTTAAGAGCCGTTATAACCCTTTGGACTTTGAGTTATTATGATAAATGGTTATTAAGGCAGCAGTTCAGGTACAGAGTCACTCTTTCTAGTTCCCTTCCATGCATGCTAAGTGAAAACCAGCCCTTGCAGATTTCTTCCTAGGTTATTCTCTTCCTGAAAGCAACTTTTTGTCAGGTAACATGTCACGTAACGTCGCCCTGAAAGAGAAGAGATTCCTCTTCACGTCTGAGTCTGTTGCCGAGGGACATTCAGGTGAGTGAATGTGGGTTTCCTGTCCAGCAGTTTGGTGAATGCAAAATATAACTTTCTAATAGCCTCTTCTGAGGCCTTCAATTTCTGAAGGAATGGAAGAGAGTAAGCTTCCAACCATGAATATTTTCAGTTCTTGCTCCATCCCCACCTGACGGCTCAGGTGGCTTTCACTGTTCTTAATACAGCAGGTTTAGTGCTTGTTATGTTTGCTCAGTGATGGGTACGGTCTTGCTTTGAACTCTTTAAAAGTGCTATTTTCAATTATTTACAAGAGAGCCTGAAAGAGCTGGATACATAATGCTCTAACAGTCAGCTCAGCAAACCAGTGAATGCCTGAACTTCTCAGGAACACCAGAAACTGCCCTACCTCGGAAGTTGAACAGAATCCATTCCGGAAGTCCGTTCGACTTCCAAAACGTTCAGGAACCAAGGTACGGCTTCCGATTGGCTGCAGGAAGCCGCATCAGACGTTCGGGTTCCAAAGAATGTTCGCAAACTGGAACACTCACTTGCGGGTTTGCGGTGTTCGGGAGCCAAAACGTTAGGCTCGCAAGGCATTTGGGATCCAAGGTACGACTGTACTGAGTCAGACAATTGGTCCATCTAGCGCAGTGTTGTCTACACTGACTGGCAGCAACTCCCCCCCACCCCTGGATTTCAGGCACAGGTCTGTCCCAACCTACCTGGAGATGCTGGGGATTGAACCTGAAGCATTATGCCTGCAAAGCAAGTGCTCTACCACTGAGGTATGTCCGTTCTCAAATGTCATCCCAGTGGTTTCTTTATATAACTGCTTTCTAGCAAACCCCAGTGGATGTTTGATGTACTTGTGGAGGGTATTGTGACCTCTGAAAAGCTCAGGAAAAAAATGTTTCTTTTTTAATAATAATAATAATAATAATAATAATAATACTGTAATACAATGGCGACAGCTATACAGCTGCAAATAAAACATTTTAAGTATGTTTTAAGTGCAGTATACAGTATACAGTTTTAAGTGCAGTATAGATGACAATGGTGAGCCTTATGGAAAATTCAATGTATTTTTAAAAACACTTTTCATATATATATGAAATATATATGGGGTAATTTGAGTGTAACTTTTAAAATTCAAAATTTTTAAGTTTTAAAGTGTATTTTATATCTGTATTTTTAATCTGTGTTTTTATATTTGTATTTGATTGTTAGCCGCCCTGAGCCCGGTTTTGGCGGGGAAGGGCGGGATATAAATAAAAGTTTATTATTATTATTATTATTATTATTATTATTATTATTATAAAAAAAGCATTTTCAGAACGTTTTTTATATGTGCGTAGATTCCACCTGGATTGACTTCCAGGCCAACTAGTGCAGCCTACAGCCTGTTCTTATACAGTTGACAACTAAATGAATTATAGAAACCTGGCTTATTTTTGTCCCCCCCCCCTTTCCACCCATGTAGATAAACTGTGTGACCAGATCAGTGATGCTGTTCTTGATGCTCATATTAAGGTTGATCCAGATGCTAAGGTTGCTTGTGGTAAGTCTCATCTATGGCCTAGCAGAGCAAATTACAGAGGGTTTTTGTTTTGTGTTTCGTTACATCTTTGCAGGGTTTTTTTTTTTAAGTGTGCAGTAAAAATGCAGGTGTTCGTTACTGAGGAAGAAATGGCCTTTCCCCAACAATAAGCTTTATTACTGGGAAAATAAATATTCCCTTTCCCCCTCCCAAGGTTATGTACCAAGGTTATGTACCAAGGTCATGTTATGTACTGAGCTGAATCCTAGAACAATAGGATCCTAAATGACCACAGACTATTAGCTATTGACTATTAATTGGCTTGGAGCCAGATGGGCAAAGATCACAGAGGACTGATTACAAAGAGCTTCTTAAGAGCCGTTATAACCCTTTGGACTTTGAGTTACAGTATTATGATAAATAGTTATTAAGGCAGCAGTTCAAGTACATAGTCACTCTTTCTAGTTCCCTTCCATGCATGCTAAGTGAAAACCAGCCCTTGCAGATTTCTTCCTAAGTTATTCTCTTCCTGAAAACAACCTTTTGTCAGGTAACAAGTCACATCAAGTTCCACCTTTGATATCCCGTTAATGTTGAGGGAAATCAGGATGCATGACAGCCCTATGAGATTAGAAGGACAGCCTAAACTGTTTAATTATTGAACCAATTAAAATTTGCAGAACCTACTGTACACCCTTCAAAATGCAAATGCCCCCCAAAATGGAAAGGTCTTTACTTGCAGGTTGTCACCATTACAAAGGAGAATGTTCCGTTTGGACAAGGCCCTGCTCTGAGTGGATATGTGCCTAATTTCAAGTATCCAGAGCAAGGCCTTAACTAGATGCCATAAAGATACAAGCAGGGACATAAGTACACACTGTCTATATTGAGGAAAAGAAATATTTGGGGTGTGTGTGTGTGTGTGTGTGTATAGCAGTATATAACTAGCTTTCTTGAATTACGTTTCTGCAGAATGTGTGGCCAAAACTGGGATGATCTTGCTATGTGGTGAAATTACCTCAAAAGCTATCATTGATTACCAGCAAGTAGTGAGAGACACCCTCCAGAAGATTGGTTATGATGACTCTTCCAAAGGTGGGTTGTGGTACTTGAATAAGCCATTGGAGATAGACCAAGTATGGATTCTGTGCAAGAGGAAACAAGTAGGTGCTCATCAGCGCCTCTTGGCGACTATAATATTATTTTACCTAGGACCTACTCATTTAACAAGCTTCACTAACTGCTGTAAAAGGTATGGTGTGAAATGAGAACTTTGAAGCAGCTCCAACATGTTATAAGGAGCATTGTCTCTTTGGAACAGGCATGCATTGGCTTGTTCCTCAAACTTCTTCTTTTTTTATTGCATTCAGCGATGTGAGAATAGTGGATGCAATCTAGAGGAAGGTATGCATGTCAGACATTTAAGATAGCAATAAAAAGGTACTGTCTTGTCTAGCAGAAACTTTGGAGAAAACTGAGGACTGTTGAGATGTTTATGCTTTCTGATATTTTAATTTTATTTTATGTGCTGTTGTAAGATTATTAGTATTAGTAATTCCTGCTTTCGGGTTAGAAATAAAGGGCACTTCTGGATGTCCTGTTTATTGAGCATTCAACTTGATTTGTTTGTACATAGCTTGGATGACACTGGCTATTTAATGAGCATTCATTCTGAATTGTTTCTGGGAAGATTCAGCGATGTTGTGTCGAAACAAGTGTTAGCCCACAGTTTCCAGTGCATTAGGTCATCATTTCCCTTGTTGCAAAAAGTCAGATATTTTATGGTAGCAGGTTTGTTGCGCAAGACCTCACCATCAATTTATATTACACAACCTGAATATATTGGAATGTGATTGAATCCCACTCAACATTAGTGACAGCCGTATAATGTGTCCAAACGGTTAAAAGGAGATGGATTGCAACAATTGCTCCTCCTATGACTCAGTGAGTTTTATTTATTTTCCCAGCAATTATGATGTTTAAGCTTAAACAGCAGCATCACTTTTCAGATAGGTGAAAATTGTAAATGCATTGGCCACCATCAAACACTTGAGTTAAGTGTAATGAAATCCAGATGTAAAAGATACAGAGCTGCTGAATTAGAATTAAAATTGAGTTGAAAAACATGCAAAACTCCACCACAAAAGGAATTTAATGTTCAGTTCACCTGGAAATCATACGAACTACTTGCAGGTGTCATTCAGAGATTTTTGGAATTAATTCATTGATTAGTTAATTTGAATTAATTCATTCCATGCACTGGTGTGATGTGCCAACCAGGTCATTGCGTCCAAGCCAGTTGCCCGATATTGTGGCTTGCTATTCACTTCACAGGGTTGGATTACAAGACTTGCACTGTGCTGGTAGCCCTGGAGCAGCAGTGCCATGAGATCAAACAAGCCATCAGCGAAGGAAAGACTGGGGATGATATTGGAGCTGGAGACCAGGTAACATGCTTTGGTTTGGGTTCCCACCCTCTTCTATGAAGCACTTCAGGCCCCTACAATTTCCGTCTGTGACCCCATCTGCATTATACATTTAAGGCAGTATCATACATGCCTTCCCCCAAAGAATCCTGGGAACTGTCTTTTGTTAAGGGTGCTGAAAGTTGTTAGGAGAACTCTCTATCCTCCACACTGACCTCAAATTTCCAGAGTTCCCTGGAAGGGGGATTGATTCTTAAAGCACTCTGGGAATTGTAGCTGTCTCTTGGAAATTGTAGCTCAATTTTAGAGGAAAAGAAGGGGAAGGGATTGGCTGTCTTACTTCTACCTGTGCATGCATTGCTTTATTGCTGATCTGCACTCGAAGCTGCAGAAGAAGCCAATATGCTGATGGTAACAGCCGTGTGATTTCTAACGCAGGGCTTGATGTTTGGTTATGCCACCGATGAAACTGAGGAGTGCATGCCCCTAACTATCCTGCTTGCGCACAAACTTAACATGAAGATTAAATCCCTGGAGAGAAATGGAGTTCTGCCCTGGCTTCGACCTGATGGAAAAACACAGGTTGGTATATACCGAGGACTGTCAAATATAATGAGCAGAGCTGAAGTCTGAAATAAGTGAGGCGTGCTTATGTCCCATTGAAATTATCCATTCAAATGCTCATGTGAACGTGGCCAAAGCTATGTTGAAGCTAGAATATTGTAAACAATCAACATATGGATACAGTTCATCCCTGGCCCGGTGTAGACAACTGGCAGAGCCAAGTGGTATAAAGCTTTTGCTGGGCTCTACAGATTCACCTAGCAAACTGTTAGTCTGTTTGAATCATACCCTATGAACATAAATCAAGCCCTGGTGGGTCAGGCCAGAGGCCCATCTGTTCTCAAAGGGGCCAAGGCAAGGGGCCCTGTGTACCAGTCCAGCTACAGTCGCAGTGATCTGTGTGACTGCTGTTTTCTTTTCTGCAGGATAGAATGCTGATCCGATATCCCACCCTGTAGATTGGGTTGAATAAACATTGCTTATCCTTTAGCTTCCACAGTCCATCAATCCTGACTATTACTGTAGTAAGCTAGCTGGTTAGGTAAAGGTAAAGAACCCTTGGACGGTTAAGTCCAGTCGAAGGAAACTATGGGGTTGCGGCGCTCATCTAATTTCAGGCCGAGGGAGCCAGTGTTTGTCCACAGACAGCTTTCCGGGTCATGTGACCAGCATGACTAAACCGCTTCTGGCACAACAGAACACCGTGACGGAAACCAGAGCGCACAGAAACGCCGTTTACCTTCCCGCCACAGCGGTACCTATTTATCTACTTGCACTGGTATGCTTTCAAACTGCTAGGTTGGCAGGAGCTGGGACAGAGCAACGGGAGCTCACCCCGTTGCGATGATCTGAACCGCCGACCTTCTGATCGGCAAGCCCAAGAGGCTCAGTGGTTTAGACCACAGCGCCACCTGCGTCCCCTTTGCTAGCTGGTTAGCAGCAGGTGGGTGAATCTTTCTTGATATACCAGGATAGCATTCTCTGCACAATATTCCAAGTAGTCGGTGGCTACTGACCCTGATGGCTGTGTTCTTTCTTCACTGCTGGAGGCAGTATTCTGAATACCAGTTTCTGGAAACTACAGGAAGGGAGAGTGCTCTTGGTGCTGAGATACTGCTTGCAGGCTTCCTGCAGGAATTTGGTTAGTGACTGTGAGAACAGGATGCTGGACCAGATGGGTCATTGGCTTGATCCAGAAACTCTTATTATGTTCTTAATTGTCTATACTGATTCATGTCTGCATTGCAGTAAAAGGAAAATTAAAGTGACTAACAGAAAGGTTCTATTGGGAGTTCAGTGGAACTTACTTTTTAGGATCAGGATGCAAGAAAATAATGTAACATAAGATAGCGGAAGATAAATGAAAAAGAAAACAGTAGCTCAGACTTCTTCAGCAGAGTTGTATAAAGTGGCGGAAGCAAGAAATATAACTGTTTAAACCTACGGCCAATCTTGTAGGTCACGATGGAATACCGAGATGTCGGTGGTGCGCTAGAGCCAATCCGGGTGCACACCTTGGTCATTTCTGTACAACACGCTCCTGGGGTGCCATTGCAGCAAATACAGAAAGAGCTGAAGGACAAAGTTGTGAAAGAAGTGGTTCCAGCAAAATATCTGGATGAGAGCACAGTCTATCACCTCCTGCCGAGTAAGGCCTTTCTAGCAGGTGGTCCTAAGGTATTGTACCCCTAACCTCTAGATATACAATAATATCTAATAATATCTGTGGGTAAGGGTTCATGCACACTTCTACTTGTCCTGTGCCTGGAAAGCACGAATCTGACTGGTTTTTCATTTGGCTTGCCTCTTTTTCTGGGGAAACCGATGTTCACCGCTGAATCAGAACAAATGTCAATCAGCAGGGGAGGTGGGAGAAACATTTGCCAAAGCCAGTAAATGAGATAGAACACAACCCCAACGCAACAAAGAAAGTACCACAAGGGTACCAGGCTATTGCTTGATTTAAATCTTAAATTTCTACCCTTGTTTGTAGTTTCCTTTTAACCTGAGGCTGCTTAAAAGAGACATTTGTGCTCCAAACAGTTTGTGCGCGTGTGATACATGTATGCTCTGCAGGAAACTCCTGATTGGCCATTGTTCCTTGAACTATATAACCCTTATAGGAATGTGTATATGGCCACCATTAAAACAGGATACTGAATGATGATGATGATGATAATAATTAATAATAATTTCATTATTTATACCCTGCCCATCTGGCTGGGCCAAATATTATATATTTGTAATATGTCAAGCTGGTATAATGGGACAGGCAACAGCCATCTCTGATTAAAGTAGGTTTAAAAAAAAAAAATACTGTTACTATGGTTGAAGATGACCACCAGGCAGTAGCACTTTAAAAACATTACTTTGGCATTCTTACCAAATTTGCCCCACCCCCAAATTTCTTCCTAGATTTTGGGGTTCTGGATTATTGGAATGTTTTACTGGAGTGGGACAGTAATATCTGAACCTTTTATTTTTCTGGAATTCATGCTGTGTAAGTAGTGTTGGATGGACTTGGAACAGGAACGAATGAAGTCATTGCATTAAGCTGAATTCTAGACTGGTGCGGGAATGCAATGTTAAAAACATTTAAATGTAGGAAAGGTTTTTTGGTGTGTGTGTGTGGTTATATATATATATATATATATATATATATATATAGTCCCACCAACCCCAGCCAGCATGGTCAGGGATGGTGGGATTTGTAGTCTAGTAACATCTGAAGGGGCACAGGCTCCCCACCCCTGTTGTAGTGGAATCCTATACATGCCTCCTCAAAAGTATGTCCTGTCGATTTATGTTTATACCCAGATAAGTGGGCATGGGATTGCAGTCCCGGTGTCAGCTTTTTTACACTGCAATGGGATATTGAAGTTGTTATGATCTAGAGAGATGAATTTGACACTCTTACTTCTAGCTTTGTAAACATCCTGGTGATTTTTATTATTATTAGAAAAATGTATTTCTTTTCTTTTTAGGCTGATGCTGGCCTGACTGGCAGAAAGATCATTGTGGATACCTATGGAGGCTGGGGAGCTCATGGAGGGGGTGCTTTTTCGGGGAAAGATCCCTCCAAAGTTGATCGTTCAGGAGCCTATGCAGCTCGCTGGGTGGCAAAGTCCTTGGTGAAAGCAGGCCTTTGCAGGAGAGTATTGGTGCAGGTAAGAGGGGGCGAGTGGAGCCTTGGACCAAACGTGGGGGAATTGCACAATAGAGATGAAAGCCAATATGTTTTGAGGAAAGCCTTTATGCTGAGTGCTGCTTGATTAAAAACTGCTTGGGACAACTTTGCACCAACCTTAGGTGGTGTACACACTGCTGTTTACTCTGCATCCAGTGAGCTCTCACCAGTCGTTTGGGAAGCGGTACAGCCATTCATATGTATCCTGTTGTTTCTTACTAAGAGCTGCTTTTCTGATCTGTTGTTCCCAAAACCAAGTTTGATCTGAGCTGAGAAAAAGCAAGACCTAATGGTGTTTCTAGCCAGCAATGTGTGTACAGCCTAAGTCTCTTCCTAGGCTGTCTTTATTGAGTAGCACTAAATATTTCCCTTGATAGAGTTTGCTTGAAACATTCTAAGAACTCTGTTTGCAACTCCCCCCCCCCCCTTGGATTTTCCTATAGCTGTTACTGATTCTCTATTTGCGAATCAAGGTTACCTTCCAGGCAGCATCCTTAGTCAATGGGAGCCATTGCAGTGTTACAAATACTGCATTTATTGTGGAAATCTTTCCAACTGGGTGATAAACAACAGGGGTTAATTGCATTCATAAAATGTATTAATTTTATGGGGGTGTGCCTAAGTACATAACTGCTGTGCCTCATGTTGGTATTATGGAGAGAGGCTTCACACTTGCATCCAAAGTGGTTTAAAAAGAGTCAGGGTGGTGGAGAGAAAGTGTTGGACTTAGACAAGGGCGACCCTGGTTCAGGTATCCACTGATCAAGTAACCAGGAATAGATCTCAAGCTGTAATGCTATCAGTTCATATGAACTCAAATACTATTCAGCTACAGCAAACTTATATATCCTTCAGCTGTCTTATGCCATTGGATTGAGTCACCCTCTGGCCATCTCAGTGTTCCATTACGGTACTTCGGACAGATCAGAAGATGAGCTGCTTGATATCATTCAGAAGAACTTTGACCTTCGCCTTGGGCCAATCATAAGGTTTGTCTTTTTAAAAATGGATCTTTGGATGCCTATGGTAAAGTTTTCCCTTCAAATGAGAGACCAAGAACGTGTCCTCGCCTTAAGAGTGCACCCAGTGGATTTCTCACTTTGAAGAGGATTCAACCCACCACAAGAGTTTGCTTGTGGACTCTTTAGATAGCATTTGTTAGTCCCGTGCTACACCTGTTGGGCTCAGCCCAACTTCACAGGTAGTTGCTTAGGAGAGAGGACCCCTAAGAGCTCTAAACTAACCAGGAAAACCTTCTGGAGAACCTAAGTTCCATTCTTATCTCAGATGGTTGGAATAAAATGGTCTGAAATGATGGAGCGTTTGTCCCTACCACCACCATCCAGTCCATTGATCTGAATGGAACGAAACTCCCTTCTATTTATTCTAGTCATATGTGAGGAAAAGGTAAAAGAGCCCGCCATCTGAAAAACCCTCAAGGAAGGAGGTTAAAAGTAAAAAAAACCCATACTTTCTCTGCTAGTCTTGTGAGATAACAGAAATGCGTTTTCTTTGCCTACAGAGAACTGAACTTGAAGAGTCCCATTTATCAACAGACCGCATGCTACGGGCATTTTGGAAGAGAAGAATTTACATGGGAACAACCTAAAAAGCTGGTTTACTAGTTATGGGTTGCTTCCAGGTTGGCATTTATTGTGGAATACAACAAATTACTCACAGTATCCACACAACATTGTTGGCATCAAAATGCAGCCTGTATTATTCACCCCTGCATTGAATCTGGGTTTACCCTTTTCAGAAAAACCTGATTGAGGTTTTGAAAAATGTTGCTCATGACTCTCAAAAAGAAGGGGGGCAAGGTTTGAAAAGAAGGCAATCAAATCTAAACTGTCCGGAGGAATAAAATGTGAAGTTACTGCGAATAAGTCATTTAATAAGCTTTTAAATATAACTTCATTACTTTTCTGTGCCTCATTGATTTTTATTAGGGTAATGGTTTGGAAAGTAGAACAGGTCCCGGTGTGCAGTATGAAAGAACAAGAGTTCACCACCTTACTGAAGCTAAGCAGGTCTGGGGGTGGTTTGTGTCTGGATGGGTGACTGTCTGGGAACTACATGTACATCGCCATTTTCTACAATGATGGAAGAAATGTGGAATGGGAATTAAGAAAATAACATTGTGTGTGTGTGTGTGTGTAGGTAGATACAATGAGGCAAAGCAGTATGGATGCTTGTTTGAAGTGTATACTCATGAAAGGAAAAGCAGCTGGGGGAGGGCAAGTTAAATCAGGAAAATTTACATATACCCACTCTTTCACCACCAGTTCTCCAGGCAAATCAACAGGCTTATGAAGAATGGGCAAACACAGTCCATGCATCCCCTCTTTTCTGCAGCTGTAACTAGCAGAAGTATTTTGTCCGGAATTTTTAAAAGAGAAGCCAAATCGTTTTTCCGATTCAGCTAACGGCGATAGTTGTAGAGCAGGACAAACATGAAGTACTCCTCTCTTTGGGTTGGGTTCAGGTTCCCTATTTGTTTTACACCTGACACCAAGAGACGTTTGCCTTGGAACACAGAATCATAGAACTGTAGAGTTGGGAGGGACCACGAGGGTCATCTAGTCCAACCCCCTGCAACACAGGAATCTTTTGCCCAATGTGGGGCTCGAACCCATGACCCTGGTATTAAGAGCCTTGTATGCATTTCTTTTCCCAAGATGGGTGAAGTTTTTGTTTTGTTTAATAACTATGGGTGAAATGGTTTTTGGCCTCTGATCATGTGCAAAATGATTTTCTTTTGCAAAAGGAATTATTCCCTGTTCAAATGGGAATTTGGGCAAGTCTTATAACCTGTTTTCTTGCACTAGGAGCAGTGGAAGAACTCACTTAGGAATCTACCTTACAACAGGTTGAATTATTTGTCCATCGAACCCCATATTGCTTAGTCTGATTGACAGCAGCTCTTTGGGGTCTCATCCAGTGCTGTTTACATTGCCTACTATGTGATCCTTTCAACAGCAGGTGCCAGGGACTGGGCCTGAGAACTTTTGCTTGCAAATCATATGCTCTACTAGTATTAGATTACAATCCCTCTTCTCTCAGCCTGCTGCAGTTAAAAGATATTGCAGCAGCTGAAAGATTGCCTGAGACAGGATGTTAAGTGGTAACTCTTTAGAAAGAAAGAAACTACATTGCACTCAAAATGTTTGATCAGGACTGCAGTCATGGTATGGGAGCACAAAATATCACTGAAGTGCACTGTTTGAGTTTATTGGTATTTTATATTAATTTGGAATCACAAGATAGCACTAGCTTAGCTGGCTTTTTAGAAGAATTAGAACAATTCATAAAGGAGAATAGGTCTGGCAACGCTTGTTGGCATGATACCCAAATGGATACCCTTTGTTCAGTGGCAGTGTACCTCAGGATACCACCTCATACCCGATACAGGATGTGGCCATGACGTTTTGTCCTGCTTGTGAACATGCAGGGATATCTAGCTGGCGGCTGGAACCAGAAAGATGAAATAGACGGGGCAATTCATCCGAACCAGCGAAGCTAATCTTAGGGCTGCAATCCTATGCACGCTTATTGGGGTGGGGGGTAATAACCTATTGAAATCAATAGGACTTCCTTCTGCGAAAAGTAAGCATAGCAGTGAGCTGCAGGTAAGGAAGCTTATTAGTTTTTAGACGGGTTCCTTGGATATTAGAGAAGCCCTCTGCAGGGTATATGCGATTGCATCATCAGAATTGCAGCACTTCGTCATCGGTTACAGCAACACCTACCTACAGGATACACCAAGCGTGGGCGCGGCGAATACCAGAGCAAGCCGGCAGCACAGACAGGAGGCTAATTCGAACTCTGGAAGGAGGCGGGGCGATGGGCGGGGCTAGGGCGCAAGAAGCCGGCTTGCGTTCTGGCGGAAGAGGCGCTTTCATCATGTCGTGGTATAGGGACCATAGACGCGAAAATCAAGAATGACAATTCCTTCGTGTGCAGACGGGACGACTTTTATTGTAATGCAACCCCGTAATATAACACCTGGCTTACCAGTAGTACATATGAAAGTGATCTAGAGCTGGAGTCTTAATAGACCACAAGCTTTGCATGAGTCCACAGTGTGATGCAGCAGCAAGAAAAAAAAAGCTAATGCTGTTTTAGGCTGCATCAATACCATTATCAAAGTACTGTATAGTGTTCAGATCAAGGATCCTGCTCTATTTCACCTTAGCCCAGGCACCCCCAAACTTCGGCCCTCCAGATGTTTTGGACTACAATTCCCATCATCCCTGACCACTGGTCCTGTTAGCTAGGGATCATGGGAGTTGTAGGCCAAAACATCTGGAGGGCCGCAGTTTGGGGATGCCTGCCTCAGCCAGACCACACCTGGATTACTGTGTCCAGTTCTGGGTGCCACAATTTAAGAAGGATATTGACAAGCTGGAATTGTGTGCAGTGGAGGGTGACCAAGAGGATCAAGGGTCTGGAAACCTTATGAGGAACGGTTTAAAGAGCTGGGTATGTTTAGCCTGGAAAAGAGGATAGTGAGAGGAGATATGATAGCCATCTTCAAATCTAAAGAGCTGTCACATGGAAAAAACTTGTTTTCTTCTGCTCCAGAGGTTAGGACCTGAACTAATGGCTTCAAGTTACAAGAAAGGAGTCTCAAACATCAGCAAGAACTTTCTGACAGTAAGATCTGTTCAGCAGTGGAACAGGCTTCCACAAGAACTGGCATATTCTCTTTATTTGGTAGTTTCAAAACAGAAGTTGGATAGACACCTGTCAGGGATGCTTTAATAGAGATTCCTGCATTGCATGAGATTAGACTCTCCAATTCTATGATCATTGGGATTGCGGTGTTCCTCTCCGGCCAGTGTGCATGCAAGGATTGCCCTGTGAACAGGCCAAACTGGGGGTCCCAAGTCAAACCAGTGGCATTTCTCGTCTTCTTTTCCACTATCAATTTCCAACGCAAAATTATATATAGGGCACAGGGCTGTCCCACCCAGGAAGCAAGGTGAGGCGACCCCCTCAGACAGCAGGTTCCATAGGGCTGGCAGATCCCAATGAGAGCTTTTATCCCCGCCCCCCACTTCCTGTTGAAGATCTTCGCTCCCCCCTTCTTCCCTTGCGGGGAGGGCAGGGCCTCATGTTGCGGGTCGCCTCAGCTGCCAAAAAGTCTTGGGCCGGCCCTGTGCGGGCCTTGCTTGGCCACGAGGAGCCCTGGCAAACGGCGACGCGGCCCCCGTTGGTGCTGCTTTCAATTCAGTGCCCGGAATCAGGTAGCGCGCCGACCCCTCTTGAATTTTCTCTCTCTATAACTTCTGCCCACGCGCGGAGGCGGGGAAATCGCCCCTCGAGCTGCGGGGCGGAGCTAGGATGAGAAGGTAGGCGGGGCGAGCGCGTTTGCCCCTCCTCCTCCTCCGAAGAGCGTCGTTGGCGGAAACGGGTTTCGGCAATGGGCTGAGGGAGAGGAGGGAGGAGGCGGGGGTGGTGGGGAGTACGGTGGCCGCGGAGGGTCAGGATTGGTGCTTGTGAAGCGGCAGGAGCGGGAGCGGCCGAAGGGACCGGCCTGGCGATCTGCTTCGTCCTCGGAGCGCCAGTCCCCGGCTGCTGCGCCGGGCGGAGTTGGCCATGTCGCTGCTGCAGTCGGCGCTGGAGTTCCTGGCTGGGCCCGGCTCCTTGGGGGCCGCCAGCCGGGACCAGAACGACTTCGTGGGGCAGGTGGTGGAGATGGGCGAGATGAAGCTGCGGATCAAGAAGGTCATCGCCGAAGGTGGGCGGGCGAGACGATGCGGGGGAGCCCTTCGGGGGCTCAGGGAGGCGACCTGGGGGGCTGGAGGGGGCAGGGTGAAGCGGTGACCCCCAGGTGCTTTCTCGGGATCCCCTTTCCCTCTTCAACAGCCTCTTCCTCTTCTCTCTCTTCCCCACTCCTCATTTTATTAATTGCAGCGAACGCCTTAGAAATACCCAACCTAAGGCAGGAAATCGGTGAAAAACAAACAAGCCCATAAAATCAATAGTTTAAGAAGTAAGTCAAATGCCACACCTGCTTTGTTACCTTTCTCTTCCTGTTTTTTTTAAAGTAAATAATAATAATAATAATAATAATATCAGGCACTGTACAGCAATGGAGAACAAAACAGGCCCTCCCAGCAGGCTGCGTATCTAAAGTTTGGCAGGAATGGAAAGTAAAAGGGAAGGAGGGTCCTGCAGGTGCAGAAAGGTAGGGCTGGTAATCGCCACTCACAAAAGCTCCAGCGTTTAGTGGCCGAAACTCTTCCTAGCAGGGACATAAAATGGTGGGCACAGAGTCTCATCCGGCTAGGATCAGGGCCGAGCAAAGAAGGTAGCAATTTTCTATCAGTTGTTTGGTGTCAACATATAACAACTTAATTCCCTTACAACTTAATTATAACAGCTTAATTCCCGTCTGGAATTCGCCTTCCCATTTCCATTATTAAGGAGCTGTTACTGTTTTACAGAGCTCCATAAAGGTTTGCCAACTTCTTTTTTCTGGCCGGGACTCCTCTGTCTCGAGGAGCTGTTTAACAAGATCTGTATCTGGCGAAGCTTTTGCTGTATGGAGCTAAGCACTGGGGAAAACTTGTCTATTTGTGTGCTTCATGTTGCTGTTGAAGACAGAATCATACCAACCAGGATAGTTATGCGGTACCAGTAGATCCCCCACCCCCGTTGAACGGTTGTGGGTAAAGTGAAGAGAGGGCCCTAGATACTGGGGTTGGTTTAGCTTAGCTAACATGGAACATCATTGGTGCAATTTGGAGCTACCTTTATTTACAAGTCTCCATGTACAAGTGATGTGTTTGGGTTTGGAAGATACGACATTCAGAAGCTTCCATGCAATATGCACACATGACAAGTGTCATGTCTACACGTCTGGAAGCTTCTGCATGCTGGGACTTCCAAACCCAAATGCATATAGCACGCAAAGCATATGAGTAACTTTGACACGTATGTCAGATGCATGTATTTCCCTACACCTATAGAGGGGTGAAAGCCGCCTGTAAACCCTTCCTCTTATGTTTGTGGTGACATGTTGTTGTTGTTGTTGTTCAGTCGTTCAGTCGTGTCCGACTCTTCATGACCCCATGGACCAGAGCACGCCAGGCACGCCTATCCTTCACTGCCTCTCGCAGTTTGGCCAAACTCATGTTAGTAGCTTCGAGAACACTGTCCAACCATCTCATCCTCTGCCGTCCCCTTCTCCTTGTGCCCTCAATCTTTCCCAACATCAGGGTCTTTTCTAGGGAGTCTTCTCTTCTCATGAGGTGGTGACATAGAGAACATTATATCTGTGTCACCCCATAGCATTGCTGTTTCTGTTTCAGCATTTGGTAGTAGCAACTGTGAACCTAGCTCTCTCTGAATTAGAGGTCTCCTGAATAATTAACTCAGTTTTCTGTTTGTCTCTGTGTAAATGTATATACAAGATGGTTAGCTGTGGACTTCTTCCCTGAAGCTAGTGGTTAGGTTGCAGAGATGTAATAGTTTCCCAAAGTGCTTTTATTAATGTTGGGGAAAACTGGATGTTTTGTCTCTTCCCACAAGCATGTTGGTTTTGATAGCGAATGCTGTGTGGCATGTTTGCATTGCAATTTCCTTCTGGATGACTGTGACATCATAAGTGACTCATGATACAACTCTTCTACCCGCCATGCCATGTTCTGCCAGTTTTGAAGTTATAATTTTGCATTTTAAAGGCTTGGCTCTCGCTGCTTAAATATGGGAATGCTTACCCTCTACTAAAAAGTACGCAAGCAAGGTTGGCATCTTTCACTGGTTCACGAATTCTTTTTTTATTAAGTTTTTCAGAAACTCTTTGCTCTTTCTTTCCAGTAGTGACACTATCTGCCTCTTTCCTCCTGTCCTCTCCTGCTGCTATTTTTGGAGGAAAAAAAAGACAAAGGTGATCCTCACCTCCATCATACCTGGAAGAGAATCTGTATTGTTACCTTTCTGCCAGCTTGAACAGAACAACCCGGCAAAGGATAATATGTGGTTGGAGCAAGGTTTAAATATCTGGATAAACTCTACGGCGTAATCTGCGCTGCTGGTCAGGTTGCCTGCTTGTGCATTTGGGCATAGATTTGTGAAGATAGCCCTGTAAAAGTGAACTGGGCCAAGTGTCTCAGACTCTTAAGCAGGAGAAGTGTCAGTTAACTATTAATGATGTTGAAGACTGCTGGTGCCACTTTGCAAGCATTATGGCGCAAACCATATATTTTGGCCTTCGCACAGCAGAAGCATTGCTCCTGGTCGAGTTGTAGGCATATGCAACATGGGATCTCTCTAGCTTTATGTGACTAGATGCAGGTTCTCATTCTTATTTGTGTCAAAATATATCAAACCTGTTCAACAAGGATCCATTGAGCATTCCAATGCAGTCAGGGATATGCCTCCAGAAATGCTTTTGAACACACATCTGCAGTGTCTGTAGAAGACGGTTCATTCATGTGACTATCTCTGCTGGGGGTGATTTATGTTTCATAAGTTTGGCAGTTTGCAGTTTTGAAAGTCAGTTTTGCTTTTGTTGATAATACCCTGTTTCCCCTAAAATAAGACATAGCCATAAAATAAGCTGTAGCAGGATTTCTACGCATTTGTGAAATATAAGCCATACCGCAAAAATAAGCCATACCCTGAAAATAAGACATAGTGACGCGGCGACTCTCCTTTAAGATGGCCTGGATAGGTGTGGCTATGCAGCGTGCCGCCGCAGAGCGGTTAAAATAAGACATCCCCCGAAAATAAGCCATACTGTGTTTTTTTGAGGGGAAAAAATATAAGACAGTGTCTTATTTTAGGGGAAACACGGTAGATATGTTTCCCACTCCAAATTAGACTGGACTAAAGCAGAAGTGAATAAATAAGAGTGGTGTCAGATTTCTAATCTGACAATAAAGTTCTTGATCGCTTGTCTTTGATTTTTAACTAGGACACTAAAAACTGAGATGTCCTTCTAATGTATATTAAAAGACATAACTGTATATGCCTTTATGATTCACAGAAAGGAAAGCGTGCCTTTATACTGCAGTCAGGCTAGTTCACATGATAGTCATATGTTAAGACATGCGCCTTTAGAATATTTAGACTTATTTTGTAGGTATTTGTCCAGCTTTTGGGTCCCTTTTCCCTTTTCTTTTGCTTTTCTTGGAAAAGTTGCATAGCAATTCTATTAGAAGCTTTAGTCCTGTCCTGAGAAACCCGGCTTTAATACAGAAACAAACATAAATTGGGAAATGCCAGTTTCATGATTGAGTGGCTTTTAGATTGCTGTTCCAGGGAACTCAGGGGTTATCTGGAAGTGTAGGAGGGATTCATTGATGGGAAGATTCGTAATGGTGAACTGTCTCTCCCTCCACCAGGCTTGATTTAAATCACCAGTCAGTAAGACTTGATTTAAATATTTTTTTTACAGAAAGACTCATTCTTGCTGGTATAATCTTAATATTTACAACCATATGAAGGTTTCATTTTTGGAATAATAAATTTTCAGAGTAGTTTTTACAGTTATATCAAAAATTACTGATTTGGTTATACTACTAGAAATACATAGAGAGATAATTATGAAATTATGGTGAGGTTTAATAAGTTAACTGTTTATATTTGGACAACTTTTCTGCTGTACTTTATTGGAAGGAGAAAAATAATCATTTCCTTAATAACCATTTAAACAATTTATTTAACTAAAACAATAACATGATAGCATATGTATCCATGTTTGTTAACTGATGTGGTTAAACATTTTTTTTTTAAACTTAGACTGAGTTTTAGCACACTTGATAAACTTAAAACAAATCCTTATTTCCGGATGAATAGCCTTTGGACTACAATGTAACTTAAATAGAAGACTATATTTAGAAAGATTTTTCCTCCAAAAGCATTTTATTTTAAAAATCCAATTTAAATCAAAAAAATCCGATTTAAATAAAAAAAAATCTGATTTTTTTCATTAAAAAAAAAATGTTGATTTTTATCCCCCCTGCCCTCCACTTCTGATCTTATTTTACAGTGCAAAGCCACAGGTGTGTGTTGGGTGTAGCTTGTGATGCCCTTTCAATTCATGCAGGTTATTATTGAAGTTCCATATGCTTGGCTGATTGCCCCACCAGAACTGTGTATATACACCTTGGAACAAGAATGGACAGGTGGCACCCTGGGGATTACCTGTTCACTTGCTCCGATTTTCACCCAAATTATGATAAAATGTTCGTTTACTGTTTCATTCATAACGTCTTTTCAGATTGTAAGAGATAAAGACACAAAAACACAGACTCGGTTTCACAAAAGGCAACAGTCACACAAGATAGCTGCACAAGTTAGTGCGATTCCCAGGGCGTTTGGAAAACTCTTTTTATAATGGAAGGAAATGCCTACATTTCTTAATAAAAAACCGCTTGGAACAAACTGTTGCGTTGCGGCACCCCAAAGCAAATGCAAAAATGTTATTTCAGGATCACCATTAAGCAGTGTAGACACTTTCCCTGTGATAAAGCATTTTTTTAAAAAAAATGTGTTGGGAATCATACCACTTTGCACAGTTCTCTTTGTATTTTGTATAGCAGGTAAAGTCTGCATTTAACAATAGCATCACTTTAGGGATTGTAGGCAATTATGAGGATATGTCTGAGCAAGTGCAACAGGTTGGGTGGCAGGTAGATGAGTGAAAAATAGACAATGGAGTGAAATGGTACTATCATCCTACAGTATAGCTTATTCATTGTAAAAGTGGGCAGTTGCCACCCTTTCTATAAGTGAAAAAAAGGGTGTTAGCTGAGAGGTCACTGATTTTCTTTAATAAAGAATTAAATGCAGAATATGACTGGTGCAGCACAACATTTCTTGCAGTGTTTTGGTCTGTCTTAGTTTTCTGGCATGCTGTTTGAATGATCTCCCACATAGAAACTGCTTGCATCCAATAAGCTAGCACATGAGGGAGAGAGGCTTAGGGTAGCTCTATCTCTGATATAATACTTTATTGAATGTAGGAAGCTTCACATGTGTATTTAGATTCCTCTACCCTCGGTATAAAGTGAAAACGCCCAGGATTCTATGATTTTGTTGTGTGTCAGGTGTAGAGCCGTGCTAAAGTTATCGAAATAATGGTGAGTCATGAGCATAAAGGTTGGGTGCGAATGTCAGCTTGTCAGTGTCACTCTTCCAGATGTGACGTGACAAGATAAGAAGACTGAAAGACATTCTTTCTCCTGGCAGAGCTGTTGGAGCTGCTGCTCCCCATCCCAGTATCACAGCCAGAGGAATAACCATGCTTGCCATTTGGAAAATGGCTTATTTAGAGAAGTAGCTGACACGATCCTCTTAACATTGCAGTTAGGAAATCTTTAAAAAGTAGAATGCAAAATAATGGAGGGTTTTTTTTTGTTTTTTTTAAACCCTCCACAAAACTCCTCTAATTCATGCAAGAGCTAGCAGTCCAACTGAGCTGTCTCTGGTCTGATTTGTTGTTGTTGAATTTATATACCATTCTATACCCCGGGGGTCTCAGGGCGGTTCACAGAATGAAATCAGGACATAAAACCACAAAATACCTAATAAAAATAAAACAACAACCCAATAGCCGCCCCCCCCCCCCATTTTAAAAGGGCATAGGATGTAAATCAGTTCAACCAAAGGCCTGGTTGGAAAGGAACATTTTTGCCTGGTGCCTAAAGGTATATCATGAAGGCGCCAGGCAAACTTCCCTGGGGAGAGCATATGTTAAAATATTCCTTGGAAATAGGGGCTTGCACGTTTTATAAAAGGGTGACATTTTAAAAATCAGCGATGGAGAATATAAAAATGTCTCACCCCTGCTAACTTTATGGTGAGTTGCTGTGGTAGTTATCATTAGGTTTCATTTTGGAAAGGTCAGATAGGCACAATGCAGATGTAATGCTTCTGGTCTCCATGTTTTGTCTCTTTACTTCCCAGACCCCTCTTACGCTTTCAGATTCCCCCTGCCTTTCTCCACGATGACCATGGCCAGATTCCCTCTTAGCCATGGTTATCATTAACCAGGGTTTGCAAACCACCTTCAAACCCTGGTTACCATGGAATGCTGGTTAATGTTAGTTAACCATTGGTAAGGTTGATGCAGATGTACCGGTAACTCTTTAACCACGATTAAGACTGTCACAGAAAGGCGAGGAATCAGAAGCGAGAAAGGTGCTTGTGTTCATTTGTCTTTAGATACATCTGCATTGTGGACAGGGTGGTATTTTAAAACATTTCCCCAAGCTATGTGGGTTCACTAATACCAATGTGTTGGGGCTCCTCAGAAGTATCTGTGATCTGCTATATCTCTGACTGGCAATTTGTGTCAAGCTGTGTCTTACTGATGAGTTCTGAGAAGTCATTGCCGCTTTCCATCTCCAGTTGTTTTAGGGGAGGCCTATGAAATGTTGATGCTTTCATGTAGCTGTAATTGCCTTCCACTAAGTCTTGGGACCCAGGTGGCGCTGTGGGTTAAACCACAGAGCCTAGGGCTTGCTGATCAGAAGGTTGGCGGTTCAAATCCCTGCGACGGGGTGAGCTCCCGTTGCTCGGTCCCAGCTCCTGCCCACCTAGCAGTTCGAAAGCACATCAAAGTGCAAGTAGATAAATAGGAACTGCTCTGGCGGGAAGGTAAACGGTGTTTCCATGTGCTGCTCTGGTTCGCCAGAAGCGGCTTAGTCATGCTGGCCACATGACCCGGAAGCTGTACGCCGGCTCTCGGCCAATAAAGCGAGATGAGCGCCGCAACCCCAGAGTCGGACACGACTGGACCTAATGGTCAGGGGTCCCTTTACCTTTACCTAAGTCTTGGAAAGAACTGGACAAAAATTTAGAGGAGGAAATTGGTAGAAAAGGACATCAAACTGAGTAGGAAGCAAAGGCTATAACAGAGGTTGGAGACCTGTGGCTTTTCAGATGTTCCTGAACTACAAATCTCAACTCCCACCATCCCTGACCATTGGCCATGTTGTCTGGGGCTGATGGGAGTTTGGCGCTATCTATGTATCTATTATTATTATTATTATTATTATTATTATTATTATTATTATTTATTATTATACCCTTCATCTGAAGATCATAGGACCAAAAGTTTTCCCTACACTTGGGTTGTAACTTTAAACTTATCTCTTCTTTGAGTCCTTCACAAATCACAAATTGAGTCATTTCCATCACAAATTCCCAAAATTCTTTGGAGAAAAAAATATTATTATTAAAGTGGTGTAACACTCCCTATACACACAGATGAGTCTTTAATGTGGTTATGCTCTTAGAAACTTAGATCTGACTGCTGCTGTCAGAGTCTAGTAATTTTTCGAAGTTCTAAGATCTTTTGTTGCTCATTATCTCAGAAATCCCGAAGCTTTACCAAGTACCTGCAAGTGGATATTTTTCCAATCTTAAAGAGAAAAGGCAGGAAGTTGACTGGTAGAGAATTTTTTAAGGCTCTATTCAGGAGGAGGGAATTGATTCTTGATATGCAAATGCCGTAGTGGGCCAGGCTTCAAAGGATGTGACTCGGACAGTAAGGTGTGTCAGGAACACAGCAATTAGTGAAGTATACCTAAATGATAGTGCATTTCATCCTTCCGGTGATGTATAAGATGTCAAGGAACTACAATGGAAGACACAGCAAAGTGGATTGCAATAGCAAGCCAGTTTGCCATAGAAATCTTGACCTTATTATGCTCTCTGGAATCTTTGGTGTGTTAGCAAGTGCTGGAGAATCCTCCTTTTCTGCCTGCCAAAGTCCATTGAAGCATCAAGTTTGCAGTGGTAGGCAGCCATATGCTTTTGGGAAGCTCACAAATGGGGCAATTGCTATCCACTGTTGATTTTTCAACTGCCTCTAATGTCCAGAGCTACACATTTCTCATCCTATAGCCCCCAATTAGCAGTCATGGTGGATATGTCTGTCACAGGCTTGTCTTTGTGAATTTGTATAATTTTTAAAACATATTTTTTTATTTAAAATTTAATTCTTCGCTAATGTTAGTTAGCAAATATTGTGGCTATAATGTCCACAAGCTAGTTACGAGTTGTGTAAAATAGGTTTAGGATCAACAAATATTCACAACTTTCTTTTTTTTAATGGGAGGTCCCAAATTCTAGCATTATATGAAGTAGAGAATTCAAATTGCGCTAACCATCTAGGAGCAGTTAAACTTGACAAAAGCCCACAGTCTCTGCAGAATGGGAGTAAAGTTTCTTTTTTTTGAAACAGCTGTCTTGGATTTGTGTATGTCTGGGACTTTTTGAAATTTGTACACTATTGTCAGGTTCGCTTAACGGTTGCTCATGAGTAAAGACCAAGTCCTTCTTGTCTTTCAGCTATTTTATTGTGCAAAGTATGTACAGTGCGGAGCTAACCCTAAACATGACCGTCTAGTCGCTAGCGGAATCCGGAAGTGCCCCCCTCCTGTTTCGGCGCCAACACCAGAGTCTCGGCACTCTAAAGTGCCGCCATCTCCTTCTGCATAAAGCGGGCGCCGGAAACGGCGTCTCCCCCTCCGAGTGGGTCTGCTGAGTGGTGCTAGGTCTGTCTGCATCTTCCTGGGGACCTCTCCCCACCTGGCTCCCTTCCGGTAACTGCTCCTCCCCCGAGGAGTAGCTGGTAGACTCACTGGGAGATGAGTCCGTCAACAACAGAGGCTGAGGCTGCCGGTAGCCACTCATTGCCGGACTGGCAGGGGTGGGCACATCCCTGACAACTATTATGGCTTCTTTTACGTACCCTAGAATCTTTGAGCTGTGATGCTTTCTCTACAATAGATAATCTTTACAATAGCAATATGAATCTTTCTGTAACTGCATCCCAGCCCAATAGATACTTGGGAAAGGAATTGGAATTATTCATTGGGGAGGAAGTTGCCGGCACAATAATTTAAATAGCATAGATCCCACATTGCAGTGTTCTTGGTGTTGGCTTGTTGCATTAAACCGAACTTGAACGCTTGCTTGAATAAGAAGTATTAGTTTAAACTGTTTTACCTAAGCCTCTTTATATCTCCACATTCTTCAGTTTTAAGCTTCTTGGCATACTAAAAAATGTTGGAAACTGAAGTGCCTTTGAATAACAGTGAGGAATAATGTAGTTTCTACGTTATGAGTTTCTAACACTGTCCTCACAAACCATTGCAATCTGTTTACGTGAACATTGGGGGACTAGAAAATTTGTCTTGCGGTGATGACATAAAACACAGAGAAGAACCCATTAAAACAATGCTGTTCAGCGAGTGGATTTAAGGATATGTATGAAGTAACCTCCGAGCTGTTCTGAGCCCTGTTCAAGTAGCTTCTTTTCCCCCGTGAGAATAATTTGTATTGTTTTGAAAAAAATAAAAAAATTCTCCCACCCACCCACATCCCCAAATTCCTGGGAAGATACACAATAGTAGTTTAAGTACTGGTAGCTTCTGATCTAACTAATTCTTAGCTGCCTGCTTTCCTTTTTGCATGGCAGATAGTGAAATGGAAGATAAACAAAAACTATTAAAGTGTTCAGCCATTCGCAAGGGTGGTTTTTATGGAGGGCGTATAAAAATACCAAGCTGCAAGACAGTCTTAAGCAGAGGAGTCAATTATAAAGCTCACTGTAGTCTTGTCAAATTGGCCGGCTCAAAGCTTTAGAGCTTTTGTATGGAATGAAATAGTAGTGCTTCTGAACACAAGACAACTTTCAGTATCCTTTGGCACGAATTGTTTAAGGGCTTTGTATGAGAACGGGAGGGACACTTGCATGTGGTTAACATTTCCACTTAATGATCAGCAGCCTTGGAAGTTCCATGGTAGTAAATAATCCTGTCTTCATTCTCAGGATTTTGACATTTTATTTTAAGGTGTTTAAAGGAGTGAAATTATAATTTCTCAGATACAAGGGGGGAAATGCCAACCGTGGGTGTTTAGATTTAGATGCTTAGAGAGGTTTTGTTCCCTGAGAAATAATTTATGCCCAGATCTTAAAAGTCTCTGGATTTTAGCTAGACACAAGGGGACACTTTTAAACTAGAGAACTTCTTTCTCACATCTGTTTTCAAGTCTTAAGATGGGTAACAGTTTCATCTCATTCATTTTTATAACTCTTCCGAGTGAGAGCTTACATTCTGTTACTTTATGGAAATGGTGGTGAATTGATTATTGTGACTACATTTTCCTTGTTTCTGTAACCTTGCAACAATCTAGTTTTCTGTGTTTTTGGCTTGGTGCCTGGATGCTAAACCATAAATGCATACAAATGTGCTCATTTTTTGCTAGGTTCTTGCCCCTGTCCATTGCATTCATAGCTATGTAAAGCTCTTAAGTTTATTCTCAGTTCCAGTTTCCCGTGAATGCCAAGATCGCTCCTGCTTTTTAACACCTTCCTGTTAACCAGTGGGAGCAACAAATTAGGTGTTGCATCCAAACTGGAGAGCATGGTTTGTTTTACTCCAAACAAACCATGATTAGCAGAGAACAAACCCTTAGTTTAACACAGGGGTCGGCAACCCAAGGCCCATGGGCCACAAGCGGCCCATGGGGGTCGTTTTACCAGCCCCCAAGCCGCCCCCAAACCGAGCTGCCTGCTTGGCGAGTCCCGGCACCCTACCCTAAACACGGTGCAGGGACTCGCTTTTGCGGCGCCAGAAATCACATCTGCACATGTGCAGACACCGGGAATCATGTCTGCACAGACGCAGACGCTGGAAATCGTGGGAGCACATGCGCACGCGCACCCGCAATCCAGCCCATGGAGGGGGCTCTGTGGCAGTGAACCGGTCCAGGCAAGGTAAGCCTTGCCGATCCCTGGTTTAACACCATGGTTATAAATTATAACTCTGAAGGCAGTGTGGTGTAGTGGTTAAGAGTGGTAGACTTGTAATCTGGGGAACCGGGTTCGCGTCTCCGCTCCTCCACATGCAGCTGCTGGGTGACCTTGGGCTAGTCACACTTCTTTGACGTCTCTCAGCCCCACTCACCTCACAGAGTGTTTGTTGTGGGGGAGGAAGGGAAAGGAGAATGTGAGCCGCTTTGAGACTCCTTCGGGTAGTGATAAAGCGGGATATCAAATCCAAACTCCTCCTCTTCTTCTTCTTCTCTTACATAACAGCTCCTATAGGCAGATTCACCTTAGGAACATATTTTTGATGTGAAAAAACCTGTGAGTTGACGGACACACACACACACACACACACACAGTCTATTTTTGTTGATGCATGAATTGAGGATGCCCAATTTTTGGTAGGGACTCTCTCCACACCTCTTCTGCATCCTGGTCAGTAATACGAGGAAAAGGTCATATTTTTAGGAATCATGCTAGTCCTGTCTTGGACTGCAAGCTGCCTTACACCTTGAGCCAAAATTATGTGTGTATTAAACCTGAAAACCATGTCACTAGAACACCTCATAAACTAAATCCAAAGGTAGTTTGGATTCTTTAGTTTTAAATCTAGAGTTGTTATATTAGCCTGATTAAGGAACAACATTGCTATAGACTTTCTGTCCTGATTTATTTATTTGATGGCTTTAAAAACCCCGCTGTTCAGTACAACTCCCAGAGTGGCTTTGTATGAGAGAGTGATATGGGCTCTTCCTCGGTTTTGCGTAGGTGTGAGAATGTCACAGAGCTACATTTTTTGAGGCTATTTGTGCCAGGTTTGTGCACTCTTTTAAATGAAAGTTTTGGCATCGTCTTTGTAAGACTGTGGTTTAGCTGGTTTACGCCGAATGGCGTGGTTTTATAAAGGCCAGAAGGCTGAAGTACTGTATTGTTTGGTGATGTTTGTTCTTTTCCTCTCTGCTCAGGAAGCCCAGAAGCATTATGAAAATTACTAAGGCTGCATAAGCACTATACCCTTAAAGCACATTCTTTCCCTCAAGGAATTCTGGGAACTGTAGTTTACATCTCACAGAATTAGAATTCCCAGCAACCCTTAAACTCCAGTGCCCAGAATTCTTTGAGGGCGAAATTGCGCTTTGAAGGGGTTTGTGTGTGTGTGTGTGTGTGTATGCCTTAAGAAATATAACCACCACTGCCTTAAGAAATATAACCACCATATATATATATATTGGTTATATTTCTTAAGGCAGTGGAAGTATCAAGAGAACAGATCTTTCTTCCTTCTTCCGGCCTTAAGTTATTTATTGTTGTGATGTGGCAGGTTTTTGATTTATTTCCAGGCCCGGACTTCCTGTGCTCCTGAGGCATTAGGGAATTCATGCCTTGAATATTTTTGTGGGATTTTTGCCCATGATCTCTTGAAACGCCAGCCAAACTGCAAGCAAGCTTTAACAAACAGAGGACATAGATCGTGAGAGGACATATATTCTACATAATATCTGAGTTTCGTCCTAACTAGGGCTGGTATCACCATGAAGCACACATTTCTACAAAATAAATAAACAAACATTGAGGTACCCTGAGACAGAAACTAGAGAAAAGCAAAATAAATAGGTACCCTGATACAGAAACTAGAGAAAAGCAAAATAAATAAAATTTCTTAAGTTATAGAAGATAAAAGAACCAGGCATTAAAATAATATGTTAAGCCAAGCATGGCCAAACTTGGCCCTCCAGATGTTTTGGGACTGCAATTCCCATCATCCCGGACCACTGGTCCTGTTAGCTAGCGATGATGGGAGTTGTAGTCCCAAAACATCTGGAGGGCCAAGTTTGGCCATGCCTGTGTTAAGCAAATGTTAACACAACAGTAAACTAAAAAAATTGGCCACCACAGCTTAAGTTGACTGCAGCAACTTCAGTAATTGCCTAAAAACAATTAACAAAATCTAGTTGAAGACTGTGTCATCTGTGAGAGTTTGAAGCTTCCTTTATTTGTGTTTTGGGTTGGTGCAAAATAAACCAGTCTAAAACACATCAGGATTCCAGGAAGAGACTGCTGGAGTTGCAAATGAAGCAGCACTGTGATTCCGGAATAAGATGCAATTTTGCAAAGAAACTTTTGACTGTGACTTAGTTCCACCTATGACTCAGCCAGGGAGTGTTTCCTGTTAACAGGGAACGTATTTTTGTTCAGAGCTCGTGTTTTGCAATCACCCACTCAACAGTCTGAGAGTACAAATCATGTGCTCATGATAGCAAATTACAATACCTGAGCCCAGTTAATCATGCTCTTGAATCCTTTCTCAAGGTCTCCTAGGTCTGTGAGTGATGTGTTTTTAAAGGGCAGGTTGTCAGCATGCAGTTTTAAAATAGTCCCGCTTAAGGTTTTTGTCACGCGTGCCACAAATCAAGCTCTAGCTCGAAGAGAAGCTCAACACTCTAGTGTGTGCTGCAGTGCATATGTATTTCCAGGGACCCTTTAGTATTGCCCAGTGGCATAGCGTGGGTTGCCAGCGCCCGGGGCCATGCGGAGTGGGATGGGAGGGAAATGGACGGAGTAACTGCCTAACGGCATCTGTGTCACCCAGGAGATCACAGCCGTACAGATAAGAAATGAAGAGCTGTTCCGTTGTCTGGAGAGGTCACTTCCTGGTTCGCAGGGAGAAACTGTTTTCAGTGGAGCCCAGCGATGGAAGCGCACAGCTGTATTGAGGCAGCGCTGGGTGTTGAAATTTTGCGCCCCTAAGAATATTGTGCCTGGGGCAACTGCCCCTGTAGCTCCCCCACACTTCTCCACTGGTATTGCCTGCAATGCAAGAGGGAGATGCAGGCAGGAGGTCTTGCTGGTTACCATCTGCAGGGGCAAAGAATCATGACTCAACAGTATCTTATGTGTTGTTGTTGTTGTTCCAAGACTATAACATATAGTGTAAAAGAAGAGCAGAGCAATACAAGTACAGTCATACCTTGGAAGTTGAAAGGAATCTGTTCTGGACGTCAGTTTGACTCCCAAAACGTTTGGAAACCAAAGCGCGGCTTCTGATTGGCTGCAGGAAGCTCCTGCAGCCAATAGGAAGCTGCGGAAACCCCATCGGACATTCAGCTTCCAAAAAACGTTCGAAAACCGGAACACTCACTTCTGGGTTTCGATCATTCGGGAGCTGAAACTAAGCCGTTCGAGATCCAAGGTACGACTGTATATTATATCTACTGTAATATGTAAGCGAATTTGGATTGCATACTTAAACATCAGCCTTAATAAACCACAATTAATATCTCCCTTGGTACAGTTATATTATGAGCCTAAATGAATTCATATTAATTAATTCTGATTTGTCTACTTTCCTGGTCTATAAACTCTCTTGTTGTGTGTGTGTGTGTGTGTGTGTGTGTGTGTGTGTGTGTGTGTGTGTACACACCCACCCACACCCCTCCACAACCTCTATCCTTAATTTTTGAAATATATGACATTTCTTCAGCTCTTTATAATCTTTTGATTCAGGAGGTATCGTGCTGTGTTAATACAAGCAACGCAGCGTTTAGGCTGCTTTTCCTTTCTGACATCCAGTGTGGTGCTGGGGTTAGAGTGTTGGATTAGCACCTTGGGAGACCAGAGTTCACATCCCCAGTTGGCTATGAAGCTAACTGCCTCTCAGCCTAACCTACCTTGTAGGGTTGTTGTGGGGATTAAATGAGGAAGGGGGGGAGAGAACCATGTACGCTACCTTGAGCTCCTTTAAGAAAAAGGTGAAATGTAAATGCAAAAAACAACAAAGGACTATACAGTGATCCCTCGACTTACGAATGCCCTGACTTCCGTATTTTTCGAGTTACGAGGGATCAAAGGGGCCGCGCGCTTCCGAATTTTTTCGACTTCCGAAAGGAAGTCGCGGCCGTTTTAGATAGGGTTTTTTCGAGTTACGATGTTTAGATAGGGTTTTTTCCGACGTACGATTTTTTTCTCCCCAATGCATTCCTATGGGGACTCGACTTACGATTTTTTCGAGTTCCGACGCTCCCGTCGGAACGGATTACCTTCGTAAGTCGAGGGTCCACTGTAAAGGAATCTGTACCCTCCTGCTGAATTTGTACTTTCCTGCTGGTTCCTCTAACTCAATTCCTAGGTATGAACAATACAAGCTTTAATGTTGGTATGTTTGTTTGTGTTGCTTGTCTTGAATTAAAGGGTGTTCAAGCCTCTTCTGGCACAGTGTACCCTGCTTCCCCTCCTGGGCAATCACTCCGTATTTGTTTTAGATTGCCTTAAATTACTAGAAACATTTAAGTTTCACCATCATCTCTTTTTTCCTCTCTCCTTAGGTGGCTTTGCTTTTGTATATGAAGCTCAGGATGTTGGAAGTGGCAAAGATTATGCTTTAAAGGTAAATATCCTCAGTTTCTTGGGACTCAACGCATGTCTTTACATTGTTGACATGGTTAACAGTAAGGCAGCAAACATGAAAATACCCGTAGCTTATAATGAATCCATTCGGAAGCCATGTATGTCCTAGTTGGAAGGAAGCATCTCTCTCTCTCTCTCTCTCTCTCTCTCTCTCTCTCTGTGTGTGTGTGTGTGTGTGTTTAATTCTAACGGCATGTACGGAGGCGATGTTTGTGGTGATGATTTGTACAATTAGTAAAGTAGGAGGCTAACAGTAGATGGTGCCAGAGCCAGTGATGGGCAGAGCCAATTAATTCTAGTTTGTTCCTCATCCTTCTCCTTGTTAAGTTATACAGGCATTGCCGCCGTCTGGACTGTTCAAAACTAATAAGGCAGACAGTGGGGGCTAGCTAAGAGCAGACTGAGGTTTGGGGGCAGTGCATCATTTGCCCTAATTGGCTGACCTTTGCTGCTATTTAGTAGTTTATATACTTCCTTGCTGCACCTGAGAAGTAAACTATTGCTTTGCCAAATGCCGGCATTCCTGCTTCACGGTGTGTCTGTAGGGCACCTTCCTTTCTAGTGCATCACTACTGTGGAGAATCATTGGGATCTTGCCATTCGAGGTTTGAATGGTTTTGCAAACTCATCTGAAACAATAGCAGGAGGATAATGGTGTCCCTTTTTTCCAATTGGCTTTTGTTTCAGAACAACCTAGAACAGCTTTCAGTGTTAAACCTTTGTCTCAGGCTTTTGCTTATTGCTTTTTTGATATATATAAATTGCAAGCCCTTTAACTTGCACCAGATGCTTCCAGAGCATTGAACAATGAAATACTTAGAGGTGTGCATTTGGATAGTTCTGGGGTATAGCGTCATTATTAAAGAATAAATAATCCATGAAACCTTAGCCTGCACCCTCCCCGGGACTAAAGTTGTCATTAGTGAATGTGTCAGAGCAACTTACGAGTTAGCTATTACCATGAGACTGGTGTTCCTTCTGCCTGGGATACTTCCGCCCCAGAGTAGATTTGTTGAAAACATAATATTTGTTACATTTCTTAAAACATGCAAGCCTATCTTCCTCTAAGGGGCTCGTGAGTGATATTTTAGTTTCATAATGGACCTGTGAGGTAGATCAAACTGAGCAGCAGTGACTTGTCCAAGGGCACCCACTGAATGTCATGGCTGAGTCAGAAGTTGAATGTGGGGCGGGACGCCATATCATGCTGGCATTTGTAGCCGTATTTCTCCACAAACTTCTGGTGGCCCAAAATTGGGGAGGTGTGAAGGAAAGCCCTCATCTTAACTTGTAAAACAGACTCTGGTGTCATTATAAGAAGGTTGTAGAAGACTCTAGAAGGATCTCTAAGACCTTCTCATGATGGTGCTGCACCAGAGGGAGAGAAATGGGTGTAAATGTGTGAAGCCTCCAGCCCACATGTGCTCATGAGTGTATGTGCGTATGCACTTTTTTTCTCTGTGAAGGAGAATGGATTACGAATAGCACTGGGTGCTTAAGCTTCGCCTTCTGAAACAGCGTGCTTATAGAGGATACTTGCATGTGTTCAACAGTTGGTCGTTAACCATAACAATCTGCAACTTTCTAAGTGAAAATTAAGATTCCCGAGAATTTGCACTAGGCACTAAGCTTGCACAAGGTTTTAGGTCACAAGCAAAACCTCCTGCATGTGGAATTGTGGAAATCTGAAAGGTGTTTCCATGCAAAGCAACATTCCTCAACTGGATGCCGTTGGTATATTGTTGGATTACAACTCCCATTGGCCATGCAGCTGGTGTCTGATGGGAGTTGTGATCCTACAAAATTTGGAGAGCATCATGTTGAGGGGGACTGTTACACTGGGCTAAGATTCTCTCCCCAAAGAATGTTGGAACTATTCCTGCAAGTGACTTCATAATGGTAACGTAATTTGAACTTTTAAAGTGATGGGTCTCTGGTGCTGCCATGCTTCTTGTCACCAGTGATTCACAGTGGATGTTGAAGATGGCAAGGCAGGCTGTCCCTGATACTCACGTGTGGGCTGTGAAATGTCTCTTTCATTATATAAATAATAAGAATATATGCTGTCATAAAAAAGACTGATATTAATTCATTGGAAAGATAATGCCATGTTTCTCTATGATCAATGGATAGAAGATATGGCAACTCTAGCAACACATGAACAGATCGCTTTTCGATTTTCGCAGATTGTGTATGGATAAATGCAACAATATTTGGAATCCATTCATAAAAATCACAATGCCTTGTTAACAATTTTACATTTCTATAACATCTTTATTTCCTGACAGAGATTATTATCTAATGAAGAAGAAAAGAACAAAGCCATCATTCAAGAAGTTTGTTTTATGGTATCCTTTTAGAGACAACCTGAAACGCTTTGGGTAAAGCAGTCCTTAATTACGGTATACAGTTATGCATATCTGTCTTCGGTTGTCACAGGTTGTCTAAGAGTGAACTATCAGTGGTAGTTCAGAAATTCCATAGTTTGGTACAAATGATCCTTTTTGTTTGTGACACCAGGATTTCTTCTGACACGTTAAGTGAAGGCATACAGATTAAAATTTTGGCTTGTCTTAATTTTCTCAATTCACATAGGAACTATAAAAAGAAATGTGCTATGTGACCTGTTCTTATTTCTTAAAACATAATTGGAAATGTTTCTGTAGCGGTAGATTTGCCCGCACACTCTCTCCCTCCAGAGAAAGCTGGGAATTACAATGGATTTGGGACTGTAATCTCTCAAGGAAACGAGCTGTTCTTTATTGTGTAACCTGGCTGCAAAAGATGTGTTCCAAATCTAGCAATCTTTGAAACTTTAACAGATGAAATCCTCTAGAAAAAGCTATCTGGTCACCCGAACGTTGTCCAGTTCTGCTCTGCTGCATCGATTGGAAAAGAGGAATCTGATACTGGGCAAGGGGAGTTTCTTCTGCTAACCGAGCTTTGCAGAGGTAAAACGATAACTTATATGGGCTCTTTATTGTTTGGTGGACTAATCTAGCAGTTCAGCCAAGCTGGTCCTTCCTTCAGAGATGACTGTGGTGAGGCTGGTCGAAACAGCCTTCCAGCTTTGTAGATAAGCTGACCAATTTTACTTAGCCAGCAAAAACTTCTAGTGGCCAGCTGGGGTCTTGGCAGAGGAGGAACAAGAGACCTCTGGTACTACATTTCTATACCAGGCACATTTCTATGCCTCCTGGCAGCCTACTTTGGTTTTGATGCTGGATGCTGAGAAGGGATTGAGCACTCCATTCCTTCATGGAACTCCTTGCTATGGCTACTGGGCTCATGCCCAGTAAGATAAGGCTGTTTTCTTTTTCAATTATATTTTACCAAGTTTCAACATTTTAAACATACACAATCAAAATACAATTTTGTCTTTTCTCTTGATTTCGTTCACTTCCCACCTTGTTTTCCATGGAGTTGTTGCCTCTCCCCTTCTGCTGCACCCTATGTTATATCTATTAAATCAGGTTAAGGCTGTTTTCTTGTCACAAAGGGGTTGCCACTTACAGCCAGTGTCACAGATCTTGTCCACCAGATAGGGTGGAGATGCTATGCTAGCTTCCTGGAAGCTGAATCTTCCAGTTGTTGCTTCCTGGGAGGGAGAGGAACAGGACAGTTGGCGCGGTACAGATGCACGGGCAGAGCCAATCCAGAACTCTTTCTGGTGTGTTCACACTGCACTGACGTCTGGGCTGCATCACCTCTTGGTAAAGCAACTGTGACCCACCTGCCTGGAAGCTAGCACAGCCGCTCTTCCCAACCCGGCAAGCTACTTTGCAAGTCACTCTCGCATCTATGGATATGTAGTTCTTTGCTGGGGGTTCTTAGAGTACAGCCTCAGTCCCCCAACCCTGCATTTGCCCTGAGCCTGATGTCAGGTCTTCTTTTTTAACAACCATGTGTTGTATGTGTTTGTCTAAAGCCATCTTGTGAGCTCCCCCTCATTTACAGGTGCTCCTTCCGAGCTAGGCACCCACACAACCAGGAGTCCCGATTATGCAGAAGCCCCTATACCAGTGTTTCCTAATGTTGGGTCTCCAACTGCTCACTTCCCTATATACAAAGTGAAGCTTGCCTTCTTATACAGACACTAGCACGCAATACAAAGTGGTTTGGATGCGGGTAGTGCTGTGGTCTAAACCACTGAGCCTCTTGGGCTTGCCGATCAGAATGTCGACAGTTCAAATCCCCACGATGGAGTGAGCTCCCATTGCCCTGTCCCAGCTCCTGCCAACCTAGCAGTTCGAAAGCAAACCAGTGCAAGTAGATAAATAGGTACCGCTGTGGCAGGAAGGTAAACGGTGTTTCCGTGAGCTCTGGCACTCGTCACAGTATCCCGTTGTGCCAGAAGTGGTTTAGTCATGCTGGCCACATGACCCGGAAAGCTGTCTGTGGACAAACGGTCCCTCGGCCTGAAAGCGAGATGAGCGCCGCAACCCCATAGTCGCCTTTGACTGGACTTAACCGTCATGGGGTCCTTTACCTTTACCTTTACAAGGTGGTTATCCTCCTCCCCCTTTTTAATAAGAAAAGGAATATCCAATGTTTGGTTGTGTGCCGTACATGCAAGCAATCCATGCATCGGTCACCCCTGACCCCTCTCTCATAACCTTCTCGTTTATCGGAAACCACCTTGGGAAAGGCATTTTAAATTGACGTAGAAATGACTGGCTCTTTTCCCCTCCCGCACAGTTATTCTTTTTTTCCTTCTTCTCCCCCTCCCCCCCCACTGGAGACGGATATTAATTAGGACTGTGAGCTTTAATCACAGCTTTAATTGCCGATTAAAATTTGCTCTCTAATTAATTGGTGTGACCGAGACTGAAGGGCACCCTGCCGTGCAGGTCACACAGACACGATGGCTCCTTTGTCCTTGTGCCGAGTTGGAAGAGAAGAAACACTTGGAAGAGTTTTTTTTTTAATGGCTTTCCCCTTTGGTCTGTATCCAGAGTTAGTAGATGTTTTGCATTTGAAGTTAGTCAGCCTTTTCTTCTTGCAGTGAGAACTGCAGGCAGCTGAGACTGACAGGGCTCAGTATTTGCTTTTGCTCACTCCTCCACCCCACCCCCCGCTGCCCTTGGATCTTGGCCATGATTTGAGAATTGAGGGCTGTGGAATTAACATTTCACATACGCTGGAGTTCCTTGTTTTATATGTGCAGGAGCTACTTCTTAGGAACAGGATAGGAAGATTTACTTAGCAATCTAATATTGTGTAGGAGGGCATGAGAGGTTTGCTGTTTGTGGGCTAATAACGGGGCAAGATGGCCGCCCGTCACGTCCTGGTTTGAGGTGGCAGACTTCTGAGGGTGGAGACTTGGACCCCCATTTCGTGGTGTGTTCACTCCCAAGAAGGGATGAACTAAGGAAGGAAATTAATTGGCAAGTAGGGTGGGCTCTACCCTTTCTGGTCTGGGATGGGGGCCAAGGATTGGGCCAAATTCTCACTCAAATATAGAAGAAGCCATGTTGTTTGTTTGCTTCCTTGCTTGCTTGGTTTGTGTGTGTGGCGCCACATCTGCATGTTTAAAGTGTTATTATCCCACTTTAAACAGTCATGGCTTCCCTAAATTGGTAGTGTACAACTCCCCTGGGAATTGTAGTTTGTTAAGGGGTGCTGAGAGTTGTTAGGAGGCCCTCATTTTCCCCTCGCAGAATTTTATGATTTTTTTTTGTCCACAGGGCAAGTGGTGGAATTTTTGAAGAAAGCTGAATCCAAAGGGCCCCTCTCCTGCGATACGGTGTTGAAGATCTTTTATCAGACCTGCCGTGCAGTGCAACACATGCATAAGCAGAAACCTCCTATTATTCATAGAGATTTAAAGGTACAGAATCTGAAACAAGCTGAACGTCTAGGGAGGAGTTTTGTTATGAATCTGGAGCAGCAGCCAGTAGCAAGTTATTTAATCTTTTCATCAAATTTATATACTGCTTGAGGGTAGAAAACGAATGAACCTAAAAGCGGTTTATAATATTTAGACTGTTTTGAGTTTGTCATGTAGTAAAAGGAAAAGTATTGCATCTGTTAATAATATTAATAATAATGGTAATAGTAATAGTAATAATAATAATAATATTTATACACCACCCATCTGGGTGGGTTTCCCCAGCCACTCTTGGCGGCTTACAGCGTATAAAAACATAGTACAGTGGTACCTCGGGTTACGTACCTGGTCCGTTCCGGGGTGCCGTTCGCACCCTGAAAAGTACGCAACCAGAGCGGTGATATCGCGCATGCACGGAAGCGCGATATCGCACTTCTCCGCATATGCAGACCGCGCAGAGCGCTTCTGCGCATGCGCGTGCGGCGAAACCTGGAAGTAAACACTTCCGGGTTTGCCGCGTTCGCAACCCGCAAAAACGCAACCCGCAGCGGATGTAACAAGAGGTATGTATCCTATATAATAATCTTCAAGTGTCCCTGCTTTTCCGTGTGTCACGGAAGTGCGTTCTGCGCATGTCACACGGGGACGCAGGGATTGGAGGGGGCGGAGAGGGGGGTGGGACGACGCAGAGACACTTCCGGCCGGGCGAAACTGCGCCGCCGCCATTGCCGGGGGGAAGCGGCTCCCGCTGCCGCCGCCTGCCGCCGCCCGCCTGTGGAGGCTCCTGCCGCCGCCTGAAGGAGGCCCCCCGTCCGGCACGCGCCCTTCCCTGCGCGCTGCCCAGCCGGCGGGGGTCCGAGGTGAGGTGGCCTCCGCTGACGGGCCAGCCGGTCGCCCCCGCCGAAGCCTCCCGGTCCCCCGGCTCCTGCTGCTCCGCCTCCGGCTAGCACCCGTTTTCTTCAACGGGCTTAATATACTAGTGACTGTATAACCTCAAACATTAAAAACCTCCCGATAAAGGGTTGTCTTCAGATGTTTTCTAAAAGTCACAGAGTTGTCCATTTCCTTAGCATCTGATGGGAGGGCCTTCCACAGGGAGGGTGCCATTACCGAGAAGGCCCTCTGCCTGGTTGGCAAAAACTGCTACTAAAATATATTGGATGAGAATAAAGAGGCGGGAGGATGTTAAGGATTGGTCGTAGATATATGCAGCCCACACAGAAGCTAGTCGCAAGCTTAGCGGTGGGCAGATACGGAAGTCCAAACCAAATGGTGCATAGAATGCTTTTATAACAGTCACTACATTTTAGATCTCTTGGGGCCGGTTCATACAGCCAACCCTATGGAAACATTCTTGTAGTGCAATCCTTAATTAAAAGTAGTCTGGGAAATATTGATAGCTACATGCTGTTTATCGCATCTTTCGTTGTACTTTATTCCATTAGGCTAATCTAAGAAGCAGCGTTCGCTGCTCTCAAGAGGGGAAGGCCTCTTCTAAAATAAACACACGTATTAGGGAGTGTGAACAGTGCAGCTAGTACAGAATTGATAAATCTTGTGCGCTTTGAGGCTGTGAACTTGGGAATATATGCGTGAAAAGCTGCCTTTTTAAAATAAATGTACGTGTGTCTGCTGAATGTGCACCCTTAAAATCCTCACTTGATTGTCCGTACAGATAGAAAATATGCTGATGAGTAACCAAGGAACAATTAAATTGTGTGACTTTGGCAGTGCAACAACCATAGCACATTACCCTGACTACAACTGGTCCGCACAGAAAAGAGCAGCAGTTGAAGAGGAGGTGAGAAACCTGATACTCTGATTTATTTTCAACGTTTTGTAACTCTGGGCTTTTTGGTATCCCTTAAACACATTAGGCCAAATTCTGTCGCGTTGGAAATGTTATGGGCGTTGGATAGGCATTCTTTTCCTGGTCCTACACAAGACATTCTTAAACTACTGCTGTAACAAAATAGTAGCCTTCAGCTGTGTATGGCTGCAAGCCTGTACACATTTAACCTGGGAATAAGCCCCACTCAGTGGGACTTGCCTCTGAATAGTCATGCATTAGATTGTGCTGTCTGCTAAGAAGCACCACATAAAGTGTCTTTTTCTCTCTGAACCACAGCACAAATACTACATCTCTTGGGTACTTCGGTCTTCTCTGTTGGTTAAGGCTGAATGTATTTCATGCAAATAACGTAAAAGTCGCGTCCAAAAGTTCTGCATTCGGTTTCCAAAATGAATTGTGAGCCAAGCTGCCTGTGTCGCCCTGTTTTGTATTACATTACTTCTGAGAGCTGCTTTCCAGAGAACTCGGGACGCTTTTGGCAAGGGCTGGTAGAATAGCAACAGGAACCTGAATTTAGGGAGCAGCACTTAGAAGAAAACCAAGGAGCCATGATCTAGGGTGCTGCACTGTCCTCTCCTGGTCACCAGGGAGCTTCATGATAGCTTTTAAGGCAGTGCTGCATGAAGGAGTTTGCAGTGGTCAGTCGACTAGCCCTGTGGGAACAGGAGGATTGCAACTTTACTGGTCACAGGGTCATCAGGTTGTAAGCCATGAGTGGTGGTGGGGAACTCTCAAAAGGGTGGCCCATTTGCTACAGGCATCTGAAATCATTCCCGGAATAGCATAATGCTGCTTACAGGTTTTTGAAATATTGAGTGGTATATAAATGCATTTAATAAATGAATAAATAACCAAGGAACAGATCAAAGAAGATCCCCCTTCTTTGAGAGTTCCCTGCAGCATCCCATGGCTTGTAAGAGGAGGATATCGCTATCTACATAGATATCCAGTCTAACAGACTAGGTTGGCAGGAGCTGGGACAGCGCAATGGGACCTCACCCTGTTGCGGGGATTTGAACCATCGACCTTCTGATTGGCAAGCCCAAGAGGCTCAGTGGTTTAGACCACAGCATGACCCGCGTCCTAGCCAACCTAGCAGTTTGAAAGCACGCCAGTGCAAGTAGATAAATAGGTACCGCTGTGGTGGGAAGGTAAATGGCGTTTCTGTGTGCTCTGGTTTCCGTCATGGTGTTCCGTTGTGCCAGAAGCGGTTTAGTCATGCTGGCCACATGACCTGGAGAGCTGCCTGTGGACAAACGCTGGCTCTCTCGGCCTGAAAGCGAGATGAGTGCCACAACCCCAAAGTCGTCCTTGACTGGACTTAACCGTCCAGGGATCCCTTACCTTTACACCTAACAGACTACTACTACTGTACTGTACTTAGAAACAAGAATTGACCTTCACATTGATTTCCTGATTTGCATGCCACAAAGGCAAAATATCATTTTGTTTCTTTTTATTGGTTGCTGCTGCAGGAGTTACAGAAACCCAAATTTGGCATACAGGTTGTTTTGATGAAAACCAAAGCATTTTGTGCTCGGGGTGTTCTAGGTTCCTCTTAAAGTTTACTTTGTGTCTGACCCTCTGCTAAGTGCAAAGAAGAAGAAAAATGCTGAGGCGGTCTTTTTCTTTTGTGTGTCTACAGATCACAAGGAACACAACACCAATGTATAGGACTCCTGAAATAATAGATCTATATTCAAACTTTCCAATTGATGAAAAACAAGATATATGGGTAAGCATTTTCTTTATACGTAGATTAGACCTTGTGTGATACCTTGTTTCTGAATATTTTCTGGGTTTTGTATTTGTTTAGGGAATTTCTACCCCTCCATTTCATCCCAAGGTGGTTCACAGTAAACCAATAAAACATACACAATAACACCACTGCAATACAGACATTAAAATTTTAAAAATGTGGCAGCGACTTAACACATATAATAAATTAAATAAAACAACTTTTGCTCCTGATACTCTTTCCTTCGGTTAAATATTATTCATCAGTTATAAAGCACCTAACATTTCACTAAGCACCGTACAGATTTAAAAACAAGGCAGTCCTTGCCCACAGGTTTTCAATCTAATAAAGCACACAACACAAAAGGAAAAGGGATAGAGAAGGAAGAGGAAAACAGGCAAGCTTACATAGTTCTTAAAATGTGACCACCTTAAACAAACAATTCAGGAAAAGGAGGAGCCAAAGGCATCTAGAATTTCTCAGGTGAGCCAATGGAGTGTGTGCTGTTATCTCTTTCTCTGTTGGCTAGTGTCGTAGTCGTGAAAACCTCTCACTCCTTTATTGGGTGAGTTCACTGTTAACACTTTCACCAAATCAGACCCAATAGGGTGAAGCCCTTGAAATCAATGGACCTAGGTTAGCCTTGTCCATTTAATTTCTTCGGTTGGACTGCCCTGACATTGGAAGCAACCTGAAGTGCTTTAAGCTACCAAACACTGTACATTGAATTAAAAATAAGACAAGTCTGTGCCAAATCATCTGGAAATTTACAAGGACAACGCAACACAAGGAACTGGAGGAAAAGAGACATATAAGCCAGCACACAGATTTCAAGAACATTGGGGATGTTAAAGCCAAACAGGGATAGGAGGCTTGCATTTTTATGTAAGTGGTTGGTGGGTGTGGGGGGAGCCAGTGCAGTTCTAAGGAAGTACAGCTAAAAGAAAAGAGGTATTTGGAAGTAATTTCTGGCTATGCTCTCAGTTTTTCTAATTGAAGCTGGGAAGGAAGAGGGAGAGGCGGGAGAGAGAATAATTCTCTTGTTGACGGATTTGATAGAATGTACTGATAGGAATGCCTTAAGCACAATGCAGTGAACAGCAGACAATGTTCCAGTCTTACTGGTGAATACATTGTGAATACATTGTAGGGACGAGGGTGGCGCTGTGGTCTAAACCACTGAGCCTCCTGGGCTTGCCAATCGGAAGGTCAGTGGTTCGAATCTCTGCAAGGGAGTGAGCTCCCATTGCTCTGTCCCAGCTCCTGCCATCCTAGCAGTTCAAAAGCACGCCAGTCCAAGTAGATAAATGGGTACCGCTGTGGCGGGAAGGTAAACGGCATTTCCGTGCGCTCTGGCTTCCGTCACAGTGTCCCATTGCACCAGAAGCACTTTAGTCATGCTGGCCACAAGACCCAGAAAGCTGTCTGTGGACAAACGCCGGCTCCTTTGGCCTGAAAGCGAGATGAGCACCGCAACCCCATAGTCACCTTTGACTGGACCTAACTGTCCAGGGATCCTTTACCTTTATCTTTTACCTTTTACTGCGTTTCCTGTCCTCATCATCTCTGAGAGAGCAGATTGAGATTCCTGGGTTGGAGAGCAGGATGTGTTGGAGAGCTGAAGTGTTACGATTATTTATTAAATCTATTAGTCGCTTTTTTGCCGTGGCAACTCAAAGCGACTTTCAACATTTTAAGCAAAAAACAAACACATACACACATTATAACCAGTATATATTTTTTAAAAATGAATTGCATTAAAACATCTCAGCCACACAAATAGGCCATAGATGGTGAAAGGCCTGATTGAAAAAGGCATGTTTTTGCCTGGCGCCTAAAGATAAGTAAATGGCACCAGGTCTGCCTCCCCAAGAGAGCAGGAGCCACCATTGGAAAAGCCCGTTGTCGTGTTGCCACCCTCTGTTGTGTTGTGGTTGAGATACAAACTTGGGAAGGCAGCCAAGGCTCATTGGTATCCTCTTTCATTGGCAGGGCTCAATCTGGGAAGCCAAGCCATGGTTTCATGTGGGATTTTAACCAGGATTAAGGCAACAAACTGCGGTTAGCACTCATTATGGCTGCATGGCTGCAGCAGATCATCCAAAGCTGTAGTTTGCTCTGAAGTAATTTAATACCATCGGTTATTGGATGAAACAAAATAATAGCCCCCATAGCTGATTCGATTTAAGCTTGAATAACTTAACTATTTAGGAATTTGGGGAGGTTTTTTTATTTATTTTTGGTAACCTCTGCATTCTTTCCCTGCAGGCATTGGGTTGCATCCTCTATCTGTTGTGCTTCAGGCAACATCCATTTGAAGATGGAGCTAAGCTTCGAATAGTCAATGGAAAATATTCAATTCCACAGAATGACACAAGATACACAGTGTTTCATGATCTCATTCGTAAGTATAAGACTGTAATGCTAAATTCACTTGGGGCAAATGAAAGGGGAATGAATTGATAGTTTTGTATGGATTTAAGGTTCTTTTTGTTTGTTTCCTTTGCAAAAATGCACCTATATTTAAAAAAAATTAGTTTCTGTTCATGTAATTAATGGGAAATGACAGTATTACATGCAGGTTGAAGAGAAAATCCATGAATATAAGAAATTAGAAGTGGCAGTGAAGTTAACAGTTCTATCTTTTTATTATTTGAGTGTACAGTAGTGTTGACTTCATTCCAGTGCACAGGTAGGTGATTTATGGCCCACCAGATGATGTGTACTACAACTTCCATCAGCTCAAGCCAGCATGGCTAGTGATCAGAGATGAAGGGAGTTGGGAGTCTTAAACATTTGGAAAGCAATCAGCTTAGGGAAGCCTTGTTCTAGCATATGTGGAAGGGATTCACCACTCCTGGGTGACTAAAAGTATTATACAGCCCAGCATGTTCTGAGCTTTCCCCTTTTCTTAGAAAATTCTTGGCTATTCACAGTTCGAAGCCATTGATCACTGAAACAATTAAAGCCACATCTTGTGGTATAACTGAAGTTATGCAAATATTTGTTAGCCAGGTCTTTTACCCATGTTGAAAGTCTCTTTGGATGACTGGCAGGATAGAAATCTTAGGGCAGAAATTTTGTCTTTGAGATCTGCAGATTAAACCCCTGTTTTAATAATCTATTATGCCGTTTTATTAGGATCGAGTCTGAAAGTGAACCCGGAAGAGAGGCTGTCCATCACGGAGCTTGTGAATCAATTGCAGGAGATTGCAGCTGCTAGAAATGTGAACCCAAAGTCCCCTATCACAGAGGTAACTGGAGCTATTGAGCAAAGCCTTATGGTTTGGGGTTCTCTGCACTGAAACTCCAAATTGCCCGTTGAAGATGCGCCAATGTAGGAATAAGGCAAATAGATTGGCGTGTTTCGTACAATTCTTCCAAAAGCAATGTTGTCAAATAAATTCTGTTCTGTTTCCCATCCTCAGGACTCTGATCTCAGAAGTCAGGGAATAAGGGAAATGAGTAGGAGGTGTAGAGGAACCCCAACCTGGTGCCCCTCAGCATTTTGGACTACAATTCCCATCATCCATGGCCATTGGCTATGGAGACAGAGGCTAATGGAGGCTGTAGTACACAACAGTTGGTGGGCATGAGTTTGGGGGAGCAATATCTGCTTCATTTCTAGTCATCTTGGCATTTGCATGTGAATAATCTTTTTTATTATTTCTGGACTGCTTGAAATATAAGTGCTGATCAAACTTTGCAACACTCCCTTCCCACATTCTACCAAACACATTTGGTACTTCACACACAATGTGATGTTCGCATCCCTCTTGTAAAGTAGATCAGTCCTATCTCCGTATTGCAGAAGAAGCAATATGAGGTTGGGCCGATAGGAAATTGAGAGGGTGATAGTTTGCCTAAAGCTACCTAGCGAGATTGCTTTTGGAGGGCAGAGTTGAAACAAGGACTTTGCTGGTGTAGAGGCTAAGAGCTTGAGCTGCAGTCTTCAGCCTTTTTGGACCTGGACTCTCCCCTGACCTCTGCGCTGTGTTATGGGACCCTCTTTCATATACCGTATTTATATATTATTGTATATGTTGACTTTTCTCTGGCTTTGATGAGGTATGAAGATGGAAATCTTGGTAAGTGTAGCTTGTCATGGAGGGCTGCCGGAAGTGGTATGTGCTGACATTTCCTCTTCCAGAGTAAAGGGGCATTATCCTCCTTTGTACTTGATTGACCTCCATATAAAGATTTCTGTTTTTTTTCACCTCAATTAATTTTTCTGCCAATTTCATTAGATGAAAAACCCAAATGAATAAAATAGAGAATAGTGGCGGAACCCATTTTATGGCCAGGATACAATTCATTTCTGGATCCCACATGACAAATGGCTTTAAGATGCTCTGTATTGTTTGTACCTTTTGGTGGGGTGTGTGTTTGAAAGAGATAGAAGTGCTAATTCTGGAAATGTCTGCTTTTTCTTTCCAGCTCCTTGAACAAAATGGAGGCTATGGAAATAATGCTCCGCCTAGGACATCTCCAGCTGTAGTAACACAGAACTCAAAGCCAGCAGGGCAGCTCAACAACATGTACAATGCAGGTATATTCCCAAATATCCCCCCCCCCCGCCATGTTTCTTTTTTTATCAGAGCTTCAAAATATGTGAGATCTCCCAGCATACCATGTCTAAATGTACTTCTTGGCAATTGCTTTTCCGACCATTTGTTTAATAATGGGACTAAGCCTTTCTAAAGAAATGCAAAAATATAGGAGAGAGTTTAAGTGCATCACCAAATTGTTTGACACCGAAGCTAATGGACTGAAATTGTGCTGAGTTACTTTTCTGTGCCCTTGGCTCTTAGGTCTGACGGTAGCCGAATGTGACCAGACTTACAGCGGATTCTTTGATATTCTTAGGGGCGGGACGGAGAGGTTTCTCACAAATATCAAGGACACATCTTCGAAGGTTATTCAGTCTGTGGCCAAGTAAGTAGAACTGTAACTGTGCTGATAAAGGGAATGCAGATCCACAAACATAATTCACCTCTCCGACAGTGCATTGGGTATTTTATGTACTGTGTCTTCCCCGCCCCCCACATGTGGTTTTTAAAAAGAGATGGCCTTCTCCAAAACTTGTGAAAAAGCAGGAAGGGGTGGGTTCTGATAGGATCAGCTGATGAATCTGTGCTTATCCTGTTTCATGATATTGTGGTTATGTGGTTTTGGAACTTCCAAAACGTTCGGAAACCAAGGCGTGGCTTCCAATTGGCTGCAGGAAGCTCCTGCAGCCAATCGGAAGCCACGTCGGACGTTCAGGTTCCAAAGAACGTTCGCAAACCGGAACACTCACTTCCGGGTTTGCGGCGTTCGGGAGCCAAAACTTTCGACTCGCAAAGTGTTTGGGATCCAAGGTACAACTGCAGGAGGCATTATATGTGTGCAAAGTTGTGTACATCAGTAGAAAAAGCTGCTTTAAACAAATAATCCCTAACCTGGTTTATACTGCAAATGTTACATTATTGGAGAGGTTCGAGCTCTCATACTGAGAATATTGTACTGACACAACCACACAAGTTCAGGACAGAACTAGATGCAATAGTGAGCATAAGGTATGCTAACCCACTCAGCATCCAGGTTTCTGGTTTGACTTCTACCCTTCTGTTTCATGCAGTGCAACTTGGCACTGTGACATCCTGCAATTCCATGCCATCTGGTCTACAGACCACCTGCTAAAAGCAAGTGGCAATGTGGGATCCTAGCCAGGATAGGTTAAGAAATATGTAATAACCCAGTAGCTGAATGTTTAGAAGGAAGATTTGAAGCATAGCAGTTTCTGATTGGCTTGATTCCCCCACCTGTAAAAATAAACTTGTGAAAGGCACAGAAATCCCCATCTGCCGGGCCTGGCAAGCTCAAAATATTATTGGATGTTCCAATTTAGCTTGTTTATTTAGCTGTTTGTATATTGCCTTTCAGGGCCAAAAAGGGGGTGCCTCACAATTAAAAATGTAACTATTTAAAACCTAAAACAGTAACTGTAAAATGTAGCGCATAAATAAAGTGCAGTAATTAGAATCAGTAAGTTCATTCATTTTAAAAGCAGATTGGAATAGTGAAGTCTTTAAAGACTCAAGTGTACAGCCAGACACACAGCTGGATGGGATGTCCCAGGGACAGGGCTACCACTGAAAAGGCCCTGTCACTTGTGACTGCCATACTTCAGTTTCTGGTGTAAAAAAAGGGAAAAGATGGTGCTTAACATATGTATGGTTGGTTTGTTTCTTTAAGTAAAACATGAGCATATTATAAATACAAAGAATAGTACAGCTGTAAACCCATAAGGCTCAACAGTAAACCTGGCATTTAACATGTAATTGCCAGCTCATTCAAAGACTACCTGGAATAAAAAAAGGTAGGAACCGGTCCCTACAAACTAAAATTATGGAACAGATTAGCTACTTTTTGGGGGTGTGGGGAGAGAGGGAACACACAAAGATGGGGCTACCATAGGAAAATACTTGCTACTAGAAGCTGCCAGTCTAGCTTTGAGACAGCTGAGGCACTCAAGAATCCCCCCCCCCCGAATATAAGCCAGCCTAACCCATCCTCTGGTGCCCTCCTGGTGATGCCAGACTACAGCTACCCTCAACCTCAGCCAGCATGGCCCATGTTCAGGGATGCTGGGAGTTGTGGTTCCAAGTATCTGAAGAACCCCAAGGTTAGTGGAAGGGATTCTCCAACACCCTGCTTCCCTGCAGCTTTAAATATAAGAATTGGTATAGTTAATCATAGGGACCCAGGTGGCGCTGTGGGTTAAACCACTGAGCCTAGGGCTTTTGCTGATCAGGAGGTCAGCGGTTCGAATCCCTGCGACGGGGTGAGCTCCCGTTGCTGGGTCCCAGCTCCTGCCAACCTAGCAGTTTGAAAGCATGTCAAAGTGCAAGTAGATAAATAGGAACCGCTCTGGCGGGAAGGTAAACGGCATTTCCGTGCGCTGCTCTGGTTCGCCAGAAGCGGCTTTGTCATGCTGGCCACATGACCTGGAAGCTGTACGCCGGCTCTCGGCCAATAAAGCGAGATGAGCGCTGCAACCCCAGAGTCGGACATGACTGGACCTAATGGTCAGGGGTCCCTTTACCTTTACCTATAGTTAATCATGCATGGAAGTTTACTAGTACCCAGTGGAACTCTTTCAACATGGGTTGTGTCTATAATCGCAGTGCAGTTCTGGGTGTCTGCAATGTGCTTGTGTTCTGGGTTTGCCAGCCTTTATTTACCTTTCCTATTCAGATGATCGGCAGCCACTGCAGCTGAAGGCATCAGTGGGGTTTGGGGGCACAATTTCCTAGCTGAATGCAGAGGCATAGCATAGGAGGGGATTGGGGTGAGCACATTGCCCCAGGCACTGTTTTTGGAGGGGCGCATGAGCTGTTGTGTCCTTCTCATGCCACTCTCCAGCTGGAGGGTGGCTTGAGAAGGACGCAACAGGCATGCGCCCTGCCAGCCCTGCGCCGCTTTTGCGAGTCTCAGAAAGCGGTGCTGGGCTCGCAGGGCGATGTCTGCCGCATCGGCCGGCTGGGCTCCGCACTGCACAGCTGGGCAGGTGGTGCAGTGCAGCCCTGCTTAGCTCCAGTGGGTGGGGGTCACTCCAGTGGCATGCCCCACCCTCATGGTGCACCACATGCACCACCCCACCCCACCCTAGGCACTACCAAAAAACGCTCCGCCACAGCTGAATGGTTATTTATAGCATGGATTCCCCATAGTACTGTACCTACATGTACTTCTATGGGAGAAGGCAACTTGGGAGAACTGGCAGAAAATGTTGATTTTGGGGGTAGGGCATTCCTCTTGCCCCTGGCACCCATCAGCTGAGCCTCTATGGACAGAGACTATGGGGAGGGGAAGCCCTTGTCATAAGGCACTTAGCTAATAAAGGTAAAGGGACCCCTGACCATTTGGTCCAGTTGTGTCCGACTCTGGGGTTGCGGCGCTCATCTCGCTTTATTGGCCGAGAGCCGGCGTACAGCTTCCAGGTCATGTGGCCAGCATGACAAAGCCGCTTCTGGCGAACCAGAGCAGCGCACGGAAACGCCGTTTACCTTCCCGCCGGAGCGGTTCCTATTTATCTACTTGCACTTTGACGTGCTTTCGAACTGCTAGGTGGGCCGGAGCTGGGACCAAGCAACGGGGGCTCACCCCTTCGCAGGGATTCGAACTGCCAACCTTCTGATCAGCAAGCCCTAGGCTCTGTGGTTTAACCCACAGCGCCACCTGGGTCCCTACTTACCGTAGCTAATAAGTACTGTATTTTTCTGTGTATAAGATGCCCCCCTCTTCTTGGGGACTCCAGATTAAGAAAACACCCCTCACCACTACCTGTGTATAAGAAGAGCCCCAATTTTAAACCCAATTTTTTGATGAAAAAAAGCTAATCTTATACATGGAAAAATATGGTACATTAAACTTATAGAGAGGCTTGAGGCTTATTACTGTGGAGTGATTATGACCTCAAGGTTAAGGTAACCAATGGTAAGCCATCTTCCATTCACCTTTTTCATGATGCAGTTTTTGTTGGTTACCCAAGGGCAGAGGCCTCATAGGCCCAAGGGTAGATCAGCCGGCCCTCCTCCCATCTTTCTGCTCTCTCCCAAGTGTGGCGCTTGAATGCTAGCCGCCGTCTTCTGCCAGAGAGAAACCGCTTTGGGATGGACTGGAACCGTCTCTTTCAAGCAGGGCCTTTCCTGGGCAAGGTGAAAAAGCTGGCACTTCAGTAAAGGTCTTTTGAGGGCCCAGGTGTGGATGGACTTGACCATGGGGAATTGGTTAGTGACGGTAGGGAGAATTGTATAGCATCCGAGTAAAAAAAAAAACCCCCAAACCGAAAGCAAAACCCCACTACAGAATTTGTGCTTGGTTAGTTCTTAATGAGCCAAGCCGTATTGCTAGTATCCTGCATGCTGAAATCATGCTGTGCAATAAATCAAAGGCTCTTGTATGTACATATTATGAACGTAAATAGTAAAAAACTACATTTTCCCACTGCAAAATGGTGAGCTATTGTGGTAATCTATAAAACCAAAGCAAACGGTTCGCCATGAATTTTATGTTCTCTCTGTTAAAGCTCATGCCATATTTAACTTATAGATAGACACCCGCTTGCTCCCCAAAATAAATAATTTGCACGAGCAGCATAAAGGTTTATTTATGCTTTTATATTGGCTTTCTTAACACACACTCCTTCACCACAAGGCCCCTGGGCAGGTTACAACAACATAGCACATTGCAGCTCATAACTTTTTAGCCAAAATATATTTTATCTCTACTGAGCCCCAGATTCGAAGAACTATGCATGAGCTCCACACTTCGAAAGGGGTCTTGTAGCTGGTGTTTGCTTGTTGCTCTTTCTTTGTAACATGGCGCTGAAAGGAGTTTTGAATAGCAGACTTGCTTCCACCCTCACTCCAGTATTGCTCTAAAGAGCAGACAGAATGCTTTCCGAGGGAAAACAGAAATAAATAGAAATCCCAATGCCTTTCGGGTTTGCTAACAATAATTTTTGGATCCCATCTTAAGTAATCTGGGGCACCGTGGATGATGAAAGGTCTTGTGTCTGAGGTTTGTGATTTTGAAACTGCAGTTTCCATATTGTTAGTACGAGATAATTTCCAAACTGTGAGAATTGCCGCTTGCACCATAACCATATGCGTGTTTACTTGGAAGCAAACTGGTTTGAGACTGATGGTGTGCCAAGTAAACATGATACTGGGGGTAGGTAGGTGGGGAGATCCATTGTCTCTGTGCAACTGGCACATACCACTGAAGTGCAACATGACTAACCAGCCTCAGTGGGGTATTAGGAACATTCATGCAAATTGCTTTTGGGCTAAATGAAATGCCATTCTCTTGGCTCCCGATGAGGTTTCTATGTTCTATGTCAATGTTGCACTTGCTTAACGCTCCTTTCAGTTATGATATGAATTGGTTGGATGGATAGTATCACTTCGGGACGCGGGTGGTGCTGTGGTCTAAAGCACAGAGCCTAGGGCTTGCCGATCAGAAGGTCGGCGGTTCGATTCCCCGCGACGGGGTGAGCTCCCGTTGTTCGGTCCCTGCTCCTGCCAACCTAGCAGTTCGAAAGTGCAAGTAGATAAATAGGTACCGCTCCGGCGGGAAGGTAAACAGCGTTTCCGTGCGCTGCTCTGGTTCACCAGAAGCAGCTTAGTCATGCTGGCCACATGATCTGGAAGCTGTCTGTGAACAAACGCTGACTCCCTCGGCCTATAGAGCAAGATGAGCGCCGCAACCCCAGAGCCGTTCGCGACTGGACCTAATGGTCAGGGGTACCTTTACCTTTATAGTATCACTTGAAGCTCAAACCTTAAATTGCTTCTCATTTTCTTTATATATCTTGCCATTAAATGCTTTTCAAAGCAGTGTAACAAATGAAACTGCAATGGCTGGTGCTCTTTTTATTTTATTTTTTAGGTTCCTAGCATTAATGGTTTTCATTACCTATAATAGTGTTTTCCTAATGTGACTTAAGGCATTCGTTAAGGAGGGAAAGCAAGATTTGTTTTTCAGAGGGTTATGAGATGGTTGTTTTGGAGAGGGCTTTCTCTCGTTCTCTTTTTATTTTGCATCTTGATTTTGTGTGTGATGCTTATTTCCTTGCCCATTTCCCCCCCCCTCCTTCAACTTTCATCAATCCATGCCCACGTTCTTAGCAGTCCAAGGTAAATATGCCTCAATTGTCTGTTCTCTGTGTTGCATGCTAACAGGATTGTTCTGGTCTTAACCTGCTAACATTAACTATGTCATACTGAGAAGTTTCTGAACTCTCAAGTTATACATAAGAGATGACACACTAATCATGTTCAATGCATTGGCCCCTACACATTGGGTAGACCTACAACAATATGTGGCCCCTACACATTGGGTAGACCTACAACAATATGAATAAAGTGATTTTTCTGTAGTTGCCAGATTTCATTCTACTTAAGTATCTTAATACATGTATAACTTCAGAGCTTCTGGTTTGTTTTTTAAACAAATCTGCTAAATTTCTACATCTTTTCTTCTCTTGATGCTCTAGGAGGCTTAGTTTGGTCAGAATTGAGTATGCACTTCCAGAGTTAACGCTGAATGTATTACTTCTGGTAAATGAGTCACCATAGCCACTAGAGGGCCGTGAAAATTTGCGTCCTGGGCTTTTTAGACTCGTCTATCCATCTGAAACCAAAGGGGCACATTGGTTGCCAGATGTGAAATGTATTGGCATTATTTTCAGCTTTCGTACCCCACCACAGAACCAGTTTAGTAGGGGATGCTCTGGGGGAAAGGGGGAAGTCCCATTGCGCTAGCAGACGTCTTTCCGCAACCACAAGAACTTAGCTGAATCCTGCCCTACCCTACATCTCTTAGTCCAGTTAGTAACTTAAGGAATGATTGGGAGACAAGTTTTAGCTGGTCTTAATATGCAAGGCAGGTTTGGGTGCATGTTGAAGAAATGGAAGCAAAATGTTGCAGGGCGGGGCACACAGGGTGGTAGAACGAAAGAGAATAAAACTTCAACGAAGCGTTTCATATGGACTTGGACCCCAAGTGTGAATGCTTAAAAGAAAGTTGGTGTTCTTTTCTAAAAGCACCTGTGTGATTGACTGACAGCACAGTCAAACCTCTGTTGTCGAAGGTAATCTGTTCCGGAAGACCATTCGACTTCCGAAACGTTCAACAACCGAGCCATGGCTTCCGATTGGTTGCAAGAGCTTCTTGCACTCAAGCAGAAGCCGCGTCGGATGTTCAGGTTCCGAAAAACGTTAAAAAACCAGAGCATTTGGAATAGAATATATATTTTTTAATTGTCATTGTCCCCTTTGGGGACAACGAAATTACTCGGCTGCTCCATCCACCCAGATAGGGCACTCCACTCAAAAACAAAACAACTACAAAAACACTGATTAAAACCATGCAGTATGATACAGCATTTACAGTATGATACCCATTTACTTCTGGGTTTTCAGCATTTGGGAGCCGAAACGTACAATAACGGAGGCGTTCGGGAACTGAGCTTTGTCTGTACCTAGCTGGCAACACATAAACCCATTCTAGTTTAGGAATATTCTTTCATGTTGAGTGGAGACACACACATCTGATAAAAAGTAGTGAAATAGAAGACTGGACTGACCAGCTGACCTAAACATTCAGCAAAATGAACTCCATCCAGGGACTGTACCACACATGAAGGAGTGGGAAATAATTGTATTTTTTAAAGTGCTCTCTCTGAGTGCGCACATATGTGCGAATATAACTTTCTATACACCGTGGAAAGGACTAGACTACAACTGCCACCCCAATGTGCAAATTTTCTACTTGCTGGGAGTTTTCCTAACATGAGCAGGGATATTTAAAAAATGAAACTCGCCCCCAAGCCCCCACCCCGCCCAGCAATCTTCAATGGCCTGTGCTTTACTGGAATGTGTGGGGGAAGTTTTTGTATCTTAAGGTTATCTGTTTGGAGGGTGGGCATGGGTTGTGCTTGCTCTGTGGTATTTTGCCTCCACAATATTTCTTTAACAGTGCCAATCCTCTATTTCAAATTATAAACACACTTATCTCAGCTAAGGAGTTTAAAGGAAACCTGTGGTGCTGACCTAGGTTAACCTGCTTCTTTGCAATTCTTCTTATTTCTGTTCACTTGTTTGCTTGCGACTGATACACCTGTATGCTGGTTTATTGATAGTATTTTGTGTATTTCCACTTAAAGTGCTAATCCATCTCCCTTAATTCAGTTCTCTTTTAAGGGAGGCTCTTTCTGTGCACTCATGAATTAGTAACTTCTTTGTTTTTTGTTTAACCGTAGATTAGGGAAAGGGAACCTGGTGCCCTCCAGATGTTGTTGGACTCCAAATCCCAGCAGCCTCAGTCAGACAGGCCAGTGGTGAGGAACGATGGGAGTTGTAGTCCAATATTTTGAGGGCCACAGATTCTAAAGCTCTGCTGCAGAGACATTCCTAAATCTTTTCCCCTCTGTGTAAAACCATAGACTAAACTAGTTACTAGTGGCCAAGTGAAGCATAAACTGGGTTAGGTGAGTCAGCGTTGTGGGAACCTAGAAAAGCCCCAGAAATCATACTTTGTTTGAACCCTCTCCAAAATCGGTAGAAGAATGAGAGAAGTCATCAAAATTGTATTGCTTTGTATAGTCCTGATTTTATTTTATTTTAGTAAGGCATGTACACACTCCTACATCTAACCCCTTCAGCTCATTGCCAGATCCTCGAGATGCTACACCGACTCAGCAGATCTGAGAGGTGGGAAGCAGCTTGTCAATTTCATATTGGTGGTGAACCTTGGTGCCTCAGCATTGGGACATCTGCAGCTGTTGGCTCAGTGGCACCAATAATGTGCCCCTTGGTCTGTGGGTTGCAGAAGGACCATACAAGGGGCATATTTGAGTCAAGGCTAGCAGAGAGCTGCAATATTGCCCATGAGCCTCCTGCACAACATAGTATATGACCTTTCCCTGTTAGCTCCGGAGGTGGGAACGATGATTCAGTCGTTTGCCACTATTCATTGCAGTAAGAAGGGGAAGGAGAGCAGGGTGTATCTGCCCACTTCACCAAGTCAAGGAAGCTTCTACAGCCGCTGTGGCTTGAAGCTAGTGCTGCAGTAGCCATGGGAATAATGGGATATTAATCTCACAAATCTTTTGTGCAGATCAGTCTTCCCCATCCGAGTGCCCTCCAGGCGTGGGGACTACAACTTCAATCATCTTTGACTATTGGCCATGTTGACCAGTAGCTGAATGGACCTGTAGTCCCATACATCTTGAGGGCATAAAGTTGGGGAAAGCTGATGTAGATCACTGGGAATAGTCTTATCTCTCTCCCCCTGCCGCTCCCATAAGAATTTTTGTAAGTCTGTTGCCTTAAGTATTCAAAACATTCAGTTTCAGGGTGTTTGATATGCCTCATATTCCGCCCGGGAGACAGAGAGCTTCATGAATGGGACGGTGCCATCTGCTTACTAACTTACACTTCTGTGCTAGATTCTTTAGATACCTTCTATAATTTGGAAATTTGAGACAGATGTAGGAGAGACTCTCCAAAGGTGGGTGGGAGGTGTTGGTATTCCAACTTGAAGGGCAAGGAAGCTGGCACAGAGAACCTAGTAATGTACCTCCCATCCTGAGAACTCTGTCTCTATTTTCGAACCAGCCTAGAGATTCTGTAGTTTTAACTTGAGTATTCCTCTCTTTATATTTCAGTTATGCCAAGGGGGATCTGGATTTATCATACATCACTTCCAGAATTGCTGGTATAATAAGATCATCCTTTATCAAATTGCATATTCTAGCTGCTTTTATGAAAACAAAGGCTTGAGCCTCTGCTATTGTTTTTTAATTCTTCCTCCCCAGTGATGTCCTTTCCGGCAGAAGGTGTTGAGTCTGCAATAAAAAATAACATAGAAGACGTGCGGTTGTTCTTAGACTCCAAACATCCCGGACGCTATGCTGTCTACAATCTGTCTCCGAGAACGTACAGACCCTCCAGATTTCACAATAGGGTTTGTAAGCCAGTGCTGCTTTGCCACTGTTCCTTTTGCCATTTCAATGTCTTCTTCTTTTCCGGTAGAAACTTGTAACCTGGTGTTTCCTTGACATGTGGGAAGCTGTAAGAGTTGCTAGGATGTAGGGAGAGGAGTGATATGTCTTATTTCTCTTCGCTTCTACCTGCTTGGTTTCCCTGTACAAATGAGAGAATATTTTTGGAATGGTTTGGACTGTTTCCAGAATGCTTTAAAAATGTTTTTGGTATTGATGTGTTTAGTGCCCTGGGCTCCTTCAGAAAGAAGGGCAGGATACAAGTTTTTAATAATAATAATAATAATTCTTATTCTTATTCTTATTCTTATTCTTCTAATTATTATTATTATTATTATTATTATTATTATTATTATTATTTCTGGCCGTTGGCCATGTTGGCTGGAGGCTGGCTGAGACTGATGTAAGTTGTAGTCCAAAACATCTGGATGCCACCAAGTTAGCGCAATTGTGTGTTTATATTTTACTTCTTTGGGGTTGACTGGTTGCCTCTGGATTTAGATGGGGAAACCTGGTTAGAAAGCATTGCTGTGATAGTTCCTCAGTCGCCTTAGGCAAGTCACAAATCCCTCATCCTTCTTGCAGCATTGTAGTAAAATGAAACATTCTCTTTATACCCTGAGCTGCTTGGCTGAAATAAATGATGAAACATGTGAGAGCGACATATTTTATCACACCCTGCTTTCTTATGACAGGGATGTTAACTCCTTTCAGAAAATTGGGAAAGGCCAATGTGCAGGTTCTGGTTTCCGAAAAAGCGTGGAAATGGATTTAGAGCAGCAGCATAAACAGATGCCATGAGATCGAAAGGAGACCTTTTCCTTTTCCTTTTAAGCCTATACCTATATCAGTGCTACACTTTAATCTAAATTGTGTTATGTTGCTAAATCATGAGGACGCTTGGAAATGTGCAGAAATTCAGCAAGGTTACCCTAGCATCTTTCTGTAGTACATTCTTAACATCATGAAACAGATGGCAGGTCGTCACATGCCTGCTAAGCTGCTGAGCTTCCTTTTATGAAATTTGCAAAATATAATCGAGGGTTCAGAGTCTGAAATAGCATGTCTTGGCTTTGGTCACCTTGTCTGTTTCTGGGGATCTTTTTTTTTTAAGGGGGAAGTTGAATATTTATTTCATTTGTTATATAGCAGGCTTGAAAGCTATACAAGTTTCTGATTAAAATTAGTTAAATCCATGCACCCCACCCTGTACTGTCTCTAAAACAGGTGTCTGAATGTGGCTGGCCAGCAAGGCGTTCGCCAAATCTTCAAAACCTTTATAGCATTTGCAAGAACATGCATTTATGGCTGAAGCAAGACCCGAAGAACGTTTGCATTGTGCACTGCCTTGTAAGTAGCAATAGGTCTTGAAATGCTCCTGTAGCTCCAACAATACAAGAAGGTTGCAAAGAAATGTTGACTCTCTCAAAATCCTCCACGAATGGATAGGTTGAGTGGGTTGGTGGGGGAGCAAATAAAATGGTTTTAAAAATTAAGCATTGTAGATTGCGAACAGAAGAGAGATACCATAACTTAGAGTCAACTTTTGAAAGGTGATAGGATAGGATTGGAGGAGAAACCACTGAGCAGCTGATCCACTTGGAATTCCAACTCCCCCACTCCAACCCGGTTAAAAGTATACAGAAAATGGGGAATTTGAAGTAATATGGAAGTTGGGACTTAACCAAACTGTATCAAAATGTCCAAGGAGTATCTGTGCTCTGTTCCTGGAACAAAGAGAGCTTTCATCCTCCCTCATAGACTAGAGCTTGTGCCTAATTGCTCGTGAATTCGGTAGTGGACTTGTGACATTTCTTTGATTGAAAACATTATCCAAGAGCTGGTATATAATAAATGACATTTTCCCGTCAATAGCTACTGTTCCTACCCTTGTATCTTTTATTTTTATTTTTTTGGTAGGATGGAAGAGCTGCATCAGCCGTCGTTGTGTGTTCTTTCTTATGTTTCTGCCGTCTGTTCACTACGGCTGAAGCTGCTGTTTATATGTTTAGCATGAAGCGCTGCCCGCCAGGCATTTGGCCATCCCATAAGAGGTGAGCAGTTGTTCAGCTGTTCAATGAAGCTGTGCTTTCCTCCTCCTCCTTTTTTGCAGAAGCCCTGATATATGTTATGAACATGGAGATAGAGGAAAGATTTTAAAAAGAAAGACTGGGGGGTGGGGTGGGGGGAGAAAGTGCATCTCATGCAGACATTACACACTACATTGATTTTTTTGAATTGCATCAAGGGGCTACCTCTCCCACCTCCGGCTAAGCCTAAACATGTTGGGGGCCCTATATAGATGTTAATGGCAGCTGGGGCTCTGTGAGGATCAGAGTCCAGCTGGCAAGGCCCTCATTTCCCCTTCCATTGATAGGATTTGAATATCTGTGTAGTGCTTACTTGAAAGCACTTCACAGACTAGCTGCATGATCTGGTGTGGTTGATTCATTCTTTAGTGAGCAGGAAACAAGTGGCACCTGCCACTCACCTGTTTGCCTGGAATAACTGCTGTTTGCCCCAAGCAAGTAGCAAACTATGCAGAAGTTGCAAAATATGGCCCTTTTCTGTACAGAGTCAATAATTATTTGCATGAGCTTTAACTATGCCCCATTAGATATGCATTCAGTAAGATACACTTGTAAATAGCCGCTTGTTTGACTGACTGCGACATGTAAAATCTCAAGCAATCAATCATTTTATTTGTATGCTGCTTTCCCAAAGTTAAAACCATGCTCAAGGCAGCTTACAATATATTAAAAAATTACATAACTGCAAACGTAACAGAAGTAGTCATAAACAAAACACTGAAAAGCACACAGACAAAGTGAACGATTTCCACATAAATCATAAGGGTAAAAATATATTAAAATCAACAACAGTACCTCAGCCCAAGAGCCTGTTCAGCTGCCTCAGTTTTTTGTGGCTGGAGTTAGCCAGGGCCCCATCCTTCCACACTAGGTGGGAAAATGCCTGCAAGGCAGGGAACTGGTCTTCTATGACTCATTTGCCTGGGCAGGGAAGCGTTAAAAAAATTGAAGAGAACTGCCCTTTTATTCTTTTCAGATAATCTGTGGGCCTCAAATGTTGGCATGTAACACATGTGGCTAGAGGGAGCAGGGAAGTATTCATATGGACTAGAAACTTTTTGTGGATTTGCAAGGCTGTGAACGATCGACCAGGGTGTGCAGTGTTGAGTTCATAGTTTCCCCAACTCGAAGCATTACGTTGTTTGACTTCTGCTGCGTCCTTGTTTCCACAGGTATATAGAGTACATGTGCGACATGATGGCTGAAGAGCCCATCATCCCTCACAGCAAGCCAATCCTCATCAAGTCTATTGTCATGACTCCAGTCCCTCAGTTCAACAAGCAGCGCAATGGCTGCAGGCCTTTCTGTGAAGTTTATGTCGGGGATGAAAGAGTAGCCACTACCTCACAAGAATATGATAAAATGAAGTAAGTGGGTAGCGAGGCCTGAGTTTCTCAGGGATCCGTGTTAATGTCATCTACAGTCCAGGCAGAAACTTCCCGCTTAGCTTTTTCATCCTTAGCTTTCTTGTGTAGCAACTTGTGAGTAGCCCAGCTTCCTTTAAAACGTTCCTGCAAGAAGGAATAGGAGCCCCGTGTGCGTAGCTTGGCGCACGTTGGGCATGGCTTCGCTGCCGCAACCCACCGTCTCACACCCGCCGGGCTCCTTGGGGGTTGAAGAAATCAAATTGTAACCAGTTACAGTGGTACCTCGGTTCTCAAATGTAATCCGTTCCGTGCGACCGTGCGACTTCCAAAACGTTCGAAAACAGAGGTGCAAAGGGCAGTCTGCAAATTGCGTTGAGAAAATTGAAAAACACGCAGCGGAAGCCGTTTGACTTCCGAGGCGCATTCGAAAACGGAAACATTTATTTCTGGGCTTTCGGCGTTCGGGTTCCGAAACATTCATCAATGGAGAGGTTCGAGAACCAAGCCTGGCACCCTCCAGATATTGCTGGACTACAGTTCCCATCATCTCTGGCCGTGGTGGCAGGGGATGATCGAAGTTGGAGACCGACAACATCTGAGGGAGCGGGTCTACGCATTCCCCCACCTCTGCCATAATGTTTCTAAATTGCATTGCTGCATATTGATGTGCAATGCCTGGTTTTTCTCCCTCTCCATTAGGGATTTTAAGATGGAAGATGGCAAAGCTTTGATCCCGTTAGACATAACAGTCCAAGGAGATGTTCTCATTGTTATCTATCATGCCAGGTCCACTTTGGGTGGCAGACTCCAAGCCAAGGTAAGCAGAAAAGATAGAAGTGTATTTTTATTTATTTATTTTGGTACAGAACTCCGCTGGGGTTCTTGAGGGATAATTTTACTTGCCGTAGCACCTAATTCCTATTTCGGGCAATGCATTTGCCCACATGGCTGGACATGACTGATTATAGCTGCCCTACATCTGGAAAAGCAGAAGAGGAGACAACACTTCACATGCTTTTAATAAATTATAGAAGTAACAAAGTGATTTCCCTGGCCAAAGTCACTAATAACATCAGCAGGCAGGGAATATCTCTGATGCAGTGTATGATATTGCATGACATTAATTGCTTCGTTTCACATTGTTTCTCTTATATCTTATTTGTTTAATTAATTTTAGATATTTAGATACCACTCAATGCTCAGAATTTGTATGTGGTGTTCATAAAACGTTTTGGGTTTTTTTTTAAAAAAAACATACAGAGAATGAGAACAACTTAAAATTCATCACAAAGACAGAAATAACGTCCTGTCCTTTTCTTTCTTTCTTTGTATTGCTTTGCAAGATGGCATCAATGAAGATGTTCCAGATCCAGTTTCATACAGGATTTGTCCCGCGGAATGCCACTACTGTGAAATTTGCGAAGTATGTTGATAACCTGTTTGGTGATAACTTTCCCCAGCATAATGGCAACAAGTACTTCCACTTTAACTGCAGGAGTAGTTTTGCAGTCGTGTGTGTGTGTGTGTGTGTGTGTGTGTGTGTGTGTGTGTGTGTGTGTTTGTGTGTTTAAACTGTAGCTTTATCTTTAACACTCTTCCTTAGCTGTGTACAGTACCGGTAGTACCTCTGGTCACGAACTTAATTCGTTCCGGAGGTCCGTTCTTAACCTGAGGTACCACTTTAGCTAATGGGGCCTCCCGCTGCCACCACGCCGCCGGCGTGCAATTTCTGAGGTAAAGTTCTTAACCTGAGGTACTACTTCCGGGTTAGTGGAGTCTGTAACCCGAAGTGTTTGTAACCCAAGGTGTTTGTAACCTGAGGTACCACTGTACTTTGTCTCCGAGCAATGGGAGCTCACCCCGCCGCGGGGGTTCGAACCACCGACCTTCCAATCGGCAAGCCCAAGAGACTCAGTGGTTTAGACCACAGTGCCACCCGAGTTCCCTAGATATGTTAATGCTTCCTAATTTTAAAACCTCATGTTGTAAATTTTTATGTTTTTAGCTTTTATAGGTCATGTTGTGTGATTTCAGCTTTGTTCTTATCATCTGCTGTACATTGTAAACGCCTTTGGCTATATACAATTGATTGATTGATTGATTGATTGAATTTGTATCCCATTGGCTTCACTGTGGCTTGTACAGAATACCTTCCCTGTGGATTGTGGTCTAATTCGTTGCCGTCGTCAACTTTTGTAAAATTGCTGCAGGTACGATCTGGATGCATGTGACATTCAAGAGAAATATCCGGACTTGTTCCAAGTGAATCTGGAAGTTGAAGTAGAGCCTCGGGACAGGCCCAGCACTGAGCGAGCCCCCTGGGATAACTTGAACACCAAGGGTCTAAATCCCAAGATCCTTTTCTCCAGCCGGGAAGAGCAGCAAGAAATATTAACAAAATTTGGTAATGAGAAAAATGCGTCCGGTTTTGTGTTTGAGCATTTCCAAGGCTTCCGTTTCATATTGTGGGGGGGATTTATCTCCCCTCTCCACCCCACCCCGTTGCTTTGTGTTTACCATGAGGTCTCATTTCTTCCGTCTCCCTAACAGGTGGCAGGTTCCTAAATTTCTTGCATTTGAACTTTTTGCCTTTTAGGTAAGCCCGAGCTACCTAGACAACCGGGGTCAACTGCCCAGTATGAAGCAGAAGCCTCCAAGTCAGAATCATCTCCAGAAGGTGCTCCCATGGAGTCGGACTCCCCACCGAGCGGCAGTGCGGAGGCAGATTTCTTCCACACACTGGACTGGCAAGGTAGGGCAAACCAACGGCTTCATAGCACTTCTCTGGTTGCTCCTGTACTGTCTGTTGCTTGTCATCTTGACATCAGTGTGTACTCAAGCCCCACAAAAGTAAAATAAAAAATAAAAAATTCTGGGCTGAGAAAAGCAATGCTGTCTCTGACTAGGCATCAAGTAAGAGCTTGTCCCCAAGGACCCTATGTTGAGATAGGGGTCTCAGGGTGGTGGTGTTGACCACCTGCATTCCTTTCTTCTTTCTGGTCGGACCTCAATCCCTCCCCTCCCCCCCCCCCAGCGGAAGGGTCCTTCTGTGTGAAATTGTCCAAATCCCACAAAAAAACCCTGCTCCTTCAGAATTGCAGCATTCAGGCAGCCCAATTTGTGGGCAGCTCAGTCTTCCATCATTTCTGTGCAAAGGATCTGAAATGATAGTGCTTAAAATCCCTCCATCCCACCGTGAAGTTTGAGTGTTTGTAGGAGGTCTGGGTGGGGTGGGTGGTTCAAAGGTATATTCCCCAGCAAATAAAAGTCAGGATTTCTCTTAGCTTCCTTCACTAGAGGAGTAACAATTTCGCTTTCTGGGGTTCCTGTGGGTTTCGGTGGATACGGGCTTCCAGAGCTGCTGTCTTGCCATTAGGCCCGTGTCCTGAAACAATGTGCTCCTGTGCCATAAATGCCAGCGATTAGAGGCCCTGTGCTATAGCTGGCCTCCTCTCCCCATCATGGTTGCCAATGCAGAAGCAAAAGGAGAGCTATGGAGTGACTGAGGTCCACAGCACTAGGACTTGGCAGCAGGCCCATTTGAGGAATGGGGGTTGGGACCTTGGCTGCCCATGCCTTTGGCACTTGGCCCAATTTTACGTGGTCCTTGGCTTTATGGCACATTTATGGTGAGGAAGGCTAAAAGGGCGGTTGCCTTACCAGATTTTGACTCTTGCTCCTCCCACCACCAGCATGTAGCCTTTGATGGGTTACCCCCAAAGGAACATGTCCATTGATGGAGCAAAGGTTTCCCATCCCCATCTTACTCCATTAATCCAATAAAAGTTGTTGCGGACTGGTGGAATAGTGCCATTACAGTAAACCTGTTGCAAGAACTATCTGACTTTTAGAAGACATCTGAGGGCAGCCCTGTTTAGGGAAGTTTTTAATGTTTGATGTTTTATATATTCTATTGGGAGCCGCCCAGAGTGACTGGGGAAACCCAGCCAGATGGATGGGGTATACATAATAATAATAATAATAATAATAATAATAATAATAATAATATGGAGGTGTCATGTCCTTCTCTTCACCCAACAGAAGGCAAAAGTTCCGAAGCGGCGCCTGAGGGACCCTTTCCCAAAGAGAGACCTCGGTTGATGGAGGAAAGGGATGACAGCGATCCTTCCGACGAGGAATTTGCTGCCTTTCCCAGTGAGGTCAGACCAGTTGAGGAAATGGTGAAACACGTCCTGGAAAAAGAGGATGGCGAGCCACTATTTGAAGCTGATTTTGACACTCCCACTGGTCAGCCGGAAGAGACTCCCGCAGAAGACAGCGTTGACTTGCTTGGGCTGGATTCAGCAGCTCCCCCAGAGTTGCTTCAGCCTCCTTCGGAGATGAAGAGCTCCTCCAGCAACGCAGACTTGCTGAGCGAACTGTTTGTTGGCGGTGCCCCAGAGAGTTCGGAAGAGTCTACCGCGGACCTTCTAGGAGGAGGAGCAGAATTCTTCTTTGGTGGCCAACCACAGCCCTCTACGCATCCCCACCAGAGTAGTGCCCCCTCGACGGGAGCCACCTCTTCTTCTGCAGGTACGTAACTGGGGCTTTCCTTCCATTGGAATTCTGATGAGCAGTTGGATCCACTGCTATCCTAGAAGTGTACACAATAAGTCCGCAGACACGGACTGTTGAGAACTGTAGAGCACTTCTACTTTAATTTCCAGATGGCTCTGGCAGGTTTCCGGCTGGCACTCTTGTCAAAGCCCTGGCTGAGCTCTGGAACATTTGAATGGCTCAGGCTTCCCTCAACTCCGGCTGGTGACCCAGCTGCGCCTCTGTCTCATCAGGGATAGCCTAGCTTGCGTCGTCTATGCTCTGGTAATCTCTAGGTTAGATTACTACAATGCATTCATTATACGTGGGGTTGCCTCTGAAGACGGTTCGGAAACTTCAGATGGTGCAAAATCCTGTGGCCGGGTTGCTCTATGGGGCAAGACAGTTTGGGCATATTACACTGATCTTGGCCCGACTGCAGTGGCTGCCAGTTCGTTTCCAGGCCCAATTCAAAGTGCTGGTTTTGACCTATAAAGCCTTAAACAGCTCTCCATATGAACCTGCCTGGATCCTGAGATCATCCTCTGAGGCCCTTCTTCGTGTGCCTCCTCTGCGAGAGGTCCAGAGGGTGGTATCCTGAGAATGGGCCTTTTCTGTAGTGGCTCCCCGTTTGTGAAATGCTTTCCTCAGGGAGATTCGCCTGGCACCTTCATTGTCTATTTTTAGGTGCCAGACAAAAACATTCCTCTTCAACCAGGCCTTTGGCTGACTAAAATCTTATACCCCTTTTAAATATATTTGTGGGAGAGGGTGGGGTGGAGGGAAAGAGGATTATTGGTTTGTGGGGTTTTTTTGTCCTTCGTGTTTTTTATATTGTATTTTTATGTTGTGAACTGCCCTGAGATATATGGCTAAAGGGCAGTATACACATTTAATTAATAATGATAATAATCTTGCAGATGCCATGATCTGTCTCCCAAGGAGAGGAGCGAATTACAGGATCGAGGCAATCTCATGCGCCAATAAAACACATTGCCGTCTGCTTCAGCTGTTGCCTTCTTCACAGAGTCATGGGCATTGGGGAGGGTGCTTGTGAGCCTCAAAGTTCCTCCCGTAGGAAACACAGAAAGAGCCTTCTGGATCAGGCCAGTCAGAGCCCGCCTGCCCATGAGGCAGGATGAGGCGGTCATCTCAAGCAGTACCCCAAAGGGTGCTGGTCTCCCTGTGGTCTCCCTGGCCTTATGGAGTTTGCCCCCGCAATGGGGAGCAGCAGAATGTTTTGCTCAGGTGCCAAAACCCCTCAGGAAGCCCAGGCTGAGGCCAGTGGTCAAGTCTCATCCAGCATCCTCTTCTCAAAGTGGCCAACCAGGTGCCTCTGGGAAGCCCGCAAAGCAGGACCTGAGAGCAAAAGCAATTTCCAGCGACTAGTATTTAGAAGCAGATTGCATCAGACAGCAGAGCATACCAATTAGGGGTATTAGCCCCACTGAAAGTCTTTTCCTCTCATTTCTTCAATGAAAATTAAAAAGTTCCAAATCAGAACTTTGCAGCAGAATGTCTCTTAGCTAGCCGTAGTGTAAAGTGAGTACAAAATCAGCATACACTTTTTTGCTGGGCAGTCTCTCTGGTGGAGTTAAATAATTTGTTTGGGCCTGGCCACACTTCCAGAGGCTCCCAAAACTCACCAGGGAGCTGTGACTTGCAGTTTGTCTGTTGGTCATCTAATAAGTCAATCTGCTTTCTGGATTCTGAATGATTCCTTGAAACAAGAAGCATCCACTTGGATTAAATGCCTAGAGCAGGCATGGCCACACTTGGCCCTCCAGGTGTTTTGGGACTACAATTCCCATCATCCCTGGCCACTGGTCCTGTTAGCTAGGGATGATGGGAGTTGTAGTCCCAAAACATCTGGAGGGCCTGGCCTAGAGGTTGTGTGCTGGGAGAAAGCAGTGGAAATGGACCCCCCCCCCCAGTTTAGAATGGTTTATCTTCATGTGGAATTTAATATGTGGTGTATTATGTTCCAGAGGCCATTTACTTTTTAAAAAAGTTTAAGCACATTTGGTAGAGCATGAGACTCTTAATCTCAGAGTCATGGGTTTGAGCCCCATGCTGGGCAAAAAGATTCCTGCATTGCAGGGGGGTGGACTCAATGACGCTCATGGTCCCTTCCAGCTCTGTGATTCTGTGATCATCATAAATGTTAATTATTGGGTCTACCAATGGCCGGAAACGCAGTTTTAACATTGAAATATTTCCTTAACACTGGAGCGCGGGGGCAGTTTGTGGAAGATAAGAGCAGCATGGTTTTGTCATATGACCACTCCCAGAGGAGGACAAAAAAACCCGCTTTGGGGAAGCGTCTTGTTCCATTGCTTGTTAATAATACATCTTGATGTCGCAGGAGAGAGCAACAGTGCCTTGATTGTTTCCAGTGCTTCCAGATAGGAGATTGCACTTGGAGCCTCAGCTGGCTCTGAGAACTCGTTTGCTCATTATTGAATTCCTGTTGAAGTGTGATGAAAACTAGCGGTGCCAGGGGCGGTAGCTTTAACAACCTGCTTGCAGAGGAAATAAAAAGCTGGTGGGATGGGGAGATGTTCCCTAAAACGGGCAGATTCCTTTTCCGTGGTTGCATTCAAAATGGACTCAGTTGAGCTTTAGCTTCGACGGGTGGGTGTGTCAGAACCGGCCGGACTCTAAAAGCACCTTGGCCTGTGAATACAGCCCTGTGGCAAGGTAAGAGTGTCAGCCAGGCTCCCTGCTGGCCACTGCTTGCCACTCCCTGCTAACTATAAATACTGTCCTCTGAGCAGCTCCAATTAGCTGCTGCTTGACAGTGCTCAGTGAAAGACCTTCCGGCTGGAGGCTGCCCTTTTGGCATCCTTCCGTTTATTTCACAGCCTTTGCAGTCACTGCTCTAAAAAGAAAAAAAATTAAAAGGAAAAGGGGGAAAAGATCAGCAATGCCTTCCATTGTGCAGACTGGTACAGTATGGCTTTTTAAATATTCCTATTAGGGGTAGCAAGTCCACTTGGGTAACTGTTTCTGCTAGGGGAATCTGCCAGCTTGAAAAACTTTCCACTAACTTCAGTTTGCAACTTGATTTGCTTGGGTGGAATTGTTACTGGGCTTGCGCGGTTGACCTGACGTCGTAGGGTTTGCCGGGTTTTGTTTTCTCTTTATAGGGAGAAAAGGGGGGACTTTACAGGCGAATGTCTCAGCAGATCGCCGTTCTTGCTGTTGGTGATTGGCAGAAATCCTTGTGTTGTGCAATAGCGTCTAAACCCCAGTGACAGGGGTGGGTGGCAGAGGGCAGAGTTGTGCTAGTGTGCTTGGAAGCAAGATACCCTAAATAGTCTTGTGTGCCGTGTTCTCATATTGCCCATCCTCACGAGAGAATCACTTCTTTTTTAAAATCGGATGTCTTGAAGCATCTCAAGTAACGCCAATAATGCTGTGTTTTGTCTCTAGCTGACCCGTTTGACCCATTCACAGTGCCCTCGGGTTCCGACAATCCGACTCTTACTGGTCCCGATCTATTTGGTGACTTCCTTAGTCCGAATGAACCAACCGCACCTGGTACATTTCTTTCCACACACAGCGCACCACCACCTTCCTCTAGCACAGACTTCCTTAATTTAGGTAAGTGCATGTTTGATGTGCCTTCCTCACTCCCCCTCTTCCCCCGACAGTCACATAGCCTGTTGAGTGACATGCTCCACTCAGATTAGTCAAGGTGGATTAATGTCTAACGGATCAACTTGGTGGTGTTGCTATTTTAACAAGCTTTGTGCCGCAGGTGTATGTTTATCTTTCCCCCTGTAACATAGCTAAAGTTTTGCTAGCTCCTTTTTGGTGAAGATAGTTGAAATTGGGTTCCCAGCACGTCGTATTTCAAAATTATTAAACTCCGTAAACATTCCCCCTGCCACTGTTCTCCAGCCAATATTCTGTGAGTTAACAGTGTATGTTGCCAATACAAATTGTCACACAAATTGTGGGCAAACTTATACCATGCTTTGAGTTAACATTAAGGTATGAAATTGGTCACTAGCTACAGAAGTTCATTTCAGCTTCTAGAATGATAGAACAAATCGGCTTGCTGACTTTCAAAACTTCCTATGTGCTGGCATCCTTAACCACTTGTGTCTTGTAACAACATTTTGTACTGCCTGGCACTTATAGATTGCATACCCTTTTAACTAGGAGCTAATAATAATTTAAGTACTATCTCTTATCTTCTGTATGGTGTAGAAAGTCTGATACCACTTTCCCCCAGTTTAAATAAAGCAAGCTAGACAAAGATTTAACTGATAATGGTTGCGTCCCGACTAACATCACAGCCCCAACCATATCTACTCAGAAGTAAGGCCTATTGAATTCAGCAAGATTTACTCCAAGGAATTGGGATTACAGCCCAAATTAGTTGACTTCAATGGCACTTAAGTTCAGCTAATTTAGATTTGAAATCAAATACTTGAGAACTAGTGGTGGTAACTATTAATTGTTTGGCAAAACAGTTCCTTTAGGCTGGAAAAGGTCAGGGAGGTGGAGATGCATAAATGCAGAGTTTTAGATCTCTGAAATCATAAAGGCAAACATAAATAACTATGCCATAATATTAAAAAGCAAATTGTCTACAGATTTGTACCTGTTTGTATCCCATTTTGAATTCCTCTGACAGTCTTCTTTTCATTCTGATTAAAAAACAAACCTGGAGAATTGAATGCAGACACCTGTGACAATTATGGCATAGGCACTTGGCTTTAATCAAATCAGCAAGAATGCTATGAATTCAGTGCACTGTACACAGATCCGATCAAATTCCCGCAGCACACAGGAGGACTCTCATTTTCTTCTGTGCTAAGAAAATGCATTCCACCCCCAGCTCATTTAAGGAGAGTGGAGAAAACTGCAAGTTGGAGCCACTGGGCCGACTTTGCAATTGCTTTTTACTGTACACGTGTGTTTCCACCATAGGCACAGGGAAATGTGAGATCAGGTCGCAGCTATTTCCCCCCTTTTCCTTACTGATTTATTAGAATCCTGTTGTGTGCGAAAATGATGTGGGATAGTGTCTCTGTGTTGGAGCACAACATCAATGCCGCTCTACACACACAAATGCTCTTGCTGAAGGCTTGGCATGTGTGGGTATTAACAGGAAGTGTAAAATAACCCTGATCTCCTACTTGCAACAACTCTGAACTCTTAGAAGAAGTACGCACACATTTGTTGTTCAGGCTTCTCTCCTGATTAAACCTAAAAATAGCTGCTTGTGGAATCAGGAAGAGATCTCTCTGCTGACTTAATGGCACACAAATAGCATCCGCTTTGTACCTTAGATAAAGATGCACAGAGTCTTTCTAAAATTATCAGCTGTGGGTCACTGGATGAGATTTGCTGGCATGTTGGGCAGTGACCTCTGTGGTTGTCGTGAGCATCGTTGGGATCATGCTTAGGTTGACAGGCGCTGACACAGGAAGAGGCCATTCTGACAGGACCAAGGCAATTCATGAATTAAGCAGACTTAAAAAGCAATAACTGAAGCAGTCATCTATTCATACCTCAGTGTACCATCCCAGCACAAGTTATCTGCTTGGCTGATTGTGAAACCAAGGTTTTCAGAAGTGAATTTAGATTGTCAAGTTGCTCTTATGATCCTGTTTCAAGACTTACATGTTTTTCATTACCAGCTTCTGAAAATAACTTACTGTGGTTTTCTGTGAAATTGTTCTGGCGACTGGTTTTGTTTAGTTTGTTTGGTGTTATTGTATTATGATTTACTAGTACTGTTGTCCTTTTTAATCACAAAAGATGTGATGAATAGGAGTTGCAATGTGAAGTGTGGACATTATAATGGAAATTCTCATTGACTGGGCAATGCATGAAATCCCTAAACTGAATTAGCATTTCTTTGATATCATTTGGAGACTTATACATATTGCCCAGTCTACAAGATTCTCTGCATATGCTGTCAAGTGAATGTACATTCTCCCTTGTGTTGGCCTACATGCATATGTACATATGCATATGTACATGGGTCATGTACAGAATTCTGCTTATGCACATTCCCCATTCATATCGTATTAACTCATATATCTACAGTTGCCTTATGTTGAGACAGACCCTTATTCCATCTGCCTCAATATTGTCTTTTCCAAAGTTGGAACAGTCCCAGACTTCTCAGTGTTGCGTTCTCTAGAAAGACTGGCCACCAAATTTGTGGTCCTGCATAAGAGGTCCTAAGGTGGTGAATGCGAGGAGACAAATCTTAAATAGAATCATCATGCCTCTTCTAGATGGCGGTGGCTGGATTGCGAAGCGATAGTATGTGTATCAGTCTTAGACAGGCTTAAATCTTATGTCATGCTGAACCTGTGTCTTCCTCCTCAGGACGTCCTGGTTGTCGTCTTTAATTAGAGAATTAAAAGATCTTCTGAGCACAGTTGTCTTAAGGCTCTGCTGGAGATCTGTTAGTAAAGCAGCAACGGAGATTTCTGTTATTGGGGCTTATAGCATAAATGTAATGCTCAGTGTCTTTTCTTAAACAATCTCTATACACATACCCATTTTAACAATGAACAGTAGTTGTGATATCCGTGCCCTAAATAAATACTTGACATAAGCTTAAGTTTTGGGTGCAAGTTACTAAATGTTTCATCATGAGCAGGAGTAAGCTACATGTGGGACTGTGTTCTGTAAAGCCTGATGTTTGCCCACCCCACCCAGTGTTCGAAATTAGCCAGGTGCCAGGCACAGTTTGTACCTTGCGACCGACCACTTGCGACCAAGTGAGGATTCATGGGTGCCAGGATGGTGCCTGACATCTCCGCCATCTGGAGGTGCCTAACTTGGGATCATTGGATCTGCACTGTTTTCACACACAAATGCCCCATCCTGTAGAATTCTATCAGTTATATTTTATCTGCACAGTTGGAATAGATTTCAGGAACCAAAATGCTTTTTCTGTGCAGCCTGAGCAATTACCATTAAGAAAAAGAGATTGGAATAGGCCACTATATATGTGGACTGTTCCTAGATAAAGTGACTGTTCTTTAAGTTCTCAAAGCTCTTAACCTACCTCAAGGTTATCATCTGAACTAGCCAGATGTTTAACTGAGAATCAATCACAGTCCGCCCATCATTCGAAAACTAAGACTTCAGAGCCATCTTACCCAAAATGGCAACTAGACATTCCATTTTGGTGACTGCAGCCTTGCTTTAAGGAGCCATTTGGCCCTTAGCTTATATACCTGAGTTTCTATAACTGCCCCTGCTATAAAGCAGGTTAAAACTGCTTGAAAGCCTTCTACGTGAGATGCCTCCCTCCTTGGCTTCAGACTCTAACTTTTAGTGGCTAAGTGCTACTCTTGTGATCACTTTAGGACTCAATGTAATCTTTAGTCGCCAGCAGAGAAGGGACCACAGCATATTGGTGGCGCATCTGCCTTGCATGCTGAAGTTTCCAGGTTCAATCTCTGAAACTAGAGCCACCGCCAGTCAGTGTAGACAGTACTGCGCTTCATGGACCAAAGCTCTGACTAGGTGTAAGGCAGCTTCCTATGTTAAGCACTGTCTCCTGTAGTGGCATGGATAAGCTCCTTGCTTATCAGAGCTGTGACAGTCTAGCCTGTGTCTTGGTTGTCCAGAGAGAACTTTTAGCTGGGCACACAGAACAACAAGGCCTCTGGGACACCTGCTTAGCTACACTAATGACCTGTGTTAATCGCTTTCATTTCTTGGAATGATAGAGATGAGCAGGGAAGGGGAAGTTTGTTAGTTATGGGATCTAGATCTATAGCCCTATAGGCTATGGTTTAGTGCTTCTGTATCAGATGAATGTCCAGTAAATAATTTTAGAACAGAGCCACAATCAACGTACAGATTTGGCTCGTACTATTTTGAGTGCCGTTATAGACTCAGCTGCAGCTGCAATTTAATTATTTGAAAAGTGCAACAGATTATTTTGATTAGGTGATCACAGATGGTAGCTGAAATTTGGATAAATATTTCGCATTGCAAAGCAAATCTTCTGTAGGTGAGACTTATTTAAATTTTAAAAAGTAAGCATATGTGAACATTAACGACTAGTCTATTTGCAGCTGGGTGCCAGCTACCATAGTTTATAGTTCTGTTTCCATACTATCAGATTCCGAAGAAGAATCGATATCTTGGTTGTGTTATATGACAGAATGTTTGTGCTAGGATGGCCGGTTTACAGTTAGTGTTGCATTTCAGAGCGCAATATAAGATCCTTTTGAGCTGGATCAGCTCAAACCTTCATCTAGACCAGTGTTCCCCAACCTTGGGTCTTCAGCTGTTTTTGGACTACAAGTCCCATCATCCCTAGCTAGCAGGACCAGTGGTCAGGGATGACCACTCCAAAAACAGCAGGAGATCCAAGCTTGGGAAACCCTGGTCTAGACAAATGGTGGACAACCACATTTCTTCCAGGTATGAATGGCATGGTATCCAGTGGCATATTGCTTCTCTGCAGACAGGGTCTCTATGGGTTCTATGGCCAAATAGCTGTTCAAAGGCAAATTGATGAAGGAGAAGGTTGCTTTTAGTCATCTAAGCTAGTGGTGGGGTTCTTCACCTGTGAAGAAGAGCTGTATTTTGTCTGCTCTGAAGCTGTTGCCAATCCATTTGGGTGACCCCAAGTTATTGTTTATAATGTCACTAGTTGAATTCAGCCCGTTAATAACGGGCGCTAGCGGCGGCGACTGGGACCCGAGGCGCGGAGGCCGGGGCGAGGAGGTTGCGGGGCGGCGTCGGCGGCGTCGGGCCCCCGGGGCAGCCGCGGGCTCCTCAGTCCCGGCTGTTGGCGCGGGACCCGAGGCGCGGAGGCGCCCGGCGGCGGCCGGGGCGAGGAGGTTGCGGGGTGGCGGCGGCGGCGGGCCCCCGGGGCAGCCGCGGGCTGCTCGGTCCCGGTTGTTGGCGCGGGACCCGAGGCGCGGAGGCGCGCGGCGGCGGCCGGGGCAAGGAGGTTGCGGGGCGTCGTCGGGGACTCCTACCGGCCGCAGGTCTTCTTCCGAATGAAGGCGCGCAACCCCCGCTCGCCCGTCTCTGCGAGCCTCCCTCCTAAGCGGGGCAGGCGGAGGGAGCCCGGAGGCGAGCGGCACAGAGGGTCTCCCCCTCGCCCAGTTGAGGAGCGGCGGCGGTCGGTTGCCCCCTCAGCGGCCCGGGAGGGCAGCCGTGCGAGGCGGCGGCACTGACCCAACTGATGACGCGCCTGCGCACGGCCGCCCTCTCGGACACGCCCCCTCTCCGCCCGCTCCAATCCCTGCGTCCCTGTGTGACATGCGCAGTGGCAAAATGCCACTGACACACGGAATGCACGCAGGGACACAGGGACTTTATTATATAGGATAACTTGGGGTCACCCAAATGGATTGGCAACAGCTTCAGCCCCTCTCCGCCCGCTCCAATCCCTGCGTCCCTGTGTGACATGCGCAGTGGCAAAATGCCACTGACACACAGAACGCACGCAGGGACACAGGGACTTTATTATATAGGATAAAAAGAGCTCTGCTGGAACAGAACGAAACGAAAGCTGGCACGAAAAATACAATGTGGGTTTGAGCTGCTTTATTAAGCATGTTGTCCCACCATCAGTTCGTGTTTGAAAAGGGACATTGCTGTTGGAAGTAAAGGGAATACTCCCTAGATCTTGAGAAATTCTCAAGGAAAGCCTATTACTTTTTGGTGTGACGTTTTCAAGACAGTTTTCTTTTTCTCCCAAGGGGGAGCATTTTACTAGGCTGCCGCCTCCTGCAACAGCTCAGAAATGTCTTAGTTGACTTGAAGGGACACTATCCACTTTCACTTTAGCTTTGTGAATCTTGGGCTGTTTTGTGGCACTGGGTTAAGTTATTTCTATGATCTTCCACTAGTTTGGGTCTCCCAGTCTCAGTTATCAAGATGGTAACATCAAAAACGTTTCATCCTGCTTCAGAGGATGACAGAGCTAGCAGTATATGCCTGTCAAGTTCTTATATATTTGACATATTTAGCCACGTTCAAAAGACTAATTGACATTGAGCCTGGAAGATAGGCTGGGGGGTTTCATACGAGAGAAATGGGAAATTCATGTTCCAACTTGGTCACTGTGTGACCTTTGGAAAATCATGTCTGTTAGCTTACTCCTTCCTTCATGTATCCCTTGAACTTTTTCAAGGAAAGGTAGGACACAGACACGCTAAACTATGGTTTAATGTTACTTCCAGACCCAAGTAGTATCTGTTATATATAGAGATATAACAGATACTACTTGGGTCTGGAAGTAACATTAAACCATAGTTTAGCATTTCAAGAATGAGCTGCAGCAAGCCCAAGGCTTGTGTGTTCCCTCTTCCCTCTCTGTATGGAGAAGTTCAGAAGCTTTTACTTCCATTTTTTATTTACCAAAACATATCTTGTCACCCAAACCCAGACAAATTGGGCTTTAGTCACAATTATGGTTAGTGGAAAGAAGCTACTTTTAGACCATAGTTTACTAGCAGCCTCGGGCCCAGCAGCGTTGCTCGAGAATTCTAAGAAATCCAAAACTTTTTTTGAAGTTTTGAAAGGTACAGTTCAGCATCTTGATTCAAAGTGCTATACTGTTGTATCCAAACACACGGGGCAACTTTCCAAAATAAACAGTAGATGAACCAGGCTTGTTTTAAGATTAATCAAAGTTTAGGGTTTGGGTGATGCAACAAGCTATGGTTTAATCCGAAAAAGAAATGGAAGCTTCCAACCGCACGGCCATGCCAGACCAGAGGAAAAGGCGTGTGTGTACTTTGGAGAAGGTTAGGCCCAGCCTCACAGCGCTAAACCATAGATGGGGAATCTGTGGCCTTCTAGGTGTTGTTTGACTCCTGCAACATCAGCAGCAGTCAGGTATGATGGGAGTTGTAGTTCAGCAGCATCTAGACTACAGGTTCTCCATCGCTGCACTAAGCTATGGTGTAGTATTGTGAATGAAAGCACCATGGAACCTTTTAGAGTTACTATTTCTCAATATAGGGGTTCATGTTTCTCAGTATGTGTGGAAATGGATTTAGAGTGATTGTTTATTTACCACTTGGTGTGTGTGTGTGTGTGTGTGTGTGTGTGTGTGTGTTTTAACAAACTAATTGATTTCTAGGAGATACCGGTAAACTTTTTTTTTTTTTTTTAAAGAAATTCAGTATAATTGCTGCATTTGAATCTGTATTCCTTGTTCAGATTACGCAGTGTTACCTGCCTGCTTTTACCTTATCCATGAATTTTGGTTTGCATCCCTCTAGGGAATTTGACACCAGACCCACCTAAAATGGCTTCCTCCGCAAGCCAGCCTGACCTTCTAGGCGGCTGGGATTCCTGGGCAGATGCCCCGGCAATTAGCACTGCAGCGCCCGCACCACCGAAGAAGTCCACTTTGGAAGGTATTGTGAAAGGGAGTCGCTTACTATTATTTGGCAGCTGACGGTATACGCAGAGCTACCGAAACATTGTGTGTATGTGAAACACTCGGTCGCGTAATAGTCTTGGATTTTTATCAAATAACATGGGAAGTTGGGAATGACGCTCTCTCGGAGACGGCAAACTCCAAGACCCCATAGCGTCTCCCAGGAGGCCCTCTCTGGCTGGCATGTCCCTTCAGTCCAGAGTGCCAGTATCTGCGACCCTTCTCTTATGAGAAGAGCACACAAGTCTTCTAGCATCACACAGCGAGAAGAAAGAAACAGCCGTAGATCTAAACTACGTTGCAGATCTACGTTGTAGATCTAAACTACGTCCCTGCATCGTTAAACAAAAAGCCCTATAAAATATATGATACACACACACACACACACACACACACACAGAGAGAGAGAGAGAGAGAGAGAGAGAGATCATAGCATGCGAAAGTGTCACTTGTAAGGAATGAACAGAAGCACATTTCATCTATTGATTGAGAAGAAATGCTGAATAGTCTGGCATAGCAGTATTTGCAGCTACCCATGTGATATTTTGTAGAGCGTAATAATTGTGTCTTATTACATAGGCCCAGCTTTTACGACAGGAGGACCCACAAATGCCACTTCAGGCCTTTCATTCAGTCAAGCAAAATCACAGAACTTTGACCCTTTTGCTGACCTTGCTAACCTGAGAACCGGCCTTCCAGGTAAGTGTTTAAAGTGACTAATAAAAGGAAGAGAAGAGTTCCAATAGAGTTTGTTCATCTTGTACATTTAGGGTGGATAATGTAGTTAAAATGCTGGAGCGGGTCTGTAAAATAAAAAATGTAGTCATTTCGATACAAGAGTCCTTGATTACTTGGTTTGGTGTTTGGTTTTTGTTCAGTTTACTGGGGCACCTCTGCAGGATACCCCTCTGTGCTGTGGGGCTTTCCCTCTCATTACTCCTCAAACCAGCCATGCAGAGAACATGTTCAGATCTGAGTGTTAGCTGTCACGTTTGGTGCTTGTAGGCTTTTTGTACAAGGCTACCAAAGCCTTTTAAACTTGTGAAGGAAGACGTGTGCCATAGTCTTCTAAGTTTTCGGTTCTGCACAAAAGCCAGATTTACAGAAAGGGTGAATCTGAGAGATCTAGGCAGAAAGCTGAAACCGCACAGCATCATGCCATAAGATTTGCATCCTGGCGTCTGAATTTGGTTGTTTGTCAAGTTATGACCGTCTTTGGGAAGTAATGCTGGGGAGCGGGGGATGTATTCAGGAACCACTACATGACTAGCTACAAGGCAAGGTTGGGGAACTTGCGACCTTCCAAATATTGTTGGGCTTCAGTTCCCATAGTCAATGCTGAGGGATGATGGGAGTTGTAGTCCAACGTTGCGAGGACCACAGGCTCCCCATCCTTGCCACAGAAGATGCTGGCATGTTTGTTTTCATAGGTTTAAACCAAATGGAATATCTTTTTAAATTAAAAAGCAAAACCCTGATCCTTGCTTTCCAGGGGCTTCTAGCGGCGGATTCCCAACCGGCAGTTTTGCTCCAAAGTCCACTCCCTCTCAGAAAGCAGGGAACCAATGGCAGGCAAGCAAAACGCAATCGGCTACCACATCATGGCAACCCCAGGCACAGCCAAAGGCGCCAGAACAAGCTAAGCCGAGCGCACAGCCGAAAGCCAACTACAGTGTGAATTTCAGTGTCATTGGAGGACGGGAAGAGAGAGGCATCAGGGCACCTGGCTTTGGTATGTTCCTCTACCCAATGATGATTATTTTTTGCATATATTGCCAGATGGGCGGGACATAAAATATTATTATTATTATTATTAATTAGTTGCTTGTCATACGAGAGTCTCCAAGTGACATACAAAATCTGAAACCATAAAGTGTGGCATGAATCAGAAAAAAAGAGCAGTGCATTACAACAGAAGCCATACAATAGCCTAGATAGCAAACCCAAATTAAACAGCAGCAAAAATATACCATCAGTGTACAGCAAAATCATCATAATCCATGATATACCTTGGAGAAAAGATAATTGTTTTGATCTAGTCGTTGCATTGGTCTGTAAAGCCCCTTTGCAGAAGATTACATTTGCTTCTGAGTAACAGTGCGATCCCATGCCACACTTTCCCAGGTGATAGGGTTTGGATGAAATTTAAGCATGATGCATGTGGCTTCTTGTACATATACACTATTTAAGACTTTTCACTTCTGTGCCACTTACCAGTGAACTGGGAGCTTCATCCTTTTTTATCTCATTTGCTAGGACAAAAACCCAAAGTTTCAGAAAACGATTTTGAAGATCTTTTGTCGAATCAAGGGTTTGCAGCTAAAACCGACAGAAAAGGACCAAAGACCATTGCTGAGATGAGAAAGCAAGAAATGTCTAGAGATATGGACCCTCTGAAACTAAAGGTTGGCTGTCCTTAATACCAAATAGCTCTCATCCTGCAACTTCTGGTGTTTGGAAAAGCAGCGGTGCTCCATCTAAGTGGGGGAAGTTGAAGCGTAAATGTGGAGGAGGGCGGTCACTGGATGATGCATGGCTGTTGATTGAGAGGGGAAAGTGGGGGGCCAGGCCCTCTCAGAAGCCCCTAGCCCATGATAAAAATAAGAAAAATGAGGATCAGTGAAAACAAAATACAGTGGTCCCTCGACTTATGAAGTACTCGACATCCGTATTTTTCGACTTACGAATGAAAAAAAGTGGCCGCACGGCTACGGATTTTTCGACATCCGAATGGAAATCATTGCCGGTTTAGATGCGGTTTCCTCGACTTACGAATTTTAGATGCGGGTTTTTTCAACTTACGAATTTTTCCGAATATTTTTTCCCCAATGCATTCCTATGGGAAATCGACCTACGATTTTTTTCGACGTACGAATGTCCATTCGGAACGGATTAAATTCGTAAGTTGAGGGACCACTGTAAGGCACCAAGCAAGAGTGGGGTTGTTTATATAATTAACTGACCAGAGAGGTTACGGTCTAGCCTTGTGCCATCAGAACTGGCATACTTTTTATTAATATTTGTGAAAATTGTAAACTCTTTAATGCAACAAAATCCATTAACACATAAAACAAAAAAAAGGGTGCCTGTTACCAAGTCATGCATTTGACTTGCCTAATTTTGCAGCTGTAAGCCGAGTGTGCGTGTCACGTTTTGGTCTGGTGCGCATAAAAACGAGTCGCAAAGTTTATCAAATGTCAAGTGGCTAAAACCTGAGGCCTCTTTTGAGCTTGGGATGCAAGTCAAACGAGCCTCCTGGATTTGGCCCTAAGTGGGGCTGCAGCTCAGTGGCAGAGCACATGCTTGGTTCCCAGAAGGTCCCTGGCATCTCCCGTTAAAAAGACCTTTTAAAAAGGTATTTAAAAGACCTTAAGGTGTGAAAGACACTTTACAGTGGGGGGAATGTGCAAAACCTCCTGTACTTTAGGGAGTAGCAGGACTGATAGAAGATGCATGCATGCGTACATGTGTACATACATACACACATAATTTCACCCCCATACATAACCAGAGCTGCTGATAGAGAGGGCTTCTTCATTTGTGCTTTATTGAGGGTTTTCTCTTAGGGGAAGGGACAGAAAGTTCTGTGGCTGCATTCCTCTTCATGAATAGACCTCTCTCTTCTGTTGGAAGTGAACAGGTAGAGGAGTTTGGGATTGCCTGTTTGTGCCAAAAACCTATACAGTGGATGCTTGGGTTGCAAACGCAATCCGTGCGGGAGGCGTGTTCGCAAACCGCAGTGTCCGTAACCTGCAGCCCCGCGTCTGCACATGCGCGGGTTGCAATTTGGTGCTTCTGCGCATGTGCGAACCCATTCCGGTACTTCCGGGTTCGGCACGTTCGTACCCCGCAGCGAACGCAACCCGAGGTATGACTGTACTTCTTTTTCATTTCATTTCACTTTTAATTTGTACACTGCCTTTCTATTTTACTATACGCAAGGCAGTTTACAAGCCGAAGAAACAACAAAGATCACACACCTTATAACAATCTGATGCAATACAGAAGTGTCATAATAATAATAATAATAATAATAATTTATTATTTGTACCCCGCCCATCTGACCAGGTCCCCCCAGCCACTCTGGGCGGCCTCCAACAAACACTAAAATACATTAAAATATTACAGATTAAAAACTTCCCTAAACAGGGCTGCCTTCAGGTGTTTTCTAAAGGTCATGTAGTTGTTGATCGTTTTGACCTCTGAAGGGAGGGCGTTTATATAAACAATTTATATAAAATAAAGTAGCATTCAGTAATCCATTAGAATATTGTAGTACACAATAAAATTAAATATCAAATAATAATTAAACTGAAATTCACTCTTAACAGTTACAATAAATAATTTCTAAACGAGAATCAATCAAAATAACAGCAAGTCACTGTGCATAAAATAACACAATACTTGTGTTTGAACTTCTCTCTCTAGATTCTAGATTGGATTGATGGAAAAGAGAGGAATATAAGAGCTTTATTATCTACTCTTCACACTGTGCTTTGGGAAGGCGAGACCAAATGGAAGCAGGTCGGCATGGCTGACCTGGTTACCCCAGATCAAGTCAAGAAGTACTATAGGAAGGCAGTGCTTGTCGTTCATCCAGATAAGGTACGTGCTTCTGGCAGATTTGTCAAACTGCTAGTGCCAAATTTCTGCTATATTCCTAAGGGTAACTTCCAACTTCCCTGCTCAGGTTGGGTAGCTCAGTTGGCTAGAGCGTGGTGCTGATAATGCCAGGGTCACAGGTTCGATCCCCATAAGGGACAGCTGCATATTCCTTCAGTGCAGGGGGTTGGACGAGATGAGCCTCAGGGTCCCTTCCAACTCTGTGATCCACTCGGTAGGTACTTCTGAAGGACAGCTCAACCAGAGCCTGTAGGAGGCACTGCAGAGGTCCAAAGTAATGCACAATGGAACATGCAGCACAACAAACTTGTCAGGACTTAAGCCAGCCATGGGTCTTAGAACTGGCGGCCAGAGGGATGCTAAATGTGCTGCTGTTGCCATCTTTTAGCCAGAGTGGGGAACTGCAGGGAGATGGGCCATAACAGCAAGGAAGGCTCTAAGCTTGAGTAAGTTAGGTGCTTCCCTCTAAATCCTATAAATGTATCCGGGTTACATGCTTTCCACTTGTGGAATGTTACCCTTATCGAGCCTCGCCTGGCACCATAATTACTTGCCTGTAGATGCCAGACAAAAACATTTCCTTTCTGCCAGGCAGGTGACTGCCTTCAGTGGGTGGGATGTTTTGATCCTGCTTTTTTAAAAATATGAATGATTCTTAGATTTTTCTCTGTTTTGATTTATACCAGTTTTAACATGTATTGTTTATTGTTGTAAGCCATTTTGAGGGATGTTGTGCTAATAAGTTTAATAAATAGCAGCAACAATAGCTTCCTTAAACGCTGTGATCTAATAATGAGCATCTAACAAGTGCAGTCTTTATAGGAATTGCTTTTAGCTTCGATTTTTTGGGGGGGACACTGTCCATATCCATTTCCTATTCTCCGTAAACTGCATAGAGGTTTCATTTACCTCACTGCGGTTTACGAAAAGCGGTATACTGTATAACATTTTCTAAATAAATATACTCAGAAATAGGAATTGGCCTGTGTGTGTGTAGCTTGTAACACACATGAGGTGGCCTTTGCATGGCATCCATTACAGCTGGGCACAATTCCTGAATCCGCTCTGTGGCAGCACACTCAGAAGTTTACAGAAGCTTTGTAGATAAGCCCCTAACCTGGTTCCCTAGCTGTTGTTGGACTACAACTCCCATCATCCTTAGCTAGCAGGACCAGTGGTCCCGAGGATGTTGGGAGTTGCAGTCCAGCAACAGCTGGGATGTCATGGAATTCTGCTCAATATTGATCCAGAGCAGATTCCAATGTATAGTTAGTAGAGTAAAAACACATTGCAGGATTCCCCAAAAATAGACCAGAGGCAATTGTATTTCATCCAGCAAAGCTTGACTGCTACTGAAGGCAAATGAGCATAATGGTTACAGATCCAATACATTCAGGATTGGCACTGTCCATAAAAAATCCATTTGCAGCAGACTTAACTTAAACTTACAATAATTTATAAGACTAAACCTTAACTCTAAGCATGCTATGTACAGAACACCACACCAGAAGGAAAAGAGATAGAAAGTGAAAGTGAAACCCAGGCTCCTTCTGGCCTTTCTTTTATAGTCAGCATGACCTTGACAGAAGAGATGAGAACCATAGCTATCAACCCTCCCTTTTTTTGCGGGAAACCCCCTTATTCCAATGCCGTTTCCCTGCTGCTATCCCGGATTGTTGATATCCCTTAAATTTCCCGGATTTCAAAGGAAGCAGCTCCTCTCCCTCCCTGCCGGCCAGGGGGGCTCCTCAGCTGCGTTGCTCGGCTGCCAATAAGGAGTCTGAGACTGACTGGGGGCGGAGCTTGCATGCCTTGTGCAGCCAGACCCTCACGCCCAACCAGACAGACAGCCTGCCTGCCGTCTACGCGCTCGCTCTTTCGCTCACCCATTCACGCGCAGCCTCTGGAGCGCAGGGTGGTGAGGCTACTTGATGCCATTGCACCGCCCTCGCGGCATCCCTTATTTTCAAATCCAAAAGTTGACAGCTATGAAGAGAACCAGTTAAGCCAGCTGTGCTCAGCTTCTCTGAAGGAATAACCCAAACATCATGAACCTTCTGCTTGTTTCTTTCACACAGAGAAGCTTCCAGAAGCTTCCAGAACCCTCTTGGATTAAGTAGAATAGGGAAGATGTCTACACATCAGATCAATACTTTCTAAACTAAGAAATGCAAACTGACACGGGAAGCCAAGTTTGAGAAACACTGTCCTAAACATTACCAGCCTGCAAATAAATAAACATAAGCCTGCAAGGGGGCTTGTAGCAGCAGCTAGCTACATTCCTATGCTGGATTTAGAGGAGATTCCCCTCCTCCTGGCAGCCTGGCTTGTTTTTGTGCCGGGCACAAGAGAAGGACTGGAGAGCTCTGTTCCTCCTCCGCCAGCCTGCTCACGCCTGCCTTGGAACTGCATGGCATTTCTGGTTGCCTATGGTGACAGTGCAAGTGCTTAAATGTGCGGCTGGCATATTGTCTCCACAGCAATATGCTACCTCACAGCAAGCAACAGCTTGAGCTGGTTAGATCAGGTGTGTTATTGTTTTCCTCTGTAATGGTGTTGTTGTTGTTGTTGTTTATTGTTATTATTTATTGAGTTTATATACCGCCCTATACCCGGAGGTCTCGGGGCGGTTCGCAGAAAAGATCACAATTTATATAATCAGAATAAAAACAACAACCCAATAACACCCCCACCCCAGAAAAGAGCCACATTTTAAAAGGGCATAGGATGTCAAACAGATCGACCAAATGCCTGATTTAAAAGGAACGTTTTTGCCTGGCACCTAAAGGTGTATAATGAAGGCGCCAGGCGAACTTCCCTGGGGAGAGCATTCCACAGACAGGGAGCCACTGCAGAGAAGGCCCCTTCTGGTGTTGCCACCTCCGGACCTCTGGAGGAGAAGGCACATGAAGGAAGGCCTCAGAAGATGATCTCAGGGTCTAGGTAGGTTCATATAGAAAGAGGCAGTCCTTGAGGCTTTATAGGTCAAAACCAGCACTTTGAATTGGGCCCGGAAACTAATTGGTAGCCAGTGCAGTCGGGCCAGGATTGGTGTAATATGCTCAAACCGTCTTGCTCCAATGAGCAACCTGGCCGCTGAATTCTGCACTGAACTGTTTTCAGAGGCAGCCCTTTTCCGGTGGGGGGGGGGAGGTCTGCTTTCCTTTAATGCAGCTGTTACAGGCAACTGTCATTTGACTCGACACTCGAGAATGTTCAGTTGGAGGTGGAAGGATTACGTGGAGCCTTCCTGTTGGGATAGCTCACTCTGTAGCTCATTCTTAAGGTTGCGGGTTCGAGCCCCATGTTGGGCAACAGGTTCCTGCATTGCAGTGGGTTGGACTAGATGACCCCATGGTCCCTTCTTTCTCTACAATTTCATGACTCTTATGATTCTAAGCCTAGCCAGTGATGCAGAAGAGGCAGGCAAGGTGTTTTGGTATCTTCCATGCCAAGATTTCTGACCAGACACTCCCAAGTCAGAGAAGGGGCGGACTGTTTGTACATTTGCATCATGGCTGCAGAATTGCTGTGTTGGCAGCACATCTGCACTCAGAGGATTCTTGCTCAGCTCATGTTTGGAGTGAAAACACCCACGTTTCTTGTAACTCCTGCTCTGTTTTGCTTCCTTACAGGCCACGGGGCAACCTTACGAACAATATGCCAAAATGATCTTCATGGAGCTGAGCGACGCGTGGTCAGAATTTGAAAACCAAGGATCAAAATCACTTTTCTAAGATGCTCCCTTTTTGAAAGCGGGGGTGGATTTCAAAATGTATTTGCAGCAAAAACCGAATCTTCTGAGTGCTGTTATAGTGTCACCTCCTTAGATCGAGGGGGGCAGGGAACGTTTCCCGGTTCTTGCACACTTTGCATCTATACACTCTCACAAACGGGGTGTGTCTTGTAGGACACAGTGCACAGATGGCACTTTGGGTCCATCGACACTCGGAAGGTGGTGGTGCCCTGAGAGTGGAAAGTTCCAAGCCATCTGAGAGAGGGTTTGAACACACGTGTAATTTTAATGATGGCGGCTAGCGTGGACAAGATTTTCTATGGGAAGCATCATCCATTTCAAATCCCTTTTGTGTGTGTGTGGTTTTTTTGTGTTCCCTTCATTTGAGGAAACACCCAACCTCAATTTGCATTTCTGTTCCCCACTCTATGTAGTCTTTATGATTTGTCTTGGTTGTTTTTGTTTCCCCCTTTTTAAATTTACATGTTTGCCTTATTCAAAGTGCTTTAGTTTACCTTATCAGCTGTGAGTTTGCTCAGCATCTCTTTTCTGGTTTCTGTGCGAGGTGTACATTTTTCTTTGGTATTTCATGTAATCATTCCGGTAATCATTCTGTAAATAATTAAAACATTTTTTCTGACAAACACCTGCGTTCCTTACACTGCATCAACAGTAGCTTAGCCAAAACAGTCCCATTGGTGGGGAAGAAAAGACACGAATGAATCTTTGATGTGTTTGTGGTCCCCCCCCCCAAAAAAATGTGTAAAGATGGAAGCAGAGTTTTGCTTTAATTTAAGGATTGCATGGTCTTGTCTTATTTATTCTGATCTCCTTTGAGGCAAGACTTTAAATATTTATTCCAAAATGTTTGTTTGAAATTATATATATTTGCATTGTCTCCTACTCTCCTCGATGGTATATGTGCCTTCTGTTGGCATAATTGAATTGTTAAGTTGGTAGGTTGACGCATATGCTGAGACTTGAATTGTGAGTCCAGTGGTTTACTTTTTTGCTTTTGACAGGCTGAACGGAATATGTGTTGCATCACGTAGCTGCATTTGGAAAGGGGTGTGTGCAGTTTTTGCCAACCAGAGACAACTTCCCCTCACGTGTTTGAAAGCCTGTTGATTCTGGAAGTTCATGCGTGTGGATCAAACAACAGGATGATGATCTATGTACTGTCTTGAAGCCTTGACATATCCCTGAATATACCGGCTAGTTCTATGGTAAAGGAAAATACACTGTTTGCCCGGTGATTGGTCCCACCTATAAAATGAAGAATTGAGCACAATATTCTCTGCTGAGCATCAAGACCAGCTCTGTATTCAATCAGCAATATGTTGTCTAGGTTGTGGTGGCATCTTTTCAATATACAGTGTAGCTTTCAGGTGGATTCCACTTTTAAATCTGTCTGCAAGCCATCAAGGTTTATTCAGTCTGGTTCTGCCACAGTGGAGAATTCTGGTATTGTTAGGGAGTAGTGCTTTTTCTGGCAAGCAGCTTTCTGATCAAAGTTGGTACAAAGTTAGACCTCTCCTATCCTTCCACCCACATTGCAGCAAACAGCGATCTGCCAAATCACTTGCTAATTCTACTGTATAGTATTCTCAGTCAGTGCTGCTCTATTCTGTAGAGAGTGGACTTAGAGGAGGAAGAGAAGAAATGTACTTTGGGATACAACCTGAGCGATCAAACTCGGTCATGCAACGTGGCTGTCAGCCTGGGGAAGATGTCCAAGCCCAAAGAGATAAATCTTGAAGCAGAGAATGTGTATGAGTTACAACTTTTTGAAAAGAATTTCATTTTTTTCCTCAGGTGTGAAACGGCAGGTATTTTTTCCTTGTACTTTATAAGGCTATGGAAAGGCTGATCAAGTGTGTGGCCATTTCTTGGCTACCTCCAAAATAGCATGTGTAAGCTAAGCTACTCTTTATTGACTCATAGTTCACACCTACACACTTAGGTAGGCCTTACCGAAACAAGCAGACGATTCAGACTGTAACTGGTAGCCATACGTGAGGTAGGTGTGAAAAATAAATGGGATTGCGCTTCACTTGGGGGCAGTGAGACCCTGATTATCTGCTCTGTGTGCACAAGTGACATCAGGCTCTGGGTTGCTGAATAGGCTCTGAGCTTAGCTATGGGCCTGTCTATTACGTGCAGCTGAACCAACATGGGAGTTGTGGAAGACAGGCTACAGTAAGCTGCTGACAGAGGGAGAGAGTAGGCCCAGTAGAAGATTCCATGCAACTTCAGTTTTGTGGCCCTTCATTGTTGAAGCACCCCTCAACAGAGTTTCTGTTCTTAACCTTGATCAAACCAAAATTTTATCTTGGGAGGCGTTTGAAACCACACTTCCTAGATTCAGTCAGCAGGGTTGCTAACACAGCTTTTGGATATAAACCTGGATCTTGAGTCATGCAATTTCTGAAGAAACCGAGCGGCAGAATTGGTCACGTGGCGGAGAGATCATTAACAACGGGGCAGAAATCTTGTACGTCGATGGCAGCCCAGCCCTTTACGTTAACAGTGGCGGCAGCAACAAGGAGAAAACATGCCAATATCTTATACCTATCCAATTTGGCAGAACAAATTCAGAGGGCACCGCAGTTCATGTCACACTCTGCTTTTCCCAGTTAGATAGATGCCCTGCTGTTCCTGCTTTCGTGAGAGAATTCTGCTTTGGGTGATTGGACTGTGGAACAGCATTTCAGCTGTCGTATTTGGATGTGCCTGGTTTCCAAACCCCAATCTCCCTGTCATCTCTGCTGTGGACGTGGGCATAAGTCTTGTGTGCAGTCAGCATCGCATACGGATGTGCTTTTTAATGTGTTCCTTGCGTCTGGTGCTCTGTGATCAATCCACCTCAGTAGTCTCTAAGCGGCTACGTTCACTCAAGAGGCTGGTTCCTTCGATAATAACTCCAGTTATGGACACAGACTTCAAGCCTGTCGTATGGGACCAGTGTCTATTTTTTTAAAATTGTCTTTTGTTTGTCTCTCTCAGAATGATGATGGGAGAAGGGGTGTGATTGTGCATGTGTGAAGGAGACATTTCAATAAATACAGGTCTGTCGTTGAAAAGGCAGCCCTGTGCTGGGTTCCCACCCCCATAATCAGGAGCAAAATGATTTCCTCTTGTCTTTCTGTGTGTTTCCTCACCAGCCAGTGATGTGGGACAGAGAAGTACACAGTGTGATGTCAAAATATTGGAAAGTTTCTAACAACACAATATTAGGAACTTGATGCTTCCTGTTTCGATGGCCGGCCTGTCTTCAAAGAGTGACTTCCATGTTACTCCTTCCCATCTTGGTTCCTCTCAAAGAAAAAAAAAACCCAGTTATGGTGACACCTGTGTGAACTATCTTAAAGTAAGGGCAGAACTTCCAGGATATTTTCAGGATGATCTCAACAACAGTGAGGACTACAGATTTCTCTCCACATCCTGTCCCTGTTTCAGTCTCAGCCCTCAACTCAGAACTCTGCGGAACGTTTTAGAAGCAGTTGATATTCTCTCCCCCCCCCCCCAGCGCTTTTATAAATGTTATAGACTGGGTGTGTTTGTAAGAGTTCCACAGCAGTTCAGAGTTTCGTGGCTGCGTGAAAGGAGCATAGATCATGCCATTTGGGTGAGGGAGAACACATTTCTTGTTTAAAGGAAAATCCATTGTTTCAGATGCTGCAGCTCCAGTGTATTGTTTTATTTTGATAAATTGTTTGGGCTGCTAGACCAGCTTTGAAGAGTTGTTTTGCAGCTTTGGTGGTGGGTGGAAATATATAGTGCAATCTGCATTGAGCACTCGGGAAAGAAGTACTTTAAATGAGATGAATATTGCTCTGTCCGTGTTAATGGTTCTTTTACAGAGCAACGTGAGATGAAAGGCAGGTCCTTGCCCTAAGATGACTTCAGTCTGAATTTCAGTAGTAAGAGAGGCATTAGGAGAATTGGGAAAGGGAAGGGTAATAAGTGGGAGTACAGTCTTTAATTTTGAAAGAAGGCACACTCCTGTTTTGAAGAACTATTTGGCTCTGGTATATTATTGTAACACGGTATAAAAATAAAATATGCTTTGAAACAATGGGCAAGGAGTGAAATTTTCAGTTTAAGTTTTAAGCAGTTTTATATTTCTCTGACTATTTTATTTTAAGGCCGCCTATATTGCGGTTTTGGTAAAATACAAATCTATTTAAATGTTACCAACTAGTGTAAAGGATGTTTATTTTAAACAATCCCAGTGTTACAAGGGATGGAAGAAAGGTGGATTTTATATAAGGGAGTTAGAAGTGGAAGTGTGTATCTGTACTTAAGTATCCCCAGTGTCAACAGACTGTTTTCAGTAGCTTGGCGTTCCTACAGGGTCTTCCCTGGAGCTAGAAGCAGTTCTGAACTTCTAGGCTATGTTAATGCCTCTTTGAATTAAGAGCCAGTTGTCGCAACTCCTCCCTGTTGTCTAAAGGAAAGTTCATTTCTAATATGGCTACTGAGGACCCTTGATGCAGCCGTCGAGACTCTCGCTCGCTCCTGATTTCTGTGGGATGTACGTGCTGTGGGTACTGTGTATGTGTTTGGAGGTCACAGCTTAGCATAAGGCCTTGCCATGACACCAAGACTCTTGGTCCATCTTGTCCAGTGTTGTCTACTCTGTCTGGTAGCACCTCCCCTGGGACTGTCCCATCACCTGCTCCCTGACTCTTTCTTAGCTGGATTGAACATTGAACCTTCCGCATGCCAAACCTGTGGTTTACCGCTGAGCTACGGTTTCCCTGCCCACTGGCTGAATCACAGTCACTGCGGCCTAGCAAGCCAGCTCCAGCTGTACAAGAATAGCTTTTCTCACCGTGGACTCGCGGAGATCAGTGGGGCTCTGGGTAATCTGTGAAATGGGCGGATTGGGGGTGAGAAACCACACTTTCTCTACAAGTCATGGGAGGAGTATAGAATTGTAGAGTTCGAAGGCAACCCATGGATCATCTAGATCAGGCATAGGCAAACTCCGGCCCTCCAGATGTTTGGGACTACAATTCCCACCATCCCTAGCTAACAGTACCAGTGGTCAGGGATGATGGGAATTGTAGTCCCAAACATCTGGAGGGCCGGAGTTTGCCTATGCCTGATCTAGCCCAACCCCCTGCAATGCAGGAATATGCAGCTGTCCCATACAGGGATTGAACCTGCAACCTTGGCGTTATCAGCGCCTCGCTCTAACCAGCTGAGCTATCCAGGCTCTCCATGTCAAGTGTTTCAAACAGTTCAGTGAAGACTGCTATGCTTTTCTCTCCCAACGGCAGTGTGGCATCAAAAGGAATCGCTCAGACCACAAAGCCCCAAAATGGTATTTCAGAATGTAATGTTAATGCCTGATATCTCTAGCTTTTTGTCTGATTTCAGAGCTGCTGCTCCCCGCCCTTTTTTTTATCCATTCCCTCCTAAGGTTCTTTTGGATTAAGAAAGGGGAAGGGGGAGAGAAAGCTGGCGAACATATTGATCAGTGGTCCAATCCTGCAAAACACTTCCAGTTTTGCTTTCCCCATGGTATTATCCACTTTTCACCACATGGGGGTGTTTCATAGGAACAAGTAACCACAGACATGTAGATTGAGTTAGATGCAGTGCTACCGCATACCTGATTTTAAAAAAATTATCTTGGCTTTCTTTTCTTTAGCAAGCAGGCAGTCTTGCTTATATGTAGCTGGCATGAATACATACAGGTGAACCAAGGTTGGGCCCAAGCCTAGGGTGGTCATACCTGGAACCCGTCTGGAATGGGTTTGCCCAACCAAGAGTCCTTAAAGCCTCCTTGTATTTCTATATGGCTTGACCAATCCAGAGCCCCTCCCCTGCTGCCTGCCATTCACAGAGGGTGGTGTTGCACTTATTTATTCCCCCTGCCTGAAGAAGGCTGTAGAGCATTGGTTCCCCATTAGCTAAGTACTGCAGACCCCCTTTCCCCCAAAAGCCAAGCCAAGGAATCCCTACTTTTGAAAAAGTTGATAGCTCTATGGTAGTTTTGTTATGTGAATGGTGCCACGGACCCCCTGGGTGGGTTACGTTGACTCTCTGGGGTCCATGGACCACCAATTGGGAACCGCTGCTGTAGAACATACAAACATGTAGATCTGGGCAACTCCAGTTAGGGCCACCCACAGGCTGAAGGTCCTGCTACAAGCACTGGAATTATTGACACAGTTAGACACCCTGTAATCCCCCCCCCCTTTTTAGCTACTCCACTAAGCAATCCAAAGTAAAAGATGAATAAATCACTTTTTCTTGGGTTGATTTTTGCTTTGCTTTTATGGCTTTGAAGTGAATTCTTTGGAATATCCGGAGTGGCCACCTGCCACTTAGGAGTGCTTCGTTGACCAGTGCAGTAAGTGCAAAATATTAAACAATGGGTATAAAATGTTTTTTAAGATCAACTATATTAAGGCAATAAAAAAAAGGATCTATTACATTCGTATGGGGTACCTGATTTCAGCATACTTGATTTCTCGTTTTTGGCTCTTATTTCCAAATGACTTGTGTTTCAGACTCAAACTTCAAATTATTAATGCAACTGTTTTTTTTATGAAGTATGCATGTATTTAAGCTTTTTTTTTTAATGAAAACAGGAGCATTGTGGACACTTGGCAGTCTTATCTTTTGGTGAATGTACTGTACATTGTTTCATGAAACTGAGGAACAATGAATGAGGATTTTATTTACTCCATGACATGCCACCATTTCATGTCCTTGTCTTATAGGTGGTCTGTCTGTTTTGGGTTTTTTTTGGGGGGGGTGGAGGGTTGGGGTTGGTAAGCGGATGGGCAAAGGGAAACCTAAATCTTATTTTTCCTCTTCATGGGAATTGTTATGTGCTGAGTAATTTTGGTAACAGTCAAATGGAAAAAAATGTATAAATGTGTGTGTATATAAAATGAGCATTGTCTGAGGTTGCACCTTGTAAACAATTGCAGATAATCTGTTTGAATGTTTGGCACATAATGTGCTCAATCAAAGTACTTTACTTTGAAATTATCATGATTCAATCATTAAAAAACAAAACAAAAGCAGAACATCGCTTTCCTTATTCATACTTATAAAAAGGAAGAGATTGTTAATTGGGTGTGTACAGTTTGGTAACGTGTGGTGTATGGATTATGGTGGGTGAACACACTGCCCTGTTTTGCTTCGCTTTAAACTGTGTACATAAACTGATATATGAAACATACTGTAACTGTGTTGAACTGACTCAAGGCTGGCCCAAGACCTCTTGCCACCTGAGGCAAAGGACACAATCAACCATCTTGTTGGCTACTGTGATAACAGGATGCTGAACCAGATGGGCCTTGGCTTGATCCAGCAGAGCGCTTCTTACGTTCTTATAGCATCCCACCCCGCATTTATTGTATTGAAGCCAACCAGAGTAGCAGCTGAAACCTTTTCTTCAGCACTATCCTGTTGACCTCAGTGCAGTCCAGGAACTGTGCAAACCCAAATTTCAAGTATGCATTGGAGTCTCTCCTAAAAGTCTGGAGGTGACCCACATGATAAAGGAAGCTTATCTTCCAGCTTGCATTGTGTGTGTTGGCAGCAAAGATAGCTGGTGCCCGTTGTGACTGGTTGGGCAGTAGGCAGGGAGGTCAACAGCAGGTGGCGCCAGAGCCAACGAATTCTAGGTTTGTGCCCATCGTCCTCCCTGCTGCATTCCACAAGGGGCAACACTGAGACTGAGGGTAACAGAGGTATTTCCACTCCCTGGGCTGGTTGTAAACAGGAGGGAAGGCAGGGTTGGGCCGGCTGAGATTGTTATAATAGTGCCTCACTCGCCCTAGAATGGATCAGCCTCCATTGCTTGAGTCCCTTCTGCCTCATTCTCCTTCACCCATTGCTCTCTTGCCCGGCTGGCAATCTAACCACAACTTCTTATAAGCTTAAATGCTCCCTTCTTTTCCCTCCATTTCCCTACCACTAAACACATCATCACATGAAAAGAAAACTGCAAATTCTTGTTTTGAAGGTTCTCCATCCTCATGAGGATTCAGTTTGTATGCATAGGCTCTGTAGTAGTTCTTCATTTTCCTCGACTTACGAGCGTCCGGCTTTTGCCAGTGACGATGCTTCCCTCACCTCTCCCATCTCCACAGCCACACAGGAAAGTATGCCATAATCACATTCGTTTGGGTGTCCATCATCAGTATGGCATCTAGTATTGCCTCCTTTTCCATCTAGAATAATAACATTCAAGCCCAGTCCTTCCGCTTCTGCCAGCCTCCCCTTCCTAGTTCATTTGACGGTGCCTCGACGTGATTCCAATACCCATTGTGATTTCGAATCTTAATGGCCATTAGTTGAATCCCGTCAATTTCACTATGACTGTCTATAACACTAAGTGATGTTGGCGTCCTTTCTGACAGCTGTTAATGGAATACTTGACCTCTCGTCCCTTGTTGATGGCTGCTGCTTCTATCGGTGAATCTCCGCTTCTTCTTTTTTAATGATTGCAGGCAGGAGGGAGAAATCCTTGGGAATGCATTTGCGATTCTCTGCTGCAAAACTTGACTTTAAGGACAGAGGAGGAAAGGGGATATAAGCAGCCGCATGTAAATATGAAAAATCCTGCTGAATCAGACCAACCAGCCGTGTAATTCGGCCGTCTGGTCCAGTCAGCGGCCATTTTCAGAGGTGTACCTGTTTTCCACCAGGGGCCCAGGCCCAGGGGGAGGGGCACAACAAATTCCTACAGAACAATGGAGTATATTATGCATATGTGTGTCGCAATGTGCCACCGTTGTCACAGTGAGATCAAATGTGGGAGAAGCTTTCCTTGCACCATGGGCCAAAGGTATGTGGTTTTTTTCACTGGACAATTTTGAGCACTTGGGTCGTGTAAAACGTAGTCATTTCCAATGTGGCTATTGTGGTGAAGCAATTTTTTTTTCCTTGAGGGGGTGCCGATGCAACTCCTTCCCAAGGGGACAAGGGACCCTAGGTTATTTTATTTATTAATGGATGAATAAAGTTAGCCCCAGGGGCTGTCCGTGCCTCTGGGCCACAAGTTCCCCACCGCTGATAAGACAAAACCAACCATGAAAAATACCACTAGGCCTCCCCCTCTCACCTTTGGTGGCATTTGGTGGTATGGGACCTGATTCGAGAGAAGGGAGAGCGTCACGGTTGATTCCTTCATGTCCAGCCTCTCCTGTTGCATCCGACAGATCTTAACATTCATTAAAATGTTGTGTACGGTAAACACAATTAGCCTCGCTTTAGAAACTCATTCTGATGGTGTCAAGTGTAATGCGAGTGCTCTGGTTGATAGATGATGAACGCAAGTGCTTTTTTTTTTTTTTAATTTCAGCACGATGCAAATGCTATTACTGGGAGTTCTCAAGGGCGCCCAAGTTCTCAGCAGGTCAAAGAGCATGTAACTATCAGACATGAATGGCCTCTGGGCATATTGCAACAACAATAGAGCTCTGAGAGAAAATTGCAGTATTGGAGCGCTTTAATATAATGTCGCTGGGGGGAAAGGCATCCGTCTGACAATAGGGGAAGACGGTGATGCGACCAGGCGGTGAGGGATATTGCTGGTTATTTATTGCTGTAACACTACAATGCTCAAACCTTGGGCTGCACGCTGGTGTGGCCATGAGAAAACAGAGAAATTAAGATAGCAGTTCAAGAGGCCTATTTGCCGAAGATGTACATCCTGTCGCTTTGCAGGAATGACAGCTCTAATGCTGGCTTTCTCCAGTCAACCCCCATTGTAGGTTGGTAGATCTGGTGCATCTCTGCATGGGTATGTGTTTGAATCATTTAATCGCATCTACTGCATGGTGCTCCAGATAAAATAAATGCTGTAAAAGTCCTCTCAGCGGTTTATGAGGGAGGCTGACACACCTCATCAGAAAGGGCCTTCCACAAATGGGGAACTGACTTCAGGTGCGGAAAGGCCTGTCAGAGTAGACAGTGCTATACTGGGTAGACCCAGGGATGGAGAAACTTCAGGGGCCAACTTGGACACACGGGGAAATTGCTTTGCAAAAAACGAGTACATGAGGCAAAATTGTAAACAAGAACGTGTATACCAAGAGAATTCACACTAAAAGGCTGGTGGGTTTTCATTAGGACTTAAAAAAAAATATGCAGAAACTGGTGCAGGAATCTGGGGAACTGAACTTAAGACTGGAAATATTAGAAATCAGAAAGGATAGATTTGCCCATCCCTTAAAAGAGGAGGGCAAAAAGTAGACTTGGGCCTACGGATAGGTCTCTGAACTCTCAAGCATTTAACAACTCTCTCTTTCACCCCTGAAACAATATTTGGGGGAAACGGGAGTATATTTTTTGTGAGGGAAAGACTCGGACTTCACATTTAATTCTGGTAATGAAAACAGACCCTGGGCTGACTGTGTGCTTGGAGATAACATTTTATATCCCTTTAAAGGTTGCAGCCTTATCCCCAGTTTCCTGGAAGTAAGCCATGTTGACTTCAGTAAGACTCATTTTTCAACTGACTTCTATACAGGATTGTGCTGCCATTCTAAAATGTGCTGTAATTCTAAGTGTGTGCTTGCCCCACTGATCTGCTATGCAGATACTTTGCTTCAGCTGTTGGATCTTGTAGATCTGGGGGGCTGGGGTGGGGTGGGGGGTGGCAACGTAGATCCCATACCCCTTACGTCTCTCCACTTCTGCTTTGTATGGTTGCTTTCCTCATAATCGAATCCACCCCCCCAAAAAAGAGAGAGATGTGTCGTATCAGTTTTTAGGGAGAGCGACACTGGTGTCAAGACCAGGCTCCGTTAATGCACTTTCCCCAGGAGTGCATGGCTGCCTCTGTCCTTTTCATAAACAGCTTCCACTCCCTGGAGCTGCGGAGGATAATTTTGCTGACAGCCTTGTCAAGATATGCAGGGTGTGTGGCTTCATAATGCTGCTAGCTGCTATCGCTCAAAGGGCTTCTTTTGTTTCAGAAATTGGTAATTGTAGCTTATCTGCGTTACCATCTGTGGACAAACTAAAGCCCGGGGGTGGGAGGGGGGGCACTTGTTCTGCATTACATCTCCTGATAATGCTGGAATTTGCTGTCAAACAGCTCACAAAATAATGGGTTTCCAAGCGTGTCCGCTATTTCAATAGAAACTGGAAATGGCAAAATGATTGTGTGTGTGTGTGTGTGTGTGTGTGTGTGTGTGTGTGTGTGGCATCTTTTGGAATATGATACATCTTTATTGAGACAGCTGGGCAGATATTTTTATCCGACGACTGAAATAATCACATATTCAATGTTGGAATGGGAGCGTTCTGAAATCCTAAAGCACAACTGGGAAGCGGGTATTTATGCAGCACAGCTTTATGTTGTTTTAATAGTTTCTCTCCAGGGGTCCCTGAGAATTGCAGTTCTGGAAGGGTTAGCAAAGGTCTTTCAACAGAGAATTCTCACTGCGGTACAATTCCCAGGTTGCTGTGGCATTTATTTATAGAAAACTGATATAAATTTATACCTAGCACTATCTACAAGCCCCCTCCTGGCTGTCAAATAATGAAAGTTGATGAGTGAGGTGCCATATGCTAGATTAGTTGATGGTAGCAATGAAGGTCAGATTTAAATAAATTTGCATGTTGCCAAACCTTCAACTTTGGTGCCTTTTGTAACTTAAAAGGAAAGACCATATTTACTGTTTTGTTTTTAACACTTGCTCTGGTAGTCCACCAGAACCAAAGAATAAACAAGTGTGTCCTTTACTCAGTGATATCAGTTGTGATATAGCTACTAGTGTTGTCTATGCTGTATATTACTTTTTGCAATGAAACAGTTGTGTGTCTGCCACCGCCGGCCCTGTAGTCTGGCAGCATCTGAAGGGCACCATTGTCCCTTACTGTTTGCTATTTGGACCACTGGACAACACATCAGGCGCTGCCGCTGGCCTAAACACATGATTCTCTGCCGCATTTTCTTCTTTTGCACCAGCTTTTAGCATAAATAAGGGACCCAGGTGGCGCTGTGGGTTAAACCACAGAGCCTAGGGCTTGCTGATCAGAAGGTCAGCGGTTCGAATCCCTGCGACGGGGTGAGCTCCCGTTCGGTCCCAGCTCCTGCCAACCTAGCAGTTCGAAAGCACGAAGTGCAAGTAGATAAATAGGTACCGCTCTGGCAGGAAGGTAAACAGCGTTTCCGTGCGCTGCTCTGGTTCGCCAGAAGCGGCTTAGTCATGCTGGCCACATGATCCGGAAGCTGTACGCCGGCTCTCGGCCAATAAAGCGAGATGAGCGCCGCAACCCCAAAGTCGGTCACGACTGGACCTAATGGTCAGGGGTCCCTTTACCTTTACCTTTAGCATAAATGGCAAGATAGGAAGAATAAGGCTACAGGCAATTTATTGCTAAGCACATGAACCTGGGAGTAAGTCCCCGAGGAGCCATGTGCAGGATTGCAGCATGTATGAAAACAAGTTGAGAGTCCCCATTTTGAGAAAGCGTCCCAGGCCTCATTGCCAAATGAAGAACCCAAACTTGGGTTTCTGCTTCTGCCAAATTATTAGATAGTGATACCATACCCTCCAACATTTCTTCAATGAAAACAGGGACGTCCTAAGGAAAAGCGGGACATTCCGGGCTCATGACAGTGAGTTACATCTAAACCTCTTGGGAACTAACTTAACTCTTGGGACCAAACACGACTCTCTTTCTTTGCAGTAGGGCTAATTTGTTTGGAGAGGTGGGAGCAGGACTTCTGTACACAGCAAACAGCAATGGCTGCGACAGGAGCTACTTTGAAATGAGGCTGATTTAAGCCTCATTTGGGAAAATGTTTGTAGTGGTTGCTTCTGTGAAAAGCAAAGGGTTTGAGGAGCCAGTAGTTTGTTTGGGGGCAAGCATAGGCAAACTCGGCCCTCCAGATGTTTTGGAACTACAACTACCATTATGCCTGGCTAACAGGACCAGTGGTCAGGGATGATGGGAGTTGTAGTCCCAAAACATCTGGAGGGCCGAGTTTACCTATGCCTGGTTTGGGGCATTTGAAGAACTGGACCTAGTTTTGCAGAAATCTGAATGATATGCCAGATGATCCTTGCAGATTCCTCCTTGGTTTTCTTTGGCATCTGGTCCCTTCTAGTTTCACAGCCCCAGATGAATCGTCATCTCACTTCATTGTGCTTCCTGCAGAGACAACATTTCATGTCCCTTGGCTAGCTATGTTAGGTATGTAGTACCAAGCAACCTGACTACTGCTGACATTAATAATCTCTTGATGTTTGCAAGTACTTCAAATACCACTTCAAGGTAAGCTCTGTGCTATTCCTGCACTCTGTGTTCTCCAGGAGACCATGTGCTCCCAGGTAATTGCTGTGTCCCCATTCCAGGAGGAGAGTTATTGTTATACTAAATGCTCCAGGTGTGTCACAAATGGTGGCATTTGAAAATGGCAAAGCGACAGCATCCTGTGCCTTGAAATGCTGATAGGCAAAGCGCTCTGAATTGCTTTGGCTGTATGTGGCCTGAAAAGCACCACCGAAAGCCATTCAGAAACTCAATAAAAGAGAGAGAATTAGATGAATGGCAGATTCTTCCTTGCGACCAGCTAAACGATAATTTCATTCTTGTTGCTTCAAGACGATGCTTTGCTCAATCTATAAAGTTTTTCTGTCTCGCTCTGAGGATGCACAAGGGGCCAGAGCGTCTCTTTCAGTGGAGGAGGCAGAGAAATGTATGTGGCAAATGGCGCCACTCATATTTGCTGAAGGGTTTCCTCTGCTTTTTCTGCTGTGTGTACGAGAGATAGAGAGAGAGAGGGAGGGAGGGAGGGAGAGGGAGAGAAATAGTGTGCTTTAGTGGTTAGAGTGTGGCTAGATTGACTGATGGATTGATGGGTATGTTTGCAAGGGGTATGTTTGGGAACTCCAGGTGTTAAGGCCAGATTATGCACTAGAATGAGGTTGGTAAAAGCCCTGCTTTTCTTCTGCTGTGCATCATAACGCTATTTGGAGAAATGTACCTCACTATTCCTCAGCACAAGCTAGACCCCAGATTACCTTATAAGTAATGTGGTAGGAACATTCCCTTCCCCTTCCCCTTCCCCTTCCCCTTCCCCTTCCCTTTTTACATGCAGAAAACCCCAGAGTCCATCGCCTGTCTCCCCATTTACAAGGATCAGGCAGTATGTAATATGAAAAGCTATCTCCTTGAGCTGCTGCTGTCAGTCGCCTGGCCTAGATGGACAAATAGTCTGACGTGGTATAGAGCAGTTTCCTGTGTTTCCACTTCTTATCGGATCCCCTCATACCCTCCAACGTTTCTCTGATGAAAATAGGGACATCCTATTCCATAATAATGATAATGATGTTATTATTTATACCCTGCCCATCTGACTGGGTTGTCCTAGCCACTCTGGGCGGCTGCCAACATATATAAAATAATAATAAAACATTAAGCATTAAACAACTTCTCTATACAGGGCTGCCTTCAGATGTCTTCTTGTATAGTTACTTATCTCCTTGGCTTGGGGGGGGGGGTCACATAATTCCATACCCTCCAATGTTTGTCTGATGAAAATAGAGGTGTCCTCGGATCAAACCGGAAACTGGGATGGCTTCTGTAAATCTGGGACTGTCCCTGGAAAATAGGGAGACTTGAAGGGTCTGTCCCCTTGATGTGGTCCATTGGAAGAAGTTTGATCTCTGTGATGCTCAAGGGAAGGGGGGGTGAGGGAGAGGTGATGATAAACATATTTTACCTCCACCTTTCCCTTGTGCCCTATACAGTATGTATTGGGAGTGGTGTCACAATACAAGCAAGACATCTATGTGGTGTTAAGAGAAATAGGAGTATGAGGGATGTCTCAGAAGGGAGCCATTTGGTTGAACGCTGGCATTATCCATGCGCTCTGTAGGGATCTTGTTGCTGGGCCACCACTGGAATTTTTTATTATAATGTGCTGCGCGGTGTAACTTGTGGGAAAATCCTTGATGCTAAAAAAAATTGAGTTTATTAATATGTTTGTGGCCTGTCGCAGAGGTTGTTCAGTCCCTAATGAGAGTGACTTGAACAGGAAGCTTCCCTCCCACCCCATACCTGTTGGAAGCAATGACCAACTTTCTTTTTTAAAAGCTTCACAGTTTGGTGCATATCCCAAGCTCCAACTTCAAAGAGAACTGATTTCCTCATAGTCACCTCTTCAGTCACAGCTGAATTTAAAAGAAAGGCAGTGCGGGGAGCAAAGAGCTTTGCAGTGCCAGCAGCCAAGAGTTTTAACAGAGGCCTTTTTATTTTTATTTTGAATGGTAACTGAAGAGAGATTTTGTAGAAATTAAAACAAACTTTGAAGCCAAGGAAAGCTAAAAAGGATTGTCAGGCTTGTCACTTTGCAAATTAGCCGAAGAAAAGTGTCGTGGGGAGAACCAAAAGTTCTGATGAGCCCTTGGTGCTGAAAAGGGGGGGGAGGGAACTATTGTATTTATCTCTTTTAACGTGGGAGAAAATGTGGATTTCCCCCTCTCTTTTTTTGTCCAAAGCTGCACTGAAAGTCACTGAAGGTCAAAACCTGCAGACAGTCAGTGCCGGATTTACGTATAAGCTAAACAAGCTATAGCTTAGGGTATCACTCTCTTGGGGGCCCCCCAAAAAATTAAAGGAAAAAACAAACGATGTACATTTCCAAAATGTAAGATAAAAAACAAATAAAATAAAACCTACATACAGCAACAGTGTTTTGTGTTGTGTAGGCTCCTATGATGTAAGTCATGGGCCCCACCTGCTAGCCTGCTCCCTAAAATATCACTGGTTTGCTCATTTCTGTATATAGGGTGCCTACGTTTTGCATGGACTGTTATGTGCAAATGGCTTTAGATACCTATTAGGTCCATAAATTAACATATAGCATATATTCAACACACACAAAAAAAACAGCGACAAAGGATAGCTGGACATATAAAGGGCCCCATTATGTTCAGTAGCTTAGGGCCTCATCAAACCTAAATCCGGCCCTGCAGACAGTTACTGTTTCTTGAAATTAAAATAATGAGAAGCCTGGATGAGCATTGTTTGCATGTAATCGAAGCCCTGGCCAACCTCTGGAACATCCAAATGGCTCGGGCTATTGACACAATTGCCCCTGAGTGCCCTCTCCCACTTTGTGGAGCCCGTTTGGCCCCCTGGTATACGCCAGAGCTTAGGGCGAGGAAACAAGCTGGGAGATGGCTTGAACGTAAGTGGAGGAAAGAGCCAAATGAATGCAACCAAACACTGGTAAGGGCTCATTACCGAGCCTACCTAGTGGCAGTGAAGGCAGTAAAGAAGGTATACTTTGCTGCCTCCATGGCATCCTTAATATGTCATCCGGCAGAGCTTTTCCTGACTGGCCCAAAGGAGGTAGTAGAACCAACGGTAGCTTGCTGTGATGTGACTTGTTTGCAAAGCATTTTGAGGATAAAATCACTTGCCATCCACCAAGACCTTGTCTCTGCTGTTATAGCAGATGAATCTCATGGTGTGTCCAGAGCACAGTCTAGTCTTGTGGTGTTGGATGAGTTTTGGTTGGTAAGGCTTGAGGATGTGGACAAGGTGCTCGGATCGGTCAGGACGACCACTTGCGCTCTAGCCCCTTGCCTCTCTTGGCTGATAAAACCAGCAGGGAGGGAACAGCTGGCTGGGCCAGGGAAGTGGTCAATGCCTCTTTACGAGAGGGGGTGGTCCCTGCCTGTTTGAAAGAGGCAGTGGTAAAACCACTCCTTAAGAAACCTTCCCTGGATTCGGAAAACCTAAATAATTCTGGCCAGTTGCTAATCTCCCTTTCCTGAGCAAGGTTCTGGAGTGAGTGGTTGCAGACCAGATCCAGGTGCTTTTGGAAGAAACTATCTGGATCCATTTCAATCGGTGTTTAGGCCTGGTTTTGGCACAGAAACTGCTTTGATCACCCTGTACGATGACCTCTGTGGAGAAAGAGACAAGGGAAACGTCCCTGTTAATTCTTCTCGACCTCTCGGTGGCTTTCAATGCCATCAACCATGGTATCCTTCTGGAGCAACTGTCCGAACTAGGAGTGGGTGGCACCGCTTTGTGGTGGTTCCAGTCCTACTTGGATGGTCGTTCCCAGAGGGCATTGCTTGGAGAATGGTTTTCAGCCCCATGGAACCTTCAATGTGAGGTTCCGCAGGGCTCAATCCTATCCCCTACATCAGGGGTGGCCAACTTCCAAGAGACTGCGATCTACTCACAGAGTTAAAAACTGGCAGTGATCTACCCCCTTTTGGGGAGTTCAGGTCAAAGTTGAGTTTTTTTTTTTTAAGAAGGAAAGCCCTGTTTTTTGGGGTTCACGTAAAAGTGGTTGAGCTTCTTTAGGGAGGAGGAAAGCGACATTGAGCTTTTTTTTAAGGAAGGAAAGCCCTGTTTTTGGTGGTTCAGGTCATTTTAGGGGTGCAGGGCAAAGATGTTGAGTTTTTTTTAGGGCAGCCAAAGTTTTTTTAGCTTTGTACAAGAATGCTAGCAATGGCCCATTGAAAGCACAAGCTCCATCTATCTCCAATCAAGTTAATGCATAAGAAAAACATGATTTTCTCTGCTTCCTTGTATTTGTTTTCTGTTTGGTCTGACTTCCTGGTCTTAAACTCATGAGAATTGCATTTCTCCTCCCTTACACTTCCTGGGAGTCAGAGCAGAATCTGTGAACCTTTCTGGATGATTTATTTAATAACAAATATACTGTTATCTGTTCCCCTCCTCAGTCTCCCAAGTGTTGAGAAGTTTCAGGGGCCCCATAATACCGTATACATCACAAAAGGGAGCAAAGTCAGGCTCCGTTTACAAATCTGCTTGTGTATTCATTTTGTTTAAATCAGTAAAGCTACTGATGCTGTTATTTGCGTATTTAATTTAATCTATTCAATTACACATATTGTGTAGGTTAACTAATATGAACTGTATTGCAAACACTTTAATTTCCGGCGCCGAAATTTAATTCAGTGTGTGGCCCCTTGCGGCCCACTTTGCCTGAGAGCTTGGCCCGCACTGGATTATATGTGGTATAACGCACTTTAACGCACGTAAACGCTCCGTCGCAGTGGCTTTCTGGGAAATGTAGTCTTCCCCACCCCCCTCTCGGGATTGGCTCTTGCCTCAACGCCTTCCTTATAGGAGGCGTCTTGCATAGAGGCCAGGCCAGCCATTGGTCAGCCGGCAGCCAATAGCTGCCGAGAGTTCCCTCCGGCCTTCCCCGATTGTTGTGGCCCGTCGGAAGCGGCGGAGGTGTGCGCAGGCGCGCCTCGCGAACTCACCTGTCTTCCGGCTCTACCTGTCCGCGCTGGAGCCGGAGGATGCGGCTGCGCTCGGGGGTCTTCGCCTCCGCCTGCCTGCTAGTGCAGGCGCTGGGCGTCGGGCTCTTCCTCAGGGGCTTCTTCCCGGTGCCGGTGAGGTCGCTGCCTAGGAGCGGGGCTTCTGCCGGGCCGCCGGCAGAGCCGCCTCCCACAGGTAAACGCATTGGCTCCTTCCTGGCGGCGTGAGGGGCGGGAAAGGTGTGGGGATCGTCTCTTCCAGGCCTTTTTGGGGTGTTGTACGCTTGAAAACAACGGTGGTCGGCCTCTTTCTCATCGCCCAAGCCGTGAGTTCGTCCCTCCACACCCCTTTTCATGGGAAAGAGCCATGGGCGTGGGCGGGGTAGCTGCCCCACCCCTAAATCAAGTAAATAAATGAAAATAGCTTACAAGTAGAAATAAGTAAAAAGATTTCGACAGGTTTTCCTGAGCACTTGGGGTCAAAAGAAAGGGATTTAAAACAACTGTTGTCCAATCTAATCCAAGTCCTTATTATGGTCACGGGCCAGCATAAGATGAAAACACCTCCATACATAAATGTAACACGCTAGATAGGCAGTAGCGTAACTGCCGAAGTAAAAAGGTAAAGGTAAAGGATCCCTGGACAGTTAAGTCCTGTCAAAGGCGACTATGGGGTTGCGGCGCTCATCTTGCTTTCAGGCCGAGGGAGCAGGTGTCTGTCCACAGACAGCTTTCTGGGTCATGTGGCCAGCATGACTAAACCGCTACTGGTGCAACGGGAAACTAGAGCGCATGGAAACGCTGTTTACCTTCCCGCCACAGCAGTACCTATTTATCTACTTGCACTGGCATGCTTTTGAACTGCTAGGTTGGCAGGAGCTGGGACAGAGCAACGGGAGCTCACTCCGTCGCAGGGATTCGATCTTCCAATTGGCAAGCCGTAGAGGCTCAGTGGTTTAGACCATAGCTCCACCCGTGTCCCGCAAACTCCCAAAGTAGAGGGTACACTTATTCATGCTCACAGTTACAGTAGAACAGCATAAGATGAAAACACATAAAACATGTAAATCAAGCCTTCAGTTTTAGACCTGCTGTGTCCAACTGTTTTTGAGACATTTCATTCTGAATCTGCTAGACAGAGCTAGAGAGAAGGTGATGACAGGTGAGTGTCCTGCCCCCTTCCCAACATAAATCCTATCTACGCCCGTGGAAAGAAGCTCTGCCTTGCATGCAGAAGGTCCCAGGAGCAACCTCCAAGGAGCCCTGGGATTAAGCCTTTTCTGAAACCCAGGAGAGCCACTGCCAGTCAGTGTAGGCAGTATTGAGTTAGATGCACCCAGTGGTATGACCCACTATAAGGCAGTTTCCTTTGTTTCCCCACAACCACCTTCCATCATGTGACCCAGGAGAGAGGGAGGGAAAGTGAGTAGGGAGTGAGCTGGCAGGTTTCCCACTTTCTGCAGCAAGGCAGACAACTGGGGATAGTATTTACATTGAAAACCAACCCTTGACTTGACGACTCATACATGTCTTAAATATATTTTAGGATTCTCTTCCAACTGGACGAAGCAGCCATCCCCTCTCTTTGAAAAAGCTGTCATAGTACTGATTGATGCCTTGAGAGATGACTTTGTGTTTGGTTCGAAAGGCAAAAAGTTCATGCCCTACACAACCGAGCTGTTGGAAAGAGGAACATCTCATAGTTTTGTAGCGGAAGCCAAGGCACCTACAGTCACTATGCCTCGAATTAAGGTAAGTTCTGATATTTGGACATGTGCTTCAGAACAATGTTAGAAATTAGCTGGGTGTCAGGAGTGTTTTGCAACCAGTGCGGGTCTGATTGCGGCCATGTAGAGATCTCTGGATGCCATGTTGACGACTGACATCTCCATCTGGCTGGCCTCTCCAGTTTTCTAAAGCAGGTAAGCAGAAGAGCTTATTTATTACATTTATATCTCACCTTTTCCTCCGAGGAGTACATTGTTTACCACCTCCTCAGTTAATCCCTACAACAACCCTATGAGGTAGGTATTCAGTATTCAGCACCTTTATTGGCATATTTAAAACAACAACATGTTTATATTACATACAGTAAAAGGAAAACTTCCTCAGCCTATTATGTAGACCAAGCTCCCCCAGATTTGACTTCGAAGATTCTGGACAAAAACTGTACCAGGGCTCTGGTGGTTGATGGAGAGACATCTCTCAAAAGAAACTGCACCTTGCGTTGAGTGAGGTAGGTTTAAGAGGCTGTGACTGGCCCAAGGTCACCCAGTGAGCTTCATGGCTTTGTGGGGATTTGAAGCCTGGTCTTTAACCACTATGCCATGCTGTGCCTTCCCCATGCTTGAAAAGGAGAGCATATGGGCATGTCAACTGTTTGGACAATGTCTTAGCTTACCTCTGTTGCACCTGCTGACTGATGTGCCTTTGTAACCTGGGTTATGTACATTAAAGCCTTTGGTAAAACCAAGTTGAACCCTGATCTCACTGGTCCCAGTCTGACACTCTAACCACTGCACCACCCTGGCTTCCTAGAGTACCTGTTATAGGACAGCTATATAAGTTAAGCAAGTAAATAAATAAATATGGGGAAAGCAGAATGTCACTTAGAGAAGGATCTGAAATCTTTCTTTGAAGCTTGAATTTCTTTTATTCTGGGTTGTTTTATTTAATGTTTTAATGTGGTATAAAGTCCTTTGATGTTTTTTTCTTTAAAATATAAAGCTGTATAGAAATGAAATTAATAATAAAAATATTAATACATTTCATTTAAAAATGGCCCCTAGATATTCCATTGTTGTGACCGTAATCTAGGTTTAAGGTACCATTTGGTGATTAGCTTACATATATGAGTTTCTAATACTGCTTCAGAATTGCTTGTACTTTTTTAATAGGACTTCCAGGTTAGCAAGCACTGTAGGTGTAGGACAGAATTTCAAGCGTCTGGTATCTTTGTGCAGGACAGAGTCTAGCTAGCTGTTTCTTCCCCTTAGAACTTCCCACTGCTTAAGAGGCACCCTACTTTTGAACAGAGCAGAGGCTTGTCTCTTCAATAGCAGCAACTATTGAGAGGAAAACTAGCAAAGCCTTGCATGTGTTTGTGGTCCTCATACATTTATGTTCCTCCTTTTGATCCTGGCCATTGGCTTTGTTGTTATACTGAAGGGCAGACAATGAAAAATCTCCTGTTGTCACATTGAGGGTGGATGGTTTATAAAAGTTTTTGAAAAAATGTTTCTTGAGCGGAACCAGTAATGACTTCTGCTAAGTGTTCATGAGATCAGGGTATAATTTTATCTATATTCTTTGCCCCAGGGAAATTTGCTTAGCAACTCCTTTGTTTTCTGAGGTTATATCTACATTTCCCCAAAGACTTGCAAACACACACATGTTCACAACTATGAGGACTAGAAACTTACATTTTTTTAAAAAAGGGAAACAGGTTATTTAATCTGAATTATGTGATATATCCTGTGGCTTTCTTGGGCTGCTGTATGTAGTTCCAGCCCAACAAAATACCTACAAACAAATTGAGATCAGGACATCCAAATTCCACAAAATAGAAGAGTATAAACCAGTTATATAAAACACCTTTATATCACAAATATGAACAAATGAAGACTGACATAACCTTTAAATACTCTGTTTAAGATTTAATGTGTGTGCCAGTACATTTTAGAAGAGTTTGGATTTGATATCCTGCTTTATCACTACCCTAAGGAGTCTCAAAGCGGCTAACAATCTCCTTTCCCCCCACAACAAACACTCTGTGAGGTGAGTGGGGCTGAGAGACTTCAAAGAAGTGTGACTAACCCAAGGTCACCCAGCAGCTGCATGTGGAGGAGCAGGGAATCAAACCCAGTTCACCAGATTACGAGTCCACTGTTCTTAACATTTTTTAAAAAACAAACAAACATGGATGCAGTGCAGGAAAGGTGTTAAATTGTGTTTCTACACTGCAATTGGTTGCATGTAAGAGCTCCATGAGTTTGCTTAGGCTAATCAACAAAAGCTGCTGACATTAAGGACGGAAATATGCTTTGATGGGTTGCAGGCAAACAACATGTCCCAGTAGCCCAAGGATTTCTGCTTGCATGGTGGGACGCCACCCCATCCTCCCATGTATGTGCCCTGTGCCCTCTCCTAATCTGTTCTGGAGTGTAGGGGGTGCATAATTTAGTGCTACCTTGGATACAACCCAGTACTTTAAAGAATTGATCTGGTCCTATGCATTAAGAATATTCCTGCTGGGAGTTAATGGTGGGCTGTTTGCTTTAAAGGCTCAGATCTCCAATATTTACATGTGTCATTGTGGTGGTATGATTGTTGAGGGGCAGCAATAACTAATATGTTTATTGCTGTATCTTAAATGAGAGTAAGGAGGCAAGGGCTCCTTTATCAGGTGTTCGTTGTAGATGTGAAAGCCCATGTGGAACACCCCCACCCCAGTTTCCCCACCCCTCATTTTTTTTTTACAGACCTTCACATCTCTAGTGTTTGCATCCAAAAAGATAAAACCCTGCCCAAAATAAGACATAAAAAGGCAGGCTCCCACTTCATTAGAAGCACGACCATGTGGGACGTTTCAGTTGGGTGATGTGATAAACTGAGCTAAATGTATAGAAGAGAATTATTGCTGGTGTTACTACCTCTTCTTGTTTGTTGCTTGAATTTCCTGTCCTTGGTCAGAAGTGCCCAAGGTTGGCCTCAGCATATTGAAGCAACAGTAAAACACACCTATCCATCAATAATCAATAGAGGGAAGATACTAAAACCAATTCTTCATTTTCCCAAACCAGGATAAAAACTTCAGCAAACAATGGAAGCTGTAGAAGCATGGTGCCCGATGCACCTTTGTGAGGAGGGAGTTCTACATTCTTGGGGCTACCACCAAGAAGCCCCTCTCAATAGTTCACTGCTCCTCCTCAAACCACCAGGAGGTTGTCTTCCAATTGTCTTAATCCCAGGCTGGTCTGTAGGGGAGGAAGCACTCTTTCAGATATAAAATTGCCTGTGCTATTTTTTAATCTCACAAAAGATTTTGAAATGCCCCCCCCTGGTCTTTTTTACTCATGCACCACTCTGAGCTGTGTTGAGTGTGTTGACTGAACCCAGGGACATAATTAAGCTTTCCCATCACTAACTGCAAGAAGCAGCCCAGGTTTGGTCTTAGGTTAGCTCAGTATGGCACAGGAATGAAGAAGACCAGGGAGGAGCAAAGGGACTGCAAGTTCCTGTCTTGGAGCCTGCAGGGTTGCGCAGTCCCAGTAAGCCACAGTTTGGCTATTGGCGACCGTGTAAACTGCACCATACAAGCAATTTACATTAAATAAGTAAGGGAAAGGGACCCCTGACCATTAGGTCCAGTCATGTCCGACTCTGGGGCTGCGGCGCTCATCTCGCTTTATTGGCCGAGAGCCGGCGTACAGCTTCCGGGTCATGTGGCTAGCATGACAAAGCCGCTTCTGGCGAACCAGAGCAGCGCACGGAAACGCCGTTTACCTTCCCGCTGGAGCGGTTCCTATTTATCTACTTGCACTCTGTCGTGCTTTCGAGCTGCTAGGTGGGCAGGAGCTGGGACTGAGCAACGGGAGCTCACCCCGCCGCAGGGATTCGAACCGCCAACCTTCTGATCAGCAAGCCCTAGGCTCTGGGGTTTAACCCACAGCGCCACCTGGGTCCCTTCATTAAATAAGTAATAGACACTAAATGTAAAGGACACAATTGGAAATTGTTAAGGAATAATTTAGAGAAAGGCTTCCACCTATTTTTGTAACCAATTACAGCTTAGAAGACTGAAAGTCAAATTCAGAAGTACGTTGACCATGACGGGTGGCTTATTGAGCTGTGAGAAATGTAGGAATGGGCAAAATAAAATGAACTTTTCTGTTCTAAAGACAAAATAAAACATGCAACCCTCAGGAATCTCTATAGCAAGGAACACATACTGCAGTCGTACCTTGGTTTTCGAACAGCCTAGTTCTCAAATGTTATGGCTCCTGAACAATCAAAGCCCGGAAGTGACTGTTCCGGTTTCTGAACATTCTTTTGGAAGTCGAATGTCCGACAGGGCTTCCAATTGGCTGCAGGAGCTTCCTGCAGCCAATCAGAAGCTGTGATTTGGAAGTTGAATGCTTTGGAAGTCAAACAGACTTCTGGAATGGATTCTGTTCGACTTCCAAGGTACGACTGTACTATTTTGTGCATCAGGATAATAATTCCTCAGTACTAATATTGAATGAGTTTCTAATTAAATACTCTGACAACATCAAGAACTGTGTTATTAGAACTTAATGAGCCGTTGCAATTAATTCATCTTGTGCCCTTAAAACTTACTGTGAAGTTTCCAAAAAAAGACATTGCAATCTCTGTCCCAGAATAGATGCCTGTGAGGATTGATTGTCTGCTTCGGAAAGTGGCCGTCATCACAATTTGTCTTAAGTATCGGTTTCTTTTAATTTTGGTGAATGGATTCTGTAAATGATGCACAACAGCTACGGCGCAGTTGATCAACTTTTTAATTTTGTGTGTTGTGAAACGGCACTCGGTGCTTGTCGTGTCTTTTCCTTGTCTTGTTTTTGCTGTACAGCTGGAATCTTTCCAAGTTCAATATTGGGGATGGATGTGCAGGCAGGGGAGGCAGGGGCACTGGATGATGATCCGGGGGAAGGGGCCAGTGATATGTGGGGTTTTGTGGAACCCGTGAGGCAGGTGCCAAGGAGCGCCAAGGGGAAGAGACTGGGCACCCAGAGCCAAGGGGAAAGGAGGTGGGAGGAGAGATTCAGGGAGTCTCAGAGACAGAAGGGGCTGTGCTGTTCCCAGGGAGAGTCTTCCCTTTGGTCCTCCCTTCCACTGTCTCCACGCATAAGGAGGGTCATGGTGATGGGAGCAACTAGAGCGGAGTTGTAGGGCGCTAGTCCCCATTGCATCAGACAAGGGGTTTAAAGTTAGCTGAAAGGGCTGTGGTCCTAGAGCTGCTCCATCTGTCCGAGTCGGAGTGCAGGGCAGTAGAATTAGATTGCCTAGGCAGCTAGTTAGCAGGGGTGGTGTGTGTGTTACCATTGCACCTTAGGAGGTGATGCAGCTGAGTTCTTTGCCAATAAAGAAATAAACTTCCAAAAGCATGTCTTCGTTGGGCTGGGTTTGCTCTGGACATTCTTGATCTCCTATCTAAACTTTCAGTGTTGGGAACTGGGAACATTTTTCTCTTTGTTGACGGATAGAAGTTCTGTTTTTCTTTGAAAGCAAATAATCATTTGCCTTGTTGCTGGTGGCGGGCTAGGGACTGTGGGCCAGGTGAGTTCCCATCCTTCTTTCCAGGCTTAGGGCTGGTTCATTACATGGGTGAGGGTTATGCAGAGTTGACTCAGCAAACCCAAGCAAAGCATCAGGCTACTATGCTCTGTCAGGAGGAGGACTATAGGTCTGGTATGGTTTATTTAGATACTGCAGTTTAGCCCGAAGGCTCCCATAGCGGTGAGCATCAGTAATGCATATCAATGCAGAAGAAATAGGCCATAAAAGTACAATTCATAAAAAAGTCAAGCAAAGCAATAATAATAATAATAATAATAATAATAAAAATAGGGGCAGGATTTTCAATGGGGGTGGGAAATGAAATGTTCCATTACGTGCTGGTCCAAGGAATGCACTCCACATCGGAAGATGTCTCTTAGCACTATTCCATTCCTAGAAGACTTGGGCAGCTAGAGGTTCCTGTGCTCTTCTGTACAACTCAGTTGCCAGCTGTGAGCGTTGCGACGCAGGTCATGCGCCCCTGAAGTCCTCTACCTTAAGTGCCTGAGCAGAAAGGGGTGGCTGGCCAGCAGATGGCAGACAGACGAGCAGAGAATAACAGACAGCAACTTCACCCAGCCCTCCTCTCACAGTTTAGCCCCACATGGGCCCCGTGTGTTCTCCACCTTCTATTCTGTTGGGTAGAAGACTACCGCCAAGAATAACTTCCATTGAAAATAATCTCAGCTTTGCAATTGTGTGTGAACTGGGAATCCTGACTTACAACTGAATGATGAACCCGTTGTTTCTGGGTTTGCACATAATGCTAGGCCAGTGATGGCTAACCTTGACACTCCAGATGTTTTGGGACTACAACTCCCATCATCCCTGACCACTTATCCTGTTAGCTAGGGATGATGGGAGTTGTAGTTCCAAAACATCTGGAGTGTCAAGGTTAGCCATCACCGTGCTAGGCTAAGATTCCCATCACCCTTGAACCTCGGCTATGCTGACTGTGGGGTGATGGGAGGGAGGAGTCCAGCAACAATTGGAGGATACCACATTGGCTATTCTTGTGTACATATCTAACCGAGACTTGCTTGGCAGTTGTGTAGATGTGTTCTCTCTGGGTTTTTTTTTTAAAAAAGTGTCTCAGAATTGGTTCATCAAGCCTGTTACAGATGATTGATAAATGAAGCCATGTATATATCGTATGTATAACAGAATGTATACAGTTTATATAATAGAACCATTCAGCAATGGATAGGTGTAACAATGAAATCCCAGTGCCAACAAACGTTCATGTTAGGTCGATGGTGAATGTGCCACGGAGTACTTCGGCAGATGAATAACAATGTCCTGAACACGACGATAGAAGAAAAATATTGTATGAGTCTAGTAGTGTCACCATCCATACAAACTCAATCCGAGTGGCACATGGGAAGAAGAAAACCTGTCCTCCGGATATAGCTCAGGTTTCGCTCTGAGGCTTCATCAGTTCTAGGTATTACATTCTGGTCAACAGAACATGCGAATATCACAGGCACAGATGATTGCAACAACATTTTTACTGTCCATGCACCCTTGTCCTAAGGCAGTCTCGTCCTCTTCTCAAACCCTATCAATATGTTTCCTCCTCTGCTTTTGGGGCATCTGTTTGCAGGCACTGACAACAGGGAGCATCCCGGGTTTCATCGATGTCATCATGAATCTCAATTCTCCAGCCTTGCTGGAAGACAACTTGATACAGCAGGCCAAAGCGGCTGGGAAAATGATAATCTTCTATGGTGATGATACTTGGGTTCGATTATTTCCAAAGCAGTTTGCAGAATATGATGGAACAACATCTTTTTTTGTCTCGGACTATACTGAGGTATGAAAATGCTCCAGTACAGTGATGTAAGAAACTGAATTGTTAGGTTAGTGTGCAAATAATTACTGTGTAAAAATTTGATTTATTCTTGCCTATATGTTCTTAAGGGACACGGGTGGCGCTGTGGGTTAAACTACAGAGCCTAGGGCTTGCCGATCAGAAGGTCGGCGGTTCGAATCCCCACGATGGGGTGAGCTTCCGTTGCTCGGTCCCAGCTCCTGCCAACCTAGCAGTTTGAAAGCAAGTAGATAAATAAGTACCGCTGTGGTGGGAAGGTAAACAGTGTTTCCGTGCGCTGCTCTGGTTCGTCAGAAGCGGTTTAGTCATGCTGGCCACATGACCTTTTTTACAACTGGTCCACTTGGAACGGTTCTCTAGAACTTCAGGCAGGGCTCTTTCCAGCCCCTTTTAATTTTGTATTTACTATGTTTTATATGCTGCCTTTTCTACCAAAGAAGTCAATAATATTTATTTATTTTAAAACAATGGATACATGAGATACAAGGAAGCTAGGGAGAAGAGGAAAATAACTTACTTGAATATTGCCTTTTTCATACGGTTATGTTAATGACCAGGCAGAGAAGTCTCTGCAAGAGATGGTTCTGGGAGGGAAGAAACAAAATGGCACTTTGTCCTAGCTGAGCCAACGGGGAGAGCCTAGCTTTTTCAACTCTTCCTCTACCGTATCTTCATGGAAGGGTTTTTAGAAGAGCCTTCTAACTGGAGATGCCAAGGATTGAGTTCCCCCTGTGAAAACCATGCCATGATCTCTGGCTCTTCCAAAGTTGATGCACTTGACTTTATTATTATTGCAGGTAGGTAGCCGTGTTGGTCTGCCGTAGTCGAAACAAAATAAAAAATAAAAAAATTCCTTCCAGTAGCTCCTTAAGGTGCTGCTGGAAGGAATTTTTTTTATTTTGTTGTTGTTGTTGTTATTATTATTATTTATTATTAAAACAATGTTTGGAAAGGTATAGTCTCTGCTTCTGTTGTAGGAGTTTAAAGCTTCTGCCACTGCCTTGGTATAGGCTGCAGTGATGGCTAACCTTGACACTCCAGATGTTTTGGGACTACAACTCCCATCATCCCTGACCACTGATCCTGTTAGCTAGGTATGATGGGAGTTGTAGTTCCAAAACATCTGGAGTGTCAAGGTTAGCCATCACTGGATAGGGTATCATGAGGATTGTCAGCCTGGTCTTGTGGATTGCAGCTGAGTGTGCTCTGATTCAGAGAACCAGTTAACCTGCAACATGCTGTGCTTAGAGGCTTAGAAATTCAGTTAGGTCCACATGGTTACTTAATTCTTATTAACTGGCCATCTGCCTAAAGATCCTTCTATACCAGTTTTTCCCAAACTTGGGTTTCCAGATGTTTTTTGTTTTTTTTGACTACTATTCCCATCATCCCTGATTATTGGTCTCGCTAGCTAGGGATGATCGGAGTTGTAGTCCAAAAACAGCAGGCGACCCCAGTTTGGGAAACACTGTTCTATAGTGTTTCTTGGACTCCAACACTCCAGAGGAGAGGGGCATCATGTTTGAACGCTCCCCAGTTGAAAACAGCTCATTGTATGTAGAAAATGAGCGCGTCTGTGAGAGACATTCAGCCTTGCCTTCTCCCTTTAGTGTGCAATTTCCCCTCTTGTGTAGGAATTGATCGGAATCATTGCAGTCTGATAGAGTCCAGGAACAGCTTTCCCCCTTGGATTCTGCCGACTGTATAAACTACAAGTTTGAAAAATTAAGGTGGCGTAGGAGTTTCAACCTGCCTTTGCTTTTCCTTTCCCTCTTAAGGTTGATGATAATGTTACCAGACACTTGGATAATGTGATGGAAAGAGAAGACTGGGATTTGCTCATCCTTCACTACTTGGGGCTAGACCATATTGGTCATCTGAGTGGACCACACAGTCCTTTAATAGGGCCGAAGCTTTCTGAAATGGATAACATCATCAAGAAGATTCATACTTCTCTCCTCTCCAAGGTGACATGCATATATATATTGATGGAAATTTAATCATGAGAGTAGGAACAGCATATGAAGCCTTATCTGACATTTATCCAGTGGCATTTATACAGGTACCGCTCCGGCGGGAAGATAAAAGGTGTTTCCGTGCGCTGCTCTGGTTCGCCAGAAGCGGCTTTGTCATGCTGGCCACATGACCCGGAAGCTGTACGCCGGCTCCCTCGGCCAATAAAGCGAGATGAGTGCCGCAACCCCAGAGTCATCCGCAACTGGACCTAATGGTCAGGGGTCCCTTTACCTATCCTGTATTTAATTCTGCGAACCGCCCTGAGATCTTATGACGAAGGGCAGTATATAAATCCAATAGATAAATAAAAAACAAACAATTGGCTGAGGGGCAGCCATTCCACAAACTGCAGATGGGGGACCTGGTGCCCTGCACACATTGTTTGGCTCTACTTCCCATCAGCCCCAGCCAGCATGACCAGCATTGAGGGATATGGGGAGCTGGACCTCCCCACAGCTTCTACAGGGCGCCATTGGTGCCCTGTTCCTGCTCAAACGGTTTTGACTACGACCACCTGTGCTTTCTGAGCTTAGATGTTGTGAGTTAAGGAAACGAAATGGTTAATGGAGTATGTCCATCGCCCCGCTAAGCCCTCGGCAATTTCCTTCCTTTGCAGGAGGAGGGAGATGTGGCTTTACCTCACCTGCTTGTTGTGTGTGGCGACCATGGGATGTCCGAAACGGGGAGCCACGGGGGATCCTCGGAGGGCGAAGTGCGAACGCCCCTGCTTTTCATCAGCTCTGCTTTCGACAGGGCCGGGGGTAAGAGCTGGATTCCTCTTGCCGGTGCTGTTATTTCAGTAAAGAGATCTAGCTGCTTTTATTAAAAAGTGCTGCAGAGGAGTAGCTACTCCCTTGTGAAATGCTTGTGAAATGACACAACTTTAGAAAGGTATGCTTAATGTGTCCTGCTAGACAGGCAGTCTTATTTCAGAAAAAAAAGAGAGTTAAAAATGTCTCAGGTCTGTGGTAACCGTAGCTTTAATAACGTCAGGACAGCTACACAAATTATTATAGCTAGGAAGTGGAAGGGGCAAGGTGAATATAAAATGGAAGAATGGTACAAAGAGCTGTGGGATATAGCTATTAATGATAAATTGACATGTGCCATTAAGGTAAGACAGGGAATATGCAGGAGAAATGATTTTGAGGAGATAGGGAAAGTATTTGTAGAATTTGTACTGTTAAAATGGAAAGGGGTCAAACCATCGTAAGAGGTGTTGAACTTTTGGGAGGTTGGATGGAATGGCCTTGGTGCTGGGGTGCACATGTTCTTCCTTATTTATTTATGATTATTACTTTGTCAAAATAATAATAAATAAATAATGACAGGAATCACCCTTCCTGTAGCAGCAACCTCTGGGCAGAGGCTGCGCTGCAAATGGTGGGCTCTCATGAAAGGAACGAAACAAGACCATTGCCAGGTGCAATCAGTCGTGGGATGAGAGCAATGGGTACTCCTGGTCACCACGTATTTATTGGAATACAATACACATGTATAGATACAACAACCAATCACAAGCATCAGCTAATCACAGCCAATCATTATTATCCGCCCATCTAGCCTCATCATTGCAGCATCCAATGGTAAGGCAGGATGCTTCAGTGCTTGCATGTGCTCTGATCTACGTCATGCATCTATCTATCATGTCATAGCATGGTTTGCTTATTGACACATCATTTAGCATGGCTTGTGTATTAAATCCGGGAGTACACCTTTGAGGAGTGTGTTCATTTATCATGAACCTTTGTAGTTATTGTGTTGAGGGATGCGGACTTGGGAGACATAGTGCTCATGGGAGAGGTATGTGCAAGTTATGAGAACACGGACTTGGGGTCATGCAGTCGTTCTGCCTAGCCGCTCTCAAGCAATGTTTGCTAGAGTACTCCATCTGCATTGTCAGGTCCCTCACCCCATGCTTCCATGTGGCGTGAGACAGGAACAGGGCAGACTGTACTTTGTAGGTACGGCTTGCGTTATCCCACATGTCCTCTGTTTTAGTTTTTTGGACGCTCAGAGAGCTGGTCCGAGAAACCTCTTCCCATGGGTCGAGAGCAAGGAGATCCTCCACAGGGGAGGGAGGTGGAGCACAAGGTTGCTGGGCAAGGATGGTCAGAACTTGAGCAGTTGCTTTACGGTCTGCAAGCAATGATAAGCTATTTGTAACTACTTTCATTAATATAGGTAATATACAGGGAATCAATATGCATCCCATAGCTATAAGGCCAATGAGGGCCACAATGGCCTGAAGGCCTGGAAGCTTCGGAAACCATGATCCGAAAGCATCATGTAAGTTAAGGCCTTTCCATACTTGATCTGGATTGTGTGTCAGCTGTCGTATTTCTGTGGTGAATGTTTGAACAACCTTAAGACAGCAATTAGATTAAATTTACCACATACCCAACACATGTTCTGGGGGGCTGCCCAAGGAATGAGGGCAGAGGAATTCAAAAAAGGGGAGGAGGGATGTATTATACCATGGGGGGGCACTCATGTCGCTGGGGGAGGCCCATGAGGTGTAAGTGTTGTCCCAGAGACCCAAGCAGATGAGATCACCTACAGGGATGAAACCGTTGCGAGTGAAGCAGTTATGTCCAACTAGGTTTGTGGTGAGAGACCAAATCATGTCTTGATTGGAGAGGCGGGATGTAATGTTACCTGCATTGGACATGTTGTTGTATGTTTCTGGGGAGGCTTCAAGAGATTCCCATGGCCATTGTTCCCCCATGTTTGTCCCCCCACACACAAAACAATTCTTAATGCTGAGTTCTTTTGCAATATCTTCTGCTAATTCTAAAAACAAATTAGTGGCTTTTGGCTTATTTGTAACGGGTTATTGGTTAATTTTATCAAAGAGTCATAAACCGACCAATGTGAAGAGTGCTGAGACCCCTCAAATATTTCAGAAACAGTCACTGTAATGTACGTGAGGGGGTCGGAGCCGGTGCCATCGATGCCAAACCCATGGCTAATGACTGGTGGGTGGTTTCTGCTGATGGATAAGGAGACCACGTTGGCTTGAAACCTACGGAAGGAAAAAATGTGAGGGCAGCTGGTGAAGCCGCCACCAATGTAGTCACACACACATTGCCAGCCGTTGCAGCGGAAAGAGCCGGCACAGGGAAGCCAAGCCTGGGGGGAGCCATACTGCCATTGTAGATTGGTGGCACGCAAGTACTTGTGGTTGGTGGCATATATGGCGACCCAGGAGGCGGCACCACAGGGGATGCCGTTACCCTTGGAGAGGGCAATGAAGGGATCAAACGAGAGAGAGAATTCCTCTTTTCCTTGTTTTAGGGCTGCTGTGGAATTCAAATAATACAGGCAGCCATCACCAGCAGGGTTGGGGCGCGTGGATGTTCTAGCCAATCCAGCCCATATGGTGACATTCAGGCGAACCGGGACCTCAGGACGATAGCAGACAGTTCCGGAGGATGAGTTGCAGAGGTGATACATTGTGGAATTATGCAGGCAGTACGATGAAGAGGGCGGCAAGCACGAGGCTGTTGGGTATGGTAAACCAAGGTGGATGTAAGCGTGCTGCCTTTTCGAGCCATAATAATGCAGTGGTGGCAGTCATCAGTACCTGCAGTGGAGGAATCAAAGGGAGGGGGAAGGGGCAGCAGAAGGAGAAGGGGGAGTAGAGGAAGGAGGGGGGTGATAGGGCCGGACGGCCCGAGCAGGAACCCATATGACTTCATCCTGGAACTGGACCGCAGCATAGCCTCTGGCATGTGTGATGAGCTCTCCAGGGCCTTTCCACTTCGGATCCGGAAGATGGCGAAAAAGAACCAATGGCTTGACTGGGCGTGCTGCTGGGGAGGTAGAAAAATGACGGGTGGCCGCAGATGTGGCTGGCGAACCCGTGAGGTTAAAAAAATTCAAAGTAAAAAGACACAAATTGAGACGGTTTTGGAATTCTGGAAGAGTGGGGGCACCCTTATGGGGTTATCCACTGAAACATTGAGATATTTCCAGGGAAAAAAGGGTGCATATTGGGTGACATCCATTTGCCAGATTTGGCAGGCGGATGTGCCTTTAGGATTAACTCCTATGGGGACTGAGGCAAACTGCCTACTGCAGGTGGGGCACTGTTGAAGAATAGCAGTTGCCTCAGCCCCTGTGATGCCAAATTCCTTGATGAGGGCCTTTTTGTTTTGATGAAAAAAGGAATGGCTTTCCCATGGGGTGATTGCACTGAGTGGAAGTGCAAAGGGACCCTGGGATGCAGCTTGATCTGCACGGTCATTGCCTTCCTGCAGAGGGCCTGGGAAGGGCTGATGACTTCTAATATGCGTTGCAAAAAATGGAGCAGAGCGACTCATTAGCAATAAAAAGGGATAGAAGATCAGGCTCAATAGAAGGGGAGAGATAGGCAGCATAAATGGTAAAAGGCTGCTTTGGAAAATGCTGGAGGGCAAGAAGAACAGCAGCCAGTTCTGCACATTTGAATCAAGCGTTGGGATGGTGTAATTAAGGTATGCCATTTGGAATCAGCAAACCAGACGCAGGAGCCATACGTCTTGCTGCCATCTTGCGTTATCCCACACCTTCCCCACCGTGGGTCGTCCCCCCCCCCCGATTACCACTCCCCTCAGCCTTAGGTATCACAGTGGAATTTCTGGGTGTGGTGATTAAAATATCTGCAGGGCACCAGGTTAGAGGAGGGTGTCATATTATTATTATTATTATTATTATTGTTATTGTTATTGTTATTATTATTTATTATTATTACTACAGGTAGGTAGCCGTGTTGGTCTGCCGTAGTCGAAACAAAATAAAAAATTCCTTCCAGTAGCACCTTAGAGACCAACTAAGTTTGTTCTTGGTATGAGCTTTCGTGTGCATGCACACTTCTTCAGATACACTGAAACAGAAGTCACCAGACCCTTATATATAGTGAGAGGGTGGGGAGGGGTATTACTCAGAAGGGTGGTGGGAATGGGTGATTAGCTGAAAGGTGAGGTAAACAACCTGTTGACTGTTAACGACTGCAATTGGTCTTGCAGGAAAAAGCAAGGGGTGAGATGGCTTTTCCTGCAAGACCAATTGCAGTCATTAACAGTCCTCAACAGGTTTACCTCACCTATCAGCTAATCACTCTTTTGTAAGAACATACCAAAAACAAACTTAGTTGGTCTCTAAGGTGCTACTGGAAGGAATTTATTATTATTATTATTTATTACATCTATGAACGGCTCCAGCGCTTTACTCCCTTAGGAATAATGAGGGGAATCCTGATCTGTTTTGGTTAGAACATGGCGCTGATAATGCCAAGGTTGCAGGTTCGATCCCCTTATGGGCTGGCTGCATATTCCTGCTTTGCAGGGGCTTGGACTAGATGATCCTCAGCATCCCTTCCAACTCTGCAATTCTGTGATCAGAAGGGACATGATTGTGTACCAAGTACCTCTTTGCATATATCGTATTTTGGGGGAGGCAAGCCAGGGAAGTTTTAGCTGGCGTCTTTCTCCTCTCAGGTCTCCTGAAACCTCCAGAGCTCGTTCAGCAGACTGACTTAGCCGTCACGCTGGCCATAGGCCTTGGCTTGCCCATCTCAAGGAACAGCGTCGGGCAGCTTTTGTTGCCTGTTGTGCAGGAGAAGACAATGAGAGAACAGCTGCGGTACTTGCATTTAAATGGATTCCAGCTTAGCAGACTCCTCCAGGAGAACATGGCTACCTATGAAAAAGGCAAGTAAGTTAATGTCTGCGCTTTTTATGATAGCCGTCGAAACATTCTTAACCCACAAGAAACCCGCTTTGAAGAAATAACAATATTCTGATTGTTAGGGGATTGAAATATATTTTTGTAGCATGACAGGAGAGAGACAGGATCAAAAGCAACTCTTGTTCTTGTGACTCAATGGTCCTAAGGCAGAGCCTGCTGATGGTCAGTTTCTGCTCTAGTGCAGACATCAGGCTGAGGCATTTCGTAAGTTGCACATTGAAATCCCGCCTGCGGAGGGAAATGGCAGCTCCTCTCCCTTATTTATTTTAATTTAGTTTAAACAGTGTATAAAACAAATGAATAGTTAGCTTTAACCGTGGTATAAAGTGGACACATGCTCATAAACACTTACTTGGGTTTCTTTGCATACTGTGTTTCGGATTCTGTTTTTAAAAGCGAGTTTGCAACTCAATGGTTGTGAGGGAACCATCTCAGACCTTTATGACTCGATGCAAGTAAGAAGAATCCTTTCTACAGATCCCTCGAATAACTTTCCGGTCTGCGTTAATGTCTCTTATGACTAGATCCTGGATTCCAGCAGTTTAAGATGGCGGAAAAATCCCACGGAAGTTGGCTCAAGCTCTATTTGGAGGGGAATACCTCGGAAGTCCTCAGAAACCTTGGCAAAAAAGTTCTCAGGCAGTATTTAGAGGCCATCAGGGTCCTGAGCGCTTCCTTAAGCAAGCAAGTGGCACAATATGACACGTATTCAATGATAGTGGGAACCGTCATTATTCTGGAGGTACGGTTGAGTATACTGAAGCCATCAAAAATTTTCAGTTCAGTCAATAAGTCACTTACACTATCTCTTTTTCAAGTTGGATGGTTAACCTACCTTATTTTTCCGCTCTATAAGGCGCACCTGACCATAGGACGCACCTAGTTTTTAGAGGGGAAAAGCCCCGGTTTTTTGAGGATCAGCTCAAAGTTGTTGAGCTTACTTTGCAAAGGGAAAAAACCCTGTTTTATGGGGTTTAACTCACAGTTCTGCAGCTTCAGGAAAAGGGAGCCATTTCTACAGTTTCCAGACGGATAATCTAATCAGCCAGTCACATGTCGGTGGGGAAACAGCCTCCCTCTGCAAGCGGCGGGGCTGGAATCTCTCTCCCGTATCTCTCTCCCCGATCTTTTGCTGAGCAGTTGCTCAGCGGGCTTCCTTTCAACACCCCCTTCTCTCTCTCTCTTTTTTTAAAAAAGCACGATCTGCTTTTGCCCCTGGGCAGTTCAGCTCCAGGGACCACACATTCGCTCCATAAGACGCACAGACATTTCCCCTTACTTTTTAGAAGGGAAAAAGTGTGTCTTATGGTGCGAAAAATACGGTACTTAGAAAGTACTTTGTTCATGCTCTGAAACAAGCTGACACAGCACCAGCCTCTTGACTCAAATTTAGGTGGCAACATATTGGTCAGGAGCAGAGAATCTTTCTTCAGAAGTTGCTGACCTGGCCTTGCACCTTACATGTGTCGTCATCTGGTTTTTATAGGCACTGTCTTTCTGACAGTAGCGAATGCTTCACTATCTAGATCCACGCTGCCTATATTTGCGTCGAAAACCTTGTACCTGCAAGACGCCCCATGCTGGATTGCAGACTTTCTCCGCAGTTTCCATAAGTTTTGTTTTCCTCCGTGGCATCGCGAAGGGGCTGCTATTTGAGAGACCCAAGCCTGAAACTCTTATGAGCGTGGGGAAATATTTTGTGGGTGTTTTTCCTGTCGGATGTTGGCCATAGAGTCTGCAACTCAAACGCTATAGCGATGGGTAAAAGAGCAAGTCTTGTCCCAAAATGCTCACGAGCAGTAGATGCAGAGAAACACTGTCTTGCTCGGCATGCTAGGTAGTTTGAGAAGTCTGGTCTGTCCCTTGTGCCACGCATAATGTGAAATAATGCAGGACCTAACTAAATATAAAAAAGAGCCAGCATGGCCATAGGGACACGAGAGTGTTGGGCTAAGACCTTGGAGACCAGAGTTCAAATCCCCACTCAGCCATGGCCACTGGGTAACCTTGAGCCATCTCTCAGCCTAGCCCAGCTCACAGGATTGTTGAAAGGGCAAAATGGAGGTGTGCAGTCGGGAGGACCAGGTATGCCCCCTTGAGGCCATTGGAGGAAAGGCAGGATGGAAACGTAAAAAACCCAAAAAACTGCTCCTACCACCGGTTTTGAGTTCTAGACTCTCATGGGACGTTCTTGCTTGTTTTCTCCTTCTAGGTGCTGGTGCTGCTTCTCTTGAGTACCGCAAAAGCTCTAAGCAGCAGGGCGGAAGTGGAAGTATCCCTCTTCCCATTGTGTTCTCTGCTGTTCTACATGACATGCCTGATGCTCTGTGCGGTTCATGTCGTCGTGTGCACTTCAGCGGAGAGCTCGTGCTATTTCTGCAGCATCTCGTGGCTAACAGCCATTGGAGTGATCATGCTGATTTCCGGGCTCTTCTGCATCATTCTTTCTGCCCTGGAAATGGTGCTTGTGAACCCCAAGCAAATGGCAAAGGTAATAGATACAGGAATGTAATTTAAGCTGCCGGGGAATGTGGATCTGTAGCTGTCTTGTGCCTTGTTGCTTCGGAAAACCACTATACCTTTCGCATGGTACCTTAAACCAGTGTTTCCCAAACATGGGTCTCCAGCTGTTTTCGGACTACAATTCCCATCATCCCTGACCACTGGTTTTGCTAGCGAGGGATGATGGGAGTTGTAGTTCAAAAATAGCTGGAGACCCAAGGTTGGGGAACACTGCTTTAAACCTTTGCAAGGAAAAGCATACATCATGCACCAGCATGCTGCACATTTATATTCAGCGCCAGCACTTCTGCCTGCCGGTAGCCCCTGATAGGCTGACAAGCCCACAATGTTCTCCTTAAGGAGGCTGGCCTGGCACCTACGTCGCAATCTTTTCCATGCTAAGCAAAAGCGTTGCTTTTTGTCCCAGGCATTTTAGCTTGTAGAGAGCATGCTAACAATTGCATTGGTGGTGTTACTGCATTTGTACTGCTATACAGTTAGTTGCATACTGCCCTGGAATTCTACATACGGTGGTCTCTCTCCCCAGACCATCCCCAGGCTGGAATTGGACATTAAACGACTCCCACTTCTTTGCTTTTCCGTTGCCTGTTTAATTTTTTTTTTAAACCCACCTACTCCTCAACATGCTAGGTTGGTGAGGTCTTACAGTCCAAGGCTGTTACAAATGATCTTAGCGTGGCAAATTGCAAACATCGATTTGCCACAGCGGTGATATTGCTGCCTGAAAGGTAAGCTGCTCTCAGTTATAATGACTAAATTACCAGTGCCTAAGAGCAGAGTTCAGGGAGATTAGTGGTGGTGGAGCTGCTGGCTCGGCTCTTCTGCAGAGCTTCAACGGGCATCTTTTAGTCTTTGAAAATCGCTGCGTGAAAGCTGCTTCTCCCAGTAATCCATGTTATCCGATTTCTATACTGGAGCGGTAATGAAAACCCTAGTTTTGAAGTCGTGTCTACAGATTTTAGTTCAACTGCTTTTGAACATGCAGCTTCTTGCAAAAGAGCTCTGGGAATAGTTTTGTATAAAAGTGGCCTAAAATTGTGATGGGGAAAACTAGCACAGAAAAAGGGGGAGCAGGCAAAGGAAATTAAGCCCCTCCCTTTGACTCGAACCCCCCTTTTTTGACCAGTTTATGTGGGCAGAAATGTGCAAGCTATGGGGAACCTTAGCTTGGAATTGGTGAGGATGATGGAATTGGTGAGGACCAAAATCAGTACAGTGGTACCTCAGGTTAAGAACTTAATTCGTTCTGGAGGTCCGTTCTTAACCTGAAACTGTTCTTAACCTGAGGTACCACTTTAGCTAATGGGGCCTCCCGCTGCTGCCGCCACGTGATTTCTGTTCTCACCCTGAAGCAAAGTTCTTAACCCGAGGTACTATTTCTGGGTTAGCGGAGTCTGTAACCAAGCGTCTGTAACCTGAAGCGTCTGTAACCCGAGGTACCACTGTACAGCTGTGAGTTTATGAGCAAACCTTTTAAAGCTACTTTGGTTCCGGTGTGTCGCTGTATGAGAGATTGAAAAGAAAGCATTAAAGATTACCCTTTCGGCTAACAGCGAGTGGTAACTTCCCTTGACTTGTAGGTTAACCTTGTGCACTCCTTCAGAATCTTAACATTGAGGTTTTGATAATATGGAAATTGAGTAGTAAAATGGGCACACAGGCATCTAAACGTACATTGAATTGGTTGATTTGGCTGACCACTGTAATCCATGTGCTGGTAACCTCAAGGCTGGATTACTGCAATGCGCTCCATGTGGGGCTGCCCTGGGGGCCTAGCTTGGAAGCTCCAGTTGGTGGCGAATCTGATGGCCAGATTGCTGATGGGGGGGGGCACATGGCCAACGACATGTGGCATCACGGTTAAAACATCTGCACTTGGCTGCCCATTGACTCCAGAGTCATGTTCAAGGTCCTAGTATTAATTTACAAAGCTCTGAACAACTTAGGTCCAGGGTAGGAACTGTCTGAAACTTTACCTTCCAGCTCAGCTGCCTAGTTCATCTGCAGGAGCGTTGTTCGTCATCTCCTGAGTTGGCAGGGCTTATCTGACAGCAAAAGGAAACTGAGCCTTTAGTGTCATTGGCCCTGCCTGCCCTGTGCAATGCTCTGCCAACAGAAATTCAGCAGGCTTCTTCCGTGTTGATATTTATGCATCTGCTGAAAACTTTTCCATACTGCTTATGCATAGAAAACTATACTGCTTAATAAATAAATAAAACTGACTTGCCACAAGTGGGAACCATTTACCCCCTCCCAAGCTGAGGGATTCAAGGTGGTGGTCTCTAGTAAAAATAATTATGCTTAATGTTTAATTATGAGCTTTAAGTTTTAAAAAAGAGGGCTCCAAAGAGGTTAAGTGGTATGCCCAAAGAGCAGCCTTCACTAACCTGGTGCCCTCAGATGTTTTGAACTACAACCTTCACCAGTCGCAGCCAGCAAAGCCATGCTAACTTGGGTCTGATGGCGAGTTATGGTCCAGAACATCTGCTTGATGAAGGCTGCTATAGACAAAGTCTGAGCGTAGGTGGCAAATATTATTTGATATACCTGAAGTTAAAGAGTTATTATTCCTGATACCTTCTGGCAGTCGAAACTGATTACATTGAATGCATAGAGCAGTAATTGAACAAACAAGTCAGTCTTTCTATTTCCCATATATACATCAAGATCCTTTCAAGCACTGCCTAGGCCAGTGGTGGCTAACCTCATCCCTAGCTAACAGGACCAGTGGTCAGGGATGATGGGAGTTGTAGTTCCAAAACATCTGGAGTGTCAAGGTTAGCCACCACTGGCCTAGGCAGTGAAGTCTGAGAGGTCTAACATTCAGCATTGAAGTCTATGACTTTGGTCAACTGAACAGCTGGATATTTTTTATATACTTCTCTCTGCATGTCTTATTAGTGTTCAGATGATATCCCTTTATTTTACTGGACTGCACTTTTCCAGAGTCGTTTCGTTTTTTTGTAGAGCAAAGCCAGTGTTTCTCAAACTTGGGACTACAACTCCCATCATCCCTAGCTAGTCAGGAAGGATAGGAGTTGTAGTCCAACAACCACTGGGGACCCAAACTTGAGAAACACTGAGCTAAGTTAACTACAGTTTGCTAAAAAATGGTGCACTCAAGAATTTCTGAAGAGCTATCCTTAAATCAGGTTACTCTGCAGCAATTAACATATAAAATAGCCATTTCTGAGGTAGCCTTGCCTGGCGGCTTCTTAGGAAATAAACCCATAGCTTTAGTATGAGCAACGTAATAACCAGCGGATCAATATTATTCTTGCTGCGGCTGTGAAGCTAAATGAACAACTGTAGATGGTTGGGTTTTTTCCCTTGCATTGCAACACGCTGGAAAATGGGTAGATTTAAAGAGATCAGGGAAACGGCTCCCTGCTTACCTCCTTTAGAATTTTCTGATTGCGAAAAGATTTTCTATTTTTAGTTCTATATCGAGGCACTTCATACTCAGTCGCGTGGCTAGAGACAATGTGAACTTTACATGTTAATGCCAGTTATTCAGGGAGAAGCCCTGCACACTCCTTGAAAGAGAACGCGCAGCCGTTTCAATGGCACAATTAACCGAATGTTGACAGCAACTCTGAATTACGCTGAAATTAACCTTGTTTCAGGCTAGGAATATAGGAGAATTACATAAAACATAACAAAAATAGCGTTGTCGTTGAAGAAGCCAATGTATGCAATTTTATATGCCGGCGGGCTCTAATGATACGTTGGATTCTTTCCAAATTATATCGCCAACCCATTTCTCTCCCTCCCCTCTTCACAGAATCCAGCTGCCGCTACTTCCAGCTGGTCTGAATTTGACGTGCTCATCCTGGCAGGCACCGTTGGCCATGTGTCAAGTCTGGGCGCTAGCAGCTTCATTGAAGAGGAGCACCAAACTTGGTACTTCCTCGTCAGCACCCTCTGCCTTGCCCTCTGCCAGGAGACTTGCAGGCACTATTTCTTGGCTAAAGACTGCGATCTACAGCTTCCCTCTTCAGCCAAAGCAATCCCTGAAGATGTCAAAGGAGCCCACCACCACAGGGATGATGCTGGCTTCCTGCAGGTTGCCCCGAAAATGGGCAAGGCTGCCAACTCTGAGACCACGAGGGGCTCCGAGAAGTGGATGGCGTTGGCCACTCCATGGGTTGTCCTCGTTTGCTGCCGCTTGCTTCGCTCGCTTAATCAGACGGGGGTTCAGTGGGCTCACAAGCCAGATTTTGGCCACTGGTTGACAAGGTGCGTATTTGAATTGCTCTGTATTTGTTTTTGGCAGGATGGGTGATGAATTAAGGCTTGTACATGGTGATTCACCTGTAGGGAGGTGTAGAGTGGCTGGGGAAACCCCACCAGATAGGCAGGGTATTAAAAATTATTATTATTATTATTATTATTATTATTATTATTATTATTATTATTAAGGGAAGCATAACAAAAGGTCTTTCTTTTGGGCCACAAGCTACTGATACTTTATGGATCTTGTGGCTTTATTAGCTAGTATTTGTAATAGTTTGTGTTTCATGCCATGCCTTGGAATTACAGGTAGGTAGCCGTGTTGGTCTGCCATAGTCAAAACAAAATAAAAAAATAAAAAAATTCCTTCCAGTAGCACCTTAGAGACCAACTAAGTTTGTTCTTGGTATGAGCTTTCCTGTGCATGGTATCTGAAGAAGTGTGCATGCACACGAAAGCTCATACCAAAAACAAACTTAGTTGGTCTCCAAGGTGCTACTGGAAAGAATTTTTTTATCTTTTATTTTGTTATGCCTTGGAATGTTTCCTCATGTTTTCTTGGTAACCCCCAAAATAGTGGAACGTAGGTCAGCCATCTACCCTGCTTCACTCAAAGGCTCTGAAAAGGTTACACAGTTTTTGAAAATTTTGCAGTGGAATGTTCTTCCTCTGTGCACTTTCCCTCTTCCAGGGAGGCAGATGGCAACCCCATTGTTTTCTGGGTTGCTGAGAATGCGGAGGGAGAAAAAACACTGGAGGGAAGATGGCAATGTACCATTTGGAATATGGCTGGAGGTTCCTTTACTGCTGAAGCCACGGAGCAACAGACTTTGGCTCTGGAGCACTGTTACTTCATCCCCCTCCTCCCCAATTCTACAGACCACTTTGGAAATTGCTGCCGGTTTTGTCTGACCACTCAAAATGCTTTTGTTCTACAAATCAAGGCACAGCTTCACCACCAGCGTCACAATCAGAACAAGCGCCATCTTATGAAAATCCTGGCGCCTAGGCCAGGGAGGTGCCATCCCGCTCATGGTCAAAGCAGCCTCTATGCCAGTCTCTAGAATGAACGAGTGGATGAAGTTCAGGGCCTAGCAACAGCTAGTCCGACAATAGCTGAGGACCCCAAATTTGAGAAACACTGGGCCAGGCTAGTCTTCCCCATGACTTTTCTTTCTATCTCCAGTTAGCCAATGGGGTGCTGAGCCTGAATAGTGCGGTGTATTACTTAAAGCCGCTAAATGAGTTCACGACAGAGGCCAGATTTGAACTGGTGGCTTCCTGGTTCCCTGCTTAATCATGCTGCTGCTCTAGCTCTACTTGGAAGTTAGATTCATAGAATTGTAGAGTTGGAAGCAACCCAAAGGATCTAGGCCGGTGTTTTGCAGACTTGGATCTCCAGCTGTTTTTGAACTACAATTCCCACCATCCCTGACTATGGGTCCTACTAGCTAGGGATGATGGGAGTTGTAGTCCAAAAACCTCTGGAGATCCAAGTTTGGGAAACCCTGATCTAGTTCAGCCGCCTGCAATGCAGTTGTATCTATTTGATACTTTGCAAAAGACTGGAACAACCTTCCTTTGCACCTGCTTGCTTTCTTTTTAAAAAGAAAGTTTCCTTTGCCATCTAGGAAACAGTTACCTGCTCTTGGGTGGAAAAATGATGCTTTCTGAGATAACTTGCTGATCCTTAACTACAGACTTCTTTCCAACAGACTCGCTTGGCCTGTGAAATAAGATTTTTAAAGGAAGCCTAAAAGTGAAGGCTTTAAGTGCCAGCTCGCCCACCATAAATCTGCAGTGAAGCTGCCTTATACAGAGTCAGACCATTGGTTTATCTAGCTCAGTGTTGTTTACAGAACCTCACTTTGACTCTCCAGATTTTCGGGCAAGGTCTATCCCAGCCCTACCTAGAGACACCAAGGATTGGGACCTTCTGAATGTCAGGGAGATGTTCTGTCACTGAGCTATGACACTTCCTTGTTATATTCATGTGCAAAAATCAGGTAGGGGGGAGGAAGGTGCCAGGCATCCAGAATGAATGCCGTGGCATAAATAGCTCTGTGTGCTCCGTGCTAAAAATACAGCGAAAACTCTGCTCCAAGGCAATTCAAATTCTGTGATGCAAAAAAAGCTGAATTATGTCGCTTGTATGAATTAGGCAAGTTTGTGAGATGTCTCTAGTTTTGCATAACACTGTGCTCGATACTATTTTAATTTATTTACTTTTGCATTGGATATTCTGCTTCTGCTAATTGTGATGAGGAGCAAGGAGCTGGAACTCGTGACTTCTGAAATTTCATCAGGTGTTGGCACTCCACTTTGAAGAATATATTTGCAACCCTAATGGCTAGAAAGCTGCTCTTTTGCTGGAGCAGGGATGGGGGGGGGGGGAAGCAAAGCCCTTTTGAAAATGGTGCTTGGAACATTTGACTACCCCAAGCAAAATTCCAATTTTCTCAGGGTAATGAAATTGTCCCCAAGCAGATCCATGTGTGTGATATCAGAAGAAATGTATTAAGGCTGCAATCCTGAACCCACTTACCTGTGAGTAAACCCTATTGAATTTAGTAGGGCTTACTTCTGAGTAGACATGGTTAGGATTGTGCTGTAAGTCTTTATTGGATTACCTTTTGTTGGGAAAAACCCCAATGGGGCAATAAATCCCAATAATTTACACTGGCTGGGGCAAACATATCTTGCTATAATTAGCTGTTTCTGTATCTATATCTATGGGTTAGGATAGGGAGAATTCCTCTGCTGTAATCAAGAGGCAAATCCATTTTTTTGTAATAAAATATGTCTGGAACAATGTGACAAAATGAAGTAATATGCAACTTAGAAAAAAAGCATATATATCGGGGTATGAGAGTTCCTGTTTTTGGGTTGAAACTAGTTAACTCTCTTTAGCCTCCTTCCCAATAAACAACTTTAATACAACCAACAGTTTCAAAAAAATGAACTTGCAGTAGTTGAATCTGTTAAAATGGATCTAATTGAAATTATTCTTGTGTTTTTGCAGTTCTGAACATAAAGCTGAACTTTCTCTCGTGGCATCTGTATCTCTAGTTATGATTTTTATTCTTGTGCAGCGGAGATGTTCTCTGGTTTCAAAAATAGCAATGGCACTTGGACTCTTGGGAGTGTACAGTTACCGGGCAGCCATTGGAAATGTGGAATTTCCATGGCAACGAGACAGCAAAGATATTTCAAAGTAAGTTCATTAGCAGCTATGTAAATGTACTTAACACTGCGAGGTCTAAAAGGAAATGTTATACGAGCGAGCGGTGTGTTGGTTTGGGCATGAGCCTTAAGAGCTTCTGTAGGTTGCCAGGGACCATTGCAAAATGGGAAGCTTCTGTAAGGCTCCGTTCTGCCTTGGTCAGACCATACCTGGAATACTGTGTCCGGTTCTGGGTGCTGCAATTTAAGAAGGAAATTGACAAGCTGGAATGTGTGCAGAGGAGGGCGACCAAGATGATCAAGGGTCTGGAAACCAAGCCTTATGAGCAGTAGTTGAGGAACTTGGGTATGTTTAGCCTGGAAAAGAGGAGACTGAAAGGAGATAGCCATTTTTTTAGATATCTCAAGGGCTGTCACATGGAAGATGGAGGCTTGTTTTCTCCTGCTCTGGAGGGTAGGACTCGAACCAATGGTTTCATGTTACAAGGAAGGAGTAAACATCAGGTCCCTTCCAACTCTACAATTCTGTGATTCTGTAATGCACTGTGGTGATGAGGAGGCACCTAGTCAGCTTGGAGATGCATGGTTGGCTCATTGCAGGCGACCATCTCAGTGTTAAACAACAACGCTAGGAAGAAGAGTTTGGATTTGATATCCCACTTTATCACTACCCGAAGGAGTCTCAAAGCGGCTAACATTCTCCTTTCCCTTCCTCCCCCCACAACAAACACTCTGTGAGGTGAGTGGGGCTGAGAGACTTCAGAGAAGTGTGACTAGCCCAAGGTCACCCAGCAGCTGCATGGGGAGGAGCGGAGACGCGAACCTGGTTCACCAGATTACGAGTCTACCGCTCTTAACCACTACACCACACTGGCTCTAGGGATAGTTGGGGATCAATTTGACAGCAAGGTTCCGCAAATCTCTCCGTTTCCTAGTTGCAGCCACCTGCTCTTTCACAAATGACTTTGGGGGCTTCTAAGCCGGAAGCATAATCCGCTGAACTTTCAAAGCTGCAGGTTCCGTGTGTGACTCTTCCTCCCTTAAAGCTGATGGCTTAATATCGCCATTACAATGTGAAGAGCAGTTTAGAGGCATGTGATCTGAGGCTTCTGAAGTACAACAGCTCTCTTTTTAAAATGCATCTTTAACTGGGTTGATATATTATAAAAAAAATTGCACTGTTGTCATTTGAAATTGTCTATATATAAAAAATGTATGCCTCCTTGACTGGACTACGCCCCAAAAGTTGGCCTATAAATAAGTTCATTAAAAATACAGCAAGAAACTTCTGCTTCTGAATGTCAATGAGAGCACTCATTTTAATAGCTAGAAATCTCGAGAGTGTTTGTGTACGAACAAGAACACTTAGGTGCATTCCTGTAACTTTTAAGGAGAGGTGGTTGAATTGATGTTTCCCCTGCAACTAACTGGTGGTCTCTTGATTTATGAAGCAAGTTAGATTTTTTTAAAGTAACTTGGACTTGTGGTTTGTGGAGGTCCTTGCCTCTGATGACACGGCCAAATGTAGCCTTTTCTCATCCCCAGTAAGTCATTTTCACCAGTTGCATGTACAGCATTTCCCTGTCCTTTTGCCTGATTTTGCTTGATTCATAAAAACCAGCATAGTTGTGCTCAGGTAGTTTGTGGGCAAGACAGGTGGAGTTTGGACCAAGGGAAGAATATGATAAACAAAGGTGTGAAGGCCTGGGAGTTAGGTGGGTGGGTGTTATTTGGGTACATGCCATTTCCCCTCTGTATTTTATTTCCAGTTGGGGGAATACTGAAAAAGAATCACTATAAAATATTTTCTCTTTTGGAATGAATAACACGCTTTTTTAAGACAAGGTTTTTCTTGCTTTAAAATGTTTACTATGAAGAGTTTTATGTACAATGATCTACAGCAACATTAGAAAGTGATGATTTCTGTGTTTGCTGTAACGACACATACACCCATCAAATATAATACAGTCATACATTGGAAGTTGAACGGAATCCTTTCCGGACTTCCAAAACTTTCGAAAACCAAATGCTGGCTTCTGATTGGCTGCAGGAAGCTCCTGCAGCCAATCAGAAGCCAGGGAAGCCCCGTTGGACATTTGGGTTCCAAAAGAACATTCCCAAACCAGAACAATCACTTCCGGGGTTGCGGCATTCGGGAGCCAAAACGTCCGAGTTCCAGGGTGTTCGGGATCCAAGGTACGACTACTGCAAAAGTTTAACTATCTAAATACAGTCATACCTCGGGTTACGGCCGCTTCAGGTTGCGTTTTTCCATGTTAAGAATGTGGCAAACCCGGAAGTGTTTACTTGTTTTGACAGGGAAGGATGGAGAAGAGAAAGAGACTAGTAGGTCCTTTTTTTAAAAAGAATGACTTCAACATTTTCAGAAAGTCTCTGTTATGTAAGATTTGCAGCATATTGATATAATAGGCATTCAACGCTGATAATAGAAAGTGGAACTCATTTAGCTGTTAGGATTGTATCCAGTATTAGTCATACTCTGAGTAAACTCATAAAAATAGGACAATTAATTCCAGTTGGTCTACTCTGAGTCGGAGTTAGTTGGATGCAACCCTTCATTTAAATGACACATTTGTTTATATGGATTGATTTACTAGTGGCATTGTTTACTTTTTAACTTTCCGTTGGATGTTCCTTAGGGTCAAATGTTTTTCTTTCTGTCTTGAAACAGAACAGAAACGTTAACTGCTTCAATTGAAATGAGAGGGTACTTTTTAAAAAATGCAATTAGAGTGGTGAATAACTTCTTTTTAAAATGCCTACCAAAAACCTGCTTCTGACAGTTTAAGTGCAATCAGCATGTTAATTCCAATTAGCATAGACTGAAATATAATGTATTTTTTTTTTAAAAAAATCTCTTATCATAGTATTGTACAGTTGGAAAGGGACCCTTTTGTAATTTGCTTAAATTGCCGGTCTTTGGTAATACTATACAGTGGTTTTCAAGATCTCTTGCGATAATGCCAGATAAACGTGATGCTATCAACTGGAGATGAAGGTGCCTTAAAGATAATGGATTATACACACACACACACACACACACACACACTCCCTTCCTGCCCTTCACCACCAAGTTCCCTGGGGAAATTGCCACAGTATAAAAATACAATACTAAAAACCATTAAAACCAACCAACCAAACAAATAAGGAACCTTCCCTTTTAATATGGAAGAAAGCTATTTAGGGGGGAATTAAAAACAAAAATACTTCCTCCCCCCCCCTTTTTACCAGTAGGGAGCGCTTTCCAGTTTTTTTGTTTACATTCCCTTTTTACTTTGCATGTTAGCAGCCTCTGCATAATTAGCTGAGCCCTGAGAGTTTTTGAAAGCAGGAAGTTCTGCTGAAAGAGTTGGTTTGTGTGCTTGAGAGGGGTTAAAATTGGCTGGAGCCGATGGCTTCTTTCCTTATTTATGGGGGGGGGGGTAGGAAGGAGGAGAGAGCGAGCAAACAAAGCCTGCAAACTACTGTACTGTATCTTCAAAGTATCTGTAAAGTTCAGCTGTGCTACCCCCTGGGAAGCTGTCCACCTTTTGTTCACCAGTATGTTGCCTTGTTGAAACACTTATCACGATGTTATTACAATCAGTGACAACGGATTATATATTATATACAGTAGACCCTCGACTTACGAAGATAATCCGTTCCGACGGAATCCTCGTAAGTCGAAATCACCGTAACTCGAGTCCCCATAGGAATGCGTTGGTAGAACGCATTCGTAGGTCGAAAAAACCTTCGCAACTCGAGGAAACCGCATCTAAAGCGGCCGCGACTTCCGATTGGAAGTCGGAAAAATTCGGAAGCGGCGGCCGCTTTGATCCCTCGCAACTCGAGAAACTCGTAAGTCGGGTCATTCAGAAGTCGAGGGATCACTGTACGTATAAGCTAAACAAGCTATAGCTCAGAGCCCCACTCTCTTGGGCCCCCCCCCCAAAATAAAAAACAAACCTGGATGTACATTTCCAAAATATAAGATAAAAAACAAATAAAATAGAACCTACGTACAGTTAGAGCTTAGTAATTATTTCACTATTAATCTACTTCCTTTTAATTGTATTTCACTATTAATATACTTCTTCTTAATTGTATTTCAGTTCAACACTTACTTTGATAAAATACATATTTTGTACTGTAATGTCCAAATGGCTTTAGAGACCTATGTGGTCCATAAATTACCATATAGCATATATTCAACACAAAAAACAGTGATAATTTGTTGTTGACAAAGGACAGCTGGACATATAAAGGGGCCCCATTACCTTCAGGAGCTTAGGGCCTCATCAAACCTAAATCCGGCCCTGATTCAAAGGTATCGCAATTTATCACACAGCCCTATTGGCAGACGAGATGCTTTGAATGCTAGCATTACTTCCACTTGCTTTCAGTGTGCAGGTGAGTTCTGGACACGCCACATTGAGGTGTACCGGGCCTCTTCAGTGCTCCTCATGAGTGCAGTGTGAGCCTAGGACATGCTGGCAGCTCCATGACAGATATGCAGGTTCCCTCGGCAGTTAAGCCAAAGTTTTTCTTGGCAATAAAAAGTTTGAAAGCCCCTGGGTATAATGGGTTTGGCTGCAGCCATCGTTGGAACCTGAGTGTGATTTTAAGTCTAGTTGTTTAAAGCTCCAGCTTCTCTCGCCTTTTCTTGCTCAGTCCCCAAAACCATTAGAAAGTGCAATTCATCAGGTAATGGTGGTTTACAGAATAACAGGTCCTTTGTGCACCCTGGTTGTGTACAAAAATCCAATTCCTGCTGATGTTCAAAAGGCATGTGAATAGTGGAAATCAGCCCCGTCAACACCTTCCCCTTATTTTTAGCCCTCCCATCCCTCTTGAGGTATTTGAAGGAGTTCAGCAGGGGTCTGATTGCCTTCAAATTCAACATCCTCCTTCAAAGTGATTTCCAGAGAAAGAAAGGGAGATAAAGGCCCTGTGAGCTGAAGTCAGCTGTTCATTTCTTTGCCTGGGTGCCAGGCGCCACCTCAAATGAAAGACACCACATAGTCCTCAGATGCAGGAATTGTTATTCCATGCACTATGTTTTGGATTTAACTGCTAAATCATACGTTTTTATATAGATTTGATGCTAAGACTAGTATTTTTTTTACCTCTAATATTGTTTCTAGGAATTGCTTGTCATTAGTGTTCCTTGGGACCCAGGTGGTGCTGTGGGTTAAACCACAGAGCCTAGGGCTTGCTGATCAGAAGGTCGGCGATTCGAATCCCTGCGACGGGGTGAGCTCCTGTTGCTCGGTCCCTGCTCCTGCAAACCTAGCAGTTCGAAAGCACGTCAAAGTGCAAGTAGATAAATAGGTCCCGCTCCGGCGGGAAGGTAAACGGCGTTTCCGTGCGCTGCTCTGGTTCGCCAGAAGCGGCTTTGTCATGCTGGCCACATGACCCGGAAGCTCTACGCTGGCTCTCGGCCAGTAAAGCGAGATGAGCACCGCAACCCCAGAGTCGGACATGACTGGACCTAATGGTCAGGGGTCCCTTTACCTTTACCTAGTGTTCCTTGGGGCGGGGGTCCAGTATCCCAAGATGTGGGGGGTAGACCTCCCCCCCAAACCCCTGGATCCAGCAAGTGTTAAGATATTAGTCAGGCTAGCTTCCCGTTGAGGCGATTGCCTGGGCGATGGTCCATTAAGGGGATCAAAGGAATGGGGCTCTGTGCATGATGCAGGTACCTTACCCCAGTTTGCAGATAGTTGGAAAGACAAAGCCAGTGTTGAGAGCAAAGAGTTGGCAGTGATGTGAGCTTAGAAGCAAAGCAGCAAACTGGGAACTGAGAAACAGCTGTGGCTTTCAGGGAAGCAAGGCCCTCTTGGGTGCGAATGCTGTGAACCCCTCCATCATAGGCTCAGGTTGTAAAGGTAAAGGTAAAGGGACCCCTGACCATTAGGTCCAGTCGTGTCCAACTCTGGAGTTGCAGCGCTCATCTCGCTTTATTGGCCGAGGGAGCCGGTGTACAGCTTCTGGGTCATGTGGCCAGCATGACTAAGCCGCTTCTGGTGAACCAGAGCAGCGCACAGAAACGCCGTTTACCTTCCCGCCGGAGCAGTACCTATTTATCTACTTGCACTTTGACGTGCTTTCGAACTGCTAGGTTGGCAGGAGCAGGGACCGAACAACGGGAGCTCACCCCGTCGCGGGGATTCGAACCGCCGACCTTCTGATCGGCAAGCCCTAGGCTCTGTGGTTTAACCCACAGCACCACCTGCGTCCCCTAGGCTGTATGTATGTGTAAATAAACAATATAACAGAAAGACGCCACAGTCTCCGCTGTGCCTCATTCCAAAGGAAACACAGACCCTGGGTAAATGCCTGGAACCCTTGGAATCTCGCACTGCTTGCTTGGATAGTGGGGTGGCATGCAGCAATACTTTTTGCACAGTGAGTAGGAATGGTTAGGATTGCACTATAAATTTCTAGTCCTTATCAATGGAGATGTGATGACAGGTTATGAAATAAGAGGTGAAATGACCCCAAATCTTTTAGACACCCACTATTTCAAAGTTTTAACAGACTTTGGACTGAGCTGTTAAAACTTTGAAAGAGTTGTTGTTCAAAAGATTTGCAGTTTACTCAGAAATAATTCCTGCTGAGTTCAGTCTCCATTGTTCTTTGGTGAATGTGCACAGGATTGCAGCATTAGGTTTCGTCATGGGAATAACATCCCCATAACGGTTATAAAGGCTCCAGATTTTCATAGCTGAATAAACATACAAGGTTATGGTTGAGAGTTGTAGAACAGGAAGTTCTGAGGGCAAATTTTACTCAGCATCCCATCAGGGTTCAAAATCAGCAGGGTGCCAGGCACATTTTGTGCCTAAAGATTCTCCATTTGCGAGCTCCTCACAGAGCCTGGGTGCCATTTTTTGCCCCTGGCTGACACTCAAGGATTACTGAAATGTATGTGCTTTGAAGCCTCAAAGTATATGTTAAGGATAGAACAACATGTTAAGGAGTTTTAACAATAAAGTGTAGAGTGTTTTGAAAACTGAAGTACGGTACCAATATTTTTTATTGTAAACACCAAATTAAACATGTATTAACAATTTCTGTTAAAAATGTGATATTAACAATGTGTCACTTATGTGAATTGCATATTCATGCTTATCAAAATAATAAATAAAAAGTGTTGCTGACCCCCCCCCCCCCCGTGTGACGACTAGACATTCTGTATGGGCACCCACAACCCAAGTCCCAGAAGCCATTTGGCTCCTAGCTTTTCTATCTCAGTTTCTAACACGGCATCCCATAGGGGTGCAATCCACCAGGAAGATTTCCACACAGAACTCTTTGATTTATTTCAGTCGCTTCTTGATAATGTCTTGCTCCATCGGTAATGGCACCCCCAAACCCATTGCCTTGCTTTGCTTCGTGGACGGGCCTATTTTGGACTCTTCATTCCTCCAGGAATATTTATTCTAGTTTTAACAGAAGCAGATTTTTGGACCCACCAGATGCTGAATTTGTTCCATCTTTTCTCTCTCATTTTAGGGGCATAATTGAAGCACGTTTCGTCTATGTCTTTGTTCTTGGCATCATCTTCACAGGCACCAAAGACTTGCTCAAATCTCAGGTTCTCTCGACAGACGCTAAGACAAAGTTTATAGGATTGTGGGAAATCTACAGTGGGTTGGTCCTGCTGGCTGCGCTCTTACTCAGGCCTCACAACTTGCCCGTGTTGGTCTTCTGTCTTCTCATTCAAGCCATGTTGACAAAGTACGTCTGGAAGCCGCTGGAGTTTGATGCAGCTCAAGTTACCATCATGCATTACTGGTTTGGACAAGCATTCTTCTTTTTCCAGGTAAGAGCATACGGTGGTACCTCTGGTTGCGGACGGGATCTGTTCTGGAGGTCCAGTTGGATCCTGAGGTTTCCGCAACCTGAGGACCGCTTCTATGCATGCGCATGTGGTGAAACCCGGTAAAATACTTTCGGTTTCCTGCGCGCATCCCAAAGTTTATGTAACCAGAGGGTTACGTAAACGGAGGTACGACTATTGTCTTTAGAAGAAACATACTTCCTCAGCTGTAGCCAGTTTCTTGTTTCAGTTCAGATGCTTGCCTCTTAGGTGATAAACTCTTGACCAGGAACTAGAGCTACGTTGAGAATGGAACTTGGACACAGGTTGGCATGGCCCATTGCTGCGGCTGTTGTTATCTGCACACACGCCATTTCCCTTGTGGGAGTGGTTCAAAGAGTTAAAGAGGCCGGATTTATCCATGGTGCCTCCAGTTGATTATTTCTGTTCAAAAGTGATCTGGGGCCAAGATACTTCAGGGAGTACTTTCTCCTATCTGCAGGATTCTTATGCCTCAGTACATCTCAGTTTTATGTGGTGGTGGACCTTAAGAAATTTGCTTGAGGGAGACCAGAATCATCAGATTCTTTTCCATGCAAGTCTTTGGCTTGAAAGAAACCCACCTGGTTGTCCTTTTTGGACTTCCAGAGAGCATTTAAAACCTTCCTTTTCATGTTTTTTTTCCTCTTTTTGATATTTTAGCAAGCTGATGGATGGTTCGTATTTACCGTATATTTTGTTTACCACTTAACGCTCGTCAGAATTAATTTTTTGTTTTTCATCTGCTGGACCGAAAGGCAGTCTATGGAAATGAATTACTGGGTGTTTTGTGTAGCATTGTGGCAGCCTTGGGTTTCTAGGCAAGCTCTGTTTTCATTCAAAGCATTTAAAAAGACCTCTCGCTTCTAAAGAGACTTAAAGCCACTTACCAAGAAATTTCAGCAATGGCAACAATGGCCAGATCTTGCCAGCTTTAATTCAATTTATGAAAATTCAAACTGAGTCCTTTTCAAAGGTTAATTGTAGTTCTGCTTAAATGCAACCTTCATGTGGAAGGGAGAGAAGTGGCATGAAGAATTTCTGTAGTGGCGATTGTACCTTGGTACTACAAAAATGTTTGCCTGTGGAGATTGGCAATTAAGTTTTGAAGAATTGAAAATCCCAACCTTTAACTGAAAATCCCAAAATACAGATGATCCTCCTTTGTAGTGGAGAACATACTAATGTGTGTGGAATACATGGAAGTGTATGTGGTGTTAGGGGAGGGGTAGTTCCTCTGGTGGGGGACATATTGTGCACCTTCTGGGATAGTTCTTCCACCTTTGATCTCAACCCTGCACTCAGTTTTCACCTGCAGCTCCCAGAAGCTGTCAACATATGACAGCGGCCACACACTGGGAAATGGCTTTGAGCGGCTGGTTAAACCAGGGGAGGGTAGCTGATGGGTCTCCGACATTTGATGATTTAGGCATGCAAAGACAGGCCCGGCAGATTGAACAGACTAGACCAATGGTGTGGGTCTAATGGTCAAGAAAGCGGTTTCTACACTTGTATGGGGCTTGTCAAATTGGAAGGGTAGCCCATCATCTAGGAGAAGGAAAACTGATTCCCAACCTCTACTGCCTTGTGTCTATACTAATTCATGAGATCAGCTTTGGGAGTAAACCCTGAGGAAACATCTGAACCCACTACCTTGTGGGACATCTTCAGGAGAAGAAAAGGCAAAGGAGTTAACGCTACACAAATCCAGAGTGGAGTCCCTAAGGCAGTTGGATGGTGTATCGCAGTGATGGCTAACCTTGACACTCCAGATGTTTTGGGACTACAACTCCCATCATCCCTGACCACTGATCCTGTTAGCTAGGGATGATGGGAGTTGTAGTTCCAAAACATCTGGGGTGTCAAGGTTAGCCATCACTGGTGTATCATATGCCTCCTTCCAGCAACTCCTGCAGCCAAGCTGGTACCAGATGTATTGCTCTGCTTTCCTTTGGATCACATCAACAGGGTCGAGAGGGGGGTCTTATTATCAAGGCAACCCAGGACTTCCATACACACTGCCCAGGCTTGCACCGCGGGGAGATCACTTTGGTGCTTCTAACACAGCAAAAACAACAGTTTTTGGAGGCAGCAGTTGTTACGAGTTACCGGTCTCTGTAGCCACAGCAGGCGCTGTGATTCTCCAGTAGTTTGACTTCACCTCCGGAGATGCACTCCATTGTCTTCTTGAGACAGATGGATGCCAACAACAGCATGAGGAAACACTCTCTGGTGAATCCCTTGCATGCAAATTCACCACTCAAGTTTTTAAAAGAGGAAATGGGGATTTGCATCCCCTCCACCTGTCCGTCAAGGCACTCAGAACAGCTTCTAATAAAATACATGTTCAAGCCAACTCAGAATACTTGGTACAGGATTAGCAGTTCTGGCAATGGAAAGGCACGGCTTTATTTTTTCACATCCAGTACTTGTTCTTTAAAACCTATCCTGCTTCCTACCGACACACTGTTAGGCATACATTCTCTTTTGGCTTTGCTTCACTATTAATAGAAGTGCATGCCCTGCACCCAGAAAAGTCATTAAACACCGCACCCCCCCCGCCTCCCTGTTAAAAGAAGCTTGAGTGATTAACAGGCAGTCAGTCTTCATAAAATAGTTCATGTGATCAACCCTGTAACTGAAATTGGAAAGGATTTTAGAAGCCTCAGGAATACTATTTTCGGAATACTCTTAAATTAAACTGTGTTGCCATTTTCTCTTAGCTGTGTTCTTGTGTAGAACTGCTGACAATTAAGCAGTGCTGGTGAGATGCATATGGTTTCTTTGCAGACTTTCTGTTGCATTAGAGGCTACAGTATATTGGTCTTGGTTCATACTTTGGTTTAATTGAATTATCCATCCACCCACCCCTCCTGCTACAGATTGGCTAATGATCCTGAAGTTCTGGGGCAGCAAGTACAAATAGCTTTTAAAGATCCCATTAAAACCTAATGAAAAGTACTGCTTATATGCTTCCCTCCATCTCCTTGTACTTATTTAACACAAGCTTCCTCAGGATTATTCTAGAAAGGAAAGCCTTAAGCTTCTGAAATATTTGGAGGCCTTGCGTTTACAGTGGGGATGTATGTGTGTGTGGAGTTTATAGGGTAGACAGGAGTGTCTGAGAATGTCTGCACACCAGACGGCTTGGATGGGGTCATGGCGGTGTTAACAGGATACTGTTAGTTCTTAGGGATTGTTTACAGCAGGACCCAAACCAATGAATTCAAGTTACAAGAATGGATATTCTGGCTAAACATCAGGAATAACTTTCTGAGGGTAAGAGCTGTTCGACAGCGGAACTCCTTCAGGACTCTCCTTCCTTGGAGGTTCTTAAGCGTAGGTTGGTTGGCCATCTGTCATGGATGCTTTAGTTGAGATTCCTGCATTGCATTCTATGATTCCCATCAAGGCCCCTCAAGGAAGCATATATAATGTCTCAGAATATCACAAGGTGCTTACTCTGCGGACCTTATGGACTTGGGTGTGTAGCTTGCCTCTGCATTTTCCTTGGGCTCCAAGGACCTTCTGGCGGTTCCCTCACTGTGAGAAGTGAAGCTACAGGGAACCAGGCAGAGGGCCTTCTTGGTAGTGGCGCCCACCCTGTGGAATGCCCTTCCATCAGATGTCAAGGAAATAAACAACTATCTGACTTTTAGAAGACATCTGAAGGCAGCCCTGTTTAGGGAAGTTTTTAATGTTTGATGTTTTTTCGCTTTTTATTATTGTTATTAATATTTTGTTGGGAGCCACCCAGAGTGACTGGGGAATCCCAGCCAGATGGGCAGGGTATAAATAGTAAATTATTATTATTAGTGGGGCATGCCATAGTCCTAAAGTGGGTAAATCTGAGGAGAAATCTGATTTAAGAGATTAAAGCTTTTCCTGGCTGCAGAGAACCTTCCAACATACACTTATTTACCAGGGGATCCTCTGGTGTCGGCCACAGAGCCCTGGAACACTCCAGATAATGTTCCGGTGTGTTTCAGGGCATTCTTTCAGGTCCCACATTACTACAATCTGCTGGGCCTCAGCGGAGCCCCAGATGAACCGAGAGTGTGCTACAATGTGCTTAACATTTCCCCGTGGCTGCACATTGCAAGGGAAGATTAATAATAGCTGTTGGCAACCGGTGTTTCAGGAAAGATTGCCCAGCGTTATTAATCTTCTTGGAGGAACCCCGATGAGCGTCTGAGGAATTCCAAGTTGAACATAAGGACATAAGATGAGCCTGTTGTTCAGGCCAAAGGCCCATCTAGTCCAACATCCTGTTCTCACAGAGGCCAGCCAGGTGCCTCTGGGATTCCTGCAAGGAGATCCTGAGCCCAACAGCACTTAGCAACTGATATTTCAAGCCTTTGGCCCTCCAGCAGTGTTAACTCTGAATTCCCTGAAACATAGTTTGAAAGATACTTCGCCTCCAGTCCCTTGATTCTGGTTCTTGTGCCTGAGACTGCACTTATTGCACTGTCAATTAAATTGTTTTGCACAGTGTTCTGGTTGCAAGAACTCCCGTAAGAAATTGGAGCCTATTGCATTGCTTAATCTGAAGCTTTGCGTATCGAGGTCCCCCAAAACCACCCCTCAAATAATTCACACATCAGACATAATTTTTGTTTTTGGCATGATTTTGGCCACAACTTTATTAAAATACAAATAATGTGAGTGGTTGCTTAGGCATTGGTTAAGACTATCTATCCCACATAGGACAGAACTGATGACCGTCAGTAAGGGGAAAACACTCTGGGGATATAAAGGGAGCTGGATGACATGACCCAGGTCTCTTGCACGGCCCTAGCCCCCGACCGGGGGTTCGGACAAAAGCATATAGAGTCCCTGGATTCCTTTAACGGAATTCCCCATACACCAGTATCCATAGGAGGGGTACACACAGGCAACGATACCCCTCCTTCAACCAACATAATAACCAATGCCTAACCGCCAACCTTACAAGTTGTGACTATTTGCTATGCAGTAGGCAAAACCAGGTGGCACCAGCCAATCAGCCACGTGGAAAAATTCCTACCAGGCCCCTGCCCCAACAGCAGACGACCCTATGACCGTCATAGCAAGGTCAACACAGAGGCCTAAAATATAGGGAGGGAGGGCGGGTGCTTCGAAGCACTCAGCCAAGAGGGAGATCACGTTGCACACTAACCCTTATATATACGCTGGGCTGTCCATCATCAATTTGCAACATACAGATCTCCCCAACAACACACTGGGTCCAATCACAGCAGTGGCCATCTAAACGTTCCCGCCCAGCACCAGAGGGGTGATTTGCTGGCCCCCACCGCAACACATGCTCTCCATGAAGGAGAACACGCTTTACCACCAAGCTTGGAAACACATGTCTCAGAAGTAGATGGCAGTTCTTTACCTTAACTTTTCTTTCAGTTGAAAACCAGATACCGCTCATCCCTAGTGTTTGCACAAGCTAGGAAGCCCAGAGATCTGTCCTCGTTCCTCACCAAATCTACTGGGTGCTTTGTGGGCTTCCTCTCAAAGTAACAAGAAAGTAGACGTTGAGTTTTGTTACCGTACAAATGTAGTTGCGTTTTGCTTTTAGCCCGTTTCTGTCTACCTCTTGATATAGAACCCAGTCCCCATTAAAAATTACTGTTCTGTTCATTTTGTTTCTAATGCATGTTCAAAAATTTATAACGAACAAAAGAGAACATTTGTCTGGCCACTTAGGCCTCCCGTTGCAGCAGATAGATATTGTGTGGCTGCTTCCTCCGCACAATGCTTCCATTCTGACGGTTTGTCCTCTCCCGAATACAAATTTGTATACGCCTCTGAGCACCGGGCAATGGCTTTGTGAAGCTGGCATCCTCTTGGGAATAGAATTCGCGTAGCGCAGCGTAAATATTTAAAATGTAATATCTGCACAGTACACTTTACCTCAAGGTATGCCACGCTCTAAACTGCAGAATCAAATAAGGAACGAAGAACAGATTCGCTTCGAGCCGGGGGAGTATATAAAATCTTTATATAAAGAAAAACTAAAAATAAATAAGCCACTTGTTTGTGATTTATACAGAAGTGGTTCAAATGCCTCTTTTAAAAGCTAGAGGTATCTCATATTGTCCTTTACATCCCTGAGTTGACAGCAGCAACAACAATGGATTATCCCAGGGCTTTTTTCAACCAGAACTCTCAGGTGGGCGACACTGCCATTCTAAGAGAACAAGGGAGGTGTTCATGGTGACTTCCGGTACCTCTTTTTCTAGAAAAATAACACTGGATTATCCACACGGTACATATTTTAAGCTACACTAGGGCTGAAAGGCCACAGCACATGGTCTCCCGCCACTGACCGACTCTCCCGGCAAACTGATGGGATCCATGAACTTTTTAATCCCATAGTCCCCAATATGAAGAGCAACAGTTAGTCGGTTCCTTGTGTGAGCTAGGACACTAGCAAATAGGAATGAACAGCATGATGGAGGACTCTAGAAGGCTTAGATGTGACAGTTGCAGAGATCAGATCCAAATTCTCCCCTCTCCAAGCTGCTATTTACTCCACGTGGCAAAGTATTCAGGTACTCGTGATCATACATTTATGGTCTCTTCCCCCTACCCCCATTAAATAGCAAATGTGAGAGGGGGTTTCAATTGGGGAAAACTGGAAGAAAGGGTTAAAACCTCACCTTTTGCAGCACTGTGTCCATAATCACATTCTCTTCTACACACATGCCTTCCATGTAGTTAACAAATTTCCTGATAAAAACGGTTTGGCCGTCAAAGGCCTCTGTTGCTGCACACACCTGAGGCCTGGGTCTTAAAGGGCCCTTTGCTTATGTCTGTTTAAGAAATTGAGTGAGGTGCATAATAGTGGACAGCTTCCTGAGGTTGGGGCTGATTGAGTCTCCAGGTCTCTGTTCCTACTATTAATTGTCTTCTTTATTTAGGAAATTTACATTTTAAAAAATGTGTGTGTGTGTGTATGTATGTGTATATATATGTGTATGCACGCACGCACACACACACACAGTGTATACTATAAGGGAAATAAAAAAGCATAAAATATAGCAGAACAGATTGCATAGTGATTGCCTTTTGTTGCTGACAGTTATAATCCAGGAATGCTTGGTAAATAGAAAGGTTTCTTAAGAAGGCAGCAAAAAACATGATACAGTGGTACCTCGCCTAACGAATAACTCACCTAACGTATTTTTCGCCTAACGAATGACTTCCGGTAAAACAAAATGGCCGCTGCAAACGAATTTCTTCGACTAAAGAAAAGACGTCGCGGCCGCTTTTAATAGGATTTTTTCGACTTACGAATTTTTCCCCAATGCATTCCTATGGGGATTCGCCGAACGAAAATTTTCGACTAACGGAAATCGCGTCGGAACGCATTATCGTCGTTAGTCGAGGTACCACTGTATACTGGTAGTTGATGCCTGTCTCATGTCTCTGGCTGGAGTGTGGAACTTCCGGTCTTGTGTAACGGGCCCTAGAGATGCTTCCCCTTCACTGACAATGCCGCACTCCTCCTTCAGTTCTTCTGCCTGGCTGGAAGGATCCTTGATCTGTCATAATGCCTCTTGTTGGCTGGCTGGATGGAGATGAACATGCAGAAATCTCTGACTTTCTCTGGGGCTGAATCGCAGCCTCTGGAAGGTTGCCCACTTTGGGCTAAATTTATTCGCTGCCCCTGGTCTGGGGGGAAGGTATAAAGACAGAGTTCTGAAAGTACTCCTACCCCTTATGACCTCGAGATGTATCTTGGATACCTTTACCTTGCAGGATAGCTTTCAAATTTTCACTGTGTGGATCTAGCTCAGGGGTAGGCAACCTAAGGCCCGTGGGCTGGATGCGGCCCAATCGCCTTCTCAATCCGGTCCACGGACAGTCTGGGAATCAGCGTGTTTTTACATGAATAGAATGTGTCCTTTTATTTAAAATGCATCTCTGGGTTATTTGTGGGGCCTGCCTGGTGTTTTTACATGAGTAGAATGTGTGCTTTTATTTAAAATGCATCTCTGGGTTTTTTGTGGGGCATAGGAATTCGTTTATCCCCCACCCCCCCAAAAAAATAGTCCGGCCCACCACATGGTCTGAGGGACGGTGGACCGGCCCACGGCTGAAAAAGGTTGCTGACCCCTGATCTAGCTGCTCAGTATTTTCCTTTTCTTCCAGGGCAACTCAAACAGCATTGCGTCGGTGGACGTTTCGGCTGGCTTTGTCGGGCTTGATAACTACGTGGAAATCCCGGCCATCTTCCTAACTGGATTTGCGACGTACTCTGGACCTTTGCTGTGGGCCATTCACTTGCTGTGCTATTTGAGCTCCGAAGTGAGCAGGTAATCTGGTTTTTTTTTTTTCCCCCACTGACCGCAGCTTTATAAATACTGCTAAATGTTTAATTTCTTTCTGGCTGTGTGCTGAATGTCACAGTCCATGCTCCAGCGAACTTCGCAAGCCTAAGGGGCGAGCTGGAGACATTTTGGGGCTGAGATAATGGAAAGCAGGAGGCTCTTTTTTATTCTTTCCACTGATTCAGCAATTGGGTTTTTAGAGTTTGGCTGGAGAAAAGAAGTGAAAAACTACTGGTGGATGGGGAGAGAATTCCTGGACAGGGGGGGTGGGATAAACACACCTGCCTGCAGATTCTGCCTTGCAATTGTCCACATTTTCTCCCATATTAGCATTTCAAAAAGGCTTTGTTGGCATCTGTCTGTCTCAAGAGACAATGGAGTGTTCCGGGGGGGGGGGCGGCAGCACCAAAGTGACCTCCCTGGGATGCAGGTGTATGGAGGTGCTGGGCTACCCAGGCAACAAGACCCCCCCCCCTTGGCCTTGCTGATGGTGGTCCAAAGGAAAGCAGAGCAATACGTTTGGCACCAGCTTAGCTGCAGGAGTTGCCAGAAGGAGGCGTACAAGGCGCCATCCAACTGTCTTAGGGACTCCACTCTGGATTTGTGTGGGGTTTACTCCTTGGCCTTTACTTCTCCTGAAGAAGGCAGCGGAGGTTTAGTGTCAGAAGTCTGATCCTAAGCGTTGGAAAATATGTGCTTTCTTTTTCTGCTTTGGCAACCAAATGGGATATGGCTATGTGTCCAAGAGCATTGGAGAGCCTTGGTTACAAAGATCCAAATTGACAGTCTCCACACCTGTTGGCTTTTCCTGATCCAGAGTAGGAATGATGGGGAGCAGGGAGTGGGATGCCATGGCCTGAGGGCACTTGAGGTACCTTCAAGCAGCATCACCCAGTTGGCCTCTGTCCCCTCCTACCCTTCCCTTTGAATACAATAGAATTGAAAAAATCTTTATTGTCATTGTCCCCTCGCGGGAACAACGAAATTCCTCGGTTACTATATCAACTCAAATAAGGCACTCCACATAATTTAAAAATACTGATAAACACAATACAATACAGAACAATATAACAAATAAAATAAGATGACTTCAGAATCCAGAGTTTCCATTTGGGGGTGGTGGCTAGGGTTTTTGGCCTGGCCAACAAGGCCATCCAAAAATTGTAGACCCCCCCCCCCCCATATCAAGTGAATGTATATATTCACAATATAAAGGGCTTGTGGCTGAATGTGTATCAGCTTTTTAATATTGAGCACTGGCTTTGAAGCTTTCTCATTATATGTAAGCTAATTTGAATCCGTTGGTGGGGCTTCCTGGTATAAACTCTGGAGAATTGCTAACTCAGGAGACCTTGTCGCCTTTCTCATTTTAAAAATATGGCAGTTCATATCTATCTATCTGTCTATATACATATATACACATACATATATATATATATATACACATACAGTATTTTCCTGCGTATAAGACTACTTTTTAACCCAGGAAAATCTTCTCAAAAGTCGGGGGTCGTCTTATACGCCGGGTCGTATTTCTTATACGGTGAGTATATCCCAAACTCTATATTTTAACTGGGAAAGTTGGGGGTCGTCTTATACGCCCAGTCGTCTTATATGCCGGAAAATACGGTACATATATATATGTACATATATATATACATATACATATATATATATATATATATATATATATATATATATATATATACACACACACACACATATATACATATATATATATACACACTTATACATACATATACATATACATATACATGCATATATATATATATATATATATATATATATATATATATATATATATATATATAATAAAATGATAAATAATAAATAAAAATCACCTTCCTCCCCTATAAGGATCGTCAAAGCTGCTTATGTTACAAGTATCAAATAAAAACACTATTAAACTCCAAAATAAAAACTAGAAGACAATAAAAACAGCAGCTTAAAATGACAACATAAAAATTGCAGTGTCAAACTTGCTACTACCCTGTAGCCAGCTGCAAATGCCTGGTGGGGTGTTTATAGTTTTTTATTATTATATTTTATTATTTTCTATTATTTTAAAAGTTAGTTGCTAAAAAGAAATAAGTACTTTGAGTTACATATTGGAAAAAGAAAAATGACTCAACTAAACAAATGTTTAGTTAATAACTATTCATAATCTATTTTACAGCAACTTAAAGCATTAACTTAAGATGACTTAACAATTAAGAGAAACGTATTTACAGTATTTTTAATTTATTTGAACGATGTTAAAATCATTTAATATTGGCTCCAGAAGTAATGTTTGGACAAGCCCTAGTGGGATGAAAGTGTTTGTTTTAAGTATATAATGTCCATTTTTAAAAGCAACGCAAACAGTTCCTATTAAAATTTAGGACGAACAACAGCAACTGAAAAATTTGGCAAAAAGATTAATTGCATTACATCAGAATGACAAATTTTCCTGGCTGGACTGCTTGATTAAAGAGCTGCAAATATTGTTCATGTTCTTAAAATAGATTCTTAGTTTAATTGGTTGTGTTCCCTTTACTTTCCTAAAGCCTTACTAGATGGGTGAATTTCGCCCATATGCAGTGTAGTTCAGATCCTTTAAAAGGAAAATACCCCTGTTGAGGTATTGCCACTGACTAGCTAATTCAATCCTTGCAGCGACAGTCACATTAACACCGGTTTTTTAAAAACGTGTTTTCATTCCAAAACCTTTAAATAGCTAAGTAGAAAAATACCCAGGGACAGGAGAGGTAAATGAACAACAACCATATGGCAATGCAAAGAAGTAGATCGAGAGTCCTAAAAGGATTCTGTTAAGATGCAAGTCATAATAATGTGAAAATATGTGAATGGCCAGAGAAGGGTTTAATGCTGTGTAGTTAAAACATTTTGGCTTCTGCCTTCCTTGGTAATTTGTGCCGTCGGGATTTCACCTGGATACTCAGAGCTCAAGCGGCGGCCTTAATTCTTACACCCAGAGTGTACTTTAGACCAGGGGTCAGCAAACTTTTTCAGCAGGGGGCCGGTCCACTGTCCCTCAGACCTTGTGGGGGGCCAGACTATATTTTGAAAAAAAATAAAATAATGAACGAATTCCTATGCCCCACAAATAACCCAGAGATGCATTTTAAATAAAAGCACACATTATACTCATGTAAAAATACTCTGATTCCCAAACTGTCCGTGGGCCGGATTTACAAGGTGATTAGGCCGGATCCGGCCCCCAGGCCTTAGTTTGCCTACCCATGCTTTAGACTGTTACCGTCTTTCCCCCTTTTTAAGACACCGTCTTATAATTTTTTTTCCTCAAAAAAACACAGGGTGGCTTATTTTCGGGGGGATGTCTTATTTTTATTACATCACTATGGTACGGTACAGCCTCCCCCTGCGCGCTGAGCAGGCGGGGCAGAACTCCGCAAGAGGCGCGTTCCCCCCCCCGCGCCTCTCGCTGGCTCCATGCGCACAGGGAACAAGCAGGGCAGGAAGAGGCGTCTTCCCCCCCCCCGCCTCTCCCTGCGCGCTAAGCAGGAGGGGCTGAGGAGGCGACGGGAACAATGGCGGCACCACGGCTTACTTTTGGGGTACGTCTTACTTCTCACAAAGGTTAAAAAAACCCTGCCATGGCTTACTTTATGACTACGTATTAAAAAAGGGGAAACAGGGTACTTTGGCTCCTGACATTATTCTGAAATCCCAGCTGTGTTTTATTGAGGAAGGCAGAGAGGCTGGAACATTCGTATTGGCCCGAATATAAGCCGCACCCGAATATAAGTGACATTTTTAAAATTAAGGGGGGGGGGAGAGAAAAAAAAAAGACTAACCGAATATAAGCCGCTCCCTTAAAATTCCACAGGCACTCACACCCATTCCGTTCTACCGTATGTCAGTTTCAGCAGCGATATCATAGAAGCCAATTTTTGTAAGGTCGTGAATTTAAGCCACACTTTAGCTTTTCACGATCGGAATTTGGAAAAAAATGAGGCTTATATTCAGGCCAATACAGTATCTACTCTTCCAAAGTTGCAGAGGTGAAGTTGCTCTTCTCTTGCATAAAGACGACATGTCACGTATTTTCTGGTATATTGACTCCAAAGTTGTTTTCTCATTTAGCCTTCAGTTTCTTAATCTATTCTTTCCCATCTCACTCAACCCAAAGTTGGTGATAAACCATTGACAAGGAGCCTTCAGGCAATTTAAGTGCCAAGAATGTGTTTTTTTTAAAAAAATGATAATAAAAAATTGATTTACATTCTATTTACTGCATCACGCTGCTTGAACAGTGCAAGAAAATGCCACGTTGAGACAATAGGAACAGCTATTGGACTACCGGTATTTTAAACCAGTATTTATTCACATTTAGTATTTACAAGTTACCTTAACACACCAGAGTTATATAATTTTTTTTTCCAGTTATAAAGCCTTTTTTAAAATGATTGAGAAATACTAAGTGGTTAAAGAACAAGGCAACTTACTAGAATTTTGAAGGTTGCCAGGTTGGTCACCATTATTTCCATATTATGGGTGGGCAGGAGAACTGAGGTCTTCCTGATTCCACAGTTCAGCTACATACCCTCTCTGCCTCGCTAGCACACAAGCTGGGAAAACCCTGACTAGCCAGAGGTTATATGAAGAGAACAGGACCTGCCTTTGAATTACTGCCAGGCTGCTGTGATTTTCGCTTCAAAGTAGAGATGGGCTTACTACTGCCCAATATAAAAACCAGCGTTTAGGCCTGTGACAACCATTACTTGCTCAATCCGATGGCTAGTGTGTTCAGCGGCACATCATTTTGTTTTCCAAGTGCTTTGGTATTGCGTCTCTACAGACTTAGCAAGCACCTACTGTGCATCAGAGAGATTGCCTGTGTGCCTGTAATTCTGTTTTGCATTACAAAACCTAACAGCACCCCCCCATCCCTCCTCCAACCCTTTATTAAACTTAATAAGCTGTTTTTTGTGCAGTACACAATTCTAGCGCCGGCTGCAAAGCCTGCATAAATACGTTCTCCCAGGATGCAGAGGCTGTGTTGCCAGAATCCCTTAGCAGCCGCCACAGAATCACAAGTGTTATTCATGGTATGGTTAATGCTCCTCACGCAGACAGGAACCTGGAGAGCTTTTAGCTGACCTTGGTTCATCAATAGGCTAACATTGGAGAGGGAAGAAACTCCTGATGAAGCACAATGTTCAAGAGGATTCACTTCAGTTATCAAATTCCATTGTATTCTGCAGCCTCCCTCTTCTCTACCCCTCCCCGCCACCACCAAAGTGTAGGGATCTAGCTGGAATTTGCAAGGAGATTGTCCTTCCATAGTTACGAGCACTGATCAATAAAAATATGTAGAGCTGTAGAGTTGGAAGGGACCCAAAGGATCATTTGGCCCAACCCCCTGCAATGCAGGAATACGGGGATCGAACCTTGCAAACGTTACCAGCACCACGCTCTAACCCACTGAGCTCTGTACTGTAAACTCCTCTGGGAGCCTTGGCCGAACTGTGGCAAATGTTTCCAATAAGCAACGGCGGCACATGCCTCCTTAAATAAACCCAGCCTATAGGTATCAAATGTTGAAGAAGCACAGGTCTGGTTTGAGGAAGAAGAAGAGGAGTCTGGATTTGATATCCCGCTTTATCACTACCCGAAGGAGTCTCAAGGTGGCTAACGTTCTCCTTTCCCTTCCTCCCTCACAACAAACACTCTGTGAGGTGAGTGGGGCTGAGAGACTTCAAAGAAGTGTGACTAGCCCAAGGTCACCCAGCAGCTGCATGTGGAGGAGCGGAGACGCGAACCCGGTTCACCAGATTACGAGACTACCGCTCTTAACCACTACACCACACTGGCTCTCAGTGGAGAGTAGCTGAACAAATGGATTTATTGCCCCTGTGTTGACCATACATTTGTAGGCACACCTTGCTTATCTTAACTAGTTCCTAATGCATGCGACATTCAGGTGCCTCGGTGCTATTTGACGTGCACCTTAATGATAGCAGGTGGACCTCTCAGCTTGATAATTGGTGATGAGCGCTAGAGATGTGTATAGAATCAAAGATTTGATGTCGCCGGCCCTTTAGAACTATCATCTTGAGTGCCTTGATGCTGGCGGGGGGGGGGGGGGGCATTGTCATGTTGAGTAAATGGAAATAATTGCGCCTGTATTGTGTCAAGCTTTGAAGATCAAATTGGCACAAGACCAGTGGCTTAGCAGAGCCAAATAGTGGAAGCTGAAGGATAGGCTTTCTGCCAGCTAGGTGGCTCTGTTCTGGAGTCTTTCGTCTTCATTAATGAAGTGGGATTGGCCTGTCACCTTTTGACAGTTTAGATCAGGCTTTTCCTCCCATCAGATGCAGTGGGACTGTGGGGTCTTTTGCCAAAAACATAAAATCTGCCCTTTGCACTCTTACTGTTTGGCCTTGAGTGTCAATCTGCAACTCTTGCCCAGTAACTTCATATGATATCTTCTTGACAGTCCGTGTGGAACAGCGATCTGCTGTTTTCTAGTTCCACAGCTTGAGAAAAGGAAGATGACTGGAGGATGCCCTCAACTAGGGAAGAGTAGTTGGGTTTGCAGTACCAGTTATGAATTCTTTTTATTATTAAATAATGTGTTAAAAGAATAAACAATACTTTGACCTGTCAGATGCCCAGTGTTAACTTTAAGGTGGGCTGTATGTAAAATAACTTAAAAACTAGTGTTAAATCTATAAAGAGACTTGAGACAGGACTAAATCAAATGTTAAGTTAAGGCTATTGTATGGAGGTGATGGATGCTGGGGGCGGCGTGTTTGCAATAGTATTAATGCTGCAACTTGTTGCAAGACTACCAGAATGGCTTGACTTTGGCCTTGTCATCTGCTGTGAGCTGCTAAAGCAGTTGTGGGGAGAACCAGAGGGAGAAAAATCTGAGCAGGGAGAGCTTAGATTCCTAAGAGGGTTGTGTTTGTGTATTTACGGTGTCCTGCTCATCATCTCTCTCCAGCTTACATTGTTATTTTGCCACAGTTGTGTTCTTGATTCCTGTTCTCAGCCAGAATTGTATCGCTCCAGCCTCATGAGGCATAAAGAGATGTGGGATATTTAGGGTTGGGGAGAGAGAAGCAGAAAACTCAGTTGCCCTACTTTCAGGTGCTATGACTTTCCCCCTCCACAATTAAAAGCCAACTTGGTCAAGTTCCTTGGAAAATTTCTCAAGTCTGGATGAGAGTCACATGATACCTACTGTGTGCACTCCAATGAAACAACTTCTATGGGAGTCACCCGTGAAGACCCAGCTTTTTCAACTCAGGTGGTGATTATCCCCCATAAGCCTGTTCAGGGGGCATGACATCATTGGCTCCCAGTACGTTTCTGAGCACAATTCAAAGCGCTGGTGCTGACCTTTAAAACCCTAAATGGATTCAGCCCTGTAAACCTGAAGGAGTGCCTCCACCCCCATCATTCACTGAGCTCCAACACTGAGTGCCTTCTGGCGGTTCCCTCACTGTGAGAAGTGAGGTTAAAGGGAACCAGGCAGAGGGCCTTCTCGGCAGTGGCACCCTCCATGTGGAACGCCCTCCCATCAGATGTCAAACACATAAACAACTAAACAACTTTTAGAAGACATCTGGAGGCAGCCCTATATTGGGAAGTTTGATGTTTTATTATGTTTTTATATATCTTGGAAGCCGCCCAGAGTGTATGGGAAAACTCAGCCAGATGGGTGGGGTATAAATAATAATAATAATAATAATAATAATAATAATAATAATAATAATAATTGTTATTATCTTTTCTGTGAACCGCCCTGAGACCTCTGGGTATAGAGCGGTATATAAACTCAATCATCATCATCATCATCATCATCATCATCTTGACCAGGGAGACTAATTTTCTCCCAACTGAAGAAACTGACAGGCAGCTTCTCACCTTAAAATAGTATTGGGGTGACAATGAGGACCTTCAGTTGAGCCATATCTGCAGTATTGTGCAGTACACAGGCCACAGCATGCAATGGATTATGTTTCTTATACATACACAGGCAATAGAATTGTCTCCTGGTGAGCCCCTGCATCTCTGCCATGAAACACCTGTACAGTGTGCAGGGAATTCTGGGACATATGCAGAGTTCACACTGGGCCCCATCAGGCCTGTTGCAAATTACCCAGCTCTCTGTGGGAACTGATAGTATACCCAAGTCAACACATAGCACTTTCCGATGGCCCCATGTTGCCAGGGAATGCCAGTCGCGCTGGGCAAGCTGTCGTTCCAAGAAGCTTGCATGCCATTACTGATTGCCTCCGCGAGGAGCCGTTGGCATGCTTTTAAGGAAACCACAGTTCCCTGGAACACACTGGCGAAACTGCTGCTCCAAAGCGTTATTACTGCTTGGCGTCAACAGCTCCCATTGGACATGTTTCATCTTGGTTCCTTCCCAATTACCCATTCAGCGAGAGCTGTCTTCATGTATGAGCAGTCCCATCATTTCTCTTTATTCCCTGACTGTCATGATGACAAAGCCTTCTCTTTATATCTGTATTTTTAATCTGTGTTTTTATATTTGTATTTGATTGTTAGCCGCCCTGAGCCCGGTTTTGGCGGGGAAGGGCGGGATATAAATAAAAGTTTATTATTATTATTATTATTATTTATGACAGGGCTTACAAAAGGTCATGTGTAATAGCTCTACAAAGTTAATGGGCAATAAATCTACAGCCTTGGGAGCCACCAGTGTGGCTTGTGTTGTTGTTTTTTAGTTCTCTGTGATTGCCATGTGGTGTCTGCCAAACCATCTCTTGAACTGTTAAGTCGACATCTGGATTTCTGCCCGGCACTTAGATGGTTCCCATCGTCTTGGGCCTGCTGTGGAACTTAGCAGTGGCAAGACGCCCCCTCCGAATCATCACTTTTCTTATACAATAAAAAGGGATGGGTGGGTGTCCCCAGTTGTAGGTAACAGAAAGACAAAGTCCCAGGGACACAATTTAGCAAAAAATGAAAGTAATATTTATGTAAACATAAATAAAGAATAAAGAATACAACAATCTATGAATAATACAAGCTAAAGCCATCAGCATTCCTTTTAGTTTTGCTAAGTTGGGTTGCTGTGACACCTCCCCCTTATAAAACGCCTTTATTTACCGGTATGTTGGTATCTGTCTGTCTTGGGAGAAGGAGTGCACCTTTGGGGGTGGAGAGTTACAGCACCTGCTATGGCATCTAGAAGAACCATTGAGACTCACGCCTCCACCTGAGTTGTTTTTGGCTCTCTGCAGATCAGGCTGCAATGCTGGAAGCTGGTTGCCCTGCGTTTCCTAAATCCACTTCCATCTTTCATTTATTACAGAGGCTTTCCCATGCCAACCCACGGAGATGCACAGGAAATTATTGGATAGGGCATTGACACAGGCTGAGATCATGTTTCTTTTTTTCTTTTTTAAAGGAATCCTTCCGCCATTGGGCACGGCTGCTTCTGTTACGCTCTGCTGCGCTCCATCCCGGTTGCCGTGTACATCGTCTTGGTCACGGGCCTGCGGTACCACCTCTTCATCTGGAGCGTTTTCTCGCCAAAGCTTCTCTACGAGGGGGTGCATGTCTTCATCACGGCAGCTGTGTGCACCGTCTTCACAGCCATGGATCACAACCACTTGCGTAAAGTCCAATACTGAAAGCAACCGTTGAGGCAGAGTCTTCCATAATTTCGAGCGACGGACTGAATTTCTACTATGGAATGTGGATTCTTGCCTTTAGATTGATATTTAAAAGTCAACTGGGTAATCTATTTTTGGCAAACATGTTTATTATACATGCATACATATCTACACACACACACACACACACGTTGCATTGCATCGCAGAATCTGTCTTGAAGTGCTGTTCCAAGTGTAACAGGCCATGCGGTGGGGAACTGTATCTAAATTTCAGTTGGACTATAAATGGATTGTTAGATCGCGTCCCTTCCATGCCAGTTTTCATTGCCTGCCTTAACTACAGTTAAGCATCACATTGGCATAGATGTTGATTGTAGTGGAAACCAACCAGGCTCTGTTCTCCGTCTTACTAAACCAGAGTTTGAAGCTGGTTAACAGGCACTGGTCAAGTGGGCATTTGGCTTGACTTAACTATGATTAATACCCATTGCTGACTAATAAAGGGTGGTTATAGTAATCAGTAGGGTGTGGGTGGCCCTGTGGGTTAAACCACAGAGCCTAGGGCTTGCCGATCAAAAGGTCGGCGGTTCGAATCCCCGCGACGGAGTGAGCTCCCGTTGCTCGGTCCCAGCTCCTGCCAACCATAGTAATCAGTGGCAATTGGTGCTGGAAGAGGTCACAGGCCCCCCTGAACATCTGAACAGGATCATCTCTTGAGAAGTTCTTACTGGTCTTCATTCCTTCATATTGGAGTTTAGATGAAAATCTACCAGGCTTTAACAGATTGCTGGGGGTAGGGTTCTATCACTGGGACTGTATGTTGAAATTTTATTTCATTCCTGCACTGCATTTCTCATTTGTTAATCATAACTTGAATACGTAAAGTTTTTATCTCCTTATCAAATTCCATGGAGTGCTGGCTGATGAACCTCACTCAAAAGGTTAAAACTGTGAAGAAGATTCTCTCCAAACCAATTACTTGTATTTTTGTTGTTGTTCCTTTGATATACTCCAAACATGATGGCTCACAATGTGACAGGATGCTGTGAACTGGAGATTAGACATACACACATACATTTATACACACATGCATCACAGTTTTATGAATGTAGCTCTCACCAGTTTCCTGTAGTTGTCTGCAAACAGCAGTCAAAGACTATGAAAGCACTCTGGCAGGCTTAAAAGTGCTGGCATATCTGTAAATATGTGTGTGAAATTCTTTATAAGCATTACTGGAATGTTTTTTTTATAGGGAAAAGCAACTAATTCATTATTTTTGATAGCTGAATTGTAGCATGGAAATGTTACAAGTTATATATGTAATTATATAAATAAGCTATCGGCGAATGTCAGTATGCTTGCAGCTGACAGCAAGCTTTCTTAAGAAATGCAAAATCTATGTTTTAAAAAAGAAGAGTTATATTTATTTATGCTAACTTTAACTCTCCGGGGTGAGACCTTATTTTTTGGTATTAGTGTGTGTTCAGGGGCTACCTTTCTGAGAATTCAGCCCTTGTGGGGTGAGTGGGAACTGGTTGTGGGTGCTTACTCATATGATGTTAGGAGGGGGTACGCGGGTGGCGCTGTGGGTTAAACCACAGAGCCTAGGGCTTGTCGATCAGAAGGTCAGCGGTTCGAATCCCCATGACGGGGTGAGCTCCCGTTGCTCGGTCCCTGGTCCTGCCAACCTAGCAGTTCGAAAGCACGTCAAAGTGCAAGTAGATAAATAGGTACCGCTCCGGCGGGAAAGTAAACGGCGTTTCCGTGTGCTGCTCTGGTTCGCCAGAAGCGGCTTAGTCATGCTGGCCACTTGACCCGCCGGCTCCCTCGGCCAGTAAAGCGAGATGAGCGCCGCAACCCCAGAGTCGTTCGCGACTGGACCTAATGGTCAGGGTTCCCTTTATGCTGCATTTATCTGCCTGTACTTACCCTGCGACTCCTTCTCAGATCATGGAGGCAGGAAAAGCCCATAGGCACAATACAGCCTGGCCCAAACTTCATATTCTCTGTTTATAGTGTGTCAGGGCAAAGCTCGTTCACATTCTCAAGTTAAGCACTCAAGTATTATCCAAGCAAGCCCCATATTATTCAAGCTCCTCACGTTTGGTGAAATGGTGTCAGATCTAAACGTCTAACCGGGGTATACTTTCCTTCTCCCGTGCTGTGGAAGGACAAAATGCTTTGTGCTGTGAGCAACGGTGGTTTACAAGGTGTTTTCATTCCTTCCTACAGAGATGCAAGTAAGGACCGCAGAAGCACTAACAATGGGATTTAAGTAGCATCTTTGCATTTGCAGCTGTTGATCTCTTATTGTTTTAAGCTGCACGGTTCTGAAAGCATTTGATTATTTACATGTTATTGCAAACTCTTGGAATAGCAAGCAGGAGCAGAGCAAATAACGCTGCTGCTCTGGCAAACAGCAATGTTAATATTTTTTCCCTACTTTAAAAAAAGAAATTTTCTCACTATATTTCTAGGCAGTGTTTTCCAAGTGGAACTGCCTGCCTCCAGAGCAGGCCCTCTCTCCCCGCATCTCAGTGTGAGTCACTGTTCCGGTTCAGCCCCAATTGGAAGGAGGCGAAACTGGAGGTGCAATGAGCAGACTCCTCTGAGGACAGGCAGTTTTGCTCTGTACAGGGAAGGAGGCAGTTGTCGGAGTTCCCTCTGCTGGAAGCAGGGGGTGGGTGCTCACACCTGGAGCTTACCTGCATGCCGTGACATAGTAGGTAAGTACATAGGGCTTACAGGAGTCTTTGATTGGTTTCTTTAAAATTTTAATACTTATATTTCCAGTGCAACAAGGTAATGTGCCCCAATGCACAATTTGGCGAATTACTGCTCCAGGGTAAATCAACAATTGAATCTTTTTCCAATAAGAAAAAAATAGCTTATAAGAAACATTCGAATCATGCCACATGTAAATGCAGTTTGAGTTTATCTGAGCAACCACTCTGGCCTGTATATATGCTAATATTTAAAATAGGATTGCAGTTTTTCAGGCAGTGTTTTTCATAGGTTAGATAAGAATCTTGTTTTAGTTTCAATAACAGAGAGTCTCTCGGGGCCAAACTAGATGAGATGCAGGAGATCTGAATCTGGATCTCCTGGTGTTTTTCAGCTTTATTCCAATGCCACAACTTTGGACTCTCAACTAGACCCGGGGAAGAGGATTTAATTCCCAGTGTGTTTCCCTTTGCTTTGCTGGGGTGGCCTTTGTATATGTAGCTGTATCTTTTTCTTTACAGGGCAAATGACAATGTACGCATGTGCTTTTGATGAGGAAAATGACTTGGAAGGATTGACTTTGCCTTCTCCCGTATCAGAGCCCAATCCAATTCTAGGACTCTGATCACAGATCTTCCCCCATCACCTCCAGTTTGGCTATGACCCTGGTTTAAAATGCAACTTGAATGCAGTGTAAACATGTTTTACAACCTTCCCTCACAGCCTCTCATAAAACGGAGGCCATGACTGCCTATCTCACACACTGACTCAATTCAGATATTGCACTTCCCATTCAACATGCCAGGTGGAAACCTGAAAACTGATACTGCAAACCAGGATTACCTCATGATTTGTAAGCGGGTGAGGGGGGAATCACACCAGTTTCCCAGTAAGGTGTTATAGCAAGCCAGTAACTCTTGTACTAAGATGGGCATGTGAGGAAGGGAGGAACCACACAGGGGCATGGCGCATTCCCCAATCCAGGAATGTGATGGTTGAACCAAACAGTTGAACTGCTTTTCTGTCTAATAGAATGACCTAGGGCAAAAAATATCTGACTTCTTAGGTCAAGAAGAGTGGCACAAGACATTATTATTAGAATCATAGAACCATGGAGTTGGAAATGCTAGTCAACCCCATGCAATACAGGAATCTCAGCTAAAGTATCCTTGACAGATGGCCATCCAACCTCTGCTTGAAAACCTCCAAGGAAGGAGACTCCACAACTTCCTGAGGAAGACTGTTCCACTGTTGAACAGCTCTTACTGTCAGAAAGTTTTTCCATATATTTAGTCGGAATCTCCTTTCTTGTAACTTGAAGCCATTGGCTCGAGTCCTACCTTCCAGAGCAGGAGAAAAGCTTGTTCCCTCTTCCATGTGACAGCCCTTAAGATTTGTAAATGGCTATCGTATCTCCTCTCAGTCTCCTCTTCTCCAGGGTAAACATACCCAGGTTAGTACATTCCCTTTTCATCTCCATACTCTTGCCTAGTAATTACCAGTCGTTGCTTCTGAAAGTTTTGAGCGCTTCAAGTAAATGTTCTTGTGTCGTGTCCAACCAAATAGGAACCTTTCATTTCATAGTGGCTGCTATGTCCATTTATCAGGAAAGATTAAGACTCAAAAAATGGATTAAGAGGAATTAGTGAAGGCATCATATTATTTCGCTTAAGGCCTTGTTGCACAGTAGATTTTAATTTGTATGCATTAAGATGTTTTCTAAGTATGTCAAAAATATAAAGGTGCAAATTCAACAAACATGTTCACAAAAGCACATCTCAGTCCAGTAGACATGGCAGGGAGCTGGAATTGGCTGCAGTTGAGTATCCCAGCCAATTTCACTTTAAGTGCAGACACAAGTACCAACATATACTAATTTTAATGATTTTTTGGTTTAGCAGCATCTGTGCACTTGATGCTTTACACAGCAACATAGGCAGGCTTGTCTCTTTCCTAAAGAATTTTGTGTACAGATGAAATTACAAGAAATAGAGGGAGAACACCCACTGTGATCAGGAAAAAAAAATGGCTAGGGCTTTTATGCTTTAACCCAGCGCTGCAAAAATATTTTATACATGCTTCTTTGCATATCCAACTTTAGATCTTAAAGACATGAACTGTACTTCTCATGCAAGTCTAGTTTGCTGCTGCATATTGTGTGATGTCCGTTGGGGTGTAGTTCTATTTCCTTTGTTCTCCAGATAGGTGTAATGGATGTAATGTTCAACCATTCTTTGTGCTAAACATGGTTTGTTGTCTTAATTCTGACCAAGACCCTAAATTTACAGTAAAATGGTAGTTCGGCTGTGTGACAGCCGCTTGCCACATTGCAAGCGGAGGAGCAGAGAAACTGGCTTAATCATTGTTTGTTTGGTGTAGAGTCTATTCTTTACCCATGGTTTGCATGCCCACATGAAACCATGGTTTATGGCCAGTATTAACCATCGTTAAGGAAAACAAACCATGGTATAAACTACAGTATGTGCAGCGTGTTAGTTTCCCCCCCATTAGAATTCATCTCTCTTCTCAGCTAACGTATCTCTTGGATGGGCTTTGCTTTATGATGAATGTCAGAAAAGAAGTGTTGCTGTTTTAACTAGCTTCTGTGCTCGTGAGACCTGCTGCTGTTCAAAGGCAGCTTGCTCCCCGAGAGGTTTGTAACACATCTGTCAGGATTTTGGTCTAACAAGGAAATTCTTTTGGGGAGCAGGAAACAGCAGCTTTGAATTTGCTGCAGAAAGCCAGATAGGAATGCTTACTGTATACAATTGTCTCTACTCCAGGATTTCTGCTTCTCTGACACACACACACACACACACACACACCACCCCTGGCCACTTGACATTCAGGCGGGTAGCTGCGCCAGTTCTTCAGGTCATAACCCAGGATCCCATGTAAATCTTTAAGCTCAAGATTGTTTTAAGAATTGACCTTTATTCAGTGTCCATTTGCTTAATTAGGTAATGCATTGTAGCTCAAATTCCCTGCTGTTTTGAAAAGATACATTTTAATGGGAAAGTTTGCCTCCCTGCGGGTACGATACAAGGCCATTGATTTGGCCAGTTTGCACGATCAGACTCATGTAGCAAATGTTTTCTTCTTCTGGACTCAGGAACATCAGGGTGCAACTGTTTTCATATGTGCGTTGGGAGAAAACTGCATATTTGTATGTATTCTCCCCCAAGGAGAAATATATATATACAGTACATGTATATAGCTTTTCCTAGGCATGGTACTTAAACAGAACCCTTATTCTGTGGCAATCTAGTTCTCTATGTAGATAATCCCCCCCACTCTTCTTCTTCTTCTTTTTTTTTTTTTTTTGAGGAGCAGTTCAAACTAGCTCTAAATTATATATTTCCTGTTATAAAGCTTTCTGGAAATAGACATGGAAACCATAAGGTTAAAAACAAATACTTTTTAAAGAAAGAGGTGGGGCTGATGCAGTGCATCTTGGGGGCAAGTAAGTTTATTACTTAAGTCCACCATGGAAGCAAAATTAACTTTGGTATTGAAAGAAAGAAAGAAAGAAAGAAAGAAAGAAAGAAAGAAAAAGAAAGAATAAATATCCAGAAATGTAGAATCTGATTTTGGGTGGTTGTGGTGGTAGCAGCTTAATGGTAATGGAGAAAAGTCTAAATCTGCAAGCTTTGAAGAAGTGAGTTGAGTGTGTGTTTAGATGTTTCCAGGCTGAAATGCCAGAAGACTGTTACTTCTACCGGTAGTTCTTTGATAACAAACTGAATTAGGGTTTAATAGTTTTAAAGCATTCTTGTTCCTTAAGACACCGCCTTTGTACAAATTGAAACGTGGGTTAATCTTTGGGTTGACTTGCAGCCCAGGCCTATGAATGTTTGCTCAGAAGTCCCCCTGTGTTCAGTAGAGCTCACTCCTGGGTCATCGTGCATGGAATTTGGGAAGGTGTGGGAGATTCTTCCAGTCAGGAAGCCGAAAGGACAAGGAATACTGCTAGGCCTGAAAGGATAGCTTTCAGGACTGAAGTGGGCAATGATGACTGTCTCTAGGCAGAGGAAAGAAGTATTCCAAGTCCAGGGCAGAAATTGAAGGCACTTGCAAGAGTCACTACAATGAGAATTTCATCGTTGGCAGCGTTCCCTTGTTTTCAGCTTCTGTTGACTTCTGATTAGCCCATGTTTTAATTCCCTGTTTGTGTGTGTTCTGTATACGAGTTATTTCTCCTGTTCTGAATAAAGTTTGTTTGTTTTTCTTTTGACTAATTTGGCTCTCGATTGTGCTGTTTTTAAGCATGTTGTCATCTTGAGCACAGCTCGGCTGGTTTTTGGAATCCATCTTGGTATGCTTCCCTCCTTGAAGTTTCTACGCCAATACTGTACATATATTTGCAGCTCCATTTCCCCTTTCCCCTGACAAAAATGCATCTTCGTTCCATGTCATAAGCACAAGGGGAAAGGAAGGCTGTATTCCCACAGACCAAATATACAATAACATATATATTCAAATCCTTATTTAATGGCTGGAAGGGAATGAATGGACTAGATCTCATCAGGCAAACAGCCTTCTAAGTGGAGACGGATGAAGTAAATGCAGATGACAAAGGAGCAGAAATCCAGTCGGTTCATCAGAAAAAAAAGATTTTAGGGAATAACGTGAAAGTGAAGAAGATACAAAGGGATTGTGGAATAGCTAGAAGCTTTTAATAGACCTAGTGGATTTGTCTTTTTTCTTTTTTTAAAAAAAGGAAGCACAAGAAATCTACCCCAGAACAAATAACTGGAAGGCAACAAAATTAATACTAAACTGTGTAACAAATATTGACACAGCATAATTGGACTACAGTGGCGATGTGGACCTACAACTAGCCTGTACAAATGACAGATGGAAAATGCTGAAGTGAGCCAAATTATACATACAGGACGTGATTAGAAATATCAATACCCGCTGCCCAGCATGGATATAAAGTTGCTCATGAACCATCAGTGCTGATGACATCTCTTAATGTTCTGACTAAAACCCTGTTGGGAGACTGGTGCATCACTCCCAAATGGATTTATCCTGACTTGTAAGAATGATTAGTTGCATGAGAAAAACCCAAACATGCTGTGTGTAGCAGATATATTTATTCAAAATTGTGCTGATAGCAGACCTGCACTGCTGTGCCATGACTTTCTAAGAGCAACCCACTGAATATACAGGCGCCCCCCCCCCCACTTAAGCAGAGGTTACATTTTGGGCCTTTATGCGCATAAGTGAAAATCATATACCGGTAAGTGGGGTGTACCCTTCCACTTTATGGAAGTGAGAGCTGGACCATAAAGGAGGCTGATCGCCGAAGAATTGATGCTTTTGAATTATGGTGCTGGAGGAGACTCTTGAGAGTCCCATGGACTGCATGACTCTTGAGAGTCCCATGGACTCCATTCTTAAGGAAATCAGCTCTGAGTGCTCACTGGAAGGACAGATCCTGAAGCTGAGGCCCAATACTTTGGCCACCTCATGAGAAGAGAAGACTCCCCATTTGTGGAATGCTCTCCCCAGGGAGGCTTGCCTGGCGCCGTCGTTACATATCTTTTGGTGCCAGGCAAAAACATTCCTCTTCCCCTGGGCCTTTGGCTGGTTAACATTATATGACCCTTTAAATATGTATGTGGGATAGGGTTATTGGTTGTTTTTGCTTTTGCTTTATTATGTCTTCGTTTTGCATTTTTATGTTGCGAACCGCCCTGTGGTCTTTAGATGAAGAACACTATGCAAAATAAATTAAGAAGTCAAGACCTGACGACATTGCAGTTGTCATGTACTAAAACTTGTGTGGTGGAAACCCATCCTAACTAGCAGCAGTGCTTGGCTCTTAGCTTGAGTTTGCTTCCTGGCAGCAATGGTATATGGACACAGGTTGGCAAAGGAAGATTTCTGGCTCTGTGCTTACAGCCGTCAGAACATAAAAGCTCGCTTTTAAATAAATAAATGAACCTGGGATTCATTGCACAGTGAACTCTTCATCTCAATATTTACTTTGGGCCTTTCCCTGCCCCTTTACCTTTGTGTGGGAATGTTTACTAGACACAGGCCAGTATTGTGTGTTCCTATTAGTGAACCACAGAGCTATATGTAGCAGACATGCCTGCCCTGCCTTCCTAATCTCCTGCAGACCTCAGGACCCCCGTGATAATTTGAGCTCTGCTAATAACAGCTCAGTCACACCTTGCTGATGGTGATTGTTAGAATGAGGTTGAATCATTAGGGTCTCTTGAGCTTCTCTGAAAAGGCATGTTTTACAATCTTAATGAATGCCATGAACTGATATGGAAATTGCCAAATTGCTCTTAATGAAACCACCTCTAACTTCATACTGCAATGTAATTGCTTTTAATTGCTAATTTTCTTCTGTGCAGTTGTGCAATCAGGAACCCTTTGTGTGTGTGCTTTTGTGTCTCTAGCCTCCTTTGCCCGCTGTAAAAGGGGGAGAGAAATTAGATGTGCTTGTTTTGAAGTGTTTGGAGTGCAAGGACCTGGGTTTTAACCCACATTTCATTTCTTCTGCTGGAGAGTTGAGTGTTGTGGGCTTGTTTTATTCTAGGGTGTGCTGGATTACTTCTCATTGCCTGCAGGGGGATGTGTTGGAGATAGAGGAATGTTCAGCCTTTGCCTGCTATAAAATTGAGCCAAAGTCAGACTTCAGATCAATGTCCTATAAATTTTTTTTTAAAAGACTTGTTCTGCTGTTGATCTGTCTCCCTCCATATCCTGCTTCTAGAATTTAATTTAGAATGTCTGAGGTAGGTTAGGCTGAGAGTGAGTGACTGGCCCAAGGTCACCTAGTGAGTCTCATGGCCGAGTGGGGATTTGAACCCCGGTCTCCCAGGTCCTATTCCAACACTCTAACCACCACACCAAACCATACTGGCTCTCCAGGAGGCTTTTATTGTGGTTTTATGAATCAGCTGCAATATGGCATAGGAGGCCTTGTTCTGGCAAGTGGCAAAAGAAAGGACAGACTTTCTCTTCTTAGTCTTCTGTATGGTTCTACTCCTCCAGCGCTGAGCTGAGGCTCTGCAGGTCCTAGATTGGCGCTTGGGTGCAATGGTTGGCTGGATGAGGTTCAAGAAGCTGACATCAAAATCTGCTAAAATGGGAAACCAAGAAGCAGAATCCTGACAAGATTATCTTAATTTGTGCTGCTCATGGGTGAGAAGCATCCGGAGAAGATTCCATTCAAGGAGGGAGTTAGTTCCCGTGTCACCGTAGGATGAACTAAGCCTGCTTTGAGCTTTCTGTTTCCCCTTTTGAAATATGCAGTGGGAAGGCATGTAAGGGAATAAACCTTTGGGCTTGTCAAGATTTCAGAACTAGCCCCCACTCATCTAAATTAAGATTTATTCAATTGAAGGAGTTATTACAGAAGGAGGAGCAGGTAACATAAAAGAGAGAGACCAATTTCACTCTTGAAGTAAGGCTGTGCACACATTATACATTTAAAGCGCATTCAGAAAACATTCTGTCCCTCAAAGAATTATGGGCGCTGTAGTTTGTTAAGGATTAATGGGAATCGAGAGCACCCAGAATTCTTTGAATGTGTTTTGAATGTGTTTTAAAGGTATAGTGTGTGCACAGCCTAACATAAACTAGACGATTTTAAAGAGGAATTATAAATTTGCTCATGGGGAGCCAGGATCACCTACAATGACAAGTCTTTCATTGGAAATACTTCCCATCTTGAGCCCTGTAATAATAATAATAATAATAATAATAATAATAATAATAGTAATAATAATAATTTATTATTATTTATACCCCACCCATCTGGCTGGGTTTCCCCAGCCACTCTGGGCGGCTTCCAACAGAACATTAAAATACAATAATCTATTAAACATTAAAAGCCTCCCTAAACAGGGCTGCCTTCAGATGTCTTCTAAAGGTCTGGTAGTTGTTGTTCTCTTTGACATCTGAAGGGAGGGCGTTCCACAGGGCGGGTGCCACTACCGAGAAGGCCCTCTGCCTGGTTCCCTTTAACTTGGCTTCTCGTAGTGATGGAACCGCCAGAAGGCCCTCGGCACTGGACCTCAGTGTCTGGGCAGAACGATGGTGGTGGAGACGCTACTTCAGGTATACTGGACCGAGGCTATAGAATCTAGGGAGGGGTTTATTGGGGAACTTGGATCCCCCAATCCGACTTGGCCTTGTAGGACCAGGCAAACCTTTGGGGCAGAGTTTTGATACACAGGGACCTGACGTGCCCATGTGTATGGAGAGGAGCTCCTTGAGAGTTGGCTACTAGCACCTTTCAACAATCCAGGAATCACAGAATTGTAGAGTTGGAAGGGACTGCAAAGGTCATTCCAAACCCCCCCCCCCCTGCAGTGCAGGAATCTTTTGCCCAACATAGAGCTCAAACCCATGACCCTGAGATTAAGAATCTCATGCTTTACCAACTGAGTTAGCAGCCAGGGTGGTGGACGTAAAAGAGGGAGATTGAGAAATGGTTTTCAGTCTATTCCTGGTAGAGCCATTGAGTGACAATTCAACTCCTGTAGCCTCCATTTAGTATTGACCCTGTTTGGGACGGCAGGAGGGAGCCCGGGACTTCCTGCATTACACAGCTTCTCCTGCCTTGCAGATCTCTGTGTGTCCTCATGACGAACGCTTGTTGAGTAAGAAATAGAGCTGTCCTTGTTGAAAGCAGCAGCTGTTGATGGGCTTTCAGATGCTGGTGCATTTTCTTCTCCTTCTGTGGGACCCGGTCATTGGGTAACAGAGCGATAAAAAGGGAAAGCTAGTTAAGATAGTTTGCCGATGAAAAGGAGGTTTCGGGATGCAGTGAATCAACTAACTGCTGCGAATATGATGTGGGAAGATTTTCACCGTATTGGAACAGGATGAGAATAAAGAGGGGGCATAAATAGGGAGCTGAATGAAGCAGGAAGGGAATGAGATCAGTGCAAGAGGTACTGATTGAAAGGGAGCTTCTTTCCCACTGCAGCCCTTGTGATTCTGTTCAAGCTGCCAATTGCTTCCTCTGAGTCAGCGCTTAGTCACTCCTCGTTAGGGAGCCCTTGCTGGGATTGAGCTTTCTTTAGCTGCTTTCCTCACAAGCCCCTGCTCTTTTGCCCTGCCCTTGCTGCTAGGTTGGAGACACCTGGAGGAAAAACAACAGCAGCCAGCTCATGCTTTTCTTCTGCTTTGTACAACCTGGGTAGACTAAGCTGGTTTGGAAAATGGGCTAAATGCTTATGGCATTCTGCACGCTTGGAACTCTTAAGGGCTCTGCAAAGAACCCAAAGCTTGGTGAGAGCGACACAATATGGTGCATTGATTTTTTTTTATCTTGCTGCAATTCTAGGATTCGCATATGCTAACAACAGTTGCTTCCTTGTGGTGTAATCCCATGCTGCTAGGAGTGCAGCTGTTGGAAGTGGCCATACTGGTGAGGCTAAGGATGTGTCTCCTTCCTTCACAAGCACCAATATGTTTCTAGAACAATGTGGGATGACGCCACAGCGAAGTGGCTCCCACATTAATATGGATGCATGCGATACAGCCCACCACAAGCTCCAAAACACTTCTATCCTGCCATTTTCACCAAGAAGCTCCAAGCAGAATAATGGTCTTCCCCCACATTTTATCTTCACAACAGCCTTGTGAGATTGGTTAGGTTGAGAGATGGTGACAAGTCGAAGGTCAGCCAGGGAGATTATTGGCTCAGTGAGGATTTGAACCCTGGTCTTCCAGGTCCCGGTCTGTCTGTCATTCAAGCCATTCTGCCACATCAAAACCATGTGCGATGCCTGAGACCGACCCTTGGTTCTCGGAGGAAAAGGGGGCAGTTGGGGGTACTGTGTTTCAGTCATTCCACTCTTTCCCTGCATGCTATTTAACATCTATATGAAGCCTCTGGGAGTTGTCACCAGGAGATTTGGAGTGAAGAGAAGAAGAAGAGGAGTTTGGATTTGATATCCCGCTTTATCACTACCCGAAGGAGTCTCAAAGCGGCTCACATTCTCCTTTCCCTTCCTCCCCCACAACAAACACTCTGTGAGGTGAGTGGGGCTGAGAGACTTCAAAGAAGTGTGACTAGCCCAAGATCACCCAGCAGCTGCATGTGGAGGAGCGGAGACGCGAACCTGGTTCACCAGATTACGAGTCTACCGCTCTTAACTACACTGGCATGCAAATGATACCCAGCTCTAGTTATCCTTTCCATGTGAACAGGAGGGATGGAGTCACCTCGATGGACCCTGAGCCTAATCAGACAATGAAACATCTCAGACCAAAATGGGCAGTTTTACAAAGCACCGAATCAGGGTCCAAACCAAATCTTGCTGTTGGTACACTCTGAAATTTTCTTTTTTTGGTGGAGGGCTGACATTTTCAGGAATTGTCTGCCCAATACAATCTGCATGCCAAATACCTGACTAATTCTAAACCTGCCAACCCAAGCTAGTGAAATGTTGAAAGTGACCATTAAATTGAACAACCTTTGTTTTATAAGGATATGTGAACATTTCCTTTGAATGTCGATAACATCTGTATTCTGGATGTTTACTATACATTCTGAGAGAATAAAATAAATTGATTCATGTGCCAAAGTAACCCAAATTATTTGGCATCTAATTATAGTATGTTTTTACATCTTTCCTGGCATCCTTGAATGTGGTTCTTGGGAGGTAAGCTGAAGTTCATACGTGAAGCATGGAATTGTGGTGTGAACATGCACACCTCACTTAATTCTGCTTTCACAGTGGAACGGAGCTATCATGTTACAAACACAGATGGAACGTCAAGCACCCAAGGTGGCTAGTTTAAAAACAAAGGCTTCGCTTTCTTGGCAAAAGAAGGAAAGATTTGCAATGTGATCTCAATCAACCTGGCACACTGTAAGATCTTCAATCAAAAGTATTGACTTTGGATTAAAATACCTTATATTGTAGAAACTGCCAATTAAAGAGAAGCAGTTTTCGATTTACATGAACTTTGACTAATTTGAGCCCTTAACCTGTGTAAAAAAACACCCTTGTCTTACAAGAAATAATTAACTATTTTAGAAAATAAGGGGAGTTGTAACAAAAATGATATTGTGCCAACACCAAAGAGAATACAATTGTTATGTTTTTCTTTAGCTAAAGATGCTTGATTACACAGCACATGAATGGCTAGAAGATACTTGCTCAATACCTTCTGTCAGCTTTATAGACTACTGAAGCATCCATCCTGTTTTCTGTGGGCAGGTGGCAGAGAAGTCTATTTTAAAGCAATTCTCAAAAAGGCCAAGCGAGTTTCCACCATGACTACATGTTTAAGCTGCCTGTGTATATACCACACATTTACTGGGGGAAACAATGTTTGCTTTATATGTACAAAGGAACAGTAGAGGCTGTATATTCAAAGATGAAATCAATGAGTCATAGATTGTGTGCTGTTTCATTTGATAAAAGGTAACGGGTGGTAATCTTATTTGAAAATATTCATTATTTAAACAGCATGGTTATAATTAGAAGTAAAAGAGTTATCTCTGGATACTGGAAATATACATTTCTCCCTAGTTCTAAGTAAAGGGTGTTGTTGTTGTGGTTGTGTTTTTTTTAAAACTTATGGTGTTGTCATGAACTGCCAGGACAATGGGGAGGTGGTAGAGGATCCCAGCTATGGGTTGTAGCCAGGACTGGGGCACACCAGGGCAAGCTGGCAATGAGGAAGGAGAGGCTGGTGTAGGAAGTACTCACCGGATGACTGAGGATGCTGAGAGGAGCAGAGGCCTAGGGAGCAGAGGGTGGCATGCTCTGAGGCCTAGGGAGCAGAGGGAGGCTGAGGCAGGGCCTACAGTGCAACTCACTGCCTGGCCAGGTGGGGCTCGCTAGCTCTGGGAGGGTGTGTGTGATTCCTCAGTTGGAGGAGGCTTGGAGCAGGTGAGGGCCACCTCCTCATCAAGCCCACATGCTGCAATCAGCATGCAAAGTACAAAAGGGCAGCTGAGCTGAGGTGCTGTGTCTGCTCAACTCCCCATGTTAAAGGATCTCAGCTTGGATTCTCCAGGATCTCTGTGGACCTGTGCTGACTTCGGACCTGTGGTGTGCCCCTGGACTGGAGACTTGATATTCTGACTTGCCGCCAGGTAGGCCACGGGTTCGGGACAGATGTATGTTTTCTTGCGTACTAGTACATTGCTGTTGCTGTTTGTTGATTTGTTTGCTTTTAATTGTTTTGCATTATCTTGAAGGAACAGAGTAGCTATAAAGCAGCACATGGGTCTGGGAGTTTGGGGAGCTCTCCCTTCCCTCATGTTCCAGAACCCAAGGAAACTGGGGTCGCTGTGACATGTTGTTGTTGATTAAAGTGAGGGACAGGGAGCTTTGTGGGCAGCAGACTATAAGGTATCATTTGTTAGCTGGGGCTGTGAGTAGTTTACAGAAATATTTAGTTTTGCAATATTGTATTTCCCCTTTCTTTTCTTTTAATAATTCAAATTGAGATCTACAAGAATCGCAGAGAATATTTTGCTGTGCAGTGCCTCCCCTTCTGCAAGTTTCCATGTGCCTCACCCCCCAAACTACCCAGCATTAGTTGTTGTGTTGACGTGCCCCATTTTTCGCTTGCGAGTTGAGTTTGTTGTGCCCTTTTCAGCTCCTTCCAATTGCCTCTTTTGTGCACTGGTTGCCTAGTAATAGACCATTTTGTGTTTCCTGACTTTGCTTACTGCAGAAAACAATGAACAAGTCAAAAGACCCTTATTGAGCAGTGTTTTACATAGCCAAATAACTTTTTCTACCTTGTAATGCAGTGAGTGAATGGTAATGACCATCTACACCACACAGATTCCTTCTCAGCACTGAACTGTCCCACAATTAAACCCCTTCTGTTTCAAATGTTATAATAAGGTGCCAGCTTTTTTAAGGTTTGGAAACAGATATACTGGTTGTGTGGCCCACAAACCTTCAGCATTACAAAAAGCACTTTTCATCCTGCAAGAACCAGTTGTTTGCTGCTGTTCTGCAATGGACCCAAAATTGTTAGAGGCAACCAGATTGTACACACCCAGTTTGGTAAATGCCTTTGGATGCCAGTGAGAGAAAGGCAGCTAAAAAAGCTGTAAATTACAAAGTGGATGTCTGTACTATATGGTCCCGGCGGCCGCTCCCGGTCACCAGTCTAGCTGCCGCGTTCTGGATTAGTTGCAGTTTCCGGGTCACAAGGTAGCCCCACGTAGAGCGCATTGCAGTAGTCCAAGCAGGAGATAACACTGAATGCATGCCTGACAGGTGTGATCCCACTACCCCTCATGGACCATTTAATATATGTATTTGTGTGTGTTTGCAGGGACAGTCCTCATATTAAGAAAACAGACAATAGTGTCAGGTGGCAGGTGCTTGAGGGTTGATTCCCTTTCTTGAGGAATCACCTAATCTAGTCTGCTACCTCAGGTGCAATAGAGGATGTCACCCTGTCACCATTGCTGAAGTAAGATCGAACTGCCAGCCCAACTAGCTTATGTACATGGAATCGGTACCCTTTTGTCCCTTGCCTCGGGCAGCAAAATGTCTTGGGTCAGCCGTGGGTTGTGCATCTGAATAACCCTCCCGAAGATCTGACTTGCATGCTAGTTCATGCACCTATTTAATTGTTTATAATAACAGTCAAGATTGTAGAAACTATGAACTGGCTGGAAATATAGGTAATCTTGAGATCTAATTACGTGTCCCTGGGTTTGATATTGTTTCAAATGCTCATTTATGTAGCTGCTCTTTCTAAGAATTGTTGCCTTTTCTGCCCTAAATATTTTAGCTGTCTCTCAATACTATGTTATATGACAGTCACTATTTTTACATCTGCTTCCAAACCATCCTTTTGTCTCTGGTGAACGGCCTACTACATAACTTATTTATAGTCAACCATATCAAACATTGATGGGTTTTTATGCTTCCTTTCAAGCGCATTTTGAAAGCCTGCCTACCAGACCATGCTTACTATCACCGAGAGATCCTTGTAAAATTACATTTTGGGGTCTACGTGCTGCTGCAAAATGACTCATTGTGTTGTACTGAGAGGGGGAACAGAAGGAGGAGATAACATCAAGAGACAATCTTTTCATGCTTGGAATGGGAGTTGGTGGGGATTTTGCTGTAAATCTTTGAATCCAGCACTGTTGGACATATTGTTGTGTACTATTTGCAAATCAATGAAACTGTTTACTAACAACAAGAACAGCAAAAACTCTGTGGAAGTATAAAATCACCTCAGGGGACCCCTTGTAATCTTACCTGGAGCAGTGTGAGAAATACAGCAGGATGAATTTTCCAAACGATCACAAACCCCTAGTTTTATCCGGTACCCTTGAGTCTTAATTAGCTGCCAAACATTTGCCGAAGCTTCTTGCTTTTATCAATATTTTTAAAGACCCTTTAAGGAACCTGGCAAGTTGCCTGTAAATTGAAATAGAACAGGTTTAATCCTTCAGGTTTATCTCAAAAGTAATCATGCCTTTTTGTGGACTCCAATCACATACATTTCCCCCCAGATATAACATTTAATGGGTATCTTGTTCTTCACTGGGAATTCCACACTGAACTCTTGTAACACATACACACATGCGCACACAACACAAAAATTGTTTCCTGCACAGAAATAAGAATTTAAGCCAAGGAGGAGTTTTCATTTTCTGCTGGGTTTGAGAAAATAGTACCCTGAACATAGCATCTTCTAGACTATTCTGCAACTGGCACAAACATATTACTTAATGGCTGGAGAGACTTGATATCAGTCAAAATGGGATGCCAAGAAAATTGGTGACGTTATCGATTGACATGCATTGTTCCAAGCATCCTTTGACTCTGTAGAATTACCTTATCCAGAAGCTTTTGGTATACCGGTAGTTAGCCAGCTGGATGTACTTTGCTGAATGGCCTCGGTGGCTGAGAGCTACAATACTAGCTATTGCACATGCCTCACCTGCTTGGGTGGAGGCTGAAGGAAACAATTTGGCAGTTGGTTGGCTGCCAGCAAAAAAAGAAAAAAGCTTGGAATTTTGCAGCACACAGGAAAGAGCTTTGGGGCAGGGCAGGAGGACTCCAAAAGAGGCTGTTTTTCTCTTGAAGCAACTTGTGCTGTTTCATAGACTGTGAGCTTCCTTGCACCCACTCCATGCTAAACTCCTCCTTTTGTAAGCACACAGGTATTACAAAAATGCCCTCTTGTACATCAGTGGTGCCATTTTGCCTACACCGTTCCCAGCAATGGGAATAGAGGACACTAATGGGATCTGCAACAAAATGTTGCAGCGTGGAGTGCACCTGTTCAGGATTCTAGCTAGCCTGCCATGCCTTCTTGCAGGAAACTCCATTCCCTTTCCCCTGTTGGTGCAGGGAACTGATTTGAACCCTATGGCACCTGACATATAGGAAGTGGCCCTCGTTCAGACCTTTTCAAACTGTGTCGCGACACGTTAATGTGTCGGCTGCAGTGTGTAGTTGTCGTGCGAATGTAAAGTAATTCAAGTAAAGTTGAATTACTGTGTCGTGAAATGGCGCGTGTCACCAACTTGAAACATTTGGAAAGGCCTGCCTTAAATGATTGATTCCACTATCATGAGATATTCCTGTAATGAGTTATAGTGAGATATTCCGTGATGCCTAAATACAGAAGGCCAACTGAATCCAGCCTGGCTCGGAAGTTCCTCGGGGTAAACCAGACTCTGAAAAACGCAGGCAATTTGTGTGCTTGAGTCCTGCAGTCCCTGAGCTATTAACGCTACATTTCTGCGGTTCCTGAGTCAGGCTTCTGTGCTGAAATATAAGGTACAATAGAAAACGATAATTTTCAGTACGTTTCTCTCTAACACCCCCTCACCTCCGCTTGTCCTTGGAGATTTGAGGAACTTAATATCATCTATGTTCTTTCCCAGCTTTTTATGCTTTCCCTGTTGGCCCCTGTATTCTCTGTGGATTCTGTTTGCACACACACAAACCTTTGGAAGCATGGGATTGAGCATCCAGCCAGGAGCTTAAGCAAAGTGTCTTCGCAGTGCCAGCTTTATATTGATTCCATAGGAACCATGCCCAAAAAAGAGAGACACTCTCCTCTGCCTTTGCAGTCAGTTCTCATCCCGGGGAGAGTGAGCACGTTGCTGTTTCTGAACTGAAAGGAGCCGGAATCCTCCAAGACCATGTGGGGATCTTAAATCAATACACCTGCAGTCCTTTCCATTTGAGCGTTTTGTTCTTTTGGAAATAAGCTTTCATCCCATTCCTTCTCGCACTACCTTTAAATTCCTACCTGAGGGATGAGGGTTTTTGTTTTGCCTTGCATTCAATTGCTACGTTTTCCCGGCAGGAGTTCAAGAACTGCTTTTGTGGAACAGAAACCATTGAGGTTCTGCAATAGCCATGCTGAGGCAGAGGTTTTCACATGGCGGCCAAGCCGGAGAATCAAACGGAGGACTTCCTCAAGGAGTTTGGCCTGCCTGCACATGCAGCACAATGTAGGTGCAGAATGGAGTGTGTCGCTTCAGCCTGCGGATGGGGGAATTGTATATTTTGAATGCCCCTCCATGCTTAAAAACACGACGTCAATAGAAAACCGATACAGCTGGTGAAGGGCTAAGATACGATGTTTCTTCCTACGGTGCAAGTGTTATCCATGTAGGGAGATTTTTGTTCTTGTCCTTTATAGAGAGAAATGTTCAGAAACAGAGTTTCCCTTCTTCCAGGTGCAAAAGTGGTGCTGAAATATACTCGGAGTCGAGTGTGGATTTCATGCTCTTTATTCAGCTCATAGTAGTGAGGAATGAATGTTCCCTCAGAATGTCTGCTTTATATACATTATTTACACAATGGGCCCCACGTGATTGGCTAATTCCAGGATACTCCTGTAGGCCAATCAGGTTGCGGATTCACTTCCACCTGGAGCTGGATTGGGTGGCTCCCGCGGACCAATCAGACTGCTGCATTCTGGATCCTATTGTTCTAGGACCAATCAGACTGCTGCATTTTGGATCCTATTCAACTCAGTACATAACAAGTGCATTCCATCCTAACACTGCATTCTCTTGCATGTTGTGGAGGAGGAAGCACTGTAGCTTTTGGGACATGCTAGCAATTAACGTGAAACAATGGGAAGCCTTGCTGGCCAGGGCACCATTTACATTAACTGAGTATGTGTCCTAGAAAAGGGAAGTAGGTGGGCCAGTCGGTCGGTCTTGGAGTTGTGGGTGGCTAATTCAATGTGTATACAGCTTCCCAAACCAGAAGTGGGAACACGCTGGATGTAGAGTAGCAGGAATGTTTACATATAGCCGCTGTTCATTCACCCATAAATCCACTATCCCCATGTTTTCTTTGTTTTAGTAGCCTAACTCATACCCCACAAGTGTCCTGGTTAAACTGTTGCATCCTGTTTGTTTCGTGCAAGAGCGCGGCAGCCATTTTGGGTTCTACGATCTTGCGTGATTTTGTGCTGCTATCTCAGTCAAAAACCTGTTTTTTTTGGGGGGGGTGATGATATCGTGTGGTGCTCACATATCTCTAGAACAGGCACCCCCAAACTTGGCCCTCCAGCTGTTTTGGGACTACAACTCCCATCATCCCTAGCTAACAGGACCAGTGGTCAGGGATGATGGGAATTGTAGTCCCAAAACATCTGGAGGGCCGAGTTTGAGGATGCCTGCTCTAGAAGATCCAGATCTATCTTCTTCCCACTCCTACCCTTGAAAATGCCTCAGAATCAGTGCCGGATTTACGTATAAGCTAAACAAGCTATAGCTTAGGGCCCCACTCTCTTGGGGGGCCCCCAAAAAAATAAAATGAAAAAACAAACTGGATGTACATTTCCAAAATTTAAGATAAAAAACAAATAAAATAAAGCCTACATACAGCAACAGTGTTTTGTGTTGTGTAGGCTCCTATGATATAAGTAATAGGCCCTGCCTGTTAGCCTGCTCCCTAAAATATCACTGGTTTGCTCATTTCTGTATATAGGGTGCCTACGTTCTGCATGGACTGTTATGTGCAAATGGCTTTAGATACCTATTAGGTCCATAAATTACCATATAGCATATATTCAACACAAAAAAACAGTGGCAATTTGTTGTTGACAAAAGACAGCTGGACATATAAAGGGCCCTATCACGTTCAGTAGCTTAGGGCCTCATCAAACCTAAATCTGGCCCTGCTCAGAATCCTCTGGAATATTCTGAGGTCCTGTTTCTTGACAGATGGGTCAATATGGAAAGGAGTCCCTGGGCGTATAGTTTCTAATCTAAACCAATCTCCTGAAGTCCTTGGCTGCTGGAGCACTTGCTGTTGGGTTTAAGGCCTTGGGTGTGCACCAGGAAAACAAACCCTAACGTGTGAAGTATTCCTAAACTTCCTGTCTGTTGTGCTGGCTAGGGGTAATGGGATTTGTAGTCCAAAACATTTGGGCGAGCACCAGCTTGGCCAGAGCTCTCAAAATACAAATAATAAGAAGAAAAAAAAAGGGGGGGGGGAGGAAAGGAAAGGAAAGGAAAGGAAAGAAGTGAGATGAACAAGTACTGAGCATAAATCACACAATATTCCTGGTATTGATCTCCAACTTTCCCGTAATCCATTTCCCACAGTATATCCATTAAGAGGATTTATGACAAGCATATTTCTTATGAAAAATGAATGAAAGTGATAATGATGAGCACCATTCAGGCTTTACTGCAATAAAGCTAAGTATAAGAGGTGTAATACTTGCTTTCAAGGACGGTGGATTTAAACAATCTGTTTATTTTTTTCATATGAAGATACTTTTGGGAAGGATGGGGATAAAAAAGGAATATACAATGAAAATGATGTCTGGACTCGGCTTTGAACAAAGCAGAAACTTTTTTAAAAGTAGCAACTTAATATATATTGCAGTTCCTAATTAGAAGCCTTGGAGAAATAGTCGTCCGTTCCCCCGCTCCCCGGCCGCCTCTGATGGCAGCAAATTGGTATATTTAAATGTTTATGAGCCTTAATTGCTAGTATTGATTTGGTGAGGAAGGAAATCAAGGCACAATTACGAAATAAGTTCAGAAGAGAGCATTTAGCTTCAGATAACTTGAGAAAGAAGGTTCAAACATGGTGGCGAGGTTCAACTAGCAGAGGACACATCCAGGAGATTCTGCATTTGCTTTGAAAGTCTGCAATGCCATGAAAGAGTCCTTGGTTTGTGCCGATTTCCTCCCATTCTGGGTAAAGGGAGCCTACAGAAGATGCTTTGCCAGTAGCCTCCAAAATCCTGGGGCCAGTGTTATGAAATACTACGAAAATCTGTTCCGTTCTGTGGGTTCAAGGAAGCAGAAAAGTAGATGGGGGAATGCTGGACTTGAGTAGTGATCCAGGGGTTGGGGGCAGGGAAGAGACCAGAAGGAATAGCACCCATAGTGAGTAAAAAAAGGAAGACCCTGAGACAGTATCCTCAAAAGCGCCCTCCCCAATCTCTCTCTCTCTCTCTCTCTCTCTCTCTCTCTCTCAATAATTTTTATTTATTTTCCATTTAATTATATACATTCACATCATCATTATCCACTTTATCGCCTTGGCTCTTTAGAGCCTATCAACTTCCCTCCCTCCCGCCTCATGGCTATCAAAATTAACCTTTATATCATTGCATTTTGTAGGTTTTCCAATTCTAATTACACTCATTACAAAATGGCTCAAAGTTTAAATAAATATAGAAGGGTGGAAAATTTATCATTACAAGTCTTCGGAAAACCCTGCTCATGATGCTAATTGCTTACAATAATCTTTCAGATATCGTATAAATGTACTCCAGTCCTTTTGGAATACTTGATCATGCTGGTTTCGGATTTTTCCTGCCAGCTCTGCAAAGTCCGCCATCTTCATCTGACACTCTTCTTTCGTTGGTACTTCTTGTTGTTTCCATTTTTGGGCTAAAAGAATTCTTGCCGCAGTTGTTGCAGACATAAACAGTCTTTTATCTTCCCTTGGTATCTCTTCACCCACTATCCCCAATAGAAACGCTTCTGGGTTTTTTTAAACAAAAGTATTTTTAAACATTTTCTTTAACTCATTATATACCATTTCTCAGAAAGCCTTTACCTCTTTATAAGACCACCACAAGTCCACCTGTAAGACAGAGTTGCTCCGCCTGGCCTTTGGCTTGGAATCATCTTGATCCCCTCCCCGCTTTCCTTTTTCCTCCTGTGATGGAACTCCTATTTGGGGACTTCCCTGGATTTTCATGGCCCACGTAGGACCAGTCTGGATAGTTGACCTTGGTGAAGAATTGACACTTTCTTCCCCAAACAGTTTTTTTTATTTGCGTTTCTACTGAAATGAGGCTGCACTTTAATGTTGTATTTTGATCTTGTTTTTAAGCTGTATTTTAATCAATTGTTTTTATACCTGGTGTTAGCCGCCCTGAGCCCGGTCTTGGCTGGGGAGGGTGGGGTATAAATAAAATTTATTATTATAGTGGAACCCCAGGTTACGCACGTGATCCGTTCCGGGGTTGCGCTATGTAACCCGGGCGTGCGTATCACGAACGCAAGTAAAAAAACTAAAAAAACTCGGAAGAAGTGTAATTTGAGCGCTTCTGCGCATGCGCGAAATGCGCAGAAAGCTTCTGCGCACCCGCGCATCGCGGAGGACTTCTGGGTCGCCATGGTGCGTATCCTGAACGTACGCAACATGGAGCGTACGCAACATGAGGTATGACTGTATTATTATTATTATTATTATTATTATTATTATTATTATTATTATTATTATGTAGTAGAAGATACCTTCCCTTTCTTTACATTTCCAACACTCACTGGTTCTATCAAGTGAGATCTCAGCTCTTGCCAGAAATTGATGCCAATGCCAGCAACAGGGTGAGTGGTGCAGAGTGGCTGCGGCGGGGGCAGCACTTTCTGTTTTGCTGTACGTGGATGTGCCAGCCCTGCAGAGGCCTGCTGAAACAAAAGTTTTCAGCAGAGTACTGCGGTGGGGCCTGCCCAATGTCCATAGGAACGTCATTGTATAATGTACACACTAAAGGAATGCTTCCTTACAGATGTGGAACAGACATTGCATGGCCCTTGCAGAAGTGCCAGTTGTGTTGATATTGGTGACTTAAGATGGCCCATATATGGTAAGGCAACTTCTTAAACTACACTGGTCCATCCCAAGCCATTAAGTGCTTCATATACCTCGAGCTCAGCCCAGTGGTGAAATCACAGCCAATGCAGATCTATGAGCGCAGGTGTAATATACTGATAAATTCTTCAATTGGGCTGCAGTGTTTTGCACTAACAACATGTGAAGAGGAAGTCTTGTGTAGCCTAGTCTGGAAGCCACCAGTGCCTGAACCACTGAGATCTAGTCTTCATACAATTTAAATGATTAAATTGCTCAGTCCAGCCAAATTTTAAGTCCTTCATATTTATTTAAGTAGGTGCTTAGCTCTCCTGTTGAAAATCAATAAATAGGATTTAAAAGTGCTTAGCATTGCTTGGATGATACAGAATCTGAAATGCTCATAAGGCAAATGCCTCCTAAAATAATGAATATCTTGCAAGCTTGGAAATAAATAAATATGCATACTAGCATGCTTGTGCACACAATTCTTATGCAATCCAAGGTGTACATATACAAAATCAGTTTTAGAAACGCTGTGTAGCATTAAAAAAATAAAAATGCTTTGCATATTATTGGGACCGAGTATTGAAGAATAGATTAGGGAAGTTCATTGGGTGGAATTAATTCAACCTGACCCTTTCAGGCTTATTTAAATGTTCTGGTATTTAATTGTAGATGTTTTTAGTAGTCTGCTCTATCGTGAGGCACCGTAACATCTGCATTGCAAATAAATAAGTATGGGAGGAAACAGTCTCCTGTGTGAAATAAGCAAATATGTGCAGCAGTCTTAAACAACTCAGCCCTTGAATGCATAAGACCAGCTTAAGAAGATTTGTTTGCTGACAAATTGCTTTCTTATTTTGTTTCTGCGATTTGAGCCTAGTGGGCTTATGTTTTGGTTGAAAACATGATTTCCCTTCTTCTGTTTTCCTGACGAGGGAAGGAATTTTTGCATCAGATATGAACAAAGAAATGGAAATATGTATTGCACTGCTTTCTTTCCCCCCTTGGTTCACATTTCCCTTTCCAGAGTATTTTGAAAATAGAGCTGTAGACAGTGCTGGTAGTGAGTTTGGACTCTGCATTCTTAGAGATGGCTGGTCTGTTTAAAGGGCCATTTGCATGTTTTTGCAGAGCTCTTGGCAAGGCCAGGTTTGTCAGCCACCAGGAGCCACAGCATATGGCATCGGCCTGGCAAGTACAGCGCTATGACACTTGCCCTTTAAGTTATAGATGTATGCTTTAAAACATCTTAGCTATACAACCAAATCAAGGTGTAATGTGAGAAGTGCCCTTTTCCTTTGTTAAGTATAATGGACTAATTGACACAGAAATGAAAAATAGCTAAGGGTATATTGCAAAAAGGTTTGACATGGGACTATATCAAAAGCCAAGGAGAGCACTTTGAGCTCTTGCTAAATTAATGTTTAACTGGTGGTGGTTCTCTGGTAGCTAACATGCGAGTGTTGTAACTTTAGATCATGTGGGAAGTATTGGGTTGCAAATCTCCATTTTGAAGGGAGTTGCCTTTGAGTCTTTTCTCCCAAATTTAGTGGAGTGAAGATGTAAAATGAAGCTCCCCTGAAGGGAGAGCAAACAGCCTGGAGGCTGGAATGTAGGCTGTGGAGAGAGAGAGAGACCTTTTATTTTAGGTCTGTTTGGATTATTTCATATTTTTTTAGATGCTGAGCACAAGACATTGTATGGCTATTTTGGGTGTATCATTGGATGTATTCTATTTTAAAGACTTCTGCCAGTAAAAGTTTGAATAATATTTTTATGGGTCTAGAAAATTATTTATTCCAAAGGGAGTCAGTTTTTATGCTTCCAGTCACTTCAAGCTGCACAGTATTAATATCTGCAACATCCTTTACCTCTGAATAAAAAAAGTTCTTTGCTCCAAAATAAAATAAAAGAAAGCTAGGCATGTGACGTTATTTTAAAGAGAGCCCAATTTTACTATCCATCATAGTAAATTGAATTTGGGGCATAGTGAAGCATTTACAATACTTCTAACGGTGCATATTTTTGTATACATGCCAATTGGCATATAGCCCACCCGCTGCCATCGAGATGTATGTTTTGTATCAACTCTTACACCTGTATTTTCCAAAAACGCTAAGAAGCATGATTTTCTGAATTAAAACAAATGGCACACTTTGCTCTTACATGGCCTAACAATAAAACTTTTAGCATACCAGAGAATTGCTTGCTCTGAGAGGATCCATGCCATAGCTCAGTGGCCAAGAATCTGCTTTGCATGCAGGAAGTCCCAGGTTCAAATCCTGGCATCCTCAGGTAGAGCTGGGAGGGACTCCTGCCGGAAACCCTGGAAAGCTACTGCCACTCCGTGTAAGACAACACTGAGCTAGATGGACCAATGCTCTGCCCCAGTAGAAAGCAGCTTCCTATGATCCCTAATTTCGAAAGTAAGGAGGCCAGCTGAATCTCTGCCAGCATAGTGTCCCACAGCCTGGGACCAGCAACACTAAATGTATTGATTTCTAGTTAAGGCCGGTCAGGCCTCTGTAACATGGGGGACAACTAACAGTGCTCCTCTAAATGACCTCAGTTATTTATTATGGCATTAGCTTTATTATGGAATGAAATTTCACGGACTACAACCCACTTCATCAGATGGATGAAATGTTATCCAGAGTTGCAGACACATAAACACGGAGGAATTTCAGAGTTGAGGCTTGGAATCACAATTCTTCAAAATGCTCGGGGCTATCACTTGTGAAATGAAAGGGGGCACAATGGATTTCAACCACACGACATGGGTCAATTGTCTTACCATTGCCAGGATATGGAGACAAGTGTTTTTCATGAATGTTCACCATTAATGAGGTAATTGTGACCTTTTCTGCAATTCATTTCTATCTGACCTCACTGTTTACAATCTGTGTCACACCCTCCAACATTTCTCGGATGAAAATAGGGGTGTCCTAAGGAAAAGCGGGACATTCCGGGATCAAATCCAAAACTGGGACGACTTCTGTAAATCTGGGACTGTCCTGGAAAATAGGGGCACTTGGAGGATCTGTGGCCACCACTGAGGTAATTATGAACGTTGTCATAGCCTAGAGCCATATACGTCATAGCACAACAGTAAGGAATGTTATCTTCTGAAGGGGGTCTTACTTAAATGGTGGCAGAACATGAGAAATGGGTCTGCTCACTGTGACCTTTGACCTTGAAGAGCCAGGGGAGTTACGTACACAGTGATGGTGTAGAGAGGAAGAAGCTTAGGTGGCTGGGTACTCTCACCTAGGCCTCTGTGTGACTTGGGCCAGGCAGAATGGGGACAACTCAAAGTGGATGAATCCAACTCTGCAGGGCTTGACGTTCACCTCTCTAATTGTGCAGCCATCAGCTGAATTTTTCCGTCTCGTTCTGGGGGAGGTGACTGGCTTCATCTCATTCCATTTGCTTCTAAATTGATCTTGCTTGCTCTGTGGCAAGGGGGTCACTCAGAGAAAATGGAAAAAGCCTGACCTGTCTGCCTCCTGGGGACTAACTTTCTAAAATGCCTGGTGCTTTCTTGATGGAAAAGTTCTGGTTTACAGACAAAAAAACCAAACCAAACCAAAACCCCACTAGTGAAGCACTGCAGCCTTTTGATTGCCGGCATCAGACACCCTCCTTTATTGAAGGACTCCTTCTAACGGACAGACCAAGGCTCTGGCCTCCAGGCCAGCTGGCAGGTCTGAGGTCCAATTTTACCTCCATGCAAGAATTAATATACACGTCTCTTTCTACACCTATGTTTTTCATTGATTGTCATGTGCATATTTCTTAGCTCACTTTTATTTTGCATCCAACATGGGTTGATAGGAAGAGGGCTGAGATGAAAACCCTCACTGTTCTTCATTAACGTATTTGTTAGAGTTGAAAGTCAAGCTACTTATCCCACTTCAGGGACCTTTTGTGTAGAGGTTGCTTTAAATATATTTAAGAAGTGTGGCCCTCATTTTGAACTGACCTGGTTTGGTCTCAGTGACACCCGCACAGTGCCTGTGTAGCTAGCTGGGATCTGCCGTGTAACTGATTCGGGAAACATTCCTGCTGCTTTGAATTGGTTGTTTTGCCTGCAGCGATTTCATGTTTGGCCCATAAGAAAAATGTCAAGCCTATGGATTCTCCAGAGCTTTTTCACCAGGCCAGATGGGAAACAAAGCAGCCGTTGGGTGATATATGCTAACTTCTAGTGACTCTAGACAAAAGTGAGCTTGATCTGCAACAGATAAACCTAGGCAATCCAGTGAGACCCCATTTGGCAGATTTGCTATCCCAATCTCTCAAAGTGGGATCAGGAACAGAGGCCATCTCCCCTTGACAGTTATGTTGCCCATTTGCCTGTTGTAACCCCGAGATAAGAAGCTTCTAAGACCTACAGGGGCATGAAAGTCACTGGGAAATTGCCACAACTATTTTCATGTCATCTTTTCAATTGTGGCTAAGAACATAGGAAGAGCCTGCTGGATCAGGCCATCTATAGAATGCTCTCCCCAGTGAGGCCCACCTGGTACCTTCGTTGACATATTTTCAGCGTCAGGTAAAGACTCGCCTTTCCCCCCAGGTCGACTGCGACAATGTTGTTTTACCGTTACCGGTAGTGTGATACCAAAGTTTGCTGCGGCTGTCAAGGGGTGTGGTGTGTGTGTGTGTGTATGACTTAATGTTTTATAATGTATTTAAGTTTTTAAAGATAAGAGACTTGGTAACAACGAATTAAATGATGATGATGATGCAGCCACTCATTTAAAGACAATCAAACTCATCGTGTTATTTTAAGACAAGTAGCATCCAAGTGTGTTGTTAATTGAGGAAGTCGTCATGTGATGTCAAAGGAAAAAGAACGAGTAAGTAGTGAGCTCAAGGAAAGAAGAGCTAGGGCAGGCATAGGCAAATTTGGCCCTCCAGATGTTTTGGGACTACAACTCCCATCATCCCTGACCACTGGTCCTGTTAGCTAGGGATGATTGGAGTTGTAGTCCCAAAACATCTGGAGGGCCGAGTTTGCCTATGCCTGAGCTAGGGTGATGGTGGGAGGATTGGACTACCCTAGGGAGATGGCTAAAAAACCCTCTGCGGTCACGGCATTCTTAAATTTCTAATTACTGGGAGCTACAATTCAATGAGAGGAGTCAAGCCATTCTACTTGCTTTATGGACTTAGAGAGAGGTGGACCAAACTGCTCTGCCATCAAAGAACATTGGGCTGACTAGGGAAGAGGGATAGGCGCCGTAACTTCCAAACCAATTCTTTTGCAGCTCTAAAGCCGTTTGCAGCTTTAGAGTCTTAGTAGCACAAATTTTTATTCCTGCTCTTTTGCTAGAAGGAAGGATACAGCTCAGTTGTGCTGATTCCTAGTTGGCTGGGAACTAGATTCTTTTAGTCCTGTACTTAATATTATGTTGTGGAAGGCTTAGGTATGTTTTCAGCTCGAGGGGATGAACACTTGCTTCAAATATGGGTTGTGACGCTTCCTTCCACTGCTAGGGTGAGGCATTGGTGTCCGCCTGTTTGGTGTTGCAGCTGTTACTCTTCTCCGAAGGAATAATGATTCCTAATTGTGTCGTACGCTGCAAAGCTAGAATATCATCTATCAGGAAGTAAAAGTATAATAACTTGTTTGACTTTGCATCTTTTTTGGACTAATTTTTGTAAGTGGCACCATGGTAGAGATATTTTATTGGAAGAGGGTGGGAAACAGGGTTTTTTTTTATGGTGAAAGAAGATTCTCAGCATGGTTCAAAGTTCTATTGACAAACAGATTTAAGATTTTTTTTTAAATCCACATATAAGGATTTAGCTTCTCCTGAACAATAATCACATGTGATCTGAAACACAGGAACAAAGGGGCAAGGAACTGTAGTGTCTTCCGTAAAGTGGTGCCGATGCTACGACACTTGAAGCATAAATGAAAAATGTCCAATGGTGACAAAAATGAGAACTTAGTTGTTTTACTTTGTGATGGTTAGGGGGCTTCTGAGGGTAGGGCTACACAGTGACTTGCAGGGAATGCCAAGCCATGGTTTAGTGTAAAGGCATGGGCCTGTGGATGACCGGAGAGATCAGTTTACACACTCCTACCCTGGTTTTCCTGCTGCTATGAGCTAAGCCATGGTTTGCCTTAGCCCACAGGCAGATTTGCAAACCACGGAAATTGTTGCGGACACCACACATGCTAATAACATTTGCCATTCTTCCATTGCTACAGCATGGGTCAGCTTTCTGACATTTTTAAATAGTTCGATCGGTTGTTTAGGCAATATTGAAATGTATGCTGTACTTGGGTATGAGCACAGCACTGAGTGGACATCAGTGAATGAAGAAAGAGATGTGTTTTCAACAGGTAGATCAGTTGAGTGGGTGCCTTGCAACTACACCCCATGCATCCCATGGGTATGTGTGTGGGCAGTCACTGGGGGACAAACATATTTCCATCTCCATTAGCAAGGAGGCAAGAATCAGCTTAACATAGGATGGCAACTACATTGGGATCCATCTTCCGCAGGTTCAGGATTCATGCCCATGGGCTTAACCACTGTGGATATAAAACAGTCTGTCCCTGCTGGAAGAACGAATTACATTGCATACATCTGCGTTCATGCACATTTCAATGACAATGGTAAAATTATGGTATGTAGTCCACTCATGAAACCATGGGAATACAAAAAGAAATCGTGTTCTTCCACATCAGATTTTACAACTGTTAAGTCTGCATTAGGGTTGTTCACTTCGTTCATTTTGCCAATATTTGATATCCATCCATTACTCAAATGGCCATTTTGGAAAACAGCCACCATTGCCAAACAATGATGAATTTGAATTGATCCTATGGTCTGCTTTGATCTGCTTTAAAAAAACACATGCATTTGGGCCCGATTTCATGCTTTTACTATGACATGAGCAAGTCTTGGTCATGTTGCACTGATCAGATTTTTCTCCACCATGATTTTATAACAGGCCTCAGTACTGCTCTGGTTTTTGTCATTATCTGGTGCATCTAAATAGACAATGTGAAGAATACTAGGCATGCATAATAAGTAACCTTCCAGAATATGACAACCATTAACAAAATACATGAAAGCATCAATAGTAAAGTTCAGGTTTCATAGCCCATGAAAGAGAGGCTGTATGAACTTTTATTAAGTCTACGAAGCCACAAGCCTGAATTACCTGCAAGTCACTTTTGCAGTCCTTAGTCTCAACATCTCTTGCTTTGCAGGAGACCTACTGATGTGAACAGATCAGTATTGGGGATTAGAACTAGAGATAAATCGTTTCCCCCGCCCCCCCCCCAAATCGAATTTCAAAACTCAAGATTCGAAATGGCACAGGATGACCTAAAGACCACATATTTCACATATCCAATACCTCTTAATCCAGATGTGTTATCAATTCAACCATGTTTTTAATTTATGTGTCTTGTTTGTGGAGTGATTATTTTTTATGCTGAAGGGAGCATGTGGATGAAGGGAGCTGAACAGTCACCCGCCTCATCTTCCCACACTTTGTCATTCCTAGCTTGCCTACCATACCAGAAGGGGCCCATCTTCCTCCATTTCACCCCCAAGCCCTGCACCAATGCATTATGGGAAATGGGATGTCTCCTCATGACTCTCAAGCTCAGTTTTGTTCACAGTCAAGGAACACGCTCACACCAAGAATTGTACCCTACGGCGATTCCTCCACATGTAGTGCTCTGCTTCTACATGGGAGGATTTTGCAAAAGATTATGGAGGTTTGCCAGTTGGTGTCTTAAAAACCAGGTAAAGTTTAATATAGGTAGTATTGTTTGCTGCCTCTTTAGCTGTTTGCTTTAAGAAATCTAGCTCCAGAAGCCAAACTACACATTATATGCAGATACATACAACAATGCCCTGATGAGGTTTTTTACGAAAGGAAAAATAGCCTTGGGAGGATGTGGTTTTTCACTGAACAATTAAGTGTTTTTGTGGGATAATGCTATGCTTTAAAATCTTTTATTGTTCCTAAAATATTGACTTTTTAATGTATTTATTAGCACCACTCCATGCTGTCTAATTTTGATTGGATCTTTTCACTGCCTGTCAGCGGTTGCTCCCAATTAGAAGATGGCACCATGTTAGAGGAGTCATATTCACATTCATTCTCTCCCCCCCCCCAACCCCATAGACACTCAAAGACTGACTATTCTAAGGGCAAAACTAGATATGCCCCACGAGTTATACAATTAGCAATTGTGAAAATGGCTTTTTGAAAGTATATTACAGGTGTCAGGGATGGGGGCTGAACAAGACCATGGCCTGTGGCGACAGGAAGTTTTAAACACCCTTCCCCCTGCTGCAGTCCCAATCCACCCAGCCCCTTGCACCTGCTGGTTTGCAATGGGAGAAAGGCACTATTCCAGGCTGGGACTCCTGGGAGGGTTAGTGGTGGCAAAAGTAGCAAAGTCCCCTACCCCATGCCAGGGTCCCATACTATATCAGGCCCCTAAGCACCTGCAGTTAACTTTCAAAAAGCCATTCAAGCAATTGCCAATTGTATGAATGGTATTCACATCTAGCTTGACTCTGGGCTCTTCCAGGCAACCTATTTGTTAAGTATTCATCCCCATTTGCTTGCAGAAGTGACAATTATATCCAGTCTTTATTGAGCATTTGACTATATGACTAATGAGCATTTGTCCCGGAGTAATCCCTATTTACCTGCGGGGTGTTTATACATCTTCCCGTTAATCAATCGTCCCTCCCACACTTCAAAGTACGTTTCCCCTTCACTTTCCAAACTGCAAAAAGGCCTAATTCTTTTTTAAAGTGGTGTAGTTGCACTAGGGCAACAAAGTGCTTTAGTCAACTTTAATTGTGCGACTCTAAACTTGCGGTATGTGCTTGAATATGAGACAGCCTGGAGACACCCAGATACTCTTTGCAGTTGACATACACACACATGTAATCTAAAATAACTAAAGGAAGTACACTTTTTTTCTTTAGAATTCTTATTCTCTACATATGCAAATGTATGCCACTGTGAGTAAAGCTCATACAATTATATCAGCCAAGATTTCTCTTAATCACACGAAAGCCCTAATAATTAGAGTTAGATTATGTGGTTAGTGAAGCCTTTAATATGGTAGACTTAAAAATCTCACCAAGCTGTCTAAAAACTACGAAGGCTCAATATCTTCACAGGTTTTTAAAGGTCTGTTCACACAACTGGCGAAGGCATGGAGATTCCAGGTAGCGCTCTTATCATCAGATGAGCTCCATGCTACTATACTGATGCCATAAGAAAACATGGTTGTGTGAATCAGTCCTAGACAATAACATTAACAGTACAATCCTATGCATGCCTGCTCAGAAGTCCCCTTGTTTTCTGTCGGGCTTACTCCCAGATCAGTATGTATAGGATTGCAGCCCAAAACTGCAGTCCTTAGCACACTGATTTGGAGCAAGGATCCATTAACATCCATAGGATTTACTTCCACACAGATAGGCTTGAGATTTTTTTTAGGCGTTTGCCCCCATTTCATATTTCATTCCATCTCTACCTCATGCACGCCAGAAGAATTGGACATCATCCTATCCTGTTTTCAGTCTAATCACAGCAAGCTTTTTCACATACCCTCCAACATTATTGCTTAATGAATAGTGGTGATTTTCAAAAGCTGCCAGAAATGACTAACTCAAGCCTTAGTGATATTTTGCAATCTTCTTCCTTTGTACTCATAAATTTCTCATTGAGAAATTATTAAATACACCTACTACACCACAAACATTAATCACCTGGAACATTTGCGTGCCTTAAAATGAAATTACAATAAAAAAAGGTTCGTTCATCTAATTTGCCTGCCTGATTTTTTTATTTCTAAAATTGTATGCGTGCTTAGTCTTAGTGGACCACAAACTTCTTTTTTCTTTTTTCAACACCAGTGTGGCCATTCACTGCAACATATGTCTGCGAGGTACTTCTTGAATTTGAGGAAGTGGCTTTTGTCTATGAAATAAACTCACTCTGCAATAAGCTTGCTACGCTTTAAGGTGCCACAATTCTTTGTGTTTCTTTATTTTTTGGAATTATGTTGGTTATACTAGGAAAAACCAGTGGCCTCATACTGATGAATGCAATTAATAGTCCCAGATGGCCATGCATGTGCCTCCCAACAGATGCATTCATTAAATCAATGGCACTCAGATGTACATCAGCAACAACGGCAATCTCCCTTTCTGAACTGGAACTCATACATTTTCCCATTAATGATTACATATATATGCTATTCAACTCTCTCCCTTTCTCCCAATAAACAGGGTGGCATGTTCCCAATGATTTTGGGCAGGACTGGACTATTTTTCCTTCACTTTTTGCTTGTCATTAAAACAAGCTCCTTCAGTATGTGTAATGTCTCAAACGTAAGGGAGATGGGTGAGAGACCTGGATCCAATGATTTCTTAAAAAGAAAAAAGAATTTAAGTTAAACTTTAATTTAACAAGTTTAATACTTGAGTGTAACACATAGCTCTCGTGACTTCCCATTCCCCACCCCTGAGCACTGATCTTTGGAACAACTGGAGTTTTAAGACAATTTCAAACCCCAAAACAGCCACCTAAACCATCTATACAAATAAAATTAAACTCCCTTTGCTTATATATGGCCATTTTTTAAAAGTTAAGTTTGTGCCTATGTTTTTCACAGTACAGTTGATCAGAAAACCTGCTTTATTTCCCTATTTAAAGGAGGACAGGTGCAAACCTATTTTTTAAAAGTCCCGACCATGAGAGATAATATGCATGTGCTTAACTTCCATGTGCAAATCAATGGGACTTAAAAGTGTTGAGCTTTCAGCTGGATTGTGATGTGTGGTGCCTTTTTCTGCACTGAAAGATGCTTACCACAGAAATTTTCATGTTTGGTGTTCCACTTTAATGTGCTTATTGTAGCAGACACATTGGAGGTGGGGGGGGGGCTATATTGCCATCTTGCTCTGTTTGGAAGCTTCCCAGAAATATTTGCTTGGCTCTGTTGGGAAAAGAGTGTTGGGCCAGGTGGCCCAATCTAGCAGAAGCAGTCCTTTCAATACCAGGCGCCTGTTCCATCTAAACAGAAGGGCATTTAATCCCATTGAAGTCAATGGAAACGTTTCCAAGCACAGTTCAAACTGCTGGTGCTGACCTTTAAAGCCCTAAACTTCTTTTGCCCTGTATACCTGAAGGAGCATATCCACCCCCCATTGTTCAGCCCAGACACTGAGATCCAGCTCTGAGGGCCTTCTGGCAGTTCCTTCATTGTGAGAAGTGAGGTTACATGGAACCAGGCAGAGAGGGCCTTCTCTGTATCAGATGTCAAGGAGATAAACAACTGATTTTTAGAAGACATATGAAGGCAGCCCTGTATTGGGAAGTTTTTAATGTTTGATGTTTTACTGTGGTTTTATAAATCGTTGGAAGCCGCCAAGATTGGCTGGGGCAACCAAGTCAGATAGGCAGATTATTATTATTATTAGGACCACATAACACCGGTCCTGAGAGAGCTACATTGGCTCCCAGTACATTTCCGAGCACAATTCAAAGCGTTGGTGCTGACCTTTAAAGTCCTAAGCGGCCTTGGCCCAGTATACCTGAAGGAACGTCTCTACTCCCATTATTTAGCCCGGACACTGAGGTCCAGCGCCGAGGGGCTTCTGGCGGTCCCCTCACTGCGAGAAGCAAAGCTACAGGGAACCAGGCAGAGGGCCTTCTCGGTAGTGGCACCCGCCCTGTGGAATGCCCTCCCATCAGATGTCAAAGAAATAAACAACTATCAGCCTTTTAGAAGACATCTGAAGGCAGCCCTGTTTAGGGAAGCTTTTAATATTTGATGAATCATTGTATTTTAATATCTATTGGAGGCTGCCCAGAGTGGCTGGGGGGACCCAGCCAGATGAGCGGGGTACAAATAATAAATTATTATTATTATTATTATTATTATTATTATTATTATTATTATTTTATTATTTATATTTTATATTTTATTATTTATTAACAATCACTAGTTTTAACCCCTTCACAATGAATAGGACAGTAAATGTGTAACTTTGGATGGATTCTCTCTCTCTCTCTCTCTCTCTCTCTCTCTCTCTCACTCTCTCTCTCTCTCTCTCTCTCACACACACACACACACACACACACACACACACACGCCAACAAGCACCTCAAAATATTTCTTTTAAATTAAACTTGAATAAACAGTTGTTAAAAATGTGTAACTCTGCAAATTTGAGGTTACTTAACGTGAATATACATTTTGGTCTTCTTAATGGTCACAACAGCCCAGCCAAACTGAGGTATGAGTCAATCCCATTCAAAATGGAACTCAAGTTAGACATGAGAAAAGTCCCATCACATCCCTTTCAATAGGGTTTGGTTGTTATGACTAATGTTTGCCGAATTGTGCCCACTGTACTATTCCCTCAAAAAGATGTAATTCAGCACAGAAGCTTCCTGGCATACTTCTGTAAAATAGGACAATGCCCTTTACCCATAATGGCAAATTTCCATGCACACACAAGACATATAGGTCTGTGACGCTTTCGATTACATCTGTTCTTTTGGCTTGGGGAGGGAAATTTATGTATACATGCTGGGCTATATCCAAGTAACTTGGAGTGGACCCATTTGAAATGAATGCAACTTAGTTAGTCATAGTCATTACTTTCTATGGGTCTCCTCTGAGCAGGACTAACACTGGATGCAATTTGTTATTTTAAAGGCTGGGTTGGGAGAGTGATAGCATGTACAGTGTATTCACATAATTGGTAGCCGCCTCTGCCCTGGTTTTAAACTCAGAAGCATAGACCTAGCACAGTCAACCAGGGAATTATCGCATGGGACTCCCATTAAAATGAATGGGAGTTGTTCAAGAGCACAGTACTATTGAAGACTGCAGATCCCCTTCAGATCAACAATGGATTTCACAATAGAGGATTACGCCTTTGGTTTGTTTATTTTTTACTCTGTGGGTGGTGTGATCCTAAATAACTTAAAATAAAAGCACCCTGTGAAATCATGAAGTCCCAAATGATAGGGTGGGACTTTATGATACATTCTAGTGTAGAGTTTCTCCAACTTTGTTTACGGTGAGCCCTCTTAAACCCGGAAGCATGCTGCCTATGATTTTCCCAAACAAAGGTTTTTTTAAAAAAAAAACCTACAAAAACAAACCTGTACAACTTGTGAATACAGTGCAACAACTCCAACAAGATATATATCCGTAAACTTCAATGATTTGGGCCCTTAGGGTTCATTATGTCTCAGCATTTTGCTTTGAGGTTTAGACCTAGCTCTCAAACAAGGTGGTAAAATCCCTGCCCAGACTGCACCACTTCAGCTTGCTAATGCTGGAATATATGACTAAATTCTCCTACTTGCAAACAAACAAAACCCCAGCACATAAAAACTGGTTAGCGAGAAAACCCTGATTAGCCCATAGGTAGATGCTTTGCAGCCACAATTAGCCATGTGAGCCAGCATTCTGAAGTAGCATAGACCAGGTACGTGCTTACCTTCTCATGCACAGCTTGAGATAATGAGGCCTCTCTCGTTTAAGGTTTTCTTTTTCTTTTTAAAAAAAGATTCCAGACAGAGCATCTCAATCAGCTTATACCAGTATGCTCTGGCTCAATGAGATGGTTTGAGGGCTTCTGTTTTTAGAAGCCAGTTCCAAAACTTATGGAAGCCACTATAACTGCACCCATGCTGAAATCACGCTAACTGATGTATACAGGGCCAGCTTAAATATGACAGCTTTCTTGGAATGTATTGCATTTCCATGTAGGAAAGAACATGTAAAGCGCAGGTAGATTGGGACAAACAGTCTGCATGCTACCCCCAACCCCGCAATATAAGTGCTGTCCATGTAGGGAATCTGTCATTATTTAAAGCGTTCTCATGGTCTAAACAGCTCATCACAAAGCAAACTGTTCCTGGACTGTACTACTACAGGTTTCAGTTATGGGATCACACATTTGAACACTCCATAATAAAATAAAAAATTGTAAAGTAATGGAACATTAGCATGTCTCCAGAAATGGCTAGTCTAGGAGCCATTTTCACCCTAATGGACTTACACACACACACACACACACACACACACACACACACACACACACACGAACAGTGCTATTTTTGTAGAAAAAGAGGTGCTGGAAGTCACCCTGAACACCTCCCTTGTTCTCTTATAATGGCAATGGTGCCCACCTAAGAGGTGCCAGAAATGAGTTCTGGTGAGTTCTGGCTGGGGAGAAAAAAAAGCCCTGTACTTATGCGATCCTTGCCTACAATCCAAAGTGGTCTTCCTAGTCCAGGAACAGTTTTAACCACATGATTAGCTATTTGTCCGGACCTGGTCTCGTTCTACTGAAAGATGCCAATATGAATAGCGCATTGACCACACTCTTTACTTTTATGTAGGAAGAAGTATGCAATGTGAGCTTTTAAAAAAGAAATGTGGTCGTTTTTATTTAGATACTTCAATAGGGATTTCAAAACTTAATTTAGGCACCAGTTTATTTTACAAAATGCCTGGCCATATATACATCCAAAATGCGGCCTGACTGCACTGTAGTTAAGGGGGACACCATTTGCTAGGAACTTCCAAATATTCCTGTGAAGAAGAGTTTGGATTTGATATCCCACTTTATCACTACCCGAAGGAGTCTCAAAGCGGCTCACATTCTCCTTTCCCTTCCTCCCCCACAACAAACACTCTGTGAGGTGAGTGGGGCTGAGAGACTTCACAGAAGTGTGACTAGCCCAAGGTTACCCAGCAGCTGCATGTGGAGGAGCGGGGAAGCGAACCCGGTTCACCAGATTATGAGTCTACCACTCTTAACCACTACACCACACTGGATGGGAGGAGTACAAAGGTACAGCCATCCTGTTCTACAACTCCTATTCGTTTTTTGTTTAAAAAGCCTGTGTTGGAGATGTTTCATGTGGACTGGGCCCAACAGACAGAACTGAGGATCCACGGAGATAGAATCTATACTAGTCCAGAGAGTAAAGAAATGAAGAAAGAAGGAAGTGCAATACTTCAAACTAGGTCTTATGCACTAGATAAGCATTGTGCTTGCTCTCAGCAAAGGAGAGCCTTTTACATAATTTATAATAACGGTAGCTCTAACCTTTGAAAAAATGTGAAGCTACTTTGTGAACTGGATTAGTTGCTTTTGATCCAGTTACCTAGGGTGCAGGTTTTGCTTAGTTTTTAAAGGTATATAGTTTTAATTGTTCTAAGGCATTTTTTATTTTATTTTTGCATTTTAGATTATACAAAGTGTGCAAGTCGAAACAACTTCAGATAACAAAGTAGTGCAGAGAGGCTTTCACCACTGTTGGGACTTTTTAATCTAAGGCTGCAGATTTTGACTTTGTTCAGATCCTTAATCAAAAAATAATCTTCTGTACATCGCAAAAATAGGACAAAAACTGTTTTCCTTTTAACACTTGTCTGTGTTGATATAACGCTCACATTCCACAGCAGTCTCCTAAAATGAATTATTATTAATATTTATATAGTGCCATCGGTGTACACGGCACTTTGCAAAGTAATATAAGCAGCAGACAGGTCCCTGCTACAAAGAGCTTAATGAAGGGGTGGAGTTTTAAATGGAATTCTGTCTTAATACATAGTAGCAAGAATAATAGGTGAACAATATGAGCCGAAGTGTCTCTCTTTCATCCCTTTGAACAGCTCTAAATTAAGCCTTCCTTCTTATGCCAGTGTTCCAAAAAATAAAATAAATTAATTGCCTTCCCTGTGCTACCCGATTCATTGACATTCTCTAGCAGACTGAGGGCTAAACCACCCACGATGCCTGGGATTTGTGACCAGATCTCACAATGCACCTTTCTTTCATTTTAAAACAGGTGCAATAGGCTCTGAATCTGATAACTGCAGTGATGCTGGGGGTGTGTGTGTGTGTGTGTGTGTGTGTGTGTGTGTGTGAGAGAGAGAGAGAGAGAGAGAGAGAGAGAGAGAGAGAGAGAGAGAGAGAGAGAGTGTGATTATGTTTCCCCTCTCGCCTGTTTCCCAATTTAAATGCCCTGGAATATGCTTTTAGCCTCACAGAGGGAAATTCCAGTATTCTAGAAGGGCTGCGTAAGCCAGTTCTAGGGATAGGGCATTTAGATCAGAGAAATAAAGATGAAAACATTAAATGCTTTCCTCTTCCAGCATTGCTATTCGAAACAAAGCTGGAGCCCCTTGCACCTGTTTAAAAGCAAAATGAACATCGTGAGAGTCGATCACGGGTCTCCTGTGTCACTCGTGGCTTTGCCTCCAAAAGAGCATTTTTGGTGAAACTATTAAAATATCTAGACAAGAGTTTAGTCACTATAATCGGAACCTTTTTAATGCAGTATTATTATTTTCAATGCTCACCTGTTGAATTCTGTCAGCTTTAAATGATATAGAATATGTGTGTTTTTTTAAAACCATACTTCAAAGGAGTTTGGATAACTCCGCTGAAAATTGTGACCATCAGTTAAGGCTGCTTAAAGCATATATAGATATATGTATATATTATGTATTTATATTTAAATAAAAACTTATTATTCAAGCTTCTCAGATTAATTAATTGGTAACACTAAAATGAAACTACTTACAAGAATAACTGGCTGCATGTGTACAAAATAGGATTAGACTGTTTTAAAACAAAATAAAAAATAAATATAAGCCCTGCTTTGCATTAAAAACACAGAACCTGTTTACAAAAAGGAATGTATGAGACGATTTGGACTTTCCTTCTATTCAATATAGCATTTCTATTGTAGTAAAGGAACTGATTTGTTAATTCTGCGTTGCAATGACTTTACCAAACATTTTCACTATAGACTTTTTGAAAGCTTTTACAGTAAGAAATTATCAACAAAAAGCAGGCACATTAGTGTACAAAAATGTTGCTGTTGATTCCCCCCCCCCCTTTTTGAAAGTGCAGGTTTATCATGTGCATCTTACAAGACCAACAATGGTTTTAACTCTCACTGAATTTTAAACTTAAAACATAAAATCTCCCAGGAATACTGTAAACATAAGAGGCTTGGATCAAAACTGCTCTTGGTCTCTCTTCGTGGTTAGAAATATATTTGCTTGAGAGGGAAAGATTCATCCTTACATTTTTTTGTGTGTTTTTCTTGTTCTGGCTGGCTTTCTAACGACACAATTTCGTAACTCTTAAAGCTGAGGCAATTATGAAGATTCATTTGAAGGGGGTGGGCAGGTGTGTGGGTAAACCAAAGCAAAACAAATCAAATCCGAGCCCAAATATGACTGTGTAAACCAACCCTGAATTGTTCGCCATTCAATCAGTATCGAGATGGATGAAAAGATTCCACCAGACTAGGGGGGGAAAAGGTAAAATTAAAAGGTATTAAAAGCATCATCCCCAAGTAGGCCCAGCCATCTTTAAGAAACCCAAGAGAAAAATGCACTTTGCTAAAACCTCTAGTATGTAGCTATAGATTTTAGTGACAGAACCCAAAGGAGCAGGAAAAGAGAAATCTCGACAAGGACATATTGGAGAAACCTCCAACAGGTTGCAAAACACTGGCAACTTTCTGAAACTCTGTTCAAGACTTCTCCATCAAAGAGGCGATGAAGAGAAAGTGTGCCTGATCTCAGAAAAACGAAGCCAAAGTGGTCTGGACCAATGTTTCAACTTGCCACCAGATCCGCCCCAACAGCGTGCACCAGCCTTGTCTCATGCTAGGCATCTTACGGGCACCTGCCTCTTTAGACGGAGGGTTCTCGGAGGAGTCCACACCACTACTACTACCTGTGGCTTTGGCCTCACCTTGTGCTACTACTGGTCCTGCCAATAAAGTGTCCGTGCTCTGCCCCAACTCGCCTCCTGCCCCTTTCAGTCCAGCAGGCTGATTGTCCGCGCGGCGGCAGGTTCCCAAAGGGCGCTGGCCGGTGGTGCCTAGATGCGGTTGGCACAGGGCTCCCTGGGATAGATTTCCTCGTAGGCCGGAGGCTGCTCGTTGGGCAACGGGTAGCAATACGGGTAGGACACCTGGAGGTCGGGGTCCATGGGCGAGTAGCCGGGCAGCTCGATGGAAGGGTGTCCTCCGCAGTGCACCTCCACGCCGGCCTCGTCGAACACGTGGAAGACTCCGACGTTGATGTACGACACGGCCTGGAAGGCGCAATCGCCCCCGGGGGACACATCGGGGTCCTCGCTGGAGAAGATGGAGCCTTGGCTGGGGCGCTGCGGGCGCCGCCCACCGCCGGAGCCGCCGCCGCCTCCCCCGGGGCCCCTGCGCCTTCTCCGCCGCCCGCCCGCCACGTGGTGGTCGTGCCGTCGGCGCCGTCGCCGTCGCAGCCCCCGCTGCTGGGCCGCTTTGTAGTTCTTGACCAGCACCAGGTTGAGCAGCCCCAGCAGGCACTCGAGGGCGTTGAAGATGGTGGAGATGACCAAGCCCCGCTGGTAGTCGCGCAGCTTCTGGCAGCGCAGCGCCGCCGCCGAGCCGTCGGGGCCGCCCGCAGGCCTGGCCCGGGCGGGCGCTGCTCCCGCTACGGCTCCTCCTCCTCCGGCCTGCAGGAGGCAGTAGTGCGAGTACTTCTTCTCCACCAGCGACACCGTGTCGCCGTCGATGACGGCGCCGGCGAAGGCGCTCAGCACGCCCAGCATGAAGACCAGCGCCCCCAGCAGGAGGAAGTTTTGCCGCCCGTTGGCGGGCGCCTTGGGTGGCGCCTGAGGCGGCGCCTGGGAATCCCCGCTCACCGGCACCGCCACCACCTCGCTGCCCGCGTGCCCTCGAGGGGGCGCCCCGTCGGCGGAGGCGCCGTGGCCGGCGTGGTCGTCGGGCTGCCGGCAGCAGAAGAGCGCGGAGCCCAGCAGCGAGAGGCCGGTGGCCAGCAGCAGCCCCGAGTAGAAGGCTCCGGCGGCGCTGCCGAGGCGGAAGGGCTCCCCCTTGAGTTCGGAGCCCAGCGAGAAGCACTTGAGGCCCACGGCGGCGGCGCTCAGCGCGCAGGCGAGCAGGAGGCAGCTGGAGAGCGCGGCGCAGGCTCCCCGGACACTCCACTTCATCCTCCGCGTCTCCTCCGCCGCCTGCGCCTCCTCCTCCTCCTCCTCCGCGCTGCCTCGCCTCGTCCGCCTCCCACCGCCTGCGCCTCCTCCTCCTCCTCCTCCTCCTTCGCCTCCCTCCTGTCCTCATCCTCCCGTGTCCTCCTCGGCGCCGGCGGCCTTTGCCGGGGAGGCGGCCGCCGCGCGCTGCGGGGACATAATGGTGCTGCTGCTGGCGGCGCCAAGAAGGGAGCTGTCCAAATGCGCCGACGACGCCGTTGCTCGGGCTCTCGCTGCTACCGCCACAGCGGCCGCCGCTACTGCTGCTTGCTGCCGCCGCTGCCGCCGCCTTCGCCTCTCTGCAGGCAGCCGGCAAGCACGGCTCGCGCGCACGCTTCTCCCTCCCCGCCCCGCTGCCTCCCTCTCTCTTATCCAAGCGGCGGCTGCTGCTGCTGCTGCTGCCGCCGTCGTCTCCCGCGCTCCGCCGCCGCTGCTGGGAGCCAATGAATTATTGATGGCAGCAAGTTCCCGCTCGGAGACGGGCAGCCACGCGCTCGACGGGAGGGGAGGGGCCGGGCCGGCGCAAGTGGGGTGCGACAGGATGGCATGGGGGGGGGAAGGAGGTTTCTCTCGGTTTCTCTTTGCTGATGCAGCCCTCGTACCACCTCCCCCCCCCCAGGGCTCGGTAGCGCCGTCCATTCGCACCAAACCGGGAGGAGCGCGTCGATGGGCTTGGGCAGGTCTGCAGAAGTGGCGCGCGCCGGGGGCGCACTGGAAAAGTTGGAGAAAGGTCAGCCCAAAGATCTTTCCCGCGAGGGCACAAGGAGTGCCGTCGTTTTTCGCGTCTTCTCCCCCTTCCCCTCCCCCAAAAGTGGTAGGTCCGTGCCCTCCCCCCCCCAGCAACTCTCTTCTTCCACCCACAACTGAGGTGAGAACTTCGAAGTCTCCTACACCTGGCAAAGTCCTTCGCGCCCAAAAGGAGGCGCCCAAGTTACCTCAGCGAGAGGCTTTCTTTCCGCTGGTTCCAACGCCGCCAAAGCGCAGCCCCGGGGAGCGGAGTTAGCTTTGAAAAATAAAAAGTGGGTGGGTGGGGAAAGGGGGCTTTTCATTCATTAGTAACATGATGATGAATCTCCGCTGCCTCCTCAGAGCTACACCTGTAAAGCCGGGCGCGCGGGGGGAGAAGAAAGATTCCCGCCCCTTCGAACGAGCTCGTGGCATTGTAGCGAGTTATTTTGATACGCGCCGCTGTCATTTTTAGCACCGAACTAGCATGCCGGGGGAGGATGTTTTATAAAAGGGCGAGATGGTATAATTTAAGCAACTGGGAAGAAGCGGAAACTGGCGAACCGCATGAGGCGTCGGGGAAATCGGGGACGGAGGCCGAAAGTGCTGGTGAAGTTTAGCCCGTAAAGTGTGGTATCCATGGCTCTCTTCCGTCTCCCCTTTGCGGTGCATCTCTTTGCGCACTTTCCTATTGGGGGTGGGGGGCACCAGCCCCCCTGAACTCTGTGGGGTCTTTCTTCGGAGTAAGCATGCATAATATCGGGATGCACATCTCCCTGGAGTTGCTGGTGACCAAATGATGTTTTATTTACCATCCCTCATTCTTCCTTAAATAATGATGCTGATGATGATGTTACTCTTTCCTCCCTATGGCTAATAGCTGTTGCGCGCTCTCCGGCTGGCTGGTGTTAGGCAAGAAATGGATGGAGCAGGAGCGAGCTCGGCTTTGACGAGCAAGAGAAAGCAAACGCCCGTGGTGGAGCTTAGAAACAGGCTTCTGTATGGGCTCTGCTGCCCCCCTGAGCATCGGGCTCCAGGGGCTATGGAGGACCACAACAGCCTCTGGGGGAGAGATGTGTGTGTTTGAAAGCAAGGCGAGGACCGAGAACTGACTAGAAGGGGCGCTTTCCGTCTCCCAAGCATCGCCTGTCAATTAAAAAGGAACCGTAGAACCAACGCGGGGAGGTGACGGGAGCCTTTGCGCTCCTGACAGGGTGGCCGCATAGAATCCGCTTTTGCTGCGCTTCGGGACTTGATCTCTTTCCTCCTCCCTCCTCCCTCCGCTTCTCCAGAGATTTTGATCAGGAGCTTCTGCTGCTTAGCAGTCGGAAGAGATCAGCTCAGTCTCTTCGGCACATTCCTTTCCCTTGCTGGGATTAAAAAAAAGGGAGAAGAAGATACCAAGCGGTTTTCATACCAACAATTACTCAGCATGCCGAAGACCTTAAACTCTCTTTAATCCAGTTTCTCGTTCACATGGCAGGCAGAACAGGAGGAAGGAATATTCCCCATTAAAGAAGCGGTATATGCATCCCCTGCTCCATAGTGGGGTTCCCCCTCCCCCAGCATTAACAGCTGATTTTATTTGACGTTGATTTGCATTTCCAAGCTCACATGCAAGGGAGTTGAGTATTTAATAGCTGGCTGTTTATTAGATTTCATTTTAGAAGCCTGCCAAATACTAATACAATGATGACAGACTGACTTCGAGGCTGAATTTCACATTTGGAGTTCAGCTGAAATATCTAATAAAAAAGTCCACATTCAACAGCTGAATATTACAATTGGAAATTTTCAGACCTATAAAGAAAATACAGCATAGACGGAGGTTTTCAGTCACCAAGAGTTATGCTGAAGGTGCAGAGGGAGATATTACCCATAGAATCATAGAACTGTAGAGTTGGAAGGGACCCGAGGGTCATCTAGTCCCACCCCCAGCAATGCAAGGGCTGGACTAAAGCATCCATGACAGATGACCATCCAACCCTCAAAGGAAGGAGACTCCACCACCTCCTGAGGGAGTCCATTTGACTGTCCAATAGCTCTTATTGTCAGAAAGTTATTCCTGATATTTAGTTGGAATCTCCTTTCTTGCAACTTGAAGCCATTGGTTTGGGCCCTACCCTCCAGAGCAGGAGAAAACACAAGCTTACTCCATCTTCCACGTGGCAGCCCCTTAGATATTTGGAGATGGCTATCATCTCTCCGCTCAGCCTCCTTTTATCCAGGCAGGGTGGTATATGAACGAACAAACATACCCAACTCTCTTAACTGTTCCTCATAAGGCTTGGTTTTGTTAAGTGCAAGTCAGGTTGAGTAAACCTTAAGTGAGAAGTGTATCAATTTTCTCTCCCGCCTCTATAGAAGAAGAGGAGTTTGGATTTGATATCCCACTTTATCACTACCCGAAGGAGTCTCAAAGCGGCTAACAATCTCCTTTCCCTTCCTCCCCCACAACAAACACTCGGTGAGGTGAGTGGGGCTGAGAAACTTCAAAGAAGTGTGACTAGCCCAAGGTCACCCAGCAGCTGCATGTGGAGGAGTGGAGACGCGAACCCGGTTCCCCAGATTACGAGTCTACCACTCTTAACCACTACACCACACTGGCTCTCACCACACTTTGCAATCTCTCTCTCTCCCTCCTACTCCCCCCCCCCCATATTTTATGTAAAAGTGACCAATACTTGTAGGGGGTTTCTCATCCTACTGTGTGGAATAAACTTTTCCTTCAAAACATGAGAATATAGGTTTCCTTTCAGCTCACGGATTTCTCATTAGATGCCTTATTCTGTACTGTGCCAGCAGTCTCTTTCTCGCCACCAAACTGCAAACACTTTGCACTCACACTCTCTCTGGTTCTTTAGCAAATAGTTAAAATACACCACCCAAATACGCTACCCCTGTCCTTGAGTGGTGTGAAATTCCAGGTGTTCCAGCAGCTTACCCAGGGTTCATTTTTCCTTTGGGGAATGAGGCATGACGGCGAGTGTGATGTCTTTATGATATTTAGTTTATTTACACATATAGACAACCTGAGCCTACGATGAAGGGGTTCACAGCATTAACACCCCAAGAGGGTCTTCTTTCTCCTATAGCCACAGCCTTGGATTCAAACAGAAATCAAACATCGTGCTCTTCCTCTCTGGCTTTCCAGCTTGCTGCTTTGCGTGCTAAGAAGAAGGCACGCTTGGCAAACCCTCACCTTGATCAACTCCCGCACGGAAACCAATGTCCCCACTGTGGAAGGACGTGTGGTTCCAGAATTGGCCTCCACAGTCACTTACGGACTCATTGTTAAAACCATGTTTATGGAAGACAATCTTACTCGGCTACGAGTGATCGCCAAAGAGAGAGAGACTTTCTACCTCACATAACATAGACTCTCCAGTCTATGAGCTGGGGGAGGAGCGCCACCCATTTGCCATCTCACAGAGAGCCCCCTCTCCTTTACTTTCTTAATGGCCCATCACCCAGGCGATTACCTGAACATGGGAAGTTAGCCTGACTTGATTAGGTTTTAACACCAGGGATTAGGGGTGTCTGGCACTCGTAGACTCACAGCAATGCATATATTCTCATGCAGCAGGATGTTTCTTACTCCCATAATGTTGGAAGTCCCTGGTTGTAGCAGAGGAGTCTACACACAGCAGCTCCAGGTGACCAGATCACCACCAACACCCCACCCTTCACCCTAAGGTAGCAGGATGGGTTACAACAATTAAAAGGCAAATGTTTGGCACATTTTATCACTCATGGTGGTCTTGTAGAATAATAAAATAATTATGGGGGATGGTTTATAATGAACTTAAGAAAAATGTTTAAAAGAACCTTTCCTAAAAACCCAGGAGCTTTTCTTCTGGGAATAATAATAGAAATCCCCCAAAAATCAAATGACTCTATGGATGCATGTGGCTACAGCTGCCCGAATTCTGGTAGCATGAAAGTGGAGAATAGATGCAGCACCACCAAGAGAAGAACGGCACCTTAAAATATTAGAATATATAGAACTAACCAGGATGATAAATAGATTAAGAAATAAAGATAATAATTTAAAAGAGGACTGGACATTACTTATAGAATACATGGAAAAATATAACAAGAAAGTAAGTGTAACAGACTGGCGAAAAATACTCAGCAGTACATGTGACAAGGTGGGACAGTGTAAGGTAATGAAAATAACTTGGCAGAATAAGAAAACACAGTCAAAAAGAAAACATAGGAAACCAGAGAAAGAGTGGAAGGGGAGTTAAAATTAAGGCTCATAAGAATCAAATTGGAGGAATAAGTTACGTTACTATTATTATTTACAGTCGTGTGTCTGTAACATACTTTGCATTGATTATATGATAAAACAGAAAAGCAAATAAACAAATATATCTATATAAAACAACTATTAAAAGGCAATGTTAAAAGCAGTTTAAAGCAACTTACAATCACAGAAATAGGTGTCTGCTGTATCTGGAATTTTTTAGAATTTACAAATGTAACCTAGCTGCAACAAAATGTTGCAATGTGACTTCTTTTGAGTCTTCCAGCCATGCCATGTTCCAGGATTCTCTGCTCTATTCTGGCATTCCATGGCCACTGAACATACTCAGTCCTCACTGGGTTGTGGTTTCTTTGTGTGCATGTGTGTTAGGGTTGCCTAAATATTTTTATTTCTTTATTTTACTTCCCCAAACTTTGGGTTTCCACACACACAAAAAAAACTTCAACCTCCCTCTTATTTCTCAGTATTCCCTTCTTAGTTCTGTTGGCACTCACCACCTTGAATTCACTATTATAATTTCACTACCGGTATTATAATTTTGTTTAACTATTATGGATGAAAGTTGCTGTATGCCTATCTTCCATTAATCTGGCTAATCCCTCCCCCCTTTCCCTTTTTAAAACTGAAGCCATTTAAACAGTGTACACCAGCAGTAAATCCAGGAAGTCTACAAAGTGCAAAGAAATATTTTTCTTCTGTCTTGCGTCCAGTGGATCAAATTCCAGTACACTACAAGAAATGCATTTTTATCTAGATATAAGTATTATAAACCTCTGCCAATCCCTCTTTAGCCGCATTACACCCCCAACTAAAAATATCCAGATGCTTTAGCACCAGCTTGAACCTTTAGTTGTAGTTTTCTTTTGCTACCTTTTTAGGTCTAGAAGATCCTTTTTGAAACAAATCATTCAGAAGAGCCTTATATATACCCTGAATGGGGCTGGATCAAATATTGGCATAGTTTCCGTTATGGCACTTGCTGTTCTGTTTTCAGTCCCTTTCTTGACAAACCACTGGCTTTAAATTTGCTTTTTTCACTGCCAGTCCACCCAATCGCACAATCCCGGCGTGGTTTGCTGTTACAGGCGCACTCCTGAAAATGTTCCTCCATCCTCTTCCTGCACGAGCAATCAATTTGGAGGCCTCATGAGATAGAGTTGTTCTCTTAGTGGCAATTCTTCAGGATATATTTTCACAGCTGATTCCAGCGGGAGGCTGCTCCTTGTCAGAGCCTTGCTGCTTGTAATCACGCCTGGGAACATATCCCCAGAGGAAAGCAAACTTGCTGATTGTTCTGAGGACGGTATTTGGACGCACCTTCAGTGAATGAAAGGGCAATGAGAAAGCAGGATCTCTCTCTCTCTCTCTCTCTCTCACACACACACACCCACCCACCCACCCCACACACACACCCCACACCCAAATTGGCTAGAGTGATTCCTGCAACCTTTTCAGTTCAGTGATTCTGACGGTGGGTGGCATAGGTTCTAACAAACTGCATATAAAATACAGCACTTAAAAGGCAGGGGTTCCTAAACTGCAGCCTTCTGCAGTATGGGGTGGGGGTGGTGAAGTGTAGGTGGGTTCCCATGAGGCAAGACACAGTGATAACAGCAAGAACCTTTATTGAACTACATAACTGGACAACAGGGACAAGGCAACTGCTTATATACATTGCTGAAGGCCTGGGCCACTCCTACTCCCTACGTGATTGGCTGTCTAAACTTTCAAGTTGCGAATCATGACTCAGACTTTAAGTGCCAATGGCAGAGGCCGAAATCCTGAAATGTTCTGTGATTGGATATCATGTATCGAATCAGAACACAGGAGCTCAGATTCCTTAGTCCAGACTCAAGCTCAGGTAAACACAGATGGCTGAATACGTAACAGGTGGGAAATGAAGTTTTGAGCTCGTTTTAAAGAGGCATGTCACAATTCAGTTTAAACTATGCATGGCACCTCTGTTCTAGGGCAAATCCCCACGTGCCCCATGAGCAGAACTCACCCAACATGTTGATGCGGTTATGCATTATTGGGACCCAGAAATTTTTATCTCCCATTACTGATCTTCCTGCTGAGGAACCTCCGAGTAGCCTTAAATTGCCTTAAAGCAGGGGTCAGCAAACTTTTTCAGCAGGGGCCCAGTCCACTGTCCCTCAGACCATGTGGGGGGGGGCAGACTATATTTGGAAAAAATAAATAAATGAACGAATTCCTATGCCCCACAAATAACCCAGAGATGCATTTTAAATAAAAGGACACATTCTACTCATGTAAAAACACACTGATTCCTGGACTGTCTGCGGGCTGGATTTAGAAGGCAATTGGGCCGGATCCGACTCGCGGGCCTTAGTTTGCCTACCCATGCCTTAAAGTGAGCTGGACCATCCAGTAGAGTTTTCTTTCCTATATGGACTCACAGTGGCAAACTTGCCCAGGATGGAACACAGGAGCTTTTGCAAGCAAAGTGTGTGACTAAGCTATCATCCTTCCCATAGGCCAGCACTCACATAGAATGATTCCACACCACCACTGATGCCGTTTGTAGTGAGGGAGCTTTGAAACGTCTCATTTTGGTTATAAATTGAACTCCGATAAGCTTCTAAGGAACCCCAGGGTTTCCTGAAACACAGGGAGAAGGGAAGTTGTGGTTGGGAAAGAGACATGTGTGCTGGATTTCACTTTATGTAAGTTTCTTACATGAATAGAAAGTGAAGGATTTAATGAATCTCACTGATTTCAGTGAGTGAGTCCTTCCAGCATGTGCTTAAATCACTCCACCCCCAAAGCAAAAGGGAGTCACAAGCTCTTTAACTTCTGCCTATTTTCCACCAGAATTCCCCCTCCCCCCGAAATAATAAGCTAAAACTGTTTAATTTTAACATATTTCAGGTTTTCTTACTAATAAAGGAAGAAGGATACAAACGTTGATTAAAAAAAATCATTTCTGGTGGATTTCACTAGATTGTTCTAATCAAAATGAATTGTTTATTTCGATTGTCATTGAAATAAAGTGATCTTAGAATGCTTGTGGTAATAATGTACTGATAAGTCTGTTTTGTTTTTGTATTACTGTTGTGTTGTGAGCTGCTTTGGGTGTGTTTACATAATGTGGCATACAAATCATCAAGATCAACATCCGGAAATATATATATGTTGCCTTTGTGGCTAGCAATCCACTCACCTCTCCCCCCTCCCCAAGGGGGGTAATTTTGACATAGTGAGAGATGAAGAGAGAGAAAGAGAGGAGATAAGTGCCTTTTTATCTTCCACCCAAGCTATAAGCCTGTGTCATGCAGAATGCCACTGAGATTTGCCTTTCCTGTTAGTAACTCTTTTGCTTTCGATTGCTGAAAAGAGCTCTTTGGAAATTGCTTATACCACTTGCCAATTGTGTAAAGCTTGTCTTTGACTTATTTATTTATTTCATCTTTGTGGTGCTTTTCCTAAAAGAAAACCTTTCGTATTTGCCATATCATAGCATGTGTATTTTCTTGTATTTTTCAACTTTTGAAATGTGTGCACACCATTAATCATGCAATATTACTACCAAATTGGGGTGTGTTTTGTGTGTGTGAACCTGCATTCACAAGGTCTGCTAGGCTTTTTCCAAGGTATGGATTTGGATTGGATGAACTACACTGTTGGCCAAAATTGTGGAAACCTTTTGGAAAATATGTATTTCTGAGACACACAACATCAGTCTTTTTTAGAATAATACCATAAAATTATATATCATTAGAAAGATAAATCAATGCAGAATATATTGTAACAAACTATGTTGAATTATCTTTATTTCATCAAACATTATAGCCAAATAAAAAAAAAGTTACACACATAAAAACACGATAAATGGTATTTCATAACTTCTCACAATTTCTGTTAGGGTAGAAACCTTTTGCCACAATTATAGCCCTACAGTGGCATCCCATGGAGTGAACCAAGGATTTTAGTTTGTCAGGTGTTATATAATGTGAAACCAAGATTGTATTATTGCTTCTGTCAATTGTGCTTTATTCCTTGGTTGCTTCTTCTGACTAACAAGCTTCTTTAATCGGATCCACAGGTTTTCTATTGGATTCAGGCCAGGGCTATTACATTGCCAGTGTGGTGTAGTGGTTAAGAGCGGTAGACTCGTAATCTGGGGAACCGGGTTCGCGTCTCCGCTCCTCCACATGCAGCTGCTGGGTGACCTTGGGTTAGTCACACTTCTCTGAAGTCTCTCAGCCCCACTCACCTCACCGAGTGTTTGTTGTGGGGGAGGAAGGGAAAGGAGAATGTTAGCCGCTTTGAGACTCCTTCGGGTAGTGATAAAGTGGGATATCAAATCCAAACTCTTCTTCTTTCTAGGCAACTAGACCACTCTTTTCATTCTGATTGTCATTGGTCAGTTGTTAGTTAAGGAAGGTCTGCTTCTTGTTACATAAGGCATTTGTGCTCTCCTTTTTTCTGGTTGTTTGGCTATAACTTTTAATCGAACAAAGATGTTGCATTATATTCCGCATGAAACAATCTTTCTAATGATATATAATGTTATGGTATTATTTTAGAAAAGACTGGCATTATGAACCATCAAACTTTAGAAATAACAACTTCGCCTAAAGATTTCCACAATTTTGGCCACTAGTTTAGAGTCTCATACAATTTAAAAGAATAGAGATGGGTAGGTTGTGTAACATACGGCACAAACGTTATTGTGAAAGTTAGGATTTCTCAGAATCCTTAGCAATTCATTCTCTGTCTCTCTCTCTCTCTCTCTCTCTCTCTCTCTCTCTCTCTCTCTCTCAATTAAACTTCACTTAGATTAAACCCATTGAAATTAATAGGCTTATGATAGTCATGCCTATTAATTTCAATGACTATTCTGAATAAGACTGGGATAATCTGGATTCAGTTTATAATAAATTTGGACACCAATGAGTCAACATTAACGGAGAATCTCAGGGGACACCTACCCCTGAAATTAAGATTTGTTCATCTCACCTTGCTCCATGTTCTGTAAATTAAGGAATTTATATTGTTATCAACTGGAAGCAGTGCCTTTTCTTTGATAGCCCCTAAAAGGTAGAATTTCCTCCTCCTTGAGGTTAGGTTGGCAAGTTCCCTTCCTTTACAGACTATTTCATTATTTCATTGTGTTATTTCTGTTCTTGGAATTTTGTCATCATGCCATCGTTATCCAGCTGTTATCTGGGTGTTTTGTTTTGTTTTTGCATTTCTTGTTTTACTTGCAGTTGCAGATGGTAGTTTTAAATTAATTTCGATGTACATTTGGTTTTTTGTAATAATAGAATCATAGAATTGTAGAGTTGGAAGGGACCTTTAGAGTCATCTAGTCCACCCCCTGCCCTGCTTTATTATTCATTTCAACAACTTCAAGAACCATTGTAGTTGAAAAACTGTATTTAAAAACTGCAAATAAGTAAACTGTAAATAAAACAAAGCACTCTGAAGTTCTACCAGGTTCATTGGAATTATTAGGCACATAATGATTTCCCTTCCATTGAATCAGTACAACTTCTCAGTGTTTAGAACTGGGTGAATGGTGCCCTGAAAGATCTATCTCATTTGTCAGACAAAACACTTATCTTGCAAACAGTACACTTGAAAGACGCATTCTCTTTTTTTCAGGTTGCTGTGTAATAATAATGATAATTACAATAAATAGGTTTTGCCTTGTGACCCAAGCTAAGGGTGGTTCATAGCCCTTTACAACCAAAGGTTTCTGAATTAATACTCCTCTTTTTTCAGCTTTAAGATAGTTTATAATTTACTTCATACTGTAGCAATGCCCATGATTGGAATGGCCCAGATGCAATAGAGTGCCCTGACACCTATGCAGAAGAAAATTTGAGCAGATGAAACTTGCATGACAAACAATATAAAAAGGTAAAGGGACCCCTGACCATTAGGTCCAGTCATGACCGACTCTGGGGTTGCGGCGCTCTTCTCGCATTATTGGCCGAGGGAGCCGGTGTACAGCTCGTCCGGGTCATGTGGCCAGCATGACTAAGCCGCTTCTGGTGAACCAGAGCAGCGCACGGAAACGCTGTTTACCTTCCCGCTGCAGCGGTTCCTATTTATCTTCTTGCACTTTGACGTGCTTTTGAACTGCTAGGTGGGCAGGAGCTGGGACCGAGGAACGGGAGCTCACCCCGTCGCGGGGATTCGAACTGCCGACCTTCTGATCGGCAAGCCCTAGGCTCTGTGGTTTAACCCACAGCCCCACCCGTGTCCCAATATACACTTCCTCAAATTCCCTCTTCTACAGAGCTCCAAAGCACATATTATTTAATGACTGTTTATAGAAGGCTTTGAAACAGGAAAAAGAAGGGGGGGAGCTATAAAAGTGGTAGGCTTTTTATTACTATTATTAGGAGCACAATAGTGGTAGCATTTTAGTTTCCAGACCTTTACCCGAAAGAGAGCAGAACAAGAAAATGTTCATGTACAATATCAGTGACCTTCCTGTATGCATCGTCTCCTCTGCTTGCATGGATGTTAAATTGCAGCGTGCGACACTGCTACATGGGAAATTCTGCTAACTCAGAGTGACACTGAACCCCTAGAGAGCGGTGAATAATAAATTGAGCATTTGCTCTCTGGGCAGCGAAATGCCTATCCTTGCACACTGAATCTGGTGCTGGGAAGGCAGAATCAACTTCGGGAGACCGTTGGGAAAGACAGTGCTTGTAGGAAAAGGTCACTGGCAATAACTGGTTATCTGGGGGCAGCGAGCGTTGGGAAGGGAACCACGAAATAAACCAGCGTGATGAACATTCAACTTGATGGTTGCTTTCAGACACTGGTGTTGTGTCCCAGCCTCCCGACGCCTCAGACTCGGAGGGTCTGTAAGGAAGATCAACAGGAGCGTACTTCAGAGATACCACACTCCACAAGTCTGCTGGCTGCCTAGTCTGGAAACCCCCCCCCCAGCTGGGCCACCTGAAGAAGAGCCTAGTCTTCTGACTTTGCCCCTGAGGCTGCTAACTTGGATACCTGCCAAGCAAAGAGCTGGAATCTGTGTGGGATGTATAACACTGGTGCAGTCAAACACAACATTCCTAGAATGTACACAAGGGATCTCAGTCCTCCAGCTAGAGTTTCCTGTACCTGGACTGAGATCACTTCCTCTGTGTGACCAGAGGTGGGAGTGGCCTTACCTGCTGTTATTCAAAGTACACAGGTGAGCAGCCATTCTCTCTCTTCTCCATCGGAACTTCGAGGATGCAACATCTCAAGAGATGCACCCTTGGCTTCCAGCCAAGGGGGCCCAGGTGGAGCCTTCTCCCTTAAGGAGAGTCTCCACATGTATATACATTTAATCTAAGCTAGCCTGCCTTTCTGAGACTTGTAGAAGCTTGGAATGTCTGTGAGTAAAACCTTTTTACTTTTAAAAGCATTGTGTTGTGTATTTACTTTTAAGAGGGAACCAGGGGAAATATATGCCAGGATCTGCCTTGTTATAGAAGTTCATAGGAACTTAATCGCCACGTTTTGCTGCGCTTAATTGGGGATGAGAATCTCTGCTAGTTTGGAGCTTGTTAGCACAAGCTGGGATAGGAAATATTAGACAATATTCCCTCATCCACATTCCCACTCATCTCCCACAATCTGCAGCTCTGCTGCTCTACCAATTGCCCCAAGGCCCCTCACTTGCCTTTAGGCTCCCTGCTGAGAAGACACAGGTGCACCCAGAGGCCTTCTAGCAATGCTGGAGTGTGTGGCTCCAAGCCAGAGAACTTCACCTTTAAATTCCTGGCAGCTCTCAGCTTACCACTTAGACAGCAAACTATCGCTCGTACCTGAGGTACCTAACTAGATTACAGGGGTCAGCAAACTTTTTTAGCAAGGGGCCGGTCCACTGTCCCTCAGACCTTGTGGGGGGCTGGACTATATTTTGGGGAAAAAAATATATGAACGAATTCCTATGCCCCACAAATAACCCAGAGATGCATTTTAAATAAAAGGACACAGTCTACTTATGTAAAAACACGCTGATTCCCAGACCGTCCACGGGCCGGATTGAGAAGGCGATTGGGCCAGATCCGGCCCCTGGGCCTTAGTTTGCCTACCCATGAACTAGAAGGACACCAGGCCCGCCTGAGCAGTAAATCATGCCAAGCTGCAGCAGGCAGACTCCTTTGTGAGTGGCTGTTTTGTGATCCTGAGAGCCTTTGTTTGCTTGTTTTGGTGCACACAGTTTGGGAATTGGTGCTTTAGAGCTGAGTTGCAACTGCTGGACTAAATGAATGGTGTAAAAGCATGAGCTAGCACATGAGACTCTTAATCTCAGGGTTGTGGGTTTGAGCCTCACACCGGGCAAAAGATTCCTGCATTGCAAGGGGGTTGCACAAGATGACCCTCGTGGTGCCTCCCAATTTTACAATTCTACGATTGAATCTAAGCATGGATCTATCAAAACTAGGGCTCTGCATACATTTGCAAACTGCAAGAGGAAAGAGCAAAAGCAAACAGACTTGCCCTGGTGTCTTGGAAGATGCTGCTATCCTGTAGCAGCTAAGACTGTTTCCAGTTTTGGTTTGTGTTGCTCTCACTTTTCAAAGAGTGTTTTGCCTCAATGAGCATCACCACGGAATTCAGTATTATGCTTACCGTTCGCAGCTATCAAACCTACTTGTTTCTAGACAACTCCCCACAATATGGCATATGTATAATTAGAGTTAATTAACTCTAATTAACCACATCACATTTCCAACATTTTCTTTCAAGCTGTGTTTAGGAGGGCTTGTGGTAAATAAGCCCACATTAAAAAGTTAGGGTGATTTTGATTATCCCTTGCTTCTGCACTCATGACATGTTATTATCTTGCTTTATTCAGATTCCTACTTACAGAGATTGCTGTTTAATCCTTGGCTAGGTATCTATTTTTTAAAACAACAACAACAGCCTTAAACTATTTTTATTTAGACTGATTTCTTGCATAAGATTGCCTGCATGTTTGTTTTCGATTCCTAGCCCACCCAGGTAACAGATTATATATACATCATCTCCCAGTTCAAAGCATTACAACATAGCAACCATGTGCCTCAATTAATACCCACCACAAAACATCAGTTCAAATTAAAAACTAACCAAATACCTTCAAAATATGCTTTGGGGCCTTTCTTTTTTTGGCTGGGGTCGGGCTTTTTTTTTTCTTTTCCAAAAAAGTTTCAACATACAGAGGATGCCAGGCAGGTGATTCTTCCTCGCTAGCAGGGACAGAAAAGTCCTAGGTGGATTTTCTGTGCATTTGAACTCAGGACCTGCTTGTGGGCTTCCCATAGGCATCTGGTTGGCCACTGAGAGAACAGGATGCTGGACTAGATGGGACTTTGACCTGATCCAGCCTTTTTATATTCTCACCATCTCTCCTTTGGACCCAAGGGAAGTTCATGTATATTTTACTAGCCCTGGGCAGGGAGGAAGCAGATTGGTTGCAATGACTTATCGGTTGCAATGACTGTCATAGTACTGGCTGTCTCCCAACATGTCTTGTTCTTCACTACTGGACATCACCTTCAGGACTGGGGTTTGTCTCCCTTCCTCATACTAAAGGGTAAAGGTAAAGGGTAAAGGGACCCCTGACCATTAGGTCCAGTCGTGTCCGACTCTAGGGTTGTGGCGCTCATCTTGTTTTATTGGCCGAGAGCCGGCGTACAGCTTCCAGGTCATGTGGCTAGCATGACAAAGCCGCTTCTGGCGAACCAGAGCAGTGCACGGAAACACCGTTTACCTTCCCACCAGAGCGGTTCCTATTTATCTACTTGCACTTTGACGTGCTTTTGAACTGCTAGGTTGGCAGGAGCAGGGACCGAGCAACGGGAGCTCACCCCATCGCAGGGATTCGAACCGCCGACCTTCCGATCAGCAAGCCCTAGGCTCTGTGGTTTAACCCACAGTGCCACCTGGGTCCCTATACTAAAGGGAGCCACCTCCTTTTCTTTTTGCTCCTCCCGTTTTTCAGATTTCACATAACATCCCCCCCCCCACAACAGAGAGGTTCTGGCACAACTCGGAACTCCTTGTCTTGTACACTGTGCAGCTTCCAGTGACATTTTCTTCTTCTTTTCCTCATTTGCCTTGGTAGCCTGCCAGCTTGCTCCATAGCAGCATTCCAGGCAAACAAAACTGGCTTTGCTTTTCCAGCAACAGCAGCAGCAGGAAGAAGTTGATGGGACTGCAAGCGAAGAAAGAAGTCGAGGGACCTAGCAGTGAGGATACTGAAGAGCCCACATGAGATGCTCTGATTCACCGGAATTCTGTTTTTAATCTGGAATCAAGGCATTGATTGCTTAGTCATGTGGATCAGTCAGTGAAGGTTAAGAGCCATCTTCTTATTCATTTGGTTATTTTTATTGTTGCGATGCTGGGAAAAGGCACCAGGCCCACTCCCACTGAATGAAGTGACCCGAAACTGAGGGATGATGAGCGAGTGACTGCAAGGCAAAGTCAGTTGGGCAAGAGAAGTTGCTGAATTACAACTTATTACTAAACTGAAAACTATGGAGAGACATGGTCTGAATAGAGATACTGGATTCTTGTCTCATTACATATGCTAAAGCTATTTTTGGTCATCTGCATACTATCCCTTGCTTTTTCCTGTAGGACTAATTGCAGTCGTTAACAGTCGCCAACAGGTTTACCATACTACAATCACTCATCTCCTACTATCCTTCTGAGAAAAACCCCACCCCACCCTCCCACTATATATAAGGGTCTGGTGGCTTCTGTTTCAGTGTATCTGAAGAAGTGTGCATGCACACGAAAGCTTATACCCAGAACAAACTTAGTTGGTCTGTAAGGTGCTACTGGACAATTTTTTAAAATTTATTTCGGTTGGGCAAGTAAGGCTGCAAATATATATATATATATATATATATATATATATATATATATATATATACAGGCATGTCCAACAGGTAGATCGTGATCTACTGGTAGATCACTGGTCGTCTGTGGTAGATCACTGGTAGATCACTGGATTCCCACAAAGAAGCTCAGCAACTTTGGCTCCCCTTAAAAAAAAGCTCAACTTCTTTGCCCTGAAGCCCCCGAAACAGGGCTTTCCTTCCTAAAAAAATCTCAACTTTGACCCGAACCCCCCAAAACATGGATGGCTTTCCTTCCTAAAAAAAGTTCAACAACCTCGACCTGAACACCCCAAAAGGGGGTAGATCACTGCCAGTTTTTAACTCTGTGAGTAGATCGCAGTCTCTTGGAAGTTGGCCACCCCTGTATATATATATATAAAATGGATAGATGTCATTGGTTTTTAAATACAGAAGCAAGAACAATAGCCTCAAAGCTACAACGAAAGTGCTGAATAGTACAATCATGTTCCAATACTGTCACTTGTTGCAGCGGCAGATCATAGAATCATAGCAGAAATATGCAACTGTCCTGTATGGGGATTGAACCTGTAACCTTGACATTATCATCACCATGCTCTAACCAACTGATCTATCCAGGGAAGGGGTTAGGACTTTGCTCTCCATCTTCTGCATTGTCTTGCTTACCTAAACAACTGAACTAGAATTTTGGGAAACTTGGAAAACTTGTTCACTTCTTTGTGACATTTTGGTTGGTCCTAATTAGGGATGAGGAAGAAATGTGTTTGGCCAAATTTGCACTTCCTGAACCAACGTGCAAAAGCAAAATATCACTCTCCTTTGAAATTCACACTTCTCCAAACTTTGCAATGCAGTTCTCCAGCCAGAGAACATATATGTGGCAATTAGGCAAGCCAAACATAAGAATGGAAAAATGAGAACTGTTTCATGTCATAACAACCCTATAGGTTATGTCACTATTATGACTCCCCATCATAATACGTCCCTATGCCCCCCCAAATAAAATATTTGAGCCCCCCCGCAAGTTAATGGACATTGCCATTCAAATGGTGTGTGTGCTGCATCATGTGATTAATTATGTGGGGTGGGTCTTACCTCCCCCCCAATATTTTATTCCAGTTGACACCCCTGTCCCCCGTGTTGCAGATATGGAGCTGAACGAGTGGATGAGCTCATGGTAAAGGTGAGTTTTGCAATTCAAAATTCCTGATGCATAGCTCATTCATTCTCCCAGCTACTACATTATACCAGAGCTGTGGTTTCAGTGTTATAATTCCATATATGCTCTAAATGTCACTTTTATTAATGAATAAGTCGGTGTGTTTTTCCCCTGCCATTTCCCTGGACACATCTGAAGATGAGATTATCCCTCTGTGCACGTTTTACATGAATCAACCTGTAATAAAAAACAAACAGTTTCTCATTAGCCTTGCACTGTGCAAAGGTCAAAGAAACTCTCCCAAGGCTCTGCCTTTGGGGGATGCAGGAGAAGGAGCTGGGGGGGGGGGAGTGTGACGAAGAAAGACAGGCTTCCACAAGGGACTCGTGATTCTGTGCTTTTAATAATGGGTGAAATTAGTCCTTTTGATGTCTTAGATTTGTTGTTTTTGTATGTACGTATATACCCATGCCCACTTGCCATTGTGTTGAATCAAAGGTGAAATGTTTTGGAAGGCTTGCATTTGGGTAGTCAAGATAACCCCAAAACTGATCAAGACGCCATTTTGGTAGTCAAGATAACCCCAAAACTGATAGGTAGTTGTTGCAAGAATGAGCTCATATATGTTTATATTCACTTGCTTTCAGGGGTGCCAACTTGAATAAATTTTTTTTTGGGGGGGGGGTCCTGGTAAAGCCCCCCTCCATAATCATATACACCATTTGAATGGCAATGCCCATTAACTTTGGGGGTGGGCAGGTCTCTCAAACATTTTATTGGGGAGGGCAAAGAGATCTCGGCCCCTAGTTGGCTCCTGTGCTTCCTTTGATATATACTAATTGGCTTGCTTTGATGCTGTGCTTATCTGTGAACCCTGATGTAATGATATCAGGCAGGCAAGCAAGCTCTGATAAGAATTAATGAGTTTCTGGCATTTTTATGTACGTTTATTTACAATTTACACCCAGAAAGCGGCTCCGGGCCTGCTGCCATTGGCTACGAGTTGGTCACTCTGCTCCTAGCATCCTGCATTTCACCAGCCTCTGTAGGGCCATGGGCACATTAGGAGACACGTTCACATTACCAAATCGCACTGCTTATTTGCTTAAATTTGTGCAGTCCAAAGCTGAGAGCGTGTGTGTCACATTTTGGTCTGGTGCAAAACTTATCAAATGTAATAAATAAATAAATTTGAGGCCCTCTTGGAGTTTGAGGCCCTGGGCCAAATGCCCCCCCCCGTCTCCCCTGATGAGACTTTCTTCCCCTCCCCACATCTGCACAAAGGAATCATAGAGAGCTAGTGAGGTGTAGTGGTTAAGAGCGGTAGACTCGTAATCTGGGGAACCGGGTTCGCGTCTCCGCTCCTCCACATGCAGCTGCTGGGTGACCTTGGGCTAGTCACACTTCTTTGAAGTCTCTCAGCCTCACTCACCTCACAGAGTGTTTGTTGTGGGGGAGGAAGGGAAAGGAGAATGTGAGCCGCTTTGAGGCTCCTTAGGGTAGTGAGAAAGCGGGATATCAAATCCAAACTCTTCTTCCCTTCTTCTTCTTTGATTGTAGAGTTGGAAGGGACCCTGCTAGCACAACCCCTTGCAATGCAGCTGTCCCATATGGGGACTGAACCTGCAACCTTGCTGTTATTGGCGCCATGGTCTAACCCAGGGGTAGGCAACCTAAGGCCTGTGGGCTGGATGCGGCCCAATCGCCTTCTCAATCCGGCCCATGGACGGTCCGGGAATCAGTGTGTTTTTACATGAGTAGAATGTGTGCTTTTATTTAAAATGCATCTCTGGGTTATTTGTGGGGCATAGGAATTTGTTCATCCCTCCTCCAAAAAAAATATAGTCCGGCCCACCACATGGTCTGAGGGACGGTGGACCGGCCCACGGCCGAAAAAGGTTGCTGACCCCTGCTCTAACCGACTGAGCTATCCAGGCTACATAGGAGCAGTCTGGAACGAATACCTCCTCAGTGGAGTGGTACAGTTCCTGCGTGATGACTGCACTACCTGACTATCTCACAAATTGGACGACAGGAGAGGGTTTGGGTGCTTCAAATGCGAAGACTCCTTGCTCACTAATCGGGCAAATGTGGGCCTTTCAGCTGATAAGAACCACCTCTTCAGTCCCCCACCCCTTGCTTTTCAGCCAGTGTGTTTTGTCCTTCTGTAACTGCAATCAGCTCGGTGAGTGGTGAAGATAAAAGGCTTCCAGAGGCAAGAGTTTTCAACCTCTATCAGAGAGCACTTTGGACTTTCCCAGATGGCAGCACCCTCCCTCCAGCGTTATTCTTAGTACTGCATTAGTGCCGACTGAGATCCAGAGTCAGTGGCATCCTGACCTGCCTTTGTATAATGCATGGCATATGGGCATCCTTGGAGTGTGGAAATAGCCTTTGTTGGGGGCAGAGGTTCCAAAAAAACAAGAGAAGAGGACGCACATTTCTATGCTGGAGAGCTAGAAGTGCACAGACTACAGAGAACTAAATCGAAAGACAACGCATAATGTGCAGTGCAAGAGAGGACATTTCTTGCTCTGGGAGGTGGGAGGGAGGTGTGTCGGAAGAGAGAATGCAAGGCCTCCAGAGAAATGAAGGAGGAGAAATGAAGAACTGAAAAAAGATTTGCAAAACAAAAAGGGACCCAGGTGGTGCTGTGGGTTAAACCACAGAGCCTAGGGCTTGCTGATCAGAAGGTCGGCGGTTCGAATCCCTGCGATGGGGTGAGCTTCCGTTGCTTGGTCCCAGCTCCTGCCAACCTAGCAGTTCGAAAGCACGTCAAAGTGCAAGTAGATAAATAGGAACCGCTCTGGCGGGAAGGTAAACGGTGTTTCCATGCGCTGCTCTGGTTCGCCAGAAGCGGCTTTGTCATGCTGGCCACATGACCTGGAAGCTGTACGCCGGCTCTTGGCCAATAAAGCGAGATGAGCGCCGCAACCCCAGAGTCGGACACGACTGGACCTAATGGTCAGGGGTCCCTTTACCTTAGAGCCACTGTGTTGGGAGGAAAGAAACAGTGTGAGTGCCCAATTCTACTTTTCTGATGCTTTAGAAAGGTTTGTTGAACTCCCCAGCATTTGAGTGACTGCTAAGATTCTAAAGACAACAAGCAAGGTCACACAATGTCACGTATGCGATGGAGGGCATTGCATTGTTACCAGTTACCAGTACTGGCCTATGAGGCCAAGGCAACCACGTTCAAGGCATTTTGCTTCCTGAGTTGCCTCTCACTGCCTAATGTTGGGCTGGCCCTGTATGCTCCATCCATATTGCTCTTTGGATCCCAGATAATGATATGGGCTAGCTTTTGGGAAGGAGCTATTTAGATCTCCCACAACAAACAAGTGCAAATACTGGGTTGCATTCAATATAATGTTAAGGAGATCATTCCACCAGCATGTTCTTCTTCTCCACTCCCAGTACCATGGGTAGGCAAACTAAGGCCCGGGGGCCGGATCCGGCCCAATGCCGCCTAAATCCGGCCCATGGACGGTCTGGGAATCAGTGTGTTTTTACATGAGTAGAATGTGTCCTTTTATTTAAAATGCACCTCTGGGTTATTTGTGGGGCATAGGAATTTGTTCATATTTTCCCCCACAAAATGTAGTCCGGGTCCCCACAAGGTCTGAGGGACAGTGGACTGGCCCCCTGCTGAAAAAGTTTGCTGACCCCTGCTGTATACTGGGTTTTTTTTGGGGGGGGGGAGGTTCTCCTGATCCTCCAGAGAGGATTTGGGGGTGTGGGGGTACATGGGGGAAGGAGGAGGAGGGAGTCATTTTGCAAAAGCAGGAACCATTGCAGGAAACTTTGAATCTGGCCCTGTATCTTGTGGGTAGGGAATAAAACAACTATGTAGAATTGCTATTTATCACTTCACTAGTGTTGTTGACTATGAAACATTACAAGCACATCTGTGCTACATATGTATCTTGGTTTTAGACTCATGTGACTTCCTTCAAAGAGCACTGGGATGTGCTGAGGGTGCTGAACATTTTGGTTACTGACCCTTGGCTCCTTCCACACAAACAATTCCAAGGGCTTGCTAGGTTGAGGGAATTACTGCCACACTCGTTTTAAGTAAGCCAGGTAGACACACCTGGTTGGGATGCTCTGTTAGTTGAAGGATAGCTGACCCCTTCAGGCTGTCCCCATTCAAGGAGAGCAGAAGTGCTGCCAAACTTTTTCATGCATAGTTTTTGGTTTTTAAGCTATTACTTAGCAGCACAAGGATATACAATATCGGGGGTGGGGGTGGGACAGAAGACATACCAGCAAAACATGTCAATTTGCAATACCTTTCTGCAGAACCAGGAACATATGGTCAAAACCAAGAATTATAAAAGAAAAGAAAGGGCAAAGGGGTGGGGTTAGATAGAGAAAGCGAAGCGAAGGCTCTGGCAGAGCCCATATGACCTGCATATCATGCAAATAGCTCTAAACAAGGACCCCAGATCTCAGAATAGTAGTGCCCTTTGTGCCTCTGGTCAAAACTGACTTTTTCATATCCTGCAAAAGAGGAGAAGTCCTCTGGCCAAACTGTTGAAGGAAACTGAGTTGAATAGGATCCAAAAGGCAGCAGTCTGATTGGTCCTAGAACAATAGGATTCAGAATGCAGCAGTCTGATTGGTCCACAGGAGCTACCCAATCCAGCTCCAGGTGGAAGTGAATCCGCAACTGGATTGGCCTACAGGAGTATCCTGGAATTAGCCAATCACGTGGGGCCCATTGTGTAAATGATGTATATAAAGCAGATGTTCTGGGGAAACTTTCATTCCTCGCTACTATGAGGAACTGTCCAGTTCTATCAATGCTGTAAAACAACTTGCTTAGCCACCAATAATAAATGTTCAGGGTCCCAGCTGCGAGGTTCCTCCTTCAGGTTCCAGGGCACTGGGATATCATGGAGTATAACTGGTCATATATAATTCTTGCCTGGGATAGCACACAACGTGGCTTTTTTTTTTTGGTTATGAGCACTGCATATGGAGTGGAAAATAAACGGAGTGCAAGTCTGACAATTCCACACCATAGCAGAAGAGACAAACGATACACTCGGTTACGTATAATAACAGGAAAGCGATGTTTTAAACAAGTCACTTTTTTTTTTTTTTGCATTGGTTAAACCTCAAAGAGAATTCATTTGCAGGCAATGCTTGTTAGAAAAGAGGCAAAAAGCAGGGGAAGGGTTCAGAGGGGAGCAATGAAAGTGATAGATGGCTGGACAATGAGGCTGGCTACACAAGAAAAGGTGAAGGGAGCTGGAAATGTTTTGTCAGGGGAAAAGGGAGTTGAAGTAAAAAAAAAGAAAGAAATACATATAAACGCCAAAATGGCTGCTTCTGAGATGAAAGGCATGGGGACCAATTATTTTCAGCAGCCAGTGAAGATGGCAACAGAGTGTGTCTTAGAATTCAGGAAGGAAAATGTGATAGAATGTAAACTCAGTCGTTTGAATCGCAAAGTATCAGATCGGCTGGATCCTTCATGGGACATTTGTCAGTGCCTCAAGGCTAACAAAGGGCCTCTTGTCTGTGGCTCCAGGCTTGTGGAGACAATTAAAGGTGGGCGGGTGGAATATGGTCTAGTTAGCCAGTGATTTCTCTCTCTCTCTCTCTCTCTCTCTCTCTCTCTCTCTCTCTCTCTCGATGTTGTTCTTTGGGGGTGCAGTCAAACTATTGGAAGGTTGCGGTGCCTGTTGTGGCTGTAGAGATCAATGTGGGAGAGACATGTTTTGTTGCAATTGGGGCAGATGAAGGTGTCCACTGGTTCTGCTGCAGATGCACCATGGCGTTCCTTCTCTTTGCACTCCTCCCAGCAGTCATTCCTCCTCTAGTTCAGTGCTGCGGATACGCAATCTGACCGTTTGTCTCCAGGCCTTCGTGTCTCATTTGCAGGCATGGTCTACCAACGGGCCTGGTGCCTTGAGCCAGCTCCCCATAGAGCATGCCCTTGGGGATCCTGCCATCTTCCATTCTGTGGGCATGACCAAGCCAGCGTAGACGTCGCTGAGACCGGAGTGCCAACATGCTGGGAACGTGGGCTGGGGAGAGCACATCTTTGTTTGAAACTCTGTCCTGCCATGCAGTACCCTGAATCCTCCTGACACAGTGCGTGTGGAAGAAGTTGAGGTGTTGCTCCTGATGGTTGTAAGTTGCCCAGGACTCACTCCCATAAAGCAGCATTCAATTTTTAAATAAAATTCTGGTTTATATTTTTTTTAAAACAAGGGGCTGTACCCTTGCTTGCTTCACTCAGCAACACCTCCTCTCTCCCCAACCTCTCTCACTCCACTCTAAAAGGTAAATGTAAACAGTTAAGTCCAGTCAAAGGCGACTACGGGGTTGCGGCGCTCATCTTGCTTTCAGGCCGAGGGAGCCGGTGTTTGTCCACAGACAGCTTTCTGGGTCATGTGGCCAGCATGACTAAACCGCTTCTGGAGCAATGGGACACCGTGACGGAAACCAGAGCGCACGGAAACACCGTTTACCTTCCCGCCACAGTGGTACCTATTTATCTACTTGCACTGGTGTGCTTTTGAACTGCTAGGTTGGCAGGCATGGGCGTAGCCGGGGGGGGCAGACGGGGGCAATTGCCCCCCCCTAGAAGGCAGCTGCCCCACCCAGAAGCAAAAATGATCAGTGTCCGTTCAAAGCATTTCCCCCCTATTTTTTCCCCCAGAAGCACCATTTCCCCTCCCTCACTGCATCCTCCCGCCTCCCTCCCTCCTCCCGATGCAGCCATAGGCTAATATCGCTGAGGGACAGGCCAATGGGCGAGCAGCTCATGGCTGAGAGCAGGAAGAGGGCTGGGCTGAGCTAGCACGTGCAAGCAAGCAGCAGCTCGACGACCTTCCTGCGCCTCAGGATCCTGCCCCCTGGATCTCCTGAAACCTAAGGTTTTTGTGTGTTTGCTGGATTTCCCCCCTCCGCCTTCCCTCTGCATCCTGTCCTTCTTGTGGTTCAATTTTCCTGCCCCCCCTGCCCTTTCCGTGTGTGTGTGTGTGTGTGTGTGTGTGTGTGTGTGTTGGGGGGTTTGTTATTCATTATTCTGCCGCTGAGAAAGCGGATGTGCTTGGGGGGGGGCACTGGCTAGCTAACTGCTCAAGGGAGGCTTTCATGGGCTGTCGTTTGCCTTGGTTCCTTAGATCCTAGCCCCTTCCAAAGAAAAAACCACCGGCTTTAGAAAGATAAATAAAAAAATAAAACCTAGGGCTTCATTTGAAAGCAGTATAGGCTTTTGAAATTGGACGAGTGTCTGGGGTTTGGGGTTTCTTGTGTGTGTGTGTGTGTGTGTGTGTGTACACGCCAGAAAATTCCTATTACACAGGAGGATTTTTTCCTTGGTTATGACCAGGTGTGGAAAATTCTCAAGTTACCTCTACTGACCCTCCTAAGTTGTGATGTAGTTCTGATGTATCTATATGTAGGATGATGTATCTGGGGGTGGGCTGGACTCCAAGGGGGGAAATTTCAAAAGTCTATATAGGATAAAGCTGCTTTGCTTCTCAATATTTTCCGGTTTGCCTCTGTTATTTCCTCCTACCTATGGAGAACCTATAAAGGACTTTAAAAGGGCTCTTGTGTACCCCATAAGGGAATAAGGGCAGATTTTTGTTTAGTACACTTGAGGGGGGGAGCATCCCATTGCAACAGTTCAATAAAGATCAGCCTTTCCTCTGTATACTGCATTTAATAAAATTTATTTCTGGTTCTTGTCAACAAGGGTCCATTTGAGTTGTGCTATTTGATATCGTGGGGTGGATTTGGAGAAGGGGGGGTACTATTTCTGCTTACATTTCATTAATCCAGGCTTTTTAGGTTTTCATTTCTTTAATTTAATTAATTTTTGGCTTAAGACTTTTAACGCAGGCTTCCCCAAACTTTGGCCCTCCAGATGTTTTGGATTACAATTCAAATCATCCCTGACCACTGGTCCTGTTAGCTAGGGATCATGGGAGTTGCAGGCCAAAACATCTGGCGGGCCGCAGTTTGGGGATGCCTGCAAGTGCAACGTTTTAAGTTTTGGTGGGTTGATTGTCCCTGCCTTTGGAATATACTGCAGTTTCATTGAAATAAATAAAGTGTAAATACAAGCAAATAATTGTAATAACTACCGTAATAAAGCACTGCTACAATTATATATAATTTTCTTAAAATTTTGGTTTCATTCACCTTTGCCGTGCTGAAATGTCACAACCTGAACGACCATGGCTTGCCCCCCCCCCTAGTTTTGATCCTGGCTACGCCCCTGTTGGCAGGAGCTGGGACAGAGCAACAGGAGCTCACCCCCTTGCGGGGATTCAAACCGCCGACCTTCCGATCGGCAAGCCCAAGAGGCTCAGTGGTTTAGATCACAGCGCCACAGGCATCTAAACCCCCCCTCCCCCCACTCCAGGCTAACTCCTTAGACCTCTCCCTTTCCACCTCATGCCACTTGCAGATACTGGTGCTTCTGGGTGTCTTCCTCTTCCTTGAGCTCCTTCTCCTGTCGCTTGGGCCAACCCCTTATGCTAAGTGGACAGTAAGTAGCATCAGTGACCCGAGGATTCAGTTTCTGCGGCAGATGGAGGAGCTAGCACTTCTAGCTGTCCCTCTGTGGCTCACCTGGGCTGCCCATCCAACCTCTCTCATCCCGCTGTGGCTCATGGCACCTTTTGTTGACGGCCATGCAAACTGCTGCAGGATGATGGATGAGACAGAAAAATGACCAAGACAGGTCTTGCTTTGTATAGACCACGGAATAAAACCCCATTTGTTCAGTCAGATAATCAGTCTGGCTTTTTTTGGCTGGCTTTTGAGGAGTTCCAGAGTGCTAAAGTTCTGCTTATGATATCCAGCTGTGCTTTCCCCCTCCTCTTTTTTTTTTAACAGGCTCTGATCTCATCAAAGAGTAACTGCAGGGTTTATTCCAGGGGAACTTACTAAAGCTTGCAGTCAAAGCGATAATGCCGCTGCAGGCACCTTTTGAAAATGGTGTATAAAAGAGCTGACATCCACCTTGCCTGACCTCAGGAGAGTAAGTCTCTGTGTCAGTGCTCCTTCGTGCCTTTTGTCATCCCCCTCCACACCTTTTCTGCCTTGCAAATTTGCCACTTTCAGACTTGCTCAAGTCCCTGCTGGTGACAAATCTTATGTCCACATTCCAGCTACTGTCACACCATTCTAGTACCATCTGCCATGTGACAAGTAGACATCCTTGGAACAAGACACGCAGCTCCCTTGGGAGTGTCTGTGGTGATACATGCCCCGGCATCCATTTTGATCTGTCACTGTAGCTGCCTGCCTAGACCTACCAGCGTGATTCTTGTGTAATCTGCAGCAAATGGCTGTCCGTGTGTTGCCAAAACTACCACCCCCACCGTCTTCGGCAAATCGCTCAGCCTCAATTTGCGATATGAGGGAAATTATCGGTATTGACATACCTGGCTGGGTTGTTGTAAGGACTGGGTGAGATGATATGAGGAACGGCTTAGGGAGCTGGGTATGTTTAGCCTGGAGAAGAGAAGGTGAAGGAGTGATATGATAGCCATGTTCAAATATATAAAAGGATGTCATATAGAGGAGGGAGAAAGGTTGTTTTCTGCTGCTCCAGAGAAGCGGACACGGAGCAATGGATTCAAACTACAAGAAAGAAGATTCCACCTAAACATTAGGAAGAACTTCCTGACAGTAAGAGCTGTTCGACAGTGGAATTTGCTGCCAAGGAGTGTGGTGGAGTCTCCTTCTTTGGAGGTCTTTAAGCAGAGGCTTGACAGCCACCTGTCAGGAATGCTTTGATGGTGTTTCCTGCTTGGCAGGGGGTTGGACTGGATGGCCCTTGGGGTCTCTTCCAACTCTATGATTCTATGATTGCCTCAGGTGGCATTTGCTGGAAGGTAGCGGCAGCAGGACAAGTCTATAGCAAGCAGCAGCAGCCCACTCCTCCTTTCCTCCCATGGCCAGAAAACTTAAAGGCTAACTTTGCCTTGAAAAAGGATATAAGATAGGAGGGATAGGTGAAACAAATAAAGGATAAAAATTAAGATTAAGAAATATCAACGCAGCAAAAATTAAGGGAAACTTTAATAACCCGAGAAGACAGCAAGTGGAAGTCGATTAGTTGGAGCGGAGTAGTTGATTTGTGTCGAAGGAATCTTTAGAGATAAACAGAATAGGATAAGAGAAAAAGATAGGTGACAAGAGCGATAAGCTAGTTGAAGTATTGATAAATATTTAAAGGTTTTATATGTTTATATACTTTATATGTTTATTTGATATGTTATGTTTTGATATGATTTGGTATGTTTTGACCTGTTATGTTTGGATAGGATTAGATATGATTTGATATGCTATTTGTTCGTTTGGTTTTTCTGTATTTCCTATTTGATGGTTATGTTTGTTTTAACTTAAAATCTTAATAAAGATTATACTTTAAAAAATAAATAAATAAAGGCTAACTTTGCTGCCCACCCTCAGAAGAAGAAGAAGAAAGTGTTAATCTCCTCTTTGACACAGAACTCCACTCTTGCTGGGCTGGAGCCCTAGTGTGCTCCTCTCCCTGCAGGCTGGGGTGAGTCAGGTGGGCAGGCAGGTGAGGCCTGGGGCCTGGGCAAGGGCACAAAACTCTCCGAGGCAGAGGGACAGGCGATGGAGACAGGCAAGCAGGTGGGTGAGTGCCACCCCAGTGTCTGTAAGCCCCTCTTGCTTACTTGGCCAGACACTGTTCCTGCTGTATCTTTTTATTTTGGATAACATTTCCAGATAGCTGGTCCCTTTTTAATTTTCAACAGTGATTCCCCCCCTCCATTAGTTTTTAAGGCTGTTCTTTTTGTCCAGTCATTTAAATTATTATTTTTTAATCCAGTTTTATTATGCATTTTAATTGTAGGGTTTTTCCTTCTTGTTTTCTGGTCACTTTTAAAATAACAACAGCAGATAGGCTACTCTGCTGAAGCCTATAATTGATTTCTCCCGATATTATCCACAAGGATGTCGGGACAGAAGGTTTATTTAAGTCTGCCGGAAGACTCACCATGACGCAGGGCCATCACTGAGGACATGGGTTTACTTTATGGGAAGAGGAGCACCACCCAGCTAATTCTGTCACGCTCTTTGATTGATCCCAGACTGGCTATTTGTCGGGTTTCTTGCTTACTTTGCTGCTGGGGGCCATTCTCTTAAGCTGGGAAATGGAAAATAAAGCATAAAAGTGTGTGCAGTCCCACCTAGAGGGAATGCTGTGCTTATTTTATACTTGGTACTTAAATGCTAAAGTGAGAAATGTCAACAGCTCTTCCTCGACTCCATGCCCTGCGAGTTATTATTCTGGACTTTCCTTCTCCTGGATTCTCCCGCTTGCTTAGCAAATGTACACAATAACCTTTCGTCATTAGGTAGAGAAGGGGAGGGACAGGACAGGCTCACAGTCCTCTCTGGGTCTGAGACAATCTTTAATGTCCAAGATCTAACTATTTCATTGAGAGAGATGATGATGATGATGAAATTTATATACCACCCTTCATCAATAGATCCTAGGACAGATCACAGAATAAAACACAAGATAAACACAAGATAAAACACAAGTAAACAATTAAACCAAAACAACAAAACAATAACCCCCCACTCCCTTCCCACAGATAGATTTGAAAGGCTGTAGGATATTAATCCTACACCTGAGGGACCCAGGTGGCGCTGTGGGTTAAACCACAGAGCTGTTGGAGATTAAACGTGGGACTTCCGCATGCAAAGCAGATGCTCTTCCACTGAGCTACGATGCTAGAACAGGAGCTTTGTTGAATAAACTGTGCTCTAGGCTACAGGGTTCAGCTGCTAATATTTTTCTCATTATATCTTATTAATTTACATTCTTTTTAAACGAAAGAATAACAACTATTCCTTTGTGATGACAACTTATTTTTAACAACAAGGCATGTTATTTTAGCTTCAAGGACCTAATATTTTAATAGGCCCTTCAGTGAATGGTGCAAGAAGCCCAATTTTTCAAATCAACCGTAAATTAATAGCAAATTCCCAGCAGTACTTAACAATGTAAGCAAAAGAAATAAGCACCCGAGGTTCTGTACTGCTCCGTGGAGATTGCAGTCTAAAGGATAAGCTCACCAGCAGAGCAATCCTATGCTCACATTACTGTGGGACATGAGAAGCCCAACTGCTATACCTGTGGAACAGCCACCATATCTTATGTGTGCTGAGCCTGGGAGGAAAGGGGGAACAGCACCCAAGCAGAAAATGCAAAAGGGACACACACACACAAACACACACACACACACACACACACAGCCTGCATTCCTGAAAACACTGCTACAATACACCAGTCAGAGACTAGTTACAGGTAGGTAGCCGTGTTGGTCTGCCATAGTCAAAACAAAACAAAAAATAAAAAAATTCCTTCCAGTAGCACCTTAGAGACCAACTAAATTTGTTCTTGGTATGAGCTTTCTTCATATCTGAAGAAGTGTGCATGCACACGAAAGCTCATACCAAGAACAAACTTAGTTGGTCTCTAAGGTGCTACTGGAAGGAATTTTTTTATTTTTTATTTTGTTCAGTCAGACACTGGGCACTTGTGATGCCCACATGCCACTCATGCACAGAGGGAGCACAATAATAGTGTGCTTCACTGCATCAGCACACCTGCAACACCCAGGACCAGGGGCAGAGGAAGGGGGAGCGGTGGGGACAGGCAGCCCCGGGTTTCACCACTGAGGGGGTTGACAAAATGCCGGGTGGCACTCACCACGGGGCCTGCAGCGCGCCCGAGCCACATGTCTCTCCTGGGAGAGACGCGGTGGCTTGGGCGCTCGCAGGCTCTGCGCTACCCAAACGGTCCCCCCGCTGCCTCCCCCCCCAGCTGTAGGGCGGCAGAGTGGGAGGAGGCAGGCAGACTCTGGAAGCCCCGCGGTGCCCCTATGTTGCGCCGCCCCAGGCGCCCGAGCGGCTTCTTCCGCCGTTGCCCAGGACAACACCAGAGTGCCCCTCACTCCCATCAGCCTCAGTAACACAGCCAGCAAAGACCATGCCTTCAGCAGCCTCAAAGCCAGAGCTTTTTTCCTCAGCTGGAACTCTCCGGAACTCACTTCCAGCACCTCTCAGGTGCGCGCCATTGTCATTATAAGAGAACGAGGGAGCCGTTCATGGTGAGTTCCGGCACCTCTTTTTCTAGAAAAACAGTGCTGCTCCAAGCATTCCTAAAAAGCAAGAGTTCAAATTACCTTTCCTTGTCTTTGAGCACAAAACACAAAGAGGAATAATAATAATAATAATAATAATAATAATAATAATAATAATAATAATTATTATTTATTATTTATACCCCGCCCATCTGGTGGGGCTTCCCCAGCCACTCTGAGCGGCTTCCAACAGAATATTAAAATACAATAATGTGTTAAACATTAAAAGCTTCCCTAAACAGGGCTGCCTACAGATGTCTTCTAAAAGTCTGGTAGTTGTTTTCTTTGGCATCTGGTGGGAGGGCATTCCACAGGGCGGGTGCCACTACTGAGAAGGCCTTCTGCCTGGTTCCCTGTAACTTGGCTTCTCGCAGCGAGAGAACCACCAGAAGGCCCTCGGCGCTGGACCTCAGCGTCCGGGCAGAACGATGGGGGTGGAGACGCTCCTTCAGGTATACTGGACCGAGGCCAGGAAAGGGGTGGACCGAGAAGGAAAGGGGTGTACAACACAGCACTCATATACTGTAACTCCCTGGGCTGTGTTTTGTCCAACTGCTGGTGCGGCTTCTAGACACAGAAAAATTGTGTGCCCTCAGATGAGGCTGTCCGTTGAGACATGGCATGAGCCGCTCTAGATTTTTTCCCTCCTGACCAGGAGGCACATCCAGGGTCGTGACTTCTACAAAGACAGTGGGTGCACCTGGGGCCCACCCTACCCTCAGATACACTGAGGCAACAAACGTTGGGTGTCACAAAAGGGGGCAGCAAATTCTTAAGTTATTTAAATTACTTCAATTATATTTTTATTCCCAGGGAAAATTGTTTGTGTGGTTTTCTGCCCCCCCAATAACTTGGCCAGTCTTGAGTAACATGCACCTTGACTTGAGAAAGAGGATCCCCTTTTCTGTGTCTCGGGGAAGCCCCATGTGGGCTTTTCTGAAGACAGGTAGTTCTTTCCCAGTTTTCATTGAGGACAATCTTATTCACATTCACACATTTACTCAGAAGGAAGGCCCATTGAGTCATAGGGAAGTGGATAGAGGATTGCAACCTTAGCCCTCAGAAGTTTGGAAAAGACTCTGCTAGCATTTATCTGTGAAACAGAAATACTGCCAAATGTCTTGTGCTTTGAAGGCAGGAGGAGGAGCCCAGAAACAAGGGGTCTGTGTGTTCTCTCATATAGATGGAAATAATTGAATCCCAAACTGTTCAGTCATCAGAATTTAAATAAACAGAGCTTCATTTATTCATGAGGCCAAAGCTGAAATATAATGTTATTTCTGTCTAGTAATCAAAGTGCAAATATCTTTTAAATCAAATTTAAGATTAATGAACCCTCCAGGAAAAAAAGAACAGTTGTTCTCCAGCACTGAGGGAGAAATAAAGACAGATGGAGAATGTGGATTAATTTCTGTGCCAGCCCCTTCCCTGCAACTTCACTTAAATATGTATTGTTGCAGCATTGAGCAAAACAAACTCTTTGGGGCTGGGGAATTTGAAATAATCATTTCTTGAGAGGATTAATAATGAATAGGAAATGCATTCTGTAAGCCTAATTGAACTACATGAGAATCATCAAAAGAATCACTATTTTTCATGTTCTGGATGACCAAGGTAGGCTCACACAAGAATTTAAAGTTCTTATAAATGTGACCAATGAATTAAACATGGCGGTGGTGGTTTCTTGGTTTAGTTCAACAGGCTTCTATATGTCATTTCTACCATCACAACAACCCTGTGACCTAACATAGGTAAAGAAAAATGATTTTCCCAAGCCACTCAGTGGGCATTGTGGTTGAGCAGGGATTTAAACTTGGGCTTCTTGCAAGGAGACTGCCATCCTATACATTTGCTTTAAAGTAAGATGCAGGGACGCGGGTGGCGCTGTGGGTTAAACCGCAGAGCCTAGGGCTTGCCTATCAGAAGGTCAGCGGTTCGAATCCCCGCGACCGGGTGATCTCCCATTGCTCGGTCCCTGCTCCTGCCCACCTAGCAGTTTGAAAGCACGTCAAAGTGCAAGTAGATAAATAGGTACCACTCCGGCGGGAAGGTAAATGGAGTTTCCGTGCACTGCTTTTGTACTTTCCAGAAGCTGCTTAGTCATGGTTTGCCAGAAGCTGCTTAGTCATGCTGGCCACATGACCTGGAAGCTGTACACTGGCTCCCTCGGCCAATAAAGCGAGATGAGTACCGCAACCCCAGAGTCAGTCACAACTGGACCTAATGGTCAGGGGTCCCTTTACCTTTACCTTTAAGATGCATTGAATACAGTAGGACTTACTTCTGAGTAGGCACACACAGGATTGGACAAAATGGACACAGAACTGTGAATGCCATTCATTCATTTGAGAAGTCATTGGAAAAGAAAAATATTCTGATGTATCCTTATCATATTATATTCCTATTTGTATACTGCCTTTCATATAGCTCCCCAAGGCAGTGCAGAACATGAGAAATGCAGCAATCCATTAAACCATTAAAATAACAATAAAATCTTCCAAAGATAAAATGCAGCAGCAATCCAGGTCAAATAAATAAGACATCAGCAAAAGCCTAGAAATACAGATAGGTCTTCAAAAATCTCTTCCCAGGGAATCTTTGCTGGAGGCAGATCCCATGGCTGATCATATTATTTTTACAGGCATTACATATGGCATTTTGGACTGTAAGTATGTTTGATCAACTGTATGCATGCTCATGAAGACCTGGAATGGATACAGGAAGTAGTTCTTTCAGGCTGGTTCTGTTAATGTTGATGTCTCCAGTGAAAGCGAGAAAATCCAGCAAGTGAAAATAGAGTATGGGAATAAGTTACTGAACTAGGTATAGGTCAGTTCTCAGCGAGCAGTTGTACATCAGTAGCCTTCAACATGTTAAGACTTGGGACCCCCACCTTTAGACCAAACATGCATTTGTGAACCCAGTTAATTCTTTTAAAACCACATATTGGTATGGCAATAGTGCTGCTGTTGTGACCCACACCTTAGAGTCGGTTGCAGCCCAGTAATAGGTCCAGGCTCATCAGCTGAAGACCAAAGATGTCCATGTTGTTGTCATGTACAGCACTATGCCCCCTCAAGCACAGAAAGATTATGGAGCTTTGTTTAAGAGTAGCAAAAAACCCAGAGAAGCCATTATTTTTTTAGAGAGTTCAAGGCTGCAGGATATTGTGGCCTCATTTTCTGTGGTATATAGCAACGTTCATTGATTTTTGTCTTGCTACCATCTCTTGCAAAATGGGTTTGCAGGTTTGTGAAGCATTACACAACCTCTGCAGAACTTATCTGCCCAGGATGATAGTGGACTGGCCATACATATAATATATGTGTACATTTACAATTGTCTGTCCCTCTGCAGCCTCAGTTGCTGGCTGCTGTTAGTTGTATAAGGTACATCAGCTTAGCTGAAGCTTCGGTGTTACTATAGCATTTGAGAGCAGGGAGCTGTCCACAGAGCCTATGCAATTGATGGTGCTGAAATGAATCTCTAACAAGGTAGTGGGATACCATTTCAGATTTGTGGGAAGGGGCTTGGGCAGCTTTGAGGAGACATGTATTTCCAACATGAGTTACAGAGGCTTGGTGCAAATGCTGTGTCTGAAACATTCAGCACATTTTAGAAGTGTGAATATTCAATATTTTCTCTGGATTTTGAGATTTCAAGGTGTGAACCCACAATATTGCTTATTTTTGCAATGTTGTGGATTTGAAGTTTGGTGTTTTGATAAAATCAAGAGCCATCAAGTTGGATTAAAACTAATGCAAATCTCCTTTCGTTTCAACAGTTAAAAAAAGCACACTATTGTTTCATTTGAATTCATCAACATTTCCTCAGTTACCTTACAGATTCAGAAGTAATGGTTGTGTGAAGTTACTGAACATCCAAAGTCAATCTTTGAGGTGATTGCGAGAGGTGTCACAGAATGGTGAGACACCTTACCCTTCAGATCTCCCAAACTGCTTACAAGGCCCTGTTGTTTGTCTCACCTTGAGGAATAGCCTGTGTTTGTGGACTTAAGTCCCTGGCCTGAGCTGTGGAGAAGACCACCTGGTTCACAGTCTAGCATCATGTTCTTACCATGCTGTAAGCCACCCAAAGTGGATGGGGAAATCCAGCCAGATGGGCGGGCTATAAATAATAAAATCATCTTTTTTATGGGCAACTAGATGACTATGGGAAGGTCACATGCAGGACATGGGTGCAATAGCCTTCTCCTGCTAGGGATCACTAGCAAGTGGTATACAGAGGCAGACTTTCTCTGATATAGGAGGTAATGTATAACCATTGTGGTTAGAAGCCTTATTGGGCTACTAACAAGCTGCCCTGACTGGTCATAAAAGAAGGATTTCTTCAACATTATAGAAAATCGGCTTGCCTCTGAATTGCTGGGTGGTGTTGATGTTTGCCTTTGGTTGTCAGCGCTGGTCCCACATTCTGTTTGGGGTATTGTTACATCCCTGACTGCTGAGATCATTCTGGAGTTTTTCCTTCTTCGATGCTAATTCCTATTTCTCACTCTAGTGCAATAATAAATCCATTAGTGCAACAATATAAATTCTCTCTAATGCATCTTTCCCTCTAGGCTCTGGGCTGACTCATATTGGGAGACCACTTATAAACAAAAACAGTGTAGAGTACACTGGCATTGACGTTGGTCTTTCAGAAATCAGGTTTATCCCCGCACACACACACACACACCTGAGTTTTTGTGAATTCTTTGTGAGGTTAAAAACAAGGCAAAAACTCTGGAGAAGATTCTCATTTGCACTGATCTCTGAGCTGATGTATTAAATCAGGAGCAGGGAAGCTTTTTTTCTGTCAACAGTCATGTTGTCTCAAGGGGTTAATCTTCTGCTGGTTGCATGGTGGTGGGGCCGCCAGCAGTGGGCTGGGTCACAGCCAAAAGTGGACAGGGTTGCCCCTTTCTCTCCCCACTCCCTCTGCTCCCGCTTCCACTCTCCTGGCTACCTGCATGAAATTAAGTTGAAGGACCCACAAAATTAGGACAAGGGCTGTAGGCTGCCCACCTCATCTTAAATGAAGATCAACTCCCAGGGGCTGCCTCTCCCCACTTCAGCCCTGTCATCAGAACTGAGATAACCCACCCTGAGGCCATGCAAGGTGAATAGGGAATGTGTTGCTCTCCTGATGTTGGTGGACTCTAACTCCCATCAGCCCCAGCCAGCCAGGGATGATGGGAGTTCTAGTCCCAAAACATCTGGAGCAGGGGTAGGCAACCTAAGGTCCGTGGGCCAGATGTGGCCCAATCACCTTCTCAATCCAGCCCGCAGACGGTCCAGGAATCAGCGTGTTTTTACATGAGTAGAATGTGTCCTTTTATTTAAAATGCATCTCTGGGTTATTTGGGGGGCCTGCCTGGTGTTTTTACATGGGTAGAATGTGTGCTTTTATTAAAAATGCATCTCTGGGTTATTTATGGGGTATAGGAATTCGTTCACACACACACACCCCAAATATATTCCGGCCCACCACATGCTCTGAGGGACGGTGGACCAGCCCATGGCTGAAAAAGGTTGCTGACCCCTGATCTGGAGGGTCACAAATTGCCTGTCCCTGCTATAGAACGACTCTGCACAGCTCTGATTGCTTTTGGATAGGGTGAGTGTGTTTCAAAAGGACTTTGCAAGCTTGTATCTGAAGGCCTTTGGACAGGCAGTGTGGGCATTCTGCACTGTAAACTCTGTGGGTTGAATATTTGTATATATACACCTGATGTTTTAGGGTGGAACTATATGCTACAAGGAGAACATGAGGTTGGGAACCTTGGATTTTCCTCCTAAGGCAAATACAGGTTTGGTGAGGCATAAATAAGGGAGCATTAATTAACATTATTTTTTTCTGTTTTGTTTAGCTTTTAGCCATTGATTTTATGCTGGTCTGGTATTTTAGTTGCTGCTGCTAATTATTTTAGTTCTCAGTTTGTTTATGGTGTCCTGTAAGCCATCTTGTGAGGGTGATGGGACACATCCCCATGTTCTCACAGTTTGGAAATATACTTTTGTCAAGACAACATCTAGTTAGAGTGAGTTTTTCTTTGCTTGTTTTGTTGATATATTTGTTTCTTGAGTTTAATCTCGTTATGGTGCCTCGAGAGGCAGGGGAGGGAAGGAAGGAAAGAAAGAAGGTCATTGTGTCCAATTTCATCCCCTGAGAAATTTTTTTTCTACAGATCACCACCCCAACAGATAAACTGTGATGCTTGCAGAGGGAATATTCCTTGCCCTGAACAAAAAGAGAAGGATGTAATATAAATCTGTAATAACAAGTACTGCTGAACTCCAAGTATGATATTCTTTTCTTGCTGATCTGTTAAATCTGTTTCACTGCTGAGTATCAGTTGCCGACTTGGAGGGCACTGTTGGTGAAAAGTATTCGAAGTGCTGACTCAACAAAGCTCTCGCATAACTTCAGAAACAGCAGCAGCAGCAGCAGCAGCATCTAGCCTTGGTCTCATTTTGCCCTTGTTTGAGAAGATCCCTTTCCACACACCCCCCCATCACCCGCCGGAAAGCATTTCCAAATGCAGGAGTGCATATTGATTGCTAGGAAAGTACAAAGGCATTTTGGCGATGTGGGACGCTTTCCATTTGCTGTTCTTTGAGACAAAACTTTCCCAAGGTTAATTTATACTTCTGCTCCACCTCACTACGCGTGGAAAGGGCAGCGGCAGATGGCCTACTTTGCATGCAGAAAACCCCAGGTTTAGTCTCATGTAGTTCCAGCGCTATCTCAACAGGATTGGGCAATGCCTCTGCCTGAGATCATGAAGAGCTGGTGGTGGTCAGAGCAAAAAAAAAAAAAAAAAAAAAAAAAAAAAAAAATTCCTTCCAGTAGCACCTTAGAGACCAACTAAGTTTGTTATTGGTATGAGCTTTTGTGTGCATGCACACTTCTTCAGATACACTGAAACAGAAGTCACCAGACATTGGATTCTTATCTCATTATACATGACAAAGCTTTTTTAACCTTCTCACCCCTTGCTTTTTCCTGTAAGACTAATTGCAGCCGTTAACAGTCGTCAACAGGTTTACCACAGCTATCAACCCTTCACCCATTTCCACCACCCCTCTGAGTAATACCCCTCCCCACCCTCTCACTATATATCAGGGTCTGGTGACTTCTGTTTCAGTGTATCTGAAGAAGTGTGCATGCACACGAAAGCTCATACCAAGAACAAACTTAGTTGGTCTCTAAGGTGCTACTGGAAGGAATTTTTTTTTATTTTATTTTGTTTTGACTATGACAGACCAACACGGCTATCTACCTTTAACTGGAACTGTGGTCAGAGCACACAGTCTTATTTTAATGGTGCAGCCTGGTACATTGCATTTGATGTGTGACTTTGCACTGTTCTTATATAATGACAAAACATTGGTAGTGATAGTCCATTGGACTCCTTTCACAGCATGAGTTGCTTTGAGTAGGAAACCATCTGGTACCATTCGCATTTTTCTGCTTCTAATTGTTGTCCCCCCCAACAATTCCCTTTGTTGTGTGAGGATAGATGTTTCAGAATAATCTCTGTGTTTGCAATCATAGTCCAGTGGTTCAACTAACACATAGATAATGGGAAGTATAGGAAATTTCAATTTCTCAAGCAGAAGATGCAGAGCTAAGGTGCTTTTTTCAAGGAAGGGGGAATACCCAGCATCCATACCTGATACTCAGTAAATAAGGAAAGTGCCTGCTTATATTTTAAGTACAATAGTCTTTTGTGCTAGCTGTGCGCAAAGCTCAACTCAGCCACAAACTCATCATGACTGTAATCCTGTTCACCTGTAATCCTGTTCACCTACTTGGTGATATGCCCAGTTGAACCACTTACTTCTGAGTAAGGATGGCTGAATTTGTCAATTTCAGTTTCTCTTCCCCACAGCCCAATCTCATATTCCATTGGTCCCATTTCTGCATTTGTTTCTGTATTTCTGTTTAATAGTTCTGTATGAAAATCCATACACATTTCACACAATATATGCATTTTTGCAAATGATTTTCATAAGGCAATGCATTTCTTTCTTTGCATTTTTCATTCATATGAACGTTTTTGTACAATTTTGGGGGGGGTTGGAAAACTGCATCGCAAAATTCAGAGACATGCAAATTTTGGGGAAAAAATGCTTTCTTCGATGTATTTGTTCAGGAAGTACAAAACAGCACCTTTGTACTTCCTGAACCAAAACATGCTCTCTAAACCAATACTACTTATGAGTAAGCATGCACACATGATTAAGCAAGTAATCCTGCCAAAACTCACCCCATATCTGCAATATAAGTACTATTCTGACTGTTGTAAGAATTACCAAAAGTGTTTGTGAGAAGTATTGTTGAGATTTTGAAATTATATACAAATGTTGCCTATGTCAATTATTCAATTATTGGGCTATAAGTAACCCAGATTCTGCAACCAGCAAAACAGTGCTTGAATAACAGGGGGCCAGAGAAAGCACACTGGAGAGCCAGTGTGGTGTAGTGGTTAAGAGCGGTAGACTCGTAATCTGGTGAACTGGGTTCGCGTCTCTGCTCCTCCACATGCAGCTGCTGGGTGACCTTGGGCTAGTCACACTTCTTTGAAGTCTCTCAGCCCCACTCACCTCACAGAGTGTTTGTTGTGGGGGAGGAAGGGAAAGGAGAATGTTAGCCGCTTTGAGACTCCTTCGGGTAGTGATAAAGCGAGATATCAAATCCAAACTCTTCTTCTTCTTCTTCTTCTTCTTCTTCTTCTTCTTCTTCTTCTTCTTCCTTTTTTCAATTGTTACTGGTTTCATTTCGTAAATCCTCAACATTTTACAAAACAAAACAGTATTAGCTTTAGAATAGCCCCCTCCCCCGAACATGCAACTGTATGGCTGTAGGACAGCTGACAGAAAGACGAACAGGCACAACTCACACAATGTCATCAGTAAAGACTGACATCAGTAACAGAACTGGTAAGTAGAGGTGAAGGTCCAATTTCAACTTCAAGCATTCCCAATTCTAGCACATTGTACCAGACATTAGGTAAGGTAATCAAATCCTACCATATATCTGTGAAGGGATCTGATTCTGTATGTCTTTCCAAAAGCAGAGCTTGCAGTATATATCAGTTTCTCTGCAAGTGGGATATGCCATATTGCATCATGCCAATAAGAGATTGTCGCCCCTTTTAGATCTTTCCAAATTCCGGCTGTTTGCAGTCAGAAGATGTCCTACAATGCAAACTCTCATTTGCACAATCAAAGAAGATTTAAATTGCCAGTGAAGTGTTCTGTTATTTATGAAATTACCTAACGGGCTGCTGTTTGAGAAGCTCAACCACAAAGGCCGCTTGGTTGCATCATGGAACTAGGCAAATGATTATCTTGGTCCCGACAATATATATTTTGAAATGTTGGGCTAGTGTCATGAGTTCTGCCATCTACTTCTTTATTATTATTATTTAAATGGTGTGGTTTTTTGTTTTTTGTTTACTTGGAAAATGAAGTGCAATTTTGTTTACTTTGCTAGCACTTCAGTTACAAGCTGGCTTCTTCAGTGCTTGAAGAATGAGGGCAAAAGGCCCTTGGGGAAATCTGCCTGTTCCACTCTGTAAATCGCTCTCCTGGATTTTAGTCGCATCTAGTCCTCAGAGCCTAGGGCTTGCTGATCAGAAGGTCGGTGGTTCGAATCCCCACTCGGTCCCTGCACCTGCCCACCTAGCAGTTCGAAAGCACGTCAAAGTGCAAGTAGATAAATAGGAACCGCTCCGGCGGGAAGGTAAACGCTGTTTCCGTGCGCTGCTCTGGTTCGCCAGAAGCGGCTTTGTCATGCTGGCCACATGACCTGGAAGCTGTACGCCGGCTCTCGGCCAATAAAGCGAGATGAGCGCCACAACCCCAGAGTCAGACACGGCTGGACCTAATGGTCAGGGGTACCTTTACCTAGTCCTCCTGTAAATGCCTAAAACAATAACTAAGAGAGCCACTACAAACTGCAATAGAGCTACCTCACCTTGCCCTCTCATAGTTCAAGCACTGCTTGAAATGTGTGGCCACAGGAATACTGGTGTTTTAGCACCTGCATACAATTTGATGGTGTGTGTGTGGCTGTGTGGCTGTGTGTGAAAGTCCATCATGCCAGATCACTTCTCTGTGTAAGCTTTGTGTCCTCTAGAACAACCACCACAGTTCCCTGCAATGTGGCAGGTGCCCAGAGGTTCCATGGAACACAGGTGAATGTGGAAAGAGTTTTCTGCAGGTAAAAAAAAATATATCATTGGTTATATAATTGCACACGGCTGAAGAAAATGAAAGCATGTGGAGTTTCATTTTCTAGATTTCAGATGGCAGTGCAATGTGAGGGCAATGAAGGATAATGTTAGACACTCGTAACTAGCATTCAGGAGGTGAAATGCTCTCCTTTTCTTTTTAGTAATATAGGCAGCAGGGAGAGCACAGAAAGCTGCTGTGAATATCGTACAACCCTAGAATATCAGAGTTCTAAGATCCACGGGGAGTCTGCATAAATAGAGTAAGCTTCCTCCTTCAGAAAGCTGACCTCCAGCTCATGGATGGTGACTGTAGCTTATGCATTCTCAACTAAATATCTGACACATGGCTCTTTTGAGGCAAACAGCTGTGACCCAGGAGGGCATCTTCTGGAGAGGTGACTCAGGGCTCTTCCAAAACTCCACTTGCCCCCATGTCTAGAAAGGTTGGGTCTGAGAGGTTTTCCACTTGTCCCTGCTTTCTACACATGGATTCAAGCGACTGCCACACCACTTTCCCAGGCAAAGCTGTTTACTGCTGAGTCAAAACAAATGTCAGTCCACAGAAAACCTGATTGATGTTTGTTTCGATTCAGCAGCAAAGTGACCAGGCAAACGAAAAACCACCTCAGAGAAAACGTGGAACAAGTGGAAGTGTGGACCCAGCCCTCAGAGGTGTGAGGTGGCTGAAGACTCTTTAGTTACTACTCTGTGCAGGCTCCCAGGCCTCCTCAAGAATGAACTTGGCTTTACCTTTAACTTGACTTGCAGCCAGTTCATGTACAAACAGCAGAAGACAAGGGCAGTGACAAAAATTGTGAGGGAATGTCTGACACCCCCCCCCTGATCCCCCTTCAAATATTTCCTTAGTATGCATTTGGAATGTCTGGTTAGGTCATGTGTAGCTTTGCCATTCAAAACCAACTGTTCAAAAATTCCATTGGGCGTGCTGAAGATTTATTAGTGAGAGCTGATTGCCGAAGAATTGATGCTTTTGAATTATGGTGCTGGAGGAGACTCTTGAGAGTCCCATGGACTGCAAGGAGATCAAACCTATCCATTCTGAAGGAAATCAGCCCTGAGTGTTCACTGGAAGGACAGATCCTGAAGCTGAGGCTCCAATACTTTGGCCACCTCATGAGAAGAGAAGACTCCCTGGAAAGGAGAAGGGGACGACAGAGGACAAGATGGTTGGACAGTGTTCTCGAAGCTACCAACATGAGTCTGACCAAACTGCGGGAGGCAGTGGAAGACAGGAGTGCCTGGCGTGCTCTGGTCCATGGGGTCACGAAGAGTCGGACACGACCAAACGACTAAACAACAACTTACACCCATTAACTTTAATGGATCTTTTCTGAGTAGAACTTAGTTGGACACCTTCCCCCTGCCCTTAAGTAGCACAGGCCCTTGCAGAGCCAGGCAGAGGCCCAGGCCAGGTAGATAATGTAGCCCCCCCTTTTTTTACCCTGGGGATCTCTGAAAAGTGTTATAATTTTAAATACATTTTATAATAAATACATTATTCATTTTAAAATGTATTATACAATTCTTAATAGTTCAAAAAGTATTTAAAAATCTATTTTTAAGTAGACAACTTTGACTATTATTTATTATCTTCTTATTCTACTCTTAAAAAAGATGTATGCTTGTGAGAAAGCCACTATTGCTCGTAAGCCACTATTTCTTTAAAAAACATGGTTTCCACCAAATTTAATCATAGAATCATAGAGTTGGAAGAGACCACAAGGGCCGTCCAGTCCAACCCGCTGCCAAGCAGGAAACACCATCAAAGCATTCCCGACAGGTGGCTGTCAAGCCTCTGCTTAAAGACCTCCAAAGAAGGAGACTCCACCACACTCATTATCCTCATTGAGCTATATGTACTCCTCGGGTGTAAGTAACATTCCTGGCCTAGTCAACAAAATTTTAAACAAATGGCCACATCTTCATCAAATTTTCATCATTAAAAAAAAAAAAAGCGATAAGAAAGCCAACACACTTATCTTTAAGTTACGCGTGGTTTAAATTTTTGGCAAACAAGATTTCAAACAAAAACTCATCAACTTTTAACAGCATGAAAAATATGGCCCACCATCACAAACACTTGACTTGACTAAGACCTTACTTGCTTACCGAGGGCATATTCACAACCCCTCACCTCTCCAACACAACCAGAGGGCGCTATTAGCAGGTTGAAACGCACCACCCTCCCTTCGCGTTTTCTGGTCCCCCCCCCCGATTTTTTACATTCACCTCAGGTGAGCGATTGTGAATATGCTGACCAAGGCCCCCTTTGGAATCGGAGGCCCGGGCCAAGTGGCCCATATGGCCCACCCTCTGTCTGGGCCTGAAGTAGCAAAGGTACAGAGCTGTTAAGCTGCTAAGCATTTTTTCAGTGCTCATTCATTTCAGTGGGAGAGGCCACTGTTGAAATGAACAAGACTTAAAAAGGTGCCTGTCTCTTGTTACATAATGCCCTTAATATTTTACATCTGAGTTGTGAAAATTAAAATGATGCTCAATCTGTATTTCCTTCCTGAAGTCTCTCAGGAGTAAAAAAAAAAGGGAGGGAAAAGAGAGCTTTTCTAGCATCTCTGTAGTATCTGTGTTTGGAGTCTAGTAACTGTGAAACAGTTGTTAGCTGCTGTACCCTAGGGCAGTGGTTGCAAATGTAAGTGAAAAATGACAACCTGGTTAAGTGATCCGGACTTGTATTTGTGTTTTGGTTAATTACCGAGTCTTTCTAGACAGGGATCTCTGTTCCGTAGAGAATGTAGATAGAAGGTACAAGCAGGCGATAAGCACGGTCTCTTTGTTGCCATTGTTGCTCACCAGCAGGGTAAAGTATGACAGCATACATTTGATGCGGGCTCCCATATTGCTAGTTACTCGCTCACCTGGGGCAAATAACCATCTGTTGTGGCAAAGCACCCGCGTGGCACATGAACAAGCAGTGTTGCCACCTGCACATTCAGATCATGGTGGGAAAGTGGAGCAGAGGGATGGCGGAGCATGCCTGGGACTCAGCTACATTAGTCAAAAAAAACCCCCACCGTTTTAAATGTGTTATAAACATGCAACACCAGATGGCGCTGTAGAGCACAAAACTTTTCTATGCGATTTTACATAGTGTTTTTTCCTTTTGTTATAACGATTTAATTTATGACTTATTTATAGTGTCTCGTCCCTCCCCATGTGTAGATCCATCCCTGGTGAACTTACTGGCAACCCTAATCTGAAGGGAACCAACACGGCAAGGAACAGAATGGCCAGCCACTTTGTCAGAGGAACAATGGACTAGGGCAGCAGTGGAATCATGTTAATGTTTTAAAGGACCTGGTTTTTTTAAAAAAGAAAAAAAGATGGTGCAATTCTCTTCCTCTGATACATCCCTACGCCTGTAGTCTGCAGTGGTACCCAGACCAAGAATAAGAAACCTGTTGTTTGTGTCGAGGAGGATGGGTATCTAACAGCAGAAAGTGCTATGTAATAGCTAGCTCCTCAGTTGATTTAAAATGATACTGACAGAAGCCACTAATGAGACCTAATTAGTGTATATAATGAAAAAGATTAATTGTGGTCGGATGAGCAATGACAGGGGGAGAATAACACATAAGTCTGAGCTGTGGAAAAAACACCAGATTGAAATACAGTTAGGTTTCTTAAATGTATTTAAAACTGGCACAGGCTGATTCCTCAGATATTAAATTGGGTTGCGGACTTTTATTGGTTTTATATTGGTAGATAAATCAAATGTTTTAATCAGCAGCAGTCAAGTTTAGTTACTGAGTCTGTGAGAGTGGAACGAATCACAGTAGGAGATGTGGGTCTGCTGCTGAAAACAGCACCCCACATCTTGTGCTGCCCCTCCCATCTCCATTGTACCGACTAGCAAAGCTCACACTTGGTGGTAACTTCATCCCCAGTTCCTCCCTCTCCAGACCATTGGCTGTGAGTCCTCCACTGTCCCTCTCTCCACATCACTGGCTGTTGCTGGTGAGGAAATTCCCAGCACGATGAATGGCTTGTCCACATCTCCATTTGAGCTGCTGCTTTCCTCCAGGGAAATCTGATCTTTGGAGCTGAATCAGAACAAATAGCCACCAGATTTTCTGTGGATTGCTGTTTGCTCTATTCTTCTATGGTGCTAAAGAGTAGGTTTTCGGGGGTGGGGGTGGGGAAACAGCAGGGCAAAGGCGAAACTGCTTGGACCTGTGCTTTCTAGGCACAGGACAAATGGAAGTGTAGACAAGCCCCAAATCTCATCACTTAGTGAGAATTCACTAGCCATTACAGGGATGGGTATGAAGAGAGCTAAACACAAGGGTGCAATTTCAAGAGGCAGCCAGCCCTGGTTCTTCAGCAGTATTTCCTTCTGCAGCAGCCTGCGAGAGTCAATGGCGCATTTTCCAAGCAACGTCTAAAGCCAAGACCTGAGAGCAGGGTTGGGGGACTTTGGGTCCTACTAATGCTGGTGAACTATAATTCCTACCACCCCCTTACCATTGGCCATGCCATGCTGGATGGGGTTGATGGGAGTCAGAGTTCAGGAAGATCTGGAAATGCCCTTGAAATATTTGAATTGAAATTGAAATACTTTATTGTCACTTGTACAACTTGTATACAGTGAGATTACACGAGCACCCCCTACTCAGCTCTCTTAGTCTTAATTCCCCTCGTTTACTGACGCACACCCACCTAACCCGAAAGTCAGTTGCCCTGTTGTTATCTTTTCATTCAGTAGCCTAACAGCCCAAGGATAGAAGCTGTTCTTTACCCTGCTGGTGTGACTAATCATACTTCTATATCTTCTGCCTGAGGGCAGGAGATCAAGAAAGTGCCGGCCAGGGTGTGAATCATCCCTAAGGATTTCCCTCACTCTCCTGAGGCAACGGTCTTCCGCGATGTCATCCAGTGGATTCACGGGACAGCCCATAATATCTTGCGCTGTATTCATCACCTTTTGTAGGCACTTCCTATCCGTGGCTGTCAAACCAGCGTACCACACCGTGATGCAGTATGAAAGGACACTTTCTATTGTGGGCCGGTAGAAGGAGATAATCAAATGTTGGTTGACATTGTTGAAATATTTATATGCCTTTTGCCATGTAACACATATCCAGGTGGTGTGCAAAATGAAAGCAATGTCAGCAAACAGCATACTAAAAACAGAAGAATGTAACAGAAAATATTTATCCTGTTTGCTGCAGATACGACAATGACATTATTGACATTTCTGCTGCAAAACAATGCTCAGTTTATTTTATTGAGGAAGGACCCAGGTCCTTACTGGAAATGTTCAGTGTTGCTAAAGCGAATTGCAATTCAGCTTTTGTTTGTCTGGTCCATGGAGGCTGCGATTCCACATACCCTCACCTAGGAGTAAGACCCATTGGACTGAGTGAACACATCTGGTTGCACTATGCCTGTCATTTTACTAAAGCCGTCTTACCTCTTTATGCTTTCGGCCTAATCACAGTGATCTTTTCACACTCACATGCCCCAGCTTGATAAAACAGAAGGGGCTTTTGACTGCTGTTCACCTCTTCCTCTCCTCCAACCCAGCTGCCAGGGGTGCAGAAGCCTATTAGAAAACTAGAGATAACACCAACCAGCCATTCACGAGAAAGAGAAGCAAAACCACTTGCCTTATTCCATAGAGGTTGCAAAGGGTAGAGTATTATTGTTTTGTTTTTTATTTTGTGGGGATGGCTGAATAGTGGCTAGAAATTATTATATCTATCTATTTATCTACCTATCTATCTAATTATGAATGGAATCTTGGAAGAGGGAGTTATCTAGTGCAGTGTTCTTCAGACTGGTCCCTATATAAAGGTAAAGGGACCCCTGACCATTAGGTGCAGTCGCGGACGACTCTGGGGTTGCGGCACTCATCTCGCATTACTGGCCGAGGGAGCCGGCATAAAGCTTCCGGGTCATGTGGCCAGCATGACTAAGCCGCTTCTGGCGAACCAGAGCTGCGCACGGAAATGCCGTTTACCTTCCCGCCGGAGCGGTACCTATTTATCTACTTGCACTTTGCTGCCACACCAGGTCTCTGAGCCACCTCAGCTCCTAGCAACCATCACCCCCTGGCCAGCCCCAGAGGCAATATTTGCCTGGGGAACTTGTAGCCAGGGCTGCTGCAACAAACAGCTGTGCGAGCCTTTGGGAAGCAGAGATGCGAGAGGACATCAGAGGAGACAGGGAAGGAAAGAGGGACAGAGGCCAGTGTTGCCTGCAGCACCCCTGACCATCATTCAAGGCACCCCAGGGTGTCATGGCACACTGGTTGAAAACCACCGATGTAGAGGGATGGGGAGATGGTTTGAAATAACCAGCCTTCAGCTGCAGACCACTGAGATCCAATGCTGTTTTACTTTCCCACAAGGCTTTGTAATCTTTCCCATCACTGAAGTGTTTTAATCCAACCCTTCATCTCTCTCAGTTCACTGAGAGCAGGCTTATAATGTACCCTTGTCACCTTCTCTCCCACATTTGTATCTTTTTTGGGTCCCAAATTGACTCTTATTTTAGATCATCAGTAACTGCTATTTATACACCTTCCTTTCTGTTAAGGAGAACTTCTCTGTAGAGCTACCGATACAAGGAACATCAAACAGTAGATGTAATAGCAGAGAAGCATGACTAATCTACACCTTCAAAGGTGGCATTTTTCATGGCATTCACCTCATGATTAGCATTATCTTACTAGCAAAATGCCCATCATGGTGATAGGACAGTTTTCCAAGTGGTCTTGTTGAGTTCATGCAAGAGTGCCAGGTTGGGTAACCACTTACACATTGCCAAAAAAAGAGCACAAAATTTGCATATGCTAATATATAAATATGGATGCCTAGAATTTAGCCACAATTACTAGAATTTAAATACAAATACGACACATCTCATCATAAGGGGAAGACATCAGGTGACTTGCGTGCCTACTCAGTCTGTTGACCAGGTCCTGCTACCTGTTGATGGACAACCTCTAAGACCCTTCTCTCCATTGGTATAGTTATTTATCTTTAAACTGGACTTTAAACTTTCAAACACTCCTTCAAACAGAGGGCTGTCTTCTCTAAAGGCAATTGAGGGGGTCAACGCCACTCATGTGATGTTGCGACGTCCTGACCCCATGTGCGTGACATCAGGACACTGGGAGGAGCCGAATGCGGTGGCTGTGTGGGTGAATGGTTGACGGCTCCTCCACCACCTTCTCTTGGTGCTGCCACTGGTGGGAAGCTGCTTCCGTCTCCTTCCCCTCCATGGCAGGAGGAGAAGGAGGAGAAGGAGAAGGAGGAGAAGGAGGAGAAGGAGGAGAAGGAGTCGGCTGCTGGAACCACGCCATGCTCGACTCCACTCTTGGTTCTGCGCTTTGCCTCCGGATTGGGGAGGCCTGGCCCTACCCCCAAAATATGGGGGGGGGGCAAAAGGGCTCAGTTCCTGGGAGCCAATGCCCCTGACAGGCACTGTGGTACAGGGGACGAGTGCCAGAAAAGAGCTTTGGCCTCTCCTTTTGTCCTTTACGGCATTTCCAAAGGAGATTGTTTCCAGTCTCTATTTGTATTCTGGTTGTGGCTCATCCAACCATAGCTGTGAAAGCTGAAGCCAAATCATAATTTGCGTTCATGTGCAAGGACATCTTGTCAAGAGAGTGAACATTTTATCTTTTTGGGGGGTGGGGGATGCTCAACTTTGAAGCCCGTTTGACACGAGATACAAATGAGACGGAGCTCTCTTTTCACTTCATGAAAGAGATGCACTGATCCAGCAACTTGCTTCCTTTTGCTTTGTAGTTTTATCGCAAGGGAGGCAAAAAGATGCAAACCGGTGCGCTCGCCATGTTCATTTTTAAAGCTTCAAAGCTTTGAAAGTGAACAATAAATAAATCAGCCACCAGACACACAATATATCCGTCCTGTGTTGGAACAACTACCTGGTTTTATATAGAAGCTAGAAATAAAAGAAACCTACATCATTAAGTTAAATAAAATGCTTTATGGCTTTAATGTGGCCAGCTTCTATATACTTGGGAGCAGGTGGTGCTGTGGTCTAAACCCCTGAGTCTCTTGGGCTTGCTGATCGGAAGGTCAGCGGTTCGAATCCCCACGACGGAGTGAGCTCCCGTTGCTCTCTCCCAGCTCCTGCCAATCTAGCAGTTTGAAAGCATGCCAGTGCAAGTAGATAAATAGGTACCGCTGCAGCAGGAAGGTAAATGGCGTTTCCGTGCACTCTTGTTTCCATCACGGTGTTCCATTGTGCCAGAAGCGGTTTAGTCATGCTGCCCACATGACCCGGAAAGCTGTCTGTGGAAAACGCCGGCTCCCTCGGCCTGAAAGCGAGATGAGCACCGCCTTTGACTGGACTTAACCGTCCAGGGGTCCTTTACCTTTTTTTGTTTGTTTTGTTTTACTTGGGAGCCATTCTATGCTTCACACAGATCTATGGGCCAGCACAATCCAAATCCATCATGGATAATTAGGCACCATAAAAAGTTTGGATTCCCTGTTAGAAAGTATTTGACACATTAGTCTTCTGTTTTGGGGGAGTTGGTGGGAAGGGGGAAGCCAACTGTATTGATAATGGTTATGTTTATTTTAATATATTTCTTGAAAATCAATAAAACATTTGTTTTTATTTATTTATTAATAGAGTGTGTATGCGCACGCTTGCTGAGGAATAAATCTGTTTTTTTAATAGCTCTAAGGAGTCAGGCTGGCGATGGCCATTTCCCATCCCTGAATGTGTATGAGATAGCAACAATGGCATCTCTATGAAATATACATGGTGAGAGATTTTTTTTCCCCCTAGCAAGCGTAGCTGCATAGATGAATCCATTATGGGAGCTCTGAGGAGCTGCCACATGGCCAGGGATTCAAAACCAGCAAGCCTAGGAAATTATTCCAGCAACCCTGCTATAACATGTTCATTAAAATATGGTAGGATTAGCAGAAGGCCAGGTACAGTTGCTCAAGGTGTCAGATATAGGCAGCCAATTGTAGATTTTAATGGCTCTACCAGAAAACCTGTAGATCATGGGTAGGGAAACTAAGGCCCGGGGGCCGGATCCGGCCCAATTGCCTTCTAAATCCGGCCCATGGACAGTCCGGGAATCAGTGTGTTTTTACATGAGCAGAATGTGTCCTTTTATTTAAAATGCATCTCTGGGTTATTTGTGGGGCATAGGAATTCGTTCATCCCCCCTCCAAATAAAGTCCGGCTCCCCACAAGGTCTGAGGGACAGTGGACCGGCCCCCTGCTGAAAATGTTTGCTGACCCCTGCTGTAGATGTTTCCTGGACTCCAATTCCCATCCAGCACGGCCAAAGATCAGGGATGAAGGAAGTGTTAATCTAGCAATATCTGGGCTGCCCTAAGTATCCCGTTCTTGTGCTCCCTCAAAGGCTCGGCACCAGCGTGATCATTTTAACTTTTACTTTCCTTCGGAAATGCTCTGTCTCTCCTGATTTCAAGTGCAGCCACAATAGCCTTGCCTGAAATGATATATGATAAGTGAGACAGCAAAACAGCTGGCACTTTGGGGAAGGGGCAAGACCCACATGTCTAGTAGCTTAATTTTGCCACATGCTAGATCTTTCTGGTGTTTCATGTTTTAATATGTGAGAACCTAAGATGAGCTGCACAGAGTGGGGGTGTCAACCATATTCTCAGAAAGGATGCTGACCTCATAATTAAGGAGACTGACTTTGTTCTGTGCAAATGGCTTTAGATACCTATTAGGTCCATAAATTACCCTATAGCATATATTCAACACAATAAACAGCAACAATTTGTTGTTGACAAAGGACAGCTGGACATATAAAGGGCCCCATTACCTTCAGTAGCTTAGGGCCTCATCAGACCTAAATCTGGCCCTGCTTCTTAGATAGGACAAACAGGTCAGTCTCTATTCGGAGAGATGGAATATATAGAGAAGAATAAATGGATTCAAATTTTATAACAAAAATGACAACATAGAAAACTCAGTGGGGGAACATTTCAACCTCCCAGGATGTTTTGTTAACTGACCTAACGACGATCATACTGTAACGATGGAACTTCAAAGGCAGACTGCATTGTGAAACTGTTGGATTACAAAACATCAAGAGGTTCAGAGTTGCCGCTTGCCGATTGAATAGGAATTTCTATCACATTACATGTGTCACAATGCCAGGATATCTTTTATCAAAAAAAACCCTGTCCTTTTTGTGGATGCCCACTGTTAATGGTAATTATCACCCTCTGTACTTTTTTTAAAAAAATTTTTTTGCATTTCATTTCCTTCTTCTGGTCTCACTGTTTACAGCTTTACATTCCCCAAACAATGTATACCTATCCATTCATTTAGAAAAACTCAGCATACCACTTCATGCAACTGATGAAGTGAATGGGAGTCAAGTAAAACATATGCCATAGTAATTGAGTTGTGTTGAGGTTCCCTCTGTGTTAGAGGGTGGGGTTTTTGGGGGGTAAAGGTTTGTGGACAGTTGCAAACCTGCATTTACCCTGAGCATGCAGGTACCTCTCCCTCGTATAGGGTTTTTGTTTGGTGCATGGGTTCACTATTAGTACAGAGCAGGGGTAGGCAACCTAAGGCCCGTGGGCCGGATGCGGCCCAATTGCCTTCTCAATCCAGCCCACGGACGGTCCAGGAATCAGCGTGTTTTTACATGAGTAGAATGTGTCCTTTTATTTATAATGCATCTCTGGGTTATTTGTGGGGCATAGGAATTCGTTCACCCCCCCCAATAAAGTCCAGCCCCCCACAAGGTCTGAGGGACAGTGGACCGGCCCCCTGCTGGAAAGGTTTGCTGACCCCTGCTGTAGATGTTTGCTGGACTCCAACTCCCATGCATCTCTGGGTTATATACAATACAGTTTATTCGACCGTCAGTCAGAGCACAATCATGATCCATACAAAATTTAAAAAAGACGTCTAAACATCTCGGAAAGCTTTACACTAAAACATACAATGAGAAGTAGATTAAAATGCATCTCTGGGTTATTTGTGGGGCCTGTCTGGTGTTTTCACATGAGTAGAATGTGTGCTTTTCTTTAAAATGCATCTCTGGGTTATTTGTGGGGCATAGGAATTCGTTCTCCCCCCCCCCCCCAAATATATAGTCTGGCCCACCACATGGTCTGAGGGACGGTGGACTGGCCCATGGCTGAAAAAGGTTCCTGACCCCTGGTACAGAGCATAGAGTTGCATCATATTATCCTCTCTTGTTGAAACTTATTGTAGCACTAGGGCATGCTATCAGTGTGCAGTGCAGAACAGTGGCTTCATAAGCAAAAGGTGTGTTTGCAACTTGCCATCTCCTTTGATAATATTGTTTACGAATTTAAAAAGAGAAACTGCTCCATCGGCAGGATCGTAGTCCTATATTATCTGATCTTGGACCATGCATTATTGATTTCCACAATGTACAAAAAGAAAAGTATTAAAAGCCTTAGATAAAAATATAAGGGATAAAAAATGCTTAAATTGCTTTTGAAATTTAAAATCAATTTTACATGCACGCTTATGTAGGGTAAGCAGGATTTATCGAGCAGTGGGCGGCATACTAAAATAGCATTTTATTCTACAGCAAAATGAAGATCTTTGGATGAAGGTATGGCTTTTAGTTTTGTCCTGTTCACATAGCAGGGGCAGCTACCTGTAGGGGAGCAAATTGATGCTGCTCATACGCGGGCCAACATTTTAAAAAGTCTCGCTACAACTTCTGAGACCAGGACTTACTAGGGACGGGTAAGCCTGTTAACTTGAACTTCGCCATTTCTCATTTCCCACCCTATAGAGTTCAGTTCTCCATATTTCCACACCAGTATGCAATTTGTTGTTGTTGTTGTTGTTGTTTTTTAAAAAACAAGCCCACGTGAAAATTTAGCAGTCACTTTGCCACCTTTTTCTCAAGGAGCTCAATGTGATATATAGGGTTCCCTCATCATTTAATCCCTGCCCTGTGAGGTCGGTTAGGCTGAGAGCCAGTGGCTGGCCTATGGTCACCCAGTGAGTTTTGAACCAGGTCCTAGTCCGATACTGGTGACTGGGAGTGGCCGCTGAGACCATATAACCCCGGTCCTGAAAGACCTACATTGGCTGCCAGTATGTATCTAAGCACAATTTAAAGTGTTGGTACTGACCTTTAAAGCCCTAAATGGTCTCGGCCCAGTATGTCTGAAGGAGCATCTCCACCCCCATCATTCTGCCTGGACACTGAGGTCCAGCTCTGAGGGCCTTCTGGCGGTTCCCTCACTGTGAGAAATGAAGTTACAGGGAACTAGACAGAGGGCCTTCTTGGTAGTGGTGCCCACCCTGTGGAATGCCCTCCCATCAGATGTCAAGGAAATAAACAACTTTCTGACTTTTAGAAGACATCTGAAGGCAGCCCTGTTTAGGGAAGTTTTTAATGTTTGATGTTTTATTGTGCTTTTAATATCCTGTTGGAAGCTGCCCAGAGTGGCTGGGGAGGCCCGGCCAGATGGGTGGGGTATAAGTAATGAGTTGTTGTTGTTGTTGTTGTTGTTGTTGTTGTTGTTGTTCTAAGCACTGCATGACACTGGCTCTTAATGTGGTGATAGCACCATGGGTCTCCATTTTATCCTGCTAATTGGAAATGCCGGCAAGTCTTGAAAAGGCTTTCATGGGAAGAGTCCCTTCATGACACACTTTATTTCTGGCAGTGCCCTGAGAGCTGCTGTAGCAGGGACTATATACTACATAAGGTGGGCCTTATTAATATAGTCCTTATATGGTTGTATTCCTAGTCCGCCTGCGTTTATGACGGGGAGTTGGGTTGGTATGGACCCTAGTTGCTCCTCCACTGGTGAAGAAGAGTGCTATAATGGAAGCCCTGAGCTTCACCCAGGTGGCAGGATCTTCTGCCAGTGAAAAGCCCCCTAGACCCTCCATCCCAAGGAACCCAATCCTCAGTCTGGAATTGGTGTGGCAAAAAGAAGCCCCTCACCCACCTTCATTGGCAGGAGTCAGCAGGGCTTCAGACGCAGCAGTGAATCTGCAATTCCTCAACTTCCCACCCCCTCACTAGGATAGCTCTGGCCATTGTAAATCTGTCTTTAAATCTCAGCTATGCTCCTCTAGATTCTAGATTCCATTTCCACCCAGAATTAATATAGGCATTCACAGTTTTGCATGTTGGTTCTCAGGCTTCCTCCACCCCACCCAGCAAAACCAGCCTCCTCTATGCAAAAATTCAGTCTAGCAGCTTGCACAGATAATGTGGTAGGTTGGTTTTTTTTTAAAAAAAAACTGTCTTCTTTATGGAGGTTATAATTCAGCATGAAAACTCTGTTTTCCCCAGTCCACAGCTTCTGGGAGCCTGAGTGATTATGCATAAGAAGATCCTGCCTAGATTAGCATAATAGAAATTGCAACAATAGTTTTTTAACAGCTCATTTAGTAGCGCTTTGATTTTGATTTTTTTAAAGGGAAAAACCATCATTAATGATGCAGTGCTAGAAGTAATCCCAAATGCACACATGCTCAGAAATTAGGCTTGAAAGAGATCTGCCTAGGCTGAAAAAATATGTCTAGAATGATCCTCCTGTCTCAGTCTCCCTTTGCTCTTGGTCACTCTATGGAATACAGAGATAACTCAGACTATAGATGCTACTGCTCCTAGGCATCCTTTTCCACTTCATGCAGCCCTGTCAGCGCTCTGGCATTCTTTAAAACTACAGAGATTCCATGGACAAGAAAAGTATGTTTCCAAGCACAATTCAAAGTGTTGGTGCTGACCTTTAAAGCCCTAAACGGCCTCGGCCCAGTAGACCTGAAGGAGCGTCTCCACCCCCATCGTTCTACCCGGACACTGAGGTCCAACTCTGAGGGCCTTCTGGCGGTTCCCTCCCTGTGAGAAGTGAGGTTACAGGGAACCAGGCAGAGGGCCTTCTCAGTAGTGGCACCCGCCCTGTGGAATGGCCTCCCACCAGATGTCAAAGAAAACAACTACCAGACTTTTAGAAGACATCTGAAGGCAGCCCTGTTTAGGGAAGCTTTTAATGTTTAACACATTATTGTATTTTAATATTCTGTTGGAAGCCACCCAGAGTGGCTGGGGAGGCCCGGCCAGATGGGCGGGGTATAATGAATTATTATTATTATTATTATTTATTAAAGGAAACAGAAGCAGGGGGGGAAAGTTCACAAAAGAGGAGGCAGAAACATCTGCTCTTGGGGTTGCCAGGGATTCCTAAAGCCTGGAGTCCAAATAACTCTCATCAGTCACAGTTTTCGTTTCACTCATTTGCTAAAAAACACTGAAAGGCGGGATTAGCCAGGCTGCCTTATCTCACAGCAGGGTGCCTGCACATTTTGTTTTATAATTGTCCTTCTAGTAGAGCCAGAGGCTTTTTTTATGTAATGAAAATTCAGGGCCTAGGCCCTCTTGCAGCCATGGGTCATGGCCCAATTCCACCATTTGCACCACTATAAATTAAACCACGTCTGTAGGGAAAGATGCTTAAGAGAGCATTGGCATTGAGCTGTGAAGGTTTATGTTTTCCATAGCACACCAGAAACAGAGGATAGAAGACATTCTTATATAGTAAAATATAGGATTATATGGGCTTTTTAGCCTCGTAAGAATCTCTTCAAGAGGTGCACTGAAAATAGAATTACCAACTGCTGGTTTGAGAGCCTGAGTTACAAAAATCCTGCTTTCCTTTCCTAATACATAAATCATAGCAGAACCGACAGTTTCAATGCAATGATGATGTAACAGCAGGCTCCTAGGTATAGATACCATGGTGATAAGCCCAGCAGGCCTATAAATAACCACTTGTCTGGTCACCTGTGGTGAGTGACAGTTGAATAGAGGTGACCAGCCAGGAAAACTTTTGCAAATAGGAGATAAGAGTTGTTGGTTGGGTTCAAACAGCTAAGCTAGTGATATGTGGACATGTAGGCTGGTCACTTTTGTAAGCCTATTTTTAAGCCTGTAGTTAAGAATCCTCCAGGTAAGAGGGATTAAATATCAGTTCTCTGCAGGAATTCATAGGCAGCATAAACTTTGAGGTTCCTTTCTGTGTAAAGAATGCCTTATTCCTCCAGAACAGGAATATCTTATTTCCACATCTGTCTTCATGAAATGTTGCATTTCATATGATTGAGGGAGCTGTGGTTGGAGGGAAGATGCAGAGAATTGGGGGGAAAGTAGAAAGGGAATGAAATTCTGTTTGAACAGAGATGTGTGCTTTGTTTTTTTGTTTTGTTTTCGGAAGCTGCACGTAAAACTGAAACGAGTCAGAAAAAGAGGCGGGGGAATAGGGAAACTGTGACCCCCCCCAAGAAACTTTTATGTAGTTTACAACTCCCGTCAGCCACAGCCAGTAGGGCCAGCGGTTTGGGATGATGGGAGTTGTAATCCAGCCACAACTGGAGGGCTGAACTGGAGTCCAGACATGGCTGTCCCAGTAGCATAGCTGTCAACTTTCGGATTTGAAAATAAGGGATTTTTCCAAACGTTCGGATTTGAAAATAAGGGATGCCGCGAGGGCGGTGCAATGGTACCAAGTAGCCTCGCCACCCTGCGCTCCAGAGGATGCGCGCGAGCGGGTGAGCGTGCGCATAGACGGCAGGCAGGCTGTCTGTCTGGTTGGGCGTGAGGGTCTGGCTGCACAAGGCATGCAAGCTCTGCCCCCAGTCGGTCTCAGTCTCCTTATTGGCAGCCGAGCAACGCAGCTGAGGAGCCTCCCTGGCCGGCAGGGAGGGAGAGGAGCTGCTTCCTTTGAAATCCGGGAAATTTAAGGAATATCAACAATCCGGGATAGCAGCAGGAAACGGCATTGGAATAAGGGAGTTTCCCGCAAAAAAAGGGAGGGTTGACAGCTATGCCCAGTAGGGCTGGGGTCCAGTAAGGGAACTGAGAGTACAGTTTTCTGACTTGATCCACACTATTGGTTGGATACACATAGACCTTTGAAAAAAATTGACAAGCCACTGTTTGGGCTGTGTGTGTGTGTGTGTAGTAAGTAGGGATAGGCACATCTGTTAATTTCACTTCTCCCACATTTCCAATTTTAAATTCAGCATTCCACATTTCTGTAACAATTTGTTATTTTGTCTTTTTCAAATTATCATGAAAATCCACCAGTGTTTAATTGCAAATGTCTCCTAATAAACAGGTTTTTATATCCAGTTTTGATTAACCTACACATGTTGGAGAGCTATATCCCCATATATCTTGCATTCCGTGTGTTCTTTTGACCAGTATATGCATTTCCCTACAAACTTTATATGCATTTTTGTAAACATTACTTGGGTGCGGGGAGGCCTTGCAAAATTCAGATAAATGCGAATTCCAATGGGTGGCTATTTTTCAGTTTGTGTATTGTTCCAGCAAGTGCGAATTGGGTAGGGTTGCCTTTAAATGCAAACTGAATCAAGTTTCCCCTCAATTCTTGGTAATGAAGCTGGTTTCAGACTCCTTTCTTCGCCTTTCCTTCTTAACCTCTGATTTAGGAGTTGAGTTTCCCAGAAGGTCTGCATACTCTTGGTTATATCTGAGCATCTGTGGGTCCCCTCCCACTAAAGTAATGTAGCAATATAATCAGAACTTCATTTTAATTTCAGATTCTTTCACTTGGTCCCTCAGGTACTGGTGACTCAGAGGGGAATCTCATGAAATATGAAGAGGGAACATGCAAAGGCTTTCACGGAATAAACATTTATTATTTTCTGACAAAACTGCACGCAGGCAAGTTTGGTAGCAGGGGAATAAGAAGAGCACAGCCCCTACCCTGAAGAGAGTTGTGTTGTGAGGCTCAAACTCCTGCTCTGACAGGTGTGTGAGGAAAAATCATCACAAAGAGGATTTCGATTAAACCCTGCTGGTTCGCCAACCTGAAGCTCATGCTTCTATTTCAGGGCGGGGGGAGTGACAAGTATTACTATGACTGAGAACTGTGAGAGTGCATAGTTCCCTGGAAGTAACTCTTGTGGCTTTGAGCCACAAGGATTTATAGGATTTATTTGTCAATGCAGACTTTTACGGAATTGGATTAAGTTTCCAAGATCTGCTACATTAGCCACTTGAATTTTTATTATTATCCTGAATTCAATGCAAGGTGAGCCACAGACAGGGAGTATGAGAGAGCTGGTGAGGACTATTAATAATAATAATAATAATAATACCCTGCCCATCTGGCCGGGCCTCCCCAGCTACTGTGGGTGGCTTCCAACAAATATTAAGAGCACAATAAAACATCAAACATTAAAAACTTCCCTAAACAGGGCTGCCTTCAGATGTCTTCTAAAAGTCAGATAGTTGTTTATTTCCTTGACATCTGATGGGAGGGTGTTCCACAGGGTGGGTGCCACTACCAAGAAGGCCCTCTGCCTGGTTCAGAATGTAGGCAGAATGCAGATTGAAATATTGCTTCATGCCGAATCAGTGTGTCCATTGTTTTCTGCTGAAATCCTGTAACTTTTTTGTACATGAACTTTCTGGTGGTGAGTGAGTGTGTGTGTGTGTGTGTGTGAGTGAGAGAGAGAGACAGACAGACAGACACAGTGTGCCTCCCACTTTTGTTCCACTGTAGTGCTAGTCTTCTTCTTTGGCGATCACTTGTAGCTGAGTAAATTGTCTTCCATAAACACGGTTTTAACAGTGAGTTCGTAAGTGACTGTGGAGGCCAATTCTGGATCCACACATCCTTTCATAGTGGGGACATAGGTTTCCGGGTGGGAGCTGATCATGGTGAGGTTTTGCCAAGTGTGCCTTCCTCTTAGCGCGTTTCTCCCTTTCGTCCTGAGTTCAAGCGTCTTCAAAACCCACGACACCTTTGGGAAAGGCTGTTCTCCAATCAGAGCGCTCGCAGGCCAGTGTTTCCCAGTTGTCAATGTTTATACTACATTTTTTGAGATTTGCCTTGAGAGAGTCTTTGGAACCTCTTCTGTTGACCACCAGCACTACGCTTTCCATTTTTAAGTTTGGAATAGAGTAGTTGCTTTGGAAGACGATAATCAGGCATCCTCACAACATGACCAGTCCAACGAAGTTGATGTTGAAGAATCAATGCTTCAACACTGGTGATCTCTGCTTCTTCCAGTACACTGGCATTAGTTCACCTGTCTTCCCAAGTGATGTGTAACATTTTTCGTAGACACCGTTGATGAAATCTTTTGAGGAGTTGGAGATGGTGTTTATAAGTGGTCCATGTTTCACAAGCATACAGTAAGGTTGATAGTACCAATAATGTGGTAACATTGGGGATGTAGCATAAATCAACTAATAAAGCAGAATGAAGTGTGGACAGCTCAGTATATATCCAGCGTTAATGCACTATTATTGCATCAATGACATGCTGTGGAAGACAAAGAAAAACAAAGAAACCCACCAGTTGGGAGGGTCTTCAAGTTGACAAAGTAATGAAAACATGAAACCCTCCTTTTATTTCAGTGGACGCAGAGTTCCCACTCAAAATACTGGGTTCTCTTTTTATATAGTGGTTGCTTTACTAGATGTGAGGCCTTCCAAGCTGCTGTGTAATATAAATGTTTAACAAGACTTTACGATATGGAGCTAAATGTACTGGAATAAGCACGAGTGAGGTCTAGTCCCAACCATCACACCTCAGTAATGTTAACAGGCATTTAGCAACAATTTGGGCCTTTTCACAGATGTTCGCAGGAAGAGGTGAGGCTGCTATGATCTAGCAGTTTCTTTCCAAAGAGGAACACCAGCGTAATGGATTTCTGCTCGGGCAATTGCAGATTTGCAAGAATCAAAGGCTGTGTCACTCCCTGTTCCCACTGGGAATGGCAAAGCCAGAATTGCTACCCAGCAGGTCAGTCACACTTTTAACATGACAGCATTTCGGTCCCCACTGTCAAAAATCAGTGAGTGTTACAAAGAAGAATCTGATGTATAAATTACAGCTGCCCTCGGGCAAGTTGCAGAATGGCAGTAGATGGCATTGAGTTGTCAGCCCACTGCTGGTGCTTCTCACTGTGACAAACCTTCACCAAACAAGAAGAGTGTGTGTGTGGGGGGGGACCCACCTGGATGCTTGTTGCTGAACTTATTTTCATCCCATAAAAGGAGTGCATCTGCAGGTAGGTCACATGCTAGAAATAGATGCAAATAAAGACCCCTGAAACACATTTGGCTCACAGGCTGGGCCCTGTATTTCCACACACTTTTCAGTTGAGGAACACAGGAAAAGGTCACATAGGAAGGCTGAATATTGTAGCCATGAACCAAAGTGCACATTTCGACGCACTTCCATGATAAATATTGCATATAAAGATGTATACAGTGGTACCTCGGGTTAAGAACTTAATTCGTTCTGGAGGTCCGTTCTTAACCTGAAACTGTTCTTAACCTGAGGTACCACTTTAGCTAATGGGGCCTCCTGCTGCCGCTGCGCCGCCACTGCCCGATTTCTGTTCTCATCCTGAGGTAAAGTTCTTAACCTGAGGTACTATTTCTGGGTTAGCGGAATCTGTAACCTGAAGCGTCTGTAACCTGAAGCGTCTGTAACCCGAGGTACCACTGTATAGTCATATAATGTCTTTTCTCCCTTTACACAGTCAGAGGCGGAGAAAGCTGCTCCGGTACCTGGAGCGGTGCCCGCGGGGGCGGAGCTAGCCGCCCGTCGGGGAGGGGCTAGCTGCCTGCCGCAAGTGTCCGGGGGGGGGGGGCGCTGGCCGCGATGAGCGTCCCTGGGTTGCGCCGGCCGTGGCAAGCGTCGGGGGCAACGGCGATGTCACCCCCCCTCAGGGATGACACCTGGGGCGGACTGCACCCCCGCACCCCTTTTCTCCGCCAGTGTACACAGTTATGTGTTTTGTTCTCCCCCCTTTTTGTATCACTTTACTGCTTTATATTTGAAAAAAAATCAATAAAATATCAGTTATGGGGCGGGGGGAGATTGCAGACTGAATTCATCTCCGCTAGGTGCCACAGGAATCAGGCAATAAGGTTTGGAGGACAAAGAAGCAATAGCTGATCTCCCCCCCCCCCTTTTTTTTTTTGAAAAGCACAAATAGCTGGGTGTGTGTTTTAATGGGGAATCAGCTTCCACCCAGGAAGGCATTTTAAACAAGCCTTTATTAGTTTTGTCACAGGCACCTAAGCAAAACTCTTTGGCATTAATTCCTTACTTATAAGAAATGCAAGAAGCAGACTTGCTTCTTAAAAAAACAAAACATAGGAGGGAGAAATTCCTCTCTGTGTGAAGTAATGGCTCTGTTCCTGATGTTGTAGGTATGACAAACTATAATTAACGCGTGAGAAATTAGAGTGGGTTTGGAGAACAATGGCTTCTGTTTTACTGTTGCACAGTCTCAGCATAATTAAAAATAAGCGTCTAAGTGTTATTTGCTCTCTTCTTGGCTGCCAAACTTGTTTGTTTAGAGATGAAGGAGTGGGGGGTAGGAAGACGCTGTTGGGATCTGTTTGCCTGCTGCAAAGGAAAACCCAGATTGGAAAGGACAGATATGTAAATGAGCAAGACGCAGAGCGATGTGCGACCGTGAATCTAATCCCCCTCTGAGCTGCCTTGGAAGCGTTTGAAGAGTCAGGCTGCTTTGGGCACTTCAAGTTTGAGGGAGTGGGGCAGTTACCACACTTGCTCCAACTTGTACATTTGCCTGAGGGAACAGCCGGTGTAGTTCGTCCCTTGCCTTTAAGAAACTTCAGCTAAGCTTCTGTCAGCTGTGTGCGCTATCAGAAGAGTTGAGAAGTCAGAAACCTGGCACACAAAGCATTGAGGTTCAGACTGCCAACTCTTCAGCCAGCTTCTGTAGCTGTGCTCTTGAGCCAGTGTGGTGTAGTGGTTGAGAGCGGTAGGTAGACTCGTAATCTGGTGAACCGGGTTCACGTCTCCGCTCCTCCACATGCAGCTGCTGGGTGACCTTGGGCTAGTCACACTTCTCTGAAGTCTCTCAGCCCCACTCACCTCACAGAGTGTTTGTTGTGGGGGAGGAAGGGAAAGGAGAATGTTAGCCACTTGGAGACTCCTTCGGGTAGTGATAAAGCGGGATATCAAATCCAAACTCTTCTACATACCCTCCAACATTTCTCCAGTGAAACTAGGGACATCCTATTCCATAATAATGATTTTTACTATTTATACCCCACCCATCTGACTGGGTTGCCCCAGCCACTCTGGGTGGCTTCCAACATATATAAAAACATAATAAAACATTTAACATTTTTGTTAAAAAAAAACACCTTCCCTATACAAGGCTACCTTCAAACAGCTCGGTGGTGTGTGTCAGATAACTCCATACCCTCCAACGTTTCCCTGATGAAAATAGGGACATTCTAAGGAAAAGAGGGACATTCCAGGATCAAATCAGAAACCAGGACAGCTTCTGTAAATCCGGGGCTTTCCCTGGAAAATAAGAGATACTAGGAGAGTCTGTGAGTAGTGTGTTGTTATGATAGGGGATAATAACAGTCTCCTCCATGCTGTTTGGGAGGATTGAATTGTGTAATTTTTTTGGTTAAATGTTCCCCCCCACCCACAGGGGGATAAGAGGTGATCACACCACTGTCAGGAGAATCCAAGAACAATAGTTATTTTTGCAAATCACCATACTGGGCTGAGATCATGTTAATTTAATGAAATCTGAACAGCTATGGACCAAATTTGAGTAATGATAGTGCAATCGAACGATGAACAGGTACCAAATAGTGGACCCCATCCCTAGTGAAGTTGGATCTCTTTGTTTCTCAAACATGTTTTTTTTCATTTCCGTTTTAATTTTAAGCTTCTGGTGAAGTGTTGTGCATGATGAGCTTCCTAAATTTGCCCCGGTTCAATCTCAATGCCTCTCTCTTGTCTTTGGTTTTATTTATTTTGAGGAGAGGGGTGGATGCAAGCAAAGATGTGGTCTGCCATGGCTGCAGTAACAAAGCCGCTGAGGATCCAGCAGTCCTTATAATAAAAAATAGATGTAGCAACTTGTCTCATCCCTGCACTTCATTTTCGCTAAGAGTTGCATAGTGTCACTTTCTGATTGTCTGATTCAAACACTTCCCCCCTCCCTGTAATACACATTCTTCTGACCTGCCTCTCAGACAATATATTGTTATGGGTTTTGCTGTCAGATTTCTGTCAATAGGAGTACCTTAAGGCAATACCTGGCCACCATCTTGGGACTTGATACAGCAGTATTAATACCCCTGGATATTGCAGCAATGTGTCTCCATGGGAACGGATTGCTTTTTGAGGCAGTAGGATTCTGGGATGTTCTGAAGGGGGGGAACAAGCAGAGAAGGGGCTAGGGGACATTAACCCCCTCGCCCAAGGCTGATGCAATCTAGGCAAGTAACAACAACAACAACAACAACAACAACATATTATTATTTCTACCCCACCCAGCTGGCTGGGTTTCCCCAGCCACTCTGGGCGGCTTTCAACAGAACATTAAAAACAGAATAAAACTTCAAACATTAAAAAACTTCCCACTACAGGTCTGCCTTCAGATGTCTTCTAGAAGTCAGATAGTAGTTGTTTATTTCCTTGACATCTGATGGGAGGGCGTTCCACAGGGCGGGCGCCACTACCGAGAAGGCCCTCTGCCTGGTTCCCTGTAACCTCACATCTCGTAGTGAGGGAACCGGCAGAAAGCCCTCAGAGCTGGACCTCAGTGTCCGGGCTGAACGATGGGGGTGGAGACGCTCCTTCAGGTATACTGGACCGAGGCCATTTAGGGCTTTAAAGGCCAGCACCAACACTTTGAATTGTGCTCGGAAATGTAATGGGAGCCAATGTAGGTCTTTCAGGACCAGTGTTATATGGTCTCGGCGGCCACTCCCAGTCTAGCTGCCGCATTCTGGATTTGTTGCAGTTTCCGGGTCACCTTCAGTATCAAGGCTAAACGTTCAGACTCTCCTTCAGGTAAACAGGGCCAAGGCCCTTTAGGGCTTTAAAGGTCAGCAGTGACAAATATTAAAAACCACCATAAGTCTCCCCATTGATCTCCTTAAAAAGAAATCTCAACCCAAGTAACTGATGTGCCCCTGGAATTAATAATAATAATAATAATAATAATAATAATAATAATAATAATAATTTATTTGAAGCTACAGTTCCCTGGGAAGAGGGACTGACTGTTAAATCACTGTTAAAACTTTAGCTCTGTGAGGGAAATAGCAGGGTCTCCTAATCACTCTCAGCACTCTTAGCAAATTTCAGATCCCAGGATTCTCTGGGAGAAGCCATGGCTACTTAAAGTGTCATGGTTCTGCTTTCAAGGCATAGTGCAGTTAGCATCTAGCTCTGAATAGGGCAGCTTCCTAAATTCCTAAATAGCAACTGAGAGCCACATGGTGGGGTTGAGCATAAGGGATTAACACCTGCAATGCTCTCCCTCCTCTTAATTCCACCAAGTCTCCCAGCAGATGCTGCAATATTTCATGAGAGTTCTTCTCTTGTGCAGAGAGGACAGGGTTGTACATCTCTCGGCAGTCAATTGAGCACTGATTTGTGTGTTTTATGAAGGTTCGGCAATCGAGCTTTAATTAAAAATGCACAGAGGCAATAAATACCCAAGCAGGCTCTGACAAGAACTACAGGGAAAAAGCAAGGTACAAGAAACTCTGATGCTAGAGCTGTGAGCTGCGGACGCCCTCCTCCCCCTCTCCTCCCAGCAGATGCAGCCCAGTATTCTGTGAACTCATCTAGGCTGAAAAGCGGGGTCCAAATATAATAAATCTGCCATTAAAAAATTGGGGAACCTACTACTTGGCATTGCTACTTGTTGCTGTTCCATAAACCACTCCCCCCCCCCCAGCAGTGATATGCACAGGCTAACAAACTGCCCAGAAAGTCGTGTGTGTGTGTGTCCTTTTGTACATGGAACAGTTATGCAGGACAGCTCTGGTCACTTTTTATAGCAGAGGAGGGGACCTGTAACCCTCCAGTTAGTGTTGGACTTCAACTCCCATCATCCCTAACCCCAGGCAATGCTTTCTGGGGCTAATGGGAGTTGGAGTCCAACAGCAAGTGGTATGGGTTGGGGTGCAGTTTCCCTACCCCTGTCTGATCATAGTGGCGGCGGAGGGTGGGGGGGAGAAAGTTCTTCGTAAGATGGGGTCAGTGCCAGATATTTATGCTCTCACTGAAACCTGTTGCAACAAACAGTATTAGCGGCACACCAAATATTTGCTAGTTTTTAGTTTCAGGTTAAAATATTTGCCCTGATGATATAATTTAGAACACGCATAGGGGACCTCTACCCTGTAGGACAAATTAGGTCTCAATTTGGCTCACCAGCCTATTCCCCGCAAGCCACACCCACCTGACCCACACCTGACATCAAATGGAACATAAATGTGGGACAGGTAAATACAGTTCCAAATAAACCATCGGGAGATTTAAAGTGTTTTCTTGATTGTTCCTTGGCAAGTAGGCTTTGCATTTTTGGTGAGTCATTCTGGGTTTATTTTCTGGGAAAAGTGTGACACACACACACACACACACACACACACACACACACACACACACGGCACCTTTTAAATTGGGTGTCCAGGACAAAGCCTTACTGCAATTGGTTCCACTTGGTTCTGAGAGCTGACCCCTGCCGATTTGAAGTCAGTGTGGACCAGCTGATTGGCACTGCCTCTGACTGCAAACCCCACTGGGATGTTAATCTTGCTCCCTGCCTCTGATTTAGAATACTAATCAGATGCTCTCCTTTTCTCACGTAGGTGATCCACTCAATTACGGAACACATAGGGAGGGGGTGCTTCAGATGAATTTCCTCACTTATTAAATAAGCACAGGAAGAAGCCACAGGGCGACCTTGAGTAGTCCTGCTCCTCACAGCTGCTGCGTATGCCAGCCATGCATTTTGGTGACTGTGAGAAGTAGCTCTGTATGTGTGCCAATGTACACACAGAGAGATTCGCCACATCGCGGGCTGTGTCTGTTAGTCCTGGGCCAGTCAGAGTCTCCTGACATGTGGAGTGGCTCTCCACACGTACAGTCATACCTCGGGTTGCGCTCGCTGCGGGTTGCGCGTTTTCAGGATACGAACGCGCCGAACCCGGAAGTACCGGAATGGTTTACTTCTGGGTTTCGGTGCTCACGCATGCGCAGAAGCAGCAAATTGCGTCACGCGTGTGCACAGCCGCAGCGGCACAGGTTGCGAATGCTGCAGGTTGCGAACGCGCCTCCCACCTCCCGCACGGATCGCGTTCGCAACCTGAGCGTCCACTGTACATTCATAGGGCCCCTTGTCACCATTGCCAAATGTGCAGACAGCAGGGTGGGGCTTCCTGTATGTGCTCCCCTTATGTGCTGTTAAAGTAAGAAAGGGTTTTGTCTGAATAATAATAATAATAATAATAATAATAATAATAATAATAATATATTATTTATACCCCGCCTATCTGACTGGGTTTCCCCAGCCACTCTGGGTGGCTTCCAGCAGCATATTAAAATACAATGATTCATCAAATATTAAAAGCTTCCCTAAACAGGGCTGCCTTCAGATGTCTTCTAAAAGGTGGATAGTTGTTTATTTATTTGACATCTGATGGGAGGGCATTCCACAGGGCGGGTGCCACTACTGAGAAGGCCCTCTGCCTGGTTCCCTGTAACTTCGCTTCTCGCAGGGAGGGAACCGCCAGAAGGCCCTTGGCACTGGACCTCAGTGTCCAGACATAATGATGGTAGAACCGAAGGCTGTATATGTGAGGATTCTCCCTACCCTAAATGGTCAGACCGTTGCTCTGTCTTGCTCAACACTCTTCGGAGATTAAGGCTGATGTCTTTGCTAGATCTACCTAGAGGTTCTGGGAAATGAACTTGGAATCTTGTGCATGCAAAGTCAGTGCTCTATCGCTGAGCTTCCACCCTTCCCCAAGGGAAATGTTCTTACATTTTTAGCTACTTCCATGCATTTTACAAAGAGCACTTCAATGGTTGTTCATCATTTGTATCTAACTTCACCTACAGAGGGGAATGCATGGAGCTTAACTCTCTGAACACAAGCGCTTTCATATTTCACAGTGTCAGACTTGTTCTTTTCTTGTCTCTTGGTCACAGAAGTAAAAAAAAAAGTGATTTTTTTTAAAAGTAAAAAAATCTGAAACTCCACTGCAGAGAAAGTACAACTAGGGCCTCCAGTAGAGCTGAGCAGTCTCTTTGAATATTCAACATGAAAAGATTCTCCAGAACAAATGTCTACTGTGGAAGTTGGATATCTGTAATACTAGTTTTTCACTTTGGAAGGTTCACTTTGGGCTATGCAAACCCCTGCAATCACCATCCGAGTCTCTCTTCTCTTCCTGTCCTTCTCAGCACTTATTTTCTCTTTTTAAAGCCTAGTTCCCCACCTGTAATAGCACAAGTACTTTGCTTTCTCGCAGATATGTGCACTGCAGACATTTAGATAATCACAGGCTGTGTTTGGGAGCCAGATTATAGCCAAGTAGAGGTTGATGGTGCTGTTCCACCTGAAAGCAGTTGGTTTTCACTCAGGGTTGACAAAAAAAAAAAAAGAAGGGCCAAGAGGCAGTCTGTACTTTCACACTGTAGGACAGGGATTGGGTCCATAATGTGGAGCACTAGATATTGTTGGAGTTGTAGCCCAACAGCACCTAATCCCTGCTGTTAAAGTAATAATAATAATAATAATAATAATAATAATAATAATAATAATAATTTATTATTTGTACCCCGCCCATCTGACCAGGTCCCCCCAGCCACTCTGGGCGGCCTCCAACAAACACTAAAATACATTAAAATATTACAGATTAAAAACTTCCCTAAACAGGGCTGCCTTCAGGTGTTTTCTAAAGGTCATGTAGAAAAGGGTAGGAAAGGGTTCAGCCATTTGTCATTTATTTATTTTTATATTTATATGCAGTCAGGGGCAGTATACTTCTGAACACCAGTTGCTGGAAACTACAGGAGCAGAGAGGGCTCTTGTGCTCAGGTCTTGTGCTTGTAGGTTTTCCACAGGCATCTTGCTGGCCACCGTGAACATCGGATGCTGGACTAGACGGGGCATTGGTCTGATCCAGCAGGCTTTCCTTATGTTCTCATGTTTATGGTTTTATGGACTACAACTCCCACCAGCCCCAGCCAGCATGACCAATAGTCAGGGACGATGGGAGTTGTAGGAGGGCCACAGGTTCCCAGTGACATAGCGTGGGTTGCCAGCACCCGGGGCAAGGCAGGGGGGGTGTATGGGTGAGAGGGAGGGAATACGGAAGGAGTATGCATGCACATTCAACTGCCTAATGGCATCCTGGAAATCACAGCCGCAGAGATAAGAAAAGAAGAGTCATTCCGTTGTCTAAAGAGGTCACTTCCTGGTTCTCAAGGAGAAGCCATGTTCAATGGAGCCCAGCGACGGAAGCAAGCAACTGTATTGAGACACCACCAGGTGTTGAAATTTTGTGCCCCTAAGAATTTTGTGCCCGGGGCAGCTGCCCCTGTGTCCCCTCCCCCAATTGCGCCACTGCGTTCCCCACCCATTCCTAGCAGTGTGTCATTCAGTTTTCTATCTGCATGGTGGAATGCGGAATTAGAATATATGGAACCAATTCCAACTGCAGGTCCAATCATTGTACTTAAGAAACTGAGTCAATCTTCATTGGATCCAATTTGTGAAAAAGATGGCCGCCTGAAGAGTGCTGGCCTTTGGTGCAGGAAAGTGCATGGCATGGCAGCAAGTGAAGAAACCATAATACTGTAAATATGCACCCTTCCATGGACTTTTGGCCATATTCCCTATGAAGGAGCAGCTGTACTCAAGATGCTGACTGTAAGACCGGCCACATGCTGTCATGGGATTCCAAGTTGCTTTTGGCCTCTCGACTCCCTGAACCATATGGATTGAAGCCAAACCTATTTCTGCATACCCTGATGAGAACCTCTTCTCTCCCTGGCAGTGGTGATTGCCATGGCACTCAGTGCATCTGACAACTCCAGAAGTTTCCATTGCTTTCCTAGCTGAATACCAGCTGTCCACTTGAAATGTTTTTCTTCTGTTTTTTTGGTTTTTTTGCTAAGACAACAGTCAATAATGCAAAGCTATATGTGAGTTGAAGCAATTGGAGAGTGGGGAATTTTCTGCCCCTCAGAAGAACGGTTCTGGCTGAGTTAGGGCTGCCATATGTCTGGCTTTTCCTGGATATATTCGGGAATTCGTCTGTCGGAAATAGCATCCAGGAGTAATTTCCATCTCTAAAAATGTTTGGAAAAACCCAAACATATGGCAACCTATGTCTGAAGTGTTGGTGTTTAGCTGAAAAACTCCAACTGTTTTGGAGATTTTACACACACACACACACACACACACACACACACACACAGATTTTCACTTTTTGAAATATGGCAACCCTAGTTAATAAACAGAATTTCATTTCTTGAGTTGTGAAGTTTGACTGGAGATGCAGAGTGATTGTGGCATCTTTCTATGCTATGTTGTGACAGGGTGGAATATGGAACTTTCTGCTGAAGAAGACTATATTGGAAGAATATGGGTTTGTCAATAATTGTCAGGGAACTGCCCTCCCCTTGCCCGTCCAGCCCGGCTCTGAGTGAGTACCGTGAGCCACCAGCTATCTTGGAGACAGATTCCAGCGGGACGTCTGGAGGAAGCTCCGAGGAAAGGAAAGCAGTGAGAGGGCTTCCGTCAGCCTCACAGAGCCATCACAACGTACCAGGGGAAAGAAAGAGGAGGCGCACAAAGTGCTTCCGTCTCCCGAGATGCCTTGGTGGGTGGCGGGAGAACAGGCATCCGGTAGTTGGAGAAACTGAAAGCGAGGAGGACTGACGCATTTACGATGTGCTTGGAGTTGTAAACCAATTAGTTAGATTAAAGCTTTGATAGCTTAATGGCTCGGAGTCTTTTTGAACGCCTAGCTCAAAAGGGGCCCTGTGGGGCTTGACAACAACAACAACAACAACAACAACAATAATAATAAATTCTGTACATATGGGATTGTGAATTGGAGGCACTGATCCCAATTAACAAAATACTACAAAGATTGCAATTAACACGAATGTTTCCCCTACAATTAGCATTAACTCCTTTTCACTTTACAGGATACTAGCAAAATGCTTGTCAAAATGATAGCAGAGGTATGTGCAGCTTGTATATTGCAAGGTTCCCGAATATGGGCTTGTATATTCCAAGACCCCTTGGGCTGGTGCAGTTTGTCTCTGTGCACTACACAAGCAGATGCACTCCCCACCTCTGCTGTAGCATCCCTGGAGTCAGCTGCATTGGCAAAGAAAAAGCGCTTTATATGCGTTGTTTATGCATTCTAACAGTGTGACACCAGATGGCGCTGTGGAGTTCCGTCTTTGCCAACCCGATTTCTCATGCAAGGTTTACAACGCGTTTAACTGAAACGCTTCTTTGATGTGTGCCTAGATCTAGCCTCTGTCAGTGAAGAAGGCAGGGCCGCCAAGCATGTCAACGACAAACAGCAAGCTTACCCTCCATAGCTGCAGGCCCAGGACTTTACTTTCTCCTGTTGCCAACCATTAACCCAAGGATGGCTTAACCCTGTGGCCTGCCAAATGTTGCAGGACTACAACTCCCATCATCCCTGATTATTGCTTATGCTGACGGACCACATGTGAGCCCCTCCCCTGCATTAACCTGTATAAGGGATGGAAATGAAGACATGCAGTTGGGGGTGCAACTTTCCGTCATCTAATGGATTGATATTGAGCTAAAATGGCATCCTGCTCTGGTGACAATTCAAACTTTGATGATCTGCAAAGCTTGTCTGGAGTCTTCTTCTTTTTTCTTGGTACCACTAATGCAGTGTTCCCCAACCTTGGGCCTCCAGCTGTTTTCGGACTACAATCCCATCATCCCTGACCACTGGTCTTGCTAGCGAGGGATGATGGGAGTTGTAGTCCAAAAACAGCTGGAGGCCCAAGGTTGGGAAACACTGCACTAATGTATCTGAACTCTTAAAAGGTAAAGGTAAAGGGACCCCTGACCATTAAGTCCAGTCATGGACGACTCTGGGGTTGCGGCGCTCATCTCACTTTATTGGCCGAGGGAGCCGGCGTACAGCTTCCGGGTCATGTGGCCAGCATGACTAAGCAGCGCACGGAAACGCCGTTTACCTTCCTGCCGGAGTGGTACCTATTTATCTACTTGCACTTTGATGTGCTTTTCAACTGCTAGGTGGGCAGGAGCAGGGACCGAGCAACGGGAGCTCACACCGTCGCGGGGATTCGAACCGCTGACCTTCTGATCGGCAAGCCCTAGGCTCTGTGGTTTAACCCACAGCACCACCCGCGTCCCTATCTGAACTCTGTTTTATATAATAAAGGTGAGTTTTCCATAACCAGAAATCCCAACATGGGTGGGGGGGGGGAATGATTTGAGCGAGATCTTGATTCTAGCTAAGATGTTTTTCTAATGACGCGGATCATAGCCATAGTACCTGCAGCTACTGAAGGTTGTAATATGAACCCTTTTAAACATCCCAAGGATGTTGTACATCAATGGCAGGTTGTCTCGAACCCTTTCTCTAATCTGTTTCTTGCTTTTCCTTTACCACACAGAGTCCCCATGACCCTAGTTTGCAACGAGCCTTGCATAAAGTTGCCCAGTTGCCATGACAACAGCACCTGCTGTTTGAGTTAGCTCTCTCTCTCTATATATAAATATATATATGGTTTTCATGGATAAATTCTTCTTTACTCAATAGCATTATCCACGTTCTTCTCTAGCATTCAAAGATGCCAGTGCTTGCATCAGAAGCCTCTATGAGTTTCCCAAAATGAAAGTTTAATATCCAGCACCCAGCTGTGAAAAGACTAGCTGAGAGTGTTCAAAATGAATACTGAATGCTGAATCAGATGCACCTTATTCTTTTAGGTTTTTATCAACTTCACACATTTTATGGGTTTCGTAGGGTCGATTGCTACATGCGTTGTAACCAGTGGTTTCCTGGCCCGCCCTCAATCCAATAGTTCCCAACGTTGAGAATTCATCTTGAATTACTTTCCCTGCGAGGATCAAGGGCACGACTGGGTTTGCTTTGCAGATGAAAGAAGCAGGCAAGTAGAAGGAAGGAGGTTGAACGTTGCGAGGAGACCAGCGTTGCCTCCTGTGTGCTTGCTTCTGCACACCTACAACTCATGCTTGCCTTGTACATTTGTGAATCGGGGCCAAAATCCATGAGATCTTAATGACATTCACACAGTTCAGGTGGCGGCGGTTGACAGCAACCCTGAAGGTGTGCACCTCAGAACTCCCCTGACCTTGTGAGAGCCAGTGTGGTGTAGTGGTTAAGAGCGGTGGACTCGTAATCTGGTGAACCAGGTTCGCGTCTCCGCTCCTCCACATGCAGCTGCTGGGTGACCTTGGGCTAGTCACACTTCTTTGAAGTCTCTCAGCCCCACTCACCTCACAGAGTGTTTGTTGTGGGGGAGGAAGGGAAAGGAGAATGTTAGCTGCTTTGAGACTCCTTCGGGTAGTGATAAAGCGGGATATCAAATCCAAACTCTTCTTCTTCTCTTCTTCTCTTGTCCCATCCTGGTGAGTGCAATGCCACTCTGCCACGCCTCTCCATCTTGTGGAATCCAAGACCCTGTGTGCCGCTGTTGGCGAAAAGGGGCTCGGCAGAGAAGGGGATAGGCAGCACTATCAACATGATGATCAATTTATAGAGCCGTTTACTAACGGCGTGAGAATATAAATACTGAGTGTGTTTGGTATGAGTGGAAGTATATTTTGGGAGGAGTGAGGGAGAAAATCAATGGGCTGTTATAAGAAAAAAACCCTGTTCCTTTCCCCTTATGGGGTACCCAAGAGCCCATATAAAGTCCTTAAGTGGGTTCCCTATCGGTAGGAGAAAATAGCAGAGGCCAACCAGAGTATATTGAGGAGCAAAGCGGCTAGTAAGCCTGATCTTTATTAAACGGTTGCAACAGGGTCCTCACTCACCACATGCAGGAGGGAGGAGAGAACCCCAAACAATGGTGTGCAAGCCCTTATATATAGACTTTTGAAACTGCCCACCCTGTAGCCCAAGACCACCCCCCTAAAACATCATACATACATCACAGAAGGAGATGGTCTACAGCAGAAATCCAGTTTTGCCAAGATACCTGATAATGGTCACTGATTGCTTCACCTGGGGAGCCTGGCCATTCTTTTGTGATGGATAATAGTTTAGTTCAGGCATAGGCAAACTCGGCCCTCCAGATGTTTTGGGACTACAATTCCCACCATTCCTGACCTGGTCCTGTTAGCTAGGGATCATGGGAGTTGTAGTCCAAAAACATCTGGAGGGCCGAGTTTGCCTATGCCTGGTTTAGTTCCTGAGTCCCAGGTCACAGGCTCACCCTATTCATACACAAATACGCCCTTAAGACAGGATTTGTAAGCAAAAGACAATGGGGAGGTTTTCCCATTTCCTTTCTCCTTGCAGAGAAATATTTGAGGTCAAATTGGGAGAGTCAAAATGGCTTCAGGATTGCTCTCCTGTACTATTTCAGACAAGTGGTTTATATACTTATGTATGTGTTTGCCTTGTACATTTATGAACATTTAATTTATATCTGAGACCATAGAATTCTTATAACAGGGGGAATGAACGCATCCCTGACACAAGGCAATACAAGGGCACCCTGGATACCTGTGCTTCTGTTTTTACCTGTTCTACAGGCAGACATCAAAGCAGCGCTCTTTCTTTTCTTTTTTAAAAATTTTTTTATTAAAGATTTTTGCATACAGTCTTTTAAGCAACATTCAACATTCATATATTATACATTTTTTCTAACTTCCACCAACCCTTCTCGAGATTTTCACTTTTCTTAACTTCTTTTTGTATTTCATACTTCACTATTACTTTAGATAATCAATATCCAATATTACTTTCTAATATTATTTCTGTAATATTTCTTAAAATTAACCTCACAAAACTTCCTGCAAGCCTATTAGTGTGATTTGTTGTTTACAGTTGTCTTTCAAATATGTCTCAAATTTAGTCCAATCTTTTAGAAATTCCTGGTCCCGTCGATTTCGAATTCTTCCTGTCATCTTATCTAGTTCTGCATAGTCCATTAGCTTCATCTGCCATTCTTCTTTTGTCAGTAATTCTTCTTGCTTCCATCTTTGTGCCATTAACCTTCTTGCTGCCGTTGTTGCGTATGAAAATAACTTTTTATCTTGTCTCTTAATGTCATTACCTCAAAGCAACACTCTTTCACCTTGGACGTACGCAGTTCAGAGAGCTGAGATATTCTGAGCTAGTATGCCCAATCTCTGAAACATGCTCTGTTCCCTAGTGCTGGGACACCTTTTCCCACCAGCCCATTCCTTTTTTTATTTTTTTATTTTTTTTAATATTTAGAAGTTTATTCAATTTTACAAATGAAAATATTACATATATACATACACGACATACACTACATACATTGCCTTACATTCTTAATATAATTATATCGTTCACTTAAATTTTATCATAGGCAATACACACTCACAAAAGGAGAAGAAAGGAAAAGGAAAAGAGAAAGAAAAGGAAAGAAAAGACAAGGAAAAGGAAAAAAAGGGGAAAAATAGTATTATTTATAAAGTTAAGAAGTTGTACTTCTGTGTAGCTGTAGCCATTAAAAGTTTTTCTTTTTATAAGAAAAAAAAAGTAGTCTTAAGTACGGAATTTAAAATAGATTAAGAAGAAAATAAAGAAGAGAAGAATTGGTGACTTCCACCACTGTTCGTTTCACTTCTTTTTAAACTTAATATATTCATCTGTTAATTCTTTCATTATTTCATTACATTTTCAACCAATATATTTTTCCTTTATTCCAAACTCAACCAAAAATTTACATGTACATCTCTTCTGTTCAAATACTCATTTAAGTCTTTCCATTGGTTTTCTACTATGTTCCTGGGTTTTTGTCTTATTATGTTTGTTAATTTCGCTAATTGAAGATATTCACATATTTTTTGTAGCCATTCCTCCTTTGTTGGAGTATGGTTTTCCTTCCAACGATGGGCAATTTCTATTCTTGCTGCCGCTGAAGTATACAAAAATAAATTCATTTTCGCCTCTGGTATGTCTTTATTTTTAATTCCTAATAAATAAAGTTCTGGGCTTTTGTTATATCCCACCAGCCCATTCCAAAACTGTGTGCAATGCCTTCTGCACAACAACAAATGTTATGTTTTTCCAGTGGAGTGAAGGAAAAAAAAATAACAAGGACGGATAACAACAAGAAAGGAAATGGATGATAACAGCATTATATAAAGCAATGGACATAACAGAATGAGTGAAATCCTACCTGTCTGAAGCAAGGGAAGTCAAAAAAGAAAAAGAAGATAAGGGGAAAAATTTGGCAAGATATTTGGGAACTAATTGGATTATATGGATGGTTTGATATTGATGTTAAAATATTTGTGGTTTTTTTTTAAGATTGGAAACCTTAATAAAAATGATTTGGCAAAAAAAACAAAAAACAAATGTTATGTTGGAAGGCCTCCTTTTCTGATGCATAACATTTCCTGAAGTTATAGAATAATGCAGCAACCATAGTGCATGGGAGGCATCTGCTGTTTTCTTTTTTTAAAACCATACTAAATCTATAAACAAATCAAAAAGCCCTCTTTTTAAAGAAAAAATGCATGAGACTAGGGGCAGAGTCAAATGCTTTGAAATCCCGGTGAAATTTCTGAGTGGCAGGTGCTTGTGATCATCTGCTATCTCTAGTCTGTATAAAATTAGATTGATGGAGGAGTGATATTTCAGCTCCTTTTCTTTCTCCCAACACTGCAGTTCCTGACGTCTAGCAACAGCTGCAGCCAAGCGGGCAGTTTGGGTCTAATAGGTGAACCCAAACCTATAATGAGGGATGTGTGTACATTGCACTAAAAACCAGAAGCTCAGGCAATCTATTTTTTCCCCCCTGAGCTAAGCGAAAGCTGAATTCTGTGACCTGTATAAATTGTGGCTTTGCATGGTTTGTGTTACTTTGCATAACGCTTCCATTTTTTGTGCTATGTTTGCAGAACGCAGTCTGGATTTGCTAGTCATAGAGAGGGGTCAGAACTATGGGATGCTTTGAAGCCCCGCCCTATGACCATGGGAAATCTCACTCCTCTGCTTTCTGAGACTTAAGCAGACTCAGGGCTCACATACTTTCAAACCCGTCTTCACAGCCATGAGAATGAGAAACTCTTTTTTTCTTTTTCTTTACAACAACAACAAAGATTCTATATCGTGTCCTGCACATTTTATGCCCTCCCAAGGAATCATGCATACAGGTAGCCCAACTATAATCTCTGTGTTTGTAACCTCCAAGACCAATATTTCTAGAGCATTTTACAATGGGCCTTGTCCTTCAGAACATGTTGTAGGCTGCCCCATCATGCAGTATGGCCACAGCCTGCCTGGAGACGGAAGGTAGAAATATACTTGAGCCCTGCTGAAGCCATCAGTTGCTTCCAGGTTTCTTCTGAGGCTGATTCAATGTGATGGTTTTGACCTTTCAGAGCCTGAGACTTGTGTACTTTGGAGTACACCTCTCTGTGTCTGAAACAGACCAACTCACACAAAAACACTCCCACCCATGACTACAGCAGACCCTTCAGCAACTAGAGGGTTGGTAGTTTGAGCCCACCCAGGAAGAGCTCTGGGGAGGATTCCTGCATCGCAGCGGGGTGGACTTGCAGGGGCACTTCTAACTCTACATGCTTTTGCATATGCTGGATGCCACCCAGCATAGCTGGGGCAATCCAGTCAGATTGGCGAGGTACAAATATTAGCAATCCTACTCCTACTCCTCCTACAAAAGACCCTTCAAGTGTCCCTATTTTCCACGAACGCCCCTGATTTAGACAAGCCATCCCGGTTTCTGATTTGATCCCGAATTGTCCCACTTTTCCTTAGGTAAAGGTAAAGGGACCCCTGACCATTAGGTCCAGTCGTGTCCTACTCTGGGGTTGCGGCGCTCATCTCGCTTTATTGGCCAAGGGAGCCGGCGTACAGCTTCCAGGTCATGTGGCCAGCATGACTAAGCCGCTTCTGACGAACCAGAACAGCACACGGAAACGCCGTTTACCTTCCCGCTGCAGCGGTCCCTATTTATCTACTTGTACTTTGATGTGCTTTCAAACTGCTAGGTTGGCGGGAGCAGGGACCGAGCAACGGGAGCTCACCCCGTCGCAGGGATTCGAACCGCCGACCTTCTGATCGGCAAGCCCTAGGCTCTGTGGTTTAACCCACAGCGCCACCCGCGTCCCTCCACTTTTCCTTAGGATGCCCCTATTTTCATTGGAGAAATGTTGGCGGGTATGGAGTTATGTGATCCCCGAGCCAAGCTAGTTTGACTGTCACAGGGCTGCAGTTCCAAGCAACCATAATAAACTGCAGTACCCATGATGCTTTGGAGGAAGCCATGACTGGTGTGTCGTTGAAAGTAGTACCATACTGCTTTAAATGCATGGCGTGGGTGTGGCCCATGGCTTTGTGGGGGGGGGGAGGGGGTTGCAAAAGGTGTGGCAAGTTGCATAGGATCATAGAATTGTAGAGCAGGAAGGATATGGTGCGGATCTGCTGTCTTTTGAGTCTCTTCCCTGCCGTTCCATTGAATCTGCTGGTGCTGTTTGCTACATTATTGTATGTATATTATAAGCCATGAGGAATCTTTGGGATCTGTTTCTGTGAAGCTGAAGATGAATCCAAGAGGATGCTTCTACCCCCCCCCCTCGCCAAATAGGCTGTGCTCTTCTGCATGGCATTAAGTCTGAAGGTCAAGCGCTGCTAATAGCATTTTTTTAAAATAAAAAACTCCCTCATAATACAAATGTGGGACTTTTGAGCTGAAAAATATGCAAAGGCTATCAGATGATTAAAAATATGCAAATTTAGGCAGATGCATTCTTATTTATCTAAGAGTGATGGAAGCGAGCGTGTGCAAGGCAGTTATGTTTAAGCTTGGTGGGAAACACTTTTATCCATAGTTATGAAGGAAAGCCAAGGTTGGAAGACTGGATCTTTTAAAATAAGTATAGATTTCTGATTTGGTCCTGGAATGTCCCGCTTTTCCTTAGGACAGTGATGACTAACCTTGACACTCCAGATGTTTTGGGACTACAACTCCCATCATCCCTGGCCACTGATCCTGTTAGCTAGGGATGATGGGAGTTGTAGTTCCAAAACATCTGGGGTGTCAAGGTTAGCCATCACTGCCTTAGGACGTCCCTATTCTCATTGGAGAAATGTTGGAGGGTATGGAGTTATGTGACCCCCCCCCCAAGCCAAGGAGATAAGGAACTATACAACCTTTAGAAGACATCTGAAGGCAGCTGTGTAGAGGGAAGGTTGTTTTAAATGTTTTATTATGTTTTTATAGAGTGTCTGGGGCAACCCAGGCAGATGGGTGGGTTTCTCATCCCTGTCTGAACTGATGCTCATGGATTAAGTCACTGGGGCTGGGAATAAATCAAGCCTTTTGAACGACATATACTACAATATATATTCACAGCCTTCTTCCTTGGCACAAATGCAAAGGGTTATTCACTTCAGCTTTTTTATATGCCAGACACACCCTAAACTGGGAAACAATTATTACAGGAGAAAGAGAGCCCCTTTGGGCTGTTGGCAAAAAATGTTTTTTTTGGTGCAGTCTGTCTATTGACTCAAAACAAAAGAAGAAGCAGATGCTACCCATAGGGAAGCAGATAGAATTTCTATCAGGGTGACAGACAAACACAGAATGGGGGAAATCTGACAAGCATTTGAGTGACCAAAAATAAGTTTTGCAGTGTTTTTTTGCACGTTAGATGCAAACGGTGACACGCTACAATTTGGACAGAGGATTCTTTTCCTATTATGCCAGAGAGAGGATTCTAAAGGGCTTTGAATGGATGCATGCCTCCAGCTTGGGTAATGGGAGATGAAATGCATAATGTCCCTGAAAATGGGTATTTGAGCTGACTGGCACAATACGTCTTTGCAAGCACAGGATGCCCAAAGATCCAGAAAATTTCAGTGTGAATATTTGATGCACTTCAATCGCTTCTTTCTAACTGGCGCTCAAATTTTCTGTTCCTAGCGGGCGCTTGGGACAGAGTTGTGCCAATGAACAAGCATCTCCGCAGGCCTTTCGGAGGAAGGCTAGGTGTGATGTGCAGAGGGGAACCCAACAGCCAAGCGGTCGCATAGCAGCAAGAGTAGCACCAGAAGGATATGGTAGAGCAATTTGGGTGCCACAATGGTCTTCTGATTCAATCATCAGGGCGGAGGAAGCCTCCTTGCCACCCAGGGCGGTGAACGGAGGCTTCCCCCTGGGGGCGGGGCGCCGTGACGTTGCATTGTGACGTCACGACGGAGTGCGCATGCGCGAAATGCCGCGTGTACGCACTCCGCCGTCGGGCCGCCGCTGCTCCCGCGGTGCACTTGCGAGGTGGCGCGCCAAAAGCAGCAGCGGCGGGGCACCCCCTCCTCCCGTGGAACCCGGGGCGTATCGCCCCCTTGCTCCCCTTGCGACGCCAGTGTCAATCATCCATGTGATGAGTTTACAGCGGTGACAAAGAGGATGCAGGATGCCATAGAGATGCTTGCTGAATCCCCCACCATCTCCCCAAAAGAAAAAACTTGAGGGCGAGGCAGACCATTTGCTAGTGGTACGGTAAACGGCGTTTCCGTGCACTGCGTTGGTTTCGCCAGAAGTGGCTTAGTCATGCTGGCCACATGACTTGGAAGCTGTACGCCGGCTCCCTCGGCCAGTAAAGCGAGATGAGCACCGCAACCCCAGAGTCGTTTGCGACTGGACCTAATGGTCAGGGGTCCCTTTACCTTTTACTGTAGATCAGGGGTGGCCAACTCCCAAGAGACTGCGATCTACCCCTTTTTGGGGGGTTCGGGTCAAAGTTGTTGAGGTTCTTTTTAGGGAGGAGGTAAAATGTTGAGCTTTTTTTAGGGGAGCCACAGTTGTTCAGCTTCTTTGGGGGGGGGGAGCCAATGATCTACCATTGACCTACTGCAGACATCCAGTGATCTACTGGTAGATCACAATCTACCTGTTGGACATGGCTGCTGTAGATGAATGCTGATTCTCACACTGCTTGACAAACCCATGCAAAACAACAGCACCACCAGCTAACGACAGATGCATTAGCCTGGATAGCTCAGTTTTTTTTTACGTAGCATGAATTAATTTGCTTAAGCTAGGTGTAGGTGTGTGTTGGGGGACACACACACCTGTGGTGCACCAGAAATTGCTGGACTGCGAGTCCCATGCATCATCTGTGACCGTTGGTCATGCTGGCTGGAGCTTGATGGGAACTGGAGGCCAACAACTTCTGGAAAGTCACCAGCCCCCCCCCACCTCTGGCTTAAATTAAGAGTCACTTTGGTGCTCGGGAACAAATTGGGCAAAACAACATAGATCTGTGATAAAAGCTTCTGGGAGGGACAGATTTTAAGGGGTAAAAAGAGGGGGAGATGGTGTGATCCGAAATTGGATTCCCCCACCACCATGGCCGCAAGGAGTGAGGTGGTGGAATCCAGTATCAGCTCAGACCATCCCTCCATGCTGTTTTACCAATGAGAATCTCTCCATCCCTGAAGCTACTATTTGCCCTGTGAAGTCTGCACATTTAAGATTTTTTTATACTGGGGCAAGTGGGAGGCAGTGGAAGACAGGAGTGCCTGGAGTGCTCTGGTCCATGGGGTCACGAAGAGTCGGACATGACTAAACGACTAAACGACAACAATAAGTGGACATGTTTTTCATGGGGATAATAGTACAGGGGGAAATTGTTACTCTACCCCCAGCACTGCAATCCCAAGCTAGATCAGCCTGCCCCAAGTCTGTCAATATCATTCCCCCCCCACACCCCGTTTCTCATTTTTCCACTCTTAAGTTCAGATTTCCACATCAATTTCCCTTTAAAAAAAAAGTCCTAATAAAAATTCATCAGCAGTTTAGTGTGAATTTCTCCTAATAGACACATTTTTGAAAAGCTGGTTCCCCTAACATAATATATGCATTTTTATGCACACTTTACCCTAGCAGATGCATTTTTGTACTCATTGCTTGGCTGGAAAGCTGCATTGCAAAATTTGGATGTGTGCAAATTTGGGGGAAATGTACATTTTTCACTTTGTGTATTGTTTTGGAAAATGTGAATTTGATAGGTTTGCTTTTTAATTTGTACAGAATCAAATTCCTTTCCCATCCATTTTAACATTTACCAACTTTTGAAGAGTTGAGATATTCTTCATCTTTCATATGCTCCTTAGCCTCTTTGCTAAGATAATACTCAGCAAGATTGGGGAGGAGGAATGGGGTCATTAACCAGGGAAAACATACGAAAGATTATGTAGGTTTTAGTCTATTAAGAAAACACCAGACTGGCTCTGACCTTTCACATAGGAATTGAAAGTTTGCTCAAGGTAGTGCCTCTCATAAAATAGCCTTTCTGTTGATCTATTATAATTCAGAAACATAGGTCAAAGCCTGACATTTCATAGAAGCGAGATGGACATATTGCGGTGCCTATTGAGGGTGTGATGGAGAGAGAGAGAAAGAGAGAGATTGAGGAATGCTTATGGTTTTGTACATTCCAGATTCTTCTCTTCTCTTTGAGGCACTGATAGAATCTAAGTGGAAATAGATCTTTGGTGGGACTTTCCAGTGTGGTGTAGTGGTTAAGAGCAGTAGACTCGTAATCTGGGGAACTGGGTTCGCGTCTCCGCTCCTCCACATGCAGCTGCTGGGTGACCTTGGGCTAGTCACACTTCTTTGAAGTCTCTCAGCCCCACTCACCTCACAGAGTGTTTGTTGTGGGGGAGGAAGGGAAAGGAGAATGTTAGCCGCTTTGAGATTCCTTCGGGTAGTGATAAAGCGGGATATCAAGTCCAAACTCTTCCTCTTCTTCTTCTTTCTTCATGATGAATTAGCCACTGGTTTCCGATTGGATTCAGGAAGGAATGGCCCTCCACATCAGATTAGCTAGAGTTCGGAGTTTCGTTTAGTTTGTCTTCCTGAATAGCAGCAACATAACTGCTGCCGCCATTATTATTATTATTATTATTATTATTATTATTATTATTATTATTAAATACCACCCTATACTCGCAGGTCTCAGCTTCTTCTTCTTCTTCTTCTTCTTCTTCTTCTTCTTCTTCTTCTTCTTCTTCTTTGCTGCAGCTATATGAATTGTTTATGAGACATACTCCTTTGTTTCTGGAATGTGATTGCTCACAAAATTCTAGATCAAGGGTGGGGATGATGTGGCCTGTAAGCCACTTGCCAGCCCCTCTCCCCCCATTCGACCCACAGGCCATCCCCCCCAAACCACACCCAGTGCTCCCCAACTGACATTATACGCGACATCAGGTGTGGGGCTAAAAGAAACACAGCTGCAGAGAGCAGGATTGAACTCTCTGCACAAAAGCTGATGTGTGGGGTGTCCGATCCTGCTGGGTATTCCAGCCAGTTCCCCTGTTCAGAGCACTGGAGCTGCCTGACCCTTAACTTCTGGACATATTGTGCAGCAGATGGCTCTGGCTTCTGAAACTTCATTGGGTGTTGCCCACACACTATATTTGCAACCGTAATATCTAGAAACATCCTGGTTTTGCATTACATGAAATCTGGGGTTCTCAGGGAGCTAAATCGCACACCTAGCATTATCTGTGGTGCATCTTCAGTGGCCCCATAGAATTGCATCCAGCTTGCATGGATGGTGTCATATGGGTTCTTCTGGCCTTCTTGTCCCAACCCAATGACTGAAGAGCTGCCATTGTTCTGAAGGGAACTGGCACTGGTGCAAGACAGCTAGCTTTTCTCTTCTGGGGTCCCACTGTTGCCTTTGACCGAAGCTCTTTTTGACCCAAGACAATGGTAGGTCCAGCACCTGCTCCAGATTCCTGGAGCCTTTTGAGCAAGATGCTCTATGGGGCTTCTGCTCCCTGAATCACTGTCGCCCTTGCCTCTCGCCTGTTCAGTTGCCCTCTCCCTCTGGGCCCCACCCACACCACTTCTCAGGAGGAGAGAAGGCCAGACAAGAGGGAGCTACTGCTTCTTCTGCTTGCTCTTGGTGCTGCTTGGACATTTAGTGAGAATATGTGCATCGGCATAGCAAGAGTGAGTGGGAGAAGCAGGGGCAGAGGGCTGTGGAGCATTTTGAAGCAAGAGTTGTGAAATTGCAGCTAAGAAGCTCAAATCATATATATGACTGGCATCCTTCTTTGGAAATTAAACCAAGGTCCAGACATTGCAACTTTACTTGCAAAAACTTATACATATAGAGGAATTAAGACATAATATTTACAGTCACATGCATCTCCAAGCATGGGCTTACAATCTCTTCTTCTAACTTCCAAACAACTGCATTTTCCTCTCTTTCCAGAGCTCAGCACTCAGCCTTCTGTATCTCAGTTAGGCCATGCCTTGCAGCTCCTAGGAGAGTTTCCCACTTTCACCTTCTCCTGCAGCTTTGCTCTCTTTCTTTCAAGCAGAGAAGAAGCACTCCAACACTCCATTCAACTTAGCAGTGTTCACAGTGGATTCTAAAACACAGTCATCTTGCTTCACATAAAATGGAGTCTCTCCTTCACTAGATACCACCCATGTGACCAGTGTTAGCCAATCACATGAGAACTACTGGAGAACTCTCTAGAATTCAGTTACCAACCAATCCAATTTAATCACATAGTAATCCATACAAGCATTTGCAATTTCAGTGATTTAAATTACTGTACTTACCAGGAGCTCAGCAGTGGGCAGAGGGTTTCCTGCTGTGATGTGGGCTTCAGGTACCTGGTGATCCTGACTCTTCCTGATGCCTGCCTTGAGTAGGAATGCTTCCATATGGGGGCTTAATGCTGCACATGGGTCACTGGCAACAAGGTGTTTGTTAACTCATCAGATTTTCTGTGGGAAGGGTAAATCCTGATTAAACTGGGCAGAGGGATACAGACTGGCAATTGAATGCCACCATGTGAATGCTGCAACCAAACTGCATGAACAACACTGATCCCAAATAAACACTCACCCAGAAGCTCCCCAGACCTGTAAACTGATGACAACATTAAATTAACCTTTGCCAAAAAACCCAGAAGCCTTTCTCCTGGGTATTATAGGTGTAGAGATACCGAAGGATTTGAGGAGATTATTCATGTATGCAACCATGGCTGCGAGAATGCTTTTAGCTCAACGTTGGAAAGGAGAGAACATACCAACAAAAATGGAATGGCAGATGAAATTATTTGAGTACGCTGAGATGGCAAGGTTGACAGGGAAAGTTGGGAATCAAGAAGACCAAAAATTTTAACAGAGAATGGGATAAATATAGGCAATATTTAAAAGATCGCTGTAAACATGTAAAACCTTTGGCAGGCTTTGAATGACTCCTGCAATGTGATACAACTTTTGGAAGTACAGTATTGGATAATTGCAAAATAGATGCTGTACAATATGCAGTTGATATAGAAATGTAGAGGACCCAGGTTGGGGAGAAGGGAAGTCTCAATATGGGAACCACCTTATCTTTTTTCCAACTTTTTAAAAATTTCTTTTATTTACACGCAGTGGCGTAGGAAGCCGCTTGGGCACCCGGAGCGGCAAACATGATGTGCACCCGGGGGCGGGGCATCACTACGTAGCGCGCATGCACAGCATCGCTATGTATGATGCATGCATCATACATAGCGACGCCGCACATGCGCGGTACATAGCGGTTTGGAGGCGCCACTGCTCCAGTGCCGTATGGATGGTGCTAGGATTCTCTTCTCGTGGCTGCAGCCGCGAACAGAGGATCCTCTACATGCGGCTGCAGCCATGAGCAGAGGATCCCCGCACCGTCCGTACGGCGCTGGAGCGCCGCTGCCAGAAAACCACATGCCTTGTCATCCCCGGAGTTGTGGCACCGGGAGCGCACCCCCCCCGCCCCCCGTTGCTATCCCACTGTTTACATGACTGATGGAGAGTAACAACTGTGATTCATTGTATAAAATCAATAAAGATTAAATTAAAATAAATAAACAAACTGATGACAATATTGTATGAGACAGTCAAATATCTGCAGCTATTGTTTGTCTCCCACCTAATCTTTGGCATCTAAATCTCAGCAAAAAACCAAACAGTACACATAGTGCTGTCTTTAGCATATGCGCTGCCGGGGTGCAATGATCTGACCAGCGCCCCCAAATTTAGTTTAGCCCCCAAATTAACTTTTATTATGCTTATGTCAGACACCACACTTATGCCTTATCTCTTGTTTACGAAAGAAGGGAGGAAAAAGAAAAAACTTTTTTATTTGCTCATTTATTTACAATACACTTATACTTAAGTATACAACAACACCACACTTAAACTTACAAGTATTGTTTAGGCACCTACTTAGGAGAAACATCAGTCATGTCAAAGGTGCCGCTGACCCTGCTGCTGCATAGCAGCTCGATACAATACGTAACATAGTATTTTGATGTAAGAGTTAATTTCGCGTCCACGGCGCCGTTGTGAACGACAAGCGCCACTGCTGGCGTGGCACGTCTTTGGCAAATGAGCGCACAAAGTTGAAAGTCCTTTAGTGAAACAGTAGGTATACATTTCGGTAATACCTTGGTATATATGTATTTTGTTTTTCTAGCTTGATCAAAATTATTTATTATTTCACAACAGATAGATAGTTAAGAGCTTAGGTGGCTTCAGTGGCAGGTGCCCCCCAGAATTTGACACCCGGGTGCCCCACATCCCTTGTACCCCCAGGTCCTGAGCACACAAATCATTGTATCAAATTGAGGCCACCTCCTGGGAAACGAAGCCACATAATGTGTCTAACGTGTGGAGGAAAGTAGAGAATCTTCCCTCTCCCTTCAGGTAACAGAAAACAAGGGTAGAATGTTTAAAATCCATGTCCAGAATGACTCAGAGCCAGCATGCTTTCTAGGCCTGGCTAATTCAGGTCTCTTGAAAGGCTGTGTTAGGAAAACAACCCTGTAGATTTCTGTTGCAGGGGAAATTAAAAGTGAAATCCCCCCACCCCCGGGTAATCAACAGTGTGACCTGGGTTGGGGCAGCAGCAGCAGGATATGACTTGACGTTAATTGAGAAATGATAGCAGGATTTTATAGTACAAAGATGCCTTCAGTTTGATGTGCTTTTGTGGGGCAAACAAAGATCAAACAGGCCGAATTAAAGTAGAGGGAAGCTTTCAAACCCTCATTATTTAAAAGCCTCCCCCCCCCCACCGGTGCAGCAGCTGTTTCTATGGAGACGGGAACAAGCCAATCTCAACAAAGGGAAAAGAGATGGAGAGGGCTCTCCTTTTGGCTCCTGTTTTCACAGGAACGCATACCATAACTGAAATAAATAAAGTTGGTGTTACACTCTTGAGCAAACTTGAGGCCACGGTTGTTTGAGCAGCGAGCAGTCCTTTCTGCTCTGTTGGTCAATTGAGCCAGAATCCAATTCTGCTGAAGAAGGAATAGCAGTGTCTCCTGGAATGTTTTGTGGAATTTACCTTTAGAGCTCCAAAACTACGGTTTGGGCTGGGGAATCAACAAAGGTCACAACCCGCTAAGCTTACATGCGGACTGCGCTAAGCGAGTGTGTCTTGTGTGCTGGGGCTCTACCCATGAAATGTGGATTCACTTGTGGAGAACATTCTGACCTTGTTGCAGAAGCGCATAAGGTACAGTAGTTATATAACACTAATGGAAGGAGTGGGGTGGGGAAGGAGAAAACTCTGTTGGTAGAGCACGAGGCTCTTAATCTGAGGGTCATGGGTTTGAGACTCACCTTGGGCGAAAGATTCATGCATTTTGGGGACTAGATTTGTCCTTGTGGTCCCTTCCAACTCAATGATTCTATGAAAGTCTGCAGAGCACATTTGTATGTCTGTTTCACTTTCCCTTTTGAAAGGGTGGGATCTGATTCACTTTACTGAGGATATACCTGGTCAATAACTAATTTTTGTCAGAGGCCAGATTTTGACCATGGCATTCACTACAACAAGGTGTGATGATGGCCCTGACTTAGATGGCTTTACTATAACGTAAGATCATAAGAAGAGACCTGCTGGATCACTCCTGCGACTCCCAAGCCAAGGAGATAAGTAACTATGCAACCTTTAGAAGATATCTGAAGACAGCCCTGTATACGAAAGTTTCTTAATGTTTAATGTTTCATTATATTTTTATGTATGTTGGAAGTTGCCCACAGTGGCTGGGGCAACATAGTCAGATGTGGGTGGGGTATAATTGTTGTTGTTGTTGTTGTTGTTCCTATCATCATCATCATCATCGAACAGGATGTCCCTATTTTCATTGGAGAAATGTTGGATGGTATGATATAGAAAACTCCCCTCCCGCCCTCTATTTAAACCCCCGCCCCAGTGGATGCTTGTTTCACCACAAACCCTGAAATATGAAAAAAAAGACTATGTTGACTATGTCAGCCTAACTCTAATTTGGACACAGGAATCGATCCGCATGGTGGGGCGAACCGCAGAGGTTGTTCCCATCAAATCGTTGCTCAGCCAGGACATTTGCGTGACCTTCAGGTGAGAGAAAGCCACAAAGTCAGCTCCTTCCAAACAGTCCTCCTAGTGGCTCCTAGTCTGCTGCCTGACACATATGAATTCGGCCATAACCACACCATGCATTTACAGCAAAACAAAACTTGAAAATGTCTCCTGCCCTCTTTTCAACACCCCCTTCCTTTTATTCTGTGTTTTCATCAGTATTGGGTTGCCTGTGAGCCTGGATTGGTGCAATCTGTTTGTGTTCAGTGCCAAGTATATTTTATTTGCTTTTATTACTAATGAATGATGGTAGGTTGCTCAGCAAGAGGAACACCATGACCTTGAGAGGCTGTGGCAAATTTCAGCCTGGTTAGCAGCTGAGTGGGATGACATGGGGAAAGCCATTGCCAAGGTAACCCAAATACCGAATGGCTGCCTTTATGATGCTCTGATGCTGGCTTGTGTGCCAATGTCCCAGGATCCCTGCAGTTTGTTTACTGTTTTCTCCCTCCCTTCCTTTGAAGGCTGTTTAAAAGATCCAGTACAGCCCACTATGGCAGGAGTGGGGGAACCCGCGGCTTTCCATATGTTGATAGACTACAACTCCCATCATCCCCAATCACGAGAGCCAGTGTGGTGTAGTGGTTAAGGGCGGTAGACTTGTAATCTGGTGAACCGGGTTTGCGTCTCCTCTCCTCCACATGCAGCTGCTGGGTGACCTTGGGCTAGTCACACTTCTTTGAAGTCTCTCAGCCCCACTCACCTCACAGAGTGTTTGTTGTGGGGGAAGAAACTCTTCTTCTTCTTCTTCTTCTTCTTCTTCTTCTTCTTCTTCTTCTTCTTCTTGAGCTTTGCATCCACACGCCATGCATTTAAAGCACACGACTTTCCCCAAAGAATCCTGGGAACATTAGGAGCCAACTCCTAGGGGCTGAGGGGTCTTCGCCTCCCTAAAATTATTTGAGGGGTCTGCCCCACAGTTGATAGGGTAAGAGTTGGGAGTTCAACAGAATCTTCCAGATGCCCGTGCTATGGGTCTTTGCTTACAGCCAGGTGAAAATTTGGGCTGCTAGCTTGAGATTTCAAATATTCTGGTACCTGGGTCAGAGCCAAGGGGTGAAGGCAACAGTAGATCAGAGGGGAGAGGATGGCAGACTCCAGCGCAAGTGGCACTTATGGGAAAGGCCATAGCTCAATGATTAGAGCACCCATTTTGCATTCAGAAGGTCTGTGGTTCAATCCCTGGCATAGGGCTGGGAGAACCTGTTGTCTGAAACCCTGGAAAATTGCTGCTATTCAGAGTGGACTTTACTGAGCTAGATGGACTGGTGGTCTTCCTTTGTATAAGGTATCTTCTTACATTCCTATAACAAAAACATTTTCTTTGTTTCTAAACACACCCACCCCGCAGCAGTACCAACTCCAGCCATTATGTTGTGCTGCAGCTCAGCAGCTCTCCCTTGGCCTGAGAGGGTCTCTGGTGGCCCACAGAGCAAGTTACCAGAGTCAAAGTCTCTTACGCAGCGCCCATGACACCCTTCATCCTCTGCAACAGCTTGTGACAAACTAGGGCTTGCGCTGTAGAACCTGACTCCCTGGAGCAGCTATGGGGAACCTCTTGCTACCCAGATGCTGATGGAGTCCAACTTTCATAATCCCCTCCCATTGGCCAGGGGAATGGATGGGAGTTAGAGGAAAGGCTTGAGTATCTGCTTTGCATGCAGTAAGTCTTCGCTTCAATCCCCAGCATCTCTAGGAAGGGCCAGAAAAGACCCCTGGCTGAAGTTCTGGAGAGCCACAGCCAGTCAGTATAGAGTCAGGAGTCAGCAACCAATTCAATTTCAATTTCAATACCTTTATTGGCATAAATAAAGCAATAAGCATAAAACCGTCTGTGTATATTAGAATTCTAGAACATTCAATATAAAAGAAGGAAAAGAGAATCGTCGGCATCCGCTATTGTACAGGCCAGAGCTCCCCAGATTTAACTTCAAAAATCCTGGTCAGAAATTGTGCCATATTTTATCAGGCCCACTAATGATTGCCACCAAGGCAGCCTGCCTCTGTCTGAAGCCTTCCTTAAGCCTTCTGAGCATTATTGGTCTCAGCTGGCAGATGAATCTCTACAGCCGTGGAACAAAACAATCCTCATCCAATTGTTCCCCACCTCCTTTGGACAGAGAGAACCCAAGGCATTTCTTAGATCTGTTGAAGTCTGAGTGGATCGGAGAATTAATGCCTCAAGAGGCTGTGGACCTATTTTAAAGGCTCAAGGACCAAAACCAGCCTAAGCCGCTTCTTCTTCTTCTTCTTCTTCTTCTTCTTCTTCTTCTTCTTCTTCTTCTTCTTCTTCTTCTTCTTCTTCTTCTTCTTCTTCCTCCTCCTCCTCCTCCTCCTCCTTTTTGGTGTCCTGTATCAACCTCAAATTGAGCACATTATAAAACAGGGATGGGGAAACTTTTGCTACTCTAGACACCATTTGGACTATGACTCCCATCACCTGTCACCATTAGCCAGGCTGGCTGGGGCAGATGGGAGATGGAGTCCAACGACCTGGGAGGGTGGTCACAGTCTCCCCAGTCTTGTGGTAAAGCTTCATGATGAGAATGGTCAGAATTCAGATATGTCACAGGTCTTTGTTATAAGGATTCTCTCATGAACATGACCTAGGACCGGTCCATAACTTGTGTACAGCACTATCAACAACAACAACTTTATTATTTATGCCCCACCCATCTGGCTGGGCTGCCCCAGCAACTCTGGGCAGCTTCCGACACATATAAAAACATAATGAAACATCAAACATTAAAAATTTCCCCATACAGGGCTGCCTTCAGATGTCTTCTAAAAGTTGCCGAGTTGTTTATCTCATTGACATCTGATGGGAGGGCATTCCAGAGGGAGGGCGCCACTGCCAAGAAGGCCCTCTGCCTGCTTCCCTGTAACCTCACTTCTCACAGTGAGGGTACTGCCAGAAGGCCCTTGGAGCCGGACCTCAGTTTCTGGGTTGAATGATGGGTGTGGAGATGCTCCTTCAGGTATACAGGACTGAGGCCAATGAGGTTGAAGAAGGATATTTTTGCCTGGCACCTAAAGATGCATAAGGAATGTGCCAGCTGAGCCTCCCTGGGAAAAACATTCCACAAATGGGGACCCACTGGAGAAAAGGCCCGTTCTCATGTTGCCACCCTCCAGATATCTTGTGGAGGAGGCACATGAAAAAGGGCCTCAGAGGATGATTGCAAAGTCTGAGTCAGTTTATATGAGGAGAGGAGATTCTCAATTCCAAGAATCCCGGGCATGTGTGGTAGGATCACAGGCTTCAGAGCAGGCTTCCCTTTCCAAGGAATCAGGTGGGAGGGGAGTTCCTCTCCTCCTCTCCCCACCATGTTTATTTAGCTTTCAATGGCTCCCTGAGGACAGCAGAGAAGACACAACCTTGTCCCTTCAGGCTACAGCTCATATGAATTGCCCATATGAGTCCCATGGTTCCTTCTGCCCTTCAGGAAGTCTTTAGCATACTGGGTGAGCAACGAGAATCAAAAATATGAGTGAAATTCTGCTTTGAAAAGATTGTCACTCTGCATTACCGTTTTTCCAAGTAATCTCAAAGGTCTCCGCCTTCTTCCATTTGCTAAGAGCGGGGGGGGGGGGCGCACCACGCATATTATGCCAGCGAGCATCTTCCTGGGTTGTTAAACTCTTCCCTCCTGCATTCTCAGTAGGCAGTTGCTAAGCCAAATGCATCACTGTCAGGAATCAAGATGTTCAAGAAACGAAACAAGCACATAGTAAGGTGGGAAGGAATGTGGGATTGGCAGCATGAGTGCAGCCAGGATTTTTGTTGAGGGGGGGCAGGCCTTTTGTTAGGGGGAGCAGAACCTCAGTTAGCTACGTATTTTTATTGATTGGGGGGGCAGACTGGTGTGTAATTGTTCCCTAATGAATGTCTTCCACCCTCCAGTGTCAGGTGCTGCATCCTGAATCTGATGGACTACATGGATGCCTGTTTCTCTTTCCACAGAGAGAAATCACTTGATTGATGGGAGTGGAGTGGACAGAGTTTATTCTTGGGGCTTCAGGGGTGCTTGACGGCCTTGGGAATCCAACTAGAGAAGTGCAAAAGGAGGAACTGATTTCTTTTAAAATATAAATGCAGCTTGCTTGTTTTTAATACATTTACACCCCACCCTTTTCCTGTCATGTTTTGATCCCCACCCACCCCATAAATCGTGGCTCCCAAAGCCAGCAAAACAATAATGTGGAAAGGGGGGGAGGGGAATCTCTGAATAATTTATTTTAAAATGCATCTTGAATTCTGTCAGCTGAATTATTAAGAGCCATTATATCTGCAATGGGTGCAGGGTAAGGCCTGACTGCCCGGCTGTTCGAGGGCCAACCACCATTAGGGCAAATGTGGTATAGTGGCTTAGAGTGCTGGAACAGGACCTGGGAGACTAGGGTTCAAATCCCCACTTGGCCATGAAGCTCACTGGGTGACTTTGAGCCCGTCACTGTCTCTCTTGAGAGCCAGTGTGGTGTAGTGGTTAGGAGCAATGGACTCATAACCTGGTGAACCGGGTTTGATTCCCCTCTCCTCCACATGCAGCTGCTGGGTGACCTTGGGCTAGTGGCACTTCTCTGAAGTCTCTCAGCGCCACTCACCTCACAGAGTGTTTGTTGTGGGGGAGGAAGGGAAAGGAGATTGTTAGCTGCTTTGAGACTCCTTGGGGTAGTGATAAAGCGGGATATCAAATCCAAACTCCTCCTCCTCCTCCACCTCCTCCTCCTCCTCCTCCTCCTCCTCCTCCTCCTCCTCTGGCAGCATAGAAAGCACTGTGGTTGTGAGATCAGGTTATAAGACGCAGAAATGACTCGGGTGACTTGGGGGGAAGTGGGTGGAGCCCTTAATTGGGAGCACCTTCATTCCGAGGAATGGATTCTTTGTTCTTTCATTGTGATCATTAAAATTTCTAACTGGTAAGAGACTCCTTCCCCTTTGTCCTGCTTATCTACTGCCCAAGGGGGAAGGAAGCAGATTCCTTGAAGCCTGACACATAACTAGAATTAGATGACTCTGCCTGTCATGGACTCTGGCTCCTGTTGGCCTCCTAGCCTTCCACTCCCCCTGTCCCAATAGGCACCAGCCATTGTGGCCGTAATTGCTACAATCCTTAGTGACTCTGGGGTCCTGGAGCCTGCCACTTGTGAGTCTGGGGGCTTCCCTTCAAATCCGGGAGTCACAAACTTCCACGTTCTTCCAAATGGCACGTGCAAAACTGAGTTCTGCTGTCCCCGCGGCGATTGGGGAAGAAAAATGATCATAACTGCCAATACATTAAGCTTAAAGCTGAGGATACATTTATTTCCTCAAGTGCTTAATGGTAATTGCACCTGGTATTTCATGCGCCAGGCAGTGAGTCGATAGGAACCCGCTGTTAGCTGCTTTAAGAGATAGATGTCTATAGATTCTATAGACACAAAGTCAGGAGATGACCTCAGAGGCTAAAGCAGTGTCCAGGGATTGATTTTCCTGCCTAAGAAAGTAAATTGATCATTTTGTGTTTGTTGTCTATAGATAGCAACAAATGACTAAGATAAAAAAAGTAAAAGGGGCAGCTTTGCTAAGGGAGAGGGAAAGGTTATTTTGCCCTCCAGTAAGTGGCAGAAATGAATTTAATAATGCGAAAGAGTGAGCGAGAAATGATATATTTTTACACACACACACACACACACACACACACTTTTTTGCTTTGAAAGTTTCATTTTAATTCTGTGAATAAGATTTGTTAGGAAAGCTGTCTCGGCACAGTGTGAGGTTTAGGAGCTGTGACAGTGACAGGATAAGTTGATAATCATATATTAGACAGAAGGCATGGCAAAGGGAAATACATTTTCAAGTTGCGTCTTTGCTTATATATATTTCAATACCGTGGTGAGTTATCATTCTGCATGCATACAGCACTGAGAGAACCCCAGATCTAGCTGACCTGGGGTTGCAATCAAGCAAACGTCCAAGAAAGGTTCTGGCTACACACCAACCTGTTGTTTCTTATGGTTGACTGTTCTGGACAGTCAATAGCACAAAATGAATTGTCGAGTTGCTGAACGCAGTGTTTGTTTATTTGTTTGTTTGTGGGGAGTAAAGAGCAGCAACCAAGATAAGGCAGTCGTGTGTCCTAAGACAGAAGACAGTTCTCTATCCAAAGGCGTCATCTGTTTGAAAATCTTCCCAATCCAAGTGCATTTTAAAGATAAAAGGTAAAGGTACCCCTGACCGTTAAGTCCAGTCGCGGACGACTCTGGGGTTGCGGTGCTCATCTCATTCTATAGGCCGAGGGAGCCGGCGTACAGCTTCCGGGTCATGTGGCCAGCATGACTAAGCTGCTTCTGGTGAACCAGAGCAGTGCCCAGAAACGCCATTTACCTTCCCGCCAGAGTGGTACCTATTTATCTACTTGCACTTTGACATGCTTCAAACTGCTAGGTGGGCTGTCCTGTTTAGATTTAAAAACAAGGAATCTATAAAAAAGGGAGATCAGGAGCCTTGAAATTTCCTCTCAGCACCAGTCATCAAACAGAGCATCAAACATATTATTCCCAACTATGGTGAGATGTACTAGATTTCTATTTAAATTATGGTAATTATTTCTATATTTGCAATTTTATGCAAATCTGTAAATCCTTTCATCTTCTTTTTTTGTTCATGCCTAAGTGGCCACTCTGAGGAAATGGGATCCATACTTATTAAAAGATGTTCAATAGCAGAATAAGGAGGTGAGATGGAGAGTTCAGTACAGACACTATTGCACGACACCTTGAGAAATTGGGGTTGACCAAGAGCATAAAGTGTGGGTCAGTGATGTCATTAGCCTAGACCTCTATTGGATGCTGAAAGACACATCCCAGCATTTCCCCAGCTTGGACTGCCCTTCCTAATCTGATGCTCATCATTGTGCTCCTATAAAGCACACAGGCTCTCTCAGATGCTCTCACTCAGTAGTAGCTGCTGAGCACTGAACTCTCTGCAAACATGTTGGATTTGTCTTAGTTGCAGTTGTTCACATAGAAAACTAGTATGTCAGGGATAAAGATTCTGGTTGGGGCTTCTCTCTGACATGAAGTATTTAATTTAAAGGCACAGGAGCCCCACAAAGTATAATGCTTCTGCAATTACAGTATATTACAAATACAGAGTGCAGAGTGTTTGAGGACCGGGACATTCGCAGGGAACCCAAAATACTTGTTTACAAAGCTATTGTACTACCATCCTTACTGTGCTTGTGAAAGGTGGATCACTTATAAATGGCATCTCCAACTTCTCAAAAGGTTCCATCAACGGTGTCTACGAAAAATGTTACACGTCACTTGGGAAGACAGGTGAACTAATGCCAGTGTACTGAAAGAAGCAAAGATCACCAGTGTTGAAGCAATGATTCTTCAACTTCGTTGGACTGGTCATGTTGTGAGGATGCCTGATTATCGTCTTCCAAAGCAACTACTCTATTCCAAACTTAAAAATGGAAAGCTTAGTGCTGGTGGTCAACAGAAGAGGTTCCAAAGACTCTCTCAAGGCAAATCTCAAAAAAATCTCAAAAAAATGTAGTATAAACATTGACAACTGGGAAACACTGGCCTGCGAGCGCTCCAATTGGAGAATAGCCTTTACCAAAGGTGCCATGGGCTTTGAATTACAGGTAGATAGCCGTGTTGGTCTGTCATAGTCAAAACAAAATAAAAAAATTCCTTCCAGTAGCACCTTAGAGACCAACTAAGTTTGTTCTTGGTATGAGCTTTCGTGTGCATGCACACTTCTTCAGATTCAGTATCTGAAGAAGTGTGCATGCACACGAAAGCTCATACCAAGAACAAACTTAGTTGGTCTCTAAGGTGCTACTGGAAGGATTTTTTTTATTTTGTATGGGCTTTGAAGACGCTCAAACTCAGGACAAAAGGGAGAAATGCGCTAAGAGGAAGGCACGCTTGGCAAAACCTCACTGTGATCAACTCCCGCCCGGAAACCTATGTCCCCACCGTGGAAGGATATGTGGATCCAGAATTGCCCTCCACAGTCACTTATGACTCACTGTTACAACCGTGTTTGTGGGAGACAATCTTACTCGGCTACGAATGACGGCCAAAGAAGAAGAAAGAAGATATTACAAATACATTCATATAAATCTAGTCTGGAAACCCCCCCCCCCGAAAGGATAACTAATAAAACTCAGGACTATAATGATTTGATGATGATGCCATGCTATCCACATGCTCTGCACATAAAAAAAAGTATCAAAGGATGGCAATTCTAGGGAAGAGGACTAGAGTGCGAGCAGCATTTCTGTGCTGGTCCTGTGGGGTATCCGAAAGGCATGGTCTAAGTCCAGTCCGTGGTCAGAGGTACAACGTAAAGGCAGTCCGTAATAACTGAAATGGGGTGCAGGGCAGGGAGTCAGGCAAAGTCAGGAACAGGTAGGCAAGCAGGGAACCAGGGCTGGTCAGGAGCTCAGGCAGGAAAGCAGGACAGGTTTCAAGCAAGAACTGGTCACCAACAATGTTGCTCCTGCAACTTGGGGCTGGGGCTGGCCGGCTCTTATCTGCCCCGAGGCATAGGGCGGCCCCGATCCTCTGGTGACTCGCCTCTCCTGGCTTGGAGGCGAGCACTCCTCCTGCGGGAACTCAGTTCTCTTCGCCTCTCTGCCCTGAGCCTCTGCAGCTCAGGAGAGGCTGGAGGGTTACCGGATCCAGAGGCAACCTCAGCTTCCCCTGACAGGGCTGGGAGTGGAGCACCTGCAGGCAATGAGTCCTCCATCCCATCAGGAGCCAGAGCAGACTCAGCAGATGCCTGCACCTGAGGATCCAGCACAGGTGAGGACCCTTCCGACTCAGGCCCTAGCCCCGGCTCTGCTGGTTCTGGAGGCGGGGAATCCTGTGCAGGCTGGGATCCCTCAGGTTCGGCATCTGAGTCTGAATCCCAGGCCATCACAATTTCTTTGGGCTCTCCTTTCCATCTATGCCTGCATAGGAGCCCTTAGCCTCATTAACAGCTCCCTTGACAGTCTCCACTTGCTGTATTCAACGGGGATTAGAATTAACTGAAATGCAGTGAAGTGAGTTGTTGTGTGTGCCTTGCTTATTACTTTAACCTCCTTCTCCTGTCAGCTACTAATTTGGAAGTGTTTGTGGGCAGGGTATCTCTAACACTGTTTCCAAGTATCATTTTCTCTCTCTTTCTCTTTCCCTCCCCTTCAAATGCCTAGTAATAGTGTTTGAAAGTACTTTTCCAGCCCATTCAAGAAACCCCCAATTTTGAGCTGAACAGCACCTGGTGAAATCTCATACCGTCTTTAAATCGTTTGTAGAGAGTTTCACTTAAAAAGTCATGATTACAGTTTACTGGCCTTTCCTATGTATTCCTTCAAGAAAGGGAGGGAGGGTTGCAGGGACAGGAGACTATGGGGGCAAAAAACCAAAGAATAAGCAATTGCTTTATTTCCTCAAATGACGTTTGAAATCATCAATTATTTTATTTATTGCTTTTTTTGTTTCCAACAAAAATGGCCCTTAGAGTCATTTTCAGGATAACACAAAGAGAGATCTTGTCCTTGAGACACACACACATAGCAGCGGCGCTTGTCATTCTCAACGGCGCCGGGGCGGGGCTAAACTAAATTTGGGGGCACTGGGTGGATCTTTGCACCTCGGCGCCACATATGCTAAAGACGGCCCTGCGTAGGATGCACAGTTAGGCTGACAGGATAGGCAGGAAGGCTGGGCTTCTGTACCCTTGAGGAGTTGTGTATAAAATGGATTTTGGCAGGTGTAGTTTGTCACTCAGGGATTGGGGTGGGAGGAACTGCACACAGAATTCTATCTTCAGTGCAGCTGTTCTCGTGGTCACTATGGGTACCAGCTGGTTCAGGTCACACCCCAGCCTGCAATTCTTTACCTATTTTGTGCCCTACAGTAAACCTGGCTTTTTTTTGGTCCTCCGCATAAACACCGGGAGAGGAGTTGGGTTGAGAGACAGCGTGACTTAATCAAGTCTGTCAAGTGAGTTTCTTGTCTGAGCAAAAGTTTGAACCCAGGCCTCCTCAGTCCAAGTCCAGCACTCTATTCACAACATCATAAAAATCATAATCAGCATCCTCATTATTGAAATTTATATACTGCTCTTCAGGAAAAGATCACAGGGCTCGTCGTCAGTTGGATTGTAGATCTTGACTTGTACAGGTAGCAGATCCAACAATGATCCTGTTATAATATGCAATGTGGAGAAGGAGGGTATGGTCTGGTTCTCTGCCTGAAACCTTGGAGAACAGATGGACCAATGATCTACTTTGGTACAAGGCAACTTCCTATTCACCTATAAAAAATATTTATGGCTATTGGGCATGGCAACAAAATGGTTGTTTGAAGGGCCTAATGCATTTGTATGAACCTAAGACTGACCTTGGAGACTCTGCTCAGTTGTAGTAAGCAGCAAATAGCTTGAGCCTCATTGGATATAACTGGGAACATATGGAGGTGCCACCACCCAGGAGACCCTCACATACCTTCCAACATTTATCCAATGAAAATAGGGACGTCCAATTCCATAATGATAATTTTGCTATTCATACCCCACACATCTTATTGGGTTGCCCCACCCACTCTGGGCAGCTTCTAACATATAAAAAACAAAAATAAAAAACACAATAAAACATTTTAAAAACCTCCCTATTCAGTGGTAGCTTGGTTGTCGAACGACTTGTCTCCCAAACAAATTGGGAATGCCGCAAACCCAGAAATGAGTGTTTTGGTTTGTGAACATTTTTTGGTAGCCGAATGTCCAACGTGGCTTCCGCGGCTTCTGATTGAGTGCAGGCAGCTCCTGCAGCCAATCGGAAGCAGCGCCATGGTTTTCGAATGATTCCCGGAACAGATTAAGTTTGAGAACCAAGGTACCACTGTACATGATTGGCTTCAGACGGCTCAGGAGTCAGATAACTCCATACCCTCCAACATTTCTCCAATGGAAATAGGGACGTCCTAAGGCAGTGATGGCTAACCTTGACACCCCAGATGTTTTGGAACTACAACTCCCATCATCCCTAGCTAACAGGATCAGTGGTCAGGGATGATGGGAGTTGTAGTCCCAAAACATCTGGAGTGTCAAGGTTAGCCATCACTGTCCTAAGGAAAAGCAGGACATTCCAGGATGAAATCAGAAACCGGGATGGCCTATCTAAATCAGGGACGTCTCTGGAAAATAGGGACACTTGGAGGCTCTGCATGCATGTGGAAGTCACTGTTTGTTTGAACCAGTATTTCCATGTGGGGACTATGCATACAGTTGCCAGGCATGGAACTGTAGATTTGCGGAGGGAACAGTTCCTATGTGTAGAATTGTGACTGCCCTTTTTCCAAGCAGCTGCAATTGTGTGCATTGCATCAGTCACATGGAGGAAATAGTTCTTATACCGGCCTTCTGCCTACCTGGTAGGGTAGCTTCCTTCCAGGGTTCCTACTGGGCAAGTAAGATCCTCTCCTTCAAGAAGAAAATTCATTTCCTCCTTTGAACACACTATATAATTCAGCCATACCTTACTGGGTTTGCCATGCAATCCAAATGGCCTCTCCTGACCTAAGAGTCTGTGGATTCAATTGTTGATATCAGATATGCTGCCTTGATGGCTGGGGCTCCTTCCGTCTCTGACAACACTGATGGATCAAGAGAGAGAGAGAGAGAGACAGAGAGAGCATAGCGCTGCGGTTTCTAATTTAAATTGGAATTTGCTCTTTAGCAGGCATGATGAGCAATAGATTCACCAAACACAGCCTCCTCGGTGCTTAAATTGCTTTTTCGGTTGGTCCCGTGCACAAAAAATGTTAAGCAAATACAACAAAATAATGCTGTTCTGGCAAAAGTTCAAAGTAATGTTGTGGATGATTGTGGGAATGCTACAGAAGTGGCAGGCAAGTCTAACAAAATTTGTCAGAAAGTGTCAGATGTAAATTGGGAGCAATTAGCGAGAAGAGAGGAGTTTGTGCCTGAAATAGAAATTAGATGCCAAGTTTAAATACGCGTGAAAAGTAAATACCCATCTTTTCCCAGGAGAAATTATTTGGGGCTATTTAAATATGTCAAAGGGACTCCAGGAACCAAATACACATTTATTTATTTTTTATTTTTTATTAAAGGAATCCTCTAAAATGTAGGTCAGCTCCCTCCCTCCACTGCTGTGAATTATCACAGAGCAAGCAGTTTAGTGAGTTAATCCGGACAACGATTTCCTGAGTAAGTTACCTTACTGCGCTGTGCATTTGTGCGACATCCCGTCAGCTGGGGAGAACCTGGCTCTCTGGTCAGGTGCAGAAGTGTGGTATGGTAAGACTATAATAGCAACAGTCTCTGTGTGCAAATATAGAGGCTGTATGCCCCAGCTGACAGCTGCCCTGGGACTGAAGAGTTGGAGGCAGCCAGAGGAATAGTAAGCCCAGGTGGTACCTGGTGCGAAAAATTTTTTGTCACCCCCTCCCCCCACATCGACAGCTCTTGGCCCCATTTGGGAGGATTTTAAAGTAAAATATTTTTATGTCAGCCTTGCTTTCTTTTTTTATTAAATTGCTGCTGCCTTTATTAGCTGCTGTTGGTATGAACTTGCCACCACTCCGTTTTAAGGAAATTGCAATGAGGTTTTAATTGGATGATGATGATTGCATATCTAAATGTGTATAATTAGGTCTGTATATAGAAAGGACAACTGTGCCCTGAAAGGCAGCCTACGAATCAGGTTATTTATAAACAAACAAACAAACAGGAGGTGGTCCTTCCAACCCCCTGGGGGGTAATGGGTTCATCTGGTAAGAATACTTCCTGCTTCAACTCCATGTTCAGCACTGTTACCCCTGGAATGAAGTGCCTGAAAGTCTCCTTTTGGTAGCAGCCTTTAACAAAGGAGTTACTGCGGAAATATAGAGGCCAATTAGTCAGAGCTTATACCAAATGTGCCCTTATCATTCACAGACAGGGACCAGTCTCCTGCGAGGGGTCAGTCAAAAGAGGTTAGTCTGCTCTCCGCAGGCTGGAAGCAGATCCTGTGCAGACACTGGGTTCGGTGTCTCACGTCTCGTATCCATCACCTTGTTCAATTCCTGATTCAGCGGCACTAACTCATGTGCTGTAACAAAATGCAGGTTCTTCCGTATCTCTCTCCCTTCCTCTCAGATCATACACACATTCTCATCATGTCTTCTCACCTCCCTTAAGCATTGACACATCCTTCACACACAGTAGCTGAATAGGTTCTGCTGAAGCAGAAAAAAATAAGCAATCTTCCTTTTGTCAGGTTGATTATCCAATCTTTCCTTTCGGGAGCTGAAGTGTACTTGCGCCTCCCCGTTTCCACAACCGCTCTATAGTGGCTTTACTCTGCACATGGTGAAATGCGTCTTTGTCTGCTAAGTGCAACAATTTTGAGCTGGAATCAATAACACTCCAGTTGTTAGCTTTGATTTGTTCATCCCAGTGACTTCTATAATGCCATTTTTCTTTGGTGATTTAATATTGGGAGTTTATGATGAAGCTGCCTTGAGGACAAAACAAGGACACAGAGCTTTTCTGTTATGGGCCCTTTCTTTGTTAAGGGGACATCAGCATTTCATAGAGTCATAGAATGATAAAACTGTGGAGTTGGAAGGGACCATAGTGGTCATCTAGTCCAACCCCCTGCAATGCATGAAACTTTTGCCCATTGTGGGGCTCAAACCCATGACCTTGAGATCCATGGTCTATAGATGGTCATGGTCTTCATGCAATAGCTAAGGTTAAGACCACTCAGTGCATTACCATTCCAGTGTTGGCCAACACAAGACCAAGAATGCCTGAATAGAGCACATGTTAGTTATGCAAAAGAAATAAGATGATAATGAATAGGAATACAAATTATTATACAAAATAAATTTTCAGTTTCTAAACTATCCTTAAAGAAATCACACACACACACACACACACACACACACGCACAAGCCCTGCTTGTAGGCATCCCATAGGCATCTGGTTGGCCACACAGAGAACAGGATGCTGAATTAAATGGACCTTTGGTCTGAACCTGTAGGGCTTTTCTTCTTGTGCACTTTTAGTCTTAATTCGTCTAATTTTGAAAGTCTGTAATAACCATGTATATAATAACATATGATTTTTTAAAGTGGGAAGGGGGAAATCCTCTCAAATGATCCGAGGGCTTTTGCATCGCATGGCTCTGGAGTCCTCTGTGATCAAGGAAGGTCATGATGAATTAGCTTCTCTTGCTGTCTTCCAGATCCTCACCATCTCTGTGGTGTAATTATAGCTTTACTAGGGAGATGCCTACCAAATGTTAGAAATCTTTGAAATTGGCAGCAAGGCTAATCTTGCCACTTAGAGCTTAACATTCCTAAACACATCAATAGGAGAGGAGGGTCAAGTGGGAGGATTGGTCTACTGGCTACAGTTGTTGCATCAATTCTTTTTCTTCTTCAATGGGAGAGCCTTGGGGTTGGTTTGTTTTTTGCAGTTTCTGTGGGGATGGTGCATACTGAGGAGCAGGACTCTTCCCAGAGAAAGATCACAGCAGAAACCCAGTTACCTTGGATAGCTCCATTTGCACAACTTGCAGGGCCGTCTTAAGCATATCCGGCGCTGTGGTGCAAAGATCCTTCTGGTGCCCCCCCCGTTTCCCAGAGTTGTCGCCCTTTTTAAAGGGGGGGGGGCAAAGTTGTTGACCTCTTTAGGAAAGGTTCCCCAGAGTTGTTGACCTTTTTTAAAGGGAGCTGACACCATGCTTACACATTATCTCTAACAAGCCCTTAAACAAAATAAAATGAAAAGGCAGAAGAAACTACTCACGGCTCGGGCTAGATGTAGCTGAACAGGACGGGCAAGGGGACCCTGCAAGCAGGGCTGCAAACCCAGCACGGAGGCTGCCGGCTAGAGGAGGAAGAAAGGGGGCAAGTGGGGGGGGCGCCTCTCTTCTTCTTCTTCTCCTTCTTCTTCTTTTCCTTCCTTCCTTCCTTCCTTCCTTCCTTCCTTCCTTCCTTCCTTCCTTCCTCCGCTTCCTCCTCGCCATCGCCCGCCTCCCTCTTCCCACAGGGCAGGTGGGCGAAAGAGAGAGAGAGAGAGAGAGAGCTGCATGCCAGCCAGCCATATAGTTGGCGGGGCGCAGCTTCCATCCTAAGCCTCTGCAGAGTTCACTCTCCTCCCGCGAGGGCTTGGGAGGCAGGCTGCGCCCGCCAGCCATATGGTTGGCGAGGCACAGGTTGCGGGCGTGCAGGGAAAGGGGAGGCTGCTGGCAAAGCCGCACAGCTCCCCCACTTGCTGGGGCACCCCTGAGAGGCCAGCGCCCTGGCGCAACGAACCACTAAGCCCTATGGGAAAGACAGCTCTGACAACTTGCTCCAGCCAAAAGCTGGAGGTTGACTGAAGCTTTCTAAGCCCTTCCATCCAGCTAAGTACCACACAGCTTCTTAAAGGGCTAATCTCCTTGACCTAAAGGCGTGTGCTTCTCCTTCTACCTGTGCGTTCTTGCCTCCCATGGTCCTTGTGCCTATTGGGCAGGTATTGTGCTTGACACCTCAGCCTTTGCTCCGATGGTCTTTTGATGGTTCTCTCATTGCAAGAAGAGAAGTTACAAGAAATCAGGCAGAGGGCCTTCTTGGCAGTGGCGCCCTCCCTGTGGAATGCCGTCCCATCAGATGTCAAGGAGATAAAGAACTACACAACTTTTAGAAGACATCTAAAGACAGCCCTGTATTGGGAAGTCTTTAAAGTTTGACGTTTTATTATGTCTTTATATGTGCTGGAAGCCGCCCAAAGTGACTGGGGAAACCCAGCCAGATGGGTGGGGTATAACTAATAAAATTATTGTTATTATTAGATTCCGTATCAGAAAACTGATTTCAGTTCCTTAGCCAGAGATATAGCAGCCCTGGACATGACCAACTCATCCTTCTCTGTCTCTGAGCATTGGCTTTTGCTCAAGGTTGGGGCCACGGGGAGAGGTGCCCCAATTCCTTCTGTTGCCTTCTTACCCCTCTTTCTGCTTTTGGATGGTACCAGTTGCCAGTTGCCTTTCAAGGAGAAAGAGGTGGATGGGACAGACTTGCTCTCAGACAATGAGAACATGTTGTCTGCTCACAGAATGCATGTTACACTGAGCGAAGGCTCAATTTGCTACACTATGCAATACACACATAAGCAAGTCTGGGATAAGCTGTCACTAAAGAGTGAGAAACTGTTGTTTTCTGAAATAGCTCAATAACATTTGCATTCCTATGAAAAAGTGAATACACTTTCTCTATATAGCAATTTCATGGTTGGGGGAAAGAGTTGATTGCTGCTGAGAAATGGATAATTCATCATCTCAGTCTTGAGTAAGGAACTTAATGGCATTCAGATGAGATATACAAGGTAACCTTAATCCTGTTTTCTTTAGTACACCCCCCCTCTTATTTGAAATACCTGAAAAAATGTACAGTATAATATTAAGAAGCTCCCAATGCATTTGCTGAGACACACACACACACACACACACACACACACATACAACAATATTCATTGTATTTCAGAACATAATGTCCTTTTTAAAACAACAACAACAACAACAAATACACCGCACAGCCCTTAAATGATTTTGAATTAGATATCTGATTTAATTATTTAGGAATCCAGAGTAATTGAGGATCTTCATGGCGCAATCCTATATCCTAGTTATGCTGCCTGGGGAAGAGGGGCAGCGATAATATCACTGCTATGCCAACAGAATGGTCGCCTTATCCTATGTGTCCACAGGAAAGCACACAAACTCACAATACTGGAGACATTCCCCCTGCACTTGCAACATGCCAAATAGTGTCCCCGGTGTGGTTCACTCTAGATGATGTTGGACTATCAGCCTCGGTTATCATGGCCAATGGTCAGGGATGATGGCAGTTAGTCCAACAACATTTGGAGGGAACCACCTTGTCCAACCAAAATCTGAAGGCAACCCTGTATTTGAAAACTTGACTTACTCCCCCCTCTTTCTGCGGTTCTTTAAAATTTATTTTTTAATATTTTCTGCATAACCCAATTAATTTGCTCATTTATTCATCTGCTTTAAATATATACGCTTGTAAAACTGCAGGTTATTACAATAATCCCACCAATATTCTTATCTGTTTACGATTTGTTTGTAAATATTCTATAAACCATTTCCGTTCTTTTATAAAAAGTTTGTAATCTCAATTTCTTATTTTTCTGGTAAGTTTTGCCATTTCTGCATATTCCATAAGTTTTTGTATCCATCCTTCTTTGGTTGGGACTTCTTCTTCTTTCCAAGCAGTCCAGCTTCAAAAACTGAAACGTTTCTCCCAAGCTTGCCATATAAGGAAGATGCAAGAATAGAGGAAGGGGAGTGGGAGCTCTTTTGTGATTGATGGAGGGAAGTGGGTCTCTTTTAGTCTCTCCCCACTAGCTCAAAATAATAATAATAATAATAATAATAATAATAATAATAATAATAATAATAATAATTTATTTGTACCCCGCCCATCTGGCTGGGTCCCCCCAGCCACTCTGGGCGGCCTCCAACAGATATTAAAATACATTAAAATATCACAGGTTAAAAACTTCCCTAAACAGGGCTGCCTTGAGGTATTTTCTGAATGTCAGATAGTTGTTTATCTCTTTGACCTCTGCTGGGAGTGCGTTCCACAGGGCGGGTGCCACTACCGAGAAGGCCCTCTGCCTGGTTCCCTGTAACTTGGCTTCTCGTAGTGAGGGAACCGCCAGAAGGCCCTCGGCGCTGGATCTCAGTGTCCGGGCTGAACGATGGGGGTGGAGACGCTTAATAAGCCTTAAATGTGTTAATACAAAGCCATCTGTATCTGTTTTTCTGAAAACTGTCTTATTTCATGCTTTGGTGCACCTCTTTGATGTGTGCTATTTTCATACAAATTGCCCGTAAAACAATGGGCGAGCTTAAGTGAATCCTTTTTAACCACTTCAGAACTGTAAACTGGCCTTCCAAGAAAAAACTACTGCCGTTATCCTTCTGAAATTTGCCAGTATTCATTCCCTCGGAAGGGGCTACTGTGCCTGCAAATTTCACCCAGTCTATAAGGGTGTCGTCCATGACTTTTAGTCATTCCCCTTGCACATCAGAGGTGTCCTGCTGGCACATCTGTCAGGCAGTGATGTATCTTGCATTACCCCGACATAACCTCTCAGCCGCGGCACATCTCAAGACCTGGATTGCTCTGTTAATTTCCTTTCCATTAGTTTATCCTGTGCTCTCCAGCTCTAAATGTAGCGAGGGAAAGGACCAAATGTAAGAAAATTTGATTAAGGAAACGATTAACTTGTCATCAGCATAATCTTGGCAATCCTTAAATAGCGCCTTCTAATTCATGCATGTAAAGGACGTTAAGGAATATAGTGCTCTAGCAAGATGCTCACCAAGTGGGAAGAGTATTTGAAAGCGGCAGAGTAGCCTACTTTGTCACCGGAGGCTCTGAATTTTCATACTTACAAATGCAAGAGGAGAGAGAGAGAGAGAGAGAGAGAGAGAGAGAGAGAGAGAGAGAGAGCTGGTCCACTGGCGGCTGGTGTTAAAATAGCCCTTAGCTCTGCATCAAGAAAGCCCTTCCTCAAGACTGTTTCTAAAAATAAAGATAAAATTTGACTGCTGCTATAATGATTATAGCAAAAGAAAGGAAGAAATCTAGGGGAACCTTTGTGCTTTGCGAATGGCTTCGTGAAATTTGCCTTCATATAGCAGCGAGTTCGGAAAACCGCCAGTGGTTGGAAATGATTTGTTGGCATCCGTCTCGAGAGACAATGGAGTAAGCCTCTGGGGGTGAAGTCAAACCACTCCCCAGGGCACAAGCCTGGGCAATGTGCTTGGAGGTCCTGGGCTGCCCAGATGCCAAGACCCCCCCTTTTGGCCTTGCAGATGTGGTTCAAAGAAAAGCAGAGCAATACAATTGGCACCAGCATTCCTACATTGCAGGAGGTTGGATGACCCCCAGGACTCCTTCCACTTCTACAGTTCTATGGTTCTGGGATCCTGTGCAGAGTTCTGGGTAATTCATATCCTGCAATGTTGTTGGAGCTTCCCTGACTCACCAGTAGGACTGCTTTTTTAATCTATAAAGAAGCAAACCATTAGAAATATTATGAACATGGCATAGCCACCCCTGTGTATTTTAATTAAAGTGTCCTACATATTTATTACTTGAAGACAGGACTATAAATTTGTAAGTTCATATATATAAACATATTAACATTATGCCTTCCTTTCCAGTACTCACTGAAGGCATGACACTCTATCTCAAATCTTGATTTTTATTATCTTCCAGTTCTTAACCTAACACACTCTTTAATTCAGTCAGTTGTCAGTGTCCCTCTTTTCCAGGGACGTCCCTGATTTAGAGAAGCCATCCTGGTTTCTGATTTGATCCCGGAATGTCCTGCTTTTCCTTAGGATGTCCCTATTTTCATTGGAGAAATGTTGGAGGGTATGGAGATATCCGACCCCCAAGCTGCCTGAAGGCAATCCTATATAGGGAAGTTTTTTCTAATGTTTAATGTTTTATTATGTTTGTATATATGTTGGAAGCTGCCCATAGTTGCTGAGGCAACCCAGTAAGATGTTTGGGGTATAAATAGTAAAATTATCATTATGGAATGGGATGTCCTTATTTTCATCGGAGAAATGTTGGAGGGTATGAATTGTGTCATTTGCCAAGCTCCACTTATCCAATCTCTTCTTGTTAAAGCGTTAACATTTTTCCAATTCTTTGCCATGACCGACTGGGCTGCTGCTAATAAATACGAGATCTTTACATTACTTACATTACTTTAGGTGTATTTGAATGATGAAATCTTTCATTCTGCCTTTAATTAGTATTTGAGACTCTCTGGAGCTGGTTTTGGAGGTAGAGAGGAGGACTGGGGGAGGAGGGGGAAAGGGAAGTCCTATTGAATGAACAGAAGTTGACTTGCCTAATGTTGGATCCCAGCCAGAAAGATTTAGCAGGGAAATCCTATACAGTGGTACCTCGCCTAACGAATAACTCGCCTAACGTATTTTTCGCCTAACGAATGACTTCCGGTAAAACAAAATGGCCGCCGCAAACGAATTTCTTCAACTTAAGAAAAGATGTCGCGGCCGCTTTTAATAGGATTTTTTCGACTTACGAATTTTTGACCCGATTTTTTCGACTTATGAATTTTTCCCCAATGCATTCCTATGGGGATTCGCCGAACGCATTTTTTCGACTAACGGAAATCGCGTCGGAACGCATTATCGTCGTTAGTTGAGGTACCACTGTATATGGAATTCATTTCCAGGCAAGTGGATGCTGAACTGCAGCCGTGTAGCACAATCCTATCTATGTTTACTTGGAATCAAGATCCCCAGAATTCAAAGGGGTTTACTCCCCAGTAAGAGCACATAGCATTGCAGCCTCAAAGTATTTTACATATTCGCATGGTTGCCACCATTAAAAGATTCTGGTTTCTTCAATGTCCCTTTATAACCCCACAATAAATTAATGAACGGTATTGCTCTCTTGCATGCTAAGCATCAGTTTGGTGTGCAATAAATCATCCTATTTATGTTTCTAACCTCATAACTTGAGGCCCAATATATTTGAGCAAGAAACATCACTATATCATTTAGATTTCTGCGATATAGCCAAAGAGACTCTTTGGTATTTTTTTGTTAGCCTAAATGAAGATTTTACTTTGCATGTATGTGTGCAAATGTGAAACTATGAATGGCTAAAATGAGTGATGGGGACATTTTCCCATATAGGAACTTAGGTAAAATTATTGTTTTACTTTCTGCTCTACATGCAGATCTTTTTTATGTTTCCACAAAGAGAAATATATTTATGGAAAGTTGATCAGATCTGCTGTTAAACAGATACCAAAAAATGTGATTAATTGTATTTCATAACTGTGTTATTGGATTCTTGTATTTCTCTACTAAACCAATTCCTATTAATTTTGTTTCTGTTTGCATACTGACATTCACGATAATTTTCAATTATTTTTCAGACTGAATTTAATTATTATTCTGCTGACAACATAATATTGTCCACTATAGCAACACATCTTGTGTTTCTTAGATCCAGTCGTAACTCTTTGGATAACTTGATCTGCCATTACTTTTCCTGCAAGTGGTTTTAACCTTAATGCAGAAAGCAGCACTGACACAGGACAACTTTGTCATGTAACCCTAATTTTCTTTGCTTAAAATATGGTTGGAGGAACTTATTTATAGAAGGAAAAAAATGTATGAAAGTATGAAAAATAGAAGTACAGCGTATTTTATAGAAGGGTTTTTAAAGGGGGGGAAGCATGAATTCAGATTACAGGTAGATTTAGAAATATATGTAAGAGACACCCAATTCCAGGCTTGATCCCTCAGTAAAAGCCCTAGGCTTGATTTCAAAAAGAAATAGGCCAACCATTTTTTGCCAATGTCATTCTGTATAATAATTTCCTGTTTCTCAGGGAATTATTAAAAAAAAAAAACATTTCACAGCTCGCCTTCAATGGAAGATGGAATCACAGCAGCTAGATCTAATCTACCACTTAAATCTTCTATTAAAAACCTTAATCCTCCAAGTGCTTTTCCAGAGCAAGCTCCTTTGAAGTCAATTCAGAGCGCTCAGGGGTTCCCATTGGCAAAAGCGCTTTGAGGTTTGAGCTGTCAAATAGCAAAGCAATCAGAAAATATGACAAGTTGCTCAAGATGACATTTGTGAAGATTTTAAACTAACTTTTGCATTAGATCAGCTCTAAAAAAAGGGGGGCCCGAGGAGCCAGAACCAGGAAAAATATGTTGTTATAGCTACTGGCTGACCATTCCTTTGTCAAGCGAGTTGCTGGTGAACAGCCCAGAAATTAATGGCCAACGTTTCATCCAACGGGAGCTAATATTTGGAAGAGGAACAGTTCACAATGTGTGCTTGAAGGAAGGGGCCATCTGGGCTTAGAAGAAGTGATCCCATAATTACATCCATCTCAAGCAGCGACCCGGACTCTGACACAGAATAGGAGGAGACTGGTAGATCTGGAAAACTAGCGCTGAACCCAGAACTCCAGCCCATGTGTCTAGCGAGGCTTGCCAAACCTCTCTGTTTGGTTTGCAAGGCCGTTTTAGCCAAACCACACTCGCACCGACACCTGACATCATATAAGACATTGGGTACGGGTCAGGTAAAAAGATGGCTGGGCTAAAGGGACTTGGCAGTGCTATGCGAAAATGGCTCACCTGATGGGTGTGTCAGTATACAGCCTCGCCTGGGGCAGTTTGTGAAGCTGCCCCAAAGCTAGACCACAGCCGTGTGCGCACATCCCCAGCTACAGAGAGTCCGGTGGCGCAGTCATATATGATTGTTCCCAGTATGAAGAACAACACACACAAGCCATAACTAAGGCTAAAACTATTTTTTTGTATTAATAGTGCAGAGAGAATCTCTGCTGCCAGCCCAAAGATAGAGCTGCCATTAAAACGTGTGTCCGGCTTCAGAGCTAGCCAGAAGAGCAAATACAAAAGTACAACAGTACAACAGTACAGTGAATACATAGACATTCCATGTAGGAAGAGATAAGACAGCTTTCTCACGGTTTAGTGAGACAGGCAATAGTCAAACCGCTGCAGCTATGTGCCGCTCGGCTTGGACAAAAATCACAACATCGTGACCCTGTTCACCTTTCCAATTTGGCCCATGGGAGTCGGGGAGATGAGGATCCAGCCTGCCAGCTGCATCCAGTTCGCCACTCCTGCCACAAATCGTTCATGGAAAATGGGGAGCATTCTCAGTTCAGTTCAGAATGTAACTTTCAATAAGGAGTAAATTCTGTTGAAAGCAGGACTTTACCCTGAGTGACATTGTGAAGGGTTGCACTGTGTTACTTTCTACTGGGACTGTTAGGAGATCATGCTACTAAAGATAGTTAATACGTCCAATAAAAATATGGTATTTCTTTTAAAAATGAAAATGTTTCTGTTTATTTTGGTATTGGTGTGCTGCCCTTTGGGGCTCTATCACCCTCTCGAGGAAGTTCACGTCACAAAACAAATTAACAGCATGAAATAAATATTTCATAATAACAAAGCAATTCAATCTTCAAAAAAAAGAGAGAGCAGTAAAATCACAAAATAAAACACAAATAACAGCAGCAATTACATAATTCTTAAAAGTCTTGATTTACTATGCAACATGCATGGAAAACCAAGGCTGCCCCTAAAGCACTTTGCACCATGTTGTCTGTGAACTCTTTGAAGGAAAAGCCATTGCATGCCTTCTTGTACATCTCTCAATGGTAATTAAAAGCACCTAGCAGATAACATTTACAGGTAATGTCAGAGCTGAACACCTATATTATATATTTCCCTTATTGTTAAAGAATAGTCTGAAAATAAAGGGAGTACTTACTGATGAGGCTTCACTAAGACAAATAGCTTAGTTAATCTAGCTCTCATAATTATTGACTACACTTCTGTTATTATTATATCTTTATTTACATTTACTCAATGCTTTCCAGAAGATGCTCCAAAGCATCTTCCAAATCCATAAAATACAAAACAGCTTGGTAATCATTTAAAAACAAGATTCCCTGGGGATAGCATTTCACAAATGGGGACACACCATTGCAAATGCTGTCAATGTGAGCCATGTTAAAAGAAATACCGGTAGTATCTTAGGGCGCCAGATTTCATTTTGTTTATTTGATGGTTTCATTGTATATATTCAAAAATTAGACATCCCATACTCAAGACGAATTTGCTTTAGGACAGAACTGTGGAGGTGGAATGGAAAGATTTAATGACTTTCAACGAGATGCTAATAGAGAGTTGCTAACAGAAAAGGTTCTTTCTTCTTACAACAAGTGAGATGATCAGTGCTGATTTCAAGAGGGCACAGAGGGATAGCACTTTAGAGCAAATTAAACCAGAGCAAAAAAAATTTGTATTGTGGAGTCACCCAGTAGCATAATGCAGCTATCACTGTATTTCTTACACTGTTTTCCAACACTAGGAAAGACGAGGGATGACAATGGAACCAGGCCACATTTAGCGAAATGAATCATTCATCCGGATGAATGGTCCATTTGTGGTCCCATGTAACTTCCAACAGTTCCATCATGCTACGTTTTTCAGGTGGAAGACTGTAACAACAAAGACATAATGACATTATTAGAAGCTTCTTCCATTACTGAGAGTTTCGCACCATTGGATAAACCTATTTTTTCAGGAAAAAAAGCTTTTGTTCTAGTTTACTTGTAACCCTTCTCTCTCATTCAGACTTGGGGTTTATTGTGTTAGTTTCATTGGCTATAGTACAAACGTTTCTGTCCCAATTTCGATTGTTCCTTTTGCACTGCAGTACCCGTTCCATCATGGAACTGTAGCTTTTTGATCAACTGTGTGTCAGGATACCGCCCCAAATTTCCTCACATGAATGGCCACGGTTTGATAATAATGAAAACATCAGGAAAATTGCAATGCAAAACCCTCACTAATTTACAAGTCAGAGTTGAAAATTGATTTTTTTTTTTTCAGGACACGATAGGAAAATGAGTGCTAAACTTCCACTAGATTCCACTAGAATTCCAGAACTGGCTTGTATGTCATGTGAAAGATCACAGAAATCAACAGGAAAGAAATGTCAGGAAGACAGAATAAATTGCTGTCCTGTTTTTGTGTGCTAAATGCAAACCAGAGCCATGGGGAAATCCCAGGCAAACCTTCTATGGCCCCCCAGCCTTTCCTTTCCCTTGTCCAAAATATAGTCATATTGCAGAATTTTTCCAGTGTTTACTTGTCCTTTCCTATATGATTGGCAGCTATATTCCTTGTACGAGATTTTGCAATGCAGGTCACACTCTCCTGTCGATGTGGCAGAAAGACTGCAGGAGACGGTTTCAGCGGGTCTCGAACCTGCCTAGAAAGAGAGAAATGGGAGTCTGGTGGCCAGCCTAGACGACCCATTAAACGTGTGCCTGCTCTTAATGTCAATGCTTTTCCCTTTAAAAAATAGTAGCTGTAAGTGGGATCAGGATTGACCTTTGTGCCCAGGTGCTGCAGCCCTGATGAAAATTTCAAGGGGTGTGTACACGAAGGATGGGCAAGTCTGTCAATTTTGATATCTCTCTGTTTCATTCTCTTTCCCCCCAATCTTAAATTCAGTTCTCCGCCGTCTGTATGGAGTGAAATACAATTACCTGCTATGCTTCGTTGTATCTCATATTTTCACAATTCATAAAGACTTATGAAAACTTCTCAGATTGCTTACTATTTCTGTAGTGATCGTTTTATCAGGCTGATAATGTATTTTTCTTAACATTTATTTATTGTTTTTTAACAACAAAATATAAATAAGCCACGATATATAATATGAAACCATATTTGTATTCAGCAAATATGGTTTCTCTCTCTCTTGGGAGAAATAGCAGCTTTAAAGGAAGTGCTTTTCAACAGGAATACCATGCAAGGGGGCTTGCGTCCACAAACCATGTTAGAAAATGAACGGCAACAGATCAAAATAGCAAAAATGTGCAGAACAAGTTCAAATATCTGCTGGAAATGTAAAGAAAAAGAGGGTACCCTTTTAATCACATGTGGTGGACGTGTAAAGTAACTAAAAATTTCTGGGAGATGATATATAATGAAATGAAAAAAATGTTCAATATAACTTTTGTTAAAAAACCAGAAGCTTTTTTTACTAGGAATTATAGGTACCGAGATACCAAAGGAACAGAAAATATTGTTCATGTATGTGACAACAGCCGCATGGATGCTACTAGCTCAGAAATGGAAGGAAGAAACTACCCCAGCCAGAGAAGATTGGCAAACCAAGTTGATGGACTATGCCAAAATGGCAAATTTAACTGGGAAGCTCAGAAATCAAGAAGACAAGAACTTAGGAAGGGATGGGGAAAGTTTATAATTTACTTACGAGACCACTGTAAGCAGGTTAGATCATTAGCAGGATTTTGACCACCCTTGTAAAGTAATGGAAAGTATGGATAATATACAAGGATTAAAATTTTGGATAAGTATTGATATGCAGTTGTAAATAATAACATTAGCACCCATGGAAAGCTGGCCAGGCTTTGGGAAAGTGATGAGAGGGCTCTTGGACCCTTTAGGGGACTAGCTGTCAGGGACTGGACTGAGGAGGAATGGTGGGGATGATGTAGAATAGGAGGTGGGACTTTACTTGGAACAACGCCATTATCTAAGGGAGACTGCATTCCATCATCTCTCTCTCTCTCTGTGAATATTGAATAAACTACTTGGTAAGAACTCTTCTTGCTTATCTGCTTCTTGGCTACCACCGTGGGAGAGATAGGATTCCCTGAAGCCTGACACTAGCCTAGTCCACTAACCACACACCTCTACCCACTGATACCCTTCAGATGATGATGAACTTCAGCTCCTGTCAACTTGAGCCATCATGGCCAATGGCCTGGGAAGTTGGAGTTGGAGTCTCAACATCTGAAGGACTTCACATTGACTACCCCTCCCTGCCCTATAGCAACCTAAGTACAAGAGATGCCTTCATGTATATTCTTCTTATCTTACCTATGTCTCTGTCTTTCCTTCTCTCCCTCTCTCTCTCTCTCTCTCTCTCTCTCTCTCTCTCTCTCTCTCTCTCTCTCTCTCTCTCTCTCTCTCTCTCTCCCTCTCTCTCTCTCTCTCTCACACACACACACACACTTTCTGTCAAAATATAAATTATAAGCCCCCCAGGAAAGTGACTTGCCTGCTTATTTATGGTACTGTTCACCATTGTTTGTATAGAACCATCAGGGCACACTTTGTGTAGCAGATATATTCCTACACACACAAACACCCCGGTGGTCTTTTCTTGCAAGGAAACTGTCATTTGCCCCAAGAGCTTCCTCTCGCTTGGAAAAATGTGGAGCACGAGTCAATATCTGCTTAGTGCACAATCACACACTTTAATAATAAGCTCTTAGACCCCTGTGGAATCCCACCTATATGTTTTCCTTTGTGTTTAGTCCCACCTGCCAGGTAAAAGAAGGAGAATACTGCTAGATTTAGCAGGAATTTTGTGTTCTGGTAGGTAGCCCACTATAGGTAGCATACAAAAAAAGAACCCAATTTGCCTTTTATGGATGCTGGCAGATTGAGTTTACAATACCTTATTTGCATATTCATTCTTCAGCGGTGTGGAAAATAGCACATGGTTTCTTGGGTAGCTGCTGATGCTCTGAACCATTTTAAAACGTGGAGCTATAAAAAGCTGCTGCTGAATCTGTGCTCCCACCCGGGTTCCTGGTAGCAGGTTTCTATCTAAGGCAAGGCGCACATGTATTGGTGTTCTGTTTTAGCTGCTAGCAGCTTGCGAACTCAATGGATTGTAAGGGGGAGGGAGGAAGAGAGAAGGAACAAACCCCAATTTGTGTTGTACTGTTAGATGTTTTGCCAGAATAGTTACTGGAAAGAGATGTTACTTTAAAAAAAGAGGGGGGGGAGGCTTTATTAAAACTGGGGATTCATCTGTGACAATGAGTTCCGCTTCATGAAATGTCTCTATTGTGAATCCAAATGCCTTCAGATACGTTGCTAACAGAGAGGAGGCAGAACAGCACTTGGTCATGAATAGTAAATACCAGCTAGCAAAGACAACAATGAACTAGGTGGTCTGACTCATGCCAAGTCCTAAATACATTTAAAAAGTCATCATAGAATCGTAGGCTTGGAACATGAGGCTAATCTAGCCCAACTCCCTGCAATGCAGCAGGTGGGCCCTAAGTCTTCTGGGGATGTGTTCTTGAAGGAGAAGACCTGACTCCATGGCTCAGAATATAGCAAATCCCTGCTTAGCAATTAGTTTTGCTACTGGGAGTCTTTGAGATGAGGATACAGGGCAATGGGCCAAGGAGCCCTTCCATCATCCCGATAGGTATCTATAGGACTTCCTTATTTCCCTTCAGGAGTCTATAGTGCAATTTTTGCTTGTATCTTTGTACCCTCTCAAAATTGCCCACATTCACATTCCTGGCGCCGCAGATGCTGCTTCCTTTTTATATCTCGCTTTCATTTCTGCAGCTTACAATTCAGGCACTAGTTGGATCTTTCAGCAGGATGAATTTGGCGCAGAGCTGGTTATGGACTCTATTGAGTAAACTGTTGTATATATTCTAAATTAGGCTAGACATCAATTGTCAGTTGATGTAGATTGTATGATGGTGATATATTTCTTTTCACCCCACATTTTCCCCTGGCAGGAGGAGGCGTACAAGGCGCCATCTAACCGCCTTAGGCACTCCACTCTGGATTTGTGTAGAATTTACTCCTTAGCCTTTTCTTCCCCCTAAGATATCCTGCAAGGCAGCAGAGGTTCAGGTCAGAGTTTTCCTTCTCTTTGATGGGCTACCTTTCCAGGTTGACAAGCCCCATCTGCTCCTCACTTCCATCTACAACACCACCTTCTTGACCGTTGGACCAGAGCCTGTCTTCACATGCACGGGGAGTCCCTAACCTACTAAACTGAACCTCCACAGTCCATGCCTCAGTAAAAAGAAGACTTCTTCTTCATGTATGTTATTACTTGTAATTATTATCCATTGGAATTTCTAGTCACTTGTTACCTAAGAAGGTTTCCAATAGGGTTGCCATACACCTGGAATTTCCTGGACATAGCCAGTATTCAGTCTCGGTGGAAATCGCTGAAACGTGTGGGGAAATCCAGATAGCCCACGTTGATTTTGGTGATTTCCATTTAAAAAATAGCTCAAAAGCTCTTTTTTGTGTGGACGGTGACTAAAAAAAGTTCAACAACTTTGCCAAAAAAAACTCAACAACTTTTGTGGCCGGATTTTCAGTTTTTTGAAATATGGCAACCCCAGTTTCCAAGCAACTTACATTTAAAAACAGATATATATCATAAAAAAGAAAAGAAAAGTTATATATATTAACTTTTTTAAAAAACTATTCAACTCCTCATGTCCCATACAGCATGTTTACACAGCTAGCTTCCAAGTGTACTAAGCACTTTGCATATATTCTCCCTAGCAATCCTTACAATAGCACTGTAAAGTAGGGCAGGCCAGATGGTGAGCTGAGGCTGAGAGAGAGAATATGGCTTGCTTAAGGCCACCCACTGTAGTAAATTCATGGCAGGAGCAAAATCCAACCAAAGGCTTCCTAACTTGCAAGAACATATGGCGATTTATATTTTGCCCCCATGGGCACATAGAGCTGGTTGAGGGGAGCAATTTTCTTGGAGAACACGGATGTGTGTGTTTGTGGCTTGAACCTTCCTTTGCCCAGTACTTTAGTCCAATACGATTTGAGGCCCCAGGGACTGCTACCCAATGCTTCAGAAGTGGAAGATCTGACTTCCTGATGTTGCATCTAATTTGGCCCTCAGCCTCAGTTCACCTGTACTTCACATCTGCTCACTTCATTAAATTGAACCCAAGCCTGTGGCTGTAATTTACCCTTAAGGGCAAATTTAGACGCAACACATTTTATTATTATTTATTGCACATGATCCGTGTCGCAGTTTCACTGAGGTTCTGAATCAATCCTATGCAACTATGGCAAGTGTCTTTGGGTCCCTCCAGACTGGTGTTTTGTTGTGGGTGTCTTCAGATGTATTTTCTTTACACACTAGCAGTGGGTTTACTCTGATTTAGTTTGTTCTGTGGTGATTCCCCAATGCTATGATTGCTGTCTTGGGGGGACGAGCTATAGCACAACGAAAGTGGGGCAAAAATCAGGACATTTGTGGTATGAAAAGTTAAGGGATTTCAGCAGGACATTATTGTATATGCACAGACTGTGTGGCAGCCCGAAAACCTTTGTGGGCATGAACAGTATTGAAAGTGGGGTCACATGTGACCACCCTAATAGAATCAGGAGCACAAATGGCCATGCATGCACATTGAAAAGGATTTGTTGTTGTTCAGTCATGTCCGACTCTTCGTGACCCCATGGACCAGAGCACGCCAGGCACGCCTATCCTTCACTGCCTCTCGCAGTTTGGCCAAACTCATGTTAGTAGCTTCGAGAACACTGTCCAACCATCTCATCCTCTGTCGTCCCCTTCTCCTTGTGCCCTCAATCTTTCCCAACATCAGGGTCTTTTCTAGGGAGTCTTCTCTTCTCATGAGGTGGCCAAAGTACTGGAGCCTCAACTTCAGGATCTGTCCTTCTAATGAGCACTCAGGGCTTATTTCTTTAAGAATGGATAGGTTTGATCTTCTTGCAGTCCATGGGACTCTCAAGAGTCTCCTCCAGCATCATAATTCAAAAGCATCAATTCTTTGGCGATCAGCCTTCTTTATGGTCCAGCTCTCACTTCCGTACATTACTACTGGGAAAACCATAGCTTTAACTATATGGACCTTTGTTGGCAAGGTGATGTCTTTGCTTTTTAAGATGCTGTCTAGGTTTGTCATTGCTTTTCTCCCAAGAAGCAGGCGTCTTCTAATTTCGAAAAGGATGGCAAATTTTTGAAAAGGATGGCTGGCCCTTAATATCATGTTCACACACATCCTGGCAAGATTATAGTCTTTTTATACATACCTGTACAGTGGTACCTCGGGTTACAAACTTAATTTGTTCCGGAGGTCCGTTCTTAACCCGAAACCGTTCTTAACCTGAGGTACCACTTTACATAATGGGGCCTCCCGCTGTCGCCATGCCGCCAGTGCACGATTTCCATTCTCATCCTGGGGCAAAGTTCGCAACCTGGAGCAACTACTTCCGGGTTAGCGGAGTTGTAACCCGAAGTGTTTGTAACCCGAGGTACCACTGTACAGATATGAATCAATGCCACCTCATTTCCCCCATCTACTGAGAACTATTTATACACAAAGATTATGCAAACTGAAGTTCAGTGCCATCATATTAGTATTACAATATAGCACACCATTTGGGCCTGTCCTTCCTTGTACATTTTCCTTGAACCTGCCGATAATTCTTGTTTTATGTAGGTGGCTGAGTGGGCGTGTAAAACACAAAATAATCTTTTTAAAGTTTTCTCAAGGCTCGCTTATCACTTTGACAATATTTCAATACTTCCTGAAAGCTCAGAAAGACAGAAATTAATGTATCCATTTTAGCTATCTTTTAAAAACTGCAATCATCCTTATCTTCGTCGCATGGGGGGAGTGTGGAGAGGCCCGCCAAAGCAGAAGTCGGAGGACCCAGTTTCAAGGTGACTTTCAACACTGTTTTTCTTTTTTAGAAAGCGGCCTCAGGAACTCAAAAAGGCGGAACCATTTAATTGCAGGAAATGTCACCCACACATTTGTGGTGTGAATTCATATTAAAAGTCCTCTTTAGATCAGCAAATGGGAAGCTTTAGGCCAGCCTGGAGGGAGAGGATGGGAAATCTGAGGTGTGGAATGATGGAAAGAGGGGTGGCAGAGAGAAAGCCCTTCACAAGCGATCCTTCAGACCTCTAGCAACAGTGATCTACTGCTCCTCTGGCAGCTGTCTGGGTAGGACAGATGAAAGGGGTGGGAGAGAGATGGGGCATCAAAGTGTTAGGAAGAGAGAAAAAGGGGTGAGAATGGGAGAGGAAGAGAATGTGACCCTATCAATATTCATTCATTCATCCTGATGTTATTTGTAGGATTTCTGACCTGCCCTTCACTGTGAGGTCTAAGGCGCCTTAGGTAAAGGGACCCCTGACCATTAGGTCCAGTCACGGACGACTCTGGGGTTGCAGCGCTCATCTCGCTTTATTGGCCGAGGGAGCTGGCGTACAGCTTCCGGGTCATGTGGCCAGCATGACTAAGCCGCTTCTGGCTATAGGGGCAGGTTAGCATAACCTTGGAGCCTGGCAAGGCCATTTATCATGCCAGTCATCCTGCCTCTCTCAAGGTCTTCCATTAGCCTCTAAGTAAGTGATAAGGGGGGGTCATCTCTCCACTCTACATCCGGTTTAGGTTTGCTTCTAACTAATGGAGTGTCAAGCTTGTAGATGCTGGAGCTAATGGTGCCATCCCGAGAAAGCAGGGGGATTTGGGCCTTATACAGGGTATGGAGTTAGCTACTTAGCTAAGGAATTTGAATGTAACTTACAGTGCCTGGTTCTGCTATAACCATCTCTCTTAATATAGGAATAAGGGGTCTCGTGAAATAGGGTTTTCACAGTAAAATAGAGTCTTCAGGTTAGCACTATGGAATAGGATATTCAGGTTAGCATAACCTGCCCCTATATGGCGAACCAGAGCAGCGCACGGAAACGCCGTTTACCTTCCCGCCGGAGCGGTACCTATTTATCTACTTGCATTTTGATGTGCCTTCGAACTGCTAAGTTGGCAGGAGCAGGGACCAAGCAACGGGAGCTCACCCCGTCGCAGGGATTCGAACCGCCGACCTTCTGATCGGCAAGCCCTAGGTTCTGTGGTTTAACCCACAGCGCCACCCACCTCCCTAAGGAGCCTTACCACAATGTAAAATACCACATTGGCCCAAATATAAGCCGCACTGCAAATAAACCACACCTTTAAAATTCAGCGGCTTGGGGGAGGCTTGGGAGCTGTGGATGGGATGGGCGCCGTTGCCCCGCGCTCCTGTGCTGCTTCCTGCGGGGGGGGGGCACTTTGCTGGCAGCGTAAGTTCGGAATATAAGCCGCACTTTAACTTTTCATGATCAGAATTTGAGGGGGAAATGTGGCTTATATACGGGCCAATATGGTAAATACTATATTAAAATCAGCTTTGGCTTTGGCACTACTTGCCCCTGGCCTTAGGGCTGCCTACCTTCAACTCTGGCCCTGACCAACACCAGCATTTGACCCACAACAGAAAAAGAAAAGGTTCCCTTGCTTTAAGCTGTTTGTGTGTGTGTGTTTGTTCCAGAACCCTTTGGATGACAGAGGGCACACTAAGCAATAAGACACGTGTTTGTTATGCATGGAACCTACGCTGTCTCCCAGGACCGACCCCAGCTTTGAACAGGCCCTGAGCAAAGTGCCTTCAAGTGAGGCCCCTCCTCTGCTGCAGCACCGAGTTCCTCGGTTTATCCACTATTTCAAATCAAATCAAATCAAATATTATTTATTGCATTAGCCATATGGCCATAGCACACAATGAAAAACCAGGCGGAAACCCGCCACAAATGTACACAAAATACAACAGATACACCCTGCACCCTTTGCACAAATACATCTAAAAACTTTAAGTATAAAATCATACTGAGTGAAAGAAATAAAACAAGAAGCAGTAACGGGGCATGTCGACAGTGACTATGTCAGGAAGTTACATAGGTCTGGGTCTGGGGCAAGTTAGCCGAAGAGGTGGCCCTGAGTTTCAGTGCCTGTAAAATGTAGATAGCCACACCACGTGTGACCAGAGGGTTGGCGTCTACCAATAAGTATTTCACGCGGTCGTCATCCCGGGCGATGGTCGGCGGGATCAGTAGGAAGAGCCTGGGTCTAACTGCAACATATAGAGGGCAGTAAAACAAAAAATGGATAAAGTCCTCTATCTTTCCCTTGTTGCATGGGCAGAGTCGAAGCTCCAGTGGAGTATTGGAAAATACACCCTGTAAGAATGCTGTTGGGATGGCGTGGAATCGTGCTAGTGTGAAGGCCCTTCTTAACGTGGGATTTATCAGGTCACTCAGATAATGTGCCGGCGATCTGACTGCCTTCACGCGAGGGAACCATGTATCCACTATTTTAAGTTCCCACAATGCACCCCAATGTCATGTCGCTCTGAGGCATTGAGGGAACTTAAAATGGCAGCTGGATACAGCTGTCCAGAGCTGATCAGAACAAGATACAGGCTTGCTATCGATGGTGGGCCCTGCCTGGACCCCGAGTCCTTGGCAGTTGCCCCTGAATGCCAGGTGCTATCGCTGGCCCTGCTGTCTCCAGTAGTTTCAAGAAAATCTTGGTTTCTGGGAAGGGCCAGGAGGAGAAATGGCACTCTCTGCCTAAATTCTTCATTAGTTCTTTCCAGTGCCTGGATTAAAGTGTCCTTTGTGAGGGCTTTGGAAAAAGTAGATGGGTAGGAAAGGGTTCAAGGCCCGTCTGGCTTCGCATCCTCTGTTCTCTTCCTAATGAGGAAAGAGGAGACAGTTGCCGCGCTCTCTCCTTGCAAGATGTCTTGTTCTTCAAAAGGCAATAGCAGCCTTGAAAGCTGGCTGGATTTCCTTCTCATCCCTCTGAAAGCCAAACTTCACATCGTGCTCCCATACCCGCCCCTTCAGCACATCAGAGGCTCCCTGTCGTCGGGTAAAGAAGGCTGGGGGCAAGGGGGCAGCTGCGCAGCAGGGGGAGGCCTCAATGCAAGTTATAGGTTGTGGGGGGGGGATCCATGGGCAAGGCATGGGCCCCCTCCTCTTCCTCTCATTCACAAGGCCCTCTCTCAGGGGTCCAGGCTGCACCACCTCCCAGAGGACAAAGCACACAGCACTTACTGCTGCTGCGGACCCTCCAAGTGTCCCAATTTCCCAGGTACAGTCCTGGAATTACAGAAGCCATCCCGGTTTCTGATTTTGATCCAGGAATGTCCCGCTTTTCCTTTTTACCTCCCCTCCACGTCCTAGAGCAGTGGTCCTCAACCCCCGGTCCGCAGCCCGGTACCAGTCCGTGGATCAAATGGTACCGGGCCGCCCAAGGAACATTAAATTATTTCAATTTTATTTACTGTGGTGTTAAAATGTTAAATCACTTTATATTCATTTTTGGGTGTAACTGTATTTTATTTTGAAGGCATGTTTAAATACAATTAAATTAAAATTATGACATCAAAACAATCTAAAATATAAACAATCAATGTCCCCCCCTCAGCGGGCCGCGGTAAAATTATCAAACGCTGACCAGTCCGCGACGATAAAAAGGTTGGGGAGCACTGTCCTAGAGGACAATTATAAGCGGTGCGTGTGTTTGTGTGTAAATGGAAAAAAGGGAGTTCTGTTTATACTGAAAATAAAACACCTGCACCAAATGAAGGAAAGGGTGACGCTGGCGTACAAAGCCCTTCCTATGATTTTGAAGGAAAGGGTAACCAATCCACATTAAATTATTTAATTGCAATGCTTCAACAGCCAGCCGGTTGTTTTTCTTCTTCTTTTTACTGTGTGGAGTGTTTATTCCTTCATTGCAAATTGAGCTTTACATTGCCTACTCAGAAGTTAGTCCTATTGTATTCAATGGAGCTTACTCCCAGGTAACTGGGTAAAGACGTGTGTGCAGCCTTACACTGCAATCCAAAGCATTTTTACTCTGAACGAAACCCCACTGAGTTCAGTAAGATTTACTCTATGGTCTGTTCCCTGACAGGGACTCAAGGCAGCTTACAGCTAAAATCTTGTTTCATTTCCTTTATCTGTTGAATGTGTTGTACACGATCCCTTCCCTCACACATTTTTTCTCTACTACAATCCTGTGAGGTAGTTACAGGTAGGTAGCCGTGTTGGTCTGCCATAGTCAAAACAAAATAAAAAATAAAAAAATTCCTTCCAGTAGCACCTTTGAGACCAACTAAGTTTGTTCTTGGTATGAGCTTTCGTGTGCATGCACACTTCTTCAGATACACTGAAACAGAAGTCACCAGACCCTTATATATAGTGAGAGGGTGAGGAGGGGTATTACTCAGAATGGTGGTGGGAATGGGTGATTAGCTGATAGGTGAGGTAAACCTGTTGACGACTGTTAATGACTGCAATTAGTCTTACAGGAAAAAGCAAGGGGTGAGAAGGTTAAAAATAGCTGTGAGGTAGGTTCGGCGGAGGATGAGATGGTTGGACAGTGTTCTCGAAGCTACTAACATGAGTTTGGCCAAACTGCGAGAGGCAGTGAAGGATAGGCGTGCCTGGCGTGCTCTGGTCCATGGGGTCACGAAGAGTCAGACACGACTGAACGACTGAACGACAACAAGGTTCGGCGGAGAGGTTGTAATTGGCTCACGGTTACCGATGTACGTTTGCATATGACGTCTATGTGTGGGGCGAGATCAAACGCAGGAGAAGCTTCCTGATGTAGAATAGGACGTTCCTATTTTCATCGGAGAAATGTTGGAGGGTATGCTGCTGCTTCTCACTTGTTTGCTCTGAAGAGGCAGGTGAACAGCGAGCAAGAGGGAGAAGGAGCCGGAGCAGGGCCAAGAGGCTCCAGGGGTTTGCAGTGGGCCCTTGGCTGGGGCTTTGGTAGAAAGAAGCACCGGCCATCTCAATTTCTCCTTAGTTTTTAGTTTTCCCTAGGAGCTGGAAGGGGGAAGAGCAGGGAAATTAGCCAGTGGTGGTGGTGGTGGTGGTGGTGGGGCACTGGAGAAACCTGGCCAGCAACTCTCCTTCTTGGGAGGCCATGTGCCCTACTTTACAGAGGACAGTCCTCTATTTGAAACGCTGCCCCCATCCAAGTTGGCCTTACAAGATAAAGAACCATAGAGGGGTGAGAGCAGAGGCCTTGAAGATGCCCATTGAGAGTAAGCAGCACCTGGGCTGCGGACTGAGCAGATGGCTAAGTCACCTGGCATCTTCCTCGCTAGGGCTGCGAGCTATTGTACTTCCATTTAAATTCTAGCAATTATTTCTCCCATTTGTTTCTATACACAGGAACCACTGTATGTAAATGTTATGCAAATTGATGCTCTCTTTTGTCCTCTTTCTTTGGTGATCCAAATCCTCTTTTTCTTTTCTTTTCTGGCGATGCATAACTAAGCACCCCGTCTCCTTCCCTGTGAGTTTCACAGCAACCCTCCAGCTTTCTTTGCCTTAGTGGGGAGCCTTGAAGTTGCTCAACAGGCAGAGGCAGGATGCTCCGTGGTGTGTTGGGCATAATGTGTCGCTCAGTTCAGAGAGAGCGTTAAATCAACAAGTCTCCAAAGTTTCTCCTGGCCTGTAGACTGTGCAGAGTATTGGTCAATGGGAGCCCTCCTAAGAAAATATTATATATACAGTATATGGAGCCCTCTTCCACCCTCAGAATACCAAATGATACAAGAACACTAAATAGCATCCATAGGGTGGAGAGAATATGAATACCATCCATAGGGTGGAGAGAATATAGCCCAATTCTGCAAAATTGGGCAGAGGAACCCATTTCCTGCAAACAACAGTTCTGCTTCAGCAGCATTTCCTTTTTTGTATTTTCCTTATCCACACACCCATCACCTCCCTAAAGGAGACAGAAAAGCTGTTTGTGATGATTCACACCATGTAATCTGGGTTCAGTGCAAAATGCACATGAGAGAGGAAAATAGACGTCTTAGTGTACTTAGTCAGTGTACCCAAATCAAGTGCATGGCTCTGATTCCTCAGCTTACGCCTGTTCTGTTACACCCACTTGTGAATGCATTGAGACCTGGACCAGATAAGCCACTGGGGCAGGAAGAGAAACGCCCTTCTCCATTTTCTCCCTCAATATGTGTTCTCCTCTGCCTCGATCTGGGAGCTTTTGATAACAGATGTGGTTGAAAGTCTTGGATGGCTATCTGTCAAGGACGCTGCATTCTACATCAAGCAGCGGGTGGTGGATTAGATCAGGTACAGGAAACATCCGGTAAAGGGAATGCAGCCCTCCAGGCTTCTCTGTCTGATTCTTGGAACATTTCCTAGGCTTTGCTCTTCCCCATCCCCCTTGTATGCTTTTGCCTGGCTGGAATGCTTGCTGGGGTGGAGAGATGTGTCTCTGTGTGAAGATGTGTGTAGCAGAAACCTCTGGTGTGGCCTCCTGCAGAAAGGTACGAGTCACATCTGTCACTGCACTCTGGCCTGCCCCACCACTGAAATGCGGTCCATAAGGGAATGCAGCCCTCAAACTAAAACGTTCTAGAGATGATCTGTAAGGTGAGGGTTCCTTCCAACTCTATGGATTGTAAAAGGTAAAGGGACCCCTGACCATTAGGTCCAGTCGTGTCCGACTCTGGGGTTGTGGCGCTCATCTCGCTTTATTGGCCAAGAGCCGGCGTACAGCTTCCAGGTCATGTGGCCAGCATGACTAAGCCGCTTCTGGCGAACCAGAGCAGCGCACAGAAACGCTGTTTACCTTCCCACCAGAGCGGTTCCTATTTATCTACTTGCACTTTGACGTGCTTTCGAACTGCTAGGTGGGCAGGAGCTGGGACCGAGCAACGGGAGCTCACCCCGTCGCAGGGATTCGAACCGCCGACCTTCTGATCAGCAAGCCCTAGGCTCTGTGGTTTACGCAATGGTATTTCCGTTTCCTCTCCTCTTCCTGGCTGTTACCAGAATCTGCTCTGGGGGGGCCCCTCAACACGCCAGAGCTGATTTTGAAGGCGCACAAGGGACTGGCGGGGAGAGAGAGAGGATGTTTCGTTGTGCACAGGGAAGTCCATTGCATCAGTGGAGTTGCAGCACTGGGAAACGGTCCCTTGTGATTCTAAGTTGCTAAAGATAAATGGGATGTTACACTAAATGTGTAGTTAGAAACTCTGCAGGTTTTTTAAATAAAAAAACAACAACCATACTAATGTAGTCCTTCACTTTTCATCAGGAGCACAGTGCTCAAAGAAGGGAGATTTAACCCCTTGCTCCTTGACCATGATCCTGATATGCGTCTGTTTTCCTAATGTAAAATGCAGTGTGGGTGTACATTTTCATTGGGATGGCAACTGGGCCGCGGGGAGGTTTAAACATTCCCTGCCTACTTTGGTTTTAGGAAAGAAAAAGGAAAAAACCCATACAAGGTTGCTAACTATGCGTTTCGTGTAAGTTGTAAGGTAAAGGTAAAGGGACCCCTGACCATTAGGTCCAGTCGTGTCCGACTCTGGGGTTGCGGCGCTCATCTCGCTTTATTGGCCGAGAGCCAGCGTACAGCTTCCGGGTCATGTGGCCAGCATGACTAAGCCGCTTCTGGTGAACCAGAGTAGGTCATGGAAACGCCGTTTACCTTCCCGCCGGAGCGGTTCCTATTTATCTACTTGCACTTTGACGTGCTTTTGAACTGCTAGGTGGGCAGGAGCTGGGACTGAGCAACGGGAGCTCACCCTGTCGCAGGGATTCGAACTGCCGATCTTGTGATCAGCAACCCCTAGGCTCTGTGGTTTAACCCACAGCGCCACCTGGGTAAGTTGTAGTTTGGCTCAAAGAGGTCTTTGACGGGCGGAATTAGCTTCTAAAGGGGAAGTGAGGACTCCTGGTGCCCAGACTGGATGCGGCCCCCAGCTGGATTTCATCCAGTCCTCTAAGTCCTCTTCCTACCATCAGCAGTTCATTGGGGAGCAGCAAAGAAGGAAAGGGGCTTTGATGAAATTGCATTTTGAAGTTTGAGGCTTTGAATAGCCATAAGGCAGGGCTTGCACTTCAGTTGTGCATTGATGTTATTTGTATTCTTCTGCTGGGATTACTGAGTTCTTTTTGCCTTTTGCACAGTCAGGATAAATAAATGGTGTCAGAGAACTTTTTTTAAAAGACTTTTTAAAAAGCCCATAGAGGAAATTGAAGGTTTGCCTACTAAGAACCCTTCATGGGAAATAGCTTTGTGTAAGTGTGTGATTGTTCATGGGAATGTGACCCCCCCCCAGCAGGTTTTGACTGGCACAAGGTGGCCCCTTGGTCCAAAAACGCCCCCTCCCCATCTCTGTTTTAAAATATTGCAGTGCTGTATTGATGTTGTATAGGGTTGTTGCTGCCTGTGTGGGTGCTTGCTTCCCATCTATTCAACATGTACATTTGTTTCCCCCCAATTTAATAAAATTTTATGTGCTTTTCTGTAACATGTTTCACGTTTATACGATAACCATCCAAACAATTCAGTAGTCTTGTCTTCCCTTCCCCAGCTTCCATGGTTTCTTCAGTTTCACATTTACTCTGCATATTCTAAATATTCCATACCTTGTGATCCTTCAGACTCCTGCTTCCATCAGCCCCAGCCAGCATATTGATGGGATTTGCAATCCATCACCATCTAGGTGACCTCAGGTCCCCCATTCCTACCATAGATAGATCAGCTGGCTAGACACTGAAAATATCTGGCTCATCTCATTGGCATTCAGCCTGAACTTGGCCATCTCTGAATTGCTGTTGCGGTTTGATCCCAAAACTTCCTCCCTATAACTACCAATAAGTCACTCTACATGGGGCTGCCCTTGAAGCTGACCCAGAAACTCCAGCGGGTGCAGAATGCCGCGGCGAGGCTCCTTACGGGGTCTTTGCCGCGGGACCACATTCATCCAGTGCTCTACCAGCTGCACTGGCTCCCGGTGGAGTACAGGGTCAGGTTTAAGGTGCTGGTTTTGACCTTTAAAGCCCTATGCGGCCTAGTACCCTCGTACCTAAGGGACCGCCTCTCCTGGTATGCCCTGTGTAGAACCTTAAGGTCCTCAAATAATAACCTCTTAGAGGTCCCGAGCCATAAGGATGCTAGGCTGGCAGCAACTAGGGCCAGGGCCTTCTCAGTACTGGCCCCGACCTGGTGGAACGGTCTGTTGCAAGAGACCAGGGCCCTGCGGGATTTGGCATCTTTCCGCAGGGCCTGCAAGACAGAGCTGTTCCGCCTGGCCTTTGGGTTGGTTTTAATTTAGTTTAACCCTGATGTTTTATTCCTTTATGGTTTGATTGGTGGGCTACTTAAAAATGAGGCTGCATTTTAAATTTTAAATAGTATTTTAACTTGCATTTTAATTGATTGTTTTGTATGTTTTGTTGTGGTTTTTATGGTTGTTAGCCGCTCTGAGCCCGGTCTTGGCTGGGAAGGGCGGGGCATAAATAAAAATTTATTATTATTATTATTATTATTATTATTATTATTATTAAGACTAGTTACAGGTAGGTAGCCGTGTTGGTCTGCTGTAGTCGAAACAAAATAAGAAAATTCCTTCCAGTAGCACCTTAGAGACCAGCTAAGTTTGTTCTTGGTATGAGCTGTCATGTGCATGCACACTTCTTCAGATACACTGAAACAGAAGGCTATCTCACCCCTTGCTTTTTCCTGTAAGACCTATTGCAGTCGTCAACAGTCGTCAACAGGTTTACCACACCTTTCAGCCAATCACCCATTCCCACCACCCTTCTGAGTAATACCCCTCCCACCCTCTCACAATATATAAGGGTCTGGTGACTTCTGTTTCAGTGTATCTGAAGAAGTGTGCACGCACACGAAAGCTCATACCAAGAACAAACTTAGCTGGTCTCTAAGGTACTACTGGAAGGAATTTTTTTTATTTTGTACCAATAAGACGTTTGAGAAGACACAAGGCAGAAGGATATGAAGGGTTCACAGGAGGACAAGTGAAAGTAATAGCCCATATTTTCTTTGAAGGGAAATGAGAAGCCTGCTTTCTATCACGCTCCATATTATTGTGGCCAAGCCATTTTGATAAGACCAAAGCCTGAGGCTGCTGTGTGTTTCAGAGAAAACACAATACAAAATACTCATCTTTCAATCTGTTTTTGAAAAGCTAATTGTTACCCAAACCTTACAAAAATACCCTAGGCACTCTATCATTGGCACTCTAATTTTTTCCCTTCTTTATTGGTCAAACTTTGGGCTATCCCTAACAATTTCCAGGCAGAATTGGACAAGTATGAGGAAAAAGATGTGCCTATCTGCACTTACTGAGCTGGATGCCCTGGGGAGTTCCATGAGATTCCCAAGGAAGTGTGTCTAGGACTGCAGCCCTAAGAAAGCTTATGCCACAATACATTTGCCAGTCTTTAAGGTGCCACAGGACTCTTTGCTGCTTTTGTCGCAAAATATTTTACATGGCAACCCCTCTCAAAAGCCTCCACATAGTTACTTGGAGCGGGGAGAGAGAAGCCATTCAGAAACGATTTAAAATAGCAACTTTAAAAGGTGTCATCTCAAGACAGCCAATTAGTAAGACTCGAGTAGCCTTTAAAATTGCATTCTAAAAATGCCCGTAGCCTTTTAGAATTCCGTCAGAAACAACTCTAATTGAATCCCTGTGAGCCATTGGAAAACCTCATCTTACCACAGTGATAGACTTTCAGAGGGGAATGGTTTTTTCTACTTTTTATACTGACTGATTGACCACCACCCCGCCACTTCATTTACAGGTCTACATTTCTTACCGCTTGCCTTCTCCTGTTTTCCTATCATATCTATACGCCTAATGGTTTTTAAGGATGTTGTCATGCAGCAGTTTGCATGGTCGCTGACAGGTGGCGCTGCAAGCTACAGTGTGGTGACAAACTGGGCTCATATATGCTGGGCCATTGCAGCAGTGGTGGAGACTAAGGGGTAGGGAGGTGGAGGAAGAGGCAGGAGGGTTGGCAGTGTGGCAGCCAGGTGGCCAAGTGAGCAGGCCAGCAAGTGAGGCAGGCAGCTCAGGTGAGCAAATCAGCGGCCAATTCAGGTGAGCTATAGAGGTTTGGAGAGGTCTAAGGGGAGAAGGGGGGCAGGTTGGCAAGGAGTGAAGGGAAGGGATGGCTTTGGTGAGAGGAGTTAGTGGGCAATAGGCAGGGCTGGCAAGTGAAGTTAGAAGAGGTGAGTGCAACCTCTCGCCCATTTTTCATTCCTTAGCTGCAAAGCATACTGCAAGCATTGCATTCATTGCCACAACTGCCTCACAAAATAGTTCAGAATTAGTCCCATGTTATTCAAGGTGCCACATTTTAACCTGGAAAGCAAACCAGAGCTAGATGGCCAGCGTGGTGTAGTGGTTAAGAGCGGCAGACTCGTAATCTGGGGAACCGGGTTCGCTTCTCTACTCCTCCACATGCAGCTGCTGGGTGACCTTGGGCTAGCCACACTTCTTTGAAGTCTCTCAGCCCCACTCACCTCACAGAGTGTTTGTTGTGGGGGAGGAAGGGAAAGGAGAATGTGAGCCGCTTTGAGACTCCTTCGGGTAGTGAGAAAGCGGGATATCAAATCCAAACTCTTCTTTAATAAATTAAATAGAAACAGCCAACCTGTTTTGACAAATATGTGTCCTATGAGGCCAGCAGTGCTCTAAATGTTCCTATTTCAAGAAGTTGCTATCCTGGGCCCAGTGTGGGCTAGCTTCTTTATTTAGTACTACATCCCTGTGCCCCCTTTCCTTCACAGACACATTACACTAAACATATCAGATACAAGATTGATTGTTTAATTACGCTAAATGTGGTATTTTATTCAAAATTGCAGTTGTGTTGAATGTGGAATCTGTGTTTCATATAGTTGGCTTTTGTTGAGACATGTAAACAATTCAATTTCCTGAAATATAAAATGGTGTACAACTTAAATAAATTAATGCCCTCAATTTATCCTGCTCATCTGTGGCGCGGATCCTTAAGTTATTGTGCTGTGGAAGGAAGCAACAACCACCATCCCCAAATCTGCAAAGGGCTTTTTCCTACCACACCATACCCAAGCCCTGAGAGAGATGAATGTGACCATGTTGACACATGGTTCAGAGATAAGCCCCACTTCTGGATTCTGGAAATGATCTCCATGGGCTCAATCTGCTCCATCAGTTAATTGGGAACATCCCTTGAGGACAAACATGTACTCCTCACCTCAGACCATCAGAAAAACATTGTGTGACTCCCTGCTCCCTGTTTCATGATTTCAGAAGCAAAGTTTCCTTCTGTTTATTTGTAGGGGGCAAAGGACAGAGGCTGCAATTGGGGAAAACCCCTGGGAAAGAAACACATATAGAACCTGATTTGAGGGCAGCATTTAATTTTTGCCCAAGGCAGAAAAATAGTTTGAGCTGGCACTGTTATCCCTATCAAATATCCCTTGGGAAATTGCTCTTTCTGAGGACCAACTTGTCTCAACAACCACAAAGTGGATAAATTCTCTCCATAAGAAGTTTATATTAAATATGCTCAGAGTTCCTGAAATAGGAACTATTTAAAAACAGAATGAATGGGAATACACACACACACACACACACACACACACACACACACACACACAATGTCCAGTGGCACCAAGTTTGTTCTTGGTATAAGCTTTCGTGTGCATGCACACTTCTTCAGATACCAGATTCTTCAGATATCTGAAGAAGTGTGCATGCACACGAAAGCTTATACCAAGATCAAACTTAGTTGGTCTCTAAGGTGCCACAGGACAATTTTTTTATTTTTTTATATATTTCGACTGCGTCAGACCAACATGGCTACCTACCTGAATCTAGAATGAATGGGAGGCAGTGCTGGGTGCATTTTATAGGTGGGGGTGGGTGACGGAGGTTGAGAGATGGTGACAGTGGATTTTGAGAAAGCTAATATTTCAGCCACTGAGAATATATTGATGGGGCAGAATTTCTTGTTTGAAAACATTCATGTGAAGAATAAATTTGCTGCATGTGGAAAGCTGGCATGTTACATGAGAAGCATTTCATGTGCTTTCTGAAGTTCCACAAAGTCACAAGAACTGTACCAAGTGCCTCTCTTCCAATTGTTGAATCAATTCTAAGATGAGGTGCTGCCTGGACTATTTTATTTTATTCTATTCTATTTAGCTTCTTTGAGCTCCATATTTCTGGTGGGCAGTACTTCTGCCACTTTTTTTTTTTTTTTTTGCCTTCACCCCAAGTTATTTTTAAAAGTACTAAGCTTTATTAAAAACAAATGTGTCTGAAATGGAGGTCGCCTTTTCTGGATGCTTTGCATTGCATTGCAGATGGCAATCTTTCTGTTTGCTAGGTTTGGACTGTGTGTGTGTGTGTGTGTGTGTGTGTGTTTGTTTCAAGTTCATACTGCTGAAAAGAATCCAGAAACCATCCGTTTTCTTGACAACAGAGATTCGTTTGATTTAATATGTCAAGGAACACCCACTCGCTTCTCTGATTCAGTACAATGAGAGGAGGCCCCCTACCATGAGGCAGAGTCAGGCAGCCTCTTCACGCGGTGGATGCTGGTGTGTGTGGGAGGCAGTGGCAACACCCGCTGCCACCCTCCCGTCCTATCGAGCCATCCTGGCCGTTCCCCTCTGTGAACGCCACACACCCTATCCTGCACCTCCTACGATAGCCTGTTGTCCTCAGGTGCAATGGCACACTGGTGCAATGAATTGGGCCAGCGCCAAGAGACCCCAGTTCCCATCTGGCGTACTCTGGCATTCCTCAAGGCATGTCCTCTTCAGAAGGTGTCAGGCCCCACAGGGCCCCTTTTCAGCTAGGCATTCAAAAGACTCCGAGCCATCAAGCTATCAAAGCTTTAATCTGACTAATTGGTTTACAACTCCGAGCACATCGTAAATGCGTCAATCCTCCTCACTTTCAGTTTCTCCAACTACCGGATGTCTGCTTTCCCGCCACCCACCAAGGCATCTCGGGAGACGGAAGCACTTTGTGCGCCTCCTTTTTCTTTCCCCTGGTACGCTGCTATGGCTCTGTGAGGCTGACGGAAGCCCTCTCACTGCTTTCCTTTCCTCAGAGCTTCCTCCAGACGTCCCGCTGGAATCTGTCTCCAAAATAGCTGGCGGTTCACGGTGCTCTGCAGTCCCCTGACAGAAGGCAATACTGCTCAAATCACCACCGTCAAACCCTTCCCTTGGTCTTTATGCCCCAAAGCACAAAGGGTGGGTCAGGCCTTCAAATGCTGGCTATTGCTGGAATGGACAACCCATTTATGGGTAACCTCACACATTATGGTTTACACAAGCAACCCAGCTATTGGAATGAGTATTACCGGTAAATCTGTAAGATGCACATGACAGCAAATAGGTAAAGGTAAAGGACCCCTGGACGGTTAAGTCAGGAATGCTTTGATGGTGTTTCCTGCTTGGCAGGGGGTTGGACTGGATGGCCCTTGTGGTCTCTTCCAACTCTATGATTCTATGATTCTAAGTCCAGTCAAAGGTGACTATGGGGTTGCGGTGCTCATTTCGCTTTCAGGCTGAGGGAGCCGGCGTTTGTCCACAGACAGCTTTCTGGTCCATGTGGCCAGCATGACTAAACCGCTTCTGGCGTAACAGAACACCATGACAGAAGCCAGAATGCATGGAAACACCGTTTACCTTCCCACCACAGTGGTACCTGTTTATCTACTTGCACTGGCGTGCTTTCGAACTGCTAGGTTGGCAGGAGCTGGGACAGAGCAACGGGAGATCACCCTGTCATGCGGATTCAAACTGCCGACCTTCTGATTGGCAAGCCCAAGAAGCTCAGTGGTTTAGACCACAGCGCCACCTGCATAAGCAAATGCATATGATTAACAATGGCTGCTTATCCTAGGCTTACCTGATCAAGAATAACCTGATCTCTTCCTATGCCTTTAAAAGCAGCTTGATCCGTAGACATTGGTACGTGGCACTTTCCATAGCTTGGAGGTAAGAATTATCACCTAATATCTTCACCTCACTCTACGCTTGAAGGCAAAGGAGCATGGAGCTGTAAAACACTTGGCAACTCTCGTTTGACAACACAGGTGTGCCACTTGATCATAGGAAGATAGGAAGCTCCTTATACCAAGTCGGACTATTGGTCCATCTAATTCAGCATTGTCCACACTGACTGACAGCGGCTGTCTGGGATTTCAGGTAGGAATCTTTCCCATCCCTACCTGGACATGCCAGGAATTGAACCTGTGACCCTTTATCTCTGAGCTATGCCCCTATGAAACACGAGCACTTCCCTATTAATTCACATTAATTAATACAAATGTTACCTTGCTGAGTTCTGTTGACTTGTACCTGCCTGTGGACCACATCTGACCCTTACGGATAAGGGAGACAAAGCTTAGAAGGTTGTTGTTGTTTTTATTATAAATTGTTTGGTTTGCAGTGGAATGCATCTCAGGATGCAACATGGAAACCACTGGCACCCAAGCTGTCTGTATATTCAAGACTCTTCTCTGGCATGAAACAAACTGTTAATTAATTGTGAAATCTTTAATAGTAAAGCTATGTCTCAAAAGGCAAGATTACACAGAGAGCGAGTATTGACAATGGGGTTTATATTCATATTCAAAGCCAAGTTCATATTTGTCAAATTACTCAGGGAGAATATGAATTAGAATTCTTTATTACTTTGAGGAATTTAGAAGGTTGGTTGTTTTTGCTGTGGTGCTGCCAAATCCCCCCCCCATTCATGTCTTTTTCTGGTTTCATAATGTGTTTTCCCCATTAGTTGGTATTGCTTCCCATTGTTCTCTCCCTTGAAATCCTCATGCAGATATAACAGCCAGGCTGGGCGTAATCAGACGGCAGGCTCAAATTCTGTGCAACATCAGCCAAACATTGCTGCAAGGCTCATTTGCTTGAGCTGTCTTGGATTGTTCTGCTAGAATATATTCTTTGCTCCACTAGGTCAGCCTTCTCCAATCTGGTGTCCCCCAGATATTTTGGACATTAGCCTCAGCCAGCACAGATGAGAGATGTGGGTTGTTTTCTGGGGGAAACTGAAAGCATGAACTCTCTTGCCAGTAACTGATGCTAGACTAGGTACCTTCTGATCCTTTCTAGGCCACAGCTCTCCAGTTTGTCATGGTTATGTGTTTTATTACCTTACATCAGCACTGACCTCTCCCCCCCCCCCACCTGCCCAACATCCAGCAATTTAATTTCAGTGTCCCATGCAGGGGCGGAGGAAGCCTCCTCGTTACCTGGGGCGGCGAACGGAGGCATGCCCTGGGGGCAGGGCATCGTGACGTTGCGGCGTGATGTCACGATGCAACATCACGACAGACTGTGCATGCGCTGAATGCCGCGCATGCGCACTCTGCCGCCGGGCCACCGCCGGGTGAAAAGCAGCAGGGGCGGGGCAGCCCCACAAGCCGCTGATTGCGCGTGGCAGCCCCATAGCAGCACTGGTGGGCGGGCCCCGGACGGGCCGCAGGGTGGAGCAACCTCGCTCCGCGGCTTACTCGGGGCCCACCGGCGGGGCAGGGTGGGGCCGGCCCAAGTGTCACCCCCCCTCCCCTGGAACCTGGGGCGTACCGCCCCCCCGCCCTCTCATGACGCCACTGGTTCCATGCTACTTGCTGCTTTGGATGCATACCTACTCGGAAGAAGGGTCAACTTCCAGCCTTTGGGAGGCTGACAAACAACATCAGCTTGGATGATTCCCATGTCTGTTGTGCTGGGAGTGGAGGGACAGTGGGTGGAGGGTGGAAAGAGAAAAGCTGCAAAATCGGAGAGAACAACCCAGAATTGCCATGGGGCTCACTTTCACGTGGTTCAGGGTATTTTCAGGTCAGGCACATAGGCGTACCCTTAAGAGGAGGATTTGCCCTAGTACAGAGCAAGCCCCCACTTTCCCCATGTCTTAGCAGTGGTTCTCACAGATGTAATTATCAATGAATTGATTGTTGATTGAGTTTTCTGCTTTTCACACACCATGCTTTATGTGGGCTTTCTGCTTTTTTTCTTTTTAAGTGCTGTTTGCAGGTTCATCCGGCTAATGTGTTTGCTGTCCTGTTTAAAAACCTCACACAGTTAATTTTGATTTCAGAAGAATGGAAAAAGTATTCTTGGTGAGGTGGGCTCATGATGTTGCAAACCTACACGTCCTTGTGTAGGTGGTGTAGTGGTTGAGAGCGGTAGACTCGTAATCTGGTGAACCGGGTTCGCGTCTCCACTCCTCCACATGCAGCTGCTGGGTGACCTTGGGCTAGTCACGTTTCTCTGAAGTCTCTTAGCCCCACTCACCTCACAGAGTGTTTGTTGTGGGGGGAGGAAGGGAAAGGAGAATGTGAGCCGCTTTGAGACTCCTTCGGGTAGTGATAAAGCGGGATATCAAATCCAAACTCCTCTTCTTCTCGTGAAGCATTTGAGGCAAACGTATGTGTTCTTAAAAGGCAAGGGGATTGGTTGCTGATGCAACCCCTACCCTCGATGTTCCCTCTGACACATGCTGCATTTTTATATCTTCCTGCATTCTAAGTCCGGAAGAGAAGTCTAAGCACATTTGGCAAGCCTGTATAATCAGGGCTCCCAGTAGCAATGAGCCTTTTCACTGAAGTGGAGTGGATGAAAGTGGGGGTGGGGAGCTGGGGTGGGGGGTTTGCATGCACCCACCCTCCTCTTTAAGCCCATCTCAGACACAGGCTTGATCTTGGGTTGAAGACTATCTCTAGGATCAAAACAAAATGAGAGCCAGTGTGGTGTAGTGGTTAAGAGCGGTAGACTCGTAATCTGGGGAACCGGGTTCACGTCTCCGCTCCTCCACATGCAGCTGCTGGGTGACCTTGGGCTAGTGACACTTCTTTGAAGTCTCTCAGCCCCACTCACCTCACAGAGTGTTTGTTGTGGGGGAGGAAGGGAAAGGAGAATGTGAGCCGCTTTGAGACTCCTTTGGGTAGTGATAAAGTGGGATATCAAATCCAAACTCTTCTTCTTCACTTCCATGACTGCTGCGCTGTTGAGAGCATGTGTGTTTGGGCACACACCTTAAATGCCAGACCATGTATTTTGTTTCCTGTACAGTCTTCTCTCAGATTGGAGGCTGTGCCCATATAGAATGGATAGGGTACCCCCACCTGCAGTAAGTCCAGTAGCCCATATTGCCCTGGGCTGCTGGTAGAGGAAAATTTCCACATTCACAACATGGAAGAATGCAAGGCGAGAGGGACACCGGATACTCCCATTCCTTAATAAGCTGCTGTGCCCTGGATCTTTAGGAGCATGTCCACATTATCTCAGAAGTGTGGAAAGTTCAAAACTTACTTTAAATAAATAACTTTACAGAACTTCTTTGTATTGTTGCAAGCCTCTTAACTTAGAGAAACCATTAAATCATGAGTTAGCCTTCCTTTCAGCAGTCACCCATATGGTAAGGACATTCTTAATGCAGCCCCATAGGCCCATAAAATGGCACTTATCATATTTGTAAACGTGCTACAGTTGCCAAAAAGGCAACATTTTTGCGATATATGTTTCTGCCTAGCACAAGGACGTTTTATAATATAATTGCAGCTTCCCTCCAAACCGTGGGGGAGGTTCAGCCATGAACAGGGATGAACCCTCTAACTTTTGGGCTACCATAATCAGGAATATTTAGTAGGGGGCTTACAAAAGATTTTGATGTATTCTGAATCGAGAACGGAAGAGGGGCCATCTTTGCCTGGGCCAAAGTGGGATCTCTCTGAAACACCCTGAACCTAAGAGTGGCCTTCCAAGTGTTTTGGGAGACTTTCCTCCCTAGTCACAATACTTTTTGGGAAGGGATGCTGAAGTCAAGCACCACCTTGTTTGTGTCTGTCCTTTGTCTTCACCAGCTCTGCTAGTGAGGCTTGCTTAAAAAATGCTAGACCCCTCCAGACTCACTCAAGGGAATGACATAGCTTCAGGGGGGCCATGGGCCTGGGCACAAATTTCTGAGGGGGCACAACCAGGCGCCCCATGACAGGCTCCTTCATCAAGACCAGAGCCACGGGGAAGGAAGCCATGCCAAGGCTGAGCCTTCAGGGCCAGGGCAGCACCGTGTTTTCCTTTTCGTGGCCAGTGAAGGGACATCTGTGCATGCCCCGTCCCTGGGCAGGCCAAAAGGGAGGGAGGGGGAGGGCGCTACCACTGCTGCCATCGCCCACTGAGGTGGAAGGTGGGAAGAGGAAGGCAGGAAAGCCAGTGTGGTGTAGTGGTTGAGAGCGGTAGACTCATAATCTGGTGAACCGGGTTCGCGTCTCCGCTCCTCCACATGCAGCTACTGGGTGACCTTGGGCTAGTCACACTTCTCTGAAGTCTCTCAGCCCCACTCACCTCACAGAGCGTTTGTTGTGGGGGAGGAAGGGAAAGGAGAATGTTAGCCGCTTTGAGACTCCTTAGGGTAGTGAGAAAGCAGGATATCAAATCCAAACTCTTCTTCTTCTTCTTCTTCTTCTTCTTCTTCTTCTTCTTCTTCTTCTTCTTCTTCTTCTTCTTCTTCTTCTTCTGCCAGAGCTACGTGCATTGCCCAGAGAGCCTTGCTGCAAGGACAGGACGACGAGGCGACACAGTGGCATTCCTGACTCTCTGCTCTCAGGTGGGGCTAATTTGCAAGGAGAGACTCCCTTGATTAGATGCTGGTCAGTGAAGGGACTGACTGCAGCACTGTCCTGGGTGCCAGCAACCCACACTACGCCCCTGACCCTAGGCATCACCCTCTTGCAAGCCCCACCCCTCACTGGCACTGCTTTGCACCCTCCTTGAGTGTTTCTTCCTGGCTGGAATGTGTCTTTGAATTATGTTGTTGTTGTTGTTGTTGTTGTTAGAATTCATATACCGCCCTATATCCAGGGGTCTCAGGGCAGTTCACAGAATAAAATCAAGATATAAAACCACAAAATACCTAATAAAAATAAAAACAGCAACCCAATACCCCCCCCCCCAAAATCCACATTTAAAAGGGCATAGGATGTAAATCGGATCAACCAAAGACCTGGTTAAAAAGGAGCGGTTTTGCCTGGCACCTAAAGGTGTATAATGAAGGCGCCAGGCGGACTTCCCTGGGGAGAGCATTCCACAGACAGGGAGCCACTGCAGAGAAGGCCCCGTTCTCGTGTTGCCACCTCCGGTCCTCTCGAGGAGAAGGCACATGAAGGAGGGCCTCAGAAGATGATCTCAGGGTCTGGGTAGGTTCATATGGGAAGAGGCGGTCCTTGAGGTATTGCGGTCCTGAGATGATACTGCACCTTGCTTTCCTGGATGGAGGGTAGAGAGGGCTGTGTGGGTGTATGCAGAAACCAGCCTGCTGTACAAAGGTAAAATTCATGTTCAGTGCTCCTGGTCATACCCATTACCAGAAGGTTGCCCGGATGAGAACGCAGCCATCGGGCTGCAAAAGGTTCCCAACCCTGATATACATCCATGCTGCATTGCGGCTATGGACTTCCCTGGAACTCTGCTTGCTTAATTGGTTTGTGGATCGTACTGCACAAGGGCGAGAGCGAAGCTGTTATCACACAGGAAGGCATAGCAGTGATTGAAGCAATAAAGTCCACTTTGGAAAGAGAAATACTTTTGATATTTTTAGCTTGCTTCTGCACAGCTACCCCCTTATGCTTAGTAATGCAGTAATGCCTATTGATCAGCACATTGCTCATAATCTAAAAACGCAGCGGAGGAAGGCAGCTTTATATTTCCCGAGAAGGAAGAACCCAGCATTTAGGTGTGGTTTCCACCAGCATCTTCATTAAACATTGATGTCACCTCTTTGCTTCCTCTCCCTGTCTAATAAATATGCCATGGCAGTCATTAAGCTTCAAGAGCCCTGAGTTGTTTAAGTGCTGTAAGATGTGCCCAGCCAAATCGTTGGCTCCTGAGATATTGGTTTTCTGTCTAGATAGTTGGATTTGGATTTCCAAGGGATTGCAAAAATACCAATCATTTATGAAAGAAAGAGAGGTAGGGAGGTAATTGAGACACAAAGAGCAGCTTTTTCTGCCCCAATCCAAGGAACAGATAAACAAAAGATAGACATGCTTGCGGTAGCATTTCTACAAATGAGGCACTTTCTGCCTTGCAGAATACTGCTTTTATTTTTGAATTCATAAAGCCGTATCAGCTACTGATCATAATCAGCAAAGTCTAAGGAGCCCACCTTGTTGCTTCCAGACAGGTCACTGTAAGCCTGGGGCATTGTGCAGGTGTGAACATTGACATTAGCATATGGCCTCTGGAAGGATGCTCTAAGGGAATGCGGTCTTCCATCTGAAAAGGATTCCCCACCCCAAATTTAGAAACACAAGTTTACTGTATGTGCATGTCAAATGCAGAGCCGATCTGTTTGCTTCCAGAAATTCTCTCAACTGATTATTGCACACCCACATTTTATGCTCTGTAGTTTGGCTTCACTAGCTGAGAGTTGTCATGTGTAGCTAATTTAGTATTAGACTGTTATTTTACATTTGGCATGCATCAGTCCTTAGCATTTGATCATAGTTCATCGTTGACACAGAATGGTAATATACTATCTGACATGATGCATAATGGGGCAATATGTAATCTGACATCATTTGAAAGATGCCATGCAGTGATATTTAGTACTTCAGTCTACTGAACCATGAGAACAAAGTTATGTAAACATAGAATCATAGAATCATAGAGTTGGAAGAGACCACAAGGGCCACCCAGTCCAACCCCCTGCCAACCATGAAACACCATCAAAGCATTCCTGACAGGTGGCTGTCAAGCCTCTGCTTAAAGACCTCCAAAGAAGGAGACTCCACCACACTCCTTGGCAGCAAATTCCACTGTCGAACAGCTCTTACTGTCAGGAAGTTCTTCCTAATGTTTAGGTGGAATCTTCTTTCTTGTAGTTTGAATCCATTGCTCCGTGTCCGCTTCTCTGGAGCAGCAGAAAACAACCTTCTCCCTCCTCTATATGACATCCTTTTATATATTTGAACATGGCTATCATATCACCCCTTAACCTTCTCTTCTCCAGGCTAAACATACCCAGCTCCCTAAGCCGTTCCTCATAAGGCATCGTTTCCATTTTCATGCCCATCAAAAAGCACTTCTCACTTATAGCAGCCGTCCAGTGGCCCTTGAGAAAACATTCAGGTTTTTTTTTTTACAGGGGAAGAGGGGTGCATCCCTGTTTCCTTGGGGATTGACCAACACTCTTTTCCCCTGTCCTGTGCTGGGGAAATGGAATCATTACAGTAAAGCATGGCAAAACAGGGAGCATGGGCTCTCATGATGTCGCTTCACAAAATATTGTCCTCCATTGGATGAGAACTAGATGTGTATTTTTAAATGCACATCCAAAAGTGCATTTTGGCATGACTAGAACTGCAAGGGGGTGCAGAATAGGGGGATGCCATCGTTTGCCCTCACTTAAATGCAGCCACATCTGATTGGCTAAGTCTCTGTGTGAGTCCTGATTGACTGAGATGATGTAATGAAAGTCCTTCAAAAACACACGTTTTACCTTAAATATTCAAAGATTATAATTCATCCCATCTCCGATGTAACACTTGAAAATATTTGACTGCTTATGTGAGGTTTCATTTTTTTATGCCTGCCAAAACAATTCCAAAGATGGTAGCAAGTGCTCATACATTGACTATGATGTTCGAAACGTGGAAATAAATTTTGAATTTGAAATTTCAAATATGCAATTGAACTGACAGTGCTACCAGATTTTGACTAATTACCAGTATTCTTTTCATGATGTGGTAAGAGTAGACGGGAACTGCATGCCATAGTCTGTAGAGTGTGGTGTGTGACAAAATAGCAGGTGCTAATGGAAAACAAGACAGACAAAAAGATTGCCACTGCAGAAGAGTCATTCCAATTTGCTGGAAGACACATCATGGCATTGTCAAGGCAAGACGCAAGAGATGAAACGATTGTCAAAACTGGAAGAAAGAGGCGGTCAGGCTTTGTGGAATGTGGTCCTGTGAGCCTCGTGGGAAATGATGCTTGTCATGCGTTGGCCTGTGTGTTCACGAAATACACGCATTGATTGTGACAGTCTGCTCCCTGTCTTGCTACCACTGCCATCCTCATGTACAAATACATCCATCAAAAATATAGTATTTCTTTAAAAAGCAGAAGGATCCAGCAAAGTTTATAAAAGTTATATATATATGCATTAAAAAGCGCTCTCTCTCTCTCTCTCTCTCTCTCTCTCTCTCTCTCTCTCCCTCTATCTCTCCACACACACACACACCCAAATGTTTTGCCTTCCTCAAAGAGGAAAAGCATCTGGGGGTATAGGGCAAAAGAGAGAAACAAGCTAAGAGGAAGGTCCATTTGGCAAACCGTCACCGTGATCAACTCCCACCTGGAAACCAATGTCCCCACTGTGGAAGGACATGTGGATCCAGAATTGGCCTCCACAGTCACTTACGGACTCATTGTTAAGACCATGTTCATGGAAGACAATCTTACTCGGCTATGAGTGGTTGCCAAAGAAGAACTTTCTGTTCGTTATCATTACAATGAATTACGAGGGGAAGGAAGAAGACATTTAAAGAGATTTTAATGATCACAGCGAAAGAACAAAGAGTCCATTCTTGGAGTAAAGGTGCTCCCAATTAAGGTTTACGCCCACTTCCCCCCGAGTCACCCTTATCACTTCCTCTTCTTGCAACCTGATCTCACAACCACTGTGCCTTATCTAATCTCCTTGACCTTGGGCTGAGCGGCTGGACACTTTCCAGTGAACTGGAGTCTATTAACTCTCTCCCGGTTCTTCTTCTCCTAGCTGTTCACCACCCAGTTCTTCCCAACTTTTGTCTTCTGAACTATGTCCCTCTGCGAACCACTGTTCCAAATCTATACTGTCCCACTGCTCCTGGGAAGATTCAGGATCTTGGGGAGGGGGAGGCTACCACCATCCCTCATCTGTGCAGCCCTCCTCAACACGGTTCCTGACACACACCCCCTAATGAATCTAAGATTGAAGGGAGGATTTAGATCCCATAAAGATTCCTCTGAGTCTAGATCCACCCTCAACCAACTCTTATGGTAACTACAAAAGAAGGCAGGTACATCTCTGAATAACCATTGTAGGGAAGTCAATTGGAGTCAATATGACCAATTGTACAGACTCTTCCCACCTATTTTATTTTTTAGGTGAAAGGGTTGTATAAACATATTTGCATATCACTGTGTCAGATATTATATTGTAGCTGCTGTTGAAGCAAATGAGGAATTCTGCTTCTCTCACTGTGCTTATTGAGAAGCTATTTAGGTAAGGGCATGAATGAGCTCTAAAAAGTAAAAACAACAATCAAGCATTTCCTCTCTATGTGTGGATGCATTTGTTCGTTACCTTTAAATTAAAGGAGCTCTGAGTGGTTTTTAGCTTCTTGGCAATTCTGTGTGGCAAGTTTAGCTGTGGAGAGAGAGACTTTCACCTACTGAGCTTCATAATTTCATAGCTGAACAGGGATTTGAATTCTTGAGATTCTCAGATCAAAATCCAAGATTTTGGCTGCTCTACCAAACTAGTGTTCTCTGGACATGTGAACTCATGGTTCACTGAAGATATCTGTTGCATTCATCATCAGGAATGAATGGAAATGAGACAGACAGACAGACAGACAGACAGACAGACAGACAGAGGGGGGCATTAACTAGATAGATGATAGATAGATAGATAGATAGATAGATAGATAGATAGATAGATAGATAGATAGATAGAGATAGATAGATAGATAGATAGATAGATAGATAGATGATAGAGGGATAGGCAATTGCTTCTGACCCCAATTTGCTTTGTCAATTACTTGGTTTGGAGCGCACAAAATGCGGGGTTTGCAGCACATAACGGCACAAACTAGCGCAAAACTTTGACATCAGTTGGGGGGAAGGTTGTGATCCAGAATTTCAGGGTCACATGTTAATGAAGCTCCCTTAGACAACTCTCCATCCAAGGGACTGTGCCTTCTGTCAGTGGACTTCTTTAAAGATTTGCACCCTTTGAGCCCTCTATTAGTAAAGTGGTTTCAAGATGTACAACAAACTGAACATATGCCTTGATCTTTACAGTAAAAGTCCATGTTTGGCTTTCATGGCTTCAGTGGAGTTGGGTATATTGCACCCCAAAAGCTTTAGCCAAGGTTGCACAAAGAATCCATAGAAGGACCAGGGAGTTAAAAATATATATATGCATGGAACAATTATTCTCTTCCTAAGCATGCAGTGGTGACTGGTGCCCATTGGTGGAGCCAGAGCCAATGACAAGCAAAGCCATGCCTATGACTGGAGGAGACAGGCAGGTGGAGGGAAGTCTGAGGGAAGACTGAATCTGGCAAGGTAGTGCTCCATTAGCCTTAATGGATCAGCCTCCACTGCATGCCTGCAGCTCCATCCATGTGAAGGGAAACCCATATACCTGAAGGAGCATCTCCACCCCCATCATTCTGCCCGGACACTGAGGTCTAGTGCCGAGGGCCTTCTGGCGGTTCCCTCACTACGAGAAGCCAAGTTACAGGGAACCAGGCAGAGGGCCTTCTCGGTAGTGGCACTCGCCCTGTGGAACGCCCTCCCACCAGATGTCAAAGAGAACAACAACTACCAGACCTTTAGAAGACGTCTGAAGGCAGCCCTGTTTAGGGAGGCTTTTAATGTTTAATAGATTATTGCATTTTAATGTTCTGTTGGAAGCCGCCCAGAGTGGCTGGGGAAACCCAGCCAGACGGGCGGGGTATAAATAATAAATAATAAATAATAAATAATAAATTATTATTATTATTATTATTATTATTATTATTATTATTACTACGACTTCTAGTGAAGCTGCTTCCACATAGAGCTTGTGTCACTCCTCTGCACTGGGAGCCTGGACAGGAATGGGCCACAGAAAGGCTCACATTATGAGCAGCAGCTGGTGTACTGAGTTGCTCCCAGTACAGCCATTATTCATGGCTGAAGACTGGGGCATGCAGAAAGGACAAACATCTGCCTTCCTAATGATGCCCTTTCATTTTCATGGTAATTCAACTGCAAGGGCGCTAAAGATCGCTGGTCTTTTTATCCATGCAAGGTACCCTGACTTTTATGCATCCAGAAGATGCTGTTTGACCTGCGGGATTTACATTCGTAGCCAAACATTATCAATTATTCCAAGCTAGGAGAAGGGGTGGGTGGGGTGGACACATGAACTTGCATCACAAGTAACAGCCAGATGGAGACGGGTGTTTTTTCAGCACAAAAATGTATGCAAATCAGACGTTTTAATATTTAGGACTAGATAAAAGATGTGAGAAAAAATCATTAAAGACAGGATGATCAAGCACCAAGATTAGTAGTGAATGTAAGTAAATGAGTATGTTTTGCCTCCCCTGCCTGGTCTTATTAATTGAAGGAGTTCGCTAAATAGTGGGTAAGTGGTAAAAGCACCGCTTGATGATTTTATTTAGAATTGGGAAAGGACCTTAATCGAGACCTTTGGAAAAGCTTGTTTTAGAAAAGGTTGGTGACAATAGAGGGAGTGGTCAAGTTCCATTGTGGCTTTTAATATGGTGAGAAAATTAGGGAGCAGAGAGATAGGAGCGAATGGGCAGTTTCGATATAAAGAGGCATTAACAATGAGGTGCCCCTCGATAGCAGGTGTCGATCAACATATTGAACAGAGGCTTCCAAAATGAAGCGAATTGCTTGGTGACAGTGTATGGATAGTAGCGATTGCCTGGGATTCGTTATGCCTCTCGAGGATGGATATGGAGAACATCAGAAGGACCCAACGCACACAAAAAGCCCGATTACGGCTCAACACAATGGCAGATGAAATTCAATTTAGATAAGTGCATGGTAAATTGGCAGAGCACAATGAAAGGAACAATTTGAACTACTTGAACATGCTGATGGGTTCTGAATTAAAAGCAACATTTTCTTGAGAAGGGGGGGGGGAATCTGACACCATTGGACAATCCATTGTGGAAAGGTGGGCTGGGGGTTGAAACGATCAGGATACAAAGTTGGGAGAGAACAATCTTAAAAGTAGATGAGAGACCAGTTCTAAAAACATTGTAATGCTATTAGATAACTGGGAGGCTTGAATAGACCTGTTCAGGTGTGGACGACCTCATCTAATTGTAGACCTCATCAAGCACAAAAAGGGGAAATAGAGATATGAGGGCAATGGATATTATTAGTACAAGAGAGAATCCATAAAACCATAAGGACTCCTTAAATGGGAAAGGAGAGAAGAATATAACAGAAGTGCAGTCATTTAAATTAAGGATTGTTCTGCAAATTGTTCAGATGCTCTTAGTCTTCATGGGGAAGATTGTGAAGAGCACTGCTGAGAGTGCTCCTAAATTCTCTCGTAATTTTGAAAACTCCCCTTCTCTTTTTCGGTGTGAAAGAACAAGTGACATACAAAGGCTATGGAAGGCGGTTTCTTGTGGGATACTTTGTACTTAAGTATAGATGCCAGTGACAAAGAATAGTTACTGGTGGCAGATCCTCCACTCTGACCTTGACAATGGCCCCTGAGCTTTTACTGCAGCCAGATCAAATCCCATGCAAAATTTCCAGTTGCATATGGAGCCCATTTCAAAACTGTCCTGAAGGAGCTTTGTTTTTGCACCTAATGGTGATGTTCTCTCTCTCTGAGCTTACTACTAGTGAGTTGGCAACAGCATTCTGTGCATAAATAAGGACCCCTATACAAATAGGAAATGACGCCCTGCAAGAGAAGAAATGGCAGCTCCATGATACAGTACAGATAATCTGAAGGCGTAAATGTTATTATAGTCAGGGTTTTTTTTTCCCCATCCAGAACTCAATTCCAGCACCTCTCAGGTGGGTGCCATTGCCGTTATAAGAGAACAAAGAAGGCGTTCATGGTGAGTTCCGGCACCTCTTTTTCTAGAATAATAGCACTGATTATAGTTATTATTATTCAACTCCTCCCTGTCTCTCCACACTGCTAACCTGTGGGGGTGATTATCACTTCAGCACATATTCTCACTGGGGCCACTTCTGTACTCCCCTGGAGCTCTCCTAGGTCCTGCAGATTCTGTTTCTGGCTCACTGCTAGGGATACTCAATACTCAACCTGATCCATTCCTCCCACGTCTTGCTTTTCATTAGCAAGTCTCTATGCATTTAATAGCTGCACAACAGGCAAAAATTCAAGAGGAGGAGCATCTGCAGTGATGGGGAAAGTAGCACATTGCAAAGGTGGCAAATTGGTCTTGTTGTTCTAATGCCAGGACTCTCGTCAACTGAACTCTTACCCAGTTGGAGAATGGAAGAATGCATCATTTGTGATCCGCCAAGCTAAAGGCAGCCAACCAGCTATGTATTTTGGTCTTCCACTCATTTAATGATGGCACCTTATTATTAATGGGTGCAATTCAATTGCACTAAGGTGAATGTTCCATCAGTGCAATCATTGCAGCTTGCTGGATGGATTGATTCCCCCCCATGTTGTTCTGAGGATACTCCTTGCTCTCACAGAGCCAATTTTAGGGATGTCGGGACTCCAGGGGAAGAGAGGAAGGGAAAGTATTGTTGCACATGCAAAAGCCTTCATGCAGGGCTTGCAGTGATGGGACTCATTAGGTGAATCCTGCCTATTAATAATAATAACAATAGCAATAATAATTCAAATTACATTCCTGAGTAGGCAACAAAAATGGGTTTGCTGAGTTGCTGGTGATCTACTTTTGGTTTGGTGGGTCTCAAGTTTTATAGATCTGTAATAATCCATGTGCCTGATCACAGAATCATAGAATTGTCAAGTTGGAAGGGACGCTGAGGATCATCTAGTCCAACAATACGGGGATCGAACCTGCAACCTTGGCATGATCAGCACCACGCTCTTAACCAACTGAGCTAGCAAGGCATTATTACAGAGGCCATAGTTTGACCTAGGTAGAATTTGCTCCATCATCTGGGACTGATACTTTGCAAGTGTAGACAGAAAACAGAAGGCTGTGATAGGCTTGGTGGATCTCAGGTGTGCAGGCCTTGTTGACACTGTGTGCCTGGTTTTCTGTTGCTCTGAGTGCGAGTGCCTTTCTGACCTATTGCAGCTTGAGATACAAATCACAGCTGTTCTGCAAAGCAAGCCTTTTAGTGGGGTGAGGTTTAACTTGCGAGTGAAATCGGATTTGATCTAAACCTGGTGAATAGAACAGCATGGTCATTGCAGAAAATCTTTCCCTGTGACCTTGCATGCTTAATGTTTCCTGTCTCTTGTCCTTATCCTACAGGTATAAACCACTGCTAGTATTAAATACTTCTATGATTGAAGGCATAGAATCACCAGTGGGAAACAATTCATCTCTATCATTGTGCATATATATATATATATATATATATATATATATATATATATATATAATAATAATAATAATTCTTTTATTTGTACCCCGCCCATCTGGCCGGGTCTCCCCAGCCACTCTGGGCGGCCTCCAACAGGTATAAAATACATTAAAATATCACAGGTTAAAAGCTTCCCTAAATAGGGCTGCCTTGAGGATATATATATGATAAAAGCTCTCCAAATCAAATGTCCTAACTTATCAAAATAAAAAAATCAATATTAGAATGTATACAACAAAGTTCTTCTAAAAGGGTAGAGCAGCACTTTCTGTTTTTAAATGGATCGTCTTTTTTCATTTTAATGGTAGGAAATGATTGGTGTGTGCTTCCCACAAACAACCCTTTCTCCAACAAAAATGTAAATAGCGCAGAGATAACAGTAGTTCATAGTAGCTCAGTGATTCTTCATTTCTTGTGAACACAACTTGCGGGGGTGGGGAGGAGCTCTTCTGCCTGGTTCTAGCTATTAGTCAGGTATTGTAAATGCAGCAATTCAAAGTTTGTTACAGTGAGAGGGTGTGCACAGTGTATCTGTGCCTCACATGTCGGAATAGCAATACCTGAAAGCAGCATGGAAATGCTAGCAACAGGAGATTGCAACTGGCTGCCTGTGCTTAGGATAATGCGTGAAAATTGTCTTGCTGGATGAAGCCAAATAATAATAATAATAAATTTTATTTATACCCCGCCCTTCCCAGCCGAAACCAGGCTCAGGGCGGCTAACATCAGTAAAATTACAATAAAGTATAAAAAGAAAAACCGTTAATTAAAATACAGGTTAAAAGACAATTTAAAATGCCGCTTCATTTATCACCCATAATCAAAACCAAGGGGAGGAAAACATCAGACTGAGTCCAGCCCGAAGGCCAGGCGGAACAGCTCTGTCTTGCAGGCCCTGTGGAAAGATGTCAAATCCCGCAGGGCCCTGGTCTCTTGTGACAGAGTGTTCCACCAAGTTGGGGCCTGTACTGAAAAGGCCCTGGCCTAGTTGAGACCAGTCTAACAGCCTCGTGGCTCGGGACCTCCAAAAAGTTGTTATTTGTGGACCTTAAGGTCCTTTGCGGGGCATACCGGGAGAGGCGGTCCCATAGGTACGAGGGTCCTAGGCCCAAGGTGTGACTTCTCTAGTCCCGCGCTGTAAAGTAGCAAGCCATCCAACATTTCAGTGGGAATAAGAAATATTCAGAGCTCTGAATTAGGAAGGATGTGAAATAGCCATTCCGGGTAGCCTACCCATGTAAATGTTATAGGCTGGATCCAGCCTTAGTTGTGCTTAGAGTAGATATATTGAATCACAGGGACTTGTTAGTCATTATGTCCCACTGGTTTCATTGGATTTATTCTAAGCATGACTAAGGCTGCAGTCCTAACTCCTATTGCCTAGGAGTAAGCCCCATTAATTTCAATAGGGCTTAACATCTGAGTAGAAAAGGTTTGGATTGTGCTGTAAGTTTGGATCCGAACCTACTGTACACATCCACTTTTGAGAATATGCATCCCAGACATACAATATCACTTTGGGGCGAGGTGGAAATAGCCATGAAAATAGTAGATAATGTTTTGCACATCCCAATTCTCTCATCAGCCTTTTGCCACTCTTCTGAATTAATTAAATGCGCACAGCACTTTCCTCTTGCGGCAGAAAGCGCATGCTCCCCCAAAGGAGCAACGGCATTAACATCCATGCTTATTGCATAACAAGAAGTCTTCTTTAAGTTTAAAGGAGAAGATGTTTTAATTTAATAAGCTGATTGCTCTTGCACTGACAAATGATTATTATGCGAAACTCCATTCTTCCATGAATCGGCAGATGTCTTTTGACCTACAATGCAATCATTGATCTAAAACTGAATGGGGCACTGGAGAGAAGCCACCGCTCTCTAATGTTAAAGGTGAATGATTGTTTCTACCAGGGAAGCCAGCGCTTAAGTATGTTGTAGACAGGCCCTCATCAGAGTCAATCCCCACAGGTGTAGTGGAAAGGTGTTTATAATGTTTAATATCTTGTGCTTATGCACAGGTTGGTCGCTCAAGGAATTCATTATAGGTGTGTGTGTGTGTGTGTGTGTGTATGTGTGTGTTCCTCCTCCTTCAGTGTTTGCGGTCTAATTGGCGAGCCGAGAGCCTTGTAGATGTGTGTCTTCTTTTTGGTGTGAAAGTTAGATGTGCTGCCTTGGAGAAAGATAAATGCGGTGTGAGCTAACAGGAGCTTTTGAGATGATTGAGGGTTGTTTGAGGTTTACCACCCCCACCTTCACTTACCGCCTGTTGTGTAATTCCAAGTTTGAAAGTTCAAGGATGCAGTGTGCTGTTTTTGCAGCTGCGGATGGAAGGTATCTGGAATGCACCCCCTTTTTGACCTAGCCGGTTCATTCATATTTTTTTTCCTGAAATTATGCAACTGATAAGACAATAAAGCACATTCCTTGGAATGTTGTTAAACATGTGGCAGCCATGAAGCAGTGTGTAAAGTTCCCCCCTCCCCCTGGTTTTGATATCTAACACAACATTTTTCATGAAGTTCCCCACTGAGTTGCCCCATACCTGCCATAGGATGGGGAAGGCCATGGCATTGGGACCCAGATGAGTTTCACCAGATGTTACAGAGGGGAAGGGAGGAGCCAGTCACGTAGCTGCATATTTAGTTGGGCCTTTAGATAAGTGGGACCCAGGTGGTGCTGTGGGTTAAACCACAGAGCCCAGGGCTTGCTGATCAGAAGGTCAGCGGTTCGAATCCCTGCGACGGGGTGAGCTCCCGTTGCTCGGTCCCAGCTCCTGCCAACCTAGCAGTTCGAAAGCACCTCGAAGTGCAAGTAGATAAATAGGTACCGCTCCGGCAGGAAGGTAAACGGTGTTTCCGTGTGCTGCTCTGGTTCGCCAGAAGCGGCTTTGTCATGCTGGCCACATGACCCGGAAACTGTCTGCGGACAAACGCCGGCTCCTTGGCCTGTAGAGCGAGATGAGCGCCACAACCCCAGAGTCGGACACGACTGGACCTAATGGTCAGGGGTCCCTTTACCTTTAGATAAGTGACTGCCCCAGCTCAGAGCAGAAGCATCTCATGTGTACATATTGTCTGGGAGAAATGCTAAAATCTATCTCCCAATGACAGAATCAAAGTGCAGAAACACATCTGTTCCCAGTTCCATGTACAACACTGGTTTTATAGCAATTGGTATATCATTGGTGGGGTTAATTTGTTGCTGGGCTGTTTTTATCAGCAAAACGTTATTAGAAGTGATGATAAATGTTGTGACACCGGCGTTTCGTTAACATGGGCCATATCTCACTGGAGACAATGGACTACCAAGTGCTCACGAATCATCAAATTCTGTGTGCAGAAATCCTGCCCACAGCTACCCCTGGGTGGGCTTGAACCACAGCAGCCAGATGCACCAACCCTTTGCGAAACACAGCACAGGATAGGGTAAGACAGTTAACTGGAAAGAATAATGTGGGTAATCTCTGGAAGGTTTTAACCACCCCTTGGTTAGAATTCAATTGGTGAATGCAATAGAAGTCCCACATGGCAAACCATGAACACATATTCAACCACGCACCTGGATCTTTGCAAGATGTTAAGGTGACCCCCTGATTTGTTGTATGGGCCCCAAATCCCTTTTGAAGGTGGATTTAGCTCACTGGCTGTTGCCAGTTGTTCTGAGTGAAGACATAATACAGTGTCAGCAAAAAGTGGTTTTTCAATAAAAGCACGTAATTGAACAAAACCTCTGCTCAACAAAATCATTCTGGCTCCTGACATGCTTCTGTCAAACCATGAAATTTCCTGATTTGCCTGGACAGTAGGATCACGCAACACTTGCTGCTTGCGCCAGCTGCACTGGTTGTTGCTGTGTTTCTGAGCCCAATTTAAAGTGCTGGTTGTGACCTTTAAAGTCTTAAACAGTTAAGCTCCATGTTTTTGACAGACTGGCTACAGCTGCACCAAGCTGCCCACACTTTGAGGTTAGCAACGGAGGCCCTTGTCATTTGCCCACCCGCCGGAGGTCGTTACACTGGAAGATATGAAGCAGAGGACATTCTCTGTAGTAGCCCCATTGCTTTGGAATGCACTGCTTTCTGAGACCACAACATGACAGAGCTTTCCAAAAGAGCCATAGAGGAGTTTTTAAAGTGCTTGCATGCAGAAGGTCTCAAGGAAGGGGTGACACCAGAATGAAACCCTGGAGAGCTACTGCTAGCCAGTGTTGACAACACTGAGCTAGGTGAACCAATGGCTTGACTCAGTATAAACACTCACCCAAACTTCTGCTTGTCCTGTGCCTAAAAAGCATACGTCTGAGCTGTTTCCTGTTTGTCCTGTGCATTCTAGGCATGGGCCCAAGCGGTTTTGCATTTGCTTGGGGAAAGCTGCTCTTTACCTCTGAATCGGAACAAACAGCAATTCGTGGAAAACCCTATTGCCATTTGTTCCGATTCTGCAGTAAAGAGCAGGTTCTCCCAGGGGGAATGGAGGGGCCAATGGAAGTGTGGAGGGGCCTAAGGCATCTTCCTATACAGAGTGCACTTTTCTTCAAAGGCTCTCTTCTAAAGGGATTTTTTACTAGCTTGCTTTTGCTAATGGGCTTGATTACATTTTAGTGATGTTTTGTTTTATTAGCCGCTCGTTGCCCAATACTAAATTAATGAGTGTTTTCATTGCATGTCTTTATAGTATCGTAAGACGCCTTGAAAGAGTTTACTCTCAAAGGCAGCATATTAAGTATTTTAAATAAAAATAAAAATAATACATTTCTGAAAAATCCCCCTCCCCCTGCACACCTTTAGCCGCCAAATAACAGAGACATCTATGTGAGTCATTGGGCCAGCTGGCCATCTTCACCTTGAAAGCTGCTGCCTCTTTGCCTTTGCCACCTCATTGTACAATCGCACTAAATTGCTTCTTCTGTGCTTTATAATTTAACTTGGCAAAACGACACCTGCATGAGAGGGGAGGGGGAAACCACCCTGCAGTTTTGCTGTCAGGGAAAAAACAGAAGCAATTACAACCATGTATGTACAAAGTAAAATACGCACTTATGCACCTGACAATCACTTGAGTAGCTGCGATAACAATTTGGGGCGATTTTGTACATAAAGTGTGGTTTGAAGGGCTTCATTGTTCTTCTTTTATTTATTTGCAGAAATCGGGAGGGGGCTTTTCAGCGTAAGTTGGCATGACCTTCACTGGTCTTGGTGAAATAAAACTTTCGAGTCAGAAGCTGCTTGCAGAGAAGGCGGCTGTGATTCTTTGCATGCTTACTTGGGCATAAAGCCGATAGAACACAGTGAGAATTTTTTCCTCATAAGCATAGACTGGGGGTGGTTATGAGGACAAAGAAGGCATCCTCCCATTGCTTTTCTGCTCGTAAGAGATGCTTCCAAATCGCCTGGACTTTAAATGACTTCTTTACACACTATGGCTTTACACACAGGTGGCGCTGTGGGTTAAACCACAGAACCTAGGGCTTGCTGATCAGAAGGTCGGTGGTTCGAATCCCTGCGACGGGGTGAGTTCCCGTTGCTCGGTCCCTGTTCCTGCCCACCTAGCAGTTCGAAAGCACGTCAAAGTGCAAGTAGATAAATAGGAACCGCTCTGGTGGGAAGGTAAACGGCGTTTCCATGCGCTGCTCTGGTTCGCCAGAAGCGGCTTAGTCATGCTGGCCACATGACCCAGAAGCTGTACGCCGGCTCTCGGCCAATAAAGCGAGATGAGCGCCGCAACCCCAGAGTCGGACACGACTGGACCTAATGGTCAGGGGTCCCTTTACCTTTACCTTTATGGCTTGTAAGTATATGTCTGCAACGAGTTAGAAAAAGCTATCAAGAGATCCCCTCTCTCACAGAAAGGGAACCTGTTGTCCTCCAGGCATGGGCGTAGCAGCTGCCCCCTCTAGAGCAAGTAAAACAACAAAAATACTTAACTAACTGACAAATCACGTCGGTTCTTCCCCTGCAACAAAAACCCTGGCTACGCCTGTGCTTCTAAAGGTAAAGGGACCCCTGACAGTTAAGTCCAGTCGCAAAGAACTCTGGGGTTGCGGTGCTCATCTCGCTTTACAGGCCGAGGGAGCCAGCGTTTGTCCGCTCTGCAGTTTTTCCGGGTCATGTGGCCAGCATGACTAAGCCGCTTCTGGCGCAATGGAACACCAACACCAGAGCAGCGCACGGAAACGCCGTTTACCTTCCGGCCAGAGAGGTACCTATTAATCTACTTGCACTTTTTGGCGTGCTTTCGAACTGCTAGGTTGGCAGGAGCTGGGGCCAAGCAATGGGAGCTCACTCCGTCGCGGGGATTCAAACTGCCGATCTTTTGATTGGCAAGCCCAAGGCTCAGTGGTTTAGACCACAGCGCCACCCGCGTCCCTCTAGATGTGCCAATTCATGGTGCCCACAGTCATGTCTGGGTTCCAAGAGAGCTATAACTCCCAGCAACCTCTTCCAACATTCTCTGGGAGTTATTAAACAGCAGAGAGAGAAGGTGGTACCTTGCAGAAGAACTCCACAAGAGAATTCCTATGGGACTAAGCAGAAATATTTCACTGCCACCTTCTGGAAGCTGCCACCCAAAATACTGCCCTAGTTGCTATAAGAATGCCTAAGACCTGACGAAACTTCAGACAAAATGAGGTTGCGCTGTACTTAATCCATAGTGTGTGCCTGTGTTTTAACCAGACATAATCATAACCCTTTGGGAGCAGAAATGCAAAAGAGTGATCAAAAATGGAAAGAAGAGTGGAACTGCGGAACTTCTCTTTTGTGCATTTTTTTAAAAAAACTTCCTTTTGTTGCACTTACAAGAAACTTTAAAATGCCCCCCAAAGGAATCTTTCTGTTTGACATAAATGAGCCGAGGGTCCCCCTTGCCTGAGATAGTTTCAAAGTCTTTAAGCAATAGATAGCTAAAATATATGGAAGCCAAACCTTTTAATTTGATCAAAGGAGAAGGTCTCCTTTAATACTGAGCAGTGTCCTTATTTCTTTATTAGTTAAATAATTGTCTAATGTTTTTCCTCTTTACTTACTGAGACAGATGTTTAAAAACTTTTGAATAATAACACACTGTTTTCAGTGTTCCTGCAAAAGAAGAAGAAGCAAAAAGCCAGGATTGCTATATTTCAGGCATGTCCAACAGGTAGATCATTATCTACCAGTAGATCACTGGACATCTGTGGTAGATCACTGGCTCCCCCCAAAGAAGCTCAACAACTTTGGCTCCCCTAAAAAAAGCTCAACGTTTTTCCTTGCACCCCCAAAAAGCGGGGCTTTCTGTTGTAATATTCATTCCCTGTGTGCAGTCATGGGTTTATTGTTTTTCACATGACTGGGTATATGTTTTCATTCCACAGAGTGGGAAGTGGGAAGTGACGGCAGAGAGGATGTCTTGTCTTGCTATGTTCCCTAAAGTAGGACTATTGTCCTTTGTCCTTTCTCTTTGCTGCCTGATGCTAGAGAGAGAGGGAGTCATGATGTAGAGCTCCGTGTGTGTGTAGATATGTAATAAAGTAGATTTAGCCAAGATGCTGAGCTGCTGTGGTCTGTTACGCTACTGCGCACACTCTGCGGATCCCTAAGTGTGCTGGATGTCTTCTGACACCAGTCACTGGGATGTTCGGGCTGAAGAAGCTGAGAAGCTCCCGAATGATCGCCCAGGAAGGAGGGAACATGCCAGTCAGGCATGTGTCTCTGCTGAGCCTCTACTCGTGAGTAGAGACCGTTTCAAAACTGGACATCTGTGGTAGATCACTGGCTCCCCCCAAAGAAGCTCAACAACTTTGGCTCCCCTTAATAAAAGCTCAACATTTTTGCCTTGCACCCCCAAAAAGCGGGGCTTTCCTCCTCCGTCAAACAAGCTCAACATCTTTGACCTGAACCCATAAAAAAATGGGCCTTCCTCCTTCCTAAAAGAAGCTCAACAACAACTTTGACCTGAACTCCCCAAAACAGGGCTTTCCTCCCTAAAAAAAGCTCAACAACTTTGACCTGAATCCTCAAAAAGGGGGTAGATCACTGCCAGTTTTTAACTTTGTGAGTAGATCGCAGTCTCTTGGGAGTTGGCCACCCCTGCTATATTTCATGCCAGACATAGCGAACTTGTCCCCCCCCCCCCAGATGTTGCTGTGCTGATAATGGCTGGGGCTGATGATAGCAGGGGTCCAAAAAACATCTGGAGGTTCACAGATCCCCCCTTCCCTGTTTTAAACATTAATACTTTAACTACCTTTAAAACAAATCTAAATACTTGATCTTCATAACTGAACAGCTATCATCCTTTTCTGCAAGTCTCATTGCACAAGTGGACTTTGTGCCATGCAGACATGACCCTACGTAGCACTAGGCTGAATTCTACCCATTGTCTCCATATACTAAGAATTCAGAAGTGGTATTTCTTTCCATGGCTGATGGCAAGGTTCCCCCACACATCTGAGTCCTGGCATCTCACTGAAAAAAATTAAGCACTGCCCACAGTATTTTTTCCAATGCTGAAAGTGTAGTCCCACTATTGCAGGAAACCTTTTCAAATCTAATAACTTATGGTAATAATAATAATAATAATAATAATAATAATAATAATAATATAAATTTTTATTTATACCCCGCCCTTCCCAGCCATGACCGGGCTCAGAGCGGCTAACACCCATAAAATCACAACAAAACATACAAAACAATCAATTAAAATGCAAGTTAAAATACGATTTAAAGTTTAAAATGCAGCCTCATTTTTAAGTAGCCCACCAATCAAACCATAAAGGAATGAAACATCAGGGTTAAACTAAAACCAACCCAAAGGCCAGGCGGAACAGCTCTGTCTTGCAGGCCCTGCGGAAAGATGCCAAATCCTGCAGGGCCCTGGTCTCTTGTGACAGTACTGAGAAGGCCCTGGCCCTAGTTGCGGCCAGCCTAGCATCCTTGTGGCTCGGGACCTCCAAAATGTTATTATTTGAGGACCTTAAGGTCCTACACGGGGCATACCAGGAGAGGCAGTCCCTTAGGTAGTGCTTCCGTTACACGGCTGCTAGTTCCATTTGCTCAGTGTCTAAATGCTAGTGCTGAGCTGAGCGTTCTTTGTGTTGCTTTTGCTTTCTCTGCTAGTTCTGCTCTCCCCCTCTCATATATACAGTCACATGAGTCGGTCCCCCGACGGCTAGCCCTACATATAGTCATATGGGCTGGAGGAAGGCTTGCAGATAATTCAAGTGATGCCAGTAGTACAATGCTGCAGTGGGCAGAGCTCCTGTTCAGGATTCCAACCATTCTTTTCAGGACACTCCATTCTACCTACCTCTGTCCCCCCCCCCACATTTTTCATGCCCCACCCACAACAGTAAGCCAGCATAACAGGGCCACTGAGCATGCTCAGTCATCATGGAGCCCCTCCCAAAAAATAATAATAATATTGTTCACCTGCAAACCTTGGGGTTTCCCAAGCTTGCTAATACCTGTAAGGATCCACACTCAGAGAATGAGTGTACTATTAGTACCAGTATATGGATACATTATGCATGGAAACTCTGCCTAAGCCAGTGATGGCTAACCTTGACACTCCAGATGTTTTGGAACTACAACTCCCATCATCCCTAGCTAACAGGATCAGTGGTCAGGGATGATGGGAGTTGTAGTCCCAAAACATCTGGAGTGTCAAGGTTAGCCATCACTGGCCTAAGCCTTAGCCCAGTTGGGTTGGGTAGAGAGCTTCACTGGGCTTGATCCGTCAAGCTCTTGGGATTACACAAGGCTTGCTCCCTTACAGATTTCCCTAAACTTAGCTCAGGCACCACACAGTTCCCTGGAACCTTAGAATCTGAAGTAGTTAGTGTCCAAGACTTGGAAGCAAGGCAGATAAACACTTAACTTACCTGCTTGATGCTTAGCTGTTCACCCAACACTTCTTCCCCACTGAACACAGAAATCAAAACGTATGGACACTTGACTTTTAACCCTGACGGTGAGTGCTAGCTACGTGTCTGCTAGTACTGAATGTTGAATTGTATTGGGGTGGGTGGGGGTGGGGATGATTTGAGAATATCCAAAGTTCACGGAGAACAATTTAGAAGATTGGGGGCAGAGGAAGCAAATTAATTTCAGCACTAATCTAATCTAGTTTGAATGAAGTTTCTGGTGATGAAGTGTGAATTGCTCTGGAAGGAGGTGTAAATGGCTTGTACCAAAGGTCTCTTGCACAGAAGTGGTAGCACAGAAGAGAAGAGGGTGCATAAAGAGCTTCATGGTGGTTTGCAGAAGGAAGGAGGGAGGTGTTCCATTAAGACACAGCACTTGCATGCCTTAGATTGGAGTTAAGATCTTCGTTGAGTTCTGTGTGGGCTCCAAACCAGTCTGCTCTGGCATGCTGCAGGCAGGGAGAGCACAACCTGCAACAGGGGTAGCCAATGTGCTGCTTTTGTCATATTGTTGGACTACCATTCCCATCAGCTGCAGCTGGCATGGCCACTTGTTAGGGATGATGGGAGATGTAGTCCAACAACTTCCAGAAGGCACTCCCTGTTTTTGCTCAGCCATCTACGGAGAACTTAAGCAGTGGCTGGCAAGAGACTCTGTGCAAGGGGTGGGTTGGGATTGTTCAGTAAGTCTGTAAGGTGCTACCGAATTCTTTGTTGTCATTGCACATCAGTGAAGGTGTATGAATCAAATAATTTCTTTGGGTAAAGAGCTGTGAGATATGGAAAGCTTCTTTCCTTCTGGTCGAGCAGAATTTCTCTCTCACTATTCTCATTCCACTTGGAAATTATATTTGGCTTGGCAAACACATAAACGAAGACTGTGCATCGACTCTGGGTGTTTTGTTCAGCTCCTAACGAAGCCCTAATGTTGGTCTTACATTTTTTATGAGGAAGATAGACTTGGTCGGTAATTGCTTCTAAGTGTAAGATCTCTGTGTTCATTTGAGACACTCTATTGATTAAATCTCAACAGTCTGCTGCACAATCGGAAATGGATAGGCCTCACAGCCAACATCTGATTTTACTCTTTACTGTTTTTTTTTAAAAAAAACCATTAATACAAAGGGATGAGATCCCTTTCTTCCTCCAACTTTAGGCATCACCTTTATTTCTCTTGTTCTGCACCTTGCAAAAATTGGGGAACCAGCGCTATCTCGAAACAAGCACAAACTTGCTTTGGTGAGGATAGGTAAAGGTAAAGGGACCCCTGACCATTAGGTCCAGTCGTGTCCGACTCTGGGGTTGCGGCAGTCATCTCGCGTTACTGGCTGAGGGAGCCGGCGTACAGCTTCTGGGTCATGTGGCCAGCATGACAAAGCCGCTTTTGGCGAACCAGAGCAGCGCACAGAAATGGCATTTACCTTCCTACCGGAGCGGTACCTATTTATCTACTTGCACTTTGATGTGCTTTCGAACTGCTAGGTTGGCAGGAGCTGGGACCGAGCAACGGGAGCTCACCCCGTTGCAGGGATTCGAACCGCCGACCTTCTGATCAGCAAGCCCTATCTCCATCTTTTTTTATCTGAAATCGGGTGTTTTGCAAACAGTGGACTAGGGTCCTGCAGGGGAACTACCACCATACTACAAGAAATAAATGAACGAGAAAATCTCCTATGAGCCCAAAGTCACAGTCTCTCATAGCCATTCCATATGATTCAACAATGGACCCTACTTTACAAAGGATAGCCCTCTCTTTGAAGGGCTGACCATTCCAAGTTCAGTTCAGGGTTAAGGAATTGACCCGAAGTCCCCAGGAACTCTGGGTTCCCATTAAAGACCAGTCTTTTGCTTGCCTTTTCTATCAGCCCCTCATCCCAACTAGAAAAAATAACTGGAAAGGAAATGAGTGGTGATGGTGGAGGTTTAAACCTTGATTACTGGTCAGTAGCTAGTTTTTGTCAGGCTTCAGAGGATCCAAACCCCCTCCCCCCACGGCTGGTTGCCAGGAATGGATAAAACAAGGAGTTCTTACCAATGTTGATTATTCAATATTCACAGAGAGAGGCTTAGAAATGTAGCCTCCTGGAGTAATGGTGTTGCTCCAAGTGAAACCCCACCCCCTCCATCTCTCCCATTATACGTCATCCCTATGGTGGCTGATCTGTGCCTTCTGCCTCTGAGCTCTCTACTCTCCTACTTTCCATGCCCGCCGGGTTCTGGGAGGTGTTTTTTTTAATGCTTTCTAAAGACACTGAGTCTGTCAGCTGTCTCTCCCCTGGTGCTTCTTCTTCTTCCTGCTCCTCTCCCATTATTCCCCAGCTTTCCCCCTCCTCTGCCTCTGAGCTGTGACCTCCCGCAAACCACTGTTGTAAATCTATACTGTCTTCCTCTTCTCTGGAAGGTCAGGCTGGGGAGGCGGTTTCCACCATTCCTCCTCTGTCCAGTCCCTGACAGTTTCATGGGAAGGCCACTTGAGAGGGTAGGTGCAGTGGGGTGGGCCAGACCCCCAAACCTCCTATGAAATGGAATGTCAGCGAGTCCTATTGCCATGCAAAATTCTTCCGTTGCTTCCGGGTTGGCAAAAGGTACTCCTCAGGGGTGGGGGTAACGTAGCAGTGGGACTTCAAATTCTGATCCCTAGTCAAAGATCAGTAATTCCAAGGATAATTCTATTAGTAGTCCAGTGCCTACTTGCACAAAAGATTTGAGCCTTATTCAGGCAATCCGTATGTGTGTAAGATAAACACATGAGAGGGGGTGGTGAAGATGAGTGCATGGCCCATGCCTTCCTCATTCCTGTTCCCATCACCTTCCAGTTCTCGGAAGGCAAAGGTCTCCTAGGTCTTGAGGTCTGCAGGGGAAGTAGTAATGGGCCTAAGTCCAAAGCAAGACAAGACAAGACCCTGGACAGCTCCCAGTGGGCCCTGCTAGCTGAGTTTGAGGAGGTGTTGTCCCAGCAAATGTTTAGGTTCACCAGAAAACTTAAAAAGGCTGGCAGGGCTTGGCCTTCCGGTGGCTCCTTTGCAAAAGCTGTTTGCAGCATTCAAAGGGCCCATAGTATATTCAGCAATCGCATGTTCCTTCGTGGTGGTGGAGCAGGAGCGGCTACAGGGAGATGATGGAAGAGCCACCTCATCCAAACCAGGGTCCTCCTCAGGCCCGCACTGGGACCTGGTAATGGCTGGCGGGGCAGCAGCGTTTACCGGGCCTCCTGCCATCAGCAACATTGTGGCTTACTGGGAAGGGTGAGGTTGGCATGGTGCAAACACACTGGTGGAAGCCCCAGGTTGGCTTAGCCAGTGTGTTTACCTAACACCATCCGCTGCGCCACCCCTCTTCCTCCTGGTAAGCCACAGGAATGCCAGTGTTGGGAAGTCAGGTTAGCCCCATGACCCTGCCCCACCAACCACTACTGACATGACAGAGGGGAGTCCCTCTCCTGTACATGTGGAACCTTCTCACACATAGTAGAACCCTGGGATATCAGGGCTCTAAAATGCACAGGGGAAATCCACAAGTATAGGCAGTTCCCCACTTCAGAAGATCACCCTGCAGAGAATTCCTGGAATAGTGACAAAGTGGGCAGAGTTAATGTGTTCATCCCTACTGCCTCCCCTCACCTGAAGAAATGAGAATGTGTGACTCATTTCCAACCCTTTGTTGAGCATTCCACCAAGGAGCTGCCAGAATCCAACATAATGTCATGGTCATCCATTTTTAATTTATTCCACTTGCTTGTATTGTATTGACAAGGTTTTAACAGAGATTTTGTTTACTGTCAGCCACTCTGAGGCCTCTTTTGAGGCATGCAGCAGGATATAAATTGTGTGTTGGGGGGAGCACACTAATAATAAATAATATCTTAGATGTGAAAGGGACTGAGGAGGAAGTTGATTTGATATAATGATCAAAAATCTGAGAAAGTCATGCAACACCAAGCGTTGATGCTTCCCCTCAGACCTTTACAAAATAATTACTTTTCCTCCTCGCAAGAACCTTGACAGCCTTGCTTAATAATAATGTAATCAATATAACATCTCATAATGTCTGACCTCATTGTTGGTTCTCGAGCTCTCCCTCTCTTTTGTGTTGTTGTTTTTGCATTGCGGTCGGTGATGAGGATTTGTCTGTGAGCCAATATATTCAGAAGGATCTCATAACTAGCTAGCCAAAGGTTTCTCAAGGCCTCACGGGAGGAGGGAAGGTTGGAGAGCGCCAGCCTTTTCTCCAGCCCCCTCACTCAGGGTTAGCTACAAAATTGGAGATGGCCTTTGGTATGCAGCCATCTAGGAAGAGGAGGAATCTCTATAGCACCTGGGCAATCCTCTCCTCTCTGCCTCCTGTTTATTTCTGCCCAGATAGAGAAGGAGACCATGGCAGCAGGGTTCCTTTGCTAGGTCCTTGCCAGCCGCCATTATAATATTCCACAAATGCCCTGCGGTGATGTAATGTCACTCTGGGGCACTACGGGTAATTGCAGCAGTCACTGCCTGGCACTCTTTGGAATGCCAGAAAAGGCGGTCCAAGCAGTGGTGGCCCATTGGGACAGGTAGGGTGGAAGGAAAAGAGGCCAACAGTAGGTGGAACCAGAGTCAATGATAGATGGAGCCAACTAATTCTAGTTTTGTCCCCATCCTCCTCTTTGCTGAACTCTGCAGCAGCAACACTAACACTAAGGAAGAGGATGTTGACAGCCAGGGCCATCTCCTGAACTTGTCTTCCATCTGTACCAAAAGTGATGTGGTTTACTGAACATGTCGTGAGCCTGTAAGGCAACTTTCTTTGTTCATTTTATAAAAATTGCTCCCAAAGCACCTTGGGGAAGTATCAGACCAATCAGGACCTGATTTGCACTCTGGGTCTGCTGAAAGCAAGAGAAATCATTTGAAGCTGTGCTGGGGAGCACTGAACTGCTTCCCCTCCAATCATAGGTTTGGAAAGGTAGCTATTTTCTGTACTTCCTTGAATGATGGTTTTTATGGCATTGCGAAGCATATATTACCTTCTTACTGTGTTGGGAATTATACAGATAAGTTTCAGTAAATTTAATAACAGCTAAATGGATCATTCTCAACAATGGCAGGGTTATATCTCTCAATCTGTACTCTTTCAGATTAAGTAGGAGTGTTTGGCAACCAGACTCGCCAGCTGCAGAGCACTCAAAATGCTCTGCCCTCTGGTTTCAGTGCCTATTTATATCTTTACAGAAACTTGTGCTGAAAACCAACAGTTTTCAAAATGGACAGCTAATGGTAGACGCCCCACGGGTATGGATTTTTGGTCAATGGGTTGTTTGCATTATCAGGAAAAGCTGCTTGCTGCTTGTCTTTTGCTGTTCTTTACAGGTCACCCCCCCCCCCCAGGCTCTGCATTACCCTTCAATTCTGGACCCTCTCCTTAAAATGCTCTGCAGACACGTTCTCATATGCATTATAGGTTAGAGTTTTGCAAGCTGTCAGCTGAGCTGCTGAGAATTTATGGAGCAATTGGAGCATTCCAACCGCTGCACAGTAAGCTGTGTGTTTTAAAATGCCCATCATCTGTGTTAAAAGTTAAATGGAGAGTGTCATTGCCAGTCAGTGTTGCTAGCATCCAGCTGAATGGGACCGTCAGCCAGCTAATAAAATGGAAGGACAGCTTGTTATATTTAGATCCATGACCCGCTAAGACGTTTTGCCGCCTGAGGCAGGACAACAAATGCCCCCCTCCACAAAAATCAAGGAAAGCAATTGGTGCCCTGTCCCAAGTCGAGCTGCATACTACCCATGTTGTTTTGGCACCTGAGACAAGTGCCTCTCGCTGGAAGTAAAAATACAGTAAAAGGAATTAAACAATTTAATTGCCTTTTCATGTCACTGCCTCACTCTGCCTAATAGTAGGGCCAGCCCTGTTTAGATCCATATAGGTAATCTAAACCTATATGAATTCAGCCTCTTGCTGTTACTTCTCCCCTAATGTTACGTTCTGTTCTGTTACTGCTTGATCATCGGTTCAGGATTTTTAAATAAACGTACCATGTTTGTCTTTCCAGAGGCTGCCGTGTTTGACAATCAGCGCTAGCACAAGGGCAAGTCTGGTCTGATTTAATATTTATTTCAGATTTCACATTTCTGGTATTCCAGAATGCCACTGTTTGTAATTAAGGAGAGGAGAAAGTTGCTTTAGATTGTGCTTTGCTTGGTGGTTTTTTTGTTTTCCCAGTACTGTTCCCTTACTGGTGACAGTGGGACAGAGAAAGGTGGCCTTTTACTGAGCTCTGCAAACTTCAGGTGGCTTGTCAATATGTAATGCTGTACTTGTGAATCTTGGAGACATCGAATGCAATCTATCATTAATATGTTTATTTCTTAAGTAACTCCTCTCCTTTAACACATATATTTGCAGGAAGAATTTGTAGCATGATGGATAAAACCATATGGTTGGAAGATCTGAAGATCATTTGTCACTATCAAGTCTATTTTTTAGTTTGATGTCTTTTGTATTGGTAATAGTTATAGGTGATTCTTTAATGTTTACCAGTGGCTGGAAGATGCTTGGTGAAATCAGTGTTGATGGTTTGGGATGACTGATTGGGTCTGAAGAGAAATGTTAAGTCGGATAGAATTTGCTTGACAGAGGTCTTAGTTTTTCAGCTGGGCAACCAAAAAGGAGGATAGCGGATACCAAAGACATGCTGTTTGCTTTTGGGGAAACGGGTGCTGCTTTTTTTTTACTAGAATCAGAAATTGTATTATATAGCTGAATCTCAAGCTTTGGGAAATGTGCAGTCATTCATTTCATGATAGAAACCCACAAAATCCCCACAAAATTTGTATTGTTCTTTGTCTTCAGCAAGACCAGTATAGATGCAAGATGGCAGTTTTGAACAGTGATTCATTGAAGCAAAAATGCTTCAAGACATTGTCATGGGGCACGAAACCTGGATCTGAATGTTGTGGTTATTCATGGTCACAATCCAAAAGAGACAATAGCTTAAGTTCTAATGCTGATGGAGCTTTGGAGAGGGTGGGAGGTGACGAGGCTTTTTCTGCTCCACTGTCTCAGCTCCTGGGCTTTCATTTCTGGGTCAGAGTTTTTCCTGGAGACCTTTTGAGCCATGTTGGCAGGATATAAATTTAGTAAGGAAGGAAAGTGAGTAATATTTATGCCATATTCCATCTGTCAGAACTGTAATGAAAACTAGCAAAGGGCATGCCCAGTCCTGAGACCCTGCTCCAAGGGATTCCTGCAATGTGGCAACAAAGAATGAGTAGAAAGGGGCTTCTTTTCATGAATAGTTTGGGCAGCATCAAAGAGCATCCCCTTTCCACAAATTTTCAGTAAGTGCTTCAAAAGGAGGTCAACAGTATTTGCCAATTCAGGAAACATTGGGTGGAATCCAGCCTTGTGCTAAGGAGTTAGTGGGATTCCTTGTGCTGTCTTCTGCTAGGACAACTCAGTTGAATCCAACCCATTGTCCTCACTTCTGATTGGTTTTGTGTGCTTTCAATGACATCATCACGAGGTCATATCTGATAGGCTATGCAGTGCTTTGACCTTGTCCTGTTTACTCGATAAATCTCTATTGGTTGGGATAATTCGTGTGCCTAATTAAGGAAGTTGAAGATGTAGTAAAGCATTTTTTTTTGTAAAACCTTTTCTATTCAGTTTTACACTCTGCATTTGAGTTCAAACCTTAATCATAATAATAAACATTTAGGATTCCCTAAATTCTTAGACTTCCTACCCCCCCCCCCTCCATGGTTTCCATTATCAAACATTTTTGACTGCATCACATAATTTCTCTATTTTTCTTAAAGTAGTCCATTTTTACCTTAGTTTTTAATATATTACAAGCGTGACTCAAATCCTGCCAAAGTTTTTTATTGTTTACAGTGTTCTCGTAAATAAATTGTAAATTTTTTCCATTCCTCCTTAAAGTTTCTATCTTCCTGGTTTCTGATTTCCCCAGTCAATTTTGCCATTTTGGCATACCGGTAGTCTATCATCTTCATCAGCCATTCATTCGTCTCTGGTCAGAACTTTATCCTCTTTCGCTCTGGGCAGGGGAGTATCCATGTCGCATACATAAATAATCGTTTCTGCTCCTTTGGTATCTCTACATCTATGATTCCTAGTAAAAAAAAAGCTTCTGTTTTTTTCACAAACATTATTTTAAACTTTTTTTCAACTCATTATATATCATTTCCCAGAATGCTTTTGCTTTCTTGCACGTCCACCACCTGTGGTAGTATGTGCCTTCCTAATAAAGCATTCTTCTTATCTTATCTTGATATCAGGGACGTTCCTCCCCAGAGCGACAGCGAAGACTCCGAAGAGGAAGGAGGGCAGACTGGGGGGAGTAGAGACTTGATTCCTTCCCACATTGAGAGTGATGTAAGTCCCTCTCGCTCTGGAATGCAGGCTGTCAATTCTCAAAGCAGCACAGAGCCGGCTGCAGGGGAACAGACTCAGCTCAAGAGGAGGAGGAGGAGGAGGAGGGGCTGGCTGCACCCGAATCTCCTTGGAGCAGGAGGAAGAGCCGGGTACTGGGGCAACGTCAGCCCAGCAGGAGGTGGGGCAAAAGGTGGAGGATATCCTGCTGGCGCAGACAGCGTCATCCAGTGGGGCCAACTGGTCCATCCAGTGAAGACTGAGCTAGGAAAGCTCGGACTACAGCTGTATGATTACTAAATAAATCTAAGAGTAATTAACCTGCCAGCTTGCCACGTCTTGTGTGGGAGAGACATCGTAAATCCTGACACTTATCTTATCTTATCATCTTATCTTATCTTATCTCTTATTTGCCAAAGCAGCAGCAGACAGGGAAAAGTGTAGCAGCAAACAGGGTTAAAAAGAAGAGAAGGTTCTTACAATTCAGTCCCACCCCCAGACATATTCCTGAGCTCCCAGGAGCACAACTTTCAACCTGGAAATCAATATCTGAGAACATTCCCACAGCCCTGGTGGCAACTGTAAAGCCGAAAGACAGAGAGCCATAGTATAATATCATCTGCAAAGGACAAGAGCCTCTCATCATTAACACTTGGCAGACAGTTAAAACCAATTCAGTGATGGATCAGGCTGCTTGTTCTCTTCCCAGAGGACAGAGTTTTAAACACAGCATGGCTCTTGTAAAGTACTCTATCCAATGTTTGGTCTTGTTCCTCATGTAGTCCCTCACATGTGGTGGTGCATACAGACTTAACGCAAGTGTTTTCCCACTTACATTTATTGATTGACTTCAATATTCTTTTTTTTTTTTTTTTAAGCCCTGCAGGAAAAATCGCAAAGCAGCCAGAACCGTGGCATGGGAAAATATATATCCAGTTAACATGAATCACCTTTATACTTGGGTTGGTTCTGCTCAGAAACGGCTCTGATTTCTTTGATTCCCACTGAATTGTATTTCCCCGGCGAGTGTGTTTAATTGCGTTAAGTACCGAAATAGCCACAACTTGAAACCATCAGGGCTGGCTTTAATAGAACAACAGCATGCCGACCTTTTTTGAAAGGAGGAATGAAACACTTAGTCCTTTTCTTCCCTGCAGCGAGATGCACTGAACCATGTTCATTACCCAGAGAATTCTCAATATCACATTCAGTTCCTCTTGCTGTAAAGCCTAATTACTATTCCATAGGGGAAAGCCAAGAGACAAACCCTATCAAAGAAAACCTGGAAGCGTTTCTCTGTGTTCTCCGGGGGACAGCAATGGACAAGGATTCATCTGTCCCAATCCAGGATTCTCTTGCGTCTCTTTACTGGGATACCCATCCTATCCTAAGAGTTTACCGTGGTTTATACTTGTCTAATTTTACCTTCACAACAATCCTGCAATTGAGGCTAGGCTGAGAGAGATGCCAATTTGCCCAGCAACCAATGAGCTAGGAAACATTTGAACCCAGTTTCCTACATTCACCTTTCATCATGCTTTGACAAAAAGTGGGCTGACCTCTAAAATCCTTCAGATTGTATGGAAAGAAGAGAAAGTCCCTACCAGAGAAGAATGGCAAACCAAGCTATTGGATTATGCCAAAATGGCAAAACTGACCGGAAAGCTCAGGAACCAAGAAGACGAAAACTTCAATAAAGAATGGGAAAAATTTATAATTTACTTGAGAGACCACGGTAAGCAGATGAAAACATTAGCAGGATTGCTATAACATTTGTAATGTAGAAGATATTATGGATAAAATGGAGAGACATAAAGTTTGGATGATGAAATAATATGCAGTTGACAAGGTTTATAGTAGAACCCATGGAGGGAAAGGTGGGAAGTCTAGAGATTTGGAGAAATTTCCAAATATGGATGTGTATTTTGTATTGTTATAACTCTATACTGGTAAAATGTGGGCTAGACAATGTTACCATTCAGTGGATTTGTAACTGGCTGACTGACCGAACCCAAAGGGTGTTCATTAATGGATCCCCTTCATCCTGGAGAGAAGTGACTAGTGGGGTGCCACAGGGTTCTGTCTTGGGCCCAGTCTTATTCAACATCTTTATCAATGACTTGGATGATGGGCTTGAGGGCATCCTGATCAAGTTTGCAGATGACACCAAATTGGGAGGGGTGGCTAATACCCCAGAGGACAGGATCACACTTCAAAATGACCTTAGCAGATTAGAGAATTGGGCCAAAGCAAACAAGATGAATTTTAACAGGGAGAAATGTAAAGTACTACACTTGGGCAAAAAAAATGAAAGGCACAAATACAGGATGGGTGACACCTGGCTTGAGAGCAGTACATGTGAAAAGGATCTAGGAGTCTTGGTAGACCATAAACTTGACATGAGTCAACAGTGTGATGCAGCAGCTAAAAAAGCCAATGCAATTCTGGGCTGCATCAATAGGAGTATAGCATCTAGATCAAGGGGAGTAATAGTACCACTGTATTCCGCTCTGGTCAGACCCCACCTGGAATACTGTCCCCAATTCCGGGCACCACAGTTCAAGAAGGATACTGACAAGCTGGAACGTGTCCAGAAGAGGGCAACCAAAATGGTCAAAGGCTTGGAAACGATGCCTTATGAGGAACGGCTTAGGGAGCTGGGTATGTTTAGCCTGGAGAAGAGAAGGTTAAGGGGTGATATGATAGCCATGTTCAAAATATATAAAAGGATGTCATATAGAGGAGGGAGAAAGGTTGTTTTCTGCTGCTCCAGAGAAGCGGACACGGAGCAATGGATTCAAACTACAAGAAAGAAGATTCCACCTAAACATTAGGAAGAACTTCCTGACAGTAAGAGCTGTTCGACAGTGGAATTTGCTGCCAAGGAGTGTGGTGGAGTCTCCTTCTTTGGTGGTCTTTAAGCAGAGGCTTGACAGCCATCTGTCAAGAATGCTTTGATGGTGTTCCTGCTTGGCAGGGGGTTGGACTGGATGGCCCTTGTGGTCTCTTCCAACTCTATGATTCTATGATTCTATACTTGTAAAATCAAATAAAAATTATTTCCCCCCAAAAAAGTAAAATAAAATCCTTCAGATTGTACATACAGGTTGCACTACTTCAGACTTCATGTTTCGAATGCTTCAGAGCTCAGAAATGTTCTACCCATGGAGAACCAGCATCCTAGCCTCCTCACAGTAAAGATTATCTTAACTACCAGAAACCTAAGTAAATAAGAATGTCTTAGCCTGGCATGCAAAACCTGACAATAATGTCACCAGGCATGTTTCCCAGAGATGAGCATTCCATAAATGCCTGTTCTTCTGGTTGGCCTCTGCAGTGGTGCTCGACTTTTAATGGGGTGGGTCATGAATTCTCCTTCTTGCTGTATTGTTGGATGAGCATTGTAATTGGCATTGGACATTGACTTTAAATGTTATGGCTTCCAATTGGTTCTATTTGTTTGTATTTTATCATGCTAAATCACTTGGAGGGACGCGGGTGGCGCTGTGGGTTAAACCACAGAGCCTAGGGCTTGCCGATCAGAAGGTCAGCAGTTCGAATCCCCGCGATGGGGTGAGCTCCCGTAGCTCGGTCCCTGCTCCTGCCAACCTAGCAGTTCGAAAGCACGTCAAAGTGCAAGTAGATAAATAGGTACCGCTGCAGCAGGAAGGAAAACGGTGTTTCCGTGTGCTGCTCTGGTTTCGCCAGAAGCGGCTTAGTCATGCTGGCCACATGACCCGGAAGCTGTGTGCCGGCTCCCTCGGCCAATAAAGCGAGATGAGCGCCGCAACCCCAGAGTCGGTCACGACTGGACCTAATGGTCAGGGGTCCCTTTACCTTTAAATCACTTGGAGATTTGGAGACTTCATCATATGAAGCAACTAACATATATAGTAATTAATAAATAAGCAAATTGTTATATGTTGTCCACCATCCTGGAATCTATTGGATGGACAGCAGACAAATGTTTTGAATAAACAAACAAACCATTCAAGCTCAGTCAAAAGAATAGGCTCATATGCAGAGAATTGTCAGCTCAGAGGCCAGGTTCCATCTGCCAGGTCTCAAGATGAGTAACACTTGGAAACTTGGTCATTTCTTTCTGCCGCAGTTGATTGTCTGAGTATCTTGATCTAGGAAACTTTTGGGGAGATTTGTGTCAAATTGAGAGAGGCAGGAAAGATTGGTGTCGAGATGGGGAAGCATACACTAAGTCCCACGGAATTAATTTCACAAAGTATTGCTCTCTCCCCTCACCACCCCCTGCAAGAACAGACTTTTCATAATTATAGCAAGAAACCTGCCAGTGCAAATGGCTTTAATTGTTTTTAAATAAGGCAGACAGCGCTGCCTCTAATTAGAAGAGAAGCTCCCTGCTTCGAAGGACCTTTATTTCCATGCTAATGTCGGCACACTGCTGCAGCTTAATGTTTGTTTTTGGAACTGGCCTTGTTTTAGGCAGAAGTTTCCAAAAGAGTAAAACACTGGAAATTCTGTGAGCTAGTTTGGATCTAGCTGAGCAACTAAGCACCTGCAGGCTGACTCAGAAAAGCTACAATGCGAACAACAGGGAATGAAATGCTTGGGACAACAGTTGTATGGACCTAACAGAGTATCTGACCAGGGGCAGGGACTTGGTTTTCAAAAGTAATTAACTCCCCTGCACATACTTGGGAGTTTTTGGGTATTCTTTTGCATCTGAAGCAAGATGTGTGTATGTGGTTTTTTCCCCTAAAAAGAAGGAAAGAAAATGGTTTGGACATAGTAATCCAGTAATCAGCAACCTTTTTCAGCCGTGGGCTGGTTCACCATCCCTCAGACCATGTGGTGGGCCGGACTATATTTTATAAAAAATATATGAATGAATTCCCATGCCCCACAAATAACCCAGAGATGCATTTTAAATAAAAGCACATATTCTACTCATGTAAAAACACCAGGCAGGCCCCACAAATAACCCAGAGATGCATTTTAAATAAAAGCACAATTTTACTCATGTAAAAACACGCTGATTCCCGGACCGTCCACGGTCTGGATTTAGAAGGCGATTGGGCCTTAGTTTGCCTACCCATGTAGTAATCTGTGACAGATTGTGTGGAGAAATGGCAGACCTGGTGCAGGGGCGGAGGAAGGGTGGTGCATTGGGTGCAGACCCCCCGGGTGTCACCACTGAGGGGGGTGACAAAATGCCGGGTGGCACTCACTCACTGTGGGGCCTGCAGCATGCCTGAGCCATGCGTCTCTCCTGGGAGAGACGCAGTGGCTTGGGTGTGCACAGGCTCCGCGCTGCCCAAACGGTCCGCCCGCTGCCTGCCCCACCCAGCTGTAGGGCGGCTGAGTGGGAGGAGGTAGGCAGACTCTGGAGGCCCCACAGTGTGCCCTGTCCCTATGGGCGGCTCGCCTCATCTCTGGGTGTGCCGCCCCAGGAGCCTGAGCGGCTTCCTCCGCCGCTGACTTGGTGTCATGAACACAGAGTCCAGTAGCAACCAGGCCACTGCGTGAGAGGTTACTGGGTCACTGGCTAAGGAGCCAGACCTGGTTCCTGACTCTGGTGGTGGTGATTAGGGTCCCAGTGAAGCTGTGGCTGAACTAGATCCCACAGCACAACAGCCATAGAACTAGACCCAGGACTTTCCTTGGATCCAAGGAGTCAAGTGCTTCCTAAATGAGCTTGCCAGCCCAATGGTGCAAGGGAGTGCAAGAGGCGTGAGTCCTTTAAGGAATCTAGATCTCAAAAAGTGGGTGGAGCCAAGGATATGTGGACTGGAGCCAGAGGCTCAAAAGTCCTCTGTTCACTCCCAGCCCATCTCAGAGCAAGTTGCTCACTTGGCCCTCTCCATGGTGCTGTGTCAGCTAAGGATGGAGTTTTCTGAAAATCTCAATGCCCAGCTTATCTGCATGGATTCCCCCCCCCCCAATTCCACACACTCACTCCTTAATGAGAAGCGAGGTGTCTTTCCCCCATTTCAGCTAAAGATACAAACAGTTGTTGCATTTCATGCACATTATTACGGTATTGTACACATATTATTCGCTCCAGATTTCCTAAAGCAACCAGCACATAAACAGCAGCAACAAAAATGCGTGAGCAGCTGAGAGTTTGATCCAGTTGGAACTGTCAAATTCTGCGAATGAATCTATTTAAAACTGATGCCTGCCTCATCCCTAATGACAGCTGACTTACTTTGCCCCGTGGGATCCTTATGAAGCCAGAAAATTTGAACACAAATGTCTCTTGTTCCACAGTGTTCAGAAAATTAGCTAAGCCACATGTCTAAAACACCTTCTTATTGGGGTCAGAGAAAGCTTGGGGGAGGGAATTTAGCTTGTGGAAGGAGGTGTTTTTCTGCCTGTCTTCCCCGTTCTTCAGTGTCTCTTGCCTCCCAAAAAGCTTTTCCCAGAGTCGGGGACCCTCTGGCATAACATGCTATGTGGCATGAGGGACTGCAGCTTGTTGAAGGAATCAGCGGAAACTAGAGATGCTCCTCATCTTCGGATCCCGTCTGTGTGGTGAAGATGTGTGTGCTATATCCTATCCGTTTTGTTACAGTTCCCCTGTCGTAGAATATGGACGGTCACCCAATTTTCTTTTCTGATGTTCTTTTCAAATTCCAAGGCTCTCTTTCCCTCCAGAGTTTGAGCTGACAAGGCCCAGAGGTACAACTCATTAACATTTCAAAAACTTGTTCTCCACAGCCTTCCTTTGATGTATGCGGCATCTTGAGAAAGGAGTCTTTATGCCTATCCTGACATCCTTTGGCCTCTCCCGAGTTGGAATGGAAGTCCTTAGAAAATTGTTAGTAGATTCATGTGAGTGTGGACACAACTTGCAGCTCAGGAAATGAGGTTTGTGGGCAAGCCTGAGGGTCCTGTATATCCCAACAATTTTATTTGTAGAGCTTAACTACCGAAACTTTGATCTGGCAAGTCATGTCCTGGTTTGCAACCCTAGGTAAATAGGGGTTCTCTCCTGTGTAGTGGTTAAGAGCGGTGGACTCGTAATCTGGGGAACCGGGTTCGCTTCCCCGCTCCTCCACATGCAGCTGCTGGGTGACCTTGGGCTAGTCACACTTCTCTGAAGTCTCTCAGCCCCACTCACCTCACAGAGTGTTTGTTGTGGGGGAGGAAGGGAAAGGAGAATGTTAGCCGCTTTGAGACTCCTTCGGGTAGTGATAAAGCGGGATATCAAATCCAAACTCTTCTTCTTCTTAATGTACAGTCATACCTCATGTTACGTTTGGTTCAGGTTGCGTTTTTTCATGATTTGTCCCGCAGCGACCCAGAAGTACCAGAAAGGGTTACTTCCGGGTTTCGCCACTCGCACATGCGCGGAAGTGCAAAATGACGTCACGAGCATGTGCAGAAGCGCTGAACAGTGCCGCGCGCATGCGCAGATACGGCGCTTCAGGTTGCGGGCTTTTCATGTTGCGAACGGGGCTCTGGAATGGATCCCGTTCGCAACCACAGGTACCACTGTAATTAGAATTTGTTAAGTGCTGATCCTGCTATAAATACAATGGAAAACATAAGCTCGAGGGTTTGTGTTCCTGGGTGAATAAACATTATAAGCAGAGGAGGGAAATATAACTGCTCATTATAACATGCTGCCTTAGATCCAACCAACCCTCCACAGTGGTGTAGTGAGGGTTGCCACTGCCCAGGGCAGTGCAGAGCAGGGTGGAGGAAGGGAAATGGCTGGAGTACGCATGCACATTCAACTGCCTAACTGTGTCTGTGTCACCCAGGAGACCACAGCCACAGAGATAAGAAAAGTCATTCCGTTGTCTGTAGAGGTCACTTCGTGGTTTGCATGGAGAAGTCATTTTTAACGGAGCCCAGCAATGAAAGGGCACGGCTGTATGGAGGCAATACCGGGTGTTGACATTTTGTGTACCTAACAACTACCCCTCTGGCCCCTTCCAGCTATATCACCGCCTCTCCACAAATGAAAGGGCTCCTTCCTTTTGTGGAAAGTATTGGGATCCAGTGGAGGCTGCTGCTGGTGTACAAGGAACAATTTTTCACTGATCTTTCCTCCCCCTGCACCGCTTCTTTTGCTGCCCCAGAGAGTTACCCAACCCTCTGGAAACAGATTTTCAAGTAGTAAAAGGGCTGCAGGGGGAAGAGGAGATTCATTAAAATGACTCCCCTTCCAGTGGTGGCAGCAGCAGACCAGTAAGTGAAACTCCACTCATAGGATGTTCCCACCAGCAGAACCTTAATTAGGATCTGAACTTATGTTTTCTGGGTGAGCAATACAGCTAGAATTCTGTACATCAAGGCCAAACTAGATGTGGTGCAGAATAGCTATGATAAGATTCTCCTGCTTTTCCATTTTCTAATTAGCAAACCCAAGCAGGGATTTTTTTTGTGGGTGGGTGGGATTCTGCTCGCATTTTCATGCAAACCTAGCTAATTTGCGCTTCCTGAAATGATACGTGAAACGAAACACAGACATCCTTCAAGGGTGTATAATTTGTGTGTGTGTGTGTGTGTGTGTGTGTGTGTGTGAACAAATAATACAAAAACACGTTATATGAGGGAGGAAATGCTTACCAAATTTTGCATATTAGGAATTTTTAGGAGGACTTCCTTTTCTTTCTTTTTTAAAGGCAAACTGATGCACAGCTGATTTTGTGGGTGGCATTCAATTGGATTAAATTGTGCAAGCAAAAACAATGCCGGATTGTGCAACAGGACATTCCTCCTTCCCCCTGTGCAACCTCCCCCCAATCAATCAATCAATCAATCAATATGCCCTAGGTATCCTTCCAACCCCCTTGAGCAGGGACAATGTAGGGTGTACACAAGGGGAAGAGACAAGGCGGGGAACTCCCATTGCACAAAGGGAAGTCGTTCTACTTGGGCAATTATTTAGCTGAATGCTATGCTGCCCTAAGATTGGAAAAAATGAGAAAGACCTAAATTGACAGGTTCATCCAACCCTAGCTCAACAAGACTGCTTTGAAGCGTGGAACAGTGGCACTCTTTTCCAGAAACTTTTCCAGAAACTGCTCTAGGGGGCAGGGTGGAATGAGGGTTAGGTACATGTGTTGTACATGACAACACTGCTAATAGAAGCTACAGGGAGTGATTAACAGACACTTCAGGGAGAGGGCAAGATGAAAAGGTCCAGCTCTCTCTCTCTCCCTTCCCTAGTCTTCAAAGCAACCACATAGGGCTACGAATTACTAAATGAAAGGGAGCTGGTGGCGCTGTGGTCCTAAACCACTGAGCCTCTTGGGCTTGCCAATCAGAAGGTCGGTGGTTCGAATCTCCATGACAGGGTGAGCTCCCATTGCTCTGTCCCAGCTCCTGCCAACCTAGCAGTTCGAAAGCACACCAGTGCAAGTAGATAAAGAGGTACCGCTGTGGCAGGAAGGTAAACAGCATTTCCGCGCGCTCTGGCTTTCATCACGGTGTCCTGTTGTGCCAGAAGCGGTTTAGGCATGCTGGCCACATGACCTGGAAGGCTGTCTGTGGATAAACACCGGATCCTTCAGCCTGAAAGCGAGATGACTGCAACCCCATAGTCGCCTTTGACTGGACTCAACCGTCCAGGAGTCCTTTACCTACTAAATGGAAAAACCTGAATTAGATCCTAATCTCAGAACTCCCACATCCCACCTTGTTTAGCCCTCAGCGAAGCAGGTATTTTAAAAGGACTGAATATGCTTGTGTTTTTTTTTTTTACAATAGCTTGCCTCATTGGATTATTGTGTTGAGTAATAGCAGGGTGATTTGTCCACTTTGAGTACTGAGGCGATGATTGCCTCCATAATCATTTGCATGAACGTGATGCTTCACTAACGAGTTGTCACTTTGTAGACAAAGTACATCGCAAAGGGCAGCCTCTGACTGTCTCTGAAAATGTGCAGGCTTCATTTGCATTGTGAAACCAACTCCACAGATGGCTTAAAAAACAACATTAATGGAGGACGGGTCTATCAATTTATATTGGTTATGACCAGTGCTTTTTTCAGGGGGTACTCCAGGGTACTCAGTAACCAGCACCTCTTTTTTGGTTAAAAAGTGTGACACTTACTGTAACAACTTCATCGTGAGTACTGACACCTATTTTTCTCCGAAAAAAGCACTGGTTATGACAGCTAAAATATATAACACTGATGTACAGAAGCAGTATAAATCTAAAGCAGGCATCCCGAAACTAGCCCCTCCAGATGTTTTGGGACTACAACTCCCATCATCCCTAGGTAACAGGAGCAGTGGTCAGGGATGATGGGAATTGTAGTCCCAAAACATCTGGAGGGCTGAGTTTGGGGATGCCTGTTCTAAAGGCTATTTTTTGGGGTGGGACAACAGGAACGGCTGTCATATGCTCTATTTGAGAAGTGGACTAACTAGATCATGGGTGTGTGACCTTTTGTATGTGTGTCTGGGGCAACCCAGCCAGTTGGGTGGGGTATGATGATGATGATGATGATGATGATGTCAAGGGCCCCCTGGAGGCTAATCTTTCAAGGTGTTCATGCCAGCAGTGAGCAGGGCTGGAGCCCAAAATGGTTGAGAACAGCTCTCTCTCTCTCTCTCTGGACTCATCTACATTCATAGTTTTTAACGCTAAAAATGATGTTCTTTTAAAATGTTAATAATGCATTATTAAAATTTGACACCAGAGGGTGCTGCAGAGTTATCCCCATCAAATAAGTAGGTAGACCTTGTAGAAAAGGAAGCGGAGAAACCAAATGCCTTTACGTTTTAGAATGATATCAAAAATATCATTCTAACAACGCTTAGAGAGTCAATATAGCTCCAGCCTCTCTCTCTCTCCGTCTCCCCTCCTTACCCTGGATTTCCTTCCTGGTTGCCACCCACGTGATATTACACCAAGAACTTTGTGATGTTAGGTCTTAGAAACTGCAGACTGCCTCACCCCTAAGCTCCATGGACCTTATTTTTGATCCAGCGAGGCAGCTCTCCCTTTGTGAATGCATATCTATAATGATGCAGGGAGGGGGGGGGATGGTCTCTCCTAGCTTTTAATCAATGAATCTGTGACACTTAATTACCGGTATTAAGGGTTGATTCCATCAATAGCTCAGGAGAGGCAGAAGATCAGCATCACAAATTAGAATATGTGTGAAAATGAATATCATATCTTAGATGCAGGCATCGCTAATTAATGGAAGATAATGTAGATTGCTCTGCTTCTGTGAAGTGGGCATTTACAGGGCAAGTGTGTCTCTGAATACCACTTGCTGGTGGAACACAAGTGAGGGAGTGTCTTGTTTTTGGCTTTCCTAGAGGTCTCTGATTGGCTACTGCAAGAAGTTAGAAGACAATGCTATACAAGATTGATAAGCCTTTGGACTCACCCAGCACAGCCAGTGTGGTGTAGTGGTTAAGAGCGGTAGACTCGTAATCTGGTGAACCGGGTTTGCGTCTCCGCTCCTCCACATGCAGCTGCTAGGTGACCTTGGGCTAGTCGCACTTCTCTGAAGTCTCTCAGCCCCACTCACCTCACAGAGTGTTTGTTGTGGGGGAGGAAGGGAAAGGAGAATGTTAGCCGCTTTGAGACTCCTTTGGGTGGTGATAAAGTGGGATATCAAATCCAAACTCCTCCTCCTCCTCCTCTTCTTCGTCTTCTGCATGTCTATTCAAAAGCAAGTCCAATTGAGTTCAAAATGGCTTACTCCCATTAAAGTAGGTACAAAATGGCAGCCTTATTCCTCTTGTAGAACTGCCCATATCTAGTTTCAGTGGGAGACATGAAAATGTTGTGCAATAGAAGGTCTTTTGATGGAAGTAATATAATGTACGGCAGCCATGTATGACGCGTCGATCGCGAGCCCCAGGTCGACCGCCGGGTTGTTTCTGGTCGATAGCAGGGCCTTTCTCTGCAACCTCAGATGCAGCCACCACCACCGTCGCCACTGCCACTGCCAGTCTCCACAGTGATGCAACCCTGAGCAGCACGTGGGTGCGAGGAGACAGAGGGAGGCGCAAGGGAGCTGGGGAGAGGTCTGTGTGGTGCTGCTGGAGGAGGGGAGCCATTGCTTAGCATTGCTTTCCCGATGGGGATCAGGAACAGGAACAGCTGCATGGCCCCCTTTGACGGGGGGGCAGTCAGGGGGGCAGGGAATGAGAATCACGGAGCAAGGAGGGAAGCAACTCAGAAGGGAAAGAGTTGAGAGAGAGAGAGAGAGAGAAGCTGGCTCCTCAGATCTGTGCAAACTAATATAAAAATATAGTTTGACTTTTCTCACTTGTTTAGTTACTTCTCCATCCAGTAAGTATTTGGATCTGTCATAACGATATCCAAATATAACTACTGCATCCGTGATTTATTTATTTCATAAACTTAAATGAGTTCGTAGGGTGGTAGATCACTGCCAGTTTTTGATACTTGTTGGTAGATTGCAGGCAAACTTGAGGTTGGGCGTGCCTGATGTATGGAAACATAATTCCCTCCCCTCCTAGGTTAAAGTTTGCATACTGCATCTAAATAGCTATGGCCCAGGGGGCGGGGGGGGGGGATTACCTTTAAAGCCAAACTCCTACTGCAAGGTGAACTGATGGAGCAAGGCTAATCAATAGCATGATCAATAGTTTAAGAAACAGTTTACAAATAAGTTACATGCTTTCTGATTTCTGAGGACACAGCGGTGAGAAATCCTGCAGTTTTTCATAAATTACTTATTTCAGAGTTCATAACAGAGTAGTTATAAGAGTAGCTATAAACTGTTCTCGAAATCAAAATTTTGATAATGCCCTGAGAGCTACCATAGCATTGCCCAACCAATCCTGATTAGCAATACAGGCAACTCCCCATTTGTGCGCAAATCGACACATGCGCGGCCGCTGACGCATGCGCTGTTTTTGGCACTGCAAAGTGCATGTAAAGACAATCCGCATAAATTTACATCTATAGCACACAATAGTCATGGTTTAACTGCAGTTCTGTTTCAGTAGGAGCTAAGGCCAGGCTCCAAGGCTGTAGAAGCAACTACGAAGGAAGGCTTTGGATGTGAATGGAAATAACCAGTGGGTTCAGAAAACCTCACATTACTACGCATCTCTTTTCTGCATTCCATAAACAGGGAGCCACCACCAAGAAGACCCATTCTCATGTCGCCACACACCGTATCAGAGAGGGACATAGAGAAAGGCTTCATAATAAGAATGCAAGGACTGTTCATGTGGGGAGAGACAGTTCTTCAAGTACTGGTATTCTGAGCTGAATAAGGCTCTATAGGTCAAAATCAGCACTTTGAATTGGGCCCAGGAACTAGTTGATAGCAGTGCCGTTGGGCCGGGATTGGTGCTATGCGTTCAGACGGTCGGTCTTCCATGGTGAGCAACCTCCTTGCTGAATTCTGCACCGTCTGCCGTTTCCAAACAGTCTCCAAAGGCAGCCCCACATATAACATACAGTCATACCTCATGTTACGTTTGCTTCATGTTACGTTTTTTCAGGTTGCGTCCCGCGGCGACCCGGAAGTACCGGAAAGGGTTATTTCTGGGTTTTGCTGCTCACGCATGCGCAGTAGTGCTAAATCACGCTTCGTGCATGTGCACAAGCGCCAACTCACACCATGCACCTGCGCAGATACGGTGCTTCAGGTTGCGGGCTTTTCACGTTGCGAACGGGTCTCCGGAACGTATCCCGTTTGCAACCAGAGGTACCACTGTAATCTAACCTAGAGGTTATCAGAGCATAGACAACAGAATTTAGGCTATCCATGTCCAGATAGGGGTGCAGCTGGGGCCACCAGCAAAAGCTGATGGAAGGTACTCTGCGCCGCCAAAGCCATGTGAGCCTCAAGCAAAAGTACTGGAGCCAGAAGTACCCCCAAGCTGTACACCTGCTCCTTCAGTCTTCTCTGTTTTAAGCTTCAATAAATTGGCTCTCATCCGGTCTGTTACCAAGGCTATCTATCTATCTATCTATCTATCTATCTATCTATCTATCTATCTATCATCTATCTATCATCATCTATCTATCTATCTATCTATCTATCTATCTATCTATCTATCATCTATCATCTATCCACACACACACACACACACACACACACACACAGAAACACCTACATGCAAGACCATACTTTGGTTCCTTGGCCCATACATGTTGCCATGGAAACTGCAAAGTTCTAGGTAACAGTTGATGTAACTCCTAATCCCTTTTAATGGCGGTGACTGTACAAGTCCCACACTAAGCAGAGACAGCTGCACATATCTATAGAAACCACAGGGTGCCAGAGAAGAGTGCTAGCCAGGCCTCTCATCTTTTGTGATGGCAAGGAGGCAGTGTTAATGTACATCGTGCACCTAGCAGCGATGGCTCCATGTTTCCATGGATACCGGAGGAGTCTGCTTGCCTTTCAACAGGCCCGGATCTTTGTTCCTGGGAGGGAATTCTACAGGCTGCCAAGTCATATTGGCAATCGGAACAGAAGCCCTCCCAGGCGACTGCTGTGGGCTGCAACAATTTACTTGCGCATGTTTAAGTATTCAAAACCCACCCACAGAAGTGGCACCTCGCTCCCCTTCACCTGAGCCATCAGCGAGGCAAAAATCACTGGTGTTAACACATCAATCCACGGCTTGCTGCTTCCCCAGGAATATGTTTAGTACATCCTGTTCAATGTCACTCATGCATAGATCGCATCTGTTCAGCCAATTTGCTCTTGTAAGCAACTGCAAAGTCTCCTCCGTCAGGTGTTATCCAAGTTCCCTGGGTGGGTAGCCTGCTGATTAAACACATTGGCACCTGTAAGTTGGTATAAAGGTCAGGTGATTTTATGCCAACATGATGAGCTGAAGAAACAGACATTCCCATAAATAAGGGTGTTTACTCTTACCACTGTAGCTGCAGGTTGGGTTTGCCTTCCGGTACTCGCTGTCTGCGCCATTACTGCTGATCCTTCTGAAGTAGTTGGGAATCCGTCCTGCTCAGCTAGCTTTTAGTTAAACTAATCCCTGGCCAAAAGGGAGACGTGTGGCGCTGTGGGTTAAACCACAGAGCCTAGGGCTTGCTGATCGGAAGGTCGGCAGTTCGAATCCCCGTGATGGGGTGAGCTCCTGTTGATCGGTCCCAGCTCCTGCCAACCTAGCAGTTCAAAAGCACGTCAAAGTGCAAGTAGATAAATAGGTACTGCTCCGGCGGGAAGGTAAACAGCGTTTCCGTGCGCTGCTCTGGTTTGCCAGAAGCGGCTTAGTCATGCTGGCCACATGACCCGGAAGCTGTACGCCGGCTCCCTCGGCCTATAGAGCGAGATGAGTGTGCAACCCCAGAGTTGTCTGCAACTGGACCTAACGGTCAGGGGTCCCTTTACCTTTACCTTTAATCCCTGGCCTCGGCTTGGGTCTCCCAGCTCTGCTTGCACAAGGAAACTGGAAAGTGCTTCAGGCAGGCCAGTCAATAGTTCATTCTTAGAGGTTCTTGGGGCACCATCAAAAAACTCCCATCCCTTTTCAAGCCTTTTATGAAGGCTATTGCCATCTCACACAGGATGAAAGAGAGTTCTCTCACCATTAACTCCTCAAACACTGATGCTAAGGTTGCAGTCCTGTACTCATGTACCTGGCGTAGGAATGGAGGAGAAGTTTTGGTTCATTTTAATGGGAACCCGTTTCATTTTGCTCTTCCCAAAACAATCTTTCAAAATTTGTTAGCCTTTTAAATTTGTTCTTCTCTGAATTTTGCAATAGATGTCTCTAAGTAAATAATGTGTACAAAAATATGTATATTGTGGTAAAGTGTGCATTATCTGTATTTATCTATCTATCTATATCTATCTATCTATCTATCATCTATCTATCATCTATCTATCTATCTATCTATCTATCTATCTATCTATCTATCTATCTATCATCTATCTATCTATCTATCTATCTATCATCTATCTATATCTATCTATCTATCTATCTATCTATATCTATCATCTATCATCTATCTATCATCTATCTATCTATCATCTATCTGTCTATCTAATCTATCTATCTATCAATCGATCAATCTATGGGGTGAGACCACACAAAATGCATTATATTTGGGGAAATGCCTCACAAAAGTGAGTATATGAAGCAAAATTTCATCCTAAAATGCGTATATTAAGAGCACTAAAATGCTGGTGAATTTTCATGATTACATTTTTTTAAAAATTGTAAACTGATGCAGAAAAGGGGGAGAACTAAACCTAAGATTGGACCTTTGTTATCTATACAAAAGAGTTATTTCTGCAGTCAAGGGAGTATACAAAATGTATACAGAGAACTGGAGTGCTGAAAACGTGTTGCATTATATAAAATGCTGGTGGGTGATGCAGAAATGGGGAGAACTGAACTTCAGACTAGACAAAGGAAAAACTGAGAGAAACCCAAAGTGACAGATTCATCCATCCTTAACCTGGCAGTAAGTCCCATCGACCTCAGTGGAGCTTGCTTCTGAGTAGCCATGTACAATATTGTACTGCAAGCAGGACAACCTCTCCCCAATTCCACTGTCAGAAGCCAGACAGACTAGCAGCTGAATCTTAGGTCTATACAGATGGCAGGATGGTGTTTTCCTCCATACCTGAGAGTAGCTAGCTAACTGAGGGGTGCAGGGCAGATTCTGTGTGCCGCAGAGCTCTTTCCTCCAGTCATTTGGCAGTGCTTTCCACCTCTCAGCATCCCTCACCAGAGGCAGCACCCCATTCGGCCTAATAGTGGGGCCTGACTCCATGTCATGTCTAGGTAGGGAAATCTGGTGGGAAAGAGCAGATTGGTGTTCAAAGAGAAGCAGCAAGATGTTTATGAAGTGTTTTATTATTTAAAAGTCAGATAGGACAGTAGGGTCTGTATGGTTATACCTTTGTTTTTGATACAAAAGGGCTTTTCTCTCTTTTTTACAGTCCATGGAGTTGCCTAAATTTTTTTTTACAGAAGACAGGCATGTCAAATATTTCCCACATTATGTAATTGCAAATTGGATAAAGGGACGTTGCCATGAAAATGTTGCATTTTGAAGAAACGAATCCCTGAGTATTTACTCAACAGGAATTTTTGGCATCCCCATTATCTGTGGTTAACTGTGCACTTGAAAAGGTGGAAAACTTAGTTTTATATAAACTACAGTCGTACCTTGGTTCTCGAATGGAATCCGTTCCAGACTAAGACACGGCTTCTGATTGGCTGCAGGAAGCTCCTGCAGCCAATCGGAAGCTGTGGAAGCCGCGTCGGACATTCAGCTTCCAAAAAAAGCTCACAAACCGGAACACTTACTTCCAGGTTTGCTGCGTTCGGGAACCAAAACTTTCAAGTCACATGGCGTTTGAGAACCAAGGGATGACTGTACTTCCATTTGGTAATGCATGCCTTGGTACTGCCATCGTTCTCTGCATGGGTTGCCCTTGAAAGTGGTTCAGAAACATCAGAGCCTAGTTGGAGAGGCCACTTTATTCTCTCATGATTATATTCCAATATATCCGTTGCCTCTTTGTTTCCAGGCCCAGCTGAAGAAACCGCTTTTGATCTTCAGAACATAGACTGTGCCTCCTTCAAAGAACACCACCTGCCATAAAATCCTACTTTGGTTTCTTAGATCTGCAAGAGAAACATAGGCCTCCTCCTTCTGAGATCCAGGTAGAGGTAGGTAAGCTGGGCCTTCTCCTTGGTGGTGCTGAAGGCAGCCCTGTATCGGAAAGATATAAATGTTTGAAATATTATTATGTTTTTATATTCTGTGGGAAGCTGCCTAGAGTGGCTGGGGAAGCCCAGCCAGAAGTGCGAGGTGGTAAAACAACAACAACAACAACAACAACAACAACAACAACAACAACAACAACAACAACAGACATTCTTCTTTTGAGAGTTTGTTGAAGAAAGGCAAACCCCTTTCCTCTGAGTGTTTTGAACAATATCAAAACTGGTTTACAATTTAAAGCATGCTGCTGTTCGATTTCATGCTTTTTAAAGGGGTTCTGTTGTTTAATTATTGTTTCGAATCCCTGCGACGGGGTGAGCTCCCGTTGCTTGGTCCCAGCTCCTGCTAACCTAGCAGTTCTAAAGCACGTCAAAGTGCAAGTAGATAAATAGGTACCACTTCCGTGGGAAGGTAAACGCCGTTTCCGTGCGCTGCTCTGGTTCGCCAGAAGCGGCTTTGTCATGCTGGCCACATGACCCGGAAGCTGTACGCCGGCTCCCTCGGCCAATAAAGCGAGATGAGCGCCGCAACCCCAGAGTTGTCTGCGACTGGACCTAACGGTCAGGGGTCCCTTTACCTTTATTGTTTAATTGCACAGTGTTTTTAAAAAAAAACCAAATTGAGTTTGTTTAACCTGTTTGGGCTCTTACCAATGATACTTAAGTTACAAGAATGAATAAGTGGAAATTTATTCCTGGGTAAATGTGTCTGGAAAAAATGGGGGGGGGGGAGTTGAATATTTCATGACCACTAAGTTTTGTGGGGGAATGGTAGCATTCCTTTTTGTCTGGCTGCTTATGCAAAAGCATAATTAAAGGTGAGAAACGTAGCAGCTGATTCTGTGCCCCCAAAAGGAACACGGTGGCATGTTTGACATGGCAGACCTGTAGAACATGATGTTACGAGGCATGCTACGCTGCAACCTGCGGCTATTGAAAAGGTTTGCCACAAGGTGCCAGTTAGATTAGATCGCTCACTTTTGTAATAGCTGTCAGCTGGCGGCGGCTGTTTTTTCCTATGGCTGAGCTCTAAGCTTAGGAAGGTCGCCTCTTGCAGAATCCCAGCTGTGCCAAGGACTATATAATAAACAGCTTCTTTATGGCACAGAATCTCTTAGGTGTGATTGGCACAGGGTTTTAAAGCCTTTCACGTAACTTAGCAGTGCATGCGGGCTTAAAAATGTGCAATGTTACGAAAGGCCTCCTTGTTTCTGGGAATGCAGGCATTTGACTGCCAGGGACAGATTCAAGGGTTTTCATTGTCTTGTGCATTTAGAAACAGCCTTGACAGTTCTTAACTTTATAATCCTGACACCAGCTCTATGAAGTAAGTCAGCTGAGACAAACAGTTGGTTCACATATGCATATGTTCAGTATCCACTGACCGTAGCATAAAGACATGGCATGTGTAAATGAGTTGTCACAGATGAATCTGGAAGAGATGGAGCCAGGGCCAGATTTAGGTTTGATGAGGCCCTAAGCTACTGAAGGTACTGGGGCCCTTTATATGTCCAGCTGTCCTTTGTCAACAACAAATTGTCGCTGTTTTTCGTGTTGAATATATGCTATATGGTAATTTATGGACCTAAGAGGTATCTAAAACCATTTGCACATAACAAAATATATTATCAGTCAACAAGCCCTCTTTAATATGTATTTTATCAAAGTAATTGTTGAACTGAAATGCAATTAAGAAAAAGTATATTATTAGTGAAATACAATTAAGAAGAAGTATATTTGGGGGGGCCCTAGAGAGTGGGCCCCTAAGCTATTCAGGTATCCCCAAACTTGGCCCTCCAGATGTTTTGGGACTACAACTCCCATCATCCCTAGCTAACAGGACCAGTGGTCAGGGATGATGGGAATTGTAGTCCCAAAACATCTGGAGGGCCGAGTTTGGGGATGCCTGCTATAGCTTGTTTAGCTTATACGTAAATCCGGCACTGGATAGAGCTCTTGTACCTACCATAATTACTGAAGATGCAATAATTTGGGGTGGAATTAATTCACATAGGCATGTTCATCATCACGGCAACGTCAATTGATGGCTTGTGTGTCTGATTGAACCAAGGCTCTGTACACATTACCATTTATTCCAGTTCCAGTGCAGTATTCTGCTTCTCCCCCCCCCCTGATAATCTTTTGCCATTTCTGAGTCTTTATGGTTTTTCTGACCATTCTTCACTTCTTGTGGTATTATCCATGTTTCTGGTTTGGTTGTAAGTTGCTTTCAGATGCCTTGGGCAAGGAAGAAAAAGACAGCTAAGAGATTTAATAAATAAGACAAATAATGAATTTAATTAATGGCTGACAGGTCACCCACTGGTTGATCATCCCTGCTCTATATATAGACAGGAGATGCAGCTGCGAGAAGATTGCTGTTCCACTCATGTCCTGCCTCTGGGCTTCCCATAGGCATCTGCTTGGCCACTGTGAGAACAGGATGCTGGAGTCGCTGGGGCTTTGGTATGATCCAGGAGGATTATTCCTATGAAGTTGAACCTTGTTCCCATTCTCTCTCTCACACACCTGTCTAGCTGCACTGCTTTGCCCTCCGGTTCCTTTCTGCAGAAGTGCCGCTTCGTTCCATGATTCAGCAAGGAATTAACAGCTCAGTCGAGTCCCAGCAGGGATGGAGATGAACTCTGACAGGTGACATCTGGAGCCAATAAAAAATGCAGCCTTCTATTCCGTTAAGTATTCACACCCTCCCTTCTCCCCCTTGCAGTTGTTTATCCGAACATGACAGAACAATCATCAGAGAGAAAGAGAGGGGGAGGGAGGAGAAAATAAAACAAAAGCATTTAAAGTTTCCTTGTGTAAGTCCCCCTGGTAAAGCACCACATTCGTGGCTGACTTCAAAGGTGTAGTAGGGGAGGGGTAGAAGTCATTAGCAGTGCATGATGCTGCCTGGTGAAAGCGCAGCAAAGGGAAGGGAGCTCTGATTAATGTACTCCTTCTTGAAGGGTTATGGAAAGCAGATCTGGGAGACAGCTGGAAGACAGGCAGGGATGTAAGAGGGCTTAAATCTATGGCATGTGCACCCTCGAGCAAATCCCAAGTAGGGCTGGGAGATATCTGGTTTTAAGCTTTGTGATATATCACCAGCTAAACATTGTGATACACTGACATAGCACAGTGTCTGAAATAAGGATAGAGCTATGTAGCAGCATTGGCTGGCTTCACTGTTTTTCCCATATTGTGAATTTTGCATAGCGTGTGCACACACACACATCATGATTCACAATATATTGCCAGGTCAAAAATTCTGAAACCAATATCATGATATGGACTTGAAACCGGTTTTGGACGATATATCACCCAGCCCTAATGCACATCATGATTCATGATATAGTGCCAGGTCAAAAACTATGGAACTGAAATTGGAAAAGTGAATTAGTACCAACAAAAAAGGAATGGCAGGATAAATTATTTGAATATCTCGAATTGGCAAAAATGACGGAGAAAATTAGGAGACAGCCTAACCAAAAGTTCCAAATGGAAAGGGGAATTTATAGAGATTACTTTAAAAAAAACAGTGCCCTCAAATCAAAACCTAGATTTGCTTTAATTTTCGCAAACCATAATATGGAGTATAAGTATAGTATGTGGAAAACAGCAGAAATGATGAAATGATAAAAGAAGCAGTTTAACAAATAGACAAAACAGACCCACTTTGAGGAAGACGGATGTCTGTCAGAGAATAAAAAAAATTGGGAATAAAGAATATGGTGACACGTGTAAGAATTTATGGATTTATGGTTGTATGTTTCTTGTTGTTGTTGTTGTCATTTTATTATTTTGGTTACTTTATTGTATGTGTTTGTTTATCAAGTAAGAAAACTAACAAAAAGCATGGGGGGAAACAATGAAACTGATATCACGATATGGACTTCAAACTGGCTTTGGACGATATATCGATATACAGTATTGATATATCGTCCAGCCCTAATCCCAATGTCAGATTCACATAGGATGTCCACCAGTGTGCATCCCTCTGGCTTCTGATGTTTTCCATGGCAAATGCTGGACCAGTTTCTGCCTCCAGACTGCACAGCAGATGAATGTAATCGCAGTCAGTACAGCGGATACTGTCTTCCACGATGGTAGGGGTTGTACAAGATTCTTCTGCGCTAGGTTGTTCCCTGTAAGCTCCTCCGAGAGCAGACTATCAGCATTCTAAATAATAAATGCTATTAAGCTGCTTTAGAGTGGCATCTACTTGCTTCTCCAAAGTCTCAAGCAGAGAATTTCATGCCCTGCCACTTGACATTCAGCAATGCTAGGGATATTGTGTTTATGCTGCTGTGTTCTCTCCATTTCTGCAACCGGGGAGATGTTATAGGAGTGCAGTGCTTAACCAGGTTTGGATTCCCTGGGGAATACCAGAGGCATTATGTAATACTTGCAGTTCTTGACAAATATAGAGGTTGAGCATAATGGTGGAGGTACACAACTTAAGCACGCCATTCGGCAGCCAAAGCCAACTGCTGCTTCTCCATCAGATCGCCAGGAAGTTTATTAGCATGTTAAGATGCTTTCAGAACCCAAACATCCCTCTCTCTCTTTCCATACCTTTTATAAGCTCTTTTTATAAGCTCTATCTCAACCTGCAGTTTGCCCCCTTTCTTTCCTTCGCAGATATCCAAGGTACATCCATCTTAGCTGGGGGTAGAGGAGAAAGGTGTGTCTTTTACCAAAATGGTCCTCACCTTCCAAAGGTGTTCCTGAGCTATCAGCTAGTCGCTGTCGGCCATTATTTGTATCCCTCTTAGGGCAATACTTCTATTCAGCCAAGAAAAATGGCACAAAATAGGTTGCAACGCAATGTTATGCTGGGCGGGGGGACATGCTCACCAACATCCCTGGGCATTGTACCCCCACTTCAAGTACCAGCCTATCTATCAACTCTTTCTATTGCTAGTCATCATTTCGCTTTTATTAAAGCACGGTTTAATGTATTCCCCTCAAACGTCCTTTTTCATAGATTTTCTAGGGACCAAGTCTCGGTCTTATGTGCCTGTGATAACCGTTCGATTGAATCTCTTCATCACATAGTGTTTGTCTGCCCCTTGTATTCTGCCGCCCGAGAGACTCTATTACTTCCATTAACTCAAAAATTACCGGGGTATTTGGAAGAGTCTTACCTTGCTCTTCTGTTGCAAGATTCAGACTCGATTATAACCCTACATATGGCAAAATTTCTGACATCAGTTCTGACACTTAAGAAACGCAATGGATTGTTATATACAGCTTGAAATTTTAATTTAATTTTTATCATATTTTATTCAATTGAGTATCCCTTTTAATCTATTTTACCGTTAGCAATTGTAAACCAGACTGTGCTGTTTCTGTTTTTGGTTGTTTTGTCTATGGGCTTAAAGCCGAAATAAAATGAGTTGAGTTGAGTTGGCACAAAATAGTGTGCATGCTTTCAAACTCTCCAGGACTCTTAATCAGGCTGCATTATAAAGACAGCAAGGAAGAAATGGCTAGGAAGAAAGAAAGAGATTGGATGGTGATGAAGCTGTATGTTGTCATCTAGTAAGAGTCTTAAGGAAGTGTGGGTGTTCCCGGTGTTCATGTGAGGCTCTGTTAGGTACTCTGCAGGTTTCAGTTGCACCAAGGAGAAGCACCCAGGCATTGATACCTCATTTCTGGAAAGACAAACAAAACAAAACAAAACAAAAAAACCCCCAAAAATCCAGGTTTCACGTCTTCATTCTTAGTTGAAACACACGGATTCCTTGGTAGTTGAAAAGCAGAGATTAATTTTGGATGATGTGCTTTTAGAAGCCAAACAGGGTGTGTTCTTCCTGTAGGAAGTTGTATAATAATAATAATAATTTATTATTTATACCCCACCCATCTGGCCGAGTCTCCCCAGCCACTCTGGGCGGCTTCCAATCAAATATCAAAACGATACAGCATTAAGTATGTAGTCAAACATAACTATGCATAAGTGCTGGTTAGTGCATGAAGGGGTTAAGACCACAGAGTTCTGTTCCTAGACTCAGCTGTGTCACACCCCTTCTCCTTCGTGAGGGAGGAAGTGAAACCTTTTCTTCCTGTACCTCACTTACTTCATGCCATGTAACGAACAAGGACGGAAGTGTCTGAACTTGCTGCAATTTCAGATAACATGTTTGAAACTATATTTTGCACCCTAGGTTCTCTCTGCTGCTGCATGGAACAATACATGAATCAGACCTTTGGATTTAGCAAGTAGAGCTTTTAAGCTTAAGAGTATGTGGTCTGTTCATTGCTAGAGGGGTAGAGAGAAGGGGGAAGTGTTTTAAGGCAGACTAAATGGGATAGGCAAAAGGCTTTAACAACCTACATACTATGCTATACTGCTGCTTAACTCCGAGAGTGTGCACTATTTTGTGACACTTTTTTTGTTGGCCCCATAAAAGTAATACAGATTTTGGTGTGTTTTTTATTATTGGCCAGCACTGCTACCTTTAACTTTTTGTACAATGTGGCATTTCCCTGTACTTCTCTAGCAAAGGAGATGCTTGCTAATTTTGCCAGGGTCCTTAATGTTGTCTCCAACCTTACCTCAAGTTTTTTTCCTTGTGCCATCAAACTGTTGAATTCGTAGTTGTGTGCGGAAGGGAGGTCAGTTGGTGGTATGGGGTTCCTTTGTTGTGCTGTTGTATTGTGAGGGGAATAGTGTTTGTAAGAGGTACGTTTTTCTTTACATTGCAATGTAGTCGAAGCAAAATTCCAAGTATGATTGATACTTGGCCAATAAATTATTCCTTCCTTCCTTCCTTCCTTCCTTCCTTCCTTCCTTCCTTCCTTCCTTCAACCCTCTTTTGTCCAATCCTTAATCTTGAAACATTATACAGTACATTTATCAATAGATCTAAATCCTACCCTTCAAACCTACTCTGTCCCTGAGCTCTGGCCCTCTTAAGGTCTTCTGAGGTACAGATTCCTCTTCCCAGTAAGCCACAGTCCTGCAGGATTTGAGTTCAACCTAGCAAGAATGTGAGTCTTAAAGCAGTGAGTCACACCACTGAATAATTAAAAATCTCTCTCAAGGCCTGCCGCACATTTCTCTGTCCCGCCAGCTGAGCTTTCAAAGGCAGAAGTTCCATGTTAACTGTGCTCTCTGGTCTCTGGATGAGAGTCCACTCTTAGTTATCCTACTGATTTGTCACCCCACACCCCACACGTACCAGTGGATCAGCTTCTAGCTGCGGTGAAATTCACAACCTTGCCCAAGCTACGAGAATAATAATGATTCCAGAACTGTGCTCGTCCATAAATATTAAATGTTTTTCAAACTGCAAGTTCTGACCTCTCTGAGAGGAGATGCCATAATGATGGCACTCTTCGCAACGTTACCTGTATTGCTCAAAATACAGTGGATGTGAAAACACCAACTCAGGTTGACCTTCCATGATTTATGAAAGAAGTTTTCACTTGCGTTGAGTCAGGCAAGCCCATCCAGGATTAATAATGTACCTGGAGAATTTCCGTGTCTTTTCCGTGATAAAATATATCCTGGGATTTTGAAAGGAGGGGTGGAAGTGGTCTTGGGATAGGAGGGGTTTAGGGATCACGGGCAGGAATGTGTACCTGGACTCATGTGTGCATGACCAGCACTCAACGCAGGTGGCGCTGTGGTCTAAACCACTGAGCCTCTTGGGCCTGCCAATCAGGAGGTCGGCGGTTCGAATCCCCGTCACAGGGTGAGCTCCCGTTGCTCTGTCCCAGCTCCTGCCAACCTAGACGTTCGAAAGCACACCAGTGCAAGTAGATAAATAGGTACCGCTGTGGCAGGAAGGTTAACAGCGTTTCCGTGCACTCTGGTTTCCGTCACAGTGTCCCGTTGAGCCAGAAGCGGTTTAGTCATGCTGGCCACATGACCTGAAAAGCTGTCTGTGGATAAACGCCAGTTCCCTTGGCCTGAAAGCGAGATGAGTGCCACAACCCCTTAGTCACCTTTGACTGGACTTAACTGTCCAGGGGTCCTTTACCTTTTTATGGGGGGGAAACTGGTTTGTGTATCCATCAAATGGACCTCCCTTGAAACTCCAGTGAAGGTCATAATAAACCAGGAAAGTGATTAGGAAGTCTAGTTACTTCGTAAGCTAATCTTGCCCTCCCCCCTTCCACCACCCTGCTGCCATTCACCCACCTCAATCATTACATATGTGTGTGTATATCTACAGCATCCCACATGTTTTGTACAGGGCCAATCCAGTGGAGTCACTAACTGGCAAGTTTAAACTACATCACAAGGTCTGAATATGTTGCAGGATGGGACTGCTTCACAATTTTAACAGGATTTTGGGCAATACAGAGAGGCTGATTTGAAGGCTGAAAAGCAAGCCTTAATTAACTTATTGAAAAGGAGGGTAAGAAGTGGCTTGATTAAGGTTTGTAAAGTAGCACCTCCGTGGGGAGAAAGTATTGGGCACTAAAGGGCTCTTTATTCTAGCAGTGAAAAGCATAATTGGAACAAATGTCTGGAATTTAAAGTGGAAAGGATTCAAATTAGAAACGAGACACATTCTTCTCTCTCTCTCTCTCTCTCTCTCTCTCTCCCTCTCTCTCTCCCTCTCTCTTTTAAAAATGAGAAGATGATTAACTATTGGAAGAGACTTGCCAAAGGAGAGAAAGAGGGTGGGTTTTCCTTGAGTTTCTGTCTTTAGATTAGGAACAGATACCCTTTGACAGATATGCTTCAGTAACCAAAGTATCAAAAGTTTAGTTAATTATAATTCAGGGAGCTTGTCGATCTCAGGAGGTCTTCCTGGCCTTAAACTTTCTTAATTATAGCAGCATACTGGAATTACTGCCCCAGTTGGACTGGTGTCAGCTTTCAATGTAAAGTGGGGATGGGCGGGGGGAGGCAGCCTAAATTTAATCACCAACATGACCTTCAAGACATAACATGGGGTAGCATCATAATGCGTTATAATGTAAGAATTGATTGTCTTTGTGGGTTTTGCTGCTAATAAATGTGTTCCTACTGTGAACATATAGGCTATGGTTTCCCTCTGTTTAAAAATGGTAACAGGAGAACAATTAGAAGACCGGGAATAGCTAAAATGCTTACTTTTCCTTATTATTTCTCCCCAAGCAGTCAGTGCTGCTGGATCTTCGACACACCTATGCAGAGGTGGTTTTAGGGTTAGGGGACCAGTGCAGCCACATTGGAACTCAGGGGGGGGGCAGGAATTGCTTGTTGCAAAGCCCCTCACTTGCCTACCAGGAAGACGTTAGCTAAGGATATTATTTCAACCCCAGACTTTCTAGTAGTTATCTAGCTCCAATAGGACAGCACTTTCCCAGAGCTCCCCAGGACTCAACACACTTCTGCTTTGCTTTAAGAACAGGTGTACTTGTATATCCCTTCTCTACTTCTAGGGTAGGCTTATAGCAAAATTGCCATGCCCACACTTCTGTTGGCCTTTTAAAATAGTTAGGGAACCTTTTAAGGTGTGTATGCATTGTAGGATTTGCTACCTGTATAGATTGTAACTTTGCGGTCTGAAACAGCATTTATATATATTCTGTTGCTCCTATTTCATACAATAAAGCAAGCTTTCTTTAGTCCTCTGTGAGAGCTTCTTGCGGGTATAAGATTAAGAGTCAACACATATACATAACAAGCACATGTCATCACTCCGGCAAAATATCCCAAACTTCTCAGCAGTGTGTATATGACCGTCCATCCCATATGCATATAGTACAAAATCGAATCAGATCCCGAACAGCTTTTATGAAATGTCTTAGTTGACCACAAGGGATGATTCCTTCCTTCCTTCCTTCCTTCCTTCCTTCCTTCCTTCCTTCCTTCCTTCCTTCCTTCCATAACGGATGATAACGCATTTATCTGTTGTGATTTTACTGCACTGTGCTGCATTTTTAAAGGAAAGGCAACATATTCATTAGAACAAATTAGAAAGCTAGCAAATGCTCCACCCTCTTCATTTCTACCTATGCTCCATCTTTCCTCATCCTCTTAAGTCTCGCTTCCAGTTTTCATCAGATTTTTCTGAATCAGGTTGCGTGGTCAGGGGAAAAAATAATCCAAACAGTAAAAGCATTAGTAATGATCAGGGTGGACTGCAAGCAAAGTGTTATGCCTGGCATGATTCCCCACAAGTGGAGAAAAAGGACAGAAAGTGGATACTGGGCATTGTGGTTGTTTTTAAAACCAGTAGCCCTCATGGTTATAACTGTATGTTTTAAAGTATGTGGTGAATGCCTGGTGAAACTTCATATGCCACTCCAGAAAACTTGAAATCCTACAACCTCTTACATGAAAGAAAGTCCTATTGTGGTCAGTGGACTTTACTTCTAAGCATCTATGATTGCATACCCTCTAACATTTCTCCGATGAAAATAGGGATGTCCTATTTAATAATAATAATAATAATAATAATAATAATAATAATAATAATAATACGCCGCCCATCTGACTAGGTTGCCCCAGCCACTCTGGGCGGCTTCCAACATATATAAAAACATAATAAAACATAATAAAACATTAAACATTTTTTTAAAAAATTCCCTATACAGGGCTGCCTTCAGATGTCTTCTCAAGGTTGTATAGTTACTTATCTCCTTGGCTCAGGGGTCGCATAACTCCAACATTTCTCTGATGAAAATAGGGACATTCTAAGGAAAAGCAGGACATTCTGGGATCAAATCAGAAACCAGGATGGCTTCTGTAAATACGGGACTGTCCCTGGAAAACAGGGACACTTGGAGGGTCTGTGGTTGTGCTTTATGACTTCCAGTGGGCAGGATTTTAGTGACCCACATAGCCCTTCCTTGGCCTACTTTGTAATAAGCAGAAACAGAGCAGATGAGTAGATTGTGCAGGAAATGAGCAGATTTCTTTAATTTGCATAGTATATTAAGAGCATAGGATCCATTTCTTCTCCTGCTTCTTTTAGTGTGTGGTCTTAATTACCTTGATACGAAATTTTAATTCTTAAGATTTCAGCAGGACTCCCATGTACATGTTAAAATGCAAGTTGGCAACTATTGCCAGTTTGCATTTACCACATTAACATCACATGTCACAAATGCTTTGCTGCAGACACACTCCCAATTTACAACTCATATTGCACTCGCTGGAAAACTCGAACTGTCTCTTCTTCCTGGAGACCATTCCATCCTTTCTCTCATTACAAGGCGTTTTCTTCTTCCTTAAAAAGATAATTATGCTGGATTTGCATGAATTGACTTTTGCACTCAAATTTGACTCTTTCTGGCGAAAGCTAAACCTGCCACTTAGCCATTCCATTTAAAGGTTCTCCCCTTTGCAAAGAATTGCCTTGTCCAGCTGAGGACAAGAGACTCTGTAGCTAGAAGTCAAGAACAGGTCTTTTCCTTGCTTAAGGAGTATCATCTGACTCTGCCTTGCCTTGCCTTGCCTTGCCTTGCCTTGCCTTGCCTTGCCTTGCCTAGCCTAGCCTTGCCTAGCCTATCAGTGCAAGGTGGCTCTCTCAGGTAATGTGACTGATATGCTGCCATTCTCACATATGCTGCACCACTATGGGCTCCCCTGACCAACTTTGCCCAGCTTGAGACTCTCCAAAGCCAATTTTTAAGACGTCTTTTAAAACTCCCCTCATGTGTGAGTAATGCGGCTATACGACTGGAACTGAAGACCGCATCGCTAGAGATTCTGCTGTGGAAATGGGTTTTTAATTATTGGTTAACTCTTTGGCATAGATTGCCAAACTATTATTTAGCTCGATGTCTATGGCGGGATAATTTCACCAATCCTTGGGCCAGCAAGATCCATGCCAAACTCTTGCTTTTTGGAATCTCCCCACTAGATCTTTTAAAGTCTGACCTTACCACAGCTAAAAAATTCATCAACCAGGGACTAGATGATAATGGACTGCAATGTGATCTTATGTTGGGGGGGGGGGGTTCACCGCGGTACATGGGAGTTTCTACTACTCAGCAAGTACCAACTTATTTAACATCCCTCTCAAATGCTAGCCATCGCTTTGCGTTTATCAAAGTGAGGTTTAACGTTTTTCCCTCTAGGGTCCTTTTCCATAGATCCTCCAAGGGCCGAGTCTCTGAGTTATGTTTTTGCGACAACAAGGCGATAGAATCCCTTCAGCATATAGTTTTTAGTTGCCCCTTGTATAGTGCTGCCCGGACAAACCTTCTGAGACCATTAGTCCAAAAAGTCTCTGGTCTTCCAGTGGAGACCCGCCTCACCCTATTACTGGAAAATACTGATTCGACTGTATCCTTGCAAGTGGCAAGATTTTTAACCTCTGTGTTGTCTTATAAGAGGCGAAATGGAATGCCACAAGAATTTTGAAATTTTTTATGTATATGTTTTATATGTATATATTACTGGTTGTATCTACCCAATACTGGCTGTGTCTATTTTGTATGTGCATATGAGCTTAAAGCTGCAATAAACCTGATTGATTGACTGATATTCCAACATGCCTTTCCTTTGACCAGAGCTCAAAAGTGAAGTGTCAGCTGCATCCTCACTTGCCATCCTTTGGGTCACGAGTTCAAGGCTCGCTATAGGTTCAAGCTCTGCCATGAGCCCAACAGATTTTGAGGCTGCAATTGTGAAATGCCAGTGTTCCCTTTCGTTCTTTTTTTTAAAAAAAATGATTTGTAGAGAAAATCCTGAGCCTGTACATCTCTAATAAGGAAAGCCCTCTAACAAGAGACTTGTAAAGTTTAAGTACTGGAGAGACGCAGTGTCACAGACACAGCCAAAGGCGCAATTAAAACAGCAGGAACTCCAAGAGAAACAGATCCTTGAAGAGATCTGAAGACATTGCCGGGGACGCAAGTATCCTGCAAAGCAGCCATTTGCGTAAAACCCTTTTCCGACTGACCTGACCAATTTACTACTAAAGCAACAGCAGATGGCACTAGGCAGATGGCTTGGTTATTCCAAAGCCTCTCTGGAGAAAGAAGGTGGCACTTCGCTATAAGTTTACATTATTTTGACAGCAGCCCTGGACTATAGGAGTGAACGGGATCTGAGCAAATGTGATATTTACAAGCGCTTCTGAAAAGGATGGCCAAAGACCTTCCATCCTGCTTTATTTTGTGCTGACAGCTGCGACAAAGCTTACTTATTTATACTGGTAGCCGATGCTACGGCAAAGCTCAGGTCAGGAGGCAGTATATTTATGAAAGGCAACCCCAACATCATTCTTGCACTTAGCAGCCACTGTGGCCTTTAAAGCATGAGAGCTCTAATATTTACACAAGTTGCTGGGGATCACAAATGGGGAGAGTGATGTTGCGCTGAGGTCCTGCTAGCAGATTTCCCATAGACATCTAGTTGGGCAGACCCAACTATGCTGACCCTTCCAATGCCGTTAACCCCATTGGAGGTGATGAGTGGGCAAGAAGGAGCTGTGTTTTTAGCCTCAGGGATACAGTCGCTGAGGCCTTTAAATGTTGCAACACAGCTGTGGCATGAAACTGCATTACTCTAGTACCATCTAAAGGGTGTCCTGCTCCAACTAATAACTGATTAAATCAGACCTGTGCAACTTCAGACTCAGAAGCCATTATTGTGGCCTCCCCACACATTGTATTCTGGACAGCCTCCCTGTTCTAGGCAAGTTTTGTAAAACTCCTGTGGGCTCCCATTTATGGATAGGAGGCTTGGTGGACCACCTGTTGAACAGGCTTAATTCTGTCCCACGAAAAGAAGTAGGCCTGATGTTAGCAGGTGGATCATCAGGCAGATGTCAAGAAGAAGAGGAGTTTGGATTTGATATCCCACTCTATCACTACCCGAAGGAGTCTCAAAGTGGGTAACATTCTCCTTTGCCTTCCTCCCCCACCACAAACACTTTGTGAGGTGAGTGGGGCTGAGAGACTTCAGAGAAGTGTGACTAGCCCAAGGTCACCCAGCAGCTGCATGTGGAGGAGCGGGGAAGCGAACCCGGTTCACCAGATTACGAGTCTACCGCTCTTAACCACTACACCACACTGGCTCTCCAGTGTGTCAAGGGGCTCATCTCCTCTAACTCCTTTTCTTCCACTCCAGGCAGCTGAAGGTTTACTTGGAGGGAAATCCTGCTGAATGCAAAGGAGCTTACTCCAATGTACGTAGAAGGTTTCAGTCTTTGAGCAATGTGTTCGGCTTCTGAATTTCACCAAGCATGAACTTTTACGCATATTGCCTTGGAGTCTACAATATCCCGGGGTGACACTGCCAGGAAACTCTTTGGATGAATAAAGGGAATGTGTCTCTAGCATCAGCATAGAAGTATTCTGGGATGGTTCTTCAAGGTTCTGATGAAGCCACATCTGGAATATTGTATTTTGGTTATAGTCATTATTACCTTTCTTTAAGACTGACTCAAAGTGTGCTTGTCTTTCTGGACTTTTCCCAGCTATGTTCTGGCTTTGTATATTGTGCCTGTGTCTCTTCCAGGATTTTTCCTGTTCCTCATTTTTGATATGTGGGTTCAGTGGTGGTAGTGTTGATAATTTTAGATTTCTTGGACACCCTTTCCCATGAGGTCCCAGGACATATTACAACCATTTTAAAATACAAGGTTAAATTTAGTTAGATTGGATTGTAAGCCTGTGGACAAAGTATATTGATTTTAAAAAATGGTATGGGGTGGGATTTTTTTGTATTGTTATAACTTCTGACAACAACCAGAATGGAAAATGAATCTAAACTGAAATGACTACTTTGCCCCTGAGAGCAAAATTCACTGCACAGTGCAGACATGGAACATCCTTCCCAGTTGACTACCACAAGAGATATTTTCCACAATACAATACTTAGCTGCTTTCATTTGCTCAAAAAGAGTTTCAGAGATCAGAGCAGGGCAACACAGTGAAAAGGGAAAGTTGATTGGCTTTAAAAAGACCCCCTGTGTGTACAAGCACCAACAGCTCTAAATCTGAAACAAATTTAGGTGGGAAGTCAAAATGAGGTTTTTGGCTATGAGGATCTGGCACAATCTAGAAGGAACAGCTGTAGGAGCAATGGACCTAAGTAGGTGCAATCCTGCCTGTTGCTTCTTGGTCATGCTGGAGTGCAAGGAAATGTTGGGAACTGGCTAAGCATTGCACATGCTGCTTTGCTGGTATAGCAGCTATTAAAGGTAAAGGTAAAGGGACCCCTGACCATTAGGTCCAGTCGTGTCCGACTCTGGGGTTGCGGCGCTCATCTCGCTTTATTGGCCGAGAGCCGGCGTACAGCTTCCAGGTCATGTGGCCAGCATGACAAAGCCGCTTCTGGCGAACCAGAGCAGCGCATGGAAACACCGTTTACCTTCCCGCCAGAGCGGTTCCTATTTATCTACTTGCACTTTGACGTGCTTTCGAACTGCTAGGTTGGCAGGAGCTGGGACCGAGCAATGGGAGCTCACCCCGTCGCAGGGATTCGAACCGCCGACCTTCTGATCAGCAAGCCCTAGGCTCAGTGGTTTAACCCACAGCGCCACCTGGGTCCCAGCTATTAGGGTTGACCTTATCCTGACACAGGGAATAGGATAACACAGATGATCCCTCTAATAGCAATTTTAATGGCACTGTTCATGATGAGCTGCCACTAACGTTGGGCATCAGGATTATTTACAGCTCAATGTTAATGAAGTTTACATCCCATTGATTTCAAGTAAGTGTGTGGAGGACTGCTTCCTTTGGTACCTTCCATCAGTCTTATCTCTGCCCAACAATATGCATTAATCCCTTGCACCCACATGCTCTCAGCTTTCTGCTGAGATATTATCCTTGTGTTGGAATACAGACTTGTTTTACTCAGCAGACTAATCTGATATCCTTTTTATAAAAAAGCATGGTGGGGGGGGTGTGGGTGTGTGGGTGTGTTTTGCCCCATAGGCCAGGGCAACACAGTGCATATCCTCTTGGAATTTCATCACACAAATTTGATCTAGCTTGCGCCACTTGGGAAATCGCTTCTTAAATGGAAAAGGCAAGCATAAATACAAGTATTTCGAGATTAGCAAGGAACTGGTTGTCGGCGCTTAAGGGTGAACTTTCAAGTTGAAACTAAATAAATAATGGTGTTCCTCATGGATAAACGTTGCAATATATTTAATTCAATATTTTCATTAGCAGTCTAGGCAAACTGATGGGGGAAAGGCAATGTTAAAAAAAATTGTGCGTGGCAGCATTGCAGGTAAAGGAAAGGATTAGGGGGTTTATCCTGGATGAATGGAATAGTTCATGTTCCAAAATAGAAGTGGCATATAGCGTAATAGCTCAATGCATATACACACGGAAACCAAAAATAGATAACTTTAAGACTATGTGGCCCATTCATACACATCGAGGGATGCTTCCAACCTTCAGCATTTAATAATAATAATAATAATAATAATAATAATAATAATAATAATAATTTATTATTTGTACCCTGCCCATCTGGCTGGGTCTCCCCAGCCACTCTGGGCAGCTTCCAACAAAAATAAAAAATACATTAAAATGTCACATATTAAAAGTTGAATAGATGGGACTTCTTTTTGGATGGGGCTAATAAATATACAGTCGTACCTTGGATCCCAAACACCTTGCGAGTCAAACATTTTGGCTCCCAAATGCTGCAAACCCGGAAGTGGGTGTTCTGGTTTGCGAACGTTCTTTGGAACCCGAATGTCCGACGCGGCTTATGAGGCTTCCAATTGGCTACAGGAGCTTCCTGCAGCCAATCAGAAGCCACACCTTGGTTTCTGAATGTTTTGGAAGTCGAACGGACTTCCGGAATGGATTCTGTTCGACTTCCAAGGTACCACTGTATTGGCTAAGCTTATCAGCTGTTTTCTCCTTATTGAGTATTGGCTGGCAAGCTTGTGGCCTCCATTTTCGAAGGCAGCATGATGGCTGGTGCCTATAAAGCCAGGTGTTGAATATTCTCCATGCCTTGTAGACATGTAAGCGGGATCAGTGTTGCCAAGAACATATTAGGAAACAACGGTGGCTGGCGAATTAGGAGGTGGCTATGAGAACAGCAGTTGGTTCTTAAGCTGGGAACTGCACCAGTAAGTTAAATGGAGGACAGGGAGGAAAGCATAGATAGTGTTTTGGTGAACACAAGAATCTGCATTATACTCATACTGCCCACTGTTCCTTCCAACTCAACTCAACTCATTTTATTTCGGCTTTAAGCCCATAGACATAACGACCAAAAACAGAAACAGCACAGTCTGGTTTACAATTGCTAATGGTAAAATAGATTAAAAGGGATACTCAATTGAATAAAATATGATAAAAATTAAATTAAAATTTCAAGCTGTATATAACAATCCATTGTGTTTCTTTAAGTGTCAGAACTGATGTCAGAAATTTTGCCATATGTAGGGTTATAATCGAGTCTGAATCTTGCAACAGAAGAGCAAGGTAAGACTCTTCCAAATACCCCGGTAATTTTTGAGTTAATGGAAGTAATAGAGTCTTTCGGGCGGCAGAATACAAGGGGCAGACAAACACTATGTGATGAAGAGATTCAATCGAACGGTTATCACAGGCACATAAGACTGAGACTTGGCCCCTAGAAAATCTATGAAAAAGGACGTTTGAGGGGAATACATTAAACCGTGCTTTAATAAAAGTGAAACGATGACTAGCAACAGAAAGAGTTGATAGATAAGCTGGTACTTGAAGTGGGGGTACAATGCCCAGGGATCTCGGTGAGCATGCCCCCCCCCGCCCAGCATAACATTGTGTTGCAACACCAACTCAATATTATCCACACTGTCTGGCGGCAACTCTTCTAAGATTTCAGACTGAGGTCTTTCTAGTCCTACTTGGCCAGGAATTTGGGACCTTTGGCATGCAAAGCATGTGATCTACTACAGAGCCAAGGCTAGAGAGCTCATATAACATAGTTGCTAGAGATACTAGGAGGAAATGATAACACCAGACTAGAATAATGATGGGTACGTGTGAAGAGATTACGTGGCAGTAATCCATGGATGCTCCATCATTCTCACCAGGAAACCAATCCACCTGGGAGCTGGATGTGAGGGTTTGTACTTGGTGCTTGGGTTGAAGAAACAGGACAGGGCTCTTGTCGGTGTACTATCCAAAACAATTTCCAAACAATCTCCCAGACTAAGTGTTGGAACGTATTGGCCACGCTGGGCTTCTGAACCAACTTGGAAAACGCCAGGGAGCTGCGTTCTCCCCCACAAGCGACCCTCGGGATGATTCATCACTCTTCTGTCCCAATGTGCTTCTGCGACATATATCCGAAGATATATGCACACAATACGATAGCAGAGTCCAAGCAGAAGCTAGGCATTTGAGGTGTGGAATCTAAGCTACTTTATTATATACAAGCGTTACAGAACAAAGGAAAATGGCTCCTCTCTCCTTCTTCTCCTCCTCCGAGAGAGAGCGGACTAAAAGCAATAGTACAACATAACAGAACAGTGTAACTGAACTTCCATTCTCATGACTCCAACAGTATGGAATGTCAACACAGATATGTGATGAAAACAATCACACCTCCAGCAACGGGGGAATGAAATCCCATCACTAAGATGACGGAGGCAGTTTCTGGTGTGGTGTTGGAGAACCCCAGGACTTTAGACTTGAGAAACGTTGATGCCCATGGCGGTTCCACCTTGTTTAGGCCCGTCCAGAATGTCATGGCATGGCAGCCTCTCCACATCATGCACCCAGTGCGAATACATCATATCCTGGATATGGATTGGCTGTGTTGCTGCATGTCTGGTGAGTGGTGTATTTGTGGGGAGTGTGCTCTTAGCCTGTGTGCACATAGACACACACAGACACACAACTTGGCTACACCCACCCCTGACATGTGGCCCTCAGGGAGGTAGCTGACCACCATTATGGTCCTGAGCTTGAAAAAGATGAGCATCCCTTCCTCTCTTGAGACTGATCTATAGGATGTTCTACAATTCAACTTCCCTTCGCATATAATGAACAGCCAACAGAGACAATATCCTAATGCCAACAGGCATAATAAACCATTTTCCATCCAGTTTTGCTGGCCTGGAAAGTATTTTATGGGAGGAGAAGAGGTTTAATGGCGAACACCTGCATCTTCCTTTGGTGCAGATGTGGAACTTGTAGTTTTAAACTCTTGGCTACCCACAAGGACATTAGTAAGGAAACATCTCCTGGCATTGAAATGTGATTCTCCACCCCCATGTGCTATTCTTTTTGTAGTAAAGCTCTCCAAGTCAAAACAAATTGTGCCATCTACTGGAGAAACAACAGTGGTTACACATATCACTTTAGTTCTGTGCACCAAGCATTATATTGAGCATACGCGGCAAGTTTGCCATAAGGATCAGATTAAATATTTCCATCGCAACAGAACCCTAAGAATGGGTAAGAGGGAGAACACACAGATATCCTACAAAGCAGATGTGGCAGCCGCTGAGTAGCTAAGGTCAGAAGGGTAATTTTTATCAGCATCCCATGAATATTGGCCAAACCTGCCCTTCTGTTCCTCCATTGGTTTGCCAAGACAGTGGCCATTCTATTCTTTCTTCTTATCACTTACGCTCCAACATGCCAGAGGTTACAGTAGGGACACTGGTGTGCTTATAACACCCCTCCTCTCACATGGACTATCACTGACCAGGTGTGCTCACCCCATTGCCATTGCACATTGCTGGCAGCGATTCTTTAGCCCCTGTGTGCAGCATTCATTTAACCTAGCCTATTTATTTAATTGCTATTCCAACCTTGCTCTCAAAAGAGCCTAATGTGGCATGAGACCACACAGGTATTTTGCTGGAGACCCAGAAGTCCGAAGAAATCTGAGGTATATGAGATGCATGCTGTCGAGATCTAAAAATGCATCCTCAAAAATAGAGACAGTGATTTACCCTGAACACTAGAAAACAGAGCTGGACCATAAAGAAGGCTGATCGCCGAAGAGTTGATGCTTTTGAATTATGGTGCTGGAGGAGACTTGAGAGTCCCATGGACTGCAAGAAGATCAAACCTATCCATTCTTAAAGAAATCAGCCCTGAGTGCTCATTAGAAGGACAGATCCTGAAGCTGAGGCTCCAATACTTTGGCCCCCTCATGAGAAGAGAAGACTCCCTGGAAAAGACCCTGATGTTGGGAAAGATGGAGGGCACAAGGAGAAGGGGACGACAGAGGACGAGATGGTTGGACAGTGTTCTCGAAGCTATTAACATGAGTCTGACCAAACTGCGGGAGGCAGTGGAAGACAGGAGTGCCTGGTGTGCTCTGGTCCATAGGGTCACGAAGAGTCAGACACAACTAAATGACTAAACAACAACAACTAGAAAACAGGAAACTGCATGGTAAATAAGGGCAACTGGAGTTATTACAAACTGAAATTTGTTCTTTTTAAAAGTGTTTTCCATGGATGCCACAAACCATTCTGTGCTGATATTCTCGTTAAATTGGCTGGATGCTGTCCGGCTCCTTCAAGTACCTTTTCAGGGGAAGCCTTTGATAGTGATCTGTAATGTTAACAAACAGAATGCCTGGTGGCTTCATGGGTTTCTAAGAGAGCCTCTTCTCCATTTCCTACAGTCTCTTCAGGTGGTTAGGCAGACTGGAAAGAGGCTGGCAGTGTGCAGACAACACTAAGATAATTGGCAAGACATTTTGAACCCCGCTCCCCCCTTTTTTTAAGCAGCAGGAGCAGGCTTCTGTGCTACGTACTCTGCTCAATTGGCCTTGATCATTGCTGCTCCTGGCTATTGCTTGCAACCTGAGCTTACCCTGGCTTGAGTAACCCTACTCCCTGCAGCTTTGTTTTGAGATATCCTACCTCTCGATCGGTCAGAGGGCTTCTTTCCAGCATTAGGTCTATTCAATGGATTCTAGCTGCAAGCTAAGCTTCCATCTCAGCTCTCTCTGTCTCTCTCTCTCCCAAATCCCAGCTAAGATCCAGCCCCTCCTTTAGAACCCTCTAGGCTTGTTTCAGTTGAGTGTGCTCTGGATTCTCATATCCTTGTGTCAATAAGTAGAAGTCCTTGTGGAAAATGTTTAGGCTTTTGTGGGATGGATAGTGCCATTCTTGGCTCCGTCCGTTTTTCTGCACATCTGCAGAATGTGCCGTTTCATGTAAGCTTGGAATAAAAAATGTGCAAGAAGGACACAGTCCTTAAAGCCATGTCCACATATGGCATGGCAAGGCAGAGATTAGGATATCACTTCTTGTCTTTTCTGAGTCTTTAGGGAGGCAGGGCATAATATATATAAATAAATAAGGGACATATAGCAATATTCAAATTATTATAAGCTAAATAACAGGGCAAAAAAATCTGTGTAATTCATTTGGAGGAAGAGACCTTGAAGCAATTATATATCTGAAATAGTTTACAGAGTAATCTCATCATGTACAGAAATCACCCTGGGGTTCCTTGAGGGATGAACGAGATAAAACAGTGATGAATAAACAACTTTCTCAGGCTATGTAAATTTTGTTGTGCATCCAGACTGAGGCTTATCGGCTTCTCTCCACAGTATTTCCACCTGACAAGAACAGTCTTTCTTGCGATGCTGTACACAAAACTATACGTTGCTTTGGATGTGCTTTGAGGAAGAAAATAGATTAACAAAACATTTTCGGTTAATGACTAGGACTATCGTTTACTGAGAGGATTGTGTTAAATTCGTGCTGTAAACTTAACGTGACTGAAAATTAAATTAGCAAAGCGTCTTATAAGATTTCATATCTTCTTGTTCTTGGTTGTTGTTTTTCTAACCAAAGATACAACTAGCCTTTCGGGTGATTAAAAAAAATGCATAAGAAGAACCTGCTGGATGAGACCAAATTCCCCTTTTAGTCCAGCATCCTTGTTCTCATCAGATGCCTGTCAGAAGCCAACAAGCAAGGATTGAGTGCAACATCACTCTCTCTCCTTGTGATTGTTAGCAGCTGGTATACAGAAACTTGCTACCTCTAAGAGTGGAGGTAGAATATAGTCATTGTGACTAGTAGACACTGATTGCCTTAACCTTTGTGAATTTGTCTAATCCCCTTTGAAAGTCACCACTGAATCTTATGGGAGTGAATGCCATGGTGTGATGGCCTGGGATTCAGACTCAGATGCTGAACCTGAGGGATCCCAGCCTGCACAGGATTCCCCACCTCCAGAATCAGCAGAGCCAGGGCTAGGGCTTGAGTCTGAAGGGTCCTCACCTGTGCTGGATCCTCAGGTGCAGGCATCTGCTGAGTCTGCTCTGGCTCCTGATGGGGTGGAGGACCCATTGCCTGCAGGTGCTCCACTCCCAGCCCCGTCAGGGGAAGCTGAGGTTGCCTCTGGGTCCAGCCTCTCCTGAGCTGCAGAGGCTCAGGGCAGAGAGGCGAAGGGAACTAAGTTCCTGCAGGAGTGCTCACCTCCAAGCCAGGAGAGGCGAGTCACCTGAGGATCGGAGCCGCCCTATGCCTCGGGGCAGATAAAAGCCGGCCAGCCCCAGCCCCAAGTTGCAGGGGCAACATCGTTGGTGACCAGTTCCTGCCGGTGTTTCTGCTTGATACCTGTCCTGCTTTCCTGCTTGAGTTCCTGACCTGCCCTGATTCCCTGCTTGCCTACCTGTTCCTGACTTCGCCTGCCTCCCTGCCCTGCACCCAGCTTCAATTATTATGGACTGCCTCTCATTGCACCTCTGACCACGGACCGGACTTAGACCTCGCCTTATGGGTAACCCACGGGACCAGCACACATAGTTTAGCTATATATGCACTGTGTGGAGAAGTTCTTTCGTCTGGACTGAATCGTCAAACATTCAGCTTCATTGGACGGCTCCAAGTTCTAGCGCTATGAGACGGAATGTCAAAACATCTTTTGTCTTCTCACCGATATTCACTCTTCTCTCTGTGGAATCCAGGGGTCCAAAGATGTCTTCTGCCAAGCTTAAGCAGAAGGCATAATAAGAAAGGTGATTTCATTCTCACTTTAGTTACTATGCTTCAAGGAATGCTTAAAGATCTCTGTTCTCTATGATGTGGGCTTCCGCAATGGATGCCTCCTCTACTTAATTGATTCTAAAAATAATACTTGGCATTCATGAGGCAATCTTTATCATATATTAGCTTCTTAATCAAAGCAACCTTGGAGAGCACTGCAAAATGAACTTTCTCTAAGTAAGTGAGGCTCAGTGTGTCATCACAAGCAAAGCAGGGGCACAGAATTTAAATATTAGGGCTGCAGCAGTCCCCCCTTCTTTTCTTTAGAGTGAATTTACATTGCTGGTTTTTGATTTTTGATTTGCATTACTAGTCGCGTTATCTAGCAACAGCAATAAATTGACAGAATATTTTTTAATTAAAAAACCTGCAACAATAAAATAAAAAGGGAGCAGATAAAACATAAAACAATGGCCATATTATAAAAATCAATTTTAAAAAAACAGCCACATTAAAACGTGCTAAGATGAGAAGTAATTTTTCTAAAAGCCAAATCTATCCAACAAGCTCAAAGGCTTACCTAACTAAAGAAGACATTGGGTTTTATCCAACTTAGCTTTACTTAGAGTAGAACCACTGAAATTAATGTACCTAAATTAGCCATGTTAAATCATTTTAGTGGTCTGCTCCAACTGCTGTTGGATACAACCTATTGTCTGATCAGAGAGGAGGCTAAGTAGACCTACTTAAGAATGGAGTTCCAAAGCCTGGATGCAGCCACTGAGAAGGCCCTGTCTTGTGTCCCTGCCAACTATGGCTTAGCACATAAAGAAGGCACTCTCCAGAAGATCTCAGGACTTGAGAAGAAAGCAGCTCTTCCACTAGCCTGATCCCAAGCTGTTTAGGGCTTTGCAGGTCATAACCACTACCGTATGCAAATCAGTGGGTGTTTATCGTAAGGTGACTGAAAAAGCTGCCTTGTGAAAAGTTTGATTTGAGAATGGATAACAGGAGTAGATGTTGGGGTGGGGTGGGGAGACATAATGGAATACAAGACAAGAGCATGCAAACAAAAAATAATGAACTAGACAAGAGCATGCAAACAAAAAATAATGAACTAGGGCAGGCATGTCCAATAGGTAGATCACTATTAGATGATAAGACGCTCAAGAACTTTTGCTCCCCTAAAAAAAGCTCGACCTGAACCCCCACCAAAATGGGCTTACCTCCTCCCTAAAAAAAGCTCAACAACTTTTACCTGAACCCCCCTAAAGGGGGTAGATCACTGCCAGTTTTTAACTGTGAGTAGATCTCGCAGTCTCTTGGGAGTTGGCCACCCCTGAACTAGGGGATGGAACTTTATTATTTCAAGGTGATATCCAGCTAAATCATACTCTGAGTAGACCCTATGAAATCAATGGACTGGTGCGACTTAAGGGCATTGGTTTCAGTGGGTCTGCTCTGAATGTAACATTGGATAGCACCCTGAGATCTAAAGCACTGAGAAAGAGAGAAAGAGGCTTTCTTGCTCATCGTATATGGGTTGCATCAGAGTTCAAGGGCTGTGAATGCACCCTTGTTGCAGACGGCAACAGAGATGAAACCATCCCAAAGACTGTTTAAAAACGATAGTGTTTTGAAAGAAATTGTGTTTATTGTGCAGACCATAAACTTTGACATGCTGCGATCACAATCCAGCTTCTTTTTTTTAACAACAGGGAAGGCCAGAGATATTCTTTTTTAAGAAAATGACTGATTTTAATATGTGTATTCCATGCCTTTCCATAATCAAAGGTTATTAGCTTTGCAGCAACATGAACTTTAGAGAACTGTGACCTGTCTCACAGCAAATAAGGCTGCTGCTGCTGTTTGTTGTAAATAATAGTAATTATATTTACAGACTGCTCTGTGCTGGTGGAAAGATTGCCATAGCGCTAACTGATGTCCTCCCAGTATGTATGAGACTATGATTTATTGAATTGGAAAGAATATTTTATGCTTATGGCATTACAGCAGCTATGACATGATCTTAAGAAATAAATTGCGTACGGTGTGAGCTATACATGCAAGTTGTGGTCCGAAGTAGTTAATAGATGTGAATTGGGACGGAGACACGTCAAAAGAGAATCTGGAAGCTTGCACTGTAAAGCCCCCTAGCCCTGCTTCTTGGACCATTGGGGTACATACCAGGTACCAATGACAGCTTATAAATGGATCTGGAAAAGAGTAAGCAGATGGTGTATGAAGGAGCATTGTCAGTGCTTTATGCTGGTGCAGTGTGAAATCTTCTTTATGTGTGATTCCACACACACACACACACCCATGTTAAGACCGCATGAGTGGTTGGCCATTTGTCATCACATACAGTCCAAATTGAGACCAGATGCCTTTCTGAAAAGCACTCCAGAGTCCAATGCTAAGTTATTGGGTTCAATAGCATTTACCCTGACGGTAGAAGATAATAATTTCTGCCTTTCCAAGAACAGTGGGACAAAATATTCTGTCTTATGCTATGCAGGAAGGTAAGATGATCATAGGGCCGTGATCTACAAATGCAACAGAATAAGATGGAATAAGCAGCACCTCCTCAGACTACAGGTGCAGGATCTCATTTTTTAATGCTCCCCAACATTAAAATTTCCTTGTGAATAGAAAATCAGCACAGCAGGCTATCAAATATACTTTCTCCCTGATGTGCTTGTTTTCTCTTGAAGGGAGTCTACAAAAATGTCCAATCTTTACAAAAGTGGGAAAGAGCTTATTTGATGACTCTCAAGTACTTCTCAGGGACTGCAGCCTCCAAGCTAAATTTGGAAGACGAGAGATGACTTCAAATTAAAAATTCAAACCTGAATGCTTAAGATTAGGCTCCTTAAATCTGCACCTAGGGACCTAAACTTAATATTTCATTTGAGTGATTAAAGATTAACAGACTGATCCCAAGACTTGCTGCACCGGCAAATGATATGGAAGGGGCTTGTGCCTTCAACTCTGCCAGCTTGTGTTGTTAAGCTGGAATTGCAAGGACATATGCTGGCATTTGCAGATGGATAATACTCGTGCAATCATTAGAATGTAGGAACTATAAACCAGGGATGAGCATTGACCACAAGATTTGATTTGTATCCCTATTCAGTGCTTTGGAAAACAGCTGGTTTTGGTCCATAGCTCATTTTGATCTGAGGCCAAATCCTGATCTGGCACAATGAATCTTCATTCCACCACCCCACCACTTATTTGTGGGGAAATGTTTTAAATGGTTATAACTGTGGGGTTGTTGGGTTTTTGTTTTTTTTACAGAAGTGGATGGAATTTGCAGGCAAAGTAGCTCCTCCAAAGCAGATAAAAAGGTAAAGGTAAAGGGGCCCCTGACCGTTAGGTCCAGTCGTGTCCGACTCTGGGGTTGCGGCGCTCATCTCCCTTTATTGGCCGAGAGCCGGTGTACAGCTTCCAGGTCATGGGGCCAGCAAACCAGAGCAGCGCACGGAAACGCCGTTTACCTTCCCGCCAGAGCGGTTCCTATTTATCTACTTGCACTTTGACGTGCTTTCGAACTGCTAGATGGGCAGGAGGTGGGACCGAGCAACGGGAGCTCACCCCGTCGCAGGGATTCGAACCGCCAACCTTCTGATCAGCAAGCCCTAGGCTCTGTGGTTTAACCCACAGCGCCACCTGGGTCCTGCAAAGCGGATAAAGTTTGCCAAATTACAGACAAATAAGTCCAGGGAGGTCATGCTGGGCACCTTCAACATTTGTATGAGGGTGGGGACGTTAAGTAAAGTAACTGTCTATACGGTACCTTTTGCATTTTGGGAAAGAAACTGATTAAATTTGCAAGTAGCCCCTTCTCAGGGGCTGAATGTCAACAAATCTCAGAAGGATAGCTGCAGTGATTTTCCTGCAATAGTGGCTTTACAGTGTTGTTTTTTTAGGGGGTGGAATTAACTTAACTGATGCTCATCCTCAGCCCCCCCTAAGCTGGGGCCATGGCTTTCAGTGTACCCCCTGGCAAAGAGCCCTTTTGGGGTTCCTCTGCACGACTATTGATCATACCCAATGCCCTTCACCTGCCAACCAAAGTTGTGACAACAAACAATGGCAGCAAACAAGCAGAGCGAAGACTCATTGCTACAAGGAAGGCGAAAACCTAACCTCAAGGATGCTAATTAGGCATTGAAACAGCAGCTGAACATATCCATAGCAAGGGTATAAAAACAAAGGAAGGAGGGTTGAAGCAGCAGCCCTGTAACCAGGAATACTCCACAGAACTAGCAGGACTCCCAGGGGACAGAAAACTACTGTTGCGCCACAACAGTAATTATAATAGTAATAGTGCTATTTAACACCACAACCAGAAGTATCCTTTTTATGAGGTATTTCCTGAGGCATTTCTGTTTGTGCACTTTGAAATTTTGATAGGAGCAGGATAGGGAATCTTCCTTTGACCCTTGCTTGTGCATTAACAGGAAATATATGCCGTCACAATCAGTGAGCCACACTTTCAATTTTTGAGGCAGGAGATTTTTTTTATTTTATTTTATGAAAATAACACCAATTAGTTCTGCGCCCTGCAGGGAATACTGATGTGCTGTGAATCACATCTCTCTGTATGATTGCCTTAACCGGAGGGAGAGAAAATGTTGTGTAAGGTTCTGTACTGCTAAGGGGGGAATAGAAATTGATGTGTCTAGTGGAAACTTGCAGAAGTGTGTTTGTTTACAGTGCAAGAGAAAGGCCCAATAAAGGTGATGGAGGAGAGACAAGACGATAGTTGGCAGTGAAGGGTATCGTGAAATATTTATCCCCAAGATCCGTAATGATATAAAGAACACCAGCAGCAATAAACAACCAACAGCCCCGTTAAATCAGACCAAATGTCCATTAAGTCCAGCATCCTGTTTGCAACAGTGACCTGCTAGATGCTTCTGGGATCTCAGGAGCAGAGCATATCTGCTCACCAGCCATTGCTATTCAGAGCTTATACTGCTTATACTGGCAGTTCCATTTTCTTTCTTTCTTCTTAAATTCATTATCTCTTATTAAATATATACTCCAAAACATAATATAATTTTATTTGGTTTTGTTTTTTTACTTCCCCTCCCGTTTTCCATGGTGTTTTTTACTCAAGGCGCACTGGACTACTGACTAGCTTTTGGGTGCACAGAACATTGTTGAAGGAGCACTACTGATTTTGCTAGACCATTTCCGGGCCTCGATCCTCTTAAGATTCATTTCCCCCTATATGAACCATCGCCCTCACACAATCATACTGGAGACCCACTTTGGATTCCTATGTTCTTTGGAGGTATTGTCAGACTTCAGGGACTCAGATTCGTCCTGTCCCTCCTTTGGCAGTAGAGAAGCAGAACAAAGCGAAAGGAGTCTCTTACCAGTTAGAAAATTTAATGATCACAGCGAAAGAACAAAGAATCCATTTCCTAGCAATGATTATTAATCATATTTTAATAGCAAGATGGTCACCTCTATTTAGTAACATTAGACCGATTTTATTCTATATTTTTTCAGCTGATATGTATGTAATTCTGCGTGTATGCGTGTGTATACTGGTCGTTGACCGTAATAAAAGGATTGATTGATTGATCCATTTCCTAGGAATGAAGGTGCTCCCAATTAAGGGTTCCACCCACTTCCTCCCTAGTCATCCTTGTCACTAACGCGTCTTGTAACCTGATCTCTGAACCACGGTGCTTTCTGTGCTGCCACCTTATCTGCTCTTCTTGACCTTGGGCTGAGTGGCTAGACACTTTCCAGCGACAGTGAGTCTGTTAACTCTCTCTCTCCCAGCTCTCCTCCTCCTAGCTGGTCCCCACCCAGTTCTTCCCAGCTTCTGCCTTCTGAACTATGTCCCTCTGCAAACCACTGTTCCAAATCTATACTACTGTACTTCCCTGCTCCTGGGAAGATTCAGGATCCTGAGCAGGAGCAGGAGCAGGGGGGGAGGGGGAGGGGGAGGGGGAGGCTCCCACCATTCCTCCTCAGTGCAGCCCTCCTCAGCAGGATCCCTGACAGGTGTTAGGAAGAGGATCTTTTGTATGATGACACCTTTTCTTATGAATGATCTCCCTAAGAGTCCTTCCAGGCTAGTTCTCTTTCTCATTCCACTGGTCATTGGGCAGCTAGTTTAATGTATTGCTCTTTTACAGCTCATTTCAATTAATTGCTGTGGGTTAAACCACAGAGCCTAGGGCTTGCTGTTCAGAAGGTTGGCAGTTTAAATCCCCGCGACGGGGTGAGCTCCCGTTGCTCGGTCCCTGCTCCTGCCAACCTAGCAGTTCGAAAGCACGTCAAAGTGCAAGTAGATAAATAGGTACCGCTGCAGCGGGAAGGTAAGCAGCGTTTCCGTGTGCTGCTTTGGTTCGCCAGAAACGGCTTAGTCATGCTGGCCACATGACCTGGAAGCTGTATGCCGGCTCCCTCGGCCAGTAAAGCGAGATGAGCGCCGCAACCCCAGAGTCGGTCACGACTGGACCTAATGGTCAGGGGTCCCTTTACCTTTACCTCAATTTAATTGAACCATTTACTGTTGGTTAAATGTATTGTTTTACTCTTTCTTAAAATCTATTTTCGTTTTGTGTGTTAGCTTTTTTTTTTTGCCCACCCCACCAAAAAAAGGTAGATCAAGAATCTGTGAATGGGATCAAGGAACAGAATTAATTGTTACCAGTCTTTGTAACACTTTACACCCTGATGATATTTAGAGCCATCAGCTGATGAAAATGCATATATGAACTGGCTCTAGGTGACCTGGTTCTTCTTATTACCCGTAAACTGAACAAGGCAAATAAGAGTAATGAGAGTTTCGCTTGCCAGACAACCTTCCAATAGATCCATCAAACCTTAAGTGCTTTTATGGGCCACTGTGATGTGTGAATCACCCCCTAAGTGTTGCATAATCAAGTGAGGAGGAATCAAATGGTGTACTTGCAGGTGTAATTGTAAACCAGCCCCTCAGGTGAAGGGAATAATTTGAATTGATGGTGGTGGTGGTGGGAGGAGAATTATCAAGACAGGAATAGAACATCCCTAAAGGCCTGCCAGCAATTTCTGTTCTGCTGTGTTCAAAGAAATGGGAAGCATATGTCATATCATAGGCTCTCTGAGCTTACGGCCTTCTGACCTCCAGTTTATGCACCTTCACCCTTCATTAGCTAAAAGGGAAGGGAAGAGGTTGCCATGCTCCATTAATACAAAGTCCGTGCATGCGCAGATCTCTGGGGAGAATTTAAAACAGGGAGCTTTCTTTAGAAAGCAACCCTTGAAATAGTCCTCTTGGGGAGTGGAATAGAACTTTTTTCTTTTGCCAAGGAGAATAGTAAACAGAAAGGATGTTCTTTCCATAAATGCTCAGAGCCATCTAGGGATAGACTTAAAAAACAACTGTTCTGTGCAAACTGCAGATCATCTGGCAAAACTGTCCTTAGGCTGTACCATTGCAGGCTTCAGAAAGAGTTGCATGCTTGAATGTTTCCCCTTTGGAGGATAAATCCTTGCCTAAAACAAAACAAAACAAAAACACAGCATGTCAGGGAAATGGCAAGGCTACAACTATCTTCCTTGACACACTATTTTTTATGTGCAGGGAGTTTTGTATACAACGACGTCTGAAGTGCTGCAGTCCAGAAATGATCTACCGCACGACCAATTGTTTGTGAAAAGTGGATTTCACTCATGCCAGTGCTCAGCCTTAGAAATGATTAGGAGGGAGGAGGAATTTGCTTCTGTGGCCACTTTCTCATTTGCATTGAAGCAGTTTTCAATACTGTACTTTGTAGTGGACTTTTACCATTTCTTTTAAGTCGCCTTGAGACTTTTGTGGAAAGAGACTCATAAATTGAAAGAATATTTATTTATTTATAAAAAATGCTTATAGAACGCTATATATATAAAGTGTACAACAAAGTACATAAAACATACAGTAAAAACATGTTGAAAAGTTAAAAGCAGGCATGAATTAACCAGATGTATTCTTAATTGCCCGCATAGCCCTGGTGGAATAGAAGAGTTTTCAGCAGGCGTTTAAAAGATAAAACTGTGTGTGAGACCTCCCTAACCACCTTTTTTTACATTGGTATAGCATCCTCTGTAATTGCACCATGCCCCACAGACCAAATTTGGAGATGCACCATTAGTGGTGGAGCTGCAATTACAAATCATTTCTTGAGACTCTGTAGACAAAAAAAGAGGGAAATCGCGTCTGAATATTTGTGGTAAGGATCCAAGGGCTGTGAGTCACATGCAAATCCTGTCAGTCAATGTTTTCCATAGCCATGTATAATAATAATAATAATAATAATAATAATAATAATAATAATAATTATTATTATTATTATTATTTTATTGTCATTGTACAACCTGTGTACAATGAAATTAAATGAGCCTCCCCCCCAAACACTCAATCTCTTATCAAACAACACACCACCTCGCAAGTCAATTTCGCTATGTTATTTTTCGTCCAACAGCCTAACAGCCCACGGATAGAAGCTATTTTTTAGCCTGTTGGTACGGCTGATTATACTTTTATATCTCCTGCTTGAGGGTAGAAGATTAAAGAGGTGATGGCCGGGGTGTGAGTCATCCCTGATAATTTTTCTCGCTCTCCTAAGGCAACGATCCCTTGTGATGTCATCTAGCGGACTCAAGGGACAGCCCATTATATCATGTGTTGAATATAAGAGAATAGTACCCCCCCCCCAAAAAAGGTAAAGGACTCCTGGACGGTTCTGGCGCTCATCTCGCTTTCAGGCCGAGGGAGCCGGCGTTTGTCCACAAACAGCTTTCCGGGTCATGTGGCCAGCATGACTAAACCGCTTCTGGTGCAATGGGACACCATAATGGAAACCAGAGTGCATGGAAACACTGTTTACCTTCCCACCACAACAGTACCTATTTATCTACTTGCACTTTGAGATGCTTTCAAACTGCTAGGTTGGCAGGAGCTGGGACAGAGCAACAGGAGCTCACTCCATCACAGGGATTCGAACCGCCAACCTTCTGATCAGCAAGCCCAAGAGGCTCAGTGGTTTAGACCACAGCGCCACCCGCGTGCCTAGAATAGTACGCATCAGTCTGATGGCCCTGTAGTGTGGTTGTTCTTTGGTAGTGGCTATTTGACTTGCTTCTCACCTATTGCTACTCAATGTGGGTTTGTTCACACGTGCATGTTTATCACAGGGAGCCTGCACTATCAAGTAATGACTTGCATATGTGAATGGGGCCTTGACACCAATTTCAGGCACTAGGAGCATATGCTTTGCACTGGGGTCTTTTGATCCATTCCGCCGTCAAATGTTCAAATCTGCCTTCAAATGAGAAATCAAGTGTTGTATGTTGGTATCTGAACAGCTCTCCCTCATTGAAATATGAAATAGTGCCCATAACTGCCAGGAAGCCCTACCTATTGACCCCGAAGTCATTCTCTTTAACCTCGTGTATGTGTGAGCATTCGTGGCTGCTCAGCAACCAAAGACAGAGACTCTGCCTTTGCTCAAAGACATTCTGCTTTCCAGGACTCAGGTCTGGCATTGAATAGTTTCTGAGCTTTGACTCTGATTAAGATCTTGTTGTCAACAGTCTTCTATCCCCTGGAATCAGCACTTTAAAAAAAAAGCAACCATTCCTGGTATATCTTTTTGGTCCTCGGAGTTATAGCCTTTTTCTTTTTTGAATCTGTGTTTTATACTTGCTCTCCGTCTTTGAACCTAGACAAGATTGGAAGATGCAACCTCAAACAAAAGCTTTCCCTCCGCACACAAACCGCTACCCCCATTCCTTGCTTCTACAACTCCTTAATCAATTTTCACTCAAGATAAAAACACCCACACACCCACACACCCACACACACCAGCCTCCGCTAGCAGCAGCTAAATCCTGCCCCCGGGACCATCACACTTCTCAGGCAATAGCGTTGCCTGGGCTTAGCAAAAGAGGAATAAATTTAGTCAAACTGGACAGGCCGCTCGCTTTCTTCCAGAAACATCTGCAAATGATCAGCTTCGAAATTTTGTCTGATTGCTGGACAGCTAAGAAATGCAAGTTGAAACATCTGTGTGTCAGCTAATGCACCACTGCAGATCCATCTGCAAAACACATCATGTGCCAGTTGATTGACTTGGGCTGAGATGGGTAGGATATCAAGAAGAAGAAGCAAAATTCCATTGCGCAGGGAAGATTTACTCCTCTCCATACAATTGGCTTTCCTTTCAGCCCCTCTTTTCATCTCTCTGCTTTTCTTTCTTTTGTTTTCTCTTCCCCCACTCCCAGCTCCCACACATGCCACATTTATGGTTTTGAACAGGGATAAGAAAATAGGGAGCCAGTTTGTGAAAATCCAGACATAAGAAATAAAAATCTATGGGTATCATCCTGCTCAAAACATTGGGAGAGGGAATAATCATTCCCCCTCCACATTTTAGACATTATTTTTCAGTAATAATTCCCGATTGGGTTACTATTGCTATAAACTAAGGCTGAGCTGAAAAGGGGTGTGTATATGTGAACACTTTCTCCTGGGGCTCAGCTACCGTCTTTCCCCCCTTTTAAGACACCGTCTTATAATTTTTTTTCCTCAAAAAAACACAGGGTGGCTTATTTTTGGGGGGATGACTTATTTTTATTACGTCAGTATGGTACGGTACAGCCTCCCCCTGCGCGCTGAGCAGGCGGGGCAGAACTCCGCAAGAGGCGCGTTTCCCCCCCGTGCCTCTCACTGGTTCGCTGGCTCCCTGCGCACGCAGGAGGGGCTGAGGAGGCAATGGGAACAATGGCGGCACCACGGCTTACTTTTGGGGTACGTCTTTCTTCTCACAAAGGTAAAAAAAACCTGTCATGGCTTACTTTATGACTACGTATTAAAAAAGGGGAAACAGGGTATACAGCGGCAAATAGAACGGTTTAAATACAGTGGACCCTCGACTTACGAAGATAATCCGTTCCGACGGAATCTTCATAGGTCGAAATCATCGTAACTTGAGTCCCCATAGGAATGCATTGGGAGAACGCATTCGTAGGTCAAAAAAACCTTCGCAAGTCGAGGAAACCGCATTTAAAACGGCTGCGACTTCCTTTCGGAAGTAAAAAAAATTTGGAAGCGGCGGCCGCTTTGATCCCTCGTAACTCGAAAAACTCGTAAGTCGGGTCATTCGTAAGTCGAGGGATCACTGTATGTTGTAAAGTGCAACATGCAATATGCAAATGTGACACTAGATGGCAACAGTGAGCTATGCAAATTTCAGTGTATTTCTCAAAACATTTTTTTAAAAAGCATTTTCACAGCGCTTTCTATATGTGTGTAGATTCCACCCTGCAGTAAAACACACACCAATTATTTGGTAATTTTTGACGGGGGTGGGGAGGGCTGAAAGTGCTCACCATTTGAAATCAGAAGAATGTTTTAGTAAAACCATACTGAGAATCTTGTCCTCCTCCAAATATCTTTGTTAACCTTGCAATGAAGCCTGAAAGATTAGAACACCTGAAAGGCTGAGCACAGCTTTCTCCAGCCTTTTATCTTTCAGATGTTTTGGACTACAACTCCCATCAGCCCCAACCAGCACGCCCAATTGTCAAGGATGGCGGGACTTGTAGTTCCAAACCTCTGGAGGATAACAGGTTGGAGAAGGCACGTTAAGAACTTTTATGAAATCAAGCACTTTTTTGCCCACTGATTTCAATGTGTGAGGGACTCTGATATTGAAAGCAGTGGGGCAAAAGTGCTTAACTTTAGTTGGAGCACAGCTCATTCCATATTCTATATTATTCCAATACTTCTGGGGATTCCTGTCTCTTTCAGTGATAAACAATTGCCATTTGTGAAGCTGTGATCAGCACGGAATCCCAATCCATGGCTGAATTCAGGCCCCTTTCCTGTTTCCCAACTGAACATAATTCAGATTGTTGTCCACTTACAATGAAATTGGATAATGCAGGCCTAGTTTTGCTGCTCTAAAACACATAAGAGTGGTTCAGGGGGGAAACAAGTAGGCTAAGAAGAGCAAAGGAACCTATGAAATATTGAAAGATTGGGATAAATTATTAACTTAAATTCCAAAAAGTGACTTGGATCAAGTAGCTTCAAGGTGACATTTGTTTTGCAAAAAAAAATATTCAGGTGGGGCAAAAATCGGAATGACACGACAAGAGGAAATGGATTTCTATTAGAAAGCAGGCCTATAGGTTTGCATTATTGTTATCAAAGTATCAATTCAGAATCCTTATTCCAGAGCCTCACAATTCAGAACTTATGTTTTTGTTCAGAATTTGTATGCGTTTGAAAGAGAAGGATTCCAGTTTTAACTTTCTCCTGTGCCCCTTTCTTTGGAAGCCCCCTTGCTCTTTAAAAGATAGCTTTGCTGCCAAAGACATTTTGCTGCCTGGAGCAAAGAACAAAATCTCTCCTTCCACATATAAAAACCAAGCGGAATCTTATTTCAACACAGGCAATAAGATAGCATCCTCAACTGCACCAGAGGGCAGTGAGCTGGCTTAGGGTGTGCAGGGTAGATTGGCATGGTACTCTGTCCACTCCACGGCCCTCAGGATTAGCCACCTATCGCTCAGTCAAGGAGCAGGATCTAGCCCCGTCTCCTCTCCAAAGTCTGGATTTGCGGCAGAAAGAGACTAAAGTGCTCCCTGACAGAGAGTCCCTGTACATTCAAAACTAGCATATCAGAAAGAAGGTTGGCCATTATCTTGCTATGCTAAGTTTTGGATGCATATAAGGAGTTCAGTGGTACCTCGGTTTACAAACTTAATCCGTTCCGGAAGTCCGTTCTTAAACCGAAACCGTTCTTAAACCGAGGCACGCTTTCCCTAATGAGGCCTCCCGCCCTTGGTGCCCTTCCACCGTTCGGATTCCATTCTTAGACCGAGGTAAAGTTCGCAAACCGGGACACTATCTGGCTGCGACATCTGTCACCCCATTGATCGCCAGGGTTGATTCGGCTGATCTGGCTGGCTAGGCGGGTGTCCCCTCCCTCCCTCACCGCTCCATGTGCGTCCCTCCCGAAGCTGCGCGCTTGGTGGAAGAGGACGACCATCCCAGGTAGAAGGAGTGTACCGTTCTTCGGTCCGGTTTTGCAGACTTCATAAACCAAATCGTTCGTAAACAGGACTGTTCTTAAACTGAGGTGCCACTGTATTGTGATGGGGCAGGGTTAGTGGGTAGGAAGGATTCATATATTTTTTTAAAAATATATTTTTTATTAAAGATTTTCTTGATTTACAAAGGTGTGTGTAATGTCTCTCTCGTATTTTTTCCATGTAACATTTTTACAAATCAGTTTCGTTTGTTGAGACGTTAGGAAGAAAAGGGGGGAAGAGGTGGGCGGGGTGGGGAGATGGGTAGGGTGGGGTGGCGGTGTTTCTATTTTACTTAGTATACGTAGGGTTTGGTGTCAGCATTGTTTGTACAGGTTCTTTGTTGTTCGCTTGTGCTCCTTTGGTGGTGAGAGAGGTTGGGGTTGGCGTAGGATTCATATATTTGAAATGCCAACCTGGAATCTGAAACAGAGAACAGGCACAGCAGCAAACATCACGCAGGCGCTTCTGCTTGTCTGTTTTAGCTCTGAGTTGAACTGGTCTCTTTGAAGGGGGCCAGGATATTCATTGTGTGGCATTGTAACGAAGCGGATCACAGCACTCCCCCCCCCCCACCCCATGAAACCAGCCGTGCCTTTTGCTTTTGAAATTTCAGTGGGTATGGAAGCCAGATGTCAGTGATAGTCGGCAGACCACTGATAGGAGCAGGATCAAGGAATGTGCATTAAATGAAATCCACCAGCATAATCATAAAGTCACCGGCGTTGCAAGTGGGAATATGGATGTGGGTTCTTTTCCATGTTGTAGTTCGGAGGCACTAAAGGGACACTAAAGCTTATCATTTTACAATGAACCATGCCATTGGATGGGGACCAGGATGCTCAAAACTGTAATGGTCCTAATTGTATCATTTTTTTTTTAAAGTAAAATTAATTTGGAGAGAAACTGAATAATAATTAATTCAGCAACATTGTTCTTAGTTGAGTGGTTAATAAAAATTTCATAAATCTGCATATAAATAAAAATAGTTCTGAAACACACGCACACTTATTTGGTTTTAGATTATACCCAGGAGAACTGAAGTAGGTGTCTTGCCTCAGGGGCATATTTTGGGCAACACAACCAGTTCTGCTGGGTGCTGAGCCTGGGGGGCAGAATTGTAGGCAAGAGGCGGGGGCAGCTGAATTTTGGCCTTGCAGAGGGTGTAATAATAATAATAATAATAATAATAATAATAATAATAATATTTTTATTATTTATACCCTGGCCATCTGGCTGGGTTTCCCCAGCCACTCTGGGCGGCTCCCAACAGAGGACAGAATACCAGTAAAACTTCAAAACATTAAAAACTTCCCTAAACAGGGCTGCTTTCAGATGTCTTCTAAAAGTCAGATAGTTGTTTATTTCCTTGACATCTGATGGGAAGGCGTTCCACAGGGCAGGCGCCACTACCGAGAAGGCCCTCTGCCTGGTTCCCTGCAACCTCACTTCTCGCAGTGCGGGAACTGCCAGAAGGCCCTCGGCGCTGGACCACTGAAATCTGAAAAACTAAAATCCACCCCTGCTTGCCTTCACTACAGTAGTGTCCCCCAAGTATAGCGCCTTGCTTTTCCCCACAGGATTTGGTGACAGGCATGCACTCACATGAGAGGAAATAGAGGAGGACACTCAGGGTGGGAGCTGCTCTCTGCCCCAGGTGATCCCAGCCATTGGGACTCAGGCCTGCTCCTATAGGCATATAGCCCCGTATTGGGTTTTGCTTTGGGATGGAGTATTGGAAGAGTTGTAATACGTTTGTGGCCTTGTGTACACTGATTCAAGTCACACAAGTGAAAAGGCCCTAAAACGGTGTTGCCGTCCTTTGTTGGCCATCTGATTTTTGTCTTTTATTACAAATTGCAACACAATGGATGGGCCTGTCAGCAGTTGGCCATATGGCCACGAGAGGCCGCTGTTGTGTCGGCCATATTGGTAGACAACAGACTGAGGTCAGCTCATTCCCTAATGCTGTTTAGACTGGACAGATGGCAAAAGATCTCCCGGTATACCCTTTTTGATCCAGATAGATCTCCATGGTGGGAAAATGGCGGGGGGGGGGGGTGTCCTATGAATTGTATGAATTGAGGCAGAAGATCTTGTGGGGGTGCAGGAGACTTGTAGGAAGGAATTGAGGAAGAGAAATATTAATTACGCAAGCTGCCTTCCACTGGTGCAACCGCTGTATACAAATCATCATATACCAAAGACGTATCTAATGTTTCCTGAATAATGTGCTCTTTTTGCACAATAGTTCTGAACAAATCTGTTAGGCTTTTTTTCTTCCTTTCCTTCTTATAACTGTTAATTTTGCCATAATGGCATATTTAATTTCCATTCAACAACCACCAGCATTTCGACTCTGCTTCCAATACTTTGTATAACAGAATATCGAAGTAACCAATGTCTGCACAGAATCACCCACATCCATGTGCTATTTGACACAGAGAGGCTGGGGAGACCCAGCCAGATGGGCGGGGTACAAATAATAAATTATTATTATTATTATTATTATTATTATTATTATTATTACTTGGGGGGGGGGAAACCCTCTAAAAAGTTTGTTAGGCACAACTTACCTTTGCAGTGGCTTTGTTGATCCTTATTCGGTAAGGCTTGTTCTTCTATATCCTTGACAATTTTATCTTTGATAATGGTTTCAACCAGTTTACCCAGAACAGACATTAAGCTAACTTAACAGTAATTTCCTAAATTTCACCACCTCCACCACCCAATTAAAAGAATTCTGTTAAATTGGTCCCTTTGCTGTGATCTGGTATGGAGGCTGCTCAGAGGTGCAGTACAACTGTTTTGTCAATGACCACATTTAATGATGTGATTGTTTTTATTTACTGGTATTTTTCAACAGTGTATGCACCACCTAACATTACAGTATCTAAGCAGTGTACGATAAGGTTGCAGGGGGAAAATTATTACTTTTCTGCACCCCATTTCCCTTTTACTTCATTGTTTAGAATCACCTCCCCGCTTCTCTGACTGGCATTACACTGAGATCTCCCCTACCCCTCTCAGTTGACAACTTTAAAGATTCTAGCATCCTACTATAATAATAATAATAATAATAATAATAATAATAATAATAATAATAATAATAATATTATGTACCCCGCCCATCTGGCCGGGTCCGCCCAGCCACTCTGGGCGGCTTCCAATAAACAGTAAAATACATTAAAATAATGTAAGAAGATCAAACCTATCCATTCTTAAGGAAATCAGCCCTGAGTGCTCACTGGAAGGACAGATCCTGAAGCTGAGGCTCCAATACTTTGGCCACCTCATGAGAAGAGAAGACTCCCTGGAAAAGACCCTGATGTTGGGAAAGATTGAGGGCACAAGGAGAAGGGGACGACAGAGAACAAGATGGTTGGACAGTGTTCTCGAAGCTACCAACATGAGTCTGACCAAACTGCGGGAGGCAGTGGAAGACAGGAGTGCCTGGCGTGCTCTGGTCCATGGGGTCACGAAGAGTCGGACACGACTAAATAACTAAACAACAACAATGTTTATATTTATAAGCTGCTTTCAGGTCTAGTCAGATCAAAGTACAATAGACAGCATTCGCTGGAAATATTCCACAGAAATGTTCAGAGACCAGGCATCCCCAAACTTTGGCCCTCCAGATGTTTTGGACTACAATTCCCATCACCCCTGTTAGCTAGGGATCCTGTTAGCTAGGGATCATGGGAGTTGTAGGCCAAAACATCTGGAGGGCCGCAGTTTGGGGGTGCCTGTCAGAGACTATCAACTTGGGTGCCCATTATACTGTTGTAATCTCCATTCCTACAGCAAAATGTTGGAGATTGTTCCTGTTGCAAGCCTGAACATTGTTATTCCCAGGCTGGATCTACAATGACCTGTTTGTTATTCCCCCCCCCCCTTATTGGAACGATAATAGGTCGCTCTAAAACATCACAGGGCATACTTGTCAATTAAAACATTTTACCTTGGGGTGTTTTTTTTTATGTCAAATGTAAGTAATACCTGGCCACACCATTTTCCAAAACGCTGTTTCTTTTCCTGCTGGTCGCTGGTTGCTCTGTTTCGCCCTCTAGTGTCACATTTTAATCCTTCCTTCCTTCCTTCCTTTCCTTGTTTTCTGCCCCTCGAATACCACTGGTTTGAATGCTGTAGAATAAGGCAAAACACTACATAGGGACATCTGAGCAGTGTTTCACTGATATAGCAGCATAAAATGATTAAAAATTAAGCGATAAAAAAGACAAGGTAATAGCGCATCATGAACGTAAAATGTAGGACGTCGTGTGTCCATCTATGTTATCAAAACCATCCCTTCATGTTAAAAACCACAAGTGTAGATCTGCCCCCAATAACTTGTGTTAGTTTTCTGAGTGCTGTTAGATCACCAACACCAGCCTCTGTATTAAAAAAATTAGAGGCAGCTATGTTGGTCCAAAGGGACCCAGGTGGTGCTGTGGGTTAAACCACAGAACCTAGGGTTTGCTGATCAGAAGGTCGGCGGTCCAAATCCCCGCGACGGGGTGAGCTCCCGTTGCTCGGTCCCAGCTCCTGCCAAGCTAGCAGTTCGAAAGCACGTCAAAGTGCAAGTAGATAAATAGGTACCGCTCCAGTGGGAAGGTAAACGGTGTTTCCATGCGCTGCTCTGGTTTTCCAGAAGCGGCTTTGTCATGCTGGCCACATGACCCGGAAGCTGTACGCCGGCTCCCTCGGCCAATAAAGCGAGATGAACGCGCAACCCCAGAGTCGGTCACGACTGGACCTAATGGTCAGGGGTCCCTTTACCTTTATGTTGGTCCAAAGAAAGGAAACCACCCCAAAATTCACAGTCAGGCAAGACCTTTCTTCATTAAGCAAAATGCCACGAAATAAAGAGCAAGCTTTTGAGTTTCCCAGAACTCTTCCTTAGGCTGGATGTTAAGCAAGACTGGCTTGATGCTGAAGCTGCAAAGTCTGCATTGGTCACCCATCCAGAAGAATTGAGGGATTAGCAATGGCTGAGCAGCCCTTCCTGGAAACCCCCCAATATATGCCAGCAAACGTTTTGCGGTAACCAGAAGGAGCGGTAAGCTACAATAATCCTGTAAGCAACTTGACATAATTTGACCGCTCCTGCCTTTATTACATTTCCCTATTTCAGCCCAGGTTTTTCGGGAAAAATTGAAATGGAATGCTGTTGACTTGAGAGAGTATCATTTGTCATTTACGGAGGTCTTCCTGTCATATCCCGTGAGGATCTGAAATAGCCTCCCTATGTTTAGGGTTACAGTAGTTCTGCCTGCAGGCCATTTTTAGAAACGTCTGGAAGTTTACTTTGTGCCAGCACAGGAAGAATGTGTCAGCGTTAAACCTAAGCCAGGTCATGGTCTTCAATTCAGACAGGGTAGCTGGCTGTGATGAGTGCATTTGGAAGATTTTTCCCTATGTTCAAACTGCAGTCATCCGCAGAAAATTAACTCTTGTTTTTCTCTCCTGGGTGCAGAGGGAACTTTTTCTGAATCGGTTGCTCATATTCAGGACTGCGCACTCTGCGCTAAAGAAAAGATGCATCCAATAAATCCAGTTTTTGTGCTGAGAAAAAGCTCCATTCCGTGTACTCTATAAATAACGCAGATTTACAGAGATGTGTGTGTTATTGTATATTGTATATTGAGTTTGGTGGTAATGGAGAAAGTGAAGGAGTTCTACAGAGCATTGAAGCAACACCCCCAACCAGAGAACAGGCATTTTAATTCAGACATCTCTGGTGTCAGGTATTTTCATAGCTTATGGTCCATACACTTTCAAGTCTCTCTTCAAAACCCTGAGAACTAGACACTTACTTTTTTAAATAAAAAGCTAAAGCTCTTGACCAATGCCACAGTCTTCACGGCTTTTATACACTTCCACATAGTGAATCATGATGTACACAAAGAACTGTTGATACTGCTGTTATTCATAGGTTCCCTCGGTGTCAGTAGCATCCTTAGAAATTTGGGGAATGGTGGTTCAGGAGAAGGATTTCTCTCCAGCAGCCCCTAAATTGTGGACCTCTCTCCCCAGGGAGGCACATGTGGTACCATCATTCTTCAGCTTCCACCTTTTTACCCTGGCCTTTGGGAGTCAAAGGTATTTCTGAGGGACCCACCTCTTCTGTTTTGCTTAGCCTACACTGTGCTGTTTTCGTTTGGGGCTGATTTTATCATTGTATAAACTGTATGATTATATCTTTGTAGTCCGACCTGGGAAATTATGGTGAAGGGTAGGTAAGAAATCTTAAAAATCCATAAACAGAAGCTGTGAAGGAATCTCTGTCCCTCTCGTATTAGTTCTCCCGTTTCATGCGCCTAGTACAATATGACTCAAAATTGTCAGTAACTAGCATGACCAGGTACAGCTCCTGAACCTTTAAGAGCTGATTCACATACACATTTTTAGCATCTGATTTTGTTGTTGTTGTTGTTAATCCCTTGAGTACTCAGTGCTTGACGCTTTGCAGCAGAAATGGCTCAGTGCCTGATGTTTTGCAGAAGCGTAGAAATCATCCTTCTGCAACCCTGGGTCACCAGATTTTGCTGGGATACAACTTCCACTATACCTAGGCAGCTTGGCCAATGGTCAGGGATGATGGGACTTGTAGTCCAGCAACAGTTGGGGGCCAATAGTTAGGGGAGACTAGAATATTGATCTATCACCTATTGCTTTTTTTTTAATTTAAAAAATAGTTTTTTTATTAAAGATTTTTGTGATACAAGGCAAACTAATAAACCAGGAAAAGTACATATAGCGTCTCCACTTTCAATACATAGAGTCTGTTTTCACAGTTCATTTATATTTGGTATTGAACACTATTGTCATAGACTTGGGGGAGGGGAAAGAGAGAGGAAAGAAGAGGGGAGGGTTGAGGAGACAGTAATCTTTTCATTCCATTGCATTGTGTTTGTGCGGGGGTTTTGTGTCAGGGTCCTTTGTTTGTATAGTTATTTGCTTTTATTGGCGTTGTGAGAGATTGGAGAGTCCAGGGTTTGGTTGGTTGCATTTGGTTGGTTGGTTGGTTGCAGTATAGTTTGTCTGTATGCAGGTTTGGGGGGGTGTTGTTGTTGTGTCACGTTAGTCATGTTGATTTGTATGCTGTTGGGGGGGATAAGGTTAATAATAATAATAATAATAATAATAATAATATTGACAGTAAGAGCTGTTCGACAGTGGAATTTGCTGCCAAGGAGTGTGGTGGAGTCTCCTTCTTTGGAGGTCTTTAAGCAGAGGCTTGACAGCCACCTGTCAGGAATGCTTTGATGGTGTTTCCTGCTTGGCAGGGGGTTGGACTGGATGGCCCTTGTGGTCTCTTCCAACTCTATGATTCTATGATTCTATGATTCTATGATTCTAATAATAATAATTTATTATTTATATCCCGCCCATCTGGCTGGGTTTCCCCAGCCACTCTGGGCGGCTTCCAACAGAATAGTAAAATGCAATAGTCTATTAAACATTAAAAGCTTCCCTAAACAGGGCTGCCTTCAGATGTCTTCTAAAAGTCTGGTGGTAGTTTTTCTCTTTGACATCTGGTGGGGGGCGTTCCACAGGGCGGGTGCCATTACCGAGAAGGCCCTCTGCCTGGTTCCCTGTAACTTGGCTTCTCGCAGCGAGGGAACCGCCAGAAGGCCCTCGGTGCTGGACCTCAGTGTCCGGGCAGAACAATGGGGGTGGAGACGCTCCTTCAGGTTGTGCTGTGTATGTGATAAAGGGGAACCACAAAGGGGTGAAGGGATCCTCCTTTACTTGTCCCTGTGTTTGTTTAAGTTTGTTGGTTAATTTTTCTAGTAGGGGGGGTTTCCCATACATTTTAATACTCCTGATAAGTCCTTCCAGTGTCTAGTTACGATCTTTCTAGCTGCTGAGAGTAAGTGACTTATGAGTTTCTATCGCCTATTGATGAATAGCGCATGAGAGTTTGGGATACACCTTACGTAATGGATTGGGATATGGATTCTTTTTATCATGCTTTGGAATGATATGATTCATGATGCAGTCTAACAGTCCAAGGCTACGCATGGAAGTGAGCCCCTCTGAGCCCAGTCCATGCAGAATTAGATGCAAGTTATTTTGCTGTAGCAGGGATGCGGGTGGCGCTATGGTCTAAACCACTGAGCCTCCTGGGATTGCCGATCAGAAGGTCGGCGGTTCGAATCCCCACGACAGGGTGAGCTCCCGCTGCTCTGTCCCAGCTCCTGCCAACCTAGCAGTTTGAAAGCACACCAGTGCAAGTAGATAAATAGGTACCGCTGCGGTGGGAAGGTAAACGGTGTTTCCATGCACTCTGGTTTACATCATGGTGTTCCGTTGCTCCAGAAGCAGCTTAGTCATTCTGGCCACATGACCCGGAAAGCTGTCTGTGGACAAACGCCGGTTCCCTCGGCCTGAAAGCGAGATGAGCGCCGCAACCCCATAGTCGCCCTTGACTGGACTTAACCGTCTAGGGGTCCTTTACCCTTTACCTTTACCTTCTATTTTGCTGTGATTTATTAAAAGCAGCCACGGGACACTAATCTGGAGTTGAGGGTGGTAATCTAAGCCTTTTCCCCAACTTAAGTCACAGCTGTTTACAGGTACAATGCAGATACACCTGTACTGTGCCCCTCTCCCCCCCCCCCCGCCTCCAAGGCAAATAGCTTTGGTGTGTGGGGAGCAATTTCAGTATGGAGACAGCACAGATCCAAAATCCCTCTCCCTCTTCTTATTCACCAATGCAAGAAACATCAGGATGTTTTAGCAGAATTCCCACTTCACAACTAGTTTAGCCTTCAGATAACTTGGAATCACTGGGTTTAAGCAGGCCTAACTGCAAAGCATCACTCTGTGGATTCAATGATGCTTACTCCCAAGCAATCATACATAGGATTGCAGCCTAAAAGTATTACAGAAACTGAAGTGGAATATTGGCTGCATTCCTCATAGCGGTTAGTGTGCATGGTATGCAGCCAAATTTTATGTAAATCCAGTTCCATTTCTAATTAGTCCGCCTCTGCATAAAGATAATATTGCCAGGTAAGACTCCTATTAAAACTGTGGTATGGTTACTTTCAGGGATAACAAAAGCTTGTTATACAAGTATTTTTAAACCCAGTATTTCCTTTGTTGTTTTGCATTTAGCCACTTAAAGAAAACTACAGTATTTCCTAAATCCCAGATAAGCTCCTGTTTCCTTACCTAGAATCCTATTACATGAGATGATCTTACCACAAATCTCTTAAGGCTAGTCTGCAATAAGAAAAAGGTATATTGTTTCCTTGAAGTAATTAACTCTGAGTTTAACTGTCTCATGGTAAAATTGTACTGGGTCCAGGGAGGGGGGGAAATAGGATATAGAGGCTCAGAGTGAGACTATACTGGACAAACAGTGAGGGGACAGAGAGTAAAATGCTGCTGTTTCCAGATAAGTATCTTTTTTCATAATAGGTAGCTATCATCATTAATTTGCAGAGGTACCAATGCTGTTTTCCCTTACTCTTAACCTGGGTGCAAGGCATCTCCTCATTTATGTATTTTAATGTATTTTTAATCTTTTGTTCGAAGCCGCTCAGAGTGGCTGGGGCAAACCAGCCAGATGGACAGGGTAAAAAGGTAAAGGGTAAAGGGACCCCTGACCATTAGGTCCAGTTGCGGACGACTCTGGTGTTGCTGTGCTCATCTCACTTTATTGGCCGAGGGAGCCGGCGTATAGCTTCCGGGTCATGTGGCCAGCGTGACTAAGCCACTTCTGGTGAACTACAGCAGCGCACAGAAACACCGTTTACCGGTACCTTCCCGCCGGAGGGGTACCTATTTATCTACTTGCACTTTGACGTGCTTTTGAACTGCTAGGTTGGCAGGAGCAGGGACCGAGCAACGGGAGCTCACCCCGTCGCGGGGATTCGAACCGCCGACCTTCTGATTGGCAAGCCCTAGGCTCTGTGGTTTAACCCACAGCGCCACCTGCACATGAATAAATTATTATTATTATTATTATTATTATTATTATTATTATTATTATTATTGGTTTCAATTCACTCAAGACCACACATTCACAATGCCCTGGAAACCTGGAAGTGGTGGGACACAAAGGGGACATCTTATTTGGGCTCCGGAGAGGGTCTCCTTGTGAGCCAGAGATGCAGCAGGACTTTGCTGAGGCTTCCGGCTAAGACGTGGGGAATCAGTGGCTGCTGTGCTTTCCCGCATGTCAGCTGTTATCCGGAAACCCCGCTGAGCTTGACACAGGAGAAACACTCCCCCCCTCCCCATAGGTGTAAATGGCAACTATTAATTCATATCAGAAAAAGTAAATGGAAGTACTCACGGATTCTGTTAGCCTGGGGCCAAAATTTACTCCATACCCTTGGTAATAATTACCACTGATAAACTTCCTGTGCCTTAGTTGGTTTTGCCTTTTGGTTATATCTGGCAGGATACAAATGTAATAAATATATAATGATTTTAAAAGGTTAAGTACATTTGAATTGCTTTGATTTAGGAGAACTGAGCATGTGCTTTGGGCTGCAATCCTGTGCACAGCTCCTTGGGAATAAGTCCCACTAAACTGAGTAGGACTTGCGTCTTGGGAAACATACACAGGCTTGTGCTGTAAAAAAAATATCTCCCTCTGGGGGAAAAAATGTTTCATTTTAGCTGGTTTGGTCCCATGCATTTTTAAAAGCTTATCTTGGGCGCCTTAATTTCGCGTTTGAACTAGACGCCCGGAATTCTGTGTCACTTCAAGAATAGTTTCTTATGGGGAAAGGGGGGGACGAAAGGTAATTTTGACTCCCTTTTTTAAATTCTAGGGCAGCATCAAAAGTGCTGTTGTCTGTAATAGAAAATGATAGCTGGGTGCCAAATCCGTGAAGTCATGGGTTTTGTATTTAACACTTTCTGTGTGCTTGAAGGTGCTAAGAATGGGCAAATACAGTTGATTGCCAGCTCCCCCCCCCCGACTGTTACATTATCATTAAATCCTTTTATGATTTGACTGCAAAATGGTTGAAATCCAGTTCAGAATCCATGGGGGGTAAAAAGCGAGGAGTGGAAATAATCTTTGATGGGATTTAAAAGGCTATTTAAACCTAGCAGACGATTCCCTAGGCTCCTGTGTACTGCGCTGGCTGGCTAATATAAATGAATGTTAGACTGAGGAAGGAAGTGACTGGAGATCTCTCAGGTTTCTTTTCCCATCCACATGCCAATGTAATGCAAGATTTCCCCTAGTGCCAAGTCCGTTTGGTTTAATTCAACGTAGTTCTGAAAAGTTATGTTTGGTTTGCATCCACACCAAATTCTGTAATAGACATTGGACCCTCCCACAGTGGAATTGCCTGGTTTTTACCCTGTCACATTATGCTTCAACCTTTATTCTTTGGTTATTCAGTACTTCTGCTTTTGGTCTAAGGATGTGACAGGCCCCCTTCTCACCTCACCACTTGTAGAGGAAGGGGCTTCTTCCCGTGCAGCATACATTACCTTTGTTGGTCCTGTGCTGCTTCTTTGGGCATCATGAAAAGCCATGGACCACATGGGAGGAGCCCAAGCTGTGGAGCTTAGTCACACAAGCATCATCTCTTCCAAAAGCTTCCTAGTGTGCAGAAGAGCTGCAATAGTGTAGGTTCCTCCTGTGTGGCCTAAGACTTCTTGTATTACCTATGATGCCTCCAGTATAATGTGACAACCAGTATATACTTACGACACAGAACACTGTGATAGAATAGCCTGCAACATTTCTCTGATAACAATAGTGATGTCCTATTCTATTATTATTATTATTATTATTGCTGCTACTACTGCTGCTGCTGGGGCGCGGGTGGTGCTGTGGTCTAAACCACAGAACCTAGGACTTGCCGATCAGAAGGTCGGCAGTTTGAATCCCCGCGACAAGGTGAGCTCCCGTTGTTCGGTCCCAGCTCCTGCCCACCTAGCAGTTCGAAAGCACACAGTGCAAGTAGATAAATAGGTACCGCTCTGGCGGGAAGGTAAACAGCGTTTCTGTGCGCTGCTCTGGTTCGCCAGAAGTGGCTTAGTCATGCTTGCCACATGACCCAGAAGCTGTCTGCGGACAAACGCTGGTTCCCTTGGCCTATAAAGCGAGATGAACATGCAACCCCAGAGTCGTCCGCGACTGGACTTAACAGTCAGGGGTCCCTCTACCTTTTTACCCCAGACCAAAGTGGCTTGCAACAAGAATAGCAGCAGAATTTACTACTACTACTACTACTATCTGAAGAAGTGTGCGTGCACACGAAAGCTTATACCAAGAACAAACTTAGTTGGTCTCTAAGGTGCTACTGGACAAGTTTTTAATTTATATATATATATATATTACAATAGGGCATTCTTCTTCTTCTTCTTCTTCTTCTTCTTCTTCTTCTTCTTCTTCTTCTTCTTCTTCTTCTTTCCTGCCCATCTGACTGGGTTGCCTCAGCCACTCTGGGCAGCTTCCAACATATATAAAAACATAATAAAGCATTACACATTTTAAAACTTCCCTATACAGGACTGCCTTCAGATGTCTTCTAAAGGTTGTATGTATAGTTATTTATCTCCTTGGCTTGGAGGTTGCATAACTCCATACCATCCAACATTTCTTAGAACAAGAGCCCACTTCCCAACCTAGTCGAGGAGGGTGTTACTTAGCAACACCCAGGTACTTAGTCTCCCTTCATCAGCCAAGGTTTTTCGGCAGTGAGTGAAGCAGTGGGTGGAAGATGTTCACCCAGAGGCACAATGATCCGCACGTCAGCTCCAAGTTCCCCTGTGGCAAGCCCAAGTGTCCCTACTTTCCAGGGACAGCCCTGGATTTAAGAAGCCATCCCATTTTCTGATTTGATCCAGGAATGTCCCACTTTTCCTTAGGTCGTCCCTATTTTAATCACAGAAATGTTGGAGGGGACGTCTCGATTTTCATAAGAGAAATGTAGGACATGCCTATTTTCATTGGAGAAATGTTTGAGGGTAGACATAAATCTGTGCTATTAACACAGGGCATAGAATAATTTACGCAGTAGGAGCGAGCCCACAGTATGTCAAATGATTCTCCATGAACTCTTTTATCAAATCCTTTGAGCACTTTCCTGTGTTAATGGTTTATAGGTGAGAGGCTGTGATCCTACTTTATCCTGCTTTGATTTTGTTCACATTGCAAGTTCTGAAGAGAAGCTTTGCTTTTTTGAAGAGGCTTTTGTGGGGAGTTGGGGAGGAAATGAGCTATTGAAGCTTAGCCCGACAGAACATTTAAATACACAGTTAACTTTAGCCTGCAAATAATTTTTGTTGACTCTAGTGATGTGTTCTGGTGAGAGGTCTAACTTGTGTCTCTTCTTCCACCCATGGGAAGGGAGCCCCAACCTGACAACAGGGAAGCAGGAAACCAAGGAAGAAAAGTTATTCATCAAATGAGAGCCCCTAGTATAGCATTGTAGGACCCAGGTGGCGCTGTGGGTTAAACCACAGAGCCTAGGGCTTGCTGATCAGAAGGTTGGCGGTTCGAATCCCTGCGACGGGGTGAGCTCCCGTTGCTCGGTCTCAGCTCCTGCCCACCTAGCAGTTCGAAAGCACATCAAAGTGCAAGTAGATAAATAGGAACCGCTCCGGCGGGAAGATGAACGGCATTTCCGTGCGCTGCTCTGGTTCGCCAGAAGCGGCTTTGTCATGCTGGCCACATGACCTAGAAGCTGTACGCCGGCTCTCGGCCAATAAAGCGAGATGAGTGCCACAACCCCAGAGTCGGACACAACTGGACCAAATGGTCAGGGGTCCCTTTACCTTTAGTATAGCATCGTGATAGAAAGAAAGAGATACCCCATGACTTCAGATGCCATCTCTGTGAGGGCCACATGATGAACATTTCAGCACCGCTCCCGTGTAACCACTGAGCCTGCTGCAAAAAATAAAAAAATAAATATTACTAGTAAAGCACAATGTTTGAGATGCCTTGCTTCAGGTACGGAAATACTATATTTTTTTGCATCCATCTCCCCACCTCAGTAAACAAGGTGTCAGGTGGAATGATATAATGTTTGACGTTTAAGCAAAGGATTACGTCTTCAATGTGCATGCTGAGTTTCATTGTCCTCTCTCTGTGCTGAAGATAACTATATAACTACATCAGTTATCAGTTAACTATCTGGGATAACTGCGTTTTAACCCCTTTCCTGGCTCCCTTGCAAATGGGAGCAGAAGGAGCAGATCAAATTGTAGGATGAACCTCCAGCACAGGACTGTGTTCTACACATACATACCCAACTTCATTGTCGTTCTTCAAAGCCTATATTACATCATAACATGCACTGGATCTTCCCAATTGTAGGTTCATAGCGGCTCTCCTCATATCCCACTCAGTGTGTGGACATCAGGATCTTCCCTGTGCATTTATTGGGCTAAAAAAAGGTAAAGGGACCCATGACCATTAGGTCCAGTCGTGTCCGACTCTGGGGTTGCGGCACTCATCTCGCTCTATAGGCCGAGAGCTGGCGTACAGCTTCCAGGTCATGTGGCCAGCATGACTAAGCCACTTCTGGCGAACCAGAGCAGTGCACGGAAGCGCCGTTTACCTTCCCGCCAGAGCGGTTCCTATTTATCTACTTGCACTTTGACGTACTTTCGAACTGCTAGGTGGGCAGGAGCTGGGACCGAGCAACAGGAGCTCACCCCGTCGCAGGGATTCGAACCGCCGACCTTCTGATCAGCACGCCCTAGGCTCTGTGGTTTAACCCACAGCACCACCTGGGTCCTCTATTACATTACAAACATTACATTATTGGGCTATTACATTACAAACAAACGCTGAACGCTGAACAGTTAAGCTGAACAGTCCCTTTAGTTTCCCAGTTCTACTTTTCAAAACTTGTCTTAATTCCTTTCTCGCCCACTGATACTTCGCTCATCTTCGTTGTTGCTTCTCTTAAAACCTACATGCAGCAGCTGCGCTTGTCAGCGTTGCCTTTTCTTTTTCTGTGAAGAAAAGTAATAGAAAATGATTTCTTTTTATGTTCTCTTCATGGACCGATGTCTGAGGCTTGGCTATGGGGTGCTGCTGTTGTTTTTGCCATTCTTGAGCCAGGCAGGAGGGTTAATGCAATTCAGCGCTGGCTGCTCTCTGGCCGTGTACTGCCTCGTCATGGCCTTTCAGTGCCTAAGAGATTTATTTTTGTTTAGCTTTCTTTCTCCATTCACTTTGAGGTGACTATTATTAAAATGTGTTTAGAGTACACTCTTTCCTCTTTATTTTGAGCTTCTGGCTGACTACGCTTGGTAATTACATGTAACCACTTCACTTTGTAATATATTCCCCATATTTCCCTTCCAGCTGACCTAACACTTTCATACAGTAACATACTACAAAGTTCAGTCACCCCTTTTTATCTGAAGGCGTAAATGGGCCTCTGTTGCTTCTGCATCTTTGAAATCCACATCAGTCCTTCTAAGCAAACTTCTTTTCAAATGCAGATAACGGTGGAGGGCTCAGAACTCCCGCCCCTTGCCCCTCAGTCCAAGGGAAAGCGCTTGTCTCCACTCCTGGCGCATGCTGCTTAATATCCACTTGCCATTTAAAATAAAAGTTGCAATACCAATTTGCAAGGGAATATCGCTCTACTCTGAACTGAGCTTGGTTACAGGAGGAGAAGTTTGAACTGATTTGATTACGGACTATTCCAAAGTTTGAATTCGCGGTGCATTTGAAGGTTTGTAGTTGCTCAAAGTGAAGAAAATGTCACATTTGTGAGGTGGCGCTGTGGGTTAAACCACAGAGCCTAGGGCTTGCTGATCAGAAGGTCGGCGGTTCGAATCCCTGCGACGGGGTGAGCTCCCGTTGCTCAGTCCCAGCTCCTGCCCACCTAGCAGTTCAAAAGCACGTCAAAGTGCAAGTAGATAAATAGGAACCGCTCTGGCGGGAAGGTAAACGGCGTTTCCGTGCGCTGCTCTGGTTCGCCAGAAGCGGCTTTGTCATGCTGGCCACATAACCCGGAAGCTGTACGCCAGCTCTCGGCCTATAGAGCGAGATGAGCGCCACAACCCCAGAGTCGGACACGACTGGACCTAATGGTCAGGGGTCCCTTTACCTTTGTAGTCTACTGCTGCTCTTAGAATAAACATGTTGGTTTGCTCTTGGGCATGCTTTGGGGGAGAAATAACAGTTCTGTACATTTTCGGCATAATGTACTGGATCCTTATTGGCTAGTGCCCACAACATCACCAACACAATCTCTGGATTGGAGGGAGTAAAGAATTAACACACCGGTCTGAACGCCTCCTTAAAAAAGAGGGACATCTGTCTGGCACACATGACACTGAAACTCAGGATTTATTTTTGTATGAATATTACAGGATATAAGCAAATCCATCTTCTGAAAAGGCACAAGTTGAGGGGGAACTATACTGCATGGCTAGGATATGGCCATATTATTGGAAAACATTGACCTAAGCTGGGAGTGGCCAGTAGAAGTTAGTTTGGAAGAAGTTTGGGTATTAAGATTTACAGTAGTCCATAAGGACTTATATCTTTTTGATCATGCTTTCATGAGAAAGGGCTGATAATTCAGCCCCATATTTGTATAACAGGACACTTAACACCACATACTGGTGAATGCTAATGCACGTAGTGAAAATTTGTTTGCGTTGCCTACATTTTTTCAGGTTAACCTACTCTACTCATAATTAGACTTACAAGAGCCATCCATCAGGCCACAGGGGAAAGCTCTTCCTTCCTTTAACTAAAAGGGCACTCGGCCAAGGATGCTTGGCTTGATGGGTCAGACTGTTCTTCAGTGCCACTGCTAATGCCTGGTAAACTTGGACAGTTCCTCGAATCTGCTGTCTTGTTAAGAGGAGCGTGTCTTACAGAAAGCTTCCAAGGGGTTCCGCGAATATGGGTTCACAACTTGCCGGTGGTGGAGGCCACTTCTTAACTAAAGGACACAAAATTGCACAGAAAGATTTGAAAGTGCTTTAACCTGGTTGCTAAATACAACTGCTTATTTACCGGTAACTAGATATTCACAGTTTGCGGCTGGGTTTTCATTCTTGAATAGTTCACAGGCCACTTGAATATTTTGCATCTTTTGTGGGCAAAAACAACAACAACAAAAGCCCACCATGCCCTAAAGTTGGGAGGGAGGAAAGGGACACCTGTAATCTTTCACCTGGGAGCAAGTCCCCTTAGAAAATGATAGACCCTCTCCATATTCCATCAGTTGTTTTGTGACATTCGAAGCCATCACACCAAAAGCTCTCAGACCTTTTTTGCATGCCTGAAAACCAACACAGTTCATGCCGTATGGCAACTATAGGTTACAACCTTCATCATCCCTGACCCTTGGCCATGTTGGCTAGGACTGATGGTGGTTCTCCAAGCATTGCTTACAGAAGTGCATACATTAGGGTGACGATGTGCATCAAAATGAAGGTATTGGTGAAAATAATATGCAAAAATGCATTATATTAGGGGAAACTGCTTGCAAAAATCTGTGTATTAGTCAAAACTGCATATGAAAATCTGTTTCTTAGGAGAACATGCAGATGAATTTTCATGAGGGTTTTTTTTAAATTGCAAATTGCTGCAAAACGTGGAGAACTGGATTTGAGATTGGAAGTATGAGAAGCCAAGGGAACCAAAACTGACAGTTCCTTCCATCCCCAGGTGTTTCTCGAAGGTGCAATGCATGAACACAAGGGTTCACGTGTGCATAACGGTACCATATTGGATTAGTTTGATGGTGTTGGTCTTTCCCACCAAATCAGCCACCATCCTTCCTGGTGGGATAGCAAATGTTTGTGAAAGACTTGTGCAATCATCCCTACCCATGGTTGAGTTATATACCAGCATGCCCCTATAGCTTAAAATTATACCGCATGGAAGCTGTTTCCATGCTGCTGAGAGCATGTATTATTGGGGCTTGACTCTCATAGTAATCAGTGGAGTGTACTTCTGAGTACATAAGATTAGACTTCCAGTCTCATTAATTTTGTTGGGAAAGTTAAGCAGCAGCTCACAGTTTCAGTTCCAATGTACATTTATCTGAATAAAACCAAAACGGCTCAATGAGCTTGGTTGTTTCTGATTCCAAGCTTCCATCTACAGCCTTCTAATAATTCAACTTCATAATTTCCACTTCATTTCCAATAATCTTGTTAAGCATTCATGATACACACAGTGGTTAAATTATGCTGCTTTTTCAATCCAAAAGTCCAGTTTGCCAGAACATGTTGGTGTGGGGAAAATTCATGCTTCCCCTCAATTTCGTTTGAAGAAAGCATCAATTCCTAACTTTTATGCTTTTCAAAGTATTGCCTAATGGCCCGATCCCAAGACTTTCTGTGCCAGCACGTAAGTGCCCAGGAGAGAGCGCCTTGATTGCGGTTCCAGCTGAATGTCATAAATCATGCTAGAACATCACTGTTCCATGGAGATAAGTCTAGCATTACTTTCAGAAATGCTGACAAAAATAATATATAGGGCATGTATTCCATGATATACACCCATCCAGATGGGCAAAGTATAAATAAAATATAATAATAATAATAATAATAATAATAATAATAATAATAATAATAATAATAATAGATGCCTACTTTTAGAGAAAAAATGCATATTTCTGTTAATTTTCATTAAAGTCAAAATCTTAGGGTTACAACTGGGGTGGTTCATGTCAGCTTTCTGGACTGAGAGTTGTTTCAGAAGCTGCTAACCTTCTAACTCACATTGTCCCACTCTCCAGGGGCATAGCGCAGGGAATGCCAATGGGGCCATGACCCCGGGTGCAGATTTTTGAGGGGATGCAAAGCAGACGCCCCTGGCAGGCACCCCCAGCCCATCTCCCACTGTCAGAGGAACCAACTCTCGAGGAGAGGAGCATGGGCACACAGGTGGCATCTGTGGTGAGGGTTGCGGTGCCTCGGCAGGATCCTTGACCCTCCGCACTCCAATATTCAGAAAATGGAAGCCAGTAACTCTAAAACACATATGCAACATGCATGTTTATTCATATGTAAGTTTCATTTAGTGAAGAGCACAATTCAAGAGTACATTTCCAAGCACAATTCAAAGTGTTGGTGCTGACCTTTAAAGCTCTAAACGGCCTCGGCCCAGTAGACCTGAAGGAGCGTCTCCACCCCCATCGTTCAGCCCAGACATCGTTCAGCTCCGAGGGTTTTCTGGCGGTTACATCACTGCGAGAAGTGAGGTTACAGGGAACCAGGCAGAGGGTCTTCTTGGTAGTGGCGCCCGCCTTGTGTAACACCCTCCCATCAGATGTCCAGGAAACAAACAACCATCTGACTTTCAGAGGACATCTGAAGGCAAACCTGTTTAGGGAAGTTTTTAATGTTTTATGTTTTATCGTGTTTTTAATATTCTGTTGAGAGCCACCCAGAGTGGTTGGGGAAACTCAGCCAAATGGGCAGGGTATGTATGTATGTATGTATGTATGTATGTATGTATGTATGTATGTATGAACAAACAAACAAACAAACAAACAAACAAACAAACATTGGTGAAGTAAAACTGCTGCATTAGCAGCACCAAAGTGATCTCCCCAGGCCACAAGCCTGGGCAGTTGATATTGCAAAGACATTTATCAGTGCAGGAGGGGACTGGAACTCCTGCCTTTGCAGAGTGTTGCTTTCTTTCTTTGCTAGAGCTGGATGCAGTCATTATGCAAAATGTGCTAGTATTTGCGTGCAGCAAATGAGAGAACTGAACGAAAAGTTTCACGGAGCTGACAAAGCGATGAAGGAGGCCATTTCACTTTGAGAAGATGGAACAAGACGTGGGCTGGTATTTGGGCAGATGTGTTCGGAGAGCAAGCATTTATGAAATCTTCCAAAGCTGTGGAGGGATGACATATGGAGGGAGGATGACAGAAAGCCAAAGAGCCATGCGGATTTGGAGTCTTGTCATCTGTGCGTCAAGCGTCTTGACAGGGATCGCTAGATGTGGCAGGGAGTATGGTAAAGCATTGATCTGTCTGAAGCAAGGCTGTCAAGAGATTTGAAAGACTTCTGCAAGATCCAAAAAATGAGGAGAAACTGAATGCTGATGAAGCAGAGCCTTCTCCAGCAGCAGCATTCCGCTTTGCTAAATAATAATAATAATAATAATAATAATAATAATAATAATAATTTATTATTTGTACCCCGCCCATCTGGCTGAGTTTCCCCAGCCACTCTGGGTGGCTCCCAATTTAATGTTAAAACAATACAGCATTAGATATTAAAAACTTCCCTAAACAGGGCTGCCTTCAGCTGTCTCTTAAAAATAGGATAGCTGCTTATTTCCTTGACATCTGATGGAAGGGTGTTCCACAGGGTAGGCGCCACTACCAAAAAGGCCCTCTGCCTGGTTCCCTGTAACCTCACCTCTCGCAATGAGGGAACCGCCAGAAGGCCCTCGGTGCTAGATCTCAGTGTCCGGGCTGAACGATGGGGGTGGAGACGCTCCTTCAGGTATACAGGACCGAGGCCGTTTAGAGCCCTTAAAGGTCAGCACCAACACTTTGAATTGTGCTTGGAAATGTACATGAGGATGGTGGTGTTAAGAACTCAGGCGAACACTACTGTAGCCGCATTAGAGATAGCGAAAAGGGCTAAGGCCAACCAGTGCTTGCATGGCTGGGCTGTGGTTTGAATCAGAGACCCCTGGGCTCATATACTTTCTCCTTTCGCTGTAAATGAAAACATCAAGTTTCATCACTTCCCATCACATAAAAGCGTGCTTTTTTCCCCTTCCTTCCATGAAAACTAGTTGTTCTTTACTTCTAAAACTATTAAAACTATTTTTATCCTGACTCTTATTTTACACCGCATTTTAACATGTCACAAGAAGGCCTGCGATGAAGAACTTTCCTCTTTATGGCAGTTCTATTTCTTGCCATCAGGGCAGACACAATAAATCTAATTTTACAGAGCTTGCATAACATAGTTGCCGAGGCTAAGCTGTGAACCATGTGCTGCTCCTGCCTGAACTTAGGTGAGCCGCTGTGTCTCGGCATCAGTCTCATACCTGCAAAATGGGAGAATCGTGGCCGTCATAGCAGCAATACAATCCTAAGCAAGTGTCCTCAATATCAAGTCTCATTGTGCTTACTCCCTGATAAGACGTCTATAGGATGCCGTGTTAGTCTGCCACAGCAAAAACAAAACAAAAGCCCAAAGGTTATCGTGACACTCGAAAGACACACATATTCTTGGATACGTTATCATGGACTTACAAAATGATCTTAATCGACTCACCACAATTTATAGGCCTCTCTATGACCTTCAAAGGCTCCATCCAGCAAACTATCTTAAGTCACTAGACAACCCCAAACACCGCTGGGCTTTTTCCAGGGCTCGTTTTAATGCCCTCCCCTCAGCTCTCTTAGAGGGCAGATATAGTAAGATACCGATCGATCAAAGATTATGCCCCTGTGATTGTAATGAGATTGAATCCACTGGGCACGTTCTCTTATACTGTCCGCTGTATCGTGACTCAAGGAAAGAACTGATTGAACCGCTGTTGGGGAAACTGCCAGGCCGCTCTGAGGAAGCCTACATCAGACTCCTAGCGGATAAAGATATGGAGACCACTAGGATCGTCGCAAAATTTTGTTTTATTGCGACAAGAGTAAGACGAATAATGACTGAGACTGAGATTTGAGCTTTAATCTCTGAAGGAATTTTAATAGGTGGTAAAGATCTATTGATGTAAAATTTTAAAATCTTAAGTTTTAAATTTTAATTTTAAATGTAAGTATCAGTTTTATGAGATGGGTTCTAATTCTGTACTATAACTCAATCTCCAATACGATATCTGGTTATGGATTGTCATTAACTGTTCTCTGGTCTTTGACCGTAATAAAGATATTTGTATTTGTTATCATGGACTGCAGCTCACTTCATTTGATGCATGGAAGTGTTGTCCTAAGTTGCAGGTAGATCTGCATGTGGTTTGGAAGGCAGGGGTGGGGTGGGGTGGGGTAGGTTGTAAACTGTGAGGCTGGAAGGAGATGAAATGCAGAAAGTACAAAGATGGTGATAATTAAACAATTAGCAGTGGTAATTCACCAAACAGTTGGTGACAACACAGGCATCCTGGCACTGGGAAGCCAATTAGCACGTGCACTGTGACAAAATTCCATTGCCCTGATTCTATCCACTCATCCTCTTCACCTTTCACCCTTCAAAACCCCTTTTTCCAAGCACGGCCACTTTAAGGCCAGTTACAGACAGGATGAAATGACTTGGGTATTGTGTGCCCATTTATTTATTTATTTATTTTTTGCAGAGGCTGGCCTTTTCGCCCTATGTAGAATGCAAAGAGGTCACTGCTGGCACTTGATGGCATATGTTCTATAGAAGATAAGCAGGTGAATGAACCCCCGAGACTGTGGATGTTATTACTTGGTCCTGAGCAGGAATGAGGACAGAGATGCCATCTGGGTTTGCTGCAGGATCTGATCCAGGTGTCTCTCTCTCTCTGGCTATGTTGTTGCTAGTTGAGCAGCTGACTTAGGCTGAGGGAGAGGGATGTCTGTAAGCAAGTACAGACCTACCCAACAATGTCTGTGTTTTGTGCTGTGTGGATGCTGCATTGTATCATTGTTTAAACTGCTGATGTATTTGCGTTTTATTAATGCATCACTCTTTTCCGGGAATGTTTTTCTCCAGGAATGTTAAGCGGCACCAAAGGGTGGAGCCTACGTTTTAGATATAAGTAGGTGTGTTAAACTGACCGATTCTATTCATGCTACAAACCCTACTTAATTCAAAGGACCTTCCTCTCAAAGAAGTGTGCATAGACTTAAGCTGAGCCCCACATCCTTGGGAGCAAATCCTATTGAACTCTGTATGACTTATCTTTGGGTAAATGTGCTTAGGAAAGGACTATTGACCTTAGAGGAAATATTTTAAATACCTCCTTCTTTAAAAATCTCATTGATATTACCACCGCCCCCCTCCGTCTGCTCAGACTTGCCCAGCACAAAGTTGTGCCCTTTGAGATGTTGCTGGGCTGTGTACACACTGTCTCTTTAAAGCACACTGGAAGCACATTCTGGCCCTCAAAGAATTCTGGGCACTGTAGTTTGCCCCTCACTGAATTCCAGTACCCAGCAACCTTTAACCCTTTTAAGCGGAGGGTGGATAGCCATCTGTCATGTAGTTGAGATTACTGTATTGCAGGGGGCGGGCCTAGAATCACTAGATGACCCCTGGAGCCCCTTCGAAATCTATGATTCTGTGAACTAGGCCTCCGATGGTCCAACGATCAGATGATTGTTAAATCTCCAGAAACCCAGTTCAAAGGGCATCACAAAACTGCTGTTTGAGAGGGGGTTTGGAAGACGTCTTCAGAAGCCGCTCCCCCCCCCCAACATGCCATCTTGCCCTGTGCTCAGCTGCGAACATCCTGCCCTTACCTACCCCACATCTGATGTCAGGTGTAGGACCAGTGGCTGTAGCTTTGCCAAAATGGCCTCGCAAGCCAAATGGGGAGGCCGACAGCCCATGGGCCAGAGCTCTGCTCCTGTTGGAGGCAGTATATCTCTGGATGCCACTTGCTGGCCATCACAAGCGATGAAGGTGCTGTTGCACACTCAGGCATAGCTGTCAACCCTCCCTTTTTTGGCAGGAAACTCCCTTATTCCAATGCCGTTTCCCTGCTGCTATCCCGGATTGTTGATATCCCTTAAATTTCCCGGATTTCAAAGGAAGCAGCTCCTCTCCCTCCCTGCCGGCCAGGGAGGCTCCTCAGCTGCGTTGCTCGGCTGCCAATAAGGAGTCTGAGACCGACTGGGGGCGGAGCTTGCATGCCTTGTGCAGCCAGACCCTCATGCCCAGCCAGCCAGCCAGCCTGCCTGTCATCTACATGCTCGCTCTTTCGCTCACCTGTTCGTGTGCAGCCTCTGGAGCGCAGGGTGGCGAGGCTACTTGGTGCCATTGCACCGCCCTCGCGGCATCCCTTATTTCCAAATCCGAAAGTTTGAAAAAATCCCTTATTTTCAAATCCGAAAGTTGACAGCTATGCACTCAGGACCTGCTTGTGGGCTTCTCATAGGCATCTGCTTGGCCACTGTGAGAACAGGATGCTGGCCTGGATGAGCCTTGGGCCTGATCCAGCAGGTTCTTCTCATGTTCTTATGCTTGCATGAAGGGTGGTCTATAAATATTTTTCATCTCTAAAAAGTTTAATAAGTACTCAATACAATTTTATTCCCCCCCCCCGGGCAGGTTCTAAAACCACAATAACCGTATACCATTGAGCATATCATATATTTAGTAGGGTGCGGGTGGCGCTGTGTTCTAAACCACTGCACCTCTTGGGCTTGCCGATCAGAAGGTTGGCGGTTCGAATCCGCACAAAGGGGTGAGCTCCCGTTGCTCTGTCCCTGCTTGTTCTGCCAAGGGCAGGGTTCTTTCCAGATCTGGAGCCAATAAGCACACCAGTGGATGAAGAATAAGTAATGCTTTATTTGCATAAGGTTAACAGATAGCAGCAGGCATACAAAACACAAATTATAGCATACCAGACAGAAGTCACACACAATCTCCCCTTCAGCTGCCCGGAGCTCCAGGTAGAGCAGCGAGAGAGACCCCGGCCGACAGTCTCACAGCATCTGGTACCACGACCTGTAAAGCAGCTCTCTGAGCCCCTTCAGCCTACAGCTTTTATAGCCAACTTTGATTGACTTGATTGTTAGCAAGCCTAGTTAGCAGGCATCACTCATGATCAGCCCGGGACACCGGGTGTGGCTCAACAGGAATGCGGAGCAGCTGAGAGTCTCCAACCCAATTCACTGTAACTGGGTATCCTCCCCACTAGCCAATCAGCACTTAGAACATAGGAGACCCAGGAAACTCCTGACACAGGTGTGTGAAAAACAAGTTATCATGAATCGGCAAACCTTAAACCGGGGATGAGACATGTCATCTAACTCCTCGAAATTACAATGGTTTTCCGCGTTTCCCCTACACAGCTCCTGCCTACCTAGCAGTTCGAAATCACGCCAGTGAAAGTAGATAAATAGGTACCTTTACCTTTTTTAAGGGACCCAGGTGGCGCTGTGGGTTAAACCACAGAGCTTAGGGCTTGCTGATCAGAAGGTCAGCGGTTCGAATCCCTGCGACGGTGTGAGCTCCCGTTGTTCGGTCCCTGCTCCTGCCAACCTAGCAGTTCGAAAGCACGTCAAAGTGCAAGTAGATAAATAGGTGCCGCTCTGGCGGGAAGGTAAACGGCGTTTCCGTGCGCTGCTCTGGTTCGCCAGAAGTGGCTTAGTCATGCTGGCCACATGACCCGGAAGCTGTACGCCGGCTCTCGGCCAATAAAGCGAGATGAGCACCGCAACCCCAGAGTCGGACACGACTGGACCTAATGGTCAGGGGTCCCTTTACCTTTAAAAAGGTAAAGCAGGACAGTATGGGATCGAATCAGAAACCGGGACGGCTTCTGTAACTCTGGGACTATCCCTGGAAAATAGGGGCAATTGGAGGTCTGCATCTGGGTGCTGATGTTGCTAGAAACCACAGGAGGGAGGGGACGCTGGGATCCTGCTTGCTTGTTTCTCCAAAGGCATCTGTTTGGCCACTGTGAGAATAGGATGCTAGGCTAGAAGGCTCTTCTGCTATTCCTTCAGTTTAAACCACGGAACTTTCTCCCAGGCTACTTTGCACCTGGTCTGTCTCCCTTGCAGGATGGCTCTGGGTAACTGTACGTCCTGCTAAGGGGATGTGCCTTACAACTTGCCTGATCAGGAGAATCCGGCAGGAGGCCGACAGGACCCTGGCGCTGACTTAGGTCAGAGAGGAGAGAGAAAGGGGGAGTTCGGGGTGGGGGAGCGGGAGAGAGAGACGGCGGCGGGAGCGAGTTTAGGGTTAGGCACCTCCTGCGGCCAATCCCACCGAGTGCGTGACTTCGTGCCTCCTCCATCCAGGGGCTGCCGCCGGGATTGCACAGCCTTCGGCGCTGAGACAACTTTTGCAAGGAGGCGAGAGCTTCCAGAAGGGAAGGAGAAAAGGACCCGTCCCTGGAGGGGGGTGGGAGAGGGGATTCCTGCTTCCGCACACACCCCACCCCACCCCACCCCTCCCGTCGGCATGGCGAGGCCCCCCTTCCCTCCGCCTGGCACAGGGACCCTTTAAGGGGAGGGGGCAGCGCCTGGAAGGCTTGGCTAGGGGATGACTCGGGATTGGGCCGCTGGGGCAGCCGCCTTTGGTGCACCACCGGGAGGAAAACACGGAGCGGGCTTTAAAAAACAAAAACAAACCCAACTGGGCGCAACTTTGGCGGAGGCGAGCGAGCCGATTCCCGCCGCCGTTTCCTTTTCCTCCCTGCCGCCTGCCTGCTCCCCCCATCCGTGCTCCGGGCGTGGAGTGAACTAGGATGGTGGTGCACAGCGCCGGGGCTGCCTTGCTGCTCAACTGTCTCCTCCTCCTGCTGGCTGGAGCGAAGCAGAGCCGGGATCCCGCTGCAACCAGCTGCCAGATCCACAGGAAAGTAAGTTCGCTCCCGGGGGACGGGGGAGGCGAGAAGTCCGGGGTGGGGTGGGGGGACGACGACTGTCTCCTGCAAACTTGGGCAGGATGGCGCGAGGCCAGCAGAGTCGCCTCGAGACTTTTTTTTCCTTATAGTCTCCCATTTGGGGGAAGCCTCTCAAACTCGGGTGTGTTTTGAGAGCGACGCACCTTCCCTTTTCTAGGGGGCCACAAAGTGGGATGTGGGGGAACCCCAGGGGTTGAGCTTGGCTGCTCCGCTGTTGTATCCACCCACCGCACTTTCGCGTGCACGAGGGAAAGTTTTGCTGCTGCTTTGCTGTGTTTCTTTTCTTTTCTTTTTCTTTTTCTTTTTCTTTTTCTTTTTCTTTTTCTTTTTCTTTTTCTTTTTCTTTTTCTTTTTCTTTTTCTTTTGCAAACTGAGTTTCACGCTGGGTGCTGGACTTGTCAGGAGGAATTTTGCAGAAGGGAGAAAGTGCTGCCGGCAAGCGGGGCTGCCTCATCCCATCCCACCTTCGCTTGCGAGGAAGCCCCACACCAGTGTCATGCGGCACTTTTAAATGGGTGTGTTGGAAGCATAATGTGTGTGTTGGGGGCATAGGTTGGGGTGGGCAGGAGGAGCCCAGACGCGCCAGAAGAGCGTGTAAGCCACGTCCACACGTGCACCCTTGCCCCGGCCCGGAGTGAGGCTCACCGGTCACAGCCGGGGCTGGACTTCTGGCTCCCGGTGCATGAAATCTGCACTGCCAGTTTGCGAGCGTGTGGAAGGTGTGCTGCCAGGACTCTTTGTTGCTCCTATTGCTTTGCAAGACACTTAACGGGGGCTCCTGCTCTGGAATCTGTTGCAGCCTCGATTTCCTTCCTCGCACGTCCTTAGGAGTCAGCTGCATTGAACTCAGTGGCCGGGGGGGGGGCCTTGCTTCTGAGTAGACCCCAACCTGCCAACGTGGGATCTCGCCTCCAGCAGCTGCGTGCGAAAGGCGGCCTTGGAGGGAGGGAAACGCCTTTCCAAGAAGCTGAGAGAGAGAGAAGTGATGTCCGCCTTGGCCGTCGTTTGGATGGAGTGGTGTCTTTAAAAAAAACCAAAAGAAAGACATGAGGCTGGGGTGTAAATTAGCCTTTGATGGGATTTAGAGTGCCTTTAATGAGATCCAGCGGGGAGAGGAGATAAGGTTCAGTGGAGGTGCCAGCCTGCTGTTTGTTTGGGTCATCCACTCTTTGGTTTTGTTTACTTTTAACACTTCTCACTCCTTTGCCAATTCCTCCCACCCCCTCCCACCCCCCTCTTTCCCCATAGCATCCCGCCAGGATGGAAGGCAGGCAGGCAGGCGGCTCCTGCATTCCAAGTGCACCTCATCAGGGCTTCATTTGTTCTGTTTGTTTTATCTCCTGTTCCTATTAAGGGAGACGCTTTTGCTCACGCCTTAAAAAGTGGATAGAGTTTTAACTGGCGCTAAAACCTTCCTCCTACTCCTCCATCTCCCCCATCCCACATTTTGCAGGCTGCTGAAAAAATCTTAAAGTAACTTTTCTTTGCCATAACTCTTAAAAACGGGTACATTTTTCTTAGGGGAAAAAACACAACACTGTAGAAAAGAGAGATTTAGATTTAATAATCACAGATTATTGGAAAAACCAAGCTGTTCTGCGGATGGCCTCTATAATCCCATACCCTGGAGATGCTAATTGAGATGCAGAATATGAAGATACGGAATATGTAGCACTCTAAGGTGCTACTGGAAGGAATTTTTTATTTTTTATTTTGTTTTGACTATGACAGACCAACACGGCTACCTACCTGTATATGAAGATACCGTGAAGATACTGTGAGACATACTATGAAAAGTCTTTGGGAAAGAAGGTTGTGCGCTCCAGTCCTAAGCATGTTTACTCAGAGGCATCCCACTGTGTCCAGCAGAGGTTTCCTCCCAAATGTGCATGGAACTGCAGCCTAAGGCTGAACTCTGTGGAATATCTTTCTGATTAAGCTTGCACTGGCCTGATTCCTGAACAGCTTTTAATAAGGACTGCAGGTGGAAGGAAATATTTCAGCCAACGCCACAATCCCATGCATGCTTACTTGGAAGTCTGGGCCCACTGAAATGTTTACTTTTAAGTAAACATGCACAAGATCAGGCCGCCTGCCAGTTCCACAGAGTTAACATTTGTTTCTTGGAGCCCCATAGGTTAAAAATAAGTTACCTAGCTGTGCACAGGATCATGACCATTGCTGTCAGGAGCAGAGGGAGAAATCCCAGAAAAGGACAGCTAAAGGAAACCAGTACAGAGAGAATTTATAGCAGAGTCCATAGAACTATTTTGAAAGTTGTTTTTGCCATTCTAATTCTAAATGCATTCATTGGAAGCAAGTTAATTTTGATCTATTGCCATGCAGCGGACTGGGGCATGAGACGGTTAACGTGACATTAGAGCAGTGTATTGTGATGCATTAGGCCTTTCCTGTGTGGGTCATCTGGAAGCACAGTTGACAATGACAGAAATAAATTGGCATTTAATGAAACAAACTGTAGAGACACTGGACGCAAGCCAACAAAAGTTAGTCACAAGCAGCAGCTTTATCTTATGTGCATTTATTCAGAAGTAAATCCCACTGAGTTTAGTGGCAGTTACTCTCAAGGAGGCATGCACAGGTTTGCAAAGCTGTACTGTAGTTCCCTTGAAATAAATGTGACTTGAGCTAGCCCCCAGTTCGGTTCCCTTGCCTTTAATAGAACTTGGCTACCATCAAATTGTGTTTGCTTTCGTCCAGAAAATGGTGGACAACCATGGTGACATCCGAAACAATGGATGCTACTAACATTCATGGGGTACATGCCCGATGGCTTCAGTGTGCTCAGGAGGAGATTCTTCAGAAAACTTGTTCCAAAAATAATTTAAAGTCTTTTAACTGTGTATTTAAATTGGGCCCAGAAACAAATTGGAAGCCAGTGCAACTGAAAAAGCAGGTGATCATATCCTCTGTCAGCAGCAGTGCTGTTCTAAATTATAGTTTCTGTAAACTTCTCCAGGGCAGGCCCAGATGCAGGGTGCTACAGCAGTCTAATCTGAAAGTAACCAAGGTGTGTACAACTTCTCTATAAAAGGCCATGGTTGATGAACCAGTGGAAGCTGGGCAGAAGCACCTGTCTAGGAGCCAAGCTAAGTCTAGCAGTAGTCTCAGATTGCGCACCAACTCCTTTTATGGGGAATGCAATTCCCTCTAGAACAGGGAATTCCTAATTTGATCTCTCATATTGCTTAAGCTCACATCCAGTCCTTCACTGGTCCCAGCCACTGATTTAGGACTTCCAGAGCTCCCCTAGAATTGGATTGAGAGGAGAAACAGAATAGGGTATAACTAGCATCCTGGTGACACAGCACCTACAATTCTGGATGACCTTTCCCAGTGGTTTCATGTGGATGTTGAAGAACATAGGACAGTCCCTTGCAGGACTCCTCCAGGAGCCAAGGGCATAGAGATGATGAACACAAGTCCTTCAGTTCTGCTTTGAGACTTGCCCTTCAAGAGTTATTGGAACCACAGTAGGATGATGCCTCCAGGCTGATGAGGAGGGTACCATGCTTAATTCTATCAAAAGCTGTTGTGAGGTTCAACATAGCCAGTAGATTTACTTCACTGTCTTGCTTCTAGCAAAGCTAATCTATCAGGGTGACCAGAGCAGTTTCTTCCCCTGAACCAGGATGAGAATTAGACTGAAGAGAAACTAGGTAATTGGACATCCCTGGAATTGCAAGTCCAGCACATGCTGTGCTTCTTTATTCAAGAATAGCATAGCTGAGACTGGTTGATAGCTACGTAGTAAGTTCAGTAACATCTAGGAAATGTTTGTTTCATACTGTACAAGCCTCACCACCGTTGAAACGCTACCTTAATACAGCAAATTATTTGCCAACCAGTATTTACCAACCTTCTCTGGTAGCTTTTACCAGCCAGAACTGACATAAGTCTACTACATCTCTCGAAAAATCATGCACACATTCTCAGGGTGAACAGATTTAAAAGTATCCGTAAAAATAATACAGCCTTGTCAGCTTCTCCGTGCATTTAGATACCCCCCTCATTTTATTCAAAGACTCCCCCAAGTGCATTTTGAACTCAAATCTACCAAATTCTCTCCCAAACAAAACTCAGTTGAGTTTGAAACATTTTTGGGAATATTGTATCTGTATAGGAACAACTCATTTAAAAATGCTGTTTTTTTAAAGCAAGAGTAGCAGATTTCTATACTCCTGATTTGCACACAAATGTGGAAGCACTTAGTTGATCAAAGGAGGTACCTGGCTACAGTCAGGAATCCTTTTTGAGTGGGGTGGGGGGAGGATGCTGATTGTATGGTGGTAGGATTTCTAACTGACCAGAAAAGTGCCCCGCCCAGCTTAAGACTCTAACAACACTTTTATCTGCAGAAATCAACAGGTGATGCTTTTTAGCATTATCACCTGCCAATGCCTGGACTCAAGTTGTTGTTTAAGGGCTTAGGTTGCAATCCCTAAACCCACTAACCTGAGAGTAAGCCCCACTGAATTTAATGGCACTTACTTCTGAGTAGGCAAGGGTAGGATTTAAGCCTCGGTGACATAAGCTGGTTGAAAAGTTGGCAGATCTACTACTGATGAAGATCTCATGTGTTTCTCAAACCCCACTAATTCTACACTGAAGTCCTAAATTCAGTTATGGAGTGGATAAAATATCATTCGGGAACTCCATAATGTCCTATTGGTATTCTGCCCCTATCTGTATATCTGCCTACTTTGAATACTGATGCTTGCTCTGCAACATCAAAGTAGCATGTGTATCTTCCTCCAAGGCACCCTTGCAGTCTTGCCTGTGATTCTTAAGGCTGCCATTTTATCATTGGTATGGCTCCTCTTCCTTTAATACCGTAGCAGCTTGATTTGCAGAAATTTAAGAGGACAAGCTTTTCCTGGCACAGGCACAAGGTTATTGCAGAAAAGCTTCTTGTCTGGTTGGCATTAGGCATGGGAGCAGGACCACTGAAAACAGAATAAATTACCTGCCACATTGCTAATACATAGTGCTCCCTTTTCAAGTATATTACATAAATGGTACTTGAGCCACTGTGTTTGAAACTGTGTGATAAGGCTTGTGGTCACTGTTTAGCAAGACTACACTAGTGAAAGGTGGAGTACAGCTTTGGTCTTGCAGTCTAATAAACTGGCTATGAATCAGGAAGTCCCAGTTTTGAATATTCCCTCTGCTACAGTCTTTCAATATAGCCTCAGCTCCCCATCTACAGTATGGAGATAATAACACTGACCTACTTCACAGGATTGTTGTAAGGGTTACTGAGATAACGTCACCTCTAGGCCAGCTGCTCTCACTTAGTCTTGGCACCTGGATTATGGAGATAAAAATACTGACCTAATTTACAGGATGGTTGTAATGATTACAGAGATAATATTACTAATTTTTGCAGGAACATTGTAATGATTATGGAGTTATAATATGTCAGGTGCTTTGAACACTTGAAGGCGCTATAGGAATGCTAATTGATGGAAATTAAACGCTTGCTTCATGTTTTGCATGTGGGTTTTGTTTGCGCACGCATACCCTCTGCAAACAGAGGGTGACGTTTTGGATAAGCTGCTCCTATCTGATACCTGTTTTGCTTGAAGTCTGGTAACCTGACCTTTGCCATATGTAAGTCATATTTTATTACAGAAGCCAGACCTTGAAGTGAAATACATATTATCTGAAGAGGAAAGGGTTCAGTTCTCAACACCTGCGTCAACCTTTTCCACCTAAATAGATGGGACTTTAAAGTGTACTGTAGTACAGCAATAAAACGCAGTTTCATTTGTTGAGGTTTTTACACTTTGAAAACCAAGTTTTCCTCTTGCCTTTCATGATGATTCTCTTGGTTATTTATTGTAAGTAAATCAGGTCCATGCTTTGGTTTCGGTAGTGGGGATTGGCTTCTGGCAGAGATTTATGTGGCTGCTTAGGTTTGCCACTGAGAGAATTGTATTTTAGAAGTGCTTAACTTTGGCTGGGATTTGGTCCAGGGGTTTGGTGAGGTTCTGCATTTGTGTTCAACCTGCAGCTGTGCTTTAGAAAACTCCCCATTTAATTTCCCATAGCATAGATTAAGCAAATGCAATTGCTGTCTGAATGATAGGTGGGAGGGTGAAATGTGTTCAAAGGCAGCTCATTATCTCCTGATTAAAATGTATTGCCACCTGTAGCTTTCCTTGGTGTTAAGTCTGCTTCCATGAGAATGGAAGGTAAATGCTTCACTCACCTTGTGCTAAGTAGCACCGGCTTCACCTGGTTAGTTAAAAAAAAACCCTAGAATCATAGAGTTGGAAGAGACCACAAGGGCCATCCAGTCCAACCCCCTGCCAAGCAGGAAACACCATCAAAGCATTCCTGACAGGTGGCTGTCAAGCCTCTGCTTAAAGACCTCCAAAGAAGGAGACTCCACCACACTCCTTGGCAGCAAATTCCACTGTCGAACAGCTCTTACTGTCAGGAAGTTCTTCCTAATGTTTAGGTGGAATCTTCTTTCTTGTAGTTTGAATCCATTGCTCCGTGTCCGCTTCTCTGGAGCAGCAGAAAACAACCTTTCTCCCTCCTCTATATGACATCCTTTTATATATTTGAACATGGCTATCATATCACCCCTTAACCTTCTCTTCTCCAGGTTAAACATACCCAGCTTCCTAAGCCGTTCCTCATAAGGCATCGTTTCCAGGCCTTTGACCATTTTGGTTGCCCTCCTAGACCTCAAAGGTGTATTTTACCCAATAGTGAGCATGTTCGCTTATTTATTAAGTTTTTGTCGTGCTCTTTTTCAAACGAAGGTTCCTCTCACATTTTATGATCACAACAACTTCGTCAAGTAGGTTAGAGGGGGGGGACAGGCTGTCACCAGTAGGGTGGCCAGGTCCGAAAGAGAGATCCTGTGCTTTCTACACAGCTATTAAAGGTGCAGGAGTCCCATCCTGTCCCCCACTCCCCTAGTTCCCAGTGAGCTTTATGGCTGAGTGCTATTTAAATTGGACTCTTCTTTGCTTTCTTCCTTGCCTTCTACCAGGGGCGTAGCAAGGGGGGCGGGGGGGCGGGCCGCCCCGGGTGCCACCCTGAGGGAGGTGACACTTTGGGCGCTTAAAAAAAAAAATAAAAAAAATTTTTTTTTTTTTTTTTAAAAAGGCTATTTTCGGCAATGCCGGGGTGGACCTGCAGGGGCGCCAGCGAGGAGCGGTGTCACCCCCCCTCGCTGGCCGCCCCTGCGGCTCCGCCCCGGCAGCGCCGAAAATGGCGCCCCCCCTTCCAGCGGCTTTTCCCGCCGCTGGCTTGCAGAGCCGGGGAATGGAAAGGGGCGGGCCAGCGAGGAGGGGTGACACCCCTCCTCGCTGGCCCGCCCCTCTCCCTGCCCTGACTTGCGCTCCGCAAGGGGGGTGACAGGCGGTGACTTCGGGAGACTCTGCAGAGCCTCCCGAATCCGCCGCCCGTCCGGCACTCCTTGGCGCACCGGGCGGCTGCTCGTGCCGCCCGGTGCGCCAAGGGGGGTGACAGGCGGCGGATTCGGGAGGCTCTGCAGAGCCTCCCGAATCCGCCGCCGGTCAGGCATTCCTTGGTGCACGCACCAAGGAATGCCATGCCGGATGGGCGCCGGCTTCGGGAGGCTCCCGAAGCTGGCCCCCGGCATCCCCGGGGGCGGGGCGTCGCGCTTTACGCGTGCGTCATGACGTCATGACGCACGCACACGCAGCGACGCCCCTCCCCCCGGGGGTGCCTCTTGGCTTCCCGCCCCGGGTAGCCAAGAGGCACGGAACGCCCCTGCTTCTACATTTAGAAGAGTTCACTTTTTGGGGCACAGACCTAGCTTTTATGTTGCTCTGCAATGCACTGTGCACCTGCCTACTATATTTAAAGTACATTCACATTTCTGAAGTGGCTGCAAGAGACTCGGTATACTAAGTCAGGGCTCATTTGTATATGACCAGTGAAAGAAAATTAAAAGAGAACCCCTTGGTTGAATATTGGTCAAGTATATAAAGCATGCTTTTGCAGAGATAGTTGTGCCAGAGTTCCCCAACAAAGGCTGGACTTAATACCCTGACATGTCTGTGGAGGTGCCTCTGCTTGTCGCTTGTGCTGCTGCAATAGCTGTACGGTTGCTTCCTGGTGCCTCCTGCATCTTGAGTCCTGCAGTTGCAGCGCTTGTCCAGCGGGTGAAGCTAAGCTACTTGGCTTAAGTGGAATGGAAGAGGGCAAAGCAAACTTTCAGGAGAGAGTTGGGCGCCTGTGCATGTGTGACCATGATTGCTGTAGGGTAGGAGGAGAAATGGGCTGTCTCTCCCACCACATTGCTAGCAAGTGATCCTCTCATGTACTGTAGTTTTAAATAAAAAAGGAGACTATGCCCTACACAAAATGTTCTTGGCTTCATCAAACTGTCAGGTAATAGGAACAGGTAGATAGCCGTGTTGGTCTGTCATAGTCAAAACAAAATTTAAAAATTCCTTCCAGTAGCACCTTAGAGACCAACTAAGTTTGTTCTTGGTATGAGCTTTCGTGTGCATGCACACGAAAGCTCATACCAAGAACAAACTTGGTTGGTCTCTAAGGTGCTACTGGAAGGATTTTTTTTTATTTTGTTTTAGGTAATAGGAAGTCACCAAACAGTATTTGTCAGAGTCATTTGATCAGGGTCACAGCCAGAGTTGTTGGTGTGTGCTGCATTGGCACAGACTTCTAAAGTTGGTTCGTAATAACCTTTTTTTGGCCAGGAATGTTTCTTCTTCTTCTTCTTCTTCTTCTTCTTCTTCTTCTTCTTCTTCTTCTTCTTCTTCATTTGTGTCCGTGCTTCTTACTTGGGTACTTTTGAAGTTCTGCTATGTTTTTATGGTTTGCTGTGCTGGACAGCAGCAGTTTGCTCTCTTGCTTTGAGGTTGGAACCCAGATCCTGCCTCCTGATCAGCATCTTGCCTGCCGTGTACCTGGGACATTGCATATCATGAAGTTGGAAACTGATTCAGGGGTTCCCTTCCCCGCAGTCGATTTGGGTCTGTTACTCTGATTTGTAAAATTATCTCGAAAGGGTGTTCTGTAGCAAGAAGATGGCCCTGTCATCTGACAGAAGGGGGGGGGGGATTCCCATAACCCCTCCATTCCGTTCTGTGCGCGACTTGCCTTGCTCTCTGTTTGACAGCTGATATTTAAAAGCGAGCAAATCTCCATTTATATGTTTCAGGCACTTCTTTCAAATCATAACTACCTTTCTATGCCCCCTTCCCTGCAAAGATCTCAAGTACATGTTTCCCCCCCCCTCTGTTTTCTCTTCGCAACAACCCTGTGAGGTAAGTCAAGCTGAAAAATAGATCACCCAGTGGGTTTCATGTGGCTGAGTAGGGATTTGAACCCTGGTCCAGCACATTTTCGATTAATTAATTGATTAATTAAATTTGCATACCCACCCTATACCCACAGGTCTCAGGGCGGTTACAATATAAAAACACAAAATAAATACAACAACAACAAAATAATAATTAATAAAAACAAAAACAACCCTATAACCCCTTCCTCCTCAACAAATTTTCAAAGGGCATTGGATGTCAACCAGCCAAAGGCCTGGTTAAAGAGGAACTTTTTTTGCCTGGTGCCTAAAGGTGTATAATGAAGGCGCCTGGTGAACCTCCCTGGGGAGAGCATTCCACAAACAGGGAGCCACTGCAGAGAAGGCCCCGTTCTTTTCACCACTCCACAAGACACCACCATTAGAGATAAGAACCTCCTGGTTTCTGAAGAAGGTTGTAGCTAATGCTTCTTGTATTTGAAGCTGACCTGAGTAAAACTTAGTTGCATACAACCCAGACTTCTCAAATAATGTGAGTTGTCTTGGACTTCTGTATTAACTTTTACCTATGGGAGCTTCCAGAGGGGTGGCTCTTCCGGCATGAGATTCAATCCCTTAGTGGCAAATTCAGGTCAGGCAGAGTCACAGTTGCTCTGGCCCTCTGCCACACCAAGCCTGCCCCATCCCCTTACTAATAAATGGTGGGATTTTGTGTGTGTGTCATAGGGAGAGTGATAGGAAAATGCACTGGAAATTGTGGGGTGATGCTTGCTTGGCACAACATCCTGGGTTCTCCCTGCATGCAAATCAGAATTAAGGCTCAATAAATAGACGTGGGTGGCGCTGTGGGTTAAATCACAGAGCCTAGGGCTTGCCGATCAAAAGGTCGGAGGTTCGAATCCCCACGACGGGGTGAGCTCCTGTTGCTCGGTCCCAGCTCCTGCCAAGCTAGCAGTTCGAAAGCATGTCAAAGTGCAAGTAAATAAATAGGTACCGCTGCAGCGGGAAGGTAAACGGCGTTTCCGTGTGCTGCTCTGGTTCGCCAGAAGCGGCTTAGTCATGCTGACCACATGACCCAGAAGCTGTACGCCAGCTCCCTAGGCCAATAATGCGAGATGAGCGTCGCAACCCCAGAGTCAGTCAAGACTGGACCTAATGGTCAGGGGTCCCTTTACCTTTACCTTTAAATAGCTGGTGTCTGCTAACTTCTCTGTGCAAACAAGCGAATGCTTGGTTAACAGGCCATCTGGAAGCGGCATTTTCTTTTCTGTTAAGGAAATTCCTAAATTGTCTATCCCTGACTTTGTGAGGGCCAGTTCTTAGGTTCCAATAATAATAATAATAATAATAATAATAATAATAATAATAATAAATTATATTTATACCCCGCCCTTCCCAGCCGAACCGGGCTCAGGGCGGCTAACACCAATAAAAATTACAATAAAATATAAAAGAAAGAAAAACCGTTAATTATAATACAGATTAAAATACAATTTAAAATTTAAATGCAGCTTCAATTATCGCCCAGTCAAAACCATAAGGGGAGGAAAAAACATCAGACTGAGTCCAACCCGAAGGCCAGGCGGAACAGCTCTGTCTTGCAGGCCCTGCGGAAAGATGTCAAATCCCGCAGGGCCCTGGTCTCTTGTGGCAGAGCGTTCCACCAAGTTGGGGCCAGTACTGAGCAATATACCAGTAGCTTTCTCTCCCCCATCAGCTTCATCCTACATGGCTGCCTTTTTTTTTTAAATTCCACTACACCTTGCGAAAAGAACCACTAATGTTCTGACTTCCCCCACTGTTGTCTTTTAGAAGAGCAGTGTGGAGAATGGCAGGCGAAGCAGCCAACCCCACTCCTGTTATGTAGGAATTTGCCCTGTGTGTTGAACCCAAGCTTCTCCAACATATAAGATAATACTGGCACGCAGTAAACAGTTTTCAAATTATCTTTGAAGGTGAAAATGATGGCAGGTTACAGGGTGCTACGTTCAGATACGTTCCCATTCGGATTATCAAGGAGAAAGGCTTGTCGCTTCTCAAACATTCCTGTGAACCCGCAACACTGAATACGCTTACCAACAAATGACATGGGAAACGTTTCTTTCTAGAATGGAATGTTACTTCCTGTTTTGGTCCTAGAAATGCTATTTTATCCTTTCCTTGGGGGTGGGGTGGGGGGCAGCAAGAGGCGATGAACTCTTTGGCTTTCTTTTTTGTAAATAGCTTGAATTAGGTTTGCATCTATTTTTAAATGCCTAAAAAATAAAACATATTAGAGAGCCAGCCAAAATAACTTTCCCCTGAAAGGAATGAACACCTCTCGGCTGCCAAAGGCCACTCGAAGCCTGTGTACAAGGCAAAATGGATTGGGGGAAGTTATATGGAGCACTGATGCATTTCAGTAGGACTGGTACATGAGAAGGCCAAGTGAACTGTATCCACGTTTGTCCTCCAGGCTAAGGACCTGGTGTAAGTAAGTAGATCTAGGCCCTTTTCACACATCAGGTTTTTAGGAGCGCACCTAAAAATATGAAGTACGACTTAAGTCACTTTTGGACTGTCGCTGCTTTGCAGACATGGGGAAAACATTGGAAAGTATGGGATAGCGATTGCTTGATATGACATCATAAAACCTCCCAAAAAATTGGTGCAAACAAATTGGGATGAATGCTCAATAAACAGTTTGCATGAGAGTGATCTGTGATTAAACAGGTATTTAATATATTTAATGACAGGTATACCTGTCATTACAAAGGGACGCGGGTGGTGCTGTGGGTTAAACCACAGAGCCCTAGGGCTTGCCGATCAGAAGGTCGGCGGTTCGAATCCCCGCGACGGGGCGAGCTCCCGTTGATCTGTCCCAGCTCCTGCCAACCTCACAGTTCGAAAGCATGTCAAATAGGTTCGAAAGCATGTCAAATAGCAAATAAATAGGTACCGCTGCAGCGGGAAGGTAAACGCCGTTTCTGTGCACTGCTCTGATTCGCCAGAAGCGGCTTTGTCATGCTGGCCACATGGCCTGGAAGCTGTACGCCGGCTCCCTTGGCCAATAAAGCGATATGAGCGCTGCAACCCCAGAGTCGGTCACAACTGGACCTAATGGTCAGGGGTCCCTTTACCTTTACCTGTCACCAAGAGCCAGGATTAACTGTAAAGGTGAAAAAAGGTACCGGTAAATGACCCCCTGGATGGTTAACTCCAGTCAAAGGCCGAGAGAGCTGGTGTTTGTCCACAGAGAGCTTTCTGGGTCATGTGGGCAGCATGACTAAACCGCTTCTGGCACAACGGGGCACTGTGACAGAAGCCAGAGTGCACGGAAACGCTGTTTACCTTCCCGCCGCAGTGGTACTTATTTATCTACTCGCACTGGCATGCTTTCGAACTGCTAGGTTGACAGAAGTTGGGACAGAGCAACAGGAACTCACCCTGCTGCGGGGATTCGAACTGCCGACCTTCTGATCGGCAAGCCCAAGAGGCTCAGTGGTTTAAACCACAGCAGCACCTGCTGTAGCTCCTTGTTGCACATGCTTTATGGCAGTTTCTTGCTCTGTATTGTACCGTTGGAGTCGGTGCAAAACCTTCCTTTATCTTTTTTCCCCCATTTGTGATTTTAATTGTTTTCTGGGTGTATTATGTGTTAGGTTTCAAACACCTTGCTCAGAGGCTTCTTGGGCTCCAGGGGGAGTCCTCAAAGGCACCATTGCACCCATGGGTTCCTTGTTAACAACCCCAGATGCCCACCCTCCCAAATTGGCAGGCATGCCCCTCCCGGTGCTTTTGTATGTGGACGACGCAATTCTACTCTCTTTTTCCTGCATTGGTTTAAGGAAACTTCTGAGATCACTCGCCAACTACTGCCAAGCTTAACAACTATCAATAAATTACACCAAATCTAAAATTGTGGTGTTTTCAAAAAAAAAGAAGAAAACACAAATGGAGGATTGATAGCCAACCTATTGATCAGGTAGCAACCTTTAAATATTTGGGAATAACTTTTCAGGAAAGGGGCTCATGGCTCCATCAGATGAAAAACGCCATCGCCAACGCAGGAAGGGCTAATAAAGCCCTAATAAGATTCTTTTACGGGAAAGGGGGTCAATATGTTCCGGCAGCCTCCCAGGTTTTTGCTGCAAAAATACTATCGCAACTCACTTATGGATCCCAGGTCTGCAGCTTTAAAAATTTTGCGCCTATGGAGGCATTCCAAACTAAATTCTATCGTTGTCTATTGGGGATCCCCCCCTGTGTATCTAATATAGCTGTCCGCTTAGAAGTTGGACAACTATCCATTAATGTGCGGATGTGGACTCTAAAGATACACTATTGGTTAATACTTATCTTTTTCACGGCTTGGTTGGCACCTTTAACACTGTTAGACACCTTTCATTCTAACTGGAAAGCTTCCCTGTTCGAAAAGATAAGAAGCCTGGGATTTTCTCCGCAGATCTTGATAGCGGCAGGATATGAAAGAGCCAGAAGTCAAGTGACCCAACGTATTAGGGATGTAGAGCTCCAGTGTCATATGGGCAAAATGGACAAACATGCCACAATAAGAGACTTTGGGAGAGGGTTCTCACCCGCAAATTACCTGGCCAAATTACAAATACCCAAGTATAGACATTCCTTTACCCTGGCCAGATTTAACGTGCTGCCCTCTGCTCTGTTGTTAGGCAGGTACGAGGGTAAACCGTATGAGTCACGTGTTTGCCCATGTGGCTCATCGGAAGTGGAAACAAATCTGCACGTGTTGCTGCACTGCAGCCTCTACGATAGGTATAACATTCAAAATGACATTGGTAGAACGTGAAACTAGGTTGAAACTAACAAGATGGAATTCAACAGAATTTCAACCCTCTGGGGTGTGGGTTAGGCCGTAGCCTAACCCACACCCCAGGTGAGACAGGACTTGGGCTGAAGTTCACCCTCGGCCAATAAAGCAAGATGAGCGCCGCAACCCCAGAGTTGTCCACGACTGGACCTAACGGTCAGGGTTCCCTTTACCTTTAAGGTGCTACTGGAAGGAATTTTTAAATTTTGTTTTGCCATGGTAAACTTGAGCCTGGGCTGTACCACTTCAGTCTGCAGGTGTTTGGGGTGTGTGTGTGTCACATCAAGGAATGCCCTCCATTGAAGAAAGCCAGTTGGTCGCTACATATAGAAGAGTAACATGTTGGAGAGAATGCTAGGCTAGAACCATTCTTTCTCACATGTCATGTTATTAACTTTCTGCATGGAAGAGCACATAAGAACCCCCCATCTGTGCTCTGAAGTGGTACACGCCAGGCTTAGGCTTACTCCTGCATTGAGAATGTAGCCCCTTGGCTAAGAGGGCAATTGTCCCTAGTTATTGCTAGGTATTACGATGGAAACAGCTGCCTCTTGGTTTATAACTGATTGGTGGCGAGTAAACCCGCTCACTGTGGTCTCACAGATGTTTCGCAGGTCCCATTTTATGCCGCAGGTTGTAAGAAGGTGTTGGTGGTCATATTATTGACTTTATAAAGTATAGAGAAGTATTTGAGGGATACCCACCTAAGCGTGCTGCTTGGGTTTCGTTTTCTGCTCTCATTCAAACCCCTGTTTTGTTATGCAGGGTTTAAGAAAAAAAACCTATTATGAGGGAAGAGCAGTTCTGGTGGTGTAAGCTGACTGACCTTCCCTCCCCTCCCCCCAACCACAAAATTTAGTTTTAAATTTGCAGTGCAGAGAGTCTTGACAGTCATCACCAATGCCCTGCATAGGAAATTCATCCCAAACACAGGTCTTTGTCTCATCATGGGGCTTTCAATACATTAGATTTGAAAACAGAGAAGGGAGTTAATGAAATTCTGAGCGGTCCAGGGGGCAATACCTTTTCTTTCTGCGATGTCTTTTAGATAGACTTGGATCCTTATGTGTGCTCTTTGTCACATAAAGATCAGGCTTGTTTAAAACAAAGGAGTGTTGACCTCCCAACCCTCCTCCAAGCCTGTGGCGGCTTTCAGGACTCTTTTGTTGGCTTTTAAGTGGGTAGGTAACACTTCTCGCCTTTCTGGGTTTTCAGTTATCTTCATTCATCTTATCACCACATAAAATAGTTGTTTTGTTTTTCTTTTCTTTTTTTAAAAAAATCCTTTGCCTTTATCTTTAGGTTAGGTTAGTCTCTTGGTATTAGATTTTTGAACGAATAAAAGCAAATATGGGATATTTGAAGCGTCACAATATTTTCATATTGGGAAATGTTGGGGACTTTGATGTTTTACAAAATCACTTGCACGTTTACAGAAATGAAACCAAAGTTCTTGCTCTTCGAAATACGTTTTTAAAAAACCTTTGGGGTAGGTATTTCTGTGCTTTTACAAAAAAAACCCCCAAACCTTTCTGTTATCAAAAGGATATATGTTTAGAGAAATGCATCGTTTTCGTATCAAATATGTGTGTACGTTGCTTATTGGCATGAACTTTAAATGTCCATTTTTTACTTCAGCTTGCCTTAGACCAGTTAGCCAATCCTTCTGCTCGTGTCAAAGATTACTTTCTCTGTTTCTGCAATCTCTTGTGCAGCTGGTCATTGAGGGAATAGTTGCTGGTTTTTAATATCTAGGTAAGATGCTTTTTTTCTGCCACTCATTTTTTGGGGGGAAGACTAGTTTTGATGCCATTTAACATTAGCACCGCACCTGCTATCACAAAGCCTAGCCCTAGCTCTACTGTCTCAGTGACTTTAGAGTCCAGCCAAACAACTTGTCCACCAATTCAATATGTCTGACATTGCTCTCCCATGTTCTCTCTCCATGTAGTGCCCTGTTTTCATTGTTGTGTTTCCTTCTCTTCAGCAAAGTGAGCTGAACTCCTTCCTGTGGACTATAAAAAGAGACCCACCGTCCTACTTTTTTGGTACCATCCACGTCCCATATACCCGGGTCTGGGATTTTATCCCAGACAATTCCAAGAGAGCCTTCCAGCAGAGCCATATAGTCTACTTTGAATTGGACCTCACCGATCCCTACACAATCTCCGCTCTTACGAGTTGCCAGCTCCTGCCACAGGGTGAAAACCTCCAGGATGTGCTCCCCAGGGACATCTACCGCCGGCTCAAGCGCCACTTGGAATACGTCAAGCTCATGATGCCTTCCTGGATGACTCCAGACCAACGGGGCAAAGGCCTGTATGCTGACTATCTCTTCAATGCTATCGCAGGCAACTGGGAGAGGAAAAGGCCGGTATGGGTCATGCTGATGGTGAATTCTCTGACTGAGGTGGACATTAAGTCACGTGGTGTACCTGTCTTGGATCTCTACCTTGCTCAGGAAGCTGAACGCCTTCGAAAGCAGACTGGGGCAGTGGAAAAAGTAGAGGAGCAATGCCACCCATTGAATGGCCTCAGTTTCTCCCAGGTAAGGGAAACTGACGTTTTCTTTGCATACTGTCCTATACGTCCTGCAATCTATGCTTTGATAATTCCTAGTTGGCAATCCACATAATAATAATAATAATAATAATAATAATAATAATAATAATAATTTTACCCCGCCCATCTGGCCGAGTTTCCCCAGCCACTCTGGGCGGCTTACAGTCAAATGTTAAAACAATACAGCATTAAATATTAAAAACTTCCCTAAACAGGGCTGCCTTCAGATGTCTTTTAAAAATAGGATAGCTGCTTATTTCCTTGACATCTGCTGGAAGGGCGTTCCACAGGGCGGGCGCCACTACCGAGAAGGCCCTGTAACCCTGTCTGGTTCCCTGTAACCTCACTTCTCGCAATGAGGGAACCGCCAGAAGGCCCTCGGAGCTGGACCTCAGTGTCCGGGCTGAACGATGGGGGTGGAGACGCTCCTTCAGGTATACAGGACCGAGGCCGTTCCCCTTTCATCGGAGGTTGGGGGGCAGAGACCACAAAGCGGGCAAAATACTTGAATTGGCTTCTTGCATTGGAACTTTGGAATGCTCCTTAGGGAGGTTCCAGAACTTTGCTTCTTGTGAAAGAAGCAAACGTCCCGGCCTTAGGAGGTCTGGACCGTAGGAGCACACTCTTATCAAGACCTTCAGCATTTGAAATTTCTGGTTGCTGAAACATGTAGATAGATGCATCTCTCCTCCAGTTGCAGAAAGCTGGTTTTTGTCTGCTTCCTCATGTTATGTTTGACTTAGGGTATTTGACAAAGTGCTTAGTAACACTGATAGCAACACGGCATGCGTTTACTTAGGAAGGGCACCTTTCAGTATAGGATATCATGGAATACATTCAAGAAGGCAACATGTTGGAGTGCACATTGACTAATAGCAAACATGTTAAACCAATTAAAAAATTCTCCAGTATCACCTTAGAGCAGGGGTAGGCAACCTAAGGCCCGTGGGCCGGATGCGGCCCAATCACCTTCTAAATTTGGCCCGTGGACGGTCCGGGAATCAGCGTGTTTTTACATGAGTAGAATGTGTGCTTTTATTTAAAATGCATTTCTGGTTTATTTGTGGGGCATAGGAATTCGTTCATTCCCCCCCCCTTCAAAATATAGTCCGGCCCACCACATGGTCTGAGGGACGGTGGACCGGCCCACAGCTGAAAAAGGTTGCTGACCCCTGGCTTAGAGACCAACTAAGTTTGTTCTGGGTACAAGCTTTCGTGTACATGCACACTTCTTCAGATGCCTGCAAACGAAAGCTTATACCCAGAACAAACTTAGTTGGTCTCTAAGGTGCAACTGGAGAATTTTTTTATTTATTTTGACTGCGTCAGACCAACACAGCTACTTTCCTGAATGTTAAACCAGTTCAACTTGTCAAGCCTTCTTTGGGAGTTGTAGTTTTCTGTAGCCCAGTAGTGGGGAGCCTCCCACCCATGTACCTAATTAGACCCACATGCCCTCCTCATTTGCCCCATGAGTCAGCGACAAGCTACACCCACCTGCCCTACACCCAGCTTCATATAAGACATCAGGTGTGGGGCAGGTAAGGGCATAGCTCCCTGCCCAAAGTGATGTTTGACTGAGAGGCTGGTGGAAAGGAAGCCCCTGGATTCCAGTGAGGCACAAACTCCTCTGGGAGCAGGGGGAAGGCCACCTGTCTATCCCCCAACTGTTGGCGCTCTCCTACAAAGCACACATTCTGAAAATCCTTTCCCCCTCTTGGGTGCTTTAAGCTCATTCAGCTGCCGATCCAGACCCCTGGGGCAGTGGTTGCCCCTCCTCACGATTCCACACAGGACCCCCTCCCCTTGCTCCTGGGTGCGACCGAGTGGCACTTTATTGGCAGCAGCAGCACCTCCTGGTGGAGCAGGCAGGGACAGCAAGCCAGTGTGGTGTAGTGGTTAAGAGCGATGGACTTGAAATCTGGTGAACCGGGTTCGCTTCCCCTCTCCTCCACATGCAGCTGCTGGGTGACCTTGGGCTAGTCACTCTTCTCTGAAGTCTCTCAGCCCCACTCACCTCACAGAGTGTTTGTTGTGGGGGAGGAAGGGAAAGGAGATTGTTAGCCGCTTTGAGACTCCTTAGGGTAGTGATAAAGCAGGGTATCAAATCCAAACTCTTCTTCTTCTTCTTCTAAAAGTTTGATTTCAAATTGTTTTAAAGGACAAGACCTGGATCCAATGGGGTTGTGTGTGTGTATGTGTTTTAAAAGAATGTTTATCACATAGTTTTGTCGAAATTCAGTTTGAGTCAAAGCCTGCTGCTCCACTGTCCTTAGAGAACCCGCCAAGGTAATGAACTATGCACACTGCAAACCATAGAGTCGGGGTTCATGTGTATTTCTGCACCAAGTCAAATTGTTTATGCTGATGGATTGATAAGACTTAACTAAAAATAATAATAATACACGAACTACTGCTTTTGAAGAAACAACTGCATAGCAACCCAACCTCATTGAACCAAGTGATGAGTCATGATACAATTGAACATGGCTCATTACGGTTTCACACAGCATATGGATGTGTTTTGTTCAGCAAACATAAATACGCCTTTACAATACTAGGGTTGTGTGTTTGCATGTGTTTAAACAAAGAGTACAGCATTGAAAATATTATTTTGAATAAATGAAAAGCACATTGCATTTTCTATTTATGTAAACATTGCCCTTCCTGGGATAAACTGGGTCAGCAGGACTGGAGATTTGAATTATCGAGCTGGGAGAGGGGGAGAGTTCAGAAGAAATAGGGGGCATTCTTCCAGTGGTTGGTGTAGGGCAGGGACTGTTGTAGCGTGGGGTTAATGATTTCAGCAAGTGATTTCAGCTTTCTGACATTGCAGGCAAGGAGACAGCGTCTTCATGTAACAACTCTTTATTCAGGCAACAAGACAAGACTGAGGGAACTGAGGGTAGGAAAGTTACATTTATAGGGACAGAGACTGGCAAGGAAAAGATACATTTTGGAGGGAACAATCTTAAGCAATCACACAGCAGCTTTTTGGTGGGAACCAATAAAGCTGAGGATCCAAATGCAGCAGCTTGAATGAACCAATAGTAGCTGTTCCTTCTGGAACAGGAATGCAGTTACTTTACAGACAATAGTCATACAGATATGATAACCTTTGAATCAATACACAACAGGGACGTCCAACTCCCAATAGACTGCGATCTACTTAGAGTATAAAAAAGACTGGCAGTGATCTACCCAAAGTTGTTGAGCTTTTTGTCGGAAGCCAAAGTTGTGAAGCTTTTTTTTTAGGAAAGGCAAAGTTGGGTTGTTGTTTTTTTTTGCTTTTTTGTAAGGAGATCGCTGAGGGGCCAGAGATCAGCCAGGATCTACCAGGAACACCCCGTGATCTACCCGTAGATCACGATCTACCTGTTGGACATGCCTGGTGTAGGGCATCAGCACTTCTGTTTTACTGAAAACACGCACACACACACCAATTGACACAAGGCCTTTAAAATGGGTTTGGAACCCTGCAATGCCATAATGTGTTGCACATTATGTTGCAAAACATAACACAATGTGTTGTGTTGCATAGAAATCGTTAAAAATGATCACCAAGTACTTGCAGTTATATATTAATATTTATGATAATGTTGATGATGAATTGCCTGACATTTTCAAAAGGTAAAATTAAAATTCTTTGGTTTTCCGGAACCAGTTTATGTCCTTCTTTGTCAAACGTAGACTTACCAATCACAAAAATAATAGCCGACTTATTCCTCAAACCCAAAAACTTATTTTAAGGCCCCTTCCTGGAGAAATTTGCACTCCCTAAAATTTCACTCCCTAAAGTGACACACCCTAGTAGCACAAGACACCACTGAATAGAAAGTCTAACAGGACATATTTGCCTCTTGGTTAGTGTCAAATCCAACTTCACCCATCAGTTGACAGATAGTGGCACACCCTCCTGGACTCTTCAAGAGCAGTGGTTAGGCCAGTCCATAATTTTCATGACCTCTTGTGAAGATAATCTGAAATAATAATAAAAAAGTATTACTTTATCTGGCTGCAGTTAAATTGCTGACTTTTGCCACACCTCTTTAGAAAAGATTCCACAAGTTGGAAAATACTATTTCTCTCGAATTTGGTTTCAGTAATCAATCCCCCCCCCCGTAATGCTTATACTTGCATAGCATTATTGCCTGTAAATACTTTGTTAAGAATGTTTGCTTGAAATAAACAACAGTTATCTTGAGTCAAGTCTTCAAGTAATACATACAATGAATGGCTTTATCGGTGGCACACAGTCCCAACAAAAACTAGTAAAGATTCTACAAGCCGCCCCCCCAACCCCCATAAAAGAGTTGTAGAGTTGGAAGGGACCACAAGGGCTATCAAGTCTACTCGGCAATTGAGTTGGGGGGGCGCACTTCTTCTTTATGCATGGGCGTACCCAGGGGGGGGCAGGGGGGCAGCTGCCCCCCCAGAAGCAAAAGTGATCAGTGTCCATTCAAAGCAAACCTGAACGACCATGGCTTGCCCCCCCCCCCAGTTTTGATCCTGGGTGCGCCCCTGTCTTTATGGCTGATTTTACATAATGAAAGGGATCTGTACCTCGTGAGCATTCTCGTGCTGTATTTCATTCCCTTCTCTTCCAACAATTCTACAACTACCGGTACCTGTCAGCTTTTCAGCTGGTGCCGATTGCTGTGTTTTGTAGTACCATTGTTGAATGGGAAAACCTCCTTTAGATTTCCAGAAATGTCCTATTTACATTTGAGCTTCCACAAAGAGGTTTATTATGAGGTCCTTACGCACTACCTTTTTCTTGTGTTCTGTAAGTAGAGTAAGCTGGAGGTTGGATGTTACCACTAACTGTTAAAAAGGGCCTCTTCAAAAAGTCTTAACTGTATTACATTGCCACCTTAAAGGAACAATTCGCCCTGTTACTGGATAGCACCTAAGCGGGAGAGATTTATTCATACACGATGCAACCTTGCTGAGACAATTTTTGAGATGTGGCCACATAGATTTCCATTCCGCTGCATCAGATTTCACACCTGTCGGATTCCCAAGCTATCTTCAATTCTACTCCATACTCAAATTTGCTTTTGATCAATAAATTATATATGGTTGAGGCTAATCTCTTCAAACCTTGAGAGCCATCCGCACAAAGTTTCTCAAACACCACTTGCATGGTAATATTATACACACTGTATATAATATACACTATATTTCATTTTGCAATTGGTCTGTTTTTCGAGGACTGCAAAAAAACAACAGGTATGTGGTGCACTTCAGTTCAACAACTGGGGGGAAAATGAAATCTATTTAGGTATTCATCAGCGATTTGACCTAAGATATCTCTTAGGAAGCACACTTTTTGTTTTTAATGCTTAGTTGCTGTCTCTCAGTCTTTGCACTGGAATCATTATTACATTTGTTGGGTGTGTGAAGGTCAAATGTGAACAGCCAAGTATTTGGGGAGGGGAAGAGGGGCTCGTTTCTTATAGCTGTCGGTGCATTTTGAAGCTGGAGAAAATGTGATCTGCTCCGCTTCAATGCAAGCCAGTCAGTTAAAGTTGAGCATGTAACAATGTTTAGGTTAGAGATGTATTGTAATCTCTACTCTGCCCTATAATGGTGTTAAGGAAGATTTATGTAACTAGCCTCGTAAATTTCTGGAAGTCGTGTTGCCCTGCTATAACAGGATTAGCTAGATTGTTGCATGTGGCCAGATCCTGGATTATCTCTTAGTTGAAGCTGAAATACTTCAGGCTTTAGCTGTTGCAAAGTGTCTCCTAAAGGAGTTTAAAATATGCATAAATGTGCTTTTTCAAGTGCCATTTTTTGTGTGGCGGTTGTTGGCATCCATCTGTCTCGAGAGACAATGGAGGAGTGGGCCTTTGGGCAGTAAAGTCAAACCTGCTGTGGCTGTAGAAACCAATATGGGAGAGACATGTTTTATTGCAGGTGGGGCAGACGAAGGCTTCTACAGGTGCACCATGGTGTTTCTTCTCTCTGTGCTCCTTCCAGCAATCATTGCTAATCTGGTACATGGAGGGATGCATTTGTTTTTAAAGCTAACGTTGGTCACATGGGAGGTATCTAGCAAAGGAGAGTTGGAAACCAGATATCACCCGGCCCTACTTGTTGAATTGTAGGTATCTGGCATCCACAAACTCATAACAATACAAACACTACTTACATACCGGTATTTCCATTAGATTATTTGGGGAAAGACAGTCAGTGCTTGCTCCATTGTCGTAATAGCGCCATTTCTTCAAAGTGTCAAAACTGTTCCATGTGTAGCAATCTTTTTTTGTTTTCTGGCAGATCCTCTGTTTTAATCGCCGCAGCTATTCAATCCATTTGCATGACAAATTTAGAAACTGAAATTGCTGTGTTGCGTTCGGAGCTCTTAAGAGAGATAAAGCAGAAAAAGTCTAGACAAGAGCATCATAATTATTTGAATTGGAATAGGCTGTTCTTTCAAAAAATTGGTGCTGGCTGGGCCCGACGCGTAGAGCTGCATGACATTCTAAGTAAGTGTTGTCTCAGTCCTTGCCAAATCAACCAGGCTAGCGTTCAAAGTACCCTGTTTCTCCTAAAATAAGACGTAGCCATAAAATAAGCCATAGCAGGATTTCTACGCATTTGTGAAATATAAGCCATACCCCAAAAATAAGCCATACCCCGAAAATAAGACATAGTGACGCGGCACCTCTCCCTTAAGACGGCCTGGATAGGCGTGGCTATGCAGCGTACCAACGCGGAGCGGTTAAAATAAGACATCCCCCGAAAATAAGCCATACTGTGTTTTTTTGAGGGGAAAAAATATATAAGACCGTGTCTTATTTTAGGAGAAACACGGGTACATTCTTGGTGGGCAGGGAACGTTTACTTGCAAAATGTAGCCCTGGATTTTCTACTTTTGTGCTGTCGAATGTGGATGAAGGGAGAAGTTTATTCTCAGTTTTGAGTGGATTGTGAACCGGGCCAACTCAACGACAGGCCCATGCCGCCTCTGAAAGCGGTTTCTAATGCTGCCATGATTTCAGAACCATTAGGATCCTTTAAAGGGCTGCTTTGAGCATGTCGGGGAGGCTGTCAGATCGGATTAGGAAAGACATGCCATCTGCACAGTGGCCCATAGTTCCTGCTAGCTGGAGTGTAATGTTTTCATAACTTCCAGTAATTATGAGCTTGCTTAGGGCTCCTTGATAAAGGCACTCTTGTCTCCCTCAGTTTGCCATTGGTCATGGCGTGTGATCACAAACAACTGCTCGTCAAACTTGAGGTTCTTTTCCTGATCCCTTCTCTCTCTCCCCCACCCCGTCCCGACAAATAACGTTCACAGGGATTACTTATTGTGACATCTTCAGATCTTGTGATGGCTCAAAGGGCTTGGTGATACTCTGGAACTGGGATGTGGAGAGATGGCTTGAGCAATTTTTGTCCTAAAAGGCATGGAGGTAGCTGATTGATCCTATATGCTAGAAAAGCCTCTCTATTTGCTCCAAATAATTGTTTCCAAATGGCTCATTGGCTAGTCAGTTCAGAAGAAAAGGAGAGTTGATATGTGAATGTACTTAAATTCTGCACGGTAGAAGGACTTGGAACTTGGTAGAAATTTTCCAGACTGATATGGTGGTCTCTTACATTTTCATACCTTGAAGTTTCACCATTAATTATACAGTGGTACCTCGGGTTACATACTCTTCAGGTTACATACGCTTCAGGTTACAGACTCTGCTAACCCAGAAATATTACCTTGGGTTAAGAACTTTACCTCAGGATGAGAACAGAAATCGGGCAGCGGCAGGCCCCATTAGCTAAAGTGGTGTTTCAGGTTAAGAACGTTTTCAGGTTAAGAACGGACCTCCAGAACGAATTAAGTACGTAACCAGAGGTACCACTGTATTAGGACTTTCCCATGTTACATTCTCATTTGTTGAGAGAACCTCCAGAAGAGGTGTAGCTATGTTAATCCATTGCATCAAGAACAATCCAGTGTCACCATAAATACAAACAAATTTATTATAGCGTACGTTTTTGTGGGCTAGAGTCCACTTCATCAGATTGCAAATAACATTTGATGCCTCTGATGCAGCAGATTCTAACCCACAAAAGCTTGTGCTATAATGTATTCAGCCTTTCAGCCTTTGTAACGGCAGTTCTAAAGTTTACAAATCTGTGTGGTTTTCAAAGCTGACATTTTCACCACAGTTAACCACAGTTTAGGGTTCAGATGTAGTTCTAAATTGTCTAATATGAAAGTGGAACCATCCAGCCTTCTTGCTGCTTTGCTGGGAGAGGAGAGAAGGGAGAAAGCATGAAAGCACAAGGCTAACTGTAGCTCATTCTTGTAACCCTAAACTATGGCTTGGTGTTACGTGCAAACTGGATCCATGGGGCATCAGTGTACCATATATACTCGAGTATAAGCCGACCCGAATATAAGCCGGGGCACCCAATTTTACCACAAAAAACCTGGGAAAGCTTCATAGGAGCCACTGCCTGCCTCACTCGAGTATAAGCCGAGGGCGGCTTTTTCAGCACAAAAAATGTGCTGAAAAACTAGGCTTATACTCGAGTATATAGGGTATTTTTTTCATGATTTAGTCACTCTCCTGCTGTTATTTTGGCACTTGGGATCTTCTAGCAGGGCCCTTGGGTTGATGTTGACTTTCTTTTTGTCTTGTTAGTACCATTCTTTCCTCTTCAGCGTCCAAATTACAGCTTTTGTGAGCTGGTTCAGATGCCAGGCTGAAACAGGGTTGTGGGCTGTCATGGGGCTTTAGTCATAGGGAACACCTATCTGGGATCAATAAGGATACATTGGCTTTAAATTTCCTAAGTTTTAAACTTTCCCCATATCTGCAGCATAGTTCCAAGACACTAATGAACAAATGCATAGAACCTTATCTGTTTGTTTTTTTTAATTAATTTCTATTTGAAGTCCGGAGTACAAAAGTTCACCACAATATGAAGTTTGCTTTATATTCTTCTCCATAATAGCGGAAAATTCCATTTTGTAAGCAGTAATTGGAGAAAATAAAATGGAGGCAAAACTGATCAATGGTATCAGGCAGTGGTAGGTTGTGAAGATCCAACCAAGAGGAATTAAGCACCCTTTACACATTACACCCTTCTTCTGTTGTTGGTTTTTTTTGGATGTGGGGTGAAAGTTGGCTTGTCCATAATTATCTAGTTTGACCCTCAGAAACTTTGCAAATAAAACTATTGTTCTGTGAGGGGTTTTGTTTGTTTGTTTGTTTGTTTGTTTGTTTGTTCTATATTGGCGCACTTTTCCTTGGCTAGTTATATTTTGAAAAACAGCTCTGAAAAAATGTTTAGTGCAGGTGGTAATGGTCACCAACTCCCCATCTGAAATGTCACTCTACGCTCTTTATGCTGCGAGTGCCGGAAGAGAGAGAATGCGCGCAAGCAACGTGGGTCTCCAATGCCATGGAAAAACTCCTTGACTAACTCCTTTCATGTCGTGAAATCCTTGTGGGCTTGCATGTCTGACACCTCAATATCAGTTTCAAGCCACACCGGGATCTCTGCTTTCAAGCCATGTTGCTGAGTGAGCTGTTGGAGGGTTTCCAACCAAGGCCTGTGGCATCCAAATGGCAGATGAAACAAGTGGCTGAATGTCAAACCCTTGCTGATTGGTTTGAGATAATTCAAACAAGAGAACAGGTCCTTTCCTGGCTTCATTTCATGTCGATCTAGATTGCAATGTGTGCTTTTCAAATAATGAATGTGTAAAGCAGTTGCAAGGGAGGTGTCTAGAAATTCTGATTGGATCAAGCTCACTTATGTGATGAATTGAATTTGGGACAGCTGGTTTTGCAAATGATTTCTTTAGATTTTCCTTCTGATTTGACACCTTTGCATTGTTTCAGCTGTCCATAAATGGATATTATGGAAAGTGTAATTAGACTGAATTTGTATGTACTGTTTTATTTATAGGCAGCATTTATGACTCAGGAATTGGTAGCTTGAGTTGAGTGTACGGTAGGTGCACACTATATTGTCTTCTAAACAGAGAGCAGCAAGGAAGCCAACAACAGTGGACAGATAATCTTGGGGCCATTTCCCCACTCCCAGGATGGCCTAGTGCAGTGATGGCTAACCTTGACACTCCAGATGTTTTGGGACTACAACTCCCATCATCCCTGACCACTGATCCTGTTAGCTAGAGATGATGGGAGTTGTAGTTTCAAAACATCTGGGGTGTCAAGGTTAGCCATCACTGGCCTAGTGCCATCAAGAAAAGTAAGCAACCATAGATAGCTGGAGCAACCAGGAACAACCACTTGGAAAGGCCCATACCAAGACCAGACCAGGCTGTAGCATCTGGACAATCATGGGCTAATTTTTCATATTTCTTTTTGGCCCACTAAGGGAAAGGAGCTCAGGTGTCTGACAAAACTCCCAACTGCTGTTCTCCCAGCTAGTAAAGCCAAATGACTTCTCTGGAGAGCTTGGGGTGATGAAACAAGTGGGACAAAGCAGTCTGCAGACTTGATCATTAAGAGGGGTGCACAACTTTTTCCAGAGCCACTCGTCTTGTCACCCACCAAGAGATTCAGCTGCCCTCCACCATCCTTCTTCACTCTAAAAAAGGTCATTTGGGGTCCTTGGAGTGAGGTATATGCTAAGCAGGGTGGCCATGAAAGCGCCTGTGCTGCTGTGGTGGTTTGCAGCTGATGGTACCTAAAATCACTGGGAGCAGAGGGGTTTCAAATCGGCGTAATGTCAGCACAGGCACTTTCATGGTCACCTTGTCCAGAATGCCTTGCCCTGAGGTCCCCCTTGGATCTTCCTAGAGATTGGCAGGGGAAAGCAGAGACTGAGAGCCATACGACTGGCCAGGTGGGATGCAGTGGGGATGGTCCGTCAAGGAGCATCAATTTCCTCACATCTGCTGCCTAAGGCAGTTGCCTTGGTTTGCCTAATGCACTGATGGCCAAACTTGGCCCTCCAGCTGTTTTGGGACTACAGTTCCCATCATCCATGGCCACTGGTCCTGTTAGCTAGGGATGGTGGGAGTTGTAGTCCAAAAACAGCTGGAGGGCCAAGTTCCTAATGGAACAGCCGGCTATGGACAAAAAGTACTACTGTCTTCTCTGGATTGAGTCTTGTTTATTGATCCTCATCTTGTCCCTTACTACATCCAGTGCTGTTTTTCTAGAATAAGAGGTGCCAGAACTCACCATGAATGCCTCCCTTGTTCTCTTACAATGGCAATGGTGCCAACCTGAGAGGTGCCAAAACTGAGTTCCGGTGAGTTCTGGCTGAAAGTAAGCCCTTCCTACAGCCTAGAACACCTACAACCCTACCTATGGGACGGGAGGGACAGATGGGTGTCATGATAATCTGTGTATTGGCGTTACTCAACTTCTCCAGATGACTTCTGGCAGTGTATCTAAACGGGAAACATGTATTTTGGTTGTAGTCCTGGGGTACCTGGTGTTTTTCCTGTGTGGATTTTGATTTTAAGCAGCTTCCTCCCATTGCACGAAAGCTGCCTGAAGCACTATGTGGATAGCATTGTCTGGACTGTATTTATTCATATTTTGTGATACTGTATTTTTAGTCTTTGAAGATCCATCTAGATTTGGTTTAATCTAAAAGGGTGAAATCTAAACCCAGGGTCTTTAGGTTCTGGTGTGTTAACTGCATGAGGGAATGGAAAAATAAAATAAAAGATAAACTTTATAATTCATTTTCTATTTCATTCAGTACGTTAAAGAAAGAATCTGAAACCCCTTGCTTGCCATCTTGTTCTAGTCTTGATTGAACACAAAGGGGAGAGATACCTGACTGGGGGCCTAGAGTACCACCAATAATATTTAAAGCAAAACACTCCATTCTGCTGAGCCACAAAAGAGACCGAATTTGCCTGCAAACACCGCCTACCCAAAAAGTAAAAAGTGTAGGATTCACCCAGAGTTTGGAAAAAGATGGAAATCTTTTGGTTGTAGTCCTAGGATTTCTTTTTGACTAGGATTTCCATGCCTACAGTGACACCTGCAGTATATTATGGAAGCACTGCCAATCTGTAACTATGATTTCAATTGTTTTTCCGTACAGCTGTACTCCAAGGAAGACTGTCTGGGAAACACGTATTAGTCACCACATGCTGGGTTGAACTAGTGCAGAATCCGTCCTGTACATAATGGCGATGGTGATATTTAGCATTTATAAAGTGCTTTTCCAGAGTGCTTCACATAAAAATCCTGACAGCAACCTGTTAAGGTTCAGCATTATAATTCCTATATGAGGGAACTAGTGAAATGTTGCAGTACAAAATGCTCCTGTTCACTTGTAGAGTCAGCCATGCCCTTTTCCTCCAGGAAACTCAATTCTATTCCTCTTTTCTGCAGTTTTCAGTTTTCCTGCTCAAATAGTAAGGCACCATTCTTTGACCACTAAACATATTCACTTTGGGCTCTCCCCACTTCTTAAGGTTTTTGTTTTACCAGAATCTCTTGGGAATACCAGGATTCGGCCGTGCTTGCTGGTCCCTCCCTCTTGTCTACCATTTTGAATCCCTAACCATGGGCACTTCTATCAGAAACAGGAATTGATATTAGAGGTTGAAAGAATAGTGGCGTAACTACACCCATGGTCTGTGGGAATGTTGAGGGTGGCAGGAGAGGATATATTGTTTATTAATATCCTTCCTAACTTGCGCTAGCAAGTTTCTTCACTTAGCAGAGTGTGTTCCCCTTCTTATGCAGCAGAAAGCTGGTTGCAAACTCGTGTGAGTTTCTTAAGACAAGAAGCAATTCAATTTGGCTTGTCCAGATTGAGATATGTTCTAATATTCCTGGCAAGACCCCTTTTGAATCCCTCCTAAAAGAATAAAGGCACCATAGTCTTATTCATAAGTAACAAAGAGTAGTTTTACTTATGATCAGGCACAGCACAGGGTGATCCCCGAAGGCAGGCTTTTAAGGCTTAAAGTTTCAAACAGGTTTACCCCATATGAGAGATAACCTGGTGGACTGCTGTGGCAGCCAGCAGTCCAGTCCAGGTGATGTAGGAAGCAGACAGGACAAACAGGAAGGTCGAAAAGAGGAGAGGTGGCTGCATGACTTGGCCTTTTACCAGGTCTGGAAAGGTCACACCCACCTACTAGTCACATGCAAGGAAGGATGCTCCAGGCCAGGAGGAACAGGAAGTTTCAACTGCCTGGACCAAACATTCCCTTACATGTCCACTCTAGCAAAACAAGGAATGTTGTACTTGACTGCTCCCAGTGGATTACATCCCACATGGTCATGGTGAAAGCTGAACTGGGATGTTCCCAGCTCACATTCATGCCCTGTCCAAGCAGGTGACTTGGTGTAAAAGGATGTCAGATAATTCTGACAAAAACAAGACCAGAAATTGCCAATGTCTGCTTATTCCTCCTGAGAATAAAATTGTTCTTGTCTGCTGCTGTTGCTTTCAATCCGTAAACGATATGTAATTGAAACCTGAAGGTGGAACCATTGTTTTGTTTGCGCTTTGGTGTTCAAATGTCTAACCTGTGCAACACAAACCTTAGAGCAGCTGTGCTTTTGCCACTCAGCCCTTCTGTGCTCTGGAAGATCTCAGATGCACTCTTAGGACAGGTGGTGGAGCCAACTTGTCAGCATTGCTTCCCTGCGCAAAACTAAATGGGTCAGTTGCAGAGAAGTGGTGGAAGTTAGCTAAGAGATATGATGTGACCCCCTCTCCCCAACCATTCTGGCTACTTTAGAATGCAGAATCAATGAAGGCTCGGGAAAATTGTGTTGCATAGTTTAACACCCGTTGCTAATCTAATCCATTGGTGGTAAAGTTAACAACAAAAGGGCTGAACTAAAATATACAAACTCTGTTTGAACATTTTAGTGTCCTGTGTGTTAGATATTTACATGGAGTATTTGTCTACCTTTGTAAATGAACTTCGGCTGACATTATATTTCATGTTTTTTGTGGGGAGGGATAACGTTTTGGTGTGCCCTTACGAGGCTATCCGAATGGAGAAAAGTTTCATCAAAGCTGGTATTCTGTGAAGCTGTGTCCGGGGAGCAGAAACTGAGAGGAACCAAAGATCCTCATTTCGTCGCAATTGTTTGTTACTTTTAGGGTGGTTGCATATGAACCGCCAAAAAGGAGGAAACCTGTCACCAAAACACAGGGCAGATTTGCATTTGTTCATTTACATGTCTCTTTATCTGTGCTCCTTCAGAGGGAAGTGCGGGATATAAATTTAATAAATGTCAAGATGGATATTTAGAAATAATTTAATTTAAATAAAAATGCAATACATTAATAGAGCCTGGATAGCTCAGTTGGTTAGAGCAGTGTTTCTCAACCTCCTCGGGGCAACGGCACAGCTGCCCCACGAAAAAAATCTCGTGGCACACCACGACCCGGGGGGCGGGGTGTCCGCGCGCCCTGGCGGGAGGGAGGGGCGAAAACGGAGCGGGAGATCGGCGGGCCAGGCGCCCGCCCCCCTCCCGCGCCCAGCCCCCCGGCAGCACCTCCACCCGGCCCCGAGCGAGCCCGGGACGACGACGGGCGGGTCGAGTCTACCCAGCCGCTGTCGAGGAGAGAAGGAGCCGGAGCCCGCTCGCCCGCCGCGCAGGATAGCTGCTGCTGCTGCTGCTTCTACGGCTGCCTGCGCCCTCCGCGCCGCCCCAGCCTCCGGGACGGGAGTAGGTGGGGAAGCGGAGCGCGGCTCCTGGGGTGACCTCCCGCCCGATTTCCGCTGGGTTAGAAGCCGGCGGCCTACCTCTGCAGCCGGGGTCTGGATCGGGCCCTTCGGCCTCGCCAGCCTCGCCCGGAGAGTTGCGGTTCCGGCGGCGCGCAGCCTGCCCTCCAGCCCGGGAAGCTGCTCCGAGGCTCCTCGGGCTCCGCCTGAAGTCGCCCTTCGCGGGGCTGCGCCGCTGAATCCAGCCGGCACTGCCAAACGCCCCTCTGCCCGACTTGGCCGGAGCAAAAGGCGAAGCGAAGCTCTCCGCTCCGGAGGCCTCTTGAGGGAAAGCCGGCCGGATTCCGACTCCTCGGCGGGTCAGGTGGTCTCCTGCCTCCTCTGAGGAAGGGTCTCAGAGGAGGATAGCTGCTGCTGCTGCTGCTTCTACGGCCGCCTCACTGACCTCCCGCCCGTCCCCGACCGCAACCGGGGCGGCAGAGGCAGCGGGCGAAGCGCCCGGCAGCCCTGGCGAAGGCGGCGGTCGGCGAGCGGGAAGCGCAGCCAAGGCGACGCCAGCCGCCCGGACCGCCCCGGAAGCGGAAGGGCGGCACAGCAGCCGGTGTCTTCCCCTTCCCGCGGCACAGCAGCCGGTGTCTTGCGGCACACTCCTGTGCCGCGGCACACCGGTTGGGAAACGCTGGGTTAGAGTGTGGTGCTGATAATGCCAAGGTTGCAGGTTCGATCCCCATAAGGGACATCTGCATAGTCCTGCATTGCATGATCCTTTGGTCCCTTCCAACTCTACAATTCTTTGATTCTGTGATTCATTATAGTGGGGAGAGGGTGACCTGTGTGCTTACTCAGTCTGCTGTCCTGGGGCTGCTAGCTTTTGATGGGCAGCTTCAAGGCCTCAGCAATCTTTTCTTATGGTTCTGTCTCTCTAATCCAGGCATAGGCAACCTTGGCTCTCCAGATGTTTTGGAACTACAACTCCCATGATCCCTAGCTAACAGGGCCAGTGGTCAGGGATGATGGGAATTGTAGTCCCAAAACATCTGGAGAGTCAAGGTTGCCTATGCCTGCTCTAATCTGAACTTGGACCAGAGTCCTAAAAACAGATGACCGTCCTTAGTAAATTTGGGCACCTGGCCTGTCGGATTATTATTTTTAATTCAGTTTAGGTATAAATTGATTATTTTAGCTTACTGTAAGCTTTCTGGGGCCAGTGGTTCTGATGCTGGCTGATATTCTTAACTCTGGAAAAGATATTAGGAAAGGGGAATCTCTGGCCTTTCAATTGTTGCTGGGCTACAACTCCCATCATCCCTAACCATTGGTCGTGCTGGTTCTACTGTGCAAACACCCTCCCCAAGGTTGGTGTGTTATCTTTGCTGATCCATAGAATCATAAATGGAAAAGTTGCATGGGTAGCTGCTATAGATACCACCTTTTCACCTGTTTGTGTGCTCAAATGATAATTCCTCTTTCAAAAAGAAAACCACCCCATAAGTTCCAGTAATGGTGCTAAATATTGGAACTTCAGTGTCAACAAGCCTGACATTTCATTCCTTAAAAATATCATTTAATTGAATGCTAAAGATTTTATCTGAAGTTCTCAGGCAAATAGATACTTGTGAAAGGCTATTTGACAATTAGGAATAGTTCCTTGAACACTTAGCAGACCTGTTTTGAAATAACAACACAAATGCAATTGGTTTTCCTTGCTTATTTCTCCTGCACAAAAGACGTTATCCTTGAAAATGGGTGTTTGATTTTGATTGTTAGCAATTTGGGTGAGAGTCTCTTTTGTAATGTGCTGTTCAAAGTAGGCTTTGTGCTAATGTCCTTGAGCTACATCTTTACTTCATTTTAAAATGGGGGGTGCGATTAAGTCAAGTTCACTTTCCTTGCAATTTCTAATGCTGGATTTATTTGTAGTAATTGTAAGCAGAGCCTCTCCAGACTGAAAGGGCGTTAAAGTGCCTGCAGGTGTCATGGCCAAAGGTATTCTGACAGCTCCTTCACAATGCCTGCCATTTACCAGGCGGGGGTAATGTTGTTAGTAGCTGCCTTGGACTCTACTCCTGTCATTCAGAATTGTCTCAAGGACACACACAAAAACCCACCTCCCAGTTTATGACCATAAAGACTGAAGATTTGACATTTCTATTCCATGGGCAGGGGATGTGGGCCACCCCGGGTGTCATCCCTGAGGTGGTGACAAAATGGCACACCACAGGGGGCGGCACTTACCGCGGGGCCTGGCCTGCAGTGCGCCCGAGCCATGCGTGTCTCCTGGGAGTGATGCAGTGGCTTGGCCCCCACGCTGCCTAAAACGGCAGCGTGGGGCTTGCGTCCGCCAGGCGGACTCTGTGGGCAGCTTGTTGCACCACCCCCCTGGGTGGATCGCCGCCCTGCCCCTGTGCGCGGATCGCCCCGCCCCTGCTATTCTGGGTGCCAGAGCAGCTAGCTGCGCCCCTGTCCATGGGGTGTTGTGAAACCAGCAGCATCTATTTTATGGATCAGCAGCACCTCATAGTAAGGACAGTTTCCTAACAATTGCATGCCACAAAAGACATAGCCCTGCTTTCTAAAATGACCAATCTTGAGTTTTCCCACCCTCTCTGCAGCGTTTAGTCAACTTAAATCATCTCTGGATAACATTGAAATGTGAGTTAAGGTTTCCTACCTCCAGTGGCAGTAAATAAATAATAAAAAAAATAAACGGAGCAGAAGCAGGGAAATATAAGCTCAACAAACTTGCCCCCCCCCAAAAAAAAACCCTCCAAAACTGTTGTGTCAGGATTTTCAATTTTCGAAATATGGCAATCCTAATTTAAATATATAGTGGTAGATTTGGAAAATAGTGACCCAAATGAACTTCAGACAACACCAGTTTGAATGCAGTGGTCTCTTATCATCAATGTTTCCAGAATAACTGCGTAGCTTTGTATCGCCAAGGTCATATGTGGAAGCATTGGGACACACACACACACACACACACACACACACACACTTAACAAACGGGAGCCTTTTATCTTGTGAACTATCACAAGAGCTCCTCAGACAGTATCATAGAGTTGGAAGGAACCACGAGGGTCATCTAGTCCAGGCTTCCTCAACCTCGGCCCTCCAGATGTTTTGAAACTACAATTCCCATCATCCCTGACCACTGGTCCTGCTAGCTAGGAATCATGGGAGTTGTAGGCCAAAAACATCTGGAGGGCCGAGGTTGAGGAAGCCTGATCTAGTCCAACGCCCTGCAGTGCAGGAATCTTTTGCCCAACGTGGAACTCGAATCCATGACCCTGAGATTAAGAGTCTCATGTTCTATTGACTCAGCTATCCTAGTATGTAGAAAGTGACTCTTTTTTGGGGGGGGGCATTCAGACTTGCCCCTGTAATGCGAACAGTTGAGAACTGACTCTCACTTACGTTGGCTAGGCAAGGAAAAAAGCAAAGGTGAAAAGAATATGTAGTAAAATTACATATTTCTAAACCAGCAGGACCAGATGACACTCCACAAGTCTTCTAAAGGAACTAGCACAGGACACAGCAGAGCCACTAGCCATCAGTTTTGAAACCTCACGGAGAACAGGTGAGACGCCAGAGGATTGGAGAAAACCAATTTTTAAAATATTTCCAAGACTGAAGATTAAGATTTCAAACGTTTATTTGGTGAATTACCGTACTTAACGAAGTTTATATCCTGCTTGATTGTAGTAAAACCTCTAAGCGGTTTACAATAAATATTAAAATTATCCATAAAAACAGCTAAAGGCAATCACTAGTGAAAAGCTTAAAACACACCAGCGTCTAACATGTGTGACCAGGAAAGAAAACCCAAAGTGGGGCTGTGCAGGTGGCTCCCACTCTTTGTTTTTTGTTTTTTAGACAAGATAAGCAGGATGCAATCTTTAGTGCATTTGAGAAAGGGCAAAGCATGGGTCTCAAACCAGATACTGCTGTTACTGAGGCAGGTTTAACATCCTTCCAGTGGTGTAGTGGTGGTTGTTGGCACCCGGGGTGCGTGTGCGGGGGGAGCCCAGCCAGCTAATGCAGCCATTGGAGGGCAGAGAGGAGGTCTGGACCCATCTATGATTCCCTTGAGTTTACCCCTTGACTTTTCCTTGTATAAACGAAATGGCTGTCATTTCCTCCTGTAGAGAATGTGTTGAACTTTGGGGACAGTGTTGGCAGTGGAGGAAAAAAAACCCCAATTTGCCTGTTCACTCTCTACATGCAAGGTGGGCTAACCTCTGCTTGGACGTCCCCATTTTAGGGCTAAAGGGTGAGGGTAAAATGAAATAAATACATAAATAGCAGGATAATAGCTCACCTATTACTTCTGTGCTTTAATGTGCATTGGAAATTGAATCATGCATTTTTTTAAAAAAAAATTGGGTGCATAAAAATAAATCTATCTCTGGAAAGCAATTTCTTAGTTCAAATTGAATGCAAGATAATCTTGCTCTTCTGCCAGTTTGGCTTAATGAGTAAACATAGAACAAGAGGACTTAAAATGTGATGGCTTGCTGCTTATTTTGTACATGATGCTGTTATGTGCAGCTGTATTCCAGGGATTGTGCAACTCGTACAGCACGTTGGCGACTATCTTTATCAACAGCACTATCTTTATCAACAGCATTTTTATCAGTTGCATTTTTCTAGCGCTAGTAGTATTCCAGGGATTGGCTTGCAAGATTTGGGGTGAACTTGCATATTTGTACAGCCTCCACAGAATTATCAAAGAGAGCAGCTCTACATGTTTACGTAACAGTCTTATTTGGTTTGGCATACCTGAGTGTCTCGGGCAGCAAATATGGAGAGTGATTGACAGTATGCATCCTTAAGCAACTGTATATGTGCCCTTGGAGAGCGGGTCCAGTCAGGGCTCCCAAACCATGTATGTACAGTGAGAACATGTGTATCCTAGAATCATAGAGTTGGAAGGGACCCTGAGGATTATCTAGTCCAACCCCCTGCAATGCAGCTGTCCCGTACGCGGATCAAACCTGCAACCTTGGCGTTATCAGCACCACACTCCAACCAACTGTGGAGCTATCACGATTGTTCGCTCACATCTATGTAGTTACTGCGGGAAGCCCCGTTTTATCCACAGCAATCCCATATGCCATATAAAGTGAGACGCTGCCCTTCATTCCGTTTTAGAGAGCCAAGCGCACAAAACCTTTCAGCAGGAGATAAAAAATCGATAAATATATTTGTGAATTGTGAATTCTGACATTGTAGACTGGAAATTCCGGTGTAGCATCCATATATAGCCGTGGCACATGAAGTTATATATATTTTTTAAAAGGGATCCGTTCTGAAATCTTGCTTGGCCCTTTTCCCTGTATTTGTGCTCTGGGTGGGTCTTCGCAGGGTCTGAGGAAAGTTCAGGTTATAGGCTTTGAGCAGGGCTTCAAAAGCAGCTGAGAGGCAGGCGTAGCACATCTAAGGAAGTGCACAGCGTCTAAGCAAAGAGCGCCGCTTTTCTTCTCAGTGCTTGGCACGAACCATTACCATGACAAAAGAGGATTATTGACTTTCATAGCCACCCTGCCTTTGATTCGAGGATCGCTTTGATTCAGGGCTAGCAGCCTTCGCTCGCAACATTCGGCGCCCGGGTCTCCTGCATCAGGTGAATAAAGGCGAGCGCAGAAACGGATCCATTGTGCCAGAGTACCCACAGCGTGAGTGGCTCGAGTGAGTACGGCAGGTCGAAACGATCCCTAGAGACTATTAAAAACAGCCGAGGGGTCCTCCTGAGGAGAGGAAGACCTTCTCTCCCTGAACTATAATTCAGGGAGCTGAATTGCTTTCCAAACGGAGGGTGGAGAAGAAACAAACACACACACACAACACACTCTGAGTGAGAGAGAGAAGATGAGGCAAATGGATCGGATGGAACAGATGTGGGAGCTTTTGTTGAAAGGCCTCAGAGGCTAGCGGGGTGGCGATAGGCTAATTTGAGGCGCATAATGCCGGGCCCCTTTCATATGCAGAGCAGTGCTTTGATCCGGCCTGGATGAAAGTGATGAAAAGTGGAGAGGATGGCTGGGGGTCTTTTGTCTTTGACAAAAAAGGCATCTGCCGGGCTCTAACCCTCTCATACCCCACCCCCTTGGCCTAGCAGGCTGCTCCAACAATGCTGGCAAAAGGGACAAGTGTCTCCCCACCCCTGCCCTGACAGCTGAAGAAATCTCAGCCAGGAGAATGAAGCCTGGAGCACTATGTTGACTACAAAGCTTAATCAATTTTTTCCACACTACCAAAAATTGGGGACAGGGAGGAGGGAGAGATGGTAGTTGGAAATGGGGAGTTGTGTGGGTGTTTGTGGGGGAAGGTTTCAAATAAAGTTGTTACTTTTGTTCTCCCAGTGCATCCTTTCAGAAGATGCTTTGATGTTGGTGTGAATGCATTTTAGTAGGGATGGTGCATCCTTGTTCGGGTTGTGGGTGGGGTGGGGGGGTGAGAAATATTTTTGAAAAGGCAACAAACTTGGCTTGGGTTCCTGCAAGCCAGCCCCAGGAAGGTTTTGGAATAGCAAATGCAACACAATGTAAGGGAGCAAAGGAGGGGGGAAAGGAATCTGTATTCTGTGCAGTTTATTCAGGGAATAACAATAACAACAGTTGTGTGGGGCTTTTGTTGTTGTTGTTGTTGTTGTAAAAGTGCAGTACAGTGGTACCTTGGGTTACAAACACTTCGGGTTACAAACGCTTCAGGTTACAGACTCCGCTAACCCAGAAGTAGTACCTTGGGTTAAGAACTTTACCTCAGGATGAGAAAGGTGGCGTGGTGGCAGCGGGAGGCCCCATTAGCTAAACTGGTACCTCAGGTTAAGAACAGTTTCAGGTTAAGAACAGACCTCCAGAACGAATTAAGTTCTTAACCAGAGGTAAGGTAAAGGTAAAGGGACCCCTGACCATTAGGTCCAGTCGTGCCCTGCTCTGGGGTTGCGGCGCTCATCTCGCTTTATTGGCCGCTTTATTGCTCCACTCTGCCGGTAATTTCTAAAGAGTTAGTTAAATTCATTTTAAACAGAGCCAGCTTCTTGCAAAGTTCAATCTTACATGGTTCGCAAACTACTGCGGAGCAGGACCATTTTTTTTAGAATCCTGTTCTTTCTGTGCTCAGGGTGGTGTATCCTGTGAAACTAGGTCAGAGTGAAAGAATGTTTATTATTTTGGGGGGGAGTGCAGCTGTGGAAGGGAATATTATACAGATGTGGCACGTGTTTTATGTGTGCATGTGGGGAGATGTGTGCTGTTTGTTGATTGGGGGAGGGGTGGAGGTGGCCACACCCACTTTGGCCACACCCACTTTTGCCTTGGCCACACCTTGGGTGTCATATGGCCCCTGGAGGATCAGCTGGGAGGGAGTGTGTCTCTTGGATTCCTCATCCCTAACCTCATACCATATCTGTCTGTCTGTCTATCTGCTATAATTAAGTTGTTTAGAGGTAGAATAGTGTAGCGGCCTTGATTGACTGACCTATGAACCAGGATAGTCCCAGTTCATATTTTTGCCTCACTAGGTAGCCTTAGGCAAGATGTTATTCCCCAGCCATCACCTGCAATATAAGGATAATGCTAATCTATTTAAGGGGTTGATATAAAGCTTGTTAAGGTAATGTGTATGAAATGCTTGGACACTCAAAACACTATAGAAATGCTAAGTTGTTGCTTTCCTTATTGGAATTTTCTTTTTGAAGCTAATCATGAACAAGGAAACTTAAGGATTTGGACTTTTGACACTGTGTTAAGTTTTGGGACCCACTTCTTGATTAAGTTTGCATTTTATCCCTTCCGTCTTCCCTTACCATTGGTCAAAACCTTTTGACAAAGGAAAAAAGAACAACACCTTTTAGAAATCACAGGCCCTGGAATTTTCCCTTGTTATGAAAGCCTGTGACTGTAGGTCACTTAACTGTGTACCAAAGATAAACTCTTCACAAAGGGCACACTGTTTGACGCTGCACCTGGTATCGCAATCCCCCGACATGATAACGTTTGCTAGAACAAACTATACTGGGAAGCTTTTAGGTTTTGCTTCTGCATAAAGGCCTTCCATTTATAACAGCTATTAGCTTTGTGTGATCCATCTGCCATAAAGGGACCACTGTTTACAGAACGTTAAAGAATATCAGTTCTTTAACTACAACCTTATTCATTGCCTTGATAAGCCATATTGTACCCCATGTAGGTACTATCGGGTTGCAATGGCACACACACACATACAGTGAACTATGGCTTCATCTGCATGGGATTCTGCTTCTATTCTCAGCAGAATCCTATGTGTGGTTACTCAGGGTGATAATTCAACTATGTTTTACTCAAGAGTAGACCCACTGAAATTAATGGCCATGGCTAACTTAGTTGCATTGATTTCAGTGGGTTTCCTCTGAGTAAAGGTTTGTTCAATACAACCTTTGGACATAAATGCTGGTATGTTCAATGGAACTTGCTCCCGGAATTGCTGTTTTACAAAGGATACCTAGTTTTAAGCAAGCCCCAGTGTGGAATGAGAACTGCACAATGCAACAGAAAAGTGGAGAACCATGGAAGCCTATAGGTGTAAGGAAACAAATATTAACAAATTGATTAGTGGATTTCCTGGTGTGTTCTGAACATTGTATTCTTTGTGGGAAACCATTCGACGTATTAGTAACAGAAGAGTCAAAATCAATATGCTGATGTAATACTGTCCCTAGCGTAGCGGCTACCAAATTAAAATTGCTTGTTCAACTTCTCATGCATTAAACTTGTACTAATAATCAAACTTGAGGTAAACAGTTAATCACCAAATACCCCAACTCTCTCATTAATGTAATTTTTCATGTTAAGCAAAATGGCAGGTTGCAATCATGAGCAGAGTAATGGTGAAAGGGGACGGTTTGCTTAATCCCCGTTTTTGGATATCTACATCCTTGTCTTGGTTTTGCTTACAAGTTTCCCGTAAATCCTTCTTCCCCCTCCCTACACAGGAAGACATACCGATCCTACATACAGGTCCCAATATATTTCCTGTGTTAGAGTAAGCGAGCCAGCTGCGGAGGGGAGAGGGAACAGTTTTTAGTGAGGGGGGAGGAGAGAATTAAATATCCCTTATTCTTCTATAGGGCTCTACTCTGTGAACCGCCCTGAGACCCCCGGGTATAGGGTGGTATATAAATTCAGATGATAATAATAAAATAATAATAATAATCAAGATCCTAGCCTTTCAAAGAAAGCAGAGGAAATAAAACAAAACAAAAAACTTTCAAAGAAAAAAAAACCCATGGGAAATCTCCCCACAACTGCAAGCAACACATAGTGTGGCCATAAGAAGTGCACATTGTGGGAATGTTCAGGGAGGCAGGAGAGGATATATTGTTTATTAATATCCTTCCTAACTTGCGTTAGCAAGTTCCTTGACTTAGCAGAGTTTACATTCCCCCTTTAATGCACAGCAGATAGCTGGTTGCAGGCTTGTGTAAGCCTCTCACTATCATACAATTCAGTATTGAATTGTATGTCCCTGGTAAGTTCCCTTTTATCCCTCTTAAAAAGAATAAAGACACGACAATCTTATTTAAAGTAAATAAAAGAAGTTTACTTACATCAGTTCACAGTTGGATCCCTGAAGGCAGACTTAGTTACAAATATATACATGTGGATCTACCCCATATGTATGGGGGAATAATCCCAGTGACTGCAAGCTAGCAGTCACTGCAGTTCACACGACGAAAGGAAGATGGAAAAAGATGCCTTGTCCTTTTATTACCTGGACAGGTAAGGTCACGCCCACCTCTAGTCACATGCAAAAGGAAGGATGTTCCAGCCCAGGAGGAAACAGGAAGTTTTTGACTGGCTGGGCCAAACATCCACAATAGGAAAACAAGGAATGTTGTACTTGACTGCTCCCAGTGAATTACATCCCACACACATCTTCCTCCATAAAAAGCTAATCAGTCTTGCAACATACCAGTAAATGGCTCGTGCATCATAATTGTTAGGTCATTAGGAGATTTATTGGTGTTAAGCCAAAGTACTTCAAATGTTGATAAAGTTGATCTTTCTGTGAAATGGAGGTTTGGGTGGTTAAAGATACACGCAGGGTTTAGCTAAGATTTTTATCCTTTTATATATATATTTTTTCTTAGCTAATGCATTTAAGGACTTATGGGGAACTCTGCCTTTTCCTCCTTTCCCCCTTGCCTAGGTGATCTTTGCTTTGAATCAGACTCTTTTGCAGCAAGAGAATCTCCGAGCAGGCAGCCTACAGATCCCTTATACAACAGAGGACCTTATCAAGCATTACAACTGTGGGGACCTCAACTCCATCATCTTCAATCATGACACTTCTCAAGTGAGTCTTGCCCCCTCCCCCCGTCCCCTCATGCTTCACACAGAACTGTTGACCGGCCTCTCCTGCTAGCAAGCCTGTATTCTCAACAAATAAGAGTACAGTATTTAAAAGGAATACTTTTTTTTTTTAAGTAGTGTGGATTTTTTTGTCTGTTTGTATTGCAGTCCACAGTTCTCCTTCTATAAGTGTCTTTGCTGCTGTTTCATGATAGGTTGCCTCTGATTTGTTAAGCAGACAAGATGGAGGGATGGCAATAATGACTGCACCGAATGCTTTTTGTTTTTGTATGAAAATAAAATTGACACCTTTGGTCAGTTTGGTACTTGGGGTTAATACCGGTACTGGCTCTTCTTTGACCCACCTGTATCAAAAAAACCGTTTGGAAGGGTAAGGTGAAGTTAGGGGACAGATGTAAGTTCCAAAATGGGGTGTTTGTGTTTGTTTGTTTGTGTGTGTGTGTGTGTGTTTGTGTGTGTTAGCTTCCACATTCTTGCCAGCTGAAACCATTGCAAGAAGATGGGAGACCAGTCCACTGTCATTCATGCTTTGGTCATGTCCAGATCGTGAACTACCAGTACTCTCATGTGCTCAGTGTGGGGCTCCCTTTGAAAGTGGTCTAATAGATTCACCTATTACAAAAACTACTACTCATCAAACAGGCATGGCTCAATATGAACATTCCACGTGTTTTGATATTTGCACTAGTTATACCAGTATGATTCCAGGACCATTCCAAGGTGCTAATTTTGTCCCATTGAATCCCTCTGTGTCCCGAATATCCTGCGGAATGCCTTCCCCTCTAAGTCCATGAGCCTCTGCTCCAAGTGCCATCTTTTTGAGAACTGAAATTGTTCAGAACCTTTTATTTGATTCTGGCTTGAGAGCAGTGGAATGCTTTCCTCCCAAGTGGTTCAGTTATGTGCCTCTTTATGTCTCTCTTTGGAGACATGTAAAAAGTCTGTTCCCTTGGCTTCCAAGAATGAAGTGGACTATGTTTTTTGTGGACTGTCACTCTTTTTGGCTGTTTTAAAATTGTTTTATTTTGAAAGGCACGAATGTCCTATACATAGTTGAGAGCCTTTGATTAGCTGATGTGGATTCAACATGCCAGCTGGTGGCATGGTTAGATATCTTGGTGTTTGTCAGCAGTTTTGCCCCTGTGGGGCATTGTACAGGGGTAGATGGCAGGAGTTTCGCCCAGCTCAAGCCAAACGAATAAAAACCAGGGATACTAGCCACAGCATCTAAGGAAGCATTCTTGGACTAATAGTCAAGACTACATCAGCTGATATTACATGACCCCCTATTTTAAAAAATCCCGTTGCATTTTTTTGCTAGTCTGAGCAACAAATGGACTTAGTCTTGTCACCCGAAATTTCTCTTGTATCTTCTCTACCGCTCTTGATTGCACAGGAGCCAGATTTGACAATATAGCTCCCCCCCCGGTTCTGTTAATTTTTTAATTTTAAAGTATTTTATTTCATTGCAAATGACAACGGACTAGCAAATTTGAATCTGCCCAATTAAAATCTCCCCGATTAATAAAATCCAAAGTTTTCTCTATGCATTTTGTTATGTTCTGCTTGCTTCTAGGGAATTAGTCATAGCAGCCACAGTGTAATAAAGATAATATTCAGAAATGAGCAATTGGGTGCTGGTAAAGCAATGGATAGGTTAACGGCAGTTTGATTTATGCCTTGACTGGCTGTCTCTGGTTGCTAATGGAAAGTCCCAATATGCTCATAAGCGATGCAGTACAGTTTAAACGCCTTCTCCCATGTGTCTTTGTATAGATAATTTCCAGTCTTGCATTTTAGAGCCACCTAGCCCTGGGAAGAGCAGGCAACAGCAGGCAAATGCTGAATGTGGCTGGATCAAAGCACACAGCCAATGCAAGTCTTACTTCCTTCTGCATGAATTGCAAAGAGGGAGCTCTGCAGTGGCAGCAAATAGTGTGTAAACCTCACCTTTTAGGTCCTCTTCTTTCTTGTGCCAGAGCCTTGCGTCCTGTGCATTTTCTTTCTTTCTTTAATGCTGTTATACTGTTTCACCCTGCCCGCCTTTGCTTAGGGAAAATCCACCAACCCTTACAAGGAGCAGACCTAGCAACGTATGAAACAATGCAAGGGTTGGTTGATTTGCCTGTTACTGTAGTTATTGGGTATGGGAGTACAGTGGTATATTGTTATATGTAGACCGTCTTGCAATACAGAAGTTGGTTAGAAGCACCTACCATTGCAACATTATAAGCTATAGAGCAGATGAGAGAGGACAACCCGTGCTATGTCTGTGGCTCACTTAGACACCTGGTAGTGTGCTAATTCTAACCTCCCAAACCCTACACAACCTATGCTGGAGGAGCCATGTGGAATGCCTTATTCAGGGAGCTGCTGTTGTGTGTTTCTTCCTTTTTTTCGGAAGAAAGAGCTGTTAGAGTCTTATGTGTCTTGGCACCCTTTGCAGTGGATCGTGCTCTTCAGGGAAGTCTTGTCATGTTTAAGGGACTAGGTAGATCTTTCTGACCCACATCCTTTCTATAATTATATTCAGTGCCCACTGCAAGTGGTGACCAGTAAACCAGAACAGGTACAAGGAAAGGTTGAAGGTGATGACATTACGTCATGTAATTTATTTGCTTAAAAATAGCTGGAGAGGCACAGGTTAGCCCACAGCCTTTTGCTCCTGTAACATCTAGCTGGGATCTACCATTCGAGTTTTATTCGTATTCCCTTTCTCTTTTAATTCGTACTTCTTCCTTTCTCGCACAGGTCCCAAATTTCATCAATTCCACTCTGCCACCTCACGAACGCATCACGGCTCAGGAGATTGACAACTACTTCCGCCAGGAGCTAATCTACAAGCGGAATGAGAGGATGGGCAGGAGAGTGAAAGATCTACTGGAGGAGTATCCGGACAAAAGTTTCTTCTTCGCATTTGGAGCGGGTACGTTTTGCTTGCTGTTGTTTTTAAAGGTCAAATGGCAGTCACATTGGCCTGGCTTGTTCTTCTTGATCAGGCATAGGCAAACTCGGCCCTCCAGGTGTTTTGAGACTACAATTCCCATCATCCCTGACCACTGGTCCTGTTAGCTAGGAATGATGGGAATTGTAGGCCCCAAACATCTGGAGGACTGAGTTTGCCTATGCCTGTTCTTGATGCTGCTCAGACACAATATTTTTGTAACACTATATGCTGAACCATCATTGACTACGCAAAAGCTTTTGACTGTGTTGACCACAGCAAACTATGGCAAGTTCTTAAAGAAATGGGAGTGCCTGATCACCTCATCCATCTCCTGAGAAATCTCTATGTGGGACAAGAAGCTACAGTTAGAACTGGATATGGAATAACTGATTGGTTCAAAATTGGGAAAGGAGTACGACAAGGCTGTATATTGTCTCCCTGCTTATTTAACTTATATGCAGAATTCATCATGCGAAAGGCGGGACTGGATGAATCCCAAACCGGAATTAAGATTGCCGGAAGAAATATCAACAACCTCAGATATGCTGATGATACAACCTTGATGGCAGAAAGTGAGGAGGAATTAAAGAACCTTTTAATGAGGGTGAAAGAGGAGAGCGCAAAATATGGTCTGAAGCTCAACATCAAAAAAACTAAGATCATGGCCACTGGTCCCATCACCTCCTGGCAAATAGAAGGGGAAGAAATGGAGGCAGTGAGAGATTTCACTTTCTTGGGTTCCATGATCACTGCAGATGGTGACAGCACTCACGAAATTAGAAGACGCCTGCTTCTTGGGAGAAAAGCAATGACAAACCTAGACAGCATCTTAAAAAGCAAAGACATCACCTTGCCAACAAAGGTCCGTGTAGTTAAAGCTATGGTTTTCCCAGTAGTAATGTACGGAAGTGAGAGCTGGACCATAAAGAAGGCTGATCGCCGAAGAATTGATGCTTTTGAATTATGGTGCTGGAGGAGACTCTTGAGAGTCCCATGGACTGCAAGAAGATCAAACCTATCCATTCTTAAAGAAATCAGCCCTGAGTGCTCACTAGAAGGACAGATCCTGAGGTTAAGGCTCCAGTACTTTGGCCACCTCATGAGAAGAGAAGACTCCCTAGAAAAGACCCTGATGTTGGGAAAGGTTGAGGGCACAAGGAGAAGGGGACGACAGAGGACGAGATGGTTGGACAGTGTTCTCGAAGCTACTAACATGAGTTTGGCCAAACTGCGAGAGGCAGTGAAGGATAGGCGTGCCTGGCGTGCTCTGGTCCATGGGGTCACGAAGAGTCGGACACGACTGAACGACTGAACAACAACAACAACAACAACAACAATGCTGAACCATTGGGGACTTCCATTCAGAATGGCAGTCTTTTCTAGCCACTGGAGATGAATTACATACCCCTAGTTTCAGCAAAAGCACATCCTTACCATCTAACAGTAATGGTGAAAGAAAGCAGGCATGGGGAAGTGGAATCATAGAATTGTAGAGTTGGAAGGGACCATGAGAGTCATCTAGGATATTTTGCCCAACATGGGGCTCAAACCTACAACCCTGAGATCAAGAGTCTTATGCTCTACCGACTGAGCTACTCTCAAGCACAAGGTGTTATTGTAAGGCTGAGTTAATGGCAGTAGCGTCACTAAGTGTTAACAGTTTCAAGAAATGCTTTTAGACTGTGTTCTTAGAACAAGGTGTAACAAGAGCTGGAGCCAGGAGGGCAAGGCTGCAGTTGCTCAGTTGTTGCTCAGCAGCAAAGGAAATTCACACTATGTTTGGATGTACTTTTCAAATATTATTTTTCTGTCTGTTTTTTTTTAAAGGGGACACAGATGTATTGAAGTAAGTGCAAATTGAAAAATTTAGGAGGCAGGGATAATCATAATCAGCACCTAAGCACTGAATAATACATCTGTGTCTGCTTTAAGAGTAAATTATTTCCCACTGGTGTGACTCACCTTAAGAATCAAATGTTATTGGATTGTTTATAGTTTTGGAGTTGTTCTATGTTATTTTAAACATCAAATTAACGAATTAGTTAATTAACCTTTGCAACCCCATTGTTATACATAATAGACATAATATGCCCCTTGCTCTTGTAACTGCAAATTATAAATAATCCTCACTTAGGAAAGATGCCTTGTTTGTTCTGTTTCTACAAAATGTGTTTGTTTTCTGAAAAAATATGAATTTAAAAAAAGAATTGGCAACAACGAAACAACGCAAGTAGTGAACTACTAACAAAAAATGAAGATCTAAACTCTTCACAGATGGAGAAAGGGTTTTACTATCTGACAAAAAGTGTCTAATATATTTTGTCCTTACCCACATAGCTACCAAGTGCAGGTCTGATGGGGAGATTGTAAAGATGTGCTTTTGGGGATCTACTGGGTAGAGACTACAGTGGGACCTCGACTTATGAAGATAATGCGTTCCGACGCAATTTTCGTTAGTAGAAAACATTCGTAAGTCGAATCCCCATAGGAATGCATTGAGCGAAAAAAATTCGTAAATCGAAAAAATCCTATTCAAAAATTTGTAAGTCGAAAAAATCCTATTAAAGTGGCCGCGACTTCCTTTCGGAAGTCGAAAAATTTGGTTGTGGCGGCCAGTTTTTTTCTTCCGGAAGTCATTCGTAACTCGAAAAATACGTAAGTCGAGTTGCTCGTAAGTCGAGGTACCACTGTATACTTGTTCCCTGTTTCTAGTGACTTCAGCCATCAATAAGTAAATCTTTTCTTTTTGCATAGCACCACCCACTGTTTATTTGTGCCAAAAACATACCCCTCTTCTGGATGTCGGAAATAAAACTATTCTGTTCTTTTGGCTAACTGTGTGCTTCAAATCTGGAAGTCATTGCTTCGTATCCAGCTTTTTCTTCTGATGCAAATGGACTAAGACAAGACATTTCTCCCTTCTCAGCAGTGTGCGGAACCATTATTTTCCATGTAGCTGTCTAGCCATTGCTGTGGCTTGCTATTTATAAACCATCTAATAGTTGTTCGAATCTTTTCCAGTCCGGAAAAGAGTATTAAATAAATGTGTGGAGAACTTTAAAATGATTTGTTCTTGTTTTTTTCTTTCTTTTTTCTTGCTGTCATGATTATAGTAATGCCTTTGATAGCTTTTCGTTCCCTGTTTGGTGTTTCATCTCTATTGTGTGTGCAAATTACCAGATGCCAAGATGAGTCAACTCAACGATTTATTACACTTGTATGTGGTTTAGTGGATATCTTGAATGTCTAGTATTCTAACTGCCAACTTGTTCTCGCTATGTGAAGTTTCCATGAGAAGCTTTTCTAATTCCACAGTACCAGCAAAATGCATGTGGGTGTTACTCTATTTTTAGTGAATGTCCAGAAGGGTCCAGTAAGATTTTAGCACGATTCATGAACGGTTATTATTAGTAGTAGTAGTGGTAGTAGTAAATGGTATTGGATAATGTATTTTAATGTCTGTTGGAGGCCGCCCAGAGTGGCTGGGGAGACCCGGCCAGATGGGCGGGGTACAAATAAAAAATTATTATTATTATTATTATTATTAATCCTTCAAAGAGGCTCATCTAGTTCATCTAGAGGTTCATCTAGTCCAGGGGTCAGCAACCTTTTTCAGCCGTGGGCTGGTCCACCGTCCCTCAGACCATGTGGTGGGCCGGACTATATTTTGAAAAACAACAACAAACGAACGAATTCCTATGCCCCACAAATAACCCAGAGATGCATTTTAAATAAAAGGGCACATTCTTCTCATGTAAAAACATGCTGATTCCTGGACTGTCCGTGGGCCGGATTAAGAAGGCGATTGGGCTGCATCCGGCCCACGGGCCTTAGGTTGCCTACCGCTGATCTAGTCCTTCAGGGGCTTGTTACTGCATTTCTGACCCATAGGGACTTCCTTGCTCCTCTTCAAACCAGCAGATCTCCTGGAGGCCTTATTCCTCCTCAGTATAACGAATGATTATGGCACCTGTCTTGTGAAGTATGCTACCCCTCATAAAACCTCCAGGCAGGGGCGGATGTAGACTTTATTTCACCCAGGTCAAAGACCCAGTTTAGCACCCCTCCACATGCATTAGCGTACACACACACACACACACACACACACAGGCTGGGCGCCTCAGTGGTGCCCCTCTGGAGGCTTCCCCCTGGCTAGCCCCCCACCGCCATAGCTATGGCTCTGCCTCCAGGCATTCTTGTACTACATTTTTGGTAGCAGGCGGGGGTGGGGGGGAAGTGTTTTTATTCATTTGAAAAGCAATGCAAGAAACTGATTTCAGTTTGATTTAAATATATATTTGGTTTCAAACGTCTTTGTTTTTAACCTTAAGTGATCTTCATTCTTGATGGCATTATATGTTGCGTCAGGTATTTTGCAGAGACATGACAAACAAGCATTGCATTTATTTAATTTTAAAACAACCGCCAAAGGCCTAGAAGGCCAAGACTCGCAGGATCGAGGCAGTTGGTTTAACCGTATTACTGACATTAAGGCCTAACAAGGCGTAGTGCTATGCTGAGAGCATCAACTAAAGTGCTGTGATTGCCGGAGGTTTTGTTTGGTTAAAAAATGTTTACATGCCAGGGAGATTCAGAATATTACATTTGCTTATTTTTTACATAATTGCTATTGGTTTGTGTACACTGTATTTGTTACAAACCTGTGTGACTTTACATGGGTAGGCATTTCCTTTTGTTTATCGAAGTTTGCTTTGTAATGGTCTGATGACTGGAGACAAATAAACTAATCTGAAGCTAATTGTTAACAGGTGCTGCAGGGTGTTCCAGTTTTCACCAGGTGAAGTGGGGGTGGGTTATTAACAGTGTTAAAAAAAAAAGATAATGTCACAACACCCAAAACAACATATTTATCATCACATCTAGCTTGGCCCTGAGCAACTAAGTTTTGGGTGGGGTTTTACACAGAGAGTTGCTCCATGTCTCCGAGATGAATTTATAGATGCTGATGAATTTCACTGTTCACCTTCTGATTCTCCTTCCTCACATTTCCCTTCTCTTATCTGTGCTCATTTTCTTTCTGGATCCTTCTATCTCTTTCTTTTTTATTACAGTACATTACATAGCGATGATATGCATGTGCATAATCAAAAGTAAGACACACTGTATCAGTGGAGCTTACTTCAGTCCCTGGTAAATGTGCGTAGGATTCAGTTGCTAGAGGAAAAGATCCTAGGGGCTAATTCTCTTGCTGCAGAATAATTACAGGAAAGGATATTGTTTAATTAAGCAATTAATTTGAAGGAGGTAGGAAGGAACCACTTCCCCAGTAATTTAAAGGTCTTAGTTGCATGCTATCTTTCTATGGTGGCTGTCATAACTGATGCTGTTGTATGAGCAGCAAGTATAGGACTTGTTTCTGGGTGCAATTCAAAGTGCTGGTATCAAAAGGTTGTATGGTTTGGGCCTAGGATATTTAACGGGTGCTTTCCCCTCACATGAGCTTACCCACCTGCTCTGTTCTTAGTTGCAGGTGACTGGAATGTGGGACAGGGCCTTTTCAGTCATGGCACCTAAATTCTGTAGCTAATTACCTTGACTGGGCAGAGTTCTTCTTCACCTAGCCTTTTAGTTGATGCAAGGCCCTGCTGCAGTTTTTAGTTGGTTCTGGGTTTTAGGTCTTGGCTTGCTTTTATAAATTCTATTGCATTATGTTTTAAGTTCTGATTGGAAGTTGCCACGTGGGGCCAACAAGCAGGATACATACATCAGTTCCCCAATGCTGTGTGAATTGGCCTTGTGCATCCAGTTTGAGGACATACCTGGACTGTGAACTGCAAAACGTTGCATCAGAATCAATCCTTGGTGAGGTCAGGCTTAAAACTGATTAGATTGTGCGTGCTGTGTCAGTTTGCATATTGCTGTGTTCTTCAGGACTCTAGTGAGGAAGGAAGGAAGGAAAGGAAACACAGTCCAAATTCCCCGACTTCCCCCAGAATATACAGTGCACTGGTTTTCAACCAGTATGCTGTGGCACCCTGGGGTGCCTCAAATGATGGTCTGGGGTGCCGTGGGCAACACTGGCCTCTGTCCCCCTTCCTTCCTTCCTTCCTTCCTTCCTTCCTTCCTTCCTTCCTTCCTTCCTTCCTCCCTCCCTCCCTCCCTCCCTCCCCCTGGCTACAAGCTCCGCAGGCAAATGGTGCCTCGGGCGGGCCAGGGTAGCCGGTTGCCAGGAGCTGATGAGTAGGCAAGCAAGCAGGTGATGGAGCCCAGCCAGCCAGCCCACCAGCCCTTGCTGTTGGGAATGGACGGAAAAGTCCTAGGCTCCTATGGGGCAGTATGAGGAGGCACCTCTCTTTGGGGCAGGGGTGGGGGCAGCTCAGAGACCAGGGGTGGCAGCAGCAGGACTCCCGGGGAGAGGAGGCTGAGGGAGGACTCCACAAGGAAAGGTGTTTGAAAAAGGGTGAGAGGCTGCCAGCTCTGCAAGCAAGGGGGGACGTAACTGGGCTCCTGAGCCCCACAGGGGTGCCGCAGAAAGAATGCAGTTTGTCAAGGGAGCAGTGGACTGAAAAAAGGTGAAAACCTCCGATGTAGTGCATAGGAAAGGTGTGCCACTTCCATCATGACCGAGTGGCGTGGAATGGTCCATCTGCACAGACAGCAGAGTGAAGTGGTAAAACAAATGGGCTGCAGGTAGGAGAAATAATAATAATAATAATAATAATAATAATAATAATAATAATAATAATAATAATTTATTCCCCGCCCATCTGGCTGGGTTTCCCCAGCCACTCTGGGCGGCTTTCAACAGAACATTAAAATACAATAATCTATTAAACATCAAAAGCCTCCCTAAACAGGGCTGCCTTCAGATGTCTTCTAAAGATGTCTTCTAAACTTTTTCTGAACGCACTTGCTTTCCTCTATGAGAAATACCAAACCAACAAACGAAAACTAGCATGAGAGAGGTCCTACCTCATTTCATTTCATTTCCTCCAGGGGAATTTTTAAAAATGTAACACGCCCCCCCCCCCCATCTAAAACTTGAAGACTTCCATTTTTACACTGTTAAAACACAACCCCCCCCCCCAGTATGTAACCAGGAGGAATGACAGGCTTAACTCCCCCCCATCAATAGTGTATATATATAACAAGCAGGAATAACAAGCCCAACTCAGCAACTCTGTTTTGTTTAGCCATTTCTGAGAGGCAGCAACACGATAATGGCGGGATTGTTGCAGCGGCAACCCCCCCCCCCCTTCCCAAAAAGCAGGCTTATGCTTCAAGGCGGCAGATAGTGCATTCAGAGCTCCAGAGTTCACGGAAAGGCCAATCAGCCTAGAGACTCCCACAAATAGAAAAGTGCTGAGTCACAATTCACCTGACATCTCCGGCTATAAGAAAAAGCAAATTGTTAACAAGCTCCATCTGAGATTTTTGGGAAACCAAATCAAGCCAGGAGAGAAGGAAGTAGAAGATTAAATTAGAAATAAGTTGTTGGGAGAGCCAGGGGCTCGATCTGCCCACTCCCCCTCGCAAGGAGTTTCCCCACCTGCTTCCCAGCATAGCCCCCTGATTCTAAGGACATCTACTCTTATTATGCCCCCCCCAAATGTTTAAATCATGTGGTCTTTCACCTGTGCCTTTGCTTCTGTAAGCCACTTCCTCTTCTTCCAGTGAATGGCAACAGAGAGGGTCTGTTGAAATTCATGTTTTTTGTGTTTTAGGCAACTGGGATTGCAAAGAGGAAGTGTACGAGGAAAGAGCCTCCGTAGTTTTTCACATAAAGCAGAGAGAATGTCTAAGGGAAGCAAGAAATTGTGCTGTTCTCCTGGATCCACCCCTGTGCCCACTAGAGTGGTAAAGGCAGTGCTTCCCCCCAAAAAAAAACATTTAGGGGTACTCTCATTCTGCCTCAAGAAAACCACCATTTTATAGTTCAAATCAGGAAAAATAAATACAGTAAATGAACAAAAGCACAAAGATTCACAAAATGTTAGGGGTATGCATCCCCCTGCCCCCCCCCAGAAAAAAGTACTGGGTAAAGGTAAAGGACCCCTGGACGGTTAAGTCCAGTCAAAGGCAACTATGGGGTTGTGGCGCTCATCTCACTTTCAGGCCGAGGGAGCTGGCGTTTGTCCACAGACAGCTTTCCAGGTCATGTGGCCAGCATGACTAAACCGCAGAACACTGTGACAGAAACCAGAGTGCATGGAAACGCCGTTTACCTTCCCATCGCAGTGGTACCTATTTATCTACTTGCACTTGATGTGCTTTCGAACTGCTAGGTTGGCAGGAGCTGGGACAGAGCAACGGGAGCTCACCCTGTTGCGGGGATTCAAACCGCTGACCTTCTGGTCGGCAAGCCCAAGAGGCTCGGTGGTTTAGACCACAGCGCCGCCCGCGTCCCACTAGAGTAAGGAGATCTCAAGCGGCATTGATTTCCTTCTTCTCCCAATACTCAAGTAGTAATGACATCCTCCATACCTCCATTCCTTCAGGTTACGCCAAGAATCCTGGACACAGTCCGCACTGCAGCTGACAGGTGGTGGTGGACAGGGATTCCTGCAACAACAGCATTAGACAGGAAAACACAGCCTTAGCCCTGAGCTCCACAAATCCTTGCGTCTCAAAGAGAGTGGCTGCACTGCACAGAGGAGAGGCTTCTGTCAAGGCCTCTGGTGCTGTTAACATGCCTCTGTGCCTTGGATTTTCTGTGAATTCATAGGTACAAACTAATGGTGCTGAACTTGCAACCCATGCCCCGTCTGAAATCTAGCCTTTATTTCTCCTCTCTCTTTTAATAAGTTGCTGACTAGGGACAAACTGTTCTTAAAAAAAAATAAAATATTATTATTATTATTATTTGGGGGGGGGGAGGAACAGCTGTGCAATGTTCCAAGGAGCACAAAGATGTGGAACAAAAAACATGCCTTTGCTTAGCATCTGAGCATCTATTTACAGTTGATAGATTTAAAATATTTATACTCTGCCCTTGACAGCAGGCCTCCTAGGCAGCTAACCGTAAATGAAAACTAATATATCCTGTTCAGTTTTCCAGCCAGCCAGCAACATCTTCTTTCAATATACTCCATTCCATCCCTTCATTTCTCCCCTTCCCCAAACACATGCGCAGTCCTCAATTAGAGCTATCGTGGGGGTGTTTTTTTGTTTTTGTTTATAATCCCCTTTAATACCCCTGCCTAAATATTTCTAGTACTTCTGATAACTTTTGGCCCCCCCCTGTTGATATCTCCCTCTTGTATGAGGATGGTGATCTATTGGCTGCAGATGGAATGGCACAGAGTTGGGTTTGCTTGTGTGTATGTGTGTGTGTGTGTGTGTGTGTGTGTGTGTGTGTGTGTCAGCACATGCTCAATGTCCAGGCAGTTTGCTTACTAGGTACAGCAATGGAAATGCACCTCAGACGATAGTGGGGTCGGAAAATTCTGTGGGAATTTTCTCTTAGAGGTAGTAGAACTAAATCATCACCACTCAAATGATTAGCATTTGTATAATGTTTTAGTGTTCAAACTTGTAAAAGTTACAACAGCCTCATAAATTAAGTCAGTCTTATCCAAACGTTGCAGAAGTAGGGGTGGGGACTGACAGTGATTGGCTTATTTAAGGTGACCTCCTAAGTTTATGGTACAAGTGTGATTTCCTGATTTAGAGTTCAGTCTCTTAATCATTGTGCTTTACCAGCTACTAGATAACTTGCTATCAAATGAGCAGATTACATTGTTTGTACTAATACATTGCTGAAAAGCTGATCATAGAATCGTGGAGTTGCAGGGGACCCCGAGGGATGCAGCAAATATATTTTTACACCTATAGGACAGCATTACATTGTTAAATTTGGCCATGAGTAATGAGGCTAGAGAACATAATCCATCCTCTCATGGGGACACCAGTCACTCATCTAGCGCATACCTCCCAATCATTCAGTTATTGGATTGTTTATTAAAAAGTCTCCTGTGATGCTGCCGTTGTTTAACATGGGTAATACTATTTGCTACCCTTCGTTAAGCTACCTCTTTGTGACAGTGATAATAAATCAGCATAGTAGGAAAACCAATTCTTTGGTATTGACTTTAAAAGAGTTATTTCTACCACTAAGCAGAGGCAAACAAAGACTTGTCGCCAAATGCATGCTTAACAGGTAGCCTGCAGGCAATCACAGTTATCCTAATGAGGATGAAATTTTTTTACGCAGCTCTAAGGTTCAGTCCCCATATGGGACAGCTGCATATTCCTGCATTGTGCGGGCTTGGACTATCAGGGGTCAGCAAACTTTTTCAGCAGGGGGCCGGTCCACTGTCTCTCAAACTTTGTGGGAGGCCGGACTATATTTTTGGGAGAAAAAAAAAAAAGAATGAATTCCTATGCCCCACAAATAACCCAGAGATGCATTTTAAATAAAAGCACACATTCTACTCATGTAAAAACGTCTGCAGGCCGGATTTAGAAGGCATTTAGGTCGGATCCAGCCCCTGGGACTTAGTTTGCCTACTCATGGACTAGATGATCCTCAGGGTCCCTTCCAACTCCACAATTCTATGATAACTTACAATCTTGCCTTGGGGATACGTCAGCCAAAATTCCAAACCTCCTTGGAGGTAAATACCTAGGTCTGGATCTAGTCATCGAGGAATCTAGGTGCGCGGTCTTCTTTTGAAGAAAAGTGGGTTTGTAATTGTCAGGGATGTGCCCACCCCTGCCAGTCCGGCACTGCGTGGCTACAGGCAGCCTCAGCCTCTGTTGTTGACGGACTCGTCTTCCAGTGAGTCTACCAGCCCCTCCTCAGGGGAGGAGCAGTTACCGGGAGGGAGCCAGGTGGGGAGAGGTCTCCAGGAAGATGCAGAGAGGCCTAACACCACTCAGCAGACTCACTCGGAGGGAGAGACGCCGTTTCCGGCGCCAGCATTACGCAGAAGGAGAAGGCGGCAATTTAGAGTGCCGAGACTCTGGTGTTGGCGCCGTAACAGGAGGGGGGCACTTCCAGATTCCGCTAGCGACTAGACGGTCATGTTTAGGATTAGCTCTGCACTGTACATACTTTGCACAATAAAATGATAGAAAGACAAGAAGGACTTGGTCTTTACTCTTGAGCAACCGTTAAGGGAACCTGACAGTAATGACCAAGCATCGATTCATGCAACTGGGCAGTTGCGTGATTTGTTTTGTTTGTGACTAGTAGCTGCTATTGTGATAGTGGATCAAGGCTCTGAAGGGAGCGGCATCTAACTGACATAGTCCTGATAGATCTCATAATCCCTCCTGGTTGTTTTCGCTTGGTAATTGCGCAGCTGATAACTTGCCTGCCTATCATCCTGCCTGACTTGACCCAGAATGTAATATTCAATAGTGTGCCATTAGCAGGGCTGAAAGTGTGTATTGAAATGAAGAAGCTGGCATGTTGGGTGGATCCCTTCCCCTCCCTGCTTGCTGCCTAGAGTAGAAAGCCCCCCCACCCCCCGCAGCACTGATTCCCTCCATCCGCTTCTCTCTGCCTGTGTTCAAATAGTGACATCATCCCAAGGATGGGAATGTGGATGCAATCCAAGCTACAGCTGACAAGGGCAGAGAGAATCCTGGAAGTTTCATCATTGTTCAGGGAGCACAGTCCACATTCCTAAGCTCTTGAGTGGCTTAGGGGAAAGCAGAAGGCATTACCATGGAAAACAAATACTAAAGTGAGTTATCCCACAGTTGAAGTGAAGATGCCTCTCCGGTTGTTTTTTTGGGTCTAGTTAAGGATATCTATATATAAAACTATTCTAGGGTACAGAAGTCATATGCTTCCAGTTTAAATCCAAAAGAGAAACAGCTCTGGGTAACAAATGTTTGGAGAACCATAATTTTAGGAGTACAACCTAAAATATAATCTGTGAAGCAGCCCAAAATACACCGATAGGCTTGCTTCTTTTTGGACGCCAACTTTTTAGCGTGAAGCAGAAATTTTGTCTGCAAACTTCTGCCTCCCCCCCTTTGGACTTTGGAAATTGATCCATTGTCAAGTCTTGAAAGTGCAAATCAGACTCTGTGTGTGTGTGTGTGTGTGTGTGTGTGTGTGTGTGTGTGTAAAAAAGAGAACCATGAAACCATAGTGTTTATTTGAGCAGAGATGACCAATCTCACTCCATTTCTGTCTGGATTAGAAGTTTGTGTCTTATTTACTCTCTGGTACAGTGTCTGGCTGAGCTTATACACGCAAGAAGCTTCTCTCCCCCCCCCTTTTTTTTTTTGGAGTTTGAACAGAAGAATAGAGATTCATGGCTGCCTACCCGCTGCCAGAGTAAATTGACCTCTCAAATCCATCACTTCACCTACATGGGGATAATGGAGAGCCGAGTACAAAAAGAGGAAGGGGGGGGGCTTACTGATGGGACGAGAGCTCAGGGCTTTTCTCTTTGGGGGCATTCAAGTGTGTTAGGGCAAAATAGAAAACAGGTGAAAGAGGCCTACCGCTCCCTATCATGCCTCTGTGGGCAGAGCCCCCCCATCAAAAAGGACTGTTTGATCTTGCCCTTTGGGAGGGTGAATCCCCCTCACCCATAGTTGTTTGTGGCTTCTTCTTCTTCTTTAAATAATAATAATAAAAACAGTGTGAGGATGGATTTCTTAATTTTTTCTATTTAACATAGAAAACATTCTGTGTCTGCTGGAGGACCGGGGCTGTTGCCTCTGCTTTGGGAACAGAAGCAAAGTATTAATTCATCTCTTATTTGCTAGGCTTGGAGAAAAAAAGGAGGCGAACACTCCAGCAGTACAAAGAGAAGGTCCTTGCCCCAGTTTAATTTTATTGTCTTATTCTGGGGGCGGAGAGAGATGGGTTACTGCAAGAGGGTATAATCCTTTGGGTGTATAGTTTGTCAAGTACTGGCACATTGTTGAGTGGGGAAATAATGAAAAATCTCATTATATGCATTTTAAGAACCCCTGGGTCAGGGGAGGGGGGCGGGAATCCTTTGCACACGTGGGTTTTTTTTGTGCCCGCTTCATTTTCCACTTTGTACTTTTAGTCCTACATTTTCCCACAATTGTTGAGAATGTTTCTCTTTGATCTTGAGGCCTGATCAGTTACTCCTTCTTATTGGGGGAAAAGACCCTCTCTTTTTAATGACTTCCTTCTCAAAGGCACAATGCTATTTAGCTTAAAAGGTGTTTAATGCAGCATGGTCCTGTGTATACTTACTCAGAAGCAAGTCCCACTGCACTGCATGAGATTTTATTCCCTGTAAGTGTGCATACAACAACAGACTTAACGATGCTATCAAATAATCCTGTGGCACAATTTAAAGACAAAGAGGTAATTCCGTACTGTACTGATGAATTTGTGGACCTCTTTACATAATATTTTGTGTTTTAGCTAATATTATTTGAACTCCAGTTGACATTAAACTATTTGTTAATCGGTTCTTTCCCCAAACAAATATAATCAAGAAGTATGCCACAGGTAGTTTAGATGCTTTCTTTTTATTCTGTTTTAAGATATATGACTAATGTAACAATTTTGCAACCTCAATAATTTATCTCTAACTTGGATAACTTGTGATTTCATTCTCCTGTGCAGTTTGGTTTGATCTACTCTGCTGAACTGTGTACTCCTAAAGTCAATAAAACAGATTTTCATCTAGATTCTGCATTGGTACTAATCTGAAGTGTACGCAATGTTGTTCTTTGGCAGCAGAGCTTAATATTCTTCTTCCTTGGCTATAGGTCATTTCATGGGCAACAATACAGTGCTAGATGTTTTGAGGAGAAAAGGATATGAAGTTGACCATACCCCTGCTGGACATGCCACCAACAGGTAACAAACATGTCTTCAGTCTTTATCTTTGTGGGATTACTGTACTTGTATCCTGGCTGCAGGGCACATGATGCAACCATATTGACGAAGATAAGCAGGTCGGAATCTGGTCAGTGTTTGGGTAAGGATTCCACGTACGCTGCCTTGAGCACTATGATGAAACAAAGGTAGAACATAAATTTAGAGACTAAATCATTCGATTAAAATATATAATCATATGCCATTATTGTATATCCGGAATAAATTACGCAAATTTACGCATCCGTGGCACTCTGGTTTCCTCCATTTCCCTTAAAGGGCTGTTGAAATCACTCGTTTGCCATATACCTAGTGACTGGTAGCAGATTGTAGGACCTGTTTCCTTGAAAATATGCTACTTAGTGACTGGTAGCAGATTGTAGGACCTGTTTCCTTGAAAATATGCTATCTGAAGTGATAGGAATATTTTTCTGAGTTGATGTATCTGTGATGATTCATTCTCACACTGAAATAATGACTTGGTGTTCCATTCATCAAGTCAATATCATAGATGTGTGAGTTAGTCACAAGACACAAAGGTACAGGGGTGCCAACTTGAATAAAATAGGGGTGGGAGGGGGTGCAGGTAAGCCCTGCCCTGCATAAACAATCACTAGATTTGAAGTGCTGGCTCTTACATTGTGTATTGTAGAGTGCCTCTAATATTTGGATTTTTATTGGTCTGTATCTTCCAGATCTTGAGCTTCTGTACAGTAGGGCTATCTGTCAGATTAAACACTTAATTGAGTAATCACCACCCTTAACAAATTTAATCTTTTAAAAAATAATAATAATGAATTATCAGACTCACAGAGTCGGTGCCTTGTTGAGATATTTGGGGTGAAGGATTGAATGTAGAATGAATGAATGAATGAATGAATGAAATATTGGAGGAAATTTAGGTAACTTAAAACTCAGTAAGTGAAAACTACTACTCAGAGTGAGAAAAAGAGGCTGCCTTTTAATGTTTTTTTCATTCCCTATTATTGTAACTCACCAGGGCAAAGTTGCCTTTAAAAATAACCAGTGCGTCCGTAACTTTTTAAAATTAAAACTTTTAACTAAATAAAAACACTTGACATTACTGATTTCTCCTTCAAAGATTAATTGCAAATAGGAGCTGCTTCATTATATCTGCACCATCCCAAAGTGAACAGGAGCTTTTACAAGCTTAGAGTAGGAGTGATTACATGTTCACCGACGTTTCCACAGAACAAAAGCAAATATTCCTTTTAACTTCTGCTACCTCTTTCTGCAAACTCTTAATGGCTGAAGTGGCCCTGGCCTTTCTCCTCCGCCCCCTTATCTGCCTAGGACCCCAAACATTCTTCAGGGGTGAGTCACAGATCATTGACTCATCAGATTCAGTGGTGAGGACCACAAGCTAAGTGTTCAGTGAATTGTAAGCTAACACCACTCCTACTTATCCAAGCCTAGGGCTATTCCCTTCTTCATTTTCTTTTTTTGGAAAACAAATTCAGGGTCTTTCCTAAGTCCATCTGTGACCTCCTAGGAGACTTTTGCATTCCATCCCAAGTTTTTCTGGCTTTGATCGGTCTGTCTGAAACTTATTTTACATTCCTATTCCTGAGTTCAGGTTCAGTGAGTACATTTGACTGAGAATTAAAGGATTCTTGTTTTACATTCCTCCCTCTTCTGTAAATGCATCTTAGCCTTGTGAGAGAAAGAACCACCCTATATTTTGTCAATATTTCCTTCCGCTGTGCATTGTCCCAGTATGCATTTTAAAAGGACTGGGTGTGATTTCCCCCCTCCCTCCCTATAGCTACCCTTTGACAATCTCAGGTTACTTTCTGTGCAGTCTAGATTTTTATATAGTAGAGTTTTCTCATAGATAAAATGGGGATCTGGCTTTGCATTCATAGAATCATAGAATATTAGAGTTGGAAGATTCCTGCAATGCAGGAATCTGAGCTAAAGCATCCCTGGCAGATGGCCATACAACCTCTTCTTAAAAACCTTCAAGGAAGGAGAGTCGTACCACCTCTTGGGGGAGTCTGTTCCACTGCCAAACAGCTCTTATTGCCTGAAAGTTCTTCCTGATGTTTAGTTGGAATCTCCTTTCTTGTAACATTGGAGCAGCATTTTTGATATACGAGTTGGATTTTCTTCTGTATTAAAACTGGAGACACATTTCACTATTGGAGCCCGAAGGGTTTACCTTTAGAAGGTGCCCAATTCTGTTGTGACTTTGGATCATTCTGTCACAGCCTCATTTGAACCCTGAAATCTGGGACCCCCTCCAAACAGGTGCCAAGGTTTTGCAATGGTTTTGCAGCACAAACTCCACATTTTGCAGCTCCCCCCATACTGATTAATTAATACATCGAACCATGGTTTGTAGTTAACATCCCAAACCCCGACATTGTAACGATTGCAAATTTTTGCACCGGTTTGGAGGGGATCCCAGATTTCAGCAACCTCCTCCATGAATAGTTCTCCAGGATCACAAGAGGCTCCACTAGGTTTACATTTCCTTCTACCAGCACACTAACTGTTCTCTCGGCACACCATTTGAGATAGATGAGAATAACTGCATAGGCTGGAGAATGGCATCACAAAGGTCTGGTCTTTTGTTGCATGAAGTGCAGTTTGAAAAATTGTTCTCCAGAGCACATTTATTATCACCATGGATACTAATTTGGAAGAATCCTGTGTGGTGGGGAAGACTTCAGCAACAAATATGGAACCCAATGCTTAGGGGGCATTGCATTCTTGAGTGGAAAGTTGCAGTCTGATCCGGAGAAATGCTTAGCAGCTGCATAATCCAATCAGTTCGGTTGAATTTAAGTGTTTTCCTGACTATATGGGGTGGGTGGGGAAATAAACCACTATTATTTGTTGTGCAGCCTGCTTTATTGTTAAGTGTCAAGCTTTCCTTTTTATACAGAGTTATAACTAGCACCAAGCTATTAAGATTGAGCTCTCTCTCTTTTTTAAAGAACAGGTAGTTTGCACAGTACTGTTGTTGAACTCTTGTTGGAATTTTCAGTGAGGCAATATGTTTGCAACGATATACAGTAGACTGAAAAATACTCCTAGCCATTCAGGTCTCCCTCTCTCTCAATATATATATATATATATATATATGGAAGACATTCATGTACCCAACCATCCTCCCTCAAATTCCTTTCAACAACATTTTATTTCTCTCTCTAGTGGGAAGCATCAGAAGGTGCTGTCTGCCCTCTCTTCCTCTTCGCCGGAATATGCCTCCTACATCATCTCTCAGGAGCTCCACTCTCCCCAGCAACATCCGCAGAAAGAGGACGAGGAGGAGGAGGAGCTGCTGCCTCATTTGCTTCTGCCAGAAAGCATTGACCTGCTGGACAAAGTGGACAGGAAATACAAAAAGAAGAAAAAGAAGCAGCAGAAGAAGCAGCGTTTGCGCCAGTTCAATGACCTCTGGGTACGCATCGAGGAAAGGTAATGAGCAGGTTGAGGCTGAGCATGATGCTCTTTGAGCAATTGAGGCTAGGGATGCCAGCTTCCTCTTACTGGCAGTGGTTTCAGCTGCCGCACAGCAGCAGAGTTAATCAGGTGAGGCTTTTTATTATGACCAGAGGCACTGTCTTGTGCTCCAGATTTTTTTTGGGGGGGCTGGCGTGCATCACATGTGTGATGTCATACGTGTGACGTGCAACGCATGCGCATCGCCAGGAGGAGACCGAGCGGGGAGCCCAGCGTGGCGTGGTTCAAAGGCTGAGTGTGAGAGAGGAAGCCGCGCCACTCTGGGCTCCCCGCTCGATCTGTTCCCTACGATGTGATGGCGCGTGTATGATGTCACACACACGTGACGCAGGTGGTTGGGAGGAGGCCGAGCATGTTGCACATATGATGTTGCACTCGGCCTCCTCTGCCCCCTCCACATTGAGGGGTCCCAGCCCCCTGCCAGCAAATATTGAGGGGCCGAAGACCCCTCTGCCACGATGAGTTGGCGCGCCTGATTAGGACCTAAGTCATAATCTGTAGGGGTAACCAATCATTCACCCGCACGCGTCACAAAATCCGCCTCTCCTCTGTTCCCTCGCTGGCAGAAGCTGCCAATCGCCCACGCAATTAGTGCAGCATCGGCCAACCAACACCACCCATTGACACAGCAACCAATAGCACGCACAATAGCCGCTGACAGACCAGCAACCAATCAAACGTGCACCCTGAGCACTAGCCATGTATAAGACGACCCCCACTTTTAAGCATGATTTTTAATGAAAAAAAACATAGTCTTATACATGGAAAAGTATGGTACTAGATATTGGGATGGAGCTACAGTTATGAGAAACCTGGACTTGCTATTCTAAGCAACAGTGCATGTGAAGTTTCTCCCGCTGTGTAATGTACAGGGAAACCCTGGGTCCTACCCCGTAAGGCTTGTGCATTTTCCTGCACCCACTCTGCATTGTTGGCTGGGGACTAGTGAGGACAGGTAAATGCACAGGTGGTCACATCAGGAGATGGGGTAGGTATACTTTACTATATACAGTCATACCTTGGTTCTCGAACGCCTTGTGACTGGAACGTTTTGGCTCCTGAATGCCGCAAACCTGGAAGTGAGTGTTCCGGTTTGCAAACGTTCTTTGGAACCCGGATGTCCGATGCGGCGTCCGTGGCTTCTGATAAAGCGCAGGAAGCTCCTGCAGCCAACCAGAAGCTGGGCCTTGGTTTTTGAACGTTTTCGGAAGTCGAACGGATTCCGTTTGAGAACCAAGGTACGGCTGTATTACAAAAGGGAGCAGGGAGAACTCAATTTTAAGCTGCCATATTTGACAGAATCCCTATACTTCTTGTAATATGTACCATGTAATGTGTATCATGGTGCAAATGTACCTTTTGGCATGTGTTTATTTTGCTGCTGTTTGTGTGTGAATGACATCAAGTTGTTCCTTCTCTTTCTTCCTTTTAGTACCACTGATCCGCCTCCTCGGATTCGTATAATTAATGGGTACATTACTGTCGAGCCTCAGCCACGGGGCCACGGACGATCCAGTCACATCCAGACAGACACCAACTGCTCCAGCGGGCTATTTCTGTTCTTCTCTACCATGATATTGACTTTGATGTTGCCCTCAGTGATTATACTGATGCTGGAGTGAACCTTCCATGTAGAACTGCATATTCTTATCTTTTTTCAAAGGATCTGGGGTGAAACGAAAAAAGAACAACTTTTCTGAAGGGCAGATCATCTATATGGATTTTTTATTTTTATTTTTTTGCCTCATCCTTTTCCTGAATCTGGACCATTAACATGATTAACTGGTTTGACCGTGCCTAATACAGGAGAAGATGTTCTTGATGAAAGCCATTATTTATCCTTCTCTTGCAGAAGAATTCTTTCATGTTATCCCATGATGATTTTGGGGAATGTATATGTAACATAGCTGTTATTTAGCTGTATGAAACTGACTTGAAAACAATTTGGGGATTTGTTTGTTGTTTCTATGTGGTCTCTTGTGGATGTTATAACGAGCTTTGAGCTTCTCAAAGCAATAGGAACTTGGACTTGAAGGTATTAATTTGGCCAAAATTGTACTGTTTGGAATGAAGTGTTTTCTGCTCTTTGCAGATCCACACAACCATCTGTTTCATCACTGCCTTTTCTGCCCCCCACCTCTGTAGTCTTGGTACTTGTCACTTTTTACTGGACCCATTTCTGTGTTTTTAGCAATAGCTGAACACACACACAATCTTTAGGAGGTGACGCTTTTCACAAGAATTATCTTTTTCATGTCAGGAAAAGCTTTGCCTCTTAAATATTGGTGTGTATGACAGCTCAAAAGCTTGCTCCTCTCTCCAGCGTAATTGGAACCATTTCTGAAATAAGCAAGTGTTTTATTTTTCCTGCCCTTTCAAAAGGGTTGCTAGATCCTAGCCTGGAGCTGGTGACTATCCCTTAAAAGATTTTACATGGGATGCAGATGCTGCGTCTCCTTTGTCTTGTTCCTCTACTGGTCATCTTGCCTATTACGCTTTCTACCTCCGTGATCTGCCTAACCTTAATTTTGCCTTGAAGCAGCTATGGACAGAGGCAGGTTCAGGAGCCAAGTGGATGAACCGGGTACTGGCAAAGCCTTAGAAATCCTAATACAACAGTGATAATAAATAAATACACCTTGTTTCGTCTCCAGTATATATTTATTTATCAAAGTGATAGAACTTGGGTGGGTGGGTGGAATGAGAAATGCACACAGTCACCTCGCTACTTGCCTCTGGAATCAGACTATTTTGAATGGAGCAGGGAGGGGGAACCACTTTTGTCCAGTGTGCGAGACAGGCCTCTTTTGGCAGATGGAGGGAGTGGAGTTTGCCTGTTTTATCTGCAAGCTGCCTTGAGTCCCTGTCAGAGAAAAAGGCAGTGTATTCATCACCTGGCATCTTAGCATGGATATGAGCTGAACAGAAAACTGGGTGCTGAAATTAAAGAGCACCCTAGTGCAAAGGAAGAAGTGTGGTCCTGACTGCTCCTTGGCTGTGGGACTTGCAAATGGCACTTTTTCATTTCGAGGCTTGCATTTGGTGCTGTTTACACCTGGTGCTGAGTGCAAGCTGCATTGGGACTGGTTCTGTTTGCTTTTGCAGCACCTGAGGAATTCTAATGAATCTCATTTGTGCGTATAGAACCAAGATCTGTAGTCATTCTGGAATAATTGGTTCTCATTATTGATTTCTTCCTGTGTTGCAATTATTTATGAAGAGGCTTATGAAATAATTGGTTTAATGAATCTACAGAACTTTCAAATTAAATCAACCTACTTGATAAGAGTGAGGAAAAAGATGGAACACCCCCCAAAAAAAAGATATGGATTTGTTTTGAGAAAAATATTGCTAGCAGAAAATGTCAGGATGGTTTTGATATTGTAAGTACTGGTATATAAATACTATCATTGAGTTCTGTGGTTTGGGAACTTCCTTGTTTTTGTTTGTTTTCTATTTTATTTCACATAACGGTTTATTCCGTTTTTATTATATTTTAAATTTTATTCATATTCAAGAAGCAGGATATAAGCACTAGCATAGCATGGCATCTCTCTGTGTAGCTTGGGCAGTCAGAAGGATTTTAGCGTGCATTTATATTTTATATGCTGCCTGTGTGTCTGTCGAAATTGCTGATTGTTAATTTTCATGAATTTGTCGGTGAAGCGTGCCAGCCCTGACTCTTCTCACGCTACATTTCCGTTATGGAAAGCGGCTGCTTGCATTTTCACCTGACAGTTTGAGCAAACAGCACGTCGCATCTGCAGTAAACACGTTAAGAAGCCCTGCCAAATAAAAAAACACGAAGCTTTGACACTAGATGTCGCCCAAGCGATGTGGGGATAGCATTTGGGAGGAAAGAGCGGCGCGTTGCTTTCGGTTAGATCAGACTAGGCACAAAGGAAATACAGTAGCAAAATTTAATGCAGGCAGCTGGTGCTGCTGCGTCGTGGTGGCAATACTTCGGCGGGGTTTTTAGAAAGGCATTTTCTGCCAAGAGTGCCGCCCGCTGCTTGCAGTATAGGAATAATGTCTAACCCGACAGGTTTGTTATACAGTACTGTATAAGCATCATCGGATAAGTATTGGAAGCACTTGTAGCGCGTCGGCGTGTTAATACAGGCATAGGCAAACTCCGGCCCTCATGTTTGGGACTACAATTCCCATCATCCCTAGCTAACAGGACCAGTGGTCAGGGATGATGGGAATTGTAGTCCCAAACAACTGGAGGGCCAGAGAGTTTGCCTATGCCTAGTGTTAAAGAACTTCTGTTTCTACAGCGCCGGTTGTTTTACAATGGGGTAGGCAATTTGGCTGAATAATAACGACAATCATGCGCAAATGGTTGGAGGGGAAAGGTTTCGCTTGCTGAGGGGAGGCAGCTGTTGCACGGCGCGGGCAAAAGCTGAAGGGAGCTGGATGCCCTTCTTCCCGCGCTTTTAAGTTTCGACGGGCGAGAAAACGAGGGCGGGCCTCTCTGCCTTGATTGACTGCTGCGAGGGAAAGCGCGCGGGCCGTCGCTTCCAGTAACCATGGAGACCCTCCTCCCCCCTCCCCGCGTCCCGCCCGAGGAAGCATGGGAAATTGAGTTAGGCGGGTTGTTGCCTGGCAACGGGAGGACTCTCTGGAGAGCTAAGAAGTTTCAGCTGCTTTTCCTTCCTTTTCTTGAATGCGAAGAAGTGGGAGCCCTCGGACTTCCCGGCACCGGCCCGCGACTTTTTGAAAGCTCTCCCCTTTGGGCAAAAGGTATTTTGTCTCTCCTCCACCATTCATCCCTGGCCGCCTTCTTCTCTCCCCGCCCCCCCGTTTATTATTATTATTATTGTTGTTTAGTGCATTGAAGGAGCTCGCACCATTCCACCTCACAACAACCCTGTGAGGTAGGATAGGCGAAGAGACAGTGGCTGGCCTGTGGTCACCCCGTGACTGAGCTTTATGGGCAAGTGGGATTTGAACCCTCGTCTCCCAGGTCCCCTGGCCCAACACTTTAACCACTCCGTCCCTTGCTCTGTGTCTGTCTTATGCCTTCCATAAGAGCAGCAAGCACCAGCACCAGTGCTTTTCTTCTAGAAAAAAGGTGCCACACTTTTTACCAGTGCTTTTCTTCTAGAAAAAAAGGTGCCACACTTTTTACCAGTGCTTTTCTTCTAGAAAAAAGGTGCCACACTTTTTACCAGTGCTTTTCTTCTAGAAAAAGGTGCCACACTTTTAACCAGCGCTTTTCTTCTAGAAAAAAGGCGCCACACTTTTAGCCAGTGCTTGTCTTCTAGAAAAAAGGCGCCACTTTTAACCAGTGCTGTTCTTCTAGAAAGAAAAAAAGATGCCACTTTTAATCAGTGCTGTTCTTCTAGAAAAAAGGTGCCACTTTTAACCAGTACTTTTCTTCTAGAAAGAAAAAAGGTGCCAGTACCACATGCTCTTGAGTACCTCCGGAAAAAGCACAGATAATAATAATTTTATTTATACCCAGCTGCTCTGGGCAGCTTCCAACACAATCCAAGCCACGCCCATCGCCGGATAGTGGAAGACTTTTTTTTGGAGGAGGGCGACTGCTCAGGGAGAAATTGCATGTGCCTTCATTGGTGAAAAGTGTGGGGCTATGGGATTGATGCCATGCAAAACAGGACTACGGCTCCAGTAATGTAGAACTATTGTATTCTCAGGTCTCACTGCTGATCCCAACCTGCAACAGGGGACCCATTTCCAGTGTGGTGTTTTGTTTTGTCTCACGTCTATCTATCCCTCTTTCCTCACTTTTCTACATCAGAACGCTTACCGGTATATCTTTAATACTATAAAACCTGTTTTTTAACGGGATCATTTTAATGGTTTTGTGTGTGTATATACATAAATATAAAATGACTTAAAGGTTTTCATGTGATCAAGCAGCAAATAAGTTTTGTTAAATAAATAATAGTTCTATATAAGAGGGATTTATTGCAGGTCCAGCTTCTTTTGCCTGAATAAGCAACCTCACATACATTGAAATATTTTCTTCTGACCTACTGTTAAAGCTAAAGGTGCTTTTCTAGTGCTGGTTGTCCTTCTTTCTACCTCCTCTGTTAAAAATGGCAACAGAACAACAGCCCCTCCCCAAGCAAACGACTATAATGGGTGGGGCTGCAGATATGACTAACTTCCTTCGGGATTTGTGTGTCCCTGATCATCTGTCAAAGAAAAATATTCTAAAAGAGAGAATTCCAACAGGTTCAACCCACTCCATCCTGCCCTCTCAAAACGTTCTCTTTTGCATTGGAACTATATCAGTATGGATAGGTGGGAGCAGCCAAGGGTGCTTCTTTCACATAAATTATATAGAAAGGTACCTGCACATTTTGTTCCATAACTTTATTTCTAAAATGACTGGGGACTTACTATTTTATTTTATTTTTTTAAAAAAAATAAAGCTCAGCATCTGGGGCTTGCCTGTAGGAGCCAATGAAGACCTTAATGAATGCCAGGTTTGCATCCCCTGTGCCAGTTCATTTGTTGTTATTTCCACCATATGCATGAGTGTTGAATTCCTTGCCTATATTGTACCTCTACTGCAATACCAACACAATAATCCATGTGTACCTAAACTAAATGTATGCAGAAAAAAATGAAAAGTGCTTTGAATGATTTAAAAATATAGCACAAATGATATACTAAAAGAAGGGAAGCAAAGCAGTATGAATATTTGTAAGGTATTTATTAGAAGTATTTATAAACTGCTCAGAATCCCCAGGGATTAGATTTGCAGAAAAATACAAACCTAAACAGCACGGGTGGTGCTGTGGTCTAAACCACTGAGCCTTGGGCTTGGTCGGCGGTTCGAATCCCCACGATGGGGCGAGCTCCTGTTGCTCTGTCCCAGCTCCTGCCAACCTAGCAGTTCGAAAGCACATCAAAGTGCAAGTAGATAAATAGGTACCACTCCAGCGGGAAGGTAAACGGTTTCGCCAGAAGCGGCGCTTAGTCATGCTGGCCACATGACCTGGAAAAACTGTCTGCGGACAAACGTCGGTTCCCTCGGCCAGTAAAGCGAGATGAGCTGCAACTCCAGAGTCATTCGCGGCTGGACTTAACTGTCAGGGGTCCTTTACCTTTACCTTTTAAAACCAACATTAAAATACAGCATTAAAACAGCATAAAACTAAATGAGGAGGAGATGTGGGAGAGAGGGATTTGAATTCTGTTTCGTTTGTTTTGGAAGGAAGTTCCACTGAAATTAGTGGAATTTGACACACACAATTTATAAATAAAAATGGCAAATACTACTTTTAGATATTCAAGCATCCCTTTCCTTTATAATCATATTTTTATTTTCTTTTTATAGAATAAAAATGATCAGATATTTTGCTTACCCAAGGGCGATTCTTCAAGCAAACAAAGCACTCTTGACAGTTTGCTGTTCCTCAAGTCTGTTTAATAATGATCAGGTTGATTTGTCTTTCCTGTTACAGTTTTATGGCAGCTAATTTTCCTGTGCCGTTGTTTCTTACTACTGGATCGTTCAGAATATTCTGTCAAAGGTTAAAAATCATGAGATAGTGTCGTTAAATTAAACTTCAACAATTATGTGTGTCATTTTCAGGGAATAATGCCTAAAAGGGTGTTATTGCCCTCCATACAACCTACCGGTACTCCACAACCTTCGGATGATGCAGATAGCAGGAATGAGCTAGGCAGTTCAAGTGAAGAACGCTCGTCTTCAAGTGGGAAAGATTCAATTACAAGAAATGAATTTAAAAAAAGACTGGTTAGTACAGCTCCAAATCAGATGCAAGCAAATCCCGAAGCTCTGAAATTTGAACATAACACAAAATCACAAGAAAGAACGAGAAAGCGACAGCAGCCCATAAAACTGGAGCCTCTGGTAGGTTGATTTGAAACTACTTCATAAGGCTTTGTTTTATTTTATCCTGAACTCCCATGAGGTTCCCTGGAAACCTTGCCTCTACCTACATTCAACTGCACCCCTTTGCACAATAATATGTGTGTAATCCTGTTTCCTTCATTTATGCAAATATGTGCAAATATAACAATAGTCCATTACCCACAGCTGACGTTGACATTTACAAATGTCAGTGGCAAATAATAATAATAATAATAATATAATATGAAGAAGTTTGGTAAACTGGCAGATCTATATTCCCAACTGCCTTTTGTGATGACTAGAGTTTGTGTTGGACTACCTGTATTGTTGGATGTTTATTATTTGATCAATTTTGGATTTTTATATCACTTTCATGCTAAATTGAAACACTGTACTGGAGCAGATCTATCCCTCCTGATACCTTAATGATGATTAACGGAATGGATACATTTGCACCAGCCTAATTTGTGATTGTTGTTTATTTAAATAGTATAAAATTTGTCATGTGCAAGCATAATTTTATTTCAAACTTTCTTTCCTAATCCTCAATGCAGCCTGTATTAAAAATATATCAGCAGCACAAGCAACCTGAATATATATTCCAGAAGAACAGGGAGAAATTATTAGCTGCTGGAGTATTACAACCTACAACTTCAGCAGAGAAAAGAAAATGGCCTCCTCCGGAACCAACATTAGCTGAGCTTCAGCAAGAGTTAATGAGGCAAAGACAGGTATTGCCCACCTTTGCATATTGTGATTATTATTATTTTTTAAAACACCCAGCTTAAACTTGTCTTTCAATAAAATATTTTCAAGGCAGCTTGCATTGCATAATTCAAGAAACAATAGAACAAGTAACAATAAAATGTTATTCTGTATGTTCTTGGAGCTAATGAAAAATTACCTGTGAAATATGCTTTATAAGGTGCTTCTTGTATTGCTTTTTCAAGTCTTCTTAAATATGAGGAAAAATCAAATCTCTTAGTTTCTTTCTCTTGGTAAAAGGAAGGATAATTCAGTTCATGGCAGCATTTGCCCACATCTAAATTTGGAACTGCTCTGACATGGTTTACTAACACAGTGAAGCAATTGTTGCTTGATAACCCTGGAGCAAATATCCAACTGTCCCTTTAGATATTCCAAGGAATCACTTTGCAACAGGTAGATTTTACACATTCATCAAACAGGGAAAGAGAGAACTGAAGCTGCTATTATCACCAGAAGTGTGTAGAGGATGTAATTGTGATACCTTAATTATTTCCCCATCTCGGGGTTGTAAAAGATTTGCACCCTATGGTGATCATTAGGGGTATTCGGAAAATCCCATTTAGGTTTCATACTATGATGGCTGTATGATTTTATGCAGAAGGCGACTGTGTGATGTTGTACACGGGTTTCCATAGCCTTAAAAAGTGAGTTTCATCACCCTTCCCATAGAAAAGCCAGCATTTTGATGGTCACTTTAAAATAGATCTCTGTGGGAGCTGATTCAATTCTGCAAGTCATCTTTGCAAAGCGCACTAATCTATCACTATACTGTCGCATTATGGAATTGTGATTACATTGTGTCAGAGAACATCACCCAGATACTCTTTGTGTGTAGCCATCTTTAGGGTCATTCTGAACCAGTATAGCCTGCACAATGCATGTTCCATTGCAGGTGGCAGCCATTTCGCATGGGGTATCCGTTCCCAGCCCCTGTGTGTGTCGGGGGAACGCATATAAGTGCTCCTTGTTCCACTCCACCCTTGTTCTGCCTCCTAGGTCCAAAATGACCTGCCTGTCAGTGATCCTGCGTCAATTGGACGCCGTAATCTGGTAGCCACCTGTATGTATTTGGCTGGGCTTCCTTGTTCCTGTTATTTGGAGATAATAGTGTGTAAAAAAAGGCAGCCCAGGGCAGTCTCCAAGGCTTCCATTTGCAGTATCTACTTCGGATGGGAGGAACAGCACAGAAGAGATTGTGGCTGTTTGCTCTTGTTCCTTATATCAAAAGCTGCATTAAAACATGCTGTAAATGGTTCTCATCTTCCCAGAATGGCAGGCTTCTTTTTAAGGCCAAGTTGCAGTCAATTCTCTTTTTTCCAATTTCTGTTTTATTTTTATGATGTTAATGTTAAATAGCTCTGAAACAGGTTGCACATTCAGTATTTTATTTCTGTGACAACAACTTTTGAAAGATTGTATACTATTTTTCAGCCAATATACAAATTAATTTCACATTGGCTGAGTTTGGATGTGCAGCTAAACTATTATTTGACATGTGCACAAACAGCAATGCCTCTTACCCTTTCCTTCTCTAGCATAGTTACGAAAAGGAGGTTGAAAGCATCTGCTTATTGTTTTAAATAAACCGGTTTCTGGTTACCTGGCATATGAACTGGGGGAAACTCTGGTTAGTTTAAAGTATGGTTTGTTGAAACAAGCCAAGATCATCAAACACAAATAAAAGAACCAAAGTTTAAACTAATCAGAGTTCCTTCAAAGTGTGGACATAACATGAAACAATGGTTAGTTTAAAACAGGAAGTGAAAGTCTCCCTGCAATTTTGCTGGAGGAGGGGAAAGGGGAGTTTGCTAGCCCAAAGCTAGCTGCTGCTAGTGCACATATGAATCACATCATTGTGTAAAAAAGAAAGGAAAAAAAAGCCAATTGTCATGTTAACCAGCCCTCATTAACATAATTGTTATAGAGGCAGTTTTATAATTTTGCATATGTATCTGCAATAAGATACAGTGGTACCTCAGGTTACATAAGCTTCAGGTTACATATGCTTCAGGTTAAGAACGCCGCTAACCCAGAAATAATGCTTCAGGTTAAGAACTTTGCTTCAGGATAAGAACAGAAATTGTGCTCTGGCGGCGCAGCGGCAGCAGGAGGTCCCATTAGCTAAAGTGGTGCTTCAGGTTAAGAACGTTTTCAGGTTAAGAACGGACCTCCGGAACGAATTAAGTACTTAACCAGAGGTACCACTGTACTGAGTTTTTCAAAAGTCGGGAAATTTTTTTTTTAGGGAAATCAACTGAACAAGAAGAATTTGAAGTTTTCAAGTGAACAGTGATCTATACTTTCCTTTTACAGTTAATGAGTGACAAGGCGGCACGAATTCCCACTCCTCCTAAACAGCCACGTAGTGTGGTAAAATTAAGTGCTTCCCTACCAAGTGCCGCTCCTGTTCGTAAATTTAAGGAACCAGAAGATGTAATTAAAGCTAATATTACAGAACCTCTACAAATTGTAAGAACAATATGTCAGAACAAACATCTTGGATTCCTATACATGACTCCTGCAGTGCCTAGGTCATCAAATGAATATGATTGTTATAACTTGAAGTGAGTTGCTCAATTTATATTTTATTATGCTCAGTTTTAAATAATGTTAACTTTGATGTGAATTAAAAATTTACTTTATTACAACACCTGCCTCCTTTCTGATGCTGGCTAATTCTCCTGTGGTCTTTACTCAGTGGGGGGTGGGGTATGAAACCTAGCATATAGTGTACTGTTTGATCTATTTTTCTTATCCAATAGTTGTATTGCTGAACTCACATAATGGATATTTTGATGGAATGATACTAATAATAAGGCCTTGCACTCACATTTTAAAGCTTGGCTTCTTTGCTGTCTTTTTTCTTTAGAAAGGGAAGAGTTGCTTTCAAACAGTTTGTCAATAGACCAATTAATTTGTACAGCTTAAGGGTTGTTGTTGTTATTTTTAATTGCTTATTCTCTCTTCGTGGTAAGGTCCCAGGGCAGGTTACAACAATATAAAAATACAATATTAAAATCAGTTAAAACAATATACAATCAGATGAATAGAGTGGATCCTAAAATGTATGCCTTGCCGATGCCAGGGTAGGGGTAAAGAGCTATGAATTGGGCATATAGCCAGTGCTTTTTCCCCTTAAAAATGTGTAGGGGTACTCTCATTTTCCTACTCATATTGAAATACTGCTCCTCAATGAGGCCAAACTTAGATTCACAAAATGTTTAGGGGTATGCATACCCCTGCGTCCCTCCAGAAAAAAAGCACTGCATACAACAATAGTGATACAGTGATGATGCTAGGTGAACCTTTGTGGGGAGTAATTCCACAATTTAGGGGCTGCCATAGTGAAAGTAATCTCCCAGGCTCCCATTCCCTGCGCTTATGAAATGGGTTGGATATAGCTGGGGGAGTTGTGCTTTCCCCCTCCCATTAATACAGAATTGGCAACAGGATAGGTGCAGTGGAGTGATAGGAAAACACCGATCTCAAGTTCTGTTAAATTCAAATGTTTTCCTTTCTCTTTTAGAATCGTAACTTACGATTGTGTTAACAAAAATGACTACTACACGATTAGCCCGAATGCAGTTATTCACACATATAACGGAGAGGTTGAATATCTGGAGCTTGAACGCTGGGAGCAGGAATATCTATATCACAAAGCACTTTCCAGAATTACTATATTCACTATATTTCGCAAATGGAAAGCCTTTAACGTATGGAGGAAACATGTCCGCTCCAAGACGACTCATAATTACCGCAAAGCTCTACAGAAGAACTTATTCATTGTTAATGCTGTATGTATTTCAATTGTGTGGTGTGTGTGTGTGTGGCAACCACCACATTCCCTTCAATGCCCTGGTAGCTCGCTGTGGTCAGGGTAGATGGTGGGTATGTGTGGCTGGCTTAATTTGTTTCTTTCATGCAACTTTCCTCCTTCCTGGCAGGAGTATCTCATGAGAATCCCACCCATGGAAGCAGGGAAAAGCAGCTTTCACCAACTACACCTTATTGCAATCCCCATCCCCCCCCCCCCCAATCTGCTCATGAGAATTAGGTGACTTCCTGAACCGGCATAAGAGGCAGTGCAGAGGGCTAAAAGAGGAATGGGCAAAAATTGCCTCCTGCTTTCAGCTGATATGATCCCCTGCTGGATCTCAATCCCATTCATGAATGGAAAGGGACATCTAGTTAGGATCTAAGCTGTTTACTTCAGTTGGAGAGAATTTAATGTCAGCTCTGGGGCTGTTGTTGTGGCTCTGGGCCTATTTTGGAGGTATGTTGGAAGAATGAGGCCTTTGAATTCAGTGGCTTCCCTGACACATACCAAACATACCTTATTCCTGGCCGCCACCATCAGTGGAACAGTGACTGGGGAAGCTTTCAGCAGTGGACCTCCATCTCCACCCATGGGCCTATAGCATTCTCCTCAGCTGCCCTCCAAGGGAAGCAGATTATTTCTCTCAAAAGTTGTATATAAAATCAATTATAAGTTTTTAAATTATTTTTACAGAGGTTTTAATGCTAAACTATATTATGAAAACATATGCATGCTCAAATTATTTATAATATAATGCAATTTTCCTGTTGCTGAGATATATTGAAATTAGCATACCTTTGGTTCCGTTATGCCAGACATAAATCAGTATAGAAAGTTGCTGAAGTTAGTAATCTAAAAAGTTATTCTTCCATTTACAGGAGTTATTCTGCGAATAGAAGGGCCTTTGATACAGCAGAAGTTAACAGAAAGTGGGGAGTTGAATTTCATTGATCCTGTTCCCTAGTAGTCCCCTCTCCTGTTTCTTACTCTGATCTGTAGTAGTTTTTAAGGGTGCTGCAGAAGGAATGGAGAAGTACAAAGATCACCCATCCTTAGTGGGCACTGTGAGCACCCATTCCATACATGGTCCTCTGGAAACCCATTGTTTCCAAAAATTGGCAGTGCTAATAGAGTTTTAGGACTTTACCTTTCATCTTACAAACACTTTCTGACTATTTTGCAGTGTCTGAGACCAGCAATACTTAACATCCAAGAAATGTGTTACCGACTGAGTGATATGATACTTTGTCAAGTTGAAAAGGGCTATTTATATACCCTGATGGAATTTAAAGGTACTCAGTTCAACCAGCTAAAAGAAGTAAGTGGGTTTCATTGGTTCAATTTATCAATATTTCATATAAATCTTATTTTTAGCTTTAATATCAATTATTCTCTACCTGCACTGTACCTTTCAGGTGGCAGCTCATCTGTCGGAGTTCAGGGAAATAGCTAAAGAAGTAGTTAGAGGTGCATGTCGAACTGCACTGCTCGAAGCTGGTTTCACTCCTGATGATTACTTTTATGCAACAGCGAGTACAGGTACAAAAGTGAAATTTAAAAAACAATTTCAGTGCCATTATTCAAGTTGCAATGAATTAGTCCAATTCAGACATAAATGAAAGAAACAGCACAAGCTTCTTTTTTAGTTTTTGATTTATACTTTTCAAATTTATACTTTTCATTAATTTTACAATCCCTTTAACATTTCAAAATTTGACTTCCTTCCCCCTTTTTCTGTGATTCCTTAAATTTATTTTTCATGCATATCCAAATTCATTTAATTTACTCATTTAATTATCTACCATAAATATATACTCTTATAAAATTGCGGGTTATTACAATAATCCTGCAAATGTTTTTATCTGTTTACAATTTATCTGTAAATATTCAATAAACCATTTCCATTCTTTTATAAAGATTTTGTTATCTTGATTTCTTATTATTTGAGCTTTGAGCTCATATGTTGTCTCTGTCTCTTCTTCCTTCAGACGTGTGAAGAGAAGATCAAACACTTGATTTTGAAATAATCATGGTTCCCCTTGATATCTGAATCTAGGGAACTGTGGTTAGTTAAAACATGCCAGGTGATATATCCTGGCTTGTTAACAAACAATAGCATTAAGTAACTAGAGTTCCCCAGTTTGGCCTTAGCAGAGAACTGGAGTTTTTACCATAAAAGCAGATACTTCTATTCCTTGCAGCCATGCTGGAGCAATAGGAGCTTTTATGCCTGAGATCCAAGCAGGCTTGTTCATATAAGCGTAAACTATGGAAAATGGGGCCATTGATTAATTGCAGTGAAGGGTATCACAGAATATTACAAAATTTAATGTCTAAGACTGAATATGTTAGGTTTGCCTCCAATTGCTACATAGGATTTTAGCAAAATTTCTTAATGGCATTACACCAGATGTTGTTATATGTAGCAAATAATTGCTTCCCCCACTCCTATAATCAACTGAGTGTGAGCGAAATGAGTCTTATCACTGTAGAAATATTGGTTTAGCTTAGTACTTGAAATGGCTTCAGTAACATGTGCTTTTATTTTCCCCAGAACAGGTAACAACGGTAACAACAAGAGTAAATACTGGAAGTGCCATTATTCGTCGTCCTGAACTTTATGGTGACCAAGCTGAAAAAATGACGTATACTGAACAGGCCAGCAAAAGGGCTACTTGTGAAAGGCTGACATGGTTGGTATTTGGCTCTTTGCAGGTCCACGTGTAATAGTGAGCGCTCACACCTTCTTCATGGGCTCCCTTTGCGGGACTGCGCACAGCACCGCGGCCTTGGGACCCTTGGGACCCACCAGCTGGCTGGCCTGGCCTGCCTCCCTGCGTTAGTCCCTGGAGGTTCCTGCTAAACCTCAGTTAGCCAATCAGCCCTGGCGGTCAGTATAAGAATGTATTTTAGTGGAAGTGCTTCTTGCACATGAGATGGCTGTAATCCTAAGTGTCTGTACATCCACAAATGTATTCACTTTGCATTTACTCCTGGCAAAGTCTCAGTTTCAGTAAAAATGAAGGGCTCTGATGCATTGTTCTTTCCTTCCAGCTTTATTCGTCTTGCTGACTACCTTATAGTGAACACTTTGCATGTCTTGGCAGTAAAATCTGTCACTGCTCTTTTGAATTACCTCACTGAAAAGTTGAAAAAGACACCTCCTGCAGACCTCATTCGGAAGTGGAATACGGAAGAAACGCCACCTGAAGTTGTGGAAAAGAAGGTAAGGTCCGAGTTGTTTGAAACAGTTTGCTCCATCACATTGTCCATGGTCACTACTGGGTTCTATCCAGTATTGTGTGAGCAGAAGGAAGCTTGCATAACTAACCTTCCCTTTTCCCTACTCTGCAAAATCATGGCAGTGCTAAACAATACAGTTTAAAGCTTCTCAACACGGGCTCAAACATACCGGTAATCCCTGAAAGCTTTGATAAAAGAAGCAAGGATCTGCAACCCAGGTAGACCAGCCACCAAACAATATGGGCCTAGCCACTGCTGGAACCCTTGGGCAATGGTGAAATGCAGAGCATTACAGTATTCTCTTCCCCTCTTCTTAGAACAGACTGTCACAAGCTCTTTTCCTCACTGACTGCAATCTTGACACATGTTAATTAACAAATGTTTTATTCTAATTCATACTGAGATGCAGTGATCTTTTGTCAATTTCCCCAAGTCATTAAGGAGTGTGTAAGTAAAGTTTGATAATCCCTGTTGTCATTCAGCTATCTCCAGATTAAGATCCCCTCCCGCCATCAACCATACCTATTTGAGAATATACATATAATTTGCAAATTTGTGGACATGTGAGAACAGGGACATGACAATAACACTGTCGTGGGCTTTTCACCTACTTTTTCTTGTTGTCAATGTGTTAGGCCAGAGAAAATGAAATATTGTTTCTAACCTAAGAACTTATATTCATTTTCTGATTTTGGTTTGTTTTATTTTAGGGAACCTCAGTGGTTATAGGAGCAGAAGATGAAGAGTCACTTACCCCCATGTTTCTTCTAGAGCTAATTTTAGAGATCAATGCTCTATTATCTGAACCAACTGTGGAGGACTACCAGGTTTAAGAATAATTTTACTTTACTTTAGATTGCTATATGAAACTTCATTTGCCATCATAATCCTACTTTTGCATGCAGGATATAGCCTTTGATTGGACATTGGTCTGGGATAAATAGGGATCTCTCAGGTGAGCTTTTGATTGCCACGGTTCTTAGTTGGCCTGAAATCTGGCCTGGTGTTGCTGGGAATCCAGGGCAAAACAAAATGAACAAGGCTCACCCATTATCAATTAACTGGATGATCCACATCTGGGTGCAAGTAAACAGGAATGGGGGTAACAGCACTGCAGAGGGCTTGCTATATAGTGGCAGAGGCTGCAGAGAGGAGTGACCATGTAGCAAAAATGAAAGTTAGCAGACTAGTATTCAGAGGCAGGAGTGCCAGCCTTCATACCGATGGACCCTCTTTGTAGACCTACCAGTTCTCCAGCGATGCAAAATAATGATGATCAGGGATCAGCAAGTCTTGGTTTGTTTTTGCCATGACCGGAGGCAGATTTAGAGGAGCACAACCAGTTCATTCGCACTGGGCACAGAGTCTCTGGAACGCTGCAATTATGATTTAGAATGGAGCACGAGAGGCGGAGGAGCCCCTAATTTTGGTGTCGCACAGAGCAGCACGGAAATTTGAGACCCCAAGATCCACCACTGCCAAGACCCTCTCCTCCAGAGAGAGGGGAAAGGGGTTTTCTGATATTACACTGAGATTGAGACCCAGCGTAACTGTGGATATTAACTCCTCCCCTCTTCCCCAGCTGAGGAGAGGGATGTGGCGCTTCCAGTATTGGAGACTGTATGCCTCTGAATACCAGAAAATGAGTGGGCTCATGACCTGCTTGCGTGATTCCCATAGGCATTGCAACATAGTGGGTGGGAGAATGAGCTAAATACAAGAAGCCCTATGGTTTGATTGTTATCTATGTCGTGAAGGCAACACACCTTCTCTCAGCCTGAGGCCCTCTCCCACCTGCAGTATGGGGATAATAATGCCTACCTTGCAGTATCGTTGTAAATATTACAACAGTGGTGTGTTAAGAGCATTGAACACTTTAAAAACGCTATACAAATACTAAGTATTGTTTTTCGTTTTTCAGATTCTTCCAGTACAACCAGCGTTTTTTTTATACATTTCTTCTATTTTGCCCAACAGGATGGAATGTCAGACATTGTGAATCAGTTTCAGGCAACTGTGTTATCTGTTGCAAACCTTGTTCCTGATAGATATTTTGATGCTTTTACTCGCCCTGTTATTAACAACAAAATTGAAGAAAAAACATGTGGTGAAGGACCAAGCTTGGCAATAATGTTCAAAGATGATAGACATCTCCAGAATATTATCTCACAAATAAAGGTATAGACCACCTTTTGTGGAAGCCTATTTACATTCCTGTTCTCTGTTTGAAATGGCAAGCTGGTGCCACTACCCATGTCAGCTTATGAGTAAATAAGAACCCCAACTTGCCACTTGTCCCTTATTGAATCTCTTGCCCTCAATATTATTATGATTAAATACTTTTCTGTTAATATTTAGGAAACAATCTATTCAGGATTTGAAGCAGTCAACTTGTATGCATCTACTTTTGAAAAGTTTCGTTTATTTTTCAAAGAAAATGAAAGCCTTGATTTGGAAGCTCTGAAGAAAGAAGAACCTGGTAAAATTTGTTTCATAGCTTGCTAGGTATTTTTGAAGCCGCTCAGTAGTGCATTTGCTTAGCAGGCCGTGTATTGCCAGCAAACATCCATATAGTTTTCATAATGTTCCTGACAACAAAGATTCTTTAGACGTGATCTTCAGAAGAAATTTGTATTAGCTTCTGTTAGAGTGATCCTATATTTTTTATACATGTCGTATGGTGAACCGGTTATGATGTACTAACTATTTGTGAGCTACAAAATCCCCGTTTCATATTGCAGCTTAATTATGAACTCACTAGGCAGCCTTAGGCAAGCTGTTTTTCTCCCAGCCCATGAACCCAGTCCCTCTCAGGTAGAGGAAATCCTTCCTAACTGTACTCCTGATTGTTCAGAGATAAGGTGCTTTTATTAAGAGTTGCTCTCCCATTTCACCTTTTAGGCATCATTCTGGCAGGAGTTGCCCCCTGCTCCCAGAGCTTCTCTGTCCCCTGTTATTCTGGCACTTAATGAACATGGAAAGGGAGTCACCATATTTTTTTTAAAATGTGGGGTTGGTGGAGGAGAGGTTGGCTAAGAGTATTTGCCTTAAGCTAAGTAGTGAAACCCTGTTGCCAAGTGAGGCATGTGCCCCCATTACCTCCCCCCCCTTTCCCTCTATAGCACTCAAGGAGCTTTCCTCTTGCTCTTTTCTACTTCTCATACCCATGTTAAGCACATGGAGCTGGGAGTTGTTCAAACTTTTTCTATGTTTCAACATCATAATGTACCAGGGCTGTGGGGCTCCCTTCACACAAAAGGGACGAATCTTTCTTAATTTGCACAAGCCCTGCCTGTAGATGGGATGCGGGTGGCACTGTGGGTTAAACCACAGAACCTAGGGCTTGCTGATCAGAAGGTCAGCGGTTCAAATCCCCGTGACAGGGTGAGCTCCCGTTGCTCAGTCCCTGCTCTTGCCAACCTAGCAGTTTGAAAGCACGTCCAAGTGCAAGTAGATAAATAGGTACCACTCCGGCGGGAAGGTAAACGGCGTTTCCATGCGCTGCGCTGCTCTGGTTCGCCAGAAGTGGCTTTGTCATGCTGGCCACATGACCCAGAAGCTGTACGCCAGCTCCCTTGGCCAATAAAGCGAGATGAGCGCCGCAACCCCAGAGTCGTCCGCAACTGGACCTAATGGTCAGGGATCCCTTTACCTGCCTATAGATCAGGCATCCCCAAACATCGGCCCTCCAGATGTTTTGGACTACAGTTCCCATCATCCCTGACCACTGGTCCTGTTAGCTAGGGATCATGTGAGTTGTAGGCCAAAACATCTGGAGGGCTGCAGTTTGGGGATGCCTGCTGTAGATCAAGTGGAAGGAGATAACTCACTCTCAATGCCCTCCACTCATCAATTAGAAGAAATATACATTCATGACAAGTTTTTATGTTGCGAACCTCCCTGTGATCTACAGATAAAGGACGATATGCACATTTAATAAAATAATAAGTTCCTACCATTCCTCTTTTGCCAATGGGGTGATGGCGGTCAAGATATTGCACCCACCCCGACTGAATATAGAAGACAACTGGGGAAATGTTTCTCTAAAGCACCTGAAAATGTAATGACGATATTACACATCTTGTATATAATAAACAGATGTTAAATTCTTTGCTGAACAACTGGAGAAGTATCACAAACAACACAAAGAAGCTGTGGCCATTAAACAGAAGAGGAACATAGGCTTGTTCCTCGTAGATGCACAAAAGCTGAAAGACAAACTGATTCCATCACCGAAGCGCTGTTTGGAGGTAAATCTATCAATCACTTTAATACCAAACGTGGGAGGCTTCATGCATATCAATTTGGCAGTGAAATGGCGCCGTACAAACATAAGATAGTAGCTTCTGCTTCCTCAGGTTGTGGTTCAGATGTGTTGAAATACATTAGTTTGTAAATTAAAAACAAAAACAAAAGATGTTTGAAAACCTCTCATTTGATGTTTCAAACAAAAGATGTTTGAAAACCTTAAAAGGCCTGATAAGAACTTGGCTATAATGACTTCCAGATAAAACCACACGACAGAGAAGAGAAAATATAGGAATACAATAATCAGAAGACATTTGGCAAAACTCTTAGTGACTAGAAACCTGGCAAAACTTAACACCAGCATAAGTTAAGCCAGTGTAGGCTACTCTTATTCCAAACTCTGTTCATGAGGAATTTGATTTACACTACCCTTTTTGCAGGCTATGTTCTGGGTTTCTATGCCACATGGCTGATATGAAAGGGGTTTGGAATAGGTGTCAGTCTCCTTGCCCTGTTTCCTCCTCCTGTTTTGGGGACTTGCACTGGGTTAAGTTCCACCTACTAAGCCCCAGGTGAGCTGGGGGTGAGGGATTTAACTGACATATCTCTGGCTCAACTGAGTTGAAAGACCTATGCTGGCAGAGCCCCAACTGTGCCTGAGCTCAACCGGGAAAGATTCACCAAATTCAAAATCTCATCCTGGCTGATCATGGATTTGCATTGCTTTGCTAGAGTTTTTTTTTTATTATATAAAGTTTTTGGTTTAGCACATGACATGGAAGAGGAGGGGACAGAGAGTGAAGAAAGAACTGGGGGCTATCTTCCCATACTACGGATGCCCTTTGGACCGCTGTTTCCCCCCCCCCCCCAGGAACTCTTCTCATTGTGAGACTGAGAGTTTGTTTGGACCATGGGTGAGAACCCAGAGAGGAAGGGTGTGACAGAAGGAAAATGAATTGATATCAATTTTATGTGTATTAGTAACTCTGTATGAGGGGACGCGGGTGGCTCTATGGGTTAAACCACTGTGCCGCTTGGGCTTGCCGATCGAAAGGTCAGCGGTTCGAATCACCGCGACGGGGTGAGCTCCTGTTGTTCGGTCCCAGCTCCTGCCAACCTAGCAGTTTGAAAGCACACAGTGCAAGTAGATAAATAGGTACCTCTCTGGCGGGAAGGTAAACGGCATTTCCGTGCGCTGCTCTGGTTTCGCCAGAAGCGGCTTAGTCATGCTGGCCACATGACCCGGAAGCTGTACGCTGGCTCCCCCGGCCTTTAAAGCGAGATGAGTGGCGCAACCCCAGAGTAGTTCATGACTGGACTTAATTGTCAGGGGTCCCTTTACCTTTAACTTTGTAACATTTTTATACATAACTGTATTTTGTAATATTTTTGTTTAAGCGGGCTGTTAATTTAAGTTTTCTGTACACCACTTACAGACATTTTTAATATATTAAGTGGTACATCAGTGATGTAAATAATAAATAATGGATGTATTGCAAGGTGCGAAGTCTTGACTAAGGAACTGATTATTGTTAAGTTAGACATCATTGCCCTGTTGAAACTTTCATTCTCTGCTATTTTTTTTATTTTTTTTAAATTTTTTGTATTCCAGGTTATCAATGGAATGCTTCCTGTAATTGCAAAGAAAAAAGTTAATGCCATTCTTGTTGAGGCAAATGATGCTAAATTTAAACTGGAGTTTTATCCATCTACAACAACAGAATATGTGTTTAGCTTGACGTTCCTTGATGAAATACAAGATCGGGTTAGTTCACGATAGTGCTACTAGGTAGCAGTACTTATCACAACAGTGGAAAGGAATTGTGCTTTCCTTCCTTCTGGACTCATCTACCTACCTAGCTATATAGATAGTTTAAGTGGCAGCCCAATGCTTTATTCAATTTCCCTTAAGAAATAAGAATGCTTCACAAGGCATTACGTTTAATTTGAGACTGTGTATTTCCCCAAAATGTATGATTATTGCAGGTCATGGTGAGTCCCTCCTGCCCTGCAAATAGCAGTGGTATTAGAAGCTTACTAGTATAAGGAACTAGCAAAGTGCTCACCGTAAGGCTTGTATTATTGCATAGATACCTGCTGGATACAATGTGTAGGTCCAGGTCACAAGTGTCAAGCAGGTCTCTGCTTTCAGGGGGAAAGGCTAATATTTAGTTATATGGGAGAGCACTATTATGGTGGGAACTTAACCTACTAGACGTCTTTGGCAACTCTAGCCGTTGCGAATCATCCCTGTCGCCGTCAGCATAGACCAGGCATAGGCAACCTTCGGCTCCCATATGTTTTGGGACTACAACTCCCATCATCCCTTACCACTGGTCCTGTTAGCTAGGGATCATGGGAATTGTAGTCCCAAAACATCTGGGAGCCGAAGGTTGCCTACCCCTGGCATAGACCTTTCCTCTCTTCTGCATACATCTGTTCTGGATTCCAGTCTTTGGTCATACTTGAATGTCACAGAATGTTGGGACCTGACTTTTGTACAGATGGTAGGAAAAATTACTTACCTGTATACTATTTAAAAGAACCCGGAGTTGACTTTTGTGCCAGTTTTTCCTCTTGCTTTTAACGTAACATTTTGTGGCAATTTAGAATATTAGCGCCGATTGAAGATTTTCCGTGGAAGCACATTTTCAAAAGAATTAACTGATTTCCCCCCTCAGATTGAAACACTTGAAGTTGACTCAAAAGTCGTAACAAAGATGTATCAGCTTATCGAACTATATGCAGTGCCAACTCCGCCTGAAGATCTTGCTTTGTTTTCGAGTCTGAAACCATCCATCACTGCTGTCCGAAATGCAATTGACAAATCTGTGGGTGAAAGAGATGCCAACATTGCTAGGTTCTGTCAGCTCCTAGACCTAGATGTTCAGGAACTCAATTTAGAAGTTAAAGAAGTCAAACACCTAGCTCAGGTATAGAAACAATTTTTCCCATGTTTTTATCCTATAGAATTACCATTATGGATTTCTGGTATTGTTTACTAGTGATTTGCCACTGCCAACATTCTCCAGCACTGTTCACTGAAAGTGCAGTACACGAGAACCCCAGCTCAGTAGCAGGCCACATGCTTTGATTTCAGTCGTTAGCATCTCCGAATAAAAGGAACTGTCAGATAAGCAAGGCTGGGAAAGACCCCTGCCTAGGAATCGGGAAAACCAGTTCCAGCCAAAGTAGTCAGCAGTAGGTTTGTTAGACCAATGGAATTGGTATAAGACAGTTTTAGGTGTGTCAGGGGTCAACAAGAACGCCAAGGCTATAACCAACAATGGTGTATTACACAAACTTCCAATGACTCATGCATTTCAATAGAGGGATATTTGCCTTCTCCCTGATGGAGTCTCCTCTTGCTTGGACTAGGCATGTTTCACACTGTCCCCATTCCCAGTTTTGTTTTGTGATCAGTATACCCATCACTCCATAAAGTATTTATTTCTTAGTACTGAAGATGTCACAAGCAACATCTGTACTTCACTCAGTCACAGTTATGGTTTTTATTTTTATTTTTATTCTGTACATTGTATTGACTCTTTATAGCCGCGTGTTCTCTATTTTATACCTGTATTTTCTCTACGTCCCCTCTCCACGAGAGGTTCAGAGGGTGACAACATGGGAACAGGCCTTTTCTGTGGTGGCTTCCCAACTTTGGAGTGCTCTGTCCAGAGGGGCTCACCTGGTGCCATCATTACATGTCCTTAGGCACTCGGCAAAAACATTCCTCTTTAACCAGGATTTTGGCCATTAAATAATCTATGGGGGAGCTGTTATTATGATCATTTTATTATTATTCTGTATTATGTGTATTGTGTTTTTATTACTATGCCACGTGAATTATGTTCTTAATGTTGTTCACTGCCCTGGGAACTTTGGATAAAGGGTGGTATATAAATCGAACGACTGAATAAATATTTTCAAAACTCAGTAGCCATAAATTAACTGCACAAAGTTCTCTGGATTATAGAGTAAGTGCTGTAATGGGCTTTGACATAATTTGAAATTCTATTTTATGAACTCGTGGCATGCAGAGAATGAAAGGAAGATATTCACGGCCCCAACATAACTAATAAATTTGAACAGAAGGTGTATTTTCAAATTGGCAAAAACTGAATGGCCAGCAACATGAGCTCTGCCCATTGACATGGAAAACCCAAAACACAGCAAAAGGGCACTTTAAACCCTTTTATTTCTTGTGAACAGTTACTGAGGTATTGGCCAAGCCCTCCACTATTAGCTTAGTTAAGCAACTATTTGCCTATGTATTAAAGGAGCAGTTAATATAGAGAAATGTTGCAGTAGGGATTAGAAAGGGTAAAAGGAGCTCATTGCACTGCATGTTAGAGATCATATGCTCCACTGGATTTAACTGTAATAGTTTGACATGCAGCGCTTCTATTTAAACTTTTATGAAAGCTAAATGGTAAAGCAACTTCTTGATTTTTAATAGGATCCTCAGATTTTGGATATAGCTACAGACCAGGATAGAGTGAAACAAGTTCTGGCAGAGCTGCAAACTATTCTTGATGAGCTACAGAAACGTGCATTTACGTATAAATCCTATCAGAAGAATTTCAAGGTGAATTGGTTTCCAATTCCATGTATGTTGTGAGGATGAAATGGGTGTGGGGAGAGAATGAGCACTATCTAACTAGATCTATAGTTATATCTATGTTTTTATCTATGTCTAGGGCTATATCTAGGGTATTTTTTTCAAGGATATGATAGTAGTTTTATAATATATAGAATAATGCTATTTTCTATTGTTGTTGTTGTTGTTGTTGTTGTTGTTGTTGTTGTTGTTGTTATTTACACCCTACCCTTCACTCCAAGGTGGAAATTACAAGATTTGATGCTTTGGAGGAAGTTTGTGCAGAGCTGAAATTGAAACAACTGTTATGGGATTCTCTGTCTGAATGGTCAGTACTTGAAGACGAGTGGATGGAGGTAAATTGCATGCATTGCTCTTGAAACGATCAAGTATAAAGAACCTGCACTACAATTATGAATATTGTTTTTAAAAAGATTTTGGGGGTTTTGTAGGGAGATGACTATTTATGTGTTGAGTAAGTAAAAGGCGGTAATTACTAACATATGAGGCAGAGCTGCCCTCCGGGCACTGATGTTGCTGGGGAGCAGTGAGGTCAGGGCCACATGATGGATCTGTGTGGTGCACTATATTAAGCCCGGGAGAGCAGAATATATAATAGTCAAGAAGGCTTATAATATCTCAAAAGAGTTGTTCTCTAAAGCTGCAAAGTTACACACATTCAGTTGGTATTAAGTACCATTGAATAGAGTCAAGTTTGCTTCTGACTGTAGGGATCTTTTGGTGTGCAATAGAACTTAGCTTTTTTGTGCCTATCATGCTTGGTATTGATTTAACTCCCTTCTTTTATTCTGAAAGAAATATATTATAATGAACAAATTGAGTTTTCCTCATAGACTAAGCAACCCTTTTTGTATACTCTCTTCCCACAGGCTAAATTCGATAGCTTGGATCCAGAAAATCTGAATTCTCAAGTTTCCAAGTATGCCAAATTTGTCAATCAGCTGGAAAAGGGCTTGCCACCTAATAATGTTGTGCCGCTGCTTAAGGAGAAAGTGGAGAGAATGAAAGAAAAGGTACAACTGGCCACCTGAAGTTGACTTCCAGGTGTATTTCAAGGGAGAAAATACACAATTTTGTTAAGGATCCCTTTCAAATGAACATTTCAGATCGCATATTACTCATAACATCACTATTTATGAAGCACCTTAAAGGCATGGCTTTCATGCAACCTAAAACAAAATGGAAGAGTTGTCAAAATGAATAGTGTAATAAGGCCAAAAAGTTACAGACCATTTCATTAGTATAAATCAGGCATCCCCAAACTTCAGCCCTTCAGATGTTTTGGACTACAGTTCCCATCATCCCTGACCACTGGTCCTGTTAGCTAGGGATCATGGGAATTGTAGGCCAAAACATTTGGAGGGCCGCAGTTTGGGGATGCCTGGTATAAATATCTATCTAGACTAGAGTTTTTGGAATCACTCAGCCATCCTCTGATGGAGCCTTTTTGTTTCTCTAGTCTTCCTTATAAAAATCATTGGTTTATATAGTAGTGCAACAAGATTATGAAGTGCCACAGAGACTACTTGTGCAACACGTGTTATCGTGAAAGTATAGGCAGTTTGTTGATCATCTGCACATTTGTAACAAGAAAAAGTTAAACAAAAATTCTGTGCACCTTACTCTTTCAGGTTCCTGCCATCACAGACCTTAGAAACCCTTGTTTGAGACCCAGGCACTGGGCTATTATAGAACAAATAGTTGGTGCACAAATGGTAGATTTGGAAAACCCGTTAACCTTAGAGAGACTCGTTCAGATCAATGCTTTTGACTACTCTCAGGAGATTCAAGATGTTTCTGGACAAGCTTCAGGAGAAGCTTCTTTGGAGGCAATTCTCAGAAAGGTACTTTTTAATCAGATGCTTTAAACACACACACACACAGTGTGGTGTAGTGGTTAAGAGTGGTAGACTCGTAATCTGGTGAACCGGGTTCGCGTCCCCACTCCTTCACATGCAGCTGCTGGGTGACCTTGGGCTAGTCACACTTTTCTGAGGTCTCTCAGAGAGTTTGTTGTGGGGAAGGAAGGGAAATGAGATTGTTAGCTGCTTTGAGACTCCTTAGGGTAGTGATAAATCAGGGTATCAAATCCAAACTCCTCCTCCTCCTCCTCCTCCTCTTCTTCTTCTTTACCCCCCACCCCCTCTTGGACTGATGACAAATAAATAAATTATATTTCATTTACTGAATCCTCAATTCAGAGCACACTTACTGAACTCTCTGGGCCATTGCCACCATTTGCAGAGACTGGTGCAACTCATGTGCCTGAGAAGGCTGTGATGGACCTGGAGTGTTGTGTTTTCCCCATGAAGAAATAGCTTGGGTTGGCTGACGTGGAGTAGCTTCTGCTAAAGTAGTGAGGAATACAGGGATAGCAGGAGACCAGAGGGGTAGCATACACAGAGGAAAAAGGAACAGTTTTGTTGTTGTTTTGAAGTACAGAGGAGGCACAAAGTGTCAAGATAATCACATTAACGAGACAAACAGGCAAATAAATGACAGGACGCTGTTTGAAAAGGGAAAAAAAATCAGAAATGTTAAAGGGAAAACAGAAGGGTAAACTCTAAGTGAAAAGTTGGCTAAGTAAGGCAAAATGCACTGAAGCAAAGAGTAGAAAACACACAAAGTACAGGCAAATCATAAAGAGAAACAACACTGGCCTGAGGAGAACAAGAAATGATGGAGAGCCAAGAAAACCAAGTCTGCTTCAATGAAGGCAGAAAACAGAACTGGGTTACCTTAACAATTGTTTTTCTTGTTTCAACCACTAGTGGGAAACAGATCCCAACCTGGCGACCTTCCATGCTAAGTAGAGAATAATAATAATAATAATAATAATAATAATAATAATAATAATAATAATAATTTTTTATTTATACCCTGCCCTCCCCAGCCAGAACCGGGCTCAGGGCGGCTCAGAATGGCCATTTGCCTCTTTCAGTTCTGTTAATAACTGGAATAAATTTTGCTTGGTATAGAAAATATGTGAACAACAGATTTTCAGTAGACATTGCAAATACCAGGGTATTGGGATGCCCCGTTTTACTGGTTTAAATAAATAAACTGAGTAAACTGCTGGTTTAACTCAGTTTATCAAACTTACTTTCAATGCTAATATAAACTGACTTTCACCCCCACCAGGTGGATGATTCTTGGAAATTGACAGAATTTATTGTTCTTCCTCATCGCGATGCAAAAGACGTTTTTATCCTGGGTGGCACAGATGACATTCAGGTTAGGAACTGCTTTTAAAACTGTCATTTTTAAAGCTCATAATTTTACAGAACTCTCTTGAGTAGTGCCCATAAGGCCCAAAAAATCTTAAAAATCATATATTTGTGTTTCAGCAGGTTTTTAATTTTTTTTTAAATTTTAATTTATGGCAAGATATGGTACGGTTTTTCACAAGTAAAGCAGGGTTTTTCAAAGCTTCCAGCAACAGAGTGCAATGTGTTGGTAGGAGGCAGGGAAGAGTTTTACAGTTCCTCTACAGACTCCCATTTTTAAAATAGAGCCATTCTACTGCCTGCTTTGTATGAGAATAGCGCTAGCGCATATACATGAAAAAAAGTATTTACAGCAGCCTCATCACACCTAGTTTGGCTTGTTCAAATCAGTGGGACAGTTGCGTGTTTAGACCTTTTACCTTCCCCAAAATAAATTCACACAAGGTTTGGTTTTTGGCAGAATTTAGGCCACAACTTTATTGATTACAACCAAGTGAATGGTTGCATAGGTTCTGGTTCGACTATCTCCCTGCACCCTTGCAGGCGGTGCTGTCCCTGGAAGGATCACCAATCAGCCGACCTAATGTCTCCTGGACTCAGGCATGGGCCGGACCCCTTTCGGGGAACGCCAAACCAATGAGTCCCTGGATTCCTCTACTGGAATATCCTTCATTTGCATAGGCGTGGCCACGTCACGTGCCACGCCTATCACCCGAACCAGAGCCTATCCGCAATTTACAAGTTGTGACGATTTGCTACGCGGCAGGCAAAACCCAAGTGGCACCAGCCAATCAGCCAAGTGGGAAAAATTCCTGCCATGCCCCTGCCTCAAGAGCAGATGACACATGACGGCATAGCAAGGTCAAGCGCAAGCCCTAAATATAGGGAGAGGTGGGCGGGTGTTCCGATGCGAAAGTCCGAAAGAGAATTTCAGTAGCCTCGCATGGGCTTAAATAGGTCCTGCGTTGCTGCTCTTTGAGATACCCCATTGGTCAGATTGCACCCTAGCAACACGGGACCGACCTATCAGGCATTGTGGCTGATCCAAAACTACCCACCCACAACACTGGGTCAGGTAGCCGGTCGCACCACAACACGTGCCCTCTTTTATGGAGGACACGCTATACAGTATGAGCATGTGCTTAGCTCTCTGGTTGAAATTCCTGGGCTTACAAGTGCTTAAATTTGCCAGGATCAAATGGTTTGTGCTTTTAGAATTGATCTTAGTAACTTCAGTTCCAGCTCCAAACACTGGCCAACATAGGAAGATATCATGTCCCTATGGCATCATCAGTATTAGTATGTAGTATTGGTATTGGTATTAGTATTAGTATTATTCCACCCATTTGACTGGGTTGCCCCATGCCCCAGCCACCCTAGGCAGCTTCCAACCAATTGTAAAAGCATAATAAAACATCAAGCATTACAAACTTCCCTATACAGGGCAACATACTTTGGCATTGCTATGCTGGCCAGACACACTATGGCACAACAGAACAATTTCACGTGGCGTGTTCAAAGCATTTGGACTAGCATGAAGTTGATTTCTGCTATGTCTGTCCAACATTACATGCCTAATATCTAGTATTAAATTTTTAATATTGATATTCCCATGTCAAGTAGAAGTAACCGAATGGGCTTGCCCCACTAAACAAGCATGTCATGATTGTAGCTATGTTGACACAAATCGCTATTTTGTTGCAACTGCACACATCTTTTATGATTGGGATTCAAGTTTTTATTTCATTAACTGACCTGTTACAGAGACTTTGTTTAAGTATGAAAGTATTTTACTTAAATGTTACATTTTAATATTGAAAAAAAACAACTTTATTAGTTTCTTGTCTGCAACAATAGGAAGCTCCAACATATCTTTTCTGGAGTTGGTAGCTCTCCATATAGATATGAAAGTCTATCCATGGACTGGCATTTCTAATAGATTATAGGGGGAGGAGTTAATTTCCTGTGGTTTGGAAAAGATTAGGGCTGCAGCTTTATTTAACAAGTAGATCAGTCAACTAACACTTTAGTTGGGAAACTGGGCTAATTTTAATTGGTGAGAACACATTTTAATTGGTGCATCTGAGAGTTAAACACATACTTGTTTAGCATTTTGGACAATTTTCATACCTTGTATTTAACCATTTACTGCTGGGAACTCAGTTGTCAAAATTGAGAATCCTGTTTATTCTTTTCCTTCAAGGTCATTTTAGATGACAGTATGATCAATGTGGCAACAATAGCATCTTCACGATACGTAGGCCCTCTCAAGGCGCGAGTTGATGAATGGCAAAAGCAACTCTCTTTATTCAGTCAGACGTTGGTGAGTGTCACCTTATTTATAGACATGCTCATTGCCTTTAGTGTTAGCAATAAAAGAGGAAAAGTAATCTTGGAATATGTTACTGTTTCTTAGAAGTTACCCTTTACCTTTGACAAGAGAATGTTTAAATATCAACTTGGTGATAGTAATATGCCTGGGTAGGAAGGATTATTGATGATCATGTAATTCATATCCATCTATAGAAGCAATATTGATTCTTTATGGTTTATTCAGTAATGGCCTGCAAAAGCATGTAAGTAGGACAGCAGCAGTGTTTGCAAAAGACACTGAATTATTTAAATCTGTGAAGAGTTAACAAAAAGTGTGAAAGTGCTATTTGGAGATGATACTGCAGTAGCAGCTGCAGCTCGGCATTGATGTTTGCAGGGGGGGGGGAGAGAATCATCCCGATTTTACTTATAAAATATGGTATTCAGATTTCATTTTTGCTTCTACAAATTAGTTATATGTTGTTGGAGGAATGATGAATAGTACTTCTCTGAAAACATCAATATAGCACATTGCAACCTTCAAAAAGGATACCAGAATAGAAGAGATTATTTAGGGACAGGGTAGAAATGTGCTCCGGAGAACGACACCTTGACATTCTTGTAATTGTCATTATTGCCCTGATCCACTACCCCCTGTGTGATGTAGGACGAATGGCTGACATGCCAGAGGAACTGGCTGTATCTGGAAAGCATTTTCAGTGCTCCTGATATTCAAAGGCAGCTGCCTGCAGAAGCAAAGATGTTCATGCAGGTGGACAAGTCCTGGAAAGAAATTATGAGAAAAGTTAATCGTCTGCCTAATGCCCTCCGAGCAGCTACTCAGCCAGGTATTAATAGATCTAAAATTTGTATTATGCTTGATCATAACAAAACAATGTTGTGTATAGCTGGAAAATGCAAATCACACATACTGTATCTTAAGCTTGTAGTGTGATTTTAAAAGCCATGTGCTGCAATGCCTGAGGCCCATACAATCACACACACACCTCAGGTTGTCCCTCTGTATTCGTATTTCATTTGACTGATGATTATGTATTGCTTAATGTAGGGCAGGGGTCCCCAAACTAAGGCCCGGGGGCCAGATGCGGCCCAATCGCCTTCTAAATCCGGCCCGCGGATGGTCCAGGAATCAGCGTGTTTTTACATGAGTAGAATGTGTGCTTTTATTTAAAATGCATCTCTGGGTTATTTGGGGCATAGGAATTCGTTCATTCCCCCCCCTCAAAATATAGTCCGGCCCCCCACAAGGTCTGAGGGACAGTGGACCGGCCCCCTGCTGAAAAAGTTTGCTGACCCCTGATGTAGGGTCTATTTCCAGGGTTTATTTTATTCCTGCCATTTTGCCTTATTCACTTATATGCAACTTTCTTCTGACTTTTTGGCCTGGTTCGCACATAACACTAAGCCATGGTTTGTTTAACAAACCATGAGTTAACCACAAGTTGTCCCACAGACTGTCCAACAAACCATGGCTTGTTTCTCCAAGGTTTGGCTTGTTCTCCAGCTGTTCCGACACTTGTGCCTTTGTAGCTTAAACAGCTGGATTTCAAAGATAGTATATAAAGTTGGAAGCTTTTCTATATATTACAAACCATCTTCTTTTCCTTTTTTCATCCCAATAAACACACACTCCATTTTCACTGTGCAAACTTATTAAATTATTGTTTCTGCAGAGGTGGTGAATGTATGGCAAACCTTCTTATTGTACCTAAAGACAGGAAACACAGGTCTTTGTCCATTAGACCCCCCCATCTGTTTCCTGCCTTGGCCTGGAGAAGTTGTTTTTCATTCCTTCCTACTGTCTACTCCTTGTTAGGTTTGTTACACATTCCATTTTCACTGTGCAAGTTTATTAATTATTGTTTCTTTGATACAGGCCTTTTAGAGTCCTTCCAGAATAACAATGCACTTCTTGATCAAATTCAGAAGTGCCTGGAAGCCTATTTGGAATCTAAGAGAGTAATCTTCCCCAGGTTAGTTAAGAATCAATAAGAATATAATTAAACCATCTACACTCTGGGTGATATCCAACTGCAATGTCCAATGGACTTCTGCTACCACAATAAGACCTTCCCTTCCTTTCCTACCCATGAAGCTACACTCAGCGCTAGGGGACTCCCTGGAGCAGATTTTTATGGGGTGGGGGAGGCTGCTATAGGGAGGAAGAGAGAAAATGGAATGTTGGATGTTGCATAAATCTTTATTCAGTATAATCTTAGAGGTGCAATTCCATCAGAATTAAGCACATTTGAATCCCATAGACTTATATGGAAGTGTTAAGTCTTAACTTTGGATGGATCTTATTTGTAGCTTTTTGATTTAAACCATGGGTGGTGAACCTGTGGCTCTCCAGATGTTTTTGAACTCCAGTTCCTATCATAGGCCATCCTGGCTAGGGCTGATGGGAGTTGAAGTCCAGCAACATCTAAAGGGCCACATATTCCCCACCCTTGATTTAAACCAGGGAATAATGCAAGTTCTCTCTTGGAAGTTGTGTATGTCCAGGTGGGTTTGGCGCCTCTTGAAGGCAGGAACTTTGTAGCTTCAAAGGAAATGGTTGACTTTCACTTCCCTTGGAGCACTTCCTGTCTTCACCTAGAGCAGATCACCAGAATGCATTTCTTATATCCTGTCTCCTCCTACTCAGGTTTGGATTTGTGCTATTTCACTGTTCATGTCTGTAGTGGGCAAGGAAGGTCCTTTGTGATTCTTTTCATCTCAAGCTTTTCTTGAGTTCCTATATTTATTTCTTGAAACTGCCTTTATTTTTCTGTTGATTATCTGTTTGTTTTATAGTTTCAAGTCTTCTACTTCCTCATCATGCTCCTCTTGGTTTTAGTCCCACTTATTCCCTGCCCATGATTGTTTTGTTACTGTGCTTGTTGAAATAGTGCACAACTTAATTTACTTAATCCACAGGCTTTTAAAAATACATTTATAGAAAAGCATATTTTACAGAAATGAATGAAATTGCTTTAAGACAAATTAAGTCTTTTTCCTCAAATTATCCACACAACTTCAGTGTAGAATATGTTTTGAAATTTAGCAGATGAAAATACTTTTGAAAAAATAGTTACATTTTTAACACTTTCAAAATTATCTACAAACAGATTTTACTTTTTATCCAATGATGAGCTCTTGGAGATTTTGGCTCAGACTCGCAATCCTCAAGCTGTTCAGCCTCATTTAAGGAAGTGCTTTGATTCAATCTCTAAACTAGAATTTGCCTATATGGCTCCAGCCGAAGGAGAAGAAAAGGTTCTTACCAATGATATTTTAGCAATGCTGTCACCTGAAGGTGAGAGGGTAAGCAATTATTTAACTCAAGCAAAATGCCTCTGTGTGTGTGTGTGTGTGTGTGTGAGAGAGAGAGAGAGAGAGAGAGAGAGAGTAGTTCTTTACAGCAGGAACTGTTATTTGGGGAGGGTAGGAAGAGTATTGCTCCTCAGTATGTAATGCACACACATTATGTTAACATGCATTTTATGACTTACCATGAGCAAGCAGCATAACAGTGTGTGCTTCTGAATCACTCCTCTTTTATTTCACTCTGCCTGGGGCTGTGAGCAGCAAACCTTGATTTAGTGTGATGTGTGAACCGGTCCTTGCGGTTTTCCTCCAAATAAACCATAAGTAGTAAACTAAGAATCAACCTTATCTTCCGCTCATGATTTTTTTGGCAAGAAGCAAACCACAAGTTTCATTGATTGTTGCTCCCAGGGCAGAGCAAAACAAGAACATTTTTTTGGTTTATGATAAGCTAACCCATAGTTTGCCATGATGGTTTATGGAACCAGCTCACTGATCAACTCCCGCCCCGAAACCTATGTCCCCACTGAGGAAGAACTCAGTGTGGATCCAGAATTGGCCCCCACAGTCACTTACTGACTTACTGTTAAGACCGTGTTCATGGAAAACAGTCTTTCTCGGCTATGAGTGATCGCTGAAGAAGAAGAAGAAGAAGAAGAAGAAGACACTCCTGTAGAATCTGTGTCAGTGACCCAGGCTAGGGTCAAGTGTGTGGGAAGGTTTACCTGTCATTGTAGTGCCATCTCCTTGTCCAACATTTTAGTTTTTCCCATAGGAGAGAATGGCAAAAGTTCACTTGTGCTGGATAAAGTAAGTAAACCTACACCCTGTCCTTAGCAACCCCTGCTTTGGACATCCTCTCTTCATAGCTCCCCCTCTTTTGTCTGCATAGCCCCATCTTGGATTCAATTTATTGGTTGCACCAGAATGCTGTGAAATGTGGGAGAGTTGCCTCTTGCTTTCCATTCTGCTCAGTTCACTACCTGATAGTTGCGATGTCCTGTGGCATTCTCTAGGCTCAGTGCCCAGTGTGGTGTAACCAGTTGCGCTGCCTTAAATCCACCCCTGTTCAAAGTGCCACAGAAAGTGATAGAGGAGGGGAAACTAGGAGGGGGAAAAGGGGCAAAATGGGCAAAATGGGTGATGACATTCTTTGAGGCAAAGAGGACCTAGGAGAGACAGATAAACAGGAAAAGGTTGATGGATTTCTGGGAAAGAAAGCCCCAGTAGTGAGCCATGAGATGGAGAAGGGGGGGGGTGTTTGATAATAAAATTGTGAATAATCTGAGAAACTGATGAGGCAGATGTTGATTAAAAGAAAATGCTTTGCAGTTCTGAGGGCTCTTTAAAAGGAAGAAACTTGATGCACAACTGAAAAATCCAGAATGGTTAAAAGAGAGTTTTATCAAATATCAAAGAGAAGACAACATTATTATTATTATTATTATTATTATTATTATTATTATTATGAAGTCTGGAGACCAATGGTAGAATATCTGCGTTGCCTATCTATTCATGCTATTTAAAATTTTTAAATCTAGTCTGAAAGTATTATGAAGTACACAATCTAATGAATTTAATAGAATGGTGTAGTAATGATTTCTTGGTACCTAAGAAGTTTAACTATTTAAAGTAATTTTCAATGTTTATAATTCACAGTATAGGATTATTAGTGTTACCTAGATTTATTCTGTGTTTTATATATATTTGAAATAATAAAAATACATTGCGTAAAGGTTTTTGTAATGACTGTTCATTGTGTCTTTAATCAGTTAAGGAGAAATCAGTTAAGTTACATTTAAAAAAAACACCAAGTTACCCTCATAGTAAGTGCAAGACTTGCCTTTCTAGGTTGGCTTAGGGAAAGGACTTAAAGCCAGAGGAAATGTTGAAGACTGGCTTGGTAAAGTTGAAGAAGCAATGTTCACTTCCCTTCGGCGCCTGAGCAAAGCTGCCATTGCTGATTATCAGACAAAGGAGAGAGTACATTGGGTTGTCGCTGGACATCCTTCCCAGGTAACCATGCTCAGTTACTGCTTTATGAGGGGTGGGGAGCTTTGTTTCTTTGTCTTGAGGACATAATGATTCTTTGAGCTGGTTATGGGCTTAAAGTTCAATATATCCCCAAAGTATCATCTACTTGGAGCTTGCCTGGTTACTTTAAGCTGCTGCTTTTATACTGAACCAGAGCTGGGAACCATTTGACACAGACCAAGACTATCACCTTCCTGCGTGAGCCCTCTTGAAATCAATGGGAGCCATGCAAAATAGTTGTTCTACAAGAGCACTAAGCAGGAAGATGCTTGTGGAACAGAAATTCGAAGTGGATTTATGTAATAAAAGCAGTTCTCAGCTGTGGATGACTCTACCTTTATTCTGCCTTGTTTTTGCATAGGTCGTGCTGACCATTTCTCAGCTCATGTGGTGCCGTGATCTGACTCAGTGTTTAGAAGGAGAGGAACAAGATCATGTAGAAGCTTTGGAAGAATTTGAAAAGGAAAACTTTGAAGTTAGTGTTCATACCTGGGGAGGGAGGGATTTTTTGAAACCGATCATATGGAGCTGTTTCACATAATTTTAAAAGGCAAATTAACTGTCCCGGGTAGCAGTTTCCAGGAGATGGGCACGTGAGAGCGCAATCATAACTGCCCTCTCATGTTGAGGAGTAGAGGGGTTTTGGGATTAGAGGGCCCTTGAGAGGCAATGGGCCTTCCGCACCACACCCAAGCATAGGGATATGCTCTGGCAGTGGGGAGATAGGGGCAACAAGTGAGAGGGGGCTGGAGTGTGTGGTGATACAGGTGGAACACATGGTTAGGAAGGGTGGGGGTAATGGAGAAATGAGGAGGGGACGTTGGGAGCTGGCCATGATGCTGCTCAGGCAGCTGCTACATAGGTTTCCACCTGCAGGCCTCTGCTGGTGGAGAGAAGTGCCACTGATAGGGATGGGGGCCCTGATGTGGTGGGAGCCCTAACATTGCCCTGTCAGAAGGGAAACTACTGTCCATAGTAACCTGGAGCTGGCATTGCAGCACAACAAAAATATGCCCCCACCCAGTGGCGGAGCATATGCCCGCGCTGCCCAGGGCAGGCACACTCCCGAGGGGGGCGTGGCATGGAGGATGCCCTCTCAGGCGCGGGATAGCCGCTCGGGTGCCTGGAGCGCCGTTTGTGCCCTGCAGCCGGGGGTGGAGCCAGCCACTCACGGGGGCGGAGCCAGCCGCCCAAGGCGGACATTCAGTGCGCCGCCTGCCCGCGACTCCCAAGCCTCCCCCAAGCTGTCAAAACGAAGGGGGAAGGGGGAATGCCTCTGGCAAAGCGGTGCAGCTCCCCCCTTACCCTGACAGCTCGGGGTGGGCTTGGGAGTTGCGAGTGGCGCTCCGAATGTCACCCCCCTCAGTGAGGGCACCCGGGGCGGTCCGCCCCCACCTCTCCCCCTTCCTACACCCCTGCCCCCACCTCCTTTCTGCCCTGGTCAGTCTGGTACTCTCCTGTCTCCTGCTGCTCCCTGACTGTGGTTAGGATTTCTCTGTCTATTGCAGCAAAACCAGCAGTGTCTTGTGGCATCTTAAAGATGAACAAATGTATTATGGCATATGTTTTTATGCCATCAGATTCACCCAGTGGTATCCTGAGTTTCTCTGTGTGTGTATGTGCGTGTGTGTGTACACACACACATCTTGTAATTGGTTACCCAGTTAACACACATAGTATAATTAAACTCAGTTCTCCTGGATAATGCCTTTTTATCACAAGACACCTTTTATCGGTTTCGCACCCACGTGGGATGTTTTTAATGCAAAATAAAGTGATGTTGGGCGATATTTCAAAAAATACATATTTTTCATTCCCAAACTATTCTTCCAAATTGGAATGCAGCTCTTGGCTCAAATAGCCATTGACCTCTTCAGAATAACGACACTTTATCTCTCCATAACATCTAATCTCTTTCAATATTCTGTCCCTCCCATCCTTAAATATGTAAGTGCTCACTTTTCTTTGAAATTGTTCTTCCTGTCTGTTGCTGTTTTCTGTTTTTCTCCGGTTAGGGCTTCTTTCTACTTCCCAGACAGTAAGGGGTCATGTCGTGAATGTGATATCATAGCACTATGCCAGTCAATCTGAGTTGGCTACGTCCTGACATCACAGCTACTGTAGCTAACAACGCCTGTTCAGAGTCACAGCAGTGCTTCCTTAATAGGCGTTGCAATGGTCTTTAAAAAATGGATGAAATAGGATTTACACGGGGCTGACTTTTCCATTAGGCAGAGTGAGTTTGGCCACCCCTTGTGGTAGAAGTTGGGCACGGATTGGTGGCAAGATGTTGGAAGACAGCTTGCCTGTACCTCCTAAGCTGGTCTGCTGATCTCAGGAGGATGCTGTCTTATCATTCAACTGCTAATCCAGTCATCTTCTATTTCTGAAACGGGGCCAGAATCTTGTCCTTTGCCTTGGGCAGTAAAATGTTTTTACCTGAGCCTGGATGCACTTGCCATTGCTGACGAAAATATCCATAACCACCTTCTCCCCCTTTTGGAACAAATCTACTTACATTTGCAGTAGATACAGCACTTTTATTTTGAAACGTCACTTTCTTGAGTAAAAAAGGAAAATGTTTCCTAACATTGTGATTTCTTCTCCTTTCATAGAGATTAAATGCATTGGCTTCACTAGTTCGTGGCATCCTTCCCAAGCTCCACAGAAACATCATAACAGCTCTCATAACTATTGACGTGCATGCAAGAGACATTGTTACCGAACTTGTAAATCAGAAGGTACATTGCAATTTTTAAATGATATTTGTGCAGTTACAATTTTAGAATCAACATCTAATAAACGTTGTATATTCTCTGTAAAGGTAGATTCTGTTGACAACTTTGATTGGCAAAGGCAACTGCGTTACTATTGGGACCTGGACCTGGATAACTGTGTAGCTAGAATGGCTTTATCCCAGTACACTTATGCCTATGAATACTTGGGTGCATGTCCAAGATTAGTGATAACCCCACTCACGGTAAGACCTTGCCCTCAAGCTGATGCATGTAGTATAAAATGTAAGAGAAAACCGGACCTTTCTGTTTGATATTGCTAACAAATAGTGTTCACCTTTACATAACTTTGCTTTTAAAAACTGTTCTGTACATATAAACACGTGTTACAGCATCATGTACACTTATGTGGGGGGGGGAGGCACTGCAGGGATAGGTTGTCAACTCAGGATTACCTTTCTCTAGGGCTAGAGACTAATAATAGTTTTTAAGAGATTTGAAGGTGACTCAGAAGAGACATCATTGTCCATGGCACTAATTTCTGTTGCTTCACTAGTATGTCTGTTCAGCTTGCTCTTGCAGGTTTGTGAAGCACAGCAAATAGCTTAGAAGCCTTCTTCATCTCTCCTTCAACTCTTCACAAAAGCAGCCCCTACCTATAGCTGAACAATGCACACAATTTTGAACAAAGTTAACCATCTCATATCAAATTATGATTTGAACAAGCTCTAAATATTATTATTTATTTGAATCAACTCTTTTTTGGCTATTGTTATTATTTAAGCTTGTTGGTTGCTTTTTATGCAAAACGGTCTGCAAGTGACTTATAACTTATTTAAAAACCTAACTGTAACAAAAATACATTATAATACAGTGTATAAGCACATTTACACAAAAACACATGCAATTCATAAAAACGCACAGAGAAACCCCATCATAACAGCAGCAGAAAGCTACAGCACCACACTAACAGCAAACAACACAGTCTATCACAAGTCTGTCTAAAGTGTGGGTAAAAGGTACATTTTTACCTCGTCCTTAAAGCCTGTCACTGAAGGTGCCAGGCAGATTTCACTTGCTTCTATGATTTCCCTCTTGCTTAGTGCATGAACCCTGAGCAGTTTCAGCACTGTTCAACAGTAACTTCAGAAATTTCAGCTGGTTCACAATGCCACTCCCTGATTGCTGAGGTGTTTAAGTCAGAATCTTCACATTCCAGCTTTTTTAAAGACCAGCACTGGTTACCAGTTTAATGTCAGGCCCAATTCAAGGTATTGGGTTTGGCAAAACAAACTAAACAAAAAACAACTCTGAATGGGCTGGACTAGGATTATCTCTTGGATGTTTGGTTCACATCCTCAGATGTTCCTTCTAATTTGTATATGATGTTGCAATGTAGAGGCAAGAGTCATAAGGTTTTGTGGTAGTCCAGAAGTCATTTGGCACACCATGGTCTATAGTGACTTAGGATTGTACATTATTGATAGAAAGTATGTGGGGATAGTTTCTACTGGTGTTGTGCCATATGTCAAATGTCTTCAGCGAATTATGTTCCCAATGGCTGAGCTTTTTTTTTTTAGTGATCTAATTCATATGTACTACATATGTATGTACTAGTGATTCTAATTCATATGTACTACAGCTATTAGCTTTTAGGAGCTTACAGGGAACCAGGCAGAGGGCCTTCTCGGTAGTGGCACCCGCCCTGTGGAACGCCCTCCCTTCAGATGTCAAAGAGAACAACAACTACCAGACCTTTAGAAGACATCTGAAGGCAGCCCTGTTTAGGGAGGCTTTTAATGTTTAATAGATTATTGTATTTTAATGCTCTGTTGAAAGCCGCCCAGAGTGGCTGGTATAAATAATAAATTATTATTATTATTATTATTATTATTATTATATAGGAGCAGAATATGAAAACTGTTGAAGATTATACTGCAGTACAATTGTGCTATTTTAATTAGGACATAATTTCATAGCACTGTTCAGTATCTATGCATATGTAACTTTCCACACTTATCAGGATCGTTGCTACCTCTGCCTTATGGGAGCATTGCAGCTTGACCTCGGTGGAGCCCCAGCTGGACCTGCTGGCACTGGCAAAACAGAAACTACCAAAGACCTCGCAAAAGCACTTGCCATCCAGTGTGTTGTGTTTAACTGTTCAGATGGCTTGGATTACAAGGTATGGCGCACGATATGATATGTGAACACCTTTATTTTTCTGTAGCGTTTCATGTTAATGGAGCTGATGAAGTTCCTGCAATTTGTAATTTCCATTAACAAATATTATTTTCACACACTGCAATAACCATTGGATGCTGAGCTCATGGTTGGTGTAAAGTATGGGATTGTGAGAGGAAATATAACCTGTGCTTTAAAAAACCCAGTAGGACTGTACCATCAATGATTGTTGGCTAGATGACTGTAATGGAATAGTGTCTTCACAACCAACACTGCCCTTACTGATAAACTAACTAGCAACTGTTGCATCTTTTGAGAATATATCCCAGATGAAATTCCCTTGGCACCCAGCTATGTTGCACATGGCACTGGACTTAGGATACCTATTTCAATTGGCTCATGGTCCTCTCTTCCTTTGCTTCTTCGTAACCAGGCAAGCAGCAGGTGTAGAGAGACACAACAAACTAGCATTAAAGCAGGATACAGCATTCAGATGTAGCAATAAGACACAATTAACTGAAGCAGAGATTAGCCAAGCTAACTTCAAATCCTGGTTTGTTGGCCACAACTATGGTTTGTGAGCTTGGTCACCTTCAGGTGTGCAGTTAAGCCATATTTAAACTACACAAACCACAGCAGTGATATTTTGTCTAAGTCATTATGGTTATTTTTATGTTTAATGATTTACGGATCTCAGCATACCATTGTAGTAAATAGTATAACTATATCAATTTTAGAGCAGAATTATATAGTATTTGGTTCAGGCCTCGCACTACCAGAAGGACATATAACTGAGGACCCAGTGCTCGTGTGAGCAACAGAGATACACTCTTTTACTCTATACCTTCAGAGTTTATTGCCTGAAATTACAGCTTTTGGAGAGAGATAACTGAGACATGTTAACTAAGATGAACTATTGTTCCAGATGATGGGACGTTTCTTCAGCGGCTTGGCGCAATCTGGAGCATGGTGCTGCTTTGACGAATTCAACCGAATTGATATTGAAGTTCTATCTGTTATTGCTCAACAGTTGATAACCATTAGGAACGCTAAAGCTGCTAAGGTAATTTCTGTGTTTTCTGGATAACAGAAGCTCTGTTTCATGGTCTTAATAATTTTCACAATGTAATATTGTTCTTAAATTGTTCTTTCAAACAGCTCTCTCGGTTTATGTTTGAGGGACGTGAAATAAAATTGGTGATGACTTGTGCGGCCTTCATTACAATGAATCCTGGCTATGCTGGACGGACAGAATTACCTGACAATCTGAAAGCACTTTTCAGGCCATTTTCAATGATGGTTCCTAACTATGCTTTGATTGCTGAGGTACCTTTTAATATATATGATTATGCAGAAAGTGTTTGAGAGCAGAAAATTACAACGTGGGAATAATGTACTGGAACAGTTGTCTTTAAGGGGGCCAATAGTTGAACATCGGGGGGTAACCACCCCAGGATCTCTTTTTCATACTTCTGTTATTATGTCTTCTTTGCAACAGTTAGTTTATGCACTAGGGCATGGGATGGCAAAATAAGGCCCGGGGGCCGGATCCTGTGGACAGTCCGGGAATCAGCGTGTTTTTACATGAGTAGAATGTGTCCTTTTATTTAAAATGCATCTCTGGGTTATTTGTGGGGCATAGGAATTCGTTCATTTTTTTTCTTTCAAAATATAGTCCGCCCCCCCCCCCCACAAGGTCTGAGGGACAGTGGACCCGGCCCCCTGCTGAAAAAGTTTGCTGACCCCTGCACTACGGGAAGCACTAACCCACTTTAGCACACCTTTACACTCAGGTAGAAATACCTTTCAGATAAGACCAACGGTTCCATCTCAGCTGCATATTGTTGAGCCTTCTCTTGGAGTCACATACACTTGTTGATGCTCTACTGATAGTTACACTTTCTTTTCTTTTGTAAGAACATACAACATACCTTTTTTGTACTTTAGGTAATTTTGTATTCAGAAGGATTTGAATCAAGTAAAACACTTGCAAGAAAGATGACTCAGATGTACAAACTGTGTAGTGAGCAGCTTTCTCAACAGGACCACTATGATTTTGGAATGAGAGCTGTCAAATCTGTTTTGGTCATGGCTGGGTAAGAATCTGCATACTGTATGAGATATAATTTTAATTTGGATATTCACTTATCAACATGCCCAACATATAAACATTTTATTTACTTACCCAACTTAGAAATATATACATCTTATTTTTTAAAAAAAATTTTTTTTGCATATATGGGCTGTTTGTTTTTTTTGCAGATATTTTGCTGTTAAAAATTTAAAGTTCTTTGTGGCATTAAAGCTCTAGCACTGATTGTTTCTCTTAATTACTGAGATAAACCTCTGTGGACTGTATATGTGAAAATATCTTGATGCTGCAGGAAATGAGACTGCTCCTGGTTATGTGGAGCTAGAGATGGGGTGGGGCAGGGAGAGAAATTTGTTCACGTTTTCATGTGAACCTATTTAATCTACATGCTCTAAAACCAATACATAAAGTGAAATGCAGTTATTCTTCCATAGTTGCATTTCTGCAAATTTAATGATGCACTTCTCCAACCAAAATATGCATACTATTTTTTTTTAAATAAATTTTATTGTTAATAATAATGCTATTAATATATGCTAAAATGTTTCTATAAATGTAGGTCACTAAAGAGAGAGAATCCAAATCTGAACGAGGATGTTGTATTAATAAGAGCATTACGAGATTCCAACCTTCCAAAATTTCTTACAGATGATGCTGTTTTGTTCAGGTACATTTCTTAGTAAATTAGCGTTTTCTTTAATTAATCACGGAATCTTTATTTTTCCATAAGTGAATATGACTCTTCCGTTATTTCCAATAGGGATGCTATAAGATAATCATTAAGTGACCATAGAAATTAACTACACAACCATTTTCAACAGTTTGAATACTTAAACTTACTTGTTTATAAGTTGTTTATACTTGCTTTCATTTCTTTCAGTGGAATTATATCTGACCTCTTTCCTGGAGTCATAATACCAGAGCATGACTATGGAACTCTACAGTCAACAATAATAGATGTCATGCTTTCCAGAGGATTACAGGCTGAAGATACCATGGTTCATAAAGTCATACAACTTTTTGAAACAATGTTGGTAAGGCATGGTGTCATGCTCGTTGGACCAACTGGAGGTGGAAAAACTACAGTTTACGAAGTTCTGGCAGATAGCCTTAAAGCTTTGCATGACGCGGGTGAGGAAAAACCTTTCTACCAGCCCGTTAAAACATATGTTCTGAATCCTAAATCAATTACAATGGGTGAACTATATGGTGAGGTTAACAATTTAACTTTGGAGTGGAAAGATGGCCTGATGGCTCTTAGCGTTCGAGCTGCTGTGGTTGACACCTCTGAAGATCATAAATGGATCATCAGTGATGGACCTGTGGATGCCTTATGGATTGAAAACCTAAACACTGTTTTGGATGATAACAAGATGCTTTGCCTGGCTAACAGCGAAAGAATCAAACTCACACCGTACATTCACATGATGTTTGAGGTACTTTTCTTTCTCAGGTTCAAATGTTTTTTCTAATTCTTCATTCAGTGCATAACTGGAACAAAGATATCACAACTATTTATTTGCAACTTTGCTTGTGGCTTTTTAAATTTATATACTGAAGCAGAAATATGCAATACCCATGACTTTCAGGTGGAAGACTTGAGGGTTGCTTCACCTGCCACAGTTAGCCGATGTGGAATGGTCTACATTGATCCTGAGGAACTGAAGTGGATCCCATATGTAAAGACGTGGATGGCAGGCCTTGAAGACAGAGTAGGTTTTGCAAAAGCACTTTTAACCCAAAGGGAAAACTTTCAGTGTTCTTTTTAACTGAAACCCAACACTCTGTGGTGCTGAGCATGCTGAAACCTCATTGGGGCTGTGGGCAGGAGGCAAAGGTTGCTTCTTGGAGCAGTATTTTACAATACATATTTTTAATACTTCTGCAGGCTTTCAAACATGTTCGCACCCTCTAGTTTCTCAGTGGCTTTGTTTTTGCTCCACTTCGGTCAGCGTGGGGCACTGCAGTACTGGAGAAAGTGCTTTGCGAGCCCACGCGCTAAAACCCTGTTCCTGGAGCCCACCACAACCCCAAGAGATGAGACATGACAACAATGTATGGGTTTAAATTAGGCCACTACTTTATTTATTTTCAGGTGTAGGGAGGGGACTGGAAAGCATGAACTTACCCAGCATGCCCTCCCACTTCACCTAGCTGGGAGTTTGACCTATATGCCGCCGCTGTAGGGCCAGTGACTCCCGCAATCAACCCTTTAACGGGCCCTGCAAACGCCGCCCTGCTGCCCCCGACTCACAGATAGACTATAGAATACCGACCAAGGCCTAAAACCACCAAAGTTGTGACGAGATGCTACGGGGAAGGCGAAACCTACCAATGGTATTCCTTCCCGGTTCTGAATACAGCAACCATCTTGCGACCATAGCAGTGCCCGCTGACCTGTAAAGCAAGAGGTTAGCCTGCAAAAGAAGACCATGTTATATGCAGGGAGGGTTGGGCAGGTGAACCTGGAAAGAAAAACAAGTGAGTCTGGGCCGAAGAGCATTGGCCCTTTGCTGGCCCTTGCCCCACCCCCAGCTGGCCGCCCATAGGCCTACCGAGATGGGGGCGGGGCGAGGGCCTCCCTATAACAAGGTGGGTAGCTCCCCGGTCCCAGGAGCCCATGCGGTGTCGCGAACCCCGTTCACCCAATGGAGGGGGTGAGCAGGAATTGTATGTTTCACATATGGATTAATATGTCAAAGATGCTTTCGTCTTAGGAGCTGTACTTACTTCTCAAAGTGGGATAACATAGTAACTGTGTACAAATATTTATTCTGTTTTTTAGTTCAATGAGGAAACAAGAACATACTTGTTTGACTTGTTTTGCCGTTACGTTGAAGGCGGCCTGAAATACGTTCACAAAAAGTGTTCGCAAGCTATAGCTCAAGTGGACATCAGTAAAGTTACAGCTCTCTGCTGTTTACTGGAATCACTGCTCCTTGGAAAGGGAGGACCCAATATGTCAATGGTATAGCTATTTACCTTACTCCTTTTGTGTGTAGATTATGGGGGAACACCTCAGTATCAATAATAATAATAATAATAATAATAATAATAATAATAATAAATTTTATTTATACCCCGCCCTTCCCAGCCAAAACTGGGCTCAGGGCGGCTAACACCAATACAAATTACAATAAAATAAAAATGGAAAAAAAAGAAAAAAAGAAAGAAAAACTGTTAATTAAATATCCTGTTACTCTTTTAAATAACTATTTCTATGTGGGTCTTCCCAGATAATACCTTTTATAACTTAATAACACCCCCCTCTCTGTGTATTGTTGGATGGCAGTTTATTCTGAACATGGTGCTGCTCATGGATGCAAGTTTTTCTAAAAAAATTAAAGTCTCAGTTAAAAAATATATTTTTAGATCATCTGAGAAGCATTCAGGGTGCAAAGGCCTCCTAAAAACAAGCAAAAACCAAAAAACAGTTTTGACCAGGCATCTGAAACTCCATCTCGTGGATGGGAGTTCAATAGAGTTGTTGCAGCTCAGGTTTCTTAATCAAAAACGTATTAAATGATAAGCACATCATAAAAACCCTCACACAGGAAAATATCTAAAATCAAGTTAAATAGAAAATATCATATCTGTGTCGCTTATACCTGCTAAGGTATAATAGCATACCGGTATTACTTTTTTAGGAAAGAGAAATTTAAATTTACCTCATTCAGATTGCTGGAGTTTTCTGTATGTTAATTTGGTATGGGGGAAATAGTGCATGTGTTTTTTTTAAAAGTATTTATTTTCCTTTTTTTCTTTGTACAGGAACAATCTAGGTTGAATTCTCTTGTATGCCAGACTTTTGTTTTCTGTTATTTGTGGTCAGTTGGTGGAAATTTAACAGAGAACTATTGGGATGGTTTTGATACATTTATAAGACAGCAGTTTGAAGATAATCCAGATGCCAAGGTATGAAGCATACTACATTGCTTACACATTCTCATTTATAGTGATTGTGAGAGCAGCGTAATCTGGAAGAGCAGGAAGAATTTTTCTTTGAATACAACCTGTATATAGGCACTTCTACAAGTGCTCTTGGAGTCAGATATGCCCCACAAACAATTCGTTTTTTAATTGGGTAGATAAACCCATTTTTGTGACCTACAAAATTCATTCACAAATTCCAGGTTTGAAGGAATATCCATGAATCTTCGTAACTGGACCCTATGTTCATCACCCATCTCCCCTCTGAGGGAGGTGCAGAGGGTAGCAACACAAGAACAGGTCTTCTTAGTGGTGGCTTTCTGATTGTGGGAGGCCTTTTGGAGAAAGATATGCCTGGTGCCATCATTGCATGGCAAGGTCCCAAACCCACCCGGGAAGTGGAATAAAGACACATGAAACAGTATTTTAGGTTAATGGCCACAACTTTATTGGTTACAGAATGTGAGTGGTATTGGCTTAGGCATTGGAAACCACACACCTATATCTGACTCCTGCCCATCTGCAGGAGTCTTGGAAGGATTAACCACCAGTAGGGGGAGCCCTGCTGATGCACATCAACTAGGAACTCCCCCAGGGTCACCGCTAGGGGTCATGCCATGGCCGTGGCCCCCCATCTGGGGCTTCAGTCAGAGACCACGCCCCCCAGATTCCTTTAACGGAATACCTTTGAGTTAGGAGTAGGTGATGGCCACTACCTCCCCTCACCTTCAACCTAATACTCCAATGCCTAACCGCCAAACCTTACAAAGTTGTGATGATTTGCTGCGAGGTAGGCAAAAAAACCAAATGGCCCGTGCCAATTTGCCAAGTGGTAAAAAATTCTTACCAGGCCCCTTGGACAACCAAGGTGACCAACTGAGGTCCATAGCAAGGTCAAGAAATAAAGAGCCTAACCTGAGGGAGGGAGGGAGGGAGGGAGAACTGACCGAGCAGGGAGAAAAATGGGCAGGTCCTCAGCCGCGGGCAGTTTAAATAGCCCGTGCCATGCGCCCGGACCGTTCGGATTGGATGGCCTAAGGATGACGTGGCCGAGGACCATCCAATGGTGCAGGGGCTCTCCTGCCCCGTGCGCATGGGGAGGGCTTGCTCCCAGCCCGCAACGTCATTTCCCAGTGAACGGGAAAGGGCTTTATCAGATTTAGGCACCAAGCAACAACATTCCTGTCCATCCAGGTGTTTGGCTTTTAATTGGGATCATATATTATGATGATACCCTAGCCTGTGTTAATCTTTTAGCAGGTTGGGGTAGGATTTGTACTTTTTATTTTATTGAAAGATGAACTCTTTGTGTCAATGATGTTTTAATATCTTGGTGATGAAACTTTGAGGCATTTTATGCAGTAAGCAACAACTAAATGCAATTAGCAGCAATCACTTCTATTGCGTTTCACAATGTGCAGTTTGGGCTCTAACATGGAGTGCCCTTTGAAGGGCTTTCGCTTCAAAACAAAGCTCTTGTCTTCATGATTGTGGGAGGATGCCCAAGAATTTGTTTATTTGTAAGGTTTCTGTCTTGCCCTTTATTATACAGTGGTTGGAGAGGAAATACAGCTGGTAAAGCAGTCATGAAAGCAGTCATTAAAATATTAAAATTTCTAAAATTCAGAATCCAGTTTTTTATATATAACACCTTCCACCAACCCCTGCTTCTACCTGTCACCCAAAACTAATAATTGTCGGCTCCTGTCTTGAAGGAAGAGTAGTCCACAATGTATTGGTCTAGAAATCAGGGAGAGATTCTGAACAGGGTATGCATGTATGTGACAGAATAATGCAAAACCCTTATATGCCTGTACAAAGAGAATTGTTTCCCCAATTTGATACCTATCAAATCTACGCTTCAGGTAAGACCAGTTGTCCTTTTTGCCATGTATTCCAATCCTCCTTCCCAGTTCTTGACAAGGATGAATGTGATTATTTCTTCTTTCTAGCTTCCAACTTCTGGTGATTTGTGGAGTCTTTTCATTGATTTTGAGACAAAGCGACTGGATCCTTGGGAGCGAATTATACCTATATTTAAATACAGTCAAACTGTACCATTTTTTGAAATGCTTGTTCCTACCACCGATACTGTGCGCTATGGCTTTCTTATGGAAAAATTGCTAGCTGTCAGACATTCTGTGTTGTTCACGGGGATAACTGGGGTTGGCAAGGTGAGATTTATTTTGGTTGCGTAACAAAATAGTTGAATCATTTATATAAATCCCCAAAAAAATTAATTAGTAATTTTGGGGGACATTAGTTAAGGCACTATTTTAATTAAGTCTATAGAGATTCCTGAGAGAGTGGAGAATAGGTAGATATTCCCTGTTTAGGGAAGTTTTTAACTTGTGATGTTGATGTATTTTAATATTTGTTGGAAGCCGCCCAGAGTGGCTGGGGAGACCCGGCCAGATGGGCGGGGTACAAATTAAAAAATTATTATTATTATTATTATTATTATTATTATTATTATTATTATTATTATGTTGTAGGGAGAGGCACTGGATAAATTGTAATGTTCTAATTATCTTCTAATCTAATGATGAGGGTAAAAGTGGAAAAACAGGTTTCAAAACAAAATGATGCATTGTAAGCAATTTGCTATTTAACAAGTTTGATTAATGTTTTGGAAAAGCAAGCCATCAAAATGTTCAAATTGCACCATTTTTTAAATCCAGTGGCCATGAAAAAGCTCATCAAGCTAGCTGATTTAGCAACTTGATAGTGGTAAATTCCGGTGGCATAAATTCAAATTCATAACGAGGAGCTAATAATATTTCCGAATATAACTGCAATGATTTTTGTGTGCATATAATGCATTGTTGCTTGCTGTACTTTTTTTTATTTTGTCATTTGAAGTCTGTAGTTGCAAGGGCACTGCTAAACCGAATACAAGAGGAAGCTGGTTATGTTCCCGTTTACCTAAATTTCTCTGCTCAGACTTCATCTATAAGGACACAGGAGATTATTGAATCCAAATTAGAAAAGAAAAGGAAAAATATTTTAGGTAAAGAAGTTTAATATATTTTGTTTCCTGAATTGTGTTGGCTGTATTTCTTGTTATCAACTCTTCATTCTTTTTACTGATTTCAACAACACTCCACAGCAGGTTAGTGCAAAGTAAATTTTCCCAAATTACCTATGGTTTTCCTACAGAATTAAGGAGAGGAATTCTACCAGAGATAAGGCTAAATAATTACACCTGGAAGCAGCAGGAAGAAAGAAGATTCAGAGTTCTTCAGTTTTAAAGCTGTTGGTTTTAGTTAAATGTGGGTCTGGGGTGAGGAATATTTAACCTTTCTGATAATGTTGAACTATAACTCCCATCAAGCACGGAACATATTCCGGGATTATGGAAATTTTAGTTCAGCAACATCTGGAGAGCCAGAGCTTCCCTGCACCTGATGTAGGCTATAATCTGATGTACTCCATTCAGTTTAACACAGGAGGGCAGCATTGACATTTGGGAAATGCAACACATCTTCACATACTCTAATGAAAAGTAAAACAATATTTTGACCTGAAGTTGTTGTGGACACGTTTCATTCATCCTCTTTTGCTCCTTCCTGTGCATACTACCACTACCCTATGCCCTGCCACTGATACTTACCGGTATATTTTCCTCCTATAAATTATACAATAATATAACATTTGCTTTACTTAGGGCTAAATCTGAACCAAGTGCGTTATCTAAGAACACAGTCACATCAGATATACTGAACACCCACACCTGAGATCTGAGTAGGGCTTTGGATAAAAATTGCTTAAAAGAGGACTTGGATCAAAACTAGGGGTTCCAGTAAAGGGAAAAAGTTTCATGTAATGCAGGCTGATTGAAAATCAGCCTTGTTTTTCACACATCACTGCATATTCATCCAGAAAGGATTATGTTGTTTTCAACATTAGGACAATCAATCTGTATTTTGGCATTTATGTTTACTTCTGTAACATTTTAGCCATTTTGCCACATTATTCAGGTCTTTAATTTTCTTAATATTTGCCATAGTCGCCTATGGAAAATACTAAGAAAATTAAAGACCTGAAATAATCAACTTTGGCTAATCAGTGGTCCATTTCAGTTTAACTGATGTTTCAGTTTAACAGCATTGGAAGCCTGCTAATTTCTGAAGTATAAAAAAAACTCAGTGCTGTTGTGTATTAATTTTGTTATTTGGGGAAAACTTACCAGTAGTGACTTGTCCGCTCTTCCATTGTTTAGGAGCACCAGGAACAAAAAGAGTTGTCATTTTTGTAGACGATCTAAACATGCCTAAATTGGATCGTTATGGTTCTCAGCCCCCTATTGAGCTGCTACGACAGTATCAAGACTTTGGAGGGTTTTACGACAGAGAGAAACTGTTTTGGAAGGAAATACAGGCAAGTATTTGGCTTCAGCTGGTTGTGACAGTGAATGTTATAATCTGAGTACCATCTGTTCTGTTGGGAAAGTATTGAGGTTCCATACCCCCAATACCCTGTGGGTTCAGCCTGTAGCCCCAGTAAGATCCAGACTCCAATTGTCAGTTGAACAGGACATTTACTTAGGCGTTGCAAGGAGAGTGTGACACAAACTCAACCAGCAAGTAGTTGAGTGATGGCACACTTCCAAACCAAGGGAAGCAAAGGGTCAGTTATGTCAATATATGGCAGCACTTCCTTCTGCTGGCTTTCACTGGTTTAATCACAAGGCATAGCAACTTTCTTAGCTTTCTCTCCTTCCTCTGTCCTCAACAGTTATAGCAATAGCTCCTGCGTACATGTTGTTCTGTCCTTCTCTCATGGTTCCCTGGAAAAGCACAAGCTTCACATTCCAGCATTCACTTGCTCATCCTTTCCCTCACAAATTTCAGTTTTTAATTTTATTATTTCTTTTTTTTTAATGACAATACCCCACTTTAGTTAAAAAAAAAAAAGACTTCCCCATCTTTCTTTGGAACACATATCCATCATGATACCTTATACCAGGCATAAGCAAACTCCGGCCCTCCAGATGTATGGGACTACAATTCCCATCACCCCTAGCTAACAGGACCAGTGGTCAGGGATGATGTGAATTGTAGTCCCAAAAATCTGGAGGACCGGAGTTTGCCTATGCCTGTCTTATACAGTACCTCTCTAAACTTCTATTCATTCATTTTGCTTTCTACATGCTTCATTTCCCCTTCAGCTTACGCAGACACAGCATTTCCTTACACCTGATGATTGCTGAATGGCATAGAATGAGGTTTAAGGTTCAAGCCAGCACAAATAATTTTAGCCTGCCTTGATATTTATTGTATATAGAATTTCATCAGTACAATTTGATGCTGAATTAAAAATAAGAATAGGGAATCGGGCATGTTATCTGAGCTGTGGTTTAAATGTAAGAAGCAAGTTTTTATAGGATTAAAGTATTATGTTTTGACACAAAATATCTATGATCTTTCCCCCTCCTAGGATGTAACTATTTGTTCAGCCTGTGCACCTCCAGGTGGTGGACGTAATCCAGTTACAGCACGTTTCATTAGACATTTCGCGATGCTGTGTCTTCCGACACCCTCTGAGCATAGCCTTAAACAAATTTTCGAGGTCAGTAGCAACTTCCCCACAGTAACAAAGAACAAAAAATAGATTATTCTGTACAGTCTGTCATAACACGCTGTTCTGAGATGCTGGACTTACACAGATTCTTAGTAGCATGTGTTACTTTCTGAAGTGCTGAAGTTTTTGATATGCATTTATACACCTTATTGAAGATTGGCACTGAATGCAGAGTCCTGATACCTTTAAATATCAGTGCACTTCAGACCAAGCCTGTGGATACCAGATGAGCAAGTGGGGTGCTGCAGGACAGAGAATGTGTGTATGTGACCATGCACACACTCAATGTATCCAGTAAGATGGATCCTCTTGAAATTCCATAATTTCCCCCCTAGACTTCCCCACCCTTATAAAGGGTAAAGGGACCCCTGACCATTAGGTCCAGTTGCAGACGACTCTGGGGTTGCGGCGCTCATCTCGCTTTATTGGCCAAGGGAGCCGGCGTACAGCTTCCGGGTCATGTGGCCAGCAAGACTAAGCCACTTCTGGTGAACCAGAGCAGCGCATGGAAACGCCGCTTACATTCCTGCCGCAGCGGTACCTATTTATCTACTTGCACTTTGATGTGCTTTCGAACTGCTAGGTTGGCAGGACCAGGGACCGAGCAATGGCAGCTCACCCCGTCACAGGGATTCGAATCGCCGACCTTCTGATTGACAAGCCTGAGAGGCTCAGTGGTTTAACCCACAGCGCCACCCGCGTCCCTTCCCCACCCTTATAACCATCCTAAAATCACGTATCACATCTGCCTCTCTTGGACGAACCATAAAAATCACAGGATGGAGTTTTCTAGCACTGGTACAACAACAGGGTTGTGAGATATGTATCATTATAGATCCTGAAATATTTTACAAGGCCCCCCCACCTCAGAACTACCATCTTATCATAGGCCACCTCTGGTCCATATTCCTGTGATTTGTTTGTGGTTTGTCATCATGTTATCTAAAAAAGTTACGAAAATCTAAGAGGATCTATGAGCCATCTAAGAGTGTTCTGGTAGATAAGCAAAAAGAAAAACTCCACACAATCCTGTTTTTAGCTGATGTATTTCTTTAATCATAGAATCAACTATGGAGCTGGAAGGGACCTTGAGGGTCATAGCACTGTATTAGTGAGCTTTTGAATTATGGATATGTATATTGTAATTGTTTGTGTCAGTTGGTTTTTTTTATACTTTGTAAACTGCTTAGAAGCCTATTTTGGCATTAAACTGTAAGTAAGTAAATGCCCTCTTTCTCACTCACAGCCACACTAATGGGTGCGGGGCTGAAGGTGGGGACTGATGCAAATTGAAGCAAGTATTAATCACCCCGATGAACTTCAGGCTAAAATGTGTTGTTTTTTTCTGCTTCTGAAATGATACTGATAATGAAAAGGCCTTTAAAATATTTGATGTAGCTAACATAACTTTGAGCTAGCCATGACTATATTTGATGTAGACTGGCCTTTCTTTCTTTCTTTCTTTCTTTCTTTCTTTCTTTCTTTCTTTCTTTCTTTCCTTCTTTCCTTCTTTCCTTCTTTCCTTCTTTCCTTCTTTCTTAGAGATTCTCCTAAATAAGGCTGAAATACATTGTTATATTCAGTATTTGCTTGACATGGTAAATGGTCTGCATAGTTCTGTCTAATATTGCTTGGTGCCATCACCCTTTTATGTCTTCACAAATTAAAGCAAGTTGTTTAAAAAGCATCAGAGCAAACCAAATGCAAATATCCCTGCCCTACCTACTGAGCCACTGGCCCACCATGAAATCTTTGCCATTGAAAATTGCACCTTAACACAATAAATCCATTAGCAGTCTTGCTTGCTCACCATTCATGTTGATGGATTTGTTTGCACACATGGAAATTTCTCACTGGGATGAATGGGGAAAACTTTCTGAATATGTGAGCTGGCACTCAAACACAATAATAGATCAATAATTGGACTAGCAGATGCCTGAAAGAAATACAGGATATGCTTTTCTGTTAATATAAAAAGACGTAGTTCCACTTTTTAAAAGAAACATTGAAATCACAGCTGGCTTGAGTAGAATAAAAGAGAGAACACAAAACTTTAATTACATTTTGAGCTTAAGTTTTGTTTTGTTGCTTTTCCTCGGACTAGGCTATTTTAAAAGGATTTTTGGCTGAATTCTCTACAACAGTAAGGCAGTGTGCAAAAAGTATAGTGGAGGCTGCTGTTGAAATATATCAAAGAATGAGCCTTGATCTCCTCCCAACACCAGCAAAATCCCATTACGTGTTTAATTTACGTGATTTGTCAAAATGTGTGCAAGGTAAGGTGTATTTCCACTTGGCACATTCTCTGTACCAGTTTTGTGCTCACATTGTCAATAATTATTTTCTCTAGTATTTTTTCTCTACTGTCTAATGTTAGCATGCTATGTTTTACTTTTAAATAACTTTATTCTTGGCATATTGCTGTGAAAAAGCAGTACATTGCTTTCCTCTAGAGTTACTGTGAATTTTTGAACAATGAAAGTTCATTTCAAGAGAATAGAGAAAAGTTAGTAGTAGCAGTATAGACTTGTACTGAAATAGAAGAAGACAGCCAATGCAATACTGCGTAAAAGTAAAATTGTAAAAGTAAAGCTGTGCTGTTAACTCAACACCATGTGCTTTCTTTTCTTTTTTAAAATCAAAAGGTTATTTTGTTTATCATAATTGTGCATAATGTACATCACATACTTTAAAACAAAACAACTTGTATTACAACAAAGTAAGTGCATAGAATTGTGCATTATACAACGGTACCTCTGGTTAAGAACTTAATTTGTTCTGGAGGTCCGTTCTTAACCTGAAACTGTTCTTAACCTGAGGTACCACTTTAGCTAATGGGGCCTTCTGCTGCCGCCACTGTGCGATTTCTGTTCTCATCCTGAAGCAAAGTTCTTAACCCGAGGTACTACTTCCGGGTTAGCAGAATCTGTAACCTGAAGCATCTGTAACCTGAAGTGTCTGTAACTCAAGGTACCACTGTATTGAGCTTTTTACTCCAGTACATAATAAGCATACTATGCCAATATTGTCATCCCTCTGTAACCCTTACCGCATTAGTTAGTTTGACCGTGCATACCAGTTCCCATAATTTCATAATCTATTATTCAGCAGTTGGAGTTCTTATTTTATTTAACTTTGCAAAGATCAACATTCCAGCAGTTAAAAGATGCAATGCAGTTCTATATCTTCAGATCACACTGAGTACAATCAAAGGATCTTACAAGAGCTTAAATATAACCTGTTATAAATTCAATCTCATTTATTATTTCCACCCAAAAACTCCTTATTCTGAGACAAAACTGGAAAATATGGGCCTTACCTACATTTATTGTCTGTCATCTCCAACATGTATTACAAACATTGCTATAAATGTGGTTAAAACTTGTATGGGTTAAAATAATACTATTGTAGAATTTGCAAAAATTATCTTTCAAATTTGTGCTGACTTTCTGTCTGGGGATGTTATTCCAAATCTAGTTCTAAACATCTATTGGAATTTGACAACCCAGCTCTCTCTCTCCCAGTTATTTTTATAGGTGATCATTGTAATGTCTCTCTATATAATGATTTTATATATCTTACTCAGCAGACCAAAACCAGACTTTTAAATACATTAATGTTGCTGCCTTGAAATATCCTTTTATGGATGAGGATAGTCAATTTCTTAATTATTTTTAGCAATCCCCCCCCAATAACTCTTGGGGGTTTTCCCCATTTCATGCAAAGTTTATAAGCAGATTTTGCAAATCTTCAAGTATCTTTGGTGATACCCCCCAGTGATATTCCATACCTCCAAGAACAAAATCAAGATTTTAGGGAGTATTGCCCTTTTTATCTTATCTTATAGGAGAGGAGACTAATAAGCAAATATTGGCAATTGCCACTCCCTTTTCTGTTTTCATCGGAATTCTCCAACACCCCTACACTCCCTACAATTTGTTGTTCTGTTGTGGTGATTAATTTAGGGTGACTCACGGAAACAACCAAGCTGCAGTTTGATGCTTCACCCAATAAACGATGAACACGTGTGTGTTAATTGGACATCAGAAGCTGTCACTAACAGTTTTAAAACCCAACAAATCTTCAAGCATGTTTAAGTATTGATTTTAAATTTACATAGAAAGGGTTTATTCTAGTTTATTACATATATTATACATTTTTAATGCATTTTTCTATTGCAGGCATGTTGCAATGCAGCCCCATGTCAGTTCGAGACCAGGCACAGATATTCAGGCTGTTCTGTCACGAGAGCCAAAGAGTTTTCCATGACCGTCTCATCTGTAACGAAGATAAAAATTATTTCTATTCCATGTTAGCTGACATGGCCAGTAAGGATACTTACTTTACTAGTATATATTATATTTAATCTGCATACTTCATGCTTTCACAATTAACATTAATTTAACCCACCTATTTTACATTGTAGGCAAACATTTTGGAATCCCTATTGATCCAGACTCATTTGTGTCTAAACCAATCATATTTGGTGACTACATAAAGGTGAGGAATCCTTAGAAAATAAAACTGGATAAAATGATGCCTTTATGATTTGACTTCTATAAAATTGGGCTCTTGTTTTTGAGGTACAAAGACACAATGTGATCTGTAAAGTAAATGAACTCTGCTGTAGAAACACTGTGAATTTAGGTGGTATTTTTAGGGTGAGATTTATTGCGGTTCTTATGCCAGATTGATAAAAGTAAAAAATATTATATTGCAATATGATAAAAATTGCTAAGAATTAAAATATTCCCCCCCCCCCATCCTGGATGCACATGAAGCATTTCCTCCACTTGCGGGAAATCTTTGGGAGGAGAAAAGGGTAAGAAGTAAACAAACCCTACACAAATCTGGAGTGGAGTCATTAAGACGGTTGGATGGCACCTGGTACACCACCTTCCAGCAACTCCTGCAGCCAGGCTGGTGCCATACATATTGCTCTGCTTTCCTTTGGGCTATATCAGCGAAGTTGAGAGGCGGGTCTTGTCATCTGGGCAGCCCAGGCCTCTATTTTTCCTGCCCAGGCTTGCACCCTGGGGAGGTCACTTCAGTGCTGCAATGGTTTGACTTCATCCCTGGAGGCGCACTCCATTGTCTCTTGAGACAGATGGATGCCAACAATAACATCTTTTTTTTTATATAACAATTAAAAAAAACTAGTATTATGAGGCCTTGGATAGAGCTTGCAAATGTGAGCAGCACCAAGAGCGTTGCCATCAGTTAACTGAATAAAGTGGGAAAAATTGCCGGCCAGCTTGACATCTGATATTTATTTGAATAGTCCTTTTCTTCTGTCAGCTTCTGGAGTGAGTGTGTCTGCTGCTGGCCACAGACAACTCAGCTGGCCTCATTCCTAGACCTCCAGCAGCAGTCTTGGGGCTGAGATATCACTCATAAATAAATAGTGGAGGCTGCTAGGACTGCCCGATAATTTTCATAAGAAGCATTAGTAACTTGAGTGTTGCCTGTACCATGGAGATGGAGTTTTCTCGGATGTGAAATGTCCATTAAATTAAAAGGAGCTGTCACATTCAGCAATAGGTTCTGAACCAACTTCAGAGCTGACAGATCAAATCAATGCAGAAAGCAAACAGCTGGTCACCAGATGGCAGTGGCACAGGCATATGGAAGGAACATGTTGGGGGTTTCTTGCTCCTTTGCATTGGAATCTTTCCTAGAGCAATAGCTGCAGCCTTGAGAGATAAACCTCAGTACATCTAATTGGCAGATATTTACCTACATAAATATTGTTTGTGTTATGAAACTATTTCCTCCAACTGAGGTTTGATGAAAGAAAACTGCTCAGTGGCAAGTGATTTCAATCATATATTGTAGAAAGGATGATAACTAATATGAATGGATAGTGTCGATTTCTTTTATTTTTATTTTTTAACAAAGTAATAATAGTAAATAAATTACAATTAAAATGTGCACCCCACCCCAAGACCATTCCATTCTAACTATCCAACCTTCCAAAATTTCAACACCTCTTGCAATGGTTTGACTCCTTTCCATTTTAACAGTACAAATCCTACAAACACTTTCCATGTCTCCTCAAAATCATTTCTCCTGCATGTTCACTATCTTACCTTAATAGCACATGTTAATTTATCATTAATAGCTATATCCCTCACCTCTTTATACCATTCTTCCATTTTATATTCTGCTTGCCCCTTCCACTTCCTAGCTGTAATAACTCGTGCAGCTGTCAATAAATTTGTGAGCAAGTCCTTCATAGCCTGTGAACATTCCACCCCTCCGTAAATTGAGAATAATGCTACCTCTGGACTTTCGGTCAGCTTTAACCCAGTGATTTCTGTTATCTCCTTAAACACCCTTTGCCAGAAAAATTGTACATACAGTATTTACACCCCGTGTCTATTTCTTTTAGTCATTCAAAGGAGTGGAGATGATCCTCAGTAAACTCACCAGGAGGATTGCTTGGAAAAGCAGCCATCATACAGATAATCCCCACAAGAAAGACAATACACATTTTCAATAATATTTAACATACTCTTAGTATGGTCAGAAAAGGGCAACCTTTCTGGATAGTGCAAGTGCTGCTGACTATAAGGAACGTTCCTAACTTTTGGGTATTGTAGATTTGTCCTGGTCTGGTGCATGCAATGTCTTTTATTTTGCAGGCAAATCAGGTAATTGAATATCCGGTAGCCTAAAAACCATTGGACATGATCCATTCTCAGATGGTCACTGCTGCGCAGTAAATAAGCCCTCTTTCCTTTCTCATTAGCTGGCCAATGAGCACTCTATAGCTTACTCTTGTGGCTGGAAGGTGAAATACACAAATTATGACTTTCAGTGTGCATACAAATAGCACATGCCAAGGAGCATAAGTAACTGATCTAGGAAGGAATGGAATGGTTCAATAAAACAAATGGCTGATGTGATTTGGTGTTCCCAGGCATGGCTGATTGGGATCTCCTCTCACATGAGCTGATGAACTCACGGAGGAAAGGGTTGTCTCCCTAATTTGTAATATTCACACATATGCTCAACATGAGAAGTAATGATTTCCCAAGAGTCTGCAAAAATTTCACATAATTAATTGGCTCACATTTCTATTGACTTTGACTCATTCCTATCACCATTAAGCTTTTTTTTTTTTTACAGTCTGCATTTGCTGGGGTAGCATTATATATTTCCATTCCTTTTGATCACAATCTTATTTTCCTTATATGTTCATTTTAGATTGGAATTGAGAAAGCTGAACGCTTTTATGAAGAGCTAACTGACATAGAAAAGATTATGGGGGTTCTGCAAGACTATCTGGATGATTATAATATAGTAAACTCTAAGGAAACCAAACTGGTATTCTTCCAAGATGCAATAGAGCATGTTTCAAGGTAAATAATTACACTGCCATTAACCAAATATCAATAATATAAATGAGTTAATACTATATTAATAAACTAATGACAGTATGCCCATATAAAGTGTAAAGTACATTTCTATAAATAAGTTCCTTGCTTTATTTTTAAAAACAGTTTTTATTGAAGATTTTCTTGGTTCACAAAAGTACGTGCAATGTCTCTTATTTCAAGTTGTAAAGTCTTTTCTACAGATCAGTTACATTTGTTTTGAGACATTAGTCTTGAGTACAGTATAAGGTTGGGGAAGAAGAGCTGGGGAGTGGAGGAGTGGTGTGCTGAAACTTATATTCCTTTTTATAGTGTACGTGTGGGGTTTTGTGTCAGCGTCAGCTGAATAGGGTCTGTTTCTATTCGCTTGTTATACTTCCTTGATACTGAGAGGGATTGGGAGGGCCCAGGGTGCGGTTGGCTGTAATGAGGTTTGTGTTTCAGCAGTGGCAAGCCAAGTCAGGGGAAGGCTTCAGTAGCACCCTGGACAGCTCCACAAAAGGGCTTAGGCTGGGGACTTCCTAAGAGCAGACCTCAGGTGATATTTCAGTGGCAGGCTAAGACTGAGCCTTAAATAGTTGCTAACTTTGCCTTCCATGAAAGGAGCCTGCTCATCTGAAAGGATGCAGTCTGCTTTCGGAGTCATTGGCTGCAATGCAGCAGGAGAAGAAGTGGCCATACAATGACTTCTGTGCTGGAGTTTTCAAGAGAAGGGCATTGTGACCTCCTTGGGCTGGAGAGGTACCTGCACAATGGGCTCCTTCTCAGCAAGGAGTTCTGGTTTAGTGTGTAGATCTGGGAATTGTCCCAGTGGGCATGAAGGACATATGTAGTTTGGGTCTCTAAAACATAGATAGATATGTCTGTGTGACTGAGTATCACGAGCCCATTGCTTAAGTTCAGAATGGCAAAGGGAAAATTCTTTATTGCTGGAGGCCCTCCTTTTCGTAGGCATGAATGTGGATTTCCAGAATGAAAGAAACCTTTTACACTGCTGTGCTGCTTTAGTAAGATGGCAGTAAATGAGGAGGGTAGTGGGAAAATGCTCTTGCTTATATCTCTTGCTTATATGAATGTTAACAATTTCAAAATTATGTTCAATTTCCCCCACAGAATTGCTCGAATGATTCGCCAGGAAAGAGGAAATGCCCTTCTTGTTGGAGTTGGAGGCACGGGCAAGCAGTCTCTAACTAGACTCGCCTCTCACATATGTGGCTACAAATGCTTTCAAATAGAACTAAGCCGTGGTTATAATTACGACACTTTTCATGAGGACCTTAGGAAGCTATATAAAATGGCAGGGGTGGAAGACAAAGATATGGTTTTCCTTTTCACGGACACGCAGGTATGAACAGCTGAATATAAAAATTAAATTCACTTTGTGCTTGCTGCTAAAATCTTATCTGTGTAATAAAATGCTACCTGATTTATACAGTGTTGTTTATACAATCAAAATGATTCAGAAAGGGAATAATAAGCTTCATAAAATAACTAAAGGTCAAATAACTCATAGAAATAGGAAACATTTTTAAGGAAGATATATGAAGCTTTTTATTAAGATGCTTTACAACATTTTTGATTGCTAAAATGTTTTAATGCAATTTTATTATGTTTATAAGTGTTTTTTTCTGACTCTTATTTCTTTATTCTCTAAACTGCCTTGTGAGTACATCACAGCCTTAGATGAACAGCAGGAGCCAGAAAGGAGGTTGGCTAGTTAAATGATCAGTGACTGCCGCATAGTAATTAAGGGGATTTTCACCCTTAGTTCTGGGTGTTGGAAGGATGTGGGATTAAGGTTCTGTGGGCAGGATTCACCTAACAAGCCCATCAGCAGAAGCCCTGTGTGACAGCTTCCACTGGTGCAATGGGGCTTCCCACCTCTCCTCCCTCTGCAACCCCACTAAATTGGGTTGGCAAGTCAGGAGAACCCCCAGAGAAATGTGTGTGTGAGGGAAGGGGGGAATCATGCCATCTGGCAAGCTGATATGGTCGCTCAGACGGAACACTTATAGAAGTGTGGTGTTGAATTCCACAGTGGGACTTGGTTCTGTGTACATGTGAATAGGATTGCCCTGTTTGACAGCGTAGTAATAAAACTACAGAATGATCATAAAAATGACTTGCTAATCAAGAAAGTTTAAATTCCCGTGTAGGCCTGTTGGCCTCAGAAGCTCTTCATGAAATGCCTGCTAAATCTCTGCTGGTCTAAGAGCATTCCACAGCATGGGACTGGCGGCACTAAATTAGGGCAGGTTTCCTTCCTTAAATATTTACAGGTGATAGATATCACAAAGTGGTTGTTAATTAGATATGGCACCTTGAGAGATTGTTCAGGCTTTGAAAAGCTCATTGCAGGGACTACCCAGATTTGAGGAACTCTGGGTACCATTTAAGTCAAAAGTTCAGTAGCAGCTCAAATGGGAAACAGGCTTGGTTATAGAAAAATCATGGGATATATGGAAACGGATGTGAAAATCCACAGTGCAGGCCCCAACATTGTGCAGTCATGTGGAAAGCTGGTGGAAAGCAAGCAGTAACTACCGTGAAATCCCCAAATAAGGCACAGAGCTACCATCTTTAAATGCACTGTATACCCAAACAAAGCCTCTCTGATCAGAGGTCTCGTCCTTGGTGCTCCCAACTTCACCAGCCTAGAACTATCATATTATAGTTTTTAAATAACTTCCCTTTGCCGCAACCCACCCCCTTTCCCCCAACCTGCCCAGCTCAGAGTGAGCTAGCAGGCCGGCCTTTGAATCCAGTGGTGGATCTGCCACTGCACTTCAACCCACTGCATTCCAGGCCCATTTTTGATTGACTTGTTAGTCAGGGTCCTATGCACTCCCACCAGCAAAGTGGAGATGATACTAATTGGAAAAGATGCAGAAAAAGCCAACCAAAATTATCACTGGCCTGGAGCAACTCCCCTATGAGAAAAGATTATAGCATCTGGAGCTTTTTAGTTTAGGGAAAGAGAGGCAGAGAGTAAGAACAGGTATATAAAATAAGGTGTAGAAAGTAGAGAAAAAAGTATACTTCTTCCTTGCCTCATAATACTTGAACCTGGGGTCATCCAGTGAAGCTGAACATTAAAATATTCAGGACAGACTTCTTATATTTTAACTTTAGAGCAAATAAAATGTTTTCTAGTGATTTGCTGATACTTTTATTTTCTGACGGTGGAGTTGCTGTTTTTAACTCTGCAACACCTTTTCTTCAAAACCGATATTTTCAAAATCTGTAGATTGTTGTAGAGGAATTTCTAGAAGATATAAACAACATTTTGAATTCTGGAGAGGTGCCTAATCTGTTTGAAAAAGACGAGCTGGAGTTTGTTATGGCAGCTACCCGACCCAAAGCAAAAGAAGCTGGAATACCAGAGGGTAACAGAGATGAGGTAGGACGCATTATAAATATTATCTTATATGCATTATATTAACTTTTTGGGAGGGGACATTAACAATATTTAAATAACTGTACATATTCTTATATCTGTAATTTTCAGCTCTGAAGAGGACTTTATTCCCGTTGCTGCTGTTCTCAGCCTGTATCAGAGATTAAACTCATGGGTTAGATATGGAAATAGCCCATAAAGTCACCCAACCTACAGCTTTTTACAGTTTATGAGTGTCCTCAATTTTATTTGTGCTAACAACCTAATTATTGCAGTGCTTTCTTCTTATCCTTGAATTAACATTCATGACTGCCTCTTCTCAGGTATTTCAGTTCTTCATTAGTCGAGTTCGCCAGAAGCTACATATTGTTCTGTGCATGAGCCCTGTAGGAGATGCTTTTCGAGCACGCTGTCGAATGTTTCCATCACTTGTGAATTGCTGCACTATTGATTGGTTTGTGCAGGTAACTAATTTCAGTTTTGTTGAGAAGTCCAGCTGATTATTATATTTATTATTATATTTGATTGAAATGGCTCGTTTTGTTCTATTGAGATGTTTTCCTTGAACAATGACCTCCGCAAAATTTCAGTTCCAGTCGAAGTTGCAATGCTGAGTCTGAGCCTATTGGCTAAGGGTCAGAGCTACAAATCAGGAAACCCCTGGTTTGAACCTCAACTCTCAGTCATAAATTCACTAGTGGGATTTAACCTCAGCCCTCATAGCCAATGTGGAAATGATCAGACTGACTGACTGGCCTACCCACTGAAAGGCTGCAACAAGATAAATGAATGTAGAAGGTTTGAAATGTGATCCGAATTCTAGAATAGAAAAGGTCTTGGTTTAAAAGAGGCATGACAGAAATTAACCCACGCACCAAAAAGCATGGAAATGGTAAGTTAACGCGCACACTTTAATTTTCATGTCATGTAAACAGTAAACATGTTGTTCTATTGTCTTACATGTTGTGCTAGCTTGCAACTCTGTCTCCTGGCGCCCACACAGTCTTTCAGCCTCAGCTCTGTTCAAAGCTGCTAGAATGTAAAGCACCTCTAATGTCGCAGTCATTTTTGGGGGGTGGCATGGGGAGAGAAACACCACCTGCGGGACCTGATCTCCTTCCGCAGGGCCTGTAAGACAGAGTTATTCCGCCTGGCCTTCAATCTAGCCTGATCCCCTATTCCTTTCCCCCCTTCCCTTTTTTCTGAAGAAACCCTTCTGGGTCCCCACATTAAAATTCTTCCCTGGTCTCCCTACTGGCCTAGCAAGACTAACTTGGCCAGTTAGCCCTGGTGATCCCACTGATGTTTGTTTTTTATGCTGTTTTTAGCTGTTTTTAAAGTTGTTTTTAATCATTGTTTTGTATTTGTTGTTAGCCGCCCTGAGCCCGGTTTTTGGATCGGGAAGGGCGGGGTATAAATAAAAAATTATTATATTATTATTATTATCACCAAAACCCTGATGAAAAATGCTTGAGGCACTGAATGTATAACTGGCGTAAGATCATCCCGGTAATCTTTTTATCTTTTTTCCAGTGGCCCAGAGAAGCACTTAATTCTGTATCAAGGACTTTTTTCCTGCACATTGACCTTGGAAGTGAACGTATGAAAGAAAAACTTTCCAGAATGTGTGTAGACATTCACATGAGTGTGACAGAGATGGCAGAGCAGTACTATGCTGAGCTCCGACGGCGCTACTACACAACGCCCACTTCCTATTTAGAGTTAATCAACCTTTATTTATCCATGCTGGGTGAAAAAAGGAAGCAGCTTGTTTCAGTAGGTTGAATTTTATTAGTAAGAATCTATGCCTTCTGTCCCTTTAATGTTATTTTACTTCTCCCTTGTAAAAATAGCTTACATGTTGTTGGGTCCTTTTTTCCCTTATAAGAAATGCCTTTAACATTTCCTTTTTTCACTCCAGGCCTAGATGGTGTATGACTTCATGATAAATCCAAGTTCTTGTTAATTTCCTTTATCATCCACTCACACTAAAAGGTCTTAAAATTATACAGTGCCAGTGATCTTAGTGACAAGAGACTGCAGTCCAGTCGTTTTACATATGGGCATTTGTAATCGATGACGTCAGCTGAGATAAATGGTCATTTAAAAAAAATCCTATCTCTTTATGACCTTCTGAATTATTTCTCAGGCTCGGGATCGTGTGAAGAATGGCTTAACTAAACTATTAGAGACAAACGTACTTGTTGATAAAATGAAATTAGACCTATCAGCTTTGGAGCCAGTCCTCAAGGAGAAATCTGTGGATGTTGAGGCACTGATGGAAAAGTTAGCAGTGGATCAAGAAAATGCTGATCAGGTGCAAAGTACTATCTGTTTTTCGTTATGTACATACATATGTTATTATTTATGTTTATCATATCTTTAGCAGTGGTGTGCCCTTGAAACAGACTGGATTTTTACTGCTCAGTGTTTCCTAGATGGCACAATTAACTTAAGAATTAAATAGTCCCCCTATAATGAGAAAGGATGAAAGGTGCTGGGGGTGGCATGCAAAGTACTGACTGTTAGACCATGGGTGGCTAATATGGGTCCCTCTATATGATGTTAGACCCCAACTACCATCATCTCTGGACATGTTAGCTAATGGGAGTTTTAATCCAACAAGATATGGAGGGCACCATGTCCGCTACCCCGTGTTAGATCATTGTTCCACATGACTTAATGCTGGTCATGGTTCTTTGAACTCTCACTTTACTGAAAAGGCAAGGGATAGTACAACCGTAAGCATCTTTCCTCAGAAGTAAGCTTTGCTGAGTTCAATGTAGCTTTCTCCCTAGTAAGTGAGTTCAGGACTGAAGCCTGGTCTATTTCCCTTTTTGTTCTGATAAAGTACATCTATTCAAACTACTCAGAGCAGTGCTGCTAGGAGTGTTGATTGTTTTAGAACAGGAAGATCTCAAAGGCAGTACAACCTCCATTGGTGACTTAAAAAAAATAATCACAGAATTGCATTGTATTTCACAGTCTTACTGCACATTGCGTTTCTATTTTGTTTCCTTATATTTTGAACAAGGAAAACCAAATATTAAAGTAAGAGAAATGTTTACATTTTTAATAGCTGTTATTCATTTGGTAAAGATGTATTTGGCCACCCCCACCCCACCCCAGGTTCGGCGTGTCGTTCAAGAAGACGAAGCTGTTGCGAAAGTAAAAGCGGAGGAAACTCAGGCAATAGCTGATGATGCTCAGCGCGATTTGGATGAGGCTCTTCCAGCTCTGGACGCGGCTAACAAAGCTCTTGACTCTTTAGATAAAGCAGATATTTCTGAAATCAGAGTTTTCACTAAGCCGCCTGATATGGTCATGACAGTAATGGAAGCTATCTGCATTCTTCTAAATGCAAAGTAAGCTAGCGCCTCACCCACATACTTGATTTTTAGGTTTGATTTCATGTGAAATGATGCTAATTTCCTAGAACACTTTCAACCCGAGAGAGTCATGTTCCCCTCCGCAGTGCAGCACACATGTGTGGTATCCTTATGCTTCAAGGTTTCTTGCCAGTACAGTGGTACCTCGGGTTAAGAACTTAATTCATTCTGGAGGTCCGTTCTTAACCTGAAACTGTTCTTAACCTGAGGTACCACTTTAGCTAATGGGGCTTCCCGCTGCTGCTGCGCTGCCGCCACGCAATTTCTGTTCTCATCCTGAAGCAAAGTTCTTAACCTGAGGTACTATTTCTGGGTTAGTGGAGTCTGTAACCTGAAGCGTCTGTAACCCGAGGTACCACTGTACCTGAGGCAGTGGGGAAAACCCAGAGCACAATGGCATCCTGGTACGAGTATCCATTTTGAATTAAAAAAAAATGTTACAGTTGAAGAGCAGCAGATTTGAGATTGTTATTTCAGCAGCAGCCACACATCCTCCATTCCTTCTAATTCTGTTCTTGATCTCAGAAATACTGCCAAATATTATGAAGGAGACTTTCATGTGTGTGTGTGTGTGTGATGATACTAATGATAATAATACTAATTAGCATTGGGGGGATAAAAATTAAGAACTCAAATTTAATTGGGCATGACAAACTATAATTGTGGTTTTGATGTGTGGGAATAGTCAGAACTCCCTAGTGGTAAAGCACGTCTATTTAGATGAGCTTGGGCCAAATTCTGACTTTCTCCTCCAAATCAGCTAATTATTAGGGAGTTTGATCATGCTGTTATATGCTTCAGGCAAAGTCAGCCACTGATGAATATCCCAAAGGAATCTAAGGATGCGTTGCATCAAGTACATTTATCAGAAAGCAAATGAAAGCCACTGTGAATATTGGTATAATATTTGAAAGAACAAAGAGTCCAGTTTTCAAAGGTCAATTTGTTTACCCTTTTAAACGTTTTTCCAAAGTGTGACTCTCTTGGATGTTTCAAAATGACTCAAAAAGGGAATGCTAATATCATACCAGCACAGAAGCATGTGTCTTGCGTATTGCAGCGCCTCTGTGAGAACCACTTAGTCCTCGACAGTGTGCAGAGCTGTTGTATGTTGTGGAATTGTGTAGGAAAGTGCATGATGGACACTGGGTACTTTATGTTGGCTTATCATCATGGAATCCTATGGGCATCTCAGCCACCATGAAGTTATCTAGGTTTTCACAATTCTACGTGCCTTTCATTTGGGGGAAATTGTTTCCAATGGACTCCGCAGTTGGCTCAGCTTTGCTCACTAAGCATATGCTAGTTAGGATGGCGCAGCAATGGGCAACGCTGCCATCTTGTGTCCAAAGGTAGCAGAATTGAGTTGTGGAAGTATCTGGTCTCCTGAGATTTCTCCGAAGTTCATTTGCCTTTTCTTATGTCTCCTCAGTCACTGCTTTCCTTCTCCTTAGCCACTTTCTTTCCCCTCTTTCCCTATACTTATCTATTGATTATGAACAATAGCATGATAAGACTGCTAAAATAGCTACAAGGACAACGTGGCTTATTCCTGAGTGCATAGGATTGACCTGCACATATTATATATGTATTGTGCATAAATAGCCGTTGGTGCATATCTTAGATACCACCTTTTCTTAGAAACATGCAACGAGATCAGTTTGCTCTGTATTCCTCCTTTAACTACAGTGAGAATTGAAGTGCAGCACACTTTTTTAGTTGTGGTGCCCACCCTTTGGAAATGTCTGCCTAAGGAAGATCCATTCAACTCTTTATACAGTTTTTGCTACCAGCTGGAATCATTTATCTCCCCATGGAAGCTTCCAAGCCTTTGTTGATTGCTGATAACTTTTATTAGATTTGTGCTGCTTACAGCTTTATTAGTTATTGGGTTATTGGATCCAATATATTTTGCTGGAAGCCACCCAGCCAGATGGGTGGGATATAAATAACATTGTTGTTGTTGTTGTTGTTGTTGTTGTTGTTGTTGTTGTTGTTGTTAATAGCACAATCCTATGCATGTGTACTCTGAATTAAGTCTCACTAAATTCAATTCCATCTCCAGTGTACATAGGATTGAATCTTAAGTTTGTTGAACTTGGTTCCCATACCTAAGACCATGACATTATGTATTTTAACAGTTTTAACAGCAGCAACCTAGAAGGCACGTTCCTGTAGAGGACCAGCAACTTTAGCAGCCAGTTCTGCAAGTGTCTCTCTGGATTAGATGAAATCCGTAGAAGTGCCACTTGACTTTGAATTCATATTATCACAAAATTTTAGCGGCAGCACGAGGCATCAAAGCTGTTTCCTTTGTTCATATCTTCTTCCCAAGGCCTGGCTCAGTGCTTTTAAGTTTCTTCTCTTCTTCAAATTAATGAAATGTGCTTTGGAAATGTAACTGCCAGTTAGTTTTTTTTATCAAGTATAAATTTCATCCTAGCATTGGTAATAAAGCATGGAAATTTCAAAAATACATGAGACGGCATTGGTTAATATATCCTCTGGGGCATATATTTCTAAATTCCACCACTTCTTTTTAATCTTTCAGGCCTGACTGGGCAACAGCAAAACAGCTTCTTGGAGACTCCACTTTCCTGAGAAGGCTTTTAGAATATGATAAAGAAAATATAAGCCGTCAAGTATTGATGAAGCTTCAGAAATATATCAACAACCCCGATTTTATACCGGAAAAAGTAGAGAAAGTGTCAAAGGCATGCAAGTCTATGTGTATGTGGGTGAGAGCTATGGATTTATACTCTCGAATTGTCAAGGTTGTGGAGCCAAAAAGGCAGAAGTTAAATGCTGCACAGGTGCTTGTTTTTTCAATGTTATTTTGTATGTTTTATTTAATACTGAATGGGGGGGGATTCCTTTCATCTGTGACATTTCTTGGTCTTTTCTGGGGCTAGCTATTTTGCTAATGAGAAGAGATTTCTCTTGCTAGAGGCAATGGCATATTATTCAGGAGTATCCCTTCTGCCCAGTAGAAGGCACAGTCAGCCTGCTGATTGACTCCTCCATGGGGATGCGATACTCCCTTGGGTTACGTCTTGGGTTATGAAAGCCATCGTTTCCTCACTAGGCTCATGTTTGCAGTGCATTTTTTTGTATCTTATCTCTCATTTCCTCCTCTTCCCTCGTCACCCTACGCATCCTGGCCAAGAGGACAAGGGTGTTCATGGGTGGAAAAGATTTTTAAAAACTGCCTTCTTCCTTAGGCCACAACCAACAACTCCAGACCCTGCCAGATGTTATTGCCTGGATCAAGCTGACAAGGTTGGGCTCATGTCTGTGCGCCCTTGTGTGAGCTGCAGCTGTTGAGTAGACTTAACAGATGATCCAATGTGCACTCTTCCCCCCCCCCCAGGTGTGCTTTTTCTCCTGACCAGCAGGGCTGGATCTATAGGCTGCTGTTTTGGCGCAAGACTTTGCTGCACCCAAGATTGAGGGGGCCTGGTGCATGTTGTGATATCATACATGTGACACATGTGACATGCCGGTGATGTCATGTGCCCAGCATGTTTTGCACATGGGTGACATCTAATCGTCAGGAGGAGACCAAGCGCTGAGGCCAGCGCAGCACAGCTTCAATGCCTGTCGGCCCCTCCTCTCTCACGTTCAGGAGGAGCTTGCTCTACATTCGGCCTCTTCCTCCCCCTCAACGTTGAGGGGGCCAGCCCCCCTGCCAACAGATATTGAGGGGGCCAAAGACACCTCAACTCTATAGAGTTGGCACTCCTGGTTCTGCCTTGGTCAATACTGCCCAATGTCCAATGGTAAAAGAGTTGGATGTGGAAATCTGAGGCCTATGTTCAAAGTCCAGTTCAGTCCTAGAAAGTGTTGCATGATCCCAAGGAAGTCACTATCAGTCTATAGTATGAAGAGCATCAGGCATTTTCCTTAACAGAACTGTTGTGAAAATGAACAAAACACATTGCGCAAAGCATTTGGCACAGCAGTAATAAGCATCCGTTTTTAATACCGATTAGGCAGAACTTGATGCGACTTTGACTACCCTTCGTAATAAACAAAAAAAATTGAGGCAAGTGGAAGAACACATTCAGGAATTGCAAGACCAATATGAAAAAAGTTTGGAAGAAAAAGAGGGTCTTGGTAAGTGGCTGTTTTAAAGACTATGAAAATAACGTTACAGTAATGCTTCAGATACTGTATATTGGAGATCTACTGGAATCCTTTTGTTACCTTAAACTTACCACACACCAATACAAAAAATAGAGCTAAAATCTTGCTTATGCTTTACAGCATAATCCTAATCATGCCTACCCAGAAGTAAGTCCTATTGAATTCACTGGGGCTTACTCCCAGATGTGTGGGGTTAGGATTGGAGCCTTAGTTGTCAGGAATGCCTGCTGGTGTTTCAGCAATTAGACATCCAGAAGATTCTCTGATCTACAAACATGTTAAGAATGTAAGCTTGTTTGTACATCTAAAATTTCTCACATGCATGAAGTCTGTCATTCTCTTTAGCCAACATACAAATACATTTATCAGGGTGTGTGTGTGTGTGTGTGTGTGTGTAGTTTTTATTTCAAATATTTACACAAAACTTGACAATGGCAAACTATGAATACACCAGAAGACGGATCATGCTATGTAACAATCTAACACATACATAGGAATTACATAAAATCCAAGCAGATATTTCCTTAGAGAATCATTTTCGGAAAAGCTCTGGGGAGTGAAACTTCCAAGGAAACACTAGAGAACAGAAGAACTCTAAATGAATTTGTGGGAGAATGTGCCAGTGATGGGGGCATCTGATGAAATGATTTTTACTTCTAGCCTTTATATCTCTGGAGTCCTGTACAGGGTTTTGAGGAGGCTCAGACTTAGGCAACTTATTTTAGTTTGCATATGTAGATACATACCCAAGGATAGAGTGAAAGGAATTAGGCTAGGAGCTGTCAACAAAGAACAAAGGATTCACTTGCCATATTCTGATTTTCTGTGACATTTCTAACTCTGGACATGCAATCCTTTATTACATAAAGAGGTCTAAAGAATGTCTTGCAAAAAAACCAACTTACTACTGTTTTAAAATAAACACTCTAGTAATTTTCACTCTATTTAGCAAGGACCATGGCACTGACTCAAGCTCGCCTCAATCGAGCTGGAAAACTTACAGCTGCATTAGGAGATGAACAGGTCCGGTGGGAAGAGAGTATTTTGAATTTTGAGGCGGAGATTTCAAACATCACTGGAAATGTGTTCATAGCTGCAGCTTGCGTAGCCTACTATGGAGCCTTTACAGCACATTATAGGCAACTGGTGAGTAAAAACAACACTTCTTTCTCTGTACCATAATTTTTGTGGATATGCCTGTGGGCTTTTTTCATTGTAAAAATCGTGTACTTTACAGAAACTCTGGTCCGTTTCATAACGAAACAGAACCCTCCAAATAAACGTAAAACAGTATAGCCACATTGGAAGAACTGGAACAACTCTGCACAATAGGCCCTTTGCTCCAGCCAAAGAGTGAATTACCCTTTTCTTCATTGCAAATGGTTGAGCTTGGCTTAGTGAAACGGTTATCTAATGAGGAGATAAATCTAAAAACTGTGGTCCAGACCCAATAGGAGGAAACATACTGTTACATGCCACACCAAACTCCAGGGGTTCCAAACACTTACCCGGGGCTCAGTTCCCTTGGAGTGAAGGTCGGCAGAGACTGTAGTGTCTGTAGAATAGATGTTTTTACATAAACACTTTTTTTTTTTAGTTTTGGCTAAAAATCACAAAGAAATTGGACTTTTTTGAGCTATTTCTGAGGCAAAAACGACACTGTCGACATTGGCTGTCATATGTCTGGGTTTTCCCTGACATTTTGCTGTTTTCCGCCTATACACTGCTTGCAGCTGCAGTATTCCGGATATGTCTGGGAAATTCCGGATGTATGGCAACCCTAATGGAGGGGAATCACAGCATTAGCATGCCCATTAACTTCCCGTTGGGTTTACAGGAGAGCCCAAAGGTCCAGCACAGAGCATACATGAACTGCTTCCAGCTCACTCTCACACAACTCTGGCTATTGTTCTCCTACATAGCAGCTAGGTATGGCGGGTGGAGGAAAGGCCCACTTGTTTGTTCTGTGGCATAGAGCAACTTCTTTGGATATGCTAAAGCACGGTACTTAGCTAACCAGCCAAAGCCCTTGGCAAAGGATCTGGTCTGGCAAAGCTTCCTCTTGTGTATTCTACCCTCATAGATACAGGATCCCGCCCTGTTTTTTCCTTGGGGTTCTTTAGGGTTTTTCCACAGACTACAGAAAGTTCAACTTATTTAAGAACAGCAAAGTATTGATGCCCCTAGTGTTAGTCTTCCATAGTTTTAAAAGGGCACGGTTTTAATACAAGCAGTGACTTAGCAGGCAAATGAGCCTATCACAACTCTGCATACGTTCATTGTAACCTCTGTGGCAGGTGCTATTTTATCACCTCAGGTTAATAGAGCTTTTAATTAACACTGAAACACTTTCCCAGCTATAATCTTTTAAAATGTTAAAGTATTAGCAAAATATGACAAGGTGTTATTAATGCTATAATGCTAATTTTAAAAATGATGTAAGGCATTTTAAATAAGTTTTAGTATCGTGTTTCCATTATAGCAATTAGTTGTTCCTTTATTGTTATTTTTTTTAAAAAAAAACCTAGCCCCCCCCTTCACGGCATTGCCTTTAATCACCTTGCTAAAGTGTCAGTAATCAGAAAAGTTGGTGGTTGTTTTTTGTTTTGTTTTTTAAAAAAAGTTATAGTGTAATAACACGTAGCCCTCTTAAGGAATTCACTTAAGGATCATATCACTCTATCCTGTATAGGTAGGGGCTGGACCAGTCAGAGTCCAAAAGGTTATAGGGCTGCTTAGTGAAGGCAGCCGGGGGTGGGGGAATATCCACTTGGTGGCAGTGCTAACGTTAACAAGCAGGAGGGAGCTGGTTTATCTGGTTGGTTTGCCTCCCTTACCTCTCATGGTAGAGCAGTGGTGGCTAACCTTGGCACTCCAGATGTTTTGGGACTACAACTCCAGATGTTTTGGGACTACATCCCTGACCACTGGTCCTGTTAGCTAGGGATGATGGGAGTTGTAGTTCCAAAACATCTGGAGTGCCAAGGTTAGCCACCACTGTGGTAGAGACTACAGTCTGCTGTCACACCATGAAAATGGTTTCATTTTTGTTTCGTTTTTAAAATGGAAACCCACAAAAACAAGTGGAAAGATTTTCCTAAATAGTTTCCTAATTCAGCCCTCCTCACATCTTCTCACACTTGTATCAGTAGTACTTTTGAAACTCGTTGGTATTATAATTCCAGTGGTACTTGGTTTTCAGCTACCATAGCCAGATATCAGGAGGTGAGTTGAGCCAGCCTATTTGTTTTGTTCTTTCAGCCCTCTGTTACTAACATATATCAAACTATTAGCACTGGGAGCTGGTAAGGTTTCACAATCTCATTATGGATCCTTACCATTATTGATTCTTGTAGTAGCCCTGTTGTGAACTGATTTACTAACCTTTCCTATATGCTATAACAAAAGTAACCTTCCTTGTTTCTTTCCTTCATCTCAGTTAATAGATCGCTGGATCAAACAATGTCAGGAACTAGATATTCCTATTAGTTCTGATTTCAGTCTCATAAATATTTTGGGAGATCCTTATGAAATTCGACAATGGAACACCGATGGATTGCCACGGGACTATGTTTCCACTGAGAATGGCATTCTTGTTACACGGGGGCGACGTTGGCCACTCATGATTGACCCCCAAGATCAAGTAAGTTCTCACTTTAAAAATGCTCTGTTTTGTTTCAATCAGATATCCACAACAGCCATATTCTGTATTATTGGATACTGATATTTTTTGAAAAATGCTAAAGATCATAATTACAGTATCCTCCCCAGCCTGTTGAGGGACCAGGTGGCGCTGTGGGTTAAACCACAGGCTTGCTGATCAGAAGGTCAGCGGTTCAAATCCCTGTGATGGGGTGAGCTCCCGTTGCTCGGTCCTGGCTCCTGCCCACCTAGCAGTTCGAAAGCATGTTAAAGTGCAAGTAGATAAATAGGGACCGCTCCAGCGGGAAGGTAAACGGCGTTTCCGTGTGCTGCTCTGGTTCGCCAGAAGCAGCTTTGTCATGCTGGCCACATGACCCGGAGGCTGTCTTTGGACAAACGCCGGCTCCCTCGGCCTATAGAGCGAGATGAGCACGCAACCCCAGAGTCGGACACGACTGGACCTGATGGTCAGGGGTCCCCTTACCCTTACCTTACCCCAGCCTGTTATTTCTTCAAAGGAGCCTTCCCATGGCTGCTGCATTATTTCCCTTTCCGGTGCCATTTCCCCTCCTAGAGGAGGATATTGTTGTAGTAGTGATAGAGTAAATTGGGGTTGAATGCAGAAACAAATCCAGGGATCTGCTCACAGCATGCTGTATCTAACTTGATTCTGCTTGCAAGAATTCAGGATGGTTGAGTATTAGTATTATTACATTAATCACCTTATACACAGTCATCTCAAGGCAACGTACAATTTTTAAAAAGGAAAAACCAGTTAAGAACACAAAAACCCATCCTATTTTAAATTCTCACTCCAGCTCTAATTGTCATGCCAAAAAGAGGACAATTTTTAGTCTTCTGGTTCTACTCCACATTCATACACCACTCCAAGAAGGATGGGAAGAATTAGACAGAGCTGTGAAATTTGCATTGTCCATTAAGGGTTGATTGGGGGGGAAACATCTTAATTCCTTATTTACCATCATAATGATAATATCTTTTAATACACAGGCAAACCGCTGGATAAGAAATAAAGAAGTAAACGATGGTTTAAAGATAATTAAGCTTACTGACACTGGTTTCCTGCGTACCCTGGAGAATGCTATTCGTCTAGGGTCACCTGTTCTTCTAGAAGAGGTTTGGATCTTTTTGCATTAAGCTATAATAATCTTTCCTTTCTTGTTCTTTTGTTTATAACTGTTAAACATGATCCACTGGCTCTGACCAGGTACATCCTTCTCGTCTTCTACAAGAAGCAAAGCATTTAGTACAAACAGTGTACCAAGTATTCTGTCATTTGGAGGATAGGTGCAAAAATTCTGAAATTGGGAATATTTTTCTAGCTTTGCATGAACAAAAGAAGGAGAAAAAGAGAGACTATCACATAAGAAGATAGTTTCTTGGTACATTCTTTCTACAGAGGAAGAAGTGGATTTAAAGAGGCAGTCATGAAGGAGAGGAAATGAGAGGTTTATACATTGTATGAATCTTTCTCAAATCAAAAACAAAGGAGAGAGTTAAAACCAGGATATCTCAGTCTTCGTGCGGTTTGTTATTATATCATGAAAAACTATTATATCATGCAAAACTCACTGTGACCTTGACCTATAGAAAATTAGTCATGCTTACGTTCTGTTGAAATCAATAGGATAACTTGATTGTGACTAACATGATCTGCAGTGGAGTCTATTGTTTAGACAATAAATCCATTTATGCATGTACCTTCAGTTGTGGTTATGATGTGTATTTTTCTAACAAGCAGGTGTGGTTTAGGAAAGCTAGGATGTTTCTCTGTTCATGACTTTGAGAGAAACTAATTTTATTTATTTCTTATATTTATATCCTGCTTCATCAGCCCAAATTCATGAAGTGGTTTTACAAAATGCAATGTTTAAAGAACAACTATAATGTGAAACATATATTTCCACCCATGCCGGGAAGTAATAGTATAGCTAGCTGTCTGAGAAGGATTTCTTGTTTGCCATTGCAAATACTTCCTTTAACAAAGAGTTCTCTGTCCATTGATTTATTTTATTAGCTGTCGCAAAATGCAAGGCTTAATTGTCAGAAAACTGAAATTAATGGTAACTTAAGCAGAAATAACTAGAGCGATTTCCCACAGTTATTGTCTTCCCCTGCCGTCCGTGAAGATTGGTTACCACTTTTTATGATGCTCCATTTTAGACTTTTTATTTTGTGTTATGTATTATCTACTTTACCGTCACCTTTCACTGCGTAGTTGCTTAATAAATCTGAAAATGTACAGGCAAAGTGTTCTGGTGTGGATTCTGAGTCCCGTTTAACCTCCAAGCTGAGAACATTCAGAGGCTTTATTGTTCAGTCAGTTGTTGGCGTAATAATAATACTTAGCATTTATAAATAATTTATTGACTTTTCAGAGCACTTCATTTAGATCATTTTAGCAAACCTTTACAGCAGCTTAGGTGTGGAGGAGAAATTCAATTTTGCTTGCATTATAATGAGAAACTGCCTCATCATACACGCTTCTTAAATCAATACGTGAACCAAACCCATAATTATCCATTGAAATTTGCACTTTTCCAAATTTTGTAGCGAATGCCTCCTGCCCAACCATGTATAGAAAGATGCCTTGTGTCAAGGCCAAATTCTTGCAAAATCTTTCTTGGTCAAGACAGCATACAAAAATGTGTATTCAGGAGAAATTTGTACTAAAACACCAAATTTTCATGAGGAAAATAGCAAGTTTCTGTGGAGATATGGGGGACCTGAATTTAAGACGGGGGGGAAATGCGAAACTGAAATTGACAAATTTTCCCATCCTCTCAACAGCTGTATGCGGTAGGCAGGATACTTATCCGCATATTGCAGTAGAGTGTTAGCCTGAGATGGTGGCTTATTGAAGGCCACATAGGCAGCTTGTAACTGAAGTATGATGTGAGATGGGTGCTTTCCAAGTATCTCATTTAATGCTCTTCGTCACTGCAACCACTGCATGGCAGAGATGTTTTACATATATTCTGGAGGCCATTTTACTACCGAGTTATTGTCAGGGAGCAGATGGGCTGCAACCAGGAACCTTCTGGTGTGCGTACAACTGCCCAATGTAGCGAGCCACCTCATCTCTGGCTCTCGGCTTGGTCCCTTGGCTCTGATTCCCTGGCATGATTCCCAGCAAACCTCTGACAGCTGCCTGCCCTGACAGATATTAAGTAGCGCTGACATATCAATTGCATTCCTCCCCCCCCCCCCCATGGTTTTGTAAAGAAGCAATGCTAAGTGGCCAAAGCCAGGTGTTGCTAATAGCAGGATTTGTGCCATCGTTAGCTTTGCTCACTTGTTAAATTCTGAAGACTTTACAGGGCTAGATCCAGCAGTGCCCTCCATATGGGAGGTGTCTTCCATTCATAGAGCTGCTTTTACAACTTGTGCTAGTTTGTTCTTTCACTTGCACAGACATGAAAAGTGCTGATACTTAGAGTTCTGTACAAATTCTACCACAAGTATTGATGGAACAAGAAGCTACAGTCGCACCTTGGATCTCAAACGCTTTGGCCCCCGAACACTGCAAACCCGGAAGTGAGTGTTCCAGTTTGCGAACCTTCTTTGGAACCCGAACATCTGGCGCGACTTACGCTGCTTCTGATTGGCTGCAGGAGCTTCCTGCAGCCAATCGGAAGCTGCGTCTTGGTTTCCGAACGTTTTGGAAGTCGAACGGACTCCGTTTGACTTCCGAGGTACCACTGTATTTTCTTTCTGCTCACGCTGCTTCAGATCTAACCCATAAGCTAATTTGTACCAAAAAACTAAAAATCCCTATCAAATGATATTCAACGGGAAAGTAAAGAACCACAAGAAAATATGACTCCTGTTACACAGAAGCATAAGTGTGTGTGCCTTAACTCTGAAGTGTTTTCGCTAAGCATAATGCATAAAAAGAAACTCATCTCTTTCCCTCGTTTTAATAGCTTAGAGAGACACTTGACCCCGCTCTGGAACCAATTCTTTTGAAGCAGACTTTCGTTGCTGGCGGAAGACTTCTCATTCGCCTCGGAGATTCCGATATAGATTATGACAGAAACTTCAGGTTCTACATGACAACAAAAATGCCAAATCCACACTACTTGCCTGAGGTATAAAAGTAGCTAGACAAGTCATAGCTAAGAAGTTTTTTAAAAAGATATATTAATTTTCATCTTTCCAAAATTGTATTAGGTATAACTCATGTATTTTCTCTGCATTTTTTCAGCACCACTTTTTCCTTGTTTGATGGGAAATTTCTATATTGTTGAAATATATCGCCCTTCCTCAGGTGGTCCGCCACATGCCATTAATAATCATATGGGGGGTAGGGGTGCTCTTTGTGGCCCTCTCTTGCATCACCATTGCTTTTCCACCTGCCCTTCACATATAGTTACACTGCGATAAAGTAACTATATGTTACAAGTGACATGGAGAGACGAGTGAAAATGGTGTAGTGGTTAAGAGTGGTAGACTCGTAATCTGGGGAACCGGGTTCGCGTCTCCGCTCCTCCACATGCAGCTGCTGGGTGACCTTGGGCTAGTCACACTTCTTTGAAGTCTCCCAGCCCCACTCACCTCACAGAGTGTTTGTTGTGGGGGAGGAAGGGAAAGGAGAATGTTAGCCGCTTTGAGACTCCTTTGGGTAGTGATAAAGCGGGATATGAAATCCAAACTCTTCTTCTTCCTCATCCTCTATAATTTATAGCAATGCTTACCTGTGTTGTGACATCATCGTGTACATTTCCATAGGAGCCGACTCCTAGGGGCTGAGGTCCCTTCAGCCCCCCACAATAAGATACTTGTTGGGGCTAGACTTGTTGGTCATTGCCATTCAAATGGTGCACATTTGCCACGTCTTGGGATTGATTATGCAGGGTGGAGATAAGCTGGGGTTCCCCCAACATTTTATTCAAGTTTGCATCCCTGTACATTTCACTGCCCCTGCCAGTGGCAGGCAACGATTTAGATTGGGCAGAGAAATGCACAAGGTAATTGGTTCACAATGCGGGATTGTTAAAGAAGAGACATTGACATGGGACTATTGTTTTAACGACATCCTCATGCCACTGTAATGTGATTTGACTGTGACTTTAGATATCTTGTTTAACTTATTCAGTAGCACTTTAAGGCAGTATTTATTAAATGTTTCACAGCTCCATTGTGAGACAGAGGAATCAATTCCAGCTCATGGTTGCTCTATGACTTTTCGGAAGTAATGAGCAAAATAACTGCAGCTGAAACTAGTATGAACATTGCCAGTACTCCTGAATGTCAAGCCCCATCAAGTTACATTAGCTTGGTTGGTTTGGCAACGAGTTGAGGAACATGAGCAGTTTTTAACCCTGTTGCTCTGTGTGATCCAGGTGTATTTTAAAGCATTTGCAATCCCAGTCTTCCATATATGTATATGTATATCTCTCTTTCAAATGCTTTTTTCATGTTTTCATTTTTAATTAGGGTTAGTGTCAGTTTACTGGGAAATAAGCCATTTTTCAGTGTAGAAAATATAGCTTTTATAGTAGCAATTCTGTGCAGAGTTCCTTGGGAATAAGTTCCATTTAATTCAGTGGGACTTACTGCTCAGAAAACATGTACATGGTTGCATTTTCAAGTCTGTTATCTGCAATTGTATTAAACCCATCCCCCTAAATTGGAGATACAGACCAGGCATATAAAATATAATTCCATCTACCTGTAAATATTTTTAATTTGGAGGACTATATAATTCAGCTGCCTTTGATGGCCTACAGTTCATAACAGCGTATACTTTAATGAAAATAATACATTTGGTACATTAGCCACCTTTCTCCTGTGCTTCTCTTACAGGTGTGTATCAAAGTAACAATTATCAATTTCACTGTTACCAGATCTGGCCTGGAAGATCAACTGCTAAGGTATTGTGGTTGTTGTTTTTAATTAAATCTACACCACTTTCTAATTAAAAGGTGTACATTAACCACCCCCAACATCTGTGGGAGGCTGATAGGAGCTGGAGGGTGCCAGGCTGGGGAAGGTTGGTCTACATCATGTTTGTGGCCCTTCGATAATGTATTACTGTATGTAATATGCATAGCATGTATTATAATACAGGAAAAAACAGAGGTAACAAACTTTCTAATACTTGTACGGGGTTTTGTGAAAAAAAGTCTGTGTAAAATTTCATGAGATCATTAAAGATGATGGTCAAGTACTTGCAATTTTATTATATATTTATATTATTCTCATTATTTATATGTTATATATTTCACAAGATGCCGGGATTTATATTATTTAATATATTTTAACTTTTATTTTAGTGATGTCGTGCGACTAGAGAGGCCTGAACTAGAGGACCAAAGAACCCAGCTCATTGTCCAAATAAATGCTGATAAGAATCAACTGAAAGCCATTGAAGACAAAATTCTAAAAATGCTTTTTACATCAGAAGGGAATATTCTGGACAAGGAAGAGCTAATCAACACACTTCAAGAATCGAAGGTGGGGGACATTTTTAAAAAGGAACAACATATATAGGATTGTGTGGAATGTCACCAAGAGAAATTATTTTAAAATGTTTACAATCTGCTCTTGAGCATTATGTAAACAGTGAAGTATACAGGATGGGATGCTCTAGTCTAATGTTAGTGGCACTGCACTAATCAGAAATCTGTATATTGTGTCTAACACTATAGGGATATTATGATAGTTGCAGCACATACAGGCAGATACAGCAGAGTTGGTTTTTTAAAAATCATAATCCCAAGAATATAACATTTTACTCTCCGCATATCATGCTACAATCTTTTACCATTTGATGCAGTTAGCCTCAGTTTCCTATTTGAAATCAAGCAAATAACCAACTAAGCCCTTTTCCATCAATCTGTTATGTTAGCATGACAAAATCAGAACTCTTCTATTTTCAAGGTTGCAACATCTCCACCCGCAAGTTTATGCTGATCATTTTCCCCATCACTTAAAATACCAGCTTCCAGTTTTGCTGTAGGAGGAACGGAAATACATAACATGCCCCTCCATTAGTTATTTCACTCATTTCCACTTGGAATCTGGGTTTCGGAATTTTCAGTATCAGAGATTTTAATTATAATATTGCATGGCTCCTACTGAAAATATTGCAGGGCCGCCTTGTGATAAAAATGGTGAATGAGCCACAATTCTGCAAACTAAATCTCTTTCTAAGATTGGGTCATAATCTTCTGTGCATCTCGGTAATGTCACAAATAAAAAAAAATGCTAATCTGTGAAAAACCACATACGTTCTATAATTTATGATCCAGGTTTTTCAGTCTGTATATCCTTTGCAGGCCTTTATATTTTTCTGGAATGGGTCATCATAAAGATTCACCATGAAAGATGGTGTAGCATAGTGGCTAAAAGACTGAGTTATGAATCAGGAAGTCCCTTGCCTGGATCTTAAAAGTAAAGGGACCCCTGACTATTAGGTCCAGTCGTGGATGACTCTGGGGTTGCGGCGCTCATCTCGCTTTATTGGCCGAGGGAGCCGGCATACAGCTTCCGGGTCATGTGGCCAGCATGACTAAGCCGCTTCTGGCGAACCAGAGCAGTGCACGGAAATGCCATTTACCTTCCCGCCACAGTGGTACCTATTTATCTACTTGCACTTTGACGTGCTTTTGAACTGCTAGGTTGGCAGGAGCAGGGGCCGAGCAACGGGAGCTCACCCCGTCACGGGAATTTGAACCGCCGACCTTCTGATTGGCAAGCCCTAGGCTCTGTGGTTCAACCCACAGCGCCACCCGTGTCTGGATCTTACATCTGCCAAAAATCACTAGTTGATGTTAGGTAACTTAATCTCCCTCAACCTTAGTCCCAATTCTAGGTGATAGCCAATGTTAGTCATAGAGTAGATTCATTGCTTCCAGTGGGTCTGCTCTGATTATGACTTAGTAGGATAATACCTATTTGCAATAGGATAATACTGATCTACTTTATATCGTTTTTGTAAGAACTACAGCTAGATAATGCTTGCACAATTCTTTTGAGTATTTGAAAGTGTTTTGATGATGACGATTAATGTGTTCTCAAATATGAGAATTTTTTTTCATTCTGAGTAATTTATTCCACATATTTGAGGTGCTCAGTTTCTTATATGCCTTCAACATGCTACTTTGAAATCTATGTTGTTAGATTACATCCGGTGCTATCAAAGTGAGGCTTGTGGAAGCAGAAACGACAGAAGAAAAAATCAACGCAGCCCGTGAAAAATATCGCCCTGTTGCTACTCGAGGATCGGTCATGTATTTTGTGATTGCAAGTTTGTCAGAGATTGATCCAATGTATCAGTTTTCCTTAAAGTATTTCAAACAGGTTTGGACTTTCCTCTCTTTTGAGCAGTTTCACATTTGCAATTTAATTCGTGGGATGATCAGGGGCGGAGGAAGGGGGGTGCAGTGGGGGTGGGCCGCCCCGAGTGTCACAAAATGCCGGGCAGCACTCACTGCACGGCCTGCAGCATGCCCGAGCCACGCATCTCTCCTGGGAGTGACATGATGTCTTGGGCACCCGCGTGCTCCGCACTGCCCCAAACGGGCTGGCCGCCGCCTCCCCCTCATCTGTAGGGCGGCTGAGTGGGAGAAAGCAGACATACTCCTCAGAGGCGCCATGGAGCATCCTGCCCCAGCTGGCCCTGCCCCCACGAGCAGCTGCCCCCGCCCCTGGGTGCAGGGCATCTGCGCCGCCCCAGGCGCCCAATCAACTTGCTCCACCACTGGAAATGATGGGACCGATGGTGTGGGTGGGTTCCTCACCACATGACAGCAGGCAGGAACAAAGAATTGTAGGAGGCATTCTCCATATAGCAAACAGCCATATAATTCTAAGGCTGCAGCTGCAAGACTCTTAATTCCTCTGAAATCAGTATCTAGGATTCAAAGAACTACTTTAGATGTTCCCAAAGGATTATTCGTGTCTAGTCTTTTATGAGCTTTAGTAACAAGCACACCCAACATTATATTTCTTGGATTTCCCTTGTAGCTATTTAACACCACTATTGAAACATCTGAAAAAAACTATGTTCTGGAACAGCGACTTGCTATACTCCTTTCTCAGACACTCTATGCAACTTACACCAATGTTTCCCGAGGTCTTTTTGAACAGCACAAACTAATCTATAGCTTTATGCTGTGTATTGAGATCATGCGACAGAGAGAAGAACTTACAGACCTTGAATGGAACTTCTTCCTTCGTGGAGCTGCTGGTTTAGATAAGGTATATTCTTTAATGTGCTTTAATGAAGATGTGGTCCTTTTTGCGTTCCAGGGCTGTCTCACCCTGATGTGACAAACACCCAGATTCTCCCAAATCAGCCCGGTTTGGTTTGGGGAATTAGCCAAATCTGGTGCACAGCCCTAGCATACATGTATCGGTACATACATATATATGACGTAATACTGCAAATGTCGGTTTGATATTATTTATTGTGCTTGTTATTTTTTAATAACCAGCTTGTTATTTACCGGTATTTATTTTTATAACTGACATTGTTATCTACATTTGTATCCAAGCTTTCCTCCAAGAAGCTCAAGGCAGTGTATGCTATTGTTAATGTTTATTAGTACTAATAAAGTGGCCTAGATTAGAAAGGCAATGTTACTGAAAACTGTAATTATGTTTTTTTAAAACTCATACTTTTGATACAATTTCTAACCATATTTATTTGAAAATAAGTTCTTCATAATTTCAAGTGGGCATGTTTTAGATTACAGCACTTGTTCCATGATGATCAAGAGATTTTCTTAAAAACAACAACTTAATAAATAATAAATTGTCTGACTGCACACTCTACGCAACCTGTCACCACGCTACTTGACATAGCCTGTCTTATTTATAATAGGAGCGGACTGAAAAACCTCAGATTCCATGGCTTGAAGATAATACGTGGTTTATGTGCTGTGACTTAGATGAAACACTGCCATGTTTTGCAGGAATTGGAACGGACATACAGACGATGCACATTTTTGTTAAATTAGGTAACATGATAAATATGAAATGGGATTGTAAAGGACTTTTCCTATCATGCATCTACACATGAGAGAGTTGTATGCTTCTATGATACGTTGCCTGCTTTTGAATATTAGTTATTTGTTTTTTCTGTGTTTCAATAGATTTTTGTTAGTGTAACTTGAATTTACTTTTTTTCTGTTTGATGATGGCTCAGGGGTTGACAAGAGTTATTTGTTATACATGTTGTTTTCACACTAGATGACATCTTAAGTGAGTAACATTGCTGTGGGACATATTAAAATATTCCAGTTGACTTGCAGTGCGGTATATATATTTAAAATCTATTTCCACACAAAGGAAATCAAATAGAAGTGTGACTTGTTTCTGGGCTCAATTGGAGTGCTTGTTTTGACCTTTGAGCCTACGAAAGTGTGTTTAGGTTTGCATTCTGGTTAGGTTAGGTTTTGGTTTTATTCTTTGAACTATTTTGTTAATCGCTTTGGGTTGTTTTATAAAGAAAATGACTAATAAGTACAAAAAAATATTATTATTGTAGTAATGCTTTTCAGATGTGGACTACAGCTCCCATCATCCTTGACCACTGGCCATACTGGGACAGGTTAATAAGGGGTTGTAGTCCAAAACATGGAGGCACCACATTGGCTACCCAAGGACTATTGGGTAAGGGGTGCAGTTAAATTATCACCAGAAATTCCATAGAATTTCAAATTATTTGGTTGTAGTCATCTGCCAGCTGGTAAAAATGTTGTATGTAAGGTTTATAAAATATTGTATATAAGGTATGGCAATTTTAAATGGATGTTGTGTTTTAGTTTAACCAAACACATTCTGTTACATCCCATCAGTGTTCACAGCAGTATTCTCAATATGCTTATCTTGTTCAGAAAATTGAAAATTGCTAAGAACTAACCCCTAGTATTTTCAGAACTGTTACATATCTGATGGAGCTGTGGCTTCCCCGGTGTTACCTGAATAATGATTTTCTTCTAGGAAAGGGTGAACTAACGTGGCTTGAAATTATAATACTCTTTTGTAGGACAACTTGAGATGCGTATTAACCCGGAACAATGGGAAGGCTATAAACATGAAACTGAAAGTAAAAAAAAAGAAGATAAATCACATGATTCCTGGGACACTAGGCTGACCGTTTTTCAGAAATTAATTGTGGTGAAGTGCTTTATGGAAGAAAAGGTAAGCCGTGTCGTTTGCAAGAGAGGGAAGAGCTCATCTGCCTCATTCTCAACAATTAGCAATCAAATGGACAATACAGCCTGTACCTGCCTCCCTCTAGATGTGTGACTAATTGTGGCTGTGACTCTAGAATAGGACATAGAGACATAGGAAGCTGCCTTATACAGAGTCAATCTACTGGTCCATCTAGCTCAGCATTATCAACACTTGCTGGGCAATAGCTCTCCAGGGTTTCAGGCTGAGTTATTTCCCAGCCCTACCTGGTGATGCCAAAAATCAAAGAAGGGGAGATTTTGCACTCAAGGCATGTACTGTACCACTGAGCTATGGCAAGGTAAGGCAAGATTAGGTTTTGTCTTACACGAGTCATAACTGTGCCACTGAATTCAGCATACATATCTCAAAAGCTAGGATGATAATTATGCAACCTTTCTAACTATTAACAGTTAAGATAGGCAGACTGGGAGAGTCCCATGGTTGCCATGAAATCCCGAGCATAGATGTTGCGGTTACCCAAGACCACATTCCTAGGTTCTTCTAACACAACACTGGCAACAACCTCACCCAGGGAGGCCAGTGGGAAGCATAATGGTCACCATAGATCAGGGGTCGGTAAGGTTTACCTCGCCTGGGCCGGTTCACTCCAGCGGAGATCTCTCTGTGGGCCGGATTGTGCGCGCGTCTGAGCAACCCCCCCCCCCCGCAATTTCCGGTGTCTATGCAGACGCGATTTCTGATGCCGTGGAAGCGGGTCCCTGTGCCAGTTTAGCGCAGCGCGCGGGGACTTGCTAAGCAAGCGGCTCAGTTCGGGGGCGGCTCGGGGGGCGGTTAAACAACCCCCGTGGGCCACTTGTGGCCCATGGGCCTTAGGTTGCCTACCCCTGCCATAGATTCTAGCAGTTGGTTCTTCTCAGTGTTCCAGAGTTCGCTACATGCAGTACCTGAAAACAACTAATTCTGTACTGTAAAATACAAAAACAGGCCTTTTCAGTTTAGCTACCTAGGCCAGAGGTTTTCAGCCTTTTTGAGTCCATGGCTCCCTTGACCAGCTGCATTCTTTTTTTGGCTCCCCTGTGGGGAAATGCGCTGTACGCCTCAGAAGCCCAGTTATGTTATCCCTTGCCTGCAGAGCCGGCAGCCCCTTTTCAAACATCCTCCCTTGTGGAGAGTTCCCTCAGCCCTCTCTCCTCTCCTTGGGAGTCCTCTGGGCACCACCACCCCTGGCCTCTGAGCTCTCCCCACTGCCCCAAAGAGAGAGGTGCCTCCTCACACTGCCCCATAGGAGCCTGGGAAGAGGATGCCCCTAGCCTTAGTGGCCCAACAGAGATTGGCTCAAGGTGAACGTGAGGCCAGTCTTGGGAGGCAGCAGGGGGCGCTGCTGGGCCTGCATGGTAGAAAGGCTCCCTTTTAGCACCTGCTTCCAGGCAGGCCTGCCTGCCTGCTTGCCTGGGCTCTCTCACCCTCTTGCTTGCTTACTCAAAGGATGCCGCAGCTCCTGGCAACCAGTGTCCCTGGCCAGCCCCAGAGGCACCATTCGCCTGGGGAGCTTGTAGCCAGGGCTGCTGCAACAAACAGCTGTGCAAGCCTTTGGGAGGCAGAGACGTGAGAGGGCATCAGAGGAAGGGAAGGAAGGAAAGAGGGATGGAGGCCAGTGTTGCCTATGGCACCCCTGACCATCATTCAAGGCACCCCAGGGTGCCACTGAGCTAGGCCATAGACTCAAAACAAAGTGGCATCATCAAAATGATATGAAATAATTATTTTCTCTATCACTTGCATGTAACAGAAGCCCTGATACATCATAGTAATATATTATGCAAAATACTCTTTTTAATGTGTTTGTGGGAGGAGATGGGGTGGAGAAGGTCTATTGGTTTGTGGGGAGTGGTCCCTCTTGTTTTATTTTGTATTTTGTGTTTTTATCTTGCATTTTTATGTTGTGAACTGCACTGAGATCTACAGACGAAGGGCGGTATACAAATGTAATAAATAAAGTGAATGAAGTAAATGAAATCAGTTCTTTTTTAATCCCTGCATTTGTAAAACAGCTGTTTTAACATTTATAGATTGTTTCTGCACTTACTGAATTTGTAATAGAGAACCTTGGGAAACAATTCATAGAGAATCCCCCAGTTGATCTGGCAACTCTTTACCAAGATATGTCTCCTTCCACACCACTGGTGTTCATCTTGAGTACAGGCTCTGACCCCATGGGGGCCTTCCAGAGGTTTGCAAAAGAACGGGGATATTCAGAAAGGTATAGATTATATATTTTCATTATATGTACTATTTGGTTTCCATATGATGAAACATTTGGAATCTCTCTAAGCTTTATTAATGATTCTGTTCTAATAGATACTAAAATATACATTATAAAGGATAAGACAGTTTCTCAAGTAACCTGGTCCTGAGCTGTATAGGCTAGTACCAATACCTTGAAGTCAGCCTGGTTGCAGCGTATCAGGCAATGTAAATCCTGCAAGTAGAGTCTTATATCCTAGTAGTAGTTTGCCTCTGCAAACAACCTAGCTATCACATTCTGCACCAAAGGTAGCCCCACATCGACTACATTACAGTAATCCAACTGTGGTTTGTCTACATCCACTGTTGTGGCAAATTCCATTCCCTGAAGTGACTAAAGGGCACACATTGTGGTATTCTTTTGTCATACCTGCGAGCCACAAAAAGTCTGTCCTCCTCTCTTGAATCAACAAGATCTAATGGGGTTTTAGAAATAACATGTACAGTACACTGCTTTAATCTTAACCTTGGCCTTCCTCTTTAGGTATCAGTGTTTCCAGTTTTCACACGGTAATAACATGAGATACATGAGATCTACCATAGATTTATGCTCTTTTTCTTCTTCTACTTAATTATGCCAGCAATATTCGAAAAGAAGTTTACTTGACAATGAAAAGTCACCTCTCTAGCCCAAGGGATTTTTCACTGTAAAATTTCAATGTTTTGTAGCTGTTCCTATCAGTGGAGGAGGCAGTTTGCATTGCAATGTCTTAATAATCATTTACAAAAATTACTGGTAACTCAAACTTTCAGCCAGGAAGGAATATATTTACTAAAACTGATGTTGAAAAGAGATATAACTAAAATGCTGGTGGGTAGCAATATACTTGCATTTGACATCAATCCATATATGAAAGCTCATGATATTTGAAGGTTGAACTCTTTTTATTTGGAGGCCTAAGTAATAGATACAGCACTAAATGTAAAATGTCTGAACTGTTTAGCAATGCAGTCTGAACACATTTGCTCAGAAGTAAGCATTTTTGAGTTGGGTGGGTGCATAGGCTATCCCCAGATAATATATGCAAACTACATGTAATTTGAATACCAACAAAATATATTCTGTCTTTCAGAGTGCAGTCCATTTCATTAGGACAAGGTCAAGGACCTATTGCAGAAAGAATGATTAAGGATGCATTGAAATCGGGAAATTGGGTGTTTCTGCAGAACTGTCACCTTGCCGTTTCATGGATGTTAGCTATGGAAGAGCTTATAAAAACTTTTACAGAGCCAAGTATGTTCCCTCCCCCCCTTATACCTCAATGAGATGAAGCCATTTTAGGACTTTAACAAAAAAAAGGGGGGTTGTATTTTTTTTTAATAGCTTCTAAAATGAGTGTCCTCGTTTTGGGTTTTGTGGTACTCATTCACTTTTAATCATCTTTTTCATTTTAAACACTGTTCTCATACATTATCTTCATTATGCTTACAACAATTATTTTAAATGGGCCACCATTTGTTATCCCCATATTGTAAATTAATTAGATCCCGCTTAACATAACCTGTTGAAATGAAATGGAATCGGTGAGAAAACGGACTGTTGGACAGTGCCCATAACATTTAAAGCACTGTTTTTTCTTTGGGAAACAGTTTAGGGCTTCACTTTATTCTGAAACATAATTTGCCTTAAACAGGTGTGTGACTAAAATGTTTTGTTTTTCAGATGTCTCTATCCATGAAAGCTTCAGGCTCTATTTGAGTTCCATGCCATGTGCTATCTTCCCTGTCACTGTCCTTCAGAATTCTGTCAAGGTAGTATTTTTTTTTTTGGGGGGGGGACTTAGTGGGAAATGCAAATCCAGAATAAACAGCACCCAGAACATAGTGGAGTTGTACTCATTGAGGTGGCAGTTAGCTGTCTCCAAAGTTGGGAAATAAGGAACATGTTGTTGTTTAGTCGTGTCCGACTCAGGAGCTGTCCTTCCAGTGAGCACTCTGGGCTGATTTCCTTAAGAATTGATAGGTTTGATCTTCTTGCAGTCCATGGGACTCTCAGGAGTCTCCAGCACCATAAATTCAAAAGCATCAATTCTTCGGTGATCAGCCTTCTTTATGGTCCAGCTCTCACTGGACCATAAAGAAGGCTGATCGCCGAAGAACATAAGGAACATAGGAGACCTAAAATAACTGCTATAACTTCCATGTGAGTAGTCAGATCAGCTTTAGGCATCTACTTCCTTGACACCTAGTTATTTGCTTGTTTGTTTAAAAAGTAACATAAGGGGGAAAACAAAAGTACAAAAAAACAGATCCTGTACAGGTTAAATTGTGATAGAGGAGGAGACAAGAGAGGAAAGAGAGGAAGAAAGAGGCAAAGATGACAGGGAATGAATTTGCACAAGTGAGTTATGCAAACTTAGGCTTCATGTTGGTTAATGGTGAGGACTAAAGGAAGAAAGGGGGCACCATATAGGTAGGTGTCCTAGAATGGCGTTTGAGGTACAGGCCAGTAAGCAGCAGGGGATATATTGGGATAGGAGGCCACTTTTCCATGCAGTTTTGTCTTTGCCATCTCTTCCTTGCTCTTGGAATTATATTCCCAGCTTTCTTTCTTACATTTATATGCCACCTTTCGTCTGAGGAGCTCAAGGAGGCGTACATGGTTCTAGTCCTTTCCATTTCTAGCCTCACAAAAACCCTGTGAGGTATGTTAGGCTGAGAAGCAGTGTGCATTTGAAGTTGAACCCCATATGTTACTGCTTTTTAAAGCATTCTGAATTTGTTGGGGAGACAATCAATCTTTATTGCGGTCAAAGACCAGACAGGTTGGGGAGATATGCGTCCCATGAGAAAAGTTCCATTCAATTACTACTTTTTCTTCTGCATTACTTTAGTATTATATCCATATGATTTTGCAGAAAATTTGTCTTACCATGAACTGTACTACCTCTACTGATTTTAGTAATGCTACCTTTGGCTACAATTGGTTTCTACTCGTTAAAGCAGTTTTCCAGTAACCCAATATCTAGGAGCTTAAAAATATAATTTCCAAATAAAACCCATAGAAGATGTTTTGTAGTATCAATTCTTACTTGCATTATTCTACTTGCATATATATTGGTTGCCCCCCCCCCTTGCATAAGCTGATGTCTATTTTCTTTGCTCTAAATTTTCTTATTGTCATAACATAGAGTTCAATTTCCATATATTTCCTGGGGTAAGCAATCAGTGCATTAATGTGGTTAAAAGCTGTGAGCCTCCTTCTGAATATAAAATACAATTTGCATGCAGATAGCTGCTAATTCATAAATTAAACGTGACAACACAGTGAGGAACAAGAAGGCAAACCTATGTAGCTCAGTCCTATAACTGTGCAAGTAAATATTTGTAACTACTGCTTCATGGCAGGATTACAAATTGTAATGTTATCCTAGGATTGCAAGAATATTATTCTGCTGCTGTGGGCCAGTTTATCAGTGCAGATGTTTAGCAGTCAGTCTAGTAAGTGTAGAACAAAACATTTATTTATATCTGTATGTATTCAGGTAACCAATGAACCCCCGAAAGGTCTACGGGCAAACATTAGGCGAGCATTCACAGAAATGACATCTTCGTTTTTTGAAGAAAATATCCTGGGGAAAACCTGGAGAAAAATAATTTTTGGCATTTGTTTCTTCCATGCTATCATTCAGGTACCTCTTATTATTTTAAGAATATGAAAAAGGGCAGCAGCAGCAATAGCTTCAGTAGATGATCTGCTGTTGAGAAAACATATCCCCTCTCTCTTTCCCCCACTCCACAAATTTGTATTCTGCCTTTCTTCCACATTGCTGTGGGTAGCAGTGCAGATGTGGGCTATCCCATTTTTATCACAATCTTAAGGCATGAGTTTCTTATATGAATATTTTAATTAGTTATTTTTAATTATTGGAAATTTAAAGGAGCAAATAGTATCAAATGTTTCTCAGGACAGAAAATAAAATTCCTGTTTGCTGCATTTACAGCAGTAGATGAGCATATTTATTGCTTTAATTTAATCCAGTTAAATGTGCTATGCAGTTACTCTGTGCCCCACATGTAAGAAGGGAGAATAAGGAGAGTCTCCCCACCACCATCGCAAGATTCTCATTTGTCTCTCCTAGAGTTTCTTCTGTGTCCTTTGCTTCACATTTTGTAAGTCACAGAGCTAAGGATAGAGATAGATGGGGTTATCTGGGGCTACATCCAAGTTTCCTGTACTGAAATAAAACGATCTGTAAATGTTGCATTTTTGCTGAAGTGTGCAATAAAATATTGCAGAAATGTACAGATTTTAGTCCAGAACAGTCTGGAAAAGTTAGAAGTTCCATTTCTAATGTGTTTGTAATAGTCTCCTTTATGAAAAGACTCCTTTTGAATTCTAAAGCAGTTGAATCAGAAATTGATATCAGTGAAACACAGTTATGCCTCGGTTTATTTTGATTATGTCCAAAGAACTTCGCTTTGGAAACATTTCTAATTTTGAAATATAGATACCTCCCCTTAGTAGTAGTGTTAGGGAAGGGAACTCCTGAACTCAGCCTGACTATGATCCAAGGGTGGAGAAAGAAAGAAATTAGACTTTTCTTTTCTTTTCCTATCCTTTTTTTTTTTTTTGAAGTTTATCCTGAAATTTATATTATAAATCTTTAATACGGTCAAGGACCAGCAAAATCCTGAAATTTTTCATGGGCTGAAATACTATGCATACTTGAGATTTGGTGTAGGTCTCAGTAAATGCAGTAGAACCTACTTCTGAGTAGACATTCATCTAATGGAGCTTTGCATTCATGTACTGTACAGTGTTTTCGATTAGTAAAATCCTGTAGAAGAGTCAATGTTTACTGAGAAGCTAGTGTTTACATCTAATTGTTATACCAGGTTCCCCATAGCTTCCTCTGCTTTGTGATGAGCAATTCAGAAAAAAACAGCTTCCCCAAAAATCACAGAGCCAAGGAGCAACAATGTAACCAAGACTTTCCACACCCCCACTCAACTCCCAGATTTCCAAAACATTGGCTATACACTGCTGGCATCTAAAAGCCCTGCCCTTCAGCTTAGTCTCCCAGATCAACAAGAATCCTTAATGGCACATGTCTCAGATGCAAACTAGGCACAGTAATAAAATAAAATAAAATCCTGAGTAAGAAATAAATATATTCATTACATTTTCCAAAACCATAGGAGCCCTTCTCCTAGTTAATTCCCTAGAGCATGTGTGTGCTACCTGACCGAATGACCACAGTTTAACAGGATCAATGAATGAATGAAATAATCCATGAAATGGCACTCAGTAGGAAACTAGCCAAACTGATTGCAGAGGGAGGCAAATAATTGTTACACTAAAAAGACACCATGCTCTGGTTTCTGTTCAGAATGTACACATCTTTTGCCTTTTACGGGAAAAAAATAATCCACAAAAATCGCACCATGAAGTTCAGAGGACACTAGTCAAACCTAATTGAATCTCTTTGTTGTCTCTTAATCTTCAAGGAGAGGAAAAAATTTGGACCTCTTGGTTGGAACATTTGTTACGAATTTAATGACAGTGACAGAGAATGCGCCTTATTGAACCTCAATCTTTATTGTCAAGAGGGGAAGGTGCCCTGGGATGCCCTCATATATATAACAGGTACAGTATTTTGCCAGTTTAATAACAGCTGTGATATTATTGCTTATCCATGCACACCTTATTCCATAGCAAATGGGTGGATGGCAGCTAACAGATTGAGATTGAATCCCAACAGAACAGAAGTACTGTTTCTGATCTTGCACATGCAACCCATTTTTCCTGTCAGCCACATACTCCAATTTTATGTCTGTTTTATGTGTCTTGCTATCCACACCTGATCAGCATGCATACCTTTCTTGACCACAAGGAGTTTGATTTGGCACAACAACAATGTTAAGAAGAAGTTGAGAATTTGTGAAGAGTCAGGCACGGTGGAATACCCTGTATGTATTAAGTTTAGAATGTATGTTTACATCATACAGAATCCTGTTTATAGTAGTTTAGGCAATGCATATTTCCTTTTAGGATAGTGATTTTATTTCACTAAAGTTAAAACTGCATTTTGCATAAGTTACAGTGTTTTACTTACTATCTGGTTTGTACAAATGCTGTTTAAAATGGGGTTGAATTATCTCTGTGATAAAGTACTAACATTTCAAGCGAGCTTTAAATGTCATGCTTGTTTATTTATTCATCTTTGTTTGGTTTTACATTTTTTGCCAGTAGTTACCCGTGTCACAGGATAAATCGTCTCACTTGTTATAAACAGCAAATGTTCTATTAGTCTGTGCTGTGTTCTACCAAGCCGAAGAGTAGAATTACTGCAAATTCTTTGAGCTGAATGCAAGTGCTTTCAAGGTTGCTTGCTAAGTGAAGGCTATTCACTGGGCACAAATTGCAACTGAAAGTACTCTGTCAGTATGAGTTGTGAAGATTTGTGCATTCACCCATGTCTGTCAAACACTTAGTTACAGCTAATTTGTTTTATTTCAGTGGCGGTCTCACCGAGATTCCTTCTCAGCTGTGTAGGACCAACTATTTTTACTAAGTTGTTTATTATATTTATACCTTACTGCATGGCTCATTGGACCCTAGACCAGTGATTCCCAATTGGTGATCCACAGACCCCGGGGGTCCACATAACCCACCCAGGGGGTCCGTGGCACCATTCACATAACAAAAACTATCATAGAGATATCAAAATTTCCAAAAGTAGGGGATCCATGGCTTGGTTTTTGAAAAGCATGTGTTCTGCAGTACTTAGCTAATTGGGAACCACTACCCCAGACCAAAGGGACGCGGGTGGCACTGTGGGTTAAACCACAGAGCCTAGGGCTTGCCGATCAGAAGGTCGGCGGTTCGAATCCCCACGACGGGGTGAGCTCCCATTGCTTGGTCCCTGCTCCTGCCAACCTAGCAGTTCGAAAGCACGTCAAAGAGCAAGTAGATAAATAGGTACCGCTGCAGCGGGAAGGTAAACGGCATTTGCGTGTGCTGCTCTGGTTCACCAGAAGCAGCTTAGTCATGCTGGCCACATGACCCGGAAGCTGTACGCCGGCTCCCTCGGCCAATAATGCGAGATGAGCGCCGCAACCCCAGAGTCGGTCACAACTGGACCTAATGGTCAGGGGTCCCTTTACCTTTTTACCCCAGACCAAAGTGGCTTGCAACAAGAATGGCAGCAGCCATGATGTTAGCAACAATGAAACCAGTCTCAACGCAAAGTTGAAAATGTCTACAGTTATAATTGGACTTGGAGATTAAAATCCACCTCCATACTATTTTAAAAATAGTAAACAGCAGCAGATAAAATACTCTTAATTCAGTTATGCATAGACAATCAGCCCCTCATCTGGATACCTACTGAATCAAGGACATTTTTACCTTTCACTATTTCTGAATTAAGAACATGTTGACTAGTTTTGAGGAAGTTAGGATAGGTGGCCTGGAGAGCTTCCTGCAGAAGAGAAGTACCCATGGTTCTACTTGGCTAGTCCTGAGTTTGTTTACTCAGTATGGCTATTTGAATTCCATAGCTCCAAAACAGTCACAGAAAACATCGTACTTGGTCCGCACTGAAGAAAACCTGAATTGCATGAGCTTCTCTGTCTCTTCCATTTCATCAGCTGTTGAAATTTTGCTCCCCACAACAGCTCTAATTGTGACTTTGAGATGCTACTGTCATCACATTCAATTCCAGCCAATACAATTTTTGTTTCGCTTCTCACTATATTATGCAGGGACTGTGAAATCCCTGCTATAACCACAAAGGCTTCATTTTACTGCATTACTGTCCTCTGTACATAAAAATTAGTTCCTTTGATCCAGCTTCTTAATATCTGGAAACAAAGGTATGACATACACAAAACGTCAGGAGACATTATCTTATTTGAACAGAGCTGGTCAGTAAAACATTATCATTGGGAGCTATTAATTATTCTTGCCTGGATTGAATTAAATAATGCATATCATCTGTTCCTAAAGGGATGAAATGCTTGCTTATCTCTTAAAAATAAGTATATTAGATTCGAGTTCAAACAAACTCAGAAGATATCAAAGCTCGTTTCACAGTAGCTTTCTCAAGGTAGAAAGAATTTTATCCAGAAAGCAAAATTTCACAATACCAGTCCTCCATCAGTAGCCATTTTCAAACCCTTCAGGTTTAACCTGTATTCCTTCCAGCAGACAGATATCCTAACAGTTTTACAGTAGATTTATTCTGCCAACTGAAAAGTACAATTGTTTCAGACTGATCTTTCTGCCATTTGAGCTATTTTTAAGGAAGTTCACCGAAAAATAAGCACTTCTGACATGGGTTACTATACGTCCAGGTTTTCCTGGACATTTTCATGATTTACGGAAATTCCACCCAGATGCTATTAGTGTTGGACAAATCCTGGATATGTCCGGGACGTATGGCAGCCCTATTCAGTAATCCAAATGTCTTAAATAACTGGGCATCATTGCCATATAAATATAGTTCTGAATACAAGTTAGTTTGGTCCAGATGTAGAATGAAAAATTTAAAAATCTGGTTTGTATCCAGTGTTAGTCCTGCTCAGAGATGACCTGTTTAAATTATTGGGCATAACTAACTTTCTTGCATTCATTTCAGTGGGCCTACTCTAATTTATTTAGACCTTCTTTTCTTTCCTGTTATAAGGAAAAGAAGACTCAATGAATTCTGGTTTGAGAGCATCACATTTTATTAACTAGCAGTTCAGCAATGTGAAAATATATACCCAGAGAAAATGAATTATGTACAATAAGTGAAAGCTGTCATCATAATCTGTAAAACTGATGTTTTGCAGGCGAAATTACATATGGAGGACGAGTTACAGATGCCTGGGATCAGAGATGTCTTCGCACAGTCCTAAGGAGGTTTTTTGCTCCTGAAACATTAGAAGAAGAGTATAAATATTCAGAATCAGGTAAATATATTTACAGGCTGTGGAGGTCTCACATTAATGGAAGATTCTGTTGAAACAACAAAGAGTTATGTGGCACCTTAGGTTTACACATTATACATTTTTAGTTGTGAGTCCTTAGTCGCTTTCAGCACAGAACTGTGCAGCTATATATAGAAAACCTGCTGACTACTAGACATACTTATATGCTTAATAATAATAATATATATATATATATTAATTTATATCCCGCCCATCTGGCTGCATTTCACCAGCCACTCTTGGCGGCTTCCATCTTCCACAAGCAATACAGCACAAAATCTATTGTCTACAGCCAAGTCCTATGATACAACCACTTGTGTACAGGCTCATCGGATAGAGACTTGCCTTTCCCGAACTCACTGTTTTGGCGCTTCAAGCCATATAGCCATTCTCCTTACCGTCTGCCAATTTACTGCGGTGGACAATGAAGCCACTGGATTGGGTAATTCCCTCATCATGTGACAGAGACAGAAGCCAATAATTGTGGGAGGCAGGCTCAATTTCCTCAATTTTTTCCCTCCTGCCTGACAGAACAGTTTGTATGAATACGTATATTTAGATTAGTATTTATTGGTTTTGCCAAATTGGCATAGCAATATTGGCATTCACAAAGGCATTACATCCCTTGCAGTAATGACTGGCGCACTGTTGTTTCCAGTGAAGATTCCCCAAGTGATTGTTCCACAAACGCATATATAAGATACAGTTTCAATGGCTGGCTCCTTTTGAGCATAAGAGAAGAAGCTTTACTGCACTGGGCTCCCCACTCGGCCTCTTTCCACCGATGCGACGTTGCGTGCATGTATGATGTCACACACGTGCGACTCGTGGCAGCTGCCCAATCTTAGATGCAAGACGGTGCCTCTGCTTCACAACAACCCTGTCAGATAGGTTAGGCTGAGAATGAGTGACTGGCTCAAGGTCACCCAGCGAGCTGCACAGCTGAGTGGGGGTTTGAACCCTTGTCTCCCAGGTCCTAAGCCCACATTGTAGCCACTCAACCACACTAGTGGTTCAAGGACACATTCCAGCCAGGCAAAATCACTCCAGAGGGATACAGGAAACAGTGTTGACTTGGAGAGTCCTGAGGGCCACATAGAGAAATCGGGGGGGGGGGCTGTGTTTTCCCCCATGGCTTGAGGTTCTCCACTCCCAATCTAGCAGTAAGCAACACCTGTTTTCTCAGAATCAGATGACTGAAGAAAACCATCATATACAACTAACAGCACTCTTCCTGCTGAGTGGGTAGAGTGCTTAGGAATACGAACCTATCCTCCACCATTCCAGCTAAATGCAAAGCAGTAATGGCTGGGACCAGAGCTGGACCTATATTTTTGGAGCCCTGAAGCTTGAACTGTTATGGGGGCCCCTTTGCAACCAGCAACAATGTCTGGGTAACCACTGTTGTTTTCTTCAGTTGGGATGTTCCACAACCGATCGCCAAATCTTTACAACATTTGTGCTACTGACTATCAAACTTCGGGATTGTTGAAATATATACTACTACTAATAATAATCAATTTGAGTCTTTCAACTCAACTCTATTAGACCCCCAATGTTTAAGCAATGAGGACTAAATTCACTTCTGGGTCCCTTCCATGATTAGGGGCCCTGAAGCTTGAGCTTCATTAGTTTCATATTAGATCTGCCCCTGGCTGGGATGTCATGTAAGACCCTGGAAAAGACAACAACACCTTGCCCTGCTTAGACATGATTGCCTTGTTAAGGGGATGCAATTACTGAATCTTTAAAAAAAAACATACACGCACACACACGCACACACACAAGGATGAATGTAAATCCATACAGATTCAATTTAACAGTTATAGGAAACCAGTTAGGAAAGGCCGGTTTTATTTCACTGTAATATGTAAATTGCACATATCTGTTCTGGGAATCACAACATAAACATTTCACTTCACTGTGCTATTTTTATACAGTTAACTTTTCCGATTAGAGCAGCATGTTAAAGTTATTAACAGAAATGCCCCAGTTCAGGGATTTAGGAGGCCTGCAGGCTTTATAGATTCTAAAGAGATTCCTGCATATTTTATAAGCTTTACAAGAACTCCTTAAAGTCTTTATTAGACCATCTGAGTTTAAAGTTTAACACAAAGGAAAAGCTTCAAGAACTATTGGAAGGTCTGAATCACACCAGATGCATTACATCCTTGTAGATGGTTAAATATATTTATATGGATATTTATCATTTGTGTGCCCTGTTTGCATTGTTCACGCTGAGCAGATCCACAGCTCCATCCTCCTAGAAGGTGGTGCCTTCAAAATGTGTTTTAAAACTACCTTCATGGTTGTGTTTGTTTATTAGTATTGGATGGTATCCAACTGTTGCCACCCATTTACCCAACTGGCTTCCATTCAAGCCAATGGAACTTGCCCTTTCTCTGTTCCCCCATGCAGCCCCTTAGAGATCCCTCAGATTTCTTCCACAAACCTAGGAGACCCTGTGGAACAGATACAGAACTGCTGAGACCTGCAGGGAAGGGAGAGAGGAAGTCTTGCAATGAAGGAAGTTCACAGCAGCAGCAGCCCAAAACACCAGCTTATTTCATAGCAGCAGCAACAATAAGCCCAGCATTATCCTTTCTCTGCAGCCTATGTTGCACTGCAGGGCACAACCCACCTTAACGGTTCCTTTTATGCTCCCTGATTGCATCACTCCAGCCCTAACCCCATAGCTTCTCCTCTAGCCTAAATTGTGGTCTCTTTTATAACTCAGGGGATGGTGCCTCCTTTGATGTGCTGAAGCTCATTACCTCAAAGGGGATTAGCTTTTCACATCTATTCAACACTCAGCCCTTTTGATACATTGAACTTCAAATGGTCTATCCCCCAGGCCAGTTCACCTAACAAGAAAATTAGTCTTTTCAATTAACACTTGTTGATTGGCTAGGATTACTGTCCTAATACACAGCTTCAGAAAACTGCCTAATTTAGTTAGTGTTTACCCATGCTAAATACTGGTGCTTAGACTACACACTATGCTTCCCCTGGCACATACATATTTTTAAACGCTTAATTAAACACCTCAAACCTTAAATTCTGTCACTACTTTGATCCAAATTTTTGGCTGTCTTGTACCCCCATATTCATAAAAATACAAAGCAGATGTATGTACTATGATTTTAAATTAGTTTTGTATGTGAGTAACCTTTTCCTGCTGTGTTTGACTTTCAATACAATAGGTATATATTTTGCCCCAGTGGCTGACAGTCTGCAAGATTTTAAAGACTACATTGAAAACCTTCCTTTGATTGATGACCCAGAAATATTTGGAATGCATGAAAATGCCAATTTAGCTTTCCAGGTTTGTGAGTATATTTAAGATATGTGCTCTAAGGTAATTAAGATAAATGAGTTATACTCCTTAACATTAAAGGAGAGTTTCATTTAATGGTTTCAGTTGGTTGAAGAGAAATAACAAGCAGTGATTGCTAAGCAGTCCACAAGATTTAAATTCTTATATTGAATCAATAATGGAAATGGGTGTCAAGATTCAAGAATGTACGATAGATGCACTTTTACAAGTGGCAAACTTTGAAGGGAACAAAATCTAAAACTTCTACTTTATGATGAGTTTCATATGCAACCATCTGTGGCCATGTTTGTTCCTTTGAGCATGAAGAAGGAATTAAATGGGTAGACAGATTTATAAACATAAATGTTTCTTATGGAAATCAAATAATTTGTTTTGAACATGGACACCCTAAAAATTGAGGTTCAAATTAGAATGTATCACTTCTTTATTACAGCGGAAAGAGACAAATACCCTAATCACTACAATACTTGATGTACAGCCACGATCATCTGCCCAAGGAACAGGAAAAAGCAATGATGAGATTGTTGAGGAGCTCGCTACCTCAATCCTGGCTAAAATTCCTGGTATGGAAGGCACTAACTTTATTTTCTAATATGACTGCTGATGTCGTTTCCCCGCTTAATTCCCTGATTTAGGAAGCAGCCGATCAACCAGAAATTCCAGAGTGGCAATGTAAACTACAGGAATTCGCGGAAATGGCTTTATTGACGAGTGACCTTAGAGGAAACTCCAGACAGAAATTTGTAGAAAATTGGGATATATATATACGAAATATGTACAAAAGTATAACAATACCTTTTCCACCATGCCAGCATTCGAGTGTAAATAAATAAATTTTGAAATCATAGAAGTATAAGCAAATAAGAATGTAATAGAGAATGTATATACGAAGGTATAACGGTATGGACGCATTCATCGTAAAGATGTGTAGATGCAAAGGGATTTGACAGGAAGTCGGATTGAGGTTTAGTGAATGTGTGATATATTTTTCTTTTTTGTGGTTTTTCTTTTCTTTTTTTCTTTTCTTTTCTTTTTTTTGGGGGGGGGAAGGCATGGGGGGATGGGGGACAGGGGAAGAAAGCAAAGCAAATAAGACGCAGGAAAATCCAGTTGAAGGAAAATTTTATTTGATAAATTTATATATGAGAAACTATATAAGGACAACTTATATGGAATTGACGTGGTCACTCGTCTCCCTTTTTTGGGGATTGTATATTATGTTGTATTAATCTCTCCTTTTTCTTTCTGTATATAAAACAAAAATTAATAAAAAACTAATTAAAAAAAAAAAAAAAGGAAGCAGCCGATCACTGGAATTATGCCATTGATCTTTAAGAGGTAGATCGTGCTACAAGCGGTGTTAATTCTCATAGCTGAAAACCTATGCCTTCTCTCTGTGTCACTAAGTTGCTCTGCCTGACTGCTGCCCTAACTCTCTTACTTAGTTCCACATACATTAATACAGGCCATGCCCCAACCTAAGATGGATTGTAGTGGGGGAGGCATCACTTGTTTTATTGTAGTTTAGGATTCTTAAGAGAATAAGAAATATTTGGTGGATCAGAGAGAAGCAGCAAGTACGGAGAGAGGGATTTGTTTGGGAAAATGCCAACATGCTGATCTGTGGTCACAGGGATGGACAGACTCATTGAGAATTGGTCCATCCCAGTTCTACATGTCTTTCCCCTACAATTCCCTCTGAGAGCAGCAGAATGCCATCACGTCCCATTGCTCCCGGAGGGACCCACTCATGATCAATTTTAGAAGCAGGTGAGTCTGCTGTTGAATCCAAGTTTTGCCAGTTCTTCCTCTAGCAGCTTTATCTCCCATAGAGTAGGCCTAGGTTTCCAACTTTTGTCCCATACACATACATATATGAAAGTTTCTCAGCCGAGAGATGCCTAGAAGATTTGCAGATGTTTCTACAACAACTGGAAAAAAAACTCCTTTAAGAATTTGTGAAGAGAAATATAACCATAATGTTAGCAAGGGAAGATTTGCCTCCATCATAGGCCAAGCGAGTTCCAGCTGCTTGGACCCATTACCTCACCTGGAGGTCACAGGTGAAGGCTGAAGGTTAACCATCATCAAGACCAGGGATGAGGGCAGGAAATGCCACCTGAGTGGCACCATAGGAACACCATGTTATTTCTGTTCCTGACACCACACTTGAATGTGTGCTCTTTTATTCTATTAAAAAAAAAAAAACTTTTGTAAGCCACTTTGAGAACTTCTGAGGGTTATAAAACAGAATATAGGCATTAAAAGTCACATACACTAGCCAATAGATGCCCATGCCACAGCAGGCGCTGTTCCCAGCAATTTGACTTTACCCCCTAATGGCGCACTCTTCCATTGCCTTGAGAGAGATGGATGCCAGCAACTTTGCATGCTGGTACCTTGCAAAGGTATATGTTGGGTTGTTGTCATTTTCAGAATAATGTGCTTCCACTTCCAATGAAAACTTAAATGTGCTTTTCTGTTCAGAAGGAGATCAGCAATATGAGGGGCAGAATCTGCCTGAAGCCTTATTCTGTACCCTCTTGACAGGGGCGGAGGAAGGGGGGTGCGGTGGGGGCGGGTCTCCCCGGGTGTCACCACTGAGGGGGGTGACAAAATGCCAGGCGGCACTCACCGCGGGGCCTGCAGTGCGCCCGAGCCACGTGTCTCCCCTGGGAGTGACGTGGTGGCTTGGGCGCACACAGGCTCCCTGCTGCCCCAAACGGTCTGTCCGCCCGCCTCCCCATCAGCTGTAGAGCAGCTGAGTGGGAGGAGGCAGGCAGACTCCAGAGGCCCCGCAGAGCGTCCCACCCTGGCTCGCCCCGCCCCTGGGTGCAGGACACGTGCGCCGTCCCAGGCGCCCAATCGGCTTGCTCCGCCGCTGCCTCTTGACCTTCTGTTTTGCTTTTCAGGAAATATTTGTAGGAAATCACTTCAAATGTCCTGACTGCCCTCTAATAATTGATAAATATCTGATAAACACACAAGTAAGATCCTGCACTCTGCCAAAACAACAACAAACTTATCTTGAAACGGCTTGGCTTGGTTAGCTACGTTGCCCAGCACTGACTATGAAAACAGCTTTTCAACAACAACAACAGACAGCTTTAACATAATTATTTTATTATTCACAGATTTAAAATTCTTATTTTAATTGGAGCTTCTCCTGAGAAGCAGCATGCAGTGCAGGTAGCATTCTTGTGGACAATTTATATTCATCGTTTCTGAGGCAGGTCATGTGGTGAAGAATGCTATATCTCTCATGTTTAGTTGAGACAAGCTGTTGTTTTAAATAAATACCCACACAATATCTACTTAATTAATCAAGCAATTACTCAAAGCAAAAGAGTTAATTAAGGAAGGAAAATGTTTAATTGGTTGCCAGCCCTACTAAGTAATCTGTCAACCATTGTGACAGCTATAACTGTCTTGAGCTACCGGTAGTGCAGACCAGAAATGAAGAATGCTATTTTCCACAAACCTGGAGAGACCTGCAGTACAACCCTCTGCATGTTTTCTTAGATGTAGTTCACTGAGATGTATTCTCTGTTGGTATGAAGGAAATAAATAAAACAGCTTTGTTCAGAGATTAACTCAGCATTTGTGTTGCAGAAAAACTTGACATGGACGTGGCTGCTGAAACTCTTTTTGTCAAAGATGACAAAGGGCGGTTGGACTCTCTGACTACAGTCCTTGGGCAAGAAGTGGATCGTTTCAACCGTCTTCTCATTCTGTTAAGGGTATAACAATATTTTTTTCCTTGGCTGGCATCAATATTGATGTTACTGATTTGCTGTGCTTGTATTTAGAAGCCAGTGCTGTGGAAGGGCAGCCTTATTATGCTAAGAATCAATATGCCACAAAAGCTACTCTTGAGAAGCTTCTGATCTTAGCATAATATAATAAACCAGAGCTGAATATAATAAAAAGGCTCTTGAGATTCTGCTGGGACAATACAGTGAACCTGTAAGGCCAACCAGTTATCTGTTGTGTCACTGTCTTAAGATGTCAGCAAAGCATCGTTTAGAATTTATTTGTTTGTTAAATTTATGAGCTGTTAAATTTGTAGGCTACTAGATTGAAAGAAAACCTCTAAGGAGTTTACAAATTACCTTATAAAAAGAGAATTGTTATGTACTTGTCCTTTAAATATTTGGGGGAACAACAATGGGTTTTTTTAAAAGTGTTTTGAAAACATGCCATCTAATAAAATGCTTCAAAATTTTATTATTGCAGGGAATTCATAAGGCCCATCCTTCCTCTCCTCCCTTGAATCTGGATGTGATATCTTGTGTCTACTTACAGTGCCATGTTAACCTCCAGCACTGTTCACTGGGATGGGGTATAGGATATTTGCCTCTACAACAGTCTCCCATCAGTGGAGAGGAGAGCTGTTGGGTCTGTCACAACCTCCGCTTCACCAAGGTGGGCAGTAGACTCCCACTCCTGCTGGTGGTTTCCTGAGAGCACCAGGCAGTACAAAGTTTCAAAACAGGGAGTTTCAGGGCACGGTGGCAGTGGCTCTGCAGTTGGTGCACCTTGGAGCTGGTGCTGTGAAAAATGAGGGAGAAGTGCCCCCATTTCTGCCCTTGCTGGTGTAAAAAACAGGGCTTCAGATACCACCATGGATCCACTGCTCCACTGCCAGGATTTGGATTTCTCTGTTGCAGGCCCTCCCAGTGTTGCTGAACTTCCATCATCCCTGACCTTTGGCCATGTTGGCTGGTGCTGATGGGAGCTGTTGGCCAGTAACATCTGGAGTCCCAAAGTTTCCCCACACTTGCTCTATTGGGATGTAAATGTCGTTGTTGTTTAGTCGTTTGGTCGTGTCTGACTCTTCGTGACCCCATGGACCGGAGCATGCCAGGCACTCCTGTCTTCCGCTGCCTCCCGCAGTTTGGTCAAACTCATGTTAGTAGCTTGGAGAACACTGTCCAACCATCTCGTCCTCTGTCATCCCTTTCTCCTTGTGCCCTCAATCTTTCCCAGCATCAGGGTCTTTTCCAGGGAGTCTTCTCTTCTCATGAGGTGGCCAAAGTATTGGAGCCTCAGCTTCAGGATCTGTCCTTCCAGTGAGCACTCAGGGCTGATTTCCTTAAGAATTGATAGGTTTGATCTTCTTGCAGTCCATGGGACTCTCAAGAGTCTCCTCCAGCACCATAATTCAAAAGCATCAATTCTTTGGGGATCAGTCTTCTTTATGGTCCAGCTCTCACTTCCATACATCACTACTGGGAAAACCATAGCTTTAACTATATGGACCTTTGTCGTCTGTTCTTTTCCTGGAAGACATAAGGAATAGGTTGGTTGGTGGGCTAGCAGTCTGGTTGGATCAGATAACCAACTTCTCCAGACTACGAATCCACAGGGAAACTGATGAAGCTGTAATATATCATGTGGTAATTTTACGGAGTATATGTGAAGAAATGTGAACATCTGTTGACCACGTTTTTGGCAAAAGCAGATGTCTATGTACTGCTGCCTTGTTGCTCTTGCCTCTCTTTTCTCCTCTGCTCATTTTCTTTCCCATTCATGGAATTCAGATGGTACGTTTCTCAAAACAGGGAATTGCCTTTTGCTTATCACTCTTGTAAAGCATACACCAGTGACATTCTAATAATAACAAGAAAGCCAGAGAAAGGTGCGTGCTTGAAGCTAAAGCAACACCCTCCTACTTCTGCCTCGTACAGCTTGTTCCAAAATGCTCCAGTATTCCTGCTTGATGCCAGGCCCTACAGTGCAATCCTGTTCATGCTTTCTCGGAAGTAAATCCCATTTACTTCAGTTGCATCTGCATCCAAGATGGTGTGCGTAGGATTTCAATCTTGCAAATGGTGAAGGAAATTGGAGAAGGAAAACCCTCATAGTTTTCAAATGCTACATCACATGAAATGCCCAAAGCTTCTTGTACTTCACATCTGTCCTTCCTTAGCCTCTCATTCCCTATATAATTTGATTCTTCCCTTTCAAAAGTTGCTCTTTTCTTCTGCAGCTTAGATAATTTAAGTACTTTCCACCTGGCTTTCCCCCAGCATAGCGATTTGGCCACAGAACGGGATCATATATCTTTGGCTCTAAGGACTGAGGAGTCCCTGACTGCTACACATTGCTACAGTGGCTGCATTTGGAAGTGCTGCTTTCACAGAATGCAAGATTGATTTTATGATTTTCTCTGCCACCCATAAGGGTAGCAGTAAACTTTGTGGCACAGTAGCATATAGCGGTTTTTTTAATTAATTGTTATCAATCTTGATTACTGCTAAAAATACTCAATAACCTTGGAGGAACAGAGTGGACAAAACAGGATAACAGTTCCAAGAACATATCACTGTTTTTACAGGCATATAATTTTACTGACAGGGAATTTTCACCCTTGTTTCTCTGAATATTTGGTTATGTAGTGTTTGATTACAGATAATCTCCAATGCCAGTCAAGAAAGTTTTACTGCCTCCATTTGGCTGAAGCATTTTGGGACAAGAAGCTAAAAATATGTAACTAGTTCCTCTGCCTTTAGCATAAAATTAATCAGTGTTAGGCCTGTGGGTTTTGCATTTTCAAAAAAGCCAGCAGTTTTCTTCTAGCAGTGCTTTTCTTCTAGAAAAAAAGGTGCCGGTACTCACCATGAAGTTGTTACAGTAAGGGCAGCTTCCCCACCCCCCTAAATCAATAAAAATGCTTAACTAACTGAGGTTCTGTCCCCCTAACAAAAATCCTGGCTACATCTATGGGCCCCTCAATGTTCCAAAAGTGCAGAGGTGAAGTGCAGAACTGAGCACGGCAGAACTCCTTCTCCTCCTCCTCTTCCTGCTGCTGTGGAAGGGAAGGAGGGTTGAAGCAGCCTCCTGCTGGAGGATTGACTGCAGCAAAAGCAAAGAGAGAGTGCCATTATGAGCCTGATAAGAGGCCTTGGTTTTCCATGGGACCATAAAACAAACTATCATTGTTTAACTTTCAGACCTCTCTACAAACGCTTAACAAAGCTATTGCAGGATTCGTAGTGATGTCGGAAGAAATGGAGAGAGTGTACCACAGCTTTCTTAACAACCAGGTTCCATCCCTGTGGGCCAATGCAGCCTACCCATCACTGAAACCTTTAGGAGGATGGGTCAAAGATCTTGTGCTAAGGACGGCCTTTGTAGATGTAAGTATAAATGCTGTTGGTTAAGGGCTAGTGTAATTTAAGGTTTCAGAGCTGGCCTTGATCTTTCAACTGTGGGGGGATATTAGGAAAGCGAGTCCTTTCATTCAGAATCCCTGTCTCAAAAGCTGGCACATAAAATGGCACACATTAATTATTATTGTTACACCCAATAATATAGCTTTACAAAATACAAGGGGAGGGGGGGACAGGTTCATGCCCTGAATAGCTTTTGCATCTCTCTGTTCCCTCTCAATCAGGAGAGGTGGCTGAGGTGCTAGGCTGTTAGTTGGAGGCAGTTGGATAGGGGCCGACAAACTGAAATTAGGTCCTGAAAAGAGAGGCATTGTGCATTCCAAGTTCTCAAGTCCAAGATGTGGGGAGGCAGCATGCCCTGGACAGGGTTGCACTCGCCTGGTAGGACCAGGTTCATAGGTGTCGGACTGTACTGAAGGGAAGGAGGAGTGGTGGAGATCATCCCCCGCCTTCTCTTCCTGAAGCTTCCAGAGAAGAGGAAGGTAATATTGAATTACAGCAATGGTTTGAGGTCACAGCTCAGAGGCAGGCGAACAGAAGAGTTGGGAGGTGTTGGGAGAAGATAAGGATGATGAAGAGCCAGAGCAGCCAGCTGACATGTTATCACTGGAGAGTATTTCTGACCCGCCTTCTCCCAGAACTTGGTGTTCATTGAGAGTGCAAGAGTAAAGGACTCAGAGGCAATTAGCACTTGGTGGCCACCGTAAGGGGAAGTGCTGTTGCTAGGAAGGGGGGGAGGAGCTCAGTTGGAGCAACACCATTAATGGGATACAGACAACATTCCTTTGTCTCTCACTGTGATGACTGAATAAACCCATTAGTAAGAACTCTTCCTTGTTTTTCTCTGCTCTTGGTGGCACCGGGGGAGGGAGAGGATTCCCCGAGCCTGACAGTAGGTTGCGGGTGCTCCTGGATCCAACAGTGTCACTGGTGGCTCAGGTGGTATCAGTGGCTAGGAGTGCCTGTTTCCAGCATCAGCTGGTTCACCTCCCATGGCCTCTTTTGAACAGGGCACTGCATGCTCTGGTAATTTCCAGAATGGATTATTAGTACAATGCACTCTGAGTAGGGCTACCCTTGAAGATGACTCAGAAACATCAATGGGTCCAAAATGCAGAATACTGCCTGGGGTTTGATTTGGAACGTGTATAACCCCTGCTTTAAAACAGCCACGGTTCATTTCTGGGCCCAATTCAAGGCTCTAGCACCAGGGTTTAAAGTCCTATATGACTTAGTCCCCAAATTTCTGAAAGACCATCTCCTTCCTTTCAAACGCTCTTGGGTATTAAGATCAGCAGACAGGTCCCTCTTGGTAGTTCCACTTCCATTGGAGATTCAGGGAGGTGTTTGCCGAGGAGAGGGAATTCACTGAATTTTAATCGAGTAGAAAGAAGGGAGAAAAACAAGTGTAAGGACAAGAATAGGCACTTACATGTGCTTTGGCTTCATTTCTTTATGGGATGAAGGACTAAGGGATTGGAGCAAAGTCTTTTTTAGCAAGGGTTTTGAAGAAATGGAGAGAGGTGGCACCGTGTGGGTGTTTTACAAGGGAATTTCAGGCATAAGAAGCAGGAAGGAGTGAACAGCATCGGCTAAAAAAGCAGGGACCTTCAGGCAATTGAAGTGTTGAAGGAATGAAGGCCACAGGCAGGTTTATTAGGAAGAAGAGATAAGGGGGAATCACCATACAAAGAATATAAAAACTAATGAGTGGAATGTGAAAACCATGTGAAAAATGCAGGCCTTCCCCATTTATTGCAACTTGGCTTCCTTCTCACTTGAATTAATAAGTGCTGCTGCCAAATATGAGTCACAGCAAACAAACAAACCAGGGAACAATTTGCAAAGTGAAGCCAGTATTCCCCATTCTTGGCGTTCTTCACGATGCAGGGTTGAGAGTAATTGCGCTATTGCTCCTCCTGATTGGATTAACTGATTACTTAACAGCACATGTGAACAACCTACAGCTCCTGGGCTACATGCAGGCCTTCCCTCCAGTCTGTCTGTTTGCCCATCCCCAATTCACCTGTATCCCATTCTTCCCTTAGCACAGAGTTCTATTTACATGGGGAGGAGGATGCAAGAGGATGACTCCCCATGGACCTTCCTCCCCATTGCAGTTGTGCTCCTTACAGCTCGCCAAACAGATGTTGAATAGGGAGAGGAGAGTGTGATTGCCAGCCCAGTCAGCTGAGGAGCAGGGAACGTGCACAGTGGAACCACTGAGATGCCACTGTACACCCTGCCCACAACCCAGCTGACGGACACTAGGAAGAAATGTGCCAATCAGCTCTACCCAGCACCAATTAACTGATATGGGGGGAGGCACATAATGGAAGCTCTGCCTATTGAATGTTTTCCTCTTCCCTGCTGCCTTCCTGTGTGTGTGTGTGTGTGTGTGTGTGTGTGTGTGTTGGTAAGTTTGTGGGGGGCAGGGGGTGTTTGCATATGTGCACATGAATATGCATATGTGACCTACCACCAATGCAGCCCTGAAAACCCACCTCTGATTACCATATAGATACGTTAGTGTGGGCAAAAAAATCACAGTGGAATTAAAAGGGCAAAAGACATCTTCATGTGTGCATTGGTGGCTGCTATTGTTTGATACTATGTAATAATAATAATAATAAATTTATTATTTATACCCCGCCCATCTGTCTGGGTTTCCTCATCTACTCTGGGCAGCTTCCAGCAAAATAATAAAAAAATGTCAAATATTAAAAACTTCACGATACAGGGCTGCCTTCAGATGTTGTGTAGTTCTTTATCTCCTTGACATCTGATGGGAAGGTGTACTATCAGATGATCAGACAGGGGTAGAAAAGAGTGTGCTGGATTAAGGCTGGATCACATCCTCCCATCTAAAAGAATCAGTTTCAGAAGCCCTTTACAACTCCAGTTTCCTAGGAAATGCAGGGTCCTTTGGCTTCTGATCTTCATGAGAGTTGCCTTTAGCTCAAATCAATATGTGGAAAACCACAACTGCAGCCATTAGTGAGCCGCCTTCTGATGCACTCAGGGTTTTCTGGATTGGGGCCAAATTAAAAAATAATAATTAAAGTCATATCCACTTAGATGGAGGACTAGAATTTTATCTAAACCCAGTTCTGCTGTTCATTAATGCAAATGAACTGAGGTCAATCCTTGGTTTAGTGAGTTAAATGGAATGTCAGATTTTACACCTAGTACTGGTATATATCTATCATCTGTTGTGTGTGTTTTCCTAGTTCTGGCTCAAAAGAGGCAAGCCTAGATCATTCTGGATCTCTGGATTCTTTTTTCCACAAGGATTTTTGACAGGTAAATATTCACTACTCCCTCTGTTTCTGATATTCTGGCATAATGACTGCATCAAAACAGTACCACACATACATATAGCACAGGAGGTACCCGCAGATTTGAGGAAACCTCAAGATGATTTGCAGAAGTACAAACAAACTTTTGCAGAGGAATACCCTAAAGACTGCACGGAGCAGTCAAGGATGTGCCAACTATAGTCTTTTTCTGACTTAGGTAGTGGGGAAGAGATTGAACGCATCAAACTTTTGCAGAGGAATCAAACAGCTGATCAATTAGATTTTATTTGTTAAAATGGAACACTCAGGTACATTGGATTCCCATCCAACAACAAATGTGTGTGAGAGAGACTGTTTCTTTGCACTTGTATAATTGTATTCAACTAACATTTACTCAGAGCAGAGTCACTGAAATAGTGCCCATTACTAATTTAGGCCCGTTAATTTTAAAGGATCTATTCTGTATATAGAACAAGCAGGGAAATAATGCCTCCATTTGAATTGTCTTTGAATTCTAATGTTAATATGAATGACTCTTTATTGCATTTTGTGTTCTGGATTTTAAAAGTAATAAGAAAATTAAATAAAAATGTGAATGCAGCGATTCCCAGTGAACTAAGAAGCCATAATAAGCATTTATGTGTTCTGTTCCAAAATAGTATACTTTCATCTTTTCTCTGTTTAATTACAGTTGCCTCAGCATAGTGGCTTATAATGATTCAGTGTTCTATGAAAAGTGTTTGAAAGTATGGAAATTAAACAATCAGCTACTATTTTGGTTTGGTTTCTAGTAATAAATGTGCCAATGCTTTTCTTTTCTTTGAATGTTATCCTAAATTCTAGTTAATCTCTCCTGAATAATTATTGTTGTTGCTTTTTAAATGTGTCCCTATTATATTTTCCAGGTACTCTTCAGAATCATGCTCGAAAATATAACTTGCCAATTGATGAGCTTAGCTTTAGTTATAACATGATCCCTGTCTATCGAGATCAAATGCAAGTTGCAGAAGCTTCAAAGTATTGTCCGTTTGGACATGACTTGCCAATGGATGCTGAGGTACTTAAGTTCCTGTGTTTGTGAACAATATTCGGTTACACAGAAAGAATATATTATTCTGGGTCAGCAGAACACGCCTCAATCTGTTTTGATATTCATTCACACTTTCATCTGGAATTTTCACAAGTCCGTGTTTTGTTTTGTCACCACTGATGGGGAAATATGTCAGCCATCAGCAGATACTTACATCCACTCTGTGTTCCCTTTAAAAATTAGTGAATAGTCATTTGCAGCAAAAACAATGAGGCTTTGTCATACTTTAAAGGCAAAGTTAATGATGTAGTTAATGACTGAACTATGGCTGCAAACCTAATCATATCTGCTTAGAAGTAAGTCCCACTGAATTCAGCTGTGCTTGCTCCCATGTAAATAGGGTTGGAATTGTAGCCACTCATGCTGCCTCACTGTTAAGATCGTGTTCATGAAAGACAATCTTACTCGGCTACGAGTGATCACCAAAGAAGAAGAAGACTCATGCTGCCTTGATTTCACCATTAGTATAAACTTGTTTGGGGGAAGGAATTTTAATTTTAAAACTCATATCTCAGAGGGTCTAAAATGAACAGTCATGTCCAGATGGTTCTCCCCAGTTTGTCCCAAAGGGTAGAATTTTAACTGAGGAGTACAGATAAAATCCAAAGGCAACCAAAGTGATCAATTCTTTTCCATGTGGAAAAAAAAAAAGATTGATGCTTTCTATTGTTTTTAAAAATTCACAACAGGAAGCAGGTTAAGGTTCATATCGTACCCCCATTTACCTGGGATTAAGCCTCAATGAATTCCGTGGGATTTACTTATTGGTAGACATGCTTAAGAAGGGACGCAGGTGGCGCTGTGGGTTAAACCACTGAGCCTAGGGCTTGCCGATCAGAAGGTCGGCGGTTTGAATCCCCGCAACAGGGTGAGCTCCCATTGCTGGGTCCCAGCTCCTGCCAACCTAGCAGTTCGAAAGCACATCAAAGTGCAAGTAGATAAATAGGTACCGCTCCGGCAGGAAGTTAAACGGCGTTTCCGTGCGCTGCTCTGGTTTGCCAGAAGCGGCTTAGTCATGCTGGCCACATGACCCGGAAGCTGTACACCAGCTCCCTCAGCCAGTAAAGCGAGATGAGCGCCTCAACCCCAGAGTCGTCCACGACTGGACCTAACGGTCAGGGGTCCCTTTACCTTTACTAGACATGCTTAAGATTGCAGTTTTAGTGCATATAGGCTGTACTTGGCAAGAAACAACACTTCAGAAACAAGAAAAGCAATTAAAATATATCTCAAAGCAATTTGCATATTTTCTTTTCCTGTGGTGTATGCATGTTTTTTTTTAACAAAAATGTTGTTGAGACCTAAGTTGAATAGCTTTCACAGCAGACTCTTGTCTGTGCCACAGTGGGGGTCAAGTGGGCAGACTGAAGGAAATTCACGTCATAGCATATTTACAATGGATTTCTCCTGCATCACTAATCCTCAGAATTATATTTAAAGAACAACAGAATTTAATCTAGTGTAATTTAAATTTCTGTTGCTCTTTTTTCCCATTGATCACAAGAAATACGGTGGAGGGGCCCTACATGTGATCCCAGTAGTAAGAATACTAGGAATAGGAACAGGACAAATAGGAAGAATGGGGACCAGAGAGAGGGTGTTCTCAGTGGAATTGTAAAGTCGGAAAGGAACCCCAAAAGTCATTAAGTCCAACCTCCTGCAATGCAGGCATTGCAACTAAAGAATCATTGACAGATGACCATCAAAACTCTGCTTAAAAACCTCCAGTGAAGGAGAGTCCACGTATTGTATCTTTGTGAGCCATCCTAGACTCCCCTTGCACTTGACCTGGGAAATGCAGTTAGTGCAGAATGCTGTAGCGCAGTTGCCGACAGGAGCGAGACCCTATTAGCATATGATACCTCTGCTCAGGGATCTGCGTTAGCTGCCAGTTTGTTACTGGGTCAAGTTCAAGGTGTTGTTATTGATATACAAAGCCCAATTGGCTTGGGACCAGTTTATATACGGGGTCACCTTATCCATGCATGTGTTGAAGTGTTTCAATCTCTCTTTAGTCTGCTGTTGATTTTGTTTTTAGTTCTTAGTTCTTAGGTTTTAGTGATAGTTTTCTATTAATTGTGAACTACTTAGAAGTTTTAAATACTATATATAAATACACAGGGTGAGTCCTTTAAAAAAGGCCCCGTGGATACAGAGTACACATGTTCCGCGGGGCCTCTTTTAAAAGACTCACCCTGTATATAATACATAAATGAGTAAGTTCTTACAAAAAGGGAGCATGTTATTGCCAAGAGAGCTTTGATGATTAAGTTTATTTTTGTTGGCTACTGAACTTGAGTAATATGGGTTTCCACCACCACCACCACCTCTTGATACTTCTTTCAGCTGCCCTCTCCTGAAGATGGTGTGTTGGTCCATGGCATGTTTATGGATGCCAGTCGCTGGGACGATGAAGAGATGGTTATCGAAGATGCCTTGCCTAGGCAAATGAACCCAGTGCTGCCGGTAGTGCATTTTGAGCCGCATCAGAATTATGAGCCAGACCCGTCTCTGTATCATGCGCCACTCTATAAAACGGGAGCAAGAGCAGGAACACTGTCCACCACAGGTAACTGTTTGTTTGATGAAAATGGTGGGAAGCGTATAATTTTAATTAGTTTTGTACATAGTAAGAAAAATCTATATGTGTGGATGCTCCAGACATGAACTCATCTGAGCTATTACAAGTAGGCCATGGCTCTTAAGTAATTTAAAATATTAGGGTGAGCTTCTCGGCTCGATCAAAATTGGAGCAGACAGCTATGGTCAAAAGTGTGTAACCTACATTTTCTCATAATAGCCGCATAAAGTTTAGTGAGCTTCTGAATCTCATATCCTAAACACTCTTAATTGGCAATTGCTGCCACCATGGCCGCTCACATGGCAGGGCAAGAGACCTCCCTGACTGCCACTGTGCTCCCTTCCCACCCCTTCTCCTCTGTGGCTGCTGTGGCCGTGGTGGGAATAGGATTTGGGTGCATTTACTTCTGTGTATTTCCCTTTTGCCGCTTTCCCTGGTTTCCAGAATGCTGGGAAACGTGCTTTCCCAGGGGCACCCGAATATTGTCGGTTTCCCTGGGAAGATTGCAGACAAGCCATAGCAGGGAAGGGAGGGGCTTCTGATGTTGCACCAGCCCCTGGGAAAACTGCATGCTTTGGCCTTATGCACAGCTATGCAAGGCACCAGGCACCGAGAAAGGGAAGGAGGTAGCTGGTCCTTTTGCAGTTTGCTACCAAAGTACACCACTGCCAGAGAGAGGAAGGAAGACCACTGGTAAGAAGGTGGAAGGGGACTGAAAATGTGGGTGGGAGAATCAGGTCTGTTGGTATCCTAGCCCTTATATTCAGGTTGCATTCAGTCTTAATGGAATAACTGAGTTGAACTCCTTATTCCAGATTTCATGTACTGTACTTTATACAGGTTTTAATGGTTACTAGCTTTAGAGCCAGTGGACACATGGTAACAAAGTTATTGTTACTTTTTGAATTAGGTCATTCCACCAATTTTGTGGTCACCGTCTTATTGCCTTCCAAAAGGCCAAGTGACTATTGGATCTCCAAAGGCTCTGCATTGCTTTGCCAGCTGAACGAATAGTTGGGACATGGTTGCTGTCCACCAGCATAAGTCTACATTGTGCTCACACCATATGGCAGGTGCAGAGTTGTAAAGTTACATCAGCGTCGTGCTCATCGCATTGGTATGCTATACAACCACACTGTCAGAACTGTTCCTCCCTTTCAATTGATTTTTTATCTGCATTAGACTTCAAGAATAAGTTGGATGTAGTGTTCATTTCCCACTGCTCTCCTATCCTTTTCATTTACTGCTTCTATATTTTATGCATCGGTAGTACTTTTTTTTAAAAAGCCTACTCCTATAGTATGTGCATGTTTCAAATGAAGAAACATGCTTTGCATCAAAGGGATAAAATTGTGAATCCTGTGCTGTAAGCTTTTATATCTTGGTTTCTTTGCGAATGCAAATTGTTTATAATGGGGAAAGTTTCTAAGGAAAAAAAATTGCAATCGGCAATTGAATGGCTAATTCCATTTTGTCTGAAAAATTTATGCAATAAACGTTTCCTTTTCACGCACACATGCACACCATAATAGTTATTGGGAGGGGAAGGAAATAATTACCTAAGCAATGCTTGCTTGTCTTCATTTTCAATATGACTTGGCAGCTTGCAAAAAAGTTGGGAAATGTTACATTCTACAATAGATCCAATAATAACAAACTTCTTTACTGTACTCACGTTTGTTTAAACTTTGTTCTTCCCTGTATAGAAGGCACATGGCATAAGTAGTGTCAACTCATTATATGATGATGACAATTGTCCCATCAGTATCTGGTCATCAGCAGCCCTTATCAGGTGACTGATGTCATGAGAAAATATTTTAGGCTGCAGTCCTGACCTCTGGCTGGTAGTGGCAGGGCTGGATTGAGGGTACTGCCCTGCCACTCACACTGGCCAGAATGGCAGGCAGGAGGAGGAGAGGGGGGAATGCCCCATGCCTGTGCCAGTTTAAAGGCTGGCACATCTAAGAGGCCCAACTTGGACCCATTGTTGCCACATGACAGCAGTAGGGCTGGCTCAGGATCCATTCCGGGGCGTTCCAATGGCAGGAATACCACCTTCCTGCCTTGGGGCGCTCCTCACCACTGGGCTCCCCCACAAACAGAGCCAGTGGAGTCAGGGAGGGCTGGGACCAACCTCCTCTCCCAAGTACTGCAGATCATGGGTTTGGATTGCTCTCCCCCGCAGTAGCTATAGCTTTCAGCAGTAGAGCTCTCCACCATCTTAATGGGCTTATAGGTCAGCTGAATGCTCCCTTACACATTGCAGTCTATGACAAATAGTTCCTTACACAAAGGCATTTCATGTGCAATTAGGGGGAATGTGTATCCAAACCTTTGCTCAGATACACATTCAGATGCCTACCTGAACATGTACCTGATTTATACCCATCATTCTCAATCCAGCAAGTGATACACATAATGCTTTCTAAACTATGTACATCCTAACAGGCTAGAATAAATAAGCATTAGACCAATACAATTTAATGAAATTTGATTATGTATACAAACACATTTGCAGCCTTAATGCTTAGCTTAAGGAAAGGTGATAAGTTGTCGTTCCTATGAGTATATTGGACACAACGTTTTGAAGATATTCCCAGGGCAAGCTGGATAAATATTTCAGACCATCACAATGGTGATAAAAGCTAAAACTCGCCATTTATTTGGCAAACCGCAATATCATTCAAGGCAAAAGTGATACATTACCATAGATGAACTTTGCGTCAAGATGCAAACAAAGATATTGAAAATGACACATAACGTGTTTAAGGAAGACAGCAAATAACGTGTTTAAGGAAAGATTTACAAATGCAGCAAAATGTTCACTAGTGTTTTTCTAGTAGCACTTATACTTGACTACTTACTTGGCAACGCATATGTTGTATATCAGGTTTCATCTAATATTTATCAGAGATCATGACCACGAGTACAGGGAGAGGACACTGTTTACAAAGCAAGTAACAGAGCCAGGTACTTTAATCCCGTACCTTGTAATCTCTAACATTGGGGGAGACAACTGGATGCTGGAATTCATTCCAACTCCTTTCCTTTATTGAAGTCGGCACACAAAGTGCACTTCCCAATTTTAAAACCTCATTGTTTAACAAAATTAATGGCATCAATTCGTAATCCCCAAGAACCTTTAGGAGTTTTCTGTTGGTTTCTGAGATCCTTATGTAAAATCTTTTGTAACAGCTTCAATGAAATTTGGAGCAGACATTAGTATTGTGAGCGTGCAGATGATGGCAAAGAGTGAAAACGCCACGAGGCACAATCTGTCTATGACAGCAGCAGCAAACTTCCATTCACTGCAGATTTCTTCCCCTTCATCCTGTTTCCGGAAACGGGCTGCAATGAACTGAACTTCTTCCAGGATTTTCACAATCACTGGGATAGTGTCCATTAAAACTTTCCTTTGAGTAAGCTCGGCATCTTCAGGTGAAGAACTGGGACCTTTTCCATCCTTATCGCTCATATCACTGTTCTTTGGGCAGCAAGGGTTTTCCATGACATGGTAGCTGTAGATCACGTTGCCATTGCTAGATTGGTGTCCTGGTAAGACATTCATTTCTACGCTGCTGACACTTGACTGGTGTCTAGAGTGGCTGTATTTGCAAGAAAGGGGTCTTAAGCTCTCGCCAGGTTTTTTCATTCTCAAAAACCAAGCACACCAGTTCAGCAGAACTACACGAACCTGAAAAAATACAGAAGCTATCAGCACATTTCTCAGAAGCTTTGGAAGACAAACTTTACAACAAATACTAATTGCACCAAGAAGCATCAGGGGAAATGTGTTTTGCGAAGGGATTTTGCCGTTCTATAAATTTCTGTATGAAGCGTCATAGATCATGACTATCTAGAATGAAACAAAGATGTCAGGAAAAAACAATTTTTGTATTAACTGTGCTTCTACTAGACTTTTATGTTTCAGGCCACTAATCTGGAAAATAGATGCCTCAGGTGCATTGCAAGAGCTCTTTTTATAGTTGTAGTGGAAGCAGTCGCTATTGAGTACTTACAAGAAATTAAAATTGGTTAAGAAACTTAACTACCGGAAAGTGATTAAATTATTGAAATCAAAGAATTTAAACAGGGTTGAACTTATCAGTCTTAATCCTTTAATGTATAGCGATGTGAAGGAGTATTCTATTTATAAGGAAAGTCTCTTGGATTATCTCATGTAGGTGACAGTGGTATAGATTTCTCTGGTAACTTGTATAATAACAGATTACACCATCTCTATTGAGTATCTTGTTTGAGGAACCTCATGCTTTGTTGAGAGCTAATTGAATCAAAAAAGCTTGGAAAATGGGGCCTTGTGTCCAGCCCCAAGGGAAATTAGATTAATCAGCTACATATCAACCATGAAGAGGGATCTCTTGCTTGCAAAATAGTTTCCTGACACAACTAGACAAAGATCTCTCACCGGTAAGGACCCAGCCTTGAATTTTAATTGCTTACCTCAAACCAATAGTTTTAGCGTTAGAATAAATGCAACAGAGAAACAAAATGTTGTACTATACCCCCATGTAATATTAGCCTGTGGCTGCTGCTTCTACTTTGCAAGTTTCCCTTGGGAATGAGCAACGAGAAAAGACATGGGGCAGAAGTTCCTGGCAACCCATTTTCCCAGTGTTCAATCTGCCAGCAGGATTAGAGTCCCATGTTAATAAAGAAATAGTTCTGAAAACCTGCTTGGCCAATAATAATAATAATAATAATAATAATTTATTATTTGTACCCCGCCCATCTGACCAGGTCCCCCCAGCCACTCTGGGCGGCCTCCAACAAACACTAAAATACATTAAAATATTACAGATTAAAAACGTCCCTATTTGGGAGCTTCATGAGAAAAGAGGCTGCTATAGTGGGGTAGGAGAGCTGAAAATAATGTCAATATATTTCACATCCAACGACCAATGAGCCCCTGTGGTTTCAGATAATACATGGATAAAGGTAAAGGGACCCCTGACAGTTAAGTCCAGTCGCGTACGACTATGGTTGCAGCAGTCATATTGTTTTACTGGCCGAGGGAGCCGACGTTTGTCCGCAGACAGTTTTTCCGGGTCATGTGGCCAGCATGACTAAGCTGCTTCTGGCAAAACCAGAGCAGCGCACGGAAACGGCGTTTACCTTCCCGCCACCTATTTATCTACTTGCACTGGTGTGCTTTCAAACTGCTAGGTTGGCAGGAGCTGGAACCGAGCAATGGGAGCTCACCCTGTTGCGGGGATTCGAACCACCGACCTTCCGATCGGCAAGCCCTAGGCTCAGTGGTTTAGACCACAGCGCCACCCGCGTCCCTTACATGGGTAGATGAGTCTAAAAAGCCCAGGACACAAATTTTCATGGCCTTCTAGTGGCTATGGTGCCTCATTTACCACAAGTAATATCTGGGGGTGATGTGAGTGGGGCTTGCATGTGTGCCCCCGCCCCCCATCTCTGGTTTAACCCTAGTATTACAATAGAACCTTAAACTTGCTTGCAGGAAGCAAGGATCCATCGTTATGTTCAGAAGATGACAATTTTTTCCTACGGAGTAATTCCCAGTTTGAACCCTATGCAACCAAGGAGGTGGGTTGATAGGAGATCCCCCAATCTGTTATTTGGAACTAGGCACACCTCTAGAAGCAGAATTTGGTACCTGGCAGGTTCCACACGGGTGAAGAGAAGTACCTGGGATAACAGACCACTGGCACCTTTCAACCATTCAGGTAGGTGGAAGAAAAGGTGAGGACTGGGAGATTGTTTCCAATCTATTCCTGGTAGATAGGAGCGCTGGGAGGGAGGGGAGTGGGTCCTTTCCTGTGTGCTTGGAAGATACTGTGAAGATTGCTAAGAAATGCAGAAACGAGGCCATTACACCAAGTACAGTGGTACCTCGACTTACGAGTAACTCGACTTACATTTTTTTCGAGTTACGAGTGACTTCCGGTAAAACAAAATGGCCGCCGCATCCGAATTTTTTCAACTTACAAAAAGACGTCGCGGCCGCTTTTAATAGGATTTTTTCGACTTACGAATTTTTGACCCGGATTTTTCGACTTACGAATTCCCCCCCCCATGCATTCCTATGGGGATTCGACTTACAAATTTTTCGACTTACGAAAATCGCGTCGGAACGCATTATCGTCTTAAGTCGAGGTACCACTGTATAAAGGATCTTAAAAGGGATGGGTGCTTGTTTTCAGGCCTTGCGCCACACCATTAATAAAGTAGCCCAGAATCCTGGATCTTCACAACAACAGAAAATGGCCAAAAGATTGGGTCTCTTTAGAGCTCAGATTAATAGAAGCTCTAGCCTGATACTGAAGGATAAAAGTATGGCCTTTCTCAAAGGCTCTATTGGCACACATTGATTGTTGGAAGTGAGAGAATTCAGTTCAGCAGCTTACCGAATTCTTTTTTTTTTTTTTGTCTGGTCTTTATCAAAACTACTGATCTTATTTCTGATCTATATCAAAAGTGCTCTCGGGCTTGAATCTTTTTTTACTCCTACAGATCGCAATGGAACAAGAAGCAGCAATTCAAATAAGTGAACCATACTTCGATACTGCACCTAAATTATTTGAGAAATTTCCCTAACCCTACCGCATATATAACAATTGTCTAACCTCAGCACACACAAAGAAACTTCAAAGTTCTTTTTAAAAATTGTGTTATGGAATAAGGGCGATTTCTAGCAACAGAGAAGACAGATTACATGCTTATTGAATGCCATACATACTCAAGCATATGCAATCGTTACCTGGAGGGTAGGTTTTGTAAAAAATGCCCGAGGCGAATCATCATCTCCCTAATAATTGGAGTAAATGTTGCTAATGATGTTTATGTCCAATAAATGCAAACCCACATACTGGCCAGAATCCAAAGATCCATGTGAGCTTTCAACTTGCTTTTTTCCTCAAACACTGCCATGTTGTAAGTAGAGAATTTAAAAAAAGAAGGGGGGGGAATCACCTTTGTGAAGATCAGCCATATGACAAAGACAGCTGTATCTTTATAGACAATTTCATCAAAAGACTCCACTTTGGGTTAGAAGTTATCTACCCTATGTAAATTTAAAATCTCTCTTGAGTAGAAACTTACGTAAATCCTTTTCTTGTTTTCTTATGACAGGTGGTGGTGGTGTCTAACCTTTTTTGACCTGAGGGCCACATTCACCCCTGGCTAGTCTTCCAGGGTAGCCAAATGCCAGTAATGGTTGTGATGACCTCCACTCTCTCTGATACACAGGCATATAACACGTGCAAGAACATAGCCCCTCCTCCTCAGCTCACTTATGAAGGTCAGCTGATGATCAGGATGAAGTTACTATCACCCCTCTACTCATCAAATGATGGATCTGATGGCCCAGTAGGGGAGCAGTGTGTATCTGTGTCGGTGCATTTGGCTCAGCCCATCCTAGGACTGTGCCTACTTTAAATATATATATATATATATATATATATATATATATATATATATATATATATATATATATATATATATTTGCCAGCACAAAATCAGTGGGGTCTTCCTCCAGAAGGGGGAAGGTGCTTGGAAGGCTGGATCAGGCCCCTGAACTGAAGGTTAGCAACTGCTATGCTATGCATCAAGTGCTTTGAAGTATTTTACAATAACCGAGGAAGATTTAATGGCCCATTGTTGTGTGTGACATTCTGCAACCACAGCACCGCAAGCACACAATGCACCCAAATCATTCTCTTTCCTATACCGATTTTTCTCCCTGTTTTCTAGGCAATTTGAGGTTGCTGTAAGAAGCGACGGGTCTTGCTCGGTTCTCTCAGAAAACTCTGGAAATCCTTTAATACATTTAAATTCTACTGCTGCCACTATCATTTGTGCTGGAGCTCATGATAGACTCTACCCCTGCTGCCACAATACTACATTACCCAGGGATTTGAGGGTGCCTTATTAGAATAGAATGTCCTTTTTAAATACTTGTGAATGCCTTGTCAGTATTTGGAGGGTCTCAATGAAACATTCTCTATAACAGAGGGGTGTGACCTGATCCCCAACTTGTCAGGAAGGGGCAGTTAATTGGAAGTACAGGGAGATTTAGATTAGATCCACTTTTGGCTCAGGGTGCCTACAACTGGTTGTTAGGGGAAATGGGTACAGTCAAACCTCAGTTCCCAAACGCCCCCGTTTTGGGACATTTTGGCTCCCGGATGCCCAAAACCCAGCAGTAAGTGTTCCGGTTTTCGAACGTTTTTCGGAAGCCGAACGTCCGACGAGGCTTCCACTTGAGTGCAGGAAGCTCCTGCAGCCAATCAGAAGCCGCGCCTCGGTTGTCAAACATTTTGGAAGCCGAACAGACTTCCGGAACAGATTGCATTTGACAACCAAGGTTTGACTGTACTACATGCACTGGAATAGCACAACCAAATTCATGGAGGAAAGCACTATTAGCCCTGGGTAGATCACCAGATGCTGGGGACAAACAACAGAGGAAGCCTTTGTTGACTTATTGTTTCACTGGTAAGCTTTGCAGAAGAACCCAAACTTCTGGAAACAGAATGCTGAACTGGATTCACTTTTGGTCTTTCCCAGTGAAACTTTCCGTTTCAAAACTGCTTTTCCCTGCAGGATTCCAGTCCCATGTTTGCAAGGTGAACACAAGGAAGGAAACCCAGATGATAAGCATCTGGTAGCATGGACTAAGCACTGATGCCCTTCACTGGGAAGTTCAACAATAGCTAATGAAGTTATCTTCCGAATTTAAATGAGACTCTGTAACAGACTGTCTAGCTCCTGGACTTTCTGAGAACATCTGTGACTTTGAAATGAACCCCACAACCAAAGCCTATCTAGAAGCTATTGCTTAGATTCCCACAAGGGCCTCCTGCAGTGACATGTAATAGATACCAACAAGAATAACTCTTGGCATTCCTGCCTGCAGCTCTTGATTGCATCATAGCGTTCAGCTCCCAAGACATCAATGGAGCCTATTGAACAAGCATAAAAAAGCACTAATGTGGCCCTGGTGGTGAATTTTTAATGTTAAAAAAATTCATAATATTATAAGCTGACACACGAAATGAACTTATTATATGGGATGAAGCAACTGTTGGGGCAACCGCACAATATGAGGTCACTGATAATTCCAAATTATATTTATGTAATTAAAAAGCTGTCCGTAGCTTGTAATTAAAAAGTTATCGGGGGGGGGGGGACCACCACAAGCTTAAAAAGTGGATTTGTCTCAAGGACCTAAAGTCCCAAAACTAGTGACTCTTTTTGACAGGACCTGATTTACCACTAGAAAGCATGGCTCCAAGTAGCTTTCTGCTTATCCCACGCTTTCTAGACACCAGCCGAAAGGTTTTGCCCTTGCTATGCCACTTTCCCTGGGAAAACCCGCTCTTTAGTGATAAATCAGAGCCAACGTCAATCCAGAGAAAACCCAGTTGATGTTCGCTTTGATTCAGCACTTAAAAAAGGGTTCCCCCAGGGGGAAGCGGTGGGCTAAGGGCAAGTACTGTATGGATGAGCCCCAAGTCTCTCTGTGCCTTCAACTTTTTAGAAGCCGCAAAATCTAAAAAAGGATCAAAAAATTGGCCCTGTATAAAATCCCAGCTGACCAAGTCCTCCCATAATAAATAAGGTCATAAACTAGCACAACATTCATTTTAGCTGGAGAGATGTAGCACATGTGTTAAATAAAAATCTACTGAAATTACAAATTGTTCCTAGAGATTAGTTAAAGGTAAAGGGACCCCTGACCGCTAGGTCCAGTCGCGGACAACTCTGGGGTTGCGGCGCTCATCTCGCTTTACTGGCCAAGGGAGCCGGCGTACAGCTTCCGGGTCATGTGGCCAGTATGACTAAGCCGCTTCTGGCGAACCAGAGCAGTGCACAGAAACGCCGTTTACCTTCCCGCCAGAGCGGTTCCTATTTATCTACTTGCACTTCGTGCTTTCAAACTGCTAGGTTGGCAGGAGCTGAGACCAAGCAACATCACGGGGATTTGAATCGCCGACCTTCTGATCAGCAAGCCCTAGGCTCTGTGGTTTAACCCACAGCGCCAACCACATCCCCAGAGATTAGTTTGGCACACAAAATATTAATTTCCTTTGTACTGCAATATGTGAATGAGTGCTGAAATGAATTTGAGGAAGGAGAGATCTAGTCAAACTATGTTTTTGTCCTAGTACAAGGATTAGCATAAGGGGATTTCCTGCTCTCCCCCCCCAAAAAAAATCTGTTCTGCAGAAATGAGGGACCCACAGAACAGATTTAGGGAATGTGTAAGGGAAGAAGAGTTGGAGACTGTTCAGTTGCATAAGAAGAAATCCCTGTGGTGACAGAGCAATCTGCTTAGCGCTACAGTGAACACAGCCCTCACTATTTCAAATTATTTTTTTAAATCAATTTTTAAATGTATGCTTCACAAGAGAAATGTATGCTTTACCATGTAGATGATAAAATGGCAACCCAATTGAGACATTCCATTTGTAAAATGAACACAGCCTGCACAAACTTAAATCTTGATTTGCAACTTGAGTGGATTCCAATTAGAAACAATACTGCGAATACTGGGATTTCTGACATTACGTATCCTTTTAATTATTCTTTCAAATTATTTTTTAAAAGCAGAGGAACCATGAAAGACCATTCAAAATGACTGTATTCCTCTCTAAACATTCTTGTTATAATATCTGTTGAAATACAATGTTTCCAGTGTTCAATATAATTTCTAAATTTAACTATTTCTTCCTTGCCTTTTTGGAACATAACCAAATACAAATGCAATTATTCAATGTATTCAAACAACTTTTTAGGCAATCCTCTATACTTGGCCTCGTATTATGTTGTTTCTATGCTATTTGCACTCTTTTGCCGGCAGCCATTGTTGTTGTAATATTGGTATTAATATTATTTAAATTCAAAGTCAGGGCAAGAGGGAAAGTGGGAACTCAATCCATTCCTCTGCTTCCTGCTGAACAGATGGCCAGCTCCATTTCAGAAAACATTATCCCAGCCCTAGATTGGACTTTTGATCCCCAGATAATACACCTGCATGACTATTTGCATGCCTGTTTTCTCTTGCTGGATCAGGGCAGTGAACTTTATAATCAACCCATATAACCGGCAACATACAAATTAACAGAACTGTACATAATTGCTGCAATTAATTAGCTGCTAATAGCTAAAACGAAATAGCCAACATCAAGGCAAACTGCAGAATGTCCTTGCAAAAATTCATTGCAGGTAAAATTTATGCTGGTTAACCTCGAGTGCCACTCAATTAAGCAGTGGGATTTTGTTGGTTAGTGCTGCTCTCGGGGCAGCTCCTCCATCCCTCTTAAAATCAGTTATTTTTCAAGGTGAAAAATAATCACAGAACAATATGCAATTCATTATAAACAGAAATGAAATCAAGGCAGCTCTCAGCTCCGTAGGAGAGGCTATTTATGAGCGGGAGAGAAGCTTTTGAGACGAGAGTGGCAGAGAACCAAATTTCCAGCAAGAGAATTCAAACTCCTCCATGAATGCGGAATCTGTTAGGATGGCTTTCTTACCTAGCAAAGAGCTACGGGGAGGCCTGTGAAAGAGACAGGTAACATGGCCGGCAAGAAGCCTAGCAAGAGAACAACAGTGCTGATGTGATGGGAATCACAAGAGCAACAGTCCCTCCAGCTGTCTTGGTTTGTATGAGAGAAGCAGCTTCTCAGTATTCTGTTGAGGCGTCCTTTTGCACAGCTACGGAGGTGAGTCTACCTTGTACCTCTTCCAGACCACCCTTGTGTTCACAAGCAAACATCCTCTTTATGATGTAGGCCTTCTGCATGTACCAATTACTATTCCATGCAAAATCCACTCTATTCTGAACTGCACGAGGGCAGCAATGCCAGAATCTCAATGCAATCCTCAAGGCTTTTGGAAGGTAATGCCTGGCCCCGCAATCTCGTAAGCACAGAATTTCTAACTATTTTATTTCCGCTGAAACGCATAGGGATAGCTGCTGGGGAAATGAACCATGAGTTAGCTACAGGAGAGATTCAGCAGGCAGCCTCGCTTTTGACTTCTGGAGACTTTGCTATGTCAGCAGGCCTATGCCATTGTTTACATTTTATGCTCTGCGACCTGAGGGTATAGGGCAGTATACAATATTATTATTATTATTATTATTATTATTATTATTATTATTATTATTATTATTATTATTATTTCCCTTGAGTAGCCAGTCATTTTAATGATTGCATCATATTGCACCCCGAGAAAGTTTGATTTCACCACTGGAGGTGCACTTCATTGTCTCTTGAGACAGACAGATACAACAAGATGTTTTAAAATGTCTTACTTATAAAAAAATAATTATATACTACTATATATAAAAATATAATAACAGAGTGGTTTACAACCATCATACATAAAACCATACAATCAAAAACTTGTAAAAATGTTAAAATCAGAAACAGCTAACTATTAAGTTATTGTAGTGGTTTGTAAGTGGGAGGTATATGAATACTTTTACAAATAAGCAAATAAATATAAGCCAGGGACTGAAGTGGCCAAGTGGCTGTCAGTGCTTCTCCAGAAGCCTACACACTCTGGATGGGTCACAAATTGTGCAGGCTTAGTTGAAAGCAAATGGGAGCATATTGTATGTGAGACACTGACAGAATTGTGAACTTCTCTTTAAAATATTCTGTTCTTTCTATCACCTCCAAAACAATTATATATATTTATGCATGCATGTTTTTGAGATTCATCTGTTTGCGCTTACCCATTGGGGCATCTTTCCAGCTTGAGGGTCGTGATGATGGAACTGAAGAACGAGAACCGTCACCACCACAGATAAGCCGACAATGACCATGATGCTTGCAAAATATTGTGCTGTACATTAAAAGAGGGAGGGAGAAGATAACAAATAGTTACTTAGCCTTTGGGGGCTCCCAGAGCACTTGGCAACTTGGTTTTATTTTTATAGCCTTGACAGCACAGTAAATGACATACGGTAAGAATATGCAATATATTCTGCATTGCAAAGTTATAGCCATTAAACATTTGTCAATTTAAAGGTAAAGGGACCCCTGACCATTAGGTCCAGTCACGGACGACTCTGGGGTTGTGGCGCTCATCTCGCTTTATTGGCCAAGGGAGCCAGCGTACAGCTTCCAGGTCATGTGGCCAGCATGACTAAGCCGCTTCTGGCGAACCAGAGCAGCGCACGGAAACGCTGTTTATCTTTTCGCTGCAGCGGTACCTATTTATCTACTTGCACTTTGATGTGCTTTCGAACTGCTAGGTGGACAGGAGCTGGGACCGAGCAACAGGAGCTCACTCCGTCGCAGGGATTCGAACCGCCAACCTTCTGATCGGCAAGCCCTAGGTTCTGTGGTTTAACCCACAGTGCCACCCGCGTCCCTATTTGTCAATTTAATGCGCTTTAAAAGAAGAAAGTAGAAACAAAATATATTCACACTTCCTGAATTTAATGGGATGCATCCTCTTTTAGTCTTTTCCTAAGTGGTTGTGTTATACCACTAATTACAGAATATAGACAATGTATCATTTGTCAACAGCCCTTCTGTGTGAGCGCCCTCGCCTTTAGGTTGGCAACTTGTGACCATGTCTTCATTTTATGGGGACGAGACAAGGGGAAATGGGGGGAACAGAAAGTGAGGCAAAAAAGGAGGTGCCCCACCCATCTCCCACACTAGCCTTGCCTAATGGAAGCAGGTACACCTGACCAACCACCCCTGAGGTTCCCCCCTCACCCTGATTCAGGTACTCATTGTAATTGTGGACATCCATAGGTTGAACATGGGAGAAACACGCATACAGCCAGAAATGCTTTGAAGGTTTTTACTTTAGCAGCTGATCGCACAGCGGAACTAGCAAATCGCTTTTCCTTTTAAACTCATTTACCCCCAGAGTCAGGTGATTAGTTACAGTAAAATAAAATAAAATATGCAAATATCCTCCACCGCACAAACAAAACAGACTGCCTAGTCTTCCGTATTCTCTAATATTCTGCAAATAAAAACCCACACTTGTGTATTTGAAGTGTGCTTATTTGTCCAGGAGAAATCACTGTCCGAGGCACTTGGACTTTGCGGAAAGCTCATCTCTGCCTCTGGTACACTGAATTGATTTACTCAGCAGCACCAGCATATATTAATTTTTTGCTCCAATTATCCCTATTTATCTACCACCACTCATGGATTTAATTTAATTTGTTGTGGCCCTGGGGAGGAAGCTGGATTCTGAAGAACCATATGAGCACACTAACAACATTTTAGAAAAGATATACCCCCAAGCCTGTTAACTGGAGGAGAGATCAGAAAAGAAAGGCTGTCTTTGGTAAACAAGAGAGAATTGAGGTGTATGGAATTGTGGCCCCAATGTTAATTTCAATCCCCAAAGGAGAGAGAAATCTATAAAAAGATAATACCTTATTAGAGAGGTCAGAACTCTGCCTTGGCTAAATTTGAACACCACAATAAGCCATAGTTTATCTTGTGAGAAATGAGCCTACTGGCCTCCCCAGGACTGAGGCAACCCCAGGGGCGGAGGAAGGGGGTGCGGTGGGCACAGACCACCCCGGGTGTCTTCACTGAGGGGGGTGACATTTGGCAGTCGCGGGTGGGTGGCGCACCGAATTCCGCCATCGGCGGCTCGCTCCACCCCCGGCAGCAGGGCGTGCCCCCACTCTGTGCATCCGAGCAGCTATCCCATACCTGGGAGGGCATCCTCTGCACCCCGTACCCCTCGGGAGCGAGCCTGCCCTGGGCAGCGCGGGCATATGCTCCACCACTGGGCAACCCCCCCTCCAGTGCACCATGACAATGAGTTTGGTCACTTTCACTTCTGATTTCAATAAAGCACAATTTAACATTACGTTCTAACCCTAAATTGTGGTTAGTTGTAACCACAGTTCAGTGAAATAAGCCAGCTTCATAAACTATGGCTTGAAGTTGGCTTGTTTCAAACAAACAATAGTTAAAATTAGCCATGATATAATAATAATAATAATAATCTTTATTGCGGTCCAACGACCCATAACAGGGATTCAGAATAAAATACAGATTCATACAGACAACCCCCCAGGGAAGGAAGACCGAAGTGTTATTTGTTTAGTCATGGGTATGATTAACCATGATATGTCAAATAGATGACATGGAAGCCGAGAATAATCATCAACTACTACTTGCAGCCACACCAGAGGAGGGAGGCGGACAAGTGTGAAAGCCCCAGGAGGCGGCTAGGCTTGTTCCTCTCACAATAAACTGTGGCAGTGCCCGAACACAGCCAGTTCCATGATTATTTCATGGAACAACTTCTTTCACAATGCTGCAAAAGCTGGTCTGGCACTGATGGAGCCCAGAGAGATAAGAGACCAGAATCACACATTGCTCAGAATTCAACAGCCTCACAACAGCTGTCCCTTGAGAAATGCTAGTCATAACACCATACATGTCTGCATACAAATGGGCAGATCCAACAAGGTGGGAAGAATGAAAGAGGTACCACATAACTCTTCAGATTATTTGCTCTATCTCCTTGGAGGAGACAAGGGAAATGGCGGGGGATGTCAGAGTCCAAAGCAAATGTGGCACCCCTCCTTCCTCTTTCTCTCTCTTCTCCCTTACCTATTATTTCCCCCCTGCATGGAATTAGACCGCTTAATCCAGGCTTCCTCAAACTTGGCCCTCCAGATGTTTTGAGACTACAATTCCCATCATCCCTGACCACTGGTCCTGCTAGCTAAGGATCATGGGAGTTGTAGGCCAAAAACATCTGGCGGGCCGAGTTTGATGAAGCCTGCCTTGATCCACCTTGACCTTTAGGGTTAAAGGCAGCACTTAAATAAGAAAGACAAGCCTGAGAGCAATGTTAAATGCAACATGATACCATACATCTAAAGCTTTATGGAAAGTGTAGTCTACCCCTCACAATGCAACAATCCCCAGCACCCTGAACCAAGCTACATTTCCCTAATTTCTTTGGTGGAAGCCATAAGAACTACGCAGGCATAAAACTGGCGTAGGTTTCTAATCCAGCTAAGCCCCAAGCCCTTGCATATTTGCAGCTGCACTGTACAGACAGCCCTGCTTGCATTTGCCTTCTCCCCATCTGCCTGCACGGCTGCAGGTATTAACTTTCACGTTTGCAGCTAATGTGCAGAAACAAGGAGTTCACCCCCTTGTGCTAATGCGGTGGGCGAGTCGCTCCTCCAGCTCCGCTGTAACTAGAGTGCCTAATGAATTTCCATTCTGCTCTGATTCATTCTTTGGAAAGTACACCGCAGGACTGCAAAATGTGTCAGGAAATTGAATTTGGACCACGATACCTGGACGAAAGCCAGGGATGTTGTATGTGATGGATGACAGGTGCCACCTGGAAAAAAAAAAAAAACTTCATCCTTGCCAGAGCTTTAATGCTCTTCTATAATGCTGTTCCACAAGAGCATTAAAAAAAAAACCCAACAACAATTGGTAAATCAGCCAGCAAGAAGCAAGCAAGGAAATGGGAAAAGGATTAAGTCCTAACTCCTCCCCATTGAAAAGGCACTGCCTTGTAGAAAAGACTATTTGCAGCCCTGCCTTTCAAGATGCAAAGTCGTTGCACCCAGGGTGGGCAACTGAGAGCAAGTAGGTCAGGTGTGTGCAGGGTGGCGGTCCTTTGGCACATCAGAAGTTGCTGGGCTCAGCTGCCCGTCATCCCCAGCAAGCATGGCTAATGGCCAGGATGATGGAGAGTTGGCCACCTGCAACATCTGGTGGTGGGCCAATGAGCCCCCACAGGTGACAGAGGGCATGTCCAGTCTCATCACCTCTCTGCTGGAAGGGGAAGCTTCTTACCTGCAAGACATGAGAAGGGAACTGTCATGTGCATTGCCAGAAGCAGTGCAGTGCAATGTTGCATTGTTAGAAGTTTATTTAGGGAAGTTTAAAAAATGATGATGATGTTTTAATGTATTTTTAATCTCCTGTTGGAAGCCGCCCAGAGTGGCTGGGGAAACCCAGCCAGATGGGCGGGGTATAAGTAATAAATTATTATTATTATTATTATTATTATTATTATTATTATTATTATTATGCTTCTTACTAATCGTGCCACAGGCCCTGGAATCCTGTTTTTACCTCCAGAAATCCTCCCAATTTTCTCTTATCTTTTTTCAAACCCCAAGACGGGGAAGGAATGGAGGGTGCAAATGAACCACATGACATATAAAATACAGGAAAAACAAAATAATAAATAAATACAATGACAATTTCCCTTGCTTTTGTAGGTCGAACTAGACATCCTGCAGGAGATCCATAATCAGGATCTCTCTCAGTATTTGTTTTGTTTACTTCACAGCAGCCATGTGGGGTTTCTAACTGGATCTGGGAAGAAGGTCTTTTTAACCCTTTCCTCTCATGCTAAATCTAAATTGTCCTCCTGCCCCCCCCCCCAAAGCTAATGGCAACCTCAAAAGAGCATCATTTTAGATTAAGGAAAATGCACGGGAGGAAAGGGTTAAACACACACACACACATACACCAGGTCTGCTTGAGTTAGATGTGGTTGTGAAGGATTTTTTGAGTAGTTTCTCAGTTTGTTTTAGGCCTAAATTATAAATATTTGGAGAGCAGAGCACAAACACTTTAACTACCTTGTATGTTTCTTTTGAAAAAGATTACACATCCAAACATGTTGGGAAGAGAAGAACAAAATATGCAGCTAATTTCTTTCTCTGCTAAACACCATTCAGCACCATCCCCCCGATGATGATGATGATGATGATGATGATGATGATTAGAATGTACTGCCCTATACCCGGTGGTCTCAGGGCAATTCACAGAATAAAATCAAAATATAAAACCACAAAATACCTAATAAAAATAAAAAACAACAACCCAATAGTCCCCCCCCCAAAAAAAACACATTTTAAAAGGGTATAGGATGTAGATCAGGTCAGGCAAAGGTCTTGTTAAAAAGGAACATTTTTCCTGGCGCCTAAAGGTGTATAATGAATGCGCCAGGCGAACTTCCCTGGGGAGAGCATTCCACAGACGGGGGGCCACTCATGTTGCCACCCTCCTGACCTCGAGGAGGAGGCAGATGAAGGAAGGCCTCAGAAGATGATCTCAGGGACCGGGTTGGTTCATATGGGAAGAGACGGTCCTTGAGGTATTGCAGTCCTGAGCCGTTTACGACTTTATAGGTCAAAACCAGCACTTTGATTTGGACCCGGAAACTAATTGGTAGCCAGTGCAGTCGGACCAGGATCAGTGTAATATGCTCAAACTGTCTTGCTTTGGTAAGCAACCTGGCCGTTGAATTCTGCACTAGCTGAAGTTTCTGAACCGTCTTCAGAGGCAGCCCTATGCATAACGCATTGCAGTCATTAAATTAGCGGTTGCTTGAAAACAGGAGCGCCAGGTTCCAAAGTACATCACATTTAATTTGGTCCTCAAGAGGCACCATAGTGTCGTGGTAAGGACACCTCTGGGGCAGGATCTCCCTGATTCAACTCTCCCCTATGCTCTGAACTCATAGAGTAGCTGTGAACAAACCACTGTCTCTAGATCTAAGCTTCCATCAGTAACAATGGGACAATAAATTATAACTGTGTCCTAGATCATCTCTGTGGCACACTTAGGAAGAGTATTACTCTATAAACACTGAAGTAGTATTTACTGTATGTGCTCATTCTTTCGACCCTTTATTGTGGGCAGTGGGCAGTAAGATGCATTAGCTTCAATTAAGACAAGGCAAAAAAAATCTCAATTATCTGGAATCACTAAAGACCTCTCAGGGCCTTTCTTCCAACATAGTTTTTTATCTCAACCAGATGCTATATTTCTTCATTCTATGCAACTAATTCCCACTACAGTTTTGATGGATCACGATACTTTATTTTCCTTTGTGTTCTAAACTGTTGTTTTTAGCATTGATTGGAATGGCTGAATCCTTTAGAGATTTCTCTGTTCCAATTATAAGCAAAACTCTCTCTTCGCTGCGTAGAGGCCAAAACAAGTTGTGAATTAAAAAAGAAAAGAAAACCAAAGCTATCAGTTCAGAATTCGACTGCTGGTGATAATATACCATTACAACAATTTCATATTTTTTGGTTTTATCATACAAATGCTGCATCCGCTAACGATTCCTCAGCAACCTAAGATTTTATTGCCTTTTATGTTGCTTGAGTTCATTAAGTGATTAATTGCGCTTGACTCCTAACAGTGTCATGGGACTCCCTAGAAGAAGCAAGGAAAATGGTTCAATTTCCCTGAGTATAAATTTTAAAAAAACAAAAGCAAAAACAAAAAAAACAAGCTGGTAGACTGGTAGTAGTTAATTTCCATCTGTCAGGGCTTGCCAGGCTACATTCAACACAGAAGCTACATCTCCTGCTGTGCGGGGAACCAGGGATGATGGAAAGACACTAAAACATGTTCCAGATCACTTTTCTTTTCATATTGCTTTTCAAAAGCACATCAGAATGGCTCACAAAGTGTAAGAATGCGCACAGCCGTAGTCCACTAGAAGTCTGGCCTTTCTGCCATCTGCCGACCAAGTGTTCCTATTTTCCAGGGACAGTCCCATATTTACAGAAGCCATCCCAGTTTTGGATTTGAATGCCCTTTAGAAGACATCTGAAGGCAGTATAGGGAAGATTTTTAATGCTTTACTATGTTTTTATATACAGGTAGGTAGCCGTGTTGGTCTCCCATAGTCAAAACAAAATAGAAAATAAAAAAATTCCTTCCAGTAGCACCTTAGAGACCAACTAAGTTTGTTCTTGGTATGAGCTTTCGTGTGCATGCACACTTCTTCAGATAAATGCAAGAACCAGGACATTATACCTAAGGGTCTTAGAATTAAACACCCTCTACAATTCACTTATCCTACGTATCTGAAGAAGTGTGCATGCACACGAAAGCTCATACCAAGAACAAACTTAGTTGGCCTCTAAGGTGCTACTGGAAGGAATTTATTTTTTATTTTGGTTTGACTATGTTTTTATATATGTTGGAAGCTGCCCAGAGTGGCTGGGGCAACCCAGAGGGGCAGGATATAAATTAAAAAATATATATTAATATTATGGAATAGGACACCTCTATTTTCATCGGAGAAATGTTGAAGGATATGCAGTGGAGCTTTTTCAGTACCTTGGAGAGTGCTCTTGTTCTGCATTTCCCACATCACGAATTCTCCGCAGGAAAGCAGTGCCCAGCTCCTGTTGGCCAAACCATATTTTCCTGCTTTTCAGCAGAAGCTTACGGAATGAATAGCATAAGGATATTAGCTTGTGTGTGTGAGAGAGAGAAAGAGGTCTCAGAGCTGCCTTTCTGTGCAAGTACTACATATCATACAAGTCCCTTTGGAGCCATTGTTAAAATCTGGAATTTTCCATTTCAATGTTTTCATCAGGGATCAGGCCACATAGCCTTTTCATTTGCCCACAGAGCAAATCTTTGTAACATCTGAATGTAACTCTCCCTGGCATGTTGGTACGACACAGTCCACGGCTAATTAGCAATCTTGTTTGCCTTCGTTTCGAATTTGTGTGGCGTTAAGTCTCCCTTCATCTTTCCGGCAGCTTGTATATCAACCAGAGGAGGCTGCGCTGGAACCTGCTTCCGTTTTTATCACAGCATCTCCCTGTCCTGTAGCGACGCAGCTGTGGCATTTACCCTGCCTACCCTTTCAGTTTTGTGGCTCGCAGCTATTGTTCTCAGCCTCAGACTTGCGACCGCCACTCGTGCATATGTGTGAGTACGTGCGTGGGGAGGGGAGAGGGGAGAGAAATAGATTTATGAGGGATGAAATCACCATTACAACCTCTCCACTTCACACTTTGGGGAGGGGGAGGGGGAGGGGGAGAAAGGGAGAGAAGCAGAAGCTGCTTACAGGCTGCCAGATTGAGGGCCTAACCTGTAAATCACGAGCCGACTGACAAGTCCCTGCAGTTAAGCTTGCATGAAGCAAATGTTCAAATGTACGGGGCCTTCTTCGTTTTGGATCCCTTGGCTGCGCATATTTCTCTGGTGTACACAGGACCGGTGCCACGGATTTTGGCGCCCTAGGCGAGGGGGCGGGCCACGTGACATCATTGCACATGACGTACGGTGCCCCGCCCCCTGCCCTGATGGGCGCCCCACACCGCCGCGGTTTTCGCCGCTGGTTGGGGCGGCACCGGGCGGCGGGGGGTGAGGGGCAGGCTGGCCAGCGCCCCCTCCATTTTGGCGCCCCCACTGCCACGGTTTACGCCCCAAGCTGCTTGCTCTGCCGCTGGTTGGGGGCGGCGGCGGGGGGGGGGCGGGGGGCAGGCTGGCCAGCGCCCCCTCCATTTTGGCACCCTAGGCAACTGCCTAGTTCACCTTAATGGACGCACCGGCCCTGGGTGTACAAACCTGAGTTTTCCCATTTGTGGCTGTCAGGAAGGCTACAAATGGGCCAAGGGGCTGCAGGAAATCACAGCAACTTCTGTAGAGAGGCCTGGGAGAATGAGAAAACAGGTGCATACCCTCCCAACATTTCTCCAATGAAAATAGGGAGTTCCTAAGGAAAAGCAGGAAGCCTTCTGTAAATCTGGGACTGTCCCTGGAAAACAGGGACCACTTGGAGGGTCTGCGGAAAAATCCATACAGACTTTGTAACAGAAACATGTTTAGCCTTTCATTGTAGCTCCCTGATTTTGTGGGGGTCTCTCTCTCTCTCTCTCTCTCTCTCTCTCTCTCTCTCTCTCTCTCCCCTCCCCTCCCCTCCCCTCCCCTCCCCTCCCCTCCCCTCCCCTCCCCTCCCCTCCAACTTCTTAGTAGTATTTAGAAGCTTCAGTTCATCTCACTTGAAAAAAAAATGCAATTTCTTGACAGAGGGCTGGACGTTGTCTTCCTCAAAATAGTGGCTATGACACACACACACACACACACAGAGAGAGAGAGAGAGAGAGAGAGAGAGAGAGAGAGACTTTGAGGAATGGACAAAGAGAGCCTGTAGCAAAATGGTACTGGAACTAACACAACCAATAGCAACAAAATATGCAGTGGAGGTGGATGAGATATTATCGCATTGTCTGCTGACTGGCTCAGCTTGCAACCAGCCTCCTCAGGCTTCGTAGTTTCTCCCAGATTCCCCAGTCCAAAATAACATCAAAATAGTTCACACAAGTTGCAGAAGAAACGGTAAAACTATTATTGGACTGTGCCACTTCAGACTCTGCAGATGGGGGAATCACATGACTAAATATCCCTCCATGCAAAAAAAACCAACCCCAGCAACTGTGGACAGGCAACTAGATACCAACGAGAAACACTCTAATTAGCCTTTACATTGACATCCTAGTTTTGAAGGCAGAAGGGTTTGAGGTTGTTTTTCCTCATGGTGAAGCATTAAACCATACGTCCGCCTACCTGCAGGCTGAATACTCAACATCAAAATTCACAGAGGAGAGGTTTGCGGAGCAAATTCATTTCAGCGCTAAAATAAACATTCCCTTTCCCTCCAGCACCCTAAGGCCTGGCTTTATGTATGCATATGTGTGCTTCAATTTCCTCATCGGAGATTTGTCTCTCTGTAGAGGGAAAAAACAATAATGTACTCTGATTTATTTCTTTTTCTTTTTTTAAGTGTATCACGAGTGCTCATTTCACTGCAGTACAATGCTACCTGATCAGCATAGTATCGGTGTGTGTGGGAGAGGAATGGTCATGCCACATTTCAAATGATCCGCTACACCAGTGATGGCTAACCTTGACACCCCAGATGTTTTGGAACTACAACTCCCATCATCCCTAGCTAACAGGATCAGTGGTCAGGGATGATGGGAGTTGTAGTCCCAAAACATCTGGAGTGTCAAGGTTAGCCATCACTGCGCTACACACTCTTTCCCCTACACGGAGCTTGATCGCCATGTTGCAAAACCAACTTTTCAAGTGATGCGGAGGACATTTTTAGGATGTGGTTTGGTTTTTTTGCACAGGGCTTGAAGGGTGACCCCAGAGTATCAGTCAGCCCATCTTGAGCTCTGCAAGCATATTTAATTAACAAACAGTATTCTTAGAGAAGCTGTGCCAACGTTCATGATGCTGGCACAGACGTAAAGAGATTATGACAACTTAAGAAAACACTAAACAGAACCCGGAGTTCTTAAATAAATAAATAAATAAACCACCCAAAGCTCTTCATTTCCCACCTCATTCTGTTTGTGCAACTGTTTTAGAATAATTAGGATTAGTGATGCTTGCTTACTTGATAAGGACACAGGGACAATGTTGCTGTGGCATTGATTACTCCCTCCTGGTACCAGCCAAACCACAGTTCTTTTACTTAAAACACTTTTTTTTCAAAACCAGGCATGCAGAAGCCTATCAGCACACACTTATATATCAGTTTTATGGAAGTTTAAATCCCATGCCTTTCCCTGGCAATGCAATTTGGAGTGGGGGCTGAGAATTCTTTGGTGGGAAATCCAAGCCCCCTCACAGAATGACAGCTTCCAGGATTCCCTGAAGGCCGCTCCCCATCCCCGGGGGGGCAGTGTTACGGGCAGGCCACGTACTCTCCTCATGCACAGTGGGGGCGTAGCAGTGCCTCCGCATCATAGGGGAGTCCCAGCCGTGTCATGCCCACGGCCGACCAATCCAGTCAGCCAGGGGGCGTGGCTTACCGTATTTAAGCATGGCCGGGGGTTCTCCCTCTTGGGTCCATGTGTTTTATTATTCAACAAATGGGGGAGGGCTCGCAAGAAAGAGAGGGACGCTCAGGCCATTTTAAGGCCGCACTGCAGCTGTGAGGCTGGAGCAGCAACAAAATACTTGCCTGGTGTAAAAGAAGCAGATTAATCGGAGAGAAATTTGCAATGGGAGGACTGTTAGGTTGTGCTGAAACCAACCCCACAAAATCCCAGTTAAACTTACTCATCTCATTAGGAAGGAAGAAAAAGCTTTCGATCAAACCCTCCTTAGGTGGAAAAGCCTTTAGGCTGCATCTACGCAAGCAGCAGAATGTGGTAGGAGCTCTGAGATGGCAGAGTGCACTTCAGACTCTGGGGATCACATTTTTAATGTTCCCTTATGCTTTAACCAAAACCTATCTGCAAACAGAAAGTTAGTAGAGCAGGGAAAATGCTGGCCTAAAATGCACTGCCCTGATAAACTAGCTTTCTACTTACAGTTGACTTGGTTTTTAAACACAGTAAAACGTTCAGAGTGGTGCACTCTCCCACCTCCGAAGTCTTCCAGCTCATTATTCTGCATGAGAACATCTTAACCAGAGTTTCCAAAGTAATAGGTACTCTCGGGGCATCTCTATTAATAAGGAACAGAGCTGCAGCCTTGTTTGGATTAGCATGAGGCATATGCCTAGGTACTGAAACCCTGCCATGGGAGCAAAAGGATGCCGTCCAAATTACTTATGGGCATGCTTTCCCCTCCTATTATTCTGCAAAAAGGAGTTCAGCAGTTTGAGCGAACGCCTGGCAATTACAAGCCTAAATGGAATGTAAACTCTGGTCCTTGGTGCGCTCTTTGAAAGTCAAACAGCTAGGTAAACTGCATGATGCATTGCAAATGTGTAGAAAGCAAAAATAAATAAATAAAACAAAGCCAGTCTGTGCACGCATTTCCTACAGTTGGTGGTTGCATGCGAAGAGGCGATCTGAAGCATCAGTCTGTGGGATAGCTCAGTTGGTAGAGCATAAGGCCCTTCGTCTCAGGGTCTGGGTTCGAACCCCACATTGGGTAAAAAGATCCCTTCTTTGCAGGGGGTTGGACTAGATGACCCTTGTGGTCTCTGCCAGCTGCACAATTTTATGATTCTAAACTCTGGAACTGCACCAGGCATGAGGAACCTTTGTCCTCCCAGATGTTGCTTAACTGTAACCCATCAATCCCTGTCCTGCTTGCAAACTTCCCAATAGTAGGGCTACTATGAGAACAGTTTGCTGGACTAGATGGGTCTTTGTCCTGATCTAGCCGGGCTCTTATTATTTATTTACATTTGTTTTATTTATAAAATAATTATTTATATTGCCCTCTCCCAAAATATCAGGGGAGGAGGGTACAGCAATCTTTTTTAAAAACACAAAAAACTAAACCTTTCTTGCCTACTCAAGAAAATTATAGCAACTGCATAGACCTGCAATCATAAGAAATATTCAAGAGATGCACGAAGGGCAAAAGGATACCTGCCAAATCTCTGCTGGAAGCGTGTTCCATAGCATGGGACCAGTGATGCTAAATGTTAGCTGTCTGCCCTCCTCAACAGTCTTGTTGCTGCATTGCATTCTTTACAGGCTGGAGCTTCTGGACTAGGCCTAAGGGCAGCCCTGCATAAAGCTCGTTTCAGTAATCTAAGTTTATATTGTCTTCTATTAATGCAAACACCTCAGGAGCTTGCAGAACATACCTTGCAGACAGGCCAGGGTCATGTAGGAAAGTGGTACCTCTACCTGCCAAGGTGATGAGAAAGAGTATACATGGCCATCCTGTTCTATGCAGCAGCGGTGACTTGCAAATTGCACAGCGACCGCTGTCATATGAATTTACCATAAGATTCTGCACCTTGTGAGGAGAGGAGACAGAGAAAGGGGGAAACCAAATATATATGTCTTATAAAAGTAGATATCTTCACCCAAAGTAGCAGAATCTATGCTCTGGCAATCTTGTCTCCTAGTTCCTGCTCAGGTGGTAAATGTGGATCCAGGCTGTACAGCTTCAGCCTGCAGGGGAGGGGTTCACATGATTCAACACTCCCCTCTGCAACAACAACAATGATAAATATATATATATATATATTCTAAAGATAGAAGCACATGGAGATGCACCAGGCAGGCGAGTTCTAGCCTAGCCTGCAGACTAAGATATAGTGACACAGAAAATCAAGGGACCAGAAAAAGTTCTCTCCCCAGCTTAACCCTTTCCTTGCTGAAGCAAAGAGACAAAGGAAACTGAAGGGGTGGAGGTTTCAGTGGCAGCAGAACAAGGGTGAGCGGAAGACGGGAGACGCAGGAAGAGATGAGTCTTATTTTCCCTGCCTCCAGCCAACACCACTCATGGTACATCTTTTATCTTGTAAAATAAAAAAAATGTACCACTCTAAGTGTCAGGCAGACACAGGTCTGCTAGTCCCCTCAGGTAGTTTTTGTACTGAAGTGTCATACAGCAAAAGATTACCCCAAGTGTGTTTTGTGTGGCTGAGGTTCTTGTCCTCAGTCATCATGGAAGAAACAGAGGAGGAAATGTACACATACAAACAGCCTTATGAACATTTAACGTTATAAGTTTGGGGCGCAATGCTTCTGCACTTTCTTTCATGAGGCAAACAGTCTTGAGGAATAAGTTTCTACTGGGGTAACCTCTCACCCAGCACCACAATGCTGACTGGATTTTCTACCCTTCTGATACGGCCATTAAACTTTTCTTAAAAGCAGGAGAACTGATTTGGCCCTTAAATGCTGGATCTTGCAAAGATTCCAGAAGGTTAGGCGGAAAATCTAGCTCACAGCCTTGTGGCACTAACTGATTTATAGCAGCACAATAAATCTGTAATAAATCTCTGAGTCTTTAATTAACAATAATAAATCTGTTAAGTCTTTACTGTGCACAATTACCCCCAAGCTTTTAAAATGTTTTAATATGTATTTTGTTTTATATTAATTTGTTTTATATTACTAGAAAATGAACTAAACTTTTTTTTTAAAAAAAAGAAAAACCCAACGACTTGTTGGTGTTCTTAACAGCAAAGATGGCATCTTCCTCCCATGTTAAGACAAGTGTGAATTTGTCTGAGCTGAAACTATTTGCATTCTCCCATCCCACCATTTTGCTAAATGTTGGAAAACACCTCCTTTCTTATTATGGTGATTTATTTTTATTTATTTATTTTAAAATATTATCTACTAGTCCTTTACATTTCCTTTCCATGCTTTTAGTTCTCATGTGATTTCCTTTGCTCTCAGTAGTGTTAACCTATAGCCAAATCTGATTATTTTATGGGATCACGCATGTGTCTAACTGCAGAAGAAAGGAGGAACGGGAGCCAAGAGGTGAACCAAAACATCCAACCGGATGTCTGAAAGGTGAATGTTCACACAAAATCATTTCCAGGAAATAAAGTTTTCAGTGACATATATAACTATATTAGAAGTGGAAAAACCAAAACCAACAAATATTTGGTATAGCCTTACACAGTTATGATCATTTCTGGATCATCAACACTGAAAGTACTGCATCATTGGTAGGTTCCAGTTTGCAATGTGCTTCTGAACCATTTGCACAAGCGCTATTCACATTGACTCGCTGCCCATAAAGTGGAGGAAGAAGCACGCATTAACATTAAGCTGCGTGTACCAAAACTGGCTAATGAACGCTTCAGCATCATCTCAAGTGATGGTCGGCCAAGAGTTTGGGCACAGCCTCAGACATGATTTCAAAGACTAAAGCTGAGCCATTCGAGATGAGCCAAATCTAGTCATTTCCAGCGAAGATTTTTGGCAGTGCCAAATATGTAATTCCCTTCTGGGCATTCTTAGCACTCTTTGCAGACATGTTCGTTTATTCATTTACATTGCCCACATCTACCCACAGTGATGCCATGATGCAGTGAAATCTGATTACCTTTGCCGCTTTAAGATGTCTCCCTGTTAGCCGTAAATAATCCCTGATTAGGTGGGATTATCTACATGACTAAGGCAGGAAGGAGAAAGAAGCAGCAAGCAGAGGGGAAATTGTGCCAGACAGGGTTGAGAGAGGAGGATATTCACAACAAGTATTGAGGGGTGGGTTTGTTTGTGTAGGGGGTTCTATCCCACCCAAAACTGGCTACAAATGAAAAGTGAGCCTGCTTTTTCTTATAGTACAGCAAAGGTCTCTGCATGGACTAGAGGCCTTATCGCACATTGGAAAGGGGTCTGCATGGCAATGGGATGGTAGCTACCCCATAAGTTCCTCTTGGAATCGTGGTTATTTGCCAAACTCTGCTCATTCTTCACAAACACAAAAAACACCTGTTTCCCATAGAGAATTAAAATGTCAAGTAGAAGAAGAAGGAGTTTGGAATTGATATCCCGCTTTATCACTACCCGAAGGAGTCCCAAAGCGGCTAACATTCTCCTTTCCCTTCTCCCCCCACAACAAACACTCTGTGAGGTGAGTGGGGCTGAGAGACTTCAGAGAAGTGTGACTAGCCCAAGGTCACCCAGCAGCTGCATGCGGAGGAGCGGAGACGCGAACCCGGTTCACAAGATTATGAGTCTACCGCTCTTAACCACTACACCACACTGGCTCACCATATTACCCCTTAGCCACATATTAGGCTTCTTCGGACAAATTTGATCTCTACACATAAACTCACCAGCATTTTTCCTACCACCTTGGGGGAGGGGGGGCTGTGAAACCTAGACCAGTGATGACCTACTTGACTGCATATTCATAAACAAGGGACCTTACAAAAACCATAGCAAGCTTCTAGTACACACACACTCTCTGTCCTCACAAGGAAACTGACTCTGAAAAGCTGCCCCGGAACTTACTTCTGCTTAGAGGAGAGGGAGTGTGCAACCATCTTAGAAGAAATCAGGCACTCAAAGAGCAATTGGACAGGTTGCCTTTGTTCTTGCATAATCTGGGTCTCTGCAAGGGCTGGGCTCCGCTGTCAGGCCTTGGTGGACCAGTCGAGCTCCCCAAGGCCCTGCAGTATAACAAGCCGCATTTGATTACAGCTGACTGAACCGGGCCCTGTCAAACCATTGTACTTTCAGTTCCATGAATATGTTTTGTGAAGGGACTTTTAAATATAAATGGGACTTTTAAATATATAAGGGACTTTTAAATATAAATGAAGCCGGTCTCTGAGATTTGTCTTTCTATCCATTTCTTGGCACACGAATCTGCAAATAGTAGCAACATCAGCTTGGATCAAGAGGAGGAATTCAACACCATACTCTTCTGATTGTTCCCTCAGTGCAGGCGTTTCCGCTTGCCAGGTGAAACAGTCCCCTACTCTTCTCCTTCTGTGTGCTGTTCTGGGAGTTCTCCTGACCCACACAAAGCCAATTTCAGGGGCACATGGGTGGAGGTAGAGAAGAAGAAGAAGAGGAGGAGGAGGAGGAGGAGTTTGGATTTGATATCCCACTTTATCACTACCCGAAGGAGTCTCAAAGCGGCTCACATTCTCCTTTCCCTTCCTCCCCGACAACAAACACTCTGTGAGGTGAGTGGGGCTGAGAGACTTCAAATAAGTGTGACTAGCCCAAGGTCACCCAGCAGCTGCATGTGGAGGAGCGGGGAAGCGAACCCGGTTCACCAGATTACGAGTCTACCGCTCTTAACCACTAAACCACACTGGCTCTCAAGGGGAAAGCCCGTTGCACTAGAGGATGTGCTTGCATGGGCTTCCACTAGCGGGACCAGTTAGCTGATTCCAGCCAATAATTTTTATCTTTCCATATATGTTCTTTTTTTTCCAACTAAAGGAGGAATTTTCACCCAATGCATCTCCAGACTGATACCTCGATTACATAAATGCACACTGGTACGGTCCAGTGGATTTATTTAAAAGGGGGCTCATGCACCATTTCTTCACATTCATTTTTCTTTATTTTGTTTAGCTACCTAAAATATTTAGGACACAGCCACTCCTCAGTTCATGGGGTAACAATACTGGGGGGTGGGAATCCAACATTTAGGTTTGAAACAACAGGTCCACAATAGGAAATCGCTTTAATAAAACTCTGATCTTAACATCCAGAATACCCTACAGAATAAACATGATTTGTATCCTCTCCAGAAAGAGACAAGGAAGGAGAAACGAAAGATGGAGGGACATTCTAGAGCCTTGGGGCATGATCCTTCTGACTTTTCACAGTGAAGACATTCAAAGCAGGGTTTGTGGCTGGCACAGGAGATCACGTAGGGAGAAGTGATGTCTAAGGTTATGTGGAATTGAGGCAGTGAAGAGATTCCAAGTCAAGCACTAGCCCCTTTATACTAATACACTGGCTTAATTGGCTATTATGTGCTCCAAAGGGCATGGAGCCTGCATCAGGGAGCAGATGTATATTTTATATATATGGTGATAAAAGCAACGTTTAAAGAGTGGAATTTAAGACAGGCACATTGTGCAAACATTCCAGCTTGCCAGATGAAATGATACCACCTGCTCTCCCTCTGCATACTGTTGTGGGGGTTATCCTGACACCCCCCAAGCTAATTTTTTGGGGGAATGGGGGCACGTGGTGGGAGAAGAGAGGGGGAAAGCCCCATTGTGCAAACAGAAGGCCTTGTGCAGGAATCCCACTGACAAGACCTGTTAGCTGTGTTTAAGTTTGCTGTCCGTTTAAATGAGCCAGACCTTTCTCCAACCTTGAATTCAGCTTGTGATTATGCCAGAGTGGGATGTTGCTGTACAGTGAAATGATCCCCACCCTGGAAACGTCTGTTGGCCTTCCTGGTGTAACAGCCATGTGTTCCTCTAGGCTAGATGCCTTCCTGATGGCTGCTGTGAGCCTCCCAGGTATGGGAGACATTTCAGCATCGAGACAAAAATCCAGCAAGCCAGAGAAAGGAACTCAGTACACTTGACCTGGATGTCTGCTTTGCGAGATGCATTTCAAATACATTCGATATGCTCTAATTGTTCAGGCATTACCAAAAAAAATTGCAGTATCTACAGCATTAATGAGGCTTTTTAGAGATACTTTGTCTAAAGAGGCCGTTTGGACAGCTCTGGGAAAGAGCTAAAACGCTGTGGTTGTGAACTGGGCCTGCAACTTTGTTTTGAGATGCTTTCCGGATGACTAATCCATCCTTTTGGAATGCCAGATTAGAATACAGTTGTACCTTGGTTGCCGAACAGAATGCATTCTGGGAGTCCGTTCGACTCCCAGAACTGTTCGAAAACCAAGAGACGGCTTCTGATTGGCTGCAGGAGTGTCCTGCAGCCAACCGGAAGCCATGGAAGCCACGCTGGACGTTTGGCTTCTGACAATCGTTCAAAAACCGGAACACTCACTTCTGGTTTTCAATCGTTCGGGAGCCGAAATGTACGAGTTCCAAGACATTTGGCAACCAAAGTATTAGAAGCCAGTTCACTTCACAGTGGATATTTAAATATCTTCAATATTGCCTTATTGTGTATACTCTAGTGAATTCCTGTTGATTTGAGATGTACTGAGCTCTTCTACACAATCCACTTTTCAGAAAGGATCATACTCTAACATTTCCAAATGCTTTTCTCCTGCTTTCTTGGATAGTTCTGAATTAATTCCAAGAGGTTCAGAATCATTGAGATGGGGCTCTCCCCATTTCTTCACCTCCTTCCATTTTGTTTCACTTATCAGTGCTGTGAAAAAGAGTCTAATTATATTGTAAGTATCTTTAGGAAGAGAAAAATATGTTTTAAAAATGAAAGTGAAAATACTTCGGGAATGTGTACATGATTTGATTTAACCATTTTCATTATGTTTGAATTCGAAGAAAATTTTATATAGATGGACTGCATTTGGACACAATGGTAAACCATAGTTTAGCATTATGAGAATGAGCCTCGGGCAATCTGGCTTGCAGGGAGTGCTTCCACTCCACTGAGCACAAGGAGATTAGAAGTTTCTACTTCTGTTTTAGATTCAGCATGCCGTGTCTAAACCATAAACTGTGGTTAATCTTAACTTGAAAAAAAGCTAGCCTCGGAAACCATGGTTTGAAGTTGGCTTATTTCAGCTAAGCATAGGTAAGCTTAAGCACATGATGGCTATGTTTGGATGATCAAATCTTGTCTTAATTATAAATTAGGACATGAATAACTCACATGCAGCTAGGAAGTTGCGGCTAACTGTAGCTTCCCGTTTCTACTAAACTGGGAAACTACGGTTAGTAGCTTCTAAGTAAGCTAGGATATAAAGCCATGATTTAAAATTGACTGATTATCCTAGTTCAAATGTAATAGGGAGCTATGGTTCACTGTGGCTTCCCGGTTTATTTCCCCCCTTCCATGAAAGGAGAAGCAAAATGGTTCCATGTGGGTATGTGACACTTGTTTATATAGCGGCTTGTTAAACTGAGATTTCATCTTCTGAATATGGCCTTAATCCAAGTTCAAATTACATGGCAAGTCAAGCTAAAATGTGAGAATTTCCAAACGCCTCCATGCGGTCAGGCCAGAGGAGAAGAGTCTGCATGTGAGCCCAAGGCTCACTGTAGTTCTGTTACATCCCAACCTATGATATCTCACACCACAAAGAAATTACAAAAAAGAATTCTAACTGCTGGGAATTTGGGGGGGGGGGAATGCTAATTTAATTCTTATTTGATGTAAATGGTCTTTGGTGGAAACGTCTGGGGCAGAAGTATAACTGGCTTTATAATGAGAGTGGTTAAGATAAGACTTGATCCTTTTCGCAGTTCGGTTGGTTAAGAAACTGCACCCTGCTATATGTAAACATAAGAGCCTTATTAAAAAATCTGTTAGTGGCAGCAAAGGTTTTTACACACCACAGGAAATATAATGAGCCATTGCACCCTACGAGGTGGCTGAGGGAAGCGTTTCCAGTGGACAGAATGCACAAATTAATCTGAATTAACGTAGCTTTTTACAGAGAAGCGGAAATTGCAATGAACTTTGCAGAGATGTGTCCTTAAGAAAAATAACACTGGGAGAATTGCTGTACATATTCTCAGTTAATGAAACTTCTGCTGGATGCTGTACGATTTTAATAATACAATAATTAATAATTAATGGAGAAGGGGGGAAAACACAGGAAGAGAAATGAGGAGGAAGAGGAGGAAGAAGAGGAAAGGAACCTGTAACGTTATCCTTAGAGACAAAAGCATCCTTCATATGCACTATATCAAGGCAGCCAGACATCACTCTCATCGGAGTGAAGTTCCTTCCCACCCTTCACTTCAAAGATGTTTGCTGGCGAAGGTACTTAATCATTAATTTATTTTTTTTCCATTGGAAAAAAGGGGGAGGGGGAATACTTAGTCACATCCAGGAGTTTGTCTAAATATCTCCCCAATTTGGGTGTATGTGTGAGGGGACTGGGATGGCTTAGGATCCTTCAGATCCAAGCCACTTTCCATATTGCTCCAGAACATCCCCTTTTATGGCTCCTCCACCACCAGAGCGCCAATATCAGCTGGACCAAAACTTCAGAGGAGCTGCTGCTGTGGCAGACGGGAGAGGAAAGCTCCAATATTAGACCTCCCTCTCTGGTCCAATCTATTTGTGTGTTTTTACATTTTGCTGGAGGGACACGGGTGGCGCTGTGGGTTAAACCACAGAGCCTAGGGCTTGCTGATCAGAAGGTCAGCAGTTCGAATCCCCACGATGGGGTGAGCTCCCGTTGTTCGGTCCCTGCTCCTGCCCACCTAGCAGTTCGAAAGCACGTCAAAGTGCAAGTAGATAAATAGGTACTGCTCCGGTGGGAAGGTAAACAGCGTTTCCGTGCGCTGCTCTGCTTCGCCAGAAGCGGGTTAGTCATGCTGGCCACATGACCCGGAAGCTGTCTGCGGACAATGCCAGCTCCCTCGGCCTATAGAGCGAGATGAGTGCCGCAATCCCAGAGTCGTCCGTGACTGGACCTAATGGTTAGGGGTCCCTTTACCTTTACCTTTTGCCAGAAGCCCCCCAGAGTGGCTGGGGCAACCCAGTCAGATGGGTGGCATATAAATAATAAAATTATTATTCTTATCCCATGGTCTCCAGAGACACCATCCCAGGAATCACAGCATTGCCACTTTGCAGAGCACAGCAATGCTCCGAAGGCTCTGTCCGAAGTACTGGTTTCAACATTCAAGTTACCACTCTGTGTCACAGTTTTCCAGAGCTGGCCGAGTGGGTGAAAACTTAACCTTAGAAGCACTGCAGGAAAGGATGAGGTTTGCCATGAACGAATATTCTCACAAAGGCTAATAAAATGGTACTAACAAACATTACTCGTCATCGCCTTCACCCCATTTATTTTCAAGGTTACCCACTTGTCCATATCTTTTGCACTCACTTCTGCCCCACTGACAGCCTGAAAGAACCATCTTCCTTCTTTTTTCACTTCACACATCCTTCTCACCTTCAGGCATTTCCCCCCTTCATGAGCAACCAGGAGAACCGCTATTTACAGAAGACGTGACAAGAGATCTGGGGTGCGTGTAGACCCCCCAAACAGCAATGGCTCCCTCCTCCCTCCTTCATGCGCTTAATAAAGTGAAGACGTTTTCAAGTCTCATTCGTTTCAGCTGGAGAACTAAGCCCACGCTTGTCACCCTCCAGAAAAAGCAAGGGCGCTTGAAAGTGCTGCAAATTTGGCTGGGTTGTGAGGCGCCAGTACCCATCGACATACCTATCAAGGGGACGGAATCGGAGGTGGCAGGCATGATCTCGGCAACGAGCAGCATGAAAACTGTGAGAGACAGGAGGACCGTAATACCTGCAATCAAATTGTGAAGGAGACAAAAGGTGAGGCAAGATCTGAATGCTTTCTGTTTCAAAGATTATGAACAGTGAGCGTGTTCCCTTGATTAGGCATGCAATTAAACATTACATATTGATCTCAGAACATCAACTCAGGAGACCCTAATAAATCAAGGATGCAGAGAAATATGTGTTGCTAGGTCCAGCAGAACTACAGCTGTTTCATGCATTGCAGCACATGCAATGCCCATTCTGCCATTGTCACCCTGGCTCCTTTCTTCAACTGCATTTTCCTTAGTTTTGAGAAGGTCGGCCACATGTCGTACTTAATAGAAGACAGTCTTCTGTTTTGAGGCACTGTCGTAGGACAGGTCTCTATTTGAAGGCATCCTCTACTTGAGGGCTGTCCAGTCCATGTCTTGTTTAAAGATGAGGAACTATTTAAAAAATGTAGATCAGGGATCTTGAAGTTGCCCATCAACAGCTGGGCACACCTGCACAGCAGACCAGGCAGGCGCACAAGTCAACTGTTGCCTTCCCTACTATGGTGACATGTGTTGTCCTTCTGTTTCAACCAGAGTTTCCCAAACTTGAGTCCTCCAGCTGTTTTTGGACCACAATTCCCATCATCCTTGACCACTGGTCCTGCTAGCTAGGGATGATGGGAGTTGCAGTCTAACAACAGCTGGAGACCCAAGTTTGGGATACCCTGGTTTAAACCATAGCGATTTATGTGCATATATACCAGGCATAGGCAAACTCCGGCCCTCCAGATGTTTGGGACTACAATTCCCATCATCCCTGACCACTGGTCCTGTTAGCTAGGGGTGATGGGAATTGTAGTCCCAAACATCTGGAGGGCCGGAGTTTGCCCATGCCTGATATATACCTATGCGGCTGTTATACAAATTGGTGTCCTCTTGTTGTGGTGATGCATAACTAGGAAGGAAACACATAACAGACCCTTCCCATGCAGTTTCTCAGTGGTTTCCACACTTCTCAGGCAGCACAAGAACTGAGATGGTAGGAATTTAAAGCCGAACCACCATCAGCTATAAAGCTAGGGTGCTCATATTTTTGAATGCTCCGCCACATGTAAAAAGAACTAGCACACCCGGGAGGTGGTTGTGCTAAACTTTCCTCTCAGATGCTAGGGGTGTTTCAAAACCCAAACAAACATGGCAACTCTTCAAAAATATGAATGCCTGCAGTCTAAAGCGGTACACTCTAGAAACCTCCGTGTCCCACTTCTGTCAATGTGTGGAGTAGCTCTAAATGCTCAGCTCTTACCTAAGGATATTTTCTCTCCAGAGTCAGCTGGCAGCAAGAAAACAAGCAACGCTAAGCCTGATATGAGGACGCATGGAATCAGTAAGTTCAATCCATAGTAGAGGGTGCGGCGGCGCATTGTCACAGTGTAAGTCACATCCGGATATGGCTCCTTACAGCACTCATAGTACAGCTCGTTCCTTTTACCTGGGACACCTGCACAGAAGCAAATTTGAAGTAAGAAATGAGAAATACGCTGCATTCTTACAGCCCTTGGCTACGTTAGTAGGTCTATGGTCTGGCTCCTCAATCCCTACTCTCATTTTCCAGTAATGTAGGCCATGGATTAGGGTCACAGCTCATCACAGCAAAACATCTGTTTTGCATGCAGAAGGTACCAGGTGTCTTCTAGGAAAGACTCCACGTCTGAAATTCTGGGGAACCACTGTCAGTCCATGTAGAGAATACTGGCCTACAAGGACTCAGTGTAAGGCAGCTTCATATGTTTCTATTTGGGCTCAATCCAGATGTCACACCAAGTCATGCTTTGCCAACCATAGCTGTGGTATGAACTGATAAATCATGTTTTCTGCTCAGGCAGCAAATCAGAATTACAGTGGTACCTTCGTTCTCGAATGTAATCCATTCCGGAAGTCCGTTTGATTTCCAGAACCAAGGCATGACTTCCGATTGGCGCAGGTACCCCAGAAACAATAGCCAACAGCCACATCGGACGTTCGGCTTCCGAAAATTTTTCGAAAACCGGAACACTTACTTCCAGGTTTTCAGCATTCGGGAACCAATTTGTTTGTCAAGTAAGCCATTTGAGAACCAAGATTCCACTGCATTGTGGCTATAGCCATGGCTGAAGCCACTAGGCCTTTGAGACATAAGCAGAGGGGAAATGACATCACTGAAGCAGCTCTCACTGGGGATTCCCTAACATACCCTCCTTCCTGCCAATTGCCTGTCTGTAGTCCTGGCCTTGCAGTTACTTCTCTTAGGTGCTGACATGATTGCCAGCTCAAAAGCCATTGACGTCACTGGCACTAGCCAATGCAGGTAGACCTCTGCTAGTGTCCATGGCCAGAGCATGAGCAAACAACCCCCAGATCCCAGCTAGCTACTTTCCCATATGGCAGATGGTTGCAGCTGAGAGAACAGGGCTTGCCTGAATCCCATTTAAATTTGCTCCTCCAGGCATCCTTCCTCTATTACAGGTATGCTGGGTGTCCAAATTGTTTGGATGACTTTGAAGGCTTTGCCCTCTAGCTGTGCCTTAATGCCTCTTCTCTACTTATTCTCAATAACTCTTGCGGACGTAATAATTCCTAGCATCTTGGGAAATAAGGTGAGAAAGCAAAGCCTGCTGATAGATATTTAGCTCTCTCCTGGGGCTAACGCAACTCTCTAAGCATTTCATTTTGTACACATACTGAAAAATCCATACAAATCTATTATCCAGCCTAGGGCGGGGGTGGGGTTGGAATTTGGCGAAAAACACTCCATATGATAATCGTCAACATTTCCAAAGAACTGTCATAAGAAATACAGCATCCATCCCTCCTCTGGCAAATGTCATTATAGGACTATAACATGTAATTGCCCATTCTTTAGGCTCTCCATCAGATTCAAGCAACAATCAATGGTTATTATAATGTCCAGTGTGATGGCTTGCACTTTTCAAGCTGTTTAATAGCACAGAAGAGCTGAAATGATTTATACCTTTTTTTGTTTTGTTTCAGCATACAACAGATGTTACTTCTGTTTTCCATAGATTCCCTGGCACCTCTCTTGGAAACGTTGGTTCGTTTTCACCAGGGCTGTGGATTGGCCAAACAAGACTTAAAGGGGCATGCCTGGAGAGTCTTGCAAGCCTTGGCTGGGTTTGCCGGGCAGCCTGAGCACAAACCCTAAAAGGGCAGGTCTGGGGAAGCTCAGAGCGCTTTGACTTTAAACCATCATCCGCTGCAAGAAGCTGCCCAGTTTTGCAGGGCACCTTCCCAAAACACCAGCCATCAACGTGAAAATAAAGAATGACGAATGCTCAAACTCCCTTGGCAGGAGCGAGAGCCCATAAAACGAGGTGTTCCTTTCTTTATCTGAGCAGGCGGCGGCAGCACAGGTGATGAGTGTAGGAACAATATTCTGGACTTTTGTTGTCCCTGAAGAAAGGCCTTTGTAGTGGATGCCCTGTGTGCTGCTGCTGCTGCTGGCAGCTTTCCTGACTAGGCCTTGAAAACCAACAGGCTCCCCCAGCTCCCCACGAGCACTTTATAGCTCTATAGAATGTGGCCCTCCAGACCTCTCCAAACCTGGAGGTGGAGAGAGGCTGCGGCGCACGAGGTACCCGGCCACAGCAGGCCCTGCCCCCCTCAAGGGCACGCCCCACGGAGGGTTTAGAGATGGGTAGAAGCTGGGTTGCACCGGCAGATCTCTTGGTGATGTGCAGTAGATCAGCAAGGCTCGCTGATTCCCAGTTGTGCAACATCAGCGGCAACAAAATGACTCTTTCCCCATCCCCACCGAAATCAGAAGGCTAACCAGGGGTTAGCTTCTGTGCAAGAGGACTGTGAGATCAGCTTAGCTCTCCTACGTATTCGGAGGCACCCTGCTCTTTAATTCTAACTGTCACGTATTTTGCACCTGGTTCCAGCTGGTGGTCTAGTTAAAGAAGAAGACAAATGTAGATCAGATAAGACTGAAGTCTGTCCACTGCTGCAGATTACTGGGAGGCAGAGGGAGAGGCAGTCTTAGGGTGAGGCTGGTGCAGAGCAAACACATCAGCAGAGCCCATCTGGCGGATGTTCACCACATTGACCTTGCTGCCATTTCTCTATCCCAGTAAGCCGCAGAGGCGTTGGGGATGGGAGATCAGGTATGCACCTCCACTTCTTGCTATTGGAGCAACCATTTTGGGGTTCCAAATAAGAGGCACGCCCAGATTAGCGACACACAAAGAGGACATGAATGTCTGCTGAGTGTTGCTAAGCGTAGGCTCGGAGTGAAGCATGCCCCTGCCTGCAATTTTAATTTGGAGCGGGGGAAGACAGTGTGCCTCCATTAACAGACGTTTAGGGACCCAGGTGGCGCTGTGGGTTCATAGAATCATAGAATCATAGAATCATAGAGTTGGAAGAGACCACAAGGGCCATCCAGTCCAACCCCCTGCCAAGCAGGAAACACCATCAAAGCATTCCTGACAGGTGGCTGTCAAGCCTCTGCTTAAAGACCTCCAAAGAAGGAGACTCCACCACACTCCTTGGCAGCAAATTCCACTGTCGAACAGCTCTTACTGTCAGGAAGTTCTTCCTAATGTTTAGGTGGAATCTTCTTTCTTGTAGTTTGAATCCATTGCTCCGTGTCCGCTTCTCTGGAGCAGCAGAAAACAACCTTTCTCCCTCCTCTATATGACATCCTTTTATATATTTGAACATGGCTATCATATCACCCCTTAACCTTCTCTTCTCCAGGCTAAACATACCCAGCTCCCTAAGCCGTTCCTCATAAGGCATCGTTTCCAGGCCTTTGACCATTTTGGTTGCCCTCCTCTGGACACGTTCCAGCTTGTCAATATCCTTCTTGAACTGTGGTGCCCAGAACTGGACACAGTATTCCAGGTGAGGTCTGACCAGAGCGGAATACAGTGGTACTATTACTTCCCTTGATCTAGATGCTATACTCCTATTGATGCAGCCCAGAATTGCATTGGCTTTTTTAGCTGCTGCATCACACTGTTGACTCATGTCAAGTTTGTGGTCTACCAAGACTCCTAGATCCTTTTCACTTGTACTGCTCTCAAGCCAGGTATCACCCATCCTGTATCTGTGCCTTTCATTTTTTTTGCCCAAGTGTAGTACTTTACATTTCTCCCTGTTAAAATTCATCCTGTTTGCCTTGGCCCAGTTCTCTAATCTGTTAAGGTCATTTTGAAGTGTGATCCTGTCCTCTAGGGTATTAGCCACCCCTCCCAATTTGGTGTCATCTGCAAACTTGATCAGGATGCCCTCAAGCCCATCATCCAAGTCATTGATAAAGATGTTGAATAAGACTGGGCCCAAGACAGAACCCTGTGGCACCCCACTAGTCACTTCTCTCCAGGATGAAGAGGAGCCATTGATGAGCACCCTTTGGGTTCGGTCAGTCAGCCAGTTACAAATCCACTGAATGGTAGCATTGTCTAGCCCGCATTTTACCAGCTTCTTTACAAGAATATCATGGGGCACCTTGTCAAAGGCCTTGCTGAAATCAAGATAGGCTACATCCACAGTGTTCCCTTCGTCTACCAGGCTTGTAATTCTGTCAAAAAATGAGATCAGATTAGTCTGACATGACTTATTTTTCAGAAACCCATGCTGACTTTTAGTGATCACAGCGTTCCTTTCTAGGTGCTCGCAGACCGTTTGCTTAATGATCTGCTCTAGAATCTTTCCTGGTATTGATGTCAGGCTGACTGGGCGGTAATTGTTTGGGTCCTCTCTTTTCCCCTTTTTGAAAATAGGGACAACATTTGCCCTCCTCCAGTCTGCTGGGACTTCACCTGTTTTCCAAGAATTCTCAAAGATTACTGCCAGTGGTTCTGAAATCACCTCTGCCAGTTCTTTTAATACTCTGGGATGTAGTTCATCTGGCCCTGGAGACTTGAATACATCTAAACTAGCCAAGTGTGCTTGTACTACCTCCTTACTTATTCTGGGCTGTGTTTCCCCTGCTGAATCATCTGCTCCATATTCTTCAGGTCGGGCATTGTTTTCTTTTTTGGAGAAGACTGAGGCAAAGAAGGTATTGAGGAGTTCTGCCCTTTCTGCGTCCCCTGTTCGCATTTCACCTTCTTCTCCTCTAAGTGACCCCACTGTTTCCTTGTTCTTCCTTTTGCTACGGACATACCCATAAAAACTCTTTTTATTGCTTTTAACCTCTCTAGCAAGCCTGAGTTCATTCTGTGCTTTAGCTTTTCTGACTTTGTCTCTACATGTGCTGGCTATTTGTTTGAATTCCTCTCTGGTGGTTTCCCCCTTTTTCCATTTCTTGTACATATCCCTTTTAAATCTTAACTCAGTTAAAAGTTCATTAGATAGCCACCCTGGCTTCTTTAGGCACCTTCCATGTTTTCGTCTCATTGGTACTGCTTGAAGTTGTGCTTTTAATATCTCCCTTTTAACAAACTCCCATCCATCATGAACTCCCTTCCCTTTTAGTATTACTGACCATGGGATCACACCCAGCATTTCCCTAAGTTTTCTGAAGTCGGCTTTCTTAAAGTCTAGAATTTGAGTCTTAGTATGCTTGGTTGCTCCTTTCTGATGTATAATAAACTCCAGAAGAGCATGATCACTCCCACCTAATGATCCTACCACTTCTACCCCACTAACCAGGTCATCACTATTGGTTAGAACCAGATCTAAAATGGCTGATCCTCTTGTTGCTTCTCCCACTTTCTGGACAATGAAATTGTCTGCAAGGCCCGTGAGGAATCTGTTCGACCTTATGCTCTTGGCTGAGTTTGACATCCAACAAATATCAGGATAGTTGAAATCCCCCATTACTACTATCTCATTTCCTTTTGAATGCTTGGTCATCTGTTCCAGGAAGGCATCATCTATGTCCTCAGTTTGGCTTGGGGATCTATAGTAAACTCCCACCATGAGATCACTGTTATTTTTCTCTCCCTTAATTTTGACCCAGATACTCTCAATTTGGCTTTGGAGTTTTAAATCATGGATCTCTTCACAGGTATACACATCCCTGACATATAACGCCACTCCTCCTCCTTTCCTGTTTGGTCTATTTCTCTTAAATAGATTGTATCCCTCTATTACTACATTCCAATCATGAGACTCATCCCACCAGGTTTCAGTGATGCCTATTATGTCGTATTTAGTTTGCTGTACCAAGAGCTCAAGTTCATCTTGTTTATTTCCCATGCTCTGTGCATTTGTATACAGACATTGAAAACCATTGATCATTCCCCCTAGTCTCCTACTTAAGGATTTTTTCCTCCCACCACTAGGTCTGTGCGCTGTTTGCTCCATTTGGTCCTTGACTTTTGGATGATCATCTTCAGCCTTTGATAGACTCCTACCTTCAGGACCACTGTCTCCCTCCCCCACATAAGTCAGTTTAAAGCCCTCCTGATGAGGTTTTTGAGATTGTTGGCAAAAACATTCCTCCCAACCCTTGTGAGGTGCAGCCCATCACTTGCCAGAAGTCCATCTTCAAGAAACTGCAGACCATGATCTAAGAAACCAAACCGTTCCTGCCGGCACCATTTGCGAAGCCAGTTGTTCACTTCTCCTATTTTCCCCTCTCTTCCTGGGCCACGGCGTTCAACTGGGAGGACAGATGAGATGACAATTTGTGCATTTAATTGCTTCAGCTTCCTGCCCAGAGCCTCATAATCACTTTTGATCTTCTGGAGGCTATGGCTTGCGGTGTCATTGGTTCCCACATGGACTAAAAGGAAGGGGTTTTTATCCGTGGGTTTAATTATTCCTTGCAGCCGTTCTGTAACATCATGGATCTTGGCCCCGGGGAGACAGCATACCTCTCGAGACATCTTGTCAGGCCCACAGATCACTGCTTCCGTACCCCTCAATAGGGAATCCCCTATCACCACTACACGCCTCCTCTTAGGCTAAACCACAGAGCCTAGGGCTTGCTGATCAGAAGGTCGGTGGTTTGAATCCCTGTGACGGGGTGAGCTCCCATTGCTCGGTCCCTGCTCCTGCCCACCTAGCAGTTCGAAAGCACTTCAAAGTGCAAGTAGATAAATAGGAACCGCTCTGGTGGGAAGGTAAACAGCGTTTCCGTGCCCTGCTCTGGTTCGCCAGAAGCGGCTTAGTCATGCTGGCCACATGACCCGGAAGCTGTTCGCCAGCTCTCGGCCAATAAAGCGAGATGAGCGCCGCAACCCCAGAGTCGGACACGACTGGACCTAATGGTCAGGGGTCCCTTTACCTTTACCCTTTAGGGAAGACTGGGTTAGATTCACTTGTTTTAGGTTCGTTTAATAAAGCCAACTTACCCACTAAATCCCATTCTCCGTTGGATATGTAATTGGAAATATCCGCTTCGAGCATCTGCAGATCAAGCAGCCAGCCATTGTGCGTCCAGGAGCCAAACTTCAAATCGCATTTCTGCACATCAAAAGGAAACCAGCGGACATCAATGTAACATGTGCTCTTCAAGATGCCTGTAAGTAATTAGAAACGGGCATGTAAATGTTTCTAAAGGGGGAAAGTGGTAAGATCTTAAAGGCAAGAGTGGAAGGGGAATGAAATTGCAGTCATATCCACCTGTTATCAAGAGTTCAAGGAGCAGACAGCTTTGAAATGCATTCCAAATTGATCTGCTAACAAACGGTGCCTATAATTCTGCGTTTCAGTCATGGTCTTCAGAGGACCATCTGATGAAAAAGCTGATTGAAAATAATATCTGGAGCCTCAGTTAAGCTGCATGGAGCTTAGGCCTCCAAGAAACAGATCTCAGGTGCTTTAGCTGCATCGCATTTACTTTAGGGTGTATCAAACCACCGCAAACAAAACGGAGAGCAACAGCAGAATTGCTAGATGTGGCAGTCATTTATACTGCCAAGCAGATGTTCTTAATTGTAGTAATGTTTCATGCTTCCCACTTCACTAGGAGGTAGGAAATGTCAAGATGGGCAACTTTGTGGGGAGAGATTCCTTCAAGTTATTCTTACGGACTTGGGCCAGGTTATCTTAAATATTACCTCCTCCCATATATGCCACCTGAACCCTAAGATCCTCTTCAGAGGACCTTCTCCATTTGCCTCCTCTAAGTCAGCTGAAGCAGTTATCAAGTACAGAGCCTTTTCGGTGGTGGCACCGTTCCTACTGAACGACATTCCAGAGAATCTTGCCTGGCCCAGCTCACCTGACCTTGCTTTATATGTGATTGGAGCAGATCCTGGTCAAACACACACGAATTGGGCATGATCACATGCACTTTGATCAGCTGTGAAAATTGCAACCTGCTTACAGTCCAACTAAGCTCCATGGATCATACTACTTTTGCAAACTTCTGTTTACTGCATATCACCAAACGTTCTACAAGTCTGTTTCAAATTACAACTGCAATGCTTCTTCAACAAACAACGACAACAAAGATACTTTGGAGCGTGTGCTGACATTCATAAAAGAGCATATAATGGCCATATATTCCCTTGGAATTGATTTCATTTTCAGCTTGCTCTCCACTAAAATCCCGACATCCCCCCCCCCTTTGTCTTTGATTTACTTTGCTTTCCTCGAGGGTCTGTCTGCTCTGGCATAAATGATTCATGTGACACTAGTCGAAAACTTTGTAAGGGATTAATATTTATCACGTATTATTTGTCATCTAATTATTTCATGTTCCGCCAGTTAAAATCAGAAGCAGAAAAGGAGAGAATAACAAAATGCCTCAAAGGTGCTGTTTGTTGTGTAACTTGTGGTGGTGGACAATTAGCTTGTTTTTCTTAGATAGCCAAGTTTTATTGGCTGTTTCGAATGTGTAGAGACTCGATTATGTTGGACCAGGGGTAGGCAACCTAAGGCCCGTGGGCCCAATCGCCTTCTCAATCCGGCCCACGGACAGTCCGTGAATCAGCATGTTTTTACATGAGCAGAATGTGTCCTTTTATTTAAAATCTCTGGGTTATTTGTGGGGCATAGGAATTTGTTCATTCCCCCCCCCCTTCAAAATATAGTCTGGCCCACTACTTGGTCTGAGGGATGGTGGACCGGCCCACGGCTGAAAAAGGTTGCTGGCCCCTGTGTTTGACTATTACATGCTAGTGACAGTTGGCCTTTCATCACTTGATTGGCAGGCGGAAGAGTGATAGGCTAAGCATCCGGTAAGTTTTGCCATTTCTGCATATTCCATAAGTTTTTGTATCCATTCTTCCTTTACTGGGACTTCTGCTTCTTTCCATTTTGGGGCAAGTAACATTCTTGCTGCTGTAGTAGCATACATAAATAAATTTCTATTCAATTTAGGTAGTTCTGTCCCAATAATTCCCAAAAGAAAAGCTTCTGGCGTTTGTTTGTTTTTATAAAAGTTATTTTGAACATCTTTTTCAATTCATTATATATCATTTCCCAATAAGCTTTAACGTTACTACAAAACCACCACATATGGTAAAAAAAGAACCTTTCTCTTTACATTTCCAACATTTGTTTGATTTAGATTTATACATTTTTGCCAATTTACTTGGTATTAGATACCAACAATATATCATTTTCATATAATTTTCTCTTAAACCATAACATGCTGTAAATTTTATATCAAAATTTCACAATCGTTCCCATGCTTCCATATCTATATTATGACCGATATCTATTGCCCAGTGTATCACTGAGGATTTTACTTGCTCATCCTTTGTCATTCGTAATACTCTCAGGCACGAACTTCATTAAAAGTTTGTGCAGTTGTAATTAAAGCATACAGTATATTAACAATGCAGTTTAGTTTAAGCCTTCTAATCCACAGTCACATATATGAATTCCTGATCCAGGGGATAACTCAATATATTAAAAGCCTCTTACCTGGAGGGATATACTGGCAAGATCCCGAATAGTTCACTAGAACATTTGTGTGAAACGTCGCATCAAATCTCTCGTCTGCACTACAAAAGACAGCAGAAAAGGAACGTGGGGTGTTGTTTACTGGTTGCATTGTAAAAGATGATCCTATTGTTTTAGTAAGGCTTTAAACTGATTGAAGATCTCTGTTGCCATTTTTTATTTTTATTTTTTTAATGTTTTCAGTGGAAGTATTGGAATAAATAACTCAAAATCATTGGCTACAGGAGGATAAGTGAATGCTGCGAATGACACAATACAAGCTGAACTCTGATCCTTTAAAAATGCATGATCAGCTGTAATTAATTCCACCCCACAAACATATATATATATATGTGTGTGTGTATATGTATATGTGTGTGTGTGTGTGTGTAATTTATTTATTGCAGGCCACTCATGTAGAATTAGGATTTTATGTATTTTCACATGGTGAATCTGAATTTCACTTCCCCTAAGTGATTAACAATGGGGTTCTGACCAAAAGTCAAAAAGATGGCCAACATGACTGCTCTAAATGGCAATAAAATCCAGATCTATATAAAATTAGGCATAGGGTACTGAGTGCAAGAATCATAGCAGAAATGACCAATATAAAACAAATCCTCTCCCCCCAGACATTTGTCTTAGAATCATAGAATTGTAGGGTTGGAAGGGACTACAAGGGTCATCTAGTCCAACCCCCTGCAATGCAGGAATCTTTTGCTCAATGTGGGACGACCCTGAGATTAAGAGTCTAGTGCTCTACCAACTGAGCTATCTTGCAGCAGCCATCTTTGTTTAGGGAAGAGGTTCTGCTCAGAAGGCTCAAATTAGGTACAAAGCATCAGCTGCATTAAACTGCCCTTGCTTCAAAAGGCACTGATTAAACACTGAAGTTTTTAAACCTCAAGTCCTCCTTGAATTCGGTGCAACTGTTATGTTACTATACAAAAGGACATTCAGTTTCGGCACCTGAAATACACAAAATCCAACCTTCAAATCTAATTCTACTCAAACAGCCTACAAACAAGATCCAATTTACCTACCACTGGAGATGGCCGAAATTGTTTCAGACAGGTACTAGAAGCAGTACTTTTAAAGATTTCCTGTTTAAACAAAGTTTCAAAATTGCAGCAAGAAAAGACAAGTCAGCAGCCACTGTATATAAGAAACCTGGTTTTCCTGTTCCATACATCTAAGAGCTATATCCCCCTTTTATATTGGCTGCCATTTGGCATTGCTTGAGCTTCCACTTTTTTAGATCAATAATTTTGTACTGCTATATTAACAATGGCTTCTCTGTAACTCACCTTGGGAGTATAAGGACTCAAGGGGAGAATAGCAATGCTTTAAGTAATAAATGAATAAATATAATGGGCTCTAATCCTGACAAGGCTTCTATGGCAGTGACTTGGTTTGCCAATGTTAGGTCTTGTGCCATTTGCCCCATACCACATCCTCCAACATTACTTTTTGGTCTACAACGAAGCTTAAGAGCAGGACTCCAACTGAAGGACCATAGGTTAGAGGGCTTAGTCTACCCAATAAATGAACATTTTGGGGAAACAGGGTGGTTCTCAGCCAAATTACACATGGCAATGAAAATGTAAAATTCCAGTTGCAGCAATGTGTTGGGTGTAAAAACACTAAGCGTTCTCCTCCTTTCACTCAGTTTGGTTTAATTCGAATTGCAAAAGAACAAGGCCCATCACGTTGTGCTATTTGATCGCTCGTTCTTGCATAATAATAATAATAATAATAATAAATTTTTATTTATACCCCGCCCTCCCCAGTCAGGACCGGGCTCAGGGCGGCTAACAACAACAAAAATCACAATAGAATATAAAAACCAATTGGTTAAAATGCAAGTTAAAAACCAGTTTAAAATGCCGATTCATTTAGCGCCCATTACCAAACCAAGGGGAGGAAACCATCAAGCTTAAGTGTCCGACCCGAAGGCCAGGTGGAACAACTCTGTCTTGCAGGCCCTGCGGAAAGATGTCAAATCCCGCAGGGCCCTAGTCTCTTGTGACAGAGTGTTACACCAGGTTGGGGCCAGAACTGAAAAAGCCCTGGCCCTGGTTGACACCAGTCTGGCAGCCTTGTGGCTCGGGATCTCCAGCAGGTTATTATTTGTAGACCTTAAGGTCCTTTGCGGGGCATAATGGGAGAGGCGGTCCTGTAGGTAATCATGACCCCAGAGCTTAATAGAGCTACGTCAATTTCCATCTGTTCCTCAACTTGCTCGGTTTTTTAAAACAGCCTCAAACATGCCTTCCTTACCTGTTGTACAGAAGAATGTCTGGCACCCAAATCTGATCAGATGGGAATCTTAAATTCTGAACTCCTGGATATGCATACTGATCCCATGACAAATACGTGTCCATCCAGGACTACGGAAAAAGATGGTTTTGCAATTAAAGATCATAGATGCTGGAAAATCTGACCCAATGCTTCCCAAAATAATTAGTACAATATGAATAATGCCAACGATAGCAGGTGAGGTTTATCATTGATGGGGCACAATGGTACTCCCTCTTCTAAATTTTCTTTCACAGATTCTCCATGCCTTTGCCTGCCCTTCCTGCCTCTAGGACCAGAATATTTCAGCCAACAGCAGGCAGCCAACAGAATATTTCTGTCTGCCCACAATACCCCGTGACATTAGAAAAGCTCAGCAAATCCATGTCAGAGGTTTCACCGCCACCACCAAACACTGAGGCTCAAGCAGCACATGGCAGTGATAGATCCATTTGCTTAAACCCATGCCTGCCCCCAAACACTTACAAAGTAGGGGGAAATGCAATGTTCTGTACAAAAATAACACAAGTGGAGCTAAAACTTTCCCCTCGGCACCGGATTAAACCCTGTGGAGGCCCCTAGGCAGTCAATAATTGGGGGGGGTGCCCCTCGCAAATTATCTTCTAATATGTTTTTGATTTGACCAACCAGAAATTTTGACAAACCAATTTCAAGATCAATTCAATATTATTTTGATCTGTTGTCACGGGACCCCTAAAAGGTGCAGGGCCCATAGGCCAGGGCCTACTCTGCCTATTTGGTAATCCGGCACTGTTTCCCCTATACAGTACTGTTTCCCTTACTCCTCACCAGTCTCTCTCTCAGTATAATTTCCTATGCCTTTAGCTCTGATACCAGAAGTGATCCTGACAGGGATGAACATGCTTTAGGAAACTGAGAGACTGAGCAGGCTGTGTGCTAGCTCTTTTGACCTGTGTAATTTTTCGCTTTCTATGTGATTGGGGCAGATCTGCCACTATCACAGGTGGTTAGAGCTTGAGTGCTGTAGAGTTGGTCCAAGGTCCGAGGCAAGTGGAGCTGTCCATCTCTGCCTCTTCTACTCTCCCCAAGTACATGTTTTCCCAATGTAGGGTTGTACCGGTGCCTTACATTTGGAGCTGTGAAAGACCACCACCCGACATGCAAAGGGGCTTTTGTTCACCACTCATACACCACATGGAACAAGTCCTATATATCGTAGGGAAATTAGAGGCACAACAGCCACCAAATATGGGAGTCACGTGATCAGCTCTCCCTTCCCCTGGTGTTAATAGCCAGTGCAGCCTTTCCCAGCCTGCCTGTGCTCCATATCAGTGGCTGCTATTGGCAGGAGGGAGTAGTAACGTAGGGAGGTTAAATGTGGTGGTGTCTATTATTATTTATTAGACATATGTAGCTGCCCATCAGGGAACATTCCCCATGAAGCTTACAACAAAATATTAAGAACTCAGTATACCACAATAATTTTTTTTTGGGGGGGGGATGTAGTAAACAATGTATAAAACCCTTGGACAGAAGCTGGCTCAAGGAATTCGCGGCCAGGATTCAAAACACAGTTTAAAAGCCTGGGTGAATAAAAATATCTTTACCTAGTACCGGAAATACCATGTAAAAGGCACCAGGCAGGCCTCTCTAGGGAGGCTGTTCCATACCTGAGGTGCCACCACCAAAAATGCCCTTTCCTTGATAGGTAGCAATAAAAGGGTCTTTTCAGTAGTGGCACCTCAAGTATATAACTATATAAATTCATGTTACAGAGGGGGGATCGAAACTTGCATCTACAATTTTCAATAGCAGTATAGACTTAGCCTCACATTTAGTTTGGCTCAAAACTTCATGTGGAAATGAGTTACTCGGTGTTCTGACATCTGGTAAGATCAAATCAGAATTTTATTTTATTTTTTTAAAAGCACAGCAACATTCCACAATTCATTTTCTTCTCCATTCTCTTTTTTTCTCCATATGAAAAACTTTTCTCTAGAAAAACCATTATTTTTAACAACCTGTCGCATAGTTTATGTTGATGAATGGCAAAATTACTTACCATCTGTAGCCAAGCATTTGTTATCAAAACCTGGTTTTTTTCATCCTTAAAGAAAAGAAAAAGCGGGAGAGGGGAATGATGAAAATAAACAGTTTTTGTCAAAGTACGAATCATTTTATTTATATTTTATCCATGTTAGTTCTTGGAAAGATAGCCAAACACACACACACACACACACACACACAGGATAGAATTTAGAATCACCATAGCCAGCTTCTGGCATTTAAAAAAAGATTCAGATGATGAATAATTTGTGGTTGCAATTCTTGCACGTCCTAATGATACATAGCTTTCGTTTGAAGTGCACCAACATTCCTGTGTCACAGAATCCAGTCATGAAGTGTTCAGCCAGAGGCCATTACAACATAAAATATTAAAAATAAGAAAGAGAGTGGCAAAATGAAATCAATAGCATACAGTCCAAATAAAAAAAAATATGGACACAATCTAGCCAAAGTTAAGCATCTTTGAGGTCCACTGAGAGAATTAAAAATTGATTCCAAACCTCTGAAATCAATAGGATGTAGAAGTGCTTGACCTCAGTGGAACATGTACTATAATTCTAACACCGAAGTAAAGGCCTGGGCTTAATCCACATTGTCCCATACATACAGCTCACAGGGAAGGGAGATGAAAAAACCTACCAATATAAATGTTCAGACTGCAAGAACCAACATTAGGGAATCTGTGATCCTCCTCATCAGGGGTAGCCAAAGTTGTGGTCTCCAAAAGTTGTGGACTAGCACTCCCAGCAGTCCCAGGCAGAGATGATGGGAGTTGTAGCCCACAACATCTGGAGGGCATCACATTGGCTACTCCTGTTCCAGATGTTTGGGACTCAAATTCCCATTAGCCCCAGGCAGCATGGCCAGTAGTCCAGAATGTTGGGAGGTGTAGTCCGACAACATCTAGAAGGTCACAGATTCCCCATCCTTCAAGAAGCGTATGAGGGTGGGTGTGCATGTGTGTACACGTGTACACACACACACACACAAATCTATGATACATTGGCAGAATACCACACCACTTACTACCATTGAGAAAAGAATCAACACTTACAGTAAACACAAACCTTGCGTCTTCATTCTGTTTTATTTATTGCACCAACCATTCTGCAGAGTGTTTTTGGGTTTCGTGATAGGGCGGCAAATTGTTAATGTACTATTGCTGGGTTTTTTTTAGTGTAGGACAGAGGAGAGGCACTGGTGGGATTTTCTGCCTTTTGTTCCAGAAATTAAAAAAACCCAAAGAGCTGAACTATGTAACTCCTCTCCACATTCTTCAGTGATATTGTCCTATAAGGTTTGCACCATCAACATCTGAATGTCTGGCTGTCCTTTAAGATACAGTCAAACCTCGGTTGTCAAATGTAATCCGTTTCGGAAGCCCATTTGGCTTCCAAAACATTCGACAACCAAGGCGTGGCTTCTGATTGGTTGCAAGAGCTTCCTGCACTCAGGGGAAGCAGCGTCGGACGTTCAGCGTTCGAAAACTGGAGCTGTTCAGGAACCGAGATTTGACTGTACCATGGTAGATCAAGGGCCACATTCCAAATATGTTACACATCATAGATGGTTGTGGGAATCATGTATGGAAGTCCTAGCTTCTTAATTAAAAATAATTGCTTTTTTAAAAAAAGTTAGTCACAATCCAACCAAAACAATGCACATTTCAAGTCCCAGTGATTTCAGTAGAATGGATTTAAACAATGACCGTTCCCCCCAAAATAAAAGGGGTGCGCATTTTGCGTGGCTGTGAGCAGCCCTCTGTGATCACAGGCAGCTCCTGGCAGTTGGGTCTGGCACCGCCTTCCCAGGTTGGATACCTGGACTCCGCCCATGACAGCAGCCGCCCAATCCCGGCTGGGGAGGTGTTGCCAGGGGGATTGGCCAGGTAAAGGGGAGGGAACACACCTTGCAGGAGTTAGCCATTACCTGGGAAGCGGCCGTGGGATCCAGAGCTTCCCCACCCTCCACTCCCTCAACTAATGCTTGTTATGCAGATTAATCTTTTAATTCCACAGCCATACAGGCACGCAGACGCTGCTATGACAAGGTCGCTGTTAAAGGGCCGGAAAGGACTTTCCCTGCATTGGCAGGTTTCGCCTTTCCCGTAGCAATTCGTCACAACTTTGGTGGTTGCAGGCCTTGGGCGGAATCCTTTAGTCATCTACATAAAATGGGAGGGGGCGTGGGGCGGTGACCCCCGCCCCCATTGCGGCGGCGATACCAGGGTTCCCGTTAAAGGGGTCTTAGGGGGAGGCATTGACCATACGCCCAGAGGTCGTCATTGCCCTCCCCCTCCAGCGGCGGCGAACAAAGGGGGGCGGGCTATCTGCTTGAACATATGTTCTCCAGAGCTAGCCCATCCCTCACACATGCTGGATAACCCTGAAAAGTACCCAGAACCCCGGCTGGGGGGCTGGGAAGGATAAACGCCCAATGCCTGAGCCAAGGTCTCCCTACATCTGAATATTAATAAAGTTGTGGCCAATTTTAATCCCATAGAACGTTGTCACGTGTCGTTATTTCCCTCAGGGGCTGCCTGGGGTTCGGGGGGACTCCACCTAGCCACGCAAATACTTGACTCTCCCATTAAAATCAATGGTGCTTAACACTGACTTAATTATATCATTGTTGGTGGGCACTTCCAGATGGGTGTTTATTATGGGATCAGCGCTTTTCATGCATACAAGGTTTTCTGCAACATCCACACAATGCCATTGGCATAAAAATGCCAGCCTGCATTGCAGAGAGGTGTTCTTCGGCCAACCGTGGTCCACAGGGTTGGGCATAGCCAGCTTTTATAGCCTGCGGGCGGATCAGAGTGAATCCTACGCCGGTCCGGCCTGGTCCGCTTCCAAGCCCCACCCACCCAGTGGGCGGGGTGGTATTTGCTTTCCCTTTTATATTCATATACTAAAATGTTTTTAAAGATAGTTTCCTGAATTATTTCCACTAAGAGCACAAAGATTTTGCATTTTAAAATTCTGTATTTTAAACTTTCTGGGCTGCATCCAATGTTAGTCATACTCAGAATGGACCAATTGAAATCAATGGGCATGACTAACCGATCCACTAATTCCAGCGAGTCTACTCTGAATAATTCTTAGTTGGACACAACCTTCCCCTTCCAACAGCCGTCATCCATTTTAATACAAAGAGCATACCAGATAGCAGACTGTTTTTCCAATTCTAACTTTGGGGAAACTTTGAAGTGCATGTGAGCTTATTCTCATGTCCAGTTACTTTTGTTTTATTAAGCATTGATTCACCATGGCATCACTTTCATTTATAATGCAAGCATAACTCAAAAAGGTTTATGTACTCCTGTTTTAGCTGCTAATAATCTGACATTTTACAACAAAATCCTTTTAAGAATTCCCCCTCGCCTTCCTCCTTATTTAGTAAGATCTCCATCTTTGAGAAAATGGAAGATAATGTATCCCTGTGACTAACAGCTTCACTGGAGCAGGGTAACTGCAGACTACAACACCCTGAGATATTGGCTCAGCTTTCACTGAGGTGGTTAACTTATATCTGAGCTTTACCAATATTCAGATTTCAGGTAGGCCTTGCAGGGCCAGCCCAAAACACTTGGCTTCCTAAGGCAGAAAAGGAAACACTGTCCTTCTAGTCAAGGTGCTGAGCACTCAAATCTGGCCAAGGTATTTTGACACTTGAGGCAGAAAATCCCAAAATGTTCTTCCCCTAGGAGTAACAATACCACAGGAAGAAATCAAGCAACACAAAGCCAAAAGCAGTTCACTCTGCCAAAAGGTAGAATTGGGTCCTTTCAAATAAATGAATCCTCCTTAATGAAAACTAAACAAATCCTTGCACTCAGAGCCTCCAAGTGTCCCCATTTTTCAGGGACAGTCCCGGATTTACAGAAGCTATCCTGGTTTCTGATTTGATCCCGAAATGCCCCGCTTTCCTTAGGACGCTCCTATTTTCATCAGAAAAATGTTGGAGGGTATAGAGTTATGAAACACCTGAGCCATCTGAAGGCAGCCCTGTATAGGGAAGTTTTTTTTTAATGTTTAATGTTTCATTATGTTTTTATATATGTTGGAAGCAGCCCAGAGCAGCTGGGGCAACCCAGTAGGATGTGTGGGGTATAAATAGTAAAAAATATTTATTATTATTATTATTATTATTATTATTATTATTATTATTATTATTATTACTATTATTATAGTTGTTGTTGTTGTTGTTGTTGTTGTTGTTATTATTATTGAATAGGGTGTCCCTATATTCATCAGAGAAATGTTGGGGGGGGGTATGTGCACATAGAAACTGAGCATACTGGGGAGAAGGATTATCTCTCTTTTCTCTTGAGAGCCAGCGTGGTGTATTGGTTAAGAGCAGTGGACTTGTAATCTGGTGAACCGGGTTCGCGTCTCCGCTCCTCCACATGCAGCTGCTGGGTGACCTTGGGCTAGTCACACTTCTCTGAAGTCTCTCAGCCCCACTCACCTCACAGAGTGTTTGTTGTGGGGGAGGAAGGGAAAGGAGAATGTTAGCTGCTTTGAGACTCCTTCGGGTAGTGATAAAGCGGGATATCAAATCCAAACTCTTCTTCTTCTTCTTCTTCTTCTTCTTCTTCTTCCCATCCAGCACCTTTCCTCTCTTTCTTTGCTTAACACTCAGCTTGAAGAAGAGTTCTGATGAACTTGAAACCTTCTCACTACTTTTGGCTAGACTGACTACTTTGGACACCATACTTCAAAGCACATTCAAAGTACACATCACAAAAGAATCTTGGGAACTGTAGTTTATTCCCTCACGGAGCACCCTTAAAAACTGGACATGTGCTTTAAATGTAAGGCATGTACGGAGCCCCACACATCAGAAAAAAATAACACACATCCGAATGAACCTTATATAAGCTAATTTATAAGTCCTGAGCCACATTCACAAATAATTGCTATAATTTAAATAGAAATACATTGCCCAGAGCGCAGAAGCGCCTGCTCAGCCTGTTCTCCAAGTGCTCACTTTTGATGGGCCACTTCAAGGCTTCTGCTCAACCTTCTGACAGTTATTTATCTTTAAACTGGGCTTTGACTGGAAAGCCCTTCAAATATAGGACTGTCCTCTGTTAAAAAAAGGAAATGCGGTCATAATAAAGTTATCACGCTTGAATTAAAAATTATATGGCTTTTCCACTACAGCAGAATAACTGCAATATACAGTATTCCTCTAGTTTAAGATAAAGGAGCACAATGATTCTATCTCACTTTGCCAGCACAGCAGATGTGTATGGATAAGAAGCACTCTGAGGTAAGGTCACTGCTAGAGCTCAGCATTTCCAAAAAAATAAATGTTCAGGTACAAAAGTTTTAAAAATAACTTCACTCATTGCCAGAATCCTAAACAAAAATGCATTATCCCAAATGTCCTTGCCACCTCATAGAGGTGCCTGATACTGCCTTATTCTGAAGACAGGCCATTGGTCCCTTTAGCTCAAGAGTGTCTACACTGAAAGGTAAAGGTAAAGGACCCCTGGGCAGTTAAGTCTAGTCAAAGGTGACTGGGGTTGTGGCGCTCATCTCGCTTTCAGGCCGTTTTTCCACAGACAGCTTTCTGGGTCATGTGGCCAGAATGACTAAACTGCTTCTGGCACAACGGAACACCGTGACGGAAACCAGAGTGCACGGAATTGCCGTTTACCTTCCCGCCACAGCAGTACCTATTTATCTACTTGCACTGGCATGCTTTAGAACTGCTAGGTGGGCAGGAGCTGGGACAGAACAACAGGAGCTCTACCGTAGCAGGTATTCGAACCACCGACCTTCTGTTTGGCAAGCCCAAGAGGTTCAGTGGTTTAGACCACAGCACCACCCGCATCCCTAAAGCCTCCTTGACAGGTATTCAGTTAAAAAAAAAAAGCTTCCTATGTTGAGCAGTATTGAAAGTGGGGCTGCAAAGAAAACGCCCCATACCATCAGGAGCACAAATGATCGTGAATGCACAGCAAAATGGATGCCCTGAAGACGTCCTTGACTGGAAATGTGTGGGGCTTTAGTTATTAGTCTAGTCTTGTATCTTGAAGATCTCTTCTTTCCTTTTCAGTGCCCGAGCTATTCTATCATGTGGTGAATAGTAATTTCAAGCAGGATCCATGTCAACGAGAGGTTAGGATGCAGTGGCCCTCCAGATGTTATTGGGCTACAGTTCCCATCACCTCTGACCATTGGGTCTGCGGACTGGGGGCTGGAGACCAACAGCAACTTGAGGACCACAGGTGACTGAGCCCTATGTACACCATGTTTAAGTAGGGCTGCCACTTTTGTTCTGGCAAAATACAGCGTAGGACAGGGTGGGATGGTTGGGGGCGATTCCCTCCCCCCATCTAGTGTTGAAATGACTTCAAAGAAATCCTTTACAATCTATTGCAGCCTAATAGGGTGGCCCCTCTGGAATTTGTCACACACACACACACACACACGAATTTGTAAATCTGCCTATGCTTGGCTACCCAGAATTTAAATACGTGACTGTTCACACACCCTTTCAAACACCTGCATTTGGAGAAGATCCCTAACTAGGCAGAGAGAGAGAGGGAGAGGGAGAGGGAGAGAGATTAAGATAAGATAAGATAAGATAAGATAAGATAAGATAAGATAATTTATTGTCATTGCACAAGTACAAGCACAATGCTATACAAGTGCAACGAAATTGCATGCTATCCCGTTAAAAAAACAGAAAGAAATAAAAAACAGCACAAAACACACACACACCGAAAAAAGCCACACATACACCCATCACAGCTCTCCAAGGTCATATTATCTGGTTACAGCGTTTAAGATGGTTATAGCTCTTGGGTAGAAACTGTTCTTCAGTCTATTTGTTCTTGATCTAATTGTTCTATATCTTCTACCCGAAGGCAGTGGTGCAAAGAGACTATATCCTGGATGAGATGGATCCTTTAAAATATTGTTAACCTTTTTAAGGCAACGGGAACTGTATAGTTCTTCCAGAGATGGGAGAGGTTGACCAATAATATTTTGGGCTGTGGACCTGAAATACAGGAGAAAACTCTTATCATACAGGACGTAGTATTTTACATTGAAATATGGGACAATCCTGTATTATATAGGTGACAGGTGGACATCTTTTGCCTTCCTGTAAAGTTATCTGTTTATGGTTGAATTTATAGTCAAGTAGGGCTTGCTGATCAGAAGGTCGGCGGTTCGAATCCCCATGATGGGGTGAGTTCTCATTGCTCGGTCCCTGCTCCTGCCAACCTAGCAGTTCTAAAGTGCCTCAAAGTGCAAGTAGATAAATAGATACCGCTCTGACGGGAGGTAAATGGTGTTTCTGTGCGCCGCTCTGGTTCGCCAGAAGTGGCTTAGTCATGCTGCCCACATGACCCGGAAGCTCTCTGTGGACAAACGCCGGCTCCTTCGGCCTATAGAGCAAGATGAGCGCCGCAACCCCAGAGTCGTCCGTGACTGGACCTAATGATCAGGGGTACCTTTACCTATTTGAAAAACACAGCTGAAGGACCCATATATGACAGGTGTCCTAACAGAGCGGGGAATGAATAATACACCCCTGTGTGCTCTTTTACGAGCATGCTTTATTTATACCACACTTGACCTTTATAACAGAACTGGCCTTAAGCTGCTTTGCCAAGTGGCGCCTATTCTGTCAAAAGTGATATGCAAACTCCGATTAAGAGAGTGAAGGAGCATCGGGGTGGTGTGAAACCTTTGCTGGAACTTCGATTCCCAACAGTTTCACACCTAATGGAAGGTCCCCGGACTAAAAAGACCAGATGCTGGAATTCCTTATGTGTTGAAAGCCTTCCGTTCATCGAATGCTCCAGGCAGTGAAAATTAAACCTGACACCCAGATTTTTACACTGTCTCTTCTTGCTTGGCATATTACAGCAGGTCCATTGCCGAGACCGGTGGACTCTGCTCTGTGCCTGCGTAGGTAGCCCTGGGCGGACTGGGTTTCATGCATCATTTCATGGTACGTGGCATCTTGTCAAAATGATTCAAGGGTCCAGTGTTCCTTGCCAAAGGCAGCTGCTTTCCTCACATACATTAAAGGAAACATCTTAATAATAATCCCATGAATACCTTTGATGTCTGGAAGGTAAGTCTGCAAAGTTTCTGAAGCCGAAGGCTTTTGAAGAGTGGCAATGCAACCTTGGAAACATTGCGCTTTTTGCCATCCCTTGGATTACATGTTGAATCATAGCAGGTAGAAGGAGGGGAAGGAACAGCCAGGCTTAGCAATGGCACTGAATTCAGATGGAAGATTGGGAAGTGCGGGTTATGAGAGCAACAGGTCTGTCTACTCCAATGTTCGTCCCCATCACCTGGTTTTCGAAGGCAGGCTGACTGTAAACAGCAGCTTCAGGTGAGGACATCAGTAGCAGGTGATGATGCCTGATGTTGATCTCCTTGCTGTGAAAGGCCTCACTCACTGATTTACAGATGGAAGTCCATTTTAGCTTCTCTCAGTTTCTTATTGTTCCAATCTTAAATTCAATTTGTCTCATCTGTGCATTAGCTTGTATTTTTTTTTAAAAAAAAAAAATCTACATGGAAATGCATATGCAAGCCATTTCTCCTAATACGATGCATTTTTGTGTAGACATTGCTTTAATAGGCATTTCTTGGTATACATTTTTTTTGGTCAGAGAACACAACATTTGGAGAAATTTTGAAAGCAAGCTGTGTTTTTATTTATGTATTGATTCAGGAAGTTCTAATCAGGTGGTCTCACATTAAAATGCGACCTGAAATGATTTTTTTCTCACAAAGGATGTCAGAGAATTCGGATGAAAATGGAAACAGTAATGAAAATTACCAATCTTCACTTATTAGTTCCATGTCCGGAATGGAAACCAACCCAGTGAATACAATTGGGTTTTGCTGTTGTTGTCAGTTTTTGGACATGAATGGGTTAGAATAACGACATAATTTATGTAATTTACATTATTAATTACATAAATTACATAATTCCCCCACAGCAGACAATGATACAAATCACATTGTTTTTTCCATGGAGGATGAACTGCAGTGGAAGAGAAACAGTGAGACCTGCGGGTATAGGGCGGTATACAAATTTAATAAATAATAATACTAATTGTAGGACATGCGATGAAGATGCAGTTAAAGGCATATGAGCAGACCAAGAGGGGTTCCCCCCCCCCAGATCAGTTGGCAAACCCAGGCATTTGCAGTGCATATGAGGCTATGCCATCCCACCTACCTGGCCCTGCACGTGCTCCCCTTTTCATATTCAGGCCCCCAGTTGCGTGCAACATCTTATTACATGTGACAATACCTAATACTAGAAAAGTCACGAAATGAAGTGTCCTCTCGCCGACCCTGCATGTCAGCAAAAGCAAACAGCTTCTGGGCAAGTCTGAACCATCAAACAAGTAATCTGCTTTATATAGGTAAGAATAATCATCTGTAAAGGGGAGGTGGGATTACAAAGAGTAATATTGCTGAGAAGTTCACAGCATGTAAGCCGGCGTTACAAACAAGAGAAATCCAAGGGCACCAGCAGCGCCTGAAGACACTGTGACTCAAAAGAAAAATGGGAAAGAGAAAAAGCAGCACATCACCACCACCCTTTTTAAAAAAAATGCAAAGGAAGATAAAGAAGAGTCAAAGCCTGGAAGAAAATATCAACCTGAGAGAGATGCGGCTTGCCATGAGTAACTTAGGGAAGCTTTTTAATGTGCAACGTTTTATTATGTTTTTATATGTGTTAGAAGCCACCCAGGGTGGCTGGGGCAACCCAGTCAGATGGGCAGGATACAAATAATAAAATTATTATTATTATTATTATTATTATTATTATTATTATTATTATTATTATTAAGCCCAAGCCATGCTGAGGCATTTGGTTTTGCTGTTACTCAAAACCAATCTCTGTGAAGACGCCTGACAGAAACATGAAACTCCAAAGAGAAAATGCAGGTTGGAAAGGAATCGTTCTGCAAATGACCAATGCCTTTTGCAAAAAAATCACGTGACTTAAAAGAAAAAAAGAAAAACACTCTGTTTAGTAAATCGCAACCCTGAGACTTGCTGCTTGAGCAGCCAGGGTCCCCTGCAGAGAGTGCACAGATGTCTTTTCAGGCCTAAATGCTCAAGCTCTGAGGGCAGGACTTCATGCTGCAGTTGCTGCTGCTGTAAGGGAAGTAGCAGCAGGGAGTCTCCCCTCTCTCTCTCTCTGACCTGAAGCAAGAACTCTGTAAGCAACTGCTGGAGGAAAGGGCTGCTCAGTTCCTTCCAGTCATCTGTATATACTGAGAGTTAGCTGTGTGATCTGCAGTAGATCGGCAAGGATAGACCTTGTAGTTTAACAAGAGCAGCAACACAACAGCCCCCTATTCCCCAGCCCACAATTGTACTCTTGTGTCACGGTGGCCCATGGGAGGCATGCAAGCAGGACCTCAGCACAACAGCCACCTCTTCACTTGTGATTCCCACCAATGGGTATTTCAGAGGCACTCTGAAGGAGGAAGTGGAGGTAGAACATAGCCTTGTCCTCCACTACACAACAATTTCCATTCTTCCCTAGGAGGATGGAATGACTACCACTCTAGAGCTCTACACTCTAGAGAGGAAGACGCCTCCTGCACCAGCCTTCGCCAAACTCGTGCCCTCCAAATGTTTTGGACTATGGTTGCGCTGGCTGGGGCTGATGGGAACTGTAATCTAGAATATCAAGAGAGTAGCAAGTTGGCAAAGGCTGCCCTCAACACAGAATCATAGAATTGTAGAGCTGGAAGAGACCTCCAGGGTCATGCGGTCCAAACCGCTGCAGCGCAGGAATCACAGCTAAGGGTTGGTTCACTCACATTTGTTCACCACTTGGCATCATCATCATCATATATTATTTATACCCCGCCCACCTGACTGGGTCTCCCCAGCCACTCTGGGCGGCTCCCAACAGAATATTAAAAACACAATAAAACATCAAACATTAAAAAATTCCCTAAACAGGGCTGCCTTCAGATGTCTTCTAAAAGTCAGATAGTTGTTTATTTCCTTGACATCTGGTGGGAGGGCGTTCCATAGGGCGGGCGCCACTACCGAGATGGCCCTCTGCCTGGTTCCCTGTATTTTTGCTTCTTGCAGTGAGGGAACTGCCAGAAGGCCCCATGGAGCTGGACCTCAGTGATAGGGGTGGAGACGCTCCTTCAGGTATACTGCATACAGGCACCGGCAGAGAGCAAAGCCTACTGTTGGAGTTGACATTTGTGAATCGAAAAGCCATGACTTGGCAGGCAGGATAGAAACCAGTGGCATGTGGTCAGTTGACTAGGCTAGTCCACTGAATGTTCCCAGTAAATTAGAGTATTCAAATATTAAAGCCTGACACCTCTTTCCCAAAGCCAGGAAAACTTTTGCCTGGCATAGGGACGGAGTTGCGATGCTCTGACAGGGCCCAAGAGCCCTTCTGTCACCTTCCCAAATGGGCTTTGGGAAGGAGGCAGGAGGGCTCTAGCAACCCAGGAAGCTTCTGCCTGGTTTAGAGAGGGACACCCCTCCACCGCTCTTGCAAGCTGGGACCTCTGGCCTTCACTGTTCCCCAACGAAAAATTTCACTGCATGCTGCTGTTAAAAAGTAAAGGTACACCTGACCGTTAGGTCCAGTCGCGGATGACTCTGGGGTTGCGTGCTCATCTTGCTCTATAGGCCAAGGGAGCTGGTGTTTGTCCGCAGACAGCTTCTGGGTCATGTGGCCAGCATGACTAAGCCGCTTCCGGCGAACCAGAGCAGCACACGGAAACGCTGTTTACCTTCCCGCCGGAGCGGTACCTATTTATCTACTTCCACTTTGACATGCTTTCGAACTGCTAGGTGGGCAGGAGCTGGGACCGAGCAGCAGGAGCTCACCCCGTCGCGGCGATTCAAACTGCCGACCTTCTGATCGCAAAGCCCTAGGCTCTGTGCTTTAGACCACAGCGCCACCCACATCCCATGCTGCTGTTAGTAACACATAAAATAAATAAACACAATCCCCCTCAGATGCAGTGCTTTGCAACGGAAGCTGCTAGCACATCATTCGGTTGCAAGTCATCTATAGATTAGTCACCAAGGTGAGAAATCAGATGGAGGTGGTGATCCTGCGCCTGAGCAACGAGATTTGGTCAAAAGCACACGTCACAGATGGAGCCTCAAAATGAACAGAGCTCTCGGAGAGCCTCTCATGAGAACGATTTGCCCAGAAGCGTGAGTTGCCAGCCTGCATCACCAGCTTGGTGACTGAAGATTCTACCATAGTCAGCTGAATATTCTGCCCACCGTCCATCAGTGACTTGGATATGGGTTTCCTTGGTGCAACTTGTCATCTTAAGTATTCAGTGGTACATTTCACACCCAAATTTGCAGGTGCTGCAATAAAGGGAACGAGGCACCAGCTGTTATTTCTACCCTATTCATTATTCATTGTTAGTGCTGCGCCACATGCAAGCGTCAAGATGAGAAGGAGGGGGCTGGTTTTTTGGGGGGAGGGAACAAGCAAACCTCAAAGTAATTGGATTAGCAGTTTTCAAATATAGAAAAGGGGGCGCAGTGAGCAATTGCTCTGCATGATCAAGGACGAGGGGTTAAAGGACTTAAAGCTGAAAGAGGTTGAATTGAAAGAAGGCTATTCTAAAGTCATGAAATGGAGAAAAATGCCGGAGGAAGCTGTGAAATCCCATCCATCAGAGGTTTTTCAGAAAACAGGCGAGACAAACATCTGTCATGGAAGGGTTTGGGTATTATGGGTTGATTAAATGCCTATACAAGTGCCTTCCAGGCTTTGAACTTTGCAATTCAGGATAAATACATGTTGCGTCAGAACGATACTTAAAGGGTAACCAACGTGGTGCCGTCCAGATGTTATTGGACCACAACTCCCATCATCCCTGATTATTGACCATGCTAACTAGGGCCGATGGGAGTTGTAGTCCAGCATCTGGAGGCGACCATGTTGGCCACCCCTGCTATGGTTCATCTGGCATCATGAAGGTTAGAATAGAAAGTGTCATCTAATATGTTCTATGTGCTTCTGATCCCCGTTTCTTAACGCTGGTCATTGACCGTAATAATATAGATTAGAAAGTGCCACCAGAAAGCAAAAACTGCAGCCAGAAATGACATATGTGAATTGAAAACTCATTAATTGGAAGAGAGGATATAAATGTTTTTTTAACAAAAATAAAATAAAATAATAACTTCCCTAGAAGCTGTTTGTCATGAGGGGTTATAAGTAATGTACATTTTGTAGCCTGGGCCTCTCAGATTTAAAATGAGCTTTAAATTGTGTTCCAGTTCTGTTTCAGTTTTTTAAATTGAATTTTTAATAGCTTTTTACTGTTTTATTTTGTATTTTAATGCTTGCTTGTTATCTTGCTTGTTGTTGAGAAAAGTCCTGTCATGAGTTACATAAAAAATGCAAGAAATACACAAATCCGGGATCCGACCCCTGTCATCTCTTGGCAGAGGCTGGGAAAGACTTTGGGGGACTGCAGATGGATAAGGTAGACCAGGGTTTCCCAAACTTAGGCTTCCAGTCAGGTAACCAGGCTGGGAATTACTTGTTCCTGAGGCCCTGGGGAGCCACAGACAATGACAATAGGCAATATTGGGGTGAGAAGACAGAATAAGTTTGCAGAGCAATGGGCTAAGAAAGACCGCCAAAGTTAGGTAGGCAGTTAATTCACCACCTATGTGTCTCCTGAATCTCAGTTTGGGGCATATCTCTTGATTGGTTGTGATTCGTGCAGAGATGCAACGGGCAGCCTCCTCTATGGAAGGGCAGTTCTGCTGCATGGCTGTATCAGCAGTGTCTTCGACCACACCAGAGAAAGGCAGTGGGCAGAATTACCTGCAAGTCCAGACCATTGGATGTAGCAGGCAGTCCCCTGCTTTGAGCTCACAGGAACGTTTCATCCCTACATTTTAACAGAACACATCCATTCGCTTGCAACACACTAGGATGCGCAACACAAGAAGGCCATTTGGGAACTGCTGCCTTGGTGTTAACACCCCCAACTTTCAAGTGATTCTCGATTCCTGTATGTGAGAACCCACTCACGATAAAAAGCGAAAATGGGCAGGTTTTAAATGCAACGACACTGCAGACTCCCACTCTTTCTATAATTCAAACTAGCGTAGCTATATTGCGAGAGGATCAGATATGTAATTACAAATGCAGTGGGGGCATTCTTCCCCCCCTTCTGCATATATACACCAAAACAGCTCCCTTTATCTTTTTATAGTCATTTTCCATTAATACTTTATAAATGAAAAATACTTACTGGATGGATAATCCTTTCATTATTGTAGCTTTCTGCATCGTGTTTTCTGTATGTTTCAATCTTGGCGGCCAAGCTTACACAATGGGAGTTAACTGGTTGGGAAAGATTTGTACAGGATGTACTATAAGGATTATGGTTTTATCCCGTGAATCCAGATGTTAATGTTGGGAATAATGTACTGGCCACTGTATATTGCAAGATATTTAGGCTGGGTTGTTGATTCCCTTTTTGAAATCTTGGTTTATTACTCTATACAAAGGTAAAAGACCCCCAGACGGTTAAGTCCAGTCAAAGGAGACTATGGGGTGCGGCGCTCATCTCGCTTCAGGCCGAGGGAGCCGGCGTTTGTCCACAGACAGCTTTCCGGGTCATGTGGCCAGCATGACTAAACCGCTTCTGGCACAACGGGACACCGTGACAGAAACCAGAGCGCACGGAAGCACCATTTACCTTCCTGCCATAGCAGTACCTATTTATCTACTCACACTTGTATGCTTTTGAACTGCTAGGTTGGCAGGAGCCTTCTGCATGCAGCGCAGATGCTCTACCCCTGAGCTACAGGTCTCCCTCAAGAACCAGATGAAAAATTGGATGCTGAAGCAAGACATTTGTCTGCAGTTCAATTTTAGATCCCCTGGTGTTTCAAAATAAAGATTTGCAATGACATTTGCTTGTGCTAGATATTGGATTTCCTGGTCTGCAAAAGACACTAAAAGGGGAAATTGTCCAAATTCCCTTCTCACAGGGCATTCGGCCAGATTATGCAGCCAATGAACCAGGGACAAGGATTACAAAATCTGGCAAAATTACAGAAATCAGAATGTCTGCAGCTGTGCCAAGATGGAACACTTGTTTAAATTAAATTCACCAGTGTAGCTAATTTAATGCTTGCTGCTAGATTATTATTATTTTTGGCTGGGTACCTTTTCTAGTGATTTTAATGGTCATTAATTAACTTTTATTATCACTGCTATTATCGTTGTTAGTTCTGCTTTTAACTCAGCCTTGCAAATAAATGCTTACCATTTACTAGCCCACTTTAAAAAGTGATAGCCTACACGTGTTCAGTTGTGACACTCGGTTCTCCTTAAGTTTACATGAGTCTTCCCCAACTTGGAGAAACCTTGTTGCCAGGAAGAAGCTCTCTTATTTACCAGAGATAAGTGGCTATTTACAAATCTGTTTTAAGTTGGGGTGGGGATGTCTTGAAATTGTCATGAGCAGCCTTGGAGATCTGTTTCTGGGCTAAAAGGTGGTTTAAACCTTTAAAAAATAAAGCCAATCTATTTTACAAATCAGAATTCAAATACAACACTCTTTTAAGTGAGTTACTAGTCTGCAAAAAATTGAAAAATTGTACTAGCCTGCTGAAAGCTGTTCTCTCCTCCTCCACCACCAACCTGCCCACTCACCATCATATAAGTCCTTCTTACTTCTCTCTAGGCTACAACACTGGTGTGATGTATATCTGTTTGTCTGTCAGAAAGTTCAGTTCTTGCACTGTAACCTTTAAGAGGGAATTAAAATTGGGCAGCAGGAATCATAATGTTCCAGTTTACAGTTGCAGATATTAAAGTTTTATTTGATATAACTTAAGTCTATCCTCACCCCCCACTAGACCATGGATGGAGAACCTGGCAGGAGCAGATGATAGTTGGAGTTCAAGCACATCTGGAAGACCACACAGGTTCCCCATCCCTGGCCAAGATAAAGAGAGACTTTTAACATGGAAGAAAGTGTCTCATGTTCATTTAGGAGCATCCATTTCCCCCAAGTTGTCCCATGGAAAATGCCATACTTTCATGTCAGCACAAAATAAGACTGTGAAATGTGACAAAATCTTTTTTTTTCTTTTTTGGCAGTATTTCGGGCATTTCAGTCACTCCAAAGCTGCTTCTGAACGAGAGTTAATACTTTGAACTGTGTGAGAATAGGAAGGCCAGGAGAGTAATGAAGCTTCTTGACCTCTTTGCCCACAATGTGCCATCTTGAGTACCACTGAATGCAGCAATTATTGGAAACCTCAGAGAGAAATATCTTCCCCTGGAAGAGTTTTAATGAAGCTATTAACTGTGCATCAAAAGAAAGCCACACAGTGAATTTCAATACATCTTGCATTGTAAAGATGTGTTTAGCCCGCCCTGCCCTCCAAACGATAAGCCATTGCAGAGATTTAAACACGGCTTTACTCAAAGCACAAAATAACCAAACCAGAGACTTAATTTTGCCTGGAAGGAAATGCCCCTTCCAAACCTTTAGTCATAATCATCCCCTAGATTTAACTCTCATCAATGGAAGTAGAGGTCACATCTCCAATAATTCCACTTGAGGATAAACATGATAGATTTGTGCCAAAGGAGAGTTTTGAGGTTTGTTTTAAATTTCAGGAACAGGTGCAGAAATTTGTTTCACAACTCAGATTTTCTATCAAATCATTTCTAACATCTTCGACAATCCACTCCCCTCTACCCAACCTGGAACTACAACTCCCATCATCCCTGGCCATTAACCATGAAGGCTGGGGCTGGAGGGTCTTGGAGGCCAAAACAAACAAACTGGGACCAATGACTAATTCTTGGCACAATCATATATTGATAGATTAAGAGCTGTTCCCCACGTTATGGGCTTAAGAGGGCCAATGTGTCTAGAACAGTTTTCACTACAGGACTGATTTGGCCAAAAAAAACACCATCTGAAGGTCACCAAGTTGATGAAGGCTGATTAAGAACACACGGCTGGTCTGTACCAGTCTCCATAAGAAGGGAGTTTTGGCTTAGTAATGGGAAAAAACCCAAGAACAACTTGAGAATGCTTCAAATAGTTACCCAGTGACCATGCCCATTCCTCCTGGCCAAGCCTAATCCACATCTGCTGCACATGATCCCAGGCAGCTTTTGCCATTACCCTTTTTCTATTTTGCAACCCCACCCCACCCCAATAAACCTTGTTTGCTCCAACATTATCTACTTTCTCCTGAGATCTCTCAGGGAAAAAGCAGATTCTGCCAAAACATATTACAGAACTGAGTTATTGCTGCAGAAAGCTGTCACCAAAGATTGCTAGATACAATCCATGTTTGGTAGTGAAGGTGGAAGATCCCACTTGGCCAGGGACACTCGACACAACAATATTCTGAAGGTACCGTCTTTCCCCCTTTTTAAGACACCGTCTTATAATTTTTTTTCCTCAAAAAAACACAGGGTGGCTTATTTTCGGGGGGATGTCTTATTTTTATTACGTCAGTATGGTACAGTACAGCCTCCCCCTGTGGCGGCACCACGGCTTACTTTTGGGGTACGTCTTACTTCTCACAAAGGTAAAAAAAACCTGCCATGGCTTACTTTATGACTACGTATTAAAAAAGGGGAAACAGGGTAGCAACTTACTGTATTTTTCCATCTATAAAACGCGCCTATGTATATGTATTTTGGGGGACTCAGATTTAAGAAAATGGGGGAAGATATATTCGTGTATAATACACCCCCCTAATTTTTCACATTATTTTTTAGAGGGGAAACCTAGTCTTATACACGGAAAAATACTGTGCTTCCAAATATATTATCACCTTCCAACTATTGCTAACTCACTACTACCACTCCTCCTGTTACAGATTTCTGCCTTCTACGATCTGTCTGTCATGGTAACTTGCAGCCTGTTTCATGGCAAGGCAGAAATCTGTAATTTTCAATGACAGATTGTATGCCTGAAGAAAAAGTATCTTGGTACATCTGCTTCTACACTAGCTGTTTTAAACAAACAAACAAAGCCATATTTTGTTCACTTGCTTGTTAGGTGGGATCTCAAACAACATCGTGACTAGCCCCTGAGCCTATTGCATTCCCTGGTTTTCTGCGTTGTTTCCTTGTTTTCCTAAATCTGATTAATGTTGCAATGCCACACTGCCCAGTGGGGATTGGCAAAGTACTGTTAAAGCTTTCTGGGGTCTTTATCAGCCAATTCCTCCATTCAGCTTCTGCCTCTAATTGCTTCCTGTTCAGTGCAGTGTGGCATCAGCAATTGCCCCAGTACTAGTTAGTTACTGCCTCATGTATTTCACAATTTAAACAGAGGAAATGGGTAGTGTGGGGAGAAAACTGTAATTAAGCCCCCTGCCAAGCAGGGAACAGGAACTGACTAATTAAAGAGCAACTATCATTTATACTGCTACCACACCATGCTGAACAGGAAGCAATTAGAATTGGAAGCCACAAGGAGGAATTAAAATTGTAGAGCAGCAACAGAACTAAATTTTGATTAAACACAGATGGGTGGTGGTCATAGAGATAGGAACTGACAGATAATATAGCACTATATTAAGAAGTTGGAACCACCTTTTCAATTACATTTCAAGTTCATTGTAGAAAAGTAATGTCTCAGCAGTATCAAAGAGCCTTTGTATTGAAACAACTTAGATTGTATCAGAAATTTAAGCAGGAGTCAGGAAAGGCTAATAATTGCTTCTGCATAAAATGAGGACTCCCCTGGAAATTGTAGCTCCATCAGCTATAGCTAAGATTTGGCAGTATTTTCGTGGTGTTATGTATAGCAATTGAATACTATTCAGTTGCATTGTATGCCTTATCTCTGACATACACTGTTTTTCAAAGACATTTTCAAAGGCTTTCATCTGTTATCTCCGGGAGACTTCTGAGTAAATAAAAATAATAGTAATAATAATTCCCACACAGATCAAACAAAAATGTGCCGATGGCAGCAGCACACAGGTTAATCCAAAAAAGCTTGGGTTTCAAATATATATTTTGTATGGAGAGAGTGAGCCACTTCTGAGAAATATATCAGTCATACAAAAAGAGCGAGAAATAACAGAGATTTGAATTGTCTCTCTTGCTCTCTCTTCCTGTGACAGAAGAGAGATTGCATGGAATTTGAAATAGGTTCCTTCAAATTTTAGACCAGATCCTAGCCATTTAGGCATTGACTCTAAGCTGATTGCCTCAAGGAGACTGTTTCATTTTCATTAATAACAGCCAGCGGAGAGAGGATTTTCATTGTGGCTATGACATGAAGGGAGAGGAAAAGGAACCTTCTTTCTTCCCCACCGGTCCCAATAAAAATCACACAGACACAGCTGCTGTCAGCCACAAGACAAAACTCCCAAAGGATGCTAAAGGAAACTTCCCTCTTGAGACTGATAGCAGCATTACCAAGGGCAGGTTTATCCCTCCCGCCAATGGTGAGACCCATGTTTTCTTTCTCCCGTACGAATAAATAGCTGCCATTCACTCATATAAGGAAGAAACAAACAGGCCACAGCATCGGGAAGCTGTCCAGGCAACCCTGAGTCCCTTTTTGCTGCCTCTGTGAACCCTGAAAAAGCACAGAGAGCTTAAAGAAGAAGGAATAAAGTGTGCCAGTCTTTAAACTTCCTCCTCCAGCTCTGTCTCCTCGTCAAGTAACTGCCTTTGTCATCTCATGATGGCAGTTACATGGGGGGGGGGTGAGAGGCCTTCCAGATGCCTTGTGGGCATTGCTACACCCATGGGTGGCCAGGTTGGTGAGCCCAACAGTTGGACTAACCCCGCCCCCCACTTCTGGCTATGATTGGCCAATCCTCTTCTACAGGGACCCCACAGGAAGGGCATAATCTATGTGCATGTGGTAGTAACGCCTTGGGATGCTCACAATACATATATAATTCCTACACAAAATTATCAGAATGAAAGGCAATTGCCTAACTCTAGCAATAATAGTAACACCTGTTGAACTCTTCCGACGATTGCTAGGATTTTCAGAATGAAGAAATACTGTCACTGTGCGGGCAATACAGAGCTGGGATTTTCTTCAGCGTATAAACCCCTCAACTGTTGTTCCTTTCACAGCTGTGGTGATGTTCCAAGGGAAGGAGAGCTCTCGCTTGATAAATCAGCCCCACTGCAGATTCTGCTGATGCAATTACTTTGCACAGACTTCTGGCATGGCAGGTAAGCAGTCCGCGCATTTGCCTGGCAAGTTTGGAAGGCAGTGCACGCAAGCTGTAATTATAGCTTTGCAAAAAAAAAAAAAAAAACCTCTAAGAACTGCATCTGATGAATCATTTATAGGAACACATGGCTCATCATTTCTTTCAACATACAAGATACTTCTGCGTAAAATGGTTAAAAAGCTTCATAATTAATCAACAAATTACTTGTGGAACATCAGAGACATCTGCGCATTTCAGAGCCGTAGTTAGCATTCCGAAGTGACAAAGCCATGTGTTAACATTCTGGGGAACACCTAATCAAAGCCCCTCTGGTCCTCAATTACAATTAGATAGCAGACTGGTTAAGAGACAGGACTCAGGTGCACGCAATGCGCAGCAGAAGTCAAGTAATTCGATCAGCCTCTTCTGGAAAGGACACGCTAGCAGTCAATGTGAGTGTCTAGGTCTGATGTGGGGGCTCCAGTAATCCTGGTGTATGTGCCGCTGCCAGTTCTGATCCTTCGGGATGCGGTGAAACACATCCTCAAAAAGATGGCAAGGGATAGTCAAGCAGTCCATATTGCTCAATTTCATTGTAAGCCAAGAATGGATGTGAAAAACTGCCTGGCTTTTCCTGGGACACTGGAATTCCCATACAGTGGTACCTTGGTTTAAGAACAGCTTAGTTTATGAACAACTTGGATGAAGAACACTGCAAACCCGGAAGTAGGTGTTTTGGTTTGTGAACTTTGCCTTGGAATAAGAACATGTTTCGCTTCCTGTTGAGTGTGTTCCATTTGTAAATTGAGTCCCCCGCTGCTATGGGAAAGCACGCCTTGGTTTAAGAATGGACTTCCGGAACGGATTAAGTTCATAAACCAAGGTACCACTGTATTGCTGGCTGACCATTGCAGCAGCAAACAAGGAAAGCATTGTTTATATGTGAGAAAAGCAATGAAGTGCTTTTAAGAAGGGGAGGGGAGGCATTATGACTACCCAGGCACTCTCTGAGCTTCACATTTATTAATTTTTCAATTGATAAATTGCCTTCCATATGAGCCTCAAGGTGGTTTACATGACAACAGCACAAGAAACAAACACCTTAAGATAATTGTTTTCTTCTATACTGCATCTAAACCTAAGACACGGGAGACCTTTTCACCCAGCTGGGAAAGCATGTTGAAACAAGAATGTCTCCAACTGTTTCTAGACACCGGTGGTATCTACAGAGCAAGGGCAGCCACACTGAAAGCCCTGCACCGAGTGTCGTGGGCTTATGATATTTTAGGGACTCTCTCACATAGAACACAATGACCTCGTGGGTATATAAGGTGGTCTCTCAGATAAGCTAGCCCTAAGCTGTATAGCACCTTAAATGTTAGCACCAAAAACCTTCACTTTGTTAACTCTTGTTATACCTCCATGTGACTCATCTGTTGTTCAAATGTTTAGAGGCATTCCCTCCAGTGATGGGGGCAGTTCCAAGCCAGGTCTTGATCCGCCCACCAGATCTGCGGCGACTCCTTTGGAGTCCACGTGAAAGCTGCAAACACTGAAACAGGAGCTGAAAGGACCTGTTGACCCTGCATGCTATACGTGGGTTTCTACGAGGCGAGACGTAGTGATTACAGCGAGACTTTATGGAGAGAACAGAACAACAGGGGCAAAGCAACTGCTTATATGTATTTCTAAAGGCCTAGGCCACTCCCACTCTCAAAGTGATTGGCTGTCTCAACCCCCAAGCTGTGAATCTCAGTGCTTAAGAGCCAATGCCAGTAGACCAAACTCTGAAGATGCTATGTGATTGGATATCATGTATTGAATCAGAACACAGGGGCTCAGAATCCTAGTCCAGACTCAAGCTCAGGCGAACACAGATCACTGAATACATAACAGCCCCAATGGCATCATCAGAACCATGCCGAGGCCTCAGAACCTGTTCTACCACTCCTCAGATACTTCTATAGGGCTGCAGTTACAGCCCAAACTCTGCCAGGAGATGTGCTGGAATCTCAGAGATCTCTAGGTTCCTGAATAGTCCTGGGACTCAGCTATACTGCTGCAAATATAACATTTTAAGTGTGTTTTAAGCACATTGTACAAATGTGACACTAGATGGCGATGGTGAGCTTATGGCAAATTCAATATATTTTTCATTTCACAGCCCCTTTTTATATGTGTCCAGATTCCACCCTAGTTAGATGGTTGGGAGTAAACGGGACTTAGAGGCCTCTCTGCAGTGCCCCCTCCTAACCTGGAGGGGACCTTCTTTGTCACACCCCCCCACCCCACCTTGCATCGTTGAATAGAGTCGAAGAGGAGAGGATCCCGTCTAGAAGTGTGTAGGTTGCAGAGAGGCCTCTAGGCCCTTTTTATGTCCTAATTACATCACTGGGAGCCTTGCAGGACCTAGAGGCTTTGCTGGTTCAAAATTAATTCAGGGATAAAATTGGATTAATTTCCAGACATCCAATGGATATCTGCTCAATTAATTTTGGTGGGTTTTTTTAATCATTTGAAATTGAATGGGGGGGTGACCATCCATCACTAATTCTCCCCATACCCAAAGTCATACCCCCCCCACCTGTCGCTGCCACCACTATTCAGGATCACCCGTCTCCCCACTTTAACTTTGGGTTAATTAAAGCACAATTAGTGTCACCCAGCCCCAGAGATTCCGTGCTAACAACCATTAGAAGCAAACTGACAAAATCATTTTTGACAGGCAAAATTATCCGCGTGTAATTCTCTTATGGTTAAAAGCTTTATAGTGACAGCACCCACAAAGAGTCAGATGTAGAAGATTCTTTGGAATGTTTGAAATAGTTGTTTTTACACCAATAATCTTATTGCTTTATTCTTTCCTTAAGGGTTTTGTTTTTACAATCAAGTGGTGTATACATTTTATGAAATAAATAAATCTGCAACATTCTCTCTCTTAGTTGTGCCGTATTGTTATGACTACAGAACACCGAGTGCTTTTGAAGGGGGGGAAATCCAGAATTTGAGTTTTAAAAGAGATAAAAACGTGTTACTATCTCACAAATTCTCATTTTGGTTTACTTTAAAAGCTAAGCTGCTACAAAGCCACACGGAAAGGCCCTCGAAAGAAGGGCTGGATGTGGAATGATCAGAACAAGGGTAGTCAGTGCAGTACGCTCTGAATATTTTGGACTACAACTCCCATCAGCCCCAGCCAGCATAGGCCACAGTCAATGATTGTGGACGTTGTAGTCCAAAATATCTGGAGGGCGCCATGTTGACTATCCCTGAATTAAAGAATAACATTACCACTTGGGCTCATCAAATTTTTTAAAACATGATTAAAATCCCACTCCAAATGTTACCATGTTTGGACAGACTGGAGTAAAGTGATATATTTGCCTTTATTTAACTATCTTGTTTTAGAATCAGGTGGTTGAAATACGTTCTGGGATAACTGATATATTTTAACAGATCTGCAGAGAGATCCTTGTTCACCTGGACCAACAATAAATGACTGGTTTTTAATTTGCTTTACTTAAGAGCTGCTAAGGAGCAGGAAGCCAACTTACCACGTCAATTATCTGCAGCAATGACAGTTGCAGCTCCACGACGAGGGGCTGTGAGTCATTCACTACCGGACGTTCTAAGCTGTTATAGTTCTTCAGTAATTCTCTGTAGAGCCGCCTTTGGTTTTCACCTTGCTGGGAGACTATGGGAAGAAGAAAAAAGTACCGTAAGAGAGCATCTTAATTATGACACATAATTGTGTGTATATCAGCAGAACTAGGTTCAAATCCCTGGTCAGTTCTGTTACTTGGGAATGACTGGTGTCAGGAGTGGACCCAGTAATAAGAAATCACTGCTCACACCAACTTTGTCTTGGAGGAATCCTTGATATTTCCAGATGTTCACACACACACTGACATTGTAACCCTGTTTTGTGGACAACAAATGTGGGTTCTGCAAGCCCTTAAGGTAGCTAAGATAGTGCAAGGACAAACATCTATCGCCCAGTTGTTTGAAGCTCTCACTGCCCTTTCTACATCTGAATGTGTGGCTTACAGTCGTAAATTTCATTTAGATGCGTTTCTGGACTGCCTATATTAATTTATATGTTTAAAACAGGATTCATGGAATATTTTTCTTGTTAACATCAACTGGCAATGCCAGCATAATTTCCATGCAGGTCAGACTCCTCTTTTTCTGGTGATGCTTAAGAGGTCGCCATGTTGGAGTGAGAATGAAATACAGATGTAATTTTAATTCTTAGATCATAGGTGACTTCAGCTTAGCAGAAAAAGACTCCATGCGACTCTTTGAAAATCCCTTTATCTGTGTGGATGACAGAGCTCAGCTCTGTCTGTTTTGCGCAAAGTTCATTAAACGAAACTACACTGTGCACTCATTTGAGGAAATAACGCACGCATCATCCTTTCTGTACTTGAGAACAAGTAAAGTGAGCATTACATTTTATTAGACTTCAACGCCGCTTAACAATTCCAAATGTTTAGCGAGGCATGTCTTATCAAGCTGTACGTTATTGCAAACTTTCTCCAGGGAATGGGGAAACATGAGAATGTCCTTCGCTATTGCTGCAGTTTGCATAGATTTCGTGTCACCTGCTTTATGAACTGAAGGAGCTGTCACTTGTTCTCACAGTAAAGGCTTGTTTACCCCACCTATGGTTTTTAGCATAACAAAGGGAGTTTTGTATCTGTCTGTTTGCATCCAGATTTAATTTTTCTTAATATAATATTATGCAGATTCCTATGCAAGCAGAGCGGTTGGCTTCCTGGCAAGTCACCAAGGCAGCTGTTGGTGTCGTACATGGTTAGCCTATCTAATCAAGCTATCTGTTGTTGTTCTTCTTGCGATAGCCCCTGAGCAAAAGTAGATGTGGAACCAAGAAAATGTGCTGCGGGGACAAGAAAGAAACCCGAAGCAAAAAAAGGACAAAGGCACAATTACAGAGTAACAACTGAAAAGTTATACGGACACAGATGTGCACACGTATCCAAGCTCTCAAGTTCTCCAATAATGCAGCACACAGATGCAGATTCCATGCTGTGCAATCTGTATTAACACAACTCAGGGTAGAGCTACACAGATATGTGCAGATTGTATTTTCAGCGGCTCCCATTAGCTATTATGGGATAAATTTAACAGCCTGTAATCTGGGCCAGACATGAGAAAGGGATGTCAAGGTCCACAAGAGGTATTCAGGGAGGTTGTTGCAGGCCACCTCAACCATAGCTGTCAACTTTCGGATTTGAAAATAAGGGATTTTTCCTAACTTTCAGATTTGAAAATAAGGGATGCCGTGAGGGCGGTGCAATGGCACCAAGTAGCCTCGCCACCCTGCGCTCCAGAGGCTGCGCGCGCAAACAGGTAAGCGAAAGAGCGAACGCATAGATGGCAGGCAGGCTGGCTGGCTGGCTGGTTGGGCGTGAGGGTCTGGCTGCACAAGGCATGCAAGCTCCGCGCCCAGTCGGTCTCAGACTCCTTATTGGCAGCCGAGCAACGCAGCTGAGGAGCCTCCCTGGCCGGCAGGGAGGGAGAGGAGCTGCTTCCTTTGAAATCCGGGAAATTTAAGGGATATCAACAATCCGGGATAGCAGCGGGAAACGGCATTGGAATAAGGGAGTTTCCCGCCAAAAAAGGGAGGGTTGACAGCTATGACCTCAACCCTCACCCTCACTTTTGGTGAGCAACAGAGGTGGCTCCTCCTCTCTGGAGCTCAAAAGAAGCCCACACCACACTCGGCTTCCTCCAGCCCCTCAAAATTGAGGGGGCCCAGACCCCTGCCAAATGATATTGAGGTGGAACAGTCAGTGCTGGTAAACCAGCTGGATCTGAAAAAGAATCTCTACACTACTGAGGCAACCTGGGCCTCAATGACAGGGTCAAATCAAGGAGTACCCCCAGACAACTTACCTGATCATTCAGGTGGACCGCAACCCCATCTAGAACAGGTTGCCTTCCTATTTCCTGGATTGGGAAACCACCAGTTCAGAGCACCTCCTTCTCTTCAGGATTCAGTTTCCTCCAACTCTTTACTGCCTCCAGTGATTGACCTTTTTATTAGTGGTAATATTGTCCTCTTCTGTCACACCATACTCTGACTATGCTCTCTTCCTTACAGAGATAGCTTTTAGACTGGAACTCTTTAGTGCGCCTAAACTGAATCATTACTTTTCCACAATTAGCCAAGAGTGGAATTAAAGTAGAGATCCCACACAGCACTTAATACAATGTTATATTACAGAGCAGTGTCTTTTCTCCATGGGCAAGATCTCTCTATAATGTTTAGCCACAAAGAAGGCCCATTCAGCAAATATTCTTTCTGATGTTAATTAAAACCCTGCTTGTTTTATTGGTTCCTGTTGAGTGTGGCAGTGAGATTGCTCGTGAATAGTGTGTCAATTGCCCCTTGAATAATCTCTCTTGATCACCTCAGCGTCAGCTTCTGTTTTCACTGGAAGGAGAGGCTTTAATTACTGTTTGCCTCTCATTACTATTTTCCGTTCACTTTTATAGCAAAATGGTGCTATAAAATGAATGTGAGGAGGGAATATGGAAGGAACAGAAATTGACATTGGTGGGGCAGCACCCCCATTTGGCCTAATGGACTAGCCTCCACTGTTGGAAGCCCTGTGCAATGCTAATTTTTGGAAGACACTGTGCTGATGTTGTTGGTGACAAGGAAAAATAAAATAGGTATAAAAGGATACTACCTGGATGCTAAGAGTTTGGAGCAAGTACTCTTTGGTGAGAGAACCCCAGCAGAGATTTAAAATCACAATATATTCAGCAAAGTAAAGCATGAAAATAGAGGCTGTTAGACCTTTAAAATATGCCCTTCTAAGATCTTTCCAAAGTTCCCCTCTTCCCACAGCACAGAAAAAGACCACACATTTGGGAAGTAAAAAAACTGGTTTACTTACAAATTCTCCAGGTCAGGTTCATGTGCTTTTCCATGCATCAATCAGAAAGCTCAGACAGTAAAACTTGGCTTAGTTACAGTGGAGAAAGTTCCGAAATTATTGGTATAGGAACTCAAGAGAGGCTTGTTAGAGCCATGAGGTCTGAGCTCGGAGCAACCAGCTCAGACCTCTTTACACATTGAGCTTCTCAGGTAGACCGAGGTACACTAGGCTTGATTACTTTCCTCCCAAGGTAGGGGGGAGTGACCTAGCTAAGCCTGGCAGGACAGCTTACTCTATGGCTTTAACTCCTTTATGCACGTTGGTTATATGAGGCTGTTACACAGATGTAACAGAAGCAAGTCCCATTTTGCTCAGTTGGTTTTATTTCCAAGTAAGCATGCAGAGAATTGAAGTTCCAGTACTGGGGCAATGAAGTAGCAACCCACCTATTCTCTTTTTTGGAGTCTCATTCAAACCCACGGAAACCACTGGAATATGAGGACAGCAAGATTACAGCCTAAATGGCCTTCCCAACATTGCAGGACGCTTCAATTCCTTTGGCAGAGATTTGCAAGGCAGACGGCTTGCCTGGTATATTTTGCAGATTTCCGAGAACATAAAGCGTGCTACCGCCATATGCCATTTAATCCCCGCAGACATAAATGTGTCCCGTCTGCTTTCGTTCCTTGGTGCAGTCAGCATTATGGCATTTGCCAACAACAGCAAGCACTTGTATAAAATATACTTAACACCAAGTTTAGAACACAAAAAGCGGCAATATATATGCTTTCCGAAATGATACAGCTCTGATACCAGTTTCATCAGATCTCTCAAAAGTGTCTTGCTCTGTATTTCTGTATTCCTCATCTTTGGGCATCCTGCTTATTTATGGAAGCAATCTGTTTTGATACAACCTTAATACTTATTTCTTTGTTAAATCTAACATTCACGTCCCACTGGATGTTTATGGAGCAACAACCAACCAAATTTATTTCTGGATATTAAAGCCTCAATATTTGGCAAAGCAAAAGCTGGTCTGACTGAGAACTAATTCTCAGGTCACCTGAGGCTACTACTAAAGGCACAGGTCCAATGCAGATGACATGGACAATAACAAAACCCCCGCCCCCTGCCAAAAAGGGGGGGATAACACAGGATGTTATATACTGTAGAAAGAAGAAGTGGAAAATGTTACGGGAATATGCTTTAGCTACTCTAGTGCAGAAGGTTGTTAACTGCCAGGGGGGGGGAAACTTGTGATATAAATCAAAATGCACACCAGTATTACAATCCCTGGTACCTGAATTACCTGCAGAATAGGCTGCAATACAGAATGTGCCAGTTTTCTTTCTCCCAGGTGAATGATTACCTTCCATGAAGACTTCCAAGTTGATTAACAATATGGAAGATAGCAACTTCCCTCAGATAAAAGCTAAAATATATTAACAATTCCTTTAGATTAGAAGTTGTGTCTTTAGCACAAGGGCAAATCCACCTTGTACATTTGTTTCAGTTTTATCACAGCTCAACTAGCATTTGGCGTCACCTTAAGGGTTCTGAGAATTGTAGTTGGGGCTGAGTGCTGGGAATTCTCTGTGTGAGATGACCTAGGGACAGGAAACAATGGTTAACAGCGCAATTCTAAATGTGTCTAATCAGAAGTAAGTCCTATGAGTCCAATGGGACTTATTCCCAGGTAAGTGTGTGTATTCTACATCAGTTGTTTAGAGCAGGGGTAGGTAACCTAAAGGCACCCAGGTGGTGTTGTGGGTTAAACCACAGAGCCTAGGGCTTGATGATCAGAAGGTTGGCGGTTCGAATCCCTGCGACGGGGTGAGCTCCCGTTGCTCGGTCCCTGCTCCTGCCAACCTAGCAGTTCAAAAGCACGTCAAAGTGCAAGTAGATAAATACCGGTAGGTACCGCTCCGGCGGGAAGGTAAACGGCATTTCCGTGCGCGGCTCTGGTTCGCCAGAAGCGGCTTTGTCATGCTGGCCACATGACCGGAAGCTGTACGCCGGCTCCCTCGGCCAGTAACGCGAGATGAGCGCCGCAACCCCAGAGTCGGACACGACTGGACCTAATGGTCAGGGGTCCCTTTACCTTTAGGCAACCTAAGGCCTGGGGGCCATATCCAGCCCAATCACCTTCTAAATCCAGCCCACGGACAGTCTGGGAATCAGCGTATTTTTACATGAGTAGAATATGTCCTTTTATTTAAAATGCATCTCTGGGTTATTTGTGGGGCATAGGAATTCATTCATATTTTTCAAAATATAGTCCAGCCCACCACATGGTCTGAGGGACGGTGGACAGGCCCATGGCTGAAAAAAGTTGCTGACCCCTGGTTTAGAGTATAATAATGTTGATAATACTGATAATGCCAAAGTTGCAGGTCCTATATGGCACAGCTGCATATTCCTGCATTGCAGGGGGTTGGACTAGATGATCCTCAGGGTTCCCTCTAACTCTATGATTCTATGATAGTCGTAGTGCCCCCAAGGCTCTGCACCCACTGTGACCGCACTGGTCATGCTGCCTCTGCCTAAGTAAGTGAGGTTAAGACTGCAGCCTTAATTAGTTTTTGTACTGTTGACTGGCCCAGTTTTATTGGCACCAGACTAATCTAGAAATAGTCAAGGTTAACCATTGTATTTAATAGAAAAGCAAAATATGATGATGTGAAGGAATGTCAGTGTGTATAAGAAACATAGCCGAAATTTGTTACTTGCAAGCTACTATGCAAATGTAAAGCTCTTTTTTGCTTTCAAAGCTCCTTGCATGCATTCAGAGTTGGCTCAGTCCCAGCTTTGAGGACCGTGCCCTTTCTAAACAGTTGAGTTGGCTTCAAGACATAACAGGATATGATGCTTTGCATGCTAGTACTCTTTTCCTCCTCCCAGGAGAAAACATGACATTTAAAGGGGACCTCCCACTCTGAAGGGGAAAGGTGGCAAAAATTAATGGCTTGCCCTCATTAGAAAATGGAGCACCAGTTAGGATGGAGTGATTTGGTGTTATGCACAGGTGTACAATTTGGAGAGTGGCAGTCTCCCCTCTTCTGTTTGTTCCCCCACTCCTGCCTCACTCCATCATTGGGAAGACCCATAGCTCTGTTTATTGTGAAGTAATAAGGGTCAAGGGGACACGGGTGGCATTGTGGGTTAAACCACAGAGCCTAGGGCTTGCCGATCAGAAGGTTGGCGGTTCGAATCCCCGCGATGGGGTGAGCTCCCGTTGCTCGGTCCCTGCTCCTGCCAACCTAGCAGTTCGAAAGCACGTCAAAGTGCAAGTAGATAAATAGGTACCGCTGCAGCGGGAAGGTAAACGGCGTTTCCGTGCGCTGCTCTGGTTCACCAGAAGCGGCTTAGTCATGCTGGCCACATGACCCGGAAGCTGTACGCTGGCTCCCTCGGCCAGTAAAGCAAGATGAGCGCTGCAACCCCAGAGTTGGTCACGACTGGACCTAATGGTCAGGGGTCCCTTTACCTTTAATAAGGGTAACCATAGCCAATGCCTTTGAAACACTTATTTATCTATACCTGTATTTATATCTATATACACACATACTCAGCTGGATTGTAAATATGCACTGGGAAAGCATAAAAAGGCCCACAGGAATAGCTCAGTTGGTAGAGCATGAGACTCTTAACCCCAGAGTTGTGGGTTCGAGCCCTACATTGGGCAAAAGATTTCTGCATTGCAGGGGGTTGGCCTGGATGGTCTTCATCATCCCTTCCAACTCCAGGAATCTATGATTCTATGTGACCCATAATTCAGCTTGCCAACCACAGTTAATGAAATGGCAGTTTGTGTACTGTATGGTATATCCGTGCCCATGGTACACTGCCTATGTAATGTAGCACACATTAGAGCGGTGCTGTCAAAAACTTGGGTCACACTTGCGAAAAAATTGGCCTTAAGGTACGGTATTATTGGCCACTTTCACAAGTCACGTTAAACTACGGTTTAGTGGGACATACGTGAGCTGCAACGTGCCCTCAGCTCTCAAGTTTCCCTTTTCTCCTCCCACACAACTAAGAGGGAAAGCTTAGCTTTCCGTTAGCCACCATGTGCAATGTCATTTGAGCCTGGACTATGGTCAACACTATTGAGGGTTAGTTTCCACTTCTGAAACCATGGTTTGAAGTTGGTATGTTTGAAATGATCCATAGTTTGTCGTACCAGATTGCATGTCAAACCACAGTTGAAGAAAAAGAAAAAGCCTCTGAACGCTGCCTCACAAAAGTGCACAGGGGAAGAGAGGACACAGTTTAGTATGACTTGTGAATGTGACCAATGTAATACATTGTCCCAAGATACATTTGTTCTGGCTGTGAAACTGATATAAGGGAGAAGAAAAAAAGGAGGCCAGTGATCAGTGTGTGTGTGTGTGTGTGTGTGTGTGTGTGTGTGTGTGTGTGAGAGAGAGAGAGAGAGAGAGAGAGAGAGAGAGAGAGAGAAATTCATACATGGAAAATTGCCCTACCATATATACTTATGATTTTTAAAAAGCTGCAATTTGTTCTATTGCTTTTGTAACCCATTTTTTGTAACCCATATAGAAAACAAATAATTACAAAGTGCTTTGAGTGACCAAAGAAGATAAAAGGGTAAAGCTCGCTCGTTAACCGAACCTGAGCTAATGGGAAAATGAATGATGAAGAGACTGATTTTAAAACGAATATACAGAGGGTAAAATAGGAACCAGAATTAGCAGCACGGTTTGTATCCAGGAAGCTGCGGAAAGCAGCACTGATATCTGTTGCTATTCTGAATGTTACGTTAATGAGGATAATGCTGGGGCTAGCCTGGATTAAAGAGTTTTGATCCAGATCTGGCAATAATGCTCCCACTATTCTGTTGACAGGCACTTAGGAATGAAACATCAGGCTGCAAACATACTTTATGTTCCTCTTCCGGTATAGTTATCATTGCATCTGGAATGCTGGAATAATATATTTCATGGTGTTTCTTTTCTACGCAATAGATATCAACATACCCAGATCTAGCGATCTAGCGACACACATTTCTTTTATTGGGACAGATAGCAGTTTCTCGTATTAGAAAAGTTTTCCTTAGGAAAGTAGAGCAAGCAGAAGGATTATTCCCACCCAGTCTCCCCTCACCAGCCACTCAGGCTCTGGGCAGCAGGATAACACTTTCTGAACTTTTAAAGAAAAACTTTTTTTTTAAGGGGGAGCAGAGACAGACTGCAACCTCCAGACCAGCACGTAGCAAATCCACTTGACTGTGCGTTGTGAAGTGGACCATTCAATTCTATACTGTTCATAATCCATCCAGAGCAGAGCAGCACATCAGAGCACTTTAAACTCCAAATATGACAGATTCCTTTTCCATTTCTCTACACCCCTACAAGGGATGCGGGTGGCACTGTGGGTTAAACCACAGAGCCTAGGGCTTGCCGATCAGAAGGTTGGCAGTTCAAATCCCTGCGATGGGGTGAGCTCCCGTTGTTTGGTCCCTGCTTCTGCCAACCTAGCAGTTCAAAAGCACGTCAAAGTGCAAGTAGATAAATAGGTACCGCTCTGGCGGGAAGGTAAACGGCATTTCCGTTCGCTGCTCTGGTTCGCCAGAAGTGGCTCAGTCATGCTGGCCACATGACCCGGAAGCTGTACGACGGCTCCCTCGGCCAGTAAAGCAAGATGAGCGCCGCAACCCCAGAGTCGTCCGCGACTGGACCTTTACACCCCTACAGTTGCTGGCCTTGGGGTACATCTCCTTTTTGCTCATTCTCTCTCCTAGTTTCCCTTTACCTTTCACATTGCTGGCCATTTAACCCTGGAATTATTGTCTTCCTTTCATTGGGGCTACAGGCAGGGTTCCTATAGCTATGGAAAGGAGTGCTGTCTGGCAGAAGTGCTTGAAGGAAATAAAAATATGAGGGATCAGAATTTCGTTAAGAGGATAAGGCTCTGAGGACCACGTTATTTCCAGGAGGAATGACATCTGTGGAGAAGCCCCCAGCTGAAGTTTAATATGTTACTTTAAAAACAAATCTGTACAAAAAGTCATGACTTCATTTGTCTGATCCAGTAAATCTGCTGCCTGAAGAGGAAGAACAAAGCATCTTCAGGGATGTGACTGGAGCCTGGGAAGAAGATTTCAAAGTACTTAGGTGTTTTGCTAACAAGAAAAAAGAAGTAGTTGAGCAAATTGGCACGCTAGTTTTTTCAGTCATATTCTAAATTACCTACCGTAACTGTTGTCCAAATTGTTCCCTGGCAGGGTTTCGTTTATTTCTTTGACACTCATCCAAAAACGTAGCTATTCTTAAATAGTTAAGGTTGCAGTCCTACACACTTATCTTGGGAGGAATTATCATTTAACTCAACAGGACTTATTTATGAGTAGAGCAAATCTATGTGTCTGAACTGCATCACTTCAGAGCTCAGGTATGCACTGGAATCAAACTCTCTGTACGCATGTATGTGGGATCAGATAGCCAGTGTGGTGCAGTGGTTAGCGTGTTGAACTGGGACCTGGGAGACCAGGGTTCAAATCCCCACTCAGCCATGAAGCTTTGGCCTTGGGCCAGTCACAATCTCACAGGGTCGTTGTGAAGAGAAAATGGAGAGGGAGGAGACACTTATGCACACTAGCCTGAGCACCTTGGAGGAAAGGTGGGTTATGAATGTTGATAAATAAATAAATAGATATTGTTCCTTCATTACAAACATTCAACCAGACAGAAAATAAGCATGTTGGGGGGCATGGCTGGGCTAGGATATTGTCCCCTAACACCTAAGGATGGTTTACACCAGAGGTGAGGAAGCTGTCTGCATTCCTTTCTGGGCAATTTTGTAAGGGCTACGGAGCCATTGTGAGTAGGGCCAGAAGTGAACAGAACAACACATATAAATTTTGCTTTTGTACAGCTGGATAGGTTCTACTCACAGAAAGAAAGAGATAAAAGAAAGAGGTGTCATCAGAGTTCAAAGACACATTCCAACCAGGCCAAAAAACACACCACTTGAAGCCTTTGTGATTCCTGAATATGAAACCTGCAACACAGATATGTTCTATTTTCATCATCCCTTAAGAAAAATATCTTACTGTCATCTAGTGGGCTTTCATCCTTTTTGTATCCACTTTCTATACTGCCATTTACTTGTCCTCAGGGTGAATGTCAATGTGGTTTAGGTGACCTTTTTTTAACCTGGTTTCAAAATGTACAGGGAGAAATCATCTGTCATCTCTCAACTACCTTGTAAGACTGAAACTTGCATTTAAAAATACATCTCTATCCCAACCCGCAAGGAACTCCTTTGGCTGGAGCTATGTCATCTTCGTTCCTTTCCTTGTGCTTCTTTCAAGTAAGATTGACATGAGAAGAATGGTTCTTTTTTGTAAAGTCAGATTCCACCTATCTACATAATGTTCTTTTAAAATATTCATAACTCTGATCATTCCCCATCCTACCTCACCAGGACCGTACAAAATGGAATGTTCTCCTGATCAAAGAATAAATTAAAAATCACTCAAGTTCCCACTACATGGAGAAAGCAACAGGCTCAGGCTTTGAAGCATTTGAAAAGACACTGGCAGATTTAAATTCTGAGGAGGTAGTTCTCGTGGTGTTCATGAGATGTGTTACCTCTTGAAAACAGAAAAAGCCTCCTAGAGCCAATTCACAAGCCTCGCTTCCCACCATGAAGTGAGCACCTGCTAATCACAGTGGATATACTAATGCTAACAGTGGATATACTGATGCTAACTGTTCATAGGCTTGATGGATAATTATGGAATTCAGTGAGTGGCATGGCCAAAATGGGTTCCTTCTGTGCAGGTGATTACCTGAAAATCGTATTGTATATTCCATGCCAGTGTTTGGAGCTCAGCTCCGTATTCCATGAGAGTTTATATTTTCTTGTACTTTTGTACAGCTGGCTAGGTTCCAGAGAAAAGCAAGGGGCATCATCACAGATCAAGGACACAGTCCAACACTTTAAAATATTCAGAAGTGGCAATCCACATGGGGCTGTCCTTCAGTCAGGAAGTTGTAGCTAGTGCAAAATATGACTGCCAGATTGGTGAGTGGGGCAGCACAATGGGGCCGTGTGTCACTAAGTCCTGAGCTGGGATAGCTCAGTTGGTAGAGCATGAGACTCTTAATTGTGGGGCTCGAGCCCCATGTTGGGTAAAAGATTCCTGCATTGGTTGAACTAGAGGGCCCTCATGGTCCCTTCCTGTGGGAATATAAAATGTTAAACTATGGGATAAGCCCATGGAAAAGAGGCTCCTACAGTCATGTTTAAAGATTTCACAGCTAGACTGAAACCCCTTTGACATTTTCTGACTCCAGGATTCTGTACAAGGGATGGTTCCCTTTTAACATTTTGTACTCAGGTAGAGCTGTCCCAATGCAAAATACATGAGCCTCTTGTTAAGTTAGTGTGATGTGATGTGTGTGAATAAAATATGGAGAGTGTCCCTTTAAAATATTCAGAAGTGGCAATCCAGAAAGATTCAGACAAAGCTTCCAAGTATTTCAGGACACGAACCTAATTTTACACATGCATGAGCTTCACACTTAATGCTCAACTTTTATATTGAATTTTCAGGAAGCTATGCCTAGGATAGGGACGCGGGTGGCGCTGTGGTCTAAACCACTGAGCCTTGGGCTTGCCAATCAGAAGGTCGGCGGTTCAAATCCCCGTGACGAGGTGAGCTCCCATTGCTCAGTCCCTGCTCCTGCCAACCTAGCAGTTCGAAAGCACGCCTGTGCAAGTAGATAAATAGGTACCACTCCGGCAGGAAGGTAAACGGCGTTCCCGTACACTGCTCTGCTTCACCAGAAGCAGCTTAGTCATGCTGGCCACATGACCTGGAAGTTGTCTGCGGACAAATGCCGGCTCCCTCGGCCTATAGAGCGAGATGAGCTCGCAACCCCAGAGTCGTCCGTGACTGGACTTAACAGTCAGGGGTCCATTTACCTTTTTATGCCTAGGATAATGGTTTGAACCTAGAATGGGACCCATCTCATTACAAAATATGAAGACATCGCTTCTACGCAGAAGTTTGGGCAAGTCCCATAATGTATGACGGTGCTGCACCCTTGAAATTGCACACCCTGCACAGGCAAAGGATGCCTGTTCTGATCATCTACAGGTGGGATCCAAGCAGATTGCTACACCCATGTTACTTGGGTGCAAGAACTCTGGGTCTGGACCTCTGAGGCTATATTGCACTCAGCAGCTGTAGGCTGTGTGCACATGGCATTGTATTCTTTCGTTTTTACCTTGTTTTCTAGAATTGATGCAGAAAAAGGACTTGTTTTTTTTCTACATGGTCCACACACAGTCTTGATCTATTGCATATCTTTTGCCCCTAGAAAGCACTTCTTGAGAAACTGGTTTTTCTAGAATTGATGCAGAAAAAAGACTTGTTTTTTTTCTACATGGTCCACACACAGTCTTGATCTATTGCATATCTTTTGCCCCTAGAAAGCACTTCTTGAGAAACTGGTTTTGTTTTTAAAAAATTAGCTCATTGCAGTTTGATTCTGCATTACGCCACAGTGTGTCCATTTGAAAACAGACATAGGCAGCCCTGACCATTGCAGGGAGGGGTGTACCCAAACCTGCCCTATGAAGTTGTGGGTTCATGTATGCAATACTGTCCAACTTTTTCAGATAAATAACAGGGACACACGTCTTCTGCCATATGCTCCTGGGTGACTCGTGGCCCGTACCGTGATCTACAAAAAAATGCTTTTCTCGGGTCAAGATTGTGGCGCGCGAGATCACTGTACCCAAAATGGCCACCGTAATCTGCCACACAAAAAAGGCATGTCCTGTTTTTTCTGACACTTGACAGGTTTGTGTACGCTAGGATCTCAATCACCGCTTCCTTATTCCTTATTTCATGGGGCATGTTAAGAGGTTTGTGGGGGAGGCGTGGATAACCTCATCCAAAGGAGGGTTTCAAGTGCATTTCAAGTAACCACACATACCACACTTTGTGGATGGCAGGATCTAGAATCAATCGAGATTGGAAGCAGCATGTTGAAGATGAGTGCGAGTGATTCAGGATTGAGGAAAAACCACATTTTTCTGCTACAAATGGGTTGCTGTTTGTCATAACTAAGTACATTTCCAAGAGTGTGGTGCTGGTGGTGTTGCTTGGAGGGGGGAAAAAACTTTTCAAAGTTACAATTCTGGCAAAACAGACTATTCTGCCACCTTTTTTAAAAAAATAAAAGATAAAGATAAAATTCCAGTGGCCGTTTATTTACCGCAGCTTATTAAATCAGAATTTGACAGCTTCATAAAGGAGTTGAGCTGGAGGTCACCCACATTTCCCCACCAGCTCAGACAAGAAACCATTCGTACAACGGCTTATCTTTTCTTCACAGCCCTACAAGCTTAGTTCCAACCCTCAGGCAGAAAATCTGTGTGTTATCTATAACAGTGAATTTGCGCTTTCTTTCTAAGCCACTGCTGCCGTCACCAGCATCCCTTCAGCCACAAAGCAAGACAGAGCAGTACATTCCTCATACGCAACACACACAACTAGCTGCAACCTTTCACAGGCATATAGACTTTCCTTCCTTTGGATGTCCCAGGTGGCTGCTGCTGATCTAGACTATTTGATTTCAAGGCCAGGGAATGCTTATTGTTTAGCTTCCCACACTCTGAGTCCATCTTCACACAGGAGATCCTGCTTTCTGCAATGCGGAGCTGAACTACGGCACTCACTGCTACAAGATGCTGTGACGGCCACCAACTTGGGTAATTTTGAAAGTGGATCCATCAAATTCATGGAGGATAAGGCTACCAATAGTTACTAGACATGATAGCTATGTACTGCCTCTAGTGTCAAAGGCAGTACGTCTCTGAATAGGGGACTAGGGGTGGCGCTGTGGTCTAAACCACTAAGCCTCTTGGGCTTGGTGATCAGAAGGTCGGAGGTTCGAATCCCCATGACAGGGTGAGCTCCTATTGCCCTGTCCCAGCTCCTGCCAACCTAGCAGTTCAAAAGCACACCAGTGCAAGTAGATAAATAGGTACTGCTGCGGCGGGAAGGTAAACGGCATTTCCGGGCGCTCTGGTTTCCGTCACAGTGTCCCGTTGCACCAGAAGCAGTTTAGTCATGCTGGCCACATGACCCGGAAAGCTGTCTGTGGACAAACGCCGGCTCCCTCTGCCTGAAAGCGAGATGAGAGCTGCAAACTCATAGTCGCCTTTGACTGGACTTAACCGTTTGGGGGTCCTTTACCTTTACCTTTATGTCTCTCAATACCAGTTCCTGGGAATCGCAATTGCAGACAATTTTGTTTCAGTCCACATTCAAAAGTGAACCTACTTAATTAAAACTCCCTGAAGCAATATACAAACTGAAATGTAGCCATCTGTTAAGATTCTCTATTCATTGAATTTTGCAACACATTTCTCCAACCAAGTAATGTATACAAAAGCACATATACTAGTACAGTGTTTCCCAGACTTGGGTCTCCAGCTGTTTTTGGACTACGACTCCCATCAACCCTAACTAGCAAGGCCAGTGGTCAGGGATGATGGGAATTGTAGTCCAAAAACAGCTGCAGACCTAAGTCTGGGAAACACTGTACTAGGATAAAGTGTGTGTTAAATGCACACAATAATGATAATGCAAAAAATATATTTATTAGGGAAAACTGATTGCAGAAATGTGTATATTTGACAACGTTGCATACAAAATTGTGTATATTAGAAGAAATTCACGCTAAAATGCTAATGAATTTTTATGAGGACTTTTCTTTTTTTTAAAAGGAAACTGATGTAGAACTGTGGAAAATTGATCTAAAAATAAGAAAGTGAGAAATTGAAATTGATAGATTCCATACCTTGTGGGTCTAAGGAAATATTCTCCAGGCTCAACCACAAAGTCTGCTGGACAATGGTAGGCTGATACAACCTAGCTCAAAATGTGTCACAAGTCTAAAACAGCATCTCGGTGTGCAGAGGCGCACTCTGCGACATTGAAGTTATCTGCGACATTGAAAAGGCTCATCACGCGCATCCGGAGAAGCCATGAGGATGGAAAGCATCAAGGCAAGCCACATACTGTATTGCAAATCAAGTGCATGTAAAACACATATATGCACTATGTTAAATTTAGAGGACATTAGTCCCTTTTCACATCTGGGGGCAACTGAGGCATGGCAATGTGACCAGCTCTAGATTGGTCAGAGAAATAACAATTAGGTAGCAAATAAAAGTGTCTCTGGGTGTATGTAAAGTGCTCATCGCTGAGCAATAACAGCTTTGGCCTCCCACCACACTTCAGCATAAGAACCAGATATTAAGAACTCTTCACAAAAAAGCAGATTTCTCACACACACTGCTTCTTACATTCTTATTATGCTACTGTCTCCCTAGGAGAATTTAATCCCTCCATTATTTAGACAACAATAAGTTATCGGCTAACTAGCCAATACAATACGTCCTATGAAAGAAGTGTTTCTCTCAGCCCTTTGTTGGGGTTCTATCAGGACTTACACTGACAAAAAAGAAAACAACACTAAAGGCAAGACTAGACAAAGTGTCTTTTTGAAGCTTATTTACTTTGAAATATTGAACCAGTATTTTCCGTATAGTATAGGAGCAAACCAAAAGCACAGTAACAGTAGCTGTGATAAGAAAAAGAATGCAATTCAAAAGCTTTCAAAGAAAACTTACCCAAGTGATCGTTCTGAGCTGGTGGAGTAGAGAAGAAACCAAGATACTGTAGTAAGGGAGGAAGCTTCCTGCCCCAGTGAAGTATTGGTGGGAGAACCTACATGCTATATGGAATCCCTCTATATTCATATGATATTTAAATGGCAAATCGGTGAGGGTTAATGAAGAGAGGAGCTAAGTTCATTCAGCATTCCTAAAACAATGGACTATTAATGTTACCAAAATTCCTGACTGTGATCTGACAGCAATACAGTACAGTGGTACCTTGGGTTACAGACGCTTCAGGTTAGAGACGCTTCAGGTTACAGACTCTGCTAACTCAGAAATAGTACCTCAGGTTAAGAACTTTGCTTCAGGATGAGAACAGAAATCGGGCAGCAGCAGCGGCGCAGCAGCAGCAGGAGGCCTCATTAGCTAAAGTGGTACCTCAGGTTAAGAACGGACCTCCGGAACGAATTAAGTTCTTAACCCGAGGTACCGCTGTATTTGTTTCCTAGCATCTCCCAAACCATAGATTTCCTTTCATGTTCCAATACATAAAACTGGAAAGCTCCCTTCCTTTGACCCCCATTGTCTTTCAAGACTACTTTGGATTCTAGTGATGCCCCAAAATATTCCACCCCATCTTCTCTCACACACATCACAAGCAGAACATGGTAACAATCTAGGCTTCCTCTGAACTCCTTATCTGAAGCATCTGTCTTGAGTTTGTGAGTGTACTACAGGTGCATGTTGTAAAGACACTCAATCAAATTTGCAGCTCCCAAACTCTGATTTGACAGAAAGATCAGGTAGCTACAAACATAGGTAAAACAGCAGAGACAGAAAGTAATGAGATTGAATCAAATTTAAGATGAGAATCAATCTATCCCATCTTTTCTTACTTCCCTTAATAAATTCTACTACTATGATAGATAAGTAACAGTAATAATGGAATATCTATTAGGCAGGCTGCTTGCATAGCAGGAGTCTTACAAGGCTCAGGGAAGTGCAGGATGTCACAATAAGAATATTTATGCAGGGGTGCATAGGCTTCTGGGACAAAAAATGAATATATTTTTCTCAAACATCAATAATCGTTATCAGCTTGCCTATTCACACCTCTCTACTGCCCTTAATTTGTGTCAAAATTGAACCAGGGCAACCCTGTTTTCCAAGATCAAGAATCCTTGGTCACTTAGTATGGAAAGAAAAGCACCTCTCAGTCTTTGCTGGGTGACTTTCCTTTGCCACAGAACAATTAACAGTAAAATGTTCAGAGGAATTCAGAAGCAGGTTGTACACAGGCAGGATTTGCAGTGGAAGCCCAGAATCAAACTAGTCTAAATACAAACAAAAACAAAACAGAAAAATATATATGGGGTAACAGAGAGAGGAAAAAAACAGAGAGTCGTCTCTCAAAGGTAGATCTTTTCTTAAAAATATAAAGCGGTATAGAAATGAAATAATAATAATGAAGAATAATAATAATGGATCTTAACATTTGTCTCACACATAAAATGGTGGACCCTCCCAGTTCTCACCTGGGAGCTTTCCTTCCTTCTCCCAGACTCTCAGCCTGGGAGTTCTTCCCTTCCCTTCGGGATTCTTCTACCAACCTTCCACCACTTCCTGTGTGTGTAATCCTGAGATCCAGTTCTTCTCCATCTGTCTGCCTCACAAACAACTGCAAGCTGCTTGGCTTTGATCTCTCACACATCAGCCCCTAGCTTTTCTGCTCTCCACACACCCCAGCCCAGTTAGTGGAGGAAATAAGGGTGAGTCACCTCCATCTATCACTTATGTCTTCTTGAGCCATCTTAGCACCTATTGAGACACTTCTGCTGAATCTCATTGGCAATCAATAGTCTTTTGTCAGGTCTTAAGAGGTATTGCCTCAAGGTACCCCACAGTGACAAACTGCGAGAGGCAGTGAAGGATAGGCGTGCCTGGCGTGCTCTGGTCCATGGGGTCACGAAGAGTCGGACACGACTGAACGACTGAACAACAACAACAACCCCACAGTGATTGCTCTAAAATGAGGGGGGGGGGAATCGAAGAATCATAAAGCAGTATGAGGGAAAAGTCAAGAAACATAGCACAGTATGGGAGCCCAAGAGACCATCTTACACCAAACCACCGCACAAGCTGAAAACATTGGGAATCTACTTGTGTGTATTTGTGATGCCCAAGGAAACAGCTTTAGCTGCCACCAGCTTGTAAAAGGGAGAAAGAACCCCAAAAGGGTGGGCTGGGAAGGGGAGAAACGTACAGGAATGGGAACATTTGAAGAATACAGTTTTGAAAACATGGCAGCTTTAGCTTAAATGGGGCAGTTGGAAAGTGTGGTACAAACTCAGGTGCACCAATCAAGGTTGGGAAGGATAAAAGACAAGCAAGGCAGAGACACTGGGTCTGCTCAACTTTCTCTGTTGATTGGCTGCTTCAGAAATGCCACTGGACTGCTTGCTGTTTGTATTGGACCCAGACTGACATTTGTCCAGTTAGACTGTCTGACTACTCTCTTGTGTTGCCCTTGGGGCTGTGTGCCCTATCAGGACTACTTACATCTGCAAATGCTGAAGTTCAGGACACCTGAGCTCTTGAGAAAGGACTCCTCACAGACTTGGCTGCTAAACCAGGCTTCCTCAACCTCAGCCATCCAGATGTTTTGAGACTACAGTTCCCATCAACTCTGACCACTGGTCCTGCTAGCTAGGGATCATGGGAGTTGTAGGCCAAAAACATCTGGAAGGCCGAGGTTGAGGAAGCCTGTGCTAAATGGACTCATTGCTGCTGACACTCTGCAGAACTCTGTCATGTTAATGAAGTCTTCCCTTTAATTTTCCATAAAATATGGGAAAGCTGTATCAAATCATAAGGACTTGCTACTTGGTTGTTTTTGTCAGAGAAGGTCATTGCTGCTCCGAGTCATGCTTTCCTGAAGCAAGAGTGTCCTACTTCCTATGCACTGCTTCCGTAGCCCGGTGTTTCTCAAACTTGGGGCTCCAGTTGTTGTTTTTTAGACTACAACTCCCATCATTCCTAACTACCAGGACCAGTGGTCTGGGATGATGGGAACTGTAGTCCCCCCAAAAAAACCTGGAGACCCACTTTTGGGAGATCCTGCTGTAGCCCATCCTTCATCACCTCTTGTGGAAGCGTTTCTGTGGCTTCTCTCAGATGGGCCACTCTATCAATCCACATCAGGCCTACACAGCTTGTGATCCATCAAGCCCAACACAGCCTACCAGCCCACCGGGTGTTTGTAAGCTTTTCTGTTTTTTATTGCTTGCTTGGGACTTCTCAAACTGAGGACGGGCCATTAAGCACCTGGCAGGTCACAAGAGATGAGATGCCTCCAGCTTGGCAGGTGACAAGTTGCACAGGCCTGGCCTGATTTATGACGGCATGCAGGCAGTTCTTTTAAAATATCATGTTAGCCTCATAATTCCTGCTTGGCTGGAATGCTGGCCTTCAAACAATTGCTTTGTCACAAGCTGCATTAAGTTTAATGGGCTTGTATCAGTACTGGGCTGTGGAGATGAGGCTGGCTGGTTTTCCCTGCAGGCCAGTGCTCTTGTTGGTGCCTCTGTCTTTGGTTTTTATAGCTCAATGCATTGGGAATGTGCCAAGGGAGGTGGACCCATGGCTGCTTCCACCTATTCCAGGCACCCCCAAACTCGGCTCTCCAGATGTTTTGGGACTACAACTCCCATCATCCCTAGCTAACAGGACTAGTGGTCAGGGATGATGGGAATTGTAGTTCCAAAACATCTGGAGGGCCGAATTTGGGGGTGCCTGAACTATTCCTTCCCCCAGACTCATTGCCCATGTTGGCAGAGTGGCTAAATTGCAGCTAGGAAGCCAAATCAGGTGTAATACTGTCTTAATTTCAAGAAAAATGTCCAAATGCTTGTCAAAATATTCAAAAACTTTCACCTGCAGAACATATAGCTCATACCTTCCCACATTTCTCCGATGAAAATAGGGACATCCTATTCCATAATAACAATTTTACTATTTATACCCTGCCCACCTGACTGGGTTGCCCCAGCCACTCTGGGCAGCTCCCAACATATATAAAAACACAATAAAACATTAAACGTTTAAAAACTTCTCTATGCAGGGCTGCCTTTAGATGGCTCAGATAACTCCATACCCTCCCACATTTCTCTGATGAAAATAGGGGTGTCCTAAGGAAAAGTGGGACATTCCGGGATCTAATCAGAAACCAGGACAGTTTATGTAAATCCAGGACTGTCCCTGGAAAATACAGACACTTGGAGGGTCTGAGAGCTGAAGAAGAATATATGCAAAGTATTTACATTCACATGCTTATCCAAGTATGGGCTTCATTTTTCTTAGTTGAAGGTTACAGCTTCTTCCTTAAACATTTAAACAAACTGTGTCTTTCTCTCTTTCCAGTACTTGCACTCAGCCTTCTGAACATGACCCAGCTAGGCCACGCAGGTTCCTTCTGAGAGGTTTCCACCTCACAGGCCAGACATTGAGTTCCGTTCACCATATGAAAGCGAGTGGACAAAAGGACCCAGGAGAGGACCTGGCAGAATTAGGTACCCCATTTGCCTGTATGTTTGAAGAAGAAGAAGAGTTTGGATTTGATATCCTGCTTTATCACTACTTGAAGGAGTCTCAAAGCGGCTAACATTCTCCTTTCCCTTCCTCCCCCACAACAAACACTCTGTGAGGTGAGTGGGGCTGAGAGACTTCAGAGAAGTGTGACTAGCCCAAGGTCACCCAGCAGCTGCATGTAGAGGAGCGGAGACGCGAACCCGGTTCCCCAGATTACGAGTCTACCACTGTTAACCACTACACCACACTGGCTCTCACACCACACTGGCTCTCTTGAAGGTAAAGTGTGCATTCTCCATTGAATTTCGTAGGATTTGCTTCTGAACAGATGTGGGAAAGGATTACGGTGCAAATACTGCATCTCTGCCATCACCATTATACATGTAAGTGCTTCGCATTCAACAGTCCTGTAAAGCAGGCTAGGAACTGATAGACCCCAATGGGGGCTGGTGTCCATTGGTACTGGGAGGGTGGAACTAGGACTGGAACCACCGCAAAGTGGTCTATCTCCATATAATAGACTAAGAGACCAGCCTGAGAAATAGTGGCTTATTCAAGGTCACCCCTGAGGGCTTCCAGCTCAGGCTTTTAACTGCCACAGTACCTAAAAATAAATCTGACTGCTTAAAGAATGATGGTGCATTAACATATTCTATATGTGTTGCTGCTTAACGTAGTCCAGTGTATTATACTGCATACCTAGAGCGCTTTCCTGACAATTGTAATAAGGGATGATTGAAAGTATGGAGAAACCTGTTTAGTTTACAAATTCCACACACAGTCTGTTCTCTCCTTTCTCTGCCCCTTGGCATGACACAGCCTTGGCTTTGCCTTCTTTGGATGTGGTCAAATACTGCTTACAACAGCTCTGTGTGTCACCTCCAAATCTTATGTGGCGTGTTGCAGCGGCATGCAAAATGGCAGCAACTGTTGGTGAAAAATGATTTATACAACCTGTGAGGAGAGAAGGACAATAAAGCGGATGCATTAAGTAGAGCAGACATTCCTAGCCAAGTGCAGAATGCCTGCCCTATGTAGATGCCTGGCTGCAAGCATGAAGAAGCAAGCTCTCCAAATGTTGTAGGACTCCAACTCCCATCAGCCCCAGACAGTGTGGCCAGTGGTCAGGGATGATGGGAGTTGCAGTCCGAGCACTGGGGAAGCCACTGGTTCCCCATGCCATAGAGAAGAGAGAGAGAAATAAGACAGCTATAACCATAGGTGTTGTTGTGGGGAAGTACATGAAACACATTGAGCCCTTGGGGGTGTAAGCACTATAGAAGTACTGACTATGATTATCAGGGATCCTACTGAATCTGAGGAAACCCAGAACATGTGGGTGAATTTAGACAGCAGAACCCCTTTCATACTGGTGGTTTGTATGCTAGCTGGGGCGAGGAAGGGTGTCTCTGCAACTTTTTCAGGGTTGCCCAGATCCCTCAAGCCACTTGCACTTTTCACATGCAGAGCTGCGAACAAGTGACTGAAATGGTGAATGTTGAAAATGGTAATGACCTGATAGGCAAGGTTTCCCAAACTTGGGTCTCCGGCTGTTTTTGGACTACAACTCCCATCATCCCTAGCTAGCAGGACCAGTGGTCAGGGAGGATGGGAATTGTAGTCCAAAAACAGCTGGAGAACCCTATTTAGGGGAAAGCAGGCAACTTCCATCTCACCATCCCCCCCAAACAGACCCTGGAGCTAGCTGTCAAACATGACAATACTAAACAACCATCTCTTCAACACAGCATACTTGTCCCAACCCAGCACCGTGTCTGCCGCTCTGTGAGTTGAATGCACAGCATATTGGGATCCAAAGACATTCCACCTCCACGATGGTCCATTTCATGAGTAACTTTCAAGTGTTACATTCAATGGAGGGAAGGGAGTAGGGTTCTGCATGCCTTTCCCGCTTCCAAATGCTACATTTTCAGCTCAATGTGTTATATTGGAGGTGAGATTTTATTCCTTTCTAACTGCAATGTCAACCAAGTTTCCCAAGTCAGATCAGGGCCCCCATAAATCCTCATGTCGCTCCATCACTCTGCTTTTCTCTACTCTATCCTTATGCACAATATCTCTATAGTTTTCTATATCTCTGTTTCTCTACTCTAGGTCCATGGACTTTGCAAGGAACAGGTACTGCCTGCAGAGTGCTGAAAAACTCCAGAGAATTGTTTTTTTAAGCAGAGCAGGGGAGGATTATAAAAAGTAGTTAATGTTGTTATTGTTAATTACTCACTTTACCTGTGGAAATCTCAAAGCAGCTTACAGATGCAATAGAAATACCTCAACCAATTCCAGCAATCGCAATCACCACCATCAGGACTTTGAATGTTGTTTCAGCAGATAGATCATATATTGTGCACCTTACAGAATCATTATATGAACACGTATTCTGAAACAGCAGCATTCCAGATTCAACACTCTCTGATTTGTCTGACAAATAAAGTATTAAGCCATAGTTTGGAGAGCATGGGGTGAACACCTTTAAGGACTCTTCTGCCTCCACCTCTGTTTTTACCACTTTGAATTAGGGATGAGGAAATCTGTCAATTTTGGTTTCTCCCAGTTTCTCATTTTTCTAAACTTTAGTCAATTTCTCCATATTTCCAAATCAGTTTGAGGTAGTGTGTGTGTGTGTGTGTGTGTGTGTGTGTGTGTGTGTGTGTGTGTTTAAAGAAGTCCTCATGAAAACTCACCAGCATTTTAATGCAAATTTCTCCTATGGTACACAGTTTTCTAGGCAATTCTGCCGAAGATGCATATTTTTGCAAAGCAATTTTCCCCTGAATATAATATATATGCATGACTACTATATGCATTTTCACACACACTTTCCCCTAGCATATGCATCTTTGTAAACATTGCTTGGCTAGAGAACCAGCCTCCAAAATTCGGAGAGTTTTGAAACAGCACATATTTGTTGCTTGCTGTTGTATTTTTGTGTCTTGATTTTTCTCCCGGCAGCATAAGGCTGCGTAGATTGCCTTCCCCTTCCCACTTTTATCTGCCCAAGAAGCCTGTGAGGTAGGCGAAGCTGTGAGTTGGTAGTTCAGACACCAAAGTCGTGAAACTGCACATACTTAAGAGTATTTATTCCTTGTTACTATTTATAAGGTTTGGCAAAGATTTCTTCCATTTCCTTTTGGCGTTCTGCTGTAAATACCAGGACAATGAAACATTGCAGTTAAAGCAAGGAGGGTGTTTTCTAGCTTTGTTGCATGATCTGTGAATGACATTACATAAGAACATAAGAAGAGCCTGCTGGATCTGGCCAACAGCCCGTCTAGTCCATCGTGTTCTAAGAATGGCCAAGCAGATGCCTGTGAGGTGACCACAAGCACTATAGCACTCTTCCTTCCCACAGTGTCAGGCAACTGGTATTCGGAAGTATACAGCTTCCCACTGTGAAGGCAGGTGTAGATGTAGCCATCATGGCTGGTAGCTTCTGGTAGCCCTATCCTCCATTAATTTGTCTAATCCTTTTAAAGCCACATGTCCTCCAACATTTCTCCGATGGAAATAGGGATGTCCTATTCCAAAACAACAGCAACAGCAACATTATTTATACCCTGCCATCTGACTGGGTTGCCCCAACCACTCTGGGCAGCTTCCAACATATATAAAAACGTAATATTATTATTTTTTAAGTTGCCCTCTACAGGGCTGCCTTCAGGTGTCTTCTAAAGGTTTTATAGTTTATCTCCTTGGCTCAGGGGTTGCATAACTCCATGCCCTCCAACATTTCTCTGATGAAAATAGGGACATCCTAAAGAAAAGTGGGACATTCCAGGATCAAATCAGAAACCAGGATAGTTTCTGTAAATCCAGGACTGTCCCTGGAAAATAGGGGCACTTGGAGGGTCTGAAGCCATCCATGTTGGTGGCCATTATTGCCTCCATAGTGTGCGGCCTGACATGCATTTGTATATTGCTTTTCTGTCCAGGAGTTCAAGGTGTGTACATTTTCTTCTCCTCCTCCCGTTTTATATTTGTAACAACCCTGTGAGGTAGACTAGGCTGAGTTAATATATGTACATAAGCAGCAGATCTTGTCAACAGATTGCTGCAGAGGACAAGGAGAGAGTGGGCCTTGAGGAAATCCTGTTGGCACCCCTGAGTGAGTGCATTTAGGACCACAGCCAAAGATGATGGCTATTGGCTTATCTCTAGACCAGGTTTCTCAGGTCCAAGTCGGATCAAGTTCCCCAACAGGGCTTTACTCTCTTTATTGCATTGATTCTTACCTTTATATAAGAACTTCCAAAGTAACTTTCATGATCATCTCCAGAATCTACCACAGGGCACTTAATAGTATCCAATGTAGCCCTTAGTCTGGCTTTCCTATTCCCTGTCTATTTTACTGAATTGCTTCATTCCCGTGCAATTTCATAACTGATTTAGCTGTTGGGTTACATGTACGGATTCATTTTGTGTACCTTATATAATAGATTCATCTTCGGGCTGATGCATCAACAATTCGAGTTAAGCCAAAACCTATTTATTTAAACCACTAGCCATGATACTAATATATAAGATTAAATCCAGGTACAGTATTGTATCAACTACACAGTGAGCCAGACTTCTCTAGCTAATACTCTTTACTTTTCCTTTTATCCACCCCTAACTTAGGAACCTTGTATTATAGAAATGAACATATAAGAGGGAAAAGATTGAAACAGAAATCGTTCATCTCCCTCATCCGTACATCTCAAGCCCAATAAAATGATCCACAAGTCCTCTTTAAAGCTTTCCTGTCTTAGTCTGCCCTATCTGAGAAATATATGCCATTTTACGTTCAGAATCCAACACTGTAGCCGTCACAGTCTTTTATTCCTATTAATGACATTTCTATTCACAGAGAAAGTTGTCAGAGCAAAGAGCTGGGAGACTCTTGCACATCCCCACCTTGGGTTTTTTTTCCAAAATATCAGAAGCACAACATCACTTCACAGGTGGTTGTTTTTTTTAGTATATATATTAAAAATCCTCTGCTTTGCTTTATTCCTATTTGCACTCATCATATGCATCCCATTGACTTTGATGGGGACAAATAGCCCCTGGAAAAAGTTTCCCAGTGCACATCTCCAGGGAAATCAGAACAGCTCATGTTCAGCTAAGCACAAATAATCATCATCGCCACCGTATAATCAGGAAAATCCAGAACTTACCTTTAAAAAAAGACAGGAACAAGGATGCCCAGAGGTACAAGCCGGAATAGACAAAGCCCAGACACCGCTCTGTGAGCATTGTCAAGCCACAATTAGGAGTCTAGGCAGACACCAGACACCGTGAAGGAAGTCTTCAGCTCTGAGTGATGGAGAGAGTCTCTGGCTAAGAGGGATCGCAATATCCAGCCAGCCAGTTTTGCTACCGCAAAAGAAAAGGATATTGGTCCAAGTCGCACATCACTGTTTATTGCTGGTAATAACTACATCTAAGTGCCAGTGACTTAATTAAGATTGGAAGAAGGGCTTTTTCTCTGTGCGTCTTTTCTTTCCCTTACAAGCGCTGTGCACCTTTCCTAGTGCCAGACAGAGGGAAGGAGCACGGAAGCTGATGTGTGCAGGGAAGGGGGAGGAGAAGGAGAAAGAAAGGGACATTGCTGTCTCTGAGAGATTTTCCACATTCTCTCTCTCTCTCTCTCTCTCTCTCTCTCTCTCTAACTCTGGGCCAACACGTCAGCAGTGTTTTCTACGCTAGTCCGAGAGTGCCTCTAGAGCTACATGCCAGGCAGTGCGAGACGAGAGCACCGCTCTTTTTCCTTTTCACGGTCGCTGATGGAGCAATTTTCAGTCAGAGAATTACAGCATGACATTGGTCATTTTCAGGGCGCACCACATGGTCGCATCACATGGTCATTTTCAGGGCGCACCATTTTTGCCGTGAATTCTCGGGCAGTTTCATACAGGAGCTTAATACAGTGGAACCTAGGGTTACGTACCGTCCTCCTTACGAACGCTTCGGGTAACGAGCTCCGCTAACCCGGAAGTAGGTGCTCCTGGTAGAGAACTTTGCTCCGGGATGTGAGCGGACGTCGCGTGGCGGCAGCGGCACGGCAGCAGCAGGAGGCCCCATTAGCAAAAGCGTGCCTCAGGTTAAGAACGGTTTTGGGTTAAGAATGGACCTCTGGAACGAATTAATTTCGTAACCAGAGGTACCACTGTACTGAGAATGGACCATACAGGTATCACAAATGGGACGTTGGCAACAGAGGTGGTTTGTGTGGTGGTGGTTTTTTTAATGCACCAGATTTCCCCCAGAAACAATGCCATGTGGACACTGTAAAAAAAAAAAAATCATGTCTGTGGAGCACCCTAATCCACAACAAGCACCCATGTGGAGTACAATTCTAATCCCAGCTGATGATGATGGGTGGTGGTGGTGGTTAGAGTGGTGTCCAGGTTCTGTTCCACTGGGAGCCCCCAGCTACACCCAAGTGGATGAAAAGCTACAGGTGGTAGCAAGTGAAAAGGCCCCCAAATGGGGCATTTTAGAGGTACAGTGCCAACAGCTTTGGTTCTGCTTAATTGAAAGCCCTGCAATTCCTCCAGAGCCCAGTCCTCAGGCACTTCATGACAGCCTGGAGCTGGCCTAGTAAAATGGAAGGTAGAACCACTCTCTGCCTACTCCCACCATGGCCAACAAGCCTGTGAGACAACAGGAGTTAGGGTGTGGCAGTGTTATGCAGCCCTCGAGCCAAGGAGATAAGTAACTGTAGAACGTTTAGGAGACACCTGAAGGAGAGGGAGGTTGTTGTTTTTTAATGTTTAATGTTTTATTATGTTTTTATATCTGTTGAAAGCCAGCCAGAGTGGCTCGAGCAACCTAGCCAGATGGGTGGGATATAAGTAGAATTATTATTATTATTATTATTATTATTATTATTATTATTATTATCATCATCATCATTAAATAGGATGTCCCTATTTCCATCAGAGAAATGTTGGAGGGCATGTATTCATCACCTCATTCTTCCTGGACACTTACAATTTCTCTGTTATACTCCAAGCTGCCTTGAATGCATTTTTACATAGAAAAAGGAGGTCTAAATTTTAAAAAATAACTTTACTTGATCATGAAATGGCCCTTCCCTGCCATTATTTTTGTGGGTCCATGCACCATTTTCCCCAGTGTGATTTCCTACTTCTTTCTCCCTCATATTAGCGGTTTTCAAACTGTGTTCTAGAGAAGTTTCTTAGGGAGCTCTCTATGAAACATGAATTGGTAACAATAGACAACCTTCCTTAAAGGAAAGCTTCTCCGACTCAATGTCCACTCTCAATCTAAAAAGTATGCAGCACAAAAGGGAAAGGGATTGGGAGGGAGGAGGAAAAAAACCAAACTCTGGCCCTGGTTTTCACTTGCAGAATTCTTATAAGGACCAGCTGGTATGGAAACAGGTCAAGGAGAGGAGGAGTCCAGAGTTGCTGTTCTCTCAGGTGAGTTGAGGCAGCTCCATCCCTCCCTCTGCTGCAGCCGGATGGAATGGCTTTTGCCAGGTATCCAATGGCTACTATAAGCTTTGTTATCCCTCCAGTGAGTGCAGTGCGGCCATTTTGTACATTTCCCCCGGTGCTCAGGAATGTTCCCTGTTGCTATTAAACAGAAGCAGCATGACTGGGTGGGTTTAAAATCAATGTTGTGTGATTTCCACAATCGGGAGCAGCAGGACATAGCTGCATTCTTACGGTAAGCGCAAACTTGTCAGGGTTGCCCGCCTCTCTATATTTGTGTTATGCCACACTACCCATGGCAGCCATTTTGTGTTATTCCACACACTCACCGTAGCAGTTGTTTTGTGACAGGTGCCCCCAAGTGTCTCTCCAAAATGTGCCCACAGGTCCAAAAAGATCAGAGACTCCAGTTCCAGTCATTCACAGGTCACCAATGGAAAGTCCATGTGTGGCAGTAATTCAGTTTTTATTTCACCCTACAGGGGAAAGACACCTAATTAAACCAACCTACACCATGACCATCTCTGCAGTAAGCACCCATTTGTTAATAGATTTGATTGTTTATTGCAGTAGAACATTACTAATAGAGTTATTCAACCCCATGACCTTCCAAAAACCAACTGATCTGACATCTCTTTTCCCATTTAATTTTTTAATAGCTGGCTTTTGTCATCATAATATATTACGAAAAGCGGCACTAGCAAATGAGCCTCTGCTTTTGATGCTGTGCTGGGACTTCAGTCTAACCCGACAGTAATCATAATTAAGATTATAATTCTCATTTTCTGTTGAAATATCATGGCAATTAAATCTATTCAGGGAGTAATTATTTTTCTTCTTTTATAAAATGGTGTGTGTGTGTGTGTGTGTGTGTGTGTGTGTGTACAGCAAAAATATATTTCATCCCTTGCTATACTTTTTAACCAGTACCATTCACCAAGAAGGTTAAGATCTTAAGTGAAATATGTATCCGTCACTTTTAATCAAGCTTACCGTTGACAATGTGTAAGCAGAGAATGTGAAAACGGGTATGAAAAGAAATACTTGTTTTTTCCATCCATGTTCCTTGCCATCCATGTTCAAATCATCGTAGATAATATTGTTTTCTTTCACAGTCAATTCACACAGCCCTTTCTCAGCCATGTGATCTAATATTTATATAAACATATACATTATGACCCTTTATTCCTGTAGATTACATTCTATTACACAGTACAATTTCATTCTTAGTTAGCAATTAATATAATTGTCAGTACTGTAGATCAGTAATGTTCTTTAGAGGTTTGTTACATTCTGTGTGTTTTTATTTTATGCTCTGTTTTATTCACTTATAAACTGATTTGGATACTTCTGTAAAAAGATGTGATATCGATAAGAAGTGAAATTGATCTCCTTTGAAAGGAGGAGAGCCATTTGCATGGGGAGCTGCCTTGGTATAGCTGTCAACTTTTCCCTTTTTTTGCGGGAAATTCCCTTATTCCGAATAGGATTCCTCACAAGAAAAGGGAAAGGTTGACAGCTATGTGTCTTGGTCCAACTCAGACCATAGATTCATCTCGCTCAGTATTATATATGGTGGTCTGCAGAGGCTTCCAAAGACAGACTTTTTTTTTTTTTTGACAGCCCTTCCTGGAAATGGCAGGGATTGAGCCTGAGAAAGGTTCTGCATGCAATGCATGTCCTCTTCCACTTTATTGCCATCCGTCTGTATCAAGAGACAATGGAGTGTGCCTCCAGAGGTGAAGTCAAACCACTGCATTAGCAGCACTGAATTAGCGCAAGCCTGGGCAGTGTGCATGGAGGTCCTGGGCTGCCCAAACAAGACACCCCCCCCCCTCGGCCTTGCTGATGTGGTCCACAGGAAAGCAGAGCAATACGTCTAGCATCAGCCTGGCTACAGGAGTTGCCAGAAGGAGGCGTACAAGACACCATCCAACTGTCTTAGGAACTCCACTCCAGATCTGTGTAGAGTTTACTCCTTAGCCTTTTCTTCTCCTGAAGATATCCCGCAAGGCAGCGGAGGTTTAGGACCAGAGATTTCCTTCTCCTAGATGGGCTACTGTCCCAGGTTACTGAGACCCATCTGCCCCTCGCTTCCCTCTACACAGCATGTGCAGAAACCACCTTCTTGGCTGTTGGACCTACTATTGGTTTTGTCCACTCAATCTGCCAGAGACTGTCTTCACATGCAGGGGAAGTCCCTAACTCATCCAGGGTTTGAGACCCATCGGCTACCTTACCTGGTTTAGCCTGCCAGTAGAAGCCATTCCTTTTTAAAATATATATATATATATTTTTGATTTTGTAAGATTTTAACAAAAAAGATAACATAGTATTACATACATAAAAAGAAGAAAAAAGAGGAAAAAATAAACACAACCCCCCCAATAAGTTTATTACACATACATAACTTTTCCTTTGCATTATTATGAGACTTCCCTCGGTCCCACCCATCTGAATTTCATTTCCTTAACCTTCTCTAGCAGTTTCTATAAACTAACATCTTAACCAATATACTTCTAAAACATAATTAACCTATTTCAAAAAGATATAGCAAAAACCTATAACAACCTCCTAAGGCGACACTAGAGGGACGCAGGTGGCGCTGTGGGTAAACCACAGATCCTAGGGCTTGTCGATCAGAAGATCGGCGGTTTGAATCCCCGTGACGGGGTGAGCTCCCGTTGCTCAGTCCCTGCTCCTGCCAGCCTAGCAGTTTGAAAGCACGTCAAAGTGCAAGTAGATAAATAGGAACCGCTCTGGCGGGAAGGTAAACGATGTTTCCGTGCGCTGCTCTGGTTCGCCAGAAGCGGCTTTGTCATGCTGGCCACATGACCCGGAAGCTGTACGCCAGCTCCCTCGGCCAATAATGCGAGATGAGCCCCGCAACCCCAGAGTCGGTCACGACTGGACCTAACGGTCAGGGGTCCCTTTACCTTTAAGGCGACACTAAATATTACAATATTTATTCAAATACATTTTAAATTTCTTCCAATCTTAGTAGAAGCCATTCCTGGGTTGTGCCACATGCTTACAGTTTCTAGGAGCCACAGGAGAGAGCTGAGTTCAGGGTGGGGACCAAAGGTGGACAGACTACCCCAGAAGGAGCACATTGTGTCCCCCACCAGAGGTACTCCTCCTCCACTAACACCCCATACATCACTAAGCTAGAGTTATGGGAAGGAAGGCCAAGACATTGACTCATACAGAGACACAATGTCTCCACACTGAAGTGACTGAATGAGCCAATCAGAAATGATACAGAGTTGCAGCAGGATTACCAGTTCTCAGCAGAGGCTGACTGGAAAGAGACAAGGCCAGACTCGTACACAATGACAGAGATGTAAGGGGCAAGTGGATGCATCAGCTCACGGGGAGTGAACTGACGTCTAGATCCACACAAAAATCTAGACGTCCATTACTGAAAAAGTGGTTTTGAGTTCAAAAGTGTCTGTTATGAAACATGCTGCGTGAAGTGTCAGCCTGGTAATGTAACCGAGTGCCATTTGTGTAAGAGTTGACAAGACATGATGTGAAAAGCCTGCTGGGAAAGAGAAAACACAAATGTCAATGCCAAGCAACTGCACTTTGCGGGAAAAGAATGGGATGTGTCATAAGCAATTGTTCCTTGAAAGGGGAAAGAGGATTGCCTTTGCCCAGGCAAAGTATCTGCAACAGGCGGGTGTCGTGCAAGGCTCTAAGGCAGATGGAGCAACCAGGGGGGTACAGGAGCAAAGTGAAGTGTCCCTGGGGCGGCACAGCTAGCAGTGGCAGCAACAGCAAAGGGACAAGGACCCCTCGCAGAGATTGTTTACAACAGGGAAATGCAGGCAAAGCTAAGCCGGTGAATAGATCAAAAGAGGAATAAATCCTATTGCAGGGCAGGGTGGCAGAGTGGGGTGGGCAGTACTTGAGGATTTCAGTTTTTGTAGCTAAGTACACTAATAATAGGAACCTGCCTAACACAGAAGTCTGATCTTAGGACCTCTTATTTAAGAGCATAAGAAGAGCCGCAGAATCGGGCTAAAAGCCTGTCTAGTCCAGCATCCTGTTTTCACAGTGGCCAGCCAGGTGGCCACAGGAAGCCCCCAAACAGAGTCATTCCTGTCATTCCCAGCAAATGGTACTCAGAGGCTTGCTGCCTCTGACAGGGAAGGTGGAGTATAGCCATCATGAAAGTGGCTATAACCATATGTGCTACCCCGAAGAGAAATCCAATTATTCATTTCAATACAAAATTCAGTAACGCAAGATCTGGAGACTTTGTGATATGCTGATGTGCCATGTTACTTATCTCATTAAAACACTTGTTCTCCAAAAGTTTGCCATCTGGGCACGTCCACCACAAGTTCTCTGTCACCCCACCACAAGTTCTCGTCCACCACAAGTGTCTCTGTCACCCCATCCTCACCAGGTGTTGTAGACATGGACTTGGACACGGAAATGGAGGGTGAATCTTGGAGTCACCTGTGGGGCAAGTTTCCTGATATAACCATCTCAGCCAGCATCAAGGAAACAACACTGAAGATAATGCAGAAACAGTACTTGACCCCATGTGGAGAACTGGATTTAAGGCCAGGGGGGGAAATGTGAAACAGTGAGAAACTGAAATGGACATATTTTACATTCCCTATCTACCACATCACCTTGCCGACAAAGGTCCATATAGTTAAAGCTATGGTTTTCCCAGTAGTGATGTATGGAAGTGAGAGCTAGACCATAAAGAAGGCTGATCGCCGCAGAATTGATGCTTTTGAATTATGGTGCTGGAGGAGACTCTTGAGAGTCCCATAGACTGCAAGAAGATGAAACCTATCCATTCTGAAGGAAATCAGCCCTGAGTGCTCACTGGAAGGACAGATCCTGAAGCTGAGGCTCCAATACTTTGGCCACCTCATGAGAAGAGAAGACTCCCTGGAAAATAATAATAATAATAAGTTAATAATAAAAAAGAATGGGAAAGATTGGGGATGTTGGGAAAGATTGAGGGCACAAGGAGAAGGGGACAACAGAGGATGAGATGGTTGGACAGTGTTCTCGAAGCTACCAACATGAGTCTGACCAAACTGTGGGAGGCAGTGGAAGACCAGAGTGCCTGGCGTGCTATGGTCCATGGGGTCACGAAGAGTCGGACATGACTAAACGACTAAACAACAACAACAACAAATCTACCACTGAGTTAGGGTCTTCCCATCGGAATGTGGGAGCAAAGAGCAGGTGGGAGCAGCAGGTCCCAAGCCAAAAGACAAAACCTAAAACAATCCTGCCTCAGCTTATGTGACCCAGTTGGCCAATGCAGATCCTTAGTGGCTTATCAAACTCCATGCTGTGTTTGGCTGCCCTTTCTGTCCTCCATATTTACAGTCCTTTTCAGGCCATAAAAACATTAGGTGTGTTCAACCCCCTCATGTTCTGCCACGCCCAATTTCTTTATAGGTCAAAATCAGAAATAAAGTGAAACTATGCAATCCTAGGAGGGGACTTCCACATGCTGTAGTTTTTTTTGTTTTAAATGCATTGAATTCAGAGCCAACCCCTGGAAGAAAGGTACATCGGCAATGTTCAAAACATATTATTCCGGAGACTAGATGATCCTCAGGATCCCTTCCAACTCTACAGTTCTATGATTCTATGATCTATCATGTCTCCTCCTGAGACCTGGATAGCTCAGTTGGTTAGAGCATGGTGCTGATAACACCAAGGTTGCAGGTTCAATCCCTGTATGGGACAGGTGCATATTGAACTAGATGATCTGTCCAGGCAGTTTTCCTACGGCAAATTCTTGGAGTTCCAAATTGTGTCTCTTACCTGACGATATGTGCAGAGCTGGGTATGCATCTCTTAGAAACAAGAGGTTGGATTATTGCTTTTAAATTCTGGCTGAAAATTCACTTCAATACAGAGCCAGAAGATTTATTAACTTTTTTATTAAAAGATAAACATAATTTTAGCTGGTTTTCTGCCATCTCTCTTAAACTTAGTCAAATAGGTTTTACAATGGATTCCCTCTTATCATATGATGAATCTCGCATCTTTTCACTAATCAAGCAGAGGCTGTTAGATAATGAATACCAAAAACTTCATCCCTTCCGGCCACCGGTATGTTCCCCTGCTTATCTGGGGTTACAACCCCATCATGGAACGATGCCCAATTATTTCTATAACTTGGTGACTCCCTTACACCGCAGAGTATTCATGTTGGCTCGTTTGAATGCCTTCCCGTCCTTCGTGATGTCTGGAAGACTTAGAGGCATTCCTTACCAGAGCAGACTCTGCACGTGTGGCCGGAATATGCCTGACTCTCTAGACCACATAATTTTGGACTGCCCCCTTTTTAGCACCCTTCGTGCTGACTTTATAACGTCCTTTTCATGGCTTGAGTCTCTTCCTAATAATCAACGCAAGGTGCAGTTTCTTTTGAGAGATGTCTCTCCATCAACCACCAGAGCCTTGGTACAGTTTTTGTCTAGAATCTTCGAAGTGAAATCTGGGGGAGCTTGGTCTACATAATAGGCCGAAGAAGTTTCCTTTTACTGTATGTAATATAAACATGTTGTTGTTTTATATATGCCAATAAAGGTGCTGAATACTGAATACTGAAACTAGATGATCCTCAGGGCACCTTCCAACTCTACAATTCTATAATACTACATTCTATTGAAAACAAATTTCCATACAGTAGCTGGCATGAAAATTTCAGGAAAGAAATACCCAGAGGTTCCCCCATGCATGCAAAAGGCAAGAGCAGAGATAGCCAGGAAACAAAGCGGCAGATTGGAGGCCATCTGCTGGAGTATCAGAGCTCATGCCACTTGAGGATATCAATTCTCTGGCAGCAAAATATGGCTGCTTGTTGCGCAAGAGTTTCCCGCAATGTGGTTTCCGGCCAAGGGCTGGTTCACACAAGGCCATCTGGTTAGGGAAAGATTACGTGGCAGTTTGTGCAGGTGTTGAATCAGGCAAGGCATCCACCACCCCAGACAAGGTGTTCATCTGTCACAACACTGTCTTCCGTGAGACAACTTGAACATTTGGTCAGCTACAAGCCAGGAAGAGTTGAATAACTGCATGATGAGGAATCAAGTGAAAGGTGAGCATTGGAAGATAGTGTACACTGACCTCTGTCAATGGCTGGGGAAGAAAGGATGCTGGGTGCAGGGTGAGGGTGGCTCATTGCCCACATCAGGTGACAATGCTGAGATGATTTCTGGAAGGGTAGCCCATTAAAAATGTGGCAGCAAAACCAACAAAGGGTCTTGTGACACCTTAAAGCAGTGGTTCTCGAAGTGGGCAGTTCTTATTGAGATTATTAATATTGTTCACATAGAAGTCACTGGATAAACAAACTGACTCTTGCATGGAAATAAAAAAATTCCAGTCCAAAAATATGATTCAAAAGGTTTACTCACAGAACTTAACTTCAAAACAACTTAAAACAATAAAAATTACATTCAATTAGTTGCATATTTCTTATACTGATCCCAGCATAAGGCATAATTGTCAGTTTGCATTTCTTAGAGCAGAAAGTATTGATCTTTCCTATTCTACTTAATTCAAGAGGGTTCTGGAAGCTTCTCTGTGTGAAAGAAACAAGCAGAATGTTTGGGTTATACCTTCAGAGAAGCTGAGTACAGTTGGCTTAACCTGGTTCTCTTATCTCTTTCTGTCAAGGTCATGCTGACTATAAAAGTAAGGCCAGAAGGAGCCTAGGCTTCACTTTCACTTTCTATCTCTTAGTGTTAATGTGTCGAATTATTATAAGTTATTGTAAGTTTAGGGACCCAGGTGGCGCTGTGGGTTAAACCACAGAACCTAGGGCTTGCTGATCAGAAGGTCGGCGGTTCGAATCCCTGCGACGGGGTGAGCTCCCATTACTCGGTCCCAGCTCCTGCCCACCTAGCAGTTCGAAAACATGTCAAAATGCAAGTAGATAAATAGGAACTGCTCCGGCGGGAAGGTAAACGGCGTTTCCGTGCGCTGCTCTGGTTCTCCAGAAGCGGCTTTGTCATGCTGGCCACATGACCCGGAAGCTGTACGCCGGCTCTTGGCCAATAAAGCGAGATGAGCGCCGCAGCCCCAGAGTCGGACACGACTGGACCTAATGGTCAGGGGTCCCTTAACCTTTTTTATTGTAAGTTTAAGTTAAGTCTGCTGCAACTGGATTTCTTATGGACAGTGCCAATCCTGAATCTATTAGATTTGTGATCATTATGCTCATTTGCCTTCAGTAGCAGTCAAGCTCTGAATGAAAAATTAATTGCTTCTAGTCTATTTTTTTTGGAATCCTGCAATGTGTTTAAGTTGTTCCTCTGCATTGGAATCTACTCTGGATCAATATCGAGTAGAATTCCATGACAATAATAACTTAGACTACAAATAACCTGCATTTTGAGCTAAAATCAAAGCTCTGTCTCTTCTCCATTGCAGCCTCTATTAGCCCCAGGCTGTTTGCTGGAGAAAAACATATCTATTCTCTTCAGTAGCTTAGAACAAAGAGAAACCACATTGCAACATGGATGCTTTCCAGGTTAGCATATGAATAGACCTAAAACAGTATCTTTTTCATATGACTCTGAGTTTATCATGTTTTGATTGAGTCACAAAGATACAGTCCCATGATACAGCCCCATTAATGATTAACCTAGTTGGCTCCTCTTCAACTTCATGGAAATATCCAGCCATGCTTCACAGTATACAATATATATTTCCTATTTCAATGTACAATTATACTTAACAGTTCTGTCAGCTGGAGACAGTGGCATTACCTAGGAGGGCTAAAAGGCAAGGGGTTGGTAGGGAGGCACTGGGGTGTTTTGAAAAGCCGGTATATTTGTCACACCAAACGTCCATCTATGAGGGACCCACAAAGTAGTTTTGAATTATGGTGGAAGAAGATTCCCTTGAATGGTTTGAGTTAAAGAGGATTTTTGGTGGACTACAATAGGTTTATATAAAAGAGATAGCAAATGGGTTTTCAGTCACCTGAGTTCTACTCAGTGAAGACCCACTGAAAGTAATGGACCTAAGTTAGTCATGTCTATTCTGAATATGACTAACTCTGGATACAACTCAATGCTTGTAAGTCAGTTAGTGTCTGATTGTGCAAAGCCAGGAACAGACATTTCTGCATCTGAAATTCTTCCTTTGATTCTATTTTTCCAGCTGGCCTAAAACCTCACTGTTCCATTCATATTATTGGAAGCCTGCCAAGCACTGCCATTCAATTATTAGGACCTCTGCTTGTTTATGAAAAAGTCCCACATTGAATAGGTTATCAGAAACAAAGGAAATGAATGTGGTGTCCTTCAAAGAGCGGCAGGTGGATGTGACAAAGGCACTTCGCCAGAGAACCAGACGTTGCTTGAGGCCTTGATGAATATTTGTGACGCGTAGCCCTCAGCTTCTCCCTAGTGGGAGCTTTTCTTTTCCTTCTCCTAACCAAATAAATAAATAAAAAGTCAAGAGGAAAGGCTGGCACCTAAAGAACTTGAACATCTGATGCATACTCACCTCGAGGAGAATTGAGAAGTACCGGTAGATCCAGCAGCCAATTTCTATTTGGTAAGGAACAAGTGGCACTAAGATTCACTCCAGCCGTGGGGTGCTTCATGCAGGGATGTGTATAGATGCTAGAAGAGGAGATAGATATAGATAGATATAGATATAGATATAGATATAGATATAGATATAGATATAGATGATATAGATATGATATTATCATTCTTTCCTCATGCTTGTGAGTTCAGCACAGTGCATCCCTTTGCCGCTTAAAAGGAAGCTTAGATAGGCTAGTTTTAGCCTTTTAGTTTAAGTCATGGGTCGGCAAAGTAAGGTCCGCAGGCCAGCTCAGGCCCAATGGCATTCTGGATCCGGCCCACAGACCGTCCAGGAATCCCCCCTTTGTTCCCCCGAGCACCTGGTAGGCCCTTCAAGCGTCCAGGAATCGCTGCGTGGATTGCCAGCACACATGTTCTTTCCCTCTCCCTCAAATGGCGGCAGCAGCGCCTCCTCCCTCCCTCCTCCTGGCTTCTCCCCGCCCTGCCTAGAGGAGGAAGGGGGCTGGGCTTTGTTGGTGCCAGCAGCAGCAGCAGTGCTCCAGCGGCCGCCATTTTAAGCAGCCCATCTCCAGAGCCCTTTCGCACATCGCTCATCGTCCCTCCGCTGCTACTCTCAAGACACAGGTAAGCAACTGCCGGGGCTCGTGGTGCTCTTGCATCATCCCCCCCCAAAAAAATATAGTCTGACCCCCCACAAGGTCTGAGGGACAGTGGACTGGCCCCCTGCTGAAAAAGTTTGCTGACCCCTGGTTTAAGTAAGAAGAAGAAGAGTTTGGATTTGATATCCCGCTCTATCACTACCCGAAGGAGTCTCAAAGCGGCTCACATTCTCCTTTCCCTTCCTCCCTCACAACAAACACTCTGTGAGGTGAGTGGGGCTGAGAGACTTCAAAGAAGTGTCACTAGCCCAAGATCACCCAGCAGCTGCATGTGGAGGAGCGGAGACGTGAACCCGGTTCCCCAGATTACGAGTCTACCGCTCTTAACCACTACACCACACTGGCTCCCAGCTCCAGGGTGCTGTAAGGCAAACTGGATTCTCCTGATATTTCCCCCTTTTCACCTCCCTGCAAGGGATGCTTCTGAGCTCAAGGTGAGGTCAAGCCTCTAACATTAAGGCTGCAGCACTCGGTTAATTAATTGGTTAGATGAAATCATTTGAATCATATTGATTAAATTTAAAAGGTGTCTCCAGTTAATGGAGCAACAGATTATTTTCTTTAAAAGTTAATTATTTTAAATCAAGAACTTATCATAACTGGCTCCATCTTAGAAGCTGCATCCTGATGTTTTCTTTCACACACCAGGTAACAAATGCCTCATCTAAGATGGTGTCTGCTGATAAAGTGTGTGCATCTTTTAAATACTGGTCCCAGTTCCTCCGCACAACCTCTGTAACTATTGTTTTTATTAATAGACAGATTTATGCAAATTGTATCCTTCATACATTAAAAAGTCATAAGTTTAATTAACTAGGGTGACAAGGGAGTTAAAAAGCCTGAAGGCAGTTTCTATGTTATGTTTGTCTTTCAGAAACCCATGTATTGAGAAGCACTAACATAGTCTCACTGTTAAGCATCGTCAAGCATACGGTCTGCATTCTCACTACGGATGGGGAGAGAACTTCAGTTCAGTTCACATCTGAAAGTGAAGTTATTTATTTCATACTAGCTGACCCGGCCACGCCTTGCTGTGGCTATGTGTGTGAATGCTGTGGTGTTGATGGCTGCGTCTGTGGGTGGTGGTAGGAGAGGAGTGGCTGTGGGGATGGTGTCCGGCCTGCCTTTCATGGCTGCTGCGGTGGGGAAGTGGGCAGCGGACGGCCCAGGCTGACTCTGACGTCGTCGTCGTGAGCGGCTGTGGAGAAGGGCCGGGGCCTGCCTTTCACGGTGGCGGAGTGGCTAAGGGGCCTGGGCGGCGGTTGGGCTGGGCCTGCATTTGATGGCGTTAACGGCAGCGACCCGGGCTGTGGTGACAGTGCCGGCCTAGAAGTTCCCCTGTTCAACTTCTGTCTGCCCCTTCTCTGTCCCCACCCCCATTTTCAATTACCCTCTTCTCGGGCCCCCCTCTTTTCTATTACCCTCTTCTCGCCCCCCTTTTCAATTACCGGTTTGTGAGCTTGCAAATGGCCGATGGAGCTCTGAGGTTTTGCTGTGATGTGTAATAGCTGCACCTGTTTTTACTTTTGTAGCTGTAGTACCAGTATAGCCGTCGCTAGAGGGCGCTGTTTTGCTGATGACATGTAATAGCTGCGACAGGTTTTTTGCGTTTAAACTTTATTTTAGGTATGACTGGTGTGGCTTTTCTGAATTTTTATTATGCCAGATTATTTTGAGATGGTAATGGAACGCTGTGTCCAAATTTGATGCGATTTGGTCCAGCGGTTACGCAGCAAGGGTGTTTCGGACAAACACGCAATGGGAACATTTATATATAGAGAGATTTGCTGGAAAAACCTACCAACCAAAACACAATAATTCTAGGTTTGCTTTTAAATATGAATGAAACTGAATTTCTTCCCCACCCCTTAACAGTGTTCACCATATACTTAACAGTTAGAGTATTTTAGTTCTTCACAGTACATGGGTTTCCAAAACCCAGTAAACGTTAAAATTATTGATTAAAAGACGGTTAAAAAACAAGTGTGTAAAAATATTCAGAAGCTGTTTAAAATCAGCAGTAGCTTCAAGGATATAAAACACATCTCACTTCTACATGTCTGGATAAACTTGCCTGAAGAAAAACATTTTAAGCAGATGCCAAAAAAAGAGTACAGTGATGTCAATAAGGGAATTCCAAAGGATAGATGCTTCCACACTCAACGAACAATTTCTTACAAGTGTGGAGCGGACATTGTGTAGCGCCCGTATCACTGCCAGTTCCACCAATCAAAGTGGTCATGTGGTTGTATTTGGGGTAAGGCAATCTTGTAGGTAAACTGGTCCCAACATCTGGTCAACAGTAACCCCTTAAACATGGCCTGTAGTGTTGTACCTGCAATGGCCCATTCACACATGCAAGGCATCATGTCATCATTGTCAAGTGATGAATGTGCACATCAGGCCTGGGGAATTCTCTCCCCCCCCCCCGATGGTTTCAAGGAGCCGGGAGGAAACAAGAAAGCTTTTAATTAAGATTTATTCAATCACTGTGGTAACAGACAAAGAATCCCAGTCTTTCCTCCATGATGGAGTTGCTCACTCCTCCTCCTCCTCCTTCTCCCTTCCCCAACAGCACCAGCCCCTACGGAAGCCTCCCGTTGCCAAACGTCACTGCGTACATTGCTCTTGTGCCCTCAACAACTGTCACGTCCTACGGGACGGAAGATCCTCTATGCCAGACATGTCCAACAGGTAGATTGTGATCTACCGGTAGATCACTGGACGTCTGCGGTAGATCACTGGCAGATCATTGGCTCTCCCCAAAGAAGCTGAACAACTGTGGCTCCCCTAAAAAAAGCTCAACAACTTTGACCTGAACCCCCAAAAGGGGGGGTAGACCATTGCCAGTTTTTAACTCTGTGAGTAGATCGCAGTCTCTTGGGAGTTGGCCACCCCGGCTCTAGTTACAGGTAGGTAGCCGTGTTGGTCTGCCATAGTCGAAACAAAATGAAAAAATTCATTCCAGTAGCACCTTAGAGACCAACTAAGTTTGTTATTGGTATGAGCTTTCGTCTGCATGCACACTTCTTCAGATACACAACTCACCATAGCTTGGCTGTTTGCCCGTCTCTGCCTTGTTATCTCCCTCATAGCTTGGCTGAAATTCAATACTGTCTCTCCCCCACGCCACCCTTGGCTACAGCAGAAGTGGGGGGCGGGGGGCGGGAGATCCTCACCATACCTCTGCCTCTTCATTCCAGTCCTTGACAGTGCATGTGTGAACCCAAGACTCTATCCAGCCTCATCTCTTGGAAGGAGTAGTGAGATCTGCACATAATAAATAGCAAGAAAGGCTGCCATATGAGTGATAAAGATAAATATGAAATAATCCACATGGACATATTTCATTGGACCAACAGTGTTGGCTGATTAATATTCTACAGTCTTTTAAATGTGTCTGTGGGAAGACAGGGATTGTTTTGCTGTTTTGTTTTACTTATTTACTTGTTTTTATCCTGTGTTTTATTCTGTCCTGAGATCTTACAGTGCAGGGTGGTATATAAATCTAATAAATAAGGGCCAATTGAAAAGCTGAAGATGAGTTCTTTTCTTTAATTCTGTATGTTATAAGCTGCTCTGGATACAATAACCAAAAAGTAGTATATAAATCTAGTATCATTATTTATGTGCAATTTGCACATTTGATACTACAGTACACAACTGTGTCCCTATAAAAGATATCATCTGAGCCATTTTTCAAACCTCCCCACTGACCACATGATCACAGCTTTAGCCAGCAATGCATTCAGGATTGCCACGTTACTCTTGGCACTGAACTTTTAAGATCTGCAAATAATTACAAACCATCGGGAGTGATTTAAGAAGTAATTTATAATAGTTGCAGCTTAATGGGGCGTCGTAGTGCAGTTAATCAATGTCAGATAAACATGGCGGTGGCCATTGCAGAATTCTACTGCCACCTGCTGTTCTCAGATCTGCATGCAGCATCTCCTGTGAATGCTTTTCATTATCCATATATACAAAGAAATCAAGCCTTAATAGAAGTCTTGGAAAGGGAAGCATCAGATGATAGCAAAGAATTGACAGCTGTAAGGTCAAATTCCTTGTGTCCTGACTTAGGGCTGGTTCAGCCATGCGCGCTCAACGCTTGAAAGCGAATGATGGCTCACAGATATTTAACACCACAGATAGAACTGTCATATCACTTCATATCACCTCCATCTTTTCAGTGGAATTCACACGTTTAGCTGTCAGTCATCACACATGCATGTGTATCACTTGATTTGTCTGCACAGTTGCTGTGCACTTGATGATTGGCAGCTGAATGTGTGAACTGTGCCCACTGAGGAGCACTGTGTCTGAAGCTGATGTGGAGATTTAAAAACAAAAAAAAGCTCTTGTCTGTGGTGTCATATCTCTGAGATTCACATGTCACTTCAAGCTGAAGTCATCAGTCTGAAATTACCAGGAGCAGCGTTATTGTAAAACAGAAAATGTACAGAGAGGTTGTGTGTCATTTTTTTTAAGCCACCATTAAGTCTGTGCCACAAAACACGCTTTAAATTAAAGGGAAGGGAACTAAAATTACTTGGTTTTTACCCCCCCCCCCGAATTTAAAGAAGATTCCTAGCTGCCATGCAGCACACATGCTCTCTAGAAAACCTTACCCAAAATGCCTTGCTCTCAGGGTTCGAAATTTGTCAGGCGCATTTTCCACCTGGCTATCTGCCACTTGTGACCAAGTATAGATGCCCTGGTACCAGGATGGCGTCTGACGTCTCCAGTGCTAGGGTTGCCATATTTTGAAGAGGAAAAAAAGAGGGCACATTTGCCTATTTCTACTTTTAACTACTATGACGACTCGACCCATGAAAAAGAGGACGTGTCCTGGAAAAAGAGAGCATATGGCAATCCTAGCACCATCTGGAGGTGAATGCCTGGGGATCCTTGGAACGTGACTGTTTTCACACACTAGGAACACACAGGCCCGGTGCGTCCATTTAGGCGAACTAGGCAACTGCCTAGGGCGCCAAAATGGAGGGGGTGCTGGCCAGCCTGCCCCCCGCCCCCCCCGCCGCCCGCCGCCACCCCAACCAGTGGCGGAGCGAGCAGGATGGGGCGAAAACCGCGGCGACGGGGGTGCCAAAATGGAGGGGGCGCTGGCCAGCCTGCCCCTCACCCCCCGCCGCCGCCCGGTGCTGCCCCAACCAGCGGCGAAAATCGCGGCGGCGCAGGGCGCCCGGCGGGAAGGGGGCGGGGCACCGTAGTCATGCACAATGATGTCACGTGCCCCGCCCCCTCGCCTAGGGCGCCAGAAACCCTAGCACCAGTCCTGGGAACACATCCTGTAGAATTCTACCTGTTATATTTTAGCTGCAGAATCAGAATGAATGTCGGGAACCAAAAAGTCGTACTGAAACATACGACTTCTGAGCCATCTGGCCACCAAAAATGGCAACTAAGCATTCCGTTTTGTCACCCGAAACTCTGGTTTATGGAGCCATTTGGCACCTAGCTTATATATCTGAGTTTCTAACACTACTCGCTCTCAGGAAAGACTCTTTTGCTCTTCCTGTAGCAAGGAAGGAAGTGGAGGGGGTCATGGAGGACTAGAAACAGTGGGTGTGCTGCCCAATTAAAGTGCTGGTTCACCCTAGCAAATAATTCTTTGAGAAATAGCCTTTTCCAATTACGATGTTAGTGCTTCCATTCAAAGAACAAGGACCTGTTTTATAACAGGACAATTTTAAAAAATGGTGCCTTGAAAGCACCCCTGTCTTGCCTGGCTCTGTTGCCTCACCTCCTAGGGCTCAAGGTACACTTGGTATACACCTTAGGGCCTTAGTACACATTACTACCTTAGGGTAAAGGGCAGGTAATTGATAAATAAAATTATAACAATATATCAAATACATTTTCCCTATTGCCATTGCAGAATCCTCCCCAAGGCACAGTACTCAATGCTACAAACAGTGCAGCTTCAAAAGGGCTCTTTTATCGTTTGTCATTTTGGTCTGCCAATAACAGAACAACAGAAACCTGCTCTGATAGTGCCCTATTATAGCTGCAGAGTTTGAAACCGAAGATAGGAATTTCATTACCTTTAGACTGTCCAAGAAATTGGTTTTGTACCTTAGGGTTCAAAATAATAATAAAACCTCTAAACTTCATGGAACAAAAGGCTAACGGGTCCAATCCCTCTGTGCACAGATACAAGGCAAGGCTGTACATAAAACAAGTGCCTCAGGTAAAGACAAGGGTCTGGGCTGCAATGTGCCATAAACAGATAGTAAATGCACCAGAACGAGGGATATGCAGGGCAAATCATTTCCAACGACTCTAAAAATGTTATGGCTTGGTTTATTTCTATGCTGCTTTTTGGCCGAAAGGCTCCCCAAAGAGATGAACAGCATATTAGTAAAAGAAAGATACAATAAAAGTAAATAAATTGAATAGGCCAATCAAAACAGTATAAAATATCAAAGTCAAAAATCCTCACCATCACAATGGATATGTGCTCATGAATGACATTCATGTTCTTACTACATACACAACTCCCAAATGTTCCATCTCTCGCTTGGCAGCCAGGTTAACTTATATCTCATCTACCACACTACTCCACCCTCTAAGCCCAACCACCATCGGTCAGCTAGGGGGAGTGTCTTTGACCTCATCACATCCAGATGTGTCACGCTGTGTGGGGGCCCTCCCCCGGCTGGACGTTCCAAGAAAGACGAAGAGCCATTAAGCTAATAGGCTTTTATCTAGGTTATTTACATTGTGGTACAGAGTACATAAATCAATGTCTGCTCAGTCCGAGCCAGATTCTCCGAGTGACCTCCTATTTTGCCGCCAGGAACAACATCTCGGAAACCGGAAATACCTGGTCCGTCTTCTCCTAGCTTCCCCAGACACGGAGCTAGGGCTCTGCCTGGCTGGCTGGAGCCTTTGCACTGCTCCCTCTTCTGCAGAGCTCCCTCCCGACGAGGAGGGGGGGGAGGAAGAGGAGTCTGTCTCCAAAATCCCCGGCTGTTCATCTTGTCCTGACAAGATGGAAGGACCCAAAGGGAAGAACACTTTTGGTGTTTCCCCCTTTGAGATCTCCCCACTGGGCTGGCCCAGTCCAAGTGTCCCTATTTTCCAGGGACGTCCCTGATTTAGAGAAGCCGTCCTAGTTTCTGATTTGATTCCGGAATGTCCCACTTTTCCTTAGGACGTCCTTATTTTCACTGGAGAAATGTTAGAAGGTATGGAATTATCTGACTCCCAAGCCATCTGAAGGCAATCCTGTATGGGGAAGTTTTTAAAATGTTTAATGTTTAACAGGTGTGCAGTGTTGTTTGTCCAGGAGGTGGCACCTGGACACTACAAATGGTTGACACAGCTTCTGATGGTCTGCTTTTAACCATTTGTGTTGATATTTCTTCTTCTGTGTGTTTTGGTCCCAGCATGTGAGAGAGAAAAATAAGTAAGTAGTGTGATTTTTGTTTGAATTGGACTGACTTAGAGTGCTCGGCTGCAAAGGAGAGTGTGTGTGGCCCATTTATGTGCCTGTAAGAAGGAACATCAGTTTTTTGTAAGATGCGAAGGGGAGAAATGCTTGTTTTTCTGCACATTCGTACAGTATGCCTTTCATCTATGCCCTGAGCTAACCTCCCCTGGAGCTACACGCAGTCTGGCAAGCTCAGTCCCATTACTATGGCAGCGAAATGAATGGATCATTCCATCCCAAGGTGTGGGTGCAGGATTCTAATTGGGACCTCAGTGCGAGCGCAGGCTAAGTCCAGTACCCTTTCCCCCATTAATTCCTCTCTCAAGTGTCTGTTTGGTCTACAGAGTTAACATCCAGATATCACATGGATGCTGCACCAAGGGGAATTTAATTGGGAAAACAGCAGGTTTGGGGATCCTTTAATCATTTCCCCAACATTTCTGTACTGATCCACTCTGGGACTTTCTGCTATTAAAATATAAATAAAAGATGCGGAAAGTTTATATTCATGAATTTTTCCGCACTGTATCTAGTTTGGCCTAACCAATTTCACAGGGCTTGCTGCAAGGATAACATTCAATATGTATCGCGCACATATACCCTGTGATCCCTGGAGGAAGTGCAAGGTGCAAATGTGATAAATAAATTTATCAAATGGCTGCTTGCCATCAAAATTCAATACGACTCAAGAGAAATGATTGCTCAGATCTGCTTTATAAATATAAAAAGCTCATCTGGAGGCTTTTCTGTCTCCCTCTCACCCTCTCAGGTGAAAACCTGAGAAAGAAACTATCACATTAAAAACACACACACACACAAAAACACACCATTTTTTTCTTCCTTTCATCTTCCGAAAAGAAACATTCTGAATCAGTGCCCTGAGGGATCTCTAACAGCCTCTTATTTTAAAGTATGAGCCATGTGTCTTATACCTGTCCCCAGCCTACCTCAGTACAAACTCCACGGCTGTGTAGTGGCTTTGGTTTTCAAAACTACCTGCCTTACTGATAAAGCAAAATAAAATAAAAAAAATTTTCTTCCAGTAGCACCTTAGAGACCAACTACTGGAAGAAAATTTTTTTTATTTTATTTTGCTTTGACTATGACAGACCAACACGGCTATCTGCCTTACTGATGTTTTCCTCCCCCTGCCCAGCAATGATACAGGAAAATGCACTTTCTCAACACTCGATTGTGTTTACATTTCAACAAGAAACTGCATCATTTGCCATTCTTGAACCAAGACACGAAAGGAAACACAGTTCACCTTTGACATTTGCTTTTCTCCCGATTTTGCTTTGCAGTTCTCCAACAACCAAAAGCGTGTAGAAAAATGCATCCATTAGGGGGAAGTGTGCATAACGAAAACCAAACATGCATCTATTTGTTAAAATAGCACACAAAATGCATTCTATTAGGGAAAGTCGCTAGACAAAATAAGTACACTACACAAAATTTCTGTGGAAATGTGGAGAACTGCAAGACTGCGAAAAGGAGAAGTAGAGAGAAACTGAAACTGACTGATTTGTCCATCACTAATCATAAGTATCTGTTACTGTACTTGTTGTTACTATAAATTGTCCTGTCCTTCATTAGAGGCTGATATTAACTTTGACACCAGAGACACACATACAACCTTTCAGAACATCAAAAAGAATAGTGAATTCAAACAAAGTGTTCCACTTCTGCCCCACCAAAGTTCCCTGTTCCTTTTATGACCCATTTCCTTTTAAAACTGAATTGTTGAAAAGGGCCGTAGCTCAGTGGTGGAGATTCTGCTTCGCACAAAAAGGTTTCCATGTTCAGTTCCAAGCATCTCAAGGAAGGACTGGGAATGTCCCTTGGCTGAAACCCTGGCTAGGTGCTGTTGGTTAATACTGACCTGGGTGGACCAATGATCAGACTCAATTCATGGTAGCTTCCCATGCCCTCTCTATCTCCAGTGGTACAAAAGCCCCACTTTGTTCTTTAACTGTGACAAAACAGGTCACAGCCTCCCAATTTTACCATGTGAAGAAAATTCTGTACGGCTTGAAACCTCAAGTTATGAAATCTCGGTAAGTATGATTGCCTTTTTTCTCTCTCCTTAATTCTCTCCCTGTGGATAAATTCATCTTACTCTCTCTAACACCAACAGGCATTAACCGTTAAGTAACTTCCAGTTAAACACTCAGATACATTGAACTTTCTCATATGAGCCTGTGGAGTTTCTCTGCTTTGGGGCTGTTCCCCTGGGCTATTTCCTCCAAATTGATTATAGGTCAAAGATTTAACTTCTGTGATCCCCTCTGAACTAAAATACAGTGGCACCCCCCACACTTTTTACAGTAGCATAGTAAATAGACATATTCAGGAAGCGGAAAACAAAAACAAAACAACACAGACTAAGTTTCTTTTTTGAAAAAGACTAACGGTATACTTAATACTTGCTTTAACTATGGTTACAAATAAGTAAAAAGGTAAAGGGACCCCTGGATGGTTAAGTCCAGTCAAAGGCGCCCATGGGGTTGTAGTGCTCATCTCGCTTTCAGGCCGAGGGAGCCAGTGTTTGTCCACAGACAACTTTCCGGGTCATGTGGCCAACATGACTAAAGCGCTTCTGGCGCACGGAGGGCCGTGACGAGTGCCAGAGCATACAGAAACACCGTTTACCTTCCCGACACATATTTATCTACTTGCACTGGCATGCGTTCGAACTGCTAGGTTGGCAGGAGCTGGGACAGAGCAAAGGGAACTCACCCCATCGCAGGGATTCGAACCACTGACCTTCTGATCAGCAAGCCCAAGAGGCTCAGTGGTTTAGACCACAGCTCCACCCACGTCCCTACTTACAAATAAATAAGCAATAGATTTCTATTCATACCTACGGGACCGCCTCTCCTGGTATGCCCCGCAGAGGACCTTAAGGTCCACAAATAACAACATTTTGGAGGTCCCGAGCCAGAAGGTTGTTAGACTGGTCTCAACCATGGCCAGGGCCTTTTCAGTACTGGCCCCAACTTGGTGGAATGCTCTGTCACAAGAGACCAGGGCCCTGCGGGATTTGACATCTTTCCACAGGGCCTGCAAGACAGAGCTGTTCCACCTGGCCTTCGGGTTGGACTCAGTCTGATGTTTCCTCCCCTTATGGTTTTGATTATGGGCGATAAATGAAGCGGCATTTTAAATTGTATTTTAACCTGTATTTTAATTAACGTTTTTTTCTTTCTTTTATACTTTATTGTAATTGTATTGATGTTAGCTGCCCTGAGCCCGGTTTCGGCTGGAAAGAGCGGGGTATAAATAAAATTTATTATTATTATTATTATTATTATTCACAAACTGGTAAGAAACATTAGCAATAAAAACAGCTCACTGCTCTTCTCTCCTCCCACAACTGTACATATTCCCTAGATCAGAGGCAGGGGACTGTTTTTGAAGCTGAGGGTGACATTTTCTTTTGAGTAACTGTCCAGGGACTACAGACCAGTGTTCAGTGTGGCAAATATAGAGCACACAAAAGCATAACCTTTTGGAGAATCCTCTTGTGGTTTAATAGGGAAATGATCCAAAACCAATAATAGAGTATTTGTTTCCATTCTGTTCGTTTACTGGTTTGGTTTCTAAAATTGTAATACTTTGTCTTCACACTGATGTTATTTGACCTTGAATTGGGTTGCAACATACCCCTTAATAAACAACAGCAGCTTTTTTCTGTCTCTCTGGGACGTCTCCCTCCCTCCCTCTCTCTCCTTGGAGTCTCAACAAAGAGACTGCCTTATAACATCAGTACATTGGCCTTCCCCAGCATGTGGCTGACCCATCTCCATTTCCTTCTGACGATGATAGCTTTATTGTCTCTCTTACATCTGTTAAGGGAACAGCAGAAATTGACAATAATCTGCAGTTTAAAATCCCAATCAAGGGAGCTGGTTTTCAGTAACCATTATATCATGCTGAGCTTTGCTGCTGGCTACCAAGAACAACTTGGATTTCTGCTGTCCTGCTGCTTTGGTTGACTGATAATAAAAACAGGATATTCCTCTTAAGTGAGGACTGCATAATATTCTTAGGGACTGTTTTTTGTTGGTGGTGTAGGACCCCTCCAGACTGCCTTTTTACTGCATGATGATTTGTGCTCATGATGCTATCAGGGTAGTCATATGCTATCATCCTCCCCATACTATTTGCGTCTGCAAATCTTTGGGGGCAGTTACGCTGATTCAGTTGCAGTCGATGATAGCCTGTAACTTCCTGCTGAAATCCCTTAACTTTTCATACCAGATGTGTTCTGGGTTTTGCTTTTTCTTTCTGTCCCACTTCCATTGCCCTATAACCACTCCAACAACAGGTGGCAAGACTGGGGAAGCATCGCACAACAACTGATAAAGCAGATAAATACATTCACCCTTATTGTGTCAAGACCTTGCTGCAGAAGACACCCACTATAAAACACTCGTCTGGAGGGTCCTGCAGTGTTATACAGAACAACCTCCCCAGGAAGCCCCACCAGGTAACTTCATTGCTTAGTTTTTTGGCCAAAGTGGTGGACAGAAAATGGCTCCAGGCTGTTTGGCGCCCTGCTCCTCCCTATCATGCAGTGGTGGAGCAAGCCGATCAGGGGCCTGGGGCGAGCCGGAACAGGACGCCTCATGGGGCCTCTGAGGAGTCTGCCTGCCTCCTCCTACTCAGCCACCCTACAGCTGGGGGGGGGGAGGCAGCGGGGAGACCGTTTGGGGCAGCGCAGAGCCTGCGGGCGCCCAAGCCACTGCGTCACTCCCAGGAGAGATGTGTGGCTCGGGCACACTGCAGGCCCCGCGGTGAGTGCCACCCGCCATTTTGTCAACCCCCTCAGTGGTGACACCCGGGGCCACCCGTCCCCACCGCACCCCCTTCCTCCGCCCCTGCCATCATGTAGAACCTGCCTGCATCCTGATGTCATGACAACCTGCAGTTCCACACATTCCCCCAGCAGCAGCAGCAGCAACCAATTACAGTGGTACCTCGAGTTACAAACGCCTCAGGTTACAAACTCCACTAACCTGGAAGAGTTACCTCAAGTTGAGAACTTTGCCCCAGGATGAGAACGGAAATCGTGTCCCAGCGGCACAGCGGCAGCAAGAGGCCCCATTAGTGAAAGCACGCCTCTAGTTAAGAACAGTTTCAGGTTAAGAACAGACCTCCGGAACGAATTAAGTTTGTAACTAGAGGTACCGCTGTACATGGAGAGGGACAGGAAAACCTCCCTATTCATGTGTGATGATGTGAGAGCTTTTTATTCCACTAATTTCCCCCTGCAATGTTTTAACCCACGCATGGCTTTAAGATATTATCCTTATCTAAGTCTTTTTGGATTATTGTATTTATTGTTCTGTCTGTTCTGTTGTACATATTTTAGGAAGCTTGTAAGCGGCTTTGAATTTATTTATAAAGCAACGCAAAGTAAAAAGAAAAATCAATAAGCAAAATAAACAAAATGGAGAGGGAGAACTTAACATCTGAACTTGAACTTAACATCTGAGCCAGAGAAGAACGTTCAGGGCTGCCTTGCGTTTGGGATTGGCATCACAAAGATCCATGGATCCAAGCCAGAAAATGCAGCGTTCAGTGATCCTAGAATGAAAGGATAGTTGTATTCTGGTCATATCCTAAAATATTTTTTTTAATAGCTCTGTTAGGAGACACTGGCTGGATCTAGACACATCAAAGAAGCATTTCAGTTAAACACGTTTTAAACTTTCTATGAGAAATCGGGTTGGCAAAAACAGAACTCCACAGCGCCATCTGGTGTCACAGTGTTAGAATGCATAAACAACACATATAAAGTGCTTTTTCTTTCCCAATGTAGCTGAGTCCACTGAGAATATAACAAGTTATAGCCTACTAGTAAATCTGCTAATTGCATTATTGGGATATGTGAAAGGTCTCATTTTCTAAGAAGACAGGGAAATGATAATATATCTTTTAGCTGTAGCTTAATTGGTAATTAGTTATAAATTCGGGGGTGGGGGAGACATAAATGCTCCAACATACGATCATTGGATTGTAAGAGTATGGGAAGGGCTCCAAATGACAAAACTGACCAACATAGTTAGCATAAGAGAAGGAAGACGACTTGACAACCCATTTAATAAGAAACAGAGTAATAAAAAGCAGGTGTAATAAAATTATATAATAGAATATAGGAAAGTACTGAACCACACATACAGTTGGTAATATGGAAAGCGAATACGAAAGGTGGAGCCATCATCAAACAATCTGTGCAATGGCTGATGTATGTTTTGGTAAACACCTACGCTAATCCTATTAGTGTTATGTATGGTTTGTCGAAAAGTCAATGTGGAAAAAATATAAAAGGTTCCAGATTTTCTTTGCTCAGAATTTGGAGTACGTGCACACGCATGCTTCTGATGTACAAATGATGCATTGGTGGAACTAGGCTTCTCTTCACCTCTTTTTGCAGAGGGTCGCCTGGGACCTTCCTGAAATGTAAAGCTCCTGGGGGGGGGCACTCTTGATTGCGGAGCTTTCCCCCTCTGTGGCCTCACTTCAGTCCAAGTCAGGCATCCAGTTCTCCGCAAAAACCTCTGGTCACCACGCAACCTCATAATGCAACATTCCAAATGCCCACGATTGTGTGTGTGTGTGTGTGTGTGTGTGTGTGTGTGTGTGTGTGTGTGTAAGAGAGAGAGAGAGAGAGAGAGAGAGAGAGAGAGAGAGAGAGCATTCGATGTGCGTGTGTGTCTTTCATCCAAATGTCAGGGATGACCAAAAGGGAACAAACCAAAAAAAGGGAATCTTCTTCTGCTAAATCATTATTTCTCTAATGCATATTCCACTGTTGTTGAGTACAATAAGCCAGGATGCCAGAGTTCAAACCACACACACACCAAAAAAACACACACAAAAAACAGAGAAGAGAAGAAGCAGAGGGCGGCAGGGGGAGCTTTTGCTTGATCTCCGCTCTGGCAAATCGACAGTCTGCTGCTAATCCTTTTTTACATTCGTCTTGTGTAAGCCCTAATTAATTTTTAATGCCGTACCAAAGTCTTCCATTATAGGCCTGCTTTATTTCTGGAAGCTTTCTGGAAAGCGCGGGGCCGTCACAACTAGCATGTCTCATCTATGTGACAGTTTTATGGTTCACTTGGAACAATTTGCAAAGCTGTCCATCATCTTCATCCGAGCGACTTTGTGGCTTGGCTATTTTAATCCCCAGCTTCGCAACAGCACAGGCTTGAGAGCCCCTTAAGTGATACTTCTGAGCTGAACGGAAGAGTTCAAAAGAGTACCACCCAAAAAAAGCCTACTGCAAACTCGAAAGGATGAGTCCGTGGCTCATTATACAGTCTTCCGTTTGTGCGCTGTGTGGCATGGGTGTGCCAGCAAGTTTGCCACGGAAATGTTTTTTTCTCCCGCTGTGATGAGCTCGCCTTCTCGTGATCTGTCTAGGAGATTTGCATCAAGGAAATGCAATGCTCAGTGCTCAAGTTGCTACTGCAATGCCTTAAGAACCAGAGCTAATATCCAGGAAAGAAGCTCAGGGTCGACCCAAGAGCAGCCTTACCACCTAGTGCCTTCCAGGTGTTTGCACCGCAACTCCCATCACCCCTAGCTATTGACCTTAGTAGCTGGGAGTGATGGGAATGGTAGTCCAAAACATCTGAGAGCACCAGGCTGGGGAGGGCTGCTCAAGACTTTCTGTGTGGAACGATGAACAGGCTTACTATGGAATGACCACATGCCTTGCATTCACACTTGTGCAAGGCATTCACACAAGGTGTAAAAATCATTATCCGCTTGTGTAGTCCATGTGGTTTTCTTTGTCTTTTTTTCAGGTCACAGGATATCTGGATTTTTAAAGAAAAGGACAGAACGGTCCTACTTTCCCAACTTTTTAAAGAGATATGATTTTCATGTTTGCAGTGGTTACATCTTCAATATTACCATTCCAGTATCAACTATTTAAACTGGATATATTGATTGACAATGTTTCGTATTGTAACTTTTGAATAAATGGTTGTTTTTATTATTTTTATTTTTAAAGACTTGTGCTTTTTGTCTTTTAAAAAAAATTGCAATATTTGTACAATAGCACATAAGATTAAAAAGTGCTTTAGTACCTTAAAAAAACAACAACACTTCCTTTCCAGAATTCCCTGGTCAGAATCACTTGACCACTGTGAGTTTTCTTCCAGGTGACCTGTTTATTAAGCATACATTATCATTTGTTTGCAGGGATATTATGTGAAGGTCATATTATTGATTGGCATCAAAGCAAGTGTTACCCCACACATTCCTGTCACTTTCCCTATCACAAAAAGTCCCATGGGGGGTGGGGAGAGGGATTGTTGTGAAAGGCCCAGATTGTGATTGAGTTCCACCTAAAACTAGCAATAGTCTGGAAGCACCCTAAGCTCCCATGAGACCTCCGGGTATAGGGAGGTATATAAATTCAATAAATAAAAAATAAATAAAATAAATGGTAGGAGAATACCATTCCGTCAGCAAGGCTGAATGGAATAATGAATTGATCCTCACGCTACTGCCATGCCAACCCCACTTACCTGCTGCTTGGCCAATAAAGGCTGTGGCCTGATTTCACTCAATGCTGGCACCTGGGCTGTATCTACACAGCTATTTAAAAAACACTCTGAAAATGACCTGGGGGTGGGGGTGGGGACCCGTTGTAAAGCTCACAATGGAAAATTTCATTCAGTTCTGATTTCAGCTCTACAGAACCATCTGGTGTCACAGTGTTATAATGCATTTATAACTTCTTTTTTTTACTAATGTTGCAGATTGCCCACAGTCTGCGTTATTTACACCCCATTCATGCGCCACAAATATGTGCTTGCCTGGGTGGTGAATGCATATTATATCCACTTACTTACAACCTATGTATGCATACTCTGAAGCTCCCTTCACTTGGTGAGTGCAGTTCTATGCATGTATAAAGGTAAAGGGACCCCTGACCATTAAGTCCAGTCACGGACGACTCTGGGGATGTGGTGCTCATCTCACTTTACTGGCAGAGGGGGCTGGCATTTGTCCACAGACAGATTCTGGGTCATGTGGCCAGCATGACTAATCTGCTTCTGGTGAACCAGAGCAGTGCATGGAAACGCCGTTTACCTTCTCGCCGGAGCGGTACCTATTTATCTACTTGCAATTTGACGTGCTTTCGAACTGCTAGGTTGGCAGGAGCAGGGACCGAGCAACGGGAGCTCACCCCGTTGCAGGGATTCGAACCGCCGACCTTCTGATCGGCAAGCCCTAGGCTCTGTGGTTTAGACTACAGCACAGAAGTAAACCAACTTGAGTTCCATGGAAGTTACTCTCAAGAAACTGTGCATAGGAGTGCAGCCTTAATGAATGTCAGAGGTGTTAAATTGATTTGCATTCTTTGATCCAATTTCTCTTTGAAAATTCTGATGTGGTTTGTTTTTGATGCACTCCTGCTGAGTTGGGATTTTTTGTGGGAAAAAATGTATGCTTTTGTGACTTACTTTTCTTGGCTGTGAGCTCTACCTTGTAAATACAGTTTCTCATTGATGGAGGTTAAATTATTTAACTGAAACATTTACAGCGTGTGGAAAAAAGAATTGAACTTGGAATTTCACAAGAAGCCATATGCTGGCTACACAAAATGCACTTTGTGATTTGAGGTGACTGGGCAATGACTTGCAGAGCTCAGCAGTACTGCACATACTTGCTTTGCAGTTCCTGGATTCAATCCCCAACATCTCAAGGTAGAGCTGGGAAAGGTGTATTGTCTGAAACTCTGGAGAGCTGCCAATCACTGTTGACAATGCTGAACTAGACGGCCAACTGGACTGATTTGGTATAAGGCAGCTTTCTGTGTTTCTATGCCTCAATCATAGGGGTGGGATAATTTTTTCCCAAAGTTTTTTTATTAAGTTTTCCAAAATTTCACACATACATTTCAATACATAATAAAAACTTTTTTCTCTTTTTTTTCTTTTCCCCCGACTTCCGACCCCTTTTCCATGGTGTTTCTGTTTTTTCCCCTGTGGTGCACCCTGTCTTCTATCTCTTAAACCTTAACAAACCTCTCTAATCTTTCCTCCCTTCTATTGCTCATAGTTCAAATCCTGCTTGAGTGTTCATCATATAATATTTATTGAAATAATCTGAAAAGGGTTTCCATTCTTTCACAAAACCTTCCTCAGTAGGTTCTCTTAGTTAAGCTGTTAACTTTGCCAATTTCTGCTTCTTTCCATTTTTGTGCTGCAGTTGTAACATACATAAACAGCTTAATCCTCTTTCAAGGTGGAAGGATCTTTTTCAACCTGAGGGCCATGTTTCTTCATGAGTATCCTTCCAAGGGCTGTGTGCTAATGGTGACTGTGTACAGCCACATATTTCTCCATCCAGGTGAGCAAGAGGTATTATAACAGATCACGGACACATTCCAGCCAGGTAAAATCACTAGAGGAGGGCGCAAAGCCTGGGTAAGTCTTGAGGGCTGGATTGGGAGGTATAGAGGGCCGCATTCAGGCCTGAGTTTTCTCTTGCTCTGATATATAATCTCAACTCTCTTGAATGCTATTCTAGGTCAACCCACACTGCAGATTTCTGGAAAGCTTGTGTAAATTGGCACATAGTAGCTTTGAAGCTTGTAGAAGTGTTTTTCGCTTGAGAGTACTAGAGTACTCCCTCACTGGTTCCCTCACTGCGAGAAGCAAAGCTACAGGGAACCAGGCAGAGGGCCTTCTCGGTAGTGGCGCCCGCCCTGTGGAACGTCCTCCCTTCAGAGGTCAAAGCGATCAACAACTACATGACCTTTAGAAAACACCTGAAGGCAGCCCTGTTTAGGGAAGTTTTTAATCTGTAATATTTCAATGTATTTTAGTGTTTGTTGGAGGCCGCCCAGAGTGGCTGGGGGGACCCGGTCAGATGGGCGGGGTACAAATAATAAATTATTATTATTATTATTATTACCACTACAGTTCGCTACCCTGCAATGTTAGCTGATTGCTGAACTTAACTAAAAATTGTCCAAGCAAATGCTGTTCAATCAAACTGACCAAATTGCAGAGGAGCTGGATTTGACTGTTAATAGAAAGAGACCACTCTACTCCAACATTGCCGTAAGCACCATTCATTTGTGACTTACCTAGCTTACCCAGTCCTTTAATTACTGACTCTCTCCTTCTGTGGCAAGGCAAGATGCTCTCTTCCTCTTGAATCTCCACCCCCCACCATATGTTCTCTCAAGCCCATCCAGGCAAGATATATAGAGGTTTCCTTCCAATCCTAATGACATCAGAATTTCTACTTAATTTTTGTTTGGCTTGAGGCATGGGAGGCACAGAAGGCTTTTGCTGTCCCAGAAATGTCCGAACACATGATGTTCAGAGAGCCATGCATTCAATAAAGCACGTAGGCTTCCCCCTGTTTTATCTCACCATTAACCTTGAGGATTCAGTTGCAACCTGTAGGTTCCCCCCCCCCTCAAAAAAAGCTATCATATTTTGCTGTTTCTCAGCTTGAAAGATTTATTTAGGGGAAAAAATATTTTACAACTTTCCATCCAACAACAACATTTTATTTCCAACAAGGAATTTTATTTTATTTCCAACAAGGTGATATACAATAACACAGCACATAACATATTTAAAGAGTTTAAAAAAGCGAAAAGGAAGAAACATCAGCAACAATGGAAACCTAGTAAAGGCTTATTTGGGTTGTCTTCACAGATAAAATGCCACAGAAGGTAGAATTCAGCATCACACTTTTACGACTGTTCCATCAGTGCAAGCATTTCTGGAGTCATGAGAGCAGGCCTGAAATAGTGTTCTGTTTTGTTGAGCAGGCGAAGAAGCTCAGGCTCCAGGTAATTTATACTCAACCTGCCCAATCCAGAGATCTCATGCTGTTTGCCAATCATGGTGGATGATGTTGCACATTCTTATTCTTTTCAGCACCCGAAGAGGGCTCTAGAACATAAATGCACCCCAGTTCACTGCAAGTCTTCTGGTACATAGAAAAGGAAGGAAGGAAGGAAGGAAGGAAGGAAGGAAGGAAGGAAGGAAGGACAGTGGTTGCATGCATAAATGAAAATTAAGTGAAGGATCAACATCGGAATGGTTTATTGACTAATTAAGAAATGCAATGTGATATTAGATTATTAGCACTCCGCGAAATTCAGAGCATGGGAAGTCACCCAAAGATATATAATTTGACAATATATTTGGCTTTTTAATTGTATTGTAATTTGGAATGTTATAATGTGGTTTTTATTGGATTATTAAATTGGAAAACTTAATAAAAGAAAGAAAGAAAGAAAGGTTGAATTGATTTTCAGAAAAGAATTTCCAGTATTTTTAATTTTGTATTCTTTTTCAAGCTGCTCCCGAGCTGGTGTCAAAATGGCCTCCCCACATTTGCCACCCCTGGATTTTGGGTGCAACTGTGGATCTAGTTTTAATTCTGTATATTATTATTTTAATATTGATTAAGGAACTAACAGGTTTGACCCCTGCTCCTTCCATTCCTTCCCTCTTGGTCCATTGCTTCCTTCAACCACCAACATGAACTAGCAACAAGACTTCATGCAGCATTAGGTGAGATGAGATCTTAGGAGAGGTTTTTTTGAGAGAAGCTATTGAATAAAAACTCTGGTGGCTGGAGAGAGAGGGGGGGCTTCTGGGGCATCCTTGCATGCCCCTTGCCTTGTCCTGTGCTACAGAGGAGGAAAAGCTACCCCAGTCTCACCTCATTCTGGCCCAGAGCAGCAGCACACAGGAACAAAGGAAGCTGCTTCATACTGAGTAAAGGTGAAGGTAAAGGGACCCCTGACCATTAGGTCCAGTCGTGACTGACTCTGGGGTTGCGGCGCTCATCTTGCATTATTGGCCAAGGGAGCCGGTGTACAGCTTCCAGGTCATGTGGCCAGCATGACTAAGACGCTTCTGGTGAACCAGAGCAGCGCACGGAAACGCCGTTTACCTTCCTGCCAGAGTGGTACCTATTTATCTACTTGTACTTTGACGTGCTTTCAAACTGCTAGGTGGGCAGGAGCAGGGACCAAGCAACGGGAGCTCACCCCGTTGCTGGGATTCGAACCGCCGACCTTCTGATTGGCAAGCCCTAGGCTCTGTGGTTTAACCCAAACAATGGACCGTACCGCAGTGGTGCTAAACAGCAAAAGTGGTTCTGTGGTTTAACCCACAACGCCACCCACGTCCCTGAGTAGAAATATATAAAAAAATAAAATTGTCCATACTGAGTGTATAGCTCAGGAGCATCTTCTCAGGAATTCAGACAGGAAGTGTCTCTCAGCCCTCCATGGAGATATCGGGAGTTGAACCCGAGACTTTCTGAGTACAAAGCCGATGCTCTGTCACTGCAACGCGGCACTTTGAAAAGGACCTAGGAAGAATGATCAGCGACAGACAACTTCAGGACCCTGGACAGGTCCCGGGAGCTTCAAACTCCGTCATTGCTTCATCAGCTTTAGTTGGGCGCTTTGCCTCTGAGCAGGTTTAGCAAGTGAGGCTCTTGGGGAACAAAGAAGCTAATTTCATTCTAGGCCCAGAGGGTGGCAACATGAGAACAGGCCTTTTCTGCGGTTGCTCCCCACTTTGTGACATGCTTGCCTGGCACCCTCATTACATATCTTGAAGTGCCAGGGGAAAGAATTCATTCTCAACCAGGCCACTGGCTGATTAGACAATCAGTGACCTTTTAAATGGGTCTGGTTTTTTGTTTTTGTTTTTTGCTTTGTTGCTATTATGTTTAATAGTTTGTAATTTTCTGTTGTAAACTGCCCTGTGAACTTCAGATAAAGGGCAGTATATAAATTTAATTAATAATAAGAATAATTTCTCGGTGGAGTTCAGCTCAGAGGCAGCAGTCCCTGGGGATCCTGCCTTGGAGTGTGTGTGTGTGTGTGTGTGTGTGTGTGTGTGAGAGAGAGAGAGAGAGAGAGAGAGAGAGAGAGAGAGAGAGTTTCCCATGGTTCCTGGTTGCTGGACTCAGGCTTAGTGTCAGGAATAAGAGCTACTGATTCTTTGGGTGGTGCTACTAACTTATTTATTTTAACTTATTTAATTAAATTTAATTACGCAGGTGGCGCTGTGGGTTAAACCACAGAGCCTAGGGCTTGCCGATCAGAAGGTCAGTGGTTCAAATCCCCGTGACGGGGTGAGCTCCTGTTGCTCGGTCCCAGCTCCTGCCAACCTAGCAGTTCGAAAGCACGTCAAAGTGCAAGTAGATAAATAGGTATCGCTCTGGTGGGAAGGTAAACGGCGTTTCTGTGCGCTGCTCTGGTTCACCAGAAGTGGCTTAGTCATATTGGCCACATGGCCCAGAAGCTGTACGGCGGCTCCCTCGGCCAATAAAGCGAGATGAGTGCCACAACCCCAGAGTCATCCGCGACTGGACCTAATGGCCAGGGGTCCCTTTACCTTTTACTAACTCAGCTGGCCCCTCTCCCTCTGAGTCCGTGTCCAAGTCACTACTGGGAGCCTCAGTCATGATACTATCCTGCTTTAAAGGGAGCTAAGTGGCAGCAATATTCCCATCACACTTCCCATTTCCCTGAAATTATCACTTTTCAGAATGTATTCAGCAAAACTGGCAGCTAATAAGGAATAGTATTATTGGAGAAGTTTGCCAATGAACAAGAAGTTGCGCAAAATCATATTCAACGATGTTCCATCTTTACATCATTGATGTTTTCAAAGCCTGGTTAATAAATAATGCACTGAACTTTGCTGCTGTGCCTTCCTTGTGGTTGGTTTCCATCCTTTTCCCTCAGAAATGCCTCTTCTCTGCCTTCAGCACACACACTTTTTTACCACAGGTTTCATTTAATTTCATTTATTAAATATCTATACCACCCTTCACCTGGGGATCACAGGGCAGTTTATAATATAAAAACACAAAAAATACATACCATAGTTAGTAACAAAAACAACACCCCAGGATAAAGGGAAATTACAACTTGTGGGGAAATGATCAACAAAATGTTTGCTCATGCTGAGGAAATCTGCAGAACATTGTGATTACAGCAAATAATGAGTGCAGTCCATCAGTTTACATATTCCTAAGCTCCACTGGCTTCAGTTAAATTTGTGGACAAGCTACTGTGTGCAGAATTTCAGCCAATAACCCATATACAAAAGGCCTACTCAACAGATATTTGAGTTTCATTTAGCAACTTTTTAATCTTCTTTCTAAGAGTACACATTAAAGATACCAGCAAGACGCCCTACTGGGATTCAGCACAGTTTAATTTTTAATGATGTGTAATAGATCGGGTTCAGCTTCAGTACAAAGAAACATTCACAAAAAGCATCCCAAGTTGTCATTATCAACGATACAAATAGAAAACGCATTGAAGTTTGCTGGAGTGTTGTTAGCCCACCTCTCAATGCATATTACAATAAAAGATCTTGCTGTTCTTGGGAACATGTTGTGTTCTGTTCCTGGTGTAGAATCTCAGCCCTACTTATTTATTATTTTAAGGCATCTCAACACAAAGGCTCCCCAAGGCAGCTTTCAAACTGTAAAACAAAAAGAAAATGAACCAAAAATGCACAGTTACAATTTAAACTGTCAGCAGCATAAAAGCAAGACCCAAGGGGATCTAAACTATTTTTTGCTAAAAGTAAAACAGCCATTATCCATCATCTAAAAGAGAGGGGTGCAGACACCAGGCAAATATGTTCAGGGATGGCATTTAAGCAGTCAAGGGGCCACAGTAAAAAAGGCCCTGTCACTGGTAATACACAGGTAACATCTGAAAATGGAGAAACACAGAACAGTTAGAACATACAAAAGCGCCTTCCATCAGGCTTTCAGAGAGAAATATTTCTCAGTCCTACCTGTGAATTAAGCATTAATGATGAGAAAGTGTGGTCTTTCAGATGACACGGGTCCCAAATCATTTGGTGGCTTGTCCTAACTCAGAAGGAAGTCCCAATGAGTTCAATGGAGCTTAGTCCCCAATAAGCCCACCCTAGGTAATGTTTTAAATTGCTGAGTCACAGTGTAGAGTCTTAACCTCTGCCTCTCTAATCTACAACCAAAATTAAGCCTAAATTCATGTAACTGCATTTGTTCAAATTCACTCCCCATTATTCTTGCCTCTCTCTCTCTTCCTTCCCTTCCCCATCTATTTAAATGACCAGGTAACTTAAGGTTGCAAGCTCACAACCTGGATAATGTGTGCATGCAAAGGATTCCAATCATTACATGCACCGTGTATCAACACAAAGATATATATGTGATCCCCTGTGATGAGTGATTGGTACAGTCTAGGAGAAGTAAAAAAACAAAAACAAAAATTAAATGGTTGAATGCTGTTGACAATCCAGGTTCTCTGTGCTAAATGCCACTGAATACCCTGGTGGTTTGCTGTTGTGTTGTGTGTCAGATCAGGAGCTAATGAGCAAATCTCCTGCAGGTTTCTGTTACCCTGTCAGAAGTAACTAGCAAAAGTTGCATATCTCTGAATTTATTTCTCTTCCACCCGCAATCACTACCACTATTCAATAAGAGAAAATAGCAAGTTGGACTGTGCAGCAGTAGTTCTGCCTAAGTTAAGATGGATAGTCACAGATTTGATGTTGAGCAGCCCCAAGATGTTAGTGCTGGAGGACCTCAACATTCATGTGGAGACTGCCTTGACAAGGGTGGCTCAAGACTTCATGAACTGGACAGGAGGAGGGGAAACCAAGAGTGAGGGGTTTTACTCTAACCTCCTTGTCAGGGTCTGATCACTTCCTGCTGATTACTAGACTCACGGCAAGTGTTTCCCTATGCAGGTGTGGGGAGCCAAGTTAGGATAGCCTATGCCGGGAGGCTTATGAAATCCACAGAGTCTCAGAGAGGCCTTGGGGAGTTTCTGATTGGCATGGCTGGCACCACGGTTGATGCCCGGCTCATTCTGCGAAATACATTGGTGAACTGGGCGGTTGCTGTGATTGCTCCTAAGCACCATCTTCTGCTGAACAGAGCCTGTTCAGCTCCTTGGTGTTCAGAAGACCTGAGGGCAATGAAGCCAACAGCAAGATGGGAAGAGCTCCAGTGAATCCGAACACTAATCAGAGCTCATTATCAAGCCTTCTTAGTGGCTGTGATGACAGCAAAGAAGCAGATCTGTTCTGACACCATTGCATCCTCACAGTGCCATCCAGTGGAACTTGTCCAGGTAGTTTGAGCTCTTCTGCAGTCTGGCTCATCTGGTGGTGCTAATGAACTCTCAGAAGCCTGCTGGGACATGTTTGCACAGCAATTTGAGGATAACATTTCTCACATTCACCGTGGCTTGGATACAAAGTCCATCAATGAAAGTGTCCATAACTCCTTCTGGTGATGTTGGATGAATTTTCATTTTTGAAGTCTGAAGATTGCTCAGAGAAGTGTGACCCATGTCCTATCTGCTCCACCCATCCCCCTTTGGCACATTACATCAAGTAGGTAGACGCAGGGGTGTCAAACTCCGGCCCTCCAGATGTTTTGGAACTACAATTCCCATCAGCCCTAGCTAACAGGACCAGTGGTCAGGGATGATGGGAATTGTAGTCTCAAAACATCTGGAGGGCCGGAGTTTGACACCCCTGAAATTGTAGAGACTGTCCATCTGCCTTTAGGAGCTGGTAAATGTCTCCTTGAGGGAAGAAACAGCCCCATCTGCTTTAAAAGAGGCAGCAAGTTGACTTGCTTGATGAAATCTACCCTGAACCCAGAAGATCTTAATAATTATCAGTCAGTTACTAACATGACAGGCAAATTCCCTGACAAATTGATACAACAAAACATGGCAAAGAGCACTTGTGGAAAAATTTAATAATAAAATAAAATTGGCACAAGGTTTGAAGCACACATACTTATTTATAATTGAATGGTACAGCTTTTAAAAATGAAAATAGAGCACTCCCCTTACATTATAAATTGTTTTAGTTAACTTAAACTATTTGTTTCCTTTAATGAAAATAAGTAGTCTGGGATAAGAACTTATATCATGCATTTGTGATTTTGCATGTGTTGCCTAAACACCAGCTTCTGTGATAGGATGGGATATTTCATTATTTGTCTGTATGATGTGGTTACGTGTGAAAGAATTTAATGGGGAGGGATTAAGGGAAAGGATGGAGATCAGTTGCAATAGCACTGATCCTTGTGTAAGCACAACTTAGTCAAATACAGCCCTACTTCTCAAATAACCTACCTTGTAATATTGTCTGCCATCCTTGGTGAAAGTGTGGGAATTCTAATCTGAAAAGCCATAATAACAAACACGGAATACTGTGCGCAGACAATTTGTGACGTCTGGTATGTTTGTGACTTTTCAGTGTGTTTTCTTGTCAGTGCCACCCCCGAGAGATCTACATTGGCATGTCTGGTCATCTGACATGCGGATTACCTGAGCTCTGCATTTCCTAATTCATATAGAGTTAGCTCTGTCTGTTGTTTGTTTTCCCCTGGCCCTCAGTTATCAAAGGTTATTGCCCCAGCTGCTCTGCACTTACATAATGCCCAGCAGAACGCTGCTCCGTTCTCTCTGATTATGGATTAGTGTAATAATAGTTGTGCATGCAAGACTGTAACAGCTGTGTGCTTTCCAGGGCTAGCACAGATTTCCTGGCTTGTTTTAAAACTACCTAGCAAAGCCGTGTAATCTGCCAGCTCCTCACAAACTACTGCCCCATCACAACAGTCCAGCAACTTAGAGGAGAAGAACATTCATCCAGCATCTACACCCCCTGTAGCAGGACACCTTGGGCAGAATGATATATCTGCATACCCTCCAAGCGTCCCTGTTTTCCAGGGACAGTCCTGGATTTACAGAAGCTGTCCCGGTTTCTGATTTGATCCCAGAATGTCCCGCTTTTCCTTGTTGCTGTTATTTAGTTGTTTAGTCGTGTCTGACTCTTCGTGACCCCATGGACCAGAGCACACCAGGCACTCCTGTCTTCCACTGCCTCCCGCAGTTTGGTCAGACTCATGTTAGTAGCTTCGAGAACACTGTCCAACCATCTCATCCTCTGCCGTCCCCTTCTCCTTGTGCCCTCAATCTTTCCCAACATCAGGGTCTTTTCCAGGGAGTCTTCTCTTAGAACGTCCCTATCTGCATTTGAGAAATGATGGGTGGTATGGTAGGATGTCCCTATTTTCATTGGAGAAATGTTGGAGGGTGTGGAGTTATCCAACCCCTGAGTCATCTGGAGGCAGCCCTGTATAGGGAAGGTTTCAAATGTTTAATGTTGTATTGTGTTTTTATATATGCTGGAAGCCACCCAGAATGGCTGGGGCAACCCAGCCAGATGGGCGAGGTATAAATATCATTGTTGTTGTTGTTCCTGCTGCTGCTGAACAGGATGTCCCTATTTTCATCGGAGAAATGTTGGAGGGTATGCATCTGCCCCAAACATAACCTGATCAGGGGTACAAAATGAGACTTGAATGTCATGCTCAATATTAAATCAGAGGTAGGCAATATGATGCCCTCTGGATGTTGTGTAGACTACTGCCTCTGTCCTTGTCAGTATGGCCAACAGCCCAGGATGGTAGGAGTTGAAGTCTGTTGCATCTGGAGTCATTGTGGCTGTTCATTGTGTTAAATTAGGTGATGCTTTCTTCTGAGCTTGGAACAATCATATGTTTTCACTGATATATCTACTACATGCGACATAGCGGTAGATATATCAGCTTGTGGGAGCGGCCGGATGAGCGGCCTTTTCCCCAGGTTGCTGTCATTGTGGCGTAGTGGTTAAGAGCGGTAGACTTGTATTCTGGTGAACCGGGTTCACGTTTCCGCTCCTCCACATGCAGCTGCTGGGTGACCTTGGGCCAACCATGCATAGAGCTGGTCCTCACAAATGCTAGATTGCTTCCTGGTTGCTTCCTGGCTGCAACCTCCAAATGCCCCTAAGGGCTCTTACAACATGAATTTGTGCCTGGAGACTCAATAAGTTAAGTGACTTTCAGGGGGGGAAACATTGGGTCTGTGGTCTTATGAATTGTGATGATAGTGCATGAGGATTTTTGGTCCATGAGGACTCATGGTTTGTTTGTTTTTCAACTGCAGTATTAGCCATACCTATCATTTCTACCGAGTGTTTTAAGTGTCCGTTCCACAAGGTAGGCCAGTGTTTACAACCCTCCATATTGCAGATGATGTGCTCTGAGGCTGAAGCATAAGCCCTTACCAGACATGAGTCTGTGTAGGAATTAATTATACCACATTGCAATGCAATGGTATAGTTAGGCGATTCCAGACTCCAGACTTAGGCTCTGGGAATTGTAGCTCTGTGAGGGGAACAGGGGACTCCCAATAACTCTCAGTGCCTTTAACCAACCACACTTCCCAGGATTCAGTGGGAGAAGTCATGACTATTTAAAGCGGTATGATACTGCTGTAAATGTATCGTGCAGATGGGGCCTTTAATAGTCTTACAGCGCCCCACCTCTTTAGACAGAAATATGTTTTTCTCCACTTGCAAATCAAAATGTGGTGAGCCACCCTTGAGGCATTTGGGTTCTAAGCCTACTCATTCTGCTAAGTAAGTGCCTGCTCCAAAGTCCTACCCTGATGACATCACTGTTGTGGTGACGGGCTCTGCCCCTACACCTACCCACCATGTTCTCCATGTTAGTTTTATTGAAACAAGCCAAGAAGAAGAAGAAGAAGAAGAAGAAGAAGAAGCAGAAGAAGAAGAAGAAGAAGAAGAAGAAGAGGAGGAGTTTGGATTTGATATCCCACTTTATCACTACCCGAAGGAGTCTCAATGCGGCTCACATTCTCCTTTCCCTTCCTCCCCCACAACAAACTCTCTGTGAGGTGAGTGGGGCTGAGAGACTTCAGAGAAGTGTGACTAGCCCAAGGTCACCCAGCAGCTGCATGTGGAGGAGCGGAGACACGAACCCGGTTCACCAGATTACGAGTCTACCGCTCTTAACCACTACACCACGCTGGCACCTGTCTATTCAAAGGCACTCCTCTATGCATTCCTGCCTAGACTCTCTTTTCAGACACTGGGCTTGTTCATATGCTACACTGAACACAGGCACAAGCTGTCTCTACTGCACATGTACAAGTGCTTCTGTGGAAAGGTGTACACCTGCTGATTTATACACAGAGTGTACACAGAGACCATACCCTCCAATATTTCTCTGATGAAAATAGGGATGTCCCATTCCATAATTATAATTTTACCATTTATACCCCACAGATCTTACTGGGTTGCCTCTGAGCAGCTTCCAACATATATAAAAACATAATAAAACATTAAACATTAAAAAAAAAAAACATTCCCTATACAGGGTTGCCTTCAGGCAGCTTAGAGGGTCGGATAACTCCATACCCTTCAACATTTCTGCAATGGAAAGAGGAACTTAAGGAAAAGTGGGACATTCCGGGATCAAATCAGAAACCGGGACGGCTTCTCTAAATCAGGGACGTCCCTGGAAAATAGGGACCCTTGGAGGGTCTGAGAGACTGCATGTTCATTGAAGGTCACATGTGAATAACTGTACAAGTGTACCACTTGTACAGTTGTATATGGAATGTGGACCCCCTACTGAGATGAACCATGAAGGTCACCATCTACAACATCAAATTCCCTCACCTATGCACATTCATTTGTATGCATAGTTTCTGGAAAAAGATGCAGCCTAAAGCCATTCATTGAGTTTGTCATGGGAGTGACCTTTGAATGAGTGACTTCCCGCTCTGAGCCGCTATACCAACTGAGTTCTCATGAAACTCATCCAGCCAGGGTCTTATTGGCAGGAACCACACTAAATATTAACAACTAGTAGACTGTAAGCCCGTTAAATTAACGGGCGCTAGAACATCATGGAAAGCGGGGACGGCGAGAACTTGCTGAAGTGCTCGATGTACTTGGGCACCCCAGCCAGCGCCGAATGGCCCTTCAGCAGGCAGCGCAGGAGGCACGTCGCGGCGGCGGCACTGGCACCAGCCAGGCCCCGGCAGGCCAACTCAACCGCCACTTGTAACGGCCGCTGCCGCTTAGAAGTAAGTCCACTTCAACAGCCCGGCCGCCCGAAGTCTCTGCGCTCCAATCCCTGTGTCCGTGGGGCACATGCACAGTAGGACACAGGGACGGACACAGGGACTGGACGCAGAGACACTTGCACTTTATTATATGTGATATGATAAAAATAGCACCAACATAACAAATGAAAAATAGATGCCCCCCTCCCAGAGGTGCTGGGTGCATGGCTGCCACCTTTTAAAACAGCCACTCAGTATGCAGAAATTAAGCAGATATAGGAATTGTACAAATATTTGTCAAAATAGCCAAAGCCATTACAAACAACAAAATACATAAAGCAGAATGAAATCAGAAACGTGACGGGCAGAAATGGAAGCAGGTGTAGCTTTCTCCATCCCCTCAATCTTCCTGTTGGGAAAAGCTACCCTTGCTTCCATTTCTGCCTGCCACATCTGCATCAGCACAGAAACTGAGCCAGCGCTAAAGCTGGCAACCTGGTTTGAGCCACACGCTGCCCACAGTATCTCCGCAGCCAAAATGAAACACCGGGGAGTTTTAAAAGGTAGATTCCTGAGTCAGATCAACACTGCAGCACTGCACAATCTCCGAGCGGTACTTGGGAACTGCCTTTTGCACTAGTATGCAGCCAGTCTCTGCTGTGCCGTCTCTCTCTCTCTCTCTCTCTCTCTCTCTCTCTCTCTCTCTCTCTCTCTTTCACACATCACACACACACACACACACACACACACACACACTTTTGTGAAATGTGAGGAGTCACCTGATGTCCGTCAATGTTGTCTCCTCTTAACGAGCAGGCAGTAAAACTCTTCCTTCTATGGAAGATTCCCTCCCTCTCTCAGAGGATGGCAACATTTATTTAAAACCATCGTCTGAGTATGACTGCAGCTTGGGGTGCTAAACTGAACTACTTATTGCAGCACTGAAGATCTGAGGGACTTATTCACCTCCCTATCATCTCTTTCTTTCTTTCTTTCTTTCTTTCTTTCTTTCTTTCTTTCTTTCTTTCTTTCTTTCCTCTCTTGGAGGAGAGAGCATCTGTGCTCGTTGGACAATGCTTTCTCAGAAATGCTTGGGGTTTCTTTATTTCACTTTCTATCTGTGGGCAAACGTGTTATTCATCCTCCTTCAAGGTAAGTTGCTTTTATCTTGTGTCTCTCTCCTCACCCCCCAGCCTGCCCTATATTTCTAGTTAGACATTTATAATGCTGGTGTTTAATCCTTTTGAATCCAGCTCAAAAAAAAAGATTGTTGTATGCATGCTTTTTATTATTTGGAATGCTAGGTAGGTGACCCACATACTTGGTTAAAGAGGCAGCTGTGTTTATGAATGCAAAGTAGGAGGTTCCTATATTCTATAATCTGGTTTAATTGAAGCGGGGGAGATGTATCTATCTGGAAATAAGCTTATTTATTTGTTATTTATTGTTACATTTCTACCCCCATCTTTTCTCCAAGGAGTTCAAGGTGGGGTACACACTCTTATATCTTCACAACAACCCTGCGAGGGTTAGGCAGAGATCCTGTCGCAAAACACCAAACACAAGTGGCTATTTCAAAATATGAAGTGGTTTTGTTTTGCAAGGGATTCTTGGCCTCTGTTTCTTCCACACAGACTGAACATAGGAACTTAATAATTTAGTTCATTTAGTTCAGTATTGCCTGCACTGGCTGACAGCAGCTCTCCAGGGTTTCGCTCAGGGGATACTGCCGGAAGATGTTTCGGGTTGAACCCTGACCTTCTACACACAAATCAGATGTTCTACCACTAAGCCGCTGCTAGAGAGGTGCAATCCTTTGCACACCTCCTCGAGAGTAAACCCTATTAAACTCAGCAGAACTTACCTTTGAGCAAGGCTGCGTAGCATCTGGCTGCAAATGGCACTTTGTGGATCGGGGCCACCTGCCGAGAGAAAGGGGAGGACAAGGACCAAGGGGGGAAAAACAGATGGATTCTGATACCAAAGTGCCACAGTTTCTTCGCAAACTGTTGTCGAGTCATGCTGGCCAAAGCATGCAAGGCCCTCTTTTTGAGGCTAAATTAAAGACGAAGATCAATGCCGTTCTCACAGTTAGGGTGGCCCGATCTTGCTTCTCTGCCTTCAACAAAAACAGCGAACCTGGCAATGAAATGGGTAATGGAAAAGACTTTGCCTGCTTAATTTGATCAAGTCGGGCTGCTGTTGAAAACTTAGGAGCAAGACTGTGTTGTTTTTAAAGCAACACTGAAATGTCAGCAAACCCACTTATAGCTCATGCTTGTTAGCCAGCAATTCCCAAACTTCTTCTTCTTCTTCTTTTGCTACAGAGGCTGAGACTCAAGAAGTTGAGTTGTCAGCTTTCCCACCGCCCTCTCCAAAAAATATTATTTGTCTTTAGCAGCAGTTTGTTCTCCAGACTATACTTGCCAATTGACCCCCCAAAAAAGTCTGGCCTGCTCCTGTGTCTTCCAAAATACCACAATGTACAGAAACCAGCAGGTGAAGTTTTTCTCAGCATGGAGATAGGCATTAACCCTTTTCTGATATGGTATCAACATGCTGAGGGGCAGTGAGGCAGCATTGTATGGGCACCTAACTTCAATGCATACAGTTATAGGTGCAGAGGCACTTTCAGACCTTCTAAGGACTTACACAGAGGCCAGATACAAGCATCCTTACTCTCCCTCTGCATGCATTCATATAACATCTGAATAAAGTTATAGCTACCTTTTGGGGTTTCCCCCCCCCCTAAATGGAAAGGTGGGGTGGGTGTTTCCCAAATAAATAATGTTACAAAAGTTGGGTGCCTCCCACCCTCCCTCTCTCTGCCAAGTGGTGGCAAGGGCCCATGGGGTTCCAGGCATTCACTCAGGGTCTGTGGTCCTTTGGAAAACTGAGACATGACGGAGACTGCCATAGTTTTAATGAATATGGTTTATTCGCCAATTTACACCTTCAGTCTGCATGGAGGGAGTCCATATCTTACAGCATGGCCATTTCAAGAGGGACTTGTACCGCACAGCCCTGCAGCCATAGAGTCCAAGGAATCTCTCCCAGCCAGCCTTCAGCCAGCCTGCCCAAGATGGATCCCAGTCCTTCTTCTTCTTCCCAACAACTCTTGCTCAAGACTCTCTTTTCCTGTCACCTCACACCCAGTTACCTTGGCAACCTTCCAAACCCCCAGTCTCCGCTCTCACTTCATGGCAAAGTGGAATGGCAGTTCTCTTGCATTGCCAATGGCTCTCGATGGCCCTGTATTGTTCCTTGTGTGGCCAAGTCATTTTGCGCAGGCTAGCCCAGGAATTCCTCTGCAGCTTGTATTTCTCCCTTCCCATCCCAAATAGTCAACCACCCCTATCTATAACAATAAATAATATTCCTGATAAAAGCACAGGAGCCAGTGCCAGTAGAGCAGTTGGCTCTCCCATTTGCAAGTGAAGGAGGTGCCTTGAGGCATGTAGGGCTTTAATGATAAGCCCCAGCACTCTGAGTAGGAGCCAGTGGACCTGCCTGAGCCCTGACAAACCTGGTCCTAATACCTGGTTCCAGTTGTCAACCTAGTTCAGTCATAGGCAAACTCAGCCCTCCAGATGTTTTTGGACTACAACTCCCATCATCCCTGACCACTGGTCTTGTTAGCTAGGGATGATGGGAGTTGTAGTCCAAAAACATCTGGAGGGCCGAGTTTGCCTATGCCTGGGCTAGTGGCTGTGTCCACTCTCTTGGGGGGCCCCCCCAAAAATTAAAGGGAAACTGGATGTACATTCCCAAAATATAAGATAAAAAACAAATAAAATAAAACGTACATACAGCGACAGTGTTTTGTGTTGTGTAGGCTCCTATGGTGTAAGGAATGGGCCCCGCCTGCTCCCTAAAATATCACTGGTTTGCTCATTTCTATATCAATTACTTTGATAAAATACATATTTTGTTATGTGCAAATGGCTTTAGATACCTATTACGTCCATAAATTACTATATAGCATATATTCAACACAAAAACAGTGACAATTTGTTGTTGACAAAGGACAGCTGGACGTATAAAGGGCCTGCTTAGGGCCTGCTCAAACCTAAATCCGGCCCTGACCCCAGGCCACAGTTTAGCCAACCACGCCCATTGTGTTGCCAGTGTTATCAATCGTGATACTGCCACACGTATGGATCCTTGGCCAGCCTTGTTGCCATGCATCCAGTTGTGTTTGTGTGTGAGAGACAGGTGATCGCCAGGACCAAATCTCTCTGCTGCAGAATAATTCGGTGGCTTATCCGGCATTAATTCAGCATGCAGCAGTTGGTATTGTGATGTGATTAAAAAATTTAACAGGTATGAATGAATATTCAAATGTCTGGAGGCTTATCTTTTATTATTATTATTCCACTTTCTTGCCCCGTGTTCAGTGACTTCTTCCTTCTGCTATTTCCTTTTCTTCCCTAGATGGCTTGGCATGCAAATCTGAAGAAAGGCTGTTTCACAAACTCTTCTCCCGTTACAACCAGTACATCAGACCTGTGGAAAACGTGTCAGATCCAGTTACAGTGTATTTTGAAGTGGCAATTACACAGCTTGCAAATGTGGTAAGGCTAAGTGCGCAGTGCCAGGCAGATAGTTGTGCAATCCAGACTCCTGGTCATAGAAGTCTCGCCCTTACCCAGGGGCTCCGGCACATAGATGAAAACCCTGGATGTGTAGTGCTCAATGTGCTTGAGAATTTTCTCCATTCCCATCTTTGTGGTTCATGAAATGCTCCATGTGTGCAATGGATCAGTTGGATTTTTCAACTTTCAACTTTCAAAAATGAGGGGTGCTAAAAAGTTGTAACATGATTTGGGAATTCCAAATATATTTTGCTTAAATTAATATAACTTTATAACCCCGCCCATCTGGGGTGAAGCAGCCCCATGACACTACTGTAGGAGTAAATCATTTGCCCTCTTCTGTCTCTAGGATGAAGTCAATCAGATTATGGAAACCAATCTATGGCTGCGACATGTAAGTGGATATTTCTGCGCTAGGGTGTATTTCACATTAGTGTTGGGCTTCAAAGTTATGGTTGGGATGGCTCCAAAACAGTCCCTGGGATAAGGAAGCAGGAATCTATTGTGAGGGGGGATCTTGCTGTCACAACATCATGGATTACTGTGGTGTTTGTTATTATCACTATTATTTTGGTTTATTACCCGTCCTATATCCAAGGGTCCCAGGATGAGTTACAAAAATTTGAAACCAAGTCTGTGAGCCACCCTGAGTTCTTATGATGAAGGGAGGTATATTAATCTAATAAATTGTTGTTGTTGTTGTTGTTGTTGTTGTTAAGTTTAACTGGTTTTATTATGTATGGTATATCCTTGTTGTATACTGCTTAGATGCTATGGTATAAAGCAGTATATACATTATTAAAATATAATAAAACTAAATAAAAATATATGGGATTATTCTATTATATCTTCATAACAATCATAATTTATTGTTTACACCCCGCCCATCTGGCTTGGTTTCCCCAGCCACTTTGGGCGGCTCCCAACAGAATATTAAAAACACGATAAAACTCCAAATATTAAAAACTTCCCTAAACAGGGTTAGCTTCAGATGTCTTCTAAAAGTCAGATAGTTGTTTATTTCCTTGACGTCTGATGGGTGGGCATTCTACAGGGCAGGCGCCACTGCCAAGAAGGCCCTCTGCCTGGTTGTCTAACACTGTTGTCTAAGGCAACGCAGTGACATTCATGTTCAAGTGGTGTTTGAGCAGAAGAGCATAAGAAGAGCTTGCTGGATCAGGCCACTGGCTCTGTGCTGGTCCCGTGGGTTACTCGAAAGGCAAGGTCCAAGTCCGGTCTGTGGTCACAGGTACAACGTAAAGGCAGTCCGTAGTCACTGAAGCTGGGTGCAGGGCAGGGAGTCAGGCAAAGTCGGGAACAGGTAGGCAAGCAGGGAACCAGGGCGGGTCAGGAGCTCAGGCAGGAAATCAGGACAGGTTTCAAGCAGGAACACTGGCAGGAACTGGTCAGCAACGATGTTGCTCCTGCAACTTGGGCTGGGGCTGGCTGGCTTTTATCTGCCCCGAGGCGGAGGGCGGCCCCAATCCTCTGGTGACTCGCCTCTCCTGGCCTGGAGGCGAGCACTCCTCCTGCGGGAACTCAGTTCTCTTCACCTCTCTGCCCTGAGCCTCTGCAGCTCAGGAGAGGCTGGAGGGTTACAGGACCCAGAGGCAACCTCAGCTTCCCCCGACAGGGCTGGGAGTGGAGCACCTGCAGGCAATGGGTCCTCCACCCCATCAGGAGCCAGAGCAGACTCAGCAGATGCCTGCACCTGAGGATCCAGCACAGGTGAGGACCCTTCAGACTCAGGCCCCAGCCCCGGCTCTGCTGGTTCTGGAGGCGGGGGATCCTGTGCAGGCTGGGATCCCTCAGGTTCAGCGTCTGAGTCTGAATCCCAGGCCATCACAGACAGTAGAGGTAGAACATAGCCATCATGCCCAAAATCTAATCTCGCTAAGCAAACAGGCTTGGGGTGAAGGAAGAAATATCAATAAAAGCCCTGGAAATCAAGCTGCAGGTGCAGGGTGAATTTTCTAGGATCCAAAAACTAGTTTTCTCTCTCTTTTAGATTTGGAACGACTACAAACTGCGGTGGAATCCAATGGAATACGAAGGGATTGAGTTTATCCGTGTGCCAGCAGATAAAATATGGAAACCTGATATTGTGTTATACAACAAGTACGAGCTCTAGTTCCTCATCATTTTACAGCTTTTTTAAAAAAAAATCAAAACCAAACCAAATCCTTCTGTATTAATATTGCATGGTACAACTTAAGGCTGCCTTGTGTTTGCATTTCCAGTGCCGTTGGAGATTTCCAGGTCGAAGGGCGGACCAAAGCTCTTCTCAAATATGATGGTACCATCACATGGACACCACCCGCCATCTTTAAAAGCTCTTGCCCCATGGATATTACCTTCTTCCCCTTCGATCACCAAAACTGCTCCCTGAAATTTGGGTCGTGGACTTACGACAAAGCTAAAATTGACCTTCTAATTGTTGGCTCCAAAGTGGATATGAATGACCTTTGGGAGAATAACGAATGGGAAATAGTTGATGCTTCTGGCTATAAACACGATATCAAGTACAACTGCTGTGAGGAGATCTACACCGACATAACCTACTCGTTTTATATCCGAAGGCTGCCCATGTTCTACACCATTAATCTGATCATCCCTTGCCTATTCATTTCATTCCTGACTGTACTGGTTTTCTACCTTCCATCTGACTGTGGAGAGAAAGTGACCCTTTGCATCTCTGTCCTACTTTCTTTGACCGTGTTCCTGTTGGTAATCACGGAGACAATCCCCTCTACCTCTCTGGTAATCCCTCTGGTTGGAGAATACCTGCTGTTCACTATGATATTCGTGACTCTCTCTATCGTCGTCACTGTCTTTGTACTGAACATCCACTACAGGACTCCAATGACTCACACAATGCCCAAGTGGGTCAAAACTGTTTTCCTCCGTCTCCTGCCCAAAGTCCTGATGATGAAGAGACCCGTCCAGAAACACATTGAAGCCCAGCCTAAGAAAACCAAGAAAAATGGTGCCGCTAAATCCAGCAAGCAAAAAGCCGATGACCCAGGGGAAGCGAAAGTCTACAGCGAGCACAGATGCTGCCACTGCGACAAACCCAGCGAACCGTCCACGGGTAAGAAAAGGAGACCAAGCCACCAGTCGGCTAAATGGGGGGCTGAGCAAGCAGAATATTCCCCTGAGGTCAAAGAAGTAATTAGCAGTGTCCAGTTCATCGCAGAAAACATGAGGAGTCAGAATGAGACCAAAGAGGTAAGTGTTCTGGTGTCTTGAGAATGAATTTCTATCTGAGAACCAGCAGCTGAGTTATAGAGGTCGGCCTTCTCCAACACAGTACCCTCCAGCTGTTGCTGGACTATAGCTTCCATCATGCTAGCCAGGGTGGCTGTGTCTGATGGGAGTTATAGTCCAACAACAGCTCGACCTGGTATTGGTCAAAAGTCCTCAAAAGTCCTCAGTATACCTGAAGGAGCATCTCCACCCCCATCGTTCAGCCCGGACACTGAGGTCCAGCTCCGAGGGCCTTCTGGTGGTTCCCTCACTGCGAGAAGGGAAGTTACAGGGCACTAGGCAGAGGGCCTTCTCGGTAGTGGCGCCCGCCCTGTGGAACGCCCTCCCACCAGATGTCAAGGAATAAACAACTATCTGACTTTTAGAAGACATCTGAAGGCAATCCTGTTTAGGGAAGTTTTTAATGTTTGGTTTTTTATTGTGTTTTAATATCCTGTTGGGAGATGCCCAGAGTGGCTGGGGAAACCCAGCCAGATGGGCAGGGTATAAATATATTATTATTATTATTATTATTATTATTATTATTATTATTATTATTATCAATAAATTTGGTGCATAACACAAGCAATGGCAGAAGGCTCAAGACCTTGGTTGGTGCTAGCCCTGATGCCTAGTTCTCAGAGCGTCAATAAGATAATGAGGAAAATGGTGAAGGCCTTTTTCCCGGAACAAACAGTGACACTCCCTGAAATGAAATGCAGCTCATTCCAGTGTAGCTCTGTAGAACTCCAGAAAAGAGGGGAAGCATTGCTAAATGGCTACATGTCCAGTGTCACACTGACGAGCAGGCACCGATGTCAGCGGAAAGGGTAGTTCCCCAGGGGAATGAGGCTTAAGGGGTGCTGTCTCGGGGGATTCTTGATCAGGGGTCCCTGGTCCAAGGGGCACCTGACTGACAGACTCTGGCTGAGCGCTGGGGCCTAGTCCTGAATTTAGAGCACCTCCAGAGTTTGCACCAGTGGTGTTCCTGATCCAGGTGATTCTTAGGAACATGGGAAGCTGGCTAATGCCTGCTAGCAGAGGCACTTAAATAAAGCTGATGGAGGCTGTGTACACACACACACATACACACACACACAGAGAGAGAGAGAGAGAGAGAGAGAGAGAGAGAGAGAGAGAGAGAGAGACAGAATATCCTGGGAACAATACGAGACCCACCTCAAAACCTCCAACATTTCTCTGATGGAAATAGGAACGTCCCAAGGGAAAGCGGGGCATTCACCCTGGGTTCACCCTGGGACCTTCTATATGTCAAGCAGACTGAACAACAGCCCTTCCCCTTCTTCCTCAGAGTCCTGGCTGTCGCTGATTTTAAGGCTCATGTCATAACAATAGTCTTCCAGTGTCTAAGAACTGCAGCCGCCATTTATATTACCTCAGAGCCCTTGCTATAATATGAAGGTGCTTCCATCTCCCACCTTCCCCAGATCCCATCTGTCTTGTGTACTTAGGCTAGAAGCATTTTGACGTTTGGCTTCTTTCTGAGAAGTGGAAGCACAACGGGGATGTTAATCTCAGTAGGATCCTTGAACAGCTGTTGTAATGTAAATAATGTAATTACTATGGGAGCTGTTGAGGGAAGAAAGCTCCCTATGGTTTCAACAGAAATGAAGAATGCACCTCGGGGAACAAGCCTGTGATTTTATGTCGGCAGCACTGCAATGATTATTATCCACACCAGGAAAGCTTTTCCATTTTAGAAAGGAAAGGGGATCTAATGCAAGTGCAAAAGTTCCCTTTTCCTTCAGCCTTCACCTCTGGGCTCCCTGATCCTCAGGGCTCTTGTGATCTCCCTAACACAGGGCCCCCTCTCCCCACTGAAATTAGGCTTGAAAAAGCATTCTGTTGGTGTCAATAGAATAGGCTGTGTTGTGTGCTTGATTGCAGCATGTGTGTGGTACCCACAATAGTCTCTCTCTGGTTTTGCAAACGGACCACGGGTCCAGAAAGGTTGGCAACCCCTGTTGTACTGTATTGAAGAGGGATCTGTTGGAGAGAGAGAGAGAGAGAGAGTCTTTCCCCAGACCTACCTCATAACCTCCCACATTTCTCTGATGAAAATAGGGACGTCCTATTCCATCATCATCATCATCATCATTGCCCCGGACACTCTGGATCTGCCCCTCTGCCTCTTCCTTGTTCCATATGGGCATAACTATCAACATATTATTAAATAGTCTTATTAAATAGTCGCATGACTCTCCGTCAGCCCACCTACTCCTCCTGCACCGCTCTTCCAGCACTAGCAGGAGAGGCACTGTCAATTGACTGTAGTTACCTGCATACTGGGATAATGCCACTTTGCCAGGCTTGAGGTGAAAAAAACCCAGTGCCTTTTTGACATCAGCAACCGTTGTACCAATCTCCAGCTTCATCTCTTACCTATTTGTATGTCTAGCAATCCACAAACCCAACACTAATGACAGGGGGGAAAGACTGTAGTGTTTAGCAGGTCTAGAAGAAGTGCCCATTTCAGGTTTTCTGGGTCCTTGGGCAAAGTTTCCTCAGTAAATTCCCTCCTTGGGAGCTCTCCACTTCCTCAGCACTCTTTCCACTGCCCAGTCACTCGCCTCTCCCTCTAGGCCCAGTTTGTACCACTTTCTGGAGGGAGAGGGAAAAGCTTGCAGCGGCTCCTTCTCCTCCTCCTCTATCCTCTCACTGCTTGCTCACTTTGAGTGGGCAGGTGAACAAGCAGAAGTAGCAAGAAGGTAGCAGGGCTAGGAAGCTCTGGTATTAAGCAGTCAACCCACTGCCAGGAATGGGTTTCAGCAGGTCATTGACATTGCCAATCCCTATACACTGGCCATCCTGGAAGCAAAGGATCAGGTGTGAAGATGGGCACCTGGTTGTAAGCAGCAACCAGCAAAACTCCTTCTTATCATTGGGTGGGCATTTTGCTGCTAGTTAAATAACACTGTTTTGTGGGGCCATCTTTGTAAGTAAACAAACGGGAGCAACAGCTTTTAAAAACGGGACTCAGCAATTATGCTAATAGGTTTGCGTATTTAAATGGATAAATATTTCATGCTAAGAAGGGTATCATTTGCTTTGGCATGAAGACACTGAATATGCACTTAGAAGTTCTACAGAAATGGAGGCCCTCATCCCAGGGTGGTGGTCAATCAATGTAGCCCTATTGAATTCTGTAGAGCTGTGCTGATGCAAGGGAACAAAGGAGCTGTCTTGAAAGAGAGCCAAAAGACACGCATAGGGTTGAACTGGAGCTTTGGGGCCAAGCCTGGATTAATCATTATGCTAAGTAAGCTACAGCGTAGGGTTCCAGTCAGTTTGGGGTCTTTGCCTGTAGTGGAATTACTGGAAAGCTTCCAAATGCAGAGAGAGGATGACCATCTTCCATCTTGCTCTTTCCACTGAGCTCTTTGAAGAGTGCACTGTAATAAAACGGAACAGTAGCTGTACTTCCTGGAAGAGGAAAATTGACATTACTGGTAGCCCTGGGAACAAGATAACAGGCAGACATTTTATGAGCAAATAGAGGCCTGGTCCCTAACATGGACCTTTGAGTGATTCATCTGTATTCCCAGTTGTCATTACCAAATATGAGTGTGGGTCTGAGTGGACTTAGCAGGAAGCATTAAAGCAGCAGGTTTTAGTCAGCAGTATCTCACTCAGTTGTCAAGCTGATGCCACAATAAATTAATTAGTCTTGAAGGTCCTGGGGGACTGTTTTTGTGTGCATTTAGCATTCTTCACCCAAGTGGCTCTCCAGTAAAACTAGTGGCAATCAGGTTTAAAGAGAATGCCATTTATGTATGAGTCCAGGGCTCCAAAACATGGTTCACAATCCTCTAATACAGCCTTTGCCAATGTGGTGCTCTCCAGATGTTTTGGGGTTACTTGTCCCCGTCAGCCACAGCTGTGTTGGCTGGGACTGAGGAAAGTTGTAGTCCAGGCATGTCCAACAGGTAGATCGTGATCTACTGGTAGATCACTGGACGTCTGTGGTAGATCACTGGTAGATCACTGGCTGCCCCCAAAGAAACTCAGCAATTTTGGCTCCCCTAAAAAAGCTCTACATCTTTGTCCTGAAGCCCTCAAAACAGGGCTTTCCTTCCTAAAAAAAGCTCAACTTTGACCTGAACCCTCAAAACATGGATTGCTTTCCTTCCTAAAAAAAGTTCAACAACCTCGACCTGAACCCCCTAAAAGGGGGTAGATCACTGCTAGTTTTTAACTCTGTGAGTAGATCGCAGTCTCTTGGAAGTTGGCCACCCCTGTTGTAGTCCAAAACATCTGGAAGGCACCAGGTTGGGGAAGGCTTCCTGAAAAGGATGTTGCTGTTCAGCTTTGTTTGGACCTGTAAATCACGCACACTTTCTCTCTGCTGGTCTAAAACAGCTGAAGATGGAAGATATCTGATGCTTGCCTTAAAGAAAGTTTCCTAATACAATTACTGTATTCCAAAATGGGCATAGCATTGGTCCTGAGGTCAGCATGGTTTCAGCTAAGCTTCTTGAATTCAGTGATACTAGGACGTGTCAACGCTTCGCAAAACAGTTCTTTCAGCAGAACCTCAAACTGATAATGTTTTATTACCTGGGGAAAGTTGGATTCTGTCTAAACCTAGCACATTGAATATGATATGTCTTCTTGTGTATTTACAGGTGGAAGATGACTGGAAATACGTTGCCATGGTAATTGACAGAGTGTTCCTGTGGGTGTTCATAATTCTCTGTGTATTTGGGACTGCAGGATTATTCCTACAACCCCTGATAGCAGACACATAATTCACACTGACTGCTCAGGTTTTGCTCCACGTGTACCTTTCAGTTTTATATTCAAGTCGCCCGCCTGCGGTAGAATGTCTGCTTTCACCTCAGGTCAAAAGAGCAATGTTTTCTTCTTTATTTCTATTGGCTTTCACATTTTCCACCCTCAGGGAACCTTGTCCACATTGGCTTGCTCATTGAGGAACCTTTGCACATCTGCTATGGAACCCTGGCTTGTTGTAAATGATTCTAGATTGTGCAGCTCATTCATACCCATTGAGCACTGAGTGGGCTTATTGGCCAGCTCATCATTCTCCACTGGTGAACAAGGAGTATGTTCTGGAGCACATCAACTGCTCCACTTTGGCCGCACATTGCTTCTATGCTATGAATGAATGGTTCCTGGTAAGCTTCTAGGGAACCCTGTTTGGAAATATGTCATTAGGCAACATGCCTCATTCTCATCTATAATAAGAAATAGATTAGATTTTTTAAAAAGTGGCTCATTTGTAGGCTCTTGGTGCATTGTTTCTTTGAAGAAACTAGTTCAAGGTGAGCTAAACAAGAACCAGCTCGAACAAGCATGGCTATACGATTAGGAGAAAATATTCCCAGCCACCCTACTTCCACATTTGCAAGCATTTTACAAAGAGAATCCATTGGAGATGTGTTATCCATCCTCCGAGTGAGAGCTCATCTGCACTTCTGCTTGTGCCAATTGACCCCCTCCTTTCCAAAGGAAGAACTGCTCTTTAGTGATAGATTGGAACAAATGGCAATCTGGAGAAAACCCAAATTGCTGTTTGCTCTGATTGAGCACTAAAGAGCAGTCCCCCCCCCCAGGGGAAAGCAGTGGGACAAGAGGAAATATGGAGGAGACCTAACAAAATAAAATAAGGTGTGCTAGTTAGGCTAAGGAAGTTACCCACACAATATTAATTGTTTGTGACTGTTGCCCGTTTTGGAATCACGTTCTTCTGTGATTGTAAACATTGCAAAATGCTTCTGACTGGCCTAACAGGATTCTGAGACACACTAATGGCATGATTCCTCGGAGGCGAATGATAACCACGGAGCAAAAACCAGCCACATCTGTTTATGAGCTTTCCCTTAAATGTATGTCCATGTGCTCCTTTTTGTTATGGTTAAACTTGATATACAGAAGGAATTTTAACTTATTAATTTATTACTCTTGCCAATATTTTCTGAATACCCATTACTGTATATCATAAGGGGGAAAGGGGGGAGGCTCATTCCAGCTCTCCAAGCATTAGGAAGTTCCAAGAGGTGGGTTTGGTTGGGTTTTTTTTAATGAAGTCAATTTCCTGCTGATGGGAGGAGAGCCCTGAAGACTTACAGAAGTCTGCTAATTTGCAAACATGCGAAGAGAGAGTGTTGGAAGGAAGTAGACTCCTAAAGCAGTTGGCAGAACCACTAGTCTTACAAGCCCCCAAAGAGCAGCACAGCTCAAGGATCCTTCATCATCAGCCAATGGCTGCAAATCACAGCTCACTTACTCAGCCTTGCTCTTTGTGTGCCCAAATTGAAGACTATTTATTTTCCCACCAGCAACACGCAAGCAGAACAGGTAGACTGTCCATTACAAGAACATCTGCAACTCTCAGCTCCCACAAAGGAAACACCATTGGTCATTTCCGACTCTTAGCATGCAAACTAAAGATGGCTGCTTCAACAGCCCCTACATGTATATATGCCTGTGGGAAAGCAGCCCCACATTTGCTTGGTCAATGGCTAGATTCACCTATAGGGACCTATCTTTATTCTATATCCTTGGGGAATACACATGAGGATGTTGTACAGCAGGACTAGAAAGAAAGTAGATTGAGATCTACTGGCAGAACAGGGGCTGGTAACTTTTTAGAAACTCCCAAAAAAACCAATAGCAACAGCAAAAAGGTGTCCCCTGCCTTCCCACCCACCCACACCTTGCAAAAGAAAGAGCAATGGTTGTTGTCTGGTGTGTAGTAACTCAGTTGTCAATTCCATACATTATATAGGAAGGCTAGCCCACTCATGGGGTACTGTAAGTAACGGAATCATCCTGTAGGTAATTCTGCAATGGCTACTGTCCCCACCTACCACCCTGAGTCATTATTTTGTACCTAACTTTAGCTGGCAGATCTTGTGCGGGCCAGAAAAAACCATGAAGTAGCTTGTGCATGCCTGAAGTCCCACGATGGTTGCACTAGACCAGTGTCTGGGACTGATAGACAGGGAACAATGTTGTGGTTTGCTTCCTACACTCTGCTTATTCTTCTAGCGTAGTTAATATGACACTAGTACCATTACTTGCTTATGCGGGAGAAACCTGAAATATATTAAGCACGCAATAGGCATCTCTCTATATATTACACACACGGTGGCTGCAATCCAGCACAGACTTACATGTGATAACGAATGGTTTTACACGTGCCTAACAATGTGCTGAGTTTATGGTGACCGATGCAGTTCTGACTTTCACGATTTCCTCCATTCTCAGTATTTATTGTTTTGTTTGGAATATGTTTGTATTTTTCTACAGTATGTCACATATTTAAGTAGCTTCAAATAAAAAAAATTAAAAGCAGTTTATTAAGCGTTCGCGTTATTTGAAATAGCCATGCCGTTTTCTGCTTTAAAAGTCTAGGAACGCATTCACACTAACCACTTTTTAAAAACTGCAAGCACGGCTGAGATTCGCACCCAAAAGGCCATGCTTGCTAGGACTGATGGAAGCTGTAGTCCAAAACATCTGGAGGGCACCAGGTTGGGGAAGGATGTTATAGGATTGTGCACAATTGGACGGGAGTGATACCTTTTCCTTAGTTCATAATCAGCCAGTGTTTTGCTGGTTCAGTCAGAAAAACAATATTGTGTCAGATAATAGAATAGTTGATACCCACTCTATATGGCTCCCCCCCCCCCATGGAAACTCCCTGGTTATAAATCTAGAGTATAATTTAGTGTTATTCCATTTAGACTCCCCAGAGAAATTGGCATTTCAATATATAAAAAATATAGCCATATTCCTGCTTACTTTGACCCTATCAACATGACAGTTTAATATTGCTTTTCATCACTGAGTTACGGTTTCTTCCAAAGAATCCTGGGAATTATAGGTTGGTGAGGGGGCTGAAGATGATCCATTAGGGATCCTGGGTTGCCTGTCTCACCCTCAACTATCTATGAGGTGGTAGAATGGACTGTACCACAGCAGACTGCATGCAGGAGACACTATTTCTGAATGCCCTTCCACATATATTACATTAAGTAGCTAATTAACACCAATGGGTGAATGTGTCCGGCAGTGAATTTTTCTTAAGGAGCGTTCAAAAATGTGGTTTCCCCCACCTGCCTTATGATGTGGTGAGGTCCATTCTCCCACCTCAGGTTTCTATCACACTGCGTGTGTAGATGGAGCCCATAATTCCCAGGCTTCTTTGGAAGAAGCTGTGGCTAAGTCTATAGTGCCAAGCTAGATGTAGTTCCTAGTTTAAAGCTGTGGACTTGTGATGCCCTTTGCGGAAGAGGAACGGTAGGTCTGGAATTCTGAAGGCCATAGATATAAGCTTGGATCTTAAATGCTGCAGTAACTGAGATACTGTGGAGCCTTCTGTTTATTCACTTACATACAGTAGGTGTGTAACCTACGCTAAACATCTAGGTTCATTTTATGAACTTAGAGCAGGGAGAACAGGGTTTGATGAGGCCCTACGCTACTGAAGGTAGTGGGCCCTTTATATGTCCAGCTGTCCTTTGTCAACAACAAATTGTCACTGTTTTTTGTGTTGAATATATGCTATATGGTAAGTTATGGACCTAATAGGTATCATAGGAGCCTGCACAACACAAAACACTGTTGCTATATGTAGGTTTTATTTTATTTGTTTTTTATCTTATATTTTGGAAATGTACATCCAGCTGTTTTTTCCTTTAAATTTTTTTGGGGCCCCCAAGAGAGTGGGGCCCTAAGCTATAGCTTGTTTAGCTTATACGTAAATCCGGGACTGAGGGGGAAGCAAGTGGGCATCCCGAGAGGCAAGACTATAAAGGAGCATCACTTCGTCTCATTATCCCTACAGATCCACACTGTGGGCTGACTTTTGCCATCAGGGACAAATCTCTGTTTGTTTCTCTGCCTCAGTACAAATTGCCAAACTGTTTCCTTGAGATCCCACCCAGGAAGTGTGTGTGTGTGTCTCATACCCTCCAACATTTCTCCGGTGAAAATAGGGAAGTCCTATTCAGTAATAATAATAATAATAATAATAATAATAATAATACCCCACCCATCTGACTGGGTTGCCCCAGGCACTCTGAGCAGCTTCTAACATATATAAAAACATAATTAAACATTTAAAAACTTCCCTACACAGGGCTGCCTTCCAATATCTTCTAAAGGTTGTATAGCTATTTATCTCCTTGCCATTTAAGGGGACTAAGAAAGACCTTTCAGCTGTTAACATCTAAAAGAATGAAATATATAATATGCATAAGACTATTGTCTCTTTTAGGAGTGAGCGCATGCAATCTGAGGTGTCAAAGTGCTGTAAGTTTTAGATTTGTTGAGGAAATTCCGCAAGATGGATGATCTTAAAAATATATCTCAAGTCTCATGACCATAAAATTAGATCAAATCATTGGATAATCAGCCCCAGCCTTTTAATTAAGTCACTGCTGATTGCTTAGAGATTTGACTTAATTAAATTAAGATGCTATGGAAGAATTTCACGCCATTTTGCTGTTTCAAAGAGGCTGTTTTGAGTTAACCCTGCCCTGCTCAGGTTTTTTACTAATGTAGCTTAAGGTCCTAAAATTTACCTCAGTGGAGTTTCATGTCCCCGCCTACATAAGTTTCCCTCTACCCGACACCCTCCAGATGTTTAAGACTACAATTCCCATCAGCCCTGAACTTTGGCCATGCTGGGAGAGAGGATCACGAGGTTGGAGAAGATTGGTTGACACCACTGAGGACCTGACTACTGGAATGTAGGATTCACACTTTTATGTATAGGGAATACAACATCCTGCCTGATGGCTGCCATGTTTTATTTACCCTGCTGCTGTTGCCTATTATGCTTCATGTTACTGTGTGGGGTGTTGTTGTTTCACAACAAACAGTTATTTCTCAAAATGTAGGCCCCTTTGCTTATTATAACGCACAGAAAAGCGGGATGTGCATATATTTCATCCAGGGCTTTGCACACAGTTTTTTCTTAGCACTGTGAAATTAGAGGCGGCATCTGAAATTGAACATTAGAGATCAAAAGAGAATGGCAAAGATGGTCTGGAGAGCAGCCATGCACCTGGGACTGGCCGTATGTGGGGCAAGTGACAATGTCACACTCCGCTGATGCTGATGCTCCACAAGGACAGAGGGGGAAAGAATTATATTAAAATTAGCCCTGAGCACTTGGCTGCCTTAGCATGTCCTTTCTACCTATTTTTAGAACTCAGCCGCAGCCTTTTCCCACTGCTAAGTTTCACCACCACCACCAGTTCTTTGTCGACACACAAAAACAACACTCTCCATCTCATGAGTCATTATTGCTTTTATTCGTTATGTTTACACCCATGCACAGTTCTTGCCTGCGACAACAATCTAGCATCCAAAGCGGTTCTATGCTCACATTCAGGATAGATAGGTTTTCTAGCACGTTGTGACATTTTACTTCCTGCGCTAGGGTTGAGCCTAGGGGGTGCAGAGTGAACACAGAGCGGAAAGCAATTTCCTTAGTGGGCTATTTCGCCCCAGTATATATGCTCTTTACCAGATGGGGGCAATGCAGCGAGCCTCAAGGCTTGCATGCTGCATGCACGGTTTGTGTGAAATTTCATTTTTGGTCTCAGAATAGCTTGGTGGGTACTTGGCACTTGTTTCCTTTTAAAAATAAAATGTAAAAAATATGAATGGGGGGCATTTTAATTCTAACCTGAGTGCACTAGACAAGTTCTATTCCAGTCTTTGGTCTTTTGTACTGTAAAGTTCCTGTATGTGGACCTGGACGCCATACCAGCCAACATTTCTCCAATGAGAATAGGGGCATCCTAAGGAAAATTTGAATTATGGTGCTGGAGGAGACTCTTGAGAGTCCCATGGACTGCAAGAAGATCAAACCTATCCATTCTTAAAGAAATCAGCCCTGCGTGCTCACTAGGACAGATCCTGAAGTTGAGGCTCCAGTACTTTGGCCACCTCATGAGAAGAGAAGACTCCCTAGCAAAGACCCTGATGTTGGGAAATGTTGAGGGCACAAGGAGAAGGGGACGGCAGAGGATGAGATGGTTGGACAGTGTTCTCGAAGCTACTAACATGAGTTTGGCCAAACTGCGAGAGGCAGTGAAGGATAGGCGTGCCTGGCGTGCTCTGCTCCATGGGGTCACGAAGAGTCGGACACGACTGAACGACTGAACAACAACAAAGGAAAAAATGGGACATTCTGTCATCAAATAAGAAACTGGGATGGTTTCTGTAAATCTAGGACTGTCCCTGGAAAATAGGGACACTTGGAAGGTCTGGGACACCCCCCAAGGTCTGCTTGGCCTTCCTATCTGTGTGCATGCTTGTCTACTATTGTGGCATCTAGGGTTCCTTGCGTGTCAAAAATTGAACTAAGTAGCAGCAGCATGCAGTACAGTTGGAGGGGATTGAGCCCAGCTGATGCTTTTCACTAGCGTGGAAATGGATCGCAAAGCGATATCTACAAGGCCTGGCAGCTCCACGGCTGTTGTTTACTGCTGCCAAGCAGATTAGCTCACCGCCGAAGCCGTGTGTGACCGGCTTCACAGTTAGGCTGCATACAGGCAATCGCAGATGGAGAGCAATGGAAGCGCGGTCTCCTTCAACAGTATTCCCTCCCCCACTCTAGCACTGGTCACTTTACAAGGATAATGGGGGGAAGCCTCACTGTAAAGGTGAGAGAAAGTAGTGCATTTACATTTTCTCCAGCACCTGTTTTTAAAGCACTACTAATGGAATCTGCTCATATTTTCATGTCCTTAAAAAACAACGTTTAAAAAAAAAAACCTTTCCAGGCAGCTCTAAGCTACTCCAGATACTTGGAGTGAGGGAAGAGTGTGCTACTCATCATGGGAACCGTCACACCAAAATGAGCACAGTATTCTTCTGGGGGTAGTACTAGGAGCTGGCACTGGTTTCATCCAGTGATGCTTGACGAGCTACAGAAACTTGCAAAACCCCTTGGATCGGAGTCTGTGATAGTGTAGGAAGAAATAAACATGTGTGCCCCACACAATGTCAACTCCACCATTACACTCCCAACCCTGGAAAGTTATAATCTGAATACAGCAGAGACGAGGAACCTCAGGCCAGCAGGCCAAATGCAGCTTTCCATCTGGCCCTCAGGCTACATCTTCAGCAGCCTTGCTCTAGGACATTGCTTGCCTGGAATGTGCCTTGAACTATGAAAATGCCTCTTGCTGGTCTGGATGGAGGAGACTGAGATTTGGGTAAATATCAAAGCACCTGGCTTTTGCAAGGTTAGAATGTAAGAGTCGTATGCATTGATCTGCCCACTTTTCCCCCTGGCCCCATCCACCCCTGGTATATGGCCCCCATAAGGTTCCCCATGAATATATGTGGCTCTTGGGGGTGAAAGGTGTTCCCCATCTGGAAATCCAGAGAGGTAGGAAATCCACGTGTGTAAAAACAAAAAACACCACTCAAAGGGCTGCAAGTCTCCAATGGCAACAGAGATACATGGGCCCTTGATGGGCATGTTGGCAAGTCTTACTCATATCTCTCCAGCACGATTCATTGCTTAAAACTTGGCAAAAGTTTCCAGAAATTGAGGGGCACCAAGAACAGATGTAAGACCTGGGCAAACCAAAAGGAGGAACTTAGAATGGCTTTCAAAACTGAAAATAAATATGAGATGTCACTCATAATGACAGGTCACTTGAGTGGTATGCATAAATATACATGTAAACTCAGTTACTGATTGTTATATATAGATATATAATATCTGTGCTTATTATACTTACTCTTCATAAAGCTTATGCACAAGTGCCCTATGCCTTTATACACTATTCAATATCTTTAAAAACACATTTAGTGCAACAAATACACAGAGACCTCACTTTTCTGCATACAATTTGCATAAAATGGAATATGTACATTTAAGTGCAGAAACCAAGATTGAATATGGCTGAATGAAATTATGCAAGGTCTACTGATGCTGATATTTTAAGACTAACATGTTTTTATTGTTCATATAGATATCTATAAAATCTTCCCAGTGTCAAAGATATATTGCTATATTAATAATTTTGGGCATGATTTAAAAATAAAAATAAAACTTTCAAAATAGGGTGCATCTATGCCACTGACAAAATGGTTTGATGGGCATTCTCTAGTCTTTCAAGTGCTCGGGGACAGAGAAGTGTTAGGGACTCCTCACAGAGAATCCTCAACACAACACACTACAAGTCCTAGGATTCTTTGGTTTTGCAACGGTTTAAACTGATGCAAAATCAATATGTTTGTGGTCAACATAGGTCTGGCTTATGTGCTTGAATACATAGAGGCTTATCATTCAATGGCGATTGTATCTGTATTAGCTGATAAACACCTACAGATACAGAATTGGATGTCTTCATTTGTGCAACAGTTTGAAAGGCTAACAGTGCCATCCTATGGTTATCTACTCAGAAGTAAATGCAATTTAGTTCACATGACTTTCAGGTAAGGGAGCATAGGATTCAGCCTTAAAAGTTGATTGGAGGGTACATTCATCAACAAGACCAATTGCCACCAATGGCAGTGTCGTTTCCAGTTCAGTATGCACCTGTGTTGACTCTGAGCCTATTCAGTTCCTTCCTTCCTTCCTTCCTTCCTTCCTTCCTTCCTTCCTTCCTTCCTTCCTTCCTTCCGCAGATTCCCATGTTCTTATTTCTAGACAATACTACTTCCACTTTGCAACCACGCCTTTAAAGCGGGAGTAAATATAAGAACAGAGCCCATCACAGACACCACCAAAAATAGCCATAGGAAGATACGGTCAAGGACCTGAGCTACAAACTTCCAGTCTTGCACCACCTGGAAAAGAAAATGATGGCCATGAGTTTCAAAAGTATTTTGCACAATTGAAGAGCTGCTTTGAAATACGCTTGGAATTTAGTTATCGATTTGTGTAACAATTAAGTTTATCGTGACTAGTTCTCTCAAAGTTTCTGCCTTTCAACAAAAAAAAACCCCACTCCCTGTGTCCTTTGATATTTATAAACGAATATAAATGGCATTTTAAGCTAGCGTAAGCCATAACACAAGTCAGGTGCAAACAATCACTGGAGAGCCAGTGTGGTGTAGTGGTTAAGAGCGGTGGATTTGTAATCTGGTGAACCGGGTTTGATTCCCCACTCCTCCACATGCAGCTGCTGGGTGACCTTGGGCTAGTCACACTTCTCTGAAGTCTCTCAGCCTCACTCACCTCACAGAGTGTTTGTTGTGGGGGAGGAAGGGAAAAGGAGATTGTTAGCCGCTTTGAGACTCCTTAGGGTAGTGATAAAGCGGGATATCAAATCCAAACTCTTCTTCTTCTTCTTTAAATATCTAACGGGGTGGATAGAAGGTGAAACATGGTCCACTCATGGACATGAACCAATTTCCAGTAGACCATCTAGGATTAAGCAAATGCTGGGCTAGGAGACTCTTGGCCTGATTCTGCACACACAGTCAACCTACCTTTCTTGGACTAGAATCCCCATGTTGACAGTGTGACTGATACGGCCTCGGCCCAGTATACCTGAAGGAGCGTCTCCACCTCCATCACTGAGGTCCAGCTCCCTGGGGCCTTTTGGCGGTTCCCTCTCTGCGAGAAGTAAGATTACAGGGAACCAAGCAGAGGGCCTTCCTGGTAGTGGCACCTGCCCTGTGGAACGCCCTCCCATCAGATGTCAAGGAAATAAACAACTATCTGACTTTTAGAAGACATCTGAAGGCAACCCTGTTTAGGGAAGTTTTTAATATTTGATATTTTATTGGGTTTTTAATATTCTGTTGGGAGCAGCCCAGAATGGCTGGGGAAACTCAGCCGGATGGGCGGGGTATAAATAATAAATGATGAGGATGAGGATGAGGATGATACCTGCCTGTTTTTGAACTAACATACCTGCCTAATGAAGTGTTCCTTTTTCACATGCCCAGATATATACTTGATGGAATCAGCAGCCTTTTCCAGGAAGGCAATCACAATTTTTTCTCCGTCTTTGAATTGTTTGTGTTTATGTTTCCTTGTCGGCTTTTCTTTCCGTGTCCCTTTGGGATCAGAGAATGAATAGCGATCTACGTGTCCTTTCATGCAGAGCAGCCTGGGGAGTTTCTGAAGGAAGAGCCTCTTCACCCAAGGAGCCATCGGGTGGTAGGTGGCCGAGGAACGATGGTGCACGTTGATTACAAAAATAGTCACGATGATGGACAGGGTGACAAAAATCATGATGAACAGCAAGTACTCACCAATCAAGGGGATGACTTTGGAGGAAGAGGGGATGATTTCTTCGATGACTAAGAGAAAAACAGTAAGGGAGACTAAAACCGAGGTCGACAGTGAGAGTTTTTCTCCCTCATCAGAAGGCAAGTAGAAAACAAGCACGGTCAAGAAAGATAATCCCAGACATGGGATGATTAAGAAGAGAGTGTAAAACAATGGTAGTCGTCTTAAAACAAAAGAATAGGTAATGAAAGGGTAGGAATACAACCCGTCTTTTCGGTTTCCTTTCATCCCCTTGGCATTTAGGATTTCCCATTCTCCGTTATCAAAAAAATCCGTCCTGTCCACATTTTCATCTACTAAAATTAGGTCCACCATGTTGCCATCATAGGTCCACGATCCGAATTTCATCGAGCAATTCTGTCTGTCGAATGGGAAGAAGGTGACGTCCATAGTGCAGGAACTTTTATAACTGGCTGGGGGAGTCCAGACTACTATCCCATTGTATTTGACTATTGCTTTTGTCATCAAGGAACCTTCAAAGCGCCCATCAGCACTGGAAAGGGGAGAGAAGGGAATAAAAACTCTTTGAATTGCGTTTCCAAGCTGCTATTTGCAATTCTTTTTCTTATATTCTGATTTTGCTTCCCATCGCTTTGGTAGATGGTAGACAGGTACGTAATCGTAAACAGGTTGCAATAAATTGTGCCATGTTTCAGCAGCCTTTTAGTACTTACTCATCCATTCATTCCAGATGTTTGTAATCTTTCTTTTACCCACAAACTCCCAAGGCAGCAACATTAAAACCAACATTACCAAGAAATAAAACAAAAATTACTCAACAATGTAAAATTCAGTACTGAATTGAGTCCTAAGTTTACTGGTAGAGGAAGGACATTTTGAAAATGTTCTCTCAAGGGCTACTGAATGACCAAATAGAGGCAAATGCTTGTGGTGATTGTAAAAATTGGGAGGTTACACTGCTGGGCCTCGCCTCAGAATTTTACTCCATGTCTATAACTCCCTCCCTTTCTCAAGGTCCTGGCACAGCCCACCCCAACTTGCTGGTCCCCTAATGACATGCCCTTGGAAGAGAAGGAGAATAGGACCATGTTTTGTGCTAGAAAAGAGGTGGAGAAGGCAATGGTAATAATCTACTGTTCTCCTATAGCCACTAGCTCTAAGTAACTTCAAATACATATGTACACATTCTTCTGCTATTCTTGCTACTATTCCTACCCACCCACCCATTTTGTATGTCAAATTTTTGACTGCAAGCTCCTTGAGCAGGCATGGCCAAACTTGGCCCTCCAGCTGTTTTGGGACTAAAATTCCCATCATCCCTGATCACTGGTCCTGTTAGCTAGGGATGATGGGAGTTGTAGTCCCAAAACAGCTGGAGGGCCAAGTTTGGCCATGCCTGTCCTTGAGGCTTAGATCTGTCTTTTTGCTAATGCTACTTTGTACCAGACGTGGGGGATCATTGGCCCTCCACATTTTATTGAATGCTAACTCCCATCAGCCCCAGAAAGCGTGGTTAATAATCTCGGCAGATAAGAGTTTGAGTTCAGTAAAATCTGGAGGTTCACCACACCTGCTTCATGCAGTACACAGATGGTGCTATACAAAGAAAATAAATTATCCACCTTTCTGCTTCTCTCCTGGGACCCCTGCACACAAGTACGAAAAATACTGTAAAAAATGAGTGTCAAGATCTGTATACTCACTTTTCAAACAAAACAATATCTGGGAGCCAGAGAGATTCAGATGGAACTCGAATTGCGGTGATTCCACCATAGTCCTCCGGATTCCAGCACAATTTTTGGTCAATCCATTCCTGCAATAATCAGCAAAAGCACCACTGTTGCTTGGTCAGTTTCACAACAAGCTGAATACTTTAAGGAACCAAATTAGAATAATTCTGTAGCATCCATCAGCTTCAAAGATGTCCCAGTCATGCATCCAGTTTCAGCCCACAGAAGCACATATTACAATTGTCATCAAACACGATCCATAGAATTTCACAGAAACCAGACAGGTCAAACCTGGGCAGGGGGTCTCTGTCCTGAATATTCACCTCAATTTTTAATGAAAAATTCCTTCCAGCAAATCCAGTTTAGGAACATAGGAAGCTTATTTCTTAAATTAAACTTAAGGAAGGAAACGAAATACAGTACAGAAAGCTTCCTTATGCCAAGTCCACCACCTAAGTACTGTCTGTGCTGGGTGTTAGACGGGAGACTTCCACAGCCCTACATGAACCCTACATGATCTAGACCTTTGAGACTGAAGCATAGTTAATCAGAGCTCTTTTTCACAAGTGCAAGACACAAAAATCCATGAATCAGATGGACCATCTGAATGTCCCTCTTTCAGAATTAAAAAACAACAACTATCATATATTACTACGGTACTACTACTACTACTATTACTATTCTCTGTTACTTAGCCTTTAAAAGCATCTTGATCTGCAGGTATAATGCTTATTTCTCTGCTGTTGTGCAAAGCTTCCCTGATGCTTTGGAGAGCTCAAAGTGCTCTTAAAGGCTCAAGAGCAAGCCAAGTCACTTCCTTCTGGTCAATTGACCACCATATGTTGACGTCATGCTGCAGTGGATAAGCCAGGCTATCTGAGTGGCATCATGCTTACAGTAATAATCAAAGGAAAGAAAAGCACCTCTCCCCTTATATTTATTATTTATAAGTTTTTAGGTTGCTCTGCGGGAATGCAAGAGAAGGAAGAATGTGTGAGCTTACTAAAATCAATATCAGCAATGAAAGCATCTTCCTGTAGAGAATTCAGGCACAGGACTCTTACAAGATCCTCCCTTCTGCAAAAAAAAACACCTCATGATACTTCTGAGTAGTTATGGATTTCTCAAATACACTATTCTGGGTGTGGAGAAGGTGTGAGGTCAGTAGACTAAATTTAGGACTCTCTTTATCCCAGGTGAGGGGAACCCTTGGATCTGCAGAAGCTGCTGAACTACAATTCCCATCATTCCTAGCCACTGGCTGCACTTGCTGAGGTTGATGGGAGTTGTAGTTCAGCAACACCAGGAGGGTCAAACGTTCTCTACCCCTGGCCTTTGCATTGTCTGTGCCAGGCAATGCTGAGTTGAAAATTAAATATTTGCTCCTCTCTTTCCTTTTCTAGCAACAGGAAGTAATGAGCACACAATAACCTGTAACCGGGCAAAGCCTTGTGACAGTGTCATGAGAAGAGGTAGAATCATAGAATCATAGAGTTGGAAGAGACCACAAGGGCCATCCAGTCCAACCCCCTGCCAAGCAGGAAACACCATCAAAGCATTCCTGACAGGTGGCTGTCAAGCTTCTGCTTAAAGACCTCCAAAGAAGGAGACTCCACCACACTCCTCGGCAGCAAATTCCACTGTCAAACAGCTCTTACTGTCAGGAAGTTCTTTCTAATGTTTAGGTGGAATCTTCTTTCTTCTAGTTTGAATCCATTGCTCCGTGTCCTCTTCTCGGGAGCAGCAGAAAACAACTTTTCTCCTTCCTCTATATGACATCCTTTTATATATTTGAACATGACTATCATATCACCCCTTAACCTTCTCTTCTCCAGGCTAAACATACCCAGCTCCCTAAGCCGTTCCTCATAAAGCATCATTTTGGTTGCCCTCCTCTGGACACATTCCAGCTTGTCAGTATCCTTCTTGAACTGTGGTGCCCAGAACTGGACACAGTATTCCAGGTGAGGTCTGACCAGAGCAGAATACAGTGGTACTATTACTTCCCTTGATCTAGATGCTATACTCCTATTGATGCAGCCCAGAATTGCATTGGCTTTTTTAGCTGCTGCATCACACTGTTGACTCATGTCAAGTTTGTGGTCTACCAAGACTCCTAGATCCTTTTCACATGTACTGCTCTCAAGCCAGGTATCACAATCAGGTAGCCTGATTGTATGCAAACTTTTTCAGAAATATGTCCCACTGTGCATCTTGAACCTTTCCCCCAGGGCTGGCCCAAGATAGTTTGCTGCCTGAGTCGAAAGACAAGATGGCACCACTCCCTACTCCATGTGGTGAACTCGACTGGAGTGAATTTCCCTTCAACACTGGCATCACTTACCGTACACATGACAGCAGTGGGCTAGTTCAGGGGGTGCAGAACAGGCTGTGTGGCTCAGACACCTGCTCTTCAACAGAAGGAAATGGCTGGCAGGGTTGCTGCCATTGCCATCAGACTTTCTACTTGAAAAAGTCGCCTGCTTTTGCCTAATAGTAGGGCCGGCCCTGCCTTTCTTTCTATTTCTCTGCTCCAAATTGCTTGCATTTACAGGGCTTCCCACATACACATGTAGACATACACACACACACACATAGTGCTCAAAAGTTGTGTTTACCTGCATTTTGAACCACATTGGTGGAAGCCACTTGGGCAACAATTTAGAATGGTGAAATAGCAAGTGCAAAAAAGGGTTAAGCATCCCTCCTTTCACTGCTTCTCCTCTCAAAATTCTACCCGAGTGTATATTTGTTTTTAAGGTCAGCATTAAGCTCTGCTCCACAGATTTGCCTGCAACATGCAGTTAGACCCTCAGTTTCTCAATTTCCTATCATTATTCCTAGTTAAGCTGCTCTGTATAATGTACTCAAATCATCATCCTCTTTAATGCTTACACACTTCAGATGCTAATAATCAATTATACCCTTCAAGTGGCTGACACATATTTAACGCTTTCAATTACTTTCCATTGTGCCAGTCTCTTCAAGACTTCTGCATTTATTCTTGTGCTCTTCTCTCTGGACATGTTTACCCACATTTTAAAGACCACAACGAATTATTGTGGATATGGATTCACCTACAGCAACAGTTCTTCTGAGGGGCAAACTATACATTATGTTAGGTGCAGTGCTTTACTTTTAAGTGCCTAGCAATTGGCGGGAGGACGGGACATTTATCCCCATTGTGATTAAAATCTATATTAGGCTCCTCCCACCTCTTGCAGTCTTCGTTAGGGGGAAACTCTCATTCACTTCAATGCGAAATTTCCCCCTCCATGCAAACTGCAGGTGCAGGGCCCCCAATCTGGATAGGGATCATAGCAGTAAGTAGAGGGTTAAATCTCTCCCTCCTGCCCCAACACTATGGTTCCCATTCAGCTCAAGGGGACCATGCTGTAAAAAACAAAAAAATTCCAAGGCCCATAAAGGCACAGGTAAGTGGTTAACACAGGTTCGGTCCAACCATGAGACAAGGTAGGTAGGTAGGTAGATTTATTGCGGCCATTGGCCCATAAAACATAACAAAAACAAAGTCATCATAATACCCGCAGTACACAATTTCGACAATTTTATACAAAATGATGCAAAATCAATTTTAAAATAACCCATTTACACCTTTCCGACTGGGTCAAACCGAGATCTGAGTAGTCCAAATTCACTTTAAAGATTAAAAATTATTTTATCACCTATTTGGTCGCCCCTTTATAGATCTTAGCTATTTTCTACATTATCATAAATGAACAAGTAACCATTTCTCCTCTTTGTAGCTAACACATTAATCAAAAACCTAGCGACTGTATGGGTTCTGTTCGGATCTTCGTCATTTAGTAAGTATATTATTTTGGCATCCTGAGTTCCATCATGAGATTTCTTCAAAAGTGGAAACAGAAATTTAGACCGAGCTGCTGAATGAGTAGGGCAGTGAAAAAATATATGTATTAAGGATTCTATGGAACCACTATTACAGTCACAAAGGGAAGAAATTTGGCCATTGGAAAGTCTGTTACATAAAACATTTGATGGGAAGACGTTAAATCTGGCTTTTATAAAAGCATACCTATACCTCGCCACAGAGAGATTAGTTAGATAGTATGGCAATTTCATTGATGGTGATAAGCCTAAGTTGGCTGGTGAGCAGGTTCCGTGGCTTGTCAGTAAGGTAACCTGAAGTTCAGTCTCCTCTAGCTTTTGAGAAATGGCTCTTTTGGCTGAAACTAAGTCCTTTTCCAGGAGATCAGATGGAGATAACCCAATGTCCACCAGTTTATTATGTATGGCTTTCAACCAAGGACTGTGGCAGCCATCTCTCCAGAGACATTGAATCAGCTGGAGATTGGGAAGTCTATGCCATGATGACAACCAGTAGCTTAAGATACGTTTCCATAGAGTGGTTCCTAATGCTGATACATTTAATTCTAATCGTATAGCTGAATTACTTACGCATCTGGGTAATTTTAACAACTTTCTCAGAAACTGATTTTGTATTTTCTCCAAAAGGGTTAAATTAACAAAGGGTCCCCATAAAGGGATCGCGTACGCCAGAGTTGCAGTCACCTTAGCATTGAAGACCTTTAGTGCGGATGGGATGTGGAATGCCCCTTCTGCAAAGAAGAAGCGCAAAAGCGCAAAGACAAAGGTCTTAGCTCTATTTAATGTGTAGGTAAGATGTGTTTTCCAGCCCATATTGTACTGCAAATAGACACCCAAGTACTGAAACTTAAAAACCTGCTCAATGGGTGTCCCATCTATTTTCCAATTGTATATTCTTCGGCTATTTGAGAAGATTAGAACTTTTGATTTAACATAATTTATTGTAAGGGAATTAGACTTACAATAAAGGCCGAAAATCCTTAGGGCTCTCCTTAGGCCGACTCTTGAGAAAGATAAAATCACCGCATCATCGGCATAAAGTAAAAGGGGGCAGCGATATTGGGCGAGATGGGGGGCGTGAGTATTTTCTTGAGGATCTATCAGAGGTAATCTCATATCGCTAATGAAAAGATTAAAAAGGAGAGGGGCAAGCATGCATCCCTGACGGACGCCTCTATTAATGGGAACGGGATTTGTTAGGTCTCCGGCAGGGGTAAGTCTCACCCTGGCAGTCGACCCATTGTGGAGTTGTGTTATTAGCCACAAGAGCCTTCTATCGATTCCCCACCTGGTCAGTTTTTCCCACAATAGTTCTCTAGGGATACTATCAAATGCGGCCTTCAAATCAATAAAGGCCGCACAAAGTTGACCTCTCTTTGGGGAAGAGTATTTTCGGGCTAGGTGGTATAAGACCACCACATGGTCAGTGGTAGATTGATGCTGTCTAAATCCCGCTTGTTCCGGTCCAATCAAGTTATTATCATCAGCCCATTTAGTGAGCTTATTTAGTAGAAAGCGGGCATAAATTTTCCCAACTATGGACAGTAGACTGATGTTCCTGTAATTCCCTGGGTTCTCTAGTGCGCCTTTTTTAAAAATCGGAATGATGATTGCCTCCTTCCATATTTTTGGAGCTTTGCCACTATTATTTACAGCATCAAATACGGTAGCAAGAACTATTGCCCACCAATCTGAATGGGCTTTTATGGCTTCCACCGGGATCAGATCCGGACCCGGGGCTTTACCATTTTTAAGTTCAAAAATAAGATCTAAAATTTCATCTGGGTCCGTAGGTGGCCAGCGAGGAAGATGGTTATACAGATCATCGTTTACATTAGTAGCACTACCAGATGATGTAAAAAAATTTCTTAGGAAGGATTCCCATATTGGTGCAGAAATAACTGATAGAGGGTACTTTCTGGGTTTACAGTTAATCAGAAGCCAGAACTGACGGGAATCGCGGGAATTTGAGGCGGCAACCAGTGCCTGCCATCTATTCAGTCTCCATTCCTGTTTAGCCTTTTTTTGAGATTGTTTATACCGTAATTTTGCCTGATAGTATTCTTTAGGGAGCACCTCTGCTCCAGAATTTTTATAGTCATTATAAATAGTGCTTAGGGCTAATCTTGCATGTTTACAGTCAGAATTAAACCAGGGGGCGCCCCTCTTATGGTGGGTTCGATTTGCCTGATGGTCAGGGACAGTAAAAAAGGAGGTGAGGTCATGTGTAAGTTTGACAAAGCGGTTTATAATTTGATGTTGATCGTTGGAAGTTGAGATAAGGCTAGAGTAAGATTGCATTTTCGTCTGATAAAAGAAATTGGAGTATCTTTGGGCCTGCGCTACTGACCATTTTATACCTTTAATTCTTGTAGCCGCACTTATATCCATATGTATAGGGTGCCTTTCTTGAATTAGTTCCCAATCAATCCGCATTTTGGCGACTAGGGGAAGGTGGTCACTTAGCTGCACGTTTTCGACTTTAAAGTATAAAAACTTGGGAAAAGCATCTTTGGATACTATAAAATAATCTAAAACACTATTGGTTGATGAACTTAAGTGGGTGAAATCGCCCGGAATATCCGGGGGACAGTTCCCGTTTAAAATCAGCAAATTTAAACGTAGAATTAACTGATAGAGGAGGATGCCTGCCATATTCACCCTAGAGTCTTTAGATCTTCTATGGGCGTGGCAGGCAAGATCAGTAACCTGCTGAACCGGGGTGGTCCACCATTTAGCTTTACAGAGAGAATCCCAGTTGGCAGCGATACGCGCATTAAAATCTCCTCCCAACACTGTGAAGGTGTCTGGGTATTTAATATAACAAGAGGTAAGGTGGTCTTCCAAAATTTCCCATCTGGAGTATAGATCCCCTATTTGACCTCCTGGCGGGAGATATACATTAGTAACTAATAACTCAAATTTACTGTTTGAAATCAGACCTGAAATCGCAAAAGGGGGGGAGGATTTAATAAGGGTAAGTTTGGCGTGTAGTTTTAAAGACGTTGCTATAGCCAAACCTCCCCTGGCTCGTCCACCCTTAAGGGACCGGGATGCCGGAAGTGAGATAATTTCGTAGCCATTAATTTCCATTAAACCATCTTCCCAAGTCTCCTGTAAAAGAATTATTTGAAATTGATTCAAAAATTTTAAGAATTCAGGATCTGATTTCTTCCCCCTCCACCCCGCAATATTCCAACATAGAAACAAAAGCGAGGGGTGTTCTGGTTGATCATTTGGTGGTCAATAAGGGGGGGGAAGGGAGTCAGAAGTTGAAGGTTTCTCAGTTCTAAAGAAGTCGGTAATTTTGCCCGACAGGGTAGGTTTTTCGGGCATGGATGCCTGTTGGTTGAGGTCACTTGCTGCCCTAGAGGTGGTTTCTTGAGTTAATATATAAGGTTTATCGTTTGGAATTTGTGTAATTTTGTTAATACGTCCTATCGGGTCTTCAACAATAATATCTAGGGGCATGTTCAACTTGCTCACATTTGAGGAAAATGGATTAATACTAGTGGTTGCCGACACATCCGTATTAAACACCTTATATGGGGTACCCAGTTCGGACTCATTTAGTTCTCTCATTTTGTCCCAGGCTGCTGAGGTAGCTATATTTGCCTCAGAGGGACGTTTTATAGGGGTTGAAACTGACGGGGAACTTTCCACCTCTGACCTGCTGGCAAGTGGATTTATCTCCACAGCTACCTGTCGACGAGTAGGGGCAGATGGTTTTCCTACCCACAAATCTAGTTCGTGATGGTATAGAAGAGAAGCAGAGTTTGATGCGCAAACAGGCAAGTTTTGCCTAGATGGTTCCATCTGTTCTTTCGTCAGGGATATCAAATGGGAGCGCAAGATGTCAAATTTGTGAAGTATTTCATTCTGGGCTTCTTGAGGGAGAGCTTGGTAGGAGTATAGTAGGTTATTTTCAAAACTGTCAAGGTCCTTTCCTTGATTTGTCACCTGCGTAAGTCCGTAGGGGTCCATCTTTTGATGATCCTTGGTAGTCAGGTTGGGCAAGTGATTACAGTTTTCATCTTGGGCATTTATATCAATTAAGGCAAATTGGGCAGTCTTATATTGAGGGGTTTTTGGGGAAGCTACCATGAGACAAGATGAGGTGACCGCCTCAGGCGGCAAAATGCACAAGGATTGCAAATCTGGCCTCCAAGGAATGCAGTGGGGGCAGCGATGGCTGTGGCACATTCCTTGTAAGCCGGATCTGCCTGCTCCTCAGCTGCCCCCCTCAATGCCTCTTGGAGGCGCTGCTCGTGTCATCCCATCCTTGTTCCCGACGTAGATTTTTATTCCCTCCGTGTTCCCTGGCGGTGTGGAAGCCATTTTGTGCTTCGCCTCAAGTTCCACAATGTCTTTGGCCAGCGCTGGGATAACGCAAGATGTAGTTAGGTCCTCCGTATGTGGACTGGGAATTCCCCAGAGACTGCGTGGAAAAGTCACAGTCTTCCACTTCCCCCCCCCCCAGGAGGCAAGGACAGTCTCTCATTTTGCTGACTGTCCGAAGAGCATCTTGGTATATAATAATAATAATAATAATAATAATAATAATAATAATAATAATAATAATAATTTATTATTTGTACCCCGCCCATCTGGCCGGGTCCCCCCAGCCACTCTGGCCGGCTTCCAACACATATTAAAATACATTAAAATATCACAGGTTAAAAACTTCCCTAAACAGGGCTGCCTTGAGGTATTTTCTGAATGTCAGATAGTTGTTTATCTCTTTGACCTCTGCTGGGAGGGCGTTCCACAGGGCGGGCGCCACTACCGAGAAGGCCCTCTGCCTGGTTCCCTGTAGCTTTGCTTCTCGCAGTGAGGGAACCACCAGAAGGCCCTCGGCGCTGGATCTCAGTGTCCGGGCTGAACGGTGGGGGTGGAGACGCTCCTTCAGGTATACAGGACCGAGGCCGTTTAGGGCTTTAAAGGTCAACACCAACACTTTGAATTGTGCTCGGAAACGTACTGGGAGCCAATGTAGTTCTCTCAGGACTGGTGTTACGTGGTCCCGGCGGCCACTCCCAGTCACCAGTCTAGCTGCCGCATTCTGGAGTAATAAATCACTGAGCGATGGTAGCACATTCTAGTATATGAGCAGCAACTTGCAGTTTAACCCCGCTCCCCGTTTTGTCTGACTGAAGAAAGCTTTCGTCGATCAAATGATATTGCCAATCATCCTTGTGCCCTCTAAGAGAGAAATAATAGTCCCCCAAGGCTGGTGTGGTCTGCCTTGCCAAGACAGTAAGCAAAGGGTATGTTTACACGCCTTATCCTGAGGTACAAGTCGAGCTGCAGCCTGGCACGTAAGGAGCTAGGGAGCAGTTCAGAAAGGGAGATTCTGGTTTATTTTGTATTCTGGTGGCTCACCTCAGCCCCAGTTCAGCAAGCCCAGAGGCAGAAATTTGGCAGAAGGAGAAGCAAAAACTTAATAGTTGCTCTAAAGACTAATTTGTAACCAAATAAAAAGTAATTTAAGTTAAATACGAATTATTCAAATGTTAACATTTGAAAGTGCCAAGTGTTTCTCAGTCACCACCACTCATTTACCTGGAAAGTGGAGGGCAGGAGTAGACATTGATGTCTTAACTGAGCCTCTGGGTGATTGTAGAATAGTTCCTGTGTGACTGATTGTTTTTCTTAAATCGCCATACATGAAAGGATGAGTGACATTTCCAAAATGAGAGCTGAGAATTCAAGGAGAATTCAAGGATTGACAAGCCCTTGTGAAGAACAGGACACTATAGCTCTTCCCTCTACTCCAGGGGTAGGCAACCTAAGGCCCAGGGGATGGATGCGGCCCAATCGCCTTCTCAATCTGGTCCACGGATGGTCCGGGAATCAGAGTGTTTTGACATGAATAGAATGTGTTCTTTTATTTAAAATGCATCTCTGGGTTATTTGTGGGGCATAGGAATTCATTCATTCCCCCCAAAAGAATATAGTCTGGCCCACCACATGGTCTGAGGGACAGTGGACCAGCCCACGGCTAAAAACGGTTGCTGACCCCTGCTCTACTCCATGGCTCTGGCCCTGTTTCACAGTCCTGGTGGGATATATCCAAACTGGTGCAATGCAGAAAGAAGGCTGTTGCTTCAGCAGATCTCCCCCCCCCAAGCTGTGCACAGGGAAGGGGTTTCAGCCCACAGAGATATATTTTTGGCTGACAGGAACCAGCATGGCCACTGCAGCGAGTTCTCTGCTGAACCTTTTAAAAGAATTTAAGCTGATGGCAAAACTCAACTGATTTGATTAAGTGGCTTTCTATACAGCTTCCTGGCTGGGTCACACTGCCCAAGGACTGCTACAGATTGCCCTATGACAGGTGCAGGGAACCTTTGGCTCTCCAGATGTTGCCAAACTATAATCCTATTATTCCTGGCCATTGGCCATACTTCATGGGGATGATGAGTGTAGCAGCAACATCTGGGGAGCCACACCTACCCTAAGATATGAGAAGAGAGAGTGGTGACTGGCTTGGACTTAAGGGAACTGCCAGGGCCGGCGCGTCCATTAAGGCGAACTAGGCAGTTGCCTAGGGCACCAAAATGTAGGGGGCGCTGGCCAGCCTGCCTCCCACCGCCGTCCGGTGCTGCCCCAACCAGCGGCAGAGCAAGCAACTTGGGGCGAAAACCATGGCGGCAGGGGCGCCAAAATGGAGGGGGCGCTGGCCAGCCTGCCCCTCGCCCCCTGCCGCCGCCCGGTGCCGCCCCAACCAGCGGCAGAGGAAGGAACTTGGGGCGAAAACCGCGGCGGCCATTTTGTCACTCCCCTCAGTGGTGACAACCGGGGCAGCCCACCCCCCACTGCCCGCCCCCTTCTTCCACCCCTGGGCAGGGGCCATCAAATTTTGGTGTTGCACAGGCCACAACTGAAATTTCAAAGCCCAAAGTCCACCACTGATTCACTATGCAATAATAATAATAATAATAATAATAATAATAATAATAATAACAACAACAACAACAACAACAACAACAACAACAACAACGTCCAACCACTCTGGGTGGCTAATAAAACATAAGACATTAAAAACTTCCTGAATGCAACACATTTGGGCCATCTCAAATCAGCATGACCTTATTTTCCACTGTAAACCATGCTCAAAGAGCTGACAATATCAGGAAAAAGCTTACATCGTAAAATATTGGAATATGTCAGGAAAACTCCCAATTACTAGACATTAACCAAATGTAAACAGCCATGTGTATAATAATAAGCTAAACAAAACTTATAATATTAACAAATATACGTTTGTGTGTGTGTTTATATATTTAAAAAAAACCTCAACTAATAAACTCAATCTGTCCCTAGGCATTAGCTTTTCTTTAAAAAGAAAAAAGAAAAAACAGCTGAGGAGATGAAGTGTTAATAAACATAGCACAACACCATATGTCTTCTCATAGCAAACTCTGAGTTATCCTGAAGGAATCATGTATATGCTCCAATGCTTTCTATTTACCCGGTCCCAAGGAAACAGCTTCCATATAAAAGCCAGTTGCTGACATCTCTCCCTTGATCACACTCTAAGTTTCTAGGGGTGCCTCTTCCCTTCCTCTAGACTGGGGCCTCATCTGCACTATGCATTTAAAGCAGTATCATATCACTATCAACAGTCATGGCTTCCCCCAAAGTCTTCCTTCAGAGGACCCTTTCTGCATCAGCTTGTCTGCCACAGGACTTCTGCAAACATCTCTATGTATACTAGAAGACTGAAATGCACAGCCGGCTCCCTCAGAGTACTGGTCAGACTACCCTGAGACTGGATGTTGAAGGGAATTATCTATTATCTGCAGTGGTGGGCTAGCTGACAGGAGAACTCTTTTTTGTGCCACTTCAGACTCCATATTTTGAAAAATGCTGTTTACTAGACAATTGATTCCCTTCCCCATTTTGTAATACAAGTGCACAAAGCTAGGCCAAGACATTTTGACACCTGAGGCGAACAACAAAATGGTGTCGTCTCCCCCCACCCCACCCACCGCCAGGGAATAAGAGGTGAGTGAAGATCTACACCAGGAACAAGGAAGGAGTGAAGATCTACATCGGGGTCTGCTACCCCTGTGGATCCTGCCGCCTGAGGCAGTTGCCTCATCTTGCCTCATGTGTGGGCCGGCCTTGTAGGTGCAATAGATTTATCTCCTTTAGAGACCATTAATCAGCATTGCCTTGAAGCTGTAACCCAGTTAGACCATAGTATCTGGGATGTAAACTAGCTTATATCCACAGAGGTCCATGGGGCTAAATTCCCTTAATTCAAGAACCTCCCTCTCCACATCACTGTAGGCTGTAAAAATTCACTGACAATGATGAACATTTACACTGACTGTGTTGTTGTATATCTTACCTGTTTCAGCCATACATTAGTTGTCATCAGCTGATTCTTTTCATCCTGTGGAAGGGGAAAAATGCAGAAATCATTTATTCTTCTGAAGAAAAAACAACCACCTCCCAGCATTCTCCAAGAATAAAGAGTCTGCAACCGTTTCAGAGTTTTCCACTTTCCAGGACAGTCCCAGTGTTAAACAGATAACCTAAGGGCTGGATCTACACTGAACTAAAAAAACACTAAGAAAAACATTATACAGTATAGCTCTCAATGCAATTTTCCATTAACTGCTGTACAGCACCCCCTGGTGTCACATTTTTATAACGCATTTACAACGTTATAACTCACGAGTATAGATTAGCCCCCGGATTGACTTATTCACATTCACATGGGAGTTTAATGTGGATTTGAAACTGCTTGCATCCCTCTCTTTTTTATGCTGTCCACATGACATCCTCATCCAACTGGTAGACCACACTTTTACTAAATTCACTTCAGATTTTCCTGATCTGAGGATAATCTGATCACATGTTAACTGACTGTGGGCACACTATATATGAGTAAGTTTTTAAAAATAAAAAAAGTGTGTGTGTGACATATTGCCGCATCCCTATTCCCATTTTGTTTCTGAAAGCCCAAAAGGATTTTTGGTGGTAATTGTTTTATTCTTAAAATTTAGCAGAACTGCTCTAGTGCATATATACAAGGCAAGGAAGGAAAGGCGGACCCAGAGAAATAGAGCTATAGATTACATACCACATCTACTAGTTGGGATATCTTTAATCCAAAATACACCTTTATGGTATCATTGGAATGTTTCACGGGTCTGATCCATTTCTGATACCCTTGAAATAAGTGCCGCAAAAGTGCATCTTCATTCTCGGCAAATGAGCTGGACACAGTAAAAGCTGAAAGACAAAAGTAAGAATTATTGAAAGATTGTTTTATTTGATGTTTTAATGTGTTGCAAACCACTTTGAGATTTTCTCTTTAAAATATAAAGCAGTTTAGAAATGAAACCAATCACCACCATCTTCCATTTTCATCATAATTTTCTAATGTCCCTAGCTGTAAGAAATAAGGCTTGGAAGACTCATGCCTGAGTCTGGTGGGACAGCATCCCATTTATCCCAATGGGCCTCCCATATAACCATTCACTTAGTACAGGCATTCCATCTTCCTTTGCCTCCGGTCCCTTCAAGGAGCACTTTTATAACTCTGGACAACTCACGAGACCTAGATAATTCACGGATGAGCAAAAAGATTGATATTGGGGGTTTTCTGGAAGGCAATACGCCACATTTTAAACAATGAATGCTGGGTCTAGCGACTGGTATCATATTCTTTACAGGGATAATAGCCTAGGAAGTATAACCAGCTGTGTAAGTACCGGTACTATCTAGATTGCTATGACCCCAAAAAGTGAATACAGTTGGCTATAGGGGAAGAAAAATGTGGGAGGTCAGGGAGGAGAGGGAAAGCTAATCTCCTAAACTGTATAAAATGAGAAAAATTGTTTGAATAATGGCATTTAATGTGATGGCTGCATATATATATATATATATATATATATATATATATATATATATGAGAGAAATATGTCAAAAGGCACAAATTCCTCAGCTTAAGGAAATGAAGGTGAATGTATTGTGCTGATAACATTGCTGTGGTAATTATGAGGCATAAAAGTAGAGAACTAATAATAAAAAATTCTCTTTAAATGTTTCCTACTTCCTACTTTAGTCATTAATGTGTCCAGAACAGATATTCAGTACTGACTTGTCTGAATTCTGCCCCTCAACTGGAATCTAAGGCTGCAATCTTAACCCCAATTACTGTACCTGGGAGTAAGCCCCACTGAATTCAATAGGACTTATTCCTCTTAGCATGATTTGGATTGTGCTGTATGATGGCAACTTAACCATCCATGGAAGGACTTTACCCTGGTTATAGGCCAAGAGCTTTGCCTCCAGGAATTTTGCAAACAACTGCATATTAAAAGTCTGCATACATGTTGTACATGTATAAATTGGGCCCTTGTCAAAACATTAACCTCCTATCAGCGGCGGAGCATATGCCCGCACTGCCCAGGTGGATTTCCCATAAGGCATATTGGCCCTATTTTATTGGGCTGTATTTTCACGCAACTGAAACTACGGAAATTCTTTCCCAGGTGTAAAAATGCATCCACAACAATTGAAATTGTTAACTATATTTGGGATTTGCAGAAATTGCTCCTGCAGTTCACATCTTAAATCCGCCATGACCACACTAGTCACTATGTGGCCTTAGGGCAGGCATGACCAAAGTCTGTTTTGGGGGCCTAATGCGGCCTTCCGGTCAATTTAATCTGGCCCCCGTGGCAGTATATGTCCTGGGGTAAAATCCTAAAAAAAGCTTAACAGTTTTGGGGTTAAATCCTAAAAAAAAGCTCAACAACTGTGGTCGGCCCTCATGCATGTTCACTTCATCAAATCTGGCCCTCTTTTCCCCTGCCTTAGGGAAACCATGACCTCTCAATCTGAGTCCCTCCCACAACTGGCAAAGCAGGACAATAATACCAAATGGCCCATTTACTGGTTTGCATTAAGGATTACAGAAATAATATATGTGAAATGCTTGGAATACTCAAAAGAGTGCTATATAGCTGCTAAGTATTATTATTAGCCAGCTTGAAAAGGTTGCAAAGACAGGTTTCTGAGGCTGCCTCAGTTTGCTTGCTTCCTGCCTACTCAGCCTGTACATTGGTAAATATATTGTTCTTCTGCTTTTTTCTTGGGTTTGAATGTGTTACGTGAATGTTTAATCAGTCGTTGTGTATATGTTTTAAATCAACCAGAAGGTTCTTTTAGATACATATGACAGGACACAAATTTTAAAAGCAAAAGCTAACAAACAGGTTCTACAAAAACACCATACCATTGCAATCCTAGGAACAATTATGCGAAAGTAAGTTGTGTTGAAGATAATGGGATTTAATTCCCAGTAAACTCACACAGGATTACCCTAGAAGCCTCCAGTACTTTCTCCTCGCAAGGAAATTGAACCTGGAAAAGGCTGCCCCATTTATATGGGATTAGCAAACAATATTATCACCTTCCAGACTTTGGGGGAAGGGCCATTGGAGCTCTGGAGTGGAGAGGGTGGCAGGGAGAGAAATGAAAAGCAAATAGAAAAGGCAGTGGGATGGCTGGCGAAATGAATGTCCATTTAGTACAAACATGAATAATGGGCATTCTATGAAAAAGACAAATGGTACTTATATTCTTTTGCAGTTCCCACTAAAAGGTTTTTAATTTTTAGTAAAAGCTAGTATTTCCATTTAACAGCAACAAGAAACCTCTCTCACACATGCTATCTAATCAATTTGACACTTTGAGAATGAAGCAGCATTTGCTTCCATTTATCTCTTACCATAGGAGCCAACTCGTAGGGCACCCCAATAAAATATTTTGAGCCCCCCACCCCATTGATGGGCATTGTCATTCAAATGGTTGCGTGCACCGCATCATTTGACCGATTATGTGGGGCGGGGCTTACCTGCCCCCCCCCCAATATTTTAATTCAAGTTGGCACCCCTGTCCCTTATTGCCCTTGCTCCACCTCCTCCTTTCCCTTTCATCTAAATTTAGTGTGTAATCTCCTTCAGGCAGAGACCTGCCTTCTGCTCATGTTTCTCTGTAATGCACTATGTCTACTACCTGTGCTAAATAACAATATTTGCATTTGTTATTTGTTACGATGAATGAGATCACCATAATTTCACTTAATTACTGAAGTCTTCTCAAAGACAAGGCTGTTGATCAGAAGATGGAAATACTAAGATGAGTCACTAACCAGTGCAGCTTATTTTATTTTTTTCTCCTTTCCAGGTCCTTTGCTTAATACACACAAACACAAACAAAAGTATTTCAAACACGCTTAAAGAACACGAGGCAGTGGTTTAATTTTAGTCCCTAAGATGCATCTCTCTGTTGTTGCAAGCAGTCTCACTTATGTTTAATTTGAATAAATTGCACTTACCTGAACTGTTAGTACAAAGAAGGAGGGACACTATAATAAAAGCAGGAACCCCCATCCTCGCAACCACATCTGCAGCTGGACCTCTTGCTTTTCATAGGCAAAGAACTTCCATCCAAAGATACGAGTTTAGACACAATGATTCTAAACTGTAATGGCTAATAGGCTGGAAACGGGAAGAATAGCATTTGAGCCTTATCTTGCACCACAGCGAAGCTTCTTAAAGTACACTTCATTGATTTTCGGTCAGCTGTCACAGGCTGCAAGCCAAAAATAAGAATAATCCCTGGGTCCTAAACTCTGCCTCGTTGCTTATCCAGGATAACCAAGGTACTGTTAAAAGCTAAATTCAAAGAACACCTAGGATAGAGCCAAGCAACTTAGAACCTGATTTGAATTCCATAAATGTCTGGTCGTAATCTCTTTGCCATTTGATAAGTAATGTGAAGTGCTCCTCCAGCTGTTCAAATATGTTCACTGCACCCCTGTTCTATGGTAATCGTAAAGTGTGATGCCTTTGATGGCTAAACAGACTAAGACTGTAGCATGGGGATGGGGGAGCCGTGGCCCTGCGGACGTTGTTGGACTGCAAATCCCATCAACACATTTCCAAACGTGAGGGATGATGGGAATAGTAGTCCAGGGGAACAGGTATCCGGAGCTTGCTTTCAGATAACAAAGGAAGGGTCAGGATCTGTAGGATGTCGGAGTGTTCCTAGGAAAAGCAGGTAACAGTCCAACAAAGTCCAGCACTAAAGTGAGCCCTAACATTGCCAGGCAGAGCTGTGTGACAGCCAAAGACCCACCCCTCAAGCAATGTTTTGGGTAATGTATGTTCGTTGTTGTACCGATGGATGCCCTCTGCTACGTCCAGTGGGGCTTCTAAGGGAGGAAATGACTTTGCATGGTAGGTAAATCGATTCTGACAGCAGGGATGAAAATTCTAAGCTACCACTCCCAGGTTCAGAGTGTGGTCACATCCTCCTCCTCTTCCTCAGAGAGGACAACGGGAAGTTCCCCTCTTGCTCTCAGCTTCAAGGGCCCTGAGGAGGTAGGCAATCGGCTTCAGGCTCATCATCACAAGTAGTTGTTGCCAAAGAGGCCTGTGAACAGGACCCCAACTATCATTATCTCTAACATTTAATTAATAACTAAGAAATAAGGAATAAGGAATAATTTATTGGCCAAGTACCAATCATACTTGGAATTTTGGTTCAACTACATTGCAATGTAAAGAAAAACGTACCTCATACAAACACTATTCCCCTCACAATACAACAGCACAGCAACGAAATCCCATACCACCAACTGACCTCCCTTCCGCACACAACTACGAATTTAACAGTTTGATGGCACAAGGGGAAAAACTGTTCCTGTGCCTAGACGTTTTTGTGTATAAAGTCCTGTAACGACGTCCGGATGGAAGTAAATCAAACAAATGATGACCAAGATGCAAAGGGTCTGTGACGATTCTCTCTGCTTTCTTCCTGGCTCGAGCAGCAAAAAGTGTCTCTATTGGAGGCAAGCTAACACCAATTACCCTCTCTGCAATTCTTGCTGCTCGTTGGAGCCTTTTCTTGTCCAGCTTGGAGGCTGTGCCATACCAGGTAGTAATAGAATTACAGAGAACAGTTTCAATGGTACCTCTGTAAAACTGGATCAACAATTCTTGGGGCAAATTCAATTTCCTTAGTTGTCGCAAGAAATACAACCCCTTTTTGATAATACTATTGATGTTGCCTGACCAATTTAGGTTTTGAGGAAATTATAGAGCCCAGGAACTTAAAGGACTCTACTACTACAACCATGTTACCCTGGTTAATTAGCATTTGACAGATGAAAAAGAGGGGCATGCTTGTAACAACCCCAGTTTTCATACCATGATCATAACTGCCTTGCGGGGGCCTCCCCACAACTCTGCTCCACTATTAGAGCAGGATTTGTTCCACCTGCTGTTGTCATTTAATGCCAACAGAAAGAGAACGCAGAGGATCTTGTGGGGCAGGGCACCCCAAAGCCTGGGCACAGTACAAAGGCGCCAACTTGCCCCCCACATTTGTGGAGGCGCATCACGTGACACGTTACGTGATGCCACGTGACACATCTGCCCCAGTGGGATGTGCCATGGGGAGAAGGAGGTGGAGCGCACAGCATGCGCCGGGGTGGGTGGGTGGGATACGCGGAAGAAGAAGAGTTTGGATTTGATATCCCACTTGGCTGTTCACTCTTTACCTTAGAACGTATTTATACCATCAGGTGCCACAGAAAGGCATTAGATATATCAAGAGATCCATCACACCCTGGTCACCATTTCCTTGAGCTTCTGCCATCGGGATGGAGATACAGAACAATGAAGGCGAGAATGAGCCGTCTCAAGAACAGTTTCTTTCCTAGAGCAATTTTGGCCTTAAATGGAAACTCTGGACTCTGAAGTCATCTTATTTTATTTGTTATATTGTTCTTTTTTATATTGTGTTTATCAGTATTTTTAAATTATGTAGAGTGCCTTATTTGAGTTGATATAGCAACCGAGGAATTTCGTTGTTCCCGTGAGGGGACAATGACAATAAAGATTTATTCTATTCTATTCTATTCTATTCTATTCTATTCTATTCTATTTATCACAACACAAAGGCGATCTTTGTCCTTGCTCATCCCAGCCAGCTCCTGAATGGGGGCTTGGGCACCCAGAGGACAACTGGCGGTGATGGAATATGTTGGCCCCCTCAATATTGGGGGGCTGGGCCCCCTGATTCAAAACTTTGAGGGGGCTGGAGTCATAGTGCCCCCTATACCTGGCGCTGGGGACACAGCAATAGAGAAGGCTTTAGTGCACATTTTTCCTAAATAAATTCAGATATTAGGACGTGCAGCAAGGTCTCTCCCCCAATCATTTCAGAGAAGAGGCAGAGGCAGTGTAGAAGCTGCAATTGTATATCCAGTTCCCTGGGGGTACACCCCCTTGGCAAACATGCAGAACATTGTTGTGTAAATATAATAACCAGCACTTTGAACTGACCCCAGACATGAACCAGGAACCAATGAAGATGGCAGAGCAATTGAGTCACAGGTTCCCATTAACTGGTCAGAAGCCAGTGGTAGTTTCTTTGAAGCTGGAATTCTCCTTCGGTCAACTCATTCTAAGACACACCCAGTCATTTAGACACTTCCAAAGGACTTTCATTTGCTAATGAAACAAACTCTACTGTTGCACTTTTGGAACTCACTATTCTCACCTGTAATTGAAGAATGGGTTGCAGTTGATGACTTTTTTTTTAGCTTTGTCCACTAAATAACATGTGATGTGCCACAGGAGTGTTATTTGGGAATCTAAAATTCAACGCATTTGGCAACCATTTCCAGAAATGTTATTTAACTGAGCCTAAATCTTTTGCTTGATCTTGCTCATTTGGCAAAAAAGGGCCCCGCCATGCACACACACCTTTTCTTCTTGGGTTTTCTTTTCTTCTTGGGTTCAATGTTCCTCGCCTCTTTCCCTTAATTAGACTCCGTAGGGGGGTTTGTCAACCCTCAGTATGCAGAGGGAGGCTCTGCACACTGAGGAGATAATAGCACTGCTGCTTTTTTCTGATAAAACTGTATAAATTTATGTTAATCTCCTGTTTGAAATTCAATAAAAATGTTAATAACAAAAACAGTTGGGTCTGCCTTTGCTTTCTTTCCAGCTAGAGCTATAAAAATATTATTGTGTTCTTGGCATGACCTTCTGTAGTGTTCTCAGGGAATCAGTGCTTTATGTTGGATGGCCTTGTGCAAATCTCTTTAAAATGAAGGTTTATTGCTCCCCTTTCACCCCAATAGACCAAAAATATCTACTCATCTTCTTGTCAAAATCTTCTTTCTTTCTTTTTTACTTCCCCTGTCACTGAAACAAAGTTTTATCATCAGAGTTATATGGCTGCGCTTTTCGAATTTGGTACAAATGAGGATTTTATCTGAGTTGTTCTGATCAAAAGCACACACTTTTCACGAGCTCATTTAAAGGAGCAGCCCTCCTAGCTGATCACAAGAGAAGGTTATTACCCCAAAATTAAAAGCTGCCACCAACCAGAGCAGTTGTAGTTGTTCAACTACAACAGGAATGGGGAACTTCAGGCATAGGGAACTTCAAGTTAATAAAGACTCCAGGTGCAAATGTGTGTACAATAACTATCTTTCTTAAAGACAATAGCCTCCGCTGTGCCTCGATTCTCCCTATGGAAACACAACCCTAGGTGAGCTCCTGGGACCCCCTGGAATTTTGTTCACCACTTGGCAGAGATTGGGGATGGTGTGCAACCTTTGTCACATTATATGCACTGCTCCCATCACAAGCAAGTGACCTTCTGCAGTTTTGTCAGGTTGGAAAGGGTCTTCCCTGTTGGCATCCAGAGGGAGTCGGGAGACCAGATGGCTAGCCCCCAGCTGGATCACGCCCTTCCAGCCGATCCGCTGGACGATCCCTGATCGCTGGTGCGACATTAAATCAGCGACCCAGGCTTCAAAAGCTGGGCACACTATATTTGCAGAAACCACGCAACTGAAGTGGCGAGAGAGGCTTGTGTGAAAGCATAATTACAAGCAGATTTATTAAGCATAAATCAGAACAGAAAAAAACATGTCGGCTCTCCTTTGTCTCCTCTGAGAGTCACAAAAGCAAAAGCAAAAGCTATACACAAACAGAAGTTTCCAGCAATCTGGGCTGGTGTGTAAACAGACATGTGACACGCAACAGCTCCATGTCTGCAACTTAAGGTGGAATGGAATTTCCCAACATTCCCATCCCTATTGGGCAGGACTGCTGGAGATGATGGGAGGGAGGTGGACACAATCTCCCCCACCCCTCCACTAGAAGACGGACAGGAGAGCAAGCTGGGGCTGCGCTTATTACAAACAGCAGATCAGATCCTCTCAAACATTCTGTTCTCTTTCTATGCAGAAAAGGGAATGACAAGGACAGAAATGGAAGTGCAACTAAATATTGGACTTTTCTGTCCCTGTGGCGATTAGCAGGACTCGGCGTCAGGGGAATGTTTCGACAGACTCTCCGAACCGTTGGCCTAACCCCAAATCCAGCTTGACAGCACTGACTGCTCATAATCTTGTAGCAGTTAACAGTTGGCCTCCTGGTGGCAGAGCTCTCTCAACAGATCTCACACACGCCGTCTACATGGGCCTGACATCCAGAGTCTGCCCGTTTGCTGAGTATGGAATAGGATGTGACGGGAGATAATACAGACGTGTGTATGTGTGCTCAGCTCACGTGAGATTATGGCAGAACCTCTGGTTTTAGGCAAAGCTGCTTGGTAGAAGAAAATAAACGGAAAAAAACTAATGTTCGGCATGCATAGAGATGGGAAGAGACACAGAACATCCCTTGCAGCCTCTCCATCCTAGGACAACCTTTCTAGAAGGATCTCATCATGTGTAAAGGGCATAGATGAGTGAGGTATAATGTTTATTTAATAATAATAATAATAATATTTGTACCCTACCCATATGGCTGGGTTACCCCAGCCACACCGGGAGGCTTCCAACATATATAAAGGTAAAGGGACCCCTGACCATTAGGTCCAGTTGCGGACGACTCTGGGGTTGCGGCGCTCATCTCGCTTTATTGGCCGAGGGAACCACCGTACAGCTTCTGGGTCATGTGGCCAGCATGGCTAAGCCACTTCTGGCGAAGCAGAGCAGCACACGGAAACGCCGTTTACCTTCCCGCCAGAACAGTACCTATTTATCTACCTGCACTTTGACGTGCTTTCGAACTGCTAGGTTGGCAGGAGCAGGGACCGAACAACGGGAGCTCACCCCGTCATGGGGATTCGAACCGCCGACCTTCTGATTGGCAAGCCCTAGGCTCTGTGGTTTAGACCACAGCGCCACCCGCGTCCCAACATATACAGTATAAAAACATAATAAAACATTACACATTAAAAAGCTTCCCTATCTAACATTTAGAAGACATCTGAAGGCAGCCCTTTTTAGGGAAGTTTTTAATGACTGATGTTTTAATGTATTTTTAATCTTTTGTTGGAAGCACTGCCCAGAGTGCCACCCCCAAGAAGGCCCTCTCTCTTCCTGGCTCCCTGTAACTTCACTTCATACTTGTGTAGGATGGGCGAAGCTTGTTTTGGAGGGGAGAGAGCACCTGTAGATACTGCATCTCCCTATTCTACAAAGCAAGTGCAGGAATCATGTCACAAGACCTCTTGTCATCAATCAAGCCCCAAACCATCCCTTCTTTGGCTCCTTGTTTGCCTATTATTTGTTCACATACTTGCATCTCTTTTCCCTTCGCATTTGTTTACTATTGTTTATATTCTAATGGATTATTGAATATTGTTAATGGGTTATTGAATAATGCGAATGGATTATTGAATATTGATTTATAGCTTTTTGAATATTGCTTTATTTGATATAAGTTGTTTATTTTAAAGTTATCGTGACTTTTGTTTTGGATCAGATTGCTAATACGTGTGCGATCTTTGCTGACTATCTTGCTTTTTCAGCTTGTAAACTGCCTTGTAAAATAGAAAAGGCGGCATACAAATTAAAAGTGAAATGGAATGAAATGACAAAAAAATGTGTCTCTGTTTCATTTTTTTCTTCCAATTATACACTATACTATAGTGTCACCTCTTCTGCTCAAGCCAATGTCCAGTTTTACTTTAAAACTTAACAGATTTATTACGGCATGAAGTTTCCTTTTCGGTGGGAGGAGGGTGGTAGAGAATTCTGCAACAACAGCAAAGCTTTTGCATAGTCACTGCTAGTAAAGAAGATGGGGACATCTAGTGGAACTTAGAAAAAAGTGCAGCAGCATCTTTTGGTGATCTCAAGAACACAGAACAAACGCAGCACTGATTCCTAATGCTTCCTATCTTACCAGAAAGTCTTATTTGGCATGTCGTCAGGGTTGGCCCAATGTGTTTTGCTGCCTGAGCCAAAAGACTAGGCAATGCACCTTCACCATTCCACGTAAAGAAGCCGATCCAACAGGCAAGACTGAATTTTTTTTTTCACATCAGCTTCCTTTTTATTAATTTTTTTTAAGTCCTCGTGAAAATTCAGAAGCATTGTAGTGCGAGGTTCTCTAATGTACACATGTTTGCAAGCAATTTTACCTCACATGCACATTGTTGCAAACCAATTTTCCCTTGGAACGTGCATTTTGTATGCTATTTTCACAAATATATGCAATTTACTACACATTTTACCCTAATATGTGTATTTTGCTTGTATTGGAGACACGCGCCAAAGGCAGGATTGGCTGCAGTTCCCTATCTAGTGTACATGTGATGGCAAATTCAGGATCATCACCATGTAATTTATGGAAAGGACCTTAGTGATGAAAATGGGCTAGTTTGCAGTGTTCCTGTCTTTTCATATCCAATTTTCTTTTCTTTTCTTTAAAAAAAGGCTGAACATTGGGTTCCACCTTTTTCCCCAGTGAAGAAGTTCTGCAAGCCCCCAAAGCCCCTATATTCTATGTATAATAATAATAATTTATAATAATAATAATAATTTATTATTTATACCCAGCCACTCTGGGCAGCTCCCGACAGAATATTAAAACCACAATAAAACGCCAGACATTAAAAACTTCCCTAAACAGGGCTGCCTTCAGATGTCTTCTAAAAGTCAGATAGTTGTTTATTTCCTTGACATCTGATGGGAGGGCGTTCCACAGGGCGGGAGCCACCACCAAGAAGGCCCTCTGCCTGTATAGACAGACAATGCATGACCACATGCGTCATCTACAACCAAAACTGAATCTATACGCAATTTCTCAGAGAAGCCTTTAATAAGCACTTTCAACTTTGGAGGGGCCTCTCAGGGCTTTTGCTTGTTCTTTTCAGTTTTTAAGAGAACATCCTTTCTTTTCTGCGTGTTCACATGAATGAGGATCTGAGAGGGCATTGAAGCGCAATTATTTTGGACAGTGTAGAGAGCTTGCACCCCACTGCTCATATCTCTCTCATATCCCTGGACCACAGCATTTGGGCTCAGCACCCGTATGGATATGTTCGGCTTCCGGGAAGAATCTGGCATGGCCTTTATCACTGCATATATATTAATACTTCGAATCTGCGGTGCATCTCTTAGCGAGAGGGTGCCTTTACATCTCTCATGGAGGTCTGCCTTTGCAACAAAGATCTGACGGATTTTGGGCCCCGGCAATGAGTGTTTGCAAGAGGTTTTCTTCATGGCAAAGTTAGAACAAATAGGGTTTCTGGGTCTTTTTTCTTCTCCCGTCATAGGCCTTGCTTTCTGTCGGATTTGGTACCCTCTCCAAGCTGCTTGGATTGTGGCGGCAGCCTCCTCGTATCTCTGGTCCTGAATTCCTGCGGCGAAGACATTGACAGAGGTGTATGTGAACACTTCCCTGTTGGGTCTGAGGGTGGACTCGATTTCAAAAAAGGTGACGTTCGGATTCAAAAGAGGATAGTCTTCTATGAAGTTTCTTGGATAGTTCCTCGGCTTGCCATTTGGGAGGGAAATACTCTGGCTGGGAGGCTTTGTTCCAGACACCAAACCAAACTGCTGAAGGCAATCTAGGAGTGCGGGGAAAGGTTTGCTCTCGTCTTCAGCTCTCGTTTTCTTCTGCATCTTTCGTTGATTGGTGCTGCCATAACCGGAGAGTCCCAGAGGCAATTCCTTCCGGGTCATGTATCCTCGGAAAGCTGCCTGAATTTGGGTGGCAGCCTTATTCATTTTGGCAATATCCCTTCTGACTTGGCAACCCCTCCAGGCAGACTGGAGAGTGACTGCGGCCTCCTTTTCCCGTTGAAGCTGCTGCCGTGTCTTTCGCTGGCGCCCGGGCAGCAAGGATAGGATCTCATCCATATTCACATCGCTGGCAGCCCTAGCACAGCATGTTTCCCTTGGTTTATGAACGAAACAGGGCCGCTGGGGGTGACAGTTCATACTTCGAGGAGACCTGGACCTCCGGTCATCTTTATAATGACAAACATACTGGGGAAGAGGCCACGGTGCATATCTATCTCCCAGACGGTCTACACTATCCCCTGTAGAAACATTTGCTTTCCTGTGGGGAGCATATTGTTCAGATCTGTCATCACGAGAAAAGGCATCATCTTCTTCACTTGAAGAATCCAGATCGCAAGAATCCTCTTCAGTCATTTGGCTGGAATTTGATCTTCCTTTCCCTACAACTGCAATCTTTTGGTACAAAGGAGCTACACTATTGCTACGGACGTCTCTTTCTCGCTTCGTTTGCAAGCTGTCTGGAAGGGAGAGGGAATAATTTATTTTTTTTCTTTTTGCTTCTGAAGAATGGTAACTTTCGATCCGCTTCTTCCCTACATCCAATAACGTCCTGCAGAGTCTCAGGTGTCCGCTCTTACCTCCCTTTTTCAATCTGCTTATGAATCTGCTAGGAAAGATTTTGTGCCAGCTTGGTGTCACTCAGTGTGCTGATGTCAGCCGGATACACCCCCTTTTCAACTAACCCAGTTCCTGCAGTGCTGGTAACTTAGCTAGTATCTACTCCACTCTGAGTATCAAATGAAGTTGAGCTGGCTGAAGATGAACCTAAACCGGTTTGGGAGGGAGATGGCTGGCAGGTCTCATGACTTGATAGGGACACCCGCTGCACATAGCGTTCAGCCTCTCAGATTTGCAACCATGTGATCAACTGCGCCTGCAGTACAAGACTGAAGCAGTGGCTAGGTAGGCCTTCCAGATATGCTCTAGTGAAAATACTGTGAGGCTGTATTTCTGCTCAGGGTATAATGGGTCATTTATGCCTCCATAATCTCAAGGCTGGATTGTTAGGCTTTACACAGAGCTACCCTTAGCACTGTCAACTTAAATGGCTGCAGATGCAGCAGTGCATCTGTTGATGTGGGCAAGCTGTAGAAAGCAGCACTCTTAAAATAAGGGATTTGAATACAGGTGTTACTGGCACTGGAGCTGGTTTTGACCTTCATGGCTTGCCCCCTACATACCTGACACTGCCTTTTCTTCTTTGTTCCATCATACCTTTAAACACCAATCACAAGTGTCTTGACTGTGCCAGGACTGCAGCTCAATCCTAACCCCATTTCCCTGGGAGTAAGTGCTAAGGAAAGTGAAAAAAGCTTTAATTTACTTGAGTCAGCAGAAATGTGCAGCGGCAGGCATATTGTGACTGTTTTATCCGTGTTACCAGGTAAGTTTAGCATGTAGTGCTGGGTATGTAAAGGGGTCAGGTTACGGCACTCACTGTTGGGGATTAGTGGAGACTTGTGAAGGCCATTGGAGAAATCTACGGAACTGTGGAAACATGACAGACTTTGAGAAGAGCTTGTGGGAGAGAAGTTAGACAACTTACAAGACTTCTGGACTCAGAGAATTCTGACAGTTGCAGAACTTTGAAAGCAGCTGGACTTAGTACTTGCCTTGTGGACTTTGGCACAGCAAGGACTTTGAAAGCAAAGAACCCTCTCTGGGCTCAGAGAGTAAAGACTTATTTATTGTCTGTTACTCGTATGTGTATACAGTGTGTGTTTGCCAAGTAAAAGCTATCTCTACTACACAGTGTTTTCCTGTGGCGAGCTTAACTGCTTGACTGAATTTCTGTGTTGGCTACACAACACCCAACAACAGCAAGCCCCAGTCAATTCAACAGATCTATGTCTGAGTAGCCATACTTAGGAGTGTTCTATAAGGCAGCAATCCTATGCACACTTACCTGGGAGTAAGTCCCACTGAACACAGTGAGACTTACTTATGAATAAAAATGCATAGGATTATGCTATAAGTAAAGTATGTTATGGCCAGTGAAGTATGTTATGGACCCAGAAGAGGGCAGAACAGAGGCATAATGGGGGCAAGGTGTAACACACTTATGCGTGCTCTGCCGACATGTGCAGGGGCCGGAAACGGAACCCTCGCACGAAATGATCACCTCCTGCAATTACTGCAACTATCATTATTGAGCAACTGATAAATAAAAATGCCAGAAAGTCAGTGACGAAGAATTCTTATATAGCAATTTTTTAATATGCTCAAGGGCTGAAGTATCTTCTACACAGAACTAGAAAGCATTGCATTTTAAAATGAACTTCTGAGTTAGTCTGAGGAGGCTCAATTTGGCAGTGCCCCATAAATATAGACATAAGCCTTCTAGGCAGGTACTTCCACAATTTCAAAATAGTCATTAGGCAGAATCACATAGCCACCTTTGCCAGGCATGACGTCTTTTTCCTTCTGAAACTGAACAAGCTCTCTCAGTTTTTCAATCTGTTTCTCCTGACGTCTACATCGCTGCTGTGCAGTCTTAAGCTTCTTCCTCAGCTTATCCACCTGCTCTTCCAGCTGCTGAATTCTTTTTCTCTGGTGTACTGTATCCTCTACAGTATAGTTGTGATCACAAAAAACAGCAATATTATTGGGAGTATGAAGCGGGGGCATTAATAATCCAATGCTGGGGTCTACTAGTCTTGGATCAGTTTGAGCTGGTGGTGGAGGAGGAGGTGAAGGAGAAGGGGGAGATGGTACTTCAAGTGGTTCTTGAGTGCCTTCAGACTAAAAACAACAAGACAAGAACATACCATTTAAATTTGTTTTGTTAAAGGCAGCTGTAATTTTTTTAGGCAGCAACTACAATTTGCTAATCAATATAGCTTGTTTGAAGAAAACTGTAATCTCACAATTTCCAGTGTTAAGTATCTATTTAAATAGCCAGTTTTAACAGGAGATTGATAACTTTATCCATTCGTGTTTTGGTATTATACATTTTTACACTATTTAAAGACAGTTGGGTATATCTCTGAGCATCTCAGTCTTCCGTTTTCCCTCCTTGGAGTGATACAAAAGCCTTATACTTCCATAAGATACCATTCTCTTCTTACTACCAAGCCACATCTGAAATGCAACCACCGAGGATAGATTAATCCACACCACAATGACTTGAACACTTACACTCCAGCTCCCCTGTCCTGCTGCACCATGTAGAAACTCGGGCACTTCTCAGGGTGTATGGGAAAAAGTGATAAACCCCATTAGAAAATTCCCAGGGGCACCAAAAAATGGTGCTGATGAGAATGCTGCTATGCAGCAGCTTTCCAATGTAAAAGCAATAATCTATCCATGAATAGAGGATATTCCTGTGGGTGTAGGAATGCCTCCTTTTAAATTTCTAAGTAGGGCTGAGCAACGTCTGATTTTCAACATCGTGATATTTCACCAGCTAAACATAGCAATATACTGACATATGATGTCTGAAATAAGGATGGAAGTATGTAGAGGCGAATGTGGTAATGTCCTGGCAACTGCTACTACTTGGGAGTCTAAAACTGATACATTTTTACTTGCCTTTAGCATATTGTCACAACTGTTATTTTATAGTACAGAGCATGGGTAGGCAAACTAAGGCCCGGGAGCCGGATCTGACCCAATCACCTTCTAAATCTGGCCAGCAGACAGTTCCGGGAATCAGCATGTTTTTACATGAGTAGAATGTGTGCTTTTATTTAAAATGCATCTCTGGGTTATTTGTGGGGCATAGGAATTCATTCTTTCTTTTTCAAAATATAGTCAGGCCCCCCACAAGGTCTGAGGGACAGTGGACCGGCCCCCTGCTAAAAAAGTTTGCTGACCCCTGGTACAGAGCAGCAGGGGCAACAGGAATAATGAGAGAAGTGAGGACCGGCATCACAACATTATTTTTCACATAACACACATGCACACGTCGTGATTTGCGGTATATCGCCATGTTGAATACTATTAAGCTGTTACCGCAATGTGGACTTCAAACTGATTTCGGACGCTGTATCAATACATCGCCCGACCCTACAACTAAGAAGTCGGAAACCCATCTTGCCCCTCCCACCCCCTGGCAGTTCATCTCCCCACTCCCCCCACTGAGGTGGGAATAAGGTTTGAGGCTTACAAATGCAATACAAAAACTGCTTTATCCAAAGTCAGTCCATTGGTCTATGTACTGTCTACATTGTCTGGCTGCAGGTCTCCAACGTTTCAGACCAGGGACATTTCCTGGCTGAACCTGGAAGCTTTGGCAGACAAGGCTACAGGCCTTACAGTGAGTAGCTTGGAGCAGCGATCCTCTCCAGGAATCATAAGGCAAAACGGGGTGGCTCTGTAGCCACACATACTGTCAAATGTTTAGTTTGGCAGTATGTTGCAAGGGTGAGGAAAGCAAATAGCATACCACCCTAAAGGAGAAGCACTGCTCACAGCTCATTCACTCCCTCCGAGCTCTTATGGAAGCCATCAAGTTTATTGGGTGTAGGACTTTTGTAGGACCAAGTGTTTAAAAGTGCTAACCACACCTTAAAAGTTGCAACCTAATGAAAAAGCCACTTTCACATTTTTACACTGAAGGCCCCAACAACTAAAAAAAAAAAAGTGATCCATTAATGGAAGAGAGTAGTAGAGGAGTAGAGAGCCAATTCCAGTTACTATATCAAGAAGCAGGAACTGAGCAATTCAGCCTTCTCCTGTTTGGTGCCAATGCTAATAACTGCTCTCCTCTTCACACAATATCTGTTGCTTAGGAAAAGAACCACTGCTTATGCATAAACAAATGCATCTGTGAAGAATAGAAGTTTTATAAAAGATCCACAAACCTCACTTACCTTCACATTTGGTTCTGTATGGCAAAATATTGTTGGCACAGCGTTGTCTTTTAGTAGCTTGTTGTTGCATTCTCTTTTGAAGCAATCTGGAGTAAAATGTTCAGAACAAATGCTGCTATACTTTGTTGGTTTGAAATTTTTCCTTCTAACCGCAGCTTCCCATTTCTTACAGAGATCAGGCCTTGTGAGGGGAAACCTACAAACAAAACATAATTTGAGCAGAATTTGGTGGATGGAGCAGAGAAATTCTTCAAAGAATGCCGGGGAAGTGCACTCCTGTGTGTAGAGAAATATTGAGGAACCCACCAACTAGAACCTAATATTCAAAAGTCAGAAGTACTTATTTTAAAAGCTCATTATTTCAAATCTGATTTTTCTCCCAATTTTGTTCTCCTCCTGGCTTTTCAATTTAAATTAAATGCTTTTTGTTCTCCAACTCTAATACTGTGTCAGGCGTCCAAAGAAGTTTTGACTCTTCTAGATCCACAGCGACCCTCAACACATCCCATTCCCCACTACCAATGGATGAACTTTCCACAGATGTAACTGGAGCCTCTAGCAGCGCAGGATTCTTCCCAACCACTTCCTAAGGCTCCTAAGCTAGCCTTTGACCATGGTGGGACTGCAGTTTAACTAAAGTAAACTGATGAAGCAACGGGACTTCCATAAAGTAAGGCATTTAGAGCTGCAATCTTAGAGCAACATTGAAACAAGGCTAGGCAATTAACAGGTTATTATTTGCACACACTCTGTCGGTCCATCCTATATAAACTAGCAAGGGTATTTCCCCACTTTGTCTAAGAGGCAACAGTAATAAACTGTCCCCAGAAGCTGTTTTCAATGTGATTTTAAAAGATATAAGTAACAGGAGTTCCACACAGGACTTGCTTCTGGTTCCAATCAGAATTGTAGAAAAATGGCGGCAGTACACTTTTCACAAAATTAAATATCCTCACAGAATAAAACTCTGGAGTTTCTAAAAAGAAAAAGGTAGATGGGTTATCAGTGAGTGCAGAAAAGACGACAATAAGAGAACATATTCAGCATGTGTTTTACTCATTTGGTTTATAAATAATAAGTACAAAGAATTAAAACAAAACTCAGGCGATCTACCTCTTTTCAGTCCATGTAAGTCTAACCACCTGACAGAAAAGAAAGATTTTACTTTCTTTTTTACTTCTCCTTTGAAAATATAGGTTGTCACTCGGCAGTAAGAAGGAACAGCTGAAACAGAACTGTGTTTTTGGCCAAAAAATGAGAAGAGAACTGTCAAACTGTGCATGTTCGACCTGTTAAAACTAAAGCAAATTTGCTTTATGGGGAACACAGAGTACCACTGAAAGTTTACAGGATTATGTTTCAACTTGGCTCAGGGGCAGGGCAATATGACCAGTGTGAGGGAAACTGGTGCTGTTTCTTCAAGCCTGTAAAATTTGCCAGAGAACAGGCTGTGGGCTGTCCATATCCTAACAGTAAATGTTGTCAAACGGAGGTCTTGAACATTGGGCGCCGAAATCCACAAAGCCATGGAATGCTGTGAAGATTTCCCTGGTTCTGCAAACATAAGATAGCCTGTATACACTTGATACTAGTTTTAGTAAATGGTTTGAAGGAAGATGGTTATAACAGATGTTTAGAATGAGAAATACAGCTAACACCTCTACAGATAAAATCCTGGTAAATCAAAACATGAGTTGTTCACTTGATACAAGAGGAGTTACTACAGATTATGCTTCAATATTGGTGGTGGACATGAGTTGGAAAAAGCCTTCTGTGCCTTTAAAAGGCTACATAATAGACAGACATTCCATATGCAGCACCTCTGCTTTAAATGTTTAAACGAGCACTGCTTTAAATGTTTGCTCGTTTGTTTAATGAGGCAGTTATATCAAAGCACTGCAAAAACAAAAACAAAAAGGTCATTTTGGGTTCTACAAACTGGATTTCAACTGGAAATCCTGTTAAGAGTACAACTTCTTGATCGTGCCAAGGAGAGGCAGCACTTGAATTACCCTTTACCTATAGCAGCAGCCCCTTTAGCAGTTTTCAGGCCGCTGCTACATGGCAGTGATGATTCGGCTAAAATTAGGGGAGTAAGGAATAGGACTTCTAGATTTCCTCAGGGACCACTTGTATTACTTCACCCAGCAGATGTGAACAACTGGTTGGCCTGTGAAACAGCTGTGGACCTTTTTCTGATTTTGGTCTTTGGATGTGAATTTTTGTGCTTCTTTCCTACCTCTTTGTGGAAAGATCTAGACGTGGGGAACCTCTGCCCTTCTAGATGTTGCAGGACAACAAACACTAACCATTGACCACATTGCCTAGGGCCAACACAAGTTCCACAGCATCTGGAGGCCCACCAATTCCCCATCCCTGATCTTGGGTCTACCCCAGCGTTTCTCAAACTTGGGTCCCCAGCTGTTTTTGGACTACAACTCCCATCATCCCTAGCTAACAGGTCCAGCGGTCAGGGATGATGGGAATTGTAGCTTCAAAAACAGCTGGAGACCCACGTTTGGGAAACACCTGTCTACCCAACTCATCAAAATGGTTCCTTCCAGTAGCACCTTAGAGACCAACTGGTTTGTTCTTGGTATGAGCTTTCGTGTGCATGCACACTTCTTCAGATACACTGAAACAGAAGTCACCAGACCCTTATATATAGTATGAGGGTGGGAGGGGTATTACTCAGAAGGGTGGTGGGAATGGGTGATTGGCTGATAGGTGTGGTAAACCTGTTGACGACTGTTAACGACTGCAATTAGTCTTACAGGAAAAAGCAAGGGGTGAGAAGGTTAAAAATAGCTTTGTCATGTATAATGAGATAAGAATCCAATGTCTTTGTTCAGACCAGGTCTCTCCATGGTTTTAAGCTTGGTAATGAGTTGCAATTCAGCAACTTCTCTTTCCAGTCTATTTCTGAAATTCCTTTGCAATAAGACAGCTACTTTGAGATCTTGTATAGTGTCCTGGGAGATTGAAGTGTTCTCCTACTGGTTTCTCTGTCTTGTGATTCCTGATGTCAGATTTGTGTCCATTTATCCTTTGGCGTAGGGTTTGGCCTGTTTGTCCAATATAGAGAGCTGAAGGGCACTGTTGGCATTTGATGGCATACACAATGTTAGACGATGAGCAATTAAATAGTCCTGAGATGGTATGTTTGATGTTGTTGGGGCCAGTAATGGTGTTGTCCGGGTGTATGTGGCAGCAAAGTTGGCATCTGGGTTTATTGCAGGCTCTGGTGCCAGTGTCCGTGTTAAGTCTGGTTGTAGTATTATTGTGGGTGAGGAGTTAAGATTGGGTGGCTGTCTGTAGGCGATGAAAGGTCTTCCTCCCAGAGCTTGAGAAAGAGAACTGTCATTGTCTAGGAGAGGTTGTAGATCTCTGATGATGCGCTGTACTGTTTTAACTTGGGAGCTGTATGTGATTACTAGTGGTGTTCTGCTATTTTCTTTTTTGGGGTCTGTCTTGCAGCAAGTTCTCTCTGGGTATCAATCTGGCTCTGTTGATCTGTTGTTTAACTTCATCCGGTGGGTATTTTAGTTCTAAAAAGGTTTGCTGTAGATCTCTTTGGTGAGAGTCATAAAAATGGTATTATTTATTACTGCAAAACTCAGTGTAGTGGATTAAAAAAAACAAAACCTGCCTTGTTGGGCAAGGGAAAAAAAGAGGTCAGTTGACAGATGGAGATACATAGATTTGGGGGAAGGGGGAGGAGAAAAACAGAAAAGTGGGAGGGTAAGAGATATATTTCTTTGTATTCCTGCAGGTCACCTATATTTATGGAAGAAGCAGGGGGTGATAGTACAGCAAGTGGTTCCAAGACAGACGGGGTGCTGCAGAACGGAGAGAGCACGTCCCCTGGGCTAAAAAACCACCACCACCAAAACATTGGGACGCTTTAAAGACAAACAGTGTTTATTGTTGTGTCGTAAACGTCAGATTAGAACTCGTGAGGGGGTCACAACAGCTCAAGCAACCAATACACCTGTGAAGCCACGAAAACTCTTTTTAATGCTGCTGCTGCCTGAAAACGGTGCTTTTTTGTGCTTAGTTACGGCTAAAAAACACCAGAAATTAGCCTCGAGGGAGATGGCACTTGAGGTACCCTGTCAGTGACGGTTAATTTGCCTCACGCGCATCCCAACCGCGCAGCCCACAAAGTGCATCTTCGAATCCCGTCCCCGCCCCCCATCACGGTTTTTTTTTTTTTTGTTTGTTTTTAATTAACAACCGGAGCGCGATTAGCCCCGCCTTCTTTGTCTCCGCGTCTCTTCAGTAAAGGCCAACGCAGCGTACATTTTAACAGGCCCCCCCCTCCCCCTCGCCGCTTCGGAGCGCGCACGCGCTCTGGCTCCGCCTCGTGAAGCAAACGGCATCTCCCTTTCCCGCCCGCTCAGGCGGCCGGGTGGGCGCGCGGGGGCGGGGACGCGCGCGCGCGCTCCCGCTCTCTTTCTCTCTGTCTCCTCGCGCTCTCCTTTCAAGCTTTCCTGCCACCGCCCCTACTCACTTGTGGAAGGAGATGGGCTTCTCTTTGTCGTATCGATTCCGGCAACGGTAGGCAGAGCAAGACTGCACCATCCTCTCGCTGCCGCCCTCCTTCGACCGCCGTAAATTTTTCGGGAGCTCGAATATACACTTAAAAGGCCGCGAAGATCCAAATACCTCCCTGAGGCCTCCGCGTCCCTTTTTTAAAATTAAATAAAACCGAAGAACGACATAAGCTGGATGTGGCCTCTCCCTACTTCAACATGGCGCTGCCAGCTTCAGAGCAACTCTCGCGAGAGCGCCGCACCGTGCTTTGCTATTGGTCACGCCCCGCGATGGTTTGGGTGCGGCACGTCTCTGCTCGCCGCGTCCAATAGGAGCGGCCGTTCAGATTTTGACGTGCCTACCTTGGCTCCCGCGCTCGTAACTGTACGTGCGTCCGAGCAGTGGCTTGTTGCCCTCTTCAAAAGGGCTGGTTTGAAAGCTGAGCTCGCGCACAGAGTGGCCTTTCGCAAATGCCTATTTTAAATCGTTCTGAAACTGAAGCGAGAGACAGATGGAAGAATTTCTGTATGGTTTGTTCTTCCTTTTAGGGCTACTGTACTTACTTAAGAATAATCCCATTGAACTGAACTGTGCTTACTCCTAAGTAACCAAGTACTAAGGATTTGTTTTTTAACTCAACAAGACATATATATCGCTTATATACACAGTTTATATTGCTTAATTGTGAACACTGCAGTGGTTGTCTTACAAAGATAGAAAACATTAGAATTCTCAGTAAAAAAAAAAAGTAGAAACAAAACAAATAATTAAAGTCAACAGTGGCTTAAAAAATTGAGCTGCAGGTGTCTGTGTTTGGAATCTGTTTCACCCTTGGCCTTCCTCAGGGAACCCCTGTAGTAGCACAGCTTTAAAAGGTAAAAGGGACCCCTGACCATTAGAGCTCCAGTCGTGTCCGACTGGGGTTGCTGCGCTCATCTCGCTTTATTGGCCGAGAGCCGGCGTACAGCTTCCAGGTCATGTGGCCAGCATGACTAAGCCGCTTCTGGCGAACCAGAGTAGCGCACGGAAACGCCGTTTACCTTCCCGCCAGAGCAGTTCCTATTTATCTACTTGCACTTTGACGTGCTTTCGAACTGCTAGGTTAGCAGGAGCTGGGACCGAGCAACGGGAGCTCACCCCGTCGTGGGGATTTGAACCGCCAACCTTCTGATCAGCAAGCCCTAGGCTCTGTGGTTTAACCCACAGTGCCACCTGGGTCCCTTTGGTTTCATACAATTTCTGCACATAAGTACCACCAACCTCAATGGAATGGCCCCAAAGGGTGATGTGCCCTTTTTTGAATTTTGCTTTGTGGAATTTAATTTTTTTTAATCTAAGCCATTAGGTAAAAAGTATGGAGTTGTATGGAATGTTCATTATCTGTTGATGGAGATGCTAGTAGAAGGAGAACAATTGTTTAACACTCCAGTATGTGAGCCTGTTCTTGTGGGTCTTGTCCGCTCCCGCCCCCCCCCCCAACACCCATGAGGAGACAAGAGGGGAGTGGGTGTTGTATCCTGGATTAGTAGATGTGTATTTATTATTCTCTAGGCTCTGGTTAATGTGGAGCTAATGAGTATATTGTTGGATGGATATCTTGTGACAGGAGAAGTGGTTTCTGCTCTGGGGTGAGAAACTATTAGTGGAACTTGCCCATTGTGAGAGAGGAGTGTGTAAGTGTGTAAGGTTCTACATTTAGGCAGGAAGAACCAGCTGCACAAATATGGGGAACACCTTGATTGCCGGTAGTGCATGTGAAAAGGGTCTAGAGTAAGGTTACCAGACCTCCCTGTTTCCCGGGGACAGTCCCCGGATTTACAAATCTGTCCCCGGATTTCATTTAATGTCCCCGGATTTATATTTTAAGTGTTGTAGATTTATTAGTATGGAATTAATGTTGTGTGATTGGTTCAACGGCACAAGACACATCATATGGGGACTTCCGGCAGGGCAAAATGGCGGGTGCCACGGCAGCGAGCAGCTCCTGAAGCCAGCCAGAGCCAACTGTGCTTTCCAGTCTGAGACTGCCGCTGCTGCCGCCACTGCCGAGGGGGAACTGGGGATGCCCGGTGTGTCAACTGGGGGAACCACTGACACCACCCCCACCCACCTACCCACCCCCTGTGACCCAAATCAAGCTATTTGTTCAGGTCCTAGCCTCTGGAGCAGAATAAAACAAGTTTGCTCCATGTGACAGCCTTTTAGATATTTGAAAACGGTTATCCTTTTGGTCTCCTCTTTACCAGGCTAAACATACACAACAGAGAAAGCAGACCTGCCCACTCCCACACCTGCCTTAGTCACCCAAGGTAAATTGTTGCAATGTGCCGTATTGCTGCCCTTGGGAAATATTGGGAAATTACAGCTGATGCCACAATAATATTTGGTTCTTGCTTTTTTGACCATTCCAAAAAAGACTTGTTTAAATTCAAGGTACTGGCTATTACCTCTGAAGTCCTGAATGGTCCTGGACTAGGATATTTGAAGGGCCACCTCCTCCTGCATAAACTATCCATCAATTGCATTCATATTTGGAAGCCCTGCCCTGATTTTGCTGGCAAGAGTGATGAAGTTGGCTGGGATGTGTGTCTTTTTATTGGGCCCATCCTGATTCAGGACCTCCTTTCCAAGAAAGGCTAGATTGGCTCCTTCGAAGATTTTTAGGTAAAGGTTTAGATGTGTTCTGTTCTGCCTAGCTTTTGACATATTTTAACTCTTATGTCATTGGTAGGTCCCTGGCCGACTGCCTTGCATCTGCATATAGGACTGGGGCAAATTCTTGTCTGAAACCCTGGAAAGCTGTAGCTAGTCATGTATATAGTACTCTCATAGATTGGCAAATGGTCTGGCATGATAGGCAGCAGCTCCCTAAGCTTCTATTTTCCTGAATGCAATACAGTGGTACCTCGGGTTACAGACGCTTCAGGTTACAGACGTTTCAGGTTACGGACTCCGCTAACCCAGAAATAGTACCTCAGGTTAAGAACTTTGCTTCAGGATGAGAAAAGAAATTGTGCTCCAGCAGCAGCGGGAGGCCCCATTAGCTAAAGTGGTACCTCAGGTTAAGAACAGTTTCAGGTTAAGAACGGACCTCCAGAACGAATTACGGGTAAGTTCTTAACCTGAGGTACCACTGTAGTCCCTTTTCCATCACTCCTTATACTTGAAGAAATGAGTTACCTCTGCAGTGTAGAAGGACTGCAATCAGAGAAGGAGAATGACAAAAGTAATTTTCACCTGTGGCAACAACAAAACAGCCTGAGTGGTCCCTGAATACCATCAAATTGAGGGGTGGCTTTAGGCTGTTGTTGGTTGTACAAGTCTGTTTGCTATTCATCCACCTACCTGCTGTGACCACCGTTTCAAGCATCTTAAAATTTCCCGTACTTTCCCTTGCATTTTTGTTTAAAGATCTGAAATTAAATCCACATGCCTCTGTGCGTTAGGTTTTTCTTTTGGCTGGTAAAGCAGGCACGTGTTCTGTCACTCGTCATCAGGCGTCTTTAAAAGCCTGCGGTATTAACTGCAAAACGCCTTGGAAGAGATTTGCGGCCGAAGATATTCTATTGTATGGGCGCGCACTGGAAGGGGGGGCGGGGTTGGATCTAAAAGGAACCCTTCCTTCCCACATTCAGATTTACAGTACTGTGTACAGTACTAATCTCTCTTCTCTCTATGCTTCCCCTAGACTTCCCATGCCGCCTCTCCAGAAGCAGCAGCGCCCCCTTTCCCTTTGTTTTGTTTGCGATCGCCTCCCGTAAACAAAGAAAAGCAGAAGGCAAGCCAACCCAAGGCCGCTCGGCCAGCCTCGGCAGCGCCAGAGCCTAGAGGGCAGTGTGAGCGCCGCGGCCGCAGCCTGGAAAGGCGGAGCGGCAGGAACTGCTAAGGCGAGGCGTTTTTGACATCAGTTCCTCTGGCTGGAAGTGGAGGGGGTGGGTGGCTGGGCAGAGTTTTCTTCCCGAAAAATGCCACAAGTAGAAAGCGGCGAGCCCCGGGCGGCTGCCCTGGGGCAGGAGGCGGCAAGCGGGCGCGCCCGGTGAGGGTCTGCTGCCGGCGGCGCGTTCGAGGCTGCGCGCCTCCTCTTTTCCCCTCCTGGGAGCGAAGGAGCTTCAGTTAGTGGCGGCGGCAGCAGCAGCAGCAGCGACGTCAACTCCGGCCCCGCTCGCCGTTGCACCCAGCATGAGCAGTGGCGGCGGCGGCGGGCGCACGGGCGCCCGCGTGGCTGTGAAAATGGAGGTGGCCCCCTTCTACGGCGAGGAAGGGCTGGAGCTGCTCCCGGACTTCGTGCAACTGCCGGGCTTCGCGGGCGGGCCCGGCGCAGCGGTACCTGCGGGGCTGGATCCAGCCGAGGAAAGCGCGGCGGACCAACAGCACAAGCTGCTCCTGTCCGGGAAGCAGCAGCAGCGGGACTTGGTGGTGGTGGCGGCGGCCACCCCCGGCGCTGCCTTGCCGCCAACCGGTCCCTTCACCTCGCTGCGCCCCCGGGGCGGCACCAGCAACGCCGTGCACCGCCTGATGCCCGACGCGCCCGGAGTCGGCCAGGAGGTGGGCTCGGGCGTGCTGCAGCCTCTGTTGAAGCTGCCGGCGGCCGCCGACCTGGAACAGCTGCTGATCCAAGCAGGCAGCCCTGGCCTGGCCGGTCCGGCGAGCCCCAGCGGCGGAGGGCCTTCTGTGGTGGCGGCGGCGGCGTCCGGGGGCTCCTTCTTGTACCGGTCTCCGCAGCCCTCAGCCCAGCAGCAGGCGGTAACGCAGGAGCAGGAGGGCTTCGCCGACGGCTTCGTGAAAGCTCTGGCCGACTTGCACAAGCAGAACCAGCTGCTCGGCGTGTCTCCGGCGCCCCTGTCGCCCACCCAGCACCCGGGGGGCCCCTGCTGCCCTCCGTCCCGCCAGGAGTCGCCCGCCGTCTACACCACCTTGGGCGGCTTCAACCCGGCCAGCCCGTCGACCGGCGGCACTTTTTTCTCTCCCCAAGTCGTGGCTCGCCTTCCAGCGGCGCCCGGCTCGACGGGCAGAGCTCTGGAGGAGCCGCAGACGGTGCCGGAGGCGGCCGTGGTGTCGGTTCCTCCTCCTCCTCCGCCACCTCCGGCGCTTTCGTCCGGAGACTCGCCGCCGCCGGCCTCCTCCTTGTCTCCGCTGGACGCCGAGAGCCAGGAGCGCCTGAAAGCCGAGCGCAAGAGGCTGCGCAACCGCATCGCGGCCTCCAAGTGCCGTCGGCGCAAGCTGGAGCGCATCGCCCGCCTGGAGGAGAAAGTCAAGGCGCTCAAAGGGCAGAACGCCGAGCTGGCCGCCACCGCCAGCCTCCTGCGCGCCCAGGTCACCCAGCTGCAAGGCCGCGTCCGGAGCCACCTCTCCAGCGGCTGCCATATTAACGCCGCGGCTGCAGTCCCGACGCAGACCTCGGCAGCAGCTAGCCAGCCCCCCGGCAGAGAAGGACCCACAGAACCGGAGACCAGCGCTTGTTGAAGCCGCTCGACCGTCCCGGGACGGGGAGAGATACCGATGCGCACACAAGCTTGCCTTGCGTGGCATAGAGGGAAGGATGACCCCTTGGTCGTGGCGCCACGATAGAGCCACCTTCAGTTCCCTCTTCTTCGGTTCCCAAAGGTGCCATTCGGTCATCTGAGGAGCTTGGCGAACGGATGGGTGAAGAGGTTCCTCTCCCACACGCCCCCTATGCATCCCTGTGCCCTCTTACCAGCTCCAAAGGGAGCTCCAAGAGCCAGAGAGAAACGCGGTGTAATGGGAGGTGGGGAGGGAGAAGAAGTGTGGGGAGCAACAGTCTCTGCTCCTCAAGGGACAGGATGGGACAACAGGCGCTTTGGGCAGCCAGGGAATGTTGTTTATTCCGGAAACAAAACTTTTAACAAGGACTCTTCAGTCGAAACAAATTTGAGATCAATTCCAGCATCGATAGCTTTCCTGCCAAGTCGTGAAAGTGACGCTGAAGTGATTAATAACCAGATTGTGGTGTTCCGGTTTTCTTTCAGGAGCACAGGTCAGGTGCACAAACATCAAGGGGAAGGAGGGTGTGTGAAGCTGCACCAGTTGATGCCATTCTGACAGTCCCTAGTTACACCAGGAAGCCTGAGGCTGGTGATCTTCAAAAAAACCCAAACTCCGGCTTGAAAATGTGCTCACTTTTCTAGCTTCTCCAACTCAAAGAAATCTGAAAAGCTTTGCAGATCAGACATAGAAAAAAACAAAACCAGATTGTTGCTGGAAGTCCAAAGATCTCTTCAATGATCCCACCAGAGCTTATGGTGTGGGCAGAAGTTGTCTTTGTTGAGGACTATATATTTTAGAGATTCTTGAGTTGTTGTTTTTTCTTTTTGTGGTGGAAGGTGGTGAGAATCAACCTGTATAGCTTTTTCTTCAAGTTGCCAGGGATTGTTAAAAACTCCAGTATTTTTTGGCTGCAGGCTTATTTATTTCTTTAAAAAGGCTTTAGATTTTCTACGATGGGGTGCTAATTGTTTGGTATGGGGCATGTATGTCATGCAGATTGCTAGGTGTTTTGATAAGAGCAGTAATATTTTTAAAAGATACAATCCTTGCAGTTTGGCACGGGGTAGTTTTGTGAAATGTTTCTCAAGAATTTGAGATGGTTGTAGCTAATACAGGGCTTGTCAAGTCTTATGTACAGAGAGATAACTTATTATTTTCCTGCTGTAGAAGTTTTATAGAATTGCTCAGATCTTGAGAGAGCCAAAACGTAATTGTTTAGGAAGATACTGTAAATATTATAGAAGATACGACAGTGTGGTTTTTCTTGGTGTAATAATGGAAAGTCTAAAAATGATTACCATAGTTGCTGTGAGATCGTTTTGGTTGAATTTCTGATGCCGGATAATTTGCTCATCATGAATGAGTAGTGCTAAAGTACAGCAACAGAAGAGGACGTGCCACACAAAGCTATTTATTTAAAAATTAGTGTTTTAAGAAAATTGTTGTTTTTTCTAGACTTAGGAGCTCCATTTTATTTCTTGTGCCAGCACAAATCTGGGGCATTGATAGGCTTATTTATTGAAATGCTTTGGAATGCCACATTTTATTTTTATAATGTGCAGAATGATAAAAGAAATGGTTTTGGAAGAGCAAAGATCAGATGATTTATCCTTCATGGTGTACATTCCAGTTGTAAATTGCTCTGTATGGAAGTATAGTGGCTGAGGCTGCAGTCCTATGCCCACTTACTAAGGACTAAGTCCCATTGAACTCAATGGAGCTTGCCTTTGAGTAAACATGTGTAGGCTTGCCCTGCCACTGCTATGCAGAAAAGGCTTGGATTTTTTTTTAAAAAAAATATAGAACAATTCTATTGTACTGTGTTTTGAATAACGCACAGAAATGTGGGTAGTTTTTCTTCCAAGAACAGTGTATAAGCTATTTTATTGCAGTTTCCATTGTAACTGTTTTCTAGTTCTCAGTGTGTCTGGCTGTTAACCAGAAGGTTAGTGGTTCAAGCCCACCCAGGGATGGCTGTGGGCAGGATTCCTGCACTGCAGGGGGGTTGGACTAGATGACCATTCTGACCCCTTCCAACTTACAATTCTGTGATTTTGTGATTCCGGGAGGGAGGAGGAAAGAGAAGTTTGAAGTCTTTGAGTTTTGTTTTAAAGTGGAATCAGTAAAAAGAAACTGTTGCCTGTAATTTGTTTAACTGAGAGTTTTGGTAGTTTTCTGGTCAAAGTGTGTCGTGCATAATCTCCTCCCCGTCCCCAATTGTATAGAGCATAGTTTGGATGCTTCTCAAAATGCAGTTTTATTGTTTCTGTGGTTTATTTTTAACTTGAGCTCTAAATATAACAATCCTTGCCTGGATATAACATGTGAATGAGCTTGTGGCAGTATATATATATTACTTTCCATAAGGCAGTACTGTGACAACCTTGCTTGATAAATAACTATAAACAGATGTCATAGATTATATTACACAATACCATTTCCATGCTTTGGAGCAATGCTTTGCATATTTACTTGGAAGTAAGTCCCAATAAGTTAAGTCAAGCTTATTCCCAAGTTAAGTACGCATAGGATTGCAGCTCCAATTTAATTACATCAGGAGCTTTTTGCATTTGGAACCATAATGCTGCAAATATGTGAAATAACCAGTCTTATCCTTTTAGAAATGGAGAAACTTGGAAGAAAGCTCAGTTCATTTGATCAGTCCATCTTGCATTAATTGCCAGAGTTTCATCAATATGGCAGAAAAAGTACTTGAGCTTGCATACTCTTAAAGGATAATATAGCAAAGGTGGAGACTATAGCAGTGCCTTAAGTGTGAGGGATGCAAATTAGATAACAAGTTGTACAAAAGGTATCACCATAGCTGGGACCAGAGCAGCTACTACATTTACATAGTTAAAAAATGCCCGATGATGTGACATTGTTTTTTCTCAGGTGGATTCTAATCTGGAATATTAAATCTAAGGGAAAAAAGCTCAGGCTTAGATGAATCACTGTTGTTGCTCCTTCTCAAATGTACCTGGAAATGGCATGTTTCTTGCAACTTGTTTCTTAACTTTTCTGATAAGAGTACATAATAACTCTGGCTGTCTCAGAGGTTGGAGCTGAGAACCTACATTTTCTTACCTGTTGCGATTGGTAGGGCTGCATGCTGCTATAATTTCTGCCAAAAGCATATTTTGCATCTTGAAATATCTGCAGTTTTCTAGGTTGTTCACTCGTTTCGTAGCCTTTTCTGCTAAATTCAGTAACACAAAGTCAACAACTTGGTGTTTGCTATCTGCCTCGTATTTGTATTAATGGCTCTTGTTTTCTAAAAGTACCAGTCATCCTGTCAGTGTCCCTGCAAACCTATTTAAATGCAGTGTCGTTCACGACTGAACATTTTACTTTCTGACCCACCAATAGAATTCCTCTCATTCTCCAGCCTCAGATGCATTCAAGTCCATTCCATGTTTTGGTCTGTCCCTCTCCTCTCACCCACCCAGTTCTGAGAATCTCTCTCTCTCTCTCTCTCTATCTTTTTGCAGAGGTGAGTTAGTACCCAATTGTTCATTCCTTTAAAATGCACTTTTCACATCTGCATTCACCTTTCCACTCCTTTCTGGTTGCTCTTTCGTGTACATGTATTATAGTAAGTCTTTGGTTTGCTTTCTTTGCCTCCTGCACGTTTGATAATTTTAAGAATACCAGATACACACACAGGCATGCACACACAAAATTCTAGGCTGAATGGTACTCACCTGCATTAGTGCTTCATTGGGCAAATATTCCAGTTTCTAGTGAGCTTGGCGATCCGGGTGGTGTCCATTGATGAACTGGCATGGCACTTTCTGTCAGTGAAAAAGGCAATTTAAAGGGACTGTAAACCTTTTTTCCTTAAGTAGAGGGAGGGCAGCTGGTTTTCCTGCACACTTACATAGCCCACATGAACACTCAGGTAGTAACTCGCATGGTTGTGTGTCTAGAAGAGATGACTAATTTGTTGCTAACTTAGTGAGTGACGATGTGTCACAACTCCTACCCAGTTCCTCTTTATAACACACTGGTGGTATAGGTCTGGCTCTCAAAAGATTTTTTTCCCCCTATCGTTAGGTGGAAGCTCGTGTTCAGGTGTGGACTTGATCTTCAAATACGTAACATGATAGTTTTTTTATGGACCTAGATGCTCGGAATGGCGCGTGATTTTATAGCAAGTATGTTCTTCAGCTACAAAAAAAAAAATGAATTGCTGGGTTTAAAATGTCAACTATCTGAATGGTGGTGGCGCTTTCCATTTTTAACCAGTGCTGAACTGTTGCCATAAATACTAGTAGGGTGGTGTTTTTCATTCTGAAGTACTCGAAAGCAGATCTGCACTAAGTGACATCTTAAATACAATGGGCAGATGTTGACGGTACTTAAGTTTCAATTGATTTAAACATGTTCTCAACTCTGCCACTGAAATCAGTGGGGTATGAAAGTACTAATTTTTGCTGAAACAACTTCTGGATTTTTATATTGCAGCCAGAATATATTTTAATAACATTTCCATGGAGAAGAAGAATATATAAAGCACAAAGCGTTGTAAGTGAGGCTTATTATATATATATATATATTGCTTTCTGCTGCAAATTTGAATCCATTTTTAGTTATACACTGTGATTAATTGTGAAGATGGGATTGAATGTTGAAATGACCTAGCTCAGAGGCAGCAAACTTAAAAGTGATTTCTCTTCACTTCAGTTGGGGTTAAAAATAATGATCACTGTTTAGTAATGATACCCTGAATTTTTTTAACCTGTTCCTTTGAGGCAGAGACACTTGATTTGATCACTAGCTATAATTTCATAGATTACTAATGCATATGTTTCCAATCCAACATTTGGATGCAGTCATTCCAAGCATATAGTCTGTCTGCATTATTTTAAAGTGGTATTCTAAGATGTGTAGGTTTTAGATTTAAGACTCCACGATTCCTATGCATGCTTAATTCTAGAAATGCTGATCAGCAAAGCTGCAGCCTTTTGTGATAATGCGTTTAGAGAGGATCAGGCAGGTCTCGTAACTAGAAGAGTTGTGTGGGAATGAGAGAATTGTCAAGACTTGACCTTGTGTGAGTTAAGCATGAAAAAATAGACTACATGTATTCACACTAGTTTGAGTTATATCGTCAGTCCATGTTCTAGGTATCCTGTTCATACGATCGCAAGCAAGCTAGCCTGCCGTTCCGGGTAAGAAGTCATTTCAGATATTCCTAGTTCTAATTGCTTGCAAATGTTTAAACAGTGGATAATATATAATAATAATAATAATAATAATAATAATAATAATAATAATAATAATAATAACATCCAACTAAGTCACACTTGTCCATTGATTTCAGTAGGTCTGCTCCTGAGTGTGACTTCGTTGTCCTGTATATTACATCAGAAGATAAAAACTTGCTGCAGTTACTGAATGATGCCTTTTTCTGTTAGCATACCGTAATCCCTGTTTTTCGTAATCTGCTTACTATTTCCCACAGTAGATAGTACCGGCAATGGGCAAGTGTGGTGGAGCAGAGGCATTTACCTGACTGCCCAGATCAGGCATAGGCAAACACGGCCCTCCAGATGTTTGGGGACTACAATTCCCATCATCCCTGACCACTGGTCCTGTTAGCTAGGAATGATGGGAGTTGTAGTCCCAAAACATCTGGAGGGCCGAGTTTGCCTATGCCTGGCCCAGAAGGTGAGCCTGACGCTACATTCCGGGAGTGGCAATGGTGCAAATGCCACCAGCAGGGCCAACCCAGAGATCCTGCTGGTGCATTTGCTCTGTGCTGCGCTCCCGGTTAATGGCAGCAGCTCATCTGCCGGGAAGCCGGGCAAGTGCTTCCATCCCGCTATGCCGTATGCTGCTGGATAGCATTCACTGTAAGTTGTCTGTTGCATTACAGGTTGTTGTTTCCCCCCAAAGTAGGCATGCTGAGACCCAGTAATAGAAAACTGTAAAACAAATGGGGACCTTGCTTGGTCTCTGTCAGCTGCCTCCAAAATAATCACATTCCTGATAATCCTTAGCAGTGCAATAGTGAATTATAGTATGGCACCTGTACCAAATTGCTTTGAAGCAGATTAAGACGAATGGCTTGATGTTGAATGCTGTAAATGTTCATGTTACTGTGAGAAGAGCATAAATGTGACCTTTTCCCTTTGTAGCTTTTGTCCTCGAGTCCTATCAAACTTTTTGTGGGAATGTTCAGGGAGGCAGGAGGCTAGCAAGTTCCTTTACTTATCAGTTTTACATTCCCCATTTAAACGCACAGCGGGTAGCTGGTTGCAGGCTTGTGTAAGCCTCTCACTATTAGGTTCCTGGTAAGTTCCCTTATATCCCTCTTAAAAGAAGAAACACCCAACAATCTTATTTAAAGTCAATAAAACGTTTACTCACATCATCAGTTCACGGTTGGATCCCTGAAGGCAGACTTAGTTACAAGTATATACATGTGGATCTACCCCATATGGGGGAATAATCCCAGTGACTGCAAGCTAGCAGTCACTCCAGTTCACTTGACGAAAGGAAGATGGAAGAGAGAGAGTGTGGCAGCATGCCTTGTCCTTTTGTTACCTGAACAGGTAAGGTCACGCCCACCTCTAGTCACATGCAAAGGAAGGATGCCCCAGCCAGGAGAAAACAGGAAGTTTTCGACTAGCTGGACCAAACATTCCCCCGCATGTCCACTCTAGGAGAACAAGGAATGTTGTACTTGACTGCTACTTATGTATCACATCCCACACTTTTCATATAAAAAGACTTCGTAACCCAACTTGTAAGCATATTTACTATCATGAACAAGTCCTCAACTCAGGGAGGCATTCTCTGAGATATGTGTGCGTAGAATTGCAGTCTTTAGTTCAGGGATGGGGAACCTGTGCCCTCCCTCCTCCGTCAGATGTTGTTCGACTCTGATTCCCAACAGTCCCAGCCAACATGACCAATGCACAGGATGATGGGAGTTGTAGTCCAGCAGGCACCTAGAGAGCCACAGGCTGCCCACACCTGCTTGAGAGTCTTCAGCATAGAGACAGGAAGACTTGAATCACTTGGATGAGTTCAAGTAAGAGTTGTACAGATTATTGATGGTGAGAAAATGAGTTGCTGTCCACTCATCATTAGAATATACAGGTAGAACCCTATATATGCTGGAGGATATATATGTTGTTGGTTTGGACTGGAAGTACCTGGGTTCAAATCTCAGCTTGGCTGTGATGGAGCTCTCTGGATGGCTCACTGTATTTCAGCTTAATTTACCTCTCAAGATTTTTGCAAGGATTAAAAGGAGTAAACCTCACGTACACCTCCGTGAGTGTTTTGAAGCAATGGTAGGCTACAAGTGCGAAAGAGAATTGTGTGAACCAGCACAATTTAGTCCCCTTGCACTAAATTAGATCAAGGGATGTTAAATCTCACTGAGATGGCAAGGTGTTTTTTAGAGTTCTGCCAAACAGTATTTCTTCCAAGAAGGAAAGACTATTGAGGGAACAGTTGTTCCTGCTACATTTTTTTTCAGGCGATGCTGAAAGTCTTGAGTATCTTTGGAAAATGCAATTTTCTGCACTGCTGACTTGAACACTGTTGCCAGTCATTTCATATAGATTCTTCGGACTGGGTCTCTCGCAGACATCTTTCAACTTAATCATAGCAGTTGAGATATAGCTTGGATTCTGTCGCTTTGTATTATATGTTGTTAAAGTGGGGTTCCTAATTGCTGCATGAGCTTCATTTTAATGAATTTCAGTAAAAGAGTTGCTATAGATACTGTATAACAGATGTACTCCTAAACATCAGTTAAGGTTTTACATGCCGGTACCATAATATCTGCCCCAAATGTTGCCATTTATCACAGCTTGTGTGCTGGCACAAAAGCTGGCATGTCTCATCTTGAGAACTTAAGGGTTTACAGCAAGCTTTAGGATAAGGTCTTTAGGGCCAATTTTATAACTCAGAGGAATCAGATGGCAAAGCTTTTACCTCTTCAGGCTGCAGGTTGGGGGCTGCATGTTTGAATGCTCTTGTGTGTGAGAAGAACACCTTGCAACTAAGAAGGAGCATACCAGGAACAAGTATTCAGCCTGATCTTGACGTTCTCTTTGTGAAATTAACTTTGCTAACCTGTGGCCCTTTGTATGGTGTCAGACTTCAGTTCCCACCTTCTCTAGGGCAGAAAGCAGTTAGAGTCCAACAGCATCACAGGGGACCATTGGTAAGCGATCCCTGGAGAATAGAGCAGTGTTGTTGGTCCACCACTTCATGGCTTCGTACTGCCTAGAATTTTGGACAATTTGATTTAGCTACGAAAACTAAAGTGCTTGATAATTTATTTAATTCTTGAAAATCTGAGGGGGGGTTGTGGGAGGGAGGGGCAGTGTCATTGTAGGTATCCCATTGGCTTTCCTTATGAAGTGTCTCTCTCCCAGTATCAAATCAAATCAAATTTTATTACGGTCATAGACCAGCATTTAAAATCTGAGAAGTGCTTTACAGAGCTAAAAGAAATTAAAGCTCAGAATGAATATAGAAGTCTAAAAATTTAAAGGGGCTAAAAATATCCAGGAGGAGGGTCCAGCTTGTCTTTTCCCAGCTTCTGCTCTAGGTCTTCATTCCATTACCGAACAGAAGAGCTGCTACCCACAGCCCAACACCAAGTTTGATACTCCGCTGACTGGTTTGTTCTGGGAGGGTAGACTGTTCCTGCAGATCTGCGTGCAGAATCTAGCTACCATCCGAGTTATCTTTTGCCCTTTGCCTAATAAAAGGGCATTTAGTTTGGTCTCTCCCAGTATTGATTTCACTACTGGTGATTTTTCAGTGTTACCTAAACTTAGCCACGGTAACCCCATATTGAAATGTAATCAAGTGAAGTATTAGTTTAAATGCAGTTGAGACAAGACAGTTTTATTGTTATAGCAAAACCTAGGTTGATGGGTGGGTCCTGCGTCTTTAATCAAATGCACCCTTTTCATATCTTCCTACTATACTACAGTGGTACCTTGGTTTACGAACTTAATCCGTTCCGGAAGTCCGTTCTTAAACCAAAGCGTTCTTAAACCAAGGCGTGCTTTCCATAGCAGCGGGGGACTCAATTTACAAATGGAACACACTCAACAGGAAGCGGAACGTGTTCTGCTTCCAAGGCAAAGTTCACAAACCAAAACACCTACTTCTGGGTTTGTAGCATTCTTAATCCCAAGTTGTTCATAAACTACTAAGCTGTTCTTAAACCAAGGTACCACTGTATACAGTTTCAGAACTAAATGTCGTAAAAGGGGGAATGAAATGGTTTTTATAGTTCCTCTAGAATTATATATTGATGTCAGACGTTGGGTAGCTTCCCACCTGATTTCCCAGCCACACTGTAAATCCCAAGAGCAGTGGATGCTGATAACTGCAGAGTGGTGTCCCTACTTTGGGGGGAACTGATGAGAGGTGGCACAGGAATTGCCAACCCAGTGTCTGCCCAGTGATCAGTGGTTGTGGCATTGGAGTAGCTGGCATGCTCCCATCCGTATTAGGGGAGGGATACTCCAATAGTCCCTGTGCTGGAGCTCCAGGTTCAATGACCAAAACACTATTTTTACCTCTTCATTTTGGAATTGACCTGTGTGACGGTAAACTTGGCTTTATTATTTTCTTAAATGGGTTGTCTTCTTGGGATACACCTGCACTACCAAGGGGAGCATTCCATAGCTGTATGGCGAAATTAAGAAGTTCTCTCGACCCTTCTTTCAAAACAGCAGCTTGTAACTATCCTGTGTTGCAATCATAGATAACATCCAGGCTTGTATGGTTTATGAGGTGACTATCCTGAGGCCCTCCAGATGCTGAACTGCATGCCCCATAACCTTCAACCATTGGCTGTGCTGGCTGGGGCTGATGGAAGTTGTAGTCCAAAAGCATCTGGAGTGTCACAAGTTAGCTGTCTCTGGCTTAGGTGTATGGGGGAAATGGCATTTCATCAGTAGGGGAAGTGTTAGAAACTCAGATATATAAGCTTGGCACCAAATGGCTCCTGAAACCAGGTTTAAAGGTAAAGGTAAAGGGACCCCTGACCATTAGGTCCAGTCGTGTCCGACTCTGGGGTTGCGGCCGAGAGCCGGCGTACAGCTTCCGGGTCATGTGGCCAGCATGACTAAGCCGCTTCTGGCGAACCAGAGCAGCGTACGGAAACGCCGTTTACCTTCCCGCCAGAGCGGTTCCTATTTATCTACTTGCACTTTTGACGTGCTTTCGAACTGCTAGGTTGGCAGGAGCTGGGACCGAGCAACGGGAGCTCACCCCGTCGCAGGGATTCGAACCGCTGGCCTTCTGATCAGCAACCCTAGACTCAGTGGTTTAACCCACAGCGCCACCTGGCTCCCTTAAACCAGGTTTACAGTCGCCAAAACGGAAGGCCTGGTTGTCATTTTTGGTTTCAATGCAACTTTTTGGTTCCTGAAATTCATTCTGATTGTGCAGCTGAAATATAATGGATAGAATTCTACAGGATGTGTTGCTAGTGTGTGAAAACAGTGAAGATCCAAGGATCCCCAGGCATACACCTCCAGATGGTGGAGACGTCAGGCACAGACATCTTCACTTGGTTGCAAGTAGCTGATAGCCAGGTGCAAAATGCTGTGTGAGGGGTTGGGTGGGGTGGGGGGTATGCACTGGGAATGTGTCCTGAAGAAGGCTAGAAGCAGCTCAGGCCGGGTCATTCTCATACAGCCAGTTATTGCACAGTAACAAAGTCCTCCTAAACCAGTGATGGCTAACCTTGACACTCCAGATGTTTTGGGACTACAACTCCCATCATCCCTGACCACTGATCCTGTTAGCTAGGGATGATGGGAGTTGTAGTTCCAAATCATCTGGGGTGTCAAGGTTAGCCATCACTGTCCTAAACAGAGATACTAGTTCTAACACTCAAGCCTGCATCTGCAAAAAGTTTCCTGTTTGCTAGTAGTAATAACAAAGAAGGGGGGAGTTCAGTTGCAAGAACAAATGCAAACTTTTACTTGCTGAGGTTAGAGGTCCTTGAAAAATTGCGTTTGGACAAATGAATAATTCACTGGAAATAGGTGTTTTTTATGATGGCTTGCTGTGCAGTCTTCTGCATGTCTATTTGAAAGTAATTGGGTGTTACCTTGTAGTAACTTCAATGGGAATTTGCTCAATTGGAGTTGTGCTTAGGTAAGTGTGTATAGGATTGCAGCATTGCAAAGGTTAATAGCTAGGCTTTCATTCATGATTTCTGTATTGAGTGGTTGGTTTTTGACAAAGAATGTGTTCAAAAAAATTGATTGGGGGTGGCATGTGAACATACATAAAATACAGGACTTAATAAAAATGTGCCCAGAGCCGGCCCATTGTGGGTTTTCATCATCACTGTTCATAAAGCATAGAACTAGAAGCTGTTAAAATTGATGATTATAGACATAAATACTTCCTAATACTTCCTCTTGACTAAATGTACAGCTTGATTTGTGTTGTGTTGTGTTGTGTTGTGTTGTGTCGTGTGTGTGTGTGTGTGTGTGTGTGTGTGTGTGTGTGTGTGACTGAGGAGGTAAAATGTTATACCTCGGGAATTGTCTAATGGTTTAAACCATGTTTACAAGAATATTCCCAATTCCTACTGCCAAACAGCAGTCAGCTGCCTTCCCTCTTTTCTCTGTCTCTTATGAACTGAGGGCTGTGGATGACTTTTATTGTACTGTATGGCAGGTGGAGATTTTAGGATGGTAATGTTGGTCCTGCTGCTGTTGCAAACAGCGGGCCTTTTGCCAATGACTTCGTGGGAACAGGATCAGATCTCCTAAACTTTATGTTGAGCACTTAAGACTAAAAGGCGACTTGCCTTGTATGTGTATCTGATTGTAGTGGCTTACATGAACATTCTCTGGTTTTTATCACTCTGTAGATCTTTAATAGAGACTGAAGTGAACATTCTTAAGTGGGAGGGATAGGCATTCTGGAATGTAGAACATTCTCATGCTGAAATTGTTTACATAAAAAAAAAAGATTACATTTATGACTTTGTAATCGGCGATGTGCAATTTTGTACATGTTGTGTTAAAACCAAGTTTATAAGATACTGTATGTATAAATACTTGACTGAGTATTTGATATAAATATCAGAACATTAAAATGGCTTTATATTCATACCATTTTTGTTGGTGTTGCTTATTTTGCCCTGCTAAAGTCAAAGGAGCAAAGCTACAATCATTTGTAAATCATTCCAAAGATAATGGCATGGTTAGGTAAAGGTAAAGGGACCCCTGACCATTAGGTCCAGTCGTGTCTGACTCTGGGGTTGCGGCGCTCATCTTGCTCTATAGGCCGAGGAGCCGGCGTTTGTCCACAGACAGCTTCCGGGTCATGTGGCCAGCATGACAAAGCCGCTTCTGGCGAACCAGAGCAACGCACGGAAATGCCGTTTACCTTCCCACCAGAGCGGTTCCTATTTATCTACTTGCACTTTGACATGCTTTCGAACTGCTAGGTGGGCAGGAGCTGGGACCGAGCAACGGGAGCTCACCCTGTCGCAGGGATTCAAACCGCCGACCTTCTGATCAGCAAGCCCTAGGCTCTGTGGTTTAACCCACAGCGCCACCTGGGTCCCTCTTCAATGGCATGGTTACTATGCAGCAAAAATTGCTGTGATTATCCATTTGAGGTAACTGATGTCTAACCTTACAACCTTTTATAGAACTAGTTATAAAGTTAGGGGAGACCTTCAATAAAAGATCAGATTTCAAAACTAAACACTGACCCAATCTCTATCTACACCACCTACTCATGAGATGGCTTGCAGTTATTTTATTATTTGTGGTGCTTATACCTTCATCTTCCTCTAAAGATCTCATACAAGTGGGGTTTCCAGGTAACTGCCAATCCAAGTAGCTTCCAGGCCCACATCTGCTGTTATCTTCAGCTGTAAAACACTTGCCATGTGACTTGATTGTTCTCCTGGCTCAGTTGCTTTTGAGTGTCTTGTTTTGAAGGGAACTGTTCTTTATACTACTTTGTGCAGAATAAATAGCTGATTTGCTAACAGGACCACAATTGCTTCCACCCTTATACAGTACAAGAAAACCAGGTAAAGATAATTTAAGTTCTAGCTCCTGTGTTTTTGTTTTGCTCAACTACTGGTCCGGTAGACACTTTGAATGTTCCAAGTTAGGTAGTAATTGTAATGTTTTGAAAAACCTACTTCTGTAAGACTAGGATATTGATTTTTTTTCGTTTTGTTATCAATGGTTCTCAAGTGTTGCTGATCTCTGGACTGGTTATAGTGCAGATTAATTCCAAACTACATTAGACCTGATACGGATGCAATTGAGATGGTATGCTGCATTGGTTTAGTAAGTAGATTGGTCATTTATTGAACAAGCAGATGTACAATATTTCTCCAGTGTTGGTCTGCCAGCACTCGTGGTTGAGCAAGATGCTCAGCATAGCTTTGCATGTGACATGCTCATGGTTTAACACAGGCTTCCTGAACCTCGGCCCTCCAGATGTTTTTGGCCTACAACTCCCATGATCCCTAGCTAGCAGGACCAGTGGTCAGGGATGATGGGAATTGTAGTCTCAAAACATCTGGAGGGCCAAGTTTGAGGAAGCCTGGTTTAACGGATCAGAAAGGCCTAAGCCTTAGGGAAGGGGCAAATATTTCTAATGTACCCTCCTTCATCCTGACAACTGTCTACTGATGAAGGTTAGGCTGAGAGTTGGTGACATCCCTTGGACAGCAGGGGCACAAATACCTGATTTTTAAGACCAATATCTGCACTTTGAAATAAAGTCTGGAAGGGAAATTGTCAGCGAGTGATGCTTTTTCAACAACGGCATAATATACTTACAACAGCCAGGCCTATTTGATAGTCTGGCTGTCATATTTGGAGCTGGCTGCAATTTCCATGATATCTTCAAGGGCATGTTACACAGGATGAATCACATGGAAGTGTGTTCTAAATAATAGGCATACAAAACCTGGAACCTATCAAACAATGTATTGTGGCCTGCCAAATGCTTGACAGCTTATGTATTTGCAGAACACATGGCTGGTTTATTAGGTCCCCACTGGACTCACCATAGTTGGGTTGCGATTTGATTGGTAGCGTTTGCCATGTTCAGTGATTTCCGCCCCCGCCACCCTTTCATGTTCTGTAGGTTGTATTCACAGCTAGCATTGCTTTCCTTAGAAATGCTGTCCTGGTTCCGGTGATGTTACTGGATCCAGAAGCTCTCCTGCAATTGGCTTGCAGATGGAAATTGCCTGGTCCAATCTTGCTTTTGTTTACTTTTAGTCCATACAATTGCAAAGAAAACAGGCACAATTTATAAAGACCGTTTTAGCAATATCTCAATGCCAAAGGGGAACTTGCAGATATTAAACCACAGCTTATAAAAGGATTGGGGGGGGGTGTCAAATAAATTTGGGTCAAAACTACAGGACAGCTACCTGGCTAATCCCTTCTCCCTTTGAAATATTAACCATCTCAGCAGCAAAAACTTCTTGCACACATTTCAGGCAAGTATTCTATGTTAATTTTAGAGAAAAGAGGGCAGAGTTGTTTTAAATAATTATGAACACTGTACCTCCTAGGTAGCTCTTCTGAACCTGAAGTCTGTATACTGGAATAAATAATTTCAGAAAGGTTGCTATGCTTGACAGTTATTATGCACTTTGCATAATTTTATTGCATGAAGTGTTATTTTTGGTTGGCCGATTTAACATTTTATGAAGGGTAAACAGAGCCCAAAATCCATTATATTCAAGAGGTTTCTGCCTTTTCTGTGCATGCCCTAGATGTATCTCAGTTAAGCATAATGATCACTTGCAACAACAGCAATCATAAATAATAAATCATAAATAATACAAATCCTAGCTTTGCTTATTTAACATCTGTAGTGAGAGAGAGAACTGTAATCTCAGGTGAGTCCTAAACTAATAGAGTTTTCTTTATAAGAGCGAGGTATCAGAAAATGCACACATAGACACACAGAGGTCTGTTATTAAATACTTAAATTTTCATGTAAGCACCTCAGGGTGTTGATGGACTAAGCGCAACATTCAAAGTCCTGGATTAAGAGCCTGGACAAACTGGAATGAGGTAGTGTCTCAGACTGCAGAACAAATATTTACCCATAAAGTACTTTGGCAGATAATTGAAGGGTGCCTTGTACAGGGTGGAGCTGCAGTTTGCAAGGAGACAAGGCTCTACTTGTCCAGGTGGCAAGAATTAAGGCCATCCTGAAAAGAAGCAATTGCAAAGAGGGTGTGTTTGGAAGCTACGGAAGCTGAATAGGTCCAGATCCCTGGGATGGTGTCACATTTCTGTTTAAATAACCCCAGTGTACAGATGCAAGCTGACAACTAGTGGATATGCCAAATGTCATTTGTGTCGCTTTCTTATAGGGGTGGGGGGCACGCCAGAACTCTGGCAACCACCCTTACACATGGTCAGCATCTATAATAAAACGGGCAGCACCTAGCAATAGGAGGTTCATTTATGGAGATCATACACACTCCAGTAATATGAGGCCAATGATTTGGAGCAAATATGCTTCATGTAAGTGGTCCTCTGGTAAAAAGGTAAAAAACACAACACTTTTATTGCAGTTAGGTCAGGCTTCTGAGCCCTGATGAATCTTCATTGTAATCTGGACCCACTGACCCATCCACAATCTATCTAATTCAGCAAAATGGCGGGGTGGACTTTGGAGGTGCATATATGGGTACATGTGAAGGACGCGGGTGGCGCTGTGGTCTAAACCACTGAGCCTCTTGGGCTTGCCAATCCGAAGGACAGTGGTTCGAATCCCCACGACGGAGTGAGCTCCCGTTGCTCTGTCCCAGCTTCTGCCAACATGACAGTTTGAAGGCATGCCAGTGCAAGTAGATAAATAGGTACTGCTGCAGCGGGAAGGCAAACGGTGTTTCTGTGTGCTCTGGTTTCCATCATGGTTGCGCCAGAAGTGGTTTAGTCACGCTGGCCATATGACGCGGAAAGCTGTCTGTGGACAAACGCTGGCTCCCTCAGCCTGAAAGCAAGATGAGCACCACAACCCCATAGTCGCCTTTGACTGGACTTAACCATCCAGGGGTCCTTTACCTTTTACATGTGAGCATGTGTCTATATCCTGGTAGTAACGGCAAAGAATTTCCTAGCAGTGTCCATCAAAGGGATTCAAATTGGGTTCTTACTCTCTCCTTCAATTTGTCTCTGTTTACTTTAACACGGTCAGGTATTCAATTTCAAAAGACTTTGGGTGGGATAAAGGCTTTAACTGTGCTATTTTTCTAGGAAAAGAAGTGCCGGAACTTACCGTGAAAACCTCCCATGTTCTCTTAGGATGGCAATGGCGCCCACCTGAGAGGTGCCGGAACTGAGTTCCGCCTGGAAAAAAAAAAGCCCTGGCTTTAACAGCCATTACGTTTTTCCAGAATGGAGGTGCACCTCTGGAATCTGCCTGTGCTTTAGGCTAGGAATTGGATATTCCAAGACTGCAGAAGCAAAGAAAGACCCACCCACCCATTTGGAGGTTGTCAGAAATGAGAGAGGGGGGAACTGCCTGGAGAAACAGCAGTGAGTTGTTGTGATAGTGGTGGGTGTGCATGAACAGATTTAAGGCAATCTGGTGTTTGCCCCACCCTAAAAGTGTAGTTAGCAATCTAACAATAGGCTTAGCTTTTTGTCAGCTGGCTTCACCCCCATGATAGGAGCGGGTCCAACCCACCAAGATATTTTCGTACCCAGAGTAGCAAACACAAATGGTTTTCAACATGTTTTCTACTTCAGAAACCCAAATTAACTGACATCTTGCCTGTCCTCCAGTGACAATTGCTTTCCTCTGCCTTACGGAACACAAAAGCCGCCGTAACTGGAATCAAACCATCATCTAACTCAATTTTATCTACACTGACTGGCAGCAGCCCTCAAGGATTTTAGACAGGGGTCTCTCCAAGTTTTCCTGGGGGGAAATTTTAAGCTGAGCAGTCTGTAATTTCCCAGATTCCGCCTGGAGCCCTGTAAAAAAATCAGTGTTACATTGACCACTTTCCACCACTCAGGTACAGAAGCTGACCTTAGGAACACGCTACATATTTTTGCTATAAGACCAGCAGTTACACATTTGTTAGGAACTCTCAGGTGGATGGCATCAGTCCCCGGCAATTTTCCAGTTTTAACTTTATCCATAACGCCTAGAACTTTTGTATTTTGCCATCACTATTCCCGTAAGTTGTTCAGACACGCTTCCTGAGAAAGTTAGTTCAAGCATCGGGATCTGCTTTTACATCTGCTGTGAAGACAGATGCAAAGAATATTGTTGCACGCCACCCCAATCTCTGCTGAGTGGCTCCACAAGTTTCTAGGGGTTCCAGGCTCTCACCCAGGATTGTGTTTCTGATGGGAAACCAAGGCACAACAGAGAATAGTGTATTTAATAAATATGGTTTATTGTACACATCTTTCCTCCTGGGTCTACTTGGGAGAGAGTTCAGAGCATTACATCTCAAGAGGGGCTTGTTCCCCACAGCAGTGAAGCAATTCTTGCCGCAGTTGTTGCATACATAAACAGTCTTTTATCTTCCCTTGGTATCTCTTCACCCACTATACCCAATAAAAAAGGCTTGTAGAATCATAGAATCATAGAGTTGGAAGAGACCACAAGGGCCATCCAGTCCAACCCCCTGCCAAGCAGGAAACACCGTCAAATCATTCCTGACAGGTGGCTGTCAAGCCTCTGCTTAATGACCTCCAAAGAAGGAGACTCAACCACACTCCTTGGCAGCAAATTCCACTGTCGAACAGCTCTTACTGTCAGGAAGTTCTTTCTAATGTTTAGGTGGAATCTTCTTTCTTGTAGTTTGAATCCATTGCTCTGTGTCCGCTTCTCTGGAGCAGCAGAAAACAACTTTACTCCTTCCTCTATATTACATCCTTTTATATATTTGAACATGGCTATCATATCACCCCTTAACCTTCTCTTCTCCAGGCTAAACATACCCAGCTCCCCAAGCCGTTCCTCATAAGGCATCATTTCCAGGCCTTTGACCATTTTGGTTGCCCTCCTCTGGACACGTTCCAGCTTGTCAGTATCCTTCTTGAACTGTGGTGCCCAGAACTGGAACAGTATTCCAGGTGAGGTCTGACCAGAGTGGAATACAGTGGTACTATTACTTCCCTTGATCTAGATGCTATACTCCTATTGATGCAGCCCAGAATTGCATTGGCTTTTTTAGCTGCTGCATCACACTGTTGACTCATGTCAAGTTTGTGGTCTACCAAGACTCCTAGATCCTTTTCACATGTACTGCTCTCAAGCCAGGTGTCACCCATCCTGTATTTGTGCCTTTCATTTTTTTTGCCCAAGTGTAGTACTTTACATTTCTCCCTGTTAAAATTCATCTTGTTTGCTTTGGCCCAATTCTCTAATCTGTTAAGGTCATTTTGAAGTGTGATCCTGTCCTCTGGGGTATTAGCCACCCCTCCCAATTTGGAGTCATCTGCAAACTTGATCAGGATGCCATGTTCAGCACCATGTTCTAACCAAATTAGCTATCCCGGCTTGACAGCTTTCCAAGTCCTATTCCCTTTGAAATAACTTTGAAGCAAGTATTGGATCATCTTCATATGACTGAATGCAAATGAGAAATGTAAATGAAGCTTTGGTGTTAAATAAGATGCCACCTGTAGATGCAAATACTACATTAACTGTTGCCTTCTTCCCCGGTTTGTTCAGATAGAAAGCTGTCTTATTCCGAGTCAGGACTCATCTAGCAGAATATTGTCTGCGCTGACTGGCCGCAATTCTCCAAGGCTGCAGAGATGAGATTTTCCTAGGTCTCCTCAGTGATACCAAGGATCGAACCTGGGACCTTCTCACATTGGGAATTATAGTGACAGAACTACCTAATAAACTATATAGAAACTTATTCATAGCGGCAAGAATGTTTCTTTCCCCCAAATGGAAAGAAGCAGAAGTCTCAGCAAAGGAAGAATGGATACAAAAACTTATGGAATATGCAGAAATGGTGAAACTTACCGGAAGAATAAGAAATCAAGATTTAAAAAAATTATATATAAAAGAATGGAAATGGTTTATTGAATATTTACAGATAAATTGTAAACAGATGAAAAAGCATTGGCAGGATTATTGTAATAACCTGCAGCTTCATAAGAGTATATATTTAAAGAAGATGAATAAATGAGCAAATTAAGTTAATTTCGATATGCAGAAAATATGCGTTTAAAATAAATTTTAGGAACCGCCGAAAGAGGGGGGAGGAAGTTAAGCTTTGAAATGTCAAAATGATTGTAAAATTAGTGAAATGTATAAACTTGAAAAGTATAATTTGTTTATTTTTTAAAGAAGAACCTGGGAACTTCTACATGCAAAGCAGGTTACTCTAGCACTCAACCTAGCCTCTCGTTTTGCTGTTAAAGGCCCACAGCCTCCTTTTAAGTCTGAGTCACACAGGCATAGATATAGCCCAGCTTCTTATTTCTGGATGATCTGCAGCTGTCTGTGTGAACTTCTGCTGGAAGGAAAACATTGCGTTTGACTTAATATGATGAAATGCCTTTCTGAGCTGTTCGATGGGTGGCAGCTGCTTCATACCTGCAAATCATGACGGGGTGTTAGTTGTTCAGTATAACCTGCCTAGTGGTGATAGATTTGTTCTCTGAAAGGGGAGATTTCAACTATCTATAAAGTTTTGGAAATGTTTTATCCCTCTATCCACCGAGTACTCTTAAAAGCATTGAGAGATACCACTGAGGACTGTTGACTTTCCTTGTGGCAGATGGAGCGCTCACATGGCATACAGTAAACAATGTGTCATCTATTTACATCTTTTACATTAGCCACAGATGGCTTGGCATCATTTTTGAAAATATATTTAAAAAATATCTAACTTTAATTTTTTTTTTCTAATTCTGTATTTATACTTGTGAGTCCATGATACTTTCTACTTTGGGCTCTCAGTAGCTAGGAAGCTAATCACCCGTGTTGAACCATTATCCATCTATCGTAATTTAGGGGTGTGGGCACTTTAAATGTAGGTGAATCAACTCAAATTTTAGCTGATTAACCAGTAGGGAGCAATACTGTATATAGGGAATATTTTTAACTAGTGGGGCTGATAGTTTTAAGGGCAGACCTTTGGTGTGAGTGTTTACTGTAAAAGGGAATGAAAAATAAAATAGTAAGCTGTTATTTTTCTTCTGTTCAGTTTTATAAAACAAAGAAACTGGTGTACTCTTCCTATCTCAAAAAGCGGCCAATACTGCAGATGTTGCAATTAGCAAATTTATTTAAATTTATTTAACTATAATCAAATAAGACCATACAAATTGCCTTCCTGGATCAGACTATATCGGGTCCTAGTCCAATAGTCTCTAACAGCAGGTAGTCAGACACATCTGGAAGATCACAAGCAAAGCATGAAGGTTAAGGACTCTAGCTTGTTTCTAGCATCTGCTACTCAAGAAAGATACAGCCGGAAAACACAGACTTCATTTCTTCTTAATTTGCAAATACAATAGATAATGGCAGAGCTCTCCATTTGCAACTTTTGGCTTCTTTTGTCCTTGAGCACTTTCTGTTCTTGATGGTCCTTACAAGTACTCTGTAACTAATAACTAGTGCCAGATTTGGCTCTTTTCCTCCTCCCACTAAATCCCTTTTCCTTTGGTGCTATGTCTTTTAGATAAGCAGGAACTGTCTTATTGAAAACATTTAAAGGCTGTATTGAGAGCCTTTTCTCAGCTGAAGAGCCAAGTAAAAATAGACTAAAAAAATATAAAGTTGTTGGCTCACGTAACCATGGACAGCTCTATTCTTCATGAGTTTCTCTAAGCCAAAGCCATGATCCGCCTGAATCAACCCATTTAGTGGTAGCGATTCCACAGGTTAATTATGTATTGACTGAAATACCACTTCAGCTTTCACCTGGCCTGATCCTGCTCTTAAATCCACTCCCATCATCATTTTTGATGGTGCACCTTCCAATCGTGTGCGTGAGAGAGAAAAAGTCTCTTTCTGTATCATCCCCACACTGTTCCTAATTTTATAAGCCTCTGGCACATGCCCCATTAGTCATCCTTAAACTGAAGAACTCCAAATTCTTTAGTTAAAGACCATACTGTTCCTTAACTGGCGATGACTAATCAACTAAAAACCAGTGGACAATCTTAATAGGTAAGAGCGATCACAGATGAGCTGTCGCTGACTGCGTTGTCCAGTCACTGCAGTACCTGTCAGCAATTCGCAATACTGAGGGATAAGCTTTTCATTTAATGCTTTCTCAACCTTGAAGACTCTGTGTGCTGCTTTGCCAGGAAGGGGGGGGGCAGATTTTGGGCAGGTGCAGTTTTCTCTACTCGTGCATAAGAAAAGCTTCACCTGCTAGAATCTCCTCTTCTTGTCCTCAGTTGCACCTGGTCACCTAAAAATGGCACATTAGGGGACGCATGACTCTGACAAACCCATGTCCCTGAGATTAAAAGTCTCATGCTTTACCCACTGAGCTTGTGTTTCTCCTTAGTGACTAGTGAACCACTCAAGGTCAAAATAACATCCTAGAAGCTTTCTTCCTTAAGTGTGCGTGTTGATCTGAGCATCCTTGAACATCCATCAGACAAGCTGGCAGCACTGACCTCTGACTGCAGGAAATCTGGTAAGAAGCCAGTTGCTTTATTGCAGATCTGTTTCTTTGCAAGAAAAGCATATCTTGTTAATGATGGGAGGGTGGGTGGACGCCAAGCTAGTTTACATTTTGAGTTATTTCACGCCTCTCTAAAGCCCACTCACCCTGTGACTAATCTCCAAGTTGATTCACCTTTTCCCATCTTGATCGCTTTTATTAACACCACATTGCCAGCAGTTTGGGGGTTTTTTTAGTTTGACTATATGAACCTGCAGCACTGCAGGTGTGGCTAGACTATAATCGCTCTCTTAATCTCTGTTTGCCATGCTGGCTGTCAGGTGTGAAGAGTGTAAAAACATCTGGAGGGGTGCAGGCTGCTCACCAGCTGATGTGTAGAATGAGTTCGCTGTAACTAATTCCAAGGCTTGGCCAATCTCTCTAGCACATTCTGGTGACATCTAAACATCATTAATGTGATGTACTGCATGTGGGCTGCCTTGAAGGATGCTCATAAATGGTGCAGAATGCAGCAGCCCGCCTCTAGAGAGCGGCAAACAGAGAACGATGCTTGTTCTTCATTGTCTTAACTGGCCACCAGGTTAGCAAAATCAAAGGAGTCCTGACTCCTGACCTGCAAAGTCCTAGTGGACTGGATCTTCAGGAATTAATCTGGATAATTGTTTATTCAGCTATAAACACTGATGATGTCAATAGCTTTATTCCCACTGAACAGGGTCTTTTGAGTGGTGGCACTCTTGCTTTTGTATTCTCTCCCTCTCGCCAGTCTCTTTCATTTAATATCTAAAAACTATTGTTAAAACAGTCATGTTTCACCAATTTTTTTTTACTGGCATTGGAAGTTGCTGGTTTTTAGTACGTCTCTAAAAGGTTGTCCCATTACTGCAAGGACAGCTGCCTGCTCAATGGGATTTCCTCTCCCTGTGTGTCTCCACACCCCCTCCAATCTACTCTGGATGTTTGGGGAGGGATCCCAGAATATATTTTGGGGAGGGGTTGAGTAAAGAGAGGGAAAAGAAATTCTGTTGTGCGGGTGGAGGTGCTTGTGCTAATGGAATGACTTCCTTAGATACAGTAGGTATCTTCATTAGATACAATAGATATCTCAGGATCGTGGGTTCAAGCCCCACATTGGGCGAAAGATTCCTGCATTGCAGGGGGTTGGACTAGATGACCCTTGTGGGCCCTTCCAACTCTACGATTCTATAATCCCTGGACTTTATTTGCACGTGTTTGCAATGTTAAAGTTGCTTTATATTATTATTGTCTTTTAAACTGCTTGGGAGTTACATTGTTGGACAGAAATTAAAATGTATAAAGGCCTGATTGATTGATTGATTGATTGATTTCTGTAGGGAGTCACCTCCTCTGGAGACAGAGTAGGAATGAATGATTAGGCCAAGAACAATTCAGAGGAATATGATTGTTTGTCTTAATATGTTAGATCAAGACAACATTTTGGGGAAACCAGGGGAGAAGAGATGAAAAAGCGAAACAGTAGATCTAAACCAGCTTTCTCCAACCTGGTCCTCTCCAGATGTTTTGAACTACTGCTGCCATTGGCCACGCTGCTGGGATGAATAGGATATGCAATCTAAAACATCTGGAAGGCATGAGGTTGGGGAAGGCTGATCTAGAGAGCTATAATGATGGTAAATGTTAGCCGTGAGAACTTAACAGTGGATCGTATGTTGTCAGTTGAGACTAAATCTGAGTCTTAGATCGGCAAAAATTAAACTGGTTCTTAATGGGAAAATGGGGCCTTTGCAAGGAAACTTCTTTTAGGCTGTTCATGGAACATATTTTCAGGAAGAGAAGCAGAACTGCCAGTTGTTAAAAGTAGCAGGGAAATGTTTGTCTATTTCCAGTGGAATTTTTTTGTAGTTGTTCAAAGGGTGCCATGAAACACTTTGCTCTCATCTGCTGAACTGGTATGGCTATTGTGTTTTTGTAGCTATGCTTGCTCATTTTAGTAGAGAAGTGTCATGATTAGGTATGGAATAAATGAAGTATACAGCCATACACCCTAGCCAAGTATATTCAGAAATAAGTCCCAGTGAATGGGGCTTAGTCCTAGGCAGCTATCAGATTGGAGCCTAAATATATGAAAATGGGTCTGATCTTCAGTCAATAAATTCATGCCGATACAAACCCATGGCCTCAATCCAGCCCTAGCCATGTGCAAGGAGTGTCCCCAGATGTTGCTGCACATCTGCATAAAAGGTGTATCCGGACAGGATTTGGATGACTATTTTTATGTACAGTTGTGCTTGTATCAGTCTGGTTCTGCACACTATTCTCCCTAGCTACCGGTAGATCAAGACTCATGAATTTTCAGCAACTCCCCTCCTTCTTCAGAGGAAGCTCCAACATCTGCCTACAATAATGGAAGGGAACCAAATTTGTGGCATGCATTTATTTGCATTGTGCAAAGATTACCAACTCTCTGGGTTTTTGTACAGCTTGATAGCTAAGGGTGCTTTCATGGACATTTGATAGCTGATCTTCAGATTGTGATATGGGTCATCCCTACCCATGGCAAAGACCAGAAAGGCAAAGAGCTTGGTAGGTTTTGAATCTGACTAGAGCAGTGATGGCCAAACCTGGCCCTCCAGCTGTTTTTGGACTACAACTCCCATCATCCCTAGCTAATAGGACCAGTGGTCAGGGATGATGGGAACTGTAGTCCCAAAACAGCTGGAGGGCCAAGTTTGGCCATCACTGGACTAGAGGGTCTGAGTTTTTGGAGCTGGTGAGCAAGTAGCAAATGATGCTTCTACTTTTGGAAGACTGATTAGCATTATTTGCCTGATCTTCCCCCTCGAAATGGAGGGTAGTTTTCCAGACAAAGGTCTCAGCAATGCTCTCTCCTTTCCTGACTTTTAAAGATGATTCTTGTGAAATAGGAAGGGTTGGTATGAAAAATCCAGCAGGGGTATAACAACCTTAAGTCTTCTACTTGTTGATTGGGACTCCTGCAGGGTGTTTTGGAACTTTTTAAAAATGAATTCTTAGTATTCCTGAACAATGAGTGGCTGCCTGTGCCCCTCGACTGCCCCAAGTGAGACATTGTAAGAAGAAACTGGAGCAAAAACATTGCTCGGGTCCTGTTTTTTGGGTCAGTCCCTTTTGCACCCATGCAGGCCCTGTTACCACAGCGGGGTGATCCGTACTGAAGGTACAAGAGCAAGCTGGTCAGTTGGCAACCCTGAATGAAGCGCAAACCATTTGTTTACTGCCGCCTGAATTTTCAGGGAAGAGTGGGAGAAATAGATTTGTTATCCGAAACGCAGCATATGTTTCGAGCGGAGCACAACAGCTTTCTGAGCCAAGCTATTAGTAACACCTGATATACCCCCCCTACTACTCATTAGTCACCTGCCAGCAATGAGCCATTCCATTAGCATTCTTGCTCCGCTTTGATCTTCCCTCTCCTGCTCTGCCGCTAATTAAGCATCTGTTCGCCAGGCAAAAACAAATCATCTCCTTATGAAGGCACAAAACATTTCATTTTCAGACAAAAAGAAATCTGCTGTAAATAATAATTAAGAAGTCAGTGTTTCCCCTCCCCCAATAAGAATAGAAGAACCAGATTGTCACCCAAGTCATTCCAAAAAATTTAAAAAAAAAAGTTTCTGTTGAGTTGGGGAATGTTCCTTTCTAGGATTTGGGTCCTAGTGAGCCTTAGTGACTCACAGCTTTTCTCCGCAGCATATGGGGGAATTTGTACACTACAAATTTAGATTTGCTTTAATTTGTCATGGAGCACTGTGGGCTCCTAAAGGGCTTCTTACCTCAATTTACTCTGATAACATCCTTTTATTTATCTCATCCACTCTTCCAAGGAGCCTCTGGGAAATGATATGAATTGAAAAGGATGTTCAAAATAACTTTTATTTTAAAAAAAACACCCAGCAGCTTTTCTTTTGGGAATTATAGGGACAGAACTACCTAAATTATATATTTATTTATGTCTCCTGCTACAACAGCGTTTCCGTGCGCTGCTCTGGTTCGCCAGAAGCGGCTTAGTCATGCTGGCCACATGACCCGGAAGCTGTACGCCGGCTCCCGCGGCCAATAAAGCGAGATGAGCGCTGCAACCCCAGAGTCGTTCGCAACTGGACCTAACGGTCAGGGGTACCTTTACCTTTACCTTTATTACAGCAGCAAGAATGCTACTTGCCCCAAAGTGGAAAGAAGCAGGAGTCCCAGCAAAGGAAGAATGGATACAAAAACTTATGGGATATGCAGAAATGGCGAAACTCACCGGAAGAATAAGAAATCAAGATAACAATTATTAAAAAAATAAAAGAATGGAAATGGTTTACTGAATATTTACAGATAAATTGCAAACAGATAAAAACATTAGCAGGATTATTGTAATAACCTGCAGTTTTATAAGAGTATATATTTAAAGTAGATAATTAAATGAGCAAATTAGATGAATTTGAATATGCAGACGATATTTTAAAAAATAAATTTAAGGAACCGCAGAAAGAGGGGGAAGGAAGTCAAAGTATAAATAAAAACTTTAATAAAAAAAGGATCCAGAGAAAGTGAGAATTTTCCTTCGTAGGGTGGCAGTTTACAAATTCCCACCCCTCCTCTCCCTGACAACTTGAAAATTACTGAGGGTTTTGGCAGACCACTTTTTTCAGGTTGTTGTGGCAAAGTGTGATGTGCTAGGCTAGATGCTATATGATTAACTGTATTCTATTGTTTCTTTTATTTCTTCTACTACAGTTTGAATTATATGGAATCGAAATTGTACATTCACAGACCTTCTGTGGACCACCTGAAGGAAGCTTGTGGACCACAGTTTGGGAATTTATGCCACAGGGCATGTTGCAAGCATCATTCTGGAAAGCACACAAATTTCTTTTGCAGAATGGAAACTCAGTACGGGAGTTAGCACACATGCAGCCATCCTAAGGAGTCAGATTCGACAAAAACACTTGAAGCTGCAATTTACAAAAAGGAATTGGCACATTGGGAAGAAATATTAGTTTTTGTTATTCTACTATGGAATTAATGCTCCTGGCATATAAATTTGGGACCTCACTTGTAGTCTGAAGTAGTGCTGTCTATTCTACCTCCTTATGATTCTACCACCTTATTTTCTCTCTGTTCTGCTGCATGTATAGAAATGAATGGAATGCATGAGTATCAATGGAATTTATTGGTTTTATTAGGGCCCAGGTCTCGGAGACCTTCCTGGTTACAGGGATAGAGATGGTTTGAAGCTATTGTTTTCATACTGTCTTCCAATTGCACCTTGAAATCTTATGAGGGACTCCTCAGTAGGAATTTCAGTGAGGGACAAATTTCTTTAAGTGACAGCTTGCCCAGTACTAGGGAATTCTGATTGTGTTCTGGGATGTACTCTCAGTTCATGTAATACCCAACCGGCTTAGGCAATGTAATCATTGATTTGAGTACATGCCCTAAAATAAACTGTATTCTCTTTTGTAATGTGTGAAGGGGTTATTGTGGCAAATGCACAGGAAGTGCAGACATCAATGGAAAAGGGGCTTCCCAAAGTGAGGTGGTGTTTTAATAGAACTTAATTTTGAATTTTATATTGTTCTAATTTGTCCTGGGACCTTATTGTAAGATCAGATAAGGTATCTAATAAACTCCTCCACCACCACCTTTACATATTGGAACGTAAAAATGTTTTTTAGGCCTGAGAAAATTCAGAAAAACCTACTAAGTCAACAAGCTACCATTCAAACATTTTAGGGTTTTTTGTGTTTGTTTGTTTTTAGGAAAGTGTCTGCAATAAATTTTTTGTGTCCGTAAACATGTTTCAAGGAATAAAGCATAATATTATAGTGTTACAAATATGCAGAAATACAGTAAATGGACCAAAAAAATAAATAAATCTTATTTCAAACATGGTTTATTTTCAGTAAATACATGAGCCAGCTTACATTTTGTGTAAAACATCTATGGTAGCATGCTGCCTACAACTGCATAGATCTCTGGCAGTCTTTTTACACCAACTTTGGTCATTAATTGTTCCTCATATGAAAGTCAACTGACATAGTACTTGCAGCAAATAAATCAGTAGGTGGCCTCAAGGTTGTTTTGGGAAATTGAGTGTGTGTGCATCAAAAAGCATTATGTAGCCACTAGTGTCTTTATTAATACAGATCATTAATTAGCAGGGAAATGGAAGAAAAAGAGATACAAGACAAGATTTCTGTTTGGAGTATTTTCTCTTCTCCAAATCTTTATAGTTATTTTCTACAGGATTCATTCCTAAACTTTAGGATTTCTGGTTAGTGATTCTTCCAGATAATGTTTAAATCTAATACTGGAAAAAATCATCTTTTCATCTGAATGAGAAGTGCCTTGCAATAAAACAGAAAAGCTCTCTTATCTGATTGTAATACTGCATCTGGCTTTTGAGCTGAAATATTCTCCCCAAGTTAATGGATTTTTATTACTATTAGTAATGAATGAAATTGCTATGTAGGTCCTCAGATATGATTCAGAGGGACATATTAAAATATGCAGGCAAAAAGGGCAATGATTCCTGTAAAATTGTATTAGTTCGTTCATGTCCCACATCAAACATTATCCATCAAGGATTAGGAAGCAGATTTCCTTTTGGAAGAAAATCGTCTCTAGAGCAATGCAGAAGAATGCACAATAGGAAATAAAAATTTCCTGTTATCCTCCACAGTTTTGTGTTGGCAGCAACAGTATGTGTTTGAGATTATACAGAGATCATATGACTGATTCCATATTAAAATTATATACTGAGAATATCAAATGTTGATTTCTCCAGTTTTTAAAAATAAGAAATACAGCCTTATCATTTCAAGCTAAAACAACTGAGCAGAAAAATAAACAAGGTACCCTGTAGGGAACAGGTGCAAGAAGAATTTGGGTGAGGCATAAGGCTCCAATAACTAAGGCTGTGCCTAGTATCAGCGCTGCGAACAGGGATAGCTAAGTCTAACAAAAATATTTGTATTATTTTTAGGAGGTGCAAGAATGATTGCAGAGATTCCAGAAGTCGAGTGCTGAACAGTGACAGGTGACAAGGTGTGATGTGGACCGAGCCCACTTCTCACATCAGCACCAGTGACAGACAAGGAAGGCACACAAAAGCCACTTGGAAGACATTCTAAGTTATGTAAAGGGACTTGCACTGATGATACAAGGTAAGACTTGAATGAAGAGAATTATCAGCGCAGGTATGGTAGCAAACAGGGCATTAAGGCTACTAAAGAACTCTGTGGTTACTGTAATCAGTTGAAATCTGTTTTTGTTCAAAGCGAAAATGGGTTGCATAAGAAGACTGTTCAGCCACCAGAAAATAAATAAGGCAACATGTACTAGGGTTTGACTCAACCTCTTTTTGCAACTGTTTTTTGATGTTTTAGAGGAACATCAAAGACTGAAACAGCCCACTTATATTCTTATATACTTTATTTTAGGCTCTACACTTCTTGACGTGCAATAGTGCCTTCCTATTTTCTCCCCCAACTTCTACATAGGGTTGACCAAAAATAAAGCAAGATTTGTATAGTGCATCAGGCTGGCATCATACCCGAGGTAGGCAACACATCACTATCACATACTAGTGATGACAAGAGTAAGCAGAAGTACTGAAAGGAACTAGAGGCAGCCTTAAAAAACAGTAAAACTGATGGAGGTGTTTTCTCTTTTTAAACTCACTCTCTTTCCTTCCCTTGTTTTTAACATTCATGTCAAGTAGAGATAGAACAAACCAAATGTAAATCTCGAGACAGAATTAATACATTCAAACATTTTCCCCAGCCATGATTTTGGAGATTTAAGACTAAGTTCACAGAAACAATTAACATTTGTGAGAATGAAATCGCCGTTGCATTTTAAGAGAACCTTTGCCTTGTTCATGCACAGGTTCTTAAACTGAGACTAGAGAGAAACCTCCCCACTCTACAAAAGTTAGTATTTCAATGCACTTAACTTATATTTTGATACATGTTCATATGTTTACATTGTCACTCAGATACCCTGCAAGGAAATGGATGCATGGACAACACAAATATTTCAAAATATACTTTTGTCTGCAATATGTAACGAAGGGGATCAAATATATTTTCAAGTACTTAGGGACTTTAATAGAAAAAGAGTACAGTTAGTAAGTGAGTGATGAGTTTTCTTTGGCAAGGATTTTATCAAATTGAAGGAGTTACTGCCTTAAACAAAGCAAAGTGTTAAAGGACCAGCGCACAGAATGCTCTCGCTCCCTTAACCATGGTTATATGATTGGGAGTAGATTGTGGTGTCTCACATTCCTCTTCTCTGGCATGAATTTCCCTGCTATGGCTAAGGGTTGCATTGGTACTGATTTCAGCCATAGTTAACACCAGCCAGGTTTTGCCAGTATGAAAAAAACAGAGAGTGAAGCTGCTTAAAATAAAACCTTGATTGATATTAACTATAGTTAATATTAGTATTGCTATAAACCTTCACCATAGTTAACGCTGGTGTAGAAAATTCATACCGGAGAGGAGTGGGGTGAGATCCCATAGGCTGCTCCAGAAGATCTCATATCTGTCTCTCTTAAGGAGCTCTGTCTCTAGCGATGCCAAAATACTCTCTTCCCGATGACTATTTGAGGCAGGAACTGGCCAAACAAGGCTGTGACTTCATGATTAAGTGATAAGGAGCATTCCAGGCACAGTGGCCTCAAGTCCCTGCATCTAATCTGTGCATTTTGGGGTGTGTTTTGTAAATCTTGTACATAGGAATATAAAAAAGGATGCTATCTCTTCTCTTCCTGGGCTGTTCAAAGCACCAGTGCCAAAGTTCTTTGTATGTCCAAGATGTAAGGGGGCAAGTGGTTCACAGATCAGTGCATACCCAAGTGCAGTCTCAAACGCAATAGCATCAGGAGTACTTTTGCACCTGTTCAACACTTCTCTCCAGCCTCAAGAACCATTTAAATTTGATGGAGGGTAAGCATCTCAAACAAGGTGTTTCATAGCATTTCAGGGACACCATGTGGTGCAAGCTTAGAAGGTATGCACCCCAATTCTATGCATGCTTAATTGGAAGCAAGTCCCAGTGATTTTAATAAGGATTACTTCTAAGCAAGCACACATGTAAGTATATCTACTGGACAATGGTAGTCCCCATTACGAGAAGTTATTTCAAGTATAACATTCAGTTTTAGATTTCAGCTAATCACTAGCACATAGCATTTCACATGATCAGGGAGCCTAGTTTTGATTCAAGTTCAAAGGTTTAGTTGAGATTACATTATACTATACTATATATTCCCCTCTTGAGATGGGCTGTCTTCTATTTTATCCAAGCCATCGTGTTGAACCTGCAATGTAAAAAGCAATTATCTGTAACACATACCATCATGAATCATGGCATGGACAAGTGTACATTGCAAGGTACAAATGTTATATGGAGAGATGTATGTAATTGCAGCTAAAGCAATACTGTACTTAGAATGTTTGTGCAATAGTATGCTGCTGCCCAAGCTTGAGCACTTACTGCATAGGCAGAGATGCTAAACTAGTTTATTTAAAAAACCAACGATTCCCTCCCACTTCAGCACCCACAATGAGACATTAAGCAGTCTTTGAAACTGTACATTGAATAAAAAAACTGTACATTTAGTGCCTTAAATACATGTCCAGCTAAACCAAATACTTTTTTGTGTGTTAAACATTCAAAAAGAAATTCCCTTATAATTGGTGGTACCTTGAATAACGTACAATTACTCATCCACTGTAAACATATGTAAGCAGTATATTACATATTGAATCAGATCTCTTTTATATAACAAACACTGAAAATCCAGTTCGCTATCACCATTATGACAATTTTCATGCTTACATAAGATGTTTGGCTAGAAGCTATTTAATAGCAGAAACTGAAAATGTGTCGATGATTATTTCATAGTGGCTCATTTAGTTAAGCACCCCCCTTAGTGCTCCTGAATGCTGGTCACTGACATTTGCCTTCATCTGTTCAGTCTCTGTGTTACAACCTCTCGGTACATTATAGATATATAGATGAGTAGAAGAAACACCACAAAGAAATCATCTAAAAAACCCAAAATTCCAAACAGGGCTTCGGGGAGAAAATCCAGGGGGGATGCCAGGTACAACAAAGCTCCCATGAGGCAGAGGAATATTCGGATGCGGAACATCCAGAAGAGACCGCCAACGGAAAACATTTCTCTGAACGCATGGCGCAATAACGTGGGCAAATCCATAATCCTTTCCATAATCTAAACAAAATGTAGAAAGACCAATTTTTGGTAAATGTTATACATGGTACATTTATCTCAGCGACTTTTGACACATATATTACAAGCTCACGTGCATTTACACAAATTGTAATATTGGTGGAAAAGCATGATAGTGTAATTCCTTCTTGGACTGTGCTCATGACCCTTTCCCCCAGTATCTCCCTCTTAAAGATCTATATTCTCATTCATAGGGACTCTGAATATAAACAGCATCTTGGATCAGGTTTTTTTTAATACCAAGTACAAGATTAAACAAACACATGGGAAAAACAAACTATTTTTCAAGGTTTTACATTCAATACAAAACATACTTAAATAAGACTCAATATTGAAACATCACTTTCTCTAAGTGTTAGAATGTTTTATATCTCAACAATCCTTACCCAAAAGAACCCAGAAGGCAGACCAATATTATTAATCATAATAAGATTGCAGAGGGGGAGTGTGAGAGAGTGTGGCTTGCCAAAGCATCGCTAATGGGTTGGGGCAAGATTTCAACAAGGAGCCTTTAGGCTTACAGCTCCCTTTCTTAACTGTTACAAAGCATAAACTCTTTTCTGACTAAGCTAGCTGAGTCTCTAAAGGGTTGTAAGACATACAAAAGCTGGGAACTCTCCATGCCTGGGGCCTCTAAAGCTGGTATTTCTCAATTAGATTCCTTATTTTATTCCTGAAAATTCACCACATCAACAGGGATTATTATTTGTCTTGGGTGGGGTCCACAAATCTGGTAGGTTTTGCTGGCTGACCCAAAAAAATGTAATTTCTGGATCCCTCACCACAAAGGTCATTGTCTACTTCCTTCACCTCTGCAACACAGTACAAATGCAAAGATAATCCCTTGCTCCCTCACCGCAAATGCAAGCTTATGGCTAGGAAAGGGGCCGGGGAAGATTGTTCCTAGAATTACACTACACAGTGCATTATAGAAACAGCCCCAGTGCTCCTCTCCACCTTGGAGTTAGAAAGGGATGAGGTGGGGACTAACCCTAGCACAAACGTGGGGACAAGCTCTTCTCCATCTTCAAGGCTGGAAGGATGACTGGACCTGTCTCTGAAGCCCAGTTGCAAAACCACAAACCCAGGCCTTTCTCTCCAGAGCTAAACAACAGGCTAGGGCTTGTTAAAGTTATAGTAGCAAAAGAGAACTTTTGCTACTATACTCTTGAGTACCTTCAAAGCACTATAGCCAAACAAGCCCATTCCTCCTTCCAACCTTAATGCTAGGGAAGGGCAGGGACTGGCTCCTGTGCTTGCAAGGCACTTCAGAGATGCTCCAGCGCTCTGTAACGTTGTGTGCTACTGGTGAATGGAATTTGTACCCCTGGTACCACTGACTCTATCCCCACACATACCGATCTTGGCTGTCCTGAGAATCTCCTGTTGTAATCGTCAACAGCCTGAAGCACCTGCATAGCATCCTCTTGTTCCTCATTGAAGAGTGGTAAAAATAATGTTACCTGAACACAATAGAAAATTGATCATTTAATTGTGCCTTAAAATTATATTACACAGCCTGGGCTTTTCTCAGAGCCACAGCTGCAAAACTACAAATCCTGGCTGTGCTGTTGATAGCCAAAGAGGAAGGTTAAGACATGTCCTTATCCTGCTTTGCTTCTGGAGCGCCACAGGTACCTCAGAAGTCCAGTCCTTCTTTCAATCTTGCAGCTGGGGAGGGGACTGTCCTTGTGGATTTCAGAGGTACACTAAATGGAAGGACAATCTTCAGCTCCCTCTTCAGCTCCCAAGGCTAGGCTGGGAGGAAAGCTGGATGCAACAGATGGGTGAAACTGTGGGTCCCTGGTCTTCCTGACTCTGTCCCTACACATACCGATCTTGGCTGTCCTGAGACTCTCCTGTTGTAATCACTGACATCCTGAAGCACCTGCACTGCATCCTCTTGCCCCTCACTGAAGACAGGTAAAAATAAAATTACCTGAACACAATAGAAAATCAGTTACTTAATAATTTTACGTGGATTGTTTTCTTTCTTATACCGTACTTTTAAAAGGTTACAGAATGTAATTTTTTTTTAAGCCAACTAATGATGTGTTGAAGCATAAAAACAAAATCCAAGCACTAAGATGGGTGCAATTGTAGTTATCTTCTTGTCAGGCCTCTCTTATAACCAAAGAGATTAAAGTTACTGTTGAGCTCAAAGAAATCTGCAAGTTCTGAAAACCAGGGTGTTTGGCTGTGAACCACCTGCCAAATTACTCCATGATATTATAGTAGAATTATCCACAACCCAAAGCAAACAGGAAATTCAGTCCATAAGATTGGTTTGAATGGTTGCAGGGGAGAGACTTAAACATTAAACTATTATCTGCATATGAAACTACTACACATACTCCCTGATCATGTCACTTGCCATTAGTTTCAGCCGTACTTTTTTGTCAGTTTAGAGATTTTCCCTTAGAGATAGAAGAACTTTAGACCAATCTTATGCTAGTTCTTCACAAATCTATGAGACTAAGCTTGCCATGGCATCTGTTTCATCTTGTTTCACTGTGTCTGCTTTGCCCCCTTTAAGATGCTTAGCTGTCATGATGTTGTCTCTGAAACAGGAATTACCAGGGAGGAAGAAATCCAGGAGTCAAAGTTTCCTTTCTCGGTCCTGTGTTTGCTATGAGGCATATCCCATAATAACTGCTCACTTTAGAGCACACTATAAAACATATAGATGGCAGCATGTTGATATTATTTCGTGAGCTGGGACAGAGCAGTAGGTTGTTCTGTAATTGATGATGACATCACTATCCTCCCCACTTAAGAGATTTTTGAAATAAATGTCTTTAATTTTATTTTATTTTTAATGTGCAGGTGCTATGGGATTATTAGTTGGCTTTGCTACAAAGATTAATGTAGATACTGCTTTGGGATTCATAATCTAAAATGATACCTAGCATTAGATTCTAAAGCAAATGCTATTCTACTCAGGTATTAATGGTATTCTGTATATTCCTGAAACATAAACATGTAAAAACTTTGAAGGGAAAGTTACCAAAAGTTAACATCAGAATTTTGAATATCAGCTTATTACCGTTTGCCTGCAGATAGGGCAATGTATTGCACCTCCCCATGGACCACATCTCCAGTATGCAATAATGCAGGAACCTAAATATAAAATAATACCATTACTATTTTCTTAAACTGACAGTATCCCAAATAGAAGTTGCTATTTCAAAAAACACTCAAAAATGATGAGCTGATCCAAATGATAGCAAAAGTGACATTTTGTGGGGTGAAAGGACTATTTTCTCCACAACACATTAAAGCATCTGTTCAGATCAATATCTTAATAAATCTTTACAAACAATATTGAAAAAGGTGTCAATCTACATTTTTAAGTGATTGCCAGCTTTAAATGCCAATGATGCCTAACCTTTCTTATGAAACTGGTATTATGAGTTGCTGTGAGCCTCTTACACAAATACACATAAAATGATATATACGAAGTGGGACAGGAATAAAAATGGGCAGTAATTTAATATATTCGCTATAGCAATTATCATTTTTAATTTTTTTGAAATAGTTTAAATACCTGTTAGACACAACTAGTATCTAACACATTCAGCTGAATGAAAAGAATCAAAGGGGAATTCCATGCTGCTGTAAAACTAATCCACATTTTTCAAAAGCACCTTTTTCTGCACATCATTTACTTACGGTAACTCATCTTACCAGCATAACAGAATGCAATAAGTGAGGCAGAAACATCTTTTGCTTACCACAAAAAAGATGTCCACAGTTTGTTTCAATGGGAAATGTAGCCTGTTGTAAACACACTGGGCATGACATATCAGTATAGAAACGTTGTCTGTCTTCAAGGACATTCTGCTGGAAGAAATGAGAAGTGACACCTGTTCAAGGAGAGCAAACTGCTGTACTCCCAGAAGCTGTAAGCTAATCCTTATTGCAAGATACGAAGAAAGTGTTTGTGACAAGCATATTTTCTAGACTTTATTCTTACATAAGAACAACCATACAGTAGAAAACAAAGGGCAGAAACCCAACTTATTAGATAATTAACACCAAGTTAATTAAAGCTATGAGAATATATTAAATTAATCTGTAAAACCAATGAGAAAACTATCTAACAATGTACCATGAAAAGGCCTGGTTAGATTAAAAAAAATCTTAAGGAGTTGCCTAAAAGAACAAATTGTTGGGTGTGTATTCCAAAGTATAGGTGCCACCACACAAAATTCTTCCCTGGGTACTCATTAAATAAACCAGGCATAGGCAAACTCGGCCCTCCAGATGTTTTTGGCCTACAACTCCCATCATCCCTAGCTAACAGGACCAGTGGTCAGGGATGATGGGAGTTGTAGTCCCAAAACATATGGAGGGCCGAGTTTGCCTATGCCTGAAATAAACTTTATGGCATAAGGGTTCAAGCAGGATGATACGAGGAAAAGCCACATTAACAGCATAAAGGTTGGTGTGGAGGTGATTTTGTCCTCAAAGCGCCTAGCAAAAGAGTAAGAGCACATTCACAGAAGGTTCAAGTGTGTGTGTACCGAAGCTGGTTTCATCAGACCATGGACCACTCGCTGAAGAGTTCTACCAAGTGGCTACTTCTGGATGTGACGGAGGCTATGAAGTAGACTTTATTTGCTGCCTACACCACCACACGGGAGGCATGATTATCTGTTCTAACTTGTGTGTAGGAGCCTTTGAAGTTGCAGATCAGGTTCACTGTCGGCTGACCCCACCTGCACCTTCAAAGCTCCCCATTCTCAGGAAAGGAGCCTGCTGAGAATGGGGAAGTCTCCTCACCTGAGGGATGGTTGTGTCTGTGTTTTTATTTTGCTCCTTCCTTAGCACCATTCCCTCATGGGACTGCACACATACAGAGTCGTTGTTTCCCCCCCTCTTTTGGGCTTCCTCCAACCCCCAAATGTTTCTTTTCTTTTAAATGTGTACCTCTGTCACTCTCAGTGTTGCCTCAAGCATGCCAATGCTTCCTTCTTGTGGATATGCTATGCCATTTTGTTTTCATAAGTCACAGCACCCATCCTTGAACTTGGGAAACAGAGGAAATAGTCTCCAGCTATTACAAAAGGTTCATGAGACATGAATTCTATTCTCTAGCATCCGTGTATTATAACCAGATTTGGCTCTAAAGGAGCACAGAATCCATGAGGTTCAGATTTATCTACCTCCTGGTCATCACATGAGGAATTATCAGAGAGTTGGCACCAAATGCAATTTATGCAAGGAAGAGCAGATAGCATTATACCTGTTCTGATTGTATTTGTTGTCTAATTGCTCTCACTAGCTCTTGGTTTTCTGGATGAATAGCTGGGTGGGCATTTCTGTTAAGAGAAAATACAGTGCATAATACAATGCTAACAAAACACTTCAAAATCAGAGCTATACACAATGGAATTCATCTAGCATGTTCATAATTCTAAGATACTCCAAATAACTGTAGGAAAATGGCATTTTATGCAGTAGTAAGTCACTTGAGCCAAACTTCAGCGCAAAATTCCCTCCCCCTGTCCCAAATAGTAAGGGTAGTATCCAATGCTAGTCATACTATCATGAGTAGACCCACTGAAATGAATGACCGTGCCTACCTTAGGTCCATTATTTCAATGTGTCTACTCTGGGTAAAGCTTCATTAGATACAACTCTAACCCTATGTATTTTTTTTTAAAAAAAAATACTATTAGCACATAAATGGAAAGCTTTTAAAAAATATTTGAGTGTTCAAGGATACGATCTTACTCATTCTTACCTAAGAGTAAGTCCCACCAAGTTCAGTGGGAGTTACTTCTGAGCAGACATGCACAGGATTGTGCTCTAGGATGAAAGTAATGCCATCATTCCCCTTTCCTTTATGTTAATGAATTTCTTATCCCCATCAAAGTATTCTTCATTAGTTTTCTTCATATATTAATTTTGAAAATGGGCTATCTTAAAGCTGAATTTTCAGTTTTAAGTAGCAGCAGCTATGGAAACAGAGAACTTGGGTGGGAAAATATCATAGTTTTATTATGCTAGCTAATGCTCCAAGCTAGCTAGGCTAAGGGTGTTAACATATACAATTTCTATGACTGGTTTTTCAGGTTAGGGTGTAGATATATATGTATATATTTGTAACTCTGCAGTGCAAAGATGCTTTCTCTGTCTCCTTCCCCAATTTGGCTAGTGTTGTAAATATACTAAGTATGAGTAGCATGCAGGACAGGAGGTAATCTCATTTGGCCCAAGCTCAGTAAAAGCTTTGTGGGTGAAGGGAGATTTTCATCAACCCCAATCTACTATTGACTTTCTAGTTTGATTCTTTGAAGTGCTGCTTCCAAGAATGTGCAGTCAAAAAACAGGTGTGTTGTATCATTAAAAATATTTTAAATTACTTTAAATATATATGCCTGACACATTACAAATACAGTAGGTCATTGTCAAGTACTACCAGTATCTCACCTTAAAAGCATGTATGCCAGTGCACCAAGGAATGTGATGCTGAGCACCACTGCCAGCAGGACCTGGTCACTTATTCCTTCGATCATTGAATCACTATCTAGGATCAATCTCTGAACTTCTGTTTCTTGGCTGGCCATTCCAGAGCTAGAACCCAGGAAAGACATGCATTAAGATTTATACATGCACATAAAAATTAGTCATGCTTAGCTCACATCTACAACTAAAGAGGGGTAAACAAAAAACCCTTGAAGTTGCCACTGGTCTTCGAACTTTAAAATCAAACTGTGTTCTGTGACAAGTTGGCACACTGGTAGATTTCCACATGGCCAAACACCATGTCACACATACCCTACTACATTCTAGAATTCTAAAATTCCATGAGATTTCATGTGGTGACATGTGCTTCATGGATGACAACTGGGACAATAGTCAGTGGGAATAGCCAATAGCCTAATGACATGTCCAACACAATCCAATCTCAAATGTGTTGTCAGTGGAAAGTATGAACTAGAAGTGACAAAAATCAAAAGAAGATAGACAAGTCATGTGCTACATAGTAAGACAAACACATATAATATGCATATATGCAGTATACGACACTTATTATCCTTTAGAGGAGGTTAGTCCCATTTAACAGCTAGGCAGCACAGGCACAGTAATAAGTTATTAGTCCAACATCAGACAGTTAAGCTATGCCACAGAATTTTGAAGCAGAAACAAGTAATAATGGTGTGTGCTTCAAGGCATATACAGAGTGCTTTCCCCCCAGCATTAAAAAGCTGCAGCCTACCCTATCATCACAGAATTAAGAGAATTACAGGGCAATGGTATATCTGCTCTATAGATTAAAGCTCCAGCATCTCCCTTGAAATTGAGTACTAACTCTACCTCCATTGCCAGACAACTGAACCAGAGAACACATACACAGTGTTCCTCTCCGTATAATAATCCATGCTTTGTTTTCAGTTTTCCAGCAACTCTTCACAAAAACATGCTCTTTCTCCCTCCACTTGTGTTACAGACAAGCTGTCCTTACTTGTCCTCCTTTCCAAACTCCTCCCCAGAAGTCTGGAAACTTAATTTGTACTAAGACATCACGAGGGCTAGCCCAGGAGTCTGTTTTCCATACCAGGTCTGAGTCCTGGGAAAGTCCATCTAAGCATATGCAGACCACTTTCCCCTTCCCACTGAACAACCGTGGTCTCCTGTTTCCTCACACACTTAGAATTCAAATTCCTTCTGAATGGATGAAAAAGCCACTCCTTGCCAACCGAGTACAATAATGTACTTTCCCTTCCATTTTTATACAATTTATCAATATATCAGTGGAGTTGGTGGCAGACTGAATCAAGCACTTTCTTCATCCAAACTATCTTCCATCCTGACCACTTCAATCTTCTGTTGCACTGCCAGCTGGCTTTCCCAGTTTTGGGAAGAAATTAGCTAATAGTAAATGCATTTAATAACACTGAGGCTTCCCTGTATAGGGAAGCTTTTTAATGTGCAATGTTTTATTACATTTTTATATATGTTGGAAGCAGCCCAGAGTGGCTGGGGCAAACCAGTCAGATGGGCGGGGTACAAATAATAAAATTATTATTAGTGGTAGCAGTGGTGAGATGTGTAAATGCATTTAAAACGGTAATTTTATGCCAATTTCTTTGCTTGCCTTCCCTTTTCCTTTTTATGCTTGCATAATTTGATTTTCAGGTAAGCTTCCCCTCCTCAAAGGACATAACTGAAAATGCCAATGGGTAAATGCTTTTGTTTAGTGATATGACATTGACAACATCAACTCCTTCTATTTACCTCATCTGGAAGACTCAGCACCATGTCATTAGCAGCTCTCTTCAGGCCCACAGCAAATGTTTCACACACAGCATCTGAGAAACCGCTGTGCTGTACTTGGAAAAAGAAAACATTTTCAGGCTACTTTTTAAAATATACTTCAATACAGCATATGTTTACATTATTTTCGCACCTGCAGATATAGGCTTGAGTAATTTCTATGCCCACATAGAGTAAAGTGCAGCTGTATGTATATAAAACAAGTCAGGTCTGGATGGAACATGCTATTAAATCATCCCTATACACTCAAGAAACATACAGAGGTACAAACATTAAGAAATTGAGGTGAAATTTGACTACCTTTAGGAAGAGCTAACATTTAAAATAGTAGTAATGTACGGAAGTGAGAGCTGGACCATAAAGAAGGCTGATCGCCGAAGAATTGATGCTTTTGAATTATGGTGCTGGAGGAGACTCTTGAGAGTCCCATGGACTGCAAGAAGATCAAACCTATCCATTCTTAAAGAAATCAACCCTGAGTGCTCACTAGAAGGACAGAGCCTGAGGTTAAGGCTCCAGTACTTTGGCCACCTCATGAGAAGAGAAGACTCCCTAGAAAAGACCCTGATGTTGGGAAAGATTGAGGGCACAAGGAGAAGGGGACGACAGAGGATGAGATGGTTGGACAGTGTTCTCGAAGCTACTAACATGAGTTTGGCCAAACTGCGAGAGGCAGTGAAGGATAGGCGTGCCTGGCGTGCTCTGGTCCATGGGGTCACGAAGAGTCGGGCACGACTGAACGACTGAACAACAACAAAACATTTAAAAAATATTAAGCTGGATTGCTGTTTATAAAGCCATGATTGCAACAATATAAACAAGTATCCACTTAATCTGTTTCTGTTTTGAGTCACTCTCCCTCTATCTCCAAGCAATTTGAGAAAAATGCTAGCACGGTTATCTTGCACCTTTCTGTGCATGGCGATCATTCATGATTGCCAAAATTCAGAAGACCTGTTAACTAGTCCTCAAATATGCAAATCTGAAGTATGCTATAATCGTGGACAGATAGTATTGGAGGACTGACCTCCCACTCCCTTCAAAATTCTAACCATAAGAATGAAATATATCAACTGATTGGTGCAGCAAATGCTTTGCATACCGAAGGTGTAATTCCTGACACAGAGCAAGAAAAGACACTTGCTTGAAACCAGAGAGTGCTTATATGTGTTCATACGTAATCAGCTGACATATATAAAGAACTGATGGTAAAAGTTATTTTATCCAAGAAAAGAACATTTGTCCTATATTTAATTGGACAATTCCTTTTCTTCATGTATTGGAGCTGGCAACATGATGTACCGGTAATACTGCCAGTTCCTAAGCCATGGGTTAAGCAATCAAGAACAGCTACTCCTTCCCTATGGAGCAAAGATTCTGTTGGGCCTAAACCATGGTTAGCTGTTGTGCGGGAAGTGAGATGAACTGCACTTAACCCTAACAGGGATGTGCTTGAAATAGGATCTGAAACCATGATTTCAAGTTGGTTAAAGAGGAGCCATAGTTAACCCTAAACTACAATTGCATCCTGGTCATCATGTTTGACTTACTTCCATCTGGACGTCGCTACAGGACTATATACACAAAAACAGCCAGGCACAGCAACAGTTTTTCCCCTTGTGCCATTAAATTGTTAAATTCATAGTTGTGTAGCGGAAGGGGAGGCCAGTTATGGGTGGGGTTTCTTTGCTGTGTCATTGTATTGTGAGTGGAACAGTGTTTGTATAAGGTATGTTTACATTGCAATGTAGCCAAAGCAAAATTCCAAGTATGTTGGAAAATGTACTTGGCCAATAAATTTTTCCTATTCCTATTATTCCTATGTTACTACTGATGCAACAGCTTGCCGAAGGTACATCCAGCAGGGGAATTGCATTTGAAAAGGAACAGAGTATGGAGAAGAAAATATGCACATAACCTGTGACTCACAATATTTTGAACAGTTCTTGGTTAAGGTATGCATCTAAGGAAAGGAGACAGACCAAAAGCAACTGCAGTCTCATCAGTGTTTACAAATATACATACATAGAGACTGGTGAGTGCTGATAAAAGCAGAAGCATTTACTTATATATAGCAAAACCAGGATGACAGTTTGCTACGAAAATCAAAAACACAATAAGAAAGCAAAGTGCAGGGGAGAAAAACAATTTTCTTGCCTTTAGCAAATAGAATTTTTGAAGGCCGATTTAATTTACTGGCCCTACTACGGCAAAAAACTCAAGTTCTTCACATTTTTTTTAAATTTCCATTGCTTCTTGAATAAGAACAAAGCACCACAAAACAGCTACATTTTAATTACAACAGATGCTTTTATTCTTGTGAGCAAAGTTTTTCTTTCTTTTTTTTAAAAAAAGCACTGAATTTTAAGGTCACAAAAGAACATGTTGATGCAGATGTATTATTTCACTAGGCTTTTGAATAGATAGCTAATAAGAGAGACACTGAAAATACTTTGTTAAATGCTTCTCATGTGGTAAAGCTGGAAATTTGCCACATGGCATGGTTCAGAAATACTTAGAATGCCCTCCAGTGCCTGATGGAATACAATAAATAATTGCAACTGGCCAGTCAAAATAAAATGAAATCTTAATTGCATCTGCTTAGCCTTAGAGGCAGGTCCAGCTAATTTCAGCACAAGTGTTACGTAATTTTAAATAATGTGCCCTGATCTTTTTATACCCTTCTAGAGTAACTACATTTATTGTACTCCTTTCTTAATGTTAGATAAAAGACTCCTATACCCTCTCACCAGGGAGTAAGTCCCACTGAACTCAATGAAATTTAGTTTTCAGTAGACCTTTATAGGTTTGCACTGTCAGCTGGCACTGGCAAACCACAGCTTCTGCTCTTCATGTAAAATGCACAATGGGTATGTAAGACTCCTAATATTTGAGTATACAAGTAGCCCTTTTCTATAGCTGCCTTGAATACATGTTGTCTGGTAATCTGCATTCCTGAGTTCATCAAGGCCATTTTAATAAAAGAGACTTAAATTGGCTTTTCTGCGGCTCACATCTGTGTGATGGGGAAAAGAAATGGAAAGCAACAAAAACGTATGTAAGAGTTATTTTCTATAGTGTCATTTTCTATTTCCAGGAGGATCAATTTAAATTGAACAATAGAAACATGGTGAAAAATGAATTTGTAACATTTAACTGATTGCAAACTCCCATAACTAAATTTTGGAATCTTTTTTGCCTTGAATAGTTTTGGCTATGTAGTAAAGCACAGGCAGTAAAGTCTATAGTGTAACTATTATAATTTAAAGAAAGTGAGCTTAAATAAATATGCTGATCACCTAGCCAATAAGTGTAAAAGCAAAATGCCAACATTTTGTCCCATTCTTCCAAGGTGTGACCATACTTTAGCATGACCAAGAAACAAAAACTAAAATAGGGATGTGCAGATGAGAGTGAATACTTTCTTTTGTCTACCAGTAGTTTTCAACTTCACCAGATAACCCAGGTTCTAGTATCATACAAGAGGTAGTAAAACCTTTCCCTAGCCATTTTCTCCACACCATGCATAATTTACACCTTGGGTTAAAAAAAACCCAAGTGTTTGACCTTTTCTCCAGTTGCCTCAGTTCTTTGATCATTTGGTTACCCTTTTCCAGCTCTACAATATCCTTTCTGATGTGGAGCAATCAGAACTTTACAAAGTATTTTAACTGTAGCATCCATTTCCTCTCTAGCAAGTGGGAAGTTCAATAGTAGGAACGAGTACGGAAAAATTATCTGCTTCTCACTTTCTTTTAGCTACCCTTTTACATCATGCAGCACAATCCAAGAGCTCAGTTATCTACTGTTCAGTTTCATTGCTTCATTTTTCACATGGATTGCTCATTTCACTATTTTTCAAGTCCTTGAAAGATACAAGGAGAGGTACAGTTGCTGCTATGCCACTATATGGCATGCCTGGATCTTCTGCCCATCTAATTAGGCAAGCGTGAGTGGTTACATGTCAAACTGACGACATTCACCTCCATCAGACAAATTTTAATCTGTGATTACATTTTTTATTTCTGATTAAAATTTCAATCAATTAATTTAACATTCAGATAAGACCAATTAAAGCTAAAGCCTTAAAGTTAGAGATTTCTCTAGTGCATTTCACATTTTATAAGATTGTTCCTTGAAGATTAACCAGCAGTTATCTTCCACACCAGTGGTTTTTGAATTTTCTACCTTCAGAAAACTTTTTTAAGAACGCCTGTCTGCTGAGGAACCTGAGCATCTACTACTGAACCCTCTGTGTACGGCAGAGAATTCCGGGGCCTCTTTTGGGGCAAATATCTGGCTTCACCAGCAGCCCATACCAACTATATTGCCCTAGGCCTATGGGATGCCAACCTTTTGGGGCTAATGATCACTGCCACAAAATAGATGTCAAGGGACTTGCTAGTTATAAAGGCTGGTGTGGGTACCTTGCTAACAATTTGCCCAAGACACCGAGTACAAAGCAAAGCTAGAGTGTAACCTCATGAACCCAAATCCAATTTTTAATTTGTTGATAATCTGGTATATAGAGTAGATAACCTGTGGGGCATCATGGTAATAAAATGATTAAATGAATAATTGGATAATAAAAGGTTAGATAAAAGGTTAAATTTGAAGATGAACTTGCCTGAAAAGAGTTAAATGGGAAACCAGGAAGGGAGGATAGGGGGAAGTCCCAACAAGATGTTAAGGAAAATAGGTTAAAAATGATATATTTTATTGTTGTGTTTAATTGTGTATGTTATGTTTTTCTTTGTATTTTATGTTTGTTTTGTCTTATATGATAAAATGAATAAAATTATTACACAAAAAACAACTTGTGGGGCATCATGGCAGCCTTATTGAGGCAGCATGGCTCCCGCAGGCCCCTCCCATTCCTAGTTCTTGCCTGCAAGTCAAGATAGCAGAGAAAGGTTGGTAGGGATACCTTTTCATGGAATTCCATAATTGTGCTGAAGAACGTAAACATTTCCTAGAATACAGTCTGGAAAAAGTGGTCTATATTAGGGGTTCTCAAAATGTCTACCTTCAGGGCCCACGTGAGAGTTTGAAAATTACCGAAGCCCATGAGTCACAAAATGGTGGTGCATGGGCAGAGCCAATAACATAATGGCAGCAGATGGTAATTTCCAAAGTGGACTGTATAGCAATAGAATATGCAGTTAGTAATTGCCAGCTGATTATGCCAATCTTTGTCTTTATCTGCTGCCCTTGTGTTACTAGCTCTGCTCCTATACCATTTAGTGACTGGGGTGGGAGGAGTGCTCAATAATTTTCAGCCTGTATGGGGGGAGAACCCTTATGGTAGAGACATTATTTAGTTTAGAATGGGGAGTCAAATCAAACCTGAATAAAAAACCAGAATGAACATTTATTTTTTTCCTAAACCATAGGAGAACTGAACCATAACAGAAAGTCTCTGTTGAGTATGAACTGCAACAGAACTTTAAAAAAACACCAGTTCAAATAAGTATTCGTCTAAGCAACAAAACTCCTGATGTAGTACACTCTCTGACTCACACAAAACCAGAACAAGCTCATAAAATAAACCCAGTGTGTGGGAGGGTTTACCGGTATATATTCGGGTTCCTCCCAGAATTTTATACTCTGTCCTTTTAAAGGGCTGAGAAGCATTAAGCAATGATTGCAATGGAGACCTCCTTCTCCTTATAATAGGGGCTTGGTCAACATACAAGTTAAAAAATGGAAGAGTTGAACATGCAACACATATGCGAGGTTAAAGAATAATACAAAGTAAGCAATACAGTACATATTTATCAAATGTTCTTTACCTGTGTAATTAATGAGACCATATATGTAAATTTAAAATTGAAATAGGGAAGAAACTGTGAAGCCAAACATGAAAAACTAATATTGCAGAAAGAAAGAGATAAGGAGCAATCAGCGTACACAGAAATGAATAGTTGTGAAACACAAATCTTGATAGGGGAGGTAACAAGCCTTCCTCCAAGAAAAGGGGGAAGGATACCACTGCTGGATTTGGCTATGTGTGTTCAGCAGAATGCCTGAAGACACCTTTAGTTGCAACACTGTTGGCTTGCTTCGTAGCAATGAGCAAATGATCATCATGTGCCTTTTCTTTTAAATTTCTCATGTGAGCTTGAATTGTACTAGTTACATTATGTGTACCAAATCAGTTGCTGAACTTTTATTGGCATGAATTGGTACCAAACCAGAGCAACTGAACACAAACCCCAAAAATTAATGCTTTTATATTTTTGTTTACACATGTGAACTAAAAGGCAAAGAAAACCAAGAAAAAGCAGTAAGTGTATCCTACTCCTATGAAAGGCACAGATGAATTCAAGACTTATGCTACTCAGAAAAGATGTCTGATCTATTGATATGTTAATTTATTACTTTAGCACTCTGAAAAGCCCACAGAATGTTCTCACTGTTCTGAGCACCAAGGTGCATCCCTTCCTAAGCAGGAGGACACCCAGAAAGGACACATAGCTAAAACTGTTCTTAAGAAGGGAAGATTTATGAATTGCCACCACACCTCTCATCAGGCAAGAAAGAGAAACTACATTCATGCTGAATGGTTTCTTTCGCCATTGACAACAATTCAAAGGTTTGTTCATACCTTCTCTCACTGTATGTTTACTCTCTTTCATATTTACAAAGGCACAACAGGGAACTAGAAGGTTCCAATAAGCATTTTGAGTTATTCTTCCCTAGGGTTTGGCAAATAATACTGAAAATAATGCTGAAAACTAAGAATGGCCTGGATTCTTTGGTATTATGTTCCTTTTTAGGAAGAAAACGCCATTTTTTGTGTACAGGTAACTCTCAATTTATGCAGGGGTTATGTTCCAAAGATACCACTTAAAGCCAAAATCACATATAGTCAAAACACATTGGGTTCCATGGCAGGTATGATTGTTAAAGTCTCCCCCCCCCCCGAATGACCACCCCTTTTCACCCCTTTTTATTTTTATTTACAGAGCACATAAAACCGAATGTGTGCACGTTTAATTGCATAAATTGCAAGTTACATTTACTCAGTGTCTTTACTACACTGTTAAGAGCCTCACATATCTACACAATAAACGAAGAGACCCAGGTATATACAAACTGAATCTATACAATATAGATCTTAAAGGATAGTGAAATATAACAATGCAATACAGCTAAAACATTGAAATAAATGTTCCAGGTAAAGACTTAGGAAAATCATTTTAAAACTTACCTAGAACATTCAATGTTTTGGAATAAGAAAACAAAACAATCTGGAAGGACCTTAGGAGACACCCAATGCAACCTCCATTTCAGTGCAGGATATACTAGATTTCAAGAATCTCCACTAGATGTTGGCCTATACTATTTTGATTGAGGTGCTTCTTACATATTAGCAAATTGTAAATGTGAGTGCACTATCTCTTTGTGACTACAATAAGGACACATAGTGAACATAATTTTAATCACCCTGAGACACTCAAAATCTAAATGACAAAGGAGTGTATTTCACCACCAACCTATATGTGGAACAGAAAACTGGTTCAAGTTAAAGAGTAACTTCTAAAGGGTAACTAGAGTCAAATTTGATTCTTATTATTAAAATACTTTGTAACTGCTTTGAGAGCCTATTTGGGTTATAAAACAAGATACGAGTATCCAAAGGAAATACTGTAAATAAAAACTATTTCCTGTTCTTTAGCATGAAGAACTGTACTGTATAAGGTTGTGATTATGTATACATGGTATTTTACTGAAGGGTGCACCCCACCCCACCACTCTCAGTGCATGTTTCAGATACAGCAGGAATTCTAGCTGGGTTTTTAAAAATATTATTATATAGCTGTGTACATGGTGCTTTATAGAGTAACACAAACTAGACAGGTATCTACCTAGAACATTTAATAAATAAGGAGAGGTGGCATTAAATGCAGGGCCACAGCTCAGTGGTGCAGCATCTGCTGTGCATGCAGAAGGTCCCAGTTTCAATCCCAGGTAGAATTAGGAATATCCCTAGTCTGAAATCCCAGAGAGCTGTTGCCAGTCACTGTAGGGAATACTGAGCTTGATGGACCAATGGCCTAACTTGGTATAAGGAGTCTGCAATGATTTGTACTTAGTTTGTAATGAGGTGAGAGAGTTGAATCAGGCACAGAGTTGGACACCAACTAATCAACTGGTCTCTGAAGCTGCTTTAAGAGCATTAAACTCAAAGCCGTGTAAAGCTTTTCTCTAGGGGTAGCAAATATTCGGCCCTCTAGATCTTCCTGGGCCTCCAATCAGCTGCAGCCCCCATGACCAATGGTTAGGAATGATGGGAATTGTAGTCAAAGAACACCAAGAGGGCCACAAGCTCTCATTTGAAGCATAAAAGGTAAAGGTAAAGGGACCCCTGACCATCAGGTCCAGTCGTGTCCGACTCTGGGGTTGCGTGCTCATCTCGCTCTATAGGCCGAGGGAGCCGGCGTTTGTCCGAAGACAGCCTCCGGGTCATGTGGCCAGCATGACAAAGCTGCTTCTGGCGAACCAGAGCAGCGCACGGAAACGCCGTTTACCTTCCCGCTGGAGCGGTCCCTATTTATCTACTTGCACTTTAACATGCTTTCGAACTGCTAGGTGGGCAGGAGCTGGGACCGAGCAACGGGAGCTCACCCCGTTGCAGGGATTCGAACCGCTGATCTTCTGATCAGCAAGCCTGTGGTTTAACCCACAGCGCCACCTGGTCCCTCATTTGAAGCATAGAGACTCCTAAATCCCCCCCCACCCCGCCCAGGGTCAGAAAGCAACAATAAACCCAACATATATGGTCTTTCTCCTTTGCAATCCCAAATGATATTTAGTGACGTTTCTGCAAGAACACAGTTGTTAATTTTAGTGGAGCTTGCAAGAGCAAGTTTTCCAATAAACTGTACCTTGTGGACCATAATTCAGTAGTAGATTGCATGAGTCACATGCAGCAGGTCCCAAGTTCAATTCCCTAGCAAGCCCTGTTAAAGGCACCAGGTATCAGGAGCTTGGAGAGATTTCTAAGGCCTGGAGAGTTGCTGCCAATCAGAGTGGATAATACTGGGTTAGATGGATATTCGGTGTGACCAGGTAGAAGGTGGGTGTGTATGTGTGCCATTTTCTACCTTGGAGTGAGGAGACGCATGAAGATGCAAGAGTGACAAGGCACAAATGCATTAGTGACTGAGAAGTGCCACGTTATTCCCAGTTAATCCCAGATAGAAGTTTCACTGTATTTTTTACACACCCCAATACAGCACCACTCAAAAGAGAAGTTCTCAGAGTTTACCCTCCAGAGTGCACAAAACTCAAAACTGGGACTGCATAGACCAGATCCATTTTCAGATCTCCTTTCTTTCCTCAACCCCACCCCGCTGCAACCTCAGGGTAAATTTACACCCACCCACTCAAAACGCAGCTGCTTACCAGAATAGCAATTTTAGCAGTAAAAAACCCAACCAACCTCGCTTAAATCAAAGTTTTCTAGCGCCAGCGGCATGGAATAAAGCATTTCAATACTTTATGGGGACGAGAAATGCGTTCCCCCAAACTTGTGCGTTTCTCCAGCTGGTTTTGTGGACTACAGTTCCCATCATCCTTGACCACTGGGCTTGCTAGCTAGGGATGACGGGAGTTGTAGTCCAAAAAAACAACACACAGCCGAAGACCCAAGTTTGGGGAAACGCTGCTTTACAGCGAAGTACTTCTGCAATGCCAAATAAAAATAAAATAAAACCAACGGCGTGTGGGATAAAACTCCCTGTTCATTTCAGTGCATCCTCCCTTAGCAAACATTTCATAATACCGTTTGAGAGGCCTGGCGCGAAGGAACCCTAAAGCTACCTCCCTCCCCACAAATTTTTTTATATATATTATATATATTATATATATATTAATATATATTAATCTCGTTTCTCCGGCCTAGTCACCCCTGAGAACCGTCAGGACTCGGAATAAGGATCACGTCCCGCCGAGGGAGCTCAGGAAAAGCTGCCGCAGCCCAAGCGAACACGAGTGGGAAGAATATTGAAAGGAAACGGGAGTGCGCCTCCTCTAATGGCGGGACTGGATCCGTCCCGCGCCGGGAAAGAGCGCCAAAGTGGGCGCGGCGGGTCGCCTCACGAGCGCTCGGCCACTCAGTACCTCAGCTCCTGACGGGCTCAAGCGAGGCCTCTCAGCAACCAGAAGCGGCGGCGGCAGCGGTACTGGCAGCCTCTGCCCCCCCAGAAACGCGCGCCTCAGCCAACCCGAGCGCTGCTCCTCCTTCGCGGCGTGATTGAGGGAAGGCGGGCCTAGTGGGCCGGCGGGCGCCTGCGCCTTGTCGGCGGCCGGTGTGCCAGCGGAGCGGGCGGATCCCCCACGACGGGGCCCGGGTGACGTGTCTGCGCTACAGAGCAGCCCGGCCCGGCTGTGCCGGCCTGGGTTGAGGGGAAGAGAGAAGGAAAGAGGAGGTGGCGGCGGAAAGCGGGCCGGCGCCTCTCGAAGACTCTGCCTTGCGAGGCCCAGGCGGCGGAAAGCGGCGGCGGCAGCTCCTCGGCTGGAAGAAAAAGCCCCGCCCGGCCTGCACCATGTTCAATGTGGAAAGCCTGGAGCGGGCCGAGCTCGGGGAGAGCTTGCTCACCTGGGTGAGTGGCTTTGTGTGGGGTGGGGAAGGTGGTCTTCCCCGGGAGCTTTTGCCCCCTGGGCCTGTGCTTTCTCCCCTTCCATCCCTTTCCCGGTTTGGTGCCTGGGCGGCTTCCTTCTGTCTCTCAACTCGAGCTCCCAGTTGGGCCCTGCTGCTGCCATGCCTGGTTTGCTCCTTCCTCTCTGTTCTTTTGAGGGGCCGCTCCACACGCTTTGCCTCGCTCGCCCCGGTTATGGGCTTCGGCCCCCTAATATGTGTCCAGCCTCATCCTGCTTATTCAGATGCAGGCAACCCGCTGGATTCATCCGGGCTTAACTACCAACTCACTCTGCGTATAGTGAGTGGTATGATTCTATGTATTTATTTGTTTTCAAATGCAAAAATTCAGAGTGCGAATGTGGCAAGTAAGTTTCTGCAAAGCATGTGTTGGGCAGGTACACAGTCTCAAGGAGTCAGCCATTGGTTTCCCTGTGAAGGTCCACCTGGTTTTTGTTTTGTTTTTTAGTGTGTGAAAAAGCACAGTAGAACACCTCCTATCTCATTTCCCCACCCCCATGGATTGTATCCAGCTTAATGTAGACCAGCTGTAATGAATGGATCTAAGCTATTTGATGTACATTAGTTTCAGTAGGTCTGTATGGACTATGACTAATATTGGATGCAGCCCCATCTTTCTTGTCCTTTGAAGGCGTTCATGTCATCAAGCAGAAAGCCATGAAAGGGCTGGGCTTGCTCATTTCGCCATCTCTCCCTTCCCAGCTTTGCTGTAAATGCAGCTTCTGCTTCCCTTTAAATCTCATCAGTCTCTTTTAGTGTTTGTATAAACTTGTGCAAAACTTCACACTTGTGGCTACCAGTGGGACAGTTTGCACCTAATCACATTTCTTGGAGAGATACTAAGGCTACTAGTACAGTACTTTGACTCTGCAAGGCTTGGTTTTTCTCCAACAGACTAACATAACTCTCTCTCTTGAAGGTGGGGTATTACTTATAATCTGTTAATTTCAGAGAAGTGAGTATTTATCTAGCTGTGGTTTTCAGATGTTGACATCCAAGCAATTTAGGCATTGGGGGGAAATCTACCCACACATCCTGTTGTAGTGTGCTTTGTCTATCTAAAATCAGTAGGTTGTCTTTGTTCCATTTTAAAGAGACTTCAGGTATTTGGGATCAGGGGAGCATTATTCCCACAGGTCTAGAGCTACCCTAGGAGTGACGGAACACAGAGATACCTGTACACTGTTGGAGATATTTGGGGTATACCTCCATGTTGTCATACTTTTCAGTCTTTTGTAGAGCACTGCGCAGAGAGAAAATAAAGGCAACCTGCATTGCTAAGAGGCAAATAGTTGTAGCCAATTTCATCAGTTTGTTTTCAGCCAGATGTGTATGCAGACAGTTGGGATCCATGCCTGGTGTGCTGTGTGTGAATCCATAATCAAATACCCTGGAATACAATGTTTCTGAAGATATGTGCAGGAAATAAAGAATAGCAACTTGTATCGGGGTCCTTAACTCTTTTGTAGGTAGTGTTCTTATTATTACTTCAATTAAAAAGAAATCTGCACCCTTGAACTTAAACAAATTCAAAATAAAAAAAATCCTTCCAGTAGCACCTTAGAGATCAACTAAGTTTGTTCTTGGTATGAGCTTTTGTGTGCATGCACACTTCTGCAGATACCTGAGAATATCTGAAGAAGTGTGCATGCACACGAAAGCTCATACCAAGAACAAAGTTAGTTGGTCTCTAAGGTGCTACTGGAAGGAATTTTTTTATTTTGTTTCGACTACGGCAGACCAACACGGCTACCTACCTGTAACTTAAACAAATTCAATTATGCTGATTGTAGCTGGGCTATTTAAGATCAAATTATTTTCTGAAATATGCTGTTGCCTACAAACCTATGCATTGTTGATTAAATTACAGAGCAGTCTTAACTGGACAGATATGCCAGTGTATATTCAATTTAAGGTAAGGTGTATCCTAACAGCCACTGTGTGGGGTTGTGGGGAGCAGTGTAAACCTTTAATTTCTGACCTTCCACTAAGTCCTGTGGACTGAATTTTAGTTAACCTTCATTCTTGATGGTGTAAGTTACACAGAAGTCTGTGAGTGGGACCAGTGAATGGAGTTAGGATGCAGCATAACTTAGTTTATCCCTGACACACACCCTTTTTGACCTTTACACCAGAGTAACATTCCACTGTCTTAATTTATGCCAGCAGAGCTTTTTGTCTGCCATTGTAAGTAGATATGCCAGGGTAAGCCATTTATGTTGGTTTATTCTGGGGTGAGAAGATATGCCACAGCCTAACCTCTCCCAGCTGACATATCTGTGGTGTTAGAATTGCCTCACCACTCAAGAACATGTGATCTGTTATCCCTAGAACTAAATTGCCTTCAGGTTGTCAGCAAAAAAGTACATGGACACCAGGGATGATATACAACTTCAGTAGGACTTTGCTGGGTGAAAATTTGTCTCTTACACCTTGAACCTCCCCCCCTCTCTCTATAAAACCACATGAATGTATGCAGAGTTTATTGTGCTGTCTTATTGCACAATAATAATAATATTAATAATAATAATAATAACAACTACATATTGAATGTGTTATGTTTGGACATAGTTTTGTGGTTGCTGAAAAGGGGCATAAATTGTCTCCAGTGTTCTACTTGCCACCCATATGCTATGTCCATTTCTGTGATTGTAATGCTAGGTGTCTGGAGGGGGGCTGTTGCCAGTGCAGGCTTGATTCTGCTGTACTGTATTATTGCAACATCCTATGATGTTTTCCAGTTAGCAAAGTACAATATTGCTCACCATGCTACAGAAGATCACACCAGTACACTCTTCATCAGACTCCAGCTAGTTTAAGATACTACTTTTTATCTATCAAAAGGTTTGTGAATGCATACTCAGATGTTGTGCTAGACCTGTGCTGGCTGCCAATTCATTCCCAGGCCGAGTTCCTGGAAACTAATATTTTTCAAATGAGACTGCTTTCAGTTTCACCTTATGTAGAGTCCAGATTTGACTTTTCCTGTTGCAGTACTACCATATTTTTCCATGTATTAGACGCCCCCATGTATAAGATGACCCCCTGTTTTGGGGGGCTCTAAATTAAGAAAGTGGGGGGAGATTGCCTAGAGTTGTTGAGCATTCCTGATTGACACAGCAGCAGCCAGTAGACAACAGAGCTTGCCGCAGTCACCAAGCACCCGCCCAATCGCCGCTGACAATCTCAGGCTCGCGGCAAGAAACAATTGCATGGGCAAACTACATGCTACCCATGTATAAGACGACCCCCCAAGTTTGAATTGATTTGGGGTAAAAAAAAAGCTTGTCTTATACATGGAAAAGTACGGTATATCTCTGGAATGCTGTCCATACATGCTGACTTTCAAAGGGAGCTGGCAACCTTTATTTTTCATGTAATCTTTAATTTGGCTGGTGGTTTCATTTACTTGCTACTGTATTCTGCATTTATGATTTTTCTTTGTTTTAGTTACCGGTAATAGGCATCTTAAACTTCATGTATTGGTTCCAAACTTACCGTAAGTCATGCTTCAACCAGACTCAATGAAATCTGTGGGACCTTACATTGGTTATCCACTGTGAATTTGGCTAAACCCCTTTTAAAAACATCCAGGTTTGTAGCCATCAGCTACAACTTGGGGTAACGATTTGTATAAATTCCTTATGCACACTTTTGTCTGTTCTGAATCTTTCAAAATTCAGCTTTATTTAATTTCCCCAAGTTTTAGTGTTGTAATAGGGAGAGAGAAACTTCTCATTGTGTGTAAACTCTACAATGTGGAGGGCAGGCTTTCTGTTCCACTGCTTTGCATTGAGTCCATATTTATTAATTACTGGTACTTTCCCCTCCAACTGGCTGTTTTCTCCAGAGGAGAAGTAGTTAATAAGGAAGTGAATACTTATTGCATTCTACATTTCCTGGAAACAGAAATAAATAACGGGCAGTGTTTGGACCAATCTTAACTGGTAGAAAGTCCTTGCATGTTGGAACCTTTAAATAGCCCTGGGATACACATGAGATCCTATTACTGTATTGTTGTTGTTATATTATAAAAATGCATTTCAGAATAAATTATTCTCTTCCCTATTTCAGTGACCTTGTTTTCTGTATTTACAGTGCAGACTGATGTATCCCATATGTGCATTGTCTTTCTCATTGCCTAAATCAGCATAACCTTTAAGGGAGAGAGAAAAGGGATAAAGCAATCCCATTCCATTTACAGTTTAATTCAAATAAGTTTTTAAAATTATAATGTATAGTTATGGATGGGTGAGTAGCATAAATTGCAGAAGGGCTGTAGCTCAGTGGTAGATAATCTGCTTTGCATGTAGAAGGTCCCAGGTTCGCTCCCTGGCATCTGCAGGTAGGTCTGGGAGAGAACCCTGTTGGTAATCCTGGAGACCCATTTACAGTCAGTGTGGACAACACTCAGCTAGATGGACCAGTGGTCTGACTCTGTATAAGACAGCTTCCTATGTTCTTATGTCCTAAAAGCACTTTAGTTCTTGTCGCTTGGGTTTTAGTGAGTCTCTAGGGGAATATTTTTTTTTAGGTGAGGGTCAGCTACCAGGAATGCCTTTGCAATCCTATGTTGGTGTTTAGCTATTAGGTTTAAGAGGAAGCTCTCTGATAATTTTGTAGATCATACTCGGCACTTCCGAAGGAAGCAGAGACCTAAATCCAGGCAAACTGGTATGATGTGTTGTTCAAGTCACACAGTTGTACTTGTTCATAAGCTTGTAAATACCCAGGACGTTATAGTTAGTTGATCTTACAAATTACTACTCTGCTACTACTTTCACAGGTTTTGATGTGACCACAGTGTTTCTCCTTAACCTGACTTGTCATCAGTATGAGAAACATTTATGGGTTGGTAATTCTTAAGAGTCGACCCAGTGAAATAAATAGCACTTGCAATACTTATTTGTTGCATTTATTATATACCACTTTTATACCAAGGCACCTGAGGTAGTATACAGTTTTAAAATACCGAAAGAATAAATGGTATAAAATGTAGAGCAACAGAGTCCTCTAAAGCCAAGGGGCTGTCTCTTCAGAAACGGATGACTCAAGCACTCTTACTTGGGCCCTTTCTCTTCTGCCTTTCCTCAGTTCTCTCAAGACTTACCATAAGTAGCTCCAGGGAAGATGGAGTGAGGGGCTGCCCCAAACATCAATTAAAGTTACTGGTAACTTGCATTCATAAGTCTGGATCCAACCCTATGTAGAAAACTCCCTTGGTTGCTTTTATTGAATAGAACAAAAGCATTTAAAAATAAAGGCATTTGCAGGACCTTTTTGTTTTGATGATAGATTCATAGTTCTCATGGAGACCAATATTAGAAGGATTTACAAAATCTGTGTGTGCTAATTGGTACAGCCCGAGGAAGACAACTTACTACATTATGGATAGTATGTGGTTTGTAACTAACAACAATCAGCAATGAAGACTTTTTAAAATAAGGTGGTTATTGGGTTCAGATTTTGAATTCTTCATATCTGTGAACTATAGCACTATGGACTGCAGCACAGCCTTTGAGAAATGTTTCTCAAACATATTTGCAGCAGTCCTACTATAATTATGATCTGTAAGGTGGTTGCTGTTCTTTTTATTTTAAAAAGTTACATTTTTAAGGTTCTATAAAGCAACTGATTTACAGCTTCCTATTCTTTTTATTTATTTATTTATTTTTCAGTGATGGGAAGAAGGTATATTTGCACACATAATTTAGTAAGTTGTAAGCAAGAGATAAATAAATTTACTGCCAACCTAGCAGTTCGAAAGCACGTCAAAGTGCAAGTAGATAAATAAGTACCTTTAAGCAAGAGAGAATGATTTTTCTTCAGAATATTTGCTTGGTAGGAATGAAATTGACAAAAAGGAGTCTGTGTCATATGTCTGTTACACACCAACTTGAGTCATTCTGTCCCTGCTGTGGCCTTGGATTCTGCTTAGAGTTGACTAGTTCAGAAGATTTTCTTGTTTCACTGACATGCCTATGTTGGAATTATGGGCTGGGATCCAAAGAAGAAATGCCATGAATGTACAATGGAGGTTACTGCTGAACAGTGCATGCACCCTTTCATGCACATTCAGTCACAGTGCGTCTGTAGCACTGTAGGCGTTGTTGTTGTTGTTGTTCTTGTTGCTGCTGCTGCTGTTATTATTATTGTTATTATTTTATTTATACCTCGCCCATTTGGCTGGGTTTCCCCAGCCACTCTGGGTGGCTCACAGCGTATATCGGAACATACTAAAACATCAGCATTAAAAACTTTCCAATACAGGGCTGCCTGCAAATGCTTTTGAAAGTCAACTGTTGGAGTGGCTTGTCAGTTAAGACATAGTTATCTCAGTTTAACAAACCGTAGTTTATCGGACTGAGAGAAATCCATTTGTCTGTTCACTTATCTTGTTTGCCCTAATTCAATATTTCCAGAGGTTGGAGAAACCATAGTTTCTTGTGGTGTCTGTACAGGTGATTCCTATGGCCCAGGATATCAAACCATGATGGAGGGTTGCGGCGCTCATCTTGCTTTATTGGCCGAGAGCCGGCGTACAGCTTCCAGGTCATGTGGCCAGCATGACAAAGCCGCTTCTGGCGAACCAGAGCAGCGCACGGAAACGCCGTTTACCTTCCCACCAGAGTGGTTCCTATTTATCTACTTGCACTTTGACGTGCTTTTGAACTGCTAGGTGGGCAGGAGCTGGGACCGAGCTGGGACCGTCACAGGGATTCAAACCGCCGACCTTCTGATCAGCAAGCCCTAGACTCTGTGGTTTAACCCACAGCGCCACCTGGGTCCCAATAAGAATAACAATGTGCAATCAAAATCAAGAAGAAGCTGCATACAAACAGAAGACTTTCATTGTTAAAGGCTTTGAGCCACTTAGATATCAACTGAAAGGAACAACTGAAAGGAAATTTCCAGTGTTAACATTTGTGTTCAAAGCTTGTATGTTAATTATTTGATGGAAGGGTGTTCCAAAATGTATTTTTGATAACTTGGGTGAGAAAATGAGTTAAACTTGTCCTTGAGCTGCTTGTTAAACTTTCCACATCCACCCAAGCACTCTAACCTGTTTGTGAACATTTTAAGAACTGGTTAGGGTAGATTAAATGATCAGTAGGTCGACAAGCTTGTTTAGCTGAAACTCTCCATATATATAAAAAATAGCAGCTGGGTGAAGATGGGCTGAAATGTGTTCCCATTCTTTTTTCCAGGGTGTTAACTTCCTGTTTTATTATGAGGAACTGGTTGAATATTTCTACTCTCCAGGGTTAGGAAATAGGTTTGAAAATTGTTGTTCATGCACTGTAGAATACTGTATTCTACAGAAGGACTTAAGTTTCTAAACTAGTTTGTGTGTTGAGAGTGGTTGTTTTTTTGGGCAAAGTTTCAAAGCAGCCACTTTGTTTGCAGTATAACACATGCCAACATGCCTTGGGTTTTATGATTTCTCAGATGTAAGAGTTCAGAATATCCTCCCTCTCTGAAGCAGGAAGTAGGCATCCCTTAGCTATTCCAGGTGCTTCCCATTCATTTGCAATCTGATGAGGCCAAAACTGGCCTCTTTGCAACTGGAACTTTGCAACAATAAAAATAAAATAAAAGATCAGCTGCTGCCAAGGAACATCCCTTGCCATAATGTCTAGTAAAACCAGGGATGGGTTCATGGTTGTATGGGCTCTCAACCAAAGTAGTTACCTTGTAGGCAGTACTGAGCACTGTAAAGTGTCTTCCAGCTGCCATTTTCATTTCTCCCCCCTCCCCCTGCCCAATGTCCTAGTCCCCATTTCCCCCCAGATATTGTATGTTGAGAACATGACTGCCACTACAAAAACACATAGTGGCCAGAAAACTGCAAGTTTTAAAAAGGAGGAACCAAGGCAGCTATTAGCAATGCCAGCACCTATTATGAAAGGGAAGGAGGTAGCTGTGTTTTTAATCACCATTTTTAACACAATGCACAAGTATTTTGGAATGTTTAGACCTTTTCAGAGTGCAAGAAGATGATGAGCTTAAATGTGGAAGGGAGCTTGTGCCCACAGCTAAGTCCACTGACTCAAAAATTTGTGCAACAAGGAGTTATCTAATGTAGGGAGTAGGACTTCCATAGGTTGAAAAGATGTGTTGTTTTTTAATCCAAGGCTGTAGCAATGGGAAAAACAGCACTCTGCTGGAGTGATAATGGCGTGAGCCCCTCTATCATGGCCACAGGTTGTATATGTGTGTAAATAAACTATATATCATAAAGATACCTCGTTTCGAGACTGGGGTGGCGTGGAACAGCATCATTGATTATTGTTAATGTTTTGTTTTGAGGTTATCTTTTTTGAGCTGTGGGAGAAAGGTCACTTTTAAAATAAATTCTAGCTACAAGTTTCAAGTTTAGAAGCCACTTACTCCTGAATATCATACACTGGGAATGCAGAGACTTAGTTTTGAGAAGACATGCACACACTAAAAGGAGGAGATGATGGGCAGACATTGTATTAATGTTGCAATCACCATTATTATAAAATATTATAGAGTTGGTGCTGCACACTTGGCTAGAAGGCAGGGAAGGTGGCTGCTGCAGACAGGGAAGAAGTGAATTGCATGTCCATCACAGCACACCAGGAAGGCCAAAATATGTATTTTAAGGTGGAAAGGGGTGTAATTTCAAAGTCAAAGAAGCTTAGAGTGGTTATTTATAGCATGTCAGTGTGCAGAGAAAAACAACATTCACTTTTAGGGGAAAGTATGCAAAATGCTTAACAAATTTATGATGCAATCTTCTGTTATGCACACTTCCATCCTGTGGAAATTGTTTTTAAAGGTGTGTGCCTTCAGGTATAGAAATACCTGTGCATCTCCAGATAAGAAAATATGATGGATGGTGTGGAAGTTTGGAAGTATTAATTGAGGGAAAGAGCCAAGACACAGCATGCAGAAATATCCTGATAAGGGCTGCTTACACATGGATACTCTTGCTCAACTTCACACATAGATACATTGGTTCTTGTGTGAGATAATGTGCCCTTTGTCACTGTTGTTGGATTTGATTGATACTAATTGTATTTTGCTTTTGCTTTTTAGTTTGCATTTTTGTATTTTATTCTTGTGAGTCATGTTTGATCGAAAAGTGACGTAAAAAGAAACTTTAACCTAATGTGGCATTATATGATCTGTGCAGATCTTATAATTTATTTTCTCTTGAGTTAAGTTCATTTGACGCATTTTACCTACTGTGATTTTTAACAGTCACCTTCTGAGGGCATCTTTATAGCAGAAGTTTTATTAAAAGGGCCAAGATATCATTGGCTCAGCTACCATACCACCTAGGAAAAGTAAATTTCATAGTGACTGGAAGGGTGGGGAAATCTAATGTAGATACCCTGTTAAAGGATCCATGACTTTATGAGGACTGTTCATGACTGTTCACCCCTAAAGCTTGCTTGATGACCTTCGACCAGTCATGGTCTCTCAACCTAACCTACCTCACAGATTTGTTGTGAGGATAAAATGGAGAGGGAGGAGAATTGTGTATGCCACTTTGAGCTTATTGGAGGAAAGGTGAGGTATAAATATAATCAATAAATTGTAAAATAATTAAAGGGGCTGAGAGAGTTACTACCGGTACCTTGCGGAGGAAGTCATTAGTTTTTTATTTACAATTTTGATTACCAGTGTATTTTTCCTTTTGGGTTAATTTTTTTTCATTTGTTACTTTTTTCTGCATTGTATAAATAATATAATGTATTGTAGTTGGCTAGTAAGAGTTGCAGTGCTTTTGAAATCTCTTGATGTGCTGGCATGATTCAATAGATGTAACTTGACTAAATGTACCTGTTGCTCCTCAGATCCAGACATTTAATGTTGAAGCACCATGCCAGACTGTGGATGATTTAACCAATGGAGTCGTGATGGCCCAAGTCCTGCAAAAGATGTAAGAGAACACTTTTTAAAAAATCATTGTGAATGTGTTTACTTACTCAGTAAGTAAGTAACTTCCCCCTTGCCCCTGATAAGTATCCACTTAATATGAACCTGCTATGTTATACTCTGATCTCAAGTGCTTTTGCTGCTCAACAATAAGTTTTGTTTAACAACAAAACATTAATTACTTTTATTAATGAATGCAATTGTTGGTGAATCAAGCTTTTGTTTTCAAACACAGAAAACAATTTGTGCAAGAGCTGTGTGCTTATCTTTGCATGAGCAAGTAAACCATAGCTTAGTGTAACATCCAAACCTGGTTTTCCTTGACCCAGGAAACCACAATTGCCAGTCCAACAGAAAACTAGTTCAAGACTGTTAAAGTGAAACAAACCACAATGCCAGATTGATCTGGTATGTTAGGCTATCCCTATTGTTATTTGTTTATCCACTCTCAAGAAGGGAGGCATTTCTGCACAGTATAGTTTACTAACCCAGGCTTTTATGATTTAGCATTATGTGCAAACATGGCCAGTTCTTAGTAGTAGTTTTTTTAAATAAAAATATATATTTATAGACTGTGACTAATGTATGTGGTGTCTTGCAAGATAGCATATTTAACTAAAGAATAAGGATGTCCACCCAGAAGAGCATATTTTGACAGTCGTGTTGGCAATAGAGGAAGGGAATGGGGGAATGGATGTTTAATGTATTTGGTGGGCTTTTATATAGAGAGCATACACAATAAAAAATAAAACTGCTTGTTCAGTAAATTACACTGTAGTGAAAGAAATAGCAGAGCTGGTGTGACTAAGAGTTCAGTTAATGACGTCTCCATACAGTATTGCTATTCTTCATAAGTAGCATTGCTAATGACCTTGTTTATTGAAAATTCTAAATTACCCTTTCACCCCCCACTCTGTGTTAGCCTTTCAGTGTCATGACTCTGTCAAGCCAGTGCTGGGGGAAGTGCTGTTGCTTATATAAGATGCATTCTGTTAGAAACAGAGTGGCTCTGTTTCTTGCACTTTTACATCTAGCATCTTTCAAGGACATTAAATGTGCTTGAAGATGACTAATCCCCCCCCCCCGGTACTTGGTTTTCTGTTGAGGGTAATATTCACGAAGAGCATTTAGAATATAATAATGTCCTACACCTCTCTGTCACTGTTCCACCTTTTCCTCCCAAACCTTTTCCTTTATCTGGGAGAGGTATAGTCTGAAACCAGAGGGAGAGAAAAGTAACAGCTTATGTTTGGTGGGCCTACAGCCTTTCATCTGCGAGAGTGGCCTACAAAAAGACTCTTTCCCTTCAACTGTGAAGGGAAACAGCACAGATTTCTCTTGTATTAAGGATGAAGAACTTTCTTTGTGACGTCAGCAGTTGCTGCATTAATCTCTACTTTTGGCGTGGATCTGTATTTAGCAATCAACATACGTAAAGAAAGAAAATAATTCATTAAAAATTATTTAAAAAAAGAAAGAGACATTGACTTCCTGGTGGGGATTGGTTGTACTGGGCTTTTCCCTGAATAATGTGACAGTGTGGGTGGACTACAGTTTAATGGGACTGAAAAAAGGGGTATGCAGCTGAAGTAAAGCAAAGATGAAGCAGAAGAAATTGGCCCGGAGAGTGAAATGAAGTGGGGGTATGCCAAATAAAGACAGATCAAAGCTATCAAGGAAAAGAAGTGGATTCGTTCCTTTACCCATTCTTTTGGCTATATCCCAAGTTGGATCTACATTTCCATAGGCATTCCCACCATTTGGTAGGCATCTTGCTGGTTAATATATGGCATAGAACATTTATGCTCATTTTGTGTCACTTTTACGTCAAAAATGCAGAGAACTTATTCACAGAAATTGTGAATGTACTTTCTCCACAACATGCTAGAAATGGAATGGAAGCTAGCTCATTCACTGCTTAAACTAACCAAACCAGTTTGTTGGGGCTTTGTTACCGGCACTTCATCTGTACTCTCTATTTCAACCATCCTATTATTCACCACTGAGAATCAAGCTGTACTTCAGCAGGTTTAACTTGCATCTTCAAAGATTTTGTGCTACTAATATCTTAGAAGCTCAAAAGAAATTTAACTCTCAAATTCCTACAAATTAAAGAGTGGCGTGTGAAATGAGATGAACTTCCTCTTCAGTGGAAACAAGTTAAGAATATTAATTATGAGATAAACGAGCCAATAGAGCCTTGGCTTAATGGTGGGGGGTGGGGTGGAGGGAGGATCATAGTCTCTGAGGATTCCATCACACTCACCAGGCTTCCTGTCCTGTTGAACTTCAATTTTGAAAGTTAAATCTTATCCTCCTCACCCAAAGCAAGCCTTTCCTGCTTCCCACCATTCTCCTACCTGACTTGTTCTAGATGTTCTCGAAATGGTGGTGGTGGTGTTCTTCTAGTTCCATGAGGAGCCTTTTTGAGGCAATTCAGAGTTTTATGACTGCTATGAAAACCCGTAGAGCTGTCCCAGCATATCATTGGCTAATCACATTTTTGCATATCACACTTTGGATCTCATGCTCTAGAGCAGAAAGATGGTGATCTATGTTTGAAGAGTAATGTGTGCAGTCTGAACCAGAAAAGAGTGCACAGGGCAATGAGGTCAGTACAACTCTGACCTTCACGCTGCTACAGTATACAAACATACCTGCAGATTTAAGGTTGTACTTTTCTCATGTACATTCCATGTAAACTGCAGGTAATAAGCTCCTAATCTATTCTAGAAATGAGAGTGACAGACAGAGCTGTAGCACTGATATCAGGGTGGGGAACCTTTGGCCTTCCAGATGTTGTTGAGCTACAGCTCCTGTTATCCCTGACTGGTGCCCATGCAGGCTGGTTCCCCACCCTTGACTTACCGGTATATGGCAGCTCTTTATATTCCCATGTGACTGACTTAAATAGGAGCATACAAATGAGTATTCATCAGTCCTTTTGACACTGCTAACATCGTTGGCTCCTAATTCCTTGTTTTGTTCTGCAAGACAATTCTTAGGAAGTTGTAGTAGTTGTGAGGCCACAAGCCTTTAATATAGATTTTAACATTAATTAATTATAATTCCAAGCTATGTACTTTGCATAGGCATTGCATTTAACTGTGAATGTTCCAATTTGTGTAATTTGAGAGTAATGTCAGAAGTTTCCCTTTCAAATAATAAGAGTATATACTAAATTCATTTTTGCAGATGGATCTGCCAAACCAATTACTAAGAGACTTCTAGGCATAGAGAATATTCTGGATGAATCTTTTACCAGAAATGCTTCATAACAGATTATTTGGTCTCTGTACAATGAATTTTGTAGTTCTTAGTTGTTCTTAATTGCAGCCTGGTACAAAGCTATACTTGATAAATAATTCATTCATTGTGAGTTACATTAATCTCATAGTAGGAACTCCCATAACTTTGAAGAAAGATGTTTTTAGAACAAAGAAAACAAACAGCAAAAACTGAATTTGAATCCTCCCAGAGCATAATGAAACAGAAAAATACAGAACATGTTTTCAGAGCATTTAAAAGAATGTAAGCAAAAAAGTTCCCCTCTCAACAATGATTAAAAAAATTGTGATTTAAAAAAATTATGAACTACTATACTGTATCCAAATTACTCTTCCTTCTGCTCCTCCAAACAGGTACAACAGAAAAGACTTAGTCCAGAGGCAGGTGAGACTGTTCAAGTGAAGGAGAGTGTCCAAGGGATTGACATGCTTCTAGATCAGTAGCATAATTTGCTATTTCAAAATCAAGCAGTTCTGGGGGGTGGGGGGACCTGCAAGTGTAAAAAAGCATGACAGCAGGAAGGTAGGTGTTAGACCAGTAATTCCAAATCTGTGTGGCAGAATGCACTATCACGCTATGAGAAAGAATTTAAAGGTGGAATATATTTGGTGCAGTTGTTGTGCTCACAGAAAGGCCTTTCATAGAATCTGGTTGGAAGGGAGCCTGGGAATCATCTAGTCCAGAGCTTTCCAAACTTTTCATGCTGGGGACACACTTTTTGGACATGTATCATTTTGTGACACAGTAATTCAGTTTTACTAGCAAACTGGAGGTTAAACTAACCCATTTCCAGCCTCGGGAGGAGTGTAGGGAACGTTCACACAACACACCTACACACTGCAGCCGACACACTAACGTGTCGCGACACACAGTTTGGAAAGCTCTGATCTAGTCCAACCCCCTGCAATGCAGGAATATGCAGTTGTCCCATATGGGGATCAAACTTGCAACCTTGGCATTATCAGCACCATGCTCTAACCAACTGAACTACCCCAGTGGATGCCGTCTCTGATGGAAGAGGAGGGAATTCAGGCATGAAGGTAAATCGACAAATTCACCTCCCCTCCTCTTCCATTAGGAGAATTGTCCTCTAGATGAAAAATTCTTCTGTGAGCACAAAGTATCCAGTTGAATTCCACCCTAAATATTTTAAGGGCCTGTAGCCCAAAGTACCCAGCTGCAGCATGGGCTTCCTGCTTCCTCTCTGAAAGAACTACTGTGGTGGTCTTTGCACTTTCTAGTTAGGAGGCACACTGATCAATGACTTGTGCAGAAAAAGCTGTGAGTAGGCTCCTCTGTGGGTAAGTAGTTCTTAGTGGTGTTATACACACTGAAAGTAAATTTTGCAGGTGTGAGTGAAGTGTAGGACTGATTTTTACGTTTGAAAAAGGATGCTTCTGCTTTCAAAAGCTCAGGAAACACACTGTTATAAACCTTCATAAAGAAAGTGAAAGTGAGTTATCTAGCAATAAAGTATGAACAGGCAAAGGAACCAAAAATCTTTTAAAGTTGTAATTCCATAGCAGATCTAGTCAGCCAGTCTGTGGATTTTCAAATAAAATGAGTTAGTTACAAAAACAAGAACGAAACAAACCCCACAAGCCAATAAATACAAGTAAAATAAACATGCTCTAGGGCACCAGAAAACTTTGTGATGCAACTATTTCAGAAAACTGCAGTAGAGGACTTTAGGAAATGTTCCATTCATTCAGTTATATAAGTTGTCGATCATGTCATTTTGGCTTTCCTCCAATGAAATGGTGTGTGCTAGAACACACCCAATATTTCCCTTCAACTGTGCATTGGTAATTGTGGTCAAGAAAGCTGATCTTGTAATTGAGGAATTCTAGTACTTCATAGAAACATTAGAGGGCTTAATGGTGGTTAATGAAAGCAGGAAAATATTCAAATAAAGTACGGTAGCTTTTTAAAAAGGGGGGGGGGCTGGAAAAACATTGTGATATAGGAACCATAAGACAATATATGAACCATAAGACATTAATTAATGTTCTAGAACTTGGATGAAAGTAAACATATCCTATATTATAATCTTCAAGTGTCCCTGCGTCCACCAGCAATTTTCTGTGTGTCACGGAAATGACGCATGACACAGACGGACGCAGGGATTGGCCAGCGGACAGGAAGTGACGGCCGCCCGCCTCCCTCACAGCCCCGCCGGAGGATGGCCGGCCCGGCCTGGAGGCAGCGGCAGCGAGGAGAACGAGGAGCCCGGGCCAGGCCGTGGCGGCGGCGCCGGGGCCTCGGGCAACCAGCTCGCCCTGGCGCTGCTGCTCCTGCGGAGGGGCGGCGAGGTGGGTGCTGGCGGGCGCCGCGGAGCGCGCTCGAAGCGGGGGCCGGGAGCAGGGCGCGCCGGGGCCCCGCGAGCCGCTCTGCCGCCTCCTGCCTCCTCTTCCTCTAGAGCCCGTTAGTCAACGGGCTAACTTCAACTAGTAACATATAATTGAGACATACAAATCATAAATGTCAGTAATAATAATACACTTATGAAAGTTCTGTTGGAGTTGACAATCATAATATCTATTCCAGACAGCCAAATAGAAATGAAATGAATAATATTATTAAGTAATAGTCTAATATTTTATTTACTAAAAACAAAATAAAAAAATTCCTTCCAGTAGTACCTTAGAGACCAACTAAGTTTGTTCTTGGTATGAGCTTTGGCTCATACCAAGAACAAACTTAGTTGGTCTCTAAGGTGCTACTGGAAGGAATTTTTTTATTTTGTTTTGACTATTTTATTAACTGTAATATTTTAGTAAAAAACTATAGGTGGTGGTACCGGTAAGACATTGCTAACTAATATTCTGCTTTTGTTTTTTCAGTGATCCAACGTACTTTGATGAAAACTGGTTAAACAGAATCAAAACTGAAGTAGGGGACAACTGGAGACTAAAGGTATTTTCACAGTTTAACTCTGATTTTAATTTTCAGTACACAAAGTGTTGCAGTTATACATGTGTGTGTGCATTTTATGAATTTTATGTTGCCTTTTCCAGAGTTTCAGAGTAGGTTATGGAATAATACTGAATCAGGGCTGATTTTACCTAACCGGTCCCGTCAGCAAAAGCCTTGCTGAAGGACTTCTGCTTGCACAATGGGACTCTCCGCACTCAACTGACATAAGATCAAGCCAAAATAAATATATATGGGGGTTTTCAGTGACGTTTTATGCAGTGTAAACCCCTTGAAATTAATGAAAATGACTGGGCTAGGTCCATTAATTTCAGTAGGTCTGCTTTGAGTAAAAAATAGTTCAATATCATCCATAATACCGAAATCTTTCTTCTTATGTATAGGTGTTTTTTTTTTTTTACCCCAATGTACCACTCCCTCCTCTATGCTGATTCAGAAGTGAAGTGTTAATGGAACAAAAATTCTGAATTATTTTGGGAGATCTTGAGTTGAGAGGAAAGTAGCACGGTAAAGGGGGTTCTGTTGGACCACATGGAAACTAAGAGACCCTCAGCTAATATCCCTGTGTGCCATATGCCTCTGAACTTTCAATGTTTGCATGAAATCAGAGACTTTCATGCCTAATAGCTCTATTGACTTTGCTCATCAACCATGCTGGCATCGTGTTGGCCCTGGGGTACCTTTCTGGCCGAATTTCTGTAATTGTGGTTTTGAATAACCCCCAAAGATTCTGGAGAGATTTGACCCTCTTGACTTTTCTTTTCAGCTTCCTTTTTACCAATCCTTCATTTTCAGGAATTTCCCTTTTTTAAAATAAAATGTGATTGTGTGAATTTTCTTGGCAATTGTCCACTTACATATATGTTAAATTTGATAGCACTGTGGTCACGGCTCCCAGTCAGTTCAACAGCACATGTTGCACTAAGTCTAGGGGTCAGCTCATCTCTGGTGGGTTTCATGACCTAGTCAGTATTCTGGGGCACACTCATTTACGGTACTTATATATTTTGCCTCTTTGTCATGACTAGAACAGACAGGTATCCAGTCTCTTTGAAAAGTTATAATGTTTTTTTGAACTCCAGTTTGTCCACAAGGAGGCAGATATTTTAGAAAGTGTAGCTGTTAGGTTGGATCTCCTTCCATCTTAGAAACAGTCTTCTGCCACAGTTGTGGTCACAAACTCCAAAGACTGGTTCAGGTCAGAGTTGGCTTTGTGTGCAGGCCAGATTGAAAACAGAATAAAGTGACAATTGTGTATTCAAACTTCCCTAAGCTCATTTCCTTTTTCACCCATTGCTCTTGATTCTGAAGTCAAGTGGAGCCGTGTTTTATCTATCAAATGAGGTGCCCTTCCTAGTGTGGCTTTGTATACACTTCATTTTTGTAGCTTTAAGTTGTTTTAAACTGGTTTAATACTGTGAAATATTGTGTTTTAATATTCATTTTGTTTTTAATTGTTGTAACCCTCCCTGGGACCTTAGGATGAAGGGTGGGTAATACACCACCACCACCACCACCACCACCACCACAACAACAACAACAACAACAACAACAATTAATAATAAATATGCTGTCTTTAGAATCCAGTTGCGGGTTTGAAAAGCCTGATCCAAAAATATATATTTTTTGTATTTATAATCCGCCCTTTACCTGGTTCCAGGCAAGGATATATACACTTCAAAATAACAATTAAATAGTTAAATACGATATCAATCAAAACATTAAAAACCTGTTCAGAAAAAATATAACAGTAATGCAGAGAGGAACTAGATTCATTCATTCATCCCCCAAAGGACTTTAATTGCTGAATTAAAATACAGTCGTACCTTGGTTTTCGAACAGCCTAGTCCTCTAACGTTTTGGCCCCTGAACAATCGAAACCTGGAAGTGAGTGTTCCGGTTTTAAAATGTTATTTTGGAAGCCAAACATCCGACGGGGCTTCCGCGGCTTCCGATTGGCTGCAGGAGCTTCCTGCAGCCAATCAGAAGCCGCGCTTTGGTTTTTGAACGTTTTGGAATGGATTCTGTTCGACTTCCAAGGTATGACTGTATAGAATTATGGTGTTTATTATTTTTTACTGTTTCCTTCTCTGAACTGAATACTTCTGGTTCAAGAATTCCATATTAGTGAAGTAGTACCATAGTCCTACCCTGTGGAGATAATGAGAGTTATTTTAATTCCTTTTATCAAATACAGAGAGAGTTAGGTGTATTGGTGCAATAGATGTGGGTTGAACCATTGCTATCTACAAGTTCAATTAAAAACATGTTTTTTCACACGGTGGTGTGTATGCCAGGGATTGACACCCGGATGGCAGCGCCAAAACTCTCTTCTCTTCCTACCCCAAAATGTACAGCTGGCCCCAAATTGCCAACCTGGAGGCAGGAACATGCATGGAGGAAGTGGAGGTTGTGGGGATGGCCTGTCCCACTGCTCTCCACTCCTCCTTCCACGTGCCATATTCATCATACCAGTTGCTGACGAGGAGTCTACACTACAGGCCAAAAGACTGAATTAATCCTCTTTATGTTTGCAGTTCATGTTTGCAGAAGGCAAAGGCTTAAAATTCTTTCCATTGGAGTCTTTTTCAGTCTAACCTGCTGATCTGGAGGTAAAATGGGAGCTTTTGTCTTGAATCCCAGATTCCTCTTGGCTAGTAAAAATCAGAGGGGAGGAACTGCTACACCTTACTCTCATTATTCCACATTTGTTGATTTTCAAGTCTCAAGAGCTTTTGCTGAAATCTTTGCTTCTTGAGGGTACTGTTGTCATAGGGGAAAATGAAACATTACGAATTACCTTTTTAAATTTGATTGGGTATAATCTGACTGTGGTGATTCATGGATGAGAAAAACAGAATCCTTGACAGTTCTTGTTTACTTGCACAAATGGCTTTGTCCTTGTAAGGCTTGTGAATGTAAAAAGTTGAGAGACAATTGCATTGATGGTGGAAATACTTTTTTCTACCCATCTGTTCCCAAATGAAAATGTTCTAGTACAAATAGATGCTTGCATTCCTTATGTATACAGAAGGTTAAAAACTTGCCCCTCCTACATATCTGAGCAGTTAGAAGATGGGAAATTTCACAGGAAAGTTCAAGAGAATTGTATGGAATTTACAACACATGAATAAATTTTCTAAACAGTTAAGGTGCTGCTGCATTTTGATCCCTGAAAGATATTTGAAAACAAGAGCCATTGAGACCCATAGCCAAAATATCTGTAATGATTTCAGGGTTGAGACACTTCTCCATGTACTGCATTAGCAGCCGCTCCATATGTGGGCAATGTTCTCATGAAGACGTATCAAAGATTTGCATTCTGCCAGGAGTCTTACAGCTTCCCATATTTCTTAACAGTAGGATACACAGTAGAATCATGGGAGCAGTATTGTCAGTGGGTCATCCCAGGTTGTCTAAATCTGTCTCGGAATTCACACTGCAAGCTTAGGCAGCAGCATTGAAGCCCAAGCTGCATTATTTCTTATGTATACAGTTGCTTGCAAGGAACGGTTTGATGGCTTTCCCTTTGGGGGAAATGGCAGAGAACAAAAACTAAGATGTTTCAGCACAGTCGAAATGTTGTGCCTGCGACTATTTGAAATGATACTTCAGTATTTCAAAAATAAGATATGGTTGATGACAGGGTGGATTTGATTTAAATCACTAGTCAGTAAGGCTTGATTTAAATCACTAGTCAGTAAGACTTGATTTAAATATTTTTTTTTACAGAAAGACTCATTCTTGCTGGTATAATCTTAATATTTACAACCATATGAAGGTTTCATTTTTTGAATAATAAATTTTCAGAGTGGTTTTTACAGTTAAATCAAAAATTACTGATTTGGTTATACTACTAGAAATACATAGACAGATAATTATGAAATTATGGTGAGGTTTAATAAGTTAACTGTTTATATTTGAACAACTTTTCTGCTGTACTTTATTGGAAGGAGAAAAATAATCATTTCCTTAATAACCATTTAAACAATGTATTTAACTAAAACAATAACATGATAGCATATGCATCCATGTTTGTTAACTGATGTGGTTAAACATTTTTTTAAAAAAACTTAGACTGAGTTTTACCGGTAGCACACTTGATAAACTTAAAACAAATCCTTATTTCCTGATGAATAGCCTTTGGACTACAATGTAACTTAAATAGAAGACTATATTTAGAAAGATTTTTCCTCCAAAAGCATTTCATTTTAAAAATCCAATTTAAATAAAAAAAATCTGATTTTTTTGATTTAAAAAAAAAAACCATTGATTTTTATCCACCCTGGTTGATGATAATATGGAGCAACCAATAGCATGCCGACAGAAGAGTAAAATATAAACTGCCCCAATGACTGCTTTGTGCGCCATCAGGGACATTAAATACTTTGCTCTTCTTGGGTGGAATTCTGTTATGATCTTCCGGCACTCAAGACTGCATCCTCTGTTGGTACCATTTACTCCCCAACCCCTTGTGTTCCATTTAGAAATAACTTGTCTAGATAATGGAGGGTTGTGTGTGTTTTTAAAGAAGCATGTTGCCTGGGATAGCTCCGTCGGTAGAGCATGAGACACTTAATCTCAGAGTCGTGGGTTCGAGCCCCACTTCGGCAAGAGATTCCTGTATTGCGGGGGTTAGACTAGATTACAATCATGGTCCCTTCCAACTCTACTATTCTGTGATTCTATGATCTATCATCTGACAAAGCAAGCATTGTGCATGATCCAGATATACATTTCTGATAATCAGTTTATATAATTTTCTGAGTAAATCATGTCTTCCCATTGAACTGCGCTCCTTAAATTCTGTCTAATTCAAAAAGTTTGGTAATGAATCTTAACTTCTTCTGTTTACACTATAATTTATCTGCCCAATAAAGTTTTTCACTTCAAGGATTATGCTTATTTGCACAATCATTTCAAGCATTTTATTATAGTACTGGCACATGGTATTGAATCCATTCTCGTGGGTCCTGATTCTTGCCTAGGGTATAGTTTTTGGCATTGCCTGTTTAAAGAATTTGAGAACGAGAGCAAGCCTAAGTATTGATTTGTATTGGCTAATGAGGAAATCTAAATTATTTGGGAGCTTGTGGTCGTGATAACCTGAAAACAAGATGTCAAAATGCCATCCAGCTTTTTAAATTTAATGGCATTTTTACATCTTGCTATCAAAAGGACCGCAAGGTTTCAAAGAGTTTCAAAAGTCGGGTAGAAAAATGAACATACTTGTTTCAAGCCTGTCTAATGGCTCTGTTGTGTGTAAGAACTTGTTTCTGTCCTCCCCACCCCCAACTTCTGTTGCGTTGATGCTGCTTTTGAAGCTCTGCCAATTTGGACAAGCAGATACTGCCAAGAAAGGGCTCAGAAACTCTGCTGTGTGCACAGTGTTCCCAGTGTGGCCCAAAAAGAAATCATTATATTTGAGAAGCACCATGGGGGTATAAGCCTGAGCCCCCAAACTCATTGGTGTAGGTCAGGGGTAGGCAACCTTTGGCTCCCAGATGTTTTGGGACTACAACTCCCATCATCCCTGACCACTGGTCCTGTTAGCTAGGGATCATGGGAGTTGTAGTCCCAAAACATCTGGGAGCCAAAGGTTGCCTACCCCTGGTGTAGGTAGTTGTTATATCTATTTGCTTTCCCGCCTTTGAATGTGAGCAGAGAAAATCTATAAATGAGAAATAAAATTAATTGCAAAATCTTGATTTGATGATTGGCTGCTTTGGGCCAAAAAATCTTAACGATTGGCTGTTTTAGGCAAAAATGGCTTTTGGCTAGAAAGATTAATTCTTGTAGACAGCAACGTAAGATTGTGCTTCGGTGTGGCCTTCTCTCACAGTTTCTCAGTATGCAATTTTTTTCTTCCTTTTTTAAAAGGTGAGCAATCTGAAGAAAATTTTAAAAGGAATTTTGGATTACAATCATGAGGTAAGGTCTTTTGTTTGCCTATACAAACTGATTTTTCCCACTTCATTCTCCTTTCAACTTGTTATGATTCATTTTCATTATTCTGTTTGTGTAACAGGTAAATAAGGATTACTAAGGATAAAAGTATAGCTCTTTAATTCAGAAAACTGATCCTTTATAAATATTGTAGATGGCCCTTTGACAATCTTTCCCCAAATTTGTAATTTATAGAAAAGGAATCACACACACTCAACCCCCCCCCCCCGGTATGCTGTCCATTGTTTAGATAGATAGATAGATAGATAGATAGATACTTGTCATTGTACGTAGTACAACGAAATTGAATGCCATCCCACATTTACAGCCACATATACGCATTTATACATTTACAAGCACACATTCCTCCTATTATGTACCTCCTATTAAGCTGATGAATGCTTCCTCACATAGCTTCCTTTTCTTAGAGCAATTAAAATACATACTTTTGGAAAGTCTCTTGATAAAACCACAAAGGCTGAGCTTTATTATCTCAGCAATAGCTATGCCTTCCCATCAGTAGCAGAATTCAATTTTATTTTGGAAAGATAGGGAACATTAAGTGTTCAGCATTAATTGATTTTGTAGACAGCTTTGTAGTATTAATAAAAAAAGAGTCCTTAATGCAATTCTAGATATATCCATTGGAGAGCCTCTCACTTCAGAAAATTTCTTTCTGCTTTCTATTTTCACAAAGAGAAACAATCTACAACAAATACATTTAAGAACATTCTGGTATGCCACTATTTTTGACAAATAATAATAATTACCCATGTAAGTTGCTTTGAGTTGCCATGGCAAAAAAGCAACCAATAAATGTAAACAACAACAACAAATATTTATGGAACTAAGTGTTTGAACGTTGGTGGCTCAAGATACTTGTTAAAAGTCAGCTGTAGCTTAGAAGAGATACTGTGCTGTTTACATAAGAGAAGACTGTTCTCACCAAAAGAGTGGACTAGTTGGTTCAATGTGCATGTGCGTCTAGACCAAATGAGCCGCCAACGTCATGGGGCTTGAATGTATACCACAGCATGACTAAAATTCTATTTCCCCCAGCATCTTGGCAGAGTGGGTTGCTGGATGAAATTAGCAGGGAAGGCGTCAGGGAGTAGAGTTAGAATGTTCAGGAAAGGCAAGGGTTAAGTTTTGGCTCAAACTCGGAGGAGGGGAGGTACAAGCCAGCCCTCACTAGAAGGTCAGGGGAGAAGCAGAGCTCAGAAGTTATCTGAATTGAATGACTCTGCGGAGTGATAGTGTTGAAGTTAAGCATTATTTATAAGTACTGTTTGTGAATTCTTAATTAAAATTATAAAAGACCAAGAGGCTTCTGTGTTGTAATATGAAGAGGAACCGACCAGCCCTGACAGAAGGGAAGGGCTTTCTTGTTCCTGCCTTCTGTTTTTCTCCACTTTACTGTAGATAAACCCCTTCTGTACTGTTGGTTAGTTCCTTGTTGGCCTAGACCTGCATCTGAAGATCTAGTGTCCTTGAGATATGGAGGCTTGCCAAGTTCAAGAGATGTGCTCTTTCCCTATATTATTCACCATGTCTGCATCTTTGTATTTTCACAGATTTTGGGCCAGCAGATCAATGATTTTATCCTTCCTGATGTCAACTTGATTGGGGAGCATTCGGAAGTTGCTGAGCTTGGAAGAATGCTTCAACTTATTTTGGGCTGTGCTGTAAACTGTGAACAAAAGCAAGGTCAGTTAAACTTTGGTGGAAAGGGTGCATCATTCAAACTGGACACAGACACAACTTTATTGTTTTGTTTAACAATATTTATATACCCCTAATAAAAACAAAAACCCTCTGTGGTTTACATAGAGTAACATAAAATATCTGTTAGAAAATATCAATAAAATTAACAGACTTCAAAAACATGTAGACACAATAAAATGATCAAAATATAGATAAAATCAACAGTTTTTTTAAATAAAAAATGCATAATAAAACTTCATGTTTGAGTAGGCTTGCCTAAGCAACAAGGTTTTCAGCAAGCATTGAAAACCATTATTCTGCCTCATTTATGTTTATAAACAAAAAGCTTATCTTTACGATATGATAGATGGAAGCTTTGAATACTGCAGGAAGCACAGAGCTATTTATCCTTCTGATTGTTGTAAGTATGGATGATTACGTGCCCAAATTTCTCTTTTACAGAATATATCCAGACCATCATGATGATGGAGGAGTCTGTTCAACATGTTGTCATGACAGCCATTCAGGAGGTAAGGAATTGGATGATGGTAAATGGAAGGCTGAGAACAGTTTGTTACAACTGCTTCTTTCAGTTTAGCAGAAGGAAGTAATTTAACAGAAAAGGGCATGGTATGTAAAAATGAGAAATATTGTCACCCTCTGATAGGCAAAATAAAATTTCTAATGTATATTGCATATTTCATAAACTGTTCCACTTTTCTTTAAATCTAGAAGATATAACCTTCTGGATACCAATACTAGGTTCCCTTCTTGTCTTTCCTTCCCTGTGGTTCCCACAACAATTTAGAACTACTAGTTTAGTTTGTAATAAAAGATTTGGCGATTGAACTTCATTTCTAGTAAGGGTAACAAGGCTCACTGAGGCTGTAATTCAGTGCACACATACCTAGAAGTAAATCCCACTGAATTCTATGGGACTTTCTTCTGAGTAGGTATGCATAGGATTATGCTGTGGTAATCATTAAATGTTATTTGAACATCGTTTTTAAAACTGGATGACTAGTTTTCAGGTTAATTGTAGTTGGATTTGATAGCACTATTTGCAGTATGCTAGCATAAAGGTGAATTATGAGTAATTAGTAGTACAGTATTGGAATAAGTAGGGAAACCAATGATCTGTTTCCCTGTTTAGGGAAGTTTTTAATCTGTGATGTGTTAATGTATTTTAATGCTTGCTGGAAGCCGCCCAGAGTGGCTGGGGAGACCCAGGCAGATGGGTGGGGTACAAATAATAAATTATTATTATTTTTATTATCCACTTGAACCAAAGTTAAGCACTTTTAAGTCCCCTTAATTTAAGAGAGCATTGTTTAAAAAATTGTTTAAATCATTAAAGTGTTTTAATGTTGGTTGGATTGTGTCCCAGATTTCAGTTTAGCAGCTTAAGAAATACTAGAAACTGATATGAGTCTAATTGAAGGGAAGGGAAGCCATTTCAGCTTTCTGTTTTAGTGTTGCAAGTGGTGCAATTGAGAACAATGTAAATGTTGATTTGGATGCATCATAGGGTGGTGTGTTAAGCAACGTTTTCTTTGAACCCTGCTGCTTCTGAATGATCGTTAGATTTATGAATTTAAGTGGAGTTATTTTTCAACCAGTTCTGGCGCACAGCTGCTGCATGTTGGTAGTTTTGTGTATGGCATGAAACAGGATTCATAACTGGCTGGTCAACACTGAGCAGGCTTTTCTGGGAGGGGCAGGTAATTTTATTGAATGTCTTACTAGCCTTAAGGCAAACTATGCCATATGAAACAGCTGAATTCCTACTAAAACACCATCTGGCATGCTTAGAGAAAATGTACAGCTTAGTAAGCTGTCCCGTGACTCCTGAAGAGAAAAGAAGGACTCTAGGAGTGCTTCCACACTTGCAGAAAAGGGCCCTACTCTAGTGCACTGCTTTTCTGCAATTAGCTGGAAGTAGAATTTCAGCAAAGGTTTGACATAAAAATTAATATTCCACTCTATATTCCAGCAGTGCCCTTCCCTATCCTTCTGAAATGTCTGCTTGCAGGCTCCAACAAAGGTCCTTTCAAATGCCAGTTGAAAAGTTTCCTGTTTGCAAGTTTCAGCCTTTGTTTTTCACTTCCTCTTGATCGCATCTGGGAACTAGTTATGAGTAGACTTTGATTTGCACCTTAAATAGTCTCTCTGAATTGCCCCAGTGTCAGTTTCTCCTGCCGGGGTTTGTGTGGCTTTAATTATTGATTTCCTAACATTTTTCTTCATACTGTTTTGCCACTAAAAATATAATAAATTGTGAGAGGAAATAGTAAAATTAGACTATAAATCAAATCAGTAATTAAAGCCTTCCACCTTTTCACGAGGAAAAAACCCGTCATTGGAGCAATTTCAAGAGGGTTATCATCATTAATCTCGAAGCCCAGAGCATGGAGTGGTATAAAAGAGGGAATTTGCAAAGAGCAAGGGTGGAATTCATTGTAGTGCCAAGTCTATTGCAACAGATGGCAATTGCAAAGAAAACGGCATGGAAGCAGTCTAGGTACTATGAAGCTAAATCACCTTGGCCCTGAAGAGAGCATTCACTAATTATTCAGTAACTAGTTTTACTTTATCTTTGGCTTTTGTCCAGCATGAGTGCAATGTTGATAACAAGCACATACATAACAGGTGAGGGAAGGTCAGTGCATTGCACTTTCAATGTTGGACCCTTTATAGCAGGAGTGGGGAATCTGTGGTTCTCTAGATGTTGGACTGCATTGCCCATAATCCTTATGGGCCATGCTGTCTAGGGCTGGTGGCTTTTGTCCAACAGTGTCTGGAGGGTCAGAGGTTCCCCATCTCTTCTTTATAGCACTTGAGGTTCTTCTGCAGTCAACAGGAAAGAAAATATTCTGGAACACATATGGTACTAAAACCATTCTGGTGTAGAACAGTATGTTTACTTTTCAGCATTGTGTTTTTAAAGGACATGCCCTCCATCTTGTGCTTTAAGATTCTCATCCCTCTGGACCCTAGAATTTAAAATGTTTGGAACTTTCTGGGATCCAGGAAATCTAGGGAAGGCCTTAAGGTGAAGAAAGAAGGCAGACACAATTCCAAAAACTGCTAATTTTTTTAATTATTGTTATTAAAACACACACTTGAAAGTACATTGAGCAGGAAAAGCAGAAACCATGGCTGTGATGAAAAGCTTTATATCATAGCTGAAACTCACCAGGCATCACATTTTCTAGATTGCTTCAATAAATGACAGGCAACAAATAGCAAACAAATAACAATGGGTCATGCGTGAGTCCCTCAGACAAAATTTGTATGTGTCTAGACTAGAAATCTAGGTGTAATTCAGCCACTTATTGGAATATTGCACAACATGCCAAGTAATATCCTTGATAGTACTGTATATAGTAAAATACAATATTTATATTAAAAATATACTACTGCTCAAAGAAGTGAACTTTCATGCCATTTGTAAGGCATTGGGTAGGATCCTTAGTCTGTTGATGGGGTTGTAAGCCTTTGCTTTAACCCTCTATGGTAACAGAGTATCCTGAACCTTGGGGAGGTGCTTTTGTTCGAACATCTACATAGGGACTGAGGGCCATGTGGCACACCTCAAAAGGTGGCATTCTTGATAAGTTGCCCCTTTTTGATGTATGTCATAGGGGCTATCCTTTACTCAGGAGCAACCCCAGTTGAGCAGCCGGGAGGTGGGTTGGCTGGTTTAGGAAGTACCCAATGCCTGAGCCAAAATCTCACCTCACATCTATAGTCAATTAAGTTGTGTCCTGTTTTTATTCCAAGATGGTGTAATGTGGTTCTTCCCCTTCATGTCACACAATTAATATTAATATTAAAACTACAATACTGCTCAGAGAAGTGAATTTTCATGCCATTGGCACACTTCATTCATTTGGTGACCTCAGCTTAGTTTAAAATGCACATGATCTCCAACAATAACAATGTCTTATATACATCTTCATCTGTTACAGACCTGTCCTGATCATAAATACTAAGGTTCTGTTTGCTTCTGCAGTTTTTCATACAACCCGGTCCTAATGTTCATTATATCCCATGAACTGGCACTGTATGAGCTGTAGCCCAGGTGCTCATTTTCCATGATCAAAGGGGGAAAAGACATCCAAGCATTCTAGCCTTCCATTTCCCCTTTATCCTTTACCATTGGAGCTGGTCATTTTTGTGTGTGGGCGCTGTTACACATACCCATTCACATACTGAGTTGTCTAACTGCATCTGCTAGTAGAAGCTGACAACCTGGCTCTTCCACAACCTTGGATATGGTCTGATTTATGATCATGCCTCAAGGTAATCTTTGCTTTTGATCACAACACAGCATAAAACTAAGAACGTGAATAAGAGCATACAGTTGCAGGTCCAGTTAGGAAATTTTGGCGTTAATAATAAAACAAAAGAAAACCTTGACCATTCCGTTCTAGAAGTGAGAAGTGTTCTGTCTAGTAAATGTACAAAGATAACTCTGGGATAGCAAGAGACTATAAAGTAACAAGGAATGTGGCAGGCTCAGACACATAGGACACGGCCTAACGAAAAGGTCTCTTTCCCACATCCAAGCAATGATTCTTGTGTAATGAACTAGTAAAAGTAAGTTATTTTCCTGATTGCTTACTTCTGACTTTCTTTTTTGGGTATATATCTACAAACCCCAAAGTTTCTGAACATTTTAGACTGCCCTGTTTATTAAACGAATAAAAATAAATCTTTTGCTTTTTCTAATCCAGTGTAATCTAATTGCAGTTGATGAGTAAAGAATCTCCAGTCTCTGCTGGAAATGATGCTTACGTTGATCTTGACCGTCAGGTACCTAATGCCAGATGTTTTCATTCTTTCTTTTTATTAGTGGAACTCAGTATGGAATTAGCTTGGGGTTTTTTTGTTTTTTGTTTTGCTTTGTTGAGTTTGTATCTTTTAAAAAAATCAAAGTAAGCAGCATACAACAAATCTGAATCTAATTGTATATAAGCATTATGTGTAGAATGCTTGGTGTGGGCCATTTTATTGATAGAAAATGGGTAAATGCTGCAACATTTTGGAATGAATTGGTAGCTCAGTTAGTAGAGCACATCCTTTGCATGCAGAAGGTCCCAGGTTCAATCTGGGATGATTCCACTTTAAAGAGGATCAGGTATCAGGTAAAAGGAAAGGCCTCTACCTGATGTAGTTTTGGACTAGATCAGGGGTAGGCAACCTAAGGCCTGGGGGCCGAATGCGGCCCAATCACCTCAGTTCAGCCCACGGACGGTCCGGGAATCAGTGTGTTTTTACATGAGTAGAACGTGTCCTTTTCTTTAAAATGCACCTCTGGGTTATTTGTGGGGCATAGGAATTTGTTCATTCCCCCCCCCCCTAAAAAAAGAAAAAAAAGTCTGGCCCACCACATAGTCTGAGGGACGGTGGACCGGCTCACGGCTGAAAAAGGTTGCTGACCCCTGGACTAGATAGACAAGTTGTGTGACCTGATGTAAAGTGGTTTGGTATGTTCCTAAATAACCCAGCACACTGTCTCTCCTAGTAAGGATAGAACTCAGGAGTCTATGGAGGTTTTACCTTTAATGTCTATTCCTTGTGTTTTGTTTCCCAGTCTTTTGTGTTGTGTGAAAAAGAGTTAAAGCAAACAATATTCATTTCATGCAACTATAAAGAAAAGTGGTTTTTTAAAAGCTTTATTAACTTTGTGTTGTAATGTTTTTCTGTAGTGTTCTTAATGTACAGATCATAGGGCTCAATGTGAATATGTAAAATACTTCTATTTCTTGTTTACATATAATTAGTGGTCTAACCATGATAGTAGTTGCCCTTTTAAGAAACTGTAACTAGGCAAGTTGTTACAGTGGTGCATTGTAATTCCAACAAATCATTTGTGTATACGTCTGGTGCTTTCAGACATTTCTCTGCATCATCTCCTAGTCCAAAAGAAGCAAGGCTCTGTCAGTTTTTTTGCCTTTCTCTGGGAGATTTTGCAGAGAAATGATTAAAAAATAAAACTAAGCTGTGCCTTGCATGCCTAGTTTCTTTTACTTGTACATGAATGACTTCTAAAGGATCACAGCCTTAGAAAATTATTGCATCATAATCTTTTTAGCAAATGGAAATATATTGTGTTTTAAAAAATACAGTTGAAGAAAACAACAGAAGAACTAAATGAAGCCTTAGCAACCAAAGAAGAAATTTCTCAGAGATGCCATGAACTTGATATGCAGGTAAGCAGACACCTGCACAGTAAATATAAAATAAGAGTTTCGGCATTATAAATCTCAGCCTGTAGAAAATAAAATATTTTTGTATAACATATTACAGATATAATTGTATCTTTAAAGTGCATTTCACAATTGTGTGTCTTGATTTGAGCATGGTCAATTATGAATTGGCATGGAGTGGCTGGGGCAACCCAGTCAGATGGGCGACATATAAATAATAAAATTATTATTGTTGGCATTACATGAAGCAGACTCAAGCTTGTGGGTTTACATCCCACTTCCCTTGTGCTCTCCCTGACTTCCCCTTTCATAGCAAACCAGTCTGCCCAGTTTAGGTATTACAGCAAGTCATGATTTGTTGCAAAAGAAGAAGTCGGAGGAGGGAGGATGTGATCTGAACCATGTCTGTGGTGTTCCTATCTGTCCACCCATTACTAGTAGCTTACAGTCCATACCAGTGAATATATTTTAGCCAACTAAGTTTTGCTTAGAGTAGACACACTTAGAATAATGGACCTATGCTATTATGTTCATTATTTTCAGTGCATCTACTGAAAATATATATTGTTGGTTCACTTGTATTTGAAGTTGCATTTACTTTCCTTATTGATAAAAGAATGTATCTATGCTTTTCCTGCCTTTGTAAGGCACCATTAATATTTTTCTTCCTTCATACTCCTTTGGTTGTCCCATTGTTGAATTGTTTCAACCCCTGTTTGAGTAGCTTAGTGGGTATAGAGTTATCTTTGGTTTATGCTATGAGAATTACACACATGTACCCCAAACTGATTTCCCCCTGATTTTATTGTTAATATGTAGTTTGGCCCTGCACCTCTACGTTAGCTTTTGTTAAGACTTATTAGTGGCACCATCGTTTGCTTTTAGCTGTACATTTGTCCGTTGTTGTGTTTTGGTAATAGGTTGCTACACTGCAAGAAGAGAAGAGTAGTTTGCTAGCAGAGAACCAGGTCTTGATGGAACGCCTAAATCAGTCTGATTCTATAGAAGATCCCAATAGCCCAGCGGGACGTAGACATCTGCAGCTACAGACACAGTTAGAGCAACTCCAAGAGGAAACTTTCAGGTATGAGTTTCATGGTGGTGTAAAGTCACAGCAGCCACCATGTATTGGAAGATAATGAATTCAGTCCAACTATATTAACTTGTTGAGTTATATTTTAATAACTTCACATTAGGTCATGAGTGGGGAACGCTTTTGGTCTGGCAAGCCAGATTACTATCTGTCCTCACCCCCCATACACCAGCTTTGACAGGTTGGTGGGACAATCTACCTTTCAACAAACTGATATCCCACCACCTAAAGTCCTTTGCACAAGGGACTTAAGAAATAGGGAACACAATGGTTTATCTTTGTTCATTTGTTTTAGATCAAAGATCATGAAAACTTCCACAGTGGCACATAATTTTGACAATGAAAGCAACTGAAATGTTCACTGAAAGCTTACTATGAATGTTGCATTGAGAACTAGCACAATTTCACTTTCTAAACTGAAGAAATTAAAGTTGATCAGAAATTCACTTGTTTTCCCTCCCATTTGTTAGATTAGGGTGGGCAACCTTCAGACTACAGACCTAATTAGGTCCGGCGCAGTCCTGATTTCTCCTGCAAGGCCACCTTCTTCAAACCATACCCACCTGTCTCAGACCTGGCATTATTATGTAATTTGTTGAAAGCTAAAGGGCAGGTGGAGGAGGCACAACTTCCAGTGCATAATGGGGAGCCGTAAAATACACTCCTGGTAGTACCTTGGCAGGGGAGGCTTGTGAGAGCAAGAGAGCTGGGATAGACTGCACTACTGATCTCCCTGTGGGAAATTCTGTAGCCAGTTGATTGCACCAGAACAGTTTCCTGCGCTTGGCTGCACCACTGAATTCCCAATGGGACCAATTCTTGAAGGCCCTTGCAAAGACCCGAGCATGACACTTTGAAAGCCCCTTGCTCCTTGCAAAGAGTCCTGCTCAGCTCTTTGAAGCACCAGTAATCAGCGGCATTTCAAAGCACCGTGCAGGGCTCTTTGCAAGGAGTGCCCCACCCACCTCTCATCTGTTCTCTGTTGGGTGAAGGGGGAGTTAAGGATCTGGTCTGCTGACCAGCTACAGTTCCCTCCTCCTGTGCTAGATGGAAGTTTGTCAGCTGGATGTGGGCCCACAGAGCAAGGCCCCATTATCTCTTTCCTCACTTTAAAGAGAGAAAACGTATTTTAAATGCCTGCGTGTGAGAGAAAGAAATTCCATACTTTCTTGTTAAGCTGCTCTGTTTCAGTTTTGTGTGCAGCCTGGCTGAATGTGCTTTGTAGCTGTGAAGTTTTTACTACAAGATGGCAGCAACTTATTTGAGTTCCTGATGCAAGTATATGGCAAAATATGGTTTTGGTTGCGAGGTCACTGGAGGATAGAGCTTGAATGAGGCAACTCTGGCACACTATTTTTGGATTTCCCGCCACTGTAATCTAAGTTTCTTTTATTAAAGAAACAAACAACTCAGTTGGTGTCCTATCTATGTTTCTTTGTATTCAGGTTGCAAAAGAGGAAAAATTTAATCCTGCTTAGGAGCTGCTAAGCATTTTGTGTGTGTTGCCTTGTTTGTTTGTTAAAAAGAAATCTGTTGTGGTTTACAGATTAGAAGCAGCAAAGGATGATTATCGAATTCGTTGTGAAGAGTTGGAAAAGGAAATTACAGACTTGCGGCAACAAAATGAAGAATTAACAAATCTGGCTGAAGAAGCTCAGTCTCTGAAGGACGAAATGGATGTATTAAGGTAACACAGTTCTCTGCCCATAAGAATGCATATTTCTTCATGGGGCTGATTCTCAAGAACAAAATTCAGTGATACATTCTATACACAGCTTTCTAATGGATGTACGTTGCCGGTTCTGAATAGGCTACACTGGCTTCCTGCCCATTACAGAGACAATTCAGTGTGCTGGTTTTAAATGTTAAAGCCCTAAATGGCTTAGGAACAGCCTACCTAATAGCTTGCCTCTGTCCGTATGACTCCCTCAGCATTTAAGATCTGCCTCAATGTCCTCCCAGCATCTGAATTAAGGCTGGTGGTGTGATAACTGAGACAGGGCATATTCAGATGTGTCTTTTGCTTCTAGAATTCCCAGAGAGATTGCCTGGTGTAATTTTTGTCTTCCTTTTGTGCCAGGTGAAAATATACCGGTATTTGTTTGCCCGTGTCTTTTTGATTGCTTGATTATATAAAGTAAAGGTAAAGGGACTCCTGACCATTAGGTCCAGTCGTGACCGACTCTGGGGTTGCGTGCTCATCTCGCATTATTGGCCGAGGGAGCCGGCGTACAGCTTCCAGGTCATGTGGCCGGCATGACAAAGCTGCTTCTGGCGAACCAGAGCAGCGCACGGAAACACCGTTTACCTTCCCGCTGCAGCAATTCCTATTTATCTACTTGCACTTTGACGTGCTTTCGAACTGCTAGGTGGGCAGGAGCAGGGACCGAGCAACGGGAGCTCACCCCGTCGCGGAGATTCGAACCGCCGACCTTCTGATCGGCAAGCCCTAGGCTCTGTGGTTTAACCCACACCGCCACCCGCATCCTGTGCTTGATTATATATTATGCTGGAATTCTGTTGCTATTTTGTAGTATGCTTATCTTTTTTTTATAATGCTTTCTAAGAGCTTTGGCCGAGCAGCAGCTAATAAACACTTACATTAAAACGCATTCAGTAAAGGTTTTCCACCTATGGAATCTGTGCAACATCCTTCCCTCCAGGCATTCATCTGACAAAGTGGACAAGCTAGAAGGGCAGGTGGAATCATACAAAAAGAAGTTGGAAGATCTTGGAGATCTACGGCGGCAAGTGAAGCTCTTGGAGGAGAAGAACACAATGTACATGCAAAACACTGTCAGCTTAGAAGAAGAGTTGAGGAAAGCCAATGCAGCCCGCAGTCAGCTGGAAACGTACAAGAGACAGGTGAGCACAGGAGTGAGTGAAACTGGAGCCACTGCATTTCCCCTCACTTGTACATCGCTTTATGCCAGTCACCTTACAGTTTCTTCTGTTCCTCAGCCAAGCCAGTGACCGAAAAATCCCTCATGGAATTTTTCACAGAAATGCTTTAAAACACTTTTCCAAATTTCATAAAATCCATACGATATTTTGGATTGAGAGTTGGACCTGGACTAGAGATGGTTAGGTTTAAATTCCCACAGCTACAAAACTCACTTGGCGACTGCTATTTTTAAAGGATCAAGTCTTAGAAGTGAACTTAGAAATAGTGGTGAATTTGTGAACAAGTAAAAACTAGAAGAAAAGCAATTATTAATAGACATGTTTGATAGAATCTGGTCAACTATAATTATGATTAAAATGGGACATTTTAGATGAGTGTGTAATGAACAGCCAATAGTTTTTCAAACGACTGTCATTATTTATAATGTTTTGAAATTATAAACATAAAGATAAAATACAATGCCTTTTGTTGTAACTATATTCTTTTGTACAAATGTTTTCAGTTGCATCAATTTTAAAAAAAATTGTTTTAAAGTAAAATGGGGAAGGGAGTTAAAATGGGTTATTTACAGGACACCCTGGGCCCATGGTCCAAAAAAAGCTTCCAATTTGCCACATTTTGGTTTAGTTTTATCCTTCGTTGCAAAATCATCCACCTGATTTTTCTCCATGTATCTGAGGAAACAACAGCTTTGTCTTTCTTAAGAGTCCCTGATAGGGCTGAACAAATATTGCATTTATTTTATATACAGTATCTGGCATAATAACAAGAAAAGCAAGTCATACTCTGAGACAGTGTGTTGAAGAGAGTGAATTGAGATTCAGCTGTATTAACGTAGCTGTGTTATGGAGTAAGTTGTGAGATATCAGTAGCAGTCTGCTTACATCTTTGGGTAATTAATTCTGCAGGAGACAGCAGCTGGACACCAGTTTCATTTCCATTAATACTTACTTCTCCATATCTGCTGATATTACCACCAGTAAAACAACAGATTGAGTAATAATTGTATTTATCTCAGTTTAGCAATTTCAGTATTTGAAAATGGAAGGCAGCTGTGATTGCCATTGAGTGAAAATCGACCATTGATACATCTCCCTTATCAGTCAGTTCATTTTAAAGAACCATTGTAAAGTTTACCAGTTTAGGGTTGGGATATACAGTAAAGCTAATCTGCACTTAACTGAAAATTTCTGAACTTGTCGTTACTGCACCCTAGGAAGATTGCGGCAGGGGAGTGCACAAGTCCAAGACTCACCTGGGCTCATTCTTGTAACAATAAAACATTTTTTATTGTTGCAAATGAATGTGCCATTGGCTCTTACGATGATTCATACATTTGTGTGTTATTGGTGACGTGATCCCTTCTTGCTCTTACAGGTAGTTGAACTCCAGAATAGATTGTCTGAAGAATCCAAGAAAGCAGACAAATTAGAATTTGAGTACAAGATGCTGAAAGAAAAAGTAGACAGTCTGCAAAAAGAAAAAGATGTATGTATCTAAATGTTTCTTTTTCATCCTTGATAGAAGCAACTTTATAAACTCCTATCTCTTAAAAGAGTTGGTTTTTGATGTTGTCCCCTTATAAATCCTAGGTTAAATGTCTTTTTCTGTGCTGTAATGTACTGTAGTAGTTTTCCGGAGTGCTTCTAAAAGCCTCTTCCAGCTCTTCTATTGGTTTCCTGCCTTCTTTATCTTTGTCTACCTTCTTTGACCTCCTCTCCCACTCTAAGTCTCCATGACAGTTCCTAGTAACTTCTTTTAACTACTGCAACTGACCATGTTGTCTCACTTTCTGTGTGGTTTTTCTGCAAAGCTCCATCGCTGTTTCACATGTCAGTTCATATGTAATGCCAAAACATGGTTTACCCCATGTCTATGGGTTGAGCTTGCATGCTGTTCTCTCTCTCACTCCATTTGTGGGTTTAGAGGGCCTGTGGAAGCCATGGTTTGCCATAAACCAAATAACTTAGCGTTCAGACAGAGATTGGGACGAAAGAGCATTGTGAGCACAGGGCTGTTTCTTCTTGGCATAAAACCATAGCTTGGAGTTACATGTCAATGGTGTCTATTGGTGCTTGCATTTTCATCTGTGGTTTTAGGTTTATGCAAATAATTCCCAGATCTAATTTCTCATACCTGACTTTTTGTCTTCCATGTGATTGTTTGACATATGATGTTTCCTTCTGGATGTGGGTGTCTCCCATCTCAGATTTCATGTGGTGAAAACTGAAATGTTTTCTTCCCCTATCCTGTGCTTTTCCATCACTGTTTGTGATGCATTTATCTTTCTTGTTTACCAGAACTATAGTTAATTAGCTCATCTCTGCATTCTTTTGGACACACTTTCAGGCAATGCCCCAGAGCTGGCATTTTCTCCTGCCACGTTCACTATCCTTTAAAAACTTCAGAATACCCTTCCCAAAACATCCTGTCACTAAGGTCATTGTACTCTTCTATTTAAATCTGCTTCTATACTCCGATTCTCTGTTGACAAAGTGTATAAAATAAACTTGAAAAAGCTTTCAGTGTGCAGGGAGAAAATGGATTTGGCTGTAACACCAGAGCCAACTCAGCTGTCATCAACACTACTTTTCCCTTCTTCAGATGATATACATGAGTAGTTGCACAACCTTAGGTAGAAAAGCCCTTATTTCATTAACTAGAGCAGGCTCTGTGGAGAAAGGAGGTTTGTCTGTACATCAACGTCTTGCTCTTAGTCTACTCGTTAAAAACCTGGGTCACTTTCCATCTTCATCTCTTCGGCTTGGCACATATTTTCTTCCAACATCTGTGTTTGTTGCTTTTCCTCCCTGCTACTGTCTGTCTCGTCCTCACCTTCCCTATGCTTGGAGACAACTCTCTGCCTCTCCAGCCTAATGCTGTCTCCCCTTCCTCCCACAATTGCAACTGCTGTGTCAAAGCCTTATCTTGGTTCTTGCTTCATCGTTGTCTGCTTCCTAGGTAGAAATTAAATCTCTTTTCAACATATTTCAGCATGATTCCTTTTTTGTTGTGTATTGTTGAGGACCCTGCTGCCACCATAGTGTAGGCCTGATTGGGCCATTTCTGAACCTACATACCATTCATACATTGAAAACATATAACGTATATTAATTTCAGGTTCTAAAGGGCCAAGCATTCTAGAGCAGTGGCTGTCTAGCTTTTTACATTTTTACTAAGTACATGTTAGAACACTGAGATGTGGCTGAAAATGGCAACCCCTTGCCAAGTCTCTCCCCCAGCCCTTCAACCCTCCCTCCACTAACAATTAGTTCAACTTGTCTGGCCCTGACACTGTTATGTTGTGCATTTTGCTGCATCACTCCATTTCATAGGTTGACAGCGGGCAAGGAAATGCACATTGTAATGATGTTGGAACACTGACAAAAATTGAACTAGTTGCTATGGAGTGGAACCTGACACGGAACTCTTGGCTTTTTGCAACAACCCCTCGTTCAGTGTAAAAGTGGGTTGGACTGGAGGTGGTGGACTGTTGGGACAGTGTGTGTAAACATTAAATTAATATATAGCAGGGGGAGGTCTTTGCCTTCTTTTTGTTTAGTAGATGGATACAGCCAGCTCTGAACTGCTAGGCACACAGGCATCATTGCTCTGGGGCTTACAAGGAGTTAATGCCTTTCTGCTTTAAAGCAATGCTGCTGATGCCACAGTCCCTCAAAAAGTGGCATGGGGAATATATCAGATATTTATTCACTGCATTACCTTGCCTGTTTTCCTTCCCCATAACTTTCTGGAATTACTAATACAATTTTCCAGTTAGTGGAAGGAACTGTTTGACAGTTGGCACTGGCATTTTTCCTCTGCTTTTCAAAGCCCTGCAAGATGTTGATGGGTTTGAGATTCCACAAGTCTGTGGAGTCTGGATATATTTACCTACTGCATAATAAACCCTTTCAGAAGACAAACTAGCAGATACATCATTTCATTTCTTTTAGTTTTGCTGTGAAGTTCTTCACATGGAAGACTTTTTTTGGATACATAGATGGTTAAAATCCTGACATGCAATGGTAGCCATTTTAGCAGTGCTTTCATGAGTTGACTTGTAGAATTGTCAAATATTTATGTTTTTCTTTTTATGTAGCGGTTAAGAACGGAGAGAGATTCCCTGAAAGAAACCATTGAAGAGATTCGATGTGTACAAGCACAAGAGGGGCAGCTTACTACTTCAGGTAAAGAAAATCAAGATTATGAGATTTCACCTAAAACATCATGTAGAGAGTGTGGTGTGTGAAATACAAGATTTTGTTGTGGCATTTCAGGGAATAGGTTGGTGCTGTCATTCATGAGTATATTTTAATAATCTGTATGCCCCAATTCAGTATCCTTTCCTGGGTCTCTTTTCCATTAATATTCCTTTATTGCTCTTCCCACATTTTGGTTTATATTGCATGGAATAAATAAATTGGTTGACTTTGCCAGAGAAGAGGGTCATTTGCTCTATGGTCCTAGGGTGTAAGAGTAGGTTCCTTCCATATGGAAGATAAAACATGCAGGGAGGGAGGGAGATACTTCAGATGTTATAAATAAACTGCTTTTTTCAGAGCACTTGAATTCTAGAGAATTGGAGGATCAGGCTGTTGTTTCTCACAATATCATAAAAATCTCATAGTGGTTTGCCTCATGGGTCATAAAAGGTGTAACAGTCTATTGAAAAGTAGCTCATTTGCCTGTTCACCTGGAACAATCCTGCAAGGGTGCATGCAGATTCAGCAATTTGAGCTCAAAATGCCTTAATTCGGAATTCTTGTCAAGCACCTGGGTTTCATTAATCAAAATTAAGTCATAGATTATATCAGTTACATTTTAAGTCTTTCTATTGTATCATGAAAGTTGAAATATGCATAGAAATACATTTGAAATAATTTATTTCTGTCGCATCCTAGATTAGCCCTACATAATCTAATTGATTTTCTTTTTCACTCTTTAAAATAGGATTATTGCCACTGGGAGGTCAGGAATCTTCTGACAGTTTAGCAGCTGAAATTAGTACCCCTGAAATCAAGTAAGTCTGAATTATATGGTCCTCTTTATGTCAAGATGTATAGGTATGCATTTAGCATTGTATTTCATTAATGTTTTCATTAGTAGTAAGAGAAGCTGTTGTTATCAGTCTCCACTCAGTTTATAATGTCCCCCCCCCCCAGTGTTTGGTAAGACAGTTATTAAAATACTGTTCTTTCTGTGTTGATGTTACTGATGTGTTCTTCTGAGTCCCATTGCTGAATTTCTAATCCTGGTTCTCATCTTGTTTATTCAAGGGAAAAACTCATTCGCCTTCAACATGAAAACAAGATACTAAAGTTGAACCAAGAAGGATCTGATAATGAAAAAATTGCCTTGTTACAGAGCCTTCTGGACGATGCTAATCTCCGAAAGAATGAATTGGAGACTGAGAACAGGTAAGAAATGGCTGTTTTTCCTTCAAAATGGGGCCATATTCCTTTTTTCTTCAGTTCTACTTGCCCTGTGACAAAGGTTATGGGCTCTAATAGCTTTATCTTTCACTGATCATACAACATGACAAAAGTTCTGTTTCTGCAGTGAATTCCACAGTATTTTAAGGGGAGATGCATGTACCCATGGTAAACATGATAATATTTGAAACGAAGAAGAATGTACTTTTTGAAGAAGGCCATTGTGTCAGCAGATATTTGGTAAACACAGCTGACCCTGGGATATGTTTCTTGCATGTTTGAAGATCTTTGTGTGCCCTCTTCATATGCTGCTGTGTTCATCATGGGAGACACTTATCACATACACCTACAGTATGTTTGTACTGTGTAATGCATTCCTAAATCTGTACCAAATGCAAGACCCATGTTTGAAGTGTAGGTCTTATGGAAGTCTTATGACGCATGCTATATCTTTTTTAAGGTAGCTCTAAAATTCTTCAAGCTTGAAGACCCAGTTTCTCCTTTCTTCTCTACGTTCCACAAAAGATCATACTCTCTGGTGAAGTTATGCTTCTAAACTGGGGCTCTAGGAAGTCTTCTAGGCACAAGCTTTATCCCTGGTGGTTCAAAGGCATGCCCTGCCGAGCTCTGCTTTCTTGCAGTCTGAGACAATGGTATTCTGGAAAAGTTTTAATGTCAGAGGGATTTTCTTATACTATGTTAATATTTTCTTAGTAATTTTCCTTTGGAAGCAGCTTGCAAGGTGCTTTTAATCAGCAAGAGATGGCAATCAATATTGCTCTTTTAGCTGCCCTTTAATTCAGCACACTATAAAGTTTGTTTAGAAAGGCTCTATTATTGTCAGTTCCCCATTTGGTTGGAATGACAGAGAGGGCCTTTTCCGTTGCCATATCCTGGTTTTGGAATTCCCTGCCTACAGAGGTTTGTTTTGCTGCCTCCTTGTTGGCCTGCCACCTTTGCATTAAGGCCTTTGCCTTGTCATAATTACTTGTCTATCTATTAGATTTTTATTGCTGCTATGTTTAACTTCTTCAATGGCTACCTTGCTATTTTTCACATGTTTTATGATTTCTATTAGCCACTTTGAAATGCACAAGGAAAGGTGAGGCTATCAGTGTATTTAAAAACAAAACTTTGTGCCACTTGTTCAAATGCTGTATGAATTGCAAACTGAATTGTAAACAAAATTGGGCGACTGGTTTTTTGTTTTTTTAAAGGAGAATAAATAAGACTTAATAGTTGTGTCTGAGAAGAAAGTGATTTTTTCCCCTTATTATTATTTCTAGGCTCGTAAATCAGAGACTGCTTGAAGTACAATCTCAGGTTGAAGAACTGCAGAAATCCTTACAGGAGCAAGGTTTAAAAACAGAAGATGTAAGTGGAAAAAGACAAAAACGTCTTGCAATCGGTTTATAATAATGCTAACTTTTCCAGTGCCTGGTATTCTAAGTCAATCGACTTTAAATTTTCTGCAAAGCTTCATTTGCTTTCACATGTAAAAATAAAATAATGTAATTCCCTGGTTCTAACTATTTTTAAATGGGAGCAGAGTTCCCAGTTTCACCTAAGAAGCTTCCTGCTGGCAAGCCTAGTCAATATGGAGCAACTGGGTTGATCATCTGTTTGGTGTGTTCACTGTGCAGGACCACCATGTAAACACTGAATCATAGGTGGCTAACCTGTGGACCTCCAGGCATTGTAGAACTACAGTTTGCATCATCTGTGGCGCAGTGAGTCAGTGTGTCTGGCTGTTAACAAGAAGTTTGTTGGTTCGACCCCACCCAGGGATGGTTGTGGGCAGGATATTCCTTCATTGCAGGGGATTGGACTAGATGATCCTTGGGGTCCCTTCCCACTCTGAGTCTTTGGCGTTGTGATTCAGCAGTAGCTGGAGGCCCACAGATTAGCAGCCCATGCTCTTAAAAGCATTCAACAAAGTGTGTCAGTTTTTTACTTTTCTTTGGATGTATATGCTGTACAACCCCAGCCACTTTTGAATGGAAAAAAAGATTTGCATTTTGTATCATCGTTAGGTGGGCTGCCATTCACCTCATCTAATTACTTCTGATTGCTTTCACATAGAGTCCTTACCTTCCTGTGAAACTCTCATGGCGCCTGCTTACAGTGACCTCAGCCATCTTCTTTTGAAAGTCTAGGTCGAGTTGATATTTGTGTATGTGTTTTATTTAAAGATGTCTCGTTGCAGCATTTGTGTTTTAATTAGAGCACTTATTCATATACTTGAAACGGGTTTGTGCTAGCTTTCCACAGCTCTCTAGAGGATGAGACAGGAGGAAGAGACCTTAGAGAGCAGAGAGAGAGAAGAAAATGTGCATGCTCTGAGAATGCCTTGCTTTAAATGTGTTCTCTTCAGAAAGATACTAAGTAGTTTATTCTGTTGGCTGCTGTTTGCTTCGTACTAATCTGTTGCCTCTGTCTCTCGGCACGGGTTTCTGCTGAAGGCTATTGTGAGTATGGCTTCCTATTTACTTCAATCTGCTCTTAATCAGTCAATGCCGATTTGTGGCTCTATTTTTTCTTTTTAAGAGAAACTTAAATGGATAAAGTTTTCATTCTTATTCATATTATGTTTCACACTTTCTATGTGTTGTGCACCTGTGGCTTAGCAGAACCTTAGGGGCGTGCATCTCCCAAATATTTTAATGTTTGTTGTCATTGTGGCAATGCTTCAGCTGTGTTTGTTGCATGCTTCCTTAGACACAGGTGAAGAAGTTTGTAAGAACTGCAAACAACCACAATTTCAGTTATTACGGAATTTAATTTGTAGTTAATGCTTTTGCACTATTTTCATGTAGGTGTTTCCATGCAGGACTGAGCCACATTAAAATTTACATTTATTGTGGTGTTCTCACATTGTTCTTATGACAGAAATCATGACATGGGCTGTAAATCCCTTGTTTCTTAAATAGGGGTGCCTTAATATTTATAACATTCCTAAACGAACACACTTCTGTGTAGGAATTGGCATGAAACCCATGTATGATTCAGCTACACCTTCTGAAGGGGGGGAAGGGCATTGGAGATCATCACCGCTCCTTTGCAAATGTTACACATGGCAATGTGCATGTCGATTGCATGTACAAGATTTTTACATGAGACTTGCAATATGCTCATCAAAACCTAGCTATACCTTTTTGAACAATTTTTAAGTGGTTTTAACAAATTTATGCACTATGCATTCTTATATATTTAGAAAGCCAATTTTTTCCATACTTGGTCAAGTTAGATCAACTAACTAAAATTTAGATCAACGCTGCGCATATGCTATGAGCCTTGTCTAAATAGGGCTACGTTGCATGTATGTAGCAGCTATGTTTTTGGCTTGTGTGGCACCAGTTAACTCCCTAGACCTTATCTCATTTTTATTTTTTTTACAAAGTCACTGAGAGTAGTAGCTGTGTGACAATTGACAAAATTGCTGCCAGAACAGAGCAGCCACATACCCAGCCTGTAACATAGCATGCCCAATGCAACTGTGGGTCAGTTCATGCAACAGGCACTAAATGAGACCTCTCTGCCTGGTCATGCATACGGCTTGGAGGGTACCGCTACTTTTCACTGACCTTCCGACAACTTCAAGGATTCCTTCATCCTTCGAGGTGGGTGGGTGAACAGGTAGCTGCTACAGATGGAATGGGACATGCAGGGCCTTGCTTAGGGGCTGCTGTGTGAACTGGACTCGAAATGAATTTATCGATGCACATTACATTGTGCATGAGCGGTACGAAGCGGAACAACCTTAATTTTTTTTATGCACTATGAGAAGAAAGAAACTTAAGAGGGTCCTGCTGAAAAACATTAAGCACCCGAGGCCGCCCATTTAGGCTTTGTTGCACACATTTGCTTTAACTTTTTGTTCTACCCTCAGTTTTCAAATCTATGCCACAATGGGTGCTTCAAATGACACTTTTTTCCTTTTGTTTTTAGTCAGTCATTCTGAAAAAGAAGCTTGATGAACACCTGTAAGTAGTAAAATGTTTCCTACTACTTATGTAAGAATAGTAAAACAATTATTCTTATCCCAGGCAGCACAGTTAGGAGTGAACCAGCTGAAGATGGTTAATACATTGAGCATTTAAAAGCTATTTTTAGATCCTAACCCTAAATATTTTTTATTGAAAAGTTAGTACCACCAGTTCAGGGTATCTTGGGACTGTATTGTTAGCTTAATGAATTTTACCGATAGGGATCAGGTGGCATATATTTTGTTAAATTTGACAGAGGTTTTAGAGTGTTATTCTGAAATAGGAATTTTCCAGGGAAAAGTAGTTCAGCAACCAGTCATACTCTGGCTCTACCTTTTTTAATAGTGAAAAGCTGCATGAAGCTAATAATGAGCTTCAGAAGAAGCGAGCTATCATTGAAGAGTTAGAGCCTCGATATAACAACAGTTGTAAGTAGTTTTATATTTTGCCTTGTAACTGATTTTTATTGTTATAATCATAAAAACACTTCTTTCAAAACACAAATAAATGTCTTAACACAGCTAATTTAGGACTCTGCATTTGGTTTATTTACAACACAGCATCTAGTTGTTTTCCTTTAAATCAGCTCAACCCAATTGTTTTGCTGTTTTCTTCATTTAGATAACAGTGTTGTATGTTTGTAACTGGCACTCACTCTAAATGGCAGAAATTGAATAGTCTGGCATAGGTAGCCTCCATTTGTATTATATACCACCACTGTGTGGAGACAGGTAATCTTTTTTTAAAAAAACAACAACAACAACATAGGTTGCAAGGCTGTCATAAGACATTTTGCTGCCTGTAGCTAAACAGCAAATGACATCCTCTAACTCCCCTACCTCCCAAAAGAAATTGAGTCAAGGATCATGGTATGTAAGATTGCCCATATCATTTTGGCACCTGATGCAAAAAATCCCACAAACACCTCTCCCCGGGAGTATAAAGAAAGAAAGAAAGAACATTTTGCTGCCCCTTAATTACACTTCAAATCTTCTGCTTGAGGTAGACACTGCACTCTCCTTGCCATGAACATTCCCAATACATATGCCAGAATTAGGCTTGTCAACATCTTAGTTTTGAGTATCCTGTCCAGTCTCGGAAATCCATTTGCACATCATTTAAATGGTGTACTAAACTCCCTAACAGCGGTTTAATTGCATATGGGTTCATGTTCCTTGAGGAACTCGCGATAAAAAACCTCCACACAAATGAAACCCAAAGGAAGAGGAGGACACAAGGTTTGGTGTACTCTGCTGCCAAGTTTTCCTCTGCATCTCCATTGTTACGCTGGGTGGAGGGGTTTCAACCACCCCACCCAGTGTGTGTGTGTGTGTGTGTGTGTGTGTGTGTGTGTGTAGGTAGGTAGGTAGGTAGGTATAGGTATATAGAGAGAGAGCTGTCTGACTTGAACATCATGTTTATGTGCAATGGGGGTGTTCTTGGGGGAGGGTGGGGCATAAATAATAACTTATTATTATTATTATACAAGCCAGCAATCTTCCCTGTCAATTTGGATTTTCATTTTAAAATATTCTTAATAGCCCCATAAACACACCTACCTTTTCAAACTTACTTTAAAAAGTGTTCCTATAAGCTGTCAGCAATATCTGAAATGTGACATCTTCTCCCAATAAAGCTCTCAAAATAGAAGAATTGCAGGAAGCTTTGCGTAAAAAAGAAGAAGAAATGAAGCAAATGGAGGAAAGATACAAGAAATACTTGGAAAAGGCTAAAAGTGTGAGTATCTTCTGTTTCGCACCATGTTCCTTAGAGGGCTGAGACTTGTCCTCCCTCTGTAGCCTCACAAAATTATCATTTGGAATTAACAATATGCCAGTCCCAATAATGAGTTGGATAATGTTTTAAGATTTTATTTTTTAAACTCTGCCAGCTCTGTGTATCTTGTTAAGGATCCACAGTGCAGTTGGTAGAATGCATATTTTGCATTCGGAAGGTTCCCAGGTTCAATCTCTAGCATCTCCACCTAAAGGAATGGAGACATAGGTGATGGGAAAGACATCTGTCTGCCTTGAGACCCCACAGAGTTACTTCCAAGAATAACAGACAATGCTAGGATAGATGGGGAAATAGTGTGACCCAGGAGAAGGCGTTTTCCTGCGTTCCTACTTTGAGCTGTATGGTTCTTGCCCCTTGCAGGTGATCCGTACTTTAGATCCCAAACAGAACCAAGGGTCGGCACCCGAGATTCAGGCACTGAAGAATCAGCTGCAAGAGCGTGAAAGGATGTTCCATTCTTTAGAGGTAACTTATGCTGGGTTAAATTGTTTTAACTAGAGTTTAACATTGGGCAGGATTCAACCAACAAGTCCCACCAATGGAAGCCTGTACAAAGATGTCCACTTGTGCAGTGGGGCTCCCCCCCCCCGCCACCACTACGCCCTTCAAAAGTGACATGGGGGGGGTAAGAAGAAACACACCCCAGAATAATTCGCAAGCGGGAGGAGAAGGGGGGATTTTCTGTTTTGGAAGCTGAAAAGCTTGCACCGATGGAATGATTGCCATGGGGCTACATTGAATTTTCCCCACTGTATTTCTACTCGGTTGTATCCCATCCTGAGACCTTATTGCCAAGGGTGGGTAAGACATCTGTAATAAATAGCAGTAGAGTGGAACCTCGCTTTTCGAACATAATCCATTCCGGAAGACCGTTCCACTTCTGAAATGTTCGGAAAATGAGGATCAATGGGCAGTCCGCAAAATCCATTGAAAAAATGGAAAAACACGCAGTGGAAGCCGTTCGAAAACGGAAGCAATTACTTCCAGGTTTTTGGCGTTTGGGTTCCGAATCGTTTGTCAATGGAGATGTTCGAGAACCGAGGTTCCACCACAGTAGTAACTTGCAGATCAGTTCTATGCATGTTTTCTCAGAAGCAAGTTCCACTGATTTTCCAACTGGCTTATCCTCGGGCAAGAGAGCAATCCTGTCCCTCCTCTGATGCTGATGCATGAGGGCGGGATTTGCATTGTGAGCAGCTGCCTCTTCATCACAAAGAGGAATATTGCCAGTCAGAGGGACTTCTCCTCTGCGTCAGAGGTCCCAGCTTTGCCCAGGCAGGCAGAAAGCCACCACTAGCAGATCTCCTTCCAGTGGTAGCAACTGGAGTGCCAAAAAAAGGGGGGCAATGCCTGCAGCTCTGGAGCTGGCATAATGAACAATTACAAAAAACTGCTCCCTCACACACACACCTTCACTCACAAACCTTTTGCCATGGTTGGTGTGAGTGCCAGAGCTCCAGATGCAGCAGGAGATCTGCAACTTCACTCTTTCCTGGCCCCAAGTTAGGATTGCTCCATCCTTGTGCATAGAATTGCAGTGCTGTTGGCAGTTATATTGCACTCTTGAATGTTCACTGTTGGGTTAAGTTTTCATCCTGGGCTCCTAATTTGAAGTAGCAGCCTGAATGTAAAAACAGGCAGTCGTGCACCATGTAAAGGTAAAAAGTAAAGGACCCCTGGATGGTTAAGTCCAGTTAAAGGCGACTATGGGGTTGTGGCGCTCATCTCGCTTTCAGGCCGAGGGAGCCGGTGTTTGTCCACAGACAGCTTTCCGGGAGCTCACCCCGTTGCACCATGTGGTCACTAATTGAAAATGCTCTTTTATGATGGCTCTAATGATGTGAGGAGCTGGGTGTCTGTGGTCTCCAGCACATGTTGCTACAACTAATGGGGAGTAAAATTTATGCACTTGAACCTGCAATGCTGCATAAATACCTTTAGCATGAATGCCAAATAATCAAAAGCGCTTGATAATGCTTTTCTTAATTAGAAAGAATACGAGAAAACGAAAACTCAAAGAGATATGGAGGAGAAATACCTTGTCAGTGCCTGGTACAATATGGTAAGTAGTCCAAAGTGAACACTCAGATATGACTTGTGTTTGTAATAGGTTTTCCTGAACAAAGATGACTCTCAAACTTGGGAGTGTTAAGTGCAGGGGCATCCATTTGATTACCATAGAGATTTGTAGTTTGTGGTATGTTTTTACTCTCCTTGCTGCTTCAGGATCTCTGCTCCAGGCCTCAGGAGGAAGTGTATGTGTGCTGTGATGCTGCAGGAAACAGGTGGGAGAGGGGTGGGAGAGCACAGCATTGGTCCTAAGCCCCAAACATTCCTGGGAACTCCATAACGGAGGTACATGAGATAGTCTACTGTGGCTAAAGTCACTTTTCACACGAAAAGCCTACCTTCTTTCAGGTTTTTTTGAACCCATATTTGATTTTTAAAATGCCACCTAAATACTACTTTTCACTCCTTCTGATTACTAGATCAGTTGCAGGTGTGAACTAGAGGAATTTTTTAAATTCTTTCCGTAACATGACTCATCCTTCTGTGGCTTCTGTATCCAGGCCTATTTCTTTCAACTGTCTCATTATAATTGTCAAACATAGTTCAAAAACCCTTCTAAATGGTTGCCTGATTTTGCCTGAAACAGCAGGGTACAGAATCCAGCTTCCTGAGAATCTCGGCTTTCATTTTTTAGAAGAGCTTTTTTTCTATATTTCTTGGGTCTGAAGGTGCACTTGAAAGTACGTCAGCTATGAGCCTAATAAAATTTCAGAGGCCTCAATAAGATTTCCTGTCATTGTAGGATAAGGGTGTATGTGCCATACATACTCCCATGTATATACATATAGATATATAAAACCACCTCCTGCTTTGCACGCCAACAGGACAGACACATGCATAAATACACATTGCTGCCCCATCATGTCCAGCTTAGCTGTTGTATGGGAAAAGGCAAATTTCTGTGAGATGTAAACAAGTATTCAGCAACACACAGCAAAGCTAAGGTGGAAAGCTTTTGAAAAACGGTGTTCATGGTGGCCCAGTGCTGCATTACGTGAGTGTAAGCTTGCCTTTCTTTTATGAGCATCTGCCTTCTCCAAAGTCCAATTTCTCTCTACAGGCCAGGAAGTGAGGCTTGTAAGTATTCCTACCCTAATCAGAAAGCAATCATGGAAATAAAGGGTGGCAGGTTCCCACTGTCATAGCCTCCATAATTCAAGAATCATGATCCATCAGTTAAGCAGTGTGAAAGGAAAGGTTTTGATAACCTGGGCATGTTTTTGTCTTCCTCCAGGAGTTACCCATAGGTAGGGGTTGGTCAGCAAGCGTCAGCTCATCTGTGGAAGCTTTGCACATGTACACAGGAAGCAACCTAGTCACAGACATGCCACTATAGTTGCCATACCTCTGAAGTTTAGTTGTTCACTGGAGAATTGCCGCTGGAGAATTGATAGAGGTCATGCATGCTGGTGCGGTGTGGCTAAGAATGTCACCTGGGAAGTTGCCAGTTCATCTCATCCCTGCCATGAATTTATTAGATGGCCTTAAGCCATGGGTAGGCAAACAGGCCCAGGGGCCGGATCCGGCCCAATCACCTTCTAAATCCGGCCAGCGGACGGTCCAGGAATCAGCGTGTTTACATGAGTAGAATGTGTCCTTTTATTTAAAATGCATCTCTGGGTTGTTTGTGGGGCATAGGAATTCATTCATTCCCCCCCCCAAATATAGTCCGGCCCCCCACAAGGTCTGAGGGACTGTGGACCAGCCCCCTGCTGAAAAAGTTTTCTGACCCCTGCCTTAAGCAAACTACTCTTTCTTGGCTTTAGCCAGAACTCTCAAAACGTGCAATGGAAATGCTAAATTTGATGGTGAACATTTGGGTTTTACTATGGACTCTTGGCTCCCTGCCCCAAATCTGGGTGGCCCTGTTTGGGAAAGGGACAGTCCAGCGTAGCCAACACACCGTAGTAGAGCAAACTTAATGTATGTTTTAGTTATTACATCTTTCATAATATTGGAACGCAGGGTTATCGATGAAGCTGATCCATGGCAGAACCAGGATAGACCAAGGAATTACTGCTTTGCACAGTACATAGTTCAATTATTGAATTTGCTACCACAATTGATAGTGATGGCCACCAACATGGACACCTTTAAAAGGGGATTCGACAAATTCATGAATGATAAAGCTATCAATAACTACCAGTCATGTTAGTTGCATTAGTTCCAGTATCAGAAGCACTGTGTCCCTGAGTACTGAGGAGCATGAATGGGAGTTTGCTGTTGCACTCATGTCCTCATAGTGGGCTCCCCATGGGCATCTGGCTGGTTACTGCGAGAGCAGAATGCTGGACAGGAGGGACCTTTGATATTATCCAGCAAGGCTGCTCTTATATCTACCTGCCTTTTGTCTTCCTAGGGTATGGCTCTTCACAAAAAAGCAGCAGAAGACAGACTTGCTACCACAGGTTCAGGACAGTCCTTCCTGGCTAGACAAAGGCAAGCCACCAGCACAAGAAGAGCCTATCCTGGCCATGTCCAGCCAGCTACAGCAAGGTAGAAGAAGGCCCTGCCTTTTGAATGGAAGCCATCCTGGGATCAAGGCCTACTTCTGTTACGAGTGACAGCATTTCAGGAAACTTAGCCAGCATCCTTTCTGTATCTTTGTTCCTTGCGGTTGCTTAACTTCTCATTTCAGGAAGGTGGTTGTTTTTTTTTCTTTTTTAAGAAAACACTTTCTCAATGTTTTTAGTCTTACTTTCTGGAGTCTTCCCTTTGTCTTTCGATGTGCCAAAATGTTGGAAAACACCTAGTGGAATGTAATAACGGAATCTCCCCCTCTCTTCCCCTTGTTTATATGGAATTGTCCTGTCTCACCTGAAAGCTGATGATGGCTAAGTAGCAAACCGAAAATGTCCCGTTGGCAAATGATGTTGCCATCCTTTCCAAGGCTACCATTGTATAAAGGGAATTACCTTTTCTTTCTCAATCCAGTCTGATCTGTTTAAATTATGTGATGGAATTTGCAATGGTGTTGCATAGAATTATTATGAAATGTGTTAGCAATAGTCAGATGCTGGCAGAAGCTGTAACCTGGCTGCAAGTACCTGATCGCGTTTGTTCATGTCCTTCTATTTATCCTTCTCTTGGCTTTAATTTGGAGAGGCAAGCTGATTTTTGTCCTTATTTGCCCATGTTCTTTTTGTTTTCCTTTTAGTATCACTAAGGTTAAAATGCTTTGATGTTCCTGTTCCATTCTTGGTTAGTTCAATCGCAGTGGAACACGGCAACCATTCATTGCATGGCCAATTGCTTTAAAGCTTCTGTCTCTGCACTCTAACCAAGTGGAGCACCCATCCTTTTCATTGCCATGTTATCGCAGTTCTCCACCTGCTTGGAAATCCTAGGAGATGGGACCATAGTAGTATTCTACTTACTGTGTGCCTTGATCCTACAGATGCCTAGTATTCTACATGGTTAAACCATCATGGAGAAATTTTATGAAGCAGTGAACTGTGTAGAACAGTGTCCTTCTGGTCCCCCATATATCATTTGACTCAAACTCCTCTGAGTCCCAGCCAACATGGTCAGGGATGATGGGAGTTGTAGTTCAAAAACTTCCCCATCCCTGGTGTATCAGGGTTGATTTTGATTGGATGGCTTTGGTGGATGCTGTCTTCAAATTGCCATCTACCACTGAGGACTATTTTTAATAGATCAATAAGGAGGGAGAGTCCATTCATTGCCTTACAGATGGTACCATTGCCTTCAGGCTTGGTGATTCTGACATGAAAACTCGCTGTCCTTTTGTGCCAAATCTTCATACATGCCTGTACTGTTAACGGGTCTTTGTCATGAAGGAAGGCTAGCAATTCCCCTTCAGATTCTGATCCTTCCAAGTATTGCGTTCTAGATGTTGAGCCACTTGCACTCCATATGGATCCGCCATTGAAGTAGTTTAGAGGTTTTGTTTAAGGTTTTCACCTTAAAATAAAAATTCAGTGTGTCTAACGTTCAGCAGAGAACAACTTTTGTTGTGTATCCTTCCAAATGCAGACCATAGGGACCTTTTCCTTTCGAGGAGGGGAAAGGAATCAGAGATGGCTTTAACTTGGAAGTCTACCTGGTTTTTATAGTCACATTTTCAGTATAAAATGTTTTTCTTCTCATCCTCATTTTGTGCGAGAAAGCACAGCACATCTTAATTTTAAAAAAGGAATATTGCCTTTATTCAGCACCACCCTAGTACATAAAAGGAGCTCTTAAAGTTCAGCAATGTGTAGAATAATAATTAAAATGCAGGGTGTGGTTGTTAGCCCTTTGTAGTATGGTTTCAATGTTAGATGAAGTAAGCCAGGTATTTCCCTCAGTAGGCATAAAAGTAAATAAAAAAAATCCTTCAAAGGATCATTCACTTGGTAATCTGCCTTTTTTCTGCAGTAGTGAATTTGAAGCAGGAGACAAAATATGGGAGGCATCTGTGCATAGTTTTCAATTGCACTTTCAAGCGAAGGTGTTAGATTGGCATCCTGTCTTTTTTTGCTGGTGGCAAGTAGTGTACTGGAAGAGCAGCGATTAGTATTGAGTTAACCAGTTTTAAAGTAATGCATACTACACTTGGTAATCCGGGTCAGATAACATCTCCAGCAGTCTTAATTTTGCTAGCTGAATGCTTCTGTAGGCAAAAACTTCTTATTCTGTTGGGAGTGGCAGGAGAGTGTTTTTTCTTTTCCGCAGGCTGTTGTGCATCGTTCTGTGCCTGAAAGAAACTTGAAGACAACTTTAATTTTACAATTGGACCCGCATCTTTTTCTTTTTCTGTTTTTGATTTCTGTTCTTGCTTTCCTTTCTCTGTTAGCTGGCGCTGGGGTTTTGCCTGTCTTCCACTGCATATTTTTGTTTTGTTTTTCATCTAGCATGAAAGCAAAAGCAACTTCTTTCTCCACTTTGGCTGCCTTATTTCTTGTTTGCATTGAAGTGGGAGGCAGGCTTATTATCAGTATTCTGAAATGTCAAGGACCCTTCATTAAAAACACAATTAAATTTTACTTTGATGCATTGAGAACCGAACATACATTCTTGTTGATCATTAAAAACCGAGGAAAGCAACAGTCAAGGACAAAATTCCCAGAACGACAGTTGCACTTAATTCCTGTTGAAATGAATAAACACAGTTGTGGTTAAATTAAGTGTCTCCAATTTTCAGAGGACTTAAGTGCAACTGACTTTCCATATATCAAGGTCATTGTGTCTTGCTGCTGTACACAGCTTTTGTGGCAAAGACAGAAATAAAAGGCTTGTTTCTAAAATATTTATATTGGGTGGAATGGAAACAAATCATAAACCAAGCAGTTCTGCTAATTTTTTATAAACATGTCCACTGAATTTTCCTCTGATAGAGCAACAGTAATGTTGGCTTGTACTTCCTTATTCGAGAAGTATATGTTCTAACGCTGGATAAAATTTGGGCTAGGCAAATGGAATGGAGTTCATTTTTTTCCTAAAAGGAACATTTAGCAGCAAGTTGTGGGGGGATTACCAGACTTGTTTTTAAATGTATCCCTCCAAGTAAGTTGACTTCAGGCATTGAAGGCTAGGGAGGCGGAGGGGGCTGCTGTAAGATGAGTTGGCTTGATGCAAGGGGGGCGGACACCCTACAGTTGTGTAGGTTGTAGTTTTTGCTTGTATGATTTTTAACTTAAAAATTAAGCAATGTTCCCTCTTGTATTCCAAATATTTCCTTTTCATGTTTGTATTTTTCTCCAATTTAGGACATTGGTAGATTTTATCTGTCTCTTGCGTTCTTCCTGTCGAATTAGGTCTTTCATCAGTTACAATATTCAGTTGCAGTTGAATACTGGAAAGTGAAGGGACCCTCTGAAAGGTGTACCAGATTATTTTTATGGCTTGCAAACAGATCAGATATGGGGCATTTCTGACAGTGTCACCTAGTAAGTCTTAACTGGGAGGTTTAAAGAGAGAAAAACCTTCAGTCTCCTAGCCATTAAAATAGATGATACTGGGGGAACATAATTCTCTTTGGGTTAGCTGTGTGCACACACCCCACCCATAGGGTAATGTCTGACAAAGTTCTTTGTGTGAATCACTGCATACAAGCAGGGTCATGTGCTGCACCTCCACCTTGCAAAGAGAAAGGTAAATGTGGAACTCATTCCCAGGACACCTTTTTTAAAGAAAAGAAAGGAAGGGGACATTATTCCTGAATGGGAGTGCTCATTTTCAGACTGATAGACATTTGAACCTGCCTTTATCCTGTAATGAACTTCAGGTTACAGGTCACTTCACACAATAGCCCCAGTCCACTTCCACATACAGGTGAAGCCTGAAGATGCGTTTGTGGCTTGAAGACAGACTAGAACTATCCTCCCATACTGGTTCTGTGTTGGATGCTGGAAATCTGGGTTGGAGAATGGTTCAGGCTGATCCACGTTATCAAATAAATAAATAAAAAGCATCATCTGAAATGGACACTCATCTACGAAAGCTTCATATATCTCTTAGTATTTAAGGTGCTACAAGACACTTAGTTGTGTTTACTGCCAGCAGACTGACACTGGTTGCTCTTTTCAAAACACTGTGTCAGTTTGGGTTGAATTTTTTTTAAATAAAACTACGTGGATAGAACCCCAGCCAGAGTTAGGAGAAAAGACGTCAACCTCAATGTCAGAGAAGCCTTGGCGTTTCTGCATTGGAAGCAATTCTGAGTTTTTAAGATGTACAAAATATCTTTTAGTATATTAATGACCAACCTTTACATGCTCTCAACAATGGTTGGGGGGGGGGAGCCTATGGTCAGGATCTCCTCCAGTCAACCAGCCAGGAAAGTTTTAAATTGCAAGAGCAATTTCTTGTGCTTTTTCTTTCAGCACATTGACATCCTATCTAATATAGGGATACACAGGTAGTCAGCTGCTAAAATCTTATGTGGATTTATTAGCAAATGAGCTTTCAACGCTTAGTACCGTAGCTTATGTTTTATGAACCACTAGTGGACGTTCAGCCCGTTAAATTAACGGGCGCTAGAACATATGTGGTGAAACATTTTTAAAAACAGGACTTATTTCCCTCAGGCAAGTGGGATTAGGACAGCAGCCTTCAGGTAAGGCAGCCGGGCCTCATCCTGCGGCGCGTCCAAGAGAAGCTGTGAGGGAAACTGGCCCCTCCCGTTACATAAAAGTCCCTAAAGCGTGCGGCAGAGGAGGGGGAATGGGCTCAAATCCCACGTCCGGTTTCCCTCCGTAAGCAAACTCCGTGTGGAAACGGCCATGGCAGCCCCCGCCTCTCTTTGCCCTTTTGGCTCCCAGCCCCTTCACGAACCACACCGAGTTCCTGTACAGGGACATGGCGAGGACGGGACGGGGGCTGCTTTGAGCCCCTGAGGGAGGGAGGCCGCCTCCCGGGCAGGGCCGTCGGCCTAGGGCGGGCGTGTGAGAGGAATCCTTGTGTAACTCCCATCACTCACACACACAAAATGGCCGCCAGCAACTTTCTTTGAGTGCAGGGCGAGGCAGCCCCTCCCCTCCCGCACTTCCGATTGGCAGCCTCCGACTGTCTCATCTGCATAGAGTCTCTGCGCTCCAATCCCTGTGTCCGTGGGGCACATGCTCAGTAGCGCAGTTCCACTGACACACACCACGGACGTGGGGACATTAGGGAATTATTATATAGGATTTCCTTGTCACAGCAATGTTGCCGTGTGTAAGTCCATAAACTACACATATTTGCTAAACTTCTTAAAATGTCTCTAAACAGGGTAGTCATTGTTTTTTATGTCTTTTTTAAAATACATTTCAACAGCAATTAAATATTTGCTGCTTCTAGCCTCCCTTTTTATTTTCGATATATGCAATGATATGTGGCTGTTTAACTTGGTGCACTGTTTATCAAACAAGGGCTCTACACCATCTCTCTTTTTAAGCAAAACCTCTCATTTTAAAGGTCTTGGCACCTTTTTCTCCAAAGCAAAAAGTTGCTTGCAAAGATGCTTATCTCCGTGTGCGCGTACGACCTTACCACTTTCCCATCCAACATTATAAAGCCCCCAATTCTTCTCAGCCACCAAGAGAGTGAAACTTGATACAGTATTCATAAGTTCTAAAAATGGGTGTTGGGTAGGTTGTTGAGCTCCTGTAACACTTAGTATGTTAACATCCATTGCCGCTGCTACTTAATTCTTCCTGTTAACAGTATTAACATGCAAGTCTCTTGCAACTTCTTCCATTTACTAAGCTAACATTTAATCTTAAATGTATTTTATAAATGCACCTTTGTTTACTGCTATTATTTTAAAAGTGCACTAAAGGAGCCATGTTGTTCAATACTATATACATACATATAATTATATATATATATACTTTTTTTTAATACCAGCAAAGTCCAGAAAGACGTTTCCTTGGAGAAAGAAGATAGGAAGTGGTGCCTGACCTCTTCCAGGTTTCTTATTTGAAACTCCGAGGCTTGACATATATGCAATATTTTATTTATTGATGTTGCATCCTGTCTTAATGTGTATATATCCTTTCTTGCTTTCCCCCTTCTCCCACTGCAGACTTGTACATTTCCTTTTAAAGGCTTCTTTTCCCATCTGTGCAGATGTGTACAAGCAGCTCCAGAAAGGAACATCAGTGGAGATCACAAATATCAAAGAAGCATACTCTTCCTTGGTTTCAGTATTATATGTGACAAGGCCTTTCTGGATTACATTTAGGGTTGTCTGTATTTATCTTATGTTCTCTCTTCCTCATCCCCGCGTTAACTTCCTTTCAGATTGCACTAATGTCTTTCTTTACGTTATGAATTATTGCTATCATCCATGTGATACATGTACATTATGTTGACAGTGTAACTTGGAATGCTTTGTGCTGCCTTTAAACTATTTTTAAAGCTGCTTTTTTTAAAAAAGAAAAAGGTTATATACTCTTTTAAGCACACGGAGAATTGTGTATTGTGGCAGTGTGATAGAAAACCCGAGGAAAGAATGCTTTGTGGCTGCGTTAGTATCTTACTGTTACGTTAGCCGTCCTGCGGGATGGTGAATGATCCTTCCAAGCCTCTGGTCAGCAACCATTTTTATAGGAGGGCTGCTTTGAGGATGGAATAGAAATTGGCAGGCCAGCTCTCAACCCGTGCTTCCAAAATGCCAGCAAGTCCCATTGGCAGGGCTATCACATCCATTCTGCATGCCTCTTGGTTGACAGCTGGCCTTCATCTTGGGACTGCTCAAGGGGACAGACTTGGCCTCAAGGCATGCAGCTGCTGGTCTCTGCTTTTAAGCCATAGGAATGATCTACACAGTCAAGTGGAAAAAGAAACTTACTAAGCGTTGTATGGTTTGATTAGCAGGCTTTTTCTCAGACAGCCTTACACTTTTAGTCCTGGTGTCGCTTAGCCTCTGCCTGCTTAAACAGAAAGGAAGACTGTGCTCTGCAGAACCAATGCCTCTCTCTCTGTTGTGAGCATGCAGAGGGATTAAATTGAGGACAAGTTAATTGATCCAAGACTTTTCCTCTTGCTGAGCACCAGCAGCTTCTAAATGTAGTCCCCCCACCCCGAATGACATTGGTTGTGCTCTGAATTTGATGATTCAAGGATGTAGTTTAGGTGGAAATAAACTAATTGATCAGTTCCAAAGTAGCAGAGCAGCTCAGTGAAAATGTGCAGCTCTCCCAAGCTACCTCCAAGATAGGCATGGTGGCAAAAGTTCTCTCCATTGTTCGCTTTCACCCCAACTTGACTAAGGAATGTGTGCGCCAGGGGGGGGGGGGGAGATTGAGGTCCAGTTTGAATCCTGGTTCCCTTGCAGGCTCAGATCGAATGTCAAGGATGATGAGGCCTGCATGTCTCTCACCATTGCCCACTTGGATGTGGGGATCTCTGACATCAAGAAGCTGGATTGCTGTTGGTTTAGGATTGAATTAGGCAGATGCGTAGGACCTGGTAGTAGGAATTTGATGTTCAACATTTGAATGTAAGACTTTGGTAGACAAGTACTATGTGAGTTCTGAAGTCCTTGCAGTTTGAGGGGGAGAGGTCTGCTGCCTTCATTATTCCAGTACCTAATCATGAGACATCAATATCCTCTCCTACCTTTTCTTCTCTTGCACAAACTTTTGAGTTAACTGGTTTGCAGGAATTGCCTTGTAGTTGTCTGGTGTGGTTGCTTTTGGAGTCTTATTGTTTTGTGTTTGCTGCTGTTCTTAACATACATGGCTTGAGGTCAGGGGCTTTTTTTGTATCTTGTCATCCCCCCCCCCCCCGGCCTACTAAAACATGTCAGACCACTAGCTGGAGTCGTAGAGGAATGTGAGATTATAGTAAAAACTCCAATAGGCACTTTTGGCTGTCTATTTGAAACGGTTTGGGTTTGTGCAACTGCAACTTTCTGAGATCCTAAGCATGTTTTAAACATATCGGTTACTGTGTGTTATGTAGTTTTCGCGTTGTCTCTCTCTTCCCCACCCTTGCCCATTTTTCAATAGCAACTTGACTGTCCTGACCTAGATGTTGACTGGTTACCAAAATTACTGTTTATGAAACCACCGGTTATATTCCCCCCCCCCTGTAAGAGTGTAAACTCCTCCAACCACCAAATATTAATTCTCTCCCCACCTATGAATCTTATCCTGTATCTACCATCTTGCCATGGTAGTGGTTTTGGTGTGAATGTGTGTAAAGACAAGGTAATATGGTCAGGTGTTCAAAGCACCCTCCCCTTCCCCAAATAATAATGCTTCCAAGGCTACAAAACCAGTGTACAGTTGTTAAACAAGTTGTAAATAAAGGCTTATATAAAACTTGGTGCTGCTTTTTATTACATGAAGCAATTGTTATTTATTACACACACATCCCGGCATTTCTCTGGAAAACTCAGGTTGTTGTGCACGGTCGTTTCTATTTTTATCCTCAAAATAGTCTTGTGAGGGTGGTTCAAGACAATTCACCACTAAGAAAAGAGGGGCTATTTGATATGATTTATCCATGTTGAAAATTGGAGTTTGAACATGTTAAAAACTGAGTGTGCAGCACTATTAAAGGCAGTGTAATTATAGGTAACAGTGGGACAATCAAAGTTATCAACCGAGAACCATGGTAGAGGGGAGAAAATCTTACTGCACAGAAGAAATGTATTCCAAAGAGAACCAAATGTCAATCAACATGCCACCCTAGCCCCAAAATGGGAGCATCAAGCCCCCAATTTGGAAGGGGGGAGGGAATTTGTCTAAGGAAGTTGCAACATCGCACTTATTTATGTTATTCATTTATTTTCCTGCTCATTTTTTCACCCCCGTTTTGAAAATGCCTTTTATAGCAAAAGCTTTTTGGTTTGGTTACCAACTTCCTCTAATACAGGTTTTGCAGAACTCTTCACCACCGCCACAAATAGTCTATTAGCACTGCCCCAAGAGCTGTCTTGGGATGAGTGAAGAGATGTAGCTGGGTTGGGTGGTAACAGCTTTATGTTGTTTTGAACAAGCAGGCTATAGGTAATTTTCATCTACACAGATGGTGGAGGTGCTTGTAATTTGCATTGTGTGAAGGCATCCTCAAAGGCAGTGATAAACTTCATAAAATAGGTAAGATTATAGACTTCTCTTTGCTATCTCATTCTCAAAAAAGCCTAACCAAAAGTTAGTAACATGTCAGATGGGCTTGAGGTGTTGAAAGAGTGAAAGGTTGGGTGTTGAAAGAGAAGTATGGAGTATGTCAAAACACTAAGCACAGCATTCACCAATAAAGAGCACATTGTGACTACTCACTGGAGTTGCTAAGTTGCCTCTCGTGCATTAATTCTGATAAAAGTAGATAAAATCACCTTCCATAAACAATACATAGCCCTTCTGGCCATGATACAAGTTTCTCCAAATAACCTGATTACAGTATTATACCCAGGACAGTAGCAGGTTGAAACAGATGGGCTGTCAACTACAGTACCTGGATGAGTCAGGCCAGGTGTTTTTTCTTGGACTCACTCAGGGGAAGCAAAATGTGATGCTGTTGTACTGGCAAAAAGGGCCCCCTACCTGCAGCCAGCTCAGAAGGGTATATATACATTTCACCGTCTAGGCACTGCAACTGGTGAACCTGTGACATGTGACTTCTATAACTTTTTAAAGATCTCAAAACAGTACATAAAACATTACTTCCAACAACTGGATGCTTCTTTAAAACGTAATTCTATGCAAGAATTTAAACAGTACAAGTAGAGCCATTATTGGAAGGGAATCAGCACCCAATGGACAACTTTAGCACATTATTTTGGCCACTGTCCTGTACAGTGAATGAAGCTTAGCACCAGGAACAAGCAGCACTTAGCAGTGCATCCAAGCAAAAATGGCACATGACCCATTCACCAAGAACCTCTCTGAAATGTGGAGCTAATCCCAATATTGTAGGTATGTTGGAAGGTCCCTGAAATTGTTCGCATACAATGCCTGAAATGCATTTCTGAGAAGTGCAGTGTCACGACGATTGTATTCTCAGCATCAGAATCTATACACCTACTTGCAAGTTTCACCGAGGTGTTGAAAGTGCCTTGGCTCCCCCACAAACCTGTTCAGTTAGGTGAGTGGTGAAGGCCTTGGTGGGTACAGCTGTGCATCTCTGGACTGCTGTCCCCAGAAATGCTTGTGTTAGTGCCCACACTTCTGTCCTTTTCCTGCCAAAAACTTTTTTTAAAACAAAATTGTCAGTCACTGATAACCATTAACCGAATCTAATTTTACTCTACTGTGACAGCCATCTGCTTTCATGTGAATTGTGTTGATTGGTAGTGACACTGCCAGCATAATTGAAGAGCAGAATGCCAACAAACATCTAACAAAGCCTGTAAAAACTGAAATGTAACACACCTTTGCACTCTGGGGAGTTCGCAGTAGTTGAGGCTTTAGAGACTGAACCTGTCTTTATCAGCTGGTGATGAAATGTTGTGGGTGCCTAAGCTCGGCACAGTCTCAAACCCGTACTTCTGCCGCAGATGTTGCTCCCCCTTGTCCCGACACATACGGATACTGGAGGCTTACATTTTACAACAAAACAAACTCAAAAAAACAACGTGATCCTACGAGCCAAGAACTTCTCCAGTGTAGGTCTTATTAAAATATCACTGAAAAAAGAATGCCTGGCATCAATGTGTCTGGATAACACGCCAACACCAAAGAAGAACCAACTGAACAACAGTCTTGAAAATGCTTTATTGAACTGCGTGTCTTATTGTAATGTGCAGGTGTGTTTGAAAAGACTACAGCTTGAAAACTGGTTTTGAAAATCCTCAACAATTAAAAAAAAAAATCCCTAGCTGGGTTAAACTCCCAAGATAACCAGAGGGCTGCTGTAAAATACCCCCTTAGAACATTCTGTTGCAGAGACTAAAAGAACCACCAAATCTAGTACTGTATTTTATATAGAAATAACTGGAGTCAGAAACTAAAAAAACCAGTGGGTGGGGCTTTTTACCATTTTCGATGAGAATCTGTCCTTTTTAAAGCCCCACCATACTGCTCAAGTCTGCAATTTAATTCTAAGATGCTTGCTATGTAGCAGAAGTGGAAAGGGTAGAGAGGGGAGATAAGAGATGAAGAAAGTGAGAGAACCAGAGAGAAACATGATTATTGTCTAAGCCTAGTTTAGATTTAATCAGAAGCTGTGTGCAATTTTGTCTTTATAGTCTAACTTTACATTCCCTTCCCCACCACCCCAACCCCCCAAAACAAAACCCCTCCTGTCCCTGCCTTGGGGCTATTATGAAAGTCTATGCACAAAAACACTGTACATTTTTATACATACAGGATTAATAGTATAGGCATGTAGGTGGCATGATTCAATTAAAAAGGCTTTTTACTTTTTTTTATACCAGGAAAAAAAATCAAGAAATAATAAATAAAAAGGTGCTAGAATTAGCATTAAGAATGCAGTTGTAATATATTGACAAAAGTTTGGGAAGTCAACCTCCTCAAGCTCTCCTGTTGCTGACAAGTCTCTGCAAACTAGGTAGCAAATACATAAATAACTCAAAAACATATGATTGAGACTGAAGGTTTTTAAAACTAAGACAACATAATCCAGGTTAACTTTTGTTTTCTTTTAAGACAATGAGCAAATGAATAATCTACACCTGAATAAAACGTTTTTAACAGTTTGAAAATGGTTTTCGTTTAACAACCACAAAAAGGAAAAAAAACTTTTAAACAAAGTTGAACAAGTATTTTGATTATAGGGCACACAAAAAGCCCCCTTTGCCAGAAGATTTTGGCAGTGGCCTTACTTTTGTGTCTCCTAGAGATGCATAAAAAGCAGGCTGAAACTCCACGTGGATGTGCGATGGTTAAAGAGAGCAACACAAGGGTCACACCGAGCAAAACGTCACACCCTGGAAACAAGCTGTCCCACTGCAGAGCTTGCATGATGTGCAAACGGCACATGTAATAAAAGTGGTTCAGACGTACATTATTCAAAAGCTACTTGATGGCCACACAATGCTAAGTGAGCATTAACTTCTTTGCCTTGTAACCTTTGAATAATGGGAAAGCTTTTGGGGGAGGGGGAGGGAGTCGTTTATAGTTTTACTCCTTGTATTTAAATTTTTTTAAATGACAAGGTCACTAAAACTCATGCACGCTGCAAAAAACCTCATGCAGTAAAGGTAAACCATCCAAGCAGTTTTTATTCATTAATATTCATAAATACACACAGCAGCTTCATTAGAGATTTCATTTTTTTCCTCTTCGGTTTGAATGTGGAGTATTAGGAGAACCTTTTTGCATGTCAAAAAGTACAGGGCACAGAGGATTTCCCTCTGATCTGCAACCTACATTTACCTGCTAGAAGTAAAAATTATTTTTAAGTGGAAATGATTATCATATATATCTTTCTCTCTTCCTTTGAATGTACACAATGTAACAAGAGTGACAGACCTGAAATTACAATCACCAAAACAAACCCAAGATAGTTGTTGTCCACTTTCATTGGCAAATACAGCACAGAGGACATTGTCTGCGAAGTGGGATGTCATCAAAGAGGAGGTGGAGGAGGCTCGTTTCCTTTATTACTCTCTTTTAAATTTAGATTTTCTAAAGCAACATCTAAAGGCATAATATCTACACAGCCCATAGCACCAAAATCGGCAACCTCCCCACGCTCATCCTCATCAGAGGAGGAGCTTTCTTCCCGCATTAAAGTGGACAGCAGAAGCTCTTGAACAAACAGGCTGCGGTCAGCTCGCTCACTCTCCATTGACTGACGCTCTACTTCAGACATCTTGGGATCGTTCAACCTGCACAAGAAGGGGAGACAAAACAGGATATAGCTGAAAATTCTGAGGCTCGGGAACACTGTACACACCAAGTGTCTAATAATCTACAAGATTATGACAAGACCTGTCTTGGGTTCAGAAAAGATGCATCTGATTTATTTCTACACTGGGAAAGAGATTATCAAAGACAGCCAGTGATCACTCCTTGCTTATATCCAATACCCTGAGACCCTACCACCAGCACTCTGAGACCTTAACTGCTCCAATGCTTCTTCTATGGAACCCATTTAGTTCCCCTGAACCACAACCCCCAAATTCTCAGTTTACCGCAGGGTAGTACAACTTTAGCAACCCTGCATAGTAACTGGAGGGATTACTGCTCAGCTAGTTGAATGTATGCGGCACATGCCATTCAACTTTCACGTCTTCTGCTATCAGATAATTTGCCACCTTTTTTGTGTGAAAGTGTAACAAAATAGAGGGTTGCTGTGACATTCTGCTACAAAGGGAGGACCCCAGGAACCTATTCAGGAGCTGAGATTAAAATCTCTTTCCCAGCAATCTTCATGCAGGGATTATTCTGACCCAAAGATGGTACTGTATTAGGTATCTTTTAGAGTTATCTGATCAAAAGTATAAAAGTTGCCGAGATGTAAGCAAAGAAGGAGAAGACCTTTTTAAATGAAGGAATCACAACAAATGAGATGTTTAAAACAAGGTTCCTTCTCTATTTTTTAAAAGAAGGCATTCCCTTAAGATAAAATTGAGGAAGGAAGAGTAATCTTACAGAGGAAAAAAAGAATTCCTTCCAGTAGCACCTTAGAGACCAACTAAGTTTGTTATTGGTATGAGCTTTCGTGTGCATGCACACTTCTTCAGATACACTGAAACAGAAGTCTGTTTCAGTGCATCTGAAGAAGTGTGCATGCACACGAAAGCTCATACCAATAACAAACTTACCGGTAGTTGGTCTCCTCTAAGGTGCTACTGGAAGGATTTTTTTTATTTTTTATTTTGCTTTGACTATGGCAGACCAACACGGCTACCTACCTGTAACTTACAGAGGAAGAACTTCTTTGTAAGCAAGGCAAAGTTGAAGGGCCAAATTGAAGGGGCGAAAGTTACTGAGGCCAATATGAGTAAGTGGGAAGGTGGCTTAAGAATTCTCTTTTCAAATATGTGGCTAAGCTTTTCAAAATATGGCAATTGTGTATCTATCTGTAGAATTGAGAGGCCCATGCAATGGTACTCCATATGTGGTATTTTACTCCACTGGGGTTACCTAAGACTTCTAATGGTACAAAAGCAGGCTGTTGGGAGACGTTGTACAAACAGTGGAAGCTAATAACCATATGTAGTGGCACATGTGGCAAGTCTCAGTTCTACAGGATCTAACTTTCCTTTTAGGCTTTATAAACTATTTCAAAGTTAGCATATAATTGTAAATTGTGACAGCCATAGCTTGATACTGACACCACACTCAGTCTCCTTTAGTAAAATAATGTCTTTGGAAGGTGTCAGAAGAAATGAAAATGATTTTAAAATAACATAAAATGTAAAATATTATAATCAGTTTACAATGGAGGACCATTATTAATTGGTTCCCTTTTGTTCTATATTATGAGGTCTCATAGAGTTTTGAGAATTAAAGAGGAATTAAAGAGAAATATTTGATGAATCCATTACTATCTCGGTATTTCTACTTTACAATGGACACAATTGTTGTAATGCGCAGATTTGAGAATATGTATATGAAGGGTTTAATTTGTTGTAATATATTTTGATTCATAATTTTTTTAAAAAATATGCCAGCATCTTGGAATTCAGAGTTAAACTCATAATGAATTGCATCTACACAAAACAGCACTGTATTAAACGGCCCTCAGATTGCTCAGTAATTTTCTTGATTTTTCCAGGAATGCGAATTGCAAGAAAAACTTTAAATTACAGTTTGAGCCACTTTAATAGTAGATACAAGCGCTAACAGAAAAGGCACAAAAGTTTACATGTGCTTGGCTGCAGATAATGACTGCTGAAGGAGGTGGCTAAACAGCAGTTTGTGGGGAGGAGGAAGATGCCATCAAAATACACAAATTTCAAAAGCAGGGGTAAATTCTTGGAGTGATTCAGAACCAATAATTGCAATTCCGACCCTCTAGAACGAGTTACCTTGTAAGGAGGAACTGAGAGTTCTGGATAGCCTGCTGACTGTTTTCTGTGTTGGATGTGTTGGTTGTTGCTGTGGATTGTGTAATAGTGGTGGTGACGCCGCTAGTGTTGGCGCGCCTTGTCGCGTTACGTGCAGTCTCCAGTTGTTGCCGTGCCGCCTGTGCATGCTGCCGTTCTAACTGCAGTTGCATCTGCAGTTGCTGCAACTGAGACGCGGAAGGGCCAGAGGAATTGAGCTGTCCCCCTGCAGAACGCCTCACACCGGACAACTGAGATAAAAGCTCTGCCGACAATATAAAAAAAGGATTCAGGAATTAAGAGTGAAATCTACTATAACCAAGCAGTCCTCTGCCACTACCACCTCACTTTCCTACAGTATCTATTCCATAAGCTTCCCATTTTGCTACTACAAGGTAAAACACACAAAGGTACACTCATAGTCTCTAAGATGCAGCCCCAATGATCCCCTACCCTGACACATTAGTGTTTTAACAGCACAGTAGTACATTCAACAAGCCCTGAGGAGACTTTTGAAGTGGCCAGAATTATTATTAAGCAGCAGTTCCTTAAAACTTTCTCAGCCAGCCCAAATAGTTCATCGTTGCAGCAACTTCTTAAAAATATAAACATCCATGTGGATATTTAAAGCTCTGATTCACTGAAGACTATTCCAGAGGGAACAGAGATAAAATCGAACAACAGATATTCCTGCTTTTTTTGGGGGGGGGAATAATTTAAATCATGCAAGTGCACAGAAATACAAAGGGATATGTAGATATTCACAAATCTTACCAGCTATAGGATCCATGGCTTCCCTATTGCTTGGAGAATATGAACTCTGCGAAGATGAAAAACCACCAGTGGAACTGCTAGTAAAGTGCATGTTGGATCTACGTGCGCGAGGGCCACCCAAACCCCGGCCTGGGTGAAACATTCTACGTACATGCCGAACACCACTGGATTCGTCGTAAGCAATGAGTTAAGGGAAGGAAAGTGTCAAAACGCAAACAGGAACGCCTTGTAAAGAACAGGAGCAAAGCTTCCTTTTTAGTTTAGAGGAGCAATGGACACATTCAAGGCTAGCCAGCCCTCCAAGGCCAGTGCACTACTCACCAGGCATCCAATACTGTATGCAAACACACCCACCCACCCACCCACGCACCCAGCTCTCTCGTTAATTGGAACACACCACACTCGTGGCCAGCGCTGGGCTGAGAGGCCTAAATCTCTCCTCCCAGCCTAGTGCTGCAATCATGACATCTGAAGAGCAGACACAGCAATTTCCCTCCCCATTGCATGACTCGCATGGGAGGAATGGAACACCAGACTTGGTGAAAGGGCCCAATTATTCGACACAATTATGGCCACATAAAGCAGACGCACAAAGTATGCAAACTCTGCTCAGTGTGATGCTGGCATCCCAAACGTGTTGAGTTTGGGGTGCACTGCTCTGCTATGGTTAGAGGCATGCTCCAGCTTGCCTGCCCCCAATGCTATAATGCAGTGGTTCCCAATTAGCTAAGTATCGTGGATTTCTTGTTATTTAAAAGTCAAGCCATAGACCCCCCCTACTTTGGAAAATTTTGGTATCTCCAATGTAGTTTTTGTTATGTGAATGGTGCCACTGACCCCCTGGGTGGGTTAGGCAATTCCCAATTGGGAACCACTGCTATTATGTGTCTTCTCAAGCCTATCTTGGTGTGAACCAAGCACAACCCCTGTAACTAGCAAGGTCATAAAATCACCCTAGCAGTTGAATTTCTATCTTCAGATCCCCTTATCTTAAAAATCACACTGGGTGTACTTAAAACAATTTTGCACAATATTAGCATTATATGCAGGGCAATGCACAGCAAATGCCAAATCCAGAGGAAGAACTGTGAGGGGAGAGAGACTTTGTTTGCTATCAGGGGGTGGCTAGTTTCACTCGTGTTGCCCCAGTTCCAGCCCAAGGAACCTTCAGAAGGGAGTTGCTCCCCTGGGCATTATGGGCATGTGTATTTTAATGAGCTGACTACAGTAAAAGATTATCAGTCATGGGGGTGGAGAGTGTGTATTTGTTAATCATATATTTTTGCATTAATTATGATGTTTAGCTTATTTTTTTAGTTGTTGCTTTGTTAATAGTGTTTTATAGATTGTAATTGTTTCACTGAGGATTTGTAAATTATTCTATATAATTTGTGCTGTATTTGTGATGTTCTATCATGTTAGTGTCATATATTGTTTGTAAGCCACTTTGGGATACATCTGAATGAAATGGGAAGCTTATTCCATAAGCTTCCCATTTTGCTACTACTAGGTAAAAGCAAATCAAGAAAATTCACAATCTCAGAGGCAACATGCCAACGGAATTACAAGCTACAGGAATGTATTCTTCTGAACACTTTCTTGGAGCAGCATTCCCAAAGCTTAAGGAGAGGTTACTTGCTCAGACAGAACATATTTTTTCAAATCTTTCCTCAAAAGAAAGGAAAATAAATCCTATTAGTTTATACTAGCCAATAGTGGTGCAATTAACATGAAGTGCTCCAAGCAGTTTCTCTTGCTTATCCAGCTATTCAAAGAAAACTATGTAACAAGCTAACAAAAGCACCTATTTCAGAATCAATGTGGGTGACTATTAATATACAGGTGAAACTCGAAAAATTAGAATACAGTGGAAAAGTCCATTTATGTAAGCAACTGTTTTCATTAGCTACTGGACTTTAATATATGAGATAGACTCATGACATGCCAAGCGAGATATGTCAAGCCTTTGTTTGTTATAATTGTGATGATTATGGCGTACAGCTGATGAAAACCCCAAAGTTGAAATTGTTAAGTTGGGGTTCTCATCAGCTGTACGCCATAATAATCACAATTATAACAAACAAAGGCTTGACATATCTCGCTTGGCATGTCATGAGTCTATCTCATATATTAGTTTCACCTTTTAAGTTGAATTACTGAAAGAAATGACCCTTTCCATGATATTCTAATTTTTCGAGTTTCACCTGTAGAAGGCAAAAATTATTCAGTTGCTTCTTCTTGACTTAGGTAAGGATATTAAATCTCTTGGAGCTCTATGTTCCAGTGTAAGATGAGCTGCAAAGTCATCCGTAACATGATTGGGATCTCCTCCTGGTAATGCTGCACATATCGGACAAATCTGTAATGACAGAAGTTAGAAAGGCCATGAGAGCAAGTGTCTTCAAGGCTAAAAAAAAAATGACCAACACGCTGAACAGAAGCTACTATCTCATGCTGAGAAAATAGCAGCCCTTGTACAACTCACTCTCCAGTTCATAATGATTCTCAAGACCAGCCTTCCAAATAATCAGGAAGTCAGTGAAAGCCCCCAACCAGATTCATTCACCTGACTGTTGCCTGAGCACTGCTCTCCTCCTTGCTGCCAGTACAAACAGGAAGGAGCTGCTATCACACAAACAGGCACAGCCCTGTGCCTTCCATGCTCCTGGACAGGCAAGAGCCAAGATGAGCAACTGTCCTTGGTACTTCATGGTTTCTTCACACACCACGGCTCTTAAAGCAGCTGCTTCTTTTCTGACTCCCCCAGACGTAACACGGAGGGCTTTATGTCTAAAAGAAGGCAAAAGAACTGCCGTCTGCAGGGAGCTTCCATGGCACTGCTATGGAGACAGAGTGTGGGCTGGTATATTCTTCCTTGCTAGAGAGGAAGTAGTTCATCAGCTCCACCTAGTTTATCCTGTCAAACTCCGGGGGGGGGGGGGGGCTTGGTTGGACTGATTCTCTAGCCATCTCTCCCTAACAGAACTACTTTTTGTCCCTAAAACTCTGCTACCGACAAAGGGAAGGGAAGAAATATAGGGTCAGTCTAGGTAACTGGGGCACATCCTTCCAAACAGAATTCTGTATGAGAGAGCTCAATTCTGGAGGTTTGCACTCCCCCCCACCCCACTCCTCTCTAGAAAGGCAGAGAAACAGAAAGCCTAGTAAGCAGCCTTGAAAGCAGAGGATCTTCATTCTGGAGGCAGCACACAGAAGCTGTTTCTCCTTTCCAGGAGGAGATGAGGACAAAAGCAGATCACCTACCACTTGTACTAGTATTACAGGACAATACTAAACCTTGTCTGAAAACAATTATTACCCCAGCCAAGAGGTTATTTTCAAGCCAGATAAAAGTACTGAAAGTAGGACTTGTGCAAAAAAACAAACAAACCACAAAGCAGATGCAACATCAAATATATTTCCCAGATGGATAAATGGGTGTTTACCACGAGTGTCCATTTGTTAAAAGTTTTAGTTCTGTTTTAAAGGCATCTGTTCTTTTTTGTGTTTTTAACTGTTTTTAATTATCCTATGTGCAAATTGCCTTGATTCAGTGGTTTAGAAGGCAATACATAAAACAATTGTAATAATAATTAGAAACATGGCACACAGCAACCACTTTAGACAGAAAACAAACAATTACAAAGGGAATATTTAACAGTACTTGTGTTTATGAGTGATTCGATTTAGCTCATTCATTTTACTAAAGGGATGGGAAACAACTTCAGCCATGTCTCCATACTTTTAAGCTTGCTGTGTCTTCTTGTGCCATTCTGCTTTCAATAATGAGAAGTAAAATGAACACAAAATGCAGACTTATCTGACTATGCAAGAACATGCACTGACACATACGAAGCTTTGCTTCCCAATACTTTTTCCATCCATTTATGCAGGGTCTCTTTAAACCCAAGGGTTTTTATAAATGACAGATAATCCTGTGTGAGTTTGTCCAGGAGACCAATACATACAAGACTTCAAAGCTTTTCTGTGCCCGCACCTATTGGTGCATCAAATCTGATGAATACAATTTTTAATAAACCTATATACAAGTTCTGATTTTGTTAGGCAGTGCTCAGGCACCTTTGCCCCTTCCAGTTTTCTCCTTTGCTGTTACCTGAACTGCCTTTGCTAAGTCACCAGTTTGGAGCATGGAGGGAAAAACTTAAGAGCTGCCTGCAAGCAACCTGCCACATTTGCAGAGACAGAGAGACTTCTAAGTGAACGAGACAGGGTTATGGATCCTCTGATTACTTCTGGAATAAGCCTACCTCCCTATGGCATTGCACAGAAAACTCTCAAGAGCAATGCCTGGGATACCAGGAAGAATGGAGCACTTTGCTAAGCACCATCATCACCATTCAGACTGGTATAGTATTTCACATCTATGAAACATTACTGCCACCCTGTGGAATCAATCCAAACTATGTTACAGGCTGAATTGTAAGATCAGCAGTGCTGCAGGGTTTAATTGGTAGATTAGTCAATGAAAGCTTGAACTCTGAGTATTAACTGAGCCTTTCAATAAGGTATACAAATACCTCAACTGCAGAAAGGTGTGCTTGATACATATTTGGAACACCTTGCTATAAGGACAATAATGGAACAGATGTTCTTCGTCCAGTATTTCAAGCCAGCATACGGAGGTTTTGATAATGTGCATATTTAGTTACACATAATCAATTAAAAGGAAAATGATGAATCAGCTGAACATTCTTTAACTGAAAACTAGCAAATTCCAGCACCAAATTTCTTCTTTAAACCTGCACTTGGAAGCAAAATTTGTTTTATTCTCCAACCACCAAACTGTCCACAGGCTGATGGACTCAGAATATGCTGATTCAATAGCAACACTATATAGGTGCCTTTACCTAGGTAAAAGTGAAACTGCACCCTACTAAGCTCAAGCTTGCAATGTTAACAAAAGAACAGGGATCTTACTGTAACCAAAGCATAGAAAATCAGAGATTTCCTCTGATGTCCCCCCCACAAAAAAAGAAACCACAACCCAAATATTTTTAAATAGTCTCCCATGCGTGCTATCCTCTGAAAGCTAGCATATTGCATAGCTAAGGGTATGAGCTACAAGCCAGCAAGTCTCTGGCTCAAATGAGCTTCATGGGCAGCCTCTGGCAATGCATGGATAGTAATACTGCTCTACCTTAAAGGGTAGTTGTAAGGATTTATTGAGATAATGTACGTGAAGGTCTCTGAACACCCTAAAGATAAATATTTGGCTGAAGTGTTTCTTTCCAACGCTGGGTATTTTATTCTAGACAAAATAGGAAGAGCCGGCTGTATCAGGCCAGTGCCCCATCTAATCCAGCATCCTGTTCTCACAGTGGCCAAACTCATGCCTGTGGGAAATCAACCAGCAGGATTCAAACGCAAGAGCACTCTCCTCTCCTGTGGTTTCCAGCAACTGATATTAAAAAGCTCTGCTGCCTCCAGCTATGGAGACAGACCATAGCTATCCTGGCTACTAGCCCTCAATAGCCCTCTGCTCCATGAATTTCCTTGATTCTCTTTTAAAGCCTTTTGGTCACACTTTTCCTCCCAAGTGTAAATATCATGGCCTTGCATTCAGAATGGAGAAAGGGCAACTGCATTTGCTCAGATATGGTACAAAGCATTCTCAAGGTAAGATCTGTATTATTTTCCATGAGAGGATTTTCCAGGGGAAGCGGGGCCAGAAGAGAAAACCTGAAAATAAAATTGTCAATGGAATAAAAAAGACATTGATAAGTGATCTCCTGCGACTTTCAATATCAAATTAGTATTTATAAATTGTAACTAGTTTTCTATTTAAAAAACCCCCACGATAGGCAGAATTTCAAGTTTTAAGTTATTGCTGATGTTATTCAGAAGCAAGGCTGATTGTGCTTACCACTTCTGTTGATGTTTCTGCATGTTCTGAAGTAACATGTTCTTGAAGAGATGTTTCCGTATACCCCATTTTTCCACAATAAGGACAAGTAAAAGACTGTGGCTGCTCTACAGAGAAAGCTTCTCCACCATAGTACAAATCTGGAAAAAATAAGATATGTGAGAATTCCATTCATAAAAAATGATCAGGGTTACAAATATAGGACACACCAAACTTAACTCAAACATATGGTCTAATGTACAATTCAATTAAGAAGAGTTGCATCCAACTAATTCACAGTATGTGTGGAACTTCCATGAGTACAACACAACTTTCCCTCTCTTTCTTCCCCCTGCAGCCCCCAAATTTGCTTTGGGTTTGCCCCCAACTCTGCAGAGCAGGTTTTTTTTTTGGGGGGGGGGGAGTTCTATTGTGTTTACACAAGTTGTTCTGCACACCCAATCAAACACAATTAATCATCTCTCACAATACAGGATTTTCATTTTGTGTTTTGTTAGCCACATAATCTTTTTTTTTAAAAAAAATATTATTCAGAATTGAGAAAGAATCTGCAAGGCTAATGGCATTTTCCTACACGAATTACAGTGGTACCTCTGGTTAAGTACTTAATTCATTCCGGAGGTCCATTCTTAACCTGAAACTGTTCTTAACCTGAAGCACCACTTTAGCTAATGGGGCCTCCCGCTGCCACTGTGCCGCCAGAGCACAATTTCTGTTCTTATCCTGAAGCAAAGTTCTTAACCTGAAGCATTATTTCTGGGTTAGCAGAGTTCTTAACCTGAAGCGTATGTAACCTGAAGCGTATGTAACCTCAGGTACCGCTGTAAGCCTAATAATACTATTCTTAGTATTTCACACCTGAAAACAAACCAGTGTCAACAACCACTGAGGCATCATTAGTTCTTTAAACAAGAAGAGCTCAAACACCAGATCCAGTTTTCCTCTGCTGCATTTGTAGCTGGTAGGAGTTTGTATACCTGGATTCACAAGAAAGTGGTCACAAAGCCAAGCAACCCAAAACAAATATACAAGCAGAAACACAAACTGCAGCTCTCCACCACCACAACTGTAGAATGGCAATAAAGCCTTACTTGACATGTGTTTATGCAAGGAAAATGTTATTTCCCCATTGAAAGCAGAAGCATTTTCTTCGTTCCCGCAGAAGTCCCACATTGAAATGAATATACCATGAGTAGCAGCAGCAACAGCAGTGCACTTGGCAGACTGGAGTCAGCCAGTAGAGCAGGAGAATCGATCTCAGGGTTGTGGGTTAGAAAAGATTCCTGCATTGCAGGGGGTTGGACTAGATGACCCTGGTGATCCCTTCCGATTCTACGATAATGACAGACATAACCTCTACTAGAAATATGTGCTGCCTCCCTGAAAAAACTCCCACCTATTCTCCATGTCTTAACTATGCTGAAGGAATCTGTCAGCACTAACATTAAACCTGGCTACAACTAACCAACAATTCCCTTAAACCAGAATCTGAAACCAAGATTAACATCTATACCACCAAACTGTTTAAATGCAGTCCTGAGGAAAGTTTTGCTTCAGGAATGAGACAGGCTGTAGGGACAGGATGGAGGTCCCAGAGGTTGGATTCTGATTTGCTGACCCCTCTTCTCAACAGGGAACAAATGTTATGACTGCACAATGCAAACATTAAAGCAACATGGAACACTTGAAGCCGGATAATCCCACTCTCACCGCAGTGAAAGTAAAAGATCCAAGTACAGCTATTCTTCCTCAAACATACAAAACAGAAAACATCCTTGAATGCTGTTGCACGTACCAAACTATGAAAATTCACAAATGATGCTTATGTGAACTTGAAGAAGAGCAAGAACGTCACTCAGGAATACAGACTGCTACCTGGTCCCACAGAAACCAACAGAAATAGGACAGTACTTAAGAAAGCTTGCTCTGTATATCTATACTCTAGCACTTTAGCAGATTTTAATGAGGCCACATAAGTGACATTAATACGGTTTTCAAGTGAGTTCTAATGAATATCCCAGAAAACTATATCCATAGCAATAAGCTAACAAGCTCCCTACGCTTGTAGTCAACCACCATTTTCTTAAATGAAAGTCTACTGAAGAACCATCACTTTTTGCAATACATGCGTTTCTCACTATAAAGGATTTTAATCTCTGTAGGAGCATGAAGAGTTTTTAAGAGTACATGTAGCCTCCGAATCAGTTTTGGTCTGCAGAGCAAAGCTTTTGGTACCACTACTGCTGTTTCTGTAAATGATGTTCTGGTTTAGCTATTTGCAACAGTCATCCCAGACACTAGCCAGAAACCTCTGGAATCCATGTCCGAATAGGGCAAATCTTAAGTTTCGCACTGCAATCCAGGCATCACAATGTATCCGTAACACCATAGAGAAGAAGAGGAGTTTGGATTTGATATCCCGCTTTATCACTACCCAAAGGAGTCTCAAAGCAGCTAACATTCTCCTTTCCCTTCCTCCCCCACAACAAACACTCTGTGAGATGAGTGGGGCTGAGAGACTTCAAAGAAGTGTGACTAGCCCAAGGTCACCCAGCAGCTGCATGTGGAGGAGCAGAGACGCGAACCCGGTTCCCCAGATTACGAATCTACCACTCTTAACCACTACACCACAATACACCACAAAGCTAGTGGTGATTTGTGGGGGGGGGGGTTGGGGGGAGGGAAGTGGTGCCCTCCTGACAGCAGCACGGTGCTTGCCAGTAGAGCTCCAGGCTGAAGCAGCCAACCCTGCAGGTGAATCAATTTGCTGAGACACTTAACTGCTGGCTTTGATGGGGTTGTTTCATTTTATGCTATTTGTTTTCATTTGATGCTTATTTATATTGTTTTATTTTTCTTTCGCAAGCAGCTCTGAGAACCCATATTTAAAAGTGGGATAAACGTCTTCTATATACTAGACGCTACTATCATAAAAAAGGTTGTTTCATCAGAGGGAAGGAAATGCAAAGTCACCCCACTTCTGGGTTGCAGTTATGGGGGAAATTAGCAACGTTATTGGTAACTTAGTCCAGCCAGTTCAAGCTCAGTACCTCCTCTCTACATTTTAAAGTAACATTAAAACCATTTGTCCTTTATCTGGTAGCGGAAACCTGCCCTGCTGTGGGCCCAGGGATGGAAAGATGGTGTCAAATTTTACAATCAATAACTGGCTGAAAAGGGTTGTACATGCTGCAGTCATGGAAAAAATTGCTCATCAACAGTGTATGCTGCAGGAAAATGCAGAGCCTGAGGATTATGCAGATATTTGTTGTAATTTTATTACATATCTCAGTATCGCCCAAGCTCAATATAGTCCCCACAAATTATTTATCTGAAAGTAGCTTTAGTATTTTCCCCATTTGTTTACCTTACATGACTTACCCCAATTTCTCTTCCTTACAGTTATAATCTGTTAATGCTATTTCATTATTTTAATCTAAATGTGCATTTATATATAAAAATGATGCCATTTTTCCCCTTTTATATACCTAAGATGTGTGTTATTGTTTTGTTCTTTTCTCTTTAAAAACAACAACACATGCATACCCATTGATTTAAAACTAAACAATTAAAAAGGGGGTTGGTTCATCCAAGAGAAGGAAATGCAAAGAGCCGCCTGTCCCTTTGTGTTTATGAATTGTTCCTGCTCCTCACTCCTGCATCTTCTTTTAAAATGAAATGCAAAGCGAAATGATATGCCAATATAGCAGGAAAGGCCCAGTATACTCAGATCTTCCAATGACACATGTCTGAACAAAATGTAACATGGGGAAAATTATAAGCCACAGTAGACATTAGTCACATTTCACAAAGTGAAACTTGGTCCCCTCATTTTTTGCAAGAAGTTTGCAGCTCCAGAAGTCGCTATCTACACTACAGCAAACAAACCAGAAAGCAGAACAGGATATGAGCTGGTCTGTAAACAGCAAGTTAGTTGCCTGATTCATAACTCATATTTTGCCACCTCTCCCCTTGTGCTTCTGCTGCACTGCTGCACAACGCTGGAGTAGCAGCATAGTTCTTCTCAACGCACAGTCTGGCACAATCACAACCCTCTGCTGGTTGTGCATATAGTTACCATCTGTAATCTATGTCCTGTGCAGACTCTTCTATAATAAAAGGCACCATACCAACGATACACTTCCCTGCACTGACACGGGTTGTGGCGATTTACTATGCAAACCATCCTATCCATGAAGGGAGGCGATTACAGATATTCCATGACTGGAACCCTGACACGCAACAACCACACTTCCAGGATGAATCCATTTTCTTGAAATAAACACATATGAGCCTTTAGATTTTCCCTCAACCCCATCTTATCCTTATAACAAGCTGTGAAGTAGCCAATGAGCTTGATGGTGCAGTGGAAACTTGGACCTGGGTCTCCCCAGTTCCCTGCTTGACACCACACAGGCTCTTTCACAGATCCTTTTCTCCCAAAGATTTCACAGAAAGCCTGGCTGACGAATGGACAGGCAGAAGGAAGGGAATAAATTGAGGGAAATTTCTGACTGGACTTCCTGCAACTCCACTCGGAGAATAGGGACAGGACAAGCTAAGGGCTGTATGTTGAACCTGGAATACAGGAGACAAACATAATTCATAAGTGGAAGAGGAGGAAACACTGTAATGTGTGAATGAAGAAACTGCAGCTCTCCTATTTTTGTCAAACCACCAAACAAGCTTGAGAGGAGGCAGGTAAACCACACCAAACAAACCTGTACTTGATAGACGAACAACCACATACATTGGAGGCAGTATTCCGCTAAATATAGGCTCTGGTACTTGTCTGGAGAGCTAATATGCCCCTCTCTGTTAAAGGTTTGAATACCACTTCAAAACAAAATATTGGCCTCAAAGAAGTCTTATCTCTGGCTGAAGAGCGAAGTTTAAAATGCTTCAGACAAATAAATTTTGATCACAGATATTAAAAATAATTTTTCAACAAAGATAAAGTCATAGAACCTCAAGGTAAGAGAGAGCTATAAAATTAGTAAAAGAGAACCTGCTTACATCGCTGGAAGGTATTTTATAGCTACGCTCCCTTAGCACCATTATAACCCAGGTTGCAGTATGTCCCAAGGAGATACAAGAAATAAATAAGGTGCACTGAAGCTACAGAGGCTGCCCAAACCTGTCGTATGTCTACCAAAGCAAAATTACATGGTTTAAGCAAGTGAATATGTTATGTATGAAAGTGAAACGGTGTAGTGCAGTGGCTACAGCAGTTCTCCTCCCCAGAGAGAGAGAGAGAGAATGAACAAGAAACAGTTACAAATTAGACATCTAATTCCATTTCAGTGGTCAAAACATACACCAGCTGAGCCAACACATGTTTTACCACCGAAACGGAAAAACTTGTTGTTTTTGATTGATTGCTGGCCATTTTACTCTGCTCTGATTATGCTGTGGGCTTTTCATATATATATGAAAAGCCCACAGCATAATCAGAGCAGAGTAAAATTCTACTTCCTCTTAAAAGGCTAAGGAATTAACTTCACTTGTTTTTCCTTCTAATTCCGGCTTCAACAAAACAAAACAAAACACTGATGAACAGCAACAATAAAAAGGAATCAACCTGTATTTGATTATTCATGTTTATGAAAATTCATGTGCTTTTAAAATAACTGAATATCCCTTCCCATCTTCCTGTTTCTTCTTATGCACAAAACCCAATTCTATGCAAGTTGACTGAGTCCAGTTAGGCTTAACTCCCAAGTAAACATTGATTGGATGGGAGGCTAAAAATCAAAAAGTGTCAGCAAGGGGCTTAACTTTTTTTAATTCCCTGTGCAATGCTTGTTTGAATAGTGCTCATATTAAATGCAATCAAAACTAAATGAAGAAAAATAAAAGCAAAACAAAATAATGTATACATATGCCACCTGAAAAGAGCAAGGATAGTTTGGGAAACATCCTAAGTTATATAAAAATCACGATATATGTATTGTAACCCCCCAAAAAAGCAATAATCACTTACCAAAATCTACCCTTGTTAGTATGCACTGCATTGGATGGTCAGTTGTATGCCTTGTCGTCGTTGCACCACTTTCATAACAAGATGCACACAGATCGTAATCGTAGCAAATTAAACACTTGTATCTGCGACCTCGAAAATTTCCTTTTAAACATGCATCGCAGCTGACACCTACAAACAAAAAGAAATGGTTATTAACTATACATTATACTATATTTAAATGTAAAGTAGTGAACCTAGTAATGTCTACAACTTTTAAAATTAATTTAACTCCACTGTTAAGTGTTTCATGTTAGCCACATAGTTTCTATTGGGAAAGAAAGGTGGGCTATAAACTGGATGAACAAACAACAAATTTGGGTGTAGTTATTGCAGTTATGTGAAGGAAACATTTGGGTTGCTTAGTGAATATCTTCTTGATTAACCCTGAAAACTAGAACTCAAAGTATGAAAATCACTGGATATCATTAACATACTAATTATAGCATGCTTGAAGAACTGCGTAGATATATATCTGAGCTTCCTAGTAATAGTCACCTAAAAGTTAATGGTAACTTTGAGTTTAAGTATAACTACTATTGTGTCCACTTCAGTTGACTTGCAATGTGTTAATTCAGAAGAATGGTCAATAACAAAATGAAATAATGACTTTCTAAAAGGAAAAACTTTTCAACAGAAGAATATACTAGAAGGAAATTTTCAACTCCACATCTTTCATCTGACACAACCACACAACCACACAATTAGTCCTTGTTACCCAAGTAGCAACAAGTTATTCTTCTGTCAACATTTGTCAGATAAAACACAGAAATATAATTCATCTTCCCTTTCAAAACACACAGTAACCCACAACAGGTGCAGTTGAACATTCCAGAGATCTCCTCACTCTACAATACAAATTTTCTTCACATCCTGCAATGTTTCTGCAGCCAGGGATTTGGATGCAGACTTTCCAAGGATAATGCTGTTCCTAGAACACTCTGCTGGAGGAAGGGTAAGAAGACTTTCATCAATTTCCCATTCACCTACAGCCCTTTGAAAAGCAGCTATAGAAGAAGAGCATGGGAGATGGTGCTAGGGGGCAAATCTACAAAAATCACTTCCCCACACTTCGTCCTTAAGGTAGAGCTACTGCTAGAGCAGAATCCCATCCACCGAACAGAATAAGTTATTCTGTTTGATCTTATATTTGCACAAGAGTATATCCTGATCCAACCGAACATACGCATAATCCTAAAGATAACAATTTGCAAAAACAAAACAAATAAACCACAACCTCAAAGTGTAATAACCTCCCCACTTTTTATTTAGAAGTTTCCATGAATAGAAATCTTATTTATGTATCTGTTAAGAGCCACAAACCTTTAACTAACTTTAAAATGTTTCTAGGTATGTTTTAAAATACCTAATAAAATCGTAATTTCAAGCTTCTAATTTATAGTTATTGCACAATCTGTAATTGCCATGCAAAAGTTCAAAGAGAACTGAAAGTTCTCTTTCAGTTACAGATCTAGAGCAAAGATCGTGAGCAGTACCTCACTTCAAACCACGCCAACCTCTCAAAACCACAACAATTTTTCAGAAGACCCTGGCAGCTGGTTCTGTATTTCTACAATGACTCTCACACTTAACTGACAGACACCAGCTCACAGCCTTCACAAGGGCAGTACTGCCACGGATCAATTATTACAAATCAAGGTACTAGAAATAACGCTTACAGCAACACTGTAACGTAGACCACACAATGTGGCGGAGGGCAGGGAGCACCGAGGCTGAGGAAATATAGCAACTTGCTATGCAGTGAGCTTGTACCAAGAATGCACTGTGCATTTTCTTCTTTCAGACTACCTGGATGAACAACAGTAATGAGGACATCTCTCCCCCCCCCCCCCAAATGTTGCCAGCCATAGTAAATTATTGATAAAAGAAATATGAATGTGCATCAGTGACAATACAATAGAACTGCTTTCCTAACAAAAATCACACCCCCACTTTCAGCCAACAGTCCTCCAACTAAATGGCAGGCCTCAATCAACATACAAGGACTTCATTTATCAGCAATAAAACCACCTCTCTTTGGATTTCCAGAACGCTGACCCAATTTCTAATGTCGTTCTATGACCATGCGCCCTTGAATTTCAGCCGAGGTGTTTTCTGTCTCCCCAATCCCCACAAACACTTTTACTTCCCCAACAGATTTAGATTGCCAATAGAAATAGGACAGAACCACTGAAAGCTATGCCACTGGAGGGTAGAAGGATAAAGATAATAATGGCTCATTCTAATTTTAAATGATGGAACAGACTACTTTCCTAAGACGTTTTCAGCATTATTCAGCCACTAACGTTTCCGCATCCAAATTTAAAAGGCTGCTGTTCCTTTGGGTATTGTTTAGAAATGTTAGGGTGAACTTAAAGGGGTTTGCTTTCTCACCAAAATATTATAAGCTTTCTTATAATGAAGGCGTAAATAATGTTTGTGTCAGAATAACAATATACAATATCACAGTATTTCAATTTTGTAATTAAAGGCTCTGGAGCAGTGTTTACTTATTTGGATTCCTTTACAAGAGCACACACACACACACACACACACACACACACACACACACACAAAACAAGCTGTAGGGCCAGGCTGGGCTCTGACGGTTGATTGGTTGCTTTTTAGATTGTATTGTACTGATGATATACACAATTTATTTTCAGCATTGCAATGGCGGGGGGTGGGGGTGGCGCCTAGATATTCCATTGTGGCGACTGTAACCCAGGTTTAAGGTGTCATTTGGCGACTGTATCAGAGTTTCTAACACTGATTTACAATTCATAAAGTGGGAATGGTCCGGTTTACACCTTTCCAGTGCAAGTTCAAGAACCTGATCACTTGTTGCAAGGAAGTTCAAGAGACTCCAGAACCCAAACCACACCAGTCCATGAAGGTGCAAATCCTCTTCTGTTTGAGGGATTAATTTTAAATTGGCAGATTGAGCGAAAGTGTCATTTGACCAATCGTTCTCACTTGTCCCCCTGTATTTTCCATAGGCCACTTGAAAACTGCTGAGGTTCTTTGTGGATCTCGTAATAAACCAGGATAGACTGCTAAGATGAGTCACTTAACTGGCAGGTGTTTAGGGAGAAATCAGTAATCACCAGCAACATACTATGAAGGTTGTGGGCCCCACGCCAGGGCCTTGTTATCTAGTTCAATAATCTGGCACTAGTCGAAAAAGCCTCAATCTCCACCATCAGAAAAAAATTAATCAAGCACAGGGCCAAGGTCAAATATTCTTGACTCTTCTGCAACCTTTCTGTGACCACATGAACAAAGCTTATAGACCACAATTTGAGAATTTCTCCTAATTAAACAATGGTAATCAAATTGTAATAGATGTGGCTGGGAGTGTCTCCTTTATTGGTTGAGACAACTATGGTTCCAATATGCTACTACAGTAGAGTTGTTTTTACATGAGTAGAATGTGTCCTTTTATTTAAAATGTATCTCTAGGTTATTTGTGGGGCATAGGAATTCATTCATATTTCCCCCCCAAAATATAGCCCCCCCCACAAGGTCTGAGGGACAGTGGAGCGGCCCCCTGCTGAAAAAGTTTGCTGACCTATGAGCTAAAACATTGTAAGTTTAGTTTTGTCTTCATTTAAAATTCACCCAAAGTCCTAATTTCTTCTTAGCTTTTATTAGTGATGTCACTGGACTTCTACACTAAATGTATCTTTAGTATTAAGTATAATTTCAACTTGTATAGGAGTTTACATTATACTTTAGGCCTTACAGCTTACCGGTAACTTTACTCCTTAACTACATACTCATTTTATTATAATGTGGCTTCTCCGACTTCTACTGTGCTCAAAATTGGTTTTAGAAATTTTTAAATTATATTGGTACCAGGACTGAAAATTAGTTGCAATTTTTTTAGTAGCAGCAATAATGTTAATAGCAGAGTAATGAAAAACTAATGAATTGTCCTCAGTTCATTGTTGGTTTAACAAGATTAATATTGCATTAGGAACAAAGGACATTTCAATCCACTATGTCTGAAATCATTTCAATGTTTACCAAGCATTGAGAGGTATTTATACACTTATGGGGGTGTTGTTGTTATGTGATGGAAAAATAATATTACATATTTTATAAATGTAGTTTTTTGTAGGTAGGGTTCCTGAATGTATGTTTATTGATAGTTAAAGTTATCAATAAAAAAACTAATTCGAAGAGTCTGTATACGTGAGACTCCACAGCCTCTTTCACAAGCACCCAATATAATGTCTTGAAATGTTCATTCTTATAATTAATTCAGGAAGGCATATCACTGAACAATATCCATGGACTGAAAGGCTTGCTGGTGTGCCAGAAAAACACTACAAAACAGATTTCAGTTGTTCTAACTAGGGATGAGGGGAAGTCCTAGCGCAGAAGCAACGGGCTGATTTGTATTGAGTAGGGACCTAACACTTTTCTGCCATGAAGGAAAACAGAGAAGTTGCAAGGTAATAACAGGAAGGGCAAATAAAATGGTTCTGGCAAAAAACAAACACACAGATATGAGTAGCAGAGGAGAAATACAAACAAGCTACGATTTTGAACATGCTCCAATGAAAATAAGAAATAGTTGAATTTTCTCACAATTCTGACACATTTTATATGCTGAAGTCTTATATGCAGCAAGTTCCCAAGCATGTTTATTCAGAAGTTAAGTCTGAAAAAATATTTATCCCATGGAAGTCTGCTTGATTTGCCCATGATCATGGTATCATGCACCAAGGTTTTATGTCCATTTGAACTATGACGACATTCAATTTAAGGGTACTGTATTTCTAAAAAGGCTTCTCAATGGCAACCTAATCTTCCATTCAAAGTAGACAGAAAAAGTACAACAGGGAAAACTGGGCAACACTGTAGCATTAGTTACTCCAACTGATGAAAACACTAACTATGAATGTGGTGTCCCACTTGGTCATAAAGCTCATGGGCCAGTCACTGCCTTTCAACCTAGCCTGCCTCACAGGGTTTGTGTGGGGATTAACAGAGGAGGGGGAGAAACCTGGAGAAAATGTTCCTTGGTGAAAAAAGTTTGATATAAATGAAATAACAACAACAACAAATATTCACTATAGCAGCTACAGCTGTGATGGCTGGAGTTTATGGAAACTGTAGTCAAAAGCATCTAGAGTGCACAAAGTACGGGAATGAGAAAACTATGAGAAAACCACAATACACAATTACCTTATTCTAACTCTAGTCATGGCTATGTGAGACTAGCTGTGCTGGAATGTCCATGCAAATGAAAATGATCTAGCCAAGATACATATTAGCATTTATACACACACCTGAGAGCTTAAATCAAACACACATCCAAAAGCAGATGTAATTTCAATGCACTGCACTACTTTGAACTAGATGTGCACTCAGATACGTATTGCAAACTACATTCTAGCAGAGCTAGTGACACTTAAACAGATTCCACAAGGGATATTAACTTCAGTGAGACTTCCAATCTACTCTTATGTACATACCGGTAAGACACTTTACAGCAAAGTAAAGGAGGGGAATATTGCTTTGTTTGCATTTTGCAACCATGACAATCAAAGGCGTGTACCAACATACGACAAGACATACTCGATTCTCTCAACTGAGCAGGAGGACAGCAATCTGAGGGTGAGGGATTTATTAGCAAACACCTTGTCATTGTCAAGATTACTTCCTGTTGAGGTTTAGATTATTGGTGGCTTCTCCTCCATGCAAGGATGGTGGCCTTAATAGAATGATACACGCACAGGGAGACTAATAGACTCTCCATTACTGGGGACCCTAGGGGGCTTTCCAGCTGGCATGGCTAACAGTCCTGTCAAATGACTGTCTACTCTGCGGAATGGAGACACAACACCAGGTGGCTGATGCGACTCTTCTCAAACTCCCTCTCCAGCTTCACAGAGCCTGCTCCAAACTTTGGTATACATCAGAGCTTCAGGGTGCTAGAACCCAGGTGGCAAAAAATCACATCAATTCTGATCAAACACAGCTCATCCTCTTGTGGCAGTGATTATGTCAAATAAAGATTTCTTCACCACCCCAACATCTACAAAGTGCTGTTCAACAGACCTTTTCTGGATGGTTCTGTCTTTTGCAGTCTGCCCAGGTGGGGCTGGTGAAGGAGCTTTTGATAGCACAAGTTTGAAATTGGGAGAATAAAACTGCTTGCATCCACAACAACCAGGATACTACCACTGGACACCACTGATACTACCATTGTCCTATTTTGATGGGTGGTTATTGTTTATTGAGGCTAACAAAGTAGACAATGTGCTTAGTTTACCCCTTTTAGGACTTAAATTATGATGCACAATTCTACACAAAAACTGGTCTACACTGGAAAACTATTTCCAAACTGAATTAGACAGACAGACAGAAAACTATTATACCCTCAGGTCACCCAATTAATGGAGTGCATACACTCTTGAATCAGTAAAATGACAGAAACACACCAGAACAAACAACTGCAGTGCTTTTTCAGTAAGCATCTGCCCTGCATGATCTCAAAACATTTACTAAATACAAATGCATCTCAAATATATGAAAATTTCCCTAATAGTTATGATTGTCTTTAACTTCAAATAATGGTAAAACAATGTGGGGAATACTTTCATGAGGTTTTTTAAAAGTGTTTTAACCCTTTAAACAAACAAAAACTAAAGACAACTCTGCTTTCATTTCCCGACACTCGAAAATTGGTCTCCAATTTCCACTGGACATCTATTAATCTGGCTCTGCTTCCTCATTCTGCTCAGTCATATCATTTGATAATCCCACCCCTCTTGATGAACAGCTTGCCTGTTTGTACCTGTCTTCAGGCATTTTCCCACCCTCACAATAGGAAGGGAAACCAGGGAACTGAAACCATTAGACTAGAATGCATTCTTGAGACCAGGGACACCTAAAGCCAAAATAATAGCATATTTGCCACTTAATTATTCCACATAAGCTTCCCCCTCCTTCCTCTGTTGTCTCCCTCATGTCCATTTTTAGAGCAGCATTAGAAACTGAGATATGAAAGCTAGGAGCTAAATGGCACCTTAAAACTAGATTATAGGAGCCACAACGGAATGACTTAGGCGCGCTTTTTAAAAATAACAATAATATAAAGCTGAAAATGAATGAACAGCAGCTAAAATCTTATATTCATTTTTCACATGGTCTAGTCCTCATCTGAAGACTGCAAAAAACAAAACCATACTTCCCCTGCCCGCCCCCATAATATTCTTATGAGGGTCCCTTCTTCTGTCCTCCTACAGTGGCTAGAAGTGGGGAGGCAGAAAAGCGTCTCCTTTCGTTCCAGCAGTGGCAGTTTTAAACTGAAATCTTAGGCCCAGTACTGCTCCCAGAGCTCAGAAACTGCTTGCATTAATGAAATTCCCTGTCACAAAACGTTCCTAGAACAATGGGAGTTTTGAACACTGTTCTAGAGTGTAAGCCCCTTGGGAAATGGGCCTGTCCTCTCATTCTGTGTAAAACATCTTGTACATGGATGTTTGTAGCAGCAATGATACTACAATAATGGGGTTCTTCACTACCATTGGCTATGGACCATAGACAAGGAGATCTCTGATACCACTGTATTGATAAACACATAAGCATGTCACTTATGCTTAAGCTGGAACAAGACTAAGTATCAAGCTCTCACACTTCCCCTTCTCCCTTGTCTCCTGCCATGCAACTGTGAAGATTTCAGCAGCGTTCAGTTTTGCTTTTCCTGAATCTCAGCTAAAGGATCTGCAAACTAAAAGGCAGCATTTCCAGTGCTGGAGTGAGTGAAAATGCTGCCTATTACACTTAAAGAGCAGGCAGGCGCTTTATCTCCCATTTCTGCTATCTTCTGAGGTGAAACAATAAAGCACACTGCCCTTAAAAGATCACTCCAGGAATTGGAGATAAAACTGTGGGGACGGGTGGGCCAGATCCAGCCCACAGGCCACATGCTTCATTGTTTTACTGTATTTAGTACCTTTTCCTCAAATAGTTTGACCTCCTCGTCTATTTAATGTATTGGAATAAATTCAAGAGACTACATGACACCTTTTCCTAAAACTGATGCCTATGAATACTTTGCACCAGATCACAGGTCTCATTTCCTAAAGACAAAACACCCATTCCGATTCATCCTGCATTTAGACATATGAATCGTTTATCATCAGTCAAGCATTACACCACCCACACACTGTTTGTAAACACACTCATTGTATTCTCACCAGCTCCCATAAACCACACAAGCCACAGTATTTTCGTATTAGTACACAGAGTGGGCCATCAAACTTTTTGTACCAAGTCTCCTAGGGAATGCTTGAAATCCTCTCTATCCAGATTTTGTAATCTTCAAAATAGTACCGGTACAGAGCAGACTAGCCCAGGAGCCTGCAAAGTGCGTGGATTTTGTAAGTTATAAGCTGTTCCTGTACTTAGAATTTTCTCACAACTGTTTTCAAAGAAAAACCCCTTCCGCCATATACCTCCATCCTCTCTTGAAATCAGACATTTTAAAAACAGGTTGGAAACCATTTACTCCATCATAAACTACCAAATTGACAGGTTTAGAAAAATGAGTAAGTTAACAAATAATTAAACTTCTTCACATCTACAATGTATAGGAGATCTCAGACAACAAGATGTTCAAAAACTGTGGCTCTGTCAATTTAATTCTGTTCTTCAGAATTAAAGTTTTATCCTATCTTTCTGCCAAAGAGCTCAAGACAGGGTAGGGTCCCCTCTCCTTACTCCTCCTAACAACCCTATGGGATAGTATCAACTGACACACTGTGACATGGCCAACGTCATCAGTATGCTTTGTGGTTCACTAGGGATTTGACCAAGATCTTTCAGGTGCAAGCCTAACGCCCAGGCCAGTACATCACTGTCACTCAAGAACTGCAGTTCCTGACACGCAAGACAACTGGTCCAAACGTGACAATTCTGAACTGCTGAAGAGCTGCATTTTGAGAGAGAGGAGAGATCAGGTAAGAAGCTATATTATTAGTCAAATAATAAATAAAAATATGAATATGAGCAAAACGTTCAAAATGAAACGCTCTTTAATCCAGATTTGATATTTCCGTGGCTAATGTTCATCAGTAGGTGTCTGACATCTTGACAAGAGGGAACAATAGTAAATATCTGCACCAATGTAGTATGTTGGTGGGGGGAATACCGTATGTTGGTGGGCCCTGGAATACCGGCTCCCTGCCTTGCAGGCCTTTTCCCACCTGCCCTGGAAGGGCGAGGCCCGAAATGACTCCAGCTACAAAAGCTAAGGCTGGTGAACAGACCCTTGGACTGGGGTACTGTTTAGGTGGGTTTTTTGGGGGGGGGGAGGGTTGCTGCTGCTACTAATATTAATTTTTTGTACCTTTATTTTAGATCCTACCACGATTTGTGTGGAAATTGTTTAATTTGGTTGCATACTTTTTGATATTTTATTTATTGTTTGCAACTACTTTTGCTATGTTTGCAATTATATAATTTTTATGTTGTAAGCTGCCTTGAACTGGTTTTAACTATGGAAAGGCGGCATACAAATAAAATTATGTATGTATGCAACTATGGGTGAACTTTCTATCAATGTAAAGTCTGCTCTGGCCCAGTGTGATATAAGAAGCCTATACTAGGAGTTGTAAGTAGAAAGAAGAGCTAGAGGCAAAGTAAAATTCATCCTTGTGTAGAATATAAAAGAATCCCTTGAAGCTAGCAAGAGACTTTGCAGTTCCATATATAAAAAGAACAGAAATCATGTGGATCCACTGTACCTAAAGGATGGAAAGAAGATTAAAGAGCATTTGTCTTGTTTGTCTCAGTTTTTAATCAAAGAAAATGATACCAAACAAGACTGTGCAGAGGCCTTTTGTCCCCTTCCAACCCAATGATTCTGTGTGTCTGTTAACTGAATAAAGGAATGTAGCATTGACCATAATGAAGCACAACAGTGGTCAAATTCAACATTGTGTCGCTGGACAACACAACTATAAAATCCAGTGCAGCATCTGAATTAAAATAAAATCAAATGAGGGCTGCAATGCATTGCTATTCATAGAATCATCGAACCACAGAATTGTAGAGTTGGAAGGGACCACAAGGGTCATCTAGTCCAACCCCCTGCAATGCAGGAATCTTTTGCCCAATGCGTCATCAGCAGTTAGAAGTGCCTGCAAGCTGCATGGAGACTGCAAACAGCATGGCACACTTACAACAAAAAGGGCCAAAATAATTCCACAAACTGCAAAAGATTTCAAATGCAAAATGATTCTAAATTAAACAAGAAGAAACATATTGGTATGTTACACAGAAGCCTAATAAGAAGCTGAAGTAGAAGATCTGAGAACTACCCAAAGACATGCAAGGCTAAAAATAAATTCAATTTGGCAAGAAGACCAATAACAATGTTTTTTAAAAAATATTTATGATTTTATACAGCAAATTTTGAGTGCTTCACATACATGATCCCAATAACTCCTACAATTACCCCAAATAAGACAACTTTCATTATTCCAGTATCTCAAGAGATAGTGGAGGAAGCAATGATGTGGGTTCTCCTAAGCAAATTAGGTTAATTCTTCAGTTTGCATTGGAAATCCTTCTGATGCACTATAGAGCAGGGATGGGAAAGCTCAGGCCCATGGGCCAAATGCAACCTTCCAGGTCTCTTCTTGTAGTAAACAAAGCTAAAAACTTCGAAATTTTCAAGCTTAGTCAATGCTGTATTTGCAACTGGCATCCATTCACTGTTAGTACTTACTTATGAAACTTATAGAACTTATGAAACAGAAAATATTCCACCCCGCATCACAGGGGAAGAGAGCACTTCGTTGTTTCATTGTTGTCTTCTAAACTTTCTGTATAGCTTGTTTTTGTTTTTATATTTATACCTTTTTTGCCGATACTGTTTTCTTGCCAATTCTATAATAATTTTAGATGTTTCAATGTTTTATAGTTTGTGGTTTTATGGTTCATAATTACACTTGAATGTAATTAATATTGTGAGCTGCCTTGCAAGGACTAATCCCTGTAATGTGCCCTACAAATATTTAAATAAATACCGTAGACCCTCGGGTTACGTTACTCTCAAGTAATGTAAACTTCGGGCTGCAAAAGCAGCAAACCCGGAAGTATTTTTTTGGGTTTCGCCTCTCGCAGAAGCGCTCTATCGCATGTGTGTGCAGAAGCGGCACCTCTGGATATTTTTCGGGGTGCGCATGGGCCCCCGGAATGAATTAAATTCGTATCCAGGGGGTCCACTGTAAATGACTAGGCTTTTCCATGCATGCAAAAGGTGAGAAGGGCCATTTTGTCCCATCCCCTTCTCCTTGATAGGACTTTAACTCCTACAATGTCACTGAAGGCTGTCACTTTGTATGTATCCTTGCTTTCATGTCCTGGCCGGTCCCCTTGGCTGCTTCGTAAAAGGATCCTTCCTTCTCTTGTAGATCCTGGACCCACTGCAGGAATGCTATATTTGCTCTGCAGAAGAAGCCTGCCCAGAGATATATGCAAGTGTTGTGTGTATCTTCCTTCCATTCCTTTGTGTATGTGCTTATGAAAAGCTTTAAGGAACTGGAACCCCTTATGGCAATCTAAGAATGTCTGGAGACTGGCAATAGTGGGCTAACTGCTGGTGGTGTCACTGAGGCTGATGGGGAGGGGGGTGTTCTGGTGTAATCGTGGCTGTTGCGTGTATGATGGTGCAGAAGTGTGTGCTCATCATGGTGATTTCATCGGCTGTTAGAAGTGTCTCTGATTGGTGGGCTGTACCAGTATTTCAAGAGATGATGCAGGTGCTTTTTTCCCATTGCATTTGTATGTGCTGGTAGTGCATTTGCATTTCATTGCATTTGTATGTTCTGGTAGTACAGGTTTTCCATTAAGGCAATCTGCTAGATACTTCTTACCCCTCTGAGAGAAAAGCCATTAGCAGTAGCAGCAGCAGCTGCTGCTGGTGCTGCAAGGCATCACCTGAATAAGGTGAATGAGTGTCCCAAGTAGATGGCCTCTTGGCTGCTGCAGGCAAAATACACAGGGAGAGACCACCATTCTACTGAATATGCCCTATTCACATATGCTTGACCTGTATTGGATATGGCAGCCATTCTGCCAGCACAGCAGCAGCATGTGAGAAGGATAGCTCAGTTGGTAGAGCATAAGACTCTTAAATTTCAGGGTAATGGGTTTGAGCCCCGTGGTGGGCAAAAAAAGATTCTTGCATTGCAGGGTGTTGGACTAGACGACCCTTGTGATCCCTTCCAGCTCTATGATTCTGTGATATATCTTGACCCAGTATAAGGCAAGCGCAGGACTTGCTCAACCCACTTGGCCTTACTAAATAATACTATCTTGTCTCTTTAAAAGAAGAAACAAATGACGGATGCAAACTATATTAAGCTCAGAAAATATCAGTGCAAATTACTCCTTGATTAAAAACAGGGTAGCTCAGTTGGTAGAGCATGAGACTCTTAATCTCAGGGTTATGAGTTCGAGCCCCATGTAAGGCAAAACATTCTTTCATTGCAGGGGGTTGGACTAGATTACCCTTTTGGTCCCTTCCAACTCTATAATTCTAAGATTCTAAGCTTTGTGAAGTGTGTAGAGTAATCTGCACAGATACTATTTTTATGGAGTTTGAATTAGTTTTCTGTGTAGAAGTTGAAGATGTCTCAGAAACTCAGGGGGAGGAAGTCCTCTTGCACGAGTAGACCTCATTCATCATGTACATATGTTGAATTCCAGCCACTGAAGTTACAAGACTTTCAAGCTTTCAGTGTAAGAAGGTACACACTTAGTAAACAAATTGTTAGAATAAATCTTGGAATATGTATTCAATACTGACAGGAAGGGTTATAAATATAAGTATGAAAGAGGACTCATGCCTATTCTATTATTCCGTTCATAAGCCACCCATGATTTTGTGCATTTAAGGCCAATAACTGACAACGTTCCAAAAAATCACAGATGGCAGGAACCAGAGAATCAGGAATATATCTCACCCCGCTCAGTGTCCACTTCTACCTTGGGTATAAGGTATTTAGAAGCAGCAGACAAGACTAAAAAAATTAATGTCTTATTAAGTCCTTGTTCTGCACAGATCATTACGTTTGTACAACCATGATGTTGCACAGGCCTTCCAAGGCAGGCATTTAGCAAGTAAAATGGTTCAAAGTGCAGTTCATCCCATTAGCTACTGATAAATAGAATTCATTAATAGCTGAATTGCTAATCTAAACTGCAGCAACAGGAAAATGTAAAGACATACACATTCAGCATATTCCAATATGTAATATGCCCACATCCTGGCCATATATATATATGAATAGATTGTGCTCTGGCTGTCTTAAAACAAAGGATGTGAAGATTTAGTTTCTCTTCCTGGGGGCCACAAATTATTCCATGTCGTATGCTAACTAAAGAACAAAGGCCAAGGGCCTCTGCTTGATAAAGATCTTCAACATATAAAACTACAATAAATCAAGTCCAGAACTTAAATAAAAATACACATTAGTAATAAGAATCCCATCAAAGAGGCAGTGAGATCAGTAGGTAACAAAGATATGTGAGGAGTACTAATGAAAGGGAAACTGTGGGGAAGCAAAGTCATTTGCATCCATGTTTATTTACTACATAAGATGCTAGAAAGATGGTCACAAGTGAACCATTATTTTCAAGCATTTAATCTTAAAACAGGGCAGAGGTGAGAAAAGATGAAGCTTTAGAACTGACAATTTCAAATTTCAATTTCAAAGCAACAACTAACTAAGAGTTGGAATGTCATCAATCCAATTTAATAGTTATTTTAAGGACTAAAATATGGTAACACTTGATTTTTAAAAATCTGCCTGCCTCCTTGCCAATAGGGTAGTAGTCAATTGTGTAGAATTTCAAAACAAGAGTCTTCAGGAAATAACATGTCCATCAGATAAATTAGTGAAAAGTAAACTTAAGGATATGAATGCTTTATATAGAAGGGCAATCATTTGCGGGGGGGGGGGGGATCAGCAGTCTGCAATGGGAAGTTTTGCTTCACCAGCCTCTTAAGATTCACTGAGGATGTCAAGAACAAAGACAGTCTTGACATTTTGTGTTTGAGTTTTCAAAGAGACTTTGAGCGTTATTAAATGCTCTTAAGCAAATTTAGCAGTTATAGGATAAGGAGATAGGTGTTACAAACTAGTAACTAGTTAAGCAAAGCTGAAAGCATGGGATGGGACTACTGTACATGAATAGTTTTCACAGTGGAGGAAAGTAAACAGTGAACACTGCAATAACAACAATGTATACTTGGCAAGTGCCAGTTAATGCACAGAATGCAAGCTGGAGTGAACAGCACTGATAGTCACAAGTTTGTAATTGTGTCACCAAATCATTTAGGAAAAATTTTAAGCAAACAGAATAACTTAAACAGATTCAACTTCAGCACCAAGAAATCCTAACTTCACATGTAATCCAGATAAAATAAAAATATTGTCCATCAGTATTTTTCATAAGGGTATTTAACCTATTTTAGACATACTCCCCTGAAGCAGAAGGTATGCAGATTGTGGGTACTCCTTCATCCATTACCTCTCTGATAACAAAGGTGGCAATGAGCAGTGCCTTTTACCATTTCAGGCTGGTTCATCAGCTGCAACCTTTTCTGGAGAAGATGAACCTAGTGCCAGTTACCCATGCCCTGGTTACTTCCAGATTCAACTACTACAATAGTTCTTTGCATGGGGCTGCCTTTTTGAAAACACAGACACTTCAATTAATGGAATATGCTGCTGGCATATTCAAGGATCGAGACAAAAAGAGAAAAAAAGAAATGTTGTTCTATCTGTATTCTTTTGCCCATTTGTTTCTGGGTTCAATTTAAAGCACTCATACTAACCTTTAAAGCCCCAAACAAATTAGGACAGATTACCCAAAAAACAAACCTGCATATCAAAACTGCGTATCTGCAGGAGGGCAGATGATCCAGAACCTTCTTATGTCATCTGGTGGAACTTTTATTTCTTTTGCTTCAGACTTAGGTGTTCACTATTCAACATTCATGCCAGCTAAGGAAACATGGATGTCTTGGTTTATAGTGTCACTATTTCTGTTTCTTATTATTTATTGGTTGTTTTGTATATGGTACGATGTAAAATCCTGCTACTGCACTTTTGGGTTATTAAAAATGTCAATTAAAAATAAACCTTGGACGTCATGCTCTATGTGCTACTCATACATAAGATCAGATAGGTGGGTCCTTGAGACAGAGCCTCCTCAAGGATAGCACCAAGATTGTAAAAGGTCTAGAAAACTTCCTCCTGGTGAAGACCTACCATGCTTATCTCCTGCTTTCAGATAGTTAGTAAAACCTTTTTTTTAAATCCCAGGTTGGTTCGATATATGAACTGTTATTTCCTGGAGTTTTTAGCTCGCTTTTCGATAGTTTTAATTGCTGCTGTTATATTGTTATAATGTGTGTTTCTGAAGTTGTTTCATTTTACCTTAATGCGTTTTCATACCCCTACTGTAAACTGCTTCTATTGTTTTAACAGAAAAGTGGGATTTATTAATACAACTTATTCCCTAGCAGCCCTCCTCACTCTGCTTAGTTTAGGAAATTGATCAACATTCCTTGATCAGTATTCCTCCTCCTGCTTAGGCACGTGGATAATAAGCTCTTATTTCCCCTCCTTGTATTCCTACACTGGTTTCCAGTCTCCGGTATAAGCTCCTTGTCCTTACCTGCAAACCTCTCCATAGCCTTAACCTCCTTTATCTCTGATTTTTACACGTCTATATATGACTGCCTGTGACCTTTGCTGCACCAGCTCCACTACCTGCAGGTGTCCCAAGATCCTGTTCCTTGAAATTACTTTCGCCCCTGGAACTGCCTTCAAGAAAAACTTCATGGTGCCCCCTCTCTCTTTTCCTTCAAAACCAAGCTTTTCTGTGAAGACTTTGACACAACTCACGATCACCTCCATAACACAACCTAAATGTGTATAACTGAAACATTATTCCTCTATTAACCCCTGCCTTCACTTCCACCCCTCACCTCTGTTGTTTCATTTTGTTTAATAGATTATTGCATTTTAATGTTCTGTTGGAAGCCGCCCAGAGTGGCTGGGGAAACCCAGCCAGATGGGCAGGGTATAAATAATAAATTATTGTTATTATTATTATTTAGTTATAGATTGTTTATATACTGTGATGTCAAATGTCAGTGTGGCTTTACAGCAGGCACGTCCAACAGGTAGATCACTGAATGACTGTGGTAGATCGCTGGTAAATCACTGGCTACCCCCCAAAGAAGCTCAACAACTTTGGCTCCCCTAAAAAAAATCTCATTTTTTTTTTTGCCCTGCACCCCCCAAAAATGGGGCTTTCCTTCTCCCTAAAAAAGCTCAACAATATATTTGATCTGAATGTCTAAAAAACGGGCCTTCCTCCTCCCCAAAAACGCTCAACAACTTTGACCTGAACCCCCAAAAAGAGGGTAGATCATTGCCAGTTTTTAACTCTGTAAGTAGATCTCAGTCTCTTGGGAGTTGGCCACCCCTGCTTTACAGAGGACAAGAGGACAAGCAGAGTAGAGTGCTTACAAGGTCTCCCATCCCCTGCAACAGCCCAATTGTGAGTACCTATGCACTGGGGCCAGGGCCAGGGCCAGGGGATCCAGAGTGGTACACAGAATAAATTGAATCAAGCTATTCCTCTTTTTCATTATATTAGGACAGGGTCAGCACAATCAAAAGGAACCCACTACTTCAAGATGTAGTTTCCATTAACTTAATGATTTTAAAAGAGAATTAGAAGAATTCATGGAGTATCAAGAATCTCATTGATTATGTGCCATGAGAATTAAAAACAAACCTCCTATTCAAAGACAGTATACCTCTGCTAGCTTGATGCCCTGTTTGTCCCACAGTCATCTGGTTAACTGCTGTTGTAAACAGAATTCTGGATGAGATAGGCTTTTGGCAATTTTCAACATCCATACATTACAGAGACCAATTTGTACAATATTTGGAGCAATACACAAACCTGCAATGTCACACATTATTACAGACATTGTTTCAAACTTGTTATGTACCTGTTTCTGGAGTTGTGCATCCTAGTGCCAAAACTGGGTACCAGCCAAAGAATGCCAAAATAAGCGTGGAATCAAGCTAAGTATAAGCCATCCCTACTACAATGCATCTGCCTGAACCCCCACCATCACTGAAGGATGAAGAAAACAATGTCATGGGGTAGTTCAGAACTATCACAAAACAGAGAATTTGCCTTTCAGATACCGGTATATACCTTTCCCCAACAAATGCTCCGACAAACCTATAGCCAGGATCAAGATTGCTCAGCTGCCATAACCCAAAGAGGGAGCCACAAAAAATATGGTCTGAGCACTGAGAATACATCAAACACAAGTGTTCAGCAAACAGTTTCACTGAAAGACAATAACTAGTTGCAGAATCAAAGCTTTCCTTTACTAAGCTACCAGCAGGGATCTGAGCAGCCACACTACATAAACTGTCAGCATGCTCTAGTAGGCACTGAGGCCACATCCAATATCAGATCAGCTACAAGTTAAGTAGGCTGACTTCCTGGAACTCCAGTTTTGGTTCCCAAGTCCTTGCCGCCAGTTAATATACCCCAACCTACTCCTGAACAACAGGACCCTGGTAACCCAAGCCTTCTCAGATTATTAACACATACCGGTAGTTCTCTCAAACAGTTGTCTGATGCACAAAAACTTTCTACTGTATTTCCATTTGTCTTCTTACTTGCTTCCTGCTAGGACTCAAACTGTGTGTCCAGATAGCTACTTGTGAGAAAATCAACATTACTCACTGAAACAGGAGTTACTCAGGTAATTTCACAGCTGATGTAGATTTATTAGTGGACACAAAGGTCAGGGGACTCAGAAGGTGCTAGAACAAGCATTGTAGCCGTGTTTGCATCATATTTTAGTGTCCTCTCTTACGGACTGGCCACAACAAAAACAACAGCCCAAACACTTACACAGCAAACACTAAAACAAGATGCAGCTAAGAATAATATCATAATTTGCAAAACAACAACACTCCAGATTATCACACTTCTTTCAGATTTTTTTAGAGTGTCTGAGTTTGGGCTGATCCACATTAAAAAAATATATATTATCTCCCTTCATCATTGAAATCTCATTGCAGGAACTAAAATTGACTTTAAGGCTGCAGCCCTATGAACATTGAACTGGGGCTTCCAAGTAAAAATGCACAGGATCAGGCTGTAAAATGGCATAAATTCACAAATTACAAGGACATGTGCACATGCACCAAGTTGATTGTGTGGCTGCAGAATCTCCAAGATCCCACACTTAAGCAAATACTTTGAAATCAGCTATTATTACAGTCATTTATAGTAGAAAGCTCTCACATTTTGAAGAGCTGGCATCTACAGGATACATATAAACCTCAGACGTACTTGGCATCTCTCCGTTATAATTTTAATTAGCACAGCTACAGTGGATCTTTATTCTGCTTCTATACTTGAAGCTTGCACACAACAGGATTGCAGCCCTTGAACAACAATGTAAGAACCATTCAGCCTCAAAAGGACAACAGTAAAATAACTTACTATTCACTAATTTAAAAGCAACAGCTCTGCTGGATCAGACCAAGGATTCATCTAGTACAGCAGTCTGTCCCCAACAGTATGCAATCAGAGGCTTGCAGAAAGCCAACAAGCGGAGCACAAAGGAAACAACATTCCCAAATCATTTGGCCCTTAGCAAATGGTATTCAGTGGCCTACTGTCTATGAACAGGGAGGTTCCATGATAGGCATAGCTCTCCATGAATTCATCAAATCCCCTGGTAAAGTTATTTAAGCTGTGTTCACTGACACATCTGGCAGCAAATTCCATTAGCTAATGGAATTTCAACTGTCAAAAGGCACTAACCAATAGTAAATATGGAAGACTGAACTTTACATAACACTGAAAAACTATCTTCCATTGTTTTACTGTTGGGTTAGTCGTGCCCTTTGATAGTTGGAATTTGCTAATGGAATTAGCTAATGGAGTTCCAACTATCAAAAAGACACCAACCATTAGTAAAAATGGAAGATTATTTTTCACGTAATTGAAGTTAACACTTTCAGCAACATTTAACATTTAAATACAAACGTTTTGGTCGTCTTGGATTACTTATTCCTCAGTACTGTATCATTAATATATACATATCTGCCTCCATGACAATGTTCCATATCCATTGGCTGTTAAATTTGTACTTGCTTGTTTAAAAGTTTTACTACATATAACTTCTGCATGTCATCTTATTGCTAATTAACATCACCAGAAAAATGAAAACAAAACAAAATATGGTCCATTAGTCACACATAATTCTTCCTATTACCCACAAAACTTTTCAAATTTTCAGTTCCTCTCACTGATGATTATTGATCATCCATTTACTTCCACATCAACAAAAAAAGAGTATCAAGAGCAAAGTGAACTATTGTCCGTGTTGCCTTCTATGATGCTGCAAAATGTGAGTAAACAAAAGGAGGAAGGCAGCATATAATTATATCCAAGAAAGAAAGTTTCAAGTTAGCTGTGGCTAATGTGTGGCCCTCCAGAACTTGGTGAACTACCATTCCCATAAGCATCACCAGAACTGTAAATGATCAAGGAAGATGGAGGTCCGTAGAGCAACATCAGGAGGACCACACATTAGCCACTTATTTTTTAAGGTGTCATATTGTAAATAAAATTAAAAAATTCATTCCAGTAGCACCTTACAGACCAACTAAGTTTGTTCTTGGTATGAGCTTTCGTGTGCATGCACACTTCTTCAGATACATAGGATAAGTAGAGGGTTTTTAATTCTAAGACCCTTAGGTATAATGTCCTGGTTCTTGCATTTATCTGAAGAAGTGTGCATGCACACCAAGAACAAACTTAGTTGGTCTCTAAGGTGCTACTGGAAGGAATTTCTTTATTTTGTTTCAACTACGGCAGACCAACACGGCTACCTACCTGTAACTGGAAATATTGTGAATAGCTATTGTTAATTTATCAGCTCATATGCACCTATGTGCCACAAAGACGCTTGAATAGATATATACTTGAATGGTCGCCCAGTGTGGTGTGTTGGTTAGGGTCAAATTAGGACCTGCGAGACCAGAGTTTAAATTCCCACTTGGTCATGAAGTTCACTGGCTGACCTTGGGCCAGCCACTGCCTCTCAGACTAGCCTACCTCACAGGGCTATTGTGGGGATTAAATGAGGGGGAGAACCACACTGAGCAACTTGGAGAAAAAGGCAGAATGTAAATGTAGTAAATAATAAATAATTCTTACTTGCCCTAGACTAGACTAGAATTGCAATTTACTAGTTTCTCAACAGCTCCTCAGATTACAATCAACTTTACAGCAAACAAGTATGAAATGTATATTCAACCACCTTAGAATATCATCCAAGCCCTTATCTACATCAACAATCCGGCCCTATATATTCTCTCTCTCCCTTAGGTAACCTTTTCAACTTTACATTATTTTCTGCTCTTCATGGCTACCACCCAACGCAAGCCTTTCTCTGCCATCCAAAATAAGAATTCCCTGAAGCATATGCTGCAAGTCACACCAACTCTGAAGTGTTCCCGATTTCAACTTCCTCTTCAAAACTCACTTCCTCACATGTCCACACTTCACTTCGGCACAACTCTGTGTGCACATTTCTCTTACCAGATTAACACATATACAAAGTGCCCTCTGTGCACTTTTCAGGCTTCTGGTACCCATACATTACCCTCCTCGCCAGGCATATATCCCCACTGGTACTGCTGCCAGTTTTTCTCCACCATTTAATCATCGTCCACCCCACCCATAACTTTGACGAGCATGCATCCATTTTCCTTCGGCAATACAGTGCCAAACTACATTTGTCCTCACTCTGCGTTGCCCCCACTTCTTTCCCAACATCCTCTCCTTGCGCATAGCCACCCCTACCTGCCATTCTCCCTTCCTCTTGGTTCACCAAGCCTATACACCAAAATGTAGCTTCCCCCTCCGGCTTCAGTCCCAAACGCTCACTTGCCGTTAACCCTGAAGCCTTATGTGCGCCATTCCCACGTGCCCCACGACAACCCCCAACTCTGTCCGGCAATGCAAGCCTGCCCCTAAAATCCACCATTCCTATTCTCCCCCCAACCCCGCCAAGCCATGGGCTTCCCTGCCCCTGCCAGCTGGGCCTTGCTCGCTCACATCCACTCTTCCCCTCCGTATCAAATCACGCCCGCCATAAAGGCGCAGATCGTCCCGGGAAACGGGGCGGCATTCATTCGCCCCATAACTACTACATTCCCCCCCTTAGGGCGGGGCCAAAGCCAGGCCAGGCTCTGAGGCGCCCACAACCGCCTGGGCCTCGGTTTTTTTTAGGCCGCAGTTCAGGCCACCTCCTGGTCCGGGACGAAAAGGGAGCCGTAACGGACACAGGCCCCATGACAATGCAAAGCAGCTCCGGCCCGCCCTTCTCCCGCCACCGCCGGCTGCGGCTGCTACCCGAGGCCGCCGGCTTACGAACTACCGCCACCGCCACCGCCACCCCTCCTAGTGCAGCGTCGGCGGCGCCATGATGATCCACCTCTCGCTCTCTCCTTGGCTCCCCTTCCTTCTCCCCATCGCCCGCCCGGCTGGTGTCGCCCAGGCCCGGCCAGCAGCAGCAGCGGCCCCGCACTCACTCACCTTCATGTCGGGACATCCTAGTTCAGAGGAGAAGGCGGCGGCAGCGGCCCGGCCCGGCCCAGCCCAGGCCCGTCCCGGGCTCCAGTTCCCTTCCCCCCCCCACCCACCCACCCCCGGTCTTGGCTGTCCGGCACCGGCTCCGCAGCCTGGGCCCGGGCGAGGCTCGAGGCTCGGCCTAGCCTCTCCCAAGTCACCCCCTCCGTATGCAGGCGGCGGCTCGCTTCGGCGCGGGCGGAGGGAGGCGAATCGACTCCGGCGGCGGCGGCGGCGCTCGTAGTAGTAGTGATGGTGAGGCCTCTCCGGGATGGTGGCGGCGGCGGCGGCGGCGGCGGCTGCAGTTCCTCCCTCCCCGCCTTCCCGGGAGGCAGCAAGCGGGCGGGCGGGTGCCGCCGCCGTGACACGGTGACTCTGTAAGCTCGCTCAGGGCCCCGCCAGCTCCTAGCGCCGCCCTCCCGCCCGACGACGACAGCAGCGGCGGCGGGTCTCGTCGGTCTCCCTGGTCTATTCCCCTCCCCACGTCGTCCGTCGTCGTCCTACCACCACGCTCGGCGGTAACAGCGCCGCCGCCGCCGCCGCTGCCTCTTCCTCCTCCTCCTAGCCCGGCCTGCCCAGCCTACCTCCCCTTCTCTCTGTCTCTCCTCCCGCCCGCCGAGAGGAAGAGGAAATAACACAGCGGGCCAGAGAGGGAGGAAAGAGCCGGCCGGGCGGCTGAGGGGAGGAGGGTCTCGCCTTCCCCTCACGCACCTCAGCCCCGCTCTCGGCTCTCAGTCCTTTCCCCTCACAAAACCGGCTTCTTTTCCCTCACAAAACCGGCTTCTTTTCCCTCACAAAACGCGCTTTCCCTCTCTGGGCGGCTACAACAACCGTTCGTTTGAAAAATAATAATAATAATAGAGAAACCGGGCTTCAGCCTCGGAAGACCAGGCCCCACAGCCCTCCCCATAGATGTACAGCTTGGGAGATGTGCAGAAATTGGGGGGGGGGGCGGAACTCCTACATCGCTTATGGGTTGTTGTTTTTTACGAGGACTCCGGTCCAAACCCCAAGCGCTGGTTTCTTTCCCCGCCCTTACAGCTTTGTGGGTCCCAGCAGCACACAGTGGGCTACCACGTTAATTCACATGTCAGGAAGGCATCGTTTGAACACAGTAGGGTTTGTTTCCGAGTAAACTCAGGAGGCTCGGGCTTGGAATCAGAGAATGGTTGGAAGGGGACCCTGAGGGTCATCTAGTTCAACCCCCCCTGCAATGCAGGGATGTCAGCTAAATTAGGCATGGCGGATGGCCATCTAACTTCTGCTTAAAAACCTCCCAGGAAAGAGAGTCTTGCCACCTCTCTTGGGAGTCTGTTCCACTGTTGAACAGCTCTTACTGTCAGAAAGCTCTTCCTGGTGTTTAGTCGGAATCTCCTTTTTCTGGTAGTTTGAATCCATTGGTTCATGTCCTAGCCACCAGAGCTCGAGAAAAAAAGCATTCACCATCTTCCATGTGACAGCCCTTGAGATATTTGAAAATTGCTATCTCAGTCTCCTCTTATCCAGGCTAAACATACCCAGCTCCCTCAACCATTCCTCCTAAGACTTGGTTTCCAGACCCTTGATCATCTTGGTCATCCTCATCTGCACAAGTTCCATCTTGTCAATATCCTTCTTAAATTGTGGTGCCCAGAACTGGACACAGTAATCCAGGTGTGGTCTGACCAAGGCAGAATAGAGCAGTACTATGACTTCCTTTGATCTGGACTCTATACTTCTTGATGATGCAGCCTAAAACTGCATCACTGGATTCATGCAAAGCTTGTGGTCTACTAAGACCCCTAGATCCTTTTCACATATGTACTACTGGCAATCCAGGTGTCTCTCATCTTATAACTGTGCAGCTGGTTCTTCCTGCCTAAGTGTAGAACCTCTCCAGTCTGTTAAGATCATATTGAATCCCAATTCAATTGGCTACTCCTCCCAATTTGCTAATTTTCCCTCTCACACTGTTACTCTTTATCAGTTTTCTGCCCTGGCTGTGTGCGTTTTTTTAACCAAAGAGTACCCCTCCCTCCTAAAAAAAGAGATATATTTATGTCTCAAAATCTACTAGAATTTCAAACTCAGAGCCAGAGACCTATTTACACTTGTGAATCCTTGGTACTTCAGAAAATGTATTGGTAAGTAAATCCAGAAGAACAGGATTCGCACCATTTATTAATTTTCTTCTGGTCCAAATCTGACCAACTGCAAGATGCTGACTTCTCGAAGCAGCAAAAAAGCTGTGGAGAAACCTGTGGCAGAATTTTCTGGCAGGCCGTTTTATGGGATGGGTTTTGAAGTGTCAGCCCCCTCACTCAGTTCTCAAAATGGTCCTCCATAATAACAACTTTGTGACAAAAGGCATGTTTAATCAAAGTAGTATGTTGTATTTCTTTAATTGGCTGTGTACATTTGTGGGGGGAATTTAAATCATTACAATGGTGCAAATTTTGCTGTGCTGTTGCTGCTATATTATTTGAAAGATCATTGCTACAAAGGGAGGATAAAATATGGTATAAAGCCTAAACCAGGCTATGAGAAATCCACAATTCACATCTCACTCCAGCCATGAACAATGTATATGAAGCACTTCAAATTCTAAAGTCCTATATAAATGCTATGTACAGTCGTACTTGGTTTTCGAACAGCTTAGTTCTCGAACACTTTGGCTCTGCAAACTCGGAAGTGAGTGTTCCAGTTTGCGAACTATTTTTGGAAGCCGAGCTTTGGTTTCTGAACATTTTGGAAGTCGAACGGACTTCCGGAACGGATTCCGTTCGACTTCCAAGGTACGACTGTATTGATATTTTTGCCATAGGAATCTCCATTTTTGTATTGCCCCATTTTTTTATTTGCCATTATTTATTCCAAAATAATGTATGTGAGCCCTATAGAGCACAAAATACTAAGGTAATAACAATCCTACATAAACATAGATTTTATGTAAGATTAATATGGAGGGGGAAGGCAACAGTGATAGATGCAGTACTTCTGTTTTAACAGCCCATATCAACCGCTGAAAATGAATAGGTAGTTTTTTTTAAAAAAAAACAAGCTTATATATTGACACATGACCAGAGGCATATTTAGGCTCCCTTACACCCTTGGCAAGGAGATGTTGGCCACCCAAAGCAGTAAAGCAGTCCTTGGAGTTCTTGGGTGGGTGGGCAGGCTCCTAGTCACTCCGAACCAGAGTGAGAGGCACCATTTTTGCAACCCCCTGGGCCTGCGCCTTTGGTAGGGGCCAACCTAACCAATCCCTAGGTATACCTTTGCACATGAGGGCACCCACCACCTTCCATTCCCCCCATCCTACTTGGAGGCTGCTGCTGTTATTGTGCATCTGTGGCTGCCCTTGTCACGTTCATCTTGGAGGCCCTTCAAGGGCTGAGGCACAAGGCATATTTTGATTTATAAATAATTCAAATAGGCTAAATTTCCATATTTTTAGCGCCATGCTTTCTTATTGTCCCTGATTACCCCAAACTTTTCATCAACCCCACTCATTTTTCTTCACACCTCTTATGACCCATTTCCCGTATCCTTTCCAACGCCTATCTCTTTTTCTAGTGGGGTAGCTGTGTGTTAGTGTCTTGCAATAAAAACCAGAGACTTATAGTGTCTTAGAGCTAACAAATTTATTATAGCAATGCATAAACTTTTGTGGACTACTGTATTATGCCATAATAAGAGTTAGTCATTAAGATGCCACAGTACTTCTTGTTGTTCCTTTCCTGCATTTCACTGCCTACTCTTTCCCTCCAGTGATTTTCTACCCAGTTTCCCCTGACCAAATTGTGACACTCTTCTCTCAAGACATTTTTTGATGTGGTCCTCTTGGAAGCAACAAAAAAGCGGCCATCTTTGCTAGTGGCAGCCTGACCTCAAAGAAAGAATATAGGGAAGTGGCCAACCATTTTTACGAAGGGCAACATTATGGCTCCATTGCCAATAATATAAAGCCATGGCCCTTTGGGAAGACAAAATATATGAGTATTAGAAGCTGAAAGTACTCTCAAATTCCACATGCTGGAGTGAAACATTCTTATGCCGCATGGTTTCATTAACTAAAGTGGCAAGATGCTTCCATTAGGGTGCTTGGAAGGTAATTACACAGAAATATCCAGCTCTAGGATATTATTAAGATTAAATGGAGGGGAAGCCCCATGCACACTCGAGATAGTCCCAACAAAAGAAAATGTTGATTTTGCCCCAGAAAGAGATTCATGGTTTGTAAACTCATATTGGGTTTGAGGTGGAATAAGAGAGTATTTTTATTGGTTTAGCTTCTGTGATCCTCAGATGAACGGTGGTATATAAATGTAAGAAATAATTATAGCTTCATACAATGAAAGTAACTATATTGTCTGTGATGAATAGAAGCACTCTAGAGAAAGGAATACTAATATTTAGCATTTTTATCATTCTTTAGTGTCACATCATGATGTTTAGAACTCTGCAAACTGAATCAGTATTATCTCCATATTGCAAATGGAATATTGAGGCTAAAAGATATTGACTTGCCTAAGGCATTTTTTTAAAATTGTGACCTGATTATTCAAGAGAACACACAGGCTTTGTAAACAATGGCTCAGGTCTTTACCGAGTACAATCAAACCTGGGTTGTCGAACATAATCCGTTCCGGAAGCCCGTTCGGCTTCCAAAACGTTCGACAACCGAGGCGAAGCTTCTGATTGGTTGCTAGAGCTTCCTGCACTCAAGCATAAGCCACGTCAGATGTTCGGCTTCCGAAAAACGTTCAAAGGTTTTCAGCGTTTGGGAGCTGAAACGTTCGAAAATGGAGCCGTTCAGGAGCTGAGGTTTCACTGTACTATATAGAGTGGGTTTGCTGCAAGGCTGGCTCCCGAGGTGGCAAGATCAGGCATTTCCCCTGCGCTGCAAAGCTAGTAGTGAGTTCACAAGAGCATCGCCATTCCCACTTTGTATGGGACACCATTTCTTTTCTTTTCAAGAAAATCCGAATCTCAAAACACACATTAAGTCCTTGTACAAGTTCTATATATTTTAATACAAATTATTCATGGCATTAGTTGGATACAATGAAAACACACGTCAGTGTTGCATAGCTGCTCAGATATACAACTTCATTCCCTCCTTCCAAGTAACTGAAATTAAGTTACTCTATATATCCACTGTAAACGAGAACTCTGCAATCCAGCTCAAATACTTTCAGAATCTTACATGCGCTTGCTTTATATGAGAACAGGGGCCACTCTGTGGCGGCCAAGACTGGGAACCAATTTAGGGCATTAAAATCACTAGTACAGCATTATTCACATAAAATGAAGAAAACAAATCCTTTATTTGGTACAATTCAAGTAACTGCTAAGTGTTTTTTAAATGCACAGTGCTTTGGACCACCCCCATAGTTAATCTGTACAGCAGCAGTAACCAGGGGTCAGTATGTTACGGAGAGTGCCTTACACTCCTGGTGAGATTAGAAGCAATACCTCTGTAGTAATGTATAGTTGCAACATATTTTGGGAAGGGGTGGAGAACATCACTCTGTTTAATCGCTTGCCTAGCTATCTCCACTCTCAAAGTTCTTGTAGTTCACCCAGAGCCGAATGCCATATTATTTCCTGCTTTACATGAAGTTACTGCTGATCATTGTAAGTTGGCACATTCTGCTCCTCACTTGGGCTGTGTTTACTCTTAAGGGACCGTCCAATGTATCTCCAGTATTCCTTCCGGATTATGTCTTTTTCTTTAGCCAGGATTTCACATAGCTATAGAAAGGAAAATTACAAGTTTGAACAGTTTGCATGGTTTATACCCACCATTTTGCTTATTATATAGCACCCCAAATGCTCATGGTGTTTTGCCAAGTAATACAAGCAGAAAGGCAGTTCCCTGCTCTGGAAACTTGCAACAGACCAGAGGACAACATTGGATAGTGGAACTGGAAGAACTCTGCTGGGTCAGCAGGTGCCTGGATCTGAAGCTACATTCTGCCAAGTCAAACTATGGGTTTAATGTTGCCCAGCCTGCCACAACCTGGTAGCCTTCCAGATGTTTTGGACTCCAACTCCCATCAGCCCCTGCCAGGACTATTTTCTGTTTCTCAGCAATGGAACCATAACCTAACCAAGATTTATCGAGACTAATTCTACAGGGATTGTTTTTAAGCCAATGATTTTATTTATAAAAGAGTTTCTATAATATTTTTTGACCCAAAAAGGACTGAATCCTCTGCTGTCGTTTCCCTGGGGAATAACTCACCAGTGCCTTTAGAAAGCCTGATGTAGTAGTTATGTGTGGTATTCACCAGTGATATTTTAAAAAATTCAAAAGAGAGAGGTAATTGAATTCACTATTGATTCTCCAGTAGCAAATACCCAACCATCTTCCAATTTCCAACCCACTGCACGCTGATTTAGAATTCTTTTCAAGCAGAAAGAAAGAAATCTTAAGGTACAGCAAAGAACAGAAATTTAGCCAAGGTGATGAAATGACAGTCAGAAGGGCAACACAAAGGAAACATATGTGGTGGACTTCAGGAGAAAGAAGAACAATGTCCAACCACTTTTGATTGATGGAATCTGTGTGGAGATGGTAACAATGTTCAGATTTCTGGGCATTGAACTACAGGAGGATCTGTCCTGGAGTGCAAACATAAGGGGGCTTGTGAAGAAGGCGCAGCAGAGACTGTACTTCCTGAGAGTTCTAAGGAAAAACCATCTTCCACAAAAGCTGCTACTTGCCTTCTAGCACTGTGCCATTGAGAGCGTGCCATTGAGAGCGTGCTCACTTATGGCTTATGTGTGTGGTACGGAAGCTGTACTACCAAGGACAGGATGGGGTTGTGCAGAGTTGTTAAGGCAGCAGAGAGCATTGTTGGCTGCTCGCTCTCCACCTTAGAGCAGATTTATGCCATGAGGTGCCACAGAAAGGCACTGGACATAGTGAAAGATCCATCGCATCCTGGTCACCGTCTCTTTGAACTTTTGCCATCGGGACGGAGATACAGGACGATGACAACAAGAACAAGCCGTCTTAGAAACAGCTTCTTTTCCAGAGCGATCGCGGCCTTGAATGGGAAGCCTGGACTTTGAAGTCATCTAATCTTACCTGTTATGTTTTATCACTGTTTTAATCAGTGTGTATGGTTTTAATCAGTGTTTTTGTAGTTGTTTTGTCTTTGCGTGGAGTGCCCTATCTGGGTGGATGGAGCAGCCAAGTAATTTCGTTGTTCCCGAAGGGGACAATGACAATAAATCTATTCTATTCTATTCTATTCTATTCTATTCTATTCTATTCTATTCTATTCTATATTTAGGGTATCTTTACACCTTAAAATATAACACTGACCAGGGTGCAAACCTACCCACAATGAGAAAAACAAATTGTTTTATGGGGTAGATTGTATGTGGGTATTTATCTTGCTTAGAAAGAAAATAGTTAACAGTAATTCATGTTCCTTTGGGAACATAACACACAGAGCGATAACAATCAATTGTTATCTCCAAAAGAAAGGAGAAGACGTAGTACATGCAGCAAGATATTAAATGGGTGGAGCATAACATATTTATATATACTCCATCCCACCTTTTGCAGAATAAAGGGAGGAAGTTCACTATTTTGTCACCTAATTCTGAAGTGAAATGTACAACTGGAGTATTCATTCACATTATTCCCCTACCAGCTTCGGTTTTTCTACCCTCCTTCTGTTGCTTCCCTTTTCTCTATTTCTAAGTTGTAAGCACCACTGGGCAGGGACCTGCCCTTTCACTGTTTATACAATATCGTAATAATAGTATAATGATTAAAATGCATCTTTTGGGGTGCAAAGGAAGTTGGTAGAGGGCTTTATCAGCATGTAAAAAAAGACTTTCCTTTTCTCAAAGCAAAATACTCTATTCCAGATAATCTGGCAGCTCAGCCTGGCTTTTAAGATTTGGCAAAGCAAATGAAATACACAAAGTTCTCTCTCTCCTACATGGCAGGAATAAATACAAGCCTAATTCTCTTAATGGGCACTAAATAAATACAGCTTTCCAACCCTTCCAGTCTAGTTTTTTTTTTTTTTGTCAACCGAAGACTGCATTTCTCGATGTACCACAGGTTATAAACCAAGCCTTAAAAAACAAAGTTCTAACCAAAATATAAAAAAAAATAGTGCTGAATCTAGATAGGAAGGCAAATCCTGTCCTTCATGTGTTGACTGATAGCAGCTGGCTGAAAGCCTTTAACAATAAGTCAGAAGTTCTGAGCGCATATTTTAGGGATGAAATGGGAGTCAGATGCTGCATAGAACAGCATATATGGAAAGAAGCAAAATGGTTACATAAAAAAGGGAAACCCCTTTAATTTTTACATTTCCTTTGTAGCTGGCATTAAATAGTTAGCAATCTGATAATCAGCATGCATAAAAGTAATAGTGACAGCAGCTATACAGCATATTAATACTGCATCTTAAAACAAGTATTTTTCTCAGAATTATAACTTCCAGATTGCAGTGCATGGCAGGGAAGTGGTCTGTGGCATTTCTGTCCAATTTTCAATTCTGCAAAAATGGATAACATTCTGCAATTATGTCAATTTAAAAATCACTATCCTTTCCTTAAAATTTGTTTGTGGTACCAAAAGTTGGTGCTACCCACATTCAACTGAGAGTCTATTTATCCACATGTGAGACTAAATTCTACAGAAGACTGGAGAAAGAGATCGAGTTCCCCATCTGCTTATTGCAACTAGTCTATTAAAAGGGTAACACAGAGGCTGAACAACTTTTAAAAACTAACCTCTAATGCTTTGCTGAGGGTTTCTTCCTTGTTTTCACACTCGTTCTCCAGCATGTCTTCATATATGTCAACCAAAAAGGCAATCAGGTAGGGGGAACTATGACTTGGCTGCAATTCCAGTAGCTGTCCTAAGAGGTTTGGATGTTTCGAAAGGCCACGATCCTGCAGGATCCTGAAATAAAATGCAGCTGTGAACGCCACACTTAATTTGCATGCGGTCACCACACCATTTGCTGTACATTTACTAATCCGACACTTCCTACAGAACGTGGAAATCTCCTAAAGCCTACATAAAGTGATAAGCAAGCAAGCAACTACAAATAGTGTCAGGTATTAACCTGCAACCCATCTCAACCAGTATCATGAATCAGTGCCGGATAGTCAGAGGATAAGCGGCAAGATCCCCTTGCCCCTGAAATATGGCAATGAGGTTAAGTGCAAAAGGAAATGTGCACAGCTGAGAAAGTCCTGGAAAACGAAACAAGGCACTGGAAAGTGCCTCAACAGACCAAGCAGGATTCGGCAATTTGCTCAGCACCAAAGTCTACACTATGGCTGGGGGACCTGTGGCTCTACAGACATTGTTGGACCCTACCTTCCATCATCTCAGACCACAGGTTATACTGGCTGGGGTTGAGAGACCTGGAGTCCAACAACATTTGGAACTCCGTGGAGTGTGCAATCCGACTGGCCTCCTCCCAGATGTCATTTGGGCACCAGGTACAACTTTAATTCAACAAGGCAGAGGGAGAACCTACTCAGCTGACGCTGACACAAAACCCCACACGTACACTATATAACAGAATATAAGTTTCACCACCCCACCCCTCCCTCTCATCCCTCTTCTTCCCCAACCTTATACTGTACATAACACTAATGTCTCAAAACAAATCTGTCTCAAAACAGATCTGCAGAAAAGACTTTACAACCTGAAAAAGAAGACATTGCACGTACTTTTGTAAACCAAGAAAATATTTAATAAAACATATTTTAAAAAACAAAACAAGGCTATAGGCTCTTTTGGACCTGTGGTTCCTGGTCTCGTTCTATTTTTTGTAGCCTTCAAAAAAGGAGATTATGCTGACTGCAAACCACTTTGCTCTATGCAATAAAATGGCTTACATCAATATAAATATGTTTATGTAAGCCATTTAAATTACGTAACACCCACCCACCCACCATGTACAGGATATGCAACAACAGTTCTTCACAACTTCTATCCATGAATGCTAGGGGCAGCTCAAAAAATTACATGATCTTAATTTAAAAAACAACAACCCTGAATACAATCACATCCTCACCAGTATGTGCTTCCTCTACAATGTGACTCTTAAGGCCATGTGTCACCTGACATTTTCTTTTCTGATCTTAAACGCAAAGCCTCCAGAGCTGGGCAGTGACAGTCTTTTTCTGGTACCCGAAGCTGATCAATTTCACCCTGCACATGCAGTAGCACCTGAAGCACTTGAAGAACTTCCACCCCTCTAGCAAACCTGCGCAGAGGACACAGCCCTCCTGCAAGCCATTTCGTGTCTGCACTCCATTCCGTTTTGCAACTCAGTCATCCTCTACTTGTGTTACAGTTTGCTACCCCTGCCAAAACTGGGAGCAGAAAATCATTTGGAGTGAACTCTTCTTACAGCCTCTGGAATTACAAAACAGCTGGAATTACAAAACATCCAGGGCTCCATGTACACCGTGCTAAAAATATGGAAGTTACGCAATCAAAAACAAATGGAAAAAAGCATAGGTTCTGCATCTTATAACAATTAGGGCAAACTGAATAGATTTATGTTTTCTGTCTTCTTTTGCACAATTTCTTTCTGGTTTTGCTAGTCATGGGGGCAAAGGAAATGCACTTAGGGCTCCATTACCAACCGTAGGAAATCTTATTCAGCAACTGCATTGGCTGCAATAGGCACCCCCCACGTACTTTCACAAATACCTCTGCAGTGAAAGGCTGGAAACTTGTTTTAAAAATGAAAGCAAAGTTTTTCAGGCCTGCTACTACTACAACAAGTCAGTGTGGCATAATGGTTAGCGTGTTGGACTATGACCCGGGAGAGACCAGCATTTGAATCCCCACTCAGTCATGAAGCTCACTAGGTGACCTTGGGCCAGTAACCATCTCTTAGCCTAACCTACCTCACCGGATTATTGTGAGGATGAAATGGGGAAGAGGAGAACCATGAACACCAACTTGAGATCCTTGGAAGATAAAGGTGGTATATAAATGTAATAAATAGAATAAATAATAACAAATACTAGCATATTCTGCACTTCAGAATAGCCAAAGCCACTAACAAATGTATCTCACCCTTTCAAATAGTTCCAAGCACTTTCATTATGGGGCACCATCTTGATCATTTCTAGGGTAAACCTGAAAAAGAAAAACAGAGTATTTGATAAAGGAGAGTGGAAATATGGAGTCATATTTTATGCATATCAAAACATTCATTTTTTTCCCCAAATAGAGAGTAAACGGCATTCAACATAGAGTAGGTGGTATTCAACACCAGTCCTACTCAGAGTAAACCCACTGGACATGACTAGCAGGCTCATTCATTTCAGTGGGTCTACTCTAAGTGTGACTTAGCTGAACACAACTAAAAATGTATTCTCTCCAATAAACAAATTTCCTACCAAGGAAAAGATGTTCCACAGATTCTTTTTTAAATAAAAAGAAAATAGTGGGGAACACCTCAAGCTAATACCATAGAAAGATTTATTCACAAGGCAGAAATAATCCAATGGCATGAGTTTTTATGTCCTAGCTCAGCTTTCACCAACTTGGTGCCTTCCAAATTTTGAGGACTACAACTCTCAAACTCTGCTGTGCTGGTTGGGGCTGATGGGAGTTGTAGTCCCAAACATCTGGAGGCAACAAATGGCAGAGGCTACCTTATCTAATGGTAAAACCCAATACAGTGGTACCTTGGTTTACAACCATAATCCGTTCCGGGGGTCCGTTTGTAAACCAAAACAGGTTGCAACCCAAGGCACGCTTTCGCCAATGGGGCCTCCAAAAAAAATTGTTCGTAATCCCAAAAAAGAGGGTTGTAATCCAAAAAAAGGTTGCAAACCAGGACACGCACTTCCGAGTTTGACGTGTTTGTAATCCAAAACGTAAGCAAACCAAGACGTATGCAAACCAAGGTACCACTGTACACTAAAACAAAAGAAAAACCATGCAAGGATATATAAGCAAGCCTCTCTGATGTATCCTTCTGCCTGTGACACGGGTAAATGGCCTCAAATGAAGTTGAGTATTTATTTTACTTACTGGACTTCTCTCTCTAAAACAGCAGGGTCGTTATAACCAGTTGTGTTTGAAATGACAAAGTATCTTTGGTTCCAGACAGAATTGTTTCGGACATCGTCTTTCAGTAGCTGTTCCACATACTCCAGTTCATCATCCCACAGTTTAAATTCCTAAAAGCACAACAATAAAGGAGAAATGCTGGAAGGAGGAAGTATATTTGGGAAACAGGCTCATTTCCACATACAGCCGCAACTGAGTTAGTCAGCAAAAAATTCAGGATGAATTGAACAATGTCTGGACAACAAGCCAGTTTTTAGCAAGCCAAGAGGCCCATGAGAAAAGCAACGATACAGACATGGCATAGCATTTTGAATACCATACACAGGAGAATGTCATGGGTTATCTAGTCCAACCCCCTGCAATGTAACCTTGACCTAGGATTAATCATTTCAAAGCAGTAATAACCTGTATACATAAACGACAGTTCCCAACATTCTGTCACACTCTAGTACAGGAGTAGGCAACCTAAGGCCCGTGGGCCGGATGCGGCCCAATCGCCTTCTAAATTCGGCCCGTGGACGGTCCAGGAATCAGCATGTTTTTACATGAGTAGAATGTGTCCTTTTATTTAAAATGCATCTCTGGGTTATTTGTGGGGCATAGGAATTCATTCATTCTCCCCCCCCCCCAAAAAAAAATATAGTCTGGCCCACCACATAGTCTGAGGGATGGTGGACCGGCCCACGGCTGAAAAAAAGTTGCTGACCCCTGCTCTTGTATGACAAAGAAACTGAACCCAAAATTTGGGGCACCTTTTTGCATCCTTAGCAGTTTGGTCAATGGTTGCCATTCATTCCCAGGGGTTCGGAAATAAAAGTGATGCAAATGGGAACAACATTGGAGGCAAAACCTGCCTTCTACCCACCATAGTGATCGGCAAATGGATTCCATGCCCAGCAGCATTCCCCAGGGCTCATCGCAATGTACAAGGTCCCCACCCCCCACCCCAAATCTCAGTGGGCATTTTGCTCCTAAGAGCAACATCAAAATACCTGAATGACCCACTGCCTGTGCTGCCATGCATGGTAGTTCTTGGCATCCTGGTTAAGAATGTCTGCTATAAATTCAAGTTCCTGGGAGGGATCCTTCAGCCACTCCACCAACACTCGTCTGTGGTGCCTAAAACATGAAGAAATCCTTATTTAAACAAAACTAAAAAACAACAACCCAGCATCCCTTCAGTGTCTGTTTACTGTTTAGTCGTTTTTTATTGAAATGCAATCCTGCCAAGAGTGATGGATAATGGGCATTTGCACTCGAAAACAAAAACGTTCAATGGAACGGTAATTGAAAGAGTGGCACATCGTCATATTTGGATGTTTCTGATCTTGTAGTGCGAGACAGCTCATTACAGGTCACAATGTTCTATCCCACCACTCGGCAACTCTCCCGCTGAAAGTGCAAATTGCACCCATTGACGAGCATTGTGTTTTGAGTTTATACGAGGCAGAAAGAAAGCTGTCCTTGCAGCGATTAATCCACTTAGCTTATTCATATGCACACTTTCATCATTTGATGCCACAGCCAGCATGCAAGTGATGTACGTGTCTGAATTTGCCATGTTTTCTGTGCAAAGTATTAATAGTTTCAGATGGGGCACACAGTCCCACCCACAGATGCAACATCCCAATGCATGCAATCTTAGCATGGCATCTCAGGAAAACCAACAGACTCTTGCCCACAGCTTTCCTGCTAGCAAAAGGATTTTCAGGCACTTTACAAGAGCCACATGGCACTGCCCTGCTTTGTCAAGTGCCGGAAGATGCTGCAGCTTTAACAGTGTAAGCTACCAGTTCTACTGCTGGACTAAAGCAGCTTCATTGGGCTTAGGCTGCCCTTCTGGGTTTGTGTTATTGTTGGACCGTTAGCAAATGAGGAAACAAAAGAAATGAAGGCTGTTGTGTTAAACTGAGCATGGGGTGGGAAAGGAAACAGACTGAGAACAGAGTCAAAAAGCATCTTCCAGCCTGCCATATTCAAACCAAGGGCAAATAAAGAGGGACAAAGGCAGCCATGAAAACAGCCATCAGCCTAGTTATCTATGGCGAGCATGAACTGCACAAAGGTGATCAGACAGGGAAGTTTACAAAGGTAATGTTATTTGTTATGCTATAAAGAACTAGTAAGTAGGATTTTGACCATTTTCATAGGCTAGTAATTCTTGATGGACCTAGTAGCGTGGCTTATAAGGACATTTTGCTCACCTTCTCAAAGCATTTATGTGGATGTCAAATTATTGTTGTTTTTCATTAAGAATGTTGATAAAGAATTTTGAATTTTATGAGATTGTGAGTGTTCCCCATCGCCGAAATCTTTTTGGTTTGCTGCATTTGACCTTGTAATATAGTAACATACACCACTGTAATTCTTCTGTTATATACAGAAAATGGCCAATGAAATGTTGCTTTGTCCCCCCCCCTTCTTTTTATTACTGTTTGTGCATGTTTGCAAACACTCCTACTTTCTTCTCGTTTTTCTGTAAGCATTTACAATACTGGCATTTCTTCAAACTGTATTATGTATGTCGTGCCATCATATAAACAAAACCCTCCACACATTAAGCATTCTTGCCATGTAAAACGGTCTCCATGTAAGCATTCTGCACTTATAAATTTAGAAAAGACAGGCAAGACCAAGCAAATGGGCATTTCCTTTCACGGGAAATAACTTTCCTTATCAAAAAGGAGCCAGACATTACCAGACTTGATAATTCTTTGGCTGATCTTCAATGATAGCTGTGATATAATTGAGTTCCTCATGTAGATCTTTGTTGAGGGACTGCAGAAGAACCCTGCGGAAATGCCTGCAGAAGAAAAAACAATCAGACAAGAAAAGTCTTCTTCAGCAAAATGCGAGACCCAAAGAAGAATACTCAGGAGGACCTGCTCCTTCAGGTGGCCTTGGTGCAGCCATTCAGAGATTTAAAGGTGAACACCAGCACTTTTCATTGAGGCCAGCAATCATTGGCTGTTGAAGGACAGATATTGCATGGTTCTCCCCTAGCTTCCTCCAGAAGACAGTCTAGCCATTACATTTTGGATCACCTGCAGTTTCTGGACATTTTTTTTTTAAGAAGACAAACTTAGAGCTCATGACAGTAATCCAACCTCAACCTAGAGGTTACAACGCCATGCATTAATGGCAGTCATGTCTCATGGTATACAAGTCTCACATGAGCAATAATTTTCTGCAAGGAAAAAGGTCTACTCATTTATTTTGCAACAAGGCCTGGAGAAGTAGCATTTTAGCACAGTTTCACTCCTAGTTTCTTGTGCTTAGTTAAAAATGCAGTTTTAATCAAGCTATTCAGATAAAAATTACCCAAATATTAAGAGATTCCACACAAAAATAAAAGAAAGTCAGACTCAACTTCTTCTGGTTTTCTTCATGTATACTCAGCAATTCCCAACAATAAACGACAGATTCATCATCACTACATACCACACAGTGTAGTTTGCAGCATTAAGATCAATGGCATCCCCCGTTAAGTTGAAAGCTCTTTCGCTCCTTTCATCACATTGCAGAACAGCCCGGAAGTAATCATATACATCTTTAACTAGAGAGGGAGAGAAATCGCTTTATGTCAAATCACTCTCTGGCCTTCCTTCTTGGTCAGAAGAAGCCAAAATACCCATCAAGTCCACAATCCTGTTCTCACAGTGGCAAACCAGATATTTATGGGAATCCCTCAAGCTGGCTATGAACACAACAGTCTTTCCCAGCAACTGGTGTTCAGAGGCATACCACCGCCATTGCTGGAGGCAGTACACCAGCCATCATGACCATCAACTGTCCTATCCTTCTCAAAGGACAAAGATCTTCTCATCTCTTCCCAAAGTTCTACTGCCAAAACCATTCACATCCCTGATGGCTCAGATCCTGGCCTCCCTAGACTGGCTCCCTATCCAGCATAAACGCCCTGTGGCCTTTAGAGCTCTCCACGGCTTTGCCCCACCCTCTCCCTGCCCTTATTACCTACCACGTCCTTGCCTGTGATCTTCCCTTCTCCAACTCTTGGCACCCTAAGCCATTTTCAGAATGATGCAACACCTGTAACAGTGCCAGTTCCGCAGTTCGAAGCAGCCAAGTGGGTCTATATGGGGTAAGGCCATCTTGCAGGTAACCTGGTCCCAAGTTGTTAAGGGCTTTCTATAATAATAGTAACACTTTGAACTTGGCCTGCTAGCGAACTGGCAAGCAGCGCAGGTCTCCCAGCACAGGTGCTATATGCTGACAGGGTTTTGCTCTGCTGCATTCTGCACTAACTGCGGCTTCCACAGATCAAGCGCAAGGGGAGGCGCCCCACAGTCCACATTGCTTTCTTCATCAACTCTGCTTGTTCATCCTTATGCCTGGAAGTCTTTCTCAGGAAACCAAAACAGTTTGAGTCTCTCTCTTTTTGGTCACCTCCCACTCCCTTTCTTTAAATCCTTCTTCAAAATGGTTTTAAGGCTTATTGTGATGTATGTATGTGTCAGGGGCTGGCCGGTTTCCGAAGCGGTGCCAGAGGAGACAGCTGACCTAGATAGGGCTCCGCTGACGCCCGAAGAGTTATTGAGGGTCTGGGATCAGGAACAGGCACAGCCCCTGCTGACGCCAGAGCAGGTAGTGCAGCAATGGGAGGAAAGCTCCACCAGAGCGCTAGCACAGCCAATGGGAAGGGATCAGAATATGGAGACCGAGGAGGAGTTGAGGCTTAGAGAGCCTACCGGAGCATCAGACACCACAAGCGGGGAAGGTGAAAGCGAAAGGGAAGGGGGAGCCGTAGGGCTGCCCAGGTCAAGGGCGCGGAAGCGGAAAAAGGAGAGGCGGAGACTAGGCTTTCCGAAGCTCCTATGCTGGGGGCGGAGCCGCAAATCCGTACTAGAAGGATCTGACTCCGAGGGGTCGGATGCATAATCGCAAGGTCTGGATTATCAATGTTATGAAATAAAGTGATTAGTTTAGCAGACTGCGTTTTGTGGATGCTTACTTCCGAGGAGACACCCATCCGTCTCACAGCATCCTTCTAGTCATCGTCACCTCCTCAGAAGTAAAGCACAACCAGCATGAGCAGCGCGGAAGAAGCCGCAGCGTTAGCTGCCCAAGGAGCCGGCGGTGGAGGTGCCCCTACCTGGGAAGATAGAGCTCGTGAGCTAGAGGTACTGTACCGAATTAGTCAAGCCAGGTTGGAGGAGGCAAGGATCCACGCTGAGCAGGGCAGGAGTGCGCAGGCGGGCAGGCGAATCACCATGCTAACAAGCAGGTTTCAGGGCAGACCAGAACAGTACATAGGTTTTAGAACGGACATGCTATATGCCCTGGAACTACAAAAAGACTCATTTAAAAATGAGGAAGAGCAGGTCGGATTTGTAATTTCGCATTTTGAATCACATGCTCGAGATTGGGTGAGGCCACTGATTATGGCCAAGGACCCAGCGCTTCAGAGAGTAAAGGAGTTCTTTAAAGCGATGGACGCTGTTTATACGAGCAGTTCGGAACAGGAATTGGAAGCGCAGGAGCTTTTGCTTTTGAGGCAAGGGAATATGACGGTGCGCGAGTACCAGGCAAAGTTTTTGTTGTTAACCCATCGTCTGGGATGGGAAATCAATACGCCTCAAATGATAGCGCTCTTTAAGTTAGGTCTGGCCGATGAAGTAAAAGACTCTTTGGCGAGGGGGGGTCCCTACAATGACATGAAGAGCCTCACCGAAGCAGCGATGGCAATCGGCATTAGACTGGAACTCAGAGACAAAAGCAGGAAGGAGGGGAAGGCGGGAAGGTGGTTCAACTTCCGCATTCCCACACCAACAGAGAGACCGGCTGGCGCGCAGACGCACCTCCCGGAAGAAACGCCCATGGAATTGGGAGGAGCGCGCGCGTGCCCTATTTCAAACGCAACGGTTGCCAAGGGGAGTGACACGCAAGGCGGGAAGGCGCCCAGAAAATGCTATGTGTGTCACCAAATAGGACACCTCGCAAAAGCGTGTAATAAGAAAAAGGTGTGGCAGGGCATGACGGGGGCTGTAACAGGAGAAGGGGAGGAGCAGACGCCGAGGCAGGGAAACGGGAATGCCGGCTGGCAAGTCACGGGGACGGCCAGCCCGGCTCAGGAGCAGTAAAAGGTCCCCCCAGCAACGCACAGGAGACGCCCCCCCCCAGCCCGCCAGAGCACACCCTCCCCAACCCTCCCAAGCCAGGCATCGTGATGGAAGTCACACTGGAGCTTCCCAATGGCTTCACCATGCAAGTTCCCGCCTTGGTAGATTCGGGAGCATCGGCTGATTTCCTGGATATAGACTTTGCACGGCAGCACCAGCTTCACCTCCTGCCTTTGCCTGTCCCCTTGCAAGTCACCACCATTGATGGGAGGGAATTAAAAGGAGGGGCGGTCACGCAAAGCGCTCCACCTATGCGGATGGGGATGGGAAGGCACTCTGAAGTTATTGCTTTCCACGTCACCACGTTAGCAGGCCCCCCCTTAATACTGGGGATGGGGTGGCTGGACAGACATGACCCAGTAGTGAGCTGGCATCAGCGCTCTCTAGTGTTTGGTTCTGCGTATTGCATGGAGAATTGCTTGCAGCAGCTCAATCCCAAGGAGCAGGCAAAGGCTGCCGTGATGCAAGCAGGGGAAGTCACCCTCCCTGCGCAATATGCGGAGTTTCAACAGGTGTTTAACGAAAGGGAAGCAGACAAGCTACCCCCCCACCGCCCCTACGACTGCCGAATCGACCTGGTGCCAGGAGCTCAGCTGCCACCGGGCAAGCTTTATTCAATGTCGGAGCAGGAGATGGCAGATCTGAAGGACTTCATTGACAAAAACCTGGCCAGAGGGTTCATCAGGGAAAGCAAGGCTGTAGGGGGCAGCCCAGTGTTCTGGGTGGACAAAAAGGACACCCCCCAACGGAGATTGATTTGTGACTATCGGATTCTCAACTCCCTGACCCTCCCTGTCTCCTACCCCATGCCGAAGATCGACGACCTGCTGGCGGCGGTACGCAAGGGCAGGATCTTCACCAAGCTGGACCTGAGGGGTGCGTACAACCTAATCAGGATCAGAGAAGGCGATGAGTGGAAAACAACCATGTTCACACCCCTGGGTGCTTATGAGTTCCTCGTGATGCCCTTCGGCCTCCAGGGAGGTAGTCAATGCTTCCAAGCGTTCATGCATCACGTGTTGGGACCCCTGCTGTACAAACAGGCAGTGGTCTATTTAGATGACGTGCTGGTGTACTCTCAGAACCCAGAGGAGCACGTGCACCACGTAAAGGAAGTACTGCAGAGACTCCAGGAACACCAATTAGCGGTCAAGCTGGAGAAGTGCCGGTTCCACACCACGGAGGTGGACTTCCTAGGCTACCGACTCTCAGATACAGGAATAGCCATGGATACCAATAAGGTGGAGGCGATCCTGCAATGGAAAAGCCCCAAGACCAAGAAGGACGTGCAGCGCTTCGTCGGCTTCGCAAATTTTTATCGCAAGTTCGTAAGGGCGTTCGCAGACATGACAGCACCAATTACGGACTGCTTGAGAGGCAAGAAGAAGTTTAAGTGGACGGACGAGGCGCAACAAGCCTTTGAAACACTCAAGAAAGTCTTCGCCTCAGAGGAGCAGTTGCTGCATGTGAACCCCAGCAAGCCCATCAGAATAGAGACAGATGCATCAGATCGAGCCATAGGAGCGATACTACTGCAGCAAGATCCAGCAAAGGAATGGCGGCCCTGTGCGTTCTATTCCAGGAAGTTGAGCCGGTTTGAGGCCCATTACGCCATTTGGGACAAAGAACTGTTGGCAGTGGTCGCAGCATTCAAACACTGGCGCCACTTCTTGGTGGGGGCGCAACACCAAATCCAGGTTCACACTGATCACAAGAACCTGGAGTACTGGCGCACGGCTAGAGTGCTCAACCAGCGCCAAATGCGATGGGCAGAGTTTTTTGCGGAATTCAATTTCCACATCCAGTATGTTCCTGGCGAGCAGAACAGCAGGGCGGACGCCCTATCCAGGAAGCCAGAATACATGGAAGATGAAGGACCTCCGGTGGCAAGGGCCATCTTCAAGCCTGAACAGTGGCGGTGTGGGGCGACATTGGGTGGTAGGGAAGAACTGGTGCGCCTCACACAGGCGGACGCCTTTGCCCAGAACAAACTGAGGGAACTCAAGGAGGGGAATCCCAGGGCAGGAGGGTTTGAGGAAAAGGAGGGGCTACTGGTGTACAAGGGGGCACTGTATGTGCCAGGGGAGGATATGAGGGCCAAAATTCTCAGACAGCTTCATGACAACCCCACAGCAGGGCACTTTGGGCAATTCAAAACCATGATACTGGTCACTAGAGAATTCTGGTGGCCAAAGGTCAGGCAGGACGTTAAGGACTACGTCAGGGGGTGCGAGGTCTGCCAAAGGGCCAAGGGGGAGAGAAGGGTACCAGCAGGACTACTGGAACCGCTTCCCACCCCAAGCAAGCCCTGGGAAGCGGTTTCGCTGGACTTTGTCACGGATCTCCCCAAGTCCAAGGGCAACACGGCTGTACTAGTCGTAGTGGATCTCCTGACCAAGATGGCTCACTTCATTGCCTGCCCCAAAGTGGTGTCGGCGGAGGAGACGGCCCGGTTGTTTATGCAGCACGTGTTCAAGCTGCATGGTATGCCAGTGAGAGTAATTTCGGATCGCGGCGCCCAATTTACCTCCCGTTTCTGGCGCAAGCTCATGCAGATCTTGAAGGTGCAGGTGTGTCTATCTTCAGCACGCCATCCTCAAACTAACGGTCAATCGGAGCGTGTTAATTCCATACTGCAGCAGTATCTGCGCTGTTATGCTTCCCAGCAACACAGCGACTGGAGTGACAAACTCGCCCTTGCAGAGTTTTCGTACAACAATGCTCAACACTCCTCGGCAGGCATGTCCCCGTTCCAGGCGATCTACGGCAGCCACCCCAGGGCCTTTCCGGGAAGGGAGGGGGAACAGGGGGATGGAGACGTGCCCGCTGCACAGAATTTCGCTGAGGAGTTGGAAGCATTGCACCAATTGCTCAGTGACAATTTGGAGCGGGCTAAAGCAGCCTACAAGACGGCAGCGGACCGGCACCGCAGGGAGGGGGAGGACATCCAGGTGGGAGATATGGTATGGTTGTCCACACAAGGGCTGCCCATTCGCGGCAGGTGCAAGAAGCTGCAGCAACGTAGACTGGGGCCTTTTGAGGTAGTGGAGCAGATCAACCCCGTGGCTTTCAAACTGCGACTGACGGACGACATGAGGATTCACCCGGTGTTCCACAGGTCTCTCCTGTCCAAGTACAGGGAACCTCACAGGTACCAACAGGGCTACCAGCAGGGGTCGCAGGGGTTACCGATGGTGGAACCGGACCTCTTCAACGAGGCCACCGAGATTTTGGACTCCAGGTGGCAAGGGGATGAACTGCAGTATTTGGTAGCGTGGGAGGGGGAGCCAGCGTCGGAAAATGCATGGATCCCGGCAGAGGAAGTCACCAAGGAGCATCTGGTGTGGGAATTTCACGAACTATTCCCGCACAAGCCCAAACCATACCGTTGGCAACTAAGAGACGTGTTTCAGCCCACAGACTCGGAGGAAGGGGACTTCTGGGGTTTCCCACCATCAGGGGGGAGTGAAGGGTACCCAATGGTAGGAGAAGGGACCGAGAGTGCAGAACCCCTTTCTCCACCCATGGCCAGGGAGGATTGGGAAGACCTGTTTGCCTCATCGTCCAGTGGCGACACCACAATATTCTTAGGTTTCCCTTCCTCCCCTGACACAGCAGACGAGTCTTGGGGGGAGCTGGGAGATCTAGCAAGGGACTCCGAAACCAATCTGCCCCAACCAGGTGTGCCTTTTCAGGAGGGGAAGGGGGGCTTGGAAGGGGGGATGGATGTCAGGGGCTGGCCGGTTTCCGAAGCGGTGCCAGAGGAGACAGCTGACCTAGATAGGGCTCCGCTGACGCCCGAAGAGTTATTGAGGGTCTGGGATCAGGAACAGGCACAGCCCCTGCTGACGCCAGAGCAGGTAGTGCAGCAATGGGAGGAAAGCTCCACCAGAGCGCTAGCACAGCCAATGGGAAGGGATCAGAATATGGAGACCGAGGAGGAGTTGAGGCTTAGAGAGCCTACCGGAGCATCAGACACCACAAGCGGGGAAGGTGAAAGCGAAAGGGAAGGGGGAGCCGTAGGGCTGCCCAGGTCAAGGGCGCGGAAGCGGAAAAAGGAGAGGCGGAGACTAGGCTTTCCGAAGCTCCTATGCTGGGGGCGGAGCCGCAAATCCGTACTAGAAGGATCTGACTCCGAGGGGTCGGATGCATAATCGCAAGGTCTGGATTATCAATGTTATGAAATAAAGTGATTAGTTTAGCAGACTGCGTTTTGTGGATGCTTACTTCCGAGGAGACACCCATCCGTCTCACAGCATGTATGTATGTATGTATTTAACAAAACTTATATACTGCTTGATTGTAATAAAACCTCTAAGCAGCTTACAGAAATATTGTTTAAACCCACCCCCACCCACTGAAGGTACAGTAATCTGGAAAATGCACCTAAAACATAAATACCCTTTTGGTACGTTTGTGTATCAAACAGAGAAGTACCTAATGTAGCTTGCTTTTTCTTGCTGAAACAGTAGCATTAACTAGCATTAAAGCTACTGATTTATCTGCATCTAGATTATCTGCTAAAAACAACAACTCTGACACCTCTTTATTTATTTTCTTCTGAAGAAACCCAGGGCAATCAAGTATCAAATAAGGTTTAAATGTGCACCCCAGCTTCTTATATAAATGAAGCTTTAATGATAGCTTTCTAATTTGTGGGTGGGGTTGTAAACAATCTTCAGCCCCACCTAAGTGCTAGTAGCAAGTGCAGTTCTAATCTCACACCCTCTTTCATGACCTGAATCATCCTAATTGCCTTACTCTGTCGGTTCTACTTCTGAATTCCCATAAAGGCAATAGTAATGAAGAATGAATCACCTTTCTATGGCCACACTTCTAGTTAGGTGGGCATACCGACTTTATTTTTTAACTTAAGAACTTGAAACTTACACTTTTCACTATATATGATCTGGACTACTGGATTTGGCCCATCGTCTTGAGGTACTGGCTCAACATCAGCCCATTCCTTCCTATCCCTGTAAAAAAATAAATCATAATTTGACAACAAGGGGGAAAGTATGAAATGCTATCAGGACATATAGTTCAGAGCTACTGCCTAGAGACCAAAGTTGGTTCGCACATGTGGGCAGCACTGCATGGTTCCTTTCAGGCAATTTCCCCACAATTCTGCACCCCATCCACTATTTTCAACCACGTGTTTCAGGACATTATAAAAGTAATTCAGGGTGTCTCTCCATCTATGCTAAGCACAGCGATCAGCAGCCCCTCTCTGGAATAAGGAGGCCCAGAAAAGTGGGTGAGGCTATTTCCAAACAGACCTAGGCATCCTTCGTTTTTTAATAATATAATTATTTATAACAAAATAAAAAAGTTCCTTCCAGTAGCACCTTAGAGACTTAGTTGGTCTCTAAGGTGCTACTGGAAGGAATTTTTTTATTTTGTTTTGACTATGACAGACCAACACGGCTATCTACCTGTAACTATAATTATTTATAATAATCTGTTTCATTCATTTATCTGGACATTTACACCCCAACTTATTAAAAAAAACCAAACTCAAAATACACACAAACCTACCGGTAGCAATAAACCAAACAGCAGGTTTGGGGCTTTGGGCTTTCTTAAAAGAGGCATCCCGAGGTTACAATCCTAAGCACGCTTACCTAGGGGTCGATGCCATTGGACTTCATGGGGCTTACTTATGAGTACACGTGCAAAGGACTGCACTCCAAAACTCTGTCTCTCTCTCTCCATATATAATTAAGTTTTGGAGCGCAGTCCTTTGCACGTCTACTCATAAGTAAGCCCCATATATATATGTATATAAAACACTACATTCGTACATACCTGTACAGCACGTAGCCGTCGGTCTCTAGGGGCAGCCCGGAGTCCAGCTCGCAGTCCCCAGCGGCCTCGCCTTCCGCCTCCAGGTGAGGAGCGCAGGGCTCGGGGTCTAAGCCGCCTTCCCCGTCCGCCATCATCACAGCCGCCTCCCGCCCACCCCGGAAGAGAGGAAGCGGCGAAGGCTTCCCTATGAGGAACAAGCGCCGCCCCGCACCATAGAGGCGCGGCTGCTGGGCCTAGAGCGCCTCCACCACGAAAGAGCCGCGCGGAAGGAACGGGAGAGATTCGGCGCCACAGCGCCCTCCTTTTTCCTCTCCGCCAACGGGACAGGCTTTTGCCATAGAGATAGAAAAGCGGAAGTCGCCGCTCCGGAAGTGCAGGAAGAACAATATGCCCAAAGAGCTAGGCATTCCTTAGTTCCACTTCGGGTGCTCAGTTGAACGCCTTCGTTGCCATATGCAAGGCATCGTAGGGGTTTTCCATCTTCTGTACCTTTAATATATATAGAGAGAGATAGATAGATAGATATAGATATAGATATAGATATTGATATATATATTGATATATTGATATATATTGATAAATAACATACTTAGCTCCGTGGTTCCCAATGTAGGGGGCACACGCCCCACAGGGGGGAAATTTGATTTTTAAGGGGGGCAATTTGAGAATGAGTTATTAATAGTTAATGGCATTTTAGGCTTCCTCCACGTGAATAGGAATTCGCTTTTTCAATAATAAGAATTATATGTCACGGCGGGGGGGGGGGGGTGTCAGAATTTTAGAGATGCTTAGGTGGGGCATGGCCAAAAAAGGTTGGGAACCACTGATTTAGATATACATTATATATAGGCTACATACATTTATAAATAAAGGTAAAAGTAAAGGGACCCCTGACCATTAGGTCCAGTCGTGACCGACTCTAGGGTTGCGCGCTCATCTCGCATTATTGGCCAAGGGAGCCGTCGTACAGCTTCCGGGTCATGTGGCCAGCATGACAAAGCCGCTTCTGGCGAACCAGAGCAGCACACGGAAACGCCGTTTACCTTCCCGCTGCAGCGGTACCTATTTATCTACTTGCACTTTGACATGCAAGTAGGTGGGCAGGAGCAGGGACCGAGCAACGGGAGCTCACCCCATCCTACCGCTGACCTTCTGATCAGCAAGCCCTAGGCTCTGTGGTTTAACCCACAGCACCACCCCCTGCCTTACCCGGTGCAAATGAAGTTTAGTCTGCAGCCTTAATTTCCAAGTAAACATGCACAGAGCTGGGCTATACATTTTGCATTTATGTATCATTACTTTGGTTTTCTCTATAAGCTAAAATAGATCATTACAACCCAGTCCAGACAGATCTCCGTGGGAGAGCAGGAGTCTTCAGACAATGCACACATACAGAGTCACATCTGGATTGCTCATCCAGATCAGACCTCTGCTGAACTGCATGTGGCTTTTTACATACCTGCACATCAGTTTTATTAAAGACAGACCCTGAATTTTGGGATCCCCTCCAAACTGATGCCAAAGTTTTGTACTTGTTTAATAAAGCTCTGCTCATCTGTATCTGAGCCCACAAGTTTTGCATGACTAGACTTGGAACTAGTTTGACGCTGCCAGGGGAGTGGTGGTTTTTATTATTGTGCCCTGTGATCTCCTCTACTGGAAGTTTAATAAACAAGCAGTAACAATGATTTCCTAAATGCATTAAAAAGCAAGGCACAGTTCACTATAAAATAAAATAAAAATAGTGCTGGGCTGCTGTTATAAAAGGCCAGCAATTTGGCCTGAATTGCCAAATACTGGGGTTTGCTGGGATCTCCTCTTTTATTCCCTAGAACAGGGTTTCCCAAATTGGGGTCTCCAGATGTTTTTGGACTACAACTCCCGTCATCCCTAGCTAGCAGGTCAGGGATGCTGGGAACTGTAGTCCAAAACAGCTGGAGACTCAAGTTTGGTAAACACTGCCCTAGAGCAAATGGGGATTTGTGGGAAAGAAGAAATGTGGGGTGGCAGTAGATAAACGCTGGGAGGAGTGATTTTGTGTTCTGTGCCTCTTGTTCTCTAAACTAGCAGTCTGAAAAGAACCCTGGAGACAAAGGACCACTTTTGTGGCCATGCTAAATGTTTCCATTTCTGCTCAACCCTAAACATAAGAAAAGAGCCCTGACTACAAGCTTGCAATAAAGGTTTAACATTGTTATCAGATCTCTGAAGTGTCAACAGTGAACACACATCAGATGCTATGTATTTTTTCTACTACTGTACCATGAAGAAGAGCTCATAGCTTGTAGGCTGTCAACACTGCCCTCTGTACATTAAAATTTGAAACTTACCGGTACTTCATGTTAAACTTTCTCAGTAGCGAGAATGTAGTAACCTCTTGATTCCTATGGATGGCAGAGCAGGTCAAGTAACATGGTTATATTCCATCTCATTATCACATCATCAGCCAATATCTATCTAACATCAAATTATCATCAACAATCAAAGTCTATGACAATGGTGTCTCATGTCGAATGTAAACGAACTGTGAAAAAAGACTCTTATGAATTGGAAGTGGAGATGCTATATTTACTTCTCCTTGTTTGTTTTCATATCACAATTTTTTTAAAATAAAAACTAAGTAAAAATAAATAATAATTTAAAAACAATCAGAAGCAGTGTGCTATCAAAGGTTTTTTATTTTAAGTGATGTAGAGCAAAGTATTATACAGGGGGGGGGAGGGCAACACGGAAAACAAGGTGGGAAGTCAACTTTAAATTTGTATTAAATGGAATTAATTGGATGTAAAATCATTTTTAAAAATGGAAAAGTAATAAAAATTAATTAACAAAGGAGACACCTGATATATAATGGAGGGAATTCCTAAGCTGGGAGGTGCTGACAGACTAAAGGCCTGATCCCTGCAATATGCGTAATGGTCCTCCTGATAAGATCCTATGTGCAGGATGCCCTCTGCTGCAGAGAGGCAAGGGATGAGAGGATCCTGACCCCACACTGTAAAGGGCTTTGTACAGCAGATCCAACACTCTGAATTTCGTTCAGTAGTTTGGTAGCTAATTGGCAGCAGGCGTAACATGGTGCTGATAGTCTGCCAAGTAGCTGCATTTTGCAATAGCTGGATTTTCTGCGTCAGCTTCAAGGATGTCCCTTAAAGTGGGGTGGGGAGGCATGAGACAACTTCAGAGTAAAAAAACAAAAAACCTAACTGTGCACTACTACTGGTATCTGTCCTGAGTGTTTGGTGTATGTGTGCGTATATTGTTGCTGGCACCTGTCTGTCTCGAGAGACAATGTGTGTGTATTATTTTCATCCCACCGTTTCTCCAAAGGACTCGAAATGTCATACATGAGCCATCCCAAGCCGTCCTCACAATGACCTTGCTGTTAGGCTGTGAGACTGTGATTGGCCCTAAGCCACCCGGTGTGTTCAATAGCCGAGTGGGGATATGAACCTGTTCTCCTAGGCACACCACAATGCCACATCATTGGCTGGATAGCTCAGTTGGTAGAGCATGAGATTCTTCATTCCAGGGTCATGGGTTCGAGCCCCATGGTGGGTGAAAGCATAGGCGCCAACTCCCCACAATAAAATATTTGAGGGGGGCATGCCCCCTTAAGTTGCTGGGCATTGCCATTCGAATAGTGTGTGCCACATCATGTGACTGATTATGCAGGATGGGGCTTACCTGCCCCCCCCAATATTTTATTCAAGTTGGCACTCCTGGGTGAAAGATTCCTGCATTGCAGGGGGTTGGACTGGATGACCCTTGTGGACCCTTCCAACTCTACAATTCTATGATTCTATGACCAGTTATGCATTTTTCAAATTGTCTATGCATATGAATATATATTTGAAGAGTAGATATGTATTTATAAAGGTAAAGGGACCCCTGACCATTAGGTCCAGTCGCAGATGACTCTGGGGTTGCGGCGCTCATCTCACATTATTGGCCGAGGGAGCCGGCATACAGCTTCCAGGTCATGTGGCCAGCATGACTAAGCCGCTTCTGGCGAACCAGAGCAGTGCACGGAAACACCGTTTACCTCCCCGCTGCAGCGGTACCTGTTTATCTACTTGCACTTTGGCGTGCTTTCGAACTGTTAGGTGGGCAGGAGCAGGGACCGAGCAACGGGAGCTCACCCTGTCGCGGGGATTCGAACCGCCGACCTTCTGATCGGCAAGCCCTAGGCTCTGTGGTTTAACCCACAGCGCCACCCACGTCCCTATATATTTATATGCATAGATAATTTGAAATATATATTTGAAGAGTATACATATTTCAAATTATCTATGCCTATGGATATATATTTGAAGAGTTGATAAGCGAGATAATTTGCTGGCTGCTGAATTTCTCTACTTTCAATTTTATGTGAACTCTCCCTGAGAAGAAGGTGCCCTACACAAATTACCTTACTTGCTAAGCATTATTAAGGGATAAAATACGGAACTGTCCCGCCTTAAATGATTCGGACGTGTGTGTGATCCTCAGCTGGTTCGTGATGAATGATGATCTCAAAGGGCTTTTTAGCGCTCCTGTAAAGATATATGTATGTCTCCCCCTGACGCAGCTCAGTTCTCCCGCTGGCAACTCGCTTTAGCATAATGCAGCAGCAGTCCATCCTGCAAAAAGGAAAGAACCGCAGCCGCCGGTTCCTTTAAACGCGCTCTTTCCAACGGGAAACCCGAAGCCCTCCTCCTAAAAAAAAAAAACCAGATTGCCGCTGATGCTTAATTTATTTAATTGCGTGTTGTTGTTGTTGTTGTTGTTGTCGTTTCCTACCCCGCTTGCCGAGATCGCCTGGCTCAGGGGTGGTTTCTTCCAGGAAGGGAATGACTTCGCTAAAATGCTGATGCTATTAGTGCAAATTAGACTAACTTTCCTTTACAAAATCTAAAGAGAAAGAGAGAGACGACGTCGCCTCTCCCGGCAATTCCTGGCTCCGGCTCTGCTTCCCAAAAAGCTGGTTCCTAAGTGAAAACCGGAACGTGGGAATTCATGAACTGGATTTCCCAGGCGCTTTCCCAAACGGACGGTGTTTTTTTTTAGCACTGTAGCTCTCCGATCCTTCTCCAGGTTTTGCCGTAATCCCGAGGGCGGTTAAAAAAAAAGTACAAACTGAAAGTAAAAAACAAAAAAACCAACCCACAAAAAAAACAGCCTAGCAGCAACGAGGCGGAAGAGCTGTTATCCGGGGTGAGTTTTTTAAATATAATATAAATAGTAGATATATAAACATACACAGAGGGAGAGAGGAAGAGAGAGACAGATCTCCTGCAGTCTAGGATGTTACACAATGCTATGAAAGATGAAGGAGCCGCTTGAGGCTGTTGTATGTTTTAAAGGACTGGGGGAAAGAGAGAAAAGAAAGACTTTCTTGGTTCCCCCGCCCTCCCAGCTGCCCTGATAAAAGGGCCGTTTGAGTCTTTCAGTCCATCGGGAAACAAGGATATGGATTCAGATTTCTAATCGTGTTTTGCTGCCTGGTTCCTTGTGCCTGTAACAGAAGGCTGATGGGGAGACGTTTGCTTGCTTAATTCCCCACATTTTATTTTATCCTTGTGCCAGGAACAGCTTTACTTAAAAAGAATAAGTAGCAGCAGTAGTAGTAGTAATGCTTGTCACTACTGTTCAAGGCAGAGGAGCAGGGCCAGTAAAGGAAAGTTGGCAACTTTGACTCTGGAAGCTTCTTCTAGTCAAAGTGGTCCTCACACTACCCTGTTTAAAGCGAGGGGTCTTGTGAGCCTTAGCTGGTGAACAGTAGTGCTGCGCCAGAGTATCCCAGGAAAAGGAAACTAATAATAATTAATAATAATAATAATAATATTAATAATAATAATTTCTTTTTTATACCCCGCCCATCTAGCTGGGTTTCCCCAGCCACTCTGTGCAGCTTCCAACAGAATATGAAAATACAATAATCTATTAAACATTAAAAGCTTCCCTAAACAGGGCTGCCTTCAGATGTTTTTTGTCCCAGACAGTTAATCCAGGGGCAAGAGGATGCCAGTACTCAGCTTATTGGATAAAAAGCAGAGTCAATGAAACTATTTAAGGCAAGAAGCCATCCTCCAGAAAATGGAAAACTTGGGCAAATTGCAATCAATCAATCAATCAATCAATCAATCAATCAATCAATACATACATACATACATACATACAGACTTTTGTTAACATAAATGCAATCAAACAATGATGGGGACAACAAAAAGGTTGAGGAGCCTGTACCTAAAAACATAAGTGCCAACCATAGAAAATATTAAAGTACAGCAGTAGCAGGAAATGAGATAGGGAGCTTTCAGCAATGACCGGAGTCAGATACATCCTAAAAGAGGCAAACAAGATGGCAGAGAAATTGAATGAGTTGTTTACACTGGAAGTCGGAGGGCAGATAGATTCCTGTGCCTGAACCAACTTTTTTGGAAAGGGAACCTGAAGAAGTGAATAGTGGCAAGGTTTTAGGCCTTACTGACAAATTAAAAACTGACATATCACTGGGCTCAGATGGCAGGCACTCTGTTGAGATTTCCTAAAGGACTCAAATGTGAAGTTGCTGGTCTTCTAACAAAAGTATGTACTGTATATCTTGACACTTAGATGAGCTTCCATACCTGCAGACTAGAAAGCGGTCAGTGGAACACCAATTTTTAAAAGGGGGTTGCCTGCACAAAGCCATAAGGACAATAAACTGGTTATTAATATTAACGCAGGTGGTGCTGTGGGTTAAACCACAGAGCCTAGGGCTTTGCCGATCAGAAGATCGGTGGTTCGAATCCCCATGATGGGGTGAGCTCGCGTTGCTCAGTCCCTGCTCCTGCCAACCTAGCAGTTCGAAAGCACATCAAAGTGCAAGTAGATAAATAGGTACCGCTCCAGCGGGAAGGTAAACGGCGTTTCCGTGCGCTGCTCTGGTTCGTCAGAAGCGGCTTAGTCATGCTGGCCACATGACCCAGAAGCTGTACGCTGGCTCCTTCGACCAATAAAGCGAGATGAGCGCCGCAACCCCAGAGTCGTCCGCGACTGGACCTAATGGTCAGGGGTCCCTTTACCTTTACCCTTTAATAGAAACTCTGTCATATATAAAGAAAGCTGAAGTTCTTGGACTGCAGAATTCCGATCCTAAAATGAAAGTCTGTTCTCTTTTGTGAACAGACATAAAACACACAAAGCCTTGATTACGATGAAATGACATTTGCATCCAATATCTTTTCTGATATAAAGTGAAGCGCAGTATATCAAACTGGCTGTACCAGTGCCTCTAAAGCACACCTCTGCACTGTTTTCCTTTAGCAGATGCATTCGCTTCCAAGAAGCCATTGGTTCAAGAAGCTGCATGGTAGAAGATCAGAAATGCGGCCAATTTTTAATCACTGCCCTTAATGGCATCGGTTCCCCCATCATTGGTGGCAATGGAGAAGGACCAGGAGGTGAAGGGAAACAGCTGTTAAGACCATCTGTGGACTATGTTGCAGCAATTCTGAAGAGGCAACACCTGCTTCCTATGCCCAAACGTAAGGCATGAATGCAATGAGGAAGAAGAGATTTTGGGCATCCTGCTTCTGCTTGATGGCCATCTTTTTTCTGCTTGTCACCCTCCAGGTACTGTAGATACTCAGTGAGGGTAGGCTTGCCCACCCAGACAGCTTCAGCACAGTCCCACATAACCTTTTCCTAGGTTCCCAGGTCCTAAGGGAGATCCTCTTTTGCCTATCTTTCTACCCCAGGGGTGCGGCATCCCCATGACCACCCAAATTGTATTTGTATTTATTTATAAGGCACGAGAGGACGGGGTGGTGCTGTGGGTTAAACCACAGAGCCTAGGGCTTGCCGATCAGAAGGTTGCTGGTTCGAATCCCCGTGGCGGGGTGAGCTCCCGTTGTTCGGTCCCAGCTCCTGCCAACCTAGCAGTTCGAAAGCACGTCAAAGTGCAAGTAGATAAATAGGTACCGCTCTGGCGGGAAGGTAAACGGCATTTCTGTGCACTGCTCTGGTTCGCCAGAAGCGGCTTAGTCATGCTGGCCACATGACCTGGAAGCTGTACGCCGGCTCTCTTGGCCAATAAAGCGAGATGAGCGCCGCAACCCCAGAGTCGTCCGTAACTGGACCTAATGGTCAGGGGTCCTTTTACCTTTACCTATAAGGCACCAACTCATATAAGAAACATATTGTGTTTGTGTGCACCCAAAATACAACGGACTAAAATATAATAATACACTAAAGCAAATGACCAACAATAGGTTTCTCTAAATAAAAACTCCTGACAAGACCAAAACAAAAACACCTCGTTTTCAGCAGATGACAGAGCATCAAAATTGTAGGTGCTTGACTGATTTCATTGGGATTGAACTAAGCATGCATGGAACAAAGCCTGTTCCTGCATCAGGATTTTCCCACTGTCTCCTTTACCCATGCCCCCCTAAATCTGCTCTGGAGGGTTGGGGGAACACCCAGACAAAGGGGGCGGAGAGGGGGGGGGAATTCTTATTGCGTGAGCAGACCTTGCATGCATGCCACAGTTAGCACTACATTGAATTACATCCAATGGGAACAGTGTTCCAAAATACTAGGGCCGCTATTGGTGCCATGGGTATTGGACTCCCAACTCTCATCTGCCCCAGCCAGCCAGCATGGCCAATGGTCAGGGCTGATGGGAGTTGTGTACTCCTGCAACATCCTTTCCCTGAGGCAACTCTCCCAGCCTCTGCCCTCTGCTGATGAGCTTCCGCCATTGATGGATTTTTCATTAGTCAAGGAATTTGATGCATGCATGATAATGATAATAATAATAATAATAATAATAATAATAATAATGATAATAATGATAATAATTTATTATTTATACCCCGCCCATCTGGCTGGGTTTCCCCAGCCACTCTGGGCGGCTTCCAACAGAGCATTAAAATACAATAATCTATAAGCATGATATTAGCATGTGAAGCTTTAAGCAGTGTGGAGGTAAATATTTTGAGCTAATGTCTTCTTGGGGATATACTGTTAAAAGACACAGCTGCAGTGGTTGATTGAAAAGTTGGCAGCCTAATGATGAAAACAGTAATCCAACCAACCCACCCTAAGTCACATGAGAATAGTAAGGTCACAATCCTTGAATAATTTCCCCAACTACCATCTACTAGAACTAGATACTACAGAGACCAGGGCCTGCCCTGTTATCCATTTCAAAGCAGGCCTCAGTGGGTGCTCTATTATACAGAACGATAGTTCGTGCCATGTATAATGAGACTTCAATAAGGATAGATTTCTCTTCCCCCTTGAAAGGTGGTTGTAGAGCTTGGAAAGTCTGAAAGGAAGATGACGAAAACCTCCATTTCACAAAACAGCGCATTGAAAGATGGAGAATGGCAGAAATACACCTATCTGTTTGTAAAGAAACCGGAACTCCCCAGCGATACAAAGACCATTTTGAACAACGGCCGATATCCTATCTTGCTGTGGTGGTCTCCTCTGACAGGAGAGACAGGGCGGCTTGGTCGGTGCGGACAAGACGCTTGCTTCTTTACTATCAACAGGACCTATCAGCACAACTCTATGACTAAAGCATTTCTGTTTTATGGTAAGAGGTTGGTTCATTTTATTCTTCAAGATGATGAGTGACTTTGCCTTACCCCCTCGCTCACATGGTTCATTTATATTGTTCAACAGAGAAAAGAAGTAGGGCCTGCAACAGAATGTTGCATCGTGGCGTGCTTGTTTGGGATTCCAGCCACTCCATTTCAGTCCTCCTTTCTTCTGGGTTTTCTGTTCCCCACCATGGTCAGTGAGCATGCTATGGCCATTGATCTTACTGCCTTAAGTCCCCCCCCCAAAAGGATGTTTCTGTACTTTTGCAAACCCTGAGATTTCCCCAAGTCTCCTGAAATCTCCCTTTTATGTGGCGACGGTGCCATTTTGGCTATATAAAGATTGGCACTCGCAGCTGAACATTGGAAATGGAGATAATTAATGTGAATAGTCAGTTTCCAGAGAGGTAGCCATATTAGTTTCAAGCAAAAATAACCAATTTTATCGTTACTATAAAGACCAACAAATTTTTTGGGGGCATAAACTATGTTTCACTTCCTCAGGTGCATGAATTGTTATCCTCAGTTGTAAAGTATGTGTGCGTGTGTACGTACACACTTTTAGAGGAAAAAATATTGCAAACAATGAGGACAAATGGCAACAAGATGCAAAAAGTACAGTCTGTGAAAAATCTATGTACCTTTCACAACAATGCTATTTGGTTGTAACACAATCATCCTAGCATTGCAAATTTTTAATAATACCTTAAGTGGGACAGGAAACCATGATCTCAGTTCAAGCCTAAATGAACTGGCTCCTTACTAAATAAGGACTGGCTACTTACTTTAATAAAAGCTCTTGGAAAATACCTTTGGGGAACATAAGAAAACTTTAGTTATGTCAGTGCCCTGCATGTTGCCCATCCATAGCTTAGACCATTATTTATTTTGTCATATACATTAAAGTATGAAATGTGCTCATAATTGCAGTCTTATTCTGCATTTTCTCATCATAAACCTTGTAACGCCTCTCTGTCTTTTTCTAGTCTGAAGCATATTTTTTATCATCTCTTGCATCCTTTTAGACATATTGCCTATCAGCTTGGCTAAGATTAATGCATTGTATCGAATCAATCAGTCATCCTAGTGTTTCACCTTGGAAGTATCCTTTTTTTATTCACCCAGTGCTTTTCCAGCTGCACTGGCTCCCGGTGGAGTACAGGGTCAGATTTAAGGTGCTGGTTTTGACCTTTAAAGCCCTTCGCGGCCTAGGACCCTCGTACCTACGGGACCGCCTCTCCTGGTATGCCCCACGGAGGACCTTAAGGTCCATAAATAGTAACATTCTAGAGGTCCCAGGCCCTAAGGAAGTTAGATTAGCCTCAACCAGAGCCAGGGCCTTCTCAACACTGGCTCCAACCTGGTGGAACACCCTGTCTCATGAGACCAGGGCCCTGCAGGATCTGATTTCTTTTCGCAGGGCCTGTAAGACAGAGCTGTTCCGCCTGGCCTTTGGCTTGGAATCAAGTTGATCCCCTCCCCCCTCTTTCCCTTTCCCCCCCCCTCCTGAGATGGAACTCCTATTTGGGGACTTCCCTGGCATTTTTCTGGCCCATGTAGGACCAATCTGGATAGTTGGCCTTGGTTCCTTCCCCAAATAGTTTTGGTTTGAATTTCCACTGAAATGAGGCTGCACTTTAATGTTGTTTTTTAATCTTGTTTTTAAGTTGTATTTTAATCAATTGTTTTTATATTTGGTGTTAGCCGCCCTGAGCCTGGTCTTGGCTGGGGAGGGCGGGGTATAAATAAAATTTATTATTATTATTATTATTATTATTATTATTATTATTATTATTATTATTATAGGCTTCTCTGCATCTCCTTTATCTTCACCATCAGTAGACAGCTCTGACTTTATTTTCTCAACAAGAATTGGACTCTGTTTGTTTAGAATATCACCTAAAAGTTGTAATAGCCACTCGAGGGTGCTCGTAGTTCCCCAGTTTAATGCGGTTTTAAAAATTGTATTCAGTACTTCGCTGCAATGTTGTCAAAGCCTCTGTTTCTGAAACCCAAGTCACAACATGCAGCTACTCTCTTTAAAAACATGCAGCTGCCCCCAATGGATGCAACTCAAGTCCAGGAGCAGGAAAAGTAGATAAAAGTTTTGAAACAAGTTTCACGATTCCCATGGAGCTGGTGATTCTTGGGCTGAATTATTTTGGCTGTCAAGCACAAAACTGACTTTATTATCTCTCTCCTCAGAGCTGTAATAAAAATATTATTTTCACAATACATGTCCGCAGGATATTCCCTTTATAATTCAAAACCACATCTAGAGAGATTTATTATTCAGATAGACCTGAACACTGGAAGTTTAAGGGAATCAAGTTTTATTGAGCTTTTCCTAGAATGTATAGCATCCTTTTTATATATAACTTTAGATACCTGTCACAGCACTTTTTATCCTACAATGTTTTATGAAGTCCAAATAGAAAACTAGCATAAACTTACAGTGCAGTCCTATAAATGTCTACCCAGAAACAAGTCCTGTTGAATTCAATGGGTCTTACAGTTGTATATAGGATTGCAGTGTTAACTTTTTTATATTGCGAAGACCCATTAGGAACTGCCTTGCTGCAGCCTTTGTTGCTTACCTGCTTAGAAGCAGAATCAGGATCCCATTTGTAGCTAAAATGGTATCACCCACACAGAACTGGGAGTTCTCAGCAGATCTGGAGGAACTCCAAGGACTAGAAGTACCAAAAAAGCTTTAGGAAGAACCCCTAAGTGTATATCTGTGTATAGCTCACTGAGGACTGATGTCATGGACTGGTTGGACACAGAGGAATGGTGGGAAGAACCAGCTGGGGAACCACCAAGGGAAGAAGGCTCAATGCTCAGGGAGTGGTGGTGGGACAATGATGAATGTTCAGAGAGAGAAGAGGGAGGACTGGGAAGAGAAGGTGTTGGAATCTGAAGGGGTAACAGGGTTTAGTGAGCTGGGAGAGTCTGTGGCAGAGAGCAGTCCAGAACCAGAGGCTGAAGCTGAGGCATGAAAGTGGGGTAAGGGAAGCCAAGAAGCAGAGATGAGTCAGGGTGGTGAAGAGTCATGGGTGTCTCCCCCTCCTGTCGAGACCAGCTCCCCTCCTCCCTGGCCTCCCAGAACCAGAAGCGGCATGAAAAGGGCAAAGGAGAAGTTAGATTCATGCAGGCACAGTCTCCTATCGCTTGGTGGGGGGAACCATGGAGAGGAGGGTACTTAGGCAGCTGTGGGGAGGCATAGAATTCTCAGTGACTACTTCATAGGAAGCAAGACCTGACAGAGATGAGTTGCTGTGCTCATTAGGTCTGACACTCCACCAAGTGATCATGTTTTTGCTAATTAACTCCAGCTTGCACAGTGTGACTTGCCGCTGGCTTGCTTCTGACAACTGAGCATCCTCAACAGGCATGAAATGCTGTCCAACTGTTGGGGTGTGTGTGTGTGATGAGTGGAATGGCAACCTTGGGGGGGGGGAGAAAGGGGAACGGAATGGAGTATCCTGGAAAATGGCACTCTCAACAGAAACACAACATTCCATTGTGGGTCCCACTTGTTTTGCATGTTAGTAAGATGTTGTGGGGAGGAGCCATAGGTGAGAGAGGGGTGGTGATGGTCATAAATACTATGCTGCCTTGGTAATGTGCTGTTCATATCATTCATGGAAGCTCAGCCAGATTGAATAATGTTTTCCAATATTTCTTTCACTGGGAGCAATACTGGTTTCTTTCTCTCCCATTTTGTATTTTCAACATCTAGGCACTGACTTCAGCATAGATAGCTTACCTCTCCCCCGAAAAGACCACCACGACTGGGCCCTTTTCCACGAGGAGTCACCCAAAAACAATTACAAGCTCTTCCAGAGACCCGCCATCACTCTGTTCAACCACACGGCAACGTTCAGCCGCCACTCACACCTGCCACTCACCACACAGTACCTTGAAAGCATTGAGGCCTTAAAGTCCCTGAGGTACATGATTTCTTTGCAAAACAAGAACAGCTTGAGGAAAAGGCTCGCTCCCCTCGTATATGTACAGTCTGACTGCGACCCTCCCTCTGACCGGGACAGCTATGTACAGGAGCTTATGGCTCACATTGAGGTAGACTCCTATGGTGCCTGCTTGCATAACAGAGATCTGCCGGAGCAGCTTGAAAACCCTGCCTCCATGGATAATGATAACTTCTACAAGATACTTGCTCAGTACAAATTTGTCCTTGCCTTTGAGAATGCTGTCTGTGAAGATTATATCACTGAAAAGCTCTGGAGACCACTGAAGCTGGGTGTGGTACCAGTTTATTACGGCTCTCCCAGCGTCAAAGACTGGCTTCCCAGCAATAAGAGTGCAATCCTGGTCACAGGATTCTCACACCCCAAGGACCTGGCACAGTACATCAAAGCTTTGGATGCAGATGATGAGAAATATGAGGCCTACCTTGAATGGAAGCTGAAAGGGGACATCTCCAACAAACACCTGCTTGCTGCTATAAAGGAACGCACATGGGGAGTGCAAGATATCATGAAGGACAATTACATAGATGCCTTTGAATGCATGGTGTGCACTAGAATATGGGGAAATATGAGGAGACAAGCAAAGGTAATTATAAAGCCATCTGCCCTGTTATAGCCAGGCTCGCACCGTCTCTGAGTCAGACTTGCCAGGTGCTAATTGTCAAGTGGAGTCACTTTGTGGCAGGTGTGATGTATGAGTTCTGACAGATAGAAGCAGGGCCCGAGACAAGCTCTGCAGGACCAAGGAGAGCTCCCAAGGAAAGGAAGGCAGATGTTGTTCTCCCAGAGTCCCAAGTTTATACGAGTCTTTATAAGAGGAATAAGGACCTTGTTTCAGACCTTGCTCCTATCAGACATAGCAGCATGGACATGGTCATGGGTGGAAGGGAGGTGGAGTCCAACAACATCTGCAGGGCTACAGGTTCTTTGCTTTCTAATAACCCCCCCCCCGCCAGTCTCATATTCTGTGAGTTCAACTCTTCTCCAGCTGCCTACAATCTTGCAGTGAAATAATTCATCAGGCATTGCCTTGAGTGAAATTGCTGCTGATTTGGTCTTCAGTTGGTAGTCAAGGCTGACCTACGGAGTGGGTTGCACACATCAAGCAATGATTAGATCTAATGACAGCCCACAGTTTATTAAAGTGCAATATTTCACAGCCTCTTGAGTGAAACATAATGCTTGCTTACAGAATCGCTGCAGCATTAAAAAAGACTGTAAGAAGTGGCAGACACATTTTCATCCCAGCCCTCCTTGGGGCAGCATTTTGGGCAAGGCGTTCATTCAAGTTTGCATCCCTGGCTTTGGCCTGGGAGGGCGGGATACAATAACAAAACAAAAAAAATTATTGTTATTAAATGCATCAAGCATGTTTTAGCCATTCGAAGCTACACGGAGAGAACGTAGACCTCATTCCTAGCTCAGTGGGGAGGGGAGTCTTTTTCAGACGGAGGGCTGCATTTACAATGTGGAGCCATGCACACAAATGGCGCTATATAAATAAATGCATGATGATGATAATACCTGTGTAATATGAAATCCAGCACAACAGTTGTGCTAGTGGAAGATGGCTGTGCAACAGGTTGTGCCTACAACAGTCTGTTGTGCAACCAGTCATCAGAACCATTCCGGCTTCCTGCACCTTCTCTTGTGCAAGCCCATTCCACAAACATAACTGGCTACACTCCTAAGGGACCTTAACTTACCGGTAGTGCTTCATTGAATTCCTCCCAAATATCCCCCCCCCCCACTATTTAAGTGGAAGGGAGTGTATATTCATCCCTACTTATGTGGTGGTTGATAAAATTCAGATTGTGTCCCCTCACCTCTCTTTCTCTCTCTCTCTCTTAACCAGGGAATGTTACCAAAAAAGTGGAATGCAGAAGCAAGCCACCTGAGCTGCCCCAAACCTCAAGCATTTGTTTTTTCATCTCGCAATACGCACAGAACAGCTCTGCGGGAGATGTGGATCCCTAGCTTTGAGCAGTCCAAGAGAGAAGCTCACGCGCTGAGGCAGCTGGTCGAAAGGAACAGAAATTTCACAGCTCAGGAGTTTTGGACTATGGTGTTTAGAGAATGAGTTTAGAGGGAGACAATAGGCCCTTGACTCAAGCTAGAGGGGGAAACAAACTAACACAGAGGAGCCTCTATGAGGAACTGTTGTTTGTAGGTTGCCTTAATAAGATAGGAAGCAGTTTCAACCACTGAGATGATGAGAAATCATCGTATTCAGTGAATACTAATCCAGAAGACGAAGGACCCAATTGGGTCATCTTATAATATATTTTTTTATACTAACGTCCAGTATTACTATTAATATAAATTATTAGTGTAATTAACATTGGAGCATTCACAGCAAAACACAGCCATCTGCACTTTACTTTCCCAGTGTGTGTGTGTGTGGTTTATTTTGCCTCTGCAGTTGTTCCCACCCTTGAGTTGGATGCGTGTCAAGTCTTCCATCCAGATGGTTTGGCTTCCTGGCATTCAAGCGAAGAGCCTTGTCTAAAGGGGTGGCCTTGCTGCTTATGTCATTTCTGCACCTGACAGGAAGCCAAGCCACGCAGGAGAAAGGAGGACCTTGCAGATGAATCGCAGAGCAGCGTAGGAGGAGCAACCTCAGGGGCAGTGTGCCAAATGAACTGGGGGTGGTTTACGGAAAGCAGGCCTTAGAGTCTCACCTAAGTGTGGTCCGTGTTATTGGAGACTGGATTCTGTGACACTCTGGTAAATTCTGTAAAGAGCCACTTTGTGGTTTGAATGAAGAACCTTGTTTCTTTTCATTTCTGGCTGGGCCAGGGTGATAGAGATGATGGTGGGAGAGGAGGAAAGGTGGTCAAGGGTGGGAAATGACATCACTGTTCTCCCAATCCACATGTCATCTATTGAGCAGCATTATAAACAGCAATGGCACAGCAGCATGTCCATGCTCTGATAATGTCTGAAGTGTTTCCCTTAAGGAGGGAGGGCTGACCGTGCAGAGGCTCACGGAGCCAGGGATTTTGTTTTGTTAAGACCTGCACAATATCAGACGATTTGGGGCTTGATTTGAGTATCTTTATGGTTTTCGTTAAGGGACGTGGGTGGCGCTGTGGTTTAAACCACTGAGCCGTGAACTTGCCAATCAGAAGGTCGGCGGTTCAAATCCCCACGACGGGGTGAGCTCCCGTTGTTCGGTCCCAGCTCCTGCCAAGCTAGCAGTTTGAAAGCACATCAAGTGCAAGTAGATAAATAGGTACTGCTCCTGCGGGAAGGTAAATGGCATTTTCGTGCGCTGCTCTGGTTTGCCAGAAGCGGCTTAGTCATGTTGGCCACATGACCCGGAAAAACTGTCTGCTGACAAACGTAGGCTCCTTTGGCCAGTAAAGCGAGATGAGCGCCGCAACCCCAGAGTCGTTTGCGACTGGACTTAACTGTCAGGGGTCCTTTACCTTTACCTTTTTATGGTTTTCGTTACTTGGGACTGGAAGTATGGGGCCGAAAGTCTTCTTCACGCACAGCAACTGTAGCTTTTCCCAACATGCTGATTCCAGGGGGATATAAAAGAGGGAAATCCTTTTATCAGCCAGAATTAGTGCTTTTTACCCAGCTGTTAAAAAAGTACAACAGCCCTACCAGAAAAAAAGGCAACTGTATATATGCAGGTACCTACATGTGTTGCCACCATTTTTTCCTTCTAGGACTCTTGGTTGTTTTGTTTTTTAACAGCTGGGGTAAACAAGTGCAAATTGGACTGATAGAAGTTTCCCCTCTCCTCTGCTCGCTGTGGATGTGGCGCCAACATGTTCTCATCACGGCATGTGGAACTGGGGACAATTTAGGACTACGTCATTATTTGCTGACAAGGCACAATCAAGGCTCACAAACACACAGCTTGTTGCTCTTGACCGCACATTTTGTTTGTGGCGAGCGACGGAGGCCGTGCTGGGTGGCAAGAACAGCGATTGCACTGCAGGTTTGACCTCTCTGACCAAACACACCTCAAGGCAGGTGGGTGGATCTATCAGAGTGCTCCTTTTGCTCAGCATGTTTATGCATCATCCGTTCCCACCCCAACCCCCAGCATCAGCAGTTTCCGTCGTTACTTGGCAGACTGAAATTTCCTGATACGGAGGAAGAATATAAAATGCATTAGCACTTGGCACTCATATGCTGAGATCCGGAGGCAGGCCAAAAAGTGCTGGTTAAGATTTACCCACCATCTAGTGTTTAAAAAGGGAACACCCAGAGACAGGGGCTGCATTCCAGATTCTTGGGCAACATTCCAAATATCCTCGGTAGCATATTGACAACACCACCCTAGGCATTCCTACTCAGAAGTAAGCCCCACTGTACTCAATGGAGCTTACTCCTAGGTAAGTGTGCATGGGACTGCAGCCTTAATTTTTGCCCCACTAATACAAGCCTGTACATTAATGTTCAGGGGTGATGGGAATTGTCGTCCAGCTAGTAGCAGAAGAAGAAGAAGAGTTTGGATTTGATATCCCGCTTTATCACTACCCGAAGGAGTCTCAAAGCGGCTCACATTCTCCTTTCCCTTCCTCCCCCACAACAAACACTCTGTGAGGTGAGTGGGGCTGAGAGACTTCAAACAAGTGTGACTAGCCCAAGGTCACCCAGCAGCTGCATGTGGAGGAGCCGAGACGCGAACCCGGTTCACCAGATTACGAGTCTACTGCTCTTAACCACTACACCACACTGGCTCATTTTGAGACCCACAAGTTTCCCAGTCAGTCTATGCAGACCAAAGCCTACCATGGTATTTTTTTTAAAAGGAGCAATGCTTCCATTTTTTCTCACTACATTTCAGTTGGTTATCTTAACTTTACGTACTAAAACAAAACAAAACAAAACCCAGCCCCCTCTTGGGCTTCAATCGGACTCCTTTCCAGCATCCATCAGTTTCATTGATCCGGTGTTTGCTGATGCTCTTCCCTCTTTGACGTGGTCCTTGACATTTCTCAGAACCTCAAGAACAAGCTGGCAACCATAACACTTAGCAAAGGTCTCCCTATAAATTCAATCAAAGTGAAAGCTGTATTCTTTGGCCAGGCTAGAATGCCTCTGAGTGCAGACGATCAGCCTGCCGTTGTAAAAAGCTTTCCATCTACAGAGGGAGGGATTGTGATGTGCATCGTCATTAAAATACACCCAGACTGCTCAAAGAGGAATGGGTTTTTTCAACAGAAGAAGAAGAAGAGTTTGGATTTGATATTCCGCTTTATCACTACCCGAAGGAGTCTCAAAGCGGCTAACATTCTCCTTTCCCTTCCTCCCCCACAACATACACTCTGTGAGGTGAGTGAGGCTGAGAGACTTCAGAGAAGTGTGACTAGCCCAAGGTCACCCAGCAGCTGCATGTGGAGGAGTGGGGAAGCGAACCTGGTTCACCAGATTACAAGTCTTAACCACTACATCACACTGACTCACCTTCCCCACCCCTCACTTCTTGTAGTGTTAGGGTTTCGTTCGTTACGTATTGCTAGGAGCACAGGGATGGGGAGGTGGGAGGTGCTTTCTGCAAGTCTTTTGCCCTCTGGGGAGGAGAAGAAAGAGCATTTCCAGTATTCCATATTTGGTCCATTGGAACTGTGGAGCAAAGCAGGTCTCCTTCCCATCTTAGGCCTTGGAGAGGGGAACAAAGCTTCCTATAGCAGGAGTGACCCGTCATGAGTGAGCTCTGTTGCCTTTCATTGTTCCTCAATTGCCACAAACATAGGAGCCAACTCCTAGGGGCCGAGGTCTCTTCGCCCTCCAATAAAATAAACTGCAACGGTGTGTGTATGTCATGTCTTGTGATTGATTATGCAGGGCCCTTATCTGCCCTGCCCTCAATATTTTCAAGTTGGCTCCCCTGGCCACAAAAACAGACTTCAGATCACAAGACGTTTCCACCTGTTCCAGGCAGGGTGTATATTCTACTCCCCACCCCCCACTCCTCACATCCTGCCAGTTTATCCACTGTAGGGTTTTCTGGGTGCTCTTTAAAAAGAGAAAGAAAAGCTTTCACTCACTGTTTATTTAAACTTCGAAATTTGCTCTGGTAAGGGAGAGCTGGTGGTTTCATGGCTGACACAAGACCAGCTAATCTGTTTTAAACTGTATTGGTTGATTGACAGTGGACAGCAATAAAACTGCTAGTACATTTGTAAAGCTAAGCAGGGTCCGGTATGGTTTCAGATTGGATGGGGAACTGCACGTTGATATTCTTGTATTGCAGGGGGTTGGACGACTCTCAGGGTCCCTTCTAATTCTATGATTCTGTGATCTAGACTAGAGTTAGGGATGAGCAGTGAGGCAGGCAAGTTTGCTGATCCTAAATTGTTCAGGGTAGTTAAAACAAAAAAAAGATGGTGAAGAGCCCCATCTGATCTCTCCAAACTGAGTGAATGGGTAGTAAAAGGGTAGGATAGCTCAGTCCGTATAAGCATGAGACTCTTAATCTCAGGGTCATGGGTTCGAGCCCCATGTTGGGCAAAAAGATTCCTGCAACGCAGGGAGTTAGACTAGATGATCCTCGTGGTCCCTTCCAGCTCTATAATTCCATCGTTTTCTAAAATGGCAAGTGCAATTCAATGTAAAGCTGTGTATAGCAAAGCATACCAAGGCAAAAAAATCTTAAATTCACATGTACACTCATGAGGTCTGAACTGGCAATGATTTACCAGGAATTTGACTTTGGTTGAGGTGGATTGCTTGATGAAGATGTCAACCCAGTGTGCAGCAGTTGTGAAAAAGGACAATTCTGTGCTAGGATCCAAATGATAATTTGGGTAATTTTCCTTAGCACATTTTCTGTAGGCAGCATTGCATGAGTCAGCTACTGAGACACACTTAAATGAATCTTTGTGACAGAATCTTTAATCTGTTATATGTTTGAGTCATTTGTGTAAAAGGAAAAGAAAAAAGCAAGACAAATGGAAGATCTTTGTTGAAGGACATCTCCAAGAATATCCATTTGACTTTTGGTAGTAAAATAACCAGTGTAAAGCTCTAGCTGCAGCAGAACAGTTGTGGTAACTGTAAACATGTACATCGAGATGGAAGGATATGTTTTCGCTGGCTCAGTCAAAATGGCAGAGTTATTGTGTGTTGGCCGGAGGGTTGGGGTTGGAGGAACAAATAGCTTAAATTGCAAGCAACTGCTAGGAGGACACATTAGGGCATGAATAATTTAGTGTCCATGAAAAATTGAATTCTACTGAAGGGGAGCTTTTGTGGCACATTTATGATTTGGAAAGATGAGACTATGCTGCAGAAACGGAAGGCGCAAGATGGGAAATGTGGGTAAGCTCGATGCATAGAAGGGCAGAAGAATCATGTCTCACTCCAACCAGCTCTACACTTTTGCTGCAATGTTTACAGGTCTACTTTTTTTTGTAAGTCTATAGGTCTTTTGAGAAATGGCTCCTCCCATTGTCGCCTGCTTCCTCTTGATCCTGGCATAGCCCCCTGGAATAATACACATATCCTGCCTTGTTTTGACCCCGCTGCCGAAAATTCTAACTCCTTAGCATCTCACATTCTCAACGGAGACAATGCCATACAACAATAACAGCATACAGTGGTACCCCGGGTTGCTCACTCAATTCATTCTGGGGTGCCGTTCGCACCCCCACAAATCCAATCCAACTCATGGTCAGTATACCCTTTTTATGCATATGAATGAACAAGACACAGAAAAGCTTTCTAACTACAAAAACCAGTGAGCACTGAATGGAACAAGCCTCCTATGAGTCAGTACAGTATCTCCTTTCTTGGATAGTTTGGCAGATACCTGCCAAGAAAGGCTTAAGTATAGAATATCCTGTTTTAGAACAGGGGGTTTGGAGTAGATCATCCATCTGATCCAACATTGACTAAAGATGGACAATAGTTTTTATGAGGGAACTGAAAACAGTTCAATAGTTGTTTCGCTTCCCTTGTACGCATGCAAGTGTGAGTGTGTGCACAGGCACACAGAGACACCCTTCTTTTGTTTGATTGTCACATTCGCTCAAAGGGCTTATGCAGGTTTTTGAAACAATGCACAAACCTGCAGCCTGCCTACTACCTACCAAAGGCAAGAACGGGGCGAGAGCAGAAACAGTGTGATGGCTGTTTCAAATCGCTTTCTACTCTCCCAAAAGAAAGCCTAGTCTGTCTCCAGTCTCCTGTAATTCTGTGAAAGGTTTCGGATGCACCTTTCACACGCATCAGGAAAACCGCTTCTTGCATTTCTACAACAGGAACATGAAACCTACAATCCCTGGAACATACACCTGATCTTAAAAATCTCTTCTGCATTCTCTCCCATTTTAACGATATTCGCATGTGTGTGCTAATTGCTGAAAAATGCTTTTAGGATCACAGAGGGAAATGATTTCCAAACACACAGAGATCTTTCAGTTGTGGAATGCTCCTCTCCTAGAGTGAGATTTTTTTTTTCATACTTTCCGAACTGGAGGACCAGAACTATCTGCCTTAGAATGGTGTGTGTTTATGTGTCTGTGTTGCAGAAGGTTCTGTTCTAGAGAGTTCACATCCATGGTGGTGGCCGGGATTATTGTCCCTGAGTATTGCTCTGCAGGAACTGAGAGGTACAGATGAAGCTGGGGGTGGTGGTGATGGAGAGGAATCAATCCAGTTCACATCAGAAAGTGAACGCACCTAATTCACACTTCCTGAAGCAATATGTGACCCGAAACACAGCCAGTCTTCAGAATTTGTATTTCTCAGTATTTGGCATGAAACACCCAGGCCAAGATGTGAGTCAAACAAACATAGGACCCCACCCCCACCCCCCAAAAGCTGAAGTGTTCTGGAGCTTGCTGTAGTCTATTTAACATTTTACTTTATTTATTATAACTGCATCCCACTCTTCCTCCAAAAGGGCTGCAAAGACACAAGAGCTAAACAAATTAAAACATCGACTCCCAGAACCATTCAAAAACCAAGATGCAGCTTCCGATTTGCTGCAGAAGCTTCCTGCAGCCAATCGGAAGCCACATCGGACGTTCAGCTTCCAAAAATCGTTTGAAAACCGGAACACTCCGCTCCCTCTAACCAGCTGCTGCCTCATCCTCCAGCAACCCACTGCTCTCACCACAGCATCATCTTATATGGGGTGACGTCTGTATTGGCAATCTATTCTTGCCACACTTCTGGCTCTCCTCTGCTTACTTTTGGCCAGGCTGATCGCACTGCGAAGCCAAGGGAGAGTCACCTGACACCGGCACATTATTAGTGCATCATCACCTTATTCACTCCATGTGTGCAGCTGAATGTAATATGGATCCCTAGCTTTTGTCGTTGTTGTTGGTTGCATTACAAACAATAGCATCTTGTATGAGGACACTTTATTTTAAAATGAAGGTTGACCTCTAGAGGTTTATATTTTATGAAAACACGGTTTTCACCGTGTTACATACTTTGATCTATATTTTTGATATTTGACAGCTGGCTCTGGGTTGTGGTATATATTTTCAGCAATCCATAGCAATCAAGACGACTGATTGGGCGGGGGGGTGGGAGGGTTTCACGAAGAATTAGAGCTGTGCCAGATGTTCTCCCACACTGGGGTCAAAAACAGCACAGAAAATGTTTCCTGCTCCCCATGAAATGGTGTGATGGTTCAACTTTCATTGATGCTTTCAGCTGCCTACCTACTGCTGTCCTGGAACCACTTCCCCCCTTATAATTATTGAGTCTCCCTTTCCTGGGAAAAGTAGCATGGCCAATCTCAGCCACAGAGTTGCAGTGTTAGAAACTGAGATATGAAAGCTAGGAGCTAAATGGCACCTTAAACCTAGGTTATGGGCGCAACAATGGAATGTCGAGGCACACTTTTTTATATATATAACAAAAATACAAAGCTGAAAGTGAATGAACTGCAGCTAAAATATTCTGTTCATTTTTCACATGGTCCAGTCCTTCCCCTGCCCACTAATATTCTTAAGAGGGTCTCTTCTCCAGTCTTCAGAGAGTAGCTGGAAGCAGGGAGGCAGGAAAAGGTCCTCCTTTCCTTCCACTCTGCAGTTTTAATCTGAAATCTTAGGCTCAGCACTGCACCCAGGGCTCAGAAACTGCTCGCACTAATGAAATCCCCCATCTCAAAATGCACCTAGAACAATGGGAGTTTCAAACACTGTAGAGTTGGCAGAATAATGTTATGATGCTCTGCAGCCAATCAGATGTGGCCAGAGGAGGCTGGCCTATTAGGGCAAGTGGGGCAATGTTCCACCTATTTTTTTAAAATTAATTTATTATTTATACCCCGCCCATCTGGTTGGGCTTCCCCAGCCACTCTGGGCGGCTTTCAACAGAACATTAAAATACAGTAATCTATTAAACATTCCTTCCAGTAGCACCTTAGAGACCAACTAAGTTTGTTCTTGGTATGAGCTTTCGTGTGCATGCACACTTCTTCAGATACACAGAAGAAGTGTGCATGCACACGAAAGCTCATACCAAGAACAAACTTAGTTGGTCTCTAAGGTGCTACTGGAAGGAATTTTTTTATTTTATTTTGTTTTGACTATGACAGACCAACACAGCTATCTACCTTTAACTGGAACTATTAAACATTAAAAGCCTCCCTAAACAGGGCTGCCTTCAGATGTCTTCTAAAGGTCTGGTAGCTGTTGTTCTCTTTGACATCTGAAGGGAGGGCGTTCCACAGGGCGGGTGCCACTACCGAGAAGGCCCTCTGCCTGGTTCCCTGTAACTTGGCTTCTCGTAGTGAGGGAACCGCCAGAAGGCCCTCGGCACTGGACCTCAGTGTCCAGGCTAAACGATGGGGGTGGAGACGCTCCTTCAGGTATACTGGACCGAAGCCATTTAGGGCTTTAAAGGTCACCACCAACACCTACCTCAGTCTGTGCTCAGTCAGTACTGCCTTGGCTGCCTTCTTACATACAACCAGGGCAGGGGATGGCACTGGCTGGCAGCTTCCTCCTCCTTTGGCATGGACTGGTTGAACACAGAGGAATGGTGGGAGGAACCAGCTGGGGAACCATCAAGGGGAAAAGGCTCAGAGCCAGGGGAGTGGTGGTGGGATGACGATGAGTGGTCAGAAGGAGAAGACTGGGAAGAGGAGGTGTTGGAAGCTGAAGGGACAACAGGGCTTAGTGAGTTGGGAGAGTCTGTGGCAGAGAGAAGTCCAGAATCAGAATCAAGAAGCAGAGATGAGTCAGTCTGGTGAAGCATCACAGGTATCTTCCCCTCCTGTTGCGACAATATCCCCTTCTTCCTTGTCTTCCAGAACCAGAAGAGGCATGAAAAGTGTGGAAAAGAGCTTGGCTGCACGCAGGCACAGTCTCCAATTGCTTGGGGAAAGTCCTGGAAAAGAGGGGGCTTAGATGGCTGTGAGGAAGCAGGGATTTTCATTCTCAGCAACTTATTTTCATGGAGTAACACTACCAGGAATGAGCTGCTGTGCTCATTAGGCCTGACACTCAACCAAATCTATGAAGATTGTGTTTTTGCGAATACAGTTAACTTTGAACTGCATGATCACCGACTGCCACGTTCCTGTGACATCCTTAGTCTCAATGTTGCCTTTGTAGATGTCATTGGCTCTGCCTCTGCCTACTGTTGGCCTCCCTGACTTCCGAACCACTATTTCCCAATGGGAACCAGCCATCGCCAGATTTAGCTATGGGACAAAGTCGGCGAGGAGAAACAAATGCAGCTGAGAGCAATGCTTCCTAAGTGGATAGATACCTTTTCACAACAATCAAAGGGGGGCCCAGGGGAACCCTAACACCAAAATGCTGTGTGTTTGTCAACACTCTAAAAAATGTTTGTGAAAAAACCTCTTTTGGCTCCGCATAATATTTCTGCATAATTTTAGATGAAAGTGACACAGGTGGCGCTGTGGGTTAAACCACAGAGCCTAGGGCTTGCCGATCAGAAGGTCGGCGGTTTGAATCCCTATGGCGAGGTGAGCTCCCATTGTTCGGTCCCAGCTCCTGCCCACCTAGCAGTTCGAAAACACGTCAAAGTGCAAGTAGATAAATAGGAACCGCTCCGGCGGGAAGGTAAACGGCGTTTCCGTGCGCTGCTCTGGTTCACCAGAAGCGGCTTTGTCATGCTGGCCACATGACCCGGAAGCTGTATGCCGGCTCTCGGCCAATAAAGCGAGATGACCGCTGCAACCCCAGAGTCAGACACGACTGGACCTACCTTTACCTATTATCTTCTTTGGAGGGGCACATTATAAATTGTGCAAATGCATCTTGTCATGACTGCTCCATCAATTCCTGGAACTCAGCATAAGTAAATTCTTAACACAGACAAACCCGGGGACAAAGCAGAACATTACTTAACAGCATAGTGCCAGCTGCATCTCTTGCGAGCAGCGACTTAGATGTTTAAAAACAACATTTTAATTCCAGAGGTTTTTATTAGCTCTTACAATATATATACTCCTCCTCATAAAGTTTCCAACCGCATCCTAAGGATCAATATTGAAGTGAAATTACCATGGCTTTTTCCGCCTTTAAGTGGTCTCATGGCATATAACTTCTCCAGGTCTTTTCGACAAGGCAGGTGGGGCTGTCTGGATCTAGACCACCAGGGGTCACTGTGGTGTAGGGCATAGAAGCACAATTTGCAGCCTTGTCATCTGAACAGTTTTTTTAAAATGGCTTTGACTGCACGCGCAGGTTGTTAAGACATTTACAGGCATTTTCTTAGACCGGAAGAGTCAGCTCTTCAGGAAAAGTGAAAGAATTAGAACAAAACGGGAATTCAAAACGGGTTTTCTCTCACTATCTGTGCCACCCCAACTTACGATGGAAGATTCCGGAGCAATCTTGGCGGTGTGTATGTGGCTTGTAAGCGACGTTAGTCGGAAGGTCAGTGACCCATGAGTTACTTTAGACTGAAATTCCTTCTCTCCCCATCAAGTAAGTCTTTCACTGAAGCTCATAAGAGCGTTAAGGAAGCTGGCAAGGCTTCTGCAGTCTGCTTTTATCTCCTCTGTGAATAAACAGAGGGCTCAGATTACTTCAGCTGCATCGGTCCAGCAGCTTTTGCATGGCCTGCACTAAGGATGGCGTTTTAAAAAGGGACAGTCTGAGCACCTCTAAAAAAAGCCTTCATGCAACTTGCTGTGTTGGAAAACAGAAGGTCGGTGGTTTGAATCCCCTCGACGGGGTGAGCTCCCGTTGCTCGGTCCCTGCTCCTGCCAACCTAGCAGTTCGAAAGCACGTCAAAGTGCAAGTAGATAAATAGGTACCGCTCCGGCGGGAAGGTAAACGGCATTTCCGTGCGCTGCTCTGGTTCGCCAGAAGCGGCTTAGTCATGCTGGCCACATGACCTGGAAGCTGTACGCCGGCTCCCTCAGCCAATAAAGCGAGATGAGCACCACAACCCCAGAGTCGGTCACGACTGGACCTAATGGTCAGGGGTCCCTTTACCTTTTAAGGATGCATTCCTAACCCCCTCTGACCTGAGAGTCCCCACTGAATTCAGCAGCACTTTCTTCTGAGGCGATTGCGGTTGTTGTGGATAAAATGTTGGATGTGGGGCTAGGGAGAATTGGGTTCAGATCTCATGAGGCTCACCTGGTGACCCTGGGCCAGCCGCAATCTTTCAACCTGGCCTACCTTGCAGGGTTGTCAAGAAGGTAAACAGGGAGAATGCTGTGTGCCACCTTGAGCTCTTTGCAGGAAAGGGTGTGTATGAATAAAAGAAATGTAACAAGAATAACAATACGAATAATAATAAAGGATTGTATGTAAATATGACCAGTGCTTTTTTTCTTTAAACAATGTTTAGGGGTACTCTCCTTTTGACTCAAGAAAATCACCATTTTATAGTTCAAATCGGGGGAAATAAATATAGTAAATGGACCAAAGTACAAAGATTCACAAAATGTTTAGGGGTATGCGTACCCCTGCATACCCCCAGAAAAAGCACTGAATATGACAATCTGGAAGCACCTTATTTCGTTCTAGGTCATCTTCTCACTGTACTGTGCATTTTTTATTATGGTACAGTGTATTGTTTATTTCCCAGGACAAGGCTGACTCTATAGTTGAGGTAAATTGGTTAACTTCTGCTTCTACCAGCTGAGGATCAAACCTCACGCACGTAATTATTGCTTCAGCGGGTACATCTGTGCACTTGGTGAGATTTATGAAGCGTTTAAACAGATGGAGACAAACTTAAGGCCTTGAAAACGGCTCCCCGTGAAACTCAGTATCCTGATCATAACTTTTCATCACAGGTTTGCTTTTTATGCCTGCTGCCGTTTATAAGGCATGTGATTGGCAGGAGGGATGCAGTGTGTAATAATACATAAAACTTGTATTTCACAGTTTCCACTAAAAACACATCAAAAAGACATGCTGTCCTGGAGAGAAAGAGAGAGAGAGAGAGAGAGAGAGAGAGAGAGAGAGAGAGAGAGAGAGAGAGAAGTGTTTCGATTTCAGCCGTTATGTGAAACAGTAGTTTTATTGCAAACTTGGTCTTTAGGTATATGCATGATGGCCTTCTCTCTAGGCCAGACTGTGTGCTGTGAAAAATAAAATAAAAATAGTTAAAAGTTCCTGTGTGAATTTAAGGTAACCATCAATGGAGATGGGTTCTCTGTCTTCATTTCTGTCTGCTGCGTCTATGCATGGCTTATTGCTCCAGCCTGCTATCAGCCTCACTCAGGTCCAAATGAGTTGCTCTGCTACTTCTTAAACTAATAGTTAACTGCCCTCCAAAATGGGTTCCTACTGCGTCTCTGCATGAGACACACACAGCTCTATATGTGCCGCCTTCCAGAAGGCACACCAGACCTAGAACAAAAACTCGCAAGTAACCTTTAAGACGGAAAAACTGAGAGAACCTGGAGATGACATGACTTTCTCATGGGTTGTTATGAGTGAAGTGTACCAGCAATTTTAACTCAGAAGAAAAGTGTGCCTATAAGAAATTGGGGAAGAGGCACTGCTTTAAGCTTTTAGTACAGTTGGAAGGGTTATAATCTCGGCACGAAGAATCCTGGCTTCTTCTGAATTTGGTGTAGATTATCCACATTCATACAACCGCTTTTGCTTGTGGCCTTTGAAGATGGAAGAGAATGTCTGTTTGATTCTGCCTCTCCACAGAAAACACGCCGATTGCCTCAAAACCACAAGTTTTGCCACACACAAAAGATTATGAGGATGAGCCTTGCAGTGGTTACTTTTCAATGTAAAATAGGCTACTGCGTGAAAAGAAACAGTGTAGCTGAGAACTCTTACTGTCAGGTAAATATTCAGGAAAACAAAATAATAATAATAATAATAATAATAATAATAATAATAATAATAATAATTATAATTATAATTATAATTATAATTATAATAATTATAATAATAATATAAAAATAATAGATTGTTCTGAGCTGGGCAAAGCTTCAAAACTCCCCCTGACCCAGTTTTCTTGAAAGTAACTCTTTCCACCTCATAAACACATGTTTCCCCGCCCCCCTCCCCAACATCTAGCCTCATGCAGAATAGTGGCTAGTGTCCACTGGGGCTGGTAGGGCAAAAGGCAAGGAAACCATACAGTAGGTGGGACCTGAGCCAATGACATGCAGAGCATGTTATCTGAAGGTTATCTGAAGAAGTGTGCATGCACACGAAAGCTCATACCAAGAACAAACTTAGAATCATAGAATCAAAGAGTTGGAAGAGACCACAAGGGCCATCCAGTCCAACCCCCTGCCAAGCAGGAAACACCATCAAAGCATTCCCGGCAGGTGGCTGTCAAGCCTCTGCTTAAAGACCTCCAAAGAAGGAGACTCCACCACACTCCTTGGCAGCAAATTCCACTGTTGAACAGCTCTTACTGTCAGGAAGTTCTTCCTAATGTTTAGGTGGAATCTTCTTTCTTGTAGTTTGAATCCATTGCTCCGTGTCCTCTTCTCAGGAGTAGCAGAAAACAACTTTTCTCCTTCCTCCATATGACATCCTTTTATATATTTGAACATGGCTATCGTATCACCCCTTAACCTTCTCTTCTCCAGGCTAAACATACCCGTCTCCCTAAGCCGTTCCTCATAAGGCATCGTTTCCAGGCCTTTGACCATTTTGGTTGCCCTCCTCTGGACATGTTCCAGCTTGTCAGTATCCTTCCTGAACTGTGGTGCCCAGAACTGGACTCAGTATTCCAGGTGAGGTCTGACCAGAGCGGAATACAGTGGTACTATTACTTCCCTTGATCTAGATGCTATACTCCTATTGATGCAGCCCAGAATTGCATTGGCTTTTTTAGTTGCTGCATCACACTGTTGACTCATGTCAAGTTTGTGGTCTACCAAGACTCCTAGATCATTTTCACATGTACTTAGAGACTTAGTTGGTCTCTAAGGTGCTACTGGAAGGATTTTTTTTATTTTTCATTTTGTTTTGATGCAGAGCTGAGTAATTCTAGTTTTATACCCATCGCCCTCCCTGCTGAGTTCTGCAAGGGTAGCTCCGAGACCAAGGAGGAGGAAACAGCCAGTGCTACCCCCTGGACTGGTCGTAAGTAGGATGGCAAGAAGACGAGGTAGGTGGGGCTGTGTCCCATTTGCCCTAACAGACCAGCACCCACTGTTTAGAGCCTCCTTGCCTCCATGCTGTGATCTGACTGAAAGCAGGAACACCCCTCCAGCTCCTCTTAGGAGAACAAAACAATTTAACACAGACTGATCCAATCACGCAAATGTCTAGTTTGTTTGTCCCCAGTTGGCCTGCTGGGTGCCAGGCTGGGTGATTGAGTCTCCCCTGCCCGCCACTGCCCATTCCTATCTGCTAAAAAGAATATTCAGTTCCTGCAACAGCATGAATGCTTTTTCTGGCTTTTTGCCAGATCTACAGATAAAGATGCAGCTAATCCTTTTAAGGTGGCTGAAGAACACACATTTCTTCATTGTGCATTTATTTAGGGTTCCCCCCCAATAAAAATCTGGAAGGCAATATATATTTAATGCAGAGAGAGAGAGAGAGAGAGAGAGAGAGAGAGAGAGAGAGAGAGATTGGTTGGCCTAAGGCTGCTGGTATTCCACTTACCGGTAATAGGACAGGGAGATTTTCATGCCATACACCACAAATGAATCATTTGATAACCGTAATGAAAGAGACAAACAATCTGTATCTGCAAACATCATAGCACATTTGGTCTGCAAGCCAATCTTCAGTTTATAGGGCTGGCATTATAAGCAGAGTTGATTAGAGGCTTTCCATTTTTTGTCTTGGTTTTGTTTGCACGGTTCCATGATTCGGATGAAATGGGCATTTAGAAACATGGGCATTTCATTTTACTTTTTATTTGTATACCACCTTTCTATATTACTCCACATGCACCCCTTATAATAATCTGACCCACTACAAAAAGTCATAGTAATACATAACTTTAAAATGGAATGACTTATATCAATGCAAGTTATATTTAATAATCTATATATATTGTATATTATATATATTAGAATATAATAGTACACAATAAAGTTAATATATATAATATATTAACATATATATTAATATATTAATATATAAATATATAATATATAATATATATTATATAATATATATATTAATTATATATATATATAATATTATATATATTATACATATATATTATATATAATATATATTATATATATTAATATAATATATATTAATATATATATTATATATATTAGAATATAATAGTACACAATAAAGTTAACCCTCAAAACATCCACGGAGAACAATTAAACAGAAATTCACTCTTTAACAATAACAATAAATAAATAAATAAATTATTAAACTATGTTCAATAAAAATAACTGCAAGCCATAATGCATAAAATGCCACAATGCCTGCAAAACCATGCAAAAGGATCAAATTGAGAAACAACTTTATGAAACTATTTTTTTTAAATCCCTAAATGTAAAGGTAAAGGTACCCCTGACCGTTAGGTCCAGTTACGGACAACTCTGGGGTTGCACGCTCATCTCACTTTACTGGCCGAGGGAGCCAGCATGTGGCCAGCATGACTAAGCTGCTTCTGGTGAACCAGAGCAGTGCACGGAAACACAGTTTACCTTTCCGCTGGAGTGGTACCTATTTATCTACTTGCACTTTGACGTGCTTTCAAACTGCTAGGTTGGCAGGAGCAGGGACCGAGAAACGGGAGCTCACCCCGTTGTGGGGATTCGAACCACCGACCTTCTGATCAGCAAGCCCTAGGCTCAGTGGTTTAGACCACAGTGTCACCCACGTCCCTAGTTAGGCTAAAATAAGAGGAGCAACCTCATGACTCTCTGAGCCTACTGGAACTGCTGTCTTTTGGTTGACTTGGAATGAGTTTTCTCAAGCCAATACAGCATATTTCCTTCCTTCACTTGCCTGGCTCTTACAGCATCACCCTTAACTGCCTGAAATGAAATGCTTAGTTCTTGTGGCCTTTGGGGGTCTGTTATAGTCATTGGGGTGGGGGCTGTTTTTCTTGACACTCTCATGAAAAGGGTCATGTAAAACGCAACAGCTGCTGCTGGGCACACATCAACCCCAGCACATTTCTGCTGTTAGCATGCCTCTCACAACAGCAACTTTCTCAGGGCTGTTGCAATATATCATCTGTATTTTCAGCATCGGTAGTTGGCTGCACCGATAAGTTCAGACCTCCCAGGTAGCTGAAAGCCTAAGCTCTGTAGCTTACTTCTAGACTTAGCTAGTACATGTACAAGGTCAGATGTTTACAGAATCAGGCCTAAACCCACATTAAAGACCCTGTTCCCTTGCAGGCAAATAGTGGGAAGTCAAACTGACACAGTAGGGCATGTGCTATTTTCATGGGGCGGGGGTTAGTTTTTGCACATTTCTTCAGTAAGACAGATTTCTTTAAAATATGGTTGCGAGGAATTTGAATCTGCTATTATTTCTGTGGACTGTACAACCTTTATCTTGGTGAGTATACGTTTGATGAAGAAGCACATAAACTGCTTTCGGAAAACAAAAATAATTTTACCTACTGAAAATGTCAAGGAATGCTAAATAATATTAATATTAATATTAATACATAACTGCAAGTACTTGGCAATCATTATTAACCATTTCTATGCAATTTTACACGCATTTTACTTACCAAGCAAAACTAAATTGTATTGGTTTAACTGAAATACCTTTTGAATCCCCAAGTCATGTTGCAACTTTCTAGCAACCCTCATTTTGGGAATTTGACAGTTGAAAAATTCAGCATGCCCTATGACACAGTCCACTGTGACTATCTAGGCACCAGTTTCTGATTGCTGACGCCTGGGGAACTGGATTGGTAATTCAGCACCTTAGCCAGTTCCTGTTCTCCAGGGCATTCCTCATAATGATGAGTAAATCTGTCACTTTCTGTTCCTCTCAGTTTCCATTTTTTTTCCATTCTGAAGCTTGGCTCTCCATGTTTTTGCATCAGTTTGCAAATGGGTTTGTTTGCTTGTTTATAACAAACCTGGTTTTCCAGGCCTTGGTGCAACACTCTAACCACTACATCCCACTGGCTAGATGGTCACTGAGGTCATCTTCCTTTACAGAGAGATGCGAGTAGCACTGTGGTCTAAACCACTGAGCCTTTTGGACTAGCCGATCAGAGGGTCGGCGGTTCGAATCCCCGTGATGGGGTGAACTCCCGTTGCTCTGTCCCAGCTCCTGCCAACCTAGCAGTTTGAAAGCATGCCAGTGCAAGTAGATAAATAGGTACCGCTGCGGCAGAAAGGTAAACGGCATTTCCGTGCGCTCTGGTTTCCGTCACAGTGTCCCGTTGAGCCAGAAGCGGTTTAGTCATGCTGGCCACATGACCCAGAAAGCTGTCTGTGGACAAACGCCAGTTCCCTTGGCCTGAAAGCGAGATGAGTGCCACAACTCCATAGTCACCTTTGACTGGACTTAACTGTCCAGGGCTCCTTTACCTTTTACCTTTTTTACCTTTACAGAGTACACCTACCTTTATCTAGGTGTCTGTCATTACATGCAAAGCACCGTGTCTTGTTTTGATTTTGAGAGAGAAAAACACACTTGGGCATATATTCACAGCTAACATCTCACAACGCTGTAATTCAGCGGGAGGGCAACATCTTTAACAGTGTGTGTCTGAAATCCAAAAATAGATGCAGACATGAAAACGGCAGGCACAATAATGTAATATACCCTGAAAGTAGCAACAGCATTAACCTCGGGGACGTGACATAAACTGGCAGAAATGCACGCTTGCTGCAGCACTCAATTGATTTGTTTCAATATTAGAGGCTGAAATCTGATGACTCAGCAGTTCTAAAAATGCTCCGTCGCATGCTAATAAGCTGCAGGGGCAGAGATGAACAGGGAAACTCTGCGTAAATGGTCCACCAGACCTAGCATGGGTGCAATGCGGAAAAGGACCCAACATGGGCATCATAAATTGTGTCATATATTGACAGCTGTTAAAATTATATTAAACTACATAATGTTTTATTTTCAATATGCCATATATTTGAGCTTGTCTACAAGCCAGGTAGCAGCTTGCTAAGAGGAAAGTCCACAGTGTTGCAGCTCCTCAGTGACCTCTATGCCTGCAGTCTGACACAGTAAAGCACATTTGGACCCCCTATCTGTCTCGGGACCCGATCCAGCACTTCAAAGTGGCCCTGATCCTACCTGGATCCGGGCCACAAACCAATTAGGGGGCCTTCTATAGTCAGGTGAGAGGGAGGGGGATGAGGCATGCCTCTCCTACTCCCTTTTTCCAACCATATGTTTAATCAGGATTTTAAATCCAAATTAAACATGTGGATGGAAGGGTCAAGGAGACACAAGCAGGCTCTCCTCCACACTGGCAGACTGCCCCCCACTTTGACACCCCCTAGATCACTCCAGGTTAACCCAAGGTGACCAAATGGTCCTCAACCCCATCCCATCAACCCAGCTTGGCCTGATTTGGGTTGTGATCTGGGATTCAGCAGTATGCATTGCCCAGGCCTATACAATACTGCTGGTGAGAAAAGAGGAAAACCCACAAGATGTGATTATTCCTGATTAGACCTTAACAAGCAAGTGTATGTATGGACGGTTGAAAGTTCCAGCTCCACCCAACACTGTTGCCATTTTGGTCACCCTCTGTGAGTTGGAGGGTATCTGAAGAAGAGTTCCTTCTGTACTCATGGATGCTCCTCCATATACCTGAAGGAGTGTCTCCACTCCCATTGTTCAGCCCAGACACTGAGGTCCAGCTCCGAGGGCCTTCTGGCGGTTCCCTCCCTGTGAGAAGTGAGGTTACAGGGAACCGGGCAGAGGGCCTTCTTGGTAGTGGCGCCTGCCCTGTGGAATGCCCTCCCATCAGATGTCAAGGAAATAAGCAACTATCTTACTTTTAAAAGACATGTGAAGGCAGCCATGTTTAGGGAAGTTTTTAATGTTTAATGTTGCATTGTGTTTTTAACATTCAGTTGGGAGCCACCCAGAGTGGCTGGGGAGGCCCAGCCAGATGGGCGGGATATAAGTAATAAAGAATGATGATGATGATGATGATGATGATTAGGACACCCTAGAGGGCTATTCTCAGAAGAAGTTGGTTACCTGGAGCTGCCCAACTTGCCTAAAGATGCCCCTCTTAGGTGTGTTCACTTGTGGACAGGATTGAACAATGGGAAAATGCAGCCTTTGTGTGACTGCTATAATATAGAAAGTGACCACGCCTGAGTCAGGATTGAAGTTTTTTTGGAGTCTGTATTGAAGTATTTTGGTGCCTATGTGCACCATGATACCCAAATGAATTTGTATACAGAATGCAGTGCCAAAAGTGGAGTGTCCATGTAGGACCTGGGAGACCTAGGTTAAAATCCTGACTCAGCCATGAAGCTCATTGGGCGATCTTGGGGTGGATAAAATGGGAAGTGGGAGAACCATCATTGCCACCTTGATCTCCTTGGAGGAAATGTGGGGATATGAACGCCCACATACCTACCTACTGGCTGTCAAGATGGAATAAGCCTTTGGCTTGAAGAGGCAGGAGAATGACAGGGCTGACACTGCTGGTCTCCTGGGAGAGACCGCCTGAATTTGGAGTGCTGTCGTGCAGAGCATTTATAAAGTTCCCGTGACATGGGATTGTAACGCTGGTGAATAAAAAGCGAAAATGCTAAGCTGTAAAGATCAATCAAAGTAACAACCAGCACAAACATACACTCTGACATGACAAAGATATCTGGCACCGGAGAGTCATAAAAAGAGATTGCTTTTGTGAATTTAGGAGCGGGTTGCTTGAAAGCAGCAGTGAGATCATTTCGTATTGGTGCCAGCAAGTGAGCTGCTGCATAAACTGAAGCATCAAGTGCAATATCACTCTTCTTCTTCCAAAGCTGGGGGGACATGAGGGTCCTCCAGATAACCTCTTTATTGAGCATTCATCCTGATTTGCAAAGCTTAAACGGAGGTTTAGACTTTGTCCGGTCTTTATTCATTCTGATTTGTTTGCAGAGGGTTATACAACAAAGAACATTCATCTTGCTTTCATCTTGATTTGCTTGCAGGGTGTTAATATAGCTTCCTGTTAATTGTTTGTTGACCCCACACTTTTCAGAGCATTTCCCCATCACTTTCCTAACAGCAAAAAGGCTGTGTGTGTGTGTGTGTATTTGTTGCACAAATGTGGCAAAGGGCTTTTAATCCACTGGACTAAATTTCCAGTAAGCACTTGATTCCTTCCTGTAATTAAATTTAATAACTTTTAAAAGTAAGTACTGAGTGTGGTGTGGTGCTCACTAGCTAGTAACCATCGCAATAAATTCTCATTTAAGCAGCTACTTAATAGTCACCAGCAGTAATTAAGGGACATTCCAAGTATTAGTTATACAAAAGTCTAGAGAAGAGATCGTTGGTTTGCTTTACATGGCCATTCCATTAGTAATTTTCTCACTCAGTAACTCAAACTCGGCTTACTATCTCATTTTCAAATTGCTGCATTGCTGATGTCTTTAGTCACTGAGTCGCACGCAGCTCACATAATGGAGTAGATTCTCCAGTAGTGTAAATCTGTGCATTTCTTCAAAATCAAGTGCAGCTCATGTAGGCATACTGTTGGCTAAGGAGTGATGCCTGCAGTCTTTGTCAATAAATAATAACCTTCAGACAAAGAGGCAAAAACCCAAGCACAGCACAAATATCTATGCAAGTACTAAGGAAAAAATTATGCAGAAGGGCCAAGAGTTTCTAAGGGCGTGGTATCAACTTTATTGATTCCAGATGTAGGTAGGCTTTGGCTCAGGCACTGGGTGTATATCCATTTTCAGCCCCTGTTGGTCAAACCTGGAATGGAAGGACCACCTCAAGATGAGAGTCTACCTAGGTGGCCCTCTGAGGCTGCCGCTGAATGCTCTTTGGTCCATCTGCCCCACGCCTGGCTGCTGGACAGAGACTTCCCACTAGACCCCTCTAACAGGGTACCCTGAGATTACACCTGTTTGGGATAGGGATGTTGCACCATTTCACCAAAGGTCATTTGAGTAGTGCAGGAAAGAAAAGAGGAGAGGAGTTTGGACTTGATATCCCGCTTTATCACTACCCTAAGGAGTCTCAAAGCGGCTAACAATCTTCTTTCCCTTCCTCCCCCACAAAAAACACTCTGCGAGGTGAATGAGGCTGAGAGACTTCAGAGAAGTGTGACTAGCCCAAGGTCACCCAGCAGCTGCATGTGGAGGAGCGGGGAAGCGAACCCGGTTCACCAGATTACGAGTCCACCACTCTAACCACAAAGGGGTTAGCATACAACTACACACATCAGGCATTGCATTACCTTGAATGTGAAAGAATAGACACACATAGCACAACATAATGTGAGGGCGGGAGGGTTGTTCTTCAGCCACCCAGGGACTGCTGGCCTAAATAGGGAGGCCTAGAAGCCTTCTGATTGGCTCAAGGGACTTTGGCCGGCTATCCTGGCCAGCCTATCATATCTTCCAAGTTCTATTCTTTGCAAAGCAGCGGCAGTATTATATTCCCTGCATCTTAAAGACGAGACACAAAGCTGCAATTGCTTCACAGTGGGAAGATTAATGTGAAAGCATTACCAAGTGATTAATGAGAACTTTACGAGAAGCTTTTAATGAAATTAAAATGGAGCCTCTGCTGGTGCTTAAACTTCTATCACCTATACATGCCCTCCTATTGCTCTACAGGTGCCAAGCAAGTTTCTGCAAGAATGCAGTAAGAAAATGATAAATACAGAACTTGTTCTCTGGTTCCCGAAAGTTATCACATACACACTGCTATCACATTTTAAAGAAGCCAAGAAGGAGAAGTGTTGAAAGTACAATGAAAGGCATATTGAGTTAGTAATTTAAGGGTTAATTCTGGTGACAGGCAGTCAACCAAGAGGTGGTAGTGGAGGTATTATCTAGCCACAAGTCAGAGTGGCATGATCCTTGCTAAGGTAACTTCCAGGAACAAGTAAGCAAGGAGCCATGTGGCTATGGCTCCCAACTGCAACAAAAACTAAGTGAACTGGATCTCCCCCAAAGGGAGCTTTTAAAGCCTGCATCTTTGCCAACCCAATGATTGCAAGATCCCTTTTGCAAGGAAACCAAGTTATCTTCTTTTAAAGTTGTTTGGAACCTTTTTTCATCTTTGTTTTACTGCCAGCATGGAGGCTTGTTTGCCATAACATCTGGAAATTTCATAAGTAAAATATTCACCTATGTGCAAAGCTAAGTGTCTGTGATTTATTCTAGCCTAAGTATTTTTGTGGGGAACATTTGTTTAAAGGTGGGGGAGGGCAACAGTAAATCTAACCAAGTTTTAATGGGCTAAGAGCAATTGCCATTGTGCTTCACTCAGCCACAAGAGAGTAAGTCTCTCTCTCCCAAACCTCTCTCCAACACCACCCACCTCTCACCCATTTAAAAATACAGATTCCAAACATTTAGAGGATTTTTTGCTTCTTCTAGTGCAGGCCTGCACAGTTCACAATCCACCAAACCAACACTGCCTGTTTCTGCAGATCCAGACAGGCAGCAAAGCCACCGGTGGTTCACATAGTTGGTAGCACGGGCACGGATTATGACTGCAGTATTCCAGATATGTCCGGACATATGGCAACCCTAGAATCTGTCGATATTTTATAGTGACATTTAAGAACAAACTTAGATTTGGGAGTGGGGGGAGACCTAGATTTGGTGGGAGGGGGGCCCATTCCAGTTTACCCGCTCCTACAAAATGACATCTCTGTGAAGTTTTGCAGAGCAATTGGTATTTTGCACAATGAAGAAATTGTAGCTGACATTTGATTAGTGACTCATTCCTCAAGCATTTGGGAAGGAAGCATTGATCCCACTCAACACTGGAAAACCCCACAAGCTTTGATAAAGTGCTTGTTTCATTGTATGTTTTAAAGCAGGGAGGGCTCATGGTAGAAATCCTAATGCCAGCCTGTATTCTTTCCTCACTGCCTCTGCATCATACTCCCCATTTGCTTCGTGCATGTATAGCTCAAGCAAATATTTTCTCTTCCCCCCTCCCATTTCCCATTATTTACCGCAAGGAAAGCAATTGTGTGCTCCGAAGCAGCTTGGTAAACTGTGACTCACTAGTGTGAGCATGTTCAAAAGTTCGAAAGCTTGCACAGACAAAAAGCTTTGATTCTTAACGATGTAAATGAAGTATGGAAGATTAAGGCAGTGAAATAGAAAAGGGGTATGGCTCTAACAATGTTATTCTCACACCACACCATAAGAGATTAAGTTTTCAGACAGTAAAAACCCACTTTCAGGCTGCCTGTCTTTAGCAGGTGGGATTAAATAATACACTGCAAATTCAGGGTGCACAAAAATGGATTTGACACTCTTGAACAGCAAACTCAATGCTAAGAAAAACAGAACTTTTCGCAGTAGCAAAAGTCACAGGTGGGGAGAGCACTGGAAAGTGCAGGAGAACAATTGACTGATACAGTGTCATATAACCTCTGTAGAGACAAATCAGAATGAGTGTTCATTATATGGTAGGTAGATTGGTACATTGGTTCTTGAACTTAATCCATTCCGGGAGTCCGTTTGACTCCTGAAATAGTTCAAAAACCAAGGTGTGGCTTCCGATTGGCTGCAGGAGCTTCCTGCACTCAATCAGAAGCCGTGGAAGCCGTGCCGGATGTTCGGCTTCTGAAAAACGTTCGCAAACCAGTGTCATGTGACAAATACACATGAGCAGGGGCGTAGCAACGGGGAGGCGGGGGGCGGGCCGCCCTGGGTTCCACCCCAGAGGGGGGTGACACTTTTTTTTTTAAAAAAATTTTTTTTTAATTTTTTTTAATTTTTTTTTAAATTTTAACTTCATTGAAAAAAAGAGATAATAGACACACACACAACCCCCACACCTCACAAAGTGGCACCATCAGAGGGGGGGGACACTTTTTAATTTTTTTTAATTTTTATCATTTTTTTTATTATTTTTTATTTTATCTTTATTGAAAAAAAAGAGATAATAGACACACACACACACAACCCCCCATACCTCACAAAGTGGCACCATCAGAGGGGGGCGACACTTTTTATTTTTATTTATTTTTATTTTTTTACATTTTTTAAATTATTATTTATTATTTTTTTATTTTAACTTTATTGAAAAAAAGAGATAATAGACACACACACAAAAAAACCCCACACCTCGCAAAGTGGCACCATCAGAGGGGGGTGACACTTTTTAATTGTTTTTATTTTTTTTAAAATTAAAGTGGTGGTGGTGGGGGGGTGACAAAAAAAATTCCGCCCCGGGTACCACCTGGGCTTGCTACGCCTCTGCACATGAGAGCAAAAGCAGCAAAGCAGGCTGGGAAGTACTAGGACTGCAAAGTCATTCGGCCTACTAAAACAGTTGAAGCCTAACTACTAACTGTTGAGTCACTCTGGGTCATGTGACTCACTCTCCTAAAATGTAGCAGCCATTTTCTCCCAGTCTCAGGTTGTAGTTGTTGCAGTATGCAGCCAGTATAGAGCTCAGTCTGTGTTCAGTTCAGTCTGTATGTAATCTTTTTCACGCAATTTGGAACAATGTTATGAAGAAGTTTATTTTATCTTAAGTAAAGATTTTATTATTTCTAAGACGAACTCTGCGTCATTAATTTCTGCTGCGCGACAACCGGAACACTCACTTCCGGGTTTGCGGCGTGCGGGAGCCGATTTGTTCGAGTACCAAGCTACCACTGTACTATATAAAATTTTGGGAAAACAAATTGGTATACGATGTCACATTAAAATGGAAACTTGGTTAATGCCTTGTGTCCGTTATAACTTATTGAGGCAAGGCCAGCAATCTGAGGTAATGACTGGTTTTCATTTCGCTCTCTGTTCACACAGGCCCCCAAGCCTGTGGCATCCATCTTGGAAAAACTGTTTGACCTCTGAAGAATGTTCAGTCTCAACTTTTCTAATGAAATGGATTTGGCTTCTGGCCACTAGGTGGCAATGCTATGAACGCCTCTTAGCAATTCCCAAGCTGGGACTTTATGAGCTTTTATGAGATGCTTTGTATAAGACCGTCAGCAAATTAGTACAGATCCAAGTGGGGAAAGCAGAGTCATTTCTGGAACAGTGGGTTGAGTCGTCTTTCGAGGCCAGGAAAAATGCGGCAAGCCCACTGATCACTGAGGTGCCATTCTCAGTTTATGGTTTACTGGCTTTCCTGCCCAGACAGCATAGCACCCTCTTGGCAGCAGCTCTTTGGGGATTTCTGAGATGCCTGCAAGTCCACCTCCCTCGCCTCCTGAACCAGGAGCACATCCGCATGGCAGTGGATCTGGAGCTACTCGCGCCTGCATGCTTTCCCCAACATCTGCTTAACGTCCTCATCCAAGTGCTAACCTGCACTTTTCTTGACATTGGATCCACCTTTTGCATAAATTCATACTTTGCCCAACTGTAGATGTGCTTCAGTGCATTGTGCCTTCATTTTTCAATGGGAGTTTCACTATGAGTTTGTGGTGGCTTTCTGTTGGGGAACTTTCTGTTGCTGCTGCTCCTACTTGGTTTGCTTCTTGCTTGTGGAATACCCAGTTGTTTCGCTTCTGGCAAGGATAGGGGTGTGCCTATTTTCACCAGCTGCTGAAGGCACATTTGCAATACATCAGATTTACGTATAAACTAAACAAGCTATAGCTTAGGACCCCACTCTCTTGGCCCCCCCCCAAAAAATTTAAAGGAAAAAAAACCTGGATGTACATTTCCAAAATATAAGATAAAACTAAAATAAAATAAAACCTACATACAGCAACAGTGTTTTGTGTTGTGCAGGCTCCTATGATATAAGTAATGGGCCCCGCCTGCTAGCCTTTTGTTATGTGCAAGTGGCTTTATATACCTATTAGGTCCACAAATTACCATATAGCACGGGGGTCCCCAACCTGTGGCCCATGGGCCGTTTAACCGGCCCCCGAGCTGCCCCCGAATCGAGCCGCCCGCTTGGCGAGTCCCCGTGCGCTGCACTAAACCGGTGCTGCGTGACGCGGGGACTCTCTTTTGCGGCTTCGGAAATTGCTTCTGCGCATGCCCAGACGCTAGAAATCATGTCTGTGCATGTCTGCGGCACCGGAAATTGCTTCTGTGCAGGCGCGACTTTCAGCGTCTGGGCATGTGCAGAAGCGATTTCCAGCGTCGCGCTGTGCTGGTCCGGCCCACGGAGGATCTCCATGGGAGTGATCCGGCCCCTGCCCGGTAAGCCTTGCTGACCCCTGATATAGCATATATTCAACATTCTGCATGTGTAAATGCCTTTAGATAGCTATTAGGTGCATGAATTACCATATAGCATATATTCAACACAAAAAACAGTGACAATTTGTTGTTGACAAAGGACACCTGGACATATAAAGGACCCCATTACCTTCAGTAGCTTAGGGCCTCATCAAACCTAAATCTGCCTGTTTCACACAGAACTGTTGGTGCAAAATCAAATACCGTATTTTACGCTCTATAACGCGCACTTTTTCCCTCCTAAAAAGGAAGGGGGAAAGTCTGTGCGCGTTATAGAGCGAAGGCACTCGCCGGCAGCGGGATCCCTCGGCTGCCACAGCAGTCGTAAGCTGAGGTATGCCTCTGCCAGCGAAGCCATGGCTCCCAGCCAGGCGGGAGAGGAACGGACAGCCCAAAAGCAGCGCTTTGGGGCTCTCCGTTCGTTTCCCCTTCCACCCCTCTGCGCTCGCCCTGACGGAGAGAAAGGGGGCGAGCGCAGAGGGGTGGAGGCGAAACGAACGGACAGCCCCAAAGCAGCGCTTTGGGGCTCTCTGTTCGTTTCCCCCTCCACCCCTCTGCGCTCGCCCTCACGGTGTTGGTTTCTCATCCTTCCTTCCTTCTCTCTCTCTCTCTTCCCTCTCTCTCTTCCCTCCCTCTCTTCCTCCTTCTTTCCCTCTTTCTTCCTCTCTCTCTCTCTCTTCCTTCCTTCTCTCTCTCTCTCTTCCCTTCCTCTCTTCCTCCTTCTTTCCCTCTTTCTTCCTCTCTCTCTCTCTCTCTCTCTCTCTCTCTTCCTTCCTTCCTTCTCTCTCTCTTCCCTCCCTCCCAACCTTTTAGAGGAGGAAAACCAGAATTCTTTTCCCCTGGTTTTCCTCCTCTAAAAACGAGGTGCGCATTATAGTCCGGTGCGCATTATGGAGCAAAAAATACGGTATATAAAATTGGCCAATTCAGACATAGGGTCCCTCCCCACACAATTGCTCAAAGCTGCCCTTGAAACATGTTGAACAAGTTTTTTGTCCCATCGAATCAATAGGACTTCAATACTTCCCTGTAAAATCAATAAGATGCAAGCATGCTGAACGTCTCCATATTGTTCTCGGTGTTTATATGCCATACTGCAAATTTCTGGGCTCATTTACATTCAGAATTATTTGAAAGCGGTAGAATCTAGATGTTTCTTCATGGGCAACCTAAAGTGATAAATGAGCTTGCTGGGGAAAGGTTAATTGCTACCCATGAAGTACTAAGATATTTATATTCACAAAATTATAGGCTGGTTTACAGAGGGAATCTGCAGAAAGCATCATGCGCAATGGATATGCATTAACTAATGCCATTCAAAATTCGGTTCTACAGACCAATAATTTTAGGGATGTGTTACAAATCAGCTATATTGAAAAATTGCAGATTATTCATGCAGAAAACAACTGTGCAGTGAGAAACAATTAAACAAGGTTAATTTTCAGGGCACTGCCTAGGCAAAATAAACCTTTAAAAAAATACAATTGACGTCAAAGGTAGAGATTTAAGCAAGTCTCCCATTGAAATCAGCGGGACTTAAAAAGTGTTCAAGGCTAAAATGCTAAACAAGCCATAGAACGGGCAGCAGACTAGACATTTATCACCATGTTTGAAGGAGCAGCTTCTCCCAAGTGTTCCTGGTTTTTAAGACCCAATACAGAAAATTTGCCAGTTATCCCACAGACCACTCCCAGTCACCAGTCTAGCTGCAGCATTCTGGATTACAGATGTACCTTGGAAGTCAAACAGAATCCATTCTGGAAGTCCGTTTGACTTCCAAAACATTCGACTTCCAAGGCGCGGCTTCCGATTGGCTGCAGGAGCATCCTGCAGCCAATCAGAAGCAGTGGAACCCGTGCCGGACATTTAGCTTCCAAAAATCATTTGAAAACCGGAACAATCACTTCTGGTTTCTGATTATTCGGGAGCCGTAACATTCAAGTTTACAGGCGTTTGGCTTCCGAGTTTCCACTGTAGTTGTAGTTTCTGAGTCACCTTCAAAGGTAGCCCCACGTAGAGCACATTGCAGTATTCCAAGTGGGAGAAAACCAGGGCATGTACCATTCTGGCGAGAAAGTGTGCGGGCAGGTAAATGCAAACTGAATCTAGTTTCTCCCCTAGCCCTACTTCTGAGTAGACTTATATAGATTTGCTCTGTAAATGTATAAATAAATAAACATATTACAGATCTTCATCCCTTTCCCTACCAACTTCTAGACTCCTTCATCAGGCATCTGTCAAGGCAGAGGCTCCATCCTGCAGCCGATCATGTAGCAATAAATTTGCCTAAGTCTTTTCTAGCGGGCCACAGGGATCTTTGTTGTTCTTGCTACAGGACACGAACATGCCTGCTGTTCTGCAAACAGATTTTTATGTGCCTCCCTCCCCCCCTTTCTTTAAGATGTCAAGAGAAACCTCTTGACCTTGTTCCTTGATCTTGCTGCAGGATGAGAAATAAATGGTGATCAGCCCAGTCGGTTCTATTTCTGACAGCACTTAATGGCATGTGGGATCGAAGTGCTTGTGGGGTGGAGAGAGAGGAACGCAGGGGAACTGTGTGCATGACACGACTCCAAGAAGCTTCTGGAGTGAGAGCCAGGGGAGAGGAGGGGATTTGAATCAAGGATGGCTGTGGTTTGCTATGTGCCGAAATGGTTTATGGTTGCAATTTGATAAAAGAATAGTTCAGTATAATCAATCCCTGTGTGCTTTAGGTTTGATTTAGATCTGCTTAAAAGCAGCGCGATGGCGGAGGGAACAGCAGGTTGGAGACAAGGCTGTAAGAAACCTGAAAGTAGCATGATAAGAGGCTGAACTGAATTTGATTATTTTAATTGCATTTTATGACCTGTGCAAAGCATGAGGAAGAGGCTATTAAGCAGGACAGGACATATCCTAAGAAATGAGGGCCTGGTTCAAGATGCAATTGAAGGGAAACTGGAAGGAAGAGGAGTCAGTCCAAGATGCTACCGGTAGATACAGCCACATAAAGCAAATGAAAGGAGGATTCACTTAAAACGAAAACCTTTAAGTATAACCTGCTGTATTAAGGGCTTCTTTCCATGCTGGTTCAAGCTCCAAAATGCCAGGGAATTTCAGCCGTTAAGGGCCACTTACAGGCATAAGGATGATTGGAAACATAGTTATAAGAACTTTTTAAAAATATACATTGAGAATATTAAAGAGAGCTTTCAACAATTCAGAACTAAAGCAGGTATATTGTGTGTGTGTGTAAGAGGATGTGAGTGTGAATGAATGTTCTCTCTCCCACCTCCATCATAGAGCAAAGGTTGTTATTTTTACCTAGTCATGCCCTGCGACACAATTCTAAACTTAGGTGAATTGCATTCCAGACATTTTCTTACACAATCACCTACATCATAGGCTGCACTGATTGGGGGGAAAGTATGACTCATATAATCGAAAGCTTTCCTGAGGACTGCTAGTCACATGGACCACTTTGCCAATGGCAACCTGCCTTGGAGATGACCAGATGGAACTGCAATTTGTTTACTTGGACTTTATGTGTACTGAAAGACCTACATAGCATGTATACTTATTAACACTGAGAGATACGTGTCCAGGGTTTCTGTGTCAAAGGCTGCAGCGGTAAGCCGTGGATGAGTAAATTCGTCAATTGCAAAGGCAACAGAAAAACGTTACAGTACTAAGGATTCAAAACAGGGGTTTATTCTTGCTATATCAGGATCAATCTTGCATGTGATGACAGCAGATACGTTGTCTGTCCCAATCGCATATGGTATATGTTTTTTTTTTTAAAGAGCTGAACTTTTCCTTTCCCACTGCTTATTACCCCATAGGGAGGGGCAGGGCCGATTTAAGTTTGATGAGGCCCTAAGCCACTGAAGATAATGGGGCCCTTTATATGTCCAGCTGTCCTTTGTCAACAATAAATTGTCGCTGTTTTTTGTGTTGAATATATGCTATATGGTAATTCACGCACCTACCGGTAATAGGTATCTAAAGGCATTTACACATAACAAAATATGTATTTTATCAAAGTAATTGTTGAACTGAAATACAATTAAGAAGAAGTATATTACAGTCATACCTCTTCTTGCAAACGCTTCATGTTGCTTTTTTCGGGTTAAGAATGCGGCAAACCCGGGAGTGTTTACTTCCGGGTTTTGCCCTGCGCTGTTCGCACATGTGCAGAAGCGCTCTAGCACGCTTCGCACATGCGCAGAAGTGCTGCTCTGGTTGCAGACTTTTTGGGGTGTGAACGGCACCCCGGAACGGATCGTGTCCGCAACCAGAGGTACCACCGCAACCAGAGGTACCACCAGGTAATAGTGAAATACAATTAAGAAGAGGTATATTAATAGTGTTTTTTATCATACAGTATTTTGGAAATGTACATCCAGTTTTTTTCCTTTAAATTTTTTGGGCCCCCCAAGAGAGTGGGGCCCTAAGCGATAGCTTGTTTAGCTTATACATAAATCCAGCACTGGGGAGGGGGCAGACGTTCAACTCAGTTCACATTTAAAGGCAAACCTACCAAATTCTCACTTTCCAAAGCAATATGAGAACCATCCTTTGAAATACAGTACTCTAAAATTTGCAATGCAGTTCTCCAGCTAAGTAATGTGGACGAAAATGCACCTATACTATGGTAAAGAGTGCACAAAACGTCATATATTACTGAAAATAACTCACAAAAATGTATTTTATTAGAAGGTAGTTGCAAAAATGTATACACATGGGTCCCATTTGCCTAACGAGCTGACGATTTCAATTGCTTCCAATGAGAATCAGTGATCTCCCCCCGCTTCTGAAATGGTTTCTTCCTAAAATTGCTGTGGCCAAGGAGCAAAAGAGAGACAAAGGGGGGGAAATGATTTGTCTGTTCTTTTCTGCTCTCTGATTTGTCCAATCTCTCTCCCCGCTCTCTCTTTCCAAGTTTTCTGCCCCAAAATAGCTGCTGCTGACCAGCAAAGCACGAACAAGGAAAGAAGTGGGCAAGCTGCAGCTGTTTGGCTATTATTTGAATCTGCAGAGTGTATAGTGAGGTTTGGGGCACTTATGTTTGCGTAAGTGAATTTGTGGGTGATAATGAGTGGGCAGATAGCAGGATCTGCTTATATATTAGTCGAAACTCCATAGCAAAAATACGTTAGGAGAAATTGACACTAAAATGCTGACAACGTTTAATGAGCCTTAAAAAAAAAAAGTCACTAATTGTTTCAGGATCAAGGAGAACTGAATTTAAGATTGGAAAAGTAAGAAACTGAAATTGACACATTTATCCATTCCTCTTTCCCTGTATCTTATCTCACTCCCTTTTAGGTCAGTCAAATTCACTGGGTGGTCTTGGCGCAATGATTGTCCCTCAGCCTAACTTACCTCACAGGCCTTTGTGAGGAGAAAAGCCCAAATATCGGTTTGTCACCCAGCTGCTAAAAAGGCATAGCAGCTTTGATGTGGGTAAAACTCAGGCAATTCTTATAAAAGGTAAAGGTAAAGGGACCCCTGACCATTAGGTCCAGTCGCGGACAACTCTGGGGTTGCGGCGCTCATCTCGCTTTATTGGCCAAGGGAGACGGCGTACAGCTTCCGGGTCATGTGACCAGCATGACTAAGCCACTTCTGGCAAACCAGAGCAGCGCACGGAAATGCTGTTTACCTTCCCGCCGGAGCAGTACCTATTTATCTACTTGCACTTTGACGTGCTTTCGAACTGCTAGGTTGGCAGGAGCAGGGACCGAGCAACGAGAGCTCACACCGTCGCGGGGATTCGAACCGCCGACCTTCTGATCGGCAAGCCCTAGGCTCTGTGGTTTAACCCACAGCACCACCCGCGTCCCTTGGCAGTTCTTATGGATTGCCCCATATCCTGAGCATGCCTTGTCTCCATGGTTTTTTCAGTTATTCGGGCCCATTCACATTCACGGGTAAAAAAAAAAAAAAATACATTGGGCTGTAACTTTTGGCACCTTTGTTGAAATAGGAGAATAAGGAGTGCTGTGGTGAAATGTGTTGGATTGCCCCCCCCCCAACTGCTATTTCTCACAGGAGGTGAGGGGGGCCAGTTACTATTTAACAATGCTGCTTTCATTTTCCCGGCATAAATTGTCCAGCAAAACGCAACTGATGGCTTCCCAGGATTTTTACAGTTTATTCCACAAAGTGCCATAAACTGTCATCCCTGGACACATGTCACAGTGTTGCATTATGTACTGCTATATACTTTCTATCAGCGGGAAAACTGAGCATTAAATAAACTCAGGCTTGTGCTAAGCATCAAAATATATTATTAACCTGTGCTGGAATCAAAGTGTGGGCATGATCCAGCCACCTTGTTGGCATCCGTCTGTCTCAAGAGAGAATGGGTGAAGTAAAACTGCTGTATTAGCAGTGACCTCCCCGGGGCACAAGCCAGGGCAGTGAATATGGAGATATTGGGATGCCCAGACCACAAGACCCCTCTCTCGGCTTCGCTGATGTGGTCCAAAGGAAAGCAAAGCAATACGTTTGGCACCAGCTTGGCTGCAGGAGTTGCCAGAAGGAGGTGCTATTCAACTGTCCTAGGGACTCCACTTCCGATTTGCGTAGGGGCTTGTCCTTAGTCTTTTCTTCTCCTGAAGATATCCTGTGAGGCAGTGGAGAGGGGGGACCGTCTGCCTCAGGTATTGATAGTTTCAGAAACACTTCCCTCGCTGCTAAATTTAGGACATCTGTTGTTCACAGCGTGTAAATTACAGACATATAAAAACACAGCCCTCTTTTTCTTGGATAGAGGTGTTGAAAAATGCATGCCAGATAATTGTTCTGAAAACACTGGTTTTGGCTGAAGGTGGAGTTGGTCTCTGAATTTATATTAAACCCCCTACACACACACACACACACACACACACACACACACACACACACACACGAGAAAGCAAAAAAGCAAAGCAGGCACAAATACTAAGAAACAATGTCACCAAGATTGGATTACTGAAGTGTCTGGGCTAGCAGATGGCACAAATCATCGCAAAATGATAAAATAATTATTTGCCTGAAATTAAAGAAGCAGTCGAGGGAATAGTTGATGGATGGAGCAGCAAATGGGAAGGGGTCCATGCGAAAGGGACTGACTTCAACAGCCCAATACCTAGTAACGGTAAACAGACAGGCAAACAAGACATTGTGGGATCCAGAATTAATGACATGGGAAAATGTGCTATTAAGTTCTCTGAAAACTTCAGATGAAGTGAATGGAGCAAATATCCCTTGTGCGTTTTTGAAGCGTTGATTCTGGGCCAGTGGTTGTGCTTTAGGCTTTAGTAGGGCACATCACATAAGGTCTCTTTGGTTGTTGGCAGGGCCGGATTTAGGTTTGATGAGGCCCTAAGCTACTGAAGGTAATGGGGCCCTTTATATGCCCAGCTGTCCTTTGTCAGCAACAAATTGTCACAGTTTTTTATGTGTGTTGAATATATGCTATATGGCAATTTATGCACCTAATACGGTAGGTATCTAAAGCCATTTGCACATGCAGAATGTAGGCACCCTATATATAGAAATGAGCAAATTAGTGATATTTTAGGGAGCAGGCTAGCAAGTGGGGTCTATTACTTACACCATAGGAGCTTACACAACACAAAACACTGTTGCTGTATGTAGGTTGTTGTTTTTTAATCTTATATTTTGGAAATGTACATCCAGTTTTTTTCCCCTTTAATTTTTTTGGGGGCCCCCAAGAGAGTGGGACCCTAAGCTATAGCTTGTTTAGCTTACACATAAATCCGGCACTGGTTGTTGGTCCCGTGCGACTGGATGCATTTCTTCCACTAGAGGAAAGACAGCTACAAGGGTATCATAGAACTCTCCAGAGAGCTAGGAATATACAAGGTGTGACCGGAAAGTTTGGTGAATGGTCACAGAAATCAGACAGCGAGAAATATTCGAACATACAATTGGCATTGGAAACCCACGAAAGGCTCCCAGTTCTGTACGGAGATGAAGCTGTAACTCAAAAGGCAGTGTATGAGTGGTTTAAGCGTTTCTGTGAGGGGCGGCAAACCATCAAAGATGACCCTCGGTCTGGCAGACCATCGACGAGCAGAACAGCGGCAAATGTCGATGAAGTTCGTGAGTTATTGACACGGGACCGGCATTTGTCCATCTGAATGATGCCGGAAGAATTGCATATTCCGCGTGAAATCGTTACTGAGGTTACTGAGTTGTCCCACGCTCCATATTCTCCCGATCTGGCCCCACCGGATTTCTTTCTTTTTCCAAAACTGAAATCTGCACCGAAAGGGCACAGATTTTCCAACATTTCACACGTCCAAGCTGCTGTGACGAGAGAACTGAAAGCAGCATGAAAAGAGGATTTCTCCAGAAGTTTTCAACATTTCTACGAGCGTTGTCAACGATGCATTGTATGAAGGCCTGTAAGGTATGTATGTTCGAATATTTCTCGCTGTCTGATTTTTGTGACCATTCACCGAAATTTCCGGTCACACCTTGTAGGAAGCTTCTTTATACCAAATGAGACCCTTGGGCCATCTAGCTCAGCATTGTCTAAACTGGCTGGTAGCGGCTCTCCAGAATTTCCCTCCCAGTCCTACCTGTTTGTACCTGTGGCAGCCACCTGGTAGTCTGGTTTCTTTCTGTGTTGGAGGTTTGGGGGTTTGAGAGGCTTGGACCGGCCAGATTGGCTCTCTTATTGCCCATGTGATGCTTGGACATTGCTGATTGTGGAGGAGACTGGCAGTTTTCTAGGGACAGTGAGCATGCTGTTTTTCCTGTCAGTCTGAGAATTTCCTAGCCATAGGTTTCCCTTCTTAAAGGTAAAGGGACCCCTGACCATTATGTTCAGTTGCGGATGACTCTGGGGTTGCGGCGCTCATCTCGCTTTATTGGCCGAGGGAGCCGGCATACAGCTTCTGGGTCATGTGGCCAGCATGACTAAGCCACTTCTGGCGAACCAGAGCAGTGCACGGAAATGCCGTTTACCTTCCCGCCGGAGCGGTACCTATTTATCTACTTGCACTTTGATGTGCTTTCGAACTGCTAGGTTGGCAGGAGCAGGGACCGAGCAATGGGAGCTCACCCCGTCGTGGGGATTCGAACCGCCAACCTTCTGATCGGCAAGCCCTAGGCTCTGTGGTTTAACCCACAGTGCCACCCGCGTCCCTTGGGTTTCCCTTCTTAGGCGAGTATAAAACATGGCTTCCATTGCATCCATTTAGTGACAGCATCTCTTCCTTGTACTACAATATTAGCATTGGATTCCTTAGCCATGCACCTGCTTAACTCTAAATTAAATGGGACCTAAAACTGCTTATCCTTGCTGGATTGTACTATAGAGAAGCAGCGTCCCATTTCCCAATAATTCCACTTTTCATAATGTTTTGGATGTCAGCCCAGTTAATTCATATAAATGAAATTGTTCTATAGATTTATATTGCTTTGTGGTAGAGGCCACATTTATAAACCTACAATTAGGGGGTTGACATGTAGATATTTTTAGGGCTATGCACACAGCTTCGAGCGAGACCCCCAATAGGCTCAACTTAAGTGATTTGAGGGCATAAATCCCAATCCCCAAAACTGTTTTGAAAGCAGACACATGCATACTTATCCCAGCTTTCAGCCATGTACTCACCATATATTTAAAGCACTCCCCAAAGGATCCTGGGAACTGCAGTTTGTTATGGGTGCTGGGAATTATAGCTCTGTGAGGGGATAAATCTGGTTAAGGCAGCTATGCATGGTATGGAAATCAAGGCATCAAGGTTTAATCACCAACAATTTAAGATTTTTCTAAGGATTATGTTTCTAAGGGGGGGAAATCAAAACAGTTTAGCAGTTAATCATAAGAGCAATTAGGATAACAGCCTCTAAACAGAACGCAACACTTCTCATTCTTTCACAGATCATGTAGCCTATGACTGTTCTTCATATGTTTCTGGTTATTGGGTGGCATAAAAAATAACCAGAATAAATGTTCTTACATTGTGCTGCTTTTTGCAGTTTAATCTTGAATGTATCCGAAAACCATCCTCTGACCTTTGCTGGGAATCCTCATTCTTAGTCACACACTCCAAAACATCTTTGACCCTTACTGAAACATGCAATGGCATGCATGTTTGGCCACTGTGACCAAAATTGAAAAAAAGACTGGGCTACTTAGGACGGGGAGTTCATTTAATGGAGGCGTAAAAGGTACAGATTTCCGTTCCATGTAATACCGGTTGCATGCAGCGCTGTTTCCATTCCACTGCAGCTTGGCTTCCGACAAAAGCTATGTTACTTGACTTGCTGCCTGGTGTGGCACAATTCTACATAATTACTTACCGGTACATGGTTCTCATGTTATTCCACACCATTCATTTAACTGCAGAGGAAATGCAGTGCAAATTCAATCCATATTATTTATGGATTGAAAACAACAGCAACAGTGAATATTGATTGTATTTGCTGGATTGATTTCCTTTCCGAGTGTGGGGTAAATAAGCAAACCTTGGCAATTTCTGCTCCCATTTCCTTTGGAATCCTCTGACATTGCTAGCTGTGTGCCCTTCCCCATATTCAGGAAAGTGTTAGGAGAGGTGGGCCCTATGGCCCTCTCCAGCCTTCTTGCAGAGCTATAGTTTTTTGGCTCAGTTGTGCAGGTTATACAGAGAATTGTGATTGCATACACATTCCCTGGCCTGTATTGTGTGCACACAGGGCTTTCACTAGCACACAAATGAAAAATCTGGATTAGTGCAAACAAGTCACTGGGCTGATTACAATTGGCTTTCGGATAAATATTTTTACAGGCACTTTCCTCGTCTAAAATATATCGGTAATTCTAGGTGACCTTTATGCTTCCAAATTGAAGAAATGCTATCCAGACGACCAGTCAATAGACGAAACCAATATAATTTTTGAAGAATTGTTCCTTCTGTAATGAACATGTAAGGCCATTCAGGCAGTTGCAATGGCAGTCCGATAAAAAATTACATTGATCTTTGAATAATGTTTGGTGGGCAGGTCATGTCTTCAATGCAGAATTCCCTCCCCTTCTCCCCAGTACTTAAAATAATGAAAGAGCAATAAAGTGCTAAATTTCAAGACTCTAATTCAATGGCGATGTGAGAATTGTTTCAGTAAGTGATTCTTTACACGGGCCTATGTGACGTTAGAAGCTTCAGGAAAACTGACAGAAAGAAACAATTAATAGATTCTGGCTATAGTACATATCTGAATGTAGTTTAAGGAGTCACTGATGGATGTGATGGTCTGGCAAGGAGTGTGAAAGCAACCGCCACATCTTTACCATGGGGAAGTGTTTTTCTCCCTGCTGTGCTGAAATTCTGTATCGGCCATCATTAGCCTGTGCATTACAAGCTATGACCATGTTCCTTCCAAAGTGATATTTGTACCTCCTCCTCAAACCTGACAAGACTGGATCTACACTGGTTGGTGGGGAATTGCATGACTGAATGCATCCTCATATGAAAGTGTGTATGGGGGTGGGGTTCCATCTCTAATCTAGAACTTCATCTTGTTTGGAACAAGAGTTCAGTCATATGAACCTTCACCTAGACCAGGCATAGGCAAACTCGGCCCTCCCTCCAGATGTTTTGGGACTACAACTCCCATCATCCCTGACCACTGGTCCTGTTAGCTAGGGATGATGGGAGTTGTAGTCCCAAAACATCTGGAGGGCCAAGTTTGCCTATGGCCGACCTAGACTCTAAAAGGGCCCAGGGCATTTTTACTACTATTTATTTATATGGGATACAGGTTTTTAGCCATTAAATAATCTATGGCCTGTTAAAGCTTGTGGGGGGGACGACGGGGACTGTTATTATGATTATTCCATTATTATGCTGTCTGTTATTATGATTTTTATTACGTTTTTGTTGTTTTAATATTACAATTTTACCATTTACCTAGGACTAAACCCCACTGAACTCAATGGGTTTTACTCCTGAGTAGACACGTATAGGTTTACGCCATTGCAAAAAATATATATTATGTGCCTGAAAAACTGCTGTGAAAGCTAAGATCTTAAGGATGTGCCCTTTACTTACTAGGGGGAGTTTAGCGCCACTGAACTCCATAGGATTTTCTTCTACACAAACAAATCCAGATTACGCTGCAGGCCACCTCTTTATTGGATGTTCATTCATACTCCTGATGTTAACTCCTAGATTAGTTCATTCATTCATTCATTCATTCAGCAGAGCAGCCACCGTTTAGCCTGGGGGATTCTTGTAGCGCAAGTGGGCTGAGGGGAGGAGGGGAAGTACTGAGTTTCCGTACCTTGACAGAATTCCAGTAATTTGTCAGAGCGGTTGACCCTGACATGACTTAGCCATATCCCAGAAGGATAGTGCTTGGCAGTCTGTTACTGCTGGAGAAAAGCTTTTAGCAGTTGGCAGGAAGACTGTCCAACCCCCCTTTTTTTGCCGCAGCTAGCTTCAATCTCGGAGAGCCATGCAACTCTTTCTGCTGCAGATGTGAAGCTTTGTAGGTGCTGAGCACTGCATATTTCTCTCAGCACGCATGCCATTCTGCTGCTGTCTCGGGCGGCTGTGTACAAAGATCCCTTACCGGGAGGCCAGTTATGATAAGAGTGGAGCTCTCTCACTCTGGAACGTCCACTTCCATCCACCTGGAAGGTAACTTACCGTAGTGCTCATGCAGTCACATGCCAGGTAGATTTTCTGTTATGCCCCACCCCCTTTATGGTGCCTTATTTTTATTTTATTTTTTTGTGTTGTCATTTTTTAATATTTATCAAGACCAGGAGCTCCAAAAGTTGGAAGTGATCCCCAGGCCTCTGTGGATCTTTGAGGGGGCCTGTTAATGGTGATCCCATCCATGGATTGAGTGTATCTGTTGTGTGTTAGAAAGATTGTGTTTACAAATAAAACAGGATAAGCACAGAATTTAATAATTTAATTGTCTCTGTGTGAAGAACGACAGGTCAGAGGCACACTTGAGCCCAAGGCTTGCTCTCAGAAAGGGAAAATAAGGCATGAAGACATAAAACACTCATAGCTTATAAAAAAAAGATTCTGATATGGGTGATCTGGATCAATGAAGTTTTAATACACACACTATTAAACCATGGGTAATTGAGCTTATGAAACGAGAAATGCTGTGCTTTTACGTCAAAATTACAAATTCCATTAAAAGTGTTATTACAGGAGTGATTGCTCAGGTTGAATGAAATGTTTCAGCTGACTTGAGCCAGTTCAGGTTGAGCAAATCAGTAATGATTGGATGCAATTTAGTTGTCTGGTTCTGCTGTGTTGGGAGAAATAAGCCTTGTGAAACCACAGGAAACAGGAAGCTGCTTAAAAACAACTAGAAATTAGTTGTGGAGGGCTGAAGTGGAGAGGGGTCACTTAACGCTGAAGGAGACAGTGACCGGCAGTGTAGACTGTGACAGGTTGTATGTAGTTTGGAAGGTCTTGCCTAAAAGCTTCTCTCAGGTAAGTGTGCTGTCTAAGATTGGGTAAAGATTTCCTACAGATCAAACATGAATCTTAAGAGAAATTAAGCACTGAGAAACAACTGATTAAGCCGCCCTGATTTTATGAATAGGAAGACGGGTACATTTTAAAACACAGCCAACTGTTGCAGCGCTTAAAGTTGAGCCGAAGGACTAAGTGGAACGAGGCATTTAGCTACAAAGAAAGAGAGGAAAAGACATAAAAGTACAAACGCAGCGAAGACTCGTCATGATCTATATCCCATTGAAAGCAATTGCGTGGAACACAGGCCTGGTTTACGTACACAACAGAACGGTTTGGTTGTGGTTGCTTTTTGCATTAAAACTCACTACATGTAGAAAACTAGCGTAGCAGGGTGTGGGCTTTGCTGGAACCCCTCTCCCTTACATGCTAGGCTTTTTTTTAAACAACAAAACAGAATCTTGTAGAGAACTCTTAACATGAATTTATTCTAAAATGAAAACCTCCCTGGTCCAAAGTGGCACAGTCCATTCTACTACCTCAGTATTTCTACTGCCACGTTTTGCTGCATCCACACACCAGGCCTTAGTTATGACTTAACGCTTTTAACAGGTAGTGCTTGTCACCTGTGAACTTCTCAAAAGCCAAATACAGTGGTACCTCGGGTTGCATACGCTTCAGGTTACAGACTCTGCTAACCCAGAAATATTACCTCGGGTTAAGTACTTTGCTTCAGGATGAGAACAGAAATCGGGCAGCGGTGGCGCAGCGTCAGCGGGAGGCCCCATTAGCTAAAGTGGTGCTTCAGGTTAAGAACGGACCTCCGGAACGAATTAAGTACGTAACCAGAGGTACCAGAGAGCCAGTGTGGTGTAGTGGTTAAGAGCGGTGGACTCGTAATCTGGTGAACCGGGTTCGTGTCTCCGCTCCTCCACATGCAGCTGCTGGGTGACCTTGGGCTAGTCACACTTCTCTGAAGTCTCGCAGCCCCACTCACCTCACAGAATGTTTGTTGTGGGGGAGGAAGGGAAAGGAGAATGTTAGCCGCTTTGAGACTCCTTCGGGTAGTGATAAAGCGGGATATCAAATCCAAACTCCTCCTCTTCTTCTTCTACCACTGTAATAACATATGGTAATCGCAGCTGAGGCAAACGTTCAATACAGCTTATTCCTATAGTTGCACTGGAAATAGGTTTGTCTTTCTCTCGTCCTCTGCTAGCTTTTGACATGCGGAGAGTATTCAAACAACATGCAGTTTTCCGCCTGCAGTCTGAAGGAGCGCAGCTGTTCAGCTGCATCTCCTACTGCTGGACCTCTGACACCCCTCTGAGCCTGCGTTTGACACCCTTCTCGAGCCTGCCTGAAGGTGAGAGTGAAACTGACAGAGCCCAGCATCCTGTTCCATCTGCGTTGTGGTTTTTGTGGGTCACGTCATGTTGAAGGAGAGGTGGGGAAACATCCCGTTTTCTGACCAATTGCAGTAAGCAGGATGTGTTGGACTTTGCAAATACCGGCTTTCCGTTGTATGGCAGTACCGTGAAGGTTACTCTTTCCTACAGACCTAGCCCTGCCACGCAGGTTTGGGTCAGCAGCACTGCCTGAGTGTCATCTGTATAGACTACTAGCCGCTTCATACCTGCTGTTGCTCAGGTATTCTAAGAAGCCAAAAAGTCAGTGAAGTTTTGATATCAGCGGTCAAAATCTGTGCACTTTCGAAAGGTTCCGTCTGCAGCCATCTTGATTCAAAATGGCACCCAACTGTATCCAAGCATAGACAGAAATCTGCTCCGTGATCTGAGGAGCCATCATGCAAAATTGGGTGACAGTATCTTAAGACGTGGGACCCAGGTGGCGCTGTGGGTTAAACCACAGAGCCTAGGGCTTGCTGATCAGAAGGTCGGCAGTTCGAATCCCTGCTACCGGTATGGGGTGAGCTCCCGTTGCTCGGTCTCAGCTCCTGCCCACCTAGCAGTTCGAAAGCACGTCAAAGTGCAAGTAGATAAATAGGTACCGCTCCGGTGGGAAGGTAAACAGCATTTCCGTGAGCTGGTTCACCAGAAGCGGCTTAGTCATGCTGGCCACATGACCCGGAAAAAATGTCTGCGGACAAACGTCGGCTCCCTCGGCCAGTAAAGCGAGATGAGCGGCGCAACCCCAGAGTCGTTCACGAATGGACTTTAACTGTCAGGGGTCCTTTACCTTTTTAAAACCATTTTTTTCCTTTTTCCTTTTTGCTTCAGCAAGCCTGCCCAGGCATGCAATCTTAGCAAGTAATTTTATTTTAAATTGTTTAAAATTGCTGATTCCTGTTTATATTTTATTTAAATTTTTTTGACATTGTTGGCTTTATTCATATTTTAAATTTCATGCTAACTTGTTTTTTAATGTTTGTTTTCATAAGGGTTTGTTTTTATAAGCAGTGTCCTTCGTATGCTGCTTAGAGGTCTTCCGACGACTAAAGTAAACATATCAATTTTGCTAGGTAAATAAATAAACAAATATCAGCCGCAAAGTGCTCATCCGCCAACCCCTCCTCACTCCCGGTAAGACCATTAGGTTCAAAGTCTAAAATGACCTAATCGCGACGTTGCCCATCTCTGCTGCAAAGTGCTCTCAGGAGTGCATGCTTGTGCAGAAGAGGGAAAGTGATTGTTGTGGTTGTTTAGTCGTTTAGTCATGTCTGACTCTTCGTGACTCCATGGACCAGAGCATGCCAGGCACCCCTGTCTTCCACTGCCTCCCGCAGTTTGGTCAGACTCATGTTGGTGGCTTCGAGAACACTGTCCAACCATCTCGTCCTCTGTCGTCCCCTTCTCCTTGTGCCCTCCATCTTTCCCAGCACCAGGGTCTTTTCCAGGGAGTCTTCTCTTCTCATGAGGTGGCCAAAGTATTGGAGCCTCAGCTTCAGGGTCTGTCCTTCCAGTGAGCACTCAGGGCTGATTTCCTTAAAAATTGATAGGTTTGATCTTCTTGCAGTCCATGGGACTCTCAAGAGTCTCCTCCAGCACCATAATTCAAAAGCATCAATTCTTCGGCGATCAGCCTTCTTTATGGTCCAGCTCTCACTTCCATACATCACTACTGGGAAAACCATAGCTTTAACTATACGGACCTTTGTCAGCAAGGTGATGTCTCTGCTTTTTAAGATGCTGTCTAGGTTTGTCATTGCTAAAGTGGTTACTTAATCCTATCCCTGCCGTCTGCCTTTCCCCTCAAATTCTCCCACCATCAGTTTTGATCCCTGCTAGTCAGTGTTGGATCTGGGTGGAAGTAGCTTTGTGGGTAAAGGAACTTGGGTAAAGGAACTTGGAACAAATCCCTCCCCCCTCCCAAGGGCACTTTGCAACTTGGCATAATGTGTGACTGTAATACAGCCAGTGCCGGATTTACATATAAGCCAAACAAGCTATAGCTTAGGGCCCCACTCCCTTGGGGGCCCCCAAAAAATTTAAAGGGAAAAAAACCTGGATGTACATTTCCAAAACATAAAATAAGTTCAACAATCACTTTGATAAAATACACATTTTGTTATGTGCAAATGGCTTTAGATACCTATTAGGTCCATAAATTACCATATAACATATATTCAACACAATAAACCAGTGACAAATTGTTGTTGACAAAGGACAGCTGGAAATATAAAGGGCCCCATTACCTTCAGTGGCTTAGGGCCTCATCAAACCTAAATCCAGCCCTGAATACAACAGGTGGCTATAGTGCAGCATGGGGTTTGCCCCTCACTTTCTTAGTATGGATAAATGGTCCAGGGCTTACCCAGTGGATTGCCATACCCTTTTTTAACGTGGGCAATATCCATGGACCTCTAACATAAACTCATGTAAGTGTCTTAGCAGGAGGAACCCACCTCCCCCTCTCCGCAATCTTTTCGGCTTCTGGGTTTAGCTTTGCTCCATTTCCTTAATCACTGCCTTTCAGGACACGGGGAATAGACTGCATTCAGCTTTGCATATATAATTGCATCTGTGACCCTTGACAGCTTTAATCAACATATGGAATTTAAATACATGCCGCTATTCCCCCGTGGCTTGGTTAGACGTTTAAATCTGCCTTGAAATCAATAGCCTGCATCAGTGACTAAATAAAATTAGCAATAGGCTGGAAGTGAAATGGAAGCTCACTGCTACTCTTGAGGAGTATTTACAGGGAGCCTTCACCCCCCTCCCCCTCCAGGAGGCTGTGCCATCTGGAACTGTGACATTTCCAACTGCAGTGCTAGAGATGGAGAGCCTTCAGTAACCGTTTCGTCACCAGCAAGTGGGGCTGTACATGTGGGGAAGGCACAGGTATACCAGCTGGAGGGAAAGAAATTGGGATTTAGATCATTTGGTCAGGGGAAGAGGGAAGCTTGGCTGCAGAGATGGCTCCCATCACCCCTTGCTACTGACCTTGGTTGCTGAGGCTGATGGGATTTGTAGTTTAGCGACAGAATAGTTCTGTCCTGGTTAACCAGTGGCAAGGCTTTACCTGGCAAGATGGGTGGGGGGAGATAAGAGCTTCTGTGGTCGGATAGGTATACCTTTGGATAGGTATTTGGCCTCTTGGCTGGCACCTGCCTCCCACCACCACCATGGATAATTAATGCACACACACACATTTCGCACATGTAATTTTGACACACTTTTAGTTAGGTAGAGTTATTTGGTTGTGGTGCGTAATGTTGAATGAAAGTTTGTAAGGCATCATTAGCAAATGACCCAGAAAGCGATGGAAGATCTGATATAAGTGTCTCATGTTCCCAATCTTAAATTCATATTTGTATCCATTTGCTTTTTTAAAAAGTAAATCTGTACAAATCAAATACACATGTGCATGTCTCTCAATACATTCTTTTTTGTACACAATTTTTTGTCTGATGCCCACATTTTTTTGCAAACTGTCCCATCCCCCCATAGGCATTTGTGCACATTACTTTTCCTAACGTACTCCATTTTGGACACTCTTTCCCCTAATATACTTGTTTTTGTATGCTTTTATTTGGATTTCAAATGGGACCGCAACAAGTGCACATTTGGAAAGGTAGCTATGCTTTGGTTTGCGCATTTGGGTTTGGGAAGCGCAAATAAGCTGGGTTTGCATTAAAATGTGAAAGGGAACTAATTTTTCCCTTCATCCCTGGCTCAGAAACCAAACTAAACCCTTGCATTTAAGCTGATGTTAGCCTGGTAGCTCCTCATTTACTTTGTTTCAATTGGCTGAATTTGATTAACAAGGATAAAAAGTATGTCTTTTCCTTATTCCTCCACCAACCCGCAAATAATGAGGTTCAGACTCCTCTAAAACAGACTTTGAAAGTAAGAAAAAAAGCACTTTTAAAACAGATTTTATGTTATTGGTTAAAAGGCCCGCTGACCTGTTTGAAGGTCCAAATGGAAGCAACTTGGCCAGTCTAGAAGGCAGGTAGCTGTTTTGCAGTATAAGGCAAAACCAGACGTGTCCACTAGGTGTCTCTCTGTGCTGTGTGTACAGACATAGGCCAATGACCTGCCTTCTATTTTGCAAAAGTGTTGGGCAGCTAAAAACAGTGCTGCAGCCCCCTTACTATCAAAGAGATGTGAAGCCTTAGCCATTAATGATCTGCTAGCAAGGGTTGGCTGCCATAATGGACTGCCATGCTTGTGTCTAGGTGGCGATGTGGAGAGAATTCTGTCATTATTCTAGAGATGGACTGAGTTAATTATAGTTACAGGTAGGTAGCCGTGTTGGTCTGCCATAGTCGAAACAAAATTAAAAAAAATTCCTTCCAGTAGCACCTTAGAGACCAACTAAGTTTGTTCTTGGTGCATGCACACGAAAGCTCATACCAATAACAAACTTAGTTGGTCTCTAAGGTGCTACTGGAAGGATTTTTTTTATTTTTTATTTTGTTTTAAGTTAATTATAGTCCATCTTTCCTCTTTCCTCTGGAATTGCCATTTCCCACCCCCACCCCATTTGTTTTAACAGAGAGTCAAGGCGACGTCGTCGTTTGTCAGATCATTGTAATTCATTGTTTTCTGCGTTGATTTATGCCAGTTTTCCGGATTGAATAGAATCATAGAATCATAGAATCAGAGTTGGAAGAGACCACAAGGGCCATCCAGTCCAACCCCCTGCCAAGCAGGAAACACCATCAAAGCATTCCTGACAGGTGGCTGTCAAGCCTCTGCTTAAAGACCTCCAAAGAAGGAGACTCAACCACACTCCTTGGCAGCAAATTCCACTGTCGAACAGCTCTTACTGTCAGGAAGTTCTTTCTAATGTTTAGGTGGAATCTTCTTTCTTGTAGTTTGAATCCATTGCTCCGTGTCCGCTTCTCTGGAGCAGCAGAAAACAACCTTTCTCCCTCCTCTATATGACATCCTTTTATATATTTGAACATGGCTATCATATCACCCCTTAACCTTCTCTTCTCCAGGCTAAACATATCCAGCTCCCTAAGCCGTTCCTCATAAGGCATCGTTTCCAGGCCTTTGACCATTTTGGTTGCCCTCCTCTGGACACGTTCCAGCTTGTCAGTATCCTTCTTGAACTGTGGTGCCCAGAACTGGACACAGTATTCCAGGTGGGGTCTGACCAGAGCGGAATACAGTGGTACTATTACTTCCCTTGATCTAGATGCTATACTCCTATTGATGCAGCCCAGAATTGCATTGGCTTTTTTAGCTGCTGCATCACACTGTTGACTCATGTCAAGTTTGTGGTCTACCAAGACTCCTAGATCCTTTTCACTTGTACTGCTCTCAAGCCAGGTGTCACCCACCCTGGGACGGCCACAGCTTATCCGGTGTGGGCAGGCAAAATGCTGCTATTGAGGCTTCCCCCAAGCCTGGGTCTCCAGATGTTGTTGGACTACAATTCCCACCATCCCATTGGGCATCATGTGGGCTGGAGTTGGTGGGAGTTACAACATCTGGGGACTCGAGTAGGGTTGACACCTGCCACGTATAATACAGGATTGTCCCGTATTTCAATGTAAAATGTTACGTCCTGTATTGATTACAGTTTTGTCTTGTATTTCAGGTCTTCTCTCTCTTTCTCTACCAAGTTAGGGATCCTCTCCAAATGCATGTGTTGGAAAAGGTGTGTGAAAGGTCATATATTTAAGCCAAACACTGAAAAAGGAGGCAACACGTTGGCCAATCTTGAGTAGATTTAATCCGTAGTAAATTATAATAAATTATAAGACAGCCATCCAGGTAATTTGCTGTTTCGACTGATACTTCGTCAGTTATATAACTAATGTTTGTGAATATTCTATGGAGCAAGGATCATAATCATATGTAATCCCTAGGTTGGCAGGAGCTGGGACCCAGCAACGGGAGCTCACCCCGTCACAGAATCACAGAATCACAGAATCATAGAGTTGGAAGAGACCCCAAGGGCCATCCAGTCCAACCCCCTGCCAAGCAGGAACACCATCAAAGCATTCCTGACAGGTGGCTGTCAAGCCTCTGCTTAAAGACCTCCAAAGAAGGAGACTCCACCACACTCCTTGGCAGCAAATTCCATTGTCGAACAGCTCTTACTGTCAAGAAATTCTTCCTAATGTTTAGGTGGAATCTTCTTTCTTGTAGTTTGAATCCATTGCTCCGTGTCCGCTTCTCTGGAGCAGCAGAAAACAACCTTTCTCCCTCCTCTATATGACATCCTTTTATATATTTGAACATGGCTATCATATCACCCCTTAACCGTCTCTTCTCCAGGCTAAACATACCCAGCTCCCTAAGCCGTTCCTCATAAGGCATCGTTTCCAGGCCTTTGACCATTTTGGTTGCCCTCCTCTGGACACGTTCCAGCTTGTCAATATCCTTCTTGAACTGTGGTGCCCAGAACTGGACACAGTATTCCAGGTGAGGTCTGACCAGAGCGGAATACAGTGGTACTATTACTTCCCTTGATCTAGATGCTATACTCCTATTGATGCAGCCCAGAATTGCATTGGCTTTTTTAGCTGCTGCATCACACTGTTGACTCATGTCAAGTTTGTGGTCTACCAAGACTCCTAGATCCTTTTCACTTTTACTGCTCTCAAGCCAGGTATCACCCATCCTGTATTTGTGCCTTTCATTTTTTTTTGCCCAAGTGTAGTACTTTACATTTCTCCCTGTTAAAATTCATCCGTCGCAGGGATTCGAACCGCCAACCTTCTGATCAGCAAGCCCTAGGCTCAGTGGTTTAACCCACAGCGCCACCTGGGTCCCCTGTCATTCTGGGTTACTGCAATACAATGCCAAGAACTTGGTCACACTTCAAAACCAGTCGAGCTCATCTTCTGCAGGCAATAAAAGTATAATAGTTGCTCACACAGAGCTGTAGGATGAGTGAGACTGAGAGTCTATCAAAAGCATCCACTGCCATAAGCACTCCCCCTCTGTGTGAGCCTTGAAAAGATTCCATCCAAAGCCCTTAATGACAGGCTATAAATTATATGGGTGCCAGAGCATGCAGTGCTCATCAAGGCTTTAAACGTGGAAACGTCACTGGAAGAAGCTTCTATTTGAATGAGGCTGAGCAAGGGAAAGTTGTAGATCCTGGTTGTGGTGTCAGGTGAGCATCCTACCCATACTGGCTGCAAGGCTAGTAAAAAAATTACGGGCCGCATTTGTGAGCAGTAGATTTTGTGCATTATGACACACTTCCCCCTGAGGGTTTCCTGCAGCAGCGCTCTTTTATTTTGCTTTTTCATCCACTCGTGGCGTAGCAGACTCGCTGCTAAAACCACTGCTGAACACTAGTAAGTACACCTTGAATTTAGCAAACATATGTTCTGGACTCGCGGGTGGCGCTGTGGGTTAAACCACAGAGCCTAGGGCTTGCTGATCAGAAGGTCGGTGGTTCGAATCCCCCGACGGGGTGAGCTCCCGTTGCTTGGTCCCTGCTCCTGCCAACCTAGCAGTTCAAAAGCACGTCAAAGTGCAAGTAGATAAATAGGTACAACTCCGGCGGGAAGGTAAACGGTGTTTCCGTGCGCTGCTGTGGTTCGCTAGCAGCAGCTTAGTCATGCTGGCCACATGACCTGGAAGCTGTATGCCGGCTCCCTCGGCCAATAAAGCGAGATGAGCGCCGCAACCCCAGAGTCGGTCACGACTGGACCTAATGGTCAGGGGTCCCTTTACCTTTTTATGTTCTGAACTACCACCCCTCCCTTTTCTGATGATTGTCAAATCAAGTGAAGGAGGAGATTGTCATCTTCCTGCCTACCCCCTGTTCTGTCATGTTCGTCCTATTTTCAGATTTATATTCTAGACTGTTGCTGCAAATCCTCCTCCGTTAATCTGGCACCAGTGTGGCTTCCCCAAGGTCACCCAGTAAGCTTCATGGCTGAGTGGAAACTGGGACCCTGGCCTCCCAGATCTTAGTCCAACACTCTTAACCACTATACCACACTGTCTCCTATAGAAGTATAGCTGGATAGGGAGCAGTGTATGCTTGGGTGTCAGAGAGAGAGAGAGGGTATTATGGAATTATAAAATGTTTGTGTTCAGTGTGCAAGGGAGCTGTCCATATGTACTGTATGTATGGATGTTTGTTTGAGGTTCATAGCTTGCAGGCCTGGACAGATTGCAAACGGTGCTCAGCTCTCATAAATGAACCATGATGCGAGAGGAACATGGGGTAGGTGAGATGCCAAGCAGCTGTGCTTCTAACCATATCACCCTACCACTGTCAACAGAACATTTCCTGCATGGACCAAAGTCAACACGTTCCCTTCACTTGGTCATCGCTAAGGGAAGGTGGGATTTTTCCAGCCTGTCATCTTTCACTGGCATTTTCCAGCCTGCCACCTCAGCTAGATGGGAAAGCAACAGGCTGGCAAATGACGAGTTCTGGCTCCAGGATGCCCTAGACACCATCTGCTTTTGCAAGTGACAGGTGACTCCCCTGCCAAAATGTGTGCTACAGCTGCTAGAAGCAATGATCTTTGACTGGTACCCAATCTCTCCATCAAACCACTGCAAGTTTCATCGAGGCCAGTGGAAGGAGGGTGCTTGTCAACTAATGTTGGAGAAAAAAACTTACCTCCAGATTAATTATCTGCGTGCCCAGACTCCTCCCACCCCCGCTTTACAGACAGCCAAAATTCCATGAAAAATGAGACATGACACAAGTGCTTGGGTCAAATCAGGCCACAACTTGTATTGACTACAGATATAATAGGTTTGGCATAGGCATTGGATAGAACCAACCATTTCTGGCCTGCCTGCTGGAAGAACTTAAATTTTGGGGTCAACCGGAAGTGAGGGAGTTCCTGACCTACATCAAAGAGTAACACACACACCCCAACTGAATTGCACCTGGGTAGTGTTGCGGCCTCCAGATTAATTATTTTCCCCCAAAATACTATCATGTACAGAGATTTCCCCTTTTAAATAACAAAGAAATAAAGCCCGACTTTCAGGAACAAATCTTCCACCCAGGAGTAGCCCTGGCTTATTGTGATTTTGCAACCCTAGCATCCTGTTACTCAGAGGTATACTGCATCTGTATGTGCAGGCTCCATGTAGCTACTATGGCTAATGGCCATTGTTTGACCTATACTCCATTAATTTTTCCAGCTCTTAAAAAAAAGAAGAGGCTAAGCTAATGGCCATCGTCACATATTTGGCCTTGGTCCAGCATACCTGAAGGAGCCTCTCCACCCCCATCGTTCATCCCGGACACTGAGGTCCATCGCATAGGGCCTTCTGGCGGTTCCCTCACTGCGAGAAGTGAAGTTACAGGGAACCAGGCAGAGGGCCTTCTCAGTAGTGGTGCGCGCCCTGTGGAACGCCCTCCCATCAGATGTCAAGGAAATAAACAACTACACAACTTTTAGAAGGTTTAGGGAAGTTTTTAATTTTTTTATGTTCTAACATGTTTTTAATATTCTATTGGGAGCTGCCCAGAGTGGCTGGGGAGGCCTGGTCGGAAGGGCAGGGGTATAAGTAATAAATTATTATTATTATTATTATTATTATTATTATTATTATTATTATTATTATGAATCATGGGAAGAAAGACAAGCATTTATCTCTGTTCAGGAAGCCACATCTCTTAATTCTCACAACTCAAACTGCTTAACTCTGAGGTGGGGTGGGGCCTGTTCCAAAATTAAGTGAATAAATGGCATTGTATACTTTCATTATTCCTCAGCTGGTTCTCCTCCATCCTACACTTACCTTTATTGGCTAGAGCTGCTCTTCGTGAAGACTTGGGTTTTTGCCATTTTGCTGCAGTACTAATGCAACATGTTCTTATTACAGCCTTATGCTAGAGTGGACTCTGAGTGCATGGGGGTACTGGACCTAAAGCCTGCAGCATATATGAGGTCTTAGCAAAGATTCAAAATCCTGACAGCATGGATGAAAGTGAACGAGATGATCTCATCCCAATCCCTGAGTGGATATTAATCCACCACGCAGAATGAACCATACCTCTTGGCAGCGTTGCAAGTCCCTCCTTGGGGAACGCCTAAGAATAGCAGGTGTGTGTGTGTTGTGGAGGGAGGGGGGGTGGGCTACAGACAGGGAAAGGAGCCCGCAGGTGTACTAGCAGAAGTATACAGCTCCCTGGACTGCACTTGTCTAAAGCCGATTCGATTAATAATCCCTTTACTTGTCATCGGATTAACCCCTCCAAATGGGGATTGTAGGTGTGTGGTGGGGAGGGGGAAGTTTACAAAATGTACAAGCAACCTTCGAGAGACTCTTCACTTTCCTAACCGATAGTCTCTTGGGAGCAGGATTTGAGCTAGAGCTTGCCAATAGATGAAACGGCTCGTTCCTGTTTCAGCGCTGAAGTGTCACCCAGAAATGCAGTGTAGAAGCTGAATCCTAAAAGGATGTAGATTTGAGGTTTTCCTGTCAGACCCTGCTATCATGCCTTTTTGGCATGCAGAGCTGGTAGCTAAAAATCACATTATTAATGTTATTCTTAAGATTCATTGGGTTGCCTTTATGTAGGTGGAGAAAGCTGCTTATATGCCCAATGAATCCTTGTGTTCTGCAGGTGAGGAGTGTCTGTGATGTGGTTCATTGAAAGGTCCTTTCCACACAATATAGGAATTGGGCCTTTAGCGTTGTGGAAGTCCCTCCCCTTGAATAGTAGACAGTTGAATAATTGTCTTTTCAGTGTCTGCTGGAGGGTGTTATTGGTGTGCTTTGTTTTTATTATGTATTTTTTAATCTCGTATTTTTATGCTGTGAACCGCCCTGACATCTTTGGAAGAAGGGTGGTATACAAATTTAATAAATGAAATGAAATACAGTCGTACCTTGGAAGTCGAACGGAATCCATTCTGGAAGTCCGTTCGACTTCCAAAACGTTCGGAAACCAAAGCATGGCTTCTGATTGGCTGCAGGAAGCTTCTGCGGCCAATCGGAAGCCTGGTCGGACGTTCAGCTTCCAAAAGTAGTTCGCAAACCGGAATGCTCACTTCCGGGTTTGCGACATACAGGTACGACTGTATAAATAATAAAATAAAATAAAATAAAATAAAAAAATAAAATAAAAAAATAAAATAAAATAAAATAAAATAAAATAAAATAAAATAAAATAAAATAAAATAAAATAATAAAATAAAATAAAATAAAATAAAATAAAATATTGAAGACCTTCCTCTTTCAACAAGCCTTCCAAGATGAGATTTGTATATGAGATTTGCCTCATATAACCATCATGCTTGAGTCTAATTAATGCATGAAGGGGTTAAAACCATAGAGTAAACTGTCCTGTTTCAGGAGGTGTCTTCATGTTGCTGTCACTCCTAGCACCAGTGTCTAGAAACACCCACAGTAAGCTTCATATGAGAACAGGGAACTGAGTCAAAGTCCCCCTCCCCCAACCTCAGCACTCTAGCTTAAACTCAGGTTGTTTGGATTTTTAAATAATCAGCACTGATCCCATTGTGGCTTGTCCTGCTAGCTCACCTGTATGTACCTGGCTGAAAGGAAAGCTGCAAGACTTAGCAAACTACCTGCAGCCTGTTCTTGTGTGTGGAAGGAAGTCCCATAGAGCACCTCATGTACCTTATTCTTCTGCAACTGAGCGTAGAATTTCAGCCTTCCTGAAGATTCCTAAGCATGTTTACTTGGAAGTCGCATCCAGTTCAATAGGATTTGCTGCCAGCATGTTTTAGGATTGCAGCCTGGATCAGTTATAAAACCATTATTTGCACGGGGCTTGTCTGGAGTTCCTAAACATTGTTTTTTAAATCATTGACCTCAGACAAATTAGTGGATAATTTATATTTTTTCTCCCCTACATTGACGGTTTGTTATCAGAGGAAATGTCATTGGAATCAGGGCTCGCTGTTGTTTGAGAGCTTTATCTGTGCGACAAATTCCATTCTGTAGGCTCTTATGCCAAAAATGGTTAGATGTGCATTCTTAGGGAATGACTGTTTGGGGCACTGAGTATGAACTCATTGGATAGTTTAAATAATAACAAAATTCTTTCAGTGTTCAGAGCACCCATACATGCTATCTTATTTCATGCTCACAACAACCAGCTGAGGTAGGTTAGGCTAAGAGAAAGTTGCTAGCCCAAAGTCACACAGACAATAAACTCTTAGCAGATTGAGTGTTTAGACTTGGACTGGAAAGACCCCATTGAAACACTCTTGCCTGCTGTACTGAATGTGGTTAAGATGTGTAGTCCACTTTTCAGGGATCAACTCACTAAACAATTTGAGGCCAAGATATTTGAAGGGCTGGCTTCTTCTGCATGAACTGTCCTTTACAGTCACCTCCATGCCTAGTTGGCTGGGAAATGGGACATGGGACAGAGCCTTCTTAGTAGTGGCTCCAAGGTTGTAGAATGCCCTTCCATGGGAAGTTGGGGCTAGACAGAGCATATTTGGAAGCTGCGAGGCAGGGAGGGGGGCAAATGGGGAGGAGAGGGAGAGGAAGTTATGTTGTGTGAGCGGAAGTCACATATTGTGAAGTGACTTCATCGGATACAATCCACTGTCACAGAATATGTCAGATTTGTCAAGTTGTTTTGTTGCTCAAATTTGGGTATTATGGATTAGATTCCGCCTACTCTTTTACCCAACCAAGGTGTTTTTTCAGTGAAAGCAACCCATTACTGCCAGCATGTCTAGTAATTCTACTAAGGTCATAAGTCTATAAAAACAATTGAGTTTAGTTCCTCAATATGGTACCAACCACCCCATTTTAAATTGGAATTGTGCTGACGGATGAAAGTAGAATATTGTTTTCCACTAGCAATGTTCTCTCAATAAAGAGATGTTTAATCGCTCATAAGTGTTGGAAAGCAGGCTAAGTGAGGAACATTTTGCTGTATTAAATGCAGAAGACAGTTCAATTTTATCCATAAGTGAAATATAAAGAATAAGGATTTTTCATCACATTCTTTACAGAGTTCACACTGTTCATTAGCATTTTTTTCAGTGAAGCTCCACAAAATTATTGCCCTCTCGGGCAAAAGGCATAAAACTGATAGCCCACTTGAATATTAGATTTTTTAAAATTATCTATTATTGACTATGGGTTTTTGTTTTATTTACACAATTAAGGCTGTGATCCTTTGGATGCTGACCTGGGAATAAGACTAATTTAACAGATTGAGAGTTACTTCTGAGTAGGTATGTACAGGATTACATTGTAATGTGGTGTTTTTTTCCCTGTGAAAGCTACTCATTTTCAACGGCCAACATGGCTTGCAGAGGCGTAGCCAGCCCAGGTGGTACCCGGGGCGGAATTTTTTTTGTCACCCCCCCCCCACCACTTTGCCAGGGCACTGGCAGAGCTGCACCCAGTGGCATAGCAAGTCACCCCCACCCCCCAAAAATGATGGTGCCACTTTGCGAGGTGTGGGGGTTTTGTGTGTGTGTGTCTATTATCTCTTTTTTTTCAATAAAGTTAAAATTTAATTTAAAATAAATAAATAAAATAAATAAAAAATAAAAAAATAAAGAAGTGTCACCACCCTCTGATGGTGCCACTTTGTGAGGTGTGGGGGTTGTGTGTGTGTGTGTGTGTGTGTGTCTATTATCTCTTTTTTCCAATAAAGTTAAAAAAAATAAAAAAAAATTTTAAAAAATTTTTTTTAATTTTTTTTTTAAAGTGTTACCCCCCTCTGGGGTGGAACCCGGGGCGGCCCACCCCCATCGCCTCCCCTTGGTACGCCCCTGATGGCTCATCATTTTATTAGGCTCATAGACTGACAAAAAGGGGGCTACCTTATTTTTTCACTCCAGATAGTAACACTAAGGGCTTCTGCACCATTAATATCAGTAGATGGGGGAATCTGGGTAGGAGTAGTTTCTCAAATCCCTTCAGCCCTGTGGCGTGACAAACTCCACTTGCAAAAATCCCTCTCCTGCACGACTGCTAATGATACAACCGCTCTGCGCTCTCTCTCATGTTGTACCTCATGAAAATTGCATGGGGCAGAATATACTCCATTTAAATTGAAACAGCTTTGGATAAAAGAAGAGAATAGAACACTCAATCATGTAGGAGGTTTGTGTGTGTGGTTTTTTTTAAGGGTAGGGTGATGTTGTTTCCTTCTAATCCAAAGAAGAAGGGATCTTTCATCTGTTATTAAAGATGACTTGCTAAACAGGCAAGAACATAAGGAGAACAGAATTGTAGAGTTGAAAGGGGTGGTCATCTAATCCAACCCCCTGCTGTGCAGGGATCTTTGGCCCAATGTGGGGCTCGAACCCATAACCCTGAGATTAAGTGTATCATGCTCTACTAACTGAGCTATCTCTCTGCTGCTCTCAAATATCAGACCAATGGCCCATCTTAGTCCTGCATCCTGTTCCCACAGTGGCCAACCAGGGATGCTATGGCGGCAGTCCTACACCCACTTACCTAGGGATTTACTTCTAAGTAGGCATGCATACTTAGACGCTGGTGGCGCTGTGGTCTAAACCACTGAGCCTAGGGCTTGCCAATCAGGTTGGTGGTTCGAATCCCCGTGACGGGGTGAGCTCCCGTTGCTCGGTCCCTGCTCCTGCCAACCTAGCAGTTTGAAAGCATGTCAAAGTGCAAGTAGATAAATAGGTACCGCTCCGGCGGGAAGGTAAACGGCGTTTCTGTGCGCTGCTCTGGTTCGTCAGAAGCTGCTTAGTCGTGCTGGCCACATGACCCGGAAGCTGTACACCGGCTCCCTCGGCCAATAAAGCGAGATGAGCGCCACAACCCCAGAGTCGTCTGTGACTGGACCTAACGGTCAGGGGTCCCTTTACCTTCACCTTTTAGGCATGCATAGGATTGTGCTGTAAGCAGGCTTTGGGCTCTTGCATCAGATATTAAAATGCCAGCCATGTGGAAAAGGACAGCGGTGTTTGTTTGTTTGTTTGTTTGTTTGCTTGCTTCCTTGCTTGTTCCACATGGCAGGAGCTGTTCAGAGCTTTTAAAATGACTTTTATCTCTCCAGGCTTCTTCTCTGCTTCTTACACAATCCTATCAGCTGTGCTTCTACATCCTCCTTTTTTAAAAATAAATAAATAAATAAATTTAAGCACTTTGAATATGGTCTGCCTGGGAACAGTTAGCTGCTGCTCAGAAAAAGCGAGTGTTTGCTGGCTGCTCTGTTTGATTGAGTGAATACAACTGCTGTAGAGGAGCCCAGCTCTGTTCCCAGCTACGTTTTGTTGTTTACGAACTTGGTTCATACTTTTGCCATTAGCTGTTTCATGGGTCATGCGTGCAGCCATTTCCACTCCATCATTAAACAAGCATTCTGGACTACAAACCGACCTTCTTGGATCTAGCTGGGTGTTCAGCTGCCTTTCCTAATTGCTGGAGAGGTGAGGGGGGAAAGAGAGCTGTACAATCTAAAGCAATGAGCAGAGAGTTGAGCTGTTCCAAATTCCCCCCTCCCTCCCTCCCTCTTTCACACAAACAGAAACAAAGATGTTACATCAAGACATAGAGATTTCCCACACATCCCAGAGGCAAGGATTCCTCTTTCTGTAATTACTGAGTAGCACTTATAGGACTTATATGGGAACTTGTGACGCACCAGTAATTATTTGACTCCAGCTCCTATCATTCCCAGCCATCAAGGTCAGGGATGATGAAAGTTATCCTAAAGCAACATCTATAAGACTGCAACTTTGATGTAAACAAGACTGCAGCCCTATAGACAATTACCTGGGAGTAAGTCCCATTGAATGCAATGGGGTTGTTTCTGCATAGGCATGCATAGGATTTCACTGTAAATCCCATTGAGTCAAACTTTACCTATTAATTCCAAGTAAATGTGTATAGGACTTCGACACCAGACAGCAATAGGGCTTGTCTAGTGAAGTGGTGGCACTGTTGTCTAAACCACAGAGCCTAGGGCTTGCTGATCAGAAGGTCGGCAGTTCGAATCCCCGCGACGGGGTGAGCTCCCGTTGTTAGGTAACGCTCCGGCGGGGAGGTAAACAGCGTTTCCGTGCGCTGCTCTGGTTCGCCAGAAGTGGCTTAGTCATGCTGGCCACATGACCATGTCTGTGGACAAACGCCGGCTCCCTCGGCCTATAGAGCGAGATGAGCACCGCAACCCTAGAGTCGTTCGCGACTGGACCTGACGGTCAGGGGTACCTTTACCTTTACCTTTAGTGAAAAGCCAGAAGCTGCAGAAGTGACTGTAGAAGTTGTCTATTCATCAGACAACTCTGTGTCTTTACCTGGCCTGGTGAATAAAAGAAGCGGAACTGGAAAAAAATAGTAAAATTAATAAGTAATAAAAATGTCTTTTTTTGCATACTTGGTTCAGTTTGCAGTACTTTGCCTTTCTTGACACAGAATATGTCTTACCATGGTGCAGATTAAAATAAAAGAGCAGACTAAGCTCTGCATATAAACTATCCATTATTTAGCAGAAGAACAGTGCAGAAGATGCTGGACACAAATGTGAATCGCAGAGAAACTGCAGGAAGTTCTCTTACTTGGAACATAAAAGGCAGCTGTTCTAGCCGTTTAATGGCCCTTTTGCTGTGTCACCAGAAGATGCTGTGCCACAGCTACAGATGGAACTAATTGACCTGAACGACTCACAGATGTTGACAAACAAAAGAGAAAATATCCAGCGCATTGCCATTGTCTGAGCCAACAAAACCAGGGGGAACTTAATGAAGCACCGATTAAGATTTCCCTCTATTTTAAAATAAAATTCCCCAATCTGATGTTTTCCATCTTCAGTGTAATCCTGAGAAACACGTTCTTATTTTCAAATGGCATTAAAAAAAACCCCTAATCCCCCACCCCCCCAGAAGAAGAAGAAGAGTTTGGATTTGATATCCCGCTTTATCACTACCCGAAGGAGTCTCAAAGCTGCTAACATTCTCCTTTCCCTTCCTCCCCCACAACAAACACTCTGTGAGGTGAGTGGAGCTGAGAGACTTGAGACAAGTGTGACTAGCCCAAGGTCACCCAGCAGCTGCATGTGGAGGAGCGAGGATGCAAACCCGGTTCACCAGATTACGAGTCCACTGCTCTTAATCACTACACCATACTGGCTCTCTAGCATACCTAGCCTGCACAGCAGGGCCTTACAGTAAAAGTACTTCGTATCACATACCGTCCAACATTTCTCTGATGAAAATAGGGACGTCCTAAGGAAAAGGACGTCTGCAAATCCGGGACTGTCCCTGTACTGGAAAATAGGGGCATTTGGGGAGTCTGATTTCAGTTAATCCTGGCAACAATATCTTCATGGTGTATTGTAGAGGGGAGTTAGATTGACAGTGTGGTGGCTTACTTAATACTACCCAGTGAGTTCATCTTGTGAGGAATTCCTAAGACCACAAGATGGGCTCTGCTCCAACAGTGGTCACCCAGATGCCTGCAGAAAAGCTAGAAGCAGTACCAGAGCCTTCTCCCCTCTTGTAGCTTCCAGCAACTGGTCTGCAGAAGCATGACTGCTTCCAGCCACGGAGGCAGAACATAGCCACCGATTTCCCATCTCTTGAGCTGTAATCCTATGCAGTGGTACCTTGGTTCTTAAACTTAATCCGTTCTGGAAATCCGTTCCAAAACCAAAGCGTTCCAAAACCAAGGCACGCTTTCCCATACAAAGTAATGCGAAATGGATTACTCTGTTCCAGACTTTTAAAAACAACCCCTAAAACAGCCATTTAACATGAATTTTACTATCTACAGAGACCATTGATCCATAAAATGAAAGCAATAAACAATGTACTGCAATCACACAGTAAATCAATCAGTAGCTGAACTGGGTTCCACACAGTCACAAAAACAAAAAAAGAGCCACAAAAACACAAAATAAATAGCAAAAACAGACAGACCTCAGTGTAACACTCAAAACGGAAGTGTGGCACTCAAAACGGAAGCGCAACACTCAAATTGGAGCACGTTTGGCTTCTGAAGAAAGTTTGCAAATGGGAACACTTACTTCCAGATTTGCAGTATTTGGGTTCCAAATTGTTTGAGTACCAAGGCGTTTGAGAACCAAGGTACCACTGTACTCATTTACTGGGGGGGGGAGTGGGGCTTACTTCTAACTAAACATGCATAGTGTTATGCGGTTAGGCTCTTTGCCATGGAAGAGGCTGACCTCAGCTAAAGCTCCATTTCTGTTGATGCCAAGTGTCACTTTACACACAAACTTCAGCTAGTGAGTACGAAAGCAGAGCAGCAGAGCATACCATCTGGAGAACCTCAGCTCTTGCTGCTACTTTTTAAACTTGAAGTACGTTGCTATAGTGCCTGATGCAAACTCAAAAGCCAGAGGGAGCCAGAGCAGGATTTTCATATTTAGGAAGTAGAACTTCACTGTCCCTGGCTTACAAACACATAATGTTTTGCTGTGCAAAATTTTCACTGTGATGTGTAAACAAGTGTTGGGAACTTGGCTTTGTTAGTGCAGTAGCACTCATTTTTTTTCTTTTCTTTTCTTGGCTAAATGTGAAAATAGTTCTTCCAGGCCCCTTTATGGCTTTGTCAGCACCTGCCCCCATCCTTTATAGTTAGCATAAAGCTGAAAGAGGTTATCAGCACAGCTCTTGCGGGGAGTTCGTATTTTTTAAGCAATTTGTGTGAAGGAATTGTCGTTTCCCTGTTGCTGCGGGGAAACTGGAGCTTGCTATCATGAAATTAACCTCCCCCACCTTCTCTCTCGTTTTTTTTGGCTGCAGCAGTTTCCGAATCGGAAGGGGGCACATCCAGTGTTCATTTTCAGTAGGCTTTCCCTCGGATGGAGTGGTACCCGCAGGCCACCATCCATTTCATGCTGCTTTGTCCTCCAATTGGACTCACACTGGGCTAATTTCTCAGTAAGCAGCCCTTCACAATCGCCTGAATTGGAAGAGTAAATACAGTTTGTTTTCCCCCCCAACATCACTCCATTGCCTTATTGATTGAAAGAATTTAGAGAGATGCAGTGGAGGTTTCTCTCTCCTGTATAGTAATTGAAATTGTTATCCAGGCAGCTGCCCTTGTTAAATGGATAGAGTGGGGTGAGGGGAGCGGGGAAGAGAATGACTGTGATTTTTCAGGCTTGGATCTGCAGCTGCTTTCTGTGAATGAAGTAGCAAATCTATACTTAAAGGGGAGAGAGATTGAAATTAAAGCACCCCCCCCCTTTTTAAGATACTTTTGAGCAAGGACATTTTAGATGCAATCACATAGGAATGTCACAGTCTCAAAAATTGGGACTAACATTCTGGTAGGGGCAGGGAGGCTAATTCTCCTAACAGGAGCTTTCTGGCATGCCTCTTGTCCTTTGCATTTAACAAGGTCTCAGCAAGTGGAGTTTTCTCCACCATGCATCATCTGCCAAATGTCCGCTTGTCTAAAGCGGGCTTCCCTGGTATTTCTGGGCCTGGGGAGTCATTTGGAAAGCTGCAAGGCTGCTGTGAGCACCACAAAAAGATCCATTTCTGAGAAGGAAAACTGGTAATGCTGAGAAGCACCACCCCATGAAAAGCAATTTAAAGGTAAAGGTAAAGGGACCCCTGACCATTTGGTCCAGTCATGTCCGACTCTGGGGTTGCGGCGCTCATCTCGCTTTATTGGTCGAGAGCCGGCGTACAGCTTCCAGGTCATGTGGCCAGCATGACAAAGCCGCTTCTGGCCAATCAGAGCAGCACACGGAAACGCCGTTTACCTTCCTGCCGAAGCGGTTCCTATTTATCTACTTGCACTTTGACATGCTTTTGAACTGCTAGGTTGGCAGGAGCTGGGACCAAGCAACGGGAGCTCACCCCGTCACAGGGATTCGAACTGCCGACCTTCTGATCAGCAAGCCCTAGGCTCTGTGGTTTAACCCACAGCGCCACCTGAGTCCCTGAAAAGCAATTTACCTACCTGCAAAAGAAACAAACAGAACACAGACTAAAACAAAAACAAAACAAAAATCCATACTCCCAACCAGGCAGCCCTTCTTGACCAAACCATCAAAATAAAAAGCAGAATCCCCCACCCCCCAAAAAACTTAATTTAAAAAACTGTGAGGGGAGTGGGCCTTGGGGGCTGCTAAGGAGAGTGCTGGTGGTGCCCATGCACACCACATTCAGCACCCTAATGCTAAATAGCACAGGAGCTTTGCCAAAAAAAGCTGGCAACCTCTAACTATAGGCTGTGGCAGTCCGCTGATAGGTTGTGCCAGCAGTCGTCTCCTGCTAAATGCCCTATCAGAGTTCAGCTGGTTGTCCCTCTGCTCCCGCCCCCAACATGCCTTTGAAATCTATCCACTAAGCCTTTGTAAAGGTCAGAAGACAAATGGGGCCCTTCAGCATTTTGCAATTAGCGTGCTCTCTATTTGCATATGATAATCAGCCTCTGCATAAGCCCAATTGGCCGAACAGATTAACATTTTGTTTCCTATTAGATAAGAGGCATTTCTCTAATAAAGCAAGCTGCAAGGTCTGTAGTAGCTGACATTTATAGAACGGTTTGGGTCGGTGCCAACCAGTAACGTGAAGATTATATAGCAGAACAGAATCCCACGAACACTGTTAAAATGGAAAGGAATAGCAGCCTTATATAATGCCACCCTAACCTCCTTGCTTCTCACGCATCACATCTCAACCTGCATTTGCCTATATTATATCTCTAATCTGAAAAAGAGATGCCTTGCCTTATGTTACTCGACAGGGCAGGCTGCAGTCTCGTTTTCTAAGGCTCTAGGACCAAGCAGCTGTCTTGTAAGTAATATAGGGGACTGGGCTGCTCGAGTGCTGTGTAGGACAGGGCAGGAAAGTGATGAACAGCAAAATGCTCCCCCCTCCCTTTGTGCACATGAACCCGAGAAGCACTTGCGTCTTTATCACAGTAATTTCCATTTCAGAGGCAGTGTGAAGGATAAATGGCAAAGTGCCAGGGGCAGAAATGAGCCTATCAGCAATTCCGCTTAGCCTAACAGAGCTGCTCAGACTGTAAGTTCTCCTCCTGGGTCAGCCAAGAGCTGTCTGTTCTGGGCATCTACATCCTTACTCTTCTGTTAAATCTGGGAGTTTCCCGGCTGAAGCAAGGCCTGGACACTTGTTCTTTGTATGTACAGGCAATGCACATGGGCCCAGGGCGGGTGGAATTGTACCTGTATGCTCTGTTAGAAATGGGCACACCAGTCAATTTCAGTTTCTAGCCTTCCAGGCTTGATTCCACCACATTTCCACATCCGTTTCCGTGGGTGTATTCTTTTAAAGGCCTAACAAGCATTTGCCAACATTTTATTGTTCGTTACTCCCAACATACAATTTTGCATGCAAATTTGCCTACTATGCCCATTCTTACAAGCGATTTCTCCTAGTAAAATGCATTTTTAATGCTATTTTTCACTCTGCATTTTAATACAAACTTTCCCCTAATATGTATTAGCAGGCGACAATGTTTATCTCCTTCTTGTGAAAAGCTATAGCTGTTGAATCCCCACCCCCAGGCCAAGCTGTCCCCCCCCCCACCGTGACCACTTAGCAGATCCTATTCAAGCATGTGAGCGGATCAATCTGATTTGCTAATTAAATCTTCTGCTTCTGTGCTCACTCCCATTGCTTCCCAGGCAAATGTAGTTTCGGCTGATGTCCATAAAGTTTAAACAATAGCTTTTCCTGTTCCTGAATCATACCACTTGTTGCAGGTGTGTGCATGTGCTGAGGAAGAAACATGTTTGCTTGAATGCTCCTCCCCTGAAAGAAAATCCCCACACAAAGAAAATTAGCATGTCAGGGAGTTTAGGTGAGAACTCTTCTCCCTGGCCGTTCTTTTCAATGTACATATGGTTACAGGCTAACACTTGGTTACATGATTACAGGCACATTTTCTTGGATTCATGTGACTATGCGTGAAGAGTGTGGAATCTTTGTGCATTGATGAGAGGACATACATGGCTCTTTGTGTATATTTTACACATCTGAGTGCAGATATGTGTTGGCGCATAGTGCGTACTTATTGGGCCCAATGAGAAGCAGCCCATGAACATGGTTTTGGGCTGTTTTAGACACAATGCCATTTACAGTTGTACCTTGGAAGTCAAACGGAATCCGTTCCAGAAGTCTGTTCGACTTCCAAAACGTTTGGAAACCAATGCGCGGCTTCTCATTGGCTGCAGGAAGCTCCTACAGCCAATCGGAAGCCCCGTCGAATGTTCGGGTTCCAAAGAACGTTCGCAAACTGGAACACTCACCTCTGGATTTGTGGCGTTCGAGAGCCAAAACGTCCAAGTACCAAGGCGTTCGGGATCCAAAGTACAACTGTATTTAATGAATAGATCCTAACCTTGAATAAAGTACTGTCACCACATCTAAGAACTTTCACAAGGTTTTGGTTCTGCTTAGCACGTTCAATTTTTGCAAGCTGCATTATACACAGCTTCCTTTGTTTGCAGGAGCGGGACGTGAAACAAGCAATAGAAATCTAGTTTTGCCTGCTGTTTGATGCAACTTCTCCTAAGGGAAGGAAGCACTTCCACTCAGTGGCAGAGCATCCGCTTTGTATACACAATGTTCCAGCATCTTTAGTTACGGCTGGGAGAGACATGCCTAAAACCCCCGAGAGCTGCTCCCAGCCATTGTAGAGACAATGCTGAGTTAGATGAGCTAATACTCTGACTCAGGATAATTGTACCCAGCTGAAGTACTGGATCTGAAGTGTGTGTGGAACTTATCTGCCCTTTCTAATATGCAAATCAGTTGTTTTTCTAGAAAAAAGAAGTACCAGAACTCATCATGAACCTTTGTTCTCTTAGAATGCCAATGGCGCCCACCTGAGAGATGCCGAAACTGAGTTCTAATGAAAAAAAGCTCTGGTCATTTGCTTCACTGAAAATTATGAGTTTGTCTTTGGCAGAAAATATCAGAAAAGGTGGAAGCAATTTTCCTTGCTTCAGCGAAGAATAGTTTAAAAATGTTTGTAGCTGTAAGCACCGTAGAGAGGTTTTGTAACCCTACTTAATCTGCACTGGGGCCTGTTCTTTCCTGATTTTGTCTGCTCTCCATTAGAATCAGAATTGTAGAGTTGGAAGGGACCACAAGAGTTCTAGTCCAATGCAGGAATCTTTCATCCAATGTGGAGTTTGAAGCCTGAGATCAAGAGCCTCATGCTCTACCCATCCCAGCCAATAATGCCATGTTCCCTATTTTTCAGCTGGGTGGGTTGAGCAAATTCCTTTGTCTGCTCCGTGTGTAATTGTGATGCAGGTCTACTCCAAGAGCATGTCATAAATATGGTGTTTCTATGGGATAGTTATGAAGAACTGTGTCTCCCAAGAGGCTTTTTCCTTTAATGGTTGGATTTTTGAAAAATTTACTCTTTCCCTGGCCAGCCCTGATGTGTGTGGATATTTGTGGAGAAAATATACCCTGGGTCGAATAATAGAGTGATGATGGTCTGGACGGGCAGCATCTTGTAAGCCAATTATCTGAACCAGGGTAATGTGTAGCAATGAGTGGCCCACAAGCGTTCTTAAGTAACCTATTGTATAGTGCAGGCACGTCCAACAAGTAGATCGTGATCTACCGGTAGATCACTGGACGACTGTGGTAGATCACTGGTAGATCAGTGGCTCCCTCCAAAGAAGCTGAACAACTTTGACTACCATAAAAAAGCTCAACATTTTGGCCCTTCACCCCCCAAAAATGAGCCTCTCTCCCTCCCTAAAAGCTCAACAAGTTTGACTTGAACCCCCCATAACAGGGCTTTCCTTCCTAAAAAAAAACCTCAAAAACTTTGACCTGAACACCCAAGAAATAGGGTGCTCCCTCTTCCCTAAAAAAACCTCAACAACTCTGACCTGAACCCCTCAAAAGGGGGTAGATCACTGCCAGTCTTTAACTCTGTGAGTAGATCGCAGTCTCTTGGGAATTGGCCACCCCTGTATAGTGCATAAACACCCGATGCTGAAATTAAGCTTCACAAAGGGATGCTGTTGTCATAGTGAAAATTAGTTCCATTGCTTTTCAGGACATGGACTGGTTTGCAGTGTGACAGTCATCTTCACCCCTCTCCTTTCAAGGTGCACAGCTAATATTTTTGACAATGTAAAAGTGAATTATGTAGGTGTATACAGTACAAATGTGAGAAGCAGGTATTTGAAAATGAGCATGCACACAGGTGCACTTGTCAGGAAGATGGGTTTGGCTGTAGCTTCTTGCTAATTGTGCCTTTGTTACCATGAAATGGTTGCAATTAGCCATGTAAACATAACACTGCAGTTTGCGTGTTCTCGTTCTCCCTTCCACATTCCTACCACCGCCGCTAATATTTTTTTTGCGCTATTTCCGCTAGCGACATTAAGGACATGTCAGACATGTCACTGAATTATTGTTAATTGTTTTATTGAACCCTGATTAATGCCAAACTGCTTAGCAGCAATTAGACATGTGATCTCTAAGAACACAGGCAACAAGTAACAGACTTGGATGGTCAACTCTACTCCAGAAATAAGAACAGAGGAAACTGGGAAGGGGAGGGGGAACTGACAACAAATAATCAAACTTTTTCTCAAACATATGTCTGAACATAGATGACATTAGAACTCTGCCATTATATTTGGACACAGGTGCCAGGAACTAGAGGAGCAAGTGGTGTCGGGAGAACTCTTGTGGACTGAAATGGTCTACAGAGCAACTGTGCCAATACTACACAGTAGCAATTTATTCCAGCACCTCTTTACTGAAAATGAACAACAAAACGTTAAATAAATCAACAATTGCTTATTGCTTAATATTTGGGATTATAGATTCTTTAGTTTATCAGTACCTTGCGGCCTTCCACTGTGCATTCCTTGTACATTTTCCATTACAGATACATTCTCTCCAAACCAATAAATTATATATATATACATATGAAAATTATATATAATTTTCATATATATATGAAAATTAATGGATACATTATAGGGTTGGGGTGTTTTTTGGGGAGGGGAGGGAGAAGGTATAGCCAAACATTTTTTGACATTTATCTTAAAATAAAAGACTTCCTCTTTTCTTTCTCTTAAATGCCTAAATATAAATAATAAAGAACATTATTATTTACAGTGATATAACTGATATATAACTCATAAAGACAATAAAGACAATAAATGATTGTGGGGGAACATCCACGTATGTACAAGATGTATTTACAGAAAAAAAGAATATATACTTAAAATGGTATGTGGCCATTTCATTGTCTACATTTCTCTGCAGCATTTCGTATATATGTTTGATTTGTTGGATATTGCCACGGCTGGTAGGAAAAAGGGTGAGAACAGCCTTTGCTATGTCTCCAAGTGAAAGATGTGCACTTTTAGCCAGGCATCAGTTAAGCTTTATAAATGCTTAAGGTGCCAATCCTTAGCTGGATTAAGATGCAGGAGCTGAGGGAAAATATGGACATGGTGGTGGCTTTGGGATCAAGAAATAAGAGGTAAAGGAAACACGTAAGACTGTTACCCAGAGTAGACCCTCTGAAACAAATGAACTTAAGCCAATTGATTTCAATGGGTACACTCCAACGTTGGACAACACCTATATTGTTGGTTGTGCATTAATGGTGGGGTGAGATGGGATATAAAATAAGGATGCAGACAAATTATCTGTTGGCATATATTTACTTGTGCAGAGAACTCTGATGCGCCATAGCAGCTGCAGAGCTGGGTCTGCCATGCTCTTTCTTACGAGATAGGGTACTATTTGCCACAGGGGAGCATGAACTACATTCAGAATAGGAGTCCTTTATTTTGACTGCTGTTTCGTTCAGGACAAGTTTTTAGCAAACATTAAGTGGGAGACAGGAGACTACACTTAATAAACACATGATGGTGGTGCAAAGCTTGAATGCGTTAGAACAGAGTGCCCTGAGAATTGATGTTGCTTTAAAAAAATAATAATAGCAGCAGCTTTTTCTAGAGCTTGCTTTGATGGGTCAGAAATTCTTGCTCATAACCACAGCTGTTGTCTAAGTGTTTGATTTATTTCCTCATGTTTCTCTGTCATGGATGCAGCACTGCCGCAGATGTGCAAATGAGCCATTGCCGATTAATAACCCAGATGGAATGTTCCTGTCATCCAAAATAAACTCTTTTAACATAATACATTTAACTGTAAACAAGTAACAAGAGACCACACAATTAACAAGAGACCAAAGTTCATGTATATATGAACTAACGGGAAGCTTTATGCTGATCAGGTGGTTTTGTCACCCTCTGTTTGTGCCCTCTGTTCTTACACACTTCTTCCAGCATCTGCATGACGGTCACTGGTCACTGGCCAGTGGTCAGCGATGATTGGATTTGAAGTTCCATGACTCCTGGATGGCGGCAAGATCCCCACCCCTGTCTTAAGCCACTCTGTATACAGTGGAACCTCGGTTTTCAAACATAATCCATTCCGGAAGACCGTTCGACTTCCGAAACGTTCGAAAACCAAAAACTCAATACAGAAGCTTCAATACTATAGGGAAACTCAAAACAGGAGCCACCTTGGAAGTTTGACTTCTGAGGCTCCTACAAAAGCATTTACTTCCAGGTTTTTGGCATTCAGGTTCTGAAATGTTCATCAACAGAGATGTTCGAAACCCGAGGTTCCGCTGTATTGTCTTAGGGTTGTAATGCTGAGATTTTTTTTAAAGTCTAAAAGGCCTTACCACCAGTTTTTCATTGAACTTAAGCTACTTCAAAAAATTGTGCCTAAATTTTAAACCACTTGAATCAGCTGAGCACTGCTGGCTTTTCTTTTCTTTTAAGATTTCAATGGCTGTGGGCCCCTTAGCAATCACAACAACTGGGAAAAAGCTGTTTTAAAACAGATTCTTTTGTACTGTTCCCATTTTGGAAATGTATGACCTCATGTGCTTCAGAGAACAGAGCTTTAAGAACAGAACAGAGAGAAGCTACTACATTTCAGAGAACTGTTGTTAACGTACAGCACATTCCAGGTATTTTTTTAAGCAAAGGTATGTGGTGATACATAGGTAACCCATTTTTACTTGGGTGCATGGAAGTATTACCAATCCCTTCATCAGACGACCCAGGCTTCCTCAACCTTGGCCCTCCAGATGTTTTTGGCCTACAACTCCCATGATCCCTAGCTAGCAGGACCAGTGGTCAGGGATGCTGGGAATTGTAGTCTCAAAACATCTGGAGGGCCGAGGTTGAGGAAGCCTGGTCTAACCACTTATAATCACTTTGTACACAAGACTGCTTCAGAAGAGATGTAGCAAAAGATACCTAATTCTCTGCAGCCTTTATGTGAATAGGTTATAAACATCTGCTTCACAAATATTTTACTCATTCATACTGTAGGTGTTTGCTCTCGTTAACAATGCAAAATAGTAAATGACAGGGCCACCTTAAAATGCATAGATACTTTTTTCCCATTTTAGCTACTGACTTTCTCATCTCCTTAGTCCATTCTTTCCAGAATTTCTCTAGTAACTTTTAATTAATTATATTATTGCACAGCAGCTAATGACAGATGCTTGAGCATAGCTGAGGATATATTGTCAGTATAGAAACAATGATAAAAATGGTGCATAAAAACGAGGCCTACTTTCTATATTGTAGTTGCAGATAGAATGAACAAAAAAATGCATCTGCACTGACATTTTAAATGGATAATTCCTCTACCATGGCGTTCAAATCCATGATAGTGCATATGGACCTTGGAAATGCTGACCTCAGCTGTAGCAAATAACTTTTTATTTTATTTTACATCAATAAAATGTCAGCATAAGAGATCTAATAGCCGTTCTGTGAATGCTTGCTACTTTCGGCGGAACTCTTTAACTTTTATCACCTTGCCAGGGGAAAGTCACATTTAGCTTTTACTTTAGAATATCCTTTGGTAATGTTATCACCAAATATATTTTATATATCGTATATACTCAGACTTACCCTCAGAGATATTATTACAATACTGGGATAATATTAAGCCCTTATACTCTTTTCCCACTTTTATGATTTTAACAGGCAGTTTCTAGTGGCGACTTGTCAGCTGCAGCGGGGTGCTAAATGGATAAATGTGACAGCTCCTTGCCTAGATATGAGCTTAACAGAACAGTGTGAGATCCAGCAGCCCTTACCAACAATGACGCTAGCCAGCAGAAAGGGACAAAAGGAAATAAAAGTATGTGCTTTTTCTTCTTCGGTTTTTGGATGGGCTGATGTACCACATTCATTTTTCACCTTGCAGTAGTCTGCACAACATATTTCGAGAAATCATGATGTTCAGCGTTAAAGGGAGTGGGCAGGTACACAAAACATCATGTAGCTGGTAACATTTTCTGGACTTGCAGGTGTGCACTGCAGCACAGAATAATGGTAAAATCCTGTACAATCATGCACTAAGAGGTTTTCTGATTGCCCTGCCCTTTTCCCTGGGAAAATTCACTATTTAGCGCTGAACTGTTAATCGCTGGAAAACCCGATGAAGTTTACTCCATTTCGGAGGTAAAGATTGGGTGGGGGGTGGGGGTGGGAAGTGGCAAGACAAGCAAAAGTCTGCATGAGTCCTAGGTTAGGAAGGGTGAATTTAGTTAGCATCAAAACTGACGGGTGAAGAAGGAGGTCCTGTGATTTCCCTTTCTGTCATGTGACAAAATGGAGCAAAACAAACACAGCTAAAAGGAAGACATGTACAACGAAGAAATCTATTGGGAATATTAATGAGAAGTCTGCAGCTTCTATTGATGTCTTTTTAACTGCACAGTGTTGTACTCAGTCCAAACATTGAGGTCTGACATCAGCTGCTCTGTAAAGTGGATTAAAGCTGATCCGTTTTCAATTTAATCTCTCTTCTCTCAGATCCACACAGTAGCAGGGCCTAACTCACACTAGAGCTCAAAACTGAAGTAGTAGCTCACCTTAATACGGTACATGTGAAACCTTAGGAAGTAGAATAAAGATGAATGCAGAAGGTATGCATTTCCAAGGCCAGTTTAGGTTTAATGTTGGGGATTGGTAAAGAATCTCCTTGCTTCTGCCTCTTACTGTTACACTGCATTGGTCAAATAAGTCACCAAAGTATAACTTTTATAGCCATGTAATGCTTTGAGCTGGCTTAGGAGACTGTAGGGTTTCTGGGTAACAGAGCAATGTTTTCTCTTGCCTTGAGAAAACAAGATTTTTACCAGTAAAGGAAGACAATACTCCTGAATCCCAGGGTGCCAGGAAGCTAATGCTAGAAAACATTCCCTTGTTAGGTTCTGAACCGGCAGCCAATACTCAGCAAAGCACTTAAACATGTGCTTGAAGTCAGTATGATGAAATGGAAACTTCAAGCTTGTGTTCATGTAAATTACATTGCAGGAAAGTTGTTTCAATGCCCCCACCCCCGGTAATATAACTTAATCAACAGTTACAACATGATTCTAAATAGCTTTATGCAGAAGTAAATCCTACTGATTAAGTTTCTCCTGGTACATAGGATTAGGACTGCAGCCTTAGACTACGGTGCACTCACATTACATTATCCAGATTAGGCTCTCTGGGAGTTGCAAAGATCTCAGCCTCATACAGCAGTGTTAACTGAACTCAAAGGACTAGTTATGAACTGTGAACAGATTTGTTTTTCCTAACCCTCTCCTGAGAGTCAATGTCAGCACAACCAATCTTATTTTTCATTCATAAAAATGAATGAAAATACCACCTTCGGTCACCAGTCTGTGCTGCATAAACTGAGATGTATAAAGGCCAGGACTCTCATTCTGACCCAAATTCAGGTCCAACGGGGCTGTTGGCTTGTAAAGTGAGAAGTTGAAATAACTCTATTCCTGGTGCCTAAGGACCAAACTAGATGGGGTACCTATTGGTTTAAACCAGAGACTGCCTCACTCACACATAAAATCAGGGTAAGAGTCCCACATTTTAAGGATAAAATGGAGGGGAGGGCTACCTGCAGCATATCCCCCATACAGCCTGCCCTGCCCCCCAGCTCTTTTATCCTCAGTCGAGCTCTGAGGAATAAGTTTGGCTAGGTGAAAAGTGATGTGGGGAGAAGATCCCCCCTTTGCTCTCTCCTTTTCTCTAAAAATAGGGTCTCGTGTAGCTCACCTTCTAGGTGACTGGGGCAAAAAAGTCATTTAATTGATTAGTGTCATTATCTAACAAAATGCATGCCTGGCAAATGTACCATTTTTGCCTTACAGATACTTAGATGAAAACCAATACAGATCAACACTTTCTATTTTACTAAATGTTTAGCTTTTCCCCACCAGACCTCTCATTCTAGCTCATTTGGGTTTCATCTTGTATGTAAGTTGTGTTGGCAATGGCAGTTTTGGGCTCAATCCAAATCCAACCAAAGTGAAGCATGTTTAAGTTGCAAAGGAAGAGATCCCACCCCCGTAGAAGAGACATTTGTTTTCCAGTTTGAACATAAAAAAAATGTTACCCATTTGAAGTGCACCACATTTCACTCCATGGTAGGGGTACAAATAGAGGTTCAAAATGACTGTGGTTTTTATCATTGGCATTTTAATTCCCCGCACTATGAGTCCCCCTTTTTTTGTTTGGTTACAAAGGCTGCTCTAATATTTTACCCAGGAACTGCAACCAACTTACCTTGGGCACAATGCAGCAGGGCGTTCTCCTGTATAAACCACACTGAAATAAATAGGAGTTGGTCAAAAGGGCTGTGATATAGATCCCATTTATTTCAAACTTGAGTGCACAGGAGGACTTCCCTGCTGGATTATGGCGCATTTACTTTTTGTAACCAGGCAAGCCTAAACTTGGTGTTTCAAAGAAACACGATTACAAAAAATTATAGAGGTTCAGGGAGAGTCTTGGTTAATTATATTAAACTTAAAGCCCACAGTATTTCTGTCAAATATTTAATATAGCTTTACGTCTTTTGTTATCTTTTGGTATTGACCTGCTGTAAACAATGGCATAACGGTTGGATCTATCATGTTCTTCAAGGCTCCCAAAGCAAACCGTGGTCCTGTGAGAGAGCAGACAAAACCCAACTCATATAAGGTAAGGAAATAACCACCTCTTATAAAAGAAAGGCATATGCTTTGTTCTTTAGGTAGCTATGCCAGTAGAGAACGCTTTTGATCAGGGGCTACAGCAAGCAAACACAGGGACTGTTGCAATTCTTGCAAGTTGTACAGCCAGTCACCACTAATGCAATGCACAAAGAAAAAAAGGGGGCTGGGTTGTGGGGGGCAGAGGTTGGGGGGAAGATATAACCCAGAATGTTAGAGACTTCTGCGAAATACTGTGGAACAGCAATCACTTGTAACTTTTACAAAACTTGCTCTCAACATAACATAACATAAAGGCACCATTGATATCATTCTCATTTTTGAAATACTGTAAAAAAATTGCTACATATGGCACATAACACTTTTTGTATATACATTATATATTTAATTTATAAAAGTTTTTTTCCTGTTTTGTCTTTTTTAATCCTAATAGCGGAACTGCTAAAATAAAATAAATTGTTTTTAATTTAAAGGTGGAGTACTTCAATATATAAAATAAAGTTTTACATGTGAATCTATGTGGGTTGGTTTTTTTTAAGTGTTCCTCTCTTTCTCTCTCTCTCTCTCTCTCTCTTTCTCTCCTTTTATACAGCGATGGGATCTTGGTTAGCTATTACACTGGACAATCTTGCTTGCAATTCTTCCTGTGTTGAGAACCGACTGTTTTGGGTAGTCCTGGTGTCAGCCAGTCGATATGCAGTAGCTGATTCCAGGTCGACTGTTATGGGGTTTTGTATGCTCAGAAAAGGTGTATCTTCCCCTATCCTTTCATCTTCTGTTTCACTCTCTGAGCTACTGTTCTCACAGCTTGTGTCGGTGTTCATTTCCAACCTATTGGAAATATGGCCATTGGGCTTTGTTCTTTTTGCCCTCCGACTGTTGACTAGTTTTTTGGGGGGCTCTTGCGTCGGTTCATACTCTTGTGTGGTTTCGTATTCCTCGTCCTCCACTATCCTCAGCGGACTTGGTGGGAGGCTGCCGCTTTCATGCGCAGGATTATGGTGGTAAGAGGAGTTGAACTGTTGTATGTGATGCTCGTATTTCCCCCGTAACCGGGGTGGTGTCACCAGAAGGAGAGGCCTCTCCTCTTCTATAAACGGGCTGACTGCCACAGAAGGGACAGACATTGTTAAACTGGAGACTTGTGGAGACATTTCTGAAGCAGGCGACTTTGGAGAACTTGGAGTATGGAAATCTACGGGTGACATGCGAGCTGGTGTTGTCATAGCAGATACGTACCTAAAGAAGTACAGATAAAATTGAGCTGGAGAAGAATTAAGTGAAAGAACAAAAACATGACAGCGTTAAGAAAAATAATTTCTTGGAGGTTCCCAAACCATTTGGATTCTGATGCACAGCCTGCCAAATTGCTAGTAATATTGAATTAAATTAGTGGGGCTGCAATGAGACACTTCTTCATTTTCTAAAATAAAATAAAATACTTGCATTCCTAAACTCCAATTCTGTACAACCAATGCTTGAGACAAAACCAATTAGCATGTATAATTAAATTTTATATATTAATGTTCCTCATTTTCACAAGTTTTCAAGAAAATGAATAGCAACCCATGATGAAATATAGATAACATCTCCAGCGATATTCATTTCCATCGGCTTTAGAGAAGAGAAAATTTAATCTTTAGAGCTGAAGGATTTCAAGGCTGGGAAGTGCAAATTGGTTGTATGGATGTCAAAGGAATTACAAGGTTTTACACCAAGGATCTTCATCATGCTGCTCATTTACATATGAATTCAGAACGGATTCAAGGCTAAGTTTAAGAATAGTAGCACAATGGGAGCACTCTTCCCAGTTAATTAATCTACCCTGCAGCATTTCAGGCGTTTCTCTCTATGACCACATGCAAATAATACTGCAAATGTTATTCAGAGGTGCGTGTCTCACATTTATATGATTTAGTTATGTATCTATCATTACTATTGATTTATTTCCTCCATGTGTGTCTTCCATTTGCTATTCCACACTGGGTATGAGTCATGGGCGTATATTCCAGATATCTGCTTTCCAGAAAGGAAGTTAACAGAGACCTCCTGGAGATGAATCAAGTGGGCCCTACTCTGATAATAGTCATATAAACAATAATTCAGTGATGCTTATTCTATATTCCACATTTCTCTTAATAGGAATTGAGGCACGTTAAATATATGGTTGAATTGAGGCATCTAAGTGAGTGGCGTTTTCTTCTCTCAAAACCTCAACTGAAGGAAGGGAAGATGCATTCAACCTGATTTTTGTTTCTTTTGCTCTTTGAAAGAGGTTGAGAATAAATCAACAACCGAAATTTCTTATTAAAATAAGGAGAAGGGTATAGGCTGTGTATTTCTGCTATAGTTTAAGCACATCTCTCTCTCACACACACTGGAAAAAGCAGACCAGACTTTCATAATTCCTAGTAGGAACCTTTTCCTGGTTATTCTGATCACCTGCTTTATTCACAGTCTACTTTGGCTGCATCTGCACTTAAGCTGCACTTTCCTCCTAAAAAGCCACTCCAAAAGACATTGTGCCATGGGAGGGATCAACATCTTTGGCTAATTATTCAGAAGATCATAAAATCGCCTTGTAAAGAAATCTGCTCTCATTTTAGAATTTCTCCCCCCCCCAACTCCCATATATCACTGAGTTTTAAATTTGAGATGAATAAACAAACATACAATCAAAAAAACACCCCTAAGGATTTCTTGAAAGACTGAAAAAGCAGTTTTAAAAATGGACTCATTTCTGCCTGCTTGTATCCCAGATAGTCACACCTTTCGAATTATTGGCTGTAGGTACCTCTCACTGTGTGGTGAATCGCGGTAGGAGTCGGGGGTCTCTCGTGCATGCCTGAGAAAACTGTTACATTCCCGTGGCCCTCCAATGCCATTGAGACGCCCTCGGGGGCCTGACGGACTTGCATGCCGGCTGTTCTCAACTGAGGAGCTCACAAGCACAGAATGGCTTTCGGAGATTATGCTTTCGGTCCGACCGTTGCTCCAACTAATAAAAAGCCGTTGGGAAGAACAGAAGAGAATATTTTAAAATTTAACACTGGAAAGAGAAAACTACGTAATGCATGATCCAGGAGTATGCATAGAGGTAAAGTTTTTCTAATGCTGCTGATTAAGAAGATAATTCTTAAAAAAACCCTACTATGTACACAAAATGGGGGGGAGGGAGAGTACCCTGAAACTTTCAGCATTCAACTGACATAAAGGTAAAGGAACCCCTGACCATTAGGTCCAGTCGTGCCCGACTCTGAGGTTGCGGCGCTCATCTCACTTTATTGGCCGAGGGAGCCGGCGTACAGCTTCCAGGTCATGTGGCCAGCATGACTAAGTTGCTTCTGGCGAACCAGAGCAGCGCACGGAAATGCCGTATACCTTCCTGCTGGAGCGGTACCTATTTATCTACTTGCACTTTGACGTGCTTTCGAACTGCTACCGGTAGGTTGGCAGGAGCAGGGACCAAGCAACGGGAGCTCACCCTGTCGCGGGGATTCGAACCGCCGACCTTCTGATTGGCAAGCCCTAGGCTCTGTGGTTTAACCCACAGCGCCACCCGCGTCCCTCAACTGACATAGTCTTGAAGATTTTACCTTTGTCATACAAAGGAACAAATGGTACTGCTCTGTGTCAAGAAAAGCCAAATTATATAAACAAATAAGAAATTATATGCTCTGAATAAATTATGAAGTTCACTATAAGCATATTTACTTGGAATTTATTTGGAATATCAGTAAACACATGACCCCCACCGTATTTAGCTTTTCACTAACGGTCTTGCACATCCTCATTAAAACCTAATTGTTGGACACACAATCCACAGATAAGAGGGGAAAGGGTTGCTGTGGGAGAGAGGGAGGATACTGTAGCTTACCTCTTCTCAAATAAAACCAGTGGAATACACACATTTCAAAACAGCAAATTAAACAAAATAAGAGCAAATGGTTTTTAAAATAGGGTACAGAGCTGAATAGCCTGGCTTGCGCCCACCAGATTTTTTTATTTCTTCAAAGGCAAGATGAAGACACTTGGATGTGAGTGTGTTCATCTAGCCTTGAGTGGTAAACTGTGGTAACACCTACAGTATCTATACAGGGTTACCCAGAAGTAAATTGCACAGGGCTTATTCCCAGGTAAGTGGGCTTTGCCATCATGCAAAGGAATAAATAGCTAGAGACCTTCACAGCCAGTGACCCACCAAGCTGAACTGCCTGCCCCCCAAGGGGATTTTTGGGCCACTAATAGTTTTCTGTATGTTTGACACTAGAAAAAGCACATGGCAAGCAGCTAAATACGGTTGGCGGGACATGTTCAGTTCTGTGGGTCACACATTGGGCAAGAATTACACTGCTCAACATTGTTCTCATCAGAGGCATCATTGAGAATTCGGCATAGCCTAATTCCACACAACAACTTAATAGCAATGAATCTATTATTCAAAGGAAGAATTGCAACATCCCAGGAACAAAAATTTGATTACCTTGTTACTTTGATTACCTTATTACTCATAGAATGTATTAGTCATTAACAATAATAGTGCGATCAAGGTGTGAGATTACTGCAACACAGAGCTTTCCCAACTTTTCACATTGGTGACACACTTTTTAGACATGCATCATTTCGAGATACATTAATTCAGTTTTACTAGCAAACCAGAGGTTAAACTAACCCCTTTCCAGCCCCGGGATGAGCGCAGAGAGCGTTTGTGCGATACACCTACGCACTGCAGCCGACACACTAACCTGTGACGACAGACAGTTTGGAAAGCTCTTCTGCAACAGCTCTTCTAAAATCATGGGAGGTTGACACTTGCTTTAGCCCTTCCCCTCAGCCAACAAAAGCAGCTTTTTAATATGGTTTAGAGAAGAATATGTGAACATTTCAGCAACCAGTCTCTGTAATCAAAGATTTGTTGCAATCACTGGAAAGGTCCAACATGGTTAAAAGTTTACCAAGATACACCTTTTCTTAAAAACAGGAAAAAACAAAACCTTTTGCTTTGAGTGGACAGAGAGAATACAGGTTTTATTTCAGCCTCCTACCTGTGACTAGGTGTCTGGGTCACCGTTGTGGAATGGTGAGTTGTTGAGGTATAGTGGCTTGTAGAAAACGATGTCTCTGTTTCTCTCTCAACAGCATGCTCACTGGATATTACATTTTTTGATACATATTGCTAAATAAAAGGGAGACATAACTCATATTTATAAGCACAACTCATACATCATGGATGGGATTCACCCAATGAGTCCTTTAAATGGAAGGGCTTCTTTCTCCCCTCCCTCGTGGCCCCCCACCAGTGGCTTGTGTGTGTGTCAGGAGAACCCTATGTATTTGGTCTGGCAAGTTAATGTGCTTGAATACTTCCACTGAGACCTCAGGAGGTCTTTAATAAAGAATGGGGAAAGTTTATGATTTATTTGAAAAGCTATTGTAAACAATTATACACACATTGGTAGGATTGGCAGAAAACTTGTAGTAAAAATTTGAACTATGGATTGACAAAGGATTTATAAAAATAAAGAGTTATGAAAGAGATGCAGAGGGGAAAATCATTACATTAAGATCCACAATGAGGGGAGGGGTTGGGAAGTCAAAAGGGATTATATGTTTATGTATTTAATTCACTTGTTTATGTAAAATAGAAAATGCAAAAATAAAATTTATGAATACTCCTACTGAAACTCCCTCCATCTTACAAACTAGTTCATCAGGGAGAAAGGTTTAGCTATCTAAAATTACAACACTAAAGGTGCTTTCTCTTTGTTTTTTTCTAAAGCACCCTTCTCTGATAACAGCACATCAGGCCAGAATATGGGTTGGCTTTCTCCTAATGCTCTGGCCAACCAAGGGTAGACTTCTGAGTAGGGGCTATGGATATGTTTTGACTTCCCTTTTCAAATACTTTCTCTATACACCCATAACATCTATGAAAAAAATGCTGGTCCCCTGAATTTCAGTGGTGAGGATGCAATCTGTTCTTAAGTTCTTTGTGAAGTGTGTTAGGGGCAGAATAAATTTCCTGTATTTTTACAAACTAGTCTTTCAAAATATTTAGCTTGGCCATCATTTGAGGACTTTATAGGAACAACAGAGTCTGAATTCTGGCCTATTATTTCCTAATGGCTCAAAAAAGCAATTGGCAGAAGAAATAGTTCGCCTGTGTGGTGCCTAAGTAACAGTCATAGTTTGTCTACAAATTGGCTCTCTCAGGTAATGATGCAATATGAGAAATATCTGCATTGTTTAAACACACAGAACAGGTGAAATCCTTTTTCCACTGGAATTGACAGCAAAACTCTTATTGACTGCAAAGATCCTTAGGATTACCCCCAAGGTAGCTCTGGTTCGTCTGTAAAATGTACTGCTAGCTGTGTGCTATTCTGATTCTGTTCAGGAGTTCACCCCATCTTTTATCTTTAATCCATAAATCAGGTTTTTTGGCTAGTAGGCCATGGACTGCATTCAACTCTCATTGTCATTTTTTTTAGCCCTTTCCTTAGCTCAGAGTGGCACCTGTCGAATGAAGTGGTGCCCTTCATGTCTAATCTTGCAAGCACCTCTCCACTTCTGTTCTGGCCAGCAGACATTGCTCCTTTCCAACCTGAGAATATCTGAAAAAGCTCTTCAGTAGCAGTGGATTGGAAGCTGCTTCTCCTTTTGCCAGCAGGCATGGATTAGGAGAAATCACATTGTTAATGCTATTTGTGCACTCAGCTTAAGCACCGAGTGTACATTGAGTTACTTAGCCAGTAGCTCCTCCCTATTCCTGAAACACTTTCTTGGGAGTAAGTTTGGGCTCTAAAGACATCTTGGAAGCATTATGAGGGCAGAACCTCCACTGAAATGAACATGAAGAAGAAGAAGAGTTTGGATTTGATATCCCGCTTTATCACTACCCGAAGGAGTCTCAAAGCGGCTAACATTCTCCTTTCCCTTCCTCCCCCACAACAAACACTCTGTGAGGTGAGTGAGTCTGAGAGACTTCATAGAAGTGTGACTAGCCCAAGGTCACCCAGCAGCTGCATGTGGAGGAGCGGGGAAGTGAACCCGGTTCACCAGATTACGAGTCCACCACTCTTAACCACTACACCACACTGGCAATATTTTACATGAGCTATGTATGCCCAAAGACAGCTCTTTTACTTGAAACAAACTGATGGCAGGCAAAAGAACTGCAACAAAATCTTATCTACCTTTGCAGAGAACCAAGGGCATGGTTGCTCTTGTGATTAAGAAAGTGAATGAATGAATGAATGAATGAATGAATGAATGAATGAATGAATGTGGGATCCACACAAGATATGGCACATCCTTTGATTCAACCATGGCAATATTCCCCCTCACATGGATTCCATTTTGTGAGAACAAACCTTCTTGTAGCCTACCTCTTAGGCAGATGGTTCAACCTGAGTTGGCAGTGCTCCGTATTATTTTCACGTTAATATTCTATGTCCTTAAGATGGCTTTCAAGCTAAAATTCCATGTACAAAATCAGAAAGGGTGCCCACAAAAATACCTTGCTTCTAACTTCAGGTGACAGTTGTTGTCTGGACAAAGTACATGGTTCATGATTGCTTTCTGTGGACAATCTGTGCAGAAGGATGTATTTACATTGCTGTGCTGATAAAATCTAATTTCCATGAATTCATATAGAAGAATACCAGGATTTTAATTCTCTATAACTTCAATTTATGTAGCTTCAATTATGCACTTGCCCCGAAACAGAAAGTCTGTAAATTAGAATTATTCTGAGTTACATTCATAAGAGCCAACTCCTAGGGGCTTAGGGTCCCTTTGGCACCCTCCATAAAATTTTTGAGGCAGCCGAGCCCCTGCCAAAAGTTAATGGGCATTGTTATTCAAATGGTGTGCATGTGCCACATCTTGTGATTGATTATATGGGGTGGGGATTACCTAGACTCTCCCATATTTTATTCAGGTTGGCACACCAGTTACCTTAGAAAACTTTCTTCACTCTTACAAATAACAAGTTACTTGGGGGAGGGGAAAGCATGCTTATCATTTCTATCTGATAATTGATTAAATGGCTCTCAAGTGAAAAGTGGTGATGAAGTGATGAGCTACACTTTGCGGTGCCACTTGTCTAAAACTTACATTCACCAGCTGGACATTTTCTGGCGGCGGGTGAGGATGGTGAGGCCCATTTGCCATATTGACTCTATGGTTGCGCTCAGATCGAAGGCCTTGCCGGAGGCGGTCGTGCAACTTTTTCCGCTGTTTCCTGCGTTTCAAATAAAGAACAGCTTTAATAGTCTAACGGACGAAGCGGTTCTGCTCTGCAACTATATCTGACCAGCACATTCCCATACATGGATTATCTGAACGACAAGAAACTGCAAGAGCTATATGACGTGAAGAGTTCAGAACTTCCAGAACTCTGTCAGGCTTATGAGGAGACGGGAAAGGTGTTCTACCTTCCAAAATGAATTGCCTTTCTGAAACTTTCACAGTCTGTTGCTCTTTTGAGATCAAAGGGGGGGGGCAGCCATGGATTTCAATTCAGAAGCAAAGACCCTCTGATATATACATTATCTATTCACGGTCACCCTTGTTTCTTTGTCTCTATCCAAAATGTGCACTTCATATGTTTTGGAAGGTGCTTGGCATAATGCACAATGACTTTCTATGGAGTATGATCATGTTTCTCCCCTTGTCAGTGTGCCTATGACTTTAATAGGTGGGCTCTAGGAAACTCAGGTGGCAGAATGGGTCAGTGTATCTGGTTGTTAACCCACCCAGTGATGGCTGTGTGCAGGATTCCTGCACTGCGGGGAGTTGGGCTAGATGCCCCTCTGGGTTTCTTACAATTCATTGAAAACAATGCTCTTATCTCTTATCTTTACAGGAGAGCACCATTCGCAGCAGCTAGTTTGTTGTACAGTATCTAGGTGCAGAGGCCCTTGAAAGGCTTTATTCTGAATTCATGTGCATCTTATCACTTTTCTGAAACAACCTGGTTATCCTAATGCCTGCCTTCAATGTAATGTACAGCTGTGGACTTGTACTGACTTTAGCTGTGCAAGGAAAAGAAACGAAACTATTTTTGTACACCAGTCATATACAGTGGTACCTCAGGTTAAGAACTCCGCTAACCCAGAAATAATGCTTCAGGTTAAGAACTTTGCTTCAGGATAAGAACAGAAATTGTGCTCTGGCGGAGCAGCGGCAGCGGGAGGCCCCATTAGCTAAAGCGGTGCTTCAGGTTAAGAACAGTTTCAGGTTAAGAACGGACCTCCGGAACGAATTAAGTTCTTACCCCGAGGTACCACTGTATTTTAAAATTTTAAGCTGTTTAGAAATGCTTTTAAATAAAGTAAAATCAAAAGGTTGTAATTCTTATGGTTTTGAGGTATGGACTTTGTTCAGAAAGATGCAACTGTTTTTTTCTGAGCTTTTTTCCAAGCTCTGCTGCCACAGAAAGTGCTGATTCACTTGCTGGCCTGTGCTGCACTATAGATGGGAGGAGAGGATACTGCATCAACTGCAAATTCACCTGAGTCAAGGGATACAGTCGCAGCAAAGAAATCTGCTTTATGTTAGCACCAGAGCATATAACATTATAGTGTATGTTTATATTGGTTTGACTTTGTGCACGAAGGTTAACGCTGGCATTCCCTTGATTAAGAATAGGTATTCTCATAGCAGGAAATGACTGAACGATCCCTCACTAAAACCTTTACTAGCTGCAAAGGAAGTGTATGCATTTTTCTTATTTAAATTTCATTAATAGGAAAATGTGGGTGGCATTTCCAGTGGCAATGTTAATAAAGTGATAAGGTGACATTGCATAACACTGACTCTTCCAAAATGTTCCATCTGTACAGCAGTTAATTCAATGACGAGGCACTGATGCAAGGAACAGAATGCGCATTTAGCTTTTGCAATACTTTTTTCTTTTTTGTTTCCTTTTAGTGATTTCCTTTTGTGTTTTTTTGGTTAGTGAGTGCCCTTCATGTGCAGGAAAAAACGGCCCATTTCCAACACAGAGATGAAACAGAATTACCTACCCACAGCAAGTAAACACAAGGATGGGCTGCTCTAAGAATAAGTAATTCTTATTCCTATATGCTTTAAATTCCTATATTTTTCTAATTACGTAGTGCACCTCCAATTTTAGCTCGCAAACAAGTGTGGCTCTGTCATCAGATTAGGAAACACTGCAATTGGATGATGGCCCATTTTGCATGTAAAATTTAGCCAGCCCATGGCTTAGCATGAGCAAATGAGCAGGTTCCCAGAATGAAGTTCACACCTGCAGTGCTATTCCCTTAGTCCAGCTGCTGCCATGCAATTTAGGCTTAGGGTTATGCTCAGACTGGGTGTATGTATTTCCGAATGTCGAGAGGCACAATAAATAGATCAGCGTTCAACCATGGGTCAGGTGTACAACACAAGACACAGCTCTGAAGCCATTTTTGTTTGAAGTAATAAATCTTAAGTAATAAGACTTTCGTGGTTCAACTGAGTATTTAAAGATGCTAATTCATGGGGTGGCAGATCAATTACCCATCGACATGCATTTTGACATACTGAGCTAGTATATTGAAGTGTGGATGAGATTTTTCGGATTTAAACCTGGTTCAGGAGTCATCCTACCTACAGCATGATTAAAAACTTTCTAACTTAATGAATTTTAATTCTGAAGCCCTTCAGAACAAATGGGACACAGGCAGTTATTTCAGTGGGTCATGAGTTAGATTAGAAAAATCTACCGTCTTCCCCCCTTTTTAAGACACCGTCTTATAATTTTTTCCCCTCAAAAAAACACAGGGTGGCTTATTTTCGGGGGGATGTCTTATTTTTATTACGTCAGTATGGTATGGTACAGCCTCCCCCTGTGGCGGCACCATGGCTTACTTTGGGGGTACGTCTTACTTCTCACAAAGGTAAAAAAACCCTGCCATGGCTTACTTTATGACTACGTATTAAAAAAGGGGAAACAGGGTAAGGGATCATCTCCTTTTAGACAAACAATCCCAGTAACTACCTGCCTTGTTGGTAGTAGCAACTGCCCTGTGGAATGCCCTCCCATCAGATTTCAAGGAAATAAACAACTATATGACTTCCAGAAGACATCTGAAGGCACCATAATAATAATAATAATAATAATAATAATAATAATAATAATAATAATATAGCAATAACAACAATAGTATTCTGAGGGGTCATCTCCATAGGATTTTTTTGGTGTGATTATACAATATAGCACACTCCAGCTTCACTATAAGGTTGCAAATAAATTCTTAAGTTTATTTAGCTGCTTAATCTTGCATCAACAGTTGCAAGCACATTTCTTAGCCTTTTGTTTTGACACGGTCCCGATCCCTCAGTGATAAACACAAATATAGAAAGGAAGAGGAAAGTTTACTTGGTTTTGCAGTAGGCCACAACACACATGATTCCAACTACTAGGAGAGCAATGCAGATGCCAGTTATGGTCAACACCCTTTTCTGGTAGAGTTCCTCAGCTTCTAGAAAGGGGCAAAAAGGAGAAGGTTACAAAATGTACACTAGATAATAAAAGACAGAGCAACCAATGCCACAGACAATTATTTTACAATCTCACACAGTGAAATCAATGGCACAATCACCATACAAAGTTTAGAAATTAAGATCTAAATGCAATACTAGGGATGGAGGAATATGAAGTTAAAAATAAATATAATTCAAATTAATTCGTACTTGTAGTTCAAAAATTCTGTTTTTAAACATAATTTTAATTAAAATTTATAAAAACAAAAAAATACGAAAAATAAAATGCACTGATATAACAACAATGCATGTAGTGTAGAAACAGGTTTTTCCTCCTTGCACAGACAGCTGGATGAAGATAGCTTTACAGCAATCTCTCCCCCGAACCCAACAATTTTCTCCCCCCTTTCTTCTTTGGCATTTTAAAACACACTGCTGCTTTTCCGGTATCAACTTAGATCACAGCAATCTTTACATGAGAAAAGTTACCATAGTACTTTTGAGTTTGGCTTGCAATTATGCCACCGGTGAAAATTGCACCGCTTTTAGAGGATTGCTAATGCAGTTTATCTGCTAACCCCAATTCTTTCCACTGGCTGCTGCAATAGGCAGCAATGCATTGTATCACATAGATATTGCTGTGCTTCCTCAAATGTCATAACTGTAGCAAAAAGAACAGTTGCGTGAAGAAGATCTGTTCCACTGCAATGACCTCACTCAAACGATATTTTATCATTATTAAGTAATTCTCAGGGCAAGCAAATGTTTGGTTTGGAAAACCCCCACCACATTCCATTGTCTGTCACACATGGCAAAACATCATTTTGTATGTTGAACAAAGGAAATGTTACAATTAGAACATCGGTACTAACTGTACACTGGCTTATGTAGCTAGTATGGGCCTGAACGTTTTGTTTCCTTTATTCCTTTTGTGGTTTGTATTTTCAGTACAAAATTGTGAAACTGTTACATCATCCTGATAGAACAAAATCAACGTAACCAAGGTGTGAGGATCCAACAAGGAGTTGCAGAGATGGGGAACCTGTGGACCTCTGGATGACGTAGGGCAGTGTTCCCCAACTTTGGGCCTCCAGCTGTTTTCAGACTACAATTCCCATCATCCCTGACCACTGGTCTTGCTAGCGAGGGATGATGGGAGTTGTAGTCCAAAAACAGCTGGAGGCCCAAGGTTGGGGAACACTGACGTAGGGCACCCAACTCCCACCAGGTCCAGCCAATCAGGAATGTTGTAGTCCAACAACCTCTGGAAAACCACAGGTTCCCTATCCCTGAATGAATGGAGCACTGCTGATAAACATAAACGCTTAACTTCATTTTCTTTTGGGAATGAGGTTACCATCAATGGGACAGAATCTGAAAGTCTGCTACTTTTATGCTTAAGAGTATGTTAGTGTTTGGCAATTTCCTGGTCTGCTGATCTTTGTATGTTTGCAGATAAGACATCTGCTAGGACTTGCTTTGCCTTCATCTGTTCTCTCCAACTGATTTCTGGCACTAGCCTGTTAGGTCCCAAATTCCTCACCTCTGCCGTCACTGTTGCTCCCAAGAGCGTAAATATTTGCTTAGACATTGACCCAGCATATAGTTTGATTACATCATAGTGGGCACTGACCAATAATTGGCAGCATGTGCTGATATGCTGCGGTGTATCAGTTTGGGAGGAAGGAACTTCCATGAAGTGCTGACTGTGCCTGGAGGAAATTTTGCTTTCCTTTCATGGCATTTTGGAAAATGTAGAGTTTGGCTTCTACATGTGCACTGGTGTTTTTGCATAGATAGTTTTGTTTTTCATGGCACATCTTTCTAAGTGATTTTTTTCTCTGCCCATTTCTTTCGAGACACATAGATTAAATGAAGAATTTTTTTCTTGTACTTATCTATTATCCTCAGGCTCTGCTTGTGCGGACTTTTATTTGTATCATAGATTAAACAACAGTTACCAAAATGTTTAATGGATAATTGAAATTTCTAGGCTCTCTAGCAAGACTACTTTATTTTTTTTTATTAGATTTGGTATTGCCCCTTTTGCTGTGATCTCTTACGTTCCTTAAAATGAATTAAATTCAATGGGATTGATTCATTGAGGATCACAGGCATACTCTTTCTCCCTTCCCACAACCATAACCCCTCTGAAAATAGTTTTTCTAATTAAAAAAAAAGCCATGAGAGCCATTACACACACTTCGTGGATATGTTTCTGAGAGATACTTCAAAGAAATAGTGCAACTTGAAATTCACTATGAACCAAGACTGGAATTAAAAAAACCCTTTCATCTCTATGATACAATGCATCCTATTGTTGGATGAGTTATTTCCTACAAGCCAATCCCAATGTAAACATCAGTTAACAGGCTTCTGAACATATTCAGACAAAAATTAATAGCACTACTTATTAAAAGAGGGAAGGAAGGGTCAGTTTTGTGAGAAAAGAAAAACTAGAACATTGAACTGATTATACAAATAAAAATCCAAGAAAAGGAAGTTAAGGTAGGGAAGCAATCACAAATATATGGGAGAGAAGAAAAAGAGAGGAACTGAAGGGAAAGAGAAAGTTAAAAGTTTGAGAAGTCAACTATAAGCCTGGCACAGCATGCTTGAAAACTGGAAAAAAGAGTGAAGGAAAATGCTTGAAAATAAGATTGAAGCAGAGTTTGAAGGGATTTCACATACAGCATAACTCCTAACCTATGCTCACCTGAAAGCACTGATTGAGCAGCCAAGCACCTGGAGTCTTATAATGTTACAATACAACAAGAGACAGAAAGGTCATGCTAAATGCAATCCAGTTAATTAGTGCAGTTCAGAAAGGGTTAACATAGAATTCTGTTTGTAGTTATCAGTTATTAACTTGTGAAAATAGTGTTTTCTCCTCCCTCCTGCCCACGACAGACCAGGGTTACAGTTGCACCAACGCCAGGGATACCATCACCAATGGCATCTCCTATGGCAATCTCTCCCTGCAATAATGTGTTGCATGATGCAGAACTGCCATGTGGCAAGTACTCCTAGGTATTACTGCATGCAGAGTCTACTTCATGGGGATGCTGGCTTTGGTGGCAATCCCATGTCCAGTTTAAGATATAACATGGCTGTGTGACTATGGAAAAGACAATAAAACGTTTGTAAAAATGTAAACCGTTTTGCTACTGTTTCGAGCCAGCCTCTGTCTTATTAACAAGACGTCTCTCAGGCTGTGTGGTGTTCTCAAGGCATACAACATGCTACATTTGGTGAACTGTGTATCTTCTTGTGATGTTTTCTGGGAAGCTTTTATTATTACTTAAAAGCCAGGAATCTGAACAAATGTGTTACAAACGTCCTTCCTGGTGGATCTGCGCTCCCCTTCCTTGTCCCCTTTCACTTCCTCACTCTTGCAACGTCCTCGACAGTTTCTAAGTTTATAATCATGCAGCTCATTCTCACACCTGCCCACTCTCTCTTGGTGCCAAAAATGGAGGAAATGTTTTGCAAACCCTCCATAAAACCATTTCCCCACTTTTTGGTGATTTTGTGCCTCTTTCTAAAAGGGTTCAATCAGCTTTGCAAGGGAGTGGGTGCCATGAAGGAAGAACGCTTACTTGCCCCCAGTCCAGCTGTATGTGTTACAGGTTAATTGCAGTAGACTTTGGATGGGGATGTATATCTGAATACTGTACACATCACCCAGCTGGAAATAATGAGGAATAGATGGAGCTCATCTATATTCTGCTGCATCTGATTAGCGCTGTGCTGAAAATTTCCCCTGCATTATTACTATTGTTGTTGTTGTTGTTGTTACACTGGGTGTGGCCAGTGTAAGGCTTTTATTGTCCTTATCCTACTTTCAAAATCATCAAGCAGGTGCGTCCTTTCATGCTACAAATAATCTCTCCTGTGGTTTGCACGCTCCAGTGGTCTGGACTTCTCTTTAAGCGTTGGTGCTTCCAATACTACATTTTGGGCTGGTGCTTAGAAACACAAGCAGTGCAACACACACAACATGTATATTCATTATCACAGAGAACATTATCTGTTTTAATGACATTAGGATCTGAGCCCACAGAGGGTTCCAACGTGGAGCAAGAAGAATGTCAAGTAGGCTGTTTGTGCACAGTCACCAAGCTGTTGGAAAAATAGGGGACTAAAGGATAGCAAACATATCCGGCAAATAGCCTTTTGCAAAGCAATAGGCCACAGCAAGTCATGTGAAAAGGCTTCAAGTAGAGGTCTCCGGTCTGTACTAAAACTGCTGCAGAAGTTTCTTGCTATAGGTCTGCTTCACTTTCCCTGTGCTTTGCCTTACATTGCCTCCCTTTTACCTGGTTTTGCTTCACATGCTAGGCATTGCCCGCTGAATACATGGAAGAAGTCAAGTCCACAAGTGCTTCAATCTGCAATCCTCAAATCCTCTGGTAAAGCATTCACTTCAGCAGGATTTGTGGTGGTAGAATGGTGCAAGCTTCAAAGTTTTCCCTAACAAAACAGGTTTCCTATGTCCTAAATAGGGGCACAGTAATCCTGCTTTTCTACAGAATGGCCATTCTTTCTCGTTTTCTGAAAGATTTTCCATCAACCAATGTGACAGATGGAAATTTGGCAGGTGCTTCCAAGGCACAGCAGCAATACTAGATTGTAGCAAAAGCAAGTTAGCCAAGCAATTGAACAGGAAAAGTAAATTTCCAGTCTTTTATGGCCACCTCTAGCGTAATCCACAGTTTATACATGTTTATGTTAAGTGCAGATAGGGAGCTGGCAAAAACTGTTATAGCTGTATGATCCCTTCTAAAGCATAAGGAAGTTGGTTAGGAATTGAAGGTGGGGGGAAATAAAAAGGTTTTCAATCTCTCAGGGTCTAAAATCTGCAAGCTAAAAGGAATGATTGGTCCATACCCATAAATTCAATCCCAAGATGCTCTGCCAATGCAGAAAGTTGACATAAAAAGAAAGAAAAAGGAAAATAGTTTCAGAAAAGAGCAATACACTGTACTGAAAAAAAAACACAAGTTACACATGGATATTATATCTATTTGGTGTTTGCACATGGAGACAGGACAAATGGCATGAGGTTAATGTGGCAGGGTTCATGTAAGCTTTGGCAGGCTCTTGTGTCCATTTGTGAAATGATAGTTTACAGCAAATACACACTGGCATCTGTATATAATCTGGAAGAACATGGTGAATGCACCAGTTTATGTGAACCCTTAAATACATTTCTGATATATCATGGTGACGGACTATTTAAACTGTTTGTTGTAACACCTGGCTATTGTACCATCTGCCCAACACGTGGATCTAAAAACATCTATATGTGAAATTTGTTCGTCTGTAGGCCTGTAACTCATAGTGGGCATTTAAAATAGTGACTCTAGCAGGTCAACGTCTTCCTGCTTATATTTCTATATTTCCCCTCTTATGCTGGGCTGTATCAAATTGACTTTCAGTCTATTACACAGAGTGATAAATTGAACCCGGGGAGGTTACTAGTTAAAATAGAAACAAGTTACATTTTCACAGTGGGTATGTCTGAAGGGAAAGTGCCCTCTTCTTTGTCCATTGCCTTGTGGAGCTAATTGGTTTCACATGCTGATCAACTAGGTAGATTTATATTTTAAAGGCACAAATGTGAAAATCACTACTTTATCTTATCGTCTGGGGTGGAAGCCTCAGAAGAGGAATTAGGAATAGAGGAAACTGCTTGAATAGGAATAGAGTTACTAGGATCTCATTTTAAAACAGCATTCCTCATTGCAAAACATTATGGCACCAGAACATTTTGACTGTGCTGAAAATTACTGGGGATTACCACTCATTTTCCCGTGTTCTTTACATTTTATTATAAACTGGAAATGAGAAAGAATGCATCTCCAGCAACATAAGGGCTTGGAGCAGAAAAATAAAGTTTGGGGCTGGATTAGATAGAGCAAATTTTGGAGTGCTTAGGTCTCTCACACTGGTACTCTGACTAATCAATGAAGCAACACCTAAATAATAGTACCCATGGTGTTAGTTTATATGGATCCTTTGAAACTGTCCAGTGTTTTTTTCCTGGGGGTATGCCATCTATTTTGTGAATCTAAGTTTGGCCTCATTGAGGGGCAGTATTTCAGTATGAGTAGGAAAAGGAGAGTACCCCTAAACATTTTTTGTAAGAAAAAAAGCACTTTCTTTGACAGGCTGATAGGGTCTGGAAGGCCAACAATAGTGGGAGTTACATGTGTGTATTTCCTGCACCAAAATGTTACTACTCTGCTTAGCTCTGGATTCCCACTCTACATCTTTAAAAACAACCACCTCTTCTGTCCCTGTGTGTTTAAATAAGACCAACATTTATTTACTCTGTTTTAGAAACCTAAGGTAAAAAAATTATACATGGTAAGGGGATGGGGGGAGAATTTGCCCTCCCAGCAATCAGTAACATTTTAAGGGTTAAACGAATCGGAATTCAGAGATTTCCCCCTACAGAGCCAGTATTACATGCCTACATGAACACTACTAACAATATATATTAGTTGCATAGAAAGCTTGGTTTGAGTCTTCAATAGAATTAGTGACATGCTCATGCATATATATTACTGCATTTACACTAGTTTGTAGGCAAGGTGGGCAGGCTGAATGGAAATTAATTCCAGTGAAAGTAACTCATTTCAGACAGCTTCTATTTGAAATAATTCAATGGGAGATCGGTACTTAAAGAAAATATATTCTGGCAGTTAAACCTTGGCCAAAAAGCATGCAAAGGAAACATGCATCGCTCATTCTGACTCCAGAATAATATGCGTATCACTCCAATTGATAATTTGATATTCATGGTAACATTCCCCTGATTTAAAAAAAATAACCCAGACAGCCATGCTTTGTTATATATGTATTCTAATTTACTCTGCTACTGTTCTCTTATATTTCATCATTTGTGATATATTAGCAACAAAACATTACTTTAAATACAGTGAACAAAATCCATCACCACGAGGGTACAGCAGCCAATGCATGCGAGAGTTGAATGTAGATTCAACTGAACATTTTTTGCACTTTTCTGGCAGCACACACACAACTATCTGTTCCTGAGGTCAGCTGTGCCTATGTAGTGATGGCTCATTGTCCAACAGCTTTCAATCATATTGATTGTGATAATAAGGATAATTATAATAAATGATGATGACAATAATCCAGCTATGCTTAAAACTAGGAAAGACTGGTAAAATACCATCTATGTACGTTCATATTTAACATAGTAAAGTATTAATTTTGAATGTCAAATGCAATATTTAAGACACTTGCAAGAAAGTGCTACCGCTTTTTGAAACAAGCCCTGTTTCATACTGTATTCCAAAATTATGTAAATTTAAACCAAATAATGATCAACATGTTCATAGTTTTGCTGGCTCTCTGGCCATGGGTTTTGGATTCATGCCTGGCTGACACTGATGATGGAATTCTCTATGCCAACAAAATAAAAATTTCTATTCATATATTCTCAATCCAGTTGAAGACAGAACATTAATGGCATCCATCTCCATTTAATATCCACATTTGAACTACATTAAATTGAATAAAAATATAGAGAATATGGATTGGCTACATGCTCAGTTAACACTGTCTCTGGGCTCTGCCCTTTGCAGTTTATAGTTTTTAGTTATTGTTGTAAATTTGTTCTAAATTATGCTTTAGTTGAGATTTCTGCATTGCAGAGGGTTGGGGCTTCCAGCTCTAATATTCTATGGTTCTCTGATTGTTCAAGCTTCTTGGAAGTTGAGGGAGCTAAGAAGTATGAGTAGGTGTGGCTTTGAAAATATCTTAAGACATTTCATAGCAGAGCATCTTAGACACAAAAATCCAAAACGTAGCACTGTATGTCCTTCAGAATGCGTCAATGGTGATCACCATGTGTTTTATAGTGGGAGGATTTCACTATGAGACTCACTGTTAACATACAAAAAGGAAATGTATGTTTGTATTACAAAGCAATATCAAGAAAGTTGTGTGGTGCATGCATTCTATGTAAATATAAAGGGTGAACCCCCTCATGCAACAGGGGTTCTCCTTTGTCTCCTCCCCCAAAGAGGCTGACCTGGAGCCTTCATTACATATCTTTAGGCACCAGGCAAACACTTTTCTCTGTAATCAGGCCTTTGGCTGATTAACATTTGATAGCCTTTAAAAATGGTTTGTTTTTGTTTTATTATTATGTATTTTGTGTTCTCATTTTGTATTTTGATGTTGTGAACCGCCCCTGTGATCTTCAGATGAATGGCAGTCAAGCAATTTAACAAATTAATAAATTGGTCTGGAGGACTGAGGATCTCTGGAGAAGATTTTGAGGGATATGCAGGTGACAGGAGGAGGGTAAGAGAAGACAAATCAGGGGTTCTGTTTGGCAAGAGGATTTCTGTTGGGCAAGTGAGTGGACATTGTTCGTTGTCCACAGTAACTGTGATCTGGAATTCAAAAGAAGTAATGGCCTATGGGAATACTTAAGTAGAATTATTTAGGTCTATATTTTAGGAAAGCAACACTCAAGTCAAAATCAATTATTTTAATGGCTAACACATAAAATGCAGCAATTGCATAATATTCAATCTTTTAATCTAATTAGGCAAACAACTCTATTTTAATATCATGTCTTCATATACTCTTGACCATCAAAAATACATTTAAAAAAAAGCCAGATGGGCGGGGTATAAATAAGAAATTATTATTAATTATTATTATTATTATTATTATTATTATTATTATTTATTATTATTTATCTCAGCTTACATGTTTTTTCACATGGTCATGGCTGATAAAATCTGACCACCTAAATTCACCTTTCAAAACATGCTTGCTACATGGTTATTGTTTGGATAAGTACTATGGTTGAAATCTAATTTGCTCAAGCTCACTGGTTTCAGTGGGCTTAAATTTGTCTAGCTCTGTGTTGGATTTAGGCGTATGGGTGTGCTCCATTAGCGCAGCGCTACATTTTATTTTTTATTTAGGCTTATTTCATATTGCAGCGGCTGAGTTCAACTGTTAAAACTAGAGAGGTGCCATTACAATTTGCCTAATTTTGCCAACTCAAATCTATTTGAAATTTCTTGTGCCATCACTTTTCCATGCAAACAAGGCAGAGGCAATCTACACCAGAGTTTGTGTAATCCATTTAGTTAACAGATAAAAAAAATCTGAGGAAAGATGAAGCGATAAGAAAAGCAGCACTAACTGAGCATGCTCCTATTCAAGCAGAGACAGAAAGGAAGTGGACGTACTGTAAAAGCTTGCCATTACGTAGTTTTGACAGCGATCACCAGTAAATTCATTTGGGCACCTGAGAGTAAAAACAAAAACAAAAAGGTAGAGAAAACAGAGAAAAAGAGAAGAGGTGAATACACGCTAAGAGAGAAGCTTCTTTAGTGTGTGCGGCCTGAACTTGGTGTGTTCATCTCCAGCAACCGATTCTGTTTATCACTGCCATCAAAGCTCTAAGGCGAACTGAGGTGAACTTTAGAGAAATATAACATGAGAGTACAACACTCCAAATGAAAACATCACTTATGTTATACTCTTACGGCTAAAATGAGATCAGTACACACCAGCAAGCTTTCTTTTTAGGTCAGCGTTTCAGGACACATATAGGATAGCTTGCAGTTTTAATAATGGGGAAAAAATTGCATTGAAGAGGAGAAAAATATTACACTGATTTATAATGTACATATGACAATGTACAGTCCAAGGCAGAAGAAAAAGAGTCCAGTTCAAACTGAAGGATGAAAACACCAAGTGACACTGATTTTGACTGCTGCAGTTGGAGGAGAAAGCAGATTTCATATTATTTTACAACATACTTTCTGGGTTCTGGCTTCTCATGGGCACAACGTCAGTACATCTTTTCCCAGTGTATCCATGTAGGCACCTAAAGGGCAAAAATGTGATCAGCAATTGAAAAAAACCAGCAAAACCCAGAAAAACAGAGAGAATGCTACTCTGTTTCCTATGGAACATGGAAACTCCTCGCAAAGACCTCTGGGAGAGAAAAAATAATAATGGAAAAAGACAAAACATCCAAGGCTGTTTTATAGATACTCTATATTCAGGTAGATAGCTGTGTTGGTCTGACACAGTCGAAATAAATGAATAAATTAAAAAATTGTCCAGTAGCACCTTAGAGACCAACTAAGTTTGTTCTGGGTATAAGCTTCTGTGTGCATGCACGAAAGAAGAAGAAAAAGTGTGCATGCACACAAATGCTTACACTCAGAACAAACTTAGTTGGTCTCTAAGGTGCTACTGGACAATTTTTTTATTTTTTTATTTGTTATAGATACTCTGATTGCATAGATTTAATTTGCAATTTTATTACAAAAAATCTACATCACGAAAAGAAGCACCATATATTCAGAATGGACCATCTCATCACTTGCTGATTAGTTAACTTATTAGATCACATTTTCTCTTTGCATTAGTTTCCAACAACAAATTCATAATCTTGACATTGCAATGTAAATGATGAACAATGACAAACAATTTTCTGTCAATTCATTTGAGCTCATTAAAAAAAAAGTAAAGTAAGTTAAGGTTTATTTTAATGCCACATTTCAGTTGAAATGCCACTCACAGTGGTGCACAAGAACTTAAATTACAAAATGAAATATATAAAATATAAATTTGCTGTCAGATTATGTCATGACAAACAATAATAATACCTTAGGAACATCAGGAGTTGGTGGGGGAAAGGTGAAGCCCAATGGAAAGTATTGTCTAAGGAACCAAATGCAACTCCAGAAGGAGGACATTTCAAAGCCTGGGTACCAATCTGGATAAGACTTTGGTTCGCACACTCGTCTCACACAAAGGCAAGACATGATGTGGCGTAAGGACCCTTCAAATGACCACAACAGACAGGCCAGTCTCACATGGATGCAAGCAAGCATTCCTTCAGATACCTGCACCTTAGCTGTTTAGGGCTTTAAAGGCCAAACACAGTATTTGGAATTGGGCTGAGAAGCAAGCCAACGTAGCACAAGTAACATGCCCTCACCACCACTTCTGCCCAAAGCATTCTGCACCAGTTGTTGCTGCTATATACACTCTTCAGAGGAAACCTCCAAGTAGTGCGTGTTGCAATAATCAAACTCAGAGGTGAGCAAAGCATGTGCAACAGTGGCCAGACCTGCCCTTCAGGCAGCAGCGCAGTTGGCGCATAAGCCAAAGCTGTGCAAAATCACTCCTGGCCATGACTACCACCTGAGCATCATGGAGCAAAGCCAGGTCCAGGAGAACACCCAAACTGTGCACCTTATTCTTCAGAGGAAGCACATCCCTTTCCAGAACAGGGGACATACTTAGGAGCACCTCTGTCATGTTTGGATTACCGGTAAATCTCAGTTTGTTAGCTCACAGCCTCCAGACACTGGTCCAGATACTGGGCATTATTTCAATATAAGTAGGAAAATGAGAGTACCCCTAAACATTCTTTTTTAAAGAAAAAAAGCACTGTTCTTATCTATGGTCATGCTGGCATTAAACTCTGGAAAGTATGAGATTGAAAGCTTCCCACACAATTACCGGTAGTGAAAAATCACTAACTCCCAAATACAGTTTCCAACATGTAAATAAGGTATTTTTATCTTTCCTTTCAATTACATTCTATAAATAAATGATAAAAAAGAGAAGCTATCTTAATCTGTTGCAGCAAACAGACAAAATTTCATGTGGTACCATCAAATTAGTAGGCTTCTTGTTTATAGAACATGTGTCATATTTTGCAAAGTGCATGAAGCAACTTGCAGCATCAAATGAATAAAGTATTCTGAGTGGTGCACCAAACACTAACGTAATTGTTGTGTTGCAGGCGTTCATAGGCTAGAATTCAGCTCATCAGATGCATTATAAAGGTGCATAACTGGAGTCTTGGTTATTTTTGCTGCAACAGGCTGATTTTACAGTATAATGTTTATTGTGACATGATTACTACTTTACCAGATGCAAAAAGTGGACAGAAATGATTTTAGATATAAAATATACATCCACAGAAACTTTGGAGACAAGTTCAAGTTTAACAACAACACAGAGGTTTTTCCATGTAGCAACGCCTCCATATTTTGTAATTCGTACAGTTGTTCTTTTATCATTAGCACTATTGCCAATTTATTGACACAAGTATATATGTAGCATACGCAGAAGTAATACTTAAAGGAAGAAATAGCAAGCAATTAAAATCAATGTCAGTTTGCCATTCATGCCAAGGGGGTTGTGCAACATTTGGTTAACTTTTCCATGTCACATATTACTCAAAAAGACCCAGCTGGTTCCCCTGGTATGCTATAGGTCTGTCTCTGCAGCAACCAAAAGTGGCCATGAAATGGTGACACCTATTGATTAAAAAATGGTTAAAGCTATGGTTTTCCCAGTAATGATGTATGGAAGTGTGAGCTGGACCATAAAGAAGGCTGATCGCTGAAGAATTTATGCTTTTGAATTATGGTGCTGGAGGAGACTCTTGAGAGTCCCATGGACTACAAGAAGATCAAACCTATCCATTCTTAAGGAAATCAGCCCTGAGTGCTCACTGGAAGGACAGATCCTGAAGCTGAGGCTCCAATACTTTGGCCACCTCATGAGAAGAAAAGACCCTGGAAAAGACCCTGATGTTGGGAAAGATTGAGGGCACAAGGAGAAGGGGATGACAGGACGAGATGGTTGGACAGTGTTCTCGAAGCTACTAACATGAGTTTGACCAAACTGCGGGAGGCAGTGGAAGACAGGAGTGCCTAGCATGCTGTGGTCCATGGGGTCACAAAGAGTCGGACACGACTAAACGACAGCAACAACAACAATGGATTCAAACCAGGATGGCAATCTAAAAGTTTAGATTTGAATAAACTTTTCAAACTAACCCATTATCCTCAGTCATTACAGAAATAACACTTGCAAGTTTCTGCAAGTTTCTCCAGCACCCTGAGACATAATCAGTGCTATTTTCTGGGGGTAAACATACCTCTAAACGTTTTGTGAATCTAACAGGAGAAGAAACTTAAAAAAAAAATTAGTTTCTTCTCTAGCACGGTGAATCATCAGTTCTGTTCCTACCCCCTATGGCGGCCTCATTTCCTGTCATGGTGTTTCCTGAGTCTCAGATGGAAGCGAGCATTTAATGTGTGAAGGAGTGTGGAATGTGGATGTGTGGTGTTTTACCAATGAAAGTTTGGCCTTGTTGAGGGACAGTATTTCAATATGAGTAGGAAGATGTTAGTGCACACAGCCTCATGCCAATGTGGAAGTTACTGTGAGCTGTCAGCTGTGTAATATGAGGTAATGCATGTTCTTTGTACTTTTGTCCATTTACTGTATTTATTTCCCGGTTTGAACTATAAAATGGTTATTTTCCTGAGTCAAAATGAGAGTACCCCTAAACATTTTTTTTAAAGAAAGCACTGGACATAATTCATCTTGTCCTGTTGACCTGAACTAATTCCCAGTGTCTAGCTGTTCTCTAACCATCTCCTTCGTGATTCTAGGCTGCAATTTCTCCTTTTATCATTTGTTCTACTTTTCCTAGCTAGAATTCCCACTGCAGGAAATGACTGAGGCAAAACAAACATTCAAGTAGTTTTGCCATCTCTCAGGCTATCTTCCTCAAGCTGCAGTCCTTCCATGTTCTTTTTCTTGCTCCAAACATAAGCAAGTTGGTTGCTGTTGTTTTTTTCCTTCATCCCCTGCAAGCCTTAGCTAATTCTGAACTTTAGTATTCCTGACACCGTATTTAGATGTTCAGCCTACTCCAGTGCACTCATATTTCGCGATCTGTTCCTCTTGCTACTTCTACAAATTCCCCCTTTAAGTCTCTTGTTGGAGATCTCCGTGTGAGGAATCACAGGCTTCTTTAACCGTCTTCCATTTTTCCTTCTCAACGGAACAGTTTGTGATAGTGCCTTCCACAATTTACTTTTCAGAATCTCTCATCCCTTTTGAACTATTTCCTCATTCAAGTATTTCTAGTCATGAAACCCTGCCCAGCTTTTCTCTCAGCCATTTGAAATTGGCTTTCCCAAAGTTCGCGGCAGATGTCCACCTATGCTCGTTTTTCACCTCCCTTCCCCTTATGAATTCCAAGATGACACGGTCACTTTCCCTCAGAGTTTCCCCTACTCTCAATTCATCAACCAGTTCTCCCCTGTTCATCTGGATTAAATCCAGGATTGCAAACTCCCTTGTTACTCTTTCCACTTTCTGAAATACGAAGTTGTCAGCAAGGCAAGGCAAGACTCTATTGGATAGTTCATTCTTAGCAGAACTAGACTGATATCAGATGTCAGGATGGTTGAAATACCCCAGTAATACTATGACTCTTCTCTGTGAAAGTTTTGTAACCTGTTTTAGGAAAGCATCATCCACGTCTTCTGGGTGGCTGGACATAATACACTGATATAGCAATATCAGTTTTGTTCCTCAGTCCTCATATCTTTAATCAGATGCATTTGGCAGGGTTTTCACTCTCAGATTCACAGATATTTTTACACATAATGCTAATCCAAACCCTCCCCTTTCTGAAGAGAAATCTATAATTTGACTAGGAAATCTGCCAATATCACTGCAGCGTTGTGACCTGGCAACATTAAGGGGACGATGTGGCCAAGAGGTAGGAAGGAGCAGCGGATGTGAATTTCATATATTGATTTCAGCTAATGAGATAATACTTTGCTTGCAGACTTCCATTTTTTAAAGGTCATCTTTTAAGGAATATGATTAGATACATTTTAATTTTCTTCTAAGTATTGTTTTTGTTGGTTTTGGGATGAACTTTAATTGTGTTTATTACAGGACATGTGTAATATGTGTGATAAGAATTCATTATCAGTTTAAACTGTTTTCGGTCAGCTCTGTTATTAAATGCTAATATGGATGGCCATAAAACTAAAAAGAGCATGCATCTCTTAAAGACTGCAAGGTGTTCCTGCTGACAGCGTACTGGATAGTTAGTTTAAAATGGAAGCAAAACAGATCATGTATTTTACACTTCCTGATTTATTAAACATTGCTTCATTTCAGTAGCAATTGCATTAAAAACCTTTTATGTAAGTGTCACTCCTGATACATCGCTCCCAATAATGCACATGATTGTTGCCAAACCAACCCTGGATCTAACAATAGATCTAAGGTTAATATTAGTAAGTTGTTGAGGTGACTCTGGGAACCAGACCATAATACAATGTGTTTTGGAGGTTAAATAAATGCAGTGACTCTGCTGGTCATTTGTGAAGTAAATTATCCATGTTAAACAATTCACCAGGTAACACAGAAACAGTGTTTGCCAATAGATGTTGCAACTCTACTAAAGAAAAGTTTTTTACCTGCACAAATATCGTGGATTTGGGAGATCTTTGACCATGAAGCACTCGCCTCCATTTACACAGAAGTCTTTCTTATTCACCCCACACTTGGTGAGATGACTTGTCCCAGTGGTAGATGTAGATGTGGCTGGAATAAACACAGGGAGGGGGGCAATGTTAATATTGTTGCACACTTTATAGAACAGCGTCAAACTAGAATGACAGCATTTGCATTTTAGCGTTTGAAATATTACTGCAATGAACATTCAGATTCTTGATTACAAAGGAAAACAACTATGAGCCTGTCCTGAATATTTTTGGATACTCCTACGATCTCTACAGCCTCACTTACACCAGCTGTACACGTTGCAATCGTGTCACCTAGCCCTCTGTGTTTAAATATAGAACTGCACCAGTCAGAAAGGAAGAGGAAGTGGTGCGATCAGATCTTTCTCCCAACTAAGTTCACCTCCATGAGTTCTGCAGAAGGCGAAAATGATCACCTGTGTGTTTAAATGAATCCCCATCTCACTCTCTTGAGGAGAGTGGGGCAGATCAGGCACACAAAACACACCCAATAGCACCTTGCATTAGTTTTAAAAGCCCCAAAGGAAAACACTCCAGCTGGGAATGTTTAAAGAAAAGTTGTACAATATCGTACTATAGTTCAGCTATAATATATACACAGCAAGAAAATGGATAAAAAAAAATAACAGTGAAATTAAAATAATTGGTAAACGGTGCTTTGCATGTAACAAAGTCACTGTACAAATTTGCAAATGTATATGCAATGTAAAGCTATAAAGTAGAGTTCTATTACACATGGGCTGGGTCTACAATGATCTGTAAAATGTCGTGAAAAATAATGTTATAACACGCTCAATGCATTTTCATTGCTGAAGGCTCACTGCTCTCCAGCGCCCTCTGGTGTCACATTTTAATAACACATTTTAAATATTATAAAATAACAAGTGTAGATGAGCCCATGGTATCTTGCATGTCTCCTTTCTTTGCAAAAAAACAACAAACGAAACAAAACAAAACAAAACAAAAAACAAACCAAACCAAAACACCTATCCTGATCCTGGATCTAGCAGTGACCAGGGCATTAAATTGGAGACTATGGTGTCACTGGCTAAGGAACCAGCCTGAGAACTTGCTGGTGATCCACTGAACTATAGACTGCCAAGCAGGAACCAACTGAATCTGATGTCACAACACCCTGGCACACAGAACCAGAATGAGGAGGGTCACAGTCCTCTTCCCCTTGGTTCAAGTGCCTCACCAGTTCAGCCTTGCAGGCAAAAAGGCATTGAATATAAGAGAATTGTCCATTTTCAGACTGACAGGTTAGCCCTTCAAGATATCCTAGTTTTGAAACAGGCCTCAGTTCATTTCCAACTCTTCTGGGGGCAAATTGTTCACTAGGAGCTCTCCTTGGTGCTGTCTTGCTCCATTGGTTCTCATGCGGAACCAGAACAGGACATTAATAGCCTGGCAACCTCTTGGCCTCACATACATTTCACCGGTTGTAAGGAAATAATCAAACACAGAATTATGTTGGTAATCCTGCAAATACGCTCATTGCAATTATGTTGCTATTGTCAGACACTACAGTGTGGAAAATACATCGCCAGCACCCCAATGAAGAATTTAGTTGAGTCTGCAATCCTATGTACACTGCCCTGGAAGTATGCTCCACTGAACATATGCACTTCTGAGTAAATATGAATAGCTTTGCTGCCATTGTATGAGACAATTTTATAGAGGGGCAAAGCAGGCAGAAAAGGCTGGTGAAGGAAAAGGAAGAAACAGAAGTGAAGATGGTTGAAACGAATGCATTATTTCGAAATAGCTGAATATTTTGCTTGAGGCCTCTATTAATTTTTATAATGCTATAAGAGGATCACCTGGGAAGGAAGCTAATAATACCACCAATGCTATAACCATTAATTTTATAACTGACCTTCAAAGTGCTCACACATGTATGATCTCAACACTGGTGCTTGTTCAGTATTCTCTTAGCTAGGTGGGAGCTGCTTCACTATGAGGAAATTCCATGTAGCTTGGAGAATGTAAATTTGCATGCCAATCCCATGCAAAAGACTTGGGTGATCTGACTTGTTCCATGCGGCTGGGACACTGAAATGTCTTCTCAGGAAAGCAGCAGGAATTGTTCATAGATAGGTGGCTCCCACATGGCTAGGATAATGTCTAGATGGCACCCACCACACAAGAGAGAAATAACAGGTAGTAGGAGAGCCGTTATTCACAATCTCAGCTCTGTGTCTCTCTCTCATATGTGAACTGCTAGTTGCTCTACTCCCAATTCCAAGGCGTTTGCCAATTCTCCAGATCACGGGACTACTGATTTCCAAGGTTTAGCAATCTGGGGGCTGGCATTGCTTCTGTGTAGTTCTGCAGAATCGCTCAGCAAGCATATGGTTAAGCCCTTAGGAGGGAGAGGCTCCAGGAGGTCTTCCCTGACTCAATATCCTCCAAGGAACTCCACATCTTATCTTCAATATGTGGAAGAGATGTTGTTAAGTGACTCCAGGTTGGAAAGCAATTTCTCCTAATATAATCTTCTTTCTCCTTTTACTTAGACATCGGTTTAATAATCCACAGGCTGTGTTAAGAAGTCTGAGCATGTCAAAATATTTATTGCATGTGCCTACCTAGAATCACATGTGAATTCCATTTCCCACTCCTCCCACTTTAACCCTCTAAAATGTTTCCTCCTGAAAGCAGACTATTACTCTGGAGACGCCCTGCAGTTCAGAAAGTGAATGCATTAATTTGAAAAAGAAAAGCAATATTGTCTGCTTGAGCTCCTGCAGACAAAGCTTATTACTGCCACAAAGGCTAATGGAATGCTTTAAATTGAATTACAAGGATGGTTGTAGAGAAGTCAAGCCTAAAGCTATCTATAATTGCTGCGGCCTTCTTGCTTTGCACTTTTTCTTCCAGCAGCTGTGAGATCAGAACTGATCACCCTGGGAGTTTCAGAGTAACAATTAGCTCTTAGCTGATACAAACTTGTGGACAAATCTAGATGGCAGACAACGCTGGTTTAACAGTCATTCCCCTCTTTAGGGAATCCTGGGAACTGTGATGCAAGCCAGGGGCCTCCACCAGAGAATATTCAGCATCCCCACCAAAGTACAATTCCCATGATATTTGGGAGAAGCCGTGTTTGTTAAAGTGGTATAAAATCTATGCAAGTTTATAGTGTAAACCTGTGCTAAGCGGTTGCCTTGTTGTCTTCAGACTTAAATCCTTCACAGACATGTGCTACATGCAGCTAAATTAATCTGCACCAACTCTGATACATTACCAAGTTCAGTACTTTCTAACATGGCTAATAAAGCAGAAATCCTTCTACGTAACATCAATGCATCACCTCTATGCAATTCTTTTTTATTTATTTTTGCTAATACCCCCTTAATGCTGATTCTTTTGACCTCGTTAGTCTGACTTCAACTGCTAACAACCCCAAAACAGTATCAATGAAACAATACTGAGACAAAGTGATAAAAAACATCCTTCTAAATTAGAACGAATAATTTCATTCCAAATAGGAATTGAGTAACTAGCACTGATCGTGACTTTAGATTGATAGTCTTGGCTATTATTTTCCATGAATCTATGCAAAGCAGTCATATTCACTCCAAAAGAAGAAAACTTAAGTTCTAAATATTTAGAAATACAGAATTACTAACTAGTTCTCTCAAGTGTCGCACAATGAAATGTCACAAGCAACAATTTTACTTTTACTCAGTTCTTTTTCTCTCTTTTTAGATTTTCAAAGTATAATATGCTAAGGCAGCCAGAAAATCCCAGAAGGATTTGTACTTTACCAAAAGGAAATAAAAAGAGCTCTCATCTCAGAGAATATTCATCTATTCTTCAATATTTCTTTACCTCTGCCTTTAACAGAGCACCTAACAACTTTCCGAATAAAACCAATTTAATAATTCATCAGAGTACATTCTCTGCAAAAAAACCCCACCAAGGTAAATTTTTGCTTACCTGAAGCATTGTTGACCTTTTTGTGCCTTAGCATAGGGAAATACATTCTATATTCAATTCTTTCTCTTAAAAAATAATAATCTGCACTGCACCGCTAAAGCTTACAAGTCCCTTTTGAGTATCTTTTATATTGCCTTAATCTTTTTTAAAAAGTCCCATGTTCCCTAGGCTACCTTTAGATCTGTGTGAACTCAAGTACAAGATATACTTGTATGTATTTCAATAGGGTTTCTGCCGATGTCAGGTGTAATTTCAAGTGGATACACGATCAGACCCACAAGGTACGATGTCATTGCTCAGCGGAGAGAAAATGTGCCAGTCTCAGAACTTATGGGTCATGAACAAGACTCCCTTGCTGAATTGTAAGTAGACAAGGGTGTCTCCTTTGGCAAAAGAAAGAAAGAAAAAAGAGATGACTGAAAGAAGAAAGAGCTCGCTCTATCACACGTTTCTGTGAATAAGTACTGCTGTCATTGCTGTCAGCAGACGCCTTGCTGTAACTCACTCCACTTCAAGAGGTGCAGGCAGAAATGTAAGCAAGCAGTAAGAGGAGGAGAATAACATAATGAGAAATCACGACACCATATTTCCATATACTTCCTTTCTCCCCAACATCTCCCATTTAACAGTTTCCTAAATCGCAGAGTAAACCTTTGTGCGACAGAATCCATATATAATCAGCTTTCTGGAGAAACCAACATGCAATGGATTGGGCTTCACTACTTCGATTCTTTCAAGAAGCAATATATATAGAACCTTGAGAACTGCAAATTTTCTAGAAAATGGGAAAAAACACTAAGAAGAAGAGTTTGGATTTGATATCCCGCTTTATCACTACCCAAAGGAGTCTCAAAGCAGCTAACATTCTCCTTTCCCTTCCTCCCCCACAACAAACACTCTGTGAGGTGAGTGGGGCTGAGAGGCTTCAAAGAAGTGTGACTAGCCCAAGGTCACCCAGCAGCTGCATGTGGAGGAGCGGGGAAGCGAACCCGGTTCACCAGATTACGAGTCCACCACTCTTAACCACTACACCTGCAACTACAACTGCAGCCCTCTACTTCCTTCTAACTGGACCTTGAGATTCTCCCTAGACCACACAGCCCTACTTCATATCCTTCTTGAGTATTTTTGCAAGGGTGTAGTATTTGCTTTCTGTGACCATGCTGCATGGATTCCTAGATGGGAGAGATGTGAATGTAGAAACTAGTCTACAAAAGTAAAATTCACATCTGCCATGTTTACCTTTGGAAAAAGATCAACCCCTATTTCTTTTTCCTAAAGAAACCGATTATTGAACTGGGATAATATTTCCACAGCTTTACAATGCAGTTTTAGCATATGAACATTAGACGTCTCTCTTTAAAGATTCCATTCAACTCCTAAGGAAAACAGGAAACCACTGGGGCTGGAAGATAGACACTTCAGGAAAAAGCAAGGGTATGTAAACTTGTTGAAACAATTTCATGTGTCTTATTGCAGAACATGACTCAAAGTCAGGACTGATTTCCTTTCAGAGTTCAAGCTGAAAAAAGAAAAGGAAATACAAAAGACAAACACTTTGGTTTAGTGTTCCAGATTGCCCTCTCACTGATAGACTTGAGACTGACCCAGTTGGCAGCAGTGCTAGCTCTGCAAAGCATCTAAACTTGCAGAAGAGTTAGGTTAATTTATGGTGCAGGCAGCACGACCAGAAACATTTGGGTTGTGTTGACTTTTGAGATGAGAGGGGGCAGATAATGGAGCAGAGGCTGTTTTGAAAGGAAGTTGAGCAATGTTTGAGTTTGAATCCTGACAAGACAGAAGTACTGTTTTTGGGGGACAGGGGGCGGGAAGGGGTGGGGGACTCCCTGGTCCTGAATGGGGCAACTGTGCCCCTGAAGGAGCAGGTGTGCAGCCTGGGAGTCATTTTGGACCCACAGCTGTCCATGGAGGCACAGGTCAGTTCTATGTCCAGGGCAGCTGTCTACCAGCTCCATCTGGTACGCAGGCTGAGACCCTACCTGCCCGCAGACTGTCTTGCCAGAGTGGTGCATGCTGTAGTTATCACCCGCTTGGACTACTACAATGCGCTCTACGTGGGGCTACCTTTGAAGGTGACCCGGAAACTACAACTAATCCAGAATGCGGCAGCTAGAGTGGTGACTGGGAGCGGCCGCCGAGACCACATAACACCAGTCTTGAAAGACCTACATTGGCTCCCAGTACGTTTCCGGGCACAATTCAAAGTATTGGTGCTGACCTTTAAAGCCCTAAACGGCCTCGACTCAGTATACCTGAAGAAGTGTCTCCACCCCCATCGTTCAACCCGGACACTGAGGTCCAGCGCCGAGGGCCTTCTGGTGGTTCCCTCACTGCAAGAAGTGAAGTTACAGGGAACCAGGCAGAGGGCCTTCTTGGTAGTGGCGCCCGCCCTGTGGAACACCCTCCCATCAGATGTCAAAGAAATAAACAACTAGAAGACATCTGAAGGCAGCCCTGTTTAAGGAAGTTTTTAATGACTGATGTTTTAATGTATTTTTAATCTTTTGTTGGAAGCCGCCCAGAGTGGCTGGGGAAACCAGCCAGATGGGTGGGGTATAAATAATAGATTATTATTATTATTATTATTTGGTACCAAAGACACAGTTTATTTGGAAATGCATTCACCTCCACCAAATGTGAGCAGCAACGAAAATGGAAAAAAGTGGTGCTTCACTTTAGTGGATAGCACCCACATCTGTATCACTATTTTACAACTACTGTTTCTTCCAGCAGGCTTACAATCTAATCGACATGGTATAAAAAGAAAAAGGGAAGAGGAAACCAGATTCAGGTCTTCATTCTTAATGTTACTCTGAAGTTAGTGTGGAAGAAACAATTCTGAAATCTCGAATGTAAACTGAGGTATAGAACCATTCAAGAAATTTTAGTTATTTCTAGGCTTATATTTTAAACCTAGTTTACCCCTGACCTTGATGCATGGTGACCTCTCACTGAACTCAATGGGGCACTGCAGTCAAAGACTAAAATAATGCATTTCTTATTAATATTATTATTCTTAAAAAATGTATGTCCTCATAACTTAAATACTCCTATGGGCAGCTGAACACCCGAAAGAAATAAAATATACAGTACAATTTTATCAGTAAATATTTTACGTATGAAAACAGAAATAGCATCGTCATGATAAAAAGGCAATTGTACAGCTTTTCCCTAACATATGAATTTTGTTTTTATGTTCGCTAAAATACTGTAAATTGTATTCACTAGCTTCATTAGGGGTATAATCAAGGTCTTTGGAGGGCAGTGAGCCTCACTGAACTCAATCCAACATGCCTAGGAGACTATTACAACTGCCACATCTTGGCAGGGGGTTGGACTGGATGGCCCTTGTGGTCTCTTTCAACTCTATGATTCTATGAACTATGTGGTTAAAACTTTTTAAGAGCCTATAAGCAGAAAAGTTTTAAATATATCCCAATATAAGGAAAACCAGACTATCCTTATGCACAACATACATAAGTAAGCTCTGTGGGAAAAAACGAATGCAATATATGGTGGCAACTGCATATGCCAAGACAATAAATGTTTTTTTTTAAAAAACTAAACAACAATGAAATCAATGCTTCTCACTCTCACTTACACTAACATCCTGATCGTTATAATTTCTGCCGGCTTATGTTCCTATAATAGCATGGTTACGTCATTGTCATGCCAGCTTAAGGCCCTGATTTGTGACACTGCATTGCTGCTGAAACGCTTCTGTTCCATTTTTAAGCATCCGTGAGCTGGCATCGCAAGATAGTCTTATCTATCCAATGCATGTACTACATACCAAACTTCAACCAGACGGTTCTCCAGTCAGTTTACAAGAAGATAGAAGCAACAACAACAATAATAAAAAAATCAGTACAAAAGCAGACTAAAACAAGACCAAGTAGGTCCTGAATCACTGAGAAAAGACCCACCTGATAATCTCCTCAAGGTGCCATGGTGAGGCTAAATATTGATCCTTTGCCAACAGTGGCACAAAGCAGGCGTGATTGCAATTTGCTCTTACTTGTGTTTCTGCCAGCATGATATTTTCTGCCACTTGGAATCAAGCCATTTCCCTATCTGGTTCAATGCCCCCAGCTCTCTAGTAAATTAGGAGCTGTGTGTGGGGGCACTTGCAAGTAAGTGTGAAACAACAACTGGAATCATTTCTGTATTCTACAGAGTAACTAGGGCTTTGAGAGAGTGCCAGCCATGCTAGTTGGAAACTCCCCAAAGACCCTAAAGAATCTATCAGATTCCATCAACCTTCAGGGATAAACCATTTTAACTACCTGGGAAGAGCAGAAGCAGCTGTAAGCCTAAGTCTAATTGCCACAATATGCTCCGGAAGCCTCCGTGCAATTGGGCGCAATGAACTCGGGCCAAAGAATAGCTGCAACCCTCATTTTGGAGAGAGTCGCCGCCCTGACGGGCATCACATCCCGCTCCGGCCGCACAGTTTCCTGCGCCGCCCTGCCACGCACATGGCGCTCCAGCTGCCCAAGTTTAGTTGAGGACTCAACATGCCGCCCTTGCCTTCTGCCAGCTCTGTGCATATTCAACGTCTTTTGTCATATCAATTAAAGGCCAAAATATGGTGCTGAATGCATTTTTGCATTTAATATGCAGATTTTAAAAAGTACAAATAGCATCGGGGGCCCCCCCCTCATATTTATAGGAATGGCAGCAGGTGTGGAGGAGGAATTTAACTCTTTCCTCCCCTGCTCTGGTCCTGAGGAAGCTGGCATAAGATCTAGGGAGAAATCCCCCCCCCATTGCTGTATTGGTTTGGACCTCACTAGTTTGCTAGGGTTTTGTCTTCTTTAAGCCATATATTTAGTAATGCATTGCATTAAAACAGTAAGGCAAAAATGGCAGCTAGCTGTTCAACAGACAGGATAAGGAAAGAACACTTGGGAGAATCTAAGTTGTTGTACAAAAAGGGAACTAAAATGATAGCTGTCAGGGATTAAGGCCAATAAATGCTAAATGAATGAATGAATGGTCAGGGATAGATCCTGCTTTTTTCAAATATACTGATGGCATCCATCTGTCAATGGAAGAGTGTGCCTTTGAGGGCAAGACCAAACCGCTGGGAGAGTTACAGCGCCTGCTGTGGCTGTAGAGACCAATACACGAGAGACATGTTTTACTGCAGGTGGAACAGATGAGGGCATCTGGTTTTGGTGCTACAGGTACTCCATTGCGTTTCTTCTCTCTGCACTCCTCCCAGTGGGTTGTAATGACTATGCGTGTGTATAGTTCAATCTTAAAAATAATCACCTAAAAAGGAAATATAGATTCATCTAATTTCCTCATAACATCTCTGCCCTATCACCCAAAGGGAAGAATTACTGGAGTCAGAAAGAGATTCCTCCTAGGAAAACTAAAAACTCTGACAATGCAGTTCCTAATCTGAGAATCACTCGGCAGTTCTCTGTGAGCTACTAATCATTTCAACAGAGAAATCAGATTTTCTGCATGGGCATGCTGCACATTGCAAACTCAAGAAGATGGACGATCTCCCTCTTTTGAAAAAATGCACCCTTTTCATCTCAACCATCTTCCTCCAGATCTCATCACAGAATGACATGATTGGGATTTTCCTTCCAGCCACATAAGGAACATTTACAGTAAACTGTCACTGACACACTGCAGCTATTCATCAAATAGAATATTTCACATTTTAAAGCTACTTCCTTTCTCCTGCTTACTCTTACCCCCAAGCTTCTAACTGCAGGCAGAATACTCTAGAGATCATGGAATAGTGAACATACATCGTTAACAATCAGTTACAGCCCCTAGCTATAGTAATAAGGAGGCTAGCAGTGGACAGTCAGGGGCAGCCTGACCTAGTGGGGAAGCACTGCATTCTCCATAATGGATTAACCTCCCCTGTTGTGTGTGATGCTTTGAAATGTACAAAAAAGGTACAGATTCCTGTAGCAGAAGAGTTACATTTAACAAACAGTGAATTCTTGGCTCTCCTCTATTCTCTTTCTGTGGTTATCTTATTTCATCGACAGAAGTGATTCCATAGATATCACAAGCAGAGACTAAATGATACTTTTCTGTTATTTAATATTTATAGAATGCATTTAAGTTGTCAAAAATAAGATTTATAATGAAATGCTAAAAAGTTCCCTCGCTGTATCTTTCCTAATGTAATGGTGCTGCAATAATAAATCTATATCCCTCCCTCCCTTACTTATTACTCACAGTAAACAAAATGAACAAGAATTCATTTAAATAATCTATTTAAATCTGTATTGGTCAATCATTGGCTACCCTGAGAATATTTCTTTTGCAAGGCAGATATAAAGCTTTGCCCTGAAGTACTTGTCTAATCACTAAGAAAGTAGTGACTGTGATCTTGGTATACACCAGGGGTCAGCAAACGTTTTCAGCAGGGGGCCAGTCCACTGTCCCTCAGACTTTGTGGGGAGCAGGACTATATTTTGGAGAAAAAAATGAACGAATTCCTATGCCCCACAAATAACCCAGAGATGCATTTTAAATAAAAGGACACATTCTACTCATGTAAAAACACGCTGATTCCTGGACCGTGGGCTGGATTTAGAAGGCGATTGGGCCGGATCCGGCCCCCGGGGCTTAGTTTGCCTACCCATGGTATACACTCACTAGCAACATTATTGGGCAGGTGTGGATATACTCTCCCCTATTGCCAGATCTGCCTACATCTGTTTTCAACGGGACACACTGCAGGAATCAAATCTTCAAGGAGCTTTTATTTTTTGAATGAAACCAGTTTCTCAGAAAGTACTTTCAGGAGCAAATAATCTGCAATAGATCTAGATAGTGTGTGGGCTGCATAGAAAAAAAAACACAAGTACTTCAGTCAAGCAAACAGATTAGCATGTACACAGCCTAAGTTTTTTTTGTGTGTGTGGGGGGGTCTATTTTGTCCTTTGGAAATACTACAGCTAATAAAGGGAGTATGACTTCTCTGACCAGATGAATCAACAGGATGACAAGAAAAAACAATATATACAGGTTTATATTTGATGCAGCCAAATGCATTGAAGGAACCTCAATAGCTGAGACTTAGCTCCACATATCTTTCCTTATTCAAATTTGGAGCAGCACTGCATTAATTTTAAATTCCAGCTGAGGATATGGGTAGCAAAAATGAGTCAACTGATGGTGTTTCGGTAGAACATTTTTGTATAATGAAATTTTACGCTGCCAAAATAGAATTTGGGAATAAAATCCACAATACTTTTATTCAACAAGATCCATCACCCATACCAATTTCTAAGATGGTTCCTTAGTATTCATTGATAAAAATTTTATCATGGCTATGAATCCTCTTTATTGGGCCTTTGTAAATTTCCCCTGAGGAAAGATTTCACTTTACTCAGCATTCAGTAAGTGCTATCTACAGCCAAGACAAGCATTTCCATATTATTCCATTTAACCTTCACCACTGTATCTTTGGAGCAGGTGAGGATGTCCCTCATGACATTTTTCATTGCTCTGTTTCCAAAGAGATTCAGTTAAAGTTACTCAGCTACAGGTAAGATATACCATTTGATAAAATAAAGACCAATTATAACACCTAATTGGAAACAGCAGTAAAAACATTGTATGGGTAGATGGTATTGTCTTACTGTGGTTTTTTATTATTATAGTTTGCTGTTGTTTGTATTAACCCCTTTTAAGGTAACAACTGCATTTTGTCATCTTAATAATAGTTTATGGGGGGAACGTAAAATTTGTTGTAAAAACCTCTCCACATGAACTTCTCTAAGCAGCACTGCTTCGTCATTGTTTATCTTCACAAACTGGGAACTTCCTAGACTGTCAGGGTTAACTTATTTTGACTGGGACACAATTGTGTGTCATAATGGACCAATCAAATATATTTTAAAAAATTGTTTGGCAGAACATTTATACACAGTTTAATATATCCAACATGAAGGTCATGGAGCAATGCATGGTTTCATCTATTTTTGCATAACCTGGATGTCATTTTGAAACAAAACGTTGACTCAACGTTTCAAAAATGCACGTATTTGGAGAACTGTTAAGACATTGTAACCAAATTTGGCACAATAGCCACTGAAGTTGAAGAGCTGGTTTTGGTCTGTATTTGGAAACCATTGGGTACCATTTTGAATCTAAATGGCAGCAATGCCAGACACTCCCTCCTAGTTAAAGTTAACACAATATGTGGCCCTTCAAATTTCACTGGATTCCAACTCTAACAATTCCAGCTAGCATGGTCAATGACCAGGGACATTAGGAGCCAGTGTTTAATAACATCTGGGGTGCCACAAAAAGTTTCCTGCTCCTGGTATATACAGTCCTCTATAATGTTGGTGTTTTTTATTTAATACCCCAGGTTTAAAATGCCCAACCTTGACCGTCTGAATTCAGTGTGCCCTTTTCTAGAAGTATTGTAAGCTGCTGTATTATTGTAATAGAAAAGTGTAGTATATTTTATCTAATCTAAAAAATAACCCCAATGAAGTTGTAACGGGATAAAGAGCTATAACATAACTTTACAAACACCAATAGTCTGGCATAGTAATGCTACAAAACAAATAACAATTTTTCTTTTTTTTCTGTTTTAACTACATAAAGTTTGAGGCAACTTCCTTGTCAACGCTTCTTTAGGAGGACCTGATAGCTGACTACATTGCAAAATTATATTTCTAGTCATATAATATTATTTCCGGAGTTTCAGCTGCTAATTTAATAATGGACAAATGACACTCAAAGCCAGGATGAGAATCTTCTATTTTAACTCAGCTCAATTATAATTTTGGACTCTGACCAAATGCTGAAATTATCTCACATGCAATCATTATTGAGAGTGATTTGATTGTTTTTCATGTTGACTCTCATTCTATAAGGCAAGCCTGATTTCTAAAAGATCTAATGGGTAAGATAAATCTAGTGATATTATATCTGTAACAGGGAAGCAATCGATATTAGTCCATACGTGAAAGCTAAAACATTTGTCAGGTTAGGGGGCTATCTGGTCCATTTTGATATTTGATACAGAAAAAAGGGGATATGATCTTTAAAAATGTATAGAAGTCAGCACAACATGATGTGCAGTGTCAGACTCATTATCCTTCTGAACGCTATTTGCATACAGCTGTTTATAAGCATCCTATAGGCGTCTGATTGGTCACTGTTCCTGGACTAGATGTTTCCTTGGTCTGATCCAGCAGGGCTCTTAAGTCCTTAACAGAAACACAATGTGGATTTTGTTGATTGTGTAGGCCCAATTCCAGTTATGAGAAGATTGCTTTGTAGAACACCCATGCACATTTATGAACTTAATTGTGCCTCTCTGCTGCCCATTCTAGAAGCCAAACCCCCATCACCAACCTCACTGAAGTGAAGCTGACATACTATGTCCCCTCCCATCAGCTCACCTCTGAGCAGAGCTGTCTCAATACATTTTCCTGAACATCTAGAGACCCTAAATGACTGAGACCTAGAACAATTTGTCATGGAGCTGACCAGAGGAGTGGTAACCCTGGAACCTGAAGTGGCACCTAAGAGCTGGAGCAAGATGTAAAGGCTGTTGAATTGACTGCGAGTAGTTAGCATAGTGCTATCAATTTCAATATATATGTAAATGGACAATTGCTAATAAAATGAACACAAGTCACATTTCGATTCAAAAAGAAGAAACTTCTGGAGATTGGTAAAAATGAACTTGAAACACAAAGTCACAAGGGTCAAATAACTCCAAAATGCTTGGAAATTCTTTAAAACCACATTATTAGAAGCTCAGCTAGAATGTATACCACAGATCAAGAAAAGTATCACTGAGGAGAAGAGGATTCCTGTGTGGTTAATGAGCAGAGTCAAATAAGCTATTAGAGGCAAGAAGGCTTCCTTTAGAAAATTAAAGCCTTGTCGAAACAGGAGAGCAAAAAAGGAGCTCAAACTTTGGCAAAAGAAATGCAAGCAGACAATTAAGGATGTTAAAAAAGAAAGAATCTGAGGTGCACATTACAAAAAACAGAGCAAGAGGGGGAAATGTTTTAAATACAGTACTAGGAGACAGGCTAGTGAAGTCGTTGGACCATTGGGGTCCACTTCAAAGCCACTATGTGCAATGTGCATACCAGATCAGTTCTCACCTTAACCACACAGCATTCCAGCAGGACACCAGAATGATGGCCAGTGCTGGAGCTAGCATGGAGCTATATATATATAGCATGGAGCATGGAGGATATTCATACATTCATTACATCAGTATCTCTGTTCAAGGATATTCATATATTCATTACAGTTGTTGAAGTGGGAAGTGTAGTGAGAGCCCATAAAAATATTGTATGAATGAATCCATTACATAGGTGTGCTCCTGCCTTCATGGCACTCAATAAAAAGGCCATTGAGTTGAATTAAATAATATATGTTCAATTGATTAAATAAGTGCTTGTGCTGATTTTCAGTATTTTAATCTGGACCTTACCACTCATGTTGATGCTTCCTACTACATAGGCTTGTTCAAGTGACTTAAGTGATTTTATGCCATAAGAAATATAGTATCATTGGCTGTTTTCACTCAGTGGGCCGAGCATGATTATATTTCTCCAGGAAAAAGTTTTGTCAAGGTCAGCTAAGATATAACTAAATTTGACTAGGTAAGGGCAAAATTGTAAGCCGAATCTTTCTTCGGGCTATTCCATTACAACTCAGCAGAGCTGACTTTAGGGCTTTCCTGGGAGCTATACATCTAGATCAATCATGTACATCTTAATCTCAGCTGAGAAGGGTATGGCATCTCAGTGGTAAGGTCAACACAATTGCTGACATTTCTCCGTAGGATTAGAGAAGAACTTTGTTGTTCCTTCCTGATACCAGAGCTATGCAATTTTAGACAAAATAAACTCCTCCAAACAGTCAACCCATTATAGGAAATGCTTTGCTTGAAAAGTGATGGTGTGAATTAGTCAGTTGTGAAGGTACAGCTGAAAGAATTATAAAAATGATCTGCTCACTTACATACACCATAACATCTTATCCCCATAGCATGTAAAATGCTTTACAGTGTGTGAAGGACACCAGGAGAGGATGCAAGCCACTTAATTCCTCTCACTGCCCCCCTGATCTTAATCATCTGTGCTGGCACATCTGCCTACTGTACAAAAACTGTATGCTGCATTCTTGTGTCAGTGACTAAGTGCAACAATTCAGTCCAGCCTAAATTCTTATTTATTGTTGCACCAAATCTTATGATTGCAGTGCAAGGTCATTTCTTCATGGTTGTTTCAAGCCTTAATTATTCAGATCACACACAAAAAGATATTATTCAGTGGATAGTAGCTGTGATTAAATTACTTCTCCCATAACCAAATTGGTGTAATAATAGACAATACAAAATGTACTTCCATTATATTCCACAATCTCCCAGATTCTTAATTCTCCCTCCTCTACTAAATCCCTTGCGCTAAATCATTTGGAAATGCAAAACAAAAGGGGGTATCTTTATTTATTTTGCTGATATTGAGTAAAAAGAAATTAGGATTAAAAATGGAACAGTACTACTAAATGAATTGAAAGGTATTTTCACCCATTTTCTGAAAGCAGTTAAGTTCACAAACGTGACTAAAATATTGGCAGAAAATTGTGTCTTTAAAAGCACAATTTACATCTTCTGTTTTTAAAAGAAGGGGCCCACTAAGGCAGGCTTGAAATATCAAGAAATCAATGAAAAGTAATTAAGTTAAGTGCTCAATGACCTTGGAAAGACTCTGAAGGCAAACTAGGATGTGTAATAAATAAGGAAATACAAAGTAGCATAATATTACATTGTTTCAGCTTTCATGAAACATTTGGTATATTTAACTTTAGTAAAACTAATTTGAAAGTCTTTAATTTATTTATTTTTTAAAGCAAAAATGATTTAGGCACTGAAAAATAGCTGTGGTCAACTTCAGCGAAGAATATTTGATAAATGTACTTTTTATAACTATTAACATTTTTACTATCAATTCTTTTTGTTTTTTATTAGAACCTGCACAATAAATTATATTACAATCATTTATACTTAATGAATAAGAATCTAACAATCAAATCATCATTTAATATCATTCCTATGAGATGCTGACTTTTCTCAAGGCTCTTCCATACTTGCTCTTCATAGAAACTGCATACCATGCCCTAATCTTCACTGCCTTTCTCCACTGTGGCCATGTCTTCTGGTCAACTTCCAGTCTTGATTGGTCACCTCCACTGTTGGGCATGGCCAGGCGTGCCAACTCTAGGTGGCAGAAGTAACACCAGCTCCCTCAATATTCCTAAGCAGGGGTTTCAGGACCCACCCACCCCATATTGAGGGGGCGGAGAAGGCCAAACAACTGAATAAAAAAGTTCCTTCCAGTAGCACCTTAGAGACCAATGAAAGCTCATACCAATAACAAACTTAGTTGGTCTCTAAGGTGCTACTGGAAGGATTTTTTTATTTTGTTTCGACTACAGCAGACCAACACGCCTACCTACCTGTAACCAAAATATTGAGATTAATTTGAGAGCCGTTCCACTGATTTTAGCAGAATTGTTATTGATTTATGCTCAGGTATATGAATTTGGCGTGAAGTCAATAGTTCACAAATTTCACCAAATGAGCCAAAACAAAACAAAACAAAACAAAACAAAATCCTGTTCATTACCTTCCATCATTCACACGTGTTCTATGAATAGGTAAGTCACTGCCAAAATGGATAAAAAGATCATAAAATACAGTAGTAAATAGCAAGGGAAAAGTTTCAACTGCAACTAATTATACTTAATAATTGAATCCCAAGTATGTACGGACCAAAAGTATGGGAGTGGCTGGCCTGGCTTCCTCAGCCTCCATCCAAGAAATGCTTTAAGAATTAAACTACTTCAACTTGAAAAGCATATTCTAGCCACCTTATGATCTTTGACAAGATGCCTCTCTGGGAACTCATATGTACAGACTTTTGATTGAGCAAGAAAGTAAGGAAAAGGGGGCATATATACCATTTCTGTCCCCCTTGCTATCGGCCAAGGTCTATCAAAAGGCAAACACATGACCACATCTGCTGAAGCCTCAAATAAACCCGCCAGCGTTGCAAGGGCACCTCCTTCTAACATTTCAAAAGAGAAATGTTTAGAGGTCTTTTCAGAACTTGTTTCAACAACAGATAACCCCAGTTTAACATTCCTTTGTCAGTTCCAAGCCTTTCATCACAACTTCCTGCAGGACCAACACCCAATGACCTCTAATAGGTAGGTGCAATCCTGCAGTTGAAATTCACACAAGCTTCTCCCAAACAGCTAGAACAGCTCTAATGATCAGGAAGCAATGAACAGCAGGCTGCTGCTATCTGGCCAAAGGGGAGAAGCAGAAGTTCAGGTGTCAGAAGCAGAATCTGGATGTAACTTTACTGTTTTTCCTCACTCTGTACCTTACCAAACCAATGCATTATTGGGGGTAAGTTAAATATGCCCGAGCTGTGTATTCTGGCACAACTCACAGCCCAACTGTGTAGTTGCCTGCCCAAGGAGCTGAAACAACATAGCTGTCTAAATGCCAATTGTGCTAGGATGAAGCGGCAGAGGACAAAGCAGAAAACACTCTTCATTTTTTGCAATTACTTCAGCTGCTCTGGCCACATGCTGGTGTCAAGAGATCTAACCCATGGGTAGGCAAACTAAGGCCCAGGGGCCGGATCTGGCCCAATCGCCTTCTAAATCCGGCCCACGGACAGTCCAGGAATCAGCGTGTTTTTACATGAGTAGAATGTGTCCTTTTATTTAAAATGCATCTCTGGGTTATTTGTGGGGCATAGGAATTCGTTCATATTTTCCCCCCAAAATGTAGTCCGGCTCCCTGCTGAAAAGTTTGCTGACCCCTGATCTAAACTGTAGGGCTGCAGCCAATGAGAATCTTACCTCACCAAATAGTAAGAAACTACCTGAACAACTGTACAATTATAAAATGTTAATGAATTTCATACAGTATATAAAGTATAGACAAAGTAACAAATGCTGCTTGTAATGCTTGCCAGAACATAGATAATCACATATGAATTTACATCAGGTAGTTATAAATTTATGGATTCCATATTTGACTGCTCTTTCAATATTGTACTCCAAAAATTAGTGGCATGACTAAATCAATGGCATTTATTCTGGGTGTTAATTGTACCACTAGTCTGTTATTCTACAATCTAATATTGTGGATTTGGTTGCAATAATAATAATAATAATAATAATAATAATAATAATAATAGTAATAGATTTAACATAATAAAAACATTGATCCTTAAAAACTTCCCTAATCAGGGCTGCCCTGTTATGCTGAATGGTTATGCTGAATGTTTGCCCGTGGCTTATATAAACACATATTAAATAAAAAAAACTTGTGTAGAAACTTGGTATGTCACACAAATCTGTCAGATACTCACTTGTTAATTAAAACCTGGAGCAGCAAACCTCATCAAACATTTGTGAAAGTGGGTCTTTTCCTCATTCCATATCCATTCCATAACTCCCTCTTTGATTTTTGTATGATGCATTATTCACCGAATTGTTAATATGCAGAAGCAAAAATCAGTCCTACTGTATTCCCTCTACTCTGAACAAATCCAGGCAGAGCCGTGCACCCAAGAGACAGCAAAACTTAAATGACCTAGATTCAACCAAAGTTTAGAAAGGAAATTGTTTTTTAAAATTCCTTTGATCCAAGTATTCAAGGAAAAAAGATAGGAAGAAAATGAAAAGATGAAAGTAAGCTAGTCATTTTCCTTGGAATTCATAACATGGTTGGCATATTATATTATCATTTTTAAGGGAATGGTAATGGTGTGTGTGTGTGTGTGTGTGTGTGTGTGTGTGTGTAGGAACGAGATTGAATTCAGTCTTGTTTCTCCATTCCGTTTTCTGTATGATAGATGCCCCAGTGGTATTGTATTACATTCTTTAGTTTAATAGTCAGGCTAAGATATAAAGAGCAGCATGTTTCTAGCATCATTTTCTTACTGAAACACATTTGGAGGAAGGATGGCTACAAGAAAAGGAAATGGTGTACATGCTACACCAAATCTGGCATTAGCATGATAATTCTCTACCAATCAGTCTCATGTTGTGAATCATAAGGGAATATGCTAAGTGAAAGAGGACCCTCCAATTTCCTTTTCCCATCATTGATTTTCTGATTTATCATATTCACCTTCCTGATATCCTCATTTTAGAAGGGAAAGCTTCCGGTATTACTCTTATCGTCTCTACAGGTTTTATTTGCAGATGGCTACACTGTTCAGTATCAACTGCAGACAGCAAGGTTGGAAATGTGGGAACATCAGGACCAGGAGATTAATTTTATGTATTTATTTATTTATTTTTAAAACCCTTGGCAAGACAACCACAAAGCGCTTGAAATTTCTTGAAAATATAACTGTGTATAGTCTCCCTCAATGGAGCTACAATCAATGACAGATACAATTGAACTGACCCAGGAAAACGTAAAGTATATATATCTTCCAGTGACAGAGTTACCATTAAAAACATGACACATTTGTTCAGTGTGTGTGTGTGTGGTTTTTTTTGTCTGATGTAGACAATGCTTAAAGTGTGCTTTAGGGTAGGGAAGATTTTGGAGTACATTACCTCCAAGCATGTTTCTACCCAGGATCTCAGTAACCCTATTTTATTTTGGCATTTAGTTGAGAAGCTGATCTCCCCTACTGCAATCTCAGTTGACACAGAAAGGAGTCAAGGAACTAAGCTATCACTGAGCAGGAATCAAAACTATTTTGGATTCTGAGTAAGAGACGAGATCAAATGATAAAAACAAACTCGAAATTAAATGTTTTTAATTAACATCCATTTAGAATTCAAACAATGGGCTATTCTTTGGGTGTTGTACACTTTGTCCTGTTTGACCAATAATGAACATGACCATGCATAGGGAAGCTCTGGTCGAAAGGCAAGTGTCTACTGCTATAAGCTTGACTCTTCTCATTGGAAGAAGGTACCAAGTGCAACAAACAAACAATTAAATTAGAATTTGCAGCTTGGCTGAATGGCAACTCTAGTAGAGATCATCTAAGACATGGGTAGGCAAACTAAGGCTCAGGGACCGGATTCAGCCCAATCGCCTTCTAAATCCGACCCATGGACGGTTTGGGAATCGGCATGTTTTTACATGAGTAGAATGTGTCCTTTTATTTAATGACCATTCCCCACATCAAATGGGGTGCGCATTTTGCGTGGTCGCGAGCAGCCCTTAGATCACGTTGCAGCTCCTGGCAGTTGGATCTGGCACCACCTTCCCAGGTTGGATACCTGTGGTCCATCTATTCCAGCAGCCGCCCAATCCCGGCTGGGGAGATATGCCAGGGGGATTGGCCAGGTAGAGGGAGGGAACAGACAGTACAGGAGTCAGCCATTACCTGGGAAGCAGCCGTTGGATCCAGAGCTTTTTATTTTATTTTATTTAAAATGCATCTCTGGGTTATTTGTGGGGCATAGGAATTTGTTCACCCCCCCAATATAGTCCAGCTCCCCACAAGGTTTGAGGAACAGTGGACCGGCCCCCTGCTGAAAAAGTTTGCCGACTCCTGATCTAAGACTTCACCCCCTTATTTCAACTCCGGCAGTGATTGCTACAAATCATTCAGTGCTATGTGACAATAATGGACAATAACAACACAACGAAGGCTGTGTGTTCCCAAAATAAGATGGTTCTTCATTTTTATTGTTGTTGCAACATCTCCACATTTGTTTGCGTGCACATATTCTAATCATCATTCAGGCAACTCTCTGATCTGATTCTTGCAATCCCATTAATCACTAAGCAAAGCAAGCTGTTTAACTAATCAGGATAGGGGTCTTTACAAGTCCTTTAATTTAATGATTCAATTTCTGCACCATCATGGGCATGCTGGGCCCTTCCATCATTGTCACTTTCTGAACAAGAGGAAGTGAAAAGTGTTTCATTTTTAATGACTACTTAATTAAAGGCAAGGGTATAACAGTACAGCAGTTTCTGTCGCACCAAGTCACAGTGGCACTGGTACCTTGGTTTAAAATCAAAGGACAAACCTGCTGCAATAGGAGTGGAGCAACAGACACCCCAACAGTTCAGGGCAATTGATAATTATTCCTACTGGGTGAGAAGCAACGTTTTGAAAATAAAGGCATATGCTTGGCTATCATCTAATCTATGAAAAAAATACAGATACAGAACTTTAAATTAAATTAGAGAAATGCATACCAGAGAATACTTCAAAACAATCACCAGCTATACTTCAAAACAAATGGAGTAGTATGTTTTGCTGTATACTTACAAGCTTAGCTATTAATGACAAATTTTAATTTTGTATTATCTGTGTTACAAAATATGGAACTGGGGAGTTGGGGGAATGTCCAATAACACCTTTTTCTCATTAACAGTAGCACAGGTCGTTGTTCACAGACAATCCTATGCCTCTGCTCGCCCAATGACTTCACTAAACTATAACTGTATTTACATTCTATTTCTCATTAGTCTTAGGCTCATTTTAAGAGACACATCCATTGCACAGGGGGAAATTAAATGTGCAGGGTAGTCAGGTGATTAGTACTTTCAAAGACAGGCATGGAGATCTGATTGGCCTTTTTGCCACTATATGCTCAGAAACGTATCTGTATCCATGAACATTTTAAAAATGAAGGCTGCTATTTTCAGGTGCCTAACAAGAGCTCTTGGACTGGTTGTGTGTATGGTACACGGACTGTAAGACACTTTTCAGTGGACTTGAACAAAAAGTGTGTGTGTGTGTGTGTGTGTGTGTGTGTGTGTGTGTGTGTGTGTGTTTTAAAACAGAAGTATATTTTAACTCAAAAACTTGATCTCAACTAGGGTAGCACATTGTCTGTATGAGCAGTGTCAATTCCTCCCCCCCCCCCCAAGCAAGGAATTCCCTGGGACTCTTCACTGGAGGAGCAAGTATGTCAATTTTAAAATTGTATGTAAGAAGCTAAGGTAAAACATCAGACCTGACATTGTGCAGCTGATAAGATATCAAGCAAATTTACCTGATAAACACATTTCCCTGGTTTCACAGACGCCATACATTTCACCCACTTGCTCTGATAAGAAAGATGAAATGCTAAAATTGAGAAAATTTGCTCATCTGAATGGCAAAAGCTCATGACAGCATCAAAAGGTGCCAGAATACTTTTTACACAAGACCTGTTTGTAGTTCTCACAGATGAGGAGTAATTTCTTTTAAATAGAAAATAATGCCTACAAAAGGGGAAAGAAGAAACTATAAAGATCGTTTTTTAACAGACCTTTCGATCAGGCATAAAGATAACTAGACAACTGTAGGCACCCTATTTTAAAATGCCTTTTGTGCCACTCATCTATTTCAAAGTGCCTGTGGAAATTCCAGAGGGAATTTCCTTTAATGGCGAACAAAACCAATCCCACGCCAATGCTATTCCACTTAACAAGTCTGTGACTACCTTTACTTTGTGATGTATTTGAAGTTTATTTTTTATGTCCTAGCTTCCCTTTGAAGGACTTTCATTTCCAGAGAACATCTCAATACTGCAGTAAGTCTGCTTATCAAAGGAAGGCTAATTTGGATTTCAAATGATAATCCCAGCACTTATTATAACTTCTTCCACTTTTATCCTGCCTTGGCCAACCTAGTTTTCAAACTGAACCAGAAATTGTATTTGTAAGTCCTGATCCATGAGAATAAAAGTAATGTGGAGAAGTAGGATGAACTTATGACGGAATTTGCACCCTCCACCCCCACTGATGGTTTACAGAGGAACCCTGCTCTTCTATGTGGCCTAACCCATGACAAAGCTCCAAATTTCTTACTGGAAATGGAGAGTAAATCTGATCTAAATAAAGTAAATCAGACATACTTTCTTATAGAAGATATGGTGCTGTGACTGAGAGCTCAGAACTAGAGCAGAGTTTGGTGGTGCAGTGCAGCAGAATTCCACCATGGTGCTGAGCTGTAACCTCATTCTGATTGGCTGTGAGAAGGTTGGCGGTTCGAATCCCCGCAATGGAGTGAGCTCCCGTTGCTCAGTCCCTGCTCCTGCCAACCTAGCAGTTCAAAAGCATGTCAAAGTGCAAGTAGATAAATAGATACCGCTCCGGCGGGAAGGTAAACAGTGTTTCCGTGCACTGCTCTGGTTCACCAGAAGCGGCTTAGTCATGCTGGCCACATGACCCGGAAGCTGTACGCCGGCTCCCTCGGCCAGTAAAGCGGGATGAGTGCCACAACCCCCAGAGTCATCTGTGACTGGACCTAATGGTCTGGGGTACCTTTACCTTTACCGCTAACCAGAGTTTGGTGGATGCGGGGAAGAGGCAGCACTTTAGAAGGGGAAAAGAGGAGAGCTGAGGTTATTGGTGTTCAGCTTGTTAGGGATATAGCTCATAAGCCTAACTAAAGTACTCTGGGTGGTTTTTTAAATTATCTCTTCTTTCGTAATGCTAAATCTGTAATGCATACTTCACTTAACAGATTATACAAAGAAATACATCCTTTGAGGTAAAAATAGTATTTAGATTATAGTACTTAATTATTTCAGCAGTACAAAATGCTTAGCAGATTCAATCAGATCTCACCATGCAGAGGGTGACACGATCCTACTCTCGGCCTACCCGTCCTTTATTCTCTCCATAAAAACATCATTAAGGCTGAATCAAAAGTCTTGTCAAAAGTGAAACATGTCTTTAATATTCCCTTAGACATTAATCTTATCCATAGCCAGTGGGAATTATTTCCCCTTTGAACTGTTCTTTGAGAACAGAAGTACCAAAAGTGACTGCAATAACTAATTTTCCTAGAAGGCACTCACTAAATTATCTGTTCTGTTTCTGTCAATCTCTCTTCTCTTCAGTTGTTGTACCTCCGCCCCCCTCCTTACTCAATGTGTACTGGCCTCCAGACTTAGGACATTGAGAATACCAAACAACCACTAGGAGTCCAGCATTGAAACAAATCGCACACTATTTCACTTTGCCAAATGCCAGAGTAAAAAAGACTCCGTTGTGATATATTAAAATCTAGAATGCAGGAATCCATCCAGATAATAAATAGTATTACAAAACACAAAAAAGAGGCCATCCCAGTAGTGGAAGGAGGGGTGGCATTGACCTGACTTCCCAGTAGCAGTGGGAGAGGCAAAGTGGTGGGGAGGTTTGCAAACACACCAGCGTAGCCAACACAACACTCTTGTCAGGATTCATCAATTACAGAGCTTTAGCAGACAGAACCATATAATGTCAGGGCCGCAAACTAGCCTAGTGAGCTAATGTGGACTGTATGTGACCTGGAGTGCTGGAACCTCCAGGCACAGAAGAAACCAGAAGTGTACAGTGGAACCTCGGGTTACGTACCGTTCTCCTTACTAACGCTTCGGGTAACGAGCTCCGCTAACCCAGAAGTAGATGCTCCTAGTTGCGAACTTTGAAGAAGAGAAGAAGAAGAGTTTGGATTTGATATCCCGCTTTATCACTACCCGAAGGAGTCTCAAAGCGGCTAACATTCTCCTTTCCCTTCCTCCCCCACAACAAACACTCTGTGAGGTGAGTGGGGCTGAGAGACTTCAAAGAAGTGTGACTAGCCCAGCAGCTGTATGTGAGGAGCGGAGACATAAATCTGGTCCCCCAGATTACGAGTCTACCACTCTTACCCACTACACCACACTGCCCTGGGATATGAGTGGACATCGTGCGCCAGCGGCGCAACAGGAGCGGGAGGCCACATTAGCGAAAGCGTGCCTCATGTTAACAACGGTTTCGGCTTAAGAACGGACCTCTGGAACGAATTAAGTTCGTAACCGGAGGTACCACTGTACAATACTGCCTCTGAATGGTAGGTGGGAAGGCAGCCTCTGCATTAACTAACCAGGTCAAGTAAAATAGGCTTCTACCTTTGCCTGGTCAGCTGAGCAGTATTTTCTGCATGCTGGATTTCAGGTGGTGGAGGAAGAAATATTTTCTTTTTTGTTGTATGAGGAAGAGCAGGAAAAGGGGCCCATCTGCTGGGGATAATGTCAGACTGACTGCCCTGGGTTTGTTGTTCAGTACTTTCACATATTCATTGCGATTTTCAGGCTGAGGCTAATTTAGATCACAGTGAGCTTCTGCAGTCAACAGACAAATATATATGCACCTCCTTCAGTTATGAAAAGGCTTATCTGCTTGAGAAAAGGCTAATATCTGCTTGAGAAATGGACACAGTTTACAAAAATCTATGAAGTTATCATGAAGGGGGGAAAAACCACACTGAGAAGGATTTGGGTTAAAAACAATACCCCTGTTTTACAAACTGTGTGTTCACATTTCCTCATGCAACTAGAAGACTGGCTGTGCAGATGTTTTCCGTAACATCAAGTCCCTGTGTGTATTCAAGATACCATCTTGCTTATTTTGGCTGCTGCATCCTTTTCTGCAAGACATCTGGGACGCAAGGCATATGTTGTATTTAAGAGTGGGGTGTCAGAACGCCAGGATGGTGGAGGCAGTTTTGGACAATAAGCTACAAAGCAGAGTGAATGACAGAGTGGCTTTCCATTAAGGTTAAAAGCCAGCAAGTTCATCTGTCTCTCTTCTGTGTCAAGCTGTGCAGAGACATGGGCATTTACAGAAACAAATCTGTCACTCCTCTGGATGTATTTGAAACTGATATCTCCTTTGTATATGGGCCACTTTTCGCCACCTCACAGCCACTATGCTGTCTTATTGCCATTATTTGCTGCCAGTCTTTTAGCCTTGATGTAATGTGCATTGGCGGGTGGCACTGTGGTCTAAATCACTGAGCCTAGGGCTTGCCGATCAGAAGGTCGGCGGTTCGAATCCCTGCAACGGGGTGAGCTCCTGTTGCTCGGTCTCTGCTCCTGCCAACCTAGCAGTTCGAAAGCACGTCAAAGTGCAAGTAGATTAATAGGTACCGCTCTGGCGGGAAGGTAAATGGCATTTCCGTGCGCTGCTCTGGTTTCGGCACATGACCCGGAAAAACTGTCTGCGGACAAACATCGGCTCCATCGGCCTGTAAAGCGAGATGAGCGCCGCAACCCCAGAGTCATTCGCGACTGGACTTAACTGTCAGGGGTCCTTTACCTTTACCGTGCATTGGAAGCAACAGAAACACCAGGCTGAACAGCTTTTACTACAGCTGCACTTCACCAATGACGCTGAAGCGCTGCAAACAAGCCTCTTCCTATCATAGAGGTCTGCAGAATTAGATGCCAGCTGTCTAAAGCCAACTTAATGAATGGTGCCGCAGTAGCTTTCTACATCCTAAAATGCTTTCTTAAGCTTGCTGTGCTCCCTAGTCTTCATCTGTTCTTCAGATTTATGTCAGCTGTACTTTGTCTTTCGGGGTTTATAAGGCCCCTTTACCAAGAAAGTTATTTTCTTAGCTTATTGTCTAACTAAATAGGCTTATCTTTACTCACATTTCCAGGGTGCTCCAAATGTCTGCAATTACTATTATACCAGCTTAATGTTCTCTTACCCTTTAAATTGGTCCTCAAAGACATTCCGGATCTATAATTTCAGTGACTGACCTTTTCAGAAATGTTTATATGTCTGCAGCTGCAAGGAGGAGGTTGAGAACACTTGCTTTCAGCTAACTACAGTATCTTTTTATGACTGAAACAGGAAACAAGTTAGTTGTAACAATTGTTTATCCAAACAAGCCAGGATCACAAACCATAGGGTGAAGTTGGCTTGTTCACATAAACCATTGCTAATATGGTACTAACTATAGTCCTGGTTTAAACATAATGTTTGCCAGCATCCCAGATCATCAGCAATCTCCTCTAACAGCATATAGCATGGCCTGGGAGAGTGGAGTGCTGACTGACTCCAGCTACAAAAGCTGAGGTTGTTGAACAGATTCTTGGGCTGGAGTATTTTTTACCGGGTGTGTGTGTGTGTGAGAGAGAGAGCTTGTTGTTATTGATATTATTGTTGTATCTTTAGTTTTAGATCTTATGATTTATGTGGAAATTGTTTCCATTAGGTTGTGTACTTTTTGATGCGTTTTATTTATTGTTGATGACTTCTGTTATGTTTGTAATTATGTAAATCTTGTCATGTTGTAAGCAGCATTGAGCATACTTCCAACTATGGAAAGGCGGCATTCAAATAAAATGATGATGATGATGGTGGTGGTGATAACAATAAAATTTCACACACAATTAAAAGTGTAAAGTTGCTGTTTCTTATGTATGCTTTCAGGGTTTTCCCCCTCCTTTTGCTTACATTGCAATAATGGGTGTGTGTTTATTTAGGTAGAGGTATTTAAAAAAAAAAATCACTACTGCAAATGAATAGACTGCAGCCTCCTGCAGTTAAGCTGCCACTGCCAACAGTTAACTGATTTGAGAAACACAGTTGCTGCAGTTATATTAAAGGGTTGTCAGGTTTTTCCTTCAACCCTATATATATTCTGAGTCCCTGAGTCGTTTAGCACTCTTTGGGGATCCCCTTTGACTTTCAGAGTCTCGAGCAATGACATCCATACATGTACTTTTGCCATTGAACTGGACATTGCTTTGTGGTAGGTATATTTAATACACCATGCTGCATGAATTCTGCTCTAGTATCTTTGTTCTATTGTTGCAACTTCCTCCCCTCCCCCCCGCTCTCAAATCTAATATGGACTTCAGTTTTTCTGATCCTGCCAGCTGGTCAAATCTCTCTTTCTGAAATGATTTTCAGCATTTTTATTTTGTTGTTTAATGTTCTTGTTTCTTAGCAAACCTTGAGACTCCATGAAGTTTCTGCCTTTCTCTATACGTATTGGAGAAACTGTAAGCTCTAATGCACCCATCTGGTGCAGATAGGTTCTGAGTGCTCTCTCACAGTGTTCTGCCAAGAATAAAAATGACAACTACTACAGAACAAGACTACACTGAAAAGTGCTAGACAGACAATAAAATGTGCCATTCCTTTCAGACATGGAAGTGCTTCCGTGCATCATGCCATGTCTTAAAATCATAATGTGGGAGGCTTTCCTAAGACATGCAATAATGAGGAAGGCCCACAAAGTAGCATTTGAAATTATGACAGCTATATGCACATGAAAAAAAAAAGAGGTGGATGATTACACTACAAAGAAAGGCTTGCCTTTTGTTAAGAAGAATCTCCTCCTTTGGAGTGGGACACCTTCTGTCAAATGCTTTAAAAGAAGAAATGCTGGTAATCAAAACCAAAGCATGATATCCTCAAGACATTTTATTCAGAGAAGTGCAAGGCAGCCAGACCCATCTTTCATTCTCATCCTGCTCTTACTTTCATTGCAGAATTTATTGGATGAAGTAGATGGGATGTCACTACAGCTTCCCATCACAGATCCCCCCCTCCTTTCCTGCTGCTGTGGCTGCCAGCAGTGAGTCAGCAGCAGAGACTAAGGGCCAGATCCTGTGCCATTCGGCTAACTGCCGATGAAGCTGCTTTGATTTGCACCAGCCAGGCATCTATTGTTTATAAAACGTCACGCTCCTGACCTGCATTAACAGTGGCATCTCAGAAAAAATTATGCATGTTTTAAGTTAGGCTGATATTCATGGGTGCAAAACCTCTATTACATTTGCCAGACAGGTGTGTATGGGCGGGGGGGGGGGAAACCTACATATAAAATCCCAAGGATAATAATAATATCCTGCCATTTATAGTTAAGCAGGCATGTTAAAATCAGAAGTAGTGAAGGGAAGAGAAACAGAGAAGGAAAACAAATGGGGAATTCAAATACAGTGGTACCTCGGGTTACATACGCTTCAGGTTACAGACTCTGCTAACCCAGAAATATTACCTCGGGTTAAGAACTTTGCTTCAGGATGAGAACAGAAATTGTGCTCTGGCGGCGCAGCGGGAGGCCCCATTAGCTAAAGTGGTGCTTCAGGTTAAGAACGTTTTCAGGTTAAGAACGGACCTCCGGAACGAATTAAGTACGTAACCAGAGGTACCACTGTACCTACATCTTGCTGTTATAGGCATTCAGGCCATTCTTTTTCTTTTGCAGGTTTTTGTAAAATCCACACAGAACCTCATTTCAAGTCAGCCTGAATATCTACTTCACACAAACCTATTTTTGGCCCCAGTGATAGGCACTACACCATATCTGTCACTCTGCAGTGTCAAAACATTTCTTTCTCTCCTCCTACGTATATGCCCTCATTATTTCTCTCTTACACACGTTCCTCATCTGCCTTCTAGTTGAAGAAGCCCCCCTAAAAAATACAGTTAAATTTTGCAATGACGTTCTACCCTTAAAATCATGGCAATGAATCATCCAGATAAAGGCTTCCTTGCTTCTACATTTTCACAACACTGAATTTCATTGGCAGTGCCTATGTTAAAATAGTTAAGCCTTGTGTCATAACTACAAGGCGTTGTCCAAACGTTACATTAATTTTTTGTTGAAATGAGGAAATAAGCTCTTTTATATTGCTTCTCCCTTATACAGTGTATACTGCTCCTAGTATCCCATTTTACACTTACCAACTGATGCTCAACACCTGCAAGTGTGAAACTAAATATTTGTATTTGGCTCCACGATTAGGAAATATGCATATTTCATATTTTCTCAGGAATAGTATTTTAGTATCTATAATTCAGGTGGGGGAAAGCAAGTATGACTTGGGGAATGGAATGGCACTGAGCAGGATCCTAAAAGGCCCTTGAGTTTTCCTGAGTGCCAACATTTATATGTACAGTTATGTACAACAAATATGTACAACAAATTTTTAGGCTGCCAATCAGATGTAGTAGCCAGGTAGGTAAGTGTGTAAACTACTCTGAATTAAATGTTGCACTTTCCAAGACCAGCAGTGGCATTTGGGGCTCCAACATGTTTTATTAGTACCCTCCATCCAGTTTTGTGTGAATGTTGTAGACATGTGAAAGAGGGTCAAAGAGTTTCGTGAAGTTAAGATACTCAGCATTCCAAATGAAGTATGGAATTCCACACCAATAACACAAAATGAGAAGGTCATTAACACAAACTTTTACAGGTTTCTGCCCACAGCAATTCCTGTTGCAGACACAGAATGTTAGTTTTACAGAGTCTGACAAGTGCCATTGTTCGGAAAGGTTTTGTAGAGATTTGCCAAAGAAAGATATAGCAATTTCCTTCCTTCCCTTATCACTACACAACATTGCAAACCACTTCATTGCATTGTTCAGTGTCTCCTGATTCAAGGTTGTGGTTTTTTTTATTTAAAAAAAAAAATAAAATAAGAAGATTGACTCATGATAAGCAGAAAGAAGGGGAAGATTTTCTAAGGTGCTAGTGTAAGGGAAGCCGATTTGGGCAACTGAGAGGCAAATTATAATTTTTTTAATAAATAAATAAGATAAATATCAACATTTTTGCTGAGTCAATTTTAGTCTCATATTTCATTGCTCTTGTAATTTATGTAAGTAAGAATTATTCTAACAATGCAATCTGAAAAACAATGCAACAAGAGATTACCGGTAACTGATGTTGAGGTACTCACACACATTTAAATCTGCCATTACGTACTAGTAAAGTAGTGTGATACCTTTTAGTAGATCTCCAAGCTGTACATGTATCTCTCTAAAGAATACTGATCTATTTAGTAAAAGGATGCTATATTCCCTCATTGCGAGAGGTGAGGTTACAGGGAACTAGACAGAGGGCCTTCTCGGTAGTGGCGCCCACCCTGTGGAAGACCCTTCCATCAGATGTCAAGGAAATAAACAGCTATCCTATTTTTAAGAGACAGCTGAAAGCAGCCCTGTTTAGGGAAGTTTTTAATATTTAATGCTGTATTGTTTTAACATTCAATTGGGAGCTGCCCAGAGTGGCTGGGGAAACTCAGCCAGATGGGCGGGGTACAAATAATAAATTATTATTATTATTACTATTACTACTATTATTATTATTCCCAAGGAGAGCAATCTTAATTATCATATGAGAGCATAGTTGGTCAATATTCATTAGTATGTTGTAAAAAGAGGTGAATAAATCAAGGGACACATTTATAGAGAGAGAGACAGTTTTGATGACACTATTGAGAACTGTAGGCACTTTGATCCATCACGGCTGAAGTTGAATGTAGGGAGTGGGGAGGAATTTGTTTAGTGGACTTTTGCAGTGGACCAACCTGATCTGATGGATGTTTCCTCTCAAACATGCATAAGGATGATGGAGAGATGCCAAATAACAGCAATGGGGATAGGTGGAAATTAGAATTTGGAAGTATTTAATGGCGAGCATATTTGGCCATTCTGGAAATATTTCTGCAGAGAAGTTATTTGCATTGCTTTAAATTGCATAAACATTACCATTTATTGACTTTATGGTTTAATTGGCAAAGAAAGTGGAATAATGAGATGATTTTAAAGACTTGATTCTAAATTTATACTTGGTAGTAAGTCTCACTGGGTGGGACTGATAAATATTCTTCAGACTGCAGCCATAAGAGATTAATGCTCCCAATGATATGCTTTTCCTTCTGTTTGCTCCCAGTTGATACGAGGCAGTAGCCAACAGCATTCTATTTTATAGCAGTATGTCATTTTGGCCTTGTTAAAGCTCCCCTCTGCCCCAGATTCAATCAGAAAACAAATCCACAATTGAAAGAAGTTTTTATTCATGTCCAATGGCAATTGATAAAAATTCTCTACTACAAAGTGATTTTGTGCTAATATCAGATAACTTAAGCATGATACAAGGCATACAGAATATTGCACAATATCCTTCTAATGTGCAAGTTACCACATGCCTTTTAGAAGTCTCATAAATCGTACGCAAATTATAGAACAGATGAAAGCAAGAAAAAGCTTTTATTTACCCCTGATATTTCAGGCTGCGATTGCTAAGCTGCTAGCTTTACAATGTTTACATGGTTGTTCCTGCCATTTAAACAATTTATTTTAAGATCTACTTGTGATCGTCCAAAATCTGTTGGTAGGCAATATTCCTAACCAAACGTTGCTTAGTAGTTTTCAACTGTTTGGATTTAACGTACCCAGCAATCTTGTGCTAATTCTGGGGAACATATGAACACTGAAAATAGTAGGAGGCACTTGGATGTTCCAAAGGGCTTGTTAATGGCTTTTCATCCTGATGTACAAACTATGGCTACATTAGACGGGCATTAACTTGTGAATACACACTGCTAGCAATAACCCCCAAGAGAGTACAAATCATTATATTTTTAAAGCTATTTGATGATGTATTCCTTCCTGTGTGATTCCATTTCACCCCAGTACCCCATTAATACATTCAGAATGTTAAATGTGGGTGGGGGTTGCAGCAAAGTTGAAAACAACAGACATACTCCAGATAAAGTGTTTTTTCCCTTAAGCTTTCTGATTTCATTCAAGCATGTGCCTAACTCCCCTACTGAAATCAGTGAAATTAAAAGTGCTTAATTTTGATTGGATTGTATCTTACCTTTGCAACGCCAAGTAAAGATAAGGGAGACCAGATTGGCTGTGATCTGCTATAGGAAACATACTATACAGTACTATTCTACACTGAATAGTGCATTGAAACACACCTAGATTACGGAAATTATATACAGGCTATGTTTGCAGAATGAGACAGGAGTTATTGTCAGAGCAACTGCAAAAAAATGACCAGGAAGGTACCACTGTAAGTTTCTAGCTCCAATGTTTAGACGCAAAAACAATGCCCAGGAATGGGTGGCTACATATATATTATGACAAGCTTGACTTGTCAATCTCCTGATATCATTGCTTGAGTAATAAGGACCCGCCTTATGCCTGTGACCAAGTTGTTGTAAACTGTTTTTAATATTGTGCTTTAATTGTTGCAACTGGGACCTTAGAGTGGAAGGGTGGGCAAATAATAATAATTAGTAATAATAGCAATAACATTTTGTTGGCACAACAGCTTATATACCCCACCCTAAACATTTATTTTTCAGATCAGCAATCTTTGGGTATGCTTAAAAGGAGATAAAAACCCTGCTCAGCTGAAGCAGTACAGTGCAGGAGGCCTGAAAATAAACACCAACTGGAGAGACAGTAGAAAATACATCAGCTGCATATAATTGGATTGTATATTTATGATGGTAATTCCTTTCCGTTTACTCCAAGGTCATCCAAAGGTTGAACAACTGAATGACTTATTATACTCAAGACGTTTCTTATTGGTTAACATTTCCAAAACTCAAGAGACAGCAATTAAGGATAGGTAGGATGCAACTGCTGAGATCAACCACAATCCAGAGACCCAACCCTACTATTCTTGGTTCTGAAGGTGCAGGTAGGCCAAATGCACCAACACAATCTGTTTTTCATTTACAGTTTATGTTATCATTAATATATCTCTTCGAATGTGTGACAACTTCAATAAGATATTTTGCTACTTCACAAAATCGATGCACTGGAGGCAGATGAGGCCTTTAGAAATATGAGTCAGTGGGAATCCACAGATCCCAAAGCTGGCCCTCGTTTTACTCCAAGGAAGCTTGCTCTGTGCCCCCCAAAAGAAGAGGATTCACACTCTTCAGTTAGGTAACCAGAATTCACACCTCCATTATTTCTCTACCCTCATAATTGCATTCATTCCGATTTGCTCTCAATGAATGAGTGGGTGAATAGGCACGCACTGAATAGGCAGGCTATGCTATTTAGGTGCTCAGTCTTCTATTCAAGTAACAGCCGCCTTCTTTGTGAGATTGTACCAATAGTTGTCCCAGATGCTGTACAGTCTGACCTTGCCCTAGCCACCTGAACTTGCTGTGCACTATTCACTGTAGGCTTCTGATCCCCGTTCAATTTTCTCCAAGCTCTGTGTAGGCTCATACTCTGGTTTCAGCAAGGAAAACTGGGGAAGTGGCTATTTCTGGCAATAATTTTATAATAATCTATTTCAGGGATGGAGACCAATGAATCGTCTAGCTGTTGCCATCCCTATCTCTGCAATAGAGGAATAGATGCTGACTACGGTGGATGGGAACTGGAGTCCAACAACATATAGAGGAGCACAGATTCCCCATCCTTGATCTATTGCCTCCTGTGCAAGCCTTCCATTTAGCATGAGAGATATGCAGAAAACAACAATTTCTCTTGATTAGAAATACAATTCACAACTCATGCTTTCAGCATGTCTGACACTTCTTATGGGGGTTGACAGACAGACACAGGGTCTGAAAAAATACAGGACTAATTCAGAATAAAAAGTTTTTTTTCCCCTTGAAAAGCAGCAACAATGGAAAATTATTGACTTTTCTTGATTAGATAACTCTTATGTTGGAGCAGGGGGCTAAATGTGCAGGAAAAGTACACAGGGTGCATATAACATTTATAACTAGTCATACAGCACTTTCTCAACATGGATGGGAGACTTAAGATTCCCTAGCTCGAATATACTATGATGTATTATTTCTGCGTTCCTGCAGCTGTCTTGGTAAATTGGAGCCCACAGACAGATTAGGAGGTTAAAAATCCAGTGAGGAGTCTGGACTGAATGAGATTCATGGAATGCAGGATTCAGTGAAGATTAGAATTCTTGAAAACAAGGGAGGTTGGTGGTAAAATTTTCAGGACCCGGACAGAGCTCAGCTTCAGGGCTCAACACTTTCATTCTCAAGTGATCCATTTTATGTTCCCAGGCTGACTACACCGGGCATCCCCAAACTTGGCCCTCCAGATGTTTTGGGACTACAACTCCCATCATCCCTAGCTAACAGCACCAGTGGTTGGGGTTGATGGGAATTGTAGTCCCAAAAATATCTGGAGGGCTGGGTTTGCGGATGCCTGGACTACACCTTTCAGGTTCTACTTCCCTGCTGAGGTCAGAGCCTTCCCAACCTAGAGCCTAACATTATGTCAACTTTCCACAAGCAGCCACATTGCCCACATTGTCATACTACCTCAGCGGAGTGCAAGGTCCTTGGCAGGGTGTATGCTGGCTCTTTTATGGCAATGGGCTCAAGGACTGGAGTTTCTGGGGGCCTAGGAGTGGAGGCCGTAGTGATATCTGGTTCTTAAACCCTATGTTTCCTCGGTCAGCAACAATGGCACCTCAGTCTATGTGTCTGGGTCACTGCTGACCTTGGGATCATGACAGAAGCCTAGAGGCAGCTTTTACAGCTTCTCTTCCTATGGAATCCACACGGGGAATGTCGTGGTAATTTTATTGTCCCAAACCTTATTTCGATAGAGTACAAGCTTAATCAAATCAATCCTGAATTTCTGGCTGAGGCAAGTGTTTTGTGACTGTTTTTGCTCATGGCAGCAGAAACAATTAAATGGGATGCAATGGCATCTATGATTATTAAGAGGCAAACTGGCAGAGGAAGAAAGGCTTATTTCTAGCTTCCTCTCCTCAATTTCTGCTTTAAAGGTAACATACTTGCACTGCACCAGAGTTATTAAATGGACCAAAGAAATGACAACATCAGTCAAGGACAAATCTAAGACAGAGTGCTCTCAGTGTCTTCATGCCATGGAAACAGCCACCTTTTTCCATATTCCCAACTAATGGCTTCTCTGTCAAGCCAATATTGATGAAAAGGGATTTTTTAAAAAATGTTTTACACAGACTGATATTAGTCTCTCACTAAGATTGCTTGGATTAGGGATGGAGCAGAACTGCATTCAGTCTGATTTGAAGCATTCATTCTATTCCCAGTGGCGCTGCTGGTTTGCTTCCCAGTATTTGGAAATTTGTTAAGTCTTTTCTGACCTGTACCAATCTGTGAAAACTAATAATGACAGTAAAATGATGTCCATAACATAAGATTATTTTCTTTGCATATGAAGGCAAAAACCTGCTGCTTCTAAATCAAGGAAAAATAAAAGCTCCTCCGCCATTATACCATTTGGTGGTATATAGCTCACAAATATCTCAGGGAGAAGGAGAGACCAATCTCTTCAAGATCTCAGTCCCATTTAGCATGCAGCTCAAAGGGCTAACTCTGCAGTGACATTTCAATCACCAACACTATTTTTTTTCTCTGAGACTGAAGCCCATTAGTGTTCTAAACTGGACTACTTCCCAATGCTCGGTTGAAGCAAGCACTTTGCTGACAGTTAGGGGCATAATAAATCTTACCACAAAACTCAGGCAGATATTCTCTTAGATGATTAAATAGTTAGGCCCAGGGAAAAAAAATGACACAATTCAAGGGTTGCTTTTAACCCAGCTAACACATAAAAAATGAAAAGTGGCAGTATATCTCATACCTCCCCCTTCTTTCCATCATCACCCCCCAACAAGAATATGAAGTGCTGTCCCCATATTATAGCCTAATGCATAATTCAAAAAGCCAACTGTATTTAGGAGCAGACAGGCAGCTTCGCCTACCTTCAGAATGTCAAACAGCCTATGTCTGATCTGAAGGCTTTTGAGTCACGTTTGTCTAGCACTGTTTGAAAAAAAAATTAAATAAAGCACAAATCCTGCAATACAGATTTATTAATTTTTATATCCCACCCTTCTTCCCAAACAGGACCACATGACGGCTAATATAAAACACTACACTAGTCTTGAAAATAAAAACATCCTCAAAAACAACAGGGGGAAAATACCCCCATAGCACCAATCTCTTCTCAAAGGACTGGGCAAATGGGTGAGTTTTCACATTGCACCTGAACATAGCTGGAGTGGGGAACCACCTGATTTTACCTGGGAGGGAGTTCCATAGGCAGCATCTCTCCCAATGATACTGGAGAAGTGCTCCTTCATGTAATTCATTCTATGTAACAAAACTGCCGTGACAGTTTACATCCCAAAACCTTTTAGCCTCCAGCTACTCCTAGTTGCATTACAGCATTGTTTTCAATGACTGTTACTCTTAATCGACACCATTCCCATGAAAGTTCACCTGAAAAGATTTTTCCATAACCCTTCGGTATTTCATTCATGTTCCTTGAAAGCCTTTCTTAATCGTAGCGTCACTAATTGTGCTTTAAAATTAACCAAGTCAAGTGAGACTGTAGGAGTCTTGGGGAGAGAAGAACAATTATGAGAACAATTACCATTGTAGGCTGTGTATTAAAATTAAGCAGGATAAAACCATTTGAGCTCATTTTGCAGCTGGATTGCATATTTCTCTCTCTCTAAAAGTAAACTGGTAACAAATGAAATGAAGGGGTGTTTATGATGCTCTTCATGAATAGTGAATGTCTGTGCTGGCGCTACTGTCAGTCACAGTACTGTCTCACTATTTAAGAAGGAAGTTGCATACTGTATTACAGTATTGACATGATGGCTAATATAAAACAATACGTTTTAGGACTCACATTTAATTGGAAAATTGAGGACTAATGCATAAAAAGCTGTTAATGCCTAAGGTGGAATCGCTCATTCCAAAGTTCCCATAGGCAAAAAAATCCCCTCATATTTTAAGGAAACTAGGTTCTTTTTCTATATACACTGAGCTTTTTTTAAATAAAAAAGTAGTAAGGGGGAGCAGTCAAACTTGTAATTGCCCAGCCTCTAGTTCTCAAGCAGTGCAGTCCAGAATATATCGTTTGTGCAAAATAGCCCCAGGGTGGCTTAAAACGAGATGTGCACAATGTAAGGTTTGTGGGATAATTCCAAATGGAGAAATGGGGGTATAGGAAAAGTGTGATGTGAGAAAAGAGAAAAAAAGATTAGGTTAACAGATGGGAATGCATAGGAACTGAGCACACTGGCTATATAGCATAGTGAAAAATGCTATGATCACAGAGAACCTGACCAAAAGAACCTGTGGTGGTACATGGACAGAAGGGTGGGGTAACAGAGTCTGAGCTGAAACCCAGACCAGTACTGTTCTCTAAATGCCAAGCTCCACCAGCATTCCTCTAGTTTATAAAATGCAAGCCAACCCCCAGCCAAAATCAATAATCTCTGTATTTGAATGAAACATGGGAACATATCAAGCTGCCTTAAAATGAGTGAGATCAATGAACTATCCAGCCCTATGCGGTTGACACTGAAGGGCAATTTTCCAGCAGGACTCTCTCTCTCTGGAGATGCTGGGGCTGCATGAAAGGATGTGCTGTGCCACTGAGCTATGGGCCTCCCCTGAAATGTTTTCAAATTGTAGTTGTAGTCCTACTGATAGACACGTAGGCTCTAAAGTAGTGCAGATTATATATTTTATCCCTTCTTCCTTCAAACAGGAAATAACTTGGTGCAACCAAAAAGATTCCTATCCTACCGTTATCAATACAGCTAAGAAATTCAATAAAAGTTATTTTTTAAAATCTATTTTTGATTCAAGCAATTCTCTGATATCCAGCATATAGTGCTACGTATTCCCCAATTAATAGTGGTAGTAATATATAGCTGTAGATGCAGAGAAATTGCCAGGAATCTTATCCATAGTCATTTAGGCAACTACATTACCTCCTGCCCTCTTCTTTAGCATTGATGATCTATCTTTCCTTCTCATGAGAAAATGGCACAATGCATCATAATGTTAATGAAGTTCATGAGCTTAACTCTCCACTATGCAAATGCTGCTATATTTTCTGTTTCACGCCCCAGCATGCTCTTAGCTGGGCACTTGATGCAGGAGGTGGTGTGATGTGGGAAAAGCTTGGTCAGATTGAAACCATCAAATTCCATGTACATCTCTACTCTTGATAATGGTACCTGTTTTATCACTTTGGGCTTCAGCTACTGCAGTGTCAGGTACTGAGACATATCATCTAACCTACATATTTACGGTATGTCAATATTCAGCTCTGACTGTATTTGAGAGTCAAATACCCTGGGTGTATACCCTGCAGATGACATCTGAAAGTAAAGGTGAGTCTTTTAGGTAGCAAGAAAACTTGCTTTTTGTGTACATTTTGACCACAAAGGTACAGAATGTTACTAACCCACACACCCCCTGCACATCTGCCATTCTTACCTATGTTGAGTATTTGGGGCTTAAACTAAAGTAAAACAACATGATAATCAATGATCAGGAAAATGGGCATTTAAAAGCATGAATGAAGGTTTCAAACATTTTTGCCTCATGACCTTCATCACACACACACACGCACGTTATAATGTAACACAAGTTTTACCTCAGTACATGCTAATTATATTCCATACCCCAATGATAGCAAAGAACTTCCAGATGATCTGCTTTTCTTTCTATCACATGGGTTATAGTTTAAGCTGAACTAATATACAGCTACCACAAAGAGGGATCTATACATCAATTTTCAGTTAACTAGCATTGAAAAATACTCTTTGTGCTAACATATTGATTGCTTCTTTGATCCTGAAATATTGCTTCTCTTTAAACATAATGGAATATACCTATAGCCATAGATCACTAAAATTACACGGATGAAGGATCTACAAATTGGGAATATTGTTATTGATATCTTGCAAAATTCTATTAACAATGAAACTAAGTTGATTCCCTGCAAGGTACTAAAGTAATGTCAGGGCTTGGAATGTTCTGACAGGAGATATGAAGGAAATATAATGATATAATGACAGAGGGGGTGGTAATGGAGGGTAAATTCCTTTTCCTGGTGCTCAATAAATCATGTGTTACAGCTGGAACTTCATTAGTGATGGTGCATGAGAAAAGAAACTAAAGTTTATTTGGTAGTACACAATGATCCTCAGTGCACCTTGGTGAATCTAGGCTAGAACAAAGAGACAGAGTTAGGTGATGCCTGATGGATGAGAGTTTTATCTTTCCCGCCACACAGTAAGAATAGCATGGGAAACTTAATATTATCACATACTATGCTACCTGAGGAAGTCAACCACAATGAAAAGGGGTGGTGGTGTAAAACTAGGGCTGGTTTTGTGTCTGATGCAAATAGCTTCTGATAGTTTACTGATTGTCAGGATGTTTGTGTGCCAGATCCTCAATTCACGTTTCTCTGGATCCCTTCTCCCATTCTCCAATACAGAGCTTGCTTCTCCTAAATTCCAGTGTTCTTCTTTCTCCTCTTTTGTGTATATTTGTGTGGTATTTTAGCATCTACATAAAACAGATCAGGAAGGCTGCCTGGACTTTTGTGTCATCAGTATGCAGATAATCATCTGCCTCTCCATCACAATCCAAGGAAAATATTCATTTTCCTGAATGGCTGTTTGGTGTCAGTAATGGATGTGTTGTCTCTGGATAAGACAGAAAAGCTCCTGATCAGTAGAAATGTACTTCAAAGAATTGGAATTTATTGTGTTTTGGATGGATTGCCTTTTTTAAAAATCAACTTTATAGTTTGTGTGTATTCCTGAATGAACTCCTACAACTTTGGAACTGGCCAGAATACTTTGGCAATGGCCGGAACACTTTCGCTCATCTGAGGCTGCTGTACCAACTACATCATTCCTAGAGGTGTCGTTTTTTGTCATGATGGATATGACTTTGACGGCTGCTCAGAAACTTAAGCTGGTTCAGAATGCTGCAGCAAGGCTGCTGACTGGCATCACCAGTTTTAGGAAGGAGGTTAACTTTAATTTTGCACTATACTTATGTATTAAACCTGGATTATTTCCTTTTGTAATATTTAATTTATTCTATATTTTTAAATTGTTTTGTCATATTTGAATGTATTGGTAAATTTTGTGCACTGTTTTTTTCTCCCCCACCTCACTGTTTTATATTTTGATAACTAGATGTAACCAATTAATTTTAGTTGGTTACCATTGTCTGACTTTTTATCTACATTTAACTTGATAGTCAATATTTTTACTGTGTTATTGCTTACTACATTCATTGTAATATTGGTTGTTTTTTATTGTTGTTAGCTGCCATTGCCATTTTACATGAAAATGCAGGCTTTAATATTCAATAAATAAATAAACATTGAATAGCTTATCCTAATGTTATACAAAATTATATACATTTTCAAATAAATGTACATATACATAAGCCGCATATAATAGGCAGTAGCCAAAATGTGATGTGCATATATTAGCTTGGCTTCTGCTGCTGGGAATCATCATATTTGAACATGTGTGACAGTCCACATGTTGGATTACCAAATGGTACCTAGAATGATTTGCTAAATGAACAGAATGTTTTAATTCATCCTGAATCTCTGATGCATTCACCAAATATGCCTTCTCTTTTCTAATGTTCCTTTAACTAAGTAATCAAGCTAAATGTACATCATTCACAATTTATTCCTCCCCCTGGAAGTCAGGCCTCTATAAAAGCATCTATTTGCACATCTGGTAAAGTCACCAGGAGCTTATACTGTCTAATTGTGGTTAAAGGATATACAAAAAGTTTGTGAAGCCAATAACACCAGTTTTGCATGAATGGCAGTTAATTAAAAATTGAGAAAGGGTGGGGTGGGAAAGATTAATAGAAGACTTACAAAGAAAAGTGAGGAATCTCATTTCTCGGATGTGTAGCACAGAATAGAAATCACATTTAAAAAAGAAGTCAATTAACTCATGAGTTTTAAGGTCATAAATTATCTGTCTTTTATTGGCTTCTGCCTGAAGGAAGAGTCTGAGAGATGTAACCAGGCTCAGGGAGAGCAGAGATCCCTCCTCAGAACACCAAGTTTGTTGCCTGGGCTCTGTCCGTGGTCCTGAAAGTCCTACCACCAACCTCTCTTACTTACAGGATTTGGAATCTTGACTAAATTCTGCCTGTCTTTTCATTTTGGTCCAGATTTCCAAACTCCCGACTTGCCTATGAACTCCTGGTTATCATTATGATTATCATCATCAGATTTATTACCTGCCCTTCACTATAAAGGTAAAGGACCCCTGACTGTTAAGTCCAGTTGTGAACGACTCTGGGGTTGCGGAGCTCATCTTGCTTTACAGGCCAAGGGAGCCAGCTTTTGTCTAATTCTGGAGACAGTTTTTCCGGGTCATGTGGCCAGCATGACTAAGCCGCTTCTGGTGAGACAAGAACAGTGCACGGAAACGCCGTTTACCTTCCCACCAGAGCGGCAATTATTTATCTACTTGGGACCGAGCAATGGGAGCTCACCCCGTCATGGGGATTCGAACCGCCAACCTTCCGATCGACAAGCCCTAGGCTCAGTGGTTTAGACCACAGCGCCACCTGTGTCCCTTGCCCTTCACTATAAGGTGGCAATAATGTAAAAATACAATACTAAAATTAATTAAAACAAATTATAGTCCCACTAATGGGGTGGGCTGTAAAATACAGCAATCCCTCATCTTATGCACACCTGACTTGCATGATTTCCACCACACATGACTGAAGGCAGGCTGGTTGAAATTGTGCAAGTCCCCAGCAAGGTGGAGAGCTTAAAAGCTCTTATCATGCCGGGTTTACCCAGCAAGGTGGAGAGCTTTTAAGCCCTCTGCTTTGCTTGCTGGGTAAGGCCCATTCAGTGCACTGGATCTGCGAGTGCTGGGAATGCCCCCCCCCTCTTCCCTTCACCTGTTCGTCATGGAGAAGCTATAAAGGTTTGGGTATACACACTTTTCATGTAATACATGGAACCAAACTCCTGTGTAAGCTGTATATACATCTCAGAAGTTAAATGTGGCCAGTCTTCTGCATACGACAAAAACTGCATAATGAGGATGCCAGCTGCACCTAGGTACAGAGGAATCCCACAGGTGAGGGACTGCCATTTTTTTAATGGAAAAAAAATCCCTCACTTTCAAAATATCTTTGTCAGCTGTCTAACTTAGCTGTTGTGAAAAACTGTAAGCATCACAGCAGAGACCTAGTTCTAGTACCTTCATGTAGATTTCAGCTAACGACCTTAGAAAAATCAAGCCATTTTAAGACTCTGGGTTTGTGTGGTTGAGAAACATTTGCATATACCTGGTGCCTTCTATTCCCCTTTGATGTGTCTCATCATCAGAATTAATTGACTGGTGAAAGAGTAACAGCAAAGACTCTTAATCAGAGCTGGGATTTGTTTTGCATGTTGCATGCCACTGCATACTACATGAATGAGCTATTGCTGGTTTCCCTTTATCTCAAAAATAATCTGCTACTAAATTATTGAAAACCATATACCATGAAGCACCAATGTACAAATTGTTGAGAAAAAGTCATATACAGTTAAGTAGAAGAGGAAAAAAATATTATAAAGTATGAAAGATCATTAATGTAGTGCCAGTAAAACTGAAGATTAATGTCTGTCTATGTCTATTTCGTGGGGCCTATATTACAAGGGGACATCAATTTCTTAGATGCTGTTTATCTAATGATGTCAATATGCCTTACTGGGCATCAATAACTTTGTCAACAAGTGTGCTAAGTTAAAATACTGTGAATTGTCAATGGCAAAATTTCCAGGATGAGATATGAGCCAATGTAACATTTACAAGCAACTACCATTATCAGTAACTAGCAAAATGTGCAGTCCTATCAATGCCTATATTTACTTTCTCCAATGTATATGAACAGAAGCTTAAGAGACCTACTAACCTAGCTTGTGTAACAATATTTTCCCCTCTCTCCCCATGCACACCCCTCACCCTCCCCAGTATCTGCTCAAAAGTGTTGGGGAACCCCCAGAAGAGATTTAAGGGGTGTGTGGAAGGAGGGGGGGGGGAGAACATTCTGTTGCATAAGCAGAACTCCATGTACTGATGAAATGTTGTCTTATTGCCACATTGGATTCCACCCCTTGATAATGTGGTTGTCAGTGACTTATATCTGCACTCTATTTTGGCCTGAACTGCCTAGTAGTGGATCTTTCTCTCTCTCTCTCTTTTTTAGTAACTCATCATAGGAGTGGGTTCGACACCCATCAAGAGTCTGCATCAGGGTTTTCCATACTTGGGGGGCATATTTGCAACCCAGATACTGTCCTGGGCATAACACCAACACCACAACCTATTCTATTGGCATCAGATAGCCTTTAGGAATTTAGCAGTAGTCAAGAGCTAACTGAAGCATCAGTCAATATGCAATTAGCTTGTGAGACCATAGGGAGTAAAACAAAAAACCAGGCTACTGCAGCACTGAGGATGATCATGGGATGGTGACCGAATTTGTGAACAAAGCTTGTTATATATATACATGTTGACTAGAAATAGTTGCCATTTTTCTACAATTACATACATGGTTTGTGAACAAATATTTAACTTTTGCTGACCTCTGATATTCATTATTCATTATGCTGTGCTGGTGCTAGATATAGTATAGGAATAGTTGCAGGATAGATAGAACATGGCAAGCACTATTACCAAAGCATTATTCAGCTGTATCTAGAAACTACATTGCTCCTAACGTCACATGCACTAACCCTCAGTGATTTATGGAATAGTTAAGTTATTTCCCCTTCAATTCCCACTCCCCCATCTCATCCATTAATGAGGCCATACTAAAGAATGGGTGGGGCCAAACCTGCTTTCCAAGCTTGGTTGAGCCTTGTTATCCCAAATTAATATGGACTCCAAGAGCCTGTATAGCTGGGTTCTATCTCTTTCTATAGATACATGCTCCACTGCTGAACCAGCTGGTTCACTGCATCAGTATTGATTCCGAGTTAGGTTTCTGCAGCAAAATCTATTGCATTTCCATTAGCAAGACTGCAAATGTTCAAAGCATAAAAGCTTCCATTTATATCTTTCTAGCTGCATACTGCAGAATAAATGCACAGCTACACATCAACTTGAAACACTGCCCTATTGGAAACACCATTTTGCCTTGCTGTCAGCTGTTGGGAAAGACTCTTTTTTCCTGTTCCAAAATAAAAATGACTGTATTGCAAACTGAAGGGAAACTCATCCGTACATATCTGCAATGCAGAAAGGCAAATAAAGCATCACTAAAACAATGAAAAAGGATAATTGATGGCAGCTATTTCTAGTAAATTTCTAAATGGGAGTGGGGTACAATGACACTTTGAATTGTATCATATGACTCGTGTGTATACAGTATCGCCTAGTTATTCAAATTGGCATAGTACAATTTTATGCCATCAGCTGGGTAACTGCAGTATTATTAATTTACTCTGCTGCTACTAATACAAGGAATTTAAGATACTAATTGTTCTGATAAGTGACAGCTTCTTCCCAAATATGTATGCACACATGACTATTTCACTCAAGGTCACACTCACATACATCATCTAGAAAGAGAGGATTCCAGTTTTCAAATGTGATTTAGATATGTTGAAGCTTTTCCATTTATAGAAAGGCTCACACAGAGGCTGTGTAGTTAGGCAATTGCTTACTTGATTTTTGCAGGTTCAAGTCTAATTTTGACTATATGCCTAAATTTGAAGTTTGTGTGTGCATCATAGACTCTGCCCTTCCTGAATCTTGTGTGAAGGGTTAAGGAAGAGACAGTCAATGTACAACTTCCGTAAGAGTGTGGAAGGGAGATTTCTTTTTCTTCCTTCCTGACTTAAGACTGTTCTCTGGGGGCTTAGTGCAAGACAGAGAACAGCTGCCATTTGTTCTGTACAATGAAAAGGCAGAGAAATGATAATGACAGCTGCCCATTCTAATTCCCTCCTGGTGTTTTGGGAGTTGGGTGATGGGAACAGGGGTGTAGTTGGAGAGGCAAAAGGAGACTGTGGGTGATGGAGGACGAGCCCAGGGGAAATGGATGAAAGGACAGCCATACCCTCAATTCATATTTACCAGACTGCTTTTATTTCCACTTTTATGTTTTCATTTTTCACTCCCAGGAGATCAACTAGGCCCACATGTCACACCCCACCTTTTTAAACAATTAAGCATTAGTAGAATTAAAATATAGACATATATAAGATCACATACAGATGGTTACAATGAAAACATCACAGCACCAGCCCTTGTCGTACCAATTCACTTGCATTTGACTTTTACTGCAGCGAAGATACTTGTGAAAGGATGGCAACTAACAATATTATTATACAACAGAACAGAACACACTGTATTATGCTAACCTGGACCTTGCTAGGTTCGCAGAACCATTAACTACAGCAAACATCAAGCACAAAGTAGAGAAATCATTATGGACCAAAATGGATGAAAAGTTCAAGTCTGTGATGCTATGTGTAGGTTTGCTGGAAGTTTGTGCTAGATGTCATTGACCACGTGAGACCTTGGCATCTTGGATGAGGATAAGACTAAAGGTAACATAAAGATATGAGAAGAATGTAACAAGAGTGCCACAATGGACATGGAATTATAAACATTGTTGGAATGCTTCAAATGAATGTGGAAAAACAGGGGTCCCAGTTATACCCCCCCCCCGACAGATTACGGCAATCCATAGTCAACAATTTCTGTGGGTACATCTATGTAAGTAACAAAATCAATGGAAATGATGGAAAATCCCATCCTCCTTGTCCAGTTTCTTATTGATATATAATGTTGAGTAAATATCACCGTCTCTCTGCTTGCTGTCTATCCAGCTTTGCTTTATTTGCTTTCACCCAGCCAAAAGCCAAAGGATCTTGACCCACAGCCCTAGATGGGCAACTATTAACTTTATTCCAGAATGCTAGTATGCTAGGAAACTTACAAATTCTGTTTTACAACTAGATAGAGGGGCTGGAGGAAGTTAGGAGGTGATGTTAATTGCTCTAATTGATTGCTTTGTCAATGCAATTAGTACGGTACTAATGCAATTAGTACCTGTAGGCTTCTGAGCCTAATTCAAAGTGCTGGTTTTGACTTTTAAAGCTCCTCCTGCCTCAGAACCCCAATATTTTTGAGACCCTACCCAGAGCTATAGATCAACTTCTGAGGCCCTTCTCCAGGTCCCTACTCTGAGGGAGGCTTGAACGATGATGTTAAAAGAGAGGGCCTTTTCAGCTGTGGCTCTACTTCTGTGGAATGTTCTTCCAATTATGATCCACCTGGCACCTTCATGAACATCATTTTGGCAGCAGGTAAAGATTTACCTTTCCCCCTGGTAATTTGATGGACTGAATTGATTCTTTTCTATTGATACTGTCCTGCCAAATTTTCTATGGCTGTTATGGGGGATGCAGAGGGTTGTAAGTTGTATGGAAATTGTAATATTTTAGATGCATTTTTCTTTTGTCCCTATGGCATAATATATTTATGCTTATATTTTTAAATGTAAGTTGCTTAGAGGCCTTTCAGGTAATAAACAACTAATGCATTTAAGTAATACACTTAAACTTATGCCACTTTTAAACTCTACTATCTTCCGTAGATACTTTAAATGCTTTAATTTATTTTTGTTTGCTAAAAAATCCTAATAAAATTATATTCTATTTGAAGGGAACAATGCATCTTAAATGAAGCACTGAACACCAATAAAGAATTTATTTGTTTCCTAGTACAATATTGATATTGCACTTTTTAATCATTGGTTATCACCTGTTTCACTGGGTTGCCAATGAATGAATATGGAAGACCCAATGAACACTGCCATAGATAAGCAGTGACACTGATTGGTTTAGTAACAGGTGACATCCACTACTCTCAGACAGACTGGCTACATGTGAGTGCGAGTCAAGGCAAAGAAAGAAAATTTCTAGATACTCTAAATCAGCGTTCTTCAATCTTGGGTCCCCAGATGTTGGTGGACTACAACTCTAGTTGGTGGACTACAAAGTGCTGAACCACTTGTGACCATAGTGCTATCAAAAACTGATATTCAATTAGAATGTATACTGCAGATCAAGAAATGTACCACCAGAACAAAGGTGGGTACCCAGGTGGTTAGTGAACAGAGTCACTTAAGCTGTTGGAGGCAAGAAGGCTTCCTTTAGAAAATGTAAGTCTTATCCAAATAAGAACAAAAAGGAACACAAACTTTGGCAAAATAAATGCTACTGGTAGTGGAGTGGACAACAAGGGATGCTAAAAGAGTTTGAGGAGTGTATTGCTAAAAGCACAAATACCCCAACCACTATAATTATTTAAATGCATTAGCAACAGGAGACTGCCTAGGGAGATGGTCCTTTGGATAATAAAGGAGACAAAAAGAGATTGAATGCCATACAGAGGAAGATGCAAATTGAGGTCCCTGTTCCCGAACTAACGCTCACAGGAAGGGAGTCTGAGGAACTGATGCAGATAGTGGTGGTGAGAGACAAAGTTCCAGGCCTTATTGACAAAATTTAAAGCTGGCGAATTGCTGGGTCTGGAAGACATTCCCACATGAGTTCTTAAAGAACTCGAATGTGAAATTGCTGATCTACTAATAAAAATACGTAACTTATCCCTAAGTTCAGCCCCTGCATTTATGCTGGAGGATAAAGCTATCAATGGCTACTAGCCATAATGGGTAGGTTCTGCCTTCACTGTCATAGGCAGTATGCCTCTAAATATCAGTTGCTGACAAAGGCATGTTGGCAGAGGGGTGTTGTGCTCAGGTCCTGCTTTTGAGCTTCCCATAGGGTTGCTGCTGTGGGAATACTGGACTATTGTCCTGACCCAACAAGTTCCTCTTATGGACACTTCAAAAAGGGAAAAGGGAAAAGAAAGTGTTGATTCTTCTTTTACTGGGGAGGATGAGTTTACAGTTGAAGACTCCACTTGCATCTACAAGGTGAAGTTTGTGTGATGTTCAAGACAGCTGTATTACTAGAAAAAGTTAAAATGAATTCTGAAGCAAAGGATATGACTAATTATTATCAGATGGAAAGCATTACATCCCCAGAATTGAATACAGCAAATTGTGGGAACAATATCTAAGCTGTGTTGTAGTATAATTAGGATGTGGCAACAGGTACCCTGGTATGAAGCTTTATCATACATACTAAAGCAGTTTTTGTCAAAGACAAACTCAGGGTGTGAGGAAGGGTGGACAGCCAAGTTGTGAAAACGGCAGAGTGGGCATTAGCTAAAATGAACCAGAGGATGCCAAGGGGCAGGGTATAACACACTTTATGGAGGTTGAGCCATTATTAAATTAAAGAGATTAATCTCACCCACTTTTGTCTATCTTGTATACCAAGACACAATGATTAAATTAATAAAGCTTGTAGTAGAGTTCTGTTCACAAATGAAAAGTTAATATGGCTACATTTCATACCTCCTTGGCTGGCTGTCTACTCTTATGTTATCTGGGAGTAAGACTCACTGAAAATAAGTCACACTTGCTGCACAATGATTACCTTTAGTGTTGAGTGAGTTTTATTGCTCTCAAACTTCGTACATTTGAGAAAAGTCACCCTTAGCATTGCAGTTTTGCCTGTGAATAAAATAGCTCTGTTCAAGATCCTAATTCAACCTTGTTTTCATCTTTATAATAAATAATCTATTTGCTTTAGATTTATTAAGTCTATTTCCCACCTACTCAAGAAGGCTCTAGGTGTGCACAGCATTGGATCACAGCATTGCTCCCTAAAACCTTGCTAGCTTAGATTTAGTTAGGCCTTCCTCAACAGTAACTTAAATAGGACTGAACCTGCCACTTTAAAAAGCTCTGCTTTGTCCTTCTGCTGATCATGCATCAAGGGGACTCTTAAGTAGGGCTGCTCCTGCTGGCCAACAGGGACACAAAATCTTCTGATAGAAATTATTGAGCTTTTTATACACACACACACACACACACACACACACACACACACACATACTGTGCCTTTCTGTTATTCATTATGCACATTCAAAGAAACAAAGAGTCAGAATCTGTCAGGTAAAACCAGGTAGGGAGTGGTAGGTAAAAAGCCACTATCAAATATTTGGGCTGTTAGAAGCTAGTGATCAAATGTTGCACAGGAACTCCTTACAGTTCATTCAAATAGAAAATGAAAAAAGCTCAAACCTCTAATAAGCTCTAATAACAGGGGGGAAATGTTGATGATATAATACAATACAGCTATTGCCACAGAAATGATTGCAACGTCCTGGACATAACCATTATAGTAACGAAGGTGTTTTTGTGGGTTATGTGTAAAGCACTATTTCATCTGAGCATGATTAGTAATCATGAAACCAACACATCTTCACAGAGAGATTGCAGGTTATGGCAAGAATATAATGTAAACCATAGATACATCATTCAGATGTGTATATGAATATGCCCTATATATGATTGCATAAAACACTAGGTTTTCTTTCCTATTACAACGGAACCAGGGTGACATTTAATTTAGAATGAGAATGCATAGGGAAGAAAAGGGATTATTTCTATATTGAAAAAATACAAAGTGTATGGTACTAAAAGGTATGAGAGTTCTCGAGACAGCGGAGACAATTATTAGGATTGCTTCTCCCCCAGACTCCAGTACAGAGAAGAATCAATTAGCCGTTGTCAGACTATGACCTTGAAAGATAGAGCCCCAAACAGAATATGCTGAGTTGGATGAAAAGGAGAGGAGAAAATGGGATTCTGTAACCACAAAAAGTCTGGTTCAAAAATGACATGTCAGTCTGAAACTATGAACGATGACAGCACATATTTAGCCTTGGAGAAGTGCTGGTATGAAGCCTCGCAATCTTACTAGGAATAAATATCTGCTTGCTTAAGTGTCCACCAGGCTCTTACAACCCACCTAGAGGATTAAATTAATAAATAAAATCCCCCCCTTACCCAAATGACTTGGACTGCGTGAAATAGGTAATGCACATGGTAAGTTCAGAGCCATGGCAAGTATCTTGCAGACTTGCTTCCCCATACCAATTCTAGAGGGATCTTCATAGTTCTAAAGCTTGCATTGGCTTATGCTTCTAAGTAAATATTCTTACTCAACGCAAACCGAAGACAAATCAGTTACAAGTTCCTTACTCCTTCTGTAAATATCTACAGGTATATGGAATTTAAGACTTAAAAGAACAAAACAGTTGCTGCAATCCTCCAAAATTTCCTCCGCCACCTCCCTTCTGCAAATGTGAGCTGAGAGGACTGCAGATAATGATTTGCTGTTAGGCCACCTTCCCCCTTGCCCCACTCCTCTCAAGAAACCCACTAGATGGGTGGGCTATAAGTAAATTATGTCTCAGTTTCAAATTATTGAATTCATAAACTCTTCTCTGTTGTACAGAATGTTGCAGGCTGTGTATACATTTGGTTTTGTTTCTTTACAGATCTTTGTCATTTTTGTTCCTACGGGAAGCTGCTTTTTTTAAACGATGTTCAGTTTTCCAACTGCAGAGGGATGGCAACATTCTAACATCCCCCCCCCAAAAAAAACCGGTGAGAAAGAAGCTTGCTCTCTCCATGCCCCCCATCTACCTAAAACTGGTTAAGCTCAGTAAGTCAACGTGGCAATTGCATGACCAATCTTTGCTATACTAATCAACTTTACTTGCTCAGCAATCTGACAGACTATCAACTCAGGTAAGTTGTGCTTCAGCCAGTATTTCTGTAATGGATTCTCATGAAAAGGATCTCTGAAGGAGCTGTAATGTTGTGCCTTTTGAATCCTGTCTCAGCAGAACTCACATTTGGACTATTATAATAACTGGGCAAGATCCACAGCTCCTGCAGATGGGTGTAGCTGCACTGCTAGCAATGGAGATTTCTCATTATACTATTCAAATCATCTGGTGCATGAAGACTCAATCCTGAACATACTTACTAGACAGAAAAGTCCAAATGAGCAAACATGCATAGGATTGGTCTGTAAATTAGTGGTATAACTGCTAATCTTTTTACATTTGACATGCATCTACCAGATATGACCATGTGGTCGATTTATGATGCTCTCGAAATGACATCTCAAAAGTATATTAGCCCAAAAAAGGGGGTGAAGAGGTAGGGAATAAAGCTTACAACGTTACAAGAACAAACAAATCAAAGGAAACAAATCAGTGTTCACCATTGCACATCTCTGTTAAATATCACCACCCTCTCAAAACACACCCCCTTTGCATGTTTAATAGAAGTTCACTATTTTTGTGCCATTTCAGTGATTTGCATTTCAAAAAATGTTGGCAATTTTATTTTCCAACATAGCATTTTATTCTCTTAAATATGTTAATAGCAAGAGGTTCAAGTGAAAGTTAAAAGCTTGTTCCTGCCCAGTCTCCTACATGGAGGAATAAAAGAAAAGGAGACTTTAGAGTTTAGATCTTCCAGTTTAAGCTATTTTGCTGAGCTTAGACGCAAGCCAGTAAAGGGTGGGGTGAATTTCGATAAATTTGTTGATGTATTATATCGAGCCTTTCATTATGGGCAAGCTTATACATCTAAACAAATTGATATTTTTTGCCTCCAATGCTCCCAGGGATTTTCTAAAAACCCGAAAGTTATCAGACTAAAAGCAACATCCTCCAAGCAGAAAATGGTTTGTCTTGATCCCAGATATTGGAACGTGCCTGAAATTACTCAGTGGCAAAGGAAATGCACTCCACACATGCTTAGAGGCTCTTTCATCTTTATCATTACACCACACTCCCCAAGACAGAGCTCCCAATATAAAGAGATTCCAGGGCTTAGCCTATGGCAAGGTATTGCTCACATTTAGCCATAAATGGAGGAGTTATACACAATGCCAAGAGACACTGGGCCAGAGAGACACTCATAGTAGCTCATATCTGTACAGGTTGGTACCAGGCTCTAACTGGAAATATAAATGATCAGAATTACTGACAAATTTCCAGAGGGATAGTCATGCTTGTCATCTCTGCTGTAACAGACTAAGAGTCTTGTGGTACCTTGAAGACCTAACTGATTTTATGGGCATAAGCTTTTATGGACTGGAGCCCAGTTCATCATATGCTAGGAGTGCAGCTCACATTCCATGCATCTGATGAAGCAGTCTGTGGCCATGAAAGCTCATGCCATAATAAAATTGGTTAGACTTTAAAGTGCTGCAGGACTTCAATGCTTTTGCCAAATCAACAGTAATTTTTTTCTCTTTGCACTAACCAGCTAACTTAAGGGGAGAGAGTATGAATGAGTGTTGAAGGGCATAATCTGTCAGGGACACAAAAGAATCAAGATCAAAAGGGAGTGATGATAACAGTCATATACAATTCGTTACTTAAATGGACCAGCTGAATTGTTTGTAAAGTACCATCAGTTGAACAAAGTTATTGTCAGTATTACATGACTAGCACCCCCCCCCCCCCCGTTTCCTCAAGCATCTGTTTTTGCAACTTTAACAAAAGGACAGGCTAAAGCTAATATCTGAGCTAACACACTCCTCTTTAATTATTAGCAATCTTGTTAGTATCAATCATATCATCACAATGTGAATACTCTTTAATATAGATTGCACCTGTATTGTAGGCATATGAATGACAATTCTGCACAGGGAATAGGAATGAACGCTTACCTAGTTTTGGTGGAGCTGTTTGGATATTAGTTTCAAATTCTTGTGGCAGAGATGTTGTCGTGGACCCTTTCACTTCAGGTTCTATACTAGGTGGGGGTAAGGAGGGCCCTGAAGAGAGTAAAAACTGATCCTCTAACTGATCACCTCTAGATGGAGACGGCTTAGAAGCAACCTCAGAGGGAACTGGTGAACCAGGAGGCTGCCCTGTTACTTCAAAGTTTGCTACATTGGTGGGTACTGGTAAGTAAGAAGTATGCACTACAGACGGCACCCAAGCAGAGAGTGCAGTAGGATCCACGGCAGTCACTGGATCTTGCCCAATCCTATCTGGGTCAAGGTGTGTTGGAGAATCATATTCAAAAATCTTGTCCACAAACACCCACTTGAGGCCAGCAATGCAGAGGCAGAGGCTGATCAGGCAAGCCAAGATTGGGACAATGCAGATCTTTTCAGAGTTGAGGCAGCCTGTCAGCCGCTCTGCCTCCAGACACACACAGCAAGTAGCAGCAAGGCCTGCTATTCCCTGCACCCTTGTGTCTGCTGTTTGATTCTCTGGTATGTCCTCTTCAGCAGGAAGCCCCTCGAGTGATGGAGTGGGACTCAGCTGGTTTGAGGGGTTGGGAAAACTCTCCAGAGTAGCTTCAGACATATTTAAGCATGTATTTCTTCAGTTGAGCTCTCTTCTAGAAGGCCTCAAAAAAATCTTTCCATTATCACTAACAAGCAAGCCAAAAGAGGGGGGAATAGATCCAGAGAAATCTTACCGGATCACAGCATAGGTATCAAGAGTTCAAGTGTCAGAACACGATCCAAATAAGCAGAATGCAAAGGGGTAAATTCCCTCGAAATATTCAGAAAGGAGAAAAGCCTCTCATAATGATTCAGCTCCTGCTCCTCCTCCTTGCTCACTTTTAAATTTTTTTGTTTATAATTCCTCTCAAGCCATCTCAGTTCTTCACGGAGCCAAAAATAAGAAGATTAAGGGGAAAGAAGGAGAATCTGAAATCCTGAGCAAAATTGTTTAAGTGAACGAACAGCCCAGAGCAAGAGGCTGGCTTCTCACCTTGAGCATCTGAGGCGGGTGGCTGCTTAGATGGAGGAAAACACAGCCGTCATGCAGCAGAAGCAAAAGGAAAATCAGTAAGACCGGCAGTAGCAGCGGCGGCGGCAGCAGCAGCAATGACAGTAGCAACAGCATCCTGTTGTGCGAAAGAGCCGGCAGAAAGAGGCTGAATCATTACAGAGCAGCAGGTGCCTGCTCCCTGGGCATCACTGCAACCAATATCATTACAGAGAGATTCGAAAAGGAGATAATGGCAACTCTGTCCTCAGTCCTTACCACCTCCTCTTCTTTGTCCCTCCCCAGTATTCCTTCCCTTTCTTCTTTCCTTCACTCTGTTCTTCTGACATACAGATTCCCTCTGCTTCCCTTTCTCTCTCCCCACCCCCACCCCTCTGCAGGGCTGGTCCGAGTTAAATCAGCACACCCAGCAACGCAGGACTGCCAGTGACTTCCTATTTCATCCAATTAGATGGAGGAGAGGCCATAAAATCTAAGGGAGGAATGGAGGAGCCAGTTAGACTCTCTCCCTTTCTCCCACTGTGTGGTCACGAAGGGATGACAATCGATTAGAGCAATCTAACAAAGCTGCAATGAGGATGAGGGTGGGGAAGGTTGTAGGTGGCAGCCTTATGGGCTGGACTTAATGCTAAGACTGTCGGATATCCGATCCCTCCCAGGGGACATAGGCCTTTCAGCTGCAGTTTCTTTCTGACTGCTACCTAGAGATAAAGTTTGCCTTTTCATCAGTCTAGTAAGTAGAATTCATCACAGGCAACACAATTATGATTTAAAGGACAGGGTTTGTTTGATTTTGTTTATTTAAATAGAACCTTTTCAAGCATACGATCCATGTGTTTGATTTTGGAATAAATATTTTAAACACAATTCTATATTAGTATTGCATTAGCTTTGTGTGTGCGTGCGTGCAAAAAAAAAAAAATTGCTTGAAAAATACTACGTTTTGTCTTCCAAAATTAAAGAGGACCAAAGCTAAAGTTTATTCAGTTTTGACATCTTCCACTATTTCTTAGTATTTACAAACCATTTACTAATTATATTGAGTAAAATGTCATCAGCTCCAAAGTATACACTTTCAAGGACTATAAATTTGAGTAGAAACCAAACACAACTGGCAAATAAAATTCATATTTGGTTTCCCAATGAAAAATGGTCAAAGGTTTCCTATCAGTGAGAATTGCAACAGACCGAGTAATTCCTATAGATGGTTCATGACTTTCATGACAAAGTCATGTCAAATAAAACTATTAATATATATTTGTAAGAAAAGGAATTTTGGGATACCACCCTCACTGCCCATTGCTTTCTGTGCAGCTGTTTACACCAATAATTTACATTTTTTTTACATATTTTGGAAGGTAGCCCCACACCATATCCTTATTATTATTCCACAAGAGCACCAGTGTTTCCTATGAAAAGTTACCACAGCAATGATTTAAAAATGTACACCTCTTTTAGAATTTCCTATTGAATATATCCAAGGGCGTGCATTTGTCCCACGCTGGGAATCTTGTCCTCCCACTTTCAGATCTCTGCTGGATCCATACTACTGAAATATATGCAATACTGTAGTTGTTCTCCTGATATTGACTGTCATTTTACATAAGATCAGAAGCAATGAAGTTACCAGGACACCGAACTCACCCACCCTAATCTTAGTGTTCGATGCCATTTCAGCAAAATATTAAAATGCAGCTCTCCCTCTTTATTGCTTCATATTGGATCCTTATTGCGCAAAAAGAATAGCCTAAGTACGGTCGTGGAAATGTAAGTAACATTTGCATAAAGCAGATTTATTGGCACTGTAGGAGCTTCTTTGGAGATTTTGCAACCCAATGTGTCAATATATAGTGATGGAACGTGCTAGGAACCCTTAATCAGCAGCTGCTTGAGACTGAACACTGCATCAGCTTTCCTGGCACCGCCTGAGCCTACTGCGTCTCTATGAGCTTTAATCAAGAGACACCAGGGAGGAATTTTGGTTAATGCTGATAATTCATCCACTCCAATGTAAGCCTGTAGAAAACGACACACCTTCCATTCAATACAAGCAAGCTTAATCACTAGAGGAGGGGGGGCACCAAATTTGTGGATGTTGAGCATTCTTTGCAGTAAGTGAATAAAACAATCAGAATTCTGCAGTAGCTTCGCTTGGTTTCAAGGCTTTGGGGTCACAGGGTGGTCAGCTTTTACTTCCAGTGCTGTCCTTTAAATTTCCAGTTCAAAAGGCCACCGTAGAGCCTTCCAGAACTGGCTCACCCACCAGGTGGAGGAAGCGCAAGAGGCGGTGATGCCACAGGTGCCGCCGCTGCCCCCAATCGCTTCTGCCACTGGTGGAGAAGCAACCCAGGTAAGGGAGGCTTCAGCAGCAGCAGAGCAGCACAGCTTTCTGTTGCACAGCATTGGTTGCTGGTCTGTCCCACCCTGAGGAGTGGAGAGAGACTAATAATAATAAATATTTTATTTATTTATTTATACCCCACCCATCTGGCTGGGTTTCCCCAGCCACTCTGGGCGGCTTCCAAGAGAATATTAAAATACAATAATTTATTAAACATTAAAAGCTTCCCTAAACAGGGCTGCCTTCAGATGTCTTCTAAAAGTCTGGTAGTTGTTTTTCTCTTTGACATCTGGTGGGAGGGCGTTCCACAGGTCGGGTGCCACTACCGAGAAGGCCCTATGCCTGGTTCCCTGTAACTTGGCTTCTCGCAGCAACAAAGCCTTGTGGAATGTCCCCATCTCACTGAGGGAGGGAGGCATTCTGGTGCACAGCATTGCACACTGGCAGGGTGCCGAGGCTTTGCAAGTGTTTTTCCTTAAGGAGAAGCCCTTAAGGAAACTGGGAACCTAAGTGCCTGCAGAAGTATGAGGTGATTTGTTGGGTTTTTGTCATCGTTCTTTGTAAAAAGCTATGAAATTTTCCACAAGGACCTGTGCCTTGGATAGGTATTCTTGTGATATTGGCATGAACCAGCTCTGTGATTCTTCTGTACAGTATACTCATGTAAGCTTTAATTTGACTGTGGTTTAATATGACTGTGATTCCACATGTTCTCCAGGTAAAAATTAGGCAGTGAGCAGGATAAATAATAGCTGAAGTTTCATGTTTTTCCTGAACCTTAGAAATCAAAACCCTGTTCTTGAATAATGTAAGCAAATGATAAAATCTGCATATATATTAGCCCAAGATTTAGGTTCCTCTACTCCTGATAATTCGGTAATTGAAGGCACACATTAGGGCAGCAGTAGGAAAGAAGAAAAATGAAGATTGATGAGTCTACAAGTGATAGTTAGATGACGTTTAAGGCAAGGTGGACATGAGTTATATGAGAGGAATACAAAGCTATGCAAAACACTGGCGCCCTGCATTGCAAATTACTGACACCCTGCATCCTTGATAACTTGAAGTTCTGGTCACTGTTTGGATGGGAGACCACCTGGGATTGAAGGTATTAAATGAAGAAGTCAGTGATATTAAGCAGAGGTGTACCTAGGGGTTGTTAAAATGACCACCCCACCAGGGATGCAGGCTCAGGGGGCAGGAGTGGGCGCCATGCAAAAATCACTTATCAGGCTATATATGACATATATGTGTGGCAAGAAGCTTCCCATCCTCACACTGTGGCACAAGACATGCACTTTTTTGCCCTTCCTCTTTGCTTCACCCACACTCTAGACGCTTTGAGTACAGTGGTACCTTGCTTTACAAACTTAATCCGTTCAGGAAGTCCGTTCTTAAACCAAAGCATTCTTAAACCAAGGCATGCTTTCCCATAGCAGCGGGGGACTCAATTTACAAATAGAACACACTCAACCAGAGGCTTAGGAAGGTCAGGTGGTACCCGGTGCGGAAAATGTCTTGTCACCCTCCCCCATTGATTTTTTTTTGGGGGGGGGCTGCAAAAATGGTTTTATGTTATTTCATATTTTCTTACAAAGGAATAATAATACGTAATAATAATAATAATAATAATAATAATAATAATAAACTTTTATTTATATCCCGCCCTCCCCGGTCGAAGTCGGGCTCAGGGCAGCTAACATCAGATACATAACATTGGTAGAAAACCAAAGACTAATTAGATTACCTCCTAAAAACATGTCAAAATGAAATTAAAGTCTAATTAGATGGCTTTCCGCAGGGTTAGGGTTGGGAACAGTAAGTGCTCCACTGAATTGAAATTTCAGCCTTCACAACATAGGAAAATGGCCAAGTAAACAGCTATTTTCGTGGAGGAGGGTCAAGATATTAATTGATATGCATGAAATTTCATATATACCTATATAATCCCTAGTGTAGTAAGATAAGACCTTTGGAGCAGGCATTTTCAAAAAAAAGTTTTTTATGAACCGCCCTAGTAGGGCAGTAATTGTTCCTTGATAATTTGTCACCCCCCCTCCATGATGGAACCTGGGGCGAACTGCCGCCTGCCCCCCTTCCTACGCCCCTACACTCAACAGGAAGCAGAAAATGTTCTGCTTCCAAGGCAAAGTTCACAAACCAAAACACCTACTTCCGGGTTTGCAGGGTTCTTAATCCAAGTTGTTTATAAACTAAGCTGTTCTTAAACCAAGATGCCACTGTACTTGGGTTGCATAAAATTGAGTAATTTCTAATGTGGCTATTTTAGTAAAGTGATTTTTTCAGGGGGTGAGAAGGCGCCGATACAGCTCCTTGGTAAGGGTGCAAGAGACCCTAGGTATGGCTCTGCTGTTTACTGAGATTCAGCATATTAGGGCTGGACTTGGCTAGACTCCTCCTCCTCTCTCACGTGATTGAAATGCAGAAGGAAACATGATAGTCTTAGCCATTGCTTCACAACCTTGCTTACATAAGTGGCAACATACAGAGAACTCTCACCACACTAAAAACTCATTGTAATCTATGGTTTGTGGACTGCAGCCACTGAATCAAGCATTTTCAATCTGTTAATAAACTTTCAGATTAATACCTGCTTTTATAGAAGGGCTTATGGCTTGCAGTGAAGAAAAGATTCCCAGGAAATACTGTAGTGTGACTGTCTAGTAGTTGATGAATGCTGAAGAAAGCTCATGGATAACAGAGAAACTTTGTTAATCTCTAAAGTGCTGCAGTGATTTTTTGTTTTGCGTTTGCTTTTCTTTGCTGTAAACCAAGCAACTTTTCTGAATTCCCCCCCTCAAATTCTGTATGTGATTTTTTTTTTTTTAAAAAAATAATACATAAAAATATGTTCTATTTCTGGTCCACTTTATAGTGACTGTTCTCAGTGGAACAAATTACAGTCTTGCAAATCTTACAGTTTTACTAGTGCAACGAACCCCCTTGTCTCTCTTCTCAAGAAGGTTCGCCTCGAAACCAACTCCCTCTCACTTTAAGGGTTTATTATTAATGAGAGTCTGTATCCAGCTTACGTGGCCTGGTATCCTTAATGCTCTGGGCTATTTAGGTGAACCACCCTTTGCCTACAGTGCCGCCCTCAGCTCGGCTCCCCACTGTATCGATTTGCCTCACAACTCTGGCAACTTTATGGCACTCCAGGTTTTCACCTTCTAACCCCTTTCTGTGTGACTCTGAGACACAAACTATCACCCGCTTTCCTTTCCTCAGGTAAGTTTTGCCCCCTTCCCGAGTACACACCTCTGTGAGCTCTGATACCCTGCTGGACTAATAATGACGATTCCTCTATGGCACAAAAAGAACTGTACTTTATTTCTTAGAGAACATAGTTGATTTAAAGATTCATGCATTCACAATCTTAGTCACAGTAACACACGTACTCTTTCACTTTATAGTTTCACGACAAACTAATCCTAACCTATACCAACACTATCCTGGCCCCACACCCTCCTTCTTCTCCCTGTCACCACACATACCCTCCCTCTTCTCAACTGTCAAAACGGCTGTCCCCTCCTTTTAAACCGGGGATCGTCCCGCCCCTAAAGGATGAGCTGCCATTCAAAGTGAGGGTGGATTAACTCCTTCTGAACCGGGAGGTAATAACTCCTTCACCTTAGGGCCAATCCGTTACAACTAGCATGTCTGCCTCCCCTCTCTGAGAGAGAGAGAGAGAGAGAGAGAGAGTAGATACTGTATCTGTATCATATAAACCACCTGAGAGAGATAGAGAGAAATTAGAATTAAGCCATCTTTCATCTACAAAAGCATCCTTGCATGATTGCTCAGACATGATTCTCTCGCCCTAGGTTATCAGGCCTCTGCTATCCCATCTCCTCTGCACAGCAGCCTTTTGAGCAACCTCCACATACTTCACACTTTCAATCTTTTCTCCTGTCAGGCCCTGCAGCCTATGCATCATTTCAGTCAGTTTGTTCTGAATCAGTTCTGCTTTACTAACATCAATCTGGTACTGAACAGAACTGAATAAAGCATGGCAAGGGCCCTCTCACTAGACATAATGTAGAAACTACTTCCAGAGACCATGACTGAATGCAACCTCAGAACCACATGTTCACTTTAAAACAAAACTCCATCCTTGAGTCACATGCTGTACAATTGCCACCAGTTATTAACGCTGGCATTGCAGAAAGCCAGAAACTATTATCAAATGGGTTAAGATCTATGAGATTTAATAAAGTAATCCATGTTAGATGAGGGGGCTATAATTTTACTTTAGGACTGCAAAGTCAGTCTTAGAAAGAAATCCTTTTGTGTAATCATAGAATGGGGAAGAAAGGATAAAGTGATATAACAGAAAATGCAGGGGGAAAAGCTATTTAATGACCTGCATTCAGTGACATTAAGAGAAAACCAGAGAAAACCACTGCATACTGAAATATTGCATAAAGTGTACAGATTTTGCAGTAAACTTGCTGCTGGTACAGTAACGATGCTTTATCATTGACTTAAGATCTATTCCCAAGTTCTTGACCTTTTACAACAGAGTCCTTTGTTCAAATCCTTTTTTATGATTCCCAACAGCTACATCAATAAGAAAAACGAAATACATTATCCATATCTTAACCCTGCTAAGCTATTATGCAAGTAACTACAGGCAAAAGAGAAAGAAGGAAAGTAGTCTTTCACCAAAATTCTATTTAAAGTTGTGGACTAAGTTAAACTAACATGAAGGAACAAACATGGCTGCCAGAATATAATGGAATTCCATATTTGCAGACCTGCTTTGTACACTTAAATGCTCTTCTCAATTTCATCTTAATAGACCTTTTTATATTATTTTCTTTCCTTACAGTCACACTGTAACAAAAAACCTCCTCCTGCTTTCCTTGTGAGGTAGGACAGTTGAGATATGCCCTTGCATAATTTATTACTATTTATTATTTCTAATGTATAACCTGCCCTTTCTCCCCAAGGGAAGCCCAGGGCAGATCATAATAATGAAGTTCAGAAGTTAATAATATAGACAGGAATCAAAATTTCATTAAAATATTAGCCAAAAGTCTGGATAAATGAAAATGTTTTTACCTATTTCCTTAATGCAGATAAAAAGGGGGACTGACAGATCTTCCTGGTGAGGGAGTTACATATCTGAGATGCTGTCACTAAGAATGACCAATCGCGTGTCCTCATTCTTCACATTGGTGAGACCACAAGTAAGGCCTCTCTCCCAGACAGCAATTCTTGGGTCAGGAGGTATTGGAGAAAATGTTCTTTCAAGCGCTTGGGACCCAAGCCATTTAGCGATGAATTAGCAAGGGTTCTGGGCAGTGTTATTTTTCTAGAAGTGGTGCCAGAACTCCGCATGAACACATTCTCTTAGAATGGCAATGGTGCTCGCTTGAGAGGTGCCGGAACTGAGTTCTTGTGAGTTGCCTTTGAAAAGAGCCCTGGTTCCCGAGGGTATCAGGTAGAACAAGCATGAAGCATGACAAGCCTTAGTCCAGGAAAGCATTTTTTGACATATAAACATGAGATCTTTTGCCTTCCTACCAGACAGTATATGAAGAGGGATGCTTTGAATATAACTTGCTCTGCTTTCTATAATGGACTAGATAAGTGTCATGGCTGAGAACGACTTAAAGGGGAAAAGGGGACTTACTCAACAGAAGCCCCAGGCAGACAAGAAGAGGACACGGAGCAATGGATTCAAACTACAAGAAAGAAGATTCCACCTAAACATTAGGAAGAACTTCCTGACAGTAAGAGCTGTTTGACAGTGGAATTTGCTGCCAAGGAGTGTGGTGGAGTCTCCTTCTTTGGAGGTCTTGACAGCCACCTGTCAGGAATGCTTTGATGGTGTTTCCTGCTTGGCAGGGGGTTGGACTGGATGGCCCTTGTGGTCTCTTCCAACTCTATGAGTCTATGATTCAATGAAGTAGTGCTATTCTATAAGATTGCACCGGACAGTATGTGTGATTCCACATTCAATTCGTGACTGCTGTAAAAGAGAGGATGTAATGACAACTGTACACACTGTTAGTGACCTACAACACACCCACCCCTTCACACAAAGAGGGCTGGAGAACTTTCAGATTTACTTTATTTTGTGGCCAAATTGTGAACACTAATCAAGATTTGTCCCAGTTTAAATTTATATTCTTGCCAAGTGTTAAGCAGGGAAACAATCTGTTAGCATCAAGGATTCTGTTGGAAGGAAGATAGATAAAGTAGCTTTCCAACATCCCAGTATAGGGGACTGTTTTTTACAAGAAAACTGTTCTAGAAGAAAAACACTGTTTTAAAAGGAGAAATTGCTCAACTGCCCATGAGAATGCAACAAATGTTTACTACCATTAATCTCGGTTGGCCACCCAGACCTAAATCTGTTTACTTTTTAGAATTAGCACAATTAGTCTTATTCTTGCCACTAAAAGCTGTCAGATTTTAAATATCCAGCAGCTGCTCCTTAAATTAGATTCACTGTACTCCCTAAATGGATTCCTCAATAGCCCAGTATATTCTTGAATGCAACATTGCAACAACCTCCTAGAAGATGAAGCATTTGTTCAAAGACAATTCTACATTATGCGCCTACCAGATGAAATAAACAATTGAAGCAAAGCAAGGATGCACCAGTACATTGTTCATTCACATACAACTACAGGTAAACACCTACCGTATTAGCCCGAATATAAGCCGCACCCGCAAATAAGCAGCACCTTTAAAATTCAAGGGGAAACTAGAAGAAAAGAAAATACCCGAATATAAGCTGCTCCCTTTAAATTCTGCAGGCATTCACACCCTTAATGGCAAATGTAGAAGAAAACCTTACAGTGATATCGTAAAAGCCAATTTTTTTGTCAGGTCACGAATTTAAGCTGCACTTAAATTTTTCACGGTCGGAATTTGGAATAAAAGTGTGGCTTATATTCGGGCCAATACGGTATATATTCTGGAAAGTGGTTTATCTGTCTAGCTATCTGTTCTCTATGGTCTGGCCACCTCTCAATATATTATCACCAAACTTGGTTCCCATGGTGGGGACAGCGAACCTAATCTGTCTTGGGACACCGACCACTATTTTGGTTCAAGATGTCAGAGTAAAACGTCACATTGGTTTGACTTCACCCATTTTTTGGCACAGGATATGTCGCCTCTCAAAATATCATCATCAAATTTGGCATGAGGGTTTCTGAGGTGGGGGAGGCAGTCTTTGTCAACTTTGGTAAACTGAAATGTGATTTTACCTTTGTGGGTTTTTTTTGGGGGGGGGTGTAGGAGAGAGTAACAGGTCCAAACCAGAATAATTTGCACATGTCTGAATAGATCATCACCCCATTTGGCCGGTATTCGCTAAATTGGACGAGACGGCTCCAGCCTGCAGATATCATCACCATACTCAGCACGAGAGTTCATCTACGTTCAGATGCCAGACACCATTTTGAACCAACTTTCACACAGAGCCAATGGAAAAAGAAACATGTTTGGTGGGAGGAGAGCAGAAACCAAAGGGGGTAATACCAAATATGTCACCGTCTCCAAAACGTTGGATACTTTAATCCAACAGTATGAAGTACAAAAGGGTCCCCTAAAAGAAAAGCAAACAAACTTTGATTCTGACTGTGTTTTGAGTTATAAGGGTCTAAGAGCAGAGTTTCCCAAACATGGGTCTCCAGCTGTTTTTGGACTCCAACTCCCATCATCTCTAGCTAGCAGGATCAGTGATCAGAGGTGATGGGAACTGTAGCCCCCAAACAGCTGGAAACTCTGTTCTAGAGCACTGCCAGTTTGGCAAGTAATTTATTTAGTCTTGGCGACTAACAAGCATGGGAGCAGCTTCTCCCACAGTTCAATCTCTGTTTCTTTTTAGAAAAGAGCATGCGAGAGACTTAAAGTGCCTTCCTAATAATCTGCTTATTTAACAGGTGTAACATTGAGCAGGTAAGCATGCACAAATGCAATGCATTATTCAGACGCAGAGCTAGCTGCTCCGGCACCCAGAGCGGCGCACATGCTGTGCATCTGGAGACGGGGTTAGCCGCCAGCGGGGGCACCGCCTGCAACTAGCGTCCCAGTGGGGTGCCGCCCGCAGTGAGCGTCCCGGGGGTGGCGGCGTGGCAATGTCACCCTCTCAGGGATGACACCTGGGGCAGACCGCACCCACCGCACCCCCTTCCTCTGCCAATGGCATTATTACTTCAAAATCAACAGTAGGAGTTTTGAAAACCTACACTTCTGCCATACAGCTCTAAACTTTGTTACCCCTTTTGCAATTTTGTTATGTACACATCTCCAGGCAATAAAAATTGAAACCACACACCCCTCCACCTGACAGGTGGCTGTGACATTCCAAGTTGGCTCTTTGTGGATGTAAGGCAGCCTAATTGATCATCAATGATCAGGCCATATCAAATCCAAGGAAGCTTGCATAATCAGATTAAGTCATTAAGAAGTTGCTGATTCTACTAAGAAAGAGGTATGGCAGGAAGAAGGAAAGAGAGGTCAAACTCAATGTCTTCACAGCTATGACGTGAAAAAGACGATTTCAGGCATGTTCTAACTGTGTTTTGAATGTTACGTTCCGTACGTACAACCCTTTGCAGAATTCTAACCTTGCTTTGACCGAACACCAGTAAGGTGAGCTGAAAGGAAAGCTGAACCTCTCCTGCTCAGTACAACAAGCTTCTGAACTGCTGCAAAGAACACAGTGCAATGCATCAACAAAAACAAAAATAGAATCACCAACCAGGTTATTTTAGTCCATCAAGCGGATGGACAATAGTCGCTTCCAGAATTGCTGCAGCAAGAAAAACGAAAGTGTTATAAAGATCCAGTGTAAAACGGGGAGGGGCAGAATTAATCATTTAAGCTTTTGCCATTTTTTAAAAAAGCACCAAAGATATTTTTTGAGTAGTAGATGTTGATGAGATTAAAAAAACATTTGCCTAGGGGGTAATAATTGTTTGCAGCCGATTGTACTACAGCTCATTGTCCAACCACTCCTTCCCCCATCCTCCATGCACCAACCAGCATCCATCAGTACAGGAAGCCTAATACATTATTTATGTGGATGCAGCAGCTAGAAAGTCTATGTATGCCGTTTACTTTTGAAATAGTAAGTTATAGTTATTGGCAGAGGGAAGCATGAGGCTGTGCATTAAGGTGATGAGATAGACCTAGAGTCTTGCCAAACAGAATAGCTAAGTAATAACAAATAATATTTAGGAAGGAAAAAAACACAACCCCAGCCATGTTTGATTTTGTGGGGATAGAGCCCCAGCAGACAACCTCAAATTATTCTATAGCAATTAACTGATTGTAATAGGCTTGCACATTTCCTTTGATCTATTAATATGATTAAGTGCAAGTGTATTTACTCAGCAATTTCCAGAAGGCACGTGGTGTGAGCAGTGACAGAATTCAGCGTCTGTATGAAAACTGAACGAGTAAAAGCAAGAAGTAAAAAAATAATAATGAACAAACCCTCAAACCCTATCTTTTAAGATTTCAAGAAAGGTGAAACTGACATACATAGGACAGTGATGCTCATTTCCAAGCACACCTAGGAGCATCACGTGCAGCCGTTATGTTTCATACTTTTTATTCTGTTAAAGTAACTCCAGCCCTGGGAGGAAATTCACAAGACCAGGGGTCGGCAAACTTTTTGAGCAGGGGGCCAGTCCACTGTCCCTCAGACCTTGTGGGGGCTGGACTATATTTTGAAGGGGGGAAAATGAACGAATTCCTATGCAGCTGTTTAGGGAAGTTTTTAATCTGTGACATTTTAATGTATTTTGATATTTGTTGGAAGCCACCCAAAGTGGCTGGGGGGACCCAGCCAGATGGGTGGGGTACAAATAATAATAATAATTAATAATAATAATAATAATTTATTATTATTATTATTATTATTATTATTATTATTATTATTATGCCCCACAAATAACCCAGAGATGGATTTTAAATAAAAGCACACATTCTACTCATGTAAAAACACCAGGCAGGCCCCACAAATAACCCAGAGATGCATTTTAAATAAAAGGACACATTCTACTCATGTAAAAACACGCTGATTCCCGGACAGTCCGCAGGCCAGATTTAGAAAGCGATTGGGCCAGCCCCGACCCCCGGGTCTTAATTTGCCTACCCATGCACAAGACGCTTAATATGACTTCTGATATCTAAGTATTAATTTTTAAACCAACAGTATTCAACACTTTAAACCAGGTGTGAGGTAAGGTCCTGTTGCAGCAGCCTAGTTACCTAGCAAACTGCTTGGAAGCCCATTTTTGCATTAAGCAGCGTGTAAATGAAATACCGGTAGCAGCATCAGTAGCAGCAGCAGCAACAACAAGGTAGCTATGTTTGTCTGTCATAGAAGAGGCGGAGTAGGATTCTACTACAAGCAATTTCATCTTCCAACAATTTTTGTTTAAAAAGTGGGGAAGCCAGCAAGCTTCAGTGCTCAGCTTTTTCCTCCTTTATCTTACCCACTTTCACCTTTTATCCAAGTTCTTAGTAGCGGTTTACCATTAATAAGCTGGTGGCACTTAACAAGTCGTTATTTTTCCTTCTTGTCCATGTGAATCTGAGAACCATGGCAGGAAAAGCTGCAGTCTTCCACTTGAATGATGGCTCTGTCTCTCCCATGTGGCCATTGATTACCAGCAACCTCTTTAGCTAGGCTCCAACAGCTGGCATACACTTTCCATACAAATGCCCTTCAGTGTCTGTGGCGTATGGAACAAGAGTGCTGGATGATAAGGAGATCCTTTATAATTCTTTGCACTAATCCTATTAGGGAAGAAGGCTGCTCACTAATGAAGCAAATACAGTATATTTTATGCAACTAGAAAAATAATAATAATCCACTATTTGCTTTATTACACACCCGCCCCTCCATCTTCCAAGGTTGCTGATGAATTCCAGAAAGTTAAGTCATATTAGCCTGATGTGGAAAGAACATAAGATAAGATAAGATAAGATAAGATAAGATAAGATAAGATAAGATAATTTATTGTCATTGCACAAGTACAAGCACAACGCTATACAAGTGCAACGAAACTGCACGCCCCCCATAAAAACAAAAGAAAGAAAAAACAAAACAAAAAGCAGCACAAAACACACACACACCAAAGAAAGCCACACATACACACACATACACCCATCACAGCTCTCCAAGGTCATATTATCTGGTTACAGCGTTTAAGATGGTTATAGCTCTTGGGTAGAAACTGTTCTTCAATCTATTTGTTCTTGATCTAATTGTTCTATATCTTCTACCCGAAGGCAGTGGTGCAAAGAGACTATATGCTGGATGAGATGGATCCTTTAAAATATTGTTAACCTTTTTAAGGCAACGGGAACTGTATAGATCTTCCAGAGATGGGAGAGGATGACCAATAATATTTTGGGCTGTGGTTATGACCTTCTGAAGTATCTTCTTCTCCCTGGCTGTGCAGCTGGAGAACCAAGCACAAATACAGTACATAAGAATGCTCTCTATGGAGCCTTGGTAGAAGGACACCAGCAGTCTCTCACACAGCTTGTTCTTCTTTAAAGGCATCTTGTGCCACCCCCTCCTGCCCCGCTTTATCAGACCCCTTGAAGTGTTGCATTTTGTTGGCAGATGTACATATATTTATACACACCAGGACCCAGGTGGCGCTGTGGTTTAAACCACAGAGCCTAGGGCTTGCTGATCAGAAGGTCGGCGGTTCGAATCCCTGTGACGGGGTGAGCTCCCGTTGCCCACCTAGCAGCTCCTGCCCACCTAGCAGTTCGAAAGCACGTCAAAGTGCAAGTAGATAAATAGGAACCGCTCTGGCGGGAAGGTAAACGGCGTTTCCGTGTGCTGCTCTGGTTCGCCAGAAGCGGATATGTCATGCTGGCCACATGACCTGGAAGCTGTACGCCTGCTCCCTCGGCCAATAAAGCGAGATGAGCGCCACAATCCCAGAGTCGTCCGCGACTGGACCTAATGGTCAGGGGTCCCTTTACCTTTATACACACACAAGTACAGGGGAAATATACTGGTATCTAGAACAGCCATAAAAGGCAGCAAGAAGTCTGCAATCCCAAACAGATACAATCAGTATTGATGGATATGATTAAACTAGAATAAGGTCAACTTGTATTTGTTCTACTGCTTTAAATGATCAACAATCCTTCTAACTCTTCTCATTATTGTATTACAGGACAACAAAGCAATAAAGAGACTCCTGTAATACTTAAAGATTAGAATTTATTGTTGCTTTTGCTGCAGCAGTCTAACACAGCTACCTCTCTGGAATATAAAGAAAATGTTTTCATTGTTAAATCCATACAGCATCCAGCAAACCAGTGTCAAAGAAAATATATCACCCATTATACCAACACTGGTTTCCAGTAATTTTTATATAGCAGAATCTTCACAGCAAAAACAGTTCATATTTTTTGCAATTTAGTCTCCATGGCCTGCTTGGATTTTTGAAATTTGGTTTACAGCAAAAGACCAACCTTCTGTCTGGTAATGCTTCAACTCCCTTTCTGGCTACTATATCCTTGAATGCCTGTTAAATAGTCATATTCACCAAGAACCAAAAATTAGAATGGAAAGGATTGCTGAGCTTTGAACAAGACTACTGCTATATGACTGTTCAGGACCACAATACCTCAAGGACCGCCTCTTTCCATATGAACCTACCCGGACCCTGAGATCACCTTCTGAGGCCCTTCTTCCTGTGCCTCTTCCTCGAGAGTTCCGGAGGGTGGCAACACGAGACAGGGCCTTCTCTGCAGTGGCTCCCCATATGTGGAATGCTCTCCCCAGGAAAATTCACCTGGCGCCTTCGTTATATACATTTAGGCGCCAGGCAAAAATGTTCCTTTTTAACCAGGCCTTTGGTTGATTTGATTGACAACCTATGCCCTTTTAAAATGTGGGTTTTTATGGGGGGTGTTGTTTTTATTTTGATTATGTATTTTATGGTTTTATATTTTGGTTTTATTCTGTGAACCGCCCTGAGACCTCCAGGTATAGGGTGGTATATAAATTCAATGAATGAATGAATAATAATAATAATAATAATAATAATAATTTATACCCCGCCCATCTGGCTGGGTTTCCCCAGCCACTCTGGGCGGCTTCCAACAAAAGATTAAAAATACATTAAAACATCCGTCATTAAAAACTTCCCTAAACAGGGCTGCCTTCAGATGTCTTCTAAATGTCAGATAGTTGTTTATTTCTTTGACATCTGATGGGAGGCAATTCTACAGGATGGGCACCACTACCGAGAAGGCCCTTTGCCTGGTTCCCTGTAACTTCGTTTCTCACATTGAGGGAACCGCTAGAAGGCCCTTGGAGCTGGACCTCAGTGTCTGGGTTGAACGATGGGGGTGAAGACGCTCCTTCAGGTATACTGGAGTGAGTGAATTAATTAATGAATGAATGTGTAAGCATTGTGGGTTTATAAGACAAGCGTGTTAAATGGAAGCAAGGGAGTATTCTAGATTCAGGGGCCCATTTACACACAATTAGGCACACCAAAATCATGGGGAAAGTCGCGGAGAAGCCCTGCATGTTGGCTATTGCAAGTGAATGTGTATATGTTGAGAGACTATCAATTTAATTTTCTTCTATGGCCAGGCAAATGAATGGTAAAACAGTGTGATAGTTTCGTAACAAACCAATGTCTATTTTGATCATTCAGCAATTATTTACAGCTGAAAGATTAATTTGAACTCTGCCAACATTTCATTCCCTGACATAACCATATTACTCATGACCTGGTTATTTTAAAAAGTTTACCTGTTTTGTGTGTGGTGTATTCAAGGATAACAATAGTCGATTTTTACAACTGATATTCTGATCATTTTATTTTCAGAGTGTATCATTAATTCCTTTGGGATGGGAACAATAAAACGTATTATCTGTATAACTTAAAAATTTGTTGTTTACATACCGGTACATATTACAATACTTTGAGATTTTCAGATATGAAGATCCGGGTGAGGAATAGCCCCCACCATGAACGCAGCAGTTTTACCACAATCTCATTGACAGCATCTTTTTCAGCATGACAGTCAGATCCCAGGACACAAGTTCCAAAATGATAATTCAAAGTCAGGATTTCGAAGGGGTACATCAAGGACTTTTCAAAGAGGCATAGACTATTACTAGAAAACATGTGAACAATTCTCTGCTATGAACTGACACACTGTTATTTTGCCAATACTATAGCTTCATAAGTTCATAAGGCAAATCCTAGCTTTTATGGGCATTTTCTCTTAATATTCCCTAGCCCCCCACTCATAGTCATTTCCGAATTAGCACTGTGGTCAGGAGGATTCTATTGCTATGCTTCCAGAAGTAGGAAGGTTCACTGTGGTAAACTCTGAGCCAAAAATTAATATCCACAACAAACAACTACAGTGGTACCTCTGGTTACGTACTTAATTCGTTCTGGAGGTCCATTCTTAACCTGAAACCGTTCTTAACCTGAGGTACCACTTTAGCTAATGGGGCATCCCGCTGCCGCCACGCCGCCATCGTGCGATTTGTGTTCTCATCCTGAGGTAAAGTTCTTAACCCAAGGTACTACTTCTGGGTTAGTGGAGTCTGTAACCCGAAGTGTTTGTAACCCGAGGTACCACTGTACTACCAAGATGCAGGCAGGCAGCATAAAAAGGGCAATCGGAAGAAGAAACATGCATGTGTTTAGATATGTATGTACTCATTGTAGAAACACTGACATCACCCAAATATTCATAAATCACAATGACTCAAAAGGCCACAACTTCCTTCCTGACAATCTAAACGAGCTTCTTGTGCCCACTTGCCATGCATTTTTAACAGACTGAAGATGCAAAACAATTATGAACTAGCAAGCTATGCTTAAGGATGAAATACAGCAGGGAAAGTATTATAAAAGTGAGGGAAATCAGACATTACTGCCATTAAAAAACAAAATAATTTCCCCTGCCTTGCATAAATCACAACCTCACAAGCACCAGCTCTATAAATTACGTTTTTAAAAAACAAAGCAACCTGTCATCTGTTCCACAATTCCCAACATTTTAGAAATGCAAAGCACAGGAGGTAAATAATCTGCATCTAGTTTGAAAGCCAACTCAAACTAGTCACTTGAATCAGAGCACATTAAGTACAAAGTGATATACTGAGACCAAAAAGCTGGAAGAGAAATCAGCAGCAGCCTGTATGAGGAAGCCCCATACTGTGAGGGACTCTAAACATTCTTATTGTCCATTTTCTGTTTTTCAAATATATTATAAAGATTAGAACTTTGGTTTGTAGATGTGGTACCAATGGAAACACACTTTGTTAGTAACACTTTCTGAATAGGAACTGGAATTCTATGACCATGCCTCAGCAGAAGAACCACTCTGAAGTCTACTCTTATGAGTGGACATTTTCACAGCAACGTAAGAGATTCAAAATATTGTAGTAACAATCCTTCTCAAATCCCTGCACTGGTTTTCCATCGTGTTATGATGCATTTGACTCCAGCTGCTTATTATCTTCAAATGTCTCCACTTATTTCCAACTACATCCCTTCCAACTACATTTCCTCCTCCAACTCTACCATCTACCGCTGCTGTAAAATCCAATGTATAAATAAGGAAATAAATAAATAAAGTATACATGTATAGCACTGTATAAATAAACATCTATAATGTGTACAGGTGGTTTCTTTATCATAAATAAATAAAGTATATAGCACTGCCTAAATAAACATCTATGATGTGTACAAGTTGTTTCTTTATATTAAAAAAAAATCTAGGATCACAATCCCATACCCCCCCCCCCAAAAAAGCAGCCTGAAAATTCTTGAACAATTCCTATTGCCAATCTGCACTCTCAGCTGCCAATCCCAGATATCTATTTTTCACATACAGAAAATAGCAGATAGTGATCATTCCTTAATACCTTTTCAATTCTACCAGGTATATTTAATCATTATACTGTATATCCTTTCACTTAGACCTCTGTGACTGCAGCATCAGCTTCTTTCAGCTCCAATATTGTTCACACTTATCATTGCCTTTTTATCACTTGAACCTCCATTGGAGAGGCCATACAACTAGCTGTGTTTTAATTGTTTTATCTCAAAAGGACAGTGCATATAAGACTATCCAATGAAACTGAATAACCCGGACCACAGCTATTATGTCAGCATGAAGTCCTTTATCTATTCTGTGGAATAAAAAAATGAAAGCTCTGAGGTGACGGCATGTATGTTCTGCTCCCCATTGTCAGGTTTTTCTACCCAAAGCCTTTTTTCCTTAGCTGCTCTGTTCTTCCTACCCAGACGTTTCAGTAGGTGCTACTAAATATAACAATGACATGTTGCTAAGTGCATCTTCTATACTCGAAAACAAAAGCCACATCTTTTCACAAAATCCAAACAGTGCCAAAGTATCCCTGTGAACAAAGATTCCTCAGAAGAGCTGTAAGGCCTATTGACTTTAGCAATCTAGTTTATATCAGCAAAGCATAGGGGAATTCTTAACTAGATCACATTTTTATGGTATTTGTGGAGGGGCAGGTGATGTCCTTTTTTCAACGTCTACTGCCCATCCCGAACATTCAGAATGAACAAGATATCCTTCTATATAGTTAAATAAAAGATCAAGCTGAGTTAAAGCTGCTTCACACATTATCTTTTTAAGGCATTAATGCAATATGCTTTGTGTACATACATAAAACTGCAAAGTGTGAATGTGCCAAACTGATTTATAACCACAGATGTCACAGAAATAAATTTGTCAAGAATCAGCTATTAGTTGCAGCTCCCTCCTGAGCACATATTTGCTATCACATTATGTGTGATAAAGTTCTCAGTGATAGGAGACATATTGATTTTAAGGTACAAGGGGCCCAAGGCCAGCTCTGCTGACATACCAGGCCAGTCAAATTGGATGGGAAAGCACAAAAAGGGAATTTCTCAAATGCAGAAAGCATGCAGTGTAGCAAATAAGGAGTTGCAAGTTAGGAAGTCCTGGTTCAAATCTCATCTCAGTCACAAACTTACTGTGGCCTTGGGCAAGACTTGGCTATCCTGCAATATGGGAATAATAATGGCCTATCTTTCATGTCTAGAACTACTGAGGTAATGCATGTGAAGAACTCAATTGAAAAGTGGTATAAATGTTAAGCATTTCATACTCAGAAAACACCTGCCTTGGGATTACTGGGGTGTTTAAGACTTTTCTAATGATATGACCGTGTGGAGCGCAGCCTGCCTTTGTGTGATTTCTGCATAAAAATATATTATATTCCCCAGAGAGATCTGCGTCAGGGACAAGAGGGCAGGGTTTTGCCATCACTGCAATATGACCCTGAAGTGCAGTGTTTCACTTTTCACTAGCTTTGCAGGAATGAATGTCAGCCATTGTAAGGTGCCAAAGAACTTGAACCAGGAAAACAGGTAGGAAGGCATCTCACATGTTTCAATTACATCATGCCAGTGCTATAGCAGCTTAGTCCATAAAGTGCTGGCTTTGCCTATTGATAAGCTTGGGACCATGTCAGCTTGGGGCCACCGAATGAAACGAGGCCAAGGAGAGAGGACCTTCTCACTAGTGGCCGTAATTGAAATACCCTCCTCCAGAAAGGTTCGCAAGTTTACACAAACATGGCACAGAGAGACTTGGGCTCAAAGTGCTAGGGGATGAATGTAAAGTGTTTGATCATGGTTGCAACAAGCCTGAGATTTGCATTTCATTCAAACATGGTGCAAAACAACAGTTGGCTAATACAGCAACTTTTGCAAAATGGTAGAAGTTACACATTAAGCAATTCATTGTGTTTCCATTGCAGACTTATTGGATCCCAGAACTAGGAAGACGCCACAGGCATTAGGATCTACACAGGAATTCCATATGGGTGATATTCAGTGCCCTTCAACTACTGCAGTTCTGCAATGTGTTCAGTTCTCTGTGAATATTTATCATGCTAATAACTAAACAGCCTGTACATTTACTTTCCATACCTGCTGCCCAAGAAAAGTAATTGTGTGGCAGGGGAAACCCTGTGCTCCTGGCTCCAATGTTGTTACCTGTTGTGCCTCTGTGTCTGGTCATGGTTGGAGATGCTTCCAGGGGAGAGTGACTCTTTGTCCCACTGCCAAGGCAGTCAGAACTGCCTCTGACATTGGCAAGGAGCGGGGAGGGAAGGAATCCAGGTGCTAATTACATCCCCATATACTTCATCCTCTTTAAGAGATGCTGAGTAGGCTTTTAACTGCAGGCTTTGAATCAACTTGTGTGGCCCCTTTAGCTTTTGAGCAAATTTATCTTCTCCCTCCATGTTTCTCTCTTTTTAATATAATAGTAAATATTTCAAACAGAATCTCTGAAAAGTACAAAGCAACGAATTTTCCTTAATGGCTAATTTCAGCTGCAAATGGTCTATTTGTCTAAATTATATTTAAATGGGCAAGTCTTAATATGTTTTGAGATGTAGATACACCAGATAAATATCAAGGAGTCTTAACCAAACAATATGTACTTGATTGATTCTTTACCAAAAGCTCAGTGGCTATAAACACGGACAATAAAGTATATTGTCACAGAAATACAAAAAGTTGGATAAGAGTAGCATTTCTAAACCCTAAAATAAACTATTATTTGAACTTGAATTTATGAAGGACGTATTTCTGACTCTGTGTCTACAAGTTATCTATACTGATATTTGGTATGTGTATTTTTGTCCTTCAGCACACTATTCAATTATGTACAAGTTAGGTGAATATTTGTTTAGAACCCATATTTTTTATGTCAAAGAAGGAACAAAGTGTTGACAGAGGTAGTAATGGAAAAACCCTATATGATCTACTTTTTGTACCAAAATGGGTTTGGGCTGAAGGCAAATAGTCCAACCTGTTTCAGTACACTGCTGTTCCACAGAAAGCCACATGTAACATGCATCAGCTTCAATATACACAGATCTGATAAACACTTTTGTATTTTGAAAATTAGAAGGCTGTTTGTTTTAGTTTTTTCCAGAGATTCAGGAATGGTGCCTAGAAAAACAAACTCACTACTCAATGATTCCTACAACACTTTCCGAGTACAAAGTTACCTATACTTAATGTTTAATCTTCAAAATTCTGTGATATACCAGTAGTACATTAGTTTGCTAGATATAGTGTCCTGCTTCAGACAAGCTATGTTATACCTCCACTACTGGGGACACTATGCCTCTGAATATCAATTGCTGGGAATTGCAAGTGGGCAGGGTGCTTTTGCAGGACTTCTGTCCTGCTTGTAGGCTCTCCATAGGCAGTTGGTTAGTGATGTATCAATACTTGCTTGAACAGAAGGTTCAATGCCGAGAGCTACATAAGTGTGTCCAATAAAACTTGAAAACTCTACACATAATTCTGCATATTAGAGAAACCAACTTCCAAAATTTGCTATGGCATGTGTAGGGCTGCTGCCCAAGTTAAACACATTCACCTTCCATTGAGAGTACAGTGGTACCTTGGTTGTCAAATTTAATACGTTCTGGGAGTCCGTTTGACTCCCGGAACAGTTCGAAAAACTAGGTGTGGCTTCCGTTTGGCTGCAGGAGCTTCCCGTTGGATGTTCAGCTTCCAAAAAAGTTCGCAAACGGGAACACTCACTTCCGGGTTTGTAGTGTTCGGGAGCCAATTTGTTTGGGAACCAAGCTGTTCGACAACCAAGGTACCACTGTATAGTCAATCACACATGGCTACCTTGATTATGGCCTTGGATTCAATTCCACTAAAAGTTTAAACATATTTGTGTACGTTTTGATTTTAAAACAACTTGTGTTTAGAAAGTGCAGTTTATAGTTATTTTCTTGGGATGTTGAAGCACTGTGTTTCTATGAGTTCCTCCTTTAACATCACAAAATGACAGCATTTCCCTTTTAGGTGTAAAAGCAGCCAGTTAACTTTAAAGCTCATGAAATCAAGCCACCAAGGCCCTAGGGTATAGGATTTCAGAACTACTTCTCCCTTACCAGCAAAATGCAAAAGAACTGGAGATTGCAATAGATTTGTTCCAGGTCACTGCAACCCTGAACACACAAGAAAAATTGCATCTACTGCTTAACTAATCCAAAGACGTTTAAGGAGGAGCTCGGAAGTTATGTTTAATGAAAAACACAGAAAGTTTTAAATGTCAGCTATTTGTTCACTTGCAGGGAAAGCTCTATCCTGCAACAAGCAAGGAGGAAAAAGGCCCTGTATTACTCAGTTTTCAGCAATATACGTTGTACTAAGTGGATTCTTTTCTCAGAGGGATAGCCATGTTGGTTTGCTGCAGCAAAAAACAGAACCCGTGGCACCATAATGGATAGTCACTTTTCTTCACTCCAAACAATTCGCCTATATTGTTGTTGTTTAGACATTTAGTCGTGTCTGACTCTTCGTGACCCCATGGACCAGAGCACGCCAGGCACTCCTGTCTTCCACTGCCTCCCGCAGTTTGGTCAGACTCATTTTGGTAGCTTTGAGAACACTGTCCAACCATCTCGTCCTCTGTCGTCCCCTTCTCCTTGTGCCCTCAATCCTCCCCAGCATCAGGGTCTTTTCCAGGGAGTCTTCCCTTCTCATGAGGTGGCCAAAGTATTGGAGCCTCAGCTTCAGGATCTGTCCTTCCAGTGAGCACTCAGGGCTGATTTCCTTAAGAATGGATAGGTTTGATCTACTTGCAGTCCATGGGACCATAATTCAAAAGCATCAATTCTTCTGCGATCAGCCTTCTTTATGGTCCAGCTCTCACTTCCATACATCACTACTGGGAAAACCATAGCTTTAACTATATGGACCTTTGTCGGCAAGGTGATGTCTCTGCTTTTTTTAATGTAGTCATTTGCAGTTATTGTAGGATTAATTAAAACCGTACATGAATATTTTCATATTCTCTTGGACTCCCTAACAATTCAAAAGTAGTCAGTTATCATCCTAACCAATCTGTTGACCAGGGTTGGTTATAGTGAGCATGTGACTTCCTGGGTACTGGTCTGTTTCCAGGCACAATTCAAAGTGCTGGTTATGACCTATAAAGACCTCCACAGCCTAGGTCCAAGCAGTCTGAAAGACTGTATTCCCTCATACAAACCTGCCTGAGTTTTGAGATCTTCAGGGGAGGCTCTTCTCTCGGTCCTGCCACCTTCACAGGCATGCTTGGTAAGGGTGTGGGCTGTTCCCAGACTTTGGAACTCCCTTCCTAGGAGAGCCAAACTGGCTCCCTCTTCTCTTTCCACCGGCAGGTGAAGACTCTTTTGTTCCAACTGGCTTTTGGGAAACTGACTGCTTTTAATGAAATGGCTGGTGCTGTGCTGTTTTTATAGTAATTATTTATATAGTTTTAATATACTTTTTATATGTATATCGTTTTAATTCTCTCCATGTATAATTGTTTTTAAGGATTACTTTTTCTATGTTTTTAAGTGGTTTTTATTTCTGTCTGTAAGCTGCCTTGAGTCCCATAAGGGGGAAAAAAAGGCAGGGTATAAATATATAATAATAAAATAACTTGAATTAAAGCACTGGAGTGATACTGCATCAAACAAACACCTTTCTGCAAAGGTAGATAATTACGGATTTAAAATGTTTCAACTCCATAAAAATATTAAACAAAAGAACTCTGGAAAATTAGCTACTTAAACATGTTTTTCAAGAAGACATAGGTAGCCACAGGGTTTTTGTTTGTTTTTGTAAAGTTTCTTTAAAAGTGTCGTCTAGAAGTTTCCCCCTTAATTTTTTTCTAATGGTCTTATGGTAATTTCCTAACATTTGGTGCAAAGGTGTTATTAATATGTAATTTTCTAAAATAAGCTCCCATATTGTCATAGAAGGGAAAGAAAGTTACTTTGTTCTCATGGTGGCTGTTACAAGTTGTACGTAACTGTGAAATACCAATCAGCATGCGATGTTCTTGTGAAACTTTAAGAATAGTCATTCTGCTCTCAGCCATGCTTACTTTGGTGGGAGGGGGAAGAGACAAGCTGAAATCTATTTGGCATTTTCAGATAGTTGTGTTTAGAATGAGAAAATCAGTTTCTTAAGAGGCCAATTCCATTTCCCCCTGTCTTTCGGTCATTTAAAAAAAACAAAAAAACATCTTTGCAGTATGGCACACAACTGCAAATGTTGAGCTCATCAGTTTTAAAATGTGGACCCCAACATATTTCTATCTTACATTAGCATAGAAGGATGAAATTTAGCTTGAACCTCAAAACGGTGTTGGATACCTTTGAAAATGCTAACTTTCTTATTGCTGTTGGTAGAGACTTATTTGCTATATGCACCTAATAAATATATATTGTGTGACCCAGTTAAAATCAGGAAACAAACCAATAGCTAGTATAATATGCAAGTGGAATCTTAATACTAACTTTAAGATATATTTCCCTCAATTCTCCTCACAGCAAGGTCAAGATGCTTTGGAAAAATTAGATAGTTCACTTCTGCTGTAGTTACCAGTGTGAATTAAGGTCAGTTATATATAGTTCATCTGCAGTTTTGCATGGTAGGCTTTACAGAACACGGGAGCTGTCATAATGGATCAGTCCAATGGTCTATCTAATATAGAGCACTAGGTCTGGGCTATCGTTAAAAGAGGAATAATTAAGTAATTAGTGCTGGGAAGCAGAGATGAACTCCAGGCTCCCAAGATCACATTGGATCAGTCAAGTGCTGTTTAAAGTTGTCATGCCGATGGGCTACTAGAGTAGCCTCAATGGGCAAAGCTGACTCTCTGAAGCGTTGCTTGCAGACAACTACCATCCATGCCAGCAGGTGGAATATATTACACATTTCTGACATTTCAATCTCACTCTTGTTCCAAGGAGCTCAGGATCCCATGGATGGTCTTCCCACCATTTTATCCTCACACCCTCCATGTGAGTTAAGCATACCAAAATGACACCCCCAAGCACAACAGAACATCCTCATCCCATGATGGAATGCCCACAATGCAATACAATACACCACCTGCCCCTATAAGGCAGGAATACCAGAACCTGAGATAAGGAACAAATGTGGTTGAGGGGGAGTATACACTTATACTCTTACTTCTGCTACAATGAAATGATGGTGCTGCATCACAATCTTTCCTCCAATATGAGATGTAGCATCCTTGTGCACTAACTTGACTGACCAAACCCAAAGAGTGCTCACTAATGGTTCCTCATCATCCTGGAAAAAAGTCCGGGACCTGTTGTTGTTCAACGTCTTTAAAATTGACTCGGATGAAGGAATTGAGAGGATGCTTATCAAATTTGCAGATGACATCATACCAGGAGGTGTAGCTAATGCCACAGAATACAGAATCAGAATTCAAGGTAACATTAACAGATTGGAGAACTGGGCCCAAACTACCAAAATGAATTTCAGTAGGAACAAATGTCAAGTTCTACACATAGGCAGGAAGCACCAGATGTAGAAATACAGCTGGATTGCCAGTAGTACATGTGAAAAGGACCTAGGGATCTTGGTAGATCACAAGCTTAACATGAGTCAACAGTGTGATGCAACAGCAAAGAAAGCTAGCACTGCATCAACAGACAGTAGTGTCCTAATCAAGGGAAGAGTACCACTCTATTCTGCCTTGGTCAGACCACACCTGGAGTACTGTGTCCAATTCTGGGTACCACAATTTAAAAAGGATACTGACTAGCTGGAATGTGTGCTGAGGGCGACCAAGATGATAAAAGAGTCTGGAGGAGTTGCTTAGCCTGACTAAGAGGGGTATGTTTTGCCTGACTGAGTCAGAGGGGCCTGACAGGTGATATGATAGCCATCTTCAAATATCTAAAGAGCTGTCACATGGAATTCAAGTTACGAGAAAGGATATTCCAACTAATCATCATGAAGAATTCTATGACGGTAAGACCTGTTCGACAGTGGAATGGACTCTCTCAGAAAGTGATGGGACTCTCTTTCATTGGGAGTTTTTAAGCAGAGGTTGGATGGCCATCTGTCATGGATGCTGTAGTTAAGATTCCTGTATTGCAGAGGGTTGTACTACCTAATCACGGGGTCCCTTACAACTCTATGATTCTGTGTCAGAAAAACACCGCTCCACATTGTATGCAACACTTTCAGACATGTTATGTCGCTTTGTGCACAACTTTTGCCTGCAGTCATCACATCCGCCATTCTAACTTCCACACTCCATTTTGTAGCCTTAGCAGAATTATATTATTCCACTTCTGCCAAATCTTTGTAGAATGGAAGTCTGCCCATCTCTTCTGTAAGCAGGGGGGAAGACTAAAACATGCCAAGAAGGGGGGGGGAGACCACTCCTCTCAATGGCACACTTAGGTCTCCGTTGCTCTCTCCCTCTGAAACCTGGAGTCCAAACTCATTTCTAGAAAATCTCATTATTGCTTATGTTATGGAAAACTTTTGCAGCCCAGAATATTTATTGTGTACTAACCGAACCAGAAAGAAAGCACTGTATGAATTCAGTTAAGATTGCTATTAGTATGTACTTACAAGAAGATGTATTTGTTCCTTCAGTTGATGCTGGAATCTTGTCTATAAGTTCTGCAATACACAGAAGGCAATATGATAGATACCGGTAATAGAGATGCTCTGCCTTCCTATTGGAGCCCACAGTGCATTCCCAGAAAAAACCAAATACTTCTCTCCTTAAAAAGAAGGAAAAGCAGCTCTGGAAAGCAAGCGTCTTGAAAAGCTGAATGATATTACATACCTTCAAAAATGTGTTTGGGGGGGGAGTTGTTATCAGTTTGTTCTTGTATTTAGCAAGTTTTTGTTTGTTTGTTTTGTATTTTTATGTTGTGAAGCGCCCTGAGATCCAAGGATGGAAGGTGGTATATAAATTCAATAAATAAATAATAGAGAAAGCAATTTGATGACGCCTTAGGCACACTATGAATAACCCATTAAATAAATAAATAAGCAAGCTCCATAGTCCTTGGCGCAAAACAGATAGAGCTTGGGAAATGTTTTCAGCTGTTTGTAACAGGCCACCCAGAAATTCAAGGGTCGAAAAGAATCACTTTGTTTTATTACATAAATTGGCAGAAAGTGCAAGAAATAGAACACTCCCTGGCTCATGACAACTGGACTTTCGGTTTCACAAGAAAAAAATGCTATGTTTAGATGGTTCTACAAACAAAGAATCTGTAACATGTAGCTCTTTTGAAAATATCCATGCTAGGACGGGAAGGCCAAACCGAGAGGAAAGTTTAAAGAAGCTTCAGATTAGCCAGTGTAACGTGCATAAGTTTTAGAACTTGAATTAGTTTAAAATGTAAAACGTAAGAACTGATACAGACCACCTGACAAAAAAAAAAAAAAAATGACTCTGAAGACTAGCTGAAATAAAGAGAACTAGGAAAGGAATCAGGATTGTTTAGGCTTCTGAAAGTGTGTGGAAAATGAGCATAGGACCAATTAAAAACGAGCCAAGAATAGGCTGAAGACAATTTCAAAAGATACATTAATGTTGCGAAGGAATACTTTTGCTCTAGTTCAGAAATGCTCCCATTTCATTCTATAGCCAGGTTCTGTTAAACAGAGGCGTCTCAGAAAACTGGAAGTCCTACGAAGTTGACAAATTAGCAGAACAAAGAGCTGCATGCAGTACGCACATTAAGTACTTATCAGGGATGGGGAAATCAACCTTGTGACATCATAAAGAAAAGTTCATAGAAAACCTGAATGTGGTCCCCATTATAAATACCCCGAGAACCATCCCAAGGAAGGCAGCATGAGGACAGATCTAAAATGCTTCCACTAATATAATATTTTATAAAGCATGCATGTTCCTAGAAGGGAAGCATATGCGATATTAACTATAGAAGCAAAAGACCTATTCTGAGATTGCTTTTTCATAACTTCCAAAAACACTAAAATTCAGCGCTGCCATGCTACAAGAAGGCACATGCAACAGCAGAAGAAATTAGCTGCATCCACATACTGGGCCAAATAAGAAAGATGCCATTATTAAGGAAGAAGAAAGGATGAATACCTAGCAGGTTCCAAGTTATAAACAGTGATCTCTAGAGCCCTACTGTAAGTGACTGGCTGTTGCAATGGGCAACCCAAGACCACATTTAAAGATGATGGAGGCACTAAACTCCAGCTGAGGTCTCAATACTGCATTAAACAAAGTCAGAGATATAGATCCAGGAAATCAGATTGATTTCTTTTTTCTCCCACATGCTGAAGATCCAGTAAGGTAAACTGTAAAGATGTAGAGAAAGGCTGAGCCTGTAGAATTTGCTTCAAGGAGGCAAACATTTCAACTTAACTTACGTGAGGATGTGTTTGATGCTTTTGTCAAAACTGGTATCATGTTGGTGGGTTCTGCAAAACAAAACAAAAATGAGAAGCAGTTACACATGCCAGGGCATTGCCATGTGTAAAAGGTTGTGTCCTGATGAAACTTGCAGGGAAAGCAAAGTCAAATTCTAATATAACCCAAAAGGTCTAATATAAATGTTTTTTGAGAAACAGGGAAGAAGTGAAGAGCTAGTTCTTCTTAGGACAGTTAGTGAGGTTTGGTTTCTTGCAACTCTTCATTTGCCTTAAGAAAATTACATCTTATAAGTGGATGGATCAGAACAAATATCATATCAATTAAATAAATATCATAAATGGCAAAACTGAATAGGGTTGACATAAGTGAAGGCTGTGTAGAGTTTGTCAAGCCATGTCCTGGTGAATTAATTTTACTCAATTGCTATTTTGCCTCTGTCTGTTCCAACATGGGGAATTATATTAGAACTTGGAAAATGATAGATATGTTCTCTATCTGGAACACAGAGTTGAATCACACAAGATGAAATTCAACAGATATAGATGTGCGCAAATGTCTTGTCCAAAATAGGGAGGGGGAAGAACAAGGTACAAGTATAAGATATGGGAGACCTGGTTTCACAGAAGTGTTTATTGTCGGCATCCATTGATCTCGAGAGACAATGGAAAAGTGTACCATCCAGGGTAAAGTCAAACCATTGGAGAATTACAGTGCATGTGCTGGCTCTACAGACCAGTCAGGGAAATACATGTTTTACTGCCGCCGGGGCAGATGAGGGCATCTGATTTCACTGGTGCAGATGCACCACGGCATTTCTTCTCTCTGCGCTCTTCCCAGTCACTTCTCCTCTGGTCACTGCTGTGGATAGCAGTACATGCAAAAAGCATCTAGGTATCTTAGATGATCACAAGCTGAAGTGGAGCCAGCACTGCAATATGACTACTAAAAAAACACTAATGCAGTTTTAAGCTGTGTAAATAGAACTGTACAAAGTAGCAAGAGTTTCACACTATTCTGCATTGGTAAAGCCACATCTGGAGTACTGTGTGGAGGTTTGGGCACCAAATTTTAAAGAGGGCACTGAAAAGTTGGAGCACACCCAGAGGAGGGGGATAAGGATGCCAATGACCTGAAACCTAGGAGGAGCAGTTGAAAGAGTTGGGTATGCATAGCCTGGAGAGAAAAGGCATTCGAGGGGAAAACATGGTAACAGCTTTCAAATATATGAAGGCCTGTCACATAGAAGATGCAACAGACTTGTTCTTTGTTGCTCCAGAGGACAAGACTAGGAGCAGGACTAGACCTTCTAGGTAGAAATTGCAGGAAAGCTGATATTTGGGGGGAAATTCTAATGGTACAAGCTGTTTGACAGTGTAATCTTGAAGAGAATGTAGACTCTCCTTTGCTGAAGCTATTTAAGTACATGGTGGATAGCCATCCATAAGTAGCCATCTGTTAGGGATGCTGTCATTGCATCTGCATTGAGCAAGAGGTTGGGCTAGATAACCCCCCCATCCAAGACCTAGAATTCTATTCATGTAGAAGTGGTACCAAAGAAAAAAAGTTTTGAGTGTCTATTTTCAGAATTGATTTTTTCCCCAGCTAATGCAGTATCTCAATGATCACACACACAAACAAAAAATACTTCAGTTAATTCTGGACACATAACTCTTGTGTAACACAAGAACCCTTTGACAAGGCAACTATATATAACTATTAGTCACCTCCCAAGATGATTGCTAGGGTTGTTCTTAGTGATACCTGAATAGACAGTCTTTCAATTAAACTGTAAACTTTCAACTTGTAGTATGAAAAGCCATAATGCATGTGTATCTCACCTCTCTATATGAGCTATATGGTGTCTATAGTTCAACATGAAACATGAGAAAAGACATGGGTAATCTTATTTCAAGATGCATCAGGATTTTCTGGCTTAGAATGGTAAGAGCAGGCAGAAGAAATTTCAGACATTTGAAGGAATGAATATGCCAGATGGAATATGATAGATGTAGTTATGGTAATACAATTCTTCAGATCTGCCAGACTCTTAGAAATACTGAATGCTATGCAAAATACAAGGAAGTTCCTCTATTAATTGTACCCATTCCCAGTCATACAAAGCCACTAGGTGTCCACACATAATACTTTTATTACTTCTATACAATGTAGAGTTCAAGGCTTCCAAGACTTACATACAGCCTCTCTTCCATCCTTGGGGATGCTGTAGAGGGCTCCAGATTACCTGTTTATTGAAAATTCATCCTGATTTAATTGCACAATGCTTATGCAGAGGTGAGAATGTGTCCGGTCTTTATTGAACATCTGTTCTTATTTGTTTTCAGGAAAGTTATGCAACAATGAGCATTCTTCGTGATTTGCTTGTGGAGTGTCTTCGAATTAATCATTTGTTCATCCCACATTTTTCAGTGTATTTCCCCATCACTTCCCTAACAAAAAGTCTAGGGTTTTTTTGTTTTTGTTTTTTTAGGAAGTGCATTTCTTACAGGAAACAAATGTATCATTCAGCCAAATAAAGGCCAAGCTTATAGAACCAACTTAAATATTAGTAAGCTAATAATATACATCAAGTATTTAATTTGATAGTCACATGAAGTTGAGTCACATAGACCCTGAGACAGTAACTACTAAACTCTATCATTACCACATTTATGTTACAGCTGGTGTAAAATCACTGTTCTAGGAAAAGCTAGTTCTTGGCTCCATTAGAAGAAAACAGGAATGGGATAAACAAAAAACAGGAAGAAGTTACTTGAAGGAGTGCAATACTTGCTCCGGTACTTGCCAAAGGCAGATGGCAACAAGATTTCTGGAAGAGCTACAATTGCCTTCTAAATATTTGCCAGCCTTAAAAGAAATACACAGAAGAACCATTGTCTTCCTTCCATCTATGTTCACAACAGCAAAGCATTTCTTCTAAGGGGACCAATTCATAATTCAATCTTTGATTGAAACACCACAAAATTCCCTGGAAATGAGAAATGTTCACCCATGCTTCTTCCCCTTCTACAGGTGAGCAGAAGGAACAAGCATATATTTAGAAGAAAATGAGAAAACAGATTAAAGGTGGTATCTGTAACCTAAGAAATCCTCAGAAAAGTTCAGCCACCCTAGATACAATTGATTGTCCTAGCACATAGATTGGGCTAGCTGATGGAGATGAGTTCCTAACTCCCACAGGAAACTCAGCAGGCATGACTCCTGGAATCGGAACAAGTCCTCTGCTCAAGTCCTCAAAGAATCTGTTTTTTTGTTTTTGTTTTCTTAAAACCCTAATCCATAGAGGAGGATGAATGATCTTTGGTCAGCTTCCTGTTAACAGCTGGTTAAGAATTTAAACTTATTTACAAGCCACATTTCATACTTTTCTGAGGGGCAAGGATCAGTTCATTTTATAGGCAGGCATGGCATACTAGAACTATCAATATTATTCTAGCATTAAGCTCTTGAAGCTGTCAATACAGTAAGTAGGTAACCAACCAACCGAGTAATTAGCTTATTCAAGGCAAGATATAAAGCTGTAGCTCAGTGGTAGAGCACTGTGTTTTGCATGCAAAAGGTCCCAGGTTTAGGTAAAGGGACGTGGGTGGTGCTGTGGTCTAAACCACAGAGCCTAGGGCTTGCCGATCATAAGGTTGGCGGTTCGAATCCCTGCAATGGGGTGAGCTCCTGTTGCTCGGTCCCTGCTCCTGCCAACCTAGCAGTTCGAAAGCATGTCAAAGTGCAAGTAGGTACCGCTCCAGAGGGAAGGTAAACAGCGTTTCAGTGCGCTGCTCTGGTTCGCCAGAAGCGGCTTTGTCATGCTGGCCACATGACCCAGAAGCTGTACGCCGGCTCCCTTGGCCAAAAGCGAGATGAGCGCCGCAACCCCAGAGTTGTCCATGACTGGACCCAACGGTTAGGGGTCCATATACCTTTTAAAGGGCCCCTGGATGGTTAAGTCCAGTTAAATTTGATTATGGGGTGTGGCACACCATCTCCGCTTTCAGGCCAAGGGAGCCAGCGTTTTTCCGCAGACAGTTTTTCCGGGTCGTGTGGCCAAAATGACTAAACTGCTTCTGGCACACGGAACACAGTGTCCTTTACCTCCCAGGTTCAACACCACCAATGCTAAACACTACTATGTATTTTGTTGTTCAGTATGCATTTGGACACTTTTTAAGATAGGGTAACCAAACTTTGCATCATGGTCCTTAGGGCAAGGAGACCTTTGCCAACGTTAGGATACAAGTGGATGACAATTTTGATCAAAATGGAGGACTGAACCTTATAAAACTGCACTGATTTTAACTACTCATTGATTTGCTGGCTTCTTGGAATTCTCAGGCAATGCTGGGTATGAGGCTGCTAGCTCTTTCCATACAAGTCTAAAGATAGATTCAAATTCATTACGTTTGGCACACATACCTGAAAATGTTGTCCTTAATTTATAAGAGATGTTATCATTGCCCTTCATTAGAGTTTCATAAGATACTTACAGTGTGACAAAGCCCACACAATAAAGGTGTAGCAAGACTCTTTGTAGAGAAAAAAAGTGACAAATTAGTTGGCGAAAAGCAATTATCATAAATGTACCCAAGCCTCAGTGTTTGCTATTTATATCACCCTCTTGGAGAATTTCACACATCTTCCCTGACCTCAATTACTCTCTCCTAAGGAGGGCTGCATTTTGAAACATGGCAAAATAACACTCTTTACTATAGTTTTTTAAGAACAGAGGACCTATTAGCATTAAAAAGCTAAATATGCATGTGACCTTTAGTTCCCCCCCCTGATTCTATTAATTGGTTTCAAAATATTATTTATTTGAAGGTGACCTAGGTGAGATATCCAAATACTTGCTAGTAAGGCAACCTTATCAGGAAATACCTGGCTAAATGGAAATAATATTCCTGGGAGGACAATAAGCTGAAGGGTAGACCAGACTGTCAGCATCATAATAGCTAGCAGGAAAGAAATAAGAAATAACTTGTGATAAAAACAGAATGAACAGCAGCCTTATTAAGGAAAAAATCTTTCAAATATAGATGGAAAAGGCAGCCTCTAGAACATTCACATGCCAAACCCCAAACAGAGCTTGCCTTCATGTGGATCCTCAACCCTTAAAATCTAAAGAACAAGATGGTGGTGAAAGAAAAAATGAAGAGACAATGCCAGGCATCATCTGCCCCATATGCAATAAAATGTCTCTTTTCCTATACTGGTCAGTATAGCCACAGCAGGAGCAGTAACTTACCAACGGTTTGACTTCACCTCCAATGGCACACCTTTCCCAGGGGCGGAGGAAGGGGGCGGGGGCGGGCTGCCCCGGGTGTCACCACTGAGGGGGGTCACAAAATGGCAGGCAGCACTCACCGCGGGGCCTGCAGCGTGCCCGAGCCACACGTCTCTCCTGGGAGTGACGCGGTGGCTTCGGTGCCCACACAGACCGCCCGCCGCCTCCCCCTCAGCTGTAGGGTGGCTGAGTGGGAGGAGGCAGGCAGACTCCTCGGAGGCCCCGTGCAGTGTCCTGCCCCAGCTGGCCCCGCCTTGTGGGCGGCTGGCCCCTCCCCTGGGTGTAGGGCACGTGTACCACCCTAGGTGCCCAATCATCTCGCTCCACCGCTGACCTTTTCACTGTCTTTCGAGACAGATGGATGCTAACAAGGCGGCACTCACTGTGCTTCCAGTCATACTTTTCTGTAGGTGTGAGAAGATGGCTTTCATGCATGCAGACTCTGGGAGAGGAGACTGCAGCCACTTTGCTCCTTCCTGGCCACTTTTCTGCTGCACTGTAGTGAGGTAAGCTATAGTTTTGCACAGAGTGCCATCCAAAATTGTGCTCGATGGTTTTAGCTCACCCAGCCTTAGGAGAAACCTTTCTTACAGCTTGTTTGGGTAATTACAACGCAAGCCTGAGATTGCTTGACATGCTATGCCAAAGAGTGGCTTAGCACAATGTTGGCACAGTAGCAGAACTATTGGGGGCGAGTGAAATGAGCACAACCCCCCACCCCCCGGTGTCCCCCGCAGGATGCTTCATGCAAAGCTGTGGATTGGAGCAAGTGTGCTGTGCAAACCAGATTAATGGGCAGCAACATCACTTTAATGTACATCACTTTCTTTGAGATTAATGGAGATTAATACCACTTTCTTGAGATGAGATAGCCACCTTCAGAAAAACAATACAAGGCATTCCCAAAGGATAACCAGGAGCGTTAACTTCTGACAAGCAAAATCACAGAGCAATACAGAGCTATCTTGAAACAACTCTCTTTTCCATTCAAGAGAGAGTAGAATGTTCCACAGTTATTCAGAGATTTTTCAGAGTGAACAGGGCTGAGCAACAAGGGGTCTGTAATTGTCAAAAATCAACTGACAACTATAACATTACTACTGGTATGTTACTATTCTCTCCATGTGCACACCAACCTTCCAATTGTTGTGAACACAGTTATCACTCTGATCTTTTACCCCCCCCCCCAGTTCTCCAATTAGATGTTGAGAGAAAATAATAGCATATACTGTAAAAAAAAAAGGTGAAGGTGAAGGACCCCTGGACGGTTAATTCCAGTCAAAGGTGACCATGGGGTTACGGCGCTCATCTCGTTTTCAGGCCGAGGGAGCCAGTGTTTGTTCACAGACAGATTTCCGGGTCATGTGGCCAGCATGACGAAACCGCTTCTGGTGCAACGGGACACCGTGATGGAATCCAGAGCGCATGGGAACGCCGTTTACCTTCCCGCCACAGCAGTACCTATTTATCTACTTGATTTCTAACTGCTAGGTTGGCAGGAACTGGGACAGAACAATGGGAGTTCACTCTGTCACAGGGATTCGAACCGCCGACCTTCTGATTGGCAAGCCCAAGAGGCTCAGTGGTTTAGACCACAGCGCCACCCGTGTCCCTAGCATATACTGCACAGAGTCTGCAAAAGTAATGTCAGAATGCAGGGCAGTATGATAAGTTCCACAATTGCAAGAGACCAGTGGGCATGTCTCTAGATAGCCCAGCCCTACCCAATGCGAGGGTTCCTTTTAATCTACTCTTTATTATTGTCATAATCATAACCACTACAAGTAATTGTTTTACCATCATGTTCCGGGTGTCCACGGATAAATCTGGCTCAGCTTTAATCTTATCATATCCAAGTCTTTCTCTCATACACAAAAACAAATTTTAGCCTGTTTCCTCAAAAGAGTCGGAAACAGCAAGTGCCAAGTATTATTGTTAGTAAAGTGAAAGATGGTTGCTATGGTTGTACCAGCAAACAGTTATGGAAAATCAGAACCTTTTATTGGAAAAAAATGTGTTGTACAAAGTATTTTCTTTACACAATCAAAAACTTGTCATCTTGGTTAGTTTGCATTTCTTAGTAATTATGCCAATTTTATTTAGCTATAGTATCATCAAGGCCCTCACTGTTACAAAAATGCAACTGTAACAAATGATGTGTGTATTCTGGTTGAATTTTTTGATGTACATTTAGGTTTCTGAATGAGATCCCCCACATATTCTATTATTCTTTCCCCATTTCTTTGGCTAGAGCACAGTATGGGAATAATCTTATGCTCAGACATGTGTCCATTTATCTGAGTCATTACTTCAGCCTAGGATGTCTGGCTTAGTCCTGACTCTCTGGGATATTGCTTGGAACTGGTAAATCTATTCCAAGTGTGAAACTGTGCTGATTTATGAGCAAACAACTCCTTTATGCATGGGAACTATGTAAGTTTACAAAGAAAAAGAAGAATCTGCTCAACCCATCATTCCAATATTTGTACAATAGTAATCCAGCACAATAATTAATGTAGTAACAGTCTAATGTACCATGAATATTGTTACATTATTTATTTTTAGGTATCTTTTTATAGTTCATCTGGATTACATGTATACAGATCAACACTTTAATAGGTTGCAGCCATTAATGGTCTGCATGGAATCTACCTTATTCATATTTGAGAAATGAAAGAAACAGTGAGCAAGTTGAACAAGAACTTCAGGAGAAACTCTTCAGTACCTTCTTCCTTGAAAATATTGTAATTTCAGTAGGGGAAAAAATGAGGCATCAACCTGATTGCCTTGCACCTTTGACAATATTAAATAATATAGACAGGGTAATGATGCCAGGATTCATTCTTCCTTATGGTAATGTATGAATTGGTTTAAAGATTTGAAGGAGGTTGGGGAAGGGGTGATGCTAATAATCAAATGTGTATACAGGTAGATCGCATCTTATGCCAATTTCACTTATGACATTTGCAACTTTATGTGGATTGCCAAAAAATAATTAAATTTAAAAGGGGGTGGGGCGGAAAACTCCCCTGGAAAGGCCATCTGATATCTCACAAGACCTTCCCAGAGCCCAGTATGCAATGGGGTTACAAAAGCTACCTGCTTTGCAAGGGAGGGAGTAAAGCCTGCCGGTTTCAAACAGGTTGGGATGGTAGCACAGGGCTCTTCCCTAGGTCAGTCTGGCTTTTTTAAAAAATTTTTTTGCTTATACATGCAATGGTCAGCAACATAATCCTGCATAATATGTAATCTACCTGCATGTGGTCCAGTATTTCAGTGATGGGAGAACAATGTATTTGGTGGCGTAAGCAAATTCTGGGAAAGATTATACAGTGGTATCTCGGTTCTTGAATGAAATCCGTTCTGGAGGCCTATTCGGCGTCCGAAACGTTCGAAAACCGAGGCACGGTTTCCCATTGGTTGCAAGAGCTTCTTGCACTCAGCGGAAGCCACGGCGAACGTTTGGGTTCCAAAAAATGTTCAAAAATGGAAGCATTTACTTCTGGGTTTTGGGCATTCAAGAACCGAAATGTATGACAACGGAGGCATTCGGGAACCGATGCCCCACTGTAGTAATGAAATAAAAATATTAAAATTTCAGATGTTTAGTTCAGAGCTTTAGTTTATGCAAATTATAGAACACATTAGCACCACTTCCTATTACACTTCAGCTACAGTGGACCCTCGACTTATGAATGTAATCCGTTCCAACGGGAGCGTCGGAACTCGAAAAAATCGTAAGTCGAGTCCCCATAGGAATGCGTTGGAGAATGCATTCGTAGCTCGAAAAAACCTTCGCAAGTCGAAAAAACCCTATCTAAAGCGGCCGCGGCTTCCAATCGGAAGTCGAAAAAATTCGGAAGCGGTGGCCGCTTTGATCCCTCATAACTCGAAAAATACGGAGGTCGGGGAATTCATAAGTCGAGGGATCACTGTACTTAAATGGACCTGCGACCATAACGGTTAAGCTTTGTATCAAGCATATACTCATAAACTATACACTAAACAATGCATGTAGAATTACAGTAATGACCAAAGAGTCTAGTATGTGGCTTTCCCTTCTAAACTACGTTTTTAAAAGGAGCACTTCAAAAGAGTTAAATTCTTTCAGATTTTACGAAGCTTAATGAGCCCAAAGTTCCATTGTGTTCTAGTGTGTTTAAATACAGACATATTGCTGCTGTCAGTATGTCTGAGTTAGTCCACTTAAAGAAACAATATGGCAACTTGTGTATATATGCCAGGAGGCTCATAACCAGAAGTACTGGTATAAAGATTATGCATATTGATGGAGCAAACAGAACCTTTAGTATCTGCTGAGATAAGTAAAGCAGAACAAAGGTTTAAACATACATGTTTCTTAGTTCAGAAAGACCTATTTTTGGCCTATTTTCTGCTCCTCACAATCACAAATCTGAATTACATTCCTCAAGAAAAGGTAATGCATTTAACAATTCCCTTTATCCCTCATATAACTTGTATTGCAATAATTCACCTAATGAGAACAGTAAACCGACCAAGTGCCCACATGCTTGGAGATAAATTTGTCAATTTTGTTACCTGCCCAGAAACCAGAGAGACACCCAGAAAAGGGGGTATGCATTGTAGCAGCTAGGCTGAAGACAAGTACAGCATGAGAAGATGGCCTAGATTCTAAATGCCAACCCTGACAGACTGATTCCACACTTAAGAAAGATGCACACACTTATCTGCAGAATATAACAGATATGGTCAAATACCCAGTTTTAAAAAGTGTATTTTTTCATAACTGCTAAATCTATATTTAAGTTAGGTTTTCAGAGTTCCAAGAGTTCGGAGTTCAAAGTTAATAAATAAACTAATGCAGACAGCACTCAGTTACATTACTCATATTTTGAATAATACCATACCATTTGGAATTTATTTGTACCTCCATTAGGTGCTTTTTACTACCTACATTCAGTAAACAAGTATTTTTCATTTCAGTGTTTTTTGTCTCAATTAGGATTCTCCCATGTGATCTTCCCCCCATTATTATTATTTTTTTGCAAGAAAGCCTACTTCTGAAAGCACTTCCAGATAAAATAAAAAACACTGGTGTCTTACCACTGGTGTCTGTAATTGTTACCCGAGCTCTCGTGGTGTCATTCCCAAGCCTGTTGCTTGCTTTGCATGTATATTCTCCAGCATCAGCCAGTGAAGCCCTAGAAATGCGAAGTTCTGAGAATGTCCTAAGGGAAAACAGAAAGAATAAGGATTACACCACTTAGACATTACAAACGTTGGCCATGGTGGCTAGGTCTGATGGGAATTGAAGTCTAAAACATTTGGAGGACACTAGGCTGCGGAAGGTTGCACTATAACACAAGCAGTTTCTTTGCATTGTTAATTAATTTCCATTCGAGCTGGGAGGAAAAAAAAGAGAAAAGCAGGTATTTTACCCATCTAATCACAATCAAGCATTTTAGGAAGGTTAACACATTTAACTCTATCACTGAAATAAATGGGATTGCTGGAGAGCTTTACAACATTAGTTTCAGGCTTTCAGTTTTGTAAACTTAAAAAAAAAATATGAAAGCTGATTCTTAGGATTGTCTTCTGCACTGGACAGCATAGTTACCCACCATGATTTATGCATCTTCATAAAACTATTCCTCAAAATTATTCAATGCTTCACTTCCAGCTCCTCCTGGTGACCTACTAAGGCCTCTAAATCCATATTGGAAACCACTTAACAGCTGTTGTTATGTTGTTCAGATAATTTGGGTTGAATGCTTGATAAATGTACAAAAACAGCAGTGACAGCCAGTGCCATCTAATATATCCTATTTCGATGCAGCAGTCTGAAAAACATGTTGGTAGTACCGGTATATGCTAAGGCACAGAAACAAAAAAAAAAGGGGGGGGACACTTGCTTACAATATCCCCCAAACCTACCACAACCTTACCTCTCTCTTCTCATTTTCTTTGCAAGCTTCCCATCTTAAAGACTTACACTGACTACTTCTTTTTTCTTTTTTTAAAGACAAACCTCTAGGAAGTGTTCTAATTAGAGTAAGAACTCAGAAAGGCACCCCAAGAGTTTGGCTATTACAGATATTGCAAGTGAAAAATAATCCACAGATACATATTCTTATATTTGGCAGGAATCTATTGACAAAAGCTTCAAAGGAAGTAAGGTAAAGGGACCCCTGACCATTAGGTCCAGTCGCGGATGACTCTGGGGTTGCGGCGCTCATCTCGCTTTACTGGCCGAGGGAGCCGGCGTACAGCTTCCGGGTCATGTGGCCAGCATGACTAAGCCGCTTCTGGCGAACCAGAGCAGCGCACGGAAACGCCGTTTACCTTCCCGCCAGAGCGGTTCCTATTTATCTACTTGCAGTTGACATGCTTTCGAACTGCTAGGTTGGCAGGAGCAGGGACCGAGCAACGGGAGCTCACCCCGTCGCGGAGATTTGAACCGCCGACCTTCTGATCGGCAAGCCCTAGGCTCTGTGGTTTAACCCACAGCGCCACCCGCGTCCTTGAAAAAGTACGTCCTTGAAAAAGCAACTCCAGCTGATTGGCAAGTATGCATTGCACCAAGAACCAGGCATATACCTGTGCTGTTTTCCTAATGGCTTGCCAACTTTGAAGATGTTTGCAGTCAGTAAACCATCAAGAAAGCACCCCAGCCTTCAAGGAATGGCCAACATGCTGTTGCGCATAGGTCTGTCAAGTGAATAGTGACAAGCTACAGCCTAGTGAGGCCTTGTTTTCCTCAAACCCCAGCTGTGCCACTTTGGTTGAAAACACCTCCTCAAACATTAACAGTACAATCCTATGCATGTCTATGTGCTGGTCCCGTGGGGTATCCAGAAGGCGAAGTGTAAGTCTGGTCCAAGGTCAGAGGTACACGTAAAGGCAGTCCGAATTAACTGGAGCAGGGTACAGGGCAGGGAGTCAGGCAAAGTCAGGAACGGGTGAACAAACAGGGAACCAAGGCAGGTCAGGAGCTCAGGCAGAATAACAGGACAGGGAACAAGCAGGAACTCGACAGCAATGATGTTGCTCCTGCAACTTGGGGCTGTGACTGGCCGGCTTTTATCTGCCCCGAGGCATAGGGCGGCTCCGATCCTCAGGTGACTCGCCTCTCCTGGCTTGGAGGCGAGCACTCCTCCTGCGGGAACTTAGTTCCCTTCGCCTCTCTGCCCTTCGCCTCTGCAGCTCAGGAGAAGCTGGAGGGTTACCGGACCCAGAGGCAACCTCAGCTTCCCCTGACTGGGCGGGGAGTGGAGCACCTGCAGGCAATGAGTCCTCTATCCCAGCAGAAGCCAGATCAAACTCAGCCGATGCCTGCACCTGAGGATCTAGCACAGGTGAGTCCCCTTCAGACTCAGGCCCCAGCCCTGGCTCTGCTGGTTCTGGAGGCAGGGAATCCTGTGCAGGCTGGGATCCCTCAGGTTCAGCGTCTGAGTCTGAATCCCAGGCCATCACAGTCCACTCAGACACATAGTTAAATGAAGCTTACAGGTAAGTGTGCATAACAGGATCTCAGCCTTAGATGTATCTATTCACTGCAGAGCAGTCATGTTCAAAGAAGAAAAGGCAGCTAAAAGATTGTGTATGTGAGTAGCCACAGTCACTTTCCCTTGAACTCGGGGGGGGGGGGCTGTCAACTGGAATAGGTGTCTCTGAGGAAGAATTAAAAGGAAACTACTCTGACTGTGCAACCTGTTGGGGCACTCGCGTGCCATCCTTCCTCAGTGGTTTCATTTCTAATTTTCACCAGCCAGGTGAAGCAGTATTAACAAGTAAAGGCTTCGGGGAATTCTGCTCGCAAATGGGAGCAGGGGAAGAAATCACCGCTTTTGGCTTATTATCGCTTTTGAAAAGGTAACACATAATTGTACTAAAAGTTCAGTACAATTATTTTACACGTCATCCTCTGCTGGTTTCCAAGTAACAGTGTGTCATTCGCTTTGCATTTTAAGGGTTCAACAAACCAATAGCCTTTTGCGGGGATGTATTTTGCTCGTCCTTAAAAAAAAAAAAAAATGAAAACAAATTGTCACTTCAGTGCTGCAGATAATTCAAAAAGAGATGCTAAAAAATTAGGGGTGCTCCATCCATACAGGGCAACAGCACTACCAACATGCCGCAAAACCATCTACTGGTCTCATTTGCAAAAAACAAACAAACACAAATAAATAAATAAATTCCAGATACGTCATCTTATCCGAACTGGGCCCATGATATATGGATTTCTGTTAGAATTTTTCAATACAGAAAAAGAGAAAATAAATAACAACAGGGACAGCTCCGTGTTTTCATGGTGGCCATGACATCCCAAAGCAACCCTCCTAAGGTGATCTCAGGATGCATGTTGTAATCCCCTAGAATCAAAGTCTGGGTTCCCCCCCCCAACCCTTCTCCCAAAACCAATTCACCCTTGTCAGCTCAGAGAGGGAGAAGAAGAAGAAGAAGAAGAAGAAGAAGAAGAAGAAGAAGAAGAAGAAGAAGAGGAGGAGGAGGAGGAGGAGGAGGAGGAGGAGGAGGAGGAGTTTGGATTTGATATCTCGCTTTATCACTACCCAAAGGAGTCTCAAAGCGGCTAACAATCTCCTTTCCCTTTCTCCCCCACAACAAACACTCTGTGAGGTGAGTGGGGCTGAGAGACTTCAAAGAAGTGTGACTAGCCCAAGGTCACCCAGCAGCTGCATGTGGAGGAGCGGAGACACAAACCCGGTTCACCAGATTACGAGTCTACCGCTCTTAAGCACTACACCACACTGGCCACTTGTGGTGGATGGTACATCCCTACTCTCTCTTTCTCTGGCTCAATACGAGGTACAACTTATTGTACCTGACTCCTAGGGAGACTAGTTCACTAGTGAGAGATTGCATCCCTATGAACAATGGCAATGCCCTTCCTGGCCTTCCCATCTACATTGGTAGGGCATGCAGTATCCTGGAGGAGGCACAGTTGAGAAAGTACTGTACAGGTGTGATGTCTCCTCCGCCAACCCTCCCTGCATAGGCATGGAGCAAAGCTCTTAAAAATACTTTTGCCACGATCAATCAGACTCAGTTTGTGGTTGCAGACGCTTACCAAACCATTTGTCACTACCTTTGACACAATGACAGATGAGGACAACGGAGCATTTATCTGGTTTTAATTGTAAGAAGCAAAAATGTTTTCTGTACCACAAAGAAAGGTTAAGTGCTTTCTTTGATTCTGGTGCTGTGTGACAATAAGCACGGTAAGCTTTCCATATGTTAGTTCTTCGAAATGAAGCTACAAAAGCTCTGTTCTTTCTCCCTCTAGCAAAGGACATGTGCCAAGATCAGCAGCATGGAGGACATATGTGCCTTGATACTTGATCCAATAGCATTTGAACAGGCAGAACTCACTAAAAACACCAATGTTTCATGAAACCGATTTCATGAACCTGGGAATCCAATGACATGAAACTAAAGTATAAGCCATCTCCTCCCCTTCCCCTGTACATGCTGACAGTACTTCAGCAAAGACAATCTTCAATAGCTTTGCTTCTCATCATCTGTGTGAGCCAGTCTCTAGAAGAGGAATAGCTTCTGCCAAGTTGGGAGGAGGTTAATTAGAAAAATCACCATCTTCCTGGGCCACTGTTCAGGTGAGGCGTGTGACAGGATTTAAGTTATAAAATATAACTGCTGCAAAGGAAGAACCAAGGCATTTTACTACCTCTGGGGAAGACTATGCAAAGCAAGGCTCAATGAACTACTGGTACAACTGTACTAATATTCCTGTCTCGCAAACCACAGTTTAGTGGTTAGAGAGCTGAACTAGAAACTGGGAGAATAGGTTTTGAATCTGTACTTGCAATGAAGCTCACTGGTTGACCTTGGGCCAGTCACTGCCTCTCAGCCTAACTTGTTGTGGCAATTAAGTGAAGGGGGGGAGACCGTGTACACCGCGGTAACACTGTGTAACACTGTAGGAATTAATGTGCACCTTTACTCAAATATGGGAGGCAGACCTCAGGCTTGCCTGCACAAAAATATAATTTTCTTTGTGAAATTCTTATTTTCCAAGTAGTTTGCACTAACATTTTAGCTTCATGGTCACTCTGTGAGGTAGGTGAGGCAACCAACTATTTACAAGATTTATTGAGTTTCATAGCTAAATGGGGATTTTAAAATGCCCAAATTGGATAATGTCATTGTGGTATAATAGTAGCTTTGGATATGGACATCACCATTATTAATGATTAACAACTGATCCATGGACCTATGCATGAGATTGACCACATATTCACAGACTCTGCTAATAGTGTCTAGGCCAGCCTTTGCCAACTGGTGTTCTCCAGCTCAGCAACTGGAGGGCATCTGGGTTAGCTAATGTTGGTCTAGGTCCATGAGCTTCCAAGAGAGGATGGGGAAAAACTGGAATGTTTTCCTTTCAGGACACAACACAACACCGAGAAGAAAATAATGAAAAGCCTCAACACCTTCCCCAAAGAGTTATTATGTTTTGTGTGTCTAAAGCACTATGGATGCAATCTTCCTAACTGGTTTAAAACAGTTTGGTTCTTCCAAAAGAGGCTAATATGGATAATAACTATAAAGCAATGTGTGTGCCTTGGGACAAATATAAGGATTATATAAGAGCTACAATGTTATTGTTATGAAGCAAGAAATAACAGCAGCACCATCATAAAACCATTCAGTGAAACTGAAGTGATAACCTATTTCCATTAATTTGCACAAATCACAATACACTGTTGGGCACATGGAGGTAATTAATGCAGTTGATGCCCACTCTGTGGTGAATAATTCAATTTTCCTCTTACAACTCAGCTTCTTAGATACATCACTGTATACTTACTTTTGTTTTTTGGGGCTCTTGATCTTGATGTTCTCTGGTCTGTTTTTTTTTGTTATTTCCTTTTCATTTTTTAACCATTTGAATTTGAGAGAGGTGTGCTCAGAAATGGCTTCACATCTGAGAATTAATGTTTGACCCACAACTGATTCCTGGCTTTTCATCTCCTTCAATTTGGGAGGCACAGCTAAAAAGAAAGAAAGAAAAAAGAATGTTTAAGTGATTAGTTAGCTCTTGTTTTTCCCCTTTCAAAGACAAAAGGTGACTCATCTGAACAATTCAGGGTGTTCTAAGATTCATAAAGATCATCTGACATTTTTTTACAAGAATAATGAGGAGAGGGGTGGAGGAGTCAAGCATCAAGAGCCAGGGAACAAATGAGAATCACTAATTCATGGTAGCCATGTGGATATATCAAGAGTATTATCACATAAAGAAGAAATTGTAGTTTAACAAAAAGAAAAAGGAAAGTTTATGCGGATGTTCAGTTTAACCAATGTTGCATAGGTTCAAAAATCATGTTCTTTTTAGCATGTCTTTAAAACATCTAATCTCTACTTGGAGAGGTGAAATATTTTGTAGGGAGACTAACTTCATTGGATTATATAGCCACATATTTATACAAGCATGTACTGCAAAGTAGCAATGAATAGATGGGAGATACAGATATCTTCCCACCACTTCATCCTAATGTGATATCGGTTAGTAGTATACCCATGAACATATGAGCAAAAGTGAAAAGTACAGCTAGTGAATTAGTTATTACACTAACCTTTTAAACAACACATATAAAGCATGATTGTCCCCTCTAATCTGATGAACGGATCATAAACACTCCGCTAAAGAAACCTGGGTGAGTTGTGATTTGCTTCATTTCTAGTTGGTGACTTTGGCTTCAGAACCCCACAAACCCAAAGCACTTTAAAACTTTTTTTAATAAAAAAAACCCCTCTATGAACTTTTAAGAATACAAACCGTGCAGATGGATCTTAAACACTTTGTGTTAATGTTGACCAGTGCTTCCCAAACTTGGGTCTCCAGCTGTCTTTTGTGGACTACAACTCCCATCATCCCCAGCTAGCAGGACCGGTGGTCAGGGATGATTGGAAATGTAGTCCAAAAACAGCTGGAGACCCAAGCTTGGGAAACACTGATGTGGACAATCAGCCTGTAGCACATGTGCATACAAAACCAACAGCTAATGGTGCATTCAAACTGCAAAGAAGTATGTCAGTTGATTGTAGTGTATACAAAGGGAAGGTCAGGCCTATCCCCGTGAAAGAGAAAATAATGAGGGGGTTCAGGATCTAATGGATCCTTGGCAACCCCAAACTTCTCTTGAACACCTCTGTTTACCCCCTCCTGCTGCTTGGGGCATTTAAGCCAGCTTTTTTCAGGGTTCAGGCATATTCAGTAGTGTAGGCAGCATTTTCTCTGCAGACCTCCATCAAAACTTAAACCACTTCTCAATGCCCTTAGCTAGCCCTTAACGATTGCAGCCTTAGTCCGTTATTCACCATTGAAACAAATGAAAGAAAATGTTCCTAGGTTCAATATATCCTATTAATAATAAATTAGGTGAGAATGGTTTACATTTTTTGATATAATAAATTTGTTGCTTAGGCTGTCACTCAATTCACATAGCAAATGCAATATTCTGAACAGAAATATATTTGGGTTAAGTCTTGATGGTTCATATTCGTTTGTTACAGAAAACTCTCTACTTTAAGCTCTTCACGTTTGCAGTAATATTATTCAAATGTTTTGCAACCACTTTAATCAATTCCCACTACTATAATGTTGACATTTACCAACATTTGTTAGAAGAGCATATGTCAAAATTATCTGTTTTTTTTTCTTTTTTACTATTATGCACCAATTAATACGCAAAAGCATTTATAGTTTTCACCAACTAAAATAACAATTAGTGAACACCAGGAATGACATCATAAGAATAAAGATTTTCTGCTTCTAGAATAGCTCCTTTTAAAGCAAATGTTGCTGGCAAATCCATTTGCTTATAATGCAAATACACCATTTACGGAGTTCTGATCCTTCGCAGAGCAAGAAGACATTGGACAGAACTGTTTTAAAATAATTTTTGTAACTTTACATGATATGCCGTGAGACAGTCAAAAACAAACTCAGAGAGAAAGAAGAAAGAAAGAAAGAAAGAAAGAAAGAAAGAAAGAAAGAAAGAAAGAAAGAAAGAAAAGCCTTTAAGAATGCCTAAGGGACTATCCTCAAAGCAACAGTGTTCATATTAAGGTAAAGTGAGCTATGCTTCATACACATTCCATGCCTGAAAATTCACTGAAATACTGCACAGTCTCATATGTAAGGGAAAAAAACTAGACAGACAGACATCCAAATCTACCTTAGAGATTTCTTACTTCCCCCTCAATATGATCCTCTATGTCCCTCTTTTAACATGATTAATTTCCAAAGAAACAAGCAGCCCGGGTTACCCAGGAAGAAATGAGAGAAATGATCTTGCAGAAATCAGCCCCGAACTTGGCAGACCACAGTTCTATTCTTTGCTCCATCATGAGTCATTGGCTGACCTTGTACTAGTCACTTAGCTGCTGTGGTTTTACAATACTGCAAGGCCAGATCAGTTAAACTTCAAAGGAAGGTGCATGGGAAGAAAGTGCGCTGCAAATTACGAAGGCAGCTTGGCTGCCTTTGCAGACCTAAGTTGAGAGGAAGTCCCTCTGAACTCAGTGAAGCCTACCGGTACTTCTGAATACGAGTAAGATTGGGCAGCTCAAACAGCCACCACAATCATGAACTTGTCTGGTTGTAACCCCCCTGTAGCCATTGTTTCGTAGACAAGTGGTCTTTTCTAAGGCACCACATTTCATCGTGCTCATTTAACATGACAAACTTTGCCTACAGCTTGTGGTTAGTAAAGACAGTTTAACCACAAATCTGGGTTTGGACAAGTTGTGCAACTCCCTCCCCACAGAGGTGTGTGTCTTTCAGAGAAAGCTGACCTTCTTTACCCTGACCTTTGACACCTGAGATGTATGTGTTTTACGACTCGCCCTATTCCTGCAATGGTTATTTGTTTTAACTGTTTTAATGCTGCATGTTACTGTTTTAATGCTGAATTGTTGTAACCTCCTCTGGACCTGCTGGTAAAGGGCGGGTAAAAAATTTAACCTCAACAATACTCTGAGCCAAACCTTAGGTTTAATTCAGTGTGGTGTGGGAGTGAAAATGACTGGAAAGGAGCTCCTTTCTGGAAGCCTACATGCTCACCGGCTCAGTAAGTTATAACTTGGTATATCATGTCCTGTGAACGAGGCCATTATGTAAATAGAGTATTTTATTTATTTTCTTTTTTTCTAATATGCATTATGACTTTGACATGTTCTTAGTTTTGTTTATTGTGAGGACCATGCCTTTACACAAATATCTACACAACAATATTAAAATATTAAAATTCATTGCATACTGTCCCAGCAAAACCCTCATCCCACAAAACAGAAAGAAAAGTACAACGAGTTAAGACAACGATGAAGGGGTCTTTTCTTTGTCATCCAGAAAACTTTCCCTGGCTTTCATGGCCTTCATCACAAAGACCACTACCACGTGGGAAATCCGTGGGTTAGCATCAACTAACAAAAATTTTACTCGATCTTCAGGGTTATTTATTGAATTGGGTATGATGGGACAATGAAAAAGGTAATGTGGACATGTTCTCAGGTTGTCATTAAATTTATTTTAAATATGTCCACATTCTGCAAATATACTTGTCAAATATACTTAAAGTCAAACAGGATCAGCCATTAATCTGGTGCAAGCTGTTTTCAATGGCATAATTTAGTTTAGGCATATCTAAGGAAATTAATGCTTTGACATTAGTATCTCTGCCTAAGAGGAGAATCTCCCAGCCCTTTTCTAGTGTACAGCAAATGTTAAATAGGCAGTATACAATAAAAATAAAATAATTCATAATGCAATATTTAAAACCAATTCTCATAAAATGCCATATTTATTTGCTATATAAGTTGACTAATCATAATAGTTGAGATTGTATATACAGAAAAACATTTGCTATATAGAGAAGAGATGTTTTGCATGCGCCTCTGTATTAAGTTGCTTAAGCCAAATCCTCATATCAGGGATAGATAACAGATCTTTCAGAGCAGAAGGTGGTTTCCACTGAGACTTAACCATAGGCGCACAGACCCCCTCTCCTAATTACGCATTACTGCCCAGTACATTTATGTGCCTCAGCTCTCTGCTTTAGCTGCCAAACTCTCTGGTTTCTCCAATGAACCTCTGAAACATCCACAGTAGGTAAAGTGATTCCTTTTATTGGACTATACAGAATATTGCTATATGCAGTAAAACATAAATCTCTCTGGATGAAAATGGAAAATTCACAGTGAGCTTCAGATATAAATTATGTTACTTAGGCCATATTTAACCTTCAAAACAAACAAGGCAAGCAATAAAGTCAATAAAGAACTCTTTAAGTCCCAAATGCTGGGGACCCAAACCATATGAGGAGCTCCTAAATCCATATTTAAGACTTAGCAATTTACCATATATTAAGGAATGCAAAGCAAGCACATAATCTATTTCCTATTTTGAGAGCTACAAACACTCAAAAAGAAAGGTGTGTCTGCACTTCTCATAAAAGAGGTGTGCTTGCTTTGCATTCCTTAACATTTGATAAATTGCTATGTTTTACACAGTCCATAGGCTAATAGGTTGCTATAGAATTAATACATTGCCTCTTTTCAAATCAAGACATGATCCAGAAGCCATTATATCTGTGCAGAAGTTTTTTTTTTTTTTTAAGGCAGTTGTGCCTAAGTACCACATGGCCAGACTGCCAATCTTCATGACTGCTTAAAAACAACAACAACCCCTCTTTATTTTGTTCAGTTATTTTGATGGGACAAAAATAACAGGCCTTATAATCATTCCAAAAACTTACATAATAAGCCCCTGTATGATAGTGAGAGGTAAAACTCAACTTTTTCACAAATTTGCAAACTGTTTAGGTAACGATCTCAAGACTTAGTAAGAACCAAGATAAGAACCAAGACTTCTGAGGAGAAAATGCTTCCGAGGTCTAGAGATGCTTTGTAAACACACAGGAGACTAATAATCTAAATGGTTAGCTACTTTTGCTTTGTAGAGGGAAATAACCATTCAGATTTATCCTATTAAGCCCTCTCAATGCATTTTTAAAAGTTACTCATATAGTCTCAGAGCCAGTTCTACATTTTCCCATCCATTCCTGAGCAAGAGACTTGCATTGGGTCTCTCCTGGAACAGGAAACCTATGCCTCCAGGAGACCTTTGCCTCTTGTCTCCAGAGTCCTTAAATATGTCCTTCACACTTGTCTTTGGAACACAGAGAGAAGCTAGATGGACCAATCAAAGAACAAGCCTCATGTTTGGCGTTGTGACCCCTAAGTTCAATGTGTGCCTCACATAGCTGTCTAACCTTGCAGAGTGTTGGTATGGGCAGCATTCATTAAAATTGTTAACCTACATCCATGTCTCTCCATGGCAAAGTATACAGGTGAAACTCGAAAAATTAGAATATTGTGGAAAAGTCCATTTATGTAAGCAATTGTTTTCATTAGCTACTGGAGTTTAATATATGAGATAGACTCATGACATGCAAAGTGAGATATGCCAACCCTTTATTTGTTATAATTGTGATTATTATGGCGTGCAGCTGATGAGCACCCCGAAGTTGAAATTGTTACTTTGGGGTTCTCATCAGCTGTACGCCATAATCATCACAATTATAACAAATAAAGTCTTGGCATATCTCGCTTGGCATGTCATTAGTCTATCTCATATATTCGTTTCACCTTTTAAGTTGAATTACTGAAAGAAATGAACCTTTCCACGATATTCTAATTTTTCGAGTTTCACCTGTATATTTAGAATCCAAAACAAGCTCAAGGGAATGAGCTCTTTTAAACCATTCTGGTATGGAAATAAAGCAACATTAATTTCAGACCTACTTAAATCCATGTGGCGTTTGTATTTCAAAATCTCAAGTCTGAGACTTTAAATACACTCATAGTTAAATTCATGAGTGTGTAAATGAGCACCTGATTCAGAGACAAGTTTACCCTCGCTAGGTGAATTACTACATGCGATAAAGCCACAAAAAATCCATAGTACAGGATCAATATACTCTTAACAGATTTCTTAGAAGAGCTTCAGGCAGACACCAGGAAACGACATTAGAGAAAGTTTCCAACATAACATTATGAAAGACATTATAAAGAGAGAGAGAATGTATCCTCTTTTAAAGTCATCCAAGTTGGTGGCCTTCACTGCCTCCTGGGGAAGTGAGTTCTATAGTTTAACTATGTGCTGCATGAATTAGTACAGTGGTACCTTGGTTGTCGAACTGCTTGGCTCCTGAACAAATCGGCTCCCAGACGCTGCAAACCCGGAAGTGGGTGTTCCAGTTTGCAAACGTTTTTTTGGAAGCCGAACGTCCGACGCAGCTTCCGATTGAGTGCAGGAAGCTCCTGCTGCCAATCAGAAGCTGTGTCTTGGTTTTCGAACGGTTCCAGAACTCCCAGAACGGATTAAGCTCGACCACCAAGGTACCACTGTACTTCCTTTTATCCATCCTGACTCTTCCAACACTCAGTGTCATTGGATGTCCAAGAGTTCTAGTGTTGTGAGAGAGGGAAAGAAAACATTTATCTATTGACTTTCTCTGTGTGATGTATTATTTTATAAACTTCTGTCCCCTCTTACACACCTTTTCTCTAAACTAAAAAGTCCCAAACATTGCAACCTTTCTTAAGGGAGTCACTCCATCCCCATAATCATTTGGGTACACTTTTCTGAACTTTCCCCAACACTGACAGTCTTATTTTCAATTCATTTCCTAATGATCCTGTCAGGGATCTGCCTCCCCCTTCCAGTCCGGCTCTAAGTGGCTACAGAGAACAGCCGCCCATTCTAACGACGGACTCATCGGAGAGTGGGAGCAGCTGTGATTCAGAAGGGAAGGGGGTGCCAGGGCTCGAGGTAGGCAGCGAGAGACCTGGCAGCTCCCAGCAAGTAGGTCCGGGGCAGAGATTAAGAAAGAGGAGAAGACGCTTCCGTTTCCCCAAGTTGCTTTGCTGGCGGGAAAATCGGCGTAAACCACTTTCGGATTCTGCTAGTGACTGAGTGGACATGTTTTGATTTAGCTCTGCACTGTGATATAATGAGCACTGATAAAAGGCTTCAAAGGCAAATGACTCGGCCTCCTTATTGAACGACCGATGAGGGGGAGGCCCTGACAGATCCCTAGCATGGTCAGTAGTTATCATGTCACAAAAAAGTATTAAGTAAGAACTGCCCAACAGCTGCTGAATGTCTACATGTAATCATTTAAGCAGACACCCAACTGCATAGAGAAAGCATTTAAGCAGACACCCAACTGCATTTAAGCAGACACCCAACTGCATAGAGAAAGCTAGTGTGAATCAGCCTATATAGTGATTCACTATATAGTGTGAAAGCTATAGTGTGAAAGCTATAGTGTGAATCAGCAAAAAAGGGTAGCTGTGATAGAAATATTTGTAAACTTACTCTATCTGTAGCCCGTTTTGTACATTAAGGTACCTCTATGCAGTTGTGTATGTGTACCTGATCCCATTGAGAAACTCAGCAGTGTGAATCAGCCACAGTTTACCTCCCAAGTTAAACAATATTGTTCACACAATTTAAACTTAATTTATTTATTGGCGCCTTGAATATAAACATAAATCGAGCTACATTTACTTGCAATGCCAGCACAACATCCCTGCAACGCTGGTGTAATATAATTGTTGGCACAGCACTGCTGATGTTGTAGTATTTTCTCTCTAAATGCTCAAATTCAGCAAAAGCAATGCATTTAGAAAACTGTTCTAATTTGGGGCAATTAGGATGTTATGGGTTGGGAGGGAAGAGAAATGGTAACAAATATCTGAGCTGCTGCTCCCCAACATAGTATTTTAAATACGCATGCATGATTCAACGGGCTTTTTCTACGAGAATGTATCCTGCCCTAATTTCCTTAATGGTTTATGAAGCTGCCTTAACTTATATTGTTGGAGGTTTATGGTTGTAAAGATGCTTCTGAAAAAGGACACTGAAGGGAATTACTAATTATCTGCATCAAAAAACAGTTTATTAGGAAATCAATATGAGCTCCACTGCTAACTTGGCTGGTGGCTCAGTTACTAGAGTAGTTTATAATCTTATTGAGCCTGTATATTCAAAGCTTAAATATATGCAACATAAGCACCATGAAGATTTGGATGATTCTAGTTTTACTGGAATATACATTGCAACCTTATTTTATCGAAGATAGCTTAGTTTTTCATCAACATTGTTTTCTTCCCTATACATAGTTAACAAGGTAGGAGGCAGATTACTTACACAGAGTCCTCAATGAGTGTGTGTGTGCCTTTTCCATAGCTCAGTGTGGAGCCCCAGTTAGATAAAGCAAAGAAAAGCCTGGGACAGCTCAGCTGATACAGCACAAGACTCTTAATCACAGGGCCGTGGGTTCAAGCCCCACCTTGGGCCAAAGATTCCTGCATTGAAGGGGGTTGCACTAGATGCCCCTCGTGTTCCCTTCCAATTCTACAAATTATATGAGTTTATGATCCAACCCAGGTGGCGCTGTGGGTTAAACCACAGAGCCTAGGGCTTGCTGATCAGAAGGTCGGCAGTTCGAATCCCCGCGACGGGGTGAGCTCCCGTACCTCGGTCCCAGCTCCTGCCCACCTAGCAGTTCGAAAGCACGTCAAAGTGCAAGTAGATAAATAGGAACCGCTCTGGCGGGAAGGTAAACGGTGTTTCCGTGCACTGCTCTGGTTCGCCAGAAGCGGCTTTGTCATGCTGGCCACATGACCTGGAAGCTGTACGCCGGCTCTTGGCCAATAAAGCGAGATGAGCGCTGCAATCCCAGAGTCGGACACGACTGGACCAAATGGTCAGGGGTCCCTTTACCTTTACCTATGATCCAACAGTCAGTAATTCTCCAGCATTTTGTTTCAGTAAACCTGATCCATAAACTGATATTGATCTGACAAAAGTGAAATGGGAAGATGCTTAGAAGGAAGTGATTAGAAAGAGAAATGTGAGGGCAAGGGATAGAAATGTTTTTGGGTGGTTGTTTTCTCTTTTTTTTAAGGAAAAGCAGGTCTGCTAATCTCACACATCATTAGCCCCCTGCTGGTAGAATTATGAATCCAGAGAGGGACACATATTGCTCTAGGTAGGAAAATGAGACCCGGGTCAACTATTTATTGCAGAGTGCAGATCAACTCATTATCTAGGCTGTGGTTCTGTCTGGGATTTGTAGATGATATAATGAAGCAGCATAACAGTATTTATTTTTTTAAATCTTGACAGGATTAAACCAAGTTTTGCCAATGTAATATTTCAGACTTTAATGCTTTAGAAGAAATTCAAAAGCACATTTGGAGAGTTATTCTGTTATTTTATTCTTATTATTTTTCTTCTGGGTTACCCAGGGGGCCTGTGTTGTATAAGAATAAGAAAGAATTAAAAAAACTAGTATGAAAGTAGGTTTGTAAAGCCTCAAAAGGAAATGCAAACTCCTGCAATTCATCACAAGAAAGAGAGAAGTTTATAAGATTACAAAAACCTGCACTGAGATAGAGGCTGCTAAATATAGTTACTGTCAGAGATGCTTTCCGTCAATAAGACAGCAATATATCATTAGGGACAAGGTCTGTACTTCTGCATTAGAAACTCAGATTTTTCAACTATATAAATCCATCTCATGCAAACCAGAGTTAGTTAAAAAAAAAGTCTAGCCAGTTTTCTTCAATTTGATGTTTAAAATGTAGACATTTAAAATGATGTTTAAATGTAGACAATACATGAGAGGATGTGAAAAGGGGGGGGGGGAGATAATGAGAGGAAGATGAGAGGAACAATTCCTATCAAGATTTTGAACTATGAAAGCTAACAAAGTTGGTGTTTTAAACTAGAGATTATCTCGGTTTTATATACGCCATCCAGTTTTATGCTAGATTCTTTGTAGTGTAATATAGAAGATTTAGCATATCAAGCTGTCTATATATCAGTATGACAAAGAAACGGAAACCTGCTTTTTGGTGGTTTTTGTATTAGCTATGGCCAAATATCAATTACAAATCCTGAACTGTAAAATCTAAAGTTTCTAGAGTGTTATGCATGTGCTCACATGAAATAAAAATTGAATGGCTTATTCTGGGGACATGCCACAAGTACGAAATGTACTGAAAGATTTCTAATTCAAGCAGGCAGCCATCAGTACTAAGAAGGGATATATACAGTACAGAAAAGGCAATTCTTAAGGAACAAACAGCTATTCTCTCGCTCCCACCCACCCACCCTGGTCAAATTCTCATTTGTTCCTATGCTAGGACTAATTTTTAGGCTTATGCAGAACATATACACTGAAAGTAGAGGAAACATCTGGGGGTTATTATAACACCACTTTGCTAGCCCACAGCATTGTACAAATCCCCGCAGGCAAGGAATCACCCTTGACCTGCCAAACACGATTACTGCAGTCAGGCAACTTCCTTCTGCTGCACAGCTGCTCTCCCCACAGTCAGACGGACTTGCCATGCTCATACTGGCTTCAGGAGGAAACAAGCAAAGAGTCCTTGTTGCCATAGTGAGCACATAAAGACTTCTTGGCTAGGCAAAGTAAATCAAGGATGAGGTCTAGCAGAAGAATTTTGGCTTCAGTACAGTAGGGGAGAGCACAACAAGCCCCCCTGAAATGATTTCAGCCCCTTACAGAGCCCCCAACTCTCATAAGCAATGCATACCTCCCACAACTGCTGCTGCATTTCCAGTTTCTACTCCCTTGCATTCACTTTTCCTCGCTACAGATCTTTCCTCACTCACACACACTTTTTCTTTTTGCCTCATGCTCCCACTGAGCTCCATCTTCCTGCTTCAACCTCCTCCACGTTTTTCATACATAGTCTCCTTAGTTTCCTTCCCCTTCACTACATGTCTAGTTTCATTACAACTTGTGTCACCGCTGCCCGCAAGAACTCTGCACTAATTTATCTCCTCCTTCACATTTCCTCCAAATGTGAGTCCTAAAAGACCCTACCTAAACCACTCAGTCAGAGTCCATAAATTTACTAGTTTTGAATACTGGTCTCTCAAGTTTATTATGTTCTATTAAATTTAAGGAGGGGAAATGTGGCTTGTTGAGTTCTCTGTCATATGTAAAGGTAAAGGGGACCCCTGACCATTAGGTCCAGTAGTGGATGACTCTGGGGTTGCGGCGCTCATCTCGCTTTATTGCTGGCATGCAGCTTCCGGGTCATGTGGCCAGCATGACTAAGCCACTTCTGGCGAACCAGAGCAGCACACGGAAACGCCGTTTACCTCCCACCGGAGCGGTACCTATTCATCTACTTGCACTTTGACGTGCTTTCGAACTGCTAGGTTGGCAGGAGCTGGAACCGAGCAACGGGAGCTCACTCCGTTCATGCGGATTCGAACCACTGACCTTCTGATCGGCAAGCCCTAGGCTCTGTGGTTTAACCCACAGCGCCAAGGTAAATGTCTCTTCCCATAGACCCAGAATCTAAATAATAAGAAAAGGGGGGGGAGAGATAAGAGGCAAGCACTGAGCTTGCTGTATAGGATACGATTATTTCCCCCCCCCATCATAATCAAGCATACATTACCTGACGTGGTACAGTCTTCTCAAAATACATCTAAAGCTGCACATGACTTACTTCTTTGAAAGGACTTCTATGTGAAAAATCTCTACCCACAACAAAACTTCAAGAGTATGGATCCTATTGTAGTATTAAGTTATAGAAGAGATGCTTTCAAATAAGCATGTCCCACATGAAAAGAGAGGACTGTGCAATTGGTGTATCAACTGAATGAGCCCACAGAGAGGCTAGAAGGATATACACTGAGGGGAAACCAAGAAGATACAAAGCTATATAAGGAAATAAGAGTAAAACTTTCAAGCTCCCCAGTTGCAAGAGCAAACAAACTTCTGAGCATATAGGATAATTGCTTTCTCCAACGGAAGGTTCTTCTCTAGTACAGATGAAGACATGTAGCTAGTCCATCTAGAATCTGGTCTATAGTTCCCATATGCTCTTGATTCATGAATTAAATGCTCTCATCAGGTTGAGAATTTGGTTTTCTGTGCCAGACTCAAACTTATGGCCCTGATTAGGCTTTGCGTTCATCTACAGTTTCGGGGAATGGTGGAAATTACTATGAAGTTGCTTGCTAATTTCCCACAGCCTTTTCTGTAGAATATGCATGCTATTCCAATGTAGCTTTCATATGATTGATTCATAAATGCTTGTTCATTGCTTTGATTACTCAGAGGTAAGTGTATGGTTGCTGTTTTTTCATTGAGAATCATTACTTCCATATTTATTTGAGGTGATAATGAAAATTATGTGGTGTTTGATCTATAATGGCTGTTTCATACATGCAAGCAATCATGTGATATTGCAGCACAGTCAACCATACATGCTCACCAATCTATGCAATATCGTTTAAATAGCAGATCTACCTAGAGGTTTTTGTGAACTAAACTACCGGTAAGGAGGAAAGGTCAAAGTTGTCTTTTAAACATATTGTATGAAGTCACTTATTTTTGGGAAGGTAACAATTTTCCTGTAATCAACCCTTGATTTTCAATATTTCTCAAATTAAGACTACAAATGTCTTGATGTAGCAGTGTATCAATTTTCAGAAGACTATTCTGCAGAGTTTACTTATTAAGAGGCAATGAATTAACTATCCTCATCTTAGTGGTAGATTGATGGAATGTACTTGCTGACTACGACGCTCTTAAGTCTATCATGCAGTCTAAAATCGAGAGAAATGCATTTCTGAAAGTAACTGAAAGGACTTGTAGTGCTTTTTAAAGCTTTCACTACTGAATAGCTTGGTTTAAGACTTCTATTATATTTGTAGCAATACACAGCTTTCACTTTCTGTGTGTGTGTATTAAATTGAATTCACCAATCAATTAAAACAGCTTTTTGGAATTATGCCATAGTACAATAAAAGTATACTCAGAGAAAAAGAATGAATTGATTCTCCAATGGAACACTATTAAACAAGTTTCTATATGATGTACTTAAATGGAATGCCAGCCCTTCTTTGACAAAGAGTTGGCCATAAAATGTCCTTTTCACAGTCCTCCTTCAAACATTCTCTCTGCCTACACAAAACTAAACTTGCTGCTGAAAATTCAAAGTTTCATGAAAATTGCAACAATATCTACCGTAGGCACTACTGACAAGGCTGAGAATGACAAGCAGTGTAAGAAATTAGCCAGGCGCCAGGTGCGTTTTGCAACTGGTATGGGTCCAACTGCAACTGGAGATTTTCATGGAGATTTCCAGGCACCAGGTTGGCGACCACAGTTTAAAAACCACTGCCTTAGTCCATAGTTAATACCATTTCCTTTTCCACTGTGTGTGTTTCTCCTTCTTGCATACTGGGACAAGTAAATTGTTGTAAGAGCAGGCTACAGTCAGGCAATGTAGCTGAGATCATAGAATTGTAGAATTAATGTTGGAAGGGACCCAATGGGTCATCTAGTCCAACTTCCTTGGCGAACAGATATTCTGTTATGGTGACCACAACCTAGGTTTAAGGTACCATTTGGAACCTAGCTTATATATCTGAGTTTCTAACACTGACAAGGCTGGGTAATTATGAAAGTCATTATTATGGAAGACCATATAACACTGGTCCTGAAAGACCTACACTGGCTCCCAGTACGTTTTCGAGCATAATTCAAAGTGTTGGTGCTGACCTTTAAAGCCCTAAACGGCCTTGGCCCAGTATACCTGAAGGAGCGTCTCCACCCACATCGTTCAGCCCAGACACTGAGGTCCAGCTCTGAGGGCCTTCTGGCAGTTCCCTCACTGCGAGAAGTGAGGTTACAGGGAACCAGGAAGAGGGCCATCTCAGTAGTGGCGCCCGCCCTGTGGAACGCCCTCCCATCAGATGCCCAGGAAATAAACAACTATCTGACTTTTAGAAGACATTTGAAGGCAGCCCTGTTTAGGGAGGATTTTAATGTTTGATGTTTTATTGTGTTTTTAATTCTGTTGGGAGCTGCCCAGAGTGGCTGGGGAGGCTCAGTCAGATGGGCGGGGTATAAATAATAATAAGAAGTAATTCTTCAAAAGTGTGCTCTGTGAACTCTGCGTGCTTCCCTCCACACAAATAAGACTCACATGAGACCAAAGTAATGAGCAACAGAGGAAGTGACCACTGCACCTCTGCATGATTTCTTAGCAGGCTGCCCTAGGGGCAGGTATTTATTGTGGCTTTCTATACTGGATGGGATTGAATCATTCATTCACTCCCAATGCAGATGCATTGTCCAGCTCGGTTTATCTGTCCTCAGAGGAGGCTAACCGCTGAATCTCTGCATGAGCTCTGGGCTAATAATAACAACAACAACAACAACAACAACAACAACAATAATATATCCTACCTTTTCCCCATGAACATAAGCCCTGACCAAAGCAGTAACTGTTTTTCTGCATCAAACAGCTGGCTTCTCTGATGCAAGGTAATTTTTATTCTGATACATACAAAAAGCTAATATTCAGGTTTAAAATGTGAAGAGCCGACTCAATTTTAATTCAAAAAAGTGAACTTTATTAAACAAAGCCCTAAGTCATTTCAAATGCCACCAAGAGTGAAAAAAGACAGACAGGAAGAAAATTAGAGGTGATTCCACCCCCTTTCTGGCAGAAGTCCATACAGCTTTCACAAATGGGTTATGTTTCCTCCAGGAGCTAGCAGTTGCCACCTTTTTATGATAGATGTATTGGGAAATGAACATGGATACCAGCTCCCAATAGGTGCAGAAGGTATGAAAACAAACAAATGCATGTCATGAATCTGAGGCCAAATGCGGTTTCTCAATATGTATAATACTACTGATGTGGCATCAACCAGGTTCAAGTCCCATCACGAAAAGGGCAAACAAACCCTCCTATACTTAGGGCGCTGTGGGTTAAGCCACAGAGCCTAGGGCTTGCTGATCAGAAGGTCGGCAGTTCAAATCCCCGCAACGGGGTGAGCTCCCGTTGCTTGGTCCCTGCTCCTGCCAACCTAGCAGTTCAAAAGCACATCCAAGTGCAAGTAGATAAATAGGTACTGCTCCGGCAGGAAGGTAAATGGCGTTTCCGTGTGCTGCTCTGGTTCACCAGAAGCGGCTTTGTCATGCTGGCCACATGACCCGGAAGCTGTACGCCGGCTCCCTCGGCCAGTAATGTGAGATGAGCGCCGCAACCCCAGAGTCGTCCGCGACTGGACCTAATGGTCAGGGGTCCCTTTACCTTTATACTTAGGGTGAGGGGAGAGAAGGCAAAATTAATATTGATGTTAACAATGACAGATGAATTTCCTATTTATCAATGAGAAAACAACCCCACTAGGCTATCTATATTACTTAAAATACTATTTATGCAGGACAAGATTTTTGAATTTAAGTGGCCTCAGACCTCTCTCTCAGTAAAGGTAAAGGTACCCCTGATCGTAAGGTCCAGTCTTGGACGACTCTGGGGTTGAGCGCTTATCTTGCACTATAGGCCGAGGGAGCCGCGTTTGTCCGCAGACAACCTCCGGGTCATGTGGCCAGCATGACTAAGCCGCTTCTGGCGAACCAGAGCAGCGCACGGAAAGGCCGTTTACCTTCCCACCAGAGCGGTACCTATTTATCTACTTGCACTTTGACGTGCTTTCGAACTGCTAGGTGGGCAGGAGCAGGGACCAAGCAACGGGAGCTCACCCCGTCACGGGGATTCGAACCGCTGACCTTCTGATCAGCAAGCCCTAGGCTCTGTGGTTTAGACCACAGTGCCACCCACGTCCCATCTCCCTCTCAGTACCTCAAGCTTTTTCTCTGGGGCAGCTGGGGGTGGGGTAGAGAGAACATGTTCAAAGCATTTCACTACTTTTGTTTATTCTCTTTCTGTTCTGGACTGTGACTTTTTCCATGAAAACTGATAGTCACTGTTCAGAGTGGGAGTCATTAGTCACAAATTCACCATGAAACTAGCCAGTCCTAATGATGCCTGACATCTAATTTGTCAAGGGAAATCTGAATCAATTTCAGTTCAAAGGAAGGGGGTAAGGAAACTAGCTATTTGCAGAATTAGAAATTTTTGCTTTTGAGCAGGATTGGATGACTTTCCACATCACTCTATGAAAAAAAGAGGTTATTATTGCAGAATTAATGCAGAAATAGAGTAAAACATGAAACTGTTTCAGTAGTCCTTATTTTTCTTCATTAAGAAGGGTAACATTTTCCAAATCTGTGTGATTCAGCTGTTGACAAATTTCACAGAACCATTCCCAGAGGGAGCCTAGCTCACTAAAGTGCCAAAAGTTTAATGAAATAGTAAATTAAACAGAGTTTTAAAACACAGGCTTTTCTTCCATCACCACCCCAACCTAGGTGGTGACAGAGTCTATGATGTAATTAAATTACCTTCTACATAGTCCTGAAAATAGTTTCAGAATTAGCTCCTCTTCCTTCTGCAGATAGTGTGAGGAAAAGAATATGCGCACACAATGTGGAAATATTAAGCAACATTGGCAAATAAAATGTGAACAAATGGGGTTCATGGGGTGTTAGGGGAGGGGCAGTACCTCTGGTGGGGGACATGTCATGCTCCATTTGGGGTTAGTTTGTCCACCTTTGCTCCCCACCCTGCACTCAGCTCTCACCTGTGGCTCCTAGAAGCTGTCAGTATGTGACAGCAGCCACATCCCAGGAAACAGCTTTGATTGGCTGGCAAAAGCAGGTGAAGGTAGCCAATGGGTCTCAAACCCTTGGTGAGTTAGGGCAGGGATTGGCAAAGTTTTTGTGGCTTGGGCCAGTTCATGGCCAGAGTGTGTGCGCGCGTGTGCACACATGCACAAACGCTATTTCCGGTGCTCCTTCTGGCACGGAGGAGGTGTGTGCAGCTTCCCATTGGCTGCAGGAGCTTCCTGCAGCCAGTGGGAAGCCGGCCAGCATCATGGAAGGCAGTCCCCGCTCTGCTCCGAGCTGATTTAGTGCGGCGCACGGGAGCTGACTGAGCAGGCGGCAGGGGTCCATGGGCCAGTTATAACGACTCCCATGGGCCGCTTGTGGCCCATGGGCCTTAGGTTGCCGACCCCTGAGTTAGGGACTTCCCCTGCATGCGAAGACAGACTCCGGTGGATTGAGCGGACGAGACCAATAGTAGGTCCAAACAGTCAAGAAGACCATCACTGCACTGTAGAGGAAGATGTGGGGATGGTAGCTCATCTAGGAGAGAGAAAACTCTGGTCCTAAACCCCTGCTGCCTTGCGGCTATACTCACTTGTAAGTAAACTTGAGGAAAAATCTGCACTCGCTGCCTTGTGGGACATTTTCGGAAGAAGGTAAGGCGAAGGAGTAAACCCTACACAAATCTGGAATGGGGTCCCTAAGACGGTTGGGTGGCACCTTGTATGCTTCCTTCTGGCAGCTCCTGAAGCCAAGCTGGTGCTAAATGTATTGCTCTGCATTCCTTTGGACCACATCAGTCTTGTCATCTGGGCAGCCCAGGCTTGCGCTCTGACAAGGTCACTTCAGTACTGCTAACGTAGCAAAAAACGTGAGAGGCAGGTTACCTGTCTTTGCAGCCACAGAATCCCCTGTGATTCTCCAGCGTTTGACTTCACCCTCAGAGGTGCATTCCATTCTCTCTCGAAACAGACAAATGCCAACAAATTTACCCAAATGCAATAGACGAGGGATGGTTTTCTTGGGTCACTAAGCTCCAAAAACTTGACTGGAACCTGAAAGTGTCTGACCAGTTTCATGGCTGGCATCAGCTAGTAAGGGATTCACAGATACAGATGGCACAGTGTCTCTGATTTGATGGTAAGGCAGCTGAGGAATTAAATGTCCTACCTGAAAGATTTGAGGCAGACTGGCAATGAAAGGTGCCACATCAAGGTACCACATATACAGCAAAGTGTATATGAAAAACACCCAAAATGAAACATACCCTTATCTGGGGGCAAGTTAACACTGTCTCCAGGCAACTGGGTAGAAAATGTTTTTGAACTCAATTCTTTCATTCCAAAAATGAATTGGAAGAGCCTTTTGTGCACTAATAAAATGAGAAACCTCCCCCCCTTTTTTTGAACCACACTTGGATACAAATTTGGCGCAGGGAGCCAAATAAAATTCCTTTGAAGACAAGATATAGCTCAAGGGGCCTCAAAGCAGCCACACCTAAACTAACGTATTAGCTACCTTGGGTTGTACATTGCTGTTATACTTAAGTACGTTTTAATAAACAAACTATGCATATATCCCACTAATTAATCTCAGTAAACTTGTTACAACAAAGCAAAGTATTGTTAAGGGTTTGCCAAAAAGAGATGAAATTAGCCAGGAATGAAAGAAATGTTTAATTATTCTACAGCTCTCCTGCCAAGTGCTCTGTGGAAGAGACACATCTTTATAACATGGTGAAAGGCCAACAGCAACGGTGCCAAATTGGCTTCTCTAAAAAGGTGTTCTGCAACTGCACCTGAAAAGGCCCTGTCCCTTATATCTCAGATTGGAAGGAGGCAGTGAATAGAAGGGCCAATTATGCCTCTCTAAGCAGCTAGGCAGAAGCAATGTACAAATAAAATGAACAAAATTTAAAAACACGCACACATTAACTTATTTACATGTTTTAGACAGGCTTGCTGAAAACAAGGTTTTTAGCAAGCATCTAAAACAGCAAAGTGCCCTGCTACAATGACTTACAGATGTGAAGTGGACAACCGCAAGGCTGCAAAGTTCTGCTGATCAAAGCTATTAAACAGGCATACAGGAGTGGGGGGCAATGTCACTCTTTATGTAAACTGGCCCCAGGCTGTTAAGAGCTTTATATGCTACTATGATCTTGACCTTGGCCTGCCAGCAAATTGCCAGCCAATGCAGATCTTTGGGCAGAGGTGTAATATGCTGACAAGATTTTGCTCCTCTCACTAATCACACTCCAGGGTGGAATCTACACACATATAAAAACTTTTCTGATTTTTTTTTAAAAAGCGTTTTAAAAAATACATTGTATTTTCCATAAGGCTCACCATCGCCATCTAGTACCACATTGTTTTGCACCTAAAACACACTTAAAATGTTTTATTTGCAGCTGTATAGCTGAGTCTAAGGTTTCCGTATTAACTGCTGTTTCCATACCAACCACATAGAGTGCATTTGCATGCGGCCCTGTGGTCTAAATCACTGAGCCTCTTGGGCTTGCCGATCAGAAGGTCGGCGGTTCAAATCCCCGCGACCGGGTAAGCTCCCATTGCTCGGTCCCAGCTCCTGCCAACCTAGCAGTTCGAAAGCATGTCAAAAATGCAAGTAGATAAATAGGTACCGCTGCAGCAGGATGGTAAATGGCGTTTCCGTGCGCTGCTCTGGTTTCGCCAGAAGCGGCTTAGTCATGCTGGCCACATGACCTGGAAAAACTGTCTGCAGACAAACGTCGGCGCCCTCGGCCAGTAAAGCAAGATGAGCACTGCAACCCCAGAGTCGTCTGCGACTGGACTTAACTGTCAGGGGTCCTTTACCTTTTTAAAATAATATTAAGGAACATAATAGCAGATTACAGCTACCTATGATAGGTCACCAAAGCAATGGAAACTTCACTTTCAAAACACAACCATTTTGGTATTAAAACTGACTGCAGGAGGCAACTCTGAAGTTCCCCGTGTCAAATTTCATTTCAGGCCAACAACTGTATTGCTGGGGAATTACTCTCCTTATTAGCTGAAGCTCTAGCTAGTATTGCTGATCTAAGCACATAATGCCTAAACTTGCTCTGGGAAAAGCAGCTTGTAATAACTTCAGAATCAGACCTTCAAGTGGCTAAGGTAGAGATCAATACCTACACATTTTGATCAGCCAAAGTTAAGACTATTAAAAAACACACCGACGAAGTGGCTGGAATAAAGTTGTTAGAGATATGAAATTTACAGGAAATTTAAGTCATGGGGTGGTTTTATACATTGTAAAAAATGTAACTATATAAAACCGTTATAACTTTATTAAGCCTCAGCTTACTTTAGTGTTTTAAAGAATGTGAAATATATTATGCGTACCATAACAAGAACATAAATTTGCACTGTGAAAGATGGCTCCTGGCAAAAGTGTCGGCAGATTTAAGACAGAATTATGAAGAACATGAGACATATCTATCTATGACTGCTCCTTTCAAGTGGTTTCCTAGCCCACTACAATAATCTCTGCTACTGTAAAAGGTTGAAGATTTACCAGTGTAACATATTTTAAAGTTATAATTATCCTGTTATTTTGTATCTCATTGTCATTCAATTCTGAACATACAATTTTCACCTTTATATACCTGCTAATTAAGATTTTGTTTTATGTATCGATTGCATACACACACACACACACACACACACACACACACACACACACATATATAGAGTCTTGTGTCTGTACAGATAAAGGCAAAGAAGAAAGGAAACTGGTCACCCACTCAGCAATCCCTGATGGGTTTTCTTTCCCCTTAGCATATAAAGTAAACATAAATACCAGAGCGGAGCTGAAAAAAATTGAATCTGAAATGAAAAAAGGACAGCATGTTCATGAACATCCCTTTGACCTCACATTGAACCTATTCCATAATCATATTGCATGAGATCGGATCAGAATGCACGCCAAGACCTGTGTTTCTATCCAGTCCACCTGTGTGTGCATGTGTATGTGAAAGCACATGTATGCACATGCGCACCAGTATAGATCAGTTGAGCTTTTTAACTTTTTAAAAACGGCAACTTTTTAAAAACAGCCTTTTAATAAACTTTCCTGATACACATAAAACAAATGCAAAAACCCCATGGAACTATATGGTAAAAAAACGCAAGGCTAACTCTACAGCTGAACAGCTGTCTAGTGAAAGCAGCTGCCTCCTTGCTGTCACAGTGATCTGAAAGGCCTGGCATGTCCTGGCAATGTGACCAAAATCCTGCAGTTGTATACACTAATGATTTAAAATGTTTGCTTAGGCACTTCCTCATGCAATGAGCAAATGTTCACAATGGGTTTTAAAAAGCGTATGTGGAAACTAGCAAGGACTCTTCCACTACCCCTACATTACAGAATACCAACTGTTGCAAGAACCTATGGTTACAGTCTTACTTTATCATATTAACAGTTCCCCCGTCTGCTTGGTTACTGGTTTAAACACATTTCTTTCTTTGTTTTAAGTATTTAAACTAGCTATAAACTTCATGTACTCCACAATTTTAACCAGGGGAGGCGGGAAGACTTAAAAAAACCATTGTTTCAACTGAAATCAACAAACTAAACCTTATTGCCTGCCAGATAACAATTGCAGTAAGAAAACAAATTGCATTCCCCCCTGAATATTAAGAACAATACACAAGCATCTCCTAACCCCTTCAAACTAAAGTTCTTGCCATAAAGGCAGTAGACTATAGAATAAAAAGGCAAGACTTAAAGGAAAAAGTAGCCCAATATCTATGTGGATAAATATTACAGCTAGTGAATGGAAATTGATTTAAAATATATTAACTTTCTTCCAAAAGTCTTAAGACACAGGGTGTGGAACGTGCAAGGCCTGGCCTTTGAATCCTTATTTCACATGAGTATATGAAAAGTGAGTGCATAAAAGGTTGCATTTTGGTATGTGCTGCTCCTGGAGCACCCTCTGGTGGCCAGAAAAATGTGCCAGGGGACATTAAAAGATTATGTGATAGCCAGACTGCAGTAAGAGAAATGCCATTCTAGATTTCTAGACGTCTAACTTAAAACAACAACCCCATTTTTATGCTATGTGAATTGTTTCCACCAGGAGATTTCACCAGGAAAAGGCAAATTGTTCCAGATGATACACATTTGCACTACCATATATGCCTGAAAATCTTTGTCCTGAATGTTTTGTGACACTGCAGTGGGACAGAACTTAGGAGGCTATAAGAGAGGGACGCAGAGATGGTGCTGTGGTCTAAACCACTGAGTCTCTTGGGCTCGGAAGGTCGGTGGTCCGCATCCCCACGACGGGGTGAGCTCCTGTTGCTCTGTCCCAGCTCCTGCCAACCTAGCAGTTTGAAAGCACTCCAGTACAAATAGATAAATGGGTACCGCTGTGGCAGGAAGGCAAACGGTGTTTCTGTGTGCTTTGGTTTCCATAATGGCCCTCCATGCACCAGTAGCGGTTTAGTCATGCTGGCCCCATGACCCAGAAAGCTGCCTGTGAACAAACGCCGGCTCTCTTGGCCTGAAAGCGAGATGAGCGCCACAACCCCATAATCACCTTTGACTGGACCTAACCGTCAGGGGGTCCTTTACCTTTTTAGCTTTACCAAATGTATTCCTTTCTTAACAGAAAAATCAGTGATACATTATTTGGAAGTAGACACTCTTTTTCCAGTTTGGCACCAGGCCAACTGTGATGTGCAACTATGCAAGGAAGCCCACAAGCGTTACTAGCCCACTTGCTCAAAGAGCATGTTCTTCATGAAGTAAAAGAAAAAAAATAACATTTTTAAATCTTTCCTACATGGTTACCTGGAACAAATTCTCTGTTGGCCACGGGCAGCAGAAGATGTAGGTATTTATAATCCCTAATATGTAATTTTCATATAACTTACATATGAAGTTATGGTATAATAGAAAAAGATTATATTATCTATAATTAGTACTAAGACCAATGTCCAATACAGCAAGTTGTACGTTGTCTAACACAGGTCCCATATATAAAAAGGTAAAGGGACCCCTGACCGTTAAGTCCAGTCGCAAACGACTTGGGTTGCGGCGCTCATCTCGCTTTACTGGCCGAGGGAGCCGGTGTACAGCTTCCGGGTTATGTGGCCAGCATGACTAAGCCGCTTCTGGCGAAACCAGAGCAGTGCACTGAAATGCCGTTTACCTTCCCGCTGCAGTGGTACCTATTTATCTACTTGCACTTTGACGTGCTTTCGAACTGCTAGGTTGGCAGGAGCAGGGACCGAGCAACGGGAGCTCACCCCGTCGCAGGGATTCGAACCGCCGACCTTCTGATCAGCAAGCTCTAGGCTCTGTGGTTCCTTACAACTTACATACACAACATTATCATAAGGATACAAGGCATGCACAGTCCAAGTTAAATATGAGGAGCATCTCTGCTTTTCCTTTCAAACAATCTCAAAGATGCCAACCTTCTCGCTACACAAAGCCTGCATCACTAAAAGGAAAGATAAAAAGAAAGTAAGGCGTTCCGATGCAATGCTGAGAAGAATAATTAAAAATAAAAACAACTCCAGCAGGCAAGACATTCAAGTAGAAGGTGGCTCCAGCTTTTATATTAACTATAAAAGAAAGGACAACTTCATCCCAACATTGTGACATTGCAACAATACTTAACGCAGAAACAAACCAAATCCACAACAGTACAGCATGCAGAGGAAAGTAACTCAGGGTTAAATGAAAGTACACCAGTGAACATCCATGTAGGTTTTTTGTGCTGCCTGAATGACTCACATAAACTATTGACACTTGGTTTGCTTTCTTGTATCAAAACGGAACATGATAAACTATCAGCACTGTTAAAGTTGCATTCAGTCTTGTTACTTTTGGAATGTTAACAGCACACTGATTTGCTAAGAATTCATAGCATTTCCAGAACACTCAGCACTCTGCTGAAAGTATTGTTCCTCGCTGTCTACTGTTAAGCACCTGCCACAGACACACTATTACACAATTGAAAGGCTCACTGGGTGCCACTTTTTCCTGAACCTTAAAAATACAAGTAACAGGGATTTATTTTGTCTCCCCACCCCAATCTGGCTTTATTTGGAAATTATTGAGCTAGAGGTTTTTATAACAGGGAGTAACTAAAGGGAGGGAAGAAAAGTCAATCCTATGCAGTTTACAGAATAAAATTAGATGCTTCTAATTTTGGGGGGTGGGGGGGTAAGAATTTCATTTTCCCAGAAGGAAAAAAAAAAAAAAAACCATGCATGCAGTGTCAGCTTTTTATCTGTTTGTTTGTTTTAAAAAACCTTACATAAGCTAACAAACCTCAACATTTTACACCAGACACAAAATATGCTCTGCCTTTCTCTCCTATCAATATTTGCACAATGTCCAGAATAGTTTCTGTGCCTATTGCACAGGGACTGTCTTTCTGTACACAAATATTATTGACTGTAGAGCCGGGCTGCAACAGTACCGGTATGTCCTTACCACTTTATTTGCATTCCATTGACTGTAGCCAAGTAGCTCTTGTCATTTCCAGGCAAAATAAGATTGAGCTGTAAAGTCAGTTCTCAAACGATGCCTGTATTCAAACACTTCGGGGAAGACTAATTATCAAATTGTTTTTTACCCTTTTCATGACATATTTGAAGTCGTTCACGTGTTACATCCAGGTTAAAGGCTTTTGTTTTCCCTCCTCAAACAAAACAGGGCAGGCATGCCAAGAGCATATAAATATTTTTACTAGGGGGGAAAAACCTCCGAGATTAATTTGTCACTCATTTCAAAAGATTATTTCTCCTCAACAATTAGCCGTATCTTATTTGAGAGTATGGTTGCTCTTCCTCTACACTAGACCAGTGGTATCATTTGTTTGTTTTTAATTCCAAATGCCCACTACTGAGTCACAAAAAAGGGGGGGAACCTTTGGGAGAGAGAAAACAAGGTTCTAAATCTTGTACCTGCAACCTACTCACTCTTTATCCTGGTTTACACAAGAATGAGATGGCCTTTGCGGTCCCTTCCAACACTGCGATTCTATGATTTGAAGTACTATCTTGCTCAAGGTTGCAGCCAAGGATAAAGTCAATAGGACAAACCACCGTTCTCTGCTTCTTTGCGGGAACAATACTTGAAAGGCCTAACATTCTCAGAGAGGTAACTTTATCTCGCCCGTTAGGATAATGTTCCTAACCCAAAAATATTACCTCGGGATAAGAACTTTGCTTCAGGATGAGAACAGAAATCAGGCAGCGGTGGCGCAGTGGCAGTGGGAGGCCCCATTAGCTAAAGTGGTGCTTCAGGTTAAGAACGTTTTCAGGTTAAGAACGGACCTCCGGAAAGAATTAAGTACGTAACCAGAGGTACCACTGTATGGCCACACAGACATACCGGTACATCTAAACTGGTCAGAGACAAGCTTGAGTCACACACTTCACAAAGCTCTCCCAAGTTTTCTAGAGTTCTGAACCTTTGACATGTTTTTATATTCTAAATGGCATATTAGTAGCCAACTGTAGCCAACTTTCTAACATTAATTTAAGAGCACAAGGAAGGAAATGTATCATGGAAAGGCTAGAGAGATTGGCAGCTCCTTAGCAAGTGCAAATATGTTCTTTTCATTCAGATCACAGACTGAACAACGCCTTATTGTCCATTAAACCCTTGGTGGAAGATAGTTGGCTGGCCATTCTATAGGCATTATTGCTTTGCTGCACTGCATGTGATAGCTGCAAATTATAGTTTTTTAGATTTCAAAACACCTTTCATCTAGTACACCTTTTTTTTAGCAAGCATTTTAAGTAAATGTTTTGATTTATATGGCTAGTTTTAACTGATCTTATCTTATCGCTTGTAATCTTACTGTACACTGCTTAGATACCAAGGTGTTAAGCTGTACATAAACTGTTGAAATGAATAAAAGTAAGTCAGATGGTAAAACCAACTGTAAAAAATTCACCTCTTCCTCCCTGGTTATCTATTTCATATTTTTAAGTAGTAGAACTTTTTATTATGACCTTAGGTAAATATAACATTAAAACATATATTTTTAATAGTCTGTGTACCAGTAAATGGTCAGCCTTCACCTGTTTGCATTTGCAGTGGGTCCTGGAGATTCTTTTAATCTTGGCACCCTGGAAGTCACTAGAAGAGCCAAATAAGGGTCTAATATCCCCACGTTTATAACTGGGACTAAACCAACAATAAACGAGGCCAACAAAGGAGCAGCACTCCATTGCTATGGGCTGAAAAAGTTTCACTAGTGGAATGAGTCATCATTTTGCCAGTTCCCAATCTCTGCTCACCTAACTCTCCAAGAGAGGTCAGCACTCATTCACTCTTAAAGGATATTGGCTATGTTTAGATAAGTACCGTAGGTTAATTAGAAAAGCCTTGGATCAGACCACACCAATTGTAATTAACTGAACAACTAGATTTATTGGCCTAACACAAACTGCAATCAGTTAAATAAACTTAGAAAATAATTATTTCTAAACTGGCTGGCATAATAAGAAAGCACAATAATATCTTACATGCTGAAGAAAATCCTAAAATAAAAGGTAATTGCTGAGTCAGGAATCAACACTCTCTACCGTAGATGTGCTCTCTCAAGTCCACACTGCTAACTCCCAACTGAAGGCACATAGCTCTACAACAGGGGTCAGCAACCCTTTTCAGCCATGGGCCGGTCCACTGTCCCTCAGACCATGTGGTGGGCCTCTCTCTCTCTTATATATACCGGTGTATGTGTGTATGTGTGTGTGTGTGTGTGTGTGTGTGTGTGTGTATATATATATACGGGGGTGAATGAATTCCTATGCCCCACAAATAACCCAGAGATGCATTTTAAATAAAAGGACACATTCTACTCATGTAAAAACACGCTGATTCACAGATCGTCCATGGACCAGATTGAGAAGGCGATTGGGCCGCTTCCGGCCCACGGGCCTTAGGTTGCCTATCCCTACTCTACAATTTATAAGCTTTTGCCTGTGAAACGCACATAGAGGCCTGATCACAATATTATACTGAGGTGAAACAGAAGGCAAACCTGGTTGTGACATGCACTCAGAAAGGAAGACAGTAATAAAGTCTGGGGTCTGGGTGTAACAGATTTAAAGACCCTCAGCTTTCTACAGTTATTTTATATTATTAATTTGATTTATTTGTTGCATTAGTCACCTAATAAATAAATTTTAAAAAAACAAGGCTAAATGACTCAGAAACAATAAAAACAGTGTTAAAACACATAGCAACCAATACACTAACAAAACAACAACCTCAAGAACCACACCACCACCAACCGATTAAAAATATCAACAGTAGGGTTACTTGTCACAATCCACCATATGCCTGGAAAGAGTGTATTAATGTGGAACTGAAAATATATTAAAGTCAGTGCCAGATGGCTTACTAGGAAGAGCATTCCATAGCTTGGGGGTGGGGGGCACAATTGAAAAAGCACTCTCCCATGTTACCACCATTTAGATGTCTCAAAAAAGGAGCACATGGAGAAGGGCCTCAGGTGATGAACATAGGGTTTGGATAGGTTCATGTTGGGAGAGGTGTTCTGTGCAGTATTTGGGCCCTGAGGCATATAAGGTCCTGTACATTAAAACCAGAATTCTGAATTTGGCTTAGAAATATATAGGCAGCTAGAGTAGCACTGCCAGAACTGATGCTTCATTCCGGTTGGTAATTTGGTCAGAATGCAACCACCCGCATTCCAGTACTCCATGCCAGTGCCATTCTAGCAAGCATTTCCATAATAAATAAGAATGGCTTTGGGTACCTTGCTTCATATAGGATTGGAGACAAAAGCAGTGTCGCCAGTTCCACTAGCTATTGGTTTATTAACAGGCTTCCTCAACCTCGGCCCTCCAGATGTTTTTGGCCTACAACTCCCATGATCCCTAGCTAGCAGGACCAGTGGTCAGGGATTATGGGAATTGTAGTCTCAAAACATCTGGAGGGCCGAGGCTGAGGAAGCCTGGTTTATAATATGGGAGTGTGCATTACTTTTCCATCCCAGGAATGCCCTCGGCTCAAGTAAAATGAACCCCCCCCCCCAACTCAGATGTAAAGAGATTTAAAACTGAGTTTTAAAGTTTGATGTAATATATTAACAGAAATATTAAAGAGGTTGTCATTAGACATACCTTTACCAGATCATGTAAGTTGGCCTCTTCAGCAATTATCTCACATGAGACATCTTTCTTCTAACAGTTAAAGAAGATCCAATGGTTGCTTATCATTAGTTTACTGATTTAGTTACAGGAAACTGCCTGAGCGGGTTTGAGTACATAAGCCAGTGACAATTCAGTTAGATTTCCCAATGTCCTGTGTCTAACACATCTCTTAAGGAGTCAGCAAACAGTTTTTCTTGATGACGGTGGTGGTGCTCGCAATTAAATCTTTCACCCACTTAGCTTCTATCAATTATCTATAGGACCATCTTCCATGACCACACACAGCATATCTTATTACTTTCCATAGGTCCATTTTTGGCAACCATTCATTTTTTAGTCCACCCCACCCCCTCCAGCTATCTTCAGACTCCCTTCAGCTTTCCCTCATATTTGAAGATTCAGGGGGCACAGTGGCTAATTGTAAGTTCATCATATAAATAATACAATTATACTGAGAACCTGGATCATTCAGACTAATAGTGAAGTAAACTTTACTGCGATCTTACAAGCGGGCAGATATGTAATGTAGGGATTTGACAACGCGCCCTTGACTGCATAGTCATACCCTGGAGAGGAATTGTTCAAAATGCACTTATGTTCTGTCTTATGCTGATAGACACGAGGATGCTCTGCCACTTGGTGATTAGTTGCTGGCATTCCTACAACCTCAACTTATGATTCCAGATATGCTCTTGTCATTTTTACAATCTTTTCCTCTTTTTTTCTAAACCCTCTCACTTCATATTCCCCCCTGAACTGTATTTATAATGGAAATATTATAACACATTTGGTGGTCAAGGAGTATTCACTGATTTCAAGGAAATGCAAACCACATGCATATGATGAATCACACTGGAGTTACCTTGGACTTATACCAGACAGAAGAAAAAACTGTGTTCTGTCCAGTCTAAGTCTGATAAGCAGTTGGGTTCCTACTATGAACAAATCTACTTGTAATTTCCATTGAGCTTAAATACTTCTACATGTATAAAAGTGATAAATATTAATGGAACTGCGGCTTCTAAGACCGCAGTACACCTGTGATTTTCACTCTATGGTTTGCTGTACAAGCCTGGTATCAGCATGGAGCATGAATAGCATGGAGACGAATTTGTCCAACACACAGACTGAATGCAAAGTAGAAATCAGTACACATGGAGCTGATTTGGTTGGAAGCGTTTGCCATAAAGTCTACATAAAGTATTGTCTACCTCACGGGATTCTACTCTCTCCCCACAACCTGTATATTTAGATCAGATTTACTACTATCTGGAGTAAATTACATCAACTTTTGCGTATTATAAGAACCTCTTTACTAAGTTTTATTTGTGGTACAAGTAGAACACACTGAATTATGTTTATAGGCTTAAGTGTATTTGTGAATTCAACAGGCTGCTTTTTCTTAGCAAATGATTTAGTATACCCTCTCCTTGAGCCTAAATATTTGAAAGAGTTACAGTGCAATCCTATACATATCTGCTCAGAATTCAAAGGGTCTTGTTGTGAGATATACACGTACAGAACTGCAGCATATATGCAATTCTGCACCTACATAAATCTAGCATATACAGTACAGTTCTAGAACCAGTCATTGTGAATCTCAACTGCCTATACTGGGCGCTCTACTAAAGTTCAAAGATATCCAGCAAAACGGTTGAGCTTATTTACAAACTTGGTTAGAATAACAGTTTGATGATATCATCTGGAGAGAAGGAGTCAGCTGATTTGCAGTTCCAAGCCTCTCAATTTTTCCGCCACCTGTACTTACAAGTGTTAATATGTCCCATTGAATGGAGACACAATTTTTTCCGGATTTAAGAACAAGCCAAGCTAAATCCATTTGTTCAAGAACATTTGAGGGCAAGAGAAGTATTAGCAACAAATAAAACACAGCAACAAACCCTGCTTCCACATTTCCTCACATTAAAGTCTGACATTTGTTTCAATGTACCACTGCCAAATCAGAAAAGTGCTTACAAGTTGGTTTTTCTCCCCCTTTGGACAACTCTGGACCATGCATGCATATTCTCTGTAAGAAAGGAGCTGCTGCCTCACAAAGTCAGAGCTGTATCTTATGCCATCACACCTAATGTAACTACGTTGTGTAACCTAGTGTTTAATTCCAGATTGGCACAGCAAACAAACACACAACTGAAGTCTTTTATTGACCTGTTACAATAAACAGTTTTAGCCATGAATCAATGAATTAGAATAGAATTCTTGGAAAACAGGTGAAGTCCCAGCAGACTGGAGGAGGGCAAATGTTGTCCCTATTTTCAAAAAGGGGAAAAGAGAGGACCCAAACAATTACCGCCCAGTCAGCCTGACATCAATACCAGGAAAGATTCTAGAGCAGATCATTAAGCAAACGGTCTGTGAGCACCTAGAAAGGAACGCTGTGATCACTAAAAGTCAGCATGGGTTTCTGAAAAATAAGTCATGTCAGACTAATCTGATCTCATTTTTTGACAGAATTACAAGCCTGGTGGACGAAGGGAACACTGTGGATGTAGCCTATCTTGATTTCAGCAAGGCCTTTGACAAGGTGCCCCATGATATTCTTGTAAAGAAGCTGGTAAAATGCGGGCTAGACAATGCTACCATTCATTGGATTTGTAACTGGCTGACTGACCGAACCCAAAGGGTGCTCATCAATGGCTCCTCTTCATCCTGGAGAGAAGTGACTAGTGGGGTGCCACAGGGTTCTGTCTTGGGCCCAGTCTTATTCAACATCTTTATCAATGACTTGGATGATGGGCTTGAGGGCATCCTGATCAAGTTTGCAGATGACACCAAATTGGGAGGGGTGGCTAATACCCCAGAGGACAGGATCACACTTCAAAATGACCTTAACAGATTAGAGAACTGGGCCAAGGCAAACAGGATGAATTTTAACAGGGAGAAATGTAAAGTACTACACTTGGGCAAAAAAAATGAAAGGCACAAATACAGGATGGGTGATACCTGGCTTGAGAGCAGTACAAGTGAAAAGGATCTAGGAGTCTTGGTAGACCACAAACTTGACATGAGTCAACAGTGTGATGCAGCAGCTAAAAAAGCCAATGCAATTCTGGGCTGCATCAATAGGAGTATAGCATCTAGATCAAGGGAAGTAATAGTACCACTGTATTCCGCTCTGGTCAGACCTCACCTGGAATACTGTGTCCAGTTCTGGGCACCACAGTTCAAGAAGGATATTGACAAGCTGGAACGTGTCCAGAGGAGGGCAACCAAAATGGTCAAAGGCCTGGAAACGATGCCTTATGAGGAACGGCTTAGGGAGCTGGGTATGTTTAGCCTGGAGAAGAGAAGGTTAAGGGGTGATATGATAGCCATGTTCAAATATATAAAAGGATGTCATATAGAGGAGGGAGAAAGGTTGTTTTCTGCTGCTCCAGAGAAGCGGACACGGAGCAATGGATTCAAACTACAAGAAAGAAGATTCCACCTAAACATTAGGAAGAATTTCCTGACAGTAAGAGCTGTTCGACAGTGGAATTTGCTGCCAAGGAGTGTGGTGGAGTCTCCTTCTTTGGAGGTCTTTAAGCAGAGGCTTGACAGCCACCTGTCAGGAATGCTTTGATGGTGTTTCCTGCTTGGCAGGGGGTTGGACTGGATGGCCCTTGTGGTCTCTTCCAACTCTATGATTCTATGATTCTATGATTCTATGATTCAAATATATGTGTGCATCCTTTCCACTAAAAATTGTATCAACTGCAGGTCTGCACACAAATCCATACCATACCATACTGTTTAGTCCTTAAGAGGCTTTGCTGATACGCTGCCACAATTAGCATTATTTGATTAGTATGTCTCCTCTCTCTTGCATACAAACAGGTAGATGCCTAAGAGAACATGAACATTCACTTCAATATAGAGTCACAGAAAATATGTGGGTCTATAGTAATGGTGGACAAAATTGATATCCAACTTGATTAGAGCATAAGCTCTCATTTTGAACCTCTTTGAGGGGATGGGTAGGTTTGAAACTTTTTCAAGTAAGTAGCTAGGTGGGTCATCCATTGTCTGGAAGAAGTCAACAAAAAAGAAGGGGGAAAATATGTGTTAAGGCCCACAAAGGACTTCTAGGGAATGAGAAAGTTAATGGTTAATCATGGTTTTACATTCTTCCTAAATTGTTAGTAAAAAGGTAAAGGGACCCCTGACCATTAGGTCCAGTCGTGTCCGACTCTGGGGTTGCAGCGCTCATCTCGCTTTATTGGCCGAGGGAGCCGGCGTACAGCTTCCAGGTCATGTGGCCAGCATGACAAAGCCGCTTCTGGCAAACCAGAGCAGCACACGGAAACGCCGTTTACCTTCCCGCCAGAGCGGTTCCTATTTATCTACTTGCACTTTGACATGCTTTTGAACTGCTATGTGGGCAGGAGCAGGGACCGAGCAATGGGAGCTCACCCCGTCGCAGGGATTCGAACCGCTGGCCTTCTGATCAGCAAGCCCTAGGCTCTGTGGTTTAACCCACAGCGCCACCTGGGTCCCTCATGTTGGTAGTACTACCACAGAAATTGGAAGAGGCACACAGACTATCCACTGCTTGCACTGTGTTGAATGAACAGGTGGAGCAATGGAGAACTCCCCTTCCATACAGTATCGAGCTACAGAAAGGAACTGCTGTAACACAGAATCACTTCCAACGTGCCACCACTCCCAAACTGAGTAGCTTAGCAGAGGAGGAAAGAAAAAACTTCAGTCTGGATGGGAGTGGTGACTGCTGACGTCTACACTAAATATCTCTGCTTTTGCAAATGGCCCTAGAAATATTACATTGAATATTTGGAACGTGCCCTATACTATCATATAATCTCATATATGAAGAAGAAGGAAAAGTTAAGTGCAAGCTTTCTCAAACAGTGACATATGTACAGCATTATGTCATGCCTCACTGATTTCAATGAAACTCAAGCTCCACTGAACCCGAGATAGTGCCCCTTACATAGTACCCGTTACGTAAAATGACCAAACAATTCCAAGGACTACAAAAATGGTTTTTATTAACCACCAACTTTGATTCATAAGTTAATTTTTTATAGACGTTTTATGGATGGATTCACATGACTAGTCTCTCTGCTCAGTCAGCTGTAGAGAGAGTTGTGTAGAACTCAAGTCTTCTTCAACACACATTTTACTCCTTGGGAGTGTTTGCATGATAGCTAGGAAGCCACCGATAAATAACTGAATGCCTTTATTAATCCATATTCCAAAAGGATCTCACCATGGAACAGAGTAAGAAAATCTATGTATAATCTGCAATTTTTAAAGTGATTCCCCCCCTCCCAAATTGGCTAAAGAAAGCTGTATTTTTAAGAAATGGATTTAAAGAACTTAGGTGGACAAGTGGAGCATGCATGCATGGAACAAGGTCCTCTTTTGCAATGAAACTTTCCCCCTTCTCCACTCCACACATGCCCCCTAAGCCTGTTCTGGTGTTTTCCCCAAACCGCAAAATAAAGGGGTCCCAGGAGTTTGAAAGGGGGAGGTGAGAGGAGCAGTACCACTGAATTAATGGACCTTGTTCCACGCATGCAACAACTCAGTTGAATCCCACCCCTTATATCTGTGTCACTGAAATAACTTGAAATACAACAAATAAAGGCACAAATAGTAGAGTTGCCATATTTCAAAAAGTGAAAACGCGGACACAAAAGTTGTCGAGCTTTTTACAAGGGCCAAATACCGGCTGTGTCTGGAATATTCCAGACATATGACAACCCTACAAACAGAAACACACAATGCTAAAGGTCTATTCAGGCATTCAAAAACATAGCACATGAAGGGAGCTCAAGGAGATGAGTGTGCTGGCTCCACCCTTGTCCCAGTGCAAGCAAGAATCCTCCTTTATTTATGGCAGCTCCCCACATGGTGCAGAACTGTAGAAAATTCAGATTTGCACATCACCTGGAGAGCCCTACACAAACAGAAGTGGGCTTCCCATTTCATACGGTCATCTTCCAACTCATAGAGAGTGTGAAGAGGAGGAGGAGGAGGAGGAGGAGGAGGAGTTTGGACTTGATACCCCACCTTTCACTCCCCTTAAGAAGTCTCAAAGCGGCTAACATTCTCCTTTCCCTTCCTCCCCCACAACAAACACTCTGTGAGGTGAGTGGGGCTGAGAGACTTCAGAGAAGTGTGACTAGCCCAAGGTCACCCAGCAGCTGCATGTGGAGGAGCAGGGAAGCAAACCTGGTTCACCAGATTACAAGTGGCCGCTCTTAACCACTACACCACACTGGCTTCCAGATAGGAGAGGGCGATGCACCTAGCACACACATTCCGATAGCCCCTCTCACATGATATATTTCCAGAATGCCTGAAGAGGTTTAAGAATTTGAGATGACAACTGAAATCTCTGCTTACCTGAATATCCTGGGATATATGTGTTTTCAGTAATTCCTATAACTCTTGGCAGAATCAAAGGTGTGTCATCTCCACACAACTATTACATTTCATCTTGGGGAGAGAGCCAGGAATCATATGGAAACAACAGGCAAGAGGAATACAGAAGCTGATGGCTACAATTTTAAGGAAATCCTCTAAGCACAGAAGAACAGGTTAAGCTAAAAGAAAAGAGGACTTGCATGCTAACTAGGAATGGCTGTGGCCCAAGAAAGGCCACGTGTGCAGCAAGTTCCCTTTTTTTCTGAGAGAACATATTCCCTCCCATTTAGTAGTACTGCGAAGTCCTTGCAACATTTACATGAGAGGGAGGTGAGGGTCTTGGGTCAAAAAAGGAAGAAAAATATTCTTATGCATGTGCGGAGTGTTTTGTGCATGCATAAATGAATTGTCTGGATTACAGCATCTATCAAACACGTTATATGCCCAGATGGATACAACAGGTATACAACTTCAAATGCAATGTTTTCAAAGTATTCTTTCATACTAGCCCCCTGCAACATAGTCTGCTCTTTCACCTGCGATGTCAGATTTCCCCTCTTCAGTTTTATTGGAATATCAGGCAGTGCAGTTGGAGTGTCATATTTAATGATACTTAATCTTTCCCTCTCCCTCAAAAGGAAAGAAATATGTTTATAGTTAAAACAGGCATAGACTTTTGGTGTTGTTTTTTTTTAATACTAAGTTTAGCGTTTGAGTACACTTGACCATGCTAGTACATAAAACCGAGCAAATGATGCAACTTGGCACAAGTCATTAGCTTTCAGTTGCTTAGAAAAAGTATTTAATTCTTTTGTATTTTGAATGGGTGTGATCCTGTGAACTATGTACATATGAGATGCCCTACTTAGTTCTGGAAGACAAAAGCACAGCTGTATTCAGGGATAACTAGATGAGTTTGTTAGTCTCTTTTGCTTACATGAAGTTTTAATGCTCCCTTATTTATATAAATGAAAATGTGTGTACCAACGCTAGCGTCTGTGGTTAGGTGCATCTGTAAAGCCTATGTACATTGTTTAGAAATATTGTAGCTGTAGATCAATCAAAATTACGTGTAGACAAGTCTCCTTCCTACTTGAACACTCAACAAACCTTTCAAAACATTATCTGACAATGTTCTAGGTACACTTTATGGCTAAGCTTGCATGCACCAAACCATCTGAGCATACCATGTCATGTCCAAAGATGAATAACCACAAGCTAAAATCCACCTCCCTTCAGAACTATCAATTTAAAACAGATCATCTTTTTGGGTAACATTAGCATTCAGCTAAATCTTGAGTGATGTCCCAGTACAAAGTATCCTATCCTCAAACTATTGCACTGCCTTCTAGCCCCAATGTATTTAACCTGAACTGTTTATCTGTGGCTAACAAAGGTTTTATAAGCATTGTCAAGAATTTACAGCTTGTTTGTTGTCCTTTTGCAGAAACAGCAAGGGTTTAGAACTGCCTCATTTGTTTCTTGCCACGCTATTGACCTCAAACCAACACTAAAATCAGGACTTACTTCCAAATGATGGATTTAGAACGGAGGCTTAAATCTGAGTTATTAACTTTTTCAGATTGATAAAATACTACATTGCTGAATTTTTATATTGTCTGGTTAGTCAATCTCAATTGCGTATCTTTTTTAGTTTTAAAGGTTTTTACACTGTGATTTTCAACCTTCTGAAGATAAGTAGTTGCATTCCTTGTATGATGGTCCCTCCTTCCATACATACAATACTGTATCCTATCTAATAACCCACTCTATTTTCTTAATGGTTAATTCTCTATTGCCTTGCACTTCTTAAAAACACAGAGTATATATAAACTGCTGTTCTAAATAAGTTTGCTCATTTCAGAACTTTATGTCCATAGATTTAATTACCGGTACTTAGCAGCAGTATCTGTTGCCGTCACCTGAAAATGATATCATGAAACATAAGAAGAAGAATAAAAAATACTATCTGAAATTATTTTCAGCTTACAACTTAAAAGCTGCTTAAGGCAAAAGAGTGACATCTCTCCCGCCTCTGTTTAATATAAAGAAGTATTTAGTAATATACTGTTTCATCAAAACAAACAAGATTATAGGTTTATATTAGGTTCAGGATCAAATCTACTTGTCCCTATGGATTTGCTTACTGCCTAGTAAAATGGCATATTGGCTTTTTTGCAATGTTGGCATTATTACATTAACACAGTTTGAGAAAACAACAGGGGAGGGCAGTATTTTACAACATTATCTTGCAAAGCTGTTCCTAAACAGAAAACTCCATTAAAAAGTGCTCTTTATCTAGAAGTGTTCCCCAAGGTCCTCTATAGTGACCATCTATTGGCATAATATTTACATATTCTTACTGGCATTAATATAAACAGCTTGGTCCTACTGGCAGTCTGTCTCGAAACACCTCAAAATGCAAGGAAGTCTACCAATTTCAGTGATGAGTGTTGGAGACATGAACCTATTTGGCCATGCTACTAAAGGTTAACACCAATACATAAGCAAGAAGTAGGGTTGCACTGCTTAGACCAGAGTGGTCCAAGTTTTCATATCAAGTGGGCTGCAAGAGTACTTTGACACGGAACCCACCAGCTGCGCACTACCTTGTAACGCCGAAGGGGGGGGGGAGTGAGGCTAAAATTGGACCCCCCCCAGCCATTGCACCTCCTTCCCAAAGCAAGGCGCTAGGCTTGGGGAAGGAGGCGCAAGGCACCTCGCAGGGGCCTAGAGCGCTTCCACCTCCTTCCCAAAGCTAAGAAAATGCTAACTAGACTTTAGGGAGTCCACATGCCTCTTTTCCCAAGACTTTGGGAAGGCAGCACAAGGGCTGGGAGGGGGTTGTCAAATGTTACTGAGGGCTGCCAAAAAAAGGCCATGTGTTGGGCCACCCTGCCTTAGACCCTCCTCTGGGTGTTTCTGTGTCCAAGTGACTGAAGTGAGTAGTAGCTTTCTCCTAAACAAGCTCCTGTACAATCTGGAACCTAAGCAACTGGGATTCCAGATCACATGGCAGTCTGTAGACACCAAAGTATCTCAACTCCAGATGTTTAGCCTATTACACATACACCAGTGGGGGGGGGGCTACTCAGTACAACCCAACTCTCTGTTTGTGCGTTGGTGTTAACCATTAGTTGAATGCCTAAAAAGCGGCTTGGATTTATGAGGAAATCTATGATTTTCTAAATTAAAAGGCAGCTTTACTTTTTATCATTAAGTTTCCCCAGCCTTGTAAGTTATAAAGCTTTGGACCACAACAATTAAACAGTTTTTCATATTGATACGGTTCCTATCAAACTTCCAGTACGGTGGAGATTGACATCGTGCGACTTTTAAACTCCATTGTCTGCTGACAGAAACACTGCTTGCCTATATTGTATTGTAAATGCAGGGATGAGGCTGAGAGAATATTGTTTCTCTAAGGCTACCAGGAGTTTGAGGTGAGATTTAAAACAAGGACTTCCCCCACTCACATGCTTAACTACCGCATCAGCTCTCTCTATCAGACTAATGGTCCAGTCCTGGGAGGAGTCTCACTGAACTCAAGGAACCGTGCTGCAAAATTATGTTGGAGTTATGACTTTTCAAGGTTTAAAGTCACACAGAAGTAAATCCAATTGAGGATCACTTTACTGATTTTGTATCTCACTGGAAATGATGAAATATACTTTGGCTGCAATCCTTAACACACTCGCTTGAAGTAAAACCATTGAAATTAATGGGACTAACTTTCAAGTAAATGTTTCAGCCGGTTCCCCCCCCCCCCCGTTTTTGTCTACAATGGAGTCAGTTGACTTAGGAGATACTATATTCTCACAAAACCATGTATTTTCTTGAATAAAAGACTGCTGTATCTTACCAGTGTTTTCAGTAGCACATTACAGGTGTTGTGCAGCTAGAACTATTTCTGGAACAGTCCCAACAGTGTAGCATTTGCAGTGCTCTAGTCCAGTTTTTAATGCAAAATTTATATGCCACTAAAGGTTAATTAAAAGGCAGCTCCTTGTGCAGCTTTACTTTTTATCGTTAAGTTTCCCCAGCCTTGTAAGTTATAAAGCTTTGGACCACAACAATTAAACAGTTTTTCATATTGATACGGTTCCTATCAAACTTCCAGTACGATGAAGATTGACATCATGCGACTTTTAAACTCCATTGTCTGCTGACAGAAACACTGCTTGCCTATATTGTAGGGACCCCTGACCATTAGGTCAAGGGGTCAAGGGACCCCTGACCATTAGGTCCAGTCGTGTCCGACTCTGGGGTTGCGGCGCTCATCTCGCATTATTGGCTGAGGGAGCCGGCGTACAGCTTCCGGGTCATGTGGCCAGCATGACTAAGCCGCTTCTGGCGAACCAGAGCAGCGCACGGAAACACTGTTTACCTTCCCGCCAGAGCGGTTCCTATTTATCTACTTGCACTTTGACGTGCTTTCGAACTGCTAGGTGGGCAGGAGCTGGGACCGAGCAACGGGAGCTCACCCCGTCGCAGGAATTCGAACCGCCGACCTTCTGATCAGCAAGCCCTAGGCTCTGTGGTTTAACCCACAGCGCCACCTGGCAAAGTGCCACTAGCAAAGTATTTGTGGATATAATGGGTATAAGAGAGGGAGTGTTGGTGGTTTTTAATTCATCAGTTCTTAAGAATGATCAGTCTCCTTTTGTTCCACATTTATTGAGTTATTAGAGTCCAAACTTCAACCAAAAGCATGCATTGATATGGCAATATCCGCTTTGTGCCCACAACAACTGGAGTAACACCACATGCACACAATCCACACCTTTCTGTAACTCTGTGCTAATTAAATTGGAGCTGCTACCTGTGGCTCTGCATGCATAACCACAGACTCTTCCTACTTCATCCAGAGAAATATATAAAAACTGGAGAAAAGTCAAGAGTGGCATAGTAGAAGCTGTTGAATATGGAAGGCCTGAGTCAAAATCCTTAAAGATGGGATCTCACTAGGCAGTGATGGCTAACCTTGACATTCCAGATGTTTTGGAACTACAACTCCCATCATCCCTAGCTAACAGGATCAGTGGTCAGGGATGATGGGAGTTGTAGTCCCAAAACATCTGGAGTGTCAAGGTTAGCCATCACTGCACTAGGTCATACTCAGAGCAGACCAGCTGAAATCAATGGGACCTAAAAGAGTCACGACCTAATCAAATGAAGTAACTGGACTTGTTAGTCCATTAATTTCAAAGGGTCTCCTCTGAGTATGATTTAGGCAGATCCCACATTGAGTTATGCCGCACAGGTAAGCCTGGCCAAGTCGCCATCTTCCTCACGGGGCTAAGGGAACAAAATGAGATCATCTCAAATACGCTGCCCTGAGCTCATAAAGGGAAAGGGCAGGTAACAAATGCGATCAATTCATACTTTTATCACTTTGTGAATACAGAAGGGAGGCTAGAACACATTATGGGATTACAGCAATGCATCCAAGTGAAGTAACTGTACTAGGTGTTATGCACCAGATACCTGAAAGATGCTGGCTCCTAGTGTCCCTGTGTGCCGCAATCCTTAGGATGCATAACCAAAAGTTCTGCTGGATGCAACGTGGCTTGTTCCCTAGCAAGTTACTTTAGGGCTGGTGGCTTAAAAGGTAGGCAGGGAGGCTAGGCTGTGGGGGGTGGGGAGAAGAGAACCAGACTTGTTCAGACATGATCCCTCAATCCAAGAGGAAAAGGAGTAGTATCAAAGGGTAAATACACATCGCCCCTTATCACAGCCGATCCGTGCAGCAGCTCCCTAAAGCTACTCTCCTGCATTTGCCCTGCCAAGTGGAGAGGAGAACCTCGCGCCGCCTGGTTTCCTTCGCCACCTGGACGGGCACCTGGCTTAGGGGCTCCATAGGCGCGCCGCTGCAGGCGGACTATCACTTGAGGAACCGATGACCCAGCAATGCTGGTAGAAAGGGAGAGGCCGAAGGAGAGTGTGGGACGCTCACCGGGGTGGGTGGGAGAGAGAACGAGCACCGGGTTCCCCCAAAAGTTGGGAGCAGAAGCTCTCTCGCCTCCTTCCCCCCAGAGGCGCTTGTGGAGTAGGAAGGAGAAAAGTTTTTTTTGGGGGGGGGAGATAGAAAGTTTACGTGCGGCTCAGAGCCCACCCACCCCCTGGGACGGAGCAGCTACCCCCCGCCGTCACCACCTGTGTGCTCAAACGCAGCCCCGGCACCTTCACCTCTCCTCTCGCCTCCATGAAAGACGTACCTGGCCCGCTTTCCTCGCGAGCAGCGCCTCTCCGGCCGGCGCCCCCTTTGCCCTTGCCTCTCCGCTTCTTCGCGGGACCCTCGAGCGGAGGCGAGGCGGAGGCGGCCCCGCGCTCCTTCCCCGCTGCCGGGCGGCGCGACTCGCTCATGTCCAGCGCTGCTGCTGCTGCTGCTGCTGCTGCGCCTCGCAACCTTCGCTCGTCTCTGGCAACGGCGCGCGGACTGAGCGAGCGATCCTCCAGTCGAGAGCGGCGGGGCAAAGGGAAGAAGAAGTTCCCTCTCTGTCTCTCTCTCTCGGCTATTCTCCGCTTTCTCTTCGGGGGTGGTGGGGGCCCCCCGCGATTTCCTCCGCTCCTCTTTGCGCACACGCAGCTGCCTCGGCGGCGCTCACTTTGCTGCCCTGGCTTCCATCCCTCTGACTGCAGCCTGTGAGAGAGGAAACTCGGGGCAAGGAGTTCTTGCTTGGTTTCAAACTCCCCCCCCCCTCCGCGTTTTGGGTTTTTCTTTTTTTCTTTTTTTGGAGGGGGAGCGAGTGAGTGAAAAGGAGGAAGGAAAAGTTGCGTGGGGGGGATTCCTTTCTGCCCGCCCCAGGCACCCACACGCACGCAAGCAAGCACCGCTTGCCGGGGACAGGAGGAGCCTCGTCCAGCCCCTGGGGGCAAGGAGGGTGTGGGAATGTGGGCGGGCGGGCGGGGAGGAGCGGCAGCGGGCCGCTCTTCCCGAGGCAGGCAGAGCCCGGCAGAGGTCGCCTCAGCTGCGCCTGGAAAGCGACGCCGGGCAGGGCTTGGCGTTAAACGCGCTCCGGCTGGTGCCGAGGGAAACACCTTGTGGTTTCAGTTGCAGCTGGATAAGGCAGTTCTTAAACCAGCCTGCTTCTTAGCCAGGGTCTCTTCTTCTCTTCCTACCCCCCCCCCAAAAAAAAACCCTCTGGAGTGAGCAAACAAAAAACTAGTACAACCTAACAGGACACGGGCCTAGTTCTCTCTTGCAGCCCCTCCCCCCATACTAGACCCGTGCCTCGGCTGCATCACGTCGGAATGCAGGGGTCTCGCGTGACTGAATGCTTCTCCATTCAAAAGAAAATATTTCCCTTGGGTATTACTAGGGAGAAGGGTGTGAGGATGGCCACTGTCACCTAGCTTTCTATGCCCTTCGTCCCCTCCCAATAAACTATTTGAGGGGGCAGCCCCCCCCCCACAAGTTGATGGGAATTGCCATTCAAATGGTGTGCGCGCACCACATCGTGTGATCGACTATGTGGGGTGGGACTTAACTGCCCCCCAATAGTTTATTTAAGTTGGCACCCCTGCCCGGCACATATGTTTCCCCCAGGGGTAAGTGGGGAAGTGTTGGTATAATAGCGGAGCTGAACACCCTCTCCTTGCACAGTAGGGCTGTCCAGTTCTCTTCTCTGCCCTTGACCAAAATTTAAAGGCACAGAAGGGTTGTTTCATCTAGCCTGGTCTTCTATGGGAAATCTTAGAGGCCTAACTGGATCAGGCCAGAAGACCTGCACCTACTATTGCCTTTTGGCTAAGGCAGCAATTCACATGATTTTATTTAGAACAAGCCTCCATCAGTAAACAGAATTAGAGTAACAATATTACACTTCCCGGTGCAAACTGGAGATTTTTGTGAGCTGTGAATCAGATAATGCTTTTGTTTCAAAGTTCACCTTCTCAACCACAAGCTCCCTTGGTGGACTACTATATCGTGCAAGGTTCCCTATGCGAGTGAGGATTGCTATGTGAGGATAGCAACACTGAGCAACAGGGTTGTTGTAGGGCACATAAATCACTTTTAGTACTTAGAAAAACTTATTCATATGCTTGTATTGTTCTCTAAACACAGCATCATCTTCTCTCATCCTTTATCTCTCCCCAGCATGGAAATTTCCATGCATTAAGTAAAATTTCCTTTCCCCACCCGAACACACAGTCTCTTGCATAAAATTGTGCCAATTTCGTGGGTGCTACAGGGGAGCAAGGGAGCTTTAGTCATGCTTAATAAAGTCTCCAGAATGCACCATTTTGTGACATCATGGATCCCAGCTGAGGTTTCTTTGGGCATACCTGGGGGGGGGGGGAGAAAAGTGTTGTCCCACCTGTGGATTTCATTCTGAACCAAAATAGGGATACTTATGGTACTTCCTGTCTCTCGAATTTCAGCTTTAAAGTGCAATCCTATTAATGATGCATGTGGGTGTACACCTTTATTGATGACAGAATTGCTCCAGCAAGTATAACTGTTCCATACGTTTTGATGTTCTCGCAGTAACCTACCTACGCAACACTGCAAGGTGTTTAATAAGTCCTTTCCGCAGCTCCTGTTCCATTTTGAATTCCTAACCACCGAAAGCTAGCTTTACTCTGTATTTTCCCTGCCTCTTCAACACATCAATTTCAGCACACATTACTGGGGATTGAGTAGGAGGGAACTGTCCCCTGCAGCAAGGTTATCTCTGTCCTTTTCTATTGTATTAGGGTGGTATATCACTTGCTGTGGCTAACATGAATAAAGCACAGGAGAAAAAAAGCATTCTTTTGGGGAAAATACCATATTCTGAAAAGATCCTGAGCCTCATTCATAGAACCATCCTATTGATTAAAATTATTTAGAAAACTGTCCTATACAGAGCTGTTTCATGGATCAATCTATCCCAGTAATTTAATTTAATGTATTTATTTATTAAATTTGCATAGCTGCCCATTATTACTATTATCTAGCTGGCTTTATAAAGCCCACAACCATACTATTTACAACTACAAAAATAAAATACTTAAAACAACTATAATCAATAAAAAATATGAACACAAAACTTAGGTGTGATAGAATAAAAGTAGTAGTACCAGCTACTACCTAAGGCTATGCTGCATGCAAACTAGATGTGAGTCAGGATATTTCTGATCAGGAACTTGGGATTTGTTTGTTATAAAAACTGATCGGCTGGCTGTGTTCTGGTGTGTGTGAACTGGCTTGAGGCTGCAGTGCTGGGGGTGGGTTAATATTTTCTTCTCATGCTGTTTTCCTGATTAGCCCCCATCGCCTGAAGCCCCACAGACTAGCAGAAATTATATAGGATCTACACAGGTCGATCCTGATCATGCATCCCACACATTGGGTTAGATCCAGAGCTCTGTATAAGAAAGACATTTGTTTAGTTCACATGTAAATATTTGCAGGGCCGCACTCCAAGGTCTCAAAAAAGCAAGTTCTATCATGCATGGCCAAAGCATAGATCCCATGTTAGCATGAGCTGTTTCTGTTAGGTGCAACAGATTTAATCTTGCTACACATCCTATGAACCAGGCCATACGTTGGTAGTTGAAAGAGATTCTGTAACCCACTCCTTTGTATTGTGTTAGTGTATTATCTGATTGAAGTACAGCTTTTGTGAACATTAGCAATTATAGAAGAATCATGTGGAAAGCAAGCAATACCATTCTTAGACGGACATGCAAAATACCTACTCACCTGGTGCCACAATCACAAGTACTGTATTGCTGTTTTTGCCTAGAGTTTATTTACTTATTTACTCAATTTATTAGCCACCATGCATTCATTAAGATCCCAGGGCAGCAGTCAGAAAATCAATAAATCAATACAATAACCACATAACCAGTAATAAAAATTAAAATGGAAGTTCATAAAACAAATGCAACAATGTACAAGACTTGTGAGTAACATCAAGCATTTGAGCAAAGAGATCTGTCTCAAGGCTGCATTGAAAACTATCTAATGAGGAAGCCAATCACACCTCCTAGGCCTAGGGTTAACATTTCATAACCAGGGTGCCACCATCAAGAAGGCCCTGCAACACATTATATACACACAAACACATGCATGCACACTACTCTTCATTCATCAACAGGACCACTAGCAGAACTCTCTCAGCATATCATCAGGCTTGATGTGGCAAGGAGAGTCACTCCTTCAAGTATTTGGGCACCATGTCATTTGATTTGGGTCCGGGAGCATATTGGCAGCCAGTAGCTGAAAAGACTTCAACTATGGCAGTTTACACACTTTTAGCAGTGATCTGACAAAACTGTTGTCTTTTTTCAAGTTTTGTTTCATCTCCTAGTTAGGTAAATAAACAGTGGAAAGAAAGCCGTAGCACCCTTTAGAAAGGGAAGGTAGCGGACTGGCTTCTAAGAGAATAAAATCTTGATATCAATACAAGTTCTTTGACACCTTAATCTGATTAACTTCAAGTGATTTCAGAAAAAATGTGACCAATATTGCATATTGCATGTTCCTTGTTGTCATAAGAACAGTAATGATGTCAGTACCTTCAGATTTCTAAGAAAATTCCCGAAATAGGAGTGATGCATGCTTTAACATGGAACTTCATTTGCATTTACAATGAAGTGTTGTTTTTTTAATCAAGATGTGTAGGAAGCTAGAGTGACTTTATCTTTTAGTACTTGGACTCCTTTTTCTCGTACTTTTCACACATAGGGTAGGGCACGTAGTATGTGTGTGTGTGTGTTAGTGTTAAGATTAATAGATGAACTGGATTCTAGTTCATGGAAGTTTATGCCATACAAATTTGTTGATCTTTAAGGTGACACAGGACTCAGTTGTTTTTGTTGTAGCAGACTAACCCAGTTACCTGTCTAGAAAGAAATATACCGTATTTTTCCGTGTATAAGACACTCCCATGTATAAGACAACCCCTATATATATATTTTAACCCAAAATTAAGAAATTAAGTTTAGCTTTTTAGGGTGTGTGTGTTGAGGAGGTCACTTCCGCCAATCGCTCACCTGCCTGCCCGCCACTGCCGATCGCACACCTTGCCGCAGCCACCAATTGTCTGCTCACTCGCCGCCACCAACAGCCCACCCACCTACTTGCCGCAGCCGCCAATTGCCTGCCCAACTGCCACAGCCACAGCCACTCGCCAGCAGGCCTTGCCGCAGCCACCAACCACCAACCGCTGCTGCCAATCTCCTGCTTGCTGCTGCCATTAATTGCCCGCCCCCACCTCTGCACTATCCATGTATAAGACGACACCCAATTTTTGCCTATTTTTTGTATATATATCCAAACGCATCATCTTATACACAGAAAAATACAGTATATGTATACTCTTTTGACTAGCCCACAAAGCAATAGTCAGACATCCGCTTTGCCAGATGCATAGATTAGTTATGTATCACTGTATCCTGCTCTCTCTTCTACCCAGTTATTTAGAATTCAAAGATAAGACTGTGCTTTCTGGGTAATGATGATGCTTCTGGGATTTCCGTGTGCCTCTCAGTCACTGCATCAGGGTATCCTAGTTCATCCTTACTGTCTCACGCAGGATGATGTCAGATCCCTATTTTGGCAGAGAGAAGGGAGTATCAATGCTCATTTAATCTGTTGTTCTCCACATTCAGAGTGCACCAAATGGTGTATACACCCAACATAGTTTATTTTTTCAAGGCATGCCCCTTTCATAGTCGTAGGACATCAGAGTGTCCTGACTCACAGTCTGATAATCACTCATTTAAGTAATGTGACCCATAACCTTTGGGTAATGTAAACAAGTTATGCAAACTTGCTATTAGGAGAAGAGTGGTCTAAAGTAAGTTAGCAGAGCAGCTTTTATTTTGTACCTATAATAATGGTATTCCATTTCTGAGCCTACATATAATACATGATTTCTTAAATATAATATTAATATTAATAATAATAATAATAATAATAATAATGTTCCTACTCCCTGAACATTTTTTAAATACTCTAGCCTTGGGTTTCTTGGCTGAACTACTGATGTAAGGTGATATACATGTTAAAAATCAAATCTAGGTGTACAACCCTATGCATTCTAACCTGAAGATAATGTTCCTTATGTTAGACTAAACATACATAGGATTGCACTGTAGGAGAATCAGGATGCTAAGAGGCAATATGATATAGGTAAAGGTAAAGGTATAGGACCCCCTGTAGGAGAATCAGGATGCTAAGAGGCAATATGATATAGGTAAAGGTATAGGACCCCTGGATGGTTAAGTCCAGTCAAAGGAGACTATGGGGTTGCAGCGCTCATCTCGCTTTCAGGCGGAGGGAGTCTGCGAGGCAGCTTTCCGGGTCATGTGGCCAGCATGACTAAAACACTTCTGGCTCAATGGGGCACCATGATAGAAACCAGAGTGCACGGAAATGCCATTTACCTTCCCGCCATAGCAGTACCTATTTATCTACTTACACTGGTGTGCTTTCGAACTGCTAGGTTGGCAGGAGCTGGGACAGAGCAACGGGAACTCACCCTGTCGCGGGGATTTGAACTGCCGACCTTCCGATTGGCAAGCCCAAGAGGCTCAGTGGTTTAGACATTTGAGATAATTCTGAGCTACCTTCGGGATAAGATCCTTGTTTGTAGTGCAATAGAAGTTTCCTGAATTTGATGTAACAGAAAAGTGGTGCTATAGACCGAATTGGGGCAGAAAAGGTGGCAATTTTTCTACAATCTGTCAACTGCAGTCTACCATTTGTTTTTAAAAGACTAATAAAATATTCAACCAAGTTGATATGGTGGCCTCATGAAAAAAAAAAGACTAGTCAGAGTTACATTAGATGCCATTGCATTTTTCAAGTAAAGAAGGTTAAAACCCTCAAATTAGCTTAGCTGACATTTTACCTTTATATTAATCAACAGTCGTTGAACACCAAAAAAACTTTGCTACCTTTAATAAGCAGTACTGTATCTCACTATGGTAACCAATAGCGGAATTATTATTTACAGTATGATGAGAAAAAAGAAAGCAGTTGCAAAAATTGAATCCATCAAATTGGAATCTATCCTGTGTATTCAATTCATATGCCAGTATCTCATGCAACAAGGAACAGGGGATATGATTGCAGAATTCTTTTAAAGAGAAACAAATTATGACATATGGCTCAGTTCTGCAATCTTCAATGCTTTCATGTTGTGTTTGAATTCCTGGCGCATAATACTGTGACATCATTTCCTGAGCTATCAAAATGCAGAATCATCTAAAGAACAGAAAACAAATTGGAGCTTAAGTAATATTTGCATAGTGGGGGCACTGGGAAAGGGGATTTCTATGATGAGATGTAATATCTCTCTATTTCCTTAAGAGGTCAGTGCTCAGTAAGCAGCAAATAGTTTGGCTGAATGTGTGTCTTTATAAATATAATTCTAAAAAAGATGTGAGGATTTTCATAGTTAAATTTTTCCACAAGTTTGAATTTTTTCTCAACACAGCAGGGTTAAAAGAGATTACAATCGAAACAATCAGAAATGCCCAGGTTCACTGCTGTTTAAAATGATGAAAATGCCCATCATTAGTAAGGCACAGAAGTGTATGTTTCAAGGATCATTTGAGAGTTAAGGTTTCCTTCGTGAACTCTCCTGACAAAGACACATTGCATTGCCCAAAATGATTGCCATCACAGAGCCAACCAACAATTGAAGGGCTGGTTTTGTCCTCTACTTTCTCCCCTACAGGTGAATGGAAATCATTCATTCATATGGGATATTGTACAGTAAAAGTGTGCAGTTGGCAATACCATTGGGGCAAAAGCTAAACCTGTTAACTGCCTCTGCTGTCTCCAGAATGGAACTGAGACACATTCTGCATTCTGTTTGTTGGTAATGCTAGAATGCAGTGGAATGTTAGGTACTAACTTTTATACATATGTAGATAACAATTTATGAATTAAATCACATCACTGGCCAGTTCAAATAAAGGGAAATATATATTTGGTCATTCGAAAAACGTGCTTGATCATGGAAATGGGTGATTGCGTTTATCAAATACATTTATAACTGGTTGTTGTATTATTAAGCTAAGGCACATGCAATTGTGTGGTCCAATGTACTTCTGTCGCTTTAAAACTGCAAAGCCCCATTGAATTCAATGGGATATACTTCCAACTGAACACACACAGATCTGAGCCTCTCCAGAACTTGGATGGAAGACTTGTTGAGTTGATGGGGTGGTATCTAATGTCCCAAGACTTGCAGTAGCAGAATGGAACTTTTCCCTCCTCTCCTTTCCCCTGCAGCCCCCCCCCCCCTTGCCGGGCACCCTTGAAATAAGCTCCACGGGGTTGGGGGATCATCCCAAGAAGATGGGGGAAGAAGATGAAATAGAAGCGTTGTTGCACCAGTGGAACTTCACTGACACTGCTTTAGATATTGCCAATATTTTTAGCACTGGACAATTAGCAATTAGTAAATGCTGAAACACTGTGGTGAGGATTGTTCTTATTGCAATCACCATTTTGCAGAAGAGTAGCTGTGGTCTAAACCACTGAACCTAGGGCTTGCCGATCAGAAGGTCGGTGGTTCGAATCCCCGCGACAGGGTGAGCTCCCATTGCTCGGTCCCTGCTCCTGCCAACCTAGCAGTTCAAAAGCACATCAAAGTGCAAGTAGGTACCGCTCTGGTGGGAAGATAAACGGCGTTCCCGTGTGCTGCTCTGGTTTCACCAGAAGTGGCTTAGTCATGCTGGCCACATGACCCGGAAACTGTCTGTGGACAAACGCCGGCTCCCTCGGTCAGTAAAGCGAGATGAGCGCCACAACCCCAGAGTCATTCACGATTGGACTTAACTGTCAGGGATCCTTTACCTTTTTATTCACTTACATGCACAGCTGCTTGTTCACACTACACATGGCTGATAACAGAAGTCATGAGCTTTGTGTTATGTAACTACCTCCACAAGCAAGAGGGAGCATGTAGCTAGGACAATGTTGATTTCATCATTCATCGTTGTTGGTCAGTTCTTCTGAGTTCATATTCCAATTCAGTATTTTTTTCCATGTACTGATTTTGTAAATCCTTATATCATATTGATCATATTGCACTCTGTGTGCATAATTGGTATGCATATATGTATGTTTTATTCTGGTTGGGTTTCACATCCAAAACTGTATGACTTGTTCTTTATAGGTGAAAATAAATTATTGCCATGTTTGCCTCTCATTTTTTGGCATCTAGATTGAAGTCCAGGGTGATTTTATTCTGCCTTTCCATCAGGTTATCATGTATCTCTCTATGTTGGGATTGTAAACCCACAAGGACATAGCGAATATGAAAAGAATCAAATTTACCAAATTTATTTTGCTTTACAATCCCAACCTGGTACAAAAAGGATGGTGGTGTGGGGAACACTCATGTTTATATCCACATGATGTGGTGTATCTGTCAAGGATTGATTGATGAGAAGTTGAGGGTCTGGCCAGAAGGAAACAGTATTTCTGTATCTAAACTCTGTTTTGCCAGCAATTAAACATTTCCAAACTTAATAAAAATCTTTTGCACCTACTCAGCTGAATCAGTCTAAAAGTGGCTTTTATTCTATTGACATTTATAAAGTTCCAGATTATATAAAATATCTAAACACTGGTCTAAGGGAACATTGGGAGGGGGGTGTCATGGAGGGAATCAGGCTTTTAAACTAGTGACTCGGCAGCAGTAATACTTGTGGCAGCGGCTGACGTTTTGTTAGCGTATTTTCTGCGGCGGTGGCAGACTTTTGAGCTGTTTGTATATCTGCTTTTGTATACACAAAGCGATGTGAAAGATCTAACATCATCTGATTTATCACCAATTTTATGGACCTGATCTGCTAAAGTTCAGGAAAATGTCAACATGTGGGCAGAAAAGTTTTAATATTTATTATTTCTGAGCTCTCAAGGTCTTAAAACCAGTAACCACTAGTTATGTTAACAAGCAGGAAATGGCTACATCCCAGCAAGACACTTCATAAGAATTTCTGATCATGGAAGGGATTTATGGGGAACAATTTCTGTGTTTTTTAAAGAGAGCGCTTGCCCCACCATGTTATAGTTAAACAAAGCTATCCAAAACAGTTGGATAAGCAATTATCTGGATGCATGAGAGTGCTACCTTACACATTGTACTTGTGACATGGACCTATCAGGGATAATACAGTGCCGGACTTATGTTTCGGGGGTTGGTGTTATTGGACACACCTACAAGGCCCATGGGGGGGTTACTACCAATACTTGGGAACCTAATGCTCCTTGCTATTGAAACCTTCTCATTTGCATTGTCCAAGTGAGCAAACAGTGGGAGGTGCTTGCATCTGGGAGGTGCTGCAAGCCAGACCCAGAGGAAGATGCAAGAGAAAGAGCAATGGCTGCAGTGATAAAGAGAAGAAAATAGGTGCTCTTAGGGAGGAGGGACACTGAAATTACATTTCCCGTGGGCCCCTCGAAACCTGTAACTCTCACTAGTGTTCTACCCCAAAGAAACTCCATGTGTCGGAGGGATATCTAACAGAATCATAGAACTGCAAAGTTGAGAGTCATCTAGTCCAGCCCCCTGCGATGCAAGAATCCTGCCCACAGCCGTAGCGCCCTCACCAAACTACAGTTCTCAAGGTACTTTGGGGGAAGCCATGGCCATTAAATAGGTATAAATGTAGACATGGCCTTTCATAGAATCATAGAATCATAGAGTTGGAAGAGACCACAAGGGCCATCCAGTCCAACCCCCTGCCAAGCAGGAAACACCATCAAAGCATTACTGACAGGTGGCTGTCAAGCCTCTGCTTAAAGACCTCCAAAGAAGGAGACTCCACCACACTCCTTGGCAGCAAATTCCACTGTCGAACAGCTCTTACTGTCAGGAAATTCTTCCTAATGTTTAGGTGGAATCTTCTTTCTTGTAGTTTGAATCCATTGCTCCGTGTCCGCTTCTCTGGAGCAGCAGAAAACAACCTTTCTCCCTCCCCTATATGACATCCTTTTATATATTTGAACATGGCTATCATATCACCCCTCAACCTTCTCTTCTCCAGGCTAAACATACCCAGCTCCCTAAGCCGTTCCTCATAAGGCATCGTTTCCAGGCCCTTGACCATCTTGGTCGCACTCCTCTGGACATGCTCCAGCTTGTCAGTATCCTTCTTGAACTGTGGAGCCCAGAACTGGACACAGTATTCCAGGTGAGGTCTGACCAGAGCGGAATACAGTGGTACTATTACTTCCCTTGATCTAGATGCTATACTCCTATTGATGCAGCCCAGAATTGCATTGGCTTTTTTAGCTGCTGCATCACTCCGTTGACTCATGTCAAGTTTGTGGTCTACCAAGACTCCTAGATCCTTTTCACTTGTACTGCTCTCAAGCCAGGTGTCTCCCATCCTGTATTTGTGCCTTTCATTTTTTTTTGCCCAAGTGTAGTACTTTACATTTCTCCCTGTTAAAATTCATTCTGTTTGCCTTGGCCCAGTTCTCCAATCTGACAAGGTCACCTTGAAGTGTGATCCTGTCCTCTGGGGTATTAGCCACCCCTCCCAATTTGGTGTCATCTGCAAACTTGATCACGATGCCCTCAAGCCCATCATCCAAGTTCAGTCAGGTTGAAAGAGTTTAAGGCCATATTCCCAAGGGTTTAAACGTTTTTAACACTTTCTTGCCACAGCTAATAAAAACTCCATGAGATGGAACATTGTTGTGCTGTGGGTTGGTTCACTTCCACCACCCCGCTGATGTGAGATAAGGACGAGGGGACACATGGTGCAATGACCCCACATTGTATGTTGATTGCATTTGATTTGGTAAGGGAGAGTAAAAAGACAAGAGATAATAGCAGCTGCATTTCTCTTTGAACATCTAATTTGGCCTGAAAAACCCCCCTGTTATTTGAATCTTACTCAGTGCATGTTAACCTGCCCTGTGTGTTAAATGTGGAACACGCTGGATATTTTGACATTCTGTCTTTAAAAAACGACACAAGCCTCACAAGTGCAAATTTCCCACACGCTTCCTCAAAGCAGCAGCAGCAACTACGTTTAAAAAACGTATTTCAACAGGTCTACTTCTTCTTCCTCTTTTGCAGTATAACTGAGTTGCCACAGAAGTTTCATACAGTAACTGAGGTATGCAAGCGTATGAGAATTGCCTGAGCTTCCCTCCGAATGGGAAATATGCTGTGTGGGGATATCATATTATTTCATGCCGTGAAATGGGGATTAAAGTGAAAGTTTACCCAGGAAACTACTCATGTGTTAAATTAAAGCCATAAAAGCTTGGTCATGACAACCCCCAAATAACCATTCTGCGGAATTGCCTTATATATATATATTAATACGTGCACACATATATTCTCTCACACACATTTTTTTCCACAGTTCAACATGTACTATGTACTGTATATTTGTATTTCATCATTTCGGGTTACACGGACGGAGTTTATTATGTATATAGTTTTTATCTAATTTGTAAATATCGTTTAAACTTAGAATGGTTCAAACTGTATTGTTTTGAATGTAATATAATGTATTTTTGATATGGGCCAATGGCTGTAATAAACATTACTTACTTACTTACTACTGTATTATTTGTGCAACTTCTGCTTAAGCTTAGCCAGTAAGGCTATCTTTAAAATCTTGAAAATGGGAAAAGGATTCAAGGGCTCATCTGAAACCACTCAGTTCATGTATCACCGATTAACAATTGTTTCTAAGCAGGAGGGTGGGGGATAACAATGTATTTTTAATTGACCCAAGGGTGGATGGGGTCAGTGGCATTAGCTGTGCTAACTGCCTCACAGGGAATGGGGGTTTGAAGTGTTTGCCTGTTTCTTGGGGTGAGAGACTGAGGTACATAGTGAGAGGAAGGCTCTGCTCCTGCCCAAGCTCCTGTTACAATTCACAGTGGGGGCGGGGGGAGAGTTCAAGAACCATTTGCTTGTGCCTTTCTTGACTCATGCCCAAGGTGCATAGAACAGATTGCTGCAGTGCCGGATTTACGTATAAGCTAAACAAGCTGTAGCTTAAGGCCCCACTCTCTTGGCCCCCCCCCAAAAAAAATTAAAGGAAAAAAAACCTGGATGTACATTTCCAAAATATAAGATACAGTGGACCCTCGACTTACGAATGTAATCCGTTCTGATGGGAGCGTCGGAACTCGAAAAAATCATAAGTCGAGTCCCCATAGGAATGCGTTAGAGAACGCATTCGTAGGTCGAAAAAAGCTTCGTACCTCGAAAAAACCCTATCTAAAGCGGCCGCGGCTTCCGATCGGAAGTCGAAAAAATTCGGAAGCGGTGGCCGCTTTGATCCCTCGTAACTCGAAAAATTCTTAAGTCGGGGCATTCGTAAGTTGAGGGATCACTGTAAAAAAACAAATAAAATAAAACCTACCGGTACATACAGCAACAGTGTTTTGTGTTGTGTAGACTCCTATGATGTAAGTAATGGGCCCCGCCTGCTAGCCTGCTCCCTAAAATATCACTGGTTTGCTCATTTCTATATATAGGGTGCCTACATTCTGCATGTGCAAATAGCTTTAGATACTTATTAGGTCCATAAATTACCATATAGCATATATTCAACACACACACACACACACACACACACAAAAACACAGCGACAATTTTTTGTTGACAAAGGACAGCTGGACATATAAAGGGCCCCATTACCTTCAGTAGCTTAGGGCCTCATCAAACCTAAATCCGGCCCTGTATTGCTGGGTGTGGACTTGGAGGGTATGTTGAGGACCTGATGGGAAGCTCCCAGGGCCTAAATTAATGCCTCATACTGCCAGTTGCCCATTTACAGATGGTGTAACGTAGTGAATACATGGCTGAGCTACACACAAAATCCAGATGTCCAGTCTGAATCTTTCTCCTACTTTTAACTCAGTAGGTGGTCATAGAAAAGTCTCTCTGTCAGCCTCGGTTTCCCAGTGTGCAATATGGGGGATAATATAATACTGACTTATTTGATAGGGTTGTTATAAGCATCTTTTTTAGATAATGTATGCAAGGGGATTTGAGCACTTGCAAAGTGCTATGCAAAATGTTACTACATTGCCTTTGTTAATATTAATATTATTTTAATATTGCCTTTGATTTAGTCTGTGAGTCAATACAGATAGTTAACTTAGAAACAGAGTAATGTGAATTCAGCATCATCATCAGATGCCTCCTTAGTGCCAACACTGGTGTCAGGTGGTCCCAGTTGGGGTCACTTCATGTATTATGAGACGCAAACATATATCTTTGAAGAAATGAAGACAGGCAGGGAACCCCAAATAGTTATATTTCTAGCACATCTACAATCTTATGTCAATGAACACACCTTTCAAAACATGTTTTAGCATATGCACTATGGTATAAGTTGGTGACGTCTTACGTGATAGAGCATCATCTGCGGCCAGCTGCGGCGGAAGATGCCTTAAGATGCACTGGGATACAAAGTCCCCTTTAAATGAATTAATAAAATTGGGTTATAGCATAAAAGTGTACATTAATCATACTCCTAGGAAAACAATTTTAACTAGGCTGCTGGAGACCCAAGATGTGTGGTGCCTATATTTCTAATCTTTATGAAGTAGTTAAAATTAGATTGTAAAACATTCAAAATGGAGCTAAGTATTCGATTTTGTTGGAATCTGAACAAAACCTTAGTTAATTGGAAACCACTGGCCTATCTCATTGGGTTAAAAACTTGATTGGTCACAGTAGCTTTTGATTTTGTTTTGTAGCTTATATTTTGTAATGAATTCTTTAGATTATTTTTTTTAAAATCATTTGGTTGTTCTTCAGACTCGCTCACAAATCCAAGAGTTAAACATTAGCCTTTTGAATGTTATTTAAGTGCACTTTAAAAATATGAATTATGAGTATTCAATCCTTAATTTTCAAATTGTTCCTTGAAAAAAATGTATGCTAGAAGTATATTTACACATGAAAAATGGAAAAAATGTAAAGGTTTTTTTTTTTAAAAAAATATTTGCATTTTCAAAAACAGGAACAGAGAGCATATTTAACCCCATCCCCTTCCCTTGTCCCACTTACAACTTCATACCAAATACAGCATGTAAACATGTATCCTATGACTTCCCTTCCACACTTTTCCTGGTTTCTTTTGCTTTTCTACTACTCCGCACAATCCACATATTTTTAATCATCCAGTTTGTCATTACAGACTCTTATCTATTTCAATTCTGCTGGATTTACACGAGACCTGCTAAGCCATGTATTTGTCTATACTGGTTCTTGAAGTATGGAGTTGTAGTGGGAATGCAAAGCTATGTAATGCATTGGCCCTACTATACAATGCAGCTAGAGTCTCTCTCTCTCTCTCTCTCTCTCTCTCTCTCTCTCTCTCTCTCTTTTCCTTCCTTGGTTGTACAATATATAGCATAAATGAAATTTCTGCTCCAACAAAACAATGGACTTCATCAGTAGCCGTCAGCAGCATTAATTTCCTCTATCATCCACAAAGCTAGGTGAATGAGAACAGGGCAGCCAATTTACTGAACTTGGGAGGCAGAACTTAGCGTAGCGAAGCCAATTGGGGGCTGGATCCCTACCAAGCCAGGATATCATCCCCCTGCGTCTCCAGCAGCGTCACCCTTGAGATTAACATTGGTCCCAAACTCAAGAAATTGACAGATGCCTCTGAACTGAGAGGTTATTGCAGAGAGTTTGGCGATGAAGCAAAGGCCTCCTAGGTGATTCCTCATGTCCTGAAGGGAGGGGAACCTGGCATGCAAACTTGCATGCTGCAATGAGAGCCCTTTCCTGCCTTTGAGGTCCCTGCAATGATTGAAGAATTCAGAAAAGGGGAGGGAAGTCTCTCAACTTGTGCTGGCCAATCAGGGTCAGGTGGTCCCCAGAAAAAAAAGATTTATGGTGGCTACTTGCCACCTGGCAACTGCGTTTTTGGACTTATATTCTTTCTCAAGATATACTTAGTCATAGATCTCCAAACACATTGGAAATAAAGGACACTGCTTTTCCTTACACAGCTGTTTATTTTCCTCCCCTGTGATTGTAGCCTCCTTTGAACTCTTGAGAACATATTTTAATGTATTCTGTTATTAATTACTCTGCAGCCTATGTCTGGCTACTGTTAGAACATTTTAAAAAGAATGATGTATGTGCACAAGTAGAGCTATTTTTTTTTTAAGAACCCATATACGGTTGTTTCCATTGTCGTATTCCTTAAGAAAACTGCTCAACAACCTCTGAGACTATAAAAGGAAAAGACTTAGTTAAAGCCAGGGAGATAACATGACAAAAAGGAAATGTATCCTGTCTGAGTAGGCAAAGAGAAGTGTATAGAAGGCATGCCTCGACCAAGCTAAGCTGCACCCTTGTGTAACTGTGATGGAAATATTTTTACTCATATTCCTCTAGTAGTAAGCATTACAATTCTCTGTTGCTGGTCTTCTGCGGAACACACAACATTGTTAATGGCGATCAAATAAAGTCATTTTGCTAGGAGTTATAATATTTCCCCCCCTGTCATGGTACATATGTATTTTCCAAATATAAATCTGTGAACATGACCCAAATGGAATTAAGAACAAACTCTTATCTTGTTCTCCCCACGTGTTAGTGATTAATATTCTCGGACAATACGGCTGTGCACACAGCCCCTCATGCAATTCAGGACCGGATTAAAAAATTCACATTGGCCTCAATCTGATCCGGAACAATCTGGACACAGCCTGACCTGACATCCATATCCAATAAAAAAAAAATCTTCAGAGATCCCGTTGACTTGTACTGAAAAACTAACATGGTCCTAACTTCCTTGGTTTTTTTCCACATAAGTGCATGTAACGTAAAGACATGATATCCCCTCAAGAGGGGATTAACCATGCCAATTTCAGACAGGTAACTCCTGGGGGATTCATGCTAGCCACCTTTAGAGTTTACTCTTTCAAAGAATAAAATGTGTTGGGTTTTTTTTTTAATGAACTGCACTGAAGAATGTGATATTGCGCTGTTTGAGTGCCACTTGTGCACTGACTGTGTACAATGTGAAGTATCATTCTATGTATATTGTACAGTAAAAGGGACCCCTGACCATTAGGTCCAGTCGTGAACGACTCTGGGGTTGCGCGCTCATCTTGCATTATTGGCCGAGGGAGCCGGTGTAGAGCTTCCAGGTCATGTGGCCAGCATGACAAAGCCGCTTCTGGCGAACCAGAGCAGCGCACGGAAACGCCGTTTACCTTCCCGCTGCAGCGGTACCCATTTATCTACTTGCACTTTGACTTGCTTTCAAACTGCTAGGTGGGCAGGAGCAGGGACCAAGCAACGGGAGCTCACCCCGTCGCGGGGATTCGAACCGCTGACCTTCTGATCGGCAAGCCCTAGGTTCTGTGGTTTAACCCACAGCGCCACCTGCGTTTATTGTACAGTACTGTACAGGAAAAGCTGTATCATGTGATTCTTCTGAATGTATAGATCAGCTCAAAGATGCAGCAATGGTTTACTAGACCTGTGAACATGTTACAGCTGTCAAATGGAAGATGCTTTGAATTACTTATAATTAAACCTCATGTTTCTAATGTTGTTCTTTGTTTGGCAGCAGCTACACATCTCTGGGAACATCCAGCACTGCCATAAAGGACCTTATCAGATAGTATCCTTAGGCAGCAAACATGATGGATCTGCTATAAAGTATTCAAAAATTTACAGGCATGTTTATTCATGTATATCCTGCCATTCTGCCTTCAAAAAGGAACCATAGTACCCAATAATACAAACAGACAATAACAAATATTAAAAGCAGAATTCTAATAGTCAAGTTCAATGGTTCCCAAACTTTAAAAATTACAAACAACTTTAAAAATTGCTTATCAGACAGCTTCGTGATTTTTTCTGTCCTTTGTAGCAATTGTAATGCACTGTGCTAGGTGCTGTATGGTTTTAAATTGTATTAAAATTGTTCCTTTTATTTCTCATATATTGTATTGCAATTTGAATGCAACATAAGAAATAAAAGAAGCAATAAAAATACAATTAAAAATCAAGGTGGGTATTTATTGCAATGGATGTGCCATCGCCTGTCTTCAGCCCCAAATCCACAGCACACCATGGACCACCTGAATGAAACTCGTGGATCACTAGTGGTCAATGAACCACAGTTTGGGAACCCCTGGCCTACTTAACATCATAGCACGATAATCAAACTCCATTGTGTGTGTAGGTCACCCAGTCACTCCCACCAATAACTCACACATGAAACAGAATTTTGGTTTGGGTTTTTGGCATATTTTTGGCCACAACCTTTATTGAAATACAAATCACGTGAGTGGTTGCGTAGGCATTGGTTCACGCTGTCCGACGGGACAGAGCTGACTCCTAGTCAGCAAGACTAGCTGTCCAGCGGGACAGAGCTGACCACTTGTCAGTGAAGGGAAACCATTAGCTGGGGAGAGTTAACGGAGGCTGGTGAAAACAGAGCCTCCCCCTCCCCAGGGGTCCACAGGGGCTCTTGCATGGCCCTGCAACCCACCAGGTTCGGACAAGCATGTTGAGCCCCTGGATTCCTTTAACGGAATTCCCATCACCAACATCACTTCTTGGGGGGCACCGCCCTCCCATACCACAGAACCAATGCCTAACCGCCAACCTTACAAGTTGTGACTAGTTGCTACGTAGTAGGCGAAAACCAAGTGGCACAGCCAATCAGCCAAATGGAAAAATTCCTACTAGGCCTCTCCCGTAAGCGGAGACGACCCCATGACAGGCACAGCAAGGTCAACGCACAAGCCTATACCGGGGGGGGGGGGGGCAGGAGATCCGAAGCTCCAGACAAGAGTGACCAATAGATCCACGTGCGGATCTATTTAAAGGACGCTGGGCTGTCCATCAACATTGCAACATGCAAATTTGCCCAGCAACAGGCTGGTCAATAATTGCTGTGGCCAGCAAGCCCTTCCCCCAAACCAAAGGAAGTGACTTTTTTGCCCCCACCGCAACGGGAGCTCTCTCTTTACAGGTAGATAGCCGTGTTGGTCTGTCAGGGAGCTCTCTCTGAGAACTCACTTTATCAAGGCCTTAAGTCACATCTATTAGAACAAAACAAAAAGTCTGTTACCTCCAGAAAAGCTTGTATAAATAACGTTTCATATTAACATTTTCTTTTAACATTTTATATTTGCAATTACTCAGGTAGGAACTCAAATAGTCAGTTGTCCCAATGGAATTCTGTGAAAACTGTTAAATATTTACACCTTTAGTTGAACTCAGAGTGGTGAAATGTCTGAGATACATGCGTCCCAGGATATTTAGCAAATAAAGACTAATGCCAAAACTTTTCAAACAGGGAAGCACTACATACTGCTAAAATTGCATGTAATGTTCACATTAGGTTGGCAAAAGTGGAGATGAGACTTGTAAACTACAAAATCTATAAAGAACAGGAAATTTCAGTTTTGTTGCAACTTTAGTGGTTTTAAATAGGTAGACTAATAATGACTGTGCCAATTTCTGAACATTTATTCCATTTTTAAAATTTAGTTTTAAATATGGCTAATAAATGATTTCATACTTTCTTGTTCGTTAAGCTGCTGGCTTATGAGCAACTGATTCATTAAATTTAAATAAATGGAATATAACAAAGGTTAGCGTATAATAATTGAAAGTTTAATAAAGAAGAATGATCACTCATTGCTAAAAGGAAAGGAAATTTAAGACATTTCCCTTTCTCTTCCCTGTGACAACAACATGCCAGTACCAAAATAGCCTAAAAAACTGTAAAGCTTGCATCTCTAGCCCTAAAATATCAGGATCAGTCCCCGATTTTGAACAATTTCTTTAATCAAAAAATGTATAAACTTTTTAGTGTCACAGCATATTTGAAGATATTCCATTGTAGTTTCAAAAATCTAGTTACGGTGTTAAAATTGTGATGGAATGTAATTTGGGACTTTAAAGCGCCACAGATTTTTAAAATGTCTTATCTAAAAGTATATATATTTTTAATTGCAATTAAGGCAATCCAGACTGCTATCCCACCAACAGCAGTGTTGACAGAGGGTTAATGGACCCATTCCTAATGAGAAACCATAAACAGCTGAAACATAGAAGCTTGTGGTGATTTAACGAGCCCCACTTTACAGATCTAGACACTTCTTTGGCAGCAGGAGCTTGTCAGCTATGCATGGTCTCAGGATCAAGCAGGCATTTGCTTCAGAAAGGTGGAAGATTTATAACTACAGCTGTTTAGCAACAGATCACCTTATAGGTTCATGCTAAAGGATGGATATTTGCAGAGCTAATTTGCTGGTACTTGACACCATATGATTTCTAGGGCAACCAAGTCACTCAGTACATCCCATTTCTAGATCCTCAATACCTTTGCATCAGGACTGCCATGATGTAACAGCAAAAAAAATGGGTAATCTGCCACAAATTATCATGCTTTTCTGCAACAGCATCCAAAAGCCTAAAAAGTGATGTATGGTAAGCAGAAAACAAAGCAAAAAAGAAAGAAAGAAAAAGGGAACTAAAGGCTGGAGGGTCTAGTATCCTATAGAGCAGTGTCCCCCAACCTTGGGCCTCCAGCTGTTTTCGGACTACAATTCCCATCATCCCTGACCACTGGTCTTGCTAGCAAGGGATGATGGGAGTTGTAGTCCAAAAACAGCTGGAGGCCCAAGGTTGGGGAACACTGCTATAGAGCCCAGGTAGTGTTGCCAGTCAGACTGGCATGACTACTTAATCTGCATTGTGGCAGAAACATAGCTGTCAACTGTCAGATTTGAAAATAAGGGATTTTTCCAAACTTTCGGATTTGAAAATAAGGGATGCCGTGAGGGTGGTGCAATGGCACCAAGTAGCCTTGCCACCCTGCGCTCCAGAGGCTGCGCACGAACGGGTGAGCGAAAGAGCGAGCGCATAGATGGCAGGCAGGCTGTCTGTCTGGTTGGGCGTGAGGGTCTGGCTGCACAAGGCATGCAAGCTCCGCTCCCAGTCAGTCTCAGACTCCTTATTGGTAGCCGAGCAATGCAGCTGAGGAGCCTCCCTGGCCAGCAGGGAGGGAGAGGAGCTGCTTCCTTTGAAATCTGGGAAATTTAAGGGATATCAACAATCTGGGATAGCAGCGGGAAACTGCATTGAAATAAGGGAGTTTCCCGCAAAAAAAGGAGGGTTGACAGCTATGGGCAGAAACCAATATGAAAATCTGAACAAACACTACACTTTAGAGCTAATCTGACATCTGGATGTGGTAATCTCCACAGAAATATACAGAAGGCAAACCAAAGGGCAGACATATGGCAGGTTTCTTAGTAAATGGTTTTCAAATTTCCTAGCACATTTTGAACGTAAAATATGCTAACCAAATGGAGAAGACAACATCTCTATGCTAAATGGGAGCTACTCATTTACTGAGTCAGCACTAAGCAGTAATAGCCTGGATCATTTACTCTGGAATAAATTGCATGGGATTTAGAAAGCTGTTTGAGCAAATCCAATTTATACATGGAACCGTTTCCCCCTATACTGTATAGCATTTGTGTTTGAGCTGGGAAATATGGAAACCCATTTCAACCATTGCTTTTGCCTTTTCTTAATTCTGTTGTTGTTGTTGTTGTTGTTGCTTTTGCACTGCAGTATCAGAACATTTTCTGGGTGGCCACAAGTGACTTGCTAGATTCTGCCCTGGCTCTACCCTTGGCTCTGCAGATCAACCTTAATTCAATTCCAGCCCACCAGGTTCCCTCCTAGCTCTGCCCCTAACTACCGGTAGGTAGATTCCACTTAGTTCTGCCCCTTGAGATGCCAGGTAAGTACAGTGTCTCTTGCCTCAGACTGGAAACCCAGCGAGTCATCTTAGGCACCTGGGAGCAGCAGTGCAGGTATAATAAAAGTTTCTACAGGAGAGATCACCCCTGTGCTTTCTAGTGGAATGATTTGGGGCCTCTTAAGTTACAGGGCTGACATAATGTCATTACCTCAAACAAAATAAAACTCTTTTTTATTACAACATTTCATTCTCTAGTTTGGACAAAGCCCTCGGTTAAAAAAAGAAACAAGAATGAAAAAAAAAGTGAACTTACCTTCTGTGAAGTGTGAAATTAAATTCTGTGTTCTGTATTATAGTATCAGGTTGTTCAGTGACTACATTTAGGTATAACTTATCTTTGGCTGACGTGTGACCATAAGCCAGGAAAAAGATGACTTCTAAACATTTTAGGTACCAATAATACACTTTTAGAAGTCATCTTCTAAGGGTGTTTTCTTCGGCCAACTGCAGTCCTACGGTCAACTGCAGCTGGCTTGTATTGGCTAGGAGAAGACTAGAGTGAAGCCTGCTCCACTCCTGTTCACCCCCAACCAAGCTCCGCCCACTCCACTTGACTTGGCCCAAAATTCAATCAATCAATCAATCAATTTATTGTGCATAGCAAAAGGCCTTTACAATGTACAGCTGAGGGCAAGGCAAGGCTTTCCTCTGAGAAGCCCAAAATCCAAGTAACTAGTAGGTGGGAAAGTCCGCCAATCCAAGCAGCTGGCCAGGGGATTCCCCCAACTGACAGCTACCCTGCCCTGCATAGCTCTCCCAGGATCAGGGCCTACCACGATGGGCTGCAACCACCACCTACTCCGGGACTGGGTAGGCAGCGATTTTACACATTAAAGGTAAAGGGACCCCTGACCATTAGGTCCAGTCGTGTCCGACTCTAGGGTTGCGCCGCTCATCTCGCGTTACTGGCCAAGGGAGTCGGCGTACAGCTTCCGGGTCATGTGGCCAGCATGACAAAGCCACTTCTGGCACACCAGAGCAGCGCACGGAAACACCGTTTACTTTCCCGCCAGAGCGGTACCTATTTATCTACTTGCACTTTGACGTGCTTTTGAACTGCTAGGTGGGCAGGAGCTGGGACCGAGCAACGGGAGCTCACCCCGTCGCGGGGATTCGAACTGCCGACCTTCTGATCGGCAAGCCCTAGGCTCTGTGGTTTAACCCACAGTGCCACCTGCGTCCCCCCCTTTTTTTTACACATTACACAGGAACTAATCTGGGCTTCCCACTAGTATACACTTTACAGAGCAATTCAGGTCCCTAACAAGTATACCTGTGTGAGACACATGATGGCAAGCCTGTTTCTTTCATTAACACTTTATATTTTCCAGGCTATACTTTGGTGTATGCCTTAAAAAAGCCTGTGTGAAGTAGCCCTCACTTCCAATGTATTAAGTTAACTAATGATAATAAGAAAATTAAGTTAATCATTGCAAAGTCATGCAGAGTGGCTGGGGAAACCCAGCCAGATGGGCAGGGTATAAATAATAAATTATTATTAAAATTATTATTATTTAGCCACAAACACACCACTTAAAGACTAGGTTATTCTGCACAACTTTAATTCTAATAAGGTAAGCCAGAAAAATAGGGTTGAGCCTAGTAACAGGAGTTTGTCACTATTAACTCTGTACCTCTGTACAACTTTTCAATTATTTACCTGCACAACCTATGGGTAAATCCAGGACTAATGAGAGTGAAAAGATAGGAAGAGAGCCACAGCACAACCATCCCAATATAGGCTCTAAAGGAGATCCCTTTGTCTACAAATGTTTTGGGTACTTGTAATGGCTATTAGTGCCAGTGGTTGCTACAAATATTTGGAGTTGGACAGGCCTCGTCCAACTATTGCTAACATCCATTCACCCTTCTGCCAGAAGGAAATCAATACTGTTGAATTAGGCAGTGTACACAGTATACCTTTAGAGCACATTCAAGGCACAGTCTTTCCCCCAAAGAATTCTGAGCACTGAAGTTTAAGAGTTGCTGGGAATTAAAACACCCAGAATTCTTTGAGAAAGAGTGTGCTTCAAATGTGCTTTAAAGGCATCAGGTGTACACAGCATTACCTTTTTCTCTTTGACTTGGCTTTTGCTCTTCCCCCCCAGGGAGGTATGAGCCTGACCACAGACCATGTGAACAGTACAACATGCAGTACCTTGGATAGGGAGAGTTGGGAATGGCTCAGTTTGAAGCAAGCTTTCTTGGTGCCCAGCAACACTTTTACCTAAAGCAGGCTTCCTCAAACTTGGCCCTCCAGATGTTTTGAGACTACAATTCCCATCATCCCTGACCACTGGTCCTGCTAGCTAGGGATCATGGGAGTTGTAGGCCAAAAACATCTGGATGGCCGAGTTTGAGGAAGCCTGACTTAAAGCAAACTTCTGAAGCAGATTTAAGGGCCCTTTCACCAAACAAAATATTTGAAAAATCAATAACCAGCAAAACTCCTCACCAGGGTCCTTCATTTTTGCATTTTCAGTATTTGCAAATCAAATTTATAAAACTACACGGACTGGAACAGACATTTGATTTTAATATGAATCATCTGCTTTCTTTACTCTTAACGGCATTCATGTGATATATACCAGACTGACCACCATTCCTGGTGTCACTTGTAAAAATGCTTCAAGTTAAGGCGAGGAGTGAGGTGGTGTAGCTAAAATGGCAAGAATTTCTGTAACTCTGGCCTGTACTACTTGCGATCCAGGAGCTTAACACAGTCTACTTAGTCATATTTGGCAGCCTCTTGGCTGCATCTCTAGTTTTTTTCTGTCTGCCTGAGACTGCTAAAACAAGACAGATTTCAAGCAGCTGGCCTGCTACTACAACATGGAAGGTACTCCACAGGTAATAAGTTGTCCAGGCTGGCTATGGCCAAATATAACGGCACAAAGTGAGAAGCTGTTGGTTCCAGACAGTGCTGGAAGCAGCCTCAATAGAACGTGAGAACCCTGCTGGATAACAACAAATGCCCTTCCAGTTCAACATTCTGTTCTCGCAGTGGTTAACTAGGAAGACATATATTCCTCTCTCTCTCTCTCTCTCTCTCTCTCTCTCTCTCTCTCTCTCTCTCTGTTAATACCATACCTTTAGAAGTGACCAATAAATAAATAAATAAAATATCGGTGCCATTTTACCATGGAAACCAATGGAACTCTTTCAGTTGCCTTTAATTGTGGATTTAGAGTGAGTCACACTCGGAAGATTGTTAAATAATTCATCTTTTTAATCAACAAATATTCCTTAAAAGAGGATTCCTATTCAAGCCTGTCCACATTGGAAGCAGGTTCGTTTTATATTCATGCCATGCAGTCCTGGTGTTCAGAGATGATTAGTGCTCAGATTTCTTGCACTAACTCAAAACAATGTCACAAGTTGAGACAGCTGCTCCGCCAGTACCACTCGGTGTTCAATTAGCTGCTAAAGAGTGGCACACACTCATTCTTGAGCAGTAGCTCCAGCCTGTGGACGTTAGATGTATACGGAGGATGACTGAATTCCACTTTGTTATCTTTATAATCTGACTTTGCAAACAGTTTGGATAATACGTTGACCAAAACGAGGGCCCAGCTGCTCCCATGTTTCATTTACTGATATTCCCACCTACTCCTTCCTCTTTCTGTTCCTTTCAAGAGCAGATTGCTAAACTTCCTTGCTGTTTGGCATCTTATTGTTGCATCAGTGCTTTTTCTGGAGGAGTGACAATAAATGTGCAGCTGCTCTGGGTGACTGATGGGTGACTGCCTCTCTGGGGGTGACTTGAAGGTGAGATGGGAAAACTCTAGGAGAACACCTAGGCCTCTGTGTCTCAAAATACGAATTAGGCATCCCTAAGGTGCAATGGGTCATTGCTAAGGGAAGCACAGTTTGGCAAGATTTTGGGGTGGGGGGGGTGGGGTGGGGTGGGGCTTGTCTTTCCTGGAGCAGGACGTTTACTGGCATATGCCTCCCAGTACATGGTGAATACCTGGTGCCTCACACCTTGGTCATCTTCTGAGTATGTTCCTGCTTATTGCTTCTAGCCTGCTAAATTCCATTGCAAACTATATCATTTTTGAGGCTGCCTTCACATTGGTACAATCTTGTCTGTACAGAACATGTGGCTTACAAACAACCTCAGTTTATATATTGTGGTTTCCCATTTTATAGGAAACGGTGAAAATTGTGTGTGAGTCATTATTGCAGGGTTTGTGCTTCCAGGGTAACAATGCAAAGCGGGAAAATTACATGTCTCTATTTTTTAGGGAGGTAAGTGAACTAAATAGACACTTCTCTCTCTCTCCCCCCCCACCCCCAGGAAGATATTCAAGCTCAAGTCATTGCTATAGCTCACATACTTTCTCCTAGGAAATTTGTGTGGCTTCCCCCATATGAGTTACCCCTGAATTTCAAAAATAGCAGATGTGAGGGTCTCTTTATACACACCTTTAATTTCCCATTATCTGAACACTTTAAGGCATTCTTTCTGGGTAGAATGAGCACCCTGGCATCACATATTTTTACTGCACTTTTTTTGTGCATAGCTTTCACGACACAACCTGCATGTCATTGTTCTGAAGCAATGAATCCCATGTTAGACCTTTAATGAAAGTGATCCTAGAAAAAATTATGCCATGAATTGTCTATTCATAGGCCCTTGGGGAGTGGAACTATCTGGTTCCTGGTGTGCCACATACAAAGGGTCTTGCACACTTTCAATAATATAGGGCCTGTCTGACTCAGCACCTGCCAAGTCATGGACCACAAGGACCAAAGAGAAGGCATACAAGGCTGGGTTGGGCCTGGCAAGACAAAGTGGGAGAAGACACAGCAAGAGCAGCAGCAAGCTCTTTGTTGCTCAGACCAAATCCCAGACCAGCTTTCCACTGGAGTCACAAGCTTTGGCATACAGCCTACCTGTTGATATCCAAGAGGCTCTTGCAAAGAAAGTTTGTGGTTTCTTACCCTGGCCAGATACATGGTTCACAGTCCTCACCTGAGATGTCCCTCAGCACCCACTCTTGGGACATGCCCAGGGCGGCTAAAAATGAGGGGGATACTAAGATATATATGCAGCCCCTTCTTCCTCTTTTAACATATATTACCTCCCCTAGGACACAGGTGGCGCTGTGGGTTAAACCACAGAGCCTAGGGCTTGCTGATCAGAAGGTCGGCGGTTCGAATCCCTGCGATGGGGTGAGCTCCCGTTGCTCGGTCCCAGCTCCTGCCAACCTAGCAGTTCGAAAGCACGTCAAAGTGCAAGTAGATAAATAGGAACCGCTCTGGCGGGAAGGTAAACGGCGTTTCCGTGCGCTGCTCTGGTTCGCCAGAAGCAGCTTTGTCATGCTGGCCACATGACCTGGAAGCTGTACGCCGGCTCTCGGCCAATAAAGCGAGATGAGCGCCGCAACCCCAGAGTTGGACACGACTGGACCTAATGGTCAGGGGTCCCTTTACCTTTACCTTTTTACCTCCCCCACTATGTAAAACAGCTTTTCAGAGTAGGTCACGTGGAGTTTTGGTGGGGAGGAGGCAGCCAAAATTGTGGAGTTGTTTTTTTGTTTTTGTTTTAGGAAATCAAAGTTGTTGTAAATAGTACATTGCGGGGGGGGGGGCAGGCTTCTGCTGGGGGGGGGGGTAGAACCTCAGATAACTGAGTACTTTCAATGCTTTTCAATAATATTTGTGGATTGACCATGGTTGGTCATTGTCACTTTTCTTAAGTCACTGAAAGAAACATTGGGATGGGAGACGGAGGCGTCATTGACACCATCTGAGCATTAGTGGGGGCAATTATAGGTATCTTGTACCATGTGATGGACATAGAAGCTGTCTTATACTGAGTCAGGTCTTTGGTCCAGCTAGTTCACTATTGCCTGCACTGACTTGCAACAGATCTCCTGAGGTCTTTCTAAGCCCTACCTGGAGATGACAGAGAATGAACCTAGAACCTTTTGCTGAGCGGTGGCCCCTTCCGAAGCTTGGGGAAGTGCAGACGGGAAACAGCTGTATCATTCGGGTGTCTAAATATTATGATTCCCACAACCCTTAAAAAAACCTTGTTGCATTTGCCACTCTTCACAGCTTCCAGAGAGAAATACTGGACAGGAAATGTGGGGAAATAGGTTTATAAATGCATTTTTGTTACCTTTCAGTAGATTTTTTATGTTACCACATGAAGGATATTAAGTGTTGCCTGTGTTGTCAGAGCCTGCTACTGATTATAGGCATTCAGTTTGGTCCCGCTCCTTTCAGCTTAGTTATTGGTACTTTTGTATTCCTAAATTTTTGATTTTCTAAATTTAAGCTGCCACCTAGAACACAGGATACTTGGAAGGGGACAGAGGTTGACAATTTTGGCTTGTTACAGGTAGGTAGCCGTGTTGGTCTGCTGTAGTTGAAACAAAATAAAAAAAATTCCTTCCAGTAGCACCTTAGAGACCAACTAAGTTTGTTCTTGGTTTGAGCTTTTTTGTGCATGCACACTTCTTCCACACGAAAGCTCATACCAAGAACAAACTTAGTTGGTCTCTAAGGTGCTACTGGAATGAATTTTTTTGATTTTGGCTGGCCAACTAAAGAACGATAGTTGCCAACACTGACCTTGTACTATGTCTCTAAAACACAACATGAAGTCAGGGGAAAACCGCCTACTCCTCAAGGAAGGGTGGGGGTGTTCGCCCCGGGAGCCATGTCTTGGGGGGTGACAAGAAGGCACACCACGGGGGTTCACAGTGGTATGAGCAGCCATCACATCGCTGCAGCCGCATGTGCAGGATCCTCTGTTTGCGGCTGCAGCCGCGAGCAGAGAATCCCGGCGCCAGTGGCAAACTGCTATGTACAGTGCATGTGTGGCGTCGCTACATACGGTGCATGCGCCGTACGTAGCGACGCCGCACATGCGCCCTACGTAGCGACGCCCCACCCCGGGTGTCACAATGCCTTCTTTCGCCCCTGCATGTGAATCCCATAATACTGTTCTCCTCCACCTCTCTGTCAGACAGAAGAGCAGTCATTGCTGGGCGAATATTTAACTTAATTGGTTTTCTGATCCCATGGCCATCAATCCTCTGCTGTGCTCACTTTCACGTTTTATGAACTCCTCGTTTCTCCTTTGCTTTGATGTACATCTATTGTATCCTAGAGGTGCTACCCTCAACAGGTTATCTTACAGAGTCCTCCTCAATAAAGTGTTACAGAAGAACTCTGTATTTCCAAAATAACAAAAGATAGGTTTGCATGCTTCAGTTCCCCAGGAGAGAAGGAAAGGACCATCAATCTAGCTGGCTGCTACAGAGGTCAACAGACTGCTTAGTCAGCTGTCCAATCCATTATCTCCTTCAAATAGTCACAGATTTTTTAGAAAAGGAGACTGTATACTCTCCTGCTGGACAGTAAAACTGCAGATACTTAAAACCAATTTAAAGAATTTGGGGGCAACCCAGATTCAGTTAACTTGAAAACTGAAGATTCGGTTTCTTTCCCATTGACCAAATGGCAGTTTTCTTTCCCAACATGTCAAGTTTTGGTACAATGACACCGACATAGAAATAATAATAATAATGCAGCTCCTGAGTCATTTCGCAAAATGTTTTCTGAACGGTTTAGCAGTCCTAAAAATCCTTTATTAACCACCATTAGGGTTACCAGTATTGCAAAAAGTGCATATACTGCATTGAGTTCACTGGATGTACTGAACATTAGTTCATAACTCAATAACTCTGTGCCCTCTGTTGATGTCAGTGCTGCCAGGTGATTAGATTGGTAGAATTTTGCAAATTTAACATAATGTCCATTCTATAGCCTCTCTCATGGTTGCCACTTCCTTGTGGTAAGTTCTGTGGGGCAACTTCCTTGCGGGAAGTTTTCAGCCTGTTACTACATGAAACATTGCCAGGAATCGGTGGCTGAACCTATTGTATTGGAGCTAAGTTCACATACAACAATACCTGTGAATGCGAATGCATAAGAATCATAGTTAGTGTGCATAACAAGAGAGCTGGTCTTTTCCATACATCCATTACATAACTCCATAACTTCACATGATTCTTTTTAACAAGGTAATACTTGGGATACCTAGACAGCAGAAAGCCTATCCAAGCTCAATTAATAGATTTCCTCAGAAAATGAATCCATTCCCAGAATCAAAAATTCCATAGTCCCATTTGCTGCCACTATCCATAGCTTTCTCAACTGTTTTAATAAAAAGCTGTAATCCTATACACGCTTACCTGGGATTGAGTCCCATTGAACTAAATCCAGCTCATTCCTAAGTAGACACATACAGAATTGCACTGTAAAGCTTTGCCATTCTCAGCAAGGCATTTAATTTCAGATCTTGATGATGGCTCAGTACATGATGGTAACAGGAGTGACAAGGCAAGAATTTTGCAGGGCTGTATGATTTTGAGCTGAGAGTTGTTAGAAGACCCTTTAACAAACCACAGTTCCCAGCTCCTTTAACAAACCACAGTTCCTAGAAGCATTAAGTGGTGTAAGAGTGCTTTGAATGTATGGCTTAGATATGACCACTATCTTGTTACCCTGAAGCCATTTTTGGAGCACTTTTGTAGATTTCAAAGTAAACATTTCAATATGGCACTCTGCTGGATTCTGTTCTGGGAAAGGGCTTTTTGTCTCTGAGGATGAGCTATACAAGTCTAAGGAGACTAAAGCACAGGAGATGGAGGTGATTTAGAGGTTGGGAGAGAAGTTCAAAGAGGGGATGTGAAAAGAGTGAAGGAAGTCAATGGTCTTTTGCCCCCATCCAACTGGCAACATGTCACAGCTGTCCAACTATCCAGCCCAGGCATCTCCAAACTTGGCCCTCCAGATGTTTTGGGACTACAACTCCCATCATCCCTAGCTAGCAGGATCAATGGTCAGGGATGTTGGGAATTGTAGTCCCAAAACATCTGGAGGGCGGAGTTTGGGGATGCCTGATCTAGCCAACCAGCAACAGAAAGGCAGATTGAAGGTCTGCAGTTATATCCAACCAAGGAATCTTCAAAAGTCAGCTTTGAAGAAATCTGAGGTTCTTACTGAAAAATGGTATGTACAGTATTTAGTATTCTATTTATTGTAAACCACTTGAAATCATTGAAGGAAGAGTGGTATAAACATTTTCTAAACTAAACTAAATAATTGGTTCTTGACTGATGGCTTGAGGGGAAAGACTCTGGGTATTAAAATGTTGTTCTTATTTGATAATGTGTGCATATATCAGTTTAAATTTTCTCCACCCCCACCATTTTTGTTGAATATATTTTATCCTTACAATGTATGTGAAGAAGGTTGACCTGAGTGATCTGCATAAATGTTATTTTGCTTATTGCTAATTCCATTCCACTAGTGGTTGGAAGCAGTAGAATTTAGTGGCCCACTGGCTCTTTCCAGTAATTTAAGGGCCCTGGTGTTATCTCATTCACTCACCTCACCTCATTAATGGACCCAGGCTTCATGGCTTCCTTCATAACAGTGGGAGGGGGGGAGATGAGGTTACATCATAATCAGACCAGGATTCTAATTTAACTGATTTGCATATTTCAACTATGTACCACATGACTTCACAGTATTCCCTAAAATGAAACACCTTCTGATTCCAAATATTTTTTAAAAATTGTAATTTTTGATAGACTGCTTAGAGAAACCTAAGGCTCTAAAATGCTAATTTCCCTCCACTTTGATCTTCCAACTTCTCTTTTAACCTCCAGCAGCAGAACCAACTTCTTAGCTTCCAGTGGATGTTGCTTGCTCAACAGCTGCCAAAATAGAGCTGTTTAATACCGTTCCTGTCAATCAGAATTGTGTTCTGTGTTCAACGTTGCCGCCGAAACACAGCCTCAGATTAATAAACATCCTGAAATGAATCATGAAAAAGCTTGACAAATGTGTTGAGATTAGCATTTGAAAAGATGGAAGGTATTGTATCATTCGTTCAATGCTATATTGTATTTTATATGTAGTTACGGTATGTACTTTCGACAAAACTATCACTTTAAAATTTACAACAGTCACAACAATTATATATGAGAGGTCTTTAAAAACTCTTCTAAGAAATTTTAAGAATATCATCCCTCTTTTAATTGAAAACACAAGAAAAGAACTAAATAATTCATGTAAGACTTGGGGGTCTGCAGGATTTAGAGGTGGGACATGGCGGGCCTGCCAGGGCAGGATCCTGCTATGGAGGAGGAGGAGGAGGAGGAAAAAGAAGAAGAAGAAGAAGAAGAAGAAGAAGAAGAAGAAGAAGAAGAAGAAGAAGAAGAAGAGTTTGGATTTGATACCCAGCTTTATCACTACCCGAAGGAGTCTCAAAGCAGCTAAAATTCTCCTTTCCCTTTTTCCCCCACAACAAACACTCTGTGAGGTGAGTGGGGCTGAGAGACTTCAGAGAAGTGTGACTAGCCCAAGGTCACCCAGCAGCTGCATGTGGAGGAGTGGGGAAGCGAACCCGGTTCACCAGATTACGAGTCTACTGCTCTTAACCAGTACACCACACTAGCTCTCATGTTCTTGGGGAACATTGCATAGGAAGCCACGAAGGAGCAGTTAAAGGACGTGTTGTGATAGGTTGAGGCTGTTGCTGGTTAGCGTATGACCAAAATGAAAGGTTTTAGGCTTCTGTGAGATTTTCAACCAGCAAACGGCACTCAATATATGAGTTCAGTGGGAGATTGCTGCATGTGTGCAATGCAGTCAGAACGAAAGAAAGAAAGAACACAAAGGAGTGCAAGAGCCTGGGCACTGATGCCCCCACCACTGATTCTCTCAAGGAGACCCCATGCAAAGAATTGTGATATTGTGAAAATGAGTCTTTTTTCTACAATGTTACACATAAGTATACTATTCACAGTTGTGCTTATAATTATGCATGAATTAGCTTCTATTTTTTTGCGGGATATATATGTATGCATACATCTATGAACCATACCCATTTTATTTATAATCCTGTAAAAAGAAGATACACTGTTTTTCACAAGAAAAAGGAAAGGCTCTATAACCCTCCATCCCCCCAAAAAGTAGATACATTGAAAAAAGTTATGTATTTTTTAAAGTAGGAGTCCAAGTTCAATATTGTTATGTTCTGCATAATAACATTCTCATCAATTGAATATAATTTCTTATTCCTCCCTGGACTGGATAAAATCCATCAATTATGTTGCTTAAATGTGATTGACACCAACGAGAAATGTGCAATCAGCATCTCTGAAGTGACAAGTCATTTATTTTAGCTATTGGTTCTGCAAGATAGGCACATTTTGAGCTTAGGGACATAAGTGTAGTGTTAAGAATTTGCGGGGGGGGGGGGGCAAGTAGGCTGTATGTGAGATCCTCCTAACTCTTGGATCCAGCAAGTGTTGAAATATAAGCCAGGCCAGCTTCCTGTTAGGTGATCGCCTGGGCGATGTGCCATTAAGAGAACAAAGGAAAGAGGGCTCTGTGAGAGATAGCAATTGGGTGGGGACCCTCCCTCAACTCACAGATAGAAGGACAAAGACTGAGTTTAGAGATTGCAGTGATTTGACCTAGAAGTAAAGCAGCAATCTTGAGAAAGAGAGCAACATTTGAGAGCAATGTTTGATTTCTGTTTGAATCCAAGGTTGCGACTGTGGGAGAAAGAAGACCCATTTGGGGTGTTGATGCTGTGAACCCCTCCATCGTAGGCTCATGTGTAAATAAACCATATATCATAAAGACAAAATGGTATCTGTTGTGTCTCATTTCCAAAAAGAAACACGAACCCAGGGTAAGAGCCTGCAACCTCTGGAATCTCATGCTGCTTGGAGCAGTATGTTTTGGCTAGTTTGGTCTCAGAAGATCTTATTAAAATAGGGCTTTGGTCCATAAACGGACATGTAAATATTCTGTGCAGCAGCAAAACCGGAAACCTTCATCTGCCCCAGCTGCAACCATATCAGTTTCTATAGCCACAGCAGGCTTCACTCCCAAATGTGCCCTTCTCCATTGTCTCCCACTTAATTTTTTAAAATTGTATTTATTTTATTTTACTGCATTACTGTTGTTAGCTACCTTGAGCATCATTTGATGGGAAGGCGGGATATAAAGAAATAGTGAATTGTGTTTTAAGACTGCAGCCTTAGATTGTAATCTCCTTTTTCGCTTGTTAGGTGCCATGAAGTGATAAGTAAGATGGATAGCAGCTATCAGTCACATAAGTACTTTGGTCATCTACCTTTTCTACATCTGAACAAAGTAGAATTCTTTGGCCAACAAATGCAGCGATAATGACAATGGAAAAGTTCAGGTTCCTTCAGTATTTGACAGCGGGTTGTCATTTCCCCCTGCTAGTAATTTTAAAAGCCTAAAATTGCAAAAATAAAATAAAAATGATCACATATCTATGAATATTTTAGTTAAGAACAACAGCATGATTTTCAGAGCTGGCAGAAAAGCATGAATACATCACATGTTGTGCCTGTTGACAATGATGGGATTTAAGGTAGAGCTATTTCTTCCATGAATGTCTTGGTGTGACAGATGTTTCTATTGCATGCTGCAATGGTAACATCTGCAAACAGGATACCATGTTGTTGAAGCATCTGACATGATAATTTCCCACACTGGTGTTGCTCTTTCCATGTCGTATCCTGTCTGCAGATGTTGCTGTTTCATCATTCGATGAGCTCACGTGGAAGTGATTACTTGTGCCCATTAACATTTGAAGCTGTCATGCTAAGTGACTCTAGCATCGAGTCCAGCAGCATCTTTCCAAACTATTTCTCAACACTATTGCTTGAGTTCCCTTTAAATGTGAGTTGTCATGGATTCACACAATGCTGAGCATTTCTATGACTAAGGAGCTATAAAGGTAAAGGGACCCCTGACCATTAGGTCCAGTAGCGGACGACTCTGGGGTTGCGGCGCTCATCTCGCTCTATAGGCCGAGGGAGCAGGCATACAGCTTCTGGGTCATGTGGCCAGCATGACTAAGCCGCTTCTGGCAAACCAGAGCAGCGCACGGAAACGCCGTTTACCTTCCCGCCGCAGCGGTACCTATTTATCTACTTGCACTTTGACATGCTTTTGAACTGCTAGGTTGGCAGGAGCAGGGACCGAGCAACGGGAGCTCACCCCGTCGTGGGGATTCGAACCGCCGACCTTCTGATCGGCAAGCCCTAGGCTCTGTGGTTTAACCCAAAGCACCACTGACTGACAAGTTTACTTGCCACCCACTGATCATGACATTCTTTACTAGAAGTACCCCCCTCCTGTCAATCATGCGCCAGTCAATATGTGGCTGTAGCAGGAATGCTGAGGTAGAACCTGGTTCACACTCCTTTCCACATGCAATAGGAAGATCCCATAGCACCTCCCACAATTGACCTACGCAACCAAGTGGTCATAAGAACAATCACTTATACCTACAGTCCTAAAATGCAGGGCTTCTTTCTAATAGGGTTTGATTTCCTGGCAGCTCAAATATAGCCTGCAAGCAATCCTTTGGGCAAGATGCAGAAAACAACGTTAGGCAGGGAAGGAGAGACTGTCGTTCCCATAATAGCCTAGTGGTGGCAACCCCTCCCCCCCAAGAAAATGCTTTTAATTCTACGGCGTTGTTTAAAATTTTGCATATAGCACATTTGCTTTGCTATCTTTGTCAAGAAAATAAGCAGCTATCCTATTTTTAAAAGACATCTGAAGGCAACCCTGCTTAGGGAAGTTTTTAATATTTAATGCTGTATTGTTGTTAACACTCAATTGGGAGCCGCCCAGAGTGGCTGGGGAAACTCAGCCAGATGGGCGGGGTATAAATAATCAATTATCATCATCATCATCATCATCATCATCATCTACATCATCATCGTGAGGGGGAAAATATTTTTTGCAAGGGAGGCAGTGGTGTAGCAACTCCCGCCAGCGCCAGGGGTTGATAAAATTTGTTGACCTTTTTGGGGGGAAATCAGTTACTGAGCTTTTTGTAGGGGAGCCGCCTAAATTCCATAGCTGCCAATTTCGGGGATGGGCTCTTGCAGTAAGCCCCCACCCACCTGGGGCAGCCCCCACCCCGCCTAGCTGCACTACTTGAGGGAGGGTGGATAAAGTAGCTAAGCACTAGAACAGCAATGTCAGAAGCAAGAACTGTAATCTGAATGTAGCTCAGTGAGAAAATAAATAAATAGCAGGATGCAGGTTCAAGTCCTGCTACTATGGATATAAATGTGGCTACAACCACCAGCGGTGAGGCCAACCTTTTGGGTATCCTTCTGGCAACAATGATTTGGGATGGAACAGAAAATGCAGCAGAAGGACTAAAGTTAATTCTTTTCTTGACTGAAGAGCGCTGCTAATCTATTCATACAGTCAATGAAGCATTCAGAAAAACAACCACAAACCACATGCTGGGACATTTGTAATCTCCAAGGTGAGATAGGATTGCTCTGTTAGTTTTGGAAACTCTTGGGGGCACCCAAGGAATGTTCAGTGATCTTTTTATAAGCAAATGCCTTGAAGTTTTAAAATTAAGAGAGAGAGAGAGTACATGAGGATGCCCAAAGGTCATTAATCTGAAGTAGGTAGTCCATCTACCATTGATAATTACTTTGGCCTTTGTTCTGGCTAAAGAGGCAAAATCTAATTTCACTGATTGAGTTTGTCAATTGATGATTAATTGCCTCTCGCTTACAAATGAATTGCAAAGCAACTCAAGCATAGTTTTTGTTATTATTTGAATGGCAAAAGCAATCTCCATTCTGATAGCAGCATAATTGGCCTATGTTGTTCATGTATTTTAAGACATTTCTCTGAACAGCTTTGTTAAGGACACCAAATTCTAGGAATACAATATCTGTTCAGGAGTCCTTAACATTTTTATGATAATTTTAATGCATTAATCTTGAATCCATATTGCTTCAATCTTGATTGTGACACTCATACACATTGTTGTAGAGCAGGGGTGGTCAACTCCCAAGAGACTGCAAAACCTGGCAGTGATCTACCCCCTGTTTTGTGGGGTTCAGGTCAAAGTTGTTGAGGTATTTTCTGGGTCCTCCAGAAAACTGGAAAGCCCAGTTTTTTAGGGGTTCAGGGCAAAAATGTTGAGCTGTTCTTAGGGGAGACAAACTTCTTGAGCTTCTTTGGGGGAGCCAGTGATCTACCAGTGATCTACCACAGACGTCCAGTGATCTACCGGCAGATCACGATCTACCTGTTGGACGTGCCTGCTGTAGAATATACCCATGTGTGTGTATATCTGTGTCTGTGTCTTAAAAATTAATTAATTTATTTATTAAACATAATACACCTGTGTAAATCATCATCTCATAAGAGGTGCCTGCACTTCTGTGTATGCATTTTGTAATGTGAGTAATTGCACTCTGTCTTACAGACATGAGAAAAGTAAGCAAAAAGTAAGCAGTTTTCTTCTAGTTAACAGTTTAATCTTAGACATGTCTGCTCTGAAATAAGTCCCAGTGAGTTCAGTCTGTGTAAGCTAAGTATGTATAAAACTGCACTTTTCAAATGCATCCTTTGCTCCTTTTGCTCAGCATTCCTGACTTTTTGCCTTTTCCCACCCCTTATGCCACATTATTTGTTGGAGGCACAGAGTGAAGGATTGGGGTATAAAAACGGAGGAGCCTGCAAAGTTAGGATACTTATTTCTAAATTTGCATCTATACATAAAAAATATGCAAATGTTATGCAAGCCTGTGATCTCTCTTTCGACAATTCTCTACTTTCTGTTCTTTGATCCACAATGGGTTGGATCCAGACTAAATTCATTGAACTCATGTCGTAACTAACGCTCCCGCTGATATCAATGGGAACTAATTTAATTTAGCTTGGATGCAGCCCAATGTAAGCAGCTATGGTCAATAGCCTTCAAAGCACTACTTCATCCAAAGACTTACTGTTCCAGGAATTTGCAAAAGGTGCTAGACCACTGGGGGTGGGGGGAACCCTTGCAATGAATTCTAGCCAAGCAGAGTGGGATATTCATATACATGGAGAGCAACACACCCTGCAATGCTCACGGTTTCTATGTGGATGAAATGGCAGAAAGTTATGTCAGAAGGCTGGCCCTTATCCATGGTTATATAGGGAATCTGGGCTATGAGGGAACTGATGGAGGATCTCCAGAGAATCAACTGACCTCTTATTCCCTTCCCACATCTGTTTTATTTAATCCATTCATATTTTGAGGAGTTTTGAAATGTTTAGCTATGCATTATTCCTTTTCTTTCTTACTACTGCTCTGCCAAATGCAGTCTTCTTGTGTTTAAAATACATTCCAAACAGTCGATTTGATGCTCTTTTGAACTGCTGTGAGACCTAAATTATACTCCTAAAGCTGAATGGACAAACATGATAGGGACAAACACTGGGGGAAAAACAGGATCCATTGATGCAAGATTTTTATTTTACAATAAGAACTAATAATCTCTGTCACCAGTGAAGGACACACCGTAGTTAGCAAATTACCATATAAATGCAATGCAGCTGGGTGCGCCGACTGTGAGAGATTGTAACATCTTCATTGGCATTGGGTTTTGTTTTGTTTGAAAATACATACGCTGTACATCTTGTTCTGAAACAAAACAAGTATGAACTTAAAAGAAGAAAACTAAGAGAGAAAGAAATTCTGGCGGTTCCCTCACTTTGAGAAGCGAAGTTACAGGGAACCAGGCAGAGGGCCTTCTTGGCAGTAGCGCCCTCCCTGTGGAAGGCCCTCCCATCAGATGTCAAGGAGATAAAGAACTACACGACTTTTAGAAGACATCTGAAGGCAGCCCGGTATTGGGTAGGTTTTAATGTTTGACTTTTTATTATTTTTTTTATGTACTGGAAGCTGCCTAGAGTGGGTGGGGTATAAGTAATAAGATCATCATCATCATCATCATCATCATCATCATCACATAAAAGTGATGGTCCATTGGGAAACCTATGTCCCCCACTGTGGAAGGACGTGTGGATCCAGAATTGGCCTCCACAGTCACTTACGGACTCACTGTTAAGATCATGTTCATGGAAGACAATCTTACTTGGTTATGAGTGATCACCATAGAAGAAGAATTGTTGTTTTATACTGATGGGATGCAGGTGGCGCTGTGGGTTAAACCACTGAGCCTAGGGCTTGCCGATCAGAAGGTTGGCGGTTCGAATCCCCACGACGGGGTGAGCTCCTGTTGCTCGGTCCCTGCTCTTGCCAACCTAGCAGTTTGAAAGCACAAAGTGCAAGTAGATAAATAGGTACCACTCCGGAGAGAAGGTAAACAGCATTTCCGTGCTCTGCTCTGGTTCGTCAGAAGCGGCTTAGTCATGCTGGCCACATGACCCAGAAGCTGTACGGCGGCTCCCTCGGCCAGGAAAGCGAGATGAGCGCTGCAACCCCAGAGTCGTCCGCGACTGGACCTAATGGTCAGGGGTCCCTTTACCTTTACTGATGACAATAGTGAACTGTTTGTGGGCAGAAAATTGAGATAAAAAGCAACTGTTGTCATCAGTAAAATAACAACAATACAGTAAATTCTCATCAGTGAGTATAAACATGTTAAGAAGCTCAACCGGTGAAACAGAAATTAGAAACACTATCCATGTGAATGTTTGAGTGTTTTGCACAAGCAAGTATGAGAAAATCCACTGTATCTTGGCCATTTTTTCTTTTCCCCAGATGAAAAGTTGTACAGACATTATCCTTATAAACAACAACAAAACCCCAACCTTTAGAAATAAATTATGATGAAGATCTCTGCAGCTGGGTTCATTAATTTTTTTACTGGGGCCTTTGTCCTATAGAACGCATGTGCCCAAGAAGTGGGGTGGTGCATTCCATCTCAATCATTATGCCTCCCTTTGTAAACTGCTGGGGAGCTTACCGGTAATGCTTGGGATCTCTCATAATGTTATGTGAGCAGAGAAAGCATTATCCACACACCTTCTCAGGGCAAACTAGTGATTCAAAAGGGCATGTGAGGTACTCAAACAGTCAACAAGCATGTAACAAATGCAAGTTAAGCTTTAGACCTGTCTAATAGCTTTCAAATCATCACTAGAATAATCATAAACATTGCACGTTATCATAACAGTTAAATGTTAGCCACAACATGGATGCAAAAAATAATGACCATGTGTCCCTCTGAACTAGGTTTCATTTTTTAAAACAACAACAAACCAAAACCACCCCATATGGCTTTGCCCACTCCCTTGAAGGACGTCCAAAGTGCTCTCCTTCCTATAAACAGTTTAAAGTCATAATGATAAACAGGCCTAAACTTGCATTTGTTACACTCTTGTTGATTATCTGCGACAATGCAGAAATGTTTACTGATTCCAGCCAAGTGAGTTTACATAAGAAACCCCCGCACACGTACCTCATGTGCCCTGGTGAATGGCCAGTTTACTTCGAAAATGAACATGGGTAATGCTTTTTTTAAAACAAAACAAAACCCCGAAATGAAACCCACACAACATTGTGAGAATTCCCGTGTGTTAAGCTTTAGCAGTTTGAAAGAGGAAACATATTGCTTGAGTTCAAACTACCACCCTGGATGCTCATTCATCATAGCACTTTAATAGGAGGAGCCCAGAGGAGGGCTTCTCCTAGTAGACCTGAGGTTGAGGGGAATAAGTGCTACCTTGGATACATGAAGCCTCAGCTGTTTGAGCTTTGAGGGTATAAACCAAGAGCAACTGGGATGCAAACATGCTCCTTCAGGAAGTATGTGACCTCATCTGGGATAGATGATCCCATCCCCCCAGAGTTCAAGAAGCTACAAACAGAAGTATATGTTGGAACAACAGCATCAGCATCAGCAGCAGCAGCAGCAGCAACAACAACTCATTGGAGAATGGTTGAGTAAAATCTGGTACAAGGTGCACTAGTGTAGTGCCATAATTAAGTCTCAGATGATATACAGCTATATATTATTTTCTAGAAGACTGGGGAAATGCATAAATTCCTGGAATACCATTTCCAGAGCTATGTTGATCTGTTGCAGCAAAACCCATGAAGAATCTTAAAGGTAAAGGTACCCCTGACCGTTAGGTCCAGTCGCAGATGACTCTGTGGTTGCTCGCTCATCTCGCTCTATAGGCCAAGGGAGCCAGTGTTTGTCTTCAGACAGCTTCCGGGTCATGTGGCCAGCATGACTAAGCCACTTCTGACGAACCAGAGCAGCGCACAGAAACGCCGTTTACCTTCCTGCCAGAGTGGTACCTATTTATCTACTTGCACTTTGACATGCTTTCGAACGGCTAGGTTGGGAGGAGCAGGGACTGAGCAACGGGAGCTCACCCCGTCTCGGGGATTCGAACTGCCGACCTTCCGATCGGCAAGCCCTAGGCCCAGTGGTTTAGACCACAGCACCACCCACGTCCATGAAGAATCTTATAGCACCTTAAAAACCAGCACAATTCTTATGGTGAAAGCTTTCGTTGACCATAGTTCATTTAATCCAATGGACAAAATGTTATCCTTATTAGACTGGTACATGTGTATGTGGCTGTAGAATTTTTTTTATGTAAACAACAGGATCAAATGGCAATAACATGAGTAACTAAAAGCCATTGGGAAATTATTTATAATGAAATGAAAAAATGCTTAAGATAACCTTTGTTAGAAGACCAGAAGCGTTTTTGCTAGGCATTACAGGTCAAGACTTGCCAAAAGAATGGAACCCTATTTATGTACACTACATCAGCTGCTAGGATATTACTAGCCCAAAAATGGAAAGATGACAAGATACCATCGAAAGAAGAATGGCAAGAAAAAATGATGGAACACACTGAAATGGCGAAACTCACTGGAAAACTTAAGAGACAAGGACAATAGAGACTTTAAAAAGGACTGGGAACTATTTATGGTGTATTTACAGAAACATTGTAAAGAAGTGGACTCAGTAGCAGGGTTTGAGTAAACACCTAGAATTAAGAAAATAAGCATAAAAGTTAAGAGGTAATAATTGGGTAAATAACAAAACGTAAGATGTGATTTGGGAAATATGGTATAAAAATGATAAGAATATAACAATATTTAATTAAAAGATTACAAAATTAAGGTATAATAAATTAGACAGGAAAAGCAAATATTTAAAGAACCAGAAGGGGAAGTTGAGGGAAGTCATGGGAGGGGGGGTGGAGGAGATTGGGATTAATATATTTTGTATGTGATCATGATGATTGTGTTGAATATAAAATTGTAAAACTTTTTTTTTTAAAGGAAATAACATGAAGAAGAAAAAAAACAGTCTGAGACAAGTGTAATAACCACAAAGTCATGATAATAATTCACAGACTCAGTTGTTAATGTTAATATTTTTACAGATGTAAAAATCATCCTAGCAATGCTAGGGTAGTTAACACCTTTAGTGGGACAGGAAAACCATGGTCTGCATTCCTGCCCAAACTGACCAAAGTTCTTGGTGAGATTTAATTCCATGGTTCCACTCTTCCTGGAATTCCTGGAATCACTCTTTAAAATATATTTGCTGAAGAATGGCAGTTTGGATGGCATGGGTGGAATGGCAACAATGGAATAGTATTAAACCAAATAAAAAACATGTGCTCACGATTGCTAGTAAAGTTTAGCAAGATACAGCTTGCAACCTACCCTAACTATCTGGAGTTTGCTGTGAAAGGTACCTGAATGAAAGAATAATGAATGAGAGACTATCTTCTCATTTCAATTGTAATCCCACCCTTGCAAAATATTTTTTTTTTTAAAAAAATAAATCTGGATAATGAAGCATTTTGCTTATTTGGATGTTTTTATGTGGCATGTGGGACGCGGTTGGCGCTGTGGGTTAAACCACTGAGCCTAGGGCTTGCCGATCAGAAGGTCGGAGGTTCGAGTCCCCACAATGGGGTGAGCTCCCATTGCTTGGTCCCTGCTCTTGCCAACCTAGCAGTTTGAAAGCACATCAAAGTGCAAGTAGATAAATAGGTACCGCTCCGAGGGGAAGGTAAATGGCGTTTCCGTGCACTGCTCTGGTTCACCAGAAGCGGCTTTGTCATGCTGGCCACATGACCTGGAAGCTGTACGCCGGCTCCCTCGGCCAGTAAAGCGAGATGAGCACCGCAACCCCAGAGTCGTCCGCGACTGGACCTAATGGTCAGGGGTCCCTTTACCTTTACCTTTATGTGGAATGTAAAATCTCCCTGATGGCTGAAGTTATCCTGGAAGCAATGAGACTTGTGTTGGCCAAACTCAGCACTGCTTGTAATATATTGATTGAAACAGAACCATGTTCCAATGCCTAATAATGTGTTTGCTACCAGATAGAGTGAATATATCCTATGATTACTGCAACGTGATTTACAGACTGTGGATGCAAAGGGCAACTGAAACACAGAGACATGGAACAAGTGTCACTTGTCCTTTAGTCTCAACAAGAAAAAGAAAAAAAAGACTAGATTAGCAAAGTGCAAGCCTAAGGAAAGTAAGTGACTTTCCATTTCCTCCCTCCTACTAAAGCCACAATAATGATTGTGGCTGCTGCTGCTCCTAGTATTTTCCATGCCCTCTTGTTTTTGAAAGTGTCTCCTTTTCCTGGTCCACCAAAACACAAAAAGAGCCTGTGCTGCCACAGTATCTTTACTGCCCTTTAGAGTGATTATCACCTCTTCCCAAAATGCCTATATGGGAGGGCACTCCCATGGATCACATATTTTCCTCTTGCGTCACCCAGCTATTCCTGCCATTTGAAAAAAAATATGTATTTTGCAGGTTCAAAAATTACAACATTGGAAGATAACAGGGTGTTCCAACTTTCTACTAACTTTGGAATGATTTCTAAGTAAATTGATGGATATGGTTTACAATCAGTTATTTTAAAAAGCAAAGGAATCTGTGTTGGTCTGTAAAAACAGAATTGTGAGCAAATTTGCATCAGACCAACATGGCTACCTACCTGAATCTAGAACACACTAAGTAGAATAATAGAATCATAACCACCCCGCCACTCCCTCATCCTCCTTCGTCCTAATTGTTTAAACCAATTCATAAACCAAGAACTCACACATTGACCACTAATAATGAAACATAAGTTGTAGATATTTGTCCACATTTATTGTGCTATTTTTGTGATATACATATGACATGAGGAAACTTGGTATACTTATTTGTATAACATTATTCTTGTTTATAAAACCCTTAAAAAAAAAAGTAACATATTTTGCACTAATCTACAGGTCACACCCCATTGTCCTAGTTTTCAGACCAAAAAATATATCAGCAAAAGTATAAGGAACCCAGTAATGCATTCCCCATTTTTCCTATCGTCCATTTGCTCTTTGAGCAACAGTGGAATAAACCAGGACCTACATAGGAGAACTAAAGTCAAGTAATATAAGGCACTATGAATGGAATTATATTACCAATTCTGTTGCTGACCGAGAAGCAGAGTATAATATCACATACTATTTAACACAGTGCAAGCAAGCTGTATCATCTGCTTGTAGGTGGTAGAAGAGGCAGCAGGTCCTGCAGTTGACCCAACTGTCTTCAGACCATGTTCTAAAACCCCCCATTGATTTGCAGATGCATATTGGTTCCTGAGAAGCAAAGCCATATTGTGAATTTTACTGCGTGCAACTTACGTAAATTGGTCTGCTGACATTTGTTATTCAGGCACTAATTTGCGTAAGCTGTCCTTGTTGTCTGCAATTATCTAAATAGTGGCTGTAGTGAGATAAACCATGAATTTTCAGCTTGGAGAGAGAAAGCTTTTAACATGTGAAATATGGCTCTTTTGCCCCAAATATTGAGTGTGGGTTTCAAGTTTTACTCAGAGTAGACCCACTGAAACTAATGGACCTAATTTAGGCCTGCTTTGAGTAAAACATGCTTGAATATCAGCCTGAATACTAAAAACATCAGGACAGCATACGTATACGCTGGGAGGTAAGCACTGCTTCAGATTGGGGTCTTCCGATGTAATGCCAGTGATTTCACATCTACTGCCTCTGACCACTCCACTTCCTTCACAGTAGTATTATATACGTATAAAGTAATGCTTCTCTTGAAACTCAAGAAGAGAACTATCAGAAAGTTGGATTCCTATGTGTTTTTGCAAGTTCTCGTGTGCCTATGAAATCAGCATAAGAATATATGCAGCAAATACTTGCTCATACATTGCATTCATTTTTAGTATGGTGATGCTACTGTATGGTATTGAAAATAGCTTTGAGACTCTAAAATTCTTCTTCTTCTTCAAAATAACTCTATTCATTCATATATATATCAAAGTGAGTCTGGTTAGTATTTTCAATGTATGCAGGATTATGCCATTGGGAAAGAGGCTTCTGCACTCTGATCCCATACAGATGTATGTTTTGATCTAGAACTGAATGACAGCTCACCTGAGCCACAATAAACTGGCTGCATAACTATACAGTAGAGCCCTGTTAAGCAGACATATACTGACTGGAACTTAATTAATGCACTGCAGCATTCAATAACTTGGTGTCTTCTAGATGTTTTGGACCACAACCCTTATCAGCACCAGCAAACATGGCTATCTTGGTTGGGGCTGATGGGAGTTGTAGTCCAAACAGCTAGAGGGCACCAGGGTAGTGAATGCTAATGTATCACTACTTTCAGCATGTGTGCCTTTATCTTTTAAATCCACGTTTCCCTCCCCAGTGCACACAAACCTGATGGGTAATAGGTGCGTGTGAGAGAGGTTAGCACTTGGATCACAAATTGGGGCCAGGGGCCAGCAGAGGGAAGGATAAGGTACGGAAGTCCCATCCTGTAGATGCCAACTCTGTTCTGTTTCTGGAAGGGAAAGGTTGGATCCAATATATTTTCTCCAACTCTTCATTGTCTACTACTTAATGTATCCAATGGAGAAGACAATGCAGTACTTTCTGCAAAAGATCATGCCTCAAGAAACGCATTTAAGGTGCCCACAACTCTGTCCCCAGAGAACATACTGTATAATAATAAATCACTTAATAAAAGTAGTTTGGACAAAATTGATGGAGGAGAGGTCTACTGGCAGCCAACTATAGAGAACCTCCATGTTCTGAGATAATCTACCTCTAATGATGAGAAGCAAAGGACAAGTAGGGGAGGAATTATCTCCCTTGCGCTCTGTTCGTAACTGGTCACAGTTGGATACAGAATGTTGGACTAGCTGGAACCATGGTGTGATCCAGAAAGGACTTAGAATTTTCTTAAAGATTTCATTGAGATGTTATTCCCAAGATGCCCAAGTCTACTTTGGCTTTCTGCCATAAATAAATAAGCTTTCTATAAGATGGTGGTTCCACTTGAAAATTGCTGAGAGCCTTAGGGGCCCACTTGATGATTTTTCTGCCTGTTGTAGCAACTGTCCTACATGTTTTATGGTTTTTTTAAATTGTATTTTTATTTGCTTCTTTTATTTCTTATAGATTGTATTTTATACAACACAATATAAGAAACAAAAGAAGCAATAAAATACAATTAAAAATAGATATAAGTATTTACTGTGATGGATGTTTCATCTTCGGTCTTCAAACAGGCATGCTGCAGATCACCTGAATGAGGCTTGCAGGTCACTTGAGGTCCATGGACACCAGTTTGGGAAGCCCTGCTCAAATAACTTAATACCTATTTCTTTCTTGTTTGTTTGTGTTGAGATTTAGAAGATAGCCACAAGGTACTAGTTTGCTCTCTTACCACGGAAAGAACATATACAATTAGCAGCTAACAGAACACTAACGAGCAACCGGTCATACGCATATGTTTGCTGCTACAATACCCATCTCCAAAAATGTATTACGCCAAGGAGTGACTAGAGTTGCTGGTTTCCTGGGCAGCTCCTAAAGTGTGATGACTCAAAGACACTAGCAATGGCGTAAGGCAGCGAGAGGAGAAGAGGTGAGGAGGGAGCATAATTGGTAAACACACTGCAGTAATTTCCTTGCAATAATTAATGGCTGCAAGGAGGGAGCATCTGTGGTTCCAGATGTGAAAGAGCAACAGATGGGCAGTTCTCTATTGTACTGATAATAAAAAGTGAGCTAACACTCTATTTAGGGAAGTAGAGCTCCTACTCATCGGCTGTTTACAGACTTGGAAATATCACGATAAGCAAACTCATCCAGCTCAAAGCAAAGCAAAGAAAAAGAAAGAAAAGAAGGATAAGTAGATAAATAATGACCCAACTTTGTTACAAAACATGGTGCAACCCAGTATTTTTTAATATAAACACAGATGACCTTTAAGTTTGTTCAACTTTTCGTCCCCAGTACAGGAAGCCACAGATGATCTTTATCAGAAGTTGAGTCTGTTTCTTCTACAGAGCTGAGGGATTGATTTTATGCCACATTTAGGAGCCTGACAGAGCCACCGCAATCTCTTCAGAGCACATGCTGTAAACATGACACATGACTAACATAAAATTGAGAACCGGTGTAGCAAAATTGTGAGGGAGGTGCACCATGAGGATGGGCGACTCACCCGAGGCAAGCCAGTACAATGAAACCTCAACTTACGTATGGCTCTACTTACGTACGATTCCAGTTACGACCTTCAGTAGGTGCTTCGACTTATGAACTTTCCTCTAGATACGAACAGAGGCCTTGCCGGCAGCCCGGAGCTCACCTGGCTGGCTGCAGAGCAGCACTGAGGTCTCTGCTGCTGGGGAGAGGGCCCCCATCCCACCCCCGAAGCTGTGGAAGAGTTGCCGCCTGCAAGAGGCACAGCAGGGCGCACTGCAGCCCCAAACCCTGCCAAGGAACTAACCTGAGGAAGTCCAGAGAATAACCTGGCCTGGTAAGGGAAAAAAGTGGCCCTGGCCAAAGTGAATCCGCTCTTTACTGACCCTTGCCCCACCCCCAGCTTGTAGCCAGGTAAGCCCACCCACCCTCAGTGCACGTAAGGAAAAAGAATGTTGTTTTTTTATCTACAATACTGTCTTATTTATTTTATGGTACAGTACATTGATTATTGCCTTCATTTTAAGATAAGATAAAATAAGATAATCTTTATTGTCATTGTCCCCTTGCGGGAACAACGAAATTGCTCGGTTGCTCTATCCACTCAGATAAGGCACTCTACATAAATTTAAAATAACTACAAAACACTAATTAAAACAGTACAATATGATACAATATAACAAGTATAATAAGATGACTTCAAAGTCCAGACTTTCCATTTATGGATCTATGGTCTCGTTAGACAGTAAAATCCATGTTAAATTGCTGTTTTAGGGGGTGTTTTTCATCGTCTTTCTATGGAAAAGTGCTCCTCTACTTATGTACATTTCTAGTTATGACCGGACCTCCGGAACGGATTATGGTTGTAAGTAGAGGTTCCACTGTACTGCCACCCTTTCCCCAACTTTTGCAACATGGAGACAATAATTCTGTTCCACTCCACAGGGGTGTTGTAAAGGCCATTAAGATAGAATTGCATGGTTTGAAGGGGCAATGAGGGTCATCTAGTCCAATCCCCTCCAATGCTGGAATATTTTGCCCATTGCGGGGGCTCAAACCCACAACCCTGAGAGTAAGAGTCTCATGCTCTACCCACTAAGCTGTATCTGAACTGCTGTGAACACTCATAAAAAAAGTACCATATAATGCATGTCTCCCTATGAACATTTGCCTTTTTTCCTTTGCAAGAAATAGGGGTGAGATTTTGTCAATGGCACTTGGTTTGCCTTGAAAATGACCAGTAAATCTTAAGAATTATTGAACAGGGCTTGCACTCTAGGCCAATTGGAGCAGGACCATGTATATGGTTTTATATTATGGGCCTCTGGCCATAAAATAATAAAGTTGAGAAGAGCAGGACCATGGGGGTCATGCCCTGCTCACCCCTGGCATATTTAAGATGAAATTATGGTCATAAACCAAAGGCCATTAACTGCCCTTAATGTGGGTAACTGTCAACAATCACTATTTTTTATTTTATTTTTACATTTACACTTACATATTCATAGTTATCCTGTTAGGACTTATGCCTAAGAGTTATGCTTACCGGTAAGTGTCCACATGCACAGCAGCATATGAATAGATGTGAATTGAAATAAGTTTCTTTAAGAGCCCTGCAGGATCAGGCCAAGTGTCTTTCTAGTCCAGCACTCAGTCAACCAGATGCCACTGCAAAGCCGCCGAGCAGGACTTAAACATACATGTGAGCCTTTGTAGATTAAATTGTTTTCTACTGATATTGGACAAATAAAGTGCCTACTCTAAATGGAGCGTTAAATACATGCACATCCATTGGGGGAGACGAAGATGAAAAACAACAACTAATTTCGTGTATTTCATGCCCATGTTTATCTAACAGCAAGTCCTCAAGCCCATTGCTTATTCTTTTAGGTCTGTTTTTCCCCTCCCCCATCATGTAACAAACAAACAACAACAACCTAAAACAAAACAAAATGCAAATGAAACACACCTGGCTGTTAGTTTAATGAAAATCTTTCAGAATTGCATTTACAGAGTTAACGTGATACAGTTTGTTCACATAAAGCATTTTCTCCATAGTAATTACTGCTGCTTAGGTTTTTCAAATCAGAAGAAATCAAATTACAAACATTTAGGGTTGTATCCAGCGCTGCTGTTCCCCCAGCACAACAGATGTCTGTTTGCACAACAGAACTTTCACCTCCTTTCCCCTGCAGGAAGTTGTAGTGTGCAAGCAGAATTCTACACACATAGCACTGGATGCTATTCAAAGTTGTGGTCCATTCAATGGTGCCAGTTCATGAGTCATTAGCTGTCAGTCTGCAGCAACTCTACTACACTACAGCCCAGATTGGGTGGGATGCTTCTGGCACCAACACACACACACACACACACACACACACACACACACACACACACACACAGCAGCAGCAGCCAGCTGTGCTGATCCATATATATATTCTTGGACCCTCCATAGGACCAGCGCTATAGGCTCTTCTTGGAAGCATGGCTGTTTGGACTGTGAAGATGGCATATGTAGGACCTTGCAAAGTATTCCCTGGGATAGCTCACTCGGTAGAGCATGGGTTGTGTCTCAGGGTTGTGTGTTTGAGCCTCACACTGGGCAAAAGATTCCTGCATTGCAGGGGGTTGGACTAGATGGCCCTTGTGGTCCTTCCCAACTCTACAATTCTAAACAGAAGGATAGGGATCTGCCTGGATCTTCATGTACCACCCAGCCTGCTTTTCTTTTAACAAGAAGTAGGAATCCAATACTTGGAGTGCTTCCCTTTAATCTTCTCAATAATTCCCAAGTTATTTCTCCATGCTAAAAAGGCCTTGTCTGTTGAACGTCTGCCTGCCATCCAGATGTTTAATGCACAGACTTTCTGTCCAGGAGAAAAAGGTGACAACCTTTATTGCAGAGTTCTAGCATTAAATAACCATACTTATTCCATCCATCACCATAATGAGCTGCATTTATCTTTCAAATGGTGGTGGTTTAATTTCCTTTTAGGAGCGTTAGGAATAACCAATTTTGTTTCTCATGGCAATTCAATTAAAAGAAAGAGAATTTTTCTGAATTTTCACTGTTTCTCTTAGTTAAACATCTTCATGAGCATAATTCCCATTATAGCAACAATTATATACTTGGAATTAGGAATTTTGTCCTCCCTCAAATGGCCTCAAATATTACAGAAAAGAAGGTACACATTTATAAAAGAAGTACAACCGTCCCACAGTGCTTGGTGACTAACATTCTCTAAATTTTCCAGTCAATCTCCTCTCCATTGTCTGTATCTCATGCCTTTACATTTCAGTGTTTATTTAGAGACCGACCTTATGCAAGCTGCACATTTGATGCCTATCCAAAGGTCAAATGAGAAAAGAAGTGAGATACAAAAGTGAAGATCAAGCAAGGAGCAGTATTCATCCCAACACAAGCTCCATGCATAACTTATCAAGTCTTGATAGTTTATCATTAAAAGCTTTACCACGTGAAAATGATGCAATCAGCCACATGCCACTATTCTCAGATGAGTTAATTATAAAAGAGTACACATCTGACGCCAGTTTTCTTATTTTGGTTATGCTTTAACATCAAGGGCCATTTATTACAGCAAATTCCACCAGCCTGGGAAATAATGCAAGCACTGGGCACATCCCCAAGGCTGGCTCCAAGTTTTCTTCAGCCACCTCCAGGGACAACAATGAGGATTCTGCAGTAGTCTCTCAGTTCATGAAGGGACATTAACAGACCCTTTTAACTGAGCTGTCCTAAGTAGCTGCCTAGTATGTCTGTGTGGCACAATCCATTAGACAGTTTTCCTGTGCTATCCTTCTCTGTTTAAATACTTGTAGTTCTTATTAACTGTTAGTTTAGCAATTAAGAGTGAAAGTATATCCCTGAAGGGTAAAGTATATATTTAATATAAAAGCTGCATTAAAATGAAAGCAGCAAAATGTTTTGTGGCACCTTCAAGACTACGAACACGCAAACATGGCTACGCATTGGAATAAATTAGATGCAAAGAGCAAACACTCCATAGCTGTCAAGCGTTCCCTTTTCTTGTGAGGAATCCTATTCAGAATAAGGGAATTTCCCGGGGGAAAAGGGAAAAGTTGACAGCTATGAAACACTCTAGCACAGATCCCATTCATTACAATGGGGTTTGCACTCTGCCCAGTGGGTTGGGCTTCTGGGTGAGTTCTCAGCTGTTCTCATATTAGCAGAACAAGTGTCAAAGTGCATATTTTGGGGGCTCTAAATCAACAGCTGCTCCATTCCAGAGGGGACACAAAGGTCAAACTTTCACAACCATCCCAAGGCAGCATTTGAGTAAGAAAAATGCTTTTGACACAGTCAGTCTTTTACTGTGAACATACTTAATGCCACTTTGCTGTTCAGGCTAACTGAGGAATGAAAAAGGGATTGGGCCTGAGATGACCACACGTTTCAAACATACAGCTGAGAAACGCATTAGAATGTCACGTCCTAACGCTTAAAAGGAGTCAGTAGACAAACCAATTTCATTTTAGAGCTGAATATTGTACGGTGGGCTTTCTCAGAAAGACACAAGAATTTGCTATGGGAATTCATTTCTGACCCCCTCCCCCACCAGCATTCAGACTCCTCTACTTTTGGGGGACTTTATCTGTTTGAGAATTCTTTTGGGAGAAAATTTTGTATCACATCAGGGGCAGCTCCCATGAATTTTCAAATCTAAAAGCCAGGAAGAAACAGAAATGGTGTCCAGTTAGTGCTTTCTCCTTTTGCTTGGTTACATACTTTGTGCTGTTCCACAGTGGTGTTATAGGTACATAAATTAAATAATCCCCGACTACTTTTCCTCTTTGTGAAGTGGGATATTGTCACAACTTTCCAATGGTGGCACAACAGTATGACAACAAAAAACTGATGCAACGTTTTTAAACAGTTACTTATAGAAAATTCTGGACATAGTAAATTGCCCTGTTTGGCAGCAGGAGAATTAGACTGCAATCCTGAGCTTGCTAACTGGAAACAACGGCCTTTGAAATCAATGGAAAATACTACAGGGTAAATGTGACAAGTTCTGACATGTCAAAACAATTTTATCTCCTCCTCCTTCCTCCATCTCTTAGAAACTTCATAACAAGCCTACATGCATTTTTGGAGTGCCACCCTCTTGACACTTTAATGTGCATTATATTTCTAGGAATAAAACATGCTTCTAATGTGAAGATAAAACATGAACCCTTATCTGTCTCTAGCAGCACAGTGAGTGCAAATCATACGTAAACCAATCTACATGTTATTTATTTAACCAAGAAAATAACTCATGCCAGACAAGTCAAACTGAACAGAATACTCAAGAAATTACAGCCTTAAGTGGCTGTTTCCTGGTTTCTCATCGACAAACTGCCCACTAGAGTTATTGTTTTAGCGGAAAGGAAATCATTTACAATTCCACTTGTAAAGATTTTTGTCAAAAGCCTCCTTCACTACACAGAAACTATTTGAAGGGATGTGATTATTTGGATTACGAAGCAGGCAGCAGCTTGCATGACTCGATAACTGTAGCTTGACATGACGGCATGGACGTGCCATCCTTGAGAGGGGAATGTGCTCATAGCAACTTTGCTCCTCTGCTGTTTATTGCTGTGCTGTGCTGAGGTAAGGCAAGGATTCACTAAGTGTGTTAGTCTGACCAAGGCCTCATGGTTAAGCTCACTAGCCTCAAGCTGTAGCCAACCATAGCTCAGTAAAATGGCAGTAAAATGGCCCAGGGAGTAGCAAAGAGGACTCCATGCTCACATGGTCACATACCCTCCAACATTTATCTGAAGAAAATAGGGACATCCTACCATATCCTCCAACATTAAACTAGGGACATCCTAAGGAAAAGTGGGACATTCTGGGATCAAATCAGAAAATGGGATGGCTTCTGTAAATCTGGGACTAGCCCTGGGAAATTGGGACACTTGGAGGGTCTGTGGTCATGATAAATCCATAATCTGGTTTACATTTCAACCTTTTTGAGTCCATGGCTCCCTTGACCAACTACGTTCTTTCTACAGCACCCCTGTGGGTCTCAGGAGCCCAGTTATGTCACCCCTTGCCCGCAGAGCTGGCAGTCTCTCACCCCTTTTCAAATACTCTCACTTGCAGAGGGTTCTCTCAGCCTCCTCTCCCCTCTCCTTGGGAATCTTATGAGCGACTGCTGCTGCCACCTGTGGTCTCTGAGCTGCCTCCCCTGCTCCAAAGAGAGGTGCCTCACACTGCCCTACAGGGGCCTGGAAAGCAACCCCTGGCCAGCCCCAGAGGCACCATCCACCTGCAGAGCTTGTGGCCAGGGCTGCTGCAACAAACAGCTGTGCAAACCTTTGAGTGGCAGAGATGCAATAGGACATCAGAGGAGGGAGGGAACGAAAGAGGGACAGAGGCCAGTGTTGCCCGCAGCACCCCTGACCATCATTCAAGGCACCCCAGTTTGCCATGGCACACTGCTTGAAAACCACTGACTTAAACACCTAACTCTGTGCTACATTGTGATGTTAAGTGCTATATAAAAAGTTTAGTTTAGTGTTGCATCAGACAAATGTGAAGGATCAATTGGATTTTCCATTATAATAACTTTTTTCTCCAGTAGTTTTTTAAATACGTATCTTAATTTCTTTCGGTCTAAAGCTAATATATGAGCCTGCGTGTAATTTCCCTCCTGATTTACCAAATGCAATCCCTTCAATTGCTTTTTGACTTTCTATATTTAGAAAGAGCAGACAAGTTTTTATTACCACCTTGAGCAAAACATTGTCCTAATTTTTCAACCACTTAATCCACTGTGTGGATGGCTGCTCCCTGCAATTAAAATCCGCACAGCAGGATTGTTCAACCTGGACCAAATATCCAATAAGAAGCTTTTAATGTTACTATTAAAACACCATGGCTTTGCAAATGGTGCTTACTAATTAATATTCAAGGTATAAAATCAAAAAGGGAAAGAAGACAAATCAAGAGTTTGGGGATGTTTTTATATATTTTTCAGCATGGTACTATAGTTACACAAACAAAAATCATGAAAGAAGACCTGGAAGGAACAACCAAGAAAGACAACCTTCAGGAGAAGAGGACAACTCCAAAATATGGCAGGGGGATTAGGAAGGACTGTGCCCACTCATTATTTGGGCGCTGTCACTGCTAAACTAGAAGATGTATGGCAAGTCATTGGTGCAGACAGATGTATTAAAAAGTGTTAAGTAGTCAACGGAGGCCCATTCACACTTGCCTTATGTCAGCTTGTACATGCTATCAACACCCAGAGACTGATACTTCCCCTAACTAGAATGTGGTGTGTTCCAGATGTTTCTGGAAAAGACACCTTAGATATCTTTTTTTAAAAAATAAATCACCATTTTTGACATTGTAATCCTTATGAAAAGGAAGCAGGTTGATTGCTTGTATGAGCTCAGGGCCCGGAGCAAGGTGAAGCACATTTATCTTTTTTGAAGCATATTTCAAAAAAAGTTGGGACCCCATCCAATACCATTGTAATATGCTTGACCTTCTGAGCTGCACATAACATAAAAGAATCTGTGGATCCCAGGCCAGCTCTTGTACTGGGTTAGATCAACAGAGGTTCAGCTTAAGTCATTTCACCTTTGAAGTCAATGAAACAGGTTTGATTCAGACCAGCTGAAGATCTGATTCCAATGTTCAGGAAATGTCTCTGTCTGCTTTGGAAAACTAAATCCAGCATCCAACACCTGCAGCCTTCCAGATGGTAATTATTAAGGATCTCAGGGGTGCTTCTCCCCCTGCTTCAAGATTAGTAACATAATAAACTAATAGTTTTCCTTCAGGCCAGTGTGCATATTGTGACTTCTTAGCACATAGACACCACCTTTAAGTTCAACAACTGTCATGTGTGGTTCATTGTCCATGTTCAATGGTTAATTGCAAATATTGGCTAGTTTTATCAAGACCATAATAGTTCCCTTTTCATATATGCATGGTGAAATAGAGAAAATCTCATGTATTTGCTTACCAGCTGCATATAAATCTTACTAGGTGAAGATACCCTCAGAAACAAGAAGTTCTGAGGTACTGAAACGAAAATAAGGTAGGCACCAAACAAACCTCTTTGAGGAGAGAATTCCACCACTTGGGATAACACTGCCAAGAAGGCTATCCACTAAAAACTTTAATGTATGGGTGTGTACTTCTTAACTCTTAAAAAAATGAACTTGGTATATGGTTGCATTGCTTAGAAACTGAACTTTTACTTCTCTAGAAAAAGCATGCAAGCTAAACCTGTCTGATTCATCAGCTCAATTATCTCATTATTTTTGTGGATCTGGGCCTTGGATTTTTGGCAACGGATCCTAGCAACCCTGAGCTGTGCAAACCTATTGTACCTGTAAATTCTTGTGTAGAGTCTAGAGCTGTGACATCTGGCATATATCCCCACCCTCTTTTCTGGTTTATACACTCATTCACTCATTTCACTCCTGGCAATGAGTTTTCAACAGGGGACATATTTTTGACTGAACAAAGGCTGGAGGGCTGGCAACTTTGGCTCCACCTACTGACTCACTCCCACTCATGCTGAGCCTGAGACACAGGCAAAGGACTTTTTAACTCCCTCTCTCATGCTATGAACAGCAAAATCTTGCCTGTAGGACAGGGCCCCCCAACTGTTTCTGGACTACACCTCCCAATACCCCTGGCCATTGGCCATGTTGGCTGGGACTGATAGAAGTTGGGGCCCCACAATAACTGGAGGGTCACAGGCTCCTCAACCCGGAGGTAGGAAGAGGGTTGGAGAACCTGGTGCCCTCCAGAAGTTACCTAGGCACCCCCATGTCTGTATCTCTTGCTTTGTATATGGGAAACAGCTGAGGTGCACAATGGGTGGTGGTGATTCTGCTCCTTTCAAAGCCTCTCTTGATGCAAGAGGTGGGATTAAAGAACCTCTGTGCCTCAACTTCAGAAAAAGTGTGAGAGCTACACGAGAGTGCAGAGGCATTGCTATTCTGGTGAAGTCAGAAGCTCTGTGTGTGTGTGTGTGTGTGTGTGTCTTACTGTATTTTGCCAGACTCCCAGCTGAGATTTGATTGTGCATCATGATTGCAAAATATATAGCGTTTGTTTCACTAATTCCATCCTTTCTTCCTTGGTACCGTACTTAAGGAAGCATAATCTCCTTTCCGAGTGCTGACCAGACTTAGGCTACGTACATACCAACCATACATTTAAGCCACATGACTTCCCCCAAAGAATCCTGGGTACTGTAGTTTACTCCTCACAGAGCTACAATTCCCAGCACCCTTAAATCACCGTTTCCAGAATTCCTTAGGGGAAGTCATGCTCTTTAGATGCACAGCCTGTATGCAACTCCGATACACTCTTTCCTGGAAGTAAGTCCCACTGAACTTGACAGGGCTTAGCTCTGAACAGATGTGCGCAGGAATGCACTGTTAAACTCACTTAACTTCAGCAAGTTTTGTGCACTATATGCCTTCAGACTATACCAGGCATAGGAAAACTTGGTCCTCCAGATGTTTTGGGACTACAACTCCCATCATCCCTAGCTAGCAGGACCAGTGGTCAGGGATGATGGGAATTGTAGTCTCAAAACATCTGGAGGGCCGAGTTTGCCTATGCCTGGGCTATACCCTGGAATACTGCTCCTCATGACAGATTGAGGGGTTATAGTGCCAGTTCCATTTATAACAGTTACTAAAAGCCCTGGTATAATATAGCAGAATTTTGTCCTTTTAGGTTAACTTGACCCTATCAGTTGACAAGTTGCAAAGATCCAGGTAGGACAGAAATATCAGCGAGCCAGTTATATGTTGGGTGTGGCCAAGTCAGTTAGTATCTGCTTACAGCAGGCATAGGCAAACTCGGCCCTCCAGATGTTTTGTGACTACAACTCCCATGATCCCTAGCTAACAGGACCAGTGGTCAGGGATGATGGGAATTGTAGTCCCAAAACATCTGGAGGACTGAGTTTGCCTATGCCTGGCTTACAGTAATTGAGGTGCCACACAGTGACCAAACCCAATTTTGTAGTTAGGGCTGGGGGATAGATATATCATCCCAAACTGGTTTGAAGTCCATATCGTGATATCGGTTTCATAATTTCTGACCTAGTAATATGTCAGGAATCATGATGTGTGTGTGAGTGTGTGTGCTATGCAAAAATAACGATGCAGGGAAAACTGTGAAGCCAGCCAATGCCTGTACATAGCTCCATCCTTATTTCAGACACTGTGATATATCAGCATATTGTGGTGTTTAGCTGGTGATATATCACAACGCTGAAAACCAGGTATCTGCCAGACCTAGTTGTCATACCACTGAGATTTGGAATGTGTGCAATTAGACAACAAACTGGCATTTTTAATATAAGGGAGCAACCAAAGTGAAGAAAAATACATTTTTCTAATTTTCACTGCTTTTTCCACTTTTTTATGTAAAGAAGTGGGTTAGGTCCATCCTCTGACTCTTGTTCTCAATGAACCTAATAAACTGGGAACCCTGTGCTTAAATGTCTCAAGAGAAATGTATTAAGAGATACTGAGAATAGGCCTTTTTTGCTGGATATTTGTGGACATCTAAACATGCTGTTGCATATGAGTCGTATAATTGCTCATAATGTAAACAATTATACTCAAATTCTAGTTTGCAAGAGGATTGCGCCAGAACAGGCCAAGATGGGTTGCTTGTCAGTCACTGGTGAAATAACTTGTATTCATGCTAGTCATTACCAGCGGCTGACTCACCATAGCAGATTTGAAATCCCCTAAGGATAGTAATTCTGGAAAGAACAGTCACTTCCTATCCAATAGAGTAGCAGACATATTTTATGTTATCATTTTAATTGTTATAGATCCTGAGGGAGGGGTGGAGGGAAACATTCATGAACTAATAGCGATATATACAGTTATTCAGATCTGTACGAAACAGCTCCAAAGAACCCAGGGTCAAAGCAGGTGATTCATTAAATGTGTGGGTTGCATTTAAATATTACTTTGTCTTGTCTTGTCCCCTAATTTTATTTCCTTTTAAAAATAGCAGTGGAGGGGAAAGAAGGTGATCGGCATTTGACCATGAAATGGGGGGGGGGGATTGAACACTTACGCTGTGCTTCTGGTGAAAATCACTCACCCCACCCTCCCAGTTGCAAAAGAAATATGGCAGTGGGTTACCCTGAAACAAGATTATGAAGGAACAAGGGTCTGGGAGCTTGAAGCTACATGGCTGAGCTTCTGAAAAAAGAAATTACTTTAAGTCTGCTGTGAATGGATGTGCCAGTGGGAAGGTGCAAATGAAGCATTAAACATAAATTTTAAAAAGCTCCGAAAACACACTATCCTGGTGAGAGGGCTTCTCTGTTACATGCAAAATCCTAACAGAGAATCGGATCACCTATGAAAGATTTATCACAACAAAAAATAATTACATGTTGCAGCCGCTTTCTGGTTGTGCTTCAGGAGTCCACTCAGGAGATGCATATACACCTTAACTATTTAGAATTTTCTGAGATGCTCCAAAGGGTGTGGCCGTATCTTATTTTTAGGGAGGGATGCTGACTTGAATAGCAATCCCAGCCATGTCTGCTTAGAAGCAAGTCCCATTAAATTCAGTGGGGTTTACTCCCAGTTAAGAAGGCTTCGGATTGCAGCTTTTAGCCATTATTAGAGGGAAGTGAAAGACCACTATTCAAGAGCAATCACTGGAGGATTTGCACATCTTTAATGGAGAACAAGCTTTTTATGGCAGAAGTTGGAAATAAGGAATGCTATGACATAAGACACTATTTAAGGGCTAGTGACAATTGTTCAGGATATATCGCAAGCTGAGAGTCTATATAACTGCCTGGCCCTATGTGCATTCATTCAGAAATAACTGCTTATGCATTGGCTGGGCCTTACACTCAAGTAAGAGTGTACAGGTCTGCAGCCTAAATTTAGGCTTTGGGTCTTAAGGAATGTATACACGAGAGTCTGGAACTCAGCCAGAGGCCAACTTCTCAAAACACTGTCACTACAGGCTACACTTGTGTTTCAAACATTCATTTCAACAAGGCTTGCACAAGAGAATTCCCCACAGCACTGTGGGAAAGGTATCCACAATCTCGAGATGTCATGCACTTGGGCCTCTTGGGTGCTCAAGTGGAAGAAATGAAAAGCAAATCCAAAACAAAGGGCTCAGAAGGCATCCTTGCTTGTTTCTAACTATTGGATTTCAACAATGCTCAGGAGTTGCCGTATTATGTGGCCAGGATTTAGAACATCAGAAGTATAAAGGGCTGCCCTTAAGAGTTTCTATTACTGCTACGTACATTTGAGAAAGTTACAGTTTCGTTCTCTATAATTACTCTTCCAGGCCCAGGCACTGTTGAAAATACTACAGTTTAAGAACAATTGCTTTCTTAGTCCACATGTAACTTACAGGCAAAATAACCACCCAAGAGCAACATAAAAATAGTTTTGGCAAATATGTAATGGGCTCATGAGAAAAATTACACTTACGCTTATTTGTGTAAAAACAATGTGGGAAATCTGGACTTTTATAAAAGCGAGGCGGGGGAAAAGAGGAGTGGTGTTTAGGGACATTGAGGCAAGAACACAAAACGAGTAGTATTATGTTGGGATGGTGTTAAAGAAAACAATCCTCAGCTAAAGATGACATTTAAAGCAATCATTTGAAGGAAACTCTCGGTGGGTATAATTAAGCAACTCTGCACCATCTAGGTTGTGAAAGGTAACTATAATAATTATATTTCTACTGCTCCTAACCATTCATTTTGGACTGGCGCAACATGGCTTTATTTCCCCCCACAACCCATTTCACCTCCCACACCTATTAAAAAATACCATGTTTATGGGTCTTTGGAGTGCTTGCAAGGAAACCCAAAGTTCTGATTTTGCTGCTGAATGGCTTTAGAGTTTCAGCTCAGAGGAGGTGCGGCTCACTTGTGCATGGTGTTGCATGCATGAGCACAGTTCTTGGGTTGGGGGGTGGACATGAATTGGTCTTACATCAGATGTGCACTGACACACGGTTGATGTGCACAGGCAGAAATACAGGGTGGAGGGACCAGATGTTACTGTACCTTAAGCTATGACAGAAAGCAACAGCTCCCTGTCTCTTCATGCTCTCCCCACTGTTGCATATAATGACTCAGAATGTATGGCATGGTGTGATAGATATCACAGAGTTGGAGAGGGCCTTGAGGACCAAGTTAGAGCGTTCCCAAAAGATGGCCGATCGGCCTTTGTTTCAATACTTCTGGTGAGGGAAAGCCGCTTCCCAGGTAATTTATTTCATTGTAGAACTGCACTAACTACTAAATGTTTCTCCTAACCTTCAACAGAAATCTATCCTCTTGTACCTTAAGACCATTAGCCCTGTCCCCTTTTCCGGTGTCATAGGACAGGAATTTACATTGAAGCAACCACTGATTATGTTCTTTGCATCCAAAATGCCAGTAACCTCACACACATTAGTCCTGGTGCTGTTAAAGTATTCTCTAGAGAAATACTTCCAAATTAGTGTCATGAGGGAAACTAGCATCTCAAAACCTGTTTTTGGGTGCCCATCATTGGTAGTTTGGCTGTTGCCAGTTTCACCCTTCCTGATATTTGGCTTTTGTTTGTTTAAAGTTGGCTATATTACAAGTTGGTCGTTCTAGCTTGTATAAATTTTGTTAATTGTATTTCTGCTTTATCAAGGCTTAGATCACATGGCTGTTATCTTAATCATATGGTATGTATGCTGTGTACATTTAGTAGAAGAACAGGATATAAATAAGGAAGTATTACCATCATCTCCAACAACAGCTGGTAATATGCATCTGGAAGCTCAAGGATGACATGGAGGCGATCATCACCCCATGTTCTTCGTTCCAGCATTCAGAGGTACAATGCCTCTGAATATTGTAGGGTGTCAGGCCCACCTTCCTAAGTTGCCAGTTGACAAGGGAAAAAAAATAGCCTGGCCTGATCTTGAGCCCCAGTATCTTCACACCATGAGCCCAAATGGTCTCTATCTGACCTTCAGGACTTTCTCCTGACCCTACCTCCTCCTCACTCTGCACCCCTCATCAACCCAGCTCTGTGCCTAGAGTGCTTTACCCTACCTGGAAAGGGTCTTGAAATGTGGTAATGCTTATTGCTTGCCTGAATGGAGGCTAGAGGGTGGGTGGGTATACACACGTGTATAGAAACCTCTGCTGTTGCATGACTGGAATATAGCGCATTTCATAAAGGTAGCCTTCACAACCATTGCTCCTCCCACTTTTGCTTCTGGCCATGCCCATTTTTATATCGGGTTCTACCCAGCACTAGCATGAAGCCAATAGAAGGTTGTCCATGAGGGCTTCGCAGCCATGCTTTAACCTTGATTTCAGGTGATGCTGATCATAGAACGGGGTTAATAAATATGAACATTTGATGACATCTGGACATTATGCTGCTGTTAAAGGCAAAGTTTCAAGGACTATTTCAAAGCTGTCTATATCAACCATAAAGTGATAGGAAAGTGTATGAAACAAGTGTGTATTTACTTTATTTACAACCCAATTTTGAATGTGAGATAGAAGGGGAGGAGATATTCCAGAACTATTGAAAAAGGTTTTTTGAAAATGCGGAGTAAAAGGAAGGCACCCCATGGCATTTGTGTCTCAGAATCTCTCAAATGGTGACAGCCTCTGAATATATATGATGTTTATATAAGAACAAAGTCAAAACCCTTTTTCGAAACATTTTACTTACATATGCAAAAATAGTGCCGCCTAACTGTCTGGTGGTTGACCAAAATAAACAATTTGCCCTAATAAAACTGAAGTCTTGCACATCTCTTTAACAATCTGCAAATAAATCTTTCATAGGTGAGGTTAGAGGTTTCTCATAAAGAGCCACTGATTCATAACTACCACCGCACCATTCCCTTAAAAAAAAAAGACCTCTCCTTTTACTTCTTGCTGCCAGGATCTCAATAGTTTTCTGACCTAGAGCTTTCTCCAGCCACTCGCTGTAGCTTGCAGAGGACTTCGTTGATAATAGCTACTTGGCTACCCAATATAGCAACATCAGCCAATCAGAGGTGATTAATGGAATGTGGACCTCACCAAATTTACTGCCAGCAGCTGCCACTGAGTCTCTGGGACCAGCAAAGAAAAAAAAAAAGAAAAAGAAAGGCACAAATACTGGATGGGTGACGCCTGGCTTGAGAGCAGTACAAGTGAAAAGGATCTAGGAGTCTTGGTAGACCACAAACTTGACATGAGTCAACCGTGTGATGCAGCAGCTAAAAAAGCCAATGCAATTCTGGGCTGCATCAATAGGAGTATAGCATCTATATCAAGGGAAGTAATAGTACCACTGTATTCCGCTCTGGTCAGACCTCACCTGGAATACTGTGTCCAGTTCTGGGCACCACAGTTCAAGAAGGATACTGACAAACTGGAACGTGTCCAGAGGAGGGCAACCAAAATGGTCAAAGGCCTGGAAACAATGCCTTATGAGGAACGGCTTAGGGAGCTGGGTATGTTTAGCCTGGAGAAGAGAAGGTTAAGGGGTGATATGATAGCCATGTTCAAATATATAAAAGGATGTCATATAGAGGAGGGGGGAAAGGTTGTTTTCTGCTGCTACAGAGAAGCGGACACGGAGCAATGGATTCAAACTACAAGAAAGAAGATTCCACCTAAACATTAGAAAGAACTTCCTGACAGTAAGAGTTGTTCAGCAGTGGAATTTGCTGCCAAGGAGTGTGGTGGAGTCTCCTTCTTTGGAGGTCTTTAAGCAGAGGCTTGACAGCCACCTGTCAGGAATGCTTTGATGGTGTTTCCTGCTTGGCAGGGGGTTGGACTGGATGGCCCTTGTGGTCTCTTCCAACTCTATGATTCTATGATTCTATGAAATGGTAGTTCTTAGAAAGTCCATAGCTCGGTGGGTACAGCACAAGAGCTTAATCCCAAATTCAATCTCCAGTTAAAAAGATTTCAGGCAACACGGCATGAAAATACTGTTTCAGGCAACACGGCATGAAAATACTGTTCAGTGCAATCTCAGTCAAATGGAGTAATGCGAAGCCAGATGGACCAATGGCCTGACTCCATTAAAGGCAGTTTCATCTGGCTTCTGCTAGCAGTTGCCTACCTACTTCAGTTCCCTAGGGAAACCTTACCCTTACACAGCCTGACTGAAAACAAAAGAACCTCAAAAAGCTTGCCTCTCTGGTCACCTGGAAGGGAACATTCCCTGTCATGGAGAATGAATGAAGTGAGTGTATCTGCATACCTTCCCATCTGATTTGTACCTTTTCTGCCTACCTGATGGGAAAATATGGTTTGTACAGTTTGAAGCCTGTGTTTAAGCCAGCTATTACGTACTACTTTTCAAGGATACTAACATTTATTGCACACTCAAGTAGTGCTAATGGACTATTAAATACATATTTACTAGGAATTAAAAACTAATTTGTCCTCGTTAGCTTTTCAAGAACGCAAACAGTATTGAAGGTGCCTAATGTGTTCACAAGTTAACCAAGACTGACAGGGCAATCCTATACTCAAGTAATTCCCTCTGAGACGCTATGGGGTTTTTCAGAAGCCTCATTACACTAGCAGAATACCCAAGCCATGACAAGTATGCTGGTGGAATTCCATCGATATGCTGGTGGAAGATGTTCTGCTGGTGTAGCTGTTCCACTGGCATATCTTGACAGGCAGAACAGCCAGAGAAGGGTTGAGTCAGGGACATGATGAAGACAGTACAGGAGAGGAGAACTCTTACTTCAGCAATGGGATACCATCCTCAACCGCATCCTGTGAAGCAGTTTTGGTTTAGGGGGCTCAGGACAGGACATGTTGCATGTATAGCTCTGTTCTTCTGAAGATGAGAATGGCTAAGGCGATCAGGAGGAACAGCCTAGTGCAGGGGTAGGCAACCTAAGGCCCGGGGGCCGGATGTGGCCCATTTGCCTTCTCAATCCGGCCTGCAGACAGTCTGGGAATCAGCATGTTTTTACATTAGTAGAATGTGTCCTTTTATTTAAAATGCATCTCTGGGTTATTTGTGGGGCATAGGAATTTGTTCTTTTTTTTTTTTTGCAAAATATAGTCCGGCCCATCACATGGTCTGAGGGACGTTGGACCGGACCACGGCTGAAAAAGGTTGCTGACCCCTGGCCTAGTGTCTGTTATGTTAAGCAGTTGCTTCATTCTGCCTACTGGTAGGCCCTGATGTCCTCCGAAATGAAGAGGTTTATTATTATTATTATTATTATTATTATTATTACCCTGTTTCCCCCTTTTTAATACGTAGTCATAAAGTAAGCCATGGCAGGTTTTTTTTAACCTTTGTGAGAAGTAAGACGTACCCCAAAAGTAAGCCGTGGTGCTGCCATTGTTCCCGTCGCCTCCTCAGCCCCTCCTGCTTAGCGCGCAGGGAGAGGCGTGTGGGGGGGGGGAAGACGCCTCTTCCTGCCCCGCTTGTTCCCCGTGCGCATGGAGCCAGCAAACCAGCTAGAGGCGCGGGGGGGAAACACACCTCTTGCGGAGTTCAGCCTCGCCTGCTCAGCGCGCAGGGGGAGGCTGTACCGTACCATACTGACATAATAAAAATAAGACATCCCCCCGAAAATAAGCCACCCTGTGTTTTTTTGAGGAAAAAAATTTATAAGACGGTGTCTTAAAAAGGGGGAAAGATGGTATTATTATTATCATTTAAATAACATTTTTCTTTGCCTTCCTGAATTTGATCTGGGTATGTGCCCATGGAACGCTCTATGCAACAGATTCACATCTGATCTTGAAGGGCTCTCTTCTAACAGCTGGTATGTGTTTCATCTCTCTGACATAGCAGATTGGGGCATCATGGATATATTCACAAGCAAACAACAGCCAAATGACACCGTAACTGTGTCACTGTGACACAGTTTGAAATAGTAATTCGCTGTTAAAACCGACGTTCAAAACACATTTCATAACCTAATAAAAGGAGCACTTTTATGCACATTTATAAAGGAAGTACTGACGGGTAACTTTAAAACTGTCAGGCTCAAACAAGAGATTACAAGTGCACAATAATTTGCAGTTTCAGAGTCTGCTTCTGAATTCTTCCACCTACTGCAGGAATTCATTCATCCTGTATGTACGTAGGAAGATAAAAAAAAATTACATAAACTTATTTTGTAATCAAAATAACACCAAGAGCAGTTCCTTTAAAAACAAAAACAAAAAACCCACTGAGAATCTTGAAAATTATTGATGAGCCATGAGATTTCACTATTCATTTTAAAGGCGTAGCATAACAAAGTGGACGATAAATTTTGGGTTTTAGTCCTTATGGTTTTTTTGTCCAGTATATAAAAATGTCTCCTTTATCTGTGCACATTAGAAAAACATATAGAATAATAAATGATTTACTCCATAAAGATTAATGGGATTTCACTGTTGGCTGAGAACTGAAGCCAGCAATGCAGAAACTGTTCCCACACCCAATAATTTGCAAGGGGAAAGTGGCAAGTGGAAGGGAAGGCTTAACCCATTCTGTAGCCCCTGATTTTCCTCTGGCAATGCCCACCTTCTCCAAGGCCATTCTTACACCTCCCAACACACCCCCATAAACACAGTCCTCTGCCAAGCTTACTTCTGTTCTAGCTGAGGGAGGAATCAGCAGGTAGAAGGGAGTTTGTAACCCGTTCTTCCATCTACTGATTCTCTCTGGCACACATCCAATTTTGTTGTACTTGTACAATGACAATAAAGATATAAAGATAAAGATAAAGATAAAAGATCTTGATTTTTTTGAAGATTCAAGCTTTGTCACACAATACCCAAATGCTATATTGCCTTTTCTAGTTGTGGATATCACCTCCATTTCATCACTCACCATTGTTTAGTCTGTTCATCGGTGAGCAATAAGATGTGGTTTTCCACTATGTACTGAACTGGCATGGCTCCAACAATTTTGTTCTGTGCCGTCATATGCTGGAAATGCCCCCAGCAGAAGTGAGTTAAACTGTGAAGGGTAAAGGGATCCCTGACGATTAGGTGCAGTCACGGACGACTCTGGGGTTGCGGCGCTCCTCTCGCATTATTGGACGAGGGAGCCGGCGTACAGCTTCTGGGTCATTTGGCCAGCATGACTAAGCCGCTTCTGGCGAACTAGAGCAGCTCACGGAAACACCGTTTACCTTCGCGCTGGAGAGGTACTATTTATCTACTTGCACTTTAACGTGCTTTCGAACTGCTAGGTTGGCAGGAGCAGGGACCGAGCAACGGGAGCTCACCCCGTCGTGGGGATTCAAACCGCCGACCTTCTGATCGGCAAGCCCAAGAGGCTCAGTGGTTTAGACCACTGTGGCTTAGACCCCAATTATTTCAGAGCAGGACAGAATGCCTCAATGCAGCTGGATCATGCTCCATGCTCCTAATCCATGGGGACAGGGCACTTTATTTCAAGGATGTGCTGATGCCCAGAAAGCAACCACAAGAATAAAGCTGTGTTTCAGTTCCTTCCTTTCCTTGTAGGAGCAGCTGTTGTAGCTTGTCACTAGGAATGACATTCTTTGCCCCAATCACTTGGCTGCAGCAGTGTTTGAAGGTAATAATGATGATGATAATTATTATTAAGCACCTAAGTAATTACACACTGTACACAGCAGCAAAAAAAAAAAGTTGTATGTTAACCGTTTAAGGGAAGTTTAAAAAGAAATGAAAGCAGGAAAATCATTCAAGAAAGAGAACTGTCAACACTGAAAGGAAAAAAAGTGTGTAAATTAATCTGCAAACAAGTATTATAGAGGGAAAGCATAATCTAAAACACGTTTTTTTTAAAGTTGCCTCTTAAAAAAACAACAATGGGGATGAGCAAGAGAAGCCTGAATTTCTAACAGGTTATGAATTCAATAGTTATAATACAGCCAAAGAAAAAGAGCAAGGGTGTGATAATGAGAGAGAAAAACAATTTCTTGGAAAGTTGAAAAATGTATGCCTTTTCAGCCAAATTTCTAAGAGGAACAGGAAGTCCTAAATATTATTAGTTTATTAATAACCGTGTTTCCTTCTATAAGGGTCTGATGACTTCTGTTTCAGTGTATCTGAAGAAGTGTGCATGCACACGAAAGCTTATACCTAAAACAACTCAGTTGGTCTCTAAGGTGCTACTTTATAATTTTTAAATTCTTTTAGAAGGATTCTTTTAAAGACTTTCTTAGATCATATAACTTTTTTGAAGACTTGATTCTTTTAGGGAGTTTCTAGGTTTTTAAGAAGAGTCTTTAAACTATCTTTTTAAAAGAATTGTTTTAATTTATTTTGATTAAGGCAGACCAACACGGCTACCTACTTGAATCGTGTTTCCTTCTGTCTTCACTGTGCATTTTGCTTCTTATCAATGTTGCGTGTCGAGGTCCCCCAACCACCCCTCAAATAACTCACACCACAGACATAAATTTAGGTTTGGTTTTTGGCATAATTTTGGCCACAACTTTATTAAAATACAACGTATGTGAGTGGTTGCTTAGGCATTGGTTCAGACTATCTGCCCCACAGAGGACAGAACTGACGACCGTCAGTATTGGGGAAAACACCCTGGAGAGAGAATAGGAGCCGGGGTCAGGGCCCAACGACTCTCCCCAAGTGTGCTCCCACGAGCTCATGTATGGCCCTGACCCCCGACCGGGGGATTCGGACAAGCATGTCTAGCCCCCGGATTCCTTTAACAGAATTCCCCGCGCAGCAGCAGCACTGGAGGGGCAGACACAGCCACACTTTTGCCCCTCCATTAACGAACACACACGGACCAATGCCTAACCGCCAACCTTACAAGTTGTGACTAATTGCTACGCAGTAGGCGAAAACCAGAAGGCACCAGCCAATCAGCCAACTGGAAAAATTCCTACCAGGCCCCTGCCTCAAGAGCAGACGACCCCATGACAGGCATAGCAAGGTCAACACAGAGCCCTAAATAAAAAGGGAGAGGACGGGCGGGAGATCCGTTGCACGCAGCAAAGAGACTTAGCTCAGGACGTGCCAAAGGCTGTCCATCATAAATTGCAACAGTCACTTCTCCCCAACAACAACCCAGGACCCAATCATAGCTGTGGCCATCTATATGATCCCGCCCAGCACCAGAGGGGTGAATTAGTTGGCCCCCACCGCAACACGTGCTCTCCATGAAGGAGAACACGCTTTCCAATATGCCTTGAAAAGGAAGGTGAAAAGTGAGTTTGCCCCACATGAGACGCTTGGCAAATCTGTTCTCAGGCAGCATTGCACCATAGTAAAGAATGAAAAATGTTTCATAATCACAACAATTTCATTTGTTTTGTTATAATTAAAGTCCGGTACATTTCTCTGTGTAGTTTTGCACAACTCTGTTAATGAACTACTTGAATACGGTACACTCTATTTCTCAGTCCTGGACCTTCAACTGATAAATACACATGATCAGGCAAAAGGTGACTTCTTCTAGAACATAAAATTCTATACAATGATGAGAAGGAACACTGAACCATTCTTCTCATGTGTAGAAGTTGATAGGTATTAATTCCTATTATCCCCAGGAAGCATATAATAATAATAATTTATTATTTGTACCCCGCCCATCTGGCTGGGTCTCCCCAGCCACTCTGGGCGGCTTCCAACAAATATTAAAATACATTAAAATGTAGCATAGCACCAAGACTGGGTTAAAATTAAATATTTTCTACCAGAACATGACATGACAAAACTGTATCTGACAAGTTGAACTCTGGGGGGAGTTTTCGGATAATTTTCGGATAATTCAGATGTGGGTGCATGGAATTCTCTGCTCATTCCTTTATTGGATGCTCAAATATTCTCCCCCCCCCCAAAAAAAACCTCCAACAATTCACCAGATTTTCTCATATTTCCTCTTTGAGGAGCAAATTACACATGATGCTCAGTAGCATGAAATTTCCCCTTCTGGCACTTTATCCTCCCTGCCACTCCAACCCAATCCAGTTGCAGAAGGGATTCTTAGCCCTTTGATAGTTTTCCTAAAGAAAACTTGCCTCTTCTCAACCTGCTCCCCCCCCCCCCCAGAATAAAACACACATTTCTGCTCTGCAGAGGATCTTCATTGGTTTGTTTGCTTGTTTTTAGGGAGAAAGTCCTGGAGCGGTAAAGTTTAAAATCCCTTCCCCATATTGGTTTTTCACTCTAAATTGCACCCTTCACAGCTGCATTTGGTTGTTGTTGTTGTTTTTTTTAAAAAAGAAAGCATCCTACAATTAGTACTCATCCCCAACTTCTCCTGATTTTAGCTGATTTATGGCCTTGCATGAACAATAATTTGACGCCATCGCAAAAGGTATGGGGGCCAGGCCCCCTCTGCTCCACTTGCAATTTGAGCACTGGAGCACATGCAGAAAGATTTAGTGTCGGTCCCCAGACAGGTAGCAGGAATGGCCTTGACATACTGCTGCCAGTCAGAGCAGGTAATAGTGGTTTCAGAGACATCAGGGATGTGACATGGTATAGGACCATTTGTTTTGCTGTTGTTTTTTGTTTGGCTTTAAACAAATATACTCAACTGGCCAGAGCATGGGGTCGATATTAAGAGGAAAAAGTAGGAGGTCTATCTATCTATCTATCTATCTATCTATCTATCTATCTATCTATCTATCTGAGATCCAGCGCCGAGGGCCTTCTGGCAGTTCCCTCACTGCGAGAAGCAAAGCTACAGGGAATCAGGCAGAGGGCCTTCTCGGTAGTGGCACCCGCCCTGTGGAACGCCCTCCCATCAGAGGTCAAAGCGATAAACAACTACCTGACATTTAGAAAATACCTGAAGGCAGCCCTGTTTAGGGAAGTTTTTAATCTGTGATATTTTAATGTATTTTGATATTTGTTGGAAGCCGCCTAGAGTGGCTGGGGAGACCCGGCCAGATGGGCGGGGTACAAATAATAAATTATATTATTATTATTATTATTATTATTATTATTATTATTATTATTATTATCTATCTGTCTATATCTATCTATCTATCTATCTATCTATCTATCTATCTATCTATCTATCTATCATGTTTTTCTCCAGCTTTTCTCCAGATAATACAGGGTATCTGCCACCTTTATGACACTGTGAAACACAATGATGCTTTGAGTTGGTTGGGCAGACAGACAGCAAGTGGCCCATGACTTCACAGCAAGTTTCATGGCTGAGCAGAGATTTGGACCAACATCTCCCCGGCCTGAGTGGAACAGTCTATCCACCATGCCACACCTGCTCTTGGTCAAGGAGGAGGTAGGAGATAGGAGAGATCAAGACAACACAGGAGCAGAAAAGCCAGAAGGTAGAAGAAGGGGCAAAAAAACAGGGGTGGGGGGAGGGATAAATGCTGCAACAGGATAATGGCAGGTGGGGAAAGCAAGGCACATGCATAGAGTGTAGGAACCTATTTTGTTTAGAGCAAAGGGATCTCATGCAGCTGGAGTGTTTTATCTGCCTTTGGGCATTTGAGACCTTACAGTTCATGTTTTCAAGCTGTTCTTGGCAGTCTTAAAGGAATGGCAATTCTTCACTGTAAATTAAATAATAATAATAACAATATTGTCACAAAATATACAGTCAGAAACTGGTGCTTTAAGAAAAGACATCTAGCAAAATGGAGTTTGTTGCCAAAAACAGGACACTTCTTTTCAAAGATATGGATTTGTCTCACAACCTAGAAAACGGGGAATAAAATCTTCACATAACTGTGATCTAGTTGCCGTGTTTCATCATGGGGGAAACACTACTGGAAAAGTTAATACAAAATGTGGAATAAGGTCACTTTTAAAGACAAAGATTTGACAACTCAGCCATAAAGTCTGAATAAGTCACCTAATTCTGGTCATAAGTTACAGACGTTGCTTTATGATTTCAAGCATTGTTTTATTATTGGAAGCAAAGTCTTTTAGCCAAAGGGTAGTTGAGTAGCCATGTAAAATTGCACACATGTGCATACCCTGAAAGCAAGCAGAATTCATTTCATAGTGTCTTTTTACATGGATTTATTGATTTGCATTTATTTTACTCTTTCTAAATTAGTATTAGCTGAATTTAATAACCTGCCTTTGGTCCTCCCAAATTGCAGAATAATGAATGAATTAAAAAACAAAAGCAGTAAAAATCTGGTGTTATTCAAATAGCGCACTGCACTAATAAATGATACTGGAGTTTGTTTATTTTTTACCCACTATACGGGCAGAATGGACCCATTGTGAATATTTGCTTATGGAACAGCTCTTGTTATATGTCCTATAAATCATTTCTGCTTCAAGAATATGTAAAAGTATTAGAAACAAGTCTGTTTTGGGAAATGAAGTAATGGAAGTCAATGCAGGAGGTCAGAAGAGAGATAATCCAGAGAGTACAGGGAAATCCTCAGAGACCACTCTGTGCATCTGTTAGAGATGCATACAGGTCTATAGATCCTCCCTCCCCACTCCTTGTACTGTTCTCGGAATACTCAGAATATGTTTGCACCAGCTGTTTTTCATATAAAGAGACCAAAGGGTCATCGGGGAAAATACACATACAAAGGACATTAAGGGGGCAATGCAATGTATAAGTGTTTGTATGCTAATCTTAGGAGCCTCTATGGCAAGCTGGGCGTAATGTGAGTACTTGGTGCTGCAGAACAAGAGGCAAAGATGTAATGGGCGCATTGGAAATCTGGTGGACAGGACAGAATAAATGGGATATGATTATATGTAGATATAAAGTCTGTAGAAGGATAGGGAAGGGAGTATTGGGGGGAGTTTCAAATGTCAAAGGAGTGCATACAGTCCAATAAACCAGATAAATTGAGAAGAACAAATTCTTCAACAGAACTGTGGTGGTTAGAAACAACAGGTCTGAAAAAGAAAACTGGGAATCCACTACTGTTCTCCTGATGTTGAGAAGAAGAAGAGTTTGGATTTTATATCCTGCTTTATCACTACCCGAAGGAGTCTCAAAGTGGCTGACATTCTCCTTTCCCTTCCTCCCCCACAACAAACACTCTGTGAGGTGAGTGGGGCTGAGAGACTTCAAAGAAGTGTGACTAGCCCAAGGTCACCCAGCAGCTGCATGTGGAGGAGCGGAGACGCGAACCCGGTTCACCAGATTACGAGTCTACCACTCTTAACCACTACACCACACTGGCTCTATTTAATTGACTGACAGCCCTAATATTTACTATTAAGTAAGACTTCAAATATACACAGTATAGTTGCTTGCTCTTTGGCTACAATAGGTGTTTTGTTTTTTTTTGCTGTACACCCTAACACTCAAACTTGTCTGGAGGGGTGGGGAGATCATAGCCCAATGCGCAATGTAGCCCAGTGTGACTAGTCCAAGGTCACCCAGCAGCTGCATGTGGAGGAGTGGGGAAGCGAACTCGGTTCACCAAATTACGAGTCCACTGCTCTTAACCACTACACCACACTGGCTCTCACTGAGAGCAAGTTGCAAATGGGAAAAAAGATCAGGGAGGCAAGCCAAAGGAGAAAGTATTGCATTAGTGGGTGAAATAAACTACCCTCAAAGACCTGCACCTTTGAAAGTTTGGCCACCGAACCAACTAGAGCTTGGTTCTGGATTTAGTCCCAGAACCTGGCAAGAGATGCAGATATTGTTGAACTGGCACTATCAAATTCAGCATATTTCTAAGTGAAAGGCTGCCCAGGAAGCCAATGAAGAGCCATATTTAATTTCAAAAGAAGAAACCTTTTTTTTTAAAGGGGGTGGAGCAGAAGAATGGGATTAATTAAAAGGAAGTTGAAAGGGAGAGTCAATAGCGTCAAATCTCCCTAGGAAGCTTAGAGGTTCAAACCACAATATTAGATGCCCAGCTAGAATGTACACCACAGATTAGGAAAAGCATGAACGGGATCAAGAAGAGGCCAGCATGGTAAGCAAGCAGAGTCAAGTCAGTTATAAAAGATAAAGGCTGCCTTTAAAGAATAAAAATATTGCCCAAATGAGGAAAAAAATAAAAAATGAAGTACAGACTCTGGCAGAGCAATGTAGGTTTTAGTGATGGAAAAATTACTCGAGGAGGTGCTTGAAACTTTTGAACCCCCTGGTTGCATCCAGCAACCCAGTTTGAGTTGAACACACACACAAAAAAGCAAGTCTCAGATTGAGGCCTGCAATTCACTGCCACAACTCTCTGCTACTCCTTCTGCAAGAAAAATACCCTAACCTTGTGCAAGTAGGAGGGGGTAGCAGGCAGTGGACTCCAATTCACCCAGAATATATTCTTTTCCATTGTGTATCATGGAGTTTCTTTGTATGTGCAGAACTCTGTATTTGGCTACTTGCCAGAATGAATTGGAGCAGGCTCAATATACAGATATCACAGACTGGGAGTGTAGTAGAGAGAGGTTTGGAAGAGAGATTCTTACTCTCTTGAAGCAGAGTTAGCACAATGGTGATTGCTACAAGCACATTTAAACTTGGTTTGATTTATAGCTACCCTCATACACCTTTAAGTCAACATTCCCCATAAAAATTCTTAGACTAAATTGCCGACATTTAGCTTTGCAAATAAGTGAATGTTTCGTTTACAGAGTTTCCAGAAATTACAGCAAACAGGTCTCTTTCTGTTAGCAGTAAACTGAAGATGAATAAGTTTCCAAATGACTTAAAAGAAAAGTACTTGGTTTCCTTACAAAAAAGGCTCACATAATATTTGGGGTAGCAAAGATGCAGGCTGTAAAATCTCCCTTTTGGAGAAATTTAGTTCACTTGGCTTTTCTTGCAGCTGGGAGCCATATCCACATGACTTCTTGCTTGTTTCAGAAGGGTAGGGGAGAAAAGGAGGAGCAAAACAAGAGCCTTCTAAGCGCCATGCCCACGGGCAACTTGAGCTCAGGTTAACTCTTTCACACATGCAAGTGTCAGTCAATGGGGGGCATTAGGCATTAAAAAAAGAGGGGACACACTTATTGATAAAATATACATGTACTATTTAATTTGTATACAGATGCTAAATTATGAATAATGAGTTGTATCTAACAGTGCTGTTCCACTTATGCAATAGATTTCCACTTGCGCAATGGAACTTTCCCCTCCTGCATGCTCTCAACCTCTGCTCCAGTGGGTTGGACGATCTGAATGGGGCACAGGGAGAAGTCCTGTTGTGTGAGGGGGAGACTCTGACCTGTGTGACTGCTTGATGAGCTGTCCAGGTGCTAGCTGCTCATGGGAAACTTCAAGGCCCCTGTTCAAACCCTATGAAGGTGCTTTAGCTTTAAACTGGACTAGGATTGAACACCTCCTTCTTAAACTATCTCTGTTTACAAGGGTTTGCAACTAACATTGATTTAACCTGGATCCAAATTAAATGTATGGACAGTTTTTAACTTCAGGGGCTGCAAGTTACACACTTTATTTATTTTTTCACTCTCTTGTACTATGTAACAGTATTAATGCTAGGATGAAATGCTCTCTTTAGATATATTTAAATACTAGCTTTTAAAAAATAAAGTTTTCTACCACTTGCCTATCTCAAAAAGGCATCTACACTGAGGTTTTTATTTAAATTTAACTGATAAATTGGTTAAAAGGTAAATGATTAATCAACCATTTCTTTGTTGACTGGCTGCACTAATATCCACCCCTTGGAAGGTCTCAGTAGCAGTTTGTTACTTTATTTTGCAATCCTCCTCTCCTTGGAATGATATGCATGCTGGCAACTAGTAAAAGGATCAAGAATGTGAATGAAATAGCTCATACCAGAAAGTCCCTTTTTCTTGAGGGAGAAAAATGCGAAAACAATAGGAAGTTATTTCCAGAAATCATTCATGAAATATCAAAGGCACCACCAACAAGCTCTGTGCCCTTTTCTCTCTCATCTTCAGCATTCATTCATAAGAAGAATGATTCATGCAAGAGCTATGGTGAATGGGCAGCAGCCTCAATAGGCCCACCTATCTTGGCATCTGACAATGTAAGTTAAATGAGTTCATTGAACAGGGAGACGGTGGGCAAGCCCTTCAGGAAGTTCAATCCGCCTCTCCCTTTCTGGACAAAACTAGAACAGTGCTGGCATTTCCCCCCTTGACTTGTTAAAAATAATGTAAATTAGGGGCTCTCCTCCCCCCACACATTAAAAAACAATGCTCTCTCTCTCTCTCTCTCTCTCTCTCTCTCTCTCTCTCTCACACACACACACACACAACCATTACAAGTTCAGTTCAGTTCTCAGTAATAATTATAAACAGACCTTCCCTATCAATATTTACATGCACACAGTTGCCTCAAGGAAGCTCTGTCCATCAATATGCTTTGACTTGTTAGAAACTTGTTTAAGACAAGCCTGTACAACCTGTGACCTACCGGGACAAATGCAGTCCAGCCATGTATGGTAGCCCACCGATACTCAGTAAACATCCTGCTTTTGCTTCCAGCCTGGGGCTTCAAAAGCACATCAGCTGTCAAGTATTTGGCAGACCACAGTATTTGGTTGTTGAGCTGTTTGGCTCAGTGGTGTAGGCCTGGCTTAAAGAGCACAATAGTATTAGAAATCATGCCAAACGAATGCTGCAAATCTGAAGCTAGGTCACGTAAGGCCTTAATAGGCTAAAAGGCATCAGCCCAAGAACATAAGCAGAACTTGCTGAGTCAAGCCAAAGACGCATCTCGTTCAGCATGCTGTTATCATAGCGGCCAACCAGATGCCCATGGAAAGCCCGCAAGTAGGATCTGAGCACAAAGTAAATGGTATTCAAAGTTTTACTTCCTCCAACAATGGAGGTGGAACACATCCATAGAATCACAGAATCACAGAATCATAGAGTTGGAAGAGACCACAAGGGCCATCCAGTCCAACCCATCTTTGCTAGGAGCAACTAATATCCACCAAGAAATACAATCCATTTGACTGGACATTTTGGTGGAAGTTTTGAGACCAACTTACAGCACGAGGAGAAATAATAGTAAATTCTGTTGTTGTTAATTTGATTTATTACCCGTCATTCATCCTAAGATCACAGAGCAGGTCACAACAATTTAAAATACAGCATAATAAGTTTTTTTTTAAAGACCAGGGTAAAGAGGTGCATTTTCAGCATAAAAGTAGAAACTGTACAGTGAAGGTGCCAGACACACCTCTACGGGGGAGGGAATTCCACAACTTAAGGGCTGCCACAAGTAATGTCTTCTCCTGGGCCTTCCCGAACTTTGTAATTTAAACTATATTTCAAAATAAAATTCCGTATCAGAAAGATCTTAGCACCCAGGAGGGTCTGTAGCAAAGGAGGTGTATTAGTGCCACCACACCCCTCCCCCCAAAAATCACTTTACCACACACCTTTGTGCCATGGTGAGAGAAGAACAGGAAGCTTCTCCTGCGTTTGATCTTGCGGTATTGCGTTGCCCCCCACATATATGTCATCCACAACCTTAAAGATGAGTTTTGTGCCCCACGCTGGGCTTGCGCCACTGATGGGGGCCAGTTTCACCAATCCCTGCATCGAGTGAAATTGTTCTTATACATTTATTTACTAAATTTATATCCTGCACAATCCTCCAAAGGAGCCCGGAGCAGCAAATGTAACTGTGGCTGTCTGTGATGGGAAGGTGTATAGGAATACACTAAATCCATTATATTCATTTGATTTACTTTTGAGCAATATGCCCTACTTCCCTTACTATAGATCAGGCATAGGCAAACCCGGCCCTCCAGATGTTTTGAGACTACAATTCCCATCATCCCTGACCACTGGTCCTGTTAGCTAGGGATCATGGGAGTTGTAGTTCCAAAACATCTGGAGGGCCAAGTTTGCCTATGCCTGCTATAGAGTATGGGCTAGGATAACGTTTGCTGCCCTCTTTGAGTCTTGTACAGTATAAAGGGTCACTGGACACCATACAAAGATATCAGAAGTTGTTTCTGTCCATTCAAATCCCCCACATACCTTCACTACTGCTCTTTCATCAAATCAGTGGTCTTGGCCCCAGCAGTGTGGGTAGGTCACCAACTTTGTGGCATGTATTGCTAGGTTTCTATTGCTCAGTCCTATAAGCTACTGCCTCAACTTACAGCATCAGGCCATCAGGGATCCAAAAGGGAGGATCTCAGTGCTTTTTATACTGAGCGATAAAAGATGAGGCAAAGTTAAAATACATTCCACTGTAATGACAAAGGAGGTGCTCCAGACTTTCCCACGTCTGGCGATGCAAGATAGACTCACAGGGAATAACAAAGGGTTAGCCAGAAGTTGTTGAAAACACAGATGCCATCCTGAGAGATGTATGTCAAGAAAAGACTTATGAGGAATGGTTGAGGGAGTTGGGTATGTTTAGCCTGGACGAGAGGAGACTGAGAGGAGATATAATAGCCATCTTCAACTATCTAAAGGATTGAAACATGGAGGGTGGAGCAAGCTTGTTTTCTTCTGCTCTTGAGGGTAGGACTTGACCCAATGGCTTCCAGTTACAAGAAAGGAGATTCCGACTAAACATCAGGAAGAACTTTCTGACAGTAGCTGTTCGACAGTGGAACAATCTCCCTCAGAAGGTGTGGACTCTCCTTCCGTGGATGTTTTTAAGTAGAAGCTGGATAAGTTGAAATTCTTGCATTGCAGAGCGTTGGACTATTTGACCCTCAGTGTCCCTTCCAACTCTACAGTTCTATGAATTCTATGAAGAAGAATAGGAAGTTAACAAGCTCTCTATAGAAAATGTCAGAACAGAGAAGAAACAGCAAAAAGGTGACATTTCAGGGGGCACAATCTTAGCTGAAGTGGGGCATTACGAAGTGGGGTAGGGCAAGAGAGAATCACCTCTGCAAAATCACAACCCATGCTCCTCTTGTTGAAGCACTTGCAAGAGTTGGAGGATCATGCTATGCATAGTGCTGTAGACTGCCTTCTTTCAAGTGTCCACAGCCCATTCTGTGATATGCGATGTGATCTTTCCTCCTCAATAGGACATTTGTCAAGAGACTGGATCACACACTGCCTGCAGTGTTTCAGATCGTCTCCTTGAAAAGGAGGCAATGGACAGCAGTATGCAGAATGTGATCTTTGCCCTCTCTGTCCAAAAGAGAGGAAGGCTCTAATGGAGGGAATCATAAACATTATGGTCCTCCCACTCTCTTGGCACGTGCCTTGATAAGTGGGGAATTGACTGTGATTCTGCAGCAAGACGTGACTTTTTAAATTGGGGAGGGGGGCTTTTGTGGGGAGGAGGAACTATTCCACACACACACACAAAAACATAACCTCAACTTCTTCTTTCATCTTAATACAATGTAGACCATTTTCACAGTATTGAATAATATTGGCAATTGGGTTTTGAGTTTTTGTAAAATTGATTTGTAGTTCCCGAAGGAAGAGTCTAGAGAGGGAATTGAAACATGGTAGATGTTTGTTTAGTCGTTTAGTCATGTCCGACTCTTCGTGACCCCATGGTAGATGTTGGGGGGACTATATTCAGGATCTCACCTGCACCCTTTGGAATGTTGCGGCATAAAGCTGCAGTGCTCTCCTTGCTATGCTTTATTTCTCTCCTCAATTTAGACATACTGGATTGTACAGAGAATAATAATAAAGTCCTGGACAAAGTGCAGGTTGTCAGTGCCAGGTTGCAATTTGTCTTGGCTCTTCATTTAAGTCTCATGATTGCATCTATATGATCATTTGTGGAGTGTGTGTGTGCACACAAGCACATCATTCTAATAGCCATATATTATTCTTGGATGTGCATGTGCACGCCAAGGGATGTGGCTGCAATTGATCTCTCTTTCTCAACGCACAATTGGCACATGCAAATCACCTGCCCGAGGCAGCACATACTCAGGGAAGCATTTGCTCCACTCCTGATCTTACATAACTGTACTTTGCTGATTGACACAAAAGGAGTGGCGCTTTCACCAGCACCTGGCTGGGCTGGGCCGCCAGGCATGCTATTAACATCTCGAGTCTGAGGATCACGTACAAGAGAGGGTTGGTGTGCCAAAAGGCAAGCGAGGTGAATGCTTCTATAGGTAGTCTTATGTGGGCACATATAAACATACAGCTTGCTCACTGTTTGGAGTTCCAGCTCTTTTGCCTATGGGCAGAACGAGTTGTTTGGTGGTGAACGGAATTGCAAATGCCTCCAATATGCAAAAGGGTGGGAGGCGCATAGAAACAGCCAGCTGGAAGGGATACTTAAAGCCTTCCTCACTCTGCCTTTCATTTTCTCTTTGCAATCCTTTCTTCAGTTTCTTTTCTCGCTCCAGGACTAGGTTTCCACTTTCAGCCTGTCACTGCTTTCTGGACCCTTCTCTTTTTCACACACTTTTTCTCTGTGCTCGGGAGGGTTTCTTCTCCCCTTCCCCACCTCGGCAACCCCACTATATACCCCGAGTCTGAACAGGGATGCTCACCACTCGATTCTGCTGATTAAATGAACTGGAAGGTAGGGATTTGGTGCAGGGCGAAGAGTCTTCACTGTGGCTCTGCCTAGAGCAGGGTTTCCCAAACCTGGGTCTCCAGATGTTTCTGGACTATGATTCCCATCATCCCTGACCACTGGCCCTGCTAGCTGGGGATGATGGGAGCTGTAGTCCAAAAACAACAACAGCTGGAAACACAAGTTTGGGAAACAATTGTTTACAGATGTTTCCGTAATTGTTACCATTTGCAATTATGGCAGCAGACAATCTCAACAAGAAGTCAAAACAATTACAAAATAAAAAAGTAAAAATAAAAAACAGTGATAAAGGAGATAGCTGGGGGGGGGCAGTACTTCTGTGAAAAAACGAGTCAGTTTAAAATGAACAACACAGTTGTCCAATTACCTGCCAGAAAAGTCTTGCCACAGTACTATAGTTGCCATCACAGAAAGAGTGAGAGGTGGGATAATTCCTCAATCTAGCCAGGAATTGTAAACCACCAAAATAAATTATTATTATTATTATTATTATTATTATTACTATTATTCATCCAATTTGTATACTGCCCTTCATCTGAAGATCTTGGGGTGCTTCACATCATCACTGATATATAAAATAAAATGTACCTTTTGTTTTCTCCCCATTTTTTCAACTTCCAATTGTAAGCTCCTTGTGGCAGGGACTTCTTTCATTCTCCTTTTCCTTTTTGCTTACTGTGCATGCTATACAGTGGATACTGCTGGTGCTTTATAACAGCAACAACAGATAACCACCAGGGTTGCCAACTTGAATAAAATATTGACCCGGGTAAGCCCTGCCCAGCATAATCAATCACGTGATGCAGTGCACACACCCCATTTGAATGGGAATGCTCATCAACTTTGGGGAGCCCCGTCCCCCTCAAATATTTTATTGGGAGGGCCTGGCTACTTTAGATGACTCTGACTTGTTTGTCTTCTAGTCAATGGAAAATGGGTTTGCCAACTGTATTGTTAAGTTGAAATGGGCCCGAGAGATAAGGGTTTATTGATGGGGGACAGGGAGAGAGAATAGGCAATTCAGAAACAAAACTCTATATGAAATTTATCCACAGCGCTGAAAGCTTACTAACGCAACACTCATCAAAAACGTTTCTGTTGTTAAAGAGCTTGGTTACTGAAATAAAAGGGGCTGATGCTGTGACAGTAGCTGTCATGGTTTAGCAGCAAAGGTGGTGCCAATGACCCTGAAAATCTCAGAGTGATTACAAAATGGAGATCTCACCATCCAATTCCAAGTGTTCCAGAACTGCCCAAGAAAAGCTGATGAAGTGGAACAGTTTCTGATGAAGTTAAGTGCTGCATTTCACAAAGATTACCCATATCAAAACATCACTGTTGCTAACTTCGAGTCAGATAGATTTAAGAGTTGTGAAGTTGGGGGGGAGAACTATTATTAGGAACATGAAAACAAAATTAATGATGCATGGACTTGCTAACACCAGAAGCTAATACACATGTGCCCCATTAAAATCAATAATGGTATGTTAGTCACAATAAATCTTCAACAAATTAATCTCAGTGGCAACTTGAACACGATTAACTTATTTTGGATTGGATTTGCTTGACTCTTTGTCAGGTAGGATACTTTTAGTCCTATTTCACAGAAAAGAACGTGAGAAATAACAACATCAACAACTCCCGGATTGTCATAGAAAGGTTACTATACAGTTCCAGTGACACTCAGGCAGCAAAGCTGTATTGAAACTAGAAGGATTTCATTTTGAAATCAGAAAAAAGGGGGAAAGGAATATGTGCTTATGGTGTAGTATTTTGGAATCCAACCTAGAGTGTATTTCAAAAGTGCCTAACAATTTGAGTCAATATCTTAGAAATACTGTACCAGCTTTTTAAATTTCCCCGTAGTCTATGCCCCTAATAACAACCTGTTTCCTAGACAATAGTCCATGCCCATCCTAGTTTTTCTTCCTGTCCAGCTGGCAACTCTTATCATTTCTGAATGTTCTACTTATTGCTTTTTGAAATTGTTGCCAGATCTGTTAAGTGTGTCGGTGTCCACATATGTATCTTACACGTGCATTCACGCAAAAGCAACATTAAACTTAGAATTAGCACTACTATTTTTCAGATCTTTACTGGAGATAATTGCTTGCACACAGATGGAACTGTGCTGGCTTTGATTATCTTAATTATTGTTATGGGGGGGATTTAGCACTGACCAGTATTGGTGTGCTTGCTTGCTTTGGAGAGCCAGCAAAAACTACGCCATTGTTGCAGTAAAAGAATAAAGGATTAAAGTTAAATATAGAATTATTTAGAAACAACAAAATGCTTTATGACTTGAAACCCCACTACAGAAACATACAGAATAGAAAGAGCTATAGGCACATCCACCTATGTGTGTTGCCTGCTGCACCACACAGGGGCAGAGAGTCCTCCTAATATCGAATTGCAAAGTAGAGTCTAGAGACCCAGCTTTGCTATGGGGAATGCAAAAGAACCAGGAAAGGAGTTTACATTCAAAGGAGTAGGTTTTGCCACCTAGTGAGAGTCAGGGGTGTGCAAGACTTGGAAAATATTGAAGGTAGAAAGAAGAAAGGAAAGTGAAATGCAAAGGGAAACACAATTGGTACTTGGTTCCAATGAGTTGGGGACAGAATGGAAGCAATGAAGCCATTCTTCCAGAGCTTTTACTGCAATCAGTGGTTGCAATGCCATGGCTAGGCTAGAGAACAAAAGGGTGGCCCAGCTAAACTAATCCTTATTTAGTTAAGGTAATCCTTCCACCTGTCTAAGTGGTGACTTAAGAGAGTTCAGTGGTGGGCACTGACCATGTAGCCAAAATGGTGCCACGCTTGCACAAGATGGTGGTATCATTAAGCAAACCTCAATGTTTGAAGAAGTACAACAATATTTTTTTTGGGGGGGACCCAACTGGAAGACACCCTAAAAATAGCCAAATGACAGAATGCTGACTTACTGTTGGGTGGGGAAAAGGGAGGTGGAATGAATTGGCGTATTCTGGGGAAGGGCAAGACTGACTGACAGGAACAGTGAACAGGAATGCTTCATACTTAAATGCTTATTTGCTTTCTTCCAAGTACCGCAGCTGAGACACCCAAGTGAATTATTCATTTTTGATAATTATCTTCATAATTGTGTATGATGATAGAGCCACAGACTCATAACAGCTGGAGGGGACCCGTTTTGTAGTCCTGTAATTAATTGACGCAAAATCGTCCCTACCCAAACTTTCCTATCAAGATGTGAAGCACAGCTTAAGCATGTTTACTTATGGGGAATCCTACTGAGTTCAATTGGATGATTTCTAGTTAGCATAATTAAGATTAAATATCCTGAACAGCACTCTCCCACATGAGTAGGGAGAATATTGTTGCTCTTGGGTTCTGCCTATGGGCTTCTCATAGGCAACTGCCTGGTCATAGTAAGAACAGGATACTGGACTAGAAGGACTGATCCAGAAGTAATCTTTTTCTGTTCTTATGGCTGCAGCATTGAGCTGCACTCCTAGGAGAGGCTACAGCCTTCTGTAAACTAAATTTCAGCACATTTGTCTTGAGGTCCTTGGAGAAAAAGTGGAACACAAAAGGGGAGGAAAAAACATAAATGCTTTCCATATCATATTTCAATACTATTTTTATATATGCTTTAGAATATATAGTTTTATCTTAGGGTTTCCTGTCCACTTAATAAATCCAATTTTGCACACATTATTGATTTCTCCTTCACTGGTTGTTGCTCATTGGGTGCTGTCCTCTTTCTGTGCTTCAAAACTCAAGGTATATTTTCTTCCTTTCTGCCCTTCTCGCTCTCCTTCAACCTGACTGAGCTCCAATGTACAAGCTACTACTACTATTCCTCTTAACTTTCTGGTTGAAATAAATATGCAGGCTTTCGCCTACTTAAATACCAAATGAATTACTCTGCTTCCTATGCTGGTATTTGAAACCTTTATATCTGGCTTCTATGCAGTTTAGCGAGGCCAAACACCACATTGTTAACAAAATGTCTACACTACAAAGGAGGAGAGAAGTTGCTTTTCAACTCAGCCTGAGCTTTCCCTGACAATAACACTTAAGTAATTTAATCAAGAATTATGCTGCCCTTTCTGCCAAAACACATCTAGGCCACGATCCAGCAAGTGTATTGCTGCATTGGGGCTTAGAACGGTTTTTGTTTCATGCCTCTTATTTTAGTTCTGACGTAGCTCTATAATTTTCTTCCTTTGTCATATTTATTTGTTCTGGCAGGCAGATATCAAAAAATGGCAGAACAAAAGCCTTCTTTTTTGGCCAAAAATACGTACGTATAAAGCTAGCATTTCTCTCCAGGGGCAGAAACAATTAATCAACAAAATGACTAAGCGGAATCCTGTTGCATACCTTTACGTATTAGTACACCGGTGTGCATTCACATGTAGTCAGGGCTTACTGAGAAGTGCAAGACCAAGCCAGTGTGGTGTAGTGGTTAAGAGTGGTGGACTCGTAATCTGGTGAACCGGGTTCGCGTCTCCGCTCCTCCACATGCAGCTGCTGGGTGACCTTGGGCTAGTCACACTTCTCTGAAGTCTCTCAGCCCCACTCACCTCACAGAGTGTTTGTTGTGGGGGAGGAAGGGAAAGGAGAATGTTAGCCGCTTTGAGATTCCTTCGGGTAGTGATAAAGCGGGATATCAAATCCAAACTCTTCTTCTTCTTCTTCAAGTAGTAATTCAGACCCCTCAATAGTCCCAAATTATTCAGGACATCTCAAATTGGCAGAAGATCCCCCTACTTCTCCCAATCCCAAATGTCCCTATTTTGCTCCCCTGCGCTGGTTGCGCTAGGGCAGGCATAGGCAACCTTGGCTCTCCAGATGTTTTGGGACTACAATTCCCATCATCCCTGACCACTGGCCCTGTTAGCTAGGGATCATGGGAGTTGTAGTTCCAAAGCATCTGGAGAGCCAAGGTTGCCTATGCTGGCGCTAGGGCAAGGGAGCAAAAGACGGGCGTTTTTTTAGTTCTGCTGTGGTGCGAGTCCACAAACAGGACCCCCCCAAAAAGGTAAGAAAAGCTTACCGGAAGCTCGTCTGTGGCGCCGGAGGCGATAAAAACAGGTCCAGTTGGTGACAGGCTGGGGCAACTTTCCCAAGGCTGCTTGGGCACGCCGCACCAGGCCACGCCGCTTCTCCCGATGAAGCGCAGGCCCAGCGCAGTCTGTGGAAAACCAGACTTTCAGAGTTGCGCCAGGCCTGTGCTGCTGCCCCGAATTACCCTCCCAAAATGTTGGGGGTGGGTATGGTAATTGTCCCCAGAGTAGCAGGCAGGTGGCAGTTCATGCCCATTCTTTGTCCACCTCCCTTGTGACTGACATCACTGTAGTTCTTATTCCCGTTATGAAGCAGGGATGACACTCTGAAAGGCTGGGAGGCAGCTGAAAAGTGGCTCTGAAGGATGAGGAGGCAGGTAACGCCAGAAGGAAAGCCTTGTGGGAAGAGCAGACATAACCAGGGATGAGAAGCAGGAGATTAGGCCAGAGATATAGCAGTTCGAAAGCACGTCAAAGTGCAAGTAGATAAATAGGTACCGCTCTGGCGGGAAGGTAAACGGCGTTTCCATGCGCTGCTCTGGTTCGCCAGAAGCGGCTTAGTCATGCTGGCCACATGACCCGGAAGCTGTACGCCGGCTCCCTCGGCCAATAAAGCGAGATGAGCACTGCAACCCCAGAGTCGTCCGCGACTGGACCTAATGGTCAGGGGTCCCTTTACCTTTTTATATAGAGTTTTGAACTGTCCCAGAGTACATCTGTGATAGTTTTGAAATCCCCAATCCTGGAAGTAATGTGAGTTTTTAATTAAATTGAGTTTTAATTACTATAAATATAATTTCTATTGTAGCAGGAAGTATTGTATTTGTTTACAAGGGTGTTTTTTTTGGGGGGGAGGCTATATACCCTCACTTGGATGGAGATGGTCTGGGGAAAGAATGATTGCACTGCACCTGAAATAACAAAGCCTACTGCAGCTATGTGTCTCCCCTGCTTTCTGCACAATATGAAGAGGAAGCCCACCTAAGTGCAGAATTAGTAATGATTAGACTGCAGGGATCAGCAGGGGGCCGTTCCACTGTCCCTCAGAACTTGGGGGGGTGCAGACTATATTTTTTTGGGGGGGGGGGGATGAGCGAATTCCTATGCCCATCAAATAACCCAGAGATGCATTTTAAATAAAAGGGCACATTCTACTCATGTAAAAACATGTTGATTCCCGGACCATCCGCCAGCTGGATTTAGAAGGCGATTGGGCTGGATTTGGCCCCTGGGCCTTAGTTTGCCTACCCATGGATTAGAGCATCAAGCACTGAGTTTCGGGAGTCTAGGGTTCTGTATGTGCTTCTATGTACGCATGCAGCCCCTGAACATGTGGGTTTTGCCATTTACTTCAAGTAACAGAACAGCTCTGTGTGGAGCTACCCCATCCATGGAACAGAGAGGGCATACACTCATGGAAGCTTTTGACAGCAAATTAATGAATCGTCGGGGCAACAGTGGAACCCCCCTAATTATAAAGGCCAGAAGCAGATTTCACCTCCCCAAGTTCAGCTAAGAAAAAGAAGCCTCCCTTGGCAAAGTTCATTCTTGCTTCACTTTAAACTTGCAGAAAGTTTAAAGATCAAGCTCCACATAGCCCATGGCATGCTTCAAGGTCACAAGCAAAATAGCCCAGAAAAGCTAAAGGGCTTGTTTTACATGCCCATAGTATTATAACTCAGAACACTGGGAAAGACTTGCTGTATTACGATGATACATAAGTAGAAGGTAAAGGTAAAGGACAAGGGTGGCGCTGTGGTCTAAACCACTGAGCCTCTTGGGAAGGTCAGCGGTTCGAATCCCCACGACGGAGTGAGCTCCTGTTGCTCTGTCCCAGCTCCTGCCAACCTAGCAGTTCGAAAGCACGTCAAAGTGCAAGTAGATAAATAGGTACCGCTGCGGCGGGAAGGTAAACGGCGTTTCCATGTGCTCTGGTTTCCGTCACGGTATTCCGTTGTGCCAGAAGCGGCTTAGTCATGCTGACTGCTTGACCTGGACAAGCTGTCTGTGGACAAGCGCTGGCTCCCTTGGCCTGAAAGCGAGATGAGCGCCACAACCCCATAGTCGCCTTTGACTGGACTTACCGGTAACCATCCAGGGGTCCTTTACCTTACATAAGTAAAAGCCAAGTTCATACTGCATCTCTATGCTCAGAAAAATCACTGGCTAAATATGGCTCCCGGGACAGCAGTCTTATTTGCACTTTCCTAGCAACTGTTCACGTCTACATGGAGTAGCCTACAATATGCTTACAATAAAGAAGCACTTTAAAAAAAAGTATTTAGAGTAATGCCAGCATAAAGTACCCTTTGTAAGTTTCCATGATATATTCCTTATTGAACTGTCAGGTTACATATAGAAATTGAATATTAAATATAAATTTTGCTGTGTGGATTTCCATAAATTGTTCCAGTGCTTTGATTATGGCTGGGAGTACTTATTCATATCTGCATTTCAAACAATGCAACCGAGAACATAATCATATGCTTTGCTGTAACTATTGTACTTAACAGATATGCAGTACTTAGTTCTGCTTGTTTTAATTATGGTATCTGTTGTTAATTGCTCCTTGCAGCTGCATGCATTTCTCTGACAATTTATTTTCTCACAATACTAATTATTATGTTTTAAATGAATTAATTTTTGTTGTGCTAGGCCTAATTCATAGTAACCGTGTCACGTTTGTATCTATCCGACATCCCCAAAGGACCCCCCCCATTTTTTATACCATACTTTATGAAGTACACACAATTAACTGTGTGCTAAACATATGCAATTAAATGCCAAAAAAACCCCTAAAAGCCCTGAATTAATCCAGTGCATCTAATTTCCACATTACCTCACCCCTCTGATTATAGCTGTGAAAATCTCCAGAGTTCTCATGAAGGGTAAGGAGAGAAAAAAATGATAGGTAATTATCGATAATAACATTTTGCCTCATTTCAGATTTTACTTTTGCACAGTGACATCTTGTGGGCTGTAAAGGAATCTCTAATAAAACAGTGAGCATAGAGATAGGAGTACAGGACTGTCAAACTTCTAGGGAGTCAATACTAAGGGTACAAGTCATCATACAGGTAGCATACAGGTACATTTGATAGACGTGGTCCGGCAAAACCAGAGTCATTGGATGAGAAAGGAATCCTTGGCATGCAGGTTAAGATCCCCAGCTTTCCATCCCTGTATCTAATGTTTCCCATTCTTTAATCCTCAATTATTATTTTTTACAGGACTTAACTTGAAATGTCTTATAGAGCCAAATTCCAAGAGGACATATCTTCCTTAAAGTAGAAAGCTTGCACATAGGCAGAAAGCCCAAGAAAATAATTGAGTTATTGTGTTTAAATGAATTTAATGGAAACAGAAAAGAAGCAAACACACAGTTAACCCACTATTAGGGAACTGATGTTTCAATAATCTTCTGAGGAAACCACACCATAGATCTGTTCTACAAAGGGAATTTTGTTAATGATGTCTAGTGTCAGTGTGTAAGCTCCACACAGGTTTTTTTTTTATAAATCAAAATGACCGTTCCCCCAAAAATAAAAGGGGTGCGCATTTTGCGTGGCTGTGAGCAGCCCTCTGTGATCACAGGCAGCTCCTGGCAGTTGGGTCTGGCACCGCCTTCCCAGGTTGGATACCTGGACTCCGCCCATGACAGCAGCCGCCCAATCCCGGCTGGGGAGGTGTTGCCAGGGGGATTGGCCAGGTAAAGGGGAGGGAACACACCTTGCAGGAGTTAGCCATTACCTGGGAAGCGGCCGTGGGATCCAGAGCTTCCCCACCCTCCACTCCCTCAACTAATGCTTGTTATGCAGATTAATCTTTTAATTCCACAGCCATACAGGCACGCAGACGCTGCTATGACAAGGTCGCTGTTAAAGGGCCGGAAAGGACTTTCCCTGCATTGGCAGGTTTCGCCTTTCCCGTAGCAATTCGTCACAACTTTGGCGGTTGCAGGCCTTGGGCGGAATCCTTTAGTCATCTACATAAAATGGGAGGGGGCGTGGGGCGGTGACCCCCGCCCCCATTGCGGCAGCGATACCAGGGTTCCCGTTAAAGGGGTCTTAGGGGGAGGCATTGACCATACGCCCAGAGGTCGTCATTGCCCTCCCCCTCCAGCGGCGGCGAACAAAGGGGGGCGGGCTATCTGCTTGAACATATGTTCTCCAGAGCTAGCCCATCCCTCACACATGCTGGATAACCCTGAAAAGTACCCAGAACCCCGGCTGGGGGGCTGGGAAGGATAAACGCCCAATGCCTGAGCCAAGGTCTCCCTACATCTGAATATTAATAAAGTTGTGGCCAATTTTAATCCCATAGAACGTTGTCACGTGTCGTTATTTCCCTCAGGGGCTGCCTGGGGTTCGGGGGGACTCCACCTAGCCACGCAAATATATTTGGGGACACAGCACAATGCAGATCTACCTATTTTGTATAGTCCACTCTGTCTCTTAGGTTTAGAGTGGATTTTTTTTTAATTCTTATTCTTATTGGCAGCCTGGATAATTTTATTCCCATTTTACAAATGAGATTGGACCAAGCTTGAGAGAGAATGACTGGCTGGAACTCTGTCGCTTAGCTGCGATTTCAATACAAAGAAGTTTGTAAGGCCCCAATATAAGATTTCCAGAATGTGAAACACACAAAGCTAATAAAGTAATCCCTCTAAACGGCACGAGAAATTTAGCAAGAGTGTAAGCATGCTTCCTCCCTCTAAGAATTCTGTTGCCCAGTGTGGAAGGCACCTAGACACCACCCCTCTGCAGGCTGAAAGGAGCAGTAGTATGCATTTGCCCGGAGAAAGAGAAAATGGTTTTGCACTTAAACCACAGAGCCTAGGGCTTGCTGATCAGAAGGTCGGCGGTTCAAATCCCCATGATGGGGTGAGCTCCCGTTGCTTGGTCCCTGCTCCTGCCAACCTAGCAGTTCAAAAGCATGGTCAAAGTGCAAGTAGATAAATAGGAACCGCTGCAGCGGGGAGGTAAACGGCGTTTCCGTGCGCTGCTCTGGTTCGCCAGAAGCGGCTTAGTCATGCTGGCCACATGACCTGGAAGCTGTACGCCGGCTCCCTCGGCCAATAATGCGAGATGAGTGCTGCAACCCCAGAGTCGGTCACGACTGGACCTAATGGTCAGGGGTCCCTTTACCTTTAGAAAATATGACTCGGACATTTCTGGCTGGACTTTTATGATCTTTGGGTGCCTGCAACCTGTGCCTTCTTGTTTCCTAACTGCTTCAGCCCGTATATTTGTAAATAAACATGTATTACAAAAGCACCACATACCCAGTATTATGTCTCTTCACAAGGAAACTGATCCCGTAATGCTATCCTGGAACATCCTACTGCTTGGGGGAAAGGGGAGAATGAAACAATATGATATGCTTGCCAGTAGCCCAATGAATAAGCTTTCTTCCCAGTTATTTCCCTATTGCCATATAAAATATTCTCAGCTTGGCTGTTCCCTGCTGACATACTGACAAATAGCTGGTGTCATTAATAGAGTTCTGAGTCCATATGGAAGAGAAGCAATGTCCCAGGCCTCTCAGCAAAGCCAAAACAGTGAAGCCAATTGCCTTTGTCGGCATTTAATGTCCAACTTTTTAGTTAATCTTTAACAGCTTAAAATGTTAGGGTGGAGGAAAGTGACACTGTTAGATCTGGGGTGGCAGCAGTGATATTTGTGAGTACTATAGGTCCCCTTTTCTCTTGAGTTTCTTTAAACTAGACTAGTTCTATTACAGGGGACGCGAGTGGCGCTGTGGTCTAAACCACTGAGCCTAGGGATTGCCAATCAGAAGGTCGGCGGTTCGAATCCCCGCGACAGGGTGAGCTCCTGTTGTTCGGTCCCTGCTCCTGCCCACCTAGCAGTTCGAAAACACGTCAAGTGCAAGTAGATAAATAGGTACCACTCCGGTGGAAAGGTAAACAGTGTTTCCGTGCACTGCTCTGGTTCGCCAGAAGCGGCTTAGTCATGCTGGCCACATGACCCGGAAGCTGTCTGTGGACAAACGCCGGCTCCCTTGGCCTATAGAGCGAGATCAGCGCCGCAACCCCAGAGTCGTCCACGACTGGACCTAAGGGTCAGGGGCACCTTTACCTTTTAGTTCTATTACCTGGCAGAAACCAACTGAACACAGCTACGCTTCAGCCCAAGGTTTAAAGTCATTTTGAGAAATCCACAAAAAAATAGGAACAATAACTTCAATCTGTGGTAGTCCACACAGTTCAGATAAACAAAGTAATGAAAGTATATTCAACATACTCAAAGTGCTGTAGTGGGTAGTGGGGGAACTGCGCGAAAATCCTCACTTGGCTAGGAAGATCACTGGGTTCTGCTTAACCTATCTCACGAAGATTATTATTAGGATAATAACAAACTGGGGTATGGGAAACAAATTGTATGGATAAGAGATATTGGATCTATCAAATGGAAAATACGATTTTAAAAAACGAAACAACTTTCCGTGATCCTGCTACTTTTAAGATAAGTTGAATTTTAAACTCAGGCATAGCTACAGGGACTGCTGAAAAGTTGGCACCTCTCATGTAGAACTATATATAACAAAGAAGCCATGATTGCCTCTGAAAATGATATCCCTGTGTTTCAGTTCCCTTTCCTTCCACAATGTTTAATGCAGCCTCCCATAACCTGTTGACCTCCATCCCCATCCAGCATAAGGTCAATGGTCAAATTATGGGAGTTACCAGGTTGGGTACAATGTTCCTTGATTTGCAGGAGGAGGGTGAAAATTGCTGTTCCGCCTTAGGCTGCAAAATATCTTGCGCAGGCCATGAAGTTTGAAGATTCATGGAACAGATGTGTAAAAGTTATTATACATGATGTAGTTATCTTTAAAGGTTCTGGTACAGATATTCATTTTCATAAAACAAGGAAGACTAACTCCCAGTTTGGGGGGTTCATTTGGTCCCCAAGCAAGTTTTTTTCCGCTTCCTCAAAGATCCCATCAATTTCGCTGGCAGCAGCACCTTTTTTAAAAAGTAGACACACAACACTGGGGTGGGCAAAGCCTTGTTGGGAAATGCAAATAATCCCATTCCTGGTCATCAAACTGATTATAATCAGATTATAATCTGATTATAATCTGATTATAAAATGATTATAATCTGATTATAAAATGATTATAATCTGATTATAAAATGATTATAATCTGATTATAAAATGATTATAATCTGATTATAAAATGATTATAATCTGATTATAAAATGATTATAATCTGATTAAAAATGATTATAATCTGATTATAAAATGATTATAATCTGAGGAGCAGTGAAGGGACAATAAAAACCACTCCTCTTCTGATTGGCATAGATCAGGTGAGGAGGAGGGACTCTCTCTGCGTGTGTGTGCGCCCATGTGCCTCCTGTGCATGTTTATATGTGTGCACATGTGCATGTGAGAATGTAGGGTTGCCACACCTACACCCGGTTGCACTCACTCCTGGCATGCAGTCTCTGGAGGGTTGGCCAAGGGTGAATGTTGCCCTCAGGACAAATAAGGTTAGTCACCAATGCCATAAAGCAATGGAAGAGACTTATCTGTTGCTGCTACCATGACCCTAGTCCTGAGCCAATAACAGTAATCTCAAATGGAAGATAAAAGGGGAAAGTCTTTGTGAAAAAGAAAGTATTTGCAACCACTTTCCCTTGTTCTCACGTACAAGAGTGATAAAATTAACTAGACTTGCATGGCAGCAGCTTCCAGTCAATTCTATTTCCCAAAAGATTTTTTAAATTATAAGGATGCCGGAGAGGGGGAGCTCACCCATGTTTTTTAAATGTTCTTAAAATGTTGAGACATTGCTCTTCTGTGCATGCACATTTAAGTATTAAACATGCATAAATACAGCAACTTTAAGAGTTGCGTATAGTGGATATTCATCCCCTGTGAATTTAAAAACTGCCTCTTGAATCTGTGGGTGGTATTCAACTAAATTTTGCTGAAAAGATGAATCATTGAAATTAATGAACATGACCAGGTTAGGTCTGTTAATTTCAGAGAGTCTACTCTGAGTAAACCTTAGTTGATTAAAACCTCAGTACCAAGCTGCATGGCTTAAAACATAAATATAAAAGTTGGTTTTTGTAAACGTTGGATGTTAAACATCTCCAGAATGTTCAAAACTTGTATAAAGCTGACACTGAAATGAGAGCCTCAATGTGTGACTTAAACTGAAATCATATACCCACTTACCCCATACAACTCCATGGGTCTTACATCCCAGTCTTCATGTACTGTATAGGATTTCACTGTTATTTTCTTGGATGAGCTCAAAGTAGTTACCCTAATCCAGTGTTGTTTCTAGGAACTCTAGGGTTCCCTCAATGAAAAGATTGGCAGTGGCAGATGAAATGCCTAAAAGATATTCTGTCTACTGTTATCAATCTCCTCTTGCACTGGCCAGCTGCAAAATGGTATTGGATACATTCTAAATAGTACTTTCGATATGTATATAGACAGACCTAAGGGTTTTTTTGTGACCATACTCACCAGTAAAGAGCACTGGTACCTCCTTTTTTGCTGCCCTTTTGTGCTAGTACCCACAGAAAAACTGATGTGGAAAGGCTTACCTGAAGGTGGGAATTTTGAAATTTAGTGGTCTAGATTGGGAATATTTAGCAGGACAAAATCACGTGGCAGGACTTCAACCACATTAAAAACAGCCACCAGTGGAGTAAACTGTCACTGCATGGCACTGGAGAAAACATATGCCTTTCTACGCTCATTTGAGAGTTTTAGAATATTTCATACAGCTTGAAAAATACATTGGTTTCCCCATGGTATTTCCAGGAGCATTTTTCCCCCATCACAAATACCACAACACAACCGTCACGTTCCCCTCAATCTGTCAACTACCTGTCACACACTTTGGATTATTTTCATCAAATGCAATTGCAGTGAAGTTTGCACACAGAACAAGATTATTACATTATAACCATCGCACAAATGAACCGGGCACATTCAGGTACCCTAACACATACACAAATGTATCAGGGCTGGTGGCCTGGAGGCAAGTAAGTAAACTGGGATGGGCAGTCCAAGACCAATTTAGTCTGTATCCAAGGGAAAAGATGCTCATGAAGGGGAGTCAGGCCAGAGTCAGCAGCAGTCAGTGTTACTTGACCCACTCTAAGCTGGTAGGTGCAATACTCCTCTTTGGCCACCTGCAGTGGCAGCACTGAACGCCAGCAACTCCCTTCTGCTAGAGTCCCGGAGGCAAGATCCAGGGCTTCCTAAGTTTATAAGACCATGGAAATGTTGCTATGGCAAAAAACCCATCCCTGTATTGCACTCACTGGCATGATGACTCCTAGTGTTCCATAGTATCTGATCTCACTCGCTTCCCTTACCCTTACCTGCTGGAGACAGGATATGCCCAAGGGCATGTATTTAAACATGATCTCATTCATATCCAATGTGAATATACTTAAGCCACTTGAGAGAGCAACATAAAAATAACGTGAGATATACAGGTATAGTCACTTGTCTGCAAAACCCTTTATCACATGTTTTTTTCTTAATTATCCCATATGATAAGAATGTGATAAATGGTTGGCAGAGGCTGTCGTTTTAATATATGACACAATAATCAGGCTTCAGATGTATATCTAGCTTTTAGCCATGAAATGTAAAATACTGCCTGCTGTTTCCTAATGCTATTTGCTTTTCCTTGTTTCGTTGGTATGCTCCTCTTCTTCCTCCCCCCCCCCTCCGTTCTTGGTCCGCCACTCCCTTTAAAGCAAAAAAACACACACACAAAAAAACCAACCCAGAATGCAGAGGTGGTACTGAAGTTGTAGCAATATAGACTTCCCCAGAGCAAGTTTAGGCAGACGTAGGAGCCACACCTTGGTATAAAGACTCAAACCATGACAATGAAGACCCAGCATCACTCATCTCATCAAGTCAGGGCAAAGAACTGGAAATGGAGCCCATCTGAGTGTTGCAACTTGCTTTTTAGCTGTTAGCAACTCCGTCTAAAGTTCAGGAGCTAATTTATAGCCAAGTAGCAGGACAAGGAAAAGAGAAAGAAGAGAACATGTGGCTCAGTACAGTACAGGATTATATCCAGAGCCAGGTTCGCTTGGCACAGATTTCTGGAGGCCAAAGCAATGTGTGTGGATGGGAGGAGTTTCAGTCTTAAAATTTGCAGGTTTGCCTTTTCAGGCTTCCTGTATAACATAGGGCTATGGTTGAAACAATTTGCTCGCTCCACAAAACTGTGCCAAAGAACATGCTCCTGAAGTGTGAATATTTGAGATTTGAATATTCATTGAATGTTTTCTGTCAAGCATTTGACATCAGAAGATGCAGTGGCAGTCGGTAATTGACACTGCCCTGACAGGCAGGATCCAGTGGCTTTCAGTACAGTATAGTTTCTAGCAGAAAACAGTCAGCATTTGATAGCTGGGATGTAAAAGGATTCAATACTGGACAGTCTCTGGCATGTAGAAGTCAGTATGTGATAACCTTTGACAGCTGACGTACATTAGTAATCAAGATTTGACAATATCTGACAGCCAACATGCAGTAAACAACAACATTTGACAGTATCAGACATGTAGCAATCAGCATTTGATAGTATCTGACAGCTGGCATGCAGTGGGAGTCAATAATTGACAGGACCTGATAGATGAATTGAAGAACCATTTATTTCATTTTGTATTAACTTCCTTTCGTACGAACGAATATTACCATCTACTAATGAGATCACCGTGTCTATTGGGGTTTCACAAAATCTATTTGGGATGTCAGACTGTAATCTCATATGGATTTTCAAGCCTCAAATTCAGAAAGCCACAAAACTGTATTTAATTATTACTGGTTTTAATTTCTGTCTTCCCCTGTCCCAAAAGTCCAATGCAAGTGATATAATATTAACAATAAAAATTAAACTACAAAGAAGTGAAATATAGTAACTTAAAATAATACCTGACTACTTAAACTTAACCACCAAATGGCAGTACAAGTAGATCTTTGAGTTTTGGCAAACTTCCAGCTTAAATGATTTTGAACTGCAGTAGCCACCAAAAAGGGATGTGGGTGGTGCTGTGGGTTAAACCACAGAGCCTAGGGCTTGCCGATCAGAAGGTTGGCGGTTCGAATCCCCGCGACGGGGTGAGCTCCCGTTGCTTGGTCCCTGCTCCTGCCAACCAACAGTTCGAAAGCACATCAAAGTGCAAGTAGATCAATAGGTACCACTGCAGCGGGAAGGTAAACGGCGTTTCCGTGTGCTGCTCTGGTTCGCCAGAAGCGGCTTAGTCATGCTGGCTACATGACCTGGAAGCTGTACGCTGGCTCCCTCAGCCAATAATGTGAGATGAGCGCCGCAACCCCAGAGTCGGTCACGACTGGACCTAATGGTCAGGGGTCCCTTTACCTTTAGCCACCAAAAACAACTGCCTGTGTGCATGTGATCTTGCAACCTAAACATGGCATACAGGTGGGATTAGCAAATATAGGAACATAAAGTAGAATAATGGTCTTTATAGGGCTGAAGCCATATATACAGCTCTGTCAGAAGTAGACTCTTGCCATGCCAGCCAAATCCCACCTGGTTTATGCTTCGTTCTGTTCTACACCTCCTCTCTCTCGGACCTGCTAGCAGTAGCACCAACAAATACAAGATGGGAGTCCGTCCATTATTTTGAATATACCTGATATTTTTTAAGAACGCTGCTCAACAGCTAGTTAGTTCTACTATGGTCTACTTTCAAAGCTGGCGGGTGAAAGAGCTAATCGCTTCCCCCGATGGACTGTTGACAGACTCAGGTTCCTCATCTCTTCCCATCTAGAATAAAGGGTAAATAAAGGAAAAGACTGGAGCACAACAGCAAAGGGATGACCCTTTCTCTTTGGATTGCATCAACAATAGGAAGGTTTCTTCCAGGCATCCCCAAACTTCAGCCCTCCAGATGTTTTGGACTACAATTCCCATCATCTCTGACCACTGGGTCCTGTTAGCTAGGGATCATGGGAGTTGCAGGCCAAAACATCTGGAGGGCCGCAGTTTGGGGGTGCCTGGTTTCTTCCCTTGCCCACTTGTGTCTCAATGCCTCTCCCCACCACACCCCAAAGTATTTCAAGCTACATAAAGGTGACAGAGAAAGGGCCTTGGTATCTGGAGAAGCCGGATGACATTTCCTTGGGGTGGGAGGTTTGCCAATAACCAACCTCTGTGCAGATATTCAAGTTCAATGTGTTACAGTATTTTATTTCACCAGGTATTGTCAAAACCTTTCCAGAGGAGAACGATTGATGGCAGAAAGACACCAAAAAGCAGTTTTAAATAACATGATGCCCCCCCGAAGGTTTTACCTTTTCAATCCTTTTGTATCTGATCATGTTCATTATGCAGTTATGTCACTCTGACACGCACTGCAAGTCTGTACTGAGTTCCATTCCAGCAGTGACCTATTACACTACCAAACAATTTGTTGAAACACCTAACAGACACCAAATTTAAAGTTTGCTTTTAAGGAATGCTGTGGGTTGGAATTTCATTCCTGGACGAACAATGCAGGGCCGGAACCAAGAGGCGAAGAGGGCCCTGACATGTACTGTTGCCAGTTTATTTAGCCTGAGTCATTCTTTGAGAGGAGGAATGTTAATGACTCAAGATTTCACTGATCCAAACTGGCATTGACACGGAGATTAAGAAAATAACAGCCTGAATGAGTGGGAAAGACATTAGAAAGGAGGAAGGAAACCTCACTTCCAGGGGTGGTCTCCGTGACAATTCATATTACGTCCTAAGCTTTCTACTGAGCAGAATTATTTGCTTATCTCTATGGTGGAGGTTCATTAATAATGAGGCACTGCATCTTCTGCCTCGTTGATTATTTCCCATTGTGAGTCTAAATTCACCCGGGAGTCCTATTATGGACTGAAATAAGTACTATAGTTGAAAGGATGCCTATCATTGTGGGCAATTATCCTTGTGGATGTCAGTGATTTCAGAAAATATGGGGGTGGAACATCCTAATACTTGCCAACTACCGTATTTTTCCGTCTATAAGAAGCCCCCATGTATAAGACGCCCCCTAATTTTTGACATTATTTTTTAGGGGGGAGGGGAAACCTAGTCTTATACATGGAAAAATATGGTACTGCAGACCTGCACAATCGGTGATTCACCATACCAAATGCAGCCTACCAGGCATATACAGCAGCTCACCAAGGTCAGTTGTATTTGCCAGCTGCCTGAGACAGCGAAGGCTGGTGGTGGTTGCCAGACACCTAGCAGGCTCTATGGTTAGCAGGCTGTTTTTAGGTCTCAGGTTGTAGAGACGTCATCTATGAGATAATCATATTCAGGGCTTGCCTTGATCAATAGATCTATAATGCATCGTGGCAGAACAGAAAGCTCGCTTGTTGAGTGTTTTACAGACAAACTAAGGATTTCTTCTAGTCTAGCAAGCGTTTTCTTCCCATCACACTTTTCTAAACTAGTTTTAGAATTAAACTAATTCCAGTTTATAAATAGAAGATGGAAGATTAAACCATTGCAATTTGAATATGGCTAGAAAGGGAAGGCTCTCTTCTTCTTTATCCTACAACCCCAAGTACAAGCTACATTTATCCTCTTCTGTCTGTCTTTGAATGTGATTAAATGACACTCCTTTGCTATAGTCTGAAGTCACTCATTGGGAAAGAGGTTCCAGTGGGACTTATTTCCAAGGGAATGGTAAGCACACCAACTTTGATCCAGTGGCTTTCCAAATAAACAATAGACTCCTTGCTCTGATCAGAAAGATATGAGAAGAGGGTGCCTGCCTAGCTAAATATGCAGCTGATAAACACAAAACCTTAGGAGCAGCTCCATCACATTTGAAGATGTGTGTGATGCTGTGTGCGTGCGCAACGTTTTCAACCAAGAATAAACTGAAAAAGTGAGGAAGTATTTCCATGATGAGGCTGGAAAAATTCAAATTTGCCAATGCTCCCCCCCCCCCGCTAATCAAGGATGAGAAATGGTGAACGTCAAAGCAACTGAACTCCTCCTTTGAGTTTCTCAGATACTTAATACATATGTGGCTACTGCCCATACATATGGTCCTGTAGTAGAACAGCTAGCTAGTGTGGTTAATTCCATACTGGAAGACTTAATTACCAAACCCAGTTTGGGATGGAGATCTCAAAAATCCTGGTCCCACTGCAAACCAAGTTCAACCCCCCTCTGAAATCTGGACCTGGCTCTTAATGGGTTTGCCAACAATGCTGACAACCAGTTCTGCTCGACATTTCCTCCCCCCTTCCCTATGGAATCTGCCCTTTTGAATGAGCTGCTGGCATAGACAGGAGACGGGAAACAGCTTGTAAGCTTCATCGTTAATGCCTGGCCACCGTGCCATTTGCCACTGGGATGCATCAGAGTTATGCATTGCCAAAAATAACCTTCGTGTCACCATAAAAAAAGAAGAGATGATACCAATTTACATAACATTTTCACATGGTGATTTAAATATATGAGGCAAATTTAGAAATGGTTACTATAATATAATAATCTCACCACAGAGGGAAAGACATCAGGTGCTGGTGTGCCTTCTTGTTCTGCTGATCATATGAAATGAATGAAATGGAATTTATTACAGTCCCAGACCAGATTCACATACCATACTAAGCGAACATAAAACACAATAGAATTAAGTTTGAATTAACAATCAAATATAACAATAAACAATACGAATATGACAGCCATTAGAAATGTGGTTTATGGTGGGTCTCAGTCTCTAAAATATTATCTAGAGTTTGCATCTGAGGCTTTAGTCTTTGTAATAGCACAGCTTGTTCCCTGAGTTTTATGGCAACCGCGCAAAATTTGGCCACCCTTAGCGTGATCTCTGGATCCTTATCCTCTATCAGGGATTTTAAGCATTGAGGTTCAGACCCACTTGGAATTTTCTGTATAACAGGGGTGATAAAGACCGAGCGTATATCCTCATAAAAACGACATCGTAGCAAGACATGAGAGACGGTTTCCACCTCTATCAGGCTGCAGGGGCAGACTCGCTCTGCATACGGTTTACCCACATATCTGCCCTGCAGTAAGGCAGATGGCAGCATGTAGGCTGATTATATGCTGCTCACTGTTGATAAAGAACTTCAGGGCTCCTGGTCTCCCTTTTATGGTTTCTTATATTTAAACCAGACTTGGACTGGAAAGCCCTCAAACACAGGACACCTTCAAATAGAGGACAGTCCTTGGTAAAGCAGAATATGCTGCCACTTCATGCCTCCTGGCCTATTGTGAAATAGAACTCCCATTCACTCTGTGGCAGGGAAGGATGTCCCTACACATGTTTAGCAATATCCAGGCCTTAAGAAATAGGCCTCTTTGCTGCTGATCCCCTCCCCACTTTTTAGGATAGGTTTGCTAGGGAAGGGGTGGGACTTACAGGGAGGACTGTCTGTAGGACTGTAAGACTCCCAATATTTTTCTTCACAAAAGGCAGAGGACCTTCTCTGTTGTGGCACCCTCCCTATGGAATGCCCTCCCATCAGATGTCAAGGAAATGAGCAACTACAGCGTTCGCTGCGGGTTGCGTTCGCTACGGGATACAAATGCGCCGAACCCGGAAGTACTGGAACGGGTTACTTCCGAGTTCAGCGCGCATGCGCAGAAGCGGCGAATCGCAACCCACGTGTGCGCAGATGTGGCGCTGTGGGTTACGGATCCTGCAGGTTGCAAGCACGCTTCCCGCACGGATCGCGTTCGCAATCCGAGCATCCACTGTATATGACTTGTAGAAGACATCTGAAGGCAGGCCTGTATTGGGAGGTTTTTAATGTTTGATGTTTCAATTTGTTTTATATGTACTGTAAACCACCCAGAGTGGCTGGGGAAACCCAGCCAGATGGGTGGGGTATAAATAATAAAATTATTTATTATTTATTATTATTATTACTACTACTACTACTTTGTGCATCGAATGATAAGCAACTGTATGTACTTTATACCATAATGAAGTTTCATTTATGTTAACAGAATATGCACCTGCAGAACACATTGAATACTTGTCTACCCATTAATTGATCAAGACAGCTCTGAAAATATTTGGTGGGATCTGGACATAAGCCAGTGTAGATTCACAAGAGAGCCCTAAATCCTGAAGCAGTAGATCAATCGGTTCCTTTTTTTAAAAGAAGTGGCACTGAGTTATTAATTGTTCTCTTTGTATTGGCATATGCTCATTCCACATTTAAGTTTTATGCTCAAGTGACTAAATGAATCCAGATGTACACATTTCAAGCTTGTGCTGTTTTGCTAGGTTTCTTAAGTGGAATAATGGTGAAGGGATGTTTAAGAATGCAGATACCTTGTTCACAAAAGGGAAAAAATCCTGATTATTGTTGATTGTAAGTTAAGGAGTTCTGCTGTTGACAATAATAGTTTCTGGAAACACCTCATCTTCTACATTACTTATGTAGATAATGGAATGATGTAAGAATCTTAACCGCTGCCAAAAATAATATTAAATCTGTGGATGTGCTAAAATTGGAAAAGATACATATTCTACAATGAAAAGTGCTGTAATAACAATAGCAAACATGATTGCTAGCAGAGATAGCCGTGATTTTTTCCCCCATGGTTATCCTGATCTTAGAATTTCTAAATCTTGAGTCCAGGGAATGAGGTTTTGAGCTAAATGGCAGAAAAATGCTTACTGACATGGCTCCCTTCCCCCTTCCCCTGCACATATTCGTTTTTAGTGATTCTGAGCCTGCTGCAAGTAACTGGGACTTCCTGAACTTGTGGTGACCTGCCTGCTTTTTCTCCCTCCACAAAGAATGCCACACGTACACAGTGCACATGAATCTTGAATTTAATGCCTGCTGTTCTTTCAGCATGTAGTGCTTTTTCCTTCCGCTCCAGAATTCTGGAATAGAACCTGTTCCAAATCCACACATTCTGCGCTAAATCAGAGGCACACAAAATGATATGGCGTGGTTCAATTAGTGCTGTGCCAAAAAATCTCCAATTCCGCCACCCTCCAACTATTCTCCATCAATTAATGAGAAACGAAACTGCATTTGAAAATTATCATAGGGGAGAGAATTTTTTTTGGGGGGGGGGGTGAAATTCTGATGCTTTACTTTTGGGTTTTGGAAGGGTCCTTTTTTCATTCTGCTAATAATGTTCCCAGTGGACTGCACTCTGCAACCTTCACATGTGCCCATACTTAAAGACTATAATGAGGTGGCTTCTCCCATGGGGCTTTTTCAGATCAGGAATAATGAGCAGCCGAAGAAGCTTCAGAGTACTGGAGACATGTTTGCTACAAGAAAAACACACTCACCAACTCCAGGGCTGGCACAAGACAGTTTGGCACCTGAGGCGAACCACAAAATGGCGCCCACCCCCCCACCAAGGAAGGAGTGAGTGAAGATCTACATTAGGAGCAAGAGGAAGGAGATCATCTCAACTTTACCTGACAGCTGAAGTGGGAATCAAAGGCTGTCAGAGGGGTGGTGGGTGGGCCTGGTCTGAATCACACTGAGTGAGTACAGACCCCAGGAGACCCCAGAGGGCCATTTCATCCCTAGGAATGGGAGGAGACTAGCAGTGCCTCCTATTTGCTGAGAGGCCGCTGTAAAGGCAGCATGGGGAGGGGCTACTGAGGAGGCCATCGATCTGGTCCCCAAGGAGCATGCCACAGCAAGCAAACGTGGTCTTTGGAGGCCAGATCTCCTGCCTGAGGCAGTCGCCTCACCTTGCCTCATGGGTGGGCCAGCCCTGTGTATGGCCACCTTGGAATGATAAGCTCAACTCAAAACCCTGCACCTACCCAAATGCTAAAGAAATTCTCAAGTCCCCTGGGAATAAAGGGCAGAAAAATAGAAGCCTCTTCCACAGAGGAAGCAAACGTCCAACAAACGGGAGGCCAGATTTTGACAGCACCACCTCAATGTACCAGATGCTATGGTGGGTGTGGGGGAATAACACACACACAAACCAAGAGGGTGAGTATCACTTTCATGTCTGGCTTCGGAGCTTCCAGATGCATCTGCTTGCCTGATGTTAATAAGAACAATTGCTGAAGTAGATGGGACTTTCAGTCTAACCCGGCCAAGCCATTCTGATGTGATCTTAAAGTATTCCCCATATTAGAACAATCCACTCCATCCTTTTTGGTGGCCACTCAAGATCTTATTGGTCTCCTGCGCTGCTTGGCAAGGTAAATTGGAGAGAAGAATAGGGTAGTGCTGTGTAAAAGAAATCCTATCCCTCTCTGTTTTTTATTATTTCTAAGGGAAACTATGCTCAGATTAAAATCGAAAAATTCTCTCTCCCATTTATTATGTAAGGAAATGATCAAGGGAATGAAGCAACTCCTTTCTGTGGAAACGTTGCTGCGTTTGGCACTTTTTATTTTACAAAAAAGGTGACATGGTAGAAGTTTATAAAGTCATGAATAGCACGGAGAAAGTGTATAGTAGAAAGTTGTTTTTTCTCCCTCTCTTATAACGCTAAAGCTTGCGGACATCCAATGAAGCGGAAAGTTGGAAAATTCGGGACATATGAATGAGAGTACTTCTTCACACAGCACATAGTTAGACTGTGGAACTCCCTCCCACAGGAGGCGACATTGATGGCCAGCAAATTGGATGGCTTTAAAAGAAGGCTGGACAAATTGATGGAGGATAAGGCTAGCAGTGACTACTAGCCACAATGGCTATGGGAACTAATGCCAGTGTACTGGAAGAAGCAGAGATCACCAGTGTCGAAGCAAGGATTCTTCAACATCAACTTCATTGGACTGGTCATGTTGTGCGGATGCCTGATTGTCATCTTCCAAAGCAACTACTCTATTCCGAACTTTAAAATGGAAAGCGTAATGCTGGTGGTCAACAAAAGAGGTTTAAAGACTGTCTCAAGGCAAATCTTTAAAAAATGTAGTATAAACACCGACAACTGGGAAACACTGTCCTGCCAGCACTCCAATTGGAGAACAGCCTTTACCAAAGGTGTCATGGGCTTTGAAGACACTTGAACTCAGGACAAAAGGGAGAAACGTGCTAAGAGGAAGGTATGCTTGGCAAACCCTCACCATGATCAACTTTCACATGGAAACCAATGTCCCCGCTGTGGAAGGACGTGTGGATCTAGAATTGGCATCCACAGTCACTTACGGACTCACTGCTAAAACCCTGTTTTGGAAGACAATCTTACTTGGCTATGAGTGATCACCAAAGAAGAAGAAGAAGAAGAAGAAGAAGAAGAAGAAGAAGAAGAAGAGTTTGGATTTGATATCCCGCTTTATCACTACCCGAAGGAGTCTCAAAGCGGCCAACATTCTCCTTTCCCTTCCTCCCCCACAACAAACACTCTGTGAGGTGAGTGGGGCTGAGAGACTTCAAAGAAGTGTGACTAGCCCAAGGTCACCCAGCAGCTGCATGTGGAGGAGCGGGGAAGTGAACCCGGTTCACCAGATTACGAGTCTACCACTCTTAACCACTACACCACACTGGTGTGTGGAAGGAGGAAGAGGAGGAGGAGGAGGGGAAGAAGAAGAAGAAGAAGAAGAAGAAGAAGAAGAAGAAGAAGAAGAAGCTCTGACTCTATGAATAGAAGCAATGTTTCTGAATATCAGGTGCTGGAAACCACAGGAGGGGAGAATGCTCTTGTGCTTTGTTCATGCTTGAAGGTTTCTCACAGGCATCTGGGTAACCACTGTGAGAATAGGATGCTAGACTAGATGGGCCTCTGCCCTGATCCACTAGGCTCTTCCTATGTACTTATGAAATAGAGATAATCATTTGCCCTCCTTTCCTCCAAACTATTTTGTGGTATCCCAGATATTCATTCTTCGAAAATGCACACATATCCAACAAATGCAGATATATATACTCTCAGTCTGTTACTACCTCACTCACAGAAAGAATGGAACTTTCACAACATTTTATGCACCCAGGAGCAGAAATTTCCAATAAATAATAATACCTTTATTGTCATTGTACAACCTGTGTACAATGAAATTAAATGAGCCTCCGTCCCCCCCACCCAAACAGATAAATCTACAAGTTATTTATAACAATATATTGTATAATCTATAAAATTGCACAACACCTCTGCCGATGAGGCTCACTCAGTTCTGCCCCTTTGTGCAGTCTGTTGATTTCCTTTGGACAACTCAGGGAGGAAAATACCACTCATTATAAAAGAGTGGTGCAGGCTTGCTATCGGAGGGTCTACAAAATCTTTCAATTTTTCATTACACTTGCTTTGATCCTGTAATAGCATGTGGATTAAGGAATGCTCCCAGCGGTAATCTGCTGCAGAGCTGCCACGGCTGGCTAGCAATCTTTAACAGACAGCTGTATCAGGGTGGGTTTTTTTTTGGGGGGGGGGCATGTTCTGAAAAACAATTTTCAGAAGAACCCATTAAGAGGTGCATTATGTGGACTGTAGCAGTGCCATATCTCCTACACCATAGTAATTCTTTATGGCCAGAGGTTTCCTTCCTTATATGAGAGGAGAGAATGGCTTTTCTCAAGAAACATCCCCCCCCCCCGCCACTGCTCAGGGATTCCCTGCAAGAGACCAGCACTGACATCATCGGGAAATTCTTTCTTTTAACTTACACAGTCTGTGCATAGGAGGGCACTCGCTGATAGCAAGGGAACGTTGGCAAAGAAAGAGGGAGGGGCACTGCTAGGATTTTCCAGGGAAACACTACAGCAGATGGCCTGATCTTCTGATAAACAGTGGTGCATCTGCAGTCCGACTGGTGGGAGGATATTTTTGGATATCTCTGCTCACCCAGGCTTGTCCAATATTTTTCTTTTCCATCTCACCCCATTCCTTTCAGCTTTCCTGGTGTGTGTGTGTGTGTGTGTGTGTGTGTGTGTGAAGCTGTTTCGTTGGACCCTGCAGTAAAATTGCCTCCCCACCCTCTGCTACCCGGCATTGCTGTTCAGAATCCTCCGGTGCCGTGTTTGCCACATCCCTGCACTATAATATCAAAAATATTAGGACAGTGCTGAATATTAGAGCAAGTGTTGTCAGGGAAACAAGAACGGCACAGAACTGCTCTCTTTGTAAACTGAAAAAATTAACTTTGCTTTCATTCAAATGAGCCGCGCATCACTGCAGCCGGAGAAATAACAAAACGAAGGCTGGATTGACTCTGTCACTATACAATTTAATTCAATCACAATATGCAACAAAAGTTCAGATTTCTATTAAAACAGCAGCCCTCTTGGATGGAAGAAGGAAAATGTAGCCTTAGGTTTCTATGTTCGTGCCCTTACTGTTCCCTCCAGATATTGAATGCCAAGCTCAGTAATGAAAATTATTATTGCTCTAATTCTTATAATTTACTGAGGGCTTAATCAAACCCTGCAGCTTTAGAATTTCGTTAAAGCACACCTTGAGATATTTTTCTGCCAGTGATAACATGCAGCCATAATGTCAGGGGTATGCTGGCACAAGTATATCCAAGAGATGGGGTGGGGGAGAGATACAGACATATACCAAATCCTATTCTACCTCAGACCATGCTGCTAGATTCACACTAATTCCACGCACAGCTACGACAACATATAAAGGGAGACAGATACTCTGATGTCAGGGAATGTGGCACAGTGTTACACCTCTCTGGCCTCATTTTGTGTACAGTTACAGCACAGAAGGACAAAACATGATGTGGAAAGGGCACTTCACACAAGTAGGAAGCCGTTTGCATTAATCGTCTTTTGTCAGTTCATGCATAGGAAGAGATTGCCAATTCTTCTCAGAACCCTAGGACTCCCGACTGACAACACATTGCAACTTCCACTCTATCCTCCAACTAGGGATTAGTGGTGGGTGAATTCCAGTCAGGCGTGGAATTGGGTTGTGGAAAAAACAAGCTATTCCCCCACACCCCCACCCACACCCTGGAAATAGCTTGTGGCTGCTTTGAAACAACAACAAACCCAACCTCAATTCCAAGCCTGCTTTGGATCCTGATGCACCTAACTCAGAGCATGACAGAATCTAAATTGCTCCCAAAAGGTCCAGTACCCATCTTCAAAGTTTCCTACTTCCTTCACCCAAAGCAGCGGTGGCGGCGGCAACAGCTGTGGAGGCCTCCTTGAGCTCAGTGTGATTTATATGACAGCCTAAGGTGCTTCTAGATATGTCTTGATACCACAGTAATTCACAGGAACCTTTACTCCTCTGCCTACAGTGGTGTACACAGAAGGTTGCCAACTTTTATTTACCAGCCCTGTTTCTGTGACATGGGGTGGGGGGGTGGGGGAGCCGATGAAGCTTTTCCTGGCATAGAAATAAAAGACAGAGAGAATGATTTAACGGCAGCCTAATTTGCAGAAAGTCTGTAGCTAAAATGATTCCCCATTCAGTATCTTCATGCTGTGGGGGCGAGAAATCACTTACAACATGGGTGTCAGGGTTAGCAGTAGAGATAAAAGGCTGGGGGGGATGGGGACGTTGCAATACATTGTACAGTGGTGCCTCGCAAGACGAAATTAATTCGTTCTGCGAGTTTTGTCGTCTTGCGAATTTTTCGTCTTGCGAAGCACGGTCTTGCGAAGCACGGTTTCCCATAGGAATGCATTGAAAAGAAAAAGGAAACTCGCAAGACGTTTTCGTCTTGCGAAGCAAGCCCATAGGGAAATTCGTCTTGTGAAGCAACTCCAAAAACGAAAAACTCTTTCATCTTGCGAGTTTTTCGTCTTGAGAGGCATTCGTCTTGCGGGGTACCACTGTACTTTAAAGAGGCTCCAGTGTCACTAAGCTTCCAAAGTCTCTACCACAAAACTGAGATCAAGCAGGCACCAAACAGGCTCTGCTCTTTTAACAGATGCCCAGGAAGCCACCTGAGGGCAAAACAAAAGATTCAGTGTTGTTAAGAAGCTGTTTTCTACTAAGTCAGGCCATGGGTCTGTCTTGCTCAGTATAGTCTACACACAGTGGCTCTTCAGGGTTTGAGACAGTGGACATTCTTAGACACTGGGCATTCTTTGCCAGTGGACATTCTTAAATCTACTTGGAAATGCCAGGGATCGAAACTGAGACCTCCTGCGTGTAAGTCATCTATGCTACCTCAGAGCTATGGCCCTTTCCGCTCTCTCCTTATCTGCGATTCTTTTTCTGGGCCTTCTTTTTTTGTATACTGGGCAATTGTTGAAGGTACAATTAAAAGCAAATAACAACAGAAGCAAAGGACTTCTTAACTTCCCCCACCCTCTGTTGATTATCCCACTGAGAGTCCCCCCCTACCCCCACACGGAGAGTTGACTCCCCACTCCAAGGGGTTTCTTAACTCCACTGGAGAAACAATACAGATACTTGTGTATTTTCATGAAGGAAAATGTACTACCCGAAGGAGTCTCAAAGCGGCTCACATTCTCCTTTCCCTTCCTCCCCCACAGCAAACACTCTGTGAGGTGAGTGGGGCTGAGAGACTTCAAAGAAGTGTGACTAGCCCAAGGTCACCCAGCAGCTGCATGTGGAGGAGAGGAGACGCGAACCCGGTTCACCAGATTACGAGTCTACCACTCTGAACCACTATACCACACTGGCTCTGTGCAGGTCTTTGGCTCCAGACTGCAGATTCAGTGACTGCACCGAATAACAAAACTGGGGGGGGGGAACGGGGCGGGGGGGAAATGAGGGGGAAACAAGCAAGATGGGGCTACATGTAATGAATAGTTCAGGCCTTAGACTGCAGGTTGGTCAGTTCAGATGCAGATAATAAGGCGCTCAGATAGTTTAGAATAGCAAACAGTAGCCCCAGGGTCCCATCAACACAATGCACTATGCATTTCAGGTTTATAAACCTATGCATCCTGAGAAAAGCCCAATGCTATATCTTTCTGAAATTCTATTACTGGGAATGCACAAATATAATATTCATACTATAGGCCAACACTGCCCCCCACTGCTTCAGAACACAACAGGAAGATGCCATTAGTTCAGGGCTTACAGCTGCTGTGGAACAAAAGAAGGGGGAAAATACAATTTGAGCTTCCACTGCTCTGCACCTGGTGTAGTCAGTAATCTTACACCAGCAGAAAGTATAAAATTCATGCAGATCATACTGGTAGCTTTCTCCTTGACACAAATGGCTGTAAAGAATCTAGGCCCCACAGCTGCTGGCAGAATGTTATGGAAGATTGAAACAGGTGGCTGCCCTCAAGTGTAGCCAGGATGAGGACCCTAATTAAATGGGGCTTCCCAGAGCATTAGAATCGTTTTAAAAATTTGCATCAGAAGTTCGGACTGAGAAGATTCTAGGAAGTCAATGCAACCTGAAGAGACTGGCTGAAAAGAACCAGATCTTGTCAAGCTAAGGAAGAATTGATAGCTGTTGAGAGACCCTCCCAGGTTAAAGGTGCTGTTCTGATGTGGTAAGGAGAGGCAGGAGGCAGAGCATTTTGGGGTTATCTGTTGCAATTCAGGGAGAGATAAAGCCCTAGGTTGCCAAATATTTTTTAACAGAGACAGAAATGGGTTCTGGGAGAATGAATTTTAGCCATTGCCCTTTCATGATTGCTGAATTTTATTGCATGTATTGTATTCAGCTGTCATGTGTCTATTGCAGAGCGGCGTGAATAACACTTTTAAAAGAAACTAGCAGCAATATTTTATCTCAATTTGGCTTCAAGTTTCTTTTTAAAATATTTTTTATTTTATTTTTTAAAAATTATTATACCACAGTTCTGCCTTTTCCGTCTTCGAGGTAAGAGCAGAATCACTAAGCTATTTTGTGCTTCATCAGCTCCCATACAGGCATATATTGGCTAGTGCAGGCACCCCCCCATACTCGACCCTCCAGATGTTTTGGGACTACAATTCCCATCATCCCTGACCACTGGTCCTGTTAGCTAGGGATGATGGGAGTTGTAGTCCCAAAACATCTGGAGGGCCGAGTTTGGGGGTGCCTGGGCTAGTGCTTATTTAGTCATCAATGATGAGCTTCTTTCAAACATATGCCACAAGGGCTAGAAAAATTGGAATTGTTAGGAAGCTGAATTCTGTGCCCAGGACTAGATGTGGCCTTCCCTTCCCTGTGTTTCCAGCATCCACACAGTCCTGCTTTAGGGGATGGGGGAGCATAGTTATTTCTCCAAACTTAAAGGCTATTTTAAATATGGCTCCCAACTCCCTTTTTTCTCTGTATCCATTATTATTTAAGAAGAATATTTTGGGTTTCCTACAGCAGAATGTTGTCAACAAGGATAGCTGTGGACTATTGGAATTTGTAGGGCTATCATTTTTAAGCCTTATTTATTTCGTTACACCAGGATCCTGTGCAGCACTAATAAAGCAAAGAGTGGATTCAAACGTGTGAGAAACAGAATTTCTACAACCAATGAGTTAGGGCTACTTACAGCCACTGCTGTTACCTTTTCACTAAGAACTCTTTACATCCTTTGCTTGAGGCTGCCTCTTCTTTCTGACTTTTGGTCAAGAGTGTAACGAGAATTATTATTTAAAACACCTGGAGTTTTAAATAATGTACACTTCTTCAACCTGTCAGAATGTAACTGCTTTATCTATCACTGTAAAATACAAAATTTACACACTACACCACATTCGAAACACATTTTTTTCTGGGCACTGTAATTTACCCCTCACAGAGTTGCAATTCCCAGCAACCCTTAAGAGACTACAGTGCCCAGAATTCTTTGAGGGCAAGAATGTGCGTTGAATGCGTTTTAAAGGCATACTGTGCAAACAGCCAAGGGCAATGAAGGTAACTAAGCAAACGGATACAAATATTGTTGAAATAAATAGATAGCAGCATTAGACTGTTTTAATGATGGTCCTTTTAAGTGATGCTAAGAAAAGTAGAATCATAGAATTGTAAAATTGGAAGTTACCACGAGGGTCATCTAGTCCAACCCCCTGCAATGCAGGAATCTTTTTGCCCAATGTGGGGTTCAACCCTATGGCCCTGAGATTAAGAGTCTCACGCTCTACCGAATGAGCTATTTGAAGATGCAAACAGGGCAGCTCTTGCCGCCATGCCTATTTCCTCCGAAGCAAGACTCCTATTCTTCTTCCCTATGGCTATCTGCTACCAAAGCAGGGTTGGGCCTAGACTAGCGACAAGCAGCAAATTGCTCTGGAACTGAATCCAGTTGATTAAGTCTCTGATTTGACTAATATTGTGGAATCACTCCTGAGGAGATCCAGAAACTCATGACTTAAAAAGATATTCATCATCATCAAACCTTTTATTGGCATCACATACAAACACCCAAAACAAATCAATACAGAACTACCACTTCCCCAGTGGCACAAAACATTTGCTAAAAGAAAGGAGGCAGAGCAGTCTATCGTCACATCTCTAGGTCTCCAGGGAGATCAGACGTCTACAGTGTATTTCGACGACAAAAAACCCAATAGAGATATTTAGCCACTAACTTGGTGAGCTCCTGATCATTCCCCAGTAATAGATAATGTATGACCTCCAACTCTGGTTTCCATTTGGGGATGCAGAGTTGATCTAGAAATTGCTGACGGAGATCAGCATATAGTTTATAATTAAGAACCATATGTGTGAGGGTTTCCACCAGGTGGTCTTCACATGGGCAAGTTCTTTCTCCTTCTACCCTGCCTAAGAACCTTCCCCAAAGGAGGTTTGATGGATTTGAATTAAACCTGGCCAGCGAAAATGCCCTTCTTTCTTGAGGGTTAAGCAGAAATTCAAGGTAATTGTGGTTAGTTTCATGTGCCCAAGAAAGTTGAAAATAAAGAGGGGAATGTGTTTTCTCTGCTGCTACTGTTAGATATTGCATTTTGAGACCTCACACATACAGCCTTCCCATTTGAAACAGTGAAACATTCACCTCTCTGAACTTGCAGCAACAAAACATGCCTCCATTTTTCATCACCTAATATATAATGAATGTTTAATTGAATCTAATTGTTCTCTGCTGAGTAAATCTGAGCACATGAGAGTACCAATTTAAGTGCCAGGAAACCTGTTTTCTGCTAAACTGCTGATAAAGCATCATCATGCTATTTTGGGATATGAACATAATTTAAATTAATTAAAAGTTATTAGACAATATGATGATGCCCAATTAAGGCCAATAGTGATGATGACTAAATAAAATCAGATTTTCTGCAGTTCAGTTTGGGCAAACTTTATTACAGCAGATGATAGGGAACTTTTTTTTTTTAAAATATAAGAAACTTTGTTGCAATGATTTCTTTGGTCTCTTATGCTGTGTCTCTCATAAGGGGAATGTAATTACCGGTACTCCATCTCAAATGCAACTTCTTTGTTCTGGTGATTTTCTAATGGTTTCATAATAAAATCTCTTCTTTGTAAGAAAAGTTCATTTTTTAAAAAATCGTATTTTAAAATTTGTATTGTATAATGCATCTTATACATTGCCCCCAAAGCGTTCTCTTAAGTTCTCATGCTTCCTCTGCCCCAAGCAGTTAATGAAAAATTAATTAATGAAACAATGAATGAAAAATTATTTAGAAGAAGAAGAGTTTGGATTAGATATCCCGCTTTATCACTACCCGAAGGAGTCTTAAAGCGGCTAACATTCTCCTTTCTCTTCCTCCCCCACAACAAACACTCTGTGAGGTGAGTGGGGCTGAGAGACTTCAAAGAAGTGTGACTAGCCCAAGGTCACCCAGCAGCTGCATGTGCAGGAGCGGAGACACGAACCCGGTTCACCAGATTACGAGTCTACCACTCTTAACCACTACAGCACACTGGCTCTATTTAATTGACTGACAGCCCTAATATTTACTATTAAGTAAGACTTCAAATATACACAGTATAGTTGCTTGCTCTTTGGCTACGATAGGTGGGGTTTTTTTGCTGTACACCCTAGCACTCAAACTTGTCTGGAGGGGTGGGGAGATCATAGCCCAATGCGCTAAGAACCAATGCACCAGGGAACTGCAGACCTCATTGAAATGAATGAGCAGGAGTAATGTCTGGTTCCTATCTATTTCAGTGGATATGCACAGGAGAAACATGTAGAGTACTGTGTTCACATATCCTTAAACTCTTTAAAAAAAATAAAAAATTTCCCTCTTCTTTTTGTATAGCCGGCCTTATGAGAGTTGTGGTCAAAGCAATTACTGATGGCCTGGTGGTTATGATGCACCTCGTAGGAATCTCTGCTGTTCCTGATCTACCTAAGTTTCATACTTCTGCTCTCAGCAGCATTCTGCCTTCAGCAAACCTAAACTCTCCTGAATTTCTAATAAAATGAATATATACACAAATTTACAAAAGCCTAGTACCATTGAGGGGCTCAAACTTACGTATTGACCAAGACATTTGTGAAGTATATTTTAAAGGGAAAAGTCAATAGTCTGGCTCCTTGCTGGACCCAGTCTCGCATGTGAAAACTGCATTTGGAGTTCATTGTTGATTCAAAATTATTAGTATAATAAACTACCCTAAGACCATATGGTACCACTTTCCATTATCTGACAAGGCAGTTCTATGGAGCATTTCATAAGCCCTCAAACATTGTATAATTCTAATACAATAACCTGTGTACTCATTCTGTCCCACCCCCAGAAGCAAATTCTTGCTTTTCCGAATGTGCTGGTCAGTCCAGCCAAGCCCATCTCTTGTCTTACTGTCCAGTTTGCCGTTCCAGACCTCTAGTCTGCAGGCTACTTCCAGCAAATGAGCAGAGAATCGTGCATGAGAACTTGGGGGAGAGCATTCACTGTGGTATTCTAAGACAAGGCAGGAGGCTCTAACCTGAATGCTGCTGAGTGACACAGTCCACTCTGAAGAGCAGTTACACACTGGATAGGCAAAGAGGGAAGGGACAGTAGTGGTTTACTGTGTTCATGTGGGAGCCATTCCAGACTCCACTCTCCATGCATATGGGGGCAGATCTGCAGCTTTAGTTGCTGGCAGAAGCAGCAGCCTAACCAGGGAGTAAAGGTAAAGGGACCCCTGACCATTAGGTCCAGTCGCGGACGACTCTGGGGTTGCAACGCTCATCTCACTTTACTAGCTAGGGAGCAGGCGTACAGCTTCCGGGTCATGTGGCCAGCATGACTAAGCCACTTCTGGTGAACCAGAGCAGTGCACGGAAACACCATTTACCTTCCCGCCAGAGCGGTACCTATTTATCTACTTGCACTTCGTGCTTTCGAACTGTTAGGTTGGCAGGAGCAGACACCGAGCAACGGGAGCTCACCCCGTCGCGGGGATTCGAACCACCGACCTTTCGATCAGCAAGCCCTAGGCTCTGTGGAGTAAAGTCTTATAAATGTCTACTCAGACATATGTCCCACTTAAACTATCTCACATGAGAAAGGGGCACAGAGCGCAAGAGAGAGAAGAACACTTTGTTCATTCCGATAGCAAATAAATCCCTCACCTCTCTTGATGCCACCACAAATGGTATCAGGAATCAACAGTACCCCAAAAGGTTTCCTTTAAAACCACTTTACAAGCTAGATTTAAAAGAAAGAAAGAAAGAAAGAAAGAAAGAAAGAAAGAAAGAAAGAAAGAGAAAGAAATTCCCTCAGTTAGGACCTTCCTTGTCAATCAGCATAACTATGACAGCTGTAATTTGGAACAAATTACTAATTACACTTACAAGACTCCAAATGTTTTTGCAAGCAATGAGCACTCACTTCAGCAGGTAGTCAGATGTGATTCACAATCCAAAACTTTCAGATTACCACTTTTCTCCTTTGCAAAATGTGGCGCTGAGAGTTGCCTTCAACATTTCCTGAGCACAGTGCCATGGCCCCTTCAAAAGACTCACTACAGGCCACAGATTTGATGGCTGGCTTCAGCGTCGAACTCCCAGTGTGCAAGACAAGCTTGCTCCTGTGTATGACCTGTGGGATAGGTCTATCAACACCCTCCCACCATGCCATATGAGAAAGTGACAAGTGATGAACAATTAGCACCATTCAAAGGGAGATGCCCAATGAGGCTGTGTGTGCTACCCAAAACCACAAACAATGACATAAAATGGATGTGCTGCCATTCTGGAACATCATATGCTTATGAAACAGGCATATATATGAGGAGAAGGTAGAAGGTGCCCCAACAGCTTGAAACTTCATCCAGACACCAGTTGAGAAACTAACAGCACATTCATAGTGTTTAGGACAGAGAATATAACAACTAATAAGTTCTGCTCTGGAGTGCAACTGGCCAGGGGGGATTACTTAAGAAGAACTGGCACTGGTTGGAACATTGGAAGGAAAATATATAACCCCAAATCCCCCCAGACTTTCTATTCTACAAATCCAGAAGTCTTCAGAGCAGCATGTTTGATTTTCAAGGAGATCTGACAGTTTTAAGTTATGTGCCGAAGAAAGAAAGGACTAGGATTCCCCTTTTCTTCAGTGCACAATGATGCAGCAATCTCATATATGAAATCCAAGCCTGAGATCATTATTTATTATAATAAAACTAAAGGTGGTGTGTACACCTCTGACCAGATGTGTGTGTACATGTGTGACCATACATTTTGAAATGCCTGATCAAATAGTGGCCAATGGTGATGTCTGTCTCCCCCACCATTGTGGACAAAATGCCTATGTGCCTATATTGTTTGGAAATTGGACAACCCATGGTTCGAACATCCCAAAATATCTCTTCCCAGTTGACTTAGGTCTGTTTGATGCCTTCTGGAACACTTCCCACTGACATAAGCAACAGGAAAAAGAGGAAATACGATACAAATTTACAGATCATCAGTGGAGAAAACCAACAAACTTTCAAAAGGATGCAGGATCACTTTCTTATGTGGACAATACTGAGGTCACTATGCCACCAACATAATTTTACTTTAAAAACAAAAACTATGGTGATATATGCAAACACTTTCAAATCAAATCAAAATCTGATTTGAAAGTGTTTGCATATATCACCATAGTTTTTGTTTTTAAAGTAAAAAAAAAAACACTTTTATTTGTGAGGGGAGAAAGGCAGGAGTATTTTGAATGGACTAGTAGTAGTAATAATAATAATAATAATAATAATAATAATAATAATAATAATTTATTATTTGTACCCCGCCCATCTGGCCGGGTCTCCCCAGCCACTCTGGGCGGCTTCCAACAAATACCAAAATACATTAAAATATCACAGATTAAAAACTTCCCTGAACAGGGCTGCCTTCAGGTGTTTTCTAAAGGTCATGTGGTTGTTTATCGCTTTGATCTCTGATGGGAGGGCGTTCCACAGGGCGGGCGCCACCACCGAGAAGGCCCTCTGCCTGGTTCCCTGTAGCTTTGCTTCTCGCAGTGAGGGAACTGCCAGAAGGCCCTCGGCGCTGGATCTCCGTGTCCGGGCTGAACGGTGGGGGTGGAGACGCTCCTTCAGGTATACAGGACCGAGGCCGTTTAGGGCTTTAAAGGTCAGCACCAACACTTTGAATTGTGCTCAGAAACGTACTGGGAGCCAATGTAGATCTCTCAGGACCGGTGTTATGTGGTCCCGGCGGCCACTCCCAGTCACCAGTCTAGCTGCCGCATTCTGGATTAATTGCAGTTTCCGGGTCACCTTCAAAGGTAGCCCCACGTAGAGCGCATTGCAGTAGTCCAAACGGGAGATAACTAGAGCATGCACCACTCTGATGAGACAGTCTGCGGGCAGGTAGGGTCTCAGCCTGCGTACCAGATGGAGCTGGTAGACAGTTGCCCTGGACACAGAGTTAACCTGCGCCTCCATGGACAGCTGTGAGTCCAAAATGACTCCCAGGCTGCGCACCTGGTCCTTCAGGGGCACAGTTACCCCATTCAGGACCAGGGAGTCCCCCACACCCGCCCGCCCCCTGTCCCCCAAAAACAGTACTTCTGTCTTGTCAGGATTCAACCTCAATCTGTTAGCCGCCATCCATCTTCCAACCGTACAAATAAGTACAAATAATTAAGTGGTGGCTTCTTCAGAAAAGTAGGGAGAGCTCTGGGAGGAAACAGAATCCAAGGCACCTTTGGTCAAGCTGGGAAAGGAGACACAAATATGCTTTCTTCTGTGGAGTTTAGCTGTCTCTTAAGCAGACCCGTGTGAGCACACATTCCAAGTTAAGGGATTAAAGGGATACTGGATTGCACCTTTTGGACCACACTTAGGCTAGTAAATCCTGGCCTTGCAGAGATCAGTTTACAATAATTGAGACTCCAGTGTGCCAGAAGCAGGTTGTTGAAAAACAAATAGCTCCAGATGATTCAAGTGAGCATGTGTTACACATGAAGACAAAAATTCATCATAATGACACAGTGGACAGTTCTCTCTTCAAACAGCCGCATTTCCAAAGAATTATCGTTCAGGTACAAATTCTGTTCTCAGCTGTTGGACTGAATTTGAAAAATCCAGCTGCATAGTTTACACTTCTGTTGAAGTGCACTAATATGAAGTTAGGTTTAAATTTAGAAAGTATAAAGGAGAGCAGAATCCAGAACTAAAAATGGTAACGCAGCAGAGAAAAGTGACTGTGAATGAGACTGAAAAGGAGATCAGGATAAATCAGTATTCAGTATACAGAAGAAGAAGAAGGATGTGATGAGAAATAAGATAGCCCTTTTAAGGTGATCTCTACTGACCGGTACAAAAATTAGAACAAAATAAGATAAGCGAGTAATACAGACTGTTTCCCTACATATGACTTTGTGCAGCATAATTCTTCCTCTTATCATGAAGTGAATGTAATCAGTGTATTTGTAATGGAGGTCCTCAGGGTGGTCAGTAGGTAGAGGGCTGAATGCAATCTTGGAAGAGCCTGCAAGATACATACCTGCATACTTCCATATTTTTAGATGCCAAGCTAAGGCAGAACTACTTCGGTAAAGTTTAAACTTGCGAACTTTTAATAGAGTTTTATTAGGGCGGTTATTTGCTGTTGCTGCAGTACATTTTTTGGGAACAGGTAACAGTGGAAAGGTAGTACAAAAAGCTTAAAAATAGATACACATTTCTGGTCCCTGTCTAATTGTGCTCTTCCACTCTCTGTTATTTTGCAAAGTGTAACTTATTATTCCATAGGCTATTAAACTTAATAGCTCTAAATTTAGCTCTCATTTCAGTGACTGTTAAAGCCTAGCTTACCTATTGGATACAGGAAATCTACCATACTGATAAATGGCTACTGTTCTCAGTACAAAGGGGATAATGAGGATGGCTCGGTCTCCTTTCCTAGCCAAGACTGCAGAAGCAATAATTCAGTTCTATAACACAGATGCTTTCTAAAACCTCTCTCCAGTATTTTTTAATTTGCAGGAACCTATGGAAATTTATTTGCCTAGTTAATATGTGGGTAGAGAAGGATTTCTTCTTTTTCTTTTTAGAGGGAGACTACTCCCCAGGGAAGTTTGCCTGGCACCTTCATTATACACCTTTATGCGCCAGGCAAAAACGTTCCTTTTTACCAGGCCTTTGGTTGATTTGATTGATATCCTATGCCCTTTTAAAATGTGGGGATTTTTTTTTTTGGGGGGGAGGTTATTGGGTTGTTGTTTTTATTTTGATTATGGAGTTTGTGGTTTTATATTATGATTTTATTCTGTAAACCACCCAGAGACCTACGGGGATAGGGTGGTATATAAATTCAAACAACAACAACAACAACAACAACAACAACAACAATTTTAAATCTGCCCAGTGATTCCATCTCCCCAGGGATCCCTGAGAACTGTAATTATCAACAGAGAATTCTCCACACCTTCAGCAAGCTGTTGTTGTTGTTTAGTTGTTTAGTCGTGTCCGACTCTTCGTGACCCCATGGACCAGAGCATGCCAGGCACTCCTGTCTTCCACTGCCTCCCGCAGTTTGGTCAGACTCATGTTGGTAGCTTCAAAAACACTGTCCAACCATCTTGTCCTCTGTCGTCCCCTTCTCCTTGTGCCCTCCATCTTTCCCAACATCAGGGTCTTTTCCAGGGAGTCTTCTCTTCTCATGAGGTGGCCAAAGTATTGGAGCCTCAGCTTCAGGATCTGTCCTTCCAGTGAGCACTCTGGGCTGATTTCCTTAAGAATTGATAGGTTTGATCTTCTTGCAGTCCATGGGACTCTCAAGAGTCTCCTCCAGCACCATAATTCAAAAGCATCAATTCTTCGGCGATCAGCCTTCTTTGTGGTTCAGCTCTCACTTCCGTACATTACTACTAGGAAAACCATAGCTTTAACTATACGGACCTTTGCTGGCAAGGTGATGTCTCTGCTTTTTAAGATGCTGTCTAGGTTTGTCATTGCTTTTCTCCCAAGAAGCAAGCTGTAGTTTAGGTTAAACCATGACAGTTAAACTGGTTATGACAGTTTCAGGGTCTCGGATCACCTCAGAGATTAGGATCAGGGTGGATAAAAATCAATGATTTTTTTAAAAAAATAAAAAAAATTGAATTTTTTAAATTTAAATCGGATTTTTTTGATTTAAATCGGATTTTTTTTAATTTAAATTGGATTTTTAAAATAAAATGCTTTTGGAGGAAAAATCTTTCTAAATATAGTCTTCTATTTAAGTTACATTGTAGTCCAAAGGCTATTCATCAGGAAATAAGGATTTGTTTTAAGTTTATCAAGTGTGCTAAAACTCAGTCTAAGTTTTTTTTTAAAAATGTTTAACCACATCAGTTAACAAACATGGATACATATGCTATCATATTATTGTTTTAGTTAAATAAATTGTTTAAATGGTTATTAAGGAAATGATTATTTTTCTCCTTCCAATAAAGTATAGCAGAAAAGTTGTCCAAATATAAACAGTTAACTTATTAAACCTCACCATAATTTCATAATTATCTGTCTATGTATTTCTAGTAGTATAACCAAATCAGTAATTTTTATATAACTGTAAAAACTACTCTGAAAATTTATTATTCCAAAAATGAAACCTTCATATGGTTGTAAATATTAAGATTATACCAGCAAGAATGAGTCTTTCTGTAAAAAAAACATTTAAATCAAGTCTTACTGACTTGTGATTTAAATCAAGCCTTACTGACTAGTGATTTAAATCATGATTTAAATCGTGATTTAAATCAATTTGATTTAAATCAAATTCACCCTGATTAGGATAGCTGTATTTTTGTCCCCCCACCCCTTTCTTCAGGAGCAAGCTATACTCTATTCTCTGTCTTCCCAATAGAAAAGACCAGACCTGCTCTCATCATGGTGTGAACAGGTGTGTGTCAATCTGACCCACCCCCCCTTTATGGTTTATTACCGTAGATCTTGGCATGAGTAAAAGTTGGCATAACTTAATAAGAGATTCCCATTACAGTATGAACTTTCTTGATCCTGGTACCATTCTGATCTCAAATGTGTCCTGGAGAGTACTGAGGAGCCGTCCTGATCTCCTAATACTTTGTGTAAAGATGAGCACATGTTGTTTTTGGCATCCCTCTGTCTCGAGAGACAATGGAGTGTGCCTGGGGGGCGGTGTGTGAAATCAAACCACTGCATTTGCAGCACTGAAGTGACCTCTCTGGGGCGCAAACCTGGGCAGTGTTCATGGAGGTCCTAGACCAGTGATGGCTAACCTTGACACTCCAGATGTTTTGGAACTACAACTCCCATCATTCCTAGCTAACAGGACCAGTGGTCAGGGATGATGGGAGTTATAGTTCCAAAACATCTGGAGTGTCAAGGTTAGCCATCACTGTCCTAGACTGATGGCTAGATAAATTTACTGCAGGTGAAATTCCACACTCTAAATAAAGGGCTTGCATGATTTGAGTCTGAAGAAAAGAAAAACTGATTTGTTTTCCTTTAGTCCACTAAGGCACAGTTTCTCATTATTATTCTCAGTCCTTTTACAATAAAACAATATTTTACTTGCAAATAATCTTTTGATCAAAAAGGAAACTAAAAACGTGAAGCCTCCAGCTATAGCAACAGTCTACCTGGACTTACTTTGACTATTAATGCAACTTAGTTTTTTAATCAACATCTGCTTCTAATCCTTTCTATATAAGATTAAGTCAGGTGTAAGGCCCTAAACTAAACAAGGAAATTCTTTCCTTATTTGGTATGAAAATCCCTCTGCTATAACAAAGATTTTCTGATGTTCTTCATCATCAATGTGCAGAACTTATTTATAACCCTGACATCATTACTTATTATTGATGGGATAAGGCATTTAGAGCAATTGCCTGGCAAATAGTATATAATCTAGTTAGCATTAAGATATAATCAACACCTCCTGTTAAGTAATGGTTGCCACACAGACAAATAGTAAGATAACTTTAAGACAGGAAACAAACAAAGGTAACTAGTTTAGTCATTGTTCACTAGGATGATGTTATTTCAACTTTTAATTAAGAAGAGTAAACAAAATGGGATTTAGGCAGGAAACGCTAGGAAGAGACAACAGTACAATAGAAATATTGGAATAATAGGAATTGCTCATCTAAAAGCCCCCCTCCCTCCTCTATTGGAATGTATGGGCTCAAAACAGTACAGTACTTAAACCTAGATTTTCAATGGTTGGTGAGCTCTCTCCAACATGGACCCCTTTTCACTCTGTGCTCTCAAGGACTAGTCTGACACTATGCTTCACTTCAGGACAATTATACCATTGCCCTTCCATTCCTTGCCTTGCTGTTAAGTGTGGGTTCTGTGGCAAAATTGTCCCACTCACTATCTGTAGGCTTTTGAGAAGTCCTCTCACCCTTTTGGTGCGGCAGTGTTGAGGGACGGCAGAGGCTCCTCTAAGGCCCCGACAAGGGAATTGTGGGATTGGTGGCCTGTCTGGATAGGTGGTGTGGGCGTAAGATGGATCCTGGCCTGCTCCTGGGATTTGCGAATAGGAATGGAGGCTCAGACACAGGCTGGGCTGGGCTGGGCAGCTGGCGGAGCAGGAAGGCTTCCCTCAGGTCCACTCCCATGCCATTTAAGCAGCCTGCACCTGGGGCCCTGCCTGCTTTTCCTTCATCAGGTCTCCTACTCACTGACCCTTAGTTAAAGCCGATGGTCAATGGCTTTGCTCTTTGGTCACCATATTATGGGGCCAGGTAGGAATTTGTCCACCGGGCAAATTGGCTCCAGCCCGGCAGTTTTGTCTACCTCATAGTGTGGTGGTGGCCCAAAGGGCCACAATAAATGTGATAATGTGTACCCCTGTAATCCTTGAGTGTGCTTCTAATAGGGAAGTTATGGTAACCTGTTGCTTTATGAAACTGATGATTTTGCAAGTTGCCGCTCCCCCTATTGGGGCAGAAACACAGCTAATACAGTGGTACCTTGGGTTACAAACACCTCGGGTTACAAACACTTCGGATTACAAACTCTGCTAACCTGGAAGTAGTACCTCAGGTTAAGAACTTTGCCCCAGGATGAAAACAGAAATTGCGCACTGGCGGCGTGGCGGCAGCGGGAGGCCCCATTAGCTAAAATGGTGCTTCAGGTTAAGAACAGACCTCCAGAACGAATTAAGTTCATAACCCGAGGTAACATTGTATGTGAATCACAAAGATACAGCTCAAAGCTAGAACATAAGTTGCTACATGGTACAAATGGCTACATGTAACACAGGTTCGCAACATGCATACTAACACAATGTAACAGAACACGGTGGGAATCAAAACTGCATCAGCATAAATTGCCAGTGCATATTGCGCATGTGTGTTAAACATGAAATGAGGTAATGATGTATATGATTGGTGAAAACTGAAATGCTTTGTTTGAAACTTTATAAATACCACTGCCTGGACCACTAGGCGTGGTTGCAGTTTTGCGAAAAAATCCGACTGTAACCTATTGCTTTGCAATAAACAACGATGGACTCCTAACTCCCCAAGCTTCTGGGTTTTATTGGAATAATCTCAGGAGATAAATCATTTGTGGCTTACAACAATAACAACCATCACAACCGGGTTGGGCATTGGGGCAATCCTTTGTCTTGGGTGGAGGGGAGGTTGTAGTCTCTGCCTGCCCCTCCAAAACGCTGGGGTATCCCGTTAAAGCAGGGGTCAGCAAACTTTTTCAGCAGGGGGCCGGTCCACTGTCCCTCAGACCTTGTGGTCGGCCAGACTATATTTTGAAAAAATAATAATGAACGAATTCCTATGCCCCACAAATAACCCAGAGATGCATTTTAAATAAAAGCACACATTCTACTCATGTAAAAACATGCTGATTCCCAGACCGTCCGTAGGCCGGATTGAGAAGGCGATTGGGCTGGATCTGGCCCCTGGGCCTTAGTTTGCCTACCCATGTGTTAAAGGGATCCAGGGGGAGTGGTCATGTCTGCGTGGCCAGGGCCAATGGTCACCCTATTTGATGTAAGTCTTAGGAACCCCCGCCTGGATTGACCTACACGTCACTTCTGGTGGGCGAGTCGGAGGTATTTTGATTGCCCCATGCCCAAGCTAAACCTCTTTCATCTGTATTCAACAAAGTTGTGGCCTGTTTCAATCCAAACCAGTCTTAGTGGTCTTTTAATTATCTGGGGCTAGGGAGCACAATGCCATAGTTAGATTCTTTCCTTCTTTAGATTAAGGTGTTTATATACACCTTGCACTCTTTCGATCACTTCTTACCCAGTCAAGCCATATCCAAAAGATGAAGAAGGGTCTGAATGGGGCCTAATCTCGCAGGCGCATTAAACAGAAATGCCCCCAGTTCTATATATGGAGGCAGGTTTCAGATTTTGAGACACACAAAAAATACTGCTTATATTTTTAGCAAGAATTTGACTTCCAATGAACGGCTCTGGTATTTTAAGTGTGTGAGTTGCATTTATTTAACATTTTAACTATGTTCAAACTCACACAAGAGCAATAAAATTCTCTATTAAAAAGAGAGAGGAAATACACAGAGGAAAAGCTACTCAATGAACTTGGTATCAACATGATTCACAGGCAAACATATTAAAGGTACTGTGTTTAAAGGCAAGAGACAGAGGTCTAGAGCTTTGTGTCAGGCCCTGAATCCCAAAAGAAGTGCTTGATCCAGCTATATCAGTTACTTGCAGGTGGTGAGGTGGAAATTTCTTCTTTAAAAACTAGACAATTTTCACCTTTCACATTCTTACACTTTGTGGCAGCAATTTTTTTAACCTGGTGGCACTTGCTTCCTCCTTCCTGGATTATGCACTATCCCCACTCACAACACTATATATCCAATCAGACTTGATTCTGTGATGTCACTGATGACAAATCAGGACATGTGACAATGAAGGCAATTTAAACCACTGAAGAAAACATTTTCAAAAACACTGGGTTGTCTTGCATCGCCAAAGAAAACAGGGACTGTTTTAAGTTCTTGAACAACCTCTTTGAATTAACATTCTGTTTAACCATGCACTTCCCAAATATATTTTTCATTCATATGGCTCTATTAGAAAGCCTGTACTTCCCAATTCCAGGCACACTGCCAGATGTTGGATTCTCCATGTTCTCTGCTAATCCCCACATAGTACATCTAACGGATTATCCTTCTTGCCTCCTTCATCAGCATCAGTTGTCATTTGCCTGCATCACACAACCCACATCATCACCCCGCACACAAACTACAACTTCTTATCCAGTCCACATGTTTTGCTCTTCCCCATTCACAGTTTTCCTCTGTCAACATTGCAGTTGATCAACTAAGGGCCTCAGAATTCCTTGCCACAAGGATATTTCTGCAGAAACCTATAACCTCTGGGGCAGATATTTTGTCTTGGAGCTAGTAGAAGTGTCCTAGATCCTAAGATATTTTCCCTCTCCTGTTTCATTGGGAGGAATAACTTGTTTTATTTTTTAAAAAGAGGGTTCGTTGCAAAACTTTGGGAAGAAGGAACCAAATCATTACTAAGGTTAATTATCAATTTTATTTCTCATGGTTAAAGAAGACTTGGAGGTAAGTCATGCTGTGCAGAAGGCAGGATCTCTCTGCCCATTCTAAGAATAGAGCAGGAAAAGCATATGCGGCATCATAAATCAATGTTCCTGCTCAGCACCAAACTGGGGGTTGGCAGAGGCCCATTAGCACATGCCAAGGATGGGACTCATTTAGCTGATGAGCCACTAACTGTATGCCTGGCTCCAAGCCTCTGTTTTCTTGCATCAGCTTATGCCACTGATACGTTTTTATGAGCAACAATGGAGTAAGGCAGATGGGTCTGTCTCAGTCACCCACAGTGGCCAAGGAGAGGAAACTGTTGCTGAAATCACAAACCCCATTTTGCTAAGTCTTATTTTGATTAGGACTGCTGGAGATGGAAGACATGTTCCCAGTTCCTCAACACCGGTTATTACAGCATATTTCAGGAGCTGAATGCCACACCTGATAACATTGTCGTTTGGTTCCCCTCTCTCCCCGCCCCCCGCCATTCAAAATCCACTCACTGTTGTAGCTGTTGCTGCCATTAGTCTCTGCCGATACCAGGCTATCCTGACTTGGCCCTTCGGAAGTGGCCCTTCCTGACAGTAAGTGGGAAAGGAGAGGGGTAGAAGGGACAGGAAAAAGAGAGAGAGAGAAAGAGAAAGAGAAAGGAAAGGAATATTTAGATATTCTCACTTGAAAGCATGCCAATAAACTTCACTTGTTTTGTTCTCTCGTCTGTTCATGCTTTGACAACTCCCTTACAAACCGAAGTGTCACAGTCCTCAAGCATATAAAGTTGAATATGGATCTGCATTTAACGTCAGTTTTCCATGGTGTTCCCTCAGAACATTCCAGTAAATGAGGCAAAATATCAACACGATGCCCTCCTTCTGATGGTAAAATAGCATCGTATACCTAATATGTTGCCTGAGGTAGACTTCTTTATCTTGCCCAATTAACGATAGGCCAACTTTTATTATACCAAACAAAATATGTCAAACCAGGAATGGTCCTACCTTGCTGATGTAAATCTTAGATTCACATCACCTATATCTGGTGATTGGGTGTTTGTTTGTTTTATTCATTTTTCTAATTATTACAGAACCACAAAGACAGATAAATAATAATAATTTCATAATATGACCAACTAAGGTCAGGGCATACAAAACCTAAGTGTATTAAGTAATGACATCCAATCTAAGATCATGCCATCCAGATTTCTGTAGATGGCGTAGGCAGAGATACCTGCAAATCTGAAACAAAACAATATAAAATAAAATCCTACCACACTGAGCAAGAATGACCAGAATTTTCCTGTCTCTTAGAAACCCGTAATTTATGTGTTATTCTTTCTGCAATAATCTGCACCAGTGCTACTTGCTGACAAGTTATAGGTAAGCACACCATGTGATGATGGCTGTAACTCATGTGATGAGTTCTACCAGACAATACTGCTAAAGGGTAGAAAATTCATAATGCCAAGCCTCGTGGTAAATGCAACATCTAGACCACATGTGTACATCTAAGCTTTTCTAGCAATGATGATTTGCCAGTAGAACATTTATTCAGAAGGCTCTAACCCAAAAAACGTGAATGGGCTGCTTTCTAATTTCTGTTGCTCTCTGAAATAGATTGCAGGGTTAACTGACATGATTAGCAGCATAAAGCAAAACCAAAGACAATTAGATTGGGCAATGCATTTACAATGATCAAATATGCAGGACATTTCCAGAAAAATAAACATTTAGATGGTCTGCATGCTTGAATGCTTTTTTCCATTCATTAGCTGCCGAAAAATTTAAGAGCCTAGCCTAGCTGTATCCACCAAAGATCTAATCTAGTCCCAGATCATGTTTCCAACAGTGGCCAATCCGTTGCCAATGAACAGAGTAAGGAGACAATAACAACCACCACCACCAACAACAACGCTCAAACACCAAAAACATTCGTTTTGCTTATTATGGGTAATAACCATTGATAGTCATTCTATATAAATCTGTCTAAACATCCTTTAAAGCAGTGTTTCCCAAACTTGTGACTCCAGCTGTTTTTGGACTACAACTCCAATCATCCATTCCTAGAAGGCCTTGTTTTTGTTTTGTGTTGGGTCTGTGTCTTTTGCGTCTCTGCTGGGAGCCTTTCAGATTCTAAATAAAGCATATTGAAATGATGACCTGAGTCTGTCTGTACTGTATGTCTGCCTCCTAAACAGATCCCCTGGGAATTGTAGATAATTTCTCTAACAAGGGCTTGTTCATACCCCGTTTATTGTTAATAGCAAGCTTCCTGTACCTTTATTACTGCTCTATTGTAGAATGATATTCTACATGAACTTGAGTGGACCTGAAGGGGAAATAGATAGATTCTTGGAAGATAAGGGTATAATAGATACTAGTCATGATAGTTAGTTGCTGGGGATAACAAACTTGAGAGAACTATTATGTTTGTGTCCTGCTTGTGGCTATCCACATGAACTAACTTTTGAGATTAAGTACTACTAATACTAGAGCATGATATATATCCAAAATTAAGCACTTTTGCAGTGAAACCATATGCATGTTTATTTGGAAGTAATTATGCATAGTAACAGCAAATATATTTAGGATTGTAATCAGCAATAGGGCAATCCTCTATGCAGGGCTGTCTTTAGCATATGCGCCGCCAGGGTGCAAAGATCCGCCCAGCACCCCCAAATTTAGTTTAGCCGCCCCCAAAGGCGCTGCTGACCCCATTGCTGCATAGCAGCTCAATACAATACATAACATAATATGTTGATGTAAAAGTTAATTCCGCATGCACGGTGCCATTGAGAATGACAAGCGCCGTCATTGAGTCTGACAAGTGCCGCTGTTGTGAATGGCAAGCGCCGCCACTGGCGGTAAATGAGCGCACAAAGTCGAAAGTCCTTTAGAGAAACAGTAGGTATACATTTTGGTAATACCTAGGTATATATGTATTTTGTTTTTCTAGCTTGATCGAAATTATTTATTATTTCATAACAGGTAGATAGTTAAGAGCTTAGACGGCTTCAGCGGCGGGCGCCTGGCGCCTCCCAGAATTCGGCACCCGGGTGCCCTGCACCCCTGGGTAAAGATGGCTCTGCCTCTATGTGTCTACTCAGAAGTTAAACTTATTCCCAAATTAAATGTGTATAGATAGGAATGCAGCCTGTCTTATAGAGTTCAATGTGTCATGTAGAATATATTGCGTTATTCTATTTAATGAACTATGAAGGTGGCAAGCAAGGAAAAACTGGGTATTACTCTGTCCAAATCCCCCTGAAGTCTTGCTGATTTCCATGGAAGAGTTAATCAAACATCCTTAAATGTCTGCCGCTGAAATCAATGGGGCTGAAAAGTACCTCACTTTGTCGACTGTGTCCATTGTCCATAGCATAGTGGAACAAAATGATACCTATAATTCTGGGATAGCTTCGGCCATAAGACAGCTCTCTGCTTTGTAAACACGGGGTCTGTTTAAAATGCAAGCTGCAGTTTCTAAAATCAACAGCGAAGGATAACGGTGGCATCAGCCTCATGAACCAACGTCAAACAAATGTGCACTGTGCTCGGCCTTACGGAAGACGTAGGTTTAACCTGAATAAAGATACAGCTGAGGAATAAAATATATCAATGTACCATCCCTGCATGTAATACTTTCCTGAACTCAGTTCAAAGGATTGCCACTGCATTTCTGTCAACTCAAGAAAATTGAAAAATCAGGTTCTCGGAAATTAATGGGTACCTATTACGATGATATATGGACTGTCACAGCATTTGTGGGGCACACACATATGCAGACAAAGAGATTTTTCCTGTGCGTTGATGAGATTGGCATTAGGCCTCCAATCTACATCCAAATGCAGGAAGAGTTTTTGGCTTCTGTAATGAACACTTGGGAATAGTGGGCAGAGAATCAAAGAACATGAAGCACCTTTAATTATTTCAGTTTGGGAGCGTTTAGCACATATGCAATTTATCCCATTGAACCAATGGGATTAATAGTGCATATCTGGACCACAGTTAAACAAACAAATCTCTTATCAGGTATGTTGCCAGGTTTAAAATTAAGAATTTCACACCAAGAACGGCACAGAAAAACAACATGTCTACTTGCCTGTGTAGCATGACATTCAAACCTGCTCATATAAGATGACAGCCCAAATTCAATTATTACGTATAAATTACATGTGCTCATTTGGGGCCTGTGAAGCACTCATTTCGAGAAAGTGCCCCGGGCACCACTCACAAAATGACCACAAGTTGCGGTCTAATACAAAATGGCCCCAACGGGAAGAGTGTCTTAATACAAAATGGCTACCACAAAGAGTCTCTTTCTTGCTGTCTGTCACTCACTAATTCCAGCTCTCCAGGAGAGGGATGCAAAACCAACAATGTGAACAAACTTAGGTGCACTAGGGAGAACGACACGCTTTTATTACAGGACTGCACTGTAAACTTTAGCAATGCAGCCAGACATAAATGAAAAGAACAACATAGGTTTTTTCTTAAAGAACATAGTTTTTAAATGGGCAAGTCACCAGCTTATAGTACACTCCCAACAATGTCTACCCAGAAGTCCTTATGATTTCAATGGAATTTACTCCCAAGTAACTGGGGTTAGGATTGCAGCCAGGGAGCAAAACCTCAATTGAAGCAAATATTCCACTACCACTCCCCCCCCCCAACATTCCAACAGCCGTCCCTCATGGGTAACCTTGCAGAAGGGAAGGGGGCGCGTGGGGGGGGTAACTTCCCACAACTTCCTCCCATCCATCCTAAAAAAAAAAAACCTCCCCAAAAGCGAAGAAACAAAATGTTTCTGTGCAAAGAAACATTGCAATGAAATCAAGTGCGCCTGTTAAGCCATCAAGGGCCACAGTCACCAAGCATGTGACAGGCAGGTGGGGGAACAGTTAATACCCCATCTTGTTGCCAATTAATTCCCCCCCCCCAAAAAAAAATCAAAGTGTGCCAGGTGGCTCCATCAGGCCCCTCCATTAAGCACCCTTCCAGAATGGCATGCATTGATGCAAATCTCAGTATTATTATTTTTATTTTTATTATTGCATGCTTCTGTGTATTGGAACACATAAATTTAGTAGGTGGAGCCCTTTTCCAGGCACAGATATCAAATAACGAGGAAAACCTTTACCCGGTTAGTATCTGGGCAAAGCTGATTTTAAAAGTACAGTACTAGGGCAACAAAAAATGGCGGCAACATTATTATGAAAATATGAGCCCTAGACTCTTCTCTGCTATAAACTAGATATAAATAAATCGGGGGCAAAACGAGGCTTTATTTCACCTGGGTCAAAGATCGAGTTTGGCACACCCAACCACACACATTTGTGTATACACACACACACACACACACACACACACACAGGCTGGGAGCCTCAATCACACCCCTCAGGAGGCTTCAACCGGGGCAAAAAACCTGCCCCCTCCAGCTATGGCTCTGAATAAATAAGCTTTAAGCCTGTATTTTGCAGGGAGGAAGGAATTATTATTATTATTATTATTATTATTATTATTATAATAATAAATTATTATTATTTATCTGCTTTATATTGTCCAGGGCAATCCAAAAGCAATTTACAAACAGACAAGGTACTGGACCTTGATGTCGCAATGCATAGATGCACATTAAGTTCTGCATATATACGGAAACATCTCTATACACATATGTAGTCAATACCACATCCTTCTTGTCTCACATGAGAACATTGAGGATAAATAGGTCTACAAGCCTATCCATGAACCTCCTAAATGTTTTAAATGACACCCGAAGCACAGAGTTTAAATGCTGATAGATTAGGGTAATTCAGCCTTCTGAAAGATAGCAAATAAATCATTACAGGGTGCCCTAGACATTTCCATCTACAACATTCAGACTCCTTTTTCCATTTCCAAAATAGAATCTAAACCTGCTGCCTATGCAATCTACTCTGAAGAGATTCTTTTTCCCCACACCTGAGGGGAAAATAATAGAATAGATGCCTTCAGGGCTCTTTTTTACTACAGCAAGCTGCTCTTAAGCAAAGGCAGTTTAGGATATTAACTGTATCAAGCCTCTTACAGTCTTTCCCCTAAACCAGTTACACAAATCAATGGCTCAACAGGAATTAAATTCTGCATGTGGGTACATCTGAGAAGCCCCTGCTGAAATCAATTGAAGATGAGGCTTGCGTAGCTGACCTGCTGGAAGAATCTAAACAATATGCTTTGAAATGCAACCAGCTTCAAATTTAGTGCTGCAAACCTTAACCCTTATGGAATGCCTATTGAATAGGACAGTGCATATTGTGTTTGAATTTGTTGGAAGCTGCCCAGAGTAAGGGTAAATCAGTCAGATGGGCAGCATATCAATTTCTTCTTCTTCTTCCTCTTCTTCTTCTTCTTCTTCTTCTTCTTCTTCTTCTTCTTCTTCTATCGTGTCTTTCTCTGGTGCATACTTCTGAGCTAAGAAGCAGTCCAAGCAACAGAGGAGATAAACTTAGAAGCAGTAGAGAGAAACAAATTCCAAAAGCTGTACAGAAATCCAGGTGCATCTGGAAGTTCCTCAAGGCAAAAGATATCAAGGTGGTTTTAAAAAATGCAAGTCTGACTACAAAAGACTCAACACAGTGTCAAGATGGCATGCATATAAACTGCATGCAAGGTGTAGATAATGTACAGTTTTAAAGAGGCCCATTACTCTCAGAACTTTAACGTTAATTTTAGTCTAATGTACTATAATCTTTGATGTAAAAATATTATAAAAGTGAAGTTCAACAGCACAGGATGTGTGCTTTCAGACCCTCCATGTCCCTATTTTCCAGGGACAGTACAGTCCCGCATTTACAGAAGCCATCCCAGTTTCTGATTTGATCCCATAATGTCCTGCTTTTCCTCAGGATGACCCTGTTTTCATCAGATAAATGTTGGAGGGTATGGAGTTATGTGACCCCCCCCCCCCGAGCCAAGGAGATAAGTAACTATACAAACTGAAGGCAGCCCTGTATAGGGAAGTTTTTAAATGTTCAATGTTTTATTATGTTTATATATATATATGTTGGAAGCTGCCCAGAGTGGCTGGGGCAACCTGCTCCTGCCCTGACGATCTTCTAATCATCAATTGCCTGGTAATTAACTCACATCATCCATATTACTGTCTGCCATGAGCATAAGTCTAGATGTCATGAATCTTGGGCAAAAAACAACAACAACAAATTAGCCTTCCATAATGCATGTATTTAAGAATGACAAAGAGTCTTAAGCACATTAAAGATTAACAAGAAGTGCAGTGCAATCCTGCGCATGTTTGCTCAGAAGTAAGACCACTGCGTTCAATGGGACCTGCTCCCAGGAAAGTACTTAGAAGACCACACTCATATTGTGGCATATTTTGCGCAGCAGAGCCCACAATTAATCTGCATGCCTTTAAGGTGTCACAACACTATCAGTTGTGCCTACCAGCATATAAAACAACCCATCAGCCTGTCACATCATTCAGATGGCAGGGAGCTCATTCCCCAGAACTAACATTTGGATTTTAAATGCTTGTTTCCCACATTGCATATGTAAATTCATACATTGAATCAAAAGCACAATCTGCACACAAATGAAATCGCACTGTTGCCTGTGGAAGCACTGGCTTAAGAAGTATGCCTCTGAGTAAGGTTTGCTGACATAAAAATGGCATATCTAGTTTGAATGTTTCCCCATCCCCCATGGTGTGCAGTAACAATTATCCCATGTGCTATCACCCTCAAATGGGGACCTCTTGGCAGGATTGCGGGGGGAGAGGGATTGGGATGAGACTACTGAGACAGTTGATGAGGGGCTGAGTGGTTCATTGGGTGGCATCCCCACCCTGCAACAGCCTGACATCTTGGAGTCGGGGAGGCAGATTCAATTTAGCCAGCCCAAGCTACTTCCTGCAAAAGAGGTTGCCCGACAACTGGGGAGGCACATGAGCTACAGCTGGACACCAAGCTAGCCTAGCAGACTCAGGCCCTGTCTCCAATGATGTGCCATGAGATGCACCAACAAACACTGGTGGGATCTAGACACACATAAAACTGCTTTGGAAATGCTTTTTTTAAAGTGTTTTTTTTAAATAAGAATTTTCCATATGGCTCACCATCGCCATCTATTGTCACATTGAATATTGCGCTTAAAACACACTTAAAACATTATACAGTGGTACCTCGGTTTATGAACTTAATCCATTCTGGAAGTCTGTTCTTAAACCGAGGCGTGCTTTCGGTAATGAGGCTTCCCGCCACCAGTGCCCTTCCACCATTCGGATTCCGTTCTTAGACTGAGGTAAAGTTCTCAAACCGGGACACTATTTCCGGTTTTGCAGAGTTTGTAAACCGAATTGTTCTTAAACAGGACTGTTCTTAAACCGAGGTACCACTGTATTTGCAGCTGTATAGCTGAGTCCGCTGCCAATTTACTTGCAGAACTCAATCAGTAGAGCATAAAATTCCTAATCTCCTAATCTCCGGGTCATTGGTCCCACGTTGGGCAAAAAGATCCTTGTGGTGCAACAAAATTGAAGACCACACCTTTAAAAAATGGCACTAATTTGGACACCACTTAAGATATAGCGACCAAATTTGGCATGACATGTCCCAAATTTGAGAAGCACATTTTTATCTATACAATGGTACCTCGGGTTACATACGCTTCAGTTTACATACGCTTCAGGTTACAGACTCTGCTAACCCAGAAATATTACCTCGGGTTAAGAACTTTGCTTCAGGATGAGAACAGAAATTGTGCTCTGGCGGCACAGCGGCAGCGGGAGGCCCGATTAGCTAAAGTGGTGCTTCAGGTTAAGAACGAACCTCCGGAACGAATTAAGTACGTAACCAGAGGTACCACTGTATTTGGAAAACACTGGACACCATTTTTTGGGGGGGATGACAGACTCAAGCTTTAAAAATGTACTGATTTGGACACCTTTTAAGATATTGCCACAGCATTTGGCACTATAGTCCCTGAGATCAAGAAGCATGATTTGTCTCTGTCTCTTATCATTCTACACGGTTGTTCACCATACTGACTCAAAATGGCGGACTGAACTTTTCAAAACTGCACTGATTGTCAGTCAGGGGTGCTATTGGCTTCCAAGCAATGCAAGATACTTCCCACTAGCATTACAAGACACCTGAAGGTTTTTAGAGCAACCCAACAGGATCTTTGTATACCAAGATTTGAAACTGCTTGGAAGGTTTAGAAGATCACATCACCCTTTGCTCACTTTAAAAGAAACTAATATATTGTGTTCTCTTGTGGAGAGGACAATTTTGCCATTAATGTTGGGAAATATCTGGGACTAGGGAACAACCCCCAATAGTCTTAATAATGCAATGATAATTAAATCATGTGTTTGCCTGACCTTTAAAAAGTTGAGCCAGAAAAAAGGTAAGATTTAACTATATGATCAAGGGAACTGGACAGAATTCTTCATTCCCGACCATAGCTTTACTTTTGCATTGTTTTCAACACTATAAACTTTTCTTGTTCCTTTCCAGAGCAGCCCAAAGAGCCCAATAAAGTCTGTTCAATATTTTGTTTGATACAAAATGTGGTGTTAAAGGGAGTCTAGGGTCTACTGAACTCATCTTGCATGTGGCAGAGTGATAGGTCATTTTAAACAGCAAACTCAATCTGTTAAAAAAGAGAATTAATTTGTTTGAAAACAAGTCCAATTTCAGTCAGCCTACAATTGCAAGGAAACAAACAAACAAACAAACAAAAAACAACAACCAGACCAAGCAATCTCAGTGCTGTTTTCTGTAACTTCTAGATATATGAGACAGAGAGACTTTTTTTGTTTTGAGAAAATTCCTTTGACAATTGAAGGATGGGATCTGATGGGATCTTAAAAGCATTACAAGTGTAAAGCCATGTCTCTTCAACAGTCACCTCACTTATAAGACACCACTGAGCAGGCAAATTAGAATTAAAATCCTAGGTACAAGTTCTTCCCAAGCAAGAAAACAGTGTGGAGGAAATTGCAGCTTCTACATAAAACCATGAATCTGGTTGAAAGTATATTAGTATGGTAATGGCATGGGTAGCATGGTCTGCTAGCAAGTCCTCAGTGGATGAGCAGGACAACAGGACAGAATAAATAAAAGTGAGGCTTGAGCCATTAAACCTAAGAAGATATGGCAAAAAAAGGGTTAGGACCAAAAAAAAGTTGTTGTAATCTTGTAAGCTTGTACCGTGCTATGCAATTTGAATTGTATTTAGAAAAAATGTGAAATTTCAATAAAAATGTAAAGTCTGCATGGGAAAGGGGAGATGGGACACAATGGGGAATTCCAATATTGGGTGAGAGCCCCACTGTAATTTCTGGGAAGAGTGGAATCACTAAAGTAAGACCAATGACATGGCACCATAAGGACTCATACATTAACTTTTAAAAGACTAGCACATGTTTACAAACTCCTACACTTCTGTATTGGAAGCTGCCCCAGAAATGTGTGCTGAAGTGCAGGGTATATTAAATACCTAAATCAATCAATCAATTGCAGCACGAGCTTCCATTTCCTGCAGCTGATAAAGTAGGTTCTTCTCTACAAAAGTAATCACACTGTGGTAAATTTATGAGGCTTTCAGGTGCCGCAATACCTTGCTTCTTAAAGCAAAAAGAATGAATCACCATTGGCAAGAGCTGCCGGCTCTATGAACACTTAAGTAGTATATGAAATCAATGTTAATTCAACTAAGATATGCCATACAGGTTTGGAAGCATGCCATGAGCCATCAGCGGACAGTGAACATACCAAGAATGTCCTGAGTAAGAAGGGTATTAGGACTGGGGATCTGGAGAGTGGCAAGTGGGCAGGCAATGCAGCTCAGTTTGGGCCTGAACCACAAGTTGGCTAGAGAGAAGAAGGTCATTAACCAGCTTTATAAGACCAGGTAGAACTGCAGATCCTCCCTGAGCTGGCTGCTGCAGTTGTAAGGGCTCGGGGTTGTCTCCTCGAGAGTAAAGAGCCAGAAACATCCGTTCTTCTAAAGCCAATACTTTATTTACAAACTATGTACATTTGAGCGTTTAAGATTCATGTCCGCTTGAGTCGGTTCCAGAATCCGAGAGTGGCTTTCGCTGGTTCCTCCCCCAACATAGAAGCTTTGGAATTCCAAAGCGTCGCCTCCGTTCCTTACGCTTTCCCCCCCTATGCATTTGGGGCGACGGAAGTAGCTGCCCGCTTTGCTTCTCAGACCACTCAGGTGGTGCTGAAGCTCTGTCCGCATCTCTGACCCTCAGCTCCACCGCACTGCTTGGCAGTTCCTGCTCCTCACCACTGGGGCTTTCCTTGCTATCCCTGCTGGACTCCGAGCTGCTTCCCAAGAGAGGCTGCACTTCCCTCCACCCCTCCTTCCCGGTCTCAAGAGCCTTGCGTGAGGTCAGATCCCTGACAGCAGTACTGTTCTTTGGCTATCTGCAGTGGTAGTGCTGACATAAAGCAGAAACAAGGCCAGGGGTTTACACATCTGGCCAGCTGCAATGGCAATGAATAGTCCCCAGATTAAAACTGGCAGTGGCTCACACAGTAAGTCATCTAAGTCAGAATGGATGCACTATATATTCTCCGTCTTCTGCTTCTAAATTATTTTAACTGATTTTAGTCTTGTGTTTTTTATATTGTTCAAACCTGCCCTAGGCATCTATGGTTAAGTGGGGATAAGAAGTCCAAGAAATAATAATAAATAATATTAGTGTACCTCTGGGAGTTGTTATAGTGTACATATTGCTCTATGGTGTTATGTATTTTTTATTTAATGTATGTGTTCATTCTCTTTTTTTTATAGATGCTTGCCAGCAGTCTTTTCTCTTCATCCCTTTAAGGAAGAAATTCTATGAAATCAACATGAGACTTGTGCAATGTGAAGGAGAATTCAGAAATGTTTTATTCCACCAGCAGACTGAACTGGTAAAAAGGTAAAAGTAAAGGGACCCCTGACTGTTAAGTCCAGTTGTGGACGACTCTGGGGTTGCAGCGCTCATCTCACTTTACTGGCCGAGGGAGCCGGCGTACAGCTTCCGGGTCATGTGGCCAGCATGACTAAGCCGCTTCTGGCGAACCAGGGCAGCAGGAAACACCGTTTACCTTCCCGCTGGAGCGGTACCTATTTATCTACTTGCACTTTGACGTGCTTTCGAACTGCTAGGTTGGCAGGAGCAGGGACCGAGTAACGGGAGCTCACCCCGTCGCGGGGATTCGAACCGCCGACCTTCTGATCGGCAAGCCCTAGGCTCTCCTACAAAGACTCTCTACCCAACAGCTTTGTAGAACTGAAAAATCAGCCTTAGCCTAAAGTTTCACATCCCATGTCTCAGGGGAAGAAAAACCCCTAACAGCTCTTTTTTTTCTAATTTCAGTGGATATGGCTGTAAATAAAACCAGTGTAAGCAGTATTGACATTGTTCTGCATTGTGAATATGGGAACTGACTGACAATAACAATCAAGAATGATTAACTCCAGTTCCTAATAGCTTCCTAGCAGCTGTTGCCAGGAATCAATGCATCACTTTAGTATTGGGCAAGTTATATATTTTTTTTTTCTAGGAGGAAAAAAAATCCATTTAAATTGCCATATTTGCCATGCTGTGCAGACTGTGAAGTGATAAGTTAGAAATGGGATTGGAGAAAAGGCTGGAATTATATTTCATTAATTAAACCAGATTGAATGAATCAACAAAGAAAAGGAAAATAGGTCACATTCGTGGCACCGAGCTAAAGGGAGCTGCTGTGTTAGAAGTGTGGATAACAGTCACAGAGGGATATCTCATAAAAGGAATCCCCTGTCATAGAATGCAGGGAAATTTCACTCCCCTCACCTACTATTTTACTATACACACTTTTTACAGGAAAACAAATTTACCTATTTAAAATATTTTTACCTCACTCTCCAATTGAGAAGGGTACCCAAAGTGGCTTATGATCTAAAAGACATGACACAAAAGGAAAAGGGGATTCAGAGGGAGGAAAGCAAACGAAGTCACTAGATGTTAGTAAGAGGGACCTTATAAGGGCCAAATGAAATGGAAAGTGTTCAAAGCGAGGAGGAGCCAAACGTTGCTGGTCTCTCAGCTGAGCCAAGGGGTTTGATTCACACCACTGTTTTTGCAGATGTATGTTCCACCAGAACACTAAATCGGGTCCTCCCTCATAGAGGGCACGTGTTGCGGTGAGACCTGGAAACTGACACCCTGTGTTGTGGGTGGGTACGATTGGTCAGCCACAACACCCGATTGGAAGGTCCCTCGATGCTGGGTTCAATATGGCCAATGGGACGCAGTCTAAACGGATCGAGGGACCTATTTATACCCATGCATGTGACCCAGAGCTTCCTCTTTCACCGCGTGCATTCAGAACACCCGCCCACCTCTCCCTACTTTTAGGGCTTGTGCGCTTGACCTTGCTATGCCGCCGTGTGTCGTCTGTTGTTGGGACAGGGGCACGGCAGGAATTTCCCCCATTTGGCTGACTGGCTGTTGCCATTTGGGTTTCGCCTGCCACGTAGCAAATTGTCACAACTTGTAAGGTTGCGGATAGGCTCTGGTTCAGATGATAGGGATGAGAGAACGCTCTCGCCATCCCTATGTGAAGGATATTCCGTTAAAGGAATCCAGGGACTCAATGGTTTGGTCAACCCCTGAGAGGGGGTTGTGCCTGTGCCCGAGTCCAGGGGGACATTTGGGTGGCAGACATAGCCTGTTCCCAGCTTTCCATTTATCCAGGTGTTCACCCTTGGCTGACCTATGCTGAAACCCTGGGTCAGCGCTACCTGCATGGCAAGGAGCTAGTCGAACCAGAGCCTATGCAACCACTCACTTTATGTAATCAATAAAGTTGTGGCCTAAATTCTGCCAAAAACCAAACTAAAATTTGAGTCAAGTGTGAATTTCTTTAGGGGGGAGATTTCTGGGTCTGAACACGCAAACAGAGTTAAGATCCAGCAAAAGTCCCCCCATGCACACCAGTGTAATATCTACCTGCCTTGCCTCAGCCAGCTGAGTCCCAGTTCTGTCTACACAGGGGTGTTACATTGGTGTATATCTCTGGCAGAGCTGGGATGTGGGGCTTATACAGGCATAGCATGACTATGCCAGGAAGCAGCTGGCTGAGCCAGAGATCCACCGGATCCTAACTCCCTCCTTCTGGCGGATGCAGGGTTTCAATTGTCCCCTGACAGTGTAATTCTAGACATATCTTCTCAGGAGACGTTAAGTCCTGTTGAATTCAATGGCATATCATCCCAGTTAATAGGATTGCAGTCTAAATTTATTAAAAGTTTTGCAATGTCTTTGTTTCTCTTCTAACTTCCTGCGCATGATGTGCAGTTTGGGGTGTAGTAAAAGTAGAGCTGTGTAAAAACCCTTTTATAAAGGAGCTATTTTAAAAAAACGAGTCCTGATGAGGACAGCATATGGCAAAATTGTTTCAGGCTCTTGCTAATCTAGGGCAATATTTTATGAAGGTACACTTCCCACCTCTAGTGCAAAGCAGTATTAAGTTTTTCTAAAGCAGCAAATCATTTGGGGTATTTGAGGTATTGTATTTTTGAGGGAGCGTTTTTATTTAATACATTTTGAAATAATTAAGTCAGAAAGCAGCATTGCTCCAGTCAAGCAAAGGAGATCTGTACATGGAACAAGAAACAGGCTTCTGCTTGAGCAGGTGAAGAGGCTGCAGTGTGTATCTGGGTGCACATCTGCATAACTTATCTGGGCCCAATTAAACTGCCTGGAAGAGTTTGCTGTTTGAGGCAACAACTGCTGCACACAACTAAAACAGGATTGAGGCCAATGTATTTTAGGTTATTGGGGGGGGGGAGTAGCAGCAGAAAAACAAACATCTGAATACAGTGGTACCTCGGGTTACAGACGCTTCAGGTTACAGACTCCGTTAACCCAGAAATAGTACCTCGGGTTAAGAACTTTGCTTCAGGATGAGAACAGAAATCGTGTGGTGGTGGTGCGGCGGCGGCAGCAGCGGGAGGCCCCATTAGCTAAAGTGGTACCTCAGGCTAAGAACAGTTTCAGGTTAAGAACGGACCTCCAGAACGAATTAAGTTCTTAACCCAAGGTACCTCTGTAATCTGAACTGCAATGTGAAGGAGATCTTCATGTTGTGTTTCAAATTATCCAGGTGTTTTTCTCTCTGCTGCTGCTCCTTTGGCTACCATCTATAAGCCAGTAAAATGCAATTTATATACAGTACTTAAAAAGAACACCAAAATCTCAGAAGGGCATTACTTTCCAATGGGAATAATGTTGCATGGAGCTATGGTGACAAAGCCCCAGGAAATATAAAACAAATATCATTTTAGTTGCGAATAATTTTAAGAGGACAATGGCAATGTAATTCTGTATTTTGGAGAGGAATCTATATTTTCTCTTTCACCCTAACTCCATACATAACACTTTTGTATAGAAAGCTTCTAAAATCCTTAATGTAAAAACTCTTCTTTCAAGCAGCCTTCCAGGCTTTAACCAGTTGATTTAAATGGACTTGTGTTCTGCATGTCCTTCCTATATACATCCTTTTCACCAATTTATTCCATTTGCCCTTCAGCACTCTGATAGCTCTCATAATAATCTGCCTGTTACATGAGCACATTAAATTGAATTCAAAGTTCCAACAGAAGAACTGGAATGGGAACAGGAAAGGAGAGCTTAGAATTGCAGCTTCGGACAGAGGCCGTGCCACTGCTGAATACAGCAGCCTCGCATCTCAGTAACTCCTCTCTTCAGTAGCATTAACTCCTAGTGATATAATAAAATGATTGATGTTACTTCACTGTACTGGAGTATCTCACTCCTTCAAAGAGAGGACAGTGAAGTGGAAGAAGAAGAAGAAGAGTTTGGATTTGATATCCCGCTTTATCACTACCCGATGGAGTCTCAAAGCAGCTAACATTCTCCTTTCCCTTCCTCCCCCACAACAAACACTCTGTGAGGTGAGTGGGGCTGAGAGACTTCAAAGAAGTGTGACTAGCCCAAGGTCACCCAGCAGCTGCATGTGGAGGAGCGGAGACACGAACCCGGTTCACCAGGCTACGAGTCTACCGCTCTTAACCACTACACCACACTGTAGACCCATAGTGTGAAAATGCTTGGTTATTGGCATCATGCTACACATTCCATATCACTCAAAACTTACAGAGCAGAGAAAAAAGGAGCAGAAAGACATGTCCAAGCCCCCACAGCTCAGCTGGTTAGAGCGTGGTGCTGATAACGCCAAGGGTGCAGGTTCGATCCCCATATGGGTAGGGGTGGAGGAAGGGGGTGCGGTGGGGGCAGACCGCCCTGGGTGTCTTTGCTGGGGTGTGTGTGACATTTGGCAGTCGCGGGCGGTGCGCCGAATGTCCGCCATCAGCGGCTCACTTCGCCCCCATGGGCGGCTCACTCCACCTCCGCTGCTCTGTGCACCCGAGTGGCTATCCTGTGCCTGGGAGAGCACCCTCTGTGCCCCGCACCTCTTGGGAGGACACCCGCCCTGGGCAGCATGGGCATATGCTCCGCCGCTGCGTATGAGACAGCTGCATGGCAGGAGCTTGAACTAGATCCCAGGTCCCTTACAATTCAACAATTCTTTGATTCTATGTCAGAGGCAGCCTGTCATATGCCATGCAGGTTTCAGCCTCAAACCTCTTTGGGTTGGCCTTCAAGTGGTCCTGATATGTGTTCTCATTAAGTGAATCCCACCCCATGTTAAGAGACGGTGGCTTTTCTTGGGGCAGAATTTAGCTTTCTCAGCCACAGAAATAAATCACCACCATCATCACTGCCTGGAGTACTCCCTATGGTGCCTTCCAGCCCCTGCCTATTTATAAACTTTATTCATGTCCCAGTGAATTTATACCGGTATTACCTTGACTACTATCTTTTCCCTTGCCTCCTTAAACTACAGCAGTCGGTCAGATGAAGCAACCTGCATTATTTACTATTTGCCTTCCACGTTTATTTCCAAATTTGCCCAGAGCAAGCAACTGTGAGCTGCACTATAATGCTTTGGTGGGTGAGGAAAGGACTTCTAATCAAGACTGCAGGTGGTATAAATTGGCCCTTCTTGGTACAGTCACAATTTACCGTAATCAGAATCACAACATTTTTTAACTAAGCAAAGCAACATGAAAGATTTGCTGCAAAGCTGATTCCTCATGCTTGTGCAGGAAAGGATTGGTGTTTTTTGTTTTTTGTTTTAATTTCCAGGCGCCTCACTTAGCCTGGAGGAAACTCTTGACAGGCACCACCAAATGCAACATATTGCAGTATCAGGGCCCAAAGGCTCTCATGTGTAAATGCGCACAAACGATCCCTTGGGCTTTCCTAAACATTCTGGAGTGATTCTTTGGTCTATCTGCCACTGAGGAAAATATAAGAAGCACAGTGCCTAAAAGAAGAGGAAAATAAAATAAGGATTGTATGGTGTGTGTGTGTGTTTTCTGACAGTGCTTTATATTACAGAATTCTGAAGAATGTATTTAGAATTAGCAGGCACTTCCCAGAAATTCAAGGAAACAAAAAAAAATTGTGATTCTTATATTGCTGTGGAGTAATATGGATAGTATAATTTGGAGTGTCAGGGCTGCGCGAACACACACACCCCTACCAACGTTACCCAGTGTAGGACAAAGTGTCCTACACAACTGTGGGAGCAGGTGGCACTGTGGCACTGTGGTCTAAACCACTGAGCCTCTTGGGCTTGCCGATCAGAAGGTTGGAGGTTCAAATCCCCGTGACAGGGTGAGCTCCCGTTGCTCGGTCCCAGCTTCTGCCAACCTAGCAGTTCAAAAACACACCAGTGCAAATAGATAAATAGGTACCGCTGTGACGGGAAGGTAAACGGCATTTCCGTGTGCTCTGGTTTCCATCACAGTGTCCCGTTGCGCCAGAAGCGGCTTAGTCCTGCTGGCCACATGACCCGGGAAGCTGTCTGTGGACAAACACCAGCTCCCTCGGCCTGAAAGCGAGATGAGCGTGCAACCCCAAAGTCGCCTTTGACTGGACTTAACTGACCAGGGGTCCTTTACCTTTACCTACCTCTGCTCCTGAGGTAGCAGGCTAGCTTAGATGTGCCAGAATATACCATGTAGCCAATGCAGCTCCACCTTCCAAAAGAAAGGGTGTTTTTTTGGGGGGGGCTAAGAACAGCCAAGGGTTTGCTGCTGCTGCCTCCCTTGCATCTGCCACCTAAGGAGGATTCCTCAATTTGCCTAATGGTAGGGCACTGGCCTTAACAGATTTTGCATCTCTCTACCACAGTTTTACTTGGTATGCTCAGAAATAGCTGTAGCTGCCTTGAACAAAGAGCCTAACTATTATTAATGATACACAGGATAAAAGAGATGTGCAAAGATAAACAACAAGACTTTCCATGTGGAAAATAAGATTTTTTAAAATAAAAAATGGCACAATATACACAAAGGGACAGTGACAATTTTTCATCAGATCTCCCAAAACTACGGCCATTTTAGTTCATAGAGAATGACCATCCTGCTTTTGCTTTAGGGTTCAGATTCATCTTCTACCAGAAGTTTAAATGTATTATCCCCATTTGTTAATTGGGCTTTTCAATTAATGGTTTTTTTTTTTTTTTTAAACCATTATTTATAAAGGATAGACAGCTGCTTTACCAGAGCCCAGAGATATGTAGAGCTGCTTACTGAGGTTTATGAACTAATGTTACAATTCCTCAAGAAGAACAATCAAATGGTTATGGCAGTTCACATAACATTTCAGAAAGTTCTGGATCTTTGCACACTGAGAGCCAGTGTGGTTTAGTGGTTAAGAGCGGTAGACTCGTAATCTGGTGAACTGGGTTCGCGTCTCCGCTCCTCCACATGCAGCTGCTGGGTGACCTTGGGCTAGTCACACTTCTCTGAAGTCTCTCAGCCCCACTCACCTCACAGAGTGTTTGTTGTGGGGGAGGAAGGGAAAGGAGAATGTTAGCCGCTTTGAGACTCCTTCGGGTAGTGATAAAGCGGGATATAAAATCCAAACTCTTCTTTGCATTGTATTGAATGACCCATTTTGATTCTTTCAGATATATGTAAATGGAAACTTGACGCATCAACAGCCATGACAGCTAAATGAAGCTTCTGGTTCAAATACAGTATAGTTTCAATTTCCCAAGTTTAAGAAGCGATGCTTTGGGGGGTGGGGGTGGGGCAGACAGTATTACAGTACACATTGTAAAATTATATTTCAGCTCTCTTCTTAGGCACGCTGGCCCAAATGACAGACAGAAACCTGATCCCAATGAAGGAATGTACTGCATTCACAGTAGTTCTTACGAAATACATTCTAATCTAAACAGTACATGAGTGGCATTTACTAGTTTTCTTTCATTTGGGGCCTGAGCAGGGAGGTCACCTGACTTGAAAGGAATTCCTATATTTGACCCATGGGTTTTATTCTCTAAAACCCAGGGCCCATTCCTTGCTAAATCTGATAAGTGTCCCGCCTGCTTCTTAAAATCCTGCCTCTGCCCCATCACGACACCTTTAACGGCAAAGCCTTCCATTCTGTTTATCGCTGATAACAGCCGATGTTGTCATGCGGAGCAAAGTACACAGCGCTCAAATTGAAGTTACAGGGCCACTGACATAAGCAAGCACACTGACAACAGCCTCTTAAACAAGATGGAACAGAAAAACGATACATCGTTTGCGGCTATTTTTAGAAAGCAGAATGGTAAAAGAAATTAGCTCAAACTTAAACATCGTGTTCTTTATGTTAAAACGCTTCATCTTACTTGAAATGCAATCACTCCCCCCCTCCACCCAGTTCTCTTAACGCTTATTGCTCCTGCTTGTTTTTTCTTCAATAAGCTTATTGCTTATGGCTGCTCTTTCCCTTTTTAAAAAAAACTTTTCTCTTGAATCTAGAAAACAAAAACAGAGCTCATTGATCTATATTTGCACCTCGCCACAATCCTCAAGTGATTTTGTTCTGGGTATAAGTTTTGGTTTGTCAACAGATTCACAATACAAAATGCACAGTGCAATACTTCTGTTTACTCAGAAGTAAGTCCTACTGCTTTCTGTGGAGGCTTATGGTGAGTATTTCAGATTGCAGCCTTAGGCTATAGAGAACTGATATGAGAGGTGTGTGGGTGTGTGTAAAGACTTGCACAGCATACATCAGAAAAGCATGCAAAATGTATTAGACATATACTAATATAATTATTGTAATAATATAAATGGCAACATCAGTATTTCAAAATGTATGTTAAAGCTATGGTTTTCCCAGTAGTAATGTATGGAAGTGAGAGCTGGACCATAAAGAAGGCTGATCGCCGAAGAATTGATGCGTTTGAATTATGGTGCTGGAGGAGACTCTTGAGAGTCCCATGGACTGCAAGAAGATCAAACCTATTCATTCTTAAAGAAATCAACCCTGAGTGCTCATTAGAAGGACAGATCCTGAAGTTGAGGCTCCAGTACTTTGGCCACCTCATGAGAAGAGAAGACTCCCTAGAAAAGACCCTGATGTTGGGAAGGATTGAGGGCACAAGGAGAAGGGGACGACAGAAGATGAGATGGTTGGACAGTGTTCTCGAAGCTACTAACATGAGTTTGGCCAAACTGCGAGAGGCAGTGAAGGATAGGCGTGCCTGGCGTGCTCTGGTCCATGGGGTCACGAAGAGTCGGACACGACTGAACGACTGAACAACAACAACAATGTTCGGTCATCATAATCAAAAATTTATTTGTTTATATATTTATCACATTCCCTATCTTTATGTCACTTTCTCTTAACTCTCTAGCAGGATAGTCTATTCAGCAATATAAGAATTACTCCTTCAGGATAACATTTTAAATATATAAAGGCACGCGCGCGCACACACACACACACACTCATTTCTAATCAATATTGAATCAGTTCCTGAGGTCTAATCATTTCCTGCAGATTCAAAGGACATCCTGAATCATTCTTCCACTTTCACAAGAAATATTGCTTCATTTACTCTTGGGAATTAAATTGACCAGGTTTCCCCACAAGACTTAGGGCTCATTCAGACTTCCTTTTGTGCTGCATTTCTACGCACAGGTATGAGATTTAAAACTCTGTGTGTGAGTGGTGATTTTTTGTTTTTGTTACGATACTTTTTTTTTTGCTCTGATTCAGCAGTAAAATGCAGGTTTTCCCGTAGAAAGCACTGGGACAAAAAACAAAACAAACACACTCAGACAAGGAGCTTTAAAGTGTGGCCGTGTGCCTGGAACGTGCAGCGCAAAAGGAAGTCTGGATGAGCCCTTAAACTCAGTGATGTCTTCTGGGATAACAGCCTTACAAGTGAATGCAAATGGCCATATCCCTGTTTGAGACTTCCTCAGGTTCTGAGTGGATAAAGCTTCAGCAAATAGCTATATTTTGAGTTACCAAGGCTACAATGCTTTGCACATCTACCTTGGAGTAAGTCCTGCTTAACACAATGGGACTTGCTTTCAAACAAACTTGCACAAGATTGCTGTAAGGGTAGAAGCAATATCCTCACTCTGTGTCTCTGGTGCAACAATTAGGTCAATCCCTCAAGTTCCATCCTGAAGCGGAATAGTTTCCCTGTGAGGCAGTGATTCCTGAGAGCAGGAAGTCTGAACATCTTTGCAATAAAAAATTAAAACAAATTAAGCACAGTTGTTGTGTCTAATATGCAAAGTTGACGGTGTGCAGAATTCCCTGTAAATTTAATGACTAATAAATGGCCTCATAGAGAGAGAAAGGGTGGAGATGGAACATCCTGAAATACTCTCCATGTAGATGGCGTATTCTTGATTCATTACACCAACTCAGAGGAAACAACCATCTTGCAAAACCCTCATCCTTTGGATTGGTTCCAAAGCACAACCATTACATGCCACAACACTGTTCTGCCACATGCATTCACTTATTTATTTAAAACATTTCTTAGCTTGCATTCCAAAGCAATGACTAAGTCCCACTGAATTTGTACATCTTTATGATCACATAGTTAGTTGCTTTTCCCGTAATGGCTCAAAGCGATGTAGGCATACACACACAAACACAACTGGTCAAAAGGGTAGGTCTTGCTCTCTGTCTCCTGTTTCTCAAACATGGATCTGCAATATGGGCTATTTTCCATAGAGGAATCCAATCTCTGGAATTCCCATCTTATGTGTAAGGATGAGCAACCCTCCCCCAGGCTGCAGGCCTAGTCACGCCTTCAGAGCCTCCCCTGACACTCCTGTCCTTCAGGCCACCTCTCTCCCTCCTCGTTATTTGGGAACCCCGATAAATAAGGATGGGTTCTTTTGTTCTCCACTGTGAAGTGCTGGGTGAGGAGGCTTAATCCTCACTCAAAACGGGGCCCTCCCCACTCCTCACCCGATCAGGATTATTGTCAAGACCTCAGCCCAGAGCTGGATTCGAACCAGTGACCTCTAAAGCACATTGCCTGCAGGGAAGTCTGGATGAGCCCTTAAACTCAGGGATAACAGCCTTGCAAATGAATGCAAATTGCCATATCCCTGTTTGAGACTTCCTCAGTTTTTGAGCGGATAAAGGTTAGCCTGTGCATAAAATCTCATTTTCCCCTCTGTTGTGTATTGATTCAGAGTGTATCATATCTGTATTACTATTGTCTGTAATCACATTAAGGTAAAGTAACTGCCTTCCTGTACCAGAAGGAACAGTTACTATTGATGCATTCAAGTTGCTGCATTTGGATCCTCTGTCTTATTGGTTCCCACAAAAAAGCAGCTGTGTGATTGCTTGAGATTGTTCCCTCGAAAATGTATATTTTCCTAGTCAGTCCTCTGTCCCTATAAATGTAGCTTCCCTACCCTCAGTTCCCTCAGTCTTGTTTGCCTGAATAAAGAGTTGTTACATGAAGAAGCTGTCTCCTGCCTGCTATGTCAGAGAGCTGAAATCACTTGCTGAAATCATTAACCCACGCTACAACACCCTCTCCCAATTGTTATAACGGTGAAACTACAGGATCAGCAGAACAATGAGAGGGGCATCTTTTGCTAGATTAAACCACTGCAGATTGCGGGTAGGGCATCAAATATTTGAATGCTTCTCCATGTAAAAACCTTCATTCTTCCTAAAAAGATTGGTTTTAATAACGTGAGGAATCATTGCAAAATGTGATCTTCAGCTGTCAGTGGTATAGTCCTGGCAAGTGGGCTGCTGATCATGTGAACCAGCTCTTTCCTCTACTGAGATTCTGGCCTTCACACTTAACTTCCATAGTAATAAATACAATTTCTTTCAGAGAGGGAGCGGGGTGGTGGTGGGGGGGGCTACAAACATCTGTTTCTGTACATTTGCAGGGGTTGCAAGTATTGCCTCAGCAAACCTGGGAGGAAATTTGAAATTAGCAACATTTCCCCGCCTTCAAAGATTGTTTTGTCTTTCTGGATGACGGCATACATTCCTGTTGCTTCTCAAAATAAAGCTAATAACAAATGAAGATCTCTCTCGGAGGATTAAAAATAAAAAATAAAATACAATGTAAATCTTTTATGGAAGGGTATCTGGCCCAGCTCCCACTCCATTAATGCAGGATTGGGATGAAGAACTTGGGTAAAATGAACCACAAAAGTTTAAAATATTAAACAGCAACTTCTACTAAGGCCTGCACAGGATATGCTGGGGCTTAGAAGAACAGGCTTCAAGTGTGAGTGCCCACTGTAAAACAGGGACAGCTGAGAGGAAGGTGCTGTTGTTTTCCAGGATCTGGTTGTAAAAAAAGGCACAGTATTAAAAAGTTTCAAACAGGTGATTTAACAAGCAAAAACCCAGGTTGCCATTTAATATATTACTGTAGTCCGCTTATATGTTGGCGGCAGAGGGAAAGTCTGGAAAGCATTCCATCTGATGGCCACATCAATATGGTTAAGCGGCTATTTCAAAGATACTAAAATTGCGGTCCTATGCATGTATAGCTGGCACATTTATGGCTATTGACATCACTGTGCTAGAGGCTCTTTCCACAAGCCACGGAAGACCACCTGCAACGACATGCTCTCCAACATTCCTCAGATGAAAACAAGGACATTTCTCACTCCTCCCCCAAACGGACTCCGCTCACCCCCCCATTTTTGTGTCCCCCTGTTCTCTGCAGAACATTTCCTATTACAAGAAGGTGAGTGCCACCACCCCTTAATCCTGATTTTATTCTTTGGTAAATTTACAAAAAGAAAAACACACACCAATAAATAAATTTTAGAAAGGGACAAGATTAGACGGGAACACACAAAGCATTTTATTATTATTATTATTACTATTATTACTATTACAGTATTACTATTATTACTATTATTACTATTATTATTACTATTATTATTTAAATCAAGACTCCTGGAGCTCCGCTCTGTTCCCCCTTTCTTCCTACCCAGGGTGGCCCTGCCCTCTGTCTGCCCTTCCGAACTGGTGCACAATGGGGGCCTAGGCGGCGGCAGCCTCTCTTCTTCTCTGCATGCTTTCCAGCAGCTGCTATGAGCTGCCCAAGGTAGGAAGCTGGCAGTGGCAGTCAAGGAGAGGCAACTGGATGCTCCCCCCCCCGCAGCCGCAGCTGCCACTGCTCCTGCCACTGCACGGGGGAAACGGTGGCTCACCCTCTTCCACAATCTCAGTGCTGGCAGGAGAAATAGGAACATTCCAGGATCAAAACAGAAGCTGGATAGCTTTCATAATTCCAGGACTGTCCCTGGAAAAAATCGGGACACATGGAGGGTATGCAATGAAACATGGCTTCATATGAAAACAATTGCTTACTCCTTCTGCTGCACTGTCTTTAATGTATTTACTCTAGAGCAGGCATTCCCGAACTCGGCCCTCCAGATGTTTTGGGACTACAACTCCCATCATCGCTAGCTAACAGGACCAGTGGTCAGGGATGATGGGAATTGTAGTCCCAAAACATCTGGAGGGCCGGGTTTGGGGATGCCTACTCTAGAACCAAGCCCCACTGATTTCATTTGGACTCGGAGCCAAACGAGGCATTTGCTACGTAGTGTATTTTTTCTTAATGGCAGGCACGGGGCACATGATCTTTATTTGGAGAGCAGAGAGGAGAAGTTTATCCCTCCCCTTTCATCCACAATACTATTGGAATGACACCCAGCACATCTCATGAAGGAGCCTTTGGACAAAAAAGTCTCCACGGATTTCCAGTTTGGCCCTTATCCTCATCTAAGTCTGCAGTTCTAACCCCACTTCCCTTGGTGTAAGCCCCATGGAATTAAACAGCAGTAACATGTGTTTAGGATTGAAGTGTGTGACAGAGGACTTCAGTGGCGGAGACTGCTTTTTTTCACCCACCCATCCTTTTAGCCTATTCTCAAACATTTCCCTAACAACATTCTCGATCACTTCTCCAGAGACAGTTTAGATCACATAAGAACTAGAAAGATTACTGAACTTTAAAGGAACTGGCACTTTAAAAAAAAGGACTCGCATAACACAAAGAAAAGCTTAATGTCATGTTGCTTTCTCAGAAGGGAAAGAGATAACAGGGCACTGAATGTTTGTTCGGATAGCTGCATTTTCATTTCCTCCTGAAATATACTTAGGAGTATTGGATTAAGGCTGTCATCCTAGGCTACTTGGAAGTTAAGTACCATTAAAATCAGCAAGACTTTCTTCTAGGTGGCTGCGTTTGCAACTGAAGTGCTAGGCTTTCCTGTCACCATATATTCATATACTGGATAGACTCAGTGGCCCAGGTATGATATAATGACAAATCATGATTTGTTGTTACAAGCGTGAGCTGGCATAAGCCTTGGGCTTGCACACTCCCCTTCACCTTCATGCATGAGGGGAAGAGATTTAAAGCGTCCTTTCCTGGTTTAGAACAAGCCAATGCCTTTGGTTTAATATTCTGTTAACAAAACAGTTTGCTCAGTTCAAATGCCACCATAAACCACTTCTTTTTCTATACCAGGAATGGAAGCTCTAACTCTTCTGTGTGAATGGGGGACAGGAACACAGAAGAATGAGGCTTGTGCTGGTTCATACATCCAACAACAGACCATGGTTTGTTGTAACATCTGAACCTGGCCAGCACAGACGGGGAAGTTCTAGGCTGACCATGTTATTTCCATTTTTTATTTAAACAATTTCTTGAGCAGCAGCAGCAGAGGAAGAGCTGTTTTTCTTTTAGAAAGTTTTTCTTTTAGAAAGCTTACAGTTCAATCCTACAGATGTTTACTTAGAAGCAACACTGTGTTCAATGTGGCTAGTAAGTGTATTTCAGATTTCAGCTCCATATGTGGCGTAGTGGTTAAGAGCGGTAGTCTCGTAATCTGGGGAACCAGGTTCGTGTCTCCGCTCCTCCACATGCAGCTGCTGGGTGACCTTGGGCTAGTAACACTTCTTTGAAGTCTCTTAGCCCCACTCACCTCACAGAGTGTTTGTTGTGGGGCAGGAAGGGAAGGAGAATGTTAGCCACTTTGAGACTCCTTCAGGTCGTGATAAAGCGGGATATCAAATCCAAACTCCTCTTCTTCAAATCAAATCAAATCAAATATCTTTATTGGCATTACAATATAAAACATTTCAAATCACTGGGATAATTAAAAGGACATGGGTGAAACTGTCATGGGTTATAGGGTCACAATATCATGTGCACCTAGATATTCTGCTATGCCCAGTCAATTTCCCTAAGGGATGGTTAGTTAAGAACCCTTTTGGGTAAAATTGTGGCTAAAAAGGAAGATACTAGAGCAGTGGTATCTTTGTCCCGATCTGCCAGGAGAAACCTCATTTGATTTCTTCTTGGAGTTGTGGGCCAACATTTTACTCAGCTCCAGGAGTCAAATGCCTGGGCAAACAGGAATGTTTTTACTTGCAGCTTAAAACTAAGAAGAGATAGAGTTGGGTGGTTCATCCTGGAGATGTTCTATGTTACAAAGCTGGGGAGCCTTTGGTCCTCCAGATATTGCTGGTGGAATCATGAGCAATGATGAAAGTTGTAGATCAGGAACATCTGGGGAACCAAATGTTCCCCAGCTCTGTTCTACAAGCATGCTACACATACTTGACTCTGTCTCTGAGAAGATCCTTGACTTGTGACAGAAACAACCCACAGCAAGGCCTCTCCTGCATGTTTCAGGAAAATGTGTGTGTGTTTGGTTTTGGAGAGTGCTTGCTCAGATATGCTGCTGTGTCCAGAAATTGTAGTTTTACCTGGGCCAATGTTCAGAGGGTGTGTATGTATCTATCTGGATGGGACATTGCTAGGAAGAAGAGGAGTTTGGATTTGATATCCCGCTTTATCACTACCCGAAGGAGTCTCAAAGCGGCTAACATTCTCCTTTCTCTTCCTCCCCCACAACAAACACTCTGTGAGGTGAGTGGGGCTGAGAGACTTCAGAGAAGTGTGACGAGCCCAAGGTCACCCAGCAGCTGCATGTGGAGGAGCGGAGATGCGAACCCGGTTCTCCAGATTACGAGTCTACCGCTCTTAACCACTACACTACACTGGCTCTAGAGACTTAACAATGCCTGATGCTAGTTTTATTTACACTTTTACACAGTGGCTATGGAGAAGCTACACAGACACAAAGCTTGTGTCTATAAAGAATAATCAGATCCTCCAAATCGAATGACCATGCCTTTGATGAACCTGCTTTCTCAGTATTATGACTACTTCTTTGAAACCTGCTTCAAAACACAGGCAGTTCTGTCCTGCTGGCCCATTCCAAGTGGAAACAGATTTCTTTCCTCCCTTCCTCAGTCCCAACCAGCTTCATCTTGCAGCTTTTAACTAAAAGATTAGGAAGCAGGTCATCTCAGTTGAAATTGCACAACAGTGTTCTCCTTTAATTCCATAAGCAATAAATGGAATTATTTGCATTATCCTGTGGTGGGGACATTTAAAAAAATATCAGTGCGTGATCCTGTCAAAATCTGGACTGCAGCTAGGAACCTTTCCACTTTGGCCTATTCCTGAAAAAGTTTGCAGCACTGACAAGCAGGAACTCTCCCTTCAACTGAATGCCAAGCCAGGTGCATGATTGGACATGAAATATCTCAGAATGGGATTTTAGCTTGAAAAAGGTCACTTAACAATGTACAATGAGCCTGTCTAATCTTGCATGCCGTACTTCCTTCCTGACATATTTCAGAAGTGGATGAACTGAGTGTTTCTTTGTATTCTGTACTTGCCAGAGAGACATTTGAAACGGCATGTACATATGACAGACTGTGCTGTGTTTTTCTGCAAAATACATTTGTATCTTTTCCTTACAGTCTCTTTTTATTTCTACCCACAAAGTCTATGGATTTGGCTTTGTGGGTTTCTGCTATGATTCATGAGTTGGCGTCTGAAATTTTTATTGAAGAAAATGAGTAAAGATTTGCATTAAATTATGGACAGAAACATAATGTTATCTTAAATACTTCACTTTGTTTTTATTACTGACCGTAAAAAGCTGTCCTTTAAGGAGTCCAGCTAACCTTACCAAATAACTCTCCCACATGTTATGGTGCTATCATTTCCTCTCAGTCCTGTTGCCTAAAGGGCCCTTTTTATTGGAAATGTCAGTGATTTAACCTTGTATCTCTGTATGTAAGCCATATGCTCTACCACTGTGCTATCAGCCTCTGGATAAAATAGCACCCTTCAGGAATAATTATTTTACACAGAATTTGTTGAGATTAGTGAAAGTTCTGGTAATAGTCAATGGTGCTTTGACTTGATCGCTGTCAAAAGGTGGAAGCCACCAGGAGTCAGTTCCATTTAAACCACAGAGCTTTCTAAAAGGAAGAGTTGGTTATACTTAATAATAAGTCACAAATGTGTATGTTTCTGAATTAGTCCCTGCCGTTGACCATGAGGTTTACAAAACTAGTCTGCACCACGAGACCAAGAACAGGGATGTCTAGAGGAGTTGTGGGATGAAAAAAGGAAAACAAACTGAACGATATGAGAGAAGTTTAAAAATACTGCCACCTAATATAATATTATTTCCTTTTTTGCCTTCTGTTAATAATAAAGCTTATGTTTAAGCTTGGAAAAGAGGGCACTGAGAGGAGATATGATAGCCATCAGGTTGGATAAAAATCAATGATTTTTTTTTTAAATAGAATTTTTTAAAATCAGATTTTTTTATTTAAATCAGATGTTTTGATTTAAATCAGTTGTTTTAAAAATTTAAATCAGATTTTTTTTAAAAAAAATGCTTTTGGAGGAAAAATCTTTCTAAAGATAGATTTCTATTGAAGTTACAAAAGCTATTCATCAGGAAATAAGGGTTTGTTTAAGTTTTTCATTTATGCTAAAACTCAGTCTAAGTTTTTTTTTAATGAAAAAAAGTTTAACCACATCTGTTAACAAACATGGACACATATGCTATAATCATGTTATTGTTTTAGTTAAATAAATTATTTAAATTGTCATTATGATAATGATTGTTTTTCTCCTTCCAATAAAGTACAGCAGAAAAGTTGTCCAAATATAAACAGTTAACTTATTAAACCTCACAATAATTTCATAATTATCTGTCTATGTATTTCTAATAGTATAACCAAATCAGTAATTTTTGATATCAATGTAAAAACTACTCTGAAAATTTATTATTCCCAAAATGAAATCTTCCTCTGGTTGTCAATATTAAGATGATTCCCAGTCTTTCTGGGGGGGAAAAATATTTAAATCAAGTCTTACTGACTATTGATTTAAATCAAATCCACTGATAGCCATCTTCAAATACAGTATCTCAAGGGCTGTCACATGGAAGGAACAGGCTTGTTTTCTACTGCTCTGGAGGATAGGATCAAACCAATGACTTCAAGTTATAAGACAGGAGATTCTGACTAAACATCAAGAAGAGCTTTCTGACAGTAAGAGCTGCTAGACAGTGGAACCATCTCCCTCAAGAGGTTGTGGACTCTCCTTCCTTGGAGGCCTTTAAGCAAGGGTTGGATGGCCATCTGCCATGGATGCTTCTGTTGTGTATTGATTCAAAGGTTATTATGTCTGTATTACTATTGTCTGTAAAGTAACTGCATTCCTGTTCCAGAAGGAACAGCTACTATTGGTTCATTCAAGCTGCTGCATTTGGATCTTCAGTCTTATTGGTTCCCACCAAAAAGCAGCAGTGCGATTGCTTGAGATTGTTCCCTCCAAAATGTATCCTTGTATAGCAAGCCTTCTGTCCCTATAAATGTAGCTTCCCTACCCTCAGTTCCCCAGTCTTGTTGCCTGAATAAAGGAGTTGTTACATGAAGACGCTGTCTCCTTGCCTGCAATGTCAGAGAGCTGAAATCACTTGCTGAAATCATTAACCCCACATCACAACAGCTTCAGCTGAAATTCCTGCATTGCAGAGGGCTGGACTGCATATACCACATCCTTAAAGTAATTCTGACAACTGCATTTCTAGAACAATTCTTGCAACAATGCTTTATGCCCAAGAATTGTTCTAGAAATGCAGTTGTCAGGATTACTTTAGGGCCAGTCATTATAAGGCCATATTCCAGATGGAGGGGAAGAGGGTCTGAAGTCACAGAAAGAGTGATTTCCTAAGGGCTTCGTGTTTTGTGGTGAGACAAGGTTTGAGCCCCAGGCTCCCCATCTCATATTCTTAGCCCTTACACAGCACAGATTCTCAGGTTTTATTAAGAGTTCTGTCCTTTGTTTTGCATGTTAAACCTAGGCAGAGCTAACATGTTCTGCCGTCCCCAAACCCGCACAACGTAGTTCCACTAGGAAATCCACTGTTTCTGATGGGAGCAAGCAAAACAGAAAACAGGGTCCATTCCCAGCTCCTTGCCTGGCATCGTGAGCTGAAGGGAAGGCAAATAACTTACTTTGCATACTGGAATAGAATCAGCAGCCTCTGCCCTGCTCTCCCAGGGACAGGGTTTCATTTTAACTGTCATGGGATAAATAATATTTTGCTGTGCAGAGCTTAAACTAATCCATATGACCAGGCTGCCAGCTTTTGTTCTGCATTTCTTTTCTCCTTGTTATTTCATTTTTCTGTGTGCATTTGTGAGCTGGAGGCAAGGAGGAGGAGAAGGCCTGAACTCCATGTTACCTTTCCCTAGATCAAGGACTGCATGGCTTCTGACCTACTAAGCCAAACACCAACCCTGCCCACCCCCCAAAAAAACCCTAGTTCTATATGTGTGTTTTTGCTCTGTGCAAAAACAACTATCAATAATAATTGCTCACCTGGGGCTCCAGGTGGGTGACCTTTGTCGCATGGTGTGGCCACGGTGGGTCCAGGGAGGCCGCCATCTTCTGCTGCGGCTGGGGGAGGGGAGAGGTTGGTCAACCCACCTCTAGCCGCAATGGCCTTTCAGGTATGGGTGGGCAATGCCTGTGAGGCCAATAAGTGGCAGGGGCTTGGGGGCTGTGCCTAGTCCACCCCTGGCCAATTTAAGGGAGTGGCAGGCTGCCCTTTTGCCTAATCGTTGCTGGATTTTCCCATCCTGTCCGTTATGCTTTACTCGGTTGCCATATTTGGGGCCAGGGAGGATTTAGGCATCCAGGGAATTCTCCTTTTATTTTATACCTAGTATTTTATTCTTTAGTTTAGCCAAACCACCAACCAACACTTAGTTGCATAAATTGTCCCATTCTCCTGTAAGCATGCTCAGGAAGTAAGCTTATCAGTTTGGTATTGCACCATGACTTCTGTTTATAGAAATAACACCTCCATACTCATGCAAAAGATCAATGCAACTTAAACTCTACACTCCCTTTCTTTCAGTGAGAACAATATGTATTGCACATTCCAACATTGCACATTCCAACACCTGCCCCATATATATGTATATATCTATATATATCTCAATATATCACTCATCATACTCCCATCATACAGTAATCCTCACAGCTTCTTTAGGCTTACAAACTGCATTTTTCATTTATCACGTATCTCTGAATTATTATTAAAGTGATGCCAAGAAAAATGAGCTGGAAAGCTTATGTGCACCAATTCAATCATTACCAGAGGCTGATCAACAGGTGGAGCCATTTTTCTTCTTCATTTCAGAGACTGCACATGTGCATCTTTCAAGTACAGTTGTCTTTGGACTGCCCATCAAAGAAGGAGCACTTTGCCATCTGCTGCCATACCTCTGAAGGAAATGCTACTGAGACAGTATCCAGCTGTTTTCCAAGCATACTGGTCAACAGGAAAGCCACCTGCTATGCTTCCCTTAAGCTGCTTTCCCTGGATCAGCAGAGTTGCCGAAACAAGTGCATTGAAATATACCGGTAGGTTTCAGGAGCAAAACAGTTGATCACAGAATGTTTGCCTGAGCATGGTGTTGAATTCTTCCCTAAGAAACCAGAAGAGGCTGCTGTCATGGATTCAGTGTTCCTCCCTGTGGCTAGTGAATTAAATTATGCAAAATAGGAAGGAAGGAAGGAAGGAAGGAAGGAAGGAAGGAAGGAAGGAAGGAAGGAAGGAAGGAAGGAATTCTACAAAACTACAGCAGTTATGCAACTAGATCCATTTCAATCATTGAAAGGGGTCTTCGTACCATAAAGAGGCAGTATCATGGGATGGCCAAGATCTCAGAACAAAAGGGTTAAAATATTGTTAATGCTCACTGAAACCACAAATCCACTCCTGGGTGAGCATGCAATGAATCTGAAAAAAGTATTGTGAAAGTTGCTAAGGCTGCTTTGCATTTTTGGATGAATATTCCAGTATGTTGGAACTGCAGTTTCTGAGCCAGATTTTGCCATTGTTGAGATCTGGCAGCAACCCAAAGCTTAGCTGCTGCAAAATGAAACTTGTTTTATTTGTATATGTCAAGAAGTCAATAAACAATTTAGTTGCTTGGGCTGCTCTGGAAGCATGTGACTGGTTGACATCTGTCACCATCCTGACAAGCCAGGAAGAAAAAAAATGAAGCTTAACTAGCTGGCATAGTTTGAAGACTCAAGTCCCAATTAGGGACAATCTTGCACTGAGGCCCAAACAAGATGTGACATGCAGTTGTGTATATCTCTTCCCCTCCTGGTTTAAACAAAACAAAACACAAATAAACAAAACAACCCCAAAACACCCACAGCAGGCTGGTGGAGATACATAACTATTTATCCTTACCCGCTTTCACCTCTGGCCACTTTTTGCTCAAGGCAACACATCCCAATGTCAATCAATCAATCAATCAAATTTTATTACGGTCATAGACCAGCATTTAAAATCTGAAAAGTGCTTTACAGAGCTAAAAGAAATTAAAACGCAAAATGAATATAGCACTCTAAAAATTTAAAAGGGGCTAAAAATATCCAAGAGGAGGGTCCAGCTTGCATTTTCCCAGCTTCTGCTCAAGGTCTTCATTCCATTCCCGAACAGAAGAGCTGCTACCCACAGCCCAACACCAAGTTCAATACTCCGCTGACTGGTTTGTTCTGGGAGGGTAGACTGTGCCTGCAGATCTGCGTGCAGAATCTAGCTACCATCTGGGTTATCTTTTGATCTTTGCCTAGTAAAAGGGCATTTAGTTTGGTCTTATATGGAAGGTCAGCTAACCTCTCCAATAGGGGGTCAATGAAGTCTCTGCGGGCCTTGTTGTAAAAAGGGCATCTAAGAATAGATGCTCGGGGCTACCTACTTCCCCCAGTGGGCAGGAGCAGAGTCTCTGATCGTATGGGATCTTTCCGAAGGATCCCAGCAGAACTGGCGAGGGCAGTGCTGAGCTTCGGACAAGCGTAAAGGCTCTTCTTGAGTTTCTGGATTCAAGAAAGAAGAGATACGCTGCCGGGGCAGCAACGTATTTCTCGTTTTCTGCTATAATGAAATCGGGGGACCCCACATCCCAATGTGCTTTTCTCTTCGTAGGAAAAGGTTGCTGTGCCTCCATCTTTTCTTCCACATCTAGTATGGGGAGGGTGATTTACAGAAAGCAAACCCTCCCCTTGCCATTACCTCCTTTTGCACTCACACTCACCTGAACCATTTTTTAAAGTTTAAATGGGGCTGGGAAATGTGCATGAGGAGGGGAGGATGGAATTTGGATGTAAATTTCAGCAGCTATACATTACCAAAAGCTGGTTAAGGGTTGTAAAAGAATTAAAACAGACCCTCCAAGTGTCCTTTTCTCCCAGATTTGCAGAAACCTCAGCCCCCTTCCCCATCACCTGCCATATGGAAATAATTAAGTGACCTATAGGAAATTTTTTTGGGTAAGGTTTAGTGATTCATCCGAAATTAGACGTATTTAAATCCCACTGAAGTCAATAGGATAGTTATGTATATCTTTAAATCTTCCCCATTAGAAAAGGTGCATCATTTTGGCTATACCTTAAATTGTTGTTGTTGATGATGATGTTGATGTTGATGAAAAGCTGGGGAGGGGGGAGTCTTTCTCTGATGAGCAAAGTTATTTAGCAGAGAAATAGATGTTTTGTGAAAGTGAATTAAAAGAACACAAAAGGCAAGGGGTAAAAAAATAGACAGAAGGCTATTATATTCAAGCCCACACAGTTTGCAACGGGAACAATGGAATTAGGATTGCCAAACTCAATACAGGTTAAGGCTTCCATGCCCTTTTAACAGTTGCTTAGAAGGGAGAATGTTGGCAGATGATGCAGTGGTGCGAATTGTGGCAGCTGCTGGTGTTCTTTCTCCCTCCAATAAAAGCATTAAAGAGCACAGGAGCTCCTTCCTTGCTGGAAACAGGCAGGGAGCTGTAGGGGTCAAAGAGTATTTCGGCAGAGGGCCAGGCTTGTAAACAGCCGCTCATCAGGTCACCTGTAGTGAATAAAAATTTCTTCCAAAGTACCCATGCAAGAAAAGGGTGTGTGTGACTAATTTAGGTGTGCAGTTTCTAAAATCATTTATGGACTGTAAGTGGTGTTGGCTTATTTTTGCGAGGCTTCACAGTGGAATTCCAAGTTAATTTTACAGGCGCCATGATTAATGGAACACCACCCAGACTAGTCTTGTGTAAATGGCCTTAAAAAAAATCTTAAAAGAGTTTTGTAGCACATTATCCAAGGTACAATCCAATGTATGTCTATGAAGAACTAAGTTATACTTTGAGAGAGAGCCTTTATGGTGGCTGTTTGGTTGCATATTTCATACCCTCCAGCATTTATCCCAAGAAAATAGGGACATCACATTTCATAATGATAATTTTACTATTTATGCCCCACACATCTTATTGAGTTGCCCCAGCACTCTGAACAGCTTCCAACATATATCAAAACATAATGAAGCATTAAACATTTAAAAAAATCCCTATACAGGACTGCCTTCAGACAGTTGGATAACTCCATATCCTCCAACAGTTCTCCAATGAAAATAGGGACATCCTAAGAATGTGGGATGCAGGTGGCGCTGTGGGTTAAACCACAGAGCCTAGGGCTTGCCGATCAGAAGGTCGTGGTTCAAATCCCCGCGACGGAGTGAGCTCCCGTTGCTCGGTCCCTGCTCCTGCCAACCTAGCAGTTCGAAAGCACGTCAAAATGCAAGTAGATAAATAGGTACCGCTCCGGCGGGAAGGTAAACAGCGTTTCCATGTGCTGCTCTGGTTCGCCTGAAGTGGCTTAGTCATGCTGGCCACATGACCCGGAAGCTGTACGCGACTGGACCTAATGGTCAGGGGGTCCCTTTACCTTTACCTTTAAGGAAAAGCAGGACATTCAGGGAACAAATCAGAAACCGTCATCTTCTCTAAATCAGGGACATCCCTGGAAAATAGGGACGCTTGGAGGGTCTGATATTTTTTTCTCTCGTGCTTTTAAATGGTTTTAAGTTGTTTTGATTCAGTGCTGTTTTTAATATGGCAACTTGCTTAATTGCTTTTTAAATACTTATAACTGACTGGTTTGGGTTGTTGTTGTTTTTTAGCTGTATCTAATTCATGTTGTGAGCCCTGTAGGTCCTGCAAGGGGGCGGGGAAGGTGTAATATCAAACAAACAAACAAACACTGAGATCACTGGGACTTATTCCATAGTAAATGTGTACAGGACTAGCCTCAAGCAGCTTTCTCACCACCTGCTAATCTGTTCATGGCAATTTTTCTCAACAAATGCCAACAGAAAAACAGTACTGCCTTGTGTTCCCCTGCCATGGGAAAGCCTCTGTGCCACTACAGAACGAAGTGTTTGTTTAGGGCTGTGCGGTTTCATCAGCTGATCTATCATCTAAAGCTTCAGTTGATTAAAGATTCAATTGGTGTGGCTAATGTTTTAGGGCACACTTGTTTATTTATTTATTTGGTTCTGCCTTGTGACAGTGATAATTAAAATTATTAGTTGTTGTTTCTTAAGTAATAAGTTTATTTCATTCAATATTTCAATTTCCCAGTTATTTCCAATGTACATTTTTTGAGCTTTTGATAATTAGATTGAATTAAACAGCCATTTTTAAAAAATAATAATAATCAGTTAACAGTCCTATCTTTTGATTTCCAGTCTCGTTCCCATTCACATCCACGTGAAGATAAGGACACAAGAAAGAGCCCAGCTGCATCAGATCAAAGGCCCATCCAGTCCACATTCTATTCTCACAGTGGCTAGCCAGATGGGGAGCCCATAAGCAGAACATGCACAAAAGCCCTCTTCCACTCATTGATACCCTAAGCAGCTGGTCTTCAGAGGACCGCCGCCTCTGATCCTGGAAGCCCCACATAGCCATCATTGACTAGTAGCCATTGATAGATGTGAAAGCACCACATCTGTGTAGATTGCAGAGCTAAGCACTGAGCTACTACCATTTGGGACATCTGAGCAGCGCTGCAACAAAGAAGGAAGAAGGATCGCTATTATCCCAGGAGTTACTGCAGGGACAAAATTGGTTTCAACGATTATAGAAGAAAATATTAACCTTGGCTTATTTGCTCTAATTAAAACAACAGTGTCTGAAATAAATCTGAGTATAAGTGGTGTGACATTATGTAGAAGAAAGCCAACAGAGATTTCTTTTGAGCCGAGAATGTCCCCTCTAAAACTAATACATAATATTGATTAGATGTCCACAGAGCTCCTCATTTAGAAAGGCTGAGTTCAAAGTTATTTGGCAGAATTCTTTGGTCACCCTACAATATCACCAAATCATGTAAGCATACAGTTTGGGGGAAAACAGAGAGTCATTTGGTGTAGACATTACACCAAAGTATGTCTTTTCATGCTCCCACTAGACTAGAGAATAATAATGTAATTATTTAAAGTATTTGTATGCCACCCTTCAAACAGATATGTTGTTGACATCACAGAGCAGGACTGGCCAACTGGTGGCCTGTGATGCTGGAAAAAATATTCACATTTCCACTGTCTGTCCAAGCAATGAATGTCTGAAAAGGCTTATGATGACCACTGCTAATCTGCCCTTGGGTGTGTGGGGGTGGAGGTGTGAGAGAGAAATGCACCATTCCTTTTATGGATCCTCTCTTCAAATCAATGGCCCTGTACAACAGAGGTGGGAAACCCCTTTTCAGCCTGATAGTCACATACCCTCATGAGCAATTTTCCTGGGGCCACATGCCAATAGTGGGTGGGTCCGAGGCAGGAGTAGGTGGAGCAGCAGGTGACACTCTTACCTTTGCACAATAGAGCTCAAGGGGTTTCTACACTCCAGCCACATCTCTTTATTTATTGCTTGCAGGCAACAGGACTGACCTTGAAGGGGAACTGAAAGCTGCAATTAGTGCAGAAAGCAGCTGTCAGGATGTTAATTGGCAAAGAGGCTTGGAATCATCCAGCACCGATTCTGAAGGATCTGCCTTAGTTGCCTAAATGCTTGTGGGTCAAATTCAAGGTGCCTGGTGATGACATTAAAAGCTCTAAATTGGGATTTCCCGAACTAGGGTTTCCGACTGTTCTTGGACTACAATTCCAATCATCCCTGACCACTGGTCCTGCTGGCTAGGGAAGATGGGAGTTGTGGTCCAAAAACAGCTGGAGGCCCAAGTTTGGGAAACCCTCCTCTAAGTGAATTGTGACCTAAACATTTGAGGGAGCACCCCTTTCTGTATCAGACAGCCCATGCCCTGCTTATAGAATACACTTGTTTTGGCACTAGATTCACACCCATTTTTTTTGCAAGGCATTTGCAGGATATTAATATTATGGAAGGGACCCAGGTGGCGCTGTGGGTTAAACCACAGAGCCTAGGGCTTGCTGATCAGAAGGTCGGCGGTTCGAATCCCTGTGACGGGGTGAGCTCCCGTTGCTCGGTCCCAGCTCCTGCCAACCTAGAAGTTGGAAAGCATGTCAAAGTGCAAGTAGATAAATAGGAACCGCTCTGGTGGGAAGGTAAACGGCGTTTCTGTGCGCTGCTCTGGTTCGCCAGAAGCGGCTTAGTCATGCTTGCCACATGACCCGGAAGCTGTACACCGGCTCTCGGCCAATAAAGTGAGATGAGCGCCGCAACCTCAGAGTTGGACACGACTGGACCTAATGGTCAGGGGTACCTTTACCTTTAATATTATGGATAGAAGGATGATGTTTGCTCTGTAGTTTTAAGGATTCTGTTGGTGCTTATCGTGTTCTGGTGCTCTTCTTGTGAAATGGATTTTGTTTCTCATTGGTATTGTTTCATATTATATATTGTATGGTATTGCTCTCTATATGTCACAAACAGCTGTTTTTTCTTGGCCAATCCTCTGGGAGCTGCATGCCAATAGTGAGCATGGTTATCTCGTCTCTCAATGCTCTCACCCTGTGCTGTTCAGGGTGTTGGGCCTTCCTCTTTTTCTAGGTCACCTCTTGATTAAATGATGAACAGACAAGTGTAAACAGGCCTTGGTAGCCAATGAAACAACAGATTGCTTGGGACGAATGACAACTGTTCAACAACAACAACCTTAGCTCTAACCAGGGCAGTGAATGCCCCTGAAATCATGTGTTTGAGTTATAAGATATTCATGTAGCCTGAATTATCTGGATTTTTCAGAGTCCAAAAATTAAGTTAGGGTTCAGCAGTAAGAGGAATCTGACATAACCTGCATGCTAGACAACATTAGGAGAAAATGCTGCTTTGAGATCTGTCAAATCATTACTCAGCATTTTATTACTATGTTTAATTGTCTCTCTCCTGCCGCAGCAGAAATAGGATGGCTAGTTTTGGAATGATATCCCCTCTCCTCCAGGATCCAGTGAAATCTCTCTGTATCTTACATTCACTTATAAAATGAATGATGAGTCCATGAATGGTCTTGCAAGCCAGCTGCAGCAGAGGATGACTCAGAAGTATCAAGTCACAAATCCACACACACAAACAGATGTAAGCAGAATTGCTCCCAATATATGCTCTTCAAAGGGAAAATGCAGAGCTTCTACACAGCTGCATGCAACACCATGCAGTAAGATAGTTTTTCACCATATATAAGATGCCCATTAGAGATGCTCATTTTCTTACACCTGGCGTTACACCTGTGTCTATCCCTCTCTAACCCTTAAAAAATCTATTAGTACATGAAAGAAATATTATAGAGGCTGCTGAATGGCATAATAAGAACAAACATATTTCATACCATCCTTTCTATTTTACAATTAATAACCTTGAATTATTTGTGTATTGAGTATGGGGGAGCATCCCAAACCCAGTGAATAATAAGCTCAGACTCTGCAATTGGACTATTAGTAGGCATAATTACATACTGTATGCCATGTTTTGCAAAATTTACATCCAATGTATGATTTTGTGTATGGGTGGACAAGTTTTCAGAATTTAGAAATTGGTGCTGCAAATATTTTTGTAATGGGCTGGGGAAGCAACAGTGTAAGCCACATTTTGCCCTTTCGCTTGGTGGGCCAGTCCAGTCCAGTCCAGAATGACCTTCATCAGCCAGGCACCATCTAACTTCCTTCTACATGCTGCTGAGGCAGGGCTCTTTCCTTCTGAAGTGGTTTCAGCCCCACTTCAGCAGTGACCACCACCTCAGCATTAATGGTAATGTATCAAAACTGCATACCTGCTACTCATCTCCTCTGTATTTCTCCTAAACCTATTAGTACCTGGTTCTGCCATGGTTTGACAGTGACAACTCACTGTACAACTGTACACTGTATAAGTGATAGAATGTGAAGCTGTCTGTCTATATCTATCTATATCTATCTATATCTATCTATCTATCATCTATCTATCTATATCTATCTATCTATCTATCTATCTATCTATCATCTATCTATATCTATCTATCTATCTATCTATCTATCTATCTATCTATCTATCTATCTATCTATCATCTATCTATCTATCTATCTATCATCTATCTATCTATCTATCTATCTATATCTATCTATCGTCTATCAAACATGTCATTTTCTAGTGGGTAGATGAACAAGTAAACAAAATACAACATACCGGTAATCAATAATAACCTAACCAGCTCTCTCATCTAATACAGTACAGTCGTACCTTGGATCCCGAACGCCCTGGAACTCGGATGTTTTGGCTCCCGAATGCTGCAAACCGGGCAGTGATTGTTCTGGTTTGCAAACATTCTTTTGGAACCCGAATGTCCGACGGGGCTTCTGCGGCTTCTGATTGGCTGCAGGAGCTTCCTGCAGCCAATCAGAAGCTGCAATTTGGTTTTCAGACATTTTGGAAGTCAATTCCGTTTGACTTTCAAGGTACGACTGTATTTACTTCATATGGATCCCTCACTGTTGGCGCAGACACAATGAGACGCAATAATTTCAATGAGGTGAGAGAAATGAAAGGAACAGACAGGGGTATTAATTTTGCCTCTGACACTCTAGTTATAAAGCAGCAATTAAGAGTTCAGAAAGCTGCTAATCTCTCTTTCAATTGTCTGTTTTATGTGTCCAGAGGCGACAAGGAAGGAACAAAACAGCATGTCTTACCAGATGGGCACTAGTCTCAAGAAAGGAGGAATCATTTCTGTACTAAAATGAAAGATTAATACAAATAATAACAAGAATGGAAGACTAACTGTAAACAATGAAGAACAGAACCAAGGCTACTTAAATATCAAACTGGTGCAGCTATTGCTCAATGTCTCTCTCTGTGAATTTTCACAGCAAATATTATCTTTAGTCTTCTCTGGATGTGCAAATATTTGATTTCTAGCCACAATATTTGGCATCCAAAGTTTCTGTAATACAATAAACATTTGACAGTACTAATTTGCAGTATAATTCAAGGCATTTATATTGTATGACAAATCTGAATAGGCACCATTTGACTTTTCACCTCAAATTTTGAATGTCAAATTATGAAGTTGGATCTTGACATCAAAATGTGAATTACAAAATTTAAAACTTCATCAAATTCTCAACATTTTATTTCCTATGTATATTTGGACAATTGGAAGGTATCTGCATATTATATTAATACAGACACTTGATATTGGCACTTGCATAGAACATAGATTTAATAGGAAAACAAGTTCAGACTGTTTAATTTTGGATCCCGCTTTTTAAAAGAGTTTAACTTCTGCTTTGAATGTTTGTTTTATGTAACTGATTCTTTTAATTGTAATTGGTTGATTTTCTCATTGCAGGGCTTTTTTTTAGAGAGGGGTGTACACACCTCTGAAAGCCTTTGGATGGAAAAATAGCCTATACAATTTGAAATAAATAAATGTTGATGAAGCTGATGGACTGGCTGCTTCTCACTAAATGTGAACCAATGATGCCATAGTTGAAGGGATAAAAGCCTGAATAGATTTAGATAGATAGTTCTTAGAAAGCTTTGGAAAATATATATAAGGTACCAAATAGAATTTGTTTTTTCCCTGCAAACCATAGGTTTGGGGGGCTTAGGTTTGTTAAACAACCTGTAATTTTAAGTTAAGATGTGCATTTGAGTGTTGGCCATAGTGACCCTGGACTCACACCATGTAGAAACTCTAGTTTAATGCAAAATGGAACAGAAATATTAGAAGTATCATTTTAAACAAATTGCTGTTTTGCCTGCAATAATATTAACAGGCTGGTTATGCACCTTGATGTAATATCTTGCTGTGAGCCAAATAGTCTTCAGAATCTGAAGAGCAAAATATAGCTGTTTTGTTCATGTTACAATCAACACATTTTCATTATTTAGATAGATCAGAATTTATTTATGATGCTGGCAGCCAGAAAGTGTTGCCAATATAAATTTCAGGAGTTTGCAAAATCCTGCTGGGTTTTGCAAGATACCAGGTTGTTTTTGCAGATTTTCGAAAGAGCTGTGCAGGCTCTGCAGAGCCCCTGCCTTGATCGTGGTTTCATCCAACGGAAGTGCTGGAGACATAATACATACATGCCACAGCTGTGATGCAAAATCTGTGTATGTCACTGAGCCTTGCAATGAAAAGTTGTTCAGTGCTCTTAATGGAAGATATTGTTGGAGCTTTATACGTATACAAGAAAGATACCTATGAATTTTCACAGATAAAGAAGTGTCTATTATAACCTACCCACAGACACAGAATGATCGTATTCACTTAAGCCTTTCCTATTGCTGTCTACCCAAGAAGTCTGTGCACATACAAACATGCTTGAAGAAGTGCCCTTACAGCAGCAAGGAATACTGACAAGTTACTTTAAATGGTTATTCATGTCATAATTGTGCAAAGCTACTTGAATAGTCAAATCAAGCTTGGGTTTATTGCTCAGCCAGCTGGCCATTACGACACACAATAATTAGCTGGCAAACAGTAAAATACAACTAAACATTCTCAAATATAATTTGCAGCTCCAAGTATAATTAAAAGAGAATAATAAAATGACCCCACAATTATAGACAAGCAAAACCAGCAATCATGCATCTACCAAAGCCATCCATATAAGGTTGGATCTAGACTAAATTGTCATCTTTATAATTACTAAAATGAGGTAAGGTACATTTCTTATAAATTTCTGCTGCCACCAAGTTACTAGACTTGCTGCTGGAGGAAATCTATTGCTTTGTAGGAAGACCAAAAGGTAATTGATAGGTTTGTTGGTTAAATTAGGTTAGCTAACTTGCATGCCCTCCAGATGTTGCTGGACTACAACTCCCATCATCCCTGACCATTGGTCGTGCTGGTAGAGGCTGATGGGAGTTGGAATCCAACATCCTTTACAGTGCTGCAAATTAGTTACTCATTGCATATATCCATATTCAAGGAACCAACCAATAGAGGCTACCAAAAGATTTTTTCTTTAAAAAGTAATGTGTTCTTTGATTTGGTTAATCCCCATTGTTATAATTTTTTTGACGGCACCTTCCCCTATGGACCATGGTGTCCATAGTTTGTAGTTATAGCCGGAGGTATTGCTATGCCCTTGGAGCACAAGTACCTAGGAATTTACGTAAATGTATAATATTTCTTTTTTTTTTTGTTTGATTAATATTTTTATTAATTTTATACATTTAAACATAAACATACACACACATAAAACACACACATACACAATACAACAAACCATACTACACTTATATAATCTTTCTTATTCTAACTTCCTTAACATTATAAATTTGACTTCCTCCTGTCAATCCTTCTGTGTTTCTTTTTCTCGTTATCACAATTGGCAATTTCCTTTAATTTCTTTTTACTTTTTATCATATAAAATTCTATACTCACCCTACTTGCCTTAATCCAAATCTCTATTTCTTACTATATTAATTCTCGAGTAAATTTCCATATCTCATATTTATCTTAAACATTCTATTCTTCTTATAATTCTTAAATTTATTCTATGTCCTAGTCTACATCTATACTATATCATACTTCTACTTTTAATCTGCAAAATGCTATATCTTTGACATTATATCATTTTAAACCTTATAATATTTTTTAAGATAGTCTTTAAATTTTTTCCATTCTTCTTCCACTGCATCGTCCCTCTGGTCGCGGAGTCTCCCGGTCAGTTCAGCGAGTTCCATATAGTCCATCAATTGTATCTGCCATTCTTCTAATGTTGGTAGGTCCTTTGTCTTCCAAGATTTTGCAATCAGTATTCTTGCTGCTGTTGTGGCATACATGAAAAAGGTGTGATCTTCCTTCAATATCTCCTGGTTGACCATCCCAAGCAGGAAGGCCTCTGGTTTTTTCGCAAATGTGTATTTAAACACTCTTTTAAGTTCGTTGTATATCATTTCCCAGAAGGCCTTCAGCCTTGGACAGGTCCACCACATATGATAAAATGTTCCTTCAGTATTTTCACACTTCCAGCATTTATTGTCCTGCAAATGATAGATTTTGGCGAGTTTCACTGGGGTCAGGTACCATCTGTACATCATTTTCATAATGTTCTCTCTTAACAGGTTGCAGGCTGTAAATTTTATTCCTGTCCTCCATAGTCTTTCCCAGTCCGCCATCATTATATTGTGTCCAACATCTTTTGCCCAGTCTATCATTGCAGATTTCACAAATTCATCCTGCGTATGCCATTCCAGCAGCAAATTATACATTCTAGACAAATTTTTTGTTTTAGGTTCTAACAGTTCCATTTCCAATTTTGACTTTTCCAATTGAAAGCCAACTTTCTTATCCATCTTATAGAGTTCATTGATTTGATGATAAGTCAGCCAGTCCTTAATTTGGTCTCTTAATTGCTCATAGGGTTTCAACCTGACCTGCTCTCCTTCTTGTATTAAAATTTCAGAATATTTCAGCCATTTGTCTTCCATATTTGTTCTCTTGTGGGCCTTGGCTTCCACTGGGGAAATCCATCTGGGCGTTTTTCTTTCTAATAAATCTTTATATTTCATCCAGACTCTGAAAAGAGCCTTTCTAATTATGTGTATTTTGAAACCTTGATGGGCCTTTATCTTATCATACCATAAATATGCATGCCATCCAAATCTATTATCATGTCCTTCCAAGTCTAATATATCTGTATCTTCTAATAGGAACCAGTCTTTCAGCCAGCAGAAGGCCGCTGCTTCAAAATAGATGCTTAATTCCGGCAGGGAAAATCCCCCTCTTTTCTTATCATCTGTTAGAATTTTAAACTTGATTCTGGGTTTTTTCCCCTGCCAGATAAATCTTGATATATCCTTCTGCCACTTCTTGAATGGTTCCATCTTGTCCACTATCGGTATCGCTTGGAAGAAAAACAATATTTTAGGCAACACATTCATTTTAATAACTGCTATTCGACCCATCAAGGACAACTTCAAATTATTCCAGGTCTCCAGATCTTTTTTAATTTCCTTCCACACTTTTTCATAATTGTCTTTATAGAGATTCTGATTTTTAGCTGTCATATTTATGCCCAGATATTTCACTTTTTTTGCAAATTGAAGGCCCGTTTCCCTTTCTATTTCCTCTTTCTCCTCTTTGGTCAGGTTTTTCCCTAGAACTTTAGTTTTGGCTTTATTCAATTTAAATCCTGCTACTTTCCCAAAGTCTTGCATCACCTCCAGTGCCTTACTAGCACTGTTTTCAGGATTTTGTAATGTTAATACCAAGTCGTCAGCGAAGGCTTTTAACTTATATTCTTTTGCCCCCACTGCCACCCCTTTAATATCTGGATTTTTTCTTATCATATTCAAAAGTACCTCCAGGACCGTTATGAATAGTAGGGGTGAGAGTGGGCAACCTTGTCTTGTTCCTTTCTCAATTCTTATATTGTCTGATACCACATTATTCACAATGATTTTAGCTTTTTGTTCCGTGTAGATCGCTCTTAGTCCATTCATGTACCCTTCTCCCACCTCCATTTGCTGTAGGTTTCCTTTCATGAATTTCCAGGATACGTTGTCAAATGCTTTTTCGGCGTCCACAAACATCAGGATTGCTTTGTCGTTCTTTCTTTGTTCCAGTCTTTCCAGGATATCCACAATATTCCTTATGTTGCCATTTAAATGTCTTTCCGGTAAAAACCCGGCTTGATCCTTGTGGATAACCTCTTTTAGAACCTTCCTGAGTCTGCTAGCCATTATGTTTGCAAATATTTTGTAATCCACATTTAGGAGGGAGATTGGTCTATAGTTCTTCATCTGCGTCCGATCTACATCTAGTTTTGGTATCAGAGTAATGTATGCATCCTTCCAAGACTCCGGTGCCCCTCTTCCCCTTAATATGTCATTGCACACTTCTGTCAATGGTCGAATCAACCAGTCTTTCAATGTCTTATAATACTTTGCTGTAAGTCCGTCGGGTCCTGGGGCCTTGTCTAGTTTTGTATTATTTATTGCAATGTCCACTTCCGTTGTTGTTATTGGGTGGTTTAGGGGGCCTTTCATACTATCTGGGATTTTCTGTAGACCATTTTCTTTTAAAAATTGCTCGATATTACCGTTATCTTCATCACTTTTCTTGTACAATTGTTTGTAATATCTTTCAAAATTTTTCCTAATTTCTGTTGGGTTCTCTACATTATTTCCATATACCGTAATATTGGTGATTGTATTAGCTTTCTGTCTCTGCTTGAGTTGCCATGCCAACAGTCTGCCACATTTATTTGCTGAATCAAAAGTTTTTTGTTTAAGCATTTTTATTTTCCATTCCATTTCACAATTTATTATTTTAGAAAATTCCACCTGTAGTTGCTTGATTTCTTTCTGAATCTTCCCATCCTTAGGTTTCTTTCTCAATTCTTTCTCTTTTTCTTTTAATTGTTGAAGAATATTATCCTTTACAGGATAATAAATGTATAATATTTCTCTTGGCAAGTTAAGATGGTGGGTGACTAGGCTCTCATTGATATTGAGCTGTGTAACGTGTTCAGGTACCCTGTAAGCAAAGGTTTATTATTATTATTATTATTATTATTATTATTATCATCATCATCATCATCATCATCATAGAATAAGGCAGGAGATCTGGAGTCTGACACAACATTGCTGGAGCATGGGCCCTACTGCCTAACAATACCCCAGGCTATAGTGAAGAAGAAGCATTTCTTAATTTGAAGACAGGCAAAAATAATCAGACTGCCCATTATGACTTAGAAGGCTCATAGCTCAGTAGCAGAACATCTGCCTTGTATGCAGAAGGCCCCAAGTTAAATCCCTGGTGCCGCCAGATAGGGCTGGGAGAGAACCCTGCCTTAAACCCTGGTGAGACGCTGCCAGTCAGAGTAGACAATGGTTTGACCTGGTTTAAGGCAGCTTCCTGTGTTCCTAACAAACATAAGATACTACAATGGTAGGCTACAATCATCTTCCATCTCTCTACTGTTCCTCCATGATGAAGATACCATAATAGCTTCTCTTACCAAGGTTGACCCTCAAACAGCTGCCTGCCCACTAAACACACGCAAATAATTCTTTTTGTTGAAACTGAATGTTGCTTTTGCTCTGCAATATGGATTCTCCCCTAGTGTCTAAGACTGCAGTTGGGTTATACACGTCCATGTGTAACACCCTAGTCACCTGGACTCTGCTTCCAGGAGCAACAAGGTTTTTTGTTAGGCCACAAATAATAGCAGCTGCCTCTCCCAACTTTCATGACTCCCATCAGTAACCTAGGCAGTGACATGAGACACCTTGTCACATTCATACTAAGTGGTCAAGTGACTTAGATAAGGAGAGGAAGAGAGGGGGGAGGGAGGGAGAGGAGGGTATTTAAGAAATCTACTCATTGAGGGACTATAGTGTGAAAACTACAACTCTATGAAGGGACTCATAGAGAATATTGTTGGAAGAATTTATCTGCTTGGGAGCTGTCCACAGTCCTGCAGATCTTAAATCAGGCTGGCTCCCAACCTGGACTCTTCCTATCCTTAGTGAAAGCCCAACAGCCCTTAAAGCACAAGTCTATGGTTTCAGTGACCACAATAAGCTGCCTCCCAGTTGCGTTTGCAAAATCACACACTTTACTGTGTGGGCTTCAGCTGGACAGGACAGGAAACTGACATAGTTTGTTGGAAAGCTCCATATTATTGGGAAGGTTTGCAGCCTTGATCCCAATACAGAAAACAATGTATGTTATAGAATCAGAGGCTCTTCCCCGTGGGTGTTAATGATACCATGGATTGATTCATCTTGGAAGTCACTCAAGAGGCCTCCTTTGGAAGCCCAAGCAGGAAATTTCTGGTGTGTAAATTGGCATAAAAAGGTTAAATTTGTGAAAGGCATAGCTGCCATCCCAATTGGTTGCATGTACTGCAAAAAATGGTGATGCTTCCAGTCCTCGTGCTATGGAACTATATCATGGCTTTACAGCTGTTATCTCCTATTCCATGCTGCGTGCCTTTCTGAACCAGTCATGCAAGCATTTAAATATCAGCAGAGTTTCAGGAAGAAGAAAGATGACACTTCATTGTAAGCCAGCATTGTTTTGCATTATAGATTTCTTGGTAGTCTGAAAGTTTAAACTGTTTGCAGCTTCTTCTTCTTTAATAGAGCACTGAATACTAATAGGTTATTGACTGTGCGGATTTAGTAGGGAAAGAAAATGCTTAGCAACAGGGACTACTAGGACAACAAGTTCATCTTCATATAAAAAAAAAGATGAAATATTCAGCCTCAGTATAACACAGAGTGGGTAGCAATCAATAGCTTATAGCAACTGCAGTGCAAATTATAGCAATTGTCTGGTGTGTGTAAAAATAGCATTGCCCATCACTTTTTTGCCTTGCATCCCAAACTCCAGCACATTTACTTAGAGGTGTCCCACTGATTTCTCTTTTTTTAATTACTCTTTATTAGTTTTATATATAACATTCAAATAACACAACACTCAAAAAAACAAAATAAAATAAACCCATAGCATCAAATACTAAGAAATTGTTACATAAAAATAAAATAACCTTCTTTATGTTTTGACTTCCGTCAACCTCAACGTGTGTCCTTTGTTTCCTTGGCAGCTGCCTCTTATATAATATTTAACTTAGCATAAATTATGTTTTACTTATATATTTCTAATGTAAGGTATTGTTCTAATGTAAGGTATCTCCAGGTGTTGTTGTTTTTTAACAACAGCAACTTGAAGACCGTTTTGAAACAGACAAAACACAGTGAGCTGCTAAAATTCCCAGGGGAGGCTCACACATGACAGTTCATATGAAAGATACTAGCAATTTATTTAAGAAGTTTTAAAGACTTGGCAAAAGCTTGTCATCTGCGGCTGGTAAAGGCTTGTTGGAGACATATGCTGAACACCTCCTTCAGGAGCCTGATGCCTTTCAAGGTGGGATGGGAATTGCTCAAGAAATTTGTGGGGCATTTCTTTTTTCTTTATTATTACACAATAGTTACTTTTTAGAGTCTTTTAAAACTGTCCAGATCACAGCAATAAAATGGAAAAGTGTAAAAAAGAAGAAGTTAATAATATTGTTATTAAATGTAATAGCCACACATTTCTCCTGAAATACACTCAACTTAGGGCTCTGGTACCCTGCAGGGGGTGGGGACGAATGGAGTTCCAATAACATTGAGAAGTGGCCAAAATCCAGTTCTTATGATATGGCAGGGGTGGTAAACCACCATTCCACTGGCTCACTGGGCTGTGAATCAACTCAATGGAGCCAGCAACATGGCCAGTATTAGTGGATGAAGCACTTGTGTCATTCCGCCGAGTGTGTTTCTGAGCACAGTTCAAAGTGTTGGTGCTGACCTTTAAAGCCCTAAATGGCCTCAGCCCAGTAGACCTGAAGGAGCGTCTCCACCCCCATCGTTCAGCTTCGAGGTCCAGCTTCAAGGGCCTTCTGGCAGTTCCCTCACTGCGAGAAGTGAGGGATCTGAAGTGAGGTATCTGAAGAAGTGTGCATGCACACGAAAGCTCATACCAAGAACAAACTTAGTTGGTCTCTAAGGTGCTACTGGAAGGAATTTTTTTTTTTATTTTGTTTTGACTATGACAGACCAACACAGCTATCTACCTTTAACTGGAACTATGGAAGGCACCACATTGAGCCGCATGAAATGGAAGTCCATCAACCAGGTATCTGAAGAAGTGTGCATGCACACGAAAGCTCATACCAAGAACAAACTTAGTTGGTCTCTAAGATGCTACTGGAAGGAAATTTTTTTATTTTATTTTGTTTTGACTATGACAGACCAACACAGCTATCTACCTTTAACTGCGAGAAGTGAGGTTACAGGGAACCAGGCAGTGGCGCCCACCCTGTGAAACACCCTCCCATCAGATGTCAAGGAAATAAACAACTATCTGACTTTTAGAAGACATCTGAAGGCATTTTAATGTTTGATGTTTTATTGCTTTTTATTATTATTATTAATATTATGTTGGGAGCTGCCCAGTGTGGCTGAGGAAACCCAGCCAGATGGGTGGGGTATAAATATCTTCTTCTTCTTCTTCTTCTTCTTCTTCTTCTTCTTCTTCTTCTTCTTCTTCCTGTCCACCCTTGTTTGGGAAGCACTGAGCCTGTTCCTGTTTCGGGAGTGCTCCAGTAAGGTAGCAATGGTGACAGGGAGCAGTACCACCCCTTCTTGTCAAATTGAGATAATCCCAGCCAAACCTTCTCAATGGAAGGATGGAATCATGTTTCAAAGGGGGGGGGGACCACTTCATGTGGATTGTCATAATTATTTCAGAGGCATGAAAATGCCCCCGTCCTTTCTTGTGAATACAAAAAATGAAAGTAATTTGACAATTCATATGAACTCACTATTTTCTACAGACTGCACCTCACTTTGAAATCTTTGCGTGCAACTGAGGTTTCCAAAACAACTAATTGTTTTTTGAAAAGATGAATTAAATGTAATGCCTTTCTCCCTGGAAAACCTTGGGGGCAAAGTGCCATGATGCAATTTTCTGAATGATATTAATGTTTCAAGCCAGCAATTAAAACACTAATTGGGAGAGCAGACTCAGATCAACAAATTAAGGAAGATCACGCTTTGTTACTTCTAGAAAGGTTATTCCACAGAAATGTCTTCTTAGTCATAATTAGGCAGATTCAAGGGGCAGATTATTCTTTTTTTAAAAGGATGAGGAGGAAAGGGGAAATTATGCCCATGTTCTCTGCAAAACGTCTGCCAGGTTGTTCCGGCATTATTATTATTTTTTTACCATGCCTGCACTGCAATTCCATTACACAAAAGTAATTCTTCTCCCTGCACCAATGCTTTCAGCAACTATTTCCACTGTTTCTTTGATCATCTCATGCTAAGAATAGCTTGGCCACCTTTTTTTCTTAGCTTATCTACTCTCACCTTCACCATCATGAAGTTGCTTACGGCACAAGATGAACGTTTCATTTGTTTATTCTTTCCACAGGAACTAAAGGTGGCTTATAACCTCCAATTTACCTTTACAGTATGTACAGTATGTACAGTATAAAGTGTGAGATAGTTCTATGGCCAAGACTGAGTAATGTGGATGTTTAGCTACAGAACTTCAGTTCTCTCAGGTTATATTTGCCCTCAACCTTAAATCTTCTGGACTTTGTAAGTCTGGAGCTGATCCTTGAAAATTATGGAGGCATTACCACGCCACTAAGAGTCCTGTTTTAAATTACTCCTACTGTCTGTATTCACTATCCTTTCTCATGCAAAAGCCTGATTGGCTAGGTTGGTTGGCATCCGTCTGTCTTGGGAGACAATGGAAGCGTGCGTCTTTGGGGTGAAGTCAAACTGTTGGCAGGTTGCAGAGCTGCTGTGACTGTACATACTGATACGGGAGAGACATGTTTTGTTGCAGCTGAAGCCATAACAATGCCCCCCTATGACCTTTCTGTTTTCGCCGTTTAGCCTGTGCCAATATGAAAACTTGCCAGACATATGTTGCTAGTTTCTACTTGAAAATCAAAACTGGAGAATATTCAGCACAGTTCTACTTGATTCAAACTGAGAAAGTTTCCCCAACTCTGCTATTGCATACACCCAAATGCCCAAAATTTTGATCACCACTCTCTGACAATTGTTTTAGCTTAATTAATCATCACATTCCTCCCAAACCTTTTCTTAGATAATACGATTTTCTAAATAGTTAAACTTCCTCTACAACAACTGGAAAAAGAGGTGCCAGAACTCACTATGAACGCCTTATAATGAACGCACTATGAACGCCTTATAATGGCAATGGCGCCCACCTGAAAGGTGAGTTCCAGTGAATTCCAGCTGAAAAAGCCTTGCATATTTTCCATGTAAGTTCCCTCAAAGCAAATGTTTTATATGCAGAAGGAAACAATGGGGTAGTTTGGTGCGGATGCAGAAGGAAACAATGAGGTAGTTTGGTGCGGATATATTTTGCAAAAGAAGTGATGAGCTGCTACACTGAGTCTGTCATCTAAATTCCGTTCCATTAACTTTCTCAGCAAACAACCGCCCTCCAAAAAGAAAATAAAAAAATCATCTGTAAATGAATCCTCTGGGAATCCAATTCTGCTTTAATGCTTTGATTATGTCATGCCACATGCAGCCATTAATAGCCTGCTAAATCAAAACGACCGCAGCACTTGACACCTACCATAGTGAGTCTGTGAAGAAGACCCATTACTTAGGTACATAATTTGAGTTTATTACAACATTATTGCTTAGCTGTCAGAAAAGTGATGTGCGGAAGAAATATTTAACAAGGGAAGGTGCATGATGCGTGGCTGGGGAGGCGAACAAACAAGCAGACATTGTTGTAAACTTACGGTAGCTATTATACCTTGACATTTAAGATAATATTGACAAGTAATATTACAGTGTTTATTGTGCCATGGCTAATGACAACACATTGTGCTGACATCACACCTCTCGGCAGCACTCACTATATACTTTGCAAAACTGTAAATGATTAACATTTCAAAGCATTTCTATGTCAGGGGAGTTGACAAGTCTGTTTGCTTTGTTGCCATTCTTTTGGACTTCACTATCATTGGACTCCATGCAATTCAGGAGAGGAGAAAGTAAAAAAAAGGGTATGCCTGGGTTGTATTTAACTAAGTTGCAAACCCACTGAAGCTTATGGCCCTAAGTTAGCCATGACTATTAATTTAAATGGGTTTACTTTGAGTAGGAGTTACACCGAAGACAACCCCCTAAGTGCAGCATTCTGTAGGATAATCGCAATGCACTCTATGTGGGGCTTCGTTTGCGCTTGATCTGGAAGCTGCATTTAATGCAGAATGCTGCAACGTGCATGCTGACAGCAGTGGGGCCTTGTCAGCATATTAATCCTGTGCACTGATATGCACTATTTGCAAGTTTGCTACTGGGTCAAGCACTTAACAACTTGGGACGATTGTACCTGTGAGATCACCTTCCCCCATATGTGCCCACTTGGATCAGTAGAATTGGTGCTACTACAGGTACCACATAATACCCATTCCACATTTGTAAGAACTCAATAGTTTAGTGCTGCAGCACCTACCCTTTGGAACTCCCTACCTATTGATATTAAGCAGGCGCCTTCACCGTATTCATTTTTGTTTAGTCAAGCCTACCCAGATGCTTAGGAACGCTGGTGTGAATTTTAGTCTGTTTTAGTATTTTAACCTATTGTATGTTTTAATATATGGGACCCAGGTGGCGCTGTTGGTTAAACCACAGAGCTCCTGCCAACCTAGCAGTTCGAAAGCACGTCAAAGTAAATAGGTACCACTCCTGCAGGAAGGTAAACAGCGTTTCCGTGTGCTGCTCTGGTTCGCCAGAAGTGGCTTTGTCATGCTGGTCACATGACCCGGAAGCTGTACGCCGGCTCCCTCGGCCAATAAAGCGAGATGAGCGCCGCAACCCCAGAGTCGTCCGCGACTGGACCTAATGGTCAGGGGTCCCTTTACCTTTACCTTTTAATATATTTAATGTTTATTTTTCCTGATTTAATGGCTTTATCTAAACTGCTTTGAGTTTTTTTTTGTTTTTTTTACCGTCTAGTGGTGCATAAATTTTATGAAATAAATAAAATACCGGTAATAAAAAATGCCCTTAAGATTGCTGAAGTGTCACATTATGTTGTATGACATCAAATCCAATCTTTCCTGTTTGTTATTATTTTTGAATTCTGTAACATCTGTAAAGCATCAATAACTGCTTACAAATCATTTAAAATATTCCGCCGTAAAATTTTAATTAAAAAGATCCCCGGTATTTAAGGGTGTGAGCTGTGCCCCATGAATTTTTTGGAGTTTTTAAAGCAAGCAACTATCATTCATATTTCGTCCCCGACCATCTATAACAGAATAATGATTATCTGTTTTAATGAAGCACTGCAAGATTACTGAGTGGCACTTTAAACAATCAAAAAGTGCTGTTCAGAAGCTAAGTATTATGCTCAAGCAAAGATTGCCTTTAAATATGTCAATTAGTATTAAAATAGCAGGAACTTAGTTCTTGAGTATCAGATTTTGTGGCCTCAGTCCAGCATAGATCCACCATCTGGAAAAAATGGCTTACATGTGGGCATTCCTCTAATATCTTCTGCAATAGAGCCACGCTGAATCATAATTCCCTCTGTTTTCAGTGTTCAGGCTGTGAATGCCATCACCTCTATAAGCAAAACAGCACCACAACACATACATGAGGGAGGCGTCAACAGGGTTGGGTGAATTACAGCATTTGCAGAAGTACAAAATAAATCTTTAAAAATGTAATATAAAAAGAGGAATACCCAAACTGCCAAGTGAGGACCGTTCATACTCATAAAACACTGAATAATAATTGTTGCTGGTGGGGATGTTAAACTGGGGAGGGTTTGGAGAGGAATGGAATGCATTGTCTGAAGAGCAGCATTCCGTACTGCAATGATTTGTTACAAATCCCAGTTTTATATATAGAGATACTGAACTCAAGTGATGTATGGTGAAAGCTATGAGAAACACAAAAGGGAAATATCGATATGCTTGGGGAAACCTCAAGTTTTGAAGAAGTAGGGGAAAAAATATTTGGGAAAACAACCCAAGGAACGAAAACAAACTTTCAAACTCCAATACAGCACGATGAAAACTGATCAGCGGCCACAGAATGCCAAGTGTCGGGAGGGGTAAAAAAAGAAAAGAAAAGTATGATTGGGGTTGAGTGAAATGGAGTACACTAAAATAAGGCAAGGTTGGCTGGCTGACTGGCTAATTTTGTTACAGGTCCAGCTAGGGCTCTAATTTTGGCCTTTGCTTTTAAAGGTAAAGGGACCCCTGACCATTAGGTCCAGTCGTGTCCGACTCTGGGGTTGTGGCGCTCATCTCGCTTTATTGGCCAAGGGAGATGGCGTACAGCTTCCGGGTCATGTGGCCAGCATGACAAAGCCTCTTCTGGCGAACCAGAGCAGCGCATGGAAACGCTGTTTACCTTCCCGCCAGAGCGGTTCCTATTTATCTACTTGCACTTTGACGTGCTTTCGAACTGCTAGGTGGGCAGGAGCTGGGACCAAGCAACGGGAGCTCACCCCGTCGCAGGGATTCGAACCACCGACCTTCTGATCAGCAAGCCCTAGGCTCTGTGGTTTAGCCCACAGCGCCACCTATTAGCCCACAGCTTTTAAAGAATAGCAATTAGTGGAGGCAAGCAGATACACAAAAATCCCCCAAACCAAATACTTGCATTGCTATGTGCTATTAGGTATCATTTTATTCCCCCCCCCCAGTTGTTTCTTCTTTTTCTGTATCATTACAGGTGATCTTGTTAAGTCAGCTTCCAACAGACATTTTAAAAAACAATGTCAGCAGAAGGCACAGGAGTATGTCTTCAGCCAAGGAAATCACTCCCCTTGAAATCTGAAATCGAGTATTGTCAATTAAATTTCCAACTGCGGAATGCCAGCGGTGTGACAGGCAGTGCTTGGTGACACACCACTTTCTGTTTATCATCAACAATAAAACACAACACAATGGAGTCTTCCACCTGGGAAATGGTCTTCACTTTCTTCGTGACATCTAGGATAGCAGCCACAGGCAACACAATGCCTAGCCTGTCTTTCTTTGTTCATTTCTCACTAAGCTCTCATGGAGAAAAATTAATTTACCACGTTAAAAATAAACAAAATTAACCCGGGCTAAGTTTTTCATTTGAATGGAAAGAATTTAGAATATCAAGCCGAAGCTGTTCGTCTCACGTTTGAAGAATTTTGCCAGATTAGACTCATGCAATGAATGTGAGGTTGCTTTTGAAGGCGGTCACTTAGTTCAGAACATAGTTGCAAGCTTTTGATGGGGAGTAGTCAGTGGAGTCATACCTTGCCAGTTCTAGGGACGCGGGTGGCGCTGTGGTCTAAACCACTGAGCCTCTTGGGCTTTCCAATCAGAAGGTTGGCGGTTCGAATCCACACAATGGGGTGAGCTCCCATTGCTCTGTCCCAGCTCCTGCCTACCTAGCAGTTCGAAAGCACGCCAGTGCCAGTAGCTTAATAGGTAAATGTGGCGGGAAGGTAAATGGCGTTTCCGTGCACTCTGGTTTCCGTCACGGTGTTCCGTTGCGCCAGAAGCGGTTTAGTCATGCTGGCTGCATGACCCAGAAAGCTGTCTGTGGACAAACGCCGGCTCCCTCGGCCTGAAAGCGAGATGAGCACCACAATCCCATAGTCGCCTTTGACTGGACTTAACCATCCAGGGGTCCTTTACCTTTGCCTTTTACCTTGCCAGTTCTTAAACATCTTCCCTGTACATCACCGGTATATTTCTGATCACAGTTCTAAGTGCTGGTGGTTATGTTGATAGGCATATACAGTTTGGAACAGGAGTACCTGAAGGAATAAAAATATTCCCAGAATCGTTCCCCTTCTAGATGGGGAAGAATTTAATTGCTTATTGTTCTGTATATGTTCACCCAGCAGTATGTCCCAGCTACTCAATGGATCAGTGTGGATAGCAGTGAATCCTTAAAACAGGTATGAAGCATACTTATTTTAATTGGTTAGACGCCGATGAATATCTATTTTAATTATGCTGATTTTATGCTTCGTAGCATGCTCTGAAGTTGAATGATGAAAGGCATGTTACAAAATAACAAATGTAAATCTATGCATATGAATTTTCTATTTAAAGTGTTTTAATAAGGAAAAAAAACCCATCTTGATAATCTGTAACTATATTTAGTTCCACAAAGAGATAAGAGTCCCTGTCTTCCTAGCTTCTGGCAAGATCTTCGGCTACAAAACTAACAATACACATTCATAATTTGTTATTAATATGTAGGAAAGTCACAGGAAAGTTTTCTGTTTGTGAAGTTTTACCTCTCTCTATATATTCAAACCCCACCCATGTTCACAGTATTCATACATATATACATACAGCTAGCTTTTTAAAACCCAATTTGCTCACCCAGTTGTTTGTTGGCTTTCAATTCTGATATTTGATGATATGCTATTATTATTATTATTATTATTATTATTATTATTATTATTATTATTATTTTGAAGAAAATACCGATCGGTTTCTAATGTGGATAATTGCTACATATTAATATATTGTTGTTTCCATTCTTTGTGTATACCACCCTGGGATTATTATACATATATATATTTATAGTGAAGGACAGTATATAAAGATTTCAAATAAATAAATATTTAGGCTAGCATTTAATCAGTAACCTGCTGTTTCATGATATTTTTGATGGGGCTTTAATACCAATGCCTTATGATGCTTTACTGCTTGATGCTACTGCTGATCTCTTTTGTTTTCTTATACCCTTGGCTATTACAGTATTATGTTATTATATTATTATAATAGGGTTCTATTTTAACACAATTTGAAAATTTATTAAGCAAAACGGGTAGGGTGGAAGATTAGTTTCTAAATTGTACTCTTTATTGCTTAATTTGATTTATGAATCTATGAAACCACTTGAAAAGATATGGGATCTGTGGTTGGCATCCATCTGTCTCGAGAGAAAATAAAGAGTGCCTCTGGGGAGAAAGTCAAACTGCTGTTTATTATTATTATTATTATTATTATTATTATTATTATTATTATTATTATTTCATATGCTGCTGACTGGGTTGCCGCAGCCACTCTGGGCAGCTCCCAGCATAATATGAAAGCACAATGCAACACCACACACTAAAAACTTCCCTGAACAGGACTGCCTTCAGATGTCATCTAAAAGTTGTATAGTTGCTTCTCTCCTTGACATCTGGTGGGAGGGCGTTCCACAGGGCAGGAGCCACTACCAAGAAGGCCCTCTGCCTGCTTCCCTGTAACTTCACTTCTCATAGTAAGGGAACCGGCAAAAGGCCCTCAGAGCTGGACCTCAGTGTCCAGGCTGAAAAATGGGGGTGGAGACGCTCCTTCAGGTATACTGGGACGAGGCCATTTAGGGCTTTAAAGGTCAGCACCAACACTTTGAATTGTGCTCAGAAACGTACTGGGAGCCAGTGTAGGTCTTCCAAGACCGGTGTTAGGTGGTCTCGGCGGCCACTCCCAGTCACCAGTCTAGCTGCCGCATTCTGGATTAGTTGTAGTTTCCAAGTCACCTTCAAAGGTAGCCCCATATAGAGTGCATTGCAGTAGTCCAAGCAGGAGATAACCAGAGCATGCACCACTCTGGCGAGACAATGCACAGGCAGGTAGGGTCTCAGCCAGCATACCACATGGACCTGGTAGACAGCTGTCCCGGACACAAAATTGACCTGTGCTGCCATGGACATCTGTGAGTCCAAAATGACCCCCAGGCTGCACACCTGGTCCTTCAGGGGCACAGTTACCCCATTCAGGGAGTCCCCCACACCTTCCCGCCCCAAAACAGTACTTCTGGAACTATATTTGATGACCTGATAACTTGTGATGACTTGAACTCTGTTATTTTAACTCATGTGCAACTACTCATTCTAAATGCCTATTTTATAGTTTTGTCTTTCATATTTTAATTTTTGTCCATTGTTATAATTGTTCTCTCTGCTTTATAGACATTATAAAATGGAAATAATAATTAACTTTACAAAAAAATAGGGTTCTATAATAGCAAGCAAGCAAGCAAGCAAGCAAGCAAGCAAGCAAACAAACAAACAAGTAAATAAATAGAGAACCGAACACTGTTACAGGATACAGAAATCAGCTGAGAAGCAGCAGCAGAGAAGTCTGGCCAATTTAGAGGAATGGAGAGTAATCTCAAAGACAGTACCCCCACCCCAGCCCTGCAAATGCCAACCCCTGGGGTGATAATCTATGGCAGCCCAACCATATATATATATATATATATATATATATATATATATATATATATATATATAGTAAGTTTCTTGATTCTTGGGATAAAGTTTTATCCATTACATGCAGAGATATAATTTGTCATGATGACAATCGAATGACATTTCCTTCCATTGAGGCCATTTGAATTCATCACATATTTTGACAGGTACACGCTTCCGAAGACAGTGCTTGCCAAGAGATGTCATCGTAGCTTGCCAGATCTTTTCCCCCAGAGATCTGAAAATAGTAATTTAGTGAAAAGTTCAAAGAGAGAACAGCAGGGAGGAAAAGCCCTGAAATTTTGCAATTGTATTACAGTCCAGGAGACTGATTTTCTTTTGCTGCTGCTTTGAGGAAATAAAAACTGTTATTTGGATTATTCCCTCCCCATCCCCTGTCTGCAGTAGCTAGAAAATCTTCCATGTGAAACACGAAATGGAAAACAACTATAGAAAGTTTGAGAAGAAGAGCAAAGCATGCAGCTGTGATGTGGGTAAATTATCAGGGATTTCATGTTCCTTGAGGTGAACTTCATTGAAAAACAATTGATTTTTTAAAAACAGAGTTGGGTGGGGGAACACATATACAGATGCAGGCTACATATTAAAAATAATTGGTGGGACTCAACTAATATGTTGCATGCATAGAAAGTCAACTCACACAATGGACTTTCCCCCTGCATGCCCTCTGCGTCCCCTAAATCTGCTGGGGGGGGGGGTTAGTGTAAATTCCAGAATGTGTTTAGAGGGCAAGCGGGGGAAGGAGAGGGGAAGCCCAGTTGCATGAGCAGACCTCTTTCTACACATGCACACCCCTCTTAGCGTCACCGTATATACTCGAGTATAAGCCGAGGACAGCTTTTTCAGCACAAAAAATGTGCTGAAAATGTTGGCTTATACTCGAGTATATACGGTAAGTTGAAATCCACTTAACGTCTTGTTTGATCCTGTGTGATCAAGCAATTAGAAGAGCAATAAATCTTTCTCACTATGCCCTCTTTACAGCAGTTGTCTGGTGGCCGCCACAAAAAAATGGCACCTGCCATTCATTTCCCAGAACACCCCAGAATGACATTGTGTCGAGGGCATTCTGGGATGGGGCAGGTGGTAGCATCTGTTCACTATACAAGTGGTTCTCTCACCAATGAGTTCTTGCCACAAATCTTGGCAACTAGGAATTCTCCTTTTATAAAGTACCTATTTTTCCCTTGTACCAATGTGTTCACCTTGGGAGATGAGGCAGGTTGACCTGAGATTAGGGATGGATTAATTTAGGCTTCTAAATTAAGATGTTACAATGACATTTCTACATCAATCTGATCTATCACTATCTCTATCTATCTATCTATCTATCTATCCATCCATCCATCCATCCCCAGGAAGATTTGTCAGCATTTTAATGTTCAGTTTTGCCTAAGGTACATGCTTTTGCAAGCAATTTCCCCATATATACAGTAATGCATTTTGTATGCTTTTACTAAAATATGCATTTTTGCGCACCTTTTTTTGCATTCATTTTAATACACATTTCCCTCTAATATATACATTCTGTAGGCTGCATTTTTTGTGCTGCATCACCAAAGTCAAAGAAGTGTGGGGTTCAAAAGACAGCTACATTTGGGTTGCATTTTAAGTGTGAATTAGTTAGGTTCACTTTAGAATGAAAACCGAACCTAATTTCTCCCCACTCCTAACCTGAGATTGGGCTATAGCACTACAACTTTTTAACTCTTTCCCCAGGGAGGCTTGTCTGGCAATGAGTTTGAGGACTTTCCAGCACAAAGTGAAAACCACTTTATCTGCCAAGGCCTTTTCAGATTGTACAATTATTAGACTCTTGTTTTAACCTCATCTGGTACTGCAGGGTTCTGTTTCTTTGTGCTCTTTTTTTTTTTGTATCGATCTTATCGTTTTAATAATTATTGTAAGCTACTTTGAGAGCCTCTGGGAAGGACAGAAATTCTACAACTAATAAGTGCTCTAAAGAGCTACACTGGGTTGCATGCCCACTCATATTTCCTAGGCTAAGATTTTGTATTGCGGTTGCTGCCTCTACGCCTCCTTCATTTTTTACGCCCCTTTCATTTATCTGTTTATCATTACATTTTAATGCTGGCCATTGTAACAATAATATTATGTAAAAATAATTAATACTGAGCAGAATACGGTACCCACATTACAAAACACTTACAGAAATTTTATGCCAAATACCAATACATTAATTGCAGAACTACTTTTTTCATAAAGCTTTCATAACCAGAAATGTGAATGGTTCATAAATTCGCCATCTCTGGCAGGCCTCCCTTTTATTAATTTATATTTCAACAATTTATATACCGCTTAATTAAAATCAACCTTAAGTGGAGTAAATGCCGCAGATCCAGAGCCGTTACTTCAGGCAGCTGTCCTGTTGTAGTCAGTTCTCACCCGTGTCAGAAGGGAAAGCCTCCCACTCAAGAGGACTGACCCTGATTTGCCTCACTTACACTACTGGCTTGGGGCTCCACCCCTCCTGACTAGTGTTCGAAATTCACCAGGCAACAGGCACATTTTGCACCTGGCTATCAACCACTTGCGACCAAGTGAGGATGCCTGAGTGCCAGGATGGCACCTGACGTCTCCACCATCTGGAAGTCTATGCCTGAGAGTCCTTGGATCTTGACTGTTTTCACACACTAGCAACACATCCTGTAGAACTCTGTCCATTATATTTTATCTGCACAATCAGAATGAATTTCAGGAACCAAAAAATCATACTGAAAAATACCACTTTCAAGCCATCTTGCCCCAAAATGGCAACTAGGTATTCCGTTTTGTGACTGTAATCATGGTTTAAGGAGCCATTTGGTGCCTAACTTATATATGTGAGTTTCTAACACTGCTCCTGACCTGAGCCATTAAGGGCAGGAGAGTCATAGAGTATATACCTGAACCCTTCACCAGCACAGCCTAATTCTGGTTTCTGTTTCCTGGTTATATTAGAGTGTGACAGAATGTTGGGAACTGGCTTTTCTATATGGATAGTGAGGAAGACAAAACACCCACATAAAGGTGTTTGGGAAACATTTTAAATCACCCCTACCTCCACAATTGCCTGCATGGTTAGATTTGTCATTAAACTCCTTTAGGGACAGGTTATTAGTGTTATCAGTTCCTTTTATCAGTATTCAGGGCCATTAATCAGGAAAAAAAACTTTCTTAGCTTCTTTTACATCCAGAATTAATCCCTTAAGACTGTCTGCATCAAGCAATAATTGTCTGAAAAATGCAAAGTGAAGAAATATCCTCACGCCATGATTAGCAAAGATAGCCTATTTGAAGATATAGAGGCTTTCATCTCCAATTGGATAGCTTTTCTTATCACCTGCTTATGGAAATTGGATACTTTTGAGATAACTTGGAGATAATGTGTAACAAACCATTATGGGTGGGGGTACGAGTGATGGCTGTGATTGCAACACTCATATTTTCCTAGATTCTGTTTTGATATGCATAACATTTATGTTCTTTTGTTTTAGGATTAAACAGTTACCCACAACACAATGAATACAGTTTTGTTTGCTTTGGTCAAGTCAGGCTTTAAACCATTATGTTCCTTTCTCTGGAAATTTAGTCCATGCAGATGACAGGGTTGCCCAATTCCTGGTCTCTCCTTATTGATATACGAGACTCTGGTATCACAGTTCATCTGAAATAAGGTTTTGACAAAGCTGAAACCAAGAACTACAATAGCAAAAATCTAAAGGTTTCTTTCCTAAGAGGACCATCACTTGTTATTAAATACCTTTTTGTCTAGTGCCACCTGCTGACCAGAAGGTGTTGCTTGTTCAGGACAGCAGAATCAGCTGGTGGGCTGAACTGGGAAAAGACTGGAGGAAAATCCAAACTAAAGAAAGAAGAAACCGTTTGCAAGATTAGCTACCTACCCAAGGGAAACCCTATGAAAACTTGGGATTCTATACAATGATGGCCCCATCTTGTTCAAAGAAACCCATGACATTAACTGAGCACGAAAAAACCCTCGGCCGTTACATATTTTATGCATGCACAGGGCAAGATGAAGTACACTGGCACTGGAAAGTGAATACACAAATATGTACTGCGCCTGTAGATTGTATAAGCCTTGCATAGACAAAGCTTCATTTTATAGACCAGGCCAGCTAATGACTTACTGAGCTGAATACTGTCCAACAACCATGTGTTATGGCCTGTGGAACTTCATACTTCCTGAACTTGCCCTTTTCAGCGGTCGCAATCCCAGTTATGAAATAGTCTTCCAAAGCGGCTCACCTGGCACCCATCTTTATAGTCTTTTCAGTGCCAGACATGCTGCTTGAATTTGCTCCCTTTTTAATAAGGCTCGAAGGCCCCAGTCCTCCTGCTTTCTGCTTAAACTGCATTGCTTTATTAACTTGGAGTCAAGGTCAATATAGGATGCGGTGAAGTCTCTGTTAGAAATGCTTCTGAATTTCATCCAGCCAGAATCCAGAAAGCAACTGTAGGCACTTGGTAGCATGGAAGTATTTCAGAACAGAACAAGAACTAGCCATGAGATGGAAGATCCGGGCCCACTGTCATTGTATCTGCCGCAGTCAACAACTGATGAAAATACCATCAACCGACAATGCATCCTGCACACTAAAAGCATACTCATTCCTAAAGTAGGGATCCTTATGCAGCCAAAATGTTGCCACCCACACACAAGAGGGAGGGGTATTAGGAGACCTGGGGAAATCCCAGAGGCTTGCAGAAATACAAAAATATTTAGAAATAAAACTAGGCGCTGGGGCAGGGAGAGGCACCTCATATAGCCCAATGAAAACTGAGAATGCACAGCGGGCACAAAATGACTGACTGTTGCTTAGAGAAAATTGTGGAGGGGACACAGAATATAGTATCCTGAAGAAGGAAATCCTGAACAGGAGCACACTCCACACAGCAATTTCTTGCTGCAGGTCTTACTTGTATTTCCTTAATTTCCATCCCAGTTTTGAATTTCAGAGTATCTGGAAAAACATACCAACAATCAATGACAAATCTATCACCCTAGCTGTGGGGAGAAGGGGGAGCTTTAAATGTTAAACTTAAGTGTTGTTTCCTCAGACTATTGATTGTTTAATACACAAATATCTAATATTCAATTTCAGAAGTCTTTTTTTTAAAAATATGTCCCAAAACTTTGACCATCAACAGTCAAAGATTTTTCATTAAAATCTGGAGGGGGTGGGGAAACACCTCCAGTAACTCTCCAAGTTAGACTGAGATTTTGCTTTGCTTTTCTCAGTTACCCATATAGGCTACCAATTTCAAACTGTGGTGATTTATGTAGTAAAATTCCCCCCTAACACTGGAAATATGGGGAGAGACCCTGCTCCCCATATGACTCTGTGCTCAGAACTATTCAGAAACACTTCTTTGACTGAAAACAAAGCTCTCCGACACTGAGAAGCAGTCACATTTGTTTTATTTACCAAGTAAAATCATTATAGAGGTGGCTTCAAGAGGCATGTGGGGATTCAGCAGCTCCAGCGATGCATATCCCATGACTCAGACTCCTCAACAAAAACACGAAAGGCTTGGCTGTGTGTGAGAAGACTAGCAATGATTTTACAAGAGGGGTTCAGTGATTTCCAAAACAAGTCGACTGACAAGGGCCTTCACTTTATGCCTTGCAGCATTTCTTGCTGGCTGGAGAGGCTTGGCAAATATGAAATGAGTAGCACTGTATCACCTTGAAGGAAAACTCACTGTGACAACCGCTTGGCAAGAAGGAAGCAGCAGATACAGAAATACAGTACAGTGGTACCTCGGGTTACAAACACCTCGGGTTACAAACACTTCGGGTTACAGACTCTGCTAACCCGGAAGTAGTACCACGGGTCAAGAACTTTACCTCAGGATGAGAACAGAAATCGTGCGGTGGCAGCGGGAGGCCTCATTAGCTAAAGTGGTACCTCAGGTTAAGAATGGTTTCAGGTTAAGAACGGACCTCCGGAACGAATTAAGTTCGTAACCAGAGGTACCACTGTACACAATTTCAGCCTAAAGAGCACAGGGAGGCATCCGTACACATTTATTTGTCTTTTGGGAGGGGCGAAGTGCAGCATGGCTCCGCTCCACCAGGCCAGCTGCTCCAGTCATAATACTATCCATGGAGCAAACCCCTCGTTTTCTTCTAAAGCAGCTATTAACTTAATAGTTAAACTCATGAGACTAAAAGCAGTGAATACAGGATGGATTGGTGCAGTTGCAGGACATGAGACTGAAGGAGCATAAATAAGAAACTGGGTGTCGGCAGGGGGACGACCTCTGATAGGCTTGACTTAGAATAACAGACCTTCAATTGACAGGTCACACCTTTTCTTTTGGCTTCATAAACTAGCATCCCAAAAAACCCGGATGCAGCACAATTTTAAAATAAATAAATAAATAAATAATAAAATGTATAAACCACTTGATAAACTTTTAATCCACATAGATTAGAATGTGCTAGCAAAAAAATAGCATGGGTGTCTATAAATAGAAATGAACAGCTAAGCCTAGGTTTTACATTTATTTCAGCAAGCCCAGCATTGGCGAAGCTCTTAATCTCTTATCTATATACTTATTTTTCTGACTTGAATGCCATGCTCTCCAGGGATGTACAGTAGATCATGAAAGCTCCCTGGAACTCAACGGGGTTTGCTCCAGAATGTTAGACTGCTACTTTCAAAAGGCACGGACTTGTCAAAGCCCTCTCCTATGATACATTTAGCTTTTACACAGCAGACAGATGACAACTCTTCCCCCCACCTCCCGAAACCCACCCTGACATGAAATGACCTCTACTACAACTGCATTTGTAACAGCTAATTTCACTGCTGAAAAGCTGATGGAGCAGCAAGAATCTACAGTTCTAGAAACGAATGTGCTTACGGCACAAGATGCACAAGGGAATAACCTTCATGCTTCATGATCAAAGGTACACAGAGAGGCAAATCTGTGATGTCCACCAAACCGCAGCCTTGAGCGCTGCAGAAGAGAGCCATTAATCAGGGCCTAAACTGCCCCCCCCCACCCGCAAGCCGTCGTTCGAGTTTAAAAGTTAACATCAGTTTCGTAGATTTTTCCTGCCAATTAAATACAGCCTCCCTGCCCCCAAGATGGCATTTTCATAGAAGTATACAAGACAGAGAGCAGCCAGCCATACAAAAATCAAGGTTCTTTTCGCTTTGGGGGAAGATGATGGGGCTTTTCCTCCTCCAGCCTTTCTGGGACTATTAAATGAGACCCAGAGCACTATTCCAGTCGTGTAGCAAGATATTCAACAAGGAAAAAAATGGCATGAAAGAAATGCACTGGGGACTTGGTCTGAGTGTTATAGTGCGAGCTATAATTTTGACATAAAATTCTGCCAAGGTTATTTTCTATGAACGACTTCTAAATGGCTTAATTAGCAGGGAGAATGTTCTCCTGAATCCTTTTTCTCCCAGCTCATAAAGTTTTAATAATTATTTAATGATGATGATGCTAATAATAATAATAAAAAATAGAGATTAGGCAAATATTTTTTCATGAGTTCAAATTAATATCCTTCTCTTCCCACAACTCCATTCTGGTCTCCTTGCTCCTTGCTCCCACAGGAAGCTATTCCCTTCCTGAAAGCAGTCCCACTTGTAACTGGGCCCTCTATGAAGTTCTCCACAATCCCCTTTCTCCTAGGACTCCCTCTGTTTTCGGAACGTTCATCCTGATTTGCATGCATAAAGATTATGCAGTGGTTAGACTGCACCCAGTCTTTACTGAATGTCCATTCTGGTTCGTTGGCAAGGCAAGTTGTACGACAAGCATTCCTTCTGCATCCATGTAAAATCATCATTATGGAATGGGACGTCCCTATTTTCATCGGAGAAACGTTGGAGGGTATGGTGCTGTATCCAGATATTAGAAGGCGGGCTCTGGCATACAGCCTACCACCTGCAAACTCATAACATTATTCTGTAGCAGGGATTCAAGAGTATACTGGAATTTGAGGTTTGCAAAATTAAAGTGGATTATAGGGCTTTGTCACTCCAGAGCAATAAATCTACGTAAAAAAAGAAATCGTTTTTGGGATTAAGAAAATGACAGGGAAATTCACCCAGAAGTGTGGGACGAATGAATGACTTAACAGGAAGACATATAAACACCCCACAAGCAAATCTGGGTTGAAATGTTACGATTACCTTGCTAAAGGTGCAAATGAAGGCACCAGTACACAGATTTTTTTTTAATTTAAATGTGGATAGCACCTTTGCGCATGTTAAACCTTGCATGGATATACACTTTGTCCACACAGCAGCTTGCATATATGCTAGTAGCTGGGTTTTCTTCACACTCTGCTATAAAAGTGCTAAATAATTCTGATCCAGAGGTTTCAAAAAGCAGTAAAAAAAAAAAAAAAACATTCCTGCATGGTGTAATTCTAAACAGTGGTAGCATGCAAATTTAACCAACGTAATCATTCAGTTCCAAAAGTCTGTATCATTCTAGTGCTCTTTGCATTGAATTTAGATGCTTAGCACATCAGATTTCCCAGTTGGTAGCACATCACCTAGTCCATTAAATATACAATTTACTCTGGCAGACAAATTCTTATTGTATGTGGGATCATTAAGAAAACCTAAGCTCTTGAAGTGCTTCCCTTTTTGAGGATACAATATCAGTTGCTTACATTCTCAGTTGTTTAGTAGGAACGTTTCTAGAGTGCCTTAAGGGCACTAGAGAGCTTTGCTGATCACTGTCAATCTCCTCTGTCAATCACCACATTTTGTTTACAATTTGGGATATTTGACTTTCATGAAAAAAGGCGAGAGCACAAACAGAATTTTGAATGCCCAGGTTACAGTATGTAGCAACTAGACAGCCAAACTCCTTGTCTAGTGTTCCTCATCTTCTGCATTCATGCACCCCCCCCAAAAGGAGGGTTCCAGACAGTGGACGCTCGGGTTGCGAACGTGATCCGTGCGGGAGGCACATTCGTAACCCATAGCATCCGCAACCTGCAGCGCTGCATCTGTGCATGTGCATGACGCGATTCGGCGCTTCTGTGTACGCGCAAAGAGCGATTTTAGTGGTTCTGTGCATGCGCGAGTGCCGAAACCTGGAAGTAACCCGTTCCGGTCAGAAGAATTATAGTTCCGGTACTTCCGGGTTCGGCGCATCCATAACCTGTAAACGCGCAACCCACAGCGATCGCAAGCCGAGGTATGACTGTACTAACTTTTGCTGCTTTCAGTCATGGCAGGCAGTATGAAATTAGATGGTGGCTTTACTGCTGGTGTTACTGAATGAACAGGAATCACAACTGCCACAACCATGAACGCAATAAGACAATTGGTTTCAGGAGATGAAATGCTTAATTAATGTGCTAGGTCTGTTATAGCAATCCTGCAGCACCTAATAGTGCAACAAATCTATTATGATATAAAGCTGCTTGCTAGTATTATGGAAGTGTTTCTGGAAGTGGAATTGGCCACCTGACATTGTTTTGACATCAGGTGATTGACACGTGTCACACTTGGGCCCATGGGTATGTGGAAAAAAACATGTGGCCCACTGACTAGATTCAGTTCCTCACCCCTGGCATAAGCTTTGGTGCAGTACGATCCACTCTTATCAGATGAGACTTGCATTACTTTGTAGGAAAATGTAGTGGCTGGAATCTAGAAGATCCCTCTTTAAGCTTTTAAAATGTCAGCAGCACATCTAGGCATTTTCCTTTAATTTGTTACTTATCGTAATCAGAAGCTCTATGCGTTCAGAATATTCACTTCTGGGCTGAGAGGCAGCCATTTCAGTTGAGAGTGGCAGCTGCACGCATAAATTGCTACCTTTCTCAGAGAAATTATACAGGAGTGGCCATAAGAGAAAGGAATGAAAACCCTGCTTCCAGGTATTTCACTGGAAAAAGTGGCATGAATGCATCCTTTAAACTGTCACAAGGTGTTTTGCAGTAGTTTCAGGTGGCTCTCAGGCCGGTTTTTTAATGTTATACAGAAGTAATGAGTGAGCTGCAGGCCCTCTTCCTCCCTGCCTGCTTCCGGGGAATGTAACTGCGCCACACCTCGGCACATTTACTCGGGAGGCACGTTGGAGCATGCTGGTAGCTTGATGAAAGATGACCATATGCTCAGTCCAATCTGGATATAAAAAGATACTTCACAGCAAAGGAGATGAACTGATGAGGGGGCTTCTTCAGAGGATGTCAGGGCTCGGGAATTACACTTCCCTGACACACCTCGAGGGGGGGGCCCCCACAGGTATCTCCAAAGCTACAAAAGAAACCATTCCAATGGTTCTGATGTCTCCTTCTTGCTCCAACAACTAACATTTTACAGTGGTGTATTGGTTCTCAGACTTAATCCGTTCCAGAAATCCGTTCCAAAACCAAAGCGTTCCAAAATCAAGGCATGCTTTCTCATAGAAAGTAATGCAAAACAGACTAATCTGTTCCAGACTTTAAAAAGAACCCCTAAAACAGCAATTTAACATGAATTTTACTATCTAACGAGACCAATGATCCATAAAATGAAAGCAATAATCGATGTACTGTACTATAAAATAAATAAGACAGTATAGTAGTTGATAAAAAATTTAAAAAATATAAATTCTTACCTGCACTGATGATAGTCATTGTTTGGATGGGGGGCTTTTATCCATTTCCACAGTCACACAATCAATCGATCAGTAGCTGAACCGGGTTCCACACAGTCACAAAAACAAATTAACCGAAAAAGCCACAAAAACGCAAAATAAATAGCAAAAACAAAATCTCCAAACTTAATCCACTCCGGAAGTCCGTTTGACTTCCGAAATGTTCAAAAACCAAGGTGCAGCTTCTGATTGGTGCAGGTGCCCCAGAAACAATAGCCGACAACCACATCGAATGTTCGGCTTCCGAAAAATGTTCGAAAACCAGAACACTTACTTCTGGGTTTTCGGCGTTTGAGAACCAAGACGTTTGAGTACCAAGGCATTTGAGAACCAAGGTACCACTGTATTTCATCTCTCCTTCCCTTGAGGAGGAACTGCACTGAGTGACAAGCTGCAGGGCCAATGGTGAGTGGCAGGAAGGAAATCATGTCATTCCAACCCCACCAGAATGAATCCAAAATAACCTCAGAGCTACCAGGAGCAAGTACAGTCATGATGTGCAGAAGTGCCAAGCAGGATTACTATTATATGATGAAAAGATAGATTACAAGAGAAAGAGCACAGGGCTGGGGGAGAGATTGAAAGAGAAGGCATTCAGCGAAACTTTATGACTGCAGTTCAGGAAATATCATTGCAGACCAAATATGTAAATTAATTGCTCCCACAAAGGCAATTTACAATTTACATAGGACACCTAATGGCTCTTGTGGACCAGATGTAAAATGGACAAGTATGTTTTAGGGACTCTTGAACTATAATTCTTCTGACTAAATTTGGCAAGGTCAGATGTAGTACAGGTGAGCTTATTACCTTTGGCAAGTAATTTCGTTGTCCCCGAAGGGGACAATGACAATAAAATATTCTATTCTATTCTTACTACGCATTTCCAAGTCGAAACAAAGCCTCAGGCTGCAATCCTCTGCATGGTTACCTTCGAGACCCACTGAATTCAATCTGTTTGACTTCTATGAGTACATCCAGGTGTAATCTGGCCCTTGCTCCTTCAGCTCCATCTCTCTGTGGCTTTCTATACCATGGTATTCTCCTGGACTGAATATGCAGGGTGGGTGTTTGAGGAGCACTGTTTTACCATGGTTCTGATGTTACCTATAGGGTTGGTTCCAGACTGTAGCAGACCCTCCAACTTTCTCTATTTTCCAGGGACAGCCCCAGATTTACAGAAGCCGTCCCAGTTTCTGATTTGATCCCACGGTGTCCTGCTTTTCCTTAAAGGTAAAGGTACCCGACCGTTAAGTCCAGTCAAGGACGACTCTGGGGTTGCGGTGCTCATCTTGCTCTATAGGCCGAGTGAGCCAGCATTTGTCCGCAGACAGCTTCCGGGTCATGTGGCCAGCATGACTAAGCCACTTCTGGCAAACCAAAACAGCGCATGGAAGTGTCGTTTATCTTCCCGCCGGAGCGATACCTATTTATCTACTTGCACTTAGACGTGCTTTCGAACTACTAGGTGGGCAGGAGCTGGGACTGAACAATGGGAGCTCACCCCGTTGCAGAGATTCGAATTGCCGACCTTCTGATCAGCAAGCCCTAGGCTCTGTGGTTTAACCCACAGTGCCACCCGCGTCCCCTAAAAATACCGCATGCTAATAAACCAGAACAACATTCTGTTCTGTTTGCAGAGGTGGCATTCTGTTAAGAAGAAATATTTTTGGGGATGAATGCTAATATACAGAAGCATTCTACCAAATACATTATTCCCTTAGTGGGCATTTTAACATATCAACCAACCAATATCCACAAAAACAACTTTGATGCTTTCCAGCACTGTCTCCTCTTCCACAGAAGTCAGCTGGCATCTCAGCCCCATTGGCGAACACCTAAAATTAAGTACTCTCGTATAAATGTCAGCTCTGCAGTCCCCATAACCTAATGCTGAATGAAGACTTAGCAACCTTTTTAGCCAGAACTGCTAGGAAAACATGATCTCTCTCCCTTTGGTACTTCTTCTCATTAGCTGATTAGTTCTGCTGTAAATCTCAATGGCTAGAATCCAAAGGACCGTGGAACTACTTCCAGGAGCCGCACCCCCCCAGAGAGGGTTTTTAAAAAAATTGTTTTGAAATAGTAGTTTCCGCAACCCTCCATGCCATATGGCAAATGGCTTTTGAAACTGAGGGGGAGAATCAGAATCAGTTTATATGGTAATGGCAGCAAAGGCCGCAGTGCGAAACCTGTGCTCCTCCAGAGGTTGTTGTTGGATTCCCATTAGTCCAAACCAGTATGTGTGTGATGGGAGTTGTAGTCCAACAACATTAGGAGGGCTACCAGTACTCTATATCCTGCGTAGCTGTTCAAGGAAGGGAGGGATTTAAAAAAGCAGCTCTGCTTTAGGGATTAAAAGGACGGAAGTCACCAAAAAGATGATTACCGTAAACTGTTTATGTACTGTATGTAACGACAGTAGCTGGGATTTCTTTATGCACAAAAATGAAAGGAAGAAGTTCCCAGCAAAGAAGAATGCCTAAGTAAAGTGATGAAATTAGTGAAATTGGCAAAGCTAACAGTCAAAATATGAGAAGCTAATGATGATTGTTTTGTGAAAGAATGGAAGCCTTTTTTGGAATATATATATATATATATATATATATATATATATATATATATATATATATACAGATAGATAGATAGATAGATAGATATATGCAGGCCCGGTGCTAGGGCTTTTCGCGTCCTAGGCGAGGGGGCGGGGCCACGTGACGTCATTGCGCATGACGTACGGTGCCCCGCCCCTGCCGCCGGGCGCCCCGCGCCGCCGCGATTTTCGCCGCTGGTTGGGGCGGCACCGGGCGGCGGCGGGGGGCGAGGGGCAGGCTGGCCAGCGCCCCCTCCATTCCCGACGGTGCTCGCTCGCTCCGCATCCGCCCCTTCTGTGGAGAGTGGCAGGGCGTGCGCGGCTTGAATGTTGATTCAGGACCAGCTCGTGCGCGCCCTGCCGCTCTCCGCAGAAGGGGCAGATGCGGAGCGAGCGAGCGTCGTCGGGAACTCGGGAAGGGCGCAGCGAGCTTTTGGAGGCAGCCGGCTCAGCGCTCGCTCGCTCCGCATCCGCCCCTTCTGCGGAGAGTGGCAGGGCGCATGCGGTCTGGGTTGGGCACGCCCGACCGCCGGCGTGGGGCTGTTTATGCGCCCCCTCCATTTCGGCGCTCTAGGCAGCTGCCTAGTTCGCCTAAATGGAAGTGCCGGCCCTGTATATATATATCATATGATGAATTCGTGAGCAGGATTTGAACTACGAGCAACAGAAGAAATTAGAGATTATCGTATGGTGGTTGTGATTTAAGAGAGATAGGCAGGGTACAGTAATGGGGAGGAATTAAAAACACCATGGAAAATGGGAGAAGTCGATAAAACCAAAGGGAAAGTATTATTATGTTTTGGTGTGTATATGTGAAATTGTTGAAATTACATATATATATATATATATATATATATATATATATATATATATATAATGTAATTTCAACAATATATATATATGTATATCCACCGTGCAAGAATAACCCCTTTCCAAGAACCTAAGTAGCTCTATAAATCCCAGACAATATTTCTTCTCATTATCTCAAACTATGCTATACTATAAATCAGGCCTGCACAACTTTCTATCCAGCCAAACATAGCCCACCAGCTATATATATTGTGACTGGCTCGATGTTTTGACAACTCCCTTGTTTTTGTAGGCAAGTTTATCTAGGCCTCGGGGTTAGGCTACCACGGTGTGGGCGGCGGTTGGCTCAGAAAGTTAGCCTTTTAATCCTCAACCTGATTTACTGAACAGCGCCACAAATGTGCTTGCCGATTTGCAGTCTAGTCTAATGAAGGAGTCTACCACCTTCCAAGTGTGGTCTGTTCCACAGTCAAACAGCTTGTAGCATTAGGAAATTCCTCCAAATGTTTAGGTCCTGTCCTTCGGTGCAGCAGAAAATTTGCTTCATCAACTATGTGACACCCCACTGAATATTTGAAGATGGCTATCAGATTGCCTCCTAATCATTTCTTTCTTCAGTTGCAGGCACAGCTAGCTTAGATTCCATTGAGTTCAAGGGGACTTAGTGGTGACTAACTTTTCCTGGATTGCGCCAACTTCCCTACCTTGAAATTTAATCTTCAATATAGCCCAAAGTAGGCCTTTGACACTTGCTATGAATCTTGTCCCCCGCGTAGGCCCCAGCTCAGCTAAACCCACTGAAATGTCAGCCTTGGTTCCCATTTTGCATTTCCTCAACTCTTCCCGGGATTCAAATGTCCTGGGTGCATCCTTTATTACTCCTGACATTTTCAAGTCCTTATTAAAATCCACTGCAGTTAATAACTTTATTTCATTGCACTAAAATGTTAGGAGCTGTTTTAATATCAACTATTTTAACTATATTTAGCCATATGAGGCAACACATAAGAGAGAGTTGAGAATGATCAGATACGGGTCTTTAAAAAAAATGTCATTCAGGGCTGTTGGCTCCCATGTAAATGTCTGGCTCTGTTTAGTCATCTCCAGTGCAGACCTCACTCAGATGATTCTTATTCACAGCTTTCTCTTTGCAACTCTTTTTCTTATACCCTAAGATGTTTCTTATAGTTTACAAAATTGTGTGGTGTAGAAGTTAAGATTAGACTAGGAGTTGGGAAACTTAGATTCAAATCCCGGCTCAGCCATGAATGGATGACCTCAGCCATAACTTAATTTAGGAGGTTGGTGTGATGATAACATGGAGGGATAGGGACAATTTTGTAGCATGCAAAGTACTGGTACTGCCTTCAGGACTCTGCAGGAAAGTGGGCTAGAAATATAGTATAACATATAAAAAGTCTTTACAGTGGTCCCTCGACTTACGAATTTAATCCGTTCCGAATGCACATTCATAGGTCGAAAAGTTCATAAGTCGAAAAGTGATTTCCCATAGGAATGCATTGGGAGAAAAAATATTCGGAAAAATTCGTAAGTCGAGGAAACCGCATCTAAAACCGCCAACGGATTTCCGTTCGGATGTCGAAACATTCATAGGCGTGCGGCCACTTTTTTCGTTCGTAAGTCGAAAAATTCGGATGTCAAATATTTCGTAAGTCGAGGGACCACTGTATTGAGTTTTCAATATGTGACCATCATTAAATACCATATCTACACCTGTTCTGCACCAGAACACCCAATCTGTTCAATAATACTAGATATTCTGCAAAATGACACAAGAGCAATTATTTTTACATATTTTCTTGTAATGACATCCTTCTCAGGAGTGAACAACCTTCCCCTTTATGTCCTCCATTAACTGTCCCAAGGGATCAATTTATCAATTATAGCCTTAGTTATATTACACTAATCATTCATTCATAGCTGCAGTCCAGAATAATTTGTTCTGCAATTTACCAGAGATATTTTTGTTTCTCATACTCAATTCAACTTTCCAGTCCCCCACTCCCAAACATGGAATGCTTTTATATCCATAAATCTCATGCTTTAACATTTCTTCTTAGGAAAGCCTTCTTTGGGGGAGAGGAATAGTAGTATTTTTATATAAAAACCTTGCCATTGTTTTACTTCTGTTACCATTTTATTTTATAACCTTTGTATGTTTCACATTGAACTTTTATACATTCCGTTTTGTTAGCTGCCTTGTTCTTTGGATAGCTCAGTTGGTTAGAGCAGTGTTTCTCAACCAGTGTGCCTCCAGATGTTTTGGGACTACAACTCCCATCATCCCTCGCTAGCAATACCAGTGGTCAGGGATGATGGGAATTGTAGTCCCAAAACATCTGGAGGCACACTGGTTGAGAAACACTGGGTTAGAGCATGGTGCTGATAATGGCAAGGTTGCAGGTTCGATCCCTGTATGGGACAACTGTGTATTCCTGCATTGCAGGGGATTAGACCAGATGATCACTGGGGTCCCTTCCAATGCTAAAATTCTAAGGTATATTTCAACTCAGTGTTTTCAAGAGAGTTTATTCCTACATGCCTGCAGATTATTAATTTAAAAGGTAAAGTTGTGATTGTCATATTTTTTGGTACTCTAACTTGAATACTATGAACATAACAGCCTAAGTACTGCAGACACTAATACCGGTGGACAGATCTACATCAGCGTTTCCCAACCGGTGTGCCGCGGCACACTTCTGTGCCGCGAGACACCGGCTGATGTGCCGCGGAAAAAGGGACCTGCAGCCCAGGGCTGCACAGGACCGTGGCGGCGGCGCTGCTGAAGCCCGGCGGCGAAGCAGAAGCCAGGGCGCGCTGCTCCCTTGGCTGCTGCAGCAGCAGCAACAGCAGCCTCGCGCAAGAATCCCGACCGGAAGCCTCGCGCGCGCCGCGCTACAGCTGATCCCAGAGGTAACTCTGGGTCAGGAGACCCGGCGCAGCCGGGTGGGGGAGGAGCGGTGTGCCGCGAGATTTTTTCATCGATTCAAGTGTGCCGTTGCCTAGATTAGGTTGGGAAACACTGATCTACATGACATGACTTGCAAAGCATCCTAAGAAACACCACTAAGGAGAAAAATATGAAAAGTTGTGGGGGACCAACTAGCCTCTAATTTGCATGATTAGCAAAAGCCAGAAGAATATCTCTAATTAAGGAACCAGCATGTATTCAAAGTATGCACTTCCCAATTAGAAACACTCTTTGCCTTAATCCTATAATAAAGTATTTCCGTTTTAGGAGGTATTTTTTTTTTAAATTGACTCTAACCATGAATTTCACCAGCATATTTAGAAACAACAGAATTCCATCCTGGCATCCTCTTCATGTCCCTATTATTTTAAATCAGAAGTTTATGTATACTGGGATGCATGCCAGCTACACACCAGAGTTACCTCCCATATATTATCACTATTTATGTGCTCACACATGGAAATATATCACGATGACAAAGGATGTGCATTTTATGTGTACAAGATGGATGGAGCTTCATTACTCGCAAGTGAAACAAAGGAAGCTTGTCCCAATTAGATACTGCAGCCTCTTCATTATAGGGCTATGCCTTTCTCTGCATCGAGGCAATGCTTTCTAATGATTCTTACAAAGCAACAATTACTTGTTACTCTTTCTAGTAGAGAAGAAGAAGAAGAAGAAGAAGAAGAAGAAGAAGAAGAGGAGGAGGAGGAGGAGTTTGGATTTGATATCCCGCTTTATCACTACCCGAAGAAGTCTCAAAGCGGCTAACATTCTCCTTTCCCTTCCTCCGTCACAACAAACACTCTGTGAGGTGAGTGGGGCTGAGAGACTTCAGAGAAGTGTGACTAGCCCAAGGTCACCTAGCAGCTGCATGTGGAGGAGCGGAGATGCGAACCCGGTTCACCAGGTCACGAGTCTGTCACTCTTAACCACTACACCACACTGGCTCTTAGAAGACTTCAGTGTCTTCTTAATGGTAGTAAATTATCTCAGGATGAAAAGCTTTTAAATGGAGCCAGTCCACACATTCAGTCATCAAATGCTGAGTAAACAAATAATAACAATACTTATTGTTGTTGTTGTTACCAAGTGCATGTGTGAACACAAACTTTGGAGAAACTGATTTGTGTACATGTCTGGAGAACAGAAGTGTAAGCACTGCCATGCAGCTTCTCAAAATGGACACAGTAGAGCTGGAAAGGAAAGAGCAAGCAAAATGATCAAAGGGGCTGAAGCAAGACGTTTATGAGGAAAGGTTACAGCACTGGGGGCTTTTCAGTTGAGACGAAAGGCAGGTAAGGGGGACATGTGACAGAGGTGTATAAATCTATACGTGGTCTGAAAAAAGAGGCTAGACACCCTGTCGTAACACTACAACTCAGGGCTATCCAATGAAGGTGAATTTTGGAAGTTTCAGGAAAGGCTGGAGGACTACACAGCACATAGTTAAACAGTATGGAATTCACACCCACAAGCTGTAATGATGGCCTCCAACTTGGATGGCTTCAAAAGATTAGAAGAATTCTTCAAAAGATTAGAAGAATTAAGGGAGGGTCAGGAGTGTCTCCACCCCCCATCGTTCAGCCCGGACACTGAGGTCCTCCTCCGAGGGTCTTCTGCTGGTTCCCTCACTGCGAGAAGCGAAGTTACAGGGAGCCAGGCAGAGGGCCTTCTCAGTAGTGGTGCCCTCCCTGTGGAACGCCCTCCCTTCAGATGCCAAGGAGATAAAGAATTACACAACTTTTAGAAGACATCTAAAAGCAGCCCTGTTTCGGGAGGTTTTTAAAGCTTTGTGTTTTTATTGTGTTTTTAAGGTATGCTGTAAGCTGCCCAGATGGGTGGGGGGTGTTGTTGTTGTTGTTGTTGTTGTTGTTGTTGTTGTTGTTATTAGCCATTAGTACTAGAAGTGATGCCTACCGATATATTACCTGCAGAATCAGAGGCAGCATATCTCTGAGAATACCAGCTGGTAGGAAACAGCAGTAGGATAGGGATATTGTGCTAACCACAAGCATCTTGGTAGGCCACTGTGAAAAGAAATACTGGACTAGATGGACTTTTACTCTGATCTAGAAGGGCTTTTCTTATGTTCACTCAAAAGGAAGAGATTTGCAAGGAAACCAGATAGTCAGAGTGAATATTCAGGATTGTTGTGGGGCATTCCAACAGATCACAGCAGCCCAATAAATACATGAAAGCTATTGCCTTAAAAAAGAAATCCCACTAGACATATGCACTTTTACTCTGTGATCTGATTTCAAGCACTCGTCCAACTGGGCAAGTTGATAAATACAGGAATAAGCCCACCATGAAAGCTCTTTCATGGCAGGGTGGTAGTTTAATTTCTCAGAAGCTGGCTATGTATAATATTAGAGGAATACATACGAAGCCACAGAATGCACTGCTGGCTGCAAAAGTCAGCTTCCTTTAGTTTTTTAGTTTTTTTCCCCCAGTCAGGCTTCTTGGTCTTAAGGCTGAAAAGGTATGTTTGGAATTGTGTGAATCTCAGAAGTCATAGGGATGGTTAAATAAGGTTTTTTAGTTTTTAATTGGACAGGGTTTCTGTCCCCTGTAGGCAATGAATAATGCAAAATAAGCAAGAATGCAAATCTTCTCACTTGTTTTGCATAATTTACACATGTAACAGATTCTGGATTTCCTTAGCATCTTATTAAAGTTAGTGTTGCAGAATTGTACATTTAGTACAGAGTACAAACAGCTCTGCCTTATGGTTTGATGAAACGTTTCCCAGCTACTAAAAATGAAGCTTCACTGCATTAGCTAAATTGGTTTTAGTAGCTATCGATTGTGGACTCTGCTGTGTGATGCCCATTTAACAGTGCTAAATACCATGTTTAAACCAATGGAAAAAGCCAGTGCAAAGACAAGCTAGGAATAACTGCCTGTTCACCTGCTGTGGCTTGACATCTACCACCTTCACGGAAATGAGATTCTCATTCTGATGATGCATGTAATTAGCTCACGGTTTTCAACATAACTCTTGGGGCTTAAAAAAAACCCACTAAAAAACCCAACAGCTCATCCTTTAGTGTTTTTCATTATTGGTGCTCGGGAGAGAATGGGAACAAGACTAAGTATGCTGAAAATAGGTAAATAAACCTCACCCCCTTTTTTGTAACTGCAAAGGAAGAGAGGGAGAGTTGCAACCATGAACACCAAGAAAACAGAAAGCATTCTGTGACTGGAAGAGAGGAAGTCAGCGAACCATCTATTTCTTCACTGGCCTGCTATCTTGAGCCAACAACCACTTAAATAGAGTTGTTATTAAGTGGTATATAAATTGTCTGAATAACATAAATAACTTCTTTACAGGAGTCATTACTGGGTCATTTGCTGGTAGGTCTTCACTCTCACTACTCCTAGTCCATACCCTCCAACATTTCTCCAATGAAAAAAGGGGTGTGCTATTCCATAGTAGTAGTAGTAGTAGTAGTAGTAGTAGTAGTAGTTATACCCCACCCATTTGACTGGGTTGCCCCAGCCACTCTAGGCGGCTTCCAACATATATAAAAACATAATAAAACATTAAACATTAAAAAAAACCTTTCCTATGAAGATGTCTTCTAAAGGTTGCATAGTTACTTATCTCCTTGGCTTGGGGGTCACATAACTCCATACTCTCCAATGAAAATAGAGGAGAAGAAGAAGAGTTTGGATTTGATATCCCGCTTTAACACTACCCGAAGGAGTCTCAAAGCGGCTGACAATCTCCTTTCCCTTCCTCCCCCACAACAAACACTCTGTGAGGTGAGTGGGGCTGAGAGACTTCAGAGACGTGTGACTAGCCCAAGGTCACCCATCAGCTGCATGTGGAGGAGCGGGGACGCGAACCCGGTTCACCAGATTACGAGTCTACCGCTCTTAACCACTACACCACACTCATAGAGGCGTCCTAAGGGAAAGCGGGACATTCCGAGATCAAATCAGAAACTAGGACAGCTTCTGTAAATCAGTGACTGTCTCTGGAAAATAGGGACACTTGGAGGGTCTGCTAGTCACCACCTGCAAGTCAGAACTTGGAGCAAAATGGAAACTGAAGTGCTATGGATGTGGAAAATGATTCCTTCCTCAGGCTGTGTTTCTAGGCACCTGTAGGTTTGGGGGTTAGGCCAGGTCTGGCTATGCTCCTTTGAGGCATGCTTATTTCACAGTGAATTGCAGGGCACTTCACATAACGGTTGCTCTCCCCGCAATATTTATCCGGTCCCTCCCCGTCATGATGCCCAGCCATGCAAAGCCTGAAGGACTTCAATTTATTATCACGGATCATGGTGTTATTTGCCATCAAGTTGAATGGAGTGCCAAGTGGTGACCAAGCAGCAGTTTTGTAGCTCACTCTTAGGAATTTGTTCAATTCCCCAGGCTTACCCTAATAATAACTCAGATTGACACCTCCAGTAATCGCTGACTTGTTTTTTCAGGCTGAGTTTTAGAGGAATGCCCTTGCATGTAAAAGATTTACAGCACACAGTCATTGAGAGTGATAAAATATTCAAACTATTGTCTATAGGAGCAACAGGGCAGATAATATATGTTTGTTCAAGTAAAAAAATAAATATAGAAATAAAGGAGAATTCCTGGATGCCAAGATCCAAGTTTGGGGCAGGAACACTTTGGTGACAGAACTCCAGCAGAGATTTAAAATCACAAAATATGCAGCAAAGTAAAGCATGGAAATATATTTAAACTATGCCCTTCTAAGTTCCTTCAGAAGTTCCCATCTTCTGCTAGCATAGAAAAAGACCGCACACTGGGTAGGTTAAAAATGGTTTACTTACAAACTCTGCAAAGGTCAGATTCATGTGCTTTTCCATACAGCATTCAGAAAAAGCAGTAGAGGTAGTAAAACTTGGCTTAGTTACAGTGGTGAAAGTTCCTAAATTATTGGAAATCAAGAGTGGCTTGTAAGAGCCATTTGGCTAAGCTGGAGCAACTAATTTAGCTTCCTCTCATGCTCAGCTTTTCAGGTAGTTTATTACTTTCCACTCAAGGTGAGGGGGAATGACCTAGCTAAGTCTGGCAGTACACCTTACTCTATGGCATTAACCCCTTCATGAATTAATTAGACTTAAGCAGAAAGGTTGTTTTGTACACACAGGAGAGTAAGTCCCAGGATTGAGCTGTAAGGGAGGGAAATCTAACATGTTTTTGCAACATGGCAATGGAAGGTGAGGTGGGGTATAAATTGTAAGTGCAGGTAGAATAGTGCCTCACTCAATCTTTCTTTTGCTGTGGGTCTATTTAAGTCACAGGGTTGGAAATATATATTTCGAATCTCATTATGCAGCATGGAATTATTTATTGTTAAAGCTGTGCATTAAGCCACTACCATTTTCTCAGTTGTATGCCACAACAAGCTATGCGGTACCTTTCATATTTTAATGCATAACCATTTATGCTAAGGTATTGTTAATGACTGTGGATATATTTTTCACAGCATGGTAAGAATGAAATAACAGCTAATCCAATATTTAAGATTTCAGAAACTCTCCCTTTTCTATGTGATTGAAGCTGCAAGATGCAAGTCCAAAGGCTGTTTGAACAATGCTCCAAGTAGCTAAGAAACCCTCCATCAAGAGAGCATCAGTTTTCCTTTAATCTGTGTCAAGAGAGAAGTTAGACAAAATCCCCACTCACCCACCCCTTTTCTCACATCCAGGCATCGGATTATTCCTTTGGTGCAAATCCCCAGTGAAGTAAATTCTGATTACAAAAAAAAAAAAAAAAAAAAAGGAATCTATGAGGATTTCAGTCTCTGTAGGATATAATGCTATGAACACGGCGCAACTATGTGTAGGTGCTTATGAATAAAAATAGCTTCAGTGATCTCTTTGGTGTTTTTTAAAAGACGTTATTTTAATTGCATTTGGTTTTATTTCAAAGAATTACACACACACACACACACACACACACACACACACACACACACACTGCAGGTATGCAACTACAAAATGTCTAAATAAAGAAATAAGCAAACTATACCCAAAAAAACTTAAATGTACACCCCTCCAAAAAACCAACACCAGAAATTTACATTGGCTTATTTAATTTGTTAGCTCACAGCAGAATCCAAACCCAAAATCTGCTTGGATGAGCACTGGCAGAAGAAGAGAAGTGTGGGGGGGAGAGCACCGTCCCCGGCAGTGCGATCCCGGTGGGGTGCCATCACGGCTGCCCCCCCCGCCTGCACTGGGCGCCCCCCCCGGCAGCGAGCCCTGCTCCTAGGACGCATGCTACACCGCTGTGGGCAGCGCCCCCCGCCCCCGCCTGCTCTCTGCCCCCTGGTGCCAGAGCATGAAGCTCTGCCACTGGGGATGAGTGAGTTTGGAATTGGTAGATCTTGGGCTGTCCTGGCTGTGCTAGGGTTCAGCCAGGGCTACACCACTGTAACACCTGCATCCTGGTTCATTGGGGATATGCTGGTATAAATCCCTCAATTCTGGTTCAGCCAGGGCTCAGACAACAGAACTTAAGTCAGCAGAACATAGGCTGGTATAACCCCTCACCCTCAAAAGGGGTGTTCTGGGGGTGTGGTGAGGCAAGGACAGAGTTACACCTACTCCAAACCTCCTTCAGGTTAATCATGTAACCTGACAACCTGGTGGAACATAGGCTGGCAAAAAGGATGGTGTAAGTCAATCTGTATTTTAAAGGCTTGTTTTGTCTCTGTCTGGCATGGGCTGGTTCAGCTGGCAATAGCCCTGCTCCTGAATGGAGTTTGAAATAGGGTTACCGGTAATTTACACCAGCTTAATTTAAGCTAGTGTGAGTGCCACCAGTTTAAGATTGCTATGTCCATGTGTACAAGGTACAAAATGCTCATCTCGCTTTCAGGCTAAGGGAGCTGGTGTTTGTCCGCAGACAGCTTTCTGGGTCATGTGGCCAGCATGATTAAACCGCTTCTGGACACCGTGATGAAAACCAGAGTGCACAGAAATGCCGTTTACCTTCCTGCTGCAGCGGTACCTATTTATCTACTTGCACTGGTGTGCTTTCGAAGTGCTAGGTTGGCAGGAGCTGGGACAGAGCGGAGGTGACCAGAGGCATACAGCACAATCCTATGCATGTCTACACACCTGAGTTTCATCCCTGCATTTCCAGGGATGCAGACATAATCACATGGTCTGACAAATGAGGTGAAGTAGACTTCTATTCTGAGCATGACTTAGTTGAGTACCACCCTTTGTTCATAACTTATCAGCGGGGAAGCAAACCTGGAGTCAATCCTACAGCTGATATTCCTCAAAAGCATGTGCCAATGACAGCCTAGGACAGCCTTCGGAGGGGGCGGGAAGCATTCTGTCTACTACAGTGTCTTATTCTCAGCCAGCTGCCAGCAATTGTTGCTGACATACCTGCACATTTACTGCATTGTATGACTTGTAGCATTGCTCAGCAGGTTAAGTGGTAATATCTTTTAACGTGGCTCAGGAAGCAATGTCAACATGTCTGAGATGCTGTCGCTTATTGGTGCTGCTCACACAGCCAGACTGTCAACACAAGTAATGCTTGTTTTTTAACATGACGAGATCAAACTGGCATGCAGTCAGGGCTGCTTCTCAAGCAATGTGTGACTATCATATTTTAAAAGCTTTGGGGATCTGGGCCCAAGTTGCCTGCGCTAGATGGTGCAAATGTGTTTAACAGCCATCACTTCCCTGCACCCTCCACAAACCACCCAAGAGTGGGCAAAAGCGAGAAAAAATGATTGAGACCTAACAGGGCAGTTTTACAATTACACACAGCTAGGTGCTCTCACCATGCAATGGCTGCCTAGTTACCGGGTATATAGCTGAGCTTGTATTTTAACTGCCTTGTTATCAGTTGTCATTCGCACTTTAGTCCTTGTCACTTGTTATGTACAGAGCTGAATCCTAGAACAATAGGATCCAGAATGCAGCGGTCTGATTGGTCCGCAGGAGCCACCCAATCCAGCTCCAGGTGGAAGTGAATCAGCGACCTGATTGGCCTGCAAGAGCAGCCAATCAGGATCCTGGATGAAGTGAATCAGCAACCTGATTGGCATACAGGAGTAGCCCGGAATTAGCGAATCACGTGGGGCCCATTGTGTAAATAATATATATATAGCAGACGTTTTGGGGAAAGACTCATTCATTGCTACTATGAGCTGAATAAAGAGCATGAAATTCACACTTGACTTCGAGCATATTTCATCACTGTAGTGATTTTAAAAGTTGTTTTGTTATATAAAGAGTTAAAACATGTTTATTGGCTTTCCCTTCCCATGATTTTATATAGCTTCCTCTTCCTCCTCTTGATTTCTTGCCTTCATTCCCGCCCCGCCCCCCTCTTTCCCTTGCCATGGGTTGTTTTATTAACTAGACTGTGAGCCTGCAAACGGGGCTGTATGACTTTAATCTTCTGCAGCAAATGAATAAATAAGAAAATATTATAGCACCTTTTCTTAAACACTTAAATCACATTACATACTCTATTCCAGCTACCCCGACAATAACCCTGTAAGAGAGGCAAGTATTATTATTTATATATTGTGGTCGCCCCCCAGAGGACCCAGGCAACTACCGCAATATTAGCTTATTATCAATCATCGGGAAAATCTATACACGATATCTATTAACTAGACTAACTCAATGGGCCGAAGATTCCAATCTGATAGGCCAAGAACAGGCCGGGTTCAGACCAAAGCGAGCTTCTATAGATCATACAATAATTTTATATCATTTGGCGCAGAAATATTCGGCCCCCACCCATGGGCGTTTATGTGCCGCATTTATAGACCTGAAGGCGGCTTTTGACAGCATCTCTAGAGAGCTGTTATGGGAAAAACTGGCCAGGTGGGGGATAGACAAAAGGCTGCTGTGGCTTATAACTAAACTACATGAAGGGACGGTAGCGAGGGTGAGACTAACACCACAGGGGGATCTCACAGAGCGTGTACCAATAAAAAAGGGGGTTCGTCAAGGGTGCATTCTTGCCCCCTACCTTTTTAATCTATTCATAAGTGACATGAGAACTCCCCTAGCTGAGGCCCAAACTACTATCCATGCACCCAGGCTTGCAGATTACCGCTGCCCCATATTATTGTATGCTGATGACGCTGTGATCCTCTCTTACTCGAGAGTAGGGTTGAGGAGGGCCCTTAAGATTTTCGCGTTGTATTGTCAGTCAAATTTACTCACGATTAACCACTCCAAATCTAAAGTCTTAATTTTCTCCAGGAGTCGTAAATCGTATAAATGGGAACTCGAGGGGAAGCCAATTGAACAAGTCTTCAGATTTCAATATCTAGGGATCTATTTTCAGCATAATCTGGGCTGGAAAGCACATATCTCATTTCTACAAAATAAGGCGAAAGCCCTCATCTACGCATTGTTGCGTTTCTTCTTTTCCGAGGGGGCCATGCATGTACCATCAGCGTTAAAAGTTTATAATGCCAAAGTGGTTACAACCATGGCTTATGCGGCCCCTTTATGAAAGTGGTTACAACCATGGCTTATGCGGCCCCTTTATGGGGAGCCTTCGCAAATCTCAAGCCGCTAGTGACGTTGCAAAACCTATTCCTTAAACGCCTATTGAAACTACCCCCCTGTGTAGGCAACTCTTCCATCCGCCTAGAGCTTAAGATCCCCTCTTTAGAGACTTGGATATGGAGACAGGTATTCAACTATTGGCTGTCCCTTTGGCATAAATTGCCAAATTACCATCTTATCCAGTGCCTGTGGAGGGATGAATTCAATAGCATATGGGCAAAAAAAATCCACTCCAAAATGCTGTCATATGGAATCTCCCCATCGGAATTACTAAATTCAGACTTAAGGACAGCTAAATTGGCCATCAAACAAAGATTGGAGGAGACTGATCTACAACAAAATCTTGCCACAGGCGGTGGCACGTGCTCTCCGTTAAATCTGGGCATTACTCCTATGCCCCAATCACCACAATATCTGTCTACCCTTTCGGTAGCGTCGCATAGATTTGCATTTGTTAGAGCTAGATTCAATGTGTTCCCCTCAAATGTTTTGAGCAACAGATTCTCTAATGGGAAAATCTCTGTTCTATGCTCATGTGACAACAAATCAATAGAAACCCTGTACCATATCCTGTTTAACTGCCCCCTATACAGTGTTTCCCGATCTAGGATTTTGAGTCCAATTATGCGGGACATCACAGCCATACCAATTGAACAACATCTAGCTTACTTACTCCAGGACATTGACTCTCACAGAACATTACAGGTCGCCAGATTCTTGGTTTCAGTGCTTTCCTATAAAAGACTTCATGGAAGGCTCCAGGATTATTAATAGACAAGTAAATTTTATGCTTTATGCTTTATTCTATTTTAAGGTCGTAAGTTTGGTTTATCCAGAGATTGTATGTATTGCGAAGGAGATATATGACGAATTACTCAGATATCATTCCGAAATGTACAAATAGTCGCTTACTTATTGTTTTGTTTTTGCTTTGTTTTACCTTGTGGGCTTATAGCCGAATAAAGTATATCTATCTATCTTTATATATTGTGGTGTATGTTTGCGTGTTTGCTGGGTGAGACCTGCCTAAGGCCAGTTAATGATCTCATGCAGTGAACCAATGCACTGTGCCCACTTCTCAGATCTGGCTTCCTAGCTACCCTTTTCTTATTGTACATAAAAGCAAAAGCAGTGACATTGGCATTGCTCCCTCTGCTGGGGGGCTTATATGTCTCTCATCCATCAGTCTGATCATGGACCTTACCTATATAAATCACAGAAGCAGACTGGTAAAGGTGCCTTCACTTTGGGAGATACTAAAGAGTTACAAGGACAGACATTTTTCACCCACTGTTTGGCAGACCAATGCAGATTGCCATAAAATTACAGGGGATGGGGAAATTTTTTTTAAGCCATTAGGCTACACACCACAATTTCCTTGAAATGCCAGGACATTAATTCAAGTTTATAGTTCTGTAATCACTGTAACGCCATGGCGGGGGTATCCAAAAAGCCCTGCTGATTGCTAAATAAGTGGCAAGTATTCAATGCACAAGGTGAACTAGCCTTGCATAATATATACTGGGGTGGCCAACTCCCAAGAGACTGTGATCTACTCCCAGAGTAGAACCCCTCTGTTTTGGGGGGTTCAGGTCAAAGTTGTTGAGGTATTTTTTGGGAGGAGGAAAGCCCAGTTTTTTAGGGGTTCAGGGCAAAAATGTTGAGATTTTATTGGGGGAGACAAACTTGTTGAGCTTCTTTGGGGGAGTCAGTGATCTACCAGTGATCTACCGCAGACGTCCAGTGATCTACTGGTAGATCACGATCTACCTGTTGGACGTGCCTGGTATACAGTAGCCAGAAGTTCTGTCCCTGGTAATAAATACGATGGAGAAATCCCTGAGCCTTCTGACATTTGCTGTTGTTAGTATTGGTGGTGTTATGAAGAAATGTGAGGGTCGACAATGTCCACAGAACACACTTTAGGCTTTCTTTAGGCTCTTTAATGCTAGTAACTTGCTGCATTATGAGCAATGGCATTTAGGAGTCTCAGATAAACCCGCCTTAACTCAGACACACACAGTTTGTGACCCACCATGCTGAACACAGCTCACCAATCCATATAGGGCAGCCTGCTGTAGCTCAGTAGACATTTTGTTGTCTGCCTTGGACTGCAAAAACAGGTTGTAAAACACGGGAAATAGGTTTTGCAGGGATCTTCACCTTCACCCCTTCTGCAGTGATTCCCCTCGAGTGCTGTCTGTTCGTCCAGAAGTTAGTGAGGTAGCAATTGAACAGGACTCAGCAGTTACAGCTCCTCCTTACTGCTTCACCTCTTTGCCCAGAGTGCCAACAGATAAGCAAGCCAACAGCCACTAGCAAGGAGGAAGAGCAGCAGTTCTCACCACCTTCCAGAGGGAGGAGTATTAACACATGTCCATGTGTTATCAAGATCTGTAATTTCTGAGCATGTGATTTCAAGGATATTGGGCCTTTAGTCACAGAATGCCATGGGGATGTTGTCTTGCACAACAACTTACAGAGGAAAATAGGTATGGAAAGACACCCAATTGGGGTGAAAAGGGTTTGCGTACTATGTTTTACAAAACAGAGAAGCGATTAGCAGATACAGCCACAGTACATATGCAAAGGCTTTCCAGATACTAGCCTAACTGGACCCACAGCTTGATTGGCTAGTTCTATGGATAACAGTAAAGAGAGAAAAATGGAGGTGGGGAAGGTGCCAGGAATCTCACAGACTAAAATGCAGGCCAAAGAGCAACAAGGCAAATTGAAATGTAAATGGCTTGCCTTTCAGCCATGCGTGGGAAGAGGGCATGATCAGAAAAATGAGGGAGACAGAGGCAGAGAGGAATGGAAATACTGAAACGGCAATAATTACCTTTCCCAAAGCAGGGGTGTAACGGATCGGCCCTATGGCAAGGGAATGTTTAGTTCCCCCAGCGTTTTAAGAGTTAAATTACACCCTGTTTGATTGGCAGCTCGCTCTTGAGAGGCGGAACATTCTACGGTTTAAAAGGAGGGAGCAGCCATTAGTTTGGTGTGTGAGGGAAGAGGGAGAGAAGAGAGAGGGTGTGTGAGGGTGGTTTGGTTAGATGAGGAGAGAGAGGTTAGGTTAGGTTTAGTTACTGATTGTGAAACTAAAAGAGAAACAAGTTTTGATGGAACTAAGCTTGTAAACAATGAATTTCTGAAACCGTTATGCTTTGTGAAAAATAAAGTCTTGTTCTTGTTGTGCAAAGAAATATCGTCGTCTAATTGGTCCAGCAAGTTATATGTGCTCATAAAGGAGTGAACTCAGAGAAAAGGCAAAACTGACCTAAGGGGTGATAGTTTGTGTCTGAGAGTTACACTGAGGAGGGGCTAGCGGGCGAAAACCTTGGGAATGCCACAGAGTTGCTAGGAGTGCCTAGTTGACTGATACAGTGGGGATCCAATGTGAGGGAGGCCCTAGACTGTAGGCAGAGAGGTGTTTCATCCCAATACCCCAGAGCAGAGAATATAATAGGCCACGGCAGCTGGACAGGAGCACTCTCGTTACTAAGATACCCTTAGAGCAAAAGGGAGATTGGTATTAAAGACGAACCTCAAAGGATAAGGTGGGGGTGGATATAAGTATACCCGACACACCTTGAGAGAACTTAATTTAGTAACGGAGAGGCTGACTGGGAGGTTCATTGTAACAAGGGGAAAGGAGCAGAAGCAGTCTCTTAGGTATTCGCTATGGTCTCAGAGCCTATTCCTGGGATAGCTCAGTTGGTAGAGCATGAGACTGTTAATCTCAGGGCTGTGGGTTCAAGCCCCACTTTGGGAAAACTATTCCTACATTGTAGGGTGTTAGACTAGATGACACTTGAGGTCCCTTTCAATTCCACAGTTCTATGATTCTAACTGGTTAGGAATGCATACTTCTAGGCTCATTGCTGTAGAATAATAGCCATGCTACATAAATAAAGTTAAAGGGACCCCTGACCATTAGGTCCAGTCGTGATCGACTCTGTCTTATATAGTACATGCACCATAACCTATGCTTCTTGGTTGGGTGATGTCTCACATGGGAAATTTATTAATCTAAACCACTATGGTATTTAACCCAGCATGAAAAGAAAACAACTCACAATTCAACTTCTGTAAATTTTGTTTCATTGCTCATTGTCATCTGAGACAGCTCTGCTAAGTTCACTGTTTGCCTTTGAATAAATTCAGTTTACTCCCGGCTGATTTACTTTAACATCCAGGTTTGGAGACATGAGATTACCTGAATAACATAAACACACATTCTGCATGGAGAGATTTTGCCAAGCACAAATATGCCGAAGTCTCAAATAATGTTATGCCAAGCTCTGTATTTGTAAAGCATCAACGTGGCTCCACTTCTCTCCTTAGTTTTTAGACATTTGGGGGCCTGCATCTCCAGAAATTATAATCATTGGGACTAGAAAACTACTGTGCCTGTCTCCATTCCCTAGTAGTCAACGAATTTCAAAAGCGGATTTTGAGGGAAATATACATGTCCTTAATATATTCATGACAAAAGCAGAACTGTATAATAAACCTAGCGATGGTGACATGACTTTTTAACAGAATAGCTCACAATGCACTGATTAAAAGGTATTTGTAAACATATCTATATAAAGAGAGAGACATCATTGTGCCAGGCCATATCCTGTAATTTTTTCATAAGGCACTAATGAGTCCTTTTGCAATGTGCAATTTCTGCACTACCAACAAGCACTGTGGGGGGTTCCATCTGCCACTATATTCTGACTAATTTTGCACACATTTTTACCTAACAATACACATGCAAAAAAAGGAAAGAGAATGATAATATTGATTTAGCCAAACAAATGCTTTACGTGTTTTTGGCACTTTAGAAACCATTTTGTAAATTGCATTGCACTGAACAAGAATATATCCTGCTTCCCACCCCCACCCCCATATTCACAGCACAGATAATACACCATTTGAAGAGATATGTGGATATCGTTTTAGAGAACAGCCTTTTCCAACCTGGTACCCTCCAGATGTTTTGGACCGCAACTCCCATCAGCGCCAGATGGCCAGATGTTGGGAGTTGTAGTCCAAAAACATCTGGAGGGCACCAGGTTGGAAAAGGCTGTTTCAGGACATCAGGGCACAACACAGATCACGCAGTATGAACAAACCAAAAGTCAGTCAGATTTTAAGTGAAAACTAGTTATTCACCAGTAGATCAAGACTGAGCCAGATTAGTGAAGGTGAACAGGTGCATCCATCTCTCTCTCTCTCTCTCTCTCACTCTCACTCTCACTCTCTCACTCTCTCTCTCTCTCTCTCTCTCTCTCACACACACACACACACACACACAAACTAACAACACTCTGCTCCAATGCTTAGAGCTGGGGTTGCCAAAGTGGTGCCCATGGACATAATGACACTCTAGACTAGAGGACTTCCCCTGTTGCCTGTGAAGCCTCGTAGCACCCCCACTTCCCCCCCCCCATCATGAGGGTGGGTACCTTCCCCTCAGCCTTCCGTATATACGGCACACTGATGCAAAGTATTCCTCTGGCAAATCATTCCCGTTGAAAGGAAAATCGTTGCTCATATCCTCTCATCATTTGGCTTCATATTCCGATGCAGGAGTTGAAGAAATCCCTGTGCAAATGACAGGCCATAAAAATGTTTCCCCTTGGCTCCGAAGGAAGACAGCAGCTGTGAAAAGTGCCACTCAGCACTACTAATACAAAAAGGCATTATCGTCCATATCTATGTGCCACCCAGGAGCGTTGCCAATCTCAGGGGAGGAAGAAGGCGAGCCACATTTCTTAAACACACACACACACACCCCGCTTATCAGCAAAACAAGTAGGACAGAGGGTTAACATCTATCAGTCAATTTTATATCATCTTCACGCAATGGATTGGAACTCAGGAGAGTTACTGCATGACACTGAGCAATTCTCTGGGCCTGATTCCTCCCCCCCCCCCCGGCCATGTCCTTAAAAAAGAGAGTTGAAAGTGACTTTTCTTTTCTTTTTTTGTCATCCAATGTTGGACATCTGTGAGAGAAATGTACACTGAAAAGGAGCAAATAATCAAAGCAAACAACTTTCCCCACAAGTTATGTCATAGCAGCCTTTTGGGTTACATCAAGGGCAAGGGCACCAACACATTTTGTTATTATTTTGGGTTTTTGCGGGCACTGTGGGGTGGAGAGAGAGGAGGAATGGTTGCTGGCATGGGCGTACCCAGGGGGGGCAGAGGGGGCAGCTGCCCCCCCAGAAGGCAGCCCTAGAAGCAAAAATGATCAGCGTCCATTCAAAGCAAACCTGAACGACCATGGCTTGCCCCCCACCTAGTTTTGATCCTGGGTACGCCCCTGGTTGCTGGTGCTCCCTAGCAAGAGCAAGGATAAACCACTGAGAGGTCTTTGCTTTGAGTAGTAGGCGGTGCATACATTTTGTTATTCTTTAAACAGTTACAGTTACCTGCCTCCCTCCAGATGTTGTTGGAGTCCCACCATCGCCAGCCAACATGGCCAATGCTCAGGGATGATAGGAGTTGTAGTCAGGCAACAGATTCTAGAAGGATTTTTTTTGGTGCTGACATCATCAGTTAGTGCCTGCATAGGCTTGGGATGTCATCACTTTTGCTGCATGATCACTGATGGTGCAAGATACCTTATGTGATTAATGGAAGGAGGCAGCATCGGGGGTGGAGGATGAGTGGATAAATAATTGAGGTGGTGGTGAGAAAGTTAATATATGTACAATCTATTGTTTTATTGGGGGGCGGGGCAGGGAACCCATCCTAAAAGGAGTCTTTGATTTCTACTTTCTATCTCAGAATTGAAAGTGGTGCATCTATGAAACAGTTCTCTTCTAATCCCTTC